>OY720280.1:5000000-10000000 GCA_963082995.1 Noctua comes | reverse complement strand
AATGCCTCTGGGGTATTTTTGTTGACCTGTGTACAGTAGTTTCGAAAATTTCTTTCTTGTTCAAATTTAATATATCCTCTAAGGAATTGTACCTTATTTCATCTTTTTTCCTAGCTTTCTTCGTTGTCTACCTCTCAAACCTGCAGCCATTTGTCACGGAACAACTACAAGTTGCACGAAAGAAGATGTTTATGATTTTGTACAGTCACGACCACCAATATGTTAACACTTAATAACTTTTAAAAGTGTTTTTCTCCTACTGTTCAGATTAAAACTTCATGTTGTTACGAACATAGTGTTTTGGAACTCATATTTAATGAAAAAGATCCTTTCTTCAAGTTAGAATCGTTATTTCTCGCGATTTAAATTGCTTTTAAGAAAATTGTATACACATTCGTGCTCGTGATTGTACAAGGATATTTTTGTCCGCTTGCAGTCAAGTCGCCTACGAGAATCATAGCAAAGCTCGGCGGCATGTGCTCGGATTTATTTCCCTGTTTGACATTCATAACTTGTGCGGAATAACAAGCATTTGATACATTTTACTGCTTTTACGCAATCCTTAAATAAGTAATGACATAAATATTTATTTTGTAATGGTATTTATACTTTGAGTGACAGTTGCATAGCATTTTGGCTTTTCAGTGGCTGATATTAATTGAAACCTGCTACGTGTATAAATATAATTATAAACCATGCTACTTGTATGTGGTTTTTAATAAATAATTAAATCCGTTGATGGAATAACAGCCGCTCGGATCGATCTTCAGGTTAAGTCGCGCACGCCTAGGTTGGTCTGTGGATGTATGACCACCCATTACATACAGAGTTTCCACCGTGCCTAGGGAAGCACGTTGAGCCCATGATCCCAGCTGTCATTTGTAGATCTTTGACAGTCGTTACAGGTAGTCAATGGCTCAAAAGTCCGACAACCAGTCTTACCAAGGAGTATCGTACTACCCAGTACTGACTGGATTGAAGAGGTCAGATAGGCAGTTGCTTCACGTAAAATACTGTTATTCAGCTGCATCTAGTTAGACTGGAAGACGATCCTAACAAAGTTTGGAAAAGGCTAGGCAGATGATGAACTTATCTCCCAAAAATCGAAAATCCGGTTGTTTGTGTTTTTGATTTATTTTAGTATTCTTTTTAGCAAAATGCGAAAAGTATAATATGGTAATATTCCCGTTACCCCATCTCAGGACAAGTCCATCAAAAGTTCTATATTTGGTGATGTTCTTTACAACTTCCGATACTAATACTGGTGACATCATGAAGTTCGTAAACACGTGCAAAGCCAGATGAATCGTTAGTTATAAAAACATGAAAACAAATGAAAATGACAGCACTAGGCCTGTATCGAGAGCCTGTCAATGACAGGTTAAAATGCCCTTCGCCTGTATATTTTAGTATAATAGGTACCGACTCCACAACTGTGTGTGTATTCGTTAGGTATAGTATCATCAACCGGTTTTTATTTATGTTGTAGTCGCTGTCGGAAATCCGGCACTTAGTAAAAATATTATACTTATTTCAAAAGATCTGTTTTTTTTTGCTCATGTTGATTATGATTCATTGAAGTCTAGATAGCTTATTAACCTTGATGTTAAATAAACAGTTCGTAAAATTCTAACATATAATAACAAAATAAAAACTTACAATGCATTTTTAAAGTGATAAGAATGCGAAGAGTATTTTTTGAGGAACTCGTTGATAGTATAAAAATTTTCTTTTATTAGCCACTTTCGTAAGTGAAAACAAAATTTGCGATAGGGCAGGTCTACAATTTTTTTAGGTAGCGAGTTATAAACTAATGGTGCCATATACACGCAGCTGTGTCTAAACATTTCTATTCTGGGAACCGGTAATTCTAAATTTGAGTGAGTGATTTTCGTGATAAAACTGTGGGGACAATTTGTTCTCTTAATTAATTTCTTATGGTTTGGTTAGTGGCTTATCTGGTGTCAGAGTTTTTATGCCGCCCCCAATAGGCCTCTGGCTTGGCTTTACATGCCATCGAGAAATATCTCTCAGGCATGCTGGTTTCTTCACGATGTTTTCTTTCACCAAATCAAGTGATATTTATACTATACGCACATTAATCCGACAAATCAGAGGTGCGTGTCTTGGGTTCGGACTTGAGACCTATGACTTTGCAGTCTAATGCCTCAATAATGTAATGCTACTTTGCATTATTAACTCAAGGAAGCTCAATACTAACTGATACTTTTGACTTACTGTCAATAGATCCTAAAAATCTGCTCTTTTATTCTCCATTTATGAGAAGCGATTTTTATTTTTAGAGAGAAATTTCAGCCTTAAAGTCCAATTGTAAAAGAATGTATATTGCATCGTCGAGTTGTATGACATTTCATAATGACAGTATATGTACCGTAAATCTTTTCACATTTCTTGTTCCTAATTATTTCCGTTTGAAACGGAAACTTTCCTGGCGACGGAACACGGTTAATGAGACATCATGAGTATGGAGTAATGGATGCTGTGGGTTAGATAACGTAGATGGAAATCGATAGAAGTTAAATTAGACCCTACTACTTACCTAAAGTGCGGGATTTCAGATGCTGCAGGAGTACTTAGAAGATTGTTTTTTTAATTTTTATATTTTATCGGAGGCTTTTATCCTAAGGACACGTCAGCCTCATCATAACTTAACCTATTCTAAACTAAACTACAAATCCTAATCCTAACTAACCTAATCTTAACTGTCCTAATCCTAACTATTCTAATCCTAACTAATATTATCCTAATCCTAACTAATATTATAAATGCGAAAGTAAGTTTGTTTGTTACCTTTTCACATCTACACCACTGAACGTTCATCCGAAATTTTTCACATACATTGTCAGGAGTACAGACGGACATACCTTTCATCCCGAAAAAAGGTACAGTTCCCGAGGAAAACCACAATAACGTTCTTATGACAATAGATGGCGCCACGTGTCTTTCGAATCATGATTGAATTATATTATTACAAGCAGAGGACAACTCGATTTGATTGTCAAATTTTAAATTACGCGGGCAACAGCTAGTACAAAATAAATTTAAAAAACAAATCAGCAAGGAGAATATTGCTAACTCCGGTGAAGCTTGAGCTATTGCAAATAAGGATACGTAAACTTAAAGTTGCATAAAGAAAAGTTAACTAAGACAAATGGTACGCCATGTTTCCTTGAGAGGATCATGTTTATTTAAAAGCAGCAAGAAAGCGTTGCATTATTTCTTAGCTCTAAAAAATATAGTACTAACTCCGACTTAATGTAAACTACTCAGTACTCATACTTAGTCGGTAGTGGCTAGGCAGCCTCTAAGATAACTAAAATAACAAGATACATAAAAGGTTTAGGAATCAAGTGAATAAAAGTTATGAATGCAAAGAAGCTAAATAATAACAGCCGCTCGGATCAATGTGCAGATTAAGCCGCGCTTGACTAGGTTGGTCTGTGGATGGGTGACCACCCATTACGTTACTACCGTGCCTCAGAAAGTACGTTACGCCGTCGGTCCCGGCTGTCATTTGTAGATCTTTGACAGTCGTTACAGTCAGTGGCCCGAAATTCTGACAACCAGTCTTACCAAGGGGTACCATATAACCTAGTATGCAGTTATGCATTGTAGAGGTCAGATAGTTAATGGCTCCATGTAAAATACTGGTAATCAGCTGCATTCGGTTAGACTGGAAGCCGACCCCAATAAAGTTGGGAAAAGGCTAGGCAGATGATGAATGGAAAGAAGCGTAAGTAATGAACACTAGTAACTATTCAGAAGGTCAGATTTCATTACCTTCCTACTACTTACATTGATCAGTGACCTTGCAACAATAAGTAATGCTTTCAGGCCTCATTTATTATTTTCTTTTGGCATTCGATTGGTTCCTTTGTTATTTTGACGCGAATAAATCCCGTGCGATTTGATTCTGATTCGATTCACCTGAATAGTGATGCGACAAACGCATGTTTATTCTGACAATCGATTAACAAAAGGTATCGAGATGAATTCAAATGCGATTACTTTATTTGTTCAGTGTTAATGAAGTGTATGATTTTAGAAACCCTTTTAGCAATGATGTGGGTAGATACGGTTTGTAGGTTTTTATTTGGGAATGCAAAAACGTAAAGATTTTGAGTTGATACATTTTTGCGGAGTATTCTAAAACCGAAACCAAACCGATTTTCTGTTGTAAACCGTGAAAGCTTAAAACAGTGTTATTCCAAAAAGGATAGCTAATATACCTTTTTATAGATTTCTGTTTGGTTAGTCTAACAAGACCTCTTCATCTGTCAAGCCTTTTCCCAATAATATTGGGGTCGGCTTCCAGTCTAACCGGATGTATCGGAATTCCAATTTTTTTCATAGATCGACTGCCTATCAGACTTCAACAACCCAGTCATTGGGTAGTACTTACAATACTGATTGTCAGATTTTAGGGTTCTTACTACTTGTAATGACTGTCAAAGATCTACAAATGACAACCGGGACTAACGGCTTCACGTATTTTCTGAAGCACGGAGGTGGATCTAAAAAGACCGCATTTTAGAATAATTTTGTCATAAACCCCTTATAAAACTCAAACAGCGTAACATCCCAAAATGCATTCAGCACGTCCAAACGACGCTTACATATTATTTTCAACTTTATTGCATGACTTTTATTACTTTTAATAAAACCGCAAAATGTTCACGAATTCTTGTTCCCGGACATTCGAACCGGTTTTGAAATATTTGGGAGAGGGTTACCACAATCCCGTTTTCGTATTGGTCGATAGTTTCAAAGAAGTGATGTCCATTGCTGTATGACTTTATTGTTTGATTGACCTTTTGCGTATGAAAGGGACGATGGAAACTCGTTTTTAGATTTTAGTTCGCGATTTGTTCCCAATACAAGTTGTATGATAAGGAATGAAATCAAGATGGTAATGTCAGGTTTGTCAGGGTATTTCGCCGAGAAATACTTGAAACCGTTAAGCAATAATGATCTTATGAGACAGTGTTGAGTTACATGTTATTTAGTTCAATTAAAATTGAGATAAGATGCTGTCTGTGTGATGAATTTTAAATACGAATGTTACAGAAATGTTGGCTTAATTTGAGCATTTACTTGCTTGCTTAATGAACTGAGTCAACATAATTGCCTTTAAGAATATAATCTGTATGGATTTCAACTCAATATCATCAGGATGAAATTAAAAATTAATTAAAACTGACGTGGGCCGTTTATTAATTATGACATAATCAATGTATCACCAATACAGACATATTGGAATATGATGAAAAGCTGCTTTGTTGTTCGGTGCTCGGCAAAGCTGAAATCCGCTATGAAAAGAGAGATTACTCGGTATACGTAGCTCTCCTAATTGAAACGAGAACTCGATATTTTCACATTTACCTCTATTCGTGTGCGTAGGGTTGAAAATAAAATGGAAAATAAGAGAACATGCGGCGTTTTCAAGTACATAGGTATTACTGGATAACAACTCGTGGTCGGTGGTTGGTAATTTGGTATGAGGAAGATACCTAGGTACTAGTAAACTTATACTGTCACTTACGGGATATCTTCCGTCGTTCAATCACGGAAGATATCCCGTAAGTGAGAGTATAAGTTTAGTTGTAAACCGTGAAAGCTTAAAACAGTGTTAGGTACTAGTAGATGACAACACGAACAATTTATTACGTTCTACTAAGATTTATCGTGGATACTTCATTTTCACGAAAATGATAATTCAAAACTGCCTCGATGGTCGACTCGTCGCAAGCGCGACTGCTGAGCATGAGGTCCTGTGTTCGATTCCCGGTCCGGCAAAATGTTTTTGGCTCTTTCCATCAGAATTTTCTTAGTAGCAGCCACGGAGTCTGAATTCGTGCCCAGTTCATGGCAATAGGCTCGCCCCCTATTACATGGGACTTAAAAGATAACAGGCGAAATGATGGTGTACTATTAGGTACACCCCTGCCTAACCCTTCGGGGAGTACAGGCGTGATGTTATGTGAAAGTTCAAAACGTACCATCGTCATCATCATTCATTCATCATCGTTCATTTTAACTTGACTCTGAGAATTCAATATGTCTATGGACGTTTATTTTCCAGTTTGTCATTTTCTAAGAAAAGCCTCAGGAAATCTGTATTTTTAAACAGGTCACATATATACTGCTCTATTGGAAACTAACTACGTGAGTTCGATGAAGGTAAGTAGCAGTAGCGAAGGGTCAATTTTTATAAGAGGTAAGCCGGAGTATCTTTAATGTGATTATATTACTTGTCTGTAGAATACTGACTGTGCCATTTTTCAAAGGGAAGCCGGTAGGAATCGAGTTGTATGAAACCTTCACCACTGGTAAGTAGCACTCAATTTCTTTCAATTAAACTCAAGAAATAAAATAGTAAAAAATCTATGTAGTTTTTACGTGGGTTTCTGAAACAGTTTTTCTTATACGCAGTTTCATATAATATAAAAGAAAACTAGAACGAGTACGTATTTAATGAAACAAAGAGTTATTCCTATATCAGGTAAACGTTTTGAACGTTGCTTCGAACGCAATTTCTGATTCCTAGAAAACTGATGTTGCTTCAAATCCCGTAAATGGATTTTCCCAGAAGCAACTATTACGATATTTTTCTCTCGACTTTTAACTTTGTACATTTTACCTTTGAAACTGCTGAATGACATTTATTTACGCACAACCTGGTTCGTTCTAGTTTAAACTAATTTTCATTCAATCTTCAATACTTTCAGGGGTTTTACTTTACTGAAGGGTTATTGAAGTGGAATTTATTACAGAATAGAATAGAATAGAATAGAATATATTTTTATTGTAAAACATGAGTATACATCAAATAATATGTGCAAGGTCTACTACGCACGTTTCACAAATATTAGGCAACATTTAAATAAATAATGACTAAGGGTCAAAGGGAACTGACCCTAAATGAAAGCCCACTTTTAGTGCAATAATATCAGGCTTTTAATTTAGAGGTCGCTTAGTATAACGAGCGCATCTAAGGAACGTATATTTCCAAATTCTTCAGTATTTCAAGTAGCGCTTTATCTATCACTTAATTACTCAAACAGGAAGATGTAGGTGACCAAAAGAAATCTTTCACATGAGTTCTTGAATATTTTCACCTAGCAACATTTTAGGGGTACACAGTCCCGTTGCGTAATAGAGGATTAATTCTTTGTTTATTAAATCCTCTATTTTATTACATAAAGTTGACTATTCTTAATGTACCTAAGTAACTTATCTTTCCAAAATTGTTCAGTATCGTATTCTGCTTCTTTGTCAATCAGTCGGTCACGAAAATAATCTATGTGAACAAAAGATCGCAAGAGTTCTCTTATATTTCCACATAGCAACACTACAGGGTTACACAGTCGCGTTTGCGTAATAGAGTAATAATTCACTCGTTTGTTTATTGAACCCTCTACTCCGTTACATAGAGGGATATGTACTGAACCCTATTGTTTAGGGATGATAAATTAGCGAAGCTTACCTGTCGGGCTGGGATTAGCACCCTCGAACGGACTCAATCGACACCCCCGCGTGTCGTTTGTACCTTTTTATTTGAATTTGACTGTTGATTAATTTGTATTGGAACAAAAGCACGTCCTGTATGTTCTACAGGTGGATTATTATTATTGTATTGTGTGGTTGGTAATGGCTTAATCGATCATTGTGCTGGCGTGATGGAAGGCAGTCGGTGTGATATTAATGATTGTATTGAAACATGTCGTGGTATCTATGATTAAGTTGGTCTGGTTTAAATTAAAAAAAAAAATTAAGAATTTAAAACTCCTACTGCCAAAAAGAAAAACGAACAAACATTTAAAAAGTCAAAAATAATACCTATTGTTGAGCCATCAAATTCGATCGAACACCTATATTTTATATTTTCAAATAGATGGATGGCATACAATATCGCGGCGGGGTACTGCTGAACTAAATCAGACCCGATATTAGATTGACTATCTATTAATTTACTAGAATTTCCGTCCAACTTGTTTTGATACGATCAAATTTTTGTTGCAAATCTAGTAATCTAGCGGGTTCAGTGGTACCCCGCATCCAAATCGGTTCACCCGTTTAAGAGCTACGGTGCCAGAGACAGACACACACACACATAGCAGTTAAAAATGTAACTGCTGCATAGTAATTTACCTCTTGTTTAGAGGATGAGAGAATGTGTATTGATTTGCTTTTTTATTTTTATGGCTTTTCATTTACCTTTGATATAAGTGAAAAAAACCTGGTAGATGCATAATGTATAATTGTTAGTTACACTGGAAGCCAACATAATTGGCAAAGTGCTGGGCAGATGATTGAAAGATAATGCACTTTGTATAATTAATGCATAAAATTATGTTGTTGTTATTTCACTTGATTTAGATGAAATTATCAGTTACATAGTGCAACTAAATGTTTTGTACTTCAATCTCAGTAAATCTTTCTTCTAAAAGACATAAAAATCACGATGCCATTCGAAAACATAGCCATAAACAAGAGAACCATTCCAACTTTGCCACCAAGCAGCCCGAGGTTTAGCCAAAACATTTTTCTCATAAAACTCTAAAAACGAAATCTAATTTCTTTTACGCTAACACGAGAAGTAACACGATAATATTAAAGTCACAACAATTACTTCTCACTTATCGGCGCGTCTCGTCGAGTTTTTGCCAAGTGCTCGACTCGTGTGAGTTATGACGGCGAACGTCAGCTATCTTGACGATAAATCAAGCTCGAGCTTCTTCGGCCATCTTCGGGCATCCTCGGAAAAGCTCGAGCCACCTTAACGAGCTTCTTGTTTGAGATGTAAGCTCTAGAAAAACGTAGGTACCTATGTTAGTACTAACGTGGATAAGTCTTTTGTTTGTTGAACGAATTTTCTTAATCGAGAATGTTCCTGTGATGTTTCATTGTGCAAAGAGGCTGTTTGTTACATTTTCATGTTGTTTGTATGCTGTATTTTCTTGTTCAGCTTGGCACGTTATGCTTGTCGTAATTTTCTCGGAATATCACTGCTATATTTTCTAGTAAGAATAAGTTTTCATATCTATGCGTTAGTGTAGCATTCGTTTTAGAAATTGAAGTAAAGAATTTAGAGTTTACAAAATATGACCTGACCTAAGCAAATAAAGTAGCGAGTAGAAAAATGTGTACGACCATATTGGTGGTTTTAACAACTTAATAAGTTGCTTTTGTCATGAATATAAGACTGATTTTCGTTTGAATAACTGACTTGCCATTTCACATGTACTTACGAGTGAAATCACAAGTTCTTAAGACAGTTAGTTATTAGTTTACACCTCATGTTTACTTGGACGATAATAAGACGTCCAACTGTCAATGTAATTACAGTTGCGTGCGAGTTGGAATGTACCAATAAATTAACGCCGATAAAATCTGTTCATTAAAGAAAAATAAGCGTAAACTAAACCGTTAATTAGAATTGTATTTGTAAACGACAGAATATTTAAAACTGAAGCCCTAGCCCGTACGCGTAAAATGACGAAAACTACTAAAAGAATAATCCTACAAAAATGGTATAAGTTAGGCTGAGGCCAAACGAGTGTAATTTTTTGAGCTGTGAGTGATACTCTGTTTATATTCTGGTACAATAGGACTTTAGTATGAAACCGAATGCAGCGTAAATTCCTTGACTCATTTTACGCGACAGGCAACAGGAAAATAGTTACCTATTGGTCTATGTAACGAATCAAAACATAATAGGTACAACGGCTAGTTGTTATCTAAATGAATGCTTATCTTCACCTAAGTATGACCGTTGTATAGCTAGACAAACAATACGACTTGTGAGTCGCGTAAAATGAGTGAATGAAGAGCTCAAAGAATTACGCTCGTTTGGCCTCAGTCTTAAATCTATAATCTTGATGATTTTGGTTTGAATTTTTGTCAAAAGCACAATAAGTATCAGTCATGGAAAATACAGTCTTAAACCTTAGTAAACAATATGTGGCAAACTGTTACTGTCAATTTATAATGAACTAGCTGTTGGCCCCGACTTCGTTCGCGTGGAAATTTTGATCTATATGTGTGAAAGATAGCCTATGTCCTCCCCCAGGATATTTATATGTCGGAACGGGTCATTAGTACGGACATAAAATGAATCGCAAGTCCGCTGGTGGTGATGTCACGTAACCTACTTGCAAGTCTACCCCCACCACAGCGTGGCTTCTACAGAGCCCTGATGTTACAGCTCGGAGGCGAGGAGGACATTGAAGGTCTGATCGCGAAGGAGTTGAGACGTCTTGGAACTGTACCCGATTCATTGTGCCCCGTGTTATTGTGTTAAATTGTAATGTCAAGTAATTTGTTAGTTTATTATAAACAGTGTATCGCACCTAGTGTATTTTCATTGCACGAAACCCATGGTCTGCCCGCATGATGTACGAGCCTAACAGAAAAATCCTGAGAAAATCCCGTTTAGTCCTCTCTCGGCCCCTCGACCCCCAAAAAATAATGTGTCCACTCGACCCCTAACTATAGTTTCTTCTGGACCCCTGGGGGTCAAGAGTGGATTTTATTTTCCAGCCAAGTTTTAGTTTCCTCTCGACCCCCGAAGTACAGTTACCTACGATGATAAATCATCAGTCTGCCATATAGTTGCATACTTTTTAACTAAAATACCCTCAATATATTTTTTATAATACTTACTTATTAAATAGTCGAGTGCAATAAGAAAATAAGGTGGAACGAAGTATATCGTTCTCAGATTTTCATGGGACTTTTTTTATTGAGTTTCTAGAAGACTGGAGAAAAAAGGAAAAAAAAAATTCGCCGCTCGCGATTTTTTTTATATCCTTTGGAATAGTTTTTATTTCGTAAATGAAAAACTTCAAATTCGACGAATTCAAATTGTGGCATTTAAGTGTGACTTGCGTGCATCCATTAAACGCCAATTTGGTCTGTTTCTTTGTTCATTGTGGTCGATGTAATACATAATTATTTCAATTATATTTTGAAAATTTCATATTTTTTAATTATTTATAAAATATCTATTTTTAAGACTAACATTTATTTTGAAATTGGTAACTGATGCGTTTTCACAGATAACTGGACGTAAAAATATTCAAGAAAACCATTTGCTTGAGTTGAATTTGTTTGAATTCATTCGCAAATATAAGGAAATCGTCTATGTTAATGAAGTCAATGTTTTTTCGAAATGTTTCCATGAAATTCAATGTGCAAATTATTGTTCAAATCCTCGTTTTATTAGCTATCTAATGAGGTACACTACCTAGAAAAAGATTTAAGGATACTTGTTCAACATTAGTTACTGCTGAAAAAGTAAAACATGACAAAAGGCCTTTATCGCTAAGAATTGGTAGCGGTATCCGTATTGATATTAAATTGCGCGCAGGGACCCAAGCTTGCAACTAATCTTAGATAGAAATCGTCAGAAATGGTTACGTTAGAATAACGATAATTTTAGTAAACTTACAAGAAAAAAAAAAAAAAACCCTTTTTTTTATGTTAAGTGTTGATTTTTGATCAGTAAATGCATACTTTTGCACAGTTTAAAAAAGTATAATTAATAAAAATATAATGAAAATACAGATGTGACTTTTATTTAATGTAATATTTTAAATAAAGGTTACTAAACATGGAAAATACGCAAGCGGTCTCCAGGACCAATAAAAAAATAATAATTAAAATAAATCTGTCTTTTCAAAAGTAATCCTCGATAGTTGAATTATTTCTGAACCTGTATTATAGTAGTTATCAAGTGATTTATACAAGTTCTGTAGTAGTTCTGTTCTGTTATCGGCCATATTGTTTGTTTATATGAGTGTCATCTATGTTGCCATTCAGAAATAACTTAATTTAAATTAAGCCCACTTTATTTCGCAAGAAATTATTATTTTAATATATAGTATTTGAATATTAAATTAATCCCGTTACGATTTACGTGCTAGTTTAGCTATCAACGTGATTTTCGAATAGTAAATTTAAAAAAAAAAAAAAAATTGTTTTCTGGTAATTGTTAGACAAGGACACAATCCACTCTGGTCGCTTTCACGCTCTGAAGTTTTCTTCCCCCTTTGAATTAATTAAAGTAATATGAACTCTATGTGTTTGACATAAAGGTCATTTTCAAACGGTTTTTTTGATATCAAAATTTTGTTCGTACTCATTCCAGTTAGTATATAAGTTCCGTGCATTTCGCCAGGTTGAAGAAGAAGCAGAGGTATAATGCCGCTAAACATCTTAATATGAAAAATATGAAAATTCAGATATCTTTGAATTAAGAACACAAATAAATGGTGATTTTTTCATAAAAGTAAATATTTGTTTTAAATAATCATGTTTATTCCCGCGGCTTCGCCCGCGTGGAGTTCGGGATTTGCCCATTGGATCTTACTTTATCTTATTTTGCCTTTAGTCTGTACCTTACTGTACCTAAATATTAATTTTAGGTACTTACAAACTAGGGGTTGAAAGTGGACGAGGTATGCCTGTCTTTTGTATGAAAATTCAAACTCACCCCCTGGGGGTCGAGTGTGAACTATGTTTAGGGGTTGAGTGGACACAAATAAACAAATCTTTTTTTAGGGGTCGAGGGGTCGAGAGTGGACTAAACGGAAAATCCGACATATATATGTGCCGTTAAGTCGTGAAAAACTACACATAGGGCCATATAGATATCTATAGGACCCAGAAAAGTAGTGACCATTTTCAAGGAATGTCTGTCTTCAACAGAGTAGACGCTTTGCGATTGCTTAATTCAATACATTTCTGACTTTTGTGTCATCGTTTTTGCTGATAATAGACTGTCACTTTGTCAGAGTCCGATGTCGTAGCCAGTCCGCAATTTGTCCACTTGTCCACAACGGATATCGCCTACTGGGGGCCTAAAAAGGCCTAGGATAATAATATGAATCACATGACAATACGTAAAATGGTTACAAAGTGACAGTTCATCATATTAACTGCGTGTGCAGTCATTTTTCGAATTGATACGCGATTCATATTAACCTAAAATGATTCCGTTAAAACGGCCTTTTAAGCCCCCCGATTCTTAAGGATGCTTTTGACCAGGTGAAATCAAGGCTGAAAGCAGTCATTTTTCTAAATAAAGACAAAAACATAAAGCTATAGGTAAGAAAAACGATATTTGGTGAATTGAGAAGTATCTATTTCCAGACATCACGCTGTTTGCCATAATCCAGACAAAGAGACTGAAATCTGTTCAAGCGTGCGACCTTTCTTGTTGTTACCTTGGCCCAAAAACGGTAGGATGGACAATACGGTTCCTTGAGACTTGGGAGAGCTTACTTAACAAGTAGAGAGACAGCGAGACATAATACATTGTAATATTAAATTAGCTAGACACCTATTGTATAAGTGAATTGGTATTATTTGTTATTGATTTACAAAATCAATATCAAAGCATTTATTTCAAGTAGGCCAGTTACAGGCACTTTTGAATTGTCGAAACAAAGACAACAATGAAAAGTAGCTACAGTCCCAGTCACAAGGCATAAAAACTGTGAAAGTACTGTAGTTGCCCATTCCCTAACGTAGATCTCTATGGAGAAGAACGGGCAAGAAACTCCATGGAGACTCTTTTAAATCAGAATACTTTTACAAAACCTTGGTTACATCATTCATGTTGAGATGGTAAATTATGTGAGAACGATGTAGCAAGATGTGTACGTTAAAAAATTCAAAAATAAAATAATTAATTCAAATAAACATTGGGCCCCTGGTCCTGGGAATGATCTCCAGGTCATGCTAAGTTTTATTGGGTTTTTAGGGTGTTAACCCAGCCACTTGTAAGAACTCCTTTTCCTTTACTTGAAGAATGAGTAACAACGTGAAATTGGTGGTCTTAGCTGGCATGGTGTAATAAGCCTCAATAATTAAAAAAATCTGCCTATTTTAAAAAAAGCTGTCTTTTAATAAACCTGTGGTAAAATAAAAAAATCCATCATCTGCCTAGCGTTTTCCCAACTATGCTGGGGTCGGCTTCCAGTCTAACCGGATGCAGCTGAATGACAGTATTTTACACGGAGCTACTGCCTATCTAACCTTCACAACCCCGTTAGTACCAGATAATGCGATACCCCTTGGTAAGACTGGTTGTCAGACTTTCGGGCCACTACCTATAACGACTGCAAAAGACCTACAAATGACATCTGGGACCAACGCAACGGCTTAACGTGCTTTTCAAGGCACGAAGGAAACTCGGTATGTAATGGGTGATGGGTGGGTACCCATCCACGGCTCAACTTAGGCAAGCGTGGCTTACCCTAAAGATTGACCCGAGCAGCTGTTAATATTTGGCCACGAGCTTCTCAAAGAAAAATCTATAATATCCGTGTCGTATCTGTATTTCACACAAGTGAAATACAGTTTTGTTTCTTTTTAATAAAGCACTATCTGCATAAGAAAAGAAAGACGACTATAGTTTGTCAAGTGCTTATTTTGACAATTTCGTGTGACGTCACAAGCTCATCCATACGTGACCGCGCAGCTTCTTGCGCCGAAATTTGGCACGGAGGAAACTCGGTAGATAATGGATGGTCACCCATCCACGAACCGACCGTGGCAAGCTTAATCTTGAAGATCGATCCAGGTGGCTTTTATTATTTATTTACCTTCTGCGATATTTGGTGAAAAACACAGAAGGCAAATTATTTACGTATTTTCTCCAAATTTTTGAACGTAGGTACTGGTACCCCTAAGTTCTAATTCGTGTTCAACTGTACATGTTATCTAGTTTTATCACAAAAGTTAGTTCTCGTACTAGGATTTGCTTTTCCAACGAGTACAAAGTTAGTTTTAAAAAGTTTTCTACGTAAATTTCGGTTCGTTTGTTGATATTCTGATTTGTGGATGTTGTATTGTAGAAGGTTGCATGTACATATTTATGTAGACATGTTTTGTTCGTAAAATCATGTAAATAAGTGTATGATTGTGTGTGGGGGTATAGGTATGTACGATGTCTTCAATAACATGTGGGATTGACTTTTGTACATGGTTTAGCATAAAAGTAATTCAGAATGTTATACATATACTTAACCTTATCCAATCTTCTTAGTTCAATGTGTTGTGCTGTCGCAGCGGCTGTGGAGAGCCTCGCGGTGTTTAAGTACACTCACGGGTTACTACTACATCTAATAATAATTACTTAAAAAAAAACTAATTGTCAAATCAATGTAACGGCCTTGCACAATTCAACTCATTTTGTAATTTTTTTTTATTACAAAATGGGCCTGCTCTTGACCTCGATCACGCCTGATGGAAAGCGATGGATGAGGATGACTCATATTTTTAACTAGCTTCTGCCAGCGGCTTCGCCCGCGTGGATGTCGAAAAATATCCCACCCGAACAAACATAGTTACTTACCTTCATCCGCTGAGACACGTATAAATTAATTTTCAATTGTCAGCCTAAACACAAAATTTGAATATCCTAACTTCAAAACTGACGGACTTTCATATAAACTTCCATCGTTTTCCCAACATTTCCCTTCACTGCTCTGCTCCTATTGATTGTAGCGTGATGAAAAGTATACTATAACCAACTCAGGAGTATGAAAAATAATTGTACCAAGTTTCGTTAAAATCCGTCGAGTAGTTTTTGTTTCTATAACGGTTATACAGACCGACAGACAGACAGACAGACAGACAGGCAGACAGACAGACAAAAATTTTACTGATTGCATTTTTGGCATCAGTATCGATCCCTAATCACCCCCTGATAGTTATTTTGGAAATATATTTCATGTACAGAATTGATCTCTCTACAGATTTATTATAAGTATATATAGGATAAGCAATTTGGGTAGGGTAACTAGGGTAAGCATTAGTAATACCCAAAATTTTAACTAAGTCACTCGTAAATATAAATTAAAGTCTAGACTTTACTTTAATTTTTAAAGGCAACAAAATGATGATGACGTTAATTTTTAGGTAAAGAAACTCATCGAATAAACTTCCAAATCAGTCTTCAATACCTTTCCCAAAAAATCAACGACGCCTAAAAATACAACTCTCACTCCAGCTAATCACAAAGCGATTACAATCAGCTAAGCTCGAAGGGAAATCTGTTGCTACAAGCTACAAGACGGATGGAGAATTAAACACCACCCTGTACGAGTGATCGAGTATGAAAAATCGCTTCAGATGGCTATTCGATTGCCACTTATCGATCAACGTATGACGCGATACGAGTTAGATTGTGAAATTAGGTGTTACTTGTTATTTCTATTTCGATTCGGGGAAATAGTTTTTCTGAGTGTTAGTTTGGGGTAAACGTGTTTAGAAGTTTGTTATGTGATATCTCTACCAGAGTTTTTACCCGACTGCCAAGGAAGGGTTATGTTTTTCGCGCGCATCTTGTGTGTTTGTTTGTTTTTAACCGATTTTCTTCAAAAAGGATGGAGGAAGAAGGATTTTTCAAATCGGAACCTGAAGGAGGTTCTCAATTCGGTTGTATTTTTTTTTTATGTTTGTTACTTTATATCTCCGTCATTTCTAAACCGATTTGAAAAATTCTTCTTTTATATGAAAGGATATACTTTCCGATTTGTTCCATAGAAATTTTAACAAAATCAATTCAGTAATTTGGTTTTTGTCCTCACGTTATTTGACACATTACGCGACGTTCGCGTGAAGTGGCCTGTTACGGTATGGCTGTTTGGCATTTTTTTCAACCAAACCTATCGAGTAGGGTACTAAAATTAAGGAAATTAAAAGGAGATTACAAATATATATATAGGTACATAATACAATTTGTAGTCGGGTTTTTTGATACTTTTAATTAAATGTTACTTGTTAATGTACCGTTATGCTACCATGAGGTCGTCTCGTCTTCTAAGCTTCAACTTGTACAAGTTGTACGACTTTTGTTTCTGTTCCATAGAACTAAGAACTAGGTATACTGAGTACGATGATTTATTTGGAAATTGTGTTTTCAAAAGTACCTTTTGTTTATAACTAGCAAATTTCCAGAAATTCGTTAAGGTTATTTCTATTTGGGATATAGGAGATACTTATATTCCGTTTAAGTCGTACCTGCACGTGATAACTTTTAAATTATACTTCTCCGTGTCCTTAATTAAAAATGTACAAACTAATGACGCAAAATGAAATACAGTAATTAATATTTATCTCTTGGTCCGCCAAGGGACGTACCCTTTCCTGTTGGTAAATATTTTTTACAAGAGTATACAAATATTTCTCCCCTTACGGTAAAACATTTGGCCCCGCGAAAGGGCAAATTAAATCATACACCGAGCGTCTCAATTATTCCAAACGCGCGGTATATGCCACAGGCAGTTACAAAAAGAATGGTGGCGCTGGTCCTTTGAAAAGCCCATCGGGGGGTGCTCTCAAAGCTGTCACCCCCAGAAGCACACTTCACTACGATCGTAAACATCGACATCGGCAAAAACGCGCGCGCGAACATCCACTGACGCTCGCGTTCCCCGAACCGCACAAGCGCAAACAACTGAAGCAGCACTGTACACAATGAGCACCGACTGCGCGGCAGCGTCGTTTTCGGAAGCGGTAGAGGCGCCGCGGCGGCTGGTACCGCGCGCATGCGTGTGAAATCTCACCCTATTGGTCTAGGATGACGTCATCGGGGTGAACCCGTAGGTCTGAGTGACACTAACAGTCACCCCCGAGCGTTCGCAGGGGCACCTCGTGTCCCCGGTGGTGATACAAAAACAATCGTTGAATTAACAATCTGTTACAGACAGTGATATCGTACAATAAATTGTGTTGCTAGTGTTGTTGGTACAAGTGTCAGCTTGCGTCTGAACGCTGGTCGGCTGCAGAAGCTGATTCTTCATTAAAAAAGGTAACATTATCTCATGTTGTTTACAGTTTCAGCCCGTGTCAGTGTTCTCAATGATGCTAGCTCATGCATGAGTTTGTGAGACGTGTTTTATCATATTTCGTGGATATATGTGAGGACCGTTGAGTGAAAGCAGCGTTGTAGTAAAACGTTCACTCGCCAAGATTTTTACGCTGATGAGATTCTGATGTTTTTCGGACCATAAATCACATGCCGCCGGTTATTTGTTTATCTTGCAAAGCATTTGCCTACCCTCACAAATAAATGAGCTTGTTCTTAAAGTTTCAAGTGGTATAGTAATAAGAATAGACAAGGAAACTATTTGAGTCAAGATAAAAGATCGTTTCGCACAACTTTTCTTCTAAGTGTGTGTTTGGATGTTTTGTATTGTTATCATGTTTAGTTTTATGTAAACCAATTTTTTCTTGTGAAACAAGAATAGTTAGTCTATACTCTGTATTATCATTCTTTGAAGCTTATATTTTCTTCCAAGTAAATACATAAGTAGTTGATCAAACGCCTTCGTTCACGTTTACAGATGACTCATATAGAATGTCAACTTATTCGTGTGTTCCTTGGTTATCAATGAACCAAATCTTCTCTTCAGATTAAATCAGCCGAATCGGCAGTGTCAGAACATACTCGGATAGCATTGATAATCTTGTTTCCGGTGAATTGCGTAGGTCAGAAGGCAATCGCATTCAGGTATATATGATAGTCTTTAATATATATAATCATGTCTAGTGGATGCGGGAAATGATTATTTTCCAACTGGTCCCAGCTGGCATGCAGTCTTTATTATAATCATGTCTAGTAGCTGCGGAAAATGATTATTTTCCAACTGGTTCCAGCTGGTATGCTTTAGGTAACTAACAGTCTGATTTTAGCAATGTGTCAGGGTAATGTCGCAACCGGTAAATATTTTTGGAGTTAAGGAAGCTTAAAATCCCATTTTAGATCATCTTTTGTCGTTGTGTGTGTAGAAGTAAAAGCACTTTGTTCATTTAAAAATACAAGGAATATTACTTGAGTATTTGTTAGGCAAAAGAGATTTTGCTTTAGTTGAAAATAACAATATTTATTGCCTTAGCCGTTTATTGACTCAAGTTTCATACGACAGAGTCTTTGCCAATTTGAATCAACAGTGGGATCACGTTTTAGATATCGAGTAGGCTGTGGTACCAAGTAATCTAATACTTTACATAAATTAATGTCCCCGAGAGCGAATACATCTCCGATCTAACCAACCATTACGGGCTTTCATATCCTATTTGAATATTTAGAAGGAACAAAACGAGCGGTGTAAAGTTTGCGTCGCGAAATTGTTTTTTTTTTGCCATCGACATGGAGTTCGGTTGCAATGGGGAAGTCATTTAAATAACCCCTGAGTCCGGAGGGATAATACCCGCCTAAGTTAATTTGTTATGTGGTGCTACACTTCACATTTGGAATTTAATTATTAAAATTCAGAATTTTGACAGCAGGATGTATTTTTGCTGCCATTCACAGACAAAGACGACATTTTCAAAATATTTTCTTATTTTGGAATAAAAACCCTTAACATGTCAAAAGTATTTTTCAGCCTATTAGTTTTACAATTTGTCTTTATCTACTTCTCTTTTGTATCTTATTGGCAATTTATTTACTAAATATAATTTGTATAAATCACCGATTTCCATTAAAGACGACTATAGTTTTATAAATTTCCGGATTGCCTCGTTGGTCGAGTGGCCGCAAGCGCGACTGTTGAGCATGAGGTCCTGGGTTCGATTCCCGGATCGGGCGGGTTAAGTGTTATTGGGTGTTTCCAGTAGGAATTTCTCAGTAGCCGCCACGGAATCTGGATTTGTGCCCGATTGATGGCAATAGGCTAGTCCCCTATCACATGGGAATTGAAACATAACTGGTGAAATGTAGGTGTATGATTAGGTATACCTCTGCCTAACCTTTCGGGGATTACAGACGTGATGTGATGTTAAATTATCCGGTTTTGTACCAAATCATGTTCGTCTTAAAAATCTTTCTGAACCTTAATCTGCTAATGAGAGTAAACGATAAAATTTCTTGACCTGATTGTCGAAGGACCCGAAGCTTCGACCATGACCTTATTGCTTTAAGTTCCTCACAACTTGGCACTGCCACCACGTCGAGGTAATTTATATAATTTGATTTGTTTGTTTGTGTGAATCAGAATATCTCATCTTGATTTATTGCCTAGTTTTTATTCACGGGAAAATGTCTGCGGTAATTTTAGTTGATGTAACGATAATTAATTTTGCGTGAAAAGTTTCGTGTTTCTTTGCCAATTTGAGTAATTCCTGTACATATTTTATCACAACGTTTTGTTCGCTTTTTGGCATTTTCTACTTCTTTTAGTTCAGCTCTACATGATCCTGCCAGGGCTTCGGGACAGTTCGAAAGAGATACCGTGGGCATGGAACATAAAGGGCAAAGAAGGAACATGGATGAGTTTTAGTTAGTACAAGGCTGACACTCCCTTCCGCTCCGCCCAGAGGGCGGGGGGTCATTTGATTATGTCCCATCCGAAAAAAAAAACTCTAAAATCTTTGCAGTGGCCAAATCCAAAATATTAATAACTTGTTTAATTGGGACACTCCCGCCACACTATTCCTAAATCACCGAAACTCCTGACTGAACTTCTCCTGACTCCTACAATAATAATAACTTATCCCATTTGAGTGTATAATAGTGGAATCCTATGAATGTGATGCGTACAAAGAAAATCCTATCATATCTTACAACATGGCCAATTTTGGAACCTACCAAGTTTTTCGTCGGCACTTAGATAGATCAAACTAACTTCAGAACCTAGTACTTTCAACAACACGTTTTATATGAAAACCGAACTTTGGACATACTAAATATAAACTTGAAAATGTACTTGGTAGCTCGTTGTCGTGTACGTTTTACGATGCCGAAGACGTTACGGCTCATCTTAGTAACACGTTAGTTGGAAGACTTTACAAGTGGTTTAAAAATAGAGGACGTGAAAAGGAATCGTCACAAGTTTTCGTTTTATTACAAGAGTTCGTTTTTCGTGAAACTAGATTTATTTTTCTTTTATTCAGACCTGGATTTTAGTAAGAATTGAAGATCTGGAAGTTTGTATCCTCTCTGACGGAAAGCTTTGAGTAGTCCACTGATTATTTCAGTTCAGTGGTTTTTTTCTTCTAAGTTCAAGATTTTTGAGGTAAAACTTTTCTTAATGAAAAAACTATTTCCAATACTTTCCTCAATACTTTTCTTTCTTGTCCAGCTCTCGCAAAGGTGGATAAATAATAAGACAAATAGTACCTTCTTAATTTAAAATGTAATTTGTGCACCAAAATCCAATTTTCCTTTGTAATCCTTCGAAAAAAGAAAACAATTCAGCCAAAAGCGCGGTGAGAGCAGGATCCTGAAGAAATAAAGGCAATTACTGAAATGGCGAGCCGCATGTGCGTTGAATGCCAATAATTGGAACTAATCACCGATACGGACTCGGAAAAGCTATTAGATTATGGTGAAAAAATAGCCATGGAAGCTGCCGACCTAAGTAAAATGTTCCTTGTGTTTGAGAAGGGTTTCATTAACAATCTGCATTTTTTTTTATAATGAGGAGGTGCTTGCTTAGGGAGATATTTCAAGAACTGAAAGATCATATTTGTGGAGTTTTGGAATGAAAATTGTGAATGCGGATGAAAAAATCATACATAGGTATGCAAATGAGAACAAACAAAGAAACGGATTAAGTGAAGCGATCGCCAAATGATTACGTAAAATGAGAATATTCCACGCCACGGAACGACCCAATTCTCCCACTCAAAGCTCTGTTACAAAATCAATTTCCTGATCATTTTCAATGGATTTTTTACTCAAATTATGAAAAGAGATTATTCGAAATCCCTGTAGCGATTGAGTAAAAGAATTTAATCCGTAGATTAGCTTCAGTTGCGATCGTTCAAAGCGAGTCCTGATCCGGCATCGTTCGATAATCGCTCCTAATTTGATTGGCACTCGGGCAGCTGCCAACGACGTGAAAACTCTATTACTCGCCAACTTTGTAGGGTTTTACGGACCATCAAAGGGAATTTAGTATATTGATTGGCCTATTTACGATTGAGTTAAGTTGTTGTGGTAGTCTCTTCTACCTGTTCTCCGTAGTTGCGAACTTAAGACGGCTTCTTGGTATTATTATGCTGTTGAAACGTGGAAGACTTATTAGAGGTGCCTCTGGGAATTGAAAGGCACATATCGGCTTGAGAAACTTGACTTGTATTATCCGTTTACGCCAATTCAGGATTACATTTCCTTTCTTGAAATAAGAGATACAATTTTTTGTAGTAGGTACCCCTATAATGTTTGATTTGTCCCTTTTTACCTGACAACGGTGAAGCCAAAAGGAAAGGTTATGATTTTAGCAGTCCTTTTTTTTTTTGTTAGCCTGTTTGAGTGTCCCACTGCTGGGCAAAGGCCTCCCCTTTCTCCTTCCAAACCTAACTGTCCTGTGCGATATCTGGCCATGTTCGCCCCGCAAACGAGATCAGATCGTCACACCACCTTCGCCGCGGTCTACCTCGACGGCGATTTCCTCTTTTATTTTTTATTTTAGCAGTCTATGTATGTATTTACTTATGTTCCTCAGTAGCGCTTAAACTGTTAATCTGATTTTGCTGAATAAGATGTCAATCGATTTGTTAAGGTGATATATTGAAAAAAATGTGGTTTTTCTATTTCGTATAACTTGTTAAGTATGTGGAATAGGGATTCAACATTTTGGTATATGTTTTTTGACTCTTTGGTCTAGTATACTTAAATAAGGAATACACGATTCAATGAACTTTTCTCGATACAAAAAAAATGCAAAGTTATATCTATTTTTTTACTTTTTTCGACATCACGGCGTAACGCTTAAGAATTATTCAATGGGATTTACTTTAAAACATAGAGAATTATTATATCAAAGTTTACTCATTGTAGTTTTAAATTTAATTCATTTTTTATGTTAAAAAAGGAGTAAATTCGTTTTGGCACGTACGTCGTTTTATTCCGAGCGCACGCACAATATAGCCATCTCTTTTTTTGCGTTTCAAAAGTAATTGCATCACTTTCGCTCGCTTACAAGATCAGTCGCCCGGTGGGCTTCATTGACGTCAAACCTATGACATTTTTTTGCAGATCGGTGCTATCGAATTTTCGTGATTTTAATAATTGTTTATACATTAAAAGTTAGTAGATTGTGTTAATTAGTGTTAAATAGGTATATAAAGACTATTCTTGTGATTGAACAGTACCTATAACGTATCGTTTTTCTATTTGTGACTAGTTTTTAATGGGAAAAAATATGAAACCAAAACTAAATAAAGTACAACGTTTAGAGCACAGAGCGACTGAGGGTGAGGGCTCAGAAAATGAGAAAGATTAAAAAGTAAGTATATAGTTATGTACAATAATTATTAGTTTCTATTTATATAATTGATTATATTATGAAAAAGGCTAAAATGTACTTATATTTCATTTTAGGTTAGAAATATGTCAACAATACATTGATGTATATAATACGTCAAGATTACAGCGTGTGACAGACAATGATCACAAAAGGAATGGAGTCGCATTTGAATTGCGAAAAGAGGTGAGTTTTTAATCGATTTTTTTTTTGATCTTTATTGAGGTAAACTTGAAGGAAATGTGAGTCCTCTTATTTTATTTACTATGTACTATGAACTTTCCAGTATAGAGCTAGGCATAAATAGCATTTTTCCAAGTTGACTTATACTTTTTGTTTCAGGAGTCCAAAACTGCCGACATTAGTGGCCACAGAGTTGTTGATGTAAATTACTTTTTTACTGAATTGCTTAAATTATCGAGTCACCAATCACTGTTTCAATGCGGCCTTACAACCATTAAATTAGAATCAGAAAAAGTTTCTGGCCTTTTTTTTTTTTTTTTAACTTGGTAATGTCATCAAATGAGTCCTCCCACTCAGGGCAGAGCGGGAGGGACTGTCAGACTTGTACTGACTAAAATCCACGGTGTCCTTCAGTAGCCCTTTATGTTCCAGGGTCACGGTAATTCTATGAGTCCCGCGACCTCGGCAGGCTTTGGCCCTCTAGAGGGTCCCCGTCATTATGCTGACACTCTTTGAGGCGCGCGTGGAACACAACGCGCCGTCGACCCGGGCATGGTCCATGGTCGGACAGCGAGTCGCCCATTACTCGCCGCCCGCATGCCCGCGCCTACGGTGGCCGGAGATCGTCTGCCAACGTCCGGCGCCGTGGGCGTCTACCACTGCGGCTGGTGTGGAGGGAGGACGCTGTCCTCTCCCTCACGCGGCCCGCCTCCTCCTTCGCGAGCATGTGCTTCGCAGAAGGAGGCGACCGCTTCCCACTCCGTCTCGCCCCGCAGCATGGCCTCGACCAATGCCGGGCGCGAGAGGTCTCCGCCTATCGCCGCCGAGAGGACACGGCGGTGCTCTGCCCAAGCGGGGCAATCCTGCACCGTATGCTCAACCGTGTCCTCCGGGCGGTCCTCGCAGTGGTGACACCCAGGCGTTTCCTCCTTCCCCATATGACACAGGTACCTCCCGAAACTTCCGTGTCCGGTGAGGGCCTGCGTCACGCGGTAGGTCAGGACGCCGTGACCCCTATCCAGCCACTCCTCAAAGAGGGGTCTTACCGCCGCGATTGCGGCGTGCCCGGACCTCGGTTGCGACAGTCGTCTCCTCCATACTGCCCTGAGATCGCGCCGGAGCTCTTCCCGCCGCGCCTCGACTTGTCGAGGCAGCAGGGATTCGCCCCGGCGCTGCGCCTCCGCGCGCCCCTCATAGACGCGCTGGAGGGCAGTCGCCTCCAGATCCCAGGGCAGAAGTTTCTGGCCTTACACACATTTTCTTGTACATTATGTAAAACAAAGTTTAAAGTACAGAACTCAAAATAAAATGGTGGTGGCCGGGATGGTGGCAGCTGGTTGTGGTAACGCTCAACTGAAACAGTTTTCGGCTGCTGTCGATTTACCATCCGTGTCGGAATACAAATACAAAATCTTGCAAGATGAAATATGTGACGAATGGGAAGTGACGGCATGGGAAGAAATGAGGAAAGTGGGGGAACGGGGGAAAGAAGCGGCAGTGAAAGAAGGAAAGCTACTAAAGATGGCATACCAATAATAGATGTAATCTTAGATGGTTGTAGGGCTAAACATTCATACAGAACTAATTATTCTGCACTATCTGGCGCTGCGACAATTATAGGTAGACGATTTCGTCAAGTTCTTTTCATGGCAGTCAAAAACAAATACTGTTGTATTTGTGCTAGAGCGGTAAAACGAAATGAGGAAGTAAAACACCATGAGTGTTTTAAAAATCTTAGCGGATCTTCAACAGCTATGGAATCCACTATTAGCGCCGACAGTAAACAGTCCATAGAAATGCATGGCGTTATCTTTGGAAGATACATAGCTGATGGAGACAGTATCTCTTATGCAAAAATACTTGACACTTGACACTCGACCATATACCTAAATCACGGTCGAAAAGATTGGTTGCAAAAATCACAAATTCGCACCTTCGATGCAACAAAGTCACAAATAGCCTAAACTGCAAAATCGAGTTATGTTTGCCAAATTGTCTCTGAACCATGCCTACATTTGGGGCACAAAGATATCCCCGAAAGTATCTCAAAATTCTACTTGATGACGCAGGTGCCTTTGTGATTATTGGCGGTTTTTACTCGGGTTTTGGGCCGACAGAGTTACATTTGACAATGCCCCCGTGCCCACGAGAGTTTGACGTGCGTTGGAGCTACAGCCAAACAAATGTATTTATGGCCATTTTTATTCTCACTTATTGGAGCGACAAAAACGTATCTATTTTTGAAGACATAAAACTAAATCATTCCTGGTGCAACAAAGTCACAATTCAGGACATTTGATTTCAACAAGCATGTCATCAGCAATCCTTTCCGGCGTTGCCCCTAAAAACGGGTACTTATCGTCAATGAAAAGACCACATTTTTGTATATTTACCTGTACTAAATTAGACAGTTGCTCAATAGCAGCTTTTTCATATTTCGCCCCTTGGCTTATAGTTGCCACATCGTCGATATTTGCCTTATACAACATGTTTTTCACCATATTAGCACAACTATTCGTTTTTATCCTTTTTACCACCGTCCCGTAATTAGACGCTGTTAAAAGATTTCTACTGTAATTCTAGCCACTCTCCACTTTCACTCTGTAGTATTGTCCTCTCCTGCATCTCTTAGCGTTCTTCATCGGATTTTTCTAAATTTTTCAAAAACGTTAATTTTGTGAGGTTATATGTATCAGAATCCACATCGGGTCTGTCGGCATTTTCGCCATTATTAAAATCTATTTTCTTAGAAACCAATTTACGTTTTTTTTTTCTTTTTTAACGTTTGGTTGTACGTTCTTGTATTTTCTACTTGTTCTTCATATTTCTTGACTTTTCTAAAGGGCTCGTATTGTGAATAGTTTTGTGGACGGTAGTCAATATTTTCCCGGAGTTAAATGATACTACTGCCCCTGTTCATCTTGCCTGATAAGACCGTTTAAGAGCGTAGTTAACTCTTTTGCCGCCAACTAATTTGGCAACTACTCCATTAAAATTCTCTACAATGTTGCTGTCTACATTTTCAATTAAGCTCCGTGAATGTGATGCAACATTGCAGATTAAATATTTCATCTGATGCCAGAGACGTGTAAGTTTGTTAATAAGATTGGCATCTTTATATGTTGTGCACTAAAACCATACTTGGGGATTAGATTATACCAATGAAAGAATCATCAAAATCGGTTCAGTAGTTTACGAGAAAATTGCTAACATATTTTATCTATATCTATCTATACATATAAAATTCAAAGTCCTGACTGACTGACTGACTGACTGACTTATATATCAACGCACAGCCCAAACCACTGGTCCTAGAGACATGAAATTTGGACAGTGTACTCTTTGTGAAGAGTAGGTATCCACTAAGAAACGGTTTTTTTTTTAATTCCACCCCTAATAGGGTGAAATGGGGGGTTGAACTATCTATGAAACTTTTTATTCTCTGAATCGATTGACTTGAAAATGTGTCTACATATACTTCAGTTAAAATGATGAGATATGTGTATAAGATTATTATTGAGGATTTTCAAAATAAACCACAAATTGTTTCTCTGAAAATACAAAGTTTGTTTTATTTAACACATTCTTACAATATTACAACAGTAATCGTTTATCTATGATAATTACTCAATAATCTTACCTGAAAATACAAAGAAACGACATTTAAAGTTCACTAATATCGCCTCCTCAATTATATCCTTTTATTTTATCTCTCCACACGTTTTCTTAAAACAATAAATCACACCGAATATTTTGACCATCGTCCGCCATTCAATTCCACAGACAACTTATAAAGGCGCGAGGCGCGGCAAATTCGAATTAATGAAATGTCATTTCATTACATGTGTATCACAGTTTTTCCAAAATCATCCCCCAATTTAAAATTCAATGTCCTGACTGGCTGACTGATACATCAACGCACAGCCCAAACCACTGGTCCTAGAGACATGAAATTTGGACAGTGTACTCTTTGTGAAGAGTAGGTATATACTAAGAAAGGGTTTTTCTAAATTCCTATCCCTTAGAGGGTGAAATGGGGTGTTGAATTATCTGTGAAACTTTTTACTCTCGGGGTCAATTGACTTGAAAATTTGTGTACATACTCTTTAGATAAAATCCAGTAAATCCGATGTCCAATCTCGAACCAAGGTATCAATATTTCACGTATCTAATTTAATTGATATAACTTTAAACAAATATTTGCAAGTTATAAGCAAGTACATGTAAATATATGTATGTACTATACATACATAGATTACTTATTATCCCAGAAGTAAGATTCCGTGACCAATTCCCGAACTCCACGCGTTCGAAGCTGCGGGCAGAAGCTAGTAATACATATAAATAGACGAGTTTTTTAAAGTAGGTTAAATATAGAAAAATTGAAACAATATATTTATTATTTAATAAAAAATATTCATAGTAAATAAACATTTGTTATATGCCTTCATTACCTAATGAATTTTTATTACATGGTGTACTTAATAAAAAAAAATGTTGAAAATTAAATATTTGTATTATTTTTCTACTCCATCCCTCCTATGTGCTAATATTTCAAATAATCCAAGAAGTGCGTACTCTGTTTTCCCGAATGCCACCGCGTACACTGCATTCGCCGCTCCCCTCGCGGGGGGCTAAGCCACGCCCATCGAGCTACGATTTATTTTCGAGGTAGCGCCTTAATAAGGCCCGGATAACTTAGGCTACATTTTAAACGACTTCAACAATAGGAGGAGTCGATTTTACTTTGTAAACTCCGAATGTAATTAGAGCGTGATTTTTCAGTAGTCATGTTAGTTGCAGTACACGACACTGATTCCTGTTTATAAAGACGACAAAATAATTACGAACGCTAAAAGGTTTAAAAAATCATTTGTACGTTATACGGTTATTTTTTTAAATATTGTGGGCGCAAGAATATCGCTACAAAGTAAAAATATTCCCTTACTAACGGACCTGATTAATATTCTAGCATTCATCATATTAATTATTTCTGTCAAAACATTTAAACCTTTAACGGTTCACCGTTAATTTGTAGATACTATAATTAATATCGCCTATGGTAATTGGTCAAGTTTGTAGTCCCTAAATTGAGTCAATTGTCAATATACCGTACTGACTAATTGATTAACATTATTTCTAGTTTATTTTTAGCCGACTGCGAAAATAGAAGGGTCATGAGGTTTTATTTATGGATGTCGAATAAAAAACAGGATTTCACTTTCCAATTGGTATTAATAAATGTAAGTAACTATTTTTTTTCCAAATAATAGGTAGTACCCTACCTGTATGTATGTGACTTAAGAAACAACATTGGTTACCATAGATGTTCTCTAACTTCTGATGTTGGGAAGGTTCATTTTAAATACTAAATGATGTGCTCCTTTAGAATTGTACTATAGGTGTCTACGACCCACTCTCTCTAACCCTCTCTCTCTCTTATGTGACGCAGACGAAGTTGCGCGGGTCAGCTAGTAAATACTAAAAGTACAAGCTGTAGTCACTTGTTTGCACCTACAAGGTCAAAATGGTTACGAAACGGGACTTTTGTGATGGTATTTTGTTTAGTTGGCGAAACGGGAAAGTTACCATACGGGACGTACCCAATAATACGTACGGAAACTGCTGAACAACGATCTGCCTAGCCTTTTCCCAACTATATTGGGGTCGGCTTCCAGTCTAACCGGATGCAGCTGAATACCAGTGTTTTACATGGAGCGACTGCCTATCTGACCTCCACAACCCAGTTAGTACTGGGTAATACGATACCCCTTGGTAAGACTGGTTGTCAGACTTTTTGGGCCCCTGACTACCTAACGACTGTCAAAGATCTACAAATGACAGCCGGGACCAACGGCTTAACGTGCTTTCCGAGGCACGGAGGAAACTCGGTATGTAATGGGCGGTCACCCATCCACAGACCAACCTAGGCAAGCACGGCTTAACCTAAAGATCAATCCGAGCGGCTGTTATTATTTAGCCACGAGCTCCTCCTGCTGAACACTATGAACTGCTGAAAGCTATGAATTCATTATTTTACAGGAAAATTAGATCGACTTCTCTGTTTCCCGATCATTATAATCTAGATCTCTTCAAAGTTCGAGTGAACCGATTTCTCCTAGGTAAGCATGCTCCACCCTAGGCCGCGTCATCGCTTCATATCAGGTGAGTAGCGGCCAAACGCAAGCCTAAAAACTACTAAATGAACAATCTACACTTCCGAATCTACAAATAAGCAAACGAAAAACTGACTCACAATTCTATAAATACAGGCAGAAAACCTGTTTTCCTTCGTCAGTCGACTTTCTAGTTTCGGACTCGGCGAGAATAGTCGAGTTAACTAAATATCTAATTAAGCATCGGA
Organism: Noctua comes; assembly: GCA_963082995.1. Classification (NCBI taxonomy): domain Eukaryota; kingdom Metazoa; phylum Arthropoda; class Insecta; order Lepidoptera; family Noctuidae; genus Noctua; species Noctua comes. Next base: position 9,970,165 of record OY720280.1, on the reverse strand, counting down.
ACATCACTATGCCAACATTGGAAGTGGTTTTTCGTGTTAACTAAAAAGGGGAGACAGTATTGTTTCTTTTCTCGAGATTTGTTTAATTGATTGATATTGGTAGGCGGTTAAGATTTCGATTAGTTATAGTGTGTTAAACTAATTAAGTTACTCATGGTATATTATGAATAACAGATAAATAAATTTTCTCTTTACCAAGTGTATTGACCAAGATTAGTTTGGACCTTAAAAGACTCTATGACCGAGTTCGTTTCGGAAGTTTTTTGTCAGTGTCAGGTACGAAACACCGGCCCCAACTAGTTTAAAAAAATGACGTGTAAAAGTGTTTGTAAAAACCTATTTGCAAAATGAACATCATTTATCATTTACCATAAGATGAAAAAAAAAGATAAATCGTGTAAAGTTATTTTTTTATTATTTATTTATTTATTTTAATGCACAATGTACACTACCAATTTATACGCTAAGCTTAAACTAGTGAGTACATGACCCTGTTAGGGCGCAGCAAGATAACCTAAAAACTAATATTGCAGAGTAATTTATCTAATATGACTCACATAGATCGCTAGGAACTTTCACATTTAAACACACACACATACAAACATTAATTAAACTTATAAGTTTTAAAGTTCCAGTCTAGCATTTCAACTTAATACTTAAATTAACAAAATCACAATAATAAAGAATGTCAACATAATATTTAAATTAATAAAATCACAATAATAAAGAATGTCAACATAATATTTAAATTAATAAAATCACAATAATAAAACAATCTCAACCTAAAAAAATAGAACCATTACAATATTCAAAGATGTCATACCAAAACTTCATCGAACGTCAAAATTAAAATTAAAATTAAAATTAAATTTATTAAGTTTTCTTTCATAAGTTTCGCGGATTTTCCGACTATAATTTGGAACCAGTACGGAGCTCTTATTTCTAGGCATATCATACTGTGAGGTTGCCGGCGAGTCGAACAACTCCAAAAATATGAATATAAGAAACTTATAATATTAAAATTTTAGTTTATTTACTTAAGAGTCATGAATATTAAAGTTAGCCTTTAAAATATTCTCTACTACTGTAAATATTCTGAATAAACGTTGAATATTCAAATTATCATTAAAACCAGTAGCTAGTTAATTTCTCTAGTAATTATGAGATGTAAATAAATATTGATATTCTACTATGTAAATACTTGTTATTTCAGAACTGTTGACTCTGTTAATCGATATGATATGTTTAGGCTTACATACTGTTATATTATACCAAATAAACAGCTCACTGCGGTAGTCATTTACACGCGAATATAACATCTATATATATTATTATATAAATGTTATATTCGCGTGTGTGGATGCGTCATGCTTTTAGCTAACGTAATGCTAATATATTGTTTAATTAGTATTTAGTGTGACAGGTAGCTGTTTAGAGTCTAGTCCGACTGGCCTTTGCACGCCTAGAATATGTTTTTGGACATTCCTGGGTCTTGCCTATACATTAGAATAATAGTGAGTCTTTTTTTTTTTTTTTTTTTTTTCGGATGGGAAATCTTCAAATGACCCTCCCCCACTCTGGGCGGAGCGGAAGGGAGTGTCAGACTTGTACTGACTAAAACCCATCCATGTTCCTTCTTTGCCCTTTGTGTTCCAGGGCCACGGTATCTCTTTCGAACAGTCCCGCAGCCCTGGCAGGCATCGGTCCTTGCAGACCCCTACATCGTTGCTGACATCTCTTTGAGGCGCGCGTGGAACACGAACGCGCCATCGACACGGCCTGTCGTCAAAAGACGGCCGGACGGCGAGCTAGCCCATAGCTCGCCGTCCACAGGCCCGCGCCTACGGTGGCCGGGAGCCACCACGTGACCCCCGACGCCCAGGGCGTCTCCCGCGGCGGCTGGGACGTGAGGTTCTTTCCCTCTCACGTCCCGCATAATAGTGAGTCTTCAATTCAATTTCGCAAATAAATATAATGTAAACCAAAGCAAAAAGCAATTAAAGCCATGAATGAAATGAAGTATGTAATGTGAAGCAGTGATAGCCTAGTGGTGTGACCGTCGGACTGCCAAGTCATAGGTCTCAAGTTCGAACCTAAGACATGCAACTCTGATTTTTAGGATTCTTGTGCGTATTGGGTAATTATCACTTGCTTCGGTGAAGGATAACATCGTGAGGAAACCAGCATGCCTGAGAGATATTTCTTGACGGCGTGTAAAGCCAAGTCAAAGGCGGTATAAAAACTCTGACACCAGGTCAGGCACTAACCACACGATTAAGAAAGAAGAATATAATGTAAGCACGTTATAAGTAATTCTGACCCAACAGTTTGACAATCAGTGTAACTAAGGGGTATCATATTACCCAATAACTGGGTTGTAAAGGTCAGATAGGCAGTCACTCCATGTAAAATAGTATTCAGCTGCATCTGGTTCGACTGGCAGCCGACTCTTATATAGTTGGGACAACGATAAGCAGATTTTAAGGTAACTTATTTCTTACTTAGCGTCTCTTAACATAACTTTACTGGACCGTCTGCAATGCAAACATGATACATAGTTAAAAAACTATAAATGGATTGGAAGGTCGCGGGACTCATAGAATTACCGTGACCCTGGAACATAAAGGGCTATTGAAGGACACCGTGGATTATAGTCAGTACAAGTCTGACAGTCCCTCCCGCTCTGCCCTGGGTGGGAGGACTCATTTGATGATTTTAACATGTTAAAAAAAAAAAAAAAAAATGGATGGGAATATCTGCTTACTGTCGAACTTAAATTATTACTGAGCAACTTGTACTAGATGAACAACAAGTATAGGTAATCTATTTGAATTTCGAAGGGTCAAGGAATTCTATTCATCATAACCCTTTTGCTAATCAACAATCTTATCTAAGTAGGTACTACCGAGATCACTGAAGGTCCACCACTTTTCGCCCTTAATACTTAGGGCATAAGGGTGAAAACTGGTAGACAGTCAGTGAAAATACAAAGCTCCATCGGTGATTATCCCATCAAATACATAGGTAAACTATGTCTACACAATAAAGTTAGTATCAGATGGCCCCTACGCTTGTACAAACGATAATTTCTGATCTACATAGGGGACTGGGGACAGGAGACAGGGGCAGGCGTCCCATGAGTGAATGTTACCTGTCACTCCAGTGATTGTGACAATTATAAATGGTATGTTATCTGTTTGTACTTAGCGATGTAGCATGATACTTATTAATAGGGGTTGTAAAGAGAATAATATTACAGTTAAAAAAAGTTTAAAAACACGCTTTATACGTCGTGATGTCATTTTATTTCTCTAATTCTGCTCAGCAAAACCCTTTCATTTGATACCCATGTGTTAGGAATGCATTAGAATAACTGACGTCACTTAGCTAGCCATGCATTGTCATCCATACTAAATATGTATGCAAAATTTCAGCTCGATCGGAAACCGGGAAGTGGACCAAATTTAACTTCTAAATTTTTTTTTACGTAGTTACTGGTGAATAAAAGCGTGTTAAAAAGAAAAAAAGTGCATTTCAATTATCTCTTATGATGCTTCGCGACAATTTAAATGTGTTTTCATATAAAGCTAGTTATAATACCAAATAGCTATATTTAAAACTGCTTTTTAATTTGGTCTGTAAAGACGTTACGCAAGGGAAAATCTTGTTCCGTCAGACATTCTGACCAATCTTCCTACAAAAGTTTGTGAAGATGGATGTTTGTTACTTTTTCACGCAAAAACTGCTGAACCGATTTTGATGACATTTGGCACATAGACAGTTTATAACTTCACAGGTAGTACGACCCCGTCGGACAATTACCTAATTCTACGCGGGCGAAGTCGCGGTAGTGTCTACTATTAACCAGTAGCTAGTAGATACTACAGGTACCTATCTAATACGTTATTTAATATTTGGGTAAATAACGTATTAGATAGGTATCTAATACGTTATTTACCCAAATATTAGATACATAAAACCAAATTACATTTACGGATCTCCTTAGTTACCTTATTACGGTTTAGTTCGTGTGTAGGTATTAATTAGTCTCACACGTGATTAACAGTTATATTTATTTACATTAATTACGAACGGGAACGGTAATTTAATAGTGTTCGTAGGAGATTACTTTGAATAATCTTACTATTTACACAATTAATATTATATTAGAAGTTTTGTTGACTGAGCAAGTGTGCGCTTCTACAAGGTAGGCACCGACGCTAAAAAGGGTTACCACGTATTCAGTACATACCGTGTAAGTATAACAGTTGAATTATAAATACAACAAAAGAAAAATTTAAGGTTCAAAGGTTTAGAATGGTTTCTTATATCTATAACTAACACGTCTAACACTTTTGTTTTGTTACTTAGAGAGATGAGTTCCAAAATAACTGTTAGTTATAAAACTTTGCTTTTCATTCAAGTCAAATCAAGTTTCTTCTTGCAAAGTATTGACGTTCTGAAAGGAAATTTGAGAGCGGCACTTAATGAACTCCTAACTCAAAAGTTTTCCCGAACAGAACTTAAACACAAACGTTTACGTTAGAAAGAGTAGGGGTGTTATAAAATAAATCATTTTTAACTTAATGAAAAGAGAGAATATATCAATCTTTTGTCTCAAGACGTGACGTTAGGGCGGGAAAATTAAGACCAAGAAAAATGGCCGCCCATTATGTAAATTATTATTTGTTTATAAGTAAAATGGTGCATTTAAATAATGAATTTAGGTAGGAAATGCGTTCACTTTGCTGAATTAAAAGCAAGGTAGTAATTCTCATTATGTTGTTTAGAAATAGTCATTTGTTTGGCTTTACACTTGGGCCCAATTTATTAATAATTTGCCGTGTCTCGTGTACCTACATGTTATGTTTTCGTCGGAGTAGGTAGGAACTAACAAGCAATTGTTTGCTTCTTTTCTTTCTTTTTAATACTAAAGATACGTAAACTTTATTATAAATAGATTTAACTTTTGTGAAGTTTTAGTTAAGTATTTTAATTGGATAGTAACGATTTGGACTGATTGGCCGGAGAAGGCAAAACGCAGAGAGAATTGGAACGATGGGGGAGGAGTTTGCCTAGCACTGGGACAGAATAGGCTAAAAATATACTATACCTCAGTATACTTGGCGATGGTAATCACCAGAGATATATTAGATTTAAATCTGCAATTCATTTTACTGTTGAAATTCCTTTCGCTCCATCTCACCACGTACCAGGCGATCAGAAGCCTTAGAAGTCAATTTACCGTACAGAATCCACTCATAACAACCCGATATCCTCATACTCACTCATCCGATTATTCATAAACATAAACAAGGTACCTCATCGATCTCCTAAATTATGACTAAACGTCCTCAATTTAGTGAGCGAAACGGTTTCGCTCGGAGCGATAGGCGATTGAAAAATTGTAGCGTTGGAGGCTTACGTAATTTGCTAGTGACTGTGAGGCTTGATACGGAGGGAGTCCCGCCCCGGGGTACTCCGGGATCCTCCGGGGTTGTGGGGTGGAGTAATGCGGGATTGACACTCATGGTTGATGTCAGTGGAAATTATTTTCGATTATCGTTCGTAGGTGGTGACGATGTAGTTACGGATTACGGTGTCTGTACGAAATTATTTCGAGGTAATAGGGAATTAAGTAGAACAATGCGAAGTTTTAAATAATTATGGGAATTCGTTACGTAAATTCGTAATTGCTTTAATGACTGCCTCGTTGGTCCAGTGGTCGCAAGAACGACTGCTGAGCATGAGGTTCTGGGTTCTATTCCCAAGTCGGGCACAGTGTTATTGGGTTTTTCCATTAGGAATTTCTCAGTAGCAGCCAGGGAGTCTGGATTTGTGCCCAGTTTACGGCAATAAGCTCGCCCTCTATTACATGGTACCAGTGGCGAAGGTTCCATACAACTCGATTCCTACCGGATTCCCTTTGAAAAATGGCTCAGTCAGTATTCTATAGACAAATAATATAATCACATTAAAGATATGTACTCCGGGTTGCCTCTTACAAAAATTGACCCTTCGCTACTGCATGGTACTTAATCATAACTGGCGAAATGTGGGTGTTCTAATGGGTACATCTCTGCCATACCCTTCGGGGATTACAGACGTGATGTTATGTTAATTTCGAAAACAAAGTTTGGAATAGATAAATAAAGAGTTAAAAGTATCTTTAAGTATGCTCAGCACTTATGTCAGAATTAAAGCTGTACCCTAATAAGTACATTGTACTCAATTTGAAGCAGTCTGAGGTAGAATATAAATTAAGTAGTGCATATGACTCGTTAGTACCTACTGCTATTTATCTTCATGAGTTCACTGCAGCTTGCACAAGACGGTAACAGGTGATACACTGCTCCGTATTTTAGTAAACCGAGTTAGCTAACAAACTTGAACTTAAGAGGTATTGTGCATAGACAATGAACGTCACTGTATTTAAGAAACTACAACTAGTGGCATACAATGTGAGACACAATTAAAGAGTGTAATTCTGAAAGCTTCAAGATTAAGCATAACATAACGCTTGTTTTTCCCTGAAGTGTTAAGCAGAGGTATACCCACATTTCGCCAGTTTTGTTTAAGGGCGAAGCGCCAGGGTAGCCTGGGAAAATCAAATTATCTTAAGTTTTTTGCCATTTATGGGTCAGTTGTCAGGCTGTATGTTAAACAAAATATGATTCGCGACCGTAAAGCGCAGGCCACACCGCCAGCTAGCGGGCGGGCGGAGCGGGCGAACGACGCATCGTTTCACTTGTTTTCATACTTTGGTTCACACCGCGAACTATCAAAAGAGACGAACGAAGTATGAAAAGGCATCGTTCGCCTAGCTCGCCCCGCCCGCCAGCTGGCGGTGTGGCCTGCGCTTAACACGTATGTAGTTACAGAATTACAATCATTAAAATCATCAATAGTACCCGCTATCATCAATGCATCCTATTGAAAAACTTTTTCATGACATAGTCATTGAATGGGATTAAATGAACTCCGTAAAGCCATATGTTTTAAGGTCGCGAATCATATTTTAATCAACATACAACCCGACACTGACCTGGTGGCCTACCATGACGTCTTAGAGCAGGAGTAATTCCAGTGTGGAAAAGAGACAAAGCTATACAGGTCTTCTAGCGCCATCATAGTAACCCCCACTGAAAATTTCAAAAAACGTTAGTGAATTTCGCGTGCTACTCTGGCGAGTTCACCTTAAGTCTCATTAAAATAGGGGACGAGTCTAGCTTTAAGATTAACATAAGGGTGCAGTCAAACATTAATAATAAAATACAGTTTTCTACTTCATCATAGTTTCACTTTATTTCTCGCTAATTTTCAATTTGAGAGTTCACGTCAAAAGCCACTTCCTACGCTCTTTTAGCCTCAAAATAATGACTTGAAACGTACCCAGGCACTCTGATTCATCGCGTTTGGTACTAATGTAGGGGAATAGAATCCGATTAACTGTGCACTGTGGGGTTGAGTCACACTGCACGGTGTCCTGCGATACCGTGACGGATTTGCTTTTATTGTACGTAGCACCACAGAATATATGCTTGCAGAAGGCTAGATCCATACGAGTAGCGAAAATGAGAACACAGATCTCATTACACACATACATATTTGTTTTGAAAGTATTTATTGAACAAGAAAGCCGACCCGAAGATTACTTCGGCTTCATCAATCATTGGACTCCACGTATACGGCTTCCATTTGGCTTGTGCTGATAACTTCACTCGGCATCTACCAACGCTGAATCATATTCGCCCGGTTCGGCACTATTCGAACTAAACCGAGTGGATTTTTCCCGAGCGTACGTAACATAACATCACGCCTGTAATCCCCAAAGGTTTAGGTACATCTTATAGTAAACCGACATTTCGCTAAACAACTGCATATATACGATTTTACCGCCCGTCTCCATCCTCAAGACATATGAATGCTAGACTCATGCAAATGCAACTCTGCAAACTTACGCACACGTAGACATGACATATTGTGTGAGTACATTTTAGCTCATGGTATGCAGCCAACCTTCTGTACATCTATCTATTCTGTGGCTCACTGTGACGGATTTGCTTTTATTGTACACTAGCTGTTGCCCGCGACTTCGTTCGCGTGGAAATTTTGGTGTGCATGTGTGAGATTGGCTCGTTGGTCTAGTGGTAGCAAGCGCAACTACTAAGAGTGGGGATTGATTCCCGGAGTCGAGATTAGTGTTAAAAAAAAATTTGTTTATTTCAATTACATAAAGTTGTCACACACATGATTTGGAGATCACCTTTTAAGCAAGAAGATGCTTTTGTTAGGGGGCGTCCATTAATTACGTGAGGCGATTTTTCGACCCTCCCCCCTTGGTGGGATGTCGTGAGATTTGGGTTGACCCCCTCATCTCCCTCCTAATCTCACGTGAGACTCAATTAAACCTCAATTAAACCCGGTTATATCTGCCGAAACCCCCCTCTCTCCCTCGTGAGATTGGGTGATAATGGGCGCGACCCCTTAGGTGACTCCGTTCTTCCACTTAACATTAAAATATGCAAATGAAAAAATACTATGAATAATAATGTTATTGGGTTATCCCATCAGGAATTTCTCAGTAGCAGCCACGGAATCTGGATTTGTGCCCGGTTGATGGCAATAGGCTCACCCCCTATTACATGGGACTTCAATAAAACTTTCGAAATGTGTGTGTACGATTAGGTACACGTCTGCCCAACCCTTCGGGGCTTTAAGGCGTGATGTTATGTTTTGTATGAGAACTGACTGCCAGATCAAAAGGTGATATGACTACAAACGGCGTCCTTTTGGGTGCTGTTATTCTGGGTGGCAGAGGTCCGAAACAAATGGCGTTGAGGCAACGATAGGGCTTTAAAAATCGGTGTATTTTGGCGCTATACAACTATTTTCCAAAGTGAACCTTGTTGGGCACTTTTTATTCTAATACCATTCTGTATACAACATTAAATGACTTTTTGCGAGAGCCCTTAGACCTCCATAAGTCGCCCCTGTCGCAAAATCCGTTCTTAGCGAACGTCTACTAACTATAAACTACCTCACTGCCAAATATTAAGTTTGTAGCACAAAAAGTTAAGGACTTTCATCCAAACTTGCGAGAGCCCTTAGGCGTCCTTAATCCGACCCTATCGCAAAATCCGTTCTAAACAAACGTCTACTAACTATAAACTACCTTCCTGCTAAATTTCAAATTTGTAGCACAAAAAATGAAGGATTTCCATACAAACTTGCGAGAGCCCTTAGATCTCCTTAATCCGGCCCTGTCGCAAAATATGTTCTTAGCGGACGTCTACTAACTATTAAGTACCTTCCTGCCAAATTTCAAGTTTATACGTCAAGCGGTTTTCGATATTTCGTGATGAGTGGGTTTGCCATTTATACTTTCATCCGCTATTTAACTCCCTTAGGGGTTGAATTTCGAAAAACACTGAAACACGTAGTTTTTAATTTTTAACCAGAATGGTAACCACCAATTTTTATGGTATAATCTACAAAAATGATGATTTTCCATACAAACTTTCATCCCCTATTTAACTCCCTTAGGGGTTGAATTTGGAAAAACACTGAAACACGTGGTTTTAATTTTTAACCAGAATGGTAACCACCAATTTTTATGGTTTAAGCTACAAAAATGATGATTTTCCATACAAACTTTCATCCCCTATTTAACTCCCTTAGGGGTTGTATTTCAAAAAACGCTGAAACATGTGATTTTTAACCAGAATGATAAACACCAATTTTCATTGTTTAAACTACAAAAATGACGATTTTCCATACAAACTTTCATCCCCTTTTTAACTCCCTTAGGGGTTGAATTTCGAAAAACACTGAAACACGTGGTGTTAAATTTTTCTCCATAATGATAAAACCCAATTTTCATGGTTTAAACTACAAAACTGACGATTTTCTATACAAACTTTCGTCCCCTATTTAACTCCCTTAGGGGATGAATTTGGAAAAACACTGAAACACGTGGTTTTTAATTTTTAACCAGAATGGTAACCACCAATTTTTATGGTTTAAACTCCAAAAATGACGATTTTCCATACAAACTGTCATCCCCTATTTAACTACCTTAGGGGTTGAATTTCGAAAAATCCTTCCTTATTCCTTGTCTACATTATAAAGGAAACCTCTGTGCCAAATTTCAGCTTTCTAGGTCCAAGGGTTTGGGCTGGGCGTTGATGAGTCAGTCAGTCAGTCAGTCAGTCAGTCAGTCAGTCAGTCAGTCAGGCCTTCTCTTTTTATTTATATAGATAGCACCACCCTTTTCACCTGCACGGTGGACCAGTGTTTGGAGAGGCGGCCTAAAAATATCTGCCACTTTGCATAATTAAGTTTCGGGAATTATTTCCACGTCTGTGGATTTGCTGGTGTTTCATCGTGGTGTAATTTGTGTTGGGGTGTTTGTCTTGGACTGCTTTACAAATTATTTAATAGAAAATGTAATGAAAAACTGACATCGATAACTCGTTTTGAGCTTGATCAATGTCTTCTCTGCACGCGCGGGCATGCGGGCGGCGAGTAATGGGCGACTCGCTGTCCGACCATGGACCATGCCCGGGTCGACGGCGCGTTGTACACCATGCGCGCCTCAAAGAGTGTCAGTACAAAGACAGGGCCTCTAGAGGGCCAAAGCCTGCCGGGGGCGCGGGACTTACAGAACTACCGTGACCCTGGAACGTATAGGGCTATTGAAGGACACCGTGGATTTTAGTCAGTACAAGTCTGACAGTCCTTCCCGCTCTGCCCTGGGTGGGAGGACTCATTAGATGATTTCAAAAAGATAAAAAAAAAAAAAATGTCTTCTCTGCATGGAAGAGGTTTTTGGACTAGGATAGGATGGTATTCATGATTATCCAATTTCCAAAATTTGCTTTGGGTCACTTTTTGCTTCTAGCATTTCATAAAAGAAAACTTTAACAATCCTTCTGAAATAAGTAATACCTGTCATTGTTATTTTACATCACCAAAGTTGTTTATAAGACGTTTATGAATAGGTAGAGAGAAAAGATGTCAAGACACGTTGTAAATGCATAAGCATAATCAGCCTATAATCTTCCCACTGCTGGGACACACGGCCTCCTGTCTATGAGAGGCAATGGGCTATATAATCCACCACGCGGGGCCAGTGCGGGTTGGTAGATGTCACATGTCTTCGAATTTTTGGTTCTAGGACATGCCGGTTTCCTCACGATGTTTTCCTTCACCGTTTCTGAGAGCAGTGGTGATGAAATAAATTACAAAATCAAACTCAAAATCAAAGCATTTATTTCAAATAGGCCAGTTACAGGCACTTTTGAATTGTCGAAACAAAGACAACAATAGCTACAGTCCCAGTCACAAGGCATAAAAACTGTGAAAGTCCTGTAGTTGCCCATTCCCTAACGTAGATCTCTATGGAGAAGAACGGGCAAGAAACTCCATGGACACTCTTTTAAATCAGAATACTTTTAGAAACTCTTGGTTACATCATTCAATGTTGAGATGGTACATTATGTGAGAACGATGTAGCAAGATGTATACACAAAGTAATGCGCCTGACTGGGTTCGGACCCACGACTTACTGTTCGTAAGTCACCGCTGCTGCGTTGTAGATGACATATTGTAAATTAAACTTGTGTGTGGGTCACATGGTCTTTTTAGTACTTTTAAAAGAACATGGTTTCTGTCAGCAAACAAAATTAATTTTTGTTGCACCAAAGTTATCTCAAACAGAAAAAAAACACACTCTTTATCTGTATATTCCTAACTTAAGTGCCTACCAAGACACTCTCTCCCCAGAGGTAGTCACACTCGCAGGCAAAGCACACATTTTATATATTTATGCATTAACACAACTCAAAGGGGTACCCAAAGAAACGTTTTGGGAGTCCGGACGGCAACCTCTCAGACATTCTAATGAGGAGGTCGCATTTGTGCTAAGAACTGTAGACAATGTTTATTTATAGAGTAGAGTGCTGTTTCTTGTGTACTGTCTTTTTTAAGTCAAGTTAGTCGTAGCCATTTCATTAAAGGGTTTCTGGAAGGTGGCTTAACGAGTGAGCTCAGTGGTGTAAGATCGTCAAACCGTAGAACTGACTGAGATCCTCAAAACTACAAACATCTACCGTTTGCATTTTCGCAGGCATTCAACTTTTTGACAAAATAAAAAAACGGTCTGGAGCCAAAACCAAGAAAAAAGTTAACAAACCATAACCAAGCTGACCTATCGTAGCTCGAGAATATTTCATTAAAATGGATATTCATATCTACCCAGTGAATTAAATTTAGATGTTTGTGGTCAGCTTACGAAATAAACACAAAACCAATCTGCATTACAAGCTTTACCACTGTCCACCACACAGCCAAGTAAATATTCAAAACATATTACGTCTATAAGTTAGACTAAACTCAGATATTTCACTCTCAAAGCAAAATTATTTTACATTCCCGACTTATCCGAGATCCGAGTTTGTGTTGCGGACCCCATGTCGGTCCTCTAGTTTAAACAGTACACGTATCCGCATGCAATATTAATAGGAATGCAGTCGCACCCCTACGGTAGGGAGCTGGGGATCCGTCGAGCTAAATACATCACTAGTATTAGCGGGAAATCTACTCAGTACCGTTCCTGAGATTAATTAAATTTATTGATTGACACTTTAAGTGATTTAAAAGCAAATAAATCATTAATTTTATCAAGGTTCGTTGTGTAACAGTTTTGATTAAATTATTTAGTTTAGGACAAATCGAGTTTAGCTTGATTTGGGACTTAAATTAGGTTTCGGGAATTCAGTTTGGATTTTCTTGGTAAATTCGGTAAAGTGTTCAAGGTTTTCTTTCTACTTGCTAAGAAAATTGGTTTATCTACGTATAGTGCTTCCATCAGCCTCACAGATGTGTCCTAAAATGTTACGCACGTTACTAAAAGCTTTCGACACTCACCTAGTTGCCTGAAACTGGTTCAGCAATCTAGTTTCGTTGATGAAACATCCTGTGTCACCACCTACACTATAGCCATCCCAAGCGTGTACCCATGTATCTACGTAGCAGCCTGCAAAAATCAAACCTTTTCACTTCGCCATTCTCGAGTTTCATCACTCGAAAATGTAGTCTTTTTGACAGACTGTGAAAGCTGTAATGGCACCTAATCTTCTAATCAGCTCTAGCTTGCTGAGTGCCCCTTGACATGCCACTCACCATTATGCAGCGTAGTGATCGTAGGATCACTACAAGACTCATTAGAGTCATTAGCATCTGTTAGCTAAATGAATACTTCAAAGTACAATCCGCGAATGCTGCCACATCTACGCGATGTCATCTCATCATTATTCAGTATGAAACGGTCCTTGTCCGCATTTTCCGTCGGATCCTCCATACAGCCACCGAACATTGTTTGTTTGGAGTGCCGTTGCACTGTACATCATACATAGCATTGTATGTACAATAGGTAGTCGGTTTAAGTGGATTACACTCGGCATTGGACAATGCTTTAGTTTTTATGACCGTTTAAGCTGTGAAACGGGTGAGGGATGGATGGGTCGTTAGTACTTTTCTGTTATGGCCTGAGGGTGCAATTTACGACTATTGTTTGCCTTTGAATGTGTTAGATCAGGATTTGTTTTGAAAATGTAGGCTTTTATTCACCGGTTTTATCACCTTCATCACTTGCTGACGTGTCTTTCCAATTTAAATGGTAATTGCTTTTAAAGTAAGATACGGTTTTCCTTTTGCAATAGTATCTTACTAACTTATGCAAAATTTCTGTCACACAAGCGACAAAAATCCTTTTTTCTTTCACCGTTCTGCAAATTAATCTTGGAATCCGAAACGGAATCCGTAGATTAATATCGGCTGGTGCAGCAAAGGCTTACCTCTGTAATCTGCCCGCTGATTTCGTTCACTCCTAGCTCAGTCATCATACAATAGTATTGGTTATAGCTATGTTTATTTTAGTGCATTTTGGTTGCAATCAGGGCAAGTTAAGCTTTGCATGGTGGTGAGTTCGTGAGATTGGTGTTAGCAATGTGGTTGACTGTTTGATTAGCTGATCAACGATTTTTCTTCTTGTTCTTGTCACTCTATCAGAGATTCGTGAAAAAAAGGCTAGAAATGCGAATTTTAGCCGGAAATGTTTTGCAAAAGGAGTATGTAAGGATCCCAACAGGTAGCTTGCTGCAGTTTCTGCCTGCTATTGAGTGGAAAAAGGAGTAAGTTCATATAGGTATGTTATTTTTAAATCTGCTTATAATTTCAGTTGATTCTTTTATTTTATCTGTAATTAAAAAAAAGAAGTCCATATCCTTAAAATAACCAGCCAACTTCAAATCCCACTCAAAAAACTATGTTCACATAAATCGAAATTCCCATCTTCATCTCATTTCGTGCTCATCTCTCACTCCTTTCTGTAACGTCGTGTTATGAAAATTCATTCTGTTCGTTGGCAAGGCGCCTGTAGCTTGTGTAATACAAATCTGGTGGCTCGACACGTGTCAATATATTTTATTCATGCATACAGGGACACTGCAGATTGCGTTTCGTGCAACGTCATTGTGTGTGTGACAGAGAGCGAGTGTGAGTGTGTGTGATTGAAGTTGGTGGGTTAGTGTTTTGATTATGAAAGTATTGTTAATGTTATGATGACAGGAAGGGCAAAGTTGTTTTAGAGGACATTTTTTAAATTAAAAGAGGACTAATGCAAAGGTTGAAGTGTTGCACAGGGAGTAAGTTCCAAGTGCTTTGTGATTGTGTACGTGTTCGTACTCTGCAGACAACATTGATACCGGTCTTAAAAATACTGGATAAAAAAATAGGTAGATACCAAATGTGGAAAAATATTAGCGCAGAAGGTACTTCAAACAAAGCGGTTCTGTAAATAAGAAAAGTTGTCGATTCGCTGAGTTACAAAATATGAAGAAGCTTTTAGCCCAGTGCGCCACATCTGGTACTAAGTAAACGTTAATGTCAGCCATTTTAGTTTTAGTACCTACTCAGAGATAGTCCTAGTCTTCGTCTATGACTATTCTAGAGAGGTTTATGTCCCGTCGTATAATTAATGCACAACCTAATGAGTTTTAGACAGGGCTCACACTAGCAACAGAGCAGTTTTCTTTATCATAGGCAGAACTGTTTTCTCTGACACAAAATGGCGTTCTATCAGCGAAAATGATAATAGAAAAGTCAAAAAAAATTATAGTATGACCACTTTAACTGTGCAGTTCAAAAAAATGTATAGTATGACCACTTTAACTGTGCAGTTCAAAAAAATGTATAGTATGACCACTTTAACTGTGCAGTTCAAAAAAATGTATAGTATGACCACTTTAACTGTGCAGTTCAAGGTGGCGTTACTTGTCAAGAAAATTTGCATCGATATGTCAAACTAGGTACATTTATTTTAGTTCTGGGTTTTCCTGCCTGCACAGATAAGTTGGTTTAAGTATATTGGATACTACCCAAGGCTTATGTCGATCCTGTTGTTGGAAGTCGTTGTATAGAAATATGAAACGGATTGAAAACGAGTGCCACTTCTTATCCAAACAAATTTTCAGTACCTACGTTTTGACAAGTTAGTAATTGGACTTTTGATGCTAGAAGAGCATGATATTCTGACTGATCACAGAGCACCGAAGCCTCCTTCTCCCTCCTCCTCTAGAGGGAGGCTCTCTGGTCTCAGGTCTGGAGACGGCAGCACCTATTACTACCAGTAAAAGCCTTTGCTTTGAAAGTGCGAACTTCTGTCACAGGCCGTCTTCAAAGCCATCCGTCATTTGTGTCGTAGTGCGAGTCTACGGTAACATAACATCGCCGTCTTCGACTTCTATACGTCTGAAAGACATTCTAGACTCACTCTGTGCACAGCCTAAAACTCCAGTTTTATGACGTCACATAAACAAGTAAATGGTAGGACAATGTAAGGTTACAGTAGTAACTTAGTTAGCTCCTGAACCGGCTCATTAAAGTGTACTTCTAGTTTTAAAAGTACTTAATTCTCTTGGGGAATGTTTGTGGATGTGGAGCTCTTTTTTCTTTCTTTTTTTTATAGGGTAACTAGGACAATTGTAGTTTTGTTCAATACAATTTTCAGGTTTAAGTTTATTAGTTAATTTATTTTTAGGTCAGAGAGTAATGCCTGGATTAAGTACCTACATGGTGCAATTATGTGTCAATTTAATAAACAATAGACATTCAATAGACATTTAAATGGAATATTCTGAAGGTTGATCACATAATGGTTCAATTAGTATCGTAATACTTATTACGGGGATTATGGTTATTTTAAAGCAAATAACGTGTGGGATATTGTTAGGACTTTGTGAACGCTTAAATGCGGTATTTAATATTCAATCAATCAATCAATCAATATTGAGCAAAAAATACACATTACAATAGTGGTACAATAGTAGATGTATGAATAGTTAGTAAGATGTAATATTAGGTAAGGGTTCAATGGAACTGTCATATCATATATATACCTAAGGATTAAAATATAAAAAGGACGTGGTAGGTATAGTTAGTAGCAAGAAAAACGTAGTGTGATAATATTGTGTTTCGGTAGGACTATATGAGGCTGTCTTAAGAGAGAATCAACACATAGGGTAAATTAATTTATTTTGTGCCCGACCTTGGATCAGCTTAGTGAGCTTAGTCGCAATCACTGCCGTGATTACAAAGAGGTTGGTATCTACTGATGTCCATTTGTTTCTTTGTTGCCTTACGCCTTTCTTTTGTTGCTCGGGTTGCCTTTAATAACGACAAGAGGAATAAAGGGTAAAGCTCAATTCATAACCCAAATTGTATGTGTATTGTTACCAAAAGTGTATTCAACGTATTTTATTATTTCATGTGCAAAAATATTTTTTTTGATGCGATAAAATGGGTGGTCCAGTGGTAACGGCCCCGTCTTATGAGTTTATTTATTTATTATATTAGGTCTACCAACAATTGTTCACACTGGATACAGCGACATAAATCATTATAAAAATTTAATTACAGCGCAACAATTACTTAAAAACAATAAATTCGGAAAATAAGCTAAGCTTAGTAAGTACTAAGCGCTAATATTCAATTAAATGAAATTAAAACTGTAAATAATGAATAAAACAGAATTATGACAAAATTGATTAAAAATAAGATTGATAAATTATTGAGTTGATTATAAGTCATGGGTTCGAAGCCAGGCAGGCGCAATATTTTGTGTAATTTATTTCATCACCACTGCTCTCAAAACGGTGAAGGAAAACATCGTGAGGAAACCGGCATGTCTTAGAACCAAAAATTCGAAGACGTGTGACATCTACCCGTACTAGGCCCGCGTAGTGGATTACAACCCACTCTCTCTCATAGAGAGGAGGCCTGTGTCCCAGCAGTGGGAACATTATAGGCTGGTTATGCAATGCGACAAAATAACTCCAGAAAATTAAATAAGATAGACTTGCCTCATCCTTCAATGAGGTTGATGTCATACAAGGTGGAGACGACAATACGACTTTGGCCAAGGTTTTTGAAGTAGCGAGTTGGCAACATGTGTTTAACGTTTATACCGATGCGGGATTCGTTAACCTGTTGGTGGTAGCCTATTATCTACACTATGTAGAAAATGCTGAAAATGAAAAATAACGTCCTGTGAATAAACTGCATACAAAATTCAATCGAAAATATTCAGTAATTTTCGATTGAATTTTTATATGCAGACTGGGAACGTCATGAGGTACATACAGTTTAATTTATTGTCGTCGCATTGTCGTCTCCACCCTGTATATTGTAAGAAATTAAGTATTTATTCATGTCTACAGATCCAACAGTCTATAAAATTGTTAAATTAAGTGTTATTAATCATTAAGAAGCCGATTAAGATAGTATACGGTTAGATTTTGCGTGTTTCTTTATAAAATACACGATGATCCGTTATAGCATTTCTGCATACCTGACTAATGTGTTTTGAATGCAATAAATTACCAACTTTTAAGATCGAATCTTGATGCATCGACGATGTTAAAAACATATTGGGTTATCCCGCGTGCAAGAAGGACCCTCATTTTGACAAAGTGACGTACGAGCCATATGCGAAGTCTACGCTGTTTCTACGCAGTGAATACAAAGGGCCTACGCTGGGTCTACGCAGTCTATGCTAAGGGTCTATGCTGAGTCTACGCAGTGTATACTAAGGGTCTACGCTGGGTCAACGTACGCAGTGTATACTAAGGGTTTACGCTGGATCTACACAGTGTATACTAAGGGTCTACGCTGAGTCTGCAAGGGCCTGCATAGTTATCGTATTTTAATCATGAGCAAGCTTCATCAAAGTCATAATCTTCATATAACTTACCAGAGACTTGAGCTTTTATAACGTACGTAATAATTATAAATACATTAACTGTTCTCAATCCCGTTTAGACTAATGCATGCCTAAATATTTCAGCACTTTTGGAATTTTAACTCCTAGCGCTGTGGATCTAACGTTGAAAGTCCAAGAGACCGTTTTGGGCATTCTCTTAGTTAAAAGGAGCATTAAAGACTTGTCCAAGAAAGCAAGTATGTGAATAACAATGGACCAAGCCCTCTGACCCTATCTCCATAGGAATGATAACACCGACATTATTCACGAGTTAGGAATTTGAACTGTCCCCTAACTTCTAAAATGTCGTTTTCTTGACAAACGACTGTATAACGCAGCTAGACCATAATGGTGACTACTTATGTAAATTCTGTCTATATACCTACTAATAATAATATATTGGCCACCTACGACTTCCTTTAATCAATAAATATCGGCGGACACCGTTTTTGGGGTTCAGTAGTAAAGAAATGAACTCTTCTAGTTTCATGTTGCTCATATATTTTACAAAACTGCAAGGCTCTTAAATTTCTGCAACCTCTCAACACACACATAATTGGGCAAGTTAAATAAAAAAGCACGTAAAAAAGTTGCACCATGCTTAATGGAGTGAGATCAGACAATGTGGTGTGTATTTTTGAATGTTAGACATAAGGACCAAGTAAACAAAAAACAAGCTAAATATATTATATTCTACAAATGAGTAAGCTGAAGTGGCAATGGCTCGGCCATATAAGCCGTAGAACCGACGACCGTTGGGGTAGACGTGTTCTTGAGTGAAGATCGCGAATCGGCAAGCGTAAGGTGGGACGCCCTCAGGCTCCGTGGAGCGACGATCTTCGCAGGGTGGCTAGTAGCAACTGGATGAGAATTGAGTCGAGTGGCGTGTGATTGCGGAGGCCTATGTCCAGCAGTGGACTGCTGTAGGCTGATGATGACGACATATCCTACGGGACCATTTTCTCGGTTTGATCCAAAGTTTTAGAAAAAAAGTTTTTAATAGTTTTTTTTCAAGTCTTAACACACGAAAGCCTTCTATCTTTTGTTAATAAATAGTCAACAGTTAAAATTTTGGTAAGCCATGTATCTTCCAAGACAATTCAATTAAAAGGACTTGAATAAACAACGATTTTAAATAATTTACAGTTGTTTCTGTTAAGGAAACTTACAAATGTATTGTGGTTGCTTACACTGTCATTAGCTGGTAATTTAATTAATCAAATACTGTGAGAGACTAAGAAGAAAACGAGGAATTTTGTGAACAGTCTCATCACAAAATAAAGATGGGCTGTTCAACTCTAAATCATTATAATGCTAAACAATATAGTAAGAAGTAGTCGCCCTATGTGAAATACTGGTATTCAGCTGCATTCGGTTAGACTGGACCGACCCCAACACAGTTTGGAAAAGCTGAGACAGACGATGATGATGAGATAGTAAGAAGTATTCTATTCTATAGCATACAATCTAAAAACATAACAGGCGAAATTAATATTAACATCTATTTTTAAGTAAAGAAGATATTATGACGCTTAATAATAGGTCTTTAACTATGAAATTGCCGCTTTTTTCTCATATTTTGTTCTGTTTGTAACTTTGACGAACAGTTATATTTTTTCCTAACTCCATTTTTATTGGATTAATTGTTAAATAACGTACCTTAGAGTTTAATAACCGTACCAGTGGTTGCATATTACCTCATCAAAACACTTGTTTTAATGTGCCGTCGGTTTCACTACTTCAAGTAGGTGTATTTTTGTCATAGACTATGTTTTGAGAATCTAAGATTCGCAGCTTTCTTCACTCTAACTATAGTTTGCAATTGCATCATAATCGTTTCAGTATGGCAATATCACTTTTCACGACATCGTCCATACAAATCGGCAATTTCATACTACCCTACCCTAATATGTACGAAACATAACACGAGTACCTTGACTAAGAACCAAGCTCAATAATAAATGAGCTGTATCAAAACGATCCTAGCAACCATGGCCAAAGTTTGGCAAAGCGAAACGCATCAGAAAATGGAAGGAAAAAGTTGAAGAGACAGCATTAACGAAGTTACTTACAGTTTCCATGCAACAAGCTCGTCTAACGAGTATGTAATATCATGTACAGTCCCCAAACGAAAAGGCTAAACAGTTTTAAAAAGCACGAATTTTCTCCATCGACGTTGTTTTTTGCCTTTGATGTCTTTTTAGGATTTTCACCTACGATTAAGTTCTTTCTGTTCCATTTACGCATTTACTTTCGGTAAATTTTAGTTAAGGTTCGGTGAATCCAGTCGGACAGATTGTGGACTGGCTGCAGAAATCGGACGCTGACTGTCAATAATCCGTTAGAGCCGCTAGCCGGTGCCTGGAGCTGCGTCCGTGATGTAACTATATCGGTTTGATCGAATTTTTTATTCGGACATCGTAAAACAGGACTTACTATGGGCTAGCTCGCCGTCCGGCCGTCTTATGACGACAGGCCGTGTCGACGGCGCGTTCGTGTTCCACGCGCGCCTCAAAGAGATGTCAGCAACGATGTAGAGGTCTGCAAGGGCCGATGCCTGCCAGGGCTGCGGGACTGTTCGAAAGAGATACCGTGGCCCTGGAACACAAAGGGCAAAGAAGGAACATGGGTGGGTTTTCAGTACAAGTCTGACACTCCCTTCCGCTCCGCTCAGAGTGGGGGGGGGGGGTCATTTGATGATTTCCCACCCTAAAAAAAAAAAAGACTCATGAACCTACACCTTTTTATTCCACAACTGTTCCTACCTACTATCTACGTATTCTACCTGGCTAGTAAATATGCAGATAGTTGTGTCAACCTGTATCCGAAGACGTGACGTCATTTGTAACGTTAACGTCCACGAGATAAGAGTTCAGAGGTTAGCGCGGTTAATGATGTAGACGGAGGCTGTGAGAGAGTTGAACGTTTTCAGGGAATTATTTTTAAATAAAGGTAGATTTGTTTTGGAGAAACTTTTCTTCGATATTCTTACTACCAAACCCTAAAGCAGTCTCATAGTCTCAGCCTGTTATTTAAGCAAGTTTGACAATAACTATAGGTACGTAAGATGGACGATGACAAATGAGTAAGTAAAAAGGAACACACAAATCGCAATAATTACTCAAATTCCACGGTTCCGAAATATTTTGCGTATTATGCCAAAGCAACTACATTTCTGTAAACGCGGCATTAGTATGCACAGAAATAAAGCGCCTGTTGAAAAAATGTGAGCAGTTACAAGATATGCGCTTTATTGCTAGACATAAGTGTGCAGGCGCTGTTGGACGAGCGTTTTACATTTTCTGTAAGCATGACTGTGTCATAAAGAAATTATTGTTTTATTTACGTCTTGCTTTGCGTTTTGAATTATATTTTTGAGCTTAGCTTTCTTTTTTTAGAATTTATACATATTTTGTTAGAAATCGAAAGCCCAAAAGTTTGTAGACAAGTCTTACCAAAGGGAATCGTGTTACTTTTACCCACTGGGGTTGCTGAGTTTAGATAGGTAGTCACTTCATGATAAATACTAGTATTCAGCTGCATCCAGTAAGACTGGTAAGAAGAGAAAAGGCAGAAAAAGTGAGTTTGTTCAAACGGTTATAGAAATGAATCTGAACGACTCCGGCTCATCGACGCCTATGTATTTCCGAAACTGTAACTGCTAGTATGTCATACTAAATCCCATTCAAATAATAAAGACAGTCTAAACGATACATTAACAAGCTGAACAACCACTTATCCAGATAGTCTAGGCAACACGTCCAAACGTAATTTGTAACAACATTAGGCGCCGCCGGACGAGATAAGGGTCCGTTTGCGGTGAAACTTTAATATTGCCACATTCACTCCTTAAGAAACCACTGAGGTTAAGTCGGGACGTGTATAGTATAAGCCTTTCATTACAAAATCTTCTAAGTCCGTTTATATACTCAAGGAGGTAGACTTTAGGCCTAAATATAACCTCTTATATACCTACTTTACATGCATACGGAGAGCGGTATTGTTACGGTTTCTTGGGATTGGGAATTCTAAGTATCGTGGTAGTAAGTTAGGCTAAATTAAATCGTTTTAGTTTGTGACTGTACCTGCATGGGTAAGGTAATAATCATTTATGTTTTGGAGTTTCACTTGGAGCTAGTTTCGTACCTAAGTGATATAGTTTCGGTACTAAGAAGGATTTAGACTAAGTAAAGCTTATTATAAGGGGGCTTGTAATTGAAACATTTGAGTACAACTTTGTTTTCAGTTTGAAAGTACGTAATTACGTTATAAAGTAAAGCATGTTGTAAAGAAAATGCTTAGGTATATAAAACTAAAAGAGAACGAGGGCCTTAAACCTACAAAGTCAGACAAACAAACATGTCGAAGTGACGATGTGTGTGCTGTGTGTGTGATGTTGTTGTCAAACATTGTTCACCTGTTGAGATAAAATGCGTATACCGTATACGTTGCATAATGCGTCGAAATCTACATAACACGTCTGTTTACAAAAACGCCTGTCAAAAAACGCAACGCAAATCAACAAAAACTCGTTAATTTATTCGCGGCTACAAGGGGCTACGGGAGCTACATTAAAATTTGAGCCTTGTCAGGTGCTAAGTCCATAATTTCCCCCGGGAACAATCCCGGATCGCGTTTTAAGGGTTTCCATGAATGGCAGTTCTAATTTCCACTGACGGTCGTCTTCTCATTTGTTTAAGGCTATTGTTTTTGATTGTTTTGACCGTGAAATCTTAGAAGTTTCTTTGATGTTAAGTGCTTGATGTTTTACTTAAGAGGTTTTCAATTGTTGCAAGTACTGTATTTCATTCAACAATTCCTTGCCTGTGGTACGAATGATTCTCGAATTGTGTGCTTATTCATTCGGAAAAAGATGGTTACCTACCTATGATGTTATTTCAAAAAGCGCTCTCCTGAAACTGTCATCATATTTATATTTACTTTTACGGCATGTTCTGACCTAAAATTCTTTCCTCTGTTCCAGGTAAAATATAAAATAACTCCGCAACATTTTTGGTAAGCCAAGCTAAAAACATGTGGTTTTACATTTTATTCCTACAAATTTTGTAACCCTGTAGGAAATGAACTTCAATAGAGTGAGGACTCTCGGTTCGTTTGCGCGGTTTGCATGCCAAAGTTTACCGAATGTTTTCGCTGCTTGGTGGAAACCGCAGAATACGGTTTTATTATGTCGGTTTTTGGTCAGAGGTACAAAGGCACTCTGATTGTGAGACGTGTGTGATTTGTATGTAGGATTTTAGCAGAGAAGAATATTTTTAGTCTTGATTTTGAGAGATAACGAGACAAACTTAATTAACGTCTCTCTAAAACAAAACCTTTTCGTTCTTACTCTGTTTATTAACAGAATACATAATCATCACAACATCACGCCTGTATTCCCCGATGGGTTAGGCAGAGGTGTACTTAATTGTACACCCACATTTCGCCAGTTATGTTTTAAGTTCCATGTAAAAGGGGGCTAGCCTATTGCCATCAACCGGGCACAAATCCAGAATCCGTGGCTGCTATTCTGATGGAAAAACCCAATAACACTTTGCCTAACCTGGGAATCGAACCCAGGACCTCATGCTCAGCAATCGCGCTTGCGACCACTAGCAGCGAAGCAGAGTAAGACTACCGCTGTTATTATTGATCGTCGTAACCAAATCAACTATGCTATAATTTCTTCCTTTGTAATTATTATATTGTTGATAAACAACAGCTGTTTTCTATGACTTCCTTCTAAGTAGTTTGAATAACTTTCCTAACTTATGGTTTCAGCGGCCATTTCCCGGTTTAGCATAAACAAACTAAACTTATACAGTTAGGAAATTAATTATGGCTGTAGTTAAAGGATAACGCCAACGTGGTCATTAGAAATATCTGTAATATTAGTTATAGGGTTGAAAATTAACCCCTTGGCTGGTTAAATGAATAGTTGGAAATAACTTTGATGTCTAGAACTAACATAGCATGACGCATGTAATCCCCGAAGGGTGAGGCAGAGGTGCACCCACTTTTCGTCAGTCTAGAACTATTAATTGGTAATGGGCAATGTCCTTTTGTTCGGTGACTAACTATCATTGTAAGTGGAGTTTGCGTGCAATTTAATTGATCGTTATTAATAGCACGTGTTGGTTCTGCATTGACAATTTTATGACCATGATATAAATTGATCATGAGTACGGTGTTTGAGGATTCAATGTGATTAAATATCTATTTTAGACGATGTTAAAGGTCAAAATTGCTTGTTCAATTTGGGTTTCTGTATACATGTCTCCTGAGCCCTGTAGGTGGACCTGTAATGCCTGGGAGGCTATAAGCCTTTACTTATGGATTTATACGATTCATTTTATATATCTAGCAATATTTGAGTAGTTATTTACACGCCCAGACCTGTTAACTGGGACTTAATCAAAACTGGTGAAATGTGGGGGTGTAGGTACCGTAAGTACACCTCTAGTTAACTCTTCGGGGGTTACAGACGTGATGTTATGTTATGTTATAAAGTGTGATTTATAGAACGTTCGTGAAGATCTAGATCAAGTTTGTTCGCGTAATTAGTTCAGTAAATCTATTGTCAATTCTCATGTTAGCTATAGCGATTGGACGACCGAGATGAGCCAAATAAATCACATGCTATAGTATTTGGTTAGACTAAATTGGTTTTCGGAGACCATAATGCCTGGACGCTAGGACTTTGTTAACACTGTCAATACATAGGTACTGACTGATATACAGATATAGATCTGTGTACATTAAAATTCAATGCACATATAATATAAACCATGTACTGGATCAGCAACGCCTCATCTTGAATCGTTCACCATTTTGTTAATGAAACTGCATACTGCAACGCACTCTTATACGCTCTGATTACGCCACAGATCGGAGTCATCCAGCGAAAATGAAGATAGGTGATGCCGAATTGCCGATCCAGTCCAAGTACTTAAAGATGTAAGCTTAACGACGTAATTTTCCGATTTCGTCAATCAAGCTGAGTGAGAAACTATCTATGGTTAAGTCGAACATCACAATCAACCCAAAACCTCCTCCATTATCGAGACCATAAACAATAACTGAGTTTTACTCCGTTGTTCATTACACGACCGTCCGTGAAGGTTCGTTATGCTTCGGACGAGAAAGTTTGTCGGGTCTCGATGGAAATTTTAGAAGATCCTACTTGGCTGGAGTCACGAGCATGACCAAGTCTAGTTAGCGAATAGTCGCCTCTTGTTGTGGCGGCGGTAAATTGTAAAATGGTTGCCTTGTGATTGCATCTTAGGCTACCGGAGCTGGAAGTTTTGTTACGCAACTTTGTAAAGTTGTAAGGACATCTTTTCAGCTAGGAAACGTAAAATAACACTTGAATATACAATTGTAAGTTAAACAATAATTAATATTAATTGTGATTTAAAAATCTACTTCGATTTATACATAAAACATCACGCCTTTTTCGGATGGGAAATCATCAAATGACCCATGGAATGGTTTGGTAACTTTTTTCTTGCTTTTGGCTCCAGACTGTTTTTTATTTTGACAGAAAGTTGAATGCCTGCGAAACTGTAAACATCTACCCAATTTTTTTTTTTTCTGATGGGATATCATCAAATGACCCCCCCCCCCCACTCTGGGCGGAGCGAAGGGAGTGTCAGACTTCTACTGACTAAAACCCATCCATGTTCCTTCTGTGCCCTTTGTGTTCCAGGGCCGCGGTATCTCTTTCGAACAGTCCCGCAGCCCCGGCAGGAAAACATCACGCCTGTAATCCCCGAAGGGTTGGACAGATGTGAACCTATAGTATACCTACTTTGCCAGTTATGTTTAAGTTCCATGTAATCATGATTATTCCAATGCAAAACGAAGCAGGGTTCTTTTGATCTTGACTGTTCCCTTATCCTAATTGAAATAGACATAAGAACAGATAGAGAGATAAGAACAGATTTTAACCATTCAGCAATATTTCGAACGTATTTACCAGAATACGTAAATTAGCTAAGAGTCACACAAAACCGAATACATCGCCATATTTACAGTTCTTGTTCCAAATATAGGTATAACCCAAATTACAGGATTGATACGTCTTTCGACAGCTCACATGTATTAAGCCACATACACACATGTGTAGGCAAATCAATACGGGTCGACCTGTTAGTAAACACAGGATATTGAGTTTCATGGAATGGTTCATGTTCGGCTTACGGCCTTTGATGTTATCAGGAAGGGACGTTACCTATCTATCTATTGACTATCGATGTCAGATACAATTATTTGACATAGATAGTCATCGTACATCACTACCCTTTCCTTAGATACGAAGTATGAGAAACATAATATCACTAAGGCATCAAATATAATGGGGAGGCCTATGTCCAGCAGTGGAAGTCTTTTGGCTGAAATGATGATGATGATGATCAAATATAATGCTAAATCTTTACTTAAATGTTTTATTGATCGTGTTATTCTTATCTACTGAAAAGATTAGCCAGACCTTTTGCCACGATAGTCCAAAATTCACGATTTTATAAGAACTATGATCTTTACGAGCTATGTTCTTTGTCAGGAGCACCCTGGAGTCTGTCTCTATGTCCGCGTGAAGCCAAGTCTTGCTGCTACATGGAACTTAACATAACTGAAAAAGTATTCCCTGTTCATTTATATCTTTGAAGAAATGTGGTTATTTGACCTTCAATTACTCCATCTCAAGAAAGAATATCGTGAAATACGCTTTTTGCTGTTCCAAACCGCACGATTTGCAATCGCGCGTTTGCGTTCTCGCGTGTGCTAACGAGCCCTTAGCTTCATGTGAAAGAAACTGTCGATAGAGTGTCATTAAATCGTTGAATGAGCAAAGGAATCTTTTCCAGTGATGACGTCATCAGCCCAAAAACTTTAAAATTAAATATAAATTAAACTAGCCATAGAATTTCAAAAATATTCAAATTAGTTTCTAAAAATACTACATTTTTATCTAAAAAAGAAAAAATATACCGGTTACATTTTTTGGACAATGCCCATTGCAGTAATTCCTCAGTCCCATTTCACCATACCCACGGGACGCAAAGGACTATCTAATATGGGACACTCTTCCAGGAACAACGCCGCCATTTTGTTTATGCTTACAAACTAATTTGCTCAGCTTAGTTCGCTGGACTGCAAAATTCATTGACCCGTTTACACCATCGCGGCATCGTCAGCGATTTAAAACTTGGATTAATAACTTTTCTCTTATAATCAAATCCGACTTGGTGAAGGATAAGGTAACAGGGGATTAAGAATTCCAATGCTCTTTAATTACTTAACTCGACAGCGATATCTAATGAATTTTTGGGACAGTTTTTCGGAATCAAAAAGTTCGGAGCTGTCGGTCCACTTCGAGATTTGTTTTATAATGAAAGAGGGTTATAATTGATGAAAGGTCTTTTTTGGAATTGGTTTGGTGATTTGTGAGAAAAGTACTTCTAAAATACAAAATGAATAACTCGGTAGCAATTTAAGTCTAAGATTATGTATGAACTCAAACTCAAAGCATTTATTTCAATTAGACCATCACAGGCACTTTTGAATGTCAAAAAAAAAAAGCGAAGCTACAGTCACAGTCACAAGGCATAATAACTTGAGAAAGTACTGTAGTTGCACATTCCAAAGCGTAGATCTCTATGGAGAAGAATGGGCAAGAAACTCCATGGACACTCTCTATGTATGTGTGTGTCCGAATTTCCTCCGTGCCTCGGAAAGCACTTTAAGCCGTTGGTCCCGGGTGTCATTTTTAGATTTCTGACAGTTGTTAGGTTTTCAGTGGCCCAAAAAGTCTGACAACCAGTCTTAAAAAGGGGTATCGTATTACCTAGTACTAACTGGGTCGTGGAGGTCAGATAGGCAGTCGCTCCACGTAAAATACTGGTATTCAGCTGCATCGGTTAGACTGGAAGCCAACCCCAACATAATTGGTAAAAGGCTAGGCAGATGATGATGACGATGTATGTATGTACCATAGCGCAAAATATTATTCCGTACCCAAAGTACTAGAATCCGAAATGAAAATATTGAAGGTTTGGTGATCAAAAAGGAGAACTTCCTTTTTCCAATTATCAGCAGTGGACTTTTTCGAGTTGATGAACCTTGAACATACCTTTACTAAGAAAGAAAGAAAGAATAAGTTTATTTGACAATCAAGCACAAAGAATAAAAAAGGTACCAAATAAAAAATACAACCCGAATTAAAAAAAAAGAAAAAAACATAATATGTGCCGTGTGTCTCACGGCTGCGCCAAAAAGGTCCATTTCAGCATTCATGCCAGACAGGTGATGCTGTGTGACGCTGCCGCGCTGGTCTAACAACGCTAAAATAGTCTTGTAATTAACCCTCAGCTCTTGCACCTCGTAAAACTATAGCTTTAAGTTGTCGTAAATTCCCCGTACTACGAAGTTATTAAAACCTTTAATATTAGATTAGACAGCTATATTAGTCCTGTTTATGAATGAACAAAGCCATCTGTAATTAAAGTTTAAATTATTGCCCGCTGTATGGAAAGTTGTTACCGGGAACTTAGTAGCTGAAGTTGCATAGTTTTGGTGTAAGTTATTATTAAGACATTCACATATTTAGATACAATGTAGATGATACTATAATATGTCTAAATTTTAAAACAGGTAATTACATCTGATTAAGCAGTCGCAATGCACGGCAGGGTAGACTTACAATTAGTTGATGGCATGGACTTTGGTGTAGAGGTACAGGAGTTTATAGCTTACCATCCTCTGCCTAGCTTTTGCCCAACTATGTTAGAGTCGGATTCCAGTATAACCTAATGTAGGTGAATACCAGTACTTTACATAGAGCTGCCTATTTGACATCCATAACCCAGTTAAAGGATGAAGAGGAGTGTAAAGGCATGAGGTATGGTGGGTAACATTCCTGCAATTTATTATTTTTATTCCATTTTAACGAGTATCACATTTATTAATGCACTAATTGCGAACACGTGTTACACGAGAACATTTCAAAATTTTCAGTAAAACATGTTCTAGTAATTTATGTGAAAATGCAATTCAGTTTTGCTGGAATAGCGAAGTATCGCGCTAACATTTGGCAGAATCGTCTAAATTATTCATGTACACACGTTTAATTTAGAACTGCATTTAGCGCTTTAATTAAAACGTTCCACGAATTCGAGGTTCTAAGCGAAACGGATATGTTAGTCTTGAAACCAATTCAAAATGTGTACCTCGGCCATTTATTAAGTTTGAATGGCTTTGGTACGTCCTAGTACCAAAACAAAGTCATGTGACATAAATATGTCAAGTGAAAAAACAAAATGGCGGCGTGAGTTCCAGTTAAGGCAACGATCCAAAAGAACTATGTAGCACTATAACAGATTTATCGTCCTCCTGTTTTCATTATCAGCAGCGGGAAAATTAAAATCTCTTATGTTGGTAAGAATAAAAAAACTTGCGGATTTTCATTGCAAATAGAAAATAGGTAAGGCCCCAAATGAATTCGATATTCAAAATTAAAGCATGTTCTATTCGTGACATCCTACTCCCGTCGGGCACGTTTTCGGGAACCGTTAGTTTTAATTTTAAATTTTACGATGGAATTGGGACGGCTCGCAAATGAATTTAGTTTGAAATTGGAAAACCTAGCTCGCCAGTAATAACATTGTTAAGGCTGGGTTTACTGTTCAAATTGTTGGAGTATTTTTCTGTCGCTACAGATTTTGATTCGGGGCTTAATAATTTCCGTTTTAGAATATTTAGGAAGATACTCTTTCTTAAAGGGGAAAAAAATACCACTGTTATTTTAACAAAGCAAGATGATTAAAGAAGCACCTAATAGAGCAACTGATGTTAAAATAAATAAGTGAAATTCAATCATACAGCAAGATTATCAAGGGTTCAATACTGAAGTACTAAGAAGATATAACGATATATATAACGTGAGTCGTTGAGTACACTTAAATATTGTCGTCCTATCCACTTTAACTTACCGTCTGCTACCATCGTACTCTACTTTTATTATCCCATAATCTTTACATTACACCTACAACAATAGTAAGTACCTACTCACCCTTATCTTACTACTTGGACAACAACGAATTAAGCGACAATACCTAAAAAAGGAGTTTTGAATGCTAGTTGCATACCTTTAAAGCTCAATTCCCATTTTCGTAAAATTGTTGCTTGATTTGTTATGCCGCCGCCCACTTAAACAAATGTAATACATGCTTTATTGTTCAAGAATGGATCCAATTTGAGAATTTTCTCTCTGACGTAACACTCACACGTTCGAGCCAATCACAATTCGATAACTTTTTTTTTCGAATATGTCAACGCAAAGGACAGCTTTTACGAGTTTCTCGTAAAATGGAAAGGTTTCATTGTTCTGTAAAGAAGGCCCATTTTCTGTTTCGGGGCCTTTGTTGATAGTGACGTATGATGTAGTCCTTTATTCGAAGATAGGACATAAGAACCTGATATTTTACTTTGAAAACGAAATTATTTTATTCAAAAGATCTTTATTTAAATGGTGTGTTGTGGTCTGAAACCTGTAACTTTATTTACATAAACCATCTTCAGAATATTCGTCAACTTATTACTTAATGTTATTACGCATAAAAGTTATATTTATCACCAAAGTTCGGAATATGAAAGCCTTCGTTAGACTTTCATTAAACCAGCCTTGTAGTTAATAAAATTATCTCGTGGATGTGCGTAGAAAATACGTCATTGCACGAAGATACCCGAGTTTACCCGAAATCAAAATGTGCGTGAAATTATTAATTTTTATGTAACATATTTTGACAGGGTTTGTTGAAGACTTTTAGTAATCAATTTCAGGCTCATCTAAGTAATTACTTCAGGAATTTTCACATATTCGTGTCCCAGCTGGGCGCCAATAAAGAGTTTTATTAAAACTACCCACTTTAATATTTCATGTCGTCGCAATTTATCATATTCCGAGTTAATGGGTAGGTAAAAGCTTTTGCATATCCATTACTTAGAGCGATTTTAATAAAATTATTTAAAGTTCATTAATTGGAAAAAGGTCGTTGTTATTGTTACTAAGTTTTTAAATTATAATTTTGGTTACAGCAAAATTATTGACCTATATGCTCTAAAATTCGATTTTAATGGAGTAGTAAGAATAATATCTTGCTGTCCAGACATTTTAACGGATTCTTCTTGAAACACTTCTTATATGAAGGTCTCTTCTCATGAAGGTCAGGTTAACGTAGGTATACTGGATATCTCATCACAACATTATTTTAACTTGATCTTATAAAACTTAGTTGAAGATTTACTTTTCTTACACACCATTAAACTCTAACATTAACATAATAACGACGCAGTCAATCGTTTGAACTTGCCTGACAGGGGCAGACTCTAGTACCCTTAGGGCCACCTCACCTCTGCGTCTAGGTAGGTCCTTCACAATGCCTAGCCACCGCACCTTTGCACCTCAAAGCTATTCTCGATAGGTCAATGAACCTTATCGGTTGATATAATTTACGTTCGCTTTGAACTGAATTGTAAATTGAATTTGGTGTGGCTTTGTTGTTAACTGAGTGGAATATTGAAGATAAATGAGCTTTATGGTGTTATATAATGGGCTGCGAAACTGTGCAAAAGAGATACCGTGGCCCTGGAACACAAAGGGCAAAGAAGGAACATGGAACGGTTTTAGTCAGTACAAGTCTGACACTCCCTTCCGCTCCGCCCAGAGTTGGGGGGGGGGAGTCATTTGATGATTTGCTATCAGAAAAAAAGGTATTATATATATTATACAGGATCTCCTAGTTTGGGAGTCAAGGTTTACTCTATCTGTATGACCTTTAATTCACTAAATCCATGTGACCTAGTTTTTAAGCAATGTTGAAGGTTTTTATTTTTTGTATAAATAAAGAATTTTACTTATTTATTTATTGTATAATAGTTTTAAAATTAACTTATCAAATGTTAACATGGTAATTTGTTTTAGTTAAGATACATTTCAGACATTATTACAGACGTAGATGGTTTTGCAGCGAATCAAACAAAAGAAGTTCATGAACAATTGAGTTTTTCCATCAGGAATTTCTCAAGAGCAGCCACGGAGTCTGGTTTGGTTTTGATGGCAATAGGCTCGCCCCCTGTAACATAGAACTTAAACATAACTGGCGGAATGTGGGTTATACTATTAGGTACACCTCTGCCTAACCCTTATGGATTACAGGCGTGATGTTATGCTTTATGATGTTATGATTGTTACTTTGAAGGACCACATGGTTCATTGTTGCTACAATTGATTTTCATTAGGGTATATAAGTATAACATTGTGTAGTTGTACATCTTCTGCCATTGTGGCGTTTTTAAACAATGGCTTCTTGAAACTAAAGCCACTTAAAGTGACACTGAAAACCTAATTAAACAGATTTAAGTGCTACTTCACTATGCGAAACATTTCGGGACGTATTAATTTTATCTGACAACAATCGTTAACATAATTGCCCTGGGGAATATTTCTTGTTAAATCTCAAAACATGAATTGCTTGGAACGGAGGAAATTCCTTGAATTCTCCGTTTCATTTTCTTGCCTTAAGTTTTTCTGAGAAAATTAATAACAGGTATACCACGATTTAATAAAGGTATTAAAAATGGATTTATGAAAGTTAGAGAAACAAAAAACATACATATTAATTTTCTATTTACTCTGTTACGCTCACTTTAGTTAAGCTACAAAAGGATATCCTTAATTCACGTCAAAATTCGCGAGATCCTCTCTTTCGCATTCAGTCTTTTTTTTGGTTTAGACGAAAAGTGTCTGTAAATTGATGAAGTTAAAACTTACAATTGGATATGAAATATTGCCCGTGAAGAAAACTAGAGCAAAGAGTTATTACTCCCTGGACGAAAATTGACAAATCTTCAAAGCATAAGGTAACTTTTCGCTTGACTAAACTTTGTCCTCACAAATGACTTCGGCTCGCATTTCCTCGAAGTTTTCCAATGAAATTCTTTATCCTTCCATCGTGAGCCAACCTACTTTGTGACATATCGACCATCAATATTCAGAAAAAGATTTTCTTTAGAAGTTATTGCAACTAAGTTTTGGTAGACCAACTTATTTGGAACTTCTACTATTGGTTACAATTGTTTTTAATTAATTTGCGTTTTCCCTAAGGTGGATTTAGTATATCAGAATTAAATAGGAAATCAACTATTTAAAATAATTACAATGTTTTATTTGAGCTAGATGCGTCCGAAGTCAGAGCAGCGGTGGCCCAGTGGTGGCGGTTCCGACTTACAAACTGTAAGTCGTGGGTTCGAACCCAGGCAGGCGCATTACTTTGTGTAATTTATTTCATCACCATTGCTCTCAAAAACGGTGAAGGAAAACATCGTGAGGAAACCGGCATGTCTTAGAACAAAAAATTCGAAGACATGTGACATCTACCAACCCGCACTGGGCCCGCGTGGTGGATTATAGCCCATTCCCTCTCATGGAGAGGAGGCCGGTGTCCCAGCAGTGGGAACATTATAGGCTGATTATGCTTATACTATGCGTCCGAAGTCTCGAGAGGAGCGTCTCCGTGCGGGGTAGCGATCTATTGAATAAAACAAGGTAGGCGCTGAACAAAAATTGATGTTAATTAATTATTCACACTAACTATGATTATCAAAGACAATATAATAGAGGAGCTCGTGGCTAAATAATAACAGCCGCTGGGGTCGATATTTAGGTTAAGCCGTGCTTGCCTAGGTTGGTCTGTGGATGGGTGACCGCTCATTACATACCGAGTTTCCTCCGTGCCTCGGAAAGCACGTTAAGCCGTTGGTCCCGGGTGTCATTTGTAGATCTTTGACAGCCGTTAGGTAGTCAGTGGCCCAAAAAGTCTGACAACCAGTCTTACCAAAGGGTATAGTATTACCAAGTACTAACTGGGTTGTGGACGTCAGATAGGCAGTCGCTCCATGTAAAATACTGGTATTCAGCTGCATCCGGTTAGACTGGAAGCCGACCCCAATATAAGTTGGGAAAAGGCTAGATGATGATGATTATCAAAGACAATAATTCCTTAAAACATAGTTCAAAAATATAATAAACTAAATTACTTAATCAACTTTCCACCTTATAATATAACTTCGAGTTCATGCGACATTTTCCGAGAAAATCCTTTTCCCAGTAACACTAGCTCATCTAAAACTGGCTCCTCCAAGAAACCTTTATGTTTTAGCTTCACTATACCCTCACATTTCTCAGTAATATTGGGGCCGTTCCCTTTCACGTCTGGATTTAGTGAGGATGTAAGTCACATCTTGCCACAGAATTTCAATATCGGTCCATAAAGGAAGGGTGTTTCATTCGACCTCCAGGGAATACCTTGAAATTGTTGTACTACGTTATTTGTCAACCTTTGTTAGATGTTGGCTGAATGTGCTTGGAATTGGGCTATCTTGAGGCAAGTTTCAAATGTATTTAGTAGCAACTACTTGTATAGTAAACTTTTTGAAAGGGAGTAGCAACTTTAGGGTTAAATTGTAAGGTTTGTGCAATGAAAAACCATGTTCGTTCACTTAAATATACGTAACAATTTGCTTATTATTGGCTAACAAACTGAGTTGTTATCAAAGATCACCCGCTAGATACGAGTAAAACAAAAGAACCGTACTGCAATAGAATCTTGACAAGCATTCCTACCAGCCAGAGCATAACCAACCTTTACACAACAAAAATAAAGCTCAAACCAACTGCAACCTTTATCATTGCAACTCTTCTTGTTTGATCGGAAACTTCGCGACCGTGCAGAATTTCAATAAAGGAACTGGAAGAAATATCGTTGAAAGGGGCCCGTAATGTCTGGGAGTACAAGACTAAACACCAATAACCAATACCACGATTTTTACGAGGAATTCGCAAAATGTTCGAAGTGGTCATAACTTTTCTGAACGTGATTTTGGAGTAACGACCCACTCCTGTGATGAAATAGTTCGTAATTAGGATATTAAGAAGTTGTTACTGCGGAATGAAGTGTAAAAATGTTATGAACTGCTGTAATTGTTACGACTGTTATGTGGTTGGTAGTTATCCAAGTCCTAGGGTAATTTGAGGGTCATAACAGAATGATGAACTTGAATTGGTTGTAGGAAAATGGAAACGTACTAACATGTGTCCATATTGTAAAAACCAGCGTACCATTGACAATTTGGACAATACTTTTTCAAAAGGACAACTACATTAAATTCTATTTCCTTGTTAATTATATAAACAATTGCCCTTTAAATAAATGGAAGACGTAAACTTTTATTTTGACCTTGAGCAAGTAGTGTGAACCATGGAAATTTTGTCCACGTCACTGAAAGTTTTGGAGGTAGATAGAAAACTAGAAATACTGAAGGCATATTTATTATTTTTCATCCATACAGTATTCGCAATTTGAGCACCAACAGAACCTTTTCATTTCACATGAAGACGAATAATCTCACTAAGTAATATCTCTCAGAATAACCTCACAACTAATGCTTTACTGCGAATAGGAGTAATATACGATGCTTCAAATATCATTAGTGTGTCCTAGTTACACGTTCGGAGCAAAAAGTGACTGACACACAAACATACTTGCTGCATTTGACGTGTCTGAGGTTGTGGTATAATCGCTTGGTCTTAACAGGCGGTTTTGAAAAGAACCTTTTGCAAGTGAAGTAAAGAAAGAAAGAAAGAAAATACATTTATTTGGCACATGCCACAAGCGCACACAATATAAAAACAAAAATAAAACAAAAAAAAAAAAAAAAACAGAAAAAAGAAAAACTTAAAACTAAACAAAAAAATGTAGGTAGCACTGTGTGCCTCATAGCTGCGCCAAATAGGACCAGTTCAGCAGAATGCCGGGCAACTAGTGCCTGACGCTGGTTTTCAAGTACTGTCTCAATAGAAGCTAGGATAATATAGGTTGTGTGTGTAGTGTTTCTTCTTATCAAAAGAGCTATAGTTATTCGAGTAAGCACTTTGCATTTTATCAAATCGTTGGTCGATTAGGATGATAATATTTCTAGACAAGTGTTCTGAAAGTCCTGATTCCTTTGTCTTTAACATGTTGTAAATGTTTTTATAACGAGGTGTTGACATAAGGACATTGACGTGTTATGTGAAACAGCCCTGTTGTGGGGCTATTTTCATCCTATCTTCAGATTTATTTCAATCAATACAATCTTTCTTTATCGTGTGGTTAGTGCCTAACCAGCCCCCGTAGCATGACCACCGTAGACAAGGATTTCTTTGACGGAAGAATCGACAAAATGACAGATTGTGTCGACACAATGACAGATTTCTTTGCGCTATCCTCTGACTTGGCTTTAAATGCCGTTAAGAAATATCTCTCAGGCATGCTGGTTTCCTCAAGATGTTTTTGTTCACCGAAGCAAGTGATATTTATACAATACGCACTTGAATCCGAAAAATCCGAGGTGCGTTTCTTAGGTTCGAACTCGAGACCTATGACTTGGCAGTCCGACCGTCACACCACTAGACTTTCACTGCAATACGATTAGGAACCTTCTTTCTTATCAGATATTTTTCAACACACAGTACAATGCAGTGGCGAAGGTTCCATACAACTCGATTCCTACCGGCTTCCCTTTGAAAAATGGCAGAGTCAGTATTCTATAGACAAATAATATAATCACATTAAATATATGTACTCCAGCTTACCTCTTACAAAAATTGACCCCTCGCTACTGCTACAATGTATATTAAAAATATTCCAAACATTCTTCTTTACTCCTTGCCCTTAGGATAATAAATCGCTATTTAACTCTCAGTTTTCCCGCTTTAATACAAGGACATTGGTATTTCGATAATGCTCCTGTTATCTCCTATATCTCCCCTCACGACAGGAATTTATCTGGGGTGAGCATGCGTAAAAATACCGTAATAATGAGTATTGGGGACAGTGTTTCTTAAGTTGTTTTGACGACTGGCAACTCCACTTACTTACCCGCTTATGAGGATTGTGAATAGGACGCTTTATAAGGACTACCATGAGTGCTTGCCGGAACCTGCGTTTAATTATCAAAGTTTGGAGAGCCTAGAATTGTAATTACAGTGCCTGTCTCATATAGCACTGTTATTGCGTATAATTTTCTTGTTAAAACGTAAATAAGCCCGAGAATATGAGCCGAAGAAATAGAGCTTTCTTCTTTGTAAGTGAAAAATACAATGTTTTCTTATTTTCAGAGAGTTATGCGACATTGTTTGCCTTTCTTATGTAAGATTCTCGTTATTTTTTTTTGTTAAACGCAATACTAACAATGGAGAATTGTGAAAGCCTCCAAATTCTTTTTCACAACACCATCGGATACAGATAAGCTCCTTATGGCTGTTTTCACCTATATCGAAACAAATTGATTCCAAACAGGTTCAATCGGATTCTCGGCTTCTCGATTATAGAATCGGAATGTCAGCAAAAGTCATAAAAACAAATCGATAACACGAATTTAACCCTCCGTTAGAGTCCCCTCCCATTTTCCGCGTTTTGATTTTCCGTTGATTGGGTTTAAAATGCCCCTCCCGCTATTTTGATAAAGCCCACAACAAAATGCTGGATCATTCGGACCCTTTGAATGCATGGAACTATATTCATAGCGGTAAGTATCAATTTTGTTAGGTTTACTAGGGGCAACGGTTAAATTCGATTTATTATTGTAAGTTAAATAGCGGGTCTTGTTAAAACAATATTATTGGGAAACAAAGGATAGCGCTTCTGATGCGTGCATTCCCTTCAAGATTTACATAGAATGATGCTCTGATTGTGATCTCTAAAGTTTAAAACTGCCTTGATGTTAGCTATTCCTATTAGTTATTATTAGAAGGCACTATGATCCCTTTTTAACAAGCAAATATACACCAAATTTTTAAAAACTTGACCTGAAATTAGTTCCCGACAGCACCTACTAAAAACACAAAGCAATCTCTTTTTGTTACACATGAAATTTTATTCAGTTCTTGGAAAAGTTTCATTTCCATCCTGACCTATTTTCTTGGAAAACATACTTTGTTACATAATCTTATCTCGTGGTAACAAAGTACAATATTCTGGAGAAAATTAATTATTTACAGCCATGTGCAAGGAGCTTGTCACTGCATTATTACGTTGGCTTGTACCTTGTTTTGTATATATTTTAATATAAGACTGCGGTATGCAGATGTGTGGTGGTAGAGATATGATGGTGTGTAGTATTTTTCTAGAACTTCTAAGTGATATTATA
The DNA here is from genome assembly GCA_963082995.1 of Noctua comes. Classification (NCBI taxonomy): domain Eukaryota; kingdom Metazoa; phylum Arthropoda; class Insecta; order Lepidoptera; family Noctuidae; genus Noctua; species Noctua comes. Next base: position 9,931,596 of record OY720280.1, on the reverse strand, counting down.
TCATCGATGACGATAATGGAAATGTCATGAATGTGTTCTGCTTTTCGACAGCTAATTGTTGGTTAACCAAAATAAATAGCTTTTCGATTGACATTAGCTACCGAAAAGTAAATGTCAATTCTGCAGTTTGTTGTTGAAGAAATCGCGACTAGAGATTGTCTTTTGTCTATGCCCTCGCGAGCTAATTTCTGCTGCTGACTGTTCTCCGTTAATTCATATCGCAGTAACTCAATATACAGGGTGTAAACAGACCCTTCACATAGCCGTCAACCAAGCATTCTATACATCAAACTAAGTAACTTTACGCAAAAATTATTGCTGGGAATCGATTTTTTTTTTTTGGGTGAAAAATCACGTTTTACGGTAGGACTCGATGGAAACCACTCAATGCATTGTGCTGATGGATTGATTGAATAGTACGGGGGTCGTGGAGGTGTGTAAAGTAAAAATCTTACATTAAAAGATGTATTTAAAAAAAACTTGTGAAAAAGTTGAAACTTTGACCCCCAATATCTCCTCGTAACTAGAAGGGTCTAGAACAAAAAAATATCGCAAAGACGGGGAGAACAAGTGCCTTTCGGCTATGTTAGGATCTATTTACATCCTTTAGTTTTGCAAGATGTTGATCATCATCCAGGAAAATACTGTACTTGTTACATCAACGATACTATTTTTTATAGATTAGGTATGTCGAAACTCTATTGTATCCGATTTCCTTTAACCCGATACCTACGCAAATTCAAGCTTACCGTATTTCAGTTGATTTCCACAATATTTTCCTAACAATGCCTGAGCGATACCTTTCGCATTATACGTCAGACAAAGGCTTAATACAAAGTGTCGTAAAAAATCGTGGTTTGGGTAAAAAAACGTATAAAACCCGTGTTTTATTTTTACAGGCTATAGCGTTTTACGTAGGCTGTTACAGCAACATTTTGTTGATGACTGAGTAGGAATAACAAATCGACTGTGTTGAACTAAGCTTATGTGGGTATGAGGAGGCCTTTAGAAAGGGCCTTTGATGGGATTTAGGCTAAATATAGATGGGTATGAAATAGCTATTTAGCCTAATATAATTCGGAATTTCTTTTTTATGAGCACGTTTATGAGTTTTTGTAGGTTGGAGTTTGCCCTTGTAAACGTTATGTTAAAGCTATCTTTTCTGAAAAAAAAGGTAATTATTATTTTTCCTTGACTGTAGGTTTTCCGGCTGTCAGTTTTCCTTTACAATCTCAATTAAATTAATTAATTAATTATTTTCAATTTAATTCTTCATCTATCGAACTGTCTGTTCCAAATGTGGATATACACAAAACCGCTTAGCAGCGCAACGCCACACGCTCAAACAACTCGTGTGTTGTGACAGCGTCGGCAGCATATCTGATCGGGGCGTAAATGTTAAGTTACTAAGGAATTCACTAAGAAAACTGCTTTCAACATTATTCGTCCACAACTACTACTTTACACGCTTTTGAAGCTTACAAAAACATTCCCTCTACCACCAATTTGAAGGTCGAATTTGTATTGAAAAAAAAAACACGGTGTTTTATTAAGGGTGAATTTCTTGGTGTCATCGCCACCGAAGTCTTTGTGTCATGTTGCTTACGTCAGCTTTAGGGTTGTACCATGTGCTTAATTTGACATCGACGCTTCTTGCGACTATAAATAGGCAGGGTAGACGGGGTTAGGTCAATTGATAGGATGGGAGTATAAATAAATCCTCCTTGAATTTGTGAATTTCTGCTTGGTTTAGTTGGAACATTTAGTGAGCGTGTTTGTAACATGTATGATATAACACCGCACCTGTAATTCTTGCAAGGTTGGTCATAGGTGTACCTGTAGATACATTCAAGTACATGTTAGTGTGTTTTAGATGTGTTTACTAAAATATTTTATCTGCAGAAGAAAAGTATGTTGCGAAGTTTCTCTTTTTTCTTCAATTCATTTCTTGAAAGACTGTTGACGCAAAAACGATACAAATGTGTTCCCTTCGCCAAAGATTGAATCCGTAGGGAAATATAATAGCAAAGTCAGCATTCGATTTTATTTGTCAAAACGAAACACAAGCTTCATGCTTCATTCATTCCCAAACCGAAATGATAAAGTTTATTCGATACAGAAAACCAAAAAAAGTGTCTACAAAGTTTGTGCGACGTATTACGAAAAACAAATTTCATTACAAGACATTTTTTTTAAAGAAAATTTTTACAATCCTCTATTTCCATTTGTATGGCAGGGCTAATTTAATCTCTGTCCTCATATTATTAAGGTTGAATTTTGTGGGGATGTGGGAAAAATGATACATGTTTTCATTTTCGCGTCGTGACAGCAAGGGGAGACGTATGACGGGAGTCCGCTTCCAAAATCCAATATGACAAATTCGGAAGTACGTGATTGGAATGAGTGCGGGTAGAGAATTTTATTTTTGGCCCCGCACTGACGGATTCCGGGACACCTGGGTCGTTGCTACGGTTGGACGAACCAATGACTTTCTGATGAGAATTATAAAAATTGAGAATATGTTAGAAGGGAATCAAGGGGAGTGGGTACATACTCGATCGATCTCTGGATATATTGTATGATTTGGAATAATTGAGATGTCGCATGAATTTATTTTTAAGGCGTATTTTAAGGGTTCTTGCCTGCCCGTAGCAACCATAATGTTTATTTGTATCTCGAGTTCCGATATCATTTTTAAAAGTTCCAAAATGTTATAAAGATTTTAAAATACTAAGTTACTTTATGTAATGTAATATTAAGTAATGCTAAGTCCTTAAGATTAAGGTAAGGTTTATAAGATTTTGTAGATTAACATCTTATTCTAGCAATTTTTTTTTCAAATTCAAATTCAAATTCATTTATTTGCGTAAATAAGGTACAGAAGGTTGGTAAAATGTACAGACTTGTCCTCTTATTCTGCCTTTAATTTCGGCGTGCAAATATAAGATAAGTTCATATACTATTTTATTTAATTAATTATTGATAATAATCATGCAAACATTAAGCAGATAATCCCATTAAAATAGTATTATTTAATTAAATAAATGTCAAAATAATAATGAAAACATAACAAAAAATAATAATCTTAAATGTCAATAATAATCAAAATGTCAATAATAATCATAAATTTCAATAATAATCATAAATAGTATTATTGAATTAAATAAATGTCAAAATAATAATGAAAACATAACAAAAAATAATAATCTTAAATGTCAATAAAAATCAAAATTTCAAAAATAATCATAAATTTCAATAATAATCATAAATGTCCATAATAATCATGTCATTAATGGGAAAGATTCGCCACACAGTAATAATGTTTTTGTTTTATATTATTTTAAATTATTATTTAAAAATGTAATTAATGTTTAAAAAAAAAAATTTTTTTTTTTTTAAACCACTTCTTTTGTGTGTGAGTTTAAATGTTTGTAAACGCACCCACGATACAGGAGAAATTCCTAGTGTGGGGCAAATATAAAAAAAAAATTGAATACTTGAAATCTCATCTTACCTTATTTATTTTGTATCAACCTTTAATGTCCCAATGCTGGGCAAATACCTACCCCATATATTTCTAGGTACTCTGTTCGTGCGCCATCTTAGCTTAAAATTAAAATGAACAAAGTGCTTAAAGGACAAAGTAAATTCAGAGCAAGTTGATTAATGGAAATAATTCAATAATGCTACATCTGGCCCACTAGAATGGGTCATAGAGTTAAGTAGGTCAAAGGTAGAGGTTCTATCTATGCTGGCGGTTCATAAAATATTCAGCTGAATACGAACTAATTTATGGTTGTTATTGTTATATATTTAGGCTACTAAATTTACTGTAAGTTTATGTAATATCCGCTTTTGCGTTATGGTCGGAAATTGTCGCCGGGGAAGTTTTAAATGTAGCCTATGACACTCGGGGATAATGGTGGCTTCCCGTTAGTGAAAGAATTTTCGGAATTGGATCTGTAGTTTCGAAAATAACCCCCTACATCCAAATTTACCTCTTAATAATATTATAGATATCATGACAGACTATGGATGCATTGTCGTTTTAATAACTCCATCAACTATCTACTCGGTACTTTCTTGTTTCAACGGTTAACGTATCGAATAGATTTGAATATTAGTAAAAAATATTTCAAAAGGAGAAACATTTCTTTTCAACACCTTTAAAATTTTTACGACGTTGTCCGATTTTGGTGTCCGAATATTTCCGAACCCTTGTATAAAAAGAGATGGATGAGGAAAACAGATCCATCGTCATTTACCTTCCTACTGAGTATCGTTCAGGGTTTTGGTTTAGTTACGTAAAATCACACATCACAGTAGCAACTATTTGACATTGACAGCGCCTTTATGTGGTAGCAGTAAGGGTGACTTTCGTGAAACTAGTGTTACCAATAAAGAGAGGTTGACGTAGATTTAGAAAATTGCCGTTGCATAAATTATGTGGGCATTTATTTAAAAGCGGCGAAAGAAATAAGTAACACATACGAACAGTAGGCAATAAACACATCCTTTACGTGACCTAGTTTATGTCTGAAAAAACTTTTCTTTTTGCAGTTTTATACGATAAACCCGAACGCACTGAGTACGTGAATTTCAGAAGCCCGTGGAAGTAATACTAACTAGCGAAATATTTATTTCTAACACTTACTTTGTTTCAAAAGGTTAGTTTGTTTTGTACGTGTTTTCTTTTCAATTCATTTCAGACACAATGAATGATCCATAATTTTGTTAGTAGGTACACTTAAAAATTATGTTAGTAACTAATACACACACACACTACACACAAACACACACACACACACACACACACTACTATTATAACTTTTACCATCCATATAAAATATGAAAATAAATTATAAACCCATGTTTTGTCCTGTAGTTTTCTAGTTCAGTAACAGTTTTGTTTCTATATAGCTCAAACATTAATAACAATATCTAAAAACAAAACAAAAACGGTTACTCATGCACAACGCATATTTTCATCAGCAAAAAGCTTTAAAAAAAAAAACAATCGAATCCTCGGTTTAAAAACCAAACGCGAGTATGAATGCAAAAAAATATAAATTGTGTGTGCATGAGCCTTAACTGCGTATATCGTACTTCAATGAAAGCGATTTTATAACCCCATATAAAAGTGTGGAATGACTTGAATTTTTTACATAATATTTTATAGATCGAAAATGGGGTTTCTTTATTGAAAAGAGGTTTTTTTTTTATTTACAGGCCATTAAGAATGGAAATGTGAAATGAATTTGATCCAACTTGTTTTCCTGTTATTTGAAATTGGTAAAGTTATTGTAATTTATAATTCATGTGTATAATTAGAGTTTAAAACTAGTTTTAGGATTTGAAAACAATAAGTTTAGCTCATGATTAATAAAAAATAATTTCTTTAAAAGCTCCTGGGCCATAAAAATTTTGAATGACTAGCTTTTGAATAATAAAATACTTACAATACGCAACAAACATCCAATACAATACTTTTTATGTATCCTGCATAATAAAAAAACTTTTATCCGAAATCCCCGAACCGATACATTAAAGCACGTAGATATAAAACAAACAATCCTCTATTTGTTAACACGCAATAAAAGTATCCGCTAAAGCTCGGATACGGTCAATATTTACAGAACCAAGCGAACCGAACAACCAGAAAAGGTAACCCCCATCGATTGCTAAAGTAACACTAAAGGCCTAGTGCAATAGCCGCGGGCTATAGGGGGTTCGCAAACACCTTGGATGGAGACCGAGAAAGAGGGTTGGTTTCGGCTAACGCTTTGGGAGCCGAAACTGAATTGCGAGGCCGAAACTGATTTGTATGTTTTTTTTTTATTTTCATCGAAACTAAAATTTGCGTTTTTTCAATTCCGGGGTGAGTTCATAATTTAATCCACTGACCTGGAAAACGTCGTCGGAAATTAATAAACAACTTTAAGTTTATGTATTTTTTATTATTATTATCAGCCAGTTGTGTCCCAGTGTAGGGCAATGGCCTCCCTTCCCTCCTTCCATTTATCCCTAGCCAGTGCTGTTAATCGCCAATTCTTGTGAAAAGAGTTTATGTAATATAAAAACAAAAACAATTACCGAGCCCGTGAAGAAAAAAGGGTTTCGTAATGTCCATCAAAGCCAAAATAACATTAACTTATTTCACAACACATCAATCACACAGTCCATTTTGGCACTTACCGCAACTATTTTCAGCTTTCCAACTTTCATTTACTTTCGGCCTTGACCGCGACCTTAGTATCGGCGGAAAGTCCGAGACCACTTTTCCCAACCCTAGTGGGTCCTCGGGCCCTATGTATCCCGGTGACTGAAAGATTTAGAGGCAATAACGTGCAATGTTCGCTTCGAGCAATACGATCTCATTGTTCGTTCGATCGGATTAGTATCGCGAAGATTGGTGAAGCTCAGTTGGGTATTGGGACTCGATGTAATCAACGATACAGTGGGAGTGTCCTTGTTGATCTATGTTCAGGATATATTGCCTCCAATAAAGTGTTGGTATCAATCAGGGTCGTTGCGTTAGGATTGCATTGCGTAGTGGCAGGAAGAATTCTCCTAAACGGTTTTGTTTACAAAACAACTTCAACATACTGGTAATTTTTTTTAAATGAAAAATTTCAACATAACTTCTGGCTCTTAAACTCATTTGGCCAAAGATTAACAGTCAACTATGTAAAACTAATGCCTTTTTACATAAGAAACATATTTGTTTCAATATGTTCAGGTTTTTGTGAAAAATTTAGTGTAAAAGCCACGACTGTAAAATTACCTAAATGTTCTAAAACTGATGGATTCATTTAAAAGAACATACAATTTTTAAGCTATGGTTTTACGACTTTTACCGTTTGACGATTAAAGGGGCGTTCTTTTATTTGTGTGAGCAACGTGCACTCTTTGTAGGCTTTTAGGCTATGAAAAATGGCGCCCAGTCAGCTGTTACTTTTTTTCGTAACGTTGTTTGTCACCTACAGCAGCCGCGTTTTGATATATTGTGTGTGCTGCAAAAGCGTTATTTTTAAGTGAAAAAATAAAATAAAAACAAATTGTCTATTTCGGGTACAAGATTTACATGAACATAATGCGGCCACTCATTTTTGCTTTGTTTTATTTATTGTGGCTGCTCCAGTAAAGAAAAATAATCGATAAAACATAGATAGTACCTGGTCCATCAGTGCTATTTTAATCGAGCACAAAATGCACGTTTCATTTCTTCAAGCATAAAATAGTTCATAGTTCATTCACCTTGCATTTGAAATCCGAATAGAGAAACCTAACTGTGAAAACAAAAGTTTCCAAAAAAGAGAAATTCAATATTCGAATTTTAAACTACGTATTCGTATCCCGGTGGCCATTTGCAAGGGTGATCCCAAACCTAATAAGGATAAACAAAGGTATGCAAGTCACGCACTGACTGAATTTGCCTAGGACTGCGACTAAGTAATTGACTTTCAGGGTTGATCTGGCGGGTTCCGATGGAGCAACTTACCCTTGCATTGTTGGGGTGCTTAGACTTTGAGAAAAGTTTAAGAGTTATTTAATAAAAAATAAAGAAACAAAAAGAAGTTGTGCCTACCAATCAGACGTTTATGCTTTTCGATCTTCTTTTATTTCCTAAGCAAATAGGTGCTAAGTAAAAATCTAACAAAGATTTTTTACGTCTAACCCTGTGTAAAATATTCAGCTTTCTTCACACTTATATCAATCAACTTTTTGCGTAAAAAGGTTTCTGATAAAAGGTTTGGTCGAAAAAGGTCGATCGAAAAAAGTTCTAGATTTCTCCCACCGCACCGTAAACCCTGCCAAATAGAACCGAAAGCAACATAAATGCAAATACAGCAATAAGCCTAAAATAGGCGAAACAGTTGAAGAGCTGACCCTTGTCATGAATAAAACGCCAAAAAGTTTATTCCATCTCAAAAAAGGTCAAATGCTAAACACTCTTTTCTTTTTACCACTTCATAAAGGATGCCAATTGTTATGAAAATTAAAGAAATAAAATAGGCTCATTATATTTTTACGTTCGAATTTTCTCAAAATAAGCGAAAGACGTTTAATAAAGGGACCACACTCGTTGAATAAGACCATTACTATTGTCTTCCCTTTTCATTTTAACCGCAAAAATGGAAGATTCGACGATAAAATTTAAATAAAGGTCATTTTCTTCTTTTAAAGTTGAAATCCGTGGTGGTTTGGCTGAGAGTTGCGGAATATTTTAAACATGAAGACTTCTTGAGGGTGGCTGTACGTATTCTGTTTTCTAGAAGTTATGGTGTTATTCTGATTCATTTTTATTTGTGACGTGCTTCGTAGATCTAGATAAGAAATTCATGAAAGTTAGTGAATGAAGTTAACAGTCTCGTTCCGGTGAAGTAACTTCTGAGTTTATATTTCAGTATCAACAAGTGCAAAGTGTTAAAATTTTTATTTTCTGCACATAGTGTAGGAGTTATTTATTCTTGAATGGCTTGCTTATTAGTGGTAATTTGTTTTAAATTTATTCAGCAACGAGCAGTTTTATATAAGTTCATGTCTTACTGGTCTATATTTTTTTGGAAATGTTCTCCAATAACCACTGTAGTTACATGTCTAATAACTGAAATGGTACAGTAATTATATGTTTGTCATCATCGTCTTCCTGCCCTTGTCCCATTCTACTTGGGGTCGGCGCAACATGTTTTCTACTTCCATTCTCCCCTCTCTGACGTCACAACATCATTTATTCCTCTCTTTCATATCATTCCTCACACAATCCATCCATCTTCTTTGTGACTATATATTTGTACGGTAAAAACATTATTTACAAATAGTTCTTAAATAAAAAGTATTTCAGAATAAAAATCTTGCCATAGCATAGAAGTAACATCATAACCCAAACGAATAAAGGTAAACGGCAGACTCCACTGCCCACCCAAAAAGGTTAAGAGTCAAAACAATGCTGCAATGTCATTCAGAATAATACATTCTTCCGTAGTAATGGGTATTATGCTCCCGAAAGGTATGAATTTCAGATGAATTTAGCTTGAAGTGAGTTCAATTTAACCCACCGACGTTCTCATACATAAAGTATGAGACCATGAAAGTCAGGCTGACTGTACCTCTTTAAATTTAATATTCTGGCGCACTTAAACTGAGGATAGGCGCGTTTAGGAAACATTTTTAATTACTCACCTAATTTATAATTAGGTTGGTTTAACTAGCTTTTGTGGTGGCTAATCTCGTTTGTTTTTTTTTGTGCTGATGAAAATTTGTGAAAATTTAAAAAGGATTTTGTTGGAGACGAAAAGTGGAATTGTTTTTGTGTTAAACAATATCTTCATTGTTATTTTATGCTAGTGTTCACTAACTTGAATATGTAAGGGTAGGGTATTGTTATAAAATAATACATTATTTATTACCTTATAGATGTTTAAACTTTATTTAGAGTTTCAGATAAAATATATCCATTATTTACTACAGACCTAAAATAAAAATATGTACAATCGGCCAAGCTAAATAGTTTGGTACTGGCTCATACAATGACAGTTACCGATGTGTGCGATGTAAACTATTTAGCTTGGCCGATTGTACATGCAACAAAAACAGAAAAAAATTAAAGGGCGTCAAAAAGTTCGTCCTCATCGCTTTCAATGGGGTAAGTGCCCAAAAGGCTGGCAGCATTACCACGTATGTTTAAACTAAATAAAACTTACCAACATAATATATAAAATTCGAGATCAAAACTGAGGCAAGCCAAACAACACCTATAATCACATTTAATATGTTTTCTTACCTATTTCCAACACACGATTTTGGCAAGAGGTATAAAATCGTTAGGAGATGTGCTGTCAAGCGCACACAAAAACCCGAGCTATTTTGCTGAAAAACATGACCAGGAATAGTGGGTAAAGTGCTTTAGGAATTGCCCTTATATATGGAAAATAAAATCCAGGCCGTTTCTTATTGGCTTTCAATATCAGCGTGTGTTTTTATACGTTGTAGGTACAATCGTCTGAGTAGGTTTGTCTACGTTTTACGATGTAAATGATGTTTTTAAAATAATACATGTAAATTGTAGTGTTTGTGCAGATGATTAAAATTTATTATAAATCAGCTGAATAAACAGTAATATTATTATTGCTCTTACTCATGAGGAAATTGTAATTAAATATACATTTTGTAATACATTTAAAAAATAAAATGAACGATGAAGTGGTAAGAAAGTAACAATAATTACTACAACAAAATAAATAATAATAGCAGTACTCCTGGACACGGCACGCATAGTGAGGCGGTTCCTCTCTCTGGAGCCCTGACCACTGGCAGCCTGAACCTTGTTCCTGATGCCGATGGGCCATCTACTTTTTATATTTTTAAATGTTTTGTTAACCTTTGTTTTTGAAAATATTTAAAATGTATTAGATAAGCGAAAGAATGAATAAAGTAAATAATAAAATAATTAATCTAAAATTCGAGGATTCATCACTTATTGCATTGTAAATCAGAGGACTCACTTCATTTTTTAATTCACAACCGCCATAAAAAGGGTACCACCCATTAAGCCAGATCCTTTATTCCAAATTATCGTGATCTACAAAAAATCTGACAACAGAAAAAAAAAAAACGAAAAGAAGACGTCACTACCCCTCTTGAATTTCACATCATCCCCTTCAGGCCTTACGTCAGCCGGTCATTCTTTTCTTAAAGACCAGCACGGAGAGGGTGAAAATGAAATTAAATTCACAATGAAAGCCGATCTTGCCGTGAGATAAAGGGGGATCTTCTATGAATTATATCCCCTTGAAGACGAGGGGTAGAACAATAGTGTAATCGTCCAATTAAGTATTTGTATGAGTTCAAAGCTAAGCTGAGAATGTGAGCCTTATAAATTTTCGGCGCGCTCAAATGTGTTGCCTTTACGTTTTCGTATTTGTAAAGCCCTTAACGTGTGTAATTAAGGCTGTAGTAATGATGATGAATATTAGATGGTAAAACTAGGTTTTATGTTAATTGAATATTTTACAATGAATATGTGTGGCACGGCGTTGTACTCTTAATAAATAAGATATCAAATCAAATTTATTCGTAAATGTAGGTTTCATTATAATAAGATGTTATAATAAGATAAGTTAGTTCGCTACATTTTACTTGAGAGCATACAAATAATAATAAACTTAGTTATGTCAAAACAATAGACACACATTTTAAGTTAAATAACCCAATTAATTACGTACTGCACAATAATTCCTTACGTACTAACACACAACTGCTAATGTCAAATAATAATAATCTAAATGACAGCATGTCCTCCATAAACTCGTCTGTGGAGTTGTAGCATTTATTTATTAAAAATTGTTTTAGTTTCTTCTTAAACATATAATTATCTGTCGTGGAATTTAATTGAAAATGACTGGACTATAAATAAGATATAGCGTAGTTATATGTATATGTAGATCATAGAAGGCAGTAAGTTGTATTACAGTATGAAGGTATATTTTAACCTTTGTTTATTTTATCGCCAAGCTCGTATAATAATTTCAAGTCAATACCATACTTTTAACAGTTTGTTTAATTTAATTTCGTCACTTATTTCATTTACAAAACATCAGTTTTCGTTTACCACAAAAACGTAATCATGAATAACGTCAAAACCACAAAATCAAAGCAAATTTTTACACCGAAACAAAATTATTTCAAATTGCTCACAATTCGATGAATTAATCGTCTAACCGTCATTCATATTCATACAGCGGAGCCTGCAGCCGTAAATTCGTTGGAGCTCTGTTTCGGACGCTGCCTGTTCCGAATCGGTCATAATTTTCGATTTTCCGCACAATTGAACCAGATCGGCACCTTTTAGAGGCACTGCTGTTGCTTTAGGGGTTTATAATTGTAGACTGTGTTGAATGTTGTCTGTCGTCTGGGGTCCTGAGATACGATATATCTGTAGGAGTTGCCATGTGTCTTTTCGTGGATAAAGAAAAAGTCTGACAACCAATGTTACCAAGGGGCAGTAGCGAAGGGTCAATTTTTGTAAGACGTAAGCCGGAGTACGTATCTTTATTGTGATTATATTATTTGTCTGTAGAATACTGACTCTCTCTACTCTACTGTCATTTTTGAAAGGGAAGCTAGTAAGAATCGAGTTGTATGGAACCTTCGCCACCGCCAAGGGGTATCGTATTACCCACTGCTAGCTGGGTTGTGGAGGTCAGATAGGAAGCTCCGACAGCTGATATTATTTTCTTATCGAATGTTTTGTTACAAACTTTTTGGGTTTTAATAATGTTTGTTCTATTATTTGCTTAACATCACCATTTGAAAGCAAATAGTGACGTAAGCCCAGATAAAAGGCTTTAGAAATATGAACGTGGACGAGGAAAGTTTTCAGTCTAAGCAATTTTAGTAAATAGCTATAAAAAAATCATGAAATACAACTTCAGCGCGACTGCTGAGCATGAGGTCCTGGGTTCGATTCGCGGGTCGGGCAAAGTGTTATTGGATTTTTCCATCAGGAGTTTCTCAGTAGCAGCCGTTGACTCTCGATTCGTGCCCGGTTGATGGCAATAGGCTCGCCCCTATTACATAGGCACTTCAAACATTACTGGCGAAATATGGGTGTACTATTAGGTACATCTTTGCCTAACCCTTCGGGGATTAAAACCGTGATGTTATGTTATTTTATGCGTGATATACGATTTATCTTTGTAGGTAATTAAATTATATCAAAATGAAAACAATTTCAACAAAGCTAAGCTAACATTTCTAAAGAATTTACTAAACAAAAGCAGTTAATCTAAAACCCTAATACAGGTAGAATAAACAATGATAAATTCCAAAGAGCAAGTTTGAAGTAATAAATTTTACAAACTTATCCTGTCTCAATATATTTGAATTTGGAAAGGCCACGCACTTTAATGCGATTTGGCCTTAAACCCACTTTCCCAGCTTAGAACCATTTAGCTTAATGAGTTATGAAGGCCCTTAACCTCAAAGAAATTAATATTCTGCTATAGAGTACAAAATGTACGGGAATAAAGCTTTGAATAACTTCTTAAAAGGCAGCGTTTTGTAGAAAATGTATTGAGAAAAGGTAATGGTGTAAAATAAGATTGACCTTTAGCGAGAAATCTTTAGAAAAAGCTAAAAGATTTAAGGAATTTTACAAAAAACTATATTGGAGCCTAAAATCGGTTACTGGATACAACGCCTGTAAGAAGAGCCTCTTTATAATCTTTTAAAAGCTTTAAGTTTTTGAAAAGGTCTTATCCAAACAAGATTTATGTCCTGTTCTTCCAAAATCAAACTCTAATTCAATGTAAATAAATTTCATTATACGCTCAAAACGTTCAAAAACCAATTCAAAAGCTCCTATCTTTCATATGACATTAGCGCCCTTCACATTTTAAGCCCGTCTCCCCTATGCTGAGAAGCTAACCCTAAGATTAAGATTGGCTCAATTCCACCCAACGAAGACTAGACTGGGCAAATGAGATCGACAGTAATAGACTTACAAGTTGCATAGAATGCAAATTGATCCAGTTTCAAGCGCATTGTTTGAAGTCGCCGTCCATGAAATTGTGGCACTGCCAATTATTTGGACCAGCTTCGTGTGGTTCGTGTCATAGAATGGGATATTGGACGATTGTTAGACAGACGTGGTGGGTATAAATATGTGAAGATCGTGTGTAGATGCATTATTTATTTATTTATTTATTTAAACTTCATGTACAATAGTGGTACATAGGCGTACTTAATGCCACAAGGCATTCTCTACCAGTCAACCTTTGGGTTAAATAAGAAAACATTGTGATAGGGTACAAAATAAATACATAAAAATTAACTTCTTGCTTTCGAAAACTTATTTAAGCACTTATAATGATACTAATACATTTATACAAATAAAATAAACTAATACATATTTTAACAAAAAACCAAAATTAAAAACGAGAAACCTAATAATAACGAGAACGAGGTAAAAGGAGTGTGTAAGGGTCGTAGCAGGCGGCGATCTGTGGTTTGTGCCTACAGCCATGCGAAAAAGGCGTTTATGTATGTATGTATGTGTTCTCAGTCAGAGATCTTGACTCAGTCTTGACTGTGACACTGGAAAAATAATAAGGGTACACAATGCTTCCTTAGAATTGCCAACACATCGGAACAATAGCTCATAACATAATTTCACGCCTGTAATCCACGAAGGGTTAGGCTGTGGTGTACCTAATAGTACACTAACATTCGCCAGTTATGTTTTAAGGCCCATGTAATAGCGGGCGGGCACAAATCCAGACTCTGTGTATACTGTATTAGTATTACTGAATTTGGATCAAAAATAGATCCAAATGGAGCCTTTAGTAGTTTATCATGAGCAAATACTCCTTTTATAGACTCGATTCTGTGTTAGTGAATCAATCTAGCCCGGTAGCTGACCACGCCGACTGAATACTAAAACTATCCTTTCAAAAGCAATTTCAGTTTCAATCTAGAATAAAATCTCGTAAGAAAGTTTCATTCAGATAGTTTTTACAAACCAAACCCGGTGAGCTAAAATGAAGATCATAAAAATGAGCGAAGTTTGCACCACTTCATATAGATCACTATCGTTGCGCTAAATTCTTTCTCTATTCATGAATCTTCACGATTTTAGATTGTGCCATTTTAATTTATTCGCTTTATTTTATCTCGACTTGTTGAATCTAATGAAAACCTTGTTTAAAGTTAAATTTTTGAAGACTTCAACTTTCTGGCTTTTTTTCTATATTTGTAAGTAGAAACAACTGAACAGCATATCCTATGATTCTACAGTGCTACATCCTTTGGCGCGAATCTATACGGAACAATCGTCGACATCTTGTTTTCTAAATAGATTCAGATTTAGATTCAAGCGCCAAAAAATGCATGCAACATTGTATTCTTTTTCTGAATAAATTATTCTAAATCTTGCTTTGGTTGCCAGTATTTAGCAACTAACCTCTTTAAAAATCTTCACTATTTCGCTAGTATCTCAACTAGTAAGTGAATCCCATCACTAATGAGGACTGCTCGCAGTGAATACCGTCGAGACTTTACTGCCTTGTTTTGTCCATTTGTTTAGAAAGTCCGCTGCCAAGATTTAAATTCTTAATCCTTTTCGTTATCTGCAAGCGAAATTGGTTCATTTTATTGTGAGATGTTTACTAAAGCGGGGAAACCGTGCCGGACATTTTTATCCACTTTTTGTGTTCACCGGGATCGAGAAATGATTACACCAAAACGGCTTTGTAAAAGAATAGTCGAGTAGATATTACTTCATCCTCAGAAAATGCAACTGCTTTAAAAATAAATGCAATTACCAGCCAGACAGGACAAGATTTGCATCTCAGACTGTACTGCGTCTAAATGAGGAGTGAGAATAAATGTGAGTACCTTAAGTTACGTTAATGATATCATTTTGTGAAGCCCCCTTACATTTGCACCTGCCTGCATGCACGCACGTTTATTCTTCTCAAGCGCCACTCACCATAATGAAAAAAGTTTAAAGCAAGTATTAAAAGAAGCGAGTCTGACAGCTAATAAATTTAACTCAGTAACAAACAACTCTCATTCAAAATTATCCGAAGCATCATTGTTTTCCGATGGCCTCCTGGTAGGTCTAACATAAATCTTGATAATATGCAAATTTTATTTCATTAAAGCGGTTGGTCTATATGCAATATTGCCCTGCTGAGTTACTGCGGGACCGCCCCCGGATTAACTAATGGCTGTTTATCTTGTAAAGATCCCCCGTGTAAGAGGGACTGAAGGATGTGTTGGAATTATTAATTTGAACGTTTTAAGATGACTTCACTCTGCGTAAGTCGGGTGCGGTCGGTTATGAGCGGCCTTAAGTGGAGGCTAGCGGACTGAGAACGTTATTGCAACCTGTGCCTTTGCCTTAAGTATTTGAAGTGGTAAGGGTCTTTTGTATGGGAGCTCGTCCGGGGCGGACGGAGGTGCTGTTACCACCATATTTATTTCCCTTGCCAAGAGCAAATACGTAATGTATTTTCTTTAATTACAACTTTTACAAAACAATGACTGACAGTTACGAGTACAATGCATGAAACATTTCGTTTGTATCTGAGGTGGCAACGCATCTTAAATGACTGTGCTATTTCAAATGTTCATAGATGACGACGGTGACTATGGGTAGCCCGTTGATTGCCACCTGATAGCAAAAAAAATGGCCTGGATCTCAGACTCCAAGTTCAACTATAAATATATTACAAGACAATATCGTTCATTTGTATCGCTCTTACGTGTCATATTGTGATATCGTCCTATCCTAGTTGATATGCTAGGAATGAAATGAATATTGAACGTAACGTGTTACTTGAAGGCTCTTTGCTGAATATTGAGCAGAAATTCCCAGGATCTGAAGTTATTACTTTTCAATATAGGGTTAAGGATTTCAATCCTAGATTTTTGGTATGGAATGAAATAGAAGAACAGTTTCGTGAATCTATCAAGTAAAGGATGAGGTTCTAAATCTAATTAATTACGAAACAAGTTACTCAATTACTTTCAGCTAAACTGTCTACACTAATACACGGGTACACATTGGTGAAACGTAACATGTAATGTAACATACGCTGAAACAAATTCGCCTGTTGTTAGGTTACATTTCATGTTGCATTGCATAAGTCTGGACGGCTCATTCATGTTACATTTCACGTTACGTTACACCAATGTGTACCCGGCATTATACAGCCAATTATGATGGTAAATAAAGCTTACCACTAGACTTAAGCGAAGTATTCCCAGCAAAGAAAAACGGTCTCTACTGCATTGCATAATAGGTAAATACTGAAGTTTCTTCAAGTCAGGCAAGTTAGATTGCCTGTAAGTCGATTTTATCGATAACCGTGCTTCAACTTCACGCTTTTTACAGTTATTTGTTACTGTCAACTTTTTGTTCGCGCTTCCTTTAACCTGACGAGGGTAAAAAGGAATATGGATTGATGTGGGACTTTACCTGAGAAAAGAGTATTTAAGCTTATTTTTCGCTAATCTATCGGAGACTGGTCTTACCAAAGAGTAACGTATTAAGTACTCAGTTCTAACTGGGTTTTGGAGGCCATATGGGCAGTCGTTCCATGTAAAATACTGGTATTCGGCTGCATCCGGCTTTACTGCAAGCCGACCCCAAAATAATAGTGGAACAGCTAAACAAATGATGACTGCCGGAGACTAGTTCAGTATTAACTGTAGAACTAATAAAGCGACTCCTGTTTACAGTTGTCAGGGGGCTCGTCAAATATCTCCCCCATTACAAATGTTGCAAATTTTGACGCAGTTTACCGTTAAATATATGCGCCTCGTTAAAGCGCCAATCAGCGCCCTTGACGCGCTCGGAAATCGTAAAACAACACAATCACAGTGTACGTGGGCACAACAAAGGCTCACCGAACGTATTCATTTCGCTCATTTGCGTTATTGAATCAGGACATCGATTATTCCATTCGATAACTGATAATCGAATGCATCCGTTTTAATGTTCGCTCTTGATATTCGGAAATCGCTAATAAATCGATGCTCTGTTGTCATTTTTGATGATTTATTTCGTCTATGCATGTGAATGGGTTCGATTGTTTTGTGAAACGTAATCGAATAGGTGTCCCGTATCAACAGGATGGTGGGATGAGTAACAGACCCATTTGTTTCTGTCAACTGTATAAAATATGCTGTCCGGTCAGTTGAAGTTTGTTTATTTATCGACTCAACTCAGTTGATAGCGTTGATTCACCAAGCGTAAAAATATCAGTAAGTTATAGAGAAATTGTGTTTCACTTATGGTAACTATATCAAAATAAAAGTTAACTCATTCACACAAGTGACTAAAATTAACTGTTATGTTGCATTATTGTTGGTCAAACAAAATGAGGTATCAAAATAATGATTTCTTTTACTTTAACACACCGTTATCTTTTATATCTAATTTGGTTACTGAAGACAACGTGAGTTTGGAAGTGAAAAGAGCTATTTCAGTTGTCCATTAAGTTTGCAGAACTTTCGGCTCGACATTTGTTTGTTTTTCAAAGGTAGAGCCGAGTGCCGAAAAGTGCATCTCCTGAATATTTAAGTCTGTACGATTGGACTGCATTAGCGACGAAAATACTTTAATAAAAACTCTGTTTAGTTCCAACAATAGTATACATAAAACATTGTAATCTTTTACATAGGAGTCTATTGTTTTTCTACAACGCGATAAGATGTTCAAAAGCAAGAAAAGCAATTTTCCCCGTTCATACACACAAAGGCTTGCATATTCTCATGTTCTGTACGCACTTTGGTTTACGAAGGGAACTCTGCTCTTTTCGAAATGAAAACCACTGTTTATGTTTTCACACAGTGATTAAAGTGAAGTGTCAAAAACAAAATGCCAACGCGACTGCAGGGGTTGTGGTGAACATTTCTACTCTTCAAAAGTGGGGAATATTATGGCTTTGGCGGGGTGTCGATAGTAAACGTTGAAGACTATAATTCTCTTTGTTTCTTTGCGGTTGTTTTGCGTCCATTTTAGTTTCCCTCTCTCTGTTGTAATCGGACTTAATTTTGGCGGGAGATGTTTGTTTGTCGTCGTTCGTCTATGATGCTTTCATTTGTTTTTTTTTTTGTCTTTGAAGCCGCGGTTTTAATGTTCGCTTTAATTGCTTTAGTTCTGTGTCGTACGAAGCTATTCATATCTATTTCAATAGCTGCTATACGTATAAGTTGTTAAATGGTACACGAAGACTAAATTCCTTGTTTTGTACTAGGATATTGATTTGCTTGAATCATTATTACGGTATTTACGCTTGAGACACCAGATTCAAGGCTAATTTGATGCGGTTCAGTTAAGATTTTTATACTTGTTGGAGGATATTCTCGTTTATATTGAAGTAGCAATAAGCTATCAATATCTATTATCCTGAGTCAAAATAGTCTGTTGTACCAATGCTTTTTTGTGGCTTTTTTAGATATAAGTTTAGGTGAAGTGCCAGAAACTGCATTGAGCTTCTTCCGAGATTCGTTGATGTTTATGTCAAAATAAATCGATCATCTTTATTCAAAAACGAATACAATCCTCTCTGTTTTAGATATCGCGTCACCATTGATAGATTTTAATGCGGATGACGTCAATAGGGGAGCGTACCCTTATCTCTAAGATGCAGAGTTTTTAAAAAACAAAAAAGGGCACAGCTCACTACTGCAAGGGTGTGGAGGAAAGCCTGAGAGATTACGCATTGAGTGATTGCTGTGCCTAAACTCTTGCGGCAATGTTCTTTACAAGTGAATGTTAAAGGTGTCTTAGTGAGGCGACAGCGGAGTTTGTGACTCGAGGGTTTATGGTGATAGGCGAATTATGCTGGTGTCTGCAGGTTTTCCTTTATTTTATGGAGAATGTATGGTTATCTTTGGTTGAGATCTTTTTAAGGAAAGATAGATAGGTATACTGATGATAGTTGCGTAAAAGCTTGCGTTGACAAGTCAAAAGATACTCTTTAGTCAAAAAAGCTGAGAATATTTTATTATTTTTATGGAATACTTTATTGATTTTGCAAACATGATGGAGAACAAATTGTGTAGATGTCATTTTACTAATCGAATTTAAAGTATGATCAAATCAACCGGACTGCGGAGAAGGGACTTTTACAGGTAATGTACTGAAATACCTGAAAAAGTCTGGTGTCCACGGCTAGTCCGCAGTCAGATCTACTCGGCTTGATTTACTTTTTACCCTTAGAGTGCCATAATAGGTTCACTTGAAGATTCACGAACGCCCACATAAAACCATACAAAACTTGGTACGGTCGGGCATGTGTAGCTACATCACTAATGCATTCAATGATTTACCTATGGGGCGACAAAATTACCAGCACCATACTATTGAAAATACACTCTATCCCTCAGCAATCAAGGTTGATTTTACTACGTGATTGAAGATAGCATGAAATTGGTGAATTGCCTTCTCTCAACGTGAGTTCTCTGGGCTATGATGGGGAAACTTTTCTTATTATTTTTTATTTATTATATTCCCCGCTGTTTGGTGGTAGCTCTTGTGTCTTATAATGTTTCTGAATAGTCTATATAGACGTAATTTAGGTGCTGAACTTGAAAACAATCTTGGCAACAGCTCTGACATGATATGTTTTAAGACACTTTATTTATTTCTTTTGCGCGTGTCTTCAATTTTGTGCTTATTCCTTTTAGAGTGAACTTGGACGAAGTAAAAGGAGTATGTAACCCATGTAGGTAATGATAATAACGGTCAGTTGTTTCTGTTACGCTTCTGGGAAAAAGGTGCGAGTCCAGCTGTTAAGTTGCCTCGTTAGTCTAGTGGTGCTGAGCTCATACTCAGCACCACTAGACTAACCTACCCGGGAATCGAACTCAGGACCTCATGGTCCTGAGTTCGATTCCCAGGTCGAGTAAAGGTTTTTCATCAGAAATTTCTCAGTAGCAACCACGGAGCCTGGATTTGTGCCCGGTTGATGGCAATAGGCTCACTCCCTATTACATGGTACTTAAATAAAACTAGCAAAATGTGGGTGTACTATTAGGTACACCTCTGCTAATCATTCGAGGATTACAGGCCTGATGTTATGTATGTAGTTAAGCTCCAAAGTAAAAGTCGTAGTTTCCGTTTTTTAAAAAATCTTCCAAACCGAAGAGGTTCGTAATATACAATGATTTTTGTTTAAGATTATAATTACGTATTGATCATCTCCTAATACCACAACTAAATAAACTATTTTAATTACTATAAATTGAGAGAAACTATCGATTCATTCATCCCCGAAGGTCGCACGACGTCCAACCGGAAATATAAAGCCGCGTGAACGACACCTGATAGCGCGACGGCCACCACTTCCGGTGGCGCTGTGCGTTTCCGGCGTCCGTACTATTCGTTTGCTCCCATTGTTTATTTAATTTGTAATCAAACGTTATTTTGTTTGTCCATATTAGATTGGTCTTTGCTTACATGTGAAGGGTATTGTTTGATGTTTTTGTAAAAAATAAAGTAGTGGGCGGTGTACCACTTCATGTGATTGTTTGTGTAAGGGTGAATGTATGTGGACTATGTTGGTCGACAGGTATGTTTATGTGTATTTGGTTGTTGTGAGTTTCAAAAAGAGCAATTTGTTTTTGAAACACATGGAAACAAACACACCAACATTTTGACGGCACGGTTGGCGCAGTGGCTGAGCGATCGGCTGCTGCGCTGCGTGTCGCGGGTTCGATCCCCGCACGGAACAAATATTTGTATGATCTACAGGTAGTTGTTCCGGGTCTGACTGTTTATGTATGTGAGTTTTAAATGTTTGTAAACGCACCCACGATACAGGAGAAATTCCTAGTGTGGGGCAACGTTTTCTTAATAAAAAAAAATTGTAGTGGGGGTTAAGGGTGAATGTATGTGGACTGTGTTGGTAGACAGGTATGTGTATGTGTATTTGGTTGTTGTGATATTCAAAAAGAGCAATTTGTTTTTGAAACACATGGAAATCAAAAATTGTAGTGGGGGTTAAGGGTGAATGTATGTGGACTGTGTTGGTAGAGAGGTATGTGTATGTGTATTTGGTTGTTGTGAAAATCCAAAAGAGCAATTTGTTTTTGAAACACATGGAAACCAAAAACTGTAGTAGGGGTTAAGGTTGAATGTATGTGGACTGTGTTGGTAGTCAGGTATATGTATGTGTATTTGTGAGATTCAAAAAGAGCAATTTCTTTTTGAAACGCAGGAAAACCAAAAATTGTAGTGATAACATCGAGAAGATATAATAAAAAAAAAAATGGAAATTATTAAATAAACAAATTGTTATTTGGTTTTTTTCTTTGTAGCAGCCAAGGAGTTTGGATTTGTGCCCGGTTGGCTGCAATAGGCACGCCTCCTATTACATGGGTTGTAAACATTACTAGCGAAATGTGAGTGTACTTTACTTCGCCTTTATTTATTAAAGCCTTTTTTTTTCGGATTGGAATCATCAAATGACTGAATCCCGAAAAATAAAATATTTTTTTTATTCAAGCCTTAGCTATAAAATAAGTCAATCGAAACAATTTGTTGATCGTAATCTTTTTCTTTACGCGTCGATGAATCTCATATGGTGTTAGTTAGACCAGTATGTAATCACCGGCACAGCTCCAAAATTTTCTTCGATTAAATCCTGAAAAGTGCAGGCTGGGCCGGGCAGTAGGTGGGGCATAGGGGCTCCACACTGGCATTCTGTTTGGGATGGATCGAGGATACCCGATTTGGCCAGATTAAATGATGATGATGATGATGATATCTACAGCGGCCAACCTGGGCCCGCAATCATCATCTGCCTAGCCTTTTCCCAACTATATTGGGGTCGGCTTCCAGTCTAACCGGATGCAGCTGAATACCAGTATTTTACATGGAGCGACTGCCTATCTGACCTCCATAACCCAGTACTGGGTAATACGATACCCCTTGGTAAGACTGGTTGTCAGACTTTTTGGGCTACTGACTACCTAACGACTGTCAAAGTTCTAGAAATGACACCCGGGACCAACGGGTTAACGTGCTTTCCGAGGCAAGGAGGAAACTCGGTATGTAATGGGCGGACACCCATCCACAGACCAACCTAGGCAAGCTCGGCTTAACCCAAAGATCGACCTGAGCGGCTGTTTATTTAGCCACGAACTCCTCCTGGGCCCGCAATCGTAATAACATAATTCTAAATAATAAGCAAAACCAATCTCTCCCGACAAACTTCTGCAGTATTAGATACCCTTCTCCCCAGACAAGGTCCTAAAATAACAAGCGCAAAGGTGACCCTTATATCCAAGCAAATAAATTACTTCCTCGACCTTCCTTTGAAGCATATAATGTAAATTTTAATTCACCTACCTTATCTCGGTCATTCACGTGAAAAATTACATTTCTGGAATAAGCTCATTATATAAAGGCATTCCAGACCATCTCCCTGCTTGAATAAAGTATGCAGTGGTTCAGGTCATTGTTGAAACCGTCCGGTCAGCAACGATAAATATAGAATACATTCCACCCAAGATGAGAATATAATCCGGGTTTAGAAAAAACCGTTTTCGTCCACCGATGGATAAAGTAGGGTAGTGAATGAAAGATGAAGACTTTGCTTTTTATCGGTACGAAATTCTAATATTGCGCTCTCATATACCTAGTTGACTAGAAAAAGTAGGGTCCTATGCTGGTAATATGAAAACTGACTGGTAGTTGGTGGATCTGCTTCTTACAGATATATGAATGCCTGGTATTGATTTGATACGAAACTTTTCAAAGTGACTGAGGTTTCATCGCTGTTGATTTCTATTAACCTTTTAATCGCCAGAGCTTTCCACGCCAAGCCAAAATTTCACCTACCATTTGGTTAATATTTGTGTTGTTTGGCGTACAGGGCACGCGCTTGCTTGTCACGTATACGTGACAATGGCGATCAAATGTTTGAGTATTAAACCAAAAATTTTAATATAAATGAAAAGATCTTTAATTTCAATGCTATAATGAAGGATTTTAACATTGTAATTTTTATACTTTGTCATTTTTATCTTCATCTGCCTAGCCTTTACCCAAATATAATGGTGATATCGGCTTCTTGCCTAACCCGATGTAGCTGAATACCAGTATATTACAAAGAGCGACTGCCTATCTGACAGCCAGAACTCAGTCACTGGGTATACTCGTACACCTGGCTATTGCATCATAACTTATACCTTTTCACAAAGAAGCTTTAACCATAAGCTTTTACCAACGAACTAAGTCATCTTTTAAGGTGTGGTGTGACCGTACAACACTAGCAACGCTTATAAAAATGCGCATATTATACTGCAGAGAAAAAGGACAGTTTTTGGGTAAATCTCGCTCTTTGTTGTCAATGACATCATCCTTTGTGTGTGACGTCATAAGGATATAACGTTGTAGCCTGAATACAGCTGGATTATGCTCTTTCTGATGTTAATGTAGTGTGGGACTAGTGTGTGCTTCGCTTTGTTGAATTTAAATTGAGAATAAATTGGGATTTTCTCGCTTTAAGTTGGATAAAGTTGAAGAGCTCGTGGCTAAATAATAACAGCTGCTCGGGTTTATCTTCAGGTTAAGCCGTGCTTGCCTAGGTTGATCAGTGGCTGGGTGACCATCCATTACATACCGAGATTCCTCCGTGCCTTGGAGAGTTCTTTAAGCCGTTGGTCTGACTACCGGTCTTATCAAGGCGTATCGTATAGCCCAGTACTAACTGGGTTGTGGAGGTCAGATAGACATTTGCTCTATGTAAAATACTGGTATTCAGCTGCATCCGGTTAGACTGGAAGCCGACCATAGTTGGGGAAAGGCTAGGCAGATGATGAAGTTGGATAACGATCAGTAATAATGACACAGTGAACAAAAATTTACTTATACGGATGTGTTTCTCAAGTACGGTGTAAAAAAAAAAAATATAGGTACATATTATTAAATTTTTTTTTACAATAAAAAACTTCTTAAGTTTGCTGTGTCTATATATAGGTACATTAGGCCCGTGTTTACTCGTAAATGTTAATCCATAAAGGTGTTTGCGTCAATCTAATGTAATAAATGTCTAAAAATAATAGTACCACAAGATTTCTACATCAGATTTTGTAACGAATTGTAACCCAAAGCCAGTTTATTTATAACAAAACCCTGTTCTAATTTAACCCACTGTAATTTTTCTCACAAAAAATCAAACCTAATTTACATACAACCAAAAAAGGTTCACGTATTCGGTTTTTTAAACATACCATGTGGTGTCAAATCGCCTATTAAATTAACATTACGTAGATATAACACCACATAACCTCTGTTTTGATGGCGGGTCCCCAATGTTTTGCTATAAAAACAATTAGACGCCATCTTTTTTTTTCTCAAAGCACGTATAGCGTAATTACCAGCAGATGGCGCTGCTCGTTAGGGCGGATGATATTAGTCATTCATGCAGGGAACTATTGGACTTTTACGATCCAGTTTATTTTGTGTTTTTTATCTGTATTCATATTTTTGGCCAGATATGGTATGGATATGATATTTCGGATCTGGATACGGATGGATATAGGATTAAAATTATATCGGTTTCGGATACGGTTACTGATATGTAATTAATTCGGACTATCTGTTAATTTCGGATAGTTTCGGTTACGGATATTAGATTGAAGTAAAATTTAATCACAAATAGTATAATTTGGTTTTATTTATAGGTTTTATCTAGTCTAGGTTATCATTTGGTATTATAATCAGTCATAAAGGTAAATAACTATCCGAAACTTGTGAAACGATACGGTTACGGTTACGGATATATTTTAATTTCGGATATCCGATAGTTTCGGTTACGATTACGCAGCTCCATAACTTTCCTGGTTTTAGCTCTGGTAAACTTTTGTATTCAACAAGCATCAATGAATCAAGAATAAATGTAATGGAAGTAGAAATTAAGCTTCCGGCTGAGTTCAGTTTATATGTTGAAGAAAAAATTAAGGTTAGTATTAATACGTGAGTATATTTTGAGCCATAGGTACCATTTTGAAATGGTAATGTTTGTGACATACATTCTAAAATCATCGACAACTATTTTTCAAAATAAATTAATAATACGTTCTTTATATTCACACGAAAAAGTGATTAATCGTTTGTAACTTCAGTTTTAAAGTCTACACTCTACAAGGCCCTCCCACCTCATAATATACTTCCGAAATCACAACAACAAATAGTACCAGCACACATTATTGGATACGCAATCAATCTCACAATACGAACCGCCCACATACTCCAAAACTACCTACAAGTAAGCATGACTGTCAGAAATTTTAATCTTTACACGTATCAATAACTACATACATCAGAAAATACTTTGGGATTCAACAGACATTTGTATGAACAGCCCTTAGCAACAGATGTGAATGATCCCTTACATAACACTGGACAAAGTTTTCCTTTGGATATTTTGTATATGTGAATTGTATGGCCGTGATAAAGTTCGCATTGGGTCAAAGATTTTTGCTGTTAAAAGGATATTTTCCCTTTTCTGGGAAAAAGGGTAAATAAAGTTACGTTCAGTGGTCCAAATAACTTCGTTTACGGGCCAAACACGTTCCTATAGAAATTATCGTTGTCAACCTTCATCAAAATTGGGAAATTGCTGTTTTACCAAAAATAGAACAAAGTATAGAGTGGGCCATGCTTTTAACCACAGTACCAAGCGTTGTCAGACGACATTATTTCAAGATATTGATATTTGTCATTTGGAGGTTCATGGACACATCTGACCCCAGATGTCCATTCATGGGCCAACCTAGGCAAGCGCGGCTTAACCTAAAGATCGACCCGAGCGGCTGTTATAAGCTAGCCTCGAGCTATTCAAGTATCTACCTAACTATTAACACCTCAAAAATTTGGGTCGCATAACATAACAAAGTAGAATCAACAGCCTTGTGACATGTCCCCAAAACTTATGAAATTCTTACTTTGAACCCTTTTCAACGCTTAACTATTCAGCTCCATCTAACTATGAAAGCATTTCATCCTGTAAGGTTGCAAGAAATGTCAATCTTATCTAGCGAGGGTTAAGATTGTCATTTCTTGCAAGTCATTCTGTCTTCGATGGTGATAACAGAAATAATTAATCGCTAAATTCCATTATGACGTCATTAGATCCCCAAATATTGGCTAGGCAGTACAAATGGGTGACGAAGTGGAAAGATAAAGTCTTTGTGGGTATAGCTACGTAATAGTGTTGATTTTGTTATTTCTATGTATTAATAGACGCTATAATCTTGAGAAAGCGTTAATTAGTAAATGTGTGATGATGAGAAATGGATGCTGGTGTCTTTTTGGTTATATTGTAAAGCAAAACGAATGAAATAAAGCTATCAGTATAAAGGGTGTAAATAGAACCTTAAAATACCCGAAAGGCACTTGTTCTCCTTGTCTTTGCGATCATTTTTTTTTTCTAGACCATACCTGGGAACCTTCTAGTTACGGAGATATTGGGGGTCAAAGTTCCAACTTTTTCACAAGTCTTTTTTGAAATACATGTTTTTAATGTAAGATTTTTACTTTACGCACCTCCACGACCCCCGTACTATTCAATCCATCCACCAGCACAATGCTTTGAGTGCTTTCCATCGAGTCCTACCGTAAAACGTGATTTTTCACCCCAAAAAAAAAGTCGATTCCCAGCAATAATTTTTGCGTAAAGTTACTTAGTTTGATGTACAGAATGCTTGGTTGACGGTTATGTAAAGGGTCTGTTTACACCCAGTATTATCTTTCGGTTCTTGTCCCATGTAACTTGGGGTCTGCGCAACACGTTTTTTTTCTTCCGTGTGTCCCTG
The DNA here is from genome assembly GCA_963082995.1 of Noctua comes. Classification (NCBI taxonomy): domain Eukaryota; kingdom Metazoa; phylum Arthropoda; class Insecta; order Lepidoptera; family Noctuidae; genus Noctua; species Noctua comes. The sequence continues at coordinate 9,904,257 of OY720280.1, read as the reverse complement.
TGAACTGTAAAACTATATCTAAAAAAAAAAGCAACCGAAAGTTTCAAAAAGAAATTGTCTTTAAAAATTAGTCTGAAAATTAAATAGATGAATTTATGCCATCCCAAGACTAGAATTTATCTCCCAAGTGACATATTTAAAAGCAGTTAATTAGTTCTGACAGATTCTATCCGAAGAAAATACAGCACTTTAAAAATGTTAGCATAAACATTAAGGTAGTCTATGGGCTTTACTTTCCTATAGAAACAAAGCAGGTACTCATCGAAAATACTTTTTACTTTAAATTACTTGCTCCACATTTGCATATACTTAACTCGATATTTATTTAATAGGAGCCTTCTTTCTTTTAAGCAGACTGTTCCGATATCTAAGCTTTCATTTAAGTTAGGGGTGGGTTACATTGTTTGTAGCTAAGAAAATGGACGTAGAAGACTGTTTTTACTTTGAAGAAAGTTAGCTGTTGTATATTGGATACAATAAATAACTTTGAACGGAACGTTATGATACATGGACTATGTATTGGTTTTCTTAGTGGCTTACGCTGGTATGTAATGTATTTAGGTGAAGATTCAAGATCATCCTTTGGTTCATCTTCTCCTGCCCTTATTCCAATTTATTTATGGTCGGCGCAGCATGTCTTCTTCTTCCATATTCTCTATTACTCGTCATCTCAGCAGTCACCTGCTTTCTAGCCATAGCGTCTTTCCCACAATCCATTCATCGCTCCTTTGGTTATTAAGTAATTTAAATTTTCAAGGCCTATAAATTAATACTTGCTTTTGTAATTTTTTCATCATCGAATTGAAAAGAACTAAATCCACAAAGTGTTAGTTATTAAACTTAAACTGATTAATGTTAAAGTTTAACAGTACACTTTGATTTCAATTATAATATCTCTTGAAAAAGGCTTTAAGTGCCTTAATGTTTAACTATTTACCTGACCACCAAACTTTTCAAGACATCGTAAATGTAGCCTAACCTTTAAAATATTTTACCGTCTCCCCCGTTTCTTTCAATAAACTTCTACTAAGAGCTTTTCAGAATATTCATGAAAATGTCTGTTCTTTTCAGGTGGGTGTATTCAATTGGCTCTCTGCGGTGAGTAATTATTCGTTTTTTTCCATCGTCGGCGTCACCCAGGTGAAACTTAGTTACCACAAGAGTTTCGAAGTCGCTGCTCTTTTAGTTTTCATTGAAAACGACTGCAATTGTTAATTGAATTTGTATTCGTGTTGCAGACTATTTTAGTTTTAGTTTGAAAATGAGATTATGGGTTTTACAGATACGTACGTGTGAAGAATTAATTAGTGTCTAAGAATAGAATCATTCTTCAAGATATTTCCAAGTGAATTGGGATAGGCTTTCAGTCTAATCAGGGCTCGCCGAGTATTAATATTTTAGGTGGAACGATTGGTGTTTGAGTTCCGCAAACCAATTAAGCACAGGGCGACGAGCGTATTCTAAAATTGACATCGTTATTTTGGGAGACTGAGACCGGACGGTCAGGAAACAAATGCCCATCACTTGTCATCTAAACAAAAGACAGATATCCACTTACAGCATTAGTATGTCCGTAGCTTAATCATAAACCTCGTTTACTGAACAAAGCGAACGAAACTTTAGAAGAGGTCATAAATTATTTACTACAGTGTAGACGTTTTCCAGCTGAGGCACTGTGACGAAATTGCTTCATCATTCTGCGAACATTGTAACCATTTTATTAACACAGTGTTGCTTATATGTATGATGTAGGTTCCGAGGCTTTTACCCTATTAACCTGCGACCTTATTACTGGGAAATCTTTTATTAAATATACATTTTAATCTGAAAGATGAGAGTGACAGAGAGGGATAGATATCGATAACTCTTGTCGTCAGTAATTAATTTAGGAAGGGACGGATTTAAATTATAAATGAGACATTAGAGATTTGGGTCTTTGTCGTTAGGAACAGGTTCTCTTTCAGGATTCTTAAATAATGAGTGCGAGGTCATAAGGTTTATGGAAATGGATCGCAGAGAAAAGGTTTTAGGTTCGGTTTATGCGGACGTTTTAGTGTCGAACGTCTGCAAAGAAAAGAGTGCTGCTTTGGTATTCAATAATATTAAATATCGGCTTCGATAAACTACCTTGGTGTTGATAGTGTTTTCAAATTCTTAGATGATACTTCAAACTTAGACCTTGTAATTCTTAGTGCTCCGTACCCGAAGGGTAACCAACGGGACCCTATTACTAAGCCTTCGCTGTCTGTCCATCCGTCTATCAGTCAGCGGGCTGTATCTCATGACCCGTAATAGGCAGACAGTTGAAATTTCCACAGAATGTGTATTTTTGTTGCCGCTATAACAACAACGCTATAAAAATAAAAATTCATGAAAATGGCTCCCCGACTATTATGGTACGGAACCTTTCATGCGACTCGCACTTGGCCGGTTTTGGAAGATCAAACAGACTTTTTAACAGTGTGACTTCCTACAAAACTCCTGGTCTGTAAAGACTAGCTCTCTTTGTTTGACATATGTGTTAAAACTGTTAAAGTATACACCAAATGTTTACTTACATAATTACTAAGAGTATAAAATACGCATCAAATCCAAATACAATGTACTCCAAACACAGTAAACTCAATCTGACATCCACCAGTCCACAAGAACTATCAAGAAATCAATTCGCCAATATTTTAAGACGTGAAGAAGTCACGTCCTGTCCGTGGCTGCAGGAATGACACCCTAGGGAGAGTACGTAAAGATTAACGTGGCGAGTCTGTCCTCAGGCCTAAATCACATTATGGTCCCCCTACTCTTTGTTTAATGCCGCCTTAAGATGGACGGCCTTTCTCAATGAGGCAGTGATTTTTCTTTGTAGCTACCTGTATTTTTTTAAGACTGTTTTAGTGGGTGGGTGAATCGGGTTGTATTGGTAAATCGATAGGCTGCTAAAGTAGGAGACACCGAATAAAAAACTTCGCTAATTAGGCCTACATTTTAGTAAGGAGTGTTATGTATTTAGTTTTCATTAAAGCGCGAAAAAACATGAATTAGGGAAGTGATGCCTTGAAGATTGGTGGGTCATGTGTCTATATATCACATCCGTAAAATATCAAGTAGGTATGGTAAATATGACATTAAAATGGGTATCTTGAAATACATATCGCAATTGCGTATGCATATCGGAGGAACTCGTGGCTAAGTAGCAACAGCCGCTTAGATCGATCTTTAGGCTAGGTTGGGCCGTGGATGGGTGACCACCCATTACATACCGAGTTTTCTCTGTGCCTCGGAAAGCACGCTAAACCGGTGGTTGTCATTTGGAGATCTATTATAGTCGTTACAGGCAGTCTTACCAAAGGGTATCCTATTACCCAGTACTGACTGGTTGTGGAGGTCCAATAGGCAGTCACTCTATGTAAAATACTGGTATTCAGGTGCATCCGGTTAGACTGGAAGCCGACCCCAACATAGTTGGGAAAAGGCGAGGCAGATGATGATGATCTTGAAATACATATAACATTTCGAGAGTATAAACTGAAATGTTGCTACACGTTTGTTGTGGTCCTTGTAGTTCCCGTAAAGTCGTCACTTTTTATCGTTGGTAAAAGTAAAACATTTTCTTACTTCTTCTTCTTCTTCCTCGTTTCCTCATGACTGAGGGTCGAGACCACATGAGGTCGTTGCTTTTTCCACCAACGCTCTCCATGCTTGACGATTTTCGGCGGACAGATGCCTGGAAATTCCCTCTACAGACTTCCTTTACCACATCTGTCCATCGGGTTCGTGATAGAAGAAAGGGGCCGTGGAACGGCACCTTTTTCCTTCCACGTTACCAGCCACAATAAGCTTCTCCGAGCTATCAGGCTCCCTTCTTGCCACGTGTCCGAAGTACTGTAGGAGTCGTTTCATGCAGATGGTCGATAGGCGAGATCTAACTTTCAATTCGTTCAGAATCGATCCTTACTTCACCATCCTTAACTTTCAAGACCCAAAAATATCCATCGAGAACGCTTGTTTTTTCCTCCCTTAATTGCGGAACTTTTACGTTTCGTTCAACACAAAAAATGTCGAGTAAATTTTTTGTTAGGCTAAGTTCAAACGCTGTGACGATATATTTATTGGTACGGACATATGAGGTCAGGCTGTCGCGAGGACGTAATGTGGACAATGTGTCCGTAATGTGGTCGAATATTCTTTTGTTTGGCCATATAAATAAAATTTATTAGACTAATAACGTTAAAGTAATCTCATAGAGAATGTATGAAATTATTTATGTATATCGTTCGCTCATAATGGAAAGTTTTAAACGATGTTGGGCAGGTTTTAAATTGCACAGGTTTTATCGTTTTGGGATATTTTTAGTGGCCAATTTGTACTCACATAAAAATTCTATCGTGTCCCGTATATCAGAGATATTAAAAATGTCACAAAAAGTGCATCCTCGTATGTTTATTACTGGCTTAAATTAAAACCGTAAATACAAAAACTTCACAATGGTTTCCGACTCAAACGATTTTGTTTTTGAGTTCAGATTTTAGTACTAAATTTTATTGTGAGATATTCAACGTTCAAGAAATCAAGTTTTTTATTGTTTGCAGTAAACTTTTTCCACAGAGAAAAGAAAGCTTCAATAGTACTTTCCTTCCTTTTCGCATCCTTAAGATGAACAACATGATATATCTTTATTTTTATGAACAAGCATAAAGATATTAAAAAAAATGTCTTTTTTTTTCTTATTCTTCTCAGTAAACCCTTTTAATTCACACCCCATACCCATATCATCGGGGTGCATAAAAAAATCACGGGTCCGCCATCTTTGAGAGTCCGCCATATTGGATTTAGAAATATGTCACTTAGCTAACCATGCATTGTCATCCAAACTAAACCTGTATAAAAAAATCAGATCAATCGGTTGTGGATAACTGTTTTAAAATTCAATTGCAAGATTTCGCCTTACTGGATTTATAAATACGTCACTTAGCTAACCATGCATTGTCATCCAAACCAAAGCTGTATGAAAAATTTCAGATCAATCGGTTGGTGATAACTGTTTAAAAATTCAGTTGCAAGATTTGACCTAAGCAAACATACAGTCACGAGCACCAATATGTGTACACTTTCCTGAATTTAAAAGCAATTTTCGCGAGAAAAGGATCTTTTTCATAAAAAATATGAGTTACAGAATAATGTGTTCGTAACAACATGACAATTTAATTAGGGCAGTAGGAGAAAAACACTTTTAAAAGTTGTTAAGTGTTTACATATTAGTGCACGTGACTGTACGTACATTGGAAGTTAAAAGCTTTTTTTTTTTAATACTAAATGGGCTTACTCTTAGCCTCAATCAGCCAGCCAGCCAGCCAGTCAGCCAGTGACCTTGTAAAAACCAGTCTTCTACAACAATTACTTCAAAGCAAAAGCTCTGGAAGCTTCTCACTTCATTCAGGAAATCTAGTTCCTACTAATTCAACAATAATCTATCAGTAAGCTGTTCACGTTTGTTTGCACACGTCACGGCGTGTTAATGACAGGCTTCACGCTATATTGATACATAATGTAGTATATGCAGAGCTGTAGGTATGTGTGGGATGTGCCGACGTGGGTAAACAATCGGGGGTGACAGCTGTATTCGGTGTTTTGAGTGTAATTAAAATATAATTTGAGTGGAGGAGGGAAAAAAATATTGTATATTAGTTTTTTTTATTTTTTATTATTCAATAAACACTGTTACAATATTTTACCAACGGAAACCTACCACACAAACCATCGTGGGTTTAACAGTGGTCTGCCAGACACGGCAACTCGGTGCTACTACATTTTTAATCATTATTTAATTAAACAACTTAAGAATTTCTTAATTGGAAATATATAGGAACAGTACAGGTAGGCACTTAAAATACACTTTCTAGACTGTACCACAATCTAGAAAGTATCTTTTTAGTACCTTCGAGCAATTTTTCACATTTATTGCATTGCAGATTTCTAACGGTAAATCATTCATAATAGACGGTAGCATGCATTCCCAAGTCCTTGCTCCATAGACATTATTATATTTAGGTATCTTAAATGTGGGTAGGTGTGACAGACAGCGTAACGACTTTAGCCTTTCGTATTTTCGAATGGAACCTAGATTGTGGCAGTTCTCGTTTAAAACGAGTACACGCACCTTGTCGAAGACATTTACAATTTGACAGTACTTAAATAGCCCCCTGTCATCATCTTGTTGTAGTTACAGAGCTTTTTGTGATGAAGTTAGAAGGGTTTATTCATAAACGCTGCTAAAGTTAAATTATTATTAGCGACTGTTTAACCATTTTTTTAACGTGTCAACGTTTCTTGACTTTAACCTGCAGTTATAAATAAATACTTATGAGGTAACTTATAACCAGGAGCTCGTGGTTAAATAACAACAGCCAGTCGGGTTAAACCGCGCTTGCCTAGGTTGATCCGTGGATGGGTGACCATCTCTTACATACCGAGTTTCCTTGGTGCCTCGGAAAGCACGTTAAGAGCGTTTACGACTTACGGCATTTCACACAAACTTTAAAGTCCTTTTATTCGATATGACTGAACCAATTTTAATGAAACTTCATACGCATAAGCAGGATACCGTCTAAGAAGTTATAGAAGAACTTTTTCAAAATGTAAACATACAACAAAGTCACGCCTTTTCCCAAGGCAGTAGACAGATTTTACAGAAGACCTCCTGCTGTCTTCGTTGTCTATACATATTATTCATTTTGCTTAGTCAGAATTAGGTAAACAGTTTTGAATCTTACAACAAGGCCTAATGAGCTTAATTTTGTTTCGACAAAACACTTTCATATAAAACACGAGGTCGATAAACTCTCGTAGCATCGTAGGCTGTAAATCAGCGTGTGACGTCACACCGCAGAGCACGTCGACCGGCGTAGCGGTCGTAGCACGTAGCTCGTAGCTCGTAGCGCTACGTACTTCATAAATCTGTAGCCCTAGTATAACAATGTTTCGGCGAGATTATTTTGTTATTGAATGTGGACATCTATTTTTAAATTGATTGCTTTTTTAAGGTTTTAGGAGTTGATGGTGGAGTTAAGGTACTTAAATTGACCGTCAATGGGTAGGTAGGGTTACTTAGTTTGTTGTACAGAATGCTTGGTTGACGGCTTCGTGAAGTGTCTCAAACATTTGTGTGAAACATTTTTTTAAAAATTCCAAAATTCTTTATTTAATAAAAGTAGCATGAAAAACTTCTTGTAATAATCGAAATATCATTTCAAAAAAGTACTCAGTTCAATCACCCGTGTAATTTACTAGTCACAACTTCAAAAATAATAATTATAAATAGAAAACCAATTAACTGATGGAAAACATACTAAAGGCGGAGAAAGGCATAGCGTGGACATAATCAATTATCAAAACATTCCCATACTATTATTAAATTGTCACAACATAAAACAAATTACGTACACATAGATAAAATCTCTCGATCACTCCACCTTACCTACTGCTAGTTATTTATTCTAAGGGCTGTTCAACTTTGTCGACATTGAAAACCCTTTACAGATGTCACGCGGGGGAGGGGGTCCGGATAGACCCCTATTTAGGGAGTAACTTAGAAACGGATAGGTTTCGACGAAACTTTCTCAAGTTAACTATTGAATTGAGAGAAAGAAACTAAGCACTTACTTAAGATTGAAATGAATTCGTATTTATTATTTCTCAGATTAATACCTTCTTTGATTTTTAAGGTTCCGTACCTCAGTCGACAGAAGCGGAACCCTTAAAGGATAAAATAAAAATTAAATCGTTTATTGGAATCAATAAAATATAGCCTAATACAATTTCATCTATTCGGGGTCTTAGCAAAAAAAAAGGCCGCAAGAAACTAAACGGACGCCTGACTTCCAAACTAGGTAAAGAACCTGTATCTTAGAAGTCAGGATCAGTTTGTTGTCCATCCATCCGTCAGTCTGTCTGCCTGTCAAGACCCTTTTTCTCAGGAACGTAGGTACATACATGTAGGTATATATATCGCTAAAATTAATATCAAATACTCAGGTCTGCTACCCTTCAGAGCAGTGAAAAAATTAAACTTGTAAGTCAATGCGGTCAAAAGATGTGATCGTTGATGTCGCATATTTTGCGATTTCACAAGGGAATCAAAATCTGTAGGGTACCTGGTGACCTAGAATCATAAAATTTGGCATCAAGCAATGTCTTACGGCACAAGTAAACGAAAAAGAAAAAATCTAAAAACCGTAGTTTAATAACAAAATATCATCATGCGCGAGTCGCACGCGCACCTCGCCGGTTTTTACAAAAGCCTCATTGGGCCAATGAATATGATTTTCTTTCATCCTATCAATGCTACTAAGATTGCGATTATGGTGGTCAGCAGAAAATAATTTCGTACTCGGTTCGAGTGAAAAGTGAGGTTAAGCTAATACCAGCTTAACACAGTTCGACAAAATTGAATCATTAATACCTAGTAGGTATGGTTGATAGTGGTGTGATTCTCTTTAAGGCCTGGTCCTTGATACTACTCGTAAATAACCAGAAACAAACTCAAATCACTAAAGAGTATCCAGCAGTTTGCAGCACAAGTATTTCAATGGCGTCTGTACCCGACCCAAATATTAACAAACTAGTTAATAAGGCGTTAATTAGTCGTGACGTGTAAGCAACACCATTAAAAAACCTACCAGTGCTGTAACCTTTTAGGAACTCATTGGACATTTGCGTTTGTAACATGTTACTTTTGAGTTGACGCTAGGCCATGTTTATGCGTCTCATTTTACTTGCCGAATTGAAAGAAGGGTATAGGTCGTATGATAAATGATGTCTATTTTGCAAATAGGTTTTTACAAACACTTCTACACGTCATATTTTTTTTTAAACAAAATGGGCTTGGTGTTTCGTACCTGACTACTCTGAGAAGAAACAGCCAAAACAAATTCAGAGGTCATAGTGTCTTTTAAAGTCCAGACATAACCTTAGTCAACTATTCTTGTGTATTTTATCCAACATACTTAACAAGCACATCTAACGAAAGATAGGATGTAAATAGTTAATTAAATTGCGGGGCTGCAGACAAAATAATAAGCTCTTGGACACAGTCCAAGGGTTTGGGGTGAAAGCCGATATTAAAATCATGCGGCTGCTAATAATTTTGATAGACTACATAATAATATAGACTACATATACTATAGTGTGTATTTATTAAACAGTATTGTAATAACGATTATGAGCTCAAAATCCGTCCTCAGAGACTAACAATTTTAATCTTAGAGACTAGTAATTGCGATCTCTAAACTCAAGCAAAACATGAATTTTATCCGTCACAATAATATTAGAAATTATCAACATAATGTCAATTTCAACAAAAGTAAATATTCTGTTTTAAGCTTTCACGGTTTACAACTAAATTTTTACTGTCACTTACGGGATATCTTCCGTAATTGTTCATTATTTTGATGAGCTCCCAAAATACGGAAGACAACAATCACGGAAGATATCCCATAAGTAACAGTATAAGTTTAAAGTGAATATTATTGACGTGACAACGTCTTATAATTCGATGGAGCCGGCTGCACGCACGAAAATATGAGGCGTTCCATAAAACAATTGCTCAACGCACATTCATTTTTTTAAAAATGCCACCATTCCATCAGTATTTTCTTATGACGTTGTCACGTTCAACTATCGTCAGTAAACCGACTTTACAGACAACCGATTTTATACAACTAATTTATCTGTAGTTAGTTATTTAATTTAGTATCTACTGTTAATAGTTTCTACTATTAATTAACAAAACAACTCAAATGAAGTAAGAACGAGTGAACTTATTTTACGACATAACACTTACTATTAGTTCATCAATGAGTCATCATAGTATCAAGTAATGAACAAAAAAAAAAAAAAATGGCTGAACCGATTTTTCTAAAATTAATCATTTTAGTTAAGAAAAAGACTAAGTTCATCTTCATTTTCTTTGGACATCAAACAAATACACATACAACAAACTGCAGACAGTAATCACTTAACAAGTACCCGTCGATATGTCGCCTTGCATCCCCCTTAAACATAGAGGAGCAAACTTTGGCACGAATCTCTGTTAATTATTCCGCAGTATCGAGAACGAGTGCGACGTGTGTTGCATACGAGTTTTGTGTCTCGTTGAGTTGAATTTAGAAACAGGTAATTTACAGCTCTACACGTATGTATATCACGTATGTATAGCTTTTTGTATCAACTGTCTTTTTTCGGAATAAGATTAATAGAAAGAGGACTTTATTCCTTGTTGTTTAGGGTTTCTTAACCGAAAGGCAATCAACGGGACCCTACTACTAAGCTTCCGCTGTCCGTCCGTCCGTCCGTGGGCGGTATCTTCATGACCCATAATAGGTAGACAATTGAAATTTCATCAATCAGAATGTGTATTTGTGTAACAACAAATAATTAAAAATTAAAGGGGACTCCCCTATAACCATGGTACGGGACCCTTCTTGCGCGAGTCCGATTCGCACTTGGTCGGTTTTTTAACTGTACGTTCTGCAGTACAGTACTGTTAAACGGAGCCTGACGTTTGTTTTTGAGACTTCATGAATGTGAATTTCATAAAAACGAAACACATACAGCACCCTTATTGGAAGCCTGAGGTGTGCCTTAGACAGAAATGTACCCATCGCACTTGTATGCGTTTAAACCCAAGAAATGGGGATCGAGAATAGAGAACCTCATTCTGAGGTACTGCTCAGAATGAGCGCTTGCGATCTCTCGACCATCGCAAGGAAAGTCACAAATAAACCAAAAAGTAAAATAAATGTTTATACAGGGTGAGAAATTTTTTATCGGTTATTAAAACAAAAAACAGCTGTTCCATACATTTTGACCATGTAGGTATTGCACTTTTGTAGGAAACAGCAGTTTTTTTTTAAATAACCGATGAATAATTTCTATGTGGGGGGAGGGGGGCTCAGAATGATGTACTGAATACCCGGTAACCGTTTTAGCGTCGGTGTCCCTTCCACCCTGTATCTATCGCTTAGTAACCCAACGATATGTCTATCATAGTGCCCTCCATTACCTAATCTACCTTAACTACAAACAACCAGACGATGAAATTCCATCTTCTACGTACAAATACACGCACACAAAGACCTAACATTACCACATTGTCAAACGCTTTCAAAGTATCAGGTGTGCAACATGAATACCTAATCTTAATGGAGTATGTACGTGTACAGTCGCGACCACCAATATGTTTACGCTTAGCAAAATTCTGAAGAGATTTTCTCATGGAATAATAATTGCAACTTGGATGTAAGACTGCCTCGCTAATGCTGGGTACGAGGTCCTGCGTTCAATTCCCAGGTCAGGAAATTGTAATTGGGATATCCATCAGGAATTTCTTGTCAGCCGCGAAGTCCGGACCTGTGCCCGGTTGATGGCAATAGGCTCGCCTTCCTATTTCATGGGACTTAAAAGATAACGGCCAAATGTGGGTGTACCTCTGCCTAACCCTACGGGTATTACAGGCGTGATGTAAGACATAAGACCTATTCCATAACAATATGGGTTCAAAAATACTATGTTCGTAGCAACGTGAAATTACAGTCTTAGCCTGATTATAATCTCGTGTTGCTACGATATAAGGAGAAAAATACGATTAGAATTTTCTGGGTGAATACATATTAATGCTCGTGACTGTACCATAGATAAGGGTCGGAATAAATCATCGACCGAATGTACCACCAAGTTCTCCCGGTGGGAAGAAACAGATTGTACCAAAGAGTCTCGTAAGAATAAAACTGTTTTATCGCGATTTCATGGGGACTTAAATGTTTGAAGTGTCATAAATGTTTCAGCGTGAAAATGGGGAATTAAAATTAATGGTCGAATTTTTTTGAAAATTGTTTTGTAATACATCTCTGTTCTGAACATTTAGTTGGTTAAATAACAATAAGACGGTATAATGGCTTTTGTTATCTAAAGTATCTAATATTAATCAAATATTTATTTATTTAACAATTTATGTACACACTAAGTACAGAAAAGTATTATCTTATCTCTAAAGAAATCCTCAACCAAAAAAAATCTTAAAAGAAATATCCTAGTTAAGGTTTCCTTAACATCATAAAAACACCATTGATTTGGCAGTAAACACGGAAACGTTGATCTTTCGTAGCATTATAAAGAATGCAAAAACAGTTAGGTGTGGGAATGTCTTCATTGAAAGATATTACAAATAATATGTAAATCTGTACGAATAGAAGAAAAATAAACTGGATTTTATCAATGGAGAACACACGGTAAATGTTTCAGATTTCAAATCTTAAACAATTTAAATTCCTCTTCCCACTCGAGAGCAAAGTCTACGAAAATGTAAATATTTGTCGAATACATCGCAGCAGATAGTGCAAACATTTGAAACGGCTTTCAAATGTTACATGTTAATTACTAAACGCATGTAAATACTACATACTTATCATTTAAATCCTGCAGTTGAAAACATCTGCAAAAAACTGCTTTCACTGTGAAACGATACGACGCGGTCACGAGAACGAAATAATTCTCGCAAAAAATCCTCGGTTAGATAACGTTTTCCCACAGCCTTAACCGAAAACACGAAATTGATCTCTATATCGCAAGTCATAAATAACATTTTTAATATCGCTGCGAATTTTCCGGCAGATTTCGGTCGTCTCGACCGATTCTGGAACTAATCCCACCGTGTTAAAGTTGGTAATTGCGTGTGTTATGTTTTGTGGGGTTTGTAGGCGCCGGCGTTCGTCACGTTTAAATATGATTTATGCAAGTAATTTAGTTAAGTACATATAGACATTACGAGCTACGGATAGATTAAAATGTTCGTCGGATCGTGGATCCTTTTGTGGTACCGTCTCCTTGTCGCGGCAATGAATTATGTCCTTTACCTCAGTAGAACAATGCGGTGTGAAAATGACGTCATTCGAATATTAATGACATTGCTGTTAATTATATTATCGTTATTACATTTGTGTGACTTGTCTGTGTTATTACGTTTTATGGGTAACATGAGCTATATTTTTCGTATCTTTATTACTTTTGTTATGTGATTAGTATAATGATATACTGCTAATTAAGATATAAAAGTTATTGTGTCTACTGTTGCCAACTCGTGAATGAGTCCTTTTTTGACGACTATCTGGATCACATTTCTTTGTCCTGAACCTTAAGAGCGTTTACGACTTACCGCGTTTCATACAAAATATCAAGTACTTTTTTTCGAAATGAATGAATCGATTTTAATTAAACTTCATACACATAAGCAGTATACATAGCTCTAAAAAGTTTTCAGAGAACATTTTCGAAAAATAGTTTTACAGCTAAATTAGACCGATTTTAAATTTTCCATGAAAACAGAAATTTCCAATTATCTTTGTTTTAAAAAGACAATTCGAAATTTTCTTTGATAACTTTTTAGACCTATGTATCCTGCTTATGCGTAAGAAGTTTCATCAAAATCGGTTTAGTCATTTCGAATAAAAAGGACGTGGAAGTTTGTATGAAATGTCGTAAGTCCCCACATAACTTTCTTCTAGAGATAGCTACTGTAAGTTAAGAAACACATTCCATCTAGATAATTCTGGATATTTTTCACTCCCAAGTTTTGGGTTTACTTAACAAAATGTCCTTGAGCCTAGAAAGTTTATCGTACCATAAATTGACTACAGATTTGCAAAAACCTTTTCGGAAGATAAAAAAATTCCGCAGTATATCTCCAACTAAGTATGCTAAAATGGTGACTCTAATAGACCGCTAAATGGTCCTTCTTCAACGTTTAAAACCCCCTTCGGAGTCAAACACATTACCTCCAAACTACATAGCACATAAGCTCCTAAACCTGGTCTAAAGTAGAATATAACAAGAGCAATACTATTCTAGCGTATATATTTGTCAAATGACTTGTGTTGTGCCGTGTCTATTTTAGACTACAATGCCTCTGGGTGTCACGGAGTACGAACGACGACGACGTATAAAATTTCCATACCTACATAGAGTTCAAGGCTGAAAAGTGGTCTGATTTATAAGCGAAAGCGGTTTCTAGGAGTGGTCTGAATCAAAAGAAAGCGTATTTGAGATTACGATACGTTACAATATTTTTAATGCTATTCAAAAATATTAAGCTTTACTAGAAGATAAGCTATAAATTGTGATTGGCCTACATCTTGGTCCACCCACTACTGAGTATAGTCAGTCTCCCTTTTGTGCAATGTTTCCTTGGTTTCTGCGAGTCACATCCAAACCAATGACAGATTGGCTGTCAACAACAGATCTTTACAAATAAATAAATTAAAAATATTAATATGTTAAAATTTGGGGTAGTAAGTTATTTAAAAGAATGGTTTGACATAACTGAGAAGTTTCTGTATTTGAATTCTACTGAAAACATATTACTCACGCCGTTTTCTCATAGCTAGGAAGGAAAAAGGTACTGAAAATAATTGTGTGCTGATTTTGCTATTATTGCTTTACTATTGTACAATGTACGTTCCGTGAGAGCGTCCGGGTTCTCATCACTTGTACCACATCCCATGGCTAGTATGACTCACCAGTCGCCTGGAAAACTCTTCAGGCGGTCACGTGACACCCCCATGACGTCAGCATGCGCACATCATGCGAACACTATTGACATAGAACGTGATTATGCGCCGTATTCATTATGTAAATGCCGTAGTCAACTTCCAATGGTCATCATTGTATGTAGATGGGATTAAATGACGAAATATGTAGTAAAAATATAATTTACCACGTCTTTCTTGGAAAATGGCAGCGATGACAGTTGTTGTGTTTTTCAATTGATTTTTTTTTTTTTTGGGAAGAGTACTTGCGGTTGTATACGCCATTGTGTTATTTATAGTTTGAATTCCCAAATTAACCTTTGCTTGTTGAATACTTTTAGTTTCCTAGACAATTGAAAAGTAGGCACAATACTATTTTCGACGACACGCACCCAAAAATAAACCAACCCATACATTTGTTGCTGCCAAAAATGATTAACGCCGACAGATTCTGTAGCAATATGGCGTCTTATTTACCGACAACCTGCTTTATTTATTTCCTCTTACGACTTACTTAAGGGTCGTCTTAATGATGTATCGCTGTAATATACGGCGATTAACTTGCAGTTTTCTGACCAGCCCCTTACGGTGCAAGTGCAAGGATATTGTTCGGAACGAATGTCTGTTTCTCACGCGATCGTATTTTAGAAGAGGAATTAAGTGGTTAGCCAGTCGGTGATAGATTTCTTGTAGTTTTCGTGGTGATGTAGTGTTTAAGGTCGCTTTTTGTCTGCAAAAATCTGTTTCTACGACTGAGTACTAAGGCTGTAGAACTAATGAGGTGGCGTATACTACAAGAGATTGTAGTGATGTGACATGGAGTGTCTTTATACTCTGTTCATTGAAAAGAGTGGTGTCCCAAATGTTCCATTTAAATTATTTTTTTTGTGAACAGTTAAATAATATAGCGGTTCAGCAGTAGTTATGATCAGTAGCAGCCACGGAGTCTGGATGTGTGCCCGGTTGATGGCAATAGGCTCGCCTCCTATTACATGAGAATTAACTTGCGAACTGTAGGTATACTAGATACCTACACCTCTACCTAACCCTTCGGGGATTACAGGCGTCATGTTGTCATATAGTAGGTATGATAAATACTATCTTTGGCTAGGTATATCCACACAAAACAACTGCGCGTCTTATATGACATTGACGTCATTGAAATAATTATCAACTTAACGGTAGGTAATAGGAGGAGCTCGTGACTAAAAAATTACAGCAGCTCGGATCGATCTTAAGGTTACGCTGCGCTTTCCTAGGTCTTTTCGTGGATGGGTGACCGCCCATCACATACCGAGTTTCCTCCGGGCCTCGGAGAGCATGTTAAGCCGTTGGTCCCGGCTGTCATTTGCAGATCTTTGACAGTCGTTACAGGTAGTCAGTGGCCCGAAAGTCTGAGAACCAGTCTTACCAAGGGGTATCCAGTACGAACTGGGTTGTGGAGGTCAGGTAGGTAGTCGCTCCGACATAGTTGGGATCTACAACATAGTTGGGAAAATGGCTGGGCAGGTGATGGTACCCAATACCTTCGTAGGGAAATTGGTTCCTATGTAGGAAATTCTAATTTTTTCCAGTGAAAAGTATGTTCATGTTTCATTTAAAAATAGTAGTAGCACACGTTTCGCAAAATGAGTAGGCGTGATATTCCGCGCTAATTCGGACGCTCTGTTCAAAATAAATATTGGAATTCAGACAAACCAAATATTTGCGATGACTCAATTATTTGATGCTAAAAAAATATGTTTACACATTCTTTGTCTGCGGTTTTCGGGAGTATTTTCTGATTATTTATTAAGTCTATGTTTCCTCATTCTGTGTTGGAAGTTTCCATGTTTTTTTTGCGTCTATAGATCATGAATAATCACTAGACGAACGCTGAGATTCTTCGGTAATTAGTTTACAACACGTCCATCAAAATTGTTGAAAAATCAATCATCGATAACAGCGTAAACAATTTTAATTGCATTCCAGTACACCAATACATAGACTAGACTAAATAATACCTATTTACAGCAGACTCATAATAAGGCTTATGCATTTTTTTCTTTCGTCTGTTGTCCATGGAACGGTTCGTTTTCAATCAACGATATAGAGATTTTCCACGTCGTCGGTCGTAATCCGAACCGGCTGTAATGGAGCGCAAAAAACCTCTTGACGTTTTTCCTAGGCTGTGTATATTGAAATTACTTTTTTTTGTATGGACCATAGAGTGTAGGGGTTAGGATTTAATTGAAAAAGTCCGTTATGACTGGATGACTTGTGAACGTTTTCGGATTTCAATTAGCTTTTCAGGTGTAGTAGTAGGTGTAGTTTTATTTATGGAACTGGCAAAAGAAAAACAGCTTTCACGTGAATGCTTTATTTTCATAAAACATGCGGATTTTTACTGATTTAAAAATATCTCGGCACTCGATGAAATTTGCTTATGTTGTCGAGAGATATTTCTTGACGGCATGTAAAACTAAGTCATAGCATGGGCGGCGTAAAAACTCCAACACCAGGTTAGGCACTAACCACACGATAAAGAAGACTTATGTTCTCAACATGACTTCACGCAGTCATTTAATAGTTTATTTTCACATGTCTCGTCTAAAATATTTATGAATAATTCCACAGTCCAGCTAAAAGCATTACCATTTATGACCCAGGCAAGCGCACACAGAATACGAAATTTAAATCTCGTTTTAATTTTTCCATCCATAAACGGTTTCAATTCAGCCAGTACTTAAACGTTCCTGATGGTAATGTTCCACGTAGCATTCTCATCTTGGCCGCCATTTTAATTGTGATTACTGGGCCGATGCGCTATTTGTATGCAATATTCGAACCTGGAACGCATTTTAAAAAATGAAATGGAAAAAGTTCTGTGTAAAAGGTAACAAATGACTGGCTGGGCTGGATACATAAAAATTCGAAACTCGAATGGTCGAGTTTTAAAAATATTCTTTTATGTTTTTTTTTTGTGAATATAGTGTCATACGGGTAGTTAAAAGTTATTAATAGCTTTTTGGTTTCTGTGCGCTAATAAGAATAATATCGAAATTCTATATAGTACCCATGTTTGTTTCTTCATTCGAGGTTTTTATGCTGTATTACAAAGTGCTAGACAAAAACTAAGACTTGTACTACTTCTGAAAGACTATTACCCTAGAATATCAGTTGACTCAAATGGTAAGTTTCATATAATTAATAACTACAAACAAACTACATAAAGGTAGATCTATAAATCCTTCCGTAGGTAACATGCTGTTATTTATTTATTTATTAATGTATGCAGTAGTGTTATTGTTTTTCATAATGTTTATTTCTAAAATTATAGGAAAACATACCGAGAGCATTAGTTGTTTTTTTATCGTCCACGTGTTATGGGAATTCATTGAGGATAAATTCCTCTTGCATTGCACTATTGTAAAAGTCCCATAATAATGTTGTAAACAATGATCAATTAGTTAAAAATAGAACTGAATGAGTAGGAATTTTCCTTAAATTTATTTTCGCTTACATTGTAAATGTCTACAAGCGGCATTTACGATTAGAAAGCCCGTCTTCTTCTATAGAGTAAAAAAGTCTACTGAGGCCCTAGGCAATTGGCAATCTACACAATTTGGATTCGAAAGCCTTTATGTCAATCGAATACATTTTTAGCTTTTACATAACTGTTGTCGGAGATAGAATATTACTTTTGTCTTGATCTTCTGGACAGGACTATATGGCTGCATGTTAATTTTGGCACATGGTCTTAATCGAAACTAACGCCACCATGTTGATTTTACAATCCGATTTCTACAGAAAATTTCAATAATGTTTACGAACAGCACCGACCTGACAATGCCATCATTCATGCACCAAAATAATCACGCAGCACTGTACACTCATAATTAAAAGCCCAACTCAACCATAATCTTTATACGAAAACGAAACACAAATATGTGTTTCGTTTTCTTGTTAATATGTTTACTTGTAATTCATTCGAATGTGTAAAATACTAACTACTACTACTACTTAGTTTTTAATTGTTTAATTTATATTTTTTTTTGTTATATAATATTTCTTGTGTTAATTATTTAATTGAGCAATTAGCTGCGCATAATGTAGTGCATGCGGTGCTTTTCTATAAGTGATGAGGCGCTTAGACTTAAGTTTGCAATGTACAAATTATAATGTAACAGTGTACTCATTGTTGAGAAGCCTAATAAATAAATAAATACTCCTTCGTTGTCATGGTTGCAGTCAACTGACGCCGGCTTCTCTGTTCCCTGATCATTATAATCTGGATCTATTTAAAATTCGAATGAATCGGTTTCTTTTAGGCAAGCGTGCTCCACCCTTGGCCGCATCATCGGTTCACATTAGGCGAGTTGCGGTCAAAAGCAAGCCTAAAAAAAACTTTATTCCACCTTCTCAAGACCAGGTAACCTCAATCAAAATCAGTTTCACTTAACCACATCCACTTTGGGTCGCGTGTCTCCGAGTCCATTATTCAGATGGCCTGGCTTTTTGGATGAGTTGTGTGCAGACACGCAAGCTCTCGTGTTCCAGATGCGATGGGAGCAGATTGATCCGGCCCGGTCATTAAGGTGAAAGGCTCCCTAAGGGAGTAGCATGGGGTTGGTAGCTGCGTGAAAAATATGTAGTTAGGTTTGTGTAATGGGTTGCATTTTTTTTTAAAGTGGTGTGTGGCTGTGGGGGCCTTTTGAAGTTTAGGTAAAGATGCGGTTTGGGTTTCTTTTTTAAATAAAAACGGGTTTTGCCGTGGTATAATGTGAAAGGATAAATACAATGTTCTCAAAATGCACGAGAAACCAGAAGCAACAAATAAATAGTTTCAATAAAAAACATATTTTTAGGTATATTATGTATTTTGTACCTGTCGTATCGTATCTCATAGAGAGATTTCGCTAGGCTAGGATTTTACTTAAACATATTTGGCGAAATGTGGGTGTACTATTAGGTTCACCTCTGCCTAACCCTACGGGGATTACAGGCGCGCTGTTATGTTACGTTATCCATTTATCCATACGTCATTGCAAAAAAATCTGATCTCTCTGATCGATAAGGGTATTCGATGAAAACCGAATGGATTTCCAGAAAATTGAGGGAAAAAAAATAAAGTATATGCTAAAGCGCTTACTCCAACAGTTATCATCCAAATCGTCGCAGATGCTTTTTACTAGTTCAGGCAGCATTATGCAAAGAGGCTACCCAGACTGAAATTATGGCCTACCTAGATGACCAGTGAACCTTGACATTTGTCTGAATATCTCAGAAGATAAAGATTTCCTATCTTCCAGGGTTCTGTGACCTAAAAGGTACACTTGACTAAGTTTACGTCTCTGATTTACATATTTTTAGCAATCTGAGTGGAGTCGGTACTTTTGCGAAGTTTCTTGGACGCCAGTCCAGTCGTAAAGTTGTTTTAATGTTTCTTCGCAATAATTAAAATTGAAGGAAAGTCAGAAGACATGATAAAACATAAACAGAACTCTTGGGAAACCAAAAATAATCAGAATAATTTGGTTCATTTCAATGAAAACTGGAATACATTTCATTACGTAACAGAGTTGAAACATACGGAAATGCTCAAAAATGGGGAAATTCTCTCGCAGCCCAATATTCCAACTTTTGAAGTTTAGAAGGTCAATCCAGGATTAGGTGAGTGCTCAAAACCCAGCGCTGATTGCTTTGCTTTGAAACCCTCCAAAGCTCAGAAACTCTTTTGAAACTGTAGTGCTTTGATTCCAAAGGCAATTGACCTAAATATATTACGATTGATTGATTTCTGGATATTGCATACTACATAATCCATACATTTATCAAAACTCTAAGTAAATATATCAATGTCATACTAACATTAACTTACACATTTTTTTTCATGAATGTAGGCAGAAACCAAAAAACGCCATTATGGTTTCTTTCTTTTTTATGTGGCCTGGTGTCAGTGTTTTTATGCCGCCAACGGGACTCTGACTTGCCTTTACATGCCGTCGAGAAATATCTTTCAGGCAGGTTTGGCAGGACTTCTTGGTTGCCACCATGCCACAATCCATACATAATACTTTTGCTTCGTTCACGTCCATTTTTAAATCGATCTCAAAGCCTTAAAATTTGCATGTATCTTGAATTCATGACAACTGATAATCTCTGCATACAAGGCTCTTAGTATCACGTTGTAAAACAATGGCGGTACATGCATGCGAAGCCTTAGCGGTGTTGAACAAGATTGTGAACGAGGGTCAGAGTTTACTCGTGGCAATCATGGTATTTTTAAACTGTGATCTTGTAAAGCGAAAGGGATCAGAACAGTGAATGTTGTTGTTGAATTCATGACGTAGGGCTTGGATTTAAAGTAGCTTGGTTGTAGGAAGAAGTGACAATCGGCTGTTTGCGTATGTGAGTTTAAATGTTTGTAAACGCACCCACGATACAGGAGAAATTCCTAGTGTGGGGAAACGTTTAAAAAAAAAACCAGCCAAGGGCGAGTCGGGTTCGTACATGAACGGTTCTGTACCATCGTAGTAGGGGAGCCCACTTTAATTTTTTATTTGTTGTTATAGCGGCAATAGAAATACATATTCTGTGCAAATTTCAACTGTCTACCTATTACGGATCATGAAACACAGCCTGCTGACAGACGGACGGATGGACAGTGGAAGCTTAGTAATAGGGTCCCGTTGGTTACCCTTCGGGTATGGAACCATAAAAACAATCAATATATTATGTGCAAAAAAAAAATATTAGGTGAAGATGTGCTGCATCGGGCTGCGGGACTGTTCGAAAGATACCGTGAGATACCGTGCCCTGGTACACAAAGGGCAAAGAAGGACTAAAACCCATTCATGTGGTTTTAGTCAGTACAAGTCTGACATTCTCTTCCGCTCCGCCCAGAGTGGGGGGGGAGTCATTTGATGACATCCCACACGAAAAAAAAAAAAACAAGATGTGCTTCATGAAAACTCCTTTTAAGATACATAACGTCAGGCTTCTTTCCGACAGAGTAGGCACAAACTACAGAACCCACATGCTACAATCTTCATAATATACGAGTACATACCTACTTCTTTCTCTTCGTCCACGTTCATGGTCGGTCACACACACAAGCTTGTTGCGAGGTTTTAACAATATGCAATTATAGACGTGCAAACTATTGACCACAAGAGTCAGTTACCAGTTTGGTTAGGACCTATTCATATTTCCAACAACACTTCTGGAATGACTAATACTTGCGGTTTTACAATTTGAAATGTTAGCAATAGCACTTATGCAATAACCACAAAGTATGATAATATCTGAAAAACACAGTACGATCAAAAAAACCAATCGCTTCATCTGCGACGTAGCAATAAAAACACATCCTGTATAATAGGCTGAAAAAAATAACCTAGACAAAAGGGAACGTAAATATGCGTTCCTACACCGATCAGGAACGTCATTTTACGTCATAAATCTCGTTGATCCCTGCAAGAGATCAACCCGGTACAACACGGATGATGAATGTGTATTTTTTACCAAATTTATTTCAGCTCTAGAGAATACGCACCGTAGAGAATATGCGTATCGCAATGGAGTTTTTTTCATTTTTTTGCGTATTGCTGTAATCTTTATGAATTGTTTTCCTTTTTAGATCAAGTGAAGATGTTCAGAGAAAAATTTGAGGTAAAAAGCATACACACAAAATATTAACGATTTAAGTGTTTTCTAAATTGCCATTTTTCATCAATTTAAAGACCTCAACCTTACATAGTAGGTAATTAACTTACATAGTTACTAAGTTATACTCACTGATCAAAGCAATGGAATAACATTTTTTTACTATCGTGTCCTCCCTAGACAAAAGCTTCTTTCCAGCTCTTGCTGACTAGAGTAGCTACTCACCAATCTTTGTCAAAGGAGTTCAGCTCATCCCGTTATCTGCGCCTGGGGTTGCTACGATGTCATTTGCCATGACGTTGGACTCACTAAGTGGAATTGCATAATTATGTCGAAATAATGCCTTAACACTGAAACAGTATGACGAAATATGTAGTGACAGTATCCTCTGAAACAAATGTCCATGATTAGATTACAGACACTATCGATTTCAAATGATTAGCAAGCTTGATGAGTTGATACAAAAAAAATGATGCAAGTCTAAAAAAGGTGACATTCAAATGACTAATGTTTTTTGCACACTATCCTTTTGACATTGACAGTCTTCAAAAGTAAAGCAAGGGACAGACGGATGGACATGACAATGCAAACTTAAAAAACGATTGCTTGGTAGGTTTTTTGCACTCAGGGTTCCGTACCACTAGATCTTCTTCTTCTCGATCAATGACTCAGATTTTGTCCGATCAGTACGTAGCGACTTGGATATGTCTGTCGTTTCCCTCATTCAAGTCCTGGAGGGTGCAATTAGCTGGCACGACGGGCAGGAGAGAAGTTGTGGCATATCCTTTGTTGGGGCTCCACATTCGCATTCAACCACCACTACCACCACTGGATAGAGGACAAAGAAACACGTTTTATATGAAATGTTCTACTATCTATTACAGAAAAAAATACAGCCTTGTGTTGGATATACCGACAGAGTGACGGTGAGACGGTGTAGGCTTAGTAACGAGGTCCGGGTTTTACCCCTTCGGTGTGGAACCCTAAAAGACTGGGATATTAATCATGCTAAGTTATAACATATAGTCACGTGTTCTTAGACCATTTCAGAGTAACATTTGTACCAGGAATCGTAATGACGCACAGAAAGCGGATGAACAAAGATTTTTCTGCAATGATTCTCGTTATATGTAAATTTTTGAATCATAACCCATTATCGTGGGAATTTTGAATGGGGCTGTATAGTGTATGGTTAGCAAAGAAATCTCTTAGAATTAGGAGTAGAATATTTCCAGAGTCATTGTTTTTTTTTAAAAAAAAAACTAGAATATTAATTTTAAACTGGTCAAGTTATATGAAAAGTGATAATCGTGAAAATAACTTCGTATACTGTATTCTTCGTATACGGTATTGTATTTTCTTCTAACATTCTGATTTTCAAGAAGATGTTAATATTACCAATTGCTTTGTTAACATTATGTTGTGAACTTAGATTTTAGCGCCGAGACGTGAAATCCTACCTCCACCTTTCCTACACATTCAATAACATTCTAACCAATAATTCAAATGAAAAGAAAGGTCAACGAATTCGACGGACACGTGCAAAAAAAAAACTAAATAAAAATTCGTTCGAAATTCAAATATCACGTATTAAGTACCTAAATGTCGTTTCAATTATAAATGTAAATTCTATGCAAATCATATTGAGAATACGCAAGTAAAATTAAGTAGTTAATTTGTTGTTGCTAACCATACACTATGTAGTTTCACACAAAAGCAAAGGGGTTCCACGAAAAGTTCTGCTAAGAAAACTTGATGAGTAAAATTAGTTAGAAGACGCTAGTTTAACTATTTATAAGTTCACCGGTAAGGGAAGGAGTAGCTGTGGTTTTTTAAAAGAAATATGAATCGTTGTCTATTTTTGTTCCTTTTATTAAAAGTTTGACTTGAGGGTTCAGAAAGACAGGTGAAAGGTTTAATGCTTTATTAACTTCATTGAACTTATTAAGTTCGCGCTGAAATTTCATGTAGGAAATTATTTTGAATAGGAGCCACCGTAAACTCTGAATTTATCTCGTTAGTCTTAGCTGGTTAGGTGAATGTATCTTAAGAAAGCATAACATCACACCTGTAATCCCCGAAGTGTTAGGCAGAGGTGTACCTAATAGTACATTCACATTTTGGCCAGTTAAGCTTAAGTATGAGATGATTTTTTTTTAAATTTTACAATGGGTCCAATCGACAAAACAAAATAAAATAAAAATAATAATTTAGTAAACTCATCTCGCGGGTCCATAATGAGTGGAACCAATTGACTAAAGAGCCATAGGGCATAGCCTATTAGATTATCTTAAGAAAGGTTTAGAAATAAAGACTGTAAGTAAAAACTGAAAGAAATTAGATAGGTATAAAGCAATTATCGAATGAGCATTTTGTAATGGTTCTTAAAATAACATGCTTAACCTTTTCTACCATTAAACCGGCTCCTCGAGCTTTGTTACTACAAAGCTTTCTAAGGTAAGGCAACCACGTGCTTACTCGAGCATAGCTACTAGGTTACGCCGCCACCGTGCAGGGTACTACAGTGAAGGCAGTAACCGGTATTACGCATATACGTGTACGTACGTGTAGGGCCTATTTAGAATACTATGACACGCATACTCACTGCGACAATGAGTAACAATAGGGATGTTTCCTGTGCAAAAAAAATATGATTCTATTTAGTCCGCCAGTTAGATTATCGAAAAATATTCGATACGTATTTTTGTTTTTTGTCAAATCAATCAAAATTGACGAAGATAAAACTTATCAAAGATCATGAGTCGCCTGCGACGTCACTTTTCGGTAAAAAGTCAGTACACTTTACTTGCAAGTATGACGTCAAACGAGTTTCCGACGCACTGTATCGTCTTCATTTTTAGTTTTCGTGAAAAAAGAAAAAAATACTTGTCCAATATTTTTTGGAAATCTATCTGACGGACTAATTAGATTTTTTCAGGAAGCATCCCTATACTAGCACTAACTCCAACGCGATTTCCCTTTCTTTTCACATCTTACTTATGGTATGGTAGGTAGGTATGTCAATTACCTAAGACATTTCGTCATCGCGATAAGGAAAAAAGAAATCAAACACCGCAATAAAATAACAGTTATTAATAACGCGTTCCTGGAACGATCGATATTATGCAAAATACAAGGCATCGTTTATACCAGCGAAGGCCGTTTGTCGAGTGACTCATACTGGAATTGGGGCATTTCGTTCTACGGTTCACGTATACGAGTATATACAGAGGTACGACCTGCCTAGGTGGGGTAATTGCTCGTGACTAATATTAGAAAATGTACTAATTTTACAGCTATTGTAGTGGTTTTTGTGTGAACCTTGAACTTTTGTATGAATCATAGATACAAGTTTTAGATTGCTACTGTTTCAAATTATTTTTATCAAAGTGAGTCAGTTGGGGTAGGTTAAACGATTAATGTGATGTAGGTAAGATTTAAAGATTTATCGGTTAATTAGCATGAGTAACAGGTATTCAGGAAATGGTTAGGCATTCCCGAAGGCCTTCGAAGATTACTTGTGTTGGTACAGAGATATAAAATGAATAAGTTTTGACGAAAAATCTTGATTGATTTGTCACATTGAGTCTGATTGGGTATGAATCAAACAATTTTTATTGGACGGAAGATCAAACTCCAAAGGTAAAGTCCCTACTATATGAATCAAGTAATTTTTTATTGGTCCAAAAGTGAAACTCCAAAGGAAAATGTCGTACTAAAGCTGAATAAGGTTCTTTTGACGCCGCAATCTGTATTTTTTTTCCAACCAACATTATGGTGCACTAAAATAATTGCAATTCATTAATAACTTTAGTCAAAAAGCTTTGTAAACCTACACGAATATTTCGACGGGCTGTCAATGTAACTGGACTTGGCCTTTGACACATTGCACAAAACCAAATCAACAGCGCATCTCGGCCAAAGTTTTCGTGCAACAAAAATCCATCCACCACTGTAATGTTGCTGCTAGCTGCCAGAAGCAGTTGTCTATGTACTAATAACGACAGATTTTTTCCTATATTCTAAAGAGTGAAGTAAATCTAACTCCTTCAAGCCTCGCTCATGGTCTCATCATTTCCCCAACGACTGGAGAAGACATAGGTTCCTAAAATCCTTTTTTTGATGCGTATTTGTCAAACATGATGTTAAGGGCACTCCCTTTCACTCTACCCAGAGTGGGGGGGGGGGATCATTTGATGATGACACATAGGAAAAAAAAAAAAAAAATGGCAGATTCTTCGAATGTTACTCATAGCACTGAAGATTCTCACGCCGCCGATACCACGATGATGAATGTTGGAAAACGTACTAATTTTCACAGCTACTTTGCATGTTTTTGTTGTGAAAATCCTTGAACTTTTCACATGACTCACAGATAGAGGTTTTAGTTTATTACAGTTATTGTAAAAAGTACCTATTTTTATATAAATCGCGTGATTTGGTTGGGGTAGGACGTAAAAGATTAGTCATGCCAGGAAATTGTTTCTTTTGTAGTCACGTCTTTGTGACTAAAGATTATTAATGTCATCTGTATCTGGAGTTTTATTGCTTTGATTGATTCATCGACACAGATTCATTGATTCACTTTATCTACTTTACTATATTTACTTTATTGATTTATTTTCATCGTTGTGTGATTACTATACCTATGAATGGACTGTGTGAAAGATTATACGTATAGCTAGAAAAGGGTTGACTACTGAGATTACGAATAATAATAGAGAAGTATTTCTTTTTATGCAATTAAATTTGGATAAGGGAAAGAGAACAATTTTAACACCGTGATACTTTTATGAGTTATTGCTTTGAGGAGTAACCGATAAATGGAATAGATTTTGACATTAGTTGTCTATGTGCCCCAATTTAAACCTCAATAATGAAATACAATAAGGATTCCACCCGAAATTAATATTTAAAACCAGTGAAATATAGGTCATATTCCATTGTGACCTCAGATGAGTAATCGATAGAATTCAAAATGTACGTGTATGTAGTATATTATTCTACGTGTGTATGTATGTATGTATGGATATAGCGTCTATTTCCGCATTGTGGATATAAAAATTATATGGCTCGAGTTTATGGCTCTTCACTTGATTTATACGGCCTATGGTTTAAATAAAAATGGCGAAAAATGTTTGGTTTATTGTAGGATACAATAAACTTCTTTTGTGATAGCTCTAAACACTTTCGTGCTCACGCTTAGCCTAGCCTGCTTCTGTTTAGCCTAAAGAGGGGTTGTATTTCTATAGTTCTTATACGCCAATGACGCTTTGTGCTATACATATGCATACTATTTAAATCTTCCATGAAAATAAATTATTAAGCTTTTACATCGAGTAATTAAGCCCATACGGGAAACGGGCATTACCATGATATAATCTGAACACGCAAAATTAATTTAACAACAATAATTAAGCCGCAAAGCTAAGTGAATATTACTTATTCATATAATTAACATTACCTAGTGCAATTTCGCCATTTGTACATATAAAAATACCTATATAAAACTGACGTATACTTCAATAAATAGCCTAGGCTATTTACATATATTAGGAAGCTCGCTACTTCAGGCACGCAACTGAAGCACGCACGCCTGAAGTAAATGATGTTTAGCAATATAACCTGAAGTGTTCTACAGTATAACGATTAGGTGACGCAAGTTTCTTATATAAACTCCATAAAATGCCATACGGTGAATGAAAAAAGTCTCAAACTTCGTATTTACTGAAAAAATAAAAGCCTTAATTTCTGTATCAAAAGATTTTTAATAATTACATACATATTTCTGAACGACCGATTCCTTGAAAGTTTAGAAAGAGCCTGAAAATTTAAAAATTTTGATTTGAATTAAGAGCTTTTAAAATAAATAAAAAAATAAAATCAATTTATTTCAAGTTCTCCCATTTTACAATCACAAGTTACGAAACACGAAATAAATGCAAATCACAATATAAAAAATGAGTTAGTATTTAAGAATACCTAAAAACAAAAATAAGTTACTTTTTGTTAAAGATAAAAATACTTTCGTTAGTATGTTGCCGTTAACGAAATTTCGTCAGAGTTTTTCCTCCCGTGTTCCATCTTCAGAAAAAAAGAAATATAATAAAATCAGTTATTTAATTGAAATTACTTACTAACCGGCTCAAAGCTATAGAAGTATTTATTTATTATATATATACTTCTATAGCTCTGAGCCGCATACATCTATACAAATAAATAAAATTTAAGTGTCTGTCTGTGGTTTGTCTGTTTGTTCCGGCTAATCTCCGAAACGGCTGGACCGATTTTGACGGGACTTTTACTGGCAGATAGCTGGTGTTATAAGGAGCAACTAAGGCATTTATTTTAGATTAAGAATTAGGGTTCCGTGCAAAGAAAAAATAAAATCCTTGAAATTGGAAACAAAATCCGGTTGAAAAAGGGAAGTTACATTTTTATAATAATTTCACGCGAACGAAGGACGCGGGCAACAGATAGTTTTTAAAATGAAATACAAAGTCTTTTTCTTCTTTTTTTTTCCTACTAGTCATTTCCGGGCTAAAAAAACAGTGTAATAAAAAACTTTCTTTGTGTACTGTTTCTTTACTTTTAAAGCAGTAGGTAAAGGTTTATACATTGCGTGCCCAAGCATTGAATAATTTGCATGTTAATGAGGTACAGCTATGTGGACAAAACGTATAGTACAAAATTCGCCATGATTTTAAAATAAAAGAATTTTGCAAGTCGCGTTTTGCATGCTCGAATGACGCATGGGCGTTTAAGTTGTATGTAATTATAGTAGGTACTATGTTTCAAGTTAACTTTAACACTAGTATTTCTGTTTTTCTCATAATCATATTTGCGTGGGAAAATCAAGCCTGTGCAGTGCAGGTTAGATGCTAAATTAAAATAAATCACCCATCCCGACGTGTATGTTATATTTGACGGCACAGTTGGTGCAGTGGCTAAGCGATTGGCTGCTATGCTGCGTGTCGCAGGTTCGATTCCTGCACGGATCAAATATTTGTATGGCCTACAGGTAGTTGTCCCGGGTCTGGCTGTTTGTGTATGTGAGTTTAAATGTTTGTAAACACACCCATGATACAGGAGAAATTCCTAGTGTGGGGCAAGGTTTAAAAAAAAAAATCAGGTTCCTTATACTTTTCCGGTATTTATTTGTTTTTTTTTTCTTCCAATTACTCTACACAATATTTCAGTGACAGTAACAGTGTTCATCACCATATTCTAGTAGCACAGACATAATTCTCATATTTTAGAAACCAACTCATTGAATTAAAACTGTATTGAAAAAAGTAAACATGAACGTAGAACGAAGCGAAAATCAACGCAGACTGTATTTACTCAACTGTTGTAAACACACAATCCTTTTTGACGTCCGTGCCTCCACAATGCAACATCACCTTTCTTTTTGCACAACCACTTTCAATTTCACTTATTGTGAACGCTCTATTCAGAAATTTCCCTTTAAATTTTCGCCGCAAAATTTATTTACTGTGCTTTAATCGAAGTGTTCCCGTCACTTCGGAAGGTAGACAGGGGACAGTAAAGATAAATACCACTATCTCGACTTAATGGCTTTCTGTCTTATGTCTTAGAAGGGTGTCCATCTGAACCGAGTCAGGTCAACGAAACTTTGATTTGTCTTCGTTATGTCGACATATCTCTTCGCGCGTACAGAATTTTGATCTCCGTATTCAATTTATCGGACACGTTGCGGTTTTATTAGGTAATTGAATGGGAACCATTTGTCGTTACTCGGAGGCTTTTGTCATTAGACCTTTTATATCCTTTCTTCATCTATGTGTAGGAAATATCGAGTAAATCACAGTCACTAGTTTAATCACTCGTTGTAAGAATCGGCAAAGGGAAATTGGGTATTTAGAGACGCTGCGAGAAAATAGGTGAGGAAATTGTCACTTTCTACACTTGTTGCATGTACAGCAATAAAATACACATACGTCACACGATATAAAACATCTTGCTTGAAACAATTTTGTTGAAGAAAAATACTAAAGTAATTCATACATAAAGAGTGTGTAAATATAAATACTTGATTTTATTTCCCCGTTCTCATTTTCTATTAAATCCATTGGTCAGTCCAACTCGCATAAAAATCCCTTTTATACGCCAAGTGGGTGCTGTTATAGTGGCGTCATACTGAATAAATATTCCTAAAGCATAACATACTCAAATATTTAAAACTCGTACGCCGTCTCCATCGCGAGCAGGGCTATTTCACACTACTTGTTTTCTCGCGAACAACATTTATACTCAAGACTTATGCGACCCGTGTGCAGGGTGCATTTTTCTGGCTTCTATTATGCACCGACACAATGGAATATAGCCTTTCTCCTTTAATGTTTTGGGATGAATTTCGTTTGTTCACGATAAAACAAATAAGTCAACGTCGTCACCTGAGCAAACGTAGCGGGCCCCCACAACAAGTTTATATCAATTTTCTACCGAGTGCGTCTGGATGGTGGAAAACACTTAACCGTGGATGTGAGTCTTTATGTTCTTTTAGAATAAAACCGTTTTATTTCTTCCAGTACACTTTGAGAAGGTAAATTTAAAAAAAATACGAGGTTCACAGAAGAGATGGTAAAGTGAAAAATATTTTTATTTGCGTCCGGGGTTTATGTTTAATGAACGTTTTATTAACGGTTCGCAGACAAATCAACGTTCTGAATAAGGTTATATGAATAGAAGCTTATTAATTTGAAAATACGTTTGCTTGCAAAATGCGAGTATTAAATATGACAGAAAAGTGAGATAAAACGTGGAGATAAGTCCCTTATATGAAGAGTTTTTACCTACTTTAAATAAACAACATCAAATGAGTCATTTTAATGAATTGTTAGTACATGTTGGCATTGTTTGTTCGTCGTGTTTTCTCGTACATTTGTACTAGCTGAGATAACCAACGTATTACATATTTTACGACGGCCATTACTATCGTAACGTAGATTCGTAGATACAAGGACGTAGGTATAATATTCGGTTATGACTTTGTTCACTTTGATTGGATTCGGTGTAGTACATAAAGCAATTTGCTAAGTAAACAATTTTGGCAGGCGTCTTGTAAACATAGGCGTTTCTTATTGTATTAGCGGAGAAAGCGTTCTTCTTGTTTATTTTAGGAATTACGACGGTAAAGAAAAGATGGTTCAAATAAATGATTACGCCGTTTCGATTTTCGGCAATTTTTAAACGAAGTATTTGTGTAATATATTCAGCAAAATATTCGCAACTTCTCAGCTGTGAAAACAAAATATCTTCGCTTTTACATCTTATTTACATAATACATAAATTATAACATCGAATACTTTGCATATCCAAGGTACACGTATAAAGTAAGCAAACAAAAACGTAAAAGTAAATAGGTAC
This sequence comes from Noctua comes, assembly GCA_963082995.1. Classification (NCBI taxonomy): domain Eukaryota; kingdom Metazoa; phylum Arthropoda; class Insecta; order Lepidoptera; family Noctuidae; genus Noctua; species Noctua comes. The sequence continues at coordinate 9,872,647 of OY720280.1, read as the reverse complement.
CTATATACTTACCTTTACCACGTCGAAATACAATATGCTGCCGAATTTTACGATTCATACTCACCATGTGACGTAATACCTCTAGTTCATAAAGGGTGTTACCCAATTCGCATGGTACCTTTAAGCCATAGATTTTGCAACTTATAAAAGTAAATGGGTTATGAATTTATCAAAGTAAAGAGTTATGTGGCCTATGAGTAGTTGCATAAGTAAGCACACTACAACTGCCAAATGTCACTTACCACATCTGCCTAAGAGCGTTAACGTCTTACGTCATTTCATACAAACTTTCAAGGGATTTTTTTTCGAAATGACTGAACCGATTTTAATGAAACTTCGTACGCTTAAGCAGGATACATAAGTCTAAAAACTTGACAGAAAACTTTTTAAGTTTTATTAAAATCGGTATCATTTCGCGGATTTCATTAAAAGTTTGTATGAAATGCCGTAAGACGTTAACGCTATTAAAGTATTCAAGACTGATTTCAGATACAAAAGAGAAAAAAAAATGATATTAGCAGATCAAGTGGCTTAATGGCAAAAAAGATCAACCAGGTTTATTAATAGTACTTATTAATCACAACGTTCGAGGGGATTAAACCAATTCAGTAACACCCTCTAGACCCACCCTACCTCAGCAACGGAGGTACTATTTCTCGTCCAAAAGGATATTTTGTTTGTCAGACAAACAAGTTGTCCTTGATTGGGGACGAGCCGAGTTTGGATGAAAATCCTTGGTGGATTTTTTTCATGTTTGTTTTGTCAACAAGTATAACCGTTTTGCTACGAATTCGTGAGGCCGCATTTTAACGAAGACTTATGGAACGATTATTATTATAGGGACGTAATAAGTGGTTGGTTTAACGTCTATAATTTATTGGAGAATAGGTTTGCTATTTTATCTGCAAGAGTCTCGTTAGCAGAATACTTTGAGTGAAAGATTTGATCAAGAGGTCCTCGGTTCGATTCCCGGGTCGGGCAAAGAGTTGTTTAGTTTTCCATCAGGAATTTCTCAGTAGTAGCCACGGAGTCTGGATCTATGCACGGTTGATGGCATTAGGCTCGCTCTCTATTACATGGGACTTTAACATCACTTTTTGGCGAAATGTGGGTGTACTATTAGGTACACTGCTGCCTAACCCTACCTGGGGATTACATGCGTGATGTTATATATGTTACGATTTGATCATGAAATATATGTGTCTGAGGAGCTCTTGGCTCAAATAATAACAGCCGCACGGTCGATATTTTAGGTTAGGCATCATTTACTGAGGTTGGTTCATGGATGGATTCATCAATTAAATAACGAGGCTCATTCATACCTCGCATTTGTGGAAAGTTGTAATTAGTATATATAAATTGGGAAAAACTTTCTCGCTACCATATTTTCTTGAAACTAATTTAATTAGGCCTACAAAAGGAAGGTATTCAATCCCTGAAAAATAAATTGCAAGCACCTTAAATGCCAGTTAGTTATGTTATCATAACCGCTTCAAAAATAACTTATTTTATTAAGACACATGGAAATGACTTGAATTTTAACGTTGCACACAAATCAATTCCTTGATTTAAATATGAATGCGCGTGTTTCCTGTATGCATAAACTGTTACCGACAGAACGACTAAGTTATTTAGGTATCACGTGCTTATTTGCATTAAATGACAGACAGACAAGAGGGCATATACCTTTGAATTAAAATTAGTGCGAACGAAAACCTCCGAAACTTGAGTACTAGTGAAGAAGTCAGAAGTATTTCATCATCATCCTCCACAGCCCGACTTCACCCACCGCTGGGTACAGGCCTCTCTTTGCTTGTGCCAAGCTCCACGTTCTTGCGCCAGCCTCATCTAGGATAATCCCGCGATGGCAACATTGTCGTTTGCCCATCTCGCCGCCGGAAGACCAACTCTTCTCTTTCCAGTCTATTTACCTATTCAACATTAGTTTTAGTATATGCGAAACCTGAAACACGTGTCTAGTATTTTCATATAAAGAATCTATGTACGAAATTTCAAAACTGTATCATGAAAAATCACTAAGTTATAAGCTTGTTCTGTAACCTGGTTGTCTGCACAAAAACGTGATCACCAAGCGACGTAGCCGCGCGTAAGATCGCATGAAAGTAATCTTCGATTTGTAAGGAACAATAGTGTTTTCTGATTGCCATTAGATAGCGCTAAATCAATTTCAGTAAAACACCATTGAAGGCTTACAATTACGCGTCATCCTTTTTTTCGTCGGTCAAAATACTCGCACTAATCTCTGCGCTCACTCGATAGACGAAACTATAACTATTAAACTAAACCCACCGTTTAAATAATTGGGTTGGACATTGCCACGCCATAAAACTCTCAAACAACAAATAAAAAAGTTTGTCCCACAAAATTAACCCTGCAAATGCCGACAGGAACATTTCAGAACTGCATTTTATCGACCGTAATGCATGTACCTATTCAATAAAACTTTGCTAAAACGTTAAATGCTCATCATTTACTTTTAATTTTCTACCATCAACGCTGCGGCGCATCTAAATTATCATTTTAGGGTTCCGTAGAGAATGGGGACATGTTAAAACCTTAATTTAATTTGAGTTCTATGGTTACGTGGTTTGAATACTGATTATGGTAAGGTCAAGTTTGATAATATTAAGGTACTGTGGCTTGTTCTATATCAGGCAGATTAAATGGAACTAGACTGGAATTTTCAGCTGGATAACTTGTTAAGTGGTGTTGAAATAGCCTTCAAACCAATCTTTGATTAATCGCTAAGATAGCTGTAATATTCACCGTAGTAACTACTCGTTGTTAAAATATTGTTTTAAATCAAAAACTCCTCTGTCTTGATGACTACTATGTTTTGACATCTGTGATAGGATGTTGATGGGTTGTATATTGACGATTGAACTTTGATGGACATTATTTATACGAATTGAACAACTGACGATGTCAAGCGACAAGAACCCATGTTGCTTTTACAGTTAAAAGTAAACATTTAGATTTTTAGTTGGAGTAATATTTATTCCCAGATAAAGTAATTTAAAACATGCTCCATGCAAAATACTGGTATTCTGCTGCAACCGGTTAGACTGGAAGCCGATTCCAACATAGTTGGCTAGGCAGATGAAAGCCTAGCCTTTTCCCAAACACGTTGAGGTCGACTTCCAATCCAGCCGGATGTAGTTAACAGCTGCAGGTAGCACGATATCCCTTAGCAGAGACTGACTGCCAGTAACGACAAACTGTCAAAAATACGGCTCCAACAGCTGAACTTGCTTTCAGAGGTAAATAAAAAATATCTCTCAAATACCCATTAAAAACCAATTGCTTACTAAACCCATTTTGCTTATAAAGACTCCTAAGTCTACAATAGATTCGTGCTTCACCATTGTGTAGTGTCGTTCCAGGGACAATTATATGCAAGTGGCCGTTAAAGCAATTGAAACTTTTTGCGTCTGGTGCAGCCATATTTAAGAGTACCGTGTACAAAAGAGGTATGCAGGCAAACGATTATGCTGGAACCCTTCCTTTAGGGTTGGGCGATCTCCTGCTTTTAGTTTTTCATTTTCCGGTTAAAATATTTGATGTCCTACCCAAGTGCCTAATCATCAGATGACAAAAAGAAAAAAAAATGAAAAAAAAGATGAAAAAAATATAGTTTAATAGCTTATGCCCGCGTGATAGATCGTATAAACGGGATAAAAAGTATTCTATGTGTTAATACAGATTATAAACTATCTGTGCGCCAAAATTCATCCAAATCCGGTCAGTAGTTTTTGCGTAAAAGAGTTTTAATGATCTAGACATCCATACATCCTCACAGACTTGCGCATTAATAATATTATAGTAAGGTATATAAGCGATCTAGGCGTTTTAGGGTTGAACCACATCTATCAACACGGAATCGCATTATTCCATACTGCTATCCTTTTCTGTCGCTTAGAATCATTTGCTAGTGCTATAGCACGCGGCAATATCGGTGATGTGCTTGGCAGCATTCTCTGTTTGATTCCGTACTAATAGATCAAGTTCAACCCTAACTTGCTTGTAAGCTTGAATCATAGTGAGTGAATCATTCAAGTTTCAAGTAATTAAGTTTTTAAGTAAATGTGAATGGCCCATTTTAATTCCCATCCAATTAAGTATTACACATTCCTGATTACTAATTCTTGATTTCCTGAACTAAAATACTTCCGCCTCAAATTTTTTAACTTGCAGTCTGATGACGTATGAAATTAGACGTAAAGCTTTAATGATTTGCTGCTTTTAGTTCCTAGAATTCACTTAACACATATCCGGCATAATTTAGTCAGTCAGTTAGTAACCACCATGCCAATTCTCTGAATTTTATGACAGACACTTAATAACTAAAATATGATGTCATTTAACTGACCAAATTGGTGTTTTGTGTCATGCGGTTTAGGAAAATTAAACTTCCCATCGCTTTGAATAGGCATTAGTTTCACATAACATTCACGTAGGACCTTTTTTTTTGTCATGGGGGAATCCTTCAAAAGGCGACCGGTCTTTGGGGATAAGACCACCCCAGTGGTCACCATCCGCACATGAGAGGAGGCACCGTTTCCTCTTAAAATACCTATTCTGTCTACTTAACCATTTTTTTTTTTTTTTTTTTTATCCTGGTAAAATCATCAAATGAGTCCTCCCACCCAGGGCAGAGTGGGAAGAACTGTCAGACTTGTACTGACTAAAATCCACGGTGTCCTTCAATAGCCCTTTATGATCCAGGGTCTCGGTAATTCTATAAGTCCCGCGACCAAATAAGTCCCGCGACCAACTTAACCTACATCAACAAATATTTAAATGTAATAAAGGGTTTTTAGCAAGCTAAAAGTCAAAATACATTCAACTTTCCTCTCCAAAATTGTAAAGCGTCACATTGCCAAACAAAAAACATCTGGTGTTGAATGACATTGACATTTCAAAACTTTTTTTTTCACAACCCTAACTCCGAAGCGAGGGAACCATACTCATAGTGCCAATTCTCCATATGACGGTTCCCGGACGATTTCGAGACGAGCTTTTTACTTAGCTACTATGGAGATAATGCTTTTTCTATGTCCTTTTTACAATGTGAAGTTGAGTGATTATTTTTGGGATCGAAATGGTGAGCTTTTTCCAGTTCTTTTTTGTTAAGTTTCTCACAGCCGTGGAAGTTACAAAGAGGCATTTTAATTTCTCCTTTGCTGTTATGTGGTGGGAAGTAAGCGTAGCGTAACAGCAATGAAAAGTAATTATGAGTTTGCAAACTTGGAAGTTTTCTTGCGTGTAAGCAAAACTTTGGAATCAACAACATTGTTGTGTGTTATACTTGAGAGTAATGTGTTGTACAATGTCTAAACATTACCTACCTGAAGTTTATAACAAGTAAAGTCAGAATCTAAACTGTGTAAACTCAACAAACATAGAAGGTACATCATTCACCCTTTCACATGCTCGAAATACTTCTGTTCCTCTTTTTCCCTTAACCCGTCAAAAGCCAAACAATCAATTGCTGGGCAAAAAGCCTGGAATTAAGGCAACCCGACGCCATGTACCAAAAAGGCAGTGTCTGCACTAGTTAACACGACGGGGCTGGATTACAACACGAAAATAAAATATATTTTCGAGCAAACAGTTTCGAGCAATTTTGCAGTCGTGTCGCCGCCGTGCTGGGCAATTTCACCAATTCCCTTCTATGTCAGCCCTTGGTAACAAGCGGGCGTTAATTGAAAATGGTATTTTTCCCACCTAATCCGACTCTGTTCGTTCATTCGGTAGATCTTAATACATAGTGTGAGGTGTAATTGAATTCGATTGATTATTTTGCCGTTTGGTGTTCAATTGTATTTATTTACTAGTTTCGCCGAGAGAATTTTAGTCTGAAGCCTAATTCAATTATTATTGCTGGGAATTAAATTATTTGTTGTTCACTGGTTCTGTTTTCAAATGTACACGGACATAAGTGTTTGAATTTCATCACGTTGGTTGTTTACAGGTAGAATTTGACAATTTATGTTGCAGTTAAACAAATTATAATTTGGTAAACTGCAACATAAATTGCAATGCAACATAATTTCGCAATTTTATTTGTGTCGGTGTATCAAGTAACGAAACATTCGATGTTTGCAAATAATAAGCTCTTGTTTTGCATACTACACTGTTCAATCAACTGTTTAATATCTGTAATGTGAAACCAATCGGAATGCATCCAATAATATTTACTGTCAATGTTTTGATGTTTTCACAGATTATATAAAAAAACCTCCTTTCCCAACACAAACAACACTTTAACGAGTATTTTTCTGTCCGATACTAACTCGACTATTCCTAAAAACTTTTAAACTGGAGCATAAGGTAAAATCTAAATGAAATGTCAATAAATCATTGTTTCCTACTTATATTTATTTAAAAACCTTTGAAAAAACCAACACATGTAAAAAAAACTGGGATGAAGTGAGTGTTTACTGTCGGACTATTCTGAGATGAGAACCAAAACAAACTTGATGTTGCAGTCTCTTTTAAAGTCCAGAAAAAATCTTGGTTAGACCAAACTTACATTTGACCACGCATAAGGATTATTCCTGCTTGCAGCGCCCGCGTCAGGCCGCTATAAACACTTAAAAACTTTCTCTTCCTTGATCCTTTTTTTTAATTCCTATTGGTCGAAAAAGGGTGGTCAAACATCTATGATTACATAAATATGGAATGGTCAGATTAGACGATTGTCCATGTGTAACAATTTGTTATAAATCGAGATGCATGTCTGAGTACCGTTCTAAATGTCGGGGAAAACGGGGAAATAAAAATCTGTATACGTTTGTGGCATCCTCCCCGTACTTGAAAGCCCTACAGTTCTTGAGTCTGCCAGTTTTATTGGCACTAATAAAATCATTCACTCGAATAATTCGGAGATGAGTTTACCGTACTCCCGCGAGCTTTAGCAGGAGTTTAAGCAACTTTCCAAGTGGATATAATAATTTATTAAGTAGGCCCCCTATGTAAAAGCCAGGCTTCAGACGTGATCGATAATTTTATTGATTAAATAGTTTAGATAGATAGCACTATAGGCGTTGAGAAAGTTCGACCTCTATGGTTTAAAAAGTCAGAACAGCTTTTCGCTAAATAGTTGTTGGTGTTGTGTTCTAACTTTTAGGCTAGAGTGATAAAAGTTAGTAACTGATACCTACATAAACAAAAGCATGATGAGCTTCCATCATAGCAGCACATCAGCTAGCATCATACATCCTACGGTTGGGACATAGGCTTCCTCTGTATCAGAAGGAATGGACTGAAATCCACCTACTTACCCACTTATAAAAAATAAAACCACCCACACCCACTTATAAATATTGTGTTTTTGTAGTTAGGGAATTTAGTTTATAAGCTATGATTGTTAGGTTATTATCAGTACCTACTACTAGTTTTTTACGTGTTTCATAGTTTTATATTGTAAATAAGTTAATTTTAAGACCGCGCTATCGCATTAGGGTGGTCTTACAGCCTGTCATACAACCTGTAATGATAGTGTAAGGGAGATTTTAATAATAAATAAATATTAAGTCTAACTATTGTAAGATTTGGGTTTGATTCCTATCGTAACTAAATGTTTGATAACTAGATGGTTAGTCTTTAGTCAAAATCATTGATGAAAAATTAGTCATAGCATTGTGGACATTGACCGTCTTTTAGACGCCAGTTAATTTCAGTCACCTGGCAATAGGAAAATCGTTTACGACCAATTTTCGTGCGTCACTATTCACAGCATGTCGGATTCCAAAACCATGAGTGATGGCTGAAAGCAATATTTTAAGAGCACTTTAATAATAATATTCGTTTTATGGCCACTTTATTCAGACTTAGTCATTCATATTAATTTTATAAAAGAAATATGTATTTTTTTGGTATTTTGTATCAAGTTTCTTTCTTGAAAAAGTCAATAAACGAGTTAAATTTCCAACATAAAAAAAACCAGTTACTTTTTACTGCATTATTTTGCCTAAGTATAAATACTTACTAGTATTTTAATCTGTTAAACTGGATGGCCAGTTTTAAATTATTTATCTTCCGAATACTTATACATGCCGATTTGTATTACATACCTATAACGAGACACGGTCATGAACACAAATCCTTCATCTACCTAATTGTGGTGTATATTGCAACAGCCCCCTTGATACTTGAGGCTCACGTTCGTAATGGACATTGTTGAGCTATCATTGACCCTCTGTGTAAGAGGATACAATAATTCACTTGATGTGAGGTGTATTTAAATTTTGTGTATTGATTGTTAGTGGTCGTTGTACCGATACCAGTCGATACCTTAAAAGGAATGACTTGTTACAACAAATATCAGAAGTAACAAATAGCTTTCTACATAAGTGATACTTTTAATAATAACATAACACAACATCACGCCTCAATCCCCGAAGGTTTAGGCAGAGGTGTACCTAAAAGGTCCGTGTAATAGGGGGCGAGCCTATTCCCATTCATCAAATTTTAATAAAATTGCGTAAAAATATTATTATATAATAGCTAATGAAAGAAAACTAAAAGACCATTCGAAAACACTGAATAAAGAATGCATCTGAAAATAAATGACAGAAATACTTTGAGGAAAAACGTATTTTATTTACACACTTATAAATGTAATCTTACAATGAATTACCTGAAGATTAAACAACGTAAATATACTAAAAAAAATTATCCGCACACTTTAAACGTAATCTTACTAAGAATAATTATCTTCTGGTATAATTTTCGTTACAATTTATACCTATACTACTTAGTCCAAGCCGTGATATCGAAAAATACCGTTCTAAACCTTTTTAACATGCACTTTAAAGTTCCTAATTCAAGATCAACAATGCAAACTCACGTAAATAATTGCATTAATCAGTACAACACTATAGAACTGACAGGCAGATGTAATGCGATTATCTGTTGAGTAGCGTCTAGACAGACTCAATTAGTAACTAGGCTATTATGTAACTCAGTCAGGAGTTCTCAAGGAACGGCTGGAACAACTTCATTCAGGTAAACAGGTTAGATCAGATAACGCGGAACTGTTATTTTAGGGAACTGTTATTTATGTTGATACGTAAATATAGTATTTCGGATCTGTTATTTTAGGACGAACTTTTATGTTGAGTGATAGTTGAATTTAGGGTTAAGTTTAAAAATAGTGTTTTATTGTTTTTCAGCACATTCGTGTCTTGCAAACATTTAAAGATATTTTCATTACTGCTTTGCGTTTTGTAACAAAAGGTTTTTTAATATATTATTAAAATTAATTAGGTATAATTATTCCGCCTTTTCATAGTTCGATGGCAACACAATACGTAGCGAACAGCTGTAATAACACGAGATGTGTTTCTGAACAAACTACAGTTTCGGCAACTATCAATTATCAATTATAATTTCACTGTTCAAAATTTATTCAAGCGTATTCTGTTTTTGAAAAATTCATCTTTCTCCTCTCGAAATAAAAAGATTGGCAAAAGACTTACTAGACAATGATCCAAACGTTTAAATTCTCAAGCGATTTTGAAAGGAATAACTTCAAACATCAGCTCGCATTGTTTGCATAGAAAACCAAATTCGGAACACTCAATTCGAAATTCCGACAATTCAAAAGTTCAAGCTACTTACCGTTCGAAAACTTTTCGAAATGAGTTTCCGTCGAATCAGTGAATATGACACAAAACACTCGAGTCACATTCATCAAAAAACGTTGTCAAAGAGTAAGCACCACAGATGGGACTGTGGGTGATGGTGATGACGTAGCGTTTGTCAAAGTGTGCTCAAACACCCCGCTTCTTTGTTAGCAGACTCGTTGTTTTTGCGCTGCTATAATCTACGGCTCTACAAACTTTGCACAATATACTTAGCTCTGATTGTGATGTTGACTTTCTGTTTTGTCATATTGTTTGTTTATTCTTTGATTGTAAATCGTTTAGAAACAACAGCTGCTTTAGGTGCTTGAAACTTATACACGTCTGTAGGAGTAAATTCCAATTTTATAGAAATTCAGAATATTTCTATTAGATAGTCGAAATAATAAAAAAATGAAGCAAATTCGGCCACGTAGATCGTAAATCATGTAAATTAATTGTGACTGAATAATAGCCTCAGGGCATTGAACATTTAGGTAGACGCTGCCTTACCTGACAGGGATTAATTTGCCTAAAGATTATGAATTAGAAAGCTTTGTCCCAAGTAACTAATGTATGTTTATAATTTACGTAAGCAATATGCTTGAAAGGACGTTACTAAAATTTTTGGGTTTATTGAATCAGATTTCAGCTAAACGAAAATCAATTGTGGTGTATATTTGGCACCCGAAATATTCACGCAAGCATTCCCAACCCCGAAATCGAGCTCATTACCATAAATATTTCGCCTTCCGAAATCGATAAACAAACAAATATCCTATCTGCGTTTTATACTTATAGGAACTCAACGAAGCTCTTCAATAAAAACATGTTTAGCTCATGTTTACAATAAAACCCTTCAACGTCCCTAATTTTAAGCACCGACGCTACACACACGTTTGCTGACAAACAGCGAAGGGTTAACAGTCTGCTGCGTAACAGAGGGTGTTCGCAAAAGGTACATCATATGCAGGGTTAATAAAAAAAGTAAGCGTGCGCAGGTGATGTTTTCTAAAGCGAAAAGGGAAGTTATATTTTTTCTTTTTGTTACTCGTATTGAATAAAAGCATGCGTGTGAAGTTTTTATTGAATGTGTTTCTTCAAGCAAATGGGTTTTTATTTCCGAGGTCGATTCTTTATCAGTTTAGTCTTATTCAGAAAAAAAAGAATTGATTTAATTTTAATGTAAAGAGAAATAATTGTATAATTCTCTTAGACATTTATTTCTCTTTACATTAAAATTTCATTAAACTGAATATCTAAATAATTATTCTCTGAATCACGAAGCGTCGGCTGCCAAGTAAAACGGTGTTAGTACCCGTGACAATTTAAGTCCAGGAACTCGTAGAATTAGGTTGTAAATTCTGAATTTCCTCCATGAAATGTTTGTATCTACAACTCCACTGTTACATAACATAACATTACATCACGCCTTGTAATCCCCGAAGCGTTAGGCAGAGGTATATCTAACAAGTACACCCACACCCAAGTACTCAACGGTTACTTTGCTCAATATAAGGATAAACTTCGAATTTCGATAGTAAGAGGAAAACGCGATAATCTTTAACAGTCTCTTATAATCAATCAAATTAACATAGTTTTCTCAGAAAGCAATAAAAATTTACGATATTACCAATTATGTGATCAACTAATCAATCTTTATCAATTGACGTACCACAATAACCACATTCCGATCTATACATACCTATACACTATTATCTATATACATAGTCTAACCCCTGCGAATGACCGCGTATATCATAACAGGCGTTACTTACTTCCATTTATAACTCTATACAAATGGGCGATGAGGTTTTTCTGACGTTTTATAAATCAGTGCTTGCGCCGATAGCCCTTCGAGTTGATGAATGCATGCAATATGAGTACTTGCATGATAGGGGAGGGCGATAAAGGAAGCGAACAGTTTCATTTATAGGTTTTTGGTAAAATTTTTGGCTATAAAGTGATTCTAGGATCTATTTTTGTTAGAGGACACGGTAGAAATACGAATAATTGTTCAAAATTATTATTTCCTTTATTTATTTCAATACAAAATAATAACATTTTTAAATATACCTTAGAAATAAAAATAAAAAAAAACTTTTGAAAATATAAAAAATTGTAGCCCACCGGTATCGGGAATAGGGATTATTATTATTCCTTTATTTATTTTCTTACATATAGTTTACATTTTTAAATATTTCTATGCAAATGTAAAAAAAAAAAATATATATATAAAAATAGTAGCTCACCATCAGGAACAGGGTCCGAGCTACCGGTGGTCAGGGCTCTTGAGAGAGGAACCTCCTAACGATAAGCGCCGTGTCCAGAAGTACTGCTTTCTGAATCAAGCCCTTGATCCAGCTGCCTAACGAGAGCCTCCTCTGGTATTGATCGAGGCTCTTGGCAATTAAGCCATGGGCTTATACAACTATCGGCACAATGATCGCTGAGTCCACATCCCACATGTCGACAACCTCGTGAGCCAAGTCAAAATACTTGACAATTATTATTATGAGCCTGATGTGTCCCACTGCAGGGCAAAGGCCCCCCTTCCCTCTTTCCATTTATCTCTGTCTTTGGCTATTTGGGACCAATCCTTTTGACGAGAGTCCAGCTCGTGTTGCCAATTGATTTGCCTAATTAACAAAATTTTTACCAATTGATAACCCATTGTTTATTCGCGATTTCTTCAACCTGTATTTTGTATTTCATCTTTTTCATAACGATCTGTTCAGTGTTTCGGACTTGATCAGGCAAACAGACGGACAGACAAAGCTACTTTCGCATTTATTAACGAACTATTTTTGTTCAAGCAAGTTCTTTTAATTGAAGATTTTTCGTAGGTACTGAGAGCTTACCCAAAGTCGCTTTCAGTAAATACCTCTAGAACATAATTCAACAATTCTAAAAGAAACTAATGAAGAAAATTTTCCTATAATAATCAAATAAGATTTTAAAAGAATCCCACAATGTTGTGGAGCAAAAAGCTGATGAAGCACTTACTAATTAACGCGCGACCAGTTCCATTATGCAAAGTGACTCTGGCGAAAAGCCAATAAAATTCTGGGACCAAGTAAGAGATTATTGGTCAAGGGAATTCTTTATTTTTTCGTAGAAAAACAGGTTTACGTAGGTATAAAGTTCCTTAATGTTATTATTTATTATGCTTAGTAATGTTTTCTGTTGGATACTTATGGTATGTTCTTGTTGACTGAAAGTTTCACGTCGCCATTTTGTTGTCTTATGTAATGTCGTGACAGTCTCTCTAAAACATCGTTTTTGGATTGAGGTCTCATTTATTTTTTTACTAGCCACCCGCCCCGGTTTCGCACGGGTGCTATATAAAAAACCGCATCAAAATCCGTTGCGTAGTTTTAAAGATCTAAGCATACATAAGGATAGACAGACAGAGGGAAGCGACTTTGTTTTATAGTATGTGTGATTTAATTACAACGGTTGTGTTTGCAACCAATTACAGTTACTAAAATTATAAAAATAAAAGAGACAATTATAACACATATTCAAATATACAAAGTAATGCTTCGACGACCTGTTCTGTATATCTCGTCTTATATTTTCCTGTAACTTTCTTATATGTTCATTATCTGTATTTTCTGTTTTCCTAGTACTTGAGATCTAAGCTTTGCGCACTGAGATTTAACAAAGCACGTAGGGAATTATACAAAAAAACTCGCCAGATTTTCGCCTTTTCTAAGCAATTCATAGAATCCTCTTCACTAACTTCAGAAAACACTATTCATACACACTTATGGCGACCCTCGCAAAACGATGTTTATGGGAAATATAAAGCCGCCATACTTTAAGTCGATGTTATCATAGAGATAATGTATCACAGTTTCTCGCAAGATTTTTTTTCCTTCGACTAAGCGTTGGGGTAAACAGGAGTAAGTGGTGGTGATATATTATGTCTTGATGACGGTTATAGTTCTTTTTGTTATTTTTTACCTATGTTTATAGTAGGTACACAGGTATACACATATTTTTGCTGAAACTGGTAAATGTAAATAGTGGTCCAATAAAAGGGCAGCACAGCTATTGTACCACCCGGCCGTCTTATGACGACAGGCCGTGTCGACGGCGCGTTCGTGTTCCACGCGCGCCTCAAAGAGATGTCAGCAATGATGTAGGGGCCTGCAAGGGACGATGCCTGCCAGGGCTGCGGGACTGTTCGAAAGAGATACCGTGGCCCTGGAACACAAAGGGCAAAGAAGGAACATGGATGGGTTTTAGTCAGTACAAGTCTGACACTCCCATCCGCTCCGCCCAGAGTGGGGGGGGGGTCATTTGATGATTTCCCATCCGAAAAAAAAAAGCTATTGTACCAGGTCAGACCGAAACAAATTGTTTTAATTTTTCACAAAAAAAAAACCACAGAACTAAAATAAATGTACCAAGTTTGACATATTGATGCATATTTTCTTGACAAGCTGATTAAAGTACCTACTGTTAATAATGACACTGACAGCTCGTGATCGCAGTGTAATTGTACTGATTTAATTAAATTGGTAGAATTCAGACTTAATCAATCAATTCAGTCTATAATGCTGGATACGCCCTTCACAAGTTGAGCTAGAATACCCTTGTTTGCATTAAAACTTACTAAATCGTTCAATGTAACGTCGCCTCATTCACATCGCCATCAGAGAGTTAAAAATAAAAATTAAGCTTCCCTCTGCAAAATGCATCATCCCAAACAGAAGTTTATGTATGAGCCCCGGGATTGAAAAGACATGACGGAAATAAAATCAGCTGGACGGTTGAATTCGCACTTATTATTTACATTGAATCGCTACATTTAAATGATAATGAGAATAACTGCAATGTGGAAGTTGCCTTCCGTCCCTGGTGACAGATTTTAAATGTAATGTTTTATTTTTATGTGAATAAAGGACTTCAAATAATAAACGAATAAGCACGTTTGTCAATAATTGGATGAATATTTTTTGGAAATTCTCAGGCCGTATAAAAATAGCTAATAATTATCGATTGAAGAATGATTTTGTTGATTTTTGATTGATTGTAAACAGCTGCACATAATTTACTCCGGTTATCAATCGGACGATTTTGATAATCTTGTTTAATGGTTTTTGGTGTTCATTCTTATAATCTAACATTTAATCCGATAAAAAGGTGAACGCCAGCGTTTCCGTTTCTTAAAATAAATTGGGTCAAGATCCTTTAGAAGAAAAACCTTTTATAATAAAACGAATTTTCTATAAGAGTATTATATCAAAAGCTTCTTATAAACTCCAACTCTATTTATCGACGATAAACAAACCTCATCGAAAATATTCGATTCAGAATTCATTCCAATATTCTGTTCAATTCCGAAGCAAATCTTCTGGGAATCCAAAGTATTCGAAGTCCGGCAAGGTCCAAGATTTCCATCCGGTATTAACTTGAAATTTACAAAGCCCCGAAAGTTAGGTCTAGACTTTTGAACAATAATCGTGGATTATTTTGTTCGTGTATTAATCCAATCATATTTCGAAGAATATCTACCAGAGCCTTATAATAAGGTTTATTTTAGCTTGAACCATGTTTCGTGATCTCTTTTTTATTTGTACGTGCCTAGCTCAGAAAAGTTTTTTAGATTGTGTGCCAATTACACCCGTCTTCATTGATAGTTTATATATTTTGTATAAAATAACCCCACATTCCTCTGAAACATTTTTCAGAACTTACAAAGCACGAATGGACAGACCACTCCCTCCCAACAATAAAACTTCACTAGGTAGGTACATAAGCACAGGCCCATCAAGTAGCAAGGGAATGCAACAAAAGAGTTCATTCTTATCTCCTCACTACATTGTGCATCTGCAATACACAGGCGGAATTAAAAAACCATCCTCGGATGTTCGGAATTCCCTGAAGGGTTCTCGATGTCTGAGGTCGGAGGGGTGAAGGGGTGAAGGGTGATAGCGATTGAATGTGGTCAATGTGGCGAAGGGGGCTGGACATCCACGGTTGAGAATGCTTCAATGTGGTGCGATTAACTGAGACTATGTTTAGATATCCTGCAAATGAAAGACGGACAGGGATTGATAGTTTGTTGGCATTCTCCTTTTGTTTTAAAGGCACAATGAAATGAACCGGAATAGTTAAAGGGTTGATCGAGATTGTCGGCTTTGATTTACGTTTGAATCCTGTTTGCGATATAGAATCATGAAACAAAATGTAATCTCAAGGCCAATTCCTATGGAAACAAAACTCATTATCGAATTTATCAGTCTGTCGTTACCAACAACGTTTTTAGATCCGTACAAGATTCCGGTAGATAAGAGGAATATCACGCTATCAGTCTTAGCCAATACACTAAATGACTTAATGAAAATGTGGTATTACCTTGAGTAGCCATTTTTAATAAAAATAGAATATATAATTTTTCAGAGAGATAAGTATTTTATTGACGAAATTATCGAGAATATCTGCAGGATTTTGTTCGTTTCATTGATAAGTTTTATCTCGTTATGGCACGTGCCAGACGGTCATAACTGGAGAGGATATGATAAATTGGTATTGACGTAGGTTCTCTGATCCCCGATTGATAAGCATAAGGAAACATAACGACCGAATTAGACAGAATCCAAAGTATCAAGTAAATTCAAACACTGTTTTAAGCTTTCACGTTTTACAACTAAACTTATACTGTCACTTCCGGGACATCTTCCGTGATTGTTCATTATTTTGAGCTCCCGATATTTCGGCGCTGTTGCAAGCGCCATGATCGCGGGTTGACGGAAGATATCCCGTAAGTGACAGTATAAATCAAGTAAATTATTTATGAAAACAGTATGTATTCTAATGCTACTATTTTCATAAAGTTCAGTGTACATTTGGGCAGTCCTCGCCACATTGCAATAATCTTTAGTTTACCGTCGTACATTTTGTATGAACCATCGCATATAATTAGTATTGGGTCCCTGCTCGCTTTTTGTATTAAAATGCGATGGGCTGCGGTCGTTGCAGCTGTATATGTGTTGTTTAAGACAATATGTAGACGACACACATTACATAATATCACACCGGTAATCCCCGAAGAGTTGGGCAGAGGCGTTAAGTACACCCACATTTCGCCAGTGTCTTTAATAAACCCGTTGCCATCAACTGGTACATAAGTTCAGGTTGCTATTGAGATATATTCTTGGTTGAAAAACTCAATAACATTTTACCAACCTGGCAATCGAACTCAAGAACTCGTGCTCAACAGAAGCGCAAGTTTATGACGACAAGAGTAGATCTAAAACGCACTTGTTGACTAACTACGCGCCAGGACAGCCTGCGAAATTAAAAATTGCGAAATTAAATAACTTTTTCGTGAAAATTCATTCATCATCATTTCAGCCGAAAGACGTCCACTGCTGGACTTGGGTAAAAAAAGTCATTCAATGGGATTAAATGAATTTAGAGCGTTGCATTGATCATCATCATCATCTGCCCAGCCTTTTCCAACTATATTGGGGTCGGCTTCCAGTCTAACCGGATACAGCTGAGTACCAGTATTTTACATGGAGCGACTGCCTATCTGACCTCCACAACCCAGTTAGTACTGGGTAATACGATACCCCTTGGTAAGACTGGTTGTCAGACTTTTGGGCCACAGACTACCTAACGACTGTCAACGATCTACAAATGACAGCCGGGACCAACGATTTAACGTGCTTTCCGAGGCACGGAGGAAACTCGGTATATAATGGGCGGTCACCCATCCACAGACCAACCTAGGCAAGCACGGCTTAACCTAAAGATCGACCCGAGCGGCTGTTATTATTTAGCCACGAGCTCCTCCTTGATTCTCATTTTGATCTTGATTGATCATTTTAATGATTATAATTCTGTAACTACATACGTGTTACGGACGCTAATCATATTTTGATCAACATTACAACCTGGATACTGACCTGCAAATTGCTAAAACGCAAGAATTTTTTTTCACGGGTTACCCTGGAGCCATCACTCACCACCAGCTATCACATACCATACAAAATCAGCAACAGCCAAAAAAGGTTGAACCATTGCATCGCTAAAGGGCTCGCATTAATTCAAAGGGCACGTCTCGTTTCCTGTCGCCGAACATTGTCGAAATGTTAATTTACCGGAAATTAAAGTTGTTTCAACTTGTTACCCTTTGGACATGACTCTTTTCCTATATCTGTGTGGGTATGGACATGAATAAAACATGAGTTTTTTTCTCATAGATTTTTGTGCTATTTTTTCGTCGGATGTCGTGTTTTAGGTTTGGTGATGTTATTGATTTTTTATCGTTTAACGTTGACTAAATAAGAATGATTTATATTAGTCATGTTTTTTTATTTTATTTGACAGTTGTTATGGGTAAGCAGTAGTCCGATAGTTTGTCAGAACCAGTCTTACCAACGGGTATAGTGTCACTCAGATACTGGGTTGTGGAGGGCAGATAGGCAAGGCAGATGACGAGTCATGTTTTTCTCAATTATGAAAATGTTGTGTTGTGTTGTGTTGTTGTGTGTTGTGTTGTGTGTGTTGTGTTGTGTGTTGTGTTGTGGAAATGTTGTGTTATGTTGTTTGTTGTTGTTATGTGTTATCGCTTGGAACCAATCTTTGTCTCACTTCCTCATTCAGTTTTTTTTAACGGTGAATACAAATAAAACATATATTAGATCATAATATGTATAAGGAAATACGATCTTTATTCATTCACAGAATCAGATACTTATTTGATTTTGAGATTGTATGCTAAAGCTGCAACCGTGATTGCTTTCACCTCAGAGAGCAAAGAAAAACGACGAATGAAAACGTGGTTTCGTTCAGTTCAGCGCATTCATTTAACTTTTACCCCTTTGGGGATTAAAAGTATGTACCTACTACCTATTCGTATTAGTGTTATCATGCTTTATGAATTAATATTCTTTATCTATACGTATTATAAATTAAAATCGATATTCATGTCTGTGTAGCGACATTGTTCCTGTAAACTGCGCAACGGTTTTTGATGTGATTCTCAACATCGTTTAGAGAATTTCGTAAGGTTTGCGTGTATGACAAATTAATATACACCGAGTCTTATTTACTGCCTCGTTGGTCTAGTAGTCGGAAGCGCGACTGCTGAACACGAGGTTCTGGGATCGATTTCCAGGTCGGGCAAAGTGTTATTGGGTTTTTCCATTAGGATTTTCTCAGTAGCAGCCACGGAGTCTGGATTTGTGCCCGGTTGATGGCAATAAGCTCGCCCCTATTAAATGTGACTTAAATGTAACTGGTGAAATGTAGGTGTACTGTTAGGCACGCCTTTGCCTAACCCTTCGGGGATTACAGGCGTGATGTTATTTGTGTTATGTACGTCTTACCTACTACTTTTCTAACACATTAACTCGTGTAACTCGTATCAGATAATGTCAAAATTTTAAAATTAAAAATCAAAAATAAAGCCTCGATGATTTGTGAAGTTGTAAAAAGCGTGCGAAGCAGAGGTCGCGTCGCTAGTCTCACATGTGTATGTATTTAAGAATGGCAAATCAATCAAGATTATCATTGAACCATTATCAGTGGTACGATTTCGTTTAACGTCATAACACTCATAACTTACTATCAAAATAACGATATCAATATTAATCACGAGTTTTAGTGCAATAACATTTTGTACGATAATCCAATAATAAATTATAATTATCGTTTGAATACCTATCACCCATTGTGGTCTGAATATTTGTTCCATGACTGTAATACCTAATTTTCAATTCGAAGTGTTTGTTATTTTGAAAAAAAAAACAATAATGTACCTATATTTTATTTTTCGTTAGTATACTGTCCTGGAGAGCGGCGGTGCCCAGGTGATGCCGGCCCCGACTTACGAGCTTGTCGAGTCGTGGGTTCGAACCAAGCAGGCACATTACTTTGTGGAATTTATTTCATCACCACTGCTCTCAAAACGGTGAAGGAAAACATCGTGAGGAAACCGGTATGTCTTAGAACAAAAAATTCGAAGTCAAGTTACATCTACCAAACCGCACTGCGCCCGCGTGTTGGATTCCATTCCCTCTCAAAGAGAGGAGGCCATTACACTACTACTATACTCACTGCACTCACTGCTAGGTAAAGGCTTTCTAATTCCTTCCTTTTACTGTGCCACCTCGAACGAACTATGTATCTTGAATCATATTCTTTTCCCATTCTTTTCTAATTTATTTAGTAACTAGCTGTGTCCCGCGGTTTCTGACTCTTCTGACTTGTTTTTTTTGCTCGGCTCCTATTGGTCATAGCGTGATGTTATATATATGCCTATAGCCTTTCTCGATAATTGGACTATCCAACACTAAAATAAATTTTCAATTCGAATTAGTAGTTCCTGAGATTAGCGCGTTCAACCAAACAAACAAACTCTTCAGCTTTATAATATTAGTATAGATTTAAACAATTAATAAATCATGTCAGATTCTAGCTCCTATTACAGTCACAACAAATCAGATTAAACTTGTATGCCCAAATTATTGAGCACTGTCCAAACATAAAATCAGACACCGATACATCGCACAATCCTATTATGACATCACACAAATCAATATCACCAACTACCATTACACCAATGCTAATTTCACAAACGATTATTTACCGACCAAACAATGTACAGATCGATAGAACAATTTCATTATTAACACCCGTCTATGCGTTTGTGCTACCGTGTACAGGCTTAATCCATTTGTGCCATTATTAAATCATGATTGTGACGGTATTGGCACAAAACATGTAATTAAATGAGGTATCCTTGTTACGTGGTTTGCGGTTTCAGATAGTGCAATTGTAGATCATTTTGGTCCGGTTCTGTGGGTTCATACTTGTAGGGGCGATGAATTTGCTGGTGTGTCGCTGAAGGGCTAATGGGTTTCATGAAAAGCAATTGTCTGGTCAAAACAACTGTTGTTCGGTAGACATAAGTTTATACACTGTGACTTTTTAGTCGTCTTACAAAGGTGGTCCACTCAATGTACCCGACATAAAATAGCTCTAGGTGCGATTTTTTTTTTCCTCTCATAATAGTTACAAAGAAAAATAAATAATACATCAGAATAAAATTATGAAACATCCTGTTAATGATGTTTACCTGTCAAACGGGAGAACATACCTACCCAGCGCTTGAGTCAGTAAGATCATCGCTCGCAACAGGGTGTTTTAACTAAGTCATACGTCATAATACTGAATAATATTTTTATTTTTAAATCATTAAAATCTGATAAATACCTATTTTTCTTTTATGAATGTTTAGTACTCATTGGATACATGAAGTGGGCTGCCGTTGTAAGACGAGTAAAAAGTCACGGTGTATACTTATTCGGTAACAGTAAGTAATTCTGTTATTCACCCACTGCTGAGTATCTATAGGCCTCTTGTGCCAATCTCCTGCTAGCCACGTCCAGATTTTTGCCCCGATGGCAACTATGTCGTATGCCCATCTCGCTGCCGGAAGACCCACATTTCTTTTTCCAGTTCTTGTACGCCATGGTGACAGCCTTAGTCCATCTGTCACTGCGCCTTGCATCCTATACCCAGCAGAGGGTGAATGCTTGCTTTGGATGATGATGATGATTCTGTTATTAATGATTAAATTATAATTTCGTGATTCAAGTTACACACGAATTCCAAATTGATTTTCGGCGAAGAATTTATTCTTTATTCCCAGTATTTGATAGTGATTCATATTCTTAAAGGATATTAGCAAAATTAATGGAACTTCTCAGTCAATTATATCGAATCTGGTATTTCCCTGGTACGGATTAAAATCATACTCCACACACCCAAATTGTGACTCATCCTTTATAAAGTTAATACTAATTTTAAACGAAATCCAATCTGTGAAAAAAACATATTTTAATAAACACGCATTAATTTACATACTTATGTAACCTCACGGCTTTTTTCTCATGGGCGTAGGCAGACACTATAGAACATACCTTACATATTGTATCGTAACATATTGCTATACTTACATACTCCTTTCGTCATTAATTGATTTATACATTTATCGGTGTAGAGATAGTCCACTCATCCATAAACCAATGATCAATGATGTGACCCCAGCTTGATTGTGATGCGTCAGCTACTATCTTATCGCTCCAGTAATTCACAACCTGTACTGTTCGGTGATTTAGTTAGGACAGTATATTATGTACCTATACTCTATCCGTACTTGTATGTAATTGATTTGAAGGGTCGTCGCGTATGGGATTATGCGTATACCATAGATGTTGTACAATGATGCAGACCGGTATAGGGAAGGATTCAATGATGGATTAAAAAAGGGACAATCATTTTGTTGAAGATGAATTGTCCCCAAAACTGATACTTGATAAAATAATTTGAAAATAATGCGAGTTACATTTTTCATAATTAATAATATCATTTATAGATAGCCAGAGGGCTGAGACAATCGTTCACAAAGCGTTACAATTCAGCAACTTTCAACGTAAGGCGTTTATCACAAGTCACCGCTTGTCCGCGCGGTCGGGCGTTGAATCAGATCTCACGTCGCATTGGCTTGTTTGAAATCCGTTTATGCCTAAAGTACACCGTCTGACCGCGCGGACGAGCGACGCTCACCGTCTCTCCGCGCGGACGAGCGGTGTCATCTGAGAATCGCCTAAGCTTTTCGTTAGCGTATGTCAGTTCAATACATTTCTTATTTGTTTATCATCTTTACCGCTTATAGAATGTCACTATGTCTTCACCCTAAGATCGATATTACCTACGACCTGTCTTAAATTAATTTAATAACTTGTTTCCCTTACAACATGTTCTTCAATAAGCAGCTGGTATGTATGAGGACGGTGAAATTAATATCGAGAGATAATAATAAGTTACGATAATCAGCATGAAGGTGCAATTCTTATAGCACCTGCTTACTAATGGTTTATTTAGTAACTAAGAATTATTTTATGAATAGGTCATGTGTATTTTAGGAACCTTCATGTTTTATCTTTAACGCAGTCAAAATGGAATAGTTTTTGGTCCAAGTTTTAGACGAGAGGGGCCAGTAGTAAACGCCTTTGAAGTTTTTCGTATTTCTACTGTGACTTTTGATAGGATTGATATTGCAGGTACAGATATACCCAGATAACGTAAGTATCGCGATCCGTATGAAAACCAAGCGTTCTATTTTTTGACTACCTACTATGACGTCATAAGCACTATTTAGTTACGATACAAAATAGACTACGTTTTTCTTAATTAAATGTCTAAAATTAAGTTCTTGAGTTGTAACGTTGTTGTTTTTAACAAATCAGCTTGCCGCGACAGTAGCCACGTTAAGCATAAAATGCTTAAGCCGGGCACGTGAAGTAGGTGCTCTTGCGTTATCTAAGTATATCTATGATTGACAGAAAGCTTCTCTGTAGGTTGTGTCAAGTTTAAACATTTTTGACTTTTCTATTATCATTCGAACTGATTTATTATCACCTTGTCCACCCCCAGGTCTATGACTGATGCTAAAGTAACTGTTTGATCGTTATTATAGTACTATTTCCTACCAAGACATGAATAACCAAATTATTCGCTTTCTGTACGGTATAAAAGTCATGATTCATGTATCCCAAATACTTTACTCAAACATTTTATTGCGGATTTCATTCCGTTTAGTAGCGGACATAAAATATATCTGTATTGCTCAGTTAAAATACCTTCTCCTTTTGGATATCATTTGATTTTATTAAGAGAAGAAATCTCAAATGGTTCTTTGGTAAGAAAAAATACGAAAAGCGACACAAGCTAATTCGCCCCACTAGCAATTTCAAAGAACATTTTAATAATAAAACGAAGCTAACGTCTACAGACTAGGACCTAATATAACCCCTTGCGGAACCTCCCTTTCGTAGTTCCTACTAACTACCTTCAGACTACACGTAACATGTGCTATTAATCGATTCACAGTTACCGATATACATAGATAGTAAATCGACGTCCTGCCGAGCTAGTTAAACTTTCATATTAAGCTTCTGTCCGACGTTAGTTCATAATGTATTTAATAAGAACTTCATTGACTGGGTGAATGAATAACAATATGTTACCATACTCAAAGCATTTATTTCAAATAGACCCGTGGCAGGCACTTTTGCATAGTCAAAAATAAGCTACCTACAGTCCACCCACAGCCATAACAACTGTGAATGGACTGTAGTTGCCCATTCGAAAATCGTAGATCTCAAGGAGAAGAATGAACAAAAAACTCCATGGACACTCTTTTCAAATCAAGTTAGATATTACATAGTCCTGGGTCAATATTGTTGCTTCTATATGTGAGCACAACGTAGAGATAGAAAAGAAAAAAAAAGATAGTTAAGACCGTAAAGATAAGGATAAGCCCTACTAACCATAATGAATGGTACTCACATTTACAAAAACTCAAATCTTCTAATTTATATAAAACAATGGTAATTAAAGTAACTACTAGTACTAAGTTTCCAAACGAAAAAAAATAAAGAACTAGAGCATCTCTTCCAAACATTAAAGTCTTAGTTCGTGAGCCCAATAAAGTGGCTATGGTGCAGGACCAGCATATTATCATAACAAATAGAGTAATATTAAAAAAAAATTGTTTATTATAAAAGTTTATCCCAATTTATTTGGGGTCGGCGCAGTATATCTTCATTTTCCATACATCATATTACTCATCATCTCATCAGACATCTCCTTTCTTTCCATGTCATCGTTCCTTATAAAACTTGTTTGTAATACATAAGTTAACAATTTTTACTTTGTTACATACGTGTGTTTGGTTTTTTCAAGACTATTCTTTATAGCAACCTTCTCCATTTCGTTTGTTTGGAGCAAAACTTGCCTCTTTACTAGATACCTCTCAGTTCACCAAACTCTTAATTATTCTTATTATTTTTTAAATTTGCTTCATTAAATCATCAGCATTTGAAAATCAACAACAGTATATTGGACAAATCGAAAGAATGTGCAATTACATCCGTACCAATATATATCTTCACTTCACCTTACGAATTTCATCCGTACCTGTTTACACGGCAAATTCCGAATGTCTATGCTCGTCAACATCAAAGTGTCGATCAATGAAATTGCGATCATCCTTATGTGGTCAAAGCCCATCTCTATTGTTATCTAAACCGTCGCCATTGGTAGCAGGAGGGGTTAATTAAATTTCAGATCGTCTAGTATTTCAGCTATGTCCGGGCAGTCATGGGAGTGTAGGGATAGCTCAGTGAAGTGTGTGGTTACAGTGTCCTGTGTTAGTTCAGGTGTCACATGAAATATTTTATAGGTATTTTCTTTTAACCACGGCTACATATCCCTAAAAACTTTTGGTATAGCTTTTTTAGTATTAACAGTTTAAGTATGGAAAATTAAACTTGATAACAGATGTGTCATCGAATAGATTTCTTTTAACGTCGTATATTATTTCAATCATGGTCAAACATATTTGTGCTAGTTTGTCAATAGCTTTTTTGTTATCAATATGTGGATTTTCATTTTTATGTCACCTACTTGGTTATCAGATGTGTCATCTAATACGTTATTTTTAACATTAGCAGAGCTGGTTTGAGTTTCTAGGTGTAGCTTCGCTGTGTCTATGATAGTTAGTTTAGGTGTCAGATCGAACGTTTCGTTGGTCTTTTTTTTTCTACCATCCCGTTGATAGATGGCCATATTGTGTTATCAAATGTTGTTGTTGCTGATTTTTCTATTGCTATCAACAGTTTCAGTTTGGGCATTTTTCTTTTCTATGACTTATGTCGTTACCACATGTGGCACCTAATGCATTAGTTTTAACATTTACGGCCAACAGCCCTTTAGTAATTTAGCTTTTTTGCTTTTTTCTTTCTTTATATACGAGCAGACGTATGACGTTCTAAGTATGTCTGTTTAGGTGTCAGATGAAACATATTTTTGGCATTTTTTTACCCATGACTACATTTTGTTATCACTTGATACTGTTTCCAATGTCTCCATAGATTTCCTATTATCACCATGAGTTGCAGTTTGAGTATGGGTATTTTCCTTTTTTATGTTATCTATTGTGATACCGAATGTGTCACCTAATAGATTGATTAATTCAGACATGTTGGAGCAGGTATTATGTCCTTGTTTGTTGGTAGGTATACATATATCAAAATTATTGTACGTATTGTTTATTGTTGTAGGCACCTTACTAACCTAACCTAAAGCTTTTATTTTATCAACAGGTGTTCCAGTTTGAGTATGAGATTTTTCCATTTTTATGTTAAGTATTTTGATATCGAACGAGTCAGAGTGATTGGGATCTTTGATATCTCCGTAACTAGAAGGTTCTCAGGAATGTTCCCAGAACAACCAAAACCGAGATGCAATAATCTAATATACTTACTTGAATACTTACTAAGTTAATTATCAGCATCGCACAACTCAATAATAGTACCTTGATTACCTGTCCCAATCAGATTAGCGTCCATTGATAGATACAATACTACAGTAGATACGTTGGGTGATAGATCCCATCTATTTGATGTGGCCTAGTAGAGATCAATATCTAGCACAGGTGGCGTCGGTCATGGCGACAAATCCTTTGTTACCGGAGCCCTGAGCATGACTTACGGCGTATCTCGGATTACAGAGGCTGGCCGTATGTATGATATAAGCCAACTTGCGTGTATAATGCACCTGGTGAGCTATGCCGAATTATTGAGGCAGAATGTGTGTTTGTTTAGACTACTGCATATGCAGTAACCTCAACACTAGTGCTTCTGCGTTTGAAGTAAACCAAGGCCTTACTGATGATACATTTATCATCAGTAAGGCCTTGGTTTACTGATGCCTGAGGCCTTGGTTTTTTTTTTGGTTTATTATTTTAGTACATTTACTAAAATAATGTAATGTGTCAATTTTGGATTTTTCACTTGTAAAAGATTAAATAAGACGATAATATTAGATTTAAATAATTTTTTGCTGTATTAAAAATGGCTTGTATTGACTGCCTTCCATCTGTTTTGTTTTGAATTTTGATTCTGCAATTGTTTTATAATGGTAAACAGCATGTAGTTGTCTCATACTAAACTTGACCCAAATGTATGATACTTGTTTTTTTTTTCACGATTACTATATTCCATAGAGAAAGTTTTTTTTAATTTGATGGTCTATATCACATCCTTAAATATGAACACACCTTTCCGATACACGCTGTATAACAATGGAAGTCCAGACTATGCAGTTATGATAAGTTGCACTAAAACCGGACAGCTGCAAATCATATCTCAATAGTTCACTGAAATAACATTATCTGCAGCGCTTTGCTTTGTCCGCTCTGCTCAGCTTTTATCATTGAAATTCATCCTGGATTCGAATTCAACTGTTTCAAGTTTATACGATGACCCTCTATTATCAATGTAGATTCGGTTCGGATCAGAAACTTGACGCTGTTAATATTCATGAGGGCTAATCTTTATCGTTCATTTCGCACCATTAAGCGTACGAATTTGGAGGTTAATAAATCAGGGTGCTTATGATTGTGATGGTATTGAGTAGCTTGATGGTCTATTGTTCGTTATATTATGTTAATGGGGATGGGGATGAAAACTTGTGGGCGTGTTCCATGACTATGTTTCTAGATACTTTCATATTAGAATGAGGTTTACATAGTGTGTCGATGTCGACTCTGTATTCCAATATCATAGTCCTCATCATTTTCCTGCTCATATCCCAATTTATGTGGGGTCGGTGCAGCCTGTCTTCTTCTTCCATACTTTTATATTACTCGTCATCTCAGTAGTCACGTCCTTTCTAACCCATCCTTCACACAGTCCATCCATCGTTTTTTTAGATTTCTTCTACTCATCATATACTTGCACTCTATCTATTCTAATAAATACGAAATTTTGGATTGAAATTTGGCCTACGGATAGAACATGACCTCCATGTTGATTAGAGCTTGTAAATATTATTTACTCGCTTTTGTTATCTGTCACTTCTCTATACGTCTAACCCACAGGTTTCTTTTTCTTCTTACTTAATTTAAGAGATAATGATGTAAGTACCAGTGGCGAAGGTTCCGTACAACCCGATTCCTACCGGCTTCCCTTTGAAAAATGGCACAGTCAGTATTCTATAGCCAATAATATTCTACTTTATCCGCACCTGAATATAGTTCGTATCCCCCGAAGGAGTACGCAGGGGTGTATAATACTAAGTACACCAGTGGCGAAGGTTCCATACAACTCGATTCCTCCTCGAGTCAGTAATCCATAGACAAATAATATAATACATTAAACATATTTACTCCGGCTTACCTCTTACAAAAATTGACCCTTCGCTACTGGTAGGTACCAGTATGTCTTGTATAAAATAAACACGTTATTTCGTTAACCGATTTGACTCAAATATTCTGTACGTACACATTTTCGAATGCCTTTCCATTATTAAAGGTAGGTGAACAGGTTTTGAGGACTTTCACCGCCAAATTAAACATTGCAGCCTTCGTTGTTGGATAATATTTATTGCTATAAGAAATTCCCGTACAAGGCTTGCATTCTTAGGACATTACACATGGAGTAAGATATTGCGTTTCACTACATCCTGGTTTGATACTTACAAAATTCTGTATTGGTCACGAGTCTCAGGAGTATCAACATATTGGTATTCGTGACTGTACGTAGATTGAGGTACGCAGGGTTAAAAACAGGTTAGGGTTAGAAATCTCGTTTCGCTCAGACACCCCTAACCACAGGTTTTGGAACCGCCAACAACGACCGTCCATGATATATGGGATAAGATACAGGGATACATAAAATACTAAAATTCCGTTTTAGACTTTAATTTTGTACCGATAAAGTACATTATACTAAAACATCTGCAAATCGATACTCATTTTCGTTAAGTGTATCAAAGGCCTTTGACAGAACCATTGTAATAAGTAGATACTAAACGAACCCGATTACTTGTAAGTAAGAGATCTTACTCTGTCTTAAAAGGCAGTTGTTTTTTTCTTTTTTTGACGCTGTGTTTTCACGGCATCTTGCTAAAACAAAACCTTTTGAATATGGGATAAGATACAGGGATACATAATATCCTTAAATTCCGATTTAGCTTTAATTTTGTACCGATAAAGTACATTACACTATAACGTCTGCAAATCGATACTCATTTTCGTTAACTGTATCAAAGGCCTTTGACAGAACCATTGTACTAAGTAGATACTAAACGAACCCGATTACTTGTAAGTAAGAGATCTTTCTCTGTCTTAAAAGGCAGTTGTTTTTTTCTTTTTTTGACGCTGTGTTTTCACGGCATCTTGCTAAAACAAAACCTTTGGAAACTGGTCGTGCACTATCTAACGCATGACCAGTCCTTCCCTTTAAAACAAAATTACAGGGAATTATTAGTTTAAAACCGACTGATGGCCAGTCTAACCGGGCTTGTAGTTAGATCATATTAGTGCATACGTGCATAAGTATAGATGGCGCTGTCCACTCGCCTGATATAATCCTGTAATAGCCAATTATAGGACCTGCGGGATGTCTATTTTGAGGGTCGGCTTCCTATATCTAGTCGGCTAGCCGCGGTTATTTGAAAAGTACAAAAAATACATGTTTTTGATAAACAAGTGAATGTACATTTTTGCCAAATTCCTTTTAATTATTTTTTTTTAATAATATTTTTATAAATTTTATATACTAATTTTATCATTATAACAATTTTTTTTTATGTAATAATTATTATACCTCTAGCTGACAGTATCGGTTTTCATCCGTTTGTATCAACTTTCAGGCTCGTTTGTACCACAGATAACTAATTAATTACCTACTGTAGAACGCTAACGTATTTAAATAATCGTGCATTCGTGCCGGTTCTGTAATTTTTTTGAAGATGACAAAGACAGAATTATGTGGTCCAAGCAACTTTCTCGTCTACAAATCTGTTTTACCAATTAGCAGCAACTGTCGAAAGATTTAATCACTGAACCAGTTCACGACCTTCAGACCAAAAGCATGACTCACACTCTTTCTTCACTAAAGTACACACGCCACACATCAAGCTAAACATTTCCAGTATAAAATGGCCTTGTTTTGTATAGATTTACCGTACAGAGAGAGATTTGCTTATACTGGCTTTGTATAGCTAGATTGGTCGTTGTGCATACCTTCCTACCAGCAGTTCATTTAAATTCCCTCTCTACTTAAAAGTAACTTCTCTTTCAATTGAACGCGTCACGGCGCTGTGGACAGTTGATAAAATAATTAGCTATTAGCTGGGGCAATGTTCCTCCCTTTGTCGTTGATAATTTTATCTATGCGCTCTACTGAGCCGTGACTCATAATAATCTGATTTGAGGGGGACCTCTCTCACTGATTTTTGCTTCAACTTCAACTTTTACTCTTACCCTTCAAGTTTTAAGGGAAAGACGAGGAAAGTTGGGATTACTCACAATTTGACTTGATAGGAAAATAACGGAATTACTGTCTTGTTTACAGAATTATTTGTTTTTGTTTAGTTGGTAAGTCCTATTAAAAGATGATTAGTAATTAAAATACACGGTGAATGGGATATCCTGATACAAACTTTTACCAGGAACCAGTGAGATGGGTTTAGATTCATCACTGTGATGAATCTATACCCATCATCAGCATGAAATTATTTGACGTTCATTGAAAAAAAGAAAAAAAAAACAGCCGTATGTCTGACATTGCAATTTTTGTGGGATAACAAACAAGCATACCATACCATACCTAATTTGGTTACTTATTTTGACTTTCATAAATATATTTTTTCATTAATCTAAAATTTTCAACCGACCTTGTTCATGTATGTATTTCCAAAGTATCGACATATCAGGCGGAATAGCCAGACGTTCAATATCTCCGTCATCTAGTCTGCATAACTCAATAACAAAACTATGCGCTTCACCATAATGTCGTCGACAGCCTAAGGGCGTGTACACATTTACTGGCTAACCGCTCGTGAGCTCTCTCTCACCTCAACGACCAACGATATATTCAGAGGGAGAACACAACGCGAAATGTTTGTCTTCCAAATATTGGCCGCGACAGAATTCATTGTGAACACACCCTTATAATATATCATTACCCCGCGAATATTTTAAGAACAATTTTATATTAAAATACTTGAGAAATGTTAGTAGAATCTAAAACTTCTGATTCCATTAAGTGCTTAGCCAATATAATATTATGCTGAAGATCTGAAGAAGAGTGAAGAATTATAAGTCTATTATCGTAAAGTAAATTAACGAAATTCGGTTTTATTATTCTTAATTGAAATTCAATTTCGTTTGGTGCGGTACGATAAATAACAAACCAAAGTTCCATATTGCGAACTATACGAAGAAATTCTGAAAAGCGTTAAATCGTTTCAGTTTAACGAAACTTCGAACGGCGGCGGAGGTTTTACGAATGTATTGTATTATGAAGAAATACTTCGACTGCTAAACTTGGCGTTTTGCAACGTTATAATTAATCGCCACAGACGCTTTCATTTCGGGGCAAAACAAAAAGATAATTGCGCCCAATTAATTTCGACTCCTTGCAAATGAGGGTGAGGTCCTTTTATGTCCCCTCTACGCTTTTATTGGTTCCAGGCAATATTTAGTTTGGCCGATTTGTTTGTTTTACGTTTTCAGTCGGTAATGAATTTTCTTTAGCAAACGGTCTCTGGTCGCCCGTTACAATGGGCATTAATCTTAATGGTCGTTTTAACAAATTCAAGGGTCCTATTTGTTCGTTTAGGTCCTAATATGTGGAGCTCTTTTGTTGGTTCATTGGTATGGCGTTTACGAACCAATTAATGTTTGTACGGGTTCAACAGAATAATTTGCATATTTTATGGACGCTGAACAAAACTTTGTCCACCTTTTAGATCTGCTGGCATTGTCGTATTTCCAAATTGGAGGTAGCCTTAAACGCAACGGCGCGGCGTCTCTTTAGTGATGGGTTACTTGTTGGAAGAACGAGATATTTTGGCCTTTTTTTAATCAAGTGACTGAATATAAGATTTTAAACTATCATGGTCACTAACTTTATTATTAATACTCGAAACGGGATATTTACCATATTTACTGTTTTTTATGAGTTCCGTTTATCCGTGATCATGGTGCTTGCAACAGCGCCGAAATATCGGGAACTCATAAAAACAGTAAACATGGTAAATATCCCGTTTCGAGTATTAATAATAAAGTGACTGAATGTACTTTAGTTTTAAGCTGGGAATTAATTTACCGTAAGATACATGTACGTGGTAACAAATTTAGTCTAAGCTTATTCTATTAAAACTCCGTGATAGGTACGGTCTACTGGTTACTTAGACATAAGATACCGGAGATGAATGCCGGATAACTTCGTGTAATACTCCTGATATTCAACTTTAATATGCGTGTTCGGAGAAAGATCATCTAGATTTTATCACGACTCACGGCATTGATCAGTGATTATACTCTCGTGGGCTTCCCCCTTGACCAGTTTGACCTTACATGTATCATATATGACACATCGTTTAAGTACACGTGCACTTAAAAATCTAGATAATAAATCAGAAACATTCCGTCAATTCACATAATCCGGTGAGATAATTCACTTTGTAATAACGCGATAACATTTTCCACGGATATATATTTTGTGTTCTGATCATGGTCAAAATAATAAAGATAAGGTGTTCCTTTGGGCTGATAACTCTTATCTATTGCACAATTTATTAATTTCAGTGCCCAAAGGCCGTAAACTGTATAGGAAACACGACTTGTGACGTGGGGTTATCATTAATAAGATTATAATTTTTTTGATAACGCATTTTTTTTCTTATGAGACATAGTACAGCAATTAAAGTAAACATCGTATGTTTTTTTTACAAAAAAATAAATCTTTGACGCCACGATGACTATTCTTTTTAAGATAATAATGTAGATTCATTACTATTGTAACAATAACACATTATTCATTTAAAATAAATTATCTTCCTACTAATTATATTATTTTATAAATCCTATACTAGACAGGTATAAGAAATAATCATACATTATTAATGCTTTTGTTTTCACCACGACTAAGAAATGCATTTGTTACCATGAGCGGAAAATACATTTAAAAAAATCCCCGTACGCGATTTCTGCTATATCCAATTGCAGTTTGCCATATTGAATGCCAATCAAATACCGCAACACATTCCAATTTTGACATGCTCATTCGAAAACTGCGATGCGTATCATTTTATTATTTTAAAATTTTCCAACAGTATATTCGAGAACGGAATGGTATCGTAATTGATACCTACTATCATGGCGCATCCGGATTAATTCCTTTTCACGTATCGACGCGACGTCCAAAGTTCTCTATGAAAATAGCTATGATTACATAAATACAAATAAATAAAATTGAAGTGTCTGTTTGTTATATCAAAATAAAACTTTTTACTGTCTGTCCGTCTTACTGTTTGTCTGTTCCGGCTAATTTCCGAAACGGGTGGACCGATTTTGACAGGACTTTTACTGGCAGATAGCTTATGTTATAAGGTCTATGAGCAGACAAATCGGTTTACCCTCTTTCTTTTCTTTAACAACCATCCGCAATAACTTCAGTTTATCCGTGGTCATAGTTGCAACAGCGCCGAAATATCGGGAACTCATAAAAAACAGTAAACATGGTAAATTTCCCGTTTCGTGTATTAATAATCTTCCGTGATTATCAATTATTCTGAGCTCGCGATATTTCGACGCTGTTGCAAGCGCCATGATCGCGGGATGTCGGGTGCTCAGAACAATTGATAATCACGGAAGATATCCCGTAAGTGACAGTGTTAGTTTATAACAGTGATGTCACTACCTTCTTTTCTTCTTTCAACATATTCGTGAAAGAACAGATGCCTTTGTTCAGACGAGTCGTTGAAAAAAAAACAAAGATTGGAACCGTATTTGTAACGCTGATCTGTTGCTATGGGACTAGGTATATCAGATTACAATAAGCTCTTTATTCATGAGTCACGTTTGCTACCATTCACGTTGTGAAGATAAGGCTCTATTAACGCCTAACAACAACTAAAAAATGTTTCCTATCTTTTCAGGACTAGAAGCTTTAAAATTATTCTTCAGGTGAAAATACACCTTGTGACCTTAATCTAATAAACTAATTTCTTTTGTTTCAGGCTGCTCTTTGCGCTGACTACAGTGTGCCAGTGGATTGCGTAGCAGCAGGGCCAGCACCTCGTCCCAGTTCCTTCCACGAGATCTCCGCACCCAAAGTAAGTAACAGCTACTGATTTCATTTCTACCTATATACATAAAATATTAAACTGACTGACTGACTGACTGGGTGATAATTATATCATCACACAGCCCAAACCGCTGGTACTAGAGACATGAACCTTGGAGGGTGTGTTCTTTGTCAAGAGTAAGTATCCACTAAGAAAGGATTTTTGGGAATGGGGTACAATAAGGGATGGATGTTTATATGAAAGTCCGTCAGTTTTGAAGTTAGGATCTTCAAATTTTGTGTTTAGGCTGACGATTAAAAATTATTTTATAGTGTTTTTGATAATTCTACCCCCGATGGGTTAAAAAGGGGGATGAAGGTAAGTAACTATGTTTGGTCGGGTGGGATATTTTTGACATCCACGCGGGCGAAGCCGCGGGCAAAAGCTAGTCATCCTATAAAGGGCCTTTCCATGTGTTGGCACGTATGTAGTAGATACAATCAATGCATCAGTGGGCAACCCTGCTGAATATGTCCTGTAAGCCTAGTAAATGACAAGGCCATTAACATTAATCCAGCAGCATATAACTGAAGGCGAATTCCATCACCAGTACCTACCTAACTGTTGCAGAAAGCTAGAGCTTTTTGCGATAGGTACTTGCACTTAAGCTAATGTTATGCGTAGTATCCTATATGTGAGGCAATCTTCTAATTTGAGGAACACTGCTTTGCAAAAGCAAAACATTAACGACTATTATTTATATACTGTGATGATTTCAACAAATGCAGGAAATGCAACTCATAAATTACCAGAAACACAAGAGAGAATTCAGGGAACAAAGAGATATAATTATCAAGGACTCATTGTTGCAAATGATGAGTAACATCCGATTAAATCATAGGTTTTTAAGTAAACGTGTTTCTTAACGTTATCATTATTTAGGTGAATAGTATTAAAGTGGTACTTATCGTTATTGTAACTTTAAATAGGTATTATACACAGCAAAAATTAACTAGGGGCTTATGATGTGATTAGCTCACTTTTTTGTTAATATTTATTTAGAAACTTACAACAATTTCAAAATAAACCTGTAAATCGTGCAGGGTCGAAGAAAAGGTATTGATGACTAAACCAATTAATCTATACACCAGGTATCTGTAAGCTCTTGCACTAACATAGCCAAAGAGTCTTATGTCGAACAAAGGAGTTCAACAATTTTCATCATTTTATAAAACCGTGTGATATAAGAAAGTTATGGGTTTGCACCTATAATTCTAATGCTGCATACCAGTACTTTACATAAAAATAAATGCATTCATTCAAAGTTACAAAACAACTTGCGTTGTGAAGCTTGGTCCATAAACTTGAGTAAACAGTCATTAGTTTACTATCAGTTCATAGACACTTTTTGTTTATACGCCGAGTAACATGGGACAAGGGCAGGAAGGTGATGATGATGATGAATACCAGTAGTTTACATGGAGCGACTGCCTATCTGGCCTCCACATCCCAGCTAGTACTAGGTAATACTCTTTGGTAAGCCAGCTTCGCCAGTCAAGATTTGTTGGTAAAATTGATTAATCTTGGAAATTCCCACGACTTTTTCATACATTACACTTTTACTTACTTGTTATCTATACTGAAAGATAATAATTTGATAACAGTGCATAGGTACAACGTAATCCCCGAAAATACAAACAAAAGCGAGATAAAGACCTCTTTGGGTAAATAGGCTGTGATCGATTTCGCATATCGATGGCTGTATGTGATAGGGAGATAAAGTGAATCACTTTAATATTGATATCGTAAATATTACTTTCCATAGTATATTTTATTATTGAATAAAAAAATTATTCATTTAGAATCTCCTCTGTTATATTCTCCGTGGACAATTGGTCATTTTATAGAGACATCATCGAATATCAGCATGAAATCACTGCCTCGTTGGTCTAGTGGTCGCAATCGCGACTGCTGAGCATGAGGTCCTGGGTTCGATTCCCGGGTCGGGCAAACTGTTATTGGGTTTTTCTATCAGGAATTTTTCGGTAGCAGCCACGGCCTGGATTCGAGCCCGGTTGATGGCAATAGGCTCGCTAGGGGGCGAGCCTATTACGTGGGACTTAAACATAACTGGCAAAATATGACCCTTTGGGATTACAAGCGTGGTGTTATGTGTATCGTGGAATAGGAAGGTAACTACCGTTTGTAAAGTTTAATAATTGTTGTGCTTCTTCTTAGCGTGTCGATGGCTAATTTTTATTAGATATGTTGGGCCCAAAATTCAGCTACGCAAATTCCGCTCGCTGATGCAGTCATAAGATCGTCAAGTGTGCAGGTGTTAGGGCATGCAGCGCAAGATGGAAGATGGGCCATTGTCTGTGGAGACACGTCGCATACACATTTGAGATCTGAGCCGTACATGAACTAATAATTAATGAGTAAAAACCTTTGAGGTATTTCTTAGAGGTAATTTTCGTATTTAGGAATAATAAATATGGAAATCACCCCTGAAAGCTACTCAGTTAAATTCCTAGATTGTTACACTCGTGCAAATCAATCTTGAATGAATATTTTTGTTCAATGATATATGAGAGTGTCCACTTTTAAAAATTATAACAATGATAACGAACGGTACTCCTGGACACGGCTCGTTTGTTAGAAGGTTCCACTCTAGCTTGGACCTTGTTTCCGATACCGGTGGGCTACAATTTTTTATATTTTTAATTGTTTTTTATATTGTTTTTTTCTAAGGATTATTTAAAAATGTTAATGATTTGTGAAGATATAAATAAAGGAAATAACAATGAATAATAATAGTGACAAACATTGTTCAGACAAATACTCAAGTATTAGGTATTAATGATGAGTACTCACCTAACCGGCTTTCGCTATCACACTTTCACGAGTACACGTGCACTGAACCCTCGATAACAACATTATATCTTATCCAGTGTAAAAGTCATTGATATCAACCAATCAGTGATCAGTGAAGTATACCTATTGATAACAAATGTCGCATCGTCCCATGACGCATCTTTATGCGGGGACTTTATGAATATTCTTGAATCATTATTATTGCTTTATCCAAATGAATAAGTAACTAAAGTCTATTCAAGATCTTGCTTCCAATTAAAGTTCCGCTTGAACAAATATCAACTTTATGTCAGTATAAATTAGATTAATTTCAGAATGACAATAGACAATGTGAGGAAGTCATAAAACGTTTATAGTTGTAGCGTGGATGTAGCGCTAACTGAACTTCATGGGTGTGTTTAAAAGTGGTATTTTAAATAACCTCATTTAAATCATATTTGTTTACATGTTTGGGAACGAAATTGCGAACACAATATACTTAAAAAGTTCCTTAGTGTCCTACTAAGATACTATTATCATTAATAACTATTATTTTGACGCAAATATCACGTGATTACTAAGACTTCCCGGGTGATTTAATCGAAGGCGAATTATTTTGTGATAACTTTTAATATCGCCTGACTGAGTTACCAAAACAGATAATACTATCGGACGTACCCGTTTTACCAAATATTTACGACATTATTTGTATGTTTTAGTAAGATACATTAGTCATGCTAAAACAATAATATGGAGAATCTCTCGTACAACAAAAAATCTTCTCAAATAAGTTGATAGTTAGTTTATAAACACAACTAAAGGAAAATCAGCTAGAATATAACTAATAACATCAACTTCTGGGGAATTTCAAAACTTGCACCAAAATGTGTAAATCAACTAATAATCTAATACCACCTAAATCATTGAAGAATAAGCGTTTCAGTAAAGCCTCAATCAAATTCAACTCATGAAATGTTTACGATGAAATGAAATAATACTTCTCAGACTTTGGACTGCCTTTTAAATCCTAACCATTTCCATTACTGAAGTTTTAATAACCCAAGATGAAATTCTTCAGTTACATCTTTTTGCATTAAGTACCCTTTAATAATTTACTAAGATTACCCTTACTAATTAAAACTCAAAGAGCTTTATTTCACACATAAAACGAGTACCAAAATGTGTATTGCATAATCCTGTACTTCACTTTACAACGTAGTTAAGGTACCAAAGTACCAAAGTGTGTACCAAATCCAACCCCACTTGTTGAAGTGATCTCATCGAGAGGAGTATGCCCATAAAATGTTAATGGCCGACATAAAAATCTTATAAAACTCATACTCTCTCTGCTATTTTTGTTTTCAAACCAAAATAAAGTGTTTACATTGTGTTTCTCTGACATTGAACTCGTTAGGTCACCTTTTATTTTAAGCGTTCATAAATGTATAAAGATTGTATGCTTTGCGATTATATTAAGAATAGGCTTGGCCTTGAAAGGGGACGTTCTAACTTTAATCTTATGAGTCAGCAAATTCTATACAAATATTACCTAAGCTGAAGTTTTTTTAGACAAGGTGAAAAGGTCAACCATATCTTTATCAAGAGTAAAGCGCTGGCTACACCGCCAGCTAGCGAGCGAGCGAGCCAAGCGAGGCTTTTTTCATACTTCGTTTCGGCTCTTTCGGTAGTTCGCGGTGTGCCGTGCGAGCACCGTTTCACCTCTTTTCATACTTGTGTACCAAAAGTGCCGAACTAAATTAACTGTGTTCAATTACCAAATAAGATAGTGCAGAAAAACATAGGTACCTACTGTAAAGAAAATTAAAATTCAATGACATTGTTAAAACAAGAGTTTTGTTTGTTAATTTTACCTATGTTAGGTTAGGTCCAGTTTCCACCACATACAAGATTTAACACACTGTGACACGCGACGTGGATTTCAAGCTATGTGATTAGTTAAAACGCACGTCTCCTCTCCGTGTTGGTGAAAACCGGGCCTTAGTCAGTATGTACTAGGAAGCTACGCTATAATCCGATTGGTCAATGTCCTATCACATTGCTCATGCGGTTGCAGACTCATCCTGCGTTGCATAAACTGAACTAATCTATAAAGACAACACTTTATGATTAATAATACCTAAAGAGACACCTGCATGGCTTGATAAAATTATCAGATTGATACCTACCCACTATATCATTTTATCTGCTTGTAGTATTCCACGATTATAGAAGTCCTTCTATTCATCTTGATCACGTGTTTTTTCTTTCCATAACATTACATAACATCACGCCTGTAATTAATCCCCGAAGGGTTAAGCAGTACCTAACGGTACACCAACATTTCGCCTGTTATATTTAAGCCCCATGTAATAGACTCCGTGTCAGTGTCTGCTACTGAGGAATATCTGGTGATCCACCACATCGAGACTCCGTGGCTGTTACTGAGAAATTCTTGATGGAAAAAGCAAGTGATACTTTGTCTGAACTGGGAATGGAATCCAGGACCTCATGCTCAGCAGTCGCGCTTAAGACCACTAGACCATCTCTTAAAAAAAACACGTCATTTGATCAAGTCATCCTACCTCTGTGCACTGCTGGAAACATGCCTCTCTCTTGTAGAGTGTCATTACCAGTTTCCCTACAACACACATTCAGTCCGTCCCAGCCAACATTTAGTTGCCTACACGTATATAGCATCAGAAATGAATATGAATTTTATGAATAAGTTTGCATTCTAAAATGATCATTATTGCTTACAAGTAAGGTACCGGTAGGTACATTTCTTCCTTTTATAAATATCCGTAGGTGGATATAACAGCGTAGGTATATTTATGTCATCATTTAGGTCGTTGTCCTAAATGCATGAAACATAGAATGAACTACTCACAACACTGACACTGAATGTATGAATATGACTGTTCTCACTAGCTTGACCGCAGCAAAAAACTATCAATACTATGAATATGACATCTTAAAACCACATATTTTGATAACATGTTAAAAAATGAGTCAAAGAATTAGGTACATAATAAAAGTCATATGCTACATCATGTCTGTTCTAACGAGCTTGACCTCAGTGCGCTATATGAAATATCAATACCATGAATATCGTCTCAAACCGCATGTTGTGATAACCATGTCAAAAGTTGAGTCAAAGAATAAACTGATCAAACGTTTTCTCACAATCAAGCTTTAAGAGGGAACAGGGGCAATTCTTCATCCAAATGTTCCCTTTTTTTTCTTCCTGAATAATGCCTCTAGACTAGAGCAATCATTTTTTTCTTCATAAAATCAAAGTCTACTGTAGACACGTCCTTGTCATTTCCTTTTTTTCAGCCACTAACTCCGACTCCCATTAGTAATTCTTAACAAGTTCCCATAGCACCAATTGTGCTATAGTAGTAACATTAGAAAATGTTCTAAAAACTTAAAAAAACAAAAAATGAAAATAAATCAATACAGCCAGTCAATAAGATAGCATTGACCACTCATGATTAAACGTTCATTTATGTAAGAATCAAGATTCTAGATTTAATTTAGTTAAATAAACCGTTATAAACAAAGCGACCAGCAGACAGCTTCGGGAAAGAGGTTCAAAGCCGTACGGATGCTTCACATCGGAGAGCAAAAAATAATTCATGAAAAATTGGGTTAGAATTAGCAAAGCAAGGAATACAGGTGCATTGTTGTGTTGTAAGAATCCACCTTGAAGCTGTGGGGGATGAAAAATGTTTAATGTGTTCGATTTTTTTCTGATGAACCAAGAAAGCGCAGGCTCTAACTGTATTTAAAAAAAGGTCTTGTTTTACGTAAACTGTAAGGTTTGCGTATCCTTATTCATTGTCTAGTATCCAAAAAAGATAACTTTAGTACACAACCTGTGCCGCCTGGCCACAATCCACAGGAGAAAAATCGTAACTTTATATCAAACGAAAGTGTATCTTAGTCATAAGCTTTAAATAAATTTCACCCACAAGTGCACACAGACACGGACACCCACACTATCGTGAGAAATAAAAAATCAATGAACAAACTTCTCGATGACCTTTTCAAGAACGTAGCGTTGTGAAAGAATGACTCATTCAGTCATTCAACTCTCCGTTGTAATTCTACTACGAATGTATAAAACGAGGGGAATTCTTTTTTTACAATCCATTGCTTTTTTTGTTACCAGCCTTTTTTTAAATCCCCGAAAATGCTAAAACCGACAGGCAATGGAACCAAAACTGTTTAACTGAAACTTTTCGTTACAAGTTTTCGGGATAGTGGCTTGAAGTGTTAGTCGGTCAGTCTACTTGCTCACTCGACTCGAACGTAGTTATCCTTTTAAGTTGATGAGTCAACAATTTAAGCTGAGGACGAAGAATGTTTATTTAAGTAATGAGGTAGGTATGTATGACAAGTGACCGTAATATGTATGTTAAGAATTTGAATAAATCACCTCGTATTAGTCAGCCATGTTTGATTAACTGCGTTAGGTACAAAGTTGTCGTAATTGCGAAGAATGCTGTTTAATGTTAAAACTTTGGTTATTAATGGTAAACTTAACGTATTACTATAAATCAATAACTCGACCTATAAAGGTGACTATATCCAGTGGCGGGGCAAGACCACAATTTTATGTGGGCAAAGTACATTTAGCGAGGCCCGGAATCGGCATCGACTCGGAATTCACATGTATCATTCGAAAGGCCATAATTTCAGGAACAAAATGGTACATAATATTACGTACGAAACAAAACTCCAACAGCTTTCACTTCAACCACAGAAAAAATAAACTGCAAATAATTCACTTGAAATCCCATCGCAGAAAACATTTTTAGTAATCCTATACGAAACAACGCCATCTAGCTTAAAATATCAGAAACTACAATGGCTTTTTGTCAGTACAAGAACGAAGGATGTCGCTGTGTTAGAAAAATAAAAAAAAATAAAACAGAGTGCACGTCAACAAAAAATATATATTGGCCAAAATTGGCCATGTACAGTTTGGAGATTTCGTTCCAGTCCCAATTTTGTCATTGGGTTTTTGAGGTGCGAGGCCCTCGTACCGCGAGGCCGTAGGCGGTGGCCCACGTCGCCTACGCCTTGCGCCGCCTCTGACTATATCCTCTGTAGAATAAGAGGTATTTAGAATTTCACTATCAGTCTAATGCTTCCTTAAAAGCCGTAATTGGCTAGGGAGTAGGGTACCTATCATGTTTCCAGAGTAGAGATAAGAATCTGAGATAATTAACTGTTAGTGTACTGTATAAACACGTTAACCCATTGGTCCCGGCTGTCATTTGTAGATCTTTGACAGTCGTTACAGGTAGTCTGTGGCCCGAAAGTCTGACTACCAGTCCTAACAAGGGGAGTTGTGTTACCTATTATTAACCGGGTTGTGGAGGTCAGATAGGCAGTCGCTCCATGTAAAATACTTGTCTTCAGCTGCATACGGTTAGACTGGAAGCCGACCCTAACATAGTTAGGAAAAGGCTAGGACGATGATCAGTTTACTATATGAGACACACACGTTGTATCATGCCTGTAGCCCCCGAAGAGTCGTATAGAGGTGTAAATACCCAAGTTTCGTCAGAGTTACTAAGTCCCATGGAATTTGAGATAAATCTATCGTCTTTAACAAATCCAGAATCCAGTCTGCTACTAG
Organism: Noctua comes; assembly: GCA_963082995.1. NCBI lineage: Eukaryota > Metazoa > Arthropoda > Insecta > Lepidoptera > Noctuidae > Noctua > Noctua comes. The sequence continues at coordinate 9,830,320 of OY720280.1, read as the reverse complement.
GAAAATTCTCATGGGAAAACTCAGTAGAAATATCAGTGGGGACAAATTGACGTGGGACTTAGTGTTGAGCAGTCGTGCTTGAGACCACTGGATATATAAATATTCAATGAATCCATCTACTCGATAAATCCCTTATTTAGCTCACGGACAGCGAAGAGCAATCTCATTAGCAATCTAAGCCACACGTCAATTAATTACAGATATTAATGTCCAATTCCTATGCAATATTCTAAGTATTCTAATATCCTTCATTAATACGAGTATGTTCGCCTTCCTTTGAGTCACAAGTTACGATAATTATTACTTAAGAATTTCAATCACGCACTCATTCATTAATAATTACATGCAAGTTACAAACGGTATAGCAAAGTGATTCAGATGGCCAATTAATAAAACATGCAATGATTTGACGGCGTCGATTCCTTGTTGAGTCAGGAGTTAGACCCGTGAGTCAATCATTAACATCCTTAGACGGCTACTGAGAGTTAGACAGTAGTTAAGTTGGTTAAGGATGAAAAGAAAAAGATATGGAAAGAACATTAAAACTCTGCTTGTTGAATAATTATGGTTTACAGTTGAATCAACATTTACATAAAATATAAGCTCTGGTTAACTTAGTTGACATTTGATTCACTTCAAATCATTTTCTATTTAAATAAATGAAGTTTTTAACGTCAGAAATTGTAATAGAATCAAGGCGTTATATAATATATTTAAGGCTATTTCGAAACGCCTAGTTGACGCTTCCCGTGACCCAAGGGCTGGCTTTTACTTTGGCCAGAGGCCATACAACGTGGCAACGCCGCCAGTCTCTTGGGCACACAGCGCGGCGTTGAGGAGGTGTTTTTTATGCCCTTTTATAGTTTGTTGTTAGTTTATTTATTTTAGTTTATATATTAGTTTTTAATTAATAATGTATTTTAATTAAAAACGTTTACTCTACTGAATAAAATTGACCCATCAGGCGTAATCTTTCTGATGACGATCAGTCTAACAAACAGTCTTACCAAGGGATATCGTGTTATGCAGTACACGGAGGTAAGATTGGGAGTCGCTACATATAAGCAAGTATTCAGTAGCAACCGTCCGGTTCGACTGAAAGCCGACCCTAACATAATTGGTAAAAGAGTAGCAGATAATGATATCAACACATCTATAAGAACCGTTATAAAAAAAAAACTACTGAAATCGAAAAATTGGGATCTACCAAACAGTCGCGATAATTTCAACTTCAAATAGAATGGAATGAGGAACTAAACTTTATTACTATCCGTACTCGATTATACGATTAAAATTCAATCTAGTAGAGGTCATTGAGTTAACTACTTATTAATTAATACGCATTAAAATACTTCGCACCTATCAAGGTTATGTGCTATTTAAAAAACAAAACAAGTTAGTACCTCTGTACTGGGTTGCGAGTTCAAAAACTGGCAGTACCTTTTAAATTTACTTTAAGTATGTTCTATTTTACCTCAATACTTTTTCTCATGCTCCAGCGCTTGGTAGTCGATACCGTCGGTCTAATAACGGAACACACTCACAGTAGCAATGCCTTTTAATTTGACAATTTTACAAAATTCAATGCGTTATTTACGTTGTTGGGCAGTGGATTCCAAATTGCCTTCAAAATCGCTGATTGCAAGTGTGTTACGCAATTTGAGATGCCCAGATACGACACAATGGGTGATACACAACAAAGGCAGCTAAACCACACATTCGCCACCGGATTTCATCAGCTATCCTGTGGTCGATCGTGCGTCACAATGTGCTTCCAGCCAGACCCTAGAATCAATAAATACATGAATTTAATTAGCAATTTCACACGTTGATTGATACTCGTTTTTTCTCCATACGCAAAGAGGTCCTTTTTCTACAGTAGTAGGTAGAGAGGTATATAAGCTGATATTATTTATCAATTAGTACTTCGGCATCTTCCCTGCATATTGGCCAACGATGTAATGAGTCAATCTTCCCATCCCCGTACACGTCAGTGCAATGTGTAACCATTAGCATCGGGGGTGTGTCATTGTTTTGACTACCATCTATTGTTATATCAGAGTACTCACACTAATTATTAATACTTACATTTCATAACAAGCATTGATTTCTAAACACGTCTGGTTGGTGGATGACTAAGTGTCTTTGGCCCGCAATTATTACGGCGCAGTGTGAGACTTACCTACATATTCTATGTATGTGCACTCGCCGTCACGTACGTAGTCTCGATTCGTGGTATTCTTCCATAAAGAGTCGTGCCCCCGTGGGGCGTTTCCGTCCTTTCAATATCATTGGCCTTATCTATTTCGCTCTGGTTTTAATTAATGGCTGACCCAGAACTATTATCAATGTTTGGCAGTCCATCATCGTCATTTATAATGAGTCAAGCATTCGATTGTAATTTGTTTTCTCATTTTTTATAAGATGCCTTTTATACTCTACCAAAAATAGCCAGAAGGCAAATTGCACATATTCACGCTTTGCGTCTGCCAATCCGTCTGGATTTGTAATCGCAATCTCCATGACTTTCGCTGCAAAACTTTCATTTTAACACTCCTCATACCAACATTCTTTGGCAATAACCGGTACTGTTCGAAACTATTTTTAGTTCAAAGTAATTTATTTTATCAGAACTATATCAATTAAACGACGCTTCAATTTGATTGAAGATTAGTCTTCTAGTACTTAAAGTTTAATTAGCGCATCTGATAGTCTTATTACCTAGACGGTTATAACTGAGAGTTAAGGTGTCTTTGCATAATCAGCTTAATGATGTCGGCATTGCTGGGACACATGTGGGCACATACCTCCTCCCTGTAAGAGCGAGTAGGCCATCATCCACCCCGTGGGTCCCGATCTTATTACTTACGTTATTATATCTTCGAATTTTTGGTTCAATGACAAGCTGGTTTCCTCGCGATATTTTCATTCTCTTAGAGCAGTGGTTATAAAATGAATACACAAAGTGCAAGTTTGCCTGGGTTGTTAAAATCATTGACAAAGTCAAACTGATCAGGCAGGTAGTTCTGGTTATTCCCATATCCCGAAGTAAGGTCATCTTAATTCAAGCTAACCATGAGATCATCCTTTTCATTACTTTAATTCGAAACCCATGATATGACGCGTCCTGTCTTAGCAGCTTTTTTTTTTTCTGTGTTATTGGCATTTGACGCGGGTATTTTAAGAAATGTGCATCATCATTTTATTTGTGGAGAGAGATGATTAATGCTGTTGCTTGGCCAATACGTTTCTTTTTTTGTACCTGGAAACATATGCCAATTTGTGTTTGTGCAACGCCATTCGAAAGCCAATCAGTGCGAGAAGATGACTTGTGGGCAGTACAGTTACGTAGTCATAGAAATTGCGCCTTATTTTCTCTACGGATTCACCAAGCTGCAAGTTAAAAATTTGGATGAGTTAATTTGGTAGTTGAAACTTTTGACATTTTTCTCAGTCGTGGTATAAGATAGTTCTTGGAGATAACCTTCTCTGAAAGCTTCCAAAGGACCCATCATGCCATAAAGGGCCAATCTTTGATATTCGTGACAATGCTTTCGCTAGTTTCAGCTCTATTATACTTGGGTATTCTTGGCACCCAATATAATTTAAGAAAATGTTAAGAGTTAGGCAGACACACCACTCGACCACACAGATACACATACTTTGCTGAGATTTGATTAATCAATCATCATTATTTATGAAACCAACTGACGCAAACTCGATTGTTTCTCCTTAAACAATTAAAGTCAATACAATCAATCTCGGCTAAGATAATGTTTTATAAATAAAGAGTGACAGTACGAACTCGGATGCTTGACATGTGTGTCAATCTGTGTGATGATTCATTGATTTGTATCTCGGGAATGTCCACTACGAAAGAAGAATCAAGTCTCGGAAATTACGGAGAGTAGAAAGATAACGCCAGTGTAGGAAAGATTGTCTTGTTATGAAACTTAGGATCTAGTGCGAAGGGCAGTCATAGTGATTACATCATCATCTAACTATGTTGGGGTCAACTTCCAGTCTCAGCAACCTCCACAACTCAGTTAGTGTTAGGTTATACGATACCCCTTGGTAAGAGTGTTTGTCAGACTTTCAAGCCACTGGTAATGACTGTCAAAGATCTACAAATGGTCGCCGACGTAACGTGCTTTTCGAGGCACGGAAGAAACTGGATGGGTAATGGGTGGCCACCCATCCACGGACCAACGTATACACGGCTTAACCTAAAGATTGACCGAGGTGTTATTGTTCAGCCATGAGCTCCTCAATTCTATCAGCGTTATCAGTGACGGAAAAGTCAAAAATGTATAAAACTGACATATGCTACCGAAAAACTTATATCAATCCTGTTGACAGCCGCTGTAGAAATCCGAAAAGCTTTGAACCAGCTTAGTCCAGCACAGTGCTATGGTCTTGATTATGTTTTGTTTAACGCGAAAGGCTCATGTAGTCAATCAATGAGCTTATCGAGCTCCATCAAACAGAATATTCCGTGAAACTGTTCTTTGAAGGAGGCTTTATAAAACTACGCAGAATTATGCAAGGGGAATATTCCATATCATTACGTGGAAAATTCACTATCAGTATATGTGTAGTTGCAACGAATACCAGTGTAATTGGAACAAGGGGAATCCGTATCGAGTTCCAGGAACTTTACATAGATCAGTTGTGAACTGTATTATATCACAATTACGTCCCGTTATGCAAGCTTTGAATAATGTATGTTTCATAGATTTCATTGACTGTTTTTCCTCATTCGATCAGGTAAATTGTTGTTATATTAATGTTATGCAAGACTTTAATTAAGACAGTATATTGTCAATATAAGATATCTTCGACGCCATCGTTGTCGTAATTTCACAGGTTTTTCAGCGCATTTGTTATGATCTCTTTCTTTTCAACTTTTTGACTGAGATGGTGTTCTGTCAGATTAGTTTCAACCTGCCTCCATCTGGTAGAAATAGGCGTGAATTTAAGTGGAGTATGTGATTTGTCTTTGACATTTCAGAAAGCTATTTCAATTTATTTTACTCCATGCCTTGATTGGTCTTCTTAAACTTAATTCTTAATCTTAAATTCCTTAAAATGCTTAAACCCTTAGCACCAAAATTGCAGACACGTTGACATACGCCTCTCTTAAGATGCTTCATAGCACAAAGTTTTTCCTCATCCAGCCGCATGAATAAAACATCCATAAATAGATCATACCATAACTATTGTACCATATTTAGCGGTTATATCTACAGATGATGCGCCTGACCTCACAGTGACGTGGTCCAACGTCAGATAGTACCTCGACGTGGCTTAAAGAGAACACAGTCCAAGGTCTGACGTCACAATACTGCTGACATGGCATGAGTAACAGGGTTTTCAATAAGACAATGTTTACTAATGAATAGTTTTTGCATGAATAAGAGTAAGTGTTGTTTTGTACTTTGAAATGTTGGTAGTGATTTATGAGTAATGTTCTGATGATGATTGAGTCAAATTAATTTGGATTAGTATGGTCTGTTTTATAAGGAAAACGGGAATTACTGCTAGGTGCGTCGACTGTACGTTGTTTTCTGGTATTTGGTGTTTGTGTTCCAATTGCAGCTACACCTTTTACACTATTACTTACTTCTACATTATTGACGGCATGGTTGGCGCTGTGGCTGAACGACTGGCTGCAGGGCTGCTCACGGGTTCGATCCCCGCACGGAATAAATACTTGTATGGCCATACAGGTAGTTGTTCCGGGTCTGCCTGTTTGTGTATTTGAGTTTGAATGTTTATTAACGCACCCACGAAAAGAAGAAATTCCTAGTGTGGGGCTACGTTTTTTTTAAAGACAAGAAAAGTAGTTGTTCCGGGTCTGGCTGTTTGTGTAATAGTTTTAATCTTTGTAAATGCACCGACGACGATACAGGAGAAAATTCTAGAGTGGGTTTAAAAAAAAAAACAAAATTGTGGCCAGATGACTAGGTAGGACGTATAAGAATGTCCATGAGAAATCTGTATTTCAATTGTTACTGTGTGTCAACGATTCTTCTAAAAGAAGTTACCGGAACCTATTTCTAGAAGTCCGAATCGAAATAATAAAGACTTATTGAATAGAACATTGATGATATCAATTCAATCAGTGAATCATATATAGACTACAGTCTATCTGCCTGTCCAAATACTCTTATCTAGATAGATACCTGACTACTGTTTGTATATTGATGTGATAAAAAATATGCTTTGAGTTATACCGACAAGAAATACTTGACCTAGGTAATGGTCACAGAGTTAGAAAGTGTTAACGCTGATTCTTTTATTCATATTCGTCTGAGAAATGAAATCTGACAAAATCTTCTTTTTCTTCATTCTTACTTTGTTTGTTTCTTTCATCTTATGCTGCTGTTAATATTGAAATTAGGTATGCATCCGATATCGGTATCGGATGCATCCCTAATATCCTATATATCGGGGATATCGCGTAATTTAAGAATATTGTGTTTCCTGAATATAATCTCATATTTGTGAATTTTAATTATTAAGTTTTGTCTTCTAATCTGTTTTCAATTATCATTTCAAAATAAATATCATTATAAGTATGAGTAATTTTGTCTGTTTTTATAGCTTTCTTTGAATCATAACTATCCGCATCGGTATCGGTGTTGGTATCGGCGATGCTTTTATTATAAATATCTGTATCGGTATCGTATCGGCTGAAGTGCGTACCGACGCATCCCTAATTGATATTCCTACACCATTTGCAATAATAACAATGTCATAAAACCACTTTCATTGCAAGCTTTAGGCAGTATTGCTAATGATGCTGATAAAAAATGAGTGTGATGTCCATAACTCATGATTTGAGTCATCCTTCCACACTTTGTAATGATCTGTTTATTAGTCATTGACATACCAATCCATCTGTCCAGATTGACGCAGTAATTTCACAGAAAGTGACGTTCTGGTAATTTAAGGGCGTAGTCATGCTTGCCCCTAACGCATGACGTAGTAAGGCATGGTCGGGGCCTGCATCCTGTGTGGCGTCTGCTCTAAGGTTTAAGTTCAGGGCGGTTCAGGAACCATCATTTATAGTTCTAGGATGATTTGTAAATAAATAATCCTTTTCCATCATTCTGTACCTACCTTAAGGTTTTCAAATCTAGTAGGTCTTTTTCAATACATGTATAATTGAAATAAATGTTTTGATTTAATACATTGCCTGACTTGAATGTTCTGACTACTGAATTTATTTTAATTTTGGATTGGCCCGTTACCGAATATTCTCGAAAGCCTGAACCTGATATTTAAATTACACATCGTATGTAGGAAAACCGAATACCTAAACGTGCCTGATTACATCAAAAGTACAGGAAATTGATACAAAATTACCTTAAATAAATTATCACAATTTAATTTACGTTTACGAGCCCAATATGGTACATTACCCTTACCGAACGTTCGTCACAGTTCTGCATCACTGAATATTTGAACTGTGTCCCAAGTTAAATGCGTAGATAATATTGACGTCTAAACAAGACTTATACAATTACCGTGACCCTGGAACATAAAGGGCTATTGAAGGACACCGTGGATTTTAGTCAGTACAAGTCTGACAGTCCCTCCCGCTCTGCCCTGGGTGGGAGGACTCATTTAATGATTTTACCACGATAAAAAAAAAAAACAATAAGCATGTTGGAGAGGATAACCTTTCACTAAATGGGCAACATACCAAAAATCTTATACAAGTATTCAGATGAAACGACTTTTTCACGATAAGTCCGGCTGAAACAATAAGAAACTGCTACCTCTCAAAAACCTCAAGTTCATAATCCAATGTCCATGTAAGAATCACTTAATTGCTGCATTATTTTAAACAAAAAGTTGTCAACTAGTCAAAATCAAAGAGAAGACTCATTCACTGTTCATTTCTACTGCATTACCTAAAGAAACATTGAAAAACGGCAAGTTTTTACAAAAAAGAAAACAAAAACTTTCAACGTCCAATGAAAAACTGTCATAGTGCAGCATTGTTTTTTTTTTTCACCGATTGAAATTGTCGGTAGGACCGCTATTGGTTAGCATTTTTGTGAAATAAAATTTTGTGTGGCCATTATACTAAAAACATATATGGCAGCCTTAGTGCCGAATAGTGGCACACGCCAAAAGTGCTATGCAGCATTATAGTGCCAAAATTGTAATAAGAAAACGAAAACAAAAATACTGGCTGCCAAAAATAAAATACATTTACAACTTCGAATTTCAAACAAATCAAATTCGCTTGTCACTCATCGTATGTGACAGACAACGTCAAATGCAACACCTGCGTCGAAATGACTCATTAAGTCCACGTGAGTGGTTGCTGTGCCATATGTGACCCGGCGAAAGGTTGGGAACCACCACGGTGACTCAGTGATAACGACAGTAAATACAGTCAAATGTAATGCATGACTAATGCTGGTATGTAGAATGAGATTACTGAAATATGTACGTATGTGCCTAATCAGACACGTCTTCACCTACTTTTGAAGTCTTTTGTTGTCAACAGCGTGAAACTCGTTCGGCATGATTCCGCGCAGCCAAATCGAATGATGCAGATATTTAGGTTTAGGAAAAAGCCGCTCGGCATAGCTGGAAAAGTACCTTAGCCGAGCTGAATATGATTCAGTTAGGGTTCGAGGCAGGAGTTTCCGATTCGTAACAGTCGAATATTTGTTGTAGTTGCTTCGCAAGCAATAAAACTTACCGGCTTTTTTGCTTAGTGCTCACGATTCGTATACTTACACCGAACCGCATAACAGCAGCAGCAACCCTCTATCAAAGCTAATGTAAAGGCTTGCTTAACTTTCAGAGAGGCAAAAAAAGATGGTCTTTGTATTTCTTAAACGAGGTATAGGTGTGTTTTTGTAGTAATGACCTTACAAGTCGTGATTACGATGCGCCGCGTGCCGGCGTCATTCGCGTTGTGCGTCAGATTTCCGCGTCGGAAGAAACATTTGCATTTCCGAGTTAGGATGTTTGTGCATTTTGTGTGTAACGATTAATTTCTTTGGCGATATAAATATCAGTATGACGAATTTGTATTTAGAGCTGTCAGTCGGTTTTACGCATCGGCTGAAACATTTCCATGACGTTCAGTTTTTGCGGCTTAAGTTTAATCACTATTATCTTCTATGGTTTGATGACCCAAATGACACATTGACGACGTAGTTCTTAACTCAGGGTCACCATATGGATTTCTGCATGAGGAAAACATTTGTATGGCTTCAAGCTATTAGTTCCAAGACTGATGTTTGTTCAACTGTTTCGTGCATGCATTGGCATCCACGACACAGATTATCTTATGAGTCATATTATTCGCATATAAATGTCTTCTGTTGAATACTGTCCTCCTTATAGATTGCTACAAAGATCGTCAACCTTGGCCAAAGGATTATCCTCCATAGTAAACAATATGAGTCGACGCTTTTGACCTTCTGGATGCAAAATTCACTATAAACAATCATGGGTTTAAAAATTTACATAACCCTTCAACACAGAGACCTGTTTCCTTGAGAATTCGAACATGCATGACAAACGGCCGTTAAACTACGCACAAGCTCAGATTACCATGAAAACAGTATAAACTACGAACAGAGCTCACGAATAAACTACGTTTTGTTACTTAACAACTGTCATTCAGTCGCGAGTGGTGAAGTCATCGATAAGAGCCAAGAGGTCGCTCCACATCGAATAACGAGTGCATTCACCTTATTCAGGCTTAGATCATCACCGCTCGCTTGTACTGTTGCCTGGGTCCGTTCGCCAATTTGTTACGTATCAGATTTTATTTAGCTTCATTTTCTGACAATGTTCTTATTAGAAATTCTCATTTCCTCATTGGAACTTCTTGATTAGCTTTTTGTAGCAACGGTCCATGTAATGTTATGTTGCTTTTTGTAAAACCAATGCATAGTACCCGTTTACTTCAAAAATCAAGGACAAAATGTAGGTATTTTGTTGTTAATTTTCAAATTGTTTTCGACAAAACTAAATAGAAGAGGTAAGACTTGTTAAGTGTTTTCCATTGAAATTTGTAATAATGGCGTAGTAAACATAAAATTCCCCATTCAAAACGATAAGGCCCTATCAATATTAAGAACTGAATCAAAGACAAGGTCGAGAGTAACAATCAGCTAAGAAGCCATTACGAAAGCAAGAAAAATTAAATAGTTTCCTAACGTTCTAGTAGAAACCTATTTTCTTCCATTGATCGTTACAAATGTTGCGGTAGGACAAGACAAGTGTTTTGTGGAACAGACTTTGAAACTGCTGCCGCTATGTTCAAGGAACTTATATGTTGGTAACATTGTTTTCTTAATTGGAGTGGCTATCTTCTAATAGAGTTTACTCTTCAGCAAATTGTTAATGAAGAAATTGGTGATGATGACGAATGCAATTTATTTGGGGTCGGTGCAGTGAGTCTCCAAAAAACTTACATTGAGGGGAAATTAAAAATAATAAGTCATTATAAACGGTTTTATGTAAAACCATTTCATTAACAAGAAAATCTTGGTAATTTACGAGCCGTGTTTTACAGGAAAACAAAGCTCACTTTTTCTATATATCAGTATTAGTCACATTCTGTGGTTCGCTATTTTATTTTTGTTCACACTTACCGAATTGCGAGTGGGTAGACTCTTTACAATCAGGGCTGTCTACTACTTAATCAAAATACAATTGATGAAAGTACATAAAGGAAACCTTTATAATAGATGATTCATTTGGCCATAAAGTTACCATGTCATGCTTTCAGGAATATTTCCCGTTCACAATCATTTATTTTTTAATTATCACAGGGGACTGTTTGAATATAGGTTATGCCTATAAGATGAGACGAAGATATAGAGGAATTAAATAGTTTTATGCCAATTCTCACCATGTCAGGTAATTTAGGTTTGAATTTGAAAGTCAATCCGTAAAAATACTTGACTAAAGTCTGAACAGAAATAGTTATATTTCAAGAATAAAATAATAACAAACCAACACCGCCGTAAGAAAGTTAAACCGTAGCACACATAGTATACGATGGCGAGAAAACAGACATTCGGTCGCGTATGACTAGACTATATGTCGACAATGACGATGAATCATGACGTGAATTTAGACAGGCATACAATATTAATAACGTTTACAACTATACCAAACTAATTATGTTCCCACATAACAATATAATGGGAACTTTGATATAAATTGCTTCACCATTTATTTCCGACGCCTACACATTGTACAATGTTGCTCATCCCTAACGGTTCTATCAGTTTCATTGAACATGACATCAGGATGACGATTCTGTTGAATATTATCATTATCACATAGTGTTTACAAATTTTGTGTGTGGGCAAATACACAAACACACTTGATTTCAATGGGATTACCATTATTACCATACTTGTAAGTTTTTATGTTGAGAGTGACGTACGTAAACTTAATCAATTCGTGTTCATTGAGATCGAGTTGGTTTTGGTCATAACAAGGAAAGCTTATCGTAAAATCAACGCCATAATACTGAAATCCAAATTAGAAACTCGTTGAAGAAAATAATCTTTAGTTAACAAATAATGAAGACAACGATGAAGATGTTGAGTAACTGAAAACTGAAATTTATAGGGAAGTTAACGTTTGCCAGAATTTGAAATAAACATGTTTAGGTAAATGATTTCTTCAAAATGATCCAAGAACCAATATTCAGGAAGAATTAGTGCTACATACACCGTCTAACTAACTAAATCTACATCATCAAGAATTGTGGTTTAAGAAAGAATTCGTACCTACTCAAAGGGTTCTTAAAGCCAATTTGTTTGGCAGAACGATTGGATTTTCATAATTACACAAGATATGTTTGTTAATGAAAATGTAACATAGTTAACATCGTAACAAATTAAGTGGACGATAAAACTGTCTGTCGATAACAAATGATTATGTATGACACAATGTTGTAGAACTATTTGATGTTACATAAGTATTACGTCAATTTAAACATGTTTAAACAAATGAACATCAATTTAGATTCTATATAACGAGTAGAACAGAGGATGATGATAAATAACGATGACTAGAATTTGACAGATCTTGATTGACAATAATTGACCAGGCCAATGTGACATAGAGGGAGATATCTACATAATAATATATTTCTATGTATACTTGCTACATTCTGGATCTTCAATGAATGTCCTAAATTTGAACAGCAATGTTGATTTTAAAGATTTGTAACGAAATTGAAAATGATGTCGGTAAAAAAAAAACAAATTTGAATTAACAAAGAATTAGTGACTTGATTTTATTCTAAGAACTAAATAAAGACGCATTTGGAAACCTTTAAGATGTAGGCTTCATCAGGATAGTTGAAAGTTTATTCTTTATGGAATCCAACATCCTCTAGCTAGATATCATTATAATGTATAAATTTCAAAAAGTTCTAGAAGAAAACCCAAGATACAAAACGCTATATTTAGTTCATTTAATGGTATGTCCTCTTTGTGTGTTGCCCACTCATATTAACAGGAAATTCTGGTTTGGAATCATAAAGGAAACACTATAGCCCATATTATTGTTGGCAACAAAGGCGCTAAGGTCGGATAACAGAGATAAAGAATTTTTGTGAAAGGTGTGAACCAGAACAATGGTACTTATATCCTTGGCTTAAGTTACAAAGTGAGAAACAACAAATAGCAACCTATTGTTTCACTATTCGGTACGGCCATGCTTAATTAGATGAATCTACTTGGTCTAAAACAACCATGTCATCGTCTTTTAATTCAAGTTTTTAAAGCATAGGTCAACTCGACATATTTGTTTATAATTAGCGTTTCACATCAAGTTACGCAAAAACACGATGACCATAAAAGGTCGCCGCATAAATGCCAAATGGCCAAACTTAGCCAGAGAGGTCTCCATCTGTATCTATTTTTCCACCACTTTTATTATCACTTGCTCGCTAACTACTAAACTGTCGTTTAACGGTCAGATGTAAAGAACCATTGCTCACTAAAGTTGATTTATTGTTGGCAACGCTGTTTGTATTAGCGGTACCACGGTACGTACACTAGTTTCGAAAGCGCTTGCAACTATTTCTAATCTAGTTCGTATCTATTTTAATTACGTGCTGGGTACCAAAGCCCCGGCATTCCAAAGACAACATTGATCACAATACAGTTCTCTATTGTCATTGTTACTTAGGTAGCTCAACATGTCTATCGCGTAAAAGACCTCAAAACGGCATTCGACCTAGTCGAGCGTAATCTAACATAACTCAAGTCGGATCGAAATCTAAACGCGAAAGTTTACGTTTCGTTACTCAACCGCCTTCAAAAGAATGTAAGCTCTATGTCGTAAATGTTAGAGTTCATAATTGTCTTCTATAATCAGGGACACGTGCGGAATGGAGGTATTAATGGAGTCGGTTATCTACAACAAAGCATTCCAGCGCTTTACAATTCCGGCCGGTTTACTAGCGTGTTCGCTATCGTTCTTTTACTACAGCGCTTCATCGCTGCCGTTGCCTTTCGGACCGCGATGACTCAAGCCTCGGTAAACAGTATGCGGGGCGATGAGTCACCGTTTTACACATTCGCGTATAGCGTTTGAGTAGTGTTGTCAGTCTACAGTTGGACTCGTCAAGTAACCGAACCGTCCTAGGCGTTATATTGCAGGGTTTACTGCCAAGCGCCTAGACTTTAAACATAATTGGCGAGATAAGCTACTGGTGTAACAAACATTTCGTGTACGTTGAAAAGGAACAAGTTTGTGTGAAAGTGTAGGTCTAGTTTTGTAACCTGTGTGTGTGTGTGTGTCGGTAGTGAAACGGTCGATAAAGTTGGTGATCGTTCTGTGCTATTTGTGGATTCCTTACATACTGTTGGATTTGTTAGTGTTAAGTTGGATTTATGATTTGACAATGCCGTCGAATAAGAAGCTGATTTCAAAAATGCGCCAGATCGCGCAGTGGATCTTAGTGGCGCATGTGGTAAGTGGCTCATTCAATTCATTCAGTTTGTACTTGGCGTTATCTAATGTTTGGAGTAAGATGAACTAGATATCATTAATGTTTGTATGTATAATATAGTTATAATAGCAAGATCTGAAGAAAATATGAGAAGCCAAACATAATATGCTAATGAATGATGTACGCACGAGATGTCGCACATTCATTAAACTTTATTACTAGAAGATTCCAATGCAAACACATTTGCTCAAAGTGTTCAAGGAGAAATAAACTAAAATCGAGACAGTAAGTAAATATTGATTAGGAGCCTCCGGGCAATCCCGGGGGTTGACTTAACTCAGTTACAAGTTCAGAGAGCAAAGTTTCCTTCTCGATACGAGAGGCAGAATCTTTTCTCTTTTCAAATGCGAAAATAAAATCCTAATAAAATACCATAAAACTTCTACGAACTCGGAAACATTGAGTCAGGATGAGATTAAAAGGAACAGCCAATACACAAAGGATAAATTGTTTTCTATTGTTGACAAGTAACGAATCTAGCACTCAACTAAATCGTACCCAAACTTCATTTATCAAAGCTATGTTTTAGTCGAGTGCCTATTGTTCTCAATGAGCAGTATTGTCAATTACAAAAGATTTATCACCAGATCGCCACTCCATCCGGTTTGGAGGAACTTAGTTATGAGCCATATTATTAATTTTCTCGCCTCACAAAAGCTTAGGCTGTGACAAATGAACAACGTTTACAAAAGAAGCAAATCTGATCTGTGTTCCTTTTTGTAGTCACAATGGCGACCATAAAGGACTATTCAACCAAGTTTTTTAGTTCAACAAAAACTTGTCACACTCATTGTGTTTATTCCTGCAAAGCCATTGAAGCAGTGAGGATTAAATACAAGATCATTCATTCAAAAGTTTAATCAGATTTTCATAATAATCAGCTTTAATTCCTTATCATTATTTGCACAGCTGATTTTCAAGTATGCCGAGAGGACGACGACCTTTTAGAAGAGGTGTTGAAAATTTCTTCCATAATTGCTCCCTTCATTGAAACATTCGTAAGGGTCTACTTAAAGAGACCCCCGGCCCTTTGGGTGACTCGGGCTCGGAACTTAGTAATTAAGCTTATTTCCTCCGCTTGTTTTGTCGTTTCCGACAATTGTATGCTCAGTCTAGTCAAACATGCACCCGACACAACATAGAACATTTTGAAATCCGAAAAGCAAATCCAATTTGGAGGAGACTTCATTTTATATCTCCTTCAATTTTTCATTGGTGCCAAAGTAAACATTAATATTATGACTCGTTGACTAGACATGTCACAGACGCAGGGCTTTGCGCCAATATCGAATTGAAATGCGTCGTCAAATCCCATGAAAGTGAAAAGAATAAAAGACAATCTGTTTAATTCAGTTGTATGGGACCTGTTTGCGGTCTCTGGTTTGCTGAACGTGACCAGACAGTAGCTGGCGGCGGCCTAGGCATGAC
This sequence comes from Noctua comes, assembly GCA_963082995.1. Classification (NCBI taxonomy): domain Eukaryota; kingdom Metazoa; phylum Arthropoda; class Insecta; order Lepidoptera; family Noctuidae; genus Noctua; species Noctua comes. Next base: position 9,814,866 of record OY720280.1, on the reverse strand, counting down.
CGTGCCAATTGCCGGCCGGCAAATGCAATTCCACCTAACGAATTCTTATGTTGTTCTGTTTTATATTGCAATGCAATCTGTTCTGTTTGCACATCTGGGCGAAGAAAAGGGCAAATACCAGCGAGTTTTAGATAAATCCTCAATTCAGTATCAGCACGTTCCATCGCAACAAGGAGATAATTTATTAAAATTGTTGTGTGTGGAGATTTTTACGTCGATAGTAAGTTGTTTGTCGTCATCATTTGTTATTGTAAACAAAACTGGCAATTGTGATGGTGACTCACGTTTGTCTTCAGACGCAGATGCTAAAAGCTTCACTAATTAGTCACTTATCTCCTCAATTCTTGCCTGCAAGGATGTGGGAAAAACTGCTAAGTTTGTCTTTGTCTGAACAATATGTTAACTTCTAGAATGTTTGCCAGTATTCTTACAAGTCATGCAAACTTTTGTCGTACAAATATAGACAAGCGTTTACCTATTGGAAAATAATGCTACTCGAAACCTCGAGATCTATATTTTACAACATCAATCATTCGTAAAATCCAAACACAAGTTTTTATAAAGATGTAGGCAGTTGTTTGCTTTAGCAATCCTTATTTGATAATCGATTGATTCACCATCTAAAAATATTTTTGGGTGCGGAAAAAATTCACGAAAAAAAATGTATAGCTATGCCCGCGCATTACCATATTGAAGTCACGCGACACCGCGCTATTTTAGTTCGGGATCCCAGGAGGCGTGTCTCCGATATTAATACATCGGGCCGGGCCGGTGACTCATCTGGCCGTCTGAAAGCTCCGTCTTGTCCCACATCCTTCATACTGTTTGTATTACTCATACTGGGTGAACCCGGAATCGTTTATATGGACGACTTCGCCGGTATCTAGAGCTTGTTTATTATTAACGCGATTGTCCAAGACAAATTATACAATTACGTATGCAAATTCAAACAAGAAGGAATCCCCGACGTTGCCAACACATTCTGAAACATCTCGGTCAGATATAAAAAAGTCTGTATAAGATTTTTATCACATGGCAAAAGAACTTTTAAGGTCGCAATGAGTCACAACTAAGGACGTCAGTTCAGGCATGCTTCGCATAAAAAATATACGCATTTATTTTAGATCCTGGATTCCACAAGGCTTGCCAATGTTTCCGAGAAATCATTTATGTTTAGAAATAAAATATTAATGATAGTCTCCTCTGATGGTGTTAAATGTTCATCTATTTCCTCGTTTGTTCTTTGTCCGAGTCGCGACATGATCTCAATCAAGGCCAGTATTGTTTATCTTATTTCGACTTCCTTCCTCAGATTACTATTAGCTTTGAGTAATAGACATTGCCGTTCCCTAATTTGCATTTTCTCTTTGAGTTGGGATTGGCAAGACCTGTTGCCAGTTTCTTTAATTCAAATATTGGTTCGATTTGTTTTTATTATGCGGTGAATTAGGGATCTCAGTGGTAATTTGCTGTTTCGACTTTTCCAATTTCTGATTAGATGTTTCTTCTCGTACAGTATCAGTAGAATGTTTTTTTAATCATCGGTTTCGTACTGGCCACTTTAGTAATAAAATCCTCATTGCGGTTTTGGTCCGTGGCTGTTACAGAATCTGTACGACAATGTAACAGGAAGGTAATTACAATGGTAATAGTCCAGTCACTGCTACTACGTACCTACATATACGTAGTACGAGTGCAGGAAGTGAGCTGTTGACTACTCTTCCCCCATTAAGCGATACAATTGATGAATGGCCAGGCGAGAGCATGTGTGCTTGAGCAGAATTCAATTTGATCCCTTTCAGAGCTAACCCTTACGCTCGAAAGGCGGTATTGATTTGAATCTGTAAATAAAATTCTGAGGGGACGTGCTAGTTTTGTTGAACATGTTTTACAATTTAGATTAGCAATATGAAAGTTATAATTATTCTGGATTGAATTGCATTTACAAAATACGTGGAAATATTTTCATTTTTGATCTTATAGTTCTTGTTTTATCTTCGTCAATGTTATGCAGATTAGATACTAGATATGATTTGATAAGATCGATTTTGGTTAGGTTAAGATCATAATACTGGGGAAAATTTCAATTCCTATTCTTATCATTATAAAGTACAAATAGGTATCCATACAAATTGATGGCAGATTTTAATTAAGCATCAAAATATGCAAATAAAGAGCGTAGAAATCTCTGTAGACATCGCAAATCAAAACTGGAGGGTGGCACGGCCGACGTTTAATTATGTAAATAAATTTTCATACATAGCAAGGAATCGTTAAACAATGCGCCAGATGAACCGAGCCTACCCTTCTATAGCCAAAGTTTAAAAGAGAACTGCCCCTCGGGCAAAAACGGATCACCCTTTTCTTCTTTTTGACGTACTTACGTCCAACTTTCGGACGGAATTCCATTTAATAAACACGTATTACAAAAAATGTATTGCGTTATATATTTGCATGGTTACAAATGCCATAAATGTGTTGCGTAAAGAGTGATTACGTAAAGTACAACGTGCGTACGGTGAACTGTTTACGTAAACAACTGTCGAGTCGGAATCCGTCTGAGCTGCTACTAATTTAACCCTTAATGAGAAGTACGAGAGACCCTCCATGTCCGGAGGCGCGGAAGCGGGACTCATCACTGTCTCTAATGGCCTGAAACCACCCCCGGGTTAAACAGATATCATCTTATAAACAGATTCGAAAAATAAAAACATACGATCTCATCTGAATTGTTCTCTCATTATTTTTCGGTACGTGAATTTTTAATTGCGAGATTTTTATGAGGTGGTATTCTTTGGGACTTATAAAGGATTTAACGTGTGACGTGTAGAAATATATTGAATCTACAACAGTTATGTATCGTATTTATTTTATACGTTACGTGCAACATGCTACTTTTTGCTGCCCTTTCAGACATGGCCGGATGAAATAAAAGCAACAAACATCCCAGCAATGCGCTATAAAAATTTGTCTTCACACGAACTAAATTTGGCAGCGTCCCCCGAAATGTTATCACCTCATAGTATCGTCGATGCACACAATATCTCATAATATTCTTTATATCCGTCCCCATAAACAGAAACGGGTCGTGGTAATGACGCCCCGTTGAGGGGAGAGGACGTCTAACCGGCCGTTACGGTCGCTGAATATGTGACCGCTGCATTTTATCACCACTTTACTCTGCCACATAATCGACCTTCATGATGAAGGGCTTCTTTCCGACTAATAGTCGGTTGGTATGCGATGCCCCTTGTCCTACATGTTCGATGCCGGCTTTTGTAGGGTTAATTGTTCGATGAAATCCCTTTACTTATTAATGGGGCTATTTGGAGAAATTCCTTTAGCTTAGGACCCCGGACTTAAGCATACCAAAATTGTAGGCAATTGAATTAATTTCTATTTCTCATTGTTCCAGGTCGAATTCATAGAAGCATACTGCACACCTCGCGACACAGCCCGCCGCTCCCCACAACGCAGTCGGCGCTCCCGAGAGCAGCGCCGCTCCCCCGAAGCCACCAGATGGCGCTACGAATCCCGTCGCACAAACTACGACTTTGACTCGTGTCGGAGACCTTACGAGTACGAGAGTCGTAGAAACTACGGACGGGAATTCGACGGGGATTCAGGGAGACGAGCGGAGTTTGACGTGGGGTCGGCAAGACGTCGAGCGGACTACGAATCCGCAAGGAGGACCGACTTTGACTTGTCGGCTCCTAGTGTGTCGAGGCGAAGCCCTGAGAGTGCCCCTGAAGGCTCAGTGGAATCTCCGCCAGAACCGGCACCATCAGCGCCATTGAGGCACGAGAGACAGACCAGACACAGATCTCAACCATACTACGAATCTGGTAAGTTGAAAAAAAAATTTAGGTATCAGGGAATATCCGTAATTACAAAAACAAAAGAGTAGGTAACCCACGAAACAATGACAAGCCAAAAGATAACATAGATGAATCATATTAAGCATATCAATAGTAATATTGTGATAGTGCCAATTCATGCCTGTTGAGTTCATAATGTTTGTATATCAAAAATTTAAAGTGGGTAGTTGATAAGATTAGTTGAAATAGATTGGTAGTATTTTTCGGAGTGAATTTTGATAAAAATAGTATCGAATTCGATAGTATTACATTTTTTTTTCATAAAATGATTTCCGAACTGAGAACTTTTCTAGACAGAAATGTTAGATAACGAAACTGCCGATGTTAAAAAGAAACATGAAGCTTCACTTCCGTCTATTTCAGCAATGCTTAACAATGTAGCTAAATTGGCGATTCAATGTTACCAATTGATTGGCAAAACATCCTTGAAATAACAAAACACAATTCAGATTACATTCAAATCAGCAGTTTGCTTATAAAAATTTTATGCAATCGAATAAACTGATTTCCACATGAATATTTTAGTCTACAACTACATAATTTAGAATTCAAGGCGAGATTCTTGGTCTGAGAGCTTCGAGAGTGTAATTTTTCAAAGTAAAAATAAACTTGGTTAGCAAGAAGAAGCCACTCAAAAATGAAAAGTTGACGTTGAATAGCAGGATGATCTTCCTAAAACAACAAAATTTTGCGCTTCATTTTCCGGTTTACTTGGAGCTCTTACTTTTTAAGAACATCCTCGTCTAGGACGGTCGGGACAAAGGGTCCATTCTTCCAGGGCAACAATCGTGGCAGAGCCTAGTTAGGCCATTGTTTTCACTGTGGTTAGAGATATACACTCCTTTTATTAAAAAAAAAAAAGAAAACCGTCTCCTCGGGTTTAAAAGATGGCATCTTTGTTCGACAATCTTGGTAATTAGGTCAGTTTTATCGGGTACATGTTGGTATGTGATACTGGCGCATAATAAATAACCGACTGGTTGGATACTTTCCAGAATTTATGGGTGAAATACCGCTGTAATGATCATTGAAATAATAGCCGTAAAGTAATTTTCGTTAATAATGATTAATGTTAGAGTGCTATACAATTACATCAGCTTGATGTTCTGTAATATCTTTAAAAGCATTAAAAATGTCTACTTCAGTCATATTTCTACTTACGTAACGAAATATTCTGTCTTTTTGTAATACAATGCCTTTGCGTGCGACCAAAGCCTTTGCGTCAAAGTACGTCCACGTTATCGGAAAATACAAGTACCAAGTATTAATTACACGATTGCAGTTCTTTTTTATCATCCTGGGACTTTCATTCGCTAATACCAGCTAGTAGTGAAGCAACAATAGCAAGTTTTAATCAGCCCTTTTGTCGTTTGTCCGTCCGTCTAGACACGGCTGAAAAAATGTCCGGGATTTTATAATAACTGAGGCTTTTATTGTGAGTCGGTATATTCGTTTTTAGATTAGTTTTTTTTTTCATCGTCGCTAGTTTACTTTGAAAGGCTTTGGTTTGATAACCCAAATTTGGGGAAGTCTCTTGGGTATTAAAAGGTTTGGTGTAAATAGAGTTGAAAGTCGAATGAATATCTTTAAGTACGATACGTACAAGTCGATTACCTTTAACCTTTCACTGCCAACGCGTTTCAGAAAGACATTTAACACGTTAATCGCGGCAATTTAACAAATTTCGAGTCGCGCGGCCCGGTCATCCACGCGGAAAAGTAATTACGTCACGTAATGACGTCACTTACCCTCCCATCTGCACTCTCCACGGCGCTAATAGACAATTTGCACAGTTTTTGACGCCGTTTTGTTCAATCGACGCAACGTGTTGAATCGTATTGGTACTTCTCTTATATTTGATGACGGCAATTTCGCTCGCAATTGTGTTTATGACAATGTGTTTCAATAAAAGAGTGTTACATAAAAAAATATGGAGACTAAGTTTTATTTAAGACCCATTCTAAAGACGGTAAAGACCTTAAAGGATAATTCGACGACAACAAGTTTTAAAATAACATAAAAAATAAAATAAAAACTCTGTATCACAATAAAAGTTTTACGAACTACAAAGAACAATGCTCTACAGAATAATCTAAATGAGGCAACGGAAAATACGGTACTAAAACAAAAGAGGCGCAGACCTTGTTCTAGGGACCGCATTAAAAAAAGTTTATTATAAAATGGCGTACTACGACTGCCTACGATTCGTTAGTTCTTTCCTATCGTCGTGGCTTTTAAAATCCAGACTTTTATGTTCATGATGCATTCAGAAGGAGTCCTTTGTTACACCAAGCAAGGAATACTCGTTAGGGTATTTCGCCGTGCCTTTGAAATAACATTAGCTGTGCTTGTAGGCACGTGTATGAGGGGTTTAACGTATTCATTAACTAAGGTAATAGTACTCCAGATACGATTGAAATGTAAATGAATAAGTTTAAAAACGAGGGAGTAATGTCAAGGAGCGTCGTTTCAAATGCGTCGTAAATCTCAGTATTATGTACGCATAGCTTATAATGAAATTGTTCCTTGTTGAATGTAAATAATGCTAAGTACATAGTGTAGACATAATTTCATATCAAGATAACTTTATCAACATCAACGCATAATAATAAAGGAGACAAAATATGAAATTTTGAGTCTTCATAGCAGATGAATGATCACATTTCGCAGTAATTACTTTAAATAACGACAACGCACAACAGTTAAATGAATATTCCGAATATCTCCAAAACAGGACGTTTATCAAAAGCACCCTTTGTCCTTTCACTTCACCCCTTCGAGGGCAAATAACAACTACTGGCAACGATGTCTGATTTATAACCATAGAAATTCAACAATAGCATTCTTCACCTCACGAAGTCGGTAGACCAGCATCAATGAATTTATGAACATGCTTTTAGATTTAAAAAAGAATTTATAAACTTTTACACGTTCTTGAAAAAATGCTTTTCAATTCAATCTTAACAATTGGTTGCATTCCTGAGGGGATTTGGATTCACGATCCGGACGTTGGGGTTTAAACGACGTCACTTGAGACAAGCTGAGCCACATCAGAAATAGGAGAAAAATTGTAAATCCGCGTCTGGCTCGTTACCGACTTCAGTTTATCTAAAGCTACTTCAATGTCACTTGAATGCGCACTCATTCTCTACAAATTGTATTCATGAGTATGTAAATTGTTCTGTTACAATTTTCTTGACGTATTATTTTCTATTGTCTTAGAATCATCATCAGAGGATCGATCGACCTCTTCAGAAGGCGAGGAAGACGAATTCGGCGAATTTGATCCATTCGCCACAGCACCTTCTCTACATTCCCCAGACAGTGGTCGCTCTGACCCACGGTACGCTAACGCGCCACGCAGAAACCCAAGTCCTTACTACTACGGTGATCTGTTCAAAACACCACAACAGCAGCAAGCACCGTCTGCTCCTACTATCTCTACAACATCATCTTCTCGTGGCCCCCGGTACAGGAAGTCAGCCAGTCTAGACGCTCCTCACGTTGCTCCCAGGCCGAATCTTCCCAAAAGATTCTCAGTTGCTGAAGATGGTTTCCGTGAGCTAGAGCGGTCATCATCTTCGTCTGGTGAGAGCGCGTGGATGCCGCCAAGGCGTCGCGGGCGCGACGCGGCCGGCTGCGTGTGCGCCGCGCCCGAAGATGTAGAGGAGCGCGAACCTTCTCGCAGCGTCTTTTACGTGCCGGCGCCACTGCCACGCTGGCCGCAAGAGATGACCACCAGACAGATCTACGAAACAGCGTTCGACTGCAAAATTGCACGTTCGGATGATGACTTGGATGACTTCGATAGGGTCAGCAACCACCCTGCTCTTCTGCAAGCTGAGGACCGAAAAGTTATTTCTTCCGCGTCATCCGCTTTTGAAGCCGTTGAACGTAGTGAACCAGACTACAAAGGTCGCCGCAAGGTGACTATGAAGACGGACAGTGTGCGACGTTCCAAAATCCCCACAATTCGCCAGAAAAGGGAGAATGAGAACAACGCTTGTGCCTTGTCAGAGGAGTTGGAAAAAGTTCATATTGAGGAAGACGGACGAACAGCGTCAGCGTCTCAACTTCCACTTCGCGGTTACACTCCGTCACCGCCATCTACAGCACCTTTGCCGACAAAATTTCAACAGAAAGACGGCTCTGCCATGAATAGTATTAAAAGCGCTCCGAATTTGCCCCAGTCACAACCTGCACACCCTCGTCTTAAAGACTTAAGGTTGCCAGTGAAGTCACTGCGCGCTCGGGATACACCTACGAGTAGCGATGCTAGCATGGCTGACGTCAAAGGTTCAGTCTCAACTGAACTGGATCTTGGACAACGTCTGAGAGATTCGAGTCGCGAGTCTCGCGATGGTGATGATGAGGGAGGGCAATCAAAAGACGGTATTTTTTTAGAGATTAAGGGTCGGCCCACTTCCGATTCTGACACACCTGAAATGAATCGGTACACGGGGCCAAAGGGGGTCGGCCCTATAATGGAGTTTAAAGGAAGGCCTGGAGTAATTCGTCCGCGTCGCAAGTACTCTAGTACAGAAAGTATGGCTACAAGCAGCAGCGGAGGCAGCATGGAGTCACTACGAAGTAGTAATAGTGAAGGAGACAGGAGTAGTAGTAGTTCAGAAAGTCGTCATTCGTCTTCGCTAAGTTCGCACAGCTCTGATTCAGGAAATGTGCCTTTCACAAAGTCACATCATCACATGCAGCTGTCGGGGTTTGGGCACCACCAAACTAAGTTGCATATTTTAAGCCCCATTTCTGATAAATCTTCACAAGAACAAGCATCAGAAACATCTGACAACAACAAAAATAACAACTCGCAGAAAGTATCTCCTGAAGACTGTGAAACTGGTAACACGATGCAAACGACCGTTGAGATTGTTGCCAAACCTAAACGACGCGCGTTACAAAACAGGAATCTTTTGAACCTGACATTTAGACATTCAACAACTGGTGATTCTGAAATTCAAGGCTCCGACAGTGGAATTTCAATCCACTCGAGAGAAGGCGTAGACTCACGAAACGCTTTCGTTAATTTCAAAAACAGTAACACTGAAGAGGAACGCAAAGATGAAGATGTGGATCTTTCTGATCTGCCTTTCGACATGCCTAAGTTGAGGAGACGACGGGCTGAAGCCGAAGCCGACTTGCGAACCTTGCCATTTGACATGCCCAAACTGCGTCGGAAGTTACGCGGGCAGTCATTACAACTGAATAACGACTTTGGAGGGGCTATCTCAAACGCCTCTTCCAGCCAAAGCGTGCAAGATTTAAATCAAGGTGTGTATTTTTGGAATCTTTAAAATATTTCTATTAGCTAAAATCGAATCACTTCAGATCTTTCCAAATTTTTTTTAATAATTCGATCATGTCAGAAGGATTTACATGTCAATCTTGTAAGAAAGAAGTATACTCCTATACAACCGAAGGGTCTGTCGACTCAAATTGTTGGTTCTTTCTAACTCAAAGCGACCGCCACCGCATTATGCCGATTAAGACGTATGACTCCGGATTGCTCCACACGAAATTCTCTGGTCCAACGCCCATCCAATATTTAATTTGCTTGAGTGCTTTTTGAGGGAACTTTTTCCTGTACATGTTGGGAGCAATTTGTAACCGTTCACTTGAGTTAGGAGTTCGTTTCGCAGAGAATTGCGTGTGGTTTGACGTAATAAGTGGTGGCGTCTTAGATTCAATCAATGCTAAGAACAAAAGTTTTCTCACTTGACAGATTTCCTTATTCAATGTTCTTCTTGTTTTCAGGAAACAAACACAAACCGAAATTGGAGTTGAATTTTGACAGCGGCAGCGGTGGTTCTGGCAGTTCTAAGGGATTGCGTTTGAATTTGGGACCTATTGCGCCACCTCGAGATTTGGTTGACGCTTCTCTTCCACTTGACCGACAAGGGTGAGTTTCTTCTCAAAATCACAATTAACGACAACGAACTTATATCTTTTGACAGCAAGACGGGAATTAAATATTAGAAACTAATTAGTTGTTATTTTATTGCTTACAGGTGGTACCACGGAACCTTATCGCGCGTTGAAGCTGAGAGTCTGCTAAGAGATGCGGATGAGGGCGCCTTTTTGGTTCGAAACAGCGAATCGGCCAAACACGACTATTCGCTAAGTCTGAAGTGAGTATTCACTATCACTTAGAGCATCTTAGTCATGTTGTTTGTTATCGACTTCAGTTAGTTGCGTCTTTGGAAGATTTTAAACACAGCTTTGCTAATTTTGTTTTTTTCCTTGTTTTGCAGATCGACACGTGGTTTTATGCATATGCGTATTTGCCGTGCTACGGACGGCTACACTTTGGGTGGTGCGGCGACAGCATTCCCGACTGTCCCAGCTCTGATGCGGCACTACGTCACTGCCCAGAGGCTTCCAGTACGAGGTGCGGAACACATGGCACTGTCCACACCTTTGCCAGCCGTCCTACTATGAATATCCCAACAGGAAAGTTGGGTTTTTATTTTTGAGTGAACCTCGATCAGTCGATCGGCCGGTTCGAAGTTCGGAAAGGTGTACATAAACAGCGATCGGAAATCCAAGGTGTGATTATTTTTTGTTTAGATTGCTGAGGAAAGCACAAGTGAAGGAGTTAATTATCGTATATGTATAGATTTAGGAACCCAGTGAATAATACCAAAGAGTTAGAATTCAATGATTTTTGCTAATGAACTGGCTTACATTTATTTGTATACGCTCAGGTAGCAGTGTAATTATGCTAGTCCAGAATATCGCAGCCACATATATAAAATATATCGTATATTATTTATTCGCATATAATCATTTTCACATTTAAATGTATACTGTGTGTAACGAAATAGGTACTTATGTTGTGTTGCTTCGAATTACTCATAATAATATAGTTTATCTTATGCATTGATACCATATATCTTTTATTAATCAGTGTTAACTGTATGCATATTGTACGTTTGTTTGATATTGACGCAAACGATGATATTAGGTAGTTATATTGTGTGATAATTCGTTTTGCAAACAATTTGCGATGAATCATCAAAACATAATATTGACCTCTGTATTCATTTGCAATAACAAGGCCTAAGCAATGACTAGTAACGTCATTACCTATCTGCTATCGGTATTGTCGGGGATAAAGACGTCAAGCTTAAGCTAGACTTTGAAACTATTATTCTTGAATCGTAAAGTATAGAATTCTGTCGCAAACTACGTAAGTTTGAAAGTAGAGGAAAATTCCTTTATTTTCTAACACAATGACTGGCGCATTACGAAGATACTTAATTTTATTACTGTAATAGAAAAACGCTTTATTGCAGTCATTATTAAGATCGATATTGCCATGATTCACAAATCACGTAGATACAGGTGTGAAGAATCAAGTCTGAATATAAATTTGTTTAAACAATAAGTGACTCACTGTGAAAACATTCAACTTTATATTAAAAGCGCGTAAACTGCTTACGCAAACTATAAAATGTATTCAGCAAGGTTAAAAACAAATCAGATTGCAAACCGTGGAATATTTATGTGGCAAACATGAAATAGGTGGGTATAGTTGTCACATTGATGAGTACATATAAAATAGAACCTTGATGTTATAGATACAAGGTTGAGTTTAGTAGAGATTGTAATAGCATGAGTCATAAGCACGTGGGTCGTATAGACACGAAAATAATATCGATTTAGTACAAAACTGTACGGAGTAGACTTGATGTCAGTTGGAACTTTTATACACTGTATGTCAAACATAGTAGATATAGTACTACTTATTTATATCGGAACCTCAAGTGTGTGTGCTAATTTTAAAAATACTTTGAATAATTGTCGGAATTTCTTGCTTGCACACATACATAATTGTCGTCAGGCGATTAAAAATGTTCTTGAAACAAAAGAAGCAAATACACTTGAGGCACAAAACATTGGCCAACATGAAACGATATTAAATAGAAATAAATTTTGATATAGCTTTCATACTATAGTGAAGTTTTAAGCTAATCATGAAAATAATGGCACATAACAGAATAATATAAGATCATAGATGAAGATTGCACATGTTATGTAACTCTCACATGATGACTTATTTATATTTTTTGTTATATTAGAAATTTAAGTAGAGTAACGGGATGGATTATGGGGCCCTCAAATAAAGGATAGTTTTAGTTCCTCTTCATAGTTTTATATCACATGGTACTTTTACAACGACATTGATCGGCGGCCAGTGGTATACTGCATGAAAGGTGTAGCAGCTATATTTAATAGATTCTTCTGTGATTTTGTGTTTAATACAATAAAAGCCAAAAAAATGTTGTGTATTATAAATTAAGTTCATCGTATTTATTGTGTAACGCATATTCATGCTTAATTATGTTCACATTTTTCTAATAATGTACAACAAGATCTCATGAAATACTTCCTCTGGATGATTCAGTTACCCTAGTGTTAATTTTGATTGATTTGTACCTGATTTTTTGAACGAAACGTTGGTTGAGACTTAAAAATAAATTACGTTTTAACAGATTTATTTTGTTAATTAATTTAGTGATCATTAGAATAATATTAACGTAGATATGTATGGGAAATGAACGAATTTTTCGCATGTATGTGACATTTATAATTGTATGTAATTACTTAACCACCGCAAAGCAGCTTTTGCAAGCGTGCAACTAATTTTAATATAGAACTTAATATACCGTTTAATTATTAAGCAGTGGTACTTATTACATGAGAAGGGAAATCATTTGGGTCCAGAATCATCGTCACTGACGATTTTTAACAAATCTACATTTTGTAGAAAACATAATTTCTTAATCATCCGTCTCATGTACTCTGTACGAAGTATGATTATGTAGTAAACGCGTAATGGAAGGTAGGCTAAAGATATCGGATGAAATTCTTATATTTGGAAGTTTTGAAAACGTGTCAAAATTTTTTTCATGAGCGATGTAGGTCCCGAAACGGAGTTAGATAAAAATTATAGCTTATAGTAGTTATAATCAACTGTAATTTTGAAGGTGTAGTTTGAAATTGAAGATGAAATAAATTCCATAAAAATGACATGATATTTCTTTTATTCCAATTCACCTATTCCCATAACTCCATTTTAGTATTTTAGTAGTCAATGAATACTAAAAAAAATTACAAATAAACATCACGTCTGTAATCAACGAAGGGTTAGGCAGAGGTTTATCTCATAGTAAACCCACTTTTCGCCAGTTATGTTTTAGTCCCATGTAATAGGGAGCGAACCTGTTGCCATCAACCGGGCACAAATCCCGACTCTGTGGCTGCTACTGAGAAATTCCTGATGAAAAAACCCACTAACACTTGGCCCGACCCGGGAATCGAACCCACGACCTCATGCAACAAAAACAAATAAAAATAAAATACATAGTGTCCACATGAATTGGCACGACACTACACATTCAACAAAACTCAAGAATGTGCACTCAAATAGGCTCCACGAGAGGCAACACTTCATTGTTTATGCGATTCACTTTGGTCAGTCAGTCGCTTCAACCTGGCTGAGGCTATTATTACATGATAGGACACGAAAATCTATATTATTGTAAACTTATATTACCACTAAAAGGCAAAGGCCTCCCTTCCCTCCTTCCACATTTCGCGATTTAGTGCGATTGTAGGCCAGTCTTTTGAGAGTCCAGCCGCGTTGCGCCTGCCGCGTTGTCGGTTCCTGCTATTTGATATCCTCTGAGAGGTAAGTTTTGCCCATCGCTCCTCTGACATGCGGCAGACATGACCAGGCCAGTTCCACTTCAACCTAGCAGCTGTAAGAAACGAAAACGAAAATCTATACCTACTTTTAAAATCGTTTGTCCTGACTGACTATATCAGTGCACAGCTCAAACCACTGGACAGGTCGGTGGTGTAATAGCTATTATGACGATTTTGGTAAATTCAACTCTTAAGCGTTTTTGTTGGAAAATCCGTCACCAGGCGAAGCATCAAACGGATAAGAGAAAGGTATACCGTATACCACAAAACTTCTACCATCTTATTTTTACTGATAATAATACCCAGACCTCAGCGGCTTTGAGGTCAAAAAACTGATGCTTCCTGTCCATCCACCATCAATGCACACAAAGTAGTAAGCAAAGGTGTTCGTTTCTAAGTTGTTAAACTTTATTAGGTTTACGCAAACCTCCTCATTTTCATCACAAACTTAATCAAGTTTAATCCAGTTTTTTGTTGGATTTTTAAAGGTAATCCCTTTTGATGAAAACTTTTGATTACCTTTAAAAATAAAAATAAACTACAGAAGTACTCCTGTTCTTTCACCCTATACATTTTATATCAGCGCCATCTATCTATGCAAAAAATATGCAGAGGTTTATTTCAAAGTTCATTTTTAAAACTAGATGTCGCTTTCTACTCTCTACACAAGCTTTGTTTTATGAGCGCCATCTACAATTTGAATCAAAAAGTATTTGATGCAGGGGTAACAAACAAAAGGTTGATCATACAGCAATAATTCTGATAATGATATACAGATGTCGCTGCAAACAATCGTGGAACAAGGAAAATCACATGTGAGTGTTCGGCCACCTTATTTTTTACCTAACATAAATTAGAACAATACTTAAAATCACAGGTAAACCAATCACAATATCTAAAACTCGCATTTTAATTTCGGATATTATTATTTCTTTTAACATTTTCTAATAACTACCTCGTTGCTCTAGTGGTCGCAAGCACCACTACTGAGTAAGAGGTCCTGAGTTCGTTCATTCCCAGCTCGGGCGAAGTGTTATTGGGTTTTTTCTATCAGGAATTTCTCATTAGCAGCAACTGAGCCTGGACCTGTGCCCGGTGATGGTAATAGGCTCGGTCTCTAAAACATGGGACTATTCTGTTAAAAAAAAAGTGATTTAGTACTTACCTAGAGGTATTTTCGCCTATCAGGTTTAACTTATGAAGGGTAATACGGTCATACATTCACCTATAAGGTATTTCTCACGTGTAAATGACCTAAGATGACATAGCTCTAGACGTTAGCACAAAGGGGCTTGCCCACACAATACGATTTTTTGGACTTGGTAAGGTTTTCTCTGTTGTTTGTTTTATTTGGCACCATGAAGGTAAACATGCACTATCATAACATACTGTATTCTAATCATCATGTAGGCACTTTTAATCTTGTTCTTTTTACGAATTAATAGGGACAAAGTGTACAGAAGTATAAACAAATCTGAAAATTAAAAAAAAAAAAACAAACAGACATTAGTGGACGTACAATAGCTTTAAAAGGAATTGTCTATCCACACTGTTCGCAGACAAAATTAATGAAACATCCCTTTGACCCTTTCGGGTGGCTTCCTTCAGTTTTTCACCCAAAAGCCATTAAGCCCTCTAAGTGTTTCAGTAAAAAGACCTCCACATTTATATGTATAAATGGCTTCATCATTGAGTCATAATTCACCTTAACTTTTGTGACAAATCGTTGCAAAAAGGTTTGAAGAGTTATGTGCGCTCGGGACAATATGATTTATGAAAGTCTGAAATATTAAACAGTTTCTTTATAAGCTTTTTAAAAGTGAAAACAACTTTGTTTTTCAAACCATTTATAATATGTTTTCAATTTAAAACTCATGTATAAAACAGTGAAGCCAGGTCCTTTTTCAAAAAACCCTTTCATTAAGTTTTCGGCGCTGTAAAAACAAAATAGGCATTTTGAGTTTTCCGGAAAAATATTTTTTACCATACAAGGCCGGGCCTTATTAAGGGCACTGTACAAATTTGTGCGGACAGACAAATATCACATCGTCACGGACTGTTGACACAGCTTTTGTGTGTGTAAAGGGTCTTACCCAAACGTTTTACATGTCAGGGATCGAAAACCAATATTTTATGTTGCGTTGTCGTATGTTGTTTTTGTCGTATCCACTGCGTCCATGCTGTGCCTGTAAACAAATAAAGTCAAATTGATGTAAATAACTTAAGAGGGATATGCATGAATTTACTCTATGAAACACAGACGTAGGTTATATTATGACCTTATGTGGATATAGGATGGGAAGTTTCTCATCCTCAGCAGAAAAGAGGATCCACTGACAAGGCAAATGTTGTGTCTTTCTACTTCCCGACGTTTGCGGTCAGGTTTCTGTAAGCTATAAGTTAATCAGTGTAGTTCGTATATGATGGTAAAGAGGTCACCGAAACATCATGTCGATGTTTGCGTAAAAATGCAAAATGTGCTTATTCCAACAGCTGTACTTATTGTATCTAGCTTTACCGATCGACAAATCAAAGTTCAGCACTAAGCCAAAAGTCCCTCTAATCTTTATATCTTGACCAACCACGCCAATTCGTAAGTAATCTCAGACGGAGATTAGGAAAGTTATCTAAGCAGGTTATCCGGGCTCCTTAAAACGTAAGTTCAGCGAAGTTCACCTAGCTTCCAAACTATTCGAAGTTCCCGGAATGTCGAAGTTTCTGCGTATAAGCACTTTCGTAATATCGAATACCCGTAGGAATTACCCTTTTCCGAATATTATTAAGTTGACTTTGTTTATGAACGTTTATCTAGGGAGCGTCGAAGATCAGAGTAACTTTAACTTCGTGTTTGCCATTTGTATTGGCTTGGGGACCACACCGGTATTATGGTAATTGATCGACATTGACCTCTTTTCGGCCTAATTTGGAAGGTATCTTTATTAGATTACGTTGATGTGTCGAAATCCGTTTTGTATGACATATACGGTGACGAAAAAAGGTTGTTTGATTTTATACATGGTGTAAGGGACAGCCTTCCGCAGACTGATGGGGTGAATTCAGTATATCATACTAAGATGACCGGTACAAGAAATTATTTCAGGAACGTTATGGGAATCCGATAAATTTGATTTGTGTTATTTCCTAATACGAAATGTATCGTTACCGTGTTAAAAGCACATAGCGAACGGCAAGCGCGACGACGTGTTCGATGAACTCTGTAGTGAGGCAGGAAGTGATTTCACGCGTCGTTCGTTAGAGTAATTCAACATCCATTGTTGGTTTTTTGATTTTAGCCGTATTATTTACATAAATATCGTGCTGCATACAGAAAATCCAATTTTACATTGAAATAAAGGAAGTAACTGAAAAAAAAATGGAAATCTTTCAAGCTGAATGCACTCTGTCAGTTTGCGGAGGGCTGTTCCTTACAGGCTGTAGATATTCCGGTATCGGCTTGTCGCAGTTCACTACTGGGAAATTGGGTATAGGCGTCTTCCAAGCTTCGCCGAAAACACTAATGGCCTTTCATGTCTAATCTGTACCAACCACCTTTTAAGATTGGCGGTCGGTTTTTCGGTTTAAAGAGATCCTAATGATTTTCCTCATCACCAAATGGACCCAAATGCCTTCATTAGGCACCTAAATGATCGCGTGCTATTTCTAATGACCAAAAAGAGTCTTTAATTACTACAGCCACGCGTCATATCTATGGTTTAGTATCAGTTCGTGCCAGCCGAAGAAGAAACCACAGGCAATCTACGTTTTAAAAGACTGGAACTTCATTAGTTTGCTAGTGAAAATAAAATGAGTTTTTTAATAAGGAGGTTAGCGGAATATATTGAATTGATCTTCGTGCGGTTTTCATTAAAAATGAGCTTGCGTTTAATTACGCCTTTGCGTGTTGGTTAGCGAATGCGGGCTAAGATTAATGTTAAATGAACAGGTATCCTATTTTAAACAATTTAGTGAAATGTTTCAAATCCATTCCCACTGCTGGGGCACAGCCCTTTTTTGTGAGATCAATCACACGTGGATTATATAGCCCAGGTCCTCGGGACTAGTGCACGTTGATGGAGGTCCCATCTTTCCAATTTTTTGGTTCTAGGACATGCTGGTGTCTTCACGATGTTTTCCTTCACCATTTTGAGAGCAGTGGTGATGAAATAAAAACACAAGTAAAATACCTGGGTTCCAATTTGCAAACTACAACACATAGATTTTATTTGGGTTCTTACCACAGTGCCACCTTTGCACTCGGCAATCGGTTATATAAATACAATTTCGTGTTTTTCTTCGAGTGTCTATTGCATACATTCTATTAAATGTGCAATATTTGTATGTACACATGAATTTATTCACGTAATCACGTTCTCTAAAACGGCTCGAACGATCGATTATCGATGAAAGTAGCAATATGTGGGGTTTACGAGTGCGATAAATCGATCTAGCTAGGTCTCATATCTGGGACAATTCGTTTTCTTTATTTTCACCCGAGCAGAGCTCAATCGCTTAGGTAGTAGAATTACTAAACATACTAGTAGTAGTAGAATTACTAAATATGCAGACTCCGAACAAAAATAATTACGCTAGTAAGAACCCATATGAATACTTGATACTTCATAAATCAAACCCTTGACCGTAAACGTAGATCCAAGAGCTTAGTCTTTTAGATTTGAATAATATGGCCTCCTATAATAATAGGTCGGAATGGCTTCTACTATAATCGCTTGGCCACAAGCCACGCGTTCAAACGACACGCGCGAAGATAACAAGTGACGCTTGAGAATGACGCTCAACGCAAGTCGTTTGCCTGTGATGGTGAATGGGGCGTAATACTTCAAGACGAATTAATAAATTATTCAGTAGAGAGTATTCAACATATTGTGCTGGCAGATAGGTACATCTGGTTATGCTCTCAGGCTTTTAGTTAGATATTATAACATAGTAGCAGTCCACAAGGGATAGTCATGGTACTAAGTGAGAACTGTGACCTGTGTGAGTGAGGCCTGAGGGCCTTGGGCAGTAAGTAAGTATATGTCTCAGTTTATGTAAACAGAATTAGCGACGGTTACAAAAACTACCTAGCATTAGTCAATTAAATGAACAATTTCGAAGGTCCAAAACGCTTCTGTAGATGATGGATGGCATTGCCGCCTGTGTCCATTATCATACAGTTAGGCTCTTGTGTTGTTGAGGTCTGCTCTTACGGCTGTGTGTGTGTACACATTTTTTTTCGATACATTTCAATCAACTGCCTTCTTAGCAATATCCAGTTTCCTACGCAGATCAAAAAAAAAACGCAACAAAAAAAAAACACGCAACAAAAAAAAAACAAAGCAACAAAAAAAAATAGCAACATCTTTCAACTTCCAGCCATACAAACCATTGCCACTTGAATGAAATACCTTTCCGTAGAAAATGGAAAGTTCATATTTTCTTATAGAAGTACCCCTGGCCACGAGAGGTTTACAAGCACCTCGGTAAACAGATCCCATTCAAGTGTTGAGTTACTCCGCTGATATTTCAACCCCCGGGGTGAATTCACTCACTTGAATGGATAATGCTACGGCCTATTTGTGCTGGTACGTGGAAGGTTTTATTCAGAAGCTGTTCAATGCATTATGGCAAAGGTTTTTCATAAGTTGTTATATGTGGCAATACTCCAAATTACAATTTGGTCTTTGAAATAATTATGTGTGATAATATATAGTGCATTATTTTTTGCAGAAATTAGTTCAAGTTACTAAACTGTATCGATGCAATCAAGCATACTGTATGAACATCAATCGAAAAAAAAAAAAATGTTTGTCAAAAATTAATTTTGTGTTTTCCAGAAAAAACTAATTTCCCTACATGAATATTTCAGTTACTTAAAACAACAGCCAGGAAATGCGTATAAATATACGAGGAAAATGTATAATTAGCTTAAAATCATGAGCGTTTTAAACATTGAAAACACCTTGTACACAAGACCCAAGTATTTGGTTTACAGGGTCTTGTGTACATTATAATTAGGGTTTTGCACCAGAGAAATAAGCTCTCGCCACACTTAACAGTATTAAGATTCCTATGCAAGTGTAAACTTAGAAACCAAATACCACTTTGTTGACCTATATTTAACAAATTGTTATTTGATCAAAAATCGATCTTGACCTACATCCAAAATATTAATAAAACTAAAAGCACCACTTATTTCCACGTGGGTTAGGGTGAGTGAATTAAGCCCTGAAGGTAATCAGTTATGGTAATAATTAAAGTAATAAATTACACATTTTAAACTCTAATTACCGTACACAGTAAATTTATTAGCATCTAACTACAAATATGTTTACAAAACTACTGTAAAATAACTTTCAAATGTCACAAAATAGACTCAAATTCTCCTAAGATACAGTATTCAAATCTAATCTTAAAGGATTAAATCTCCTTGCAAGAATCTGGCACTTAAGCTCTTCTGTTTTGCAGTAAGCAATCATTACGCCTATTTAGATGTAATTAGTTTTGCTTTCCTCTTTGATGTCCCGCTCAAATGTTTATGAAAAGTTTGCTAATTAACACCATGTGCTGAAAAATAAATAATAATATTTTAATTGGTAGCGCGGTAGCATATTTATGCATACAAGATTTACTATAACTATACATGTAGGTTGGTTTCTGAGAATTTAATGAGGGCCTCAACATTTATTTATTCACATGACATGTTTTATTTGCCATTACAGATTAAATCTAATGGGACAAAGTAACTTAAAATATACTTAACTATACCTTACATGCTACACAGCATGTGGCCTTTGTGAACTCACCCAGTGAACAGGTGAATATATCTATGACATCCGCCACCGTGTTAAGAGTGCGTAGTGCACGAGTCAGCGGTGCGCGCCCCAGTAGGTTAGAGCGCGCACTCGGCACCACCAGCAGCTGCGGCTTGCGCCAATGTCAACATGTCACAATAATCGATTGTAACATGTTGCCCTCAGTAAAGAGGGCGTATTTGAGCAACGAGTTTCAACGGGTTAACTTTTAAGTTTTCTAAATATTTTAATTTTTAAATCAACAGTAGCTCTAATGCAATATCACTTTTTCAACTCCCACTGGTTTAGAAATCTCTGTGTATGAAATCTAGATTTATTTTAATAAATAAAATGAAATATTTCGCAAAAAGTCTTCTGTTGTAGCCGACCCAATCAGTTTTTTAAATGGAAAATATGAAATATTCAAATAACAGAAAGTCTAGTTCTAAAATCCTTTTTTCAACAAAAGCCTTTATGAAATACATACTAACTGTTGCCCGTGGTTTCACTCGTTACTTAGAGGAACTCTTTTATCAACAAAAAAAAAACAAACACCTGTATGTAGAACCCGGATGTTTAATCATATTGTGGTCTATTTGTATGTCAATTTCATTGAAATCAATTGAGTCCAGCGGGATTTGGTCACACATTTATTAGAATTTAGTTCAACTTATTTAAAGGGTTACATAATGTAACATCACGTCTGTAATCCCCGAACGGTTAGGCAGAGGTATACCTAATAGTAAACCCACAATTTCACCATCGTTATGTACGTCCCATGTAGTAGGGGCGAGCCTATTGCAATCAACCGGGCGCAAATCCAGACTCCGTAGCTGCTACTGAGAAATTCCTGATGGAAAAACCCAATAACACTTTAAAATAAACTCAACACACACACACACACACACACACATTCAAACACACACACACACTCAAACACACACACACACAAACACACACACACTTCCTGTAAAACCTGAGAACCCAAAAACCAGAGGGCAGAAACTAGATATATCTTTTAACATTTATCATATTAGGAAGTACCAATTAGGGTCAAAATCCGTAGAAGCGCAAAAGCCTTTTCTACACAACCTCAGATCCTCAATTCATCATGTCTTCTACAAATTGATACAAGACGAATATGGCGGTCGCCGATGACCGCCTCTTGACATTTACTGCGCAGGTTAACGCCACGGACATAAAGTAAGATGGATACTTACGCTATCAATCTTCTTGAGAGGTCCTCGACTTGACTGGACAGGTAGAGTGGTTCATCCTGTACTTTTATAAAATTGGGAGCCCATTTTATTGAATTATGAAAATTGGTTGTTAGAGGAGCTTGGTAACTAACCTACGCAAGATGTGCTAACCTATACAAGATGAAGGGACAATGACGCGAACACGGTCACCACCTATTCAGGGGGCTTAGGGCTCAAACACATAAACACGTTACGACGACGCAACTTGCCACGTTGCACGGCACGTCGTCGTGACGTAAAATATGGCTGAAAGATATGGATGGATCCAGTATTTTCTTTGTATCTGTTTCTTCTTTATCCGTCTTCTTAATATTAGCAGGAGGAGAACACGTCTAGTGTGGTCCATTTCTCGAAATTATAACTGCGGCAATTCTACAAATGCGCCACCGTCAATACGACGTCGTTTAACGTGGGACGTTGCGTTGTCGTGTTGTGATTATTTACGTTGGTCGACGTGGAAGTCCACGTCACGGCACCGTGACGTGGCACGTTGCGTCGTCGTAACGTGTTTATGTGTTTGAGCCCTTAGCAAAAGTAACTATTTAAAAACGATAACGAAGTTAGAAAAGACTAAAATGTATGGGATTGACATAAGCCGCGTTAAGTCACGTGGTCAATCGACATCATCGTCAACGATCGCGACAATAGTGTTACATTGGCTAGGAAATCTTTATCGATATCTCAGAGACAATGACGAATTTAGATATCGTTTCGCTACGAAGCGATGATACTTTGTCTAAGGACCCTGTACACCATTCTGAGCCTACATAAAAATTTTTCATCGTTTATTAAACAAAATATCAGCTGTTTCATACATTTTGACCGTGTAGGTATTGCACTTTTATAGGAAACAGTTGATTTTTCAAAAAATAACCGATGATTTTTTTTTATGTGGGGGGCTTCTGAGCCCCATGAGGAAAGAACGCTACTGAATACGCGGTAACCGTATTCGCGTCGGTGTCCCTTCCACCTTGTACACTTTTTTTGAGGACATAAACCCAGCGCAAGTTCCTTGGTACCAATAAATACGATAGCAGGTATAATCAGCTTGTAATTCTCCCACTGTTGAGGCAAAGGTCACCTCTGTGCATGAAGGAGTGGGCCATTATTCATGACGCAGACACAGTGCGTGTTGGTGATTTTTTGCTTCTAGTGCATGTCGGGTTTCCTCACGATGTTTTCCTTCACTTTTTTGAGTGCAGTCGGTAACAATGATAGAACTCCCAATGAGGAAAGAGCTGTGGGTTTTTCTCGTAACATATCATGACATCCACGCCTGTAATCCCCGAAGGGTTAGGCAGAGGTGTACCTAATAGTACACCCACATGTCGCCAGTTATGTTAAAGTCCCATGTATAAGGGGACGAGCCTATTGCCAACAGCCGCGCACACATCCAGACTCCGTGGCTGCTACTGAGAAATTCCTGAAGGAAAAACCCAATAACACTTTACCCGACCCGGGAATCGAACCCTTGACCTCTTGCTCAGCAGTCGCGCTTGCGAGCACTAGACCAATATTAACAGTTTTTTTTTCAAAACACGCTCTACTACCAAATTTCTCAGTATGCCTACCTAAACCGTTTGCACTACTGTTAATTAACCCTCTAACCTCCGGATCAAAAGCAACAATGAACAGTAATCGCCGCCTAACGCAATTTCGTCCCGGTCTAATTTGGTGGATACAAGCTTAACGTGTTACCTGTCTGGTTAGCAGCCAGGGTATACAAGACAGATGCGGCTTCGGTGATTCCCCAGGCTGTATTAGGTCAGGTTATTATTTATTATGTTAGTGTTTGAAATTGGTGGTTTGTGGCCAGCGGCAGCGCTCGGGTTATGATCATATCTTAAAATTTCCAACGAGAACGTCGTGTTATATGGCTTATGACATTAAGAAATAATATAGCTTCCCAGTGGAAGAATTTTCATAATCGAATCAGTAGTTAGGAACATTAGCGTCTACATACAAACTTGACCTTTTTTATAAAAGTGTAGATATTCAACGAGAAAAATTAAGATTTTACATTTGTACTCAAACTACCCCCATGAGGGTTGCCAGAAACTACGATTCTTATAATATATTCTTTTTAGTTCTTCCACGTTATAATCAATTTAATCATGAATTATTAGCGTAGGCTACTCTATATTTTTTTCTGGACAATTTATTTCAAATGGATTTAAATCATTGAAGACTTAATCAACCTCGAAACTTATTATTATTCTAGAGAAAGAAACTAAAGACAATAACAGTATTAAGCCCTTTATTCTTGTTCCAAATTATTTGATGAAGGCGTAAACATATCTTTTTCTTATAAGACTATTCTGTCCCACTACTGGGCAAAAGCCTCCCCCAAAAAAATTGGTTAAATTCTTGAGCAATCATTCATTAAAGGATAAGTAACACATTCATCTCACCTCTTTTTTTTTGTTTACAATTTTATCAAATACATACTTTTGGAACAGGGTACAGGCGTTTTTTTCATGAAACACAGGATATTATTACACCCTCGTGTTAGAAATGTATTATCGAACAGCTCCATATCTTTTATTCAGTTTCTGACCTGCATTTCGATACATACAGAGCGTTGCAGCAAAAATATGGCGACAGTTGCACCCACGGGTGAAATCTATCGCGTATAGTTCGGCCATTTATCAAAATATTTTATTCTATAAAACGAAAACTGTACCGAACGAAACTCGTAAATTTTTAAAATTACCACGATAAAAGTGCACCGACAAGGTGTCTGTAACATTCTTATTGCCGAATAATGAAAGTGCATTTACTACCAAAGCTTAGTATCAACAAACAGAGTGGTGAACTTATAAAAAGCTAACGTTGAGTTTGAAATCATTAGTATCCAGCGTTCCAGGATATGAAATTTAAAATAAGAATATATTCACGAATGTTAACAACTTTCTATAATAAAAAAGCAGAAAGATTGCCAAAAAATTGTAGAAAGGCAGTTGGTATAAGACTGCCAAATTAATACCTACATTCGATTTCTTTTTGTCAGTCGTTACAGGTTGTCAGTGGCCTGAAAGTCTGACAACCAGTCTTACCAAAGGGTGTCGTAATACCGAGTACTAACTGGGTTGTGGGTGTCAGATAGACAGTCACTCCATGTAAAATACTGGTATCACCTGTATCCGGTAAGACTGGAAGCCGGCGCGAATTCCCGGCATAGTTGGGAAAAGGCAAAGCAGATGATTCGATTTCTCTATTCGATTTGATTTCATCTAATCTTTCAGCTTTCGTTCAACAGTAAACACTAAACTCTGTTTGATCGATGCTATCTTACAAATAGGAATTAAAGCATGTACCTTTATAGGTACATGCTATGCTTTATAAGCATATAGGTCTTATGACCAATTTTCACTCTCCATCTTTGCTTGTGATAGTATCGACTGAAACAAAAGAATATCACATTCCATGTCTTTATCGAAGTTATCAGTATAACAGAATGTTTTACTAACAAGTGTGTGAAGCAAGCGGTGCTTTGTTGAATAATGTATTGCCTTACGCCTTACATGTTTAAACGAACCACTTCCGAGACACATTTCGGCAACACGAAAATTAAAAGCTTTTTATTCCAACCTTACAAAAATTGTCATCTGTGTTAAACTTCATTCTTCATCAATCATCATAATCGACTATGTCAGTAAAATTTAATTTATACTAGCTGTTGCCCGCGTTGGAGTGAGATTATTATAAATATATATGACATTCCTATTTAATTTTGTAAACAATTTTTAAGGATTTTAATGTTTTTTTGCGCGGAAACCTAAATCCTTTTTCTAAAATAAAAGCATAAGTTACTCCTTATAACATCAGCTATCTGCCAGTAAAGTTCTGTCAGAATCGGTCCAGTCGTTTCGGAGGTTACCCGGAACAAACATGCAGAAAGACAAAAAAAAAAAAATTTTTTTGTTATAAGTACCGTATAGACTTTCTTATGCATTCAGTAAAAAACTGTTATTTTGTAATTACAAACAGATAATTTAATTTTATTTATTTCTATAGATTGAACAAGGCCGAATACGACCTTGCCACCAACCCTGTATCTAGGACAGATTTTTGCCGGTCTAGTCTAAGTATAATGTATGTTCAAATGATCCAAGATAATATTTTTCTATTTAATGTCTTGTAAATGAAAGTGTTCTCTACATTTCAGTCAAATTATCATTATTACTCTCAAACGTACCTAACCACAAGTGAGTAACCAGTGCGCAATAGATCCTCCGGCTAGCGTTTTGTGTGGGCGACCACGACCTTACCACATTTTTGTGGCTGAGGTGTGGTTGGAAAGTTGTACGTCTGAACAGGACCGTACCTTAGCTGTAACTAGGTCACGCACAACACGTGGCAATAGACGGGCGTCGAATTTTATTAGAAAGGGGTTTTGGTCAGTTTGGGGATTAAGATTTTCGACTTCTTTTTTGTTGACCACGCAAGTTCTATATGGCACGGAGTAGGGACAGGAAATCATGTTTGTACAACTTTTTAATAATAAAATAACTACCAACAAACTATTATTTTAATTAGTAGTACAACCAACCATATTTCCTTTGTTGGCATTTTATTACTAAAATATCCAGGGAAAAGGCGCCGAAAACCGAAATACAGGTATTGCCTAGTTCGGTTTCCAGTGGCTACATCCACTTATTAGAAATTAATACTACCAAACTATTTTTCTGTAAAATATTACTGAGTTTTTTAAGAAATACATTTATTTATTATTACTTATTATATAGCATCATCTACTTTTCAGTGATTAAATATAATTTATCAAATACCTATTTGTATAATAAACTAAGTACTAAACATTACTTGAACAATATTGGAATATACGAAATATTGTAATATTGTTCAAGTAATGTTCGTATAGTCTATGACCAGTGTGTGTTGCCAGTGATTACATACGGGACCGAAACGTGGTCGCTCACAATGGGCCTCATCAGAAGGCTTAAAGTCACCCAAAGGGCAATGGAGAGGGCTATGCTCGGTGTTTCCTTGCGTGATCAAATCAGAAATGAGGAGATCCGCAAGAGAACCAAGGTTACCGACGTAGCCCGAAGAATAGCCAAACTTAAGTGGCAGTGGGCAGGGCACATTGCTCGCAGAACGGATGGCCGATGGGGCCGAAAAGTTCTGGAGTGGCGACCGCGAACCGGAAGACGCTGCGTTGGAAGGCCTCCCACTAGGTGGACCGATGACCTCGTAAAGGTTGCAGGGATCCGCTGGATGCGAGACGCACGGGACCGGTCAATGTGGCGACACTTGGGGGATGGCCTATGTCCAGCAGTGGACGTCTTTCGGCTGAAATGATGATGATGATGATGATGAATGTTCGTATATTTCAAGTTCTCCATGACTTCCAAATGGTAAAGCCGATTGAAAAAAAAAATCAATTTTAGAAAATGTATTTCGTTGAAGTTTCTAGAACCTTCAACTTGAACAAATCTAGACAAACTTTGCTTCAGAAGTGTTAAAAACTTACTAAGAAATTAAGAAAGTAGGTGGATGGTTCCCGAGGGACTGAGGGTTACCGGAGTTTGATATCTATGTACGAAAAGGGGAACCCAATATATATATTCGATGTTGGTTGCAGCGTTTTCATAAATCTGTATTGATTTAGAGTGTTTTGGAGTTCACCACTGTTTCTGAAAATGCCTACTTTATACAATATACTTTTCTGCAGGCTTGCGATTGCGGCCATGTGATCAAACGCCTGCTCCTCCACTGTTTCGTCAGGTAGACCATGATGGTACAGTCAGTGGTACATTATTGACCAAAAGTAACCACCGTCCAAAGTAGGTTTCTAATAACGCAGTGTTTTTTCTACTTGTCATTATAGACCAACCGCTTTAATGAGTCCTCGCGGATGTATCAATTTAAATGGAATATTCTGAAGGTTGACCACGTATTGGTTCAATTAGTATCGTAATACCTACGTGGATTATGGTTATTTTAAATCAAATAACCTGTGGGATATTGTTAGGATTTTGTGGACGCTTAATGTGCCTTTGATGGGGCAAGGCGGAGGAATCATTATAGCAGTCGGTCTATAAGTTCTTGAGGTGTAACGTTGTTGTTTTAAACAAATTAGCTTGCTGCGTCAGTAGCCACGTTAAGCATAAAATGCTTAAGCCGGGCTCGCGAAGTGATGCTCTTGCGTCTAGTGATGTAATGATTTGAGTCTACAGACTCAAATCGTTACATCACTCATGTCACATGTCAGTTAACAGGTGCTTCAAGTCTTTAGTTGGACGGCCTGCTAGTCTACACAAGTTTTAGAGTTTGAAATAACTTTAACTAAACTATAATTTCTCTACCCTTTCCGAAATATATTTTTCAACATAATGGCGAAGTTTATTCGGATAACTTTAACGCAAAACTTTCGTTTCGTTCCGCTCATTTTATTCGAAAGTTACAAGAAACTAGGAGTAAGAAAATATTGAAAACTTTTATAATATTCAGTTAAAGTCGAGCTACGGAAGCGAAGGTGAACTCCATTTTATTCTCTGATATGTTTTTGTATTTTCCGGTCGTTGTAGAGATGGTATAAAATGGGATAGTAGGTTTTTAGAACTAATATTTCTTGGGACATAAATTGACATTTTAGACCTTTATTTTAGGGTGAAACTCTGCAACGATTTCGGATTCAAAACTACATTTGCCCGAGTACCTATTATAATACAGGGTGTAAACAGACCCTTCACATAGCCGTCAACCAAGCATTCTGTACATCAAACTAAGTAACTATACGCAAAAATTATTGCTGGGAACCGCCTTTTTTTTTGGGGTGAAAAATCACGTTTTACGGTAGGACTCGATGGAAAACACTCATAGCATTGTGCTAATGGATGGATTGAATAGTACGGGGGTCATGGAGGTGTGTAAAGTAAAAATCTTACATTAGAAACATGTATTTAAAAAAAAACTTGTGAAAAAGTTGGAACTTTAACTCCCAATATCTCCGTAACTAGAAGGTTCCCAGGTATGGTCTAGAACAAAAAAATGATTGCAAAGACGGGGAGAACAAGTGCCTTTCGGTTATGTTAAGGGTCTATTTACACCCTTTAGAATATCCCACAATCATTTTACCGTTATTTAGATTTGAATAAATAAATTAGAAATAATGAGACCTGCGCCTGCGGTCTTTAATAAGCCTGGTGTAAAAAACAGTAATAATTTATTATTGTTAAATCTCCTGTTCCCTTGCGTAACCATCGCCATATTTGATCAGTACCTACCTACCAAAACGAACAAAAAGAAAATAACTAACTTCACGAACATAAAATAAATGTTTATCTGTTATTTCCCATAAATATTTATTTACTTCATTATCTAAAAGAAAACAACGAATGATTGTGTAAATAATACAAAATTCGCTTCCGAGCTCTCGATAAAAAGGTAAGCCAAGCTTTTTATACAAATTAGACGATATTTACTGGCAAAGGTTACGAGAAAAAGTATCGCTTCTAAGATTAGATAAAACGTGACTCGAATCGATGAGAGGAATATTTTATTTCTGACACCATTCTTACATTCAGAATTCATTCACACTGTATGGAAATTGCAAGTACGAGTTTCTGTAACAATTTTCCTTAAGTACTATTTGAATTTACTACCCACGACTTTGAGCCACCGGAGGAGCTCGTGGCTAAATAATAACAGCCGCTCGGGTCGATCTTCAGGTTAAGCCGTGCTTGCCTAGGTTAGTCTGTGGATGGGTGACCACCCATTACATACCGAGTTTCCTCCGTGGCTCGGAAAGCACGTTAAGCCGTTGGTACCAGCTGTCATTTGTAGATCTTTGACAGTCGTTATAGGTAGTCAGTGGCCCAAAAAGTTTTACAACCACTCTTACCAAGGGGTATCGTATTACCTAGTACTAACTGGGTTGTGGAGGTTAGATAGGCAGTCTATCCATGTAAAATACTGGTATTCAGCTGCATCCGGTTAGACTGGAAGCCGACCCTAACATAGTTGGGAAAAGGCTAGGCAGATGATGATGACTTTGAGCCACCGGCCGCCTGGGCCCGGGTTGGCAGTTGTAGATATAAATTGGCGAGATGGGGTATCCTCGATCCATCCTAAACAGAATGCCAGTGTGGAGCTCCTTTGCAGGAAATGCCCCACCTTTTATCCTGCACAACCATCTACACCCACGGTTCCTAACCTGGGGGTAATTACCCCTGCGGGGGTAAAACTGGTATTCTGCGGGGGTAATAAGCTGGTAATATATAAAGATAAATAAATAATGTTAATGTATAAACAGAGTTTATGAACTTTATGAAGAAATAGGATTGTTTTTGGAAAACCAGAGAACACAAAAAGAATCAGAGTTTTACTCAAAAGGCAAAGACAAAACATTTATCCAGATGCTCTACGTAGACAATCAATTTGTATTTATGTGTGTTGTTTTGTTTTGTGTTCATTGGTAACATGAGGAAGAGCGGGAGGGGTAAATCAGATTCTCTAGCTATGTCTTGGGGTGACAAGATCGAAAAGGTTAGGAACCACTGATCTACACCTTTCAGGATTTAAACGAAGCCAAGAGCTGTGCAGTTGGCTACCCACTGGTGTGATGAAATTTGAGTTTAAGTATACAGTTAATTTTAAGGCCCAAGTGCACGTCTCCTTTTTAAGGAAATTTTTCGCCGATTGGTAGAAATTTCGCGTGACCAGAGGGCTGGCTCTTTCGTTGGCCAAAGAATTAGTATTGCCATTCGACGTGGCAATGCTGCCAGTCTTCTGAGCATGTTTCCGGATGATAGCGACGTGGAGGAGTACTGAGACGCCTAAGCGCCCTGTTGTTTATTTAGTTATAAATTAGTAATTTCAAATTGCTGTGTTCATTAGCGGCAATCTTTTATATAAAAATCTCGTGTCACGGTCTTTGTGGTCGCACTCTTCCGAAACGGCTCGACCGATTTTTATGATTTTTTTATATATATATTTGATAGGTATGAGCATAGGTCGTTAAGTATATTTCACACCGCAAATTTTACGCGGACGAAGGTCGCGGGGCACAGCTAGTAAAAATATACAATTCTAAACGCTGTTTTATAGAACATCGGAACAAAACCCAGGAACACCGACACCATTTTCATAAATTAATTTCCCATTTTGGTATGACAATAGCGCTCTCTCTTAAATCACCCTCACGTTCCCGCCTGGTCCATTGAAAACACATATCCATTCATATTCGGGTTCATATTTGGGTTTATTTCTATTTCAATAGCAACAGGCTTAGCATGAACAAACGGAGTAAAAAAAAAACTATTATCTCACATAAACTGTCCTTATACAGATAAGGAAAAAGTACGTTAAACCGTTGGTCCCGGGTGTCATTTGTAGATCTTTGACAGTGTTAGGCGACAGTAGCCAAAAAAGTCTAACAACCAGTCTTACCAAGGGGTACCGTATTACCCAGTACTAACTGGGTTGTGGAGGTCAGATAGGCAGTCGCTCCATGTAAAGTACTGGTATTCAGCTGCATTTGGTTAGACTGGAAGCCGACCCCAACACATTGGGAAAAGGCTAGGCTAGATGGTGATACAGAGAAGGAATAGAGATTCATACTACTTAATCTAAGATCTTTATAGCAGTGATAGCCTAGTGGTGTGACCGTCAGACTGCCACGTCATGAGTCTCGAGTTCGAACCCCAGGCACTCACCTCTGATTTTTCGGATTCATGTGCGTATTGTATAATTATCACTTGCTTAGGTGAAGGAAAACATTGTGAGGAAACCAGCATGCCTGAGAGATATTTCTTGACGGCATGTAAAGCCAAGTCAGAGGCTCATGGGCGGCATAAAAATTCTGACACCAGGTTAGGCACTAACCACACGATAAAAAAGAAAGTGCTTAACCTGGTGACAGAGTTTTTATGCCGCCCATGTGCCTCTGACTTGACTTGGTATTCACGGTTAAGGTTAGGAACTAACCACACAATAAAAAAAGATCTTGGATCGTGGTGACATCCTCGGTTGAAGGTGTTGCTAATTCAATACTCGCCAGATCGTAAATCGGTAACCTGAAGCTGTAAATAAACAGAAAGATTAGCTTGTGACAAGTTCCAATATCTTTCAAAACAATTGTACACATTTCCACATTGGCTTTCAACAGGATTGAACAGGTTTTTCGATGGCTAATGTCCATCTCAGTGGCGAAGGTTCCATACAACTCGATTCGAACCGGCTTCCCTTTGAAAAATGGCACAGTCAGTATTCTATAGACAAATAATATAATCACATTAAAGACGTACTCCGGCTTACCTCTTATAAAAATTGACCCTTCGCTATTGGTCCATCTAATACCTTTTTGACTCATCCATCATCATTGTCACTATACCTAAGGGCCTGCAGCATTAGCATGCTTTAGTATAATTTAATAAAGTCTTACAAAAGTTAACTATATCACAAAATACAATACAACTTACAGGTGTGCAGCAAAGAAAACAGAACATAATGGATGAATAAATAATGCGATATTGTCTGACCGAAATACTTGAATATCGATCAGATCAAGTTAGTAAGTAGGTCAGGTTACAAGTGCCTATTTTGGGCACGTCCTTTTTTGACGAGGACGTGAATGTTTTGGGTATCCGTCCATTAGAGGAAGAAAATAGGGTAAGTTTGTTCTGGTTTTCTTCGTTCCAGTTTTCATTGACTTAATATTTAACATTAGCTGTTGCCCGCGACCTTAGTCCGCGTCAAATTGTTATAAAAAATATTACTCCCGATTTGAATCAGATTTTGTAAATCGTAATCTTTTTTCGAAAATAAAAGTAGCGTTAGTTACTCCTTATAACATCAACTATCTGCCAGTAAAAGTCCCGTCAAAACCGGTTCAGCCGATTCGCAGATTAGCTGGGACAGACAGACAGACAAAAGCCGCATATAGTAAAAAGCTTTTATTTTGAAATTATTTATTTGTATACAGGGTATAAACAGACCCTTCACATATCCGTCAACCAAGCATTCTGTACATCAAACTAAGTATTTTTACGCAAAAATTATTGCTGGGAATCGACTTTTTTTACGGGGTGACAAATCACGTGATACGGTAGGACTCGATGGAAAGCACTCAAAGCATTGTGCTGATGGATGGATTGAATAGTACGGGGGTCGTGGAGGTGTGTAAAGTAAAAATCTTACATTAAAAAAAAAGTATTAAAAAAAAACTAGTGAAAAAGTTGGAACTTTGACCCCCGATATCTCCGTAACTAGAAGGTTCCCAGGTATGGTCTAGAACAAAAAAATTATTGCAAAAACGGGGAGAACAAGTGCCTTTCTTTTATGTTAAGGGTCTATTTACACCCTTTAGATAATACTGTGTAGGTTCTTGTTGTTCTAGTGAAGGCAAACGCTACTGGTGAGCATGAGGCACTCGGTACGATTTCCAGAGGGTATGTTATTATTCGTGCACTGTAGGCTTCTAGCATAGTGTGAGTATACTTTTGGTACAGGTACTTCTGCCTAACCTGCCAGGAAAATACAGGCGAGAAGTTATGTTACAATTTCATAGAATTTAAAAGCATAACACACATACAGACAGAAGATTATATCTGCGAAGCAACAAAAGGGTACTTTACCCTGCCTACTTAAGATTTCAGAACAAGTCAGAATATTGTCATAAATTACTTACACAAACTTAATAGGACATGACATACTAAATCAAATATTAAACGATTCAATTATTCAGAGTTTGAAATATTGTCACAATTCCATTCTAAAATGTAACCCCCGGAAATTGAATCATTTTACATAATTTAAACAGTTCAGAATAGATTATTATTACTGACCTTTCCAGCCTTCTTGATATTTTAATCAAAACTATTATTAATGTACAAAACTGTTTATTTCCGTGTTCCTAAGGACAACATAAAACACGAAGAGAATTCGAGGGAAATATTTCTGATTAAAATGAGACGGTACGCTGAGAATTTCCGGAACTCAGGCAATTACAGGAATATTTTTATGGAGGAATTCCTTTAAGAAATGGGTACCTTTAGTTTCATTTATTTAGTGTATCTGTAAAGGACTTTCTCAAATTATTACCTGCCTTGCCTTCTTCCAACTATATATTGAGCTCGGCTTCCAGTCAAACCAGATGCAGCTGAGTACCAGTATTTTACATGGAACGACTGCCAATCTGACTTCCGCAATGTAGTACTGGGTATTACGATACCCTTTGGTAAGACTGTCTGATAGACTTTTGGCCACTGACTACCTGTAACAAGTGTCAAAGATCTACAAATGACAGCTGGGGCTGACGGCTTAACGTTGCCTTTTTCAAGGTAGTCAAGTATGAATCTATGTTAAGAAATACAAAGTGAGAAAACAGAATTAAATTCATCGTTCAAAAGTAGTTAATGAATCGAAAGAACGATAAATAGCAAAAACACTCAGGAGTAACTCTAGTTTTTAAGTTTCTTTCTGATGCCTTCTTCATGTTATCACAAAAACAATCGTTTAAAAAAAATATAAAACAAAGCCATATACGCTTGTCTTGATAAAACGCAACACTTCATATTTCAGGAAAGTTACTAAATTACCTGACACGCGATTCCAGCGAGGGCGAGATTTGAATTCCAATGAGCCAATATCGGAGGAGTTCGGATTCCTATCGAAAAATGTATGTTGGAGCCATCTTCCAATTTGTATTATGAGCTAAGTTTCTAGCTGTAAAAGATGGTTTTTAATGGTACTCAGTTTTCGTCAAATATATTTTCTTGTACAGTCAGTGAACTGCGTTACTTGACCTTATAAAAAACTAGCTTATGCCCGCGGCTTCGCGCACGCGTAGTTCGATTATTGTCCCACAGGATCATACTACCGGAATAAAAAGTATCCTATATGTTAATCCAGGTTATAAACTATCATTGTGCAAAATTTCATCCAAATCCGTTAAGTAGTTTTTGCGTGAAGGAGTAACAAACATCCATCCATCAATTGATTGTCACAGTTTCGTATTGATAATATTAGTAGGACTCACACAAGGAGACGGGAAGAGGGGTCAAGTAATACAGGACACTCACTGTACCTTGTTTCCAAGGTAAAGTTTAAGCCGCTTTGGCCGAAGAACTCAGCGGAGTTGGATATGCCAGCCACTTGAGAGCACGTGAAAGAGCAACACACCAAAGCTCTCGACAACCTCCCTAGAAAGTCATCGAATGGAGTCGCTGTGGCAGAAATCGGCTAGATGGCATCATCGTCATCAGCCGCTTTGTCCAAAAATGATTATTGTGTTCTATACAATGATTGTTGCGTTTTGGGTTTTAAAAATCTACTACCATAAGACATTGTTTCGCCATAAGTGTCGTATTTATTCAAGGCAATGTTATAATTATCTCAAATGTACACAAAGACGCTCAATCATTCTTTTAAATCAAATCAAATCAAAATCATTTATTTCAATCCATTGAGGATCATATGATGCATGCATTTGCATTTGCATTTAAAGATTTTTTAAATATTTTCCCGAAAATCATAATTAAAATGTAAACATCATTCCTTAAAAATAAATACGGTAGTATATTCATGATAAATGGTACAGAAGCCCATTGTGGAAAGTTAACTGTTTTCCAATTACCATTGTGTTAGCTCTATTGTGTGCCGAAATCGTATTGTGTTAGCATTACGAATTGTTTTCCGACATCTGTGTTTACGATTATATCTTTATGTACGTACAATTTTGGTGCTATATCAAGAATTATTATATCAAATGTATTATCTAGGTTTATATGGGCTCCTCTATAACATGGGACAAACATAACGTCTTCTTCTTCTTTATCGTGTGGTAAGTGCCTAACCTGGTGTCAGAGTTTTTATGCCGCCCAAGGGCCTCTGACTTGGCTGGTTTCCTCACGACGACGTTGTCCTTCACCGAAGCAAGTGATAAATCGTCGGTGCGCTTGCCAAACCTGATATGTGTGTACACACCAAAAAAAATATTTTAGCTTTCATACACGAATGTAATAAGTTTTTTTTATTATCTTAGACTAAAATAGATATTTTTTGCCATGTTTTGTTGATTTTTTTTTTCTGAAGATTCATTGATTTCTTCTTCTATTCATTCATTACGAAAAAAACAGTTTTATGTTGTCCTGAAAAGTTCATAAAATGCACATATTCGGTTTGGCAAGCGCACCGACGAAATTATACAATACGCACATGAATTCGAAAAACATAACTGTTGCAATGTAGGTGTACCAATTAGGTACTCCTCTGACTTACCCTTCGGGGATTGCAGGCGTGATGTTATATCATGTCATATGGAATAACTACGAATAAACTCTCTTTAGGTGTTATTATGACACACATTTATTTTGATTAATGTTATGTAGTACTATTCAAACAACTCAAAATCAAAGCATTTATTTCAAGTAGGCCAGTAACAGGCATTTTTGAATTTTATTTATTTATTTATAACCAACTTATATTTACAGTTTACACCAAACATAAAAGTTATTGGTTAAATTGTCTAAACAAAGACAAAAATGAAATGTAGCTACAGTCCCAGTCACAAGGCATAAAAACTGTGAAAGCACTGTAATTGCCCATTCCCTAACGTAGATCTCTATGGAGAAGAACCGGCAAGAAACTCCATGTACACTCTTTTAAATCAGAATACTTTTACAAAACCTTGGTTACATCATTCATGTTGAGATGGTACATTATGTGAGAACGATGAAGCAAGATGTATACGTTAAAAGTGTCCATAGTAAAAACAATTTAAAAATAAAATAATTAATTCAAATAACTGCTTGTATTATTTACCTTTGTTTTAAAGAAACAATTTTCTTATTATTTGGGAATATTCAAGGACTTTGGTGAAACCTTATCGTTTTTTCAAACAACAATTAAAAGGAATCTTTTGTAATGGTAACAATGGCAATTATTTCCTCCGCAGTCTTATTCAGGGGAGGATATAATTGACACGAAACGCTTTGTTATTTTTATAAAGCTTTTCATTTTTTATTGTTATCGAATTACTTTAAATTAAGTTCCTACATACTTTGTCGTACGGATTAATTCGCTTAATTTTGATTAGTTTAGAAAACGAAAATGATGTTTAAATATTTGGACATTTTATCGTAAACTTATACTGTCACTTTCGGAATATCTTCGTGATTGTTGATTTGTTTTTGTTTCGTTTGTTTTCGTGATTGTTTTTGTTTTTTTTTTCCGTTTTATTTTTGTTTGTTTGTGTTGTTCCCGTAAGTGACAGTATAAGTGTAGTTGTAAACCGTGAAAGCTTAAAACAGTATTTTATACTAAAGTCTGTCTTGATACATGTGAAGTTAATTAAAATAGTTGGATACGTACAATAAATGAATTAGTTAGCTCTCAAATACACATTGGCAGCTTAAAAAAATCCTGATGACAATATAGCCAACGCTATGAATGAAAATAAGATTCGAAAAGGTGATATGAGCCCACGAGGCGAAGAAGTAAAGTATAGTTATGTGTTAGTGTAGTAATGTATTCGAAAACAACTTAAACTTTGGGTATATTAAACATGCGTAGGTAGAAGATCAATCATTGGGAAAACTACTAGATAACAGATTCAGTTATTGTATTTGTTGAGAATATTTTATTTCGGAAGTCAGTCCGTATTAGACTAAACACTCTGCCATTTCTAGTCGGGGTTTAAACACAGAAATAGCTGATATACCTACCAAGATAACGCAAGTATTAGGGTCCGTATGAAAACCAAGTGTGCCATTTTTTGACTACGTACTGTGACGTCAATCAAGCACTATTTAGTTACTATATACAAAATAAACTACGTTTTTGTTCTTTCAATGTTTAGAATTATAGGCCGACCGCTTTAAAATAATAAGTCCTCGCGAAGGTATCAATTTAAATGGAATGTTCTGAAGGTTGATCACGTATTGGTTCAATTAGTATCGGTGATACCTACGTGGACTATGGTTATTTTAAAACAAATAACCCGTGGGATATTGTTAGGACGCTTAATGTGCCTATGATGGGGCAAGGCGGAGGACTCTTTAAAGCGGTCGGTCTATGAGTTCTTCAGTTGTAACGTTGTTGTTTTCAAACAAATTAGCTTGCTGCGACAGTAGCCACGTTAAGCATAAAATGCTTAAGCCGGGCATGCGAATTGGTGCTCTTGCGTTATCTAGGTATATCTATATCTGTGTGTTTAACCCTTATCAAAAATACTTTCTCTCTATTACAGAGTTTTAGTTCCAAACTAAAAACTTATCTGTCCTACAAAAATAAAGTCTAGAAAGCAAAAGTTTGAAAACTTTCTTTTGATTCTTATAACCCTTCATATGCTCGCGAATCGGTCCCAAATATCGGATAACAGTTTCAAACGTGTCGTAAAACAACAAGTGTATAAAAAATCGAATACATCAAAATGGAGGTAAAATCTCAATTTATTCGTTTACGACTAACGGGGAAATGTGGTTTTCTCTTCGTTCAAGGGTTGAGTTTCCTCTTACCTTTGAGGTTTTATTCACTGCATTTGATACGACACGACACATTTAAGAATTTCTAATGGGTTTGCAAAGTAGAGAGTTATGTGAAGGTTGCTTGAATTTTCGGTATGATGATGTCATTAGCGGAAAGATTGCGCCAATGTCAATGTGTTGTTTTTGTGTGTGTGTGTGTTATTGTTTATTTTTGTGTAACTATGTATGATGCACGTCGTATCCCTGCGACAAATAAATTCCTTTTTTTCTTTATTTCTTTCTTTCTTTCTTTCTTTCATATTTGCTCCTTTGTGAAGATGAGTCGTTGTTGTCACTTTAAAATGTCATGTTCTATTTAACACAAAGGTTAAGTAGGATATGAAAATTTCATTATAAATCTTGTTGGCCATTCTGCTCGTATTTTAATAATAAAATAACCTTATTTTTTACTCCTGGACACGGCTCGTATTAGCTTCGCCGGTAGCTTGGACCCTGTTCCTGATACCGGTGGGCTACAATTTTTTTATATTGTTTTTATTTTAAGAAATATTTAGAAATGTATAAGATTTGTATGAAAATAAATAAAAGTCCTGTAAATAACCTTTTATTTGCCTGTACTCACAGAAGAATGGAGTTGATAAAAAAACACGTTAAATTCCATTGTTTACTAAAGTAATTAGACCGTCAACAATTCGCATCTAATCAAAACACGGCAAATTCCATCCGTGTTTCCGCACAAAATTATATAAACAAACAGTAATCTTCCTCACCTATGCCCCCACGTTCACAAGTTCTCCAGTTCTGCCAGTTTCAAGTACTACGTCGAGGTTAGACGCTCGTTGTGGAGATCTTAATTACGTTAATTGCAGTCCAATTTGTGCAACTACAGTGAATGCGAGGCTCCGGGTAAGCGCGGGAGAAAATGGAGATAGATCGTGGTAGGTATGGATGGTAGATTTAAGATTTCTTTGGAATATACTTCTTGATCCAATGACCTGGTGAAGGTCGCAGGGATCCGCTGGAAGCGAGTCGCGCGGGACCGGTCAATGTGGCAACACTTGTGGGAGGCCTATGTCCAGTAGTGGACGTCTTTCGGCTGAGATGATGATGATTCTTCTTGATTATCTTTGGGAGCAAAATCTAGGTTTTAGAAGGAATCTAAAGCTAGAATACTGGTAGAGTTAGCTTTACACCCTAGGTTATCTTAAGATAGTTTTCGCGAGCAGTAAAAAGCTGCGAAAACAACAGGTTAGAAGAATAAATTATATTTGGGCCGATTCTACAATAAGAGAAGAACAGAACTTAATATGAAGAAAAATATCAATTATTATGGAATGGTGGTTTACCATTATTTGCAGTATTCTAAATATTTATCTTTTTATTGAGACAATCACTACTTTATTAAGCATTAAACTAACTAAATACATAATTAATTAAAAACTATTAAATAACCTAAAATATGAAAACTAACAACAAACTATAAAAGGGCATCAAAAAACTCCTCCTCAACGCTGTCAGCTGGTAATGTGCCCAAGAGACTGGCGGCGTTGCCACGTTGTATGGCAACACTTAGCCTCTGACCAAAGTAAAAGCCAGCCCTTGGGTCACGGGAAGCGTCAACTAGGCGTTTCGAAATTTCCTTAAACAGGCTATGAGCACTCGGACCCCACGACCCCAGAGTTTCAACCCCAAACGGCTCGAAAATATAGTTACCACAAAGGTTTCTATATTTACGCCGCTTGAGGTTCTCTGCAGTCGCAGCGGCAGCGCCAGCACAGCACGACGAGCTTGGAAGATGTGATGGCGCAAGAGTATCGACGCATGTCGCGTCCCACACTAAAGGCCTACCCATCTTCCAAGGAAACAACGACATGCCGTCCGGTCTCTTGCCATCGTCGCGTGCCAAACCATGGGGTTCTAAAACAGCTGGAACGCCGACGGTGACAAGAGCTCGTCGGATGATGTCGTTTATGTTCGCGTGCCGTGCAAAACGGCCCGCACTTCGGCTGCATGACAGGCCGTGGTGACCGAGGTTGTTGACAGCTTCACCACAGTGACAGCGATGAGGAGAACAGCAGGCAGCACCAAGGCGTAAAGCAGCAGCGAGGCGGAAGGTCGTGTCGTCGAATAATATGCCTATGCTCGACGAAGGCAGTGCGTGAAGCCAAAGACCCGATTCCCACTCACCCACAGCCAGTAGGCGCGCACGCTCAGCAGTAGTAGCAGACGTGTTCAGTAGATTGTTCTGAACTACTCTGCAGAGCGGCTCATCCCACCGTCTCTGGGAAAAAGGATGATCGGGTTCTTCAGTATTCGGGCAAGCGAGTTTCCAAGCATCGATAGCCTCGGAGAAGCACGGCACTTCAAAATCAACCAGTGCGGAAGCCAGGATATTCCTAATTATTGTTTTAGTTCCGTGGACCGAGGATATAAAGGCCGGTAAACTAATACTGGAAATTTTGCGGACGCCGAGTCCTCCCATGCGAATGGGAAGAGTAGCTTGTGCCCAAGTTCGGTCGTCCAAAGCCACATTTAAAATTGATGAAATAGTATGTCTGATAATTTGATCCATTTTGTCTAAAAGGTGAGTGTGCTTCCATAAAGGGGAAGCCCGAAGGAAATATGTTAATTTTGGGCCGAAACAGCAGTAACGAATTATTGTGATGGCCGAATGTATATTAATTTGGAGCAATCTTTCCGAAACATCATTGAAATTTTGAATTTTTTCCTCGATAAAATCGGGAAAAGAATTTTCAAAGATCGGAGACCCAAGGAGACGAAGAGAGCTTTTTTCTATAACTTTGATGCCAGGGGCTATTGCGTTAAATTTTTAAAGCAGTATTCTAAATTTTAACTTCAGATTAAAGCTATCTTCTATAAAATTTGAGAATTAGTCCTAAGTTAAAATGACAACGGGATTCATGTTCCTCTTCACTCTTTATCAGAAACTGCTCACTTATCAGTCTTCCCAACATGGTTGTGATATTAGATTGGCACAACAATGTTAGTCCAATATCATTTTCAAATTATTCCTAGTAAAATCACAATAATCGCTACAAACCAAATTAAAACTCCCAGGTAAGTTTAGCGGGCAGCCTGACCTAAATATTAAAACTAGACAGCCACAATGCCTTGCAATCCGAGACGCTAGGAGACTTTAATGAAGACATGGCCAAAACGGCCTCCGCCTAGACGGTACGGAAATTAAGCCTTTACATACAATAAGCCAGAAGACTTGATAGCTGCCTCTGACTTATGAACAGTCTAAAACGTAGGACTGTTTTGTGAAATAGCTTTTAAATGTAATGGCCCAAAAATATGCAATGTTGACAGCGACAAAGCAAAACCGCAAAAGGATTAACATAAGCTGGATGAGTTTGTCAAACGGATTGTTATCACGTTTCAAACTGTTCCTGTGGTTGGTGAACCCAGGGTGTTATTTTAAGCGCATAGAAAGCAAAAGCTTAAATCCATTATCTGGACTTCAGACACATTTTAATCCGTAGGTGCACACAATTAACAGTATCTATCTGATCTTTTTGATAGGTTGCGCTTGCCTAGGTTGGTCCGTGGATGGGTGACCGCCCATTACATACTGAGTTTCCTCAGTGCCTCGGAAAGCCGTTGGTCCCGGCTGTCATTTGTAGATCTTTGACAGTCGTTACAGGTAGTCAGTGGCCCGAAAGTCTGACAACCAGCCTTACCAAGGGGTATCGTATTACCCAGTACTAACTGGGTTGTGAAGGTCAGATAGGCAGTCGCTCCATGTAAAATATTGGTATTTAACTGCATCCGGTTAGACTGGAAGCCGACCCCAACATAGTTGGGAAAAGTCTAGGCAGATG
Source organism: Noctua comes (assembly GCA_963082995.1). Lineage (NCBI taxonomy): Eukaryota > Metazoa > Arthropoda > Insecta > Lepidoptera > Noctuidae > Noctua > Noctua comes. The sequence continues at coordinate 9,772,916 of OY720280.1, read as the reverse complement.
ATGACGATCTGATCTGTTTGTTACGTTTTCATACTTCTTGCCTGAGCCACTGAACTGCTTTCAATGCACACAGGTATATCAAGACCTCGTTGAGAAAATAAAAAACAAAAGAAAACATATTTAAAAATGTGAAATCTACTGTTTTTCCCGATACCCCGTGGGACAATTTCGAACCATCACGTTAGAAAACCGTGGCTAGGAACGACTCATATCCTACATTTATTTTAACGTTCTATCTCATCTTAAAGTGGGAAAACAGAGTAAAGCTACAAATTTTATCTCATCTTATCCCATGAGATTGCCGTAAGCATGATAAATGAGACAGACGGCTAGGTAGCACGTTTCGAAAATGGTTTGGTAAGCGCAGTAGGAATGTTGTTACTATTGCATCGAAGAATGATCTTATGAACGGTCTTCCTCACAACTATTGTACTGGAAGAGACTCATAATCAAACCTTCATAGTGAAATGAACATGACACAAAATTTTCAGTAGAAGCGTAGAAGAAGACCAAAGAAACAATGGATGGACTTTGTAAAGGATGATATGGCAAGAAAGAAGGTGTCTGACGAGATGACGAGTAATAGAGAAGTATGCAAGAAGAAGACATGCTGCGCCGACCCCATATTTTGATAAGGGCAGGAGAATGATGATGATGATGATTCTAGATCACATCGAGTCCAATAATATTCGTCAATTTTAAAAAAAAACTCCGTGTTTAAATAAATAAAAATATTTTATTGTCAGGCATCAAGGCCACCTGCCAGGGCTGCGGGACTGTTCGAAAGAGATACCGTGGCCCTGGAACACAAAGGGCAAAGAAGGAACATGGATGGATTTTAGTCAGTACAAGTCTGACACTCCCATCCGCTACGCCCAGAGTGGGGGGGGGGGGTCATTTGATGATTTACAATATGAAAAAAAAAAAATGCATCAAGGCCCATAGGGTGTTAGTATAAAAAGCAAGAACTCATTATTGTAGTATAGTCATCATTAGTTTAATTGACATAAGTAATTGAGTTTTCATTGAATTACTAAACGAAACTTTTCTAGTAGCTACGATCACTCATAGCGCCCGAGCAAAAAGTAAAGAATTTTCTGATCCAGTTGGTTCAAGCAGTCATCCGTCTCACGAAGCTGACTTTTGCAATTTGCGTAGGAGTTATCTAGTTGGCATTTACTATTTTTCTCAGAACGTGTATGAAAATATTCACGTAGTTTACCTATTTTTCTAGTAAAATAGTTACCTGTCTGTATAAAGGACTGAAATTCGAATCACGTATCAAATACCATTTGTATAGAAATGCGAATCTCTTTTGGGACCCAAAACTGTGTTGGTCAGTTTGGAATAGGCCTAAATAAAATTGTAGATTTACACCTTTAACCTTTTCTGTAAGTTTTAGTCTATCTTTTGAAGCAGTAAAATAGATTTTCTTTTCTTTTGTTTGTACTAAATTGTTTACATCGTATTTAAGATCCTAAAATATTGTAAGTTCATTCCTCGAGGCGCCGAGGCGCGCGATACAGGCATGCGTGCCTCGCACTGGCACAATTTGTTACAACTTAACATACTTTAAAGGTGTCTGGCGGGGGTTTTCCACCACACAAAGTTTCTGGCAGCGGAGGAGGAGAATCATCATACTAGCTCTGATGTAATATAAAATAGTTACGCTTTATGATATGACGTAACTTAGCAGCTATTTAGCACACCTTCGATACCTGATATCTGTCAAAGCCACCACGACTGACTTTTCCAAATATCCAACTGTTCTTACCTAAAGGTAAGGTACTTCCACAGAATAAAAAAACAGCTTTTGTAAAATGACGTAGGTCTGGCGGTCACGGGATCGCCCTCTATTTCCTTCGTGTGAATACAGTCGGTCCGCAAGGTGACTGGCGAGGTACTCTCTTTCAAGCAACTTCTTTCATTTATTTTGTTCTCAGTCACTGTCGCAATCAAACAAGATACACGCTGAAAACAAGACATTTAGCTATATGGTGCTCCCACAGTCCCACACTGCTGTTAAAAATGTTCACAAACATTAGTAAACATTTTCTAAACAAGCATTCGATCACAATATTAAGAAAATGTTCTAATGTGATGATGTTAGGTAATGTTAGTAAACATTTCTAAACAAAATTTTGTTTATTAACAAATTGTAACAAATAAAACATTTGTTATCATTTGTTTGTAAACATTTATCCAGGCGGTAGCAGGGTATGCGGAGAGTGCGGGGCCCGTTAACTACTAACGAAGAGTTATCTATTCATTCTCGCCCACCACTAAGTATAAAGCCTTGTAGATGTAAAACCTCCTTGGGGATTTTCGCACATCGATCTATTGGTACAGTAGTATCCGGCCAGGGGTTAATTAGTAACTGTTTAGTTGTTTGTTTGTGTTGCTGATTATCGACTCGCCCGGTTGTGGTTTGGGTAAACAGCGGGCTGATTAGCTGGGGATTACCTTAATCCTCTGCTAGATATACCGTTTTATCTTATGTAAGTATTATTTCTTTATTTATCTCTGTACAAATTATTTACATTTATAAAGATTCCTTAAAAAAAAATTAAAAACATTTAAAATTATAAAAAATTGTACCCCACCGGTATCGGGAACACGGTCTAAGCTACCCAGCGATACGGCGCGTTCGTGTTCCACGCGCGTCTCAAAGAGATGTCAGCAATGATGTAGGGGCCTGCAAGGGCCGATATCTGCTGCGGGACTGTTCGAAAGAGATACCGTGTCCCTGGAACACAAAGGGCAAAGAAGGAACATGGATGGGTTTTAGTCAGTACAAGTCTGACACTCCCTTCCGGGGGTCATTTCATGACTTCCCATCCAAAAAAAAAAAAAAGCTACTCGGCGATCAGGGCTCCAGAGAGAGGAACCTCCTACCAATACGAGCCGTATCCAGGAGTACCGCTTTCTGAATCAAGCCCTTGATCCAACTGAGACACACATCGAGGCTCTTGGCAATTAAGCCATGGGCTGATACAACTATCGGCATAATGTTCGCTGAGTCCACATCCCACATGTCGACAACCTCGCGAGCCAAGTCAAGATACTTGATTTGTTTATCTTTCTCGGCTTTCATTTGCTTATCTTTCTCGGGTTACTTATGTAAGTTATTGTTACGATGTACTGGATAGCTGTAAGTAGCTGCTCCAACTTTCTGACTGACCAACTCCTTGACAGTTCAAAAGTGTTAGTAAATAGTTTAATTCAAAGTTTTGTATTAAGTGTTTTGAGTTTATAGATCTTGGCAGCTGATGGTGAAACACTTTTTAATTTCTTTTTAATTAAGATAGATTGAAGATCACTTTACGATGATGAAAATTAAAACTGATTTACACGGCTGGCATAAGAACGTGGAGCTTGGCACACGCAAAGAGAGATCTATACTCAGCAGTGGGTGAAGTCGGGCTGTTTAAAAGCGAACCTTTCATAACATAAAAAATATTTATTCAATTGGGAAGATGTTGAGAACTATAGACCGACCGCTTTAATGAGTCCTCCGCCTTGCCCCATCAAAGGCACATTAAGCGTCCACAAAGTCCTAACAATATCCCGCAGGTTATTTGCTTTAAAATAACCATAGCCCACGTAGGTATTACCATACTAATTGAACCAATACGTGATCAACCTTCAAAATATTCCATTTAAATTGATACCTTCGGGAGGACTCATTAAAGAGGTCAGTCTATAACGTCGAATGCACATTGAACAACTTAATTAAATAGTTTAGTCATGCATATAATTCTATTATGACCTTCCAGCTTGAACACAAATCACGAGTGGGATATACCTTATTTTGCCAGTTATTTTGAAGTCCTATGGAATAAGGGCCCAGATCCAGACTTCGGTCAAAGCAATCTGCTCGTTCTGGGTATCTTACACAAGACCTCATTCTGGGTAGTAGCGCTTTGTAGCTACAAGAACAAAAAGACAGCCCAAGTTTTACATACGTAGTAAGCAACGATTTATTGTCGGGCCTACGCTGTTCATCATCATCATCAGCCTATAGCAGTCCACTGCTAGACATAGGCCTCCACAATCGCACGCCATTCAACTCGATTTTCAGCAACTCTCATCCAGTTGCTACCAGCCACCCACCACCACGCTGTTCATACTTAAGTACAAATGCTGTAACATGTTAATATTGTAATAACAAATGATTTGAAAAGAGTAACCATGGAGTTTCTTGCCGGTTCTTCTCCATAGCAAACGACTAACCCGAACCGTACACATTTTTGTCGACGTTTTATAAGTGCCCATCTAGACCCATGTGAAATAAAATATTTTGATTTTGATTCAAGAAAAGTAATCAAAGCTTAACAAAATCTTAGCTTGGTTCTTAGTTTTGGTGATCACAGACTTGAAAATAGTGGTGCAAAGGTGTAAACTAATATTCAAAGTAATTACACACACACTATGCATGTTGCAAACTTCTGAATTCCTTATCGCTCGCTTCACAGAATAATTAAAACGTAACTAGTTTTGAAGCAAGAAAATTAAAAGTTTTCACAATTATACTCCCGGCGAGTTAACGATAAAACCTTAAGTTCAGTGGAGAATGAAATTAACACTAGCTCCGGAAATTGTTAAGATTTCCTGAGAGAAGAAAAAGTTACACTCTTAATCTGGTGGTAAATTGTTTAATTTTAGTTTTTTTTGTGCAATCCGTGCTGAAGTAGGAAAAAAGGTACGATTAAGAAATTATTTTTAAAACGCCTTTTTTCAGTTTTTTCCGCCTTTCATGCTGACAGCAGCGATTTTCTCTAAAAGAGTTCTCAACAGATTGGATTTTCAACTATATTATTTCAATGAAATGATAGATGGATGGGTGACAACCCATTACACACCGACTTTCCAAGCAGTTGGTCCCAGCTGTCATTTGTATATCTTTGACATTTCATTTCATTTCATTTATTTATTTCATAACAATTTTTACATTGTGTCGAAATCACTTAAAAATTACACACGTGCATTTAATTATATTTATTAATAGCGATCTTATGACAGTCGTTACAGGTAGTCATCAGTGGCCCAGAAAGTCTGACAACCAGCCTTATAAAACCTCGCAGTCGCTCCATGTAAAATACTGGTATTCAGCTGCATTCGGTGAGACTGGAAGCCGACTCCAACATACTTGGGAAAAGGCAAGGCAGATTAGATGAGGGTGTATTTAAATGAAATATACTTGTTTGGAAAGGTATTTATTTGTACAAGGGAGATGTGAGTGGCGACGCCGGGAGCGGATGCATTAGACGGGCATACAAGGTGGAGACGACAATACGACAATTATGGCCAATATTTTGAAGTAGCGAGTTGGCAACATGTGTGTAACGTTTATTCCAATGCGGGATTCGTTAACCTGTTGGTGGTAGCCTATTCTCTACACTATGTAGAAAATGCTAAAAATGAAAAATAACGTCCTGTGAATAAACTGCATACAAAATTCAATCGAAAATATTCAGTAATTTTGATTCGATTGAATTTTTGTATGCAGACTGGGAACGTCATGAGGTACATACAGTTTAATTTATTGTCGCATTGTCGTCTCCACCCTGTATACTGAACTAATTGGTGAAGTTCTACAGCAAAGTCAAGTGCCTCCGGCCACCGGTGCGCGTGTATGTCCTTGTTCATATGTATGAATGCGGACGAGGCGAACGGAGTATGTAAGGATCATTGCAGTTGGCGTTCTGTGGTTTCTACTTGCCCCCATGGCAAAAAGACGTGAGTTTATGAATGTACTAGCTTATGCCCACGGCTTCACCCGCATGTTATTCGGTGCCTATGTGCTATTCCAGACTATAATCTATATCTGTGCCTCATCCAGATCCGTTCAGCCGGTCTGGCGTGATTGAGTAACAAACATCGTTCCAATCTAAACGCATTTATGATAAAAAAGTAAGATGTATGTTTATTTTGGGAGCATTGAAAACGGCAACATTGAAAACGATTTCAAAGAATTATTAGACAACTAAGTTCAGTTCACACATCATGGGTGGTTTTTACACGAGATGTTCATTACAAAATATTCATTACAAATTATGTAGACCCAGACTGATTTAATCCTATATACTGATTTAAATCTGCAGCCATAACCGCATCAAAGGGCTTTACCGCGGCCATAATCGGGACGCTTATCAGGACACATGTAGAGTTCACTCATTAAATTAATTAACTTGAATGCACGTTTTTTAAATATTCATTGTGGGTGTAAATCAGCGGTAATTTTTTATACGAGTAGCAAACCAAAATATTTTGAAATAGTTTGCCTTGTGATTTTTGCGAGTGTGATACTCGCAAAAATCACAAGGCAGGCTTTGGCAGATTTTGCCATTTAGAAACAGTTGAAATCAAAAGAAATATTACCAAAAATGCATGATTTATGCCGATTTTAGCTAGAATATGCAATTTCTTAAAAAAAGAGCTAAAATATGAATATGCATAAGCATTTCCATATAATCCGGTCTCTATTCATCACCATCTTCGTCATTAATAGCCTTGTTTCACTTACTGCTGAATATAGACCTCCTTACTTATGTGTCAAGCGTTCCTTAGTATGTGCAAGTCATCAAGGTATCCCCCGTAGACTTCTCCAAGGATTTTCAAATTTCATCAATTTTTTTCAAAAAAGATTCTCAATGGTTTTTATCATAGTCCATCTGCTCTATACTTATGTTCTTGTCCGACCAGTACATAGTGACCTAGATATCTCTGTTTGCCTGATTTAGGTCCTGGAGGTTCATGGCAGGCAATAATAAGCGTTTTCCTAAAGGTATATCCATAAAATTTATCGGTAATCTAAAAACAATAATTTATTTATTCACAATATAACAATTACTACATAAAAAGTGAACCAAACAATCAAAAAATCTAGCTGAAACTAGTGCATATCTCGAGGACCTCATTCATTCTCAAACAATACCGCTGTGGGTCTTTGTTCGTGTGCTCTTCGCTCCTCACTCGTTGTTAGTGCTTGAGATAAAACGAGGTTTTGTATATCATCATCTGCCAAGCCTTTTTCGAACTATTTTGGGGTCGGCTTCCAGTCTAACCGGATGCAGCTAAATACCAGTATTTTACATGGAGCGACTGCCTATCTGACCTCCACAACCCAGTTAGTACTGTACTGGGTAATACGATACCCCTTGGTAAGACTGGTTGTCAGACTTTCGGGCCATTGACTACCTGTAACGACTGTCAAAGATCGACAAATGATAGCCGGGACCAACGGCTTAAAGTGCTTTCCGAGGCAGGGAGGAAACTTGGTATGTATGGGTATCCACGGACCAAACTAGACAAGCGCAACCTACTAAACAGAACAGATAGATACTGTTAATTGTGTGCACCTACGGATTAAAATGTGTCTGAAGTCCAGATAATGAATTTAAGCTTTTGTTCCTTATGCGCTTAAAATAACACCCTGAGCGGAATCAGCGGCGTAGCGGATCCGGAAAAAAGGACTTGAAAATTTTTATGAAATGCCGTAAGTAGTACATGCTCCTAACATTGGATTCGTAGCATGAAACAAAGACAATTTGACGGGCGTTATTATCCGAACACAATCACAATTTTATTTAGGGTAAAACACAAAAAAAATCTGTCACAAAAACTAACACCTGACAAAAAAACTCCTATATTTTAGGCCAGAAGTTCCAAATATGTTTTTATAATACACTGAACGAACACGTGTAAAAAGGTTTTGGGATCGTTTTGCGCGCATGGTGACGGTAAATAAAATGCTGGCACTATTGGAAGGTACTATTATATGGACTGAACTCGATTATTCGGCTCGAGTGGTATACGACAATCAGGATGGTGTGTTGTGCTGTACAGAGATTTTGTTCTGAAACAGAAACGTACCAAACCAAATTAAAGATCTCGCATAGTATAGCAAAATGTTTGTCTAAGTTTTCATGTGAAAATTTAAGTTAAAAGTAGTATCAGGCCATCGAATTACCATAAGTGATTGCTTTCCTTAAAAAAAAAAAAATCATATTCGCTATTATGCTGCAGAAATAGAACTTAGAACGTTGCTTAATTTTCACATCTTCATGGTCAGAATAATTCTCCATTCGCAACAGTGGACAAACAGTTGGACAAACGATTCAACTATCCACAAGATTTTGCCCGAAGCTTAAAAGAACAAGGTCAATGTTGCCTTATTTTAATATCTTTTTGACAAACGTATTTCCGACGACCACAGACATAAGATATACCTAGATAACGCAAGTATCACGATACCGGGTATGAAAATCAAGCGTGCCATTTTTTTTACTACCTACTATGTCGTTATAAGCACTATTTAGTTACCATACAAAATAGACTACGTTTATGTTCTTTAAATGTCTAGAATTAAGTTTTTGAGTTGTAACGTAGTTGTTGTAAACAAATTAGCTTACTGCGACAGTAGCCAAGGCCGGGCACGCGAAGTAGGTACTCATGCGTTATCTAGGTATATCTCTATCTGTGCCGACGACCCTTTCCAAGATCAGATTCTTCAGCTCACTCATCCGATGAAAATCATAGGAGCAAAAAAATAAAGTGAACTATTTATTCACCAAACAAGTTCTTGTTTCGTCTAGCCATGTGAATCAGCTGTGAACCCTTAACTTGCGACACTAGTAGCCCCAAGCGTTCCTTTAGATCTCCGCGGGGTTCGTTATCTTAAAGCTTCTTCGCCTTTGCAAGGCTTAAGTGACCTATTCTGACGTATATTTTTGTTTTTGCCCAAACAAGGATGAATGTGAGCTCTTTGCCACTTGTACTTCCTAAATCACGGTGTAAATAAGAGGCTTTGTTTAATTGTAAGCGGTCAGGATTATGAAACGATCTGGGTTTTTGTTACGGTTTAAAGTCCTTTTCTATCTAAAAATGCCTTTTGGAATTTGGTAAGGAATAATTGTGGAAAACGAGATTATGATTATGAAGTTTTTTCCTGCCTTGTCGATCTTCGTTTTTAATACAACTACTATCTTATATATCAATGTTACTAACACTAGAATATAAGCTGTGTGTAATATAACAAAATATGGATCACTTTTGTCCGAAATAATTTTCTTTTTTTTTTTATTGCCGTAAGAGTTTTTGATTTGATTATGACACGAATCTTTGGAGTTTTATTTAAAGAATAATAATTTTACAGTTTTCCCTTTACTGTAAAATTGTTATTCTTTAAAAACGCAAACAGTCTAGTTAGAATTTACTTGCAAAGTAACAAAACGGCATAAATTTTCATCATCTTTTTATTTAAGAAACGACTCAAGATTTAAGCATCATGCCATATTTCATAATAACACTTGAACATCATAATAACAGCTGTTACTATAAATATACAAAGCGGATTTTCCTCCGGTAAATGCAGGGTGACAACGGAGGAAGCATGAAACGGCGACACGTTTCATTTTTACAACGTACTTATAAAATACAACATGGATAATACAGTTTAAAGATAAGGGATGTTACGAGGCTTGTTTTTTTATTTTTATTTTTGTGTGTTAAAATGTAAATAGGGGATCGTATACACCGTGACTTTTAAGTCGTCTTATAAAGGTGGTCCACATAATGTATCCGACATAAAATACGTATATGTGCGTTTTTTTCTGTTAATTAAAATAATAGATACAAAAAAAAAATACATTAGAATTATGAAACATTCTGTTGATAATGTTTACGTGTCAAACGGTACCTATACCTACCCAGCGGAAAAGTCGAATAGGTCATCGCTCGCAACAGGGTGTTTCAACTACGTCAGGCGTCATAATAATGAATAATATTTTTATTTTTAAATCTGCTTCTTAGCGTGTTGATGGCAATCTAGATTGTGTCAACCCAGAACTGAGCTACTAGTTTGGCGCTTTCGGTTGCGTCCATCAGTTCCTGAATTTTAAATTATTAAAATCCTATAAATACAATTTTTTTTTATCAGTGTTTAGTAGTCATTGGATACATGAAGTGGGCTGCCGTTGTAAGACGACAAAAAAGTCACGGTGTATAATAAAGTGGTCAGCAATCGGCAAGAAAATGTTTTTAGTGTGTCCAGTAATTACCCCACTTTTGGGCTCCGCTGCAATCCGGTAAATAAGGAACTACTATCTTTCGATGGCACGATTAGCGCAGTGGCTGAGCGACTGGCTGTTGCACTGCGTGTCGCAGGTTCGATGTTCGGGTATGAACAAATATCTGTATGGCTTACAGGAAGACTGTTTGTGTATGTGAGTTAAAATGTTTGTATACGCGCCCATGGTACAGAGGAAATGCATAGCGTGAGACAAAATTTTTAAAAACAAACTATCTAACTTTTTGGTGTGTCCAAGAATGCGGGCTTCCTCTGCATTAATGACAACAAACGACCTCTTTTGGGAAAGTGCTGAGACGTGTAGATTATCATTTTCAATTTAACCTAGCGTGACTTCTTTCGATTGTTTAGAATTGAAGAATTCCGATTGTCTAACCATACGTATTAAAAAAAGTCATATTTTAGATTCCATGAAACCTTTGAGTTGAACGTCAAAAAAATCATTCAGTAGTTAAGACGAAAATATTTAGCATTTGCGTCAGTCAACGTTGTTGTTTCACTATTGAGTACCCATTAAAAGATACTCGTAGAATTACAGCAAACAAATCCTGTTCAAAACAATCGCAATGGTCCCTACAAACAATGCAGTTTAAAGTACATAGCCTTTAAACCACTCCAAGTCGTATTTTCATCACGTGTTGTGTGCTGTTGACAAGCGGAATTTCAGTTGTACGACATACATTATCACCTTGACAGCCGGAGTGCCTGAAAAACGCGACGAAGCGTGGAAATGGGAACAAGAAATTTCCCTCTATTTTCAGATCGGATTTACGTGGACTAAGAATGTTTGAAATATTTACTGCTGGCAAGTAGGTGTGACATATTGTTGCTGGGTAACATTTTAAAGCGATTTAAATGTTTTCGAAACTATGCGGGGTCAAATGAAATTAGCTGGCGATACTCCACCTCCGCTATATAGAATTTGATAAAATAGGAATAGGAAAGTTTCAAAGAGGTCGGTCAATGAGAGAGACGGGAGTCACATTTGTGTTTGCGTACAAACTTGTGCGCATTAATATCTCCTGCGTCGATGGCTGGTGCCCGCTGAGATAGGCCTCCAAGACCGAAATCCGGTCAGGAACACTATTTAACTTTTACACCCGTATATATTCAAGTTAAAGTAATAACTTGAGTTTAAGTAATTACTTATGCAAACATTTTTAAGCAATAGACAAGAATTTAAACGAAGTAAGAACCGCGAAATTCAAACTATTGACTATTCTAACTTCAAGCAATTACTAAACTACAGAATAAAAATCGTATCTTAAATAATGACTTTTACTGAAGTAATCGCTTTGACTTGTTTATAAATACGGCTGCTAAAGTTTTTAATATTTTTACTAACTCGTTTCCTTAATAGCAGCCCGCACTTTTCACGAGTACAAATAAGAATTCTGTTCGTGACGGGGATTGTTTATCGCACAAAACTTAGTACTGAAGTTTTACTACCAACTAATCAAAGTTATAATCTAGATTAGACTGCTATAGTAAAATAAACAACATTTAATATTTGATAATTTGGTAACTGTGAAAGGGAAAACCTGCTCAGGTGGAGCTTCATTAATGATTCTGCCCTGCATTGTAAATGTGGTGCTGTTCTACAAACGATGGGGCACTTAATATCGTGTCCTGCGTGTCCTGTTGTTTGTTCACTACAGGAACTGATGGACGCTCCCGAAAGCGCCAAACTAGTAGCTCAGTTCTGGGCTGATACAATTTAGATTGCCATCGGCACGCTAAGAAGAAGAAGACTGTGAAATAAGCGCTGATAGCTTCGAAGCGGTAAAGGCATTGGCATTCATTTTGCAGGGATTACCAGAGAACTAATAATTTGTACTGCACTTGGCAGTAGTCGTGACAGCATGGAGGTTTGATGAATTAGCTTCTTAAGGAAATTTCAAGAAGATAAGGTCAGTAATTTCATTGAAATTGTAGTAATAGTAATTAACTTAATAAGATAGAAGAAAAAGTATTTACTTGACCCGCAAAGGGCAAAACAAGATGGTGAAATTAACAATAAAAAAAATATATAAAAAGTAAACATATGAAAAAATTTAAATAAGACTAAGTTGGTTCTTGGCGAGGCCAAAATGCTCTTATCCCATCACGGTATTGTAACATAAAAAAAAATATCAGGGCTGATATTCTGATAGGGCCCTTAGTGATAACGAAACGAATAAATTGATAGTAAAAAATAAAGTGTATAAACTTAGGTTGTTCAATAAAACGAGTATCTTGAAGTGGGTTAAGGTAAAAGCTTACTACCGTAAGAGAAAAGTGCTGGAACACGCCACGAAATGGCAAAAAGAAAAATAAACCTGAAATATTAGTATTTTCAGAGCAGATGCTTTCAGTACGAGTGCAGTTAAGAGCATTCCTCTTAATGAAAGAATTTTTAGAGAAGGCGAGTCGACTGGGATGTCCAGTGGTATTGGGAGGTTTAGTAAAAATACTTAATCTAATGACGATTTTCTTAATAAATACAGGGTGTAAACAGACCCTTCACATAGCCGTCAACCAAGCATTTTGTACATCAAACTAAGTAACTTTACGTAAAATTATTGCTAGGAATCGACTTTTTTTTTGGGGTGAAAAATCACGTTTTACGGTAGGACTCGATGGAAAGCACTCAAAGCATTGTGCTGATGGATGGATTGAATAGTACGGGGGTCGTGGGTGGAGGTGTGTAAAATAAAAATCTTACATTAAAAACATGTATTTAAAAAAAAACGTGTGAAAAAGTTGGAACCTTGACCTACAATATCTCCGTAACTAGAAGAGGTTTGGTTTAAAACAAAAAAATGATCGCGAAGATGGGGAGTACAAGTGTATTTCGGTTATGTTAAGGGTCTATTTACACCCTTCAGTTAGGTTCAGAATCAGAATATTCATCATATATTATACATCAAGTTAGACACTAACGTGCCTAACTTGATGATGAATAGATGTACTTACCCCTTCGATGTTGTATTTTCCAGAGTAATGAAGTATTTTAGTTTTTTTTTTGTTCCTCTCCTCACTTAGCGTTATTAATCCCATGAGCTTTCTCCTTAATCCATTATCTTTTAAATCCTCCATACGATTTGTTTATTTATTTATTTAAACTTCAAGTACAATAATGGATTTAATGCCAGAAGGCATTCTCTACCAGTCAACCTTTGGGTTAAATAAGAAAACATTGTGATAGGGTACAAAATAAATACATAAAAATAACTTCTTGCTTTCGAAAACTTACATAGGCACTTATAATGATACTAATACATAATTATATACAAATAAAATAAACTAATACATATTTACGAGACCCTCTTGTTCTTCGTGTCGGTAGCACGACGTTTTTTACATTTTGTTAGCCCAGAACTTCGCCATTTCCTCCGCGTCGTCGGTCGGTGGCAGCTTACATATCTCTATAAAACATAAAATAACAAAATTAAAATGTTGAAATAAAATCTGTGCACATTAAAAATGATAACGTGATTATAAGGTTCAGTACAAAACATTAATCTAATTCCACAATAAAATAAACAAAGTCTTGTTACATGAATAATATATCTGGCCGCTTTTTACCGGAAAGCCGGGGGATTAGTAACGTATTGTTTTGAATATCTGACGTGAAACACAGCGTGGGAAGGATTTATTGCAGAACCAAACACAAGTATGATAACAAACATGATTGTTTTATGGCTTTATGGAAATGTTCTCACGGGTGGTCATGAGATTTCGGCATTATCGTGATGACAGCGTTTAACGTTGATACTTAGGTACTGGGATTTTCTAGGTTAAGCTGAAAAGAAAATGTATTTGTGACTTTTCCGTGGGTGTATGAGATGTATTCCCGTTGACCCCACTGCCATGGCCCACTGGTGTGGCCAACGGGAAAAATCAAAACCGTCGTATCGTTGGCCCCACTTACCTGCACCACTACCTTGAGATCAGAAAAATGAAGGAATGAAACAATGAATTTAACCGTTAATGATGTAAGTAGAAATTAATAGACATTCTGATCCATACAGTATGACAGCTCTGATCACGGTCTTTTATATTTTCCCAAAAGGAAATTCAACAGCGAGCCTGGGCGAAAAACCTTAAAACCTGAAACCTTTTCTATTCGTAAGAAGTTTAAGACGCTTTTACCATGTATTGGGAACATTCTATCGCAGATAATTTAGCATTATCGATTGATGAACAAATCTCCTTGTGTGAACAATATCTGAGTCAGATTGACCTCAACATAGATGAGAAACAGACTAGGCAAATGATGATTATAATTTTTAAAATCCTGCGCAGCCATAATTACATGTGTAATTATAACTCGAGTTTCTAAGCGTTAGTTATTAGTTAAGCGATCAGCATTTATATGTGTTTAATACAGATTTGATGATTTCAGTTTAGACTAATCTAAAATTATATAACCTATTTCTGATATTGAAACTAGTTGAGCTAGCTAGGTATAACACTATTACAAAGATAAACAAAATCGAAGTTCTAATCAATATCCAAGAGATACATCAACAAAACAAAGTTGGAACAAGTTTCAATACCAACATAGACACGGAGACCTAAGTACACATAGCTTTATAGCTCTTACCTTCGACGAGGCATTATTCATAGCCTCATAGTCCAATATAGGGGATCCCTGAAGCCACTGAAACGACACGCTCGGATCATACTACCCGACTTCGCATATTTTTTGCTAACTTACGGGAAAATGTGATTTTCATTTTAATTTCCATAAAATAATGTTAAGTGAATTATGTTGTCTGTGATAAGACGAGATTAAATTTATGTATTTATGGCAGTAAAAGTTGTTATTTTTTAATTTATGGCAGGGATTTTTAAAGTTATTTATTTATACGTAAATAATTGGGTTTTATGTAGGTGTTCTCTATTTAATTTAATTTATAGGCTTATCATTTTTAGATAAAGCAGATTAATTTTTAACATAAATAAAAGCTGATCTTGCCGTTTCTTACTTAAAACTTGGTTTAATACTTTCAGTTAACAGTCAGCTAGTTAAGTAAGGCCATTACTATTAATTACAAAATGCAATACGGTTAGTGTAGGTCGTTAACTTTGCACCATGAAAACACTAACCCGACCGTAAAAAGCAAATTATGCTGAAAGTAATGACATTCATTACTGGGTATTTACTACTGACATAACGAGCTTCTAGTTTTACACTGAATTAATAATACTGGCCAGTAATTGTTCTTCTGCAGGATCTAACTTCTCATATGGTGGGAGCGGAACGACTGGGGTTGGGAGGTTTTAATCAAAACGCTTTGGCGTTTTGATACCATTACAAGATTAGATTTCCTCCCGATGAATGATTTCTTTCATCAGTCATCCATCAATGATATGCAAGATTAAATACTTACATCATAACATCACGCCTGTAATCCCTGAAGGGTTAGGCAGAGGTGTAACTAATACTACACCCACATTTTTCACCAACTATGTTTAAGTCCCATGTAATAGGGGGCGAGCCTATCGCCGTCAACCAAGCACAAATCCGAACTCCGAGGCTGTTACTGAGAAATTCTTGATAGAAAACGCAATAACACTGCCCGACCTGGGAATCGAACCCAAGACCCCATGCTCAACAGTCGCGCTTGCGACCACTAAACCAAAGAGATTGCAACACACTAACACATATCAACGAGAACATCATGATTATTTGAAAAGTGAAATTGTTACTTGCCTGTCTCGAAGACGCTAGCTCTAAATATTTAACTACCTGACTTAGTAGCTGCGTCAGCTATGGGTCTAAATGAAGTAAGCAGATTTCAGTTTCAAAATAATTGCACCAGCAACCCACAAAAGGTGAACGTAGGTCTCATATCAAACGCAATAAAGGTGAATACGTAGGCCTCAAATATTCAACCCATGACCGACTTAGTAGCTGCGTCAGCTATGGGTCTAAATGAAGTGAGCAGATTTCAGTTTCAAAATAATTGCACCAGCAACCCACAAAAGGTGAACGTAGGCCTCATATCAAACGCAATAAAGGTGAATACGTAGGCCTTAAATATTCAACCCATGACCGACTTAGTAGCTGCGTCAGCTATGGGTCTAAATGAAGTGAGCAGATTTCAGTTTCAAAATAATTGCACCAGCAACCCACAAAAGGTGAACGTAGGCCTCATAACAAACGCAATAAAGGTGAATACGTAGGCCTTAAATATTCAACCCATGACCGACTTAGTAGCTGCGTCAGCTATGGGTCTAAACGAAGTGAGCAGATTTCAGTTTCAAAATAATTGCACCAGCAACCCACAAAAGGTGAACGTAGGCCTCATATCAAACGCAATAAAGGTGAATACGTAGGCCTTAAATATTCAACCCATGACCGACTTAGTAGCTGCGTCAGCTATGGGTCTAAATGAAGTGAGCAGATTTCAGTTTCAAAATAATTGCACCAGCAACCCACAAAAGGTGAAGGTAGGCCTCATAACAAACGCAATAAAGGTGAATACGTAGGCCTTAAATATCCAACCCATGCGAGATTAATTTAATTAATAACAATGAAGGAATGACATCATAATCTGTCGCTTTATATAACGGAGGTAAATTGTGTAACCGTTCCCCCAGCTTTTGTTTCACTACGAATTACATTAGAATTATTTAATCGTGTGTAATCAGTCCCTTCATTTCCGCCACAAATGAAGATATTGTTAATTCAGGAAGAGTATGGCGTTTTGATTATAAGAGGTTTGATTCAATTAGGATATAAGAGATTTAATTAGAATATAAATAGTCTTAGCAAGGGGTATCGTATTACCCAGTACTGGCTGGGTTGTGGAGGTCAGATAAGCAGTGGCTCCATGTACAATACTGGTATTCAGCATGCATTCGATTAGACTGGTAGTCGACCCCAAAGTTGGGAAAAGGCTAGGCAGATCCCGGGTCGACGGTGCGTTGTGTTCCACGCGCGCCTCAAAGTGAGTGTCAGCATTATGACGGGGCCCCCCTCTAGAGGGCCAAAGCCTGCCGGGATCGCGGGACTTATAGAATTACCGTGACCCTGGATCATAAAGGGCTATTGAAGGACACCGTGGATTTTAGTCAGTACAAGTCTGACAGTCCCTCCCACTCTGCCCTGGGTGGGAGGACTCATTTGATGATTTTACCACGATAAAAAAAAAAAAAAGGCTACGCAGATAATGATGTTATTTAATTAGAATTTCCTATTCATTTGTTGCTAATGGAAGCACGTAAGTACGGAAGAGTTTCAAATTACTTTTTCAGATATAAAGTATTGAATTTATTTTCTAAAGGAATTAATGCGTGGGGTGCTATCTACCTATTTTTAATGTTATTAGAAAAACACCCACGTCTTGTTGTGTCTTGATGGATATTAAGTGAATACATTTTAAAAGTTCACGTTTTTGTTGCTAGATAGTATAAATATATATTATACTATTAACTATTTGTATGTACACATTTACTTAAATATACACCGTGACTTTTTAGTCGTCTTACAAAAGTGGTCCACTCAATGTACCCGACATAAAATAGCTCTAGGTGCGATTTTTTTTTACCTACCTTAATAGGTACAACGAAAAATAAATAATAAATTAGGATAAAATTATGGAACTTCCTGTTAATGATGTTTACGTGTCAAACGGGAGAACATACCTACCCAGCGCTCGACTGCAGTAGATCATCGCTCGCAACAGGGTGTTTTATCTATGTCATGCGTCATAATACTGAATAATATTTTTATTTTCAAATGATTAAAATCTCATAAATACCATTTTTTTTATGAATGTTTAGTAGTCATTGGATATATGAAGTGGGCTGCCGTTGTAAGACGACTAAAAAGTCACGGTGTATATGTAAGTTAAATGTCAAAATGTACTTGAATAGCCTTACGACCTTTTCAGGCAGGATGACTTGCACTACAAGTTCCGTATTGCTTCTTTGAGAGCTTTTGCGTTATCGAATGGCTATCCGGTTCCGGGAAAATACTTGTAAGAGTAATCAGCCTAAAATGTTTTCACTTCTGAGACACAGGCCTTCTCTCTCTCTCCAATCTGTGTAAGAGCGATGTCACATGTTTTCCAATTTTCGGTTCTAAGATATTTCCTCACAATGTTTGCCTGCCAGGTAGGCGTTTGTTGGATATTTAGCGGCACCAACATCTTCTTACTTCATGATTATGTTCTCCTAGTACTTTCTGTTCAAGGTTTTAATTGAGTTCTTTCGTAACAAACCTTAGTGTGTCAAAGAGAGACGCTTCCTTGTAACTTTAGGAGCTGACTGTACCGTACAAAACTAAGATGAAATGAATTAAATAATTGGAGAAACAGGACTGAATGTATGAAGATAAAAATAGTTAGGAAAAGGCACTTTTTTGACTTGTTTGCTGTGTCTTTTGTTTAGGTGGTGAAGTTACGAGACAGGATTAACAAACATAAAACAGAAAGTCCAAAACAGTATAAGTCTAAAAACTTAAAAAAAAAAATGAACTAACGAAAACCGGAACTGAAAAGACGTTGTATTGTTATCAGAACTTCATTCGTGTAACTTTAAACAGCGGAGTTCACAATTGAAAATTCAGTAGGAAAAAAAACAATCAACCCCTGTTTTTCTACCCTTATATTTTAAAATTAAATGGGATCAATTTTGAGATTATTAAACGCTCTCCAATATAAAAAAGAATCATTGAAATCGGACTTCTCTGTAAAACTTTATGCGTGGAGAAACATAAAAAAATACCTCCTCCTTTTTATCGTCGGTTAAAAAAGCGCCTCAACGATTCATCACCTATGATGAATGGAGAAAGTAACGAGACAGGATGAACAAACATAAAACCGAAGGTATAAAACAGTTTAATTAAAATGATATAATCGCGTGCTAAAACATAATTATCAAAGTTAAGCAGCGTAAGGAAAGTAAATTCCAAAAACCACATCAGAAAAGTCCACTTTATAATTGGATTTCCTTCAAAACTTTAATAAATTAGCTATGAGTAGATAATCTGAAGCTCCGAAGAGAAGTGTACGCGAGTTTTGTTAGTTTTAAACATTAGCGAGAGTCCTGTTGACTACCGACTACGCTTATTGAAAAAGCATTGCTTTCGTTTTTTATCGGGTAAAGGTGTGGATGGTCAAACCGGTACGGACCGGACTGTGGACACCGGACTTTGACAGATAATAACATAACATCACGCCTTGTAATCCGCGAAAGATTAGGCAGAGGTATACCTAACAAGTACACCTACAATTCGCCAGTTATGTTTAAGTCCCATGTAATAAGGGGCGAGCCTATTGCCATCAAAAGGCACAAATCTAGACTCCGTGACTACTACTGATGGAAAAACCCAATAGCAGTTTGCTCAAACACTGTTTTAAGCTTTCACGGTTTACAACTAAACTTATACTGTCACTTACGGGATATCTTCCGTGATTGTTCATTATTTTGAGCTCCCGATATTTCGGCGCTGTTGCAAGCGCATGGCGCCATGGGGCTCATAATAATGAACAATCACGGAAGATATCCCGTAAGTGACAGTATAAGTTTAGCAGTTTGCTCGACCCGGGAACCCAACCCAGGACCTCAGGCTCACAGCTCATCCTCATGCTTTGATAGATAATATACTGAAGTGGTTCGATGTCCGCAGCTGGTCATACAGCTTCTGTCCATATAGATATAGCAATCTGTATGTACCTGTTTGACAAAACGTTCTCGAACGAAGGCGTGGATGACAAAAGACGTTTTTCTGATTAAAAAATGAGTGCCGTATGAACGCGAGGATCACGTATTCGCACGACCGATTGCTTTAGTTAGGTCAGGATAGGACGTGGAGTTCAAATTGTGTTCGATTACTCGTGTGCAGTTCAATGTCAAACGAATTTATAAAATACTCAACTTTCAACTTTCTGCTTCGTTTATTCCGCAAGTTAAATGTGTTTAGTAAACTACAAATTTTACGCCGGCGCCGAACAGTCGGGCCATTGATTTAATCGAGTTGAACTTGTACTGCATTCAGATAAAGGCGACACAAGTTTCAATGTTTCAGACAATAGGCGAACTCAAAAGCTTTGCGAGGTAATTGAACAAGTTTTCAAAGACAAGTCCCGGTTAGGATTATTAAACAAAACAATGAACGGTGGCTGATAAGTTTCATAGAGGCCTTTGTGGCGCAGTCAGCCAGTAGCTGCTTGTATTTAGGATATTGATGAATAGAGAAACAAATGGTGCATTGTTCATCAATTTATGATTGACTAACTGTGGCCTGCGTCGCTTCGTCCCCGTGAAATGATTACAAAATATGACTTATATTTGAATTAGATTTTGTTAACAATTTCATAGGTTTACCCTTTTTTGCACGGAACCCTAATCTTTTTCTAAAATAAAAGTAGCCTAATTTACTGTTATAGCATCAGCTATCTTCCAGTAAAAGTTCCGTCAACATCGATCCAGCCGTTTCGGAGATTAGCCGGAACAAACAGACGTACAAAAATGTTAAAAAAGGTTTTATAAGTACCATACCACAAACAGACACTTCAATTGTATTTATTTGTATGGATTTCCTAGTCCAGGTTCGTTGGTTGTCTGCCAGTCCCACTTAAGACACTATAGTGCCTTGTCGTCTTCATTCATTTGTAGCTGGACGTTTACTTCAAGTAATCTTGACCGAGGGCTTTCTTCGTTGTTCACCAATTTACGAATGAAATGTTTTTATTGTTATACGAACCATAATTTCAAGATTTTGGAAATGTTCTAATCATTATCGTAATCTGTAAGTGTCCGTTATAAACTTCAAATTGAAAATCTGTTGACAGGACGTATCGATCAGTATTTTATCAGGTATATTGAAAATTTCTACAGAGTTTGATTATTATCGGTCCTTGAAACTAAATAACAGTGTTATAAACTTCAAAGGTGAAACTTTACACCACAAACGCAAGAAAATTGGTCCACAAACTATAGGTCGTTTTGATATAAGGCTGCAAACAAACTTGTCTGATTAAAATATTTCATCATCTGCCTAGCCTTTTCCATACTATGTTGTGGTCGGCTTCCAGTCTAACCGGATGCAGCTGAATACTAGTGTTTTACATGAAGCGACTGCCTATTTGACCTCCACAACCCAGTTAGGGCTGTGACAATGAACGGTGGCTGATAAGCTTCATAGAGGCCTTTGTGGCGCAGACACCAGTAGCTGCTTGTATTTAGGATATTGATGAATAGAGAAACAAATGGTGCATTGTTCATCAATTTATAATTGACTAACTGTGCCCTGCGTCGCTTCGTCCCCGTGAAATGATTACAAAATATGACTTCCCTATTTGAATTGGACGGAAGCGGGT
Organism: Noctua comes; assembly: GCA_963082995.1. Lineage (NCBI taxonomy): Eukaryota > Metazoa > Arthropoda > Insecta > Lepidoptera > Noctuidae > Noctua > Noctua comes. The sequence continues at coordinate 9,751,508 of OY720280.1, read as the reverse complement.
GAAAGGAAGCGACTGCCTATCTGAAGATAGGCAGTCGCTTTCTTATACCCATATATACCTATATATCCCTTTGGTAAGAGTGGTTGTCAGACTGGGTGGACTGATTGTTGGTTGAAAAGTGTGATTCACTAACCAAAAATGTGTCGGAAACAAACTCCATATTTCACAAAATGGGTAGCTAGAAATCATGTATGAAGGTATGACTGTAACCTATTTAACATTTATTAACTTTGAAAAATTTTCCAATTAGCCAGTCTGGTGACCGCCTAAGAATTTTCGTAGGTAAATTGCTTCGGAAAGGCCACGTTAGTGGGTCGAGCCCGCCTTGTTAAGATTAATCATGTTAATTACTGTGACTTCATTGTAGTGACGTCGCCTTTAATTAGGAATGTAGCCGTTGTGTCGTGTCACCTTATCGTGACGTAGATGACATGTGCTTTATTATAAAGCTATTATGAGGTCAGTGAGGAGTTTTTGTTTTTTGTAGGGTTATGCTATTTTTTGTCTCGCAGGTTAGTAATTGTATCGATATCTGATACTTCTTCTTAGTGTGTCGATGACAATTTAAATAGAGTCAGCGTCATTTAATTGGCGATGAGTTTGATAAATGCCCAAACGAGAATGGCATAAAAATTATCTGATACTTTTACTCTTAGTATAATTAACAAGAAGCTCTTTGCTTTGGTACAATATTCGATCCAATGTAATAATAGTCCGAATGAGAACATTATATATACTGAAAGTTTGATAAACCAATTTATTTCTTTTAGCCTCTTAGTAATTAAAATTAAAACAACAATTACTACAAGAGTTTTCCAAAGAAGGGGGAATACTTAGGTACTTCATAATTTATATCACAATCTGAAAGATGGTGAAAAAAAAACATGAAATGCACTGCGCAAAACATAACCACACGATTACACAAACAAAAGAAAATCACGAAACCAAACAGTTCCTATAATCAAGCCCACTAAAAAACCTTACTAACTATAACAAAAGTATGCATAAACGAAATAAAAGTAACTGAATGGCATGCAAGCAAGCCTGTAATGGCTCAAAGTGCATTCAACCACAGCCTACTGAAATGGGCTACAGTATAACGACTTGGATTGGATTTGTTTGTCAGGTCAAAGGTGAAGGAACTCTTGCGTGATCGGCTGTATTGCGACTCAGACTGCATGGACGTGGATGGAAGAAGTGTGTGTGGAAAATGGGTTGGATGAGGCATTACAAATTATACAACATTAATTTTAGTATATGCGAAACCTAAAACACGTGTCTAGTATTTTTATGTAAAGAATCTACAAAACTGAATCATGAAAAATCACAAAGTTATAAGCTTGTTCTGTTACCTAGTTGTCCGCACAAAAACGTGGTCACCACGCAGCGCGCGCCTCCAGCGTCGTCTTGAGCTCATTGATAATAATAATTTGGCGGTTGGTACCTAAATTATTGCGATAGGTACTTAAAGTCGCTCGGTGTTCAACTTTTAACTTTTTTAAATATTTTTGGGAAAAATATAACATTTAAAAAAATATTGGAATCGGTTCAGTTATTTATTCTGAACAAACTATATTCAGGTTTCGCATAATTATACTAAAAATAATGTTGTATTTTAAACTTGACCTAAGAAGTTATAGAATCAGGCGTTACTTTGCGGTAATCCAAGACATTAAATGTTATGTAAAATATTCCACGAAATAGGTACTACAAGAAACTACATATTTTAAAATAACATTTATTGACCTAAGAAGTAGTTGTTGCGGCCAACTCGGAATTATCATAGACTTCAAACCCAAATCAGCCGAAGCAACACAGTTCCACAGATAGTGGTTGACCGACGGTTTAGATCTCAAACGGTTAGGTGGTATTTCCATACATAATATAGCCTGCCTTCCTTCTTGGCTCGAGCTGCATGCGCTGGTACCTGTTCAATTGTCAATTTTCTCTGCATCAGTGAGCTGAGTTCACATAGCTGAATTATGGACTTTTATAAGAACAAGTAGATGAGATTTATTTTTTCCAAGCAGACCGCACCCTAGCTAAATGAACTGTCAGCTTCAAAAAACACTATGGGATAATATTCTTTTTGTAACAAAGTCGGAAGCCTGGGTGTTTGAGTAAATTGCGAGAGCCTCGCACTGAACTGCAATTTGGTAGATTTTATAGTTATTATTTTTATTGCACACTGCCTGGGTAATTTCTGTAAAATTTAGGTAGGTTTATGTCTAGACATTACTAACGAACCAAGTGGTATACCCATTCTACAAGCTTAATTTACGAATTACGACCCCTGAAAGTGAACAAGAACTATTAGACCTCCAGAAAATATTAGTGCATTTGTTATTTGAAAAAAAAAAAAATCTTTTATATAAAAATCTCGTGTCACGGTGTATGTGCGCACTCCTCCGAAACGACTTGACCGATTTTTATGATTTATTTTTAAATTTATATTTGGTAGGTATGAGAATTGGTCGTAAAGTATATTTCACACCGCTGATTTCACGCGGACGAAGTTTGCGGGGTACAGCTAGTATTTCCATAAAATAAACACTTGACGGTCAGGTATCTTGATATCACCATAGTGTAACAAGTTTACACAATGACACTTTATCCCCATGAACGCTTCTCTGAACGTAAAGAAGCATTACACACCTTGTGAACTAGACGGTATAGTTCCAGCGAAGCGTTGGACACATGAAAGGTTGTCGTCGACTTCGCTCATCCATGCGTTACAATAAAGTTATTTTATGCCAGACACAAATCCCACCCTTGGCTTGAAGTGTCAACATTTTGAATTAGTTTATCGGTTCATCTTATTATGACATTAATACCGTCTGTATATTTTTGAACGGTAAATTTGTTTTAATAGAGAAGTATGGAAGAAGAAGACATGCTGACATCAAGGACAGGAGAATGATGATGATATTTTATTTAAAAAGTGTTCAGCTTTTCTTTTAAAAGCATAAAATTAAGGAAAGTCCCGGTGGTTATTTTATCGTAATTTGATGTAATAAAGCTCTTCACAGCCAAATCTCTTAAATAAATAAACGACCGTGGAGCTGTAGGATTCATGACAGTAGAGTAAGTTAAAATGACACCATTACTTACCTAAAATATTGTGAATGAATTAATCTTTTTTCGTTATATCTATGTCGGCGGTATGTATGTTACTTCGATAGGCTTGTACATCATGTGGGCAGCAGATGTGTTTCGTGCAATGAAAACACACTGGGTGCGATACGCTGTGTTTAGCAAACTAACAAATTACTTGAGATTACCACAATGAATCGGACACAGTTCCAAGACGTCTCAACTGCGCTGCGATCAGACATTGAATGTCGCCCTCGCCTCGAGCTGAACATCAGGACTCTGTAGAAGCACGCTGTGGTGAGGGTAGACTTGTAAGTAGGTCGCGTGATGTCACCATCGGTGTACTTGCGATTCATTTTATATTCTTACTAACACCCGGATCCGACATCTAGATACAAGACACGAGAAAAATTATTTATGTAAAAATTTGGATACATAAACATAACTTTCGTCTTGGCCTTTTTGTCACTGAATCGTTTGTTGTTACTAACAGTAAGCGACACTTAAATTATTGCCTAAATAAAAGCAAAATTCCATCAGTTCGCATTTATTTACGGGCACAGGTCAATCACACAAGATCAATGTACTTCTCCTGCCCTATTTATCTAAACGCCAATTCGCCTAATGAACACTGATTAGTTGTGACCGAACTATGTATGTGGACCCAAGTTACGATCCCTTGAAGTACGTGCCAAGAATACAGTGATACCTATAATACTAACTTAGTGTTAGCCGAAGGGACTTGAATAGCTAATAAGATATTTAATCGAGGGAATGTTACTATTACAGTGTAACTTAAGAAGACGCATGAAAGATAATAGTAAATAAAACGTGCCATATTTTGTCGTTTATGAAGATTAAACTGGATATATTTTATGATCAGATACGCTAGGGCCTAGCACGAGCGCGCGGTGTAAGCGTAACACGTCGATTTTTAAATTAAAAATACTCGTTTCACATAATATTATTTCCAAATTTATTTAATTTATGGATGACATTATATAATTATTTATGATTGTGTTGCTAACAATTTAGGCACCTGAAATGACATAGGGTAATTGTATTACTCAGACGAAAGGCGAACTTTACCACTGAAAACAAACCACGATTTAAAGCCATCCGTGTCATTCTTGCGGAATATTGGCATCAGCTCTCTAACGCGGTTTGGATGTGCTAATCGGTTTCAGTTTCAGTGGTATTTTTTTTCCTTACACTGTCTGCATAGCAGTATCCCAACAATTTTATTTCTAGCATAGAATCACTTTATGTTATAAGTGTGCGTGCCATTTTTGTTTTTACAGAGCGACTAAAGACTAAACACTGTCTGACTAAAGACTGTCTCAATCTCCACTCAAGTCTGCACACAACCTTAGCAAACTAGCTCCGAAAAAGAAAATCACTGTTTAAAACAAATAGAACCTGAAATTGTTACGTCTGGCTTTGCTTAACACTTACTAAGATACATTACAACCAAATTCAGCTATTGCGATTTAACGGCTTGGTAACTTGCTTTCAAAAATATTAATTGAACCGAATAGTTGTTTCCTTCGTCAACCTTACCGACGCGTGTCAACTACATACCGAGATACGGTCAATGATCGTCTATTGTGCCGAATACGGAAAAGATATCGAAATGTTTATGCCCCACAAATCCTTCTCATTCTTTTGAACTTTTCCCAAATTCGCTGAAGTGAAAAATATTATCAATATCTGTAAGATTTTGGCATTTGTTGATTTAATGTTCCATAACAATGTAAAGAAATATTTCATGTTAGTTTCTTGAAACTTCACTGCCTAAGCTACGTTCAAGCCCTGACTATCTGAGAGGGTATAATATTAGTGGCAATCGATTTAAAGGCCACAACGCCTTGCAGCAGGATTGACAAAGCTTTTCGTAACTTGCATAAATTATGTCGTTTCAATATTTTCAACCCTTCTGATGACAGAAAAAAAAATCAGTCAGCGATAACGATGACGTTATCGCTGACTGATTTTTTTATGACGCTATCAGAATGTGACGATCCACAGTGTAACTCAAAAAATGTACTAGAAATTATTGTAAGCCTTTTAAAACAGTGCACACTTAAATTCGTAGCTCCATAACAACTTTACACAAGCGTTCCTTAATTTATAGACAACGGATATCCGCGAGATAGTGGTGTCTAGCCGACTAATTTACCGTCCCGACACTACCATGTTGTTTTCTTACTACAAATGTTTCAAAGGTTTTACAAAGCCTACATTATACGTTCATACAGGGTATGAACGAACCCTTCACGAAGCCGTCAACCAAGCATTATGTACATCAAACTTAGTAACTTTACACAAAAATTATTGCCGGGATACGACTATTTTTTAGGGGTGAAAATCACGTTTTACGAAAGGACTCAATGTAACGCACTAAAATATTGTGCTGATGGGTGAATTGAATAGTACGGGCGTCGAGTCCAGAACATGTATTTAAAAAAAAACTTGTGAAAATGTAGGAACTTTGACCCCCAATATCTCCGTAACTAAAAAGTTCCCAGGTATGGTCGAGAACAAACTAATGATCGCAATGACGGGGAGAACAAGTGCCTTTCGGCTTCGTTAAGGATTTTGTTACACCCTTTATTTACTTTAGCCTTACGATGTTATTTTTTCCGAATAGTAAATACAATTTGCTAGAAACGTGGCATGTATTCTTGCCGCCTAAAAGAGTGTTAATGTCATTTCTTCCCCATTCTCCTCCATAGAGATCTATGCTTTGGAATAAGCAACTACAGTCTTTGCACAGTTGTTGTGCCTTGTGAATGGGCTGTAGTTTCATATTTTTGTTTTTGACAATTCAAAAGTGCTGTAAATTTTATATTAAAATTATTGCTTTGACTTTGAATTTAGATGTAGTGTACACACGGCGACCAATAAAGCTATACCAAACCAGTTTGTGAATATATACAAAGCGAGGCCATGTTACATTGGAAATGTATAGCTTGATGTGTCGCCATGTGTACTAAAAATACCTAATTTATGAAACAAGACTAGCACGGAATTTTCCTTTGTAAGCAAATTAACTCGCAAAAACACAACTAGCTGTTTATTTGAGCGTGGTTATAAAAGTAAGTCAAATAAGTTATGCAATTATTTAAACAGAAATTTCAACTCGTGTGTAATCAAAGTTATTTTTAAATAATTTCTGTTACTTTACACGTGTTAATAAAGTGCACTGAAATATTGCTTACGTAATGCATTTATGATTAGTTTTAAACACGCTAGTCGTAACAATTATTGTATGAGAATATTAATTTCTTTTGCCATTTGTTCTATAAATATGGGAACGGTCAAAAAGGCAAGCGTGTATTTCACCCTCATTTAAAATTTAATGAAACGTAGTTATTAGTTTTAGATTTCAAAGTTCTTCATTAATATCACCATAATGAACGGAGTCTAAATGAAATCCATCCCCAATTTTATTTAATTAAAATACTGCGGTTTTAATGAAGATAGGTACTTACTTCTTTAGTGAAATGCTTTAGAACGTAAAACTTGGTTAAAGATACTTTACATTGATCATTAAAAGAGGTTCATTTATTATCAGTAAAATTAAACATTTTTGGAATAACAGAGTTGTTTTACGGTTTGGGTGAATTAACAATGTTCGGAATGATACTGCGATTCTATTCATTGGGAAATAATAAGTCTTAATTAAGATAAACTGCGGTATTGCTTACCTTGATTATCTCATTATACCTCCAGTGACGCCATAATGTATTCCAAGGCGTAAGTACAAATCCTAAGAGACGTATCATGTAGTATAAATGAATTTACTAGATTCTAGTCGTAGGGAGCAGGTATTTATCTATTTATTATTTCAGCTCTCAACGAATATAAGCCATATTAATGCAATTTGTATGTATATTTGTTATTTTGTGTGCAATAAAGAATAAGAATAAGCGGTGCTTCGCTGCTGACACGGCTCGTATTGTTAGGAGGTTCCTCTCTCTGGAGCCCTGACCACCGGTAGCTTGGACCCTGCTCCCGATACCGGTGGGCTGCAATGTATTATATTTTTTAATGTTTTTTTTTAATATTTTTTAATTAATATTTATAATGTAATAAATTTGTAAAAAATAATTAAAAGAAAGAATAAGAATATCAATTTCGTAGATAAAAAAAAGGAAAAAAACAGACATTCTCGATACGAATTACAATGGTACTTAACCTCATTCTAACCTTAATCAATTCTTTGTTTGTAAATTTTCCTTTTATCACATTTCTAATCCAAGTTTCTTCTCGCAGGTCTGCTGGAAGAAATTTGTTATTTATTTATTTATAACAGCTTAGTCTATAATTACCTACAGGGTTTACCCTAATGCGACATTTAAGAACTTTAACTAACAACCTAAACTATATACTTACAATAACCAAATTAGAAAAATTAAAACTAACAACATTATCAAATTATTACACCATTAAAACACAAAACATAGCATAACATAATTACTTACATAAACATAGAATACAAACAATAAAAACACAAACATAATTTACTTACATTAAAAAATTAAATAAAAATTAAGTATTATTTTACTTATAGCATAATATAAATAGTAATACCTACACTTGCGAATTTACTCAAACAATATGTAAATACATCGATCTGAGTTTGCAGGTCGTTGAAATAAGCATTACCTTTGTGCTCTTCTATCTTAGTGTAATGTTCTGTTAAGTATTTTGTTGGGTACGTATTACAATACCCAAATTTAAAAGAACCGTTTTTTAAAATGCCTATGGAAGAAATCCCGAAAAATTAAACGCCGAATGATTGTTTGGTCGAAACTTTTAAATCCCAAGAGTTCGTTTGCCCGAAACCTTAAAATCCCGAAGATCCAAGCGCTCGCCGGCTGCTGCCACGACACCGCTCGCTTTGCTCGCTCATGGTATAATTACACACTTTCAGAGAGACGACATCGCAGGCAGAAGCTAATTTAAAATTATATTCCAACACGATTCGTAATCGCAGCAGTTTTTATGGATCCTAAACACAAAATGACACTCTAAGAATAAAAGTATAAGATACCTATTCCAACTTCAAGCAATAATACTTGTAAAATGATTGATTTGTAAGAAATTGCTGAACCAGCACTAATGACAAGTGCTACTGTCTCCGAGCTTCAAGTGTGACTCTCCACTCCTGACTTCTAAAGCCTGTTAGCAGCTTTGATGTGTCAGTCAGTTCAGCGGAATTGACTTTTCAGAAGACATTTTTCAACTTGAAGTTGTTGACGATTTCTGGTATTATTTTATGACGACCCTTCCAAAGGAATTGCCTGGAGGACACTTTTAAATCAGTCAATTGTCATCCACTTTTTTGAAGAATATTCTTTTTATTTAGTGGTAGAATATCATTGGAATCAACGACATAAACTCACATAGTAAACTTCGAGTAATTAATAGGTAATTGATCAATCTAATTTAATTAATCTATTAAGTATTACTTCCTTCTGCCACAGAAATGTATTTAGCGGGGATGAAGAGGAGTGAGATTAAAAAACACTGGTACCATAAAATTAAAAACTTAATTTTATAAAATTTTATTTTTCATGCATGCCTATCTAAGTATTTAATTGATTTGAAGAATATAATACTATCTATGCCTCGAGTGACTATGACTGCCTCGCTTGTCGAGTAGTCGCACGACTGCTGAGCATGAGGGTTCGAATCCCCGTTTGGGCAAAGTGTCATTGGGTTTTTCCATCAGGATTTTCTCAGTAGCAGCTACAGAGTCTGGATTTGTGCCCGGTTGATGGTAATAGGCTCGCTCCCTATTGGGACTTAAAACATAACTGTCGATGTGGGTGTACTATTAGGCACACCTCTGCCTGACCCTACCGGGATTACAGGCGTGATGTTATGTTATGTAATACTATCTATTTATACCCAGTCAATAATCAAACCTGCGGTTAACTCACAAATCCTAGGCTTGACTCAGATTCAACGTAAGCTCTGGAATTGAATCGGTCCGGAGATCAGGTTGACGAACCTAATTGAAATTAATGTTTCCTCATACGGACGACTGGTAATGGTAACTGGTTTCGTCAGTGATGAATAGTGGATAACATACTAGAATACACATGAACCAAGATAATGTCTTAGGATATCGTGGTCACATTTTTAATAGTATGGATGGTTGGTTGGTTGGTTGGTTTTAGTATAGTTTATTTATAAATAATTGTCATAATTACAGGTCAGGTTCAAAAGGTAAATAAAATCACAAATTACCTTACATTAATATAAATTATTTAATCAAATCAATCACAACAACATTAATTACATAAAACCGTTCTTCTAGGTCACAATGACGGCACGGTTGGCGCAGTGGCTGAGCGATTGACTGCTGCACTGTGTTTCGCGGGTTCGATTCCCGCACGGAACAAATAGTATGTGAGTTTAATTGTACCAAGACACAGGAGAAATTTACAGGGTGTGGCGACGTTTAAAAAAATTGTCATTCACTTTAACAGACGTAGCGTAGTACTAAAAAAGATTATCAGTTATTATTATTTATTTTCATCAGACTCAACGATCCATAATTTAGTTAGTAAGTACACTTAAAAATAATGTTAGTTTTAGATCAAATAATCAGAGAGAAATACACACCACACAATAATATTATAACTAAGTAGTACACAAAATAAAATTTAAATTAAATTGATCCAATCACTTTTCGTCAAATAAAAATATACATTGTAAAAAGTCCGTAATCAAATTTAAAAATAAAATAAGTTAATGTCATTACCCAATCAAACCATTATTATAAAATAAAAAATACATTAAAATTCAATACATAATTGAATAAAATTGAGATAAATAAATTGAATTGAATAATCAATATTAAAAAAATAATTAATCAATATGAAATTATAAACTATTTTTTAAATTATGTGGTTTTTTACATTTTTACTTGCCCCGGGTCCGATATATGGGTGCATGTAAAGTTATGCTAGGCTTTTGTTTTTTAGCTTTATTAAATGTGCTACTCATGTTATTTCCACACGAGAATGCACTTTCTTTCTGTCTTTCAATTTTTCTCGTGCGGTCTTACCTTTTGTTTTATGCTCCCTCTTCGATGAGTACGTGTCGCAAACACTGCACGTCACTGTGAGTTGATTTTTGTATTTTAAGCCTTATTTCAATTGAACAAGGTTAAATTTTATTCTGCTTGACTTTTGGACACGTGATAGGGTTAGAAAATAGTTTCTTTGCAAGACGCAGCCATATCCTGCATTCAGTAAGTGGAATTTCTTATTAAAAAGCCATTTGTATGAGTTCTTTTCCTGTTCTAGATATATTGTTTTTGAAATAAAGCAGAATTGTATTGTTAGAAACTTGATAGGAAATATCTTCTATTAATCTTAAGTAGGTAGGTATCATTCTTATGTTGCAATAAAACACATACACATAAAAGTGAAGATCAACCCACTTGCTTATCAGACTGAGTTCACCTTTTAAGCATCTGATAAATAAAGGGTGTAAATATACCTTTAACGAAGCCGAAAGGCACTTCTTCTCCCCGTCTTTGCGATATTTTTTTTGTTCTAGACCATACCTGGGAACCTTCTAGTTACGGAGATATTGGGGGTCAAAGTTCCAACTTTTTCACAAGTTTTTTTTAAATACATGTTTTAAACGTAAGGTTTTTACTGTAAAAACATCCACGACCCCTGTACTATTCAATCCATCAGCAGAATGCTTTTAGTGCGTTCGATCGAGTCCTACCGTAAAACGTGATTTTTCTCCCAAAAAAAAAAAGTCGTTTCCCAGCAATAATTTTCGCGTAAAGTTACTCAGTTTGATGCACAGAATGCTTGAATGACGGCTCCGTACACCCTGTATAGACAAATCAAAAATAAACATCTTATGTTTTTCTAGGGAAATTGGAAAAACTTGGAATTTTTTAAATCAACTTGCTTCTATCTACACCATCTTCAACAAACTAATAACTACATTATTAATTTTATTACCAGGATAAAAGTTATTGATTACATCTTAAACTAAAAGCTTTAATAAATTAAAATCCTTCTCAGACTTAAAACTTAGATTTTAAAACAAACTTTACAATGTAAGTAAGAGTACGGTCTACAAAAGATCTTAATCTAACTAGATGTGACTTGGTAAAAAGAAACTTGGGTCCAAGGCAAGCCTTTCATGCACGAAAATAGCATTGTATACAAAATGGAACCTGCACAAATAGACCTCGTCGTAGCTGTAAGTGCGACCGCACATTAGGCGACTCGTAGGCGCCACAGATCGTTGCCTAGTGGCTATTGCACTGAGTGTTATAGAAGTTTTGCTTTAATTTTCAATGACATTGTTGCAGTACTTGGCAATAATGTCCTGATTACAAGCTAGGATAGTAGCCAAGCAGCTATTATCTTATCTCTGGTCATGGCCTCTAATCGCAAACACAACCAGTCGGTTTCTGAATTAAATATTTGAAGTTACCTACACAATTTTGGCAGTATTCCTTTGAAGTAATTCCTTAAAATTCCAAAATTCAAAATTAAATACCAGAAAAGGTCTTAACTTCAAGTAAGTACTTAAACCAGATAATAGTTGTATCGCGATCGTAACTTTATTATTTGTTTCTTTATTGTATAGAAGAGCAGTTACATCAAAACGAAAATTGAATGTAATGTTATTTTATAATTTTTCTTTATTATTGTTTTGAATTAGTTATTCATTGCTTGTAAAAGTTCTAATTTCAATAATTTATGAATATGTTTTGTAAAGCCGTTTTCTGTGCATGTGGTGTTAACCTGTAATTAATTGTTGCACTTGTAAATGTGTAGTGTAAGCAATTGTTGATTAACCTAAATAAATAAATAAAATCAAATGCTAATGTAGCTGGTAGTTGGATATTACCGCTACTTTGGGGACAGTACCACCTGCCTAGCCTTTTTCCAACCATGTTGGGGTCGGCTTCCAGTCTAACCGTTTGAAGCTGAAGACCAGTATTTTACATGGAGCGACTGCCTATCTAACTTCCACAAGCCAATTAATACTGGGTAATACGATATACCCCTTAAGTGATTAGCAACTACTATTGGACGATAACGCTACTCTGTGGACACTATCGTCCAATAGTACATTGTTGCTTAGTCTGTAACGAACCTAAAAAGAATCTCCCAGAATACTTTTAGCATAAACATTCTATTATGAACATCTGCTCACATATTTGGCCCTTTTGCGATTCAGATTAAATAATATTGTTACGATTTACGAGGCGAAGAAAAAGCGTCGGTAAATAGAATTTAAATTGACGAAACTCGAGATTCCGTGAAAATACGTTGTCAAGGATTGAGTTTACATTACATTGGATTGAACGGAGGTTTTGTATGAAATAAGATGTTTAAGACGTGACGGAAAGGGTTTTCGTGGTGGAGGTCGAGTGAATAAGACCACAAAACTCGTCAACATAAAAATATATTCACAAAGAGATATACGTCTATTTTTTTTTATTTTTTTTTTATTTTTATTAAATACGTTGCCCCACACTAGGAATTTATCCTGTATCGTGGGTGCGTTTACAAACATTTAAGCTCACATACACAAACAGCCAGACCCGGAACAACTACCTGTAGGCCATACAAATATTTGTTCCGTGCGGAATCGAACCCGCAACACGAAGCGCAGCAGTCAATCGCTCAGCCACTGCGCCAACTGTGTCGTCTATAGGTCTATGGTCACGATTCCCTTCTCCTAGTTCACTTGGGAGCAGCACGGTACTCTCCTGGCTCAGCCCGGGAGTGACGATGACCGTAGCGGTGTGACACGCTGCAGACGCCAGGAGGGACGACGGTCGGCAGATGTTCTCGCTGACCGGCAGTTCCTCAACGCGGCCACGTAGGAGCTCGCGGATAACCAGAAATGCCAGAGCTTGAAAGAGTGATATCAGCTGGAACTTTCAAGGGTAATGTCAGCCGGAACTTTGGAAGGTTCATACCAGCCGTAACTTTGGATCCTGGAAGATAACGTCCAGCGTGTCACAACATGGCCGATAGTCAACTACGCTGATTGTGACACCAGGTCATAAGCATAGCGAGAATTACCAGTGCACCAATGAAGGTGAAGTGTGGAAGTCACTATCAGTACGGAGTTTACAAAATGGTAGTGAGAAGCACGGCATGACTTGATATATATGATATTTTGAGTGACATGGAAATACATGAATAATTGTCAAAATGCACAGAGCTGAAGGCAACTAGATTTAATACAAATAATTAAGCAGAAGGCATTTTATTATTTTCAAATGAGCTTAGCAAAAAATTCGATGGAGAGACTGGTGGTTCAGGGCCAGGTGGAGAGCAAGAGATCACGCTGCCGATCACCAACTCGTTGGATTGACCTGATCAAGAAAGCTACTGAGTCCACCATGATCCATCGATCATCGGGGAAGTCAAGGACCCACCGAACATCTTTCCCTGTACCTCGTCTGCGCAACCACGACCACTCGGTCAAGAGTGTACCAACTAAGAAGAGAAGAAGAGAAAGTGTCTTATTTGATTTTAATCATGACAACGTTTACAAATAGTTTGTTTCCTTGCAAAGCCTTGGTCCTATTAAAACATGAGCCGAGTAAATACTGCTAGTAATTACTGTACAAAGTGAAGGCTTTGAAGTGTCAATATTGTGCGCTGGCATCGTTCGAGCCCACGTGCGGCCGAAGGGTGGGATTAAACGACAAAATATTATTTACTGATCGAGGGAATATATTTTTTTGGATCGCCATATGTGGTTAATTAATAATGATAACAGAACACAGCATGCAAAATATCTCAAACCTATCGATATGGACAAATGGCCGTTGCGGCGTCGGACACTGGATTCTGTCCAGCGCAGCGTTAATAATGTTAATAATGATTTATATTGTAATTTATTTAATTTTATAATTTAGTGTAATATTTCGACACAATGTAAAAATTGTTACTGAAATAAATGAAATGATTGAAAGCGCAGCCGATCACATGACATGTCTGAACCAATTTGACCGAACCTTAAATTAGCATTAATCTTTTAAAGCAATACACCCTGCCTTATATTTTAGAACTTATGAGTCTTTAATAAACATCTTTATTATGATTTTCAATTTGTTCAGAATTAACTCCAACACAAAGTGTCCCCATAACTCATTCAAAGTGATTTCAGTGCGTGTTTATAAGTGCTACGATTTATGTTTGTGAATGTTATCATGCGCTACGCGCTACGGCGTAGCGCTACGATAGTGCTACGACACGCACCACACATTTAGTAGCTTGTTTAAAATTCTTTACGTAAACGTTTATGATGTTAGACAAGATTGATGACAGCTTTTTTGTCGTTTAAAAACTGTTAGTTTTGTTTTGGATAATTTTTTTTCAGACGAAGAAAAAAGTATGAAGACATGCTGCGCAGAGCCGATCTGAAATAAATTGGGATAAGGGCAGGATATGAATCTTATGGCCAAGAACCTCAGCGACCATCTTTCGAGGCTCTCCTTAGACGGTCCAACCGCCTAAGGAGAGCTTCGAAAGATGGTGGAAGTCGAGGAGTACTTTACGAGCCTTCTGAATCAAGGGCTTGATTCAAAAGGCAGTATTATTTTAAGGCAGTTTAATTTTTTTATATTGTTTTATATTAGAATATTTAAAAATGTATTTAATATGTATATAAATAAATAAAGGAAATAAAATAGTCAGAGTACAAATATAAAAATTAATAAAATTAAATGAAAAAAAAACGAGAAGAAAAAAAATTAAAAAATTATGTCGCAGTAGACACTTAGTATTCCAAGTTGAAAAAATAGGTCGAAACTACCACAAGAAATGCTATCAAGAAACGCTGGTGTGACGATTTGGGTTCATGCCTGACTGATTGGCCAGAGAAAGCAAAATACCAGCAGAGTTGGAATGGAATGGGGGAGGTCTTTGCCCAGCAGTGGGACAGAATAACCTAGTAAAAAAATAAAAATAAAACTACCACAATAAAAAACACTAACAATAATTTTTTTATTTTTATTTATTTCTTTTTTTTGCGTTTAAAATATTTAAAAATGTAATTTATATGTATAGTTATGAAAAAAGGAAATTAAAATACATACTTAATCCGAAAATCAAGTACTAATTACTCATATACCAATTTACGTAGTACAATAATATACGTACTACAAAGGAGATTGGTTGGAGATTGGTTGTTTACTTGGGTATCTCATCAAATTCAAACGTTTCAAAATCTAGTTATATGCAAATTAAAGGTCTTATAGCTGTAGTTATTTTTCAAGCTAAAATGTTTTTTTAGTTGTTGGGAGTAATTAGAAAACCATGATTTTAGGATGCAAAAACAAAACGCATTAATGCAAAACAAAACGCATAAAATAGAACCAATTAAATGTATGACGTCGTCAGTGTTGCCATATAATAAACCCAAATCGATGATCACTTTAGTGAAGAAGAAAAAAATCGTTTATTCAAAAAAATTGATTTAAATAGACGAATAGACGGCCAAAGCAATTCCACAAGTATTATGTATGTTTTGGAAAGTATCTTTCGTCCAAATATTGTTCATTAAATAAAAATAAAGTAGATTGATTTGATTCGAGAATATATGCTCACTTTAAACAACATAATTATAATTTAAATAGCATTGCTTTCACTAAATTAATTTCGTATTGATTCGATGATTTTAATCGATTCGAATCGATTGTTAATCAATATTTGGCAACACAGCTGTCACTTATGTCAAATACAAAAAAATATATTTACGTCAGGATTTTTTTTGTGTTTTATGTTTAAACCCTGCATAATAAATTCGTTCTTTGTGATATGTGTAATGTTTTCTGCATCTATAAATGAAGTGTGAACTCTTATTTTGAGCCACCACGTTGCTATATCATTAAAAAAAGACAACTATAATATTGGCCACAGTTTTTATGACTACTATTTTCTGAACAAACATTGTTTTTAGATCAACACTTCTGATTATGTATGCAATTCTTGCTGGGCGATAGGAATGCATCAGCTGCAACATACCTGTATTGTTTGTGGTACTTCAGTGATTGAGACTGAGAGTCATATCAATCATGCATCAGAGGAGGAAACCCAGATAGTTGCAATAATTAACCAGAGGATACAGCCATGTCAGGTATGTATGACATATTTTTGCTTTCTATGTTTTTTTCTCTATTATTTTCTGGAAGAATGACACACTCAAAGAAAAAGAGACGTTAAGATAGGGAGGATGCTGATTGCTGGTGTTGAATAACTTCACCTAGATGGACCTGTCTATTTTTTAATATTATTATTAATGGTGATAGTCGGAAAAGAGTCTATACTTACTGGGGCGGGCCATAATTAGAAGTATATTAGCAGGATTATAGTGGAATCCGATTTCAAGGCAATAAAAAGTTTATATGCGTCAAAATAAAGTATTGAATTGTTTTAACAGGTTATGAACCAATTTGCGTAACTTGTTGGGAACAACTACAACAAGAACTTCTGTGAAGACACGAAAACCAACTTCGAGCTCAGACAATCACTCTGCCCAACTTAAGAAGAGTACCAGAAGCACCCAGGCACTGCTTATTTAGTGGATGTCGCAACTCTGAACGTTTTCATGTCCCTGACAACATACGTCGACGCGTGGTGATTGAAAATAACTTTATAATATTGTTATCATTAGAATAAAAAGTTATTATAAATACTATGGTTTTATTTTTTTACCTATTCTATTTTAAATTATTTATTATCTTTCATCTAGGATGCGGATTCGAATCCCGCAAACGGTACGTTATTACTATTGTAAGTGATGTCATAGCAATTGGATGGCCTAAAATAATTCAAAATCTTCTTATCTATAATTGCCGTTTTCTTATCTCAACTTAGAACACCCTACTTTAAAATCTTACTAGTGCTTAACACAAAAATCCTTCTATAGTTAATAAAGTACAATCTATCCACTTTATCTGATTGAAATGTATGATTAAAAGGGTCTGCCTTGGTTTACATTAAGTAGGTAGGTACTTCTACGTATTATTTTTCGTGGTCCATTTTGAGGTTATGTATAAATCATTTAATATCCCCAACTATAATGTATATCTTACCATTACATATTTTGTTATACTCTATTGTAGCATTCAAATCCATATAATCATTCTTTGAAACGGTAAGCCCGTATGTGGTACTGAAAAAACATGGGTTCATGCCAATCTCCTTTACAATTTTCCTCGAATAAAATACAAGACCCAGGAGTTGCAATAACGAATTGTACCCACAAGTCGACGGCGTAGAATATTTGATTGTAATACATTGCAGCTCCAGTAGTTACTATTCTACTGTATAATGCATATGAGTTCCAACATAGTGGAATTTAAAGCTAACATTATGGCTTGAGAAATTATTCTTGAATTATGCGATAATAATCTTGGAGAAAAGTTTTAAATGTAAAATAATAAAATGGTTACAATTCATTGTTATTTCTTTTGATATTTGTGGAAGTCTTGCAATTCGTTTGATTTTCTAATATGTGAATGTGAGAACTTTTTGGAATTTATAAAAAAAAAAATTTGTTCGTTATGAAAAATATTTTTATGTAAAAGTTTGAAGAATGAAAATTCATTCTTTTAAATACTTAAATTTAAAGTTACAGTTTTATACCAAAACCCGTGGGTTTATTTAAATTTTCACCCTTTCTCAGGCTTTTCAAACTTTGGTACAAGCAACAACGGGGTTGTGCTTCTGCACAACATACAGACATACACACACATAACACACACTTACACACACACTGACACTCATAATTTCTATATTATAAGGCTGTTAATTAAAGTATATTCGAAATGTGGTAGGGATGTTATTTTTTTTTTTTTTTTTTTTGTATTGGTTACATGCCAGTAACAACAATAAATTAAAATTCAATTCTATTCTAGTTTTAAATTCTTATAATTGGAAGCGATAGAATTTAGAGCATGAAGACAATGTAAATAATCTAATAACGTTATCTCTTTAATATTATATTTATCTCAGTATCTTGGCAACCCATTTTACGGCCTGTTAAGTTATAAATGGGGTCAGTTAACTTCTGATGTGCCGTCTATTTCTTTTTTTGATTTTTTTTTTTCTATTTAGGTATAGTCAACCTAGTTATTACCTGTACCATCCTAACGTTGAATGCAACTTGCACGTCACAAAATAAGAAAGTCATTTTGTCTATATGACTGTTTGTTTCCACCGAAATGAGATTTAAGCGATTTTTTTATTTTTTTACTAGATTATGCACGCGGTTTTGCCCGTGTGGAGCTCAGCAATTGTCCCACGGGATCGTACTACTGGGATAAAAAATATCCTATGTGCGAATCCAGGTTATAAACTATATGTGGGCCAAATATCCTAACACGGACAGTAGATTTTGCGTGAAAGAGTAAGAAACATTCAGAAATCCACCCAAAGACATCCTCACAAACTTTCGCATTTATAATATTAGTAGGATTACTATATAGGCTTGCGTATGGCCACAATTCGCCCGATGTGAAGCGATGATGCGGCCTAGAGTGGAGCACGCTTGTCTAGAAGAAACATATTCACTCGAACTTTGAAGACATCCAGATTATAATGATCGGGAAACGGAGAACCTGACAGTGAATTCCACAGACTGGCGGTTCGCACAATAAATGTGAAAGCATAGCGCTTTTTTCCAGGGTCGCGGGACTCCCGGGGTCGCGGGACTTATAAAATTACCGTGACCCTGGAACATAAAGGGCTATTGAAGGACACCGTGGATTTTAGTCAGTACAAGTCTGACAGTCCCTCCCGCTCTGCCCTGGGTGGGAGGACTCATTTGATGATTTTACAACGATAAAAAAAAAAAAAAGCATAGTGCTTTGTTCGGGCTATTGTTAAAATGTTTAAAGCAATTGCAAAGTGGAATATTTGTGGACCTGTACCTACCAGTGGCGAAGATTACATACAACTCGATTCCTACCGGATTCCCTTTGAAAAATGGCACAGTCAGTATTCTATAGCAAAATAATATAATCAGATTACAAATATGTACTCCGGCTTACCTGTTACAAAAATTGATCCTTCGCTACTGGTACCTACCTACAACTACAAAAACCTAAAAAAGATATAAGGCGTTTCTCACACTACACCGCTAGTCCGCGTGGTCGGGCAGAGTCGGCGAAGCAAATGTATTGGAGATGCACCGCGCGGAGGAGCGATAAGGCGTCGACGTATTTCATACAAGCCAAACGCGACGTATCGCGACGTCCGCTTCGCCGCCCGCGCCGACGAACGGTGTCATGTGCGAATCGCCTTATTTCTTTTTTTTTTCAAAAAGCCTTGCATAATCGTGTTTTAAGTGAATAATTTCTTCTTCAACGCAGTAATGTCGTAACAAAATATCCTCAAATACTTAGCGTGCCTTAAGAATATGACATTATTCAACAAATAAAATATTTGCATTTCAACGTACGGCTGACCCAATTCTTTCTGAGGTATTCGTATTTTATTTCTTTCTCTTATTGTATTAAAAAGATAAAAATAAAGGACTGAGTATTTTTAGTAGCTGTTGTAGGTGTGCCGTTTTGTTTTTGCCTGTAATTTACTTTATGTGCATGCTATATGCTAGCTTGAGATTAGATCAATTATCGTTTGAAATAGTTTCAAAATACGAAGTGCATTTTTTAATGGAAATTATTTTATTTTCTACTCTCATTGTATATTTTTTAATTCCATGTGAAGGGTATGGGTAAATTAGACACTTTTACAGCAGTAATCTAATTTATTTTATATGTTTCGATTCAACAATGCAATCCGTGCTAGCGGCGCGACACAACAACTAAACTTACAAATTACATAGTTAGAGGGCACTGCTCGCGCGCTTCGTCATAGCTTAACACCTCCCCTCGAAGTCGTGAGCAGATCTTCGAAAGAACCCTGGCGAGATTCCATGTATTTTGGGACCCAGTCTTAAAGGTAGCATTCATTATGGCAACTTATACATACTTGTAAAACGACTAAAGACTAACAAAAAAGCAAATGGAAAGTAAGACGAACAAGTTGGGAGAAAAGAGATAAACGTCTTTAGACAAGACAACCTAAAAATCTTACGGTTAAGGTTTTTAACTGTGAATGTCTGCTTATTTATTTAAAATGAATCAAAAAATAATAATGTTTAGGATGAATCATAAAGGAAGATTCGAATAAACTACTCTTAGATAATTCCCTTTCCAACCTACCCGGTCCGAGTAAAAGGGTATAAAAGGCGTGGCGCGTTGTACACGGCCTCTTTGGATGATGCTCTGCGCTTTTTGGTTCTCTTTGGTTTTTGGTAGTAGGCAACTGACAGGTGCCAGTGGAGGTAATAATTTTGGTACGGGTCGTGTCACATTATTCTGATGTACTTATTATTTACTTGTCTTAAGCCAAAACCCGAATTTTTTGCCTGTACCTAATTAATGAATCATAAAACTACCAGACTGCGTCTAGAGACTATACTGATTACTAACCTAGTAATTAGTTCAATCACTATTAAAACTATGTTGTTACGACTTTGATCTATAAGCGAATTATGGTCAAGTAGAACGATTCTTACTACGCTGAATGAAGATATACTTTTACATAAATTATAACAGCCAGAGCTCACTAGCTATGCATGTACGAGTATAGCAATTCAAAGGCAGGGTTTGTTGATTAAAAAATGTGTAATGTGACGTAATAAATCTCGTTTATTGGTTTTTTTACATGTTTTATTTTAATATTTTTCAACAGTGTTATAGAAAAAAAATATTATCTTATTAAAAGATTATCTAAAAAGGAAGCTGGTGCAGCGATATAGCTCTGGTGTCTGGCAGACCCCATATACCATAATATGCTCATAACATGAGAGCAACACCCCGCTGTCCGTGTCCCAACAGGACAGTGACAACAATAGCCTAATACACCACTTCGCCCCTGTAGCCTTCTATCTACTACGATATACGTTTAATAGGACTTGCTTCCTATGTGCATAGATTTAATTCTGGCACGTAAAATAAATGGGTGGTTGCCATGAAATATTGGATAGGTAATAGGTACAGGATGTATTTCTACTGAACTTGGGGAGTGTGTAAAATCAGCAGAACTTCTGTAAGCACTATCCACCATTTCAATATCCACAATTTGCTCTCTGTTCAGAAGGTACAGGGTGTGTACTTTCCTCTGTACTTGTTGTGGGTACAACTGTACTTGGGTACCTCTGTACTTGTTGTGGGAACTGCTCTGAGCGCGTTGAAAAACACTGGAATAGATCATCACAAATCTTACAGTGACAGTAGTGACGGGACTCAATTGATCACCATTGATAACGTTTCTTTATAAGATATACTACGAAATCACCATTGTTTCATTTTTATTACATGATTTTGCCTTGTTAATTGGCGTTTTAATATAAAGTTTACATGTTGTTTATAAATATTGTACATTATAGAATGTATAAAAACGAAGAGAAAGAGCCATTTATAGTAAGAAAACCCTTGAGCAAAAACACATGTCATTAGATTGGAACGTAATCGGAAAAAAAGTTGCGTTTTGTAATTGCACGATTACTTAATTTTGAATAAATTAAAATATTTATAACTTTTGATTCCCGTGTCCTAAAAATTCAATATTTTTTAAATAAATATCTCATATAATTGTAGTTATAATTATTTTATATTTACACTTGCATGGAGCTTCGTTAATTTTTAGATTCTTTGGGTCCACTTTCGCCAGCCTTCTTTACATACATTCAACCATCATACCTAAATTATGCAGACATTCATGATGTTTTGTTCCACTCAAACCTTTAGTCAAAACATCAGCAGGCATTCGATCAGTACACAAATATCTAAGATCAATTACACCTTGTTCGCACTTATCGCGAATAAAGTGGTGCCGTACATCAATGTGTTTCGTTCGTGAATGGTAGTTCTTACTTTGGGCAAGTTTAATCGCACCCTGGTTATCGTTGAATAGTATCACAAACTCACACTTAACCTCAATGCTATTCAAAACATCACGTAAATACATGGCCTCTTTAGTACATTCGGATATAGCCATGTATTCGGCTTCGGTGCTGGATAAAGCAATGGTCCGTTGCTTCCCAGCTGACTGGTGCACCTGCAAAAATAAATGCGAAGCCAGAATAGGACCTTCGATCTACCGCATTCCCTGCCCAGTCTGCATCAACCACACCAAAAAGGGGCAAGCCGGTTCTTTCATACACTAGCCCGTAATCAGATGTACCTCGCAAATATCTTAACACACGTTTCGCAGCCTTCCAATGTTCAATGTCGTAATTTGTATTGAATTGACTTAAAAAGTTAACGGCATACGCGATATCTGGTCTGGTTGACACTGCCAAGTGCATTAAGGCGCCAATCAAACACTGATACGGGTATTGTTCTATTACATCATTACTAATACACTCAGGCTTCACTAATTTTACATTCACATCTATAGGCGTGATAGCAGGTTTACACTCACTCATACCAAAGCGTTCCAACACTTTATCAATATATGATTTTTGACTTAAGTACACTCTATTTTCATCATCACGACTAAATTCAATTCCTAAACAAGTAGATATTTTCCCCATATCTTTCATTTCAAATGCTCCTCCTAACTGTTTCTTCTAGTACGAGCTAGGCGAGTTCCTCCTCTTCCTCTTTTAGAGGGTTCCATTAAATTCTCCCATGAGACAGTTGATTTCCCTTTTCTATATAATCGACCTCTATCTCCATCTTCCTCTGGTTCATGAATTATTTCAAGTGATCTTCTTGATCTAGCAACATTTTTGTTGGCTTTTAATATCTTACAGTTATCTTCCTTTCTTTTATTGTTCTCATTAGACGCATTCAATTCTATTCTCACTTCTTCTTCATCAGTATCTTCTTCGTCATCAAGTATTTCTTTATATTCATGCCTAAATGCTGTCTCATTCATGAACTTCACGTCACGAGTAACAATAATCTTTCTTGTTGCAGGGTCATGTATCCTATATGCTTTAGATTGAATATCATAGCCCACAAATATTCCTAGCTGCGAACGTGACTCAAACTTTCTTTTCGGTTTTCCCTTATCTTTATAATAAGCCTTCGAGCCAAACACATGCATATATATAACTGTAGGTTTCTTTCCTCTCCACAGTGTAAAAGGTATTTGACCATTTAAGGCTGTTGTTGGACACCGGTTTCTTATATAATTAGCAGTATTTACCGCTTCAGCCCAAAATGAAGGAGGACTTCCGGCTTGATGCATCATACATCGTGCCATTTCGACCAATGTCCTGTTCTTTCTTTCGGCAATACCATTCTGTTGAGGTGTATATGGCGCCGTCAATCTTCTTCTTATTCCAGCCTTCTTCAGATAATCATCAAACTCATTATTCACATATTCTCGACCGTTATCAGACTGAAGATTCTTTATTTTCTTCCCAGTTAAATTCTCTGCATAGGCTTTGTAAGTTTTGAACACGCTTAAGACGTCACTTTTACTCGCAATGAAGTAGATTTCACACCATCTAGATTTATCATCAATGAAAGTAACAAAATATTTCTTACCGCCATACGACTGATGATTCATGGGGCCACAAACATCACTATGCACTATTTCTAGTAATTCGGTGGTACTATCTTCTCCTTTCTTTGGAAAAGGCGTGCATGTCTGTTTTTCACTAATACAAATCTCACATTGGGACAACTTTTCGCCATCCTTAAATGTTAGCCCGTGTACTAAACTATTGTTCGCCATAGTTTTCAAGTCGCGTTCGTTGAGATGTCCGAGTCGTTGGTGCCACATGTCTATTGAATTCTTAACTGCTTCAATATTATTAACAGAATTCTTACTCATTCGAACATGGTACAGATTTCCAACTCTTTCTGCACGCATATGAATTTTATCATTGTCATCAATCACAATCGCATCATTCTTCCTAAAGTGAACCTCGAACCCGCGATCTGTCATCTTAGCCACTGATAATAGGTTTGTTCGTAAGTCGGATACGTAGAACACTTTTTCTATATTAATCTGGCGTTCTTCACTGCCCGTGTCTACAGAAATCTTGACCTTACCAGTCCCAGTAATTTGTGTTCTGTCGCTATTAGCTAAATTTAGCTCTGAATCTAGCCGCGTAAAATCCTCGATCATTTGCTTCTCGTTGCACATATGACCTGTGCATCCACTGTCAATGCACCAAATAGGATTTACTTTCTCACCTTGCATAACCTCTTCGATAGTACTCAACAGCATTGTTCTCTTTTGCTTTTTGTCGTCTCTATTTTCCAAACTCTGTGCACTTTGTTTATTCTTGTTGATATACTTAGTTCTGCAGTCTCTCGCAAAATGCCCACGACGACCACAACGATGACATTCAAAATTATTTTTATTGCAGTGGTTGTCCTTGTCATGATTCTTCTTCAGATTGGCATTTTTATTTTTATTGATACGTTTGACGAACATAGCTCCCTGATCAGCTGTCTTTGACTTACGAGCTTCATGATCCTCGATAATCTTCACTTTTAACGTTTCCGTTGATGGTAAATCATCGCGTGATTCCATTGCCGTTCTAAACATGGCGAATGAATCCGGTAAACTATACAACAATAAAATGGCTAATAGTTCGTCTAAAACTATTAAACCGATTTCTCTCAGTTTCTTAACTGCATCAAAAAAATCCGAGATGTGTTTCTTCAAATCATCATCTTCTTGCATACGAGTCAGTACCAGTTTCTTCAACAAAGATGCCTTTCTAGCAGGACCGCTGGACTGATACATAGATTTCAGTTTTTCCCAAATGCCCTTGGAACTTTCCAAACCATCCAATGCGGCCAATTCACTTGGACTTACCGCTAACAGTATGTCGGCTTCGGCTTTTCTGTCCATTTTCAACCATTCAGCATATTTTGGATCATTTAACTGCGGTTTGGGCAATAATCCCGAAACAAACTCCCATAAGTCATTTTTAATTAATATAGCCCGCATGTGAATTTTCCATGTATCATAATTATCACCAGTAAGTCGATCAATCTTTATAGATGTAGCCATAATGAAGTTTCTTCAACTCCAAAATCAAAACAATAGCAATGAATAAAAATCTTCGTAACAAAAGTTTAGTAAACAAACGGCGACGGCGAACGTAACTTGAAAGTCCGCGTTACACTAATTGACCTTCACTTAACTACACGCGTTTATAACTTTTAATTACGATGAACTGTTTTGGTTCGAATCACTGCAATTGTTCACTAATATGTCCTGTTTTTCACTCACTGACTGTTCCTGGGCCCATAACCTGAAGGGTATGGGTAAATTAGACACTTTTACAGCAGTAATCTAATTTATTTTATATGTTTCGATTCAACAATGCAATCCGTGCTAGCGGCGCGACACAACAACTAAACTTACAAATTACATAGTTAGAGGGCACTGCTCGCGCGCTTCGTCATAGCTTAACACCATGTTTATTCCATATTAATTTCAATTTCTTAGGAGGTACAGCCGCTCATGCAGACTATTTTCTAAACCTACCTGCAAACAAAAGAAACTTTAGGAATTTATTTCGAAGTAATCTTTCAATGAAAGTCTCAGAAACAAAACCGTGTCAATTTGCAAAGACGTTGAAGCAGAAGTAACACAAAACATACATACGAAAACCGAAAACATATAACCAAACAAACCCTTGAACTTCAGAGGCGTACAAACAGTAAGTTTCCAAGACAGTATCCAATAGTAACGTATTTCACAATACGGGTAGGTCGTGTGAAACTTCCCCGATACATATTTTAGGGGCCTCTATGAAACAGCACGTGACCTACAAACGAGCTGAAAGGAAATGTCTCCAATTAAAAATTGACGGTCGTCAGGCATCGTTGTGAGCGGACACGGATGGATGAAGATATTTGGATGGGCACGGCATCTTGGGACACCGGTTAAGTTTTGTGGAAAAAGAAAGAAAGATTTTTTTTTGAAAAAGTGAGAGATTAGTTTCTGACGTCAAGAAGTGAATGTCAATAAGTAAGAGATTAATACATTTATGAGATGTTATGCCCGTCTGGTACTCAGTGGCCCGAATGTCTGACAACCAGTCTCACCATGCGGTATCATATTACCCAATACTAAGGGTTGTGGAAGTCAGATAGGCAGTCGCTTCATGTAAAATACTGGTATTTAGCTGCAATTGGTTAGACAGGAAGCCGACCCCAATATAGTTCGGAAAAGGCAGACGAGATTATGAGAACAAAATATTTAACGCTTTTTAAATATGAATCGTTTCCGTAGACATTTGGCAATGTCAAACATAATATATTATTTTGTTAATTTAACCCGTAATGTTATAATACGTATGTTATTGGAAAACAAACACAATAGTCGTAGTATCTAAGCTCGTTATCACAAACATACCTAAATGATTTCATAGAAAGACAATTCGCTAAGCATTGCAAAATTGCTATAATTTATTTTGTACACGAACGAGTCGAGTCAATATTTTACCAGTATGTAAATAACTACACATACACTACGCTCCAAACAAATTAGCACACCTACAAATTTTCAATTAAGTTAAATGAAAAGGCTAATACACACACCACTTTTAATAATTAAGTATTCAGCATTGGAAGTAATTTAATTAATTAATTTGACGTCCTGAGTATTCAGTTGTCGTAGTGATGAATTTAATTTACACTGGCGTTACACGTATGAAAGTACTTTGTCAATTTAAACAAGGAATAAGATAGCAACTGTATTTTAACACTTAATAGGCCAGTTTACCAATTTGAAAAATTGGTTAATATGCTACCTTCGAATGTATTTAACCCAAAATACATCATCATCATCATCTGCCTATCCTTTTCCCAACTATGTTGAGGTCGGCTTCCAGTCTAACCGGATGCAGCTGAATACTAGTATTTTATATAGAGCGACTGCCTGTAATAAAAAGAAAACCTAAAACACATTTTAATAAAAAAAACGTTTTAAAAACCCAATTTAAAACCGCGAAAAACGCCTGAAACTGTCATGGCGTCGCGCGTCGTCACGTATATGCATGCCTAATTTAGCCTAATTTATTTTCAGAAAATAATATTAATCTTAAGTTTTCATGATAAATAATGTGGTTTTTGTTATCTCCAAATCAGATCCGTCATTATAAACTAGAAACCATCCGATTTATTTGTAACTAGCACTTCGCTCGCGACTTCATCCGCAAAAAATGTTAAAGCTCAGCTATATAATTTATAGCCTATGTTACTTCCTGATAATTTAGCTTTCTATTGGTGAATAATGGTTAAAATCGGTTCAGTACTTTCGGAGCTAATTCGGTGCAAACAAACAAAAAAAAATCCTCTTTTTAATATTAAATAATTAAGTAAGTATAAGTATAGATGGACACTGGCCTATTATTTAAACATAATCAGCTGCCTCATATGAGACGAGTGAGTATTGAAGTTTTGCAGAGTACAGCAGATTATTGTTTCTCAATTACAATGTTGATCCCATGGAGAAAGATGTTCAGTTTAATGGTCTAGTAGAACAGCCTTATTAAAATAACAACACATTTCTAAAACACGCTGTTTTAGTCTTCTCACCGTTTTCAATCATGGCGTCCAATCTCAGCGAAGACTATAGCTTTCGACGCAGGAAATATTATAAAGCATAGGTGCATGCGTAGACATAGGAAAACTCTCTCCTCTCTCACTCGCATAGTCCGATGTGGCAATCCGACTCCATTGGAGAGAGATCAAGCGCTGAATCAGCGGCGTAACATGCTTTCCGAGGCAAGGAGGTAACGTTACGCCAACTTTTTCAACGAGAGCGACTGGGAAATTTCTTTTGAAAGAACCACTTAGTTATCATTAGCTCAATAACAAGCTTTGTCCAAAAGTACCTCCGCTTAAATTTCAAATTTTCTTATGGAATCACCGTCACGCAGTTTTTCCACCTTTCAGAGGTTATTTTTCACTTTTCAGTATGCTCGTAACTAGATTCTTGTTCAGGGTTAAATGTATCTATTTACTAGGATTTAATAAAATCAGCTCAGCAAAATTCTGTGAAAATTAAACAAACTATAAGCAACAATCAGATAAAAACCGTAGTTATAATGCAGCTGACGTTATTATAAAATAACCGCGAGCAAAAGGTGTGATAAGAAAAACTAGAACGCTGAGAAAGCGTTTATATGTAGAACACGTGTATACTCGATATTATTTTCTATTTCAGTTACTAACAATGTGTCGTGAAGTACCTACATAATATTCACAGTAAGCATAATTTATTCACGTCTGTCGTTGTACGCAGAACCGATATTTGATTTATAAAGGTTTTGGTCGCAGCAGGTATATTATAGTAGGGTTATCCAAAAGACACTTGGGGGAGGCCTATGTCCAGCAGTGGCGGCTGAAATGATGATGATGATGATGATGATCCAAAAGTAGTGGTCGAATCGACGATGTTTTATTTTTACTTTGTTATGCTTAAGTACATTTACTAAAAAACTCGTTTCAAAGATCTTTAGATTGTCTCCATCAGAGATGTATGAGGATATGTAGCAACTATTCTCACACATCTATGTGTGTAAATAACTGATAATATCGCTTGTTTTCACATCTCTCTGTAGGCTCAGCTCTGGTCGAAACGCAACTTAAAAAAAAAAAAGTTGTATGTATTCTTAGTTTTAGCCTTGCAGTAGCGAAGGGCCAATTTTTGTAAGAGGTAAGCCGGAGTACATAATATATTTAATGAGAATTTTATTATTTGTCTATAGAACACAGACTGTGCCATTTTTTAAAGTGAATCCAGTAGGAATCGAGTTGTATGTTACCTTCGCCACGGTAGCCTTGATTATATTATCATGTCAGCCCAAAGAAAGTTTGTTACCCCTTCAACGCGTAGCAGACTGACGCTTATCGCTGTGATACTTGCAAAAAAAAATAGTTTACGCAGCCTGGATCTCCTAAAATAAAATCTCCTAAGTCGGAATTTCCTGATACAAAGCAATGATTAAATTAGAAGCTAAATTTATTTTCCGACTGGAGTTATAATCGTCTTCGAGTAAAGAAAAGTTAAAATCATTCGACAACCCCATAGTCGATCCGCAATCAGATAACTTAAGAGAAAAACCAACTTTTCATTCTTTCTTGAACTACGATGAATAAAAGAGAAAAAAATGCACTTCCTTTATTCCGATTTGAATTCATTCTCACAATCTAGCAAACCAATCTCATTTTATTGACTGTTTCCTCTTAAGTTATTGGCATAAGAGTTTGATGACCCCGTAAAAGCTTTACGACAAATAATTTTGTCTGTGCTTGTCTATAAATCTTTGAAGGACGTTTAGTATTTTTAGATTTGTGCTGTATTTTCTAGAAAATACTTTTCGGATTGAATCTAGAGTGCTGAATAAGGGATATCATATCACAGAGGAACTATGAAGAAGTTTACGCTCTTGATTACAAGGAACAGGGTAGAAAACTGGAATGTTTGAAAATTGGAAATAGGTTTATGATGTCTGGCAACATCTGTGGAAGCCATAACCAGTCGATTATTGTTTATGAAACTCTAGTGACCGATGACCTGGTGAAGGTTGCAGGGATCCGCTGGATGCAAGTCGCACGGGACCGGTCAATGTGGCGACATTTGGGGGAGGCCTATGTCTTTCGGCTGAAATGATGATGATGATGAACTCTAGTGAAACTGAGGCGAATGCCAAGCTGGGTGCATGCCGAAAATCGCTCGTGCCGATTATGTGAACTAAATTGTATAAAGGTTTATAAACTAGTACAAATAGTCGCGTGACCTCTTATCTAATTCTTTAAGACAGTCGACGCCGCACGCAGTCACAACTTGCAAGCGCAGGATTCGCCTCACTGCTGCCGGAGCTTTTTAATGTTCGTGTTAATCTACGCATAAATACGGCCAGAGCATTTAATGTACCTGACGCATTACTGACAACAATAAAATGTATTCATCAACTCGATCATACAGTACACTGATGCATGAATAAGCAAACATATCAATTATTAAACAATTAGTAACATTTACAAACTCATCGATCAAAGCAAACTGCATTAACCGATGAAACTATTTCACAAATGTAAATATTCGTCATGATTTTTGCTCGTTCAGCGTAAAATCAATCATCATTATCGGTTCACTACGTACTGTTAAGCCCTGTTCACACAGCACTGACCTGGAAAAACATACGATAAAATGTTGGGATCACGCGTCAACATCCCACATCGTAAAAAAGAAACGCATAATGCATCGGCCATGTGATCCCAAAATTATACAGTCAAAAGTCGTACTGATCAACTCCGTGTATACGGAGCCTTAGTTTCGCTTGAAACGTCACCTCGGTAATGAGCGTGCGCGTACATAATGAATCATCTTTGTTGACACAAAGCCCTCGCAAAACAAACATGCCTAGCAAACATCATAATTTGAGCGACTATCGACGATTTTGCCAGATGACGTCAGATTTCATTTGACGACGTGAAATAGGTGCTAGCTGTATGTTATATTGTCATTTGTACCCCTTTGGGACAAGTTTTTTAGAATTAGAAACAGTACGTTTATGAAAGTCACCGTACTTTTCGACGCGGATCGGCTTGACCTGATCACTGATCAACACTTTTGTCACATTTAGTACGTCAAGTTACGTTTTTTGCTTTTGCATGGACGTAAAGCTTTTTAGGGTTCCGTACCCCACAAGTAACCAACAGGACCCTATTACTAAGCCTCCGCTGTCCGTCAGTCCGTCCGTCCGTCTGTCAGCGGGCTGTATCTCATGATCCGTAATAGGTAGACAGTTTAAATTTTCACAGAATGTGTAGTTTTATTGCCGCTATAACATCAAACAATACAAATAAACTAAAAATTAAAACAGGCCTTACTACGACGGTACGGAAGCCTTAATGCACGAGTCCGACTCGCACTTGGCCGATTTTTGTATCAGCTCAAGCCGATTCCGAGTCGATACGTGTGGTGACTATTAAAATGGCATAAACATAAAGTAATAGAAAAAGTTCAGCTTTGAAGAGCGAGACAAAAACACAAACCTGTACCTGTGTACCTCTTCCTTAAACTAGAAGAAAGTATGGTTTCTGTCCGATCATTAGCAGAGCTCCATCCCAAATTTCTACTTATTCTTCTTTTGGGCTGAAAGCAATTTAAAACGGACTGAATACAAGAGAAACACGCTTCGTAATGGATTTTACTTGTGTTAGTATACACGGTCTTCAATTGTTTAAAAAACTTTGAAATGAGGGAAATTTGATTTTAATTTCAGCACTGCAAAGTCAAAAGTATCTTGTTTCGTTTCGAATAATTGGAATTATTTAAAATGTGAAGCACTTGTACCAGTATACTTTGGAACTTCTAAAATAAACATTATTTAGATAACGCGATCGTTCTTTACCGATGTCAACTTAAGGATTTTTGACTTTAGATTGGAATACAAGGCGTCATCTTAATGTAGCCATCATTAAAATTACCATAAAAAAATTGCAAAAGTGGAAAGAATATCTTCTCCAAATATTATTTTTCCTCTTTTATTTTTAACATCGAGTTCTGCTACTACTCGAGGCTTGAGTGGGTCGCCTGACAACGGGGACAAGTGTTGGAGACGATCTACACAACAGAAATTCTTTTTGTTGGGCCAAGAAGCAAAATTTTCCTATTTGCATGACATTCAAATATTTATAGCGCGCTTGAACAAGCGATTATGGTAATGTAAGTACCTTGTTGGACAAATGTGGGCAAATTATAATAACCCAAATAGATACGCTGGTTGTTTGTATTTTTTCGCAAGTTTAATTAATTCAGTTCTTAGCTAAGTCATTATTCAAATGGCGTTGCTAATCATCACTCAGTATAGTTCATGGACGAATTCGGCTATGCCTACTAAAGGCGGTAATTTAGGTCAAGTGAAAAATGGGTCATAGACAATATACTATTTTCGGTACGTATATCGCAGTGTTTTTGAGTATGAAAGTGTTTGAAAGTTTATTATTGACAGGAAAGGTTATTCTCAAATACAAAATTATTTTTAGTATATGCGACACCTGAATATAGTTTGTTCAGAATAAGTAACTGAATCGATTCCAACCATTTTTAAACCATGTTATATTTTGTCCCAAAAATATTAAAAAAAAGTTACAAGTTGGTCACCGAGCGATATTAAGTATCTTTCGCAATAATTTAGGTACCTACTGCCAAATTATTATTATCAATGAGCTCCAGACGACGCTGGAGGAGCGCGCGCGGGCCCGCTGCGTGAAGACCACGTTTTAGCGCGGACAACCAGGTAACAGAACAAGCTTATAACTTTGTGATTTTACATGATACAGTTTTGAAATTTTGTATGTACCTAGATTGTTTAGATAAAAATACTAGATACGTTTTTCAGGTTTCGCATATACTAAAACAAATGTTGTATATTAAAGCAAGTATAAAGAGGCTATCAAAAGAAATTACCCAAAAAATAACCGATTACAAAAAAAAAAACACTAAAACGGAAAATGACTTTACTTTCGGAAGTCGGTGACTTTTGTTTATTTCATTGTCTTTTTTGCCACCGACTTACGGAAGTATTTTTTCCCACTGTTTAGTGTTTTTGTAGGAAGTCGGTTTTTTTTTTTGCAATTTTTTTTTTATTTCTTCCTTTTTAGTTGTGGTGTCACACATTAAATCCTTCCCAAGTATCAATTTCACATTGTAACTAGAAGTTATTAGTACATCATCCACATATACGACTATCTGAAGAAGAATAAGAAGAAAAAATGCATATTATAGAGAATAACTCATAAAGTAAAGTTAATAAAATTTATATGGGACTGGCGTTATCTGAAAAAAGAATCACTTATGTCGTACCAGTAATCACGGAGAAATCGGTGAACATACATGAAAAAAAAAATATGGTGATGGCATACATAACCTCTGCCTTTTTTAGAAGTCGGTTAAATATAAGTGTTCCCATGTCATGACATAAATGCTAAGTTTGACACGCTACACTTTTATCGACACTAATCAGTTGGTTACTGCATGCAGATTACGTTGTTCAAAGAAAAGTTAAAGTCCGTTTATCGTAAGTACATTTCAATGACTTTATTCCAACCCGAAGATATTTTTCTACTTATTTAGCAAAATATTTCACCTAAAACATTTATTCAAAACCTGATACGTATCTCAATTAAATTGAACGATTATTATCATCTCAACGCGCTTCTCAATTACTTTGTTACTCGACGCGAACAATCTGTTAGGCCAATAATCCGATAAATCTATGGAATGGCTGCAATCTCGATGCTACTCGACCGCAGCTGCAGAGACAATCGATTTAATTAATTATAGCAGACGGTGAATGACCGCGGCTAAGCCTACAAATAGCTGCAGTTTGCAGAGATTATTTCAGGACTATTTCGTAAATAAACACGGCTGAGTTATTGTTGCGAATTCATCTGCTGATATTATTACCTCCAGAGTTTGTGAGGATAGTAGAAAATAGAAAGAAAGAAAGAAAAAGCATTTATTAGACTCACACAGGATAAAACAAAAAAAAAAATGGATGAGATTACAATAATACAAAAATTATATAAAAAGTAAACATGAGGAAAAGATAAAACCATTTAAATTGGTCCTGTACGAGGCCAAACGGTCCCATATCTCAGCATGGTGCTGCAACAATTTAAAAAAAAAAGTGACAGCGCTGGTATTCTGATAGGCTAACTTTCTGATAGGGAAAATCTACGTTATAAAATAATTAATTCTTATAGGCAACGTACAGACTAAATCGCTGGATCTAGAAACAACAAATTTTGAACAAGAATTCCTCTGATACCGAAAAAAGGAAAAAAGAAGGTGGGTGGGGGGGTTATGCTAATTTTAGTTTCTAAATGTACTGTTTATGCACATAAGCATTTCCTCTTCTGCAAATCTCGCAATCCAAGTAAGGTTTGCTGTAGGCAAACTCAATTCTGGGTTAAGCTCGCCTTTGTACATAAGCTATATATTGTAATTGTGTATTTCTCTTATTTTTGTGTGCAATAAAGAATAAGAATAAGCATGTCTTGAAAATGTATCCCCTGACGAGGTGTATACTGGGTGAAAGGGACACCGACGAGAAAACGGTTACCACGTATTCAGTGCATCATTCTGGGCCGAAAAAAAACGGCTGTTTCCTACAAAAGTGCAGTGCCTACATAGTCAAAATGTATGGAACAGCTGATTTTTTTTATAACCTATGAAAAATTTCTATGTGGCTCAGAATGATGATACGTGGTAACCGTTTTAGCGTCGGTGTGCCTTCCACCTTGTATGTTGGATGGCAGTGCGCCATTTTTGCCAATAGTAAATATCATCGGGCCCAGGGTTTGTATGCAACTAAATGAACTTATTTATATTCAGTCGTATGTCATATAATATAGGCCATACCTACAGCTTAGGTTAGACTAGCAGCAGAACTACAAAGTAGATTTTTGACGTGACAACGTCTTACAATTCGATGGCGCCGGCTGCACGCACGAAAAAACATGACGTATGAAGCGTTACCTCGCTCTGAGGCGTTCCATAAAACAATTGCTCAACGCACATTCATTTTTTGAAAAATGCAACCATTCCATCAGTATTTTCCTTTGACGTTGTCAGGTTCAAATATCGTCAGTATACCGATTCTTTTTTTTTCGACGTTTTCTAGAACACAAACAAGACAAATTACACGTACTTACATATAAAATACAATACTTACAACAAAGTAAGTACTAATGTAGTTTCTTAAAATAAATTCTACTTCTTCAGAACAGAAAGAGCCATCAATAGGATACTCAGAATAAAGATACTTGAGCCTCATACTAACTTAGGACCGCAAATCCGGCTTAGACTGGATTTGTGGACCTGTTTTATTAACTTAGCGTTCAGTTTCTCGGTCTTGAGATGTAAATATAACATTACGGAAAGTAAAAAGTTCAAAGGCGAAAATCACTGAAATAAATCATTATGGTGTCTAACAACAAACGCAACAACAAACAACAAAAAACGCGACAACAACAACAACAAACGCGACAACAACAACAACAACAACAATAACAAATAACAACAAACGCAACGTTCAAACGCGTTCAGTTGACAATTGACATGCTACCGGCATGCCCCGGCGGATTTGGTGTATAGGCTGCATAAGATTCGCCCACCATCATTATATCAGCCTGGAATCACCCACTGCTGGGAATAGGCCTCCCCTTTTTTCTGCCACACTTCCCAATTCTGTGCGTCCCTTATCCAGGTGTAGCCCGTGAGTTTGACGATATCGTCAACCCAGCGAGCTTAATACGGCTCTGGTTTCTTTGGCCTAACCTTGGCCGCCACTCGGTCAAAGCCAAAGATTCGCCCTACCACAATAAAATAATTACATAGTGTCTCGCTCACTCTTCCTGAAAATTGCATCTATAGTTTCTTCTTAGATGTGAAAGATCACTCTTGACAGCTCGTGGCACATCAGGGCCGTCTAACGATTTCAATGTCTGGATAAAATAACTGAAATATTTACGCAAGTGTAACCAAACCACAAACCTAGTCATTAATAATTCTAGACCGGCCTAGACGTAATTATTGGAACAGAAAAATATCGTTTAGATATGTGGTAACAATGATTAATTATAGGGTATTTATCATTTTATTTCCAGCAACATACGAAATCATAATTTTATTATTATGAAATCATTATTACTATTATGATAACCACGACCACCATTTATAAATAATTCACGTCTGTAATCCCGAATGGATTTTTTTTTCGCAAGCTTTTTAATAAGTTTCGCGGTTTTTGATTTTGAAAATTTTATTATTTAATGACTATAACGTTTAGTTCAACACAATAGTTCTTTCAAGAAAAGGAAATTCGCGAGAAGTACAATACCAAAAATGCTTAGAACAAACGATTGTTTTCCTAAAAAACAAGTGTTTTGATGTCCTAAAATTTTTGACAATATTGCAAGCGACGAACCACAAAGAAAAATGAAAACCTAAAAATAAAAACTGCTCACATATTTTTCACCAATATTTTCATGTTATAGTTCGCTTGAGTACCTTTAGTTTATTTCAGTTTTAGAAATATCGGTAGTTCCTATGTGTCTACGAAAATATTTATTTTAGTAAGAATCGCGTATGAATAAATAATGAATGTAAATTTAATATTTTTGAACGAACGTTACTGACTGAACGTTCCTATGTTTTAGTTCTAACTATAAAATGTGAACTGCATACAAAACGCTTCTTTGAAATATTCATATTCATGTTTTCGACGTTGAGTTTAAAAGCCTTTTCAGTCTTTGATTCTAAAATAGATAAGACCAATATGGTACGTTATGAATATTAAAAATGTTTGAACCACCATTTTGATTTTTTTGCAGAAAAATATATTTGCAAACGTATCCAAAATTATTTATTTAGCGAACATTCGCTACTGACTTTTACTGTATCATAAATGTATGTACATATTTATTTCACTGATTGAAAATAAGGCTTACATTTCGAGGGCTCATTTGGAGATTCAGATCTTTTATATCGCATTAAGTTAGAAAACGATAAAAGTAATATTGATGCGTCAAATCTATTCCCATTCTATTTAATTTGATAGTAATACTAAATCGTTGAACCGTCTAGTCGTTAGACTGAAAAGCAATTTGATAAAAATTGCATTCGCAAAGTATTTCGTGCGATCATGATACCTTGAGGCACGATTCATATAAAATTGAACGCTTCTTATATTGCTTTAGGTACTGCACTCTGTCTTTACACTCAGTGACGTGAAAATGGCTGTAGAAGATGGCACATTATAAACAGCTTTCTCTGATTTTTTTCAGCTTCAGTTAAAATCTGTTAAGCTTTACACGGTTTATAACTAAATTTACACTGTCACTTACGGGATATCTTTCATGATATGTAACCAAATGATGATGACTGTGTAAGTTCAGTTCAATTACTTTTAAAAGGGAGAGTAACTAATGATTGACCAGTTACAGAAGAAGTTGTATATCGAAGACGGAAAAGACAAATGTTGCGTCATGATTACTCAATTATGAAAATTCAGGTTAATTGTACTAATGCTTTTAATACGAGAAAAACGTTCGTTTTTCATATACTTAGAAACAAGATTATAATAATTATAACGCGTAGGAAGTGTAACTGATATTATCGGTATTAAAACGGTTAATGATATCATAAATATAACGCGTTATATGAGAATATCTTTATGTTTTTAGCACTTAAACATCGTCCATTATTCCTAACAGCTTTATGTAGGCGTTAGTACACTATGTTGGTAGGTATCTACTTGTTATAATAATTACATTGTGACTTTAATCATCATAATTATTCTGTAACGGAAGATTATAATTATTTAGCCTCGCATGTGATTATGTGGGGCTGAATATTGCCGTTTTCAATTATTTTGATAGAGACTATAATAATGATGGGAGAAATCATTACTACTTCAGAATTATTCTTTAATAACCAACACAATCAATCGCAGGTTTGTTTCCGCAAATGTTTCCGCTGGAGCATAATTTCCTATGCAATTGAATGTCAGAAAATACTTGTTTCTGCAAACGGTAATATTCAGGTACTACGGATTCGATTCCCAGGTGGGGAAAGTATTGACAGTAAAACCGACTCTTATGCCGTGACGGCAAACTGAATGACGCTGTCATGCCGTGATGCTCTCTCTACGCCACTACTGTCAACTTCCTTGTGTGTGCGCTCGCATATGAATTGTACACTTTTTCTTTATTTTGCTCTTTATTTCGTTATGGGTTTCTAATATTAACATAGATGTTTCACATTTGCCGGGCGTCCCGTGACGACCAACTTTTTTTTCAGTTGCACCCTGAAGTCTGGATTTGTGTCCGGGTTAGTCAATAGGCTCACCCACTGTTATGAGTGTCTTTTACACTTGACTGGCCAAATGTGAGTGTAGCATCTATATATAAAATGGTAAACTGACTGACTGACTGACTGACTGATTGGGTGATATATCAACACACAGCCCAAACCGCTGGTCCTAGAGACATGGAACTTGGAGGGTGTGTTCTTTGTGAAGAGTAAGTATCCACTAAGAAAGGATTTTTGGGAATTCCACCCCTAAAGGGGTAAAATAGGGGATGGAAGTTTATATGAATGTCCGTCAGTTTTGAAGTTAGGATCTTCAAATTTTGTGTTTAAGCTGACGATTGAAAATTAATTTATACGTGTCTCGGTATTTTTGATAATTCTACCTTCGAAGGGTTAAAAAGGGGGATGAAGGTAAGTAAATATGTTTGTTCGGGTGGGATTT
The DNA here is from genome assembly GCA_963082995.1 of Noctua comes. Taxonomy (NCBI): domain Eukaryota; kingdom Metazoa; phylum Arthropoda; class Insecta; order Lepidoptera; family Noctuidae; genus Noctua; species Noctua comes. The sequence continues at coordinate 9,713,066 of OY720280.1, read as the reverse complement.
TTTCGACATCCACGCGGGCGAAGCCGCTGGCAAAAGCTAGTAGTTAATACCTCTGCCATACCCTCCAAGGAGAACAGGTGTGATATAATTTCGCCTTTTATCCAGCCCCACGAAGATCCTCAGCGAAAAAGTACCAGGCAGGCATAAATCCAGTGTACACCCAAAGATGACGTCACGTCATTACATACATACCTACGTAGATCGGGGCTCATGTTTTCATTCCCCTAGCCAATGTCGACATCGTGCATCGATTGGATTAGATATACCTATGTCACTCCAATGTTTACAGTCCCCAGACTATTTCACGTTCGTGTGACGATAATTGCGTTTTCTATTGACGCGAGGCCTTTTTGGAAAGGTATAAAGCAGGTTTGTCCTACGAGGTACTTGTATTTTTTTCGTATGGTTTTGTGACACCAATTACAAAGTGAAGCGACGATCTTGGCAGGGTGGTTAGTAGCAATTGGATGAGAGTTGCCGAGACAAAAGAAGCCTATGACCAGTACTGGACTGTTGATTATGACAATGAATTACAAAGTAGTCCATTGAGTTTTACATGTGTATATTTTTCCTATAATGAGTTCTTTATAGCTGATGGTTTTCCTTTGAAATTAACCGATGTATAACCCACTAATAGTGTCACCTATCTAAGGCGCGAATTATACAGAAACAGTGTAAGGTGAAGGTGCGGCGCAGGCGCAGCGAAGGCATGATGCTGATTCAAAATGTTTTCATATAAAATGTACGTAGGCGATGCGTCGTGAATTATACTCAAGCGCCGCGGCGCAGGCACGCCGTTCTTTCCTTTCGTTATCCGTTATACGCCTGCGCTGCGCCTGCGCCGTGCCCTCGCCTTACGCCGTTTCTGTAAAATTCGCGCCTAAGAGTGAGTGTATACGCGTTCAATTATAACTTTGATAGTCAGCGAAATATGTGATACCATGTTATTTTTAAGAATGCCGTATTTCTTGCAAATAAAGAATTCTATCTAACAGATGGATGTTTGTAATGTTGATATTTTTTAACGGCTTGATCCCGAAATGGATACTGTGAAGTTTAGTGCAGTCTACTAATAGAGATGATTAAAACAAACACACAGACAAAGAAACAAATAAGCTTTAAGCTTTATTTTCAGCTAGCATAATCATCACGCCTGCATTTCCCCGAAGGGACAAGCAGAGGAATATTCTCCCTATTTTTCAGAAACATAAATAAAGCTAGTTGTAACATACAACAAGGCCATGAATAAAAGATAGACTAGTATGTTTTCTAAAAAAGCAAAGCGACAAATATTCAATAGCCTAAAAAAATCCCTGAAAATTAATTACTCCAAAGTGACTTAACGAATTGTTCGTTTCATAGCAACCGTAATTTGTGTTTTCTTTGACACTCCTAGTTTTATTTTGTAGGTTTTACACAGAAACGTTCATCATCTGCCTAGCTTTTCCCAACTATGTTGAGGCCGGCTTCCAGTCTAACCGGATACAGCTGAATACCAGTATTTTACATGGAGCGACTGCCTATCTGACCCCCACAACCCAGTTAGTACTGGGTAATACGATACCCCTTGGTAAGACTGGTTGTCAGACTTTTTGGCCACTACCTGTAACGACTGTCAAAGATTTAAAAATGACAGCCGGGACTAACAGCTTAGCGTGCTTTCCGAGACACGGAGGAAACTCGGTATGTAATTGGTGGTCACCCATCCACGAACCAAATTTTTACAGTTTCACAAAGTTGAAACAAGATTATGTTATTCTCATATTTTTATATTCTAAGAGAAACGAATTTTCGCGTAAACTTTACTGTTATTTTCCGAGACTAAATCAGGGCGCACAATGTCGCCCATATTTTGCTATTATTTCGCAAAATATGTTGTCACCTTCCAACAAAGCTGCCAATTTTCAGTGTAGGTAACGTTTTTTTAGTCTAAGGGTGGTCCTTCACCGCGACCATTGATCTGTAATGTAACGTTACAGATCCGAGAATTACATCAGTGAAGGAGGAAAACCGAGCATGTACCGTGCGCAGCCTGTAATGATACAATCTGTAGTATTTCGTTACAACTTGTAACATCAATGCGCACCACTTGTAATTGAGCGTGCTGCCACAGAATAAATAGTATTGTAACGTAATGCTCGAAATCGAATCTTAAATGTTACATTACAGGCGAATGCTCGTCAGTCAGGCAGGCAGTATTGTAACGTAATGCTCGAAATGAAATCTTAGACATTACATTACAGGCGAATGCTCGCGGTGAGGGATCACCTTAACCTTAGAGTGTTTGGTTTCGTAAAATTAAGTGGAGGAAAACAATGACGGCCTCGTTGGCCTAGTGGTCATAGGCGCGACAGCTGTGCATGAGGTCCTGGGTTTAATTCCCATGCCGGGCAAACTGTTTTTGGATTTTTCCATTAGGAATTATTCAGCAGCAGCCACGGGCTCTGGGTTTGTGCCCGGTTGATGGCAATAGGCTCGCCCCCTATTCCATGGGACTTACAAATCTAACAGGCGAAATGTGGATGTACTATTAGATACACCAACCCTTTGGAGATTACATTCGTGATGTTAATTATGTTAAGAAGAGGCAGGACTGACAACTGAATTATTTCAAGATATTTTTGCTTACATTTGTGAATATTCGATTTTTAAAGTAAAAAGAAAGTTGACTTTTGCATTACAGGAGCGATCACTTTATATTTGGTTAAGTAATTTATCAGCAAAAATCACATGCATATAAGGCAAACAAAAAACCTAGTCCTTCCATATAATAAAAACAAACTTCCGCATAAAAAATAAACCACAAACACAAAGCATAAACCCTTATTACATTCAAACTTATTACTCGCAAAATCTACAGTACTACATATTAACTTTAGTATACACGCGACGATAATGGATACTCATTTTCAGCCGAAAGCCGAGTAAAGCCTAACCAGCATAACCAACGAGGCTAGATCACGAGATATTTCCTGAAATACTTCCCGCAAATCTGGACCGCATTGCCGGGGAAACACGCGATGGATTCAAGTCAACTATTTGTGTTGATGACTGTGGTTTACAGTTTTACTGATGAATGGCGACAGATTATGGCAGTTAAAGTTTGGATTGTGCATTAACTTTTCTACATAATATCGAGAGCTGCTATATACAACATTAGTTTTAGTATATGCGAAACCTGAATACGGTTTGTTCAGAATAAGTAACTGAATCAATTCCAATAATGTTTACACCATGTTTTGCCGGGGAAACACGCGATGGATTCAAGTCAACTATTTGTGTTGATAACTGTGGTTTACAGTTTTACTGATGAATGGCGACAGAATGTGGCAGTTTATGTTTGGATTGTGCATTAACTTTTCTACATAATATCGAGAGCTGCTATATACAACGTTAGTTTTAGTATATGCGAAACCTGAATACGGTTTGATCAGAATAAGTAACTGAATCAATTCCAATAATTTTTACACCATGTTTTGCCGGGGAAACACGCGATGGATTCAAGTCAACTGTGTTGATGACTGTGGTTTACAGTTTTACTGATGAATGGCGACAGATTATGGCAGTTAAAGTTTGGATTGTGCATTAACTTTTCTATTAATTACTGATGCATATCGAGAGCTGCTATATATACGGGGTGGATACATTCGGGGCAGTATGGAAAACTACCTTGACGGTTTCAGCTACACGAAAAAGGTCTAAGGAGACTATCCATTTTTAATGACGGGTAGATAAGGTTTTTGTTCTAAATCATATCTGGAAACCTAGTTGCGGAGATATTGGGAGGTCAAAGTTTCAGCTTTTTCATAAGTTTTTTTGAAAATACATGTATTTAATATAATATTTTTACTTTAAACACCTCCACTACCCCCGTACTATTCAATCCATCCATCAGCACGACGTTTTGAGTGCATTACATAGAGTCCTACCGTAAAACGTGATGTTTCACACCAAAAAAAAAATTCGTTTCCCAGCAATAATTTCTACGTAAAGTTACTTAGTTTGATGTAATGCTTGGTTGACGGTTTCGTGAAGGGTTCGTTTACACCCTGTATCTCCGTATTCTCAAACTTCAAACAACCCTGTACAGTAATCAACCTCCTTCAAGCTCTGAAGCCCGATGACGAATCTTGCACTCTCATAAATCACTTTACATTCGACCCGACAACATCGATAAGCGTCACCCGAGCTGTACATGAATAATTCATGATACCCGCGTAAGTATCGGAGACCGAAAAACCGGAATATGTATGATATGACACGGAACTCGTGTGACCTCTTTATTTATGCTTGTTTTACAGGTAGGTAAAGGTAAGTGCAGACTATTGAGCGGCTATAATCGAGTCCTATCAGTACTGTACTTTGAGAAGGCTGCGAGTAGCTAAATTTTTAACCGACTTCTAAAAAAGGAGGGGGTAATGTATTCCACCGCTATTTTTTTTAAGCGACTTCTCTAAGAGGAGGAGGTTTAAATGTACTCCACCGGCATCATTTTTTTTCATGTACACCGATTGCTCCGAGCGTTAATAATATGATTTACCTGATTCTTGCGGAATTGCGGAAACCCGCGCGGTGGTTCCATAAATCCATTTTATTAATTTTGCCAGAGTAGTTTCCGCGTTAGCTAGTTTAATACGTATTTTTTCTTCTTGGACTGTGTTGATGACGTGATAGTCTCTTAATAACTTATAGAAAAGACTTATACAAAAAAAAACCGACTTCCAAAACAACAAATAAAGCCCAAAGTAATACTAAAATCGGAAATCGATGGCAAAATAGGCAATGAAACAATTGCCATTGATACGCAAAAATGAAACAGGATCTACTGTTTAATTTTTGCTCTTTGAGGAATTAAGGACCCAATTCCTAAACAGTGACAAAAGTCTTTTTGTGCATCGATGTATATGTAAACCTTATACTGTCACTTACGGGATATCTTCCGTGATTGTTCATTATTTTGAGCTCTCGAAAGTCCCGTAAGTGACAGTATAAGTTTAGTTGTAAACCGTGAAAGCTTAAAACAGTGTTTTTATGTGTATGTATCCATACTTTTGGCTTTATTTACTTTTTACTTTAATATTATAAATGAGAAATTAAGTTTGTTACCTTATCACGCCTAAACTACTGAGCTGATCATCCTTAAATTTTTGGACATACATTGTCAGGTGTACAGAAACGGACATAGGGTACCTTTAATCCCGAAAAAAAGTACTGGTCCCCCGAGGAAAACAAAAATAACGATCTTATGAGAATAGATGGCGCCACATATCTTTCAAATAATGAAAATACAACCCAAATTGATTGACAAAAATGCTAAATTAATGCGAGCGAAGTCGCGGGCAAAAGCTAGTAATTTAATAAAGTAGTTTTCCAACAATTTTTAAACTGACTTAATGATACCGAAATGAAAACATTTTGTCATGAAAAGCTTTTTCAATCTATACATATAAAATTCAAAGTCCTGACTGACTGACTGACTGACTGACTGATACATCAACGCACAGCCCATACCGCTGGTCCTAGAGACTTGAAATTTGGAGAATGTACTCTTTGTGGAGAGTGAATATCCACTAAGAAAGGGTTTTTTGAAATTCAACCCCTAAGAGGGTGAAATGGGGTGTTGAATTTTCTATGAAACTTTTTATTCTCTGAGTCGATTGACTTGAAAATGTGTCTACATATACTTCAGTTAAATGGTGAGATACGTGTATCACAGTTTTTCCAAAATCATCCCCCAATTTAAAATGCCATGTCCTGACTGGCTGACTGATATAACAACGCACAGCCCAAACCGCGGGTCCCAGAGATATGAAAATTGGAGTGTGTATTCTTTGTGAAGAGTAAGTATCAGTTTTTCGAAATTCCTACCCCTTAGAGGGTGAAACGGGGTGCTGAATTTTCTGTGAAACTTTTTATTCTCGGGGTCGATTGACTTGAAAATTTGTGTACATACTCTTCAGATAAAATCCAGTAAATCCGATGTCCAATCTCAAACCAAGGTATCAATATTTCACGTATCTAATTTAATTGATATAACTTTAAACTAATAATTGCAAGTTATAAGCAAGTACATGTAAATCTATGTATGTATTATAGATAGATACATAGATTACTTATTATCCCAGAAGTAAGATCCCGTGGGCAATTCCCTAACTCCACGCGGGCGAAGCCGCGGGCATAATCTAGTATCAAATAAATTTAATGTAATAATAATCCACCAGTACTTTTAAATTCGCATACATTGCATTTATTATTTCCATATTTTATAGCATCGGGTCTAAAAACTCGTTTAAAAAATGATTATTTTCGATAAAAACATGAAACTTATAATAAAAGCAGACACCATTTTTTACTAAAATATATTCTGAAGCGTCTGGATCGAAATTTAATTTCGTTATTTTCGTAAAAAACTTTCACATTTTATTCAATTTTAGCGTAGTCAGCATTTATTATTTACGTCTGAAGCGTAAAATTAAATAATGTTGAGTAAAAACAAATATTTATGAGATGCTTTAAACGTGACGATAAAACTAACATTTTAACTTGACGTGGTGCAATATTTTAAGCTGATTTTGAAATGTGACTGCAGAAATGTTTGTGAATGTTGTTGTGTGTTTGTTTACAAAGCTTAAGCTCACATATAGCAGCTTAGGTTGTAATCGCCTTTGTCCGATTTAGTTTGCATGTAAATGTGGTTTTTATTTTGCTTTGTTGAGATTTTTGGCATGTAAAGAGCTTTATTACCACTACTACATTAGCACGTAGTATGTTTTTATAATATATCGTTCATGCATTTCAGAGGTGCATTTCAGAGGACCTCGTGGCTAAATAATAACAGCCGCTCGGATCGATCTTTAGTTTAAGCCGTGCTTGCCCAGGTTGGTCGGTGGATGGATGAGCATCCATTACATACCGAGTTTCCTCCGAAAGCACGTTAAGCCGCTGGTCCCGGGTGTCATTTGTAGATCTTTGACAGTCGTTAAGTAGTCAGTGGCCCAAAAGGTCTGACAACCAGTCTTACCAAGGGGTATCGTATTAACCAGTACTAACTGGGTTATGGAGGTCAGATAGGCAGTCGCTCCATGGAAAAAACTGGTATTCAGCTGCATCCGGTTAGACTGGAAGCCCACACCAACACAGTTGAGAAAAGGCTAGGTAGATGATGATCGTTTATGCATTTCAGATAAATTCAAAGCAATTGGTTCAGTAGATTTCATTAAAAAAAAATACTAAAGAGGTGTGTTGTTACGATTACAAATACTCTGATTATTTTTATAAAGCCTGAAGACATTTTCGATATAATTATTCTACGAGCTATATTAACAGTATTCAACGCCTAGAAGTTACTAATTGGTTGCCGAATATGAATGAAATACGTATTTTGTAAAGTCTGCAGTAGTTCTTTGTCAAGGTGTTTAAATGTTGCCTAAAAGCATTCGTATTTCCAACCGTTTTTCCATTATTTACCATTACTAGAGTTCCATCCATTCATGTCAGCCGAGAACGTATTGTATTTAAATGGATAGAGGACATATTGGTCTACAATGACGGTATTGTTAGTGTACCTTTTGCAATTTGGACGAATGTGAAGAATGCCAGCATGATGGATTTGATTCAGTAGTATTTATATACAACTAGCTGTGCCCCGCGACCTTCGTCCGCGTGAAATTATTATAAAAGTACTAGCTGTGCGTTGCAATGCACCTTTTTTTAACCTACCCTACCTGCCTACCCTAGCTACCTACCTTACCTAACTACCCTACCCTACCACCTACCCTACCTAGGGTAGGTGGTAGGGTAGGGTACCGGCTACTAGCCGATTCTCAGAACTACTGAATATGCATATAAAATTTCATAAAAATCGGTCAAGCCGTTTCGGAGGAGTATGGTAACTAACATTGTGACACGAGTATTTTAAATATAAGATAGGATATGGTACTTCCATATTTGAATCGAATTTTGTTAACAATTTCAAGGGTTTTAATTTTTTGCACGGAACCCTTATTCATTTTCTAAAATAAAGTACCCCATCTTACTCCTTATAACATCAGCTATCTGCTAATGAAAGTCGCTTCAAAAGCGGTCCTGTCGTTCCAGAGATAAACCGGAACAAACAGGCAGACAGACCTACAAAAAAAATATTTTTGTTAAAAGTACCGTATATAGTTTCATATGCATTCAGTAAAAAGCCGTTATTTTGAAATTACAAACAGACACTTCAATTTTATTTATTTGTATAGATTTCAGACTAAACTAAGTTTTAAAAACCTTCAATAAATTATTTCGTGTTGAAATATTAACCTTTTTTCTGAAATTAATCTTTTATTAATCCGATGAAAAATCAAATGTCAAGTCAATTGACAGGCTAAATGGCAATCCTCATTTCCTTGAACCAATCCCTCTATTATCATGGTTCACACACAAAGTTAAATGAACTCCAAATCTCGCCAATCTAGAAAGGGGCTACTGAAAAATTTACAGTCCTTATTTTCTGTATCGTTCTACGTTATTAGAGATCCGTAGTCTACTGGTCACACGAGGTCTCGGCGAGACAGAATTAGTGGGTCCCTATGGTCCCATTCTTCGGTGCCAATGGTTGCTGGGAAGCCACGGGCCACGAATATTTCATATTGTGTCGCTTTGTTGCCTTCACCTGTGTTTGCAGCGGTAGACTGAATTTTCCGAAATATTTTAGCAAAGTTATCAAGGTCTAAAGCGCAGAAACTGAAATGATACGAATTAAGCACTGTATATTTTGTTATTACACTATTTAATAATGTTATTGTTATCTAAAAAAAGCAGATTTCATCAGTGACACTGAATACGATATGTATTTACATCTAAACGGCAATCAAACGCTGTCAGCATCCATATTTCATTGCAATCATGGCACTGAGGGCTCTTAAATGCGGTTTAGACGTACGCTTAGGTAGTGATCGCTTCCGTTTCACTGGTGAACTCAACCCTCAGTTACTAAATTATGACAAGCTCAAACCCCAAACTAAGTATACTAAATCGGGACAACAGTTACTTAACCAATCAACTCGGATAACGTAGTGGGCTGCAATATTGTTAATACTACTTAAGAACCTATGTTGTTGTTATTTGAGAACATATTACAGTGTATCTTTTTATTGTCCCATAATAAATAAAATAAAACTCACTTTTGTGCAATATTAAATGATGACTTCGGTAAACTTATACTGTCACTTACGGGATATCTTCCGTGATTGTCCATTACTTTGAGCTCCCGATATTTCGGCGCTGTTGCAAGCGCCATGATCGGGGGTTGATCACGGAAGATATCCCGTAAGTGACAGTATAAGTTTAGTTGTAAACCGTGAAAGCTTAAAACAGTGGATGACTTCGGTGTCTTAGGTGGCTTATATTAACTTCGCTAGAACATACTATGAAGTTATTCAAGCAGCCCACTTGGGACCATAATATTATCTTACTTCATATCAAGTCACCCCCTAAACTAGGATAATGACAGTTATAGTAGTTAGGTAAAGGGATAGGGGACTGAGATTTAAGATAAGTTACGGAGATGTTTCAGGAACAGTTATGTAATCTGTACTACTTACATTAGTTACATTACCCACATTGAAGGATTCAGACTGAATTGGCAGTGACTAAAAGAGCGATGAATATAATTGTTGATGGATGGAGATGGAGACGAAGATCAAGGAAACGATGGATGGATTGTGTGAGTGAAAAAGGAGTAAATGATAGCGTGACCCCAAGTTACATGGGACAAGAGCAGGAAGATTATGATGATGAGACTGAATTCGCAGTGGCGTTAGTTCAAAAATAATAAAAAGAAGAAAGTATTAAGTAAAGAATATAGGTTTTTTTCAGATTTTGAATTGGTTTCAGGTCGCATTATAATTTGTTGAACTGTTTTTTTTTTAATATAAGAATGGAGCGGTTTCGACGATATAATTTTATAAATTGGCATAAGCGCCCATGCATTGTTATACTTAACTATCACCATAAACTGTACACAGAAACTCGAATACTAGGAATCGAACATGACAGACTGTATGTTTGTTACCCGCTGTCCACATAGGTTAAGCAAACATACACCGTTCGTGCTTTGGCAGCAAAGTGAAACTCCAATGGCGGGTACAATAACATTTTCGATAGTCGATACAACCAGTGATTACCTGACTTGGTTTCCGATATAGAAACGGCAGTTTCAGTTGTAGATCAAAGCAATTTCGGGGTAAGCAATTTAGCTCCTGGCTTAATAATAACAGCCGCTTGGGGTCAATCTTCAGGTTAAGCCGCACTTGCCTAGGTTGGTTCGTGGATGGGTGACCGCTCATTACATACGAGTCTCATCTTTGCCTCGGAAAGCACGTTAAGCCGTTGGTCCCGGCTGTCATTTGTAGATCTTTGACAGTCGTTACAGGTCGTTACTGTGACCTTAAAGTCTGTTGACCAGTCTTCCCAAGGGGTATCGTATTACCCAGTACTAACTGGCTTGCTGAGGTCAAATAGGCAGTTGGTTCTCCTAATATATAACCGGTATTCAGTTGCATCCGGTGAGACTGGAAGCCGACTCCAACATAGTTAGAAAAAAGGCTAGGTAGATAAAATAGGGTTAAGCAATTTAACGAACACCTAATAATCTGTTGGTTTCAGAAAAATCTGTGTTACCCTGCAAAAATAGATCTAAAGAAAAGACCATCTAAGTATAAGATCTATTTACCCGAACTATGTTGGTATACCATGCTATGCACTTTATCTAAATGGTCTTGATACCTTTATCCAACCGCAGCAGAGACTCTTCACAGTAATTCTATCTCTGAAACTGCATCACTGTCAAATCACAGTGAACTGTATTCTCTTTTCTATAAGGTTGCTGATGGGTACTGCTGTCAGGTTTTGAAAGCACTCATTTGTTTTAAAAATAAATATCATGGATTCATTTTTGAAACCCATTCGAATTTTGAAGTGATGTAAGTCGATTGATAAAAACATCGATATAAAAACGCATAATGAGTATTCAAATAAGTATTGCCGACAAATCGATTGCCCTTGAAAGCCTAAACAGTGTTTATCTTCGATAAAGCGAGCAATTTAGCCTCCACAGATTAAATATCAAGCCATTACGTTTAATTAACGTTCAGTGAACCATCACTAATTGCGAGACGCAAGTCGAGTGTGATATTGTTGATCGTGTTGCCATGGTAACGGCGGTGACAAATATTAATTGTTTTGAAAATTCATTTTGTTTTTCGAATGCAGTCAGGCGCGGTACACAGTCATAATACATGCATGGGCTGATACATGAAATTAATATGTTTGGGTTTATTTATTATCTTTATTACTATTTATTTCACTGCCTCGTTGATATAATGGGTTCGATGCCCTGGTCGGGTAAAATGTTAATGGAGTTTTCGATCACGAATTTCTCAGTAGCAGCCACGAAGTCTGGATTTGTGCCCAGTTGATGGCAGGAAGCTCTTCCCGTGTTAGATGGGACTTAAACATAACTGGCGAAATGTGGGTGTACCATTGGGTACACATCTGCCTAACCCCCCAGGAATTACAGGCGTGATGTTAATATCTTATTTTTTTAAATAAAAAAAAATCAAAATCAAAGCATTTATTTCAAATAGGCCAGTTACAGGCACTTTTGAATTGTCGAAACAAAGACAAAAATAGCTACAGTCCCAGTCACAAGGCATAAAAACTGTGAAAGTACTGTAGTTGCCCATTCCCTAACGTAGATCTCTATGGAGAAGAACGGGCAAGAAACTCCATGGACACTCTTTTAAATCAGAATACTTTTACAAATTCTTGGTTACATTATTCATGTTGAGTGTTAACAGTTGATTCTCCTTACATAATTATAATCATAATGATGCGAAGCGATGATTATTATAAAATAAGTAGCAGTTTCTAAAGAGTTTATATTTAAGTTGTTTTTTCATCTGAAACTAAGTTCTGTTACAACGCCGATACATTAAATTCTTGGTTTTACATAAAGTCATTCTTTACTTAAGTTTCACTTTGACTCTCGATTTTATACTGTTTTCATTAATCAAGACCAAACAATAGTATTTTAATGTTTGAGTAAATATTGCATTCAATACAAAAACTGTTCATCAAAATCATCATTCTCTTGCCCTTATCCCAATTCGTTTGTGGTCGGCGCAGCATGTCTTCTTCTTCCATACTTCTCTATTACTCGTCATCTCATCAGACACCTCCATTCTTCCCATATCGGCGGCACAGTTGGCGCAGTGGCTGAGCGATCGGCTGCTGCGCTGCGTGTCGCGGGTTCGATCCCCGCACGGAACAAATATTTGTATGATCTACAGGTAGTTGTTCCGGGTCTGGCTGTTTGTGTATGTGAGTTTAAATGTTTGTAAACGCACCCACGATACAGGAGAAATTCCTAGTGTGGGGCAAAGTTTCTCAAAAAAAAAAAAAAAAATATCATCCTTTACACAGTCCATGTATATTTCTTTGGTACAAAAACTGATGTCTTAATTTAACTAAACCCAGCCCAAAACTAAATAATTAAGGCTATTTAATCCAAGCGCCGTAGGATCCATTTCAAAGTCACTTGCTGTCAAGCTGAAAGCGTCGTAAATCCGACTAAGTTTGAAATTCCTCACTTTTCTCTGCTTTGTAACGTGATGAATTTTTAACGCTATCACTTAACTACTGGAAAGTTTCTTACCTATTTTTTTAATGAAGGGTTTTCGGTTTCCGATCGATTTTATGTAAAACTGCCTGCGACTCCGCCCGCGGTAAGTTCGATAACTGTCCCACGGGATCATACTAAAGGAATAAAAAGTATCCTATGTGTTAATCCAGGTTATGACCTAATTGTGTGCTTAATTTCATTCAAATCCGTTTAGTAGTTTTTGCGTGAAAGAGTAACAAACATCCATCCATTCATCCTCAAAAACTTTTGCATTTATAATATTAGTAAGATAAGATTGAAAACTTCAAAATCTAGAAATATTGTCGTTGGGTTTTCAATCATTATCCCCTTGTTTTGGATTAAAAAGATTAAGACAGTTTTGTAGTATTAATTATATTTTTTAAATATAAATATTAATCAATTTAATGTGTGTGAAAAAGGTGTTATATTAACAAGAAACTAAGAAACATAAAATCAATTCATTACATACCGTTCAGAATTAATAAATAAAGTTAACTTTAAGGAGAAATAAATAAACGTTTCAAAAAAGTTAAATTATAAATTGATGAATTAAAATAAATTCTAAAAAGAAATTTTACTTCAAACAAAATGTAATGTGCTGCCTTCGAATTTCAAAATTTAATTATTCAAAATCAATCGGTTGAATTCACAGTAACTTTATTCTGCGAATTCTCTTTGTGCATTTCGAGATAAAATGAATATTATATTCAGACGTCAGCCAAGCGTGAAAGAACACGAATGTCACATTATACAAAAAAAAAACATTTGAATAATATTCAAAGTAGGTATTAATTTCATTTACATTCAACTAAATATCTTGACAATGTGAAGTCGAAGGTTATCTCATGTGTTCTTTGGTGTGGTATGTACAGACACCAGCACATCAACCTACCCGAAGCTGTATTTTTTTTTAAATCAACCTTGAACTTAATGCTCTAGCGATAAAGTTGAAAATCTATTAAAGAAATTTGACAGATTATAGTATCTTGATGTGTGATCGTGAGTGAACACAAAAAGGTGATTATTAAAACCTTATTTTATTTCACACTGCATTATGATTTCGTTGCTCTAAATAGTCTTTTGTTGTAGGCTGAAAAAGTACCAAACAAACTAAAAACTAGGTAAATTTTTCACTCCACAAACTACAAATAGTATTGCTCAAAGAATTTGGTACAAATGCCGTGCTAAGCCGACTGTGAATTCCCGCCTGAGCATTGCCTGTACACGTAAACCGGGAAATTGAACACTATGGACAATATTTCAAGCAATTTTCACCTGTAACTTGGTGAGGATAAAGTTTATGGTTGTGTGAATACACTTTCTATGTCAAGGGTCTGAAACGTGACGTTAACTTGTCGCTAAGCATTTGGTAATGGACTAGCGTAGTTAGGTTTTATTACACCGTGAAAACACACCTACAGTTTTATTACGAAAAAGCTATAACATTTATTGAATTTCGAAGAATCCATTTTGTTATGACATTGTGTCTGTAAATTATTTCTTTACGGTGAAAAAGAAAAAGAAGAATTAAATTACTTTGTTTTTCTAATTGAATAATAATTTTCAAAAATATAAGTTATCGAGTTCTCTTTAGTATCAATTACATACCATCACACCTGTTATCCCCGAAGATTTAGGCAGAGGTATACACCTCTGCCTAAATCTTCGGCCTCTTCTTCACCTCTGCCTAAAACCAATATTTCGCCAGTTTTGTTTAAGTACCATGTAATAGGGGGTGACTCTGTTGCCATCAACCGGGCTCAATTCCAGACTCCGTGGCTGCCGCTGAGAAATTCCTGTTGGCTTGGTACATCAAGAATCCTAAAAAGACTCCAAACACGGCTCTTTAAATTAATTTATGTTGGATCCGGTCATTGGTACGGACATAAAATGAATCGCAAGTGCGCCAGTGGTGACATCAAGCGACCTACTTACTAGTCTATCCACACCACAGCGTGCTTCTACAGAGCCGTGATGTTTACAGCTTGAGGCGATGACGAGATTCAATGTCTGGTTGCGACGTCCCGGAACTGTTTTCGATTAATTGTGCCCCGTGCTATTGTGTTAAATTTTAATTTCACGTAATTTGTTAGTTTAATAGAAACAGTGTATCGCACCCAGTGTATTTCCATTGCACGAAACCGATCTTCTGCCCACATGATGTACGAGCCCAACGGAATAAATCCTGACAATCCGATAAATACATACAACACAGACATTGGCTGATCAAATATTCAAGATTCTTGTTATAACCGTTTCCCTCGTGCCCAGGTAGGTATCGCCATCACCATAACCGAATCAATTTGTGGCGATAAAGAGTGAAGACTGCAACCCGTGGTCTGTCTGTAATTTCCCCTAGGAGCAGTCCGGTTCGCGGTCCCACATAATTATTTAGGATAATAGCATAAGCCGTATTGCCCCAATTTTGCGTGTAAATTGTGTGTGTTGTAACCTTATACATATTGCTGTATATACAGGGTGTGGCGTAAGTAGTGGTCCACCGTTCAGGTTTCGATGAACCAGATAATTAACTATAACAATTAAAAATTTTAACCATTTTTACCCAAGACGTTTTTTTTACAAAAATCACTCTTGAACTTGAAGGTGTTTTAAAAATTAGGGTTAAAATTAGAGAAGAACCAACTTTTTCTTCAAAAGAGCTGAATTTACATAAAAAATCATAATTTATCATGATAGCTCTAGTATTCAGCAGTAATTAACAGAAATCAAAATGAAAAAATAATGGTTTTTGTTGAAACTACAAACAAATTTGTAAAAAAAGATAGAAATTTCGTAAATAAAAGACAAAAACGAAATATTTTCGTAACCCTTGGGTAAAAATGGTTAAAAATTTTAATTGTTATAGTTAATTATCTGGTTCATCGAATCCTGAACGGTGGACCACTACTTACGCCACACCCTGTATGTACGTTGTGGTCGAATGACCGGATTGAGAATTTGAATTTTTTAGTACAGAGTTTTGTCTGGAAAAAAGGATTATTTTTATTATAAGAAAGCTTAATGTTAGTTAAGATGATTAGTAATTAACTTCAAGACATAATTATAAATGTAGCAACTTTAAGGCTTGACGTTTAAAATTAGTTTTCTTTTTCATTATCTAATGAAGACAAAGTTTCGACTGTGGATAAATTGGATATACCTTTAATCATCTTTTCTTTTATCTTACAATTACATTTTTAAATATTTTTTGAAACAAAAGTATACAAAACATTAAAAAATATAAAAAAATAGATGGCCCATCGGTATCAGGAACAAGGTCCAGGCTACCGGTGGTTAGGGCTCCAAAGAGAGGAATATCCGCACTATGCGTGCCATGGCCAGGAGTAATTCTTTCTGAATCAGGCCCGTGACGCAGCCGCGCAATAAGGCCTACCAGAGTAGGGGGATTTCACATCCGAAAAAAAAAAAGAAAAGAAAAGTTGTTGGTCGAGACTCTCTGCTATCGGTCCATTAACCTTAACGACTATCGGTACAATGATTGCAGAGTACAAGTCCCAAATGTCGACAACCTTAAATATTATAACATTAATTAATTAATTTACTACTAAACATACAAATATCCTTACAGGCTAGACCCAATGCGTTCTAGCACACTTAAAATTTAAATAGTTCAACTGTTTGTAACATAGCAAATTCTATAGGTAGTGTTCTTGTAAATTCACCCAAAGCGCTAGAGAATATGCCCAAGTCCTCAGCAATGAGGTTGAGAGTGCGGAGCGCGCTGTTGAGCGGCGGCGCCTCGCGCAGCAAGTTAGTTTAAGCGCGCGGTTCCACCAGCAACCGTGGCTGACGACGACGATCCATATACCCGTCAATACTATAAGTAATGAGTTTATGAGTAATGCTTTTCTCAAGGCCAGGTTATCATTAAACGAGAGTTGATCAGAACCCTACATCATAAATATTACGTGAAACAATATCCAATAACTACTTTGATTGGATGTATTTAGTGGTTTCTAGAAAGCTCTGCAGATTTGGCTATAATCATTTGCGTCTTAATTAAGTTGTTAGTACAATCTTAGATATTATCTGCTTAATGGATTCGATCGATGTCTGAGCAATCAGTGAAATTGCTACGCCATCCATTCAACGAAAAATTGATTGAATTAAAATCGTTTGAGCAACGTAATTGATGATTCTAGACGATACACATAGTACCTACCCATCTAGAATTTAGTTTACTGAGAAATTAATATAAATGGTTCTAAAACCACATGTTCTATTTCTTCTTTAAATAGACAGAATTACTTACAAATAAGTCGGCTATTTGCTGAAGGGAAATTACATCTTCCTACTGGTTATTATGTAGGTACGTCGTTCACTGTTATTTTTGTACGACTGCAATTTAAATACCTAATACTAAATGATGTGGTCGTAGGTATACTCTGTGTTATTTTATATTCCACTAGTTGTTGCTAGCGACCTTCGACCGCGTGAAATTATTATAAAAATGCTATTTTCCCCGTTTTTGCAACACTTTTTATTGATGCACCGCTCTTATTGGTCGTAGCGTGATGTTATATAGCCTATAGCCTTCCTCGATAAATGGGCTTTCCAACATTAAAATAGTTTTACAATTCGAACAGTAGTTCCTGAGATTAGCGCGTTCAACCAAACGAACTCTTCAGCTTTATAATATTAGTATAGATTTTATTCCGAACATACCTCCCACATTTTAACATAACCCTCGCAAAAAGTTCCGTAAGTTTCCAAAAAATTCAAGAAGCAAAAGTATTTCACGTGATATAACAAAAAGTATATAAAGTCGGACGCTCCATGCCGTGATATGAACTCCAATTGTAAATTCATGTTGCTCAATCTTGCTCAGTTCATAACGCGAAGTCTCTTCAGGCTAACTCGAATCTCCAAGATTTGCGAAGAGTTTTGCTCCAGTCGGATCTGAATTCTTAATGTCCTTATTACGATGTCGTTTTATAGTCACTTGAAAGATCTTGTCTTGCTTATTATTTATACTCCTTTGCATAATGTTTAAGCGGGGAAGTTTTGCGCTTACACGTGCTGCTAAGTTTTGATTTTGAATTAGCGTACATACTTTATGGGAAGTCAGTAACTGGTGTAACATTTTGTTTCTAATAGAAATAACAATGCTGTATCTTTCGGCACTTTTTGACTTATCATCACCTCTAGCTTGGTTTTCGTGTGGTTACCTTTCAGTCTAATCGGATGCGGCTGAATACTAGTATTTTACTAGGTGCGACTTGTTATCAGAGGCTTTAGTACGAGCGCGCGGTGTAAATGAAACGTAAATGATTTTAAAATTAAAATTAATTACTCCACATAATTAATATTTTATTTCCGCTTTCCGTAAACAACGGTCGCTTGTGCCGTTCGGTGGCTTATTTTCGCAGTACACCTATGCTGGTTTTTTTTTCAATTAAAGAGCAAGGATAATTGTAGTTGAGTGGGATATTATCGAAAAACCTATTATTTTTGTGTTGTGTCAGATTTTAGACAAAATATACTGTATGATCTGATGTACTGATCTATTCTACTATGCAGAGTGTAAACAGACCCTTCACATAGCCGTCAACCAAGCATTCTGTACATAAAACTAAGTAATTTTTACGCAAAAATTATTGCTGGGAATCGTTTTTTTTTTTGGGGTGAAAATTCACGTTTTACGGTAGGACTCGATGGAAAGCACTCAAAGCATCGTGCTGATGGATGGATTGAATATTACGGGGGTCGTGAGGGTATGTAAAGTAAAAATCTTACATTAAAAACAAGTATAAAAAAAAACTTGTGAAAAAGTTGGAACTCCCACCCCCAATATCTCCGTACTAGAGGTTCCCAGGTATGGTCTAGAACAAAAAAAATGATCGCAAAGACGGGGAGAACAAGTGCCTTTCGGCTATGTTAAGGGTCTATTTACACCCTTTATACATTATCCATAAAAGTAGCGAGAAAGATGAAGACATACAATTTCACATTAAAGTTATCTATGTTTGTAATCTTGAGTTAGGTTTACTCGCCTACCGTGACGTATTTCTTGTGACTCTTCATCATCTTATACATTTGCTAATCTGGCCTAATCTTAAACGGTTTTCTTGATGACTTCATATTTACGACTTTTGGGACTTCAATAACTTGGAATAGTAGAAGTAATTGTAATAAGATGCACATGATGCCAGTGATGTTTTAACATTGCTGCTTTCTGCTAGGAGGTACCAGGAGGTCAAAGTTGCATAATGTGCTAGTCACATGGAAGCATATGAAACAGCAATAAACTTAAGCACTTAACCTAAAAACCATAAAAAGTAATCGAATACAGTCACTGTGTCCTAAATCAGCTTCAGGCTTCATCGTCATCAATTGTCTCAATGTTTTTATCTGTTTTGCGTTACAATTGAATACAATGTTTTGATTTAAGTTTTTTTTTTTTTTTTCATATAATATTTTTGTTTTATATTGTGTGCACAGATATAGATAGACCATTGTGTGCATTTGTGGTATGTGCCAAAGAAATGTATTGTCTTTTTTTTAATGTTGAATCCAAGAAACTGGATAGCCATCACACAAAAACGACAAAAGTGGGGAGATTTGAAAGAGACCTACTTTTAGCATTGCGTGGCCAAAGGTTGAAGAAAAAGAAGAATTTTGAAGTTGCTGTTCAGAGCTTGACGCCCACAGCCAGGATTGCTCACATTCTGGTGCAAGACAGAAGATTCGGGGAAAAAGAAGAACGACACAGTCTGAAACTATTTTTTTTATTTTCTACTACAGGTCTATTAATAATACACCATCTAACGTTTCTCATATACTGCTATCGCACACGGTTATTACGCAATAAATTAAAGGAGCACGTTGTAAGGCAATAAATTATAAGAAAATTGGCGCGAATTCTCCGAAGCGACTCGATGCAACCTTGTCGCCAGTCGCAAGGAGGTTATAAGTATAAAAATATTCAGTACTAGCTTTTGCCCGCGGCTTCGCTCGCGTTCATTTAGAATTTGACAATCAATTCGGGTTATACTCTGCTTGTAAGCCACCTATTATCATAAAACCGTTATTTTTGTTTTCCTAGGGTGCAGTATTTTTTTTCGGGATGAAAGGTACCCTATCTCCGTATACCTGACAACGTATACGCGAAATTTCAGAATGATCGGTTCAGTGGTTTAGGCTTGAAAAGGTAACCAAACAAACTTACTTTCGCATTTACAATATTAGTTAGGATGTAGAAATTTGATCGTGCATTTGTAAGGTATTTCTGGAAAGACCTTACGGAGAGTGAAGATTTTCAGCTCATATTTTATTTACTTCGCTAAAAGGTTTACCCTTTAACTTGAACGTTATGTAGTGACTACCTATTTTTTGAATATACTCAATATTTCAGTTATTTAAAAAAAAGAATACCTCCCTTTCAATACGATCGCTTTTATTTCTTTATCCATTCGTCCGATTTACGTGTTCTAATGTTTTTGGGTAGGTAATTCAAAAAAGAGGTATTGCACTTTTGCTGGAAACAGCTGATTTTTTTTTAAATTGCTGGTGAAAAATTTCAATGTGCGGGGGGGGTGGGGTTCAGTTCAGAATGATGCACTGAGTACCTGGTCACCGTTTTCGCGTCGGTGTCCCTTCCACCCTGTATTATCTTTTATTAGCTCAGCAGCTCGGGTACCACATATTTTAACTGACTGTCTGACAACTCACGCAAAAAAGTGGTCATTTCTTTTGATAATTCACTATATATTATTATATATTTATATATTCTGTATATTATATTCATATATACAGGGTGGCCGGAACATTGACGTCCAAAAATAAAATTTAGGTCCCTCGTACCGTGGGGTATCCGAATCACCCCCATGTATGTTCCGCGACTTTTCATTGTTTTCGAGTTATGAATTTTTTTCTGATTTTTTGAGAATGATCGTTAAAAAATTACGTTCGGTAAATTATGACTTAAATTTTCAACTATAAATAACAAATTTAAACATGCGACTTCATGGTTTCTAAGCAGACTTCATAATTCAAAATGGCGACACGCATATAGCAGTAAACACAATGTGAGCACGACTGAGGTACTTGTTTTGCGTTGGCTTCGGTTGGGCGCCTTACTATCTCTGCTATCTCTCTCACTCTCGGTGGCGAGAGGGGCACCCCTCGTCACCGTTTACCGAACGTAATTTTTCACTTTAGACCATCTTTTTCATAAATTTAATCACAGTTACGAAGCTGATTATTTTATGCATAAAAGTACTACTCATGAAGATTCAGTTGCAAAAAAAAAATCTAAAGTCTTGTACTTTTTTGTCAGTTCGATCATTCTCAAAAAATCAGAAAAAAATTCATAACTCGAAAACTATGAAAAGTCGCGGAACATATATGGGGGTGATTCGGATACCCCACGATACGAGGGACCTAAATTTTATTTTTGAACGTCAATGTTCCGGCCACCCTGTATATTTATATATTCACCGTCTTTGTATTTAGCTAGGTGTAGGCAACATAATTTACTTGAAATGTCAGTACTGTTGCTATCCGATAACTGTGTTAAATGACATGGTATTCAAACGTACACCTGGTTGCCTCTCAACAGCGCCTACGCAACAACTCCCACGTTATGTCGCCACAAATCGACAAGATGGCGGCGAACTTAAAACTGAAATTACCATATTAACCATTAAAGGTCGTTGAAAGGATGGGGTGGCATCAAATGAATGTTTTACTAATGCTTCCCACAAAGTTATGGTGAAGAAAAGTTTGATGGACGGCGCTATGTACTGTTAACTTAAAACCCATTATTTATTAGTTTTGAGTATAATTTAGGTCGGTTTTTCATTAAGTTGGACATTCTCCTGTATTTATTGTATCAGTGCACTGTCACACTTTTTTTACACTCAGCGGCAAGCGCTTATCTCGCGATAGCAAAAGCTTTAAGTGTTCCTGATGAATGTTTGTTATGCAGTGATGTCAAAAGTGGTGATAAGTGGTGTGTGTGAGTGTTGTAGGTAGTGTGTGTGTTTGTTATGTAGTTTCTTAGTTCAAGAGGATAATCCGTTATGTTTAAGAAACTTTTAATTTTTAGTTAAGTTAAAAATTGTTTCTTCTCTAACACTATTGTCTATTGGCAAAAAAATATCGATATATATCGATATATCTATATATATCGATATATCTATATATATCGATTATTAAGGAAGTTCTGGGGGGTTACTATGACGTCTTAAAACAGGAGTAATTCCAGTGTGGGAAAGAGACAGAGCTAAACAGGTCGTCTAGCGCCATCTCTTTCCTACACTGGAATTACTCTGTTTTACTTACGTATCAAATAAACACTAATCAGTAATCTTTTTGAAGTCACGTAATTAAAATAGCTTACATTAAAAACGATTCCGCATTTTAAATTTTTACATTTATATTGAAGCCCCTACAATTTCAATGTTTTAGAGTTTTTGCATAAGGCACGCAGTATACAAAATATATTCACTAATTTTGATGTAGTTGTATAGAATCCTGGCCAGTTAAACGTGAAAAAACTATGAAAATCAATCCATTGGCCGTTCGTGTAACAAAAAGCCCGACTGTTGTTTGGTCGCCATCCAATCACAATTGAATTCTCTTGTTCAACTTTTTTTTCGAACACGAGTCACTACTAACAATAGAAATGGAATTTTCCTGTTTGAATTCTATTGAGTCTTCAAAATCTATCGTTTCTGTCAGGGGATTTAACATTGAAGCCGTATTAGTTCGGCCCGGAAGCCATACCCACGTTAAGTTTATTTATTGTGCAGTAAATGCGTGCAAAAGGTATTTGTTTACATAACAATGTGTACCAATGAACATGAAGAAGAGTTCGAAGTTTAGAATTCAATGGACGAGTAGCTATTTTTAATCATTACTGAAAGTTCAAAATGACGTTTTGGAAAGTTCTGGGACCTTGGTAGTAATTTTAAACTTCCTTTATAGCGATTTCAGAGTAGCTTATTTTGTAGAGTGTATAAGCTCGTACCGGTTTACGCGCGAACACGTGCACCACATTAGGCAGTACAAAAAATCGCTTATTTCGGTGTGTTCGCTTGATTAAAATGACAGCTCTTAGCAAAAGTGACGACTTATCTCGCGACTCGCGCTTGGACGAGCATATTCGTTCGTCAACGCTTGTTCGAGTTCCGGGTGTGGCAAAAGGTGCGCGTACACGCGCGTCCAAAAACGAGCTTATTCGCGCCGCAAAGACGCTAATCTGAAACCCCCCGTACAATCAAATTAACCTGCCCAGCAATTTTTTTGAGGTGGTCTCTCCATGTACGCAGCTACATCCCACGGGTGTTCTAAGCTACACTTGCAGATACGCAGTCTCCATTCCAGGACTTGTTGGCTCCCTCGGCCACGGTCCTTCAACAAAAATGGTCAGTCTACTGTCAGCTTGCTTACTTTGCAAACTATGTCGGTAGTTCCAGATTCCTTCAACAAAATCCAGGCAGACCCCGTTCCAAGACGTGCTGAGTGACCTTGACTTTCACTTTTTTCAGGTGCAATTTATCAAACGGTACAATCTCGGGGAAGAGAATTTATTCGGAGTAAGGACCAATAGCATTCAAAGTTTGGAATAATTGAGAACTTTCACCGAATTGTGTCAGTTTAGTCGCAAGATCTGAAATAGAAAATTGTATTCTATCACAGAATATAATATCATAAGGTACTTTTCAACCTGAATACTAAAAGATAAACTTGAGTGTTTCTTATTGTTTAGTTTATTTTTATCTTAAGTCAGCTACTAAGACATAAGACACAATAAGCTAAAGTGAGTCTTCACTTAGCTTTTCGTAAAGAACAAATTCCTTTCTTTGTTATTTTAAACCTTGTTTTCGTTTTAAATCATGTCTGCCATTAACGCTGTAGAAGCCTGAAAGGTTAACTTTTGTATATGTAATTGTTTTAAGTAAGTTTAATGGTATGACATTATGAGAACCATTTGAACAGCTGAGTGCCTCCAAAAGTACAAAATACGCCATCGTAGGGAGACATTTTGTTTAAGTGGCAAGAAACAGGAACAATTGGGCTTAATTCGGTCTTTGGTTTTTACACGAGTACGAACATTTGTTGTGTTTCTAGGTATTCATTCGGTGAAATGTTTGAAGGGCACGAGAAAGCGACAAAAGTTTTGAACACTGAGTTAAGGATTATGCTGGATGCTGTAAACTTTTCTACCCAATTTAAATCCTTTGTCGTCTTTTACTAAACAAACAGAATCTGGTCTGATGATCGTGATAGATCCACGAAGTAAATGTTGAGAATACTTGACGATATTATGACTGCATCATCGAGTGGAGTTCGCATAGCTGAATTTTGGGACCAATATATTTAACGAAAATTTGCCATCGACACGCTAAGAAGAATGTTGAGCTAGTACCTATCACAGACATTTATTCAGATTTTCTTCCATATAAAACGCATCTGGTCCCAAATATTTCTTAGTTTTGTTCGGGCTATGATGATCTCAGCTCATGTAAAAAAAAAAACTTCTATGAGTGAGCATTTGTGACGTAATTGACAGGACGGTCTACTTTCTGAATGCATCCTTCTACAGTTTTTCTAAACGTGTAAGTACATATAAGATTTTAAACTATGGTTATCATGGTTACTAACTTTGTTATTAATACTCGAAACGGGATCCAGGGTCTATCCGTGATCATGGTGCTTGCAACAGCGCCGAAATATCGGGAACTCATAAAAAAACAGTAAACATGGTAAATATCCCGTTTCGTGTAAGTACATATTTGGAGTAAATAACAAGGTACTTCAACTATAGGTACTAGCTTGGATTGTAACCGCAATTTATCGGAAGGCTTATAAAATATGTTCTCCTAAGGAAGGGTTAACAGCTAACTTTACACCCGCAACGGAAGATTTGTAAGGCTATCTTTGGCTTTGAGGTTTTACGGAACCCATAGCCATGGCATTATGGCTAATTTTCGTGTGTGAGGATGTTACTTAGGAAGAATATGTTTGTGGGAAAAGGAAAATTCAACAAGCTTGAAATTTGTAGCAATGAAGTGCTATTGGCCGTGCTCGGTTTTGGTTACTTATAAAGAATTATGTTTCTCAATTATTCATCAAATCTGCCTAGCCTTTTCCCATCTATATTAGACTTCAACTACCAGTCGAACCGGATGCAGATGAACTAGTTTTTTTAAATGGAGCAATTATTTGAACACACTTTACATTACAATACATCTCGGTAAGGTCGGTTGTCAGTCTTTCCGCTCATTGACTATTAGGATTAGGATAAATCAGCAAGTCTGAAAGTCTGTGATTTTATTTCTTTAGAATCTTTTTAAATAACCATTGTTGTTGCACAAAAACCAAGAAACAATTCACATTTTATTTCTTATCTATCTTTCTACGCTATCTTGCTGATTTATCCTAATCCTAATAGCCAAAAAGCGGAAAGTCTGTCTCTTCCCGCAAAGTTTTTAAAAATGAATATTCACCAGTTAGTTCAAAAGTAGATCTGCCTTAAAATATCCAACTGCTATGTAACAGGTCTGTGACCTTCATTGAACTGCTTTTAAGTATTCCAAGTTTACTTTGTGCCCCGAATCTGTCAATCCACGTCAATTAGAATCTCTTGACTCTCGAAGTAGGATCAATTTTGTTCTGCCTTTACTTTAAATCTCAGGTTGGTATTAATAGGTATAGCAATCTCATTAAGAAAGTTACCCTAAGGTACCTAATGAAGTTTATTATCAAAGTATAGGAAAAATTAAGACTTTTAAAGAATCAACCTATCAATTCAGCCTGTCGTGAGTTGTGGACAAACTACACCAAGGCCGCACTGAGCAAAAAACGATTGCAGTACAACGACCAATTGGCCAACTCTTTGGTTGCCGCGGTACGGGAATGGAACACACAGTTCCCTAAATATACGGAGGCCGTCCTACCACACGCTGATTACCTAGTTCGCTGCCTGTGTATATTAAATTGTTGTACTATGTTCTATTGGATTTATATCATCATCATCATCTGCCTAGCCTTGTCCCAACTATATTGGGATCGGCTTCCAGTCTAACCGGATGCAGCTGAATACCAGTATTTTACAAGGAGCGAATGGACTATTATTATGGATTATTGGATTTATATCTGGATATTAAAAGATTTCATTTCATGTCAGAGGCCTCTCAAAAACTTAGCTGCAACACCCTGATCCACCCTTCCGTGTGTCACAGCTGCCTTTTAAAGGCATTGGTCCATCTGGCTGGAGAGCCAGGCTATACTTGTCTTGCTACTTTTGAAGAATATAGAGTCTTACATTCTTAACACGTGACCGTGTGCACAAGTCTGCTTCAAATTCAATATCGCTTGGAACTGCATAACACATAACATCACGCTTGTAATCCCTGATGGAAAAACCCAATAACATTTTGCACGACCTGGGCATCGAACCCAGGACCTCATGCTCAGCAGTCCCGCTTGCGACCACTAGACCAACGAGGCAGTCAATACACTTGGCACAATATTATTCATATTTAGATTTACGAGTATGTTTGAAACTTGGTGAATTTCTTAATTTGCTACCCTTTTCGCGCATTCTGAAGGAATTCAAGTCATAATACTATGAATTTTGGTTCAAAATACATTAACAGTCGTTGTGGTCCCAATGTCTGTATGTAAATCTATTCGACGCGTCTAATTCAATTAGAAAGTTATCATAGCGAGAGTCTGAACGTTACTGATGTAATTGGTTCCTTCTTTACCTAACTTCCTTGTCGTATGTAGATGTAGAAATGGCAATATGGATCCAAAACAAGAACAAAAGAAAAATAACGCGAAACAAAACGTGTGGAAAAATACAAAAAAGGACCATCGTGTGTAAGCGAGCATAACGAGATTCGCCACTTTTATTGCTTTTCCGATGCAGTAGCACGTTTTTATTTCCACAATAAATATAGCTCTAGCAAGAAATCTAATTGCTCTGCTAGACAGTATGGTTTTTACTAACAATCGAGTTTGCAATTTTCAACGGAAAATTACTCTGAGACCGCTACTCTGTTACTTTATTTGGCATCTTATATTGGTAACTAATGACCTGCCAGTCACTTAGGCTTCGCTTGGAAATAAAGGGCCTTTCTCGGAAAACCTTGTGAGGGGAAACTGTAACAGTGCTTACCTACTAAGAAAACTAGAAATAGCTTTTAAATCAAACTACGTAAGTGTGAGTTTAGAAAAATTTGAAATTGAGAAGTTTGTTCGACAGTTGCTAGTTCTTTAGCAACACAGTTGAAATGGCCAATACCTGAATGAGTGCCAAATAGTGAATAACTATACCAATTTCCTATAGTTAATCAAAAGCTTTTTTTTAATATTCATAAAACACTGTTACACTATTTCACAAACGCAAACATACCACAAAAACCAAAAAAAAAAAAAAAATATGCATGCTAACTGGCGAGCTTTTAACTAATTATTATAATTTATTATGTATTTATTTAAACTTCATGTACAAGAGTGGTACATAAGTGGAATTAATGCCACAAGGCATAAAGCATAATTTAAATCTGTTAAAAGTTTGAAAACTCACTCGGGAAATAAAAGTTATGGATGAATGTGCATGAAAAATACGAAATGCACATTGTAAATAGTCGTTGAGGGAGTGAAACATAATTTAATGGATATCTTTTGAGCTATGATCCCGAATAATATCAATTTTCTTGCACTTAATTATTATAGACTTCCATACTTATTTGTAATTTATGACTACTTTGTTAGCTTGGGTCTTACCTGTAAAAACAAATGTATGTGTTAAGGAATAATAAATAAATAAATACTGAGCATGAAAAATGGAAATTATTAGCTTCTGTGTTTCTATTAAATAGAACAAACGAACGAACGAAAATTTCTGTAAACATTATTGTAGGCGAATATCTGAATACTGTGTTTTTAGTCTCTGGTCTAAAAAGTGAAGGTCATGGACGCGACAGCTCACTAGCTCAACTTAAATAACTTGAACAAAATATGGTATGGCAGCGTCAATGGTTCACAAATCTCAACTGGCTTCTCTGATTGCCAGCACTGAAAATGGATGAAAAGCGTAGCCTGTATGTGGTTGTTATAGTAAATTTACTCTTGTCAACTACTGTAAATTAATGAAAATAGGTACAGGGGACCTCACGTCGTTGGTAACAAAAAGAATATAAGTAAGCTGGCCTTTTATTCTATTGAAACTCCATACTACGCTAGATCAGTTCAAGGTCGGTTCGGGTCGGGTTCGGGGTACCACAGACGTCACCGTGGACCCACTGTACGTATTGACAGCGGAAACTGACAGGAAACGTGTCATGCAGACCCTTCGCTAGTTAAAGATAGTTTTCGTATAAAATAGGCTGTCTTTACTTTTCTTAACGTTGTTTGTGGTAACTTGATCAGGATGTTTACAACCTTATTGCCTTGGGGCCCGATAATATTACCTTACAGAATTTCCCGCTACAGAACTAGTTATTTTGACGTCAGGAGGGTGGACAATATAGACCGTTGTCTAAATTAAAAATAGATTTTGAAATGCATTATTTTTATACAATTTTGTGAAACTAATTCTTTTTAGAAGCTTATATTTATTCTACAATGTTTGTTGAATAGCATAATCAGCCTGTAATGTTCCCGCTGCTGGGATACAGGTCTCCTCTCTATGAGAGGGAGTGGGCTATATTCCACCAGGTGGGCCCAGTACGGGTAGGTAGTGGTCACATGTCTTCGAATTTTAGATTCTAGGACATGCTGGTTTCCTCAAGATTTCTTTAACATTTTTAAGAGCAGTGGTGATGTACAAAGTAATACGCCTGCCTGGGTTCGAACCCACGTCTTACTGCTTGTATGTAGGGGCCACCACCACTGGGCTACCGCTGCTCTCTAATGTTTGTTGTGTTGTATGTACATTGTACCAATGTGTATGTATGTAGCGACTACTGAGTAATTCCTCATGGAAAACCCCAATAACACTTTGCTCGACCTGGGAATCGAACCCAACATCTCATACTCAGCAGTAACGCTTGCGACCACTAGACCCATTGGTCTAGTGGTCGCAAGCGTTTTTTTTACAAATTTTACTCAATTAAATCTAATGAGATTTAATTGAGTAAAATTTGTAAAAAAAAACAGCTTCGCTTTTACTAAACCGTTATAGTATAAGTATTTATAGGTTTTATGTAGGTGTGGTAAATAAAACCAATATCAGAACAGCGTTCAATTTATAATTAAACGAGAAAACTTTTAACAGGGATGTCTGTTGTACCAATGACGGTACTAAGCCTTTCTACTTAAAATGCAGGTTGGGAAAGTTGATAACTTCGGCGACGAAACTCAGGAACTTCCTAATGATAGGAGCACACGTCAGAACTTCACAAGTTTTACTCATAAAGAGTGGAGTTATAACTTGTAGTGGGGACTTACCCATGAGCATGGAGATTTTTAAAGGATTTTTTTAAATGTCAAAATTTTAGGATTTTTTTTTTGGTGGGTTAAATCAGTACATCGTAGGACATAGCGTGACGCGCTGGGCAGGACCAACGACCAGTCGTCCACATTGGCCCTGGATCGAAGTATTTGGAAGTCATGAAGAGTGGACTTTTGTCCAGCAGTGGTTTGACAGAGGCCAATATAGTGTCCATGGAGTTTCTTGCCCATTCTTCTCCATAGAGATCTACGCTTTGGAATGTGCAACTACAGTACTTTCTCAAGTTAGTATGCCTTGTGACTGTGACTGTAGCGTCGCTTTTTTTTGTTTTTTTTTTTAACATTCTAAAGTGCCTGTGATGGTCTAATTGAAATAAATTTTAATGCTTTGAGTTGATTTGAAATATTAATAGTAAGTCAGGGGTACTAAAATGGGCTGCGGGACTGTTCGAAACAGATACCGTGGCCCTGGAACACAAAGGGCAAAGAAGGAACATGGATGGGTTTTAGTCAGTACAAGTCTGACACTCCCTTCCGCTCCGCCCAGAGTGGGTGGGGTCATTTGATGATTTCCCATCCGAAAAAAAAAAAAGAAAAAAAAGGGTACTAAAATGTACCTATAAGTACACTTACAAAAAATTTTTTTTTCTATTTTAATGATTTCAATTTATTCAATTTTTTAATTTATAAGTATTTTGGAACCCATGTTATTACGAAATAGGTAGACGATTTCAAAATATTAATATCCATTTCACGAGAAAACCGCATTAGAATTTTGTTAAGTGAAAAACTTATTAGTGCTCTTTGCCTAGAAAGCAGTTGGCTCTTGTTTAGACAAGTGTCTAGATCCTCTTCTCTCGTATGCACAAAGTATGGTAAAAAATGTGTCGGAGGAGCAATGGGCAAAAACTACCACTCAGTGGATACCAAAAAGCAGGAAACGACAACGTGGCAGACCCAGAAGGAAATGGCGGGATGAGCTGGACTCTTTCGCAAAAGATTGGCCTACAATCGCACTAGACCGCGAAATGTGGAAGGAGGGAAGGGAGGTCTTTGCCCTGCAGTAGGACAATATAGGCTTACAATAATATAATAAAGAATAGTTTATGCTATTTACAAATACTAAAAATACCTACTAGGCAGTCAGCTATGTGCTAGCGGGGTAGGCTGCACATGTTTCGCTGGACGCGCATTTAGTTATTGATTTTCGTTGGGTATTGCTACCCTTTGTTGTGAATTCTAATTACTTTACATAGGGATCATTAATATTAATGGCATGTTTACGTCTTTTCGTCCTTAAACTGCCTGGCTCAAGGTTAAAGGTAATTACAATAAAAACATGGGTTATGGCGTCCTTGTTTTTAATTTTAAAAGTCCTAATTATAGAAGATTATTGGTTTATTATTTGGCAAATGTACGTTAAACGGGGTTTAGTTTTAATAACATAAATCTATTGTCGATTTATGTTGTTTAGGTTTACAAGCCTTTTTCAATTTAGATAACCTCTTGAAGCTGTGTAATACTGATACGACAAAGAGTAAGCCTCGGGCGTTTTCAGATCAGCGTATTTTCGGCACGTAGCTCACATATTGCTACTGACAGAACCCACCGGTCCGTTTGATTTTTGAAGCGCAAATTGTGGCGCGCGTAAGCCGATTCGAGTTTATAACAGCTGAAAATTACGGTATAGACCGACCGCTTTAATGAGTCCTTTTTCTTATTGACAATGGTTATCGTGCATATTAGGAATTCAAACCAGCGGAAATAAACTAAGTACAGAAACCAGACACCGTACCATGCCATTAGCTCCACAACTTCCTAATATAATATTTCAAAAGTAGTCTAAGAGTCTGGCGTGAAACTTTGCCTCCGTACAGTTTACTGCAGCTTATATATGGATAAGTTACGACAACTTGCCTTTACCGAACTTTCTAGCTGTATTCGATAAATAAAAGGGGAGGATGCGAAAGAAAGCAATAAATTTTTAATAAAAATTTATACAGGGTGTAAACAGACCCTTCTTATAGCCGTCAACCAAGCATTCTGTATATCAAACTAAGTAACTATACGCAAAAATGGTTGCTGGGAATCGACTTTTTTTTTTGGGGTGAAAAATCACGTTTTACGGTAGGACTCGATGGAAAGCACTCAAATCGTTGTGCTGATGGATGGATTAAATAGTAACGGGGGTCGTGGAGGTGTGTAAAGTAAAATATTACATTAAAA
The DNA here is from genome assembly GCA_963082995.1 of Noctua comes. NCBI lineage: Eukaryota > Metazoa > Arthropoda > Insecta > Lepidoptera > Noctuidae > Noctua > Noctua comes. The sequence continues at coordinate 9,681,724 of OY720280.1, read as the reverse complement.
ACAAGTATTTAAAAAAAAAAACTTCTGAAAAAGTTGGAACTTTGACCCCCAATATCTCCGTAACTAGAAGCTTCCCAGGTATGGTCTAGAACAAAAAAATGATCGCAAAGACGGGGAGAACAAGTGTCTTTCGTATATGTTAAGGGTCTATTTACACCCTTTATTTAAATACGGATGTGTCAGACAAGCTCGTCTTACATATTTTTGTCTGCGAGTGTACCTCGGAAGTATTTGCGGAAGTATAAATGAAAATAAAAGTCACCGATCGAATGCGCAACACCACAATACGCTCCTAGACAGGCATCGCCGATGTTGGCGATAAGTCTGCGAGGTTAAAATGGGACTGGGCGGGTCACATTTCCAGGATAGGTCACGACAGATCAGCTAGAATCGTCACACAGTACTGCCTGAAGACCGTCGTCGTCACCGAGGCGGGCCCAAGAAACGCTGGCTTGACGATTTAGACTCGTTCTTGGTTGATTGGCAGAGAAGGCAAAACATCGAGACAGTTGGAAAGGAATGGGAGAGGCCTTAGCCCAGCAGTGGTACAGAACAGGATAAAAACAAAAAGAAAATGAAGGATTTTTAAAAAAATATTTCAATTTCAATTTTTTTTTTTAACCCACTTTGACCATGTCCATACATACTCAAAGAGGGTTAAAAAAAAAATCTCATGTGAGAACCTGTGTTATTGGAAAGTTAATAGCTAGGCTCCTTGAAATTTTGGTCAATAATAACAGAAGTTACCTAACTAAATATGACAAAAATGTTACAAAAGAGAAGCACTGTTTAAAAACAATGTAACATTTCTGTAAGTAAAAGCACTTTTATTTTCAGACGACAACTAACATACTATGTATTTTAACATACTATGTAGTCTCAATTTTACGGGCTGTTTTCGTAGTTGTTTCAGTAGTAAGGAGGCACACTGTGGCTATATTGTAGCTTCGTAAACATTGCGTGACCAACACGCTCGGATGTGTCCGAAATTATTTAGTTTTAATTACGTTACGTTATGACATCATCAATTAATACTAATTGGTGTATTAATTTCACGTCAACATTAGGTATTTCGACGAAATAACGTCAAATAGGTCAGTCTAACCGGATGCAGCTGAATTCCCGTATTTTACATGGAGCGACTGCCTATCTGACCTCCACAACCCAGTTAGTACTAGATAATACGATACCCCTTGGTAAGACGGGTTGTCAGATTTTTTGACCCACTGACTACCTGTAACGACTGTCAAAGATCTACAAATGACAGCCGGGTTCAGCGGCTTAACGTGCTTTCCGAGGCACGGAGGAAGCTCAGTATGTAATGGGTGGTCACCCATCCACAGACCAACTTAGGCAAGCACGCCTTAACCTAAATATCGATCCGACCGGCTGTTATTATTTAGCCACGAGCTCCTCCCTAGCGTGTATGGGTATCTACCTTAACTGACGAAATGTGGATGTGTAGATACACCTCTGCTAGACCCGTTAGAGATAACAAGCGCGCGGGTATGTGTTATTTTAACGTGTTACTTGCACTTATAGTGGAGGTACAATTTCATAGCATCCTATAATAGATCAGTTTAAAAATATTCCTGACGCCGCCTACGCTCGGGTAATATTAAAATAACTTAATCTAATTTCGTTTTCAACAATGCGTACTTTAAAATACCTCAGCTTTTAATAATGTGAATTTAATGAACACCCCTACATCAATGACGCACTAATTAACTAGAAGTAAATTAACACTTTTCAGGTAGGTAATGCTTTTAAAATTTCTGTTTAAAGAAGAAAACTTGTGAAATTTTGTTAACTTTTCTTTTTGTTAACTTTTTATTTTGTTTTACATCTTTTGTGTAGTACTAGCTGGGTTGTAGAGGTCAGATAGGCAGTCGCTCCATGTAAAATACTGGTATTCAGCTGCATCCGGTTAGACTGGAAGCCGACCCCAACATAGTTCGAAAAAGGCTAGGCAGATGATGATGATGTGTAGTGAGCAACGACTTATTGTCGGGCCTGCGCTGTCCCCTCATACTTAAGTACAAATGATGCAACCATAATAAGATTGTAATACCAAATGATTTGAAAAGAGTAACCATGGAGTTTCTTGCCGGTTCTTCTCCATAGGAAACGACCAACCCAAACCGTGCACCTTTTTTCGACGTTTTATAAGTGCCCATCTAGGCCTATGTGAAACAAAATATTTTAATTTTTAAATAAATGAGTTAACACCTAATTAGATCGGACTGTTTTTTTTTATTTAGCCTATACTGTCCCACTGCTGGGCAAAGGCTTCCCCCAATTCCTTGTACAAACTCATTTGTCGCGCGACTTCGAAACAAGACTAGATTATTTTGTTAAAACTTAAAACACACATTCTCATCCACCTTTTTAACCGACTTCAAAAAGGAGAAGGTTATCAATTCGGATGTTTGTATTTTTTTTTATGTATGATCTACTCCGTCATATACGCGCTATGGCACGCAATTTATTTAACACCCTGTATAGACGGATTTGCAAAAATTCTTTTTATGTTCGAAAGGGGTTTATTTCGAAATGGTCCCATTTAAATTATTCTAATGACTCCTGAAGCTAAAGTTATTTTTCACTTTTTTGTGTTTTTGAAGTCGGTTTTATTTTTTGCAAATAAAATATTTTTATCTTTACTATGTTGGCTCCCAGTCTAACCTACTAATATGGAACGAGTGCCTAGCAGACTTCACATTCCAGGAACTGAGTAACACGATATCTGACTACTCGTTATGAGTGTCAAAGAGGCATACTACGGACATAACGTGCTGAATGGTGTCAAAGTTTTTAGAAAACTCTTTTACATTTTCATAAAATGGAAAAATTCTTAAAATTCTTCTTTTAATAAGAAAAACTTATACTGTCAGTTACGGGACATCTTCCGCGATTGCTCATTATTCTTTTTTTTTTTTGATATACCGTAAGTGACAGTACCTATAAGTTTAGTTGTAAACCGTGAAAGCTTAAAACAGTTTTGGTGGAATTTTTCTTTTTCTGGTTCTTGCGACTGTATTGACATCAAAGCAACTGTTGCTTGATCTACAAAACAATTTAACTTATAAAATCCATTCAACACCTGGAATAAAACAATAACATCCAAAGATAACTTTTTAATATCTTCTAAATTGGAATACAAGATGAATTTCATGCAACGGAAGGTGTCTTTATTAGTTCTCAATTTCAAATTCAGAGATTGTCACCTTGATATTTTCAATTCACAGCTTTTCCAATACGAATAAATTAGAGAAACAATTGTGTATTTGATTTTGCAGCCAAATTGCCTAATAATGCCTTCTTCCCACTTAGTAACAGTTTCAGAAAAGTTTTTGTTAAATGTTTGTCACACCACGTTTTCTTTTTAAGAACTCAATTTACTTATTTACATTATAACAACTTGTTACATGTCGTACTACTAATAATTTTAAAAAGTGCTCGATAATCAAAGTTTTCAAGAACAAAAATTATAATACCTAGTGGTAAAAACGGAAATTAAAAAAAAAAATGTTCTTTCTTATTTCAATTTTATGTTGCATATTTTGGCACTTCTGTTGTATTTTTTGAAAATTTATGATGCATATTTCGACGATTTCATGCTGCATATAATCTGGGCTCTAGTAATAGGTAAGTAATGTACAACGACTGGCCTTATCGCTCAAGGTCAAAATTATTTGGTTTCGCTAGATTACTATCAATGAACATTCAAATATGGATTGTACAAAGAACCCATAAGTATTCGTAGTTAACCTATACGAAAGCCAAATCGTTGCCAACTTCATTTAAGTAGCCTTTATTGTCGCAATAAAACTCAAGGACATTTTCAAATCAACAGCGACTCCTACCATTTACGGTGCTATACTTGTAAATCTGGTTCCAGTAGCACAGGTGACACTTTAATGTTGGCAACGGAGCCAAAACGTTACACAGCCAAGACGATGTTACGTTCCAACAGTTTTAAATTGCCTGTATTTTATTTGGTGGTGCAGTGCAACTAGTGGTGATCGTATCACAGTGAAATGTGGCTGGGTTGTGTGGTGGGAGCATTTTGTACTCCTTAAGCATAGCATTTTGGGAAGGAATTGCATTTTAGTGCTATTAAATTGACTGTGCCTGACTATAAAGGGTGTAAATAGACCCTTAACATATCCGAAAGGCACTTGTTCTCCCCGTCTTTGCGATATTTTTATTGTTCTAGACCATGGTCTAGAACAAAAAAAATAAAAAAGTCAAAGTTCCAACCTTTTCACAAGTTTTTTTTAAAAACATGTTTTTAATGTAAGATTTTTACTTTACACACCTCCACGACCCCCGCACTATTCAATCAATCCATCAGCACAATGCTTTGAGTGCTTTCCATCGAGTCCTACCGTAAAACGTGATTTTTCACCCCAAAAGAAAAAGTCGATTCCCAGCAATAATTTTTGCGTAAAGTTACTTAGTTACAAAATGCTTAGTTGACAGCTGTGTGAAGGGTCTGTTTACACCCTGTATAAGTACGGATATTGATGTCCCTACTGTTAAGATCAAGAATTACGTATTTTCAGTGTTAAGGGACAAGACAAGGTAATATATTATGCACAAGCTTTTGGCCGCGGCTTCATTGTCAGAAATGTTCCCACGAGAACGTCGTGAATACGGGGTGGAAGGCACACCAAGGGTATTCAGTACATCATTCATCATTCATTAATTCCGATGAAACATTTCTGTGGGCCACAGAAAATATTTCATCGGTTATTAAAAAAAAAACAGCTGCTCCATACATTTTTACCGTGTAGGTATTGCATTTTTGTAGGAAACAGCTGAATTTGTTTAATAAGCGATGAAAAATTCTGAAAAATGGGGGGGGGGGGTTTAGAATGATGTACTGAATATGTGGTAACCGTTTTCGCGTCGGTGTCCCTCCCACCCGGTATAGCCCATGACTTAGACATAATGACATAACGTAATAGGTATGTAGAATTTTTGGAATCGGTTCAATAGTTCCGAAGATAAAAACTTACAATCCTTACCTCTGTATAATATTAGTTATGTTTATCACTGGCTTGGACGCTACTTCCACTATACTTAATTTAACAAACATTAACAAATTCTAGAACTCGCCTGAAGTAATTAAGTGACTCACGTCAAAGAGAACGTTTTATGTATCATCCATACATACGGCTTGCGAATAAAACTTCACCCACATCCAAGTCAAATAATATTTCAATGTCGTCGACCTTCACCAAGTTCTTACGAAGTCCAAGAAAACTGAAACATTAAGTAAACTCCGAAGTTCACAAAATATAACGGCAAAGTTTCTCAACAGTAAAGTGAAAAAGCCAGAAAATTTTGTCGGCAGTAAAATCACTTTTTCATGTTTTAATATTGTCGTAACACACCGTGTTTATAAAATTTCCAGCGACTACTTAATTATTTATAAAGGCTCCTAAAATGGCGGCCATTTTGTCATGTCAATCTGTTCCGTCCTCACTAGGATAAAACGTAACAAAGTTAACACTCAACTGCCCAGAGTGATCTACATTATACAATGTTTGGCACAAAAGCAACTTAATCAACTGAACGAAACTTTATTCATATTCACATAAAACTCAAATTGCGTTAACTAATTTTAAGTGGCTGTTATTACGTTAATGAAAAAAGTTGATCCCACGTACAGATTTCTTGCTCAGTATAGGAAGTTTTTGACTTTTATCGCTTGATTCTGTGATCTTGTAAAAGTTGAACAATTTTGACAGTTACAGGGCTTAAAGCACCGGTTCCCTCATAAAATATTTATTGATCTTGTTTGTTCAAAAAGCTAAACCAATAAAGTTTTCTGTTTTTACGATTTTTAATATAAAATTTAGGGACACGCTTCGATAAATTATTTCATATGAAAAACTTCGTTATTTTTAAAAGAAAAGGCTTGATTGATGAGCACGACGTACACCTGTTTAATGTTCTCACAACGAACTGAAGTTAATTGATGAACATCAATCATAGTGTCTGTCAATGCTGGTTTAGAAGACAAGAACAATATCAACATAATTTGTTTTAATCATCTTACAGAAAAATACATTATTCTGTCCAAATGATACTTAGATTAACGAAATTGAGTTAAAAAACAAAATTACTTTTCGGTTTGAAGTAAATTATAGCTAAGTGCACATTACAGCAAGTCGGGCCACAAGGTATCGCATTTCAATACAAAAGTGTGGCACAGCACGTTTGCAGTGTGCGATGGATCATACTGAATATATAAACGTGATTTAGGACTATTATTATAATGCGATGCAGACCGCCCAAATCTTTGATAGTCTTTAAAATTGATATTTTAATAAACATAAAATTAATAAGCATAGCAGCTTGTTATTTCTATTTTTGCTGGTACTCTAAACACAAGTTAAATCTTACATTGGGTGCCAGAGCCCATCGATAACACTCTGTTCCCTAGTTGAAACGCTGCATAGTGCTTAGATAAGTGTTTCTTGTACAATTATTTAAGGTAATGAACGCGACACGATCATTATGCGCGGCTTGCTCGAAGGCAGGGTCGCCATGTAGGGAAAGGTGTAATTGAGTAGACGAATTGATGTATAATACCACTATTTATTAGCAAACCATTCAATATATAGAGTTAGGCTACTTACACATACAGACATAGACATAGTTCTATGACACCCACACTACAATAATTCTTTTTTTTATTATCCCACTGCTGGGCAAAAGCCTCTCTTCATGCAGAAAAGTTACAAGCATTAATCACCACACGACTGCTCAAGGCGGATTGGCGATGTCAAACTTTTATGAATCCAAGTTTCCTTACGCTGTGTTTCTTCACCTATGTCAATGATGTCCAAGATAAACGTTCAAATTACATCATCGTCATCATCATCATTCTCCTGCCCTTATCCCAAATTATTTGGGGTCGGCGCAGCATGTCTTCTTCGTCCATACTTCTCTATTACTCGTCATCTCAGCAGTCACCTCCTTTCTAGCCATATCATCCTTCACACAGTCCGTTCGTTGTTTCGTCGTTGTTTTAACTCACAAATTTCCGCACTGCATATGAATTGAAAAAGACACATTGGTACTTGCCTGAATTTGAACCCACACCCTCATGCATGAGAGGTGAGACTGCAAATACAGAGCCATCACGAGACTTATCATCTGCCTAGCCTTTTCTCAACTATGTTAGGGTCGGCTTCCAGTCTAACCGGATGCAGCTGAATACCAGTATTTTACATGGAGCGACTGCCTGTATGACCTCCACAACACAGTTAGTACTAGGTAATATGATACCCCTTGGTAAGACTGATTGACTGGTAGACTGGTTGGTGGAGCCATCACGACACTGACAAACATAATAAAGTAATTAAAACATCAAATTATGAAATAGAGACTGCCTAGGGTCAATCAGAGCACCTTGGGGTTAGATCAAGATAGAAACGTTCTAAAAGCTTTTAATCTCAGTTTACATTAGGATGATTAGTGAAGATCCCAGTGGAGCCGGCACGTGATATAATAGCGAAGCGAGGAATTTCCCGTAAATAGGATTTTTCTTTGCTTTTATAGTACTGAACTTAGCTGTATAGTAGATAGGGTGAATCCCTTTAAGGAATGATTTTCATAATTGTAATTATCCTAATTCGTTAGTTATTTAACTGTTTTCTACAAAACGGCAATACCTATACGGTCAAACTACGGTCAGTACTTTCTCAAGTTATTATGCCTTGTGACTGTGTCTGTAGCTTCGCTTCTTTGTTGTTTTTTTTGACATCCAAAAGTGCCTGTGATGGTCTAATTAAAATAAATGCTTCGAGTTTGAGTTTGAAATGTATAGAACAGATTTTTTTTTTATTACAGAATCATCTGCCTAGCCTTTTCCCAACTATATTGGGGTCGGCTTCCAGTCTAACCGGATGCAGCTGAATACCAGTATTTTACATGGAGCGACTGCCTATCGGACCTCCACAACCCAGTTAGTACTGGGTAATACGATACCCCTTGGTAAGACTGGTTGTCAGACTTTTTGGGCGACTGACTGCCTAACGACTGTCAAAGATCTACATATGACACCCGGGACCAACGGCTTAACGTGCTTTCCGAGGCACGGAGGAAACTCGGTATGTAATGGGCGGTCACCCATCCACAGACCAACCCAGGCAAGCACGGCTTAACCTAAAGATCGACCCGAGCGGCTGTTATTATTTAGCCACGAGCTCCTCTTTAGCCACGAGCTCCTCACTTTTTATTACAGAATAATCAGCCTATAATGTCCCCATTGCTGGGACACAGACCTCCTCTCTGTGAGAGGGAATGGCTATAATCCACCACGCGGGCCCAGTGCGGGTTGGCAGATGTCGCATGTCTTCGAATTTTTTGGTTCTAGGACATGCCGGTTCCCCCACGATGTTTTCCTTCACCGTTTGGAGAGCAGATTCAGAATGATTTACTGAATAAGTGGTAACCATTTTAGCGTCGGTGTCCCACTCTGAATAGTATGACCACTTTAAGTGTGCAGTTCAAGATTGTGTTGCTTGTTAAGAAAATTTGCATCGATATGTCAAACTTGGTACATTTATTTTAGCTCTGTATTGGTCGACTGCACAGATGAGTTGGTGTACCAAAGATTTTCGGTAGATTGTGTCAATTTAATAGAAATTATCGGTGATAGAATATCACCCTGTCTAAGTCAGGGTATTTTAACAGTGAAAATACTCCACTATTCTGTAGCGTCACATAATATTCTTCCAATTCTTAATACTCTTCCATTCTGTCCCCCCATACTTAAGTACAAATGCTGTATCCATGATAATATTGTAACACCAAATGATTTGAACAGAGTAACCATGGAGTTTCTTGCCGGTTCTTCTCCATAGGAAATGACCAACCCGAACCGTGCACCTTTTTGTCGACGTTTTATAAGTGCCCATCGAGGCCTGTGAAATAAAATATTTTGATTTTGATTTCAAGCCTAATAACATCGAAATAATTCATACTTTCTCATAAGTCGTAAATTAAAATTACCACTTTCAGGAAAATTAAAATACCTTCACTTCCCGAAATTTATGTTCAAAACCATTTTAATCCATTTATAGTGTTCGTTTACATATAAGCAATGGCCTACTTATAATAATTGGTTTACTCGCTTGAAATTGAGGCTAGCGTGTACTTTAATGCGATTGTGAAGATTAATGTACTAATACTATAGTTATCTTTATACTTCCGTACTTAGTAAGCTGAAAAAAAGTTTTTTGTCGTAATCATTATGCTTTATTCCTGGGTCGTGGTAAGATCGCTCCATGTAAAATACTGATTTCAGCTTCATCCGGTTGGACTGGAAGCCGACCTCAACATACTTTGAGAAAAGACTAAAAAAATGAATCATTATGGTTTTAAACTTCACGCCCGTTAAACCCAGAGGTGTGCTAGATACCTGCAGTACACCCTAATTTTGGCAGTTATCTTAAATTCCCCGGAAATACTTTGGGAAAAGACTAACCAGTTAAATCATAATACTTTTAAACATCACGCCAGTAAATCCGAGGTGTTAGCCAGATGTATACCTGCAGTACACCCACATTTTGCCAGTTATGTTTAATTCCCATATAAGGGGGGGGCAAGGCTGCCAATATCAACCGAAAAACCCAATATCACCAGGAAATAGTGAAAAACAAGTTGTTTACCAACTTATTTTGTTTCATAATAATTATGAAACTAATAATTACGGCTTTGATTACTTACCACGTGTACTTTATCGCCTGAATGATTGTTGCTAATGAGCCTGATTATACCAGTGATATATTGTTTAGCATCACTATTATAGAGGGTTGTGAAACGATTTATTTTAGTGCAATTAAAGTAAAAAACTTACTACTTGAACATAGGAAACATTCAAAAAAGATGTTTCTTTTTCAGTGTGTTTTATTATTTAGAGTGACAAAGAACTTACTCTTAGTTGTACTTACACAACACACAAACGCATACACACACACACACATACACACATACACACACACACATTATACACACTCATTTGTTTTTCAATTTCACAAAATGATTTCACGTGAATATTCACAATTTTGTTGCATAAAATGATTTGTTTATTTTGAAGTGTAAGTATGGTTGCATTTAAAACGTAAAGCTCTCACTTCATATCACTTTCCTTGTAACATATTACATCATGTTACCAAATTAGCTTCGTTAGCATTGTCTTCGAAACATTTCCTGCACGTCTGACCTACCAAAACCAGACAGCCGTTGCATGTTTATTTTGATACGAACACCTTCACATTTCCTTTTGATAGACACTATTCAAGCATGGCGTTTGACACCAGACCAAGAAACATCACCTCGTCTCTTTCACACATATGGGAATATTGAAAATATGGTGAGCTTTTTCAATCGTGCACCGGCTTCAGGAACGTCAGGAAAGCTTTCAGTCCGCGTTTGAGCGGCAGGGCGCGCGGACGTATGCCGACGCCGCCCAGCTACTTGCCGCGATATTTGAACCGCATTTCGTACGGACGTTTTATTTTGCTTGCTGAGTTCGAGTTGCGAGTGTATATTTGAATATTACCCCATTATTGCCGGCGACGGTACACAACTTTTGTTACTCTAATAAAATCAAACTTTAGGTCGATCGCTCGGTCGTAAGTGAATGCGTTTGTGATTTATTCGATGTACAAAGTTTATATTCGTCGCCTGAACCGTGTATGTGTGTTTATAATTCCAAACATAGCCAAATATTAGTGTAATTGCTTAGTTTCCCGCATTAGACTATACCCTTCGGTCCAAACAAGTGACTTATTAGCAACTGCTGATATCAATTCTTCATATCTAACTTATTGTAAATATATTTTGGAAGAGTATTGTGTATTTGGTTCGAGGACCAAAGTTCTGGATGATATACTTAAAGGCTTAAGTGTAGTGCTTTGTGTAAATAATACATTTGTAATGCGAACATATCTATGCAGTGAGTGCTACTCCTGTTGAAGTTAACCACAACGAAGACTAATTGATATTGATTTCCCACATACCAACACAAGGTAAGAATATTTATACTACATTTATATTATGTACTATGGCTTCCCGTGTTTACATTAAATGGATAAAATGAATTAAAATTAGTAGGGCATTTTCTTTAATCCATTTCACTATGTTCCTTGAGTTAAGTTTCATGTTACAGTTAATGAAAATTGACAGTTTTGTTCTAAGTTATTACATTATTCAGAGGAGTAGTTAAAAGGTCATCGAAGTTTCCGACAGGCATTACTTACAGGGTCTACTGATGGTGTCTTTAAGAAATAAGTTGAAAAGTTTGGAATTTTATAGACATGTCTAGTACAGCGCGTGATAAGTTTCTTCTACGAATTAACAGCTGGTCTTTTGAATTCTGAATTGAAATAGGGTAATGTAAGCTCTCCTAATTGATGCTATTATTTCAATCCGTAACTGAAACTTCAGACATTATCAAAAACTGTTCGGTTGAGTTTTTGTTCTAGAAAAGTATTCGATATTTTTAGTTGTTTACAATATTTTATCTGTGTGATCTTCAATTTAAATAAAGGTTATTCACGGTTATTGCTCTTGTAATAGAGCGCGAAATCGCTTATCATGGATTACAACGGATTATGTATCTGGGCTGACGAATATGTAATATTATAAGTATTAGAGGTGAAAATATAATCCGTTTTTAAACGCCGGCCGCCGGTGATAAATGTGTAAGCAAAACATTATGGTGTTTTACGTTTATTTTGAAGTAGTCGAATGATAAATACTTGTTCGCCTAATTTCGTAATAACTTCTTCGATTTTTCTTAATTAACTTGTTTAAAGGCAGATGAGCAGAAAGATTCGGAGTAGAACAATGTTTCAATGATAAGAAGACCAAGTTGAAAATGTTCATACTTTGTCGTAATTTGACAAATATGTCAAAAACTTTTGAAAAATATATACAGGTATTTTATTTGTGTGTATATCTTTTAATTTTGTGTGCAATAAACAATAAGAATATTTTTGCCAGATTGAGACCGAGATTAAAATACGAACGATCTTCAAAATGTACTGAAAGATTGCGAAGAATTTATGATTGTCTTCAGATATTCTTTATTCCGAAGCATTCCACGTTCAGCTATTTCCGCTATTACCGTTATTGTTTACACGAAAAAGTGATGTTCCAAATGTCACCAAAATACATGACCTTGAATTCCCATATTCATTACTAGCTGTTACCCGCGACCTTCGATCGCGTGAAATTATTATAAAAAAATTACTTCCCTTTTTGAATCGAATTTTGTTACCAATTTCAAGGGTTTTATTTTTTTGCGCGGAACCCTAATATTTTTTCTAAAATAAAAGTAGCCTATGTTAATCATTATAACATCAGCTATCTGCCAGTCAAAGTTCCGTCAAAATCGGTCCAGCCGTTTCTGAGATTAGACGGAATAAACAGACAGACAAACAGACAGGCAGACAATTATTGAAAAAATATGTGTTTTTGTTACAAGTACCATAATTATATACTTTCAAATCCATTTAGTAAAAAGCTGTTATTCGGGTATTACAAACAGACACTTCAATATTATTTATTTGTATTGTATAGATATAAATATTAGTTAGGAAAGCCATATTTTCGCGTCCATTCTTTTGGAACCGTATCAAAATATCGCGAAGGTTATTTGTGTGCTAAAATGCCAACTTCGCCACAGCTTGAAAAGCTTGAAAGGGAGTTAGCATTTGTCTAACCTTTTCTGGTACAGTTTTAGGTCAGTTACTCACAGTCATTTAGGTCTCGTAGTTTCTGGAACCATCTATACATCTAAGGGTAGCCTGTCAGTAACACGGTTTACGTTTCTTGATGTGATGTTATTAGTGAGTTTGTGTCGCCGTTGAGCTTTCTAGAAATTGTTTTTCCATGAATGAAAACGTTTTGATAGTGTTTTTTTTTTTATATAATAATGGGATATTCGTAACAGTGATTGTAGTATTACTTTTGCTAGTACACACACATGCAAACCTACTTACTACGACAGTATAAAATTCATATTTTTACCAAATAAGTGATCTATTGAGAATTAGTGGATCTATCTTTTTAGTTTTTTTTCTTTGTGTTTCTTTATTTTTCTTTCTTTTTTTTTATGCTGTCTTGGCTTCTGTACGTTATTTCACGGGTAACCACTGAAAACCAGCGCTGTGTTGTGGGCCCCCCATAGCACAGCATCATGCTGATTGATAACCTGCTTGTCGCAGTCACGACGTGCAAGCTGTTAACTTTTTTCTTTTTTTGTTCCATCCTGTTGAATTTAACTGTTTAATAGAACATAACACCAATGATTCTCATAGAGTTTGGTAGAGATACACCTTATCGAACGTCGGACAGCTCTTGGGTTCGATTTTCAAGGTCACATTGTTAGGTTTTTCCAATAGGAATTTCTTAGCAGCAGCTAGGAGTTAGAATTTAAGTAGTTGCGCTTGCGACTCTAGCATTTTGTAGCAAAAGTAACTCGTTTCATCTATACACCTATACAAATAAATAAAATTGAAGTGTCTTTTTGTAATATCAAAATATCAACTTTTTACTGAATGTATATGAAAATATATACGGCACTAAAAACAAAAACATATTTTTTTTAATTTTTGTCTGTTTATTCCGGCTAATCTCCGAAACGGCTGAGCCGATTTTGACTGAACTTTTACTGGCAGATAGTTGATATTATAAGGTCTAACTTAAGCTCCTTTTATTTCAGAAAAATAATTAGGGGTCCGTGCAAAAAAATTAAACTTTCGAAATTGTTAACAAAATCCGATTAAAAAAGAAAAGTATTTTTTTTTTTTATAGTACTTTCACGCGAACGAAGGTCGCGGGCAACAGCTAGTTAAATATAAAATTAAACAAGTACAGAAAAGATAATAAGTCCACTTTACAAGTATGTACTTAGTAAAAGAAATCACTGTAATCGTACATTTGAAACAACTCATGATCAATAAGAAAATAGAAAGAAAATGAATGTTTTATAGACGATGTATATTCCCATAACACACAGCTAGCGTTCGCGTGATAGGTGAGTTAGTTCGTGAATTATTTTTTGTTCATTACTTAGGGTGTAAAGGTTCTCGTATTAATTTGATACATTGTTATCGCTTGTCACTGAGTATGACGTAGTTTACCGTTAAATTTGTAGTTTTAACTTTTCGTTAAGGCTGCGGTTTTGATAATTGTATTTGTTAATAATAATTTTTTTATTTTTTTTATACATATTTTATTTTTTTAATTTTTTTATTTACTTATATATATATTTTTTTCTTTTGTTTATGCTAACAGAGTCATATTTTACGAATTAAAAGCAATTGCTTTCTGAAAAATATTACTTACTACATTAAAAGTAAGAACAAAGTAATGACCGACAAGGGGCGGCCATATCATTTGGATTAATACTTCAACATGTATAATAATACTGTAAGGGACGTTCTTGGATTATTTTAATGTACCTATTACTTATAGATCTGGACGAGTTCATATCGGCTTAGTAAGGCTTGAGTTTAGTTTCGCCGAGCGATGGCTCTTGAACTTTACGAATCAGCAAAGACTATTATTTATAGGTCGTTTGATTCTTTGATGATATACTCGTAGTTGGAGAAAACACATACAATTTTTGTTAGCTACCTTAAAATCAAGGTAATGTAGGATAATTTAGGGAGCTTATACCAGTGGCTACCATATTCAAAACCTTGCGTATTCAACAAAATTTCAATGAGATGTCAATCCCATATTTTTTTTTACTAAATATGTTCGTAATCGCTGAGCGATCGAGGAGCTCGTGGCTTGATAATAGCAGCCGCTCGGGACTATCTTTAGGTTAAGCCGCGTTTGCCTAGGTTGATCTGTGGACGGGTGATCACCCATTACATACCGAGCTACCTCCGTGCCTCGGAAAGATCTTTGGCAGTCTTTACAGGTAGTCAGTGGTTCGAAAGTCTAACAACCAGTCTTACCAAGGGGTATTGTATTGCCCGGTATTAACTGGTTTGTGGAGGTCATATTATATGCAGTTGCGCCATGTAAAATACTGGTATTTTGATGCATCCGGTTAGGCTGGAAGCCAAACCCAACAAAGTTAGGAAAAGGCTACGCAGATGATGATGATGATGGCTGTTTCATACATTTACAACATTACCATCACCGCTGTATCTGATAGTGTCCTTTGTCTAGGCCTTAAACAAAAGAAGTGTTCCAGGACAAATAATAGTGTGATAGCCATACAGCCAAATCGTTTTAACAATATGAAGATAAATTGACTCTGAAAGTAGTGGGTGCACGATTTTGGTGAGTTATTCCACATCATTTGTTACAATACTCAACGGAAATGTAGGTTAGGAGTGGAACCATTAGGATTCAGATATAGTGATTTAGTGTAATTTTGTATTAGGTCGAGCGGCTGGCTTTCCGGGAACGGGTTCTTTTGAGGGATTTGTGGGTAGTTTACTAGTAAATTACATCGACTTTGTTAGTGAAAATGGCGCAAATTATGTCAATTTCACACAACTGAGTGAGGATGTTAGTTGTGATTTGCTGATGAATGGAAAAGGATAATATAAGAATGTTTGTGATTCTGTGAGAAGACAGAACAAAAGGATTACTTAAGTTAATTTAGTATTAATTGCTTATTAAACTAATAACTTTGTTGTTAGTTTTCTTATTTTAGGTTATTTAATAGTTTTTAATTAATTATGTATTTAGTTAGTTTAATGCTTAATAAATTTAGCTTTCCATACAATTAATTAAATTGCTTATGATGTAGGTACTAAATTTAATAAGTGGGTAAATCAATTTTCGTTTCAAATATTTTCTCTGAATACACTAGTGTAAACAAACCCTTGACGAACCCATCACCCACCAACCAAGCATTCTGTACATCAAACTTTACGCAAAAGTTATTGCTGGGAAACGACTTTTTTTTGGTGTGAAAAGTCACGTTTTACAGTACGACTCAATGGAACGCACTCAAAGCATTGTGCTGATGGATTCAATCCATCCATCAGCACAATGCTTTATATAGTATGGGGGTCGTGGAGGAAGGTTTGACCTCCAATATCTCCGTAACTAGAAGGTTCCCAGGTATGGTCTAGAACAAAAATATCGCGAAATGTGGGTGTACTACTAGATACAACTCTGCCTAACCCTTCGGGGATTACAGGCGTGATGTTACGTTATGCTAAGTAGTACATAACTCGATGTTTTAACCCCGTCTTATCGTTCACGACCTGTCTTAAAGAAATTAAATTGGCTTTAGTCTGACAACTTTGATCGAAATCGATGGAATCTCTGCAAAAGACAGGGGTAGGACAAAGTTAATATAACAAAGATAGGACGAATATATTATTATCGAAGTCGTGAAGGAAGGGCGTTTTGGGAGCTGCCTTATATAAGTAATTTTTGACGTTCAAAAGGCGCGCATCCTTAGACTGGTTTGAATAAACGATTTTTGATTTCATTTCATTTTCGCTCGGCATTGTTGTAACAAGTTCACGATTTATTTATAAGTTTAATGTCAGTAATAAGGTCAAGTAATAATGGCCCTGACTGTCTATCTGTGTTACCTTTCTTGGTTCTTTCTTTTCTTTCTTGCTTTCTTTACTTATGTATCCTAAGTCATGTCTTTAACTTATTCATTAATGTTTGCATGCCAATTTTATGGCGAAATGTGCATTACACATATTATTTTTACCATCTTTTGTACCACATTTACTGCAAATAAATAATGTTGTCTTTAACTTTTGACTCGGTGGTTCGAACCCACGTAGAAAATTTACTTCGTATAATGTATTGCTTCACCACTGCTCTCAAATCGGTGAAGGAAAACATCGTTGGGAAAGTGTCTAAGAACCAAAAATTCAAAGACATGTGAAGCCCACCAACCCGCACTGCGGTCGCGTGCACTCTCTTACAGAGACAAGGCTTATATCCCAGCAGTGGGTTCACATTACAGGCTGATTAGGCAAAAAAAAACATTGATTCTACTAAATGGAGGTATCGCACAATAATGCGGAAGAAAAAAGAAAAAATAATTGTCACAGGGACATGCTTATACAACATGACAAAAAAAAAATGCGGAACGCAGAAAAAAAAATACAACAGGACGGAACAAAAAAGTTAACAGCTTGCAGCGTGACTGCGACAAGCAGGTTACACTCATCATGATGCTGTGCTATGGGACGCTCACAGCACAGCGCT
Organism: Noctua comes; assembly: GCA_963082995.1. NCBI lineage: Eukaryota > Metazoa > Arthropoda > Insecta > Lepidoptera > Noctuidae > Noctua > Noctua comes. The sequence goes on along the minus strand of OY720280.1, from coordinate 9,664,486 downwards.
GGTTTTCAGTGGTAACCCGTGCACTTTGAAAAGAGTAACCAGGAGGGAGGGAGTTTCTGGCCGGTTCTTCTCCATAGGAAACGACCAACCCGAACCGTGCACCTTTTTGTCGACGTTTTATAAGTGCCCATCGAGGCCTATGTGAAATAAAATATTTTGATTTTGATTTTGTGCAAAAACGTACGGTAACCAAGACAGCATAAATATTCGATTACATGAATAACAAAATAAAACAGACTCTTGGATTATAATTCTTCTTCTTTATCGTGTGGTTGGTGCCTAACCTGGTGTCAGAGTTTTATGCCGCCCATAGGCCTCTGAATTGACTTCAATGCCGTCGAGAGATATCTTTCAGGCATGCTGGTTTCCTCACGATGTTTTCCTTCACCGAAGCAAGTGATAATTATACAATACGCAAAACAATCCATAATTTTATATATTTTTTTATTAATTATTTTGTTTGTTTGTATTATAATATAAAACAACTATAAAATAAACATTAAAACAAAAAATACAAACACACCTTAGATGTTGTTCAGGTAAAAGTAATCGTGCGAAACCCAAACGAGTATTAATCCCTCAATCGGTTCTTATGACACGTACGCAGTGAAACGGTTATTCTTAGCAGATGACACACGCCGCAGTTTGTATTGGGGAAACGGAAATCATACGGTAGGTATGTACTCGAATATTATTGAGTTATGCTCGGCAATTTCAGGATTGATATTGCCCGACTATTTTTGTATTAGAATGGGGTTTTTATTTGCATACATGTCACGAGTATGTGTAAAATGTTTTATTAAAATGCTGGACTTGATTTGATTGTCCATTTTAATGTACCATCTCAACATGAATGATGTAACCAAGAGTTTGTAAAAGTATACTGATTTAAAAGAGTGTCCATGAAGTTTCTTGCCCGTTCTTCTCCATAGAGATCTACGTTAGGGAATGGGCAAATACAGTACTTTCACAGTTTTTATGCCTTGTGACTGGGACTGTAGCTATAATTGTCTTTGTTTCGACAATTCAAAAGTGCCTGTAACTGGCCTATTTGAAATAAATGCTTTGATTTTGATTTTGATTTTGATTTTGTCAACTTTACTTGAAAACTAAGAATGTAACGTTGATCTCAGGGCTTAACCGCTTTGAACCGCCGTTTGTTTCTGTTACGACTTTCAACAGAATTGACATTAACTTTTCGATAGCTTATGTCAATTTTATACATTTGCGAGTTTTCCGAAATTTTTATCGGTGTATGCTTTGCAATGTCTTTATTCAGTATTTTTTTTTTCAGAATCCTACCAGTATGTAGAACAATTACTGTGTAAAATATCATCAAAATGTGTTCAGTAATTTAGTAGTCTATAGAGTACGAACAGACATAGATTTTTATACAGGTATAAAGATAAAATGACGCTCTGTCAGGGCCCTCTGCTGTTACACAAAACTTAGGACTCCTTTATTTATAGGTAAGGCTTTAATATCTTTTCATTCATTATCATTATACCATTATTTTCGTTTCCCTGTAGTCTATAATTAGGTAAGCCTCCTTCGATGTTCTCCATTCTTCTTTTCTTTGTTCCAATCTTAGCCAGTCTTCACGAAAAGCTTAATTTTATCGTCGACCCATTTTGTCTTCGCCTCAATTTAACCATTACATTATAACTTGGTAATTTATATGCATAGAACGGCCATAAAAATATAATCTCGTAAATTTCTGATAATAATTCATTTACTATCTCTTTACCATCTATTTTCCAATTTTTCCCATGGCCACTCTATCAAGGTCACTATACAGGGTGTAAACAGACCCTTCACATAGCCGTCAACCAAGCTTTCTGTACATCAAACTAAGTAACATTACGCAAAAAATATTGTTGGGAATCAACTTTTTTTTTGGGGTGAAAAATCACGTTTTACGGGTACTCGATGGAAAGCACTCAAAGCATTGTGCTGAGGGATGGATTGAATAGTACGGGGGTCGTGGAGGTGTGTAAAGTAAACATTTTACATTAAAAACATGTATTTAAAAAAAAATTGTGAAAAAGTTGGAACTTTGTCCCCCAATATCTCCGTAACTAGAAGGTTCCCAGGTATGGTCTAGAACAAAAAAATGATCGCAAAGACGGGGAGAACAAGTGCCTTTCGGTTATGTTAAGGGTCTATTTACACCCTTTATTAAGATACAAGGTGTTTCTCGCAAAAAGCGAATGATAATAATAGCTATTTCACTAACAGCCTAATATTAGTGTTTTGCAAAAACGTATACCGACGAAATTATCACAAATGGGCTGTAATTCATTTAATCACTCGCGTCCATCGTATGAAATGAGAGAATAACCCTGAAAATAGCACTAGCTACGTTGTTAAGGTTTCTTGGTGCTTTATTAGGTAACAAATATTCATTTTCACACTAGCATGTTTTTTTTTTTACTAAGATTATATCCGCACGCAAAACACACGCTTTGACATGGAGTTGCGGATACCAGCCCGTTGTACAATACAATACTAAGATGATAGTTTTTCTCTTACGTTAAACGTATAAGCTGCGACTCAACTAAGGGCGAATTTGACGCACGGTTTGCGTAGTGACTGAGCGAATGACTGCTGCGCTGCGCGTCGCGGTTCGATTCCCGGAACAAATATATTTGTATGACCTGCAGATGGTGGTTGTATGTGTTTTGGGTCTGGCTGTTTGCTTATGTGAGTTTAAATGTTTGTAATCGCACCCACGGTACAGGAGAATTTCTAGTGTGGGGCACCGTGTTTGTAAAAAAAAACAAAATCTGCCAGTGTTATCATTTTAGTGGAATTATTGACGGCTCTTGAACGCGATTTAGATGTGTTGTTGTGATGATCGCGTTTAGTTAACTGGTGAAATACGTAATAAGCAACTGCTATGTCTTTGCTTTCTTACTATACAAACATATGTTGTAGACCAATTAATAAGTTGTTTGTTTTAGACTGCAGTTCATAAAAACTTCCCATAATGGATGTTAAGATACCCTTAATGAAGCTGAAACGCACTTGTTCTCCCCGTCATTGCGATCACTTTTTTGTTATAGACCATACCTAAGAACCTTCTAGTTACTGAGATAATGGGGGTCAAAGTTTCAACTTTATCACAAGTTTTTCTTTAAATTCAAGTTTTTAATGTAGACATCCATCATCATGCTTTGCGGTAACCATGATAAGTTCAGTATCGTGTACCTCTGCAAGACAAAAGTAACTCACATCCAACAAACTTGGCACCTTGCCGATTGCAGTCTACCAGAGCTCGGAGATAGCATACGTCCGCTAATAAGCAAAACGTCGCACGTTGACATCATACTTTGATCACCGATTTGTCAGTCAGCGTGACAACTAGGTATGGCAGACTGCCATGCCATAAACCAGGGACGTTTCCTTCTAGCATATTATTTATTTATATTGATAATAAAAACGTGGAAACACCGGGAACGCCAGATAAATGATGAAGCTGTCCAAGTTGCTACGTCATAATCTGCCTAGCCTTTTCCCAAACATGTTGGAGACGGCGTCCTGTCTTACCGATTACAGCTGGTTTTACATGGAGCGACTGCCTATCTGACCTCTACTATTCAGTTACCGTGTAATACGATAGCACTTGGAAAGTCTCGTTGTACCGTACCGGCCGGACAAAATTTAAGTCATAGACACAAGAAGGGCATACAGTGACCTTATTGATTATGTTCTTCAGAAAGGTCAGCTGCGTAGTACCCGCAACGATGTACGTGTATGACCAGACGTATGAACTTGAATAACAGGAATACGTACTCCATGTACACATTGTAATGACCGCAGTAAGTGTTGTTCTAAAGTACTTTAATATAATCATTTTGTAAGACAATGAATGCCTGCCAGGGCTGCGGGACTGTTCGAAAGAGATACCGTGGCCCTGGAACACAAAGTGCAAAGAAGGAACATGGATGGGTTTTAGTCAGTACAAGTCTGACACTCCCTTCCGCTCCGCCCAGAGTGGGGGGGGGGGGTCATTTGATGATTTCCCATCCGAAAAAAAAAGACAATGAATAACTATACAATGAAATACATCCGCGGTTGATGTCATTACTTTACTAATAAACTTGAAAGCATTTTGGTATCGTAATTTTTGGACAGTGGCACGTGTCAAAACACGTATTTTTCAAGGCAAAAATGTAAATGTAAGTAACGTTCAAAAATATTGCTATTGGGCCCCTGGAGACCAGGTTAATTAACAGCCTTTTTCAATGTCTATAATTAAAACACGTACAAAAATATAAAAGTTTATCAGTAAACGGTAAGTTTGTCGGTTGGTCGGTTGCTGTAAATCGGTTCAAAGGCCCAACTGGAATTGTAGGTACACACGGCGGCACGTGAAGCTGTACATTTCCAGTGTAACTTGGCCTCGCTTTGTATAGATATCCTATACAATGAGAGATCCGTATAAACAGGTTTTGTAAAGCTTGTTTGGCCGTCGTGCGTACCTTTAAAGCATATTTTACTTTTAATCTCTCCGGCCGGTCTATCTAGGCTCCTATCACTCAACAGTGATTTACAATCCCTTTACCAAATTACTTCGCAGTGCGTTGGTATACAGTATTATTGTTAAAATACCCTTGTCTTCAGAAATAACCTTTTCATATTATCTTCTTTTTGTATAAGTGAAAAGGTCAATGAAGGGGAAATAACAAAGAATGTAGGCACCTTACTTTCCTTGATAAAGTCAGAAACTACACGTTTTTGTATGTTATAATTTATTTAGTGAGGGAGCTTTTGCGATTAACAATATTTTGAATCGAATATAGGAATGTCTAAGCACACGATATACCCACTTTCACACACCCACGCTTAAATTCTCAACACTCACTCACTCATCCATTCACCCACCACACCCCCTCCCCCACACAGGCATACATCATACACTCACTCACACACTCCCCCCATACACTTACTCACACCTAACCATTCCCCACACACCATCTTAGTGACAAGCATTTTCACTTTTTAATTTCTTTTATTTGTCTTAATTTTGTTTTTTTTTTCTAATCTCTTTTTTCTGTAATAATTGTTAAAAAGAAAAAAAACGAGTGGAGGCTCCTAACAAAAAAAAAATTCTTACAAACTAGTGACTGGAGTTTCTTTTTAGGCGTCCAAAGCCTGGATGTCTAAAAGGAAACTCCAATCACAAATTTGTAAGAAAAAATTGGCAAAAACAATAAATCATTTTTCTTTTTTCATTCAATTATAACAAAGAAGCAGCAATTGCAGTACACTACATGTTGGTTTGCCCTTGAACTGGTCTAGCTGACGCAGCTCTATAAAATGAGTTTGATTCACTTTATACTGGTTTGGTTACCATTGACGCGAAGTGAGTAGTGACGTGTGCCCTACTGTACCTATTTTCCTTTTACGGCCAAGAATTTGCCTCTTTTTATGTACTAAAATCATAAAATACGAAATAATTTTACGAGCAATTGAATTCTTTAAAAACAACTTTTTCCACTATAGTTCTTTATAAATCTCGAGTGAAATTCTCTTTTTTATAACACATGAATGGTTACCGCTGAAGTATTTTCTATTTACATCGATAGACGTTTGCCCTTGGGTCAAAGAAGTCGTTAACATACAACGAGTATTGAACCGCCTGTTCCACTGAACTTTATAGCTGACGATAAATAAATGACAGTCAGTACAATCGGTAGCATTCGTTGAAAGGTCACAGCTGGTCGATCGATTATCTACCCCTCAAAATGTGTCAAAGTAATTGTAAAATGTAGTGACAAAGAAACTTATAAATTGGAATGTGTATTGAAATCTAAGCGAAAGAGATTCATCATTATCTGCTTAGCCTTTTCCCAACTATGTTAGGGTCGGCTTCCAGTCTAACCGGATGCAGCTGAATACCAGTATTTTACATGGAGTGACTGCCTATCTGACCTCCACAACCCAGTTAGTACTAGGTAATACGATACCTCTTGGTAAGACTGGTTGTCAGAATTTTTGGGCCACTGACTACCTATAACGACTGTCAAAGATCTACAAATGACAGCCGGGACCAACGGCTTAACGTGCTTTCCGAGGCACGGAGGAAACTCGGTATGTAATGGCTAGTCACTCATCTACAGACCAACCTAGGCAAGCACGGCTTAACCTAAAGATCGACCCGAGCGGCTGTTATTATTTAGCCACGAGGTCCTGAGCGAAAGAGATTAATGATAACTTTATTAACCTTCATCGATACTTTTTACAGAATTGTCTTTCAGTTTGAGCGACTACTTTATGTCCTTTCTTTGGTGTTGTTGGATTGTGTCGATGAGCTCCTTAAGTTCTGAGTTAAACTAACCGATTGCCGAAAAATTCGAGCACTGATTCTACAAGTTCACTCAAATCTGTGTGACTCTCTCCTCAAAATACCATCTTATACACTAATCTGCATGGTAATTAAGTCTATATATTTTCTTAAAATCTGGTATATACAGGATGTTATAAAAATGTTATAGAGCAGGACTTATTCGCCATAATAATTTTATTAATAGCATAGAAATTTAAAATCATTTTTTACATTAACAAATCTTACTATTCACTGAAACCTAATAAAACTTGACTAAGATTATGTATCAGGATTTTAAAAGTGACGTGAGTTCCGAGCTTGTACTGGAATAACTCTAGAAACCTGTTTACTGTTTGTTATGAGTTCCCGATATTTCGGCGCTGTTGCAAGCACCATGATCACGGATAAACTGAAGTTATTGCGGGTGGGTGTTTATGAGCAGACTAAATCGGTCTACCCTCTTTCTTGTTCGTTTTTCCCTCTTTCTTCTTCAGTTTATCCGTGATCATGGTGTTTGCAACAGCGCCGAAATATCGGGAACTCATAACAAACAGTAAACATGGTAAATATCCCGTTAGTATTAATAGTAATGTTAGTGACCATGATAATTTAAAATCTTATATCTAGAAACCTGATCTCACCAATTTCTAAATCGAATTTTTGAACCACTTGGGTTTTTAAATACTGTCTACGGTAATAAAAATCATTTACCAGGTTTATTGATTCACTACTTTACGCAAAATTTTTCTTTTGTACTCATCTCAGATCTGCGTTAATCGTTTCCAGGCCATTATTGATGTATTGTCTGTATCTTAATTACTTCTTCTAGTTCGTTAGTATCCGCCATCTTGTCTCTTTAGTATCACCTTAAGGCAGTACATGCCTACAAAGAATAATTACTTTATCACAGGGTCACATCGAGTATGCTGTTGACCGACATAATTAAGGGCGTGTTGGCGTAGTAACTTAAGTGCTAAAAAAGATTGACCTTGACCAAAAACCCTCGATGTTTCTGTTATGGGAGTTAGGACCTTCTGGATATTCTAATCAATAGGTTTTATAAGATGAAGACCGAGAGAGAAGTATGTAAGAGGAAGACGTCATGCTGTGCCGACCGAGAATGATGGTTCTAAATTTTGGTCAAAGCTTCCAGTCTCAAAATGAGTGCAAAGGTTGATATAATTATGTGAGACTTGCTCATTTTCAGTTACTGATATATACAGGGTAGCGACGACAATACGACCGTAATTTAAACTATGTATACCTCATGATGTTCCCAGTCTGCATACAAAAATTCAATCGAACATATCCAGTAGTATAGTCGCAGGGCATTATTTATCATTGTCAGCATTTTCTACATGATGTAGATTAATGGGCTAGCACCTACAGGTTAACGACCCCTGCTTCGGTATAAACACTAAACACATGTTGCCAACTCACTACTTCAAAAACGTTTGCTAAATTCGTTCCTTTTTATTTCCAGATGTGAATATAATATATATCAATATTTATATGTCGGATATGTCAGGATTTATTCTGTAAGGCTCGTACATCATGTGGGCAGACAATGGGTTTCGTGCTATGAAAACACTGGGTTGCGATACACTGTCTCTAGCAAAACTAATGAATTACTTGAGATTACAACTTAACACAATAACACGGAGCACAATGAATGGGGTACAGTTCCAAGACATCTCAACTCCGCCGCGATCAGACATTGACTGTCGCCTACGCCTCGAGCTGAACATCAGGGCTCTGTAGAAGCAAGCTGTGGTGTCGGTAGACTTCTAAGTAGGTCGCGTGATGTCACCATCAGCGCACTTGCGATTCATTTTATGTCCATATTACCGACTGGATCCGACATATAAATGGTGTTCCATTTCGTCGTTTATGCTATTTAGTATTTTCGAAACAATCTTTTTTTGACTTCGATGTTAGGATTTATTTGATAGTTTTAAAATATTCCTATGAATTAGTTCAATTACGAGTTTTTTCATTTAACTCGATTGAAAAATACCCATCATTTTAATGCAAGACATGGTCTATATAAAATCCATTCGTCCGTTTATGAATGAATAGAAAAACAAATATACAAACTTATGCATGAATAACCCCAGCAAAGAACAAACGACGATCGATTCTGCTAATAACAAGACTCTCTGCGAAACTATATAATTTTACATCGTGATACTGTGTGATAGCTATCGGGTATCCTCACTCTATTAAATGTTAAACTTCTCAACTTAATGCAAGTTTGCGTTCGGATATTGCATCTGTAGTTAGAAGTTACTGTTATCCTATCGGCTGTGTATCTACTGGTAGCGGATAATAATGTAGCATCGATAATAATAAATTATTTATAAGGGAATACGCCGATAGAATCTCGTTTGTGTTAATTTCGTATGATATGTATAATACTGTAGGATAAGGCACTAGTTGCATTCTCTATTTAAAGACCTCTTCGTCAGGTTAGGATGGATCAGGAGGATATACTTAGACGGCATATTCAACGAATTAATATAATATTTTATTCTCTTCAACATAAAGATCATTGGAAAAGCAAGATAATTATGCGCATCAAATTTTAGTATGAGTTAAAGTCAATATTAAAATACCAGCTTTATTGTGCTTACAATACCGTTGAAATGCCTGTGCTTGATCTGCCACACTCTTTGCTAACTTAGCCCAAATAGAAAGAACAGTATTTCCAAATAATTCCAAAATTAATCCAATAGGTACGTACCTACCTATTCGGATATACTTAGCGTGTAAATGCAATATAAATAGTCGTAAAAAGTGTGAAGTGGGCGTTTATATGGAATCAGACAGGCTGGTTTGCATCAAATAATACCCAACGAAACGTTTACTATAAATCTTAGTCCATCTACAACACAAATAAATGTCTATGGTTATTAACTACAAGTGCTAGAATAAGACGGATTTGAATTGGAAGTAATTGCTGGAAGGCGTTGAAATTTTCAGTCTGAATGTTGAGAAAACAAGCTATTACGGTACTTCTATAGTTTTCGCAGAATTTCTGGTATTTGTTGTGAGAAACATAAAACTGAGTTCACGAGGGGCCATTATTAACGGCACATGTTGTCGACACAAGGTCTTGGTGGATGTTGCTAAATTCAATGTGCAGTGAAAATGAAAACAAGCAGTTTTTAAAAACAGGGATTAGAGTGCAATTTTGTTTGTCTCTCGGTTTGTGTGCTTGTTATAGGCTAATTGAAATAAAAAACCGGTAAAGTGCGAGTCGGACTCATGAACGGTTCTGTACCATCGTAGTAGGTACCCTTTAATTTTAATTTATTTTTATTGTAATAGCGGCAACTGAAATTCACATTCTGTGAAAATTTCAACTGTCTACCTATTACGGATCATGAGATACAGCCTGCTGACAGACAGATTGGCAGACGGGCGGACGGACAGCGGAGGCTTAGTAATAAGGTCCCGTTGGTTATCCTTCGGGCACGGAGCCCTGAAGACGCATCAATCTAGTCTCGAATAGTAATCGAATCGAATGACGAGTAAAACTTAAAGACATAAACGCTAAGAGAATAATCATCACAACGTTGTTCTAAAAGAGAGATATAAAATAATGATAGTTTAATATTCTTTTTTCTTTATCGTGTGGTTAGTGCCTAACCTGGTGTCAGAGTTTTATGCCGCCCTTGGGCCTCTGACTTGGCTTTACATGCTGTCGAGAAATATCTCTCAGGCATGCTGGTTTCCTCACGATGTTTTCCTTCACCGAAGCAAGTGATAATTATACAATACGCACATGTATCCGAAAATCAGAGGTGCGTGTCTTGGGTTCGAACTCGAGACCTATGACTTGTCAGTCCGACGGTCACACCACTAGACTATCACTGCTATACTGCTAGTTTAATATTATATATCTACTTGTCTAGCAAAGTTTTTCAACTAAATCATACAGAAGTGTATAAGGAATACTCATATTTCACACAAGTCTCTAGAGAGTAGCAAAAGGAGCGAAACTCAGAACTTCACATAAAATCTGTCAGAATAAGTAGATAGGTATATTTAGTACATCTCAATACTGTTCGGTATTTCATATGTTCTTTGAAAGTACTATCATGTTCATAAGCATGATCACGTCAACTGCGCGGATTAGGCTGTGTCAGTATCGTGAACAGGATTAATGGGTATCTGGGAGGGTTAATGAGAGGATGGGAACCACCGATTTGGTCGTATATGCTTTAGGTAGGAAATTCCTCAAAAACAAATAATAAACAACAACAACACGATAACAAACAACAACAAATACACAACAACAACACGACACAACAACAACAACAATACGATACAACAACAACACGATAACAATACGATAGCTGTTACTCCAAGTATTTTTAAGAGACAGTAATGGAACAAAATTAATGCGTATTGTCTATTTGTTCTCAAGAAAAGGCACTCTCCATTAATTATGTTCTGAATTCTCCCCATAAACACCGAACTCATACAAAAGAGTCTTGTCTTTAAAAAATGAAGAAATAAAATTGCCGAACATCTATTTTTAGGCTAAAAACAAAACGGTATACATCAATAGGAAGCTTTACAAATCGACAAAATCGTGGTATTCGGCGTACCTACTCTGGAGAAGAAAAGATGTACAATACATACATACAAACATACGTACACATTCCATTGTGTTTTTATCGCAGTGTTTTGAGGTCATCTCTAAATAACGCTGTCGAAACAGAGTACGAAGAGATGGTGCGAAACAAGAGATGATTATATCGAGTGATACTCTAATCAGCGACTTATTTTGGAGCTAAAAATTGTGTTTTCTTGATACAAGGTGTGATTTTAGCTGTTATGTGCTGCACCCGCATGGTGGGCGGAAAGGATCCCACGTGGACGTACTCACGCGGATAAAAAATATCATAATGTCGTAACAAAGGTCATGCCCTATCCGTATGCCAATTCAAGGCGTGTAAAGGTCATAGACAAATAGACAGGCCTACATTTAGAGTTACATTCGCATTTAGAATAGGTATACATTATGTATAACGAGTAACATGGTGTTAGAAGTCCTGAAAAAGTTCCACTTCATCGGTACCAGGCATTTAAACAGACAGAGAAAATGTAATCTTAACTTACCTTATTTTTTCTCAAAATGATTGAAATTAGGGCTTCCTAAGTGCCAACCTCCACAGCTATTTGTCTCCAAATTGGACAGGGAAAAGGAATATAAATGCGAGTCCTTATTTCACTTTTCCGAGCACCATCGCATTACAACGAGGCACACACCCTGTGCCTTCCCAAGGGCGTCGTAAGAATCAACTAAGCGATTACACAGGGCTGTGGGCACACCTGTCGGCTAATAACATCATTTGTAATCGTATACCAGTAGGTATGTGTAGGTACAGACAACGTTAAAAATATATGAGTAGGGATCAACTGAACAGAATGGTTCAAAATGATCAGAACGGCAACGTAACTTGAGAGCTTGACTTCAAGTTTCGTTTTGTTGTTCCGTGTACTATGTATGTATATATCACCGGAAAATAACAAGAACCGCCAATTTTATAAATTTTCTAGGAAATTTATAAACTTTCGTAGGATTCTAAACGAGAGATAAATTGTATTATTTTACGGCCACATTTTCGCAAATCTCGGGACTTGGGGCACCCCGACTTTAGGTTTGGTTAGGTTACTTTAAACCCTGCAAACAGAAATAGGAGCCCCGTGCAAAAATGTGGCCGTAAAATAATACAATTTATCTCTCGTTTAGAATCCTACGAAAGTTTATAAATTTCCTAGAAAATTTATAAATTGGTGGTTCTTGTTATTTTCCGGTGACATAATATACTTCACTCTAACACCCGTAGTTTAAGTCGTGGATTGAACTTAAGTCGGACTAGACACGCCTACTTTTCACCCCATAAGTCATATTGACAGCTACAGTTTGTTTATAATTTGACATAAACGCCCACTTTTCAAGGGTTTTGTAGTACAAGAATGTTTTGGCGCTCGAATGAAGCTGACAGGGGGGCGCTGTTGGTAAACCTTTTGTTAATTGTTTTGTAAAAAATATTGAGAAAAGAAAGAGATAGCTGCGTTAGTTCCGATGTTTGCCCGCGCCATCAGATCCTTGAAACCTGCCTTGTGGGTGACATATGTACCTACTGAAATCCAAGTGAATCGACGTGCGTAAAATTGTTTTCTTGTTATAGCCAAAGCAAGATGAATTTTGAGGAGTATGTCGATTATGTAGGATACGATATGCCATACAATTATTTATCGCGACCCGATGCCGACAACCCGTTAGAATGTGACATCAATATACAGTTCCAAAGACACTTTCGATTTCAGAAGGAAACCGTACAAAAATTGGAAAGCCATGCGAGAGGTCTTTGCCCAGCAGTAGGACATAGAGGGCTGATATAAAATAAAATAGGGAAGCTACTGTAAAAGAAAATGCGGTTCGTTTTTGGTTCCAACGTTTTCGTTCTGGAACTTTTGACCTACAGCCCGTGGACGGCCCTTGTTGATAAAAACTATTTTCCGTCGCCTTTAATTTCCAAGCCAGCTAGTATGTAGTCGGGATTATTAATCAATGATTATTAATTTTGCGAGCACTTGCAAATATCCGTGGTAAATATATATAAAGCACGGTTTCTTTTTCAAATCGGTAGGTATTGGTATCGGTAGGTGTTCATTATCGTGGGATTGTATGAATTAGCAATCAAGATCGCGTAAATAATTATATTAGTGACAAATAATCGTAATATGGAGTACCGTACACATAAAAGATGAATACAAGCTTAATTCACGTGATATTTCTAAAGCATGAGAAAACTAACGAACCATTTTGAATCTCAGACGAAATGGTGCGAATGGTGCTTATGAGCGAGCTTGCCAATACTCGTGTTGTTTTGTTTATACCTACGATACCACAAAGTCGCTCTCATCATCTATCTATACTTAAAAACATCATCAAGAGTCAAATAGGCCTTCGAAACTCACGTAGACGGGCCATGGCGCGCAGTTTTACGCAGGGCGTGCAGGGCGCATTTACCTATTAGTAAGTAAGTAGAATATTTCTGAGGTAGTCGTGTCTGTAAATATATGTGAAAACCCGATTTTCGCGTTGGCTCGTGATACAACATCATCATCATCATCATTTCAGCCGAAAGACGTCCACTGCTGGACATAGGCCTCCCCCAACTGTCGCCATATTGACTCGTGATACGCGACACTGATATTAAATATTATGTAAAAGTATTATGTCTATATAGATTCCTAATGAATCATTTGATTGTCGCCACCGGTGTCCAATCTCGAACCAAGTTATCAATATTTCACATAAATGTAATGTAATTGATATGAAAATGAACAAGTTATAAGTAAGTACATGTAAGAAAAACGCGAGTGTGTCTGTATTGCTCAAATAAAATGAAATACTTACACTAACTATTATTTATTACCTATTCAACTTTAAAAGTAAAAGCTTACACATAAATCTTACATAACTATTATAAATGCGAAAGTTTGGATGAATAGATGTTTGTTACTCAATCGCCAGAACGACTGAACAGATCTGGATGAAACTTGGTACAGAGATATATTATAGTCTGGTATAGAACATAGATCTTTCTACCTGTAGTAATACGGGTAATCCCATTGCCTTTGCGGTACTATCGCAGTAGTATATAGATTGTAAATAGAAGGAGAAAGAAAAAAATACAAATTTGATGCAACCAACTTGGATGTAGCGCTCGTCAGCCACTGTTGTGGCCAGTTTCTGTTATATTGCAATAATAAAACAATCAAATCGAATTCTTATTCGCCGTTGCGTTTAGTGGTTTAGCCGGCTTATCTTAGGTTTGTTTTCATACGATACGGGAAAGGACAGGTGTAAGCTAAACATGAGTAGCAGGCGGCTTGCTACTGCTAAACGGAGGAAGAGAAGGGCCGATATGAAACCCACCATTATGTTGGGTGACCACAACCATGTCATGCGCACAAACTCATTCTGCAGAGTAATTATGAGAGAATAAGCGATAACGAATCCAAAGAAATTCAAGGCTACTCGGTCCATCGTCCAACTGAATTCTTCCCTCAACTCTGGACGACCGGAACCTTCTAATCTCAGGAATTGCTGGTTCTAATTGAAAAAATCTTTTAGTGTTGGATAACCCTTTTGTTGAGGAATAGGAGCGGAGCATTAAAAAATGTTGCGAAAACGGTTTTTTTTTAAATATAAAAATCGCGGAAGAAGGTCGCGGGCAACAGCTAGTATGTTTATAATTGTGTGATGATCATATTTGTATTTTTGTTCTCTCGTTGGTCAAATAGTCATAAGCGCAATTGCACGGTGTGAGGTTATGGGTTCGATCCCCATGCATGCAGTGTTGTTGGGTTTTACTAACCTAGAGATTGGATCCAGTCTTACGTAGTCCTACGTGAATGAAAATGAAAAATTTCCTTTGTTTTTCTATGTCTATAAATGTGTAATTTAGATATTTTTTATACGTGATACTACTTTTAAATAAAATAAAAAGCAGTTGGCTTGTACAATAATAATTTAATTTATTTTTTCGGCCTCGTCCCTTGTAACATCACTGAATCGAAGTAGCTGGGCGGCACTCAAACGTTCGAGTTTTGCCTTTTGGTACGCTTCTTCTGCTGCCTTCACCACCACTTCTGCTTCTCCATTTTCAGCAGATGTTACTCCTCCTCTCGTTCCTCATTCCGTTTTAAATTGTTCGCCCGTACCTCCTTTATTATAACTTGGGCGCGAACATATATTAGTATTAATTTGCTAACCACAAGCATCTTCAAAAAACACTAATGAGAATATAAAAAATAAAATGCTTCGAATGAATACAAATAGATTGATGTTATTTCAAATTCTGTATTGGTGCCATACACAGATAATTTAACTTTCTGATGTACTGTAACGTGTAGAGATGAACTGAAAATCATTTGATCAACCCTACCAATAAACTGCGAGTTTGCTGACGCCAAGTCAGTCGAGTTATTTTCAGGTGGCCCGGTACCGGTACCTCGTCTACCGGACGAAATTCCAGAACTGAAAAAAGAAAGTAAATATTTTTAATAATCTAATCATATATTCGTTAACACAAAGAATAGAATCAATAAAATTACTAGACTATAGGTGTATTGTCAGTGGGAGTTTCACTTGGCATAGTGTCACAGTCCATTGCGAACCTTAATTACAAATCGGTGGAGGCCGGCAGCGCATCTTTCACTCCTTCGAGATCTGAGGACGCGGGGCCAGGATAGGGGCCACCCCCAGTCCTCATTCTTTCTTTTTTTTCTAAATTAAGGGTGGCCTTAATATTGGACCAGCACCTGTTTAACTGAGATTCGGTTCTCTATAAAAAGAAAAGATTGCCGTTCATTACGATCATCAAACATAGACCAGGTATTAATTAAACAGCATACATGTTATTTGGTACTTACGCGCGAGTTAAATACTGAGTTATACTCTTGGGTTAGGCGAGCCCACAGCACATTTTGTCGCTCATGAGCTGCCCGGCAACGTCGTATTTTGAAGAAGCTTGTACTTGCAGACAAGTTCCGGTCCTGACTTTTCACCATCCGAAAAGAAAATTCTTGATGCCATTATTTTAAGTGAAAATCTTATAAATGAACCACGAAAAAATAAATATTTATTTTCAAGTAATTCCGTTTAAGTTCTTTGACAAATGATGTCAACCAAGAGCATTCGGTAAAACATCAATTGAAGACATCTCTAGCATTGGGACGTATTTTAATATAACATTTTTAGCATACAAAGCAGCTTGCAACCTTCATGCAACATACTTATTTTGGGTTTGAAACTGACAGCATGTTTTGGAGGTAGATTAAGGTGAGTACTCATCTGAGCAATTAAACGTATTGTAACATTGGTTGATAAATTGAGGAATGATATAATACTGCAAGGTTGCGGTTGAAAAGGAGATGTAGAGACAAAAAATTAAAAGAATATGTTTGGATGATGGTCTTGTTGAGAGGACGAGTAAAAGGCGACTAACAAAACCCGAAAGAGAACACCTTAGAAGGACAAAAATTATTGGTATTGTTCTTAAAAAAGGTCAGGTGGCAGTGCTCGCGACCTGCGTGCGTGTATGACCAGATGTATGAACGTGAACGAAGCAAAAGGAGTAAGTCGGTGGGGTTCTTTAGTGACTGTTCTTACTGTGTGGCATTTAGGTACTCTTCGTTGATATGTTGGATTTGCAAGTCGCGTGTGCTGCAATTTAATTTAATATTAAAAAAAAAAACACTGAGCGAATTAGGAGAAGTAACGACCAGCAAAGTCCACGCACCTCTTTCCATGTTGCACGATTTGCCCGCGCTCGTGTTTTTGCTCGATGAAATGTTACACAAGTTGCTTGTTTCTTAGCAAAATCAAGTTTTAACAAAGTGTCAAGCGGCTCGATGTCTTGTTGCAAATGCAAGCTCTAGCTAGTCTGTCCTCACCTTTTGAACATCATTGAGTGGGTGTTGCTGATACCGTGGTGGGCGTTCCTCACCTGTTGCCATGACAACAAATGTCGACTTAAGTTCAAAAATGGACTAAGTCGGCGTTCTGGAATATGGGTGTAAGTTCCAAATCCAAGGAACCCAATTATGCTTTTCATCTCAAAAGTACAGACGCCAGCACATCAAGTGGCTACAATCTGTCAAATTTCTTTAATAGATTTTCAACTTTATTGCTAAAGCATTAGGTTCAAGGTTGATTGGGAAAGTTTTACAGTTTCGAGTAGCTTGATGAGTAAAATTAATAAAATAAAACTAAAGTATAGGAATAAACGGTTGTACTTCTTTGCTATGGGTATCTAAAACACAGTGGTATTAAGAAGTTATCAGGTAATTAGATCAAGCAGTAGTTTTGTTGTCGTGTAGAAAGAAATACGACACCACTTTCATTATTACAAGAATTTTATTCAATTGAGATAAAGTTTAATTTGGGTTACCGTTCTGATCATCGTGAACCGTCTGTTCGTCTTAATAGTTTTGACGCTGATTGTACTAGTTGGTGCTTGAAATAATGTGTTAAGGATATGTTATTGGATTAGAGGGAGCGTCTGTCTCAGACGTTATATGATTTTAATGGGAATTAATAGATTAGTAATTCATCCGTCATGTGAACATGATTGTTATTACAATTGCAACATTTTAGTGATTGATTTCGGGAAATAAGAGCTAAGGTAAAACATGAACTGAGAGAGGTTGAATTACAGAAAGAACCTTTAAGATATAAAAAAAGGATCCGAGATCAAGTCTACAAGTGATGTATAGAATATTCTTGTTACAACGCTTTTTCTTCTGCCCCAAACATTTGATCGTATTCTAGAATACTGATACTGTTAGCATGCGTCATCCCATGACTTCCAGTTGTTTCGATCCAAGGCCAATGTGGACCACTGGTCGCAGGCTTTGTCCAGCTCGTCTCGCCATCTTCTACGAGGTCTGCCGCAACGCCTTCTGGCTGAATCAGGGCTCCAGAAAGTGGCTAGTTTGGCCCACTAGAAAAATGAAAAACATTTTCTATCCTTCACATTATATTCGGGCCAGCAACGTCATGACTACCTAGTATACTTAGAACAAGCCAAATAGTAACGGCCCTAACTATACCCACTTTACGAGGCCTTTGACGTCAGTCCACCATCTATTGTATCTACGTCTATATTTAACTGAACTCAGCTGAATATTTCATGATGTTCTAAAGTTTTCTTAAGCTCAACTCTTCTTAAAAATATTTATCTACCTAGTTGCACACAACATAATTGTTGTATATTCCGCTTATAGCCACATTGTTTGGTACTAATAGGTAAAAAAATATATTTAATGTTCATAAATTAAAAATAGCCGCATACTTTAAATTTCATGTTTTTCGAAGCATTCCTCAGTTCACGTTGTATAAATCTGCACTAAAAGCGTCTACACGTCACAACTTATATTTTCAGTCACACTTGTAAATACGTCAACACATACATTATGTACTGTTTATAATAAAAGTCTGCGAAACATCACAATGCAACATTTTAGCGCTCTTCTATACCTACCACAACTATAAAATGCTGCATTGTAAAAGTGTTCGATTTTTATTTTTTCTTTCATGCTTTTCGCATTCCCGTTTCTTTAAACTTTGTTCTAGTTTTTGGGGAAAAGTATGTTGTTGAATATTCTACAACAGGTTACGTGCAGCATAAGTTGTCAAAGATGAAGGAGATTGTTGATTTTACTTCGAGAAAAATTCAAGAATAATATTACACGTACACTAGCAATGAAGTAGCAAAAGTTTTGCTTTTAGTTATTCTTATTGTGGCTCAGAATTAAAAATCTACATGATTTTGAATTTAATCTTTGTTGGGGTATGAATTATAAAACTGAATGCGTCTTAATATTATGTATACAAATCTGTAATGATGGCATGACATTGGATACAACATTATTGAAGTAATGGAAAAACTGCCATTAGTTATTCTGACATTAAATCCCTCTGGCAATAAACTTGAAATTACATATCCATACACAACTTCTTTAGTTACAATTTAAGTATTTTTCATATTGTCTACAAGGTTTTCGAAACTTTCAGTTTCAGCACTTAAAAACAAAGTTAAAACGAGTCGTCATACAGGTGAATGTTTGATAACGTGACTAAAAGCTTTTAGAAGGGAATCCGCTCAACTTGGCTCAACTTAAGTAACAGTTCAATGACAATGAATCATAGAAACGATCAGTGAATTGGAAGTTTGATGTGAAAAATTGGTAAAGGATTTTTTTTCTGTAGAATTGGGAATTTTTCTTACAGTCATTATGTTATGTGAAGCGTGGTTGTGTGTGTGTTGTGTGTGTGTGTTGCGTGCGTTGTGTGTGTGTTGTGTGTGTGTTGCGTGTGTTGTGTGTGTGTGTGTTACGAAATGGAAAAAATCTGCCGTTCCATACATTTTTACCGTGTGGGTTTTGTAGGAAACAGCTCTTTTTTTTTTAATTGCCGATTAAAAATTTCTGTGTTCTGTGTGACCTAAAGTTATAGACCGACCGCTTTAATGAGCAATCAAAGGCACATTAAGCGTCCAAAATACAAAGTCCTAGCAATATCCCACAGGTTATTTGCCATAATCCACGTAGACCGGTATTACGATACTATACTACTAATACTATAATTGAACCAATACGTAATCAACCATTCGTGATATTCCATAAACTGATACCTCCGCGAGGACTTATTAAAGCGGTCGGTCTATAGTATAAAAGATTTTTTCAAGTATTATTTTTTTATTTTAGTCTCGAAAACAATACTTTCAAGAATAATCCTTAATCATGCCTTTTCAACAGAGAAAGCTAAATTATGCAAGTAACTACGTTTTCAATACTTAGAAACCATATAATTTTGGGTACTTTCAAATTCAGAACTATATTAGGTACTCTAGGTTACTTACAAACCTTTTTTGTCCTAATAACTTATGCATTACCCGCCTCTGTCACGGATTAGGCTTCTTGACCATGAAGCATAACGTAATATCACGCATGTAATCCCCGAAGGGTTAGTCAGAGATGTATCTAATAGTACACCGACATTTCGTCAATTATGTTTAAGTCCCTTGTAACCGGGGGCGAGCCTATTGCCATCAACCGCTCTGTGGCTGCTACTAAGAAATTCCTGATGGAAAAACCCAATAAAACTTTGGCCGACCCTGGAATCGAACCCAGGACCTCATGCTCACTATATCTCTAAATCGTTTCAATTTGGTAATTTTGATAGTTTGAGTGAAAGGCGACTAACAAAAGGTATAGCCTATTGGTATAGGTATATTTGCAAGGCCGATGTGAGTGGCAACGCCGGGTGGGGACGCCCTAGAGGGACATACAGGGCGTAAACAGACCCTTCACAAATCCGTCAACCAAGCATTCTGTACATCAAAATAAGTAACTTTACGCAAAAATAATTGCTGGGAATCGACTTTTTTTTTGGGTGAAAAATCACGTTTTACGGTAGGACTCGATGGAAAGCACTCAAAACATTGTGCTGATTGATGGATTGAATGGTACGGGGGTCGTGGAAGTGTGTACAGTAAAATTTTTACATTAAAAACATGTATTTAAAAAAAAACTTGTGAAAAAGTAGGAACTTTGACCCCCAATATCTCCGTAACTAGAAGGTTCCCAGGTATGGTCTAGAACAAAAAAAATATCTCAAACACGGGGAGAACAAGTGCCTTTCGGATATGTTAAGGGTCTATTTATACCCTTTATACTTACCATAATGGTGGGGTTTTTCGAAAAAAGATTAGGTGCGTAGAAATCGCAACCAGCGTGCGAATAGCAAACTCATGAACGTGAACGAGGACAGGTCCACTCAAATCAGTGTAGTTATTTCTTCAAAAGACCTTCTCAGACATTTTATCTGCATTGTCCTCATATGACTTGAGCAATGTCTGGACTTTAAAAGAGACAGTGTCTGTCTGTCAGTGACAGTATGTTCACAGAATGGAAAGTTCCTCATCACTTAACATAACATCACGCCTGTAATCCCCGAAGTGTTAGGCAGAGATGTACCCACATTTCGCCAGTTATTTTTAAGTCCCGTGGACGAGGTGAAAGACTATGTAAGGATCGTATCAGATGGTGTTCTTTAGTTTCTGTCTACGCCCATGGGAAAAAAAACATGAGTTTATGTAAGTACGTATTAAACAATTTATTTATTTAAACTTCATGTACAAGAGTGGTACATAGGCGGAGTTAATACCACAAGGCATTCTCTACCAGTCAACCTTTGGGTCAAATAGGACAGCATTGTGATAGAGTACAAAAAAATAAATAGGAGAAATACCATTTTTTTAACCTAGATTGATATACATAAATAGGTACAACAATACTGGTCGACACTTCGCGTGACCAGAGGGCTGGCTCTTTCTTTGGCCAAAGAATTAGCATTGCCATTCAGTGTGGCAATGCTGCCAGTCTTCTGGGCACGTTTCCAGTTGACAGCGATGCGGAGAAGTACTTTGACGCACTCTGAAGTGTCCTTTTGTCATCGTTTTTATTTGTTTATGTTTTCTTACTTTAATTCTTTTTTTTCATTAGGTTAGTTCTATTTGTAGTCTGTATATAATGTAAATATTATTTAGTTATTTAATTTTAATAAATAATATTTTAATAGGTACATACTAATACACATATACAGTAAAATGAAATAAATTAATATATATTATAATACATACATATAGTCCAAAATACGAGAAAAAAAAATCGAAATAAATTCTCTAAACGATTGTCAAGAACGTATCACAACGTGGTCACAGATACAGACACGTAAGACGACATCAATTAACAATAATATGTACAGATGTAGATATGCATAGATTAAATACATGATCTATTACGGAAACTCGAAGTAAGTACGAATAGTAAAGAGGATTGCGGTGGTGAGCCACGTGATTAGGTGGCTGGCTGCTCAACCCTAACGACCGGATTCGAGCCATATATACAAACGGATCGAACCGGCATCAACGACTAATGGAAACCATTGAATGGCAATGATTAAGAAACCGTATATATTTACTGCTAACCGATGGCAAAACTGGTACCTAATTTAAATTGAACGACTAAAAGACTATAATATAAATTCTATTCCCCATTGGACTGATAGGCGCAGTCATTTCGGTAACGTTTAAGGATCTTCTTTTTTGGGGTTTTTTGGCCCCCAAAAAAGAAGATACTTGAGTCAGCCCAAAATTTGGCGCCGAGTTTGGCACTTTCAGTAGCGTCCATCAGCTCCTGTGATTTGCAAGCAACAGGACAGACAGGACACGATATCAAGTGTACCTTCGTTTGTGGGGCAACACCACATTCACACTCCAGAGCAGAGTTATATATGAATCTCCACCTGAACATGTTTAAGCATCATGTTCTAATAAAGGTTGATCATATTGTAATCAATTGGACACGAACTTGTTAGGCTGCTACTGAAAAATCCATAATCCAGAACCATTAAGGTTTTATTTGGTATATCAAGCGTTGTAGTGGTAGCGGTACTGAGTGCAAAAAACGAACAAGAAAGAGGGTAGACCGATTTGTCTGCTCATAAACACCCACCTGCAATAACTTTAGTTTATCCGTGATCATGGTGCTTGCAATAGCGCCGAAATATCGGGAACTCATAAAAAACAGTAAACATGGTAAATATCCCGTTAGTATTAATAGTAATGACGATAACTCTCAAAATCACTGATGTCATTATTTCTCTTTGAGTCAGCAGAATCTTTGATTGGTAATTTTAAAATAGCGTCACCCCGTGATCATAGCTCTTGAAGAGGCGTCGAAATTATCGGGATCTTGTTTCGACACAATATCTTTGACTGGAGATCTCTCGTCTTGACAAAGTAAGTATTCCTACTCATAATATTTTCAAGAGCTGTTCTCAATGATTTATCTTTATTATATTAGCAAATTTTTATATTTTCAGTTTGATAGCGGTTTTATTTCTTCTGAACTGAGTTAAAATAAATATTTAAGAAATAGGTTTCACTGATAAGTGCTTATTTAGATTAATTGATAAAGAAGAGATAAAATATAAATAATTATGTAAACTGTGACAACACTCTTCTCTTCCATCCGGCTCGAAGGACCAATGTGTAGTTTTGTAGTTGAGATGGTAGTTGCTGATGAGGCGATGGTAAGTTGGTGCCGAGGGAGATAAAATAAAACGGGGGACAAGTTGGGTAAAATTCACGTCTGTATTGGATCGGTGTCGCAGATGAAAGGGAAGAGTGTTGCCACAGTTAACATAATCATTTACATTTTAATGTTGGTGTTGGAATATTATTAATTCAAATCTCCAACAGGATAGAATAGTATAAAATATTTTTTATAAGTTTTCATTTATCGGCAAGCGATTTATTCGATGCAGCCTATAATCTTCTTTCGACGTTTATTGATCAGCACAGGCGAAACCTCAGAACAGTAAAAGTTGTGAGTGATAGACTAAGTTTTTATTAAAGGTATTCTCAAGAGGCACGAAACCCATTTCGAAAATAATTTTATCACTGAAAAGGTTTCTTGCTAGATTCCAAGAAAACTCCATTATTCTTTGGCATATTGGAACATAATACATATAACAAAATATTTTCAATGCAGAGTAGTATTTCAGAAGTTATAAAATTCGGAGAGGTTATAGAATGTAATAGAAATAGTACAATGATATTCACAGACCAATTTACCAGACCGACAATTGCAACCTGCATGCTATTGACAGAGTCGCCATTCCAATTTATGCACGTCAAGCATACAATGTAGTAGACTTTAGAGCTCAAGATTCTCTGGACAGCCGTTCCTTGGGTATAAAGATTTTACTAGGTCAATTTCTCAGATAGCATTTCGTTGGAAGCCACTATTGAGGTAAAGCATGCCACAAAGAGACGATAAAAGGACTTAGCTCTCATCCCTAGTTTCATTGTAATTCCTGTAATCCAAGAATCGCAGCTGTGGCCTCACGTTAACCTGGAAACTAAATGGAACAAGACATTAACGGCTTGGGATTAAAGATATAATTTTAAAACACATTTTGTTTGGAAATAAAGGAGGAATTTGGCCGAAGAGTTAAAAAAGAAGGGTGAACCTAATTTTCTTTTTTTTTTTTTCGGATGGGAAATCGTGAAATGACCTGGCCTACTTACTCTGGGCGGAGCGGAAGGGAGTGTCAGACTTGTAGTGACTAAAACCCATCCATGTTCCTTTTTGCCCTTTGTGTTCCAGGGCCACGGTATCTCTTTTGAACAGTCCCGCAGCCCTGGCAGGCATCGGCCTTTGCAGACCTATACATCGTTGCTGACATTTCTTTGAGGCGCGCGTGGCACATGAACGCGCCGTCGACACGGCCTGTAGTCATAAGACGACACAGGGTGAACCTACTACAGTACTTACTTCGATTGTCTCTGAACCAAAACTCCCGCAATACAATATCGTGTTCCTGACCTTGTCCCATGTGACCTTCTTCCATTCTCCACTGTCAATCGTCACGCTATCATTTACGACTTTTCCCTTCATATCATTCCTCACACAATCCATCCATCTTTTCTTTGGTCTTCCTCTCTCTCCATCCATCAACATTTGTATTTATCACTCTTTTAGTCACATATGTTCCATCACTTCTCATAACAAATATTTAATGGTCAATAGTCATGAATGAGCACTAATTTCCATCTATCTTAATTAACTTGTTAAACATATTATGACATAATAAATTTGAAACCCGACATTTTTACAATACGTAACAATTTTTTCAAGGTACGAAAATATCCCCATAAAATGTAAAATGAAAAGAAAAATTACATAAAATGTTTATATTTCCTGAAGTTCATTTGGGTACGTACAGCTGTTACGTCCTTTTTATGATCTCGACCTTGTATGATAATAAAAACTATAATAAGGGCCTTATGGTTCTGAATTATTTTGTTTTAGCTTATTATAATAATTTTTTTGTGTAGTGTCTTGGAGTAAAGATTAGTTTTATGAAAAGCTAAATAAGAAGAGGACTAAGTAATTAAAATGTTTACAAGGAAAAAATTGACAAAAAGGAAACATAGATAAATAGGTGAAGTGAAATAGTTAAGTGACATTAATCAACACACAACCTGACATTGACCAGGGGGGTTACTATGACGTCTTAAAGCAGGAGTAATTCCAGTGTGGGAAAGAGACAGAGCTATACAGGTCGTCTAGCGCCATCTCTTTCCCACACTGGAATAGCTTCTGCTTTAAGATGTCATGGTAGGCCGCCTGCTATTTGCAAAAAACAGTAAGAAAATTTGATTTTCGCGGGCAACCATGGACTTCTTTTGCACTCTCATGAATTTTGTCGTAGAGACCAGTAATTTGATATTCGTAGAGGCCAGTCATTTGATATTCGAACAGCCATTATCTGTCTAACATTAAGGTAGGAATTTGATAAAATTGGTATGGACTTATCTATTACGCGACGCCACTTTAATTTGATATTCGTAGAGGCCAGTCATATGATATTCGTACAGCCATTATCTGTCTAACATTTAGGTAGGTATTTGATAAAATTGGTATGGACTTATCTATTACGCGACGCCACTTTAATTTATCTACAAATTAATATTATCACTTTTTCATTACGTTAATATTCACGAGTTCAATATTTATTAGTTTTTCATCAAATGACACAGTTTAATTTGATTAGACTCCCTTTACTAATAAAGATTAAAAGTATTATAAAAACTAATATAAACTAAAAGCTGATCACACATTGGAGCTAAACAAAAGATTAGCCTCAGTCTGTTTAAATCTTAATTGAAAATATAAGCATGAGGTTGAAAAAAAAAATTTTTTTCGCCTACTCAAAACTAAGCAAAAAATACAATACCATTATTCACTATCTTATATAATAATATAACTATTGCATGTAAATATTTATTTAGAAGAAAAATAAAAGATTATAAAAATACATAATAATATTTCATGCTCACTTATTCTTTAGCTTTTATTAGAATTTTCTTGCAAACTTCTTTAGCTGATCCTTTACACAATTGGTGGCCTTTTGAAAGAATATTACAGTAAGGGCTTTTACAATATTGTGTTTGCGATGAACCTTTTTACGTTAGTACCTAAATCATATGAAAGGATCAGTTTGTACAGAATTTCAATATCGTTAAAATTATATTTATTTATTATATTAAACACTAGCTATTGCCCGCGACCTTCGTTCGCGTGAAATTATTAAAAAAACATATTACTTCCATTTTTGAATCGGATTTTGTTAACAATTTCAAGGGTTTTAATTTTAATTTTTACTCCTTATAACATCAGCTATCTGCCAGTAAAAGTCCGGTAAAAATCGGTCCAGGCGTTTCAGAGATTAGCCGGACCAAACAGACAGACAAAAATGGGAAAAAATGCGCTTTTGGTATAAGTGCGGTATATATTTTCATATGCATTCAGTAAAAAGCTGTTATTTTGATATTACAAACAGACATTCAAATTTATTTATTTGTATGTATACTATGTGTATATAGAAAATCTTATATTTTGATATTACAAACAGACATTCAATTTTATTTATTTGTATGTATACTATGTGTATTTAGAAAATCTTAAAAACACTGATAAACAACACTCGAAAAGAATTTCTTACATAATGAAGGTGAAGAATACGGTTGGATAGGGTTTTTTAGCAAGCGTATTCAGCACCTATACTTGATAGTCGAGTAGATAGGATGTGATGAGAGAACTCCAAAGCTATGCATATTTGAAGAGTTCAGATAGGAGCCCTGTGGGCAGGGGCCAACTTTCAGATTTAAGATATTTTTAATAAAAAAAGGTTTTTTTAAATGCCCTAAAGTTTTTGTGAAATTTCAACATTTTTGTCCATGAGAAATTCCATCAGACGCTTTTTTTTTTTTTTTTTTAACGTGGTAAAATCATCAAATGAGTCCTCCCACCCAGGGCAGAGCGGGAGGGACTGTCAGACTTGTACTGACTAAAATCCACGGTGTCCTTCAGCAGCCCTTTATGTTCCAGGGTCACGGTAATTCTATGAGTCCCGCGACCCCGGCAGGCTTTGGCTCTCTAGAGGGGGGCCCCGTCATTATGCTGACACTCTTTGAGACGCGCGTGGAACACAACGCGCCGTCGACCCGGGCATGGTCCATGGTCGGACAGCGAGTCGCCCATTACTCGCCGCCCGCATGCCCGCGCCTACGGTGGCCGGAGATCGTCTGCCGACGTCCGGCGCCGTGGGCGTCTACCACTGCGGCTGGTGTGGAGGGAGGACGCTGTCCTCTCCCTCACGCGGCCCGCCTCTTCCTTCGCGAGCATGACTGCTTCGCAGAAGGAGGCGACCGCTTCCCACTCCGTCTCGCCCCGCAGCATGGCCTCGACCAATGCCGGGCGCGAGAGGTCTCCGCCTATCGCCGCCGTGAGGACACGGCGGTGCTCTGCCCAAGCGGGGCAGTCCTGCACCGTATGCTCCACCGTGTCCTCCGGGCGGTCCTCGCAGTGGTGACACCCAGGCGTTTCCTCCTTCCCCATATGACACAGGTACCTCCCGAAACTTCCGTGTCCGGTGAGGACCTGCGTCACGCGGTAGGTCAGGACGCCGTGACGCCTATCCAGCCACTCCTCAAAGAGGGGTCTTACCGCCGCGATTGCGGCGTGCCCGTCCATCAGACGCTTGGGTTGATATTTATAACTTATTGTTTCTGATGCCCTCGTAACGTTATCACAACGTTGGCTGTATGTAATCAAAACAATAACAAACTTCATTCATGCAGTATATGGTGTGAGTTTTTTTGTTTGTTTTATCATGTGTGTACTTGTACTTCATCATCATCATTTCAGCCGAAAGACGTCCACTGCTGGACATAGACCTCCCCCAAGTGTTGCCACATTGACCGGTCTCGTGCGTCTCGCATCCAGCGGATCCCTGAAACCTTTACCAGGTCATCGGTAAAGGTTGTTTCTTTACTTATACTTACTTATATGCAAAATAAAACTTTTTTTTCTTTTCTCACAAGAAAAAATGTTCTTTACTTATGACTGTACCAAAGGATATCACTCGGAGGGGTCACATAGGCAGTCGCTCCATGTAAAATACTGGTATTCAGCAACATCCAGTTACACTAGAACTCGACCCCAATGTTGTCAGGGGAAAAGCAAGTACCTGGGACAAACGGTCCAGTTAGGTAGTTCTAACTTCGAGAAAGAGGTCAATCGTCGAATCCGACTCGGCTGGGCAGCGATCGGGAAGTTGCGTGGTATCTTCTCGTCCAACTTACCGTAGTGTCTCAAGACGAGTCTATGACCAGTGTGTGTTGCCAGTGATTACATACGGGACCGAAACGTGGTCGCTCACAATGGGCCTCATCAGAAGGTTTAAAGTCACCCAAAGGGCAATGGAGAGGGCTATGCTCGGAGTTTCCTTGCGTGATCAAATCAGAAATGAAGGTTACCGACGTAGCCCGAAGAATAGCTAAACTTAAGTGGCAGTGGGCAGGGCACATTGCTCGCAGAACGGATGGCCGATGGGGCCGAAAAGTTCTGGAGTTGCGACCGCGAACCGGAAGACGCTGCGTTGGAAGGCCTCCCACTAGGTGGACCGATGACCTGGTGAAGGTTGCAGGGATCCGTTGGATGCAAGTCGCACGGGACCGGTCAATGTGGCGACACTTGGGGGAGGCCTATGTCCAGCAGTGGACGTCTTTCGGCTGAAATTATGATGATGATGATTATTTGTAAATATGTATAGGCCTATAGGGCCCTAGATGCTTATTAACATTTTATCTTGTTTTAAGTTTTTTGTGTAGAAAGCAACGACTTATTGTCGGGTCTACGCTGTCCCCCCATGCTTAAGGACTAATGCTGCAACATGATAATATTGTAAACCATGGAGTTTCTTGCCGGTTCTTCTCCATAGGAAACGACCATGCACCTTTTTCTCGACGTTTTGTAAGTGCCCATGTAGGCCTATATGAAATAAAATATTTTTATTTCGATGATGACAAGGTTTTTTGATTATTACAAGAATAAATAAAAATAGAATACATAATTGTGTTAGCAAACAGTGACCAACAACCTTTATTTCACCTGAAAGGTGCAATCAAGATTTATTTATAAAACTTCGCCTAGAAAAATTTTCTCTAAGTAATGCTGTAAGTAGTGAAGTCGGCTTGTTCGTTATTCACGTCTCAACGGAACAACAGCGGACGTTGAAAGAAGTTTGCTTGGAAAACTTTACGTGAAGGAAACTCTATAGATTTTTTAGTCACTACTGGACATTTCTCTGGGGATGGGTAATGCAATTTAATTATTTTTCTTTTTGTACTTCGCTAGGTTTTATGTAAAACTTCGTTTAAAATTACACTATTTTAAACGAAGTTTTACATAAAACCTGTTGACAATAGTACCTATTGTATAAGTATTATACTCACTAAGCTTATGAATATAATTATCGTTTGATCAATTCCCGGAATCAAAGGAAAATATAAAAGAAAATCATGACGTCAACTGCTGATAACGTTTGACGTCAAAATGATGTCATAATCTGTAACAACCATGTTGTCCCAACATGACGTCACTACATAATGTTTATTGTATAAGAATATTATAATAATGAATAGTTTCGATGACGTACATGACTTAAGTATAATATAATATGTGAGTAGTGTGTAGGAATCCTTGTTCGAAAACTTGTCCTGTATACCTTCATCTTCATTGACATAAATATTGTAAGTCACTCTGTATGATCGTTGTGAGTAACTAAAATATGCAACAGACGACTGTGCGATGTAGAATTTCATTAGCATTAAGATAAGCATAATAATAAAAAATGAAGAAAGTTGCCTCAGTTATATCCCGAGTAGGGGAAGCAGCAATAGCATTCTGAAGGTGTTTGCAGAGAGGCTGGATGGGCCTACACTGGGGAGGTTTACCAAGCTACATGTTGGCAACAAAGCTTGTTAAACCGTCCTGTGACATTGATTTTCTTTTTTTTTCTTTTTAGTGTTCCTGCGTGCTACTAATATAGTTTTAAAGTAAGATGTAATACAAACACCCTATGGGCCTTGATGCCTGACAATAAAATATTTTTATTTTTTATTTATTTATTAATAATTCATCACTATTATACTTACGTTTCCTAAAATAAAACGATACATTTGTCCAGTTGGAAAAACTGTGCGTTCCAGGGGCTGCTGTTTTATATTTAAGATTCTTGACGCAGCTCACACCGTCGCGTCGTCGTAGTAATTTAAAATCAAACTATAGAAAACTTTATATCTTACCAGATGTTTAGAACACCACTTGCCTTCACTATCACAAGATTTCAACGCTCATTTACCTCAAAAACTACAAGGTAATCCGACAATACGTCTGAAGATAAAAACGCCCCACAGCATACGTTCACTCGTAACTCCGGCCTACTCGAGATATTTCAGTGTCTGTCGGATTTTAACAAGGGTTGGTCAGACACTTGACCGCATTGTAGAATAAAGCTTCGTTTACATTGTAAACAAACAATTTCACAACACTGTTAATAATAAATAACTGATGTTGTATGAATGTTTTATAAAAATAATATATTTTATAAATTATTGTAGAAGTTTGTATTTTTTGTATCCGTGGAAAATGTTGTTGGTGACACATTTTATCATACTGGCTTTTATTGTATTTATTAATGTATAGTGTCACTATTTGCTTTCCTCAATATATGTATAAAATAAAAAAAAATACCTAATAATAAATTCTTAGAAGATTAAATTAATGTGGTGTGGTGTTCGGTTTTGAAATGTGGGTTTACTATACCTAAGCGCAGGCGTAATGTTATGTTATGTTCTTAGGTACTGCCTCTTTGGTCTAGTGGTCGCAATCGCGACTGCTGAGCTTGAGGTTCTAAGTTCGATACCCGGGTCGGGCAAATTGTTATAAGGTTTATCCATCAGGAACTTTTCAGTTGTAGCCACGTAGTCGGAATTTGTGCCTGGTTGATGGCAATAGGCTCGCCCCCTTTTACATGGGACTTAAACATAACTGGCGAAATGTGGGTGTACTATAAGGTACCTACAACCCTGCGGGGATTATAGGCGTGATGTTATGAAAACTTATACTGTCACTTACGGAATATCTCAGAATCAGTTTAGTCGTACACCGTGAAAGCTTAAAACAGTGATATTATGTGTTCTTAGGTACTATAAGTTTCGAGAGATTCATTAGACGCCGAGCTAACTGAAAAATAAATGGATGAAGAAGAAAACTTGAAATTTAAGGTAAAAAAGGGTTTTAAAAGGTTTCTGAATCGGTAATTGAACTTACCTACTGGGATAAAAATATTCAAACCCTTTTCGTACCCCGAGCGCAATAGATTCATATTTGTTATCATGAAGTTAAATCGATTGTTTATCGTCCTCTCCACACGTTTATTTATCCCCATCACTAATAGAGCGCGTACTTGCAATAATCCGTCTGTATTGACTTTAACCTACACTATGTCTATTTCTATTCAGAGAATAATAATTCTCAATTTACTACGTACATAATAAATCTGGGCGCATTGAGCGTCCGATGTAGCTTATGAAGCTGGATAATAATATGATGATATACTATTTGATTCTATAAGTATTCAGCTGGATAAATTATTGATTTTCAAATGTCAGTAGAAGAAGTAACCCGTGGCTAAATAATACCAGCCGCTCGGGTCAATGTGGATGGGTGACCACCCATTACATACCGAGTTTCCTCCGTGTCTCGGAAAGCACGATAAGCTGTTGGTGCCGGCTGTCATCATTTTGTGGATCTTTGACAGTCGTTACAGGTAGTCAGTGGTCCGAAAGTCTGATAACTAGTCTTACCAAGAGGTATCGTATCACCGAGTAGTTTACTGGGTTCTGGAGGTCAGATAGGCAGTCGCTCCATGTAAAATATTGGTATTTCGCTGCATCCGACTGGAAGCCGACCCCAACATAGTTGGGAAAAGGCTCGGCAGATGATGATGAGTAGAAGAAGTGCTATACTGGTTCTTAGCTGCGACGGTTAGACAGCTACGACCCGCAACGTCGTTGGAAAAAGGCTAGGTACTCGTAGATATTGAGGGAAATTTTAAAAACCAAAATTTTCGGAAGGCATATTATGTCTAGTAGACATGGTAGCAGGTCTGGGGTAAAGATCATTGTTTTGTTGACGATAATATAGACATGACGGATCCAGTCATTGGTGCGGAGATAAAATGATTCGCGAGTACGGCAGTGGTGACATCACGCGACCTACTTACAAGTCTACCCACACCACAGCGTGCTTCTACAGAGCCGTGATGTTCACAGCTCGAGGCGAGGACGACATTCAGTGTCTGATCGTAGCGGAGTTGAGACGTCCTGGAACTGTACCCAATTCATTGTGCCCCGAGTAATTGTGTTAAATTGTAATTTTAAGTAATTTGTTAGTTTAATAGAAACAGTGTATCGCAACCAGTGTGTTTTCATTGCACGAAGCCCATCTTCTGCCCACATGATGTACGAGCCTAACGGAATAAATCCTGACAATCCGACAGACATAATTGCAATAGCTTTTCCTTCAATACTCTACTATTAAAATCTCCCAAGTTTAGGTCTGTCACTACAATAGTTTAGCAAAGTGAAACATGCTTCATAAGTCTTTTGTAAAAATTATTTCAGTCATTTTCCTCTTTGTTTATTTCTGGTTAACCCGGTTATAGGGGTAAGGTACACCGAGGGGTGTGTTTTGAGGTCAAGGGGTGTAGGTATTATGTTTTGACGCCATTTAGGCACGTCATCCTGATCGATTGTTTGAGTAATCTTGGCCTTCATTTCTAAATCAAAGTTTAATTTAATGAACGAAAGCTTATTTATACAACAACATTTGGATTGACTGGAAGTCGACGTCAACGGAATGATGGTTCGAAATTGGTAAAAGCTGTGGATTTTACGAGCTTGTGACAGATGGATAAGATGAAATCATACTGTCTAGCTTAATTAGTGCATCTAAAAATTCGGAATCCTTAACACTACACGTGAAAATCAGGTCCGTTAAGAACAATAATTATAAAACTACTGAATGTTAAGAAAAGGAAGAGGATTTCTGATTACTGAGTTGTTCTACCTCATAAAAGGCAAAGAGAAACATTTGGAATTGATGGCCAAACTTCAGTTATTAGAAATAAACTAAAGAACGAAAATGAAACTTATCGAAAATCCGTCATTTAAAAAAAAATTCTATTCGGTAATCTTACTGCTAATATAAACAATGTTCTTAAAATTAATACTCGAAACGGGATATTTACCATGTTTACTGTTATAAAGTTAGTGACCATGATAGTTTAAAATCTTAAAATGTTCTTAAACAATAAGAACTCGAAGGCCATTTACAAATTTCCACAGATAAACTTCATTTGACTACAGCTTGGTGATGGAACAAGCTGCCATTTTATTTCATGACATCAAAACAACACTCTACGCGCAAGATTCTATCGTTAATGTAATTTTATGTATGAAATTCTCAACACTTAAATAGTATTAATAATATTTGGCCTTGGGTTAAGGCCATGGGTTTGTAACAAATGCGAAGGCTATTTGCTTCTTAACTTTGATATTATTATTTGGCCTGATTTCGGGGCAATGCAACAAGTGAGAGGTCTTAGAATTATTTAACTTGGGATTTTGTTTCAATTTTCAGTTTCAACTTTTCTTAAGAGACCGTGATTTTTGCGTTAAATGGTCAATTTCTTCTTTATTTTATTTAAAAAAATATATAAACTTAAAATCAATTTTAATTATAACTGCAAAATTGCTGCAGTACATCTCAGCAATTTTGTGATAGGAATCGTTGCACACAAACTTTCAATTACTTAATTAAATTATTGTTAAATGCTGTACTTATTTATTATTTATTTATTTTACACTTCAAGCACAAAAGTACAGAGGCGGACTTAATGCCATAGGCATTTTCAACCAGTCAATCTATAGGGTACTTACATGGGAATAGATCAATCTATAAACAGCAGTATTGCTACCAGCATAAAATGCAAGCATAATCAACCCAAAACGGTCCCACTGCTGGTTGGTTGATGTCATATTTTATGTCTCCGAATTTTTGGTTCTAGGACATACTGGTTCCTCTTGATGCTTTCCTACACCGTGTGCCTGATTAAATAAACAGCAAATAAAATGCCGCCTAGAATTCAAACCCAAAATCTAAGTCCAACTCGTGAGTCGGAGTTGTTTCTTTTGCAACACGCCACGCCACGCCACGGCATTATTGCAATCGAATTTTCAAAAAACGAACTTCATGCTAAATATTGACACAACCTCGTTCTCTTTGTTATTCATTATTCACTGATTCAGTCGACTGACGAGATCGATTAGAGCTGATTTGGAATAGATCTCATAGATCGGATCACAAAAACATAAAATATATATATTTCTTAATATCTTTCCCCACACTAGGAATATCTCCTGTATCATGGGTGCGTTTACAAACATTTAAACTCACATACACAAACAGCCAGACCCGGAACAACTACCTGTAGGCCATACAAATATTTGTTCCGTGCGGGAATCGAACCCGCGACACGCAGTGCAGCAGTCAATCGCTCAGCCACTGCGCCAATCGCGCCGTCAAACTAATTCAACACCTGACAAATCACAGAGTGATGCACAACCAAATTCTTGCCAAATAAAATATAGGTACGCTTCTAATAAATGGACGAAAATAAATTCCAAGAATTCATTAACACTGGACGTTTCTGTAATTAACTCCACCCCACGCAGTTAAGGACGTATTAAGGACATTAAGATAGAAAAGGGTTCGTTCCGTTGCCACTTCAGATTGTCTTCGTAAATTATCGTCTTTTTGGCTTTATTTGGTTTGATATTGTACAGGTACGCACGGCGACTATCCAGCTATACAAAACCAGTTTATGCGGATCTCTCTTTGTACGGTAAATCTGTACAAAGCAAGGCCATGCTATACTGGAAATTAATACCTTGATGTTTGTTTAATTACTTTGCAATAAATTCGATAAATAAACGTCAGTCAAATTTAAACTATTTCAATTTCAGGTTCTACGTATCTATGGTTAGGTTTGCATTTGAATACAGTGCTTCTCATAACTACATAACATAACATCACGACTGTAATCCCCGAGGGGTTAAGCAGAGGTGTACCTAATAGTACACCCACATTTCACCAGTTATGTTTTAAGTCCCATGTAATAGGTGGCCAGCCTATTGCCATCAACCGGGCATAAATACTAACTCCATGGCTGCTCTGATAGAAAAACCCAATAACACCTTGCTCGACCCAGGAATCGAACCTAGGACCTCATGCTCAGCGGTTGCGCTAGCAACCACTCGAACAACGAGGCAGTCTTATCTACAGTTTTCAAAAATATAGGTACCTACACACAGTATATTTTTTCATCATGCAAATTGTGTTTTCGGTCGAATAGGTAACGACCGAAGCAAATGACCTAGCAAAAAAAGCAGTTATACTTTAAATAATAGGTGAATTCTTTTTTGAATGTTGTCTTTGCCAATTCATTGTTACCCTGTACATATATAAGAATATTATTGAGGATTTTCAAAATAAACCACAAATTGTTTCTCTGAAAATACAAAGATTTGTTTTATTTAACACATTCTTACAATATTACAACAGTAATCGTTTATCTATGATAATTACTCAATAATCTAACCTGAAAATACAAAGAAACGACATTTAAAGTTCACTAATATCGCCTCCTCAATTATATCCTTTTATTTTGTTTCTCCACACGTTTTCTTAAAACAATAAATCGCACCGAATATTTTGACCATCATCCGCCATTCAATTCCACAGACAACTTATAAAGGCGCGAGGCGCGGCAAATTCGAATTAATGAAATGTCATTTCATTACACATATATACCAACAGTTTTGACCATTCAATCGCCCTTTACTTCATTAACTAGAATCAAGTTTCTCCGTGTATCCAACCCAAAAAGCTGACGGTCTAATTGAAGAGTGGGGAACGTTAGGCGTGACTGAATGTCGCCGCCGAGCAAACGTTATTGATCAAACGACGTGTATCGATGGCTCCAGCCTTTGCAGACACTTGTGCCTAAATTATGTTGTTCCATCACCGTGAGTGACGTCATGACTTATAAATGGCTCAAAGAAAATGCTGTAAATAGATCGCAATGATTTCGACTGAGATATGGCAAATCCGGAATGAGGAAACATGAAAGCGAATAACTCGTATTTTTCTTTCGAGTGTTGGAAAATGAACTCTAAATACCGTACAATAAAGAGGTTATTTCTCAAACAATCTATGAATCGTTAAACTAACAAAATACGGGTTTTTAGTCATATCATAAAGAGGTAAGGTTTGTCAGTTTAGCTGTAGGGGTAATCTTTGGAACTACTGATCTGGTCTGACTAATGGAAAGTTATAGTATCCCAAGTGTCATATGACTGTTTTAAAATGTTCCCGGATCATTTCTGACCATAACAGGAGCGAAGCCGCGGGCATATTTAGTGACTTATAAATAGCTCAAAAAAAAGAAATGCTGTAAATACAAAACAATGATTTCGACGCCGATATGGCAAATCCGGAATGAGCAAACCTTTTGTTATCGCGAAATACTCGTAGATATCTTTAAAGTGTTAGAGAATGCTAAAAATTAACGCTAAATACAATAAATTAAAAATTAAAAAAAAACAATTTTTACTAAAATAAAAAGAAGAAAATTATGTTTATCTATCAACATTGAACGCTTTTACGCAATTTCCTGTCCGTGCTATTAAGCGTTGAGGTTCGTTATCTCGTGAGGAGGCGATCTTGGCTGCAGAATCAAGTCATATAAATAAAACCATACTGTCACCAAAACCAAAGGTGTGTGCAAAATTTCAGCTCAATCGGTTGGCCCGAACTGATTTGAAATTCAGTTGCAAGATTTGACCAATACATACTAACTAACAAGGCATGTTTAAAATAAATAAAAGATTATTATGAAAAGAAGAAGAAATCTTCGTTTACGACAACAAACATAGAATATTTTATTAAAAGAACAACATGATTTATGTATGTTGTACGATACCAAATGTTTACAACGTTTTCATTAAATATCGAACAAGTACTATATTATATTGTTATATTTTTCTTCAAGAACATATATTTTTAGTTGGTTTTCTTAACGTTTTACTCGTATTTCTAAATTTTTATTCGTTTCGTTAGGTTTTATTCTATATTCAACTGTTTTTATAAGAATCCAGTACAATAAATAATTTATGAATGCTCGATTACATTTATCATAAATTCGTAAGTAATTGAAGAATATTTTTTGACTTACTGTATTGCCACACTATAAAAACAGATACGCAGGAGTGCCTCATTGCTCTAGCGGTCACAAGCGTGACTGCTGGGCATGAAGTGTTGGGTTCGATTCCCAGGTCGGGAAAAGTGTTATTAGGTTTTTTTCCATCAAGAATTTCTCAGTAGCAGCCAAGGAGTGATTTGTGTCCGCTTGATGGCAATAAGCTCACCCCTATTACAATGGTACTTAAACATAACTAGCGAAATGTGAGTGTACCCTTCGGGGGCGGTTATTACAGGCGTGATAAATCAGTTTTTACACCAACTACATATTATTTAATAACAACGATACAAGACGATAGACAACAACGTTTTTATTTGGGTTAATGAAGTTTTAATATTAATAGAGTGAATTAGGAAAATAATAACACAGTACGAGTGGGAAACAATCACCTGATCACACCATAATTACCCACACATTCATTTTAAAAATCATTTAGGAATGTATGTTCACGTACAGTCACGGCCATAAATACCATCCACTTACAAATGAAATCATACCTACGTGTTTTCTAGTGAAAAAAAAAAACGATTGAAATTTTAATAAAATTCAAAAATACTATTTTGAATTTTATTGTTTCGACAACACTTTGTGGTTAACACTATCGATACTTTAGGAGATAATCGTTACTGAATTTTGCTTAAGGTGTAAGCACCCAGGTAGACCGCGAAATTCAAATTTTCTTATTTTTTTTGCAATTTGCCGGTCAGTGTCAGACTGTACGTTGATTATAATATGATTCACGGCCGTAACAAAAAATGGCTTTATGTTTTATTTATTTTACAGATACAAACATATTTCAGTCACGAATGTTCAACATAAAGCCAGGCACTGAACGGAAAATTGCAAAAACTTAAGAAAATTTGAATTTCGGAGGCTACTCTGGCGCTTCCACCTTAAGTGTAACGGTTTACCACAGACACGACATGCCGTCGTACCTCGATGCGATGTTCGTGGAAATCCACGACGAGCATCTTAAAAAATCGTGACACGACATGGCAACACGCCACGACGCGACGTGGCGTCGTATAGTATGTATGTGTTTTGGCTTTAACGCACACATAATATACTCGTGACTGCAAGCTTTCACAAAAGCGAATAATTTCATCGGCATTACCAACTTATTTCTGTTTCATTACGTTCCATATTTAGGACGCGTAAATTAAATTCGTATGAAATACAAAACGAACACGGTGTGGTATATTTAGAATTGAAGTATTTCCGAACAATCGATGAATTCATCGTTTGTTTTACAATCGAAATGCAATAATTGTGTGGTTGTTTGTATTCTGTAAAAAAATAGCAATGATGCAGCTTAATTAAAATATTGTTTGATGTACAATCTTGTTACACCTTAATATCGTAGAACTAGTGGAAAAAAAATATTCCCGTTAGTTAGTTCTACCGTAGAACTGTTTTGTAGAACTAGTAGGAACAAATCTCAAGGTTTGTCCACGGTTGATGCCAATAGGCTCGCCCCTTATTACTCGGGACTTAAACATTGCTGGTAAAATGCGGATGTACTATACATACACCATGGCTTCAACCTTCTTGGATTACAGGTGGTATGTTAGATTATCTTTATTTTTGGCACGCGACGATGGCAAGAGACCGGACGGCATGTCGTTGTTTCCTTGGAAGATGGGTAGGCCTTTAGTGTGGGACGCGACATGCGTCGATACTCTTGCGCCATCACATCTTCCAAGCTCGTCGTGCTGTGCTGGCGCTGCCGCTGCGGCTGCAGAGAACCTCAAGCGGCGTAAATATAGAAACCTTTGTGGTAACTATATTTTCGAGCCGTTTGGGGTTGAAACTCTGGGGTCGTGGGGTCCGAGTGCTCATAGCCTGTTTAAGGAAATTTCGAAACGCCTAGTTGACGCTTCCCGTGACCCAAGGGCTGGCTTTTACTTTGGCCAGAGGCTAAGTGTTGCCATACAACGTGGCAACGCCGCCAGTCTCTTGGGTACATTAGGAGGAGTTTTTTGATGCCCTTTTATAGTTTGTTGTTAGTTTTCATATTTTAGGTTATTTAATAGTTTTTAATTAATTATGTATTTAGTTAGTTTAATGTTTAAAAAACAAATTGTTGTAACTTAACTAAGTATTTATATCTTGTTATGAAGGAAATGTAATAATATATTGTGATGTGGGTACATAAACAATAAATCAATCTTTATTTTTTATTTTTTATTGTTATACAAACACGTATTCTATCACAGTTATGGTTATTTCGACATGCACTTTACATGTTATCTCAGTAACCGAGAGCAGCGGTGGCCCAGTGGTGGCGGCTCCGACTTACGAACAGTAAGTCTTGGGTTTGAACCTAGGCAGGCGCATTACTTTGTATAATTTATTTTATAACCACTGCTCTCAAAAACGGTGAAGGAAAACATCATGAGGAAACCGGCATGTCCTAGAACCAAAAATTCGAACACATGTGACATCTACCAACCCGCACTGGGCCCGCGTGGTGGATTGTAGCCCATTCCCTCTCATAGAGAGGAAGCCGTGTGTCCCAGCAGTGGGAACATTATAGGCTGATCATGCTATACTTATGCAGTAACCGTCTACCACAGTCTACTAAATCTAGCTCAGAGACACGTCACCACTTCAACACCATTAACTAAGTTAATTGCTTTATTGACGCAAAACCGAGCCTGCAATTGTATACTCTATTCCTCTCTATAAAGGATTGATAATAATATGATCTTAGACTCCATTATTGGCGACCTGAACAGAGATTGATTTCCCTCCCAATTGAGCGAAAGGCGATCATAATAAGTGTTTTCGAGTCAGAGATCGAAGCTGTAGATTTAAATCTGCTGAAAATTTCGACGTACCTTACGTTGTCAAAGTCAATATAAATGAAACGCATAATATAATTACTCCGATATAAAATACATTATTAAATGCAATAATTATAATTAACGCAAGTAACTAGTGTTATTAATTATTATAGTACTATCAATATAATTTACTATTTCCCAAACACCTACGATTTCACATACGATTGCTTATTATTAAAAACCCATTTTTAATAAAATTACGTCAGTACTTTATGGATATTTTTCAATAAAAGAACCACGATAATTCCCGATAAGTAATGAAAAGAAAAACGAGAACCATGACAGCTGACACCATTTTAATCAATGACGTCACTATAAAAGAAGGCTTTCAACATTACTATGGCTGCAGGAATATAAATAGAACCGCGACCTCGCTTAGTGCTTATCTCATTACAACCCACATTGAAAGGAAAAATAAAACGTTAACAGCGATGTATAAATAGAACTGCTTTTAACCGCTCATTGGCTTTACGTATACGAACGTAGTTAGCGCATACGCCAACTCCTGCACGGGGGACGAAAATAGAAAATTATAAAACGTTTAGTTTTTTTAAAAGTTTTTATGAAGTGTAGGTAATAACTTATACCTGAAAGAGGGTGTAGGCAAATTTAAGAGGGTTATATATATATCAGTAGCGAAGGGTCAAGCATATATTATAGTTATACAAAATATAAAATCAGCTGCATTTTCCCCCACATGATTTACAGTTCACTTTTGCCTTATAATTTGTTTGAAGAAAACTAATTGTACCATGTCGATAAATATAAGAGTAGACCATTCAATGTCTTCAATTGATACCATTCATTTCTGTGCTTTTCAATATGAATGAACCAATTTAATTGGACTTTACATTTTGCAATAGCAGTGCTCAACAAATAAGATTGTATGCTAACTAGCCTGTATTGATACAATACGCGGCGAAGGCTTCCGTTCACCGTTTCCATTCATTACACTATTAGCACGACTGCCCCGTTGGTCTCGTGGTCGCAAGTGCTGCTGAGCGTGGGGTCCTGGGTTTATTTCCCGGGTCGGGCAAAACGTGCTATTGGGTTTTTTCATTAGTTTCTCAGTAGGAGCCCGGAGTTTGAAAATTAGCGCTA
The DNA here is from genome assembly GCA_963082995.1 of Noctua comes. Classification (NCBI taxonomy): domain Eukaryota; kingdom Metazoa; phylum Arthropoda; class Insecta; order Lepidoptera; family Noctuidae; genus Noctua; species Noctua comes. The sequence goes on along the minus strand of OY720280.1, from coordinate 9,623,310 downwards.
AGATACCCCCGTACCTCGAAAAGCACGTTAAGCATCGGCTTAACGTGCTTTTCGACCATCGGGACCATCGGGTCCTGTGCCTGATCTCTCCAATCGTGTCAGATTGCCGTCCCATCGGAGTGTGAGAGTAAAGGAACAGAGAGTGCACCTGTGTCTGCGCACACACGTATTGTGCACTATAATATCTCCTGCGCCGATGGCTGATCTCCGCTAAGATTGGCCACCGTAACCGAAAATGGTCAGGAAAACTAATATACTTCTTTCGTCTTTATCCTGTGGTTAGTGCCTGGTGTCAGAGTTTTTAGGCCGCCCATGGGCCTCTGACTTGGCTTTACATTCCGTCGAGAAATATCTCTCAGGCGCATGCCTGGAAACTAGCATTAGTTTCCTCACGATGTTTTCCTTCACCGACGCAAGTGATAATTATACAATACGCACATGAATCCGAAACATCAGAGGTGCGTGTCTTGGGTTCGAACTCGAGACCTATAACTTGTCAGTCCGACGGTCACACCACTAGACTATCACTGCTTATTGTACACACTAATATACTATTACAACATCAAATTAAAACTGCTCATCAACGCAAACCCATGCATGAAAACTCCCTTATATGTGTACATAATTATTACATTGTATAATCTCCAACTGACCTCATTTCTCAGTACCTAATTAGTAGAATGGAGCCACAAGTTGAGTCCCATAGGGAATGTTCCAGAGATCCATGTTACATCCAAGTTTGTGTTCGGAGAGGCAAATTATCATTCTATTAAAGGAACTCAGGGAGTTATGGCTCATTTACACGAGGAAAGATTCTCGTTCAGAATAGGCGATTATTTTAATAGATGTTAAAATAGCTGACCCGTGCAAACGTTACTTTTCTTAATGTGTTATTAGCATTACCAAAAGCGAGAATCACGTTTAAAAATTAATGGCATCCGTGTCAACAAATATCATAACTATTTCGAGTTGTAACCACCAGTTTGAGAAAATCGTCTGCCAAGTCTGATATCGTTATGAGTGTGACAAACCGTGCCTGTCTAATAATTGAATATGTTCTTACTGACGTTTCTGATTCCCTTGACCATCACAAGGCGGTGCCATGACATCCAGCATGGCAGCCTAAAATTTTAAAAGTAAACCACATGAAATGCCATTTTCGTGTTGTATTTTTTCGCTAAAGAAGGAGTAGTATCATTACAAAACAAACGATCTATATTATTTTTTTTATTTTTTATTATATTGTTAGGTCATCGGTTTGTTCCCATGGTTGCCGCTTTTTTGCGACTGGTTTGTTAATTTAACACCTGTGATACCTTCAAGCAGCGCCATGATCGTCGGTCGTGGCTAGACTCGCATGGATATTGTCGCGTCTCAACCGTTGAGAAACTCTGTCCGTGTAAATGATCCTGATTTCGTTCGTGATAGTACTTCGTTGCTTTCGGACATGAGGGAGAAGCTACCTGCCAATTTATAAGTACAGAAAATTGAATTATCTGGTTGAAAGAGACCAGGTTGTTAAAACTTCATTGAGTTTTCTAATTTCTTCTTTTGGGATCCGTCTTGGGTTTAAACTTGGTTTGCGACATGTTTAGAATCTTAATTGACGTTAATTTCAAAACTGTTGGAAACTTCTTTGGATATGAATTTGAATGGAATAAAATTAAAAACTAAGTTAGTTGAGTTTATCATAAAATACTAAGCTACTGTTTATATAATTCATCATAAACTTTTTCAAGGAAAGTGGATGAGCCACTACTCACTCAGAACATTATGAGGAAATTAGCTACCAACGTAGTAGCTACTCCATCGAAATAACAAAGACATGTGAAAGTCTCAGCTAAAATACGTATGATGTTATCATAGACCTCTTCCACCAGTTTTTTTGGATTGACTTTTGTAAATCCGTTGCATTTCACAAATTATAGCCGCCAAAATACCACGTGATCTATGTAAAAAGTTTTCTTTATTTTAATTCAACAGAATTTATTTATGCTTTGTTTTTCGTCTACTTCATCAATATTAAAACGATATATGAGTAACACTAACAGCATTTAAAGTGAGCCACAATTTATATTTTTGATGGAAAAACTTTGTACATTCAATGTTGATAATGAAGCTAGACGGTTGACAAACTCGGTGTCGTATACCTCGATCGACCTTTTAACAGTGAGTGTGACCTACCCCAATTCTGACAGAGTGTAAAATTGAAGTCGTGTGGAAAATACCTCATTATCCTTGACTCAATTGTTTTTCGAGAGTCTGTGTTGTCGATTTATTTTGCGTTTAAATGTTTTGTTTTCATTTTATTTGAGCTTCGTAAAGTTAAATGTTTTGGTGTACTGATTTTCAACTCGTTTATTGGCACGTTATTCTTTTAAATTATACAGGGTGGAAAGGACACCGGCGCTAAAACGGTTACCCATACATTTTTTCGGCGGTTTAAAAAAAATAAAACAGTTGTTTCCTACAAAACTGCACGGTCAAAATGTATGGAACAGCAGATTTAAAAGAACATACCAATGAAAATTTTCGATGTTGCTTCAAAATGATGTACCAAATCGTGGTAACCGTTTTAGCGTCGGTTTCCTTTCCACATTATCTATTTTAAAAAGTTAGACGTCGAAAATAATAAAGAATTGATTGAGTCTGTATGCGCAAAAGACATAATAATATTGCTTCTTTGTCGACGCCATTCTCAAAACGTATACGGAAACATACGCCACACTGCATTTGTTTTTAATAACTTCCTCAATATTGGCATATTCCTCGATAAAGGAAAGTCGGGAAAAGATAAAACCTTTCAACCCTTTCGCTAATAATTTTCCTCCTAACCTCATTGAGCATAGTTCTATGAGATCCGGAAACACTAGAGCTCCCTTTTATGGGGCTCTTGGCACATCCGCAAGCTCTTCAGAATCGAGGCACATTATGTGGTACTTATTGTATGGAGTATGTCCTTGTTATTATTCTAATAGGGATGTTTCTTGAAAAAATCTAATTAGTCCGTCAGATAGATTTCCAAAAAATATTAGACACGTATTTTTTTCTTTTTTCACGAAAACTAAAAATGAAGACGATACAGTGCGTCGAAAACTCGTGTGACGTCATACTTCAGTACACTTTTTACCGAAAAGTGACGTCACAGGCTTCCACTCATGATCTTTGATGCGTTTTATCTTCGTCAATTTTTATTGATTTGATAAAACAAAAAATACGTAACCCACAATTTTCTAAAATCTAACTGACGGACTAAATAGAGTCATATTTTTTTTACACAGGAAACATCCCAATTCCGCTATTTTTTTTTTTAAATAAAATAATGTGCTTTGTACCAAGACAAAATTATTTCGCTGCAAAAAAAACAACCATTAAAATCTCAGCGTGTATAAAGTAAGTAGATAGTAATTCCTCGTTATTTTTATTCTTTATCTAGACTACAAGAGGACAAAAAGAGTCTTTTAACGACTACGACAGCTTTGTGAGAATAACACCAGATGATGTACAATTTATTATTGTATCTTAATCATTTGTAGGAACATACAGCGTGATATTTTTTATACTTACTAAAAGTAAAGTCTAAAAGTCACTTGGCGTAAAAGTCAAGGACCTTCCTTAGTAAAATGTGAGTCGGCATTTCCATAGAGAAACTGGTTGACTAAGTAATCCAGTCAAACAGTCAGTAAAAAGTGAGTCGGCATTTCCATCGAGAGACTGGTTGACTAAGTAATCCAGTCAACCAGTCTCTCGATGGAAATGCCGACTCACATTTTACTAAGTTAGGTCCTTGACTTTTACGTCAAGAGACTTTTTAAGGGCTTTTGTTTTTTTCTTTTTACCGACTCTAAATAAAGAGGTCTGCAAGATGTTTAGATGTTTTTATTGTTGCTTTTATTATTGTATTACGATTTCAAATATTTAAGTCTCTGCGTGTTTAGATCATCTTCATTTATACTTATAATATTATGAAGAGGTAAAGTTTGCCTGTTTCTACGTTTGGATGTAGGGCGTCGTCTTCGGAACTACTGATCCGATTCCAACAATTATTTCACTAATGGAAAGCTACATTATCATTGAGGCTCATTAGCCTAACTTAAAACCACTCCTTGGGATAATTTTCGACCATAACGCCAGCGAAACAGTAAATTGCTCATGCAACAGAACCTAAAAATGTAGATACCGAAAACATACATCCCGATAAAAGGACACTAACCGCGAGAAAAGATGTATACACTAATTTGGGTGTCTCGATCTTAATTATATAATTATCTACTAAGAAAATGAGCTAATAAATACAGTACAATACCTCGAAATGTAAAGCGGTACATTATAATGAATGACAATACAAAATAAAAGATGCTCTTCTCTCCTCTTCTCACTTGTACCACACACAAAACAGCGCAAGATGCGTCTAAATGAACAGCTGTAGGTATAACCCATAATATTATGTACAGACGCTAAAAGTCAAGCTACTACAATCTGTCTTTCTTTAATAGATTTTCAACTTTATCGCTAAAACATTAGGTTTAAAGCTGATTAGGAAAATTTTACAGTTTCGGGTAGCTTCTGTACATGGACTGTAAGTACAAGATATTTCATCGCTTACAGCAATGAATAATGATTTTATAAAATGACTTGTAAATAATGACTTTTACTAATCAAGTAGCTAAAGCTCCATCATGTATGCGCGAACATGATGGAGCTTTACCTAGGTACTTGATATGTGATCCATGCATATTTTCTGTGTAAGGTGTTAGCATATATTATGTAGATGCTTTAGTTCTAAGCCTCGTCATATTTCAAAATAAATCTTGTTGGTCATATTGAGACATAGCTTTGATCACGCCATCTATATTGAGCTTTGACAGGCCTTCCCCATTGTATTAAATGCATTAGTTTTAAAAGTAGCATAAAACGTCACCACGTGATCACTATTTATGTGACATCTGTCATTTTGATTTTGACAGCCGCTCTGGTTGGTCGCTGTTTTTTGTCGATTACATAATTTGTGTTCTTTTTGTTCTGACGAAAACCTGAAGAAACTTTTTCTTTCTGCCTAAATATCCAAGAAGTGGATACCTAACTTCAGAAAAAATCTATACTTTACCTTAGAAAACTATTATCTCTCAACTCCGTTGACTTGAATCACATACAAAGCAGCGCATCATGCGTCTAATGAAAAGCTGGAGTGGAACCCGGAATGTTTCCTGGAAAGAGATTCATTACTCGAGTAACTTTATATTGCTCAGAAACAGCGCTGCGGCCGCTTTTCTAATTTTAATTCAGCGCTGTAGAGTCTGATGGGTAAAAATACGATTATAAATGATTGGAAGGATGGAGGAGAATATCGTGAAGTGGTGGTGACAGCTCACTTTGTCTAACAGAGATGAGGCCTGTGTCCCAGCTGTGGGACTGGGACTATGATTATGCAGTAGCAGCTACCAGGGAAATGGACACAATTATGAATTATTGGAAAAATGGATTTTTATCGTGTTTGCAATAAATCGCTTTCAATCTCGGTGGAATGTATTTAGTTTTTCCTAACGAACCGCTCTTCAAAATGTCTATACCAGGTTTGAAAAAAGAAGAAAGGGAAACTGGAGCTTCGTTCGCAATCAACTCTGACTATAGGTTTCAATATTTACACTGTACAGTCACGAGCACTAAATATGGATAGGTGTACAGTCAGGAGCACCAATATGTAAACACTTAACAACTTTTAAAAGTGTTTTTCTTCTATTGTTCTGATTAAAATTTCATGTTGTTACGAACTTGGTATTTTGGAACCCATTTTTTTATGAAAAAGATCCTATCTCTTAGTTAAAATCGTTATTTCTTGCTAAAATTGCTTTTAAATTTAGGAAATTGATGGTGCGCGTGACTGTACAGTGTACATGTTGCAACTTTTGAAAGCGGTTTTCTTCTTCTGTATTGATTGGAATTTTTGGTTACAAACATAGTATTTTGACAATACACAGGTATAAAGCTACGTATGTTTCTTTGCGTCGTCGGTCCGCAAGTAAAATGAGGAATATTTATTTTAATTTTATCTCCTATAAAACAACCATCGTTTTTTTAAATAGTGGACATGTGGTAATTTCGTGATTTTGTAGCGTATAAAATACTAAAAATATCTTCTTTTGCAAACTTTTTTTGCGATAAATTTAATGGCATCTGCAGTCGATGTTTTTGAGTTATATCATTATCAGTATGAGTTACTTTCGCAGCTTGCAGTAATTAAAGAGCTTTTGTACGTCTATTGTTGATTTAGGTAAAGTTTGTTTCAATCTAACAGTTTTTTTTCCTTTCTAACAGTTAAATGTCTGCGAAAAAATTATCTTTAAAAAAGAAGCATTTTTTCTAAATTTAAAAAAGTTTGTGAACAATTTTGTGTTTTCATGCTTGTTAAAAGTCTTTTACGAAAGCTCGGATATATTCTAAAATAAAAAATAATATACTTATACTTCTGTATTCTATAATGTTGGGATTGTAATTGAAGCTAGAAGAAAATATAGATATATTTCTAATAAAAATTTAATTCAAATATTTACACTAGAGTTGTTACGTAGCTCTTTTACAATTATACAATGTTTATTTGATCTCATTTTTTTTCAATGAAACTATTATGTTTTTATAATATTATGATGTTTTTTTATGTTTTTTGATTTGATTTGTTTTTTTGAGATTTGTTTTTTTTTTAATAGTAATATTATGTTTTTGCTGAACACATGTATAATTTCTATACTAAAACTTTTAAAGATTCTTTCTAAGCTAAAATTTCTCTTATCTTCTTGTGAGTGGAGTACATTTTTCACTGAATTCGATTCCCATTTCAACGTTTCACGTTTATTTCGTAAAAACTTGATGTGTTTTGTTGATCGTATCTAGAGACATCTATTTCAACAGACATAATGTATTGTACTGTATACTGGTTTTTCCTTTTTTTCAGTTGCTTGCGAGTAAATTGAGAGACGTGAGCAGTTGTGCCGGGTAAAATAAGGTAAGCTTGTTTAGTATTACGTTTTATATTATTCTAAAAACAGCGAGAAAGAGTTCTCTTGTAAATAAAACTACAATGAAATGAACTTTAGTTTCTTCCTGAGTTTTTTTCAACTGTTTCATGCCGCGTTTGGTATCAGGTGATTGAAAACACTTTCACCATAAATTAGACCACTTTTGGGTAGTTATAGCATAACGAGCCAAACCTACAATCGCTTATCAACTCAGTTAAGACACCTATCACAAAATTACCGAGTTGTATTGCGGTACTGAGTTCAAGCAGCCGACGCCTCGCATTATGTAGTAATTTGGCAGTTTTTATTGGCTCTGTTAACACGCTTAATTTTTCAAAATATGATTACCTCCGATTTATTTGCAATGCCCATAGGTACGTAGATTGATGGCCGTATTCTGTTTCTGAAGCTATTGGCCTTCTATCGAAGAGTACCTAAGTTTTAAGTCTAGTTCTGTATACAAGTGGGTTAGTTTGAGCTTTGTAAGCCAGCGGTTTTACAGTGTCCTTCAACCTCAAAGCTTGTTATATAACTTGCTATTCTCCCGTTATTATACTGTACGGATATACCGATATTATACGGAAATTAACCCACGGGAACGTTTTAAATGTAGCCTATTACACTCGGGAATGATGTAGCTTCCCGTTAGTGAAATAATTTTCGGAATCGGATCAGTAGTTTCGAAGATTACCGCCTACATACAAACATAAAAACAAATTTTACCTCTGTAAAATATTGTACAGTATATATAAGCATCAAGGGTCTTCGTATTTTCATAAAAAAAAATCTGTTTATGCTCGTAGAACAATGTAACTGTAGTGCAGTAGATAATTTATAGTGACTATATATACCGGTAAGGAAATTGTCACGAATTAGGCAATTGCTGGCAAATCGAAAAATCTTGTTAGAGAACACCTTCAAAATTCTCCCATTTGAATTTCTCGATTTCAGTTTCGGTATTGGAAATCTTTACGTTACACGGTGTTAAAATAACTTCATTTCACATTTTCAATAATTTTGTTCCAATTCCAGTTCTGAAGAAACAGTTTGACAAGTACAATTAGTCAGCACATTGCACTGTTTGCTTCGAATTAAAATTGGCAGCTATATTTAATTTAACGACTCTCTCGCATAACATTGTTCGCCGTTTTCACTTTGAAATATTCGCAAAACGTAGTCAAAGTTAGTGGCGCCACATGAGTTATAAGTGACGATTAATTTAAAATTTACTTCGTATATCGAAAGGTAGTTTACAAAGTATGGTTCGGAGTAAATGATTTCATGCTGAGAACTAATTAGCAGCGGTAAATAATAGGCACCATGTGTGAAATGTCATTATGTCGTATAAATTATATTTAGTACTAAGAATGTCGACTTCTGACTTTGAGTAATCGTGTTAGAAAACGTGGTGACCATTGCAAGCTGTGGAACTTAAATGAAATAAAAGGTTTTGCAAAGGGAACTAGTAAAGAAGCCTTAGCTTACATTTATTTAGCTAGTATAGCCTGGTTAAACAGCTATTTACCTCCTAGAATGACAAGCGAGATGACATTAAAAAATACTGGCCATCAAGATTCGAATATGACCCTATTGACATTTGACAATTAAAGTAAGTACACAATGGGGATGTTGCATGTGTAAAAAAATATGATTCTATTTAGTCCGTCAGTTAGATTATCGAAAAATATTGGATACGTATTTTTTGTTTTATAAATCACTAAAAATTGACGAATATAAAACGCATCAAAGATCATGAGTTGGGGCCTGTAACGTCACTTTTCGGTTAAAAGTGTACTGAAGTATGACGTCACACGAGTTTTCGACGCACTGTATCGTCTTCATTTTTAGTTGTACGTGAAAAAAGAAAAAAATACGTGTCCAATATTTTTTGGAATTCTATCTGACGGACTAATTAGATTTTTTCAGGAAACATCCCTATTGTAAAGACGGTGATTTCAATGACGTACATCACAACATGCCCTTAGAATCGACGTACACAACGGCGATTCCAATTACCCACGCAGTATTTACCACGTAATACAAAGCGATAGAGTTGTATTTGGCAACATAATTTGTAAAGAACAAATGTCAGGATTAAACTGACTGTGACGGACATGGGCTGAATTTATAGAGGTTACTGAAAGCCTGAAAGGATTAGGACTATTCAGGACACATTATGTTTCGTATAGATTTGTACGCCCGATGAATTAATGTCCTTTCGATTTGCAGTCAATGGAATTCAAAATAATCTCAAGTTGCTAAGCCATTTTGATCATAAATCTGTGATTAGAGTGGAACGTGCATATAAATACCCAAAGGCAAGGCTTTTAGAAACTAATTATACAGCATGACGTATTAGAAAGATGTGATGTGATATTTAAAAAAAAATTATGGTACACCCCATTCAACTGAACATCTCTCTCCGTGGGATCATCATCAGTCAAAATACTCAGACGTCTCATACAAAATTTCAATCCCCATTCGACTCAAATGTATGGGACAAGTGATTTTTTTTCACGATTAGGATGTTGGTTCCAAGGAAGTGGTTCAGTATGCTGGTCTATACCTACGACATCATTAAATACGACCACACCTTCATGATATACGCTGCGATATTTAATGGCATCCACAGCATAATCAGCCTATTAAGTTGCCACTGTACACACAAGCCTCCTTGCTGTGAAAAGAAGTGGGTCATTATCCATCACGAGGGCCGAATGCGGGTTGGCGGGGTGGTTACTACACTTAGGGTTCGAAATGATCGTGATAATTATCCATGCTAATTCATAACTCGATTTCTTATATTTTTTTACTGAAACCGCTTTTTTTGATTAAACGCGCTAGAATTCAGTCCAAAAAGGGTTTTTATTTTCCGGCATTTTTATAACTATCGCTCTGGTCCTATAAAGGGTGTAAACAGACCCTTAACGAAGCCGAAAAGCATTTGTTCTCCGCGTCTTTGCGATAATTTTCTTGTTCTAGACCATACCTGGGAACCTTCTAGTTACGGAGATATTAGGGGTCAAACTTCCAACTTTTTCACAATTTTTTTTTTTAAATACATGTTTTTAATGTAAGATGTTTATTTTAAACACATCCTCAACCCCTGTACTATTCAATCCATCCATCAGCACAAAACTTTGAGAGTGTTCCATCGAGTCCTACCGTAAAACGTGATTTTTCACCCCAAAAAGAAAAGTCGTTTCCCAGCAATCTTTTTTGCGTAAAGTTACTTAGTTTGATGTACAAAATGCTTGGTTGACGGCTTCGGGGTGTTTACACCGTATAGAGTGAAAAAGAAACAAACAAAACTAAACCGAAATGTACAAAAAAATAATATGTTTGTTGAATACAGTGACCTTTTTTAATGTCGCGTTTGGATACGCTTGAAATCAGCTTTCATTTGTTTGCAGCGTAAAATATATAACTTAGAGCTAAAAGCATCAAGGTATTAGACAAAGCACTTATCGAGGTCCTTTACTTAAGTGGTTTCTTTTATTTAAGTTATAAAAAAATATATATTATCTATTTAGACTCAACTTTTCGTATAAAAACTGCTTGGCGACTAGAACTGTATGAGACCAACGCCAAATATGTATGAAAGGGCCACTTTCAACCATTGTTTGGGTGAAATATTACATCAGGTGTTTTATTTACCGTTTCTGAAGTACGTGAGGCTTATTTTCGTGATTTATTATTATTTTTTCGTCGTACATTTCGCCACTTTTATGAGTGCCATAGGGAAAATTTGCGTCATAAACACTTTTACTTGGGGCGTGATTTTTTTTTTGTGTTTGCGTTTTGTTGAAAGTGTAGTTGTTGATAGCTTCTCCATTAATAGTAACTTAAATTTACTAAGTCAAGCTCAACGATTAATAGTTAAATACCTGGGCGAGCGCATTCTGCTCGAGTGAAAATAGAGAAAACGAATATTCCCAGGTATGAGACTTAGTTTGATAAATTTTTTGCCCCCGTTATTCCCAATATTGCCACTTTTTGTTTTTATCGTGGTAAAATCATCAAATGAGTCCTCCCACACAGGGCAGAGCGGGAGGGACTGGCAGACTTGTACTGACTAAAATCCACGGTGTCCTTCAATAGACCTTTATGTTCCAGGGTCACGGTAATTCTATAAGTCCCGCGACCCCGGCAGGCTTTGGCCCTCTAGAGGCCCCGTCATTATGCTGACACTCTTTGAGGCGCGCGTGTGACACAACGCGCCGTCGACCCGGGCATGGTCCATGGTCGGACAGCGAGTCGCCCATTACTCGCCGCCCGCATGCCCGCGCCTACGGTGGCCGGAGATCGTCTGCCGACGTCCGGCGCCGTGAGCGTCTACCACTGCCCCAATATTGCCACTTTCATCGATATTGTTTGAGCCGTTTTAGAGAAAGTATTACAAATATTAAAAAAATATTGCTCATTAAATTGTATAGGCTAGAATAAAATTAATTCAAAAGCAACAAAACTCGTCTTTGATAGAATTCATCAATGTCATTTAAAATTTTTATCTCAATGGACTCACTGAAATGTTAGCATTCAGAAGTCACTAAAATGAATAGACACTACAAAGAACCCTTTTTAATATAAATGCAGATAAGAAATCATTTGTTCGTGAACATTTGAGTGACGTTCAAACACTTTGAATGAGCAATTAGGAAACCACAACTGTTTGTAGGATGGTTAGGATTGATGTTTCCGAAGTTTAATTTATTAACATTGATTTTCCTCTGAATTCTGAAGTATTTAATGATCATCATCATCATCATCATCATCATTTCAGCCGAAAGACGTCCACTGCTGGACATAGGCCTCCCCCAAGTGTCGCCACATTGACCGGTCCCGCGTAACTCGCATCCAGCGGATCCCTGCAACCTTCATCAGGTCATCGGTCCACCTAGTGGGAGGCCTTCCAACGCAACGTCTTCCGGTTCGCGGTCGCCACTCCAAAACTTTTCGACACCATCGGCCATCCGTTTTGCGAGCAATGTCACTGCCACTTAAGTTTGGCTATTCGGGCTACGTCGGCATTTAATGATCAAAGATAATGATAAATTACAGAATGTTTTTAAAGGAAGCAAGCTGCATGTATTGAAATACACAATTACACAGTGTATTGTTAATTTCCTTCAACAGCTGGTTAGCGGGATATACCCTAAGGCGATAACTAGATGAATTCCTAAATTAACATTGTTGAATTTTTAACTTTGGGCGCACAGCTGAGTGATGAATATGCAACGTGTCATCCTGTGTGAGTAAAAATAGACATTAGTTACTACAAAGACCCGGTCTTTTTACATAACATAACGCTTGTAATCCCCGAAGGGTTAGGCAGAGGTGTACCTAATAGTACACCTACATTTCGCCAGTTATATTTAAGACCCATTTAATAGGGGGCGAGCCTATTGCCATATACCGGGCTCTAATCCAGACTCCGTGGCAGCTACTGAATTATTCCTGTTGAGAAAACCCAATAACAATTTACCCGACCAGGGAATCTATCCCAGGACTTCATGCTCAGCAGTCGCGATTGCGACCACTAGACCAACGAGGCCGGTCTTTTTATTTCTCACTTAGATTTTTTTTAAATGCTTATGACCACAGACATCAGTAACAGCACCCCAAGCCAACGATCACCAGGGCTCCAAACAGAAGAGCCTTCTAACAATACGAGCCGTGTCCAAGAGCTTTCAGCATTAAGCCCTTGACCCAACTCGCTAACGAGAGCCTCTCCAGGTGATGGTCAAGGCTCTCGGCTATTCAAACCATTGTTGTTCTTGTTTGTTTTCGGATTGTTACTATCAAAAATGCCTATTTTAGTAGAACGTAGAAAAGCGTTTGCTTTGTTGCATGTGAGAGAAGAGAGGCATGTCCTCCGTTTGCGCACACACTTGTGCAGCACTATAATATTTCCTTACGTGGCCGGCACGACCCCGCTAAGGTTGGCTGCCATGACTGAAAACGTTCAAGAGGTTACTCTGTATAGTCATTTTACAAGGTGTAAACGGACTCTTCACGAAGCCGTCAACCAAGCATTCTGTACAGGAACGAACACAAACTAAGTAACTCTACGCAAAAATTATTGCTAGGAAACGACTTTTTTTTTGGTTTTGTTTATGGTAAGACTCAATGTATCGCAATCAAAAAATGAATTGAATAGTACAGGAGTCATGGAGGTATTTAAAGTAAAACAATTAAATCAAAAACTTTGACCTTTTTTTTTTTTTTTTTTTTTTTCGGATGGGAAATCATCAAATCACTCTGGGCGGAGAGTGTCAGACTTGTACTGACTAAAACCCATCCATGTTCCTTCTTTGCCCTTTGTGTTCCAGGGCCACGGTATCTCTTTCGAACAGTCCCGCAGCCCTGGCAGAAAACTTTGACCTTTAATACAAAAAAAAATATTTTTGCAGCGATTACAGTGTTTGGAAGATGGACTGGTACAATTTTCTTGGCGACCTATAACGGGAGCCACATCCTGGTTTACACCCGTAAAATTTATACACACTTAAGTGTCACTGTAATGAGATCATTTTCTTTATTCCGTGAAATGTCACCTCCAGATCATTTACACTTTTTGTGTCGGTCCTTCTACCAATTAAACAAAGACGACATAATATGAACGCTTATGAAGGCCAGCGCAATATGGAAATAATTCTACACGACCACGAAATTTTCAGAAAATCCAGGCGAGATGTTATATTTCAGGAGCTTGTGACTAGAAAATAACGGCCGCACGGGTCGATATTTAGGTAAAGCCGTGCTTACCCAGGTTTGTCTGTGGATGGGTTCTGGCAATGGGCCTCGGAAAGCACGTTAATCCGTTTGTCCTTTTTGTTATTTTCCTTTGACAGTCGTTAAAGGTAGCCAGTGGCCCGAAAGTCGGTACTTACCAAGAGGTATCGTTTTACCTAGTAGAAATTGGGTTGTAGAGGTCAAACAGGCAGTCGCTTCATGGAACATACTGATACTCAGCTGCATTCGGTTAGACTGGAAGCCGACCCCAACATAGTTGGGAAAAGGCTAGGCAGATGATGATATTATATTTCAGTTAAGTGTGAGCAGCATAAAAAGGAAATCAAAACACTGCAGCACCGGGACGTAATCTTCAGCTACAACGGATGAACCGCAAAAGGGGAAGCGACGAACTAATATCCTAGCACAAATAGAAACATATTGTTCCTTGTGCCTATTTCATGACAACGACATTTTGTGACTTGGATGAAAACTGACGTCATAATAAAACTAAAATGAAGACCAAAGGAATATCTTTGTTTAGGGATATTATATTTTGCTGTATTTCATGAACCTAGTGCTTTATCAGTTGTTTCGTTGTGTTTTTTAAACGTTGCACCACACTAGGAGCTTCTCTTGTGGGTGCCATACAAACATTTGACCTCTCATACGTCAACAAATAACCAGACCCGGAACAACTACCAGTAGGCCATACAAATTTATTTTTCTGTCCACGAATCGAACCTGCGACACTCAGCGCAGCAGTCCATTGCTCAGCCACTGCGATAACCGTGCTGTCTTTGCAATGCGTCTCCATGCTCTTTGCTCCTGAATAATAGCAGTTAAGCGGGTTTATTGTATTGTGTTAGGGATTCATAGAGTAAATACTTAATTACAAAGGAAATTCGACTCAGTGCTGCTTGCAGCTTGACTCTCTTTAATTTTAGAATAGAATTTGATTTCAAACTTAGTACTCAATATTTTAGCTGCTATTTATGAGCTCATAAATTCTTTGTCAAAGTAAAGTTCATTTAGTCGTTTCAGCAATGAAAGGAATTCTATTCAAGATTAGGTACAAAGTTCTACGAATTTGTCAAGAATACCTAATTTACGAATTGTTTTTCAAGTTTGTTAAGTTCACTGTCCTGGATTAGACTGTATAAGATTTCTGTCTATCTTTTAGAGACAATTTATACTCGTAATTTCCAATGAACAATCTAGAAAATACGTTTGACTAACCGATCATTGAACAAATGAACACAAAAGACCAATACAATGAAATCCGTTCCAAAATCAAAATGGATGTTCATTGTTCAACGAATCGCGAATTCCTTAACTAATTCAGTTCGTTCACAAAGTCCACTTATAATAAAACTGAAAGTTACTCAACTGAGTAGATCAATAAGAAAGTTTTGAACAAAATTTAAAAATGGATTCAACTCGAATGTTCTAATTATGGAGGTGAGAGAGTTTTCACATCGTTATTTTATGAAACCTCGGAGTTAGGAAGTTTTGCTGCAGTGTGCTTTAATACTTGAACGTGGTGGAACCATTTTATTTTTGAACTAGCACTTCGCCCGCGACTTCGCCCGCAAAAATTGTGATGGCTCGGCTAATTTGCATGATATTAAATATAATTATATAGTCTATGTTACTTTCCTGATATTTTAGCATTCTATTAGTGAAAAAATGGTTTAAATCGGTTCAATAGTTTCGGAGCTTATTCGTTACAAATATACAGAAATACAAATATTTCCTCTTTATAATATTAGTGTGGGTAAGTTTATTTTTGTTTGTAAGGATAATAGTCCTGTTTAGGTACTGAAATCTGGATGGGAGACATCAGTGACTAATTTTTATCTTTTTTTTTTCAATATTTGCTAAGTGCTCTTAATTTTTTGGTGATATAAGCAAAATTATGAAAGCCTGAAAATATAATTTGAAAAAATTTATGAAATAAGTTTTTTATTAATTGCATTATCATCTGCCTAGCCTTTTCCAAACTATGTTGGGGTCGGCTTCCAGTCTAACCGGATTCAGCTGAATATCAGTATTTTACATGGAACTGCTTATCTGACCTCCACAACCCAGTTAGTACCTACTGAGTAATATGATACCCCTTGGTAAGACTGGTTGTCTGGCTTTCTGGTCACTGACTATCTGTAACAACTGTCAAGGATCCACAAATGACAGCCCAGATTAACGGCTTAACGTACATTCCGAGGCACGGGGGAAACTCGGTATGTAATGGGTGATCAGCCATCCACAGATCAACCTAGGCAAGCGCGGCTTAACCTGAAGATTGGTCCGAGCGGCTGTTATTATTTAACCACGAGTTCCTTCTAGATTACATTAGTTTGTTGTTTAAGAACGTTGCACAAGTTAAAGTCAGTATCAGTAAGTTATTCAACACAAGTTAATAAAATGTTTTTTTTTTAAACGTTGCCCCATTCTAGGAATTTCTCCTGTATCGTGGTTGCGATTACAAACATTTAAACTCACATACACAAACAGCCAGACCCGAAGCAACTACCTGTAGGCCATAGAAATATTTGTTCCGTGCGGGAATCGAACCCGCAACCATCGCTAAGTCACTGCGCCAACCGCGCCGTAATTAAAAGAATTTTAATGAAAGAAAATTTTCATTTAGTTTATGGCTTTAGATGTCTGTGTTAACGTCAGCTAAAAATAATTAATTCCGTATCTAACCTGAAAGTGAATTCATTAGACAAGCAATCTGAGTAGAAGGTATTATGTATACAGGGTGTAAACAGACCCTTCACATATCCGTCAACCAAGCATTCTGTACATCACACTAAGTAACTTTACGCAAAAATTATTGCTGGGAATCGACTTTTTTTTTTGGGGTTATAAATTAAGGTAGGACTCGATGGAAAGCACTCAAAGAATTGTGTTGATGGATGGATTGAATAGTACGGGGGTCATGGAGGTGTATAAAGTAAAAATCTTACATTAAAAACATGTAGGTATTTAAAAAAAAACTTGTGAAAAAGTTGGTACTTTGACTCCCAATATCTCCGTAACTAGAAGGTTTCCAGGTATGGTCTAGAACAAAAAAATGATCGCAAAGACGGGGAAAACAAGTACCTTTCGTTTGTGTTAAGGGTCTATTTACACCCTTTAGACATTAATTTGACTCTCTGGAACTAATTAAATAGATTCAGATAATCATAGATAACTTTGATAATGATTGAAGCAAATATTATTAAAATGGTAGAACAAGGTTTAAGTAGGCATAATTAGGATTTAGTTTGTGTAAGAAATTAATCTATATTCATAAAAAAGGAAAAGTTACACGGTCTGTATGAACACAGCTTCATTCATCAGCTCATCAATAATTCCTCTTAAGATTAATTTTCTTACAGTCATAAAGGCTTAAGAAGCTAATTATAATAATGTTATCTTTTCAGTTTTCACGTCTTAATAGCTGAACGAATGATTTACGTAGTACGATGCCTACTCTGGCACTATGACTACTCTTTTGTATTTTCAAGTAATTGGTAGCACAATGCCAACGTTTTGAAACCACCAACCATTAGCTCGCGAATCTGGTACACGAATAAACCATAGCTGGGGTAAGGATGTAAGATAGGATATACTTTATATCCCAATATTATTTATGTCATATTGAAGTTCACACAATTTTGTTTGCAATCATCCAGCTAAAATAAGTCCATTGCCAAACATAAGCTTCACAAGCATCAGTTATATACAATCAACTTCGGATGAACTGAAAAATCCAAACTGAATTGAAACGTTTAAATCACTGTAAGGATCATCATCATCATCATCATCATCATTTCAGCCGAAAGACGTCCACTGCTGGACATAGGCCTCCCCCAAGTGTCGCCACATTGACCGGTCCCGTGCGTCTCGCATCCAGCGGATCCCTGCAACCTTTACGAGGTCATCGGTCCACCTAGTGGGAGGCCTTCCAACGCAGCGTCTTCCGGTTCGCGGTCGCCACTCCAGAACTTTTCGGCCCCATCGGCCATCCGTTCTGCGAGCAATGTGCCCTGCCCACTGCCACTTAAGTTTGGCTATTCTTCGGGCTACGTCGGTAACCTTGGTTCTCTTGCGGATCTCCTCATTTCTGATTTGATCACGCAAGGAAACTCCGAGCATAGCCCTCTCCATTGCCCTTTGGGTGACTTTCAGCCTTCTGATGAGGCCCATTGTGAGCGACCACGTTTCGGTCCCGTATGTAATCACTAAGGAAGTAAGGATCAATACCATTAAAATTGGAAGAGAGTTACTTCAAAGATTTAAATTATTAGATTGGCTTGCACAATACGTATGTCAAGCGAACATTATACTTCTATCCCTTACAAACCTCTCTATTGTTTGCCATATATGCCCACCGAACATGATCAGATCGTCATACCACCTTTGAAACGGTCAACCTCGACGGCGATGTCCTTCCTCAAGTGTCCAGATCGACGATCTTTGCCCACCTCTCCAGTGATTCGTGAGACGTGGCCAGCCCACTCCCACTTCATCCAGGCTGCTTTAACTCCAACATCAGCTATTTGAGTCATGGAGTGTAGGGTGGTATTTGTAACGCGGTATTTTCATCATCATCATCATCATCATCATCATTTCAGCCGAAAGACGTCCACTGCTGGACATAGGCCTCCCCTAAGTAACGCCACATCGCGCTCTATCGCCCGCATGAGCTTACTATCGCTATTTATTTCTATTGCAGTCAAGTCACTGCGGCATTGAAACGGGACCATCTTTTGACGCGGTAGGGCTAATCTAACGCTCTAAATCTTTACTCCCTCCTAATTTACGTGATTGCAGGCTATTAAACATAATACCAAGTAGTTTGTTTGCGTGTTAAAACTTTATTGCTGCCCAGATCCCGGCTCAAACAATGTATTTAAACGTACCATTTGTTCCGTTTGATTCAAGACTTTAATCATGATTGATTTTATTACACGGGACAGTTGAGACAGATTTTACAGCTCATTTAATTACATTTAATTACTTAGTAGGTGTTTCTTCCCTTTTCTTGTTAATTGAAGATTAGTAGCTTTGAATGGAAGAAGGAGACGGTTTACCTTGTAAGCTCTATAGTAACGACATTATCATCTGCCAAGCCTTTTTCTAACTATGTTGGGGTTGGCTTCCTGTCTGCAGCGGAATACCCGAATTTTAAATGGAGCGACTGCCTATCTGACCTCCACAACCCACCAGTTACTGGGTAACTTCATAACCATTTTATAGTCTCGTAAATAAATATTAATATTCATTAACTTTTACGGCACGGTTGGCACAGTGGCTGAGCGATCGGCTGCTGCGCTGCGTGTCGCGGGTTCGATCCCCGCACGGAAAAAAATTGTATGATCTGCAGGTAGTTGTTCCGGGTCTAGCTGTTTGTGTATGTGAGTTTAAATGTTTGTAAATGCACCCACGATACATGAGAAATTCCTAGTATGGGGAAAGGTTAAAAAAAAATATCATCTGCCGAGCCTTTTTCTAACTATGTTGGGGTTGGCTTCCTGTCTGCAGCTGAATACCAGTATTTTACATGAAGCGACTGCCTGTCTGACTTCCACAACCCACCAGTTACTGGGTAATATCATGCCCATTCATAGTATTCATTAAAGTGGGTCCTCGCTCCTGTAACCATTTTCTTAAGTCGCACGTCATCTATATTTAAATCCTCTCGCTTCATTTAGCTTCTTTGACTCGTTATAGGAAAGCGTAAAAAAAAAGCGAAAATAAACGTTCAGGTTAATGCAAATAAATCGAACTAACTTTAAAAGAAAATGGTCGATTCAATCAAGATTCACATACGGGATTTTCTTACTTAGAGATTTATTTCACTTAAAATTACATAAGGACGTAGAAAAATCTACCTGATTTGCATTCATTCTTACTGTAAAATGTACCAAATTACGAAATCGACCCCGCTTGGCTCAAATAAATATTGGGTCTCTTTGCGAAGCTTTATGGTTAGACAAACTAAAAAGGGGTAGGCGTCCCTGTTTTAAATAATAAATGTATTTCACGCCGAGAAGGCTCGCATCTCACTGTTTCGTGTAGTTGGGACAGCCGTAAATATCAGTGTTTTAGAAGTTTCGTCATAGTTTTTGAAGTTATGTTTAAAATTTTCCTGCGCTGTCTGTATTTTCAAGATCTATAATATGTACCTAATGTTTAAGTTTTGCTGCCTTGTTGGTGTAGTGATCGCAAGCGCGACTCCTGAGCATAAGGTCGAGTTTTTGCATCAAGAATTTCTTAGTAGCAGCCATGAAGTCAGGATTTGTGCCCGGTTGATGGCAATTTAGGCTTGTCCCTATTACATGGGTCTTAAACATAACTGGCAAAATGTGGGTGTACTACATATAATTAGGTGCACCTCTGCCTAACCCTTTGGAGATTACAGGCGTGATGTTATGTTATATGTATAAGTTTTGAGTGTATAACTAGATATATGAACGAAGACGTAAGACGGAAAAGTATGTAAGAATCGTAGTTCGAGGCGTTCTATACTTTTTGTCTACCACCAAGATAAAATGGCGGTTACATGTATGTGAACGTTCCATTCATAAACAATCAGAATGGGCTATTAATTGTCGATTTGTTGAATGCGTAATAAGTAGTCGTTGTTTGCTTTAACTAGAATGTGACATTGACAGTGACATTAACACTGAAATAAATAAAAGTAGCTAATAAATTTTGAAATACTGTAAAGGTTAGGTGTTATAAATAGTTGGGTCAATCACTCAAATCAGCCTAGAGGCCACACAGGATATTCAGGACAAACCACCAAAGGTGAGAAGCAAACTGTGGGAAGAGAAGCACCCACCACCACCCGATTTCGTTAAACCCCAGGACCAATTGCCTCCGCGACATGATCTGCGGTGGCCAGCTTGGAAAGCACCAATTGTGCCCCCAAGTATGCCGCTGGCGCTGTAAGCACAATTTAGCCAAATGGGGAATTAAGGGTCCTTCCGACACGCAATGTGAATGCGGTGCTCCCGACCAGACGATGTCCCACTTGCTGGAGTGTCCGAAGTGTCCCAACACCTGCACTTTAGAGGACCTAAAAGACTGCCACAGATGCCGCGATTAACGTGGCCAGATACTGTGCCCAAGAAATTTAAGCAAGTAGTACCATCGACGCGAAAGAAGAAGAAGAAGCCTAGAGGCCGTCCATTTATGGAGTTAGACAGCTCCAAAGCAGCGCCACAACACCTGTCTTCCTTTTTCTGAGTCCAGTCTGACCTAGACACCTTAAGGTAAATAGTTGTGTGTAACATAACATCACGCCTGTAACCAACAAAGAGTTAGGCAGAGGTGAGCCTAATAGTACCTATACTCACATTGGGTGTGGTAATCGGTTATCGTGGTATGGCCATGTGATGTGGAGGAATGAGGAAAATGTAGTGAGGAAAATATTGAGTATGAATTTTGATGGCTATATAAGTAGAGGAAGACCAAAGAAACGATGGATCGACTGTGTGAAGGATTTTATGGCTAGAAAGGAGGTGACTGCTGAGATGACGACGAATAGAGAAGTATGGAAGAAGAAGACATGCTGCGCCGACCCCAAATAAATTGGGATAAGGGCAGGACAATGATGACTCAAATTGGATGTGAATGGGCCTAAAATGTGATCGTATCCACTAAACCGACTCAATTCCCAATCCGTTCATTTGTTCCCTACAAAGGCGTGATAAAATGATATGTTACGACAATAACAAAAGATCTGAAATTATACGTAACCCACAATTCAATATCACGCACGATTTATTTTGATTCGCTCAAATCTATTTCTGTAGCTTCGCTTACGCTTATGATGCGGTTTGTTAAAGGAATTACTCGCGATCTTATTTCTGCGGGATCGTAATTATCGCTTGACGTCAGATATGTATAAATACATGAATAATAGAAAATATTTTATTGCTTTTTCGTGATTATGTTGATACTTGTTCAGGTATTTTTTATATGTAAGTCTCCTAAGCTCAATTAAATAAATATTTAGTAGTATAGAGCTTTTTCTTTTACCGACTTATAATACTTTCACTTATTTTTTCTGTCTACATTTTTTGTGAATATGTCAATTAGTGTCTTGGTCTGTATGTCTTGGTGTGCACGATAGGCTATTTTAGGCAATTTTATTTCTTTATAGGATATTTTAGTAAAAAAATAAACCAATGTCCAAAAAATTCAATTGAATTTTTATTGAATAATAAAGTTTTTAAAGTCCCTCATAAAAAAAAATGCAATAAAATAAAATATCTATTACCTGCGTAATATGAAAAGAAAAACTTCCAATTTATGAATTGCCAACTCTCAAATACGGATAGGATTTCTTGTTGAAAAAGTTATAACCCAGAATTCTAACTTTCCGACCATTTCTACTTCTTTTTCCATAATATTATCTGAATACAAAAACTTTTCCAAATTCCACGCTTACGGTACGAATTTGCAAAAGTATGTTGATCCGCTAATGGCAAACATCGTAGTACCATATTTTTACCAACAGTCAAAAAGTTATGCGATATTGGGAATATTCTGGAAAAGATTAACGGCTGGCTGCGATCTGAATTGCAGACTTTGCAATTCATGACTAAGTTAGTGATAATTGGTTTAACTTAACTTAGTTAACAGTTCGTTTAACGTAGGACTCAGGTCAATTGGCTGGAAGACATACGAAAGTTAGGTACATTATATTTGTCGCTCAATTAGTTTTTGCTTCATTGAAACAAGATAATTTTGTGCTGTTTTGTTTTTATAATCACCACATAATATAAAACAAAGTCCCTTCCCTCTGTCCGTCTCTATGTATGTTTAGATCTTTAAAACTACGCAACGGATTTTGATGCGGTTTTTTTAATAGATTGAGCAATTCAAGAGGAACGTTTATATGTATATATTGCACCCGTGCGAAGCCGGCGCGGGTCGCTAGTGTTTGATAAATTCAGTTTACAGCAACATATAAACCCGTTTTATTTAAGCTAATGGAAAACATAACTTGCACTTAGGTGTAATATAAAGAAGATGTTATGATACCAGGCACAACATGTATAACTCGCAGCAAATTTCCTAAATACCATATAGCCATAGCTCAAATTCAAAACAAGCAACTTCGTTCAAACTGAACAATAAAAAATTGCACTATCTTGAAAGTGATACGATTATCGCGAGACACCAGAGAGTAGAAGGTGATAAAGAAATCTGTAGAATCCGCTGCGGGCGGTCGATAGTATCGTAAAATGAAAGACTAGAGAGTACGCGGAACCCTGTTTTCAGTCCAGCGGGACGGAAAATTGGACAGGACACGACTTATCTCGCTCAAAGGACGTGTGATCTTTGAGGAATCTGTTATATTACGGCTTAGATTGTTTGAGTAACAGATTTAGAGAGTATTTTATTTGTAAATGTGTTATTGCGGGGGATTTATTGTCCACATCTAAGCTATTTAGGAAAAAAAAACTGGAGTTCCTATTTGTTCAACAGAAACTGTGTCATTGTGGGGTATTTATTGTTCACATCTAAGCTATTTAGGATAAAACGTTGCAGTTCCTAATTGTTCAACAGAAACTGTGTCATTGTGGGGTATTTATTGTTCACATATAAGCTATTTAGGGAAAAAAACGTTAGAGTTCCTATTTGTTCAACAGAAACTGTTTCATTGTGGGGTATTTATTGTTCACATCTAAGCTATTTAGGAAAAAAACGTTAGAGTTCCTATTTGTTCAACAGAAACTGTGTCATTGTGGGGTATTTATTGTTCACATCTAAGCTTTTTAGGAAAAAACGTTGGAGTTCCTAATTGTTCAACAGAAAATGTGTCATTGTGGGGGATTTATTGTCCACATCTAAACTATTTAGGAAAAAAACGTTGGAGTTCCTAATTGTTCAACAGAAAATGTGTCATTGTGAGGGGTTTATTGTTCACATCTAAGCTATTTAGGAAAAAAACGTTGGAGTTCTTAATAGTTCAACAGAAAATGTGTCATTGTGAGGTATTTATTGTTCACATCTAAGCTATTTAGGATAAAACGTTGCAGTTCCTAATTGTTCAACAGAAACTGTGTCATTGTGGGGTATTTATTGTTCACATATAAGCTATTTAGGGAAAAAAACGTTAGAGTTCCTATTTGTTCAACAGAAACTGTTTCATTGTGGGGTATTTATTGTTCACATCTAAGCTATTTAGGAAAAAAACGTTAGAGTTCCTATTTGTTCAACAGAAACTGTGTCATTGTGGGGTATTTATTGTTCACATCTAAGCTTTTTAGGAAAAAACGTTGGAGTTCCTAATTGTTCAACAGAAAATGTGTCATTGTGGGGGATTTATTGTCCACATCTAAACTATTTAGGAAAAAAACGTTGGAGTTCCTAATTGTTCAACAGAAAATGTGTCATTGTGAGGGGTTTATTGTTCACATCTAAGCTATTTAGGAAAAAAACGTTGGAGTTCTTAATAGTTCAACAGAAAATGTGTCATTGTGAGGGATTTATTGTTCACATCTAAGCTATTTAGGAAAAAACGTTGGAGTTCCTAATTGTTCAACAGAAAATGTGTCATTGTGGGGTATTTATTGTACACAACTAAGCTATTTAGGAAAAAAACGTTGGAGTTCCTGTTTGTTTAACAGAAAATGTATCATTGTGAGGGATTTATTGTTCACATCTAAGCTATTTAGGAAAAAAAACGTTGAAGTTCCTATTTGTTCAACAGAAACTGTGGTGGTGACTCGCTATTTTTGTCTAGTTTCACATTCTATTCTACCTTAGAAAATACTTTTCAACATTTAGGGTAAGACTCGTAAGATTTTTCCTGCAGTACCTCATCATTCTTGGGATCGGCGCAGCATGTCTTCTTCCATATTTCTCTGTTACTCGTCATCTCAATTTTCCTTCCATGCATATTGATGTGAAATGTGGAAATCCTTAAATACATACCTAAGCGTAATTTAATCAATTATGGTTAGGATTGTGTAAATCGGAAAGGAATTACAATAGTGATCCTAAAAAGACGTGAGTGCGGTGCTTAATTACCTACTGAACATTATGGTTGCCGTCTGGTTAAAATTATGGACCGTTAAGAAGTTTAATGATCTAAGGGACATTATGAAGAAAATTATCTACTATGTGATACCTCTTGTAGATGAGGAATTTGATCATTTTATTTAAGTTAAAATATCTTAATATCTGTACTTTGAAAATTAATTTCATGCTTTAGTAGTTAAATAGCAAAAATCTGATAACTGTCAATCTCTCAAAAATCGATTTCCACTTAGATACATTTGAAAATCAATTGAACTTCATAAATTCAAAAGTTCCAATAATCTAATTAAATACTATGGTACCTAAGAGAAACCAACGCCCCCCCCAACACTCTCTGCCGATAGTAAGGCAGTCCTTTCTATGATAATAAGGCTATTCTTCACTTCGTGTAACTATTGGGGGTCAGCCCCCCTGGAATTATGGTGTCTTTTCCGCTTAAACCCTTAACGTTTGAAATTAACTCTGCAGCGAGGTAGATAAGTCATTTGAAACAGAATTTTATTTTTGTCAGACTCTTAAACACCTGGATGCGGAAGACGAAGAATCTGGATGTGATAGGCTGAGTTGAAGAGTCAAAACAAAAGAAAACTCAATTCAACATGGAGTGTAAGCGCCATTTTTTATCTGTCGTACTAACATGAATGATTTGAATTTGTTTCATTTTACAACTAACTAAATGACAGCTTTGCTTGAACGCTTTTCTCAAAACAGAATACGCAAAACTGTTTATTCAAAGAATCGGAGTACAGCAACCAAATGCAACGCTGTTCACAATGTAATCTTCGAAGTTTCCCCAGGTGCTATTTATTGTACATTTGAATAAATTTTATTGCAACGATGTAGCTTTATAGACCAATATCAACATTGTATCTGAAATACGGGTTCATTTTGATTTACATAATACAGCGCTGGCTTTTTTGTTTTTGTTTTGCTGTTTAGTCAGTCTATAATGATCTCACTGCTTGGTCTTTTCCCCTGAGAGCTTGAGTTGACCCAGTGTGGGATGCTGTTTTATTTATTTTAACCATAACTACTCGTACTTTTCTAGTTATGGTTTTGCAAGAAGTGAAATGACTTCAGACATAACAAAATTTTCCATATTTTTAAGTAGGTACGAAAAATTGATTTCTGGTGATCGTCATAAATGTTTCCATGGGACATTTAATACACTGAAATGTCAAGGAATTCTGTTACAAGATTCGTAAGAAAGCACAGATTGCAACCGTTCCAAGTTCTTACAATGTAATGGGAATGTCATTTTCACTATCTGCGCGAGTAGCAAACCAACAACCGCAAAATACAATGATCTCATTTGTTTATTAAGTTTTTTTTTCTCTCAGACCGAAACTGGTAGTTTTCCTACCTAGTTTTTTAATAAGGTTGTACATAAATTAATGAAATTCTTGTTATTTTTTCGCTTGAGTTCTTTATGGATAGAATATATCTGTGACAGGACTGTGTGATATGTCTTTAGTGAGTGAATACTTTTATTTTTGAGGATTCTGAACGTTTAATTATTTTATTTTATTTAATTTTTCTTTGGCTCACCAACAATTGAATACACTGCTTCAAACATAATATGAGATACATTCAATAGAGTCACAGACAAGTGTATCAACCTCTTACAGGTAAGCACATCATGCACTACTTATCTGATTTTAAGTAGGCACCCAGCCTACTTAAAATCAGATAAGTACCTAACTACTCACCGCACACAAAAATACATAATTAAAATTAAATTAAAATCATTTTATATACTTAATAGGTTCGTAAAGTGTCAATGTGTTCGTGACGTGTCATAAAATAAAAACAGTCTTTGTGACATAATATACGAAAACAAAACAAAGCTAACACAGATATTTTTCTAGGTATTGTCAAATTAATAAAATTCCTCCTCGTGACTTCCACAGATTTCAGATCACACAAGAATAGAACCACTTTATCAAAGGGATAACTTAGAGCTAGCTTTTTTTCAGAATATATCCTTCACGAAGAAACGGATCACTGAGTCGTGAAAATATAGGGATAATCTAGTCTCCAGTAACTTGAGTATGTTGTGTAATTCAATTGGCCACGATCTTTTTCAATTGCTGTGAATTCCTTTGTTGGCTTCGGGAATTGACTTATGTGTACCTACTACTTGCTGTAAGATTGCCTCGAAATATTTTAGGAAAAACATTTCAGACGATTAAATTTTATTTAGGTTTCAAGATTTTTTGTTACTTATTGAAAACTGACGGACGGGACCGGTCAATGTCCGTCACTTGGGGGAGGCCTATGTCCAGCAGTAGACGTCTTTCGGCTGAAATGATGATGATGATGATTGAAAACTTATGTTAAAATAATTGCTTTGTTATGTCATCATCTGCCTAGCCTTTTCCCAAATTTGTTAGGGTCGGCTTTCCAGTCTTACCGGATGTGGCTGAATACCAGTATTTTACATGAAGCGACTGCTTATCTGACCTTCACAACCCAGTTAGTACTAGGTAATACGATACCTCTTCCTGGTTGTCCGACTTTCGGGCCACTGATTACTACTGACAACTGCTTTATTATGTACTTATAAATAATTGATTCAAAAGATAAGTTAGTAAACTGAAAAGAAAAAGTAATCTGCTATTAAAATTACTGTTTAAGTGTGCATACAATTGCTAGATAGCTACGAGAAGAAACAGGCTATTTTTCCAACAAAAACTAACGAAGTCAAGCCATAAAATGTTCCTCCAACATCGTTATGCATTACCATTTTACATTATTCATAGGGTATTTAATTCTTTTATCAGGCTGTCCAACCGAGCTGTCTTTCAATCGAATGTCATCAAGTGATTTAAACGTCGGACACCCATTTACATACATTTACGACCACAATGGACTTTTAGTGTACGATTCTGAAGGCAACGCGCGACGGCTGCATCAGGGAGTGGAGTTTGCGCAGGTGAATTTTGGGCAAACATGTTTGAACTCCAATGCTGCAATGACGGCACGGTTGTCGCAGTCACTGAGCGATTGACTGCTGCGCTTCGTGTCGCGGGTCGATTACCGCACGGAACAAATATTTGTATGGCATACAGGTAGTTGTTCCGGGTCTGGCTGTTTGTGTATGTGAGTCTAAATGTTTGTAAACGCACCCACGACACAGGAGAAATTCCTAGTGTGGGGAAACGTTTTTTTTTTAAAAAAAAAAAAGAAAATAAATGCCATCCACTCGCTGAGAAAAATAAGAATATAAAGCCACCCAAATACAATGAAGACTGTAGCGACACGACCGGTTTCGTTTTCAGAAGACATTCGTCAAACAGAATAATACGTCTTCTCCGTTAGTGGCGGCACTAACCGTTTGCGGTATGCGGTCGCCACTCGACCGCAGCGACAGGCGGCATTGTCGCCTCCTACTCGAACGTTTTCATATAATTCCATAGAAAGCAGTCATGTAACTATGGTCAGAGCAATTGGGCGGCATTGCCGCTGCGGTTATCGGTTGCGGTCGTTTACAGAATTGTACCTTTATGGATAGTACCTTGAAAATATTGGAGGGAAATGTTCTATTTACATATTCAGGAACGAGCAAAGAAGAAAGGGATAGTTGAAAGGTGGTATATTGATGAGGGAATCTATTGACGTTTATTGTGGGTGAAAATGCCTTTTCTAGTTTATTTCCTTTGGTGGAGGTAGTTAGACTTGTATTTTCGGTACCCACGCTTTGTTTTGCAAATGGATGTAAATGTTGTGTGCTATGCTCTGTTTGGCTTTTAACAAAACGAATACAATATTGAAAAGGATAAGTGTACAGCCGCCAGCATTTCAAGCTACACGAAACTGTCAAATTTTCCCAATTAACTTTGAACCTTGTAGTTTCCTTGGAAGATGGGTAGGCCTTTAGTGTGGGACGCAACATGCGTCGATACTCTTGCACCATCACATCTTCTAAGCTCGTCGTGCTGTGCTGGAGCTGCCGCTGCGGCTGCAGAGAACCTCAAGCGGCGTAAATATAGAAACCTTTGTGGTAACTATATTTTCGAGCCGTTTGGGGTTGAAACTCTGGGGTCGTGGGGTCCGAGTGCTCATAGTCTGTTTAAGGAAATTTCGAAACGCCTAGTTGATGCTTCCCGTGACCCAAGGGCTGGCTTTTACTTTGGCCAGAGGCTAAGTGTTGCCATACAACGTGGCAACGCCGCCAGTCTCTTGGGCACATTACCAGCTGACAGCGTTGAGGAGGAGTTTTTTGATGCCCTTTTATAGTTTGTTGTTAGTTTACTTATTTTAGGTTATTTAATAGTTTTTAATTAATAATTTATTTAGTTAGTTTAATGCCTAATAAACCTTGAACCTAATGCTTTAGCGACAAAGTTGAAAATTTATTAAAGTAATTTGACAGATTGTAGTAGCATGATGTGCTAGCGTCTGTACAATAATATAGATAGTTTGGCATGTTCATCATCATCATCATCATTTCAGCCGAAAGACGTCCACTGTTGGACATAGGCTTGCCCCAAGTGTCGCCACATTGACCACTGGCATGTTGTTAATAAAAAAACCTAATTTACATTAATCAAATAGTATTTTTTTTCTCTTTTCTCACTGTTTTTAGCTGTCAAAAATTACGTCTCTCTTTGTCCTTAAATATTTTTCTCTGAAGAAAATTAGTCAAAAAAATTTTTACTCTAGCCAAGAAATTTTCTCTATGCTTAAAATAAATATGAGGTGACATTCCTTAATATCACTGTATGAGTTAAGAACCTTCGCGAAGGATAATAAAATCCCACTTCTACTTCACTTAGATAGATTAGTAACTCCATTTTGGACTTATTTTCTTTGCTTTTACTGGGTTTTATGGAGCAGTTTTATTGCTGGGTTATAAGGGCTATATCTGTATAGCTAATTCAATTAGATCTATCGACCACCCGCCGTGCACTGTGAGTGGGTGCTTACTAATTTAATAAACGAACTTCATTTGTTGTGATTGATGTGATTTTCTTTTATAACTCAGTGCTTTTGTTCTAGCCAAATTGAGTTAATAAAATAATATGTCGGATTGTCAGGATTTATTTCGTTAGGCTCGTACATTATGCGGGCAGAAAATGGGTTCCATGCAATGAAAACACACTGGGTGCGATACACTGTTTCTAATATACTAACAAATTACTTGAAATACGGGGCACAATGAATCGGGACGTCTAAACTCCGATGCGATAAGACATTCAACGCCTCGAGCTGTAAAAATCGCGACGAGAAGCACGCTGTGGTGTGGGTAGACTTGTAAGTAGGTCGCGTGATGTCAGCACTGGCGTACTTGTGATTCATTTTATGTCCATAACAATGACCGGATCCGACAAATATATGTTTTTCTGTAATTTGGAAAAAAATACACTTTTAAGCGACATATTATGTTTTCAAACTAGATGATTTCGTTGTTTCCTATCTGCGGACTCTGAGAAGAATCACTGAAAGACTCCGAGGTCACAGTCCAGACATAATCCCAGTCAGGTCATAATTCATCTTCATCATTATCATCATTTTAGCCAAAAGACGTCCACTGCTGGCCATAGGCCTCCCCAAGTGTCACCACATAATAATAATTTAATTTGGTCATAATTATGATGACCAAATAAAAATAATCAAAATCACACAATGCAACACAGTCGCAAAAAAATATATTTATTTGTTGAAAAAATAATAATACCGCAGATGTTGCTCTATTTACTATGCAAATACGGCACCCTTTTCCTTATGCAAGTTGTGTGGAAACACAATCAAATTATACGGAGCAGTTTATTTTTCTTAATAAAATTCACCATTCTCGGCGTATGGTGAATTTTCGCACACGGATTTTGGCATTAATTCAGTACAACACATGCAATAAATTGCATTGTAACATGAACGAATTTCAATCAAGCTGGTAAAACTGAAATTGTTTTTTTATTTTTTTTTGATAAATTGAAATATAATTATACAGGCCGATTTTTTATTGACTGCTGAGCATGAGGACCTGGGTTCAATTACCTGGTTGTACAAAGTGTTCATAGATTTTTACATCAGAAATTTCTCAGTAGCAGCCACAGAGTCCGGATTTGTGGCCAGTGGATGGCAATAGGCTCGCCCTCAATTACATGGGACTTAAACATAACTGGTCAAATGTGAGTGTACTATTATTAGGTACACCTCTACCTAACCTTTCGGAGATCACAGGCGTGATGTTACGTTATGGAATTTTCCAAACATCGAGTATTCTGCAACATATGACACAATCATAAAATTGCACCATAGTATTTGCATGTCATTGCTTATTTTATAAAGAAGAGGCTCCGTCGGCGTCGGTTCGAGGCAGAGTGGCGGTGCAACAAAAAAAAATGTAAAATTTTGAACACCCCTGTTACATGCAAATGCTTCTTGGCACGAATACACCTTTGTTTTGACTGTTCTACTATATTAGGTAGTGTATGCTCTGTTTTGTTAGTAGAACGTGTGGAGCTAATATGGTTAACAGTTAGTTTATTTACTGTTAAACTGTGCCCCACAGTTTCACCAGCGTTTATATTTGTGCTCGGCTCCTAACGGTCCTAGCGTGATGTTCAATACCTATCTCCAGAATCTCAAATGCCAAGGGATTTTATTAATAGGACAGTTCCAGAGATTAGTGCGATCAAACAAACAAATAAACTTTTAAGCTTTATTATATTCGTTGGTTATTTCACTGTCAGTTTATAGCAGTGATAGCCTAGGTGTGACCACCGTCGGACTGCCAAGTCATAGGTCTCGAGAACGAACCCACCACAATTTTTTCGAATTAATGTGCGTATTGTATAATTCACTTGCAGACTAAACTTGCTTACACTATGAAAGCATCGTGAGGGAACCTGCATGCCTGAGAGATATTTCTTGATGGCGGCATAAAAACTGACACCAGGTTAGGCACTAACCACACGATAAAGAAAGAAGATTTCATTGAAACACTGTTTTAAGCTTTCACGGTTTACAACTAAAGATGAAGAAGAAAGAGGAGAAGAGAGAGATAAAGAGGAGGAAGAGGGTGGGGGGTGAGGGGGAGGGTGAGAGGGGGGAGGGTGAGAGGGGGAGGGTGAGAGGGGGAGGGGGAGAGGGGGGAGGGTGAGAGGGGGAGGGTGAGAGGGGGAGGGGGAGAGGGGGGAGGGTGAGAGGGGGAGGGTGAGAGGGGGAGGGGGAGAGGGGGGAGGGTGAGAGGGGGAGGGTGAGAGGGGGGAGGGTGAGAGGTTAAGATTTCATTGTCAAAAAAGCACAACGAAATTTGGTAACCATGTCTCACAAAAGCCAATTTAGTCAAGCAAGATGATCGTAATAAAATCTCGCAGATCACTTCATCTCGAACAAAACATGATCCTTAACGAAATCACCTTCGTTAACGGAGTATTGAGATAAATATAACCAATTTAGAGCTCCGAAATGCTCAATTACCTGCCCATCAAGTTTTCAGCGAAGCGCGAATTTCCCGTGATAGCGAATTTCCGAAGATCCCTTATCTGAAGTCGGTTGGGAAATTGAAATCGAGGGAAAAATTTTAAGTACTGGACGTCATTGCTGTATTATAGAAACAGTTATTGGGACTGTGATGGTGAAACATTCATAGTCATAGTGATATTTTACAAGCGATTAGAGTGTTGTCATTTAATTTCTGATATGCATAAAAAATAACTAGTCCGCCATCTTTGGGAGTACGCCATATTGACGACGTCAGAATGACGTTACTTATCTAATCATGCATTGTCATCAAAACTAAACATGCATTTAAAATTTCAGCTCAATCGGAAACCAGGAAATGGGCCAAATTTTACTTTTAAGATTTTTTACACATTATAAGATTCGCTGTCAGACTTTCAGGCCACTGACTACCTGTAACGACTGTCAAAGATCTAAAAATGACTGCCGGGACCAATGGCTTAACGTCCTTTCCGAGACACGGAGAAAACTCGGTATGTAATGGGTGGTCACCCATCCACGGACCAACCTTGGCAAGCGCAGCTTCACCTTAAGATCGTCCCGAGCGGCTGTTGTATTTAGCAACTAGGCCAACGAGACGAGAATTAAATGTTATTGGTTCAATTTCTGTATGTAAATGTTGGCCTAAAGTCATCGTAATCTATTCATGGAGATATTTAATTATAACTTGGAACTAAAATAATTAAATGATACCCACGTTATGTTGGAACTACATAATTAGTATGGCAGTTCCATTAATTTGTTGTACCTAAGTGAATATTACAGGGTTGGGTCCAGATGAATCGTTTATATTCATTATTGTTTTAGTTAATGTTATGATCGCATTTGTGTTGAAATAGCGTGTTGTGTTTACATTTAAGCAATTGTCATTAAGGTTCATTTTATTCGTTGGATATAGTGCTGTATGGTTATTTTGGCTCTTGAATGACTATAACAGGGGAGGGGGCTATAAAAAACAATGAAATTTTCTGTAGAATTAGTATTGAAAAAAAAAAAACAAGATGGCCGCGTTAGGTCCGACTAAGACTACGTGACTAAAAATCCTTCAGCACTAAATCTACGTGTATACCAGTGGCGAAGGTTCCATACAACTCGGTTCTTACTGGCACAGTCAGTATTCTATAGACAAATAATATTAACTGTGCCATTAAACATGTACAAAAGATATGTACTCCGGCTTACCTCTTACAAAAATTTACCCTTCGCTACTGGTGTATACTCAGTTTCTGTTGTAATGACAATGACAGCAATCAACTATTGGGATAATTAAACCCAGCCAAAAGTATTACTTTCTGAACACTTAAAACTAACAGAGCATTGTAAGATTGTACATACATATATTATAGTTTCCAACACGCTCTTTGTACGGCAAACTCAATCTTACTTAAATCCCACGGTGTGTTTGTGTGTCATTTGATCCTTTAAAGCGTGCAACCTTTACAAAATGTACTGCACTCACACGTTTATGGACTTAGTAGGAGCCCACTTTGAGGCAAAAGAGTTTAAAATGTACAGGTAATTTCAACGTACTTACTAAGTAAATGTCGAGTGCAACTTGTTGCAATTAACGTGCTTTTTAGGGTTAATTTAGTTAATTTATGTGCTTGTTTTTAAAGACAATATATATGGTGGTGCTACGAAAAGGTATATTTTAATGTCAGTATAAATTCCTCGTTGGTCTTGTGGTCACAAGTGCTAATGCTGAGCATGAGGTCCTGGGTTTAATTTGCAGATCGGCCAAAGTTATTCGGTTTTTCTTCGGAATTTCTCAACCTTAAACTATTAGGCATGCCTAACCCTTTGGAGATTGCAGTCGAGATTTTATTAAACTTCTACTGTCACTTACGGGATATCTTCCGTGATTGTTCATGATTTTTAGATCCCGATATTTCGGCGCTGTTGCAAGCGCCATGATCGCGGGTTGATCCCGTAAGGGGCCGTCTCCACGAGCGAGAAAATCGCGGTGATATTATCGTCGTATATCACGAATTTCTATACGAGAATATCGCCGCGATTCTCTCGCTCATGGAGACGGCCCTTAAGAGAGTGTATAGAAATACGTGGCACGACGATAATATCGCCGCGATTCTCTCGCTTGTGGAGACGGCCCCTAAGTAACAGTATAAGTTTAGTTGTAAACCGTGAAAGCTTCAAACAGTGTTTGAGATGTTATTATAAATAATCAGTATACCTATCGTGTTTTAATTTCTGCATTTACACAGGCGTCTTCCCTATCATGCTTTGATTACAAGAGCCGAGTATAGTGGCGAATAAGTATCAAGACAGAGAACTCGAACTAGCGCTTGTGAGCTGCATGAGTGGGTAAGCAATATGCGGTAACAACATTAAATCATCTTGATTGCAAAAATAAATTAACAGATGTATGAACGTGGACGAGGTGAGGGTCGTAGCAGGTGGCGTTTTGTATGCCTATCTCCTTAGGAAAAAGGCGTGAATGTATGTATAATGTATGTTGCCTCAAAAACGCAAGTGCAAAATGTGATCGCTGATCGTCAATGAAGGATTTACTTTTGTCCCGTGATTTAGTTCGTTGCTTAGGTATTTCGAGCTGTTGTTTTTTTTTAATTTTGATATGGCGTTCCTAGAATTTTCTCTTTATTCTAAAATCAAAACTAAAACCTGAAAACGACAGAGGAGTATCGCTTTCAGGTTTCAGGCTTGAGCAGGCGTTTAGGAGACTGTCTATTATAACTTTTGACAATTGATAAGTGCTGATTTTAGGTCAAAGCCATGTAAATGAATTATGATTTTGAAATGAAGGGCTTTATAAAAATAACTCTTATTTTTCAACAAGGCAACTAATACTAAAATTAATTAAAAATAGGTAAAAAAAAATTGTAGCTTTTTTTTTTAAATTTTATCTTGATTTTAATAATTGATGGTACTTTATTTTTGAATTTTTTATATTTGTGATATTTTTTTTTTTTTTTTTTATTTCACTGTATGGATTATGTTATCTGAATTAAATGATTTTTTTTTTTTATTTGTTTAAAGTATATAATTAGAGCTTAACTAACTACCTGTTTTATTGAGTAAGTATCAAATTAAATTAAATAATAATTTATTAGAAAAAAACTCAGTTTACAAAAACTCTGCGTTCGACAATCCTGATAGTACAGTGGTAGTGGTGGTGGTGGTGGTGATGGTAGTAGTGGTGGTTCGTAATATAATACTGATATCAATACAAAAACAAATAAGAGAAGAATAAATATTCTTCTTCTTAGTGTGTCGATGGCAATTTAAATTGTGTCAGCCCAGAATTGAGCTGCTAGTTTGGCGCTTTCGGTAGCGTCCATCAGTTGCTGAAGTGAACAAACAACAGGACACGCAGGACACGATATTAAGTGCCCCATCGTTTCGTTTGTTCGTTCTTTTAATTATTTATTTATCGTTCAAGAGATATTGATCAGGTAATGTAAACTAGACGCATCTCCTAATTATTGCAAAGAAATCGAAACAAATCTCTTAAGCAATCCACTGTCGTTTAATTTTTTTCCCATAACTTTGCACGTAGAAGTTGTACAACAAAAAAACTTCACCATCCGAACGAAAACAATGAAAACAAAATATTCTGTCGAATAAAAGAATAATAATTCTTTTTGCATGGGAACTTCGTTAATTAAATTTCGAAGTTACACGGGGGAAACGTGGAAACGGTTGTCACAAAATATGCAGGTAGTTACAGAAGGCCAACTCCATACAAGGAGTGACAACAAGCGCACGCACACATAAACGCTACATGCAGAGAACTGAGATTCCCAAGAATTACTAAAAACATACAGTTCCAACGTATTTTAAACACAATTTTGTTTGAGCCAATCTTTGAAAATGACATAGACAGAATTATCATAACTCATAACATGACACCTGTAATCCCCGAAGGGTTAGTAGTACACCCACCTTTTGGCAGTTATGTTTTCTCATGTAATAAGGGGCGATCTTATTGACATTAACGGGGTACAAATACAGACAGAGTTATATTTGAAATACCTATGTTAAACGCTAAACGCATTCAGTAATAAGTGGTGCAACCAGTCATGACTGTCTCAAACGAATGACTGTCGCATGGCTTGGTTCACTGTATATGAAGCTTATCTATGTGTGCGTGTGTTACTCGTTATAAGGAACTAACCTTCTTCCCCTACTCTGTACAGTTTTGCTCGAATTCGGGACAAATCCCGGTTTTAAATGGATCCCACCATCGGTCGAAGCAGTAGGTGGAGCGAACAGTTTGCTTTGCCTTCGTGCTGCGAATACCAAGTGGTTGAAACAAGAGTGATTTCGGTTTTATTACTTCTGTTCCGCGTTTGTGTATGGCGGTTTAAATACCCTTGTTGTGTTGTCCGTTTGTTAGAAGTAAATTAAGCAGAAAAATAATTTAACAATTTTGAGAGGAAATTTTATTATTCAAATTAATTAACTTTATTTTTATATAACGTTATGTGGAGCTTGTGGTTTTTTCTTTCCATGGAGTTTTTTGCAAGACACCTTTTTAACGGGTATCTAAAGACCCTTAACATAGCCGAAAGGCACTTGTTCTCCCCGTCTTTGCGATATTTTTTTTGTTCTAGACCATACCTGGGAACCTTCTAGTTACGGGGATTTTGGGGGTCAAAGTTCCAACTTTTTCACAAGTTTAAAAAAAATACTTGTTTGTGTTTACTTCACACACCTCCACGACCCCCGTACTATTCAATACATCCCTCAGCACAATGCTTTGAGTGCTTTCCATCGAGTCCTACCGTAAAACGTGATTTTTCACCCCAAATAAAAAAGTCGATTCCCAGAAATAATTTTTGCGTAAAGTTACTTAGTTTGATGTACAGAATGCTTGGTTGACGGCTGTGTGAAGGGTCTGTTTACACCCTGTATGTTTGCATTATTAAACTTGCTTTTGAAATCAACTTCAACAGACTGATGGCAAGCAGTGGACGACATCGATTTAAGTTTTGAAAAACGGAACTCGTAGCCTTGATGAAATGAAGTTTTACACGGTTGTAAACAAGCTGGATTTATTGAATGTTTTTGCGTTTACCATCTTTTTTAGCAATTTTGTTTAAATGACAATTAAAACATAGCCATCGATAGAACCACCGTGAGATTAGACTGTTGTTCAGTCTTGTTATTTACGTAAACTTACACTGTCACTTACGGATATCGTTCATGATTTTCAATTATTCTGAGCTCCCAATAACATAATAGTTGAATCACGGAAGATATTAAGTGACAGTAAGTTTAGGTATAAACCGTGAAAGCTTAAAGCAGTGTTTGTTATTTACGGACGACGAGTCCTGGTTCCATAGTTAAGGCGTGAATTATTCTAATTGCTGTCAGTTTCTGTTTCAACTACACCGTTTAAATAAATAATTTTAAACTGAAACTCGACTACGACGTTTCAACTGAAAATTGCATTGGATTACTCTACCGTTCTCCTTATTTTGAATTCCATGAAAATTGTAATGACTATAACTTCAAATGGAGTCTTTTTATTTTTGTCTTTGGCAAGGTAAGGACTCAATTTAACTATCAATCATAAGTTATCTTTTATTCGAAGAAAAAATACGAGTATTATGTCTGTTTGTAATACCTACGGACTTTTGATGGTTGGCAATATACAAAAGCTGAAAAAGCATGCTGTTAAGCATGAGGTCCTGAGTTGGATTCCCATGTCGGGCAAAGTGTTATTGGTTCTTAAACATAACTGGCGAAATATGGGTTTACTATTATTAACACCTCTGTATAACCCTTCGAGGATTACAGGCGTGATTTTATGTTATGTGAAAGCTGAAAAAAACTATTTACCAAATTAACAAACTGACGGACTGGACTGACTGTTTGACGGCACGGTTGGCGCAGTGGCTGAGCGATCGGCTGCTGCTCTGCGTGTCGCGGGTTCGATCCCCGCACGGATCAAATATTTGTATGATCTACAGGTAGTTGTTCCGGGTCTGGCTGTTTGTGTATGTGAGTTTAAATGTTTGTAAACGCACCCACGATACAGGAGAAATTCCTAGTGTGGGGCAACGTGTTTTTATAAAAAAAAAACTCACAGATTTCTTCGTGATTGCAAGATGTAATTGAAAACTTTTCGCCAATTTTCTAATACAGCCCGCAATCAGTATAACCTCAAATGACTCGGTGACAATAACGAACAGTGTTTCAAAGTTCTTGTTCTCGGAAGTTTTAGTGTTGCCACCCCGTTGTGTGACAATCAGTCGAAAAGTTCGAGTGTTAAGTTAGTAGAGGTGGGACAACCCTCTCGATGTAACTTGAGAGTGAGCGGTGTTAAAAATGCGGTTCTCGATTTTCTGGGCTTTACTTCAGATACTGCAGTTTAATGATAAAAGTTTCAGATTTTATTTTAGTATTTTTTTTTATTTTGGTATTTTTTATTATTAACTGTTAAACAATTCACCCTAATAAAAGGTATAAGAACGGAACTTTAAATGGCTGAAATCAAATATGATTCTGTTTAGTCCGTCAGTTAGATTATCGATAAAATTTTGGATAGTAGTGTTTTATCAAAAAAAGTATCTAAGATCACGAGTGGGGGTTTTAGACGTCACTTTCCGGTAAAAATTGTACCGAAATGTGACGTCACACGAGTTTTCGACGCACTGTATCGTCTTCATTTTTTTTTACGTGAAAAAAATAATAATACGTGTCCAAAATTTGTTGGAATTTATCGGATGGACTAATTATATTTTTGTGGCCATCTACTCTATTATTAGTATGCATTTATAATTCAACTACCTACATTAAACAAATTTAAACTAGCATTAAGTAGTGAAGAGTACGGAAATGTAATAATTATGGGCGAATTCAGAAAATAATTAAGTCATTGAATTTTCATGAAAACGCTGCGGTTGTGGGATCCATTGCAAAACTAAACACAATTATTCATTCATAAGCAAAGCTATCGTTCAATTTGAAATTCTAATAAGTTTATTATAGCTTTTATAGATGAGCTGATATGCAAACTTTGAGTGAAAAAAAAAGTATTCAGTTTACATTTTCTTCGAATACAGTTATGTGTTTTGTAGTTTGTTTATACATAAATACAAACTGTATTCAATCTGATTTAATTATTTATCGGTAATAGCATTCCGTCATGAAAGTCACCAACTCATGAAGATTCATTTCGATTGTAGGTAGTGAAACACTACGGTTAGGGAAAATGAGAATATCGTCCCAAAACTCGATTGTACTGCCTGTATTATGAGGTATTCCTAATAAATACCCTACTATTAGTTAAAACTTAGACAAAAGTGCCCTGTTGGATGTTTAATATCAACATCACCATCATTAGCAGCCTTGTTCCACCGACTACTGAGTATAATAGGCTTCCATCCTCGTGTGCCATTCTTCCCTGATCTGCGTGGCAACCAGGTCTTGCCCGTGAACTTCTGAATATCATTTAGCATTGGCATTTATCATCTGTCTATAGGTCTGCTAACACTTCTTCTACCGTCTCTCGTTAACCATTCAGTAAGGGCCCTACTCCAGCTGATACCACCACTTCTTGCCAAGTGTCCTGCCCACCTTCACTTCACATACAATCCAACGTCCTGGACGTTATACCTACGAAATTATAAACGTTTTTTAGGGTTAAACTTTGTTATTGTTTGTTGTTGTTGTGGGTTTTGAAGGCACGTTTGGCTCAGTGGATGAGCGAATGGTTGCTGCGCTACGTGTCTCGAGTTCGATTCCCACACGGAACTAATATTTGTATGGCCTACAGGTATTTGTTCCGGGTATGACTATTTGTGTGAGTTGATATGTTTTTAAACGCACCCACAATTTAGGGGAAATTTCAAGTGAGTTCCATTTTTCGTAAAAAAAAAAAATAACAGTGCAATTAAAATATGTCGATAATCATTTCGGTATCTCTTAGTGATTACGAAAACGGCCATAAAAGATTTAATTTCGCCATAACTTCAATTTTAATAAGTATTTCCGATTGAAATAATCCTTGGCGTTTTAAAGGCATCGTAAAATCAAAATCATTTTATGTTAGGACTGGACCCTTTCGCATCCAATCAGACCCTTGACTTCGGAAGGGCATTGCCTCACAGAAAATGTTGGTCATTTCCCAAGTACAAAAGATTCTTTGAAGGTCAAGACGGATTCTTGATCGGGGAACGTCGTAAAACGAAAGTTTGATGCATAATATAGGTGTGTTCCAAGTTATAAACTTACGTGGTATTTTGACCTTTGTTTGTTTTATGACGTCATAGGTATAAAATGTTAGTACTACGTTTCACTGCCTAGGTAATCTAGCGAGTGGACGTAGGTACAATAGGGATGTTTCCTGTGTAAAAAAATATGATTCTATTTAGTCCGTCAGTTAGATTATCGAAAATTATTGGATACGTATTTTTTGTTTTATCAAATCAATACAAATTGACGAAGATAAAATGCATCAAAGATCATGAGTGGGGGCCTGTGACGTCACTTTTCGGTAAAAAGTCAGTACACTTTACTTACAAGTATGACGTCAAACGAGTTTTCGACGCACTGTATCGTCTTCATTTTTCGTTTTCGTGAAAAAAGAAAAAATACGTGTCCAATATTTTTTGGAAATCTATCTGATGGATTAATTAGATTTTTTCAGGAAACATCTCTATTGTAACAAAGATTGTTTTCGTATTTCGTTACGACGAGCTGGGAGAATTTTTCCAGAATATCCGTCTTCTAGCTGTATGCTTCACTCAAAAAAATATTTAATGGTGGTTGTTTCTAAGAAATAATCAATTGCCGGCTATTAGTTTCCCTCAACAACTCATTTCTAATGTATCCTTCTATGAAAAATATTGATATTCAAGTAAATGGAATCTTCACCTTAATTACTCTTCATCAATGATGTTATAATATATTAACTATTTGAATATTTTTTACTGTTTTTAAAAGTTTTATAAGAGTTAGACTCAATATGAAAAAAAAAAAAATATATGTATAACAACATCACGCCCGAACGGTTAGGCAGAGGTGTACCTAATAGTACACTTACATTTCGTCAGTTATGTTTTTAAGTCCCATGTAATAGGAGGCCACCCTATTGCCATCAACCCGGCACAAATCCTGACTCCGTGGCTACTACTGGAAAATTCCTGATAGATAAAGTCAATAACACTGCCCGATTTAGAAATCGAACCCAGGACCTCATGCTCAGCAGTCGCGCTTACGACCGGTAGACCAGCGGTAGCTTGATTTAAAGTAGTAAAATAATATTTAGGCATTCGTTTAAAAGTCGCTTACCGTTAGTGAAATCAGGCATTAGTTAAATCCCACGTAAGAATTAATTGACTGAAATTAAGTGTGCAGTTAATAATTTTCAGAAACTGGGAGCTCATTAATCCTCTTTTGTGTTATTCAAACAAAAAACCCTATTCACTCACGTCTATTTGCCGAATCTTCAGGTTTCATAGAAATAAGTAAGTAAAAGTAATGAATGCACATACTAATTAGCAACTGTTACTTATACCTACCAGTAACCGTATTATATTCGTCTGAATAGAAGTGGAGGTAACACGAACGCGCCAGCTGCTCATTAAGCCTCTAATTATACTAGAACTAAGGAGAAATGTGTTCATTATTTGATATTTTGTTCGGATAGGTATATAAGGTACGGATACAATATTTACTGCTTTCAAATCGAGAAGAAAACACTGGGAGAAATCGGCAAGTTCGAGAACCAACCAATCGTTTTTTTTTCTCCTAATTACCACTAAAAATAATTCAAATATGTTCCTACGTGACACTAATCGGGTGTAAACAGACCCTTCACATAGCCGTCAACCAAGCATTCTGTATAATTATCAAACTAAGTAACTACGCAGAAATTATTGCAGGGAATCGACTTTTTTTTTTGGGGTGAAAAATCACGTTTTAAGGTTGGACTCGATTGAAAGCACTCAAAGCATTGTGCTGATGGATGGATTGAATAGTACGGGGGTCGTGGAGGTGTTTAAAGATCCTACATTAAAAACATGTATTTAAAAAGAAAACTTGTGAAAAAGTTGGAATTTTGGCCCCCAATATCTCCGTAACTAGAAGGTTCCCAGGTACGGTCTAGAACAAAAAAATGATCGCAAAGACGGGGAAACCAAGGGCTTCGTTAAAGGTCTATTTACACCCTTTAGGTAAAAGTAAGTCCATGGAGTTAAAATTAAAGTTATTTCTCACTATAAGCTGACTTCCAAGGCTTACAAATAATGTTTACACATTAAGTAGTTCAGGTTGTAGTTTTTATGAGTAGAAAAATTACTGTTATTACTTCAAATTTTTATTCCAAGTAA
The DNA here is from genome assembly GCA_963082995.1 of Noctua comes. NCBI lineage: Eukaryota > Metazoa > Arthropoda > Insecta > Lepidoptera > Noctuidae > Noctua > Noctua comes. The sequence goes on along the minus strand of OY720280.1, from coordinate 9,580,721 downwards.
AATTTGATATTGACTTATTGTAACATTACTATGAATACTAACGGGATATTTACCATGTTGTGTTTGTTTACCGATTTGTCTGCTCATAAACACCCACCCGCAATAACTTCAGTTTATCCGTGATCATGGTACAACAGCGCCGAAATATCGGGAACTCATAGAAAACAGTAAACATGGTAAATATCCCGTTAGTATTAATAGTAATGTTAGTGACCATGATAGTTTAAAATCTGACTTATTGTAGGAAAATTATAATCAACATTCTAGCCTTCTCCAAACTATGTTGGGGTCGACTTCCAGTTTAGCGGTTGCGGATGAATACCAGTATTTTACATAGAGCGACTGCCTATCTGACCTCCGCAACCCAGTTCGTACTGGGTTAGTCTTTCGGGCCACTAACTTACATGTAACGACTCTCAAAGATCTACAATTGACAGCCGAGACTAACCGAGTTTCCATGCATGGAGGAAAGTCGGTACGTAATGGGTGGTCACCCTTCCACGGATTAACCCAGGCAAGCGTGGCTGAGATTGACCTGAGCGGCTGTTATTATTTAGCCACGAGCTCCTCCTATAGAAAAATTACAGTGTAGGTAAATTATTATCACAACGAAATTTGCCGAATGAAATTCGCCACACATATTACATTCACAGGTGAACTACCAAGCAAGTTCAGAATAACACATAGTTGAACTTACGACCTTTCAGTCTAAGTTCACGTTCAATATTCATGACTGATTTCTTAGTGTTTGCATAGTAGTTGAGTAGGTAACATTACCCAGTCTGGAATGTTCTACATACTTGTTACTACTGAGTTATTACCTCATTTCATGTGGTTTGCGGTCATAATATGAATACAGCATACATTGCAGCTACCCGCATATTGTGTCGCGGATGACGACAAAATACAGGGTGTAAATAGACCCTTCATATAGCCGTCAACCAAGCATTCTGTACATCAAACTAAGTAACTTTACGCAAAAAATATTGCTGGGAATCGACTTTTTTTTTGGGGTGAAAAATCACGTTTTACGGTCAGACTCCATGGAAAGCACTCATTGCTGATGGATGGATTGAATAGTACGGGGGTCGTGGAGGTATGTAAAGTAAAAATCTTACATTAAAAACATGTATTTAAAAAAAACTTGTGAAAATGTTGGAACTTTGACCCCCAATATCTCTGTAACTAGAAGGTTCCCAGGTATGGCCTAGGAAAAATAAATATATCGCAAAGACGGGGATAACAAGTGCCTTTCGGGTATGTTAAGGGTCTATTTACACCTTTTATACGAGACGATATTATTATTCAAGATGTAAACAGTTACAGAAGGAAAAGTGTCTACTAGAAAATACTTGAAACATCAAAACCGGGTCAAATTAAATAAGAAAGAAAATCTGTTTATTCTGCAAGATAACAAGACACGCACTTTATACATAAGCATAAAATAACAGTAGGAAGCCAAAAAGACTCACACTTGACATATACAAAACATTTATATTCTGAATACTCATCATCTACCTAGCCTTTTTCCAACGATGTTGGGGTCGGCTTCTAGTCTAACCGGATGCAGCTGAATACCAGTATTTTTCATGGAGCGACTGCCTATCTTACCTCCATAATCCAGTCAGTACTGGGTAATATGATACCCCTTGATAAGACTGGTTGTGAGACTTTCGGGCCACTGACTACCTCTAACGACTGTCAAAGATCTATAAATGACAGCCACGACCGATAGCTTAACGTACTTTTCGAGGCACGGAGAAAACTCTGTATGTAAAGGGTGGGCACTCATTCACGGACCTACCTAGGCAAGCATAGTTTAACCTAAAGATCGACCGGAGCGTCTTTTATTATTAAGCCACGAATGAATACTAAAAATTCAAAAGTTCAAGGCATAAACACGTCTGTCGAGTTTCGCTAGCTAACTGTGAGAAGCTAGTGAAACTCGACAGACGTGTTTGTAGCGTTATCTGCACAAGGTAAAACATGATTATTTAATTAGACTTAGTAGTTTACACATACACATATAATGAACATTACTAGCCAAGTAACTGGGATCTTAGCTTTGATTTCTAGGAAGCTTGTAGCCTTGCAAAATCATGAACGTAATTTAGCAACATGACGTAGGCATATTAGTTTCTCAAAATATATGTTTAGCCCACAGAGCACGGAGACGCCTTGATAGCCGCTGCTACAGGCGTATTGTTAAGGTGGCGTGGCGCCAGGGTAGCAAAATTCAAATTTTCTTACATTTTTGCAATTTGCATGTAAGGGTCTGGTTGTATGTTGATGAAAATATGAATCGCGCAAGTACCACGTATATAGTTACAGAATAGGGATGTTTCCTGAAAAAATCTAATTAGTCCGTCAGATAAAAAATATCAGACACGTATTTTTTCTTTGTTCACGAAAACTAAAAATGAAGACGATACAGTGCGTCGAAAACTCGTGTGACGTCATACTTTAGTACACTTTTTACCGAAAAGTGACGTCATCTTTGATGCGTTTTATCTTCGTAAATTTTTATTGATTTGATAAAACAAAAAATACGTATCCAAGATTTTTCGATAATCTAACTGAAGGACTAAATAGAATCATGTTTTTTTACACAGGAAACATCCCTATTATAATTATTAAAATCATCAATACAACCCTCTAAGTTCATTTTCATTTTTTTTTTCAATGACTTTTTCATGAAGTAGTTAATGAATGGGGTCACGGCTACCCCTGTCGCTTCCACCTTAACACTATCTATAGAAATCAAGCGTGTCATCGTTTACTGGAACTATCACACAAATGGATTTATAGAAACTGATGGCTTTTAATGCCGATCTTGACCGAAGTTGTGAGCTCAACGTTTTTTTGGCGCCACAAAGTTTAATGTTAAAACTGCTGTCTCTAGAACTCAAACTCAATCAGAACAGGCTTACTTGTCCTACACCTTGGCTTACTCATCTTACAGTTACATGCGGCACAAAATGTGACTCTTTCTTAAGATAAATTCAATAACAGACACTTTTTAATGCATAAGGAGTCGATCAGTTAGTCAGGAAAGTAAGTCCGTGTTCACACACAGCGTATAGACAGCCGCTGACAGTGAGCGTCAAGTTCAAAATTTATGCAAAAACAAATCTGAATTTTCTTCGGACATTTTTTACTGAGCGCTCACAGTCGGCGGCCGATTGTACGCTGTGTGTGAACGTAGCTGTTTGCCCGACGCTGCCGGCGCGATGATTCCATGCTCTGTAGTTTAGTTTATAAACTTCTGTATTCTAGCCAAAAGTAATTTTAACATTTGTCAAAACGTTGACAGCTGTAGTAACACAACGACTAGAGATATTTCGTGTTTTACAGTCCATTAACCTGTATCTTAAAACAATGAGTAATGGAATACTGAATAAAGCTCTGACTACACTTACGCGAATGTCACGTGGGGTGCGGGATCCAACTGCGCCACTAGTTTGAACACCTCTATAGAAATTAGTTGACACAATGGGTTCGCCTCTTTGCAGATAGAGCTTAAAATAGATTTATGTGATGTTTTCTGAAGTCTTTCGAGTGTTTGACATACTGCGCATTATTTAAGTATTTGGTCAAGTAATTGTTTAAAATTATGATCTTTAATATATTAGTGTTGAACCATTAGATGTCTTATTTATTACTCGGTACATAATTCATAACGACCCACCTATTTGGTAAAGGCGTATCTAGTATTAGTATACACACATGGCACTATTTATGTTAGGTTATGTTGTGTTAGCTATCTTGGTATGCTTTAAATCGATAACATTTTTCGTCCTGAAGTTGAAAAATTTTGTTATAAATCATTTAATTGATCTTTGACAGTCAGTTAGGTAGTCAGTGTCCCAAATAGTCTGGCAACCAGTCTTACCAAGGGGTATCGTAATACCGAGTATTAACTGGGTTGTAGAGGTCAGATAGGCAGTCGCTCCATGTAAAATACTGGTATTCAGCTGCATCCGGTTAGACTAGAAGCCGACCCCAACATAGTTGGGAAAAGGCTAGGCAGATGATGATGATGATGAACATTTAATTAAACCCACGGATGAAATGGCTTTCTGATGCACATTGCATTTTTTTTTTTGATTTTTTCTGCTCCACTGTCTCATACAAACGAATGCAAAGTTGAAGAACTTTTCATTTTTGAATCATTCAACGAACTACACAATCCTTTCCTAACAGCTGAGGCATAAATTCCTTCACATCTAAGTATACCACTGAGTCATCTAATTCTGAAATAGAAACAACTTCCGCGGTGTCATTACAGATATATTTTTAACTTCGCCAGTCAGACGTTTCGTGCCTTTATTCAAAGTGCATCGCACTTGCAGTGGAAATAGGTTCCCGTCCTGAAGTGTCGCCAGACAGAAATAAACTGAAGATTGACACTGCGACACGATAGGACAGTGAAACAGAACTGTCACTCCACCCAAGACGGTTCGTGAAAATAATGTACAATGAAGAATGGTTTTGTCTAAGAACTGACAGGGTCCTACTCACAGACTCTCAGCGACATTATGAAAGGATTTAGTGTGTAATATTTACGCAATGATTGTTTTTAAATCGGCTTTGAATAAAAAATAAAATGCGTATTTCGCGTTCTCTTTTGTAACTTTAGTTCTTCTCAGCCTGATCGATTCTGTGCTTCTCAAATTAATTTATATTATTTTTTGACTAGTAAAAGAAGCATTTTACACACTTGCCACTTGGTTTATCTAACCATTTTAGTATGTAAATAAAATAAAATTTGTATGTATGTAAATGAGTGTGAAAGTTGGTCTTCTGACCTTTCTTATTCCGTGGTAGCACTGTAGCGTGTAAAATAAATCAGATTCGAGTTTTATGCAAATTGAAACATGAAACATTTTATCTCGACTGGCCCCTACTAGTTGAGGGCCGATTTTAAATGAGGTTTCGAAAAAGAACTTTTACGTTTGTTTTAATAGAGTCTAATTTAAATAATATCAGACTCTTTTTCTTGTGAATTCCGTCGTAAATACCCGATGAAGTTCTTGGAAAATATCATAATTAGTATTTGCTTCTCTTAAATAATTTTCCAATTAGTTGTTATTACAGTAAACAAATTTGCCTTTTAATACATTTATTATATTAAAAGGTTAACAGAAAAGCTTTGACTAAATTTCAATAAATTAATTCATTAATTTAATATACATCGGACTATTCAAATTCGAATTATAGTTAATATTATTATCTAACTCTCACAAAACAAAAACAATTCATCAAAGCAAATATTAATTATCAAATCTTATTAACAGTAAACAAATTCTTGGTAATTTGAAGGATGACTGATGAGGTTCTTCAAAACATTTATTCAATAAGTCTATTAATTTGGCAAGTCGCCCATCAATTAGCCATTATGTTATATGATTTATGATAAACATCATAATTATCTTTGATGTATGAATGAAGTGTTGGCAGATAGTAATGGGTACTTATTCTTATCTTCCTCGTACTTCACCGTAGTACCAGACTACAGATATTTACTGCGGAATATTTTGATCGGTATTCTAACAGAAATCATTAGATAATGGTTCGGTAATATCTCCTAAATCATTGAACAGACTAGAGTCTAGACAAGAGGTACTCGCTATCAAAGCGTTTTTATATTTTAACCAACTCCTAAAAAAGGAGAGGTTATGTATTCGAACGGCTTCTTTTTTTTTGTTATTCATATTCACCGATTACTCATTGATGCTCTCTTAATATCTTCTAGTTACAATGTAATAGGAAAACATGCCAAAAAATTGTGTGGAAAACGGTAAAATAATAAACTTTTTTGTAAAAAATACAACCGACTTCCGAAAAAAACACAAAAAGTGGAAAATAACTTTACTTTCGGAAGTCAGGGCAAAAAAGGCTATGAAACAAATAAGCAACTTGAGTTTTTTTTTCGGAAGTCGGTTGTTTACTTTTTAAAAAAAAAAAAACCATCACCCAGTTTTGTTGATAAGACGACAGGTCTATTGGATGCGATTGATTAGTGATCAAAGTATTCTTTCTTTATTTGTGCGTTAACCAATAAAGATATGCTACGTTCATACTGAGCGGCGTTTAAATACAGTTGCGCTTACGACTGCGATAGATAATACGGAACGTATGACACATAAACAGATAGCTATTGCGCTTCAAGTTCTTAAAATAAATTACGACAATTGTCTGAATTTGTCTGCAAAAATTTGCGCGCGCTAGTGCGATATCTACCTACGTCTTTTTATTTATAACATCATTGGTGTTAACCCAACCTGAGTCTCGGTGGATCTCAGTGTCCGCTGAAGAAGGTTAGGCTAGGATTCTAGCGTCCGGTAGCGCAAACGCGACTGCTGAGCATGAGATCCTGGGTCCACTTCCAGGTCGGGAACAGTGTCGTTTGGTTTTCCATCAGGAATATTTCAATAGCAGTCACAAAGTCAGTATTTGTGCCTTTTTAGTGGCAAAAAGCTCGCCCCCTATTACATGGGACTTAAACATAACTGTGGATGTACTACTGAGTACACCTATTACCCTACCTAGTACCCTGCGGGAATTACAAGCGTGATGTTATTACGCTTGTAATCTGTTATGTAGGTGTTACAAGTATCATCATCATCATCATCATTTCAGCCGAAAGACGTCCACTGCTGGACATAGGCCTCCCCCAAGTGTAGCCACATTAACAAGTATGCTAATTTAAATTTCACGTGTTTGAATAAAACTTTACACACTTAATTATAAACAAATTACATTCTAAAACTTTATTTCTGTTTAAAAAGCAAGTCAAAGAGCATTACCTCTCCTCTATACTGTAATATTCTGGATATATACGAGAATTATAGGTATATATTTACAGTACTAGTATTTATTTTATATGTGTATATTTGTATGTATGTTTATTTTATATAGGTATAATTTTGTTTTAAGTTCCAATTTCAATTTTCCTGTTTTGTCTTTTCTACACACTGTGTCTACATTTATATTCCTACTTTCCGCTCGCAGGTCTGCTGGAAGAGATTTCTCATGAAATAAGCAGTACCTTTGTGCTCGTCTATCTAAATGTAATGTCTTGTTAAGTATTTTCTGTGTACATAAATAAATAAATAAGAATACAAACTGATAAAGTTCTTTTAAAAGACAAAGTCTGCTAAGTTTATTTCAGTATTAAATTGGATTACCAATTTCACATTAAATTGTTTGAGCTGTTTTAGATTGGAAAGTCTAACATTCTTAGTACTAGTTTATTCGTTTGTATGGGGTTTGGCTAAGCTAAATGTAATTTATTTAAGATCTAGTTACTTAGTATTTTAGATCAAAAGAACCTTTTGTCTTTTGGAATTAAATGACCTCAAAACTTATTTATGTAAAGCAGCTTTTTGTTCAAACTCTGGAGACGAATTTATCAGGTACTTTAAATATATAAAATACTAGCACACCCACGCAACTTCGGCTGCGTCACATAAAATAGAGAGAAGGACATAATGCAATATTGCTCACCCACCTAAGTTGTTAGCGTGATAATATATAGCCTATGGCCTTCCTCGGTGAATGGGCTATCCATCACTAAAAGTATTTTTCAATTCGAATCAGTAGTTCCTGAGTTTAGCGCGTTCAACCAAACAAACAAACCAACTCTTCAGCTTTATAATATTAATAAAAAGTATTGATGATTGTCCTTACTAAAAGTAAGAAACTAAAAGTCTGTATAACTGTCCTAGATGCTTGTTAGTTTTTCTTTCTTGTTTTACGTTTTTGTGAAGTAATCAACCATTAATTGTCAGGCCTTATTGGCTGTCCTCCTATACTCAAGTACTAACGCTGTAACATAAATTTAACACTGTAAAACCAAATAATTTTAAAAGCATGTAATCATGGAGTGCGTTGCCGGTTATTCTCCATATGAAACGACCAACCCGACCTCCTTATTTCACCTTTCTTCACCTTTTCTCGATGTTTTATAAGTGCATGGGCACTTAAATGGGCCTATGTGAGATAAAATATTTCTGCGGGACTGTTCGAAAGAGATACCGTGGCCCTGGAACACAAAGGGCAAAGAAGGAACATGGATGGGTTTTAGTCAGTACAAGTCTGACACTGCCTTCCGCTCCGCCCAGAGTGGGGGGGGGGGTCATTTGATGATTTCCCATCCGAAAAAAAAATAAAAAAAAGTATTTTGATTTTGACCAGTATTATACATGTAGCCGATTGCCTACACAATTACTACCAAAACAAAATAGATTGTTCTTGGAAATGATCCCGGGATATGACATTATAAAGGCCGAATTTACTATTAAATCAGATCTTATTATTACACAGTAAACAACATGTAAATGTAAAACCAAATTATACTCTTCCAAGAAATCTCACAAAGAGGATTTGGGAAGTACCTAAAAATATGTGTATGAAAATCATAATAAATTGTTAACAGAATACGTTTCCTTACATCATTTTATTTATGTTATTGTCATGTTTACAACGACTCGATCTTTCATCCACTTTATTTGCTCACTTCATATTGAAATAGAATGGCTGAATGTATTTACAATATTTGTAATGAATTGTGTATTGATTTTATTCATTTCATTGAGTTATGACTTGAGTTAGATTGAGTTAATGGATTGTTTTGTAATTTGTATCAAGCACTTTTCACGAAATAAATACATACAATTCTGAAGTTTTGCTTGAAGTCATTTCAAAGCAAATTCAAAGATTCTGTAGGCATTCAGACAGTCTGAATCGATTATTATAATAAACCACTTGTGTCCCACTATTGTTTATATTCACAGAAATTAGATGACATATTATTATTAATTATTTTAAATTGAATGTGGATTATAACCGTTTTTGAATTTGTTATTCCATCTTTGACATGTTTTTCGATTTTTAATGTTTTAATGGTACTTTTTAATTTTACATATTATTTTATTTTACTAAATTTCAATACGATGTATGTTATTTTGAAATAAATGACTTATGACTTATAACACTGCAGGCTGAAGAGCTCTCCTGTCGTTGTTCCCTGTCTATTGCTTTTTGTGGCCAATCTTTAAGAAAAGTGACTTTCTCCTAGGCCTGTCACTTCCCGCTTCCGCTATTGTTTTTTGATGCTTGAATCCCACTGTATAGCTCTTCTAGGCTAGCCCAGGTCAACTACAGTGTTTAAGCTAAAACATTTCAATACATGGTGGGTTCGAACCCAGACAGGCGCATTACTTTGTGTAATTTATTTCATCACCATTGCTCTCAAAAACGGTGAAGGAAAACATCGTGAGGAAACCGGCATGTCTTAGAACCAAAAATTCGATGACATGTGAAATCTACCAACCCGCACTGGGCCCGCGTGGTGGATTATAGCCCATTCCCTCTCATAGAGAGGAGGCCGGTGTCCCAGCAGTGGGAACATTATAGGCTGATTATGCTATTTCAATACATAATTAAGTACAAATTAGGTTATGTTTTGGTTATGCTTGACAAAATCGCACAAAGTAAATTTTCTCCGTATTTCTCTACCAACTAATAATTGACAAATAGCATATTTCCAAAACAACATTATCAAGCACCAATTACCATACTATAAACTCTTTAATTACAAAATTTCTCTTTCAATAAAATCCAAACAAATGACTCAAGCGTCTAATTTCATTAGACGCGGTCCTGTGTGATTGCGTGGACATTTTAGCAACATTACCCGCTCATTGCTTTGAAGCGGCCATTTTGAATGCAAATCTGATACTGAGAGAGTAATCATGTGTAGTGCTGGATGTCTGACTGAGTTTGTTGGGTTGGGGGAACGTTTTGAATGTTTGAGTTCTATAAGATTAAAGTTTCTTTGGTGGAGAAATAATTTGATTACCTTCGAAGTAACTCGTTCAACAACACAACACACACTCACAAGTCACAAGTCACAAGTCCAACACACACACACAAGTCACAAGTCTAAGGCTGAAAATTATAAATAGTACTTGGCCAGTAGGTCATGAGGAAAGTTTTGAGTATGAACGTGGATGGGTATAAGAGTAGAGGAAGACCAGAGAAACGATGAATGGACTGTGTAAAGGATGATTTATAAGAAAGGAGGTGTCAGATGAGATGACGAGTAATAGAGAAGTATGGAGTTCGTATGTAAGAAGAAGATATGCTGCGCTGACCCCAAATATTTGGGGTAAGGGCAGGAGAACGATGATGACTTGGCCCGTAGGTACTTTGGGTCAGCTTTATTTTTGACACTGTTTCAGTTCAAGTGCACAAGTAAAGTTCGTCTATTTCTGTTTCAAATAAGTCAAAGTACAAAAAAAATGTGATTCAAATTCAAATTCAAATTTTTCAAATTCAAATTTATTTATTGGTGTGATTTTTGGTACATTGGCACATGAGATCTTAATAATAAATAATTAGTTCCTCAAAAAATCTACCTTAAAGGTGTACACTCTTTCACATAATTACTAATTATTATAAAAAAGAAGAATAATCAACATTTTAAAATAAAATAATTTATCTAAGATGAAAGTAATTTTACAACCATTTACTATTTTATTCCTTGCATTGTCATTAAAGTTGGGACCTCCTATCTCGAGAACTTACTAAAGGTATCTCTTACTGGTCTCGTTCTGCTGGTTTTTTTTTTAATTTAATGTACAATAACGTACATATATACAAATAGCGACACATACGAAACGAATATTTTGTAGTTCACATAACCAAACCATGGTGGTCGGTGTTCCCAAGTTCGTGTGACCCCAATCTATTAAGTCCCCGAGTTAATAGGCTTCTTTTGGGTTAGTTCGTTCCATCGTCGATCTCATCTCTGTCCTCAGACAAAAAATGGAATGAGCAATACGCTTGAAACAAAACTCAGACAGACTATTCGTTGCAAGTACTTATCGTGTGTACTACAGTTTCTACACTGTCAGAATAGAGATGTTTCCTGTGTAAAAAAAAATATGATTCTATTTAGTCCGTCAGTTAGCTTATCGAAAAATATTGGATACGTATTTTTTGTTTTATCAAATCAATAAAAACTGACGAAGATAAAACGCATCAAAGATGGAGTGGGGACCTGTGACGTCACTTTTCGGTAAAAAGTCAGTACACTTTACTTACAAGTATGACGTCACACGAGTTTTTGACGCACTGTATCATCTTCATTTTTAGTTTTCGTGAAAAAAGAAAAAAATACGTGTCCAATATTTTTTTGGAAATCTATCTGACGGACTAATTAGATTTTTTCAGGAAACATCTGTTGGATACGATTAGAGAGAATCCCTCACGGAGTACACACAACGGGTCCACTTCAGTCCACAATCTAAATATATCCTATGTTGGAAAGCCCGAATACGGAACAGACTTCAAAGGTTCATTTTTCATCTTTTTAATTTACCTTCGCGATTCTGTTTTTAGACATACAGCCTATTGTATGATATTGTGAATTAAAAAACCCTGTCCGTGCTTCGGAAGATGACTGGTTCATGTGATATTTTCAGTGAAAAAATTAGAAGTTACAATTACGTTTAAAGTTGTGAGTGTGTGTTGTGTGAGTTGTGTGTGTGTATGCGTGTTGTGTTGTGTTGTGTTGAGTTGTGTGTTGTTGTTGTGTTGTGTTGTGTGTTGTGTTGTGTTGTTGTAGTTTGTTGTTGTTGTTGCAGTGTTTAGTTTTATATTATTTTAATTTGTGTGGTGTGTTATATGATTTGTGTATATTGATTTACCTACATACATAAAGTCGCCTCTTTACTTTTGGGGATAGGTGGAAACTACAGACCGCCATCTGGTTACGGTCCTAACATACAGCACTTAGTTTTAAAGTAACAATTTTAAACCAACAAATTGCTTAGACGTCTCCATCTTCGACCAGTCTAAGTAACAGTGTATGTATTCACTTTAATACTCAGCATCTACTCTAAATAATAAATTACGCTGCTTACATAACTAAAATATAAACATTAATAATAGACTGTCAACTTAACTGAATTCAGCGAGCCAAAATTCCCAGCTTGACGTAGGACGTTATTGCCTACAGTATGCCGACATACTGCAGTCTGTCCGGAACTGGCTGCAACGGCTTTTGTTCGTATGCAAACATGTTGCTGGGACTACGTAGATAACTGCATGAGCGAAATCATGGTCCACTTACTGTTAGACAGTGTGCACACAAGAAACAAAACAATTTGTCTATTTGGCTTCCATAACACATCGTGCCTAAATTATAACAGTAGCTCGGATCGATCTACAGGTTAAGCCGCGCTTGCCTAGGGTGATCCGTGGATGGGTGACCACTTATTACATACCGTGTTTCCTCAGTGCCTCAGAAAGCACATTAAGCCCTTGGTCCTGGCTGTCTTTTGTAGACCTTTCAAAGGTTATCGTATTACCCAGTACTAACTGGGGTGTGAAGGTCAGATAGGCAATCGCTCCATGTTAAATACTAGTATTCAGCTGCATCCGGTAAGACTGGAAGCTGACCCCAGCATAGCTGGGAAAAGGCTACGCTACACACACTACATTATTTATTGTAAGCTGTGGTCCAGTATATAACTTTCATGTGTCACGGTTCGTGGTTCGTGGGCTGGAACTGAGCCAGTCTCTTTACTATGTGTCATAAATTATATCATCGCTGCTCAAAACGTTGAAGGATATCACCGTGAGGAAACCGGCAGGTCCTATAAACAAAAAGTTGAATACTAGTCATTACGGCTCATTAGCCGCACTGGGATAGCATGAAAGATTACAGTGGCTTGTACCAAAATTAGAAAAAATATTGGCTGATAATGATAAGTACATTATCACACAGTCGATTTCGATCTCCGGTATTGCTTACCTACCATAAGTCGAGATCGAGATTATTGATTAACTCCATAGACAAAAAGTTGTCTACAAATGACAAAACATCATGTTTTTTAGTTCATTTTTGCTATAAAAATTTTGATTGAGTGTGTGCACGAAATCACGTATCACTGTTTCCATTACAAGCTAGTTCAAAGACAATCTTGACTCAAGTGTGCACAAACCCTTATTTGACATTTCGTCATGTTTGCTCTCTAAACAAACTTACATCAAACAACTCTGTACTGGTATTGTCTTCCTTTTGTTATTGGTACACCCAAAACAAACAATATGGAAAGTATTACCTACATATTTTTTCAAGTTTACTGAAAGGGCTTGTTTACTTATTCCATACACGAATACAGAACCCATTATATAGACATTAACGAGTGGATTCGAACACAATACATGGAGGGTCAATAGGAATAAAGATAAGGGATTTTGTATAGTATGGTCGATTTTCTAAGGTAAACCTGAAGATTACATCTTACGAATTAATAAAATACAATCGAGTTGTTATATTTATGGGAGTGCTATGCGCCCAGAAGCATGTTTTGCTAAAATTGTTTACTGTGAAGTTTATGAGGACAGTTGTTGTCGGGTTTTTTTATGTGGTCTTAAGTCGCGGATAACATAGGCTAAGGCCAAACGAGCGTAATTTTTTTGAGCTGTGAGTCGCGTAATGAGTCGCGGAATTTACGCTGCATTAGGTTTCCTACTAAAGTCCAGTTTATACCACACGGCGACGCATTTTGCGTCGATGTGTGGTACAAACAGGACTTAAAACAGCTACTGAAACTCCACCCAACACTGTATACAATCTTGAGAAACATAATAAATCTCACACTATTTGCTCATACCCTATTATCCAGCAAACATGAAGATTAATAACATGGAAAACGATTCAAAGAAACGGCTGTTCCGTACAGGCGTAGTAAAATTCACGGAACAATTTTCTATCTGGACATGTTTTACGATTGATACTATTATTTTGTCGGGTTCTCGTAAACTGAGTGCAGTTTATGACTGTACAGTCGGACGAAAAAGTCGTTCATAATTCAAATATTTCTGTTTTATTACACAAGAAAATTGTGACTGTAACGGTATGGATTTCTGGAAGATCGACACAAATTAGATGAACCAAACGTGCGCCAACTGCCGCCAATCGCATTGATTAGCGTTATTTTTGGCATATCCATAATTTCCTTGTATATTTTCTAGAACAAAAATAACTTGCAGTTAAATAATTTGTCATGTCTTCATCTAACCTTAGTGATATTTTCATTTTTTTACGAGAAAATTTTAAAACATCGGTTTTAATTTTTTTATTTCTTTTTTGCTTTTTTTTTGTTTTTTTTTTTAATTTTCTTCTTTTTTGTGTACGGTCGGCAAAGAAAGTTGTATATCAATACAACTTTTTTTTTGCCGACTGTACACTTGGTTTTTATAGTACAATGTAACGGGTAATGTATTAAGACGTGATACTAAGTATCTGCTCTGTTTTTATTATTGCAATAACAGTTATGTGCCAGAGATTTATTTATACCGCGAGATTTGCTATAAAAAGATTGTTTGCCGAGTTTGTGATATTTTTATTTCCACGTTACTGTATTTTGTTCTACAAATATTTTACAAAGTGTTAGGCCGAATATTTCCACTCAATCTAGTTTATTTACTTGAAGCTTAAAGGCTGTATCAAATCAGTAAACGTTAGAAATAGTAGGTAGGGAAACTTTCAATGGAGCAAACAACAAAACTTTAAAACAAGTCATCTAATAATAAAATTGTTTGAGATTGAAATTTCTAATTAAATTTAATGTTAGCACACTGCTAACAGTGGTTTACAAATCTATTATCAATTTAGAAACCTGATTAAATTTGCTAATTGTTGATTCATAATTCAGCACACTGATGGACAATGCGGACATTTCTATTGGTTAAAGTTAATTTTGGCAATATTTTTACAGTTTCCGTTTTTTTAACTACAAGACTCCCCGTTGTGGTCGGTAATTATCCCACAGAAGCATTTTAAGTATAGCCTAACACTCGGCAATGACGTTGCTTCCCAATAGTGAAAAAGTTTTTGGATTCTGATCATTAGTTCCGAACATTACCCCCTACATCCAGACTTCCCAAACCTATTTTTTTATCAGTCTATTCTGTCCCACTGCTGGGGAAGAACTCCCCCATGGCTTTCCAATTTTGTTTATCATTAGCCTACTTCGACCAATCCACTAAAAATTAGTACAGATCGTCACGCCAGCGTTTCTTGTAGTGTTGCCCAAATTCAGTCTTGGTCTTGCAGTCTTGGTCTTGTTCTTGCGTTTTTGCAAGACTAAGACCAAGACTGGGAGCGCAAGACCAAAACCAAGACCAAGACCAGGTGTATTGGCGCAAGACCAAGACCAAGACTGGCTAAGTCTCGTCTTGTTCTTGCATTTGGGCAACACTAGTTTCTTGGGCCTGATTCTATATCATTGGTACAGATAGAGAGACGCGGAAAACAACTTTGGCGTCATCAAACTCAAATTCAAGCATTTATTTTAATTAGACCATCACAGGCACTTTTCAATGTCAAAAAAAAAAACAAGGCGAAGCTACAGTCACAGTCACAAGGCATAATAACTTGAGAAAGTACTGTAGTTGCACATTCCAAAGCGTAGATCTCTATGGAGATGAATGGGCAAGAAACTCCATCCTATCTAAAATAATGCACTAATTATAAAACAAAAATCTACTATATTCCATTCAGCTCACACACTTCCTTCACTTTTTTCTATTTTTGTTCCGTCCTGTTGAATTTATAGTTTATTGTTTATTTTTTTGTAATTTTGTATGATGTAGGTCATGTCCCTGCGACAAATAAATATTTTTTCTTATTTTTTTTTCTTTCTTTCTATTTGCGTTTGAAAAAATACTTTCCTAAACTTAATAATTTAGGAAAGTATTTTTATTAAACCCTTGTCTTCTTTATTATTAGTTTTGTCAAAGAACTGTTTCTCAACACAGCAACACAATTTCATCAGCATCGTCTTCTAGCTCCATCTCAAAACGTTTGCATTCTAATAGTTCCTCGTCACATCTGCAGTTTCTGAGTCGACAGTCAAAAGCGAGGCGGAACTGGGTTCTGTACAAAGAGCTTTTGTTGATTAGAAACCTAACCAGCCTGCTGAGATTAGTTTGATGTGTCTGAAGTATAGCTAATGAGGCCAATGTGGGCTCGTGGATCTGAAATATGAGTCGGTATTAAGCAATGCGAAGTAGTGTTTAGAAAATAGATAATAATGCATTTACTGACTGAGACAAAAACTAAAAAAAAAGAAATAAAAAAAAAGTAAAAGACAAAGAAGTATTATGGTTGCAGCACATTTAAATTAGTTTCGTGATTGGCAACGCGTAATATGTTAAGCAACCGAACGTAGAAAGAAGATGGCATTCAAATGGAACCGCAAGGATAGCCCGCGATATTTAAATTTTCTGTTGATTAAAATATGATTCGCAACCGTAAAAAATATGACTTTACTGAGTTATAATAAGCATTAAAATCTAAATTACTCTAAGTTCATTTAATCCCAAGAAAAGACTTTCACGAGAAAGTAGATCAATAGGATTAAATGAACTTTGAGGGTTGTATTGATGATTTTAATTATTACTATTCTGTCATCATCATCATCATCATTTCAGCCGAAAGACGTTCACTGCTGCACATAGGCCTCCCCCAAGTGTCGCCACATTGACCGGTCCCGTGCGACTCGCATCCAGCGAATCCCTGCAATCTTTACCAGGTCATCGGTCCACCTAGTGGGAGGCCTTCCAACGCAACGTCTTCCGGTTCTTCGTGTTACGGTCGCGAATCATATTTTGTTCAACATACAGCCTGACACTGACCTCTAAATAGCAAAAAACGTAAAAAAAAATCTTGCTACTCTGGCGCTTCCGCCCTATGGTAGGTAGTAGAAATTTATAATAGTAAGAAGCCTCACTCAAAAATCAATAACTCTTTCTTTTGGACAGTCGAGTCGTTGTAAAAATTAAAATATGTAAATAAATGTAATCAGACAAATTATCCCCCCCTCCCCCGCTCTGGGCGGAGCGGAAGGGAGTGTCAGACTTCTACTGACTAAAACCCATCCATGTTCCTTTTTTGCCCTTTGTGTTCCAGGGCCACGGTATTTCTTTCGAACAGTCCCGCAGCCCTCCTTACCCTTCACGTTTATTTATTATTATTTTGAAAGCCGTGTCATGAAATATAGAATTAGATAATAATTTATAGCATAAACTTTTGTTTGAAGTCCTTATCACATCAACCGAGTAAATAATTTCACAGAAATAAGCGAAACGTGTCAACGGATTCAAGATAATGTTATAAACGGTTGAATTAATGAGTAATAATGAAAGTTGATTCGATGATTCCTTTAATTTATGTCCATAATTAATAGGTATTTTGTATCTTATTCATATAATATTATGGTATGCTATTAAACATAACATATTTTGTTTCAGTTACCGGCGTCACTTTCAGACAGACTTCCTCTTATGTACTCACTTCTTTTATCCATTCGCGTTATACCAAAAATCAATGCTGATAATTGTGGCCCAACATTCTGATCCATACAAGACAGCAGGTGTAACTACGGTTTTATAAATCTTCTCCTCGAGTTTAAGGGGAATGCGGCAATTTGTAACGTGATTAATATTTTTTTTTCCTGTTATGCCAATTTTACGACTTAAGGATGATTTCCACCAAACGGCTCGCATCGCATCGGATCAAAACGGATTTTAATATCTTTAAACGATATTACATTGTGTACACAGTATTTAAAGTCTATATTACCAAGCCGCGCACAGCAACTTGACCGCGGGCGACTTCCGCGACACCCGATCGTAGCCGAAAGTATTCTGGGACGCGCGATCGGCTCCGTTCGCCTGTCCTCGTGTCCAATCCGATCCTTTCGGCTGTCGTCACATGTCAACACGATACGAATGAAACTATTTGGCTAGGCGTAGAAACGGATACGTTCGCAAGCGACGGCACGGAGCCGATAGTATGCGTCGACATGCTGCGGACGGGATCGGCTGTGCCGTGCGTATCCTTTCCGATCCGATACGATACGAGCCGTTTGGTGGAAATCATTCTTTAGTATTTTGAAAGAGTTGGCTAAGAACTTTAATATTCTAAAGGCTTCAGTCGCAAATACATCGAAAAGTTTAGCTATCATTATGATAGTTCATGTCAAATTAATAGTCGGCTTGCGTGACTGTCCTCGGCACAGTTTCCAATGTTCGAGCTTCTAAACCAACATTTTTGATACAATGATGAGTGGTTTATTGATTAAAGTATTAAGTGTATTCACTGTTTAACGTACAGCTACACGTTTTATTCACAGTTGAAAAATTGATAATTTTCTAGGTTTCTTTGTTTGAGTATAGTGGTTTATTTATCAAACAGATTGGATTCTGGGACTTTTCTTGATCCCTTAATTTCAAACAGGAATGAAACGTAAGTTTAGTTATTAATATTAAATCTCACAAGCACATTACACCCGAGAATCATCATCATCATCATTTCAGCCGAAACACATCCACTGCTAGACATAGGCCTCCCCCAAGTGTCGCCACATTGACCGGTCCCGCGCGATTCGCATCCAGCGGATCCCTGCAACCTTTACCAGGTCATCGGTCTACCTAGAGGCCTTCCATAATCTGTGTGTTATAAATTAATTACAAACGGTTGGTCGACGCTTCTCGTGACCAGAGGGTTGGCCTATTTTTTGTTCAAAGAATCAGTATTGCCATCCTACGAGTCAACGCTGCCAGCCTTTTGGGCACTTTCTCCGTTGATAGCAATACGGACGAAGTTTTGGACGTCCTTTTATTTTTTTTCTGCTTTTGATACATACACGTATTCGTATTTTTATTATTATTTTAGGTCTGTATAGTTAGTAAATAAAACTGTTTTGAAGATTTTTTGCGTAATAAAATATCGACATTATTAAATTGTAGCAAAAAAACTGCCTAAATCTCAAAAATATAAAGACCTATAAACCGGTTATTTCATTTAATCATTACCTCTTGGACAAATAACACAGAGTTCCAAGCAAAAAAACACTGACTAAAGTGATTTTATTTTGACTTAAAATCATTGGGTAACCAACATCTTTAGTGTATTTTGGTTAGCTGATTTTTTTCTTGAAAGTATCTAATGTGTTTTTCTTATTTTGTTTTACCATTGTCCTTATTTTAGTGGTCTGAATGATTTCTAAAAATTTGTCCTAAAATAATATAGTCCCCATAATTATATGGATGGATGGAGCCAATATACTTCCCTAAAACGAGTGTCCTACTTAATGTAAAAGTCAACTTATATAACAACGTTTATTTCAATGACACACAACAGCTTTATTCTCGAATCGGTAAAGATCTTTGCAAGACATAATATATTAAAGTGTCGTCGGCAATCTCTGATTCTGACGTTTGAATACATATATTTTTGTACCAAGGGGACATGATTTTTAGATTTGCAACGTGTATAAGTCATGTGAGAAAAATGTTTTGCTTATTTCAAGACGTGTTGTGTATGTCGTTGATGTATTTGGAATCAGTTACGTTTTGGAATACAAATAGAACACGTGATGTATAATTTTAGCAAATTCAAGAAAATGTATGTAAGATCAACCTTGTTTCATTACTACTCCTGCTTTGTCTGTGTATTTTCTTTTATCAAATCAAAACATTTACTTCGAACAGGAGCCCATATGGGTTAGCAGTGAGCACTTAAGAAGTACGACTTTTAGAGAGGAAAAAAAAGTCATTATTAAAATCAAATCAAAACAAAACTAATTCAACAATCTAAATTAATCAAATTCAATATAATTTAATTTTATACAATTGAATTTAATTTAATGTAATCCAATTTAATTTAACTTAATCTAATTTAATTTACCCGAAAAACTTAACTGATCGTTTGAAATCAATTAAACAAAAATTCAATGAACATGTTAATATTTAGCACGTAGGAAAAGATAAAACTTTGATGCAAGATTCCAAGTTCATGATTCTTGAAGACAAGGAACTGTACATGGTATAGGGGACAGCCTTCCCAAACTGATGGGGTGAATTCAGTATATCATACTAGGAGACCGGTGCAAGAAATTATTTCAGGAATTTTATGGGAATCCAATAAATTTGATTTGTTTTATTTTCTCTTACGCAATGGATCGTTACCGTGGCAAAATGCACGTAGCGAACGGCAAGCGCGACGATAAGTTCTATGAATTCTGTAGCTAGGCAGGAAGTGAACAGCTGATTTCACGCGTCGTTCGGAGTGCTGTGTACAGGGAATGGCCCTGTACGGAATGTGGAATAAAACTGAAAAAAATTAATAAAAAAAAACGTCCGGAGAAAAATTCCGGTGGAATATGATATAAAATAAGGAGCTGAATGTACCCTGTCAGTTTGTGGAGGGCTGTCCCTTACACCCTATATAGTTAGTTCCTCTTTGGAATGAGATGTCAGAAACCATTTTAGCTATCATGATATTTACAGACATATCACAATTTGGTGTCAGTAATGTCGAAAATACGCTACAGTGATTTCAGTCATGTTGCTCCGGGTCCTTCCTACTTACTCTGAAATGGAATTACGAGGATTAAATTATAGTAGCGCTCATAATTACAATCAAGTCTATTCATTAACCTTGTATTGTATGCGTTCAATTGATACTGCTTCAGTAGACATTGTTACTGGAATAATTAGCTAATGAACTAGTGTCTGCAGTATAAGGATAAATGGATCATTGAATCTATTGATGATACCGCAAGCTAAAGTCAGAGATAATTGTTCAGCACTATGAATCTGACATAATATACAACATTATTTTTAGTAAATTATGCGAAACCTGAATATAGTTTGTTCAGAATAAGTAACTAAATCGATTCCAATGCGCTGCGTGGTGACCACGTTTTTGTGGGGACAACCAGGTAACAGGACAAGCTTATAACTTTGTGATTTTTCTTGACATAGTTTTGTACATAGATTCTTTACATAAAATTACTAGACACGTGTCTCAGGTTTCGCATAATTATACTAAAACTAATGTTGTATATGTGAGAAGCTCGTGGCTAAATAATAACAGCCACTCGGGTCGATCTTTTGGTTAAGCCGTGTTTTCCTAAGTTGGTCTGCGGATGGGTGACCACCCATTACTTACCGAGTTTCCTCCGTGTCTCGGAAAGCACGTTAAGCCGTGGATCCAGGGTGTCATTTATAGAACTTTGACAGTCGTGAGGTAGTCAGTGTCTCAAAAAGTCTGACAACCAGTCTTACCCAGTACTAGCTGGGTTGTGGAAGTCAGATAAGCAGTCGCTCCATGTAAAATACTGGTATTCAGCTGCATCCGGTTAGACTGGAAGCCGACCGAACGGGTACCGACGCCGAAAAGGCTCGGCAGATGATGACTATTAATCTGACATAGAACCCAGCTGTAAGGCTTGAAGTGTAAGAATAATATGTATGCTCCTTTAGTTTAGTAAGTAAGTACGCTACTTTATAACCGTATGTATGCTGAGTTTGCACTATACCTTACATGCATTATTTTACATTATTACCAGCGCATTCATTAAATAGTACGTACCCGATGTGGTCGTTTCCTTGAATAACACCTATTAGGAACCCCAACATTACATGGCGACCCTGCCACGGGACTCTGCCAAGGGGATTGTTAGTTATAGTATAGTTAACATAACTACTTAAATAGTATATAATGTGTCGGTCAACTGTGGAAAAAGAAGAGGTTTTCCTCAGCCAAAACGCGGCTGGAGGCAACAATGACGCCACGTTGAAAGAAATCGGAGGCCACGTGGAGCGGCTTAGCATTGTGACCTATATTGTTCTGGCCATTATTGGACTCGTAGCAGTTTATGTGGGCCTGCGGGTGTACAGGAGCTGCCACCGCACATGGATCCAGCAGGAAATTGGGATGAGTACCATGCAGAGAATTAGATCATCCATCAGAGGGCGCACAGAAGGTAACGAGAACCAGTAATTAGAAGTGAATTAATAGTGAAAGTGAAAATAAAAGTGTTGTGGATTGATAATTTTTTCGTAAAAATATAATAAATATCAGTGAGTGAGCTACTCGTAGTTACGCGGTATCATATTTCATTACGCCATAATTCTAAAGGTGCTAAAACCGTGCGCGGACATTCAGCAATAAGACACCGAACGGAAACAAAATGCAACGTCGGACTTTTTTCTTCGCATTTATGTAAAATGTGTTACATTTGTTTAATTCTATTATTAGATTAAGAATATTATGGTTGATATTTTGGAACAAAAGTATGTCTTTTTAGTAGAAATACGTAATTATTTAGTAAAAAAGGGACAAACTAGATATAAGGGTAATGTTATTTCAACTAAGTTAGATCAAGCAAAAAGCGCATACGAAAACTGTTGTAAAATATATCTACTTATTGAAAAAAGTAAAGATATACATTTGAAAGCGGCAATAGATCTTTATCAAAAAATAAAACAAAAGTACGAGGAAATAGAGAAATTGTGTATTTTTCCCGTTACAGTAGATTTAGATTTAGGCAAAATGGATTTTGACATAAAGGTGGCGTGTAGTTTGATTCCAGTAATGGACGGTGTAGAGGCCACTACTAAGCGCTTAATAGACTCAGTGGAGATGTATGCTGACATGCTGGACAGCCCAGGTAAAGTATTATTAATTACTTTCGTTTTGAAAAGTCGGTTAAATGAAAATGCAAAATTACGAATTGCAAGCTCATACAAAACTATCCAAGAATTAATTGATGATTTAAGGAAATTACTATTACCCAAAAAATCATTTATAGCTATACAGACGAAGCTTCAGAATATTCAACAAGGCACGAGATCCATTGAGGATTATGGTACGGAGATAGAAAAGTTATTTACGGAGCTGACAATTACCCAGGCAGATGGAAAAGAGGAAGTATTTTCGATTTTAAAACCAATCAATGAAAGTTTTGCCATAAAACGTTTTTCAGATGGCCTGTGTAGCGCGAAAATGAGCACTATCATCTCGGCACGAGGCTTCAGTAGCTTGAAAGATGCCATACAAGCAGCGAAAGACGAGGAGTGCACGTCTTTCCAACCACCAGGTAACATTTTGTATGCATCTAAAAATGGACGCCACTCTGCACACAACATTAGACGTTCTCAAGGTCAAAGAGGTATATACCGTAGTCAATATGGTAACAATTACCATCGCGGGCATCAATATAATAACCACTACAATAAAGGACCCAGTCCTAGTAGTTCTAGAGGCAATTCTAGACCACATTATCGGCCTTCATACAATAATCAACGAGGAAATAGAGGTTCCAGATACGTTAGGAACCGTGGACGAGGACAAAACACTTTTCCAGTAGAGAAAGTAACTGACACTCGTCAATGCGAAAAAGATGACAATGCAGGTACATCGAATCAGTTTTTTCGATCCTAAGCATTTTATATTATCATTACAAGGTGATGCGAAATATGTTACTTTTTATATTAAAAACATTAAATACTATTGGCTTGTTGATACGGGTGCAACATTGTCAATTATTAAAAATGAAGTATTGCCAAAAGATATCATTGTTAATAAAGATAATACTATAATAAATGGAATAGGTGGTCAGCGACGCTCTCAAGGTTCTGTAAATTTAATGTTAAAATACGATAATGCCACGTGTCAGCATAATTTTCTTGTTTTTAATTCGCTACCACTAAAAGCTGACGGAATAATAGGCTTAGACTTTTTAGAAAAATTTAGTGCGAAGATTGATTTAGGTTCAAATAATTTAACACTTTTTAACGGTAATAAACAACATAATCTACATTTTGTTGATGAACATGATAGGATGAAAAATTCAATTATTATTCCGGCACGCTCGGAATCAATTCATTTTATTATTGTGAATGAGAATGTAAATGGAGAAGTAGTAGTATGTAGTAAAGAGTTAGCGAACGATGTCTTTATAGCAAACGCAATAACTACAGTTAGTAATAATAGAATTCCAGTTAAAATACTTAATGTTAGTGACAAGGAAGTAAGCTTGCCATCTTTCACACCTTATTTGAAAAGTTTGGACGATTATAATATCTGTCAATTTAAAAAGACCAATATTGACGTTACCAGGGTTAAAACTTTGCTATCAGAATTAAATTTAAATTATTTAGACGGAGAAGAGAAACAATCAATTGAAGCAATTTGTGCAAAATATTCTGACGTTTTTCATTTAGAGGGAGATAAGTTAACCACAACCAATATTTATGAGCAATCTATAGTTTTAAAACAAAACACTACTCCAGTTTACGTCAAGCCGTATAGGTTACCACAGGCACTAAAACCAGAAATAACTAAGCAAGTCGATAATATGTTAGAAAATGATATAATCGAAGAGTCAAATAGTGAATGGTCCAGTCCAATTTTATTAGTACCTAAGAAAAGTAACAAAGGTAATGAGAAAAAATGGCGTTTAGTTGTAGATTACAGAAAATTGAACGAGGTTATTTGTGACGACAAATTTCCTCTACCAAATATTAATGAAATTTTAGATACGCTTACTGGAGCCATTTATTTTACTCATCTTGACCTTCACCAAGGTTACTATCAGGTAACTTTGGAGCCTAGTAGCCGTAAATTAACAGCATTTACTACAAATACTGGTCAATATTGCATGAAACGTTTACCAATGGGTTTAAAGATCAGTCCTAATGCCTTTAGTCGTATGATGTCAGTAGCGATGTCTGGTTTAACTTACGATAAATGTCTAGTCTATCAGGATGATCTCATTGTATTTGGAAGAAATTTATCTGCCCATAACAAAAACTTAATAACTGTCATGGAGAGATTGAGAAAAGTAAATTTAAAACTAAATCCTCAGAAATGTGAATTTTTGAAGAAAGAAATTCTTTATTTAGGACATTTGGTTACAGAAAAAGGTGTTTTACCAGATCCAGAAAAAACAAAAGTTTTACAAAATTATCCTACTCCCAAAAATGCAGATGAAGTAAAACGCTTTGTAGCATTCTGCAACTATTATCGTAAATTTATAAGAAATTTTTCGGATATAGCAATACCATTGAATAAGTTAAGTAGGAAAAATGAAACATTTATTTGGTCTGATGAATGTCAACACGCTTTTGAATTTTTAAGAAATGCTTTAATATCGTCACCGATTTTACAGTATCCCGATTTTTCCGAAAATCATGAATTTATTTTACAAACAGACGCTTCGGGTACTGCTATTGGTTCTGTTTTATGTAATAAAGATCTCAGACCAGTTGCATATGCCAGCAGACCCTTGAATAAAGCAGAAAGAAACTATCCAACTATTCAAAAAGAACTTTTGGCAATAGTGTGGTCCGTTAAGTATTTCAGACCATACTTGTATGGAAACAAATTCACCATAATGACAGATCACAAACCATTAATATATCTTTTTAGTATGAAAGATCCGTCAAGTAGGTTACTCAAATTTCGATTAACTTTAGAAGAATATAAATTTAAAATAATCTATGTGAAAGGAAGAGACAATGTTGTGGCAGATGCTTTATCGAGAGTTTGTATAACGTCTGATGAACTTAAAAGTGTGAATGAACAGGTAATGGCTGTAATGACCAGAGCGCAAAAGAAAAAGCTGAATGAGGTAAGTAAGAGTAAGAATGACGATGAAAAGAAGGATCTTAATAAATCTACTAACAATTGGACTGATCAACCAAGAGTTGTGGATATATTAAGAAAACCGTGTGATTCAGTAGAGATGTGTTTGATTGAAGGCAACAAATTAAAACGATTTAGAGATAATGATATGATAACTGAAGAATTCGAATGTTTTACATTTATAGAAGGTAAAAAGACATTATACATTAATCTTGATTTCAAGGCGCATTTCTCGCGAGCCGAATTTGTGCAGAAATTAAGCAATTTTTGTGAAAAGAAACGTATCAATGAAGTGTGTATAATTAAAAATAATGATAATATAGAATTTATCAAAAGTGTTTGTGATGAAATAACAACACTTAGTAATTGGTCCGGACCGCGAATATGCATATTACGAGGTGTAAAAAGAATAGATGACGACAACGAAAAGACACTTATTATGAATGACTTTCATTTACTGCCATCCAGTGGTCATGCTGGAGTGCGCAGAATGATAAATACAATCAAAAGTCGATACTATTGGCCAAGTATTGACAAGGATGTCAAGGAATTTGTTAAAAAGTGTACAAGATGTCAAAAACATAAATATTTCCGAAACATAAAAGAACCGATGGAAATTACCACAACAGCTTCCTCGGCTTTTGAAAAGATATACTTAGATGTAGTGGGTCCTTTAGATAAAGACGAAAATGGTTATTGTTATATATTGACTATGCAATGCGAGTTAACAAAATTTGTTCAAGCTATTCCTTTGCAAAACAAAGAAACAGTGTCCATTGCAGATGCATTTGTTAGACAGTTCATATTAAGATTTGGTATTCCGGCGACTATAGCCACAGATCGAGGAACAGAATTTATTTCTGCAACCATGGAACAGGTTTGTAAAATACTTAATATTGAAAAATTATCTTCTACAGCCTATCACCATCAGTCGATTGGAGCTCTTGAAAATGCTCACAAAACTTTGGGTGCATTTTTAAGAATTCAGTGTGACAATCATACGGATACATGGAGCTATTGGTTACCATTTTGGTGCTTCAGTTTTAACAACACAGTTCATTCAGAAACAAAATACACGCCATATGAACTAGTTTTTGGTAAACTTTGTAAAATACCTGATAGCATAAGCAATACCGTAGAACCATTGTATAATATAGATAATTATCCATTACAATTAAAATACAGGTTACAATTAGCTCATGAAGATGCAAAGAAGAATTTGTTGATTAATAAACATAAACGGAAAGAAATATATGATAAGTCTGCCAATTCTGCAAAATATGAGAAAGATGATTTGGTATTAGTAAAAAAAGAAGCACGTAGTAAATTAGAAGCAATATTTAAAGGTCCCTACACAGTTATAGAAGATTTAGGTTGTAACGTAAAAATAATTAAAAATAATAATAAAATTGAATTAGTACATAAGAATAGGACTAGGCCTTTTTGTCAGTAGATTTGAATGTAAGATTTAATTTTAGATAACATTGCAATGTATAATGATAAGGATAGATTTATATACCATTTTATTTGTAATACGTAACTTTGTCTATTAAAAACTATTATTATAAAATATGATACTTCAAGTAAATATCTAGTAATAATTATGTAAAAAAAAAAAAAAAAAAAAAAAAAAGTAGGTACAATTCTTTTTTTTTTTCTATGTCCCCGGGAGGTGAAGTGTAAGAATAATATGTATGCTCCTTTAGTTTAGTAAGTAAGTACGCTACTTTATAACCGTATGTATGCTGAGTTTGCACTATACCTTACATGCATTATTTTACATTATTACCAGCGCATTCATTAAATAGTACGTACCCGATGTGGTCGTTTCCTTGAATAACACCTATTAGGAACCCCAACATTACAGGCTAATTTAACGGCCCCTTTATATGATGACTGAAATCTGAGATTTTAAAGGCTTCTTCATTTTCTCGAATTGATGACTTAAGTTTTTTCTGATTAAAACGTATCTGAATCTTAAGTCAGGGAGGATGCATGTGAAAAAAAAAGAAAAGTAATCAGCCTATAATGTTCCCACTGCTGGGACACAGGCCTCCTCATTTGGAGCTGGTTGGTATCTCTTACATGACACTTCCCTTTATTATGAGGCTTGAATATAACTAGTGAAATGTGGATGTAAGTAGCATTCCCCCTTTGCCAAACCTTTCGCAGAAAACAGGTGTAATGTTATGTTTTAACATAACATAAAATTACATACGATCACGCCTGTGATCCCCGAAGGGTTAGGCAGAGGTGTACCTACTAGAACACCCATGTAATAGGGGGCGAGCCTATTGCTATCCACCGGGCACAAGTCCAGACTTGGCTGCTACTGAGAAATTCCTGATTGAAAAATCCAGTATCACTTTGCCCGACCCAGCATTAGAAACCAGGACCTCAAGATCAGTAGTAGAAGAACTATTGAAACCTAAGACATAACCTATGTACAGGCACACAAACACATGTAAGCACATAACACACACACACGCAAACACAAACTATACTTATGCTAATCTTGTCTACTTACCTATGATAAATATGTTATTAATATTTTTCTTTCTTTTGTTATGGAAGAGCGGAGTCTTATAATACAGGCATTGTTTGCTTAAAAGAAGGCTCCAATCACAACTTAATTGTTGACATTTACAATTTTTTTTTTTTTTTAATAAATAAACAATTTTGTTTTTTTTTTTTTGAATTTTGAAATTTGAGTAGTCGCGGTTGCGACCACAACACCAACGAGGCACTCTGTTTAACTACAACATTTAATACAAAAACGCATAACATAATAAACAAATCAAATTCAATGTGCATCCAAACAGTAAACGTTCTAGAAATGTATCAGGATGAATAACCTAGTTCTCCAACGATGCTAGTAAAAGCTAGGTTATAATAATTACTATGCATAGTTTCATTGCGCAGCGTACGTGATTCCACAACGACTAGAAGGTTCTACCATAGTGCTGTAGTGGTTTCGTTAAACTAAGCGGATTATGTACTCGACGAAGCTTCAGCGAGAACAAATTTAGAGGTTATTGGTTATCTGGGAAATTAAAGCCAAACACCAAGTTAAAGGGAGTATCAAAATGAGTTCGCTCGTGGGAAGTTTGTTCGTGAGTGGCCTTGTTTGGGGTCGTACTACACGACATTGCTGCACTGGTTTATTCTGCCGTCATGCAGTTGTTTGTTTATCAAATGAATAAATAAAATCAATCGATAACCATATCGGGTAGGAGGAATTTAAGCGTTAGTGTAATATGTAGCTGGCATTAGAAAATCTGCGTCATTATCATTAGCACTAGAAACGGGATATTTACCATGTTTACTGATTTTGTTTGAGTTCCCGATATTTCGGCGCTGTTGCAAGCACCATGATCACGGATAAACTGAAGTTATTGCGGGTGGGTGTTTATGAGCAGACAAATCGGTCTACCGACAGTCGACAGTTGGTCTGTTTTTTGTTCTCAAACTTCTTCATGTTATTTTTGCTGAACTTGTTTCGCCTTGACTATTTTTAGGTATTATAGTGCTGCGAAGACCTTTTGGCTCCTGGTGTTAATCAAAAATAAAGCCGCCTTTCTCGGACTCTTTTATAAATGATTACCAACAGCGGTAATGAAATGTCATTCAAGTGGCTTATTGTGCATTTCCGGCATCCTAAAGTTGGACTATACGCAAACCTATGAAGTACAACCAAAACAAAAGAAGGGGGGGGGGACTTATAAAAACCAGACCTATAAACTTAGCGAGACAACAACCCAAGA
Organism: Noctua comes; assembly: GCA_963082995.1. Classification (NCBI taxonomy): domain Eukaryota; kingdom Metazoa; phylum Arthropoda; class Insecta; order Lepidoptera; family Noctuidae; genus Noctua; species Noctua comes. Next base: position 9,551,435 of record OY720280.1, on the reverse strand, counting down.
ATAATATACTAATACTAGGTAATATCATTGTTCCAATATCATCAGCAGTTCGATGCACGTGCATTTAGAGAAAATCTGTTCGCGTGTCGGTACCCACTTTGTGGCGATGGCGGTGGAGTGGTTTTGTTGCCAGCTAAGCAGATTATCCGCTCGGTGACTCTCTAGCCATTGTGGGACTTAGTATCCAGTGTATTTCCATACTTGCATCTGGGATCAGAAAATCCTCTTCCTATAGAACCTTTGTGAATCCAATTGGCGTCTCGTGGGTTACAGAAAAGGTTATTTTTAAGAAACAATATTTAGGAATTCATAGAATGAAACATCCTTATTGTCTTGCACTTGTGTTAGAAAAAAGACGTTCTTTTATTAGCAACTAACTTTTGCTCGCGGATTCGCTCCCGTTTTATACGGAACTTAATCCACGGGAACGTTTTAAATGTAGCTTATGACACTCGGGGATAATGTAGCTTTCCGTTAGTGAAAGAATTTTCGGAGTCAGCAGTTCCAGTTTAGTTCAAATTTACAATCAAATTTTAGCTCTTTATAATACTATTAGTATAGATAACGGTGTTTTAAGTCAAAAATATATTGGAATTACATCAGTTCCCGAGAAACTTACGTCATTCTTTTTGAAAATTGTTGTAGAAACACAAAACCCTTGGAAAACGATTGTCACTTGTTTCATCATCATCATCATTTCAGCCAAAAGACGTTCACTGCTGGACATAGGCCTCCCCCAAGTGCCGCCACATTGACCGGTCTCGTGCGACTCGCATCCAGCGGATCCCTGTAACCTTCACCAGGTCATTGGTCCACCTAGTGGGAAGCCTTCCAACGCAACGTCTTCCGGTTCGCGGTCGCCACTCCAGAACTTTTCGGCCCCATCGGCCATCCGTTCTGCGAGCAATGTGCCCTGCCCACTGCCACTTAAGTTTGGCTATTCTTCGGGCTACGTCGGTAACCTTCACAGTCTTCGTCTTTTGTCACTTGTTTAAACCGCACAAATACCAGTTCACCCTTTCACACATGGCAATCTAATAGTCTACTCCTTTTATCTCAGATTTAGCACCTACATACCTAAGGATAATGGTACTCCAATAACACCCACAAAGACGTTACGTAAACAGAACAAATGATTTCCAGCAATTTACAATATAAAGCAGAACTATTCGAATACAAACGATCTTGTTTAAAACCGCTAAATAAAGCGTCGTAGTGTTCTCTCAAGCGCTTTATATGTTAATACGACGCCATATAGAGTCATCCTGACTAAAGCTAGGTACACGAAGTTCAAACTAGTTGCTTATTCAATTTCTATTTGAGTTTTGGCAAGCATTTGCGTTATCACTTTGCAACTGAGTTGCAGTGAGGTTTACCCAATGCATCCTCCTACTCACAGACGTTAATTTGAATTATGCACATTGGTCTCAAATTCCCATTTGCAACCTATTTGCTGAACTGACGATCTTGAGTCATGTTACTGTCAACGTTACGTGTTTGCAATGTATGAGTACTCCTTCGTTAACTATTCGCTTCCACGTCAGTAAATTTTTGGCGGTTTTGAAATTTTGATTCCGTTTGCTAGATAATCGGAAGACACGTTGTATCAGTCAATCAGAAACAAGCAACGTGTCCTCTAATTTAAAGTGAACACAAATAAAAAAATGTTTTAATACTGTTACCTAGGCAAAATTATGCAGATTTTTCACTCTCCTATATAGTTGCTATTTTTTATGTATTGTTTATTTGGCTAAACTTCGTGGAAGTAAAATGAGGAAAAAAAAAAAAAAATATTTATTTCACAACCAAAGAAACAGAACAAGTTGATGATTGGAGCCTCCTTTTAAGCAAAGAAAAAGCCTGTATTAGACTCGGCTCTTTCATAGCTAGACAATTTTACAACAGAACAGAAAAACTACACATTTTTACATTATTCACGTGTAGTATAGTGTACGGGGATGGGGGTGGAGGGGTTGTGTGTGTGTAGTGCGTTTGTGTATGTGTGTGTAGCTGATTGTGTGTGTAGAGAGGAATGGGTGAGTTAAACTATGTGTTGTAAGAGCGCCTCAGTATCATCATATGTAAATGGTTTTATCCAAAAAATAGAAAGGATAAAACTACCTTCAATTAAAAAAATATATAAAGGAACTTAAAAATCATTTCGGGATTTTATACAGAGTTATTAAAGCAAATAAGTAATTTAAATAAACCTATTCTGATGTCTGAAAATAATACAATCCAAAAAACCTTTCTGTTGATTCCAACACAATTCTGTTGTAAATTATGTCCAATAACATTCAAAATCATTAAAAAAAGTAGATTAACGTTAAAACGTATTTTCGAGACCTGAACAAATAACTCTCGAAATCTCAACCCGCTAGGACAACATGTCAACGTCGTGCACGTTTGCTTAGCAATAAATCACACATAACAAGAAACATGGGTGACAATTATTTAGTACAGTCTTCGAATTCCTACGAAATAGTGCTGAAATGTCAGTCTCTAGGCCTACGCAAGTGACAATAATATATTTTAAAGCGTTTCGGATTTCTAAACTTCCAACAGAATTTGGGTAGCAATGTCAGTCCCACACATTTTTGACTTTTGTATCATCGTTATTGCTAATAGATTCACAATTAAAATAATAAAGATTATTTTTTGTAATTAATTAAAAAGTAAAAGTGTTAGAGCCTCAGCAAACATCTTTCGAGTCGCTCCTTAGGCGGTTGGATCAAGGGCCTGATTCAGAAAGCAGTCCTCGATACGACTCGCATTGGGAGGAGGTTCCTGTCTCTGAAGGCCTAACCACCGCACCGGTAACTTGGACCCTGCTCCCGACACTGACAGACTGCTAATTAAAAAAAAATATATATATATCAAAATGTGTACGAAAGATAAATAAAGAAGATAATAATCAACCCTATTTTTTATAAAATTTACAGATTTATGAACGTTTATTTTGTACTATGGAGAAATGTTTTTGGTACAATAAGGGCTATTTTTATTTTATAATTACCCGGCTGCCAAGGAAGGGTTATAATATTTCTGATAGAATATTTGTGCATACAATCATCTTATTAAAACACTTATTAATCATACAGAACATAACTATCTTCTTTTTTTATTTCAAGCGATAAATTATCTGGAGTAAAATGCCTGCAAAGCGACTTGTGTGTTAAATTTTGACATCCTTGGTTTCTTTTTCCTGGCTCTACGGTATTCTCATATTTTACATAATTATAGTGTTACTGAAAACTCAAAAAAATCACTTATTTTTTAATTGAGTTTTATAAACACAATAGTTATAGACTGTCGCATTAACATGCGACAAAGTTAAAGTTAAATATCTCACAGCTATTGAGAATTTATCTGTATATCTAAGAAACGAGGTATTAGTAGATAAAACTAAACAAATACAGACGATTTATCTGATACACTTGTCAAGTCTATTCCAATCCTACAACAGATTACTCTTCACTAAAGATATCGTCTGAATGTGTTTATCTTTCCATGTGGAAGTGACGTATTTATCTACTATTGTTTCACATTCTATTGCAGACTCCTTTGAATTGTTAGCATAACGTCCCCGAGCGATTCAATGGAGTATAGCTTTCGTATCGTTTGTCTGTAATAACGGTTGTTGAACAAGCAGTTTGTAGTAGTAGTGAATTCTAGATTAAATGCCGATTCAGGCTTTAATTTACTGTGTGTGTGCGGTACAAACAAAACTAGTAGTGACTTAAATCTATTTGTCGGATATGTCAGGATTTATTCCGTTAGGCTCGTACATCGTGTGGGCAGACGATGGGTTTCGTACTATGAAAACACACTGGGTGCGATACACTGTTTTAGCAAAACTAACGAATTACTTGAGGTTACAACTTAACACAATAACACGGGACACAATGAATCGGGCCCGTTCCAAGACGTCTCAACTCCGCCGCGATCACACATTGATTGTCGCCCTCGCCTTGAGCTGAACATCAGGGCTCTGTAGAAACGCGCTGTGGTGTGGGTAGACTTGTGAGAAGGTCGCGTCATGTCACCAGTGCCCACTGGCGCGATTCATTTTATGTCCGTACTAACGACCGGATCCGACATATTAAAAACTTTAGGTAAGAAAGAAAGAAAGAAAGAAAGAAAAAATATTTATTTGTCGCAGGGACATGACGTGCATCATACAAAATTACAAAAAAAAATAAACAATAAACTATAAGGTACTTAGATTAACATAACATTACGCCATTCCTATTGAAGGATTAGCCAGATGTGTACTTATTATAAAATATCCACATTTCACCAGTATGTTTAAGTGTCATTAAACAGGGACGAGTCTATTGGTATCGTTAGGTACACATTCAACAAAAAACAAGGAAGCAAGTCTTTCCTGCCTATTATTTAACTTATTTCCCGACAATTGTATCATTTTTCACCTAAAACCAAGCACATATTTTTCATGTTTCTTCTAGTCCATATATCTACTTAAATACGTTAAGTAGGCTCTAATGTACAAAATGATATAATAACGGTTTTTCCGAAAAAGCTGGGTAATCTTCAGATTTATTGGCAAGACTTAAGATTTATAGCCGGGTCATGGTGGCTGAAACGAAGTTATTTTTCGGGCATCTAATAAACTGTCTATTTTACTATAAGGAAAGGTTCTAAATGATTTAGTAATATCATACTACGATTTATTATTCATTTTGCAAGGAGAGTTGGTTTTTACGCCATTGTTTTTATTATTACGGCTACATAATAACAGCCGCTCGGGTCGGATGGGTGACCAGGACCACCCATTACATACCGAGTTTCCTCCGTGCCTCGGAAAGCACGTTAAGCCGTTGGTCCCGGGTGTCATTTGTAGATCTTTGACAGTCGTTATGTAGTCAGTGGCCAAAAAATTCTGACAACCAGTCTTACCAAGGGATATTACCCAGTAGTATCTAGGAGGTCAGATAGGCAGTCGCTCCATGTAAAATACTGGTATTCAGCTGCATACGACTAGACTGGAAGCCGACCCCAACATAGTTGGGAAAAGGCTAGGCAGATGATGATGTTTTTATTATTAGCTTTTATTTAACTTGCCTTGCTAGTTGGTCCGTTACTTGGTAATTATGTATTGGTAAGTCTTGTAACAGAATGTCAAACCAATTTCTCCAATTGAGCTGAAATTTTACACTCACGCCTTTGGTTCTGGTGACAAGCATGCCTTGAACCTGCAGCCAGGATCGCCTCCTCAACGATTAACCGCACAGACACGAAACAGTATACGCGTTTAATGTTGATAGATAAACCTATTTTTTTCTCATTTGTTTTTTTTTAAGTTTAATTGCATTGCTAATGTACCAGTTTTGCAGTATTTCTTGGGAGCTGGTTCCGCCAATTCTTCTCCCTGAGTAGAAAACTAGGAACTGATGAAGAGTTGCCGTTTTGGAGAACTATCGTATTCGTAATTTTGACGTTCAATAATTTTTTTTTTAGACGTTGCCCCACACTAGGAATATCACATACACAAACAGCCATACATAATTGCTTGAGTATCAGTACTTTTGGAGTTTCATCACGGTTCCGCCAGTACACTTCTGTAATGGAGACTAGCCTGTACCATCTGGAAACTGAACAACCGCAAATGTGAGGAAGGTAAATCTTTACAGTTACATCTTGTGTACGTACTAATAATACATTCTGTTCTCCTATACAGAAGTGATTGTTACTAACCAACAATGGCGAAGGTGCCCTATAACCCGATTCCTACCGGCTTCCCTTTGAAAAATGCCACAGTCGATGTTCATGATGATGCCAATAATATTCTATACAGTAAAGATATGTACTCCGGCTTACGTCTTACAAAAATTCACCCTTCGCTACTGCTAACCAAACATGGATAATTTTGAAAAAGTTTGTAATAAATCAGTAAAAAATAGGTACCAACCTATATCGCAAGTTTTATATAATTTGAAGCTGTAGAGCTACTGGATAAAATACGGTAGAGGAATTTTAGTGTATGACGTCCATCAAATTTTGACAGCAGGGAAATATATTCTACTCTATCCGTATTGGGAGATTGACGATTTGCAACTTTACTGCTGCTTCGGAATTTTATGATGCGATCTTATAGCTATGTGAAATAGAGTGGATTATAGTCGAGCATGCACTTTCCATAATATAATTTATCTATCTACATATTATTATGGTTAGATTCGAAACTCGATGCATAAAGAATTAAGGAGATACCTACTCCTCAAGTGTCAGGGATGGGGACCAGTAATTTTGATCCTGTTCTTATTATTAGTTAAAAATAAATTTTTAATATATATTTTTAAGACATTTTAATAAATACCTTATTACCATCGTATTTGATATCTACCTAATTTTCCAAAAATTCATTTGGTTTGGTAACAGTTTCCACGTAAAACCATTATTATTGTTGAATAATATTTAACTTCGCAATCCATTATATTTTCTCAGAACACGAGTAATGATTACTTCTCGTGTTCGACACGAGAAGTACCGTTTTCATTTCAGGAAACTCGATTCTCACTCCAATGAAAGTTATAACAAAATAAGGAAATCGAGTTTAATTTCACACGAAAGAGAAACATTATTCAATCCGTTACTGAAACGTGTTATTTCATGATTTGTTTGGAGTTAAAGGTATAATGTATTTATGACTAGCGATCCGCCCTTGCTTCACACGGTTTTTAAAAATATTTTTGTATTCATAATTTCCTTTATTTCTTTTCCATACATATTCTTTATATTTTTAAATATTTCTATAAAAATATATAAAAAAAAAAACATTTAAAAATATAAAAATAGTAGCCCACCGGCATCAGGAACAGGGTCCGAACAGGGTATTCATAATTATTATTATAATCTTTCGGAATAATATATCTGTATAAATAAATCAAATTGAAGTGTCTGTTTTTTAATTTCAAATTAACAGCTTTTTACTTAATGCATATAAAAGTATATAACAAAAAAAGCTATTTTTTATTTTTTGTCTGTCTGTCAGTTTGTTCCGGCTAATCTCCAAAACGGCTGGACCGATTATAAAGTGACTTTCACTGGCGGATAGCTGATGTTATAAGGAGTAACTTAAGCTAACTACTTTTAGAAAAGGATTAGGGTTCCGTGCAAAATCGAAACCCTTGAAATTGTTAACAAAATCGGATTCAAATAGGAAGTAATATTTTTATTAAAATTTCACGCGAATGAAGGTCGCGGGCAACAGCTAGTGTTTAATATAGAAAATAGTAAGGTACAGGGTCAATAGTAAATTACAGTGTGGGAAAGAGACAGAGCTATACAGGTCGTCTAGCGTCATCTCTTTCCCACACTGGAATTACTCCTGCTTTAATACGTCATGGTAGGCCACCTCAAGTGTTGGGTAAGTACTTTCTCTAACTTGAACTATACTGAGCTTAATGGCAACCTTGACCTAAAGCCTCTTCGAGAAATGTTCTTTAGCAGTAAATGTATTTCAGGTTTTTTCAGGTCTTTGAACTAGAAAATTGAAAAGGTAGGTGTTGAAATGTAGGTGGTACATAGGTACCAATAATAATTAACCGGTAATTCTCTCTCTGGGGTCGGTCCCTCATGTCTGAGGATCGTGGTCAGCATCAGATTTGCATCTGGAGCGGATGATCTGCCTCCACCGGTAGAAACCGGTGGAGGCAGATGTAAGAGACGCGCTGGACAGAAGTCCAGCGCGTCTCTTACAACCGTGTAAAAGGATGCCGAGTCTTTAATTTGGTCGGTCCATCTTGTTGGTGAAGGACCACGCGATCTTTTGCCTTCCAAATTATATACCGTGAAAAAAAATCCACTACGGATACACGATACCTTAGTATGGTGTATCCGTAGTGGATTTTTTTGTGAAGAAATTGAATAACTGAGTAAAAATATCTTTCTATGGTTGTCACCGGTAACGAAGACATGGTAGTGGATAAAAATAAATAATTTTATCTATTACCACAAAGTTCTAGTATACACTGTACCGATTCGAGTTTTTAATTTTAGTGTCAGTGAAAAGTGTTTTTTTAAAATCAGGTTTTGGTATAAAAAAAAATCAAACAGGAAAACTACTTTTGGCGCAGCCGTGAGGCACACAGCACATGTATTTTCTCTTTTTTTTTATTTTAAAATTTGTTATTTATTTTTTTATTTTGTATCTTTTTTTATTATGTGTGCTTGATGAACTGACGTCAAATAAACTTTATTCTTTCTTTCTTTATTTCTTTCAAAAGAAATCCTATGAGTTTAAAAAATAATTCCATAAAAATGTAGGGGGATCTTTATTCTATTTGCTGTCTTCATTCTCTCCTTTGCATGGTGGGTTAAAAAAAAATATTGAGCTCGGCACGTGTTATTTGCCAACACCGCCAACAGAATTACTTTTTTCTTCATCTTTAGTCACCGCTTATTGGATCAAGCTTTATCGAGAGTTGGGTAAATAGAGGGCTCCAGCCGACAACTTGATTTGTTTTCTTATATTGTTGCCTTTTTATCTTGTGGAACTGCAGAAGAGTTTATTTATCAGTTATCTATACCATAATATTTATTTAACATTTATCTAGGTATTTAATATTTTTGTGTTCCAAATATTCGTTATATCTTACTACATCATCATCATCTGCCTAGCCTTTTCCCAACTATATTGGAGTCGGCTTCCAGTCTAACCGGATGCAGCTTAATACACTAGTATTCAGCTGCATCCGGTTAAAATACTGATTTTACATGGAGCGACTGCCTATCTGACCTCCACAACCCAGTTAGTACTGGGTAATACGATACCCCTTGGTAAGACTGGTTGTCAGACTTTTTGGGCCACTGACTACCTAACGACTGTCAAAGATTTACAAATGACAGCCGGGACCAACGGCTTAACGTGCTTTCTGAGGCACGGAGGAAACTCGGTATGTAATGGGCGGTCACCCATCCACAGACCAATCTAGGCAAGCACGGCTTAACATAAAGATCGACCCGAGCGGCTGTTATTATTTAGCCACGAGCTAAATAATAAATGATAATGAAGAAAGTAAATAGAATAAAGATCCCCCTACATTTTTCCGATATATCTTACTACATACACTATTATAAATGCGAAAGTTTGTGAGGATTAATGGATGTCTGGATTGATGTTTGTTACTCTTTCGCAAAAACTACTGAACGGATTTGTATGAAATTTGGTCCACAGTATTTTATAACCTGAATTAACACATAGGACTATAACGTCTATAACTTTTTATCCCTGTAGTACGATTCCGTGGGACAGTTATTGAATTTTACAAGGGCTAAGCCACGGGTATAAGGTGATTTATAAAATATATTTAACTAAAATTACAATAAATTCTGATAATGATCTAAACTTGAGATTTTGGTTAGTTTTGAATTAGACTCACGAGCTTATCACGCAGTGAGATCGTGAGTCAATCGACGACCGTGACTCAATCGAAAAATCCATGATTACCACAAGCGATTCCCTATTTAGTCCTTTAAATAAGTAAGATTAAGTTTAAAACTAAGTAAGTACATAATATAAAACGACGACAATACGACATAGAGACGTCAAATTACTGCTCCGATTCGCTGTCATCCGAGAACGTGCCGATTAAGATAATAGTTTTGTGTTCGGATACACTTAATTTGTCGTGATAATTTAGTCGACTTTTACCTTCGATAAGAGAACAATGAAATAAATCAACGAATGAAATGCCAGTCATTCAATTTTCTCACAAAAACTTTTCCCATTTGTTTTGAATGAATGCGGATCAATTTCACAATACATTTCCGACAGAATGTTTCCTATTTCCTGACTCACAATCGTAAACCAAAGTTTTTTTCCACCGCTTTGCATTGTTTAAAAGTTTTAACCGAGCTTAGGTAGACAAGCATGGTGTAACTTTACTAATTTTAAAGTAGCAGAATTTCAGGCAATTTTGAACCGTATAGCATTTACATGAGGGCGAAAACATTTTGAAACTTTTCCCTAACTTGATTGTGTAAACAACTAAAAAAAAAAATTTATTTAAAAGTTTCAAAAAGTTTGCATCCGAAATAATCATAATCATAATCTTTATTTTGCCAAAAGAATAACAACCTTACAAAACATTTTACACGAGCACTTATTTTCTATTAAGTTAAAGGATTAGATACCCAATTATATAGTAACTCAGTACACACTAATAAATTCTGGTTGTTCGAAACCGATTCACGCTGACCCCCGTACTAGTTATAAACTGTATTACGGTGGGACAGGTTTCCTCGTTCTCAGTTAACAATATTATAATTCAGGTCCAAGCACGGCGTGTCTGCTGCGGGACTGTTCGAAAGAGATACCGTGGCCCTGGAACACAAAGGGCAAGGAAGGAACATGGCTGGGTTTTAGTCAGTACAAGTCTGTCACTCCCTTCCGCTCCGCCTAGAGTGGAGGGGGGGTCATTTGATGATTTCCCATCCGAAAAAAAAAGCACGGCGTGTCTTATTAATATTTGGGTTAAAAATTTTAAGAAAACATTTTTATTTTTCCCAATGTTAGCAAGATGTCGTACCGTAATGTCTTTGTCGCTGGTTGGGATATTTTTTCTTGACTACAAGAAGATAAGACGGGATTAGCTTTTTGTAATTTACTTGTAACGATGGGAGGCTTCGCGGGCAAGTCTCATTGTCCACAAAATGGAATATGTTATAAGAGAAATATTAATCGAGGAGGTCCTTTTGTAAGGCCAGGTTTTATCAATTTCAATAACTTATATCAAAATATTATAGCAATCCGATAGCGAATAGATTTTTCTGTAGGATTTAGAACGATGTGGAGAAAAAGCCTTGATAACAACTCGAGGTTGTTGGTTCAAATCTGGACTAGTACCAACGTAACTATTTGAATTTAGACATCACTAAAATTGATAAATTAAAGCATCGTGAAGTGACCTGGACTTAGAATGAATATAAGTTTCAAATCGCCAGTCCTTCTTGATTAAGATGATGATCAGTACCCATGCCTTCGTTGTATGAGAAGAGGTGGTATTATGACTATTCAGAACGATAAACAATACTTATTTTGAAAAAGCAAAATAAATTGAAACTAACAAAATATGTATGACAGAGTAACCGGAACCCAGCTGCAGAATGTTTCATGAAAAATGGCCGCTAGAGGCTTTATTGGACACATTCGTCAGTTTGACGGGCCCAGTTAAGTGGTGAGGTGAATGTGGACCGGGTATGTTAGCACTAGCGGACAATTAATCTCCCCTTGAGTGAAATTCCTGGTGCTCGCGAAAAGCGAGTTACGAGCCCCGAGAATTTTGCTCGGAGAACACTAATAATTTATCTGGACTGAGAGAACAATTTTCGGCAGCCGGCACCGCTGAAAACAGTAATGGATAAAAGATGGGTATACAATTTTCTTGAACTTTAGTAGTTCAATTAATTTTATTATTTTTTGCCTTTGTCTAAATTCTCAATTTCAACCTTCCAACATCATCTGCCAATCCTTTTCCAACCAATTTTGACATAGAGCGAGTACCTATCTGACCTCCACAATCCAGTTAATACCTACTGGGTAAAACGATAACCTTTGGTAAAACTGGTTGTCAGACTTTTGGGCCACTGCCTACCTGAAACGACTGTCAAAGATATACAAATGAGAGCCGGGATCAACGACTTAACGTACCTTCCGAGACACGGAGGAAACTGTATGTAATGGGTGGTCATCCAACCACAGACCAACCTAGGCAAGCGCGGCTAAACCAAAAGATTGATCCAAGCGGCGGATATTTTTTTATTTTTTTTTTTAAACTTTGCCCCACACTAGGAATTTCTCCTGTATCGTGGGTGCGTTTACAAACATTTAAACTCACATACACAAACAGCCAGACCCGGAACAACTACCTGTAGGCCATACAAATATTTGATCCGTGCGGGAATCGAACCCGCGACACGAAACGCAGCAGTCAATCGCTCAACCACTGCGCCAACCGAAATATAAATATTATTTAGCTTTGAGCTCCTCCTTGATTTCAACCTTCCATATAAGTATTCAGTTTCAACTAAATAAAACCCAACTCAAATCGTTAAATCCTTGAGATTATTGATATTATAAGTGGCAATAAAATGCTTGAGTTCGGAAAATTGGATTCCTTCCATTGAAAAGCTTTCCGGGAGTCGAACTCAGCCTGAATGGCTCTCTTTATACGTCTTAACTATTAAATAGGTCCTTATATACCTGCATTTACGAGAAAACGGGTAAATCGATTGTTTAATATTAAAAAAGGAACATAAGACTTCGAAAAAAAGACGAGAGGATCGACATTGTTGCTCTTGAAATGTTTTGTTTCGTTTCTTCGGGACTGTGGGATCGAAAGAAAAATAATGCTATTTTTCTTTTTATTTATTTGTATCAGGCACAACGATCTATAACTTAGTTAGTAAGTACACTAAAAAAATAATGTTAGTTGGAGATCAAATAATCAGAGACAAATACACACTACTACTATTTACCTAAGTTGTACAAAAAATAAAATTTTAATTTTTTATATACCGTCTAATAATAATCTCTTTAAAAGCGATATGTTTGTAAGAACGGTTCTTGTTTCCTCATTTGAAATTAATTAAGGTTAAGTCTTAAGTTAGCCTCTTAACTTTAGAGCAGCTTAAGAACGTCTTTTACTAATTACTGCGCTGTGAGCTGGCTTACATTAAACTGCAATCTAAAATAATAAGTCTAGCTTAAAATCAAGTATCTTGACTTGGCTCACGAGGTTGTTGACATGTGGGATGTGGACTCAGTGATCATTGTGCCGATAGTGGTATCAGCCCATGGCTTAAATGCAAAGAGCCTCGACCAATACCTGAGGAGGCTCTCGTTAGGCAGATGGATCAAGGGCTTGATTCAGAAAGCGGTACTTCTGGACACGGCTCGTATTGTAAGGAGGTTTCTTTCTCTGGAGCCCTGACCGCCGGTAGCTTGGACCCTGTTCCCGATACCGGTGGGCCACAATTTTTTATATTTTTACATTGTTTTTTTCTAAGGAATATTTAAAAATGTAATTAATTAATATAGAAATAAATAAAGTAATCATAAGTATAGCTTACATCACGCTTGTAACAGTAACCCGCGAAGGGTAAAGCAGAGGCGTACCCGATAGTACATTTTCCTACTGTTATGTTCAAGTCCCATGATTTCTGTTGCCATCAACTGGACACAAGTCTAGACAGAGACACTGTGGCTACTACTGAGAAATCCTGATGGAAAACTCAATAATACTTTGCCCGACCTGAACTCAGGACCTCATAGTCAGCTACCGCGCTTGCGACCACTATCCCATCGAGGCTGTCTGCAGTATAAAACAATTGAGCGTAATAGCGGTTTTTGTAATTTTGTCACTTGAACTTATACTGTCACTTACGGGATATCTTCCGTGATTGTTCATTATTTTGAGCTAAGTAACAGTATAAGTTTAGTTGTAAGCCGAGAAAGCTTAAAACAGTAATTGTCACTTGAAAAATCTTAATCTTATTTTTCCATTGGTTTTTAGACTAAAAGAGAAAGAACAAAACGCACCAGACTACCAGGAGTAATTTAAAAGGTATACATTACATTTGCTAAGATCAAACCATTCCATAACTGCGTTATTACAAGTTTGATTCAAACAAGTTTTATAAAGCATCTTTACCGCACTAGTTTTATAAAAGCAATAAATAACCCCCACGCCCCCACTTTAACAAGTAAAAAAACAACCAGAAAAAATGACATTCTATTGCAGTACTAATGAGCTTTTAGAACGTTTTTCATACTTCCATAACGAGCTACTTTTTGAAAGTGTGGAACAAAAATGACTCGTCTAAACGGGAACAGGAATTCCTATTATATGTCTTCGCTTTAACAACGTTGTAAGGTGTACAAGATAATAGCTCTGCAACACGACACCTCCCCTTAACTCCCCTTCCTGTAGGGTCATCAAATAACCGAGGTTCATGATAATACAATAATGTCAAAAGAATTTAGCGTTGTTTCGAAAATGAAAGTGGAAGAAAATTGTGAAATAACTTGATGTTTATTTTATTAATAAAAATGTCCCAGAAAAGAAATGTAATTTATATAATAACTGACTGCTTCAACCTTTCAGTCAGTTTTCACTATTTCTTTACCGCATTAATTTTCCTTCTGGCATATTTATTTATTTATTTAACACTTTAAGCACAAAGTACAGAAGCGGTTTAATGCCATAAGCATTTTCTACCTGTCAACCTTTGGGTGATGCAGAGACTAACTGTGGTAGGCGTATAAAGGGTGTAAATAGAACCTTAACATAGCCGAAAGGCACTTGTTCTCCCCATCTTTGCGATAAATTTATTGTTCTAGACCATACCTGGGATCCTTCTAGTTACGGAGATATTGGGGATCAAAGTTCCAACTTTTTCACAAGTTTTTTTTAAAATACGTGGTTTTAATGTAAGATTTTTACTTTACACACCTTCACGACCCCCGTACTATTCAATCCATCCATCAGCACAATGCTTTGAGTGCTTTCCATCGAGTCCTACCGTAAAACGTGATTTTTCACCCCAAAAAAACAGTCGATTCCCAGCAATAATTTTTGCGTAAAGTTACTTAGTTTGATGTACAGAATGCTTGGTTGACGGCTATGTCAAGGGTCTGTTTACACCCTGTGTATCTGCAATTTTTTGCATACGTCTGTCATTTTCAGACCGCGGTCTCGATCCTTAAGGTAATCCAGAAGCTAGTTTGTAAGCTGAAGACCTAAGCTAGTGACAGTCGGTTTCAAAGTCATCGTTCGTTTCGTATTTCTGCAAAGACTGACTGACGCAAGTTTTTCAGTCGAACGTCAATCAAATGCACTTTGGACGTGTCGAACGTCGTTGACACTGAGAGACTTTTTCTAGACTCTCTGGCGTATTGGGACTAGTCGAGAACCACAAAGAGTGTAACCATATGATATTTAGGCCTATTTCAGAGCAAGACCGTCGCCGGTACCGTACGGGTGTCGGGTGTTTCTGTATCCATAGACTTGACACTGTTGTGTGTGAAACGCACGTAATGAAACGCCCGACCGGTGCACGCAACCAGCGCCGGTATCTCTCTGAAATCTCCTTAAGATAGTCTTTTTCTAATTCCTATGAAAATTTTACATTCTTTAAAAACTTTGATTTTTTGTAGCCTGGCAACCCTAGCCAGTAATCTTGGAGTGCATTAGTGTTGACAGTGCGATAAACAGGAAAGGCCAACTCTGTGTATTGTTTTGCTGTGAAAACTACGTTGATGACGGTGGACGTTGGAGGGTGCTGAAGTATATTGCCGCTGAAAGTAGGCGATTGTTTTGTTTCTACGGCTTTAGGTGTCTGTTTGACAATCGTTTTAATAACTACAGCACAACGACTAAAGTGAGGGAATACAAGTAATTTTATAGAGTTCCTCGTTAGTAGAAAGCTAGGCACCTGGTTTTAATCCCATATTCGATTAGATGACTCTGATCTTTTCTTGGATGACTCTTGATGGAAAGAAATCTTGCCTGTCTCAGTAAATCATGCTCCTAATTGTAATGAAATAAGGATTCAAATTATTAAATCGAATTGGTTCGAAGTTATAATTATTACTTTGAACCCTTATCATAAGTGATGAATGGTTGTTATATGTAAGTACTTACTGATTCACTTCTGCTATAACCTTAGTCAGTTATCAAGCGACATTTTTTTGTGTTTCGTCTTGAGTGTGTAACTGGGCCTAAACGAAAATTAATTCTAACATATCCTCTTCAAATATATTATTATAAGTCAGAGTCAAAAAATTAATCGGCCTAAATCAGTTTTGACTAGTTTCAATCAAGACGGTAATTAAGTTCCAACGTTTCCTCTATTAAAAATCCGTTTTTACGGAGCCCTTACTTATAAAATGTTAGTGATATTTTTAAATAGTTGTAACAGGCAAAAATCTTTTGACTGTGACATATAAACGCGGGTTTTTAGTTGGTTTAATTTAAACTCAGCCATCTTTTATTATAACAGCTACTAAAGTTTTTATAAAAATATTTCGATCTAGTCTATTAATTTTTCATCGCTTCATACTCAAAAT
Source organism: Noctua comes (assembly GCA_963082995.1). NCBI lineage: Eukaryota > Metazoa > Arthropoda > Insecta > Lepidoptera > Noctuidae > Noctua > Noctua comes. The sequence continues at coordinate 9,535,342 of OY720280.1, read as the reverse complement.
AAACGGCGACCAAGGACAGTGTAAATAACCTGATTGACCCAGATACCTGGTGGAAAGTTTGTGCCACTATTCAGGTCGTCAATTAAACGTTAATTGATGTTTCCTTTTCTTTATAAACTATGTTGCCTTGGTTATATTTATTTAGTGATTTAAAATATCACAATGAATAGGCTCTTCAATTGGAGTTACTAATAATACGTTATCATGATAATTATGTCGAACGAAACATTTGTTTTTTTTTTCACTTTGCTAAAGTATATTAGGCATTAAACTAACTAAATACATTATTAATTAAAAACTATTAAATAACCTAAAATAATTATAAAGGGCTATTGAAGGACACCGTGGATTTTAGTCAGTACAAGTCTGACAGTCCCTCCCGCTCTGCCTTGGGTGGGAGGACTTATTCGATGATTTTACCACGTTAAAAAAAAAAAAAAAATAATAATAATTAAACTTATGATGTGGATGTGGGATGTGGACTCAGCGATCATTGTGCCGATAGTTGTATCAGCCCATGGCTTAATTGCCAAGAGCCTCGACCAATACCTGAGGAGGCTCTCGTTAGGCAGCTGGATCAAGGGCTTGATTCAGAGAGCGGTACTTCTAGACACGGCTCGTATTGTTAGGAGGTTCCTCTCTCTGGAGCCCTGACCGCCGGTAGCTTGGACCCTGTTCCCGATACCGGTGGGCTACAATTTTTTATATTTTTAAATGTTTTTTATTTTGTTTTTTCTAAGGAATATTTAAAAATGTAATCAATTTGTAAAAATATAAATAAAGGAATAATAATTAAACTTAATTTAATAGTCTTTTATCAGGCGGAAATAAGGTACGTGCCTTCAACGGTTGGGTCATGCCGGTTTTGATGTACTCTTTCGGCATACTCAAATGGACTCAAACAGAACTAGAAGCCCTGGATAGGAGGGTCCGTACATTGTTGACGGCATATCGTATGCATCACCCGCGTTCTTCGGTTATGAGACTGTATATCCCGCGGAAGCGGTCGAGGCTTTTTAAATGCTAAGACTCTCCACAATCGCGAGATATGCAGTCTCAGGGAATATTTTCTTGAAGCCGACGTGGGGATGCATCGAGATGTGGTCGCGGTGGACAAGGGCCTTACTCCGCTTTCCGTGGCTAAAGAGAATTGGCGCAAACCTTTAGTGCTTGACACTAACGACCGCATGGAGGTCTGGCAGAGTAAGGAGCTTCACGGACGCTTTTTCCGGGCCTTGCATGGGCCCGATGTAGACCTATCAGCGTCCGTAGCCTGGCTACGTTCCGGGGACCTTTTCGGAGAAACCGAAGGTTTTGTCTGTGCAATTATGGATGAAGTTATGATGACGAATAACTACCGGAGATTTATTGTGAAGGATGGTACGGTTGACATATGTCGGGCATGCCACCGTCCAGGCGAATCAATCCGTCACATTATCTCCGGGTGTTCTCGTCTGGCTAACGGAGAGTACTTGCATAGACACAACCTTGTAGCCAGGATTATCCATCAGCAACTTGCTCTAAAATACAACCTTGTGGAATCGGAAGTGCCGTACTATAAGTATGTGCCCGACCCAGTTCTCGAAAATGGCAGTATCACATTGTACTGGGATCGATCCATCATCACTGACAGGACTATTGTAGCCAATAAACCTGATATAGTGGTGGTGGATCGTTCAGAGCGGCGCGCAATGATTGTTGACATAACGGTCCCGCATGATGAGAACCTCGTGAAAGCCGAGAAAGATAAGCAAATCAAGTATCTTGACTTGGCTCACGAGGTTGTCGACATGTGGGATGTGGACTCAGCGATCATTGTGCCGATAGTTGTATCAGCCCATGGCTTAATTGCCAAGAGCCTCGACCAATACCTGAGGAGGCTCTCGTTAGGTAGCTGGATCAAGGGCTTGATTCAGAAAGCGGTACTTCTGGACACGGCTCGTATTGTTAGGAGGTTCCTCTCTCTGGAGCCCTGACCGCCGGTAGCTTGGACCCTGTTCCCGATACCGGTGGGCTACAATTTTTTATATTTTTAAATGTTTTTTATATTTTTTTTTTTTTCTAAAGAAAATTTAAAAATGTAATTAATTTGTGTATAAATAAATAAAGGAAATATTAAACTTACAACAAACTATAAAAGGGCATCAAAATACTCCTCCTCAACGCTGTCAGCTGGTAATGACTATATTAATCTATGGGATAATGTTTTTGGATATTTACGTGAATATAAAGGGAACGCCCTATTAGTTTCGGAATCAACATTATGATTATCGGTTAAAAATATTCATAATAATCTAAATGTTTTGTGCATCATGGATGTTTGCTGAAGCTCACGTCGACTGTTTCTACACGGTGATGCGGAAACGGTGCGTATCCTTGGTCCATAGGGTGAGGGGCTGCGCCAACAGCATCCTATCTATGGTAACAAGCAGGCTTGATTGTGAGTTCGTGAACCACTGCTGCAAGGTTTCGGCTGGGTTCTGTTCTGTTTCTGTTTTTGTCTTTGTGAGTGTATTACTAACATAGTTTGTAAGTCCTTTTTTACTAATACTATGAGTCTTGTTGCTTGAATTAATAATAATAAAAAAATCTGTGGATGTACCTAGTTTCTCTTTTAAACTTTGCCCCACACTAGGGATCTCTCCAATATCGTGGGTGCGTTTACAAACATTTAAAATTCACATACACAAACAGCCAGTCCCGGAACAACTACCTGTAGGCCATAAAATATTTGTTCCTTGCGGGAATCGAACCCGCGACACGAAGCGCAGCAGTCAATCGCTCAGCCACTGCGCCAACCGCGCCGTCAAGTTAGTTATCGAATTACTTACGATAATTCTTTCACCGATGAATAACTACACTATTGTGTTTAATTTTAAAATAAGAATCATTACGCAGCGGCACCCTAAGTAGAAACTAGTAAATTATACAAACTAGTTCGATTTGAAAAACAAATAATTTTCAGTTTTGTTTGTCATTCAATTACGTCAAAACAAATTAATTTGTAAATTATTCACGAGGGCAGAACATACCATAACTAAACGACTCGTTAGACTTACCTTCGGATCATAAGCCACTCTGATACGGAGATTATTACGATGTTCGTAGGGATGGGCCACCAACCTTGCATAATGTCCCATTGTATATTAATCGAGCACTCAGCACACCCCTCGGGATTCTGCTTATTCCGAGAAAATTAAGAGATAACGGAATCTTGTAAAATAAAGTGTTTATCGGAGAAAAATAAAATGAAGACCCCAAAATGGATTATCTTGTCGGGTCTCGGATGAGGGGTGTTAAAATGATTCTTCTTTATTCTTTATTGCACACAAAAAAATATACATACAAATTGCAACAATATAGCTTATGTACAATTTCGAGCTTAACCCAGAATTGGGTTTTCTTACAGCAAACCAAATTTAGACTGTGAGATTTGCAGAAAAGGATAAACATAAGTGCATTAATACATTGTGTTACTTAAATTAATTAATGTTATAAACTAAACTAAATCGGAACTAACTAATCGGATCTGGTAAATTTTCGACAACATTTTTAACACAATTCAATTCCAATAAGTATTCTTAATAATTTTAGTACAAAACCTGAAGTCAAATTCAATCAGATTAACATCAATTTTAACAGAAGAATGATTTTGACAGCTCGATAAAACATTACAATTTACCTTTCGAAAACAAGTTATTTTGACGGCGGAAAATCGCTTCTAGAAATGTATTTGTACATAAGGTACTTAAAGACCCTCATCTGCCTAGCCTTTTCCCAACCATGTTGGGGTCTGCTTCCAGTCTAACCGGATACAGCTGAATACCAGTATTTTACATGGAGCGACTGCCTATCTGACCTCCACAACCCAGTTAGTACTGGGTAATACGATAACCCTTGGTAAGGGTGAGGACATAAAGAGGCGAGTTCCCGGTGCGGACAAACCGGTACGGGTAGGTACCGATCGGTGCAGGGTAAACTTGCAAATAAAAACCTGTTTCTTAAACCTGTTTCTTTATGTGTGAGCGCATACGATAACATTGGAATATTTTACCAGTACGGATCGGTACCTACCCGTACCGGTTTGTCTGCACCGGGAAACCGCCTCTTTATGTCCTCACCCTATGACTGGTTGTCAGACTTTTTAGGCCACTGATTACCCAACGAATATCAAAGATCTACGAATGACACCCGGGGCCAACGGCTTAACGTGCTTTCCGAGGCACGGAGGAAACTCGGTATGTAATGGGTGGTCACCCATCCACAGACCAACCCAGGCAAGCACGGCTTAACCTAAAGATCGACCCGAGCGGCTGTTATTATGTAGCCACGAGCTGATCTTTCTTAACGATATAAAGTCATTATTGAGGAAGGAAGTCATGTCAAATTAAAATCTGTCGCCTGCAAAGCCTTTGTCTTCGCGTATTACATTAATCCATAGTTTAATTAGAAGATTAACTAACGTCTTCTGTCTCACTCTCGCAGTGTTTGACTAAGTAAGAGATAAAGATTAAAGCAATCTAAGTTTAAGACTTCGCTCAAGTTAAGTATTTATTCACAAGGATTACTACAAAATATACATATATTATGTAAATAAACTCACGCTTTTCCGTTGGAGGTAGGCAGTCTCTATGAAACGCCTCCTGCTACGATCTTTGTCATACTCCTTTTGCCTCGTGCATGTTCATACATCTCGTCATATACATGCACGGCGGTTCTAGAATATACAGGGTGTGAACAAACCCTTCACATAGCCGTCAACCAAGCATTCTGTACATTAAACTAAGTAACTTTACGCAAAAATTATTGCTGGGAATCGACTTTTTTTTTTGGGGTGAAAAAGTTTAAGGTAGGACTCGATGGAAAGCATTGTGCTGATGGATGGATTTAATAGTACAGGGGTCGTGGAGGTGTGTAAAGTCAAAATCTTACATTAAAAACATGTATTTAAAACAAAAACTTGTGAAAAAGTTGGAACTTTGACCCCCAATATCTCCGTAACTGGAAGGTTCCCAGGTATGGTCTAGAAAAAACAAATGATCGCAAAGACGGGGAGAAGAAGTACCTTTCGGATATGTTTAGGGTCTATTTACACCATTTATTTATGTTCCCAATCATTTTATTTTTTTTTCTCTTGAAATGCATTCCATATTCGTTGTCATGTTTCAGAAAGATTTCCAATACACTTTTATAACCAAGTTTAAAAGATTTTATACCGATTGTTAAGCTTGGTTTATGTGCAAGCAAATATTAAAATCTTTAAGCATTACAGACGTTAAAGAAATTGAGGACATACAGATTATGCTATGGTTGTATGAACAACAATATCGTTTGAGACAATGTCATACACCTACTTGGGTTCATGGAACGGATAAAATTAATGTTGATCGGATGAAGTAATATCAAACTCTTTGCTTTTGCATACTATAATTATGCATAAAAGCATGTTTGGCACACCTCTATTAGCTATGTAACTTTGGTATGCAATAAATAATATTTCATCTATAGACCTACCGCTTTAATGAGTCCTCCGCCTTATCCCATCAAAGGCACATTAAGCGTCCACAAAGTCCTACCAATATCCCACAGGTTATTTGCTTTAAAATAAACATAATCCACGTAGGTATTACGATACTAACTGAACCAATATGTGATCAACCTTCAGAATATTCCATTTAAATTGATACCTTCGCGAGGACTCATTAAAGCGGTCGGTCTATATCTACCTAGGTGATGGGAAGACCGACCATCTTAAAATTAGTACAGTGGTTATGATGAATGAGAGTACCTTCGTAGTACCTACTTGCCAAATGAAGAGAACCCATTAGTCGACCTATAAATATAAGGTTTAAGACCCTACTTAGCCTTAAGTACGTACTTATAAAACGAACAACGAAACAGCCTATAAAAGAGAAATGTTCTTAAAAAATAATAATAATCATAAAAAGGCTTATTTGGTAAACTCATGTGTTATGAAAAAGTGGCTGTTTATTGCAATGGTTCATCATCTGCCTAGCCTTTTCCCAACTATATTGGGGTCGGCTTCCAGCGTAACCGGATGCAGCTGAATACCAGTATTTTACATGGAGCGACTGCCTATTTGACCTCCATAACCCAGTTAGTACTGGGTAATACGTTATCCCTTGGTAAGACTGGTTGTCAGACTTTTTGGGCCACTGACTACCTAACGACTGTCAAAGATTTACTTTTATCTGCTTTTTATTTTCTCTTCAGATCAACAGTGATTTTTATTTATTTTTATTTTCCATGTAATAATAGGCGGTACATGCAATACTACTTATGTTCACATTAGGGGCCGTCTCCACGAGCGAGAAAATCGTGGTGATATTATCGTCGTGCCACGTATTTCTATACGAGAATATCGCCGCGATTCTCTCGCTCATGGAGACGGCCCTTAAGAGAGTGTATAGAATTATACGTGACACGACGATAATATCGCCGCGATTCTCTTGCTCGTGGAGACGGCGCCATATGGTTTCATAAATTGTTAGTATTTTCGCATCTTTGTGCATTTAATTTTCACGTCTTCCAAAGAATATTTTATTTATTGTTTTTGGCATTCATTTCAGAATCATGCCCTAAAGTAATAAGTCTTGCGCGGCCGGATTTTTATATTTAAAATTAAAAAAATCATCACACATTAAGAAAAACACGATATCGCAGCACTCTTAAAAGATCTAGTCATTAGATTTTCATACAGAAAAAAATGTGATATTGTTGGTGTCCTTAAATATACATATTATTTTCATAGATGTAAATCATACTTTTCCTATGTGACACAGTCTCTTTTCCATAAATTATATTAATCACAATTTTTACCACCCATAAATAAATGTAACGGCACTATTTTATTCATAAGTGGTTTACTTATAAAATATTAATGAACAGCCAACCTTTGTACGTGGCATGAATCGAAAACTGCATTTTATTCTCTCATAGCAGGCTTTTGTTAATGGTTCCTATGATATTTTTATGTCGTTCTTACTATTATTGCGGTCTATGAAATCGAACACAGATGTGTTTTATTAACACTTTTATAATACATGTAGGTTCAGACACTTCTAGTTTCTTGAACTATGTATGTTATAAAAGTAAAAAAACAAATCCAGAAACGATTTGTAAACAAACCAATTTAAAAAACAAACTGAAAATTTAACTCATGAAAGATCTGAAAACTCTGACGCCACCTTCACATTTACACAGCTATTTAAAATCTAATATTTTCTTTTTTACAAACGAACAACATAACATCAGGCCTGTTATCCTCGAAGGGATAGGCAGAGGTGTACCTACTAGTACACCCACATTTCGCCAGTTAAGTTTAATTCCCACGTAATAGGGAATACCCTATTGCCATCAACCGAGCATAAATCCAGACTGCCTGGCTGCCACTAAGAAATTCCCGAAAGAAAAACCCATTAATATTTTGCCCGACGTGTGAATCGAACCCAGGATTTCATTACTTACAACAAAATAATATCGTTCAAAGGCCATAAAATAATGCTATATTATCCACAATCTACCATTCAGTCTGCTTACCCAATATCTCGTTCTTTAATCGGCTACTCAAAAACCGCTTATCATTAAACTCAAAAATCAATGGATTGCTGGAGAAGATTGGTTTATTTAAGTAAATAAACCAATCTTCTCCAGCCATCCATTGATTGGTTTTCAATTTTGACAGATGAGCAAGTAATTAAATCTCCCCTAGTTCAAATACTTTCAAACATTTCTTTTCACAAAAGATATAGGTAACGAAAAGAAAGGTTCTTTAAAAGGAATCGAAAAGTCAAGAGAAAAGATAATAAATATTGGATATCGAAACATCCCAATGGACCAAAAGGATATTATATTGTAACATAAAGAAAAGCTAGATATTTTTCTTAGTTTTATAACTAAGCAGAAAGGAGGTCCCTTTGGTGGAGGTAGGATAACAAACCTCGGCGTGGGTAATAATCCATAATCATATTAGAAAATTCCTTTGATATTGAATAAGATCCTAAATGCGGTATAAATAATATATATTTTTTAGTACCCGCGGGTACCGTAAGAGGCTGTCAGGCCAAGTTATCTACTAGCCTAACTTCTTAACCACGTTTGGTAGGTATCCATTTACAATGCTAATAATTGATCTTCACAAATTATTATTGTCATTGAAACTTCTGCGACGTCTTTACCAAGTTCATCAATGCATTTGTTAATCAAGTAAATCGATTTTAATTTCAAGCAAATTCAAATTCAAATTATTGACAGGTAGGTACAATGTAATAAGATCTAATTCGAATGTCAGGATTGCTATGTTAAACCTAATAGGCATACACGTTTCGGATACTTATAAAACTAATTAAAAAAAAACAAATTATTACAAATATTCAAATTATTATTCAAATTAAACTAAAAACAACAACAACTCACACACAAAACACTCACACTATAACTAACTCATTCTCCTGTCCTTGCCCCATGTTACTTAGCGTTGGTGGAACTAGTTTTCTTCTTCCATTGTCCCTGTCAACCGCCTCGTTAAAATTTACTCCTTTTTCTTTCAAATTATTCTCCACAAAATCATCTTCTCCAAGGCCTTTTCCTCTTCATTCGCATAAGCGAATGACACATAATTATAGATATAAATCCATCAATCATTTAGTCACACGTGTGAAACACAATTCCCTTCCCTTACTTTCTGTGACAGCTGCTACGTTCAGACGTCCTCTAATAGTACTCATTTTATCATATCCATTTTTGTTTTACAAATCTAATAGCTCCTCCTAATTCGATTTCTCCTCGCGTCTACAATATTCTTTACGAATTCTCCTTTTCTCGAAATGCACTTGTTTACACGATCCCATAGTAAGTTTTAAAATCCGATCTACACAATTCGTCTTCCTCTATCCTCCTTGAGTCAGCACGACTCCGAACTCCGAATGCCAGGAATATAAATGCACTTTAAACCCTGGATGCGGAACTAAAAGGTTAATGTACAAAATCTCTTTCGCTGTAGAAAAATTCAATTGCTTTGCTAACCTATTCCAATGCTGTCAAAACAAATCATCATGATCTGATTAGCCTTGTCGTCTTCGAGTGAAAGATAGTAATAATAATATAAAGGAATTGGTAGACAACAAATAGAGATGGTTAAAATAAAAAAAAAGCGTATATCTACGAGTACAAGTACATAATAATATCCCCGGTTTAAATTAAAAAAAAAAAACTTTTAACATGAATAAACAAATACTGTTTTACGTAAAAGATGTAGCTACTTACACCTATTTGCACAGAGCAACTGCGTATTCGCCTACCTCAACACATTTTCTATTGGATAACATACCCTTAATAACGTACCCTTTGATAAGACTGGCTGTCAGATGGTCAGACTGTCAAAGATCTGCGAATGACAGCCGGCCTGACGGCTAACTATCCACGGGCCAACCGCAGCAAATCTAACTTGACCTTGATCGCTAAACCCGTGTGGCAGTTACTTAGCCACTAGCCCCTTAAATGAAATATGATGTCTAGCACATAATCCCTTAAGACAGCCCGCCTGTATTCAGAGCGTGCCTTCAGGGATTAGCTAACCAATATATTTTTCTGCAGTATAAAATGAAATTGTCTTTTCCTTGGTTATCGGAAAAACTGGAAGACTGGGATAGCAGTTAGTTTGGTTTCAAATTGGAAACAATAAGTATCTCATTTCTTCATTGTTCTTTTATTGAGCTTTTCTATGTGGAAAACTCAAAGACATTCAAATATTTACCAGCGATAGACGAAGACAATCGTACTTGTTACTACTTAGTAACACATCGGTCTGTCTACTGTCACACGCTCGCTTGTCAGGTAGCATTAATTGTGTGTCAAAATCGAAAATGTTCGGGATCAATATTTTTGTATGACTTTATTCCCAATGTCCGCTCTATAATTCTTTTCTTTGAGAAAACTGTAAATTCGTTACAAAGACCTCATAAAATAATCAGATTTTATAAAAATTCCGGACGAACAAAAGTGCAAAAGACTAAATAATAAATCATTACAATATTAACCTTTTGAACGCCATTGTCACATATATGTGACAAGCAAGCGCGTACCATGTACGCCAAACGACACAAATATGTGACGAAATGGTGGATTAAATTGTGGCTTGGCGTGGAGGGTACGCGCGTGCATTTATGCTCTGGCGTTCAAAAGGTTAAATCACATTTACCACAACTCGGACCGGAATTTCTTTCCCACATAATATTCTCATACAAATAATGTTGTTAAAACCTTGTTTTACTTTTATGGAGTCATGCGAGTTCAATAAATTTACTTTTACAGGCACTTCGATCCCTGGTCCCATTTAACTTCGGAAATCCTCGTGGACTTCTCCTAAAGCTACCTTACTCTTCGTGGTGACTCCCAAAGGAGTTTTCTTTTAGAAAAAATATATTCGTTACGCGATAAACATAAATGGGGTCATGAATTAATGTTACGTATTAATGCTCTGGGTTCTACTGAAACGCCTGAATAACTTAAATGTATATTTGAATGTGGATTCGTAATAGAAATTATTAATGGTTTCTAATCGTATGATTGCTTTACTCTGCAATTAGTTTGTAACATTAATAATTATTGTGGAAGAGGGAATGTGTATGGGTACGCTGTAAGGCACAGGCTTATAATGGGGCGTAGCGTAGTAATATTTAAGGAAAAGCGGGTCATTCTCTTCGGTAGCCCTAGCACGAATGCGCAGAATTTAAGCATGGATGCTTAGATTCGATTGCGATTGGAATCTATAAGAGCCACTTATTGTGCTTGCCGCAAAAAACAAAACCAAAATACTATGGTAATAAGTTGTATTTTCGATTCAAAAATCGATCGAATTTACTTCACGTTTATCACACGTCCTTGCTAAGAGCTTCGGTCTTTACGAGACTACCTCCCATAGAAATTAAGCAGAAACGTCAAGCATGTGATCCCAGAAAGGTTAAAGAGGTATATTCTCTGATGTCGGAAATAGGTCTCGCGTGGCATAATATTATTGTGCCCGTTCATTTAAAATGAATTAGGGTCTTTAAGTACCTTATGTACGAATACATTTCTTTTACCTTTTCCCACGACAGTTAGAAGGCTGAGATATGTTTTTGTCTTTCAAACATTGTCCGCTGTCAATTGATCATTTTCTTCCTTTTTCTGTAGTAACACTACTCATAATTTATTTTGCTACATATTTTAACATTTCATATTTTATTTCTGTTTTCTTGGCAAGCAGATGTGTTAAATCAAGCGTAAGTACTTGATAAGTCAACGTATTCATATCATACTCGTAGTGTAAACTATTTATATTTTAAATACACTGGATGTTCAGCTGAACTGAGAGTATGTTCCTTTTATTTTTTACTTAATAAAATTTTATGGATGTTTGGTGCTGTGTTAATTTGATAATTTATTATAAAACACGTAGAAAGAGTTTTTGAATATTTTAGACCACAACATTAAAAAAAATTGGTGTAATTTTAACTCATCCGATTCTGATGACCACATCAGACACATGATGTTTAATTTGTTGGCCTTGTTACCAATGTATCTTCTCATCACCATCCAGTTGGGGTCGATGCAACCCCGTTGGGATTTGTGCCTACGCTATTTCAAAGAACGGTAATCCTTTTTTTCTGCATAGGTTCCTTATCAACAGATTACAATAACATTTCCTTTACCTTATTTTCTAAAATACCTCATCATCCACAACCCGAGTTGACCCACTCCTGGCCTCTCTTTGCTTGAACCAAGCACCACGCTCTCGTGCCAGCCTCATCCAGGGTATGTTGTCTCGCGATGGCAACACTGTCGTAAATACCTCATCATCATCTGCCTAGCCTTTTCCCAACTATGTTGAGGTCGGTTTTCAGTCTATTTTACATGGAGCTACTGCCTATCTAACCTCCACAACCCAGTTAGTACTGGGTAATACGATACCCCTTGTTAAGACTGGTTGTCAGACTTTTTGGGCACTGACTACCTAACGACTGTGAAAGATCTACAAATGACACCCGGGCCAACGGCTTAACGTGCTTTCCGAGGCACGGAGTATGGATGGGAGAATGTCGTAAATACCTACTTGGCAATAACAAATTGTTTTCGAAATCGTTCGTAAAGTTAATAAATATCGTGATTCCCTTCTAAACAACCGTGTGTTTACGTAAATATGTATGTATTTTTATCGTATACCTAAGTCTGCCTTTAGCAAGAAAACTAAGTTTTCTAAGCACTACATTAGCACGGCGCCCACGTAAGTAAGTGGCAAGTAAACGAACCGTGTCCCCGTTGTATCACGTCACGTTCCTTAAGTGCACAAAGTACCTTAGTTGCATAGTACAACCTCCGCGGGAGAAAATGGGAGGCTCTTGTATGGAACTACATGATGTAACATCACGCCTGTAACTCGAAGGGTAGGCAGAGGTGTACCTAATAGTACGCCCACATTTCGCGAGTTATGTTTCAAGTCCAATGTAATAGGGGGCGAGTCTATTGAATAACCTATGCCTATTGTAAGGAACCATCTTTTATTATTACAAAAGCAAGTTTAACTTTTGCCGTCATTTTAAAAGTTAAATGATTAAACGATCCGGATTTCACTTGATATGCTACGTTAACACTGGGATCCATTTCTTTTTTGTATCAAACCTGTGATGCGCTCTCAAATGTTGGTCAATATCATGCCTTGTACCATAAAGCGTGTAAACAGACCCTTAACATAGCCGAAAGGCACTTATTCTCCCCGTGTTTCCGTTTTTTTTTTTGTTCTGGACCATACCTGGGAACCTTAAATACATGTTTTTAATGTAAGATTTTTACATTACACACCTCCACGACCCCCGTACTATTTAATCCATCCAACAGCACAATGCGTAGAGTGCTTTCCATCGAGTCCTACCTTAAAACGTGATTTTTCACTCCAAAAAAAAAAGTCGATTCCCAGCAATAATTTTTGCGTTAAGTTACTTAGTTTGATGTACAGAACCCAACAAACATTTGACAAGTCGCCACAACGTGCCGATTTCTACATTTAGTTCTATAAGCTGGTCGTAAATACGTCGCCATCACGTTGGCTTCACCGAGAATAGGCCCATTTTATACGAATCAGTGTCTTAAAAGAGTAACGTAACCGTCGTATAAACCACTTTTTGGTCAAATAGTGGTTGTGTAGTAGTCGCAAAACCCACGTTTTCGTCGAGTAATGGTGTTTATTACCGCTGCTTTGCTGCATTTTGTTGCAAATAGGTAGCGTAGTATTATTTTAAACAGGATTTTGTGATAAAATGGTGAGATAAATGCCGTAAATTATTATGCCTGCATGACTTCAGTATTTTATTTCTGTCAGATCTATTTGAAGGTGAGTACAAAAATTATGATTTTGAAACTCATTGGGCCCATTTAATCTATTGGGAAATTAATTCTATCGGGTAATATGAGCTAATAATGACAATTTAATTAACGCGCCATGCAAATTCTTTAAATTAAGTGAATTAATCAAGTATATTTTTAGTAAACGTGCTAACAGTCACCTCTATACGACTTAGAGTTAAAGATACAACCATATTACAACATCAAAACGACTAATTATTCTGTGCACATACTTTTTGTTCAATATTGTCAGCCATATTAACTGAAATAGGGTTCCTTTGTAGTGTTTAAAAAACAGTTTGATCTACTTTTCCTGTTTATTTTTTTATATTTGTGTCAAGTGTCAGTAAAATACGTTCATTCATTCAATCATATTAAAAACTACTGTCAAAAGCTGCTTTTTTTAAGTTGAAGTAATTGAAGTTTCTTTACGTACCTAATTAAAATGGTGATTTATTTATAGGTGGCCTCGGATCTAATAAAAAATTATTTGTGATATAATGGACATCGATAAGTTTTTAACCAAATCTGATTTCATCACACTTGCACGTTGGTGTTTGAGATGGCCCTGGATATCTACTCACTTTATACGTTCAGATCGTTGTTTTGGTTGCGGATTTATGATAACAAACAACAAAAACAAACCTGCACATTTTGTAGTGTCAGAGGAAAATATTAAACATATGATAAATTATGATTTTCTCTGGTGCCCATGCTGCACCTTTTTTGTCATATACGATGATTATCCGGAGGATGAATGTGAATATTGTAATTAGAACAGATTATTTTCAAAACAACTGATCATCTATACCTACTTACATTTGACAATATATTTTTCAAAGAGGAGTGTTTGTGAATTTCTATATAATTGAGATCAATCCTAACTAACTATGCTGACTATGCATTACCCACTACACCAATTTTATTTTAAAAACACTCGTATTTACATATTCTTAATAGCTTTGATCCAAAGACAATGTAAACTAAGTTAATTAATTTCTTTGTTACTACTATGTTTATTTTGAATGATAAAACTGTGATTGTAAAGATACGAAAATCGTAGACTTTCCGTGTCTGTACATTAGATATTTTTACAAAAAAATCACTGGAAGGTGCTAGAAATAAGTAGTAGAAAGTAAAAAAATATTTTTTTAAATTTTTGTCTGTTTGTCGGTTTGTCGGTTTGTCGGTTTGTCGGTTTGTCTGTTCGTTTGTGCGCGCATCACGTAAAAACCCCTCATTGTATTCAAAATCGAAATATTACAAAATAAGAAGCATTGTTCTGGGTATTATTTAGCGTTTATTTCATCAAAATCGACCAACAGACACAAAAGATATTAATATTTAAAATTTAGTTGGTAACCTCATGCGCGATTTCTATGATAAAAATAATTTACGTAAATAGGTTTTAGTTTCGCCAATTGTGAACCGATTTTGATGATTCTTTTTTTGTTTGGAAGAATATTATTTCGCGATGGTCCCATTTTTTATTTGGTGAACATCTGATGGTGATCTTCGGAGATATCAATGGAACTCTTCAATAATAGACAGCAAATCTGTCGTGATTGCTGCAATCGCTTGGATGTTTATTGTTTACACAACACCATAACATAATATCGCGCCTGTATGCTCTGAAGGGCTACGCAGATGTGTACAGTGCACCCACATTTTGATAATTAGGTATGCTCAGTTCCATTTTGTATGGGATAAGCCTATTACCATGACATGTATTGTTAACGGTTATCTAATGTTTCACCAAAACTTTCCTTTCCTTTGACAATTTTTAACCGACTTCAAAAAAGGAGGAGGTTTTGAAAATTCTTTTTTTATTCGAAAGTCTATACTCCTGATGTGGTCCCATTGTCATCAAGTTAGAATCTGATGATGGGGTCCCAGGAAAATTAAGGGCAACCCTCAAATTTTATGGGCATTGATTGATACAGTATACTTCCCATGTGGTCCCATAGTCATCAGGTCAGGATCTGATGTTGGGATCCTGGAGAAATCAAGGGAATTTTGTAAATTGTATAGGCACACATACTCGCAGGCATTATGCCTGGTAATCATCATTGTGTGTAAGTTCAGCGATACCTTTGCCAATAGAGAACCTATTTCAATGATTTCTTTTTATTTGGAAGAATACTATTCGGCGGCGCTGGCCCCGTTTAAATTTGGTGAAGATCTGTGGCTGATCTTCGGAGATATAGGTACAATGGAACTCAACAAAATTAGGCAGCAAATCTGCCGTGATTGCTGCAATCGCTTAGATGTTTATTGTTTACACAATATCCTAACATAACGCCTGTATGCTCCGAGGGTGTACACAGATGTGGGCAGTATAACCAGATTTGTTTATTTTTGTTGACAATCTATATATACATATAATAAAATCGTAGACTTTCCGTGTCTGTACATTAGATATTTTTACAAAAAAATCACTGGAAGGTGCTAGAAATAAGTAGTAGAAAGTAAAAAAATATTTTTTTAAATTTTTGTCTGTTTGTCGGTTTGTCGGTTTGTCGGTTTGTCGGTTTGTCTGTTCGTTTGTGCGCGCATCACGTAAAAACCCCTCATTGTATTCAAAATCGAAATATTACAAAATAAGAAGCATTGTTCTGGGTATTATTTAGCGTTTATTTCATCAAAATCGACCAACAGACACAAAAGATATTAATATTTAAAATTTAGTTGGTAACCTCATGCGCGATTTCTATGATAAAAATAATTTACGTAAATAGGTTTTAGTTTCGCCAATTGTGAACCGATTTTGATGATTCTTTTTTTGTTTGGAAGAATATTATTTCGCGATGGTCCCATTTTTTATTTGGTGAACATCTGATGGTGATCTTCGGAGATATCAATGGAACTCTTCAATAATAGACAGCAAATCTGTCGTGATTGCTGCAATCGCTTGGATGTTTATTGTTTACACAACACCATAACATAATATCGCGCCTGTATGCTCTGAAGGGCTACGCAGATGTGTACAGTGCACCCACATTTTGATAATTAGGTATGCTCAGTTCCATTTTGTATGGGATAAGCCTATTACCATGACATGTATTGTTAACGGTTATCTAATGTTTCACCAAAACTTTCCTTTCCTTTGACAATTTTTAACCGACTTCAAAAAAGGAGGAGGTTTTGAAAATTCTTTTTTTATTCGAAAGTCTATACTCCTGATGTGGTCCCATTGTCATCAAGTTAGAATCTGATGATGGGGTCCCAGGAAAATTAAGGGCAACCCTCAAATTTTATGGGCATTGATTGATACAGTATACTTCCCATGTGGTCCCATAGTCATCAGGTCAGGATCTGATGTTGGGATCCTGGAGAAATCAAGGGAATTTTGTAAATTGTATAGGCACACATACTCGCAGGCATTATGCCTGGTAATCATCATTGTGTGTAAGTTCAGCGATACCTTTGCCAATAGAGAACCTATTTCAATGATTTCTTTTTATTTGGAAGAATACTATTCGGCGGCGCTGGCCCCGTTTAAATTTGGTGAAGATCTGTGGCTGATCTTCGGAGATATAGGTACAATGGAACTCAACAAAATTAGGCAGCAAATCTGCCGTGATTGCTGCAATCGCTTAGATGTTTATTGTTTACACAATATCCTAACATAACGCCTGTATGCTCCGAGGGTGTACACAGATGTGGGCAGTATAACCAGATTTGTTTATTTTTGTTGACAATATAAAATAAATGCATAGCAAAAATTGTACAGGATATTACAACTAAAAATGGAACAATAAAAAACTTTTTTGCAAAAAATAAAACCGCCTTCGAAAACACAAAAAAGTGAAAAATAACTTTAGCTTCAGAAGTCGGTGACTTTGTTTGTTTGATTCAGTTTTTGCTTCCTTTTGTCTTTACTCTTTGCACTAAAAATTTGGTACTGAAAGAGAGGTTTAATTATGAGAAATCTATCTAAATATATGAAAGCGAAAGGTCGAAAACCCCTTGACGTATAAAGATGAAATTTGGCAGGCAGGTAGTTTATAGTTAGTAGACGTTCGCTAAGAATGCATTTTACGACAGGGCCGGATTAAGGAGGTATAAGGGCTCTCGCAAGTTTGTATGAAAGTCCTTCATTTTGTGTGCTATAAACTTGAAATTTGGCAGGGAGGTAGTTAATAGTTAGTAGACGTTCGCTAAGAACGGATTTTGCAACAGGGCCGGATTAAGGAGATCTAAGGGCTCTCGCAAGTTAGCATGAAAGTCCGTAATTTTTTGTGCTACAAACTTGAAATTTGGCAGGGAAGTACTTTATAGTTAGTAGACGTTCGCTTAGAACGGATTTTGCGACAGCGCCGGGTTAAGGAGGACTAAGGGCTCTCGCAAGTTTGGATGAAAGTCCTTAACTTTTTGTGCTCCAAACTTGATATTTGGCAGTGAGGTAGTTTATAGTTAGTAGACGTTCGCTAAGAACGGATTTTGCGACAGGGCCGAATTAAAGAGGTCTAAGGGCTCTCTCAAAAAGTCATTTAATGTTGTATACAGAACGGTATTAGAATAAAAAGCGCTAAACAAGGTTCACTTTGAAAAAAAGTTGTATAGTGCCAAAATACACCGATTTTTGAAGCCATATCGTCGCCTCAACGCCATTTAATTTTGTTTCGGACCTCTGCCGCCCAGAATTACAGCACCCAAAAGAACGCCTTTTGTAGTCATCAGTACATTTACCTTTTGATCTGGCAGTCAGCTCTCACACATAACATAACGTCACGCCTTAAAGCCCCGAAGATTTGGGCAGACGTGTACCTAATCGTACACACACATTTCGCCAGTTATATTGAAGTCCCATGTAGTAGGGGGTGAGCCTATTGCCATCAACCGGGCACAAATCCAGATTCGCGCCAAATATCGCCCAATCTCATGTTGATAAATCTCACGTGAGATTAGGAGGGAGATGAGGGGGTCAAGTCAAATGTTACGACATCCCACCAGGGGAGGAGGGAGGTCGAAAAATCGCCTCACGTAATTAATGGATGCTCCCTAAAAGAAGCATCTCCTTGCTTAAAAGGTGATCTTCCAAATCATGTGTGTGATAACTTTATGTAATTGAAATAAACATTTTTTTTTTAACACTGCCCGACCCGGGAATCGGTCCCCACGCTTAGTAGTCGCGCTTGCGACCACTAGACCAACGTGGCAGTCTCACACATGCACACCAAAATTTCCACGCGAACGAAGTCGCGGGCAACAGCTAGTTAATAATAAATATGACAAAAATCTTGGATTTTTTTAAATTTTATTTACACCTTTACTTCAAAGTATGAATAAGTGGTACAAAATAAATATTTGGGCCACATTCTGCAGTGACTAGCTTGCACTTTATGTCAGTTATATTAAATGTAACTTCTAATCTTCATCGAAATCAATTCTTTTGTATTCATAAAATCTTGTACGGAACCAACTTCAGTTTGTACATTATTGTCGTTACGTGTAGAAATATTCGTTATAACACAACATGACAAGAGAAGCGCAGTATAGTTTTTCAATTTCCTTTTAAAAGCACCACTTTTATTTTACATTTGCCCAGGTTTTTTTATTCATTTTGAGTAAAAGAAGCGAAACTTGATGGTTATTTTTTTGCAGTTTGTAAGCACTATAATAGAACACTCAGTAATTTAACGGTAGTATAAAAGTTATAAAATTGGCTTAAAACCGTATAAGGGTGCAATTTATCACTCTTAAATGGTCGTCACTTAAAGGTGGTTCTCGCGATTCTAATACGATTAATGGTGGGATAAAAGTCATATAGACGTCACTAAGGTCACGACACTGGTTTTACCACTAAATGACGCCGTTTCTACATAAAACTGTATAATAGTCATAAAAATAGTCGTATAGAAGTTAATACGATTTCTATATGACTGTAATATACGACTAAAAGTTATACAAGAATAAGATGCTCTAAGTCGTATTACACGCTAAATTACTGCAATGCGATGTTTACAACACTTTGAGTCGCATATTTTTTATTTATACGACTGAAATGTTTGTTGGGAATGCTTGGTTGACGGCTATGTGAAGGGTCTATTTACACCCTGTATACATATGAACATTAAGAACCGCCAAACGTGTGTATAGTATGACCACTTTAAGTGTGCATTTCGAGATGGCGTTGCTTGTCAAGAAAATTAGCATCGATGTGTCAAACTTGGTACATTTTTTTTAGTTCTGTGTTTACCCACATCCACAGATAAGTTGGCTGAAGTGTATTAAAGTGTATATTTAAAGCATCGCTCACGTTGAAGTTGACAGGCACATTATGATGCTTTAAATACGTTTAGCATTTACGAATAGTGACGTAAGCAGAATTGGCGTCTCATTTAATTAAGTGAGAAGTAGTTAAACACAGAACATACATTATCTCTGTTTTATTTACTTACTGTACATACAAATCCATTTCTACAAATAACATACCGTTACATTCCGTATCCTTATTGAAAACTTTATTTTTCCGACTCACAACAAAGTTTGGGTTACGAGGGTCTCTATGTACAGTCACGTGCACAAATATGTACACACTTTCCTAAATTTAAAAGCAATTTTCGCGAGATATAACGATTGTAACTTGGAGATAGGATCTTTTTCATAAGAATATGAGTTCCAAAATACTATGTTCGAAACAACATGAAATTTTAATCAGAACATTAGGAGAAAAACAGTTTTAAAAGTTGTTAAGTGTTTACATATTGGTGCTGGTGACTGTACAACGCAAAGTGACAATTCGCCTTCAGGGATACTTCTTTGTAACATGTTGGAAGGGTTCCGTGTGAGTGACATTTGTAAATCTGATAATATTTAGATTAGAACTGGCGTGAGAAATGCGGAAATTGTATGAAATGAGGGCAAGGTATTTTAATATGTTGTTATTTTCTTTTTTTTTGTTTAAAAAGGATCCGTTTTTTTTTTTTTTTTTTTTTTATTTAATGTTCCCTTTTGCAGCAGTTACTCAATCTAAGTTTAGAAGCTAAGATATATAACACAACATCACACCTGTATTCGGCAGGGTTAGGCAGAGGTATACCAAATACACCATTCGAGCCGAAACATACAACATTTAATCATACACACTTTGAAGCAGCGGCAGCGATGTTACTTATTATACAGGGCGGAAAGAACATCGATGTACAAACGATTACCACGTGCTCAAAACATTATTCCGAACAAACAAATAAATTTTTCAGCGGTTTTTTTTTTTTAATCTGCTGTTTCCTACAAAAGTGCAATACCAACACGTCAAAATTTAAACAAAAAAAAAAAAATGGAACAGCTGGAGTAGTTTAAAATGAATGGAACAGCCGTTTTCTTTTTTTTTAAATTGTGGATTCAATCGACATTACAACTAAATAAATACTGCACCTAACCTGCTGGAATTACACGTCAATTTTCCTGCTACATAACATGATCAAAGTTTATTCAATTTTAGTGTTGTAATTTCGCTAACATTGATAGTTACAATATTTTATTAAACCCATTTAGGTTAATATGAAAACGATAAATTGTTTACGATTGGCGAGTTATTGGTTTGTAAGCCGTCAAGGCGCAATCCTCTCGTATATTAATTCCTGTCTGATATGGTTCATAAATAATACCCCAGAAACGACGCCTGTCAGGTATTATTTTGGGCGATTAATGATATATTCCCAGCGTGATATATTAATAAGATTATTGCATGATAATTGTTTTGGGCAGTTATTTATTAAGATTTTCTTTGTTACAGACAAAAATGTCGGCACCAACTACGGACAGTACTGAAGTTATCACCAACTCTGGCTACGGTAGCAGCGATGAGACTGCAAGTCTACTTGTCACTGGTCCCTCAGTCACCGTCATAGTCCCCACAGAAAACAGAACAGTCAAACCAGTTCTGCAAAGACAAGACTGCACTACACACCTCCGACCACAACTGTCAGGCGGACCCGGCAGCGAGGAAAGTGCTACATCCATCAGAATGGAAGAGGGCACCGCAAGAAGCGTCCCTGACATCGAGCTGCAATGTCGGGAGTCGGCAGACCGACCTCAGACACTCGTGTCTCCCGTCGCAACATGCTCTCACAGAGGGTCAGTGACCGCGTGCCAGTTAGTTCCACAAACATACTCGAGATGTCGCGTTTGTGAGCGGCGGCAGTCCACAGCACCAATATCGGCGCTACAACTAGCGCGCTCTGTGTCGAGAGAGAGCGTTCGCTCGGCCGTGCACTACCCTTGCGGCTGTAGTTCTCTCCACGCCGTCAGTACGTGCCCGGTCATACAACCCCCGGCGCTACTGTTGCCTACAACTAGCGCGAGGATTATCCGCCAGAGTTCGCAGCCTGAATCTAGCGCATGCGCGGCACACTGCCCTCATCACGCCCACCATCACCCCAGCGCCTCCCTGCGGCAGCTGCGAGAACCAGGCGATGGCATCGCTGGCATCGCCGCGGACTCGCTGCGAATCAACGGGGGTATGCGCCCTTTCAAACAGGTAGGTTCCACGATCGGTAGGTGGCGCTACTACAAAATCATACATTGTAGAATTTTTCGTTCTTTAGATATAAGGCTGTTAGGTGCGTTCAATTTACTCATAGATAGGCGCTTTTAAATTATTTCTGCCGGACGGTTAGCGTAGCGGTTAATATTCATGTCAATCATATAACAAACGGTGTTTAAAATCAGGAACTAGGCTGCGGTAAACAAGGTTTTCCTTGTTGGTTTATTACTTGAAACAGCAATTTCCTGGAATGAATTGCTAAAATAATACAACAGAAAATATTGTTACAGCAAATGAGGTTCTGCAAAAAAAGGAGCCTTTTACAACCAACAAGCACCGAGGAAAAGGCCATCTTATTAGAGTGCTAAGTTGAATGTTGAAGCAAACAGCTGCATAATTATTGTCGAAATGGCTTTGCACAACTGACTACGAGGTTTGACCTACATTACTCGGTAAAGATAACTTCAAACAAACATACATATTCTGGTCTTACTAACAGTCAACATAAAAACAAAAAGCATTGTAATATAACTTGTGTATATAGCTAAAAAGTAGTAGAAATGCTTTTTGAAAAATTGGTTTCGCATTTGGTGTAAAGCTGTAACGCTCGACGCAAAAACGAAATGTAAAAAGACAAAAGAAAAGGTAAAAAGCAGTCGTAACTTTGTAAAGCAATCAGACATTGACAGAATGTTCCACCGTTGTGAAGGCGTCTTTGCGAACTGTTTCAACGAGATGAGCCTTTTCTTAATGTCTGCTTTTGCAACACACGGCCATTTAACTCGCTGCTACGACACTTAGAAATGTTGTAACACTCTCTCAAGCTCTCAAGGCAATTTCGAGATTAGAATTAGCAAAAAGCCTCGCAAGAAGAATACTTATCATTTTGGTGGTACACAGTATGTCGGTGTTGTAGTGAAAATAAATAATTGTGTGTATGTAGGCGTATCATTTAGTGTGAATATGAGTATTTTGACGGATCATCAATCACTTCCATAGTTCGAAAAGTTCCTTGACAGTCTTATCCTGGCTCCTAGAACGGTGCAGTTGGCGTGTAAGTGCTGTGTAAGGGTCTTGAGACGGGTCTCCCTTCTAATCGAATCAAATCAATGTCTTTTGATTTGATTTCTATTTTTAACCTGCAGGCGGGGCTGCTCCTCTGTCCACAAACCCTGTCGCAGACGCGCCGAGCACGGCTGAGACGTGCATTCACTGAAGCCACGGGGGATACTGTTAACTACGTTAAAACGGTGGGCTTCAACCTATTGGATTATGCACCGTCGAATACTGCTGTCGACTGTACAATTTCCCTAGTCAAATTTTCTATTGACCCATATTGAAATTGAAGATTATATCAATAGTTTAATGACTAAAGTACTACCCACACACTTAGCTGACACAGAAAGTTTTAAAAGCAAAAAAGCACACCACAATGCATTTAGATTTTTAAAATAGATTGCAACGCAAAATTAGAAGCATAGCATGTTAGTGAATAAGCCACGACACGAAAGAAGCAAAACCTTTTAACTGAAAATTGAAATTAGTTTTAGACTTGCCCCACATCACTGAAAGACACGACCCACGTCAGGTTGTACAGTCGAAAAGCAGGTATCTGTGGATTTATCACCAAAGTAATTTGTTAGCTGGCGAATGTGTCGTCCCTATAGCTTCGTCTAATGACCACCGTTAGCCATTCCCCCCACGCCCCTGACATCTTCCCTAGCACCAAAATTGCTTGTCACGAACAAATCGTTTTCTGTTCATCACCTTGTTCAAGCAAAAATGTCATCGTACCATGGAGCACATTTATTCGAAACTTGACAAATTGGCTTTGAATGTCGAGTGTATTGGAGCACATAAAAGCAGGTACTTTTGTTACATCATTATGCTTTTTCACCTCGATCATTTTGTGAATTCATTTTGGAATTCCAAAGTTAAAACGAAAACGTTTTGTCATCGCTTTGGGAACCCATTACTCAAGCAAAATACACAGCACCTACACAATCATTAGTTATCCATTCATTCGCATTGTTTTGATGGATATAGGTAGCGCTATGCACTTTAGATCGGCGATTAGATTGCACAGAAATGTCGCTTTTCGATACATAGATGGAATTTTCTTTTATGTTGCTGTTGTGTACTAGGTCCTAGATTATGTCGCTATTGTTTTGGTGTAAGGGTTCATTTTATTAGGTAGGTATAAAATTACGTAAGAACACTTTATGTAGGGACAGCAAAATGTTAACTTTATAATCCCACTCAATGGTTTTCTAGGTATACTAACTTTGAAAAAATGTATTCCAAACCACACCATCACCACCACAGAAAAGATTTCTTGGTAACGTTTCAAATAGATTTAATGCAAGCAGATCTTTTTAATGTAATATTCACAAGTGAAGCTTTACTTCGCAAGTGAAGCGTTTGAGGAATAAAACAAGCATGAGCACCTATGTAGCAATACTACAGATTTTAATGTAATATAAGAGGTTTCTGCAAGCAAAGTAAGGCACCGTGATATTGGAGATTATTCTGCATCAAGGGTCCATCAATTTTATTGTGAGACGATAAAATATTCCCACCTGACGGCTGCGGGAACTTCGTTTTCGTACCCTCTAGGCCATTTCATGCATAATACTTTTAGAATTTTTATGATATCATCAACAAAAGTTCAAGGTTCATGACACTCGGTACGATTTACTAAGTGGATTAACATGAATATGCCTTAATGTGTTTAATAATGGACAAGTTGGCAGTAGACCAGACATTTAGTTTCAACTTGATATTATAATACTCGACTGAAGTAAATTGGACAGAAAATGTGTTGTCTGAATGTCTGAAGAGTATATTCGTTCTGACACTGATTATTTAATCCCCTGAAATCTGATTGCCTTGTCTGTTACTGGTTGTTCAAGGCATTGGTTTATGTCCAAATTTGTTCCCTCCTTATATTTTCATGACTTATGATGATTAGGAAATTGATAGTTTGGAACCCTACTATTAACTTTTGCGTAAGGCACCCAATAGTGGGTTCATGGCCACGCAGTATGCCTATTAATAGTGTATACTTAGTGGGTAAATTCAATGTTAATATTGAAACGAGAGCCATCAAATACCAATTAATATCATAACTAAATCCGAAGTAACTTTCAAGGGATTAGCCCACTACCAAAATGCTTTCAACAAGTTTCTGCATGTTGTATCGAAATACGAAAACGCTAACATTTTCCTTAATGGGTGCTATTATCGTGGAAGTACCGAATAACAAGTGGATTGGATCCAGCTTCAATTACAATTCCTACTGGGCGTAGGCATATAACTGGCAGCGATATAAAAGATAACTAAGGTTATGACTTTTTTATTTTTCAGCAATCATTAGGTGCCCTTTTATACGCTTTCGAGCCACGCACTTCGACAGTAAACATGTTTAGTGGTAGGGAAACACACGTTTATGTTCCAAAAGACATATAGTTGACGAAATGTGTCATAAAGGTTACGGTCCTTTCAAACTTAAGGCCTACTTGCACTACAAATTACTAAAAAAGTGTTAAATGAATTTAAAACTACTACTTAAAAAATTGGCAGACTCGTCTCACAATTAATTTGTTGTTTTAATTCATGTATGTATTTTTATGTCTTTACTTTGTATATTTGGTTTGTCTGTATGTATCTATATATGTATTTATTATTATCTTTTATTCTTGGAATTTTTCTGTACTATTGCACCTAATGTCTTCTCTTTGCACCACCCTAAGGAAGACTGGTAGAAAATGCCCAAGACATTAAGTCCGCCTTTGTATATTATGTGCATACAGTTTTATTAAAATAATATAGGCGGTTGGATCAAGGGCCTGATTCAGAAGGCAGTACTCCTCGATACGGCTCGCATTGTGAGGAGGTTCCTGTCTCTGGAGCCCTAACCACCGGCAGTGGACCCTACTCCCGATACCGGCGGACCACTATTTTTTATATTTTTAAATGTTTTTTTTTTAATATTACTTTGTATAGAAATATTTAAAAATGTTAATCATGTGTAAAGAAAATAAATAAATGAAAAATAAAAATAAATAACGTGTCAATTGCTTAAAATGACAAATATTGAATGATGTTTACATACGCAAGCTTAGCGCTAAACGAATTAAGTGATCTGTAATGCAAGTAGCGCTTCGTCGTAATAAATAAACTAAACAGACAAATGTACGCGAAATATTTACTCGAAATTTAAAGCCTGGAATCCCACTATTTCACTCCAAGAAAACACGCCTATTGTTGGTGCTCCATTCTGCCAAGTGTCGGAGCACTGTATAATTAATTTTAATGCTTCCACTGTATGCTCCAATTTGTGGCTGGTGTTAACGCAGTCAGTTTTCGGTACACGTAAGGCCAAGTTACAATCCTCTATCATTCCAGCCAAGTTCTAGTAATTGGCACCAGTCCTACGATATCTTGCCAAATAGGTATTGCGGTATGATTTATTGTTTCCACAAACTTTTTACTAAAGGGTTTGTTCTTTTGTCTTGTTATTGAATTTATAGAAAGGTCGAGTTCGGTCGATGACTTTACGATGTGTTGCTGAGCCTGGATTACAAGCTACGTCGGCAATGAAATAAATTACATAAGGTTATATCAGTGAACATTGGCACTTCGAATGGAAGCAATGTTACGTGCTCAATTATTTCACTCAATTGAATATCACTTAGTCGAGTTCAGTTTTCAGTGCGGAACAGCAGATTTGAACTGTAGTATTTGGTTACGTTATTGTTTTTGGTTTCGTTTAAATCATTTATCATCATCATCATCATCATTTCAGCCGAAAGACGTCCACTGCTGGACATAGGCCTCCCCCAAGTGTCGCCACATTGACCGGTCCCATGCGACTCGCATCCAGCGGATCACTGTAACTTTCACCAGGACATCGGTCCACCTAGTGAGAGGCTTTCCAATGCAACGTCTTCCGGTTCGCGGTCGCCACTCCAGAACTTTTCGGCCCCATCAGCCATCCGAAATCATTTATAACAACGTATTTTTATCCATCCGTGTATCATTTCCGCCTTTGACGGGTTGTATTGCATCTGGGAATACTTCCAAAAATATATTTTATACCTAATCAGCTCTTGGAAGTCTGCCCGTCTCCATTGGAATAGCCGTTTGGGATCCGTGTGCTATCTATAAGCCCCAACAGAGCAATAAATTTTGCACTATCCCTGTTTAGCGTTAGGGGATTTTTCAGTCGAACTTTTTAAACGATTTTATCTATCATGCATCACCATTTTATTTTTAGGGTTACCACGAAATGTTTACCGAGAATTTTAAAAGGATTCCTTGTTAGGATAAAATAATTTTTTTCTTAAAATATTGTATTTCAACCCACAAAATACCCAACTTCATTATTATAATTCACTAACTACGAGCCTTGCGAGACCCAAGAAAAATAAGCGCGGCAATTTGATTTTTCATTTACGGACACGCGAATTGAGATAGGCTATAAAAAATAATGAGCTTTAAATTCTAAAACCATCTGTGCCTAACATTACGTTTTGAATTATAAACCAATTTTTCTTCTGGTCTGCATTATCCCAGTTTTAATGCCACTTTCCGGTTCTGCACAATTCATTTACTTGTGAAGGTAACAGACCATATAGAATGTCGAATTTGTTTGGACTTTCTTTATGAGTTTGGTCTCAGGGGGACTTTGAAGGCGGATATAAATGTTTCCGCTTGGGTTTCAGAATTCAAGCGATATTTTAAAGAGCTTTATGTCTCCATTAAATGATTGAAATTTTTTGGTAACAAACAACTGTAGCTGTTTGTGGTATAACGTCCTCACGTTTCCGACTTTGGTCTAGACATGCGTAGCTAGTGAAACTAATATTAACTTAGTGAATCTGATCTCAAGCACGACGTCTCAAGACAATTAGCTTTTGATTTAGTTTTCTTCAACGCTAACATCATCATCATCTGCCTAGCCTTTACCCAACTATATTGGGGTCGGCTTCCAGTCTAACCGGACGCAGCTGAATACCAGTATTTTACATGGAGCGACTGCCTATCGGACCTCCACAACCCAGTTAGTACTGGGTAATTCGATACTCCTTGGTAAGACTGGTTGTCAGACTTTTTGGGCCACTGACGCCTAACGACTGTCAAAGATCTACAAATAACAGCCGGGACCAACAACGGCTTAACGTGCTTTCCGAGGCACGGAGGAAACTCGGTATGTAATGGGTGGTCACCCATCCACAGACCAACCTAGGCAAGCACGGCTTAACCTAAAGATTGAAAAAAAACAAAACGCTAACATCAATGAATTTAATTATGGAGTTACGTATTTATGATTTTGTCTCAAAGATTGGAATCTTTAGATTCACCCTACTGCGTCGCAAAATGTTCACGTTTTTGTTTCGTTGACATTAATAGTAATTTTCTCATTAGCACATACTGAAAACACCCATTGTCAAGCCTTTTATGCGCAAACTAAGTAAAGCACGGGCATATCCAACGATTTATTCAGTATCTACATAGAAACAAAAACCGACAATCACTAATTATTATCTTCGTTTTCTCACACACTATCGTCTATATTTCTTTTTCATTTCTTCTTTTGCATGTTTGCTGGCAGAAATTTCTTAAGAAATAAGCAGTACTTATGTACTCAAACATTTAAATTGTGTTTTTTTTCCTGTGCTGTCTACTATGTGTACATAAACAGTAACATAAATAAATAAATTATCATGACAACGCTAAAAACCAAAGTTATTATAGAATTCGTTTTAACATTCAATTCATCTTCCTCACTACACACAGATTAGATAATTCGATCCAACTAAGAGAATCCCTATACATATTGGATTACAATCATGTAATATTAACAATATTATATACGAGAAGCATATTGTCTCCACTCGGAATTTTGTCTTAGTTGATCGGGTCTTTATTAACTGCTCAGATTAATACTAGCTCCGATATTGATCTTGATAATCCATGCTACTAAAGCTATACGTTTCGTCTTTGTATAGATTACGTAAATAGGTGAAATTTGGGTGTAGTATGTATTAGGTACCAGTGGCGAAGGTTCCATACAACTCGATTCCTACTGGCTTCCCTTTGAAACATGGCACAGTCAGTTTTCTATAGACAAATAATATAATTACATTAAAGATATGTACTCCGGCTTACCTCTTACAAAAATTGACCCTTCGCTACTGTTAGGTACACCTCTGCCTAACCTAACTATAAAGGGTGTAAATAGACCCTTAACGAAGCCGAAAGGCACTTGTTCTCCCCGTCATTGCGATATTTTTTTTGTTCTAGACCATACCTGGGGACCTTCTAGTTACGGAGATATTGGGGGTCAAAGTTCCAACTTTTTCACAAGTTTTTTTAAATACATGTTTTTAATAAAATATTTTTACTTTACACACCCCCACGACCCCCTACTATTGAATCCATCAATCAGCACAATGCTTTGAGTGCTTTCCATCGAGTCGTACCGTAAAACGTCATTTTTCACCCCAAAAAAAAGTCGATTCCTAGCAATTTAGTTTGATGTACAGAATGCTTGGTTGACGTCTTCGTGAAGGGTCCATTTACACCCTGTATTTATAGGTAAAGCCTCTATCAATTCCCTCGCATTTGTAGCATTTTAGTCTCACTAAATGGCGTTAATCTGGAAAATCGAATTAAAACCAGTCGACCGGCAGTTATTGCTCCAAATGTGTTTTGCATGCAACCGATTGTATGCTGATTAAATTTGGCTCCATCCGCTGCGGTGTCGTGGTCAATATGAAGATAATTACACTAGGCCACAGAGTAGCGATGTTCATATGAACTACACTGAGCGCTAAAGTGGTTTTATTTGACATGTGAAATCCAACGTTATATGCTAATTTAGGCTGTACAGGTACGTACTTAGATAAGGGATTCAGTGCAGGATTCTCAAATTATGTTGCTTTAGGCTGATCATGGCATTTTGTTTGCTTTATTTCAAGGTAGCAAATACTGTTATCGTGTTTCAGCTGAGACAACAATCCTCCCTTCGTTTAAGATATTTACACAGTGTAGCGGAGGATTATAAATATTTTTGTTTATCTCGAGGAAATTAATTGACTTTTTTATACCAGTATTTAACGTGCCTCCTGATAAATTATGGAAAGAAGAATTAGAAAAGAACCAAATATTTTGGTGTAAAGAATCTAATTACGCTGGATGAAATATAAAGAATAGCTCCTGTAAGTCGGGACCTCGTATTTTTCTTCCCATGAGAGTCTTCGGGTTACAGCCTTATTATATGAGAAACACGTGGAAAAAAGGGAAAACTGTAATTCCAATGTTAGCGAAAATGTGTTACGATCGAATATTTTGAGCCGATGTAGTTTTTATCGAAAAGTAAAGGTCCCCAAGTATTTCCGGGTGCTAATAAATTCATTCCCTACCAAATCCCTGTGCACGATGCGTAGAGAAAATATATAAACGAATATAGGAGAAGTAAGCCTTCCAAGGAAAGACTTTATCTTAGTGATGCAATTGTTTCAGACAGAACGTTATGAACGAACAGAAATCTTTATGTTAATAGCACAAACACAGCATTTGGCACAGGACTTGAATCTTATCTAAAGATCATTACAGCTGAGTTCATTATGCAAGACGCTGTCTTAGACAGTGGTCTCCGTAATGTCTCGTTCAGATTAATGTACCAAAATGGTAGAGAGCACCACTCGCAAAATATCGTACCCCGAGGTGCAATCAGACCGAATAATACCCAGACTTCAATACTATTAGACTGGATCCTTTTCTCTTGTACACAAACTTATTTGAATATCAAGCAGAATTTTTGCTATTTTCCGTTCATTTTAAATGCTTATTTAGCATTCTATGCCATCTGTACCAGATGCTATTTCAGCATCAAAATATCAGTGGTCATCCTCGATGACTATGGCATGGTTCCAAGTCGCCACAATGGCCCCCCATATAGAAGCTTGTCATATAAATAATGCTTTGAATGCGGTCACACAATACGTTCCATTACATTGAACTAATGTGCTCTGATCGGGAAACGATAATATGATCGATTTTACGGGTGAAAAGTATTTTAACAAACAAATAAACAATTCAAATCTGTTAACATAACAGTTCGCTTGTGTGTTTAGTTTTGTCAAACACTGCTTTGGGATTGTATTTAGAATTTCTGTTTTGGTATATTAACATGGAGAATTTATTGCGTTAATTGGTTTGTTGCATTTGAGTAATTAGGCTTAGGAAAATTGATGATTTATGTGTATTCTGATCAGTATTACCCAGAACTAACTGGGTTGTGGAGGTCAGATAGGCAGTCACTCCATGTAAAATACTGGTATTCAGCTGCATCCGGTTAGACCGGAAGCTGACTCCAACATAGTTGGGAAAAGGCTAGGCAGATGATGATGATGTGTAATCTGATACGAGCTGTATCAGCTGAGAAATTATTCCAATTTTTGATTTGCCTTTCATTAACACATTCAGTGTTTATGAAAGGCAAATTATCAAACCTTCAAAGATTGTTTCTAAACAAAATACCCAGTTAGTTATAAGATTTTAAACTATCATAGTCAGTAACTTTATTATTAATACTCGAAAAAAAAAAAAAAAAAAATCGAAATATCGGGAACTCATAAAAACCAGTAAACATGGTAAATATCCCGTTTCGAGTATTAATAAAATACCTAGTTAGTTTACCAACGATAGAGTAAAAGTGCACAGCGCTGACCTATTTAGTAATTCAAGGTTCAGTCATTGGAGCATCGTTTACAAAGAACATACAATTACTAAAAATGCTCTTCAAAAATAATAACAGTGATGTATTATGAAGTGATGATGAAGCGTATCACGCGATACCCTTGTGTTTGTTTACAGTGAAATTAAGCTATTGATTTATGATACAATAACCAGTTACGTAAGGTTTTATTGATTATTATATCAAGTTCCATTCCACAGTTATATTTCGTTGCTACCCAACTCTATACTGTAACAGTCCACTTCTTCGAGATGTTGTGATCAAATAAATCTTTTTAAGCATTTATTGCTGTTATCATTTCGCCCCTTAATGTCCTATTTGTGTCGCGGACTCCGTCCTGCTCTTATCTGTCATCAAATTTATTTCTTTTCTCATCTAAATTGATCCACTTTTTATGTCAACTTCTAATTTCTTTTCTTCAGTCCTCAGAGTTACTTCATTTTTATTTTAATTATCTGAGTGAAGCACTCACCTTAACGCATGGCCGGCCATAACTCTAGGAAAGCCACATAATGGAGTCCATCCATTTAGATTAAACGTAATACACCGTAAAATTTTACAGCCGTAGCCTTTCTTCAGCGTTGATCTACAATCCTTTTAAAAGGTCGGATTTTGCTGGATAACTTTAAAAATATTTTTCGTCACATTACGGTTATTGTTTCTCATAAAGTGTAGGCACAATCTCACGTGTAATATACAAAAATGTGACCATGAAAAAGTCTTTGTTCATTTGGTATGCAAAATGCTTAACCGGTTTAGTATAATAGGCGGGCGCTTTACCGCGGATTGTGCAAAATGCTTACCTATGCTTCGTTACTGAGAATCAGAGTCCTACGTTACACAATGTTATTTTTTCATGTTTCTTGTTAAGCCATCTGTACTACATCGTGAGCTAAGTTTCGGCTCTGCAGGATTCAGAGGATTACGCAAATTATACCTTATCGGTTTCCTACAGTAAAATGGAAGAATATGAGGTTTTTCGACTGACTGTGAGGATGGCAGAATGCTAAGTATAAAATTCAATGATCATGCATCATGGTGCAAAAAGATTACAATTTTTATTTGTCTTCAACTAGAACATAGTGGTTTAAAAAAATGTGAATTATGGTAGTTAAAATAACAGGCTATTCAAACGTAATACAAATTACTAACTAGCTAGTCTTCACTTGTGTTAGAAACATTTTATTATTATTCAGTTGGTATTCTTTCATTAGGTAAGCAATTTATTTGATATGCAAACAGTTCTTCTTGCTAAAATCATAATAAACACATTTCAACTCTACCAACAATTTATCACAAGTGATGGGAGAATTGAAATGGATCCACAGCGAGGCATTAACGAGTAGAATTGCTGTTCAAAACGGAACTCTACGTCACTTGTTTTTAGGATCAAATATAGTTGGCAGAGGAGTGTCACAAGGCAGCATCGCAGGGCCGTTGCGGTCACTAACGATCTAAGTGATTGGCGTTTGTTATCACATTTATAACGAGATCACTGCAGGGCTATTGCTTCAATTAGTTCAGTGAGTCTCAATATGGAACTAATTTGGTTCGGGTGCCATTTTGGGTAATTTCTTGGGGCATGTGGTCAAAGTTATACTTTCTATTGGATACGTTTTTGTCTGTAGTTGTTGTTTGAATTTTGTCATATATTTTTGATTGGATATCAATAACTTCGAACTGTTTGTTTTTTCTCAAAAGCGATACATTACCTTAAAAATTATCAAGTTCAGAAATTATTAAGTTATAATTGGAAGATACAAAGAAGAAACATTTTAGATGTTATGACTATACACTATTTTCGTTTTAATTTAACACAAGCCACTCACAATTTACTCTGACAAATTCCACGAGCATGAACACTCCCACCGCCCAAATTTAAACTCTAAAAGCTTAATTCAGTGTGAAAAGTCAACAAAGTCAAATAAACATTGTAGGTAAGTGAGTCAAGGGTAAAGTTGTAGGCCCAAGGCCACACAACGTAAGTTTGTGCGTAATATAAACCAAGGTTGTTAGGCCATTTTGTCAATGAGATAGGGCGGTATTTGGACGCCGACGTTCGATAGCGTCGGTGCTTGCAACTTGATGTTATTTATGAGGCCCTTTGAATATATTTTACGCTGATAGTATACTTCAGGAATAGATTTCAATGGGCGATGGGTGTGGAATGTGGGAGTAGGTTTTTCCGTCATGTGGTAGTGTTCACATAAATTGAAGTTGGATTTCCGTTAAAATTTATAGTGATGTATTTTTTCAGTTTGTGAAAATTTAATCAAGGCCTGCTTTATATTTCCAGAAAATTTTGACGAAGACTTTCTATCTTTATATCAAATATCTAAATTGAATAGGAAAATGAGTTTGTGTCAAAGGATCTTCTAGATAAGATAACAGGTACTTATCTGGAGACGTCACTATACAATCATGGGCTCAGATTTTAAATATTGGTTTACTCCATTCATGTTTTTACGCAATGTGTAGGAAAAATACCTTAGTCAAATAAAATTATCTCACAGTTATTGAAATAAATAAAAAGCTTAACTATTTTAAGGCTACTATTAATACTAACGGATATTTACCATGTTTACTGTTTGTTATGAGTTCCCGATATTTCGGCGCTGTTGTTGTTGTTGTTTATCCGTGATCATGGTGCTTGCAACAGCGCCGAAATATCGGGAACTCATAACAAACAGTAAACATGGTAAATATCCCGTTAGTATTAATAGTAATGTTAGTGACCATGATAGTTTAAAATCTTTTAAGGCTGCTTGAAAACACGTCAGAAAATAATAATAATGAAAAATAAAAGTTAACGATGTTTACTGCAAATGAGTCGTGAAACAAGGACTAGGCTACTAAAATCGTTAATGACCAACTTTTAATTATACCTTGGTTAGGTATAATTATACAAGGTGGAGACGACAATACGACAATTTTGGCCAAGGTTTTTGAAGTAGCGAGTAGGTAACATGTGTTTAACGTTTATACCGATGCGGGATTCGTTAACCTATTGGTGGTAGCCTATTATCTACACTATGTAGAAAATGCTAAAAATGAAAAATAACGTCCTGTGAATAAACTGCATACAAAATTCAGTCGAAAATAATTTTCGATTGAATTTTTGTATGCAGACTGGGAACGTCATGAGTTACATACAGTTTAATTTATTGTCGCATTGTCGTCTCCACCCTGTATGTTTAATTGGGTATAATCGTATTACATAATAATGATGATTTTTCGTTCTAGATATAATTAACTGTCAAATGAAACTTGATGTTAAAAACCTATGTTGTGATATCCATTTCGGCTATCAAAGTATTGCTCTAATAATTTATTAGTTCAAATTCAAAATAATTTATTATCTCTACACAAACACTTACGACTTATTATGTATATAGAACTTAAAATTACGGTACATAGATAAGTTTGTGAGAGACTGGTGTCTGCACTAGGAAAACCTGTAGCATAACATCACGCAGATCAGCAGGGATATGATTATATAAAGGGTGTAAACCGAAAGGCACTTGTTCTCCCCGTCTTTGCAATCATTTTTTTGTTCTAGACCATACCTGGGAACCTTCTAGTTACGGATATATTGGAGGTCAAAGTTCCAACTTTTACACAAGTTTTTTTTTAAATACATGATTTTAATGTAAGATTTTTACTTTTCACACCCCCACGACCCCCGTACTATTCAATCCATCCATCAGCACAATGCTTTGAGTGCTTTCCATCGAGTCCTACCGTAAAACGTGATTTTTCACCCCAAAAAAAAAAGTCGATTCCCAGCAATAATTTTTGCGTAAAGTTACTCAGTTTGATGTACAGAATGCTTGGTTGACGGCTACGTGAAGGGTCTGTTTATACCCTGTATAGCAATACAGAACAAAACAAAAATGTCTTCTGAAAAGAAGGATTGGAATAAGTTGACACTAAGAGCTTGTTCAGACACGGCGGGAACCGCGCGATTTCAGAATCGCATGGAAATCGCGAGAGTCTTATTTGTATGAGTTATTAAGTAATCGTTCAGACATAACCGAGCGGTTAATCAAGGCGCGACATGCGGGAACCGCGCGGTTCCCGCATGTCTGAACTAGCCCTAAAACTTCAACGAAGTTTTTTTTTTTTAATTTAATGCTGGGCGAAATTTTTAGGCCAGTAAGCAAGAAAGTTACGTGCCAAGGTTTAAGTCAGAACATTTCAAACGTACACACCTATATATTCAGCACTAGACAGTTATTCATGCCCAATCCTACATGTGGAGTTTCAGCGCAATGCGTGAAAATTCTTGTGTTTCTTTATTCAAGCTTGATTTGTTATAGGCATAGCAGAGTGGCAACAATTGCCTACAAAATGTAATAGAGCACACGTGGTACAGATGCAAGGAAAATATTGCTTCTGAAATATTTACTGCGTGGACTAATTTTTTCAGTAGCAGCCACGGAGTCTGGATTTGCGTCCAGTTGATGGCAATAGGCTCGCCCCCTATTACATGGGACTTAAACATTACTGGCGAAATGTGGGTGTACTATTAGGTACACCTCTGCCTAAACCTTTGGGGATTACAGGCGTGATGTTATGTTATGTATGTATATTTTATCAACCGCTATTCGTACGTTTATACTCAGGTAAAAATGAATTCATATCAATAGTTTGAACGATGAAGTTTGATCGGCATCCAAACACCTCATCGCCTACATAAAAAATGAAATAAAACACAAGTTCAATGCATTATAAATGATATTCACTTCGGTGAACATATTATTATTTTATCTTCTTTCACAAACTGTAGACTGAAGCACGTACAGTCCTAATGGCCTACATTAGTTTCAGTTAGATCCCATTAAACTTCTCGTTAGATGGGATCTTGGTTCTATTTTCTACTACTTGAAGATTAAAATAATTCTGTGTAGAGAAAATTTTACGTTAATCTTAGCAACTGAAGCTCAGAAATAGTATGTATATAACGATATGTATCCGGCTCGAAGGACCAATTCGCTTTTCTTGTCCATGCTATAAGAAATGGATTTTGATACGGGTTTCACTATTATTTAAACAATTAATTCACGATAGTTTATAAATAATAAATAGGTATATTTTAAAATCTCGAAGATTTACTATTTATCAAAAAAAACTGTATGATGCTACGGCAGGCCGCTAGAATTTTAAAAACAGTAAGTAACTACAAAGAAATGAACACATCTTTTGAGAAGCTCACATCAATATTTAGTAGTATGTGTGATGTAGGAAAGTCGTAAAACGACCTGTCAAAGCTAAAAATACTAGCTCAAGATTTAACGTGGCAGTTGCGTCCAAAACTAGACCAGCAACCCCGATAAAACCCACAAGATTAAAGACATAAAAGTGCTCTCAAAGTTACATCAATGTAGGTAAATCTTCTCTTCAACTTGTGCAATCTGTACGAAAGGGTTTAACTTCCATTTGACGAAAACATACATTTTATTGTTCTACTTGACCTCAACAATTATCTTTTAAAATTCATTAGCTTCTTAAAGAGTGAAAAAGAGTAAAAGTGTTCGTGAATAAAAGTTTATGCATTGTAATTTCTTGTTTCTGCGATTTTCATGCTTCGAGGCCCATTCGTAATACCTTTTGTCAGGTCTTTTCCGTAATAGCAATTAGTTTCTTTTTGTGATTTGCAAAAGTCTTTAACAGCGTTGTAATTTTCTTTTTTTTCAGCTATTTCCGTGTTTCATTTTCAACACAAAACACATCGACAGTGGAAATAAACGTCACGGCATTTAAATCACACTGATGTTCTTTACGACTTTTCATATTTCAACCGTCAATACCTTGGCTAATTATATCCAGAAATATATTTCCCAATTATTGTTTCGAATGATTTCACTGTATTCAATGTATTTAATTACAAATTTGTTTTACAACATAATTACGTAACTTGAAAACTGGAAATCATAATATTAATTATTAATTTAATTTGCTCTCATTAAAATTCCAAGAATAAAGTAGCACGAGGTGGAACATAAATTACGTATAAAGTTGCGCTCTCGACGTTCAAAACAAATATTAAACGGACGCGGACGTTGGAAGCTAAAGGCTTTATTTGTACTTCCAGTATTAACTTTGATGATTATAGTGCAGTATGAGTCGTTCCAAGGGTAAAGCTGACCTATTTTAATAGGTCAGCTAGATTTTTTTTAGTTCAGTTGAATGTTTGATCGTTGTTAGGTAAATATTATTATAAGGGGTGTGACACACAAATGTTCATCACAAATGGTCTGTATGATTAATTATATTTTAGCAAAATTAAATAATATAGATATACGCTTTGGAATGAGCAACTACAGTACTTTCACAAGTTATTATGCCTTGTGACTGGGACTGTAGCTTCGCTCTCTATATTTTTCTGACATTCAAAAGTACCAGTAATGGTCTAATTGAAATAAATGTTTTGAGTTTGAGTTTGCATAAGTTTGGGAAAAAGCCGTTACCTTAAATTGTGCAGAGCCTACCCGAACATGCTTCAGCGATGGGAGACGATGAACGTTGTTTGCCGATCGGCACGAGTTGAATAAAATCTGTATATTTAGTTGTTTCGGGTCGGTTTTGGCGTTCTACGAATACTGCCGAATTGAATGTACCGACCAGACAATCTGAGTAACAACTGTGAAATAATGTGGAACGTGACATAACGTTATCTATAAAGCTTAGTAGTATGATATTAATTTTGGAACAGTTTGTTTACACTATAACTTCGATACCGAAAATTGTTATTGCCTGCCTCTTCGTGGAAATTGGGCACATAGGCAAACTGAATTTCCTATGTAAACTTGAGACACATCGCTGCACTCTATCAAGGGGTGAATTTCTGAATATCCATTCGGAGTGCAAATAAAATTAACTAGCAAAATTCCGCAGATATAATGAGAATCAATGTTTACACCTGATATTACTAGCAACTATATAACCAGTGGTCGTTGACTCCATAATAATCAACAATATTGTTTTTTATTTCTTAAATTTTTAGATACATAAAGAAAAAACATTTAAAAACATAACAAATAGTGGTGTCGGAAGCATGGTCTAAGCTACTGGTGGTTAGGGCTCCAGAGACAGGCACCACCTCAGAATGTGAGCCGTAAACAAAACTACTGCCTTCTGAATCAGGCCCTTGATCCAACCTCCAAACGAGAGCCTCGAAAGATGTTCATTAAGGCTCATTATATTAATAATTGTTTCATGTTAATTTTCGTAACCCTTCAACTTTGCAGTCTTTCACTAATTAATTTAACCTGACCTTGATATCTTCTTAATTCTTGTTTCTGCGATATGTAGCAATCAGTCACGGAACCACTTTAAAATACTAAAAAAATACCAAACCTCCCAGATTATTCCGTATCATATTCCTTCCCTACATAAATTACGTTAGAACACGCTCCCGATTGACAAGCCAGTTCTCAGAGTTTATAATGTTGTTTGCCATGGCATAAGCATTGCTTTCAGAATTGCTTGCCAAAATTTTCCTGGCAGCTCAGTTACGAAGTCCGCAATACGTACATGATCGGAATATATGAAGTCTGTGCTCGTACTTAAGAATATAAAGCAGATTTAAACTTGGAATGTACTGAACTTGGGTCACTGAGGTAAAATTTTGCTGAAGTAGGGACTGTATTATACCATTGCTTGATCGTTTGACGATCTCGTTGGTTTAGCCAAAAGGTTGCTGGGCAATTGGGCATAAGTTTGATTCTTAAGTTTAGTAAAGCGTGATTTGTATCTAGTTCGTGGCAATAGGTACTCTCTCTTTCAAATGAAACTTACTAAACATAACTATTTTCTAAAAACCCTTCAATATTATTAAGATTGCCGCAATTAGAACAACAAATTTTACATAAAATACAACAATTATTTTTAGTATATGCCAAACGTGAATATAGTTTGTTCAGAATAAGTAACTGAATCGATTCCAATAATTTTTAAACCATGTTATATTGTGTCCCAAATATTAAAAAAAGGTTACAAATTGGGCACCGAGCGACACTAGTACCTATCGCAATCATTTAGATACCTACTGCCAAATTATTAATATCAATGAACTCAACACGACGCTGGAGGCGCGCGCGCGGTTTCGCCGCGTGGTGACCACGTTTTTGTGCGGACAGAACAGGCCTATAAACTTTGTGATTTTTCATGATACAGTTTTGAAATTTTGTACATAGATTCTTTACATAAAAATACTAGACACGTGTTTCAGGTTTCGCATCTACTAAAAATAATGTTGTATTTATGTACATTTACCATCAACTCGAAAACGAAAAAGAAAATGAAGTCAAAAATAAACCGGTGAAATGTGGGTGAAACTACTCCTCTGCATGACCTTTCCGAGAATACGAGCGAAATGTTTTGTAACAGTTAATTGGAAATGCATAAATGACGGCAAAATGTTTTCACGTGGCTTTTTAATGAAAAGGAATATGTCAGATGTGGTTTTTTCCATTCACGCGTATTGTGACGGATGGCCAAAACAGTACGCGAAAACAAAAAGGGTTTTTCTACTGAAACCTGTTTGTATGCATATTTTCTCGTTACAATATGAAATTGATGCATGTTCGATTTGAATTGCTAGAAATATTAATTCGTTTCGAATGTAAAAAGTATTTCATGCATATATTTGTGTGAAATGCAATCAACAATGTAACTTTTTTTTATTTTTTATTTTTTAATGGCCTTGTATGTCACACTTTTTTTTAACGTCGGTAAATTCATAGTTTCAATTATATTCATTCATAATTTCAACATTTTCATCGTGAATAAATTGATTGTAAGGTCAGGTGTTTTTGTTGAATGATAATTATTTTCACCAATAATTTTGTCTGGCTTTAACACTACCTACATGTGTAATTATATTTGGAATCACCTTCAAAAAGGTGACACGAACTCCTAATTTTTGTTTTGCAAAGAATACTTGACGATTCCAGAGACTGCCGTAACAAATGAGACCCAATAAAACAATTGAAACCTTAGAAGGAATCAAATTTTTACGCGCGATGAAAAATAAACAGCATCCAAGATATCGTAATTGAATCTTTCTTTTACAAAATGTACTGTAAAAGAAACGTAGGCACTTACGTTTTTGTAAATAGAAAGTTTGTAATCGACAGAAATGATGCCATTGGTACATTTGTGAGTGTTCCATTCCAGATATTAAAGTCTCAATTATTCATTTTTTTAATTCCCAATTGGGTCTAAGATTTACGTTTATTTTATGGTTAAATTGGTTGCTTTAACGATGTTTCTGCGTTTATAGTAGGGCGAAGATATAATTTTGTAACTTAGCATGACAAACAATCTTATTGCAATTTAATTAATATAATATCACGCCTGTAATCCCCGAAGAGATAGGCAGAGGTGCACCCATTAGTAAACCCAAATTTCGCCGGTTACGTTTAAATCCCATGTAATAAAGAGCGAGCCTATTGCCATCAACCGGGCACAAATCCAGACTCCGTGGCTGCTATTAAGACATTCTTGAAGAAAAACCCAATAACATTTTACCTGACCCGGGAATCTAACCCCAGACGTAATCCATACTGGTTCCTACCTTATACAACTTTGAACTTATATTATAAGAAAGGAAAACCGCTTACAAAAAGAAATATGGAAAGGCACATTCCTTTTCAAATGCAAATGTTACTGTGAAAGTCCTCCTTTTACCCGTAGTTCTTCGAAATAATAAAACTAACGAGTACATAACAACCCTTACATAAACTAAAATTCCTAGAAGACCAAATGGCAGAGCATTTTCCTTTACCAAGACTAAAAAAGTAAAGAAGCAAGCAAGTTTTCGAAAGCAAGAAGTTATTTTTATGTAATTATTTTGTACCCTATCACAATGTTTTCTTATTCAACCCAAAGGTTGACTGGTAGAGAATGCCTTGTGGCATTAAGTCCGCCTATGTACCACTATTGTACATGAAGTTTAAATTAATAAATAAATAAAATATAAAATTTATATGAAGATAGAAAATGAGATGAATGCATACTTCCTCTCTAAAGTGGATTGGGAAACTTGTGCATTCAACCTCAAAGCTTTCAACTTTAATCGAACCTGACGACACGGTTGGCGCAGTGGCTGAGCGATCGGCTGCTGCGCTGCGTGTCGCGGGTTCGATCCCCGCACGGAACAAATATTTGTATGATCTGCGGGTACCTGTTCCGGGTCTGGCTGTTTGTGTATGTGAGTTTAAATATTTGTAAACTCATCCACGATACAGGGGAAATTTCTAGTGTGGGGAATCGATTTCATTTATTAAAAAAAAAAAAACTTTTTGTGGCGTTGTAAATGTGAGTTAGTTTTAAATTGAACTTTATGAAAAGGAAAACGTTTAAGTTAAACTTGAGCTATCGTAACTGTCGTTAAGATCTAAAATGATTTTACAACCTGCTACAGGGTGGGCTGTATTCTAATTCCACTACCGTTTCAGTCATTTTAATTTAAAAGAATAAGTACACAGTATCACCGCGAACTGGAAGACGTTGCGTTGGAAGGCCTCCCACTAGGCGGACCAATGACCTGGTGAAGGTTGCAGGGATCCGCTGGATGCGAGTCGCACGGGACCGGTCAATATGGCGACACTTGGGGGAAGCCTATGTCCAGCAGTGGAAGTCTTTCGGCCGAAATGATGATGATCACGCGGGGTTGTCCCTAAAGGGTTAAGCAGAGGTGTACCATAGTTCACCCACATCCCGCCCGTTATTTATAAGTCCCATGTACCTAATAGGCGCAAGCCTATTAAACACGAAAGACAAAGGAACTTAATGTAAACGGTGTTGCAGCCCAAAAACGGATAGTAATTAATCAATTTACTAGAAGGTATTACCTTTGGGAAGCTTGCCAACTTAGCAACATATGCTAAGGGGGTTAATAGTGCAACGTGTGGGTTGTAAGCTCCTGACCTCTGGCACGCCAGTCTGTTAAATCCTTAGCCATTTTGCTATAGCTCTATTCTGTACATCACGTTCCTTGTTATATAACATTCCTGTTCCCACTGCTCGGACACAGGCCTCTATGAGAGGTAGTAGGTATAGCTACTCTACGCGAGCCTAGGGTGGGTGGGTGTATGTCACAGTCATATTATGTTCAACATTTTGGGTTGCCGGTTTCCGCACGATGTTTTCAGAGCTTTTGTGAAATAAATTACATAAAGTAGTTTCTATCACGACCGAAGACGACCTAAATGAGTTGGTACTGTAACCATAAGGCCACCACTGCTCCCCTCTAAAAGTTTAGCACCTATAAGGCTACGTACTGACAGGTGGGTTGCTTGCTTAGCCCCTAAAGCATAGCGAGTAGTGAAGTGAAACAAACGTTCTATGATTTTTAATCACTGCGCGCTTGGCACCATCGTCGCTACTCGCCTAGCGTGTATCGAAGTAGCGCACAGTGCGGCCAGTTGCAAAAATACTCGCCAAGCAACCTAGACTCTGGGCACCAACCCTCGTGTCAGTGCGTTCGTAGCCTAATAGTTAGATGGACTTATTATGTACTGAACATATGAGGTGCTGATATTTATTACATAAAAAATACTCCTGATAGTTACCGTCACAATCTTAAGCGCCGCAGCACACACCGCCAGCTGGCGGTGTGGCCTGCGCTTTACGGAAGACGTTTCATGTGCATTCAGAACTTCTTATCCGAAAATGCTTTATTAGCTAGGGTTTTTCGCAAATAGATCTCAGATTAAGGTCAGATCCTTGTAAAAAGTGTATTTTTTTTACTCTACGGGAAACATAATTGATAGATTTATGGGTTTGTCTGACGATAATATTGGTGTAAACAACTCTGTCTAGCCTTTTCTCAATTATGTTGGGGTCGGCTTCCCGTATAACCAGTATTTAACATGGAGCGACTGCCTATCTGACCTCCACAACCCAGATAGTACTGGGTAATCACTACCTCTTGGTAAGACTGGTTGTCAGACTTTCGTGCCACTGACTACCTAACGACTGTCAAAAATCTACAATTGACAGCCGGAACCAACGGCTTATCGTGCTTTCTGAGGCGCAGAGAAAACTCGGTATGTAATGGGTGGTCACACAACCACGCACCAACCTAGGCAAGCACGGTTTAACCTTAAAATTGACTCAACCGGCTGTTATTATTTAGCCACGAGCTCCTACACCTCCGGGAAAAGCCGTGCGTTCATACACTTAAAATACGAATTCAAAATCACATTATCTCATTTTCAACTATAAATTGCCGCCCATTCCACTAGTCTTCAATAAAGCTTCTAATATCGTAATTAATTCCATGCTGGACGTACATTAGCAATGCTAATGTTACACGTGACGAGTATCATCGGAAGCGTTCGATTGCTGGTCGGAATGCATTCGGTACGCCACACTGAATATTTATGGTAATTTTGCAGAGATGATGTAGATATGCCAGCTTGCCCAGCTTATTGCTAACACTGCGACAATGGGAAGGAATTTGTTCTTTAATAAAATGTTTTTTGGGAGCGTATTATACGTAGCGTATTATAGCGTTTTATACAAAAAGTATTCATTTTGACTGCCTCGTTGATCTGGTGGTCGCAAGCGCGACTGCTGAGCTTGAGGTCCGATTCCCAGGTCGGGCAAAGTGTTAATGGGTTTTTTCATTAGGATTTTTTTTTGTCTGGATTGGCGCCGGGGTGATGGCAATAGGCTCGCCCCCTATTACATGGGCCTTAAGCA
Organism: Noctua comes; assembly: GCA_963082995.1. Classification (NCBI taxonomy): domain Eukaryota; kingdom Metazoa; phylum Arthropoda; class Insecta; order Lepidoptera; family Noctuidae; genus Noctua; species Noctua comes. The sequence goes on along the minus strand of OY720280.1, from coordinate 9,490,973 downwards.
TAACTGGCGAAATGTGAGTGTTCTATTAGGTACACCTCTGCCAACCCTTCGGAGATAACTTAGCGTCACCCTTGTCCCATCCCATCTGAGAATTTTACTGGTCTTTGTAACCTAACCCTGTATTTTTAAGATCTAAAATTCAAATCAACTCATACATTCCAATTTCTAAAAATAAAACCTTCAGATACTCATAATTTCATCGATTATTCCAAGTTGTTTTCCACATCTGCTTACTGTTTTGTATGCCAAATATGTTTCCAATAAATCGACAAGACCTCCAATATTGCCCTTGGAATAAATTCCAAATCTATTTTATCACCTTACATTACGTATACAAAAATAACAGACGTGTTACCGAAAAGCTGTTTACTGATTCATATAATCATTCTCCTGCCGTTCATCATCATCAACATCATTTTAGCCGAAAGACGTCCACTGCTGGACATAGGCCCTTATCCCAACTTATTTGGGGTCGGCGCAGCACGTCTTCTTCTTCCATACTTCTCTATTACTCGTCATCTCAGCAGTCACCTCCTTTCTAGCCATATCATCCTTCACACAGTCCATCCATCGTTTCTTTGGTCTTCCTCTACTCATACAGTCATCTACATTCATACTCAACAACAAGTCATAATCAAGTACAATGTTGCCAGCGTAATTCAATTCTGAAATAACGTGCTTTTCGTATCAAAAAGCGCTTTTAACAGCTGCATTCTGTAGGACGGCGAGCTAACAGCTTGTGACGGATTATAGCTAAGTGGGCACTAATGTTCTGTATTATAACGATGCTTTACGTTGAGTTGTAGACTTTCAAGAGAATACGATGAGAAACATGATTAGCTTGTGTTGAAGGAAATATTTCGTTCAGATTACTATTTTATCATTCGTGATTGAATTGGTTGATGAGGAGCTCGTGGCTAAATAATAACAGCCGCTCGGGTCGATCTTTAGGTTAAGCCGTGCTTGTCTAGGTTGGTCTGTGGATGGGAAATCGAGTTTCCTCCGTGCCTCGGAAAGCACGTTATGCCGTTGGTCCCGACTGTCATTTGTAAATCTTTGACAGTCGTTAGGGGCCCAAAATTTCTGACAACCAGTCTTACCAAGGGGTATCGTATTACCCAGTACTAACTGGGTTGTGGAGGTCAGATAGGCAGTCGCTCCATGTAAAATACTGGTATTCATCTGCATCCAGTTAGACTGGAAGCCGACCCCAATACAGTTGGGAAAAGGCTAAGCAGATGATGATGATTGAATTGGTTGATGGCAATATGGTCACCCCCTGTTACATGGGACTTAAACATAACTGGCGAAATGTGAGTGTACTATTAGGTAGGTACACCTCTGCCTAACCCTTCGGGGATTACAAGGCGTGATGTTACGGTACGTTATTATTTAATACTAGGTGAGTGTGATGACCCTTTGTGATGACATTTCACATAAAACTGACTGTCTGTTTTCACTCGGTTTCAGAAAAAAACAAGTAGATTACAATTCAAAAATTTTGCGATCTCCAAGCATGGTTAATAATGCCATTATTTTAAGGTGTATTCAAAGTGACCGGACTGGACTCCGGACACAGGACTCTGACAGATAACGTGCTGAAATAGCTGTCAGCAGCCATTCTGGAGTTCGGTCTGTCCGTTCGGTTAGATGGGTTAGACCGCTCCTATAATTGGTTTTATTTTAACCTTTTGAACGCCAGAGCATAAACGCACGCGCGTGTCCTTTCACCGCAAATACCCACAAAAAAAATAGGGATTCCAAAACTATTTAATTGTTTATTTTGTGTTATGGTGGCACTACACTTGGTAGAACTGGGCAAATATTCGTCTTCTATCATTAAAACAAAGTGAACCATAAAAACATTTTTTTTTTGATTCAATATTGCGAAAATTTTGACAAATACGCCAAATGAAGTGCCAGCCATACAGGGTGTAAACAGACCCTTCAAATATCCGTCAACCAAGCATTCTGTACATCACACTAAGTAACTTTACGCAAAAATTATTGCTGGGAATCGACTTTTTTTTTGGGGTTATAAATCACGTTTTAAGGTAGGACTCGATGGAAAGCACTCAAAGCATTGTGCTGATGGATGGATTAAATAGTACGGGGAGAACAAGTGCCTTTCGTTTGTGTTAAGGGTCTATTTACACGCTTTATAGTGCACCGCACATTTTTTCTCACATATTTGTGTTGTTGGCGTACAATGCACGTGCTTGCTTGTGACGTATATGTGACAATGGCGTTCAAAAGGTCAAATAATTTTCAGTCAGATGTCCACTTGTTTGATAGCAGTACAGTCATAAACAGTACGTTAGTTTTCTATAAAAGATTTTACCAGCTAGTGGATTTTTTTTAATAGCCTTTGGCGCACTATATTGATGCCATAACGTAAAGTAAAAAGTGATGTATTTCGCAGTAAGCTGATTTTATATAAAGCCAGTTAAAGCCATGCATCAAAGTCGAGGATTCATTAAACTAGATATTTTTCATTTGGTTTTATTTTTAAATGTTCTGTTGATAGTGAGTTTTTCATCAATCTTTTCATTGGAGACATCTCCTTTCCAATATAATTTTGGTTACTAGCATTATTTTGAATTAGTTATTAATATCGATTTAAAAGACACACCAAAACGATGTATTTCAAATAATTTTGTGCAGTAAGCTACATTATCATGATACACACACAGACACACGTCATACTCCCATTTTAACTTATTGAAAAATACACATTTAGAATAAAGTTATAGTTATGGTTAGCATATTTTCTATTTTCTTTGTTTAGCGGTTTAACAAAGCAATCTCGTCAATTGAGAGCATGGAGAGATAGTATCAGCGATAGTGGACACAATATGCGCATTCATAAATCACGCAATTTTGCACTTACACTATGTTAGCTAATATCGTTAGCTATAAGCACAGTGAATGTGAAGTAAAATATGATTTTAATATTTGAACTAGATATACACAGAATAGATATAACTAGGTAGTAGTTATTGGGTTTTTCCATGAGGAATTTCTCAGTAGCAGCCACGGAGTCTGGATTTGAGCCCGGTTGATGGCAATAGGACCCTTATTACATGAGACTTAAAGACAATTGGCGAATTGTGAGTGTACTGAGTGTACCGAGTGTGGATTACAGGCGTGATGTTAAGTTATGAATAGACACAGAATTGTATGAACCGATTTCCAGCCACTTAAATACGAAATTATGCAATTTTTGTCTTAAACATATGACATGACTCTACCCTTTTTATTTTCTATCTCATTTTATATTTATCTGAATGTTTAGTGATACTAGTATCATTTATAATTAATTTCAAATTAACACCAACATTAAACAGTAATAATAGTATTATTACTTTGTAAATAATTCCAAAATAATTATAATTTATTAACGTCAACAATTGCTCACTCATTCGCAAACAAAATCATCAATCAAAACACAATAAGTCCACAACACAAAAACAGCAAGATTCTTAAAAAAAAAACACTCAATTTGAAAGTTTTTCAGGACTGCATAAAACGCTGTATAAAGCTCTTGTCGTTAACGAGGTTCCCATTAATCGGTAACTGAGTGAAAGCACTAACTTACGTAACGCAGACTTGAGCTATTGACGTCGGCGATATTATACATGATTAATAGTTTCCAGGAGATGATGGTGTTCCAGTTTTAATGTGAGTTTATAAGGCTTGAGAACTAGGTTACACGGAGTAGGCATTTTTATGTGTATGTAGTGTAGGTGATTTATTTTTTGTTTGTTTATAATGTTTGAATGATTCGATGTGTAAGGGTATTCTGGAAGATTATCTTAATAATTTTACAGATTTTGTTTAAAACTGTTTAGTACTACTACTATTACAAATATTACTACACTACTAATGCAACTATTACTACACTACTAATGCAACTATTACTACATACTACTGTTACTACACTACTATTACTACTTACTACTATTACTACACTACTATTACTACATACTACTATTACTACACTGCTATTACTACATACTACTATTATTAAACTACTATTACTACGTACTACTATTACTACACTACTATTACTACACTACTATTACTACATACTACTATTACTACACTACTATTACTACACTGGTATTACTACATACTACTATTACTACACTACTATTACTACTACTATTTTTATTTATTTAGTTAGTTACTATCTATTTGGCTGAGGATAAATTTTGATGGTTGCGTAAAACTTTAAGATTTTCTTTTTGGTGGCAATAAGTGTGCAGCTCACGTCGAAAAGTTAATAAATTGCTGAATTACATAGTGTTTTTCGTAGTGTGTGTTACTTTAATTTAATACTAAATACTGGAAAATTAGAAACCCTCATAAAATTATACATTTTACACCCATACGAAGTTGTTACGAATTTCTCTAAAACAGCCTGTAATTATCACAGTAATAACTATTACAAAAGCAATTGGCAATAGTCAGGAGCAACACAATAAACAGAAACTTATGGGGTTACAAAACTTTCAAGTGAATTCCAAGTTTCATTCCCTAACGACATGATAATTGAATACAGAACAACTATTGTGATATTAATACATGTTACTCGTTTAATTGGCTCTTGAAACTATGTAACTATGTCGTTTTGTAGTTGAAATTGAGAAGAATTATAAGACCCAAGTAAAGTTAATCACAATATAAACAAAGAATATTACGAACGTAACAAAATGTAAAGTTAGCATAAGATTATTTAGTATTTAGAAAATATTAGTATTTAATAAATACAAGATGATATAAATAAATGTTTTAATTATGTGAACGAACTCTTTGCTGATAAAAAAAGTATTTGCTGGCTCAACTGAAGCATAAACTAAAAACATTTTCATGAAAGACGATAAAAATTCTGAAAAAAATCTTTTTTTAATGTAGAAAAGTAAAATTATATGCAAAACCAGCCTGACATAGCTAGGTGATGCATTGGTTTACTTAAGCCACACATACCTTGATTAATGCGTTTTTAGATGTAAGTGATTTACTGAAATTCACGTTTAACGAAATCCACACGATTTGTCTAAAAAACACTCCAGATACAACACGTAACGAAACATCGTGTGCAACTTTTTACGAGCAAAAAACTTTTTTCTTAAATCACTCAAGCTATTTGCATCGACGACTCGTGTTGAATAATATTTGCATATTTATGTTCGACTACTGCAACTTATGTAACCCTAGCGATGAGGGTCACATTTTGTAAGAGTTCCTTAACTAATTAACTATTCATGATCAAAGGCGTCTAATACTTACGAGAGTAAGTAACCGGTTCTTTTGAACTTCAGGGAGGTGTTAAAGTATTTGATTCAGTCTTAAAACTTTTCAAAAGTTGAGTATCTTTTACGGTGTCAGGAAAAAATGAATTTTCTTGCGAATGTTCTGAGCAGACAAAAATTATCCTACATAGATAAAAATTGTGCACAAAACAGTACCAACCCTAATTAGTACGGTTCCAAAATAAAATGACAGAATATTCTCTGTTAAACAGAAAACATGCTAAACGGAAATAATTAAGCAGTCGTTTTTTAGTGCAAGAACAGCTTGCTTGCTGCTGCTGCGTGTTGTAAAACAGCTTGAAAAACAAAGTGAATTTCGCTACAATTCGAACAGCAACTTAGTAGGGTCCAGTTCAGATCATCCAGCGTCTAAGGAAGGCTACATAAAGTACTTTGTGTACCAACTCAGAACTTCAACATATTAAAGCCTCGGGCAGTGAGGAAAGTCGAGCTCATATTACTATTGACTGAAAAGCCGGAACGGATGATTAAAAAATACAACTTAATTGGAAATACATTACTGTTTTTCTTCAAAGGCATGGGATGAGCAGCCTCATTGCCTAGCGAGTGTTGGCTGCACTGGTTTAAAAAAAGGTGGAGGAAAACATAATATGGAATCTGGAACGAAAACCAAAGATTCGAAGAATGTGTCATGAACTAACCCGTACTGGGTCCTCGTGATGAGAGAGGACAGCTTTGCCCCAGCAGAGGTTGCGGTATTGGCTGATTATGCTAGATTTGGCTGCTAATAACGAATTTTCTTCACTAATCTACATAAAGGAGCTCCTTTCAGAAATCAGATCACTACGATCTGAAAGGCTGGCTAGAAAAACGAAAGCAAATTTATATAGAGTATAAGAAATAAAATAAAATACGTAAGGAAAATAGACAAAAAAAACCTCAACCATCAATATCATTTGAAAATATTGAAGGGTGAGCTCCATCTAATCGATGTACAAGTACTTCTACTCGATTCACTCCTAGATTAATCGACTGTCAGTCATCGGGGCGATCATACTCGTTCTATCGTTATAAACTGCGAGCGGCAGGTGGCTTTCACGATTTTTTGAGGACACCGATTAGGGCCCACAGCTGGCTAAAAACGAGAAAAATATGTTTTCTAACTTCTCACAATAATGATCCTTGCAGTTACGATCATTGTTTCGAACCGGAACCTAAATAAGAACAGTTTGATATTTATCAGTGTTCAAAAGACAAACTGTTGTTGTATTTTTGTTACTTTCTAGTGGGTTTCACTGTGTATGAAGAAAGTAAACATTATTTCAATACACCTCTTGGTTGTGTTATTTTCATTAATTGTCTTCTGTTTCTGGGACTAAAAATAATAGACAAGTCAAAATCAAAATCAAATTATGTAATCTGATTGCCTTTTGCTAATTCAGTCAAACAATAACAGCAGTGGCGGATGACCTGCTGAAGGTTGCGGGGATCCACTGGATGCGAGTCGCAAGGGATCGGTCAATGTCCAGCAGTGGACGTCTTTCGGCTGAAATAAAGATGAATAACAGCAGTTTACGTGCTTGCCAATTTTTACGCTAATTTTTATGTCGATTTTTGGTCTGAAAAACTGCAAGCGCTACTGCTGATCATGAAGTCCTAGGTTCGATCGACAGGTTGAGCAGTGTTATTGGGTTTTTTCATATCGAATTTCTCAGTAACAGGTCGGAGCTTGGATCTGTGTCCGGTTAATGGCAAAAGGTTCGCTTCCTTTTACACAGAATTCACCAAAATTGGCAAAACGTTGGTGTGCTATGGCATACCTCTGCCTAACCCGTCAGAAATATGCAGGCGTAACTTTAAGGTGTTTTTGATCCAAAAATTGGGCGTCAAAGTTCGATTTATAAGTAACAAACATCATTCCTAAAAAGATCTCACGTGATACACCACAAAGGCCTTATCAACGTTGAATGGCTAAACTCGGCTGTATCTGCAAAGTAAAAAAAAATTCAAGGATTGCACTATGAGTAAAAGCGTGGCTAAAATCGAGCATAAAATGAGAGCTAAAATCCTTACACAAAGCTGTTACACAGAACGAAATAGTTGCATATTATGCTTTAGAATTGCATAAATTTTTTCCCGTTGTGAAGAGCCTGAGCAAAAGAATGCTTGAATTAAAAAGTTAAAAGTATCATCATTCTCATTATGGTTGCAAATCCTCGAAATTAAAACCTGTAAATGAAAAAAACAAAAACAAATAACTTTGCAGATTTTTTTCTGTCTCGCTTTTATAATGCTGTCAATTTTCGAATGATTTTTTTTTTATGAGAACTGATATCTGAAAATGATGTCTGAAGATTTCGTAAACTAATCCCACGTCAGATTCATTTTTAAGTTGCCTTTTAAAATTAACCTGATATATTTATTGTTTATTACTTTATTTTTTTTTACAAATTAATTCCATTTTTAAATATTAATTTAAAAAATATATAAAAAATTGTAACCTCCTAACAATACGAGCCGTGTCCAGGAGTACCGAATTATAGTTTCTTAATTATTAACAAAAATGAATACACCTTTATTTAATCCTTCCTAAATTGGCGAAAGAAATAGTATTTAAACTTATTAATATTTCCATTTGTTCATAAATCCACACCATAACATGTGGTTTTCGTGGTTCCACGAAATAATCCGTGAACCGGTTTTTACCTTGATAAACGTTCACCTTTTTCCACGTTGAACCACTCAGCGTATAAAGCACCACATTTTACTCTTGTTAAGCTTTACAAAGTGATGATTAATTTCATTAAGTTGTCCTGTAGGATTGTTGCGGTTGTCATTCGCACGAGACAGTGATTGCGAAACAATTTAAGAATTTTCCGCTGTTATGTAACTTTGTTTTTGTGATAAATTGTTTTATTGTTGTGATATGGTTCTTTGCATTTTGTTTTGGGGGACGCAGGTTTATAACTAGATATGGAGAAGGGACATCATTTCGGTTCCATACATTTTTAGGCCTTTTATGAAAGTGAGAAAGCCAACAAAAAAAAAATAGTACGTATTGTTAGAACTAGCCATTTGGAGCAATAGTTATTATGGCACAAAAGTTGTAGCTGAATCAAGTTACACAGATTCGATGATTCATCATTTTCATACATTTATTGATTTTTTAAAGTGCTGGGAAACATAAAATAATGATACATTTGCTAGAACTAATGATCCGACGCAATTGTCATTGTGAAGCGACCACTCTGAAGTTGATCCTTTATACCATCCCGTGTCGGATTTGATCACATCACATGACTAACACACAATAAATACTATTAACACTAATAACGGGATATTTACCATGTTTACTGTTTTCTATGAGTTCCCGATATTTCGGCGCTGTTGCAAGCACCATGATCACGGATAAACTGAAGTTATTGCGGGTGGGCAGTACTGAGTGCAAAAAACGAACAAGTAAGAGGGTAGACCGATTTGTCTGCTCATAAACACCCACCCGCAATAACTTCAGTTTATCCGTGATCATGGTGCTTGCAACAGCGCCGAAATATCGGGAAGTCATAGAAAACAGTAAACATGGTAAATATCCCGTTATTAGTGTTAATAGTAATGTTAGTGACCATGATAGTTTAAAATCTTATAACACACAATTGTCAAGGAACTGGTTTTGGCAAAGAAGAATTATGCGAAATGTAATGCATAGAATTGAAAGCTAGCATTTTGTTGACATATATGTTTATCAACATCATCCGCTTAGCCTTTTCTCAACTATGTTGGGGTCGGCTTCCAGTCTAACCGGATACAGCTGATTACCAGTATTTTACATGGAGCGACTGCCTATCTGACCTCCACAATGCAGTTGGCACTGGGTAATACGATACCCCTTGGTAAGACTGGTTGTCAGACTTTTTGGGCCACTGACTACCTAACGACTGTCAAAGATCTACAATGGCACGGAGGAAACTCGGTATGTAATGGGTGGTCACCCATCAACAGACCAACCTATGCAAGCACGGATTAACCTAAAGATCGACCCGAGCGGCTGTTATTATTAAGCCACGAGCCCCTCTGGCATATATGTATGTATCTACTCATTATTTGAGCAGCTTTACCAACATGAATAAACGTATAGTTTGAAACTGTCAGATTATGTATAAATGCCTACACACAAGTACAGCTGAATGTGCTTACATGATATAAGCTTGTTAGTTTAGCGTAAAGCAATTATTTTCCATGTTGCCTTTGACAAGCATTGGCGAAGCGATGAGTTATTTTACTCATCACAAAACTATTATGTATGTCAGTATGAGTGTAGGTACACCTTCTTGTTTTCTTTCAAAAAATCTAAACAACAACATACGGTAACATTAAAAACAAATGCACTGAAAAATGTAACTCCGCGGTAATTATTGTGTAACATTCGCATTCCAAATGCTTATTCATTTTGAAAATAAATCAACACTCATTGCGTTTTATAAGACATCAAGCATGAGATGTTTTCAGGCTTATGAAGCTATGTAATACGAATTTCTTTAAAATCTATCGGAGTAACTTAAGTTACGCAATTTGGGTGCTGGTCTCATGCAAATTACTATGACAATTCGAGTACATTATATGCGTTGGCCCCGTTGGGCCAACCAAAACATTTTTATATCTCCCTTTTCAAGTGATTCGTATATAATTTATAGATCATAAAAAATATAGGATCAATAAATACTGAAAGAGGTCGTCACTGAGACAAAGGCCAATAAATATATTTATTACAAACACACTGTTGAAGTTATGACGATGCTAGTACTTGGTTCAAAGTTCGAAGTAAAAGGTGTTATACCATTTATGCTCTTAGAAATGTACTGGAAAATCGTTGGTATACTAGAATTTTGAGCGAAGCGAAGGAAAATCGAATTAGGAACATGAATATGTAAGAAAAAATAGCTGCTTTAGATTTAAATAGCATTTTGATAGCCAGTAATAGAGATAAATGTGTATTAAATAATGTTTCAAAATTGTAAATTACAGCCAAAAGAAATAGGTTGCATTTTAATAAAGGGGGTACTAAAATACAAGTCTCTATTAGGAGATATTATTTTAATGACCACGGTCATCATTGATAATATAGAAGGCAATTTCAAAGGTAATGCCACTGCCATTATTAGATATCAAAGTGAAATTGTCTTCCATGTAATGGGCACGCATAAAGGACTTTAATTTCAAAATGTCTTTGACTACAGAACGCACTAAAACAAAATCAGAATTTACGATAGGAACTCATCATCAGCCAAGCCTTTTCCCAACTATGTTGGGGTCGGCTTCCAGTCTAACTGAATGCAGCTGTATACCAGTATTTTACGTGGAGCGACTGCCTATCTGACCTCCACAACCCAGTTAGTACTGGGCAATACGATACCCCTTGGTAAGACTGGTTGTCAGACTTTTTGGGCCACTGACTACCTGTAACGACTGTCAAAGATCTACAAATGACACCCGGGACCAACGACTTAACGTGCTTTCCGAGGCACGGAGGAAACTCGGTATGTAATGGATGGTTACCCATCCACAGACCAACCTAGGCAAGCACGGCTTAACCTAAAGATCGATCCGAGTGGCTGTTATTATTTAGCCACGAGCTCCTCAATTTAATTTACGATAGGAACTAAAATACAGAATATAATAAAACTATTGCAACTTACAAGGCTTTGTAGACCATTTGTCAATCAATTCTCTCTTAACAACAATCGAATCGAGCAACAATGTGAACCAATTCATGTAGGAAACACTATTGAACACAGGTGGTGAGAATGTGATCGACGGTCACCGCCTACATCGTCCATGTACGTACACAGGCTGGACCAGCCAACATACGCAATAAATCCCAGTACAAGCTACACAATTTGGACATAACAGAAATCTGCGCCCATTGTGTGCAGACTTGGCTATCCGCCAAAAGGTGCATTAGAGCAGAAACACTTAGCGTCAAACGTTAAAACTTCAACTTTTCATATTGTTCTAGATACTATCTGGATTGTTCGCGACTACGAACTTTTCAGAACCAATTATCCTGTACTGTGTCTTATCGCATTTAAAGCTACAAAGGGACTTAAACCAAGTTTATTCAGTAAAAGTCTTACTTTAAAATTGTGCCTTATTTACGAACTTCATTGAAATGAGTATGCAACTTGCTTCATAACGTACTAGGAATAAAGTTCATTCAAAAGTTCAACCATTTTCTAGTGAAGTGGATGACAACTGTATGGCTTAACTTGGAGACTTTTTGCAGCTCGTTTTCTCCGAGTAAAATAATGACCTTTTAAATTGTCTGATTATATGTGGTTTTGTGAAAATATTCAATTTAATAATGTTATGAAATTACTAATAAATAATTTTTAAAGTTAGGATATGGGTAGTTTATACGTCATTCGTTGTTTTTATGCTTTTAGCTTTCCGACGTAATAAAATTTTATAGCGGTAGTATCTGACTATCTGTACCGAAACTGTGGTGACTCGTTTTTCAAAACAACAATTGCGATTTCGAAAGCTTTGTATATAGAACTTGTTTTACAAACTCTTTTATTTCTTTTTACTACTTGGTTTTAGTTTATTGTTAATACTTAGTGTTTTGTTTGTCTCATATCATGTGTCTTCATCTTGCTTCTCGCTTTTCTTAGATTATTTCCTTTTCTGATGTTGTAATAACAACTGTCTTAATGAACCGATTTGGATTTACAACAACATACTATTCTTACTGATTCTTTTCTTGTACAAAATGTCCCTTCCAATTCCCTTTACATTCAAAGACTAATTCAAAATAACAAGTACACTCCTGGGGTATGAGATCATTGGTAAACTTAATTAATACTTAAATTTCACAATCAATCAACCCGAAAATATGCATTTGATATTATAAAATGCTGAAATCGATTGATGAAATATTTGAATTCCGATTTTAAATCAACTGCAACACACATTGGCTCTAATTTTCCAATCAAATATTGATGAACAGGAAAATCTTCATTTGTAAATCCATTTTGAAAACCAGCATCTGTATTGGAGTGTACTTTACCTTTTTCAATATTAGGGTTCATCCTAATCCTGATACCAAAATTGTTGCTACAAGCGGAAACAAAATTAAATATCGAGCGCTATAACATTATACAAAGTATCATTAAATTCTGTTTTAGGCCTGTTCAGGACCTCGGGATCAGGTGCCACAGGTAACTAGAAGAGATCTGTTTTTATTTTAGTCTTTGGAGCTTTTGGAAAATTATTTAGTGCTAAATATGGCTTTTGATATCGCTTTGGATGGAATGTAAGTAGAATTTGGATTATGTGTGAAAGATTTTTGGTGTTACTTTGAATGTTTTTGATTGACTTAATAAATTGTTGAATGTATCAGATTGTTTTTACCCGTGAATAGAAGTAACGAAGATAAATTGGTTATGCTTGTAGGATCCTTGCACAATTTTGAATTATACACCGTGACTTTTTAGTCGTCTTACAAAAGCGGTCCACGCAATGTACCCAACATAAAATAGCTCTAGGTGCGTTTGTTTTTTTTACCTGCCATAATAGGCACAAAGAAAAATAAATAATACATTAGAATAAAACTATGAAACTTCCTGTTAATGATGTTTACGTGTCAAACGGGACAACATACCTACCCAGCGCTCGACTCCAGTAGATCATTGCTCGCAACAGAGTGTTTTGTCTACGTCATGCGTCATAATACGGAATAATATTTTTATTTTAAAATTATTAAAATCTCATAAATACCATTTTTTTTTTTAATGTTTAGTAGTCATTGGATACATGAAGTGGGCTGCCGTTGTAAGACGACTAAAAAGTCACGGTGTATAGACAACCCTGTTTGATTGCGTGTGGCTTTGATAATTCCAAGGCACTAGGTGTTATACCAATTCCATAAAAACAAGCATGAAAATTCCCGCATCAATAGACAAATATATTATTCCATTGGATATCTTCAAGGCTATTTTTCTAGGATAGGCAGTGGAGCGTGTTTACAAATGTAGGTCGATTGAACGGAAACAAATAGAAGGCATTACGTTAACGACATCTTGTTCTTGTATTTGTTGGGCTTCGCATGTGGCAGTGCTCCTAATAACGTAGTAAACGGATTAGTGTAGCTTTAAAAATATGTGTAATCGGAAAATAATGGCGGATTATTTGTAAATAGAAAGCATGTGTGTGTTTATAATAGGTGTTTTCAGAGATGTTAATATGTGTTGTTTGAGTGTTATAATAAGGTGTTTTTTATAAAATCTTCTAAATGTAAAAATACTAGTTTTACAGATTATGTACCTACCATGTATAATGAAGCTTAGAAACATGAGACATAATGTCTAAAGTTGGTTGTATGTACTGTACAAAACTTTGTACCTAAGTTCCAGTTGAACATTTTACTGGCCTAGAAACAATTCTCATTTTAGACGACCAACCCTAGCAACGCGCGTTTAAAGTGGCCCAATATACAGAGCCTAGATTCAGACAACAAAATGAGTACCTAAGTATATCTACCTAAGTACTCATTTTGTTGTCAACAAACTTACTTTCGCATTTATAATATCAGTTAGGACATCTCGTAACTGATATTATAAATGCTAATGAAGTTTTTTTGTTACCTTTTCACGCCTAACCTCTAAGCACTGAACCGAGCATCCTGAAATTTTAGATATACGTGTACGTGTACTGATACGGACATAGGGTACCTTTCATCCCGAAAAAAAGAACTTTTCCCAAGGAAAACAATAATAACGCTCTTATGATAACAGATGGCGCCACGTGTCTTTCTGAATTATATTAACACAGAGTATCAAATTCTAAATCAACGCGAGCGAAGCCGCGGGCAAAAGCTAGTAGTATTACTTTCGCCAAAGCAAGGGCTATTTTAGGACAGACCAGACATTCCCAGAATAAGCTTAAAATTCGCGCTAGCTTGACGAATTCTAGTAACCAATAGCTTATGCAAATGGTGAATTGAAGGGGAAAACAAACCTATTATCAGGTCTGCAAATAAGGGTAATCAAGATGATTGCCCTAATATCGTCTATGAACGATTGCCGTGTAATGGCAGTTGATAGAAACAAAGGTTTTCCAATGAAGGGTACAATAACAGTTACTATTATGGTTTTAACGGTCGATGGTAATTAAGATTTTAAACTATCATGGTCACTAACTTTATTATTAATACTCGAAACGGGATATTTACCATGTTTACTATTTCTTATGAGTTCCCGATATTTCGGCGCTATTGCAAGCACCATGATCACGGATAAACCGGGAACTCATAAGAAACAGTAAACATGGTAAATATCCCGTTTCGAGTATTAATAATAATGATGGTAATTAAGGTTTTAGTTTATTTGTGAGGTTCTTTTGAGGTGTGTTTTACGTTTAATTATAAGTTAAGTGTTGGTTGTAATGTTTGTTATTGATTTGATTTAAGGTAATTTTTGGTTAAGAAAGCGTGTTCGTTCTTAACACATTGCCGTCTCCGAAAAAAATCATGTCCACCAAAATAAACTATCAAATGATTTGAACAAAAAAAATCAAATGACTACTCTCTCTAATATAAATTGATGAAAACGTAATTTGGCAATAATTACGGTACTATAGTATAGTTTAAAAGATGTTTATTAGAATCACTCTCGGCTGAATATTTGCTGAATATTATTTGTTTGATATAATAATTTTAATTTAATGTACTGTCAGCTGTGAAGCTACCTTTCATAAAATCAATTTAAAAAAATAGAAAAAAAAACAAGAATCTAAAAATCATTTTGAAATAATATCACCGGCACCGTTTCATGCTATTGACAAAACAAAACGTCCAATACAGAGACTCAACATTTTATCAAAATTGATACAAAAAACCTTACTCAACAGAAACAATACAAATAGAAATCTGAAACGCTAGTTCAGCAGCCCCAATTGCTGTTGGCACCAATGACAATGCACTCAATAACGAAATACTCCGGTGGAATTTTCGAACAAATAACTATTTAACGAAGTTGCTTTGGTGTTAACATTTTGCTTGCTAACAAGACAGGTTAGTCGATACTTATGCGATGGCGAGACTAAAAAGGCACTGAGTTTTCTTTCAGATACTTGTAAAAGGAAGATTTCTGTACGAAGGTACAGTCACGAGCACCAATATGTATACACTTCTCTGAATTTGAAAGTAATTTTCACCAGAAATAACGATTGTAACTTAGAGATAGGTATTTTTTCATAAAATTATGAGTTCCAAAATACTACGTTCGTAACAACATGAAATTTTAATCAGAACAGTAGGAGAAAAACACTTTTTAAAGTTTTTAAGTTTTTACATATTGGTACTCGACTGTACATGACAACGTAGGCGAAACTCTTGCACCGTAATATTTGTGGAAGAAAGTTCCTACCAAATTATTAGTGGCATTTAGGTATAAAGGGACCTTAAGACCTTTAAAACCTTCTTCTTGTAAATGCCAAGGCTAGATTAGCAGCTTCTTTTCAATATTCTACAGCGAATTTTAAATGCCACGTAATTTCGTAAAACATTTAGCAAGATTCAAAAACGATTTTTTCAAAATGTATCGATTTCAACTTTGAAATAAGGCCCATTTCTTTATAGTATAAAATTCAAAATACTATGTTCATAACTGGATACAATTTTAATAAATGTATGAAATGTAGGAGAAAATGACTTAAAAAATTTGCTACGATACATTTATTATGGTCAAAGTTTTTCTGGCAAGTGCCAGGCAGTACTAATAATTATTTTTTAACAATCTTCTATACAACAGAACTACTCAGTATTTAAGAAAAGTTAGTATTATTTTTATGCAACTTTAGAACCTGATATTTTAAAATTGGCCATCGCCACACGTTGGTAGGTATGCATACGTTCCCGGTACATTCTAACACTACTCAAAGCCACACATTTTGTTAACCGAAATATAAGTCATGTCTGGCAGCCCTAGGATCTTGCTCTATTAGTGCTGGTGCCTGTACTTACTTTGGCACAAAAAGTACAACGGGTAGATATTGCAAGCTAACTTTACAAAGTTCATGTTCTAGCTTCCTCGTTCATCTTAAGGAACAAAAGTTGCTTACTAGCACGTGCAAGTTTTAAGAGTCAACCGAGCAACGTGAGTTGTTGTGTGTACAGTATTCATAGGAAACGGGCTGGCAACAGTATTTGTTTTGCTTGTACAATACCTTTCTCGTACATTTTTGTGTGCCAGTTTCGAAATACTAACTCGACCCGTTTTAGAACAACTGAAATGCCTTGCCTGTCCCCAACTATGTTGACGTCAGCTTCCAATCTAACCGGCTGCAGCTAAATATATGGTGTATGGTATGGAGTGACTGCCTCGTCACTCCATATAAAATACTGGTGACCATAGAATAGAATACTGATGCCTGGTGTGCCATGTTACTGGGTAACAGTGGCGAAGGTTCCATACAACCCGATTCCTACCGGCTTCCCTTTAAAAATGGCACAGTCAGTATTCTATAGCCAATAATATTCTATAAAGTAAAGATATGTACTCCGGCTTACCTCTTACAAAATTGACCCTTCGCTACTGCTGGGTAATACGATGCCTCTTGGTTACAGGCATGTAACGACTGTCAAAGATCTACTAATGACAGCCGAGACCAATGGTTTAAAGTTCTTTCTGAGGCACGGAGGAATCTCGATATGTAATGAATAGTCATCCATCCACAGATCGACCTCGATAAGCGTAGCTGAACTGTGTGGCTGTTATTTTTAACCTCTAATAGCTAAGCTTAATTTTTTAAAGTACAACAAACTTGAACACGTGTGTTTCCATCAATAACGTCCATTGCCGTACCTACAGTTGTCGGAATTCTTAAAATATTAATTCTATTTCCAAGGAAACTGCTACTTTGGCCAAAGTATTTCTTGCTAATAATTCATCTTCGAACCAACAATGCGAAGGAAATAAAACGTAGCCCAATTTAACAGAAAATGGGGCAAGAGACGTCGGTTGACCGATTAATTATTCGTTCGCCATCGAAGCTACGACTATCGTTGAGACTAAGGCACGCTGGCGACATCGATTGCCGATAGTGTAGGTATCTACTTGAAGGTATAAAGTTAAATCAACGGCTCGAAAGAAAATGTATAAATGTAAATATTGGTAGATATGGCGACTGTTTCAAATTATGTTAAATTACCGTTATTACAAATTCAAAATTAGCAATTATAGAACGAGTATTTTATACCAATTAACAAAGAGAACGCTATTTGTTGACGTCCAGATTAATTTACAAAGTGATGCAATAAAAACTAATTGACGGCAAGGCCGTTGAAATGGGTCTAAAGGATAATATCCTGGTACATTTAATCGTGTTGTGAACATCCGATAGGGTTAGTTTACATCCTATTAAAGGGGTGTTGAGATGATACTATCTCACTAAATCCCAGTCCCTTCGACGACTAAAGATTAAAGCGCAGTGCAGTGTCTCGCTTCCATAGGTAGGGTTGTCGCCACCTTCACCCAAGCGTAAGTAGGGCGATGGCCAGCCGCAAGCGCGGCGTCAACCCGTCGCAAGCGTGGCTCCTACCCAGCGTCGCCGGTTAAGTGCTTATGTTAGGTGGACTCCTGCTTGACGGCGACCCGACGATGATTTGACGTAATGCTGATCCAATACTGTGTTTATAAGTGCATTTGAGTCCCACTGCTGGGCAAAGGCTACCCTTCCCTCCTTCCATTAACCCGTATCCATAGCCCTTATTAACCAATCTTTGAGAAAAGAGTCGAGTTCGTCCCGCTATCTCCTGCTGGGCCTGCCATGTCGCCGTGGTTACTTTAGCCCATAGCTCCTCCAGCATGCGACGATGTGGCTAGTCCCATTTCCATTTATAAGTGTGAGTTGTGCTTAATTGAGGAATCCGTTACGAATTCTCGGTAGCAGGTTGTAGGTATCTGGGAAAGCTCTTCGTTAAGGAGCTTGTTCAAGGATGTAAAACCACCAACCCGTTTCTGCCAAGCTGCGTTGAAGCTGCGTTTCGATGTTTCGGTTTGAAGGGTGTGGGAGCCGTTGTATTGCAGACACATTTTAGTTGTTTTTGGGATTGCAATGGATTTGGCAATACCAGGCCGGCTGTTGGTTTAAAAGCCAATTAGATCCGCTCGAAAAATTTTGGACTTTGACTGGCAATCTCGCGTAAACGACCCCTAGTACTATGCCAAAATTTATTTATTAAAACTTTATGCACAAGTAAAAAACTGTACAAAGGCGGACAGAATTCAAATACGTACGTTGCATAGATCTCAAAAAAATCTTCTGTGACAGAAGAACCAAAAAGTGTTCGTTCATGTTAAGGTTCCGCGTTTCCTTTTAAGGTCAGCACCTTACAAACTAAAACATACCTAAAGTTATCAACTTCAGTGACTTGTCACTAAACAGTTCTATCTTTGGAAGTCTACCTAAAGGCCGGAAAAAGATTAAGGTCAAGCCCGGTCTAATAATATCAAACTGCGATCAACCGTTTGTAAAGGTTCTTTTGTTCCTTGTCTATATCAAGTATCCAAATGTCATATAGAAAAATATGTATGTCTCATTTCTCTTTTAAGGCACTCTTCTCTTCAGGTTAGTGGAAGAAACAGAAATGCGATATTGTTAGGGTTCCGTAGCCGACTGGCAAAAAACGGGACCTACAGATTCGTCATGTCTGTCTGTCTGTCCGTGTTACGAAAATTGGTTTGAATAAGATTTGATGATTAGTTTTTGAGATATGGGACTTTTTCAACAAACTGCAGCAGTAACTTTGTTTTTCATTAACATACTATGAGAAACAAATTTATTTTTGCTGTTTGTAATACAATGCAACGTATGAATGAGCCCTCAAAATATATTAATTTTATTGTTTGGTACTACGGAACCCTGTGTGCGTGTGAGTACGATTCACACTTGGCCGGTTTTTCGGAACCTTAAATTTAGCTCTGACGATCTGAACTCATTCTTAACAGATTGGTCGGAGAAGGAAAATTATGAACAAAATTGGAAAGCCATGGTAGAGGCCTTTGCCCAGCAGTGGGACAGAGCAGGCTGACATTAAAAAAAATAAGCTCATTTTTATTACAGTGCTGAAAAGATATTTTGACAATAGCCGTGCGCCTAAAGATTCATGTACAGCTATATCTCTGTTCATAGGTACTGAAACAGAACACAATTTTACCTGAACTAACATTTTTCATCACAATTTCAAGTTAATTCTTCCATAAACAGCCATTTATGAGACAATTTTATATCAATTAGCCAGCAAACTGCTGTTGGAAACTCGAGCGATTTTCATTTATTTTTCACTGAAGAAAAATGCTTACTACGTTAACTTCTGAGTTGAGCTGAACGAACATTGCAGAAAAGTCCAGCAAAGCTTATTTCCTTTTGTTGTAATACAATATCCCAAAGCCTTTTAAAAGAGATATATCTATTATTTCTACGTTTTTTCTGTTCACTGTGGCAGATAGGATTACAAACTACTGAGGCTCGAGCATCTGGTTTCCTGGTCTGACTACCTGTGTAGAATAGCAACTAATGTAGTAATTCTCTGGGGGCGTTTTTGACTTGAATAAGTTTTCGAGGCTTTATTCCATGTTCTTATCGATATGACTATTATGATGACAAAATTTCTGTCTGTCTATGTGGCAGTGATTTTATCAGAACTCAGAAACTAATTATCCGATTTGCATGTTTAACTTTACCATAGTTTTTTTTCAATAGCCTTGTATGTCCCAATGCTGAGCAAAGGCCTCCCTATACCCTTCCAGGTACTCTTCTCCTGCGTCACCTCGAACCAGGCTTCGTGATGTGCGTCTCGACACCTCTTTCTATATTTTTGTAACCATAGATATTATGGTTACAAAATAAAAAGTAAAATAATTAATCGCAAGCAGAACCGCGAAAAACAGCTAGTCTACATAAAAACTCAGATTTGCAGTTTTACGCTATTAAAATTTTCCATTGTTGCAATTTGCACGTTTCTTCTCATAATTGCTTAAGCTTATTTATTCATAAGTACGCTTTTACGTAGGTTTTGCACAAACACATTTTACCTTTTTGACCAATTTTGCGGTGCGAGAAATCCCTCCTTAGTACGTGATTATGTCACGGAAGGAGTTACTTCGCAAATTGCATGGTCGAGGGTAACTTTGGGATAATTAGCTCATTTATTTTTGTAGGTATGTGTTATATTATTAAATTGAGAATAACGCGGTTATGGTTCTGCATTGTTGTTGAGTTTATTAGATGTTTCTTTCTATCTTAAACTTGGTTATTTATGAAGGATTTGGATTTAGAATATTTTGATTAGGAAAGGACCATAATCCATCATAAGGGCCCATTGCGGGTTTGCAGATGTCATAAGTCTTCGAATTTTTCGTTCTAGAACTTTTCCGGTTTCCTCAAGATCTTTAACTTTTTTTTCGTTTTTAACTTCCCTGATCAATATATTAGAGGTTCGTTGTACAGAGGCCAGAGGCCAGCACATCAAGCTACTACAGTCTGTCAAAATTCTTTAATAGATTATCAACTTTATCGCTAAAGCTTTAGTTTCAAGGTTGACTGAGAAAATTCGACAGTTTCGGGTAGCTTGGTGTGCTCGCGTCTGTGCCTTAAATTTTGTTAAGTTATGAAGGATTTGGATTAAGAATATTCACAGCTTGAATAATTTACTACGAACAGAGATAATCTGCCAAATTTGGCATCTTTATATCTAATTAACAGTTACATACGTAACTTGAATTCTATATGTGTATAGTCTAGACTATAAAAGAATAATACCTGGAATACATTACCTAATTAAAATGAACACTAAAGAACTAGGCAATAATAAATTAACTCCAGAAACAATTATTCACAACACTGAACTAGAACAAATTAGAGCAATCCAATTAAAGTGCGATAAATTTAATTCCGAATTTAAAGTTATGTAACTGAACGCTTCAGACAAAGACTCAGCAAGAATCTTGGAATCCTAGTACAGTCGATGAGAAAATCGCATTCAACGAAATGAATTGAATTTAACGGTATTCGGGGATTACACCATTGAATATACGGGTTGGAAGGGACACCGACACGAAAACGGCTACCACGTATTTAGTACATCATTCTGAGCCTCTCCACATAAAACATTTAGGTACATCAGTTATTAAAAAAAAAACATCTGTTTCCTACAAAAGTGCAATACCTAGACGGTCAAAATGTATGGAACAGCTGATTTGTTTTTAAATAACCAATGAAAAATTTGGGCTCAGAATGATGTACTGAATACTTGGTAACCGTTTTCGCGTCGGTGTCCCTTCGACCCCGTATTATCCGTTTTCTAAATCTGTGGAAGACTGTACCATTTTGTAGATTTTCCAGTCTAGTAAGATTTGTAGATGCACTAGTGGAATAGCGTGTATGTAGATAGCTGTATACTCTTGAGGTTCATGGTGTATTTACATAGTATGGTTTTAATGAGAATATAAAGATAAAGATGGTGGTTATATTGATTTCTTCTCCAGTACCACCACTTTCTTTTATTTATTTGTCTATCTTCGTCTTGGGTTGTTAGGTTTTCGTTTATTTTATTTGTGTGGGTATGTACTAAAAGTATTGTAAGAACAGTTTGTTGTTGTTAATCAACTGGCCAGTATGTTTTCTGAATTTCTGGAAAAAAATAAAAAACACTAGAGATGTTTCCTGAAAAAATCGAATTAGTCCGTCAGATAGATTTCCAAAAAATACACATATTTTTTCTTTTTTCACGAAAACTAAAAATGAAGACGATACAGTACGTCGAAAACTCGTGTGACGTCATACTTCAGTAAACTTTTTACCAAAAAGTGACGTCACAGGCCCCACTCATGATCTTTGATGCGTTTTATCTTCGTCAATTTTTATTGATTTGATAAAACAAAAAATACTTATCCAATATTTTTCGATAATCTAACTGACGGACTAAATATAATCATATTTTTTTTTTACACAGGAAACATCCCTATTCAAAACTTTGTAATAAGTAACATAGTTACAAGTGCTATCAAAGAAAAATGTGGCTACGAAACTAAAAATACACTAGTGGGTAATAATTGAATCATAAAACAAACGTTACGCGACGAACATAAAGCGGATTACGTCGGGTATAAAACTACGTATTATGAAATAACTTGTTTCATCGCACGCTTACACCTCACCCTTGAGAAAGGGTTTGCACTAGAAATGAAAGGGCAATTTACATGTATATTATACGTATAACTCCAATTTCTATGGTAATGTAAGAAGGAAGGAAAAAATAGTGGGTGTATATTTTGAGCTAGTTGAAGGAAACAGCTAAGGGATACAGATGATTAGACTAGAAGCAGAAGGGCTCATAACCAATGGAAACTTTGCGTACCAAAGAGAGACTTAATATCATTTTCAGGAGATATTCATTAACAACTTAAATAAAAAAAAACAGCTTCCACAATCATGATTCTTCTTTACAGGATAGAAGGGACACCGACGCGAAAGCGGTTACCACGTATTCAGTATATCAGCCTGAGCACCACATAGAAATTTTACATCGGTAATTTAAAAAAAAACAGCCGTTACATACATTTTGACCGTGTAGGTATTGCACTTTTGTGGCAAACAGCTGTTTTTTTTAAACCAAGGAAAAATTTCTATGTGGGGGGCTCAGAATGATGTACTAAATACGTGGTAGCCGTTTTCGTGTCGGTGTCCCTTCCAACCCGTATATTCAATGGTGTAATCCCCGAATACCGTTAAATTCAATTCATTTCGTTGAATGCGATTTTCCACACGAATGCGTGGTAACCGTTTTCGCGTCGGTGCCCCTTCAACCCCATAAAAAACCTCTAAAATAGCTGTATTACTTTTTTGGCACTATATTATGCAAACACACCAATAATTATAATAACCTTTGGGAGCTCATTAAAATATAAAATAAAAATGTTTCCCTACAGCATACGTGACAGAATCTCATATTCTTCGAATTTAAATTCCAGTCGGGTCACATATACTTACTTCTAAAAATGTGTTTCAAGCTATCCTATCTTTACGTCGGGAGTCTTCGAAACATTGTGTAGTAGCTGTTCTTATGATTTTATCGGAATTCCTCTGTGTAGCGTTATCATTATTTCCGGGTTCTTTTAAGTGGAGCAGAATATGCTTATTTTTTAGAGTTCCGTACCTCAATAGGAAAAAACGGAACCCTTACTCGCGTGTCTGTCTGTCCGTTTGTCACAGCCAATTTACTCCGAAACTACTAGACCGATTGAGTAGAAATTTGGTGCACATAATGTAAGTCGGTGACCCAAAGACGGACGTGTAACGTAAATTAATGAATTTTAAACGCCACCTTTTGGGGAGTAGATTAGAAAATGAAAAAACGTGTTACATATCTAATGAAAGGGAACATCTCAAATATTTTTTTAAAATTTTAAGATAAATATTTTTGAAGTTATTTAAGAAAATAGGCGAAAATTGGCTATTTACCCCCCCTCCTCCCCCTTTAACTCCGAAACTACAGAGCCGAAAATTTTGAAAAACTACAAAAAGTTCTTTGCCTGTCTGTAGATTACAGGAAAACTTGTAAGAAAGCTATAACAACAAATTTAAAAAAATAACTAAAAATTAAAGGGGGCTCGCCTACTACGATGGTACGGTGCTTTTCATGCGCGAGTCCGACTCGCACTTGGCCGGTTTTTTGTATTTGAAATTTTATTCAGCTGTATTTTTATAAGGTTAGTCTTAAGTAGATGTTTTTTTGGTGTGATAAGGACGTAATATTAATGTTTACCTTTCATTGTGAATAAAATTACTTAGTATTACAATTCATACTGGTATTCGGTCAGAGTAACCATGGTGTTTCTAGCCAGTTGTTTTCCGTAGGTAACGACTAATCCGAACCGTGCACCTTTTTTTGACGTTTTGTAACTGCCCATGTAGGGCTAAATGGAATAAAATATTTTAATTTAGCTGCATTTAGTTAAAATGGGAGCCGAACCCAACATAGTTGGGAAAATGCTAATAATAATGCAAAAACAAATTAAAAAAAAACAAATTTAATAATAAAAAATAATATATAAATAAAATAATAATAAAATGATGATAATATATATTATAATACAATATAATGCTAATGCTATGCTGATGCTGATGTTTGTTGATTTTGAAGTTTAACACACCGACCGATACCTTACAAACACACATTTCTCAATGTTTTGATATACATTGGCATTGGCCAGCCACATAGAAATTTAATGTATCTTTAAGTCGCTGAATATTGCATTAAGACGATGCAATAAGATCAGAAGAGAAATCCAATAAAGACCAGTATGTTGGAAACAAAGGAACGTAGACAGCAAGCTTTTAAAATTTAAGTCTAGGTTATTATCCCCTTTGAACAATACAGACGGAATGAAAAGCTATACATTGTGTTCCCTATGCATAGCGTCTGCGGGTTTTTGTTTTGAAAAGTAACTGAAAGAATCTAAACATAAAATGAAAGATAATTCTGTTTGTATTTCGTTTTATCAGCAGTAGAATAAAAATGTACAAAAACTGTTTAGGTATTTTCTTAAGAGTAACTGTTTTATTTCTCAAAACCAAGATCGTAATCCTAACTAATATTATAAATGCGAAAGTAAGTTTGTTTGTTACCTTTTCACGCCTAAACCACTGAATCGGTCATCCTGAAATTTTGCATATACGTTGTCATGTGTACAGAAACGGACACAGGGTACCTTTCATCCCGAAAAAAAGTACTGTTCCCGAGGAAAACAACAATAACGTTCTTATGATAATAGATGACGCCACGTGTCTTTCGAATCATGGTTGAATTATAATTATTACAAGCAGTCAAATTCAAAATTAACAGCGAAGCCGCGGGCAAAAGCTAGTGATGTATAATACTATTTTTAACTTGATCATTTTAACTACTCTAATTTATAAGTTTGACAACGAAGATACGACACGGTCGGCGCAGTGGCTGAGCGATTGGATGCTGCGCTGCGTGTCGCGGGTTCGATTCCCGCACGGAACAAATATTTGTATGGCCTGCAGGTAGTTGTTCTGGGTCTGGCTGTTTCTGTATGTGAGTTTAAATGTTTGTAAACGCATCTACGATACAGTAGAAATTCCTAGCGAAGGGCACCGTTTCTAAAAAAAGAAAAGTAAGTTGGAAGATCGAAATTCAATCAAATAAATACTGGCCAGTGTCTCTCGCTTTTTCTTCACTTGAGCTATTCTCCAGAAACGACGGGGACGTAGTGCTCCAACCGACGTCCGTGTATATGACAGATGTATGAACGTGGACGAGGCAAAAGGAGTATGTAAGGATCGTAGACGCTAAATGACACTAAATTCTCTGCCAGGGCTGCGGGACTGTTCGAAAGAGATATCGTGGCCCTGGAACACAAAGGGCAAAGAAGGAACATGGATGGGTTTTAGTCAGTACAAGTCTGACACTCCCTTCCGCTCCGCCCAGAGGGGGGTGGGGGGGGGGGGTCATTTGATGATTTCTCATCCGAAAAAAAAAAGGATCCTGCCTTTCTTCTGCCCCATGAGAAACACTGGCGTGAGTTTATGAATGTATGTATTTAGATCACATTTGCCTGTTGTCTTTCTAAAACTAACAACAAATAAAACACACTCGCATATTCCAATAAAAGCTACTGAGTCGTATCTAATTCCCCGCTGATTCCATTATAACGACGTCGGAATCATTAACAGCACAAAAAAGAAGAAATTTCCTTGCCGATAAACGAACTGTGAAAACCAAGCAATTAATGCATGCCATTTTATTTACATTTTGTTGCTGAATAGCCCTAACTACCATACTAAATGACATAACTACACTTCTAGTTTAACCTAAAAAGAACCTTAGTTCGGTGAATCACGATGGTTATTTGGTTGTAAATGAGTGTTGTCGTAATTCTTGTAATATAGGATAGTGGGTGAATGTTTCACTTGGGTGGGGCTGTTGTGTAATAAAACGAATGCTTTCCTGTGTCTGGACGTCGATAGCTATGCGTGCTGTGAAATTTAGGCAGTGGTCGGTACTTCAAGAGGAATTTTGCTTAGAATTTTTGTTAGTCGAACATATTTTCGTACTACGTCCTTGATAATATTCTTGCTGTTAATATAGTGTAACCTATATTGAGGTCATTATCTATACATATTATAAAATTGTAACAGGCCAAAACAACAGTTTTTAGAATTCTTGTCTGTCTGTCTGTCTGTATGTTTGTATGCGCATTACGCAAAAACTACTGCATGGATTTGGACGCAGTTTTCACAGCTCTACTGCTAGATGCTTAACTTAAAATATAGACTACATTAGATATAGTTTTGGACCCAATAGGTGGCGCTGTGCGAAACAAGGGCGGGTTGCTAGTAGTAAATAAAATTGGGCATTAAAT
The DNA here is from genome assembly GCA_963082995.1 of Noctua comes. Taxonomy (NCBI): domain Eukaryota; kingdom Metazoa; phylum Arthropoda; class Insecta; order Lepidoptera; family Noctuidae; genus Noctua; species Noctua comes. Next base: position 9,464,254 of record OY720280.1, on the reverse strand, counting down.
TTTTTTTAATGTTTCGTTTTATCCAGTTTTTATTTGTTTTTTTATCAAAAGATAAAGAAATCTCTGAACGAAATCAAAAAAAAAAAAACACATTCCAATCAAGGCAACGTTAAATTCTAATTTATACACAGAAGAACGAATATGATAAATCGACACTATTGCATTATAAAGCGATATTTTCATGATTCAATTTCATACTGGGTCATGAGGGAACACTCTATAAATATTCCAGACTAAAAGCTTTACCGGAATAGCAGATAAGCGCGTTTTACCTGTCTACAAGTGTTCCGGATCGACCTGAAGTTTGAAATTGTGTTTGTTTTATTCAGCTTTCAAATGTTATCAGGAGTGCACTATGGTACGAATTGAATTTTATTTGTAATTAAATTTTAGTTGGATTTTAAAAGAGTTGAAAACCAAACTTATACTGTCACAGGATATCTTCCGTGATTGTTCATTATTTTGAGCGGTTCGGTTTCCAGTCTAACTTGATGCAGCTGAATAACAGTATTTTACATGGAGCGACTGCCTATCTGACCTCCACCACCCAGCTAGTACTGGGTAATACGATACACCTTGGTAAGACTGGTTGTCAGACTTTTTGGGCCACTGACTACCTGTAACGACTGTCAAAGATCTACAAATGACAGCCGGGACCAACGGGGTAACGTGCTTTCCGAGGCACGGAGGAAACTCGGTATGTAATGGGTGGTCACCCATCCACAGATCAACCTAAGCAAGCACGGCTTAACCTGAAGATCAACCCGAGCAGCTGTTAGCCACGAGCTACCATTGATATACCATTTCCATATAAAACAAACATAAAGATTAGAAAATTGAAAACAAAAATAATTGTGAATTTAGATACTTTGTAAAAAAACCACAGCTAAAACCGCTGCTCGTCCAAATGAAAAAATGACAAACAGTAACGAACGCGCTTCCATTTCTGCGGAGTCGAAAAAAGTGCCGATTGGATTTTTGTTATTGACTTTACGTCGCATGTCGTTCATAGAAACCCGAATATGTCTGTGGTGGAACTATTCGACAATCAAAACCAACAAGGAAACTAGAAAATATATTTTTATGGGAATTCCGGAATACAAAAGCTGTATATTTGAATATTTCCTATTACACATCCGATGGGAAAGAATGAAATATAATGTCATTGACAGAATTGCGGATATGAGGGGAACGTAAACGTATAAATGCATGAGCGTGTAAGAGGAAACGTATTGAGGATTTTGTCAAAGTCCTACTGAATAAAAATTGGCACGTAGAAGAAAGTTGTTTGTTGCTGCCACAGCTTCCATCCAATATAATAAATTATAACTGAAGTAGTTCATTACTAGATAAGCAGCTTTTTTCTTAAACGTCTCTTGAAGCTCATTACTTTCTTCATTCAATCCACTTCTAATCCCAACGTTTTTCACTGCGTAAACAAATAAGAGATGAGATAAAATGGAAATTAGTTTCTCGGATTGAAATCTAGGCCGCCCGAGTCCTGCCAGAGCCACCGCAAGCTTCGGAATCAGGATGCTCCCGACTTTAAGCGAGTTTTTTGTGGCAAAGCCAGTTGGCGCACCGCAGAGAGCCCTGACAAATTTCGTATTTTAATTTTTTTCCCAGTACGCAAATACACTTTGTGAGATTAACGACCTTTTTCGTTTTATACGGCCAGTATTAGAGGAACAATTTAAATTGAGGTTAGGAGCTTTTAAAAATATTAAATGGAACAACAAAAAGTGGCCAGGATGTTTAAAATTGAAACTTTTTATTCGCGTTTGATGCTCCGTTGGAATTCATTTTTGAGGGGTGGTCCTTGTCCCTTATACTTCGTAAACTGCATAAAGTGTGTTGTTAATAGTCAAAGCAGTTCCGAAACATGAATTTGCTTATCCAGCCTATTTAACAAGATAATTTCAACCTCAATTTCGAAGTACCTGTTCACTGTTATTGGCCATTACATGATAATTAATGGTTTTTGTATAGAAAATCTAATTAAATGAAGTGAGTACCTAATTTAATCATGCAAATTGCTACTGTAGATTCTAATGGCAGCTTGAAATAAGAACACTTAAAATTAATAACATTGGGAAAAAGTAGGTTTAAAATAAACAAACCACTTAACACACTTAAAAGTTGTGCGAAAAACAGTGACTGAAATTCAAAGAACTTTGGCCCTCACCGTTTCAAAATAATGAAATCCATCACTGAAATAAGACATGCTTTTGTAAAGTATAATCAAATTACTGCTGAATAGAAGTAATGAGACGGACAGACTTAACCACATAGCGAATGAAAATTTCCACTTGAGTGTTCGCCATAAAATTTTATGACACTATAAATATCTGTCGTTTATCGTTCCTGTTGGTTAAGGAAATTCATAGAACGGCTTTTCATAAAACTGGAAATGGACCTAGGTTGATAACAAAGGCTTGGGACATAATGCATGCTGTGTTTCGCAATCAGCTGTTGAGTAATGAGATGGCTTCAATAGTATCAGATGCAGTGATGTGAAATCCATTGTGTTTTCTGCGTCATCTCTGAGATTAGATTGCCATTTTATTTCTTACATGTCTCTCTTGTACCGTTTGTTTTAACTTTCATTCCGCTTAAGAAGATAAAGGATAATAGAATGTTACCGCTTTTTGCATTTCCACTTCGCGCAGAAGATTTTCAAATTTACATTCAGTGGAAGACAACATAAGGAAAATGGCTGCTTTTGTATTTTATTTTACTAGTTGTTGAGTGCCTACACTTTCTTTCTTCAGGCCACTTTTGAAAATAACCTAATCTAAACACTTCTTAGCAACTATAATCAAATGGTTCTGTTAACTTCTTTATAAATCTTGAATTCTGAGACGTCATCTTCTACATACAGGATCACCACCATCTGCCACACTTTCTTTTTTTTTTTTTGGGATCGGCTTCCAGTCTAACTGGATGCAGCTGAATATCAGTATTTTACATGGAGCAACTGCTTGACCTCCACAACTCAGTACTGGGTGATACGATACCTTGTGCTAAGACTGCTTGTCAGACTTTCAGGCCACTGACTACTTGTAACGACTGTCAATAATCTTCAAATGACCGCCGGGACCAACGGCTTAACCTGCTTTCCGAGGCACGGAGGAAACTCGGTATGTCATGGGTGGTCACCCATTCACGGAGCAACCTCAGCAAGCACGGCTTAACCTAAAGATCGACCCGAGTGGCTGTTATTATTTAGCCACGAGCTCCTACTACAGTATAATCATATACCATTAAAATTAATCCAAGTCACGCCCGTCCTCAAAGAAAATTCAGTTTGCCACTCACCAAAATTCGTATCAAGACGCGAGTGATACATAATTACACACATAATATTCATTAGCACACCCGTATAAGCCTTGGAGGAACGTTCGCTCCGACGTCTGTCCGTTACATAGGAGCCGTGTGTAACTGGGTATCTCTAACAGCCGCGTGCGCTTCGGGGAATTAAATGTGTCAGTTTAAACATATCATATCATATCTCAAAGCAATTTATATTCGTGCCGCATTCTCTTGGTTAGCATTATAGTGGTTGCAAGTATGACTGGTGTGTGTGTAGTCCAGGGTTCGGTCTTGATCGGGCAAAGAAGTTCTGGCTTTACAGATAGTCAGTGGCACAAAAAGTCTGACAACCAGTCTTACCAATGAGTATCGTATTACCCAATACTAACTCGGTTGTAGTCGTATGTAAAATGCTGGTATTCAGCTACATCTGGTTAGACTGGAAGCCGACTCCAATATAGTTGGGAAAAGGCTAGGCAGATGATGACGAAGTTCTTGGTTTCCAGAAACATTTCCTTCTACGTCTGTACTTTGCATAGGAGAACGGTGTGTAATTGCGTATGTCTGACAGCCACGTGCGCTTTGGGCAATTAAATCTCTCACTTCAAACATATCATTTATCGTATTGTAATTTATATTAGCTTCACGTTTGAGATGACATCTGTTTTGTATAGTGTGAGTAATGTGAGTATGTTCAATTGCTAAATGATATAAGATTTTAAACTATCATGGTCACTAACATTATTATTAATACTAGAAACAGGATATTTACCATGTTTACTGTTTGTTTTGTTTGTTTTTGTTCATAAAAAACAGTAAACATGGTAAATATCCCGTTTCTAGTATTAATAATAATTGCTAAATGGTTCCTGGGTTCGCTTTTCACACAATCAATCGTTTTTAGGGTTCCGTACCTGAAGGGTAACCAGCGGGACCCTATTAATAAACCTCCGCTGTCCGTCCGTTTGTCTGTTTGCGGGCTGCATCGAATGATCGATAATTTAGATAGGCAGTTGAAATTTTCACAGAATGTGTATTTCTGCAGCTTTAACAACAAATAATTAAAATAAATTACAAATTAAAGGGGCCTGCCCTACTGCAATGGTGCACACGGCAGCCAATCAAGCTATTCAAAATCAAATTAAGCTATACAAAGCGAAGTCAGGTTATACTGATTATGTAGAGCTTGATGTGCCGCCGTGTGTATGGAACCCTTCACGTGCGAATCCGACTTGCACTTGGCCGGTTCTTTTCAAATCTCTTCATGACGATGTCCGTCGAAGTAAACTAGTGCCTTTGGGTTGTCTATTAATGGCAATAGGTTAGGTTTCTACAACAAAGATAATAAATATAACAAGTAAAATGTGGGGCTTTACGCCTTTTTTTTTTTTTTTTTTTTTTTTTTTTTTTTATCGTGGTAAAATCATCAAATGAGTCTTCCCACCCAGGGCAGAGTGGGAGGAACTGTCAGACTTGTACTGACTAAAATCCACGGTGTCCTTCAATAGCCCTTTATGATCCAGGGTCACGGTAATTCTATAAGTCCCGCGACCCCGGCAGGCTTTCGCCCTCTAGAGGGGGGCCCCGTCATAATGCTGACACTCTTTGAGGCGCGCGTGGAACACAACGCGCCGTCGACCCGGGCATGGTCCATGGTCGGACAGCGAGTCGCCCATTACTCGCCGCCCGCAAGCCCGCGCCTACGGTGGCCGGAGATCGTCTGCCGACGTCCGGCGCCGTGGGCGTCTACCACTGCGGCTGGGGTGGAGGGAGGACGGGCTTTACGCCTTTGTTTACCTCATCAGGGAATATAGACCGTAATGTTAAGTTATCACGTTATGTTATAACACAATTACTTCTAACGAAAATAAATGTGGTGGCTTATAAAAAATTGTTCATTGAAGTACATAAAATCATGACTGAATAGATATTGATGGATCTTGTTTTGGAGAAAAAGCGTAAATAAATTGGTTTCATGGCCCCTGAGATGCTACGAAATTAATTGTTTCTTTTCTGAAAATGGATTGGGAAAATGATGAAGTAGAAAGTACGAAGTGCTTAGGGAATTTAATGAGATTAAAATGGCTTAAATGTGCCGTTAAAAAAATATAAAAATTAAGTTAAAACACCGGGACCGGTCAATGTGGTGACACTTAGGGGAGGCCTATGTCCAGCAGTGGACGTTTTTCGGCTGAAATGATGATGATGATGATGATGAGGTTAAAACACGGTGGAAAGGACACCTTGACACAATCTTTTTTTTTAAACCCACAGAGATGAAATATTTAGTAATCGTGCAGCTTGTGCGAGTAGCGTGTCGCACTTTTGTATGCAACTGATGATTTTTTTTTTAATTATTGAGGAAAAATTTCACTTTTTTTGAGTCTGAAATCATATACTATGTTATATCCTTTTGATCGTTTATATCAGCAGCCTTTGTTTCTGCGACGTATGTACAGTGGGCTGGCATGGACAGTACTGAAACAAAATCGTGTAATACGAGAAATGACGCCACCTAGCGATGACACATGTGATTTTTATTATAATTTAGGTAGAAGTTAAAAGTAAAATTGCCTATTGCACTTCTAATTAAGGAGTTAATACGTTTCGTAAATTAGCCATAGTTATGAAGAAACTAACGCCATCTAGTTTTTATTTTCTAAAACTTGAACTCAAACGTTCACTGGAAAATAGACTCTAAGGCATCCATACAATTTTGCAGGTGAGTGTACATAAATATTCAACCACTATCAAAACATAACCAGCTTTATGAATCAGCAATTTTCTCACAGTCAGCATTTACCCACATCAAATGAGAAAACATTATTATTTTGTAAAATATGCATGTTGTTAACCGAAACAAAAGGGCAACAAAATTCGTAAAGGGTGTAGCCACATTACCCCAATCATCATATTAGGCTGGGTTCGAAATAACAGTCTTCCGGAAAATTGATGCTCTGGGTAACCTTTCCCTAACTTTAGCATAGTTCGAAGGTAATTTCGCTTCATAGTTTTAGCGAAAACAAAATTTCATTCAATTTGTACAACAGAGAATATTATTACGGCTGGATTTGACTATAGTTAAGTACCTATCATAAGTTAAGACTAATCTGAGTAACCTGAGCTACATTTATTAGAGACTAGCTGTTGCCTGCGACCTTCGACCTCGTGAAATTAATATAAAAATATTACTCTCCTGTTTTGAATTTTCTAACAATTGTTAGGTTTTGATTTGTTTTGCACGGAACCCTAATACTTTTTCAAAATTAAAAGTAGTTAAGTTACTCCTTATAAAATCAGCTGTGTGTCAGTAAAAGTTACGTCAGATTCGGTCCAGACGTTTCATAGATTAACCGGAACAAACAGACGGACAAAAATTTAAACAATGTTTTAGTGTTATAGTTTCATATGGATTCAGTAAAAAGCTGTTATTTTGAAATTACAAACAGACACTTCAGGTTTATTTATTTGTATAGATTAAATCGCTTTCGTTTGAGTCTATAATTATAATAGCGTTGTTCTGCTGAACCACGGGACGGATATTAATGCACTGTTCAAGTTCATCGTCACTGAGAGAATTAATCTAAAATGTGTCAAAAATCAAAGTTTTCATATTTTAAACTGACATAGTATCAGAAATAAATGTCAATGTTGACAAATACAGTCACGTAAATGATACGTGGGCTATGGTACAAATAAATAAATCATAAAATATTTTAGTTCTCCAAAATTCGTATTTTATATGAAGTTTGCAAAAATAAAAGCTAGACAACTGAACTATTATAATTACTGTTTTATGCGTTTATGCATCACAGTTTTATGCGTATAACGAAAGTACCTAGTATTTTATTTTTGCTATTACAACTGTGTAATACTAAATGTACATAAATTGTTGGTTTCATAAAAAATACTCATGATTTCAATATTTTATTGAAAAAATAGTATCGTCATAACTATGCTCTTATGTTTGAATAATCCAATCATTGCCTTATTAATCGATTATGTCAATAACAAATAGCTACTTTTACAGTTTTACAAACCGTAAAAAAACAACCAGTAAACAGTTTTTTTGCAAAACATTCACAAGTTTTATTCAAATCAAAATCAAAATCAAAGCATTTATTTCAAATAGGCCAGTTACAGGTACTTTTGAATTGTCGAAACAAAGACAACAATAGCTACAGTCCCAGTCACAAGGCATAAAAACTGTGAAAGTACTGTAGTTGCCCATTCCCTAACGTAGATCTCTATGGAGAAGAACGGGCAAGAAACTCCATGGACACTCTTTATTCGAAATACAAAACCCGAATTCATTAAATGAAAACACAATTATTCCACGCGACTGACACAAGCTTACGTAATGATTTCCTTTCTCCATCAATGTGACAGGCACATATCCTCTGCCTAAGACCTCAGATGGAGCCTTAGAAAGCCTGGCCGTATTTCACTCATACTACACACACAAAAGTAATATAGCGCACGAATAAAATAAAAGAACTAAGTAACTTTCCCACATAGCGGGGAAATATTCATTACAGTGAAAGGTTCCTACCATTATGATACTTATTCAGGGGGTGCTATGCATTAATATTGATCAACTGAATCACGCTGTGGCCTTGTATTGCGATATTCGCAGATGTAAAACCCTTGGATTTGACCTTGCTAGGTACGTATTTATTTTTCCTTTTTTATACTTTCCTTTATTTTCGCGAGCGCGGAAGCAAAATGTTAATTAATATTTTCCACGTTTTACGACGACGAGTGTTTTTGTTAAATTAACCCAATTAACGTTTTCATTGAAGTTGCGGCCTGCTACGATTGTACGAAAACAATAATTGTGAATTTCTTTTGTAATTATTAATTATTTTTTCCGCCACTTAACTTGTCAATAATTGGATATCGAAGAAATTTGTAACGAAGACAATACTGGGAATCAACAAAAAGCAAAGTGTCTAGGAATTCTTAGTAACTCTGAAGAAATAACATTGTGTAAAAGAATAATAAATTAGCTATAACGTATTTTGTATCCTCCTTAAAAGGTCATTCACATAAATCAAGTTTCTTTCAACAAAAAATATAAACACAAATGTTTACATTGAAAATTGAAAACGCAAATTGAAATCGCGAATTATCATATCAATATCCAATGTAATTTGATAATAGAGATTCGACGTCTAAAAACTCAAACAGATAACGCAAAGTCCTTGAACTCGAGAAAATCCAAATGTATAAGGAAACTATGCCCTCTATATGAATTTATATACATTGTCGTGGACATGCGTATTGGCCGCTTATACGAACCGAAGCACGAATCTTCTTCACCACAAACGGTGTGACGAGCTAATTTGGGCTTTATATTGAGGTGTTGGAGGTTTAAAATTGGTGCGGCGGCGCGGCGAGCAAGCGCTCTATGTTGGGCGGAGGCATCGAATCGGGGGTGATTCAGTTGGAAACTCGCCGTATACGGGGTAGTATCGCGCTCGCGCCCCGCTCGATATAATCACTGATAAAAACCTTCCGAGATGACACCTCTCAATCCATCCAAGGAGACAGTTGTTTAGAATGTCAGTGTTATTTGTATTTAAAAAAAACATTTAAACTAGATTTTTCATCGTTAAACACTTCGGACGCCGGCTGTCAGAATCACTGAAATCAAATACGTGTCGTTCGTTCGTCTACACGTTGTTGTTGAAATACAAAGTAATATTAAATCAGATTGATTTGTTAGTGTTTTTTTTTTTCTGTTTTAATTTTGAAGTGTTTGTTTTGTTGTTGGTTTTTAAAGTTGAAATTCAATTTCAAAAATAGGTTTTATTAAAGTGCTCGGTTAACAACAATAACAATATATGGATATACCTAATGCCGAAGTGCATCTGTAATGGCTGTGATATAAACTTTCGCCACTGGGTATAAAATTTATTTTCCTGAAACATATAATTTGTTATGCTTCAAAGCTTTCTGTAGACACGATTGGCAAAATCGGCTTATTTCTTTGTTTTGTGTTTTGTTCCATTCAATATTATGCTTTAAAATATATTTTTAGTAAAAATTTTCTATAGACACAATTTTAAACTCACGTAATTTTACCATAACCTCAAAGCAAATTCTTACTTTGAATGCTGAAGTTCACACCCTTATTATAATATAACGTTTTGATTATAACACACACATACACTATACAGTATATTATATTCTAAATAAGGCCACTATTATATGCAAATGTTAGTGCAAACGATTCCATTAATATAATTAAATTGTTAATTAAATTTACTTTGTGTAGAATATTATAGGTACACCTGTGGTGAATGGAGCGTTTAGTACGTGGTTGTTTGTTCAAGAGTATAATTATTAAATTATTAAATACACTCTGAACGCGAACTTATGAGCGTTTGGATTTAAGTGATATTTTCCTTTGACACACGTGGCACCCATTTTACCTAACGTCATCACATTTTATAGGTTCATCACTCACCAATTAGTTCTACTCACTTTACTGATCATAAAAGTAGATTCACACACTTATAGGCCGTGTCCTACATTTTTATGACTCTAACCTACATGGGTAAGGAATTAAGATATATAAATCTCTTGGTCTAATGTTATTTTCTGCTGTAATAAAGGTACTCAAGTAGATCACAGTCTTTTTTTGCAATGTCGTTTATATAAATTAGATGAGGAGCTACTTTTCCAGAATAGTGTAGGTAGACCTTAATAATTTTCTCCATTGTACGGTTCACAACGAAATAAGGTATCTTATTCGACCAAGATCATATCTCATTTTCCAATTTCCTTCCAATATTACCAATCGTAAGACGACACAAAAGGTACGTCTCGAAAAATAGACGGCAAAATAATCTGTGATTAATGTCAAAGGTCTGCTAAAAATGTAGCTTTTTCATTTGCGCCTGAAAAAGATACAATTTCAGCAGACTGCCTGGAATTTCCAAATTTTAACCCGTAAATTGTTGTACAATGGCAAAGCATAAATAAACATGGAAAAGGATGTCAGTTATGGACAAAAAAAAAACTTTTACAAAAGCTCCAAAAGGGACAAAAAAAATGTTTCAAAACTATGGCGCTGAAATATTTTTTGGTAACAACAAAAACAGTTACAGGATGTTCAAAATATTTTTTCACTGCGACCTAATTTTGCAGTCGCTCCTCATAAAGTTCACCTGATAAAAAAATATTAAAACAACAAAAAAGATAATGCTTAGGTGCAAAAAATGGCGTACTTTAAAGATAAGGGCACTTAATGATAATATTATCTGCAAATCTCTGGAGAGTAATGTAAACGTATTATGCTAAACATGGTAATATCTGGGTAAAGTTTTCGTGAGCCGATACCCTTTAAATAAATTAGTCGCATAGTAAAATATTCCTAAGTAGGCCAGACATAGGCTATTCAAACGTCTGGTTGGTGCAAACAAAACCTAGATTATATTTTTATTTAAATTTTTCATGTTTTATTCAAATATAAACGTTGAAACTAATGAATTTATTACCATCTCAGAATCATCTTGAAGTAGGTGTTAGTCTGTTTCGCAATTTCTTCGTGATTTTTGTCTAGATTGCTGTCATTAGTTTGAACATCATGTACTATTGCGTACTTATTTTAACGATGTAAGTTCTGCTGACTCATAAATAAAGACAAGTTTATTTAGAGAAAAAATAAGTGAGCGTTCTGTGAAAAGTATCTTTTGACATTGTGTTTAGGTCGTAGGTAAATAATCGTACAGTTTAAAGTAATTTCAGGTCAAATAAATACTCAAAAAGATAACTTAGGTGTAGGGTCACAGAGATCATTTGAAAAAAAAAGTACTTAAAAGTTGTGTCATTATAAAAATAAATATTGAAACTAAAATAGAGATGTTATCTAACACAATTTTTTTAAATTTTACTTATGTATATCTCTTAGGTTATAAAAAATACACGTTGAACTATAAAGGTCAGACAGGGCGATCCACCCAAATAGTTGTATCAGTAGGTAAATCTTTATGCCATACAAATCGTACAATAAGTACCATAAACGTTTGCTACTTAACTCGAAAATGATTTTGACCCTTTTTACAAAGGAAATTGCCCATTTATCGTGACTAAGAATGACAATTTCCTAAATTTTTAGATAAATTTACTTTAGCAAGAATGCGTTGATAAAGGATATCGGGCAGATAGGTTACATTCTTAAATAATAAATTGTGCAGTATCAAATGCTCATATAAATTCTAAAACTTTGCTCTAAGATGGAAAACAGTGACCCATATTTTATTATACAATGTCGAATATGAAAGGAGGGAATCAATCATTTCATACAACAGAGTTATGATAAATTGTTTTTACTATTCGATAATGATGCTTACAACTCTAACTCAAACAGTTGAGTAAAGTATTTCGATATATAAAATAAAAAAAACAATAATAAAATTTCTAGACATTCACTGTATCTAACCAGATTTTAAATTTAAAATCAACATGGGAAAAATTAATGTCTCATTATGACTGAATCAGGGATCCGCTGGATGCGAGACGCACGGGACCGGTCAATGTGGCGACACTTGGGGGAGGCCTATGTCCAGCAGTGGACGTCTTTCGGCTGAAATGAATGAATGAATGAATGACTGAATTGAAAGAAAAAGCAACAAAACTATCCTATAACATAATACATTAAAAACAGGAAAGATTCCAACTTAATTACAGTGTCGAGCAAAAAAAATATCACGAGTTCAGTAATTATTCCGAAGAATATCTCGAAGGCATTGGGGTCGGGGAAATGTGGCGAGCGTCGCTAAAGGTTTTATTGTGACGCGTGCATCGACCGCCCCAGCGACGCCGTCGAGTCTCCCGCAATCTTGGATGGCTACAGTAAATACATAGATTACAGACGCTACCAGACATGCAATTCTTTTTTGTGGTCATTGCTCGGTAAGAAAAATGGTAGCGGTGGTAATTGTGGGTCTGTTTTTCTGGCCTGAATGTTACTGTTTGGCGAAATTGGTCAATAATTTATATAATAAAGACTTTTATGTAGTACACTACACAAAAAATATGGATAAACATTTAAGTTGGTCAGGTTTTCTGGTTAAAAATAAATACAAATTCAATAATATTCGTTGCAAACTCATCATCGACCAGAAAAATATTTTATTCATAAACTCAACTTGTTTAAACCTCGATGTTTTATAATGAATAACCGTAAAATCGAAAAAAAGTTCATTCCAAATTGCCGTTACATTTATTTGGGTAATTTGATTCGAACAACCGTCTGCGTGTGTTTATTCTATGTGGATAATAAAAGGTTGGCGCCATCGGAGTACGAGTAAGCAAATTGAGTGAGGGCACAGATAAATTTGTTTGGTAACGACTACGTGCTAACACGTACCGTACTGACATTAAATTGGCCCGATATGAGAACAGTATCGCGTTTTTACTTTTGTATTTTTCGTCGACCAACGTAAAAAGTTCATAGGGCTAAAGTGCGGGGATTTATACGATTGTCGCCGCAATTTTATTTCCACTTCATATCCCGCTGCAAATGTCTTCTTCAACAGTAATGACGTGGCTCCGAAATGTATTAACTTTTGCCCCCAACTTCCCTTTCATGCGATTATAAATCTTATTTTTTGTAGCGTCTACTCTTTTCTTTTCTTAATTCTTCAGCAGTTTTTGTAGGGCACAAAAGTACGCATACGTAAAAGGCTACGACAAAACGTTATTTTCTCACACACGCACTTGAACGTATTTTTGTTTTCAAGAAATACGATATTTTCAGTGAGTGTTGTTGAGTCACAATTTATGGTGCTTGAAGCAATTTCGTTTTATTTCGTTTACAAGTAAACAAAGATCTATGTGAGTGAACTACATGAATCCAAGACGCAAAAACAAAATAGAAGTACTTGATAGTTACTGCTATAAAACATTCCAAAATCTTCTTGAGCGCCGATTCTCAGTCCGAAACGAAACGAAAACCCGAAACGTGTTTTTGTTCCGTAAACCGCATTGTTAGAACCCGTGGCCTTATCTGTTTACGTCCAAACAATCCGAAGTTCTTCTAACTTTGCGCTGAAGATGTCCAGATTGAGCGCTAAGATCCGGATTGGGGCCGAACTTAAATTAAATCACAGTTTGCTCTTAAGGGCCTGTGTACATGATGTTGCGAAGACTTGTTCTCGGATGCCATAATAACGAGACTAATGAATAAAAATCTCCCAAAGTTTTTATTTTATGTTTTCACCTCCCTCTTTGTAATAAAGTTTCTTGTGAAACTTTTCTATTGTGTATTTTCGGGTAGACTATACTATTGATTTTCTTGTCCTTTCTTGTTAAGGCGACTGAACTCCAAATGTCTTAGCTTCCGAATTTAAATTATATTCTTAAAAGAGATTTATATAAATTGTGTTTTCGTTGCTATTGGTAACGATAGAATGTGTCTTTCCCATTTATTTTTCAATTTCGTCTCAATACCATTTATATTTATTTCTTCATATTTGAGAGGAAATATAATGAAATCGTATTGAAAAATATCTGTCAATTCATTTCCATCTTTGATCGTCATGTATGAATTCCTTGGTATCGATTTCAATATTCCGAGCTCCTGTATGGTATCGAGTTCAAATCTCGTTTTCGAATTTGAAATTGAATCAGCAGCTTCAATAACGTTCAAGTATAAAGTCCAACAGTGCTGAAACAGTCGCTTACAATATATCGTTCGATTCCATTGTCGAAGCCTAATGAGTAACACGCCAGGCAAACTTCGCCAGAATCAACATTCATAATTCTAGGCCTTTTCAAGGCAAAATTAAACTTGTTCAGTTTATGAACAGAGTTTTGTAAGTAATCAAAATTAACGGGTTTATTTCGCTGTTCATTCGTTCTTAATTAAAAGGGCACGGTAAAAACCAGGGTGTTTTAAATGTACGCGCGAACATTTATCGGTACTGCGCAGATAATAAAATGTACTATAAAAAATTAAGTGTTCTTATTTAATTGGAGTATTTAAATGCCACGCATCCATTAACAATTATTATGGGTGGGCTATTAAAAGATACATAACATAAATGGTCCATCACTTTTATAGCGATTGAGTAATTATTGTAGGCCGTGTACAATATATTATTTTTAACGTAAAAAGGTTATTGAAACCAGTTAATTTGGGATGGATTAATTATTCTAAGCACAACTGCCAAATAAATCATGTTGGATGAATTTCCGTTTAATCCAAAATGTCATGGACCAAAATCTATAAATTAAATAAGCCAATTTCATGAAACTTGGATTAATGATTTATAGTTCCTATAAAGCTAGTTAGCTATGCTTAAGACAACTGCAGAAGGGATTTAGTAATAACGCAGGTTGCAAATTTCCTTTCCTCCATGTTCTGTTAATATTCATTATCAGATTATACAAGTCTTGTGCAGCAACGCCGTTTAATTAATAAATAACCAATAAACTAACCTAGTTATTAAATCATAAACAAACTGCTTTGTAAGGTCTCATGATACAAGATCAATTATAAAAATAAACAAACCAGAAAATTGTGATCAAAAAAGTGTTTAATTATTGTTAACATTTTCCGAAACTCAATTACTTACCTTCGGAAGAATCGTAATTAGAGGGCCGCGATCAAAGATCAAAATTAAAGCTTGATTACACGACAAATTTCACCAATAGAAAATTGGTTCCTCTGAACTCGAACGTAGGTTAAATTAATGGTAATGGAAATTAAGGCACCGATAGATCGATCTAAATTGGAACTTGAGGCAAAATTGTAAATGAGAACTTGAGAATTCGACCCTGTAGCTTCTCCGTATTGTTTTAACTTAACAAAGAAATAAGCCGAACAATCAAATCATTTCGACTAAACAATCTACATCAAAATTTTGAGAAATATATTTATTGGCAACGCTCAGTTCAGCGTCCAGAGTTGAAAATCGAACAATGCGCTTTTAATCATTTAGGTAACACAGTATTAATGAAAAACATGCCATCGTGACTTTTACCATTTCGAAGTTGATACAGCTCAATAGTATGCTCAATTACTTGCACAGGTCTGTGCAAGGGACATCCATACGTAATAGGTGTCATAGAGGAAAACGAAATGTATTTTTTTTTATTGGGACAAGCCCACCACACAATTCACAAACCACTGCAACTCCTGAAAGACAGAATCAACAATGGCGGCCACCAGAAAAGCGCCGAGACAGCTCGACGAAGTCCCAGAGAAACAATATAACTGTCTTGGCTCCCGCAACGAAATTAGTCAGAAAAGAATAACGGAGGAGTAGGAAAAACATAATGTCCACTTCCCTTTAAATCAGCAGGAGACAGAACAAAACAAGGCCCATAGGCACAAATGGACGTTATTAGGATAAGCCCAGTTACCTAGCACCACGGATAAATATTATCAACAACAACAAAATGTCTTATAAACATATCTCGAGAAACCCACACCGACATAAACATGACATAAACTGCAAAGTTCTGTTAGTCCCAAATGCTGAAAGCCGAGATTTGAATCAACGTGAGAGGAACAAACAAACAATCTCTAGGCGATATCACTTACGAGATCATCTTCAAACCTGTCTGTCAAAACACATTTGGAAATTGGCTTGTTACTAACGAACTTTAGCATAGCAACTACATATTTTTATATTTCTGT
The DNA here is from genome assembly GCA_963082995.1 of Noctua comes. Taxonomy (NCBI): domain Eukaryota; kingdom Metazoa; phylum Arthropoda; class Insecta; order Lepidoptera; family Noctuidae; genus Noctua; species Noctua comes. Next base: position 9,448,287 of record OY720280.1, on the reverse strand, counting down.
CAATATCTTAAGTAGGAGTGCCCTTGCCCCAAATAAGAGAAAACCTAGAAAATCAAAATAAATTAATAATGTACGTTTTCGTTACAATAGTCTACCCAAATAAATTATTATTATTAATTATAGTACCACATCGCTTCAACTATTTGATTAAGATGTTAAAATTAAAACAAATAATGAACAATCACGGAAGATATCCCGTAAGTGACAGTATATGTGTAAACCGTGAAAGCTTGAAACAGTGTTATGTTAAAATTAAATATATTTTTTGCAAACCAAAAGACTCAACATTTATTTTTGCATGCATTCAATAGGTACGATTATTTTGTTATTTCTCTCCTATTTTGCGGACGACCTTATATGGCTGGTCAAGAGTACTCAAGATACGATGCCAAAAAGTTGTTCAATCAAGAAAATAATGACTCATTTACTACACCTAGAGCCTAGTTTCGAACTTGGACGTGGTTGTAAAATACTTTCGGAAATCGGTCAGTTGCTACGGCGTAGCACTGTCGTAGCCGCGTAGTATATTCGTAGCTACAAACTTGATCGATGCTCTTAGTAAACCAGCTGTCGACAGTGGCTTGCACGATGGAGCCTTGTTAACTAACTGAATGTTCTGCCAAACGACGGTACAATGTGTACGAGGCTTATAATAAAAATCCGGTTTTCATTGCAAACATCTGGCCTACAAAAACTTTTTGTGAAGTTAGGTACAGTCATGTTGTCATGAAATGTTTTGTGCTGGTATATTTAAAAAAAAGTGTAGCCGTATTTAAAATAAAAAAAAGAAATGACCTTTACCCTTTTAAAGTTATTTTCCAGTATGTTTGCGCGAGTGTTGATAATAATTTCTTAATGAAATCTAATTTGTTTTCCTTTGCTGCATTTTTGAACAGAATGTTTATACAGTTTAGCTAAATGTTTAGGTAGAAAAAGATAATCATGATTTAAAAAATAAATTCACAATAGCCTAAAAACAGTGACCTAAAATCCAGTGCTCAAATAGTGAAGTGCAGACTATGTACTATCGAATGCTGACGATAAGTTTATCGATAATCGAAAATGAAGGAAGCGAGGTGAAGGGGTCGAGGATCGATGCAACTGTCTCGGCAGAACCGGAACATGCCCTGTCGACGTCAGCGCCGACTTATTTATACCTCTAGCTGATGCAGCGATATAACTCTGTCGATGATAGTCTGCTTTGTCGCTGAACTTTCGTCGTTTCAGGTACGTTTTAGTTTATGTAGTTTAAAAGGCTGCGTTTCCACCAGATATTTGCAAGGACGCGATTTGTGTGAAACTAACCAATGGCATCGCTTTTTTTTCACAACACGCTATGTGATTGGTTGGTTTTATGCAAATCCCTCGCTGCACATCCTAGCACATCTCTAGTGGTAATGCAGCCTAATGCATGAATGATAAATGATATTTATTTCTGTAAGGTACAAACACGTTTACACGTCTTTTTTTTATTAAATGAGATCGGTATTGATATCTGATTAATCTGAAGGGGAACAAACTCAGAGATCATAGTCTCGTTTAAAGTCCAGACATTATTTTGTTCAGATCATGTTATGATGAATCTGGTCTTTAAGCACAAGAATTTTATGTAATGCGTTTAATAAATAGTTTGGTTACTCTCATACTATCAATGGGCTACAGTAACACTATGTTACGTGTATCCTATACTATTCAGTGAGCCATAATTGTAATCACGTTCTCGAAAATGACTGTAACGATTTCGATGGAAGTTGCAATATAGTTGTTTACGGGGGTGACAGATCGATCTAGCTGGGTCTCATATCTGGGAAAATTCGTTTTCTCTATTTTCACCCGAGCAGAACTCCGTCGCCCAGGTACTGTGACGTTATTCATGGTAAGAACAACATTTTCAAAATTGTAACAGTAATTTTCAATTTATGGTGCATATAACGTTTCCTCTAACGAGTCAAAGTCTAACCATAGATGGGTGAAACTAAACATTTCTTAAATTCACCTGTAAAATTAACGTACAAAGAGTATCAAAAAATCGTACCCTGATCAAAATAGATGGTAGGCAAAGCGGAACTCCCGATAAAACGCCTCCAAAAGTGACTTCGACATGACAAATGAAAATATAACAGGAACAATTGCAACAATAGCCATAACGATGATTCAGCGTAACACCGAAAAAGTCTTATAAAAGAGTCAAGTCATATTCAAAGCTTTGGCGTATCATCAAAATAATAGGCAGGTCGTTCCACCTTTGGCGTCTGAGTTTTGTTCAAAAGATAACAGTGAAAGGCCCTAAGCATTTGTGGTGTTACTGAAAAAACGCTGATTTAGCACCGTTTATACTACCTGTAAAAATAAAGGATCTAAAATCCGGCTCAAAAGTGTCACACCCGAAATGATTTTTTCGGTACAGGGTGTATGTACTGAACGCGTAAACTCGAGTGAAAATTACGTAATTGACAAATTTAAATTAAATCCGTTTACACCAGTTTACGCCGTTGCTGTTTCGTCACTTATGTGTTTATGACTTGAGCCGTCAAAAAACTTTTTCGTTTTAGTACTTTCCGAATTGTGAGGAGCTTGTGGCTAAATAATAACAGCCTCTCGGGTCGATCTTTAGGTTAAGCCGTGCTTGCCTAGGTTGGTCTGTGGATGGGTGACTGCCGAAAGGTCTGACGACCAGTCTTACCAAGGGGTATCGTATAACCCAGTACTAACTGGGTTGTGGAGGTCAAATAGGCAGTCACTCCATGTAAAATACTGGTATTCAGCTGCATCCGGTTGGACTGGAAGCCGACCCAAGGTGTAACATCTTTTTCTATGACTTTTGGAAATTCATAACTTTTTTTAAGTTTTACCATACATGTGGATCAGCTGATTGCGTCAGTTCCTATAGAAAGTATATTTTTTTTGCGAATTTCAAGAACTCGTAGAACAAAAGATGTTTAGTTTCATGGTGCGAGAGACCACACGGGAGGTCTTGCGTTTATTATGTTACACCTTGTAGTTGGGAAAAGGCTAGGCAGATGATGACTTTCCGAATTGTGACGACGATGTTGTTTTTCATTAGTAAGGAAACCCAGAGAGGCAAAGTATTTGCGTCGTAATTTATATGCCCTTTCTTACGCAACTTCGGAAAGGGGAAAGTTTCTTGCCGTTTGAATTTATGGATATAAAAATTTAGGTTTCTGTATGTAGGCGTGAAATATAGTCTGGACACAGATTTATTCTTCTGATAATAGCCATACTTAACGCAGTAGCATAAGTAAGCATCAACCCACAAATATTTCCACTCGCTTTGAGAGACAGTGGACCGTAATCCACAATACGTAGTGGTTGGTGGATGTTGACGGGTCATGTGTTTCCAGAATATTCTTTGAAATTTAATGTACGTGTCCGTATTCCTCTGTAACATAATCATAGTTAACTATCCGACCAAAAATGTGTACACAGAAAGTGTGTGTAACCTTACTATAGGGATCGGCTATTATACTCCCAATACCTTTATAGCTGCCCAAATATTCAGGTATCAGCATCGTAAACGATCCTCCTTCCTGGTACAGTCGACCCGCGTTTGACCCGCATTTATACACACCTAAAATTTGAAGGTCAATTAAAGACTGACTTACGATGCGAAAACTCAATGTTTTTATGACTTTTCGACGCGTGGAATCGTTTTTCAAAGGTAAGATGAAATAAATACAATATCAAATATTTTATTGTAATACTTATGTCTTTTTTGCTTTATGATGGTAGGCAGAAAGTACAGAATGGTATCTTCTACAATCTTAACATAACACAGTCACACTTGTCGTGAAAATGTGTCAATTTATTATATTTTTTGATAAATGTGTCGCATTCTAAGTTAAATTACATAAGACCTTGGTTGTGCCTACCTATTAGAAGTTACCTACAAAAAAGAACGACCAATCAAACTGATCTTATTAAGATAGCTGTGGTCCATAAAGTGATTATCAAGAAGAAGCCCCTTCGTGCCCAAAAGGATAAACAAAAGGTGAGAAAAACAGGTGAATTGGCAAAAGAAAACAGTGATAAAAGGTTAATCATTTAGAATGGATTTCTTACGGCAATAGACTTGATTCTGTGGAACATTTCTCACCCAGAGAATATATCCCAACAGTCGAGACATCGTGATGAATGGATGTTTGCTCAAGGTGAACTATTTATTAGATCTATGATCATACCTAGAGAAAGTCTGAAACGTTCGGGAAAGAAATATCTCAACGTCTGAAGAACAACATTAATATTCTTTTGTCTATACTATTAATACTGGCCTTCGTGAGATTTATAGGAAAAAAAAAATCTCATATTTCAATTTTCCAATTTGTCGAACTGACACTTTCTATAAAATTATTCATTTGTTTTATCAAAAATCCTTTCAGCTCATTGCCGGATGAATTTATGTGAAAGGTTTGTGAATTTGAAACAAGTTTGTTCTCCCTACCATCGTTTATAACATTATTTGCTAAAGCAATACAATCAGAGTTCCAAAAACCGAGCGGCATGTTCAAATAGCAAGAAAAATATTAAACAAGCATCAATGTACGGTGTAAAAACAAAACGTGTTCGCTGCGACTCCTTTAAAAAACAGAACCCCACAAGCGTTGTATGTTCATGTTAAATATTTCACATTAAAAAATACAACAAAAGAAAACCAACATCGACGTTTTCGACCTTCAGCTGCCCACTGCAACATAGAGTAAATATTTGATGGTAACAACACCAGTTGTAAAAAATAAGGAACATTTTTATTTAGGCATCATCGCGTGTTGTTCATGTCCAACCCATTTCTAAATTACTGGTCGACATGCGTGTAGCTACCCCATCTTGAATATTTGAAGACAAACACTATGTTTAGAGTCGGGCCATGACAAGTTTTTAACATAGTTATGGTTGAATAGTCACGTTTATTTCATTATAATTTTTATTTGCAATTCTAAAATGCTTAGAATGATTTCCTGCTAGAGTGTCTTCAGTATTTCAAGTCAATCAAACAGAACTTGTTTTTTTTATCATAATTTATAAAGTATCGATAATACTGTGCTTAAGAGCGTTTAGACAGAAAGTGGGCAGCGTCGCAAATGTTTCGCTGTTTTGATTAATATGGCAATATTACTTTATGGAAACAAGAAATATGGCCAACTATTGAACAAAAGTATTGATTATGACATGCAATAATTAATATATAATATAGTTTTAGATGGAAAAAAGTATTTGGAATCTTTCCAAATGCCTTTTTTACACCTAATACGGTTACAACATCAAATTCAGTTTTTTAATTGCAATTCATTATTAATATTCTAGTTCAATAGCCATATTTCTTATTCCCATACAGTAATATTGAAAAATTAATTAAAACAGATACATATTTGACAGCTATTTGCGACGTTGCCAAATTTTTGGATGAACTCTCTTAAAGTAGAGGAAAAAAAGGTTTATTTAACAAAAGTTGCCTTAAAACGGAAAAGTCGTTTGATTAAATCAAAATCTTCGTCAATTTCCATCAGCCAGGAATAAAGCCTGCTATAGGTTCTTCCAAATTTTCCAGATATTTTGCTCCATCTTAGTTTGGGTTTTACGCTTCATCGCTTTTAAAGCGGCTCAAAGGGAAAACTCGAGAAAATCATGAAAAGGGATTCACGACTCCTCGGTAGCAACCAAGCGATCTGGGTTTTGCTTTAACTTGCCTTCGCTTAAACGGTCCTGGACTTAATACGTATTTTTCTTGAGAAGGATTTCAGTAAATTACTGCATAAAAACTTTACGAGTGACTTTGTATAGAGCCTTGGTAAATTCGGGCATGGAATCAAGCTTTATTCTAAAATAACTTTCCTTAGAAATATGCTCAAATAGAATTCGGTTCAACAACACGGTACAGTAGACCCCACGTCAGTAGTAACCTTGGGCTGGCCTTGCGTCGAAGGGAGCTTCAATAGAATATGAGACCAGCTTATACTGGTTTTGTTAGCACTGCCGTGTGTCCTTAGTATCAAGTCTTCAATAGCACCCTTAAAGTCCATTTCTCCGCGCCGGACGTCGGCAGACGATCTCCGGCCACCGTAGGCGCGGGCATGCGGGCGGCGAGTAATGGGCGACTCGCTGTCCGACCATGGACCATGCCCGGGTCGACGGCGCGTTGTGTTCCACGCGCGCCTCAAAGAGTGTCAGCATAATGACGGGGCCCCCCTCTAGAGGGCCAAAGCCTGCCGGGGTCGCGGGACTCATAGAATTACCGTGACCCTGGAACATAAAGGGCTACTGAAGGACACCGTGGATTTTAGTCAGTACAAGTCTGACAGTCCCTCCCGCTCTGCCCTGGGTGGGAGGACTCATTTGATGATTTTACCACGTTAAAAAAAAAAAAGTCCATTTCTCCATCGAAGCAGAAACACGTGTCTCTCTCAATATCCAAGTAAACAAAACCTTGTAAAGTTAGACCAATTTTGCTTAATAAGACTAAACGTGGAAAACGTCTGTCCGCCTGAGTAAACATTTATTTAATTAAGCAGGAAGTTCCGAGGACACCCGTTCCCCAGTTTGTTTTTGACGACGAATCCCCTGTGTTAGCCCGTGTAAAGGCGAATGACAAACAGCTGTATCGCGTGAGTGTATGTGGTGAATTTAAAAAATTAAAACATTCATGTAATGACGTCATTAATTTCACTGGCATAACTGAAAACAGAATTCGCGCTCAATAAATGTTTTATACTGAATGAGTCTATTCGAAAGTCAAAGGATTTTATTAAGTGTACCTTGAGATGAAATATGCGGTCTTCATTTACGTTTTGCTCGGACTCGAAATTCCTGTGGCGCCAGAGATACTTTAGTGAAAGGCATCACAAGCAATACGTCATTCATTTTGTTAAGAAATGATAAATTGCCTCCTCGTCCAAAAGGAGGAGAGCTTAAAATTGCGTGCAAACACTTCGCGGTGACATCATTTTTCTAGTTCATTTCGCAGAGACTAATTTATTAAAAATGAGTGCAAGACGAGTTATTTCCCACTTGGAAGAAATTTCAACGTTAATTTGTTTCCAAGTGCTCTGGAGCAATTTAAATTTAACCTAGAGGTAAAGTAAATTGCAACGTTTTTAGTAGATTGCGTATATATATATATAGTTGTGCATTGGTGAAATAGATTTGATGAAAATGCAATCCAAAGGATGATTTCCACCAAATGGCTCGCATCGCATCGGATCGGAAAGGATATGAACGGATGCGGCGACAGCCGATCGCGTCGCGCAGGATGTCGAAGTATAAAATCGGTGCTGTACCGTCGCGTCGCTTGCCATCGTATCCGTTTCTGCGCCTAGTCAAATAGTTTCATCCCTACCGTATCGGATACGACTACAGGCGAACGGAGTCGATCGCATACTTTCGGTTACAATCGCGTATCGCGGAAGACTCCCGCGGTCAAACAGCTGTGCGCGGCTTGGTAATATAGACTTTTTTAAATACTGTGTGCACGATTAAATACCGTTCAAAGACTGTTAAATCCGTTCCGGTGCGATGCGAGCCGTTTGGTGGAAAATCATCCTTATGTCTTTGAAGGAAAAACTTGCTGTCAAGAATAAATATAATAAGGAAAGTTGTCCCTACCTTCTGATACTAATTAAAATACTTCGCAAAGAGAGGAAGAGACAAAAACCCCTAAAGAAAAATCATTAGCAACAAAATTAGAATCTGAGCTTGTTTACCCTCCAAAGCAATCTGGCGTACACACAGCTATAATAGATGTAATGCCTTATCCGCTTACGACAACATTCTCTTATACTAAGTATAGAAACGTTGCGTGATGAAAAATCTTTGGAGGTCTTTGAAAGATTCCCATTAAAAGGTGCTTTAGGGTAACTCTCTGAGATTGGATTGGTTGTAGATATTATTATGAATAGCATAATAATTATAATAGGCTTATTACTACTGCTGGGACACCAACCTCATTTTTGTGAAAGATATAGTGCCACTATTCACCACGCGTGTCCGGTTCGTATTGTGTTACATCTCTTCGAATTTTTGATTTTATTACATACCTCATTTGTTTTAGCATTTTGTGACTATTTTATGAAATCATGAGTTCAGAGTTGTATTCATGATTTAAATAATTCTTATATTATTCGTGTTGCCATACAACGTGGCAACGCCGCGTTGAGGAGTTTTTTTGATACTAACTACTCAATTCTTTATTGCATTCCATATGTATTACAAAGATGGGGTGACAAAGTAAAAGATCAATATGGACCCTGTCGGGCACACCAACATTAAGAGAGAGGAAGAGGGGTAACCAGCAATAATTCAATGATGCACGTTTATAGTTTTGTGTTAGTCTTGTTTACTTATTTTAGTTTATTTACTTAACTGTCTTTAATTCTTATAATGTAAACAGTTATTTTATCAAATAAAGTCCTAGATAAATGCCAAATAAAATTATAAATAATTTTCTGTAAAAATTTAATTTGTTACTATCGACTCTTACTTTTTACCATGATACAACCATACCCTTTTTTTCGGATGTTGAATCATCAAATGACCCCCCCCCCCTCCACTCCGGGCGGAGCAGAAGGGAGTGTCAGACTTGTACTGACTAAAACCCATCCATGTTCCTTCTTTGCCCTTTGTGTTCCAGGGCCACGGTATCTCTTTCGAACAGTCCCGAGTCCGATACCTGAGTCGCAAATTCCAAAAAAAAAATTAGAAAAATTGGATTTCGCGAGCTTCCACGCTCACGGCTTAAGCCTCAACCCTCAACTTGTTTGCTGTTGACTCTCAGAGACTCATTACCTGCTTCATTAAAGCAAGAGTGTAGCTCTTGTAAAAGCGGTAACCGTCTTTTCCAGGGCCGCTTGGAGGGTAGATGTAAGAGCGTCGAGTACCTTTCGTGACTTTGTGTTGTTTAATAATAAACAATTGAAGTGTATTGTTTCAGTTTTCAATGTCTTCTAGGCTTCACTGTAATTAGTTTTCGGAATTATTTTCAGGGTTGAAGTTAATTAAAGTTGAGTTTGTTTAATTTTTCGTTGGTATGCATTTTTTATTTGGACCCCTTTTACAGAGGAATTCCTAATGCAAAAATAGGGTATTCCTCAGAGGGCAACTATTTTTAAGCGCAAACAACTAAGCGCAACTAAATAATTCCTCGTAGCGCAACCATTAGTTGCGCTCACAAATTCAAATTAAAAATAATATAATATGTTTATCCATTGTTTGTTTACTGTTTGTTTGTTTTTTTTTTGAAAAATAGAGAGGGGTATGATCGATTCATTAATGATATCTTTCTATTTTTCATCATGGTTGCGCTTTGAGGAATAAACATACTATATTTTAAATTTGAATTTGTGAGCGCAACTAATTTGCGCTACGAGGAATAATTTAGTTGCGCTTAGTTGGTTGCGCTTAAAAAAAGTTGCGATTTGAGGAATACCTCGCTAAAATAATAAGTTCGTTAAAATTGCTTAATCCACGCTTATAGTATAGTATTTCAATTTGCTGATCGTCTTATAGTACTATCCCATACAATTACTACGAAAGCAGCAATTCAATTCTTCGTCCGCGAGTCAACTAAAACAAAGAAAACAATTCGCAATGTTCTTTCCGCTTATCCGTCACTTTGTTTTTAATATTTCTTCATGGTTTCATTATGTTGAATGTCCACTGACTTCTCCACTATCATATCTCATCATCTGCCTGGCCTTTTTCCCAACTATGTTAGGGTCGGCTTTCAGTCTAACCGGATACAGCTGAATACCAGTATTTTACATGGAGCGACTGCGGAACGATACCACTTGGTAAGACTGTTGTCAGACTTTTTGGGACACTGGCTACCTATAACGACTGTCAAAGATCTACAAATGACAGCCGGGACCAAGGGATTAACGTGCTTTCCGAGGCACGGAGGAAACTCGGTATGTAATGAGTGGTCACCCATCCACAGACCAACCTAGGTAAGCACGGTTTAACCTAAAGATCGATCCGAGCGGCTGTTATTATTTAACCACGAGCTCCACTATCATATCTATTAAATAAAAAATATTTATCTTGTAGACTGTATCAGAATAAAATAAGATCATTGTTTATGGTAAGTGGTCCAGTTTGCAAATGAAACCATACTTAGGGTGGCTATAAATTGTCTTTGTATTTGCGCCTTTAAAACAGTAATTTGCATAAAATGACGCCAAGTACTAACAGGCGTTATATTATGTTTAACCTTCCAACCGATTTGTGTAAACTGACAGCCATGCTGTGAAGTTTATTACAAGTCGTTTACGACCAGGCTCAAGACTGCCATTTATTTTGATAGGGACGCTTGTTCAATACTGCCTTTAGAGGGTATTACTGTATTGCTCAATTTATTTCCCTGTTTCTCTTTTTTCATATTTTCATTTTTTTTTCTTTTTTTTTTTTTTTTCTTTTTTTTTTGGTCAAAAAACTTCAGATTTGAAATGAATTATTTTATGTTAAAAAAAAAGGTAGCATCTGTCTAAGCTACCGCCAGAATTGACGCTAAAAATATTATGTGAAATTTGAAAAGTTCCAAGATTCCCGCGACAACTTTCGATTGGTTCGACAACTCCTATATTATTAGTAAATGCTATCAAACTTCAACAGAAGAAACCAATAAATAAGAGCTTCTTTTATACGACACAGTTCTAAGAGGATAATATTATATTGGAGGTTGAAAGTGCTTTCGTTACGTTGACAAATTTTGTGTTTGCACGCAAATCTGAGTTCTCTTCATTATCCATTCAAAGGGGTGGTTATCTTTATACCGTGACGGTCATAAATTCTTGGCAATACGCTTGTTTGTCTGCATGAAGGTAACAATGACAAGGTTGTTCTCATAACATAATTATGGCTGCCGTAATGAATGCACGTTTGGCTCTGCATAATGTAAATGTGCACAAACAAACTGAAATATTTCCACCTAAAACCTCGTGAAGGGTTGAAAGGGGATATCCGGTGTGTTTACTGTCTGTTGTAGTTAAGTGCAAACGTGACAGGTGACGTATTCATATTTAGTTTATAAGTTAAATGTTTATTTATATATTTAATCTCCATGTACAATAGTGGTACATAGGCGTTCCCTACCCGTCAAACTTTGGGTTAAATAAGAAAACATTGAGATAGGGTACAAAATAAATATATAAAAATAATTTCTTGCGTTCGAAAATGTATAAAGGCAAAGGCACATAATACACATAATACTAATACACATATGCAAATAAAATAAACGTGAAATTTTATTCTAAATTCTTCGCTTGCTGTTGTATCGGTAATGTTTTTTGCCAGCGGTGCTAACGGTTTAGTGTGGGTGGACGTACGTCTGAGTAAATCAAGGTACTACAATTTGTCAAATTTCTTTAATCGATTTTCAACTTTTTCGCTAAAGCATTAAGTTCAAGGTTGATTGGGAAAATTTGACAGTTTTGGGTAGCTTGATGTGCTGGCGTCTGTACTTTCTACCACTCGTGATTTAAATATCTCAAGTACTGAAAACCACATTACTGTGGTTTCTAGTACTTGAGATAACGACGAAAACAAAAAACACATTTATTCACACTTTGGTGTTTTCCATCTTCGGATGTCACAGAACGAATATTTTCTATGATGTTTAGAAAAGCAGAAAAGTGTTATTTACTAGCACTAGTGGCGCCAGTTTTTACCGGATCGCTACACTACGTCGTAACGACTTCGCGAGCAAAAATTTTTATCTACCCATCCAATATTTCAGACCAAAGCGTCCTGCTTCAAGACGTTAAATTGAAGTTTCATGCGCCATAAAAATGATGAAGTACCTTATCCACAATTAATTTCCTGTATGTTGTAAATTATGTCTTCATTTCGAAGGAAATTAAAAGCAATAATACATTTCAGATAATGAGAAAAGTGAAATTTACAATGTTGTAAAACTTGATGCTCGTCAAACGCTTCGTCACGGTTGGTCAATATTGTCAAAGTCGTAATCGAGTTTGAATTTTTAGTAGGCCATGAAAGATCTAGTCGTAAAAAGATAAATTAAACTTTTCAAACTGTGATAGACTTTGATTGTTACACATTTACTCAGTCCCAGAGCTTACACGAACGCGAAACGTAAACGTTACCTACGTAAATTTGAACGATTTTTGAATCAGCATGGATTTTAGGTTTACATTTTAGCGATTGCACCTGTGAATATGAATAAAACCTACAACATAATTAAACAAATAGTATACAAACAAAAATAAATGTATTTTCAATTTTAAAATCATTTTAATTTAGGTTACATTTGCTTTGCGCGTTCATGTAAGCTAGTGTCGATAAAAGAACTCGATTGCAACCTATTTTGATACAAAGAGAGATACATTCCTACCTGCCGAAGGGAAGGGAAAATAAACTGAAACTAAAACTTTCACTGAGAGGAAATAAGATAACAACAGCGAACACAGCGCGCTTATCAAAGGACATGCACACTAAGGCCATAGTGACAATGGCAAGCTTTTATAGAAGCTTTTCACAATGTAATGCATTTGCAGCACTTATTGAGTGAAAAGATGGTGTAAAGTTTTTATTGTAATGCTCCGGGTTTTCGGATTCAGATTCATTTTATTTCCCTGTAATATGGTATTTTACAGAATTTAAAACACATAGGTACGCAATAATTCAGCATATTCCGCCTATTAAATTCTTCATGCAAACTTTGTGGCAAAATAATTAAATTTCAATGTCAAAAAAAAAAACAAAAAAAAAGTACTAAATCAAGAATTGTCTACGTAAAATATCAAATTAAAAATGTCAAAAAAAAAAAAAAAATTACAATTTTTCTAAATATCAACTTTGAAATAACAACCAAAGAAATTGAATTACAAATGTCAATAGCTTAAAATAAAAATAAAAATGTCAAAAAAAAAGTGCGAAGACAAACTACAGCATCATCATCATCATCTGCTTAGCCTTTTCCCAACTATGTTGGAGTCGGCCTCCAGTATAACCGGATGCATCTAAGAAAACAAACTAAATCAACAACCTATAATATACACTTGAGGTCAGTGACATATCTATCTAATATCAAAATCTGTCTGGCAGGATTACGCAGAAAAAAGTAGATACCTAATACATTTCTTCTAGACAAAACCAACAAAGATAGTGCTATAGTGACACGTTGAAATAACATTAACCTATATCAGAAGATCTTTGTCAAGACGGGTCCATGTAAACAATTTCTACCCTTTCTCAACTGGCGGCAATATAGGCAAGATAGACCATATCTACATATCAGGGCAAGAACAAATTTCCTCTCGATGGATATCCCGAAACTTATTTTCGTCACAACCCCTATCTTTCTGGATAAATAACAGGACTCTCTCCCCGAATATGTCTTCGCTATGGAATTATTGCTTTGTTTTCGTCTGTGTACCACCAGCCTTTCCCGTTGTCAAACTTAACGGCCTCCTTCGTTTTGCTAAAGTGTCTATCTGGTAAGTGAGGGATATCTTCAATCCCATTTCTAAGATCTCGAGGAAGTGATTATGTATTCACTTTGGCTTTTGTGGTATTCAAAATTATGGTTTTAATTCTGACAGTATGCTTTAATATTTGATTATGTTATTGTTTTAGCGGATTTTGGGCCTTAGATTTCATTTTCTGTTAATATAGGGTGCAAGCATCGACGAGCAAACTGTTCCCAAATCCAGCATAATGTTTCTTGACCACACCCAGGATATCGTCGAAACTCTGGGGGTATTTTAAATTAATTTTAAAACTCAAGTAATACATACAAAATTACAATACCTACACGGTCAAAATGTATGGCAAAGCAGATTTTTTTAATAACCTACAAAGCGTTTCAGTTCTGGTGGGTGTGAATTATGTAACATTTGCAAAAATACATATAAAAAAAAATTATGATCATTTATTTCAGATATCATTTTACACCCATATAAAATATGTAGGTTTGATAGACAATTCATAAACGGGCAATCAAATTTCTCCACAATAACCTGCACCATGACCTCCGCATTTTTGTCGTACCCAAAATCTTTTCTAACCTGCAAGTACCTTCCTACTTAACCTAAGAGAAGGCCACATTCTAACTTGTTTTGAACGCTTGTTTTTACAGCCTACAAGGCAAATCTTTACGACACTTTTTGAGCAAACTTCAACACTTATTTGCGCATAAACACAAAACTTTTCGACTAACATTTATCTTGGTAAAGGATGGTTAATCTTCCCAATAAATAATTTTGGAGGGGAAACTTCTTGGTCATCATTCTTTTAGGTTAGGGAAACATTTTAAGTGGGTGTAGCTAATTAAGATTTAAAAAAAAAAACCTAGAATGCTTTTCATAAAATTTCCATCGAAAAATTGTGAAAATCTATGAAATTTTATAAACACCGATCTATCTTTTTCGTATGGTAAGTGCCCAACCATACATAGATTACATAGATTACATAATAATTATATAGATTTTTATGCCGCCCATGGGCCTCTGACTTGGTTTTGTCATGGTTTGGTTTCCTCACGATGTTTTCCTTTACCAAACCAAGAGATAATTATACGTGCGTGTCTTGGGTTCGAACTTGAGACCTATGACTTGACAGTCCGACGGTCGCAGCACTAGGCTATCACTGCTATTAAATAAGATAATATTATGAAATTAATAAAAAAACGATTAAGGCCCACTTGTAAGTGGGTCTTAATCGTTTTTTTTATGAAATGTAAAAAATTTAACAAAAATGTAGAAAATCATTTGTGGTGTACCACAAATGACTTTCTACATTTTTGTTACACTCACGATGTTTTCCTTTGCCAAACCAAGCGATAATTATACGTGCGTGTCTTGGGGTTCGAATCTGAGACCTATGACTTGGCAGTCCGACGGTCGCAGCACTAGGCTATCACTGCTAATACGATAGTATTACGAAATTAATAAAAAACGATTAACGCCCACTTGTAAGTGGGCCTTAATCGTTTTTTTTATGAAATGTAAAAAAATGTGAAAAAAATTTAGAAAATCTACATTTAGCAACAGAAGAATTAAAAACAAACAACTGTGTCTCTGACCTCTGTCATCTTTGAACATGTATAATTGACAGAAGCAGAACCTTGCTTAAAACACTTTAAACGCTGAACGTAGGCCTAAAAACATCGTAATTAAAATAGTTGGTTTAAGCAAATAGTTTCTGAAGCTAGAATTGAGCCCATGTTGGGTATGAGGTTACATCCTAAGTTTTTCAATTACAAAGTTCTGTTTGTTACGTGAAATTAAATAAGTTGTTGTTTTGAATTATTTTTTTAAATCCACCGTTTGTTTCTGACATTTAAACACGTATATTTATTTATTATTCGTATTCTTTGCTTGTATTGAACTATTATTCGAAAAGTAAACATTTTTTTTATAAAAAAAGATTAATTAATTCGTTATCAGGATAGAAGATACACCTCTATCTAACCCTTCGGCGATTACAAAGCGTGATGTTATGTAATAATTTCGTTTTTCTTGAAAGGAAATGAATTTATTATTAATAAATGCTACATTATTATTATGCCGTCAAGTTTGATTACTTCGTTCATTGTTGTTCTCTGAATGTTTGGTTTATATAAACACGTTAATTGGCTTATCAAACTTTGTAACATTAGCCTTGTAAGCATTCCAATTTCATATCGAAGAAACGTAAATAAATAAAAGTGTGTCGTATATCTAGAGGAAATAAAGACTAAAACCCTTCGAAGGTTGAGCTAATCAGAATTTCGTCTCCATTTTCCTACAAGCCGTTGATTGATTCAACCACTAGACTCAACAATATTGTTTCTGATCGTTAAGCCTAAATTAGGTGATTTTATTTTTCCCTTTCTTTCTTTTATCTTTACCCATCCATTCTGAGAATTTGAGCTGTATTTTTTTTCGGTATTGTATTGGATTCAAATTGCAAAATTTTCTGTTTTTGTGGTTATGGTTTAATGTTGAAATATTATTGTTTTTTTTGTTCATCTTCCTCGTCATTTAAGAAAGATAGATTTGTATTTTATAGCTAAGGGCAAATTTTAAAATAAAAATGTTCGCGATCTGCACATCTTTATATCGTTCAAGAGCTGTTGGTGTCAATATTCCATTGCACTGACAATTCTGAACAAGGTTTGTATGTGCTCTGTTTTATTGCTCTTGATTTTTTTCTTTTATTGAAACTCGCTCATAATAGACAAAACAAAATCTTGGTTTATCATGTTGGTAACTTAAGTAAGAGGCGTGTACACAAAAAAAAAACAGTAAAACAATTTCTTCAACTCAGTGAGATAATTAATAGCTAAACCCGTTCAGATTAATTGACGGCAATTCCAACGAGACTTCAGTGTCGAATTCAAATTCATTCTTCAAGTAATGGCTCCAGGACCGCTTTTGAATATTCAAATGCACACTCCCCTAAAACTTAGTACTGTTTATTTGCTGTCGTAATTGTCCACAAAAACTTAGTTTCAGCATTTTATATTTGTGTGGTCTAGGATTGTAAGTTGCTAAGGACAAATTTCAATAAAGTAAATAAACGCCATCGTCACATCTAAACTTCGTTCAAAATCTGTCAGTCGTCAGTGCTATGGAATAGTGACAGCTCTTTAGGTTTAGATGCACTGCCGTTAGTTGTTTCGATGAAATTCGACCTAAATCATGGAATTGCTAATGAAAATAGGTTTCTATTTAGCTTTTTGAAGAAATAAAAGAAAACGTATTTATGTTAATATTAGTATTCCTTTATTTTATAGGTGAATTGCGATGAAAATTCAAAGTTGAAAGTGTATCTGAGACGTATTCAAAGTTTAATAAACAAGCTTTTTCATTTACTCCAACTACAAACAAAACTTTGGTTTTGATACAATATTGGAACAAATTAACAACTATACTCCCGCAAATACTCCAGTCAATGAATCGAAAAACAACATGACGTTACTCTCCACTCAGTGCACAGTGGTCCGAAAACGGACACCGTGTGAGCTTAGTCTTTAAACGAAAATAAGGCACTTAATATCCCAATTTGGCGCAATCCTTATTTCACGCAAGATCTATTATCGGGCGAGAATGTAACTAGAAGAGGTTGTGAGCGAATTGACCCCCCGTATTTCCCTTAGAGGGGCCAGATAGAAATCGGCCTACGCCTAAAGTTTTATTTATTTTTATGGCTGCCCATTTGTTAAGGTTCAACTGATTCTTTGGACCGCTTTTGGCTGAAACCCCGTTGCGGAGCGAGTAACTTTTTCTGAACTTCGTCGTGCAATTTGGAATTGTCACACGTGCGAGTACGATCAGAGGAATTGAGATGAAACGCTTTTAGGTTTGCTGATGGCTTTTTCTGACAAGTTTTGTCGCAACATTTCATTATCTGCTTAGCCTTTTCTAACCAGATGTAACTGAATACTATCTTACATGGAGCGACTGCTTGAAATCTTCTTTTGTTCAACTAATATGACAGATTGCGCAAACGCCACCAGCAAAATAAAGCTTGCAATTTGTTGCCACTAGGTAGAGTTATAACATATTAAAGCACCGCCCACGTACTCATTTCGTTCATAATAAGCAGGCCAAATTATTAGGGAGCTCCTAAATAAATCAGCGGCACCGAGTCTTCGCAAGCTCGCCAACGTTTTTACCGTATAACAGAATTACTAAAGTATGGCCATTAAAACGATTTAATTTGTTAACTCAGTACTTGCGAGATACAATGAATAAATTAAATAATGAAACGTTGTGGGATCACAGTGTTATAGCCAAGGGAATAAACGACCAAACAGTAACAAACTTTGGATTATCGGCTAATAATTTTTGAATAAACATTTTGGGCAGCGACATGTGGTTTGTTTTATTGAACGTAATTGTATTGGTTTAATCTGTGCAGTGCAGTGCAATTACCTACAAAAAAATTGTCATTATTTCGTAAAGACTGCATTTTACGTTATGGTTGTTTATGCCATTATGATATACTAGCCGTTGCCCGCGACTTCAGTCGCGTGGAAATTTTGATACAGAAGTGTGAGAAAAAATAATCATCCTATGTGCTATTCCAGACTATAATCTATCTCTGTGCCAAATTTCATCCAGATTCGATATGCCGCTCTGACATGATTGAGTAACAAACATCCATTCATCCATCCAAACTTTCGCATTTATTATATTAGTATAGATTAGTATAGATTTCGTCCAAATTGTTCCACTTTGATTTAAAGCGTAGAAATTAAAACTATAGTTTCCATTTTAATGATTCACTTTCATGTTGAAATGAGTAAATTTTAAAGACCTGAATAATATTCTCATTTTAGTCTCAATATATGAAAAGTTAGATTCCAGTATTAAAATAGTTCTGAATTGTAAACGTTTGTGGCTTCGTTCAGATTGTGTGAAATAGCAAAACTACGTTACAGAAGAAATTTTCATGTACCCAGTGGAGACAACATATCGCATCAGTTTTTGCCTGAAAATTTGTATTGCTTTGTTTTTTAGACGAATCCCAGGCGAGTTTCGAGCAACACTTTTTGGAAGTTTCCATACTTTTTCGATTTTGTACCAGTTTTGTAATAGAATTATAGTCTCGCGTAGTTTTTTTACGTCATTTTACGAGTCGCACTGTCTACCACACAATTTTTAATAATGTTTTTTGAATATAGAATGTTTACACTCGGGGCTATTTTTATTATTGACGTTGATCGTGACGATAGGCCTTGGTGGAGCAAAATGAAACGTGTAGTGGACGGTATATAAAATATCTAGCTCGAAGTACCAATGATCCTGTCAATATTCATTAGACGTATTATAATACGATACGTGAATAATAAACATAGTCTTAGCTGCTTCGACCCAACAGTCATTAACACTAAACACACATATTTTTTGTAAAATTATACCTATTTTGAATCTGATAAGACTATACCTTATCGAAAAAGTAAAAAAAGAATTTGTCCAACTAATGCTATTATTCTGTAGGGGTTTGGATTTCGTTCTAATAAATTACAAGGCAAGATTCCACAAGAGAGATAAAAGGGACCAAAATTTCGCGACAAATCTTTCTCTAATTGCTTAGACAATTTACGATCGATTAATATTGATATCAGGAAATATCCTCTTCCGAAGTGAATCTCAAATCAGTATTGCGTGTTCCTGGTAGCTGGGTAAGGTAACAATTACAAAATCGACAATATCAATAAAAAACCGGCCAAGTGCGAGTTGCACTCGCGCACCGAGGGTACCGTTTGAACTTGTACGTATTTTGTTATTAAACTTTACATGTACTTTAAGACATTGCTTCGTGCCAAATTGCATAATTCTAGGTCAACGGAAAGTACCCTATAGGTTTGGATTCCCTTGTGAAATCGCAAAATATGCGACATAAACGGTCATATCTTTTGATCGCGTTGACTTAACAATTTCACTGCTCCAAGGGGAAACAGACCTGAGTATTTGATATTAATTTCAGTTTGGTACCTCCATGCGTTCTTGAGAAAAAAGGTCTTGACAAACGGACAGACAGACGGACAACAAAGACCCAGCCGACTGAGGTACGGAACCCTAAAACAGATTGCAAATTCTTTGAAAGCGACTGTCACTTCTTTAGGCAGCCTGCGGTCTTTAATCTTTCATTTAACAAGGATAGCCGTATACAGGGTGTTTTTTTAAACGTGGGCAATACTTTAGGAGCGTGTAGTACTCATGAAAATAAGCAACTTTTACTTTGGGACCGACCATGAAATCGCGAAAAAAATATCAGCCTCTCCATACATTATTGGTCGCGTAACTCGAAAAAATGTAGGCAACAGCAGATTTTTTAAATTATATTTCATAGTGAGCCCCATAGTAAGAGTAGCTCATATTTATGAGTACTTCACTCCCTTAAAGTATTGCCCACGTTTAACCAAACACCCTGTATTTCAGACAATATTAACCGATTATGTCTTAGCAAACAGTACAACAGACGTGTTCATTCATTTCTAAGCCATTGTCTTGCAAGATGAGCCTTGCAATCCGATTAACCCCTTTCACAAATACAATCTGGTTTAGCTGCTATCTTGGGCTTGCACCACGTGGCAACGGCCACAATGTAATTGGTAACATGTTCGTAGGCTTAACTCTTGAACAAATCTGTTCCATCGGCGATATGTCCCTTGACAGATGTGTCCATAATTTCAAGTGAATAATATGTATTTGCCTTTACCTTGTAATCCTCTTTTTCTCCAGTGGTTTTTATGTCTATTGTCTGCTACAACATTACTTGTAGTATATGCGAAACCTGAAACACGTGTCTAGTATTTTTATGTAAAGACTCTGTGTACAAAGCAGCTGTCCGCACAAAAACGTGGTCACAACGCGGCGCGCCCGCGCGCTCCCCTCTAGCGTCGTCTTGAGCTCATTGATAATTTATAATAATTTGGCAGTAGGTACCTAAATTATTGCGATAGGTACTTAGTGTCGCCCGGTATCCAACTTGTAGCCTTTTTTTAAATATTTTTGGGACAAAATATAACATGGTTTAAAAATTATTGGAATCGATTCAGTTACTAATTCTGAACAAACTATATTCAGGTTTCGCATATACTAAAAATAATGTTGTATTTTCTGGGTATTGTGATGACCCCCTATCTCAAATACATTCTCTTTTAATTTCCATCTTGAGGTTGCCAATCCATCTGGCTAGCTAACTCCATCCATTCCTGCCATCTTGTTACTAATTTGTAGTCTACCTGAACATGAATCAGTTCATCGACAGTACACACATTGATTCCTTTTCCTTTCTAAATAATTTAGCTCGGCAGTTCAGAGTGATGAGTCTTGAGGATTACCTTATTTATATTGCACAGCATTAACACTTACGTAGCCGTACTGAATATTAGTAATTCATTGGGAAACAACCTGTTGTTTCGCGGGCCTCTGTTTTTGTGGACTGCGGATTCACAGGCTCCAATGTCATTTGTAATAAAGACTTGGTCAGAGAGGTTTTAATCGTTTTATTAGAAGCAAATGACGCTTTATAAACAGTGATAGGAATAGGTAGTGCCTATTTGCCTAAACTTCGAAGAACAGAGACAAGAAACGGAGACTTCTTTAGGACTAAATTTTTTCCGAGACATCTGTCCCGAAATTTCGAGACAACACATAAATACATTTAAAAAAAATGTTATTTGGAATAAGTAATTCGTCTATATTTACCTAAAGTTTGCGACTAGATATATATCATAATAAAATAATAACATACACAGTCGTTACAACCATAAAATTTTCTGAATTTTTTTTTTGGAGAACATTTTGTAAATGACTTGTTGATCGTAATACTTTTTTTTTTTTTATTTATTTATTTATAACCAACTTATACTTACAGTTTACACCAAACATACAAGTTATTGGTTGAACATAAAAATCAATACACAATGAATCACAATGTTTGAATAAGAAGCAGTACACGTTTCGAAGTAAATATCTTCTTTCTAGCTCACTCTCGGCTACGTTTAATGAGATTTCTAAAGTTAAAGTGTAAAAAAGGCATTATATCATATAATGCCTTTTTTACACTTAAAACAAATAACATTTTTTTAAATGTATTTATGTGTTGTCTCGATTTTTCGGGACAGATGTCTCGGAAAAAAATTTGTCCTAAGGAAGTCTCCGTTTCTTGTCTCTGTTCTTCGAAGTTTAGGCAAATAGGCACTACCTATTCCTATCACTGTTTATAAAGCTTTACGGTGTTCGGTGGTATAGTGATCGTGCTACAACTGCTTACCATGAGGTACTGGGTTCAGTTCTCAAATTGTTTTTAAGGTTTTCCCTCAGAAATTTCTCGGTTGCAGCACAGTCTGAATGTGTGGTTGGTTGATGGCAGGCTCGCCTTGTATTGTATGGGAGTTTAACATCACCAGCGAAATCTTATTACTGAAAAAAAAATTACAATCAATTTTAGCTGCCATGCAAAAAAAAGTCTCATAATGATTGCTAATATATTTTCCAAGTTAGCTAAAATTAATAACAATTCTATAAAATTAACCAATGTTTTTAATTAATCAATAATACATTTTGACAGTATTGTAGTGTTAAATTATATATGAAATTATATATTATTATATTATGTTTTATAATAAGGAACTAATAAATTTTTGTATTTATCTGTGGAGGCTTGTAATTAGCGATTTAGTTATTTATTTTTATTATTATAGTGTTATTAGTCAGTAAGATTTCCGAAAACGTAAAAAAAAAATTTCGTAGGTGACAGAAAAAAAAAGGCCATGACACACACTCCGCCCTTGGTTTGAAAATAATACGATTCAGTGTCAATAAACTTTTGCCTGTCACCTTGATTTAAAGTCAATAGTATAAACTTGTTGACATTGACGTTTGTCGTTCTGACTCAATAAGAATAGTATCTTTATAGTAGTAACGTTGAAAACCTCTTCAATGGCCATTATAAGAATGTTTTTCAGTATTATCGGTACCATACTCCACGATACGATAAAACATTATGGCGTGACATGATGACACAACATGGTGACTCTTATTAGCACACCGAAGATTTTATTTAAAAAAAAATGCGTATCCATACAGAAGTTCAATGCCCACACGGTCAAAACGTATATGTCTTATACACAATGTATCACAAAATTTTAGTACTCCAGTATTTTTCTACAACTGACATCAAAAGTCGTCGAGAGTCAACTACGGAAATGAGTAAGTACCGCATAAAATACAGCCATGAAGGTGGATTCTCTCGCCACGCACATCGTAAATCCAACTAAAGGAAATGCAGCGTGAAACTCAAAGACAGAGGGGTTAAAATTGCGTGTATTTAATCTTAAAATCGACAACGTCTTTACCATATGTGGCTTGAAGCGGCTCCTAGTGGCTTTACGCCCACAAAATGAGGAAACAATGCATACTTAAGCGCATGCTCCGCATTTACGCGGAGTATACAAAATTAAAATTGCATCTGAAGTTTCGTGATTTTATGAGCAGCAATCTTGAGGTTTTCCAATGTGTGTGACGTTATTAAAATATTGATTTTTCGTGGAATGTACTGTAAGAACCAAGTCGCGTGCCAAGGATATTGTTTATAGCATTAAATATCCTTGAGGAGAATTTTGTTATCATTTTGCAAAAGGATTGTGTTTTGCAGACCACGTTTATACAACGCACGCTACAACTGTTCCTCTAGAAAGTTTTTTTTTAGATAAATATATTATAAAATTAAATATATATAATTTATATTAAATATATTATTATATTTAAAATCACATGTGTATTTCCTAAAGCATGTGAAATAAAACTCCGAGGGGAAAATAAATTCAATATTATGCTCTCAAGTAAGCATCTTAATCATTTTAGTTAGTCACCCTAAACATCAGAATCAATACTTTCCGATTCCGATTTAAATTAACCCACCCTAACTACAGTACACTATCGATTGCGTTTAACCCTAGACCTAAATGTTATCGGTACTTGGTAGTGTAAATTGACACCAGCGTCCAAGTGCTTGAGATCTAGTAGCAAGCTCTACATCTAATTTCAAAGCTGATTCTGAGAAATTGAAAATGTAGTGGGAACCGATAGACCTTAACAGGCAATTAAATGAAAGGTATTTTTTTCCACATTTTATTTTACATTTATTTTAGTACTAGCTTTTGCCCGCGGCTTCGCTCGTGCTAATTTAGAATTTGACAATTAAACTCTTACACACTACTAAAGTTTCTACAATAATATCAATCATGATGCGAAAAACACGTGGCGCCATCTATTATCATTAGAACGTTATTGTTGTTTTCCTCGGGAACGGTACTTTTTTCGGGATGAAAGGTACCCTATGTCCGTTTCTATACAACTGACCACGTATAATGCAAAATTTCAGGAAGATCAGTTTAGTGGTTTAAGCGTGAAAAGGTAACAAACAAACAAACTTACTTTCGCATTTATAATATTAAGTAGGATATTTAGCTAGACGTTGTATTAATTACTGATTTTATATTCATGGTTTTTGTGATCAAATGTCCTAGATAGTGATAACGACTGTGAAAAAATGTCGTTGAAAAAACCACGTTTCAGTAGCACAATAATTATTGTCTATACATTTTGGACTGTTTGACAATCGATGTCACAGATAGACTGTCCCTTTTTGTCCAACCTTTTAGGTTTGAGCTAAACAAGAACAGCTTCAAAATCTATGAACGTAAGTATTAAAATTTAAAATAGACCTAAACTAAATTACCATACCACGTACAGTACTTTCTATCGATTGACTCATGACAGAACATTCGTCAGTATAGCCCGATCGTTATCGGTACGGTGTCGATTCAAACCGATGTAATGCCTTCCATGATATGAAAAAAGATGAATAATGTTCGCCATTTTGGCTAAGGTCACAATATATCGTGCATCTATCAAGGCGTTATGCGTGCTTCGCCACGCCTTGCCTACGTTTGAGTAATAATGCATGACAGGAGATGGCGGAGTGCGTGTATGATTATTTCATGTTTTGAAAGGTTTTTAGGTGATGCAAAAATGAACAGGAAAATGTATGGGTACTTGTCTTGTACAGTAGCTTTGGTGTTTAAAGATTAGGTACTCATCTTCTATCTATCTATATAATTTATATTTATAAAATGGTAATTTGATTGACTGACTGACTGACTGGGTGATATATCAACACACAGCCCAAACCGTTGGTCCTAGCGACATGAAACTTGGAGGGTGTGTTCTTTGTGAAGAGAAGGTCTCCACTAAGAAAGGATTTTTGGGAACTCTACACCTAAAGGCGTAAAATAGGGGATGGAAGTTTGTATGAAAGTCTGTCAGTTTTGAAGTTAGGATCTTCAAATTTTGTGTTTAGGCTGACGATTGTAAATTAATTTATACGTGTCTCGGCATTTTTGATAATTCTACCCCCGAAGGGTTAAAAAGGGGAGTGAAGGTAAGAAATGGGATATTTACGACATCCACGCGGGCGAAGCCGCGAGCAAAAGCTAGTGATCAATAAAATCAATTATCTTTACTATACAAAATAGATATTACAAATTGGGTGAAGTCCCTGACTCTTGTGCTAGATGATTAACTTGTGTTACAAGAGCCAGTGCCCTCTCCCAAGAGGATTATAATGAAAACAAATTAAAAATGTTATTCAATTCCATTTTTACCGTGCATTGTTATGATAAAATAACTTATACTTCAGTCAGGCGCATAGTAACGTGTTCAGGCGCAAATAACGTAGTAGGTGGTGAAACTAGAAACGGGTAATTCCCCAGCGTGCTATTTACCGCAATACATTCAACCTGTACGGTGCTTAGTGCATCTACGTATAAAGTATAGGGACTCCTTGGAGCATTGCATAAGCTATAAGCCAAAACGAGCTGAAGATAAGTCTTGCTGAACACTGATTCAAGAAAACATAAAACTAGAAAAGAGGAAAAATAAAACAATAAATAAGACTGCGAAGACGCTGGTTGAATCTCGGCGTCGTATACAGGTTGTTTGGTTAAACGTGGGCAATACTTTAAGGGAGTGAAGTACTCATAAATATGATCAACTCTTACTATTGGGCTAACTATGAAATATGATTTAAAAAATCTGCTTTTACCTAAATTTTTTCGAGTTACGCGGCCAATAATGTGTGGAGCAGCTGATATTTTTTTCGCGATTTCATGGTCGGTCCAATAGTAAAAGTTGCTTATTTTCATTAGTACTACACGCCCCTAAAGTATTAACCACTTTTAAAAAAACACCCTGTATAGTTTTATGATAATATCAGAGCTCGCATGAAAATCTTATGCAAATGTTTTCAACTCGAATTTGGTTCAGTATCATCTCAGCACACTGAGGTACAAGTGCGATGTTATACCTCTCATGCAAAATGTCTCATACCTGAGGATAACTATAATAAAGGGTGTAAATAGACCCTTAACATAGCCGAAAGGCACTTGTTCTCCTCGTCTTTGCGATATTTTTTTTGTTCTAGACCATACCTGGGAAACTTCTAGTTACGGAGATATTGGGGGTCAAAGTTTCAACTTTTTCACAAGTTTTTTTTAAATACATGGTTTTAATGTAAGGTTTTTACTTTACGCACCTCCACGACCCCCGGACTATTCAACCCATCCATCAGCACAATGTTTTGAGTGCTTTCCATCGAGTCCTACCGTAAAACGTGATTTTACACCCCAAAAAAAAAGTCGATTCCCAGCAATAATTTTTGCGTAAAGTTACTTAGTTTGATGTACAGAATGCTTGGTTGACGGCTATGTGAAGGGTCTGTTTACACCCTGTATTATCAGCGTACCTTTGTAATAGTATTTTTTTTTTGTCTCCAAATACTAGCAGTTCTGAAATTGGACCTTTGCTATATTAGCATATACCAAAACTACTTCCTATAAAACCAATATCACCTTTCCGTATTGGGTCGCAATCTGGTGAGATAGGCGTGTATAGGAAATTTTCAATACAAATTTTGGAAACTACTAAGAATACACTAGTACGAATAAACCTAATGAAATTTTACTTGACGTGGCTGACTTCTAAAGGAGCTCGATCTTTAGGTAAAGCCGTGCTTGCCTAGGTTGGTCTGTGGATGGGTGACCACCCATTGCATACCGAGTTTCCTCCGTGCCTCGGAAAGCACGTTAAGCCGTTGGTCCGGCTGCCATCTATAGATCTTTGACAGTCGTTACAGCTAGTCAGTGGCCCAAAAAGTCTGACAACCAGTCTTACCAAGATGTATCGTATTACCCAGTACTAACTGGATTGTGGAGGTCAGATAGGCGGTCGCTCCATGTAAAATACTGGTATTCAGCTGCATTTGGTTAGACTGGAAGCCGACTTCAACATAGTTGGGAAAAGGCTAGGCAGATGATGATGGCTGACTTCTAACTAGATATAACATTTTACAACAACAATCAGAGAAATCTTCTTTCCGAAAAGTCAAATCATGTATGTACTTATCGGTATAATTATCTCTGTATAACCTAACCTAACCCTTCAGGGATTACAGGCATAATGTTATGTTACTTTTGCCTAAACTTTTTAAAAAGGTTCGCTTACATAATTTTAACTCATCGGTTCGGTCTTTCTGCCCATTAGTTCGTTCTATAAAATAATGGAAAACCAGATCCAATTTTGTGATATTTAATTATTCATGAATTAAAACGACGTCTGGTTAGTTTTGAATACATATTATTAGTTCAGAACAACTACATAGTATATCTACAAACGTTATGGTTCGTATACCAAAGTATGTTAGACACTCAACGCAGAAGTTTGTAGCTAGCTTCACAAGTCTAGGAGATTATTTTAGGGCAACACTAATGGATATCGAATGTTTAGATCTATGTAGGTCATGTCGCTAGAGATATTAATGTCCCATTAACTAGACATTTGTGCATAAACAACTCGTTTTCATCACAATTCGAGACAACCTAGGTCAACAATCCAGCTACCTCTCTCTATTGCATAACACATTTTCAATAACAATTCGAAAAATTTTGAAAGTTCTATCCATTGATTCATAGGTTCGAATGATGTTGAACCGTCAAATTAAAAGCCTCAACATTGTGTGCAGGTTGTCTTTTGGTACGAAGTGTGTGTGAATTGAGTTAGTTGCAGTAGTACTCTTTGCGAAAGAGTTCTACTGATCACCTTCTTTCCTTGTACCAAACAGCTTACTTTGAATGGCTTAGGTACCACTTAACCCTGCAGTAGTCGCGCATATAAATGAGACAGCAGTAGTCTGCGACTACATTTTTAATTTGAAATTTAAAAAAACATTCAAATATAATTTTTTTATTTTACTTATGAAAATATAACCAGTAAAGTTTTCTTAACTAGACAAAATCAATAAACTTAATCACATCTTCTGTGTCACAATTGCTAAAAAAAAATGAAAAAGGTTGGTAACCTTCGTTGACGTCATCGGCTTCGTTCAACCACGCCTCAATCCGTGCAGCTTGTCGATTGTCCATTTTTATTCTAAAAAGAAGTTAAAAGTAACACGAATTTACAAAAACAGAATATAATAAAATACATTATAAAAATTCACTTGAAAAATACTTACGTACTTGGTCGCGCGGACTACGTGTGTAGTCCAGGGTCTTTGAGGAACTCCTGTGACACGTACGCACGCGAGTATAAGTGCGTCTCTCAATTATTAATATAAAAATACTTAGCGGCGCAAGAAACTAACACTTACAGTGTTAGAGATTTTTTGATTTTGCACCAGTGGACTACCTATGTAGTCCACGCGACTACCGCAGGGTTAAATACCAGTTTCTAATAACATATTGGAAATCACGTCATGTTGTTAAAACGGCGCAGACTCCAATAACATAAATACTAAGAACATACATAATTTTAATACGGAGTTCAGACACAGTTGAGAGAGTTTTCAGGTACAAAGGTCCCTCATTCACCTTCGACCCTTAAAACATGAACCAAACTCAAAGTAAAAATAAGTCAGAATCTCACAAACACATTTGGAGCTACCTAAAGGGATAAGGATAATGAATGAGGATACAATTTGACACTTTACCGTAATCCGTGCAAACGCCCTTATAATCCACCTGATTCCAGAAAAACAGACCCAGCATACATACCTTCGTGGTTAAATCAATGCGAGTATATTTGAATCCAAGGAAACTTTTAATGGGGACATTGCAGGTATATTTGATTCCGAGTTCAAACTAAAAAGACTGTTTAATAGGATAGGGATCGAAATGCGGTTCATTCCGTCTACGATTCGTTCGATGAGCAAAACTTTTTTGTTTGTCGAACGAATGGGATTAATGCAGTTTTTAGGATCGAATGTGTATCAGTCGTGAAACTAACGAAGCTGTCTATGTAACGGTTATGAAAAAAAATGTGAAAAATGAAAACCCAATGTCCTAGAATTAGAACACGAGTATTTTTTATACGAGGGAAAATCCTGTCACAAGGCTTCATATTTGTTTTACTGAAAATGTATGCATGCACGGTTTAATGGCAATTTTTTGTTATGTCGAGTAGAAAATATAATATTTCTATTCTAAAATTAATATTTTCCTGTATCATGTGTAACCAAGTCTATTAATGTCACACTGCAGGGCAAAGACCTCTTCCCAAACGGAGAAGGCATGAGCATTGATCACCATGCTTGCTCAAGGCGGGTTGGCGATTTCAGACTTAAATTAATAATCATAAGTCCAGTATGCTTAGTGCGAGTTTTTTTACGTATCGAGCGCGTTAACGTTTACGCAAATTAGTATGGCGCTGGGTAAGCGACAATTTGTGCCGCTAGGTGGCGGATACCCAGCGCCATACTAATTTGCGTAAACGTTAACGCGCTCGATACGTAAAAAAAACTCGCACTAAGCATACAGGTGCACTCACGATGTTTTTCTACACCAGTAGATGTCAGTATTGTCCAAGATAAACGTGGAAAGTACACAACAACGTACAAGTACATTGATACCTGCCCAGATTTGAACACAACAACCTCATGCATCAGAGATGGGGCTTAATATTGAGAGGAAAATACTGGTTATAAAAGGTCCCATCACAAAGACAGGCAACGAAGCATTCTGTACATCAAACTAAAAAAAAGTTGGGAAATTACTTCTTTTTTGGTGTGAAAAATCACGGTTTACGAGAGCGTTCAATGTAACAAACTAAAAACCTTGTTGTGGTGGATATATTGAATAGCGGTCATGTACTTCAAGTAAAGTTATAATATCATTTAAAACTTGTGTTTAAAAAAAGTGTGTGAAGCAGTTGTAACTTTGACTTTCAATTTTCCGTGATTCCCGATGCCTGCCAGGGCTGCGGGACTGTTCGAAAGAGATACCGTGGCCCTGGAACTCAAAGGGCAAAGAAGGAACATGGATGGCTTTTAGTCAGTACAAGTCTGACACTCCCTTCCGCTCCGCCCAGAGTGGGGGGGGGGGTAATTTGATGATTTCCCATCCGGAAAAAAAAAGTATGGTCCAGTACAAAAAAAGAATCGCAAAGTCAAAAAAAACACGTGCTCATCAGCTTCATTAAAGGTGTTTTACACCCGTTATAAATATGGTTCTATCCCAAAACTGAATATTTTGTGTTTAAAGTAACACGTGTTTAGATTTGTCTGGCATGTGTGGTAAAGGTTAATTGTCAGTAGGCTGGTGACTGTGCGTAGGACGAGCTTTTAGAAGGCTTTTATTTCAACATTTATTGTGTCTAGAGGCATTACATGTTAGTAATGCTATTATGGACGAAAAAGTTTGAGGTTAGAGTGGTTTTAATATTTAGTAAGTATCTATTTTGGTAGTTGGTTTTGAATTCCTAAAATCGAGAAACATTTTAGAGCGTGAATATTAACCCTAGAACCGTACCCTGGGGTACAACTGA
Organism: Noctua comes; assembly: GCA_963082995.1. Classification (NCBI taxonomy): domain Eukaryota; kingdom Metazoa; phylum Arthropoda; class Insecta; order Lepidoptera; family Noctuidae; genus Noctua; species Noctua comes. The sequence goes on along the minus strand of OY720280.1, from coordinate 9,417,943 downwards.
AAAAAAAAAATGAAAATTTGCTACAACTTTTTTGTTTTTAAACGGATCTTTTCGCACCGGCGCGTATTTACGGGGGACGGGGTGTCGTGTCGAAGCATCAGCCGGGCGTGAGTCCTATTGGCGTGCGGTAGTGGCAACGCGTGTGTGGGGTACTCCAGCACCCCTGGATACACAGCTTTGCCTATGCATCTCCAAATAAATATTGGCGGTATTTTAGAAAAAACACGACCTTCTAGTGCTCCATCCTCTTCAGATTCAAAATCTGGTAGATGTTCATTTTGTCCCAGGTCAAAAGAACGTAAATCACGCACTCGATGTGAAAAATGTAAAAGTTTTATATGTTTAGAGCACCAAAAAAAGATTTGCCAATACTGTATATATAAGTTTGTTATATTTTTGTTTAATTATGTAACGTGAGACTGAAATAAGTGACGTAAAAGCCTATGTATGTTGATTAATAAATATCTATTCTTATGTAAAAAAATGTTTTCTTTAACGGGGTACACTAGTACCCCTGGTACACTAGTACACTAGTACACTAGTACTGTTATTTAAATTCTATTATGCGTACGGTTCTAGGGTTAATCATAGCACACCAGTCTTGATTTAATTCACGTTTGGTTGATTTTTCTGTTAAACATTGTCCATGTTTTATATTAAAAGAAATACTAATAAAATGAGATTTAACAAGTTTAAAGTATAATAAAATTGCATGTGTCTAAAAGAGTGATGAATATAAATGTTGATTGATGGAGAGGGAGGGGAAGACCAAAGAAACGATGGATGGATTGTGTGAGGAATGATATGAAAGATAAAGGAGTAAGTGATAGCGTGACGGTTGACACAGGAGAATGGAACAAAAAAAACGTGTTGCGCCGACCCCAAATAACATGGGACAAGGGCAGGAAGACGATGACATACAAGTATAATACAGATACGATGGAAGGAACACCCTGATACAAAATACTACCACGGATTCAGATAGGATCATAGTCCCTCAGCGATGAAATAATAATATTGCAACAATAAATAAAAAACTGCCAATTCATACAATCATAACTACAATATCCACACGGTCGAAATACTGAGGGTGAACTTCACTAATACATAATTGAATATTCCATAGCAACATGCCGAGAAGTTCTGGAGTGGCGACCGCGAACCGGTAGACGTTGCGTTGGAAGGCCTCCCACTAGGTGGACCGATGACCTGGTGAAGGTTGTAGGGATCCGCTGGATGCGAATCGCACGGGACCGGTCAATGTGGCGACATTTGGGGGAGGCCTATGTCCAGCAGTGGACGTCTTTCGGCTGAAATGATGATGATAGCAACATTAACACAGACAGTTCTTAAACGCAGTTTAAATGTGCTGATCGCATTCAGTTTAATTTGGCGAAACCCGCTCAGAATCACAAAACTCTGACAGAGTTCCATGATGAAGGTAGCTTCTTTGTCATCTCCCTAGATCGCAATTCCAGTTACATTAAGTCATGGGAACCTTTCACCTTTTACGCCTGTCCTTCCCAAGAGCTCACTTACGAAGGGGAAATGACTACCCACAATCGGAAGGGAACGTAAGTAGGTAAATATTGGCACTGCTGGCACCGCAGCGTATTTATCTAAGTCATCTGTTTGAAAGGCTTTAGTGGTACAATGTTCTGAATTTTGTTACTTTTGTTGTGTGAATAAGTGTATACCTTTTTGAGATTTGCGTCCCATAAAATAATTTTATTGTTTGCTAGTAATTTTCTATGGTGTCACCAATTGTTTTTTCTAAGCAGTTTGAAAAGAGCAAAACGTGTCGCTTTATCTTACGGCAGTGTTTTTTCCTGCTTATTCATTTTCAAGTCGAGCCAGGAAAATTACATTTAATACCGAAAAAGTCTCTAGAAGAGTGTGGCGTTGCAAATCACGATTATTTTTTGGCTGGAACACCGGCTTGGCACTCCCAAATTGCTTACCCATATGTTACGCAAGTAGGCTAAGCGTTTTGTTTCTAGGTGATTACGTGACATTATCATATTTGATATTTTTGTTACATCAGACGGTTTATTGAAAAGATATAGTGAACCTACAAAGTTGCCACAGCACAGACCTCCCCGCTGTGAGGGAGTGACTGGATCAGAATTCACCAAGCGGGCCCAGTGCGTGTTGGTAGATGTCACATCTTTTCGAATTTTTCATTCTAGAAAATATATTTTACTAGTTTATGTCTGCGGCTACGCCCGCGCCGAGTTCGGCAATTATCCCACGGGATCGTAATACCGGGATAAAAAGTCCTATATGTCAATCCAAGTTATAAAGTATCTTTGTACCAAATTTCACCCAAATCCGTTCAACCATTTTTGCGTGGAAGAGGAACAAACATCCATTCATCGCTACATCCATACATCCTCACAAACTTCCGCATTTATAATAGTAGTAAGAAGATATAATAGGTTTTCCACACTCGTTTCCTCATCAATTACACAAAGTATTGTGCCTGTAACACACGGTAATCAGGACAATGAAGATTATTACTCGGTCTGATTTCAGTTCTGGTCCTAAATTCAAATGATATAGTAGGATACCTATGAAGGGTGTAGCAAGACTCTCAACGAAGCCGAAAGGCACTTGTTCCCGCCGTCATCGCGGTCATTTTTTTGTTCTAGACCATGCCTGGGAACATTCTAGTTACGGAGATGTGATGGGGAGCAATGTTCCAAGTTTTTCACAAGTTTTTTTTAAACATGTTTTTAATAAAGATTTTTACTTTTAATAACTCCACGACCCCCGTATTATTATTCAATCAGTCCATCAGCACAATGTTTTGAGTGCGTTACATTGAGTCCTACCGTAATAGGAAGTGATTTTTCACCCTAAAAAAAAAGTTTTTGCGTAAAGTGACTTAGTTTGATGTACATAATGCTTGGTTGACGGCTTTGTGAAGGGTCCGTTAACACCCTGTATGCGTATGTAGCTTATCGATCACTATTTAAAAACAGAACTAGAATTTTGATAAAAAATACGCCTATATCAGTCAAACCAACCATAGCATAACTGGCATGTACAGTCGCCAGCACGTCAAGCTAAACCCTACACATATCTATAAATACGACGCAACATCGCATGTTAGAAAGAAAGTATCCTTGGCATTATTGGTGGAATTTTCATCGTTTCCTTAATTTACCCAATGGTTGCGCATACTAACAATTAGTAGCCAATAAATTCATGCGTCATCGCGTCACTAGGAATAGGCCACACCTCCAAGCCCCCGCGCAGTCGCCCCGACTCCCGAGAATTCCCGAGCTTTAGCGAAATTTAACGAACGCCACTCGTCACCGCGTTTGTTCCTTCCGGTTCCGTGAGTGATCTATTACGCCAGTCAATAAAAAATTGTCTAGTCGGCCGGTATTTTGTTAAAAAAAGTATTTTGTGATTATTAATCATGGCGCCTCAGTTGACGCAAATAGAGAGACAGCGCATAATAGCGCTCCGATTGAGTGGATGTCGGATAATAGATATTTGTCGGCAGACGGGCATAACGGTGAGTAATATTTATTGTTATTATAATTTTAAATTAATATAAACAAAAACTATTATTGAAAAAATGTGTCAATGGTGTTTTTTTAAAGAACTTTCTAAATAAGTTAACGATTTTAAATGTTGTTTCTGTGATATTAAATTAGTGTTACCTTATTTGGTGATAAAAAGTAACCAATTTAGCTTAATACCTATTCGTATGCTGCTTCTAGTGGCGGTTAAGCCTTGAACATTAATATTTTAACAACTTTGTGCCTACCCGTATCCTACGAACATGGGTGTTTCTCCATTTTTGTGCATATTACACGTCCAGATCAAAAACCTTTATTAATTATTGTATCTATCCTACCTTTTAAAAGAAATCAAACAAGATCAAGTTGTGCTTACATGCATGGAACATTTACAGGTCAAAATAACACAATTGCCTTCTTTATTAGGTATTATTACATGGTATAAAACAAAGTCACGACTAAGGTGTGAGTAAATAAGTTACATTAAATACTTATAATACTACTTCTTGGTTTTTTTTAACTTTTTAATTACAAACATCGTAATCTCCTTTGAAACTTAACAATATTATGGAATATGCACAAAATACGACAAACACCCATAAAATGTCTTTCTCTCGCCTTATCTACCTATTGGTAGGAATCTTTCTTTTGTTCCTTCCTATTGAGTTCCCGGTATTGTAAGTTTTTAACGCTGCGCGCTGTTTCAAGAGCCATTGTTATTGTTTTTTAATCGCTATTGGTTGGATTTAAAAGTAAACACCTACGCAAACACGCACTTTTAGTGATGTTTGTGTGTAAATAATAATTTAATAATAATAAAATAGCAATTATTGTAGGGAATCATTTACGTAGCATATTGGGTAATAATGCGCAAATAAACTATAGTTTTTACTTTCGTTCCAGAAAAAAACTGTTTACTTCTGGCTTCGGCGGTGGCATGAAAGCGGAACACTCGAAGCGCACCACCGCCAGCTGTACGCGAGAGCCACGACGGCGGCAGAGGATGCGGCTATGGTCACGGCACACTCAGCCGACCCGTTCCTAAGCACAAGAGTGACCTCAACTTCATATAGTGTGAGTCCATGTATACCTTGTTATCACACAAATGTCACCCTTCCTTATTCATATTTTTTTTATAGTCATAGTTTAACGCGCGCCGAGCGGCCTGTGGGATCTAGCGATACCTATTAATTGCAACCGCTAATAGCAGCAATACGTCTGTATTGGACTCAGTGCAATGTTAATATCATTGACTCAGTGAATGTTAATAACATTCACTATTAGATAAAGCTTCAGTTCTTTAGCACCTATCTCAACAAAGGTGGAAGTTCTCAAGTCGATGGATTGTTTATTTGTGTATGTTTATATTTTGGGGAATAATTTTTAACTGTCCCATACTCATATAATAGTAGTTAAGTTGGCCCGTACATTTTGTCATAATCTTTAATTGTTGTTCGTTAGTCTCGCTAAAACTGGAGAACGACTCGACCGATTTGGCTAATTTTGGTTTTGAAATATTTGTGGCAGTCCAGGTAAGGTTTAAACGGTGAGAAATAGGTAGGTAGGTAGTAGGAAAAAAAAAAGCATTGCAACGCATCAGCTAGTTAACAATATTATGTAAGAATTGAAATTGTAAAATTTTTCCTTTGTTTTAGATTTCAATGGACACCGTCAGGAGGCGCCTGAAGGACGCCGGAAAGAAATGTTGCCGCCCTGCCAAAAAGATATTAATGACCCAGGCGCATAAAGACGCAAGAGTAAGTTTTTGCCTGGAATATTATAATTTTGACTGGGCAAACAATATCGTCATTTTTGTGGACGAAAAAAGCTTCCGGTCGGATATGGACGGAAGAAAAATATTATGGCGCAACAGCAACGAGCGCTATGTAGAAATGAATACTCTACCAAATCGGGCTAGTGGAAGAATTTCCTTAAATTTTTGGGGATGGATGAGCTCAATGGGACCGGGTGAACTGGTGGAGGTTAGCGGGCGCATGACTGGGGCTCAGTATGTCGAAATATTACGTGACGTAATGATCCCCACCGTGCGCCTGCACTATCCAGAGGGCATTATATACTTGTGCCAAGACAACTGCCGCGTGCACACCTGCAGAGTGGTGCAGGAGTGGTTCGCGGCACAGGATGACGTCATCTGCCTGCCATGGCCTGCAAAGAGCCCTGACCTAAACCCAATCGAGAATTTATGGGGTCTCATGGTTCTCGATTAGGATACCTCAGAAATCCGCAACAACGAGAACTTGCGGCGAGAGGCCCATACTACATGGGAGCATTTCCGTGGCACGGACACGTGCTGGAACATGGTGGTCGGCATGAAGGACAGGCTGGACGCCGTGTTAGATGCGCAAGGAGGTCCGACCAAATATTAAAATATTCCCCTATGGAAAGACCCAGTATGCAGGGTGAATTTTCCAACTGGCCGTGGATGAGCAAATCCGAAACCATGAGGAATAGCGAAAAAGAAAGAAAGGAGTCCCGAGGCCGATTTTGATGAAAACTAAAACTGCAATATTCGATTTTAAAAAAATCTATAATCCTCGCCAGAAATCAAACCTACTCAACAGTTTCGATTCCTGGCCAGGAATTTTGATTTTTCAAAAATCCATTGTTGCAGTTTTAGTTTTCGTCAAAATCGGCCTCGAGGCGCCTTTCAGTATTTTTCGATATTCCACGTAGTTTCGGATGTAGCCATCCACACCCAGTTGGTAAATTCACCCTGCATACTGGGTCTTCCCATACGGGAATATTTTAATATTCTAGGGTCATAAGAGATTCGAAAAAAAATTGTTAGGAAACTTTAGCTCTTTTTTATGTTTACAAATTTCACTATATTTGTGGACAACTCACACTTAACCAAAAAAGAAATATGCCAAAATTGTTAACATAAAAAAGAGCTTAAGACTCCCAACAAAGTTTTTTCGGAACTGTTATGGTTTCGAATTCTATTTGTCTTCTAGTTTTTTGTTCAATTTTACAGTATCCATAGCTATTAGAGTTTTATTTATGTAAGCAACATAATATATTATTTATCATTTAATAATATATTGTATTGGCAATGCGTTACGCTCCTTTGTAGTCATATTTTTTACCAACTAAAAGGCCGATCTTGTTGCGTATTTCTGAGGTTACGTTTGGGCTCTTTTAGGTCATGGCATATTATTTGTTTCTAATAAGACCCGAGTAAACTTGGTTTTAAGTTTAATCTACAATACTATAGGCCGCACAAAGACACTCTGTGTCGGACACTGAGTGCACAGCGTATAGTGTCGTAGTCTGAATTTAGCAGATGACGATCTCCCATGGCACTAGTATATAATGCGCTTCATTCACCTGCTCTTCCGTAGAAACCTATCCTCATCCATCCATTTTCACAAACCTTCACATTAAATAGTAGTAGTCATTTTACAATTCAATTCATTTAATATTGTTATTTTATTTATCAAATTAAATATATTTCGGTATTTTCAACCACTGTTTCTGAAACGCCTAAAAATTCTTCCATTGCTCGATTTGGGTAAGACGCCAGACATGTCGCTTGTTGATGTTGTGTCATAATAAACTGGCTTCCTCCATGTCCTTCCCCAGGCTTCAAACTATCTCCACATTTTGTATCACAATTGGCCAGCTGTTTCACCGTGTAGGCGTAACAAATAGACAGTTTCTTTCGCATTTATAATACTAGTATGAATAATTCTACAAATAATGTTATAGCTAATATAATAATGTATACTGTAAAACATTTTATACTTCTTTTTGCACCATTGTTATTTTCTTGAGATTTTTTTCTTTACTGTTGTTGGTGATAATTATTATAGTTACGGCCGTCGCCTACTGGCGGCATGGGCCGATAAGGGATTTTAGTAAACGCAAATGATTTGAGATCTTATTGTATTATGCTTAGCGCACACATTTCGGGATGACACGGATAGCAAGAACGTGCCGAAGGCTACGAAAGCAGGCTGTGCCGTATTATGAAATGTGAGTGATTAACAGTGTTGGATAAGATTTGAATTCATCTGCAAATATTATAAAAATCCCTTGTCGTGCCGTGCCACCAATGGGCGCCGGGCCTTTTACAGCCCAGTCAAGTTATACTAATCCAGGTAAAAGCTTACTTTTGTTTGGCGACAGCATTTAATTCTGCTTGGCAACTTAAAGTGTTTAATAAAATTCATCTGCAAGCTTGTAAAAAATAAATATAAGTAATCTAGTTGTTTCTAATGTATGGTTTTATATTTTAATTTAAAGTATTTGTTTTTAAGTTTTGTAGATATTAAAATGAATGTTTAAAAATAAAGAGATAAAGATTGTTATTCCGCATTTTATTTTGATACTAGATGACCCGCGCATCTTCGTTTGCGTCACATAACAGAGAGAGGGTTAAAGACAGTGGGTCGTAGGCAGAACACCTACAATACAATTCTAAAGGTAGCTGAACTTTCTTTGTTTCTGAATAACTGCGTTGAGCGGTCGCCCGCGATGGGCATCCGTTGCGTGCAAATGCGCGTTTGCGCGCGCGTGGCCACGCGGACGTATTCCTAGGGACCGCAACGGTCCTCGTCGCAGAGGCCGGCTTATTACGCAGTGTCGCTTGTTCAACATTATCGGTTAGTGGTAGTTCAACATTAACCACTCAGTATCTAAAGACATTCTTCCGAGTGCGTGCGACCCGTATCGCATAGCGATATTGACAAAACAAGCCCTTGCGTGTTACCGCTGGCAGAAACGGCGCGTGCTCCCGCGCTGGCCTCCGTCGCACGGACGTGGGCGCCGCGCGCCGGTGTGTGGACGCGGGCCCGGGCTTCCCGCCTGATTCCCGTGCGAGTCTCCGCAACGGAGTGCTTTTATATGGGACCGCGCGGGCGTCCGCTTTACGCAGTTTCAGCCCTAAGTTGACTTTATTAACATTTCAACATTTTTCATTGATGCTCCGCTCCTTGTGATCGTAGCGTGATGTTATATAGCCTGCGTAGCCTACGCAGGCTATATAATCCTCGATGAAAGGCCTATCCAATAATTAACGAATTTTTCAATACGAACCAGTGGTTGCTGTGAATTGCGCGTTCAACAAAAGAAAAACAAACTCATCAGCTTTATATAGTATAGATTTTTCCCGCGGTTTCACACGCGTTCTCGTAGGAACCTATCCTATGTCCTTTTCTGATAAATTAAATTGATGTGAAACATCTACATACGCGCCTAGGCAGTAAAACCGACACGTATGCCATGACGGGAATCACGATGCTGATGGTTACTGCCCATCAGCATCGCAAACAGTATCCGAGCTACGGGTGATGGCCAGGGGTCTTGAGAGAGGAACCACTAATATAAAATTATTATAACTAAAGTAAACATAAATCGATTTTATTGAACGAAAACAATATTTTTTTTTTGTTTTACTCCATATTTCGCCATAGAATAGAATGGATTTTTATTTCGTAGTTTTTATGGGTAGTCATAGGTTTTTATTTATTACTAGCTTCTGCCCGCGGTTTCACCCGCGTCATGTTGTGCGTCAACCCTATGGAGGCCCCGTCAGTTCCCTTGAGCGCGTGGAACACAACGCGCCGACGACTCGGGCCATGTCTTTGGTCGGAAAGCGAGCTACCCATTACTCGCCGTCCGCAAGTCAGTGTCAACGGTGGCCGCAATTTGCGCCGCGGTATCAGACGGCGTTTTCAGCGGTAAGGTGAGGTAGAGGATGTCCTTTCCCTCACGCGTTCTTACTGCTCCCCATTCAACTCGACTGCCGCTGAATCCCTGACCTCCCAAAACAACCATGTCCGGTGAGGACTTGCGTCAGGCGGAAAAGAGGGATCTTACCGCCACAATAGGCTATTTTACCTACTCAAAAAATTTAATTAGTCCGAAAGATAGATTATCAAAAAAAATTTGACCCGTATTTATTCTTTTGATACGTAGGTATACCAAAATTGACGAAGATACAACGCTTCTAAAAATCACAAAACGTCACTCGGTCAGTATAATTTTGCAGGCGTTATGATGTCACAAGCCCCCACTCCCGAAGCGTTTTAACTTTGTCAATATTCATTGATTTAAAAAAACAAAAATACGTGTTCAATATTTTTCAACACTCGTAACTGGCGGACTAAACTGATTTTCAATTTATTTCTGCTTGTGACCTGCCTATTTTGTTGCGGCATTATTTTGAAACTATGATATTTCCCAAAATATTCATTGAAATCAAGGGCAATTTTGTTCAAAAAGAATGCTTGTGATGATTAACGTATTTATTTGTATTAGAATTAATATAGTGTTTATAAATTACCTTCGCAAATAATGCATTATTTTAAAACCAATTTAATTTCCATGAAAAAGGTTATAGTGAGTTAATTTTAAAAGATACATATATATATGCTTTTGCAGACTTTTTTAAAAACTTTTAATGAGAAATAATTCCGTCATACATGATTTTAGCGTTAGTAAGGAATATTTTTTCCCGCTATTACAACATTTTTGTGTGCTGCTCCGCTCTTATTCGCCGTAGCGTGATGTTATACAGCCCATAGCTTTCCTCGATAAATGAACTATCCAACACAAAAATATTTTTTTCATTCGAACTAGTAGGTAGTTCTTGGATTAGCGCGTTCAACCAAACAAACAAACTCTTCAGCTTTATAATATTGGTAAAGATGAATAGGATAGATAACCAAAAAGATCTTATTAGATCGACACTTAGATTCCTAAAAAATATTGGACACGTATTTTTCTTTTTTCATGTAAACAAAAAATTTTGACGATACAGTGCGTCGAAAACTCGAGTGACGTCACATTTCGGTGCACTTTTACCGGAAAGTGAGGTCACTCATGATCTTTAATGCGTTCTATATCTTCGTAACTTTTTATTGGTTTCATAAAAAAAATACGTATACAATATTTTTCAATAATTTATGACGAACTAAATAAAATCATATTTTAACTCAGATATCATCCTTTTCTAATATTACAGAGATGTTTGACATAATTATGCCAGACGTCCCGTCCGGCTAAATTATTTTATTACCATGCCATTATTTCGATTCCATTCAAGTACGCAACCTGCTAAACTTGTTTTTCGCATCAAAAGTATCTTATACAACACCACGACGCGTACACGCACACACTCTCACGGACGCACTGCAGCACGAAACATTACAAGCAGGAACAATAAAAATATATTTATCTCTTTCGCACTATTCTCGCTGTTCTTGTTCATAACGCGCTCAAGGTCAAAGTGGGGTAACTTGATGTGCTGGCGACTGTACATGGATGTAGTTACGTCATACTGACAACATCCAAACTTTTAACATAGAGCCTAAAGCCCTAACGATAATACTCTTTTTGTTCATGTGCCCTTGTAACGCCTAGTGGGATTTTTGTGTCCATTTCTGAGTTGAATGTGTCATTGTTGTGTAAAATTGTGTGTGCATTATTGCCACTTATGTTGAATTATGTTGGCTTATACAAAAAGGGACCGTGCCAGATATAATTCACGTCACATGCAAAATGTTTAGTCTGCTGATATATTTCAGTGCAGTGTTTATTACTAGGTGTATGTTATTTACATGCAGTCAAAATAAACAGAACTTCCCCATTACGTATGTAGTCTACAGTGCAGTTGCTAGGAATCTGTAAATAGAATTTCTCATGTCTATATTCTTTTAGCTTTATTTTATAGTCTTCTGTTCTTTATTACAAAGCCTCCCTTCACTCCTGCCATTTGCGTGCCCGCACTTCTTACATCAGTTTTGGCCGAATCTGTCTAAGATTCGTCCAAAACTTCGTCGTTCGTCCCACCATCTTCACCGTGGTTAGCCACGACCTCGGCTTACTGTCTCAGAGCACCAGCTATAAATTTAAAAATACTTGTTTAAAATTCACACCAAAACATAAAACTTTTTAACCTCACAATTCAGAGACTTATATTTCCGAATGTTAACCGAAATATCTTCCGAGAACTGCACTCGTTCACCTAAAAGGATAAGCTGCTATATTTTATAGTGTCGAACGAAACTTGGCACTAGATCATCTTTATCGCACACACATACATTTCACACCCAATAGTTACGACAGCTTGCGACAACTACCGCTTATAGCGATAAAAATAAACTTCAGAGTTATCGCACACAGAGTATTAATTAAATAACTTCTACTAGCAAAGCTGTATACTTCATCGGGTATGGCCGTGCACTGCAATTTTGCTGCGTGCGCTGTATTTTTTATCTTAATTGCATGTGTTCTTCTATCATTATCATTTTGGCATATATCGCCATTTGTGTTTTTTTGTTGGTTCTAAAATCCCTGTCAAAACTTCTCTCCAGTCTCTCACCGTTGAATTTTAGTCCAAACTTAATTACATTTTCCTTTTGAAGTTAGTCTTTGTTTTGCTTACCTACATGTCCTAAACTACGTAGTACTTTATTTACAACTGTTTCTACATCTACCGATCCTTTTGAACCAGTGTTTACATATTGGTCTAAACCAATCCGATCCATTATATTTGATGAACTGATGATGACTGATGGCCAATATGACATCTACATTACCAGTTAATAGAATTTGATGGCATATGTGCCTTTGACATGTTGTAACAGATGCACTGAAATGATTGATGCCGTCTGTTACTAAGATCTGTCGTCAGATTATATTACGGATACTGTGTAATTAGTACTATTTAATTTATGACTGTCAAATGACTGACAGTGAAATCAAACATGATTGATGGCTTATATTTATGATGATATTCTAAGATCAAAGGCAACGTGTTGTGATGAGTTATTAGGATTTAATTTTTATACTACAGAACACAAAATCATTTTCAAACAAGAGTGTTGATTTAACTTACTACATACATCGTTGAAATCAATTGAAACGCATTTGCTGGAGTCAAGAATTTGAACGTTGTGATGCATCAAGTTTCTTTTGCGTCCTTTAAAAGGAAATTCTGTTATAAACTGTGAGCTTGATAAGATTTCTTAACGCCTAAAATAACAAATTTCTATACAAACTTTCATCCCCTAAACCCTTTACAGGACGAATTTTCAAAAATCCCTCCTTGGTTTCATTTTATAAGGAATTCCTGTGCAAAATTTTAAGCTTCTAGACCCAGTGGTTTTGCGTTGTCTGTTAACGAATTTAAGATATTAATATTAAGTAAATAGAACAATGGTAGCATTTTGGCAAGCTGTACTACATACCCAGTCGTATCTGTGCCGACATTAACAATCTGAGTGTGAAATCGAGAAGTCCCTAGACACCTCAATACCAACTTTAGCATTCACGACTCTAATTTCCAAAGGGATAGATGGGATTCCTTTGGTAATGCTCCTATATTTTGTGAAGGTGTTCAAGTAGTAGTATACTAGTACAAGTCAGTTAGTTCAGTCAAGTAGCAGTCTAGCAGCAGTAGTACTTTAGAAAAAACGGAAAGTAAAACTTCATATACAGGGTGTAAACAGACCCTTCACATAGCCGTCAACCAAGCATTCTGTACATCAAACTAATTAACTTTACGCAAAAATTATTGCTGGGAATCGACTTTTTTTTTTAGATGAAAAATCACGTTTTACGGTAGGACTCGGTGGAAAGCACTCAAAGCATTGTGCTGATGGGTGGATTGAATAGTACGGGGGTCGTGGAGGTGTGTAAAGTAAAAATCTTACATCAAAAACATGTATTTTAAAAAAAAAACTTGTGAAAAAGTTGGAACTTTGACTCCCAATATCTCCGTAACTAGAAGGTTCCCAGGTATGGTCTAGAACAAAAAAACGAAGAAAGAAAAAAAACAAAGACGGGGAGAACAAGTGCCATTCGGCTATGTTAAGGGTCTATTTACACCCTTTATTATAGTAATCCTCAGGTACGAGACATTTTGCATGAGAGGTATAAAATCGCACTTGTACCTCAGTGTGCTGAGATGATACTGAACCAAATTCGAGTTGAAAGCATTTGCATACAATTTTCATGCGTGCTCTGATATTATCATAATACTACACAGGGTGTTTTTTAAAAGTGGGCAATACTTTAAGGGCGTGTAGTACTCATGAAAATAAGCAACTTTTACTACAGGACAGACCATGAAATCGCGAAAAAAAAATCAGCTGCTCCACACATTAATGGTCGCGTAACTCGAAAAAATGTAGGTGAAACCTGCTGTAGGTTTCAAAGCACATTAAAAGAAAGTAACAGAACAGAAACTTAAAACCGAGCAAATGAAAAGTTTTGTCTGTTTCCGTGTGCTCAAAGGCAGTTTGCTAGTGTGTAGTGGATGTTAACGGTGTACTAATAATTAAATATTTTCTATTACATGCTTGAAACTATTTAGACGACTGCGAGAACACGAGCAGCGCCAAATAAAGGTCAACCGCTCTTAACATTTTATTCGACGTTCTACATTTTTATGTCACTTCAAAGTATTCACACCGAGGAATTCTTACCTTTAATAATAACCGGGAAAGGTGAGAGAGGAATGATGAAGCCTTTGTCTTCGCAGAATTTTATTCAGTTTCCGGCCTTTAGAAAGGTCGATAGCAAGATTAATTTGTAAATATAATCTCGGAAGGTTAAGCTTTCAAAATGCCAACCGCACTAATTCCATGGATTTTTTTTCTCTGACAAAATATTTCGTGTCGCAAAGTCCGGTGGGATTTATCTCATTTCTGATTCACCCTTTTTGTGGGTGGAGTTGTTGACATCTTTTTGTCCTTCAAATAAGTTTAACCTCTGAATATCTAATCTTGAAAGTATGGAGTAAAATATTCATGCGCCAAAAGATTTTTGTTTGATACTGATACTTTTTACACTCTGATATGGGTATAGTGATAAATGCGAGATTTGATTTAAAATAATTAACGTGTAAATAATGGGTATTGATTTATTATAGTTTAATGTTCAAATCTTTTCTAAGAAAGCATCTTCCACTTTATTTTCAATATTTTAATTTTTGTCCTTCGAACCGGATGCATGAAAAGTATATGGAACCATGAATGGCGCACACACTAGCGTGTCAATATACCTATTGCACAATTCAAACATACTGATTGACTTGATCGAGACTAAAAGGTTAATTATTTGTAAGAATTAAAAGTAAGTACCGACCGTCAAATCTTAGGCTCAGAAGGTCAATTGGTAGATTCTCGGTAAAAACAAAAGTCGCCCCTAATAAAAATGAAGTAACTAGTACTCCGGCTGCTAATGAGCTCACAAATCGTTTCTTTTATCAAAGCATATTCTGGCCACGAGCCAAAACATGGTTCGGAGAAGGAGTTTCGTATTGATCACGTTATGTTTTCATCAAAAATTCGAAAAGATATTTGAGGCTGTATTTGCAATCATTTGTACGACCTAATAACTTTACGAGTAATAAATCATCTTTAAAGGCAGTGACTGTATTTCTAATTTGGTTTGACAGTCTGCAGAAAACAAATGTAGATGAAGCTGCACAAAGATTTTTGGCGCCATTGGATCGACCGTCGGGTATCTTGCTTGTTCAATAAATATCTTTAAAAAAAACACAAAAATATGTATATGTAGCTAAACAGCTTGACATCTTCCCGCGTCATTGAAGCATCGAAAGATCCTACCGGCACTGTAAGTACTTAATTCTTTTATCTTTTATCAGTCTGTTTTGTTTACAAGGTTATTCAAATAAAATACCTTCTAACTTACGCCGAGGAACATCCAAACATGTCATTAAAATCGGAAGCCGTTCCAAAGGTTCAAACGTTCGATAAGTAAGCGGTTCTGAGAACTGAGCACTTATAAATGTATTAACTACGGTTGTATCTTCCGTTTTGCATAAATAAGTTTCTTCGAAGTATATCGGAATCCGTCATGCGCCTATTAACAAGGATCATTAATGCTATTTTCAACTTAGCAACCACTAACTTAATGCTAAATATTATTGTATGAACTTAGTGTTATTGAAACAGACGTGACGTTTCAGATTAGCGTGTAAGTTTGTTTTTGGTAGCGCGTGTAGGCGCATATGGGTGTGAGATAAGCGCGACTCCCCGCGCGCGCTGTTTTTTGAAGTGCAAAATGTGGCACGCGTGTAAGCGAGTAAGCCAAGCCATAAGCCAATTTACCTTGTAGTTTGAAATATTATTGTATTGCTTACAACTGCACGTATTCCCGCAGCGAGAGTATAACTTCAAGCCACACCAAGAGTAATTAGCTTTAACATCGTTCAAAATCACGTTAATATTAGAAACTAGTCAGTTTGTAGGCTAACTTCATGTTACCCGACATAACTTTGATACCGACACCTACGTTACCCCTTGGAAAGACCGATGGTCGGAATGTGGGGCTCTCTCACTCTGACCATCTAAAAATATACGTCATAATACTACGTACCGATAATTTTGCAGTACCTATAATCAAATTAAACACATGACTGCAGCCGCCAATTGACAATGCAATTCCTGTGATATTGTAATCCCCTAATCGCCGTCTTCAACTCAATGGGAAAACTAAATGCTTCAATTCAGTATTGATTTAAGTTTGAGTACGAAATTATACCAAAATCACACGGTAGTCGTTTAATTTTGCAGAACCATAGTCACAACAAGGTGATCCGGATCGAAGGACCAATTTTTTGGAAAATGGGTGGATTCCCGTGGACGTCTGAAAAATGTTGACATAATATTATATATTTTTTGTAATATATTTTTTTTTAATAAAGAATTGTGACCTGAATGAAATAAACGTCTACATTGTTAAAGCATCAACAAAGTGTGTTACTAACAGCAAAGTCTGAGTACCGCTAAGGGAATACGTTCGGGAATTGGATATGCAGGCAAATAAAATAATATGTATCTCATAATAAGTCATATTATTATGACAAGATAAATAGTACTTTACATCGTACCATGTTTCACATCTGTTCCGAGACTGCTCTTAAGGGAATGTTTTTGTGGTCACAAAACATGACATGTGGGATGTTCGGAAAAGCGTAAAAAGGGTTTTATATGGTTGACAGTGCATTTCAGCTTTGAAAGCGTTTTTGTGGTTTTGTCTATTTTTGTTTGTTATCCATTCTGCTCGCAACAGACATTGTTGAAATTTTATCATGCTGTATCCTGATTTACAACACAAGGTACCTACTTACATTTTTGTTTGTCCTAAAATGATCAAAAAGCAAGTAAAGCCGGAACCCTTTATATTTGTAAACCATGGGTTAAACCAACATAAAAACCTCTGTATCGTACAGTTATTCAATTATGTACATTTTGTACCTTGGTACAAAATATAAATAATTGAAAGGCAAACAACGTCTTGGCTACGTATCAAAAAACCCCGTCCCTAACTCGTCAATACTTGAGAGCGTGACCCAAATCTAGCCAGAACGATAAATTATTCGTTTCACAATCGACTCCTCCCGTTATCAAGACGTCAATTTTAATTTTCGGATGCAACCTTTCAGGGTAGAGTGAGAAAATCGATAGAACCTCTTCCATCTCACTTACTCCAACCATTCATGTTCGAAATTAGCTTCAATAGATTTCGGGAGTCGGCCAGTTTACTGGTTATACCCAATACGCATTTGGAGGTCCCCAAAATAAAGCTAATTTGCTTTTATACCGCGGACAGCTTTTCTGTCCTCTACTTTGGTCGGGCAAACACATTGAGGTTTAAGTAAAATATCGGTATAATCTAGATTAATTTGGGTTAAGTTTAAAAATTTCAGTATAGTAGTAGTATTTTAGTAGTGGTGGAAAAGACCTTAGGCCCTGGATTAGATCATTACGCAAAAGTTAAAGAAATTACGTAAGTAGACCTTATTTTAAGTAGGAAAGTGAACTAGACGTCCTCGCTTACGAAGATGTAGTAGGACACTTAGATTTTAGATAACCCGATTTTCGTGCATTTTGTTTTAACAGAGTTGTAAGTTGCAGTTAACTGAAAAAAATATACCTAATCTGATTCTGAAAAAGAATTCTATATTGAAATCACTAATTTATCCAAAGGACTAGCATATCTCGAAACAAGACGTCAAATACAAAAACGTTATATTTTCTCTTATGACGGACAAACCAAAACAACCTTTCCACAAATTTATTCAGCAATGTCAAAAAATATGTTTTCAGACTCTTCCTCAAAACAGCTTTTCACGTTAATTCTTCAATAAACAAATAGATAAGCTCCACAAACACATAACTCCACCACAATTTGTTATTTCAACCCACATAGACAAATAGAAAAATGTTATGACAGCCAGTACTCTCATTTAAAGTACGACCGCTCCCAACTCAAAGGTTTCCATTCAATCAGCAGAACAAAGACAATTCAACCGTGACCAGTTCTATTTTTTTTTTCGTTCCACATACAGACAGATTCATTTATTATCTCTCTATTGTTTTTTCATCGGTTAGTTCTTCCTTCCAGTTTAAATGGCTAATTAAAGTTGGATCAGTTTGTCCTTTGGGTTGGGTTGTGTCAAAACTTTTGCGGGCGAAGAACCTTTTTAGAATAAAACTTTTATTATACCTAGTAGATCTATTAAAGGAGTGAAAGGTTTTATATTGGATCGTAAACGTCTTATAGCTAAAAAATGGTCTCTTTGTAGACCGCAACAATAAACAGTCTTAAGGGAATAATAAAGAGCTTAGAATGGAATTATTCGAACTGATTGAAACCAATCAGTGCTAATGCAGTGAGGCTTCAAGCTCAATTTGAATTCAAATTGTAATGGGATGAAGCAATGATATTCTTAAGCTATATGTTTGTCACCGAGCTTCCATTTTAATACCATTGAAATCTTCTGATATTTATCAAAATACCTCAATCAAAGTTTTAAATCGTTAGTTGTGCTTTTACCGTACTCATGTCAAGCAAAAAACTGTATTCATTGAGAAGAGTAAACTCACACAACCTACAAAAAACGATTTACAGTTAAAGAGCGATACAATACTCAAATGCCATTGTCAACCAAAGACATTCAAATGTTTACGAGCGATGGCGACAAAACGAAGAAAATCGTAATCTGTAGTAGATTACGATTTTCTTTCTTTATTACTACTTTGGTCGGTCTGTCTAGAGTGTCATAAGCCCGCTTGTCAAGTGGTACTCGTTTGTCAAAATCGAAGACGTTCGTGATGAAAATTTTTGTAGGACAATATTTTAAATGGACGCACCATTTTAAATCTCATTGTCGTCAACGAAACCACCTGGACACGAGTTGCCATGGCTGACCTGGAAGTCTTTGAATAGAGTCCGGACTCAGGTTGACCGAAGAAAGGAAACCCAGTTCAGGTGGTGATTCATAGATGACTCTGCCCTGGAGTGTAAATGTGGTGTTGCCCCACAAACGATAGGTCACTCGATGCCGTGTCCTGTCTGTCATGTTGCTTGCACATCACAGGAGCTGATGAACGCTACTGAAAGTGCCAAACTCGTCGCCAAATGGATTGACTCAAACTCCATCGACACACAAAGAGTCATCGAAACATAAAAAAGAACATCTTTCGACACGGAAGTTTAATCTAACACTACAACTGGAAATAGTACATCATACTTATACTTTTTTTT
Organism: Noctua comes; assembly: GCA_963082995.1. NCBI lineage: Eukaryota > Metazoa > Arthropoda > Insecta > Lepidoptera > Noctuidae > Noctua > Noctua comes. The sequence continues at coordinate 9,398,864 of OY720280.1, read as the reverse complement.
TTTTTTTTTTTTTAACGTGGTAAAATCATCAAATGAGTCCTCCCACCCAGGGCAGAGCGGGAATGACTGTCAGACTTGTACTGACTAAAATCCACGGTGTCCTTCAGTAGCCCTTTATGTTCCAGGGTCACGGTAATTCTATGAGTCCCGCGACCATCATACTTATACTTTCGTTCCTCTTGACGTTTCAATTATGTCCACGTTTATCTACAAAATGTTTAGCCAGTCACTGTCATACGTGGATGGCAGAAATATCTCTATTTTGATTGAACTTTCTGTCCTACTCATCCTATTAATCAGTGAATTGCTTCGTCTGATGAATGATAGCCGAAAAAATTGTTTAGTCATTTTTTGGTTTCAGTTATGGCGGTAGAATTTTGTCAGTGAGAGTAACATAGTGGTTAATTTGAGCTGGTCTGATGAATTCTATCTTTTTCTGTTATTAAAGGAGTTATTGATTTAGATTAGTCTGTACCTTCTCAATTTTATACAATCTGAATAATGTGCTACTTATGGTAATTTTTAGAGCGTCGAAAACATTTTATTATGGTAGTTAGTTTTAGTACTACAATAAGTATAATTAATCGTCATAGATTTCTATGTTGATTAGTTGCTATTGAAATTTTGATTTAAAATCATTGCCATAAATAACTAGTGTGACACCAAGTAATAAACATGTTTATATCTAGAAACTCTTACACGTGCGCACGTGCACGTGCGTTGTAAGTGGTGAAAAAAACCAATCACCGCCGACTATAGTCATTGAACCCATTTGACTTAGTATAAGTATGGTTATCTGTGGAAATAATTAAATATACACGTGAAATACATTGCATTGTTGAACCCAATCGTAGTGCGATAAGAGCGAGTTTTCGAGAAAGTATAATGAATTTAATAATATTTTTTATTGGATATGGATCCAATAAAAAATATTTAGGCACATGTAGAAGTTTCTAGATTTAAACGTGTTTATTCTGACTGATATGCACTGAACTCTTTGTAACGTATTCACGATTTTCAAAACCAATTATTACAAAAGCGTTCGGACTATCAAATACAATCATGTATTTTTCATATTGATACCCGGTAGGTATCAATATGAAAAATATAATATGATTGTAAAATCTTAAAATCCAATTCCTTTGACGAGAGAAAAATAGTAACAATAATATAATAATATTCTGATAAATCATATTTCACAAACTGAATACCCAATTTGGAACTGAATGCAACAAAAATGTTTATTTTATGTTCCCATTTTATTTATTTACCAATTTATGTACACAATAAATACAGAAAAGAAGAAAGGCAGAGAAAATATTACAAATGTGATGCTTATTTCTTCGAAAAACACTTGTTCCCCCCGTCTTTGCGATCATTCTTTTGTTCTAGACTATACCTGGGAACCTTATAGTTACGGAGATATTGGGCTTCCAAGTTCCAACGTTTTTTTTTAAATACATGTTTTTAATGTCAGGTTTTTACTTTATAAACCTCCACGACCCCCGTACTATTCAATACATCCGTCAACACAATGTTTTGAGTGCTTTCCATCGAGTCCTACCGTAAAACGTGATTTTTCACCCCAAAAAAAATTCGATTCCCAGCTATAATTTTTGCGTAAAGTTACTTAGTTTGATGTACAGAATGCTTGGTTGATGGCTATGTGAAGGGTCTGTTTACACCCTGTATAAGTGTTTCTTGTACAATTTTATTATTTAAGGAAATAATATTTGTTTTTTAGTTTAAATCTGAAATTTAGTTCTCAGCTATAAATTAACTTGAGCGCGAACTGTATATAACTTGTTCGGAACTATAAAGTACTGAGTAGAAATATAGTGCACGTCACTTGCAATAGTGGCTGGACTTAGCACTAGCAACTGAAATGTCCAGTCTCGGTTTACGAGCTGAGAGTAGTAAATCGTAAGGCTGCTTGTTCACTATAGCTTTAAGGTGGGAACGCCAGGATGGCTCGCAAAATTCAACTTTTCTTAGGTTTTATAATTTGCAGGTCAGTTTCAGGCTATATGTGAAATAAAACATAATTCGCGACCGTAACACGTATGTAGTTACAGAATTCATTAAAATCATCAATACAACCCTCTATTTTCATTGAATCCCATTTAATGAATATTTAATGAATAATTACACCTGCGACCTACCTGCGACGGCGTACCTTTGACATACATTTTCTCAAATCCAATTGGTAAATGTTGTCTTGGTTCTGTATCTCCTCACTGCTCCGCTCTTGTCTGCTCCAATGCACAGGCAGGTTTAATCAGCTGCATGCTTTAAAGAGCGGTGTGAGTAAGTGCTCTACTTAGAAATACAAACTGAAGAAGCCGTAGTAATGTTGTACAAGTTTTATGTACATAGACTTATCGATTTGTTGGTTTATGTTAGATACTTGTTAGTTAACCAAATCTTTAGTTCAATTAGTTGAAATATCACGATAAACAAAATGTATACAGTGTACGGGTCATCGACTTACGGACTGTCTCAATCAAGCACAAGATTAAGAACACTGATTTAAAAAAAATGCTCTGGTAGGTCTAATATTGTGTGGGTACTGACTATCGTAAAACCAAAATATTATTTTACGTAAGAATTTTGTTACTAAACGACATCACAAAAGGAAATACGTCCACAGTAGTTTGCACGTCCAGAAACCGGATGTGACTGACTAATCGGATTGCAATGTCAGTCCATGCTGCGATACAGATTGGAATATCTCTTTGTCAGTTCTCAACGAATCGACAGGGCCGTCAAAACTGGAAACACGGCTGTCTGTAACTAACACAAACATGTTTATAGAAATAATGGATTTATACCCAATTCTGAAAAGAGAATTTGAATATGAGAACTTTAGCATTTTAGTCGAAAATCGAAAAGTCGAATCGAGTGGAGTCGAATTTTGTCTGCCTTATTTAGCTATGGGACCTTAAGTATGGAAAATTTAAAGCTTGAGATATATAGATATAACAGCGTGAGGCGCATTATTGTGAGTAATGGGAATACTGATATATCCAGGAAAATATTTTATGTTCCCATTAGATATTACAAAAAACAACACATTTAGGATGTACTTAATAATATCTAACAACTACCATATTATGTTTCTTTAATGTTTGCAAAAATTCAGCTAGCGGGTCAGAAAGGTCCCAATGTCCCTTATGACATTGATTTTGGCTGATTCATCTCAGGCTTGGCCTTCTTCCTTAAGCTAAACTTGACAAGTTCACAACTTCATATTCTCAATGCAGAAACTAGGCGTGAGTCCTTTACACATTCAGACTAAGCTCAGTTAATGTGTTAATAGTCTCATAGTCACTTACGATTTTATTTATGAGTAAACTTTAACGTGTACGTTTGTGTTTATTGAAGCTAGACTATTTCATGAGCTGCCCAGTTTTACTGTAGGATAAAATGTTTTTAGTTGTAATCTAGACTTCAAGCAGCTTTTGACCAAGAATGCAGTTTTCTACAAAATGTTTTGTGGAAGTTTTTGACTTGGAACGACGTGAACACGAATGTCTGGAGTGTTTCCCTAGTAATTACTTGTTGTAATAGCTTCCTGTGGGTAATTTTCATTTGCACTTAGCCTTTTGTCCTTGTTCCACTTAATAGCTGCACTTACGATATTACACTTAGAAAAGTAAAATTACACATTCGTGCATGCGTATGACGTATAAACTTGTTCATAAACACCTTTGAAGGTTACGAACAGTTTTATTTTACTTCGGCATAGGAAATTCTTGCTTTGTTTTTCTATTAGTTGGGTTCAACATAAAAGAAGGCTCGCGACTTTTGTTATTAGAGCTTACAGTGTACCAATTTTATTGGGGAAAGGTACCTATGTGTGTCGCAAAGAAATAAGCCCCAGACTTTTTTCTATTTTGATCTTGAAGTTGGAATGTGTTTATGTTTTTGAACTTGACAACAGACAATACCGTGCGTTCTAACCAAAGTGATCTGTTAAGGGAACACGCGATCGTCGTGTTTATTTTTTCGGCGAACCCGAACGCGAAGTCACGCGTTTTTTCGAACAAAACTGATACATGAATAAACATTCGCTATGGTTAGGATGCGTGTGGTGTGGGTATTTGTAATCAGACTTTTTACTTTTTAAATTCAGCATCTATTCTAAGCAATCGGACACTTAACGTTTCTGTTGGCTTTCACATCGGTTTTTGAGAGCCTCTTAAGTGATTTCAATCCAGCCTTTATCTCGCGAATAAAGTCAAGTGATTCGGAGAAAAAACACGACCATCCTCCCAAGAAGAAGACACTGCAGCACTAATAAAGCGCGTACTTCTAAAAGTATTCCGTAAAAGACGAAATTAACTTCTAAGTTCTACAAAGAACGTCTTAACTAAGTTTTAAAAGACAGGAATGAAGGAAGTTACTATCTGCCTTGACATTTACTTGTCTAAAAACTAGTCTGGCATCTTGCCTGAATAGTGTTCAAGCACGAGCTGAAACTTTATGTCTGTACAAGCTTACCTACTCGTAACTTTAGCCTGACCGAGGTAATTTAATTCAATTTGCATAGGTAGAACTCAGCCTAATCGGGCTATGACTTTATCTGATCATTATGGAAATGAGGTATATTTATTTATTTAAACTTCATGTACAAGAGTGGTACATAGGCGGACTTAATGCCACAAGGCAGTCTCTACCAGTCAACCTTACCTTACCTTATAAGATGATAATGAGGTTTTATGTAGATGGGTTTGCTGGTTAAAAAGTAATGTAGCATGATATTTAGATTGTAACAATGACCTCAAGTTACAGGTAGTCAGTGACCTGAAAGTCTGACAAGCAGTATTACCAAGGGGTATCGTATTACCCAGTGCTGAGTTGTGGAAGTCAGATAGGCAGTCGCTCCTTGTAAAATAATGGTATTCAGCTACATCCGGTTAGACTGGAAGCCGATCGCAACATAGTTGGGAAAAGGCTAGGCAGATGATGAATAACCTCACGTCTGTAATTCCTAAAGAGTTAGACAGCGGTGTAGGGCGATTAAGACTGTAAACCTTTTACAATAGCCTCATGCTACATACGACAAATAAGATGAATGTTGCAGTATGGCCTTGTATACATGTTATACAAGGCCATAGGTACTGCAAGATTCATTTTCTACGTCCGTATTAGTTTAATTCATAATTTTTAGCAGGTTGGTAGCGCAGTTGATCCACTGCCCAGTGCCCAGAGGAGCGCTGACGAAATGCTTAGTATGTACCGGCATTTGTGGCGACTCTTTATACACCCCGGTTTTAAAATTCTATTGAAATGGTAAGAAATTCATCAAGTTGTAACTTCAAATGAGGTTGCATCGACTATTGTTGTTGAAGCCATTGTAGGTACAGCTTATTTAAAAAATAATAGTAAGTACAGTATTTTCCAATCCCTACAGAAAAAAAGACCCTTTTAATTGCAGTTTGTATTTGAAAACAACCATAATTCTTTCTTTGTTTCATCGCGTGGTTAGTGCCTAACCTGGTGTCAGAGTTTTTATGGGCCTTGGCTTTACATGCCGTCGAGAAATGTCTCTCAGGCATGCTAGTTTCCTTACGACGTTTTTCTTCACCGAAGCTAGTGATAATTATACAATACACCCATGAATCCGAAAAATCAGAGGTCTGGTCCGGTGTTTGGTTCTAACTTTAAACCTGTGCCCTGGCAGTCATCCCACGAGCCTAAGCAACCATAATACGAATCACAAAAAGAAAAAGAATATCAGCTTTCCACTTTAGTTCCATGTAAGTAAAATTAATTCTAGGAATCTTCAACAATGTATAATGCACAAAAATGGCTGACCAATGACCATACGATTGACTGTCATTAGACTTGCGTGTTCTACCATAATCGCTATTAAAGCCACGATTGATAACTTACGTCCTTTGTGCATGGTTTCTATAGAAAATTGGCGTTCACTTACGTCCTAATCAAGAAATCTTTGTGATATTTCCACATGCAATGGTGACCTTTGATGGTATTGTGTACGGTTGACGAGGCTTTCATTGCCTTTCTTGGCATTCTAATCTATGAGTAACGACGGGGGCGATAACTTGTTTGTTTGGTTGATAGGTTGTAGTTTTTCTTTTATTTTGTAAGATTTGTCGTGTCTGTCCAAGAAGGAAGAGCTCGTGGCTAAATAATAACAGCCACTCGGGTCGATCTTTAGAATAAGCCGTGCTTGCGTAGGTTGGTCTGTGGATGGGTGACCACCCATTACATACCGAGTTTCCTCCGTGCCTTTAAAGCACGTTAAGCAGTTGGTCCCGGGTGTCATTTGTAGATCTTTGACAGTCGTTAGGTAGTCAATGGCCCAAAAAGTCTGACAACCAGTCTCACCAATGGGTATCGTATTACCCAGTACTGACTCGGTTGTGTATGCAGATAGGCAGTCGCTCCATGTATATTACTGGTATTCAGTTGCATCTGGCTATACTGGAAGCCGACCCCAACATTGTTAAAAGTTGGTAAAAGGATAGGCAGGTGAGTCATGTCTGTTCAAATTATAACTGCAAGAGAACTTTTATAACTTGAGCAGAGCTGTAAACATTTCCAGTGGATTTCATGACAAGAAAATTCATTGAAAACTTCTAACTGTGAAGACATGAGGATTTTTCTAGACCTAACTTTTTTTTAAAATAACGTTTACACATGTTCATTTTAGTTTGTAAGAATAGTGGTGACAATTCTTGTTATAAGTGCAAGAAAACTTTTATGGCTTCAAAGGAGCTTTAAACATTTCCGGGAAATTTTGTGACAAGAAAAGTCATTGAAAACTTCTAACTGTGAAGACATGAGGATTTTTCTAGACCTAACTTTTTTTTAAACTAATGTTGACACTAATTCATTTTAGTTTGTAAGAATAGTGGTGACAATTCTTGTTATAAGTGCAAGAAAACTTTTATGGCTTCAGCGGAGTTTTAAACATTTCCAGAGAATTTTGTGACAAGAAAATTAATTGGAAACTTCTAACTATGAGAACACGAGATTTTTTTAGACTTGACTATTAACCTACAACAATGCTTACGAATGATCATTAACCTTTTGAACGCCATTGTCACACATACGTGACAAGCAAGCGCGTGCCCTGTACGCCAAACGACACAAATATGTGACAAAATGGTAGGTGCAATTGTGGCTTGGCGTGGAGGGCACGCGCGTGCCTTTATGCTCTGGCGTTCAAAAGGTTAATAGTTTGTTAAAAGACTTTTATAAGGATATTAATTCTACGCTCACTTAATTGATAACCACAAAAAGTTTGGTATACACATTTTCTGTAACAAAACCGGTCAAAGTCTATCATTTAACTGACAATACACGAATCAAAATAGGTCATTAAGCTCGTTTGCCGACACAATGGAAGTTGGCCGTTTCAAAAGACAAAGTTGGGCGGCGGCGGCTTTCGGGGCAAAGTAATAGAAAATCATATACTACATGCAGTTTGTTACCCGAGGCACGTTTCTCAAGGATGAAAGCCGACTTTCTTGAACATTACCCGCATCAGATGAACTGGACGTACTTGTTTACAACTTTGGATGTTTTATGATTCAATGGCCGAGTGGCTAGAATGTTGCTGAAATTTTCTTGTGAATTTTGTACGCTGCTGTAACGTGTAGGAACAAGTACCTCTCTGACCAAGTCTCCGAGCAATAAAGGCAAGATGTTATGTAGTTTTTTATGTAGTGTGTGCGTTGGAATAGAGGAGGCAAACGAGATTGCTGAGCATGAGATGATGTTCGATTCACGGGTCGGGCAGTGTTATTAGGTTTTGCATCAGGAATTTCTCAGTATCAGCCACGGAGATTGGATTTCTGCCCAAAATGAACTCGCCCCTATTACATCATCAACATCTGCTTAGCCTTTTCCCAACTATTTTGGGGTCGGGTTCCAGTCTAACCGGATACAGTTATTACATAGCACTTAAACATAACTAGCAAAATGTGATTATACTATTACGGCGCTCCCTCACCGGGACAGTTCAGATTCACTTATTTCTGTAAAAATAACGAATCTTGAATTGTTACATTACAAGCGACTGCTCCCGGCAAGGGAACGCCTTTAGGTACACATCTTACAGGCCTTTTGTTACGTTATGTGCCAAAGAAACTTTCTAAACTCACATCACGCCTCAGGACTCTTCATTCTTCAAGTCTCAAGCAAATATATTACTTCTAGCCAAACGTGCACCATCGTCATCGCTTACTATCAAGTGACATATTGGTCAAACGCGAACCTATCAATTTAAAAAGACCTTCTTTATTTAACAAAGAACAAAAGACGACCGAATTCTTCTTTTTCTCGCTGAGCTCAGGGTAAAACTAAACAGACTGTGTCAGCTGTTTAGCGGGTAAAGTTAGAAGGGTACCCTTGTCCTAACTAAAGGGGAAAGCATCAAGCAACATGACATGTGACAACCTTTAACAAAGTCCTGTTTTATGAACTTTGGTTCAACTTTGGCCCCTGGTGTCAAAAATGGGAGCTATGATTGGGATTACGACATTTGACCCGAGTAATCATATTAACACAATAAAAAGTATTAAATGTTTTCCTTATAGGGAATTATCAAAAATCTAGTGTTTTTTGAATCAGCACTTTTTCAACGTCAACATTTACCTATTCTACACTAGCTGTTTCCTACGGCTTCATTTATTTATTTCTAACCAGAAGCTTGCATATGAAATTTCTAGCTGCTAAGTTTGAAAATGACGGGTTTCCAAACAATCATTCATCCCTTATTTTACCCTTTTAGGGGTGGAATTTCCAGAAAGCCTTTCTTAGTGGATTTTTACATCATAAAATGCATCAACTGCCAAAATTTCAAGTTTTTATCTCCTGTGGTTTAGGCTCTGTGTTGATGAATCAGTCAGGACAAGTAATTCGATGTGTGTCCTTCAAAGCGCTTAAGGATGATTTCCACAACACGGCTCGCATCGGATGGGATCGGAACGGATTATACAATCTTTAAATGATATTAAATATTAAATCCTGTACACATTATTTAAAGTCTATAATACCCAGTCGCGCAAAGCAGCTTGACCGCGGACGTATTCCGCGACGCGACGGTACGGAGACTATCGTATGCGTCGACATCCTTCTGGACGCGAGCGGCTGTCGCTGCATCCGTTCGTATCCTTCCGATCCGATGCGATGCTAGCCGTTTGGTGGAAATCATTCTTTAGCCTTCTCCACTTTCTTATGTTATAGCTAGACGAAAGTGACGCGACAAATTCCCACACTTTAAAGGTATGTGTGCAACTACCGTTGTATATATTGGAGTTACCAACTTATAACGCTTCCATGTTCACAAGGTGACACAAAAGATTGTATCAAATCATTTGCTTTCACTTGCAAATCGTAAGACTGAACTGACAGAAGTAGGTCAACACATTTGGCGGTATCTACCACATTCACACACGTGTGAAAAGGTCGTAAATCCGTTATTTTTGTTTTATGTACGTGTAAATTATTTCATTTTGAAGTCTATAATGTTGTATAATTTCTGAACACACATAATTCAGCTCGTCTTCATGCGGCTTCATATCTGGGTGGTAAAATTCAATGTACCTTTGGTGCATTGTTTGCCAAATTGAACGGGCTGAAATCACGGGTCATTTGCTGTCTCTGTACTCCCAATAACTCGTCCATGGCCCTTCGGATTTTTTATTTAATTTTAATTTTGAAAAATCGCAAAATTCGACATTTCACGACGGTAAATAACGAAAGAAGCTACCTACCTAATTGGTACCAGTCAAAATGCAAGCCGAATTGCTTTAGGGCGAACTTTTTGTCCAATAAATATTCACTGTGTGTGCTAATTTGAACACAAAAATCGGATAATTAATTTCCGAGTAGTTTTTTTAACTGCTATAAAATTAATGTCAAGTGCTGCATGTGACATAACATTAAATTACGCTCGTTTCACAGAAGCTTGCGCTGCATTTTTTCCTATCTGGCACTAGAGCAAGCTATTATGAAAACGCTACTTTGTGTTTTTCAAAAGGCATTAAAATGTCTCCTCGATTAGGCCGAACTATGCGTCTTGAAATTAAAAAAAAAAAAAATTGTGATAACAGCGTAAGTATTTTATTTTCTATGTATTTTATTTTGATAATTAAATCTAATCATCCAAACGTAATCCGTAATCGTCTCTGTCCTCAGGACTAGATTGAGGTCAAGAGTAAGCCCATTTACTATAAAAAAAATATAATTATATATCTCGCTGTATTCCCCCGAACCATTAGGCAGAGGTGTAGCTATCAGTGGCGAAGGTTCCGTACAACTCGATTCCTACCAGCTTTCCTTTGAAAACTGGCACAGTAAGTTTTTTTTTTTATAGATTGTGCAAAGAAATCTGTCATTGTGTGGACACAATCTGTCATTTTGTCGATTCTTCCGTCAAAGAAATCCTTGTCTACGGTGGTCATGCTACGGGGGCTGGCTGTTACTGAGATATTCTCTACCATTCTCGTACTATCAACAATATGTTTTGGAAATTTTCCAATAAACACACATCTGTTCATTCATACATAGTTCAAACCTTCCCTTCAAACGGTACCTATACAATTAGAGATATCTTTATATGCCACTCTGGCCTTTGTTCCAATCGTGGACGATTACATCGATTTCAATGATTAGTCAATCGACTATGAAAATTGTGTCGCTTACAACTGAACTATAGATACATACACGATTAAGGTGACAGGTTTAATATGCACTCAGTGAATATCGAGTTTTCATAACACTGAGAGTTGGAGGCGGCGTAAGTTTATTAATATTATCAAAACAAATATTATTGAGTTCACTTCAATTTCTATTTTGTTTTGTTGACATAATTTTGTTTGTATTAATATTTTTACTTATGTAATAATTTGCACGCCGTAAGGTAGACTGTAGCCGATCTCATTAATTTATACACAACACCTAATCTGTACCTAATTTCATGGCAAATAAATTCTGATTCTGATTCTGAAAAGTAAGACGACGATTTGGGTTTTAGGAAAACTTATCCTAATGCGTACTGGACCCACAGGTCAGTTTCCCCTTTTGAAAATGGATACTGGGAATGTGGTACCACGTTCGAAACTCACTATAAATGGTCAACTTCACCTATTGATATCATCTGCCTAGCCTTTTCCCAACTATGTTGGGGTCGGCTTCTTCGTGTTAAAATGTGAAAAAGATGAATTAAAATATTTATTATACTCAAAGCGTAAAATAAGTCACTAAAATTTAGATACGTGAAAACAAAACATCCTAACCAAATATCTCAAAAGCATGAACACTAATAAGAAACCATAAATTCAGACACTAGATCTTAGATTGCTACGAAATATTCTTGAATTCACTGAGTGTGAGAGCAATCGTACCATAGTAAACATGAACAGTTTTTGAGGTCATACGAGTTAAATGTATACCTGTCAATATCCATGCACGCAGCGGTATTTAGACGACCAAGAATTCTCCTACAACTATACTAGCACATTGATACCAAACCTGCTCTCAAAGGAGCAAACGTCAAAACCACACTAGAATAGTTTGAATCCAATATTGAAGTTGAATTCAGGTTGATGCTCTTATTCCGCAAATCTTAACGATTTTTGCGCTGTGGAGTAGATAAAATCTAATCCTTTGTCTTGTCATTCCACAAGAAGAGAAATAGTGACTCAGATAGCGACTTAAATTACACTTTTGTAACGTGAAATGGACGCAGAAGCGATTTTCAACTATCTGCATTTTGTTTCAGAATTGTCCTGTTTCTTAATTCTTTCTTCTTTTGTTATGAACCATGTTTGTGGTAACCACCCATTACTTACCGAGTTTCCTCTGTGCCTCGGAAAGCACGTTAAGCTGTTGGTACCGGCTGTCATTTGTAGATCTTTGACAGTCGTTACAGGGAGTAGTCAGTGGCCCAAAAAGTCTGACAACCAGACTTATCAAGGGGTATCGTATTACCCAGTACTGGGTTGTGGAGGTCAGATAGGCAGTCGTTCCATGTAAAATACTGATATTCAGCTGCATCCGGTTAGACTGGAAGCCGACCCCAACGTAGTTGGGAAAAGGCTAGGCAGATGATGTATGTAGGGGGTAATCTCCGGAAGGAATGATCCAGTTCTAAAAATTCTTTCACTGACAGAAAGATACATTATTCGTGGGTGCTATAGGCTATAAATTATATTTAGGTTATAAAGTGACATGCCAGTGCCTACTTGCATAAAAATATGCAAGTAGCTTGCATATGCTATTATGCCGTAACAATTTCGATCGGACAAACATGTTCTTGTTTGCGTCAATATGATTTCGCACAGCCGGGAAAAGCCGCTCGGCTAAATCAATTCAATTATTCTAGATGCTGAATGGAATTTGACGTTCGGCAAGAGTCGAAAGTTAGCCAAATAAATGGGCCGTACTTGCTTTGGACCTGCTTTGTTGTTTCATAAGTACTTTTAAATCTGATTTGCTGACCCCCGAAAAAGGGTGCAGCACCCCTCATAATGGCCGGCTGCTGCATGTGTATTCTCTGGCTTCCACAATCTTTATAGTCGCTTGTTTTTAACCGGTGGCATCAAAAATATGTTGGCATGAATTCAAATTGTAAACTATCATTTTGTGTATTACTTTCGACATCATACGCCAAGTTTTTGCTACATTAACTTAGTTGCATAATGTTGATAAAAATAAAGAATGCAGTGCCAAGTAAAAAGAATGCCTGCTGCATTCTTGCGTACAGTCTCATTGTATCCTTTTCTTTTGTTAAGAATTGGATACTATGCTACTTTAATGGCGGTTTGTAGAGCAATATTACAACCAAACACAAAACTTCTCATGAAATCTCCGAAATTAATGTTAACAGTACAAATAATTTTCTCGAGAGTATTGGATAGCATATCATAGCTTAATAACCTTATAATGTTCCCACAGCTGGGCACAGGTTCCTCCCATTTCTCACGAATGTCATCATCTGCACCATCTGGCTAGCCTTTTCCCAACTATGTTGGGGTCGGCTTCCAGTCTAATCGGACGCAGATGAAAACTAGTATTTTACATGGAGCGACTGCCCATCTGACCTCCAGAACCCGATACGATACTCCTGGGTAAGACTGGTTGTCAGATTTTCGTGCCACTGACTACCTGTAATGACGGCTTAACTTGCTTTCCGAGGCACGGAGGTTACTGTAAGTGATACTGTAATATCGGGAGTTCAAAATAATGAACAATCACGGAAGATATCCCGTAAGTGACAGTATAAGTTTACTGTAAGTATGATTGTAATAATCAGATTTTCTATAAAGAATGATTATTGTATCATCATCATCATCATCATTTCAGCCGAAAGACGTCCACTGCTGGACATAGGCCTCCCCCAAGTGTCGCCACATTGACCGGTCCCGTGCGTCTCGCATCCAGCGGATCCCTGCAACCTTTACGAGGTCATCGGTCCACCTAGTGGGGGGCCTTCCAACGCAGCGTCTTCCGGTTCGCGGTCGCCACTCCAGAACTTTTCGGCCCCATCGGCCATCCGTTCTGCGAGCAATGTGCCCTGCCCACTGCCACTTAAGTTTGGCTATTCTTCGGGCTACGTCGGTAACTCTGGTTCTCTTGCGGATCTCCTCATTTCTGATTTGATCACGCAAGGAAACTCCGAGCATAGCCCTCTCCATTGCCCTTTGGGTGACTTTCAGCCTTCTGATGAGGCCCATTGTGAGCGACCACGTTTCGGTCCCGTATGTAATCACTGGCAACACACACTGGTCATAGACTTTCGTCTTGAGACACTGCGGTAAGTTGGACGAGAAGATACCACGCAACTTCCCGAACGCTGCCCAGCCGAGTCGGATTCGACGATTGACCTCTTTCTCGAAGTTAGACCTACCTAACTGGACCGTTTGTCCCAGGTAGACATAATCGTCTACAACTTCGAGTGTAGAGTCTCCGATCTTGATAGGAGTGGGTGTTACATGGGCATTCAACATGACTTTGGTTTTGTCCATGTTCATTTTAAGACCCACTCTTTCGGAAGCTCTACTGAGGTCATCGAGCATTGTACTGAGGTCCTCCATGGTTTCAGCCATGACCACTATATCGTCGGCAAACCGAAGGTGAGAGATGTACTCGCCATTGACGTTGATGCCTAGCCCTCTCCAGTCCAGAACCTTGAAGACATCCTCCAGTGCAGCGGTGAACAGTTTCGGAGATATGACGTCTCCCTGTCTTACACCTCGCTGCAGAAGGATAGGTTCCGAGGTCTGGTCCTGAAGTCGGACTGACATGGTGGCGTTTTTGTACAAACTCTTCAGCACCTCGATGTACCGATGTGAAATTTCATACTATGTGAATATTCTCATACTTTCTTGCAAAAAAACACAAAGAAACCATGTCTTTATTTGCCATCAACTTTTGAATTCTTAAGTTACGGCACTGTATAAAAGTTAATACGGAAAGCAGAATTGACAAACTAACTCTTTGTCTTTATCATACAAAAATACAATGTTTACCTTTAGTATTATTCTAGAATTAACTACCTTATTCTTAAGACAATAGTGATCATAACAGTACTCACATTTCTTAGTTGTCTAGATTATAGACCCCTGATAATGAAGTTCGCAAAACTATTCCGTGCTTTGGCTTGGCAATGCATCGTTGATCGAAACCGCGGCATCAGACTTGAGCCGAGTTTCAAAGTTCGGTAAAGTAAGACTCCTACTTTATTAAACTGCTTTCATCTTATCTATGTGTTTACCTATTGTATTAGTTTTCCCTGTGAAGCGATATGTTAGTGTCGTACAAGTTTCTTTTGATAGACGTGAACAAAATGTACCTTTTGTCTATGTTCAGTTTGCGTACAAATTTTTCTTTGTAAACATAGCCTACCGACGTTACAACCTATTTGTTGTTATAGTTTTCTGTAACTACAGAGAAAACACTTAATTTATTAGGCGATACTTCATTTACTACCGACCATGTGACGTAATATTGGCGGTGTGGTTCGATGACCTGCAAATATATTTTATTTACTGTAAGTACTTTTCACAGACGGGGTAATAGTAAATGCTACAGTACACTAGAACGATTTTCTGTCTAGCAGGGTTATTTGATCCTATTGTTAAAACCGGTTCTCAAATAAATCCTCTTTTCAAATAAACAGCCTCTTTGTCCGTTGTAGTGAATTTCTAGATAGCGAAAATGTTGTTTTTTTTTTGTGTTTGCAACAACTACAAGGTGATATTAAACAAGAGTCAAATATTTTGCAATTCACCGTGTAACCGCAAGATAAAGCTGTGCTGCTTTGTTCTAATAAAGTGAGAATATAGCGTGAATAATGAAGTCTCAAATAACTTATACGTGAAAGGAGTAAAGAATAAAGCGGGTTTTCGCTTACTTTTTAGTAGCTAGCTTTGGCGGGATGAAGTTTAAACTAGATAGGTTACATCCAACTAAACTTTAAACTTATACCGTCACTTACGGGATATCTTCCGTGATTGTAGCTCCCGTTTTTTAAAAAAACAAACCAACCAAAAACTAAGAAACAGACTAAACTAACCACAAAACAAAAACACACACACCCACAACGCAACACACGCATACACACAACAAAACAAACACACTCACACGCACACACACAAACAACGCTCGCACACGCACGCTCAAAATTTTGCTGTCACGGGATATCTTCCATGATTGTTCATTATTTTGAGCTCCCGATATTACGACGCTGTTGTAAGCGCATTGAAATATCGGTTGACTGGAGAATTCGGGTGGATGGAAAATAAATTGTTAAGAGCAGACAAATCTGTCTGTCCTCTTTCTTTGTCATTTGCTACATGCATTATTGGAACTCGACACTAAGTCACGGCAAACACACTCACAGTATCACTAGGTTTTGCGGAGTCCTTATTACGATGCCGGCTGCTGCTTTTGAGCTGATTCAAAACTGGATTCCACGTACTTGACAATTTGAAGCCATCCTCTCGAACCTTTTACTAATATTGGACTTGAAAGTAATTCTACTTCTAACAATAAAGGCGAGTTTCAATTTCTCTTTTACTGTTTTAGCTCCAAAAGTCCGTAATTTCCAACCTAAATGTTTTTGGGGTATTCCTCAAAGCGCAACTATTTTTAAGCACAACCAACTAAGCGCAACTAAATTATTCCTCGAAGCGCAACCATTAGTTGCGCTCACAAATTCAAATTAAAAATATTATGTTTGTGATGATGAATATTATATGATGCAAAATAGAAAGGGGTATGATGGTATCCTCAATTTTTATTTTAATCATGGTTGCGCTTTGAGGAATAAACATAATATTTTATATTTGAATTTGTGAGCGCAACTAATGGTTGCGCTTCGAGGAATAATTTAGTTGCGCTTAGTTGGTTGCGCTTAAAAATAGTTGCGCTTTGAGGAATACCCCATGTTTCTTACCTGAGCTAGGGTTAAAACGCCACCTGTAGACCTTTTCCTATATTTAAGCGATCAATAACCCTAAGTGAGAACAGCTGGACCCGACGATTTAATAAACTTTGCCGAACACCTGCAATTTGTTCAATGTTCACCTTCGTACTCAATGGACGGTTAGATTAACTGTAACGGTAGGAGAATAACTTATCAAACTGTGTTCCTCAAACTTAACTGTTAATGTAGTAGTTTGTCGGTTATTATATTCAGATTTTACTACTGGGAGGTAGCTTAAGCTATGTTACACTGGGATGTTATTCCGGTACAACTTGGTTAAGTTACCGACAAAATAAAGGGTGTTAAAAACCCTTTTTTTCCTCGTTATTGCGATATTTTTTTTGTTTTAGACCATATCTGAGCATTTTCTCATTACGGAGATATTGGGGGTCAAAGTTCCAACTTTTTCACAAGTATTTTTTTTAATACAAATGTATCATCATCATCATCATCATTTCAGCCGAAAGACGTCCACTGCTGGACATAGGCAAATAATAATAGGCAATTACAAATGTATAATGTTATAAATTTACTTTAAATATCTCCACGACCCCCGTACTATTAAATGCATCCATAACGTTTTTGCACAATGTTTTGAGTGCATTTCATTGCGTCCTACCGTAAAACGTGATTTTCACCCCAAAAAAAAAGTTGTTTCCCAGCAATCATTTTTGTGTAAAGTTACTTAGTTCGATGTTAAGAATGCTTGGTTGACGGTTTAGTAAAGGGTCCGTTTACACCCTGTATACATATGTAGCTTTTTTGTGGGTACTGGGTATCTCCCTTGGCGAGCAGTTGGTTGTCCAACGAACCATATTTTTGAATGCAGCGTGATTATAGCTGTTACACCACTAAGACCTATATTATACCCCAGCGTTATACAGCTCTGACTGTAAATTACCCTGATACTACACACTTGACAGTTCGATGACAGCCAGGACTTAACCTCAATCCGACGAACCTTTTTCAATGTCACCTTTAAAATACCAAGCTTAAGCCATAATGCCACCTTTTTTAAATCTGACAAGAGAATTAATTTCATTATGCCATGTCAACGGAATCTTATCTCTAAAAATGGTGTTAACAAAATTGAGAGGAAAGTCAAATCTTTTTGGGGATAAGCAACATTTTTACATGCTAAAGAATAAAACAGTGTTTTTACTAAGTAAGGGGATCACTGAGTTCCCACTTGGCGTTCTTTGTGATGTCTACTTCTCTTCAACCTACTTTGTCTAGTGAAAACTTTTCAGTGTTGAGAGCCACTGAGGCGGTTTTATTAAACGGCCTGCTATCAACTTGATCTTAAGTGAAAAAGAGGAAATCTGTTTGCAGTCCCCGCTTTGGCACAAAGTGAACTATGCTCCCTAGTTTCAATTTAACGAGGGATTAGTGCGGCTTCAAATTAAAATTTTCCTCTTTTTAGTTTACTAATCAAATACTACTTTATCACTTACTTCTATCACCTTAACAGATTGGAAATTCGATTCATTCATTTTTCTTATTCGTTGAATTTTGAGCTCGAAATATTGCAAAGCTGCGAAATGTAAAATGAAAATGAAAAGGTTGCTCGGTGCAGAAGAAAATAATCCAACAAGGCGTCGTATTGAAATGGGTTTATTTCGAGACGAGTACAGGCTTGCAAACAAGGTACTTTTTATTAAAAATACTGTTCAAGAATATTTCATTGTAGAACTAGAAATATCAATTTTAATAAAAGGAGACGTTTCAAACTTTAAGCACACATAGCTTTAACATTATGTATTTTGTTGGCATCAAAAAGATTCATTCGCTTCCTGATTTAAACGCAGCAAGTCTTTAAAAAGCCAGCGGTAAAACAACGATGAAAATTGAAAATACAGTAATCAATTTCATGTCATAACTTCCCACCCGCCGCAGTCAATATACATATTAAATTGTTTAACAACAGGGAAATAATGGGAGGTAATTGCAGGGTGATAACGTTACACTTACACCAACTGAAATAAGGGCCCTAACAGATACATTGATATGGTATATGATTTAGGAATTTTTCGGAAGCTTGACTCGGTCATTTGAGCTCTAAACCTCTCATACCTTTGGTGTCAACAATCAGCGGTTCTCTTACTATATATGTATGCTGCACTCCGCACACATTCGGATGCCAGTCGCAGCGATTTGATCCAGTAATGGAATTTAAAGCTACATCCGGAAAACGCGTAATTTTAATACCGAGCTCCAATGTTACAGTCACTAAAATGCGAATCTGCATCAGAGCAATTACTGTAACGCACGAGTTATTTCTCGCAACCAAACGCAGAAGGTAGCCAAAACGCGAAACGGTATAAGTCTCAAAATCGCAAATTGCCGATGTTAATAGTACCATGTCTGCTAAGACCATAAAATCGTCACAGTGAATTTAACACACCATGCTTCCGTCTGGAAGAGTAATCAATGATTAATGGTGCCAATACTTTAAGTGGTATATCGCGAATTCTGTTACATGAATTGCAGACAAATGGTTATCGATTACGGATACCAATCGAGATATAGCTGTCGGAAATGTAGAATGACTGTTCGAAAAATCGGAACAAATGTTCCGAGAATGTTGATAAATGCTTCTGATTTTGACCAATATTAATTCGCCGAATTCTGAATTTTAACAGATAAAAATTCGTTTTTTTTTGCTGTACGTACTTCATCTTTTATTCCAAAGAAAATATTGGTTATTTCCGGTAGGTTTTAAACTTAAGGTATTTAAAAAAATATTCGGTACAGTATTTTCAGTTATAGTTTAACTGCTTGCTGTTTATTTTACAAGAAAATATTAAATCAAAAAAAATCAAATGAAATCAATTATTTATTTATTTATTTAACAATTTATGTACACACTAAAATACAGAAAACAAGAAATGAGCAGAAAATAGTACAAAGGTGATGCTTAAATTATTTTTTTATCTTACTCGTAAGTAAATTAATTCGACAACAATTAATATCGACGTAGGAACATTAATTTCCAATTAGTTTTAGTTTCTCTCCGTTTCACAAACCACATTTTGTGACCATCTACTCAGTGGCATAATTTGATAGTAATTAGGGTGACCGAAAGGGGCTTGTCCCATTTTAGTTCTGGAGCAAAAACAGGCAAGAAGGCTCTGTTCAGATTTACGGTCACTGCAAAATGTTTGTACAATTAGGTAACTATAAATGAGGTCGTTTGTTAAACAAAACGAATGCTTTGTTTTGTTTTAATTAGTTTTGTATCTTTAAGTTTTTTTTTCTAAGAAATGCGGAAACCATAAATTCGCTGAAGTCTATTGGGAGATTGTTACTTCTGATGTTTTAACTAAGTATTAAAAAGTAAAGTAGAGTTTAGGGTCCTTAGAAATTTCACATCATCATCTGTCTAGCCTTTTCCCAACTATGTTGGGGTCGGCTTCCAGTCTGATCGGATGCAGCTGAATACCAGTATTTTACATGGAGCGACTGCCTATCTGGCCTTCACAACCCAGTTAGTACTGGGTAATACGATACCCCTTGGTCAGACTGGTTGTCAGGCTTTTTGGGCCTCCATCGGCGTCGGGTCGACGTTGAAGTACCTAGGACTCGTCCTCGACAGCCGGTGGAACTTCGTGGAGCATTTCCGACGTTTGGCTCCCAAACTGGAACGGACAGGGGCTGCCTTTAAGCGGCTCTTGCCCAACCTGAGGGGTCCGAACGCCTCCTGCCAGAGGCTCTACGCGGGGGTCGTGCGGTCCATGGCCCTTTATGGGGCCCCGGTGTGGGCGCGTTCTTTGAGGCGGCGAGCCGCCCACTACCTGAACGCGCCCCAAAAGGTGATAGCCATAAGGCTAATCCGCGGGTACCGCACGATCTGCGGTGAGGCAGCTAGCCTCCTTGCCGGATTGCCGCCATGGGATCTGGAGGCGATAGTCCTCGCGCGCCTGCACGAATGGCGCGCAGAGGCACTAAGTCGGTTGGAAACTCCGCTGCCGCGGCAAATTGCCGCTCAGCGGACAGACCTCCGGCGTGATCTCATGGCGACATGGAGAGAGCGACTGTCGCAACCCCGTGCAGGGCACGCCACCATAGTGGCGATAAGTCCCCTCTTTGAGGAGTGGCTAGAGAGGCGCCACGGCGCCCTCACCTACCGCCTGACGCAGGTCCTCACCGGACACGGTTGTTTCGGGAGGTTCCTGCACCGGATCGGGCGGGAGGAAACGCCCGGGTGTTTCCATTGTGAGGATCGTCCGGAGGACACGGTGGAACATACCGTGGAGGTCTGCCCCGCTTGGGCGGAGCACCGTCGTGTCCTCGTTGCGGCGATCGGCGGCGGCGATCTCTCGCGTCCGGCCCTGGTTCAAGCCATGGTCCGGAGCGAGAGGGAATGGGAAGCCGTCACCTCCTTCTGCGAAGCAGTCATGCTAGTGAAGGAGGTGGCGGGACGTGAGAGGGAAAGAACCTCACGTCCCAGCCGCCGCGGGAGACGCCCTGGGCGTCGGGGGTCACGTGGTGGCTCCCGGCCACCGTAGGCGCGGGCCTGTGGACGGCGAGCTATGGGCTAGCTCGCCGTCCGGCCGTCTTCTGACGACAGGCCGTGTCGATGGCGCGTTCGTGTTCCACGCGCGCCTCAAAGAGATGTCAGCAACGATGTAGGGGTCTGCAAGGACCGATGCCTGCCAGGGCTGCGGGACTGTTCGAAAGAGATACCGTGGCCCTGGAACACAAAGGGCAAAGAAGGAACATGCATGGGTTTTAGTCAGTACAAGTCTGACACTCCCTTCCGCTCCGCCCAGAGTGGGGGGGGTCATTTGATGATTTCCCATCCGAAAAAAAAAAAAAAAAAAAAAGGCTTTTTGGGCCACTGACTACCTAACGACTGTCAAAGATCTACAAATGACACCCGGGACGATCGGCTTAACGTGCTTTCTGAGGCATGGAGGAAACTCGGTATGTAATGGGCGGTCACCCATCCACAGACCAAACTAGGCAAGCACGGCTTGACCTAAAGATCGACCCGAGCAGCTGTTATTATTTAGCCACGAACTCCTCGTCCTTAGAAATTTCACGTTAGTCTTTTTTATGAATGAAAGGTTTTCGCCCGGAGAGATTATTATAAGGTTTTATCATAAAATTAAAAAATACTTGACAACATTCCAATATACAATTCTGTCCAGCCTATTTATTAGTGTGTTTACCCAGCATAGAGGTATTTAAAATAAATCTATTGTCGTAGAACATACTCACCTGAAGACTCATTCATATCACCAATGAAATCTGGTAATCCTGCTTTAAAATCAGCTAGTGTAGTAAATAGACAGGCTTCGTTTCGCTCGGCCCGCGTCGGCTTATTTAACACATGAAACAACGTTTAATATTTTACGAAGAAAAATGAACATTTTGATGACGACATAATTAGAATATTAAAGCTGTGACCCAGAATATAAAGGTACCATTGAAGTCCTTGCATAATAAGTTGAGAGTGTTTGACCCACTTCTCCTTGATAAGTTAATTCTGGACAGTTTGCAGTTTTTGAACAGTGCCCTTTGTTAAACTGTTGCTATTTCAGTTTACAGAACATGAATATATTAAATTTATAATAAGACGGAAATATAATAGAATCTGAAGCATAATTATTATATTCATTCTTTTTCGAAACTACGCAACATATTCGATGCTTAAGTAAGGGAATTTAATCCACAAGGTTCATGCACTTATTATTTCTTACTTAATGACAATAATAATCGCATGAGACTAAACGAGTGATCAGTACAATGTTGTGATCGAGAAACGATGAATGGCACACAATCCATTCACCGTTTCTCGATCTTCGTCCTCGGAATGATTTGAAAGATAAAGGAGTAAATGATAGCGTGACGGTTGATAGAATGGAAGAAAAAAACGTGTTGCGCCGACCCATGGGACAAGGGAGGAAGACGATGATGGTGATGGTAATAATAATTAAAGAAATCTAATCTATGGCTTATTTGCCAAGAGCCTCGACCAATACCTGAGGAGGCTCTCGTTAGGCAGCTGGATCAAGGGCTTGATTCAGAAAGCGGTACTCCTGGACACGGCTCGTATTGTTAGGAGGTTCCTCTCTCTGGAGCCCTGATCGCCGGTAGCTTGGACCCTGTTCCCGATACCGGTGGGATAATTTTTTTAATATTTTTAAATGTTTTTTATATTGTTTTTATTTTAAGAAATATTTAAAAATGTATAAGGTTTGTTTGAAAATAAATAAAGGATATTAAAGAAATCTAAATCTATTTGTTCCCCAATTCTACACAAATAATAAAAAGAAAAAGAGAATCTTATTTACCTGGTAAGTTTCAGACGAACCTAATACCTAATTAGAATAATTTTCATATCTCAAAAACATTACTTTAGCTGTTCCACATACGTTTTAATCTTTAGATTAACCAAACGCTAACTCCACTTTAAAGGAACATGGGAGCTTAGACCAGGTCTTTCATACGTGTCATATTATACATTCTGACTTTGCCTTTAATGTTGCTAGAATTTCACAAGCTTTAGGCTAACCAAATTTTTGTGGTTTGATGTCAGCCTTAAAATCTGGAAACGTAAAGTATTGTTGTAATTTATTTTTTGGTCTTAGTTGAACTCGTAGTCCTCTCTGAGACATTTATCTGAATCGTCATTGTTCTGAATTGTCGTAAAACTAAATAATTATATATATCATTATATATTTTTTTATTTAATTAACTGTTTTACATATTAAATAGATTTTTAAATATTCCAATATAAAAAAAACATTTAAAAGTATAAAAAATAGTGGTCCGCCGGTATCGGGAGCAGGGTCCAAGCTACCGGTGGTTAGGGCTCCAGAGACAGGAACCTCGTCACAATGCGAGCCGTATCGAGGAGTACTGCCTTCTGAATCAGGCCCTTGATCCAACCGCTTAAGGAGATTCTCGAAAGATGGTCGTCGAGGCTCTTGCCTATAAAGCAATGATAGCCGAATTCACATTATTTTTTATTATTTGGTTGTATATTAGTTATTTAGTGTGCAATAAAGAATAAGAATAAGTACTAACTTCAAAAAGAGAAAACACTCAAGAGCAATTATCAGCCCCATAATATCCCTTAAATACTACCAGCCTGTTACTGTTACCACTGCTAGGCAAAGGTTTCTTCTCAAACACAGAAGGCACGAGCTTTGATCACCACGCTTGCTCGAAACAGGTTGGCGATTTCAGGCTTATATTAATTATAAGTCCAGGTTTCCTCACGATTTTTTCCTGTGATGACCAAGATAACCTTAGAAAGTACAAATTAATTGAAAAATTCACATCGGTACATTTGGTACTTGCCGGGATTTGAACCCACAAACTCATGCATCAGAAGCCAGGCCAGATCAGTAAACCTCTGGGCCATCACGACCCTATCCCTTTACTGAAAATTAAACAAATAAGCTTGCTGCCCGGCTGCAAAACTAGCAGGAAATTAGTATGATACGTTATTTGTGCAGAAATGAGAGAAAATGTTATTTGCTTAAAGACAGAATATGTCCAGACCGCAACATAAAGTTCCTTTGTTCGCTTAAGGACAGATTCGTTTTACGCTAGATTATTACACCATAATATTTAATACTTATAACTGTGACGTCTAGAAAGCGCAGATTTTCAGCTTAGCCACCAGTTCATAGCTGGGCTTCTCCAATCGCACGTCTTTTGAAGCACTTTTCGTTTAGCTATCACCCCAGCCACCGTGCGAAGATTGCTGTTCTAACTAGTCAGATATCCCACTATACGTCGCGTCGGTTCCTTATTTGAATTAACATCGAATATTAAAACTCAAACTACACAGCCTCGCGACAATTCCTTTTCATATAACTGTCACAACTTCAAACTCGGTACCAGTCATTATCTTGGCCATTAATAAGTCAATAGTATGACGTCACATCGTATGACATGTCGTGACGTTGTATAAGCGACAATCTAAAGGAAGTATTGATTCCGTAGTTATTTCATGCACAGATACATACATATTTCAAAAGGCGCTTAGTTATAAAATATGTATGCGCTGCCAATGAGTAGTGTTTTGGACGGACTAATGTGGGTCAGGTTATGTAAGTGTTTTATAGTAGTTTTTTGTGTTATGTTTATTAAAAAATGGTTGTTTTTGTCTGACAAAAGGTGAACGTTTTAGTTTATAGCTATTTTGAACATTAGATCTAGGTTTAGGTGCTTTTTTTGGTGCTGGTTTGGTCCTGGAGGGTTTTTTTTTTTTCGTTTTGTACTTTTGTGTTACATATTTTTTTGCTTCGTTTTCTTTGTCGTATCGATGTTACTTCCAAATTACACAGTTTATTATTAGGCCCAGTAGGTGACCATGTTTATTGCAGCGGCAGACGCGCTATTCAGGTCGTCAACAGTGCAGGTAAATGGACACCTGGGGCACTCCAGCAGATAGCATAGTTTGATCCGGATTTTTTTTGCGAATGGAATAATAGGTGCTTTGTATAGTCAAAGTTCGTTGCTCAAGAAAACCAGTTAGTTATACTATTATTACCTTATTTGTTCGTTTATGTTTAGATAATCTATAATTTGTCGCTTTTCGTGTCTCTCTGTGTGATGATATTGTTCTTCTTACTCCAAGAATAATTTTGATGTAATTTTCATCATCATTTAAAGAATTTATTCCGGAAGATTTATGTGTATTATAAATTCATAACATAAACAGAACATTAAGCCTTGTAATTCACGAAGGGTTACGCAGAAGTGTTACCAACAGTACACAAACAGTTCGCCAGTTATGTTTAAGCCCCATGTAATATGGGGCGACCCTATTGATATCAACCGGGCACAAATCCAGACTATTTCTGATGGAAAAACACAATAACACTTTGCACAACCCGGGAATCGAACCCAGGACCTCATGCTCAGCAGTCGCGCTTGAAACCACTAGACCAACGAAGCAGACATGGCATGGCATGTGTATTATAAATTAATGTTAAACTTATATATAATAAAGAAAACTGGGTGTTCTGTCAAGTCATAAAACCTTACAAAGCGGGGGTGGGGCCGCTAGTAATAATACGTATAATCGTGTTTTCTCAGTTACCGTGTAGTTTTAGCTATGAATGGGTTGTTCGTACGGGGTTCTCGTCAATTTCCCTTGGGGGTAGTACGGGGCGGCTAAGGAATTGCATTCATCAGGAGTTAGATACCTCGAGGGAAATGGTATCACGAACGCACGACGGCCAATCAAGCTATACAAAAACCCGTTTATACGTATCTCTCGTTGTACGGAAAATTTATACAAAGCGAGGTCATGTTATACTGGAAATGTACAGCTTGATGTACCGCCAGTGTACGAACCTAAAGCTATTTTCTAGTCTTGAAAACAATTGCTGTATGTGCTTGCGAAAGCATTTGTTTTCTGTTGTGTATGTATACGATCAGCGATGAAAACTCCAGTGTACGCTTTTGAAGTTATGCTTATATTGCTTGCGAGCTTTTACAATAAGCCAATGCATATTTTTGCTTTAATAAAATGTAATAATCTTCTTCATAGTTCTGTACTGTACTGTTCTGAACTATTATACAAAAAATATTTTGATTAATAGTTAGAATCCTTCGGAAATAAAACATTCGAAATATTTTTGACTAAAACACAGAAAATGAAATTACTATTACTTTGATGGAAAGCCGCGTTGACAGAGGCGTTGGCTCGGATACCTACTCGGAAGCAACTCGTATTGTGGTAACCCGAGCGCACTCAGATGAGTTGGTATAGTTGGTCCGAGCATACTTTGATCGTGTCAACGAGGCTTAATTATTTTTTCAGTAACCAGGTTGGTATACATACCACACTTTGACTCCTGTCAATTAACCAAACATATCATCATAATATCATTAACCTTTATAAACATTTATGTCCATTTCCAGTGTTAAAATTCAAAATCTCCATTTTATTCAGGTCTCATCGCTAGAGTGGTCGCACCCATGACAAAAAAGACATGGGCGTTTTCTGGTCACGCACAACCTAAAACATAAAAACAAAATTAAACCATATCTCTTGCAAAATAAAAGCTATTTTTGTAGAGGCGTGATTCTAAGCCAACGACCTCGCTGCAGTAATTACCATGGAAGATAACAGGCCAAATAAATTGTGATTTAACGCAGTTGTAATTTCATTAATAGGTATCAACGTTGAACCCCCTTTACATAAAAGTTTGGTCGATTAAAAATAATTTGATCTAAATTACGGGTAAACTTTTCCTTTAAAAGTAAATGTTACGGTTTTCAAACAATAACATTTACTTTATAGAAACACAAAATGGTTTGTGTTAGTTTGTACAAAATTAACAAAAGTTCATAAAACATTTTTGGTTATTACATTACACATAAAGGGTGTAAATAGACCCTTAACATAAAAGAAAGGCACTTGTTCTCCCCGTCTTTGCGATCATTTTGTTGTTCTAGATCATACCTGGGAACCTGCTAGTTACGGAGATATTGGGGGTCAAAGTTCCAACTTTTTCACAAGTTTTTTTTTAAATACATGTTTTTAATGTATTTTTTTTTTACTTTACACACCTCCTCGACTCCCGTACTTTTCAATCCATCCATCAGCACAATGCTTTGAGTGCTTTCCATTGAGTCCTACCTTAAAACGTGATTTTGCACCCAAAAAAAAAAAGTCGATTTCCAGCAATAATTTTTGTGTAAAGTTACTTAGTTTGATGTACAGAATGCTTGGTTGACGGATGTGTGAAGGGTCTGTTTATACCCTGTATATAAACTCACGCCTTTTGACCACGGGGGTAGGCAGAAACCACAGAACGCCACCTGCTACGGCATTTCTGCTATTTTAGGGAATAGTGAATGAAAAAAATGACTTAGTTGGGCCATCAAATCCATATGGATGGCACGGAACAGTCGCGTGATCAAAATTATCTAGCAGATAGTAGCCAACTAGCCACTCTAGAAAGTAAAATCAATTATGCGTAAAATTAAAGTGAAAAGCATGTTAGAAGTATTAATGAAACACTAGCTTATGCCCACGGCTTTACCCGTGCCGGGATAAAAAGTATCCTATATTTTAATCCAGGTTTTAAAGTATATGTGTGCCAAATTTCACTTAAATCCGTTCAACCGTTTTTGCGTGAAAGAGGAACAAACATCTATCCATTCTCACAAACTTTCGCATTTATAATATAAAATTAGGATAGTAGGATAATTTGTTCATCTATAAGGTTTAATCTTGATTATTATAAAATTACTAATGACGAAGGCTGGGAAACATAATTATGTAGAACTGAATTATTCATCAGTGCACCATGCAGGTGCTATTCTACTACCTTGTATTTCAGGAATAAAGTTAGTTCGAGAGAGCTATCTGTAGTTTTAGTAAATAAATGTTGGCAGATATACGACAAATGTATTTTTAACCTTGAGTACTAAAAGAGAACGAAGGAAACTCCACCGCTGATGCATTTGGTCTGCTTTTGGAGTAAAAGCATTTTATTTAATGTCACCCTACTGTTCCTAAATCTACTGAAACATATTTCACAGATTGATAAGCATCAGACACACTGGACATGAATATATGGTCACACATAGTATAGCCTACGTAAAATATGTAGGTCTGCATTTGCCAAACAACCATGGTTCAAGTTTTTAATGTTATGTCGGAACGGCATTAGGTATAATCCGGAGGGGTAGCAGAGGTGTGTAATCTATGCAAATAAAATTGAAGTATCTGTTTGTAATTTCAAAATAACAGTTTTTTACTTAATGCATTTATGAAAGTATATAAGATACTATAACAATGTTTGTTCCGGCTAATCTCCGAAACGGGTATACCGATTTTGACGGGACTTTTACTGGCAGATAGCTGATGTTATATACAGTAAAATAGGTATAGAGATCCGATTTCTAATTCTTTTTATTAAAAAAAAAAAGAATTCGAGGTCGGTGCAAAAAAAAGCCATGAAATTTATAAAAAAATCGATTCAAATATTATTGGTTTCACCCACGATTAAGAATCAGCTTCTTTTGTGCTATGCTTCCATGGTTTATACGAGTCTCAAACAGGTCTTCCGTCATCGGCGTCCTCATCTTCGTAATGTCTAGGTATCCTGAAACAAGGGACTAGAATTAGAATTTCACTTAAAACTTAATATTACGTGGCCTGGGAATCGAACCCTGAACCCCAAAGTCCGCTGTCATGGTAAAGCACTGATAGTCTAGTGGAGTGACCGTCGGACTGCAAAGTCAAAGGTCTCGAGTTCGAACCCAAAACAAGAACCCCTGATTTTTCGGATTCATGTGCGTATTGTATAATTATCACTTACATCGGTGAAGGAAAATATGGTGAGGAAACCAGCTTGCCTGAGAGATATTTCTCGACGGCATGTAAAGCCAAGTCAGAGGCCTTTGGGCGGCATAAAAACTCTGACACCAGGTTAGGCACCAACCACACAATAAAGAAAGCTGTCATGGTTGAGACCACTAGAGCAACGAAGCAATCTGCAGGTCAACGGAATTTAATTAAAAACTGTGAAGTCACTTTGTAGCGGGAAAATATTTTTTAATAATTGAAATGCAGACTCAAACTAATATGTCTACCACAACGATGAGCAAGGATAACGTTTGAAATGAAACATGAAATTGGATTTTAATCTCATTCTCATAGAATGTCAGGCGTAACTTTATTAAAAGTTGCTATGTTTAGGGGAGAATGATTTATCCTTTTAATGAAACAAAATCAGAGATTTTATAGAGTGGGAATTAAAATTATTTATACAACATTATTTTTAGTATATGCGAAACCTGAATATAGTTTGTTCAGAATAAGTAACTGAATCGATTCCAATAATTTTTAAACCATGTTATCTTTGTCCCAAAAATATTTAAAAAAGGCTATAAGTTGGACACCAAGCGACACTAAGTACCTATCGCAATCATTTAGGTACCTACTGCTAAATCATATTATCACTGAGCTCAAGACGACGCTGGAGGCGAGCGCGCGGGCGCGCCGCTTGATGACCACGTTTATGTGCGGACAACCAGGTAACAGAACAAGCTTATAACTCTGTGATTTTTCATGATACAGTTTTGAAATTTTGTACATAGATTTGTTACATAGAAATACTAGACACGTGTTTCAGGTTTCGCATATACTAAAACTAATGTTGTATAAGATCCTAGATTTTACCCACGGCTTCTCTCATATCGGAAATTATCCCACAACAACATAATTATTATAGAGTGAAGAAGTATAAATTTATGTAATAAAGACATAAAAAGTTAAGATACCGTTTTTCCGTGTGTCCCATACATTCAAATCAGATTAGCTAGTAAAGCGTGAAATGGAAGCGCTGCTTTCACGTTTATATTTTTTGTATAAGAACGTACTGTTATGAAAGCAACGCAATTCAGACGTAGGAAGATTGTGAGATGATGAAGTAGACGTAGCAGTAGACTCTAGATTATGATCTGCCTAGCCTTTTTCCTAACTATTGTTGGGGTCGGCTTCCAGTCTTACCGGAAGGAGCTGAACGACAACCTATCTGACCGCAACAACAAAGTTAGTACTGGGTAATACGATACGCCTAGGTAAAACAGATCGTCAGACTTTTGAGGCTAATCACTACCTGTAACGACTATCAAAGATCTACAAATGATAGCCGTGACCAACCTATTGTGCCTTCCGTAGCAAGGAGAAAACTGTATGGTATGTAATGTATAGTAGTAGTAACCCATCAACGGATCGACCGAGGCAAGCACTAAAGCTTAACCCTAAAGCTCGACCCGTGTAGCTGTTATTATTTAGCCATAATATTATCAACTCAAAAAAAACATAATTTAATGTGAGAAACGGGATGATATAAGGAATTAATGACCTTTAATATCTCACTTAAGTATCGGTAAATTAAGACGTGGAGGATTTGCCAATGGTAATAATTAGACTTCTGCTCCGAAAACCCAACTCACAGTTAACAGGTGGAAAATGACATCAATGTAATTAGGTCAAATGCTTGGGACAACATTAAACTTGTAGCATTCAAATGAATATGTATTAATGAGCAATGTTAAAGTTAAATCACGAATTAATGTAGATACTAAACTTGTCAGATTTTGTTAACAGTAAGATGCATAAGTCGAGGTGATGAATGATTCTGCTTTAGCTGACTAAAACAGAATCAACCACGGGACCAAAATGCGTGTTGGTGGATGAAGGATGTCTCTCAATCAAAACGTATAATTCGATATTATGGAAGACCTACTCAAAAATATGAGCTTTTTTACTGGATATAACGTAGGAACACGTCTTTACCGATAAAGTTAAACATGAAGTACTTTTACAGTATGGCATTAACAAATCCTAGATTGTCAAGTCGAACTTTTTGCTTTCGTGTACAGGAACTTGGCATAAGGTAACTAATTGCTAAACGATAGCTTGAAATATTTTCCGTGGCACGGGAAACGGCCACTAGTAACTTGCCAAAAAGAGAAATACAGGCTTGGCACGTTACCAAAAATAGAAACCGCTCGATGACATGCAGTAGTGTCTAGTAACGTATTGGATTTAGAATGCGAGCTGACGTTAGATTTGAGTGTTAGCTTTTCCTCAAACGCACTGAAACATTCGAAAAAAAAGTGAGTTTCACCCGCGGCTTCCCCTGTGTAAAATTATTGTATTACACAATAAACATCATAATATAATTACCTGTAATCTCCGAAGGGTTAGCGGGCTTAATAGTAAACCCACATTTTTTTTTCACTTTTCAATTATTTTCATGTCAAATATACGGCTAAAATAAAAAAAAAAACAATGGATGTTGAAATACTCTAACAAACGACGCGTGAAAACAGCTGTTCACTTCCTGCCTAGTTATAGAGTTCATCGAACTCGTCGTCGCGCTTGCCGTTCGCTGCGTGCGTTTTGACACGGTAACAATACATTGTGTTTGAGGAAATAAAACAAATCAAATTTTTTGGTTCCCATAACATTCCTGAAATAATTTCTAGTACCGGTCATCTTAGTATTATATACTGAATTTACCCCATCAGTTCGTGGAGGGCTGTCCCTTACAGCCTGTATAACTGAGTATCTGACTAAAACTATATAGGAAGGGTATTTTGGACAAAGTATGAGAAACAATGAAACATTAATAGAACAATATCGAAGCACAAAATCATTCAAGTTGTGCTTGAGTTATACAATGCACAAACTAAGCAAGTAGCAAGCTGAGTTTGGTTTGCATCCAAAGTTAGTATTGCCTGCAATTAAAACGTTCCAGCTTAATGTTCAAAGTATAATAGTTTGTAACATCGACTAACAGTTATATAAGGTCTAACTATTCATACACGAAATATTTTTAGGGAATCATCTAACGGCTATAACGAAGCCATTTCAAGGGATTTTTTTTTATCTGAGTATATTTTTATAAAAATAAATAATTTAAAATTACTTGACTCACAAAATAAATACAAGCTCCTTACTTTTGAACATCCATTACGCTAGTTTACTATTTCGTATTTACCTACTGTCATTTTGCAAAAAGGCTCAAAAACTTTTAGAATTATAAAAATTTCGGAAAAAAAAAACACTCAGATAATTTTTTTTTTTCGTAGCTATGGTGACTTTACGACTTATAGAAGTTACCCTTAAAATATTTCGTGTATGAAAAGATAGACCTTATATAAGGTCCCATTAAAATAGATGGACAAACTTTTAGAAATTATTCAGACCACCAAAATAAGGACAATGGCAAAAAATAACAAAAACGCATTAAATACTTACAAGAAAAAAAAACAGCTAAAGAAAATACCCTAAAAATGTTGGTTACCCAATGATTTTAGGTCAAAATAAAATCACGTTAATCAGTGTTTTTTGCTTGGATATCTTTGGTTAGACGTAATGAACGCTGTGTTTAAATTTGTCCATCTATTTTAATGGGACCTTATATAAATGTTCCAGTTGTTTGGCATGCCAGTAAAAACTACCCAAGTCTTCGAGTAACAGAGATAGAACGAGGCATAAAGAGCACCTGGGTTTAAACGGACATACTATTACTGAAAGTTGGGTGCCTTTGGACACAAGTGACCAAGGAACTTAAGAGTTATTTTTGCTCTATTTATTTTGGTAAAAGCGAACGAAATGATGAATGGAAATAGAAACGTGAACTTCTAAATACTAAAAACAGTATCATCTGTCCTTTTCCCTACTGTTTCGTTAGCTTCCAAATTAACCGTCATGTAGCTAAATATCAGTTTTTTCCATAAATCAACAGCCTACCTGATGTCCACAACTCAGTTGGGTAACACGACACCCCTTGGCAAGACTGGTTGCCAGACAACCGGGAACGTAACAACTGTCAAAGATTTACTGATGACAGACCAAGTTTTACTTAAGGCGCTCGCCACCTCGAAAATAAATCGTAGCGTGACTGATACTAAGCGATCGAAAGTGATGCTATTACTTTTGAAACGCAAAAGAAGAGATGGCCATGTGCGTGCGCTCGGAATAAAACGACGTATGTGCCGAAACAAATTTACTCCTTTTTTAACAAAATAAGTGAATTAAATTTAAAACTAATTTGAGTAAACTTTGATATGATAATTTTCTATGTTTTAAAGTAAATTCCATTGAATAATTCTTAAGCGTTACGCCGTGATGTCGAAAAAATAAAAAAAAATAGATATAACTTTGCAATTTTTTTCTATCGCGAAAAATTCATTGAATCGTGTATTCCTTTTACATGATTCTAGACCAAAGAGTCAGAAAACATATACCAAAATGTTAAATCCCTATTCAACATACTTAACAAGTTACACGAAATAGAAAAACCACATTTTTTCAATATATCACCTTAACGGTCTTTCCAAGGCACTAAGTACTAAAGCAAAGAAATATGCTAGAAGGTATAAAACCTCACATTGATAATAATACGTCTAAAGTCACGCTTCGTTATCCCAGACAAACAGTGTTGGCAGAAAAACTTAGTGCTCAACGCTTTTATGCAGTTTGATTAAACGTTAACATTTCAAAGCTTTTGTGAAAAATTGGACCGAGAAGATTTTGTTTGTTCTGAGGAATCCCGTCTTTTCTGTTATTTTTATTACAAGTTTACTTTGCTTTGAAATATGAGAGATGCCAAATGGATTGCATTGTTTAAATTTACGATAAGTTTTATTTACGATTGTTTTTATTAACTTACTTTAAAGCCCTGGTCCATTAAAATCCCAATACGATAAAAGGGATAAAACAGAGGAGAGATTCAGTGTATTTGAAAAATCAAAACGTACATCTATATCATCTATACTTAATATTATAAAGCTGAAGAGTTTGTTTGTTTGGTCGCTAATCTCAAGAACTACTGGTTCGAATTTAATCATTCTTTTAGTGTTGTATAGTCCATTTTTCGAGGAAGGCTATCGGCTATATAACACCACACTACGACCAATACGAGCCGAGCAAAAAACAAGTCAGAAGCGGCGGGTGAAACCGCGAGGCACAGCTAGTTACTTAATAATTTACTGCGATAAAAATCTCTAATTTCTTTTTAAAGTTACGAACCTAACTTGAAATATTTCTGAGGTATAAATCATTCTTAATAACCGAGTAATTTAGGCATATTATGTTCGTTCAAGCTGATAGTGTCACCTTTTGTAATAAATGTCTATTATATCAGTTGTAAATCATTAGTTACAGTAAACGTTACCTTATTTTTTAAGTTGAATAAATTAGGAACGACGAAATTTCACAAAGAAACATCATTTTAACGAACATCGAAACTTAGTTTACCATCACAATGATTAACTGTAAACTTAGGAACATAAGAATATTATTATAAATTGATAATTATTTAAAGTACCTACCTGTATTTTTAACACAGGGAAATAAATATAAAACATATCACAAACGTTCATTTGCTGTAGTTTCTGTCTATCAAAATAGAAAAAAGGAAATACGAGAAAAAATCTCAGAAAGTCGTATTGAAGGTAGAAAAAGTTAAAAAAAAAAAAAAAAGATTTATTATAAGCGATATTTTAAGCTGGCTGTGATAGGGCAAACTTGAAATTAAGCATGGTAGGTATAAATCTGATAAGAAGTATGTGGATGAACTTCCGAAGAACACATAAATCAAAGCTGGGGAAGGTACATATCAAATAGATAACTCAGGTTCGTGGTAGATTATCTGATAATTGTAAGTACTTTAAAACTACTGGTACCAATTAGTATATTATTTAGTACTAGCTTTTGCCCGCGGCTTCGCCCGCGTGGATGTCGAAAAATATCTGATTACTTACCTTTATCCCCCTCTTTAACCCTTCGGGGGTAGAATTATCAAATACGCTGAGACACGTATAAATAAATTTTCAATCGTCAGCCTAAACACAAAATTTGAAGATCCTAACTTCAAATCTGGCGGACTTTCATATAAACTTCCATCCCCTATTTTACCCCTTTAGGGGTGGAATTCCCAAAAATCCTTTCTTAATGGATACATAATCTTCACAAAGAACACACCCTCCAAGTTTCATGTCTCTAGGACCAGCGGTTTGGGCTGTGTTGTTGATATATCACCCAGTCAGTCAGACAATCAGTCAGTCTATAATCCAGAAAGACGAGAAAATCGATCGATAGATTGTGTAAAAGATGATATGGTGGGATAGGATCACCTCAGTGTTCACTGAAATGACGACTAACAGAGAAGTGTAGAAGAAGTAGACAAGCTAAATAAGTTGCAACAAATGCAAGAAAATGTAGATGAAGATGATTTGTCTTACAATCGAACGACTGACAACAATCATGTCTAATCCAGCAATTCATTTGGTGTTGAAGACGACAAAAAGACTGTTAATGAAATCTTAATGATATTCACAAATGTGAAGATAAAGAATCATAATAGTGAAATATGAAAGGCAAATAGTTTCAAATAATCACTACAAGAGACCCAGTCATGCCGTTTGAACATGAATGAGGATAATGATTTGGAAACGCAAGCACAATATAAAATAGTAAGATAATATTGTAAATCTCGACTACATTGATCACCCGAAATGTTCAATTTAAATAATTGATAGCATTGAAATGCTTTATACTCCGTGGATATTTCTTAGTTACAATAAATCACGAAATAAATTCCTTTGTGAAATATCCGTTTTATTGTAGAAACTGAAGTAGCAAATTGGAAATTAACAATTTTTCATTTTCTCAAAAATGAAACAGTTTCATGATGTTGGCGTCGACCCAAAATATTGGAATTTGTAGAAAAAAGTAAAGTGGTGGTGTACTTGATTTAACCTTTTATGGAGTGTTTGATCCGCAATCTTCAAGTTCTCAACTGTCGTTTGTTGTTGTCCTTGTTTGATAAAATGATTCTTCTGTTCAGCATACAAAAGCAACTTCTTCACTCATTTCCAATCCATTGCCAACATTGTCTTTACCATTTATCTTCTATCAACAATCATGGCTAACAAGAGAGAAGGTAATCTACCGGCTCACTAACTTCTCATTTTTTGCCATGTTGCACAGATCCTTGGCGTCGAGGCGTGATTTATAACTTTGTTTACTTCCAAAATATTCACTTTTGATGAGTGACTCGATTTGTTGAACATTGCAAATGGTGCGAAAACTTAGGGGATTGGTGATATAAGTTTTGTTGGAGACTCTTTAGAGATCGTTGGTACTGTACGCCAGAGCGTTGTATGTCTCAGTTTATAACCATTATCTGGCTTTATAAGATTTTAAACTATCATGGTCACTAACATTACTATTTATACTAACGGGATATTTACCATGTTTACTGTTTTTTATGAGTTCCCGATATCGGTTCCGTTATCTGGCTTATCTTCACCTTATTATTTTGTATCAATTTACTATCATGGTTACTAACATTACTATTAATACTAACGGGATAATTACCATGTTTACTGTTTTTTATGAGTTCCCGATATCGGTTCCGTTATCTGGCTTATCTTCACCTTATTATTTTGTATCAATTTACTATCATGGTTACTAACATTACTATTAATACTAACGGGATAATTACCATGTTTACTGTTTTTTATGAGTTCCCGATATCGGTTCCGTTATCTGGGTTATCTTCACCTTATTATTTTGTATCAATTTTCTCAACCCTTTCATCCCAAACTGCCGCCCTAATACCCCATATTATCAATCCTTGTACTTGATATCACTACACGCCTCCCAGGTGGTGTAAAAATAAAATTTATGTCGTAATATCCTTTTATCCTGTTTCGTTTATTTCTGCGTAGCAACTCCAAGTGAATGGTCCACCTGAACATATTTTGCGGCTGTATCCCAGTTTACGAGTTATCTGGGCGTTTGGATGGACGCTATCGGACATTATTTATTGGCTGATTTATGATATTTGCTCCTATGGCCCGTATTGATACACCTAAATATACAACCAACCTTTGTTGATAAATAATAGGGCTGGGACCGAGGTGTTTTATGAGCTTCGTATTTGCAGGTTCGGAATGGTTTTCGGTGTCAATTTGGTAATAGAAGGATGGAGGATTACTGGTGCTTGTAATACAAAACCGTGATCAATGCCAAAAAAAAGCACGAATAAATCAGACCGAAACTGATTTATTCGTGCTCTTTTTTGGCATTAAGAAAGGTGATAACAATGAAGCCTAGTGGTACTACTAGTAGGTTAAATAACAAAATGAAACGACGCTTACGCTTACCTCAGAGTTATGAATAAGTGACCCACGAATATTCTTAAAGGCCAACGACTCATGTTTTTTTTTTAAATTTCATGCAGACCACAAGAGAAAAGGGTTGTATATTTATTTATATTGACAATTAAATGGCAATTTATAAAAATATGTTACACTACGGTAAAAAAGTGAAGCGTATTTCCTATAATATACTAAGTTACTTTGTTATTATTACTTTAGTACTCGTTGTAATTTCAAACCTTTGAAATAAAGATACTGTTGTGTCGAAGACTTCAGGAGTCTACCCGGGATCGTCGAACTCTAAGCAACTAGAATCAAACTCCGATGTATCATCATTTTAAAATTATTCATAAATCTAAACTTATACTGTCACTTACGGGATATCTTCCGTGATTGTTCATTATTTTGAGCTCCCGTAAGTGACAGTATAAGTTTAGTTGTAAACCGTGAAAGCTTGAAACAGTGTTTTATTCATATCTAATTCATTAGTTTTATTAAATCACTGAACTATGAGTTCAGTCAAGATGGATTAGTAGTGTTATTGTTGATGTTTTTTTAAGACTTCCTCCTACAATACTTTAAACTTTGGTGAGCCCTACAACTTACAATCACTAAAAATCACTGGATTTTATAATGTGACACCAAATAAGATTAACATCATGGATTTGTCATTGATACGTGATACGTGGCTTACGTACGTGACTCATTATGATAATTACGATGAATAATGGAATTTACGGTATGAATGTGGATGCCTATAAGGGTAGAGGAAGTCCAAAGAAACGATGGAAGGACTATGTGAAGAATGATATGCCTAAAAAGGAGGTGATTGCTGAGATGACGAGTAATAGAGAAGTATGGAAGAAGAAGACATGCTGTACCGAATTGAATTGGGATACGGCTAAGAGAATGAGGATGAATGGAATTTACAGTTATGAGTGAATTCAAGAACAACCGATCTTTGTGATACTAAAAGATCTTGATGCGATGAAAAAGTGTTAAGTTAAAACGTTCCCAGAAAGACACAGACCAAAGAAAAGATAGATGGTTTGTTTGAAGAATAAAAAAGCTTCGTCGGACGTCGATCCCAAATAAACTAAGATAAGAGTAGGAGGATGGATGGATATAGAATTCATGACGGCCCATAGAATTATTTAATACCTATTGTCAATTTGCCCTTTTTATTTTTCTACGCCGGAGGAGGAAGTCACTGGGTTTTGGGATCTCTAATAATAAGATCGAATAAATTTCTCATTTCCATTCATTAGCTTTAGGGCCATTCGTAGGCGTGACATTGACAGATGAATGGACCTCGAAGATGGGGACTGACTTTATACATCATTCATTGATCATATTGATCTATTGTTACAATTATATGCTTAATTCATGACGTGGTCTCTTGAATTGATTAATGGTTACGTTTTCTATTGCAAGGAATACAATAAAACTAGTACTCAGCATCATCATAATATATCAGCCCGGAATCATCCACTGCTGTGTATCGGCCTCCCCTTTTATTCCACATTTCCCAGTTCTGTGGTTCTGTGTGTGTGTTATCCAGGTGTTTCCCGCGATATCGTCGACACAACGAACTTAAACGACCCTGGTTTCTTTAGTCTAACATTAGCCCACACTCGGTCAAAGCCTTGCTCCATCGGCCTGTTCGTCTCTCTGGAGCCCTGACCGCCGGGTAGCTTGGACCCTGTTCCCGATACCGGTGGGCTACAATTTTTTAAGCGTACTACCAGGATAAAATTTATCCTTTGTTTATCCAGGCTGTCTGTGTGTCAAAGTTCATCCAAATCTGTTCAGTAGTTTTTGCGTGAAAGGGTAACAAAAGTAGACACAACATATAAAATATATTGTCATATATTGTCAAAATATTAATAACATTTCTTCCACACGAGTAATAATCACGAATTTCGCTAACGTTATACAAATTATATTCATTGCCTATTCAAATACATTTAATTCCCAGAAATCTGATATTTAAAATACTCCATATTTCGCGATCCGATATTTCTCCCGAGAGTTAATTAACCTTGAATGTTAGGTTTCGTATCGATTGAAATGTTCAGACTATTTTTAAACAATCCACAAACACGGGAGGTACTGCGGGTGGCTACATTTTTAATGATATTGATTCAATCTTTAAATACACTCTTCCGTTTGAATTTTTAATGCCTTTGTCGAGGCTAAAAATGGTCCTTTGGCATTGAATTATTTTGTCACGTCTGCAGAAGTAGCTCTAATTTTGTCACCTACTTAAAAAATTCAATATGAAAGATTATATTATTAAACACAATATTTTAATGATATTGATTAAATCTTTAAATATACTCATCCGTTTGAATTTTTAATGCCTTACTCGAGGCTAAAAGTTTCTTTGGGATTGAATAATTTTGTCACAGTCTGTAGAACTAGCTAATTCTTTCAAACACTCAAAAAATTACATTTACAATTACAAGATTATATTATTAAGCACAATATTTTAATGATATTGATTAACTCAAGATACTCTTCCGCTTGAACTTTTAATGCTTTACCCAACGTTAAAAATAGTCATTGGTTTGGCATTGAATTATTTTGCCTTGTAAAGAACTCGCTGGTTCTTTCAGCCACTCACAAAATTACAATATGAATAGATTCCTTACAAAAAAACTCTTTCTGAAGTACTGAAGTGCTCCCGACCTTTCGCGAACTAGACTCCCGAATAATGTGATAGTACCAAATCCAATCCATCATCCTCTCGGGTCTCCAAGTGGGTACTATGATCAATGTTGGCTGAAATCAGACAAAGATGGATGACATAAACCATAATTAAGTTTCAGTAAAGAACCACTTTTCCTTACAAACTTTTTGTATCAACATCGAACGGTCGAAGTTTGCAGAGTCAATTACCCCGCACCAATTATAACTGAAAGGGGTACCGGTAATATTTCTTTCAATAAGTAATTGGTCGTTACAGAATTTGAAGTACTAGGCGGTTTCATAATATATTTATGTGCGTCGTTGAAGTACTTTCTGTAGTCAACCAAAGTACCTAACGACTTGTAACTTATAAATATTTAACGTGTTCTCGGAATATTTTCGTATTTCCTCGATGATATGATAGTTTGTTTGGCTTTGACAAAATTTTCTCTACCAAAAGCTTTGATGAAATTGTAATGAGCCTCAACCTCATTTGAAGTCGGCATTTGCGGCCCGTACATTTGCGTGTAAGCAAGAAGCATTTGCCTTCCATTTTCAAAATCCAGCGAATCATGAACGTTGGTCGCACAAGCCTTATCCTATAACCATATATGCTTCGTGCCATTCATATTCTGCGTTGCACCGAAATTTCGGCGAGGAAATTTTCGAATACCAACGTCCTTGTTAATTCATACGACCAATACGACATCCATTTTCAGAATGAAAACACGTGTTCAGTTCAGAGTGATTAAAGTCAGAGTATTGTGCTGCGATTTATGGAAAAACATACGGTTAAGGGTGAAATAAACATGTTTTTTTCGTCTGGATCAGAATTATAGTAGTCCAAGTTAGTCACAATATATCTTCAATTAAACAAGAAATATCAAAGCTAA
Organism: Noctua comes; assembly: GCA_963082995.1. Classification (NCBI taxonomy): domain Eukaryota; kingdom Metazoa; phylum Arthropoda; class Insecta; order Lepidoptera; family Noctuidae; genus Noctua; species Noctua comes. The sequence continues at coordinate 9,358,142 of OY720280.1, read as the reverse complement.
CGACAATTTATTTATTAACTCACTAACACATCCTAATTGGATTGGATTCATCATCATCGTCTGCCTAGCCTTTTCCCAACTATATTGGGGTCGGCTTCCAGTCTAACCGGATGCAGCTGAATACCAGTATTTTACATGGAGCGACTGCCTATCTGACCTCCACAACCCAGTTAGTACTGGGCAATACGATACCCCTTGGTAAGACTGGTTTTCAGACTTTTTGGGCCACTGACTGCCAAAGATCTACAAATGACAGCCGGGACCAACGGCTTAACGTGCTTTCCGAGGCACGGAGGAAACTCGGTATGTAATGGGCAGTCACCCATCCACAGATCAACCTAAGCAAGCACGGCTTAAACTAAAGATCGACCCGAGCGACTGTTATTATTTAGCCAATATTTCTTCAATTAAACAAGAAATATCAAAGCTAACAACAATTTATTTATGAACTCACTAACACATCCAAATTGGATTGGATTACAGATATTCACTTATATTTATATTGATATATATGTATAGTATTTTGATATATAGTTATAGTATTTTATATATCCTTGTAGTTTATCTTAGTGTTAAATTATTTTTTTTTGCAAATTTATGCACCTACCACTGTCTGTCTCTGCATCACCCAAAGGTTGACTGGTAGAAAATGCCTATGGCATTAAGTCCGCCCGTGCACTTTGTGCTTGAAGTGTTAATAAATAAATAAATAAATAAATAAATATAAATATCAATGTTTACCTATCCATGAGTCGGTAATACACCTCTAATGTAAGTCCACCCACATCTACGTCTAAATATGTTTGTATCAGTGTCTCATGTACCTACTCAATCCCGTATAATCTAACCACATACACCACAAACCCTTCACTAATCATTACGGAGTCCACCCACACGTACCTCGTTACGTACTTGTAGGCTATAGGTAGGTAGGTATGTACTTATGTATAGACGCCACCACATCAAGTTACCACAAACTGTCAAATTTCGCCAATTGATTTTAAACCATAAAATGTTGCTGGTTAAGTTCAAAATCGAATGAGAACATTTGGCAGTTTGTGGTATCCTTTGTAATCATTACGTAAACAGAACCGAATTACGTACAGAATTGCATCCAGTGATACGTATAATATAATACATCTGCCGTACTTTAGTCGCGCGAAAAAGTATGCGCGTGAGAAAAGAGTGTTCACACACACTTCATGGAACGATAGATACGGTTTTTAATAGGAGTGAGCGAGACAATATTATTTAAATGTCATCGTCAACGAAACAGGATGGTGAAAATTTTTTGACACTTTAGGACGACGGCAAGGAGGAGCTCGTGGCTAAGTAATAACAGCCGCTCGGGTCGATCTTTAGGTTCAATCGTTCTAACCTAGGTTGATCCATGGATGAGTGACCACCCATTACATACCGAGTTTCCTCGTGGTTACAGGTATTCAGTGGTCTGACACCCAGTCTTACCAAGGGGTATCGTATTAAGCAGAACTAATTGGGTTGTGGAGGTCAGATAGGAAGTCACTTCATGTGAAATACTTGTACTCAGCTGCTGACCCCAACAAAAAAAAAAAAAAAAAGAAAAAGGCTAGGCAGATGATGAGGACGGCGCCAAGCGTGTTGATCATGTAACCACAGAAACCACGTACGCTACCTACACTAATCATTTCGGAGTCCACCCACACGTACCTACATATCTATAGGTAGGTACATGCATACCTTTGTGCTCATAACCAAAATGGAACCGAATTACGTACAGAAACATTTCAATCGTCAGATGTGCTCTCACATGTGGTCGCTCACAATGGACCTCATCAAAAGGCTTAAAGTCACCCAAAGGGCAATGGAGAAGGCTATGCTCGGAGTTTCCTTGCGTGATCAAGTCAGAAATGAGGACATCCGCAAGAGAACCAAGGTTACCGACGTAGCCCGAAGAATAGCCAAACTTAAGTAGCAGTGGGCAGGGCACATTGCTCGCAGAACGGATAGCCGATGGGGCCGAAAGTTTCTGGACTGGCGACCGCGAACCGGAAGACGTTTCGTTGGAAGGCCTCCCACTAGGTGGACCGATGACCTGGTGAAGTTAGCAGGGATCCGCTGGATGCGAGTCGCACGGGACCGGTCAATGTGGCGACACTTGGGGGAGGCCTATGTCCAGCAGTGGACGTCTTTCGCCTGAAATGATGATGATGATGATGTGCTCTCACCGTACTCGCGTAGGTCGCGTGAAAGTGTGTTCAAACAGACAAGATTAAGCTTACACATGTAGAAAAGAAGAGAGTGACAGAGATACAACAGAAATGGGAACATTGTAGAAAAAAGCATGTTGTGCCGACCACAAGTGCCATGGAACAAGGGCAAGGTGATGATGGCTGACAAGAGTGAGCTCTCACATTTTGCATGAAACGATAGATATGATTTTCAGTATGAGTGAACGAGACAATGCATAAAACAGAAACGTGACAATTTTTGAACGCGATCACTTTTCTCCCCTGACAACCGCCACATTATTTTCTCGAACGACTAGCTTTTGCTTGCGGCTTTTCTCCCGTTATGTGCGGAAATTAAGCCACGGGAACGTTTTAAATGTAGCCCATGACAATCGGGGATAATGTAACTTCCCGTTATGGAAAGAATTTTCGGAATCGGATCAGTAGTTCCAAAGATTACCCCCTACATACAAACTTACATACCTACAAACAAATTTTGACTCTTTATAATATTAGTATAGATATATTTGGGATTTACCTAACATATTTCGAAAGGTCTGCTCACCTCACGTACCACGTACACTAATCAACAAACGGCTATACATCTGACATTTGCAGTTCAATTTAAAGTTCTATGCTAGCCTATTTTCGTAATATTATCGATCAGCTCGAACTCGAGGCAAGCTTCATAAAAAAGTAATACGTAATTACCCGTTTCCTTTGGCATTTGTGTTATAAACGTATTTATTCATTGTACGTAACGTGTACCATCATTTAGGTGTTTAGTTACCTTGTGTATTGTTATGGTACCTACTTTTGTTCTTTTGTTGACGTAACAAAATTTTGAGACCTTTCTTTTTTTTCTGCTTTCTTTCTTTCTTTTTTTTCTGCTTACTTTCTATCTTTATTTTTATAATTTTCGATTGTGACTTTCTTAAAGTCGAAATAGGAATATGCTGCTACGAAATTTGTATTTGAATGTCTACAATGACTGATTTTAATATAACTATGATATTTTTGCTGCAGCTTTTATCGTTTGTCGAGGACACAATTAAACTTGACCTAACTCAGAGTCACTCCGTAGTGTTTTTATGACAATCGGTTAGAACGTAAAGGTACATTACCCACTTATTTTAACAACTAGCTTATGCCCGCGGCGTCGCTCGCGTTGTGTTCCGTAATTGTCCCACGGGATCGTACTACCGGTATAACAAGAATCCTATGTCTTATTCCAGGTTACAAACTATCTGTGTGCCAAATTTTATCCAAATACGTTCGGTAGTTTTTGCGTGAAATAGTAACAAACATCTATCCATCCACACAAACTTTTCCATTTATAATAGTAGTAAGAAGATAACGTAAAGTTTCAATGTTCAATTAATTATAATGTTTTACTTTGTTTAATTAATTATTCTAGGATTTACAGGTGAATCTGCACACCCACCCTTTTAATAAACCCTTAACCCTATTTTACATCAACGAGACAGACCTAATTCTTAGCCCGACCCATTTGTCATTTATACATTTAAATGATAATTGAATACGTAAATCATTAATCCATTTATATTCAGAACACGTATTAACATAGATAGCTTGGTCCACTACTGATCCTAATCTGAAGAGTAATGTATTACTGCAGAAATAGCTTCGTATCTTGCATTGATATCACTAAGGCCCTCATCCATCACCGGTGGTGCGGTGGAAAGGGTTAAAGCTTTTGTTAGGCTTTTTACAGGCCAAAGTCTTGAACTCATGATAAGGCCCGGACTACAGCAAAGCGGAGACGAGTGGAGATGTGCAAAGCGGAGAGGAGAGGAGATGCCTAAGAGTTAGGGTGTATCTACCGAATGGTGGAGTCCGACTTTTAGGCTGCGGTTCCACTGAGGCGGAGCGGAGCAGACCGGAGACGAGCTGTGCCGCGATTCACCAATCACATTGCTTGAAATCCACATCTCTTCCGCTTCAGTGGAAACACCTACCTCTTTTCACAGCTCACTCTAGGACAGGCCACCATCATTCTCGTAGTAGTAGCAGCGCACCAAAATCTATGGCGTAGAAGTGAACATTGGTTCCACCATGCTTGTGTTTATGCTAGCAAACGTGAAAGCAAATTTGGTTTTATGCCATGCTGCGCTGCCGCGCTGTAATCAAGTGCGGCAGATAGATACACACACTAGTATTATTAAAAATAATTCTTTGACAACATGTCCCAAATGGAACAGTAACTATGATGTGTACACTGTTTTAAAAAAAAAAAAACTTTTTTAGTATTTTAACCACAGCCTAATTAAAGCTTAGGCTAACTAAATCAAGTCAAGAACAAGATGAATATTAATAATAACCTCAGAACTTGCCGCTTAATTAGTTATCTTCTAGTGTCCGCTTGTAGTTTTAATTATAAGACTGCTCAAGTTAGGTTTCCTTTAGTGCTGCAGTGGTCAAAAGCCAGACTGAAACGTCTGCTATCCTTTATGTAAATGAATGCCACAACATTATCCGACGTAAAATTACCTAAAGTAGACTTACTGGATAACATAGAAGAACATTATAATTTATGTTAAAATTATTTCGTTAGCCAGCATAACTTTGGAAATATTTAACCAATTTTAATGAAACAAAAGCTTATAATGTGACCGAACAATGCAGTGCCGAAATTGGCTCCGTGGTTATCAAGTCCGGAATATTATGTAAAGTTCTAATTACAAAATAAGTAGTTCATATTTTAGAATTTGCTGAAATACACGGAAATTGTGGTGTTGCTAGCAAAATATTATGCAGCAAAGCCTGAACTAAATGGTTTTAACATCAAGACATACAATTTTGAACCTTACCCTCTTGTCCATAAAAAAACATTTAAAATACTTCAGTACTACGTATAGAGGGTGTAAATAGACTCTTAACATATCCGAAAGGCACTTGTTCTCCCCGTCTTTGGGATATTTTTTTTGTTATAGACCATACCTGGGAACCTTCTAGTTACAGAGATATTGGGGGTCAAAATTCAAACTTTTTCACAAGTATTTTTTTTTAAAACATGTTTTTAATGTTACATTTTTACTTTACACACCTCCTCGACTCCCGTACTATTCAATCCATCCATCAGCACAATGCTTTGAGTGCTTTCCATTGAGTCCTACCTTAAAACGTGATTACACACAGCAATAATTTTTGCGTAACGTTACTTAGTTTGATGTACAGAATGCTTGGTTGACGGCTATGTGAAGAGTCTATATACACCCTGTATTTTAAAAAGTAGACACGAGGGCAATAGACTTACTGTTCAAGTTGCATGTCTTCTGTAAATAAAAAGGCAGTCAGCCAAGGCATAACGTGCAAAGTATTTTAAGCCTGTGACCAACTTATCAATGCAACATAAAATATTACTTACATTTGAATTATTGAAGCCAACATGCTTCTTATCCTAAGACCTAGTTTATTCAGCATGCGATAAAAATAAATATACATAAAGCATTCTATAATTAGATTATCATGTTCAATCGAGTGAGGTTTGCGTGGTGAACATGTAACCACGTACTGTTGACTGTTTCAAGGCATTTACACTGTACCGCGATATTAATAGGCTGTGGTTCATGGAATATCGGAAAAGAGAAAATATATACAGGGTAGAATTATAAATATACTCGGCACGGGTCGTTGCTCATCAATCATTTGTACGCGGGTAGATGATGTATTTGGCGAGGCTGTATATCCATCAGTTGAGATGAGTTGGTTAGCTACAGTATTATAAATAAAAAGATAGGGAAAAAAATCTAAATATTATGAAGATTTTTCTTCTATATATCAATATTCTCAGAGTTAGGAGATAATTTTGCGCGTTTTCAGTAACACAAAAACTAGATAATTCAACAGTGCACTTTTATTTTCATATACATTAAATTTTATGAAAACGTTCAGTAGTTTCTAACCAAAAAACTCAACAAAACACAATCATGATTTTATTATAAATACTCGAAACGGGATATTTATGATGATGGTGACTTTTTTTAGTGACCATGATAGTTTAAAATATTATATTACAATCATGATTGTTCAGGTGGCCAACCATGACGTCTTAAACTCTCTCTCTCTTTCAAAGCAGGAGTAATTCCGGAATTACTCCTGCTTTGAAAGAAGAAAGAGATATTTTAATTAATATTTATGGGAAAGAGATAGCGCTAGACGACCTGAATAGCTCTGTCTCTTTCCTCACTGGAAGTGCTCCTGCTTTAAGACGTCATAGTAACCCCCCTGCTCGACCTCGGAATCGACAAACTCTATGCCCATAACAAATATAAAAGAATCTTTAATAGCGCAAACGAGAATATTACACAGCATGCAGGTTTGAACCAAAAAGGAATAAAAAAATTCTTGACATAGTGCCGGTGTCTACTAGTATTTAACCTCAACTAAATGCTGTTGAAATCAGACTTTAAAGTGGTCCTGGGCGTTGAGCCAACTACCTGTCGCCTTCCACACTTTATTGCACGTTAAACACTATAAGTCTCAGCTGTCCTCAACAGTACTTTTGCGGGTTTTCTTCAACAAATTGCGAGGACGTTCTTAAGATAGAAGCGCCAGGGTAGCCGGCGAAAAACAAATTTTCTTCCAATTTTTTGCAATTACTCATCATCATTTTCTTGCCCTTATCCCAATTCATTTGGAGTCGGCGCAGCATGTCTTCTTCTTCCATACTTCTCTATTACTCGTCATCTCATCAGACACCTTCTTTCGTGCCATATCATTCTTCACACAGTCCGTTCATTGTTTCTTTGGTTTTTCTCTTATACCCATCCTCATTTCTGCAATTACTATTTCATAAAAAAGTCATTCAATGGGATTAAATGAACTTATAGGGTTGTATTGATGATCTTAACTCAGTAAAGCCATTTTGTTTCGGTCGCGAATCATATTTTAATCAATATAAAACCTGACACTGATCTACAAATTGCAAAAAACATAAGAAAATTTGAATCTCACGGGCTACCTTGGCGCTTCCCTCTTAAAGAAATTAAGAAAATTTTGGTGAAGGAACAACGACAATCGACTTAGGATTCTTTTGAAGACACTTGAAGTGGAAGTCGGTTTTTTTATCCTTAGTTGTGCGTTGTTACGGGTATTGTGTAAATAAGTGTATATTCTTCCGCACGCAAAATACGCGCTTTGGACACCAGCCCGTTATACAATACAATACAATACAAGTGTATAGTGTGTTGAAAATGACTCTCATCCTTTGTAGATATTATATTGTGTAGTATAATTATGTAAGTATTATGTCAATGACAATCTTTGTTTGATGTCTGTAAGTACGTTGTCAGTGACGTCCGTCCTTTGATGTACAATTATAGCGTATTGAACAATGATTTTGATTCGAGGCAAAGATTAAACATTTTTATGTAAATAAAAACCGAAATTTATGAAACTTGGATTTGTAATCTTTATTATTCTTTGACATTTGTGTTAGATTGTAATGGTCTTAGACAGAATAACTTAGAAATACGAATCACCGATCTTCTTTTCCTGTTATTTTAATTTTTAATTTTTTTTTTTAAGGACTATGTCTGAAATAAATGATTAATAATTATAATACACACACACATCACACACAGCCACACACACACATCACACTCACACATCACACACACACATCACACACACACAAATGACAAACACACACCACACATAACACACACACCACAATGACACACACACACCACACCACACCACACCACACCAAACCACACCACACACACCACCACACCACACCACACCACACACCACACTACCACACCACACCACCACCACACACAGCACCCACCTCATCACATTTTGTTGTATAAATGTGATTAAACATGGGTGAATAATTGTGTTTTTCTCTAGAATCATTATTTCTAATTTCCACAAGAATCAAACGTCATACGTAGGCTATTAGTCTTCATTTCCTTTCTAGCTTATAAGAATATTCATTCCAATAGTCCAATAATCCCTATAATCTGCAGAAATCCATAGGTAGTTTATCTTCATACAATTGGCTTTACAGTAAGTCTTTCATCTTTATTACTTACTAATGCTTGTGTATGTATATTTAGCTAACTGAAGAGATGTTTTAAAAAAGACAACTAGGTATACAACAAAATGAATACAGCCGTTTATTCTAGCTTGGCACAAAATATCAATCACTGAAACTAACCTAAACCAACAAATCATAACGAATTCAATTAACACGTAATTGTTGACAAAAAAAAGCGAGTAAGTAGACAAGATAGGAAATTATAAATCTTACAGCCCTTTTTTTTCGGATGGGAAATCATCAAATACTACGTTTAACCTCATTTTATGCTAATACTACGTAAAGCCTCATTTCTTCCTAACAGTATAAAATTGTGTGTGGTATATAGATGAAGTATATCAATTAACAATTTTTCTTCATCACATGTCTAAGGCCAATTATATACATAAATTCACACAGTTTCTTGCCCGTTCTTCTCCATAGAGATCTACGTTAGGGAATGGGCAACTACAGTACTTTCACAGTTTTTATGCCTTGTGACTGGGACTGTAGCTATTGTTGTCTTTGTTTCGACAATTCAAAAGTGCCTGTAACTAGCCTATTTGAAATAAATGCTTTTGATTTGATTTGATTTGACACATTTTTTCCATGCGGCTGTCAGAAAATACAGAATGACGTCTCTTGAGATCCTTACATACTTCTTCTTCTTTGTCCACGTCCCTTCGCCTCACACACGTGTGCCTGTTGCCAGTACTACGATCCTGAGCTTTCTAAACAAGACCATTACAAAATGCTGCATACATAACATCACACCGGTAACCCCCGAAGGGTTAGGCAGAGGTGCACCTAATAGACACACGCACAAGTACACCCACATTTCGTCAGTTATATTTTAAGTCCCATGTAATAGGGGGCGAGCCTATTGCCATCTACTGACCACCGAAATTACTGATGGAAAAACCCCATTAACACTTTAACCGACCCGGGAAACGAACCCAGGACCTCAAGCTCAGGAGTCGCGCTTGTGACTACTAGACTAACGAAGTAAAATACTAAAAAGAACTAAATCTAAATGCACTCTCGGTAGTATATTAAAACCACCACGTCAATACTTCCCATTGTCAAACGCAATTAAAATTCGGGCTACATAGCAAAATGAACCTACATCGCTTGATATAACACACATTACTGTACAATAAAAATGTATTTTCCACTTAGAGCGTGGAAATTATGCATGCTAAAATTATTACAACGTTAATAACAACTGAAATTATAGCAGTAATTAATCACGGCTTATTTACCGTACAATTACAGTTCAATTTGCTGTTTAAATACTGCCTCTCCCCAAAATTTGAACCGTAAAAACCATTGACAATAACGTTTTCAACGCTTGGCTTAAAACCGGCGGTGTGCGGTGAAATTGTCTTTTTATAACTGTCATAATTTTCCAAAACATTTGCTCATAACTTGGAATAGCTACTTTTTTGCTTGAAGAAAAGAATAAAAAGATTTTTTACAGCGACCAATTCTCTGATAGTACTTACAACATTTCAAACCTTTAGAAATTATGCCACACCTGGATTTCAAAACTTGACAAAGGTTTTTGATTTATGTTTATTTGATATTTTCGTTCACAAAAAGGTAGGGTGGACTTAATGCCTCATGCATTTTTTTATTAATTATGTTCAATCAACTATAAGACTGTCTTAGTCTTGCGCTTTGGACGTGGAGTTGAGGACACCAGCCCGTTATACAATAAAAGATACACTTAAATCTCACAAAACTTCATTCACACACAAACATTAGCTAAATTGTTTGCAGTTCACATAATGTTATCTTACTTAAGGATCAAAGCCAACAGTGTTTGCCAACAGTCAATGGCTACGAGTACATCAGCATTTCCTATCTCGACCATTTGTATTCAAGTCTTGCTTCAATCTCCAATATGTCGTCACCTTTTCGCCACCTCACCAGCCTAGACGAACAACTCAACCATCTTTGGGCACAGTAGAAATATTTCTGGGCAAAAAAAACCAAATGTATATCCGCGTTGAGTTCTGAAACAAAGTATTTCAACTTACGGCCTTTAGGCTTATTTCATGGCTGTCGTAAAGTGAGATACGTGTTTTGACGTGGGATTGAACGTCGCGAAATACTAAGCTGCGTAGCAAGGACCAACTTAATAGCTAAGACACCTATATTAAATAGTACCCGTGTAATTCAAGTCAGTATTAAAATTCACATCATAATTGATATACATGGGTGGAAATTGGCGGCAAGCAATATGCTATGGAAACCTCTACACATGTCATTTGATTAGAAAAGATTCTGTTATATATTCTATGTTATAATGTAGATTTGTTTAGTTCATTGTATTATTTTTTATCATGTATAAATTTTGTGTAACGAAAATTTCCAATTTTATGTTGTTCTAATATTAATTTTCTAATTTTAAATTGTAAAATGTAGGTTAAAAGAAAAACCGCACCATCGCATTAGGTTCAACAAACCTGTAATAGTAGTTGGAAAATAATGATTTTTTTAACATCATTATTTTATTCACTTGTTTTCGAACACTTTAAAAGTAGATATAAAAAAGTCGTAGCATTAGACCGCCTCTTTGTTTTCCATTATTAAAAAAAAACCTAGCACGATTAATTGAAGGAAATAATAATCACAAACCAAAGTTTCTTCACATAATACCAAACAAATACGCGGTCTATTTACGTGTCCCCAAAAATACGGAGCCATGCGTATCTATATGTTAAATTTTTATATGTGTAGGTAATAACAAAAAAAGTTTTCAGAAGTTTTGACGGGAAACGAAAAAGTTTTCCTACGTGTTATGAATGTTGAATGAGTGAATGAATGAATGTGCTTACTCTAAAAATAAAGACAAAAATATTCGCATTTCGTTTATGCTCGTACGTTTCTAATTTAGTTTTGTTTATTTGCACAAAGTTATCTAAAGTTAGTTGCTAGTGTGATTGTTTTTGTGAAAATGTTGTTGTACCAAATCTACTCTATCTACGAGAGTTACTTAGAATAGAACTGCTTCGTTAGTACGTCTTTTCAAGAGGTTATTTACCTGCACTGAAATAATCGACGTATATACGGCGTGGAAGGGACATCGAGGAGACATCATTCTGAGCACAGAAGTTTTTCATCGATTATTTAAAAAAAAAATTAAAAAAAAACAGCTGTCCCATACATTTGAACCGTGTAGGGTATTGCACATTTGTAGGAAAATCCTCATTTTATTTTTTTGATAAACGATGAAAAATTGTTGTGTTCTTAGAATGATGTACTGAATACGTGGTTACTGTTTTCGCGTCGGTGTCATTTTCACCCAGTATAACAGTATTCTTGCTGCTATCATAACAAAAAGAGGATTGGATTAAAAAAAAACTCAACACTACCTAGCACACAGCGATGTGATAAGGAAACTTCTCCTTAATCATGACGCTAGTAAAAATACCGAGCTACCATTCTACCTATCCCATCTTCATTGTTTCCGATATTTCATCTAGTAAAGAGTAAACGGGTAGTTCTAGCGAAGACAGTTTATACGAATGGCACTATTACGATCGGATCACCGAAGTTTAACCGAATTGGCGACGTGATACCGCAGATCTATTCGATATTAGTGTTGGGCTCCGATGAACGCGTTTCTGAGAATTGCCCCCAACTACTGCTGACTTCGAGAAGTGAATAATTTTCCTTGGAAGTAATTAAGTACCGTATGTAAATAAGTCATTAAGCATGAAATTGCTTGCCCTATATTTTCTAGAGTTAATTACTTGGGTACAGATGTTTTAATGTGCGCTGAACCGTTACGTGGAAACTATGATAACATGATTGTAAATATAAATCTTTATTGCGAAAACATCGAAATTGGAAAATGGAAGTCATATTGGCCAAAACATAAATAAAGGAATAACCTATCTGCGCTCAGCAGTTGGGAATTTTAAAGTTAAAAAAAATTTTGTCGAACCACAACTACATTTTTTTTTACTTAACTAAAAATGTTTGCACTTTTTCGTTGAACTACAAATCTCATCTCGTTTAAAAGTATGTAATTAAGAAACTCTCATGCGTATTTTATTATTAAGATCAAAGCAAAATAAGCTCTCTTAGCAGAACCATCTTAGGAGAGTACTGCAATATTATTATGCACAAAATATTATATTTCACAAAACAAAACTTCAAGCTAAAAATGCTCTTCATCGTTTTTGCTAACACTGTTCACTTAGGTACAATAACCGGCCGTTGTTGCATGCATTATAAGCTTCACAGTTCACGGGTCGCCATTTTAATTAAAATATTGAAAACCAGACGTTGTTAGACGTATTTTGAATACATCATACAAGTTTATAAAGTTTAATTAAGCAGTATACACGCAATAATCCTGGTTTATCGTGTTACAACGAGATTAGTCTGCACAGAATATCACGCTTGGTCGATTTGAACGTCTAGACGCATGAACGATCGATTATTTGGTTAATTTGATGATTCTGTCAACCTTACCTCGAAATGATCAGGGTTAACGTGATGGAAACAGACTCCTCGGTGAATACGACCTGCCAAGTGATATACAAGATGAAGGAATTGAATTAACTTTACACATTGTTGTTACTTTTATGACGAATATAAATCTTACACCGAAGGAACGAAGTCAGAGCAATAACAACGTAAACAAACAAGACTAACAAAATAAAAGCTTGCATTTGCAGATAAATTACCTCAATTGGATTAAGCAAATGGAAACCAGAAAAACATTATTTAACCCAAAGTGGAAACCAGCATGCATACACGTAGATAAAATAAATCTAATTAGCTGCCGGCAGAAACATGCTGGTCAAAAGAGAAAAGAGCTATTTAGCCAACAGTTTCACGTCACGTTTCCGTCCTCCGTTCGCCCAACGTTGCCTTGGGCGCACTCAAGTATTCTGAAAATTTTAATTACACACAAACATGTCTTACGAACTAAGAGTTGGGTTAAGCACGCAATTTTATTCGCGTAATATCTCAAAAATGTTTTCTGCCCCACTTAATTGGGACAAGTTCAGTAAGTATTTCTCATTAGTCACGAAATAATTACGCCTTAACATCGTACGTATTTAACCTTGGTCAACCAATCGCATCTTCTAACCGTAACGTATGAATGGAGTAGAGTACAACCATTTCCATTCTGGGTTTCTTCGACATTTCCATAAAGCGTCATTTTATTAATCTCGGGTCAAGGATATGACGGTATTTCCTCGAGGGCAGCCTTACGGTTCAAAGTATAACGGACATTGTTATGTTAAGAAGGGTAAACGGTTACGACTTCAAAAATATAACACAACTCGTGTTTCTTAAGCTCTACGAGGAGCTTTACCGTTGAATACAACATAGTCTTAAACGAAAAGTTTTGAGAGCGGAATATTTATTTCAGAATTTGTATAAAGTCCACATTTATTAATGCGAGAGATGAGACATCGTGGATTGAAATAAACTTGTTAAATATAGAGCTGAATCAAAACATTAATATCGTGAAACTGATTTTAGAAGCCAACCAAACTCAACAGTACGGTTTTAATGTAACATGTGACAGTGTACATTTCGGATTGAGATTTCAATTTTGGTGGTTTCCAAAATTTGCTGACAGTGTATTTTGGTGTATTTCAGCTGCGGAAGCCGGTGTCGACGCTCTCGATCCCGGGCGCGATGAAGGCGTACTCGGGGGGAGGGAGGGACGCGGGAGGCGAGGAAGCCGGCGTCGCACTAGTCGGCGTGCACAGCGAATACCCGCGCTTCGGCGAAGAACGAGCGCTTGGCGGCGGCACGTACAAGGGCGGGGGGACAGCTAAGCACAAACCCAATATAGGATATAGGTTAGTGTCCAATGCTCTAGCTGTAATTGGAGTGGATGTGCGTGATGTTTTTATATTGAGTTAAATTGTACCTGAGATCAAATGTTCAGACGTGATACGGAGAGGAGTTGTCGCGAGGATATTGCATTATCCTTTCTAAGGGAAAATTGTGTTTACTCAATAGGATTTGCTACCATTTCAAGAAATGTATTATTCCGTTTAGTAGGGATGTGTGCGGAATTTTCAAATCGTTTTAAGAGTGAGTTGAACAAGATATCTCCTTCTTAGAGATCAAATTCAACAATAACTGCAAATAGATTACAATATTTACAGACAAACCTCTATTTGTTACTACGTTACCAATGTCGTGAATTTCGAAGAAATCAAAAAAAGTCTTAAATTGTGAACTTTTGAACACAGTAAGAGTTTTTCAAAAGTCGATCAATGAAATTATAATGAAGCAGGCAAAGTTGGCACTTCAGCATAATTGGAGAGCGTCTTTGTAAGATCACACAATGCTGAGCTTTCCATTCTAGCATGTGGATTCGTGTTTACCTTGGGAACTACGACCGAAGATTCTTTAAATTTTTGATAAATTCTTTGTAGAATTTCGCTCTGTTAATATTTAATTCATAGTTTCAGTTCAATTTAATCAAATGCATAATAAGCCACATATATTCCCCAAAAGAGAATATAGATATTAATATAATTGGTAGCGATCCTAATTATTACCTTGAACATAAGCAGTAAGTTTCCGAGTCTCCTCCGTGTCTCGGGAAGCACGTTAAGCCGTTGGTCCCGGCTGTCATTTGTAGATCTTTGACAGTCTTTACAGGTAGTCAGTGACCCGAAAGTCTGACAACCAGTCTTACCAAGTGGTATCGTATTACCCTGTACTAACTGGGTTGTGGAGGTCAGATAGGCAGTCTCTCCATGTAAAATACTATTATTCAGTTAAATCTAGTAAGACTGGAAGCCGACCCCAACATAGTAAAAGTAGGGAAAAGGCTAGGCAGGTGATAAGTACTTGGCTAGAATCCGAAGTCCCTGGACTGTTTCTGAAAAATTTTGAATTGAAAAACAGAATATTAATGATCAGCAATATCAGGATTTTTCATCAAATAAAAAGCTGATTTATATTCATGTTACGTGCTTGATTAAGATCTTAAAATTCACGTTCCAATTGAATTCGAAACGCAAATTAACACCATGTAGTTTCCCAATCGTTCGCTGCTGAGCAAAATAACAGTGTATGGCTTAAAAAATCCAATTTACAATGTTTCGCGAGCGTTCGACTAAATAACGAATACGACACGTTTCGTGTTCTTCATTTGTTTATTTGTTTTTTTTTGCCTGAAACTGTGGGAATTTCATGTGTTTTGTTTTGTTTTTAGATAGCGACAAAACAGTTTTGTCTTCAAATATTGTTGACTACGTATGAATAGTGTCAAATTAGTCTTTTCAGCAGTTTGAATATGAGAGTACTATTTTATCACGAGTTTGGGCGCCATCTTTGTTAGCATTTTACAATGCTCTGCATAAAGGTTCGTCCAAACCAATACGGACAAATTCCAGACTCCAATCCGCGATCAGTTTCCGCAGCCAGTTCGCAATTTGTCCTTACCAGTTTGGCTGATCTGCAGGATAAGACAGTGTCCATTCAGGATTGGGCATAGTCTTGTAAAGAACATAATTATGTAACTGGACTGGCAAGCATTCCTAGAAATTACACAAAACAGAGAAGGAGATAGGGTAGGCATTTTGCCCAACAGTGGGACGAGATAAAGGCTAGCAAAAATAAAACTGGACAGAAAAGCGTGTAACTGTAGCCATAATTTACAGTTTCACTTGAAAAGTCCCAGTGCTCGATTCCACAATGCAAATACAGCCAACCATCACTCACGATCAGATCAACCACGATTTGGGACCGCAAACCTGGGAAAGATTTATACACCCACCGATTTTGGTCCGATTTCAATATGAAATTTCCATTTCACAGCGACTGTGGACCAACGTTCGCTTTGAAACGCTGTGTGTAAACGCAGCTTGAGAGCTAAGTAAATACGGATAGGTATCAATATTTAAAGTTAAACAACATGGGTTGCACTTCAAAAGTTTAGAATTTATGTGTGCTTTTTTTATGCGTAAAGCCTTTGAACTACGTGTTAGATAAATTGGAAGTGCTGATGCTTCACGAGTTCTGCATTTGTAACGATTTTTTCTGTTTCATTTTCTATTAAGTAACTTATGTTTGTAAACGCACCTACGATACAGGAGAAATTCCTAGTGAGGGGTAACGTTTCCAAAAAAAAAAAAACGACCCGGTAACTATATATAGATCACTTATTTTTTTAACACATCACAAAATCTCAATTCAAGAGCAAGGTTTATCCATATTAATAACACATCATCTGCAAAAGAAACTTTTACGAGCAACATAAAAGGAATCCTTATGCCATTCGTAAAATTCGACCAATAAAAGCACAGTTAATACAACATATCATTATTATGGCGTACTTCATTGTTTTGCCGCTCGGAGGAGCTCGTGGCTAAATAATAACAGCCGCTCGGGTCGATCTTTAGGTTAAGCCGTGCTTACCAAGGTTGGCCTGTGGATGGGTGACCGCCCATTACCATACCGAGTTTCCTCCGTGCCTCGGAAAGCACGTTAAACCGTTGGTCCCGGCTGTCATTTGTAGATCTTTGAC
Source organism: Noctua comes (assembly GCA_963082995.1). Lineage (NCBI taxonomy): Eukaryota > Metazoa > Arthropoda > Insecta > Lepidoptera > Noctuidae > Noctua > Noctua comes. Next base: position 9,341,362 of record OY720280.1, on the reverse strand, counting down.
AGTCGTTACAGGTAGTCAGGGGCCCAAAAAGTCTGACAACCAGTCTTACCAAGGGGTATCGTGTTACCTAGTACTAACTGGGTTGTGGAGGTCAGATAGGCAGTCTCTCCATGTAAAATACTAGTATTCAGTTAAATCTAGAAAGACTGGAAGCCGACCCCAACATAGTTGGGAAAAGGCTAGGCAGATCATGACTTCATTGTTTTGCCGATATCAGATCCTACTATTTTCATTAAGTCTCGGGGGTTATATAAAACCAATAAGCAGTGTAATAAAGATGGGGTCAATCTTTGGTCGAAAGCCGACGAGTTTATTCCCCAGGGCCTTGAATAAATAAACGATGTATCATCCTACGTGGACCGGCCTTACATGTCTAAGTACATTGTGTAGATGACAAATAGGTGGTTTCCTTCAAAACAATGGCTGTCTACTTGATTCTATTCAGCTGAATTGAGACATAACTGTGTAATGATGATAATTTCGTTTTGCAACAGTTAAAGGGTGGCGTATAACCTTAATAGTCAATATATATTATATATATTGACTATTAAGTTGTTTTAGGGAGCCATTTGTGAACTTTATTGTTTTAGGTAAAAATAAAATCATCTTGTGTTGCACTTTCTTTTCTTAAAACAAAAGTATTTGTAAGAGTATTAATAAACGTTAAATACTGTTTTTAACCGACTTCAAAAAAGGAGGAGGTTATCAATACGGATGTTTATCTATATATATATATTTTTTTATATATGGGAAAACTCGGTCATATTCAGACGGAATTGCAAAATTATTTTTTGTTCGAAAGGGGTTTATTCCGAAATGCTCCCATTTAAATTTCATATAAATCTGATGATGAGTTTCGGAGACAGACAACGGAACTCTTAAAAAGATTACAGCAAATCAACCGCGATTGCTGTCATTTTGTCACAAGTTGAATTGTTATCAAAGCTATCTACTTTTTTGTGCTGATTCAAGTAAGTGGGATGTAAATGATAAAAGTTACAGTAATATAATTTCTATATTCATTTAATTTGTGTAATAGGTTTTTACTATCATTTTTATTTATCACTCACAAATTCTCAGATTTAACAAGAGTTGTTAAACAGCTCCCCAACCATAAAAGTTTGTCAAAATCGTATCAGCAGTTTTTGAGTAGCACCACCCAAATTGAGTCAAACGCGATAAAAATTCAATAAAATGGAAATGTCCAAATAACTGCTTTCACACCAGTTTTGCAAATTTTTTCATTGTATTCAGACTATCTTATTATCATTTCACGGTTGCTTTTTAAAAATGATTTAAATCGCATTGAATTGCAAAGTAATATTATTTGTATTTACTATTTGTACGGAACTGTTTACGTTAACTTTATTTAAATTTGACATGCTTGTAATATTTTACCATTAATTATTTCCTGAAAATCTTTTATATATTTTGGAAATTAATCGGATTCATCGAATAATGTAGGCAAACAAAAGCATAAATGTAATATTTATGCTTTTGTTTGCCTACATTATTCCAATTATTAACATAGCCGTAACTGAAATATGAATTTATTTGTATTTCTACTCATTTATCCTTTAATCAACCTATTTTGTCGCTAGTTAAAGGTTTCCCCCATTCTTCTCCAATTTATCTTACTGTTTTGCCTTCTCCAGCCAATCACTCAGGAACGAATTTAAATGTCACGAGAGCGTTTCTTGGGCCTAGTTCAGTGACAACGCCCTTTTTCAGGTACCTACTGTGTGACGATTATGGCCTATCTGTCCTGATCTATCATAGAGGAGGACGGGACTACTCTTCTCGTCTGGCCCTACACTGGGACAGAGCCAAAGAGACAAATAGGACCAAGTCTATAATTGTGTTACCAGGTCCATTATCTCTGGCCATATCAATATCTTCCATAATCGTTTCTACAAAAGGCCATAAAAATTCAACAACAGCAGCATACATTGTGTTTGCACTAAGATACGAGTGGCATACCAGCCGAAATCCTTTCCCAGCACTTTATATGCTAGTTTATGGGTTCCAAGCGTGCCCCTATCAGCATTGTATCAACGTACCCACACTTTATAGGACCTTTGGTAAATACATATGGATATACCTATGTATAGTGAGTTTTTCGAACCAACCATTTCACCTTACGACTGAATGATCATTATGCTTTCGAACTCGCTAACGAAAATAATTCGTTCGTCGTCAATTCGTTCGAAGCTAGAAGTTAATCCTTTTAAAGACCAATTTTAAAGGACCTTTGGTAAATAAATATGGATATAATACCTATGTATAGTGAGTTTTTCGAACCAACCATTTTACCTTAGGACTGAATGATCATTATGCTTGCCAGCGACTACTTAAGTCTTGTAGACGCTTATTGAATGTTGGTTGGGAAATTATGAGAAATGATTTGTGAATTTCGCAAAACACGTTTTATAAGAATTTTATTCACATTATGATCTAGCAAAATAGTTTTCCTACATTTAAAATATGCACCTTCTAAACAATATGAAGACAAATTCATCGATGAATCAATAAGTTGTGGGTAAAATCTTCGTATTCCATTTCCAGCTCTTAAACAGGAAAAAACTAATCAAACTATCAAAAATAACTTATTTGGAATACAGACTACAATCAAATTAAAAAAATCAATAAATAAATCACACAAAACTCGCTCCATAAAGCGAACATAAGCTAGAAACATTTTAATAATGCCTATCAGCCTTGAATGAACGGAAATAACTTGCATCAGGGTCGCATCGATTTTGTTTGTCTTCGGAATATTTAAGTGCAGTATGTATTGATGTTATCACCATTAATCAATAATAATATTATAATAAAGATGAAGAGTTTGTTTGAACGAGCTAATCCCTGAAAAATTTTTTTTTTTCATTTGATAACCCAATAATTCTTAAGGAAGATTATTATGCTATTCAACAAATTTATGTGAAAGACCCTCAGGAGCTGAGTGGCGGGTGAAACCACGTGGCAAAGCTAGTTTAAACATATTTTATTAAGTAGAACCTTTGACGTCAACGTTTGTTTCTTCTAAGAATCTACCAAGGTTTTTAGAACTGTTATTAGTAACTATGTCAGTAGAACGTATTAAGTACAAAAAGTTAACTGTGTTAATAGAACACAAAATGTATAGGTTTCCTTCGTGATCTTTCCTATTATGGAGTAATCAGAACGTGAAGCGGTAGCAACGTGAGATGCATCGCCTTTGTTAGAGACACGTACTAAAAACGTGCTAGGTTTAAAGGTCACTGTGTTCGCAAAGTAATAGTGGGTTAATGTAGATGAAGATTGTACAATTCAGTTCAATGATTGTTAAGAAAGTAAAGTGTCTGAGTATGATTTGAATATTGAACAACAACAAAGAAACGCAAAAACCAAAATAACGAAAATAATTCGTCCATACTCAAAATAACTCGTTCGAAGCTAGAAGTTAATTCTTATAAAGACCAATTTACTGATAAATCAATCAGGAAGATTGCAAGGTACCAAACAATGGCTATGGACCTTCATCAATAAAGTCTAATCCCGTGATACTGGCCGTCGGCACGAAAACTTTGATCTAAGCCAAACGAGACCTAGTTTTGGATACCTCGTAAATTTTGAAGTCCCTCAGAAATTTGACATTACTCCTTAGAGAAATAACTTGCCTTCATAATAAATTGAACGTACTAAATAGATTGTGTTTTCATTTTTCAGGTTAGGTAGAAGAAAGGCGTTATTCGAAAAAAGGAAACGAATAAGTGATTACGCTTTAGTAATGGGAATGTTTGGTATAATAATTATGGTTATAGAAAATGAACTTTCAAGTGCTGGTGTATATACTAAGGTAAGGTAACATTTGAGTTCTCAAATAAATTCCGTCTTTAGAATTCAATTTGCTTTAACGTATGACTGCTTCATTTCAGGCGTCAATATATTCGCAGGCGTTGAAGACGCTTATATCAATGTCGACTGTGATTTTACTTGGCCTAATCGTGGCGTATCACGCTTTAGAAGTACAGGTAACAAAATCAACTCTATAAACTTTGCCTCTTAAGATTTTGTGACGGAAACTTTCTTAATTAATTTCCGTCTCCTTAATGCAGCGGATCAATAAAGCAATTTCACGGCAGTCCTTATAAACAAAAGAGCTTTCAATTTTTATTAAGAAAGTTAGGAATTTTGAACACATGCGTGTTCCAATATTAATTTTGGTATTACCTCATCAACTTCTTGTTATTTTTGTGCGTCTTGTTAACCTTTGTTTTACTCGTTTTCAGTTATTTATGATAGACAACTGCGCTGACGACTGGCGGATAGCAATGACGTGGCAGCGAATAGCTCAGATTGGCCTAGAGCTAGCTATTTGCGCTGTGCATCCTATCCCCGGACAATATACCTTTACTTGGACCACAAAACTCGCAAACAAGGGAGGCGTCATAGGCGTAGAAGTAGTAAGTATAAGATCTTGTACATTTTTATAGTATTTTGTACATTCTAGGTATGTAGATATCACCGTCGTTGAAGCATTTTGGCCTCTTTACGTTGTCTGTTAACTCGAATCACTCTTGATGATAGTTTGTCGTTGGAAAACAAACTCATGTTTTTTTTTTATATAGATGGTGTTATAGTTTTTTTACTCTCGATGTTAACTGTATCTAGTACAATGGTTTTCTTTTTAACATAATTCTATTCGTTCATCTTTTAATTAGTTAAGAAATCTTAAATAAGTTTCTACGAAACGAGTATGAACGCTATTACTATTCGTTAGAAAACCATCTTTATTCTTTAAACTGGTTTAAATAAAACATTCACGTCTATAATTATTTTCTTTCTATTATCTAGATTCATTCTTGTACTTTTATTTGCTGACTGACGTTCATTTTTCAATTTTCTCCTTAGGGCACGATGTATAAGCAAATTCAGGTCTGTATTCATTGAGTTGAAGTGTTACCAAGTTTTAAGTGATGTTCGAGTCCTCGTTTGGAGCATGTTTCCAATTTATGTTCAACGAAACTCTCTTATTTTTGTGTATGTGAATTTAACGCTGTGAACGTCACTGATGTTTTTGTGTCAAGCCGGAATTACACGCTTCATTTTCGGCTTTCAATTTGGATGAAGCCATCTGTGAGCAGTGGTGGCCCAATGATAATGCCCGCAAATTACCACTTTTAAGATCTTGAGTTTGAACCCAGGCAATCACTTCTATGTGTGTTATTTATTTTATCACCAATGCTCTCAAAACGTTGAAGGAAAACATCGTGAATAAACTGGCATGTAATAGAACCAAAATTTCGAAGACTTTGTGTCATCCATCAGACCGCCGGCCGGGCCGGTGTGGTGGATTAAGGGCTTACGGCCCACTCTTTCTCTCAGAGAGGAACCCAGTTTCCCAGAAATGGGAGTACAATCGACTGATTATATTAATCAAATTGAGACGGCTGAATGTATCAATGTGTTAAGACTTATTTCCTGCACCTTTCAATCATAGTGAATCAATTTGGTTGAGCCGTGTAGTATTACCATTAGCATTAATATCTGTTCTTTTTTTTACTTACTTGCATGTAGGAAGTGGTAGACAATAATCTTATGTAATACTTTGGAGTGACGTTGTATGTAACCAAAAACTACATGATACTTGCGGTTATAATAAGACTGGGTGTAGATTTTTTTTTGTAACATATGCGTTTAAACTGAACTAAAAATAAATAAATAATTCCTCATATTTTTCATTATTTTGATGAACATTTTGTTCTCAACTTTTATGTTTTGATGTGCTAAATGTTACATCACTTCAGCACACGGCACATTAGTTCTATTTTCTTCACAAAATTACGACTGACATCACTTGAAATGTTTTAGTACGAGTACCTTAAATTCTGTGTTGAATATTATAATATCGCGTGCCTTAAGGTTCCGAATCCTCATTCACCTGCTACAAAATGTATCCCTTCTAAGTGATTGCTTTTCTCATTCCAGGTTCCTTATGATGTCACACTGTCTCTGCCGATGTTCTTTCGACTCTATTTAATATGCAGGGTCATGTTGCTTCACAGTAAATTATTCACGGATGCTTCGTCCAGAAGTATAGGAGCTTTAAACAGAATTAATTTTAACACTAGGTAATTATTTATATTTTTTTCAAATGTTGATAAAAGATTTATTAAAGAAACTTTTCTTTTTAACTTAGAAACATTAATTTTCGAAATATTTTCTATATCATATTTTGTCTTTCTTATTGTTTTGAAGATTTAGAGTTTTCTTTAGCCATGTCATAGACTTGTAGACTTGACAATACTCTGCTCGTGGGGTATTATGTGTAATACCTGTAGCAACAGTTGACAGTCTATTGTTTTATCGAAAGTCTTCCTATTTAAAATGTGTATGTTCCCTGTTCACAGATTTGTCTTGAAGACACTTATGACAATTTGTCCAGGCACCGTGTTACTAGTTTTTATGGTATCTCTATGGATAATAGCGAGCTGGACACTTCGACAGTGCGAAAGGTTGGTATCGTTGTTATTTATATGTGTTGTTGGTGACGTATCTTAATTTGCGTAATAATTATGTGTTCGAAATCTTGGGTGGGGTATTCCAATCCTTTTGGGAAGTTGATTTGCTCATTCGATTTGTTCCCAAATTTTACTTTCTCATCAAAAGTCGTTCCTAATTCTCTGTCAGTATCTTCGCTTCCATCGTTTAGTTTGATGTCCACATTCTATGTTTGACACTCAAGTTATCAAGTTTTGAGATCACCGGTGTACTGCCTATGTGGGCATGCTAATGCTTTTGTACTGTGGCGTTGTATATGTATATATGTTTGTTTTTGCTTCTTATACCCACTGTGTTTTTTGTTTTCAATGTCTACGTTAAAAGTTTTACGGAGAGTTAATGTAGCGAAGCTAGGTTCATAATCATCACAAAGATACAAGAGTTTGACTTTGACTATTTTCGCAATATGTAGCTTTTGTAAGATGTATTGAGAACACAAGTGCTGTAATTTATATTTTGTTAGTTGATGTGTTAGATGTAGTGGATAAAACAAATCGTTGTAAAGAAAGAGGATGCTTGTTGTGATATAGTAGAATCAATGTTAATAGAAAACATGGTATCACTGATACTGCACAATAAGGCTTTTGATATAGATAACGTGGATCTATATCATGCCTTTGATAAATCAGCATAAAATCACAGCACGGCTTACCACAATAATTGATATTGCAAAAATATCGTACACAAATTGAAATTAAACAAACTATGAAAGTTTAATCACGCACAAAATGGCTCTAGGTTACAACACACTAAATGTTAGATGAAGCTTCTGACTTACCATCAACATGCACAGAACCATTGCACCTTATCATATCATGCATCAGACAAGTTACCTCTTCCCGTTCGAAGCAAGTTGCTTGTAACTCTTATCACTTTTACGTGTTTTTCCTTATCTCTTCTCGCCAATCTATCTATTAAATGTTTATCTGTGTTATCATGACCTTCACCTAAGGTTTAAAATTTAATTCACGCATGGCTACAAGTATAATTATTTGGTATTCAACCCAGATATATATGTTTAGAATGCACGTTGTATTTAAGAATCTTTATATTCGGTATTAGTGCGTACAATGTCTGTGTAGTAAGAAAGTTTTGTTTTTCCATAGGCATGACAAAATTTTCTTTTGTGTATAGGAGTTCTGTATCACATTAATGTTTATCAAATTTAAAATTGATTCCTTAATTTCAAATAGACATGTCTTTGCCCTTGATTTTGCCACAAAATCTTTGCTTAGAGGTCCCATGTTTAAAATTTACATTTTAATATATCTTTGAAGTTGAAATTATATTGACTTTAGTAGAAACAACCGGTTATCTGTGGTTCTTGTCGGGCATTTTGGCTCTCAGGTTCCACGATGAAGACCATGCCAATTTGCTAAACTCAATGTGGCTGACAGCTATAACGTTCCTCTGTGTTGGCTACGGTGATATAGTCCCCAACACTTACTGCGGCCGTGGCATTACCCTCACCTGCGGTATGGTGGTATGTATGAATACATAGTAGGATACTTTGGGTTGGTTTGACAATTTATACATCTTTCATACGTTTTGTGTGGCTAGGAGTGAACTGTACTAGGCATCGCAAGCGTTGCGACAGTTTTAATAATGGTTTAATTACAAAACCTTGCTTTGTCTAGGTGACACTATAATAGGTCGGTAAAGGTGAGCCATTTTATGTGTTGTTAATAACGTCACAATATGTTTGAAGCAATTTCACAGTTCAATTTTATCAAAGTCAAACTCTTCAATTCTACACGGATTCCCTCTCTCTTTTCTTTTGTTTCATCTCTTTCTATATTTAATCCACTGCGTGTGTAGGGATTGGCTTGCGTGCGTCAAGCCATAGGTAGGGTTTGTGAATGAACACTTCTTTATCAAACGCTTTGACTTTAGGGTAGACAGGTCAATGAGTAAAGCGTTGAAATTTATTAACCATTCAGGTTTCACGACGAAGAACACGCTAACCTACTGAATGCGATGTGGCTTATTGCGATAACCTTTCTCTCCGTCGGTTTTGGTGACATAGTGCCAAACACATATTGCGGCAGAGGTATTGCTGTTAGCACCGGCATTATGGTAAGTTCCTTACAAACAAACTTTATGACTGTATGTGTTGACTGACACAATTTTACTGAGCTGAAAATACCAATTTTTTTAAAAATAATTGTGATTCTATATTTGAATGTCGATGTGCGCCAAATCACGCCAACGAAATACTGTTGGAATGCTTTCGCCTTATACAATGCTTTAAATTTGTTTGATGTGGAAGTCAGTCAACACTAATGTTTCAATGTACCAAACAATTCACACACCACACTAAAATGCTTCACTCTCTCGAGAACTTACGCTAAGTCACAACTGTTTGTCGGTGTATTCGATGTTATAAATATTTATAAAGTATATTGATGTTCACAGATATCTGTAACACGAAACGTTTATGTTGAAATATTGTGAATGCAGTATTATATCTATATACACACACCTGTATTATGTCACCACTTCTGTAACTCACATTCAGTATCAATATTTTGATCATAGGGTTACTGTCGTAATATTTTATTCGTAGTTCTTGCAGGCAACAGCATTATTTGGAATACCTATATCAATAATATAAGTACGGTTTCAATATTTTTTATAATAAACTTACGTCCATTTCCCTGTTAAAGCCAGCTATTAGAAATTATATAATTTGTAGTATGGAATGCTTCATTTCTCCTAACTATTTCTAGCTCTCTCTTCACTTAAATATTTCACTGGATTGCACAATACGTTTGTTTTAAAATGGCTCACTTTTCCTAAAATTATTTTAATACAGAAGTGTATAATAAATCTTAATGCACCTAAAATAGTGTTTGTGTAAATGTTGATCGAGTTAAATGAGATATTAGATGTTCTTAATGTTAAAATGGAAGTAAACGTTGAATTGATTCAGTCTTGTGCACCTATTAGATGGAAATGCACTCAAATAACTGTCGTGTTTGATGACACCTTGTTAATTGTTAAAGACAACATGAAATAACAATAAAAGAAGGAAACCGCTGCTTTTATAAAATTTTCGCGTAAACCATTTCGATAGGTAAGACATTTCCTTCTTTTATTCTATTTGCATAGTGTTCTGCATTTTGGCACAAAAAGTTTGAATAATTTTAAGCAAACATAATAAATAAAATCAACTAAGATATAAATAGTAAAATTTTAAATATCCAAGCTATCTAAGAGGATAACTGAAACAATAGTAAGTAGGTGATGCGACTTTCAAATCACTTTTAAATTTATGATCCTATTGTGTCTGTTAACCTCAATAAATTTTAACTTCTAATAACAATACTAAATAATCTAAAGGATAGCACATAGCTGAAAAATTATAGTTTATTTTTGATTTTTAGCCTTCAAACTTGCGTTATTGGAATGACAAATTTTTGAATGCTTCTACACGTTCGCTTGCATTTTACATTAAGGTATTCACTTAACAGGGAGCTGGATGCACAGCGTTATTAGTCGCGGTTGTTTCAAGAAAATTAGAATTAACTAGAGCCGAGAAGCACGTTCATAACTTCATGATGGACACACAACTTACTAAAAGAGTAAGTATTGCTGTGATATAAGTTCATCACAATTATTGTTAATCTAATTAACAGGGGGCGGGATGTACAGCATTATTAGTGACCGTTGCTTCGAGAAAATTAGAGTTAACTAGAGCGGAGAAACATGTCCATAACTTCATGATGGAAACCCAGCTAACGAAAAAGGTAAGGTGACTGTTACTTGAGTAACAGTTAAAGGACACTTTGAAGGTAAGACTTATCCGCTAGGTTAAGCTAACGAAAAAGAAATTAATAAATTAATTGATAATAATAATAATCTGCTTAAAATTGATGCTTGACACAGTGATTAACACACATTAGATGAAATTAATGGTATTGCAAAGTTACACAAGAGTAGCTACACTTTGCTAGAAATTAAATAAAGTAAACTAATAAATAAATAAAAGTCTAATACTGTTGGATAACCAATTGAAGCTAACAAATAGCTTGAAACACAGAAAGCTTTAAAAACATTAGACACCATGTGTTGTCATAATGTGTTTGGTAGTATTGAGGAGAAATGAATTGTCTGATTGAATATATGGATACTTACAGCTGAAAAATGCAGCTGCCAACGTGCTTCGGGAGACGTGGTTAATATACAAACATACGAGACTTGTGAAACGAGTCCATCCTGGAAGAGTGAGAACGCATCAGAGAAAGTTTCTGTTAGCAATTTATGCGTAAGTATTTTTGTAAATAGCACTTCTGGTCTACCAATTATTGATTGTTTTACTACTAAAAGATAAGTAACAAGGGCTACAGAAAGACTGGAGGTGATAACGCTGCCATATTTTTACTTCTAGTCTTGAAACTGGTAGTTTAAACTTGTAGTTTTTGTGGAAATAGAAAATCCATATAGTAATTGTACTTTACACATAATACCTTGAAAAATTGATAAAAAAGGTACCATTATATTTCAGGTTGCGGAAAGTGAAGATGGATCAAAGAAAGCTGATGGACAACGCCAATACAATAACAGATATGGCAAAGGTACGTTGAATCCCATTAATTATGTTTACCGCTATTGCTACACTCATACACTCATTTAGAGGTAGAACCCTAGTTAGCACTATAGGAATGCAATAAATAGATTTAGCGCTAGAAGTCCTCTATGATGTTTTATAGATTTTTACTACCCTTTCTTCAAACCGAGTGTCCTTTAGATGCTAGACTTTTGACTATACCTACAACCAAGTTTAAAAATATAAAACTGCATTGGAATTTAAATCATACCATGCTACAAAATTTTATTTCAAACCCATTGGCCACTTGCTTCGCGCATGCATTTCTTAAACCAAAATTATTTTGCTGATATAGACCAACCGAATCCCGCTAAAGACGAGCATGATTTAGAATTAGAAATCACAATATTTTCCAAAAAATATGAGGACATGCACAATATTATAGACATTCGTTTGAAACTACAGGACACACATGAGACAGACAAAGATACAGTAACTCCTACACTAACACAAACTAGTGATTAGAAACTACAGTTAATAATGAACTACAAAGCGATTGATATTAGGACCCCTTTCTCTTACAGACCCAGAACACAGTCTACGAGATTGTTTCGGACATGAGTACGAGACAAGACACCATAGAAGAGAGGCTGACTAGTTTAGAAGAAAAACTTACTTCATTACAGGTAATGGAAACTTTATTGTTTACAAAAACGATGCAACCATGGCAACAGAAGTACCCATTGATTAAGAGTTTGGAATTGGAGGTAACTTGCGTAAGTGCAGCAAAAAAATTGTTGAAATTCAATTTCGGGAATGCTTTCGTAAGTTTGTACAATTGTATAAGTGATGGTCTAATTTGCCAAAGTAGTTGCCAATTAATACTCTTTTCGAGTATTTCTTCTTCACTCCCTGTAGTTTTTCTTCCTATTGCAGATCCCTAATAAACAGTTCTATTAGTTGATTTGTGCGTAATACTGGTTTAACATCACTAACCTTATGTCAAAGCCATGCTGCTATTTTTAGACAAAGAGGCATTGTTGTTGTTGTGGTTCCTTGTATTGTTTTGTAGTTAAGTTAGTAAATTTGAAATCGGTTTTAATTTAAAATCAGATAATTAAATTTAAACCGTATAGGTTTTGATTTTTAAATGATTGAAGTGTTTTTTTTTGTTAATAGCCGACGAAAGATCCCTTGTGCTCCTTTGTGCTCTTCTATCTTAATGTAATGTCCTGTTAAGTATTTTGTGTGTCCATAAATAAATAATAATAAATGAAAATTCGAAATTGCCCCCCCCACAATTTAAAATTTTTCTTCGTTTAATCTGTTAATCTGGGGGCTCCAAAATTCATAATCTCAGTATTGCCAGTCGAGTCCAGTGTGGTCCTTACACCGTGTGTATGACTTCGTACTTCATTTTATTAAAAAAAAACTAAACAATGTCTTTCAGGAACAAGTAAATAATTTACCCGACGTCATGGCTCGGTGTCTACAGCAGTGTTGGGAACGGGCGGAGCAGAGAAGAAACTTCCTGCATCCCGACACTGCTGCTGCTGTACCTACTCCGCCCTCATCTACTATTACGCCTTACACCAGGTACATTGTTGAATCAGTTTTAGAAAATACTGGACAGTATTTTCTGAGGAGGAGGCTGGTGCTCCAGTAATAGGTACATTACAGGCTTGAAAAGTACCCATTACTGGAGCACCAGCCTCCACATTTTGAGAGGCAGCGGCCTATGATCCGCTACGCGGGTCCAGTGCGGGTTGATGTCATCACGCTTTCCTCGCGATGCAATGCTTGCTGAAATGTGATAAAAATTCAGTAGTAGTGTATGAGATTTAATTTCCATTTTGTTGCTATAGCACCAAAAGTAGTTGTGAATTGAAAAAGTTTTGTGCAGCAGATATTAATTTTAGAAAGCAATGTCAAAATGTGAATTGGTCCTATATTATTTTGACTAGATGGATACCGAATGCTGACTGAAGATTTCGCCAGCATTGTAGGCACTGTTAAACTGATTTTTGAATGTCTATTATTGCTGACTACTCTCTTTCTCTTTTCCAGGACGCTGGCAACAGCGTCACACCCGTGGCCACCAAGCCCAGTGCTGCAGCCGGCGGGGCGAACGCATTCAGCTCCAGAGAGCACAACAACGCATTCGCCGTCGCCGGCGCAGCCGCAGCCTTCTAGCCCCGCCCCCCACGCGTCTCGGCCCCCTCTACCCAGCTGAGTACCGCCTTCCAACTCCGAACTCCTGTGCTGAACTCGACGAAACTCGGCGCCCGTCCTCTGACCCCCCCTTCACGACTACGCCCGAAAGAGGTTGCCGGGGAAGTTGTTTTACTACGGAAGACAGAGATTTGAAGATACTAGTTCAATGAACGCTTTGCACGAAAAATATTGAGTTATTTGGGATAAACAAGCCACGATATGCAGATCTGCTATTGTTTCTACAACATAGCTCACAAACCAGCACGCGAAACATAAACAGAAAAATTCAAAACTTTTCGTATGAACATTTTATCTCATGTTTTTTTCTTCATAAAATTGCAAATCAAAACGAACAATTACCATGTGAGGATTTGTATTTTTATATCGACGCAAACTAAATTCGTTTATTGAAACTATTTTCGACATCTTTATCTTGCGTTGGGTGACGAACGGATCAAAGTGAAACGATTTTCTCGGCAAGCCGAAGGACCACGCCGCGGTGCGAGACAAGGTCAGCCGTAGTTTTCTTCGCTGTTCCCCAAAGTTTCGGATGTGCCAGACTGTTTTCTAGTGATATTGTTTAGATAGTGAAAAGAAATGAGGCGGTACGGACTTGCTGTTGTGATTATACAAATGCTTTATCGATAGACGCTTTAGCTAATTACGTTAGACGATATTTTGAATACATTATCAGCATTAGTATAGGTAGTTATTACCTACACGTCTGTTCACGTTTTATCTGATGTTCGAGGAACCAATAACACTGTTTTATAAGCTGAGTGTGTTTTTACTAAGGTTTTTGTGAACGCCACTGATATTATAACATTGAGAAGTCTTTGGAAACGAATTTAAGAGTAGTCACTTTCATAGATTTCTTAATGTACAGACACATAGCAGTAAAAATAAAAAAAATATAGTGACTAAAGAAACAATAGTAAACACATAGATTTGCATTTATATTATGCAGTCATTAAGTAAACTGACTGCATATGCATTTACTGTAAATTACACATAGAGGTCACTATAGATTGGTTTCGGTTCCTTGTGTAAGTATTTACCATTATATGGACAGTAACACGATTTGGAATAATTATATCACAATGCCAGTTTAGCTACCAAATAAAAACTATACTTAACTCCATCTACTTTAGAATTGTAAATGTCATGTTCGATAGTTTTCGAATAACAATTGAAATAGGTGTATTTTATACAAAACTATGAATACGATGATCTGACCACTTTATTTGTAATATATTTTAAATACTTAAAGACTCTATAAAACAAAGTTTTATTGAGATAAACACTAAAGTGAACTATGTTTTAAAGAGACAACGAAACAAAAATTAAATAATAAATTTTGAGGTCAGATTATGGCTACGTATAACGTGGTTTAGCATAAGCTTAGTATGTTTCCATTTTAATTGTTTGTAAACTATCGAAGCGAGACAGTTGCACATATTCTAAGAAAACCTGTATACACACTTTTAGATATATGATTAGGTAAATTGAATTGTTACTACCTGCCTATTGACATGTAGATTGTAAACATTTTTTTCTAAGAATTAGATCTAAGTAAGCTTTGTATAAGACATAAGATTGATGGCTGTCTAAATAGTGCCTAAAACACTACGAAATTTCGATAATTCAGTTTTATTATCTTAATAACTTATGAATGTAAATAGGTAATCTAAAATTTGAGAGCATAATATTTAGTAAATATCTGAATTTTGTAGCTGTACGAGTTGTATGATGGGATCAATTTGTTTGTACATTTTAGTTTTAAAATTTCCCTTCTTTATAAAAGTTGTTTTGTTACATTTCTTGAAAGTCTATTGAAAAAAAAATAAACGGATTTTGCATTGAACATGAGTATCAAAACCTGTATGGACTTTGCTCAAAACAAATCTGCACTGATTTTATCACAAATCATATTCAAATAAATATAAAATAGCAGGTAATTTGGCACGCATGTTAAACCTACATTAGAATAGACCAGTATTATAATATAAATACTTAGATTGAATCCAGATAGACTTAACGGCCTGTTTACATTAGACGATATGAGTTGATTACTGTTGCGAAACAAACTAACGAGCCCTTATTAATACTACAATAACAATATTTTGAAGCACCAGAACCTCTGCAGAATCTGTGCTGTTACCAGAGAAGAAGACATGTTTGAAAATGCAATTTTCTGTGTGACAATCCAAAAATACAATTTTGTTCAGGTGGCCTACCATGACGTCTCAAAGCAAGAGATTTCCAGTGTGGGAAAGAGATGGCACTAGACGACCTGTATAGCTCTGTCTCTGCCACACTGGAATTACTCTTGCTTTAAGACGTCATAGTTACCCTCCAGGTGGCCTACCATGACGTCTTAAAGCAGGTGTAATTCCAGTGTGGGAAAGAGATGGCACTAGACGACCTGTATAGCTCTGTCTCTTTGCTACACTGGAATTATTCCAAAACAACTAAGGCCCGCTTGCACCTCAAAAAACGTTAAAATTTAACGCTTAAACGTATTTAAAACATGAGTCTGTCTCCATCATGTTCAACAAAACAATTGACGGAAACAGATTGATTTTTTATGCTCGTTGAACGTGGTTAGTGATTTGTGGTGCCAGTGGACTTAAATGTTATTGGAAATAAACACAGGAAAGATAATTTGTGAAAATGAATTCCGAAATTTGATAATCATGAACGGTTGGTTGAAATAAATTATTTCGTATGTAATGACTGAAATATTAACCAATGTAAAATAGGTTTTAATAATATTTTAATACGAAAGATTTTCACAGATATAGCACCGTACAGAAATATCTAGTCTTTTTCACAAACATTGATTTTATTTTGTTTGGTTCTAGATGTAATTCACTTGGATGACGTTTGCCGTTGCATGCCTCTGAAAATTTTCACATTTCATTAAAAAAAAATTGCACAATTTTCTTTCCCAGCTAGGCAAACAAATGTAAAATAAACGCTTTTATTTCGCTTTAAGATCTGATTAAATCAATTATTGAAGTGTAAAATAAAACAAATAATTCATTTTAAATGCACTATTGTTAGTTTTTATTTTCCCGAGTGAATTACATTCAGAACTATTTCCTTCGGAATTTTCAGTTGTTTTACAATAGCTGTAATTAGGTAGGATAAATAAATAATCCTATAATTAATCGTTCGTAATATTATACAAAAAAACACCAACTAGTATATTTAGATATACGACAGATTTAGTGTAGAAATTAAAAATATTTCCTGCATTATATTTATTATTAAATAATATCTTACCCATCTTATTAAAACTTTTCCTAAAATTTTTCATAAACAGTGTTTTATAAAAATACTTTCTATATTCCCTAGTGTTTGTAACTACCTCGACATTTTACACGTCATAATTACCTACAGTTTAACTAGTAACTGCCACTTTAGGTGTTTTGCTTTGAAATATCTTATTTTTGACTTATGTCTTTTCCCACCCATTCACACAATGTAATAAAATTTTATTACAATTATTTTACTCACTGTTTTTTGTCTATTGCCCATTTTTTTTATTCATAGACAATTGCAAAATTCCAAAACGCACAATATTTAAAATATAAAAAGTGGCATTTTAGTAAAACTAGGTATTTACATTATCGGTCTTTACCTAAAAGTAGCCTAATAAATTGTCCCCATTATGAAGAATTATAAAGAGTCTAGTAATTAAGATTAATTGCTTTATAGTCAGTTTTGTCTAGGACAGTTGTTCACAAAAGTGTTTGTACTCGTACTTTTTATATTTTATCAATTGAACTCTTATATTCCTACCGACTACAATATACTTTATACCTTTCAATGATAATTATTTAAAAGTATAATTATACCTATCGAACACTTTTGCGAGTGAGTCCCAATTTTAGCTAAATTTCAAAGTATAAAAACTATTTATTTATAAATAAGAATTGACCAAAATGTTATATAAGAAACGTAGAATTTGTAAATAATAAGCGAAAAAACAGTAAGACATTATGTATAAAATAATAATGTAAATACCAGTTGTATTTGCGAATTTTAATGTAAATAAAGTAAAAAATAATAAAATATGGTTCCAGTAAAATTATTTTTAAATAATACGTTCAATTGTATAATGAAATTTTAAGTTGTATGCCAACGGAATGTTCTATGCGGTGCGTAAACAAAAGATATGAAACTTTTGTGATCATTGTTGACGAAATGAAAGTGTAACTTCGATTATATGAGCTGTAGTATTTTTTAAATCGATTTTTATTTACACCCTATGCCTAAAATTGAAAATAAACTTGATAAAGTATATTGGTGTACGAAATTATTTTCCCGTTCCAAAAAAATCCAGAGTAGTTTGTAACTTTCTTACTATGGTTACGCTTAACCAAAGCGATCGTTACGCAAACACTCGACTATCGCGTTCATTTTGTATGACTTATCTAAACGCCAGTGGAGCCCAGAGACCGCTTTCCTATTTTCCATAAAAATGACTGACATGAGCATGACCAATCGCTTTGGTTAGTTTGAGGAGTTTAGCGAATCAATATCAAACAGGAATTTAGCTATCAGTTATTTCTTTCAACTGTCTCTGTACGTTACTTTGGATAACTAACAAAGTTAATAGCTTGACTGTATAATTATATAAATTTTAAATCTTTTATGTTATCTTTTAAGTTTCAATAAATATCGTTAAAAGCCATTTTGGGAAAAACATGAACTAACCAACACAAACCATCGCGGGTTTAACAGCGGTATGCCAGACACGGCAACTCGGTGCCACCACTTTATTGATCAGTATATTATACATAACTAGGTATAATACAGTATGGTTAAGTATAACCTAATCCTATAAGGTAATCTAAGGTATAACACAAGTGCCGCCGGGGCTGCGGGACTGTTCGAAAGATAATACCGCGGCCCTGGAACACAAAGGGCTAAGAAGGAACATGGACGGGTTTTAGTCAGTACAAGTCTGACAATCATCAATCAGGTTATTTGATGACTTCCCACCCGAAAAAAATAAAAAGTATAAAATAAAAAAGAACTTTGTTTAACTTTGTTGAAAAGCGCCATCTAGCGGGCACCAACCACACAAATACAAACCCACGGTATCGAGAATATAACATTCTCTAAACCTACATTTCACGTTTTTAGTAAATGATCAACATTGACGATAGAGGTCGCTTCTAAAGTTCTAGAAATGGTTAATTCTATTCATCCTGAAGGGTTAGACAGAGGAGCTGTAAGGGGTCAAGTTCGCCATTTTTATTTCAAGTTCCATGTTTTGACGGCACGGTCAGCGCAGAGGCTGAGCGCTTGGCTGCTGCGCTGCGTATCGCGGGTTCAATTCCCGCATGGAACAAATATTTGTATGGCCTACAGGTAGTTGTTCCGGGTCTGGCTGTTTTTGTTTGTGAGTTTAAGTTAAATGTTTGTAAATGCCTCCACGATACAGGAGAAATTCCTAGTGGGGGACAAATTAAAAAAAAAATGTTTATAGTTAAATGCAGATAACGCTGACTATCTGTAAGGACTGTCAAAGATCTACGACTGTAAAAGACAGCCGGGATGGCGGAACGTGCTTTCCGAGGCACGGAAGAAACTCGGTATGTTTCTTGCCCGTTCTTCTCCATAGAGATCTACGCTAGGGAATGGGCAACTACAGTACTTTCACAGTTGTTATGCCTAGTGTCTGGAACTGTAGCTACATTTAATTGTTTTCTTTGTTTCGACAGTTCAAAAGTGACTGTAACTGGCCTACTTGAAATAAATGCTTTGATTTTTGATTTTGTTATGAGTGGTCACCCATCCACGGACCAACCCAGGCAGGCGCAGCTTACCCTGAAAATCGACCCGAGCGTCTGTTATTATCTAGCCACGAGCTCCTCATAAACGTGCGAGATATTTTATGCAAATATATTTATTCAATCCCTATAGGATAAAGACGAGGGTGCGAAAAAGTCAATAACTAGCTATATTGGGTGACATTTGAATCTTTTGAACCTCTTACCGGGTAATTTCAATTTCACCCTTGATTTACTTTATATCACAGAATTTCGGTTTACGACTGGTTATCGTATATTCTTGGCAATGAAAATATTCTAAGTGCAAATACAGGGTATCTTTTTAAACGTAATTTCGAATGGTAATTTTCCGCCAATATTTTCATTATGTTCAAAAGGGAAAACGATTTCAATCGTGCCTCGTTTTATTTTATTTTGTAGAAGAAAACTGTCAGGTTTCTCTCCAATATAAAGTACGAAAACGAAACCAAATATGGAAGTTATTTAAGCAGAATATTAAACATCAAATCGGCATTGAAAGCTTATTGATTCATCATCATTCTCTTGCCCTTCATTCTTGCCAAATCATTTGGGGTCCCCGGGTCGACGGCGCGTTGTGTTCCACGCGCGCCTCAAAGAGTGTCAGCATAATGACGGGGCCGCCCTCTAGAGGGCCAAAGCCTGCCGGGGTCGCGGGACTCATAGAATTACCGTGACCCTGGAACATAAAGGGCTATTGAAGGACACCGTGGATTTTAGTCAGTACAAGTCTGACAGTCCCTCCCGATCTGCCCTGGGTGGGAGGACACATTTGATGATTTTACAAAGATAAAAAAAAAAAAAAACATTTGGGGTCTACGCAGCATGTCTTCTTCTTCCATACTTCTCTATTACTCGTCATTTTATTGAGTGACGAGTGAAAGCTTACTGATTTATTTTGTTTTATTTTGTCAGGTTGCTTCGCTCTAACAGACGGTGATGACCGCTGAAGAGCAGTTGGTCTCCCCATCCCCAACTGTATTGTAATCTTATCTTACCTTACTAATATTATAAATCGAAGAGTTTATGAGGATGGATAGATGTTTGGTACTCTTTCACGCAAAAACTACGTAACAGATTTGGATGAAATTTAACACACAGATAGTTTATAGCCTGGATTAACATGTAGGATACTTTTTATCCTGGTAGTACGATCCCGTGGGACAATAACCGATTTCCAAGCAGGTGAAGCCGCGGGCATAAGCTAGTAATTTTGTATTGTTACTACCTTATGCCCGCAGTTTCACCCGCGTGGATTTCGATAATTGTCAAACATCCATTTATCTATTCATCCATCCATCCATCCTCTAAAACTTTCGCATTTATAATATTAGTAATATGGTCGCTTTTTCTGTCTATGATAGCGTTGTTCTTTTTATCAGTTTTGTGCAGTGCATTTTCACAACAATTTTGTGTGTGTTATTGTTTATGTGTGTACCTAACATTAAGAACAAACCAACACATCATAGGACTCTCAATGTGTATTATCTAGTCGTGAAAACCGTCTGATGCAGGGGCGGGTCGCAATAAATCGTTCTCTAAGATCTATCTACTGGACACACGTGGGTGTAAAACTTTCAGGTGTCATGTTCGACTGTCTTCGGGCAAAGAGGTAGTACCTATCACGTTTCGAACATCAGTAACTAAGCAGGTTTGTACGTGGATTTGAAAATGTCTGGCACTCGCAGTGAAGGAATAGAAAGGCAGGTGACGTTTCAAGATAAAATCTATATAAATAAAAAGAGAAGTCCTGACTGACTGTCTGATATATCAACGCACAGCCCAAACCACTGGTTCTAGAGACATTAAATTTGGACAGCGTATTCTTTGTGAAGAGTAGGTATCCACTAAAAAAGGGTTTTCCGAAATTCAATCCCTACGAGGGTGAAATGCGGGGTTGAATTTTCTGTGAAACTTTATATTCTCAGGGTCGATTGACTCGAAAATTAGTGTACACACTCTTCCATTAAAATTATGAGACACGTGTATCACAGTTTTTCTAAAATCATCCCCCAACAGAGTCAAAAAGGCCTTTAAACTCACGTAGACGGGCGTTTGGCGCCGTTACTGTAAAACATGCGAAAGTTTGTGAGGGTGTATATATGGCTGTTTGTTACTCTTTCACGCAAAACTACTGAACGATTTGGATGAAATTTGGCACATAGATAGTTTATAACCTGGGTTAACACATAGCAGGATACTTTTAATCCCAGTTGTACGATCCCGTGGAACAATTAGCGAACGCGGGTGAATCTGCAGGCGTAAGCTAGTTTTACAATAAACTAGCTGGTAGAAGAGTAGCCAAGTACGCTAAGAATAAATTGGCAGCAGGAATTTCAATTCATTTTCTTCAGGCAAAATATTAGGGCCACATTAAAATTTCCACTCGAATTCCTCAATCTTCAAAGTTACGTGACTGATTTAGAATTGGTCTCCAAAGCTCCTAATGGTCAGCAGTTAAAGACATTTAAAGTACTTTGCTAAATGGGATTTTCAAAAGCCAATGAGACCAAAGTTTCTTTATAATCTCCTGAATGGACGGTTACACGCCGTTACAGTGCTTAGAATTTTAATTAAAATGTCAATTATTCTTCTAAAGTTTTCATAGCCTTCTGTTATTAGATAGGTACTAATTTTCGTCTTTGCCTTTCATGACTCATCTTCATTCTCTTGCCCTTATCCCAATTAATTTGGGGTCGGCGCAGCATGTCTTATTCTTCCATACTTCTCTATTACTCGTCATCTCATCAGACACCTCCTTTCTTGACATATCATTCTTTACACAGTCCATCTATCGTTTCTTTGGTCTTCCTCTACTCATATATCCATTCACATTCATACTCAAAACTTTCCTCACGACATTTTGCTCATTCCTCCGCTTCACTTTGCCTTTCATGACTGATAAAAAAAAAGATAAAATAAAAAAATACATTGAGGTGCATTACCATGTAACGAGGTTACCAGGGAGAGGTGAAAGACCTCAGTTGCATGCCAACCTTCTGTTTCGTTTATTTTTAAAAAGTAAACACGTACTTAATAAACTTATAACGTGATCGTAATTTAATAATGAAAAAATAAATATGTTTCAGAGTTAGTGGTTCGTGTAGACAAATTGCGTGTGTGCATAAGTATGCACGCTTAGACACTAAAAACGACATGGTGTCTTTCGACAGGGGCTATACCTACCAAAAACAAATGAAAAGAGTATGCCATGAATAACTGAGGCCGGACTTTCAGAGTGACAAGTGAGGATTTCCTCGTGTGCAATGCAGGCCTGGGTCTATCCATACTCTACAGGGTGTAAACAGACCCTTCCCATAGCCACCAACCAAGCATTCTGTACA
Organism: Noctua comes; assembly: GCA_963082995.1. Classification (NCBI taxonomy): domain Eukaryota; kingdom Metazoa; phylum Arthropoda; class Insecta; order Lepidoptera; family Noctuidae; genus Noctua; species Noctua comes. The sequence continues at coordinate 9,318,887 of OY720280.1, read as the reverse complement.
TCAAACTAAGTAACTTAACGCAAAAATTATTGCTGGGAATCGATTTTTTTTTGGGGTGAAAAATCACGCTTTACGCTCGATGGAAAGCACTCATAGCATTGTGCTGATGGATGGATTGAATAGTACGGGTATCGTGGAGGTGTGTAAAGTAAAAATCTTACATTAAACACATGTATTTAAAAAACTTGTGGAAAAGTTGGAACTTTGACCCCCAATATCGCAGTAACTAGACCCTTACACCCTTTATACAGATGAGGACGCTGTCTTTGCTACTGATTTATGTATTGAACGTATTTTAAGCTTGCCACTTGCTCGCGAAGGAAGCAAATGACGTGGAAGCGTGTCCTGTAGCAAATCGCATCGCCCAAAGCCGCGTTCGAAGTCTAAGGTCTTGCTAACTCAGAACCATTAAGTAGAAAATCTAACTGATACTTGATAATAATGAAATCTGTAAAGATACATAATAAAAAAAACCATTTAGAATTACACCATGCGTGCTACAAACATCCGAATTATTAGTTATATTTATAAGATAGGTATATTGTATCATTGGCAAGTACTTTGTATCAATGAAAATATTTACAGAAGCACATAGGCATACACTGAAGCATCAATTCGTAGAAGTTAGTGGACTTATGAGGACTTCTTTGATCGTACGTGATTTACTAGCAGCCAGTCCTTCATCTACGTAGCTTTTTCCCAGGCAAACTATGTTGGGGTCGGCTTCTAGTCTCACCTGATGCAGCTGATTACCAGTATTTTATAAGGAGCGACTGACTATCTGACCCCCACAGGGCTGTGTTAGAACGGTGTGAGTTAGAACTGGGTAGTATGATACCCCTTGATAAGTTTGACAGACTTTCGGGTCACTGACTAAGTATAACGACTGCCAAAGATTTACAAATGTCAGCCGTAATCAAGGACATAGTAAACTTTACGAGTCGCGGAGGAAACTTGGTATGTAATGGATAGCAACCCATCCGCGAACCGACCTTAGGAAGCGCTGCCTTTCCTTGAAGATCGACCTGAGCGGCTATTATTATTAGCCATGAGCTCCTTGTAGAACGGCCAGTCCTTGTGAGATGTAAATCAAAGACTTGCAAGCACTCTTGCTTGCATTTCTTGGACGTGTGATTCCTAGAAAATGGATCGATTTTAAACATTAAGGTCAAACTTGAGTCAAGGCAATGCGCTCTTCACAGTCAAAACAATCTTATTGAAATTTGCTCAATTTCAATAAAATTGCTTATTGAAATTTACTAGATTAAAAAAATAGTGTTCATCTATTCCCACGGTTCCTAACCTGGGGGTAATTACCCCTGCGGGGGTAAAACTGGTATTCTGCGGGGGTAATAAGCTGGAATATATAAAAATAAATAAATAATGGTAATGAATAAACAGAGTTTATGAACTTTGTGAAGAAATAGGATCGTTTTTGGTAAACCAGAGAACACAAAAAGAATCAGAGTTTTACTCAAAAGTCAAAGACAAAACATTTATCCAGATGCTCTACGTAGACAGTCAATTTGTATATAAGTGTGTTGTTTTGTTTTGTGTTCATTGGTAAAACATAGTCTTTGCCAGAAAGCCTTCTATTCTGTTAAAGATTATATTGAGGACAAAAAAGCTTGGGATTAAACTGCTCCAATTGTATTCGATATTTAATTGAATTTGTACCCTTTTTATTTTATTTTTAGTACAGTTTGACATTTTTATTTTATTTTTTTATTGCAGTTTATTTTTATTTTTTTACATTGTTATTTTTAGTTGAAATTATTTACTTTTTCAAGTACCAATGGTAATATTATTATTATTTTTATTTTCTTGACTTTATTTACTTTTTTCAAGTGTCGTTTTATATTTATTTTGTTTATTACTGTAAATATGAGGACTACGTGGGTGATACTATTATTATTATTTTATTTTTTATTTTAATTAGTTTCACGATTGTCTGGCAGTTTGAGTACTTTATGCGGCCTACTCAAATGACCTTTCTTTGGTATTGTTCGTCGTGTCGTTGAGCTCCTTGGATTATGAGTCGAGTTACACGATCACTGGCAAATGCTTGCACTGTCTGGACAGGTCCACTCAAATCTGTGTGGTTATTTCTTCAAAAGACCATCTCAGACAATAACCTACATGGTCCTCATATGACTTGAGCAATGTCTGGACTTTAAAAGAGACGGTGACCTCTGAGTTTGTTTCGGATGTTTCTTCTCAGAGTAGTCAGGTACGAAACACCGGCCCCATCTAGTTTTAAAAGAAAACATGGTGACTTGTAAAAGAGTTTTGTAAACCAATTTACAGAAATAAATATGATTTATGATTAACATGAGGGAGAGCGGGAGGGGTAAATCAGATTCTCTAGCTAAGTCTTGGGGTGACAAGATCGAAAAGGTTAGGAACCACTGATCTATTCGATTTATTATTTTTTTCAAAAAGTGAATCAGTGTTCTTCAGTAGATTTCCCATCAAAAACGCAGTTCTGATCAGACCATGTGCTATTAGCATGTGCCCCTTAAACGGGGCTCGAAGAAAATAAAGTATTTAAGTCGAAGTATAGTCCAGGAGGACTATACTACGAATTTATTTTTCTAACAATAATCTTTGTTCTACTTTATTTTGTGTATCCACTCCAGGATCTAACAAATCTCTTGAGTACAAATAAACGGATATAGTATTTTACACTTTATTAATAAATTCCCTAAAGTAATTAAGGCAAGAAGATGTTTTTGTATAACGGCTGGAATAATTAAAATAAAAAGGTCAAAAAAAGAATAAGTTTCAAATAAATTATTAAGTCGCGTCTTTGTGTATTACTAGGGCCACATTGGGGTATTCGGTGAATCACTTCGGTGTGAGAAAGAGAATACTGGACGTCTAGCTCCATCTCTTTCCAACACTAACACGGTTCCCGCCAATGTGGCCCTAGCATAAGGATTGCGCCTCATCTAGAAGCACGGAATCGCATTTTTTCATGATTTTATCGATGCTGCCGCGTGAAAGAGCATACCCGCTCTGTTTCTCGCTTTAGCAAATGACGCAGGACGGCCAATCAAGCTATACAAAACCAGTTTATGCGGATCTCTCATTGTACAGAAAATCTATACAAAGCGAGGCCAAGTTATACTGGAAATGTACAGCTTCATGTGCCGCCGTGTGTACCGATCAATGTCAGAAAGTTGTATGACTGAGTTTTCTTTGGTAATGGCATCCCGCATGTCAACCTATTTGGTTGGCTTATGCTTAACCGGACTATCCTGTGAGTGTCTTGAGCGTAAGGCCTCTTAGCCAGGGGCAAAAACTTATAACCTAAGCGACTACACGCTAAGGGCACCCCCTAAGGGGTACGAGCCTCGGCTTAGGGCGTCACTGGGGGAGGGCAGCAAAGGGACAGGCTGGATCTGAATGAAATTGTTATTTAGGGGTTTTTTTTAACTGCAGAAGACAAGTTACAATTAAATGTTATGGAGGTATCATTCTATGACAATTAACCACAATCACTGAAATAGAAATTCTATTTCAGTGATAAATAAGTCTGTCTGTCTCTGCATCACCCAAAGGTTGACTGGTAGAAAATGCCTATGGCATTAAGTCCGCCCGTGCACTTTGTGCTTGAAGTGTTAATAAATAAATAAATAAATAAAACATTTTTACAATTAAAATCACTGACAATCACTGAAACAGAATTTCTATATTCCTATTCTATATTTCTATTTCAGTAATGGTCACTGATTTTTATTGTGTTAAAGTCAAATGTTTTAATTAAGTGCCTTCATTTGGTAATCATAAATACAGGCTACGTTCATATATAATCAATATCAAAATAGATATATAGAAGAGCAACATATCCGCATATAGATCGGTGACATACCATTCAGAGATGATAGATTAACAATTAAACGCCCACTTGGGTTTCTGTTGTCTATACATTTAGCCGAACTTTGTGTGGGTTGAATCGACACAAAAACTTATTCAATCAGGCGGCAACGGCCTGCTTATTTCTTAAAAACATTATCACAAAACAATAATATAGTACAAGATCTATTTTTCCACTTACATAGATAAAACTTGATATTTTTATCTCATTGTTTGAAGAAGTTTGGAAACAACATTTATTAATCTAACGTGATCGAATAAAAAGATCGTATTCATTAATTTTTTTTTTAATAAAGAAATAAGACCTATAAATATGGTATTGATAGTGTTTGACAAAGAAAGTTTTCGTACGCTGTTTTGTTTCATTGATCAATATAAAAATAGTATACTATAAATGACTCCGCTACTGAATGTCGAAGTTTGAAATGTCGACGTATGTTAGTTCTAAAGTACAGGATCTCGATGTACGCCAGTTCGAAAAATACATATCAATATTCAAATACAAATACGAATAAAAACGGTTCTTTCAAAAGCAATTTTTCTAGAAAGCCATGAAATCGAATCATTGCAGTTCTCAGCTGTATACTGTTTACTCGGAGATTTAAGAGGTATCGGACCGAACCAAGCAGCAATCAGAATAAATTCAAGAGCCTTTCTCGCTTAGTACCTAGGTTCAACTGAGATGTTTGCTTTCTTGTGTCTAACTAAATAAAAGATCTATGTTACTGCTTTTGATAAAAATAGAATGTTCAGTTATCATCAGATATCGTTTCCATTAGGAGGTCAAGAGCAGGCCCATTTCGCAATAAAAAACAAAAGATACATTTGTAAGAAGCTCACTCAAGGAACACAGTGCAGCCGATCTTCATTTGTTTCCAGAATTTTCCTGTCGTGCACTTGTGTATCTACCTCCCTTTTTCCGGATGGGAATGGCATCTACGGAAGCGTTGTCATTTTTTTTTTTGTATTCTGGAAGAAAGGGCTTTGTCGCACATGCGATTATGCTGCCCTGGTAGGCTTTACAAATTTTAAAAAATAATACAATGTAAATCAATTAATCTTAGCATAGCATGTCTGTAGAGTGCTCTAGCTGCGTCAGAAAGTGGCGCAGCCAGAACACGGTTGCACTAACCTATTTCTCTAAGCTTACAACATAATATACATCTAAATTCTTCGTTACGGAAACACTCTATCAATATGTGATAAACACATCAACGGAGTTATTACAATAATCACACTTGTAGAGATGCAGATAAATTTCTCATGCCGTCATTCAGGCAGAAGTGGCAGAAGCCATTAGATTGCTGAAGAGATCCGTCCTGTGTAATATCATACAGTAATCAGTTAAAATACCTATTCATATCTTGGAAATTATGATGGGTTATTAAATAAACATACCCCAATCAAGATAAAATAAGCTTATTAGTTTGAAAATATCTTCATTTCCAAACACTACGATTTCGGGTAGGTAAACACACACACATCACACACACACACATTCACATTACTATTTTTATTTTCACATTTATTGAAACTGTTAAAAAATATATTTTTAGAATAGACGAACAAAACGCCTTTATCTTTCTCGTTTGTTCCAAGGAATACAATTTAATATGAGCACTGTAGTCCTTGACGTTTGTCTCAGCATCCGTTCCTCGTGGTCTCACAATACATCTAGTTACGCAACGCAGCTCCGCGTGCAAATTTTGCATAAATTGAATGTCCTGTAGGTAAGGAAATGTTCTCTGCATTCAGGATCATTAATATGTAGTAGTCGTTTCAGTATATAAATAGTAGCTCGTGGCAAAATGATGACAAATTCAAATTAATTTATTTGTCCGATATGGTACATTAGGTATATGGTGTTAAATTTAATCAATGGTCTCATCACATTCTGCCACGTGTGCCGTGCAAATACACAAAAAATACAACACACACAAACACACACTACACAAACAACACACACAAGAACAATTACTCACTCCACAACACACACACTAACAACACATAACACACTACACAAACTACATAACAAGACAAAAATGTTAGGTGAGTATTGCTAAGTAAGAATTAATATTACAATTTGAGGCATGTCAGTCAAAAATAGTATACAGGTTAATGTCAAAGTATTATATCAGCAACCAAAGAGAGATTTTTTTTTTTTTTTGATCTTGTGGCTAAATAATACCAGCCGCTCGGGTCGATCTTTAGGTTAAGCCGCGCTTGCCTAGGTTGGTCCGTGGATGGGTGACCACCCATTACATACCAAGTTTCCTACGTGCCTCGGAAAGCACGTTAAGCCACACAGACACTGTCATTTGTAGATCTTTAACAGGTAGTCAGTAGTCCGAAAGGCCGGCAACCAGTCTTACCAAGGAGTATCGTTACTCAGAACCCCAGAACTAACTGGGTTGTGGAGGTCAGATAGGCAGTTGCTCTATGTAAATTATTGGTATTCAGCTGCAACCGGTTAGACTGGAAGCCGACTCCAACATAGTTGAGAAATGGGTAGGCTGATGATGTTTCGGTATTTAAATAACAACGTGGGTCAAGAAACTGTCACATCCATATTTCATGATTGGCGAGGCTGGACGCAAAAACGTGTTTGCTTATTCATCGACATGACCAGAACTTGTTTATGATCAAAACAAGCTTCTGTTAACTGTATTTAAAAACGGATTTTCTTTTAGCCTGTGTTGGAACGTCTTAAGAACTATTTATTATTTTATCTTTTCTCTTGTCAATTACATTTTAAAATCTTAAAAAAAAACAAAAGCGTACACACGATTTATTAATACAGGGTGTAAACAGACCCTTCACATAGCCGTCAACCAAGCATTCTGTACATCAAACTAAGTAACTTTACGCAAAAATTATTGCTGGGAATCGGAATTTTCTTTTTGGAGTGAAAAATAACGTTTTAAGGTAGGACTCGACGGAAAGCACTCAAAGCATTGTGCTGATGGATGGATTGAATAGTACGGGGGTCGTGGAGGTGTGTAATGTAAAAATCTTACATTAAAAACATGTATTTAAAAAAAAAACTTGTGAAAAAGTTGGAACTTTGACCCCCAATATCTCCGTAACTAGAAGGTTTCTAGGTATGGTCTAGAACAAAAAAATTATCGCAAAGACGGGAAGAACAAGTGACTTTCGGATATGTTAAGGGTCATATGTTAAACAAAGTAATTTGTTTGATGTACAGAATGCTTGGTTGACGGCTATGTGAAGGGTCTGTTTACACACTGTATAGGTAATAATACATTAAGCTGATTATTTTAGGTATTTTTTGGTTCTAAGGTACTCTTATCTATCCATCAATCCACAGGGAAGATTGATAGACACAATTTGTCTACGTTATCTAAAATAAAGTCTAGGCTATGTATACTTACAAAACATACAGAAAAAGGTACAACAGGTTGACGATAGATCAATTACAGGTGTCTGTTTATAGCGAATTGCAACTTTTATTTATTTAAAACAAAATCTATATGTATGTTGGTAATAATAATAAGTTTTGCACAAAGCAAGCTGGGATTTATGTTTCATATACATTCTCATTAATCATTTTTAACATCACAAAATAATTATTTCCTTGGATTTCTCTTTATCTAATCTGTTTGGAATTCATCCATTAGTTAATTCGTTAATTCATGCATTAATTCTACGATTTCGTACCGGTCGCGTCGCGTCATCGCCAGCCAATCAGCGTGCCGTAAAATGACGCGATATTGTGTTCTGTTGGCCACCATTGTTCCCATACCCCCTTTCCTCGACTGCTGTACTAATTATTATAAAATACACTTGCTAACGAACATTTCTTAAGACAACATTGTTTTTTTTATTTAAAAAACCCCATCCTGGGGCCCTACCACGACGTCTTAAAGCAGTCCTACTTTAACCTTACTTTGCGAAAATTGCAAAATTGAAAAATTGAAATTGAAATTTTTGATTGCTTTGTTTTCGTACCATCACGTCCTTACAACAAGCTTGTATTCCTGCTAAAATTAGCAGTTTTGGTGACGTCACCTCAAATAGTTCATTCAATTGGTACCACGACGAGCCTTTTGACAACCAGCAATAATGTTTTTACGTCAAATACCAGGAATGTTTAACAGTCTAAAAAAGTTGCTCCGGACCGACGGATATATTATTGTTCTGCAAATTATAATTAAAAACTGTATTGCCGTGTCACATAAAGTGAGATAAACGTATTTATTTACGTGTGAGGGGTGTACTAAACGGGAGTGATATAAAGATTCGATAGTCGTCAATAACGTCTATTTCGAAAAAAATTAAGAGTGGTACGCCAGTTCGAAAACACAATAAGTCGAAAACCGCTATATCGAATGACGTTGCCGCGAACACGCTGATTCGAAGAACTGTTTGAATGGAACGCTAGTATGAAAGTCTTGGCATTTAAATCCACTGTTGCGAATAGCATATTCCAATCTGAATTTGTCTGGGGATCAAATTCGCGACGCCGCGCCGATAAAGCATTTTCATATCACTCCCGTACTAAACACTTCTGCTCAATCCTTCGGCGGGTACGGGCGTGATGTTATGTTATCGAAAACTAGTCGACTGAATTGTAATCCCGGCGATTTCAGTGCATCATTATCATCATAATATCAGCAGAAGACGACTACTACCTCCCAGCGTCGCCACATCGAACCGTCTAGCGTTTCTCGCATTCAGCCACGTTCGCCAAAACACCAGTTTTAGTACATGCATGGGAATTATGTATGGGTATTCGAATGCATGTAATATTAAAGTTTTTGGAAGTGATAACGCAGATGGCAATGGAACACAAAAGTGGAGTCACTTGAGGCTTATACAATGAATGTGGCCTTATAATAAGACTTAATGTACGCAATGGATGAAGAGCACAAAAAGGAGCTCATCATAACTATGCCGAATAACATTGTGTGTAACTGAAACCTACCTAATTACCATTTGTATCGACGTCCTAAACAATGTTATGTAAATTGTACTGTTGCTATAGATTACCTATAACTTGAATTTCTAGAGAATCAATAAACTCTTACCATTATACCTGTGTTATTGTTTGTGTGCTTGTACATGACAATGTACAAGCACACAAACAATAACCAATCTAACAATCAACATCGTCGTGTTGAATAACATTGAAAACGAATTACACCATTAGCACCTTGTATTGTTGTTATGGATTATAACCAGTGCTACTGAGAATCAATAGGATGTAAATAGACCCTTAACATATCCGAAAGGCACTTGTTCTCCCCGTCTTTGCGATATTTTTTTTGTTCTAGACCATACCTGGGAACCTTCTAGTTACGGAAGTATTGGGGGTCAAAGTTTCAACTTTTTCATAAGTTTTTTTTAAATACATGTTTTTAATGTAAGATTTTTACGTGACACACCTCCACGACCCCCGTACTATTCAATCCATCCATCAGCACAATGCTTTGAGTGCTTTACATCGAGTCCTACCTTAAAACGTGATTTATAACCTCAAAAAGAAAAGTCGATTCCCAGCAATAATTTTTGCGTAAAGTTGCTTAATGTGATGTACAGAATGCTTGGTTGACGGATATGTGAAGGGTCTGTTTACACCCTGTATTTTTACCATTTAGGGCTCCCGCTAAAACTCTCGCGAGTGCTCGCTGTCAAAATATCCTTAGAACACCGGCCACACGCCCTCAGCGACCAAGCGTTTTGTCGCTGCTCATACTATTCTTCAATCCTGACACACGAGCGTGCACCTAAACCCGTACTCGCGCGTTTTAGCAGTCACCCTTACATCTTTTGAACATTATTTGTCATCCTCAAATCATTCACAACTTCTTACACACAGTCATCCATTCTACTAGACCTAGAAGTACTAAGATTAAATAAAACTTTTATTGCTAATATTGGTTTATAATCAGAATTCTTTATTATACAGTTTGAATATAGCTTAACGATTCGAAGAATAGTCCATAATCGAATTTCCTGGGATTATTTCAACGAGATCCATACTTGCTCCATAGAGGAAACCCCCTCATCATGTTCCCTCTCAAGGAAACATAAAAGTTCGTAGTACTTAGTCAACTTTCACGTTAAGTTTTTTTATTTCAAGCCAACTTCACAAGGAAGTAAGGATAAGACCAATACAAATTGTGGATAAGACCGCAACTTCATAAGGAGCGGTAGTTAGTAGCAAATTGAAGTCCATCATATAAAAGAACGATCAAATTTTCGAAAAAATTTCTTTGTCACAATCACAAAACACAAGAAAAGTAAACACTATTTATATAATTAACGATTTAAACATAAACAGATAATTGATTTTTGTTGAAAACCACTGACAAGTATTATGACATAATGCACTGACATGGATGCCACTTTACCTAGGAAAAAGATAATAATACCAGCCAGTTATAAAAATTATGTTCCGAATCCTATCATGTTACATTAAGACCACAACCTCCTTTTAAACTTACTACTTACTGCCTACAGAAAATTCCTCAAAGATTTTGATGGGTTTTATTAAAACAAATAATACAATTTTGATACGAAATAATATTTTATTATATTTTGCTCCAAGACTATGACTTCACAAAACGATTCGGACCGTTTATTTGTGAAAGAGACAGCGCTATACAGTTTTTATTGCTAGTTGTTTCTTCCATGTTATAGCAGGGAATAGACAAATCTTATAAATCGTTCATTACTTCCCCGCACTAAGCAGGAGTAAAACAATATTGTTTTATGGAGGTCATGGTTCCAAACAAAGTAATATTATTGTAAGCCTGAAACAAAACGTTCCTGCAATAAAATTGTTTTGGTAAAGGTCATAGTAAGGGCTCTGGTCTGAGCAAAGATGTAGCCATAAACCTAAAATACAAGTATCTAGATCACGCCGCTACATAACCTTTTGTGAGTTCCAAGCCAATTTAACTTTCCCGCGGTTATTTTGTATTATATAATTTACAATAATGCTGTTGTAGATGAGAAAATTACTACATTCGCTGTTACTGTTGCTTTTGTTGTTGATTATTAGGTCTACACTTTGTTCTGAGCTATCATAAAAAGTAATAATTTTTTTTAGGATGGTTTGTTTTATAGTGTAAGTTAAGAATCATTGTTAGTATTATTTATATTTGGGCTGATTGTGGTATAATGTATATCATTTTAGTTTTTGTCTTAATAATAACACAATATTTGTTGAAAACTATTTAATTTAATTTCATTAACTTTTTTTCGTTTTTTTTTTTCATTTTGTTTTTTTCATTTTCATGGATCAGCTTTAAGTGTAACTAGATGTAGCTGAATACCAGTATTTTTCATGGAGCACGACTAATCTGACCTCCACAACTAATTAACTTTGTTACATGATACCCGTTGGTAAGACTGGTTGTCCGTAGTACACATCTAAGAGATTATAAAAACAACTTCAACAGACTACACTTCACTTCCTATTCTTCTTCTTCAACTTCTTCTTAGCGAACTAACCACGCAAACCCCGCTCACTGATGCAGTAAATAGACCATCAAGTGCGCAGGTGCACAATGGAAGGTGGGCCATTGCATGTGGGGAGACGCCGCATACGCACTTGAAATATATTATGAGCCGTCCATGAACCCCTATCTGCAGAGATGTTCCACCTGGACACGCGTTGCCATGGCTGACTTATAAATTTCTAAACAGACTTCGAACCTAAGTCAACCGGAGCAAAGACAATCTCTGCGGAGAAAAACATCTGAAAATTGTTCACATGGAATTGAAATCCCGTCCAAGAAAATGTTATATAAAGGGTGTAAATAGACCCTTAACATAACCGAAAGGCACTTGTTGTCTCCGTCTTTGCGATCATTTTTTTGTTCTAGACCATACCTGGGAACCTTCTAGTTACGGAGATATTAGGGGTCAAAGTTCCAACTTTTTCATAAGTTTTTTTTAAATACATGTTTTTAATGTACTTTACACAATTCCACGACCCCCGTACTATTCAATCCATCCATCAGCACAATGCTTTGAATGCTTTCCATCGAGTCCTACCGTAAAACGTGACTCTTCACCCAAAAAAAAAAGTCGATTCCCAGCAATAATTTTTGCGTAAAGTTACTTAGTTTGATGTACAGAATGCTTGGTTGACGGCTATGTGAAGGGTCTATTTACACCCTGTATAGTATATAGACCAGTCCTCTGTACTTACACGTATTCACATACTATGTATTCAGAGATGAAACAAACAGGCGTACTTTGACAAGCGTCTGAATGGAAATTCCATTTCTACATGTATGCAAATTCGGTGGTTCGTGTCTCTGTGTGGCCGGTTACATGCTTTAATCTTATGAACGCCAGAGAATAAATGCACGCGCGTGCCCTCCAAGCCAAGTCAAAATTTCACCGCAAGTACCTACAAAAAGTCATAGGGATTTCTAAACTACATATTTGTATCGTTGGCGTACAGGGCACGCACTTGCTTGTCACGTATATGTGACAATGGCGTTCAAAAGGTTAAACTTCAGAGCGGTTTTTGATTTGTTTTTTACTATCATAACTCACCACATTTTCCCTGTCCCATGTAAGTCGGGGCGAGTCTATTGCCATCAACTGGGCACAAATCCAGGCTCCGTGGCTGCAACTGAGAAACTGTAAGAAAAACCCAATAACACTTCCCCTGATCTGGGAATTGAACCCAAGAACTCATGCTCAGCATTAACGCTTGCGAGCACCACCAAAGCTTCTAACAATACAAGCAATACAACAACAAATATGATACTAAGCAGGAAGATTTTTCTTTACGAAAGGTCATACATACAATTTCAGTAGGTATAGCTCAGAAATCTTTATATTTTCTACATGTCGCCTTTGCACACGTGTGAAGTACAGCCGGATCACTAGTCTACAATAAAAGCAATCTAACAAGTGTCAATACTAAAACCCTTGAGCGTTTTCCAAGAATTTACACTCCTCATTCATTGGTATATGTCGTGCAAACATTTTCAATCGGAATGAATGTTAAGTTCGAGTATGAATGAGTGGTATTATAATGAAAACCAGCTGAGTTTCACATCGTCTTGCAACAGGCGTAAAAGTTTCTTCTTGAATTTTTTTTAAAGATTTAAGTGGAATTTTTTTACATCCAAGATGCATTTGAAAATGGCATGTGTTTAACGCGGCGAAAAACTAATCTGACTTAGGGTTTTAAAGATAATTAAAATGGGTAGCAAAAATAATAGGTTGGCAGCTACAGTAGTTCAATACGATCAGTGTGATAATTAGAGTTCTCGGACTCTGGAAAAAACCGAAAACAAGGTTATTAACCATTAATAACCTTGTTTTCGGTTTCTAAAATCGACGTAGCCCCGGGGCTCCTATTTCTGTTTGCAGGGTTTAAAGTAACCTAACACGAAGAGGATTCCGGGGTTTTAGACCCCGCCATCCCCTTCGAACCTAACCTGTCCGAGTCGGGGTGCCACAAGTCTCTCTCAGCCTTCGCTCGCTCTTCCTTCCTATATTCTCCTTACCGCAATGACCAGATAAATAGTAAGTTACTTGGTACAATAGTCGCCCATTCAGCATATTGATCGCCAATTAAATTTTTATTCGCCCGATTAATAATTTCCATTTGAAAATTATCTTGGATGTTACCTATTATTCTAGAATGCCATGAAACTAACATAGTAATGTACTCGGAGCTTTCCTGCAACTAAGTATCAGTTCTTGGTACCAAGGGTAGCGCGACCGCGCTGAGTTTACGTTGTGAGGATTTCAAAATTTGAAAATAGTCTTTTCATATCTATTTATTATTATTAATTTATTTATTCATAAAGGCATTAAATCCCAATTGACATACATATATTTAATTTTGACTTAGTTAGTTTACCCTCAGATACACGAAAAATGCGGGCCTCAGATGTATATACTATCAGTAGATACCTATCTAAGTACCTGATGCAAAATGGTGAATACAAGACAGCCTTTTTGCTCTCGATCCGAAATCCCTAATTTATGTTTCTATTTTTAAATATCTATCAAAATCGGATACAACATCATCTGCATCGCCTTTTTTCAACTGTGTTGGAGTTGGCTTCCAGTCTAACCGGATGCAGTTGAATACCAGTATTTTACATGCAGCGACTGCCTATCTGACCCCCACAACCCAGGTAAGGGTAAGACTGGTCTTCAGACTTTCAGGTCATTGACTATCTGTAACGACAGTCAAAGATCTACAAATGACAGGCGCGACCAACGGTTTAACGTGCTTTCTAAGGCATGGAGAAAACTCGGTATTTAATGGATGGTCATCATCCACGAACCAACCGGGGTAAGCACGGCTTAACCTAAAGATCAACCCGAGCGGCTGTTATTGTTATTCTATGTATACTCATCTGCGTCCGCGGGTAAGTATAGTAGCGGGAAAGTGAAATCAAAAATTCTATTACTGGTTAGTACCATCTTACAAGAATAGAAAACGTCCTCTTCCATTTGTAGGAACACGAAAAGTATCTCTTTCCGGAAGATACAGTCAGCTACAAAAGTTGTTTAACAACAATCGAAGGATTCAAATGTATTTAAAATAAAAATAAATAATTAAAATAAAATCCATTTATTTCAGCTTCTCCATATTAAAATAACAAGTTACGAAACAAATAAATCACAATTTAAAAATAAATACAATGTCATCAAATCAGAAATACAGTGTCAAAAAAATCAAATCAGTGTAAATGTCAAATTAAAAAATAAAATAACAATGATCAATTAATCAGAAATTAATAATATAAAATACAAATAAAAATAAAAGTTTAGGGCAAATTTTGGATAAAATATAATGACAAACTATTAAAACAGCAAATAACATAAAAATTTGCTTATTTTTAATTTTGCTTGTTTTATAATTAATCATCAGCTGATATTGTCGCTAAAATGATAAAATATTCATAATTTATGCTGGCAGGTGTTTAACCTCATAACATCGATACAGTTGTTATGCTAATAAGATTTACATAAATGCAATTACCCTGATGAAGTAACCTTAACAAGTTTTTTAGGTCTTTGAACTCTTAGAAAAATAAATCAGCCAATTCTGGTTTTTGATCCAACGTAGGTATAATGACTATAGTATTTATTAGCATATAACGTATCCGGGTGAAAAATACCGAAATACGGAGACGAACGAGACTTATAGACATAGTATAAGCAATGGCAAAAAGTGGAATTGGACGGGCCGTATATGCCTTAGACTGGATGGAAGATGAAGGAAGAAAGTGCTGGAGTGGAGACCACAGACGGAATGGAGGAATGTAGGAAGATAACCGACTAGATGGCCAGACGAGCTCATTAAAGTGATCGGATCTCACTGAAGTGTAAACAAGGGTGGGCGACTCGCTGTCCGACCATGGACCATGCCCGGGTCGACGGCTCGTTGTGTTCCACGCGCGCCTTAAAGAATGTCAGCATAATGACGGGGCCCCCCTCTAGAGGGCCAAAGCCTGCCGGGGTTGCGGGACTTATAGAATTACCGTGACCCTGGAACATAAAGGGCTATTGAAGGACACCGTGGATTTTAGTCAGTACAAGTCTGACAGTCCCTCCCGCTCTGCCCTGGGTGGGAGGACTCATTTGATGATTTTACCAAACTAAAAAAAAAAAAGTGTAAACATGGGTGATGAATAGGCCAAGCACTTAATTGTTCTACTCAATAAACATCAGCTCTGCAGTAGCCACACATGTTTCTTTCTCGAAGAAATCAAAAGATCATAACTAGTTCACTAGCTTTGATTTCAGACATTGAATATAATCCCTATTGTAATAAAAGAAATGAATGTCCTACCTTTCGTTGATGTATTGCCTTTCAGAACAGCTATTATGATATGAGGAAAGTACTATATTGTATTTCTAACACCTCTTATTTCTTATGAAGATTAAATGTAAGAAGTCGTATACCTATTTTTCTGGGAAATGGGTCGCACCTAAGAAAAAACTTAGAGCTCATTTCCACGATGCGAAAAAGATGCGCTTCCCTGGTGCGCCGGGTGCGGGCCAGCCCCAACATTATACTGCAGTGTGTTGCGAGCAGACTGGACTGTTTGTGTGTGAATCGTTGCTGCAAGCTTTCTACATCGGTGTTGAGCTTTATAGCAGGTATTCTCATAAATCTATAAGGCAGTGTTAGGTTAAGTGTGTAGGTTAAGTTTACTAACATAGTTGTAAGGAAATTTTGTTACTAACATTGTGAGTCCTGTTACTTGTGGATTAAATATAAATAAATAAATAATGCAGGTACCGTTTTTTTTCATTTTATTATACGTAATAGAGTTACTACGCTTTATGAACATCATTATTAATTTTTTGCATCCACCAGATTATCTAGTTATTTTTAGACTATTAGATTTATCCAGACACATTTAAATGATAATTGCAACAAAAAAGAGCATAATATCTTTGATCTTGATCGAGTCACTATAGATGCTCATTTTAATTATATGTCTTGGTAAGGATTTGACATTTAACGTATATAACTTGTAAGATAAAGATTAGATATAGCATTTGAATATACTATATTTTTCTCTAATAATATATTATATTTATGACTAAAAAATCAAAGACGTGAGGTGCCTGCGTGGTGGATTAGTGCCCATTCCCTATTAGGTTACTTACGCACTGACTGATCGCTTGCTTAGAGCCTAGAGGCTAGCGAAGTGAAACGAACGTTCTAGAATATTCGCAACCGCGCACTGCGCACTACTTGGATACACGCTAGACGCAAAACAAGAAGCCTGTGTTCCAGTGGACATTATAATATGCTATTTACGATTATGCTACGTCAACTTATGATGCTGTCTCTCCCTCATGAAAACAAATATCATTGATATCGAACTCTACTAGATAATTAGGAATTGTATTAGGTGTACATAAGTAGAAACTAACAACAGCAATAGAATCTGTCAAGAGTAATTGTTTTGTGTTCAGGATAAATGCATTTTTGGTATTCGATACTTCAGTTTGTTTTAATGCAATTGAGGTCCTATTTCTCGCCCGCAATGAATTCGGTGTGAGAAGTCGTTCTTTGTTCAAATCAAATTATGTACTTTATTAATTTATATTTTCTTCTACACTAATATTGATTTGATAGTAGGGTAAAGTTTGTTAGTTTCAATGTAGAAGGTAATCTTCACAACTGCTGATCTGATTCCGAAAATTCTTTTACTAATGGAAAGCTACATTATCCCCGAGTGTCTTAGTCCCATAATTTGTTAATAATACATAAGAAATCAGGAAAAAACTTTCGGCAAAAGTTAGTAAAGAATATTTTATAACGTGTCCTATTACATAATTTTATTATTCACATTCATTCCATAATTATACTCTTCAAGACAGTAAATATTTTATTACTTTATCATTAGCTAGTTTTCGGTGATAACAAACAGTTCCAACAATTTATTCATAAAGTGAAAGTTAAGCCGGAACGTTAAGCACCAAAGTTAAAACTTAATTAACAATGTCGGATGCTTCAATCAATTTAATAATGACGTTTAGCTGAACTACCTTTACTAAATTTACAATATCTTGGAAAACAATAATAATTAAGATGCCTTTACTAAAAGCGTCTTGTATGTATTAAGCTCAGAAATTATGATATCAATATTAACTTTAAACAATGACCTCATAAACAGGGCATGCTGAGAAACCAAAATAACTCGATGACCTTACGAACAACTGCATTTTAAAAAAAAAGGTTCCGACGTATTGAGAACCTCTCCTGCGTTTTTGAAGTCGGGTAAAAAGAGTTAGAGGGGCGCATTATTTATAAGCTCACAATACTGATTAGCTTAATTTTTTAGGTAGTCGAAGGAAAAATGAAATTTATTTATTTTGAGTAATACATAAGTATATTTGTCATATTACCGATCGTCACAGACTTTTCGTGTCCGTCTGTGTGTATTTTGTTGTGGTTGTCCGAATTTTGCTCCTAAAAGTTTATGTATACAGGTTGGAAGGGATGCCGACGCGAAAACGATTACCACGTAATCATTCTTAGAAAAAATTCTTAGAAATTTTTCGTCGGTTATTAGAAAAAAACAGCTGTTTCCTACAAAAGTGCAATACCTACACGGTCAAAATGTATGGAGCAGCACATTTTTTTTTAAATCACCGAAGAATAATTTCAGTGTGTGGCTCAGAATGATGTAATGAATACGTGGTAACCGTTTTTACATCGGTGCCTTCCACCAAGTATATTACGTTCATATTTACTCAAATGTAATACACTCGTATTTCACTTAACTTAGCTCAAATCTATCAATGTTTTGACATGTATTCGTGCCAGCCATTGCATTCGTGTGAAGCAGAGGCAGATCACTAGTAGGACTAAGTAACGATAACAAAAACACAAAAATGAGTCGGAGTACTTCTATAAATCAACCATAAAATAACAAAGAGTTTTATCAACAAACAATGTTGGCAGAAAAAGGTCAGCTGTCGGCACTATCTCAAAAATTAAGCTTACAAGCTAGAAATGTTTCTTGTAAATCTTTTCAGTTTGACATATCGGTTTATTGGAAAAATAAGCCATGACAAACAATATCTATTTTAGCTGTCGTAGTCTGTAGGTCTCTATGAATCGTAATATTTATTCGAATAATAATAATATTGAACACTGTTTTAAGCTTTCACGGTTTACAAAAAAAACAAAAAAAACTTATACTGTCACACGGGATATCTTCCGTGATTGTTCATTATTTTGAGCTCCCGATATTTCGACGCTGTTGCAAGCGCCATGATCGCGGGTCGACTGATAATGAACAATCACGGAAGACAGCCCGTAAGTGACAGTATAAGTTTAGCTGAATTGAAACCCAAATAACCACAAAAAGTCTTAAAACTTGAGAGTATATTAATGACCGAAGGGTGAAATTAAGCATAGAAAATAATGTTTTCGCATACTATACGTCAGTAACCCTTAATTATTTACAACACCAGACAGACCAAATGAGTGTCATTATTTTAACTAAGAAACATTTTAAGCGAAAATATAAAAACCCAACCTAACCGTCTGAGAAGGTTTGGTTTCTATCTTTTTGCCTTGTTTGATCTTTATTTATTTTGGTGTCTACCTCAACAAATTAAATAAACTTGGAAGTTTTATTTTTGTTTATTTTTAGTGATACACCAAAAATATCCACTAATTACATGATTTAAGACCCAGACGAGTTAATTGTCTAGAGAAAAAAGGCCATTTTTAAAAACTTGTATAACTTGCTTTTTTTTTTACTCAATCACAGTTGTAAAGACACTGGCCATTCAGTTTAGTATTATAGGTCTGAGGTTGTAGAGGTGTGAACAGAAACCAGTTCATAAGAACAACAGTAATATTGTGTTTTTTATCCTCATAATAAACCGTTATTACATAAACTTTATGATTGCGAGTGGTGATAAAAATAATTAATTTGTGTGTGCTGTTTTAGTGATAAAAGTCGAATAAATCAAATGATGTGGTGGATTTAGTGACGGTTAATAAATAATGGTGACTATCCAGGAGCACGCGATATGAAGTAAATAACTTACTTAAAATAAGGTAACGATCATTTGTAATAATTGTTCTATAAAAAAGCGACCACGTTCAGTTACGAGCATCAACATGTATATATACACTTATCTAAATTCAAATGTGATTCTCTCGTGTAATAACGATTGTAATCTTGCGATAAGACCAATTTCATAAAAATGTGGGTTCCAAGATACTATGCTAGTAACGTCATGAAATAACAATCAATACTATAGAAGAAAAACACTTAAAAGTTGTTTAGTGGATACATATTAGTGCTCGTGACTGTACATAAAATATCATGTAAGAGACTTTATCGTTAAAGTAAAATAATCGAAACATAAAGGCATCCCATCCCATCCGTCATCGTAGACGCCCATGACTGATCATGTTTTTGTTTACAGAACATGTTATGATTTTTCTGATGAATCAGGGTGATCCTTTCAAAGCTTGTTAATTTATCCATCAGTCTGTCAATGACAAGACTATTATTTTGTCTGTGTAACATTTAGATATTTTCAACCGTAAGGAAGTTTCAGTTTGCTTAGAATTGTTCTGAAAAGTAGTAAACGACAACGGTCGACTATTCTTTTGACTACACATCTTCTTCGACATTATGTTTTGCTCATGAACATCAGTTAATCACTGATGTCCATAATGATGTCACTCTCAAAAGAAAAAATTGTTAGGTGACATGGCCCTGCATGATCTAAATCTAACATGCATTAAACAAGTGGAATATGCAATACTCGTTCCGCTTAGCATAAGTCTTTCATTGATTTGGTAGCAAGGCTAACCTAAACTGAAACCTAAAAACTAAACGTACATAACTCATATACTACGCAATGCACTCTCTCTCTCTCTCTCTCTCTCTCTCTCTCTCACACACACACGCACACAAACACACGCACACATACATGTGCATTCACGCGCGCGCAATAACCCACTCGCATAAATAATAAACATGCGCTCCTCTTTAATTTAATTTTAATTTTAAACTTTAATATTTATATTTTCTTTTCTTTTTATTGTGTTTTCAATTGTCACCTGACACAAGCATCTTGCTTGAAAGGTGAACTAAAGGTGTTTATTAAGCCTTACGTAATTGAAATAAACATTTTTTTTAATTGACCCATTCCATCTTTGCCCTAGAATAGGCCAATTAGACACTGGTCATGCTGGTATTGTTCAATTCAACCATTCTGATGTCCTCCGCAGAGACATTTGTGTTCCTTAAAGCTAGGTGAGGCAGTGCATCCTTACCAAACCCATTCGTTCCACGTGCTGAAAATCTCCCACCTGGACATGAATTGCCTTGACTGACCTGGAAGTCTTTAAATAGACTCCGGACCCAGGTTGGCCGCAACAAGGAAAACCTGCTCAGGTGGAGATTTATTAATAACTCTGCCCAGCCTCCGTAGCATGACCACCGTAGACAAGGATTTCTTTGACGGAAGAATCGACAAAATGACAGATAGTGCAAAGAAATCTGTCATTGTGTCGACACAATCTGTCATTTTCAGCTGGAGTGTAAAAGTGGTGCTGTTCTGCAAACGATGGGGCACTTAATATCGCGTCTTGCGTGTCCTGTTTGTTCACTACAGGATCTGATGGACGGTACAGAAAGCGACAAAATAGTAGCTCAGTTCTGGACTGACACAATTTAGTTTACACGCTAGGAAGAAGAAGGTAAACTCACCTTTAAGGAACACAAATGTTTCCTTGTAGTCTTGGACTATCTAAAACTAGTTTGCTTTTGAATTTCAACCATAACTAAACAGACCGAACTGCATCCATTCGATGTTACATTTCTCGTTAGGCGCTTTGTAGGTCTTAAGCTGAAGCCCTAGGCTACTCAAACGAAATGCCGTGTTTCAACCGCGAAACTCCATTGCAGAAACTCAATGGTATATACAGTTTATTCATACTATATATATACAGTTTATGAATACGGATTTACAGTTTATTCATACTATTTCTTTGTTGAATCAGAATTCAGGAAAGACTTAAAAATTCTTATTCGCCTTGATCCGTGTTAGTTCCTGTCTGAAGCCTTTTATACGTATTTATGGCCTTTGAAAGTTTATTTAAATAAATAGGGTCAAGGTGCCTTTTCGTACAGTAGAAATTTCCAAATCAAATGATGATTCTGAATCACATAATCTGCCTAGCCTTTTCCCAACTATGTTGGGGTCGGCTTCCAGTCTAACCGGATGCAGCTGAATACCAGTATTTTACATGGAGCGAATGCCTATCTGACCTCCACAACCCAGTTAGTACTAAGTAAAACGATACCCCTTGGTAAGACTGATTGTCAGACTTTCGGGCCACTGACTACCTGTAACGACTGTCAAAGATCTATAATTGACAGCTGGGACGAACGGCTTAACATGCTTTCCGAGACACGGAGGAAACTCGGTATGTAATGAGTGGTCACCCATCCACGGACAAACCTAGGCTTACGCGGCTTAACCTAAAGATCGACCCGAGCGGCTGGTATTATTTAGCCACAATATCCAAAAAAAAAAAAAAAATGATGATTCAGAATGATAATGACATAATTCACTGGCACGTTATAACTTTCAGTTCAAAAACGTTTGCTATTGAATTCGTTTCTATGTCCATAATTAATGGATATACCGTACTTAGTACAAAATAGACATTACCGTGTGTGTTCTAGAAATATTTGTCACATACCTTTTGTATTTTTTTCCATTATTTCTTAATTTTGTACAGTGTAGAAGACAAGTTTAGTAACAGCTGGTTTTAACACAAAAGGCATTGAAATATAGCCTTGTAGGCATTGTATTGTAAATCTTGTGTATTTTGCCTTGCTAGTATTTTTTTTTGGAGGCGGATTATTTTGATACTTATTTAACTTTTTGTTGCTAAATAAAATACTAATGAAGCCTTTATTTACTGATAAACTGAAACGAATTACATAAAATATTAATTAAGCAAAACATAACTATTGCGCTCGGCGACTACATCAATCAGCGCGTCCTTTGACGCATTAGGCCTCCCCCTTTCTGGTGGCCAATACGCGTATTTAAATTGACATGCCTATTACAAACTTTGTACTACTGCGAATTTTATCTTTGTATTGTATGACGGGCTGGTGTCCGCAACTCCACGTCCAAAGCGTGTATTTTGCGTGCGGGTGGGAAATTTATTTAAATTTATTTATCTTTACTTATATTTATCTTAATTTATACAAATGTCTTTAGTTACGCTTATCACAACCAAGTTCCTGGTTGAGATAAACTCCAAAATTATTATTTTTCTTTTAATTTTGAAATGAGTTGTTTCATGCAAAATTATTAGATAGCAACATTGTAATACTGGCTATGAGTAACGGTTTTTTGTAGATTTAAAAGTATCAATTAAAGAACATTATATCATTATTAACATTACTTAATAATAGAATGAATACAGTAGGTATTCTGCTACAGAATTTATAAATAGACGAACAAAATTATCGTTTAAATTGCTCAAGTCAAACGGAGGTCCTAATAGGTGAAACCCCGTGAGTTACCAAAACTGGATATTATTAAAAATGGAGAAACCAAGCAATAAACCTAGCAAACTAGTTTTTATGAATATTTTGAAGTAATTATACGCAATTTATCTTTTTATAGGAAACGAGAACTCTGTGCAATAAAATTTGTAGGTTTTTTTTAAGAACTTGTCTGGTTTAACCTAAAAAGATGAAGCATTGATACAGAGTAGGTGTACATTACCTAATTAATAATTCGTTGTATACACATAAGTAGCTGTCAAAAAAATAATGATAAAAAATAATAATTTTCAGATACCTACTGATTTTGGTAGTTATCTTTTGAAACTTCTCAGAATATCTTATAATTTTTACTTTCTTGCACAAACACTAGGCATATTATATTTAAAAAAAAATGCTTGGATATGAATATCGTTTCAACAATGACAGATTCCGAGTAAACTTCTAAAAATAGAACTTCGAATACAGGTTCTAAAACATGGGTACATCCCGTTTGGTAACTTTCCCGAATCACCAATGAAACAAAAAACTAGCAAAACAAGTGAAAAAAGTTCTGTTTTGTAACTATTTTAATATTCGTACATTGATTCCCGTTTCGTCATTCAACTGTTTTTTTTTCTACGGTACAGTCAGTTCCCAAAGTTACAAAGAAACTTCTTGTTGATTTTTTGTCTCTCTCTGGCACACTAAGGTTTGTTACGAGAGAACTCAATTTGCAATTTGAACAGAAAGTACTAGGATAACAGAATCAAGAAGATGTTGGTGCCGCTGAAATCGTCTTTTATAAAATCATTCAAGCACGAACCGCTTTAAATAATAGAAATTAAAAAAATATTATACATTCTTTAAATTACTTGAATCTCTTATTTTCTCAAAACTAGGCCAAACACAGTATTTGTACCTTTAATACATCGGCTTCAGTCATGACATCATCAGAACAATGTATCGTTCATCATTCACAGTCAAGATAGTTCCCATTTGCGTCCCATGCAAAGGGCTCTATATTTTACTTAGTGCCATTAAAATTTGCACTACCGGTCACAAACCGTATCTTTGCTAAATGATGATCTCATGATATACTTCGGGTAACTGGAACACCCATTGTCCTTTGTCCATTTTCTGTACCCATGAGCTTGCAATCTTTGGGCATGTGAATTAACAAAATGAATGCGGATATGTATGTATATTCTCTGTCTACACTTTTACAGGTTAGTGAACCTTTTTAGATAAAAAAATGTCTTGTTTTCCTATGCAACTAACTTTAGCAGTATCTAGGTAAGTACTACGTACCTAGGTTTTTAAACATGTGCTGGGTCTACATAAGTTAAAGAGTTTTTTTTTCTGAAGTTATTAAAAGATGACTTTGATATACGTGTGTAGAGAATTGCATTTGAAATCCTTGGATCTTTGGATCCTTGATACATTGTTGCAGATATCTCTCGCAGAATCGTGATTGCAAAACTAGGTAAAAAACCTTAGAACAATAAAGAATAATTATACAGGAAACAGTTACGACTCTGCTTAAGTGTTATAATCTACACTGACTTATAAAATACCAAAGCAATCATCACATTATTACATTATTATAAATGCAATAAACCCAGACATTTTATTTTCGTATAGATAGCTGCATTGACCTCTGCAAATGGCCTAGAGGTCGAATATGAGTGTTGAAACTACATTACTGCGGGCACAGTTAATATAATACCAAACCTTTTAATCAAATCAAAGTTGTTATTTATTTCGAACAAGAAGGTCCATATGGGTTAGCGAATAAGTACTTAAGAACTATTATTTCAAATTCAATTCTTCTAATAATTTTATCAATTACTAGCTGTTGCCCGCGACCTTCGTCCGCGTGAAATTTTATAACCTTCCTCGATAAATGGGCTATCCAACACTAAAAGAATTTTTCCAATCGAACCAGTAGTTCCTGAAATTAGCGCGTTCAATCAAACAAACAAACTCTTCAGCTTTATGATAATATATATTAGTACAGATTTGTGTTACTTTGATGTTAGCCAGTACTTGGATGGGAAAAACGGACTCCTTTCAGTTTACTGAAATCTCTTTGAGGCGCGCGTGGATCATGAACGCGCCGTCGACACGGCATGTCGTCATAAGACGGTCGGACTGCGAGCTAGCCCATTACACACCATCCAGAGGCCCGCGCCTACGATGGCCGGAAACCACCACGTGGTCCCTGACGCCCGGGGCGTCTCCCGCGGTGACGGGGACGTGATGTTCTCTCCTTCTCACGTTCCAGCACCTGCTTCGCTAGCATGACTGCTTCGCAGAACGAGGTGACATATTCCCATTCCCTCTCGCTCAGACCATGGATTAAACCAGGGCTGGACGCGAGAAGTCACCGCCGCCATTAGTTAGCAGTCTAATGTGATGACTTAGAATAGGGCAGTCAAAGTAAGCATTAACCGCCAGAATGCCGTTACTGCTAGCACAAACTCTGCTCAATAAGGAGGCGACTTTTTTGCCCAAAATAGCTGTGATTCCGTCCGTTCGATCCTCAACAAAAATGGCAAATGCGCTGCAGAAACGTGGGAGCTGCAATAGCATTCTAAAGGCATTGCTATATTGGACGCTCAAGGTGATAAGAGTTTTTTTAAGAATAATGTATTGTCCATAAGCTAGAGGAGCTCGTGAGTAAATAATATCAGCCACTCGCGTCAATCTTCAGGTTAAGCCGCGCTTGCCTAAGTTGGTCTGTGGATAGGTGACCACCCATTTCATGCCGAGTTTCCTTCGTGCCTCGGAAATCACGTTAAGCCGTTGGTCCCGGCTGTCAATTGTAGATCTTTGACAGTCGTTACATGTAGTCAGTGCCCCGAAAGTCTGACAAACAGTCTTACCAAGGTGTATTGTATTACCCAGTACTAACTGGGCTATGGAGGTCAGATAGGCAGTCGCTCCATGTAAAATACTGGTATTCAGCTGCATCCGAGACAGGAAGCCGACCCCAACAAAGTTGGGACAAGGCTAGGCAGACGATGTTGTCCATAAGCTGCTGACTTAAATAGACGTAGACGCAAATCTTCTGAACAACATTTAGCCTTGACCGTCAACGCCCTGCCCTCCCTATCGATATTTGCGTCATCCTTAAGATCGGCACTCACCAAGTGACGCAAATATTTAAATTGACTAACCTTGTTAAGAGTCTATTCGACATCACAGGGGGTACAGAGTCGGGTCTAAGATGACCTTTTAAAAACAATATAAATTCTCTCTTAGTTAGAAGAAGCAAGAAAAAACTCGAGCAAAATGCGTGCACAAAATTGGGGAACTTAAAAATGCCATTTTTGTGTGTAAGATTTTGAAGGCATTTTATGAATTATTTCTAAGTTAAATGAAATGCATTTTATGTCAATCAAATATTTATTTCGAACTATACAACATTAGTTTTACTATATGCGAAACCTGAAACACGTGTCTAGTATTTTTATGTAAGGAATCTATGTACAAAATTTCAAAACTGTTTCATGAAAAATCACAAAGTTATAAGCTTGTTCTGTTACCTGGTTGTCCGCACAAAAACGTGGTCACCACGCAGCGCGCCTCCAGTGACGTCTTGAGCTTGTTGATAATAATAATTTGGCAGTAGGTACCTAAATTATTGCGATAGGTACTTAATATCGCTCGGTGTCCAACTTGTAACGTTTTTTTAATATTTTTACAACAACATATAACATGGTTTAAGAATTATTGAAATCGATTCGGTTACTTATTCTGAACGAAAATAATGTTGTATTGAAGAAAATGAGCCATCTGTGTGATTATCTTTTAAGGGTGGCCTAATGGTGGTAGATTGCATACAATTTTGCCAAATTGCTTTCGCAAAACCGCAAAATGCTGTCTAACATAGCCTCAACTTTAGGAGTAGTTACCACGAACAAACAAATAATCTCGTATTACTTCGTGTCTTTTCGGCAAATCAACCACAAATGAGTTTATTAGCTCGGCATTCGATTAAAGACTTTATTGTCATTTTTGGTTTATTGCAATACCATATCGTAGGCGTTCATGATTAGGACCATTTTTGTATTGAGTTCTATATCAATCAATACATCGTATCAATCTACATAATAATTATGTCCTAAATGGCGTTATATCTTTTCATTAATGAATTTTATATCGTGTGTAGGATGTTGATTAGTTTATGAGCGTCTGTTTGTTTTAATATTCTATTCAGAATCAGAATCAGAATCAGAATCAGAATTTATTTGCTATGAAAGTAGGTACAGATTAGGTGTTGTACATAAATTAATGAGATCGGCTACAGTCTACCTTACGGCGTGCAAATTATTACATAAGTTAAAATATCAAAAAAAAAAATATAATAATATAATAATAAAATATAATATAATATAAAATATAATATTGTATTGTATAACGGGCTGGTGTCCGCAATTCCACGTCAAAGCGCGTATTTCAATCTTCTATTCTATTAATGTTTCCGTAAAGAGCGTAGCTTTGCAAGAAATAGGGGACATGGAAGAAAGCCAGTTTGCCCAACTGTGAGTCAGTCGACCAGTTATGGCGTCCTATTTCAGCGGAAACTAAGCTATCGACGTAAGAACTATTAGTGTATGCACTAGATTTGCTGGCAATTCTGAATATGAATTACTTTTAGAGGAATTGCTGAAATTGGCCATTTTAGATCCCCAGGACTGAGTTCTATGGTGCACCTGTGTGTTCACCTGTGTGTGCACTCTGTCTTCCCTCACTCACTTCGGATTATATCCGAAGACCTAGCACTCCGACCAGAGGGAGATTTGGCGAAAGACTAATGACTTAACGTGATTTGCAACAAGGGAAATAGTAGCATTATAATAACATAGGTTAAGTAACATAACATAACACCACGCCTGTAATCCCCGAAGGGTTAGGCAGAGGTGTACCTAATAGTACACCCACATTTCGCCAGTTATTTTGAAGTCCCATGTAATAGGGGCGAGCCTATTGCCATCAACCGGGGACAAATCCAGACTCCGTGCCTGCTACTGAGAAATTCCTGATGAAAAAACCCAATAACACTTTGCCCGACCCGGGAATCGAACCCAGGACCTCATGCTCAGCAGTCGCGATTGCGACCACTCAACCAATGAGGCAGTCGTACATACATAAGTCATACATAAGGTAAGTAGTTTTCAATACTTAATAAACAAAAGACTACTATGACTACTGGGCCACTTAATAGGGATGTTTCCTGTGTTAAAAAAATATAATTTTATTTAGTCCGTCAGTTAGATTATCAAAAAATATTGGATACGTATTTTTTGTTTTATCAAATCAATAAAAATTGACGAAGATAAAACACATCAAAGATCATGAGTGGGGGTCTGTGACGTCACTTTTCGGTAAAAAGTCAGTACACTTTATTAACAAGTATGACGTCACACGAGTTTTCGACGCACTGTATCGTCTTCATTTTTAGTTTTCGTGAAAAAAGAAAAAATACGTGTCCAATATTTTTTGGAAATCTATCTGACGGACTAATCAGATTTTTTCAGGGAACATCCCTATTATTTAGCCCTGCTTTGAAGAGGGTTATTTCCAGCCAATTTGACTTCATCACGAATGAATAGATCTCCTGAGACCTGTATTTCTATTTACCTTTGTCCAATCAGGTCCCAGTGGAGCAATAACATTGCGAATAAACTGAAGCGAGAAATAAAGACAATTCTTAGTACAACTGTTAAGTACAGTTGACCTTGTCACTGCTTTACCACACTGATGTTATACGACACCTAATAAAATGACAAGAGATGTATATGCGACAGATTGATAGGTTTCACTTTATTAGTTTCAATTTTCTGGGGGATTATTGTGAGGTCGTTA
This sequence comes from Noctua comes, assembly GCA_963082995.1. Taxonomy (NCBI): domain Eukaryota; kingdom Metazoa; phylum Arthropoda; class Insecta; order Lepidoptera; family Noctuidae; genus Noctua; species Noctua comes. The sequence goes on along the minus strand of OY720280.1, from coordinate 9,290,118 downwards.
AGCTGTATAAGATATATATTTTTTAAACTTTGTGTAGGCACAATAGTTTGACATAGTCGAAATTAATGCCAAGAGGCTCTCTACCAGTCAACCTTAGAGTTAATTAGGATAAATCTGTGATATCGGATGATGTATCAGTGTTGTGGTGTTTAACCCTGTCTACCAGAAAAATCTGGTGGACCGACGCAAAAACGGTTACCACGTATTCGGTACATCATTCTGAGACAGAGAAAAAATCAGCTGTTCCATACATTTTGACCGTGTAGGTATTGCACTTTTGCAGGAAACAGCTTGTTTTTTTTAAAATAAATCATGTAAAATTTATACGTAGGGGGTTCAGAGTGATGTACTGAAAACGTGGTATCCGTTTTCGCGTCGGTGGCCGTTCCACTCTGTATAAAAGGTGTTATAAACGCAAGACCCGTGACCCCACCCCGTGTGTTCTGTCAGACCATGAAACTGAACAACGTTTGTTCTACGATTTCTTGAAATTCGCAATAAAAAAATTACTTTGCATGGGAACTGACGCGATCAGCTGATCAACATGTATGGTAAAACTAAAAAAAAAGCTATGAATTTCCAAAAGTCATAAAACAAAAGTTGTTCAGTTTCATGGTTTTTTTTATATTTTCGGACAAATCATCAAATGACCCCTCCCGCTCTCGGCGGAGCGGAAGGGAGTGTCAGACTTGTACTGACTAAAACCCATCCATTTTCCTTCTTAGCCCTTTGTGTTCCTGGGCCGCGGTATCTTTCGAACAGTCCCGCAGTCCGACTGGCATCGACCCTTCCATTTTGCTGACATCTCTTTGAGACGCGCGGGGAACACGAACGCGCCGTCGACACGGCTCAGTTTCATGGTCTGATACACCACACGAGATGTCTTGCATTTATTATGTTACAGCTTATATGTACTCAAATAATGTTCTACCATAAACATAATAAAATACAAATCACTTTTGAGAAAATGCCACTATTTTTAAATGCGCTCCCTCACCGGGAGCATTTGCCTGTTATGTAACAATCCAAGTTTCGATTTTGTACAGAAACAAGTGAACGTAATGCTCAAAATCGAATCTTGCATTTGTTACATTACAGGCGAATGCTCCCGGTGAGGGAGCGCCTTAACGTAACAATGTCGGTACCACCTACTCGTTTACATTTCAAAATTAATCCCCATCACGCTCAATAATAGAACACTAAAAATAGGCTCTGAAAAGCCCAGAGAATATATTATAAGGCTTCATACGTAAACGATATTTTATTGTTACAGTAAATTTGTGGGCGAAACCATTTTATTCATGACGATGAATCGAAACTTCTAGAATCGTAGACCTTTATAGCCATGTGTTGGTGGAAATGAACAGCTTACAAAAATAGGCTTCAACCCACCATTTTTACCCGTCCTCTAATGAATTCAGTATATATTCAGAAGCAGGTGCTGAGAACATACCTTCTATTTTACAACCTATGTATATTATATGTATATACTCGTATGTCGGGTATGTCAGGATTTATTCCGTTAGGCTCGTACATCATGTGTGCAGACGATGGGTTTCGTGCTATGAAAACACCCTGGGTGCGATACACTGTTTCTAGCAAACTAACGAATTACTTGAAATTATACAATAACACGGGCACAATGAATCGGGTACAGTTTCAAGGTGTCTCAACTACTCCGCGATCCGACACTGACTGTCGTCCTCCCTGGAGTTGAACATCAGGGCTCTGTACAAGCACGCTGTGTTGTCACCACTGCACACTGGCGCGCTTTCCACTTCATTTTATGTCCGTACTAATTACCGGATCCGACATATACATGTTGTATAATTATCACTTGCTTCGGTGAAGGTAAACATCGTGAGGAAATCAACATGTCTGAGAGATATTTCTCGACGGCATGTAAAGCCAAGTCAGAGGCACATGGGCGGCTTAAAAACTCTGAAAGCAGGTTAGGCACTAACCACACGATAAAGAAGAAGAAAGAAAGAAGAACAACCTATGTACAGACGCACATCAACCTACTCTGTCAAATTTCTTTAATAGATTTTCAACTTTATCGCTAAAGCAATAAAGGGTTCAAATTTGACAGTTTCGGGTAGCTTGATAATTATGCTGGCGTCTGTACGGCCACGAGCAATGAAATGTATTCACTTAGCAATATTCAAAGGTAATTTTCTCGTGAATTACTTTTTATTTCCTACTTTGAGATAAGGCCTATTTCGTAATAGTAGACTTCCAATGTTCGTGAAAACGTAAAACGATAATCAATACATTAGGAGAAAATCGCTTTTGAATTTTGCTTAGTGTACAATAAATAGTACACATTTCGTTGCTCGCAACTGTTCCTATGTACCTGTTTATAGTCGTGTTACTACATGTAGTTGTTTGTGTAGCCATCACTGAATTGAAAGAATACCATTTACTGACATAACATAACATCACGCCTGTAATCCAAAGGGTTAGGCAGGTTAGGGTTACCTAATAATACACTCGCATTTCGCCAGTTATGTTTAAGTCCCATGTAATAAGGAGCAAGCCTATTGCCATCAACCGGGCACAAATTCAGACTTCGTGACTGCTGCTAAATTCCTGATCGAACAACACTTAATCTGACCTGGGAATCGAACCCAGGACCTCAGCAGTAACGGTTGCGAAGTAAAGCTACACGACCACAGTAATATTATGTATCTAACCATCAATTTTTAAAGATTTTAATTTGGAATAACTTATTCCATACAAGGGACATTACTCCGTATTATAAGGGGCTAAAAGTTCAAGACCACTCAGAAAAAGGAACCTCAAAATGATCAATCAAGTTTAAATGCTAGTTCAACTCCACTCGAGCAATGTCACGTACACAAATGTTGAGAAAAACTTACATTTTTCAAAACGTCACTAGCATTCAAGTTGCCAGCTGTTTCAAATGCCTTTTTTGAGTATTTCTAGAGCTGAACTGCCTTTACTGCTCAGTGCTTTTCACGACTTTCGGCAAAGAATTATGAGGCTCTTTTGAACTGAAACGTTGAAGATACTTGAGTCTTTTCAACAAAAGCAGTCATTTGTTTTTTTTCTCACACAATTCAAAGCCTTTGAAGCGAAATGTCGATAATTAGGTATGAAACGTTTTGTTTTGACGACTTTGACCTAATTAGATAGAAAAATATAATTAGTAAGATTAATTACCTGCTTGTATGGTTTTATCATTTATTTTGAAGGATGTTTTGTTACTGGTAAGTAATAAAACTTTTTTTACGCAAAAATACATAAAAGTGCGGTGTGTAAAAAAATCTTTTTCGCACGTTCCATCATCATTTGCATAGCCTTTTCCCAACTATGCTGAGGTCGGCTTCCATTCTAACCGGTGCAGCTGAATACCAGTATTTTACAGGAAGCGACTGCCTATCTGACCTCCACATCCCAGTTAGTTATGGGTAATACGATACCCCTTGGTAAGACTGGTTTTCGCATGTGTAATTTCTAAAATTGATTGGGGCTTACACTCCAATCCGATGACGCTGTATTTAGCATGGCGACTGCCTAATTGCCCATCCTAACCATTACAACACAACCCAGACACTAGGTCGCATGAACTACTCAACCAGCAACCGAATGTATTCTTTACACCCAATGATATTATAAATAAAAAGAGGCAGATATCGCACTAGCGCGCGCAAATTGTGAACAGACAAATTCAGACAGTTGTCGTAATTAAGTACTACAAGCGCAATTGCTATCTCTTTCTGTATCATACGTTCCGTATTATCTATCGCAGTCGTAACAACGCAACGATATTTGAACGCCGCTCAGTACGAGCGTATCTTCTTTTTAATTTCATTATTTACACCTATGAAAACAAAACCATTTATCCCACCAGCCTACAACTAATCGTGTGTAGTAGAAAATAACTCTGTCAGTCTGTTTGCTATATTTTCTGATATAACCGTTTTCTGAAATTTAAGGCAACAGAACAGAATAGAATAGAATTATTCTTTATTCGAATATTCAAGACTCAAAATCCGTTAGTAAAACTTACGACTTTGTTAGTAAGCACTGACAAAAAATAAATAAACACAGTACATAACTTTGGATAACTGCTGCAACAACCAATGAGTAATTGCACAACAGCGACCCACATAAACACAGTCCAGGCGACTTGCAATCAACAACGCAACAATAGATTTTGGCTTAGGTTTGAAATATGATGTTTTTATCCTGGTAGTACGTTCCCGTGGGATAATTTCCGACCTCCACGGAGATGACAGCACGCAGCTGAAGGCTTAATTTATTATTTTTATAAACTGTGTCTACGCCTCTGGTCAACCTCTCCAATGGCAGGTCTGCTGGAACTGCGGGACTGTTCAAAAGAGATACCGTGGCCCTGGAACACAAAGGGCAAAAAAGGAACATGGATGGGTTTTAGTCAGTACAAGTCTGAGTGGGGGGGGGGCATTGACTTCCCATCCGAAAAAAAAAAGGTCTGCTGGAAGATATTTCTTAATGAAATAAGCTTTGTGCTCTTTTGTCTGTGTGTTTTTTCGTTTTGTGTGTACAGTCGCCAGCGCAAGATACTAAAAACTGTTAATTTTTCTCATTCGATTATGAACTTAACAATTAACATTTTATGGCTTAAAATCATTTAGAGAAATTTGACAGTTGGTGGTAACTTGACGTGGTGGCGACTGTACCTAAATTAAGCAAGACCTAGTCTGTCATAGGAAACACGAAGACACCAACAGTTTACCGTTACCATCTTAAATCTGACTCACATCACGTGTCGACATCGTTAACTGTTCATCTATTTTTATCCCTATTCTAAGTAACTCGTGTACTTCATCAATACGTATTAAATCAACATTGTTATAGGTAGTAGGTATAGCATTAACATTGAATGAATAGGAATCAATTATCTTGTCATAGTAATTGTTGTAAGTGTTTTATTTATTGTGAGATTCTTCGTTCGGTGAGCTCGTAAAATGAGTGGCTGTCACATTAATCGCTTTCGCTGTACTTGTAATTATTTAGGTTTCTTGTAATGCCGTTTATTAGGGTTCTGTAGCCGAATAGCAAAAAACGAAACCCTTATAGATTCGTCATGTCCGTCTGTATGTCACAGCCACTTTATTCGGAAACTACCTAATAGTTTACTACACTGTTACTACACTGTTGAAACTCGGTAGGTAGATGTATTCTGTGAACCGCTTTACGATTTTTATACAAAAATAAAAGATTAAGGGCGACTCCCCCCCCACATGGAACTGAAATTATTTTTTTTTTTCATCAAACCTATACGTGCGGGGTGTCTGTAAGAGGAGGTTCCTAAAATAATTTTCTCAAAGTCAATCGTCTGAAAGATAGACATTTCCAAAGTGGTGAAATGTGTGTAATTTCTAAAGTAAGAGGAGGAAATTCTGAAAAAATTTAGGATTGTAGAACGTAAAAAAACTTTCAACGAAAATTTGTTTGAATAAGATTTGATGTTTAGTTTTTGAGATATGGGACTTTTTCATCAAACTGCAGCAGTAAAAAAGTAAAGCAAAACAAACACACAAACAACAAAAACAAACAAACAAAACAACAGCAAAACAAAACAACAAAAACAAACAAACAAAACAAAACAAACAAACAGCAAAATTAAATTTGTTTTTCATAGTAATACTATGAAAAATAAATTTTATTTTAGCATAATAATACTATAAAAACAAATTTAATTTTGCTGTTTTCTTTGGTGCTACTGAACCCTATGTGCGTGTGAATACGATTCGCACTTTGCCGGTTTTTTAATAATGACCCAGTTGGTAATTAGTGAAATTGTGGTTAAATACCAACTTACAACCAATTTTTAAACTGTCATGGTCACTAACATTATTATAAACACTGACACACAAACAGTAAACATGGTAATGGCTAGTGTTAATGATAACTTACAACCACATTACATTACACCTCCTTTTCCCGAAGGGTTAGGCTGAGGCGACCTAAAGTACACACACATTTTCCAGATAAATGTTTTCCGAGATAAAGGGGACAGCCGAGTCTATTGCCTTCTATTAGGTATTCAGGTAGGTACAAATCTAGACTCGGGGTTGCCACTGAAAATTTCCTCAAGGATAAACCCAATAACACTGTGCCCAGCGTGGGAGTTGCTTACGACCACCACACCAATGAAACAGTCAATCATCATAATCGCCATCATTTCAACCGAAAGACGTCCACTGCTGGACATAGGCCTTCCCCAAGTGTCGCCACATTGACTGATCCCGTGCGACTTGCATCCAGCGGATCCCTGCAACCTTCACCAGATCATCGGTCCACCTAGTGGGAGGCCTTCCAACGCAAAGTCTTCCGGTTTGCGGTCGCCACTCTAGAACTTTCGACCATCCGTTCTGCAAGCAATGTGCCCTGCCCACTACCACTTAAGTTTGGCAATTCTTCGGGCTACGTCGGGTACCTTGGTTCTCAAACAGTCAATAATTAAAAAATAACAATTCCATCTTTATTTTTAGCCTATTGTGTATTTTCTTGTACGGGAATTCCTCGAGTATACGCATATACAGGGTGTAAACAGACCCTTCACATAGCCGTCAACCAAGCATTCTGTACATCAAACTATGTAACTTTCCGCAAAAAATATTGCTGGGAATCGACTTTTTTATAGAAACCACTCAAAGCATTGTGCTGATGGATGAATGGAATAGTAGGTCGTGGAGTTGTGTAAAGTAAAAATCTTACATTAAAAACACGAATTAAAAAAAAAAACTTGTGAAAAAGTTGTAACTTTGACCCCCAATACCTCCGTAACTAGAAGGTTCCCAGGTATGGTCTAGAACAAAAAAATGATCGCAAAGACGGGGAGAACAAGTGCCTTTCGGTTATGTAATGTCTATTTACACCCTTTATAGGGTGGAGAACTGGAGATACTGCGAATGGCGTAATCAACTAGCATGTTATTCTGTTTGACTCTCAAGTGTCTGGTAGGTTCACGTTGTGAAGAAAAGTAATGTTGGCTTTGAGAATTATTAAATGAGTTATGAAACAGGCACGTGTAATAGATTTCAAATGACTTAACAAACAGAATTATGGGAAACGTTTGCAATTTGATTTACCTTTATTTTATTCCTCTTTCATGAAATAAATTCACTCTCACAATAATTTTGAGAATTATTTTGGCAATTATATTGCACTAGCCTACAATTAAATTCCTATCTAAATAACATGTAATAAATATAATTATATTCGTAGGTAGATGGTGTAGGAGACATGAAGTAAGACAATGGCCAATCGCGCACCATTTTGGTTGACTTTGTTATGAAGCTAATTTGGCCTTACTTTGGAGCCATCAAGGCTGTAGAGTAGTTCTATTTGAGCTTTGTTTTTGTAAGATACTTTAAGTATAAAGAACTTATTCTAAGGTAAGTGACGTGATCTAAATAAATTTATGAATATTTTAAATACCAGGGATAGAAATACAGGGTAATTTTTCTTTAAAACATGAGCTCATGGTAATTTTCAGCGTTTTTCTCTATGACCAGTATCGAAAAAGGTGCTGGATAAAAAATATGATTATGATTGTGCCATTCTTCCCTAGCCTGCCCGCTAGGGAAGAATGGCACAAAAGGAAGAAGGCATAGGCTTTCTCTCTCTTCCGCAAAGAAGAAGAATCACAACTATTGGTGACATTTTCCCTGCTAAGCCAAGTTCACCAATTTCAAAAAAAGAAAACTCGTTTTTTTTTCGATCAAGTGTTTTAAACGAATTTACATCATAAGTCATCTAATGTGCTAAACCAGCCTTTTCACAAAATTATTGCTATGCCATATTGGCTCTTGTAAATAAATGCTTCCAAAAGATATAATGAAAGTAGATTACTCAATATAAAGTTGTCTATGTATGTAATTTATTGGCACCGCTTGGGATTTATAGACGGAATAAATTGTGGGATTTAGTGAGCTTACATGAAATACAAAATGACAAAGTAATTCTGGCTTTATAGTCACATACCTCCAACATACATTCACAGGCCGTTTTTGTTGCCGAGATATACTCGTAAAAGTAGATGAATTACACACAATACAATATATCCTTCTCTACTTTATTAAAAGAGTACACGACAGAATTTGAGCCAAGTGCGTAGGAGGCGTACGTTTTTATTTTAAACTAGCGACTTCGTTCGCGTGGAAATTTTGATGTGTATGTGTGAGAAAACAACGATAACCTATATCATTCCTCAGGATATAATCTATCTCCTTGCCTTTCATTACGATCCAATCAGCTGTTTAGTCATGAAAACGTAACAAATAAACAGAGTTACTTTCGCATTTATAATATTAAAATGGGTTATTTTGTAGAGGATATTAGGTATTTACTACGACTTCACGTTCCCATGTAATGTTCCCTAATAATGCCAAAAGAATACGCCCTCACGTGAGCGAAGCCGCGGGTACAGCTAGTCCCCAATAAAATGGAACTTAGCATACATAATTATCAAAATGTGGGTGCACTGGTACACATCTGCGTACCCCCTCAAAGCATACAGGCGTTATGTTATGTTGTGGTGTTGTGTAAACAATAAACATCCAAGCGATTGCAGCAATCACGACAGATTTGCTGTCTATTATTGAAGAGTTCCATTGATATCGCCGAAGATCAGCACCAGGTCTTCACCAAATTTAAACGGGACCACCGCGGAATTATATTTGTCCAAACAAAAACAAGAATAATCAAAATCGGTTCACAATTAGCGAAGAAATCGCTGAACATACACAAAAAAAAAAAACAAAAAAAAAAAAATCCTCCTCCTTTTGGAAGTCAGCAGTGCTATTCTGTAAACGGTGACTCACTTCGAAAGTCATCTCGCAAATCATCTCGAAAGTCACACTCACTTCACTTCTCATCTCGCCTGTACAAGTTTTGGTATTCTCATGTCACGATCAAGGCCAAGTGAAGTGAAGTGACTTTCGAGAACTCAGGTGACATTGCTCTATGGTAGTAGGGCGGTGGCACTGAATTGTGCCTTGTTATGATTTATATCGACTCACATAATTTAGCCGAATTAACGCTCTAAAATAATAGTTTATAGTTTACTAGCTTTTGCCCGCGGCTTCGCTCGCGTGGATGTCGAAAAATATCCGACGGGAACGTACTACCGGGATTAAAAAGTGACCTATAGGTTAATCCAGGTTATAAATGATCTGTGTGCCAAATATCATCCAAACCCGTTCAGACGTTTTTTGCGCAAACCGGAACATACATCTAAACGAACTGACCAAAATTCTAATAATATTTTCGGCATCAGACTCGAATATTCAATGCAAGGTTTTCGGGTAAGTTATCATTCGGACAAATGATGATTAGGACAAAAATAGTTAAATTGTGGATAAAAAAGTTAGGTGACACAATAGAGAACCTTTGACTTCGTTACTATTTTATTTTACTTCGCCCGCGTAGAGTTTAAATTCTTTTTTTTTAGATAATTATGAATTATTATAACAATAACAATATAGAGCTTTGTTCGTGGCTAATTGTCCTCCACTACCTGTGATATTTGAAGAATACTGTAAAGAAATATCTACTGTAAAGGACCGGTATCTTCCTAAATACCGTCCTTCATAGTATTTCTTTATATACAATATTTTTCACTAATTCGGAAGTGGGCACTAAAACAACCAGGCCAGTTGGAGAGCTTACACGTGAGCAAGCCACATAAAACTGACCGTGAGAGAAACAGTCTTGCCGCAAATCAACTCCAGCAAATTTCAGAGTTTGTCCCTGTGACTTATTAATAGTCATCGCAAAACAAACCTTGATTGGGAACTGTAATCTTTTAAATTCAAACGGAAGGTCATTTGGTATTAACGGTATACGCGGCACGAAGACTGTTTCTCCTCTGGCAGATCCAGTTAGTATTTTGGCCTCTATAACATTGCGGCGGAGAGCTATTACTTGGAGTCTAGTTCCATTGCACAATTTTGGAGGCCGTATATTTCGAAGTAACATGACAGGAGCACCTACACGCAACTTAAGTCTGTGACACGGAAGACCCGGCGGATTAAGAGAATTTAAAAATTCTACGGGATAATTCACCGACTCGTCCATATCGACCATGGTGTCAACAGAATTATAAATCATTTCTTCACCTTCGAATGTATTTATCAACATTTCATTGATCGCAGCGGCTTGGTCGTTTTTGGGAGTCAAAATGGCTCTCTCACATAACCACTCCATCGGTTTGTCTTTAATATTTTTAACATCAGGATAAATTTTATCTATAAGTCCCTCAACTGTTGATACCACAGTACATAATTCATTTGGTATTTGTATCAACCCATCTGTTGATGGAAAGTTTCCGTTTCCGATTTGAAGAAGAAGATCTGAAAATCTGCCGGCAGAAACTTCACCTCTGAGATGTACTCTCATGTTTCGAGTAAGTTTTAGCACTTTAATTGAAGGCCATAAGAAAGATCTTTTGATGCATGCTTTGATCTCATCTGCGCGCGTTCCTTTGGGCACTACCGGTAAAGTCTGGCGAAAATCTCCTGCCAGCAACACCGTCATACCACCCATTATGTTGTTATTATTTCGTATATCCTGCAAACTCCTATTCAAAGCTTCAACTCCTCTTTTGTGCGCCATCGTTATTTCGTCCCATACTATTAGTTTAGATTTTTTAAGCACTTCAGCAAGATTGCTTTGCTTTGGTATATTGCATAAGGGTGTCTCTACATTTGTAAGGTTTAGAGGTAGCTTTAAGGCAGCGTGTGCAGTTCTACCTCCTTCTAATAATGTAGCAGCAATCCCGGACGACGCTACAGCTAAAGCTATATCTCGTGTGCTTCTTACTTTTGCCAAGAGCAAGTTTATAAGATAAGTCTTACCTGTGCCACCAGGGGCGTCAAGAAAGAAAATTTTTCCTTCACTTACTTCTACACTTCTCATGACTTGGTTGTATACAGACTTTTGCTCGGCGGTCAACGATTGCGTATTATTATTTACAAAACTTTCCAAAGCTACTGTATCAAAATTAATTTCTCTCATGTACTCTCTATTGCCGGCAACTTGTGGCTTGGTTGGTTTTGGCAAACCGTACATATCTATTGATTTTCCACCTAACGTTAGCACTGCTTCTTCAATTTCAGATAGACATTCATTTAAAATTTGGTCTTTGAAATTCTCTACGTTGTCTCCGATCTCTTTTTGCAGCCTGTGCTTAAAATCTTCAGACAAATAGTCTTTGAAGTCTTCCCAAAGAGCTATTGGGTCTGATATTTGACAAAAGACTAACATAATTGTCAACAGTTCTCGCATTTTTGCTGGTGACTGACAAAGCGCTGCCTCCTCCAACGTCGCATGCCAGTGTAGGTCATCTTCAAGCAAACCTAACATTTTGCACGCAGCTTGAAAAGTAGGCTGCAACACACCATTTACGGTTTTTAGTGCTTCAAATGAAGTTGGGCCCCGCACTTCATGTAGCAGTAGACGCAGATGATAGCACTCCGTATTGTTCGGGTGAACAGTATAGACTCTACCTAAGGCGTGTTCCTTCATCACACCAGGCCAACCATCAACCGTTACTCCTCTTTTTCGTCTTACAAAATTACTCTTATTCCAAATGTAATACGCGGGTACCTCAGAGTAAAGTAGAATTTTAGCAAAGTTATCTGATTGACATAGTTCGAAAAAAGCTAAAAGCGTCGTTTTTGGTGGATTAGCTATTTTGTCAGCGAGATTATTTGAGTTGAAGTAAATTCTCTGACCGTTTTCCAAATGAATTGCTAAATGAACAACTGTGGGGAAACGCTCATGTATGGAAAACCCTAGAATTCGCCACACTGCTTCTGAGCTACTTATGTACCTTCCGCTCTCATATATCTTCACCTCATCTTTTTCGTTTTCTAGTGCAAATGTAGCCTGATCCGATCCTTTATTAACATACTTGCATACATATTTTATTGATTTCACAGAGTTGCAATACTCAACGTTTATATGTGCGTTAAAAGTTCTTAATAGTACAGGGTTAAAAGGAACTACCCAACGGTTATCTAGATCCACACCATGAATATTAACGGTAAAACCGCCTTCGCTAGGGGATCGTCTTCGATACTGTGGATAGCCATCTTCACCTGTTTGTGTTTCCCTCAATAGAGGTCGGGGATATCTTTTAGTGCAGCTGTTGTCCTTCATACAAGGTGATTTATGATTAAAGCTTCCACAAGGGCCATGAATCATGTTAGACTTTACTATTTCGTGAAGTTTTGGGTCAAGTGCAGGGTCAGGTATTTCAGCGCAGATTACTTTGTCGATAGAGTCTGGCGTCATGCTACTTTTCAGCCATAGAAGAATGTGGATATGTGGAAGACCACGTTTTTGCCACTCAACCGAATACATATAGCAACGAATTTCTCCAAATATTTGTCCTTTGATCAATATATTAATCAGTTTTTTTACTTTTATATGAAACACTCGAGCAATTATATCGTGACGATCACAAGACTTTTGTCCAGGAAGTAAAACTTTGGTGATGTCCTCCCAGCGAGGGTTGCATGTAAACGTCACAAAGAGATCAGGGCGACCGTAGTTCCGTACATATGTCATCGCATCCTGGGTACGCTCGTGCATGTACCTCGGACCACCAGTGAAAGAGGACGGTAGTACTACCATTTGCCCCAATTGATTTGCATCAGCATCTTGTCGCCTAACTGCATCCTTAAGATGTATGTAATTATCTGCACGTAACTTTGCCTGATTATATCGTATATAATTGAGTCTCTCGGTTTCTATTTTAGCGTATTGATCCACTAAATACTGACTAAAAAGAGTGATAAAACGCAGGAGAATGTTATCTTCACCGTCTCTTATCATTATACGGAAGGAATAGAAACTGGCTGCCGAAACCATTTTTTTTAGAGGCAATTTTGTTATGGGGTCGTGTTGAGGCAAGTTGACAGAATAACCATCGTCGCCATAACAAAATATTATGGGATATTGCAGGGCATCGTATGACCGATGCAGTTCACTTATCCGACGTAAAGAAGTACTACGGCTTTCCAATATAATGTCCCGTTTCTCAAATTGCTGATCAACCATCACCAAAGCAACTTCGTTGGTCGTTGGGGCGTTAAAACGTCCTCTATGGCCTCCAAGTGGTTTTTTTTCGGCATGAATGACTACTTTAAACGATTCACAGGTGGGGGAAATTTTATCCATGGTGCTTTTGAGGTCTTTAATGTAAGGGTTAACATCGTGAAGCATTTTTTGTAACTGCTTAACCAAACTTGGTTTCAATCCTTGATAATTTGAGCACCTTAGACTTACTTCTCTATCGTCTTCTCCAACGAAATAAATCTGCAAGAATTTAGCTTTCTCACCTGGTTCCGGTAAAATGCTTCCAACCAAGTGATAGACCTGACCCTGTACTTTATATGTTGGCATAAAACCATCCTCCACCACCTGCTTTGCGCCAAAAGACGTCATCTGGAAACAATTGTTGTATTTACGAATATTACTCATAAAATGCTTATGGTCAGGGTGCAAATCCATTACCAAACTGTATAGAGGATCAGGCAGACTATGTAAAGCATCGAGTTGCACCTTTCCACTACCACAACACATTCCAAGAGTCTCGTCCTTCCATTTGAGTGCATTGCACCACTGACACTTATTGTTCATATTGCCTATACTCACCATACAATCGTTGTCGTAAGCCACTCTTGAATTGTAAGACATACCTGAAAGGTACTTTTTAATCCATGGACTTGCAGTTGCCTGCGTGTTGTATTGTGACTGAGCCGCTCTATGTACTTCAGGATGTGCCTGCTGGTAATTAGCAGCAGCTCGCCTGTGTACTTCAGGACGTGCCTGCTGGTAATTAGCAGCAGCTCGCCTGTGTACTTCAGGACGTGCCTGCTGGTAATTAGCAGCAGCTCGCCTGTGCACTTCAGGACGTGCCTGCTGGTAATTAGCAGCAGCTCCCCTGTGCACTTCAGGACGTGCCTGCTGGTAATTACCAGCAGCTCGCCTGTGCACTTCAGGACGTGCCTGCTGGTAATTAGCAGCAGCTCGCCTGTGCACTTCAGGACGTGCCTGCTGGTAATTAGCAGCAGCTCGCCTGTGCACTTCAGGACGTGCCTGCTGGTAATTAGCAGCAGCTCGCCTGTGCACTTCAGGATGTGCCTGCTGGTAATTAGCAGCATCTTGCCTATGCACTTCTGAGTTTTTTATTTTATATTTAGATGCCGCTTTCCGATAAGGTGTACGGTTACTTTGTGAATACTTTTTATGGGCCTGTTTTAGTTGACTTTTTCTCGTTGCTGCTGTGTATCTTGTTCTACGCTTCTTATTTTTATTTTGAGGTATCGAGCAAGTCGACTGAGAAATACATACATCAACTGGCTGTTTGGAAGAAAAGTCTGTAGAAAAATCTGACACAGGTATAATATCAACTACTTCAACACGTCTGGAAGTAATTTTCTTAGCCTTTACAGAGATTGGATTGAGTGTAGAATTTATTTCTACTTCAGAAAATGATTCCTCATTTGAAACATACGCTTCAAAATGACCACCAGATAGATCGCCTGAAAAGCGGAGGCGCTTAACCGGACAACCTTCAGTACCAACCTTTACATATAACTGGCAATTGCGGTAAACCTCAAAAACAAAATTATATATTCTGCCTGCTGCGGTCAACTCACATAGCGTGCCGTAAGTTGAAGACAGAATCATATCAGCATAATATTCGTCTGGTGTATTGTAGTTATCACCACATCCGTTTTCAGAAATACCAGAAAACTCATCCCAGTTTTGCTTTACGTGATCAACAATTTGTTCACGTACTTCGAATGCCATTTCTTCATTTCCATGCATCAAAAAAGAAAGAGACCTAAAAAGGCAAGCTCCGTCCCCTATGATCGGTACGACGAACTGTGGTACCATTTGTCCATCAATATTTATAATTTCAACAACCATATTTACAACCAATTTTTTTAGTCTAAATAGAAGTAAAAAATAAACTAACCAAAAATAATAAAAAAAACCTAAAAATAATATACTTTAAAATCTAAATAAAGACTAATCAATATTACAGCTACCTAAAAGAAAGAATCCTATCCTATTATTATAATAATTAATATAAAAAACAAATCTTGATAGTTAACGTATAAACCAATAAGCTATCTAATTATTTTACCTCCTTCGCAATCTTACTTGAATAAAATCGTACCGAAGGTACGGAGCGCTGGGGTACTTATACAAAGCGCGGTAACGAAACCATAGCGACTTCTAATTTTACCACTGCTGCCATCTATCGAGCTTCCGGGCAACTTTCTTTCTGTCTGTTGTTCTGAAAGTATGACGCAAAAACTACCGGATATATTTTGTTTAACCGCTGTGTTGTTTTATTGCCGCCCGCGCCCTCTGACTTCGTGTCCGCGACCTTACATTTAAATATAGATTGTGTATAAGTTGGAGTAATATTTAGTTTTTGTTCCATCGCAATCGCTTAATTCTATGAAAAGTTAGAAGCGGTACACGTGTACTTATATTATTTGTACTCGAATACAAAATTTTGCGAACGAAAAACTTCAGTACAAAACTTCATCCCCGTTTTCACCCCCTTGTGGGTTGAAATAAAAAAAAAGAACGATGCACGTTGTGTTAGTTTCCAACCATAAGCCGAAATAAGCCGAAATTTTAGTGATTTAAACTTAAAAATACCTTTTTAAAAACGCTAGTTACCGTTGAGGAGTTCCTTATTGAGAAGACGATCCTGGCTGCAGGATGAGGTCATGATAAAAATCATCTTTCTCTATCAAACTTGAACGCGTATACAAAGTTTCGTGTCCGTGCTACTAACCGTTGAAGAGTTCTCTCTTGAGGAGACGATCCTGGATGCAGGATTAAGTAATGTCTGTCATAAAAATATGTTGTCACCAGAACCAAAGGTGTGTGCAAAATTTCAGCTCAATCGGTTGTACAAAATTGAGTTGTATTCCACCCGAACAAACATAGTACCTTCACCCCCCTTTTAAACCCTTCGGGGGTAGAATTATCAAAAACGCCGAGACACGTATAAATTAATTTTCAATCTTCAGCCTAAACACAAAATTTGAAGATCCTAACTTCAAAACTGACAGACTTTCATACAAACTTCCATCCCCTATTTTACCCCTTTAGGGGTGGAATTCCCAAAAATCCTTTCTTAGTGGAAACCTTCTCTTTACAAAGAACACACCCTCCAAGTTTCATGTCTCTAGGACCATCGGTTTGGGCTGTGCGTTGATATATCACCCAGTCAGTCAGTCAGTCAGTCAGTCAGTCAGTCAGTCAGTTTACCATTTTATATATATAGATTTCAGCCATAAATGTAATGTAAATGCATTATTTTGTACGTTTTAATATTTAGAAGTTTTATTTGAGATAGAGAATGAAAAACTAGACTGAACGCAGTGTCGCCTTTGCCTCAAGGAGTTAGGGGAGCCCGCGTATAAAAAAAAGCATTCACTCAATTATTTTTTTGTTGACAAACAAGCTTTGTTATTTTTATTTCCCCGAAATTTCACTGTGAAGTGTTTAACAAAATGAAGTAAGTACGATTTCTGATGAAGTAAGTAAGTTACTGCCGGTATCGTTATATTCATATTTAATTGTTAATTCTCTACTTCAGTGCTGAGCGTACTTCCCATCCATCTGCGGGTCAAGTGGAGACGCTAATCGACTTCTTAGAAAGGAAGCCTAGCTTGGCAAAAGGATTTGCCAAAAATCAAAGCGCCAAGCAGGCGGCTAATGAGGAGTGGGATAATATCACTGTAAAATTAAACAGTATGGGTGGAGGTACGATAAAGACGGCAAAAATAATGAATAAAGGTGAGTTGGCCATTTCAGTTAACGTCTAAACAAAGTATACTTAATTATTTCACTGTGCGAATGTTATTTGTGCGTCTGCCCATCATGCAGTGTGAAATAATCATTATTTCTGTATTTCCCATTGTAGTATTGTATTGTATAACGGGCTGGTGTCCGCAACTCCACGTCAAAGCGCGTATTTTGCGTGCGGAATGCATTGTAGTATTGGTCTGACAAAAAAAGTGCAGTAAAAAAGAAAGCCGCTACACGCGCCGCTTTTAGAAGCACCACAGGCTTGGGAATGGTGGAAGTTTTAACTTTCAAATATAGAAGAGCGCATACTACTGTTAATGGCTGGTGAAGGTTTTGCTACTGGCGACACATACTTACAAATAGAACCATTTAATTAATGTATGTTATTCATTCATTCTGCTACTAACTCACTAACAACTTATGGACTCTACACATAATATAAAAAAATGATTTTACAGGAACCTTCACAGGAAAATGAAAGTCCCTCTATCTTGGCACCAGTGGCACAGGCTAGTGGCACTTACACAAACACGCCAGTGAGTGATTTGTATATTAGTAATATAAAAATATACTTCTTCATTTCACTGTCAAGATCTGTCCGTTCAATGAAAATGTCTTTGAGCTTACTTCATCATGCTGCTTCACTGTGGCTACGCAAAGGTCAGTGTTTTCAAACCGGCTAGAGCCCACTAACTTTCGTTCATTACTGTCATTTTATAACAACAGCTGAGATCAATATATGTACATACACTCCCACGCACAAAGGAGAAGAGAGAAGGAGAAGATTAACTGCAACAACATCTGACTCTTATTTTTTTTATTACTAAGTTTTTACATGAAAAATGTATTGTTTCAGGTTATTGATGACTATGTATTGGAGGTACCAGGCACATCAGTAACCGTTGAACAAGTTATTGTATGAAATATTCTATATATTCTTTATTTAACATAATAATGTTATATAAGTTCATCCTAACTGTTTCACTTTTTTTCTGTAAACCACAAATATATAGATTATAGATAATTGTTCTTTTTATTTTGCATTTATATCACATACATATTTAAAAAACACTTACTTTCACTCAAGAAATAGTAACTTTTCATTTGACAGATGAATTCGTGTGTGAGATGCGAGATGACTTTCGATACGGTGAGCGAATTGTGTTTGAGAATACGAAATACTATGACAAACATCAAAATACTCACCCGTTGTAATTCCTCTCACTTCCGTCATCACTTGCTGGCGCTAGTGTCGAATTCACTCAATTTGAGAATACGAAATGTATATGTCCCAAGATTTCACCGCGGATTCAGAAGTGATTTCGCAAACGAAGCTTTCAGAATAGCTCTGCTGTTAAAAATCATCTTTATCTATCAAAATTGAACGCGTAAACAAAGTTTCGTGACCGTGCTACTAACCGTTGAAGAGTTCAAATCAAATCAAATCAAATTCATTTATTTGCGTAAATAAGGTACAGAAGGTTGGTAAAATGTACAGACTTGTCCTCTTATTCTGCCTTTAATTTCGGCGTGCAAATATAAAATAAGTTCAGATACTATTTTATTTAAATTAATTATTGATAATAATCATGCAATCATAAAGCAGATAATCCCATTAAAAAAGTATTATTGAATTAAATAAATGTCAAAATAATAATGAAAACATAACAAAAAATAATAATCTTAAATGTCAATAATAATCAAAATGTCAATAATAATCATAAATTTCAATAATAATCATAAATAGTATTATTGAATGAAATAAATGTCAAAATAATAATGAAAACATAACAAAAATATAATAATCTTAAATGTCAATAATAATCAAAATGTCAAAATGTCAAATGTTCTCTCTTGAGGAGACGATCCTGGATGCAGGATTAAGGAATGTCTGTCAAAAAAATGTGTTGTCACCAGAACCAAAGGTGTGTGCAAAATTTCAGCTCAATCGGTTGTACAAAATTGAGTTGCATTCCACCCGTACAAACACAGTACCTTCACCCCCATTTTTAACCTTTCGGGGGTAGATTTATCAAAAACGCCGAGACACGTGTGAATTAATTTTCAATCGTCAGCCTAAATACAAAATTTGAAGATCCTAACTTCAAAACTGACAGACTTTCATACAAACTTCCATCCCCTATTTTACCCCTTTAGGGGTGGAATTCCCAAAAATCCTTTCTTAGTGGAAACCTTCTCTTCACAAAGAACACACCCTCCAAGGTTCATGTCTCTAGGACCAGCGGTTTGGGCTGTGTGTTGATATATCACCCAGTCAGTCAGTCAGTCAGTTTATCATTTTATGTATATATACATAGATCAAGAATATGATTTGTGACAGTAACAAATATGTATCGTTTAATAGAATTAGAATTATCAATTAAGGATAAGGAAATAATCAATGAAAAAACCTAGGAAAATTTGAAGGACGCTATTGTCTCAAAACTTCATCACGCCTTTAATGTTAAATCCGATATACACTATTTCACGTAAACTAGCGAGGTGATTGGGTTCTAAACCTTCATTAATATAAATCACCTTCCAAACATATCGAGTCCTGAAAAGGGTTCGGATAGATTTGCAATACGTCACAGTAGTTTCTTTGATTTTATCTAAATAACTTAACAGCTGTTCTACTTTTAGGTCATGTACCGACGGAGTACCTACTTTTGAACTAAGCATGTATACTTAATATCTTTGCCTAAAAGGAACAAAACAAACAGTCTTCATTGCTATGTGGGCGTATGCCTACTTAGGAGTGCTATTTTTGGAAGATTAGGTGCATAAAGATCTGTGACTGCAGTAACTGGTAATTCTGGCTGGCATAATAATATTATTATGTACTCATAACACCTTCTTTGTCGATGTGTTTGCAAGTCTTACCAGCACACTAAAATAACATGTTATTATTATTTTAAGTATATTTATAGTTTGTAAATAACCTTAATAATTGATTTGTCGAATATGTCATATACATCATTTTGGCAGACGATGGGTTTCGTGTTATGAAAACACAAGGTGCGATACACTGTTTCTAGCATAACTAACGAATTACTTGAGATTACAACATCACACAATAACACGGGGCACAATGAATCGGGTACAGTTCCAAGACGTCTCAACTCCGCCGCGATCAGACATTGCATGTCGTCCTCGCCTCGAGCTGTAAACATCTCGGCTCTGTAGAAGCACGATGTGGTGTGGGTAGACTTGGAAAGTAGGTCGCGTGATGTCACCACAGTCGTTCTTGCGGTTCGTTTCAAGTCCGTACTATGACCAGATCTGACATATTTATTATTTATAAATAATATACAGCATGTAATAGAAAGGTGTGGTACAGTGAGTCAAGCTGTACTACTTTCTCAAAGGGATCATCGCGAAAAGAGAATCAGCTGCAATTTGATGGTCTATAACCACATACTTAACAATGACTGCACCTTTCACATGATTTATTGCTATGGAACTGTGAAGTTGGGAAGACCCGCAGTTCAGTCTGAATGTTAAACGTTGATCTAGTGGTAGCAAGCGGTCCTGCTGAGGATGTGTTTTTGGGGTTGATTCCAATGTAGGGCAATGAGAAATTGGAGTTTCCGACAGAAATTTTTCAGTAGTAGTCTCCGGAGGACTGCCTCGTTGGTCTAGTAGTAGCAAGCGCTTCTGCTGAGGATTTGGTCTTGGCAATGATTCCAAGGAAGGGCAAAAAGTCATTGGGGTTTCCGACAGGCATTTCTTAGTAGTAGTCTCCGGTTTGGACTTGTACAAGGTGGATAGCAATAGGCTCGCTCCCTATTACACGTGACTTGAAACATAACTGGCGAAATGTGGGTGTACTAAGGTTCAACAATATTTCGCATAACACAAAATATCATGGCTTAATTTACCCCGAAGAGTTATCAAACATTTTGGGGTATTATACAACGTGTAACAGAAATGGTATAGTCATATGAAAGGATATGCTGCAGACCATCAAACTGAACAACTTCCTCCTTGGGTCCAATATCGTAAATGCGAAAAAAATATTAGCTGTCCCATACAAAATTTGATGTTCTGCAGCATATCCTTCCATATGACTATACCCTTTCTGTTACACCCTATATGTGCTGTTAAGTTTAAGCTTTGTTATTAGTTAGACAAATTACACTATGCAAAGGTTTATGGAGTATATTCAAAATTCAGTGTTCGCGTTTCGGAGAACGACGACCACTTTCAAATATACACGTGATTTATGGAGTTAAAGATAACCCCTAATGTGTTAGAGTAATGCACACTCATCACTTACCATAACGACAACAGTTGACCTAAATTCTCGTGTGACACAGTAAATATACCGGGGGAACCTCTCCTATTAAGTTCAATGAGTTGCAAAACGTATCAACTTTGCTTCCTCACAATTAAACATGAGAATGTGGCGTCCTCGAATCTTGTGACAAAATTAGACCGGGAATATGTCATTTATGTCATTTAGACGTGTGACGTGTCGTAAGTCGGTACTGTGTTACACTTCATCAACTTTATCTGTGCAGGCGGGAAAGAGCTAAAATAAAATAGAGTACGAAGTTTGATATTTTATTTTATTTATTAGGGAAAACAAACAATTACACATTAAGGATAACAAAAAAAATATAAGATACAAAAATGATACAAATGTGAAATCAACCACGTTCACCACAGATAAACAATGAGACAATGTGGTAAATAACAAAAAAGATTAATACAAATAGTGAAGCATCAACAACACCAACAATGAAGCTATTAATAGTGTCGCACAATTAAATTACAAAGTCACATTAGTTTTTCAATAAATCAAGCAACATTTGTCTAAACCTTCCCTGGGGTAAAGCAAACAGATCTAAGCTGCAGAAATTCTTATTATAATTGCTCGTAAGGCGACGAATAGGCAGACAAGCCGGCATTCGTACGACTGGTAGTAGTGGCGAATACAGGTCGTGCCCGCACCCTTCGTCCCTTCAACTGCACACGTAAATTGGTCATACATACAAGGATCGAGAACAAAAATAAAAACAACAACAACAACAACAACAACAACAATAATAACAACAACAACAACAATATCGGGAACTCATAGAAAACAGTAAACATGGTTAATATCCCGTTTCTTGTATTAATAATAATCATACAAGGATCGTAAAGTGTGCTTGAATCTAATTTATATGGTGGCGTTATTAGGAACCATTTGTGACATTCTTTCATGAGATTATATTAAAAAACAAGACGACGGAGTTAGTTCCGCTTATGGCCAGGTCAAGCACAATTAAAATTTTGATTTCTCACCATAGACCAGGACTTAGGTAAAGAAAGATATAATATATGTATGATACTTTTTATCCTGGTAGTACATTTACGTAGTGACCTCCACGCGTGTGAACTTGCAAGCAAAGGTTTGCAAAATTATAATACAGAGTGTAAACAGACCCTTCACATAGCCGTCAACCAAGCATTCTGCACATCAAACTAAGTATCTTTACGCAAAAATTATTGCTGGGAATCAACTTTTTTTTTGAAGTGAAAAATCACGTTTTACGGTAGGACTCGGTGGAATGCACTCAAAGCATTGTGCTGATGGATGGATTGAATAGTACGGGGTCGTGGAGGTGTATAAAGTAAAAATACAAATAATACAAATACAAATACAAAATCTTTATTTCTGAATCAAAAAAAGTTTTACATAAGTTGGTGATTGGAGCCTCCTTTTAAGCAAGTAATGCCTGTATTAGGACACTCCGCTCTTCTACATCAATATACAATAAATAAAAAACTTAGATTTAACAGCATGCTTATGTATGTATATGATATGTGTGAGTGTGTGAATGTGTTAGTGTGATGGTGTGTGCATGTGTGTGTGTTTGCGTGTGTATGTGTGTTTCATTTCGTGTGTTGTAATAATGCCTCAGTGTCTGCGTAATTCAGTGACTTTATCCAACTGGTTAGAACTTTTTTACACTCGTGTAATTGTTTATTGTGTATATATATCTTCTTATTTATTCTATTATAAAGTTGACAAGCTAGTGTACTGTACTGAATGGCGGCAAATTTAGTTTTAGTTCGTGAAACCTGTGCTATGAGATCTTTTCGTCTTCTTGTTGTTGTGCTGGGATCATATGGTAGATTTTTATGTTTTTTTAGAACGGTATCTATAATGTATAGCTTTCTAACAGAGAGCAGGCCACTGTCCTGATAGAGAATTTCAGTAGGGCAACACATCCTTTTGAAATACATTATTTTTATTACAGCACGTTGTCCTCGTTCAACATGTATAAAACCAGATTTTGCCGCACCGCCCCATATTGTAATGCAGTAGGATATTACAGATTGTGCTATAGAGATATATATTTCATTTAACACGTTTCTGTCAGAGCCTGATTTCCTCTGAACATTTGTAGGCACTATGTGTCTCAATGTTTTAAAAATCCATCCCAACTTCCTCATCCTTCCAGTGACATGTTCAATATGAGAGTACCACGATAATCTGTGGTCAATAATTACCCCTAGATATTTTGTTTCTAAAACTTTACTAATAGAGGGACAAGCGCAATTATTAGATGTAACTTTATCACATGAGTGTACTCTAATGTTGAACAATTCATCTGGTTGTGAATTTTTATAGATGGAGAAGCATATGTAGTTGGTTTTCGCGGTATTTAACGTGAGAAGGTTGTTATCGAGCCAAGCCGCAATTTGGAGCATACCTTTCTCTGTCTTACTTTTGACATCCAACCAACTGTGCCCATGAAAGACAACGGCAGTGTCATCGGCGTAGGAAAATATATTTGCATTTTCAACTTTTAGGTTACAGAGGTCGTTAATGTAGGCTAAAAATAGTGTGGGGCCAAGTACACTGCCCTGCGGCACACCAAACAACACATCAGCATCATCACTAATATAACCTCCAATCCTTACCCTCTGTTTCGTGTTTGTGAGATAGTCTGTAAGAAAATTGAGAGGCGTTCCCCTTATTCCAACTTTTTCCAGTTTGTTCACCAAGGTGGGAACGGAAACGGTGTCAAAAGCTTTTTTTAGGTCTAAAAATACGGTCAGGCATTTCCTCCCTCTGTCCAAATAGTTAGTAACTAATGAGGTGAGGGCCTCAACCGCATCCTCGGTAGAGACACCCCGCCTAAAGCCGAAAAAATCTTCCATTAAAACTTGTTTTAAAAAAAGAAAACTTGTGAAAAAGTTGGAACTTTGACCCCCAATATCTCCGTAACTAGAAGGTTCCCAGGTATTGTATAGAACAAAAAAATTACCGCAAAGACGGGGAGAACAAGTGCCTTTCGTATATGTTAAGGGTCTATTTACACAATAGCAATAAGCAAATACCAAAAACGGAAACAGAAAAACTCGACTATAATGAAACCTACAGCATTGTATAACATATTAGGAAGAACAGGTTATTAATTCGAGCAGAGGCAACATGCCTTACTTTAATGAAATCCTACTTGGTAACAAAAAGAACAACTTTCGTGAGACCAAAGTTCTCATACAAGGCTAAATTAATTTACTTTTTCGTTAAGACCGATCCTTTTCTCAAGGAAATAAGAAACAAATTAAAAGAACTTTGAGGAAGAAGTAATACAGTAGGTGAATTATTCAGTTTTTTATTAGTTTGTCTATTTCATCTGCCTAGCCTTTTCCCAACTATATTGGGGTCGGCTTCCAGTCTAACCGGATGCAGCTGAATACCAGTATTTTATATGGAGCGACTGCCTATCTGACCTCCACAACCCAGTTAGTACTGGGTTATACGATACCCCTTGGTAAGACTGGTTGTCAGACTTTTTGGGCCACTGACTACCTAACGACTGTCAAAGATCTACAAATGACAGCCGGGACCAACGGCTTAACGTGCTTTCCGAGGCACGGAGGAAACTCGGTATGTAATAGGCGGTCACCCATCCACAGACCAACCTAGGCAAGCACGGCTTAACCTAAAGATCGACTCGAGCGGCTGTTATTATTTAGCCACGAGCTCCTCATTAGTTTGTCTATTTACGGTCTAGAAATTCATTGCTAACAGAAATCACTCGAATAAAATTCTTTTCTTCAGTGCAACTGCTGAGCATGAGGTCCCGGGTTCAATTCCCTGGTCGAGTAAATTGTTATTGAGTTTTTTCATCAGAAAATTCTTAGTATCAACCACTTCAATTCTGTAACTGCGAGTTGACGTGACGCAATAGGCTCGCCCCTATTGTATGGGACTTGAACATAACTTGCGAAATGTATGTGTACTGGTGCACCTCTGGCTAACCCTTCGGGGATAGCAGGCGTGGTGTTATGTGTTTATTTTGTGATATTTTGCACAATGCACTATGGCGGTATTTGTATTGTACAACGGGCTGGTCCACAACTCCACGTCAAAGCGCGTATTTTGCGTGCGGAACACTATGGCCGCAACAGTAGGCCGAAAATCTAACAAAATTAAGAGGTACCTAACTAAATTAGAATAAGCTGGACATTATTTTTGTGTATTGATGGGCCAGCTCAAGGACAAAGTCTTAACACCGACCTTGCAATCGACTGCACGTAAATAAATATGCTAAATCGAGTAAAATGCTTACCCAAGTGTCTAGAAAATAAATAATATTGCTCGTTTATATGATTAGTTTTGGCAGGGGCACCGCCGTATATTCCGACTCATATTTTTTTGGAATTTGTTAGGCAAATAGGCCCGCTTTGCTTTCTAGATCATTTTATCTACGTCGTAGAAACAATTTTCGCTTAAATGATTACCAACAGTTCATTCTCGGTTAGCTTGGTTGTTCATGGACGCACTTTTCGGTCCATATCGATAAACGATTTATATTTCGCTCTTCCTTTTATCAATATCAAGCATTTGCCACGTCATCACTTTCGTGAACTTATACCTACTTAAGACAGTTTTTCATCCTCGATTTTCCTCAAGCGAATTCTTAAACGGTACCAATATTGAGGTGCCTCAGTTCTTTAACAAGCAAAATTCGACGCTAACTCGGAAAGACTAAAGTTGAGTTTGGTGTAGCTAGGTATAGGTCAAGTAAAGGACCCATTGCTTATCACAATGATCAGTTTCAAAAGGCACAGATAAGGATTTCAGATTACAACATATGAAAGGGATGTTAATTTATGAAAGGAGCAAAAAAACGAAACCGTTTTTCGTCCCTACATTAGTTTTCTTATGGAATAAAATTCATAGGATCATAAAAAAACGCATAATTCATTCATTTCATCATTCCCTCTCACATTTAACCCGTCAGCCTTCAAAGCAAGAGTGAACAGGCATCTTCTGGGCACGCTCGTCCCATCATAGACTCCACAAACGCTTTCCGTCAGGCGAGATCGAGGTCAAGAGCAGGCACATTTTGAAAAAAAAAAATGCTTTATGCCATAAAAAAAGGTTACATAGTGGCCGCAACAGGAGAAGGTTAACAAATCTATATGGCTAATGGCTATTCTCTATAAGTTATCGCGAAAAATTGGTCATACGTTTTTTGCGATTTGTCATTGTCAATATCCCAATTTCATGAGCGAAATTGCTTCCACCCATCTATTAATCGTAACATTACCGTCATTGCTGTTCAGACAAATCCACGAAAAAGGCTATCCATCATCGAAAAATGCCTAGACATAGCCTTTAGTAATAGAAAAGGAAAAAGACAAATATTGTTGTTTGCCTCGTTGTTTGTTTGTTTGAATCGATACCTTACTACTAATTGAATATTATTTGCACGAAATCGTGAATCCTGTATAAAACTACGATAATATTATAACCTAAGATTTTAAACTATCATGGTCACTAAAATTATTATTAATACTAGAAAAGGGATATCTACCATGTTTACTGTTTTCTATGAGTTCCCGATATTTCGGCGCTGTTGCAAGCACCATGATCACGGATAAACTGAAGTTATTGCAGGTGGGTGTTTATGAGCAGACAAATCGGTCTACCCTCTTTCTTGTTCGTTTTTTGTACTCAGTACCGCTACCATTGTCACTCGCAACTCGATTCTGCTCCCGACACACGAAACTCACTGTGTCCGCTCGCGAAATTTTTTCGGCACTTTTCCGCTTTTTAAACAGCTAGACCACTGGATTCCAAGCTCTCGACAGTAAACATAACACAGAAAACAAAAAATAGAAAACAGTAAACATGGTAAATATCCCGTTTCTAGTATTAATAATAATATTATAACCTAATTTACAATTAACGAACTAATTCCATATATTCTTGCTGCAATAATATATCTATCCGGGTTCGCATCTTGGACATTAATTTAATATGAATATTATAATTATATTGACTGCTACTTGCATCCGTAAACAAACCTGAACTTGGAAATTATAAGTACAAATGCTAAAACGTGTGAACTAAATAATCATTTAATAATTAACATCCTGCATTCGCGTAGGAATTCCCCACATTTTTCGTGTTTTACGAAGAGCAAAACAAAATCATAAAATTATAATAAGAATCGCTCAGTCGTTACCAATCGCCACACGCAGCAGACTGGAATCCAGATATACATAATATGATTATATCTTTTATCTTGGAATATTACGAAGAATCTACATTCATAATACGTGTTCTATTGCCACACAGCATTGGTGACCTTAAGTCTACGACATGCATAATTAATTTATACATCGTCACTGGCTTTGGGAACTGTAAACATATCCCATGATCGGTTTATGGAAAGCAGTTGGAAGAGGTCTATATAAATTACACATTGAACAAATAATTTAGAGAACCTTTTTCCATTGGATGAAATGGCTCTGAAAAATACGCAATAGGTTTTCTAAAATGCAGCTACTTTTGATGACATAATCGTTCAATATCCAAGTGTGTAAAAAGTTAGAAAAACGAGGATGAGAAATGGTATTTAAACCTGTGCGTGAGATACACAATAAGAAAGAATAACAAAAAGTGTATGAATGATGATAGCAGCAAGAAACTTAGAAGCAGTTAACCTCTTAATTACATTAACGTGTAAAGAATAACGATGACTAATGAACGATTTGTTTTTTTTTTCCTAGTCTGCTCTGCCCCACTCCAGCCCCCGTAGCATGACCACCGCAGACAAGGATTTCTTTGACGGAAGAATCGACAAAGTGACAGGTTGTGTCGACACAATTACAGATTTCTTTGCACTATCTGTCATTTTGTCGATTCTTCCGTCAAAGAAATGCTTGTATACGGTGGTCATGCTACGGGGGCAGGGCAAAGGCCTACCTCCACTCTTCCCATTTATCGCGAACCCGCGCGTCCTCCTTCCAGGTCTGACGGAACCTGATGATTTGTTTAGAGTTTAAAAATACTTATGACTGTATCCTTTCCAGAATCAGTGGATAAGGACAGCCATAGGCATCACTTAGTTATAGGTACTAAAAATCATAACATATTTTTAGGTACATTTTTGTGTTACTAACACACTAACATTTTATGTTTTTAATCTGTGTTTTTGTGAAATTTATATGTCGGAACGGGTCAATAGTACGGACATAAAATGAATAGCAAGTCCGCTGGTGGTGATGTCACGCGACCTACTTACAAGTCTACCCCCACCACAGCGTGGCTTCTACAGAGCCCTGATGTAACAGCTTGGAGGCGAGGAGGACAGGGAATGTCTGATCGCAGCGGAGTTGAGACGTCTGTACCCGATTCATTGTGCCCCGTGTTATTGTATTAAATTGTAAAGTCAAGTAATTTGTTAGTTTATTATAAACAGTGTATCGCACCTAGTGTATTTTCATTGCACGAAACCCATGGTCTGCCCACATGATGTACGAGCCTAACAGAAAAATCCTGACAAATCCGACATATATGAATGTAACTAATATGGAGAAACTCTGAAACAAAATAATAATAATAATAACTCATCATCTGCCTGTAAACGTACATACACACATAGACTGCTAAAATCATAACCCTTCCTTTTGGCTTCGCCGTAGTCGGGTAAAAAGCCTCTGTGCCAACTAAGTTTGCGCTTGAAATAGATCACGTACAAGAAGACCTGTTAGTACTATTGGAAGCCGTAGGTACTAAATATCGGCTTTTCTGAACACGTGGAAATGCCTCGTGCTATTTAAGTGTTAAACTCCATGTATACCAAGCCGTAAACAACATTTTCATTTCCATATTATTCTGGAAATCGGTTCCGTGATTATAGGTAGGTATATAGTAGATGGTACGAGGTATTCTTGATTCTTCACCAAAATTTTACTCGAGACAAAAAGTCCCAAATTGAGACAGAAATGAGGAGCTCGTGGCTAAATAATAACACCCACTCGGATCGATCTTTAAATTAAGCAGTGCTTGCCTAGGTTGGGCTGTGGATGGGTGACCACCCATTACATACCTAGTTTCCTCCGTACCTCGGAAAGTCTTACCAAGGGGTATCGTATTACCTCGTACTAACTGGGTTGTGGAGGTCAGTCAGTCAGGCAGTCGCTCCATGTAAAATATTGGTATTCAGCTGCATCTAGTTTGATTGGAAGCCGACCCTAACATAGTTGGTAAAGGTTAGGCAGATGATGACATAAGTCCCAAATTGTCATACCATGGCTAAATACTCGTATATCGGTTTATTATTTATTATTTCGGGAGAATCACTGGTATTTGGGGCACCATCCATTTCTTCCCACATTTTCAGGAATTACAGGCATGATTTCACACCACGTCACATTTGTCTATTTTTTATGCTTAGAATTTGAATAAAAGCGTACATGATCAAATAAAAGATCACAAACAAAGATAAATCGTTTAGGGACGGCATTCGATGACAACACGTCTGCGAAATTGAGATAAATATACAGGACTACAAAAACTTATCACGTAGGTATTCCCTTAGCGAATGACGGTCTGCCATAGAGAAATGATGATAGATTGGAAAAGAGTGGCGACGTTTGTGCCATGAAGTACCATTAAAAGCATTTAAATATCCTTGCGATAGACAGAACAAAGATAAAGAAAGAAAAGAAAGAAAAGAAAGAAAAGAAAGAAGAGAAAGAAAAGAAAGAAAAGAAAGAAAAGAAAGAAAAGAAAGAAAGAAAAGAAAGAAAAGAAAGAAAAGAAAGAAAAGAAAGAAAAGAAAGAAAAGAAAGAAAAGAAAGAAAAGAAAGAAAAGAAAGAAAAGAAAGAAAAGAAAGAAAAGAAAGAAAAGAAAGAAAAGAAAGAAAAGAAAGAAAAGAAAGAAAAGAAAGAAAGAAAACATATTTATTTGGCACATGCCACAAGTGAACAACAAACAAAACAATTAAAAACTTAAGTTTACACAACAACAACAACTACAATAACAACACTGTTATCTTTTTGCAATAATCAAATGGATAGTGTCCATGCAAGTGTAGATAACGTGTGAAACTAGGCAATTAGACGGGGTGGAAGGGACACCGACGCGACAACGGTTACCACGTATTCAGTACAACATTCTGAGCCCCGCACAGCTAGCTGCTGAAATAACGCAGAGTGTTTATGCCTACAATGGTTATTAAATTACCTCTATAAATACCGTAATCTTCACAGAAAACATACGGACGCCGAATTTCCGTGACGTAATTTCCTACAGATGTGTCACTACGCTAATTATATTAACAAAATACAGAGCGTAAATGGACGACCCTTCACGAAGCCGTCAACCAAGCATTCAGTATGCTTAGTGCGAGTTTTTTTTACGTATCGAGCGCGTTAACGTTTACGCAAATTAGTATGGCGCTGGGTAAACGCCACCTAGCGGCACGAATTGTCGCTTACCCAGCAAAATACTAATTTGGTGGAACAGTGGAATCCCGAGGCCTTCACAAGATCGGCTATGATTATGTGTCATGTCGTGTAGTTCCTTGAGCTATGAGTCGAGTTACACTATAACTGACAAAATGCTTGCACTGACTGGACAGGTTCACTCAAATCGGTGTGGTTCTTTTTTTAAAAGTTCATCTCAGTCACTAAACCTGCATAGTCTTCATGTGATCATCCATTGACCAAGATTATGTCTGGACCTTTAAAGAGACACTTTATGACCTCTGAGTTTGTTTCAGCTCCAGTGTTTGGCCAGTGGCCAGTTAGTAGTCAGGTACGAAACACTGGCCCTATCTAGATTTGAAAAAAAAGATGACGTGTAAAAGTGTTTGTAAAAACTTATTGGCAAATACACATCATTTATACTAGAACAGGTGAAATGGCTAGTAGCATGAAACGTCTGGTCTAATAATAGTTGGACACTGATTGCCAATTAAACTACAGACAGGAGTATTGATGTATTAGCCAGACAGTATTGTTCGATATATCGGTCTTTAGACGTCCATATTAAGATCAATACTGCTGCGTACCAATGGCATATTAAACGTGACTGTGGCATCGAAAACCAGTTTAAGCTGGTCTCTTATTCTGTTATAGAGCAGTACAGCGGTTGCTCAGTGGTAATGGCCCCGGCTAAGTTATAGTTCGTCGTCTAACCAGATGCAGTTAATACTAGTGATACGATACCCCTTGGTAAGACTGGTTGTCAGACTTTCGGGCCACTGACTACCCGTAACTTAGGCCTGTGTCCCAGCAGTGGAAAAAATATGGTCTTTTTCTACACGGTTACTTTTTAGTCGTCTTACAACGGCAGCCCATTTCATGTATCCAATGACTACTAAACATTCATTAAAAAAAAAATTGGTATTTATGAAATTTTAATAATTTAAAAATAAAAATATTATTCAGTATTTTGACGCATGACGTTGTTAAAAAATCCTGTTGCGAGCGATGATCTACTGGAGTCGAGCGCTGGGTAGGTATGTTCTCCCGTTTGAAGGGAGAATATATAATAATAATATTTTTTTTTTATTTTTTTTTTTTTTTTTTTTTTTTTTTTTGATGTTTCATAATTTTATTCTAATTTATTTTTCTTTGTATTAAGGTAGGTAAAAAAAAATCGCGCCTTGAGCTATTTTATGTTGGGTACATTGAGTGGACCAAATTTTTAAGACGACTAAAAAGTCACGGTGTATTGACAAGGTCACATGTTATCATCGACTGTGCGACCGACTGTACCTTTCTGTTTATTATAAACTCGTAACAAGATTTAATAATATAATAATCTATTGTGAGAACATTCAAATATGTTTGTTAACTGCTTCGATCGACAGCTGTATTTAATAAAGGGTTATTCTAAGTTATAATTGCGAAGTTAAAATTGAATACTGATTTTGATTAGCAAGATTGACAGATTGAAATAGAATGACAAGAGTTTAGGTCAACCAATAAACGAATAGATGAGTCTTTCGATGACTGCTAAAGTTTATTTTTTTTTTGTATAATTTTTATACAAACATCATCATCATTTTACATTCATGAAATTGTATATAGAAATGAATTATCAATTTTATCAATCGTTGCATTCAGATGAATTCAAATATGAAAGTTCAACATCTTGTGAAAAGGACTGCAAATATGCTAAACCGCAACTGCTTAACTTTTGTGTAGGATGGGTATCTAAAAACGTAGGCGTTTATGGCTCTCAATTTCTAGCCTAACAAGCCAGGGGTAACACAAAAATTCCCAAAGGAAACGTTAAGAAACCAAATAATTTAACTATTGACGCAAACTCTGTGGCGGCTCCATTAATTTTTTTTTTTTTTTTTTGTTAGCCCGTTTTGTCCCACTCCTGAGCAAAGGCCTCCCCCCATTCCTTCCACTTCTCACGATGGTGTGCTTCTTCTCGCCAATTCGCGAGGAAGCCATCCAAGACGTCCCGCCATCTTCTCTTTGGTCTACCGCGACCCCGTCTAGCTGTTTCAGGGCTCCAGTCTTGCGATATTCGGGCCCACAGCTGTGCCGGCATCCAGCAGACATGGCCTGCCCAGTCCCATTTTAGCCTGGCAGCTTTATAAGCTACGTTAATTGTTACATAAAAATATACAGGGTAGCCAACCAATTTTAATTACCTTAGAGACTAACTTCAAACAACTTTTACAGTTTATTTTGTCTTGATTTCCAATATATTTTATGTTGGATTTTAATGAGGGTTGGTAGGGTATTCCAATTTAGTAACCCCTGGCTTGTTACCAAATTTTGTTGACCAGTTATTATTAGCGCTCTCACTCCCCTTATTTTTTCTGTTTGGGGATGATTTTGGAAAAACTGTGAAATACGTGTCTCATAATTTCAATTGAAGAGTGTGTACACCAATTTTACCAGAGAATATAAAGTTACACAGAAAAATCAACCCCCATTTCACCCTCTTACGGGTGGAATTTCGAAAAACCCTTTCTTAGTGGATACCTACTCTTTACAAAGAAAACACCCTCCAAATTTCATGTCTCTAGGACTAGGAGATTAGGCTGTGCGTTTATATATCAGTCAGTCAGTCAGGACTTTGTATTTTATATGTATAAGATTTAGGAAAAACAAAACAATTAAAAGGAAGTTTTAGGACGGAAGTAATGGCCTTTCAGGCTTCGGATGAGGACAATGTATTCATCTAAAGTCTGAAAGGGCTTTTTTTTAAAAAACCACAAAATGAGTTCCGTCCTAACACTTCCTTTTCATTGCTTTGTTGCAAATTTGTAAAAAGTTATATCAAGTTGGCTAAGAAGGTCATCATTTGCCTCTCTCTCTCTCTCTGGGGTCGGTCCCTCATGTCTGAGGATCGTGGTCAGCATCAGAGTTGCATCTGGAGCGGATGATCTGCCTCCACCGGTTTCTGTCCAGCGCGTCTCTTACACCCGTGTAAAATTTGGATGCCGAGTCTTTAATTTGATCGGTCCATCTTATCATTTGCCTAGCGTTGCCCGAACTATCTTGAGACCAGCTTCCAGTCTAACTGGATGTAGCTAACACCATTTAATTTTCCATAACATTCTGCATAAAAAGCTTTAAATTCTCTATTTCTGGATCCGTCAAACATGACGCAAAAATGGTAGTTGGCAGCCAGCTCCGCCATTTTTCATTCTGCGTATCATCCCGCCGATCGATCGAACTTGTATTCAGAGAAAAGTAATCTTTCACATGTTCATACACTCCAAAATAGAAACACTATAAAATATGATGCTTGCCTCGTGCTCCAGCAGACGTAAAACTTCAATCAGAGAAATGCAACGAAGAAAAATGCATTTGTTTTAAATGAAGACCCAAGAAGGTCGTGAAAGATGAAGTTTACGAGCTATTTTTATGTCCTGCATCCTCTCTTGTGTGGCGAACAACATACACTTAGGGAAACAGGGGCGGTCAATAATAGTTGGCAAGAGATTCAGAAAGAACTTTTCAGATGAAACGACTCTTCGGTTATTAAGTCGGTACATATTAAGAACAACTAAGCTGCTTACGTATTCTAATGTGCTTGTTATGGACCTTAACGATAACTATAATTTGTTATGATACTTACTGTTCTAGAAGTTTTGATAAATACGATTATTCAACTTCAGTAACTTTATATTATTGGTTTCTTCTTAAGTTATGGCTCTCGAGACTTCGGTGGATAAGACACTTTGAAAACTTCTACTACTTAGAAAACCTCAGCAATTTACTATTCTTGACCTGCCTTTTGACCAAAACTTATACTTCAAAATCATTTTTTTTTTCGCATAAATACATTAATGGCACCAGTGAAACGTCAAAAGATAGGTGCGTGGTTCAGGTTGGTCGTTTTCTTTTAAAACACTACTAATATCATAATTTAACCTTCATTGAACTTAAAACAGCAAAATAATCTTATTTCTATTTTTATTTATTTACTAGCTGTTCCACGGCATGCGTTGCAATGCACCTTTTCTTACTACCCGCGTACTACCTGCCTACTACCTACCTACTGCCTACCTACTGCGTACCTACTGCCTACCTACTGCCTACCTACTGCCTACCTACTGCCTACCTACTGCCTACCTACTGCCTACCTACTGCCTGCCTACTGCCTGCCTACTGCCTGCCTACTAACTGCGTACTAACTGCGTACTACCTGCGTACTACCTGCGTACTACCTGCGTACTACCTGCGTACTACCTGCGTACTACCTGCCTACTACCTGCCTACTACCTGCGTACTACCTGCCTACTACCTGCCTACTACCTGCGTACTACCTGCCTACTACCTGCCTACTACCTGCGTACTACCTGCGTACTACCTGCGTACTACCTAAAGAGAATTAGTGAAATCGGTCCAGCCGTTCACGCGTGATGCCGTGACCAAGGGAAATAGGGATTCATTTTTATATATATAAATTTTACTATTTATGTATATTCAGCAGACAACACAGGAAAATAATATATAATATTTAAGTACATTTTTGGCAGAAATTTCTTAAGAAATAAGCATTACCTACTGCTTATTTCTTAAGACATTTCTGCCAGCATACCTGCAAAAGGAGAAATGAAAAAGAAATGTAGACAATAGTACAAAAACAAAAACAAAAACATAAACTGCGTTCATGCAAGACGAACACATGTCTACAGATACTCTACAGAGCTAAGTCTTGGAAAAATACGTCAACAGTCTTTCTACGTCTCTTCCGCTATAACGAAGTTTGTTCAGTTCAAGTGAATAGGAACTTTCTATTGAAACACGAGAATAAAGAGCTGGGAAAGAATTTGTTTGAGTGGGTAGATCTAGACACCCACTAGACAAATTGACGTTGTACCTTCTATGGTATCCTTTGACTGGTGACATGATTTTTGTGTAACATAACTGGTGACGAACGGCCTGAGAGGCCGCTGCCGTATCCGGTCTATAGCATAGAAATTAGATAGGATAGCTTACCACAGTCTTTAAAAACAGTTAAATAATATATGAAAGGATAAAATTAATCTAACCAATTACTCTTAATGTAATTTTTAATTAAAAACTACGAGTAGCTATTACGAGGTATCTCCAATATCTAAAAACTAGAGATGAAATCAACGATTACAAACAAAAAATTTAATTCAACATATTGTAACAAAAATATTGTTTTTCCATAAAGTCAAGATACTAATTGATAATAAAAAAAATATGCTCTAATCACAGGTATCATAATACCAAAAATGACAATGGTTAAACTTTGGTATTATTATTGGAAGTCTCTCTTGATAAAGGTTCGTCATCAAGTCACTTTCTGAAGGCTTGATTTTCCTGAATTTGCACCTCATTTTCAGAAGCACTTGCTTCGCTTTCCGAGTCATGATCACTTTGCTCCGGGACGAAGTTTTCGGGAACATTTTCGGCTTCCGATCCACTAGAATCTTCCTGTGCCAGACATTCTTCAATTTGACAACTGTCACGCTGTTTAATAGTGCTTGACACTACATTCCTGACTCCTAACTCTATACGCTTCTTTTTTGGAGGTCCGGTATAATTCATTGCAGGTTAAAACTGGTAATAAATGTAAAAATACGAAAAAAACAATATGGCAAAATTACTTGCAAGAGTCACGTAACTGGTGACATAAGGTCTGAGAGGCCGCTGCCGAACTTTATACCGATGTAACTTAACAATTTGGGACTAAACGACGCAACTATCACTTGCTACGGTGTGGATGCAACTAAACTCGAAGCTACTCAGGCGCAGAAACAAAGGGAGCGCGGGCAAGGGGTTGAAATGATGTTTCACTGATGCCGCTGGGCCTGTGAGACCGCTTGTCACCAGTTAAAGGGTATGATCAAAAGTTGTTTGAACATTACGTAACAATAAAACGAACATGCCTTGAAAATGACCTTTTTATCAGTTAGTGACACTGATAAAAAGTCCTGCTTTAAAAAATCGAACGATTTATACTGGGTGTAACATGAAGGGTGTAGTCATCGGGCCTGTGGACGGCGAGCTATGGGCTAGTTCGTCTACCGGCCGTCTTATGACGACAGGCCGTGTGGACGGCGCGTTCGTGTTCCACGTGCGCCTCAAAGAGATGTCAGCAACGATGTAGGGGTCTGCAAGGGCCGATGCCTGCCAGGGCTGCGGGACTGTTCGACAGAGATACCGTGGCCCTGGAACACAAAGGGCAAAGAAGGAACATGGATGGGTTTTAGTCAGTACAAACCTGACACTCCCTTCCGCTCCGCCCAGAGTGGGGGTCATTTGATGATTGCCCATCGGAAAAGAAGAAAAAAAAAACAAAAAGGGTATAGTCATATTTATGAAAGGATATGCTGCAGATCTTCAAACTGAACAACTTTCAAATAACTAAATGGTCAAATATCTGTCCCATACAAAATTTCAATACCTACTCGACCCAAATGTCTGGTTTTTCGCATTTACGAAAGAAGAAAGTTGTTCAGTTTGATGGTCTGCAGCATATCGTTTTATATGACTATACCCTTTCTGTTACAACCTGTATAAGACTCCTGGGAGTGTCAAATGAGGTCGCATACCAGTAAAAAGTTATCACCTGCTTATCCTTTTCCAAATACGTTGGGGACGGCTTCTAGTCTAACTGGGTGGAACTGAATACGAATATTTTACATCGAGCAATTACAGGAAGACTGGTCAGATGTCGCTAAAAATCGTGAAAATCGGCATTCTCTGGAGCCTTTACCCGAAAAGGGATCCAATTAGCGTAATCACTATTATTATTTACTTTACACGTTACCATAATTTCCCATAATAATGTCATGATTTGTACATTTTATAGCATTGCAAGTTTTTTTATCAATTCAGTATGGATTATTTAACTTAAATTTTTTGGTTATAAATTTTGATCTATCAACTAATAATTTTCATGAATATTAACACTAAAATTTAATTTCATATTATATTGTTTATAAATTAAATTCCAATTTCAATTCTATTCTAATTTCTCATGACTATGATTAAATTTATTATTGTTATGTAATATTTAATAGCTAATGGAATTAAAAGGCTTTTTTTATTTTTATTTATTATTTTATAATTACAGTAGTTACCTAGTTTCATGAGCAACAGTTCCATAGATAGTGCACTAGACACACCACGGATATATTTTTAAACGAATTTTAAATAAGGAGGCGGTTATGCCTATTCGACCAACTTTTTTTTTTCATGTACATATGTACACCGATTTGTCCGTGGTTACTGATCTGATTTAAGTGATTCTTGTAGATTAAGGTCACGCAGTGGTCTCATATTTATTTTATTAACTTTGTTTAGGTACCTAATGTGTTATTCTCTCTAATAACAGGCATTTATTCTTCTTCGTCTATGTGGATGATGTGCTAATATCTATCCCACCCATCACCTTTTTACCACCGGACTAGCAGACGCACAGCGGCGTACCATCCACACTTGGTTGATATCCCGACGAGTCGTACTCAGCGCTTCTGATCCACTTTTATGATGCGCACAGCCAAAGTGTGGAACTCTCTGCATCTGTATTCCCTCCCACATTTAACCCGTCAGCCTTCAAAGCAAGAGTGAACAGGCATCTTCGGGCCACGCTTGTCCCATCATAGACCTCATCTATCGCTTTCCATCAGGCGTGATCGAGGTCAAGAGCAGGCCCACTTTGTAAAAAAAAAAAACTTTTAGTTACAATGTTAAATTGATACTTGACAAGGATTTGTGAGATACCACAACTAAATAGGGTAAAATAACGTAGTACGCTCATAGCGTTGAGCATGGTTTTAAAGTAGGTGTGTGCGTGAGCGTGTATACTTACTTGCAGGAGCACGGTTTTTCGGGCTTCACTTTTGATGTTCGTGGAGCGCCATCATCCTTTTTTTGATGGTCTGAGAAAAAAAATAAGTCGGTGACTTTTGTTTGTGAGATTGACTTTTTTGCCACCGACTTCCGAAAGTAAAGTTATTTTACTTTTTAGTGTTTTGTTTGGGAAGTATTCGTTTATTTTTTTGTTTGTCAGTATTTTTACGGAGCGTAGTTCTTTGTTTATGATGTGGTATGAAATAAATTTTACTAGGCACTTCAAGTATGAGGGATTTATTGCATTATAATCATAAAAAATCTAGTTCTGATTACACCCAAGCTCTCACAATTTACGGCTCCCTTGGGAACGCGGTAGTCCTATTTTTTATCTGTGTATTCTATCTTGTAATACAAGGTTATGACTGGGGCGTCAGATTTGCGAGAATTTTGTGTGTGATTGTAATAAAAGTAATATTCATGAAAAGGTATATTTTTATCAGTAGATACTTACTATGATTGTTTAGAATATATATATTTTTTAATTTCTTCCTATTAAATCTATGGATTTGACCTGCAGGTATCATCAGAGACCATTGAGGCTGCGCAAGCCGATTATTCTTCTATACAACCGGAGAAAGCTGAAATAACTTTACTTTTTGGTATTAAACATCAAAAACCAAGCGAAAGAAAATAATGACGAGATTAATAGATATAAATCTATTAATCTCGTCATTATTTAGTATTATTGCTAAGCAAAAAAAAAAAGTTCTGAAGTGGCGACCGCGAACCGGAAGACGTTGCGTTGGAAGGCCTCCAACTAGGTGGACTGATGACTTGGTAAAGGTTGCAGGGATCCGCTGGATGCGAGACGCACGGGACCGGTCAATGCGGCGACACTTGGGGGAGACCTATGTCCAGCGTTAGACGTCTTTTGGCTGAAATGATGATGATGATGATTGCTAAGCAAACCAGTGAAAAAAAATTAGTTTTGTCTCATGAACTTGGAAACTTCCATTTGTTTTAACACAATTTTGGGCGTAAATAAAATTGCATTAGACTTCAAAAACTCCAAAATAATTTACTAGATATTATTTTTTGCAAAGATATTTCATCATCATTCTCCTTGGGGTTGGCGCAGCACGTCTTCTTCTTCCATACTTCTCTATTACCGGTCAGTGGTCATATCAAAAGCCACAGATATATTTACTACTTTTTTTTTGTAGTAACCTTTTTCCCAACGGACTGCTAATAATACATATTTTCAGCAGGAATGATAATAATATGTATATATGTATTAGTATCATTATAAGTGCCTATATAAGTTTTCGAAAGCAAGAAGTTACTTTTTTATGTAGGTATTTATTTTGTACCCTATCACAATATTTTTTTATTTAACCCAAAGATTAAGTCCGCCTATGTACCACTATTGTACATGAAGTTTAAATAAATAGATAAGATAATATATGCATCTCACTTTCTCATATTGTCGGAGCGGGATGCGCATGACTGTAAAAAAAATAACATACTTCTGTGAGAAAATCTACATTTTAATTTTTTTCTGTCAGCAATAGTATAGTTGCCTATTAAATAAAGTGGTTTCCTACGGCTTTGTATTGCACGAATCCCCATAACAATCAACCAACGAAAG
The DNA here is from genome assembly GCA_963082995.1 of Noctua comes. Classification (NCBI taxonomy): domain Eukaryota; kingdom Metazoa; phylum Arthropoda; class Insecta; order Lepidoptera; family Noctuidae; genus Noctua; species Noctua comes. The sequence continues at coordinate 9,250,042 of OY720280.1, read as the reverse complement.
GTCGTAACCGAAATCACTTCAATCGGGATACCGCACCTTGTTCCGGATCAAAACCGCTCACATTAATTTAATTGTTTCAATGTTTTGTATTAAAAAAAGCGAGGTTGTATTGACACAGCTCGCAAAAGAGTCATTCACCTGTTATGCTGCGGCCACACGACCTTACTGTCTACCGCCCGTTTACGGCAATAATTATGGCATTAAATTACGGCCTAAATTACCTAGATATGAAAATGAACTAGGTGGTAAAAAATTTCATTTTCATTTTTTTTTTATCTGTGGTACAAGGAAATGATAAAAATTGTTTTATTCGACGCCAAGCATCACTTTGTATGTACACCACGATTTTTATGATTCTTTTGTCGGGTATCCCATAGACTTGGTTCCGATTGGAATGCTTCCAAAAACTCGAGTACCTTTTCATTCGAACACTCCAAGTCGGTCGGCAAGTCGGCGCGCGGCGCATGCGTTTCCGTTGAGCTCATGTCGCACACTGAACAAACTGTAGTGTGGCCACTCACGCAAAAATTACCGCGGTAATCGTCTTTGATATGCAAAAAAAGACCGCCACCGGAGCTATTGCCTACCGTCATATTGATTGACATTGTAAAATTATGGTCATAAATCGTGGCTACACTTAGTTGTTTCAATTATGGCGATAATTATTGACATATTACGATAGTGTGGCCGCAGCATTCTCAGTACGCACAGTGTTTTATGAACCCCTTTTTTCGGACATCGCATTTTTATTAAAGAAGGTAATAGATAAAATCATTATAAAGCAAAATTTTGAATCCCCATTAAGCTATCAAGTCTAGTTTCTGAGATATATTTTTTTGAAAATCATCATATTTTAAGTCGGATATTTAGAAAAAAATCATTTCTCATAAACCAAGTATAATATGCAATAATGATGTTAGAAGCATCGATAGCGCCTCTTATGCTGCATATTTTAAAACACAACTGAACATCGTAACTTGGCTAGATCCAAGATTTCATGAGATTTTTGGTTTTTAGTTTTTCGTAATTTTCGCGAGGATTGTGCCGTATTGGGAAAAGTTATTTATACCAAAATTATTCTTATTACTTACCCAATACACCACTTAAATTTCACATCCCAATTCCATGGAATCTAGAAGTTATTCAAAATTTTCTTTTTTTGTTAGGGTTGTCACCCGGATATTAATAACTCAATTTATATTCGAGATCGATTATTAAAACCTATTTTTATAGCCCGAAGGCATCTAAGCGTACGGAAGAACGCAAATCGAGTTAGTGGGAGTTTTAGCCAGAAAACTGTTACCGCCTTCACCGCGTGGAGGTACTCCCAGCTTATGTTATTACTATTGCGAGCGTGTCTTTTGCGTATCATCAATCATGAAGTACGTAGGTACTTCAAACCAGGGTTTAAATCAAAATAGTTTAGCTGGATTCAAAATCTTTGCCAATTCAATTAACTTGGAATGCAAATAATATTTTTATCATTACCAGATAAGCCAAACTAGTTTATTTATAAATCAACGAAAATGCTACCAGATTAGTTTTTTTTTTGACAAAACAAATCAGATCCGGATATAATTTTCTTTTCTGAGAGCATGACAACCCTGACTACATAAAATCCGGACCAAACTTAAAAACGTTGTAGTTTCTAGATTCCACGGAATTGGGATGTGAAATTTAAGTGGTGTATTGGGGAAGTAAAGAGAACAATGTTGGCGTAAATAACTTTTCCCAATACGGCAGAATCCTAGCGAAAATTAAGAAAAACTAAAAATCTCGTATAAATTTGGATCTAGCCAGGTTATGATGTTCATTTGTGTTTTGAAATATGCAGCATAAGAGGCGCTATCGATGCTTCTAACATCATTATTGCATATTATACTTGGTTTATGAGAAATGATTTTTTTTCTAAATATCCGACTTAAAATATGATGATTTTCAAAAAAATATATCTCAGAAACTAGACTTGATGGGGATTCGAAATTTTGCTTTAAAGTGATTATATCTATTAACCACTTTAATAAAAATGTGATGTCCGAAAAAAGAGCTTCATAAAACACTGTGGTACGTTACCATTCGTTGCTGTACAGTGAGGAGCATAAATACCTTACTTACTTACTTACATACATACATAAATGCAAGGTCAGGTGCGTGTGCGTAGTAGTCGGAACCCATGTACGAGTATGAACCTGGACGAGGCAAAAGGAATATGTAAGAATCGTAGCAGGTAGCGTACTATGTTTTCTGCCTACCCCCATGAGACAAATGCGTGAATTTATGTATGTGTTGAATCTTGCATGTATATACATGTATATGCAAGATTCAAAATCGATTTTGTAGCAATCGACATTTTCTGAGAAAATCGCTTTTGAATTGCGGACCGTGACTGTACAGGCAACTTTTAAAACTGATTCTCTAGTACTGGATTGATTGTTATATTTTTTGTTACGAACATAGTATTTTAGAACCCATACCAAATTTTATGAAATAGGTCTTATCTTAATCTCAAAGTAGAAATCATCATTCTTTGCGGAAATTCGCTTTGGAATGTTGATAACTGAATACATGTTAGTGCTTAAGACTGTACATTCATTATCTAGTTTTTATTAAGTAGACTAAGTAAAAAAGTGGCTCGGCAATGATAATCATGAGTTATTATAAGATTATGACATAGATCTATACTAATATTATAAAGCTGAAGAATTTGTTTGTTTGGTTGAACGCGCTAATCTCAGGAACTACAGGTTCGAATTGAAAAATTCGTTTAGTGTTGGACAGCCCATTTATCGAGGAAGACTATAGGTTATACATAACGCTACGCGAAAAGAAAACAAGTCAGAAGCGGCGGGTGAAACCGCGGGGCACAACTAGAATTATTATAAAATTCCTACCCTACTATACAATATTATAAATGCGAAAGCTTGTGAGGATGGATGGATGGATGTTAGTTATTCTTTCACGCAAAACTACGGAACGGACTTGGATGAAATTTAGCACAGAGATAGTTTAAAACCTGGATTAAACACATAGGATACTTTATATCCCGGTAGTATGATCCCGTGGGACAATTATCGAACTCCACGCGGGCGAAGCCGCGGGCATAAGCGAGTATAACATAATAATGCAGCTATTCCGGCCAGAGGCGTTAAAAATTTCTAGGTAAACTAATCACTGTGGTATGTGGGTATAGTTTAGTTTTTTGCTCGTCTGTCTCATTTCTCATTATAATTTTTAAATAGTTGTGTGTCAACTCTTATATGTTTTTATATCACACTTTTTAATTTTACTTTCGTTATTTTACGCAGTACAGTTAAAATCAAGGCCGTTGCTAGCTAGGTTAACTATGTACTAATCCAATCAAAAATGTGTGAAGTACACATTTTTGATTGGATTAGTAATTTTGAACTTTTTATTTGGAGTTTTAATCTACAAATATTGCAATTTATGCGTCAGTATGGCATATTTTTTTTCCACCGTTTCCCTTCCATGTGCTCATTTCCCGTGCTTCCTCGAACCAGCCTTCGCGGTACGCGTCCAGATCGTCTCGGTATGTCATTGGTCTAGAAAAATGTAATCAAAGAAATGCTGAGCCAATCTTTGTTTTATTGGATCGTAAACAAAACACTCATCGAATATATTGCGATTATATCTGTGATTGCGATATATTCGATACAAAAAATCTAAGGATTCTTGTATCTATCTTATGGTTATAACGAAACTCTGTGCTGGTATAGACACCCGCGTTACTTTATATTCTGACGAAAATCAACTAAAACAAAAATGTATTTCCATATTAAAACTTTTGTTTAATAGCATAAGCAGAATCAGCCTATAAGGTTTCCATTGGTCTGACACAGACCTCATTTCTATGGGAGGGAATGGGCTATAATCCACCACGCGGGCCCGGTGCGGCTTGATAGATGTCACATGTCTTCGAATTTGGTTCTAGGACATGCCGGTTTCCTCACGATGTCTTTCTTCATCGTTTTGAGAGCAGTGGTAATGAAATAAATTACACAAAGTAATGCGCCTGCCTGGGTTCGAACCCACGGCTCGTAAGTCGGGGCTGCCACCACTGGGCCACCGCGTTCTCTCAGCAACAGGTGAATAATCGATATCAATGGCAAATTAAGATTATTTTACTACGGCAACAATTGATTGTCTATTCAAAAAGTACGCAAACGGAATCAAATCAAATCAAATCAAAAATCATTTATTTCTTCAACATAAGTATTTTACAACAGAATTAGTGATTGGAGCCTCCTTTTAAGCAAGTATTGCCTTTATTTGGAGACTCCGCTCTTCCATACCAAGTATTATTAGATAAATATACATATATTTATGTGTAAGTATGTGTGTGTAATTGTGTATGTTTGTGAAAGTGTGAGCAGGTTTGTATGTGTGTATAGTAAGTGTGCCAACATGTGATGTGAGGTGAGTACGTGTCACCGCACTTCCACTATCTCTACAGCACTTAAACTGTTGCACTCCATGGCATGCAACCGTTCAAGTGGACCGAACCAAGCATCATTCTTATTCTTATTCTTATTCTTTATTGCACACAAAAAACAAATATACATACAATTTGCAACAATATAGCTTCAATCACGATACAATTGTTAACAGTGCTTCTGTCGGAATGCTGGTTGATTATCGAAAACTTATGATGACCCTTCCGAAATATTTCCTGAAGCGTCTGTCTTAACTTAATCTATTGGTAAACAACGTTTAGTATTCAACCTCATTCCAAAGTCAATGCAAATATCGGTAAGACCGATTCCTGGAGAAACTCAATTGAAAATTATGAAGTTCCAATAAATTGTCTATTAATTTTGCTTTAGTGAGTTGAAAACAATTTATCGGTCCATCTTGATGAACTTCTGAAGTTTCAAGGACTTGAGTTAATTTAACATCGCTGGAGTTTTTTTCTTGTATTAATTTAGTTAACGCAGTTTTTAATCAGAAGTAAAATATATTATTTCTAGCCAATTTTCTTGTTCCAAATCAGAAAATTAAAGATCTCTTCATAATGATATTTTCATCAAACCCGTAGTTTGGTTCTCCTCCTATCTCTTCATTTAACGAAGTAACGTTTATAATTCAATATTAGACGGCACGATTGGCGCAGTGGCTGAGCGATTGGCTGCTGCGCTGCGTGTCGCGGGTTCTATCCACAAACGGAGCAAATATTTGTATGATCTACAGGTAGTTGTTCCGGGTCTGGCTGTTTGTGTACGTGAGTCTAAATGTTTGTTAACGCACACACGATGAAAAAAAAAAAAAAAATATATATTATGTGCCTGAAATCAGATCGTAGATTAGATTGTGTGTTGTACATAATTTATTCAGTTAATAAGGATACTGCTCCCAACTTCCGAGAATTCACTTAAGTACACATGCCAGACGGTATCATTATTTTTCTGCGTAAAACCTTTCACACAGGAATAACAAAGCGATAGTTTACCTATCAGTAGACAGTCTCCTCGTAATGGCATTGCTTCAGAGAACATTTACGACCAAAGATAAAGCTGTAGTGTAGCCAACAGTAAAATGTTTCGAGGCATGTATTTAGTCTTCCAAGGTATATCTACGCAAAAAAAACGACACATAAAATCAAGTGAAGATATCCATGAAAGCAAAATTTCAGCCCAGTGTGAGGCGGTCTTCGCCGCTCGACCGCGCAGTCGGGTGGCGTACATATGGGTGTTAGGCAACAACGGATTTCACACAAGCCATTGCAACCGCGACGTGAGATGCGCTTCACCGCCCGACCGCACGGATAAGCGGTGTCGTGTGATAACCACCATAGTTATAAGTGTTTATGCCCTGAGTTATAAGGTTGAAAATTGTCAACCATCAGTGAGCGCGGTAGTACAACACATGGTGTCTATAACGAGACTCAACAACGCGATGTGTCTAAATTAAATGAATGTCGAGTGCTCTGATTGGCTGTTAATAATTCAGTCAACTAATCAAAGCATATGCTTGTCACCTTTTGTTTTTCCTAATTTTTGAGTTGATTTTTGTTACACAAACCGGCCATTAGTCTAATCGAGCGTTACTTTTCATTGTCATAAAAAAAGCCATTTAATTTTTAACTTCTTTTAAAAGCTATAATTTTGTAGTAGGTACTTCAATTATTGTTTAACTGTCCATGTAGTAGCATTTACTTTCGAAAGTTTCAGTTTTAAGGGTTTTTGCTCAATTGATTCAAGAAACGTTGTTTTGAAACTTCGGAATATATTTTGAGTATTATTTCGAAGCTTCTGTGAAATAATTTTAGTAATTTTATTATTTCACTAGCGTTTGCCCGCAGCTTCACTTGCTTCAATTTATAATTTGGCAATCAATTCGGGCTGTACTCTGCCTGCAATAATATAATTCAATCAAGATTCGAAAGACACGTGGCGCCATCTACTACCATAAGAACGTTATAGTGGTTTTCCTCGCGAGCAGCACTTTTTTTCGGGATGAAAGTTACCCTATATCCGTTTTTGTACACCTGACAACGTATATGTAAAATTTCAGGATGATCGGTTCAGTGGTTTACGCGTGAAAAGGTAACAAACAAACTTTCACATTTATAATATTAATGAGGAAGTAAGGATAAGGATTTTATAACATTAAAGTTGACCTTTTCAACATAAAGTGTTCCTAATACTTAAAACAGGACATATTCGTACCCGACCCAAATCTGTAACAAACTTTCTAATTTACGCTATTTTCACAGTAATTTTCTCATTAGTTCCCGGAACACCATATGGATGTAAGTTTATAAGTCGAAATATTTACGAGTTACTTTGATAAATCGTTTTGGGAAAGGAACAGGCGTTGTTGTTAATAATTGCCTAGTCATTGTCAATTGCTTTCAGAATGCTGCTGGACACAATACCCTGAACGTAAATTATTTTACTTTCGAGGGTAAAATTTAATGAGTGTGCTTCGATACAGCAAAATAAATACTTTTAACCATTTCAGTGTTTGAATGATAAGCTCGTGTATTATTTGGCAGTTAATCAAAAACCTATAAACCTAATTTAATTTATTTTCAACCTTATTTGCAAGAAGGATAAGAACCTTATTCGTAGGCCCAATTAAAGTGATTATACATTTTAGTTTGGTGAATATAACAAGTAAAATTTAATTAAAGTTTAAAAAAACCCGACTACATATTGTATAATGTACCTAGGTATATAAACATATAAGCAAAAAAAAAAAATTACAATTTAGCGCCAAAAATCCGCTATTTTGTTTTTGTAAACACCTATCTAAGGACACTTGGGTTTTTGAGACGAATCTAATGATACCGTAATCGTCGAAATCAACCCAGCCATTTCGAAGATACGAGGTAATAAAGAAATTTAAGAAGAAACAAATAAACAAAGAAACATACAAGATACGCGCGAAAATCATAACTTCCTTGGCAGTCGGGTAAAAAATAACGATCAAAAACTATTTAAAATAAGATTCAATTTCTTCATTTTTTAATAATATCGCATTCAGATCCAACATAAGCTGACATTAAACATGTAAACTCCGAAGAGTTACGCAGAGGTGTACCTAAAAGTACACCCACATTTGGCCAGCTGTGCTTAATTTCCACGTATCAGGGATCGAGGCTATTGTCATCAACTTGGCACAAATCCAGACTCCATGGTTGCTACTGAGAAATTCCTGATAGTGTCAGATCTAACTGCCACAAAAAATTAAACGTGGGATGTTACCGTTCCTTCTTTTGTTTTTCTTACTTTAAGATCGAAAACAAAAACATTATGACTGTGATAAACATCACGTGTGTTCTTTGGTTTTAAAGCGAAAATATAATTAATGATTACAAGAATAGTCGTCTCTAATTAACATTGGCAGCAGTACACACGAATTTGATTCTCAACACGATTTTTGTCGGGGATAGTGCAAATCCGCGAAACTAGCATTGAATAATTCCGCGTATCTGTCAAATGTAGCCAATTTCAATTACGCATTGTCGTAGCGACTAAATTAATGACTTATGATTTTATTTTTAGACCGAGAAAAAATATATTTTGGAGCCATGAATATGCTGATTCAGGGAATAATAATAAAAAAAATCGTAAATATTTTTTTCATAGCTATTTTTACTCGATTAAATATATAATCATGATAGTGATAATCCTGCAACAGCATGCAATGAACTCATACTAATAATTTTATGGTCGTTTGAATGGTATGTTGCAGTTTTACAACTTTATGCATTTAAGGGTTTTAGATTTCTACTGTTAACAATACTTAGAACACATGAATTGTTACTATTCATGTAAAAATGAGGTCAAAAATCGTTGAAATATTAAAAATATAAACTTACAGCCTTCTCCTGTAAACCTACACGAAGTGCAGATTCGCGGACTTTTTCGTATGGCAGATTCGCGGATTTGCACTATCCCCGACGTTTAGTTAATTGTACACCGTGACTTTTTAGTCGTCTTACAACGGCAGCCCACTTCATGTATCCAATGACTACTAGGCATTCATAAAAAAATTGTATTTATGAGATTTTAATGATTTAAAAATAAAAATATTACTTTAGTTTAGTTTATTTATTAATAATTATCAAAATTACAGGTCATATTTTGAAAAACATAAAATACAAATCATAATACATTATTCAGTATCATGACGCATGACGTAGATAAAACACCCTGTTGCGAGCGATGATCTACTGGAGTCGAGCGCTGGGTAGGTATGTTCTCCCGTTTGACACGTAAACATCATTAACAGGAAGTTTCATTATTTTATTCTAATGTATTATTTATTTATTTACCACCAACCACAGCAACATTACAGACCAAGTCCAATATGATGATACAACACAGAATTAAACATCATAAACAGTAAAATTACATTTTTTTAAAATACGGTGGGTACGGTACGGTTTCTGGTAGCAAAAAAAAATCGCGCCTAGAGCTATTTTATGTCGGGTACATTAAGTGGATCACTTTTGTAAGACGACTAAAAAGTCACGGTGTATACCCAGCATGTTGTTATTGAAAGTCACTTTTCGTCTGTCTGTGAAGACGAAGAATAACAACTCGGTCAGTGTTGTTCTTCTACACCACGCAAAGATTATTCACCAACATTAGAGTGTTAGTAGTTAATATAAATGTGTAATTCTGTAAACGTCCATACGTACTTGTGCGTAAGCAAATAAATTTATTGTTAACTGAGTAATAGAGAAAAGGTAGAAAAGTTAGGCAACCTAACATAAGATGTGTCCAGTTACATACGAGTACTTGAGTGGGGTGTTTACATGAGAAGTTCACTTTCCGTTTGTTGGGCAGCAAACAAAACGATAAAATCGAGAATGAATACCACCGTGGCGCTATACAACACTTTGAGAACTGCCACTCATAGCTTACTTCAGTAATTTAGCCTACTTCAGTAACTAAGTTTACAGTCGATTACATGGGCACCGGTGTCTTACAGGGTGGCTCAAAAATAAAACGTCCAAAAGAAAATTTTAGATGACTCTTTCGACGGGCTTCTTGAAGCACCCAAATGTATCTTTATCGATTATTTTTTTACAGTTTAAGAGTTTTCAAAATTTACATTTAGACGTCCATCCTTTGGACATGTACAATGAAGGACAGAGTGATGATCACCACGCATACTAACTGCGTAATTACAGTGGACTACATTTTCTCGAAATTTTCTGGCCCACGACCCACGCATAGAAACGACTCATAACCATACAATCATAATGCAATTACGATGAAAATGGTTTTTGTCATAAAACATATGAAATAATTCATTTTGGTAACGCGTTGTCTTCAAATAACTCACGCGTAACTGTCGCATTAGATTCAACGATAATGGCAAAATGCGATGTTAAGTGTTATCTATGCTAACATACGGCGTCAATATTGGCTTCACAAAGCGGCCGTTCACATAGCACTATCCTGTACGATATTTTGCGCTAAAGTCTGAGTCACATGTCACTTTTAGTTTTTACGGCCAGTCAGAAGACTGAAAGTCTAATAACCAGTGTTACCAAGAGGTCTTACCCAGTTACAGGTTTTAGACGTCAGATAGGAAGTAGCTCCATGTAAAATACTGGTATTCAGCTCGGTTAGAATGGAAGCCACCCCAAAATATTGAAAAAATGCAGTATGAAACTGTCATGTGATCCCAAATCTACATATATGGCAAAATCGTATAGATTGACGCCGTGTGAACAGAGCCTAAACATTATCCTATTATAGTAAATACGATAACAACGGGAGGTCCTAAATAGAGATGGAAAAAAATGGCTTATTGAAGACTGATGTTTTATTGATATTCGATTGACGGATAAAGTTTTAGCAATATGACCTTCAACCTTGAACTCGGCGGCTCATAGAAGATGGCGTGACGTGCTGGACAAAACCAACGACCGGTGGTGCACATAAGCCCTGGATTGAAACATCTAGAAGTCATGGGGAGAGGCCTTTGCCCAGCAGTGGGGTGACGCAGGCTAACAGTATAATGATGTTATTACTTACGAATATGAAGAAGACTTTTAAACTATCATGGTCACAAACATTACTATTAATACTAACGGGATATTTACCATGTACAACCACCACACACCACACCACACATATACCACACACCACATATTTACCATGTGTATGTTTACATGGTAAATATCCCGTTAGTATTAATAGTAATGAAGAAGACATACTGCATCGACCCCAAATCAACTGAAATGAAGGCAAGAGAGTGTGATCAATTAACGATAATAATAAAACTTCTTCTTCTTCGTAGCTTGGACCCTGTTCCCGATACCAGTGGGCTACAATTTTTTTATATTTTTAAATGTTTTATATTGTTTTTATTTTAAGAAATATTTAAAAATGTATAAGATTTATACGAAAATAAATAAAAGAAAATAATAAACTTCCATTTCTATGTCACGGATAAATCTATTCGTTTTTCTCATCTTAAATAAATATATCGCTTAAAAATTATAAAAACCATCGATGTTCGGTTCCATTTTCAGGCCAATTTTATTTCGTTCTATTGGATGTTTGTCGCATTGGGATTTGGAACGAATTCCTCATTGTAGTCTTCATCCACGATTCTTGGATTTACATTCAACACGTTTTGTTCCGAATTCACTCAGAAACTTTACTCGTAAATCTACGAGTACCTATGATAAACGCCGAAGCGAAAAAAAAATATTGTGGATATGGCTCATAAGCATCCACAATTTTTTGCATACAAATCAATTTTACCTAACTAAAATAAGCCTGCTTATCTACACTGGAAATCATCACTGTATAAAATTACAATTGAAATTGGCACAAAGTTTCCGAATATGAGCTGTTCAAAATAAGCTGTAGAATTGTTTTTTCTTGTTTTTATGGTATCTGCTGAAAGAAAGGAGGTATTGTTTTTTTTTTATGGGGACGCGAAAACAAATATGTTCAACTTCAAACCATTTTTATGCGAGCTTTATGTAAATAATAATTCATTTTCTTCCTCTGAAAGCACTTGTAAGTGATCAAGTGAGTAATTTACATGAATAAGAAAATGAGACAAACTTTTTTGTAGCAGACTGTAAAAATTTTAGTCACAATGCAGTCTAATAAATCACTATTATCGTGGAAAAAGTTCTTAAGGTTGTGCTTTAAAATAATTTATATGATAAGCAGCAATTTTACAAGCCATTGGAGGGCACAGGATTATAGTGTGTGTTATAGTGGGAACAACTTCGTATAAAAAGTTTCAGAACTGAAAACAGGTTAGAAAAGTCAACCAGTCTTCTGGGCACACTCCCGGATGACAGCGATGTGGAGGAGTACTATGACGCATAAGTGTCCTAAGTGTATTGTCGTCGTTGTGCATTCATACCTAGTTTTAGTCTTGTTTTTTTACATTTAGTTTGTATACAGGGTGTTTTTTAAACGTGAGCAATACTTTGGGGGCGTTTAGTACTCATAAAAATAAACAACTTTTAATATGGGACCGACCATGAAAGCGCGAAAAAAATATCAGCTGCTCAACACTTTATTGGTCGCGTAAATCGAAAAAATGTAGGCAACAGCAGATTTTTTTAATCATATTTCATAGTTAGCCCCATAGTAAGAGTTGCTCATATTTATGAGTACTTCACTCCCTTAAAGTCTTGCCCACGTTTAACCAAACACCCTGTATTTATTTAATGTTGTTTATAGCTTGTAAATTATTAGATATGACAACATGATAGATAATATAAGTTGCGCTCTTCTTTTGCCCTTTAATTAAGTGCAAAAATCAATGCGATCAGTACATCTAAACCACACAATGCCAATATTCCATACTAATGTTATGTTGTAAGTGTCACCGTCTCATTGATGGCAAAATTCGCACTCTAATTTTTTTTCTCTACTGTCCCAGTGCTGGGCAAAGGCTTCCCCAATTCCTTCCATGAGCTCTTTTCCCGTGCCAGCTCGAACCAGCTCTAATTTACAGTCCTCATTTATAAACCATCTGAACATTTACTATTCCTATCAACATACAAATACTTCAGATGAAAACCAATCCTTCTGCCCGCATTTACCACAACTAAGTATTTATAGTCGTTGACCTGTTAAGGTCGTAACAGTAATGCAACCTTCAAAAAATTCTCACGTATAATCATCTGCCTCGCCTTTTCCCAACTATGTTGGGATCGGTTTCCAGTCTAACCGGATGCAGCTGAATACCAGTATTTTACATGAATCGACTGCCTATCTGACCTCCACAACCCAGTTATCATCATCATCATCATCATCATTTCAGCCGAAAGACGTCCACTGCTGGACATAGGCCTCCCCCAAGTGTCGCCACATTGACCGGTCCCGTGCGTCTCGCATCCAGCGGATCCCTGCAACCTTTACGAGGTCATCGGTCCACCTAGTGGGAGGCCTTCCAACGCAGCGTCTTCCGGTTCGCGGTCGCCACTCCAGAACTTTTCGGCCCCATCGGCCATCCGTTCTGCGAGCAATGTGCCCTGCCCACTGCCACTTAAGTTTGGCTATTCTTCGGGCTACGTCGGTAACTCTGGTTCTCTTGCGGATCTCCTCATTTCTGATTTGATCACGCAAGGAAACTCCGAGCATAGCCCAACCCAGTTATAGTACTGGGTAATACGATACCCCTTGGTAAGACTGGTTGTCAGACTTTTTGGGCCATCTGTAACGAAAAATAATAACAAAAAAATTCTCACGTATGCTCTCTGCAAAATCATCTACATACAATCTATCAAATCAAAAGGTACAAGAAAAAGTATTCGTTGTGAAAACTCCTTAGTTAAAACTATTACATGGACAAATTGGTGGCTCGGGTTCGGACAAAAAATCTAAGAGATTCCCACGTGTTTCTAGTCAAAATTGTCTCTTTTGGGGAAATAGTGAAAAAGAAAGAAAGAAAGAATAACTATAACTTTACTTATAAGCTCGTGGTTAAGCCGCGCTTCCGTAGGTTGGTCTGTGGATGGGTGACCACCCATTACGTACCGAGTTTCCTCCGTGACTCAGAAAGCACGTTAAGCCGTTGATCCCGGGCGTCAGTTGTAGATCTTTGAGAGTCGTTAGGTAGTCAGTGGCCCAAAAATTCTGACAATCAGTCTTACCAAGGGGTATCTTATTACCCAGTACTAACTGAGTTGTGGAGATCAGGTGTAGGCAGTCGCGCCATGTAAAATACTGGTATTCAGCTGCATCCGGATAGACTGGACACCGACCCGAACATAGTTGGGAAAAGGCTAGGCAGATGATGACTTAACATAAGTAGAAAAATGTAGTTTTCTGCGAGTAAACAAGCTAGTAATATTTTATATTCATTTTTCTTTGTGTGTTAGCCCCCAGACTAGTAATGTCAAAAGCAAATACACACAAACTGAAAGGATTTTCTGAACATCTTAACAGGAGCCACTTGACCCGAAATCTGTTTAATTGGATATTCTAAGGACGCTATCAAAGTCGAATATCACTTATTTGGGTTCAATTCTTAGTCAAAATTGAGGCTTGAGTTAATGACCGAAGAGATTACCTCGGTTTAATATTTAACCCTTCATCCATTGCTATTACTTCAAGACTATTTGGCGTTAAATCAATTAAATACAAGCCGTGTGCTTGATGAGATTTCTCATCAACAAAATTAATAGAATTTTATAATAATACGATCATTTCAAATTTAAAAAATTAAGAATTTCTCACTATTTACCAGAGAAAGGCTCTTATCTGTCCGTGACTTAAATTTAATAAGATTTGACAAGTGTACGAAATTGTCAAGCCGCAAGCCATTATACAGGGTGTTTTTTTAAACGTGGACAATACTTTAGAAGCGTGTAGTACTCATGAAAATAAGCAACTTTTACTATAAAACCAACTATGAAATCGCGAAAAAAATATCAGCTGCTCCTAGATTATTGGTCGCGTAACTCGAAAAAATGTAGGCAACGGCAGATTTTTTAAATCATATATCAATAGTTAGCCCCATAGTAAGAGTTAATCATATTTATGAGTACTTCACTCATTTAAAGTATTGCCCACGTTTAACCAAACACCCTGTACAGGCTGGAAGGAACACGAAAACGGTTACCACGTAATCAGTATAATATCATTCTGAGCCCCCCACATAAAATAATTTCATCGGTTTTTAAAAAAAACAGCTCTTCCTACAAAAGTGTAATACGCTCAAAATGTACAGTTATAAAGACTATACGGGGTGGAAGGGACACCGACGCGAAAACGATTACCACGTATTTAGTACATCATTCTGAGCCGGAGGCTCTTTACAAAGCTCTTCACAACTCTCTTTACAAAGCTCTATTCTATAACTTCGTTTTATTTGCTAGAAAGTTAAAGGTACAGACATCAAGCTATCCATCATCATCATTTCAGCCGAAAGACGTCCACTGCTGGACATAGGCTTCTCCCAAGTGTCGCCACATTGACCGGTCCCGTGCGACTCGCATCTAGCTATCCGAAACTGTCAAATTTTCTCAATCAACCTTGAATATAATGCCTTAGCGATAAAGTTGAAAATCTATTAAAGAAATTACTGACAGATTGAAGTAGCTTGACGTGCTGGCGTCTGTACATTTAACTTTCTATCCAGCTTTGTAAAGAGAGTAACTAATTCTATCCACAAACTATCTGGTTTACCCTAGTATCCCATTGCTTCTCTCCACGCATAGAAAAGTGGTTGAAAAAAGAAACTTAAATCAATATTTACAATATAAACGTGCGCGACGAACAGATCCCTTTTAACATTGAACTTACCTTTAACATTGAATGTTAAAAATGAGACGTAGAATTAACGTTTTAATATCGTGACCTCGTCTGGGTAGGCTTCTAGTTTTCAATTGAAAGGAATATGAACTAGCGTTTAAACTAAACAATTTCAATTTGTTGAAACACAGTAACCTGCCCCTGCTTCATACGGCTTTATAATTTAACAAAACATCTAGGTTCTTTATTATATTTGTAGGTACACTGGATTTCTGTTCGTATAAGCGAGAACAAAAAATTACGAAAGACTGTTTTTTCAAGACCTTTACATACCCCAATATTTTTATTTTTAATGTTATTATCTCACTGCTATTGTATGCTCTTTTTGTTTATGGGTATTTTGCTTGCATTAAAACACTATATTTATTTTTCGTATGGTACTTTACGTATACACCTTCCGAAATTAATTCTCCAAATTATGATAAAAAGTGCATCAAATTCCGTGACATAATTTTGAAGAACAACATAGTCACACAGACACATAAAAAACGTATTTAGATAAACTAAAAAACTCACTTAGAACCTCCAAACAAGCCCATTTGGAAGCAGACGGGACTCATGGAAATAGAAAATGATTAAAACATGGAATGCGTTCTATACTGAATTTTGATTACCGCCATGTCTTTAATGACACTCGCACTCGATTAAGACAGAACGATTGACGTAAGAATCATCAAAATCGGCCCACGCGTCTGGTCTCTACAGGGCCACAAAGGAACAAACATAAACAGGCTAGACATACACGTAGGCCGGACAAACACATTATCCTCAGTCGGCTAATACAAAAGTGACTTCAATAATAGCGAAAGCAGTCTGTCAAACGAAAAAAAATGTTATTGTATAGCTGCTTTTAATTTTCCATCCCCACACAAAGTGAGACTCTCTATAACTCCTACGTAGAGTCACAAAGGCTTAAATTCATAATCCCCGTACTACGCAAATGGGTTTATAATCTCAGCCTGCCGTTGTAACTTCGACGAGAAAGCTGCTGCCTACCCTCTTAATATAATCCCTTATGCGTGATGCTTGACGTTTTTGGTTATAACTAATACGTGTATCTTTGTTTACAGGTAAAATTGGGATTGATATCAAGGGAACGGTAAATAAAATATAAACGAGCGGTAAGAAAAACAACCCGCTTTTTAGACTTAGGAAACTGCACCCCTAATGCGTAACATTACCTACATAAGAACCCTAACATGTATGGGTATACCTATATTTTTTTAATGTAAACTGAATGTACTGTATAATATAATGTATAATAATTTTCTTTCAATCGCTATCCGAAGGATTTAGCAGAAAGCTTCAAATTCATTGCAATACTTAATTATGTTAGGTCTTGAAATTAAACCATGGAGACTTATAACATCACACATATTTTCAATTGAACCAACACGCAACACTCCCGCGCACTCCCGAATATTATTGCCCCTAGCGAACGCGGCAGTGTCGATCGATAATGCTGCCCGCTGATATGCATAGGGTTGGGACAACCATGGGATTGTCGCTATCAGTCATGTTTTAAAAATGTATCTGCTCGACAGTATAAATGATGAAATGAATATCGTTGAACTGTCAAAATAATTAGTATTAAATTGTGTCTTACTTTTAATTTGATTAGATTTGTTTTTTTTTTACGCAATTGAACCGGAATTTGTGAGCAAACGTACCACAAAACTAAAACTAGGATAAAGTCACAATTCGCGACGACAAAGATAAATCGTAAATGTGAAAGCTAGCTAGGACAAGGCGTCCTAGGTGATGAATTGACAGCCCAGTCAACTAACGTGATTGATACTTGCTTTGACGCTTTGAAAGATGACTGACCTCTTTCAGTCAAAGCTTCCTGGCCATATTGTTATAGTGAAGATCAGGAAAAAATAGGAAAGATTTTAAAGGTGGAACGAATGGCTAGACAATAGGGATGTTTTCTGTGTGTAAAAAAAATATGATTATATGTAGTCCGTCAGTTAGATTATTGAAAAATATTGGATACGTATTTTTTGTTTTATCAAATCAATAAAAATTGACGAAGATAAAACGCATCAAAGATCATGAGGGGCGTGTGACGTCACTGTTCGGTAAAAAGTCAGTACACTTTACTTACAAGTATGACGTCACACGAGTTTTAAATTCAAATTCAAATTCATTTATTGCAAATAATAATATGGGTAGTTATACAGGTGGGTTTTTGAAGAACAGGAAAGTTGTTAGTGTCACCATATTCTGCACTAGGCTTGCAACATTTAGTTCGGAACGTGGTTAGTCCCTAAATTAAAAAAATAAATTCATTAAAGTTCAAAATTACATGTCTATTAAATTGTCAATTAAAGTCAAAGTAAATAATGTCAAAGTAATAATGTCAAAGTTAATCTATTATGCTAAAATGTCAAGATTAATCGTTGTGAAATACGCAATTTATGTCAAACTTAAGTAATAAACATTGTAGTTTTCGACGCACTGTATCTGTCTGATTTATTTTAAGTTTTCGTGAAAAAAGAAAAAATACGTGCCAATATTTTTTGGAAATCTATCTGACGGACTAATTAGATTTTTTCAAGAAACATGCCCATATAAATATTTGAACAGTTTGGCAGCTTGTTTTTAGAGCGTTGTTGTAGTGAATAAATGAAAGATCCATAAAGGGTGTAAATAGACCCTTAACATAAATATACGAAAGGCACTGTTTCTCCCCGTCTTTGCGATATTTTTTGTTGTTCTAGACCACACCTGGGAAACTTCTAGTTACTGAGAAATTGGGGGTCAAAGTTCCAACTTTTTCACAAGTTTTTTTTAAATACATGTTTTTAATGTAAGATTTTTACTTTACACATCTTCAAAACCCACGTACTATTCAATCCATCCATCAGCACAATACTTTGAGTGCTTTCCATCGAGTCCTACCGTCAAACATGATTTTTAACCCCAAAAAAAAAAGTCGATTCCCAGCAATAATTTTTGCGTAAAGTTACTTAGTTTGATTTACAGAATGCTTGGTTGACGGCTATGTGAAGGGTCTGTTTACACCTTGTAGAGTGTTAGTAACCTAACATTAAATAACTTATTTTCTAGTGTTAGTACCAATTACCCTCTGCACAAGAAAAATTACAATTGGACAGCTATAGCTCTCCACTACAGCTCTCAAGATGCTGTTGCGACTATCTCTCACGCTCCTGATTAGCGAGGCATTTTTCTGCGAACAATCGCGTGAGACCCATGGGTGTGAGCTTGCGCAAACATCCCCGACGCACTGCAGTAGCGAGGCAGTCTCAACAACATCCTGAAGGCATTACTATACTGGACGCGTAGGACATCAAGCGATCTTTTGGTGTAATTGACCCAGAAGTAGGAGCTGTAAATTTTATGATAATTTCGGTCCGTTGAGCTGGAAAATATTATTGAACGTTCATCTTCTCAATTTCATGATTTATACTAAGGCTTTGAATAACATTATGAAATAAGTGATCATTTATTCAGGTCTCAGTAATTTACAATGTCCTTACAACTTTATATTATGATCTAGTTTATAATACCTATAATAATAGTTACGTAAATGGGTATAAAACTTTTGTTTGAAAAATAACCATTTATGTTATAAAAATAACTCCCGATTTGCTTAAAGTTGACTCATTTACTGAAATAGTTTTGTTATCATTCTAGCCAAAGCTAAATAAACGTGTTTTCAACCAAAAACAGCAGTGCTTTTAGTTTTGTGATGTGTGCTTACTCGTCAGTTAGCGTCAATTGGCTTGTAAAATCCGATTAAGTACTGTAAAGGCGCAGTCACACTACAGGCAAATAGTTTGCGGCTTAAGTGCGTTGCGGTGTGAAAAATCGAATAAAATAAATGAATAGCAACACAACGCGCCACCGGTGGCAGCGGAAAAAAATGTGCTAGGCCCGGACTCCACCATAGCAGAGACAAGCGGAGATGAGCGAAGCGGAGAGGAGAGGAGATGTTCAAATAAAATAAAACTAAATAAATCATTTAATCAGGACCAAACATTTTGCTAATTTTATGCACCCACCAAACTGCGAAACATTTTGTCGCCGGAATTAGCGCTTGTCTAATACATTTGGTTAATAACAGTAGCAAATATTGTGACAGCGCGAGCCGCCGCCGCCGGCACACGCTCCGGACGGCTGCGGCGGCGGGCCGGGCCGTCACAATTATTCAGAATTACAAAAAAAAACTTAACTATAGTCAAAACTGACTTATAGAACTTACTCAGTGAATACCTATGAGTTCATCATTACAATGTTTAACTCGTTAACATAAGGTTTGTCACACACAACAGTTACATTAAAACAAAAACAAATTAGTGAGTGTGAGCGGCCTGCAAAGCGACAGGCCGATCACAGCGCACTGCTCATCGCACGCCGTTCAAAGCACACCGATACATCTCCTCTCCGTTCTGCTCAACCGTTTCCTCGAAAGCTAAGCGGAGACGAGAAGTGTAAAGAACAAAATTAAATTGGTGGTTTACAACACATTTCCTGTCTTCTCGTCTTGTCTGCTCTCTCTTCGTTCTTCTTCGTGGAGTCCGGCACTTAAGCTCCTTAGGCACTAAATGAATGAGTGCGCGGTGTAAACGTAACCCCAATACGAGCGATTTTAAAATTGAAAATACGCTTCACTTATAAAATTCATTATAAATCTATGGGTGGTTTAAGTGCTTATACGTTACTTCTAAACCAAGCGCTCGAGTTAGGGCCTCAAAATTTTAACCAACGATTTTTTCAATTTCTCAACACAACAAGGTATCCTTTTAAGTAACTTTGTAAAAGCCATATGATACTGTTTTCAGTATAATATTACCATATCTGGTATCACTTACAGAGTTCTCAATTTCACGAAACTTTACCTCACTGTTTGAAAGTTTCAGTGCCTCAGGTGCTTTACTGAGTTAATGAGGGAGATAGCTAGTGAGTATAATTATATTTTGGGAAATAATAAAGCTTCTGAAAAAAAAAACTTCCATCGATGGTTGACTGTTATACTAAGCTTGATTAAAATGAATTACCGAAAAATTAATACAAAATTAACCGACAAAAAATGTTGTATTTAACAAACAAACATGAGCTTATTGAAATAACAAACGAAAAATAATAAACTAAATTACTTAGTTGAAAAATATACTAACTTTGCAAAAAAAAAACTAAATTTCCAAAAAACATCTTCTGATAAAATAATCGTTTTCATAAGCTCTATAACTTAGGTTGCAAGATCGAGCGAAGCGAGCTCGGGACTTGGGGCACCCCGTGACAGAAATATGTAGGAGGCCTGCGTAGCGGGGCTACGTCGACTACACCTTATTACATTATGGTATTTATCTTGACGTTGATTTTATTCCTGTTTTATTTGTTTTATAGGTTAAAACGCAATTTAAGCTGGTGGAAAATATTACGTTAGCAAATGCAGTATTCATTTTCGGAATTTTCAGTATTTTATTCGATCGTTTCTTCGTCCTTTCAGTTGTCGCAGCATTTAAATCAAATCAAATCAAATTTATTCGTAAATCTAGGTTTCATTACAATAGGATGTTATAATAAAATGGTCAGTTCGCTACATTTTACTAGAGATCATACAAATAATAATAATAAAGTTAGTTGTGTCGAAACCACTGACACACATTTAAAATAAAATAACTCAATTACTTACATAATAACACAATTCCTTACGTTAAAGTAACATTTCATATTTTGAGTATGCTCATTTTTTTTTCGGAGCTTTTATTACTACCCTTATGTTTTGCTTGTAAAAATATTTGTTTTCATCAAAGTAGGTTGGTGTCATATTTTTATTCTTCTTCATTCATCTCGATCAGCTGTCGTCTCAGTATTAGAAAACACTTTGTGACACAGTTCCTGTGTCGTAAACCATCTTTTACATAATCCATCCATTGTAAGAGCAATCCATTGTGGACATTAATATAATTATGTTTGACAGCCAACCATCTGCCTAGCCTTTTCCCAACTATGTCGGGGTTGGCTTCAGTCTAACCGGATGCAGCTGAATACTAGTATTTTACATGGAGCAACTGCCTATCTGACCTCCACAACCCAGTTAGTGCTAATACCCCTTGGTGGTCTCACCAAGGGGTATCACCAAGGGGGGGTTGT
This sequence comes from Noctua comes, assembly GCA_963082995.1. Taxonomy (NCBI): domain Eukaryota; kingdom Metazoa; phylum Arthropoda; class Insecta; order Lepidoptera; family Noctuidae; genus Noctua; species Noctua comes. The sequence continues at coordinate 9,228,647 of OY720280.1, read as the reverse complement.
CAGACTTTCGGCCCACTGACTGCTTAACGACAGTCAAAGATCTACAATTGACAGCCGTGATAGTGACTTAACCAAGATTTTGTAACAATATTTTGATTTAAAAGAGTGTCCATGGAGTTTCTTGCCCATTCTTCTCCATAGAGATCTACGCTTTGGAATGTGCAACTACAGTACTTTCTCAAGTTATTATGCCTTGTGGCTGTGACTGTAGCTTAGCTTCATTTTTTTTTTTGACATTCAAAAGTGCCTGTGATGGTCTAATTGAAATAAATGTTTTGAGTTTGAGTTGAGTTTAACTATCAAAGGCACGGAGATCGGATCGGTTGGTCCATCCACGGACCAACCTAGGTAAGCGCGGTATAACCTGAAGATCGACCCGAGCGGCTGTTATTATTTAGCCATGAGCTCTTACGCAAAATTTTCTTTTCTCCGTATACTCGTTTGCTTAGCCCCATTCTACTTTAATTGGCCCTTAGATATTTAACAAGATAAAACAGTCTGTCTTTCTCGTTTACGAAATTAGGTTTGTTGTAAGAACACCCAATTCTGGGTTAAGCTCGCTATTGTATGTTGGTTACGTAATGGTTGAGTTGAATGGTGCTGATACATGCGTCATGTTCGTGAACGGGACGGCACGGGCACGGCTTATTTGAATAAATTATTTTATTTTTGAATTGTTTTTACTATGGACACTTTTAACGTACACATCTTGCTACATCGTTCTAACAAGACATTATGTACCATCTCAACATGAATGATGTAACCAAGGTTTTGTAAAAGTATGCTGATTTAAAAGAGTCTCCATGGAGTTTTTTTCCGTTCTTCTCCATAGAGATCTACGCTAGGGAATGGGCAACTAGAGTACTTTATGCCTTGTGACTGGGACTGTAGCTACATTAGATTGTTGTCTATGTTTCGACAATTCAAAAGTGTCTGTAACTGGCCTACTCGAAATAAATGCTTTGATTGATTGATATTTTTAATTTTGTGTGCAATAAAGAATAAGAATGGCTTGAAACCTGATTGATATCGTGCTTCTAATACCTAAATTTTTACATAAAATATTCATATCTATCAATGTTGGTACTACTAGTTAATGTTGTAATATCAGGCATTACAACGTGTGCTTGAACGTTTAACGTTCTCTCGAACAATTTCTATCTATAATTCTGCGTTAAAAATACACTCTCCGAATCTCATCTAATAATTAACTCATATATTACTTGTTTTTACAGACAGGCTATTTATGGGAATTCTGAGAACCTCACATAGTCTGAATTCAATCACTGGATTTTGTGGGGCCATCTCATGGAACGTGTCTACTTAGTTATTTAGGTATCGTGCGGTATCTTGAATATGAGGTGTATAGCGACCCACTCCTGCTTCAATTCAATTCAAATATTTAATTTCAGATCAAAAATCCATATTATGTTAGTAGCAGTATGACTTAGCCCAATGTTAGTATTACATAAAATTAACAATAATAAATCGAACCGAACCGGACCGAACCGAACCGAACCGAACCGAACCGGTACAATGTCGATACGTCACACATCAAACATCACGCCTGTAATCCCCGAAGGGTGTAGCAGAGGTGTACCTAATAGTACACGCATATTTCGCCAGTTATGTTTAAGTCCCATCTAACAGGGGGCGAGCCTATTGCCATCAACCGGGTACAAATTCAGACTCCGTGGCTGCTACTGAGAAATTCCTGATGTAACTCAATAACACTTTGCCTGACCCGGGAATCGTACCTGGTCCTGACCATCGGTCGCGCTTGCGACCACTAGACCACGACGGAGTCGATATGTCACATTATCGAGATTTCTATGAAATTAAGTTTTTAGGGAATATTTCGAATGATTCATGAATTATGAAAAATGAAAATCGCGGCTGTCATACTGAACTTCGAAGTTTTTAACATCCACCGATGTTACTGTATACATAAAAAAACAAAAGAAAGATTTGCGTGAGTTAAAAGATGATTATCTTGCTGTTTTAAGTTCAATGAAGGTTAAGTTATGTTATTAGTGACTGTATTATTGAACTTCGAAGTTTAAAATGTCGATGTACCGTATAAATAAAGTTATAAAGTACGACTTGCGTGAGTCAGAAGGTACGCTATGATGACTTATTTAATTGAGAATGTTCATAATCGCGATGTACGGAACTTCGAAATCTTACTATGATGAATTATTTCATTGAGACTGTTCATGATTGCGATGTACGGATCTTCAAAAGCTTGCTATTACGAATGACTAAATTTTGAATGTTCATTGGATCATAACCCGTTCCATTTGATTTATATCAGTATGACAGTCGAAAATCAAATCAAAATCTATGGTACGAAGACCTAAGTGATTACACAAACAGACGCGAATACAATACACAGGGTGAATTTTCCAAGTGGGCGTGGATGGCCAAATCCGAAATTATGAGGAATAGCGAAAATTTTGATAAAAACTAAAACTGCATCATTAGATTTTTGAAAAATCAATATTCCTAGCCAGGAATCAAACCCATTGATTTAAAAAAAAAACACACTGTATTATGATACCATTCGATAGTGTCGCTAATAAAGATCAAATTCTGGGAAGTAATGACATACGGCATAAAAAGAAAAAAAACAGTGATAGTGTAGAACAAATTAAAGTAAAAGTCTGACTTTTTCCAATATTCATAAATCGAAAAGCGACAATATGTTTTATACTACGAGTATGTATCCATAAAGATAATATTACAGACGCCAACAACTGTATCAGTATGCGGGTGACCTAGAAACTGAACTGGTGAACTCCCCTCTCTGGTAAACGTATCTGTGTTTGAATCTAGTCTGAAACAGAACGGATTAAATGAACTTGACAGCCGTATCTTAATTGAAACGCCCTTGTTACGGATTGTATCTGTACAAAATGGCGTCAGGTAAAAAACCTTTATCGAAACAACTATCAACATTCTATGTAAATGAAGCGAATCATAACATATTATTGCACCTTTTTATAACAAAACGTAGAGAAAAAACACATTTACCAAGAATTGTTAATAGAAAAAAAATAGGTTCTTAAAGATACAATTGCAGTGTAACACATTTTTTTAAAGAGTAAAGATTCTCGAATGACAAATCTGTAAAAACTATGCAATAAATAAATACTAGAATATCTCTTGTACTATAAGGGGTGGATATATCTATAAATATATAATATATATATATTATATATATTAAGTATAATATATATAGTAGTAGGCTCGGGTGGGTGGTGGTAGGTGGTATATATAGTGTAGTAGTAGTAAGCTCCGACGCAAAAATGGTTACCATGTAAGATTCAAGATTCATTATTTTGCATGAAATATCGTACATGATGGTCTTATAAAATAAAAGGTTTCACTCATTTCGCTGACTTCTTTCAGCATGCAAACTTAAAATTAAAAATACCTAACACAATGTACTCTTGGTTTAGGTACCTAGTACTAGTTAAAAATTTACAAAATGTAATAAAATTAGAAAAAAATAACAAATCAATAAAATGGGAACAAAAGCTACTTAACCATACAAATGGGTTTATAAGTATTGTATTCAGTACATCATTCTGAGCCCTCCACATAGAAATTTTTCATCGGTTTATAAAAAAAAAACAGCTGTTACCTACAAAAGTGCAATACCTACACGGTAAAAAGGATAGAACAGCTGATTTTTGCTTAAATTACCGATGAATAATTTCTATGTGGAGGGCTCAGAATGATGTACTCTCGTATCTGAATACTTGGTAACCGTTTCCGTGTCGATGTCCTTTCCACCCCGTATAAACTATGACTGTCTCTTTTGTCCAGTGGTCGCAATCCCGACTGCTGAGCATGAGGTCCTGGGTTCAATTCCCGGGTATGGCAAATTGTTATTCACAGTTTTTCCATCAGGAATTTCTCAGTAGTCTCACGGAGTCTGAATCTATGCCCGGTTGATGGCAATAGGCTCGCCCCCTATTACATGGGACTTAAAATTAACTGGCGAACTGTGGGTGTATTATTAGGTACCTACACTTCGGGGATCAGAGGCGTGGTGTTATGTTATGTTATGTTACTATATAAATAGGTACACAACTTCATTGTGAGTCTAATTAAAATACTAATTTACACCCTTCCATGACTGAGTAATGAAGCCTTTTTCAATATAATTACACAGTAGGTAGACCCCTTAATATATTGCTCTACACAGTGTAATTTACTCTTTCGTAGGCTGTTATCGTTAAGGGTGGACATTAAATTCGATTAGTCGCAGGTCATTGACTTGGGTTGGTGTTCATTACACTTGAACTTTAAAGTGTTAATTTGTGAGCGCTTACACTTACATTCATTTTGTATATATGGTTTGACGAAGGATATATCAAGCTAATAGGTACTAAATCGATTAAATTAGCCTCAAGGGCAATTTTGGCATGCTTCTTTTACATCCATCTAAGCATTTTAAATTAGATACTTAATTAAGGCAATAAAAGAGGCTTTTAAATGTCTACGATGCCTTTTTAACGACGGGGAAATAAGGGGCCATTAGGAATTGCATACAGAAACACGTAATGAGATATTAAGCTGGTTGACCTTATACATTCAGAGACACAAATTACCCTATTTTTGTTCATACCGTGTTTTGGCCGCGGTTTCACCCACAAGGAGGTCGTAAATTATCCCATGGGAACTTCCATGATAAAAAGTACCTTTACTCCAAACAGCTCAGATCATGATATATCCATGGGCCATGAAAACTTTCGCAGTTATAATGGGTATTAGTATGATAGATAGCTTGTGGCTAAAAAATAACAGCCGCTCGGGAGCTCGTGGCTAAATAATAACAGCCGCTCGGGAGCTCGTGGCTAAATAATAACAGCCGCTCGGGAGCTCGTGGCTAAATAATAACAGCCGCTCGGGAGCTCGTGGCTTAATAATAACAGCCGCTCGAGTCCATCTTCAAGTTAAGCCGCGCTTGTCTAGGTTGTCCGTGGATGGGTGACCACCCATTACATACCGAGTTTCCTCCGTGCCTAGGAAAGCATGTTAAACCACTGGTCCCAGCTGTCCATTGTAGATCTTTGACAGTTGTTAAGTAGTCAGTGGCCCGAAAGTCTGACAACCAGTCATACAAAGGGGTATCGTATTTCTCAGTACTAACTAGGTTGTAGAGGTCAGATAGGAAGTCGCTCCATGTAAAATACAGGCATTCAGCTGCATGCGGATAGACTGGAAGCCGAACACAACATAGTTGGTAAAAGACTAGGATGATGAGTATGGGTTATCATAGCAATATTTATCTTAGAAGCAAGCAAGTTCATTAATTATGAAATTCATTTATTCATTTAGACGGCACGGTTGGCGCAGTGGCTGAGCGATCGGCTGCTGCGCTGCGTGTCGCGGGTTCGATCCCCGCACGGAACATATATTCGTATGATCTACAGGTAGTTGTTCCGGGTCTGGCTGTTTGTGTATGTGAGTTTAAATGTTTGTAAACGCACCCACGATACAGGAGAAATTCCTAGTGTGGGGCAAAGTTTAAAAAATAATTATTATTATTATTTTCCTTTATTAATTTACACCCATCGCCATTTATCACGTAAAATCACACTTCAAACAAATAATTATTTATAACATACATACAATTTCGAGAAAATAAAATAAATTACAATACGCATAGAATTGACTCAAATACAATGACATAAAATTAAAATTCACTCAACTCAATTAAAATCCAATTAAAATTCAATCAAAATGCAATACAATTAAAACACAACAAAATCAATTAAAACCCAAATCATTCATCCAATTGTTTTTTTTTTCCATATTCTGTATCCATCATCTGCCTAGCCTTTTCCCAACTATGTTAGGGTCGGCTTCCAGTCTAACCGGATGCAGCTGAATACCAGTATTTTACATGGAGCGACTGCCTATCTGACCTCCACAACCAAATTAGTACTAGGTAATACGATACCCCTTGGTAAGACTGGTTGTCATTTTTGGGCCACTGACTACCTATAACGACTGTCAAAGATCTACAAATGACAGCCGGGACCAACGGCTTAACGTGCTTTCCGAGGCACGGAGGAAACTCGGTATGTAATGGGTGGTCACCTTGTTCTTATTTGAGTGATTCAAGATTGTCGGGTAACGGTAAATCTAACATCGCCCGCGGTTTATGGCGCATAAACACGTGTCTACGGTCCATAAACCGAACATAAACTGGACACTCGTCCAAGAAGTTTATTACCCGTTCTTCTTCATAGAAATATACGCTTTAGAATGGAAACTTTTCACATTATCCAATTGATTTTGCATGTTTGATAAATTCACAGTTGTCTTTATTTACATTATGTTAAGGTTGAGTTTCTGCTGGAGTGGCTGTGGAAAGACTGTAGATCCATATTTTTGTTTTAAGGGGGACGCGATAGGGTAGACAACGAAATTCAAATTTTCTTAGTTTTTTTTGCAATTTGCAGGTCTGTTTTAGGCTGTATGTTAAACAAACTATGATGCGCGACCGTTACACGTATGTAGATACAGAATTAAAATCATCGTGTCACAATAACCAAGTCGTAAAATTTTGCTTTTATGTAATTCACCTTGTTTGTTCTTGTATGATTTTCGTGTAATGTATTTAGATTTATTTTTTTAAAGCCATATCTGTTACGATTTAGAATCATACTTTAATCAACATGCAACCCGAGACGACCTGTAAATTTCAAAAAACGTAAGAACATTTGAATTGGCTGTTTGTTTATGTGTATTTAAATGTTTGTAAACGCACCCACGATACAGGAGAAATTCCTAGTGTGGGGAAAAGTTTAAAAAAAAAAAAAAAAAATTCGCCACCTAAGCTGGCGCTTTAACGAAGTCTCTTTGACGATTCAAAAGTGGTTTATTTGAAATTATTTCTTTGAATTCTGGAAATGTTAAGTCGATTGTTTACTAGTCGTCTCCAACAAAATCGTGAATAATTTCAGTCGGCACGGGCTAAGAGACTTTCAATCTTGTTACCTAAAGAATAAAAGACTTTATGCCACAAAGCCGAAGATCACAGATCGATAGTTAGAAAATGTTCTTATAATGGAATGCTCTACACCAGAAGAACTGATCTTAGATTTATATTACAGTCTAGACAATTGTGGTAAAATAACGAGACAGTTTATGCCATTAACGCTGTAGATAATATTTCTAATTCAAATAAAATTGTCGTTGATATACACATCGCGTGACAATGCTGAACAATCATTGTGGGTTGAGTAATCATTTCACAGTATTGCTAAAGAGTTATTGTAGTAAAAGTTTTTTTTTTATTTATAGTCACTCATTTGCAGAAGGAACCTGATGATCGCTTGTGTTGGGACACAGCCTACGGCCCAATTTCTAGTAGACCTAACGTGCAGGAGTAGACCAGTCACATTGGTTGAAATCCACATCGAGAGCATACGGTGTAGGACTGCCCCGCTTGGGCAGAGCACCGCCGTATCCTCACGGCGGCGATAGTCGGAGACCTCTCGCACCCGGCATTGGTCGAGGCCATGCTGCGGGGCGAGACGGAGTGGGAAGCGGTCGCCTCCTTCTGCGAAGCAGTCATGCTCGCGAAGGAAGAGGCGGGTCGCGTGAGGGAGAGGACAGCGTCCTCCCTCCACCCCAGCCGCAGTAGTAGACGCCCACGGCGCTGGACGTCGGCAGACGATCTCCGGCCACCGTAGGCGCGGGCATGCGGGCGGCGAGTAATGGGCGACTCGCTGTCCGACCATGGACCATGCTCGGGTCGACGGCGCGTTATGTTCCACGCGCGCCTCAAAGAGTGTCAGCATATTGACGGGGCCTTCCTCTAGAGGGCCAAAGCCTGCCGGGGTCGCGGGACTCATAGAATTACCGCGACCCTGGAACATAAAGGGCTATTGAAGGACACCGTGGATTTTAGTCAGTACAAGTCTGACAGTGCCTCCCGCTCTGCCCTGGGTGGGAGGACTCATTTGATGATTTTAGCACGATAAAAAAAAAAAAAAACCACATCGACCGTCTCCTCTCTTCTGTGAATCGAATCTTACACGTCTCTTTTCCTCTCTGCTCCTCTCGCCATATGGAAACTGGGCTTAATGCTTAAAGCTTCTAGATAAAAAATGTCTCACAGGTATAAGAAGCAAAGCCATTGATTTACAACACCGAACTTCATCAAACTAAATGTGCCATTATTCAAAATATTGGGTATCTGCTGTACAAGATAAACCGATCCAATCTACAGGCAACACGTTTTATAAATATTTTTCAGACTTTTCTTCGGTGTTTATCCAACAAAATAACAGCTATTAAATAAAAAAGGTACTAACTTAAAAACGTGGTGAAAAGTTCCTAACTTGAATTTAGAAAAACTGGAGTAGCAAGCGAGTTTGGTAGATTAGTTTGAAAAGTAGGTATGCCACAGGTTTTCTACATATTAAAGATGCTTAATTAGTATGCTGGGAAGTTTTTTCACTAAACTCAACACCTCCACGAACCCCGTACAATTCAATCCATCCACCAGCACAATGCTTTGAGTGCTTTCCCTCGAGTCCTAGTTTAAAAACGTGATTATTCACCCCAAAAAAAAAGTTGATTCCCAGCATAAAATTTTGCTTAAAGTTACTTAGTTTAATGTACAGAATGCTTGGTTGACGGCAATGTGAAGGGTCTGTTTACACCCTGTATGTGCGGAACTACTATCTGTATACAGAGCAGGTTAGGCGAAACCTTTTATGCAAAGCGTTTTCCTGCACTCGTATGCATGCAAAATTGAAAGGTTTATTCAGCAGAAAAATGTTCTTCTAGGGTTCCATATCCACCGTCTGTCTGGACGACATTCGATTAAAAATTTTCGCGTAGTTTAACCAAATGACATGCAGATTTAAAGCAGTGACAGTCCATTTATCATTCTCGTTTGTTTTACTGAAACAAGACGGTGACGTCATAAAATATTCTGAAGTAAATTCGTGTTTCTTTTTTTTGTTTTTTAGGATAGGATAGTCTGGGTGATAGTTACAATTTTATTTAATGCTAGTCTTTATTGTTTGTGTTTCTGATGCAGAGAGCAGTGGCGCCCTAATCGTCGGTGGTGTATGCGAACTAGCAGACCGTACTTTGTGTATGTTATTCCAACACCACTTTTCTTGATGCGGTTAAGGAATTAAGACATTGTGAGAAAAACGGGATAGTAATAATTATAAATATTGTGAAGGACGATACGGTTGACATATTTAATGTCGGGCATGCCACCGTCCAGGCGAATCAATCCGTCACATTATTTCCGGGTGTTCTCGTCTGGCTAACGGAGAGTACTTGCGTAGACACAACCTTGTATGTAGCCAGGATTATCCATCAGCAACTTGCTCTAAAATACAACGTTGTGGAATCGAAAGTGCCGTACTATAGGTATGTGCCCGACCCAGTTCTCGAAAATCACTGACGGGTCTATTTTTTTAAATATTATTTTGTATAAGAATATTTAAAAATGTAAATCATATGTACAGAAATGAATAAAGGGAATAATAAATACCAGTAATAAATTTCTGCATTTCCCAAAAATACAGATAATATTGTACTTTAAGTTTACAATTTTGAATTAATTGAAACACCTTACATTTAACATTTGGATGCTTCAGAAATCTGTACACAATAGATTAAACTTAGTCTCTTAGACTAGGGTAATCCTGTATCTTAGGGATGTCCGTAGAATCAAAAAATCGAAGACATGTGACACCTACCAATTTGTTCTGGCCCCTCGTGGTTGATTGGCCCACTTTCTCTCAAATGGAGGAGGCCTGTGATGATTGTGTTAGTTTCTGTTTTACGTTAAGGATCTTAACCAATCTATCTATACATATAAAATTCAAAGTCCTGACTGACTGACTGACTGACTGACTGACTGACTGACTGACTGACTGACTTATATATCAACGCACAGCCCAAACCGCTGGTCCTAGAGACATGAAATTTGGACAGTGTACTCTTTGTGACGAGTAAGTATCCACTAAGAAAGGGTTTTTCAAAATTCCACCCCTAAGAGGGTGAAATGGGGTGTTTAATTTTCTGTGAAACTTTTTATTCCCTGAGTCGATTGACTTGAAAATTTGTGTATTTACTCTTTAGTTAAAATTATGAGATACGTGTATCACAGTTTTTCCAAAATCATCCCCCAATTTAAAATTAAACGTCCTGACTGGCTGACTGATATATCAACCCCCAGCCCAAACCACTGATCCTAGAGACATGAAATTTGGACGGTGAATTGTTTGTGAACAGTAGATATGCACTAAGAAAGAGTTTTTTGAAATTCTACCCCTAAGAGGGTGAAATGGGGTGTTCAATTTTATGTGGAACTTTTTATTCTCGGAGTCGATTGACTTGAAAATATGTATACATACTCTTTAGTTAAAATTATGAGATACGTGTATCACAGTTTTTCGAAAATCATCCCCAAATTTAAAATTTAATGTCCTGTCTGGCTGACTGATATATCAACGCACAGCCCAAACCGCTGGTCCGAGAGACATGAAATTTGGACGGTGTACTCTTTGTGACGAGTAAGTGTCCACTAAGAAAGGGGTTTTCAAAATTCCACCCCTAAGAGGGTGAAATGGGGTGTTTAATTTTCTGTGAAACTTTTTATTCCCTGAGTCGATTGACTTGAAAATTTGTGTATTTACTCTTTAGTTAAAATTATGAGATACATGTATCACAGTTTTTCCAAAATCATCCCCCAATTTAAAATTAAACGTCCTGACTGGCTGACTGATATATCAACCCCCAGCCCAAACCACTGATCCTAGAGACATGAAATTTGGACGGTGAATTGTTTGTGAAGAGTAGATATGCACTAAGAAAGAGTTTTTTGAAATTCTACCCCTAAGAGGGTGAAATGGGGTGTTCAATTTTATGTGGAACTTTTTATTCTCGGAGTCGATTGACTTGAAAATATGTATACATACTCTTTAGTTAAAATTATGAGATACGTGTATCACAGTTTTTCCAAAATCATCCCCAAATTTAAAATTTAATGTCCTGTCTGGCTGACTGATATATCAACGCACAGCCCAAACCGCTGGTCCGAGAGACATGAAATTTGGACGGTGTACTTTTTGTGACGATTAAGTATCCACTAAGAAAGGGTTTTTCAAAATTCCACCCCTAAGAGGGTGAAATGGGGTGTTTAATTTTCTGTGAAACTTTTTATTCCCTGAGTCGATTGACTTGAAAATTTGTGTATTTACTCTTTAGTTAAAATTATGAGATACGTGTATCACAGTTTTTCCAAAATCATCCCCAAATTTAAAATTTAATGTCCTGTCTGGCTGACTGATATATCAACGCACAGCCCAAACCGCTGGTCCGAGAGACATGAAATTTGGACGGTGTATTCTTTGTGAGGAGTAAATATCCACTAAGAAAGGGTTTTTTGAAATTCCACCCCTAAGAGGGTGAAATGGGGTGTTGAATTTTATGTGGAACTTTTTATTCTCGGAGTCGATTGACTTGAAAATATGTATACATACTCTTTAGTTAAAATTATGAGATACGTGTATCACAGTTTTTCCAAAATCATCCCCAAATTTAAAATTTAATGTCCTGTCTGGCTGACTGATATATCAACGCACAGCCCAAACCGCTGGTCCGAGAGACATGAAATTTGGACGGTGTACTCTTTGTGACGAGTAAGTGTCCACTAAGAAAGGGTTTTTCAAAATTCCACCCCTAAGAGGGTGAAATGGGGTGTTTAATTTTCTGTGAAACTTAATATTCGCTGGGTCGATTGATTCGAAAATTGATGTTCACACTCTTCAATTAAAATTATAAGACATGTGTATCAGTTTTTTCAAAATCATCCCAAATCCAATCCAATCATCATAAATAGGGCTTCGAAGCTCACGTAGAAGGGCGCATGCCGCGCAGCGTTGCGTGGGGCGTGCGGGGCGCGGGAGTATTTACCTATAACTAAGTAGGTAGGATTTTTCTGAGGTAGACGTGTCTGTGAATATGGTTTATTCCACCGATTTTCACGTTGGCTCGCGATACGGGACATTGATATTAAATATTATGTCAAAGTATTATGTCTATAAATAGATTCCTAATAAATCATTTGATTGGTGTCCCGGTGTGTAATTGATATTACTATGAACAAATATTTGCAATAGCAAGTACACGTAAATCTATGTATGTACTGTACATACATAGATTACTTATTATCCCAGAAGTAAGATTCCGTGGGCAATTCCCGAACTCCACGCGGGCGAAGCCGCGGGCAGAAGCTAGTAATATTATAAAGAAGATACGCTACGTTCATACTAAGCGGCGTTCAAATATCGTTGCGTTGTTACGGCAGCGATAGATAATACGGAACGTACGAGTATGATACAGAAGGAGATAGCTATTGCGCTTGAAGTACTTAAATTACGACAATTGTCTGAATTTGTCTGTAACAATATGCGCGGGCTCGTGCGATATCTACCCCTTTTTATTTATAATATAACTTACCGATAAGTTAGTTCGTGGAAGTATTCGTTCCAGACCCAGTCGATTTTAAAATTATATTTGTTGTGGAATTTCTATTAGATTATTTTCGTTGACTCTCTTAGCCATCTACTTGGCCATCTTATTAAAACATAAATTGGCTTTCAAGTCTCGAGTGTCTTTCTAATCATGACATTATTTTTCCTCATCATTAACGCTTAATTAAAAGAAAAAATCATAAAAGGGATAATTAGACGACGATAAATAATCGTGCACAATGTTTTTAATTGTGTTAAATTTATTATTGTTTACGTCATGTAGGACCTGTTTTTATTTAGGTACTGATTTTTTTCATTGAGAATATTTTTAACACGAAGTTTAATAGAAAATAATACCTATTTATGCTTGCGAAAGATTTCAATAGCTTTATTTTATTTATTTATTTATTCTTTATTGCACACAAAAACAAAATATACATAAAAATTGCAACAATATAGCTATATAGCGATATAGCTTTGGTTTGTCTTCGACAGTGAAAACTTCAATTTTGATTAGGCAAGGAGTCGTTCGGTTTGCCAGAAAGTTGAATCTAGTTGCTCATCCAAAAATATAGATCTCTATGAAGAAGAACTGGCCAATAACACTGTACGGCCACTCTTTTAAATTAATATTTTAACTAGATTTTGCCCGCGGTTTCGCTCGCGTTATCTTAGAATTTGACAATCAATTCGGGTTGTACTCTGCTTGTAATAATATAATTCAATCATGATTCGAAAGACACGCGGCGCATCTAATACCATAAGAACGTTATTGTTGTTTTCCTCGAGAACCGTACTTTTTTTCGGGATGAAAGTTTACAATGCCCGTTTCTGTACACCTGACAACGTATATGCAAAATTTCAGGATGACTCTTTCAGTAGTTTAGGCGTGAAAAGGTAACAAACAAACTTACTTTCGCATTTATAATATTAGTAAGGATAAGGAAGTAAGGATTCACATATTTAAGTACTGCTAAGCATGACGTCCTGGGTTCATGCCCAAGTCAGACAAAGAGTTATTGTGTTTTTCGATTATGAATTTCGATTTACGTCCGATAACAATAGGCTAGCTAATAGGGGCGCTATTACATGGGACTTAAACATAACTGGCGAATTGTGGGTGTACCTATTACGGTACACCTCTGCCTTCACCTTTGGGGAAATACAGGTGTGCTGTTATGTTAAACAGCTACTGAATCTGAATGAAGATGCTCAGATGATTAAAAAGCAGGCGGTTTACAAGACAACATTTGTGCCAACACTAAAATGAAAATAAACAAAGACGTGACTTCGATAAAGACTGTTCCATGCATTATAATTGTTTATGTCACAGCTAAAAGCCGATGTAAGGTTACCCCTAGCCGGCTATACCCAGGTGCGGCCGGTAACAGTTTGTTATCCAGGACTCGCTGACCAAATGGATAAGGTTTGGTTGTGACCAAACGCGCGAGCCGAGCGAGCGCTACATCCAAATTGGTTGCATCAAACCTCCAAAATAATTTACAGGCTAGAACTAGATGTAATCACCTTACTTCGGCTTTTAGCCGTAACATTTAAATCAAAATAAATGATTAAGTATTCAAAAATACGACAACCGCAGAAATTACGTTATTATGACTGTGAATGCAGAAACAAAACCTAAACAAAAACAAATACATGTACTTATATTATTCCTACTACTAAATTCCACTACTCTGTAATTTTCATCTGAATGCTACATAAAATTAACATAATTTGGTACGAATAATTAGTGGATTGTGAGTCTAAAAACAAGCGAAGGCCACTTGGCACTTAGTTTGTGTTTAAAAAGATTATGAAACACAAACTAAAAAATAAAAGTTAAGAGATTTTGTGATATTGACGAAAGATAATGACGATTTTTAAATTTATTTTATTACTTTGTTTTATTTTTTAATATTAAAAGTTGCTTGGAAACAACCTCAATCAGGAAATGAGTAAACACTTATTTGTTATTTGTAACACTTAATCTTGACATGATAAGTTACCTATAGGTACTATTAGTAAGTACTACACAAAATGCATTTTTTTTTTCAAAATATTAAAAAAAGAATTCATTGTACGCACAAATAACAAACAAGCTATGCATTACCAGTATAAGCTAGTCTCTCATTATGCTGAAAGCTATACAAATCGAGATCAAGTTATGCTTGATTTGTATAGCTTGATAATTATGTCACGGTGACAGGTGACGTGTACAGAGAGCCTAATTTTTTATCCGAATTTATTTATCTGGGAAGGTGATAGCTGGACTAAACCATTGTTTAATAGAGAAATGGAACCAAATAATAAATAAAAATATAACAAAAAAATAAACGAAAATAATTAATGTTATGAGGCTGTCCTTAGGCGGTTGGATCAAGGGCCTGGTTCAGAAAGCAGTACTCCTCGATACGGCTCGCATTGTGAGGAGGTCCTGTCTCTGGAGCACTAACCACCGGTAGCTTGGACCCTGTTCCCGATACCGGCGGACCACTATTTTTTATATTTTTAAATGTTTTTTTATATTGTTTTATATTAGAATATTTAAAAATGTATTTAATATGTGTAAAATAAATAAAGGAAATAATATATCTGGATAATTCATATCCAGATATATTTATATTGAGATTTAAAAGTTGGATTCTCTGTTTACCCAGGGAACACCAACGACTGAACGATCTTCAGCCTACAATTGATTGACAATGAACGAGTTAGTTCCACTTGAACATTTTGATGTAAGAACGAAACTCATTTCGTAAAGATTTACATATGAATGGATTCATAGAAGTGTCATTGATGCCAGCCAAAATAAATAGAATATTTTAAAAGTTTTGATCAGTAATTTAAGTTCGTCTAAAGTGAAATAAATTACACGAAATGGTGACATTTTTTCTATTTTGAAAGATTTTTTGAGACTGATACGACTTAGTTTCCAAATCAGATTATTTACAAAAGTTTAATTAAATCATTTTTTATATGTTTAAGAATTAAATACTCAAGCAGCTAGATCAGATATAAATCATACTGAAACTAACAAACGTAGACATAATTAGTTTTGGTTTTTAAACATACCATGGAGTCCTACTATTCCGGAGGAGCTCGTGGCTAAATAATAACAGACGCTTGGATCGATCTTTAGGTTAAGCCGTGATTGCCTAGGTTGGTCTGTGGATTGGTGACCACCCATTACATACCGAGTTTCCTCCGTGCCTCGGAAAGCACGTTAAGCCGTTGGTCCCAGCTGTCATATTTTGTAGATCTTTGAAAGTCGTTACAGGTAGTCAATGGCTCAGGTAGTCAAAAATGTCTGACAACCAGTCTTACCAAGGGGTATCGTATTACCTAGTACTAACTGGGTTGTGGAGGTCAGATAGGCAGTCGCTCCATGTAAAATACTGGTATTCAGCTGCATCCAGTTAGGCTGGAAGCCGATCCTAACATAGTTTGAAACAAGCTTGGCAGATGATGGATTCCTACTATCCTACTTCCAACTGATATTATAAATGCGAAAGTTTTTTAGGAAGAATGGATGGATGGATGGATGTTTGTTACTCTGTCATGCAGAAACTACAGACCGGATTTAGATGAAATTTGGCACACAGATAGTTTATAACCTTGATTAACACATAGGATACTGCTTATCCCGATAGTACGATCCCGTGGGACATTATCGAACTCCACGCGCGGGACTCCTCCTCGATGGGGCCGAAAAGTTCTGGAGTGGCGACCGCGAACCGGAAGGCGTTGCATTGGAAGGCCTCCAACTAGGTGGGGACCTATGACCTGGTAAAGGTTGCAAGCATCCGCTGAATGCGAGACGTACGGGACCGGTCAATGTGGCGACACTCGGGGGAGGCCTATGTCCAGCAGTGGATGTCTTTCAGTTGAAATGATGACGATGATGATCACGCGGGGGAAGCGGCGGGCGTAAGTTAGTCGTAAATATTGTTCACCTGAATAAATATTCTCCTAATTACCGCGCTTGTCTAAAGATGTACCCTCAATGGAGTTACTTTTTGTAGACCTAAAAAAGTAAAACAGTTTGCAACATGATTAAATTTAGTAAGTTTTGTGGCTTTTTGTTTTAAGTTTTGCGATCCATTGTTGCCCGCTAACAATTACAAATGTTGCTCCTCAAAAAGTAACTTCGGTGCGGTTAATGAAAGGACGACCAAAGTATTTTGTTTGCCAATATAGATGAATAATGCAACACGCGCGAAATGAGCTCTAGTTTTTTTTAAATTTATTTATTTACTAGCGACTCGCCCCGGCTTCGTACGGGTACAACACATGAAAAATAAACCTTCCTCTTGAATCACTCTATTTAAAAAAAAAAACCGCGTCAGAATCCGTTGCGTAGTTTTAAAGATCTAAGCATACATAGGGACTGAGGGAAGCGACTTTGTTTTATAATATGTAGTGATTATATCAGGTTTACCAACAATTATTCACACTGAATACAGTGACATAACACATTCTTAATATTAAATTACAGCGCAACAATTACTTATAGGGTAAACATCACATGCCCAAAACAATACATTATTGAAATAAGCTAACTTAATAATAAGCGCCAATATCAGTTTAGGACCACAAAACTACATAAAACTGAAACACTGTTTTAAGCTTTCACGGTTTACAACTAAACTTATACTGTCACTTACGGGATATCCTCAGTGATTGGCGCTTGCAACAGCGCCGAAATATATTATCGGGAGCTCAAAATAATGAACAATCACGGAAGATATCCCGTAAGTGACAGTATAAGTTTGCATAAAACTGTCACCTAGATTCATCATCATCATCATCATCATCTGCCTAGCCTTTTCCCAACTATGTTGGGGTCGGCTTCCAGTCTAACCGGATGCAGCTGAATACCAGTATTTTACGACTGCCTATCTGACCTCCACAACCCAGTTAGTAATAAAACTGTCACCTAGATTATTTAATGAAAATATTCCTAAACATTGTTATCAATTAGTCTGTACAATTTTATCACCAAATCATTTTAGCGTCCTCTCTGATATGTATTGGAGGACCTGTCAAAGTGTATCAGTTACGCATGGATAGTACGACTTATTGTCGGGCCTACGCTGTCCCCCCATACTTAAGTACAAATGCTGTAACCATAATAATATTCTAGCACCAAATGATTTGAAAAGAGTAACCATGGAGTTTCTTGCCGGTTCTTTTCCATAGGAAACGACCAACCCGAACCGTGCACCTTTTTGTCGACGTTTTATAAGTGCCCATCGAGGCCTATGTGAAATAAAATATTTTGATTTTGATTTTGATTTTGATCAATATTAAACTTCGCCGGAAACGAATAATTTATTAATAGTCTTTGAATTTCATATACCAAACCAACTATGTAGTAACAAGTTAGGTAAGTATCAATCTATCTACATCACACGTATGATTTCCTGGTACCATGACCGGAGTTCAAAGGGTCTACGTACCAGTAGGCAAACCAGCGTAATAATTGGGTACAAGTTACCCCGAGCCTATTATTTAACCACCCACAAGCTCTTGATCCCGATGTCGTGAGCCCTAAGAGGTGACTAAAGGATTAAATCAAGTATAAGTAAATAGAATTATAGAGTGGGGCCTTTTGTATGTGACGTTATATCTAACGGAGGTAATTAAGTTTGGTAAACAATAAACAGTATTTATTGGTACAATATTGTACTAAGAAATTGAACTTAATTATAATTGGCATGATACAAAACTTGTGCAATAGAAGATTCTTGTGCTGTAAGCACCAGTTACTTTCGTCACCACCGTGTTCGAGCAGCCATATTTGAGCAAAAGTAAGTACCTATTAAAATATTTATTTATTGTTATTTTTCATCACTGGTAGTTCTCTGTGTGCATGCATACGTGCGTCAGTGTGCGGGTGTGTGTGTATCACGAAAACCTCACGTCTTTAGGTAGGTACTTACACCGACGGGATAGACGTAGTATTTCCTTAGTTCAAATTATACCACTGATAATGTGCTTAACCATACACCCCCCATTCTATCCCTCCGATTCAAGACATATGTCATGACTTCTAAGATAACCGTTTAATTGCCATTGGCATAAATTACAACTGGCATTAATTCGAATTGCTGAAATTTACTAAAAAAAAAAAATACAAAAATTCCAACTTAACTCTAAAGTTCGGGGCGGTCATTAGCACATAAATATTTAGCAGTGAGCGAAAGCTAGCCTTACATAAACACATAAGATTGATCACGCTTGTAATCCCCGAAAGACTAGGCAGAGGTGTACTTAATAGTATACCCACTTCTCGCCAGTTATGTTTAAGACCCATGTAGTGTATTAAAGGGCGAGCCTAATGCCATCAACCGGGCACAAATTCAGTCTCCGTGGCTGCTACTGAGAAACTGATGGAAAAGCCCAATAATACTTTGCCCGACCCGGGACTCGAACCCAGGACCTCATGCTCAGCAGTCGCGCTTGCGACCAACGTTATTAAGACAACGTAGGTTATATTATTACAATATAACACAATATAATATTATAAATATTTTATCAACACAAAAAAAGCTTATCTCTACCAACCAGCTGTATTTTATCAGCAAAAATAGATAGAATAGATTATTATGACGCATAAAGGAATGTAGCCGACGACCCGTGATATTGGCTGCACGAGTACTATGTAATGAAAATCTGACCCAAAACACGGATAAACAGACTATGTACACCTAATAGAGGAAGGACCTATTTACCTTTATAAAGAAGTACCAGTAAGTAACCAAGCTTAAGATTTACCAGAGAGCGATGAGATCGCATAGAAACACTCCCCTGAGCTCCATAAATCAATTATCTGATCATCATCTGCCTAGCCTTTTCCCAACTATGTTAGGGTCAGCTTCCAGTCTAACCAGATGCAGCTGAATACCAGTATTTTACATGGAGCGACTTCCTATCTGACCTCCACAACCCAGTTAGTACTAGTTAATACGATACCCCTTGGTAAGACTGGTTGTCAGCCTTTTTTGGCCACTGACTACCTATAACGATTGTCAAAGGGTCAATTTTTGTAAGAGGTAAACCGGAGTACATATCTTTACTGTATAGAATATTATTGGCTATAGAATACTAACTGTGCCATTTATCAAAGGGAAGCCGGTAGGAATCGGGTTCTATGGAACCTTCGCCACTGCTACCGTGATAAAAAATATGTCATGTATTAACCCAGATCTTAGTTTACCTGAGTGTCAAATTTTATGGAAACTCGTTCAGTTTTTAAAGCGTCATCATCTGCCTAGCCTCTCAAACTATGTTGAGGTTGGCTTCTAGTCTAACCAGATGCAGCTGAATATCAGTGTTTTACATGGAGCGACTGCCTATCTGACCTCCACAACCCAGTAACTGGATAATACGATACCCCTTGGTAAGATTGGTTGTCAGACTTTCGGGTTTCTGACTGAGCAACGGCTTAACGTGTTTTCCAGGGTACGGAGGAAACTCGGTATGTAATGATAGTCACCCATCCATGGAACGACTTAGGCAAGCACTGCTTAACCTTGTATATTGACCTTGTGGCTGTTTTTGTTATCAAGCCACGAGCTTCTCAGTCGTTAAAGCATGAAAAGGTTATAAAAAGCTGACAGAATTGCTTTCGTTTTTATTATAATACATAAACATAGTACGATAACAACTATAATTACGCATACATAGATAAAAGAATAGTTTCGACTTTCAGATTCATATTTTATTTACCCCGTGCGCATGACCTGATTTTTTATTTCCCTGAAGAATTATAAAAATATAATGAGTTTTGCATATTTTATTAGTCGAAATATGACATCACGTTTTTACTCAAACAAAATTATAAAGGTTTTCTTTATTTTGTTCTGACATCTATTTGTGGTCATAAAAGATCTGACTGAAAGATAAAATGTACAAAGCCCGACGCTGGTCGTTTGAAAGCGTTATCAAAATTATATTCGTTATTTCAAGTGAAAGTGGAAATACAAAATAGAAACAAAGCAATATTTTTCTGTGACAATATTTATGACACTATCTTCTGTCAGTTAGTTACAAAAATACTCGTTTTAGGGTTCCATACCTCAAAAGAAAAAACCGGAACCCTTAGTGGATCACTTTTTTGTCCGTCTGTCTGTCTGCCCAGACCCTTTATCTCGGGAACGCGTGGAGGTATCGAGTTGAAATTAAAACCATATAATCAAGTCTACAGTGCCTTGAAGCTACGATACGGCCGTTTATGCCGCAAAAAAAGTATATTTCGACACTCTCAAGGGAATCAAAATTTATAGGGCACTTCCCGTTGACCTAGAATCATGAAATTTGGCAAGAAGCAATGACTTACAGCACATGTAACGGAGAAGTTTGAAAACTGTAAATATGTAGTTAAATAACAAAATACCTAGACAAATTTATACGGATCCATCGGTGCGCCAGTCCAACTCGCACTTGGCCGGTTTTATTTTTTTATAATTTTATATACAATACTTGGTATAATTGTACTGATTTTCAGCTTGCATTATGTTAATATTTTTCCTCTTCACGGCAGTGTTTTTACTATTTGGATTTAATATTATTAAACTGTATGCAACATTCTGAGGAATTTCCCGATAAAATATTAATAGACATCATTTAGAAAAGAGACTGTTTAAATCTATCAGTAAATCTATTTTGGTCCGCATTCATTTTCAAGGTGTCAGATCTGCACAGAAACACCGGTAAGCTAACAGCAATTTATTTTTAGAATGCCTTGTCTCATGTTTTATCTGACGTTGATATCATGTATGCCCGTTTCATTCGATAGCTGAAATTTTAGAAAGTGATACCTTTTTTTAGTATTTTATTATCCAGTAAATACTGTTACAACTATTTTACAAACGCAAACATACCACACGAACCATCGTGGGTTTAACAGTGCAGGTTTGTCAAAAATTCCAATCAATATTTTTTTAAGCCAGGAGTTGTCAATACCAAGTTACTTTTAACAAGTGACCGACATCCGTGTCAGTGTTTGGTTATACTACATTTAGTTATCGGACGAAAAATCAGTAGTCAGTAGACCAATTTTAGGTTTTGTGTTTCACCAAACAAGTTTTGTTGAAGATCGAAACACATGAATAATGATTTCATTAGGTTTGTTTATTCTATGATGAAATGAGAAAGATAGACTCAAATATTTTCACGTTTTCCTGTGTAAAAAGAATGAGTTAAAAGACGAACAATACTTTGCTTTAATTCACTATAGAATTCGGGTGCATAAAAATAATAATTTGATACCTAAAACAAACCAAAATGTTAAAACGCGCAAATCACCATAATATTATAAACAAAAAATTTTTGAAAAGATATTCCAAACACTTGTATAATGAAACTTTACTCAACAACCAAGTCTATACCAGCTGAAATAACAATACGTCGCTATAGCAAGTGTGAATGACGATTGAAAATTTCAGTGTACACGTAAAGGGTCGTGCTTCAGGCAGTCTTATGCGAATAGCCGGCGTGAAGCGTCGTCCGGGCGACAAACGCGTGATCGCGCGCGGGCAAAAGTTTTCGTCATTATATTTGAAATTAAATAATTATAACTGTTAATGTTAATCAGTGGACAATAATATTGAACGCTAATTTTGGTGTAGTTTTTTGTTTGGATAATTTTCCCGAAGTTTGGAAACTGTTGCGTAAGTTTTTTGCTGATTTTTTTAAGTTTAATTATCTCGATTCCTTAAGCTTAAGTTTTTGATGATTTAGAATTTTTTAATATTTATTAAACTCTTGCGATTTTCGAAAAAAAAATCAGTTTGCTCCAAAAAAACGGTTTTAACAGGAGCAACCAATCTGTGTTAAATTTATTAAAGCAAGATTAACGGTTTTAACAGGAGCAACCAATCTGTGTTAAATTTATTAAAGCAAGATTAACGGTTTTAACAGGAGCAACCAATCTGTAAAATTTATTAAAGCAAGATTAACGGTTTTCACAGGAGCAACCAATCTGTGTAAAATTTATAAAAGCAAGATTAAGTTTTATTTAAAACTTGTTATTATTAGAACTAATAAGTCTAAAGGATGTTAGCAGTCTATAATTAATTAAGTTCATGTTAACAACTTTTCTCATTATTCGAGAAGAAAGAGGGAACTCATCAACTGACTGAAATGTTTATTTGTTACTGTGCTCAAACTAAAGTGAATCGTGGTCCTGCATTAAGACTGTTCAGTATTTTTCTTCCTGTTTTTCTAAGTTACTATTATTGTGTCATGTGTGAACGCTATTTGATGGTAGCCAATAATCTGATTGACTGACATTAATTATGTTGGTTAGGCATTGAAATATTTTATTAATGGACACTGTTTCCTTATACTTATTGCCGGCAAAAATATGATTTATTTAACAAACAAAAATATTCTTTTAAAATTTACAATACAAAATGGCAAACTTAATGAAACATTTATTTTTATTCAAATAGTATTGTATATTTCAAATAGTGTCATTTTATAGGAAGCAACTCATAAATCTTTTATGAGCCAACAATAGTTGTTAAGAAATGATGACTATTCATTATCTGGACCACTATTTCGAGAACTCATTCATATACAATCGTTGTTACGAAATTGCTACAGGATGATTTCCGTGACACTATTTGTTGGGGCCCAATTTCGGGGCCCTTTCGTTTCGGCCCGCATCCGGCCATGGAATCTTTGCGAGACAACAAAACGAAACATTTCTAGAGGTACTGTAATTTGCTTACAGCTTACATCGATTTGCATGGCCAATGTTGAAACCTGCGGACACCGGAATTCAAAAATAAAAAACTACGGGGTGGAATCCGTTCCACCCCGACGCGAAAACGGTTACCAAGTATTCAGTACATCATTCTGAGACCCCCACCGACGCGAGAAATTTTTCAGCGGTTATTAAAAAAAAATCAGCTGTTCCATACATTTTGACTGTGTAGCTATTGCACTTTTGTAGGAAACAGCAGATTTTTTTTTCAATAACCGATGAAAACTCGCGTCGGTGTCCCTTCCACCCCGTATACAGGGTGGAGACGACAATGCGACAATAAATTAAACCAATAAAAACACATGACGTTCCCAGTCTGCATACAAAAATTCAATCGAAAATTACTGGATATTTTCTCTTTTTTTTTTTTTTTAGAATAGAATATACTTTATTTGCTTTGAATGCAGGTACATACAAAATAGGATCGTAAATAACATAATAAAGAACCGTGTACATTCTGCCTTGTTGGCATGCAAACACAATAATTATTATACAAGTTATCAAAATAGGTTATTAAGATGTATCATTTAGGAAATCCTGAACAGAATAATAACATTTATCTACAAGTAATTCAGTAAAACATTTTTTAAATTTCATCAAGGGCAAGGTTTTCATATGATCGGGAATTTTATTAAAGACAACAGGAGCCATACAAATTACATTTTTTTTAATAAACTCGTTTTAAATGTGCCTGTGTGAAGTAAATTCTGATATTGTGATCTAAATGATGTACTCCGTTTTCTAGTTTCTGTTAATGTGGCAAATAAATTACGGTTTGTTTTAACAAATATTGCTAATTCGAGGATATAGAGGCATGGGAAAGTTAATAGTTTCTGAGACTTAAATATAGGCACACAACTGTCAGTAACTTTGAGGCCAAATATAGATCTCAAACAGCGCTTTTGAGCTTTAAAAATGCTTTCTCGTTCACTACAATAGCCCCAAAATATAACACCAAATCTTAAAATAGAAATTACAAGACCATGGTAGGCCACTAGTATTGTTGACCGATTTACTTTTTTGTATAGGTTGTATAACATAAACGCGGCTGTGCTCAGACGTTTACAGATATCTTCTGCTTGCGGCTTCCATGTTAACTGTTTCGATTGAATTTTGTATGCAGTTTATTCACAGGACGTTATTTTTCATTTTTAGCATTTTCTACATAGTGTAGATAATAGGCTACCACCAACAGGTTAACGAATCCCGCATCGGTATAAACGTTAAACACATGTTGCCAACTCGCTACTTCAAAAACCTTGGCCAAAATTGTCGTATTGTCGTCTCCACCTTGTATATATGAAAAAGCGTTTAATCGTGGTGACATCTTAAGTACTACAAAAAATGTTACTTCTGCCAAACTGTAAAGCAGTTTGTTGGTAGATGTAGCTCCCATTTACAATTTTATATTCTATGTAACAACTCGGATTCCGATATTTCATTACATTGTCACATATGTGTATATGTCACGTCACATATCAGTTTCATACATTTAGTATGGTTCTAAACACATTATTACCGGTAATTTGCAGATGATTTAAAAATTTTATTATTAAATATAAGGTCTAACTATAATATTATTAATACTCGAAACGGGATATTTACCATGTTTACTGTTAAACTGAGTTTATCCGTGATCATGGTGCTTGCAACAGCGCCGAAATATCGGGAACTCATAAAAAAGGTCTAACTATTCATACACGAAATATTTTCAGAGAATCATCTAACTGCTGTAACGAAGCCATTTCAAGGGATTTTTTTTTTATCGAAGTATATCTAAAAAAAAAAATAATACTTGACTCACAAAATAAATACTGGCTCCCTATTTTTTAACATCCATTACGCTAGATTACTACGTAGTATTTACCTACTGTCATTGTTAGAATTGGGAGTAAAGGTTTTATGCAAAAAGTCTCAAGAAATTTTTGAAATATAATAACTTCGTAAAAACAAAATCACTCTGAAATTTTTTTTTTTTCGTTTCTTTGGCCACTTTACGACTTATAGAAGTTACTCTTAAAATATATCGTTTATGAAAAGATAGACCTTTTAGATACATAATGTGCATGTAAATAGTATTGACGCCTATGTATAATGCTAATGACTAGAAATCGTAGCTGAATATTTAATGTTTACAAAGATATTAGTTTTAATTATTTTTGCCTAATAATTTTACCTAGATTTATATTCAGTTCAACTAAATAACTAAAAAGTGACTGAATAAATTAGTCTTAGAGTAAATAGATTAAATATTAACCAGTTGTTTTGAATTTAATTTCTTAAGTCGGCTGTCACTAAGTTTTATCGAAGAAACACTTCTGACGTTTTGACAGGCTTTGTTTTAACGGTCTTAGCGATTGGAAAATCACTCCTAATGGGCTTAGCATAGCATTATAATTTAACTTGTAATGTTAATATAAAATAACATCACGCTTATAATCCACAAAGGGTTAGACAGAGGTATACATAATAGTACACCCACATTTCGCCAGTTATGTTAAAGTACCATGTAATAGGGGCGAGCCTATTGCCATCAACTGGGCACAAATCCAGACTCCGTGGCTGCTACAGAGAAATCTCTGATGGAAAAACCCAATAACACTTCGCCCGACCCGGCAATCCAACACAGGATCTCATGGACACATGGGCTCTAAGAGACAGATGTGTTATTGGGGAGTTAGTTCCACCATTTTTTCTTTCCAGCTCAAAGACTAGGAAGTAGCGAAGAGCGGAAATCTTGGGTGTCTCTTCTCATGTACTATGACATCGAAAAGTGCTGATTCTTAGCCAGACTGTAGTGAAATACTTTTAATTTTGATAACTGTTTAATCAGCCAGTCATGCTGTCACTTTTGAGACACATAGGTATATGGCACCTATCTGCAAGCAAGCCCAGGATGATTGATTAATGAAAGTCTTCTAATCATTGTTTATTCACTGTCTCACGAGCAAAACTGGTGAATTTTTTTTTAAACAGAGAGTAAAGTGCGTGTCTTGGTTCAAAAGTTCAAACCACATGTTCACACCACGAACGACAGTCGCATTTACCATCATCATCTGCCATCTACCAGTACTTTACATGGAGCGACTGCCTATCTGACCTCCACAACCCAGTTAGTAATGGGTAATACGATACCCCTTGGTAAGACTGGTTGTCAGACTTTTTGGACCACTGTCTTCCTAACGACTGTCAAAGATCTACAAATGACACACGAGACAACGGTTTAACGTGCTTTCCGAGGCACGGAGGAAACTCTGTATGTAATGGTTGGTCACCCGTCCACAGACCAACCTAGGCAAGCACAGCTTAACCTAAAGATCGAGCGATCGATCGAGCGGCTGTTATTATGTAGCCACGAGCTCCTCCAAGGTAAGTCGCATTTACCACTGGTTAATTAATATCTAGAAATTTGTTATTTTATCTACCTACGTCATAATGTCCCACAACATACATGCATAATATTGAGGGCTGCAAGACTGTTCGAAAGAGATGCCGTGGCCCTGGAACACAAAGGGCAAAGAAGGAACATGGATGGGTTTTAGTCAGTACAAGTTTGACACTCCCGTCTGCTCCGCCCGGAGTGGAGGGGGGGGGGGGGTGTCATTTGATGATTCCCCATACGAAAAAAAAAAAATGCGTAACATTGAAACCTTTTTACCCAAGAACACAGCAAAAACTAGAACACAGTTAAAAAGAAAACTTCGTAAGGTAACTTTATAAAAAACTTTTCATCTAGTTCAGAAACTAATTTTCTTTTTTCTGAGAATGACTGAACTGAAACTCAAACTTTGGCAAGAAATAAGGATATTGAAATCCAACTTTATATTAATTTTTACGACTTCCCAACACATTCTTTCCGAGGATTTATTAAAATTCTTTTTGACTACATTTGTTACGTGTTGAGAGCACCGCAGCTGTGGCCCAGTGGTGGTGGCCCCGACTTACGAGCAATAAGTCGTGAGTTCGAACCCATGCAGGCGTATTACTTTGTGTAATTTGTTTCATCACCACTGCTCTCAAAACGGTGAAGGAAAACATCGTGAGGACACCGGCATGTCCTAGAACCAAAATTCGAAGACATGTGACATCTACCAACTCGCACTGGGCCCGCGTGGTGGATTATAGCCCTTTCTCTATCATAGGAAGGAGGCCTGTGTTCCAGTATTGGGAACATTACAGGCTGATTACGCTAGCAACGTGTCACCACCGTTCCCTAAGTACTTTTTTTTTGGCCGACCAATAATTGTTTACACTGTATTTTAAGTAATTATCTATCATTATCTAAGGTTAGTGCTACCCATTACATACCGAGTTTCCTCCGTGCCTCGGAAAGCACGTTAAGCCGTTGGTCCCGGCTGTCATTTGTAGATCTTTGACAGTCGTTAGTCAGTGGCCCAAAAACTCTGACAACCAGTCTCACCAAAGGGTATCGTATTACCGATTACTTACTGGGTTGTAGAGGCTGACCTCTCATGGCGGCATGGAGCGACTGCCTATCTGAATAGGCAGTCGCTCCATGTAAAATATTGGTATTCAGCTGCATCCGGTAGACTGGAAGCCGACCCCAACATAGTTGGGAAAAGGCTAGGCAGATGATGATATCTAAGGTTAGTGTAACAATTTCTTACAGATTAGCACCGCATGTCCCATAAACATATTAGATATGTGCCACAAGCACTGTACTATATTGAAGTCTAATTAACTAAAATTAACAAGTTTACACTAACATTACGTGAAGGAATATAAAACTAACATGTACAGTAAAAGTAAATTCAAGAGAATTAAACAAACAGAGACAACAAAACAGAAAAAGAATAAAAATGAATATCCATTTCAATATTATAACATTAAAATCGAAATAAAATTAAAATCGAAATAAAATTAAAATCGAAATAAAATTGAAACCGAAATAAAATTACAATTAAAATCACAATCAAAATTAAAAATTAAAATCAAAATTAGGTAAAGCACAGGAAAATAATACTACCTTAATCATTATGATATTCCGTAGGCATAATTGTTCTATTCACATCTATCGCTCTTTGACAGTTGTATGAAATATATCTGCTCTAATGGCTATAACACAAATTGAGGGTCTCAATATTCTTAACAACTAGTTTCTCTGAAATTACCTACAAAATCTTCTCCATAGAATATTGGATGAGTAATTTCAAGATGCGTGAAAGGCTGTCGAGTGATTTCACAATAGGCCTTCAGCCATTCGAACATCAACACAAAGCGATGTGTGGTGATTCATTGAATTGAGGGTCACCTAGTTTAGGGAATAATGTTGGAATCGGCTGCAAGACTGTATCAAATCTTTAGTATTATTTGAAGTCTATTTTAGTTGCTATTTTCTAGAACAGTTAGGTGAAAAATATGAAACGATTCTTTCGCAATCCAGTTCCCGAGTACCTGCCCACAAAAGAGTTAACATCTATTTTTGCTTGCTATTGCATTTTTAACGCCCCGCTCAGTTCCGAAGGTCGAAAATCCAGCGACACCTTGTATTGAGGAATTACCTCGTGATATTGCCAGAGATCGGAATATGTTGAGTTTATTTGCTTAAACTTGAAGAACATAAGTAACACGTGGATAATACCAGCCTCTTATTTTTACTTTATTTCGCAATTCAAAAAATAATTCAGTATTTTATAAGGCGGTATTCACATAATGACGGCGGTTCGGCGGTTTCCATATGTTTCACTAGCGCTACGCCCGCGACTTCCTCCGCTAAAATTGTGGTAGCGCGGCTAATAGACATAAATATAATTTAGAGCCTATAGCACCCACGAATAAAAAGAAAAAAAAAAGAAACAAAAATTAAAGTGAAATAAATTTTGTAATTGGATCATTAGTTCCGAAGATTATCCCCTACATACAAACTTTAAAAAAAAAATTACCTCTTTTTAATATTAGTATTAATATCAGTCTATACTGATACTTCCTCGAAGTTTTGTCAAAACGAACTGTACCTGTTGCAAATGGGCATTACAATAGCACAGTTAGTATTTAAATTATGATGGTATGGTAAAACTGAGAGATCCGTTTATGAAGAACAATTATGTATAATATCATAAAAGCTTGTGACTGGCACACAAACATAACATAACATAGGTATGAACATGGACACAAAAGAAGTCCTCACGTAATTCACATACTCTTTGACCAAAACTTATTGTGTCAAGTGTGTTTGTATTGTGTAAACAATGAAATTTATGTTGCAGAGTGAATAATATTCACTATATTCGCTATTTTCTTTTTTCCATTTATTTTTTATTTCCTTTATTTATTTTCATACAAATCTTATACATTTTTAAATATTTCTTAAAATAAAAACAACATAAAACACATTTAAATTTTTTTTTTTTTTTCCTTTTTATTATTCATTTTTGTATTCATTTATGTTTTCATCATCATCATCTACAGCCTGACTAAACCTACTGCTGGGTATAGGCCTCTCTTTGCTTATGCCAGGCTCCACGCTCTTGGGCCAGCCTCATTCAGGGTATTCCCGCAATGGCAACAATGTCTTAATAATATTGTTACCATCTACCTATTGGTACCTACTTGTTGGTTCATAAAGATTGTAGAAGGTGGCGTTCTAAAGTTTCTGACACCTCCATGGAAAAAAGCTTAGATTCAAATATCAAACATTAAACTGTAGTTCCATTTTTATAGTGCTAGCTTTTGCCTGCGACTTTGCTCACGTTAATTTAGAATTTGACAATCAAGTCTGGTTGTAGTCTGCTTGTAATAATATAATTCATTTATGATTCGAAAGACACGTGGCGCCATCTATTATCATAAGAACGTTATTGTTGTTTTCCTCGGAACAGTACTGTTTTTCGGGATTTAAGGTACCCTATGTCCGTTTCTGTACGTCTGACAGAGTAAATGCAAAATTTCAGGATGGTCGGTTCAGTGGTTTGGGCGTGAAAAGGTAACAAACAAACTTACTTTCGTATTTATGTTATTAGTTAGGATATTACAGGCAGTACAGCTAAAGCTAAACCTAAACCACCTGATTTTTCTTAACGGCACCCAAATAACAAAAAAATGTGGGTAATCAAGTTTACTAAAGAAAATTCATAGCTGCACTAGTACGTAAATCAAAAGACGTAAGAACATCATGTATGTTATTATTGGACGATTTGTTTGGGATGCCTATGAAATATTAGTCTCAGTGTTTAAAAACAGATTGCTCAAATTAATGTTGTTGTATTAGCGGCTTCAAATCATTGTACAAAAAATCTATGAACATACATAGCTGTTATAGGTATGATATAACCGAAGCATTTCGCACGCGATTTTCTGAAGATTCCTCAATTTACGCAGGTTAAGTAGGAGTTTTGTTGCTCATTTCAAAGATGGCGTTACTTGTTGCTTAATAAACACATTTCATTGTTATTTAGAACACTCTAGAATAGGACTGGCTTACGTCCCGGTTTGAAACGTTGTGACTGGGTCAGTAAGATTTTCCGTTTGTCCCGGTTTAGGTGGTTGCTCTGCCTATCTGCAAGTAAATCTTCCGTCAAAATTGGGCCAGCTGTATCGGAGATTAGCGGAAACAAACAGACAAAAATTAAAAAAAAATCCTTTTTTTGGTATAAATACCGAATATACTTTTACATGTATTCAGTAAGAAGCTGTTATTTTGAAATTACAAACAACAGACAATTCAATTTTATTTATTTGTAAATATTTTGGTACTGTGGTGCCATGCACTTCAGTAATTAAACATGAAGGTATTGATGCAGACCCTGAAGTCTTCTTTCGGCAGAGTTTTCAGTTGAGGAATCGACAACCATAGTACTAAGTTATAACAACCATCAGCATCCAATAATGAGCTTTCCAATCTCGAATGACATTGTAACCCCATATTTTTAAGTACAGGGTATTGAATATCGGGCGTCAATTTTTCATTCGCCGGGGGATCGTCAATTTGCTGTAGAGAGATGACAAGATACTTAAGTATAACATTGATTTTTCGCGCCATGTTTTTTTTCGTGTGGTTAGTGCCTCACCTGGTGTCAGAGGTGTTAAATGCCATCGATAAATATCTCTCAGACATGCTGGTTTGGTTTCCTCACGATGTTTTCCTTCACCGAAGCAAGTGATAATTATACAATACGCACATGAATCCGAAAAATCAGAGGTTCGTGTCTTGGGTTCAAACTCGAAACGTATGAGTTAGTAATCCGACGGTCTCACCTCGAGGCAAAAACTCTACTTACAACAAAGACTTTACCACCCCCTCTACCCTACCCCCTAACCTAGCTCTGCTACTTCTTTAGACAAATTATGACATATAAATTGCATGGTTGATAATGAAAGTTATATTTTACCTTTTAATTTGACATAAATCAAATAAATTGCATTACCTACATTATCGCACACTTCCTAACTAAGTCGTTTCGTTAGAAATATGCTCCTAATAAGAAAATCTTTGATAAGACAGTGGGAACATTCATATTGAGTTATGGTATTGCTCTTGCATTTTCGATACGATCAAAAATACCCATTCTCTTAGCTATGTACCAGTAAATTTACTCTTGTATACAGTTTGTTCTACCACTAGAATAAACCAAGAGATAATTAACCTAACCTATTTTAACATAACCTAATTGTCCTTTCTACGGAGCTCAGACCTGGTCACTCACCGAATCGCAAAACTCCCGCCTTGGAGTCTGCCAAAGAGCAATGGAGCGCAGCATTCTGGGTGTACAGAGAGCAGATAAAATACGAAACACTACGCTGCGCTCAAAAACTGGAATTGCAGACGTAGGCAAAAAGGCTGGCAGGCTCAAATGGGATTGGACGAGTCACGTGAGCTGCATGCATAACGACCGCTGAGCAAAGGTTTCAACACGATGGATGCCTGAAGATGGACGGCACCGCCGAGGCCGGCCCAGAAAGAGGTGGCAAGATGATCTAGACGCGCATCACGAAGGCTGTTTCGAGGTGGCGCAGGACAAGAGTAACTTGAAGGATATGGGGGAGGCCTTAGCCCAGCAGTGGGACATTCAAGGCTATTTAAAAATGAAATAAAAATAAGTTTTACCCAACTTATTTTAAAATTCTTTATCTTCATAGGATATTATTAAAGTCAAATAATTTCCGTTCAATAATTATTCCAGATATTCGTCTTAAACGAATTTCTAGAACTTTAAAAATGTTTGGTGTAGAAAATTCTTTGCTCTTTCCCGGGTCACTAAAATGTCAGTATTATTGGTTCTTAATTTTATTCCCGCACTAGTATTTGTACGGTTTCATTTCGATAGAAACGTTTTGAAAATTCTCGAACAGTTTTCTTTTCTTAATAACTCCTACTTAACTGTTTAGTATACGTTATTAGTTTCAGTGTATTGCAGTACTCTAGAAATAAAGTTAACTTTAATATCAAGAAATTATTTCTCGAAAGTGTGAAAGCGTTTGTTTATTTTGATATTTTTACGCTGCACCTCATGGGTTTCAGAGTTAATAGTAGCGTAGGAATTGTTTTGCTAATTTAATTTCCTTCATAGTGTATTTCTAATAGCCTTGTTATTATAAAGTTTCCTCAGTGTTCTTACAATCTATACATATAAAATTCAAAGTCCTGACTGACTGACTGACTTATATATCAACGCACAGCCCAAACCGCTGGTCCTAGAAACATGAAATTTGGACAGTGTACTCTTTGTGACGAGTAAGGATCCACTAAGAAAGGGTTTTTCAAAATTCCACCCCTAAGAGGGTGAAATGGGGTGTTTAATTTTCTGTGAAACTTTTTATTCCCTGAGTCGATTGACTTGAAAATTTGTGTATTTACCCTTTAGTTAAAATTATGAGATACGTGTATCACAGTTTTTCCAAAATCATCCCCCAATTTAAAATTAAACGTCCTGACTGGCTGACTGATATATCAACCCCCAGCCCAAACCACTGATCCTAGAGACATGAAATTTGGACGGTGAATTGTTTGTGAAGAGTAGATATCCACTAAGAAAGGGTTTTTTTTAAATTCTACCCTTAAGAGGGTAAAATGGGGTGTTGAATTTTCTGTGAAACTTAATATTCGCTGGGTCGATTGATTCGAAAATTGATGTTCACACTCTTCAATTAAAATTATAAGACATGTGTATCACTTTTTCCAAAATCATTCCCCAATATAGTTAAATAGGTCTTCGAAGCTCACGTAGAAGGGCGCATTCCGCGCAGCGTTGCGTGGGGCGTGCGGGGCGCGGGAGTATTTACCTATTACTAAGTAGGTAGGATTTTTCTGAGGTAGACGTGTCTGTGAATATGGTTTATTCCACCGATTTTCGCGTTGGCTCGCGATACGGGACATTGATATTAAATATTATGTCAAAGTATTATGTCTATAAATAGATTCCTAATAAATCATTTGATTGATGTCCCGGTGTCCAATCTCAAACCAAGATATTTCACATATGTAATTTAATTGATATTACTATGAACAAATATTTGCAATAGCAAGTACACGTAAATCTATGTATGTACTGTACATACATAGATTACTTATTATCCCAGAAGTAAGATTCCGTGGGCAATTCCCGAACTCCACGCGGGCGAAGCCGCGGGCAGAAGCTAGTGGGTAATATTAGAGATTTTTTTAAAGTTTGCTGCACAAGGCTCACGTGTTTGCAGACTAATATTTATTTGTCGGATCCGGTCGTTAGTATGGACATAAAATGAATCGCAAGTGCGCTGGTGGTGACGTCACGCGACCTTCTTACAAGTCTACCCACACCACAGCGTGCTTCTACAGAACCCTGATGTTTACAGCTCGAGGCAAGACAGTCAATGTCTGATGGCGGCGGACTTGAAACGTCTTGGAACTGTACCCAATTCATTGTGCCCCGTGTTATTGTGTTAAGTTGTAATTTCAAGTAATTTGTTAGTTAATAGAAACAGTGTAACGCAGCCTGTGTATTTTCATTGCACGAAACCCATCGTCTGCCTACATGATGTACGAGCCTAGCGGAATGAATCCTGACATATCCAACATATTCATTTATTTGAAAATAGTTTATCCTCCGTAAAAGTCAATTGGGCCCCTAAGCTGAGCTGCTTTATAAGGTGTAGGCAGGTATCATGGGACCAGACAACAACTTTACATTTACTGATCGGGAAACTTATCATTATAGATAATCTTATCATGATAAAAAAACTTTACCAAAAAAGTCTAATGTCACCAATATTTTAGAAACTCTGAAAATGATTTGTATGTAAGAAACCGAGCGTAAGCACGCCCGGTTAAGGCCGCGCTTACCTAGGTTCATGCGTGGATGGGGACCACCGATTACATACTGAGTTTCCTCGATGCCTCGGAAAGCACGTTAAGCTGTTGGCCCCGGCTGTCTTTTGTAAATCTTTGACAGTCGTTACACGTCAGTGGACTGAAAGTCTGACAACTAGTCTTACCAAGTGGTGTTGCCCAGGACTAACTGGGTTGTGAAAGTCAGATAGGCAGTCGCTCCGTATACTGGTATTTAGCGGCATCCGGTTAGACTGGAAGCCGACATAGGTGGGAAAAGGCTATGCAGATGATGAAGATGACATGTGTTTATTCTTGAAGCGTCACGTTAAGTCACATCGTTGCAGAAGCCGAGTGTTAATCTTTTAATGCTGGCAGTGCATAAAATTATATTAAAATTTCTTCATAATTTTAAATTTTTACAAGATCCCAATTATAACAGACTAGCTGTTGCCCGCGACCTTCGTCCGCGTGAAATTTTATAGCCTACCTTCCTCGATAAATGGGCTATCTAACACTAAACGAATTTTTCAAATCGAACCAGAAGTTCCTGAGATTAGCGCGTTCAACCAAACAAAACTCTTCAGCTTTATAATATTAGTATAGATATTAAATTCAATTGTATTAAAAAATATATCAACACAATCAACAAAATATTTAATATTTATTTGTTAATAACCGGTAGTGTTTAATAGTCCTTGAATACATTTGCGTCAAAGCATTGTTTATTTTATTTACCTACCTATATTCTTAAACAGCAAATGCTATTTACTGTTTATTAATGTCCAAGTGTTTTTATTGTGTAAAGAATCAAAAGTACACTGACACATCTATTTAAACGAGGACAATGTTATTATAATTAAATTTTGTTACTGCTGAATATACGTTGACTAACGAGGCAGTCAGTAAAATAATTAAATAAATAAAAATTATATTTACTCGTTTTGATACTTGTCATCCTTCCATCAATAGTGTAGCTCACCCTAACAAAATCGTTTCGACTGTGCGATAGGGATAGAAGATAGGTAGCTGGGGAAGCGTGTGTAAAATTTGAATTTGATCTGTCATCCCGCGCGCCCTTATTACAAGAAGGGGGGTATAAGATTTTAAACTATCATGGTCACTAACATTACAAAAACGAACAAGAAACAGGGTATACCGATTTGTCTGCTCATAAACACCCACCCGCAATAACTTCAGTTTATCCGTGATCATGGTGCTTGCAACAGCTCCGAAATATCGGGAACTCAATGAAAACAGTAAATATGATCTCGTAAATATCCCGTTTCTAGTGTTAATAATAAGGAGGTAACATAAACTTTTACCATAAATTGAGTACCTACATTATTCTAGAAAAAACACATAATTTCGTTGAAATTTCTCTTCTTTCCCTATCTTTTGCTTGTTAAAAAAATATCAGGAGACGAAAAGTCTACATTACTATTGAACCTAATCTTCGAAGCTTATCGCAAAGATTAAAGTTTTCAGGAATCTCTTTATTGGTCAATAAACCGATTCCCAAAAATGTTGTGTGTGTATATCCCTTGAATTACTGTCGCCCTATAAATTATACCTAATCGTGGATTTACCACATGACGGTAATAAAAGAAAAGGGGTTAATCGTGAAAATTTATTACCTAAAACGAACTTATACACTTTTGTTAGTAATTACATGTTCCAAGTTAAAATGCTTTAGAGCAGTGTAATTACAAGTTAGCTAGCTGGCATTAACGCTTCCTTTTTCAGTTCATTCATGAAATTCTACGAAACGACTTACATTCCAGTGAGGATGTAAGTCTTTTAGGAAGTTACATTTTCATAGCGAATGAATCCGCTAGGGCAATCATCATCATCATCATCATCATCATCATTTCAGCCGAAAGACGTCCACTGCTGGACATAGGCCTCCCCCAAGTGTCGCCACATTGACCGGTCCCGTGTGTCTCACATTCAGCGGATCCCTGCAATCTTTACCAGGTCATCGGTCCACCTAGTGGGAGGCCTTCCAACGCAACGTCTTACGGTTCCCGGTCGCCACTCCAGAACTTTTCGGCCCCATCGGCCATCCGTTCTGCGAGCAATGTGCCCTGCCCACTGCCACTTAAGTTTGGCTATTCTTCGGGCTACGTTGGTAACCTTGGTTCTCTTGCGGATGACCTCATTTCTGATTTGATCACGCAAGAAAACTCCGAGTACAGGCCTCTCCATTGCCCTTTGGGTGACTTTAGGCCTTCTGATGAGGCCCATTATGAGCGACCACGTTTCGGTCCCGTATGTAATCACTGGCAACACACACTGGTCATAGACTTTCGTCTTGAAACACTGCGGTAAGTTGAACGAGAAGATACTAGTGCAATAATTATTTTAAAAAATCCGATTACAACTGAGAGATGAATGCCTGCTGCTGCTGATGACTGCTGATTGAGTGTAATGAAAACAACTAAAGAGAGACCCCAATTTTAAAAACAAAGTTTCATTCATAATTATCTGCGTTTGAAAATGGTTTTTATTTTCTGTAACTTTTCGCATTTTCGAAGATTGAGACGTTTTTTTGACGTTGAGATTTCAAGAAAACTTTAACTGTAGGTACTGTCAAGAAAGATATCATCATCATTCCCTTGCCCTTATCCCAATTCATTTGGGGTCGGCGCAGCATGTCTTCTTCTTCCATACTTCTCTATTACTCGTCATCTCATCAGACACCTCCTTTCTTGCCATATCATTCTTTACACAGTCCATCCATAGTTTCTTTGGTCTTCCTCTACTCATATACCCATCTACACTCATACTCAAAACTTTCCTCACGACATTTTTCTTTAAAGTTTAAGATAATACCGATGTATTCTCATGATTTTTCACAACTTTTCCATAGAACCTACTAGTAGAATAGAACTACAATATTTTTATGGATTTATTCAGCATTCAAAGTTGAGATATAATTTGCATTGCAAAGATACACAATCGATTGATGGTACAGCAGTTAGCTTAATTGTTACAAATAAACTGCTTTCCATTTGTTAGATGATTGGCTAAGCTGCAGCCGCTTTGTTAAATAAAACTTGCTTCATTAGCAGAGTTCAAGATTTGTTGAACATTTGCGTTGGCAACTGCAGTTTTGCAATTTTATGCATTTCAACCCGTCTAAGCGAGTGTTGCCGGAAAAAATGACAAACTTTAGTTCAACGTTTCATCTCCTATTTCACACATTTCGACTTTTTTATGTAAAGCACTCTATTGCAACACGAAAACATTCATAAACAGTCAAAAAAACCCTAACCAAATAGAGACGTGCTCCCCGCGAACGCAATATGGCAGGGAAAATATAAAGTACGAAGGTTTCAAGCTTTCACGGTTTACAACTATACTGTCACTTACGGGATATCTTCCGTGATTGTTCATTATTTTGAGCTCCCGATATTTCGGCGCTGTTGCAAGCGCCATGATCGCGGGTTGACAACCCGGTATCATGGCGCTAAGTGACAGTAAGTGACAGTAAAGTACGAAGGTGTTCAAATTTATAATAATCTACCGACAGATATCAGGAGAGCAGCGGTGGCCCAGTGGTTGCGGCCCCGACTTACGAGCAGTAAGTCGTGTGTTCGAACCCAGGCAGGCGCATTACTTTGTGTAATTTATTTCATCACCACTGCTCTCAAAACGGTGAAGGAAAACATCGTGAGGAAACCGGCATGTCCTAGAACTAAAAATTCGAAGACATGTGACATCTACCAACCCGCACTGGGCCCGCGTGGTGGATTATAGCCCATTCCCTCTCATAGAGAGGAGGTCTGTCCCAGCAGTGGGAACATTATAGGCTGATTATGTATGTAAGATATCAGGAACACATCTTCTTTCAACTTATTTAAAGCTTCAAGCAGTATGTCACTAACAATATAAATCTATTAAATTAACAATATAAGCTAGTCTTTCACACAATAATAATTATGTCGACATCGTACCTACCTACATTAAACAAAACTGTTAACTACTGGACTACACTTTACCTTGGTTGTGTATTTATTCGTTAAGTGAACAATGTATGTTCTTTTAGAATAAATAAAGAATCTTTACACCCAATTTCATGATTCTAGACACAACAGTCCCATAGTTATTATGTCTTAAGAATTGATTTCTATTTTTTAAGTAGTATGACGATAAATTGATCTTCACGGTGATGACGCTGAGCAAGCAATACACAGACACGTATGTGTGGTGTACTTATATATTTTATTTCAAGAATGCACAAATAGTTTCATAGTTTACTTAAGCCTTTAATCCTAATTTGATGAGGTATCTACGCTGCAGGCATTGACCTGGCTAAACATCGTGTTATTACGATAGTACGAAGCTATTTGAATGAATTATTATACCAATCACCGTAATGTTTTCATGTAAATTGGTTTATTTTTGTTATATCATAACTCAGAACCATTATATTTCATGTACTCAACTATTTTTATACATTTGATTACACTATCAGGAAACTGTTTAACAAATTGACAACCTTTATATGTCAATGTTTCCTAGACTTCTCAAAGAGTATCAGTTGTGTTCTACATAATTTAAATACTGAGTGTAAACGGACACTTCACGAAGCCGTCAACTAAGCATTATATACTTCAAACTAAGTAACTTTACGCAAACATTATTGCTGGGAAACGACTTATTTTTTGGGTGAAGGATCACGTTTCACGGTAGGACTCAATGTAACGCACTCAAAACATTGTGCTGTTGGATGGATTGAACGGGGGCCGTGGAGTAAAAAGAGTGTAAAAATCTTTCATTAAAAATATGTTTGTAAAAAAACTTTTGAAGAAGTTGGAAC
This sequence comes from Noctua comes, assembly GCA_963082995.1. NCBI lineage: Eukaryota > Metazoa > Arthropoda > Insecta > Lepidoptera > Noctuidae > Noctua > Noctua comes. The sequence goes on along the minus strand of OY720280.1, from coordinate 9,189,255 downwards.
TTTGACACCCGTACGCTAGTTTTCAAAAATCACACATTTATTATAACAAGTCTACACAGATCGTATTTAAAAGTTTACACAGATAGCACAAATAGCATGAGAAAATACCGCTTATCATCTGCCTAGCCTTTTCCCAACTATGTTGGGGTCGGCTTCCAGTCTAACTGGATGCAGCTGAATATCATTATTTTACATGGAGCGACTGCCTATCTGACCTTCACAACCCAGTTAGTACTGGGTAATACGATACCCCTTGGTAAGACTGGTTTTCAGACTTTCGGCCACTAACTACCTGTAACGACTGTCAAAGATCTACAAATGACAGCCGTGACCAACGGCTTAACATGCTTTCCGAGGCACGAAGGAAACTCGGTATGTAATGGGCGGTCACCCATCCACGGACCAACCTAGGGAAGCGCGGCTTAACCTTAAGATCGACCCGAGTGGCTGTTATTATTTAGCCACGAGCCCCTCCATGAGTAAATACCGTTAAATCTCGATAACTTAAGTACTTATACCACCTTAATTACAAAATAATACACTGCAATTAAGTAAATAAATCGAAACATATAATTGTTTTTATTCTGTGAGGCAACATATAATTATTTTTCTACTACGAAACAACATAACCAAGTAAATAAAGATGGTAAAAACATGTTGACTACAGTCAGTTATTAACATTTAACAATGATTTCTTATGTTTAATTGTGCGATGAAAATATATCATTGTGTAGGTACTTTTGTAGTAATGAATGGTATGATTCATACCATGGAATACAGTATTTTTCTTTGGATAATAAGCAATTCGTTTCGGTCCTCAGTTGTGTCTTTTATTATTACTAGGTTACTTTTATAATTCTTTGGTCAATCATCTCTCATCGTCTTTTATCTGATATTGAATAAATTAGTCGGCCAGTCTTATCCAAGGCCATACACAATTTTTGTCAGGTTGGTATCTATGTATTATATTTCCACATATAGAACGTTTTAGTAAAATATATGCGAAACCTGAAACACGTGTCTAGTATTTTTATGTAAAAAATCTACATGCAAAAGAAGGGCGGCGAAAGTGGACCCAAAGAATCTAAAAATTAACGAAGCTCCATGCAAGTGTAAATATAAAATAATTATAACTACAATTATATGAGATATTTATTTAAAAAATATTGAATTTTTAGGACACGGGAATCAAAAGTTATAAATATTTTAATTTACTCAAAATTAAGTAATCGTGCAATTACAAAACGCAACTTTTTTTCCGATTACGTTCCAATCTAATGACATGTGTTTTTGCTCAAGGGTTTTCTTACTATAAATGGCTCTTTCTCTTCTTTTTTATACATTCTATAATGTACAATATTTATAAACAACATGTAAACTTGATATTAAAACGCCAATTAACAAGGCAAAATCATGTAATAAAAATGAAACAATGGTGATTTCGTAGTATATCTTATAAAGGAACGTTATCAATGGTGATCAATTGAGTCCCGTCACTACTGTCACTGTAAGATTTGTGATGATCTATTCCAGTATTTTTCAACGCGCTCAGAGGAGTTCCCCTAATGTTGTACCCACAACAAGTACAGAGGAAAGTACACACCCTGTACCTTCTGAACAGAGAGCAAATTGTGGATATTGAAATGATGGATAGTGCTTACAGAAGTTCTGCTGATTTTACACACTCCCCAAGTTCAGTAGAAATACATCCTGTACCTATTACCTATCCAATATTTCATGGCAATCACCCATTTATTTTACGTGCCAGAATTAAATCTATGCACATAGAAAGCAAGTCCTATTAAACGTATATCGTAGTAGATAGAAGGCTACAGGGGCGAAGAGGTGTATTAGGCTATTGTTGTCACTGTCCTGTTGGGACACGGACAGCGGGTTGTTGCTCTCATGTTATGAGCATATTATGGTATATGGGGTCTGCCAGACACCAGAGCTATATCGCTGCGCCAGCTTCCTTTTTAGATAATCTTTTAATAAGTTAATATTTTTTTCTAAAACACTGTTGAAAAATATTAAAATAAAACATGTAAAAAAACCAATAAACGAGATTTATTACGTCACATTACACATTTTTTAATCAACAAACCCTGCCTTTCAATAGCTGTACTCGTACATGCATAGCTAGTGAGCTCTGGCTGTTATAATTTATGTAAAAGTATATCTTCATTCAGCGTAGTAAGAATCGTTCTACTTGACCATAATTCGCTTTTAGATCAAAGTCGCAACAACATAGTTTTAATAGTGATTGAACTAATTACTAGGTTAGTAATCAATATAGTCTCTAGACGCAGTCTGGCAGTTTTATGATTCATTAATTAGGTACAGGCAAAAAATGCGGGTTTTGGCTTAAGACAAGTAAATAGTAAGTACATCAGAATAATATAACACGACCCGAACCAAAATGAGTTACCTCCCCTGGCACCTGTCAGTTGCCTACTACCAAAAACCAAAGAGAACCAAAAAGCACAGAGCATCATCCAAAGAGGCCGTGTACAACGCGCCACGCCTTTTATACCCTTTTACTCGGACCGGGTAGGTTGGAAAGGGAATTATCTAAGAGTAGTTTATTCAAATCTTCCTTTATGATTCATCCTAAACATTATTATTTTTTGATTAATTTTAAATAAATAAGCAGACATTCACAGTTAAAAACCTTAACCGTAAGATTTTTAGGTTATCTTGTATAAAGACGTTTATCTCTTTTCTCCCAACTTGTTCGTCTTACTTTCCATTTGCTTTTTTGTTAGTCTTTAGTCGTTTTACAAGTATGTATAAGTTGCCATAATGAATGCTACCTCTAAGACTGGGTCCCAAAATACATGGAATCTCGCCAGGGTTCTTTCAAAACTAGATCATGAAAAATCACAAAGTTATAAGCTTATTCTGTTACCTGGTTGTCCGCACAAAAACGTGGTCACCACGCGGCGCCGCCGCGCGCACTCCTCCAGGATCGTCTTGAGCTTATTGATAATAATAATTTGGCAGTAGGTACCTAAATTATTGCGATAGGTACTTAGTGTCGCTCGGTGTCCAACTTGTAACCTTTTTTAAATATTTTTGGGACAAAATATAACATTAATAAGTACAAAATTATTGGAATCGATTCAGTTACTTTTTCTGAACAAACTATATTCAGGTTTCGCATATACTAAAGATAATGTTGTAAATACTCATCGCTTTCAAAAAGAAATCAAAGAAAAAGAACATCATCAACACTCTAAAGCAATATATTCAGAAAAATTGCTCTTGGTGGCCCTAAAAGCAAAAAAACCGGCCAAAGGAAGGATTTCGGACCATCTTAGCAGGGAGCCCCCTTTAATTTTTAATTTATTTGCTGCAGCAGCAACAGAAATACACATTCTGTAAAAAATTCAACTGTCTACCTATTACGGATCATGAGATACAGCTTGCTGACAGATAGTCGGACTGACTTACGGACAGCGGAGGCTTAGTAATGGGTCCCATTGGTTAACCTTCGGGTACGGATTACGGAACCCTAAAAAACTAACATCATCAACGATCTTAAGCTTCTTCAGAAAAACTGCTCTTGGTGGCCCTAAAAGCAAAAAAAAAAAACAAATAGTCTCCATTTCTTATTCACGCTTTACCCTGCTTATAAAGGCCACTTCAGCCAATCCTAAAGATTAGATACCATCACCATAACAGAGCTTATCCTAACTCCTTGTTCCGGACTTTATAAAATCCGAACATTTTCCCGAAATCTTCAGTTTCCTGTCGATAACACTTTTTTCTATTTCACTGAACTCTGATGAAAAAGGGTAAATCTTTTATTTATTTTTATAAGTACATACCGCTCGTTAGTCGATACCTTCGAGAAACTTTGATATCAGAAGTTGGCTTTGGGGTCTCGAGGTCGAAATTCTTTTATGTTAAAGTGGAGCTTATAATGCAAATCGGTGCGAAAATACATAACAAGATAATAAAGTGTAGGTGTGGCCTCGTTGGTCTAGTTGTCGCAAGCACTACAGCTGAGCATGAGGTCCTGGGTTCGATTCCCACATCGGGCTAATTGGTGTATTCATAAGGCATCTCGAAATAACACTCACGAAGTTTGGATGTGTACCCGATCCATGGCAATGGACTCGCCCCCTAATACCTATCAAACGTAAGTCTAGAAGTGTGGGCAGGCATACTATGCCGAAAAATATTATTTGAACCAATAAAACATTATATTTACTAACTATAACATATCTACTAAACTACGTACTACCACTAGGAACCTTTCGGGGATAGCAGACGTGGTGTAATGTGTAGAGAATTTATTGATATCCCGACTTTCAGTACTCTTTTATCTCTTGAGTGGGAGAAAGAAAGATTTATTAGACATATAGACAAACTACATACTACTAAATCGAACTGTCACTTGGCTCCTCGATTTTGTGTGGGCGTCCTTCCTCGGGTTTCATTAACTTGGCACAGTACCTGCGTAAACTTCAACCAAGTTATCTGTGTAGCCGGGAAAACACAGAACTAAAAATATATGTGCCAAGTTTGACATATCAATGCATATTTTCTTGACAAGTAGCGCCACTTTGTACTGCACACTTAAATTGGTCATTATTATTCATACTAATAACGGGATATTTACCATGTTGTGTGTTGTGTGTGTGTTTACATGGTAAATATCCCGTTATTAGTATTAATAATAATGTTAGTGACCATGATAGTTTAAAATCTTATATTGGTCATATTGTCATCATCATCATCTTAATGCACTAACCCCATGTTACTTGGGGTCGGCGCAACATTTTTTTTCGTCCATTCCCCTCTGTTAACCTTCACGGTATCATTTACTCCTTTATCTTACATTCCTCACATAATCCATCCATCGTTTCTTTCGTCTTCCTCTCCCTCTCCATCCATCAACGTTTATATTCATCACTCTTTTAATAACATGCGATTCGTCCCTTCTCGTCACATGTCCAATACCAAGACAGTCGATTATAATTAACACTAGAAACGGGATATTTACCATGTTTACTGATTGATTTGAGTTCTCGATATTTCGGCGCTGTTGCAAGCACCATGATCACGGATAAACTGAAGTTATTGCGGGTGGGTGTTTATGAGCAGACAAATCGGTCTATCTGCTCGATCGAAATATCGGGAACTCAAATCAATTAGTAAACATGGTCAATAGCCCGTTTCTAATGTTAATGATACTGTTAGTGCCCATGATAGTTTAAAATCTTATACCAAGACAGTCGATTCCATAAAGTGGTCATACTGTATGTAGGTTTTATTCTGTCTCCACGTTTCAACGATGATTTTGACAAAGAGGGGGCGAACCTATTGCCAAAATGTAATAGGCTTAGAGTTTTGTTAAGTACAGTTTCGAAGACTGGCATGTTTTACGTAAAACATAATTTCCTTCACGAAAATGTCAGTAAGATTTGCTGTCTGAAAACTGAGTCAAGACGCCCGACATCACGCCTGTAATCCCCTAAAGGTTACGCAGAGGTGTACCTAATAGTTCACCCACATTTTGCCAGTTATGTTTAAGTCCTATGTGATAGGGGGCCAGCCTATTGCCATCAATTGGGCACAAAAGCCAACTCCGTGGCTGCTACTGAGAAATACCTAAAGGAAAAATCCAATTACACAAAATAAAAAATACATATACACTATATACAGCCACACAACAACTAAGTGCCTATCTAGTAAGAGATTGGCACGCTCACAAATAAGACATAAGAGACAGGCCAAATCGGTACGGTATGGAAGTTGTATGTAATCAAAATAAGATAAATACGCTCATATACACGACCTTCGTTCGCGTGACATTATTATAAAAATACAATTTTCCCCGTTTTTGCAACATTTTTCGTTGATGCTCCGCTCCTTTTAGCCGTAGCTAAAAATTAGCTATCTAACACTAAAAGAGATTACAATTATATAATTAAAAGATTTTACATTTCGGAACAGTAGTTCCTGAGATTAGCGCGTTTAACCAAATAAACTCTTCAGCTTTATAATATCAGTATAGATACGAGAAACAGTCGGGTTACATCAAAGATACGAACACATATTAACTATATCATTTACTTATTTATTTATTTTATCAACTGTTTATTCTGTAGTCTGGGAATGTAAATCGTCCCCTGTTAGTAATATAATATAAGGTCTCTCATTTCAACTAGGCATCAAGAAATAAACAACTTGAGTAATTTTGGCTGAATACCCTCGAATATTGTTACTCTTGTAGTCTATTCATAATGCTGCTATAATACAGGGTGTAAGGGACAGCCCTCCTCAAACTGACAGGGTGCATTCAGCTCCTTATTTAGAATCATATTCGACCGGAATTTATCTCCGGAATTTTTTTTTCAGTTACTATTTCCTTTATTTCAATGTAAAATTACATTCACTGTACGCAGCACTCCATTTATGTAAATTATACGGCTAAAATAAAAAATCCAACAGTGGATGTTGAAATAATTTAACGAACGACGCGTGAAATCAGATGTTCACTTCCTGCCTAGCCAGAGTTCGTCGAACTCGTCATCGAGCTTGCCGTTCGCTACGGGCGTTTTGCCACGGTAACGATACAGCGCGTATGAGAAAATAAAACAAATCAAATTTATTGGATTCCCCTAGCATTCCTGAAATTATTTCAGGTACCGGTCATCTTAGTATGATATACTGAATCACCCCATCAGTTTGTGGAGGGCTGTCCCTAACACCCTGTATATCGCGAGTACTGTAACATAAAATCATAACGTTTCGTATTATTGTTTCGTATTGTATAACGGGCTGGTGTCCGCCACTCCACGTCAAAGCGCGTATTTTGCATGCAGATAACGTATTGGGTATATTTTACAGTCCCGCCATATATTGCCTAATAATAAAAATCGCACCAAAAAATAAGGCAATTAATAAGCCTTTCTTTTTATCTTTGTTTTTCACCTTCGATTTGAACCACAATGTGAATAATTTGAATTCGACAATATTAAATTGAATTTGGCCATAATGATCACTCTGAAATTCGAGCTTTATCATATTTATTATCTACAATTAGGTAAGCACGTGTTTAAGTAAAAAAGGATTATAATATAAAGCTTACATCAAAGTTAAAGTACTCGGTGTCAATGGCCTCGGTCCCTAAAAATAAATATATGGTACCACTGGTATGTTAGTAAACTAACAACAAATTATATTAATGTCTACCCAGATTACAAAAATAATCTATTTAGCCGGTATGTTTACTTGATTGCTGTAATTATGTTAATCCTTGCAGGACCAATATGGCGTGCTTTATAAAATTGGGTAACATTAGAGATAATATGTACCTATTTGTGTGTCTGGCTTAAAAACGGCATCTACATATTTCGCATTATATTATTGCAATATTATCTTTTTTTGTTTTTGTCCGTGTGACCGCTAGGAGCTCGTGGCTAAATAATAATAGCCGCTCAGGTCGATCTTTAGGTTAAGCCGTGCTTGCCTAGGTTGATCTGTGGATGGGTGACTGACCATTACATACCGAGTTTCCTCCGTGCCTCGGAAAGCACGTTAAGCCGTTGGTCCCGGCTGTCATTTGTAGATCTTTGACAGTCGTTTCGTTAGGTAGTCAGTGGCCCAAAAAATCTGACAACCAGTCTTACCGAGGGGTATCGTATTACCTAGTATTGATTGGGTTGTGGGGGTCAGATAGGCAGTCGCTCCATGTAAAATACTGGTATTCAGCTGCATCCGGTTAGATTGGAAGCCGACCCCAATATAGTTGGGAAAAGGCTAGGCAGATGATGATGTCCGTGTGACCGCGTTGTTCTACTAAATTACGATGAATTTGATGCGGTTGTCACTATTTATTGAGACCGCCGCTCTCAACATCGCCGCACGCTAGCAATTTCGTCCTATTTCGCATTATAGCTTATATACAGTCCACTACACGTTTCATTTTGCTCTACCGCGGCCTATCGTCGCGATCACTATTTTTAGAGAAATTATTCTTATGAGTTATTAACAGATAATGAAGTGTGAAGTTCAAGACCATTCACGATGGAGGATTAGGGTTGCGCCTCATCTAGTGGCTCGGCAGCATGGTCTGTTTCTCGCTCTAGCAAATGACGGTTTTCGGTGTTCGGAAAGGGTAGGAGAATGGCAAAATGTGATTTCGTGCTGCTTGATGAGGTACAACCCTTACTGTGGTCGCCTTTAGCGATACAATCTATAGGAGACCAAGGATATAAAGTCAATGTAAGCCAATGAGAGGACAAGAAGCGAATATGGATAGCTAAGATAAATTAACTTAGACGGATAAAACAAAGAAATCCCGACGTTTAGTCGAGTCCCAAAAAACCATGCAATACATGGACGCGTCGCTAGTCCTTAAATAAAAGCAACCGTAAACTCTTCACCATTGAGAGCACCTACCTTTATATTAGTGTTAGCGGTTGTTAAGGAGTCATTTCACTACACGACAACTTCACAAGATATGATAAAATAAAAGGACCACTTCAGGATGTACTTAAATAAGGTCAAACTTCTTGAGTTGATTGTTTCAAAGGGGACCCTATGTTGAGTGACCACTTTGTTATTTTGTTTCGTAATATATGACAACTGTCATTCTGAATCTTACTCGTCGTATTCCAGCCTGTAAGTTGTCTATGATCTCCATTTTTTCTTTTTTTCTTTAAACAAAAGAACGTTGCCCCACACTACGAATTTCTCCTGTATCGTGGGTGCGTTTACAAACATTTAAAGTCACATACACAAACAGCCAGACCCGGAACAATTACTTGTAGGCCATACAAATAATTGTTCCGTGCGGAAATCGAACCCGCGACACGAAATGCAGCAGTCAATCGCTCAGCCACTGCGTCAACCGTGCCGTCTAACACGAAAGGATCGCGAATTTTCATCACTATTCTACGTTTCGGGTTCATGTGTGTCCTCGTTTCTTTTTATCACCAATCAATATTAAAATTAAAATAAGTATAAATTAATACTCTTAGTAACTGTTTAAAAACACGATAATTAAATAAAACGGCCTTATTTGAACCCACAAACTCGTAAATTCCTGCTCAAGAAGCGAAACCCTTCATTTTCAAGCCATTGACTTGCTTCCGTATTTATATAGAGAAACACCAATACAGGAAATAGGAGCACGCGCGTGCCATTTCCTATTATTATTCCAAAGCCCAAAGGGAGAAAATAAATAGTGTTGGTGGCAACATCGAGGAAAAAACTTTTACACACAGTGTAGTTCGAAATGCAATTAGTTTGCGCTAGATTGCCGTTTTATTTTTATTTTTATGCGCCTCCATAGTTGCTTGACGTGTTTTCTCTCCATTCCAGAAGCACGAGAAATCCTATAAAACAATCATTTTTTAGATATTATTGAGTCTTCAAACTGCAATGGAATACGTTCATCGATAGAATGACTAATTTCATCACTTGTTGATATATTCCACGCATAGTGACGATAATACTAGACCACCGTACCGTAGTCACCATCTGTTCCCAAGACTTTTTCTGTGTAAATTATAAACGACTAGGTTTTGCCCGCGGCTTCGCTCGCCTTAATTTAAAACTTGACAATCAATTCGGGTTGTACTTACTCTGCTTCTATAATAATATAATTCAATCATGATTCGAAAGACACGTGGCGCCATCTATTATCATAAGAAAGTTATTGTTGTTTTCCTCGTATATATTGTGTGTGTGTGTGTGTGTATGTCCGTTTCTGAACACCAGGCTTCTTTTGGGTTAGCTCGATCCATCTTCGACCTCATCTCTGTCCTCAGGACTAGATTGAGGTCAAGAGTAAGCCCATTTAGTATATTAAAAAAACCTGACAACAAATATGCAAAATTTTAGGAAGATCGGTTCAGTGGCATATGCCTGAAATTGAAACAAACAAACTTACTTTCGCATTTATAATATTAGTAAGTATACTACCCATTCCCATCACTTTAATGTTCTGCACACTTTGACACATGCATGAAAGCCAAGAATAACAAATCAGTTTGAATAAAATCCTTTAATATTATAAAACCTTTTAGCTCATTGCTTCAGATCAATTGAATAAAAATATTAGGGACCCTTTTATAGCAAATGTATTAATACTTTCATACCATATCTCATGGCGTTATGTATGTGGTCCCATAAAAAGGGAACTCAATTCAATAGAGTCATGGGTACCCATTAACATCAAAAGGTAAAATGGAAACCCACAAATATAGCCGAAAAAATTGGATAATTTGGTATATATATTATCACATACAGGGTGTATACAGACCCTTCACATAGCCGTCAACCAAGCATTCTGTACATCAAACTTAGTAACTATACGCAAAAATTATTGCTGGGAATAGACTTTTTTTTTGGGGTGAAAAATCACGTTTTATGTTAGGACTCGATGGAAAGCACTCAAAGCATTGTGCTGATTGATGGATTAAATAGTACGGGGGTCGTCGAGGTGTGTAAAGTAAAAAGATTACATTAAAACATGTATTTAAAAAAAACTTGTGAAAAAGTTGGAACTTTGTCCCCCAATATCTCCGTAACTAGAAGGTTCCCAAGTATGGTCTAGAACAAAAAAAATATCTCAAAGACGGGGAGAACAAGTACTTTTCGGTTATGTTAAGGGTCTATTTACACCCCTTATACATTAATGTACTTACAGTTATCCAAATCTGCCTTAGCAACCATCTTTTCCTCAAAGTAAATTTATTATGAAATAACCCATTGGTTACAGAAAAATATAGCTACGTAGGAAATATCTAACCCATTGTAACCGTTTTATAAAAGATCTTTTTGTTCATAAAATCTTGCAGGAATTTGTAGTAGGAAGACAATTATTTTCGAAAATAGAAATGTTCCTTTATTAAATTATTATTTTAATCCAGATTGAACACAGCAACTAGTTTTTAATTGGTGTTCATTTTGCGGTACATTATTCAATTCTCATTTACGTTTATTTATATATTCAAAGACTTTGGAAGACTTACAGCTAAATATAATAGTGATAAATAACGGTATTATAATCTGACAGCCAATTACAAGTCTTCACGTCTAGAGCTTGTCTGGTATAAATGTACTGTGGAAAAAAATATACACGCTGCCAAATAATGCCAAAAAAAATAAAAAAATGCAAACAGATCATCACCTAAAATATGTAAAAAATAATATAATTGCGACAGGTTTAATCTAAATTCTAAAACAAGAGAAGTGTTGTTTCAGCAATAACTACCATAACCAAAAACTTTCAAATATTTACGAGCAATAGACGGGACAACACGAAGAAAATCGTAATCCTTTACTTAGTTACTATTTGTAACAAGTCTCTTTGTCTAAGTGTAATACACCCGCTTGTCAGGTAGCATTCGTGTGACAAAATCGAAAATGTTCAGGTTGAAAATTTTTGTGTGACAATATTCCCATCGCCGCTCTAAAGGGTGAAAAATACTCTAAACGAAGCCGAAAGGCTTCGCAGGCACTTGTTCTCCCCGTCATTGCGATATTTTTTGTACTAGACCATACATGAGAACCTTCTAGTTACGGAGATATTGGAGGCCAAAGTTTCAACTATTTCACAAGTATTTTATCAAATAGTTAATAATAAGTTTTTAATGAAATTTAATAAACTTAACTTTAAATACTTAAAAGAGCCTCTATTTTTTTAATACAATTTTTTAAGATAAAAACTTTACCTTAATAACCTCCATGACCCATTTACTATTCTAAGCATCCTTCAGCACAATGTTTTGAGTATGCTACATTGAGTTTTACCGTAAAACGTGATTTTTCATCCCACAAAAAGAGTCGTTTCTCAGCAATAATTGTTGCGCAGGTTTACTTAGTTTAATGTACATAATGCTTGGTTGACGGCGTCGTGAAGGGTCCGTTTACACCCTATATAACTATTTTAAATCGCTTTGACTATGATTTAGCAATTTTCTTAACTAACATCACATTGTCAAGCTTCAGGAAAAGAGATGGCGCTAGACGACCTGTATAGCTCTCTCTTTCCCACACTGGAATTACTCATGCTTTAAGACGTCATAGTGAAAAATAGACTCATCTCTTTCGAGATTTACGATTCCTTTTTAGTTTATGACTGTCTTAATGGATCCCTAACGATATTTATACGGTAACTACTGTCTCTTACGTCATTTAAGCATGATTGAGCTGTTACTTCTTTTTATGAAATGAAGTTTTCATTTTTTATGTTTTTTGGTAAATAACAAGTTCTTTTCTGTCTATAAAATAGGAAATGTATGTACCTTTGTGTAAAAGTGCAGTTCCGTAGGCAACAAGTCATAGTAGAAAAGCTGTCCAATTGCCATGAGATGACACTGACAGACAGCTATCTGTCTTTGTCGTTCCATTTGGCTACAATGGTGGATGGTAGCTGTATGGTAATGGTGGATGGATGTTTATCTATTGTAATCTATTTGATGAATGCACCAAATAAATAATAATAGATAAACTCTCGGGAATCAAACCGCTACACACACAACGCTACAGCTACACCAAAGACTCGAGCCGCGTTACGTCTCGAGGCGCCGCGAGGGACCGCGCGTCTTTCAAACAATACTATGCATTTCCTAATGGAGATAAAGTATAAAATGTCTTGAGTGCACGCCGCGTCGCGTCGCGTCACGTGTCGGTGTGAACTGACCCTTAGGTAGGAAAAAAAACAAATAGCCCACTGACTACATTTAAAATTAGAATATGCATTTTCCGCAAAATGAAAAACAAAACACGAATTATGACGTCAGTAGCAGCAGTCTTGTACCTATTATATGACTGTATCCCTTTATGTATGAACATTTCAGATGCATGTATGCGTATTCGTTGACATGAAAGGTCCCGAACAAATCTTTCTCTCTGTCTATTAGAGTTGTGACGTAAAGACCGAGCTTTGGAGGATCCCTGTCTATTACTTTACTATTTGGAGATAAAAGAACAAGGTGTGAAGTTCTTCTATAGAAAAGTGAAGATCCTCTGACAAGACACGTAAATGTGTCTTTTGCAATCTCTTATCGTAAAAGTTTGTAAGCCAGAAAAATTATCCAAACGCAGAAGTTGCTGACATTGTATTTTTTCATGACACTAAGTACTATATTTAAATTGATTTAATTTTGACAACTCTAATATTGCTGACATTGTATTTTCTGACATTTTGTAGTTTTATAATCAATTTAATTTTAACAGTGACACTATTTTGAAAGCCTTTCGGGGGAACCTAGGATGGACAAAACACTTTATAAAACATCACTGTACCCTGTTATTTATTAGCGTTTAGTGTTTGGCATGAAATTGTGACATCTACTTACGTTTTAACTTTTTTTTTTTGGTTTTTATTTTGTTAATTAACATTAGATTACCTACGCTATTTTGTATGCCTTCTGGCGGGACATAGTATCATCATCATTTCAGCCGAAAGACGTCCACTGCTGGACATAGGCCTCCCCCAAGTGTCGCCACATTGACCGGTCCCGTGCGTCTCGCATCCAGCGGATCCCTGCAACCTTTACAAGGTCATCGGTCCACCTAGTGGGAGGCCTTCCAACGCAGCGTCTTCCGGTTCGCGGTCGCCACTCCAGAACTTTTCGGCCCCATCGGCCATCCGTTCTGCGAGCAATGTGCCCTGCCCACTGCCACTTAAGTTTGGCTATTCTTCGGGCTACGTCGGTAACCTTGGTTCTCTTGCGGATCTCCTCATTTCTGATTTGATCACGCAAGGAAACTCCGAGCATAGCCCTCTCCATTGCCCTTTGGGTGACTTTCAGCCTTCTGATGAGGCCCATTGTGAGCGACCACGTTTCGGTCCCGTATGTAATCACTGACAACACACACTGGTCATAGACTTTCGTCTTGACACACTGCGGTAAGTTGGACGAGAAGATACCACGCAGCTTCCCGAACGCTGCCCAGCCGAGTCGGATTCGACGATTGACCTCTTTCTCGAAGTTAGACCTACCTAACTGGACCGTTTGTCCCAGGTAGACATAATCGTCTACAACTTCGAGTGTAGAGTCTCCGATCTTGATAGGAGTGGGTGTGTAGTATGGACCAACATTTATTTATATAACATCTCTATATTTTTTTACCCTATGTTCACAAAATGAATAAATGAATTTGAATAGTGAATAGAGAAGTAACGCTGGAGTTGAAAGAAGTAGAATATGAAGCAATATCAAAAAAAAAATCTGGCGAATTGATAACCTTCTCCTTTTGGAAGTCGGTTAAAAAATCTCGTTGAATTTCAAATCAAAACCTGTTTCTGTAAAGTTTCGAACGGCAATAAAGACAACGTCATGTGGTGTGCATTAAAAAAGTCTCTTTTTGTAATTATAAAGCTTAAATAAACATCCAAACCTATTTTTTAAAAACTCAGTCGGTACTTACGCAATATTTTCTGTCATCCAACGTACAATTTTATATTCTTCTAAAATTAAAAAATGCATGTCATAACTTTTAAATATTCACGCGTCTTTGAAGTATTTAATTCAAGACTAGTCTTTCCGCACTTCCTTGTTAGTATGCAAGAAGGGAACAAATCCTGTGCAGCAAAAGTAAATTAACTTCCAAGGAACACAATGATGTCGTGTATATGCCAACAGGCTATTTTCTAGCACAGCCTCTAATTAAGGATCGTTTCTACGTCAATGATAATAGCTTTAATTAAAGCAGGATTAAACTCATCGTGTTCGTCGTTACTTAAGCTTACTTTTTAGTTTTTATCACGTTTTTATTAGCTTAACCACTAAATTAAAAAAATTTTAGAAGTTAGATTTGACCCACTTTCCGGTTTCCGATTGAGCTTGAATTTTGCATACATGTTTATTTTGGATGACAATGCATGGTTAGCTAAGTGACGTCAAACATGGCGGACTCCCAAAGATGGCCGACTAGTTATTTTTTATGCGTTCCCATGATATGGGTATGACAGCTAAGAAGAATACGAGAAATAGAATGACGCGCTCACTCTTAAGCGTATTCTTTGGTTTTTTTACCCATAATATTATTATTGTCCTAGAAATTGCTAGAATTCAAGATCTTGTTAAGTTTTCAACTTGTAAATTACATGTACAGATAAATTATGACTTAGGTTTAAACGAGCCGCTCTTTGGCATTTCCACTTATATATGCTTTGTAGATATTTACTTTCTAGTAGCCGCCTTTAATTGAACATCTTAATATAACGAAACAATCATTAAAGCATACATACTTTTGTTTTCTTCTTAAGTATAAATTGACGTATCTTTCTGTAACTATGTGAACCATTGATTAGGCCAACTGAGCGTAAAGCAAGGGCCGATGCCTGCCAGGGCTGCGGGACTGTTCGAAAGAGATACCGTGGCCCGGGAACACAAAGGGCAAAGAAGGAACATGGATGGGTTTTAGTCAGTACAAGTCTGAGACTCCCTTCCACTCCGCCCAGAGTGGGGGGGGACATTTGATGATTTCCCATCCGAAAAAAAAAGCGTAAAGTCGTAAAGCTTTTCATATTCCATGATAAAATTAAGTACCTATATACGTCAAACATGACAGGAATTGAAGAAAGTCTATGCATCTAAAGACGCCAGATCGATTAACTATGAAAAACAATAAAACAACAACAAAAAAACAACACAAAACAACTACAACAGCAAACAATTAAAAATTTTACTTGATAATAATTTACAGAAGTTGTTAACACTGATCTCAACTAAATTGAAAAGTCAGACAAATAGGTATTATATTTGTTCCACGAGAATCTTCTTAGTTAAACGTGCCACGACAATTGTTATTTATTCAAGCAAACGTTTTCTATTTTCATAATTTACCCAAAGATTATTAGCTTAGCCCGCAGCTCTAAATAATTTAAATGAGGTTTATTTTACGGATGATTAATGCTAAAGTTGAAATACAAACATCAGTTGTTTGGATTATAGAAATGACTCAATTTAATAATACATACAATTGAAATCACTAGTAAAACTTCACCTACACGATATAAAAAGAAAATTGATGAAATTCTTAGGGGGTCAGCGACCACCAATAGTGAATTTACTTCAAATATCAGATTAAAAAGCAGTTCTTTTTTTTGTAAGCTTTGCTGACGAGATGGGTTTCTGAACAAAAGTAAACATATACAAACAGGTTTTCTTAAATCGCACTTAAAAAAATACTTATCAAGTCTGCGGAGTTTAATATGACCCTATACAAATTTAATGAGCTAGCGTAATACAGTATTAAACATGATAATAATGGACGATGTGTATAAAGAACATGTTTTTTTGCTAACTGAAAGAGTTCAAAAGAGCTTAATCATAATGCACAGTTAGAAACATAGGCTACCAAAAAAATAGCGCGATTACTTCGATAAATCATGATTCACGCTGACAAAGAAAAACAACAAACATAATGTTAAAAAACTTCCCAATTTACTTACCATTAGCCAATTTGTCCTTTGTTTAACTAACCCGACCCTATTTCAATGTGTATTTAAGGCGATAGTCTTGTCGTGCAAAACTCAGAAATTCACAGCAAAAACAAAAACACATCGTGTGTGCGGGGACCTCCCCCTTTGGGGCCCTCTCCACGAGCGCGAGAATCGCGGCGATATTATCGTCGTGCCACGTATTTCTATATACTCTCTTAGGGCCGTCTCCACGAGCGCGAGAATCGCGTTGATATTATCTTATAGAAATACGTGCCACGACGATAATATCGCCGCGATTCTCGCGCTCGTGGAGACGGCCCCTAAGACACCTAGTAGTCTTACTTCTTCTTCTCCTAAACTTCCCAATTTACTTACCATTAGCCAATTTGACCGTCCTTTGTTTAACAAACCCGACCCTATTTGTAACCGACCCGAACTTAATAATTTTCGTGACATTAGTTTTACACAAATCTCTTTAAAGTTCGGGCATTCTCCTTAGCTTTCTTATTACATTATAAATCTTTGACATTTTCTTCTTTATTGCATTGAAAGAATAATATCAAGATGGGTACTTTGTCTTCCAAATATAAAACGAATAAAGGAAAAGGGTCAGGAATGGAATCCTAAAGCTGGTGACATACCAGAGCCGGAGGATAATAGTGATTTCGTGTTGTTACTTACTATATCCATATTAGAAACTTTTTTTGAGAAAAAATGTACTGTTTTTGTCTGTATTTTTCACGAAAAATTTCTTAGTTGCAACGCGTAGGTACTCTCGATTTGTACCCAGTTGATGGCAATAGGGATGCCTCGGTAACCGTTCGAGGATTATTCTCATAGAGGCTTGATGTTATTTTTTTTATGGAAAATTCTGTAAAAATTACTTATGAAAACCTGAAAATGTCGTATTACTACTGAACGAACTAAACCTCATATGAACCTCGTGTCGTTTGCCAGAGTTTATTATAATGCATAAGTTACTTCCGACGTAATTTAAGTTATGATTGCATATTTATTTCATGTCACCAGCTGCTAGACTAACTAGGTGTTACCGACCCGGTGTACTACCAGCTTTATAGCATACATTGTCATTTTATTTGAAATTCTGTTTTGTCTGTCATTGCAATATGGATTTTTATTGAATTGCATTCCAAAAGGATGTTTACTTTTGAGAATTTCTGACAAGACTGTTTATCTACAAATTGAAATACAAAAGCTTTACCTGTTTATCTTTGAACTACAGCAGAACTCGATACTTATTTTCCCGGTAGTACGTTTCCATGAGATAATTGACGTCGTGGAATAGTTGAATATTTTAAGTAATTTTCAATCAGTAAATACCACGGTGATGAGACGATCATTGCGATAATTTTTTTGTTCTAGACCTTACCTAGGAAACTTCTAGTTACGGAGATATTGGGGGTCAATGTTCCAACTTTATCACAAAGTAATATTTTTAAATACAAGTTTTTAATGTCATAACTTTATTATGCAATACATCAGCACAATGTTTTGAGTGCGTTACATTCAGTCTGACCGTCGAACATAATGTTACACCCCAAATAAAAAGTCGTTCCACAGCAATAATTTTTGCGTAGAGTTGCTTAGTTTAATGCACAGAATGCTTGGTTGACGGCTATGTGAAGGAACTGTTTACACCTCGTATACAGTACGATTAAAAGAAATCCGCCATCTTTAGTTTTTTCAAAAGTGACAGTATAATACAGGGTGCTTTTTTAAACGTGGGCAATACTTTAGGAGAGTGTAGTACTCATGAAAATAAGAAAATTTTACTAATAAACCGACCATGAAATCGCGAAAAAAATATCAGCTGCTCCACACATTGTCGGTCGCGTAACTCGAAAAAATTTAGGCAACAGCAGATTTTTTAAATGATATTTCATAGTTAGCCCCATAGTAAGAGTAGCTCATATTTATGAGTACTTCACTCCCTTAAAATATTGCCCACGATTAACCAAACACCCTGTATATTACGAGTGCCCTCTATTTGAAAAGTGAAATGGTTTGAAACTTGACCAACTATCTCACTTCGACGGTAGGTTAAAGTTCTGGTCAATCCACTTAGCTTAGTCAGCGATATTGTATGAGGTAATACAAGCGATGACATCTATCAGTCCATGCTAACTCACCGTTTCAATCCTTTCTGTATGATTAACTTTTTACGTTTATTTTTCGGTGAGTATTGAAGTTAGTCATATTTCTCGTAAAACATCGGTTCAGTACTTTGAAAAATGAAATATTTGCAAGAAATATCTGTCTTACTGTATTCAAGAAGCTCGTAGGTAAATAATAACAGCCGCCCGGGTCGTACTTTAAGGTTAAGCTGCGCTTTTCTAGATCGGTCCGTGGATGGGTAACCATCCATTACATACCGAGTTTCCTTCGTGCTTAGGACGCTAAACCGTTTGGTACTGGCTGTCATTTGTAGATCTTTGACAGTCTTAACAGGTAGCCAGTGATCCTAAAATCTGATAATCAGTCTTACCAAGCAGTATCGTATTCTTAGTACATACTGGGTTATGGTGGTCAGATAGGCAGTCGCTTCGTGTAAAATACAGCTGCATCTGGTTGGACTGGAAGCCTATCCCAACATAGTTGGGAAAAGGTCAGGCAGATGATGATGTCTCACTGTATTCAGAACCGAGCATTATGGCAGAAGAAAAGAGAGGCAGGTACCCAGATAATTTGTCATAAAGCTTCAAAACTGATTCAATATTCTATTCGAGTAGTTCAGGCAGAACTATGAGTTCTCAACAAATACAAACATTCATTGTTTTATTTTCATGTCAATACTTTGTGCTCAGAGCAAATTATACAGGGTGTAAACAGACCCTTCACATAGCCGTCAACCAAGCATTCTGCACATCAAACTAAGTAACTTTACGCAAAAAATATTGCTGGGAATCGACTTTTTTTTTGGGGTGAAAAATTACTTTTTACGGTAGGACTTGATGGAAAGCACTCAAAGCATTGTGCTGATGGATGGATTGAATAGTACGGGGGTCGTGGAGGTGTGTAAAAAATCATACATTAAAAATATGTATTTAAAAAAAAATTGTGAAAAAGTTGGAACTTTGATCCAATATCTCCGTAACTAGAAGGTTCCCAGGTATGGTTTAGAACAAAAAAATGATCGCAAAGACGGGGAGAACAAGTGCCTTTCGGTTATGTTAAGGGTCTATTTACATCACACACATACACACAAAATAGTGTGTGAATGTATATTCACACACTCATAACACACATATAAACACACATTTATACAGAACACACTCTAGTTATCACACACTGCCATAAACACGATTTTCATTTTTTTTGTTTTTTTATTTTTTCTCTTTTTATTGGTATTATAAAAAAAATGTGTAACCTTACCTAATTAGCACAACGAAACAATTGTTAATTAATCGAGGAAAAGCGAGGTTTATCCCATCACAAGTATCATCGGATTACTTTCTGGGAAGCCCCTGCAACTTAATTGTATAGATTTAAGATAATAAACACATTTTTTTTTACACCCTTTAGAAGCTCTCTAAAGTGTAAATGTTACAACCTGTTAATGTTTATTATATTTTTAACTTCCTCAACTCAATGTATTTAAATTTGTAAAATTCGCACTCCCAAGCCACAAAATACAAGCGATGCGAATTTGAGGCTCACCGATTCTATATGATCCAACTGTTTTTATTTCTTTTGATTAATCAACTGATTTGATTTGAATAAAGAATTTCGCGAACATTGATACTACTTTCTTCTTCCCAAGGACAGAGTAAAAACAAAGAACAGTATGTAACCAGTTTATATCAAGTACTCTAATCTCCTAAGTAAATACGCCTAAACTCAAATTATCATATTTTTACAAAAGCACGTACATTCCATTAACCTACTACCAGGACATTTTTCTAAAATAAATCCCACTCCTTTAATTTATATTTTCTACGTATTTGCTTAAATGTTTTACTTTTCTTTGACAAATTGCTCAGTTTAAGTGCTCACTAAATTCGTAAGAGCCGTAAAAAGCTTATGTTCTTGTTTAGATTTTACTGAATTATGATCATGTTTTCATAAAAAAATTCAACAATCAACCGTCATTTGACTACATTCTCCTAGAAATGATAGATCACTATTTCGTTGGTCTATCCATGCCAAAATAAGGGGAATTGACACGCTTCCTTTTGTTTGTAGCGGCATTACAAAAAGCACTATAGCAACATAATACAAAATGTAGTACAGCGCCATCTATGACACCAATGAAGAACTAATTTCAAAATTTTGAATCATACTATCCGTGACATAAGGCGATATAGAAAACCCGACAACTGTTGGGCAGTATCCCACCAGACCCAGCACCCGTCTGGTCGGAGGACCTTCCTTTTCTATTGGGATATAGAGAACTTAACTCTCTGTTCTTCATAAACCAACGTTCAAGTTCTAAGTTCGTTTGATCTAAAAATTCCATTAATAAAGGGTGTAAATAGACCCTTAACACATCCGTTAGGCACTTGTTCTCCCCGTCTTTGCGATAATTTTATTGTTCTAGACCATACCTGGGAACCTTCTAGTTACGGAGATATTCGGGGTCAAAGTTCTAACTTTTTCACAAGTTTTTTTTTAAATAAGCACATGTTTTTAATGTAAGATTTTTACTTTACACACCTTAATGACCCCCGTACTATTCAATCCATCTAACAGCACAATGCTTTGAGTACTTTCCATCGAGTCTTACCCAAAAAAAAAAGTCGATTCCCAGTAATAATTTTTGCGTAAAGTTACTTAGTTTGATGTACAAAATGCTTGGTTGACGGCTATGTGAGGGGTCTGTTTACACCCTGTATTTCATTGATACCTAGGTTAATACAAATTCGCTGGTCGATATCTCCTTCACGCACGGTTAGGTCTTGAACAGAACTTACCACGTTTAAGGTTTTCAAATAGTTTTCTTGACATACGACCTCACCGTATGACTACTTAACTCAAAGTTTAATCAGTCTTTGGAAACTTGGAGAATTACTAACAGGAGATGTCTCATTAGTGAGTTAAGTACTTTTGTTGGGTAAGACCTATTTATATAGCTGTAATGTTACGTTTGATGTTAGTAATATTTCGCGGTGTCTTAGTACAATGGATAACTTGTAAACATGGCGAAAGTATCAGTAAACCTAACATTACAGACGTTTTAATTTACTTTAGTTTATTTTCCACGCTTGGCAACATTGAACTAAATTGACGTTAACGGACGAGCGCTGTTGGTAAACATTAAGTGTAACAGTTTTGTGAAATAAATTGAATAAGTACACAAGAAGTTAGTTCCAATTTTTGCCGCGCGCCAATACATCCATGTACAGTTATAGTTGCATAAATGCTGGCAGCTTAGTATCTATTCATTTGTGCAGTTTTTCAATTTCATATTATACCGGCTTACGTCGTTCGGCAATTGTCCCACGGGATCGTACCAAGTTATGAACTATCAGTGTGCCAAATTTCGTCCAAATCCGTTCAGTAGTTTTTGCGTAAAAGAGTAGAAAACATCCAACCATCCATTCTCACAAAGTTTCGCATTTATAATAGTAGCAAGAAGATTTCTCTTTCTGGTCTCAGGTCTGAAAGAGATCAATCACCCTTTTTAGAATTTAAAGATCGAGTAAATTTGCAAGAATGACGAAGGAGGATTCATTGACAAATAACTAAGGTAATTAGGCCCATAAATTAAGCGCTCGCCACTCACTTATCGATGTACATTATGTTCTTTCCTTTCTTATTAATACTGGCCGAGCACGAGGTCTTTTTTTAGGATGGGAAATCATCAAATGACCTCTCCCACTCAGTGCGGAGCGAAGGGAGTGTCAGACTTGTACTGAAACCAATCCATGTTACTTCTTTGCCCTTTGTGTTCCGGGGCCGCGGTATCTCTTTCGAATAGTCCCGCAGCTGCACATGAAGTCTTGGGTTCGATTCCCAGTTCGATCAAATTGGTGTTTGTGGGAGTCTTTGCTTTGGATCAAGAGCTTCTCAGTATCATCCCGGAGTCTCTATTTCAGCTCAGTTACTGGCGGATTGATGGTGTGCTATCAGGCACATCTCTGCCTAACCCTTTAAGTATTATAGACGTGAAGTTATGTTAAGTCATTCCTCTGGTGATTATATACTTACACCATAAAGGTCCCAAGTATTAAAACTATGGGTGTTGGGTAGCGAGTGGTGTTATTATGTCATTATAAATACATTTATGGTGAAATTTTAACTCAATAATAAAAGTTTACGAGGTTCATCAAACTATAGTGTTTCCAACTAGTGTCACAAAATAAACTTTAACTAGTTTGCTAACTAAATTACACTAAACAAATATTATTTTCGAAGTTATTTTTTGTACCTTAAAAGTACAAAAAGAGGTTCGTTAAAAAAAGCCTTGACATTTAATATTGTTTGTTTTGAAGAATTTGTAACAAATTTGTTCCAATTATTATTTTTGCGTTGAAATAAAAAATAATCTGTCGCAAGTATTTGTAAGGTAACTAGGTATTAGGTAATTGAATCTACCTATTATTAATTGAGTAGTTGCCACGACCAATCAATTGACATAGATACTTTGTGTGAGCTGTCCAAACGCGATTCCCCTGATTTGAAAACACATTAAAAATCTAAATTTTCCAATTAATTAAAAATTTATTCGGTATCAGGCCCAAAATAAAGTGAAAAATAAAGTAAAACTTTCATCACACAACTCTGCCAGTGTGTTCGATAACTATTAGTTTTCTTAAAGTTATTTAAAAATAAATGATTATAAGTCTTTAAGAGATTGTGCAAAGTTTATAAAGTAATTTATGAATGCAAACTTGCTAGATATTAAAGTACTGTGCAAACAGTTGTAGATCAGACCGTATTTCAAAGACTATTATTTTAAAACAATATTTGAGTTTGTTGTTATTCATATAATATTTAGTTATTTAATATTTATAAACCACTCATGCTCAGCTCACTTGATTTTTATTATATTTTCATTGATCTTTAACAAGTTATAAGGAATATAAAATTCTAAAAATAAAGGTACCGCGCGGTAACCTCTACAAAGCAATAAAATTTGGAATGTTTTGTTTATTTAGTATTCGTAACAGCTGCACCTGGTCGGGACTAAATGTACTACCAATAGCTGAATAGTTTCTGAATAAATCAAGTATCTACGGAAATACCGACCTAATATTAATACAATTTGGAACTGGCCTTGGGTTTCAGAACAGTCACATGTGGTGCTTAATTAATAACGAAACGTTATTTCTTCCTTTGAATTGTAAAATCATATTTAACCAGTTGGAAAGGCATAAATTCTTTATTTAATGAGCACATGTGGCTGTCACCCTCTTAAAAGTTGAACCACGCCTAGCATAAAGGAATCGAACGCACTTTTACTACGTATATATGTAACGTTTACCTGTGTAAGTCATCATCGGTCGGCTTCCAATCTAACCGGATGCAGCTGAATACCAGTATTTTACATGGAGCGACTGCCTATCTGACCTCCACAACCCAGTTACTACTGGGTAATTCGATACCCCTTGGTATGACTGGTTGTCAGACTTTTTGGGCCACTGACTACCTAACGACTGTCAAAGATCTACAAATAACAGCCGGGACCAACGGCTTAACGTGCTTTCCGAGGCAAGGAGGAAAAGGAGGTTTACCTATGTAAGTATTTCAGCAAATAACTCGAAAACAAACACACGATATGACGTGCTTTTTCCAAGATACAATATTATTTTTATATAACTGCCGATATATCGGTGTATTATGAGTGCACCTCTGCCCTAACCGTTTGGAGAATACGGGCATAATGTTATGTTATGTCTTAATTTACTTTTAAGCGGGTAACAAGCTCCCGTACGAAATAAGAATAAAGTAGATTTGAAAATCCCTAAAATATTTTTTTTTACATTGTGGGCTCATTAAAAAGCCCCGTTGTTAGCCTCTGCAAGTGCAATTTAGCTTAAATGGGTTAACGCTGGAAGTGCAACAAGTTAAGTACAAGTTAAGTGCTAATGCACTTCCTTGGTGGTTACAGAATGAAACTCGGTATGTGCCGTAAGCGTTGGGCTATTTGTACCTAGACATTGAGTACTTGGCTACTGTCTTTGACGAGTTGCCGAGGCAAAAAAACCAACACAAAAATTTTATTTTCACATTATTGTTTGTTCAAAAATGTTGTCTTAATTTACAAAGGTTTATTTTCCAGCAACGCCTAACTAAGTGTAAATGGGTTTCAAAATATTTTATTTTTCTTCAAAAGAATGGTTTTTTCGACAGCTTTTGTCAATTCAATACATTTATGACTTTTTACAGGGTTCGGCATTATTAAGAACATCATTCATCACATTCTTTGATAATTATGATGATAATTATCCATGCAGACTTTTTATTTTTTTATTCAAACCGCCTTTTTGTTTTGACGTACTGGAATTCAGTCCAAACAAAACTTGTGAAAAAGTTGGAACTGCGAACCGCAATATCTCCGTAACTAGAAGGTTCCCAGGTATGGTCTAGAACAAATTAATGATCGCAATGTCGGGGAGTACAAGTGCCTTTCGGCTTCGTTAAGGATCTTGTTACAACTAGAGAAAAAAAAGTCGTTATTTATTACGTAACCTTGAAAAATATAAAGCATTCAGAGCTTGAAGAAATTATGATGACAATAATTACAATAATAATAAAAGTTATACCTATCGTCTGTTTTATTATTATTTTAATCCTAAGGCCCCTTGTTTCATGATGATTGGATTTTTACTAGCCATAACCAACAGCTTTATAGTTGTTTTAACGACTTAAGTATGCACTTAGTGTATCCTAGAATACTGCTTATTTTCGCTAAGACCAGGCGACACTTAAAGGCTAAATAAAAATGCACTGTCGCATTTATATGCTCGGCTCAGGACTGAGAGTTGAAATCACAAAAATATTAGGGCATTTATAGGTATTGCTTATTTTGGAGCTCGTGGCTAAATAATAACAGCCGCTCGGATCGATCTTTAAGTTAAGCCGTGCTTGCCTAGGTTGGTCTGTGGATGGGTGACCACCCATTACGTACCGAGTTTCCTCCGTGCCTCGGAAAGCACTTTAAGCCGTTGCTGGTCCCGGCTGCCATTTGTAGATATTTGACAGTCGTTACAGGTAGTCAGTGGCCCAAAAAGTCTGACAACCAGTCTTACCAAGGGGTATCGTATTACCTAGTACTAACTGGGTTGTGGAGGTTATATAGGCAGACGCTCCATTTAAAATACTGGTTTTCAGCTGCCTCCGGTTAGACTGGAAGCCGACCCTAAAATAGCTGGGAATAGGCTAGGCAGATGATGATGATACGAGTTACTTATTGAAAGTGAAATTGGGGATTGGCGCCATAGTTAATCCATCGTCAGTAATAAAAATCTTTGCTACTATTTATTCGCAAGGCGACTGCGACGAAAACCTCCCGGGAGTATGATAAGAAAAGATCTTTTGTATGTCATTAATTAGTCAACATTTGAAAAAAATAAATTGAAATAAAAACATATAATTATTGGCAGTATTCTCAGTGTATTTGCTGATCGATGGGATTCCCCGATGCTGCGGAGGTGGATGCGGCTCCACGCTGAATTATAATTGTATATGTCTGTAACCTACTAAACACTAGAAAGTAAGTAAAATTGTTACTAACCCTATGGACTCCGGTCTGAAATAAAAAAAATCTATTCTATTCTATTCTATTCTATTCTATTCTATTCTATTCTATTCTATTCTATTCTATTCTATTCTATTCTATTCTATTCTATTCTATTCTATTCTATTCTATTCTATTCTATTCTATTCTATTCTATTCTATTCTATTCTATTCTATTCTATTCTATTCTATTCTATTCTATTCTATTCTATTCTATTCTATTCTATTCTATTCTATTCTATTCTATTCTATTCTATTCTATTCTATTCTATTCTATTCTATTCTATTCTATTCTATTCTATTCTATTCTATTCTATTCTATTCTATTCTATTCTATTCTATTCTATTCTATTCTATTGCTAGCCGGTATTGTCCCACAGCTGGACAAAGGCCTCCGTTCATGCCTCCCAACGGTCACGATTTTGCTCTACTTCTTTTAAATTCTCAAAGAAGACATCCAGGTCGTCCTGCCATCTCCTTTGCCGTCTACTACGACCCTGTCGCTGTTTCAAGGCACCAATCCTGTATTCTGCAGGCTCACAGCTCGTTCCGCGTGCAACAGACTTTTACTGTCCTGTCCAGTACCATTTAAGTAGGACAGTCTTTTGAGAATCGTCAATGATTTGTGTTTTGGAGCGCAGTGTAGTGTTTCAAACGTGATCTGTTAATTTTAACACCTAATATACTTCACACCATAGCAAGTTAATCACTACATAGTATAAAACAAAGTCGCTTCCCGCTGTCTGTCTGTCCCTATGTATGCTTAGATTTTTTAAACTACGCAACGGATTTTGATGCGGTTTTTTTAATAGATAGAGTGATTCAAGAGAAAGGTTTAGATGTACCTATATATTGCGGGTCGCTAGTAAATTATAATACGTACTCAAATTCTACGAGCTACACACAGCGAACATAGCTTCCTATAAAAGTGATTTGTAAACATTAAGCCGTAGCAGGATAAAAATAAAAGACGATCGTGTTTCACATTGTGTGCCTCGGGTATCGCGGTGGTAAGTGGTTTGTTTTCTCACCGCATGCCAAGGTATCGAATTCTCAATAGTTCTGGGAACTTTATCTCGAGTAGGTAGCAACTATATCATAATGTATGACCATTGAAATCAAATGGGTACTAAAATACATCCATTCATGAATTCAGAAGTCTATGTAAACATCGGAATGGCTGGTGCTAGGCGTACTGTCGACCGCAAGTTAATGTTAATACTATGAGCTTAAGCTAACCTAGCTTTGTATGGAGTTCAATGAAATAATAGGACAGATTATACTGGTATTATAACCCTGACTCAGGGCCTTTTGTTCATGCACGAGCATAAATTCCTAATAATTAATAATACCTAATAATTAAATAATAATATAATAATTAAAAAACAAATAATATGTGAAACCTAGTATAAGCCTGTCATTGTGAGGAGAAATAAAGAACTTATTATTAATTACGCAATTAAATAGTTTTTTGATACCAGACTTTTAGGAAATATCGCATTCACCAGAAAATAACTTTTGAATATTGTAAGTTCATAATTATGCTAGTGACTGTACGAAATCCAAATAAATGCGGTTTCTGGGTAACTCCGAGTTTCATGTATTATGAAGTCATGTAGCTAGTCAATTTCCATATCTAAATCGATCATATAACTGAAATATTAGCTCGAAGAGATTGAAATACTGGATGAGTAAATTGATGCTGTTGCATGAAGCTATCTAAATGATTGAAACTTTGCCTCTGGGAGTTTGAAGGATGGTTTAATGTATGGATTATGCACCTAGTCTCAGTATCTCGAAGTAATTTTAATCGCCCATCTCTGTAGATACCTAATATCGGTGTATTTTTAGGGTTCCGTAACGGAAGGGTAACTAACGGGACCCTACCCGCTGTGCGTCCGTCTGTCTGTCTGTTAGTGGGCTGTATCTCATGATCCGTAATAGGCAGACACTAGACAGTTGAAATGTTCACAGAATGTGTATTTCTGTTGCAAAACATCAATAAAAATAAAAGAAAACGGGGCTACTGCGATGGTACGGAACGCTTCATGCGCGAGTCCGACTCGCACTTGGCCTGTTTTTTAAATACTATTCCTGAATAATGATGGGAAGATCATAGACATTATATCATACATTATCATCTCTATGGTTATGTTACGGCTAAAAACCAAAGTAAGGTTACACCTAGTTCTAGCCGGCAATACCTAGGTGCGGCCGGTAACAATTTGTTATACTTAGGTGTATCCTTTTTATTGCTAAGACACACCAACCAAATGGATTAGGTTAGGTTAGGTTACAACTGTGACCAAACGCGCGCGAACCGAGCGAGCGCAGCGAGCGTTGCTGTGGTAGCAGCGGCCGATGAGCGCTACATCCAAATTGGTTGCATCAAACCAAAGAGCTTGGGTCATACTAAGTTTATCCGGGTAAACCTAGGTTTTCTTATCTTCTAGCATTACCCGTAACAGTTATACTAATTCAGTTCGTTGTTTGTTTGGGACTCATTTCCATTCCCAGAAAAAGCGAAATTGGTTGAGTACCTATTGGTTTATTTACCTTTAATTTGTTTCCACCTTATCATGTAATCTCTTATCTCGGTATCGTTCTACTTTGTTATAATTGGATTTGGCGTAAATGTTGGTTAAGCAGATATCAGCTTTATACAAAGAACAATAAAGCCGATTCAAGCTTTGTTATTATTTGGTAAACAATACCACCAAAATGCAAAGCTGTTGCCATTGATGGTATGCATAGTCACGTGCAGTGTTTTTGTTTATTGCTTATTGCTTCGCACTACTTGTGTTGTATTGCTATCGTTAGCCGAATTTGGTTTTGAAGATAATTTAGTCATGTTTTATCGAAAGTGTAATATTTGCGGTCATTGCTCTTTGCACAAATCCTGAAATAACAAATTATGTATCGTTTCTCATCTGTCAAAAATATTACCGACAATTTGTGGATATCAAATCAGGATTTATTTTTGTTTTCATACTAGAATCTGTTATAAAAGAAATTGTAGGTAAATGATCGCTATTCCCTTGATGAAATGCAAACGCTATAGTGGAGATAAAGCATTCTATACACGTTTTCTGGATGCACCGTGCATGACGCCTCAAATGATCAGGACAAAAGAGTAGTTACGCAAATTCATTGAATTTATCGGCTTTCAATAGTCCCCTAATACATGGGACTTAAACATAACTGGCGAAATGTGGGTGTACTATTAGGTACACCTCTGCCTAACCCTTCGGAGATTACAGGCGTGATGTTATGTTACGTAAGTTCTTCTGATACTTTCTTTATCCTAAGTATCTTAGATCTCTTTCACAAACATGATTGGATATGTGCGTAAGCGTGACACCGCCTTATCTCAACAAACCCGTATGTAAGTAAATCGATTTTTGAACTAAAACCGATCGAGATACATGACATGGTCCGTTGTACTAAATCACCTGACAAGTAAATCTGTATACAAAGGCGAAAAGCTGATAGCGAAGAAACGGGAAAAGCCGGTTAAATTAATGAAGCCTCTGAAAATGAATGTTGACTTTGATTTCTTCGAATTTCATTGACTCATTCGATCAAGTCTGATACTCCCATCTACATTCCGCTATTTGGCTCCCAACCGTCATTTGTTTTATCTGACGCGTACATTGATCACGATAACCTGATTATTTGTACACTGACTTTCTAGCTATAATTCTCGTTCGAACAACAAACAGTAAAATGGGCTATTTGCCAGACATTTCACTGTAATGCACTGTGTTTTATGCACAAATAGAATGGAGATATCTCAGGTAAGAGTGACGTATAAATGCTGTATGTGGTTACTTTTTAGACATTATCTTGTTATTTTCAAGTTTCAGTAAAGCGCAGTTTATATGAACGCATCTTTTTCTTAGTGTATCGATGGTAAAAAGTTCAAATGTGTTTGGCAAAAAGCTCAGCCATGCGAACCCCGCTCTCTGATGCAGTAAACGCAATTATAGAATCTAGACGCGTAGTCATTGTTTGGCACGTCTTGTATGACTTATTTCAAAGTTACTACTGAGTTTCATGCAGTATATTAATATTTCCTATGTAAACTACGCCTTAGGGCGTTAGAATGTTAGTTACAACTATTTTGATGTCAGTCCGTGACGTCTTATTTAAGGCACTGTAAGAGCTAAGCAACATTTACAGTTGATGAAGGTTCTAATTCATTGTAATGGAATGAATAGCTCCGTTTAGAATTTGGTGAAGTTTGTATGAGAGGAATGTTTAGTTGCCGGCAGTCCCTTTCCGCATAGCCTTTTCTCAATTAATAGTATGTCGGGGGCCTAAAATGGCCGCTAATAAATAATATGAAACACGATATAATTCTTAGAATGGTCACAGACGCAGTTAATATTATGAAGTACCGAGACTTTGTGACCATTTTACGAATTGTAACTTTATTCTTATTATTATCCTATTATGATTCTGCTAAGACGGCCATTTTAGGCCCCTGGTCTGCCTTTTGTCGAACCTTATTGCTTTGAATTATTACCTATTTTATACTATACACCGTGACTTTTTAGTCGTCTTACAAAGGTGGTCCGCTCAATGTATCCGTCATAAAATACCTCAAGGCACGATATTTTTTTTTGCCATTAATATAATCATTTATTTATTTAAACAATAAAGGTATACAGGATAATAGATAAAAGGTGCAAGGAAAAATAAATACGAACCGTGCTCGCAACAGGGTATTTCTAACTATGTCATGCGTCATAATAATGAATAATATTTTTATTTTTAAATTAGTCAAATCTCATAAATACCTATTTTTTTTAATGAATGTTTAGTATTCAAAGTAAAGGATACATGAAGTGGGCTGCCTTTGTAAGCACACAATGTACACGGAACACCGTGCGTGCGGTTGGTTTGTTTTACCATCCGTTCTGTGTACAAACCGGCTTGCGCAGGCAAAACTGTGGTGAAGCTTGTGCGTGTGGTGCAGGCATAAGACGACTAAAAAGTCATGGTGTATATCATTAAAGCCATGTTGGAACTGACGTTCACAGTGTATCTTTATATCCACATTGATTGTGATCCGGAGATAGCTTAACTTCATGTTTGAGACTCTAATTGGTTTTAATGTGTGAAGTATGGGCAATCGTACCTATATGGACTGACCGCAGTTTCATGATAGAGCCAATGCTTACTGCCTTTTAAATTTGCTATAATGCGTTTCAAAATTAGTATTCTGAGGTGAAAAATGCTAACACAAGTACATAGTTAACCAGCTCCACGATGCACTTGAAAGCGATATGGGTAATTTATAAATACCCACGCCCGCATACCTGTTAGCACGAATAGTTTTGTACAGAGAGTATAATCCAGAAGCGTTCTTTGCATTTAAATTGGAAGATTTTGATAAAAAGTAGTTTGTTAGACCAGCATTTAACAAGAGGTAGTTTAGTTCCACTAACGCGATCGGGGTATTCCTCAAAGCGCAACTACGTTTTAACCGCAACTAAATTATTCCTCGAAGCGCAACCATGATAAAAATAGAGAGGGGTATGATGGATTCATTATTTTTTTTCAATCATGGTTGCGCTTTGAGGAATTAACATATAATATCTTTCATTTAAATTTGTGAGCGCAAGTAATGGTTGCGCTTCGAGGAATAATTTAGTTGCGCTTAGTTGGTTGCGCTGAAAATTGTTGCGCTTTGAGGAATACTCTACGCGCTCTTGTAAAAATATTATGTTAGGAAAATCAGCTTCCACATTTTTAAAGAAAAATTCTTTATAGAATTTCTCTGAAGATGATCGAACAGAACGAAGTGGAAGCTAAACTAAGTTTGACAAGATTTAGGCCAATAATTTTGTAAATAAAGTAATTAATCACAAAATAATGAAAAGAAAAATATTCTATTAATAAGTACCCTGCTGATTTTTTTTTCTGACGGGGAGAATAAGTGCCTTGTTATACCCTTTATAATTTAACATAGATACAAATCTACGATTGTGTGATTGAACTAGAACAGAGCAAAATTAGATTCCAATAAAATTACAAAAAAAAAAAAATAGGACAGTGTGAAAATCATTCCTATTGACCTCCCTAAAATTCCAAGCTGCTCATTATTCCCCATGCTTCATTATAATGTTGACATTAAGCGTCGCCATCATTAGGGGAGGGGATCCCCTATAAATTATACGGATCGTTAAACAACATCAGAGCAATATGTAATATTATTAAAAACTAAATTATGTCCATAGCTACGTGATAATAATATGTTGGGTGGGAATGCCTCATTCACCTTATCAGTTTATTAATGTCAGTAGCTAAACGTAGGTTCTTAATGAGCGGTTTAAGAGGAAATTAACATAATCAGAGAACTAAGAGAAGGTTTCGTGATTGCATTTGTTTTTAGACAGGATATTATACTCTGTTGGTGTAATCCCTACTAAATTGCTTTTTGAAACGTCCTTTTACGTTAAGGTCAAGTTAATTACTATGAACGTACACTTCAACCAACTTATCTGTGCAGGCGGCAAAATATAGATCGAAAATAAATGTACCAAGTTTGACATGTCGATACAAGTCTTCTTGACAAGCAACGCCATTGTGAACTGCACACTTAAAGTGGTCATGCTAATCTATAATTTATAGTCTTATTAGAAAAGGCATTTGATTTATGAATTGTCTTAGAATATTGAACAATTAAAAAAAACCGGCCAAATGCGAGTCGGACTCGCGCATGAAGAGTTCCGTATCATCGTTTTAGGGGAGCCCCCTTAATTTTTTTTTTGTTAGAGCGGCAACAGAAAAAAAAAATTGTGAAAATTTCAACTGTCTACATAATAATTTAATTTTTTATTTATTGGTTGGCACAACATCGAACAAAAATGATTGGATTTATCGAACCAATCCAGCATTAATTAGTAAGTTTTCATTTGTATTTATTTCGGATTTATGTATTTATGTACCTAAATAAGTAAAATCTGTGTAGTAACTGCATTTCCTACTCCTATATTTAATGCATGCCGTGGCAGCTTTTATTAAGGCTACACTAAAAAGGTTAAAAATATGGGTACTTTAACTTGTATTTTTAGTGTATGTTTTGTTGGTTGTCCTTATATAAATAATACGGATCATGAGATGAGATACAGCCCGCTAACAGACATGGAGGAGGATGGACAGCGGATGCTAAGTAATAGGGTCCCGTTGTAAAAAGGTTTTTTTTTTTTTTTTTTTTTTGTTTAATGGTTCTTTGGGTAACCCTAAAAAGTGGCCTATGCTAAAATGTACACAAACACGTGGTGGAATCATAAATGTATTACTTTATACACGTACTCATTTAGTTATCACTTAGTGTTCATGAAAACGGTCGTAAGTAACAAACTTCAAGGCAATTTCAAACATCCTTTTTTACAGGAAAAGCCATCAACATCCTGTTCAAGAAAAGTCTCAGGCAAGGTAAAAAAAAACTTGTCTGGTCTTCCCAGGGAAATATAATGAAAGATGGAACGTGCGAGACAGACAGAAAGAGGATATTGCCTATCTAAACGGCAGCAAAAAGCGCCAAAAGCACTTGTTTTTCCAGTAATTGTGGTATTTTTTTGTACTTGACCATAATTTATTTTTCACGCCACAAATAAAAGTCATTTCCTAGCAATTATTTTCGTCCACTAAAACTTAGTCTCAGACCAACAAAAAAAGGAAGGCGGCGCGCCACGCATATGAAAAGTGAAGCCACAAAAAAAAAACCATGCTCACCGCTCCTACGCACTACGTACGTAGCGATGAGCATGGTTTTAGTGTAGGTGTGTGCGTGAGCGTGTATATTTACTTGCAGGAGCACGGTTTTTGTGACTTCACTTTTGATGTTCGTAGCGCGCCGTCTTCCTTTTTTATTGGTCTGTGAACTTAGTTTGATGTTCAAAAT
Source organism: Noctua comes (assembly GCA_963082995.1). Taxonomy (NCBI): domain Eukaryota; kingdom Metazoa; phylum Arthropoda; class Insecta; order Lepidoptera; family Noctuidae; genus Noctua; species Noctua comes. The sequence goes on along the minus strand of OY720280.1, from coordinate 9,155,220 downwards.
GCGTAAATTAGATGAAAGGACTTACACATCCTGTTAAATGCCAAGTAAATCGGTTTGTTTTCTTTTTCAAGTGCTTCAAATTATTTATAAAATATTGTATTTACATATAAAAATCAGGTTAGCAGCTTGTTTCATAAATAATTGAGTTACATAGTAAGTAAACAGTGTATTACTTGGATGTCGGAGAAGCTTTTAAAACTACTTACTCTGCAATTAAGTTTCCACCGTTAAAAGGAACAAGTTGTGTAAAATACAATAAAAATCTTTAAAAATCTCATTTTATCGTGATTTTTTTTTTAATATTACACTAGGAAGTATAAAGTGTTTAGTATGATTTTAAAAAAGATAAGCAAAATAAAATGTATTTATTTATAAAATATGAGGTTATAGGTAGTCATTTACTAATTTGTTAACACAGGTACAATAAATAGTTGTTGTAAAAAATTACAAGCTGTGTTATAATATGTTACACCCGAAGGCGTACAAATATGTATGGAGGTCATTGAAATTAAAATTGATAACATAATTACTTTGATGGAATGCATAAAATGTAAGTATCAAGTGATTTTGACAAAAATAAAAACAAAGAGAAATATATAAATGTCAAATTAAGTTTAAGTTTACTACGTCAATATTCAAGTAATTTTTAAACAAAAAAAAAATGAATGTCTGGTAATAAATCGTAGTGATCTAATCAGAAATGAGAACCACCGTAAGAGAACCAAGGTTACCGACGTAGCCCGAAGAATTGCCAAACTTAAGTGGCAGTGGGCAGGGCACATTGCTCGCAGAACGGATGGCTGATGGGGCCGAAAAGTTCTGGAGTGGCGACTGCGAACTGGACGACGTTGCGTTGAAAGGCCTCCCACTAGGTGGACCGATGACCTGGTGAAGGTTGCAGGGATCCGCTGAATGGTCAATGTGGCGATACTTGGGGGAGGCCTATGTCCAGCAGCGGACGCCTTTCGGCTGAAATGATGATGATGATGACCTCAATTGACGTGCCATTTGAATAACCATTAACGGGCACTCTTTTACATCTTAAAATTAATGTGAATAACGGTAAAAGTTAATTTATTATATGACTGTAATAAAACATCGGTTGCCATTACTTCATTTGGCAAATGTGTGTGTTGATTACCTGAAACGTTTTAATTAATAGCACCCGTTAAAATAATTTGTAGCCATTTTCATAATGATAAGGACATTTTTATCTTGATGAATTTAATTACTTTCAAAGTATATGTTACGGGTAATTCTATGAAAAAAAAAAAACGTAAACTTACGTTAAAAATAAGTCAACCCCGATGACTTATTTTTAAAAGATTATACGGAACGGATTTTACAATCTTTAAACGATATTAAATCGTGTACACAGTATTTAAAGTCTATATTACCCAGCGGCGTACAGGAACTTGACCTCGAGCGTCTTCCGCAACACGGAATCGTAGCCGAAAGTATGCTGCGACACGCGATCGGCTCCGTTCGCCTGTCGTCGTCCGATCCGATCGGAATTAGAACACGTCAAAACGGTAGGTATGAAACTATTTGACTTTGCGCAGAAACGAATACGTTCACAAGCGACGCGACGGTACGGCCCCAATCTTATGCGTTGCCATCTTGACGGACGCGATCGGCTGTCGCCGCATCCATTCGTACCCTTTTCGATCCGATGCCATGCGAGTTGGTGAAAATCATCCTTTATGCTACCGGAAGAACTTTTGTCAATCCTGCTGAGTTTAGGTTTTAGAGTATTTTAAGTAGTGTATTAAATATATTTGTTATGTTATGTTGTGTTATGGTATGTTAGGTTATGTTATGTTATTTTTGTTATGTTATGTTCTTGTGTGTACTAAGTAAATATTGTTACCTAATATTTACAAAATAAAGTTACCTACCTAAAAGCGAACACACACATCTTCAGGTTTAACCGAACTTGACAAGGTCGGTTTGCGGTCTCCGTGCTTCGGAAGCACTTTAAGCTGTTGGTCCTGGTTGTCATTTGAAGATCTTTCAGGTAGTCAGTGGCACGAAAGTCTGACAACCAGTCTTGAAAAGAGGAGGGGGGGAGGCATTACCCAGTACGATCTGGGTTGTGGAGCTGTGCAAGGCAGTCGCTCCAAGTAAAACACGCTCACACTTGGAAAGATGCTAGGCAGATGATGATGATGGTGACATAATAGAACTTCCTATTCCAATGTTATCGCAAACGAACCCAAACGTTTTCATTAACTTACATCAGAAGATCATAAGTTGCGCGGAATATTTCATTCAGAGCGGATTAAAAGCATTTTACGGTTAATTGGATCAAAATCCCTTTTGAAAATTTCCTTCATGAATGTTCACATTTCGAAACATTGTTTTGAACAAGGGATATGTAATTTGTGGGTATATTGAACTGAATTAATTTGCTGGTTCCTGCCCTGGTGGCCTACCATGATGTCTTAGAGACAGAGCTATACAGGTCGCCTAGCGCCATCTCTTTCCCACACTTGAATTACTCCTGCTATAAGGTGTCATAGTAACCCCCCCTGACAATAACATATTCATTCATTTATTCATTCATCAACAAATTTACATTTGTGTCGAACAGTGGTTTTAACAATAAATGTAACACAACAATTAAATAATCCAACATTATTAGTCTTAATAGTTATAACAATCCAACTCCACATTAATTGTGCCCAACATGTCATCAAAATGTGTCCAGACAAAATAAATTATAAATTATTAAAAATAAATAACCAAAAATAAATTATCAATTCAAAATCAATATAAATGCAATTCAAGGAAATGTATGTCAGTAGATACTACTTGGGTGCCAGCAAACTACCCGAAACTGTCAAATTTACCCAATCTACCTTGAACCTAATGCTTTAGCGATAAAATTGAAAATCTATTAATGAAATTTGATTGGTAGCTTGATGTACTGGCGTCTGTATCAACTTAATGAAAAGGAGAAGAGATTCGTTTATTTCCTTTATTTATTTCTATACAAATATAGATATATAGATAGATTATACAACGTGTAACAGAGTAAACGCAAGACCTTTCGTGTGGTGTCTCAGACCATGAAACTGAACATCTTTTTTTCTGAAATTCGCAAAAACAAAAAACTTTCTATAGGAACGGACGCAATCAGCTGATCCACATGTATGGTAAAACTAAAAAAAAAAAGTTATGAATTTCCAAAACTCATAGAACAAAAGTTGTTCAGTTTCATGGTCTGAGACACCACACGAGAGGTCTTGCGTTTATTCTGTTACACGTTGTATAGATTAGATAGATTTGTTTTATTATTAATACTCGAAACGGGATATTTACCATGTTTACTGTTTCTTATGAGATAACGGATAAACTGAAGTTATTGCGGGTGGGTGGGATCATGGTGCTTGCAACAGCGCCGAAATATCGGGAACTCTTATGAAACAGTAAACATGGTAAATATCCCGTTTCGAGTATTAATAATAAAGTTATTGACCATGATAATTTAAAATCTTATATCGAGATTTGTTTTTTTTTCTGAGGAATAAACTTAAGAACAGCTTTTGTGAGTGTAAATAATCTTAACTTCCTAACTTCGCTTCAAATTACTTTTATTAGTCCTAAAACCGTAATCATTAATCATCATAATATTATGTGTAGCCTTTTCCCAACTATGTTGGGGTCGGCTTCCAGTCTAACCGAATGCAGCTGAACACCAGTATTTTAGGTACATGGAGCGACTGCCTATCTGACCTCCACAACCCAGTTAGTACTGGGTAATAAGATACCCCTTGGTAAAACCATAATCATTATGATAACTTAACCAAGGGTGGGATTTTAAAGGCATTAAAAATATTCCTGGAAAATCAGCCCCAGCATAACTGACTAAAATTGAAATTGAACAGATTTTGTCCGGAAAAACTGATGTTAAATAAAAAAAATAATAATTACTTAAATATTGTTAATCTTTTTTTGTGAAACCTGTTCGTTTAATTTGATCGGGTTTCGCGGCCAAGGGTACAGCGGCTAAAATTGATCTTCCACTGTACCATGAATGGAACAGCCAAGGGTACACAGGAAAAAAAAGGGGTAAATAATATATAAAAGGTTTACCCGCACGCAAAATACGCGCTTTGACGTGGAGTTGCGGACACCAGCCCGTTATACAATATATAAAAGGTTTAAAATGAGCTTGATAAATTAGATATGCAATAGAGTTTATAACAATGATTTTACACGTCGTGATATTATAGAATATTAATGTACCGGAGGTGTACCGATAGCTATTTCTATGCATCCGTCAACTTTCTGTTGTTGCAATATACTAGTGTTTGAAACTATAGAATTAATTTTCAACTAATTAATATAAATGTAAACCTAGAATAATTATTTATTTATTTATTACAAAACTATAGAACATAAATATAGAAAAGTTTTATTTTATTTTGTATTTAGATGAGGGTTGATTGACTAATTAGACTTGTTTTTCAAAAGCGCCAGGGTAGCCCGCGAAAATCAAATTTTCTTACATTTTTTTGCAATTTGCAATGTATGTTATAGTAATAAAAATAATAATGTATAATATTTATATGTAAATGCTTGTACCTGTACAAAATCTATTGTATACTTAATAATATATAAACCATTTTAAGCCACCCCTCGTTGGTCGCGGGACTCATAGAATTACCATGACCTTGGAACATAAAGGGCTATTGAAGGACACCGTGGATTTTAGTCAGTACAAGTCTGGCAGTCCCTCCCGCTCTACCCTGGGTGGGAGGACTCATTTGATGATTTAACCATGTTAAAAAAAAAAAAAAAGCCACCCCTCGTTTGATTGAAAGCAAAACAGATGTGGGCCCAGTTAACCACTAAAAATTTTTAAAAGGGGTAACTGGGCCCTGGTTCCAGTACCATAGTGGGCCGAGAGACCCCTAACCCAAAAATTCGTAATTATTGCTATGTTAAAGATATCTGACAAATAATAAAGCCAAAAGAAGTGTTACAAGCCTTTAAAAGGTTTTCTAATATAACAGAAGACAAGTTAGATATAGATATCTATACTTTGTAAAAGCAAAGTTCGCAGTATCTGATCCTGAATGGTTAATCTACAGACCGATCAACTAACCTTATTCAAGCTAAAATTAATTGAGATCAAGCCCAAACTAAAGTAAACTACGTTGTACGTGTGTTAACTATGTTGTAACCTAATATTCTAATTGGTGGACGATGGGCTTGTGTAACATTTCTATATTTAGGGAATCGCTAAAAGATATACAGGTTAGATAATATAATTTATATGCGTGCGTAACATGGAATTTTTATACGTGTTTTTGTACAGAGAGAGAATTTACACTCATTACTAAACTTGTGTTATTTTTCTAACAGCTTATAGGACTTTTTAGATAAGCAACCAATATAATATATTGTATTATCACTACATCGTATAAAACAAAGCTGCTCCCCGCTGTCTGTCTGTCCCTATATATGCTTAGATCTTTAAAACTACGCAACGGATCTTGATGCGATTTTTTTTAATACATAGAGTGATTCAAGAGGAAGGTTTATATATTGCACCCGTGCAAAGCCGGAGCGGGTCGCTAGTCATACATAAATAAAGTATGATAATGATAATTGATATGTCAAACTTTGTACATTTTTTTTTTTATAATAGCGTTGCCCCACACTAGGAATTTCTCTTGCATCGTGGGTGAGTTTACAAACATTGAAACTCACATTCACAATAAGCCAGACCCGGAACAACTACCTGTAGATCATACAAATATTTGTTCCGTGCGGGGATCGAACCCGCGACACGCAGCGCAGCAGTCGATCGCTCAGCCACTGAGCCAACCGTGCCGTCATTTTCTTCAGTGTTTTCCCGCCTGCACAGACTTGTTGGCTGTACAGCGTTCTGCTATTTTTTTTAGAAATTCATGTCCCTAGAGCTGACATAGTCTTAGCCTTTTCTCCTCAAAACTGCCAGACAGTTTTGACAGTCAGAAAGCATTTCCTCACGGCTAAGGCCAGTAAAATCTTTACATGACAAGACTAGAGTGGCACGAGCGTTCGTCACTTATTTCCTTCACTTGAAAACGCGTCACAGTGAATATCAGCTTCCTTCATTTGTTTTCATTGCAGTAGCTGTCGCAACCCTCGTGTAGGTTGGCCGATGTCTTGCAGCTCGTGTCTATGCGGTTAACCCCCTGGCCACAGCCAAGAGCGGCGTGGATTGCGGCGCGGTTTGAGACGCGGCAAGCGGTGAGCGGCGAAAACAAATGGTAGACAACTTATGAAGTATGCCACAGCTAACGGCGACGCGCAGCGCGGCGCGACCTGCGGCGCGAGGAGAGACGCGCGGTACACGGCGGCGACGGGCTGCGCAGTGTGCGAGTGAAACAAATGTACTAGCGAGTATCGAGGCGGCCACAGCTCAGAGCCGAGCGGCGCGGGCGGTGGCATCGGTGGACGCATTCAGGCATCGCACGACCGAAACAAATAATTTTGTTTCTACCGCGCGTTTTTAACTTAAAATAATGAATGTGGAACAATTTATTAGTGAAATACTGAGTAGACCCGCAATATGGATGTCAAAACATCCACATCATAAATATAGGCATGTTGTAAAAAAATTGTGGGACGAAATAAAACAACAATTTCATGGTAGTAGTGGTAAGTATTTATTACCTATTTTTTACGAGTAATTAAACAAGATACGGCAATTTAATATCATAGACATTCACGATTTAATTAATAGTTTAGCTGTTCCCTAAATACGTCCACCGCTGACGCCGCCGTGGTCGCTAGTCTAGCTGTGGCATACCACCGCAAATCACACTGCCCGCCGCGCCTCTCGCCTCACCGCGCCCCGCACCGCCAGAAACTGTGCCCAGGCCGTAAGATCTTCCTCGATAAACACAATTGAGATGCACGTGTCACTGCTATTACTTATTGCACTGAAATTAGAACAAGCAATTTGAAAAATAAAGGGTGTGTCAGAATTTACGCAAAATTCATTATTATCATAAAGTACACAGAATAGTGTTGTATGGAATAGCACAAGGCTTTAATGACATTCGCTCTATTTTGTCCCTAAACTGTCAGCTGTCAAACCGTTTTATTTTTGGCTGCCAACTCTTTACTGCTCAAATGGGGCCCTTTGCTGCAGTTTCTTTTAGAATTATGATAATAAAATGATGGATAATCACATCATGATATTTTTTTAATTTTTAATTAATATTTCATGATATTTTTGTATTTCAATTATTTCAATAAAAAATTTCAATATCAATATTTTATTTGAATAGATAGTGCCTTTTTTATGTCTTAATTGCGTGTTTCTTGCAAAATAATCTGCCAAGAGAGCGTCTCTCCCGCCGAAAGGACTTATTCTTGGAAATTTTTAAAGCCGAAGCTCAAGGGCACCCTGCAAAATTCCATTTTTCCTACATTTATTTGCAATTTGCTGGTCAGGACTTAAGCGCATGCTCCTTAACTTTGCGAGTTTGTAGTGTGACCAGCTCATAATAATTAAGTTTGAAACTAATTAGTTGGGAAATCCCGATAAACGGATTTACCCACGCGAGGGAAAGCTCCCGGAAGCTTTTATCACTACATAGTATAAAACAAAGTCGCTTCCCGCTGTCTGTCTGTCCCTATGTATGCTTAGATCTTTAAAACTACGCAACGGATTTTGATGCGGTTTTCAGTAATAGATAGAGTGATTCAAGAGGAAAGTTTATATATATACCGTGCAAAGCCGGGGCGGGCGCTAGTTGTATTATGAAATAAAACTAATTATGTCGAGTTATTTTGGAGAGCTAGCCTATTAAAGGTCACTCATGCCATTACCCATATGCCGTGGTTGGCACATATATTTGTGACTTATAAGATGTTATAAAAAGATATAACATAACATAACATCACACCTGTAATCCTGGAAGGGTTAGGCAGAGGTGTACTTAATAGTACACCACATTTCGCTAATTACGTTTTAGTCCCATGTAATAAGGGGCGAGCCTATTGCCATCGATCGGGCACAAATCCAGGCTCCGTGGCTGCTACTGATAAATTCCTGATGGAAAAACCCAAAAACAATTTGACTGACCCGGGAATCGAAGCCAGGACGTCATGCTCAAGAGTTGCAATTACGACCACTAAGCCAACGAGGCAGTCCAAAGATAAAGAAAAATAAAAGGTAAAGATTTAATTAATGACAATAATGATTATGAACTGACTGTGGTTTAGCAAAATAAAATTAAAAAAAAAACAAAATGATTATAATCTATTTACTAAAAATCTTACTGAAGATAAATCAAGTCTAAGCTAAATCTATCCGTAGAAAAGTTGTTGACTTTGGCTTAAAAGTTTTGTTATTTAAACGTGTTTTAGATTAACTAACGAAATTCAAAGACCGTTAACCACAATAAAAATATTCAATCAAAACTATTTAATACTAATTAAACTGGCTTTAATAGATTCTAAAACCGAGAAAACTTTGAATAGAAGTTCAATTGAATGTGCCTTCAAACTTTAATCTGAGGGAATTAATATATTTGAAAAGCTACTATAATTTCGTGTTCAATGTGGTGAAGAGTTTTATTTTTAACTAGCTGTGACCCGCGGTTTCACCCGCCGCTTCTGGCTTGTTTTATTTTTGCTCGGCTCCTTTTGGTCGTAGCGTGATTTTATATAGCCTTTCTCGATAATTGGACTATCCAACACTAAAATAATTTTTCAATTCAAACCAGTAGTTCCTGAGATTAGCGCGTTCAACCAAACAAACTCTTCAGCTTTATAATATTAAGTATAGATATAGATTTGTAATTGAAACGTAATGTACTTTCTGAGGAGTCAATTCCACAAAATTAAAATCGCATATTGTAGAAATATATTGTTACTAAATTATAATTTTTTCGAACACACAAATCTATGAAAAACTGAGACTGTGAGCTCTCATAAATAAAGTCATAAAAACCACGGCAACTCGAATAGTCGGGTACTGAGAATTAATCGTTAATTTTGTTCCTATAAAAATCCATCGTGTGTGTGTGTGTGTATTGCATTAAAGGGTTCCGTATTCGGAAATTTTATTAATGGGATTCTCGGGAACTTAACTTGAACTTACTTCGTTTGGTTATTTAAGCGTTGAAATTTGATTTCCGTATAAAGTGGTAAAGTGAATGACAGTCAGAGAAAAGTGTTCATTTTATGAAGACATACGAACATCGGTTGGAGTGTAGCCTTAAGGGCGCTTTGGAGCGAGAAAAAAATTCAGTCCTTTTTTTTTCGAAATTTCCAAATTTTATTGCAGTATCGGGTCGACCGAGACCATAAAAACCATTTAGTTTCTGAGAGGTATGGTCCTTCGATACACCATTTCCAAATTATGGCCCTTTAAAACGAAAAAAAAACTAAAAAAATTTTTTTTTTTTTCTAAAAAAAAGAATAAAAAGAAATTTATCAATTTTTTTTTTGTTTTCTTTGCTGCTTATAGTGCCCACTATGAGAAGCTATAAGCTAAGCGTATACTTCAAGTCCTTGTAGGACTTGAAGTATACGCTTGAAACTTGAAACTTGAAGTATTCGCCCCTAAGACGACTTTTTTAACCAAAATACCACTTGTGTACTAAAATGTTTATAATAATTGGGTAATGTTTTTTGTTTCAGGGATTGCCGAACTTGCAAGTGACTGGTGAACTGGAATTTCATATAATAGGTGCATCATGGTTAAAGGCCTCATACTGGAATAATGTAAGTAGACTTTTATTATAAAAATAAAAATGACTTTAAAGGGTTTAAAAACACCATCAATGAAGTAAAGAGGTACTACAACTTTTAAATGTAATACCTGATTTATGTTCAATGCATCCATCAGCATAATGTTTTGAGTGCGTTACATTGAACGCTACCGTTGATCATTATTTTTCAAACAAAATAAAAAGTCGTTTCCTTTAATTGCGCAGTATTACTTGGTCTGATGTACAGATTGGTTGACGGCTTCGTGAAGGGCCCTTTTACACCCTGTATAATGATACCAATATTTTAGTCCATATTTGCCTGGCAATATTTTAGCGTATTTCCGTTGCCTAAGTCAACCATGATTTCTAGACACATTTTAGAACATTTCGGAGATCTTGATCGATTCATATCGTGGCGTTGATAAATTAAACCGTTCATAAGTTAGGCATCAATCAATCAACAGGCTAACTGAGTAACGATGCTGATTTGACAGCAGAGTCAAATACATGTATCTATAAAGTTATGTAACCCGTGGTAAATAAGGGCGGTAATTGCGTAACACACTCAAAATCCATGCGCCATTAATTTTGACAAGACAACAATATCCATTGCGTGATTTACGTTGCCGAGTAGACGAGTTTTCAATTATAATGAAGCAATGGACAAAATCTTACAGATTCTAATTAAAAGTGTAATTCAGGTGCAGATTAATAGACGATGAGTCTATATTTATTTATGTACTTATAAAACACTTAGCCTTGTATGTCCCAATGCTGGGCAACGGTCTCCTCCATATCCTTCCAGGTAATCTTTTCCTACGTCACCTCGAACCGGCCTTCGTGATGAATGAAAGAAAGAAAACATATTTATTTGGCACATGCCACAAGTGCACACATCATCATCATTTCAGCCAAAAGACGTCCACTGCTGGACATAGGCCTCCCCAAGTGTCACCACATTGACCACATTTTTTTGTGCACACAACAAACAAAAAAAATAAAATAAAAAAATAAAAAAAATTACACAATAAAAGATTTAAACTAAACAGAAAAAAAAGGAAATAATATTGTGTGTCTCGTCTAGATCATCTCGACACCTTTTTCTAGGCAATACACATACAGGCAATAACATACGGACAAAAAAGCACAAAGATACCGCTTATTATTTAATTTAGAAATCTTTTCCAGCGGACCTGCGACAGGATAGATAAATAGTACTTTCTTCAATATGGACGTCCGTGATGGACACCACAAATCATTATTATCAAACAGTTAATTGCCGTGATCTTCAAGCTTAGTAGAAGGATTGTTGAGCTATTAGTTGGCTTTTTTGGAAAGGATAACGTTGCCATTGTCCGTCCATCAGATTTAATCTCACAGTCGCCTTTTAGGACACACACTGGGAGAAAATGGATATCGTTTGCTTTGCCAGGCGTCTAACGTGGCTAGTTCGGGAATTTCGACGTTTAAATCTGGGAAAGGATTTTTATGAATCTAATACCGAACAAAACCTCGATTCGACTCAACTGTCTCGTTGGTCTAGTGGTCGCATTCGTGACTGCTGAACATGATATCCTGGGTTCGAATCCCGGGTCGGGTTATTGGGGTTTTCCATCAAGAACTTCTCAGTAGCAGACACGGAGTCTGGATTTGTGCCCGGTTGATGGCAATAGGCTCGCCCCCTATTACATGGGGGAACATAACTAGCAAAATGTGGGTGTACTATTAGGTACACCCCTGCCTGACTCTTCGGGGGTTACAAGCGTGATGTTGTGTTATGTTATACCGAACAATGGTTTAGTAGTAAATTTTTATGATGAGCGGACACGGAACCCTAATCCATAAAAATAAATAAGTGAAATACTTACGTCTAAAGCTGTTACGGACTCGGAAATCAAATATGTCACCTGCAAAGAACAAGTATTTTTATTCGCAATAACTCTGCAAAAACCAATATTTCATTGTCAGCCTTGATAGCTTTTATTATAAAAATCTTACACAATTTTACAGCATTCTTCAGTTATTAGAAGCGCAACCCGAGCAACAGTGACATTGTAAAATATACTTTAGGGATGTGCTATAAAGTACATTCACTAGTTTGAGTTACCATGAGCGCCACCCGGGAATAAGGGGACCGTGACATTATAAAATAGACTTTATCAATGCAACGTAGAATATATTCTTATTATTTTGATTTACTATGAGCGCCACCCGAGTATAAGTGGGACAGTGGCATTGGAATATAGACTTTTGGAATTCACTGTAAAATACATTCTAAATATTTCAGTTGCAATAAAAACGTCGTTACATTAAACACTTTTATTTCGTGAACAGATGCTGATGTTGTTTTCAGTTGGCTAAAATACTGGGACCCAAATTAAACTTGTTTGATACTGTAAGTTTGGATCGAAGAACTTGGAAGTCATGGAGAGAGGCCTTTGCCCAGCAGTGGGATGACACAGGCTAACAGTATCAGTATCAGTACTGTAAGTTTGTTTGAACTTACATACAGGAGCTGTACTTAATTATTTGACACACATTTCTAATTAGCGGTAGACATAAACAACAGTCTTGTTTTATATTTTTCAAGAAGTCTTTAATAATAAAGTGTTTTCCTAACTCGGAAGTTACAGATACATTTATTTTTGTTGTTTTGGCCATTTAGCGAAATGGCCAAAACAACAAAAAATAAATGTACATTTTTCTTTTTATTCGCCCATCTGTTAAACCATTTTCGACTGGCGAGGCTTTTAAGATAAAGGAAAGTATTTAAATCTTGGATTAGGATTTTAGGACTGTGGACATTTTCGAATTGTTTGGTTAAAATCATTCAGATTTTAACCAAACATTTTAATTTGGTATTTTTATTGATAAAAAGATCCAATCTTTACTAACACGGTCACGGTTCTAACTAAAAAAATTAACTTATGACTGAATCAGAAATTGCGGTTTTTTTCTAAATTGACAGATTTTTCAGCACCCTAGAAAGTGAAATCATACAGATCTACAATTTGGTAAATTCTCTTTGAAAATTCGCTCAAACCGATACCGATAATTGCGGAAGCGGCTCTATACACAAAAAATATGTCAGTGATCACTGTCACATTTTTTTGACAAGCCGGTCAGCATTTGTAGGTAGCGGATTGCCTGTCTCTTTATTTTGACGCAGAGGTTATTTACATCATCACATCGTCATTATTTTGTTCCGTCTAAGTATTTATGAAATAAAACGGGAATGCGTCTTGAAGAAATGTGAAAAATGCAATTTATTATTCGTTGAATGCGTGAAATTGATTTATGATGAAATTAATGGGTTTGGCATTGTATAAAGTATAGTCCGCTCATCTATTGTAGTTTTTAAAAGAGCAGAGACAGAATGTTATCAAATAATAAAAATTATGCTTTTTAATCGCGAGACATTTTATTTGAAGTCGGCAAAAAATAATAGCCGTAATAAAAATGTTTAGTTTTTAACATGTTGATGATGTGTGGCAGTTTTTAATGCCAAGACAGCACGAAAAACGGAACAAAAATATTATTTTACTGTTTTGTTTTTCAGTCTTTTAAATGAGTGCTAAGTCTTTCTTCTAGAACACTACACATATTTAAATAAAGTGTCAATCAACAAGGCAATTTGACATAATGCCAGTGAAGGAAGTACACGAGTTGATAGTAGGTACTTTGTGTAACAGTATTTTGTTACAAGACGTACATAATTTTAACATGTAGTTACAAAAAAAAAAAATTACATATTTTCAGACGTTTCGTGAAAAAAAGTGGATGTCATCGACAAATGATTTATAGTGCTTTTTTGTTTGGCAACTGAATTTCTCAAGGCCTATGTACACATTCCTAAAGGAGCAGATGACATAAAAATTAACATTTGATGTCAACACGATTTATGATCCCAACTTGTTAATATTAACTTACACGCGTTCAAAAAAGCTTTAAGTTGTTACAAATGCGGAGAAAATTTCCGATAAACTAAATACTGTTTGTATCGACTCAAATGCAAAGAACTTACACCTACTTTATGCAGTCATCGTCATCATATCAGGGGGCCTAAAATGACCGCTTTAGCAAAATCATAATGGGAAAATAATATATGAATCACATTAAAATTCTTAAAATGGTCACAGACGCAGTTAATGTTATGAATTGTCACTTCGTAACCATTTTACGAATTGTAACGTAATTCATAGTATTATCCTATCATGATTCTGCTAACGCGGCCATTTTAGGCCCCCGGTCAAAAGACGTCTACTGTTCTAGTAGCGGACGCACATGTATAGTGGATCTGTATTAGAACATGTGTGAGTGGTCTTAGAACACATAGACATCTCCCAAGCATCACTACATCGACAGGTCCTTCTCACATACAATGGATTCCATGGGTGTTCACCAGGTCATCGGTTCACTTTGTGGGAAACCTTCCCATGGTACGCCTTTCGGTACGTGGTTGCCACTGCAGAGCATTTCAGCAACTACCCTTGCCTGTGGGCACGCAGTAGAGACAACTAAATTCGTCCAACGCCTATACAAAAACCGGCCCGCGTAGGACTTGGAGGCAGATTTGCAACTATGACAAAATAAACCAATTAACAAGTCAAGGTTATTTGTTATATCTTCATCAAGCGACCAAAATACACTTTAAACTGTGTGGTACAAATTGCTTTAATAATAACTATTTTAATGGGCCTGTCTGGTAGAATGATGGCGGAGGCTGTAATTCTCTAGACATTAGCCCACACGAATTGAGAGGGCGTTAAACCTTGGTTTAATGACTTATACAAACGTTACACGGGTCAATTTAATAGACGATTCGCACAACAAAAATCAAAATATGTAGCTACATGTGACTCATGCCAGTTCCAAAGTAGATAGATTATGTCGACCGTATAAGTGAATCCTCGGCGATCACTAGTCGCACAAAGGAGTTGTAAATCGAAATTTAAAAAGATCAAACAGTATGCCATTTTGATCCATTTTTAAACAGGGTGTCAGCCCTCCACAAACTGATGGGATGAATTCAGTATTTCATACTAAGATGACCGGTACAAGAAATTATTTCAGGAATCCAATAAATTTTTGTTTTTTTTTATTTCCTCATACGCAATTTATCGTTACCGTGGCAAAATACACGTAGCGAACGGCAAGCACGACGACGAGTTCGATGAACTCTATAGCTAGGCAGGACGTGAACAGCTGATTTCACGCGTCGTTCGTTAGATTATTTCAACATCCATTGTTGCATTTTTCATTTTAGCGGTACTATTTACTAAGTTTCTACTGAACCAACCCAATAACATTTTCGCCAGCCCGGGAATCAAACCCAGCTTAGTAGTAGACTGTACAAATGCAGCTTACAGAGTTCAATGTTATAAGCAACTAGCCGGACAGAAAAACGAGCCACACACCTCACAAGTGATTAAAAAACATAGAACATTACCCGGGTTTAATCAAAGAGAGTGACGTCATATTTCTTGAGGCTAGTCTCAGAAACTTCGTCACCGAGTCACCGAGAGGGTTTCCTTAGATTTTATGTACAAATTATAGGATGGCTCTCTCAGCTAGCTACGTTGTGTACAAAACCACAAGAGCACTCAGTCTAGATAGATACACATGAAAGGGTGGTCCTCTCCTTGCTGTATTTTGTGGGTGGACATTGTGGACAAGGCACTTTATACATTGTTGATATACTGTGTAGAGACACAATCGATCGATTTATACACGGTGAAAGGCTACGAACACACAGAAGGAAGGCTTACTTAGTACCCAGCCTAGCGAGTCCTCTAGCTAGTAACAAAGTGAAGCGAGCCTAGCGAAGAATTTTCGCATCCAGCCGCACTGCGCCCTTGGCGCCTTTGCTAACAAGTAACCAGATATAAAGTCACTAGGTTCTAGGCGCTAAGCAAGCCACCTGTCAGTGCGTACGTAACCTTCAGGATATCGACGCGCAAACTCATAATCTTCCTGCCTATTCTTATTCTCCACTATGTCCCATGTTACTTGGGTCCATGTGAACTCGACCCGCTTAGACTCGACCCGAAGTATAATACCAGATGTTTTACTACCAATTCAGTGCCATTTGATGCAAGGGGTCGTAAAACAGGTTTTTATCTTCATTCATTAATTCTTCATCAACCGTCAGGCTATTATATTTACTCATTTTACTTTCATATCACACCTCACACAACCCATCTATCTTTTCATCGGTGTTCCTCCTCTCCATACAACAACACGTATGTTTTATCCATCGGCGCGCAACTTGTTACCGTAAATATTTCAGCTGATGATCGAAACGTATAGAATACCCGACTTTTCTTTATTAACCGATATAAATTAGGTACTGAATCGGTAACGATTAGCCCGTCCATGTAGCTTATACCAAGTACAAATCTATTATTTGTGTCACCTTACAGAATTCAGTATTTAATGGGGAGTTATAATTTTTCCTTGTTGGCAACACTAAGGTGACACTGACAGATGATTTGACGTACGTGTTGACAGTCTTCTGTGATATTGATGTCTTTGTATCTGAATGAATATAATTTCTAACCTCAATTCGTTCACCGGTTTTGTCTTCTGAATTGTAGTGAAATCGACATCTTTTAGATTGTCGTACATTTTCAGTATAATGACAGTCGTTTACCAAAAAATAAACGACCATCCACTACACTAAAAACGGGATATTTACCATGATTACTGAAAAAAAAAACTCGAAATTATCCCGTTTTTAGTGTTCATGATAATGTTAATGACCATGTCAGTTTATAAACTTATAATAAACGGCTGTAGGATTCTAACAAAACAACGGGTTTAGTGGCCAATACTTTTTTTGGTTTGTAAACCAACAGCGGTAGCCAGAACACGTGTAAGCCATAAAAAAAAATACATGGTATGGTTTTAATCCCAGTAGTCATAGGATTGAAACTAAAATCGATGTTGTTTTTTTACCAAACTTGTTGTTTTTATATTTAGAGTTCTATGCCAAAATATAAACAAAATAAACTTGTACTAATTTTCGTCATCTGTGTTAACTTCACCATTTGTCTGTTTAAACATATTTTTTCAAACACGGATGAAATTTTTCAAAAAAATCTTACCTTATCTTAATTACTGTAAATTACAGTAGGAATTTTCTGAATTCTTCTTGTCCCAAAAACTATATCTTGAATTTACCGGTTGTAATCTCGTAAAGCTGTTGAAATTATTTGAGAGATACTCCACTAAACTTGTTATCCACTAACTTATTCTGTTAAGCATCACTGTCAATAACAACGAATTCCTCGGGAATTAATCAACTAAGAATTTTATTAGTTTGTAACGTTTAATTTAATTTATTAGACTATCTATCGATAACAATTTATTTAGCAATAACGTTATTATTTGTTATAAGCTGTGACAGAAAATCAAAGTCATCATTTATTATTACTTAAGGGGAATTTAATTTTACTCAAAGACGGTCTTTAATTTATTAGTGTCGGATAGACAATATTGTTTTATTTTAATTATAATAAGTCAGCACTTCAAGTAAATGGAGAACTTGAAGTTTTTTGAATCCCTTGAGAATAAGATAGCTAATTGGTTTTAAGAGGATTGCTTTTCAACAAAAACATTGTTTTTTTGTGTTAATAGTTTTTTATGAAGTACCTACTTACAGAACAATACAAAACTAATGTAGACTTTGCTAAGTATAAACTATTCTTTTTGTTGTAATTTTTTAGAATCCAACAAAGGCTCTCTGATATGAAATAGATTTTTAGATGGCTGTGATTCTGTGAATTGAATATCTTTGAGAAAAAGTAATGAAATGATCTGCGATATTTTTTGTAAAATGTAAAGGCTTTTCTTGGTATTATAAAATAAAGTTTAAAAAACCTTGGAGAACTAATATACTAACTACTACTAACTACAACTAAACTTGTTCTCAATGTTTTTAAATATTTGTTTAGGAGAAAAATAACAAACGTTGTAGCTCTATGAAGGATTTCCTATACCCCAAACATCAACTAACATGTTACTTAAAAATATTGAACTTGTTCTCAATGTTTTAAAATTTTTGTTTAGGACAAAAATAACAAACGTTGTAGCTCTATGAAGGATTTCCTATACCCCAAACATCAACTAACATGTTACTTAAAAATATTGAACTTGTTCTCAATGTTTTAAAATTTTTGTTTAGGAGAAAAATAACAAACGTTGTAGCTCTATGAAGGAGATCCTAAACCCCAAACATCAACTAACATGTTACTTAAAAATATTGAACTTGTTCTCAATGTTTTAAAATTTTTGTTTAGGACAAAAATAACAAACGTTGTAGCTCTATGAAGGATTTCCTATACCCCAAACATCAACTAACATGTTACTTAAAAATATTGAACTTGTTCTCAATGTTTTAAAATTTTTGTTTAGGAGAAAAATAACAAACGTTGTAGCTCTATGAAGGAGATCCTAAACCCCAAACATCAACTAACATGTTACTTAAAAAATATTGAACTTGTTCTCAATGTTTTAAAATTTTTGTTTAGGAGAAAAATAACAAACGTAGCTCTGTGAAGGATTACCTATACCCCAAACATCAACTAACATGTTACTTAAAAATATTGAACTTGTTCTCAATGTTTTAAAATTTTTGTTTAGGACAAAAATAACAAACGTTGTAGCTCTATGAAGGATTTCCTATACCCCGAACATCAACTAACATGTTACATAAAAAATATTGATTTTATTTTGTTTACTTTTTATCCTCGCAATTAATGTAAATGACTTCCTAAAACGAGAATTTTCAAATTACATACAGGTGAAGTTATAATAAACGAAATTGTTATCGCACCACTTTAAAGCACTTTCCATGTCACCCTTCCATTTCCATCAAATTGTAATTACCATGACTTGTTAAAATATTTTCGGAGCTCTTTACTAAATAATAAACAGCCGCACTTGTCGACCTTCAAGGTTAAGCTGTGCTTGCTAAGGTCGGTCCGTGTATGGATGACCATCCATTACATACCGAGTTCAATCCGTACCACGTAAAAGCACGTTAAGACGTTGCAAATGGCTGTCATATCTAAATCTTTGACAGTTATTGTGGGTGGTGAGAAACCCGAGAGACTGGCAACCAGTCTTACCAAGGGGTACCGTATTACCCAGCAACTGGGTTGTGGAGGTCAGATGGGCAGTCACTCCATGAAAAACCTGCATCCAGTTGAATTAGAAGCTGACCCCAACATAGGAAATGGCTAGGCAGATGATGATGTTAGAAATATTTTCGTTTAAAATGGAGTCTATCATAAATGAATACTCCCAGTGGCCCGTGGCTACGGGTTTCAACATAAAATCGATTCATAGTTAGGCATGTTATTTTCCAGGCTTCAGTTTTTTATTACGATGAGTTCAGCGGTGATAAAAAGTAAACGAATTGACAAAGGTAGATAAAGATTTAGTACGTATCGCATTTGTTAGTAGGGTTTAATTAAAGCGTTTCGCGATTTAATTCCAATTCAATCTAAATGACTCCTTGTACAAATTTCGTTACAACATAAACAGAAAAACATGAGGTACCATGAGCACCAATATGTAAACACTTAACAACTTTTAAAAGTGTTTTTCTCCTACTGTTCTGATTAAAATTTCATGTTGTTACGACAATAGTATTCTGGAACTCATATTTTTATGAAAAAGATCCTATCTTCAAGTTACAATCGTTATTTCTCGCAAAAATTGCTTTTAAATTTAGGAAAGTGTATACATATTGGTGCTCGTGACGTACATTTGCATAGCAGAATTTATTTGGAAATCAGTAAATAAATCCGTTTTATCCAAGAGCCAAAAACAAGGGTACACTAAACTGGAGAAGTTTGCGCCATCTCGAACGACCACATTCGGGATGCGCGTCCATGCTCAGGCATTCATCGCGTAGAGACCTTTGCCCAACGGTCGAACCTTTTTTTTTTTTGTTTGCTTGAACAGTCCGAAAGAAAAAAAAAACTTCCGAACCGGAAGACGCTGCATTGGAAGGCCTCCCACTGGGTGAACCGATGACCTGGTGAAGGTTGCAGGGATCCGCTGGATGCGAGTCACACGGGACCGGTCAATGTGGCGACACTTGGGGGAGGCCTATGTCCAGCAGTAGACGTCTTTTGGCTGAAATGATGATGATGATGATAAACTGTCCTACTCCTAGGCCAAGGCCCCCCATTCCTTCCATTTTTCTCGATATTTACCTCTTAGCCTTTTCACCTCCTCTCTCTTTTTCTCGAATCTTATTTAGGTACAAGTCATAAAACAGAAAAAAAAACAACTATCGAGAACAGATGGTAGACATAAAGACCACAAACGCATAAGTGATAACGGAAACCAAATCGCTTATATCGGAATGTAAACGATTTTATTTTCGTCTAGCTTGTACGCGCGACTTCACCTGTGTGAGAAAATGTAACGATATCTTACGTACCATAAAAAGTATCCTGAGGCATAAACTCACTCCATGAAATTCATGGACTTACTGGTTCGTTCCTCTCCATAGCGATCTGAGCTTTGGAACGTGCTTAATTTATGTTTTAATGTTGTTTACCTTCAACTTTATTACAAAACTAGCATTCCGCCCGCGACTTCGTCCGCGAAAATTGTGATAGCTCGGCTAATTTGCATGATATAAAAAAAAATTATAGCATATAGCACTCACGAATAATGTAGCTTTCTGCCAGTGAAAGAATTTTTAGAATTGGATCATTAGTTTCGGAGATTACCCCCTACATACAAACAAATTTTACCTCTTTATAATATTAGTATAGATGAATAACTTCAACAGCGCCCGTAAATTGTTTAATTGATATAAATTGATTGAACATGATATATCCATTATAGAACCTACTATATCTATACTATACCTTCGTAATAACATTAATATCCATTAATAATCTATATCCCTTTATGAGAACGAAGTAAGTACTGAGGTACTAGCACGCGCTCGCTTTGTAAACAAAACGTAAATATGACCGAGTTTTGAATCGCAAATATAACTATCTTACAGCATTTTGGTTCAATTGCTTGTAGCAAGCACGATTCCATATCACCCATAGATATGAATGAATGTTTGAAATGAAATAAATATTTAGATGTAAAACGAGTGTTTTCAATTTTAAATCATTCATATTCACGTTACGTTTGCAACGCGCGCTCGTGCAAGTGCCTCTGTTTTTTATTCTATGCGTGAACTTTATGTAGCAGTCGTTTTGCGCACGAACGAAGCTGTATCCTAGACTGATCAAACGTCGGTCCTCCCTTTCAAACACTCACATCACAAAGTAAGTACCCACGTAGGTACATACTCGTACGTTCACGTAAATACGAGTTTGTCGGATCTCGAAACTACAGTTGAGCTTTGTTGGAACCGAAATGATTCATTGCGACGAAAATCGATCTCAGTTTTCACATGCATCGGTTGGATTTCGAGAATGTTTCTTTACTTCACCTACTTTTATTTAGTTTTTTTTTTACCCGAGTGGAATAACTGGTGCTTCCAGGCATGTTACAATTCATTATGTTGAAATTTCTTTCAAAGCTACTTGTCTTATCAAAATAAGCACTTACTTTCAAGAGAATAGTTTGGCTATTGTGTTATTTTGTCGTAATGTACCCATTTGCTCTTTCACCTCGTTTTACATGAAATTCTTTGCGCATCATAATTATTTTCATATTGCACGGCTGCACAGGTCGATCAATCAAACGTTAAGCAACGCTTACCGAGGTGAGTCCCTGGGCAGCAGTGACCATCTATTTCGTACCGAGAAATGCCTCGGGAAGAACGCTAA
The DNA here is from genome assembly GCA_963082995.1 of Noctua comes. Lineage (NCBI taxonomy): Eukaryota > Metazoa > Arthropoda > Insecta > Lepidoptera > Noctuidae > Noctua > Noctua comes. The sequence continues at coordinate 9,133,679 of OY720280.1, read as the reverse complement.
GCCGTTCGTCCCGGCTGTCATCCATAGATCTTTTTGACAATTGTTACAGGTAGTTACAAGCCCGGATCACATAGTAAACAAGACATATAAGACATTATAATTTAACTTTAAAAGTGCTAATTGACAACCAATCTACATACATTATGAGATTCATTTGAATAATTAGATGCTTACTGCTTGTAACTTTGCTACCAAAACGGCGAAGAAGAAAAGTTTTTAAAGACTTCTCGCACATGAAGTACTTACCTAATGAGCACGCATTGCGCAGCCTCATTAATTACAAAAACATTCTTGTCAAAACATTTCTTACGCTACGATTTTTTACAAATTTTGTACTTGGATTACACTTGTACTTTCTTAAAACATTTACTTAAAGGATCTTTGACTAGTTTAGAAAACTCTGATCAATTTAAAGTCGATGGAAGACAACGTAAACTGCAGTTAAGGCGCTACCTCGAAAATAAATCGTAGCTCGATGGGCGTGGCTTAACCCCCCGCGCGGGGAGCGGCGAATGCAGTGTACGCGGTGGCATCTGGAAAACCGAGTACGCACTTCTTGGATTTTTTGAAATATTAGCACATAGGAGGTATGGAGTAGACAAATAATACAAATATTTAATTGTCAACCATTTTTTTTTTATTAAGTACACCATGTAATAAAAATTAATTAGGTAATGAAGGCATACAACAAATGTTTATTTACTAAGAATATTTTTTATTAAATAATTAATATGTTGTTTTAATTTTTCTATATTTAACCTACTTTAAAAAACTCGTCTATTTATATTATGTATTATAAAATATGTTCGCAATTTTCTCGTAAACTACTGAATCGATTTTGATGATTCTTTCACTGGTATAATCCCCAAGTATGGTTTTATGTACAACATATAAACAAAGTTACACGTCTCTGGCATCAGATGAAATATTTAATCTGCAATGTTGCGTCACATTCACGGAGTTTAATTGAAAATGTAGACAGCAACATTGTAGAGAGTTTTAATGGAGTAGTTGCCAAATTAGTTGGTGGCAAAAGAGTCAACTACGCTCTTAAACGGTCTTATCAAGCAAGATGCACAGGGGCAGTAGTATCATTTAACTCCGGGAAAATATTGACTACCGTCCACAAAACTATTCACAATACGAGCCCTTTAGCAAAAGTCAAGAAATATGAAGAACAAGTAGAAAATACAAGAACGTACAACCAAACGTTAAAAAGAAAAAAAAAACATAAATTGGTTTCTAAGAAAATAGATTTTAATTATGGCGACCGACCCGATGTGGATTCTGATACATACAACCTCACAAAATTAACGTTTTTGAAAAATTTAGAAAAATTCGATGAAGAACGCTAAGAGATACAGGAGAGGACAATACTACAGAGTGAAAGTGGAGAGTGGCTAGAATTTTTTTGCCGCCAACTAATTTGGCACACACACGTATTTCCTGGAACAAGTTTATGAAATTTTCGTTCAATGTTATCGCGTTAGGCGGTATGAGGTGCGCGGGAGACGATTCGTACGGGGTCGGGGCCCCCTGAGACGGGAGAATTGAAAAAAATTGCCACTGTGACTCTGGATGAAACAACAAGCTTTTCGACCATGCTTGCGTTGACGATAGATGGACCGGGAAGAGCCCTCTTAAGCTCTTTGAATGTGATGCAACATTGCAGATTAAATATTTCATCTGATGCTAGAGACGTGTGTTACAAATATTCTTTGATTCGCCATTTGAATTTTTACTAGATAAATTTTTATTACAAGAATCATGGTGCTCAAATGCATGATAAATGCATTCGTAATATCTTGGTGCAGATTTTTTATGTTGTCTGATTGCTGCAGATTTTGTAAGCCATGATATTTTATGGCGTTACATAATATGTATTTTCGTATCTTTAAAATCTTATTTGTAGTTAATATATTCCTTTTTGTTATAGCATATTTTTTATCCGTTTTTAAGTTTAGCAATTTGTTACAAAAATTTGTTAATTATTTGTGATTTTTGCAACCAATCTTTTCGACCGTGATTGAGGGATATGGTCGAGTGTCAAGTATTTTTGCATAAGAGATACTGTCTCCATCAGCTACGTATCTTCCATAGATAACGCCATGCATTTCTATGGACTGTTTACTGTCGGCGATAATAGTGGATTCCATAGCTGTTGAAGATCCACTATAATTTTTAAAACACTCATGGTGTTTTACTACCTCATTTCGTTTTACCGCTCTAGCACAAATACACTAGTATTTGTTTTTGACTGCCATGAAAAGAACTTGACAAAATCGACTACCTATAATATTCGCAGCGCCAGATAGTGCAGAATAATTAGTTCTGTATGAATGTTTAGCCCAGCAACCATCTAAGATTACATCTATTATTGGTATGTCATCTTTAGTAGCTTTTCCTTCTTTCACTGCCGATTCTTTCCCCCGTTCCCCCGCTTTCCTCATTTCTTCCCATGCCGTCACTTCCCATTCGTCACATATTTCATCTTGCAAGATTTTGTATTTGTATTCCGACATGGATGGTAAATCGACAGCAGCCGAAAACTGTTTCAGTTAAGCGTTACCACAACCAGCTGTCACCATCCCGGCCACCACCATTTTATTTTGAGTTCTGTACTTTAAACTTTGTTTTACATAATGTACAAGAAAATGTGTGTAAGGCCAGAATTTTTTTCTGATTCTAATTTAATGGTTGTAAGGCCGCATTGAAACATTGATTGGTGACTCGATATTTTAAGCAATTTGTGCAGGAACGTGAGGCAGTTGCTTTTCAATAATCGTTTTATTGAATTTTTGTTATAATATTTTAATTCGTCTTTTTACAAGCAGGGTGTATCAGGTAATAATTTTTAAACAGATTGAACCTTTACAAAGAATTGAATGAGAACAAACGCGTGCTGTGATTGGTCACCGACGTTTGCGTGCCCTCATTCGTAGATAAAAAATATGATGTCCCGGTGCGTCGATAGATGGCATTAAAAAAGTAATTTACATCAACAACTCTGTGGCCACTAATGTCGGCAGTTTTGGACTCCTGAAACAAAAAGTATAAGTCAACTTGGAAAAATACTATTTATGCCAAGCTCTATACTGGAAAATTCATAGTACACAGTTAATAAAATAAGAGAACTCACATTTCCTTCAAGTTTATACCTCAATAAAGATAAAAAAAAAAATCGATTAAAAACTCACCTCTTTTTGCAATTCAAATGCGACTCCATTCCTTTTTGTGCTCTTATATAGTCTGTCACGCGCGGTAACAGTACTTGACGTATACATCAATGTATTGTTGACATATTTCTAACCTAAAATGAAATATAAGTACATTTTAGCCTTTTTCGTAATATAAACAATTTTATAAATAGAAACTAATAATTATTGTACATAACTATATACTTACTTTTTACTCTTTCTCATTTTCTGAGCCCTCACCCTCAGTCGCTCTGTGCTCTAAACGTTTTACTTTATTTAGTTTTGGTTTCATATTTTTTCCATTAAAAACTAGTCACAAATAGAAAAACGATACGTTATAGGTACTGTTCAATCACAAGAATAGTCTTTATATACCTATTTAACACTAATTAACACAATCTACTAACTTTTACTATATAAACAATTATTAAAATCACGAAAATCCGATAGCACCGATCTGCAAAAAAATGGCATAGGTTTGACGTCAATGAAGCCCATCGGGCGACTGATCTTGTAAGCGAGCGAAAGTGATGCAATTACTTTTGAAACGCAAAAAAAGAGATGGCTATATTGTGCGTGCGCTCGGAATAAAACGACGTACGTGCCAAAACGAATTTACTCCTTTTTTAACATAAAAAATGAATTAAATTGAAAACTACAATGAGTAAACTTTGAAATAATAATTCTCTATGTTTTAAAGTAAATCCCATTGAATAATTCTTAAGCGTTACGCAGTGATGTCGAAAAAAGTAAAAAAATAGATATAACTTTGCATTTTTTTTGTATCGAGAAAAGTTAATTGAATCGTGTATTCCTTATTTAAGTATACTAGACCAAAGAGTCAAAAAACATATACCAAAATGTTGAATCCCTATTCCACATACTTAACAAGTTTTACGAAATAGAAAAACCACATTTTTTTCAATATATCACCTTAAGAGCGTTCATCCAAAAAGTTGGCAACGTCGCAAATAGCTGTCAAATATCAACCTTTTTTAATTAATTTGTCAATGTTAATGTATGGGAATAAGAAATATGGCTAACTAGTAAACTAGAATATTAATAATGGATTGCAATTAAAAAACTGAATTTGATGTTGTAACCGTTTTAGGTGTAAAAAAGGCATTTGGAAAGTTTCCAAACACTTTTTTTACATCAAAAGCTTACTGCATTTCATAATCAATATTTTAGTTCACTAGTTAGCCATATTTCTTATTTTCATACAGTAATATTGCCAAATTAATCAAAACAGCGAAATATTTGACAGCTATTTGCGACGTTGCCAACTTTTTGTATAAACGCTTTTAAGTCAAGTTATTAGGAAACCCTACATCAACGATAGCAAAAAGTTTGGTTGGTTTGGTGAATATATCTACTCAATGATTCTTCTTCAAATTCATAGTAAGTAAATATTTCATCGGGGGAAAAACCTGGGTGAGGCTGGCACAAGAAAAGAGAGGCCTATACCGAGCAATGGGTGATTTCGGGCTGTGGATGACGATGATGAAATATTCCACATAATTATGCAAATATAAGAAACGATGTGGTTGGCATATCATCATCATCATCATTTCAGCCGAAAGACGTCCACTACTGGATATAGGCCTCCTTCAAGTGTCGCCACATTTACCAGTCCCGTGCGACTCACCGGTCATCGGTCCACCTAGTGGGAGGCCTTCCAACGCAACGTCTTCTGGTTCGCGGTCACCACTCCAGAACTTTTCGGCAACATCGGCCATCCGTTCTGCGAGCAATGTGCCCTGCCCACTGCCACTTAAGTTTGGCTATTCTTCGGGCTACGTCGGTAACCTTGGTTCTCTTGCGGATGTCTTCATTTCTGATTTGATCACGCAAGGAAACTCCGACCATATTTATTTATTTATTTATTAACACTTCAAGCACAAAGTGCACGGGCGGACTTAATGCCATAGGCATAGCCCTCTCCATTGCCCTTTGGGTGACCTTTAAGCCTTCTGATGAGGCCCATTGTGAGCGACCACGTTTCAGTACCGTATTTAATCACTGGCAACGCACACTGGTCATAGACTTTCGTCTTGATTGGTTGGCATATCCGTATGGATAAAAACAAATTCGAATTCAAAAACCCCCTTTTTGTTAACAAAGAATTAAAAAAAAGTCCTTTTTATTGAACTTTTTTATTTTGATCACCAGAATAGTTTACACGAGATCTGACAGCACATTTACTGATCGGAAATTGAAACAGGACATCGAGAAACGCAATAAAAATTGTGGTGACAAATGTCTCACTTCAGTTTAGACAGCGACCTCTGTGAAAGACAGTTGCAATATCTCGTTTGTCACGTATGTAACATCGGACATGTTCTACGTGCTCTTGCATTTCACACCCGCCCACTAGTGCTGTAGTTGAAAAGTTTCTTGTTCCTATAAATTTACAGAATTCAGTGGATCTACAAAGTGGCTCTTTGTTGTGTGCAATCAAGATGTAATACAACTTATTTATAGGGAACAATTTAAGGCAAAATTTGCATTATTTTTCTTTTGTTTGCGTTTTCCTCGACATCCTAAGTTAAATCAGTTTTTGTAAAAAGTTAAAAAAACCCCATCGCAACAAAGAAAAGCGAACAAACATTTGCAAGTCAATAAAATGGCTGAGCGGGTTTTGATAAAACATGTCTAATTGTAATATACACATCATGCCCTTTCATTTGAAACCCCACTTGGGTATATTTGAAAATATTCGATTATTTATCACCACTTTCACCCCCTATATCTAGTAAATGGCTGCACCGATTTTGATAAAACGTATCTAAGAACCATCGCCAAGAAACTAGCTTTGAAATAAAAAAAACTGCATCCAAATCGGTTCACTCATTTAAGAGCTACGGTGCCAGAGACAGACACACACACACCGTTGCGATCAAACTTATAACACCCCTCTTTTTGCGTCGGGGAGGTATGTTGTTTTAAAAGTAGCCATAATCGAGGTGGCCAGTCTCTAAATTGAGATGGTCAATCTCGATTCAACAATGCATTCCCTGGTGAACGATTACCTAAATGTTACCTATTTTTACCCGACTGCTAAGGAAGGGTTATTTGTTTTCCGCGCGTATCTTGTATGTTTCTTCATTTGTTTTTTGTAAATTTCATTATTACCTCGTATGTTCCAAATAGCTGCATGGATTTCGACGATTAAGGTATCATTAGATTCGTCTCAAAAACCCAAGTATCGTTGAATGTTTTTAAAAAAAAAACAAAATGGCGGCATTTTGGCGCTAAATTGTAAGTCGTCAATTTTTTTTTCAACCAAACCTATCGAGCAGTTTCAAAATGAAGGAAATTAAAAGGAGATTACAAATATATATATAAATAGGTACATAATGCAATTTGCAGTCGGGTTTTTTGATACTTTTAATTAAATGTTACGTGTCTCATGACTTGACATCCCGGCTAAAATGCGGAAACTCTCTCCGACAAAAAGTTTCACTCCTGCGGGACATAAATTAAAAGTTTTGTTTGTCGTACAGGTAGAACATCCATCATCGTTATTTAGCCATACGTTTACTTGTCAGGTGATGTAAAGGGCCTGAGAGAATTAAGTTGTGTTATGTCAACGCTCACTGACTTGAAATGTAGCTACTACCGAAATCACTGACGGTCTGCTACTTTTCACCTTTATGCTTTATGTAATAAGGATGAAAAGTGGTCTACCGTCAGCGAACTAGTAGTAGTACTAGTTGTTTGTTTCATTGACTTTTTTACCACTGACTTCCGCAAAAAAAAAAGTTATTTTAGTCTTTAGTAGTGTTTTTTTGAAGTCGGTTTTTTTTTACAAAAACTTTTTATTTTTTACCACACAAATTCTTGTCAAGAATTCATTTTTACATTGTAACTAGAAGTTATTAAGGGATCATCATGTCATCAACATATTAACCTAAGAAGAAAAAAACGTATTAAAGGAAAAGAACGAAACTAATGAGCCGATTTTGATGAAATTTCTATGGGATATCTATCCCATAGTATAGATGAGATAACCTATATCTAGCCGCTAAGCAAGCCACATTTCAGTGAATTCGTAGCCTTAGTAAAGTTTAGTAGGGCTTGCAAACAAAATCCGTGCTTCATTATCAATTGACACTCTTTTGAAAAATGAGCAAAGCTCAACAAGCTTGCTCCAAGTTAGATGAAAGGGCAGCTCCAAGCACGATAGAACTTGAGTATGATAAATGAGTACCGGATAGTTGACTACCAGCTGTGAACTTAAGTACTCTCTCACTCTCGATACGTATGTTGCCTAGATTTTTTACAAACATTTATGGTTTTGACTCGACAATTTTATTGGTGCCCTGAAACAGTGACACGAGGTCGCGGCCGACCACGAAGGAGATGTCGGGACGAACTGAATGTCTTTTTTGAGAATTGGAAAGAAGTAGCACAGAATCGGGACCGTTGGAGGAAATGAAGGGAGGCCTTTGACCAGCAGTGGGACAATATAGGCTAGCAATATATATTTGCGTGGCTACCGCGCAGCTAGCTCTGATCCTTAGTAAACCTAGTTCCTGCTTCGATAGCCAGTCTTCAGGAACTAACAGCTAGGGGAGGTCTGAAAGGCGTTCATCCCTCCACTTAGGGTTGCCACCTGATATATAAATTATTGTTACTGTTGTAAAAGTATAATAAGCAAGTTGCCAATAAAATATCACCAAGTCAATGGGACTTTAATTTCACGAACAGCAACCCTACATTAATAATACAAAAACCAAAGGTCGCCTCGACTTAATTCATATGAGTCAAAGTTAATGGTGTAAACAAATTAGCAAGAACAATAAAATAAAAATTAACTAATCATGTGAATATATTTATTACTCTAGCGTCGATTATAACTAATTTTATTGTCGAATTTAGTGCTCATAATATTTACAACGTTATTTTAGTACGAATAAGACATTTTACAGAGACAAAAGGAATGGTAATTTAGCAGTTGTTGTTATGCCGACCCCTGTGATGATGATGAATTGATGATGATGAAGATTTGAATGAAAATGTGCGGTTCATAAAGTTCATCCTTTTCTTAAAGAGTTCCAATGTATGTAGGTGTAAAAATCCAGAATCAAAATCAAATCGGGACAACGCGTGGTGCGCTGACCAGATTTGATTTTGATCCTGGATTTAGTTTAGTTTAGTAAGTCAAGAAAATACCTCCATTTCCAATCTAATAAGTTTATAAGACAAGCAATAAATAGAAACTCATTGCAGACAGTAACACCACGATCTAAAAGACAACTTTTAGATTGTTTATATTCAAACAAACTTGATTAAGTACTTATAAACTGTTTACAGTAAAGTAGGTTTATGTTTTAATTTTTTTTAATGTTACAATAAAATTGTTTTAATTTTTTATAATAATAATTTCGTATGACAGAAATAAACGAGGTTTCCGAAATATGAAAGCTTTTGCTTGTACGTCGAAAAAAAATAACAGAGATCGAGGTTTAAATCAGCATTCATAAATTAATTATCATGATAATTATCAAAACACTGATAATTATCTTGATAATTTCGAACCCTGAATTTTAGCAACTAAATTCTGAACCAAACATCTAGGCCCACAATTAGAAACATTTTTGACAGATTCTTAGTTAGATTAAGTACACGATCGTTCTCAATATACGAGAATTGCCCCTTTTATGTCCGTTCCACGCAAGCTGCTCCGTTCTCCACTGCCAAGGGAATAAAATATCAAAGGCAAACTATTCGCTAACGAAGCGCGACGAAGTCAATGCAACGGTTGGTTTTCTGCTTGAACATTTTCCTTTTTATTTGTAAAATATTATTTATATTTCCCTTGAGTATTGGTTGAAAAATTTGTGCTATAATTTGTAGTATACTACAAATTATGTACCCTTTATAACACTTTTGAAGAAATAACCTGATGAGGAGTGAAATGAAGAATTCAAGTTTTATTCAAAATCCCTAGGGACGAAGTTAATCAAAAATAAAATCGATCAAACTGACGAAAGAAGTAGTTTCACAAAAGCTTAGCAGAATTTCTGTTACAAATTATACCCAAGCAAAAAAAAAAATCAATAAGTAATAAATTATAAAAATAAATAATAATTTTTAAAATTCTTTTTATCAATGAATTTTTTAAGACATTGTTAAGCATTGCCAGAAAATTAACTAACCAACACTCATCTTCCTGCTCTTGTCCCATTCTACTTGGGGTCGGCGCAACACGTTCTCTTCTTCCATTCTCCCCTGTCAGACGTCACGGCATCATTTACTCCTTTCTCCTTCATATCATTCCTCACACAATCCATCCATCTTTTCTTTGGTCTTCCTCTCCCTTCCCATCCATCAAAATTAATATCTATCACTTTTTTAGTAACACGCGTTTCATCCCTCTTCATTACATACTCCATACCAAGATAGACGACTTCCTTTCAATTTTTCTGTAACAGGCGCCATGTTCAAACTTGCTGTAATATACTCAATCCTTACTTTATCCACTCTTGTCACTCCATTAATTAACCAACACTGATATGCAAAATTATTTTTAGTTATAGTTTGTTCAGAATAAGTAACTGAATGAATTAGAATAATTTTTAAACCATTATATATTTTGTCCCAAAAATAATTAAAAAAGGCGACAAGTTGGACACTGAGCGATACTAAGTACTTACCACAATCATTTTGGTACCTACTGCCAAATTATTATTATCAATGAGCTCAAGACGACGCTGGAGGAGCGCGCGCGGGCGCTCCGCGTGGAGACCACGTTTTTGTGCGGACAACCAGGTAACAGAACAAGCTTATAACTTTGTGATTTTTCATGATACAGTTTTGAAATTTTGTACACAGATTCTTCACATAGAAATACTTGAACCGTATTTCAGGTTTGCATATACTAAAACTAATGTTGTAGATTATTGATTTAACATAGAGAGGCTCTGCAATGTCATCCGTCACTATGTCGTTCTCCGAATGCGTCAATTTGGTCGAATTACATCTCGAGCAGAATTTGCCAAAAGTTTCATTCATACCAAGGATTGTAGATGCCGCACTTAATACGAAAACTTAACTAACTGTTCGCGAGTTTGACTTTACAACTTTAGTGTCTGTTTGACATTCGATAAGACCTTTGTTCCTGCCTATTAGTTTATATCTATTAGTTACACCAGGATGGAGTACCTACCTACTATTCTGTATACTATTGGTTGAAATATAGGTATACAAGGCTTAAACAGACCCTTCACATATCCGTCAACCAAGCATTCTGTACATTAAACTAAGTAACTTTTCGCAAAAATTATTGCTGGGAATCAATTTTTTTTTTTTGGGGTGAAATATCACATTTTACGGTAGGACTTGATGGAAAGCATTGTGCTGATGGATGGATTGAAAAAAGTTGGAACTTTGACCCCCAATATCTCCGTAACTACCAGGTATGGTCTAGAACAAAAAAATGATCGCAAAGACGGGGAGAACAAGTGCCTTTCGGCTATGTTAAGGTCTGTTTACACTCTTTATTGTATGGAGGGATTGGTTAGTAAAACAGGTCAGATGTGAGGTTTGTACTTCGAGTCTGGTTAAAAAAACCATCGATAGGATCCACCCACACCTTTGCTTCTGGAAGGATAACAAACTGACTAGACTGTTTTTTGATAATTATGATATTTATGGTGATTTAGTTGTGTTTTTATTAAACACAGTCTCAGTATGAAAACTTTTACAACAAAACATAAACATAACGCCTTCAATCCGGATTACCAGCCTATAATACCTATCGTATATTCACATTTTGGCAGGTTTATGAAAGTTCCATGTAACAGGGGCAAACTTATTAACTACACACACACACACACACAATCTCACACACACACACTCACACACACACACACATACACACACACACATACACACACACACTCACACTAATTATTATATCAACTGGACACAAATCCGGACTTCAGGCTACTACTGTGAAATACCTGATAGGAAAACCCAATATCAATTTGCCCGATCAAAGGGCCTAAAATGGCTGCTTTAGCAGAATCATAATAGGATTATAATATTAATTAAGATACAACTCGTAAAATGGTCATAAATCGAACCCAAAGCAGTCACTTTCATCGACGGAGAATATACAATTTTTTTTTTTTTTCAGCGAACTTTACAATAAGTGGGTATTACACAAATTTTCTGTCAAATTTCTGTCGTCAATATGACGGATACTATTGTATTTATTGTTTAGTGTGCCTATGTTTCGTTCATACAAAGTAAAAATGAATAAACTACATTGCTGCATTGGACTTATCTTTAGAATGACATCTTGCACGACGACGTTGCATTTTTATATCGAGACTAGTACGTATAAGCTTTTGAGTATGTCATTAAATGGTCGCTTGTCACTATGTAGGTAGATTGAAACTTGAAAGTAGTAGTTTTTCTAATAGATTATTTAATATAACTGTTAACGGAAAATATGTTATATGTCGTTGTATACAATTCCTAGGAAATGTGTACAATTCTTAAAATAGATAGTAAATCTATGATATATTTTGTAATATGCACTTTTCCTAGGAAATCTAAACATTTCCTAAATAGCGATCGGAAATGTATTAAATTCTTGATATTCTTAAGTACAGCGGGGATATCGGTGCGAGAGGCAACTACACATACCCAAATACACTACATACCACACCAACATAAACAAGGCATAGTGGCAAGGAAAACTTAGAGTGCAAGAGCGAGCGAAGCGAGCTCGGGACTTGGGGCACCCCGACCCGTTGAGTAGATTTCATACATTTCCGGTAACATAGCTATTTCCTTTATTCCCCAAAGGTTGTCTTGTAAAGATCGCTTTTAGCGATAAGACCGCCAATTGTGTCACCCTATTTATGAGTTCTAAATTGTTTTAAAAACCTGTAATTTGTTTGGTGTAATAAAGACTATTCTATGTATCTAACAACCAAAAACATCTGATAAACCCACTAGGTCACACATAGGCACGTACACACTTTAAAAGCTAGTTCCAAATGGTCGTTTTTTATATTGAAGAACTGCCAAGAAGTCAAAGTTTCAACTTTTTCACAAGTATTTTTTATTAATACAAGTTTTTAACGTTATAACTTAACTTTAAATACCTTCGGGACCCCAGTACTACTCAATGAGTGACTCATTGAGTGCGTTACATTGAGTCCTACCGTATAACGTGATTTTTCACACCAAAGAAAAAGTCGTTTCCCAGGATTCGCAGCAATATTTTTTCCGTAGACTTACTTAGTTTGATTTAGGTACAGAGTGCTTCTTTAACGGCTTCGTGAAGGGTCCGTGTTATACCTTGTATTTTGAAATGTTGGTACTGTAATGAAATTAAATATTCCAGAATGAGGATATCTAAATCACTTTTGTTTCAACTGGAATTGAGATTTGCGACTTTTGTGTCTTCAATTTAAACTTCTGTTCAAAGTTATATTTTCCTAAACGTCAGATAGTGTCACTGCCGAAGTCGGCGACCGCCTTCAGCTATAAATTCCGTGCAATGAACTTTAAACCGAGTTCAAAACTGTGATCGTGGATTTATTTTCAGTCTCGCTTTAAAAATGGTTAAACAGTGTGCTGCAAAGGAAATAATAAACACTTTCTACTCATTCTGTGTACAGCATTGCGCTTTTTCCATTGACCGTTAAAATACTACGTATAATAAAATATAGGCGTTTTCAGACTAATGCGATACAAGCCATACCCTGTGTTTACTAGCGCTTACCGCGTCGCGTCATTTTATTCAACGAATCCAAACGCGCCGTCGCGCGTCGTCGTACTCACAGGCGGTGCCTTCCGGTTTTCCGAAATGACTCGTGGCGTCCTAACCAAAGCAATTGTTTAAGCGCAGGCCACACTGCCAGCTAGCGAGCGAGGCGGGCGAGGTTCTTTTCATGCTTCGTTCGGCTTATTCGGTAGTTTGCGGGGTGAACCAAAGTGTGAAAAGAGGTGAAACGATGCCTCGTTTGGCTGGTGGTGTGGCCTGCGCTTTATGGAATATGGGATCCTGTCTTTCATTTGTCACATTTTGTTCAAAAATTTACCTCTGTCGGCAGACCACGCACGTCCGGATTTTGTCACTAAGGGCCTATTTCACCTGCGATTAAGTTCCCGTTAACTTACTCGGCCGAAAATTTCATACAAATTCTGTTCCATTTTTGAATTTATTCGGTAAGTAGTGGCTATTCCGGCATTGTGAAATAGGCCCTTAGACTAACAAAATGAACTCGACCGTCGCGTATTTGGGCTACGATCGCTTATATTAGGACAAGTCCTTACCCGTGTAGCTACTAACGCCATTTCTGTGAAACACATTACAAGCTTAGGCGCAAAATTAACAGAGTATACATATAGTAGAGACTGTGGAGCTAATAATTTAAAACAAAAATATTTGTCTAATTTTTTTTTCTACAGATGTAAATGTAAAAAACCTGTAAGGAAATGGAATTTCATAAATTCTCTTACTAATTCCACACTGTCTGTGATAAATGAGCCATATTCAGCGGCCTGTTTAAACCAGGTTCATGCAAAAAATGTAATACATTTTGTTACAAACGAACATTAATTTTGACATTTTCATGAATTGTTTTTTGTCGGTACTGGATGAAAAATGAAAAATAGGAAACAATACTTCACAGAGAATTTTGATGCCAAATCGTTTATTTCAGCCGTTTTAACAGTAGATATTTATTGCGTATAAGGGTTTTATAAGATTTTCACTTATGGGCAGTGAAAATGCTTTTAATCAGTCATTGTCAATTTACTCTTAATAATGCATTATTGTGAGTATTTTCGTCAAATGGCGAGTGTGAATCTCGCGCGTACGCGCGAGTTGACACCTTCCGATTTTACCATTTTTTTTTTGTCTCTAACTCGCTAACACATTATAAAGTACAGTCAAATAAAAACGGATTGATACTATTAACTAGCTATTTGCCCGCGCTGGCTGATTCGGCTAAGTGCGGAATATCTACTTAGATTTTGGGATACGTTAAAGCCTATGTTGAAGGTACAAAATGAGGCGACGCGGCCAACGACGCATGATACCCAAGCATGCTATCCAGCGTTGCCAGAATGTTACTTTTGTAACATTTTACGTTACTTTTGACCTTCTCATGTTACCATGTTAGTCGTATAAAAGTTAATTTTAGTATTTGAGGTTTGTTTGAGTGTGACCTTAATTTTTGGATTTACTTGTTAATATCATGTTATTTTGGTTATTACACTCGCGCTGACAACCAGTCTTACAACAGGAACCGCATTGCCCAGTACTAACTGGGTTGTGGAGGTCAGGTTGGCAGTCGCTCCATGTAAAATACTATTATTCAGCTGCATCCAGGTACTGGAAGCCTACCTCAATAAAGTGGGGAAAAGATAGACAGATGACGATGGTACTCGTGGTAACAAACAAACAGTTTTGTCAGACATCTCTGTCTTGGATTATTTCTTTCTGATCTATTTTTCCGATCTACTGGTTAAGTTTTCATATAAATTATACAAAGGTAGGTTGGCCTGGCAAGTCCAGAACAACAATACACAAATCATTCTTCTGACTAGTTATATTACTTGTTATGTCATTCTAGCCTATCGACATACAAACGGTGACCTTTTCTTGATTTAGAAGTGTCTTCAGGAAAAAGGTCTCAAAAGGGTCAAAGAGTATTGCAAGGACTCGCTTACGATAGAAACGGGCCATACCTAAGGCTATGACTGTTGTCTATGGCGGGGAAATCCGATATTGGATATTACACACCAGTAGCGAAGGGTCAATTTTTGTCAGAGGTAAGCCGGAGTACATATCGCTTCTATTTTTGAAAGCTCCAGTTTGGAGACATGTCAAATTGAAATAGACAATCATCAATCAATCATCGTCAATTGATGAAGGGATATCTTTAATGTGATTATATTATTTGTCTATGAGGGCTTTGTTTTTTTGTTTTGAGGGTTATGCTCGGAGTTTCCTTGCGTGATCAAATCAGAAATGAGGAGATCCGCAAGAGAACCAAGGTTACCGACGTAGCCCGAAGAATAGCCAAACTTAAGTGGCAGTGGGCAGGGCACATTGCTCGCAGAACGGATGGCCGATGGGGCCGAAAGGTTCTGGAGTGGCGACCGCGAACCGGAAGACGCTGCGTTGGAAGGCCTCCCACTAGGTGGACCGATGACCTCGTAAAGGTTGCAGGGATCCGCTGGATGCGAGACGCACGGGACCGGTCAATGTGCTAGCACTTGGGGGAGGCCTATGTCCAGCAGTGGACGTCTTTCGGCTGAAATGATTCAAATTCAAATTCAAATTCAAATATTTTTATTTGTAGATCATAGGTAAACAAAAGTACAGATGTCAATATTAATAAAATGAGCGCTATGTCTTGCCTTCAACGGCGTACAAATATTCTAATTATAAATTGGTAAAAAATAATAATAAAACAATCGGTAAAAATAATAAAACAATCGGTAAAATTAATTGATAAAAATAACAACAAATCAAAATTAATAAGTTATGAATGTCAAATGTTCAATTCATAAATCAAAATAACAATAGATGTAACCATATCAAAACATTAAAATTAAATAAAACGATTAAATTATTTACAAATAAATTAAAAAAGAACATTTAATGAAAAAATAAATAAAAAAAATGTCATTAGATTACAATTTGTCCTCTAGGTACTCATTGACTGTGTAGTAAGCTTTTTCGCCTAGTACATTAAGAAGAGCCTTTTTAAAATGGTGTATGCTGTCGAGATCTTTTATACAAATGGGTAATTTATTATATAACTTGGGTGCCATTCCTAAAAAATTTTTTGAGTAGAGCGCAGTCTTGTGTGGAATAGCACAAATCTCTCTATTGCGTCGCTTCGATCTAAGTTTTTGAAACAAGTGTAAGTTTGATTTTGCGAATACTGCTGTCTCGTAGATGTACATAGATGGCAAAGTGAGAAGTTTATATTGACTAAATAAAGGCTTACAACTATCAGTCTTTTTCAGCTTAAACACAGCACGCAAACACTTCTTTTGAGCTTTGAACGCAGTATTTTTATCAGTGGAATTTCCCCAATACAGTATTCCAAAACGTAGCGTTGATGAGACATACGCTTTGTATGCTGTCAAAACTACAGACTCATTTGCTATTTTCGCAAGATTGTAAAGCGCATACGAATACTGGTTTAGTTTTTTGCACACATTTCCTACATGACATTTCCAATTAAGATGACTATCCAAGTAAACTCCTAGAAATCTGGCGCTAGTGGTTTCCGGTATTTTTTGGTCTGCGTACTTTATATTTAAATTTTGTTTTTTTTTCCTTTGTTCGAAAGTCATAACCTGTGTTTTTTCTAAATTTATTTTGAGTTTGTTCTTACGTAACCAGTTTATAATGCAATGGATGGCATTATTTATTTCATTTTCATAAGATTCTAACTTTTTACATGGTATAATGATTGTACTATCATCGGCAAACAGGACGGTTTGATAGTCGGTACACTTTGGCAAATCATTTATAAAAATGAGAAACAACAAGGGCCCAAGGACACTCCCTTGGGGTACACCGCAAGTTGTATACCTAATGGATGACTTATAAGCAACTTCTCTCTTAGACTTGGGACAAATTCTAGTTAAAACCGTGATTTGTTTTCTTCCATATAAATACGTTTTGATTAGGTTCAATATATTTCCTCGGACACCATAACGTTCTAATTTACCCAGTAATATTGTATGATCCACGTGATCGAATGCCTTAGACATGTCCATGAGTACTGCGGCAATAGGATTTTTTTTGTCAACATTATCAATAATTTTAGCAACCATCTCATAGACTGCGTTGTTGATATTCCTATTTTTCCGAAAACCAAATTGTTCTTTAGCGAGTATTTCATTTGTTTCAAAGAACAAGTTAAGGGATTTATAAATCACCTTCTCAAAGATCTTTGAAAATACCGGTATTAAGGCTATTGGACGATAATTTGAAATGGTTTCTTTATTACCTTTCTTATGAAGTGGCTTAATTATGGTCGTTTTTAATAAGTTTGGAAAGTGACCATGTTCTATGCATAGGTTAATTATAAAACTTAGTACTGGTGAAATTATCTGCGACACTAACTTTAAAATTTTTGTAGAAATTTCGTCAAATCCCGTGCTATTGGTATTTTTTAGCAAACTTATGATATTGAAAATATCCACAGCATCCGTCGGTGCCATAAAAAGGGTTTTTGGGTAGTGATTTACAAGAGATATAGCATTACCGTTTGCATAATTTTTTTCAGGATGTACCGAATCAATAAAATAATCATTGAAAGCAGTAGCTATGTCTTTAGGTTCGTTAATTTGTTTATCACCAATAAAAATTTGCTTTACAGATTCCGGGGGAAA
Source organism: Noctua comes (assembly GCA_963082995.1). Taxonomy (NCBI): domain Eukaryota; kingdom Metazoa; phylum Arthropoda; class Insecta; order Lepidoptera; family Noctuidae; genus Noctua; species Noctua comes. Next base: position 9,116,091 of record OY720280.1, on the reverse strand, counting down.
GTTAGATTTACACCTATTAATTAATTTCCACGTAGCTTTGGTTTTATTTTCTGCGCTATTTATAATATGACTGTTTTGAGATTTTTGTGTCAAATGTATTACTTTTTTTAATCTTCTTGAATATTGTTTAAGTAATTGTTTGTTTGCAATATTTGGTGATCGCCTGTAACACCATAACATCTCTCTTTTCCGTTTACTACAGTTTTTGATACCTTTAGATATCCATCGCGGAGTTTTATGAGTGGAAATCTTTTTCCTCACGGTAGGGAAGCACAAGTCGTAAAAAAGTTTAAATAGTTCATAAAACGAATTAAAAGCCATTTCCGGGTTTGTGCTATTGAACACTTCAGTAAAACTTAAGTTCCTAATGGCCTCAATGAACTTAGATATATTCTCAGGGCTATAATCTCGACTCAATACATACCAGTGATCAATTACACACGATTTTCTAACAGGGCATTTAAAAAATTGGGCGGTGTGGTCTGAAAGGGCTAACTCTAAAACTTCGCCAGTACCACCTCTAACATTATGCATAACGTTATCAATACAGGTTCCACTAGATACTCGTGTGGGTTTTTTTATACTCGGCTTAAGATTGTAGTTCAGTAGTAGATGTTGAAATTCAGTGGATAATCTAGTTTTTTGCAGAATATTGATATTAAAGTCACCGCAAAGTAAAACCCCTTTTCCCAAGTTTCTTCCATGATGATGATTATTTGTCTATAGAATACTGACTGTGCCATTTTTCAAAGGGAAGCAAGTGGGAATCGAGTTCTATGGAACCTTCGCCACTGTTACACACTACTTCGATCTTTTCATTTTGCTGCTTTGTCCAAAAGGCTTTACACAGGTGTCTTTTGCGATAACGTAATTAAGAATTTTACCGTCAAAGGAGTTAAGAAACTTCTAATTAATTAGTATCATTAAGAAAAGCTGCCAAGTCCTTTGGTAATTGATTGTTTCAGTATCCAAGCAAAGTGGCAGCGATGTTTTGTAAAAGTGATAACAATGTTTGCGGGCTCGTTTGTTAAATGTTTTATGTTTGAAAAAGATCATAATATTTTATTTTTATATCAGTGAAATTTTGGGCTACTAACAAGCAAACTCATTAGTGTAGATTTGTGAGACTGTCAGACATAAGGTTTCCTAAGATATTTTATATATACAAAGTCAAAACAGGGAAACCAGAACGAACACTGTCTACAACTATCGACGCCATATTGTCTCCCAGTATCTGACCGTGTAACATGACTCTTTATTGTTGGTAGATAGGTGGGTAGGTAGTTTTAATCACACGCAAAAATTGACAAAACTTATCATCATCTTCTGCATAGCCTTTTCCCAACTATTTTGGGGTCGGCTTCTAGTCTAACCGGATGCAGCTGAATACCAGTATTTTACATATACCGACTGCCTATCTGACCTCTACAAACCATTTAGTACTGGGTGGGTGGGTGCTGGTGTATTGTAATTGATTTTATTTTATTTGTTGACTAAATTGTAATGTTCTGTTTTTTTTGTTTTTGTGAAGTGTGGTTGTATTGTGATTAATGGCAATGGGTCCAAATTACCTGAATAAATGATTTATTATTTATTTATTTATTTTAATACGATACCCCTTAGGCAAGACTCGTTTTCAGACTTTCTGGCCACTGACTACCTGTAACGACTGTCAAAGATCAATAATTGACAGCCGGGACCAACGGCTTAACGTGCAATCCGAGGCACGGACGAAACTCGGTATGTAATGGGTGGTCACCCATCCATAGTTTGCCTAGGCAAACGCGGCTTAACCTAAAGATTGATCTGAGCGGCTGTTATTGTTTAGCCACGAGCTCCTCTCTTGATATCAATTGACTCAAACTCAAAAACAAAAGGTTAATATTTTTAAAAGTTTATTTGTAATAAACCATTTACAGGCTAAACAATGGGGCTTATAAACTGTCTATGAGACGAGTTGAGCCACACATCACAAACATGGTCGGTTATTAGGAGAATAATGGGCAAAGAAACTCCTAACACACTCTTTTAAATCGTGTTAAAGTTCTCATTTACACAACTTAATATATTCACTTCAAAAACTACTTCCAATTCTATTCTATTCGCTAACCGCGAGCTATCGAGGCTTCTCGTTGCTACACACTTGTGGGATGGAAACAATATAAGGTCTATCTTTTCATACTCGAAATATTTTAAGAGTAACTTCTATACTCGTAAGTCGTAAAGTCACCATAGCAACGAAAAAAAAATTAACTGAGTGTTTTTTTGTACGAAATTATTAAAATTCAAAATTTTTTTAGGACTTTGCATAAAACCTTTACTCCCATATTCTAACAATGACAGTAGGTAAATACGACGTAGTAAACTAGCGTAATGGCTTCCTTATAGCCGTTAGATGATTCCCTGAAAATATTTCGTGTATGAATAGTAAGACCTTATATATAGCATGTTTCAAAACTTAGTGCTTATGGAAACATTCTACAGTCAAGGTCTTGCTGTCCAACTTTGCACGTTATTATTATGTAGAAGAAGACTAAAAACAGGTCTGCATAATTTAGTAAACTTTAAATAAAATTCTTTACCAAAAATATCTCCTAAACAAACAGTAACTACCAAAAAAAATCAGAGCATTTTAATGATGGGCAAAATAAATATTGTAACCTAAAAAATATCAAAGGGTCGTCTGCCTTTGAATGTTTGGAAAGTTTTCGGATCCGTCAATTGACCCTTATTTTTTTAAATATTTTCCAATACCTTTCATGTTTTTTATTTTGTTGGAAGGCATCGACCATTGTGTTTACATCAAAAAGGAGGGAATCGTTAAAAACTTTAAGAGGCACTAAAATCAGAGTGCGATGTACCTACAAGTAATGGAAATACAACGATTTTTGATTTTTTTTTTTATTTACAATTTTATTTTTTTTCTATCATTTAATAGATGTTGTTTTTTTAGTATCACCCATAGATATGAATAACTCCTTAAAATTAACATAACATAACATTACCCCTGAAATCCCCAAAGAGCTAAGCAGAGGGTTACCTAATAGTACACCCACATTTCACCAATTATGTCTAAGTCCCATGTAATAGGGCGAGCCTATTGCCATCAAGTGGGCACAGATCCAGACTCCGTGGCTTCTACAGAGATATTCCTGATGGAAAAACCCAATAACACTTTGGCCGACCCGGGAATTGAACTCAGGACCTCTTGCTCAGCAATCGAGCGTTTATTTTTAATTTTAAATAGCTCGTGTTTACGTAACGTTTACACCGCACTGTCGTACTAGTGCCTCAACACTTCGATGCTTCTGGTATGTCTTGTGCTGTGCCTCATTATCATCATAATCATCATTTCAGCCGAAAGACGTCAACTGCTGGACATAGTGGTCATACCGGTCAATGTGGCGACACTTGGGAGAGGCCCCCCAAGTGTCGCCACATTGACCGGTCCCGTGCGACTTGTATCCAGCGGGTCCCTGCAACCTTCACCAGGTCATCGTGCCTCATTAGCCTAACTTAAATTTAATGTTTTCACAATGGCTGGTGTCTAAAAGTAAGAAATCTGGCAACACCTATAAATTATCAACTTACCCTGCGTTTCTCCATACAATACAGCCAAAACTCTTAAAAGAGAAAATTATTCATTAATTTATTTTCGGCTCAGTCTCTCTGTGTATTCAGAACACGTAAAAGGAAACTTAACTTATGTCCGCATTGTATAATAAAATAATGTACCTATAGAAGGTACTTATGTCCACATTGTATAATAAAGTATCTGTAGAAGGTACTTTCTCGAATAATAATCAGGACTATAGAGTTATAAATATACGTGTACAAGTTGATTAAATAAATGACTAGCTTATGCCCGCGGCTTCGCCCGCGTGGAGTTCAGTAATTGACCCACGGGATAGTACTACCGGGATAAAAAGTATCCTATGTGTTAATCCAGGTAATAAACTATCTGTGTGCCAAATTTTATCCAAAACCGGTCAGCAGTTTTTGCGTGAAAGAATAACAAACATCCATCCATCCATCCATCCATCCATCCATCCATCCATCCATCCATTCATCCATCCATCCATCCATCCATCCATCCATCCATCCATCCTCACAAGCTTTCGCTATTAAGTAGGAAGTAGGATTGTAGTGATCTTGGGGGTAACCACCAAAATTATATTCCTTACGTCAGCATTATGTATGAAGAGAATATCGATTTTATTGCTATATATGACCACGTGTAAGACTGAACTTTACTAGTTTCCATCACAATTTATTTAAATTATTCAGTTATATCATAGAAAGCCAAAAGCCTTCTTTCCGTAGAATGATGTATATGTTACAGTCAAAACTGTTAATCGGTCAAAACCACTTTTGACTGGTGTCAGTCAAAATCCTTTTTATGTTAATATGCGTTTTCTCCATTAAAAACATGTTCTTTCAGAACGTTGTGATTACCTAGTCCTAAAATTACTACAACATAATGTTTTGCAAAGGGTCACAAAAAAATCCTAACAACCTGATAAGTCGCCCTTATCTAGGTTCGTCCGTGGATGGGGGACCACCCATTATACAACGAGTTTTCTTCGTGCCTCGGAAAGTAGGTCCGTTAAGCCGTTGGTCCAGGCTGTCATTTGTAGAACTTTGACAGTCGTTACAGTGGCCCAAAACGTCTGACAACCAGTCTTACCAAGGGGTATCGTATTACCCAGTACTAACTGGGTTGTGGAGGTCAGATAGGCAGTCGCTCCATGTTAAATACTGTTGTTATGTTTTCATCATGTTTTTTGTCTAAGAAAAAACATGATGTGGGTGTGACACATGTATAAGTTGCTCCTAATTTTTTCACCACAACGGCATTTATTTACTTTAGGCCTTTTACTATTGTTTCGCTACAGCTTTACATAATACATAATCATGTTAAGCTCTTGCAAAACAATAGTAAAAGTAGAAACACTTCTATGAGAACGAGGTTTTTATAAATAAGCCTTTCAATAAAAAATAAATACGTAACTGGCTATTTCAGCAAAAGAAATCTTTTCGAACTTGTTAGAACAAGCAATTTTAACCTTATACAACATTAGTTTTATCATTTTTTTATCTGCGAAACCTGACCCGTGTCTAGTATTTTATGTAAAGAATCTATGTACAAAATTTCAAAACTTTATCATGAAAAATCACATAACTTTGAGATTTTTCATTAAGCTTGTTCTGTTACCTGGTTGTTCGCACAAAAACGTGGTAACCACGCGGCTCTGCCGCGCGAGCACCTCCAGCGTCGTTTTGAGCTCATTGATAATAATAATTTGGCAGTAGGTACATAAATGATTGCGATAGGTACTTAGTGTCGGTCGGTGTCCAACATGTAACCTTTTTAAATATTTTTGGGGCAAAATATAACATGGTTTAAAAGTTATTGGAATCGATTCAGTTACTTATTCTGAACAAACTATGTTCAGGTTTCGCATATACTAAAAATAATGTTGTATTTGATACTGTAAAACAGAAAACCGCGATTTATTTCTTTCGATACGTACATTTTTATCGTATTATCCAAAATGAAATATCATTACGTTCCTTGAGGTATATACTTGGTAAACCTTGTTATAATCTACCAAATTATGTAAAAAAACAAGAAAGAAAGTTCCTCGTAACAATGTTTATTTACTCAACCAAAAGCCGATTTATGAATGAGAAATGAACATTGTAATTCCGATGATCGTCCTACGCAATTCGAACAACAAAATGTCTTAAAAGGTCAAGTTTTAGACGAACGTTTTTAATCAAAATAAATGTTCCCATTTCACTAACACAAAGCGACAAATATATATGATGCTGTTGTCTTTTCAACGCTTTAAAGAATTCCAACAGCGCGCATTTATTGAAGCACTAGCTATGCCCGCGTCTTCGCCCACGTGGATTTCGGTAATTTTCTCACGGGATCGTACAACCGGGATAAAAAGTGTCCTTTGTGCTAATCTAGGTTATAAACTGTCTGTGTGCCAAATTTCATCCAAATCAGTTCAGTAGTTTTTGCGTGAAAGAGTATCTGACATCCATCCATCCATTAGTCCGTACATCAATCTTATCCATCCTCACAGACTTTCGCATTTATAATAGTAGTAAGAATTATTAAGCATTAGTGAAAAATCTACTCATCTAAACTTAGTAGACATTGAAATTTTTTTTTTCACACAACTCGCAATTAATTTGTTTTGGAAATGTCATGTAAATAAAGACAGAAACAAAAAAAAATGTTTTTAGTAGCTTGAATATAAGCTACCATTTTAGAATTCAAGTTTTTAAGTGCAATTAATTCGTCGTACAATAAAAGTTTCTGCCACAAGATACAAGCGATGCTTAGTTTGTGACTCACCGATTGTATACGACACAACTATTTTGTTTCTATTGATTTTTAAACTTATTTTAATTTCGGATTTTGATTCTCCTTTTCATTAAGGCTCGTGGCTAAACAGAAACAGCCAGTAACCAGTTAGTAAGTAAGATTTTATAACGCTTTAGGTCGTTTCTTGCATGACTAGTGAAAAGCATGTTAAGCCGTTTGTGGGCCCAGAGTTCAGAGTTCATTCATTTATTTGTCAGGAACATGAGTATGCACACACAAAGCATGCAAGATGTTAAGTACATTGCAGAAAGGATCATGTTTCACCTTAACAGCGTACAAACATGGATTATATTAACATTTAATCAATTATAAAATTATTTGTAACTATTAATTATTAAACATATAAAAAAAAGAAAAATACAATTAATTGAAATTCATTTGTCAACGATTGCAATAAATTACATTTGAATATAATATAGGTACAGCATAAGCAATTAAAAAACCAATTAAACAAAAAGAAGAAATAAAATATCACTGTCAAAAATTAATTCATATGTCAAAATAAGATTATGAAATATCACCATACCGGACTGCCATTAAATGTAGAACTCTTACAGTCCTTACAAGTACTCAGGAGTCCGTAAGTCTAACAACCAGTCGTTACCATGGGAATCGTATTCCAGGTTGTGAAAGACAATAAGGAGTTGCCCTATGAAAAATACTGGTTTTGATCTGCATTTGATTAGGCTGGCAGCCAGCCCAAATGGCTGGGAAACGGATAAACAGAAGAATAAAGGTTATTCATTCAGAAATACTCGAGTCTCACATGTGACGTACTTTTAGTGCCTTGATTGTGCACACCCTAGCCATAGTCAGTCGTTAACAACTATGACTCGGCTAAGCTTTTTTCGTCCAATTATAGCACGATGAAAGAGATTTATGTTTGCTGGCAAAAACTAATCTTCTTCAGATTATTTATCTGTGCTGTGGTAGCTATCAATAATTTTTACGTGTCGTGGTTATTTTTTACTCTAGATTCAAATCTGCTCTAGAGATATAATATTACTTAAAGGAACTATGAGATAAAGACTCTGCTCTGCTAAAACTTTTTTTATAATTTATACTCTGCAAAGGAACGATGAAACAAAGACTTGAAACAATTGACAGATGTCATAAATTATGTTTAATCCATGTTAACGAATTGCATACTCACCAAATAAAAACTACCTATCGTTGTTGATGTTCTAACACCGCGTAAGTCAAAAATGTCAGCTTAACAGGGGAGTGCAAAAGCTATATAATTATGCCTAGGTAATGGTACAATACCATTTCATTATTTGTGTTCACTTCAAATAGAGATGGAGACGGTGCTTGTTTCTGGTTGGCTGAAACAACGTGCCTTCGGATTTTCTAGCGAACGGCATCAAAAATCAATGTTAAAACCGCCAAAAATTGACTTACGTGGTGTTAGAACTTCAACGACGCTAATATCTATTTTTTTTTGTCAATTGTCTCTACACAGGTATTGTTTGTCGACCGTGAGCAAATGAAAGGTGGTTTCGTTCTACAAATTGAAGCATTACATCATAATCATAATATGACTCAATGTCTTGCGCTTTTTTCCCCAAAGAGTTGGTACACAGATGTACCCACACTTCGTCTGTAGGACACCATCCCACCCAATGACTATTCCCGAGCTGGGAACTAAACCCAAGTTTATAATTATACTAGCGACCCGCCCCGGCTTCGCTCGGGTGCAACATACATATAAACCTGTCTCTTGAATCACTCTATCTACTGCTGAAAACTGCATTAAAATCCGTTGCGTAGTTTAGAAGATCTAAGCGGACATACAGCGGGAGCGACTTTGTTTTATATTATGTAAAGAACATTTATATCCACATCTTGAATTCGCATTTATTTATGGTTTCGTTACATTTAAATATCAATAGCCGAGTACAAAATGATTGATTACATACCATAAGGTTGAATAAACGCTTTCAAGTATGCTATTGAGACCCCGGCTTTTAAAAGCATTTCCTTTTTCACAAGTACCCAGCGGTATTATCCAAGACTTGGTGTTTTACATTTTTAACATTGCAAAATGATAAATGAAAGTATTTTATTTTATTATAAAAGTAAAAGAAAGAGAAAGTAAAGGAGAGAGAGGGTGAGAGATGTTGTGAAAGTATTTTTTTTTAATTATATTAGGTCTACCAACAATAGTTCATACTGGATACAGCGACATAAATCATTATAAAAATAAATTACAGCGCAACAATTATTTACAGGTACAAAACAATAAATTCGAAAAATAAGCTAAGCTTAGTAAGTACTAAGTGTTAAAATTTAAAATAGAGAATAAAACAGAATTACCTATGACAAAATTGATTAAAAATAAAATTGATAACTTTTTTACCCTGATAACATTGGTAAATAGAATTAATTAAATATAATATTGTATTTTGATAAGTAAATGTTTTTCTTCTGCATAGTAACTAAGAATTCGTGTATTTATTTATTTGGGCAATAATGAAGATAAAGATAATTAAGTGTCAGTTATTTTGTCTGCACTTGCGTGCAAAACATTTTCTTTGCTGCGTGCTAGTATGTTATTTTCCTGGTATAACGAGAAAACCAAACTCTGAGAGAGTTTAGTTTTCTTGTAATTCTCACTTGACGGAGTTGGAGCAAACATAATTTGAAACGTAGGTTCTCAAACTACTTACTAGATCTTATTTTGAAAATGGAGGAAAATTGTAAAAAACAAACATTTTACGTGGTTTTTCATCCTGTATTCAATACAAGCAAGCAGGAGCTCGTGGCTAAATAATAACAGCCGCTCGGGTCGATCAATTTAGGTTATGCCGTGCTTGCCTAGGTTGGTCTGTGGATGGGTGACCATCCATTACATACTGAGTTTCCTCCGTGCCTCGGAAAGCACGTTAAGCCGTTAGTCCCTGCTGTCATCTGTAGATCTTTGAGAGTCTTTACAGATAGTGGCCCAAAAAGTCTGACAATCAGTCTTACCAAGGGTTATCGTATTACCCAGTACTAACTGGGTTGTGGAGTTCAGATAGGTAGTCACTCCATGTAAAAAACTGGTATTCAGCTGCATCCGATTAGACTGGAAGCCAACCCCAACATAGTTGGGAAAAGGCTAGACAGATGAAGATGAGAAGTTTATTAGAAAAAAACAAGTTCAAACACCACATCCACAAAACAATAAATTCGGAAAATAAGCTAAGCTTAGTAAGTACTAAGTGTTAAAATTTAAAATAGAGAATAAAACAGAATTATGACAAAATTGATTAAAAATAAAATTGAAAACTTTTTTACCCTGATAACATTGGTAAATAGAATTAATTAAATATATTGTATTTTGATACAATATTTTTAATAATTATTGTTATTTTATATACAATTATACCTTTGATATTGCGAATCCGTGCACCAATCTGCCAAACAGAATTATTGTTGTTTGTTACTGTTTTACCGTCAGTAAAGTTCCACAGAACCCGACTTATATTGACGGAGCAACTGTCTCAAGTTTCGGGACGCTAGGTAAATGGGATCTCGCAAGTGTTACGAGTAATTCGGTTTTAGTATTGTGTTTCTTGGGCAACGAACCCCACTACAAACTGTTTGTTCGGTCGTTGATATTGTACTCCTAGTGCGTAATAAATGTTGTACATTTATTTATTTTCCTGTTTTCCTTCAAGGAAGGGTGTTAGCCAATATTTTATTTTGGGTAGTAACAATAAAAATAGATTGTGTTTGTACCTTGTGTGCATAGTAATAATATTGGGTATTGGGTTTTGGTTTTAACGCAGGTAAATATTTATTATGTTTTTGCCGAGGAAATTATATCGAGTTTTATAATATACAATCATCATCTGCCTAGCCTTTTCCCAACTATGTTGGGGTCGGCTTCCTGTCTAACCAGATGCAGCTGAATACCAGTATTTCACATGGAGCGACTGCCTATCTGACCTCCACAACCCAGTTAGTACTGGGTAATACGATATCCCTTGGTAAGACTGGTTGTCAGACTTTTTGGGCCACTGACTACCTGTAACGACTGTCAAAGATCTACAAATGACAGCCGGGACCAACGGCTTAACGTGCTTTCCGAGGCACGGAGGAAACTCGGTATGTAATGGGTGATCACCCATCGACAGACCAACCTAGGCAAGCACGGCTTAACCTAAAGATCGATCCGAGCGGCTGTTATTATTTAGCCACGAGATAATATACAAGAGTTCGGTAATTGTCCCACGAGGTCGTACTACCAGTACATCCATGTGTTAATCGAGGTCATGAACTATCCGTGTACGAAATTTCATCCAAATCTGTTCAGTAGTTTTAGAGAACCACCTGTCCACTTTCGCATTAAATAATAGTAGTAAGAGTAAGAAGTAATAAGAGGAATATCAAACCCTGATAACCTGTTCATCATCATCATCATTCCCTGCCCCCTATACCAACTTATTCGGGTCGGTGCAGCATGTCTTCTTCTTACATACTTCCCTATTATTACCCTTTTTTTTTTCGGATGGCAAATCATCAAATGACCCCCTGCCACTCTGGGCGGAGCGGAAGGGAGTGTCAGACTTGTACTGACTAAAACCCATCCATGTTCCTTCTTTGCCCTTTGTGTTCCAGGGCCACGGTATCTCTTTCGAACAGTCCCGCAGCCCTGGCAGGCATCGGCCCTTGCAGACATCTCTTTGAGGCGCGCGTGGTACACGAACGCGCCATCGACACGGCCTGTCGTCATAGGACGGCCGGTTGGCGAGCTAGTCCATAGCTCGCCGTCCACAGGCCCGCGCCTACGGCGGCCGGGAGCCACCACGTGACCCCCGACGCCCAGGGTGTCTCCCGTGGTGGCTGGGACGTGAGGTTCTTTTCCTCTCACGTCCCGCCATCTGATAACCCTGATAACCTGTTATCACATTGATTTTATCTACTAAATCATATCCAATACACTCATCGCCTCGAAAATTCATTCCATTCCTGTAATATTCAAAGAATAATAAATCCTAATCTCATAAGTTTTTGTCGCTTCCTGTAACCTGCCTATACATTTTCATTCATGAGTGCTGATTTGGATGAAAGGTAATCCGCTAGTCTGAGACTACCATTCAGAACTCCTTTCTTGCGAAGAAATGCTTTGTCATCACTTTCTGAGTGAAATCTAGGTAACACATAGGCCACACCACATATATCACCCTTCTGTTTCAGTCAATCGTTTGAATATGACAGAAATAGAATCATGTTTTAAACTAATTTTGGCCTAAATGTTCAAAAAGTAAAAACTAGTTACCAAACTGTCTTATCTGACCATATCAGATTAGACACTTTGGTCATTATTATTAGCCAAATGGCCTAAAGGCCAGCCGTCTGGAAATAATAATGTTTCAAATTTCTAAATGGCAAACTTATCTATACGGAGTGTAAGAGACAGCCCTCCACAAAGTGATGGGGTGAATTCAGTATATCATACTAAGACGAACGGTACAAGAAATTATTTCAGGAATGTTATGGGAATCCAATAAATTTGATTTGTTTTATTTCCTCATACGCAATGCATCGTTGCCGTGGCAAAACGCACTTAGAGAACGGCAAGCGCGACGACGAGTTCGATGATGTCTGTAGGAAGTGAACAGTTGATTCCACGCGTCGTTCTTTAGAGTATTTGAACATCCATTGTTGGATTTTTGATTTTAGCCGTATTATTTACATATATTTTACGTTGAAATAAAGGAATAATAACGTAAAAAAAAAGAAATTCCGGAGAAAAATTCCCGTGGAATATGATTCAAAATAAGGAGCTGAATGCACCCTGTCAGTTTGTGGAGGGCTGTCCCTTACACCCTGTATTTATTGACACGGGAACGAGAACTTTAGAACTACCTAAAAGCGTTTGGCAAAATCAGGCATTCGACCCTTAAATATTTTTAGGTAAACATTCAATGATTCTCAAGCCCTCTTTGAATTTGTTTGAACCTCATCGAAATTAATTTGGCTGTAAAAAGAATCTGTGCCCCGCGGTTTACCAACCATTTCTCTTTTTGCTCGGCTTCAGGTCGTAAAGTAATGTTAAAAAGATAAGATGACAGTTTCAGAAGTTAGCGCGTTCATACAAACTCTTCAGCTATATTACATAAGTATAAAGAAGATCGGCTGTACTGGACTCTCTTAATTTCAGAAGCGTTCGTCAATGAAAATATGTTAAACACTATATGAAACAATTATTATGGGGCTTTTCTTTCACATCATATTTTTTTCTATTAAACTGAACAAAGTAAAAAAAGAAGAATCAAATATTTTTCTAAATCTCATCACCTAAACGCAATCATTTGCAATATCGAAACGCAGAAACAGTGACGGAGGCAATGGAGTTCATTAGAATATGGAATTTCTATTTCAATAATAATACTAATTAGCAGGATTTTGCTCGAAGTAATAGTAAGTATCATGAGATGTTTGTTACCTAGTATGTCAGTATCTATCGCCCAGAGGAGGCTAAATATAGAACGTCCGAACCCTTGAGAATTTATCTGGAAGTGTCAATAAAGGGTAGTTACTATTTGAAATTAGATAGTTGACTAGCAACAGTCTGGAGTTTGTCGGTTGGTATTTATATTTATAAGGAGGCATATTCCCTTGACGTTGTAGAATAAATTTATAGAAGCTGGATTGCTGACAGTAGGTACTACAAAATGTATCATTATGTTAGCGTTTAGTCTGGGTATGGTCATTTGGTAGTTAATTAATACGGTATAACACCAGTTACAATATTAACATAGAAAGCCAAACAAAAGTAAAACATCCAATTGACAACATTCATTCCTTTTCTTCTAAGCGTTTCGATGGCAATCTAAATTGTGTCAGCCCAGAACTGAGCTACTAGTTTGGCTCTTTCGGTAGGGTCCATCAGTTCCTGAAGTGAACAAATAACAGGGCACGTAGGATACGATATTAGGTGCCCCATCGTTTCTAGAACATCACCACATTTACACTCCAGGGCAGAGTCATTAAAGAGTCTAACAACATTCATTGGTTTAAATTAAATTAAAACTAACTCGGAACAGTGAACACTCTTGCATACTTTCTCTCACAGAACACCAGAGATATATGCGCATTACCTTACTCCATTCATCCGCAAACACATCACATCTAAGCTTGGCAGTCAGAATGGCGTTGAGCATCTTAAGATTACGACACACCGGAGATTCAGATCTGGCGACAGATTTGATTAATTGAGTCAAGACGGTCACTCTTATATGACCGTAAATTTTATATTAGGTTTGACACAATATTGTCAAACTAAAAACAAACTTAAAATAAGAATAAAAATATAAACATGTCATCAGAAGATGTCAACGAGAAAAATGCCCAGAAGGCTGGCAGTATAACCACGTTGGATGGCAAAGCTGCCATTAAGTATGTAGTCTATGACTTAAACAAAGAATACTAAGGTTTCGTAGCAAAACCTTTTGTCACGCCTAACACAGCATCTACCTAAATGCAGATGACAGTCAAATAATAATATTAATACCTTAACAAAAGGCCTTACCTAATAGTTTTCTATTCAAATGGCAATTTGTTTTCATTGTTGAAAACTAAGTAAATTACCTAAATTTGCCTTTATCACGTCACCAAGTCTATTAAAGAGGTACGATAGAATCTAAACGGCCATTATTGTCTGTATAGATTTATTTTATACGCCTTTCACAAAATTTACTTTGTGTTATATTGTCTGATTTCTCTTGGGAGTGCTGTAAAACTAAGTTTTATAAGTCTGTTTTATTGATACGAATTACCTAGTCGTGTTAGTTAAACAAATGTTTTTTTTTAAACCATAAATTTATCAAGAGTTTTTATTCAGTTTTTGTTTCGGATACTCTTTGGCCATAAGCCAGGTTATATTATTATTAATTACTGCCTCGTTAGTCTATTGGTCGGAAATGTGCCTGCTGATCATGAGGTCCTGGGTTCGATTTCCGGGTCGGGCAAAGTGTTACTGGGTTCTTCTATCAAGAATTTTTCAGTAGCAGCCATGGAGTTTGAATATGTGCATGGTTGTTGGCTCTCCACCTATTACATGGGACTTAAAACAAATCTGGTTAAACGTGGTACACCTCTGCCTAACCCTTCGGGGATTGCAGGCGTGATGTAACGTATGTACATTAATACTTTTTTTGTCAAAAGATTTCCACAAATGAAATACGAAGGTACGGCGTAAGTAAGTGTAAATATAATTAGGTGACAAAATAACTGAGACAGAACATTAGTTCGTTGCCAGATCTGGGTCAGTCTACAAAGATGTGACACATGATTCTATTTGTCACTAGTCTTTCGAACTGCGGTAACTAACAGAATTCTTTTCTGGCAAACTTTGCTTTCAACGGCCAACAGTATACCTACCCAATAACGGTATAGTGTGTGAGTGAGTTAGGTTTTTATAGATAAAATCTGGTCTTGGTTCTTATCTGACAGGTTGGATCTATATAGCGTTCACCACCCGTGAACAGGATTTTATTGAAAACAACCTTCTGTATCTATAAAAGAAACAAAATTTATTGATTTCTTGATTGTTTTTTTTTTTTGATTTTTTTTTTGATTTTTGTTTTTGTGTGTCTGTTTGTGTTATTTCAAAATAACAGTTTTTTACTGAATGCATATAAAAGTATATACGGTACCAATTTATAACAAAATCATTTTTTTTCTGTTAGTCTATCTATTTTTTTGTTTGTTCCGGCTAATTTTCAAAACGGCTGGACCAATTTTGACGAAACTTTTACTGGCAGATTGCTGATGTTATAAGGAGGACTTAGCCTATTTTTATTTTAGGAAAAGATTAGGGTTCCGTGTAAAAAAATTAAAACCCTTGAAATTGTTGACAAAATCCGATCCAAATATGGAAGTATTTTTTTAATAAAAATTTCACGCGGTTGATAGTCGCTGGCACATACATAAATAAAATCAATTGCCGCATGTATGAAGCATTATCACTCGAGAACGGATCGTCGTTTTTTTTGGTGGTAGTAATTGTGAGAACAAAGTCTGAATCTGTACGAAATAATTTTTATTTCTTTTCTCTAGTTTTTTTTTGCTTAGCACATTTTTCATTTTATTCATTAGTAAATTGCACCCGTCACTAGTAAAAAATATTTTATCCACATTTTACTTTCCCAAAAAAATAAAATAGTATTTCTGACAAGTGACAGCCAAGACAAAAAGCAATAAGTGTAATGTTGAGCAAAATAGATTACAGCAACAAGAAAGAAACAACATTATAGTACGTGACGTGACCGTACAAGGAAAGTTGCCAAATGTGAAATGTAATGGTAGGAGTGACTCGCGTGGGTTTCATACGGAATAAAACGCAATTTCGTGTGAAATTTTATTAATGTTTTGACGCCCACTACTTACTTATTGCCTTGTTGGTTTAGTGGGCACAAGCACCACTACTTAGCATGAGGTATTGAGTTCAATTCCCAGGTCGAGTAAATTTTCCATAAAAAAATTCTCAGTACTGCTCCCGGTTTATGGTCTTGCCCGCTGTTACATGCAACTTCAACATAATCGGCAAAGTTGGTGTATTACAGACGTAAAGTTTTTAGGTACTTGCGTACCAGGAAGAAAATTTTGCGCCAAAATACGCGTAGCAGAGTTATTAAAATCAAATCAAAAATCGTTTATTCAAATTAGGCAGAAAATCAGCAGTAACGCAGAAAATTACAGAACACTGCCTTCAACACCACACGCCCTTAAGTACTTAGCTAAGTACTTATTAGTGCGGCGGATGGACAACTTTCTAGTGTATTGTATAAAATGTTTAGTAGTGTTGATTAATAAAAACTTACCTAATGAAAAAAACCGGCCAAGTGCGAGGTGGACTCGCGCACCGAGGCCGCGAGGGTTCCTTATAAACTTGTAGGTATTTTGTTATTAAACTACATATACGTACACAGTTACAACATACAGCACACACACGCACACAGCACACAGCACACACACACACACACACAGCTACATATACAGTTTTCGGATTTCTTTCCTTTACATGTACTGTAAGATATTGCTTCTTGACAAATTTCATGATTCTAGGTCAACGGGAAGTAGGCCTATAGGTTTTCATACCCTTGTGAAATCGCAAAATATGCGACATAAACGGTTATATCTTTTGATCGCGTCGACAAGTTTGATTTTTGGGGTTGACGTATCCATGCGGATAAAAACCCCCTATTAATATTTAAGAAAAAAAAAAAAAACGTTTGATTTTTTCACAGCTCCAAGAACTTGAGTATTTGTTTTTAATTCCAGCTTGATACCTCCACGCGTCCCTAAGAATAAAGGTCTTGACGGACAGACGGACAACAAAGTGATCCTAAAGGGTGTAAATAGACCCTTAACATATCCGAAAGGCACTTGTTCTCCCCATATTTGCGATCATTTTTTTTGGTCTAGACCATACCTGGGAACCTTCTAGTTAGGGAGATATTGGGGGTCAAAATTCCAACTTTTTCACAAGTTTTTTTTTTTTAAACATGTTTTTAATGTAAGATTTTTACTTTACACACCTCCACGAACCCCGTACTATTCAATCCATCCATCAGCACAATGCTTTGAGGGCTTTTCATCGAGTCCTACCGTAAAACGTGATTTTTGACTCCAAAAAAAAAAGTCGATTCCAGCAATAATTTTTGTGTAAAGTTACTTAGTTTGATGTACAGAATGCTTGGTTGACGGCTATGTGAAGGGTCTGTTTACAGCCTGTATAAGGGTTCCGTTTTTGCCGACTGAGGTACGGAACCCCAAAAACAGTCTACATCAACGAGTCTACAATTATGTCCACCTGACCGACTGTTGGGTTACGGCAGCCAATCTTCTATAATATTGTACAGATGTGAGGTCAAACACAGGCGCAATGTCTTTTGCCTCACCTCCATAGTCCTTCTCAGTCTACAATCGTCTCAAGGCGATTTTTTCCATGAAACTGAACTCGATTAGCAGATGTAAACCGCGTTCAAGAGCCGTCAGTGTCAATATTCCATGAAAGTGATGACACTTACAGCTAAACCGAGTTTAGATCTGCTGATCGCATTCAGTTTTAATGGTGAAATCGGCCCTCATCATCATTATATCAGCCCGGAATCACCCACTGCTGGGTATAGGCCTCCCCTTTTTTCTGCCACACGTCCTGGTTCTGTGCGTCTCTTATCCAGGTGTTTCTTGTGACTCTGACGATAATGTCGACCCAACGAGCTTTAGCACGGCCCTGGTTGGGCCTAACTTTGTCTATCACTCGGTCAAAGCCATCTCCTCGTCTAGCCAGATGTTTTGCACTTGAACGCACCGTCCGGTCCCCGAGCGACGTCGTAGAATTTCGTCGGACGGCGGATTTCGGTGTTACGTACTCGATCTAAGAGAGTTATGCCAAGCATGACTCGCTCCATGGCCCTTTAAATCGGCCCTAATAAATATAATAATGTTGCCTAATGTTTGACTAAATAAGGCAAACCGTATCTGTCATTAAATAAATCAATATTACGATGAAATATTTTATTAGACGATAGACGTAGCTAACAAATTATTCACCTCATCCATCACTGGTTCCATTTAATTGGTACCAGCACAAGACGCATTTGTACAGACTGTTTGAATTCTTTTGACCTATCTTTCCTTTGATAAAGTAAGCGAAGCTTATTTTCCTTTATTTTTGATTGTTTAGATTTCGGTAGAGAAGCAAAAGTTGTTCTTTGTTTTTCATGGGTATAATTGGTTCTTTGGTGTTATCTAGAGTATTCTATTGTCATAATCAATACGACAGCGTCGAAACGGGACGGTAAAGGCTGTTAACCGTTCTATTTACACAACTATTTTGGAACCACAACTTAAGCTCATCTCTCGCACTAAATCTCGCAATCAAAATTAGGTTTGCTTTAAGAAACCCCAATTCTGGGTTAAGCTCGCCATTGTACCTATGCTATATTATTGCAATTTGTATGTACCTATTTTTGTTATTTTGTGTGCAATATAGAAAAAGAATAATCTACAACGATTACTAATACAACACAGGTCAGCAAAGAAGCTAGCGTAGATGCGGAGTCGTGAGATCGCGTCGCTGCAGACTAAGCTAGCGGTTTATAGCCTTTAATGCCCCATATTAAAAATCTACACTATTATGAAGAAACAGACGTAAACCTAAAGAGAGTTCTATGGAACAATAGATAAGCTGTGTTACATAGGGTTTGATTAACTACTGAGATACCGATTTATAGAGAAGTATGGAATAAGAAAATGTGCTGCGCCAACAAAGGCAAGGACAAGAGAATGATGCATTGTAGATTTAATATTATGGTCAATAGTTGTTAGGTAAAATTCCACTACAGCTAAGCCACGTGTAACTCCTTAGAGGAGACATAATATAGGTAAGCTTCAATTTAATACTAATCGAGAAGCCAGCAAGTTGCTTGCCACACATAGGGAAAACATATTATATCGTAAAACTTGTATGAAATGACTTTGCCAAGTGCAGCGCTACCTCTTGTACTATAAATAATATATTGTACTGAACCGCATGTGACTAAAAAAGTGATGAATGTTAAATATGTTGATGGATTGAGAGGTAGAGCAAGACCAAGGAAACGGTGGATGGATTGTGTGAAGAATGATATGAAAGAATAAGCAGTAAATGATAGCGTGACGGTTGACAGAGGAGAATGGAAGAAAAAAACGTGTTGCACCGACCCCAAGTAACATGGGACAAGGGCAGGAAATGATGATCATCATCATCATCATCATCAAAAAAGAAGAAGAAAGATGGAAGAAGATGATGATATTGTACTGTATTTCTTGCACGATACTGTTGTTTGGGTTCCATACCTCAAAATGAAAAAAACGGAACCCTTACAGGATCACTCAAGTCTGTCTGTCTGTCCGTCTGTCACAGTCAATATACTCCGAAACTACTGGACCGATTGAGTTAAAATTGTACAAATATATAAGTCGGTAACCAAAGACGGACGTGTAGCGTAAATTAATGAATTTTAAACATGGGGGCTACTTTTGGGGGTAAATTACAAAATGAAAAAAAAGTTTCAAATGAAAGGGTTTATTGTGAGCATCTCAATTTTTTTTATAATTCCCCCCTTAACTTCGAAACTACAAAGGCGAAAATTTTGAAAAAATACAAAAGATAGTTCTTTGCCTATAGATTACAGGAAAACCTATAAGAAACCTATAACAACGCCGGAAATCACCTGCTACGACGGTACGGAACCCTTCATGCGCGAGTTCGACTCGCACTTGCCGATTTTTATTTTTAATTTCACGTTAAATAAATTACAAGCTTCGCAAATTACAAGGCTTAATTTTTAAAACTCCATAAAGAAACAAAATATGAGTCTCATTCAATATTCCAGTAGGTATTTGTGTCTGTATATTTATGTACGAGTATATTTTCGCTTTTCACAGTTACCTAATCCGCCGTTGAAGCGTGACATAAATTGCTCTTCAGGCAATCTTTTCGACGTAAATTCGTGAATAAGAATATTATATACAAAACGCTCTTTCGATTAAGAGTTATTAGAAAGACGTTATAAGAAAATGTATCGTGTTTTTCGTATCTCTTATTTTTATTTTACATGTCATAACATACATTTAAATATCGTTATATGATAAATACTTATAGCCAGTTTAGAACCAGTCTTACCAAGGGGTATCGTTTTTCTTAGTACTAACTGAGTTGTGGAGGTTTAGTAGGCAGTATGCGCTCCATGTGAAATACTGGTATTCAGATTCATCCGGTTAGACTGGAAGCCGACCTCAACATAGTTGGGCTAGGCAGGTGATGACTTAGAGCCAGTTTGACAGCACTGTGTACCTACTGTTCTATTAAAAAGGGATCTAAACATTCTGAAAGTTGACAACGTCGCAGATACCTGTCAAATATTTCACAGTTTTTTTTTAAATTTATTAATGCTCACTACGCGGACAATCGGACATACAGCAACCTACGCGTTCAATATAATAATGCACTGAGAGTACTGCTACGGCTGCCGTGGCGTTGTAGTGCGTCGGGGATGTTAGCAGATAATTATATTGATGGTTTTGCCGCCATTATTAGAAATAGATGTGCATCCCTGATGACTCGTGTTCGCGGCGGCACCAACAGTATTCTCAGTGTATTTGCAGATCGATGGGATTCCCCGATGCTGCGGAAGTGGATGCGGCTCCACGCTGAATTTTAATTGTTTGTGTCTGAAACCTACTAACACTAAAAATTAAGTAAAATTGTTACTAACCCTGTGGACTCCGGTCTGAAATATTTTTTTTTCTATTCTATTCTACTCTATTAATCCTTTTTACTAGATGAAGTTGTGAAGGCGCTCTATGTTGATCTATAATCAAATATTAACGATGGACTTCTCTCTCCCACAGCTCTATTTATTATACTCGTTCAATAACTTATATTAATGAAATTGAACGTCAATATTCAACAAGAGCTATCTAAAACTAAATTCGAAGAAAATCTTGATTATTTTCACTTAGGAAAATTGATTATTTTTGACGTTCTATCACGTTGACTATGAAAAGGTTAATTGATTCAAGTTTTGAGTGTATTTTCAAAAAGCTTATTTTGATTAATGAATGAAGTCGATTTTAATTAAAGGATAATGATGGCGGAACGTGTAACGAGGTGATTAACTCTTCAAAACATTGTCAAACTTTCTTAACATGATTGTTAGAAATTCTGGACTGTATAGAAAGCTCTTAATTACTTCATAACATCAGGCCTGTAAGCCCCAAATGTAGGTGTATTATATTTCGGCGCTGTTGCAAGCGCCATGATCGCGGGTTGACTGGAGAATGCGGGTGGATGGAAAATAAATCGTTAAGAGCAGACAAATCTATCTACTCTCTTTCTTTGTCTTTAGCTACGCGCACTACTGGAACTCGACACTAAAGTCACGGCAAAACACACTCACAGTATCACCAGGTTTTGTGGAGTCCTTATTACGAAGCCGGCTGCTACTTTTGAGCTTAAAAAAAAAAAAAAAAAAAAATACAAATATGGGGAGCTCAAAATAATGAACAATCACGAAAGATATCCCGTAAGTGACAGAATAAGTTTATTTGTAAACCGTGAAAGCTTAAAACAGTGTTTGAACAAAATACTACTAACTTGCTGGCTGTTTAACTGAGACGGTTTCTGCAGTAAGTGCAGGAGAGAGGTGTGTCTCAGAACTTGGCATATAAGCAGGCCAGGCACCGTGTCATATTATGTAGTCATATTATCTTGCATACAAACTATGCATGTCATTATTTATGTGATGTTTTTTCCTATTTAAACCACTCAAAACTTTACACACGATATTATGTCCCTTGTACGTCATCAGCTGCATCCGGTTAGACTGGAAGCCGACCCCAACATAGTTGGGAAAAAGCTAGGCAGATGATAATGTACGTATCACAGTCGGTGTTTCTTATTTTGTGATATTTTTCTATTGCTTATTGAACAATTTTAGTGGAAAATTTGATACGCCCTAACCCTCATTATTTTAACCTGTTGGATAAAGTTTTCTTATTTGAACAGGCGCGGCGTAAAAGCAGTCACTTTGTCTAAAGCGTCGTTGCTAAAAACGATATAAGGTTACATTCTTGGAAACCAATTGCCTGCAATGGCGGACTTTCGTCATGTTGGAAAAAAGGTGTTTTGAAAATTCTCATAATTTTCTTGTCGAGTCAAAACAAAGTCATAAATTTATTCAGCATGAATAATTTCCAACATTTATCTCTTGAATTAAAGCAAACTGTAATAAATAAGAATTTAATCTTTGTAAGTATCTACCCACATAAACAATTTAGCTATAGGTTCATGAAGGCAACTTAGTTTAAGGGAAAGTTCTGCAAAACAATTCTTCCCTAAAAGGTATTCTTTACAGTTAGCTAAAATCCACAGTTCATATAATTCTTCATAATTTTTTTTCTCGTGAAAACACAAAAGAAGTACCTACGTTTTCGTGATACCTTCATCACACGTAAGTCATATAAGTCGTATTATTTTGATTTATTATGGGAGTAATAAATAAAAATAATACTAGTTATAAGTTACTCTAATTGGTGGGCAATAAAAACGTCCACTTAAGTTCCTAAACCCTAGATTTAGGAAAAAAGAATGGGTGCTACTGATATTGTTTGGAAAATAAAATGATTGAAATGACAGTGTTTCTACACTTTCAATCATTTTTTTATTTTTTTCAGTTAAGAACTGTTATGTATATGCTGTGGGCGCAGCTTGTCTTCTTCATCTATGCTTCTCTATTAGTCGTTATCTAATGTTCCCACCTTTCTAGTCATATTTTCACATAACAAAGTCCATCGATTAGATTATTTTTAGGGTCCCATTGCCATAGTGCAAAAACGAAACCCTTATCGATAGATTCGTCGTCCTGTCCGTCCGGATCTATTTTACTCCAAAAGTGTTGACACCACACAGTTAAAAGTTAGAGAGCAGGTGTCTTCTATGAACTGCTACAAAAAATTAGGGAAATAATAAAGCTTTTGAAAAAAAATAACTTCCAACGATCTGTAGTTGAGTGTGTGTGTGTGTGTCTGTGTGTGTGTGTGTGAGCTTGGTTAAAATGAATTACGGAAAAAATAAAATAAAATTAACCGGCAAAAAATGTTGTGTTTAACAAACAAACATGAGCTTATTCAAATTACCGTTCGACGGAAAATAATAAACTAAATTTCCAAAAAAAAAAAACAAAATTCCGAAAAAATACTAAGTTTGCGAAAAAAATACTAAGATCCGAAAACATGTTCTGCTAAAATAATGATTTTCTTAAGCTCTAATAGGATGCATGAGCGAGCGATCTCAGGACTTCTCGGTTACTTAAACCCTGCAGACTGAAATAGAAGCCCCGCGTAGCGAGGCTACGTCGACTACGCCTACACATTTTGATATTTATCTTGACGTTGATTTTATTCCTGTTTTATTTATTTATAGCCTAAAACGTAATTTAAGCTGGTAGAAAAATATTAGGTCAGCAAATGCTGTATAAATTTTCGGAATTTTCAGTATTTTATTCGGTCGTTTCTTTGTCCTTTCAGCTGTCGCATGATTAGTATTTAAAGCAGTAGATTTTATATTTTGAGTCTGCTCATTTTGTTTTCGGAGTTTTATCATTACCTAAAAAATTATATAATAATAAAATAGGAGTGGCCCTCCACACATGTAAATGAAGGTAAAAAAAGGAAAAAAAAACTCCTTATATACCTGTGTGGTGTCTCCTTACACTTCCTAAAAAATGATATCGACGTTATCCAAATACTTTTTTTCTTAAGTAAATGGTTGATCAGATATTCGCTTCTAAAGTCGTAAAAACTGTGCCCCCCTAATTTCTAAAGTAAGAGGAGGAAAATTATGAAAAAATGTAGGTTTGTAGAACGTAAAAAGAACTTTTAACGAAAGTTAGTTTGAATAAGATTTGATATTCAGCTTTTGAGATACGTGACTTTTTCGTGAAACTGCAGCTGCAGCAGTAACTTTGTTTTTCATAAACATACTACGAAAAACTAATTAAGCTTTGCTTTGCTTTTTTTTTTTCCTTTGAAAGAGCGTTCAAAATATCGTTAATTTTTTGATGCTACGGAACCCTTTGTGTGCGAGTCCAACTCGCACATGAACCGTTTTAAAAAGCCGGGCAAAGTCATAAGTACTTTTCGGAATTTCTTTGGTGCAAACAGCTATGTTTGCAAATGATTAAATGTATTCGTTTTTGAATACTCGATCTACGTAACTGTTCATTTAAAATGTATTAAATTGTTTAAATACATAGGGAAAACAAATAAAGCCATATACAAACAAAAATACAGGACCGAGTAGGAATTCAGCAAACAGTTAGCCACGTGTATAATCCTTTTTGAATAAAATGCTATTTTTGGTCGATCGCTTTGATAGCAAAGGCTTATTTATTATGTTGATTAATTGTAATCAAATTAATATACAGGCCTAGCAATTAAATTAATCAAGTTGAAGCGTAGCGTGATACGTTTGATTGCTAACGTTTTAAGGAATGTCTGGTTATTTAACTATTCAGTTTAACCGTCACGCGAGGTCTAGATAAACTTGGCAAGTAAACTAAGTCAAAGTGAATTACTTAACGGTCTCAAACATTAGTTAAATCATTATCGAAATGGTCCTTTGAAAATCTCGAACGAGGTATTTAAATATCCATATTATCCGTATTTATATTATCCGTATTTAAATATTCATTTCTCCTTTTGCAGGTCTGCTGAAAGAAATTTCTTAAGAAATAAGCAGTACCTATGTACTCAAATATTATAATGTTATTTTCCCGTGTTGTCTACTGAGTGTACATAAATAGTAAAATAAATAATTTTCCCAAAAATATTAAATTCGGGTAGCTAGGTCCTGTTTTTTAGAAGTATAGTAATTTATATTTAATTTTTTTTTTTTAAACTTAGATCAACAGAAAATATGTGATGACTGCCTCGTTGGTCTAGTAGTTGCAAGGGGTACTGCTGACCATGATGTGCTGAGTTCTATTCGCAGGCTGGCCAGTGTTTTTGGGTTTTTTATAAGGAAATTCTCATTACCTTATCCAAAAGGTGCGACTCTGCCTAACCCTTTGGAGATTACAGGCATGATGCTATATCTATATATAAAATGGTAAACTGACTGACTGACTGACTGGGTGATTCAACACACAGCCCAAACCGCTGATCCTAGAGTCATAAAACTTGGAGGGTGTGTTCTTTGTGAAGAGCAAGTATCCACTAAGAAAGATTTTTTGAGAATTCCACCCCTAAAGGGGTGAAATAGGGGATGGAAATTTATATGAAAGTCCGTCAGTTTTGAAGTTAGGATCTTCAAATTTTGTGTTTAGGCTGACGATTGAAAATTAATTTATACGTGTTTCAGTATTTTTGACAATTCTACCCCCGAAGGGTTAAAAAGGGGGATGAAGGTAAGTAATCGGATATTATTCGACATCCACGCGGGCGAAACCGCGGGCAAAAGCTAGTCATAAATAAACTGTCTTGTCTGTTGCCAAAACGGCATGGTTTAGCAGAATTACAACGAAAGCAATATAGAGGCAGAAAAATACCACTTTCTTATTTAAATTAACCACTCGTTAACTCGTTAACCATATCTTTTTACCCACATATATCTGACATAGATTTGAATTTTATCAACCCGCACAACTACCGCGGTAACCACAAGTTTTCAGTTCATGTTTAAAAATAAATCCGACGATTTTCTACCAATTTGGTGCGTGAGTCTTGATTGGTCGAGTATTGGCCGACAAAGGTATTGGTGTGGACAAAAAAAATAAAAAACCGATTTTAAGTGACAATCGGAACCTATCAATTCACTTTTAGCCTTTCACTTTAGGTTCTGATAGCGCAAACGTTTGTCTCTGATTGCAAATGAAATTACGTTTGTCCGTAAAAAAGGCCCAAATAACTGTTCTATACCGTTTTCCGTTTGGCCTTTGTGGCCACTGTCTTCTTGTTTGTGCTTTGAAATAATATACTAACAAAGCAAAAAGATGATCGAAAATATAAAAAATACAAGGAAATTGAGTGTTACACTTCGAGCACAAAAGTACAGAGGCGGACTTAATGCCATAGGCATTTTCTACCAGTCAACCTTTGGGTGATGCAGAGACAAGCAGTGGTAGGTGTATATCTGAAAATAATTTTAATTAATACTTAGATTAACTACAAGGATATATAAAATACTATCAATATATATCAAATACTATAAATATATAAATATCAAAATTTAGATTAATGTAAACAGACATTTACACGAACAAACTAAAATAAAAAGACGAACAGTGGGGAAAATATTGGCAATTTAGAATGTTATATATTTATTTTATTATTTTGTTTTTTTTTGTTAAGGTTGACTGGATGCCTTGTGGCATTAAATCAAGTTTAAATAAATAAATCAAATATTACCGTTTGTGGTGAAACTGCCAGCTTCTTCCGAATGTACTCTCGAACTTTAATTTTACAAGATGAGCGAGACCGTTATGTTGTCCTTGTAGAAATATTGCTCAAAGTATTTGCTTTATTGCATACTGTTTGTCTTTTAACGTCCCATCCCAATCCAAGATTAATATAGCCTTAAGGCAAAATTATTGGAGACGAAAAACAAAACGATATATGGCTGTAGACATGGTTTATTTGCCGATTTAGAAATATAGGTTCTAAAATATTCTTTTGGTAACTGGCCAAAACCGAAATTAATTTATTCGATACATTTCACAAATAACACATACATATTCACTAAAAATAACCCTCTGACATTTGACTCTGCGATTTATTATTCAAGCGCCGAAAGATCCTTTTATTTCCCTGTATTTCTTTTTTTCATAATTCTACTGTCCTTATATCTCAATTTTTTTGGGGTCAGAGCAGCATGCCTTTTTCTTTCATACTATAAAAAAGGTATTTTCATAAGGCACCCTCCAAAAATACAGTTATAGTAGATTATATGGCTAGAAATGCAAATACCAATATCTCTAGATATTGCTCAAAGTATTTGCATTATTGCATACTGTTTGTCTTGTATCGTCCCGTCCCAATCCAAGATTAATATAGCCTTAAGGCAAAATTATTGGAGACGAAAAATAAAACGATATCAGGTTGTAGACATGGTTTATTGGCCGATTTAGAAATATAGGTTCTATAATATTCTTTTGGTAACTGGCCAAAACCGAAATAAGCACCGTCTTATTAATTTATTCGATACATTTCACAAATAAAACATACATATTCACTGACAACAACCCTCTGACTAAGTTATTATTCGAGTGCCGAAAGATCCCTGTATTTCTTATTTTCATAATTCTCCTGCCCTTATATTCCAATTTATTTGGGGTCGGAGCAGCATGTCTTCTTCTTTCATACTATAGTATTCTCATAAGGCACCCTCCAAAAATACAGTTATAGTAGATTATATGGCTAGAAATGCAAATACCAATATCTCCAGATATTGCTCAAAGTATTTGCATTATTGCATACTGTTTGTCTTGTATCGTCCCATCCCAATCCAAGATTAATATAGCCTTAAGGCAAAATTATTGGAAACGAAAAATAAAACGATATAAGGTTGTAGACATGGTTTATTGGCCGATTTAGAAATATAGGTTCTATCGTCTAAGATATTCTTTTGGTAACTGGCCAAAACCGAAATAAGCACCGTCTTATTAATGTATTCGATCATCATCATCATCATCATCATTTCAGCCGAAAGACGTCCACTGCTGGACATAGGCCTCCCCCAAGTGTCGCCACATTGACCGGTCCCGTGCGTCTCGCATCCAGCGGATCCCTGCAACCTTTACGAGGTCATCGGTCCACCTAGTGGGAGGCTGGGAGGCCTTCCAACGCAGCGTCTTCCGGTTCGCGGTCGCCACTACAGACCTTTTCGGCCCCATCGCATCGGCCATCCGTTCTGCGATCAATGTGCCCTACCCACTACCACTTAAGTTTGGCTATTCTTCGGGTTATTTATTCGATACATTTCACGAATAACACATACATATTCACTAACAACAACCCTCTAAGTTATTATTCGAGTGCCGAAAGATCCTTGTATTTCCCTGTATTTCTTATTTCCCAATATCCCTTATATCCCAATTTATTTGGGGTCGCAGCAGCATGTCTTTTTCGTTCATACTATAGTCATCTCATAAGGTATCTTCCAGGTGTTAGGGCTCCACATCGTGGTTCACACACCAATTTTCACAAATTTCGAATTTTTTTGAGAACACGTGTCGTTCATGGCGGGTGAAATGTCAGCCATTAATTTGTTCGCAAGCCGTGCGGGAGCAGCGCTCGCGGCGCACTTTCATTCTCGCCTGTACGAAGGCGATGGGTATGTGCGCGAGAAGGATGAGGATAGGAATGCAACTAGCCAATCAAATGAAAGCCATAGGTAGTCTAATTTAAAGAATTGGCCAATACGAAAACAATAATCTATTTCAATGAGTTTATCTACTAACCCGTATGAATCTAGCCGCACAATCAATGCAACCAATATCGAATATTCTCTGAGACCTACTAAGACTTTATTTCTCTGAACGTGTTCTTAATAGCGCAGAGTTTCAAACAAACTTGGTATAAGATGGAATTAATAGGTACATCATCAGTCTCCTGCCCTTACCCAATTTTTTAAGGGTCAGCGCAACATGTCTTCTTTCTTCCATACTTCTCTTACTCGTCATCTCAGCAGTCTTCTCCTTTCTAGCCATATTATCATCCTTCACACAGTCCTTCCATCGATTCTTGAAATGAATAGGTTCATCAGGTAGATGGAGGACCTTTTGCTTTCGTAACACAAAAGAAATGTGTCCATTTTGTTTTTTATTTTCACGAAATTCTTAGGCTGCTTACAGACTTAGACAAAAGCGTCTCGGGAATAAAACAGTGTTTTGTCAATTACAGACAAAACTGTTTTGTCTAAGGTCTTCGCACAGCTTTTATTAGTGGCATTTGAAAAAGAAAGACCTTAAAAAACTTATTTCTTCTAAGTAAAATGTTTCTTCTATTAAACCAAATAACATAGAATAGAATAGGTCTTTATTTGCTTAGAATGTAAGTACATAAAATAAGTTCTTAAATTATACACCGTGACTTTTTAGTCGGCTTACAAAGGTGGTCCACTCCAATATACCCGACATAAAATAGCTCTAAGTGCGTTTTTTTTTTTACCTACATATAGGTAAAAAAAAAATCGCACTTAGACTATAGGTACAAAGAAAAACAAATAATACATTAGAATAAAATTATGAAACATGCTGTTAATGATGTTTACGTGTCAAACTGGAGAACATACCTGCCCAGCGCTCGAGTCCTGTAGATCATCGCTCGCAACAGGGTGTTTTAACTACGTCATGCGTCATAATACAGAATAATATTTTTATTTTTAAATTATTAAAATCTCATTTATACTATTTTTTTAATGAATGTTTAGTAGTAATTGGATACATGAAGTGCGCTGCTGTTGCATTGTAAGACGACTAAAAAGTCACGGTGTATAATAGGATCAGTGTACGTACATTCTGCAAATGTAGTACAAAGCTGAGGATAATAAGGATATTACAAAAAAAAATATCATTTAAGTAATCCTGCACAGAATAATAACATTTGTCTACAAGTAATTCTGTGAAACGTTTTTTTTTAATTTTTGCAACGGTAAGTTTTTAATTTGGCCAGGTATTTTATCAAATATCAAATCTGTGTTTATGCGATTAATAAAATAGATCACATCAAAATTTAATTAAGAAAACGTAATTACGGAGATGCATCTGCCCTTTCGTACAACCGAAGATTAATGAGTAATTATAACGAAATGACAGTGAAATATGGTAACGGTTTTATAATTATTCTGGCTATCAATTAGACTGCAGGTACTCGTTTGTTATTTTTGTGTTAATAACTTTTAAAGTGTCCTATTAGACCTCTGTCGTGATATGATAATGACTTAAAAAAATATTGGCTGTTGTTTATCCCAAATCCAAACCGTTCTTTTGTGTAAATAAATTGCTTATCAATTTATAATAACCATAACAATAATACGATAACAGGTCCTTAACCAAATTATTGTACGCAATGATTTGCGGTAAAATACAATTTCGGTTAATGGTAAATGTTACGCGTGTTAAACGTACCCAAGTACTTACGTACTTACCTGGTGAGAAAATATTATTAGAGTTGATTAAAAATAAATTGGCATCAGCAGATTCGTGATTACTTCCAAACCATTAATTCAACTTCAGATAGATAAGTACTAATTGAAAATTGACAAAATATGTAAGTACTAATTCAGTTTTTAACGCACTAATCTTACTTTTAAAAATTAATTGACCCTGAATAATCTGCTACTCTACTCTAACGGGTTTTATTGTAAGTATCGGTACATCACAAATAGAATTTTTTACGATTTTCTTTTATGTGTAATGGAAAATTGCCTTTGTTTCTGTCATTCACAGACCAGCTCTCAGCGAGATCCAATGGATAAACAATGGCGTTAACAGATCTCTGGTCCGGCGCGTAGTGCCAAGGGATTTAATCTTACCATCTATTCCCATCCCACCTTTGTTGAGCCGGAAAAATCCCCGAAAAGCCTTTTCCGGTTCCGGGTTTAGTGCAGTGAAAACCGTTTATTATGAAGGCCGTAACTATTACTTACATTTACATTTTTACGGTTACAAATTTTACGATTATAGCTCAGGAGGCACCTAGGTTTGACAGTATTTTTTTATTGTTAAGCTATTGTTAACATGAGATAAAGGGTGCAAATATACCCTTAACGAAGCCAAAAGTTGTTCTCTCCGTCTTTGCGATCATTTTTTTTTGTTCTAGACCATACCTGGGAACCTTCTAGTTACGGAGATTTTGGGGGTCAAAGTTCCAATTTTTACAAGTTGTTTTTTTAAATACTTGTTTTTAATGTAATATTTTTACTTTACACAGCTCCACGACCCCCGTACTATTTAATCCATCCATCAGCACAATGCATTGAGTGCGTTCCATCGAGTCCTACCGTAAAAAGTGACACCCGTTTTCACCCCAAAAAAAAAGTCGTTTCCAGCAATAATTTTTGCGTTAAGTTACTTTGATGTACAGAATGCTTGGTTGACGGCTTCGTGAAGGGTCCGTTTACACCCTGTATATTTCTTAGTCCAGGTTAAAAAAAAATCTTACTCCTTCTTAGTCATTCTCTAGTTTTATTTTCTTTTGCAAATGAAAATTTTCTTGCGCCTATTCCATTGGGAAATACGTGTGAGCTGTTGTGTAGGTGTTTATGTTTTTTTAATTCAATTATTTTAATAAACAATTTCGTACCTTAGTTAGAAACTCGCCTCATTTAAATAAATTACTTACCTTAACTTTTCAACAACAAAAAAGTTCAATTTAAAGTTCAAAATGTGTCAGCCAATTTATGTACCTAGACTAAAGGGATAAAAAATTCATGGTATTCAGCTCTGTAACAAAAACTTTTTGGACCATTATGTCGCATTTTATCGCAAGAGTCGCGCATTTTTTTTTTTTTACTCCATTTTATTTCATTTGTGGTAACACAGGATGTTTTGAGTTTTCAGTGAAATACTGCCCAGAGTTAAGTGAATGTGAAATAATCCACTTTAGTGCAAAAGCACTGAAAGTATACTTTTTTGCTAAAACCTATTTCAATTAAAAAAAATTATTTTATCTACCGGAGCGCGTATCA
The DNA here is from genome assembly GCA_963082995.1 of Noctua comes. Taxonomy (NCBI): domain Eukaryota; kingdom Metazoa; phylum Arthropoda; class Insecta; order Lepidoptera; family Noctuidae; genus Noctua; species Noctua comes. The sequence continues at coordinate 9,084,457 of OY720280.1, read as the reverse complement.
AACCGAACAGAAGGCACTGTTTGGTACGCAAATTGTGTAGGCGTAAAACGAGGCAGTCGGTATTTGGTAAACGCCAATTTAGTACAAGTTAGTGCTCAATAAAGCTGTGATGTCCTTTTACCCACTTAACAAAGGTCTCTCTTCAATTTGTGTGTTGCTTTTACACTAGGTTACTATAACGAAAATAATTATATTGGTGTGTCAAAATTAAACGCAAGTCAAGTGACCCCTCCTGCCGGAGGCTGTACGCCGGTGTCGTGCGGTCCATGGCCCTCTACGGGGCCCCCGTGTGGGCCCTGAGCATTCGGACGCGACCACTGAAGCTGGTCGCATGCCAGAGGGTCATGGCTATCCGGATGATCCGAGGATACCGTACGATCGCTGGCGAATCGGCCAACCTCCTTGCCGGATTGCTGCCCTGGGATCTGGAGGCGACTGCCCTCCAGCGCCTCTATGAGTGGCGCGTGGAGGCGCAGCGCCGGGGCGAATCCCTGCTACCTCGACAAGTCGAGGCGCGGCGGGAAGAGCTCCGGCGCGATCTCAGGGCAGTATGGAGGGAACGACTGTCGCAACCGAGGTCCGGGCACGCCGCAATCGCGGCGGTAAGACCCCTCTTTGAGGAGTGGCTGGATAGGCGTCACGGCGTCCTGACCTACCGCGTGACGCAGGTCCTCACCGGACACGGAAGTTTCGGGAGGTACCTGTGTCATATGGGGAAGGAGGAAACGCCTGGGTGTCACCACTGCGAGGACCGCCCGGAGGACACGGTGGAGCATACGGTGCAGGAATGCTCCGCTTGGGCAGAGCACCGCCGTGTCCTCACGGCGGCGATAGGCGGAGCCCTCTCGCGCCCGGCATTGGTCGAGGCCATGCTGCGGGGCGAGACGGAGTGGGAAGCGGTCGCCTCCTTCTGCGAAGCAGTCATGCTCGCGAAGGAGGAGGCGGGCCGCGTGAGGGAGAGGACAGCGTCCTCCCTCCACACCAGCCGCAGTGGTAGACGCCCACGGCGCCGGACGTCGGCAGACGATCTCCGGCCACCGTAGGCGCGGGCATGCGGGCGGCGAGTAATGGGCGACTCGCTGTCCGACCATGGACCATGCCCGGGTCGACGGCGCGTTGTGTTCCACGCGCGCCTCAAAGAGTGTCAGCATAATGACGGGGCCCCCCTCTAGAGGGCCAAAGCCTGCCGGGGTCGCGGGACTCATAGAATTACCGTGACCCTGGAACATAAAGGGCTACTGAAGGACACCGTGGATTTTAGTCAGTACAAGTCTGACAGTCCCTCCCGCTCTGCCCTGGGTGGGAGGACTCATTTGATGATTTTACCAAGTTAAAAAAAAAAAAGTCAAGTGACCCAATTAGCTGTTTATAATTTTGCCAACACATCAGTTGATGCGTGCCTGACAATTTGTTAGAGAATTTTGTCTTGATTTTCGTTTCATACACAGCATGTTAGTAGTACAAATTAATATTCCAAGGACAGATGTTATTTCGATTAGACTGGTTTTGGGTATGTAGGGTCTCCCTCGTTTGACCGAAAGGAATTTGACAAATGTTCAGTTCCCAAAAAATTTTTCGCATAATTTCATTTGCCAAATTATTACTTAGCAAAAAATCTATTCACAAAAAATTGTAACGCAAACCTAATGTTTGGGAAGTGAACGTTTAAACTATATCTTGTTTACCAACTAGTACTTTTAACATTTTTTATTTAGTCAAATATTTCAGTTGGAATAACAGTTTTTACGCAAAATCAAATAAGCCAAATATATAATAATAACCATTTTTTTTTTTAAATAAGTAATTATCCTAATCTAAATAGTTTAGTTCCGGATAACCTACTAAAAACAATCTCTTTTTTCTATTAATGCAAGTCGTTTCTGGCGCTGCAAAAATAAGATTTTTGTCTTAACAAATCATTTCACCAAACGTTTATTGTCTGAAGATTGTTTGCTGTAATAAATCATTTGATAAAAGACCAAATGCCATAATGACATTATACTTGGTAATATTTTGCCATGGTATAAAAATATGCGTACTAAAATCATTCGAAATATTGCAATGGTATAAAAAAGGTTGCTAAAATTTGTTTGGGTAATGAAATTTTGTCAAAATCTTTTCGGCAAAACGGCAGGATCCCGGGAATGTAAGTCAAACTCAAATTGGCCGTGCTTTATCAAAATATTTAGATGGAGTTTTATATAACATTATCGTCAATTGAATAGGCATATCGCAACTTACAGTTAAACTGTCTGATTTGTTATTTTTTGTTAGTTTGTTCGATTTTAGTAAATTAAACAATCTGTTTTCAAGTACGTGGAACGTGCCAGCACATCAGTGCTGAAAAGACTAAGAACAATAAGGCTTATTACAAAGTCACAATAATTTAAACACTGACTCCTAAACTAGGTGTAGGTGCCTGTGTCTTAGGAGTCAGTGATTCGCCGTAACAAACAAAACCATATTATACTAAATCGAATTATTTTAATCTTGAAAGACAAATGCAATGAATGCCGGCTTGTTGATGACAGCCGTCAACCAATCATCGACGTCCAACCGAAAAATGGAACAGTTTCAGACTAGCGTTTTTTTTTGCACGTATAAGCCGTTAGTCGATATAAGCGTATCGGCTTACGCGCTTACACGCGCGCCCTTTTTGCACTTCAAAAAACCGAACGCGCGAACACACGAACTTCCGACGTGTACGCTCAAACCGGTGGCGGTGGCACCAGCGTGGGAGCCTAGGTGTCTCTCGCGGCTCGCGCTTAGACGAACTTATAAGCGTTTCAACGCTCATACGTTGAGCCCTCGCCAGAGATTGTTGTGACAAAACTATTTGCATTTGTGACAAAAGACGCGCTTATGCGCGCCTACACGCGCTTACAAAAACGAGCTTATACGCGCCTAAAAATACTGATCTGTAACTGCCCTAAAGTACAGAACAAGATGGAGGGGAAACGTTCGTTTATTTTCTCGAACTTGATTGAAAGTCTCGTTAGCTAATTGTGTTTTTTAACATCTTGTAATGTCATGGCTTTGATTTCTACATTTGTAGTTTGATTGGATCGGATACTACATAGATTATGTAGCAGAAACGTTCGTCATTTTAATTCAAATATGAACAAAATGAACATCACTCTTTTTAATGTGTACCATTCAGGCCAATGAACGGCCGCTCATTCATTCCGTTCAGTGACAGTCGTTTCATTAAAATTTTAGGGAATGTAAGTCCTTTAGCACTCTAGAGTTGTTCACTTACATTTCATAAAACGTCAAGGTATATATTGTGCTTTTAAGCCAATAAGAAAGTTACATAGGTATTGACAAAAGTTATAAATTATGTAGTTCAGTAATCAAAAAGAAGACTACTTTTTTATTTTTTTTATGCGTGGTAAAATCATCAAATGAGTCCTCCCACCCAGGGCAGAGCGGGAGGGACTGTCAGACTTGTACTGACTAAAATCCACGGTGTCCTTCAATAGCCCTTTATGTTCCAGGGTCACGGTAATTCTATAAGCCCCACGACCTCTATAAGTCCCGCGATAAATATTTTTTGCATCAGGTTGTACTGAAACAAAGCTGAAATTCAGCGTTCAGTTATTTCACCCTTGCTAAACATAGCGCTAATGGTCGTTTATCATGTTTTATCTGACCGCTGTGTTTTCATTATAAAAAAACTGTTCTTTTAAGTCTAATTATCCATCATTTTCTTTACAAATTAATTACGGGCTTAAACAAAATTTTGTAAATTAAAATCGCTTCTAATTACTCTTTTACGTGCGTAATATTTCACAAGCTTTTTACACACTGAACTAACAGGCTTTTTGTACAGACGCCAGCACATGGAGCTACCCGAAGCTGTCAAATTTTCCCAATCAACCTTGAACCTAATGCTTTAGCGATAAAGTTGAAAATCTATTAAAAAAAATTGACAGATTGGAGTAGCTTGATGTGCTTGGCGTCTGTACAAAGATTTTTTTTATGATGATGACGAGGATTTTCCTCTAACACTGTTTCACGGTTTACAACTAAACTTATACTGTTACTTACGGGATATCTTCCGTGATTGTTCATTATTTTGAGCTCCCGATATCAACAGCAACAAAACAATCATGGAAGATATCCCGTAAATGACAGTATAAGTTTTGATTTTCCTCTATTTGGTATATCTGCCGTATTTGATACATTGTCTATCATTTATCACCCGTTTCCTTATTACAGTAATATTTTTTCCTAGCTTGAATAATAGCGCTAGTAAGAACATAATAATTGCAAATATATGTCCTTGCGAGCGTCCAAATATTATGGTTTCCTAACAAAGTAGTTCAATGTAGAGATGAGTTTCTTTTGATTGTATTTTTTTACCAACGTTGTCAGTTTTTCGACTGCCTGGTGACCGTAAGTTCGAAAGCCGAGTTTGGAGTTCTGGGTTCATATTAGGGTTCGAAGTTAGTGTTAATCTTGTATTAAGATTCGAAAGTTTAAAAAAAATTAAGACATCAAGATCTAATAATTATCAAAGAAAATCATTATGTTGAAAATTTCAGACCCTGGTCCAAATCCTAGATTGGGCAAAGTATTTTTTAACCTTCCTATACTCGCGTGTTGGTCTGTGAGACCGATAAAACAGTCTTTCGTGATTTTTTCTGCTACAATCAATGATGGCATTTTGTACTTCCTGTTAGCTGCTTGATTAGTTGCTACGATAATTTCAGGACTAGAAGTGTATTGATGCGAATAGCACATACAGGGTGTAAACGAACCCTTCACGAAGCCGTTAACGTTGCATTCATTATGTACATCAAACTAAGTGTCTTTACGCAAAAATGATTGCTGGGAAACAATTTTTTTTTTAGTTTGAAAAATCACGTTTTACGGTAGGATGTAACGCACTCAAAACATTGTGCTGATGTGTAAATTGAATTGTACGGGGGTCGTGGAGGTGTTTAAAGTAAAATTATAACATTAAAAAAAATTATTAAAAAAAAAAAACTTGTGAAAAAACTGGAACTTTGACCCCCAATATCTCCGTAACTAGAAGGTTCCCAAGTATAGTCCAGAACAAAAAAGTGATCGTTACTGATTTCTTTTTTTATACTAGCTGTTTTATAAAAAAAAAACATTCGCTTGGTACTTTGACTGGGAGAACAAATTAATAAAAAAGAAAATTCTTTGCTGCATATTCATCTTGAAAAATCACCTACGTAGCAGTTTTTTTTCGTTTCAAAAGTCATTGGGATGTGTACCATGGTAAATACACTAAAGTTGATTTCCTAAAAACGGTGATGGCATTCAAGTCGCAGGTTTCAATATCCTTTGTGCAATTGAGGTTACGGAAATTGTACTAAATTAGATTTCCTGATTTTTCATCTCTTTTGGAATTCCATTATTTTTGTTTACAAAAGCAATATTTTATTTTCCAAGCGGAGTCCTAAGATGGACATTATTTCTGCGTCTTTTCCATAACATAATATTTTCGTACCATAATAATTAAAAAAAATTCAAAACTTTTATTTCAAAGTTTGCATAATGCCTATCACATTTTTAGTTTCCCATGCGTTGAACCAGACGTGTTAGTAGGTAAACCTACATATAATTTACGATGTAGTTTACACAGCCAACAAGAAAAACAATTTCCTAACTTCGTTGATTTATTGCTCTTTATGAACTAAGTTTTTTTTTTTTCTTTTTATTTCCAGCTCTGAAAAACGTTCAGTAATTTTACCCTCACTTTTAAAACTAGTGCGAGAAACAGCTGCATCGATATGCAAAACTTTTGCTGTCCACAAGATCTTGAATGTATATTCCGTTATTTTTTTGTTTTTATCAGAGCACGGGATGTTTAAATTTTAAAGTGGAGCAGTTGTAATAATCCGTTTTATTGTTACGAATGGCATGCATTTCAATAAATTATATTTGTAGTACTTTTATGCAAACCTAGTGGTTCCGTCTGCTTTAACAAGAAAATTTGATACGAACAAGGTAAGCAAGGTAGCAAAATTCGATCATTGTAAAAATACTGCCTCGTTGATCTAGTGGTCCCAAGCACGACTGCTGAGCATGAGGTCCTGGGTTCGATTCCCGGGTCGGGCAAAGTGATATTGGGTATTTCCATCAGGAGTTTCTCAGTAGCAGCCACAGAGTCTGGATTTGCGCCCGGTTGATGGCGATAGGGTCGACTCCTATTACATGGGACTTGTACTATTAGACACACCTCTGCCTAACCCTTCGGGGATTACAGGCGTGATGTTATTATAAAAATAGTTATGTGGAAGTTAATGGCGAACTAAAATAGCAGGGATTTTATTTGAACGAAGTTGATAGCAACAGGTATTCCTAAAATGTCTGTTTTATTCAACTAGTGGTAAGAGTAAACCTAAACGGTCATGTGTTGTGTATTTCTAAATCAGGTTCAACAATTACTAGCTGTGTCACGCGGTTTCACTCGCCGTTTCTCATTTTACCTATAAACTTCCTCAAAAATTGGGAAAATTTGGAAATTTGACCTCCAATATCTCCGTAACTAGAAGGTTCCCAGGTAAGGTCAACTACAAAAAAATATCGCAATGACGGAGACAACAAGTGCCTTTCGGCTTCATCAAGGGTATTTTTACACCCATTATAAACGGTGTAAATAGACCCTTAACATAATCGAAAGGCACTTGTTCTCTCCGTCTTTGTGATATTTTTTTTGTTCTAGACCATACCTGGGAACCTTCTAGTTACTGATATATTGGGGGTCAAAGTTCCAATTTTTTCACAAGTTTTTTTAAATACATGTTTTAAATGTAAGATTTTTACTTTACACACCTCCACGAACCCCGTACTATTCAATCCATCCATCAGCACAATGCTTTAAGTGCTTTCCATCGAGTCCTACCGTAAAACGTGACGTTTTACCCCAAAAAAAAAGTCGATTCCCAGCAATAATTTTTGCGTAAAGTTACTTAGTTTGATGTACAGAATGCTTTGTTGACGGCTATGTGAAGGGTCTGTTTACACCCTGTATAGATTGAAAGCTACTACCAAAAATGTGAATTTCCTAAATCCCAACAAGTCAAAGAACTTAGAATGTAGTTAATTTGTCACATTGTTGTCTAAAGTGACCTTTGTACTCAGCTTCACCATCACTACGAATTACAAAGTTTTTACTATTGACGGTCGTTTGACCCCTGAAATGTCATGGCGAATAAGGGCACTGTCTCATTTTACATTCATACGGCCCTTAAGGGCTTAAGAAATCGATAATCCCGTGAACCTACATACATAAATTATAGGTAACCTAACAAAAGCTGAGTTATGGTTGGTTTAGCATAAGGGTGTTTACATAAAGGAGCAGGTTTCCGGTACAGACAAATCTGTGCGGGTCGGTACCGATCGGTGCAGGGTTAACTTGCATAAAAAAACAGGTAAATTTGTCCGTATTGACCATATAACTTGAACCCGTATGACTCGTTCCGGGTAGTCGGCTCCGACAAGTTTAAACCTGTTTCTTTATAAGTGAGCGCATAAGATAACAAATAAATTAAAATCTGCACCGATCGGTACCGACCCGCCGTACCGTTTCCGGTACGGGCGGGTCGGTACCGATCGGTGCTTCTTTATGTAAGCACCCTAAGGCAGGATGGTATTATTCCCATAGGATTCATTTAAGTGGTTTTGGAGATAACTTAACATCGGATGTTATTGCATCTTAGGGCACTTTACCAAGCAAAATGTTACACTAAGAAGTTATTGGATGACGTGTCTTATAGGAAAAAATATTCAGTGCTGTCGTAAAAAATAAATGTACATTTTTATTCAACGTGTACTGTATTCTTTAGATTTTATTATTTCCTTTATTTATTTCTATACAAATCAATTATATTTTTAAATACTCCTTACAAAAAACAATATAAAAAAACATTTAAAAATATAATAATTGTAGCCCACCGGAATCGGGAACAGGGTCCTAGCTAACGGCGGTTAGGGCTCCAGAGAGAGGAACCTCCTAACAATACGAGCCGTGTCTAGAAGTACCGCTTTCTGAATCAAGCCCTTGATCCGACTGCCTATTATTAAGATTTTACAGCCTTATCTCATATCGTATCGTATATTGAGAATTTTGTGGCTAAATAATAACAGCCGGTCGGATAAACCTTCAGGTTAATCCGCGCTTGCCTAGGTTATTCCGTGGATGGGTGGCAACCAGTCTTACCAAGGGGTATGAAATTACCTAGTACTAACTGCGTTGTGGGGGTTAGATAGGCAGTAACTCCATGTTAAATACTGGTATTCAGCTGCATCCGGTTAGACGGAAGCCGACCACAACATAGTTATGAAGACTCTAGGCAGATGATGATCTCATATCGTATCGTATAATATTAAAGCAAAATAATGTATATCGTGAGTAAGTATTGTAGGTAATCACTTTCAAAGTTGATAAGTTATGGAAATATTAGGGATACGCAAATGGATCCCAACCTAATCCTATCAACAAAACGGTGGTTTTTAATTAATTCAACTATTTAAATGCTGTATTAGATATGAGACCGTTGGTAAACAAAAACGAATGAATATTCTGGAAAATTAATTAATTTGCTAAAGTGGTCGTTCTGGAAAATTACGATTAAGTAACAACACAATAGATTTCAATTTCGTTTGTAGAAGATTTTCAATGTAAAAAGCAATAAAATGTATGCTTAATTAACGAACAATACAATCAAGAAACTGGTCCTAATTGTTGTGTTTAATGTGCCAGAACGGGTAAAATAACAGATGGCCGAGTAATTCTTACATTTTTATTACCCTCACAGAAAATTTAGGTACAGGTGGCCTGTCATGACCTCTTAAAGCAGAAGAAATTCCGGTGTAAAATGTGAAAAAGATGGCGCTAGACGACCTGCATAGCTCTGTCTCTTACTCTTGCTTTAAGACGTCATAGTAACCCCCCAGGTAGTAAGAAAAACAAAACACAAATACGGAACACTAAAGCAATAAAAACAACAAACGTACAAATATGACTGTCGAAAGCCAATAAGCGTACGTCTTTGACTCGTAATAGTCAATAAAAGTCATACAAATACAGTTTCTGCCAATACTAGATAAGTTATGAGACGTATGTAAGTAGCAAACAAGTCTAATAAACATTGCTCGTCTTATAAAGATTTAATCAACAAGTAAACTGACTCGAACTAACATCATTAAACGAACTATTTGATTACGAAACGAATCAAGATGACTTGTTTTGATGATTTGAGGTTGGTAAGTATGACGTTAATTTTTATTCTAAATTATAACGTCATACTTACCAAACTCATAACATTTTCGTAAATTGAATTAATTCAGTTTAACTTTATTTTGTTTACTTACTAATACATTACCCACACTACATTAACTGCTTAAGACAGCACTGTTCCCGTGCTAATTAGTTGGTATTTGAAAAAACTATTACCGTCGCGCTGCATCAAGCCTGCCCCCGTTGAGTGTGATAGGGACAGCTGCAGCGCAGAATGATTATATCACAAAAATTTGATTGATGTTTTTGCTTTGTTTAGCCGATTCAATTATTTTTGACAATATCATTTTAAGGCAGAGTATGTCCAGGTTCCTTTCTTTTTTTTATGTTAAACTTTTCGAATTTGTCTGGTAGTCCTTTAACCACGCCGTAAAAATGGGTATTTTGTTGTAATTTTGGAAGATCATATTTTTTTTACTTACTAGTTGCTCAAAAGAAAGGAAATTACAGGGGCATGTCTGCATAAGACCTTGATTTGATGCAAAAAGAAATATAGCTCTTGAGGCATTATGTATTCAGGAAGAAAAAATGGGAATACATTTGTATGGAAAATCACAGCCCCTGTTCCCTCTTAATAAAAGATTCATTGTAGACTTGTATACAATCGTAACGTTAGAATATTTCAGCACTATATAAATCCTATTTCACCTGCAGCTGCTGAGGTAACGTTAAAATATTCAGCACTATAATAATATCATATTTCACCGACAGCTGCTGTGTATTAAAATATTTAAGCACTAGGTACTTAGTAGACCCATCACTATCGCTAGCAAAAACATAAAAGCTTGAACTGTGAATAATCACTTTTAATTGAAAACATGAGCACGAGACTTTCATACACAAGAATTAAAACTAACCTGCCAGTCCCTGGATTCAGACACATCTCCAATCACATCGTATTTCTTATACAGTTTCACAGGAAAAGCAAAAGCCAATCCAATCGTGCGACATGAGATTTTCCTTGAGCTTAAATTGGAAGCTCAGATTCAATCAACGGCCTTATGTGATAAAATGGCAACAATCCATTATTTGATAGTAAACTAAAGTCATTTTCCGAGAACCCTGAACACATGAATCTATTTAGCCAATATTCCTACATTTTTTCTCATTCCCTATCTCTCAATCAATTACCTTATGTGATAAAATGGCAACTATCCATTATGTGATGGTAAACTTAAGTCATCTTCCGAGAGCCGTGAACACATGTATCCATTTAGCCGTCTTACCTAGATTTTTTCTCATTTTCTACCTCTCTCCTTTGCTTCTTTTACGACAAAATCGTACTTTTTTTTTAATATTATGCGTGTCAGTTTCAGTGTTTCAGCTTGCTTACGAAACGTCTCACGCAAGTTGTAAACCCTAAACAACATTTAGGGTTTTAGAGGCTCAGTAATTAGCCTCAAGGAACAAAATTTTACATAATAAGCTAATTAAACAATGTTGTATGTTTACAGCTGCGGGGATTTGTTATTCTGATTTGGGTTTCTTCCTTGAAAGCAGCTTTGAACCTACAAAGTTTGTGAAACGTCACTAGCATTCAAAGCAGCTCCTGAACCCTTTTGAGTCTAAATTTCAAGTTATTCATTGTGTTTCTTTCTGTAACATTCAGCTGAATTATCTATCACCTACCATTCATCATCATCATCATCATCATCATCATCATCATCATCAGCTAAGCCTATACCCAACTATGTTGGGGTCGGCTTCAACTCTAACCGGATACAGCTGAATACCAGTATTTTACATGGAGCGACTGCCTATCTGACCTCCACAATCCAGTTAGTACTGGGTAATACGATATCCCTTGGTAAGACTGGTTGTCAAACTTTTTGGGCCACTGAATACCTGTAACGAATGTCAAAGATCTACAGATGACAGTCGGCACCAACGGCTAAAACAACCAATCTATCACCTACCATTATTTGAAACAATTTATAATTATTATAATTTAAAAATGATTTTTAATTATAAATTTCATATGGCTCTTACACACTTAATAATTTTAAACGCTTGTACGAGTATCATGTCCTCAAAATTCAAGCGAAGTTTCACGTAGTCATTTCGATTGATTTCATTACACATTGCAGAAGAGACTGTCATATTAATGGATGTAGTATATCTACCTATAATCTGAAACCTGTCCACATACCTACATAATCTTGTCTGTCAGCTCAGTTGACGTTATACAGTACAGCGCTCAAGTTACTAATTGATTTACCATCACTCAAGATCACACATTGCAGTCTCGAGTTCAAGTTCATAGTTACGTAAAATAATGTGCTGTGTGAATCGTGGCTGCAATTAACCAATGTGTGTGAAGGATTATTGGATTCGAGGAATTCCCTTTTTCGATGTTCATCATCATCTGCCTAGCCTTTTCCCAACTATGTTGGGGTCGGCTTCCAATCTAGCCGGATGCAGCTGAATATCAGTATTTTACATGGAGCGACTGTAAAAGACTGCCTATCTGTTCTCCACAACCCAGTAGCCCCACAACTAGGTAATAAGATACCCCTTGGTAAGACTGGTTGTCAGACTTTTTGAGCCACTGACTACCTGTAACGACTGTCAAAGATCTACAAATGACAGCCGGGACCAACGGCTTAACGTGCTTTCCGAGGCACGGAGGAAACTCGGTATGTAATGGGTGGTCACCCACCCGCAGACCAACCTAGGCAAGTACGGCTTAACCTAAAGATCGATCCGAGCGGCTGTTATTATTTAGCCACGAGCTTGTCCTCGTTTTGCGATGTTCAAGCGGAAAAATTGAAGATGAAAGGCTTAATTTGGTTTTAGAGCTTCATTTTTGACGAGCCGTGTCCCCGATTTTCTGTCGGCGAAACGGCGAACTTCTGTACAAACTTTCATGCCCTATTTTACTCGTAATCTCCTCCTTGGTTTAGTTTCCTTTGAGGATGTGCGTTGTCTGTTAGTGAGTTGTAGGGTACTTATCTTGCTTAAGCTTTAAGTTATGATGCTTGCCGTGTCGACGGCGCGTTCGTGTTCCACGCGCGTCTCAAATAGATGTCAGTCACGATGTAGGGGTCTGCAAGGGCCGATGCCTGCTAGGGCTGCGGGACTGTTCGAAAGAGATACCGTGGCCCTGGAACACAAAAGGCAAAGAAGGAACATGGATGGGTTTTAGTCAGTACAAGTCTGACACTACCTTCCGCTCCGTCCAGAGTGGGGGGGGGGGGGTCATTTGATGACTTACTATCCACAAAAAAATTAAGTTATGATTCTTATGCTTCCTATTTAGGCCTGTTCTGCGGCGGACGACAATTTTAACAGCTTTGAAATATTGTCACTTGCAGAAGATTAATAAAAAAACAAGTAAGTACGGTGTATATAATATTCTAACAAAGTTGGTTAGACGCAAACTTTCAGAAAAAGAAACACCCGTTGACTTTACCGTCCGTCAAGAAAAAGCTAGACTGTAGACAATTTTATTACTAACATTTATTTCCTAAATCAAATTGAATCCTTTAAAAGGTTTTACTAGTAAACATTGAGACTACGAAATTGCTTCTGAACGTAATCTGTTTATCTATCAGTCACAGTTACAGCCGAATGTGTAGAGAAAAAGTTGCAATGTCGAATGAATGAAACTTGTTTTTTTAACCGACGAAAAAAAAAAAAGGAGGAGGTTCTCGATTCGTCGCGTATATTTTTCCAATAATTGTTGCTAAAGATTTTTAGGCATTAAATCGGAATCGGGGTTTTAATTTTGTTCCTGAGAGCAGCAGTCCCTGCTCTCAGGAACAAAATTAACACCCATGTTTCCGAGTCCTATTGACTGACATTTTGTTCTCGTGCATAGTCAAATCAGCCGAAAGATTTGATCATATATATTACTACCAAATGATTTGAAAAGAGTAACCATGGAGTTTCTTGCCGGTTCTTCTCCATAGGAAACGACCAACCCGAACCGTGCACCTTTTTGTCGACATTTTATAAGTGCCCATCGAGGCCTATGTGAAATAAAATATTTTGATTTTGATTATGGACATAGGCTTTCCCCAACCGTCGTCACGTTGTCCACCGATTTTGTGTTTCACGCATCCCATGTGACAATATTTAAAAATATATCAATATAGTCGAAAAAACTAAAATTCACTGCTAAGCTCAAATCATTCCATGCGTTTCCAAATATTGTCTTAACAAATAGCGTGCACAAATATCCAAAGTGAATCATCGAAATTCTGTTTGAACTATGCTCTATTTTTGGTCGAATTCGGAAATGTTCTTGAAAGGGTCACGCTGACCGTAAACCATTGTCCGTAAACCTACTGTTTTGTTGTCTCCCATCACACAAAGAGGTGACTGACCTCCACAAAACATTCCGCCTGCAATCTACAAAAGGATTAAGCCGAGGGTTGTCGAGGCTGGTAGACATTTCGCCTTATGAATAAGCCAAACTCAAGGCAGCTACTGAGAAACAACCGCAACATCAACTTTCGTGGTACGAGTTCCAACTCACATCGACAGACCTGCTTGAAAGAGACTTTTGGTCGAAAGGTGTCGTATATCGACGTTTCCGAGGACGGTTACGCAACACCATGAAGCAAAACACAACGCCGACAACGTTTCGTGTATAGGCAAAGTTAAATATTTTTTTTTTATGTGTTAGTTTATTATTGTGGTTAAAGATTATTTTGTGTATTTTATCTACGGGCCTTAGTTGCCTGATATTAAAATGATAATTATTATTATTAAATAACATTGCCCGTCCTGGCAATAAACCAAAGAAACGATGAATGGAACGATGATGGATGAATGATGAATGGACTGTGTGAAGGATGATATGGAAAGAAAGGAGGTGTCTGATGTGATGACGAGTAATAATGAAGTATGGAAGAAGAAGACATGCTGCGCCGACCCCAAATGAATTGGGATAAGGGCAAGAGAATGATGATGAGAGCCCATCCTGGAAATAGACCCCAAGACATCGTGCGCACTGACGTCGACGTTTTCATACAATCTGAAATGAACGCTCTGGTTGCGTTGTCAAAGCTAAGGTAACAAACAGACGTAGTCAAGTCTGTGCTGGCGCACCGATGCGTAGTGATGACTATATCGACTATTTTGTTAGTGATGTTACTTAAGATAGATATATCTAAAGATATAAAGTACGTACGGTTAAGATATTTTGAGACATAAACAAACACGGATGGTAAGTGATATGTCTCTAATTAAAGCCAGAAACATAGTAATTGTGCGTATATCATTGGCATTTGTGTATTATGTATTCTATTTTGTAACAGCAAAAAACTCGCAAACTCAATCAAAAATACAGCCAATTTCCAATCGAAATGAAATGCATCGCGCCACGAACAATACGTGAACAAACGCGATACGAAACATTGAAATATTCAAAAATATTCTTCTATTATGAATATGCATGATATATATATTGTCACGTTGGACCGAGATACTATGGACATGAAGTTCCTCTACATTCATGAATATTTAACAAAGAGGTTGTTGTCTGAGGTTGTGTATCCAATTATAATATGCCACATATTTGCTATGAGTACCGCGAAGCTTGAGGGACGAAAAACAAACACCCAAACTATTTGTTTACTATTCGTATTGTAACATATTTCGTACGGAAAACGTGACTTTTACGTTTAATTGGTTTATCATAAAATACAATAGAACAGTAAATATGAATGTGTAGGTTTCCTCTTTGATATTATAATTATGATTAGGGATGATCAGATTAACTTAAACGAAGCTACGAAGAAAGACAATTTTTATTTTGTGTATAAAATTCCAGTTTCAAATCCAGTTCAAGGCAGCTGTAAAACCTTAAACCCATCTTTCTAGGAAATCCCGTTCAACTCACAATTACACTGAACCTAATCTATATGCTGAGACCCAATTTAAGCTGCCTCGAGGCAAGTACACTCTGCCTGCGGCTGCCGTTAACTGAGGCATTAAATGGCCACTTCAGCAGCTTTGCAATAAATCGAGGCAGACGTCCTTTTATCATTTACCACGGTCCTAAGCACACGGAAATGGAAGCTATTTAAGTGTTGTTAAGGATAATCTTTAGGCGTCGACGAGGAATACGAAATAGGAGCGTTTTTGTGGCACTAACTTCGCTTTGTCGCAATCATATTTGTAATTTAAATGGTGTCTCACGTATATTTGCCGTACAAATGTATACCTTAATATTATAAAGCTGAAAAGTTTGTTTGTTTGGTTGGTTGAACGCGCTAATCTCAGGAATTAGTGGTTCTAATTGAAAAATCTTTAAGTGCCGGATAGCCCATTTATTGAGGAATGATATAGGCTATAATATCACGCTACGACCAGTAGGAGCGGAGCATCAATAAAAAATGTTAATAACTCCGCAGCAAAACAATGATCAAGTACCGCGCACGCATTCTAGCTCTCTCTTTCTTATGTGACGCAGACGAAGTTGCGCGGGTCATACGGAATAAAGCTGATTATCTTCGAGGTTGTCTTAGCATTGTTAGGCTGTTGTCACATAATAATACGGTCCGTTTCTTTGTTCCAGATTAGCAAAGAAGTTGAAGACGCATGACGAAACATGGACAGCGTAGGCAACAATACCACATTATATGACGATGACGCGTTATACCCGAGCGAATTGGCTCTTCACAGAGAATTCAGCTCGACTGACACCGTCCTTACGAGTTACACAAAATGGCCTGCAGAGAAATGTTTGGAAACATTTCTATTCAACGGCACACAGGCCGATGAGTTCACGAATAACATTTTCGTATACAATGGCACTCGAGTCATGTGTTTTGATCACGCCCCAGTTTTGACTAAAAGCACTCTTATCAGAGCAAGCGTACTTTCCGCTATGGCTGTGTTATCATTCTTTGGTAATTTGGCAACGATTATAAGTATACAGAGAGGGAAAAGAGGTCGAGGGAGAGCGAGACTATCTTGGACAGCTATATATAGCTTGATATTCCAACTGAGTATAGCTGATTTGTTGGTGACTGTTTTTTGCATAGCTGGGGAAGCGGCTTGGTCCTTTACTGTGCAATGGTACGCTGGGAACATAGCATGCAAATTGTTCAAGTTCCTGCAAATGTTCGCTTTGTACCTCAGTACTTTTGTGCTCGTGCTCATTGGAGTGGACAGATGGCTCGCTGTAAAGTATCCAATGCGAAGTATGGCGACGGCGACGAGGAGCGGAAGACTTGTAATTACCGCGTGGGTGCTGAGTTTCGTCCTAAGTGTGCCACAGGTCAGTGATCATTAATAGCTTTCACGAAGTTTCTCGCGACACTTTTTTGTTTTCCAGTAATAAATTACAGAGATAAAGTACACAAAAGTAAAGATACTGACTTAAGTCTCAAGTAAGAGGCTGCTTAACTTTGCCCACACTTTGATATCCGGAGCAATTAAAACTTCTGACATATAATTATTGCAGAGGAGACAAGATTAAAGCGACATGTGCTAGAAAACGTTTAGTATCAACACACATAAATATTGTAGACGTGTGTAGAATACAAAAGCTGTCAATTGGAATTTCAATTTTTAGAACAATATCAACACTGTTCCAAAAATATATTTTGTATCAAAATTAAAAATCATGATCAAAATATTTTATTTCACATAGGCCTCGATGGGCACTTATAAAATGTCGACAAAAAGGTGCACGGTTCGGGTTGGTCGTTTCCTATGGAGAAGAACCGGCAAGAAACTCCATGGTTACTCTTTTCAAATCATTTGATGTTACAATATTATTATGGATACAGCATTTGTACTTAAGTATGGGGGACAGCGTAGGCCCGACAATAAGTCGTATCGAATGGAATGTCGAAGTAACGTCATTTATTGACTAGAGCCTAAAGTTACATAACTAAGTGAACAGTAAATCAATGGTAACAATTTGACATTGACAACGCCTTTATATCACACCAGTAAGGGTGATTTTCATTGTACAGTCACGAGCACCAATATGTTTACACTTCCCTAAATTTAAAAGAAATAATAAAGATTGTAACTTGGAAAAAGGATCTTTTTCATAAAAACACGAGTTTCAAAACACTATGTTCGTAACAACATGACGTTTTAATCAAAACAGTAAGAGAAAAACACTTTTAAAAGTTGTTAAGTGTTTACATATTGGCGCTCGTGACTGTACAAGGCGTTCCTTACCATTGATGTGTGGTTGTGTAGTAGGGTTGAACTCTGATGTGTGATTTAATATTAGGTATAATGATTGATCATCCGAAAAATGAATGTGTTCATTATTGCTAAGCTGAATTTGATTGAGGGTCTTAGTTTTAGTGGTTGGCAGGAGTTCAGGTTACATCTGCATATATCTATGCATAAGAAATGTACCGTATTATATATATTGTAATGTAAGTCCCCGTCTAGCCGGCAAGAGTAATTTAAATTAAATTGTAACCATATTAGTTAATCGTTTTATTTTATATAATTAGCCTTACATTTTGTCATATTATCTTATAATCGTTACTCTTCCGTAGGTAGTCACATTGAACTAAAATTAAGAACAATAATTATAATTTCAACTAATAACACAACCGCACGTTGGGTGCGACATTTGTGCCCGGCTGATGGCAATAAGCTCTCCCCATATTAGTTGAACTTAAACATAACTGGCGAAATTTGGGTGTAATGAAGTACACCTTTGCCTTATCTTTCAGGGATAACAGGTTTATGGTACGTTCTCATTTTTTTGTGTTATAGAAGTCTGCTTTACTGTTTGTAACCAGCAAACCCCATATGTGAGTTTTTTTCATGAATGAAAACGTAAACAAAACTCTAAACTATGAGGCATACGGTACACTTACGTCTCAGTTGTGAAGGGCATAAGTTACCTTCATTAAAAACAGCTGTTTCAACTATTAAATAGGTATTATTTACTATAGAAATACAAGGGAATTTGTTTTCTATGTAACATACTATTTGGTTCGATTTCACACACATTTTAAACGTTCTTGGCCGGCATGAATTTGATACGCGTTCAAAGGATGAATATTTCTAGCCTTGACGTGGACACTAGTGGACAGTGCTTTTGATGATACAATAACATGTTCGATTTATTTAACAACTAGCTTATGCCCACGGATTCGTTTGCCTTAATTTAGAATTTAACAATCCATTCAGGTTGTACTCTGCTTGTAATAATATAATTCAATCATGATTCGAAAGACATGTGGCGCCATCTATTATCATAAAACGTTATTGTTGTTTTCCTCAGGAACAGTACTTTTTTTCGGGATTACAGGTACCTATGTCCGTTCTGTACACCTGACAACATAATTATGTGCAAAATTTCAGGATGAGCGGTTTAGTGGTTCAGGCGTGAAAAGGTTACAAACAAACAAATAAACTTACTTTCGCAGTAATAATATTGGTAAGGAAGTAAGAATACAGATTCATTTTTTAGGGGTCAAAAATTAAAAAAAACGAAATAATGAACGAACGATGAATTTTGTTATGGGGGGGGGGTTAGTAAGTGAAAGCCAAGTTGTTTGACTTCCATGGCTTTGTTACATTTAGTGTTTAGTTCCATAAAAACTACAAAGTAGGTTTATATCGTAACCTGTTCCCAAGCCAAGCTATAAAATCATAATCAAAATCAAAGCATTTATTTCAAATAGGCCAGTTACAGGCACTTTTGAATTGTCGAAACAAAGACAACAATAGCTACAGTCCCAGTCACAAGGCATAAAAACGGTGAAAGTACTGTAGTTGTTGTATAAGCTAACAAATCACTAACTTACAAATTGCTAACTTTTATTGACATGTGTTGTTCTTTGCATGTGAAGCTCAACATAAAAAAAAAAACAAAAAAGCATTTGAGAACCAAAGGGCAAAATAATTTTAAAAAACTTGAAAATTTATGTCATTTCTCATAATAATACAAGAAGAGTACCTATCGAGAGGACCTTTTCTGAACGCTATATCTAATTAAATCTTGTAACTGCACACACGGCGACACATCAAGCTGTACATATCCAGTATAACCCAACCTCTCTGTGTATGAGCTGCCGATAGAATGAGAGATCAGCTTAATTTGGTTTTGCATAGCTTGATTGGTCGTCGTGCGTACATTTTCTTTTATTCTTTTTCTTTCGTAGCTGTATCAGCGATACGAGTATCCACCACTCGACAATATAATGTCAATTGGCACATTGTACGGAATACCAGTCTATTATTCGTTTGAAAATGATCTGATAAATTAAAAATGTATCATGATAATGTTTACAAGTAGGAAAAATACTTTAAAGAAGTAAGTTTGCTTTTGCAAAACTTTATTTACAATACAACTTCTAGACCGCGACATCATCTTGTCTCAGAGCAGAATAATAAAATTGGAAAGGTAAGGTGAAAGTTAGTGAGAACTAAGAAACAGCTTAACACCAGTCAACAAATAAAAAAATGTGGGATTTTTTTCAAGGTCTTAAGCGAAGCCACCCAATGGTCTGTAAGAAATTGCTTTCAGGGATAACACCGCCTTAAGTACAGTGCAATGTTTGTTTATGGTTTCTTTCTTTTATCTTTTTCCTGTTGGTGTACAATAAAATAACCCCCATTTATTTATTGTTCTCACAAAACATTTGTAAGGCTGCTTTCACACCAAACGTCGCCTGTTGTGAACGTCAATTTCAAAATGTATGAAACAAATAAGCTGAATCAGAATATAATATATTCGTCATATTATGTCGTAGAAAAACTGTAATTCCGTGTATCGCTGTTGGAGCTACTGTTCACAGGGTGCTGCTCGCCAGTTCTGTCAGCTTGAACTTGGCTTGACACGCTACCGCGTGTCTAGATAAACAAATATCAAAAATGTATTATTCTCTTCGAAAACCACAAATCAAATTTCGCAAGATGAGATTCGCAGCCAATATCTGAGTAATAAGGTAGACTATGTTATTTATACGTAATCCCCCAGCCCGTTGGTTACATACGAGTATAATGTATTGCCGCTCCATCTAGAAAATTGGATCGAAACTCACAATAATCTACGTTGAGGTATTTGAGATTTATTTAGGTCATCAGATCTGATTGCAACATAAGCTGGAAGAATATTGCAATAAATGAAGAAAAAAAACGTATTCTATTGAAGATACCGAAGATTTTAGGTAGGCCCACATTTTATCAGTTATGTTGAAATCCCGCGCAGGTAATAGGGGCCTTTCTCTGCCGCTAAATCCAGGATTTTCTCCCGATGCACGATGGCGAATACCCCATATCCCCCCATATCGGGGTATTCCTCAAAGCGCAACTATTTTTAAGCGCAACCAATTAAGCGCAACTAAATTATTCCTCGAAGTGCAACCATTAGTTGCGCTCGCAAATTCAAATCAAAAATATTGTATGTTTATTCCTCAAAGCGCAACCATGATGAAAAATAGAGAGGGGTATGATGGATTCATTAATGATATCGATAGACTGTCCTAATTGTTTATTTATTAAAACGGACTACCAACAACAGAAATTAACTGGAACTAAGAGTTTAAGCAACTTTTTTTCCCAGTCTTAAGCCGCCACTACAGCACAGCTTTACTCCACTGTTATCATCGCGCCTTCTCGCGTCCATTTTAGTTCCATAACCAGTCCCATCAGTGGGTGATTTCAGCCTGTGGACGATGATGATGATGATAAACCGAGCATAAATGAAGAACCCGGGCTGCTACTGAGAAAGAAGTTTATTCTAAGATACTGTTTATAATAAACTTAACAACAACACTGTTTATAATAAACTAACAAATTACTTGATATTACAATTTTAAACAATAACACGGGGCACAATGAATCGGGTACAGTTCCAGACGTCTCAACTCCACTGCGATCAGACATTCAATGTCCTTCGAGCTGTAATATCAGGGCTCTGTAGAAGTAAGCTGTGGTGAGGGTAGACTTGTAAGTAGGTCGCGTGACGTCACCACCAGCTCACTTGCGATTCATTTTATGTCCGTACTAATGACCGGATCCGACATGTATATAATATTTAGTAAATTAAAAACTTAAATGTTAATAAAAAAATAATCTAAGACCAAATGAAGAGCATCTAAAACCATCTGCTAAAGTAAAGAGCAATTTCAATCTTTCCGAAAGCCGAAGATAAAGTTCTATAGAAATCAAATTCTTTATTGGAGGAAATATATAAAATCTCCCATAATCCCCGCCTTTTATTGGCGACACAATAAACCGAACATCATTGATGGTACTAAACCAAACTCGATTCAAGTCAATAAAAACAAATCATGAATTCTTTATTCGCTTGTTCTATGTCTCAATCAATATTGTTCTCTAGTACCTAAAGGCTGACGTACACATTGCAATAAATCCCAAGAAATGGTTTTGTATAAATCGAAAAGCAATATTGGAGCTGTGATTGTTGTTGTTTTTTTAAGTCAGCGATACTGCTGTGTGGGCGTGAAAGTACTGCACTAATAAATAACCTTCCAAATATATTTTACTATCCCGATCTTACATCACGTTTGCAACACTCTAATGAAATTAGGTCACTGGAATTGAATTGTGCTCGTAACAAACAGTAACATACACAACGTTTTATTTGCTTTATAAAGCGAATTATCGTTCCCCTGCCTTTTCACCATTTAATGGCATTTTTATGGTCTTCCTGTGTTTACTTTTTCCACAGTATTCACACAGTGCATTCATAGTTTCTTTGGTTTTCCATTACTTTTATAGCCGCCCACTAAATATACAACATATTATCTTTATGAAGTTACTAAAATTGTTTAAATTGACATGGGGATGCGATGCACAAATTGTGTTTAATGCGATATTTTGAAATCTCTTCGACTTCGCTATGACAAATTGGAAAGTGTGTTGCAGGCCTTAAGGATCTCATTACACAGTAACATTCTGCTGGGAAACTATTAGAATTTGTAGTGCTTTAGTTTGAAGTAATTGGCAAGACATTTTGTTCCCTCTTCAACGCAGAGAATTTTGTAATATGTAACCCACTCTCTGAACGGTAAAGGGAAAATCTACACTTGTAAAGAAGTTGGTAAACTATGTATATTTCCGACTTGATGTTGCTTGTTCGGAGCTAGTTGCTGAATTAACGGTGAACTTCAAGGATAAGCAGCGCTTCCTATTGCTAAGGTTCACATATGGTTAACCATCCATTACAAACAGAGTTTACGTACGTTAAGCCGTTGGTCCCGGCTGTCATTTGCAGATCTTTGACATTCGTTATGGGTAGTCAGTGCCCCGAAAGTCTGACAACCAATCAGTACCAACTGTGTTGTGGAGGACAGGTAGACAGTCGCTCCACGTAAAATACTGGCGTTCAGCTCCATCCAGTTAAACTGGAAGCTAACTCCAACATAGCTGGGAAAAGACTTCGCCAATGATGATTATTTTTTTTGCTATCTCACAGCTAGTTTAAATTTTCTTCACAGGTTCTAAATCTTACTTACCAGCACCTGTAACTACGAGTAAGTCCTCTTTTAAAATAGCAAAATGGTGTAAGATTTAATAAGTCGATAGATATTTCTAGTAACAATGAAACTTTATTGAAACGTGTCCCAGTATTCTCTAGGGTTGTTGAAAAATAAATAACAGCTATTTCGATAAAACAACAAATTGAACAATACTCTGGCTCAATATCCGAACAGTGATGTTGATCCGAGCTTATTTGCCTGTAAAATTGTGTGCCGTCTACGTAAAATCATCCATACTACTTAATTATATTGGCAGAATCTTTAAATACTGTATCTAGTAAGCAACAGTGGCTAAATAATAACAGCCACTCGGGTCGATCTTTAGGTTAAGCCGCGCTTGCCTAGGTTGATCTGTGGATGGGTGACCATCCATTATATACCGAGTTTCTTCCATGCCTCGGAAAGCACGTTACGCCGTTGGTCCCGGGTGTCATTTGTAGATCTTTGACAGTCGTAAGGTGGCCCAAAAAGTCTGACAACCAGTCTTACCAAGAGGTAATGTGTTACCCAGTACTAACTGGGCTGTGGAGGTCAGACAGGCAGTCGCTCCATGTAAAATACTGGTGTTCAGACGCCGACCCTAAGATAGTTGGAAAAAGGCTAGGCAGATGATGATCTAGTAAGCAACAGCTATTACGCTTTTGTCTTTAGTTGAAAAGGTAGAACGGAAGAAGAAAACATTTGTGTAACATTATTCATTGGCCTAAGTCCAGCAGTGGACGTCTTTCGGCTGAAATGATGATGATGATGATGATATTCATTGTGTAATAAAAACTACAAGTATTTGGTAGGTCCAACAATTTTTGTTTTTTTTCTTAGTCTATATTGTCCCATTGCTGGGCAAAGGCCTCCACTCTTCTCTTCGTGCGGTTTTCTCTAGCCAATCTCTTACAAACGCCTCTAAGTCGTCAAGCCAGTGTTTTTGCCTCCCTCGACGACGACGCCCATCTTCTGGTACCCACTGCGTGACGATTCTGGTCTTTCGGTCCTGATGCATTCTACAGACGTGGCGCGCCCAATTTTTTATTAACGTGGAAAAACCCTCATACCCAAAAAGCTGCCACAAAACTCTGTCAAAGAGCTTTGCGACCAAAGCTACGCTAACCACCAATGCCTATAAGAAATTTGAAAATATCTAGTCACAATTTATTTTAATATGTCGGATCCGGTCGTAAGTACGGACATAAAAAAAATTGGAAAGCGCGCCTGTGTGCAGTGGTGACAACACGCGACATACTTACCAGCTGTTTTTTTCTGTTCTGTGCTTACCAGTCTACCCACAACACAACACAACGTGCTTCTACAGAGCCCTGATGTTCAACTCGAGGGAGGGCGACTTTCAATGTCGGATCGCGGCTGAGTTGAGACGTCTTGGAACTGTTCCCAATTTATTGTGCCCCGTGTTATTGTGTTGAGTTGTAATCTCAAGTAAACTGTGTATCGCACCCAGTGTGTTTTCATAGCCCGAAACCCATCGTCTGCCCACATGATGTACGAGCCTAACGGAGTAAATCTTGACATATCCGACAAATACATTTTTAAGAAAAAAAAACTAGAGCGAAAAATACTTTTTCCACTGAATTTCCCGTGGTAAGTGACCCACCCTTTCATAATATTTTCACGACGAAAACGATTTAGTTAGAGTTATTTTAGTATTACTAAACAAACACTGACAGGCTGTTATCTTACACTCAAACGAATGTTATGACATGGCTAAAATATTTGAGAGGACATAAAAATCCATCTGAAACTGTACACAAAAAAAACTCTTTTCTCTAACATAACTGCGACTCTTTCAGGGTAAAACAGTTTTGTTTTTCACAAAAATAACTGAAATGTTACAAAAAAATATTTACAGCATACATTTACGAGAAAAGAATGTTAATACGTGCCTAAATCATGGTCTTTAGGCGCTACACTGTGACAAAAACATGGTGATTCGACTGTTTGGGTCGAGCTGGTCTTTTGAAAGTCGGTATGCTGGCACGTTAATCTGCGGAAGCCAGCAATATTTGTTTTTTGATGACACGAAGCATTTTCGAAACTATTTCCTTTACGCTTTTTTGTTGTAAATATTCTCAGTGTACTTCTAATTGATGTTTATTTACTCAGATCACAATGTATATTCATGATATCATTGTGAATCAATCGACTTGGCGTCCTTGATGATTTTCATGGAAATTCCTACGTATCCGGCAATAATTTCTAACAATGGACGCAATGAAGAAACAGTTGTGTAAATGTAATGTTCTTGATTCAGGAATGACAGTGTAAACATATGATAAATCTTTAAAGGTTTTTTCAAAAATATTTGTGAAGCGTATTTTGGTCGACACAATAAATCTCCACCTGTATTGAATCTGATAGCAGTAACTTAAATTATTGGTGTCGTTAGCCATTGTTCACGTATAACGCGAATGCGGTCACGAAATATCATTTCTATTATGTTGTAAAAGAGCGTTCAAGTACACTCGATCGCAACGGTGGCCATTGTTACCATGAGCTAGCTAGTAGCTTGGCGTATTACAGAGTTTAAATGGAATAAAAGACTAGCTTTCTCTGGTTGTGGTATTGACTATAGACCGACCGCTTTAATGAGTCCTCGCGAAGGTATCAATTTAAATGGAATATTCTGAAGGTTGATCACGTCTTGGTTCAATTAGTATCGTAATACCTACGTGGATTATGATAATTTTAAAGCAAATAACCTATGGGTTATTGTTAGGACTTTGTATACGCTTAATGTGCCTTTGATGGGGCAAGGCGGAGGACTCATTAAAGCGGTCGAGCTATACACAGATGCGTATAACATGCTGTGGAAATCCCAACAAGTTTCGCAATTTTGGAGAAAGATTAAGCAGATGGTCGCAATGGCTATAGGTCTAGCCCCGTTGTACCGTCTGCACCATTGACCTGCACCATCAATGGTGCAAAGGAGACTAATTAGTTTCGATTGCACCATTAATGGTGCAAGTGATACTGCATTAATAGTGTGGTCTCATCTGCACCATTGAGAATGGTGCAAACGAAACTGCATTGATAGTATGGTCTCATCTGCACCATTGACGATGGTGCAAACGAAACTACTGAAACACTACTCTAAACCTTATTGAAACACTACCACGGTACGAAAGTTATAAATCGGTTGCTTATAGACGGATAAATAAAAAACAGGGAGTTAAAAAGACGGCTTATAGTGTCGGAACTGAAGTCGAAATTGGCAACAATCATAAAGATTTCCTTTTGGCTGACTATCATCACGAACGCGAACGTATTTTAATTTTTGCCTCGGAAGAAGCTAGAGAAATGATTAAAAACGGGAAAATCTTCTTTTGCGACGGTACCTTCAAAAAGT
Organism: Noctua comes; assembly: GCA_963082995.1. Lineage (NCBI taxonomy): Eukaryota > Metazoa > Arthropoda > Insecta > Lepidoptera > Noctuidae > Noctua > Noctua comes. The sequence goes on along the minus strand of OY720280.1, from coordinate 9,058,380 downwards.
GTTCTAGACCATTCAAACAGTTATATGTGATCTTTTGTGACATAGGAAGCACCGAGGATAAAAACTTTGTAGTGCCGGTTGCTTATATATTTTTGGGAAACAAAAAAAAGGAAACATATTTTCTAATGTTGGAAATGATTAAATCGCAAATTCCAGAATGGAACCCTTCTAAATTTATATCGGACTACGAACAATCATTTATCGGCGCCGTAAGAAGTGTGTTTCTTAAATCAATGCATCATGGATGTTATTTCCATTTTCAAAATCAATTATGGAGGAAAGCAAAACATCTTAATTTAAAGAAATATAACAAAATTATTAAAATTGTTTCTCTATGCACTGTCCTGCCTCTTCTGCCTGTAGCAAGTATTGATGAGGGATGGGATTACATAGTTTCGGAAAATGATTTTGTAGAAGGAGATGTTAATATGCAAAAAATTCTAAATTATGTAAAAAGATTTTGGATGCCCAAGAGGACACTGTGGTGCTGTTTCGGTGAGCGGCATCCTACGAACAACGTCTGTGAGGGATGGAATGGGTATATTAATAAATGCAAGACCTCCGACTGTAAATAAATGCTTAGCTGTGCTTAAGCAGGATGCCGCTTTTAATGCTGTCAACGCGTTAACAACATACCCATACAAAAACAGGACAAAACACGTCAAGAAACGCAATAAACATATATTGCATGTACAAATGCAATGAACTAATAGCGACAATGATGTGCCGTTGTTTTTAGAAAAGTTAAGGTAAACTCAGTGTTCTTGAAAGTTGCAATTTTTAATTTTAGGCAACAATATAATATAAGTGTTTGTGTGGCGTCATTATTTTTATATTATTGCATGAAGTAGTTGTGGAATTTATTTGTAAAACATAATATCGTTGTTGCTTTTTCGTTGTTTTTTATATTAAAAAGTGGTTCCGCACACAAACAAAATACGGCCTATTATTGGTTTTTATTTTACCTATGACTAGGAAAGTATGGTGAAGTAATTTTATTAATATTAATGGTGCAAACGAAACTAATTAGTCCCCTCTGCACCATTGATGGTGCAGGTCAAAGGTGCATACGGCAAAAGTATGGTGAAGAAGTTGTATAGATATTAATGGTGCAAACGAAACTAATTAGTCCCCTCTGCACCATTGATGGTGCAGGTCAAAGGTGCATACGGCAAAAGTATGGTGAAGAAGTTGTATAGATATTAATGGTGCAAACGAAACTAATTAGTCTCCTCTGCACCATTGATGGTGCAGGTCAATGGTGCAGACGGTACAACGGGGGTCTAGCAAAGTGTTATTACGTTTACCAAAAAGTATATTATAGTGTCTCCGAATTTCTAGCCGAAAAAGATTTTTCTGTTTGATTGAATAATTTTATACTTGCTTGACATTAATACTAAATTTATATGAATATGCAATTCTGACATTAAATTATCAAATCAGAATATTTTTTAAAATTATAAAGTTTCTAAATTATGAACTTTGCATGTGCCTATTCTAGGTAATTTATAGATCATTTCTTATCTTCTTAAATTTTACCATCAAGAATTTCTGAGTAGCAGGACGGAGTTTGGTTACGTGCCCAGTTAGTGACAATACCTCGACCACAATTAAATAAGACTTAAACCTTCTTGTTCAGATGTGAGAATACCTTACATATGAAAACAAGTACCTAGGTAAGGTACTATAAGGAATACTCTGCCTAACTGAAAGAGTTGTAACTCGTATTGTTTACCTTCTACTGTGTTTTTAATTTTGTTATGCATATAAATTCTACTCGCACAAGGTATCTCTGTATAAGCTAATTCTAGCCTGGAAGGGGCCTGCTGACCTGTAACACAGGTTTTTTCCAAAAACCTACATCAGGCACCAGTCTCTCATAAAGGTTGAATACAGCTGAGACTTTTTTGTACACATTAACTTTAAGTCAGCTTTGTGAAGAGAATAAATGATAAATAATAAACAATAATAATAAAGAACTCTCTCTCTCTGAACTCTCTGACGACTTTATTTTTCTTATAAAAAAGAAAATATTTAGAAGATCATGACTTTTCAGTCAAATAAGCTTTTCTCAGAGAAAAAAAACGAATTACCCCTTGTGTTAGAAGTACGAGCACCGTCATGATTGCAGTTGAAACTTAGTTCTGAAATCGTATAAACGCACTACGGTGCGAAGCAAACGGTAGGTCAATTGGTTTGTGTGTCATGGAAACTGATTTTATTGCAAAGAAATGGGAGTAGGGTAATTGCATTACGTCAGTGGAGGAAGGAACTTCTGGTTATATTAAGTGATCTTGAATGGTGTCGTTGAGCTCCTTTAGCTATAAGCTTGAATGCTTGCACAAACTGGAGAGGTCCACTCAAATCTGTGTGGTTCTTTCTTCAAAAGACCATCTCAGACACTAATCTGCATAGTCTTCATGTGAGTTGACCAAGGTTATGTCTGAACTTTAAAAGAGACCACGACATCTGAGTTTGTTTCGGCTGCGCCCCGATTTTGATTTTTTTTCTCAAGACAGTTCTGTTGCAGTAAAACTTAGACAGCTATAGAGAACGCTAAACTTGTATTAAGGGTGAATACTCATCAAAAAGTACCAAGCTTATATTAAATTAAGTTCAAGGTGGTATTTTAACTAAGGAAAAGTTTTATTAATAAAGTCGCGGCACTAATTATAGCTTGATACATCCTACACTAATTGTTCACCTGAGTTAATTAATTGTAACATGATTTCTCGCGTAGGAAACCTTCAGAGTACACAAGTCGACGGCACGAACTAGTTGGTGGGTGGGGTTAAAATGCTTGCTATCTCATCCAACATCACGTGCGAAAGGGACAAACGCTATGATGAGCAGTTAAAAGCTAATGCGCGTACACATACACACTCCTAGAGCTGAATGACGCATACATGATGATTTACAAAAAAAACGAGCGCGCGAAATTTTTATACAGACCTTTGCGAATATGGATATCATAAAAAATCGATTGAATGTATCTGTTCAAAATAAAATTATTTGCATTTTGAATAATTATGAACAACTAATCTATCCCTGTATGGTAACTATTTTGCAAGTTTCCTTCTTTTTAAGGTATTTATTTCCGCCCAAAAATGCGTTAAAAATTAATGTTGAAATATGGAATTTTCGACACTCATAACTTTCAAATATATGTTTTTTTTACTTTTTTGTTTCCGTACAGGGCTAGATAATGATGAGACAAATTGATATCATTTTTATTTTGAACGTACACTATCACACAGTGGAGAAATCGCCGTACTACGTTTGCATGGAATTATGTCCGGCTAGTGTACCCTAAAGGATTCTTAGCCCGTGATGATTAATTCTACGAATAAGAGATTTATGCTGCCTATAATTTGACTGCGTAGATACTGGCGAAATGTGGGTGTACTATTAGATACACCTCTGCCTAACCCTTCGAGGATTACAGGCGTGATGTTATGTTATATAATTTGACTACAGCGTTTGTCTAGTGGTTGCAAGCGCGACTGCTGAACATGAGGTCCTAGGTTCTATTCTTCGCTCGGGTATAGTGTTATTGGGTTTCCCAATCAGGAATTTCTCAGTAGCAGCCACGGAGTCCGGATTTGTGCCCAATTGATGGCAATAGGCTCGCCCCCAATTACATGGGACTTAAACATAACTGGCGAAATGTGTGTGTACTTGTTAGGTAACCTCTGCCTAATCCTTATCTCTTTCTTATATAATTTGACGTTATTATGTCAATAATCATTTATTTATTTCACATATTTTGATGAATATTCTGAGGGAATACCCGTATCATACAGAAATTCGTGAGTCATCATTTATAAAATAATTTATATACAACTTTCTATTGTTATGAAACTTATCAAATAAATAAACGGAAATTCAGAAAAATAAACAGTCCACGTTAGATGTATCGGTATCTTGATTCTCAATATTAACTTAGAAGTTAATTTCCGGTGGTGGGTGTGGAACCGATCCTCGGTTAAGCAAACAGCAGAATGATATAAAATAGAACTTTAGATGAAAATAAATATCTCAGTGAAATCTAGGATAACTATTGGAATTGTTTTCAACTATAAATAAATTTGTTGTATAAATCTATCGACACTGGTTCGATGGCCAACCGAAAACCAAGTTAAGGCAATGCAGATTTACAAATCAAATTAATAAGGCTCATTTTTCCACAAAATAATAAATTTTAGACATTTCAAAACGTTATTTAGTATCAGTCATTTTCGAACTAATAACAGAATTGGAACGATGCCTAAATATTGTACTTAGTGATTTATAAGCACTGTTTTAAGGCGCGCTGTTTTTTTTGTATACACCGTGATTTTTTAGTCGTCTTAAAACGGCAGCCCACTTCATGTATGTCAATGTCTACTTAACATTAATTTTAAAAAATAGCTAATTATGAGATTTGAATAATTTAAAATATAAAAATAATATTCATTATTATGACGCATGTCGTAGTTGAAACACCCTGTTGCGAGCGATAATCCACTCGACTCGCGGGCTGGGTAGGTCTGTTCTACCGTTTGACACGTAAACATTATTAACAGGATGTTTCATAATTCTAATATCTGGCAAAATGTGGGTGTACTAATGGGTACACCTTTGACTAACCCTTCGGAGTTAACAGGCGTGATGTTGTGTTACACCATCTTCAATGGTTCTACTATTAGTTGTAAAATTCAAGAAAATGGATACAACCTAACTTATTTACAGAAGAATTCGCTATTCAGGAACTCGCTGATCAGATTAACTAAAGTTTCGGTTTTTCTTCGTTCTTACTTTGTACTTTACTCACCTTTTTTTTTTTTTTCGGGTCTTTTCGAAAGAGATACCGTGGCCCTGGAGCACAAAGGGCAAAGAAGGAACATGGATGGGTTTTAGTCAGTACAAGTCTGACACTCCCTTCTGCTCCACCGAGAGTGGGGGGGCATTTGATGATATCCCACCCAAAAATAAATAAAATGGTTAAAAAAAAAAACAAAAAAATAGTTCTTATTTTCTATAAATATCATCACTACCACTGTGCCGTTTTGCGTGTTACATTGCCCACTACCGTAAACAACTATTTTCACGCCAAAAACAAAAGTCATTCTCCAGCAATTATGTTTGCTCAAAGAAACTTGTTTGAAGTTTGATGTACAGAATGCGTAGTTGACGGCCATTTGATGGTTTTCTGTTTCATTGGTATAGTTGTGGTAAGCAAGTTTGATTCCCAGGTCGGCAAAATGTTATTGGGTTTTTCCATAAGAAAGCAGATCATTTTTTTTGGGCCTTTTATGAAAGCCTGCCAACAAAAAAAAATGGTACGTATTGTTAGAACTAGCCATTTGGAGCAATAGTTAAAATGGCACAAAAGTTGTAGGATCGCTCTGAACCGTTCGATGATTCATAATTTTCATACATTTTTTGATTTTTGAACGTGCTGGGAAATATAAAATAACTAGCTTTTGCCCGCGGCTTCGCTCGCGTGGATGTCGAAAAATATCCGACGGGTACGTACTACCGGGATTAAAAAGTAACCTACAGGTTAATCCAGGTTATAAACGATCTGTGTGCCAAATATTATCCAAATCCGTTCAGCCAGCCGTGTTTGTGCAAACCGGAACATACATCCAAACAAACTGACCAAAATTCTAAAAACTATATTTTTGGCATCAGACTCGAATATTCAATGTAAGGTTTGATTTCGTTACTATTTATTTTACTACGTCCGCGTAGAGTTTAAACTCTTTTTTTCAATATAATTATGAATTATTATAACAATAACAATATTGAGCTTTGTTCATGGCTAATTGTCCTGCACTATGTGTGATATTTGAGGAATACTCTATAGAAATTCCTACTGTCAAGGACCGGTATCTACATAAATACCGTCCTTCACAGTATTTCTTTATATACAATGTTTTTCACAATTCGGAAGCAGGCACTAAAACAAACATCCCAGTTGGAGAGATTACACGTGAGCAAGCCACATAAACTGGCCGTGGGAGAAACAGTCTTGCCGCAAATCAACTCCAGCAAATTTCAATTTTGTCCCTGTAACTTACCTTCATTGGGAACTGCAATCTTTTAAATTCAAACGGAAGGTCATTTGGTATCAATGGTATCCGCGGCACGAAGACTGTTTCTCCTCTGGCAGATCCAGTTAGGTTTTGGCCTCAATAACATTGCGGCGGAGACCAGTTACTTGGAGTCTAGTTCCATTGCACAATTTTGGAGGCCGTATATTGCGAAGCAACATCATAGGAGCACCTACACGCAACATAAGTCTGTGGCGCGGAAGACCCGACGGATTAAGAGAGTTTAAAAATTCTACAGGATAATTAACCGACTCGTCCATATCGACCATGGTATCAAAAGAATTATAAATAATTTCTTCACGTTCGCATGTATTTATCAACATTTCGTTGATCGCAGCGGCTTGAGCGTTTTTGGGAGTCAAAATGGCTCTCTTGCAAAACCACTCCATCGGTTTGTCTTTAATATTTTTATTCATCTTTAATATTTCTATTCATGAACGAACAACTTCAATACAAAACTTCATCCCCCTTTTCAACCCCTTGTGGGTTTGAAATTTAAAAAAAACAACGATTTACGTTGTGTTAATTTCCAACCATAAGCCGAAATATTAGTGATTTTAACTTAAAACACCTTTTTAAAAACGCTAGTAACCATTGAGGAGTTCCTTCGTGAGAAGACGGTCCTGGCTGCAGGATGAGGTCATGATAAAACTATCTTTATCTATCAAACTTGAACGCGTAAACAAAGTTTCGTGTCCGTGCCACTAACCGTTGAAGAGTTCTCTCTTGAGGAGACGATCCTGGCTGCAGGATTAAGGAATGTCTGTCATAAAATTGTGTTGTCACCAGAACAAAGGTGTGTGTATGAATTTCAGCTCAATCGGTTGTACAAAATTGAGTTGCATTACCTTCATCCCCCTTTTTAACCCTTCGGGGGTAAAATTATTAAAAACGCTGAGACACGTATTAATTAATTTTCAATTGTCAGCCTAAACACAAAATTTGAAGATCCTAACTTCAAAACTGACAGACTTTCATACAAACTTCCATCCCCTATTATACCCCTTTAGGGGTGGAATTCCCAAAAACCCTTTCTTAGTGGAAACCTTCTCTTCACAAAGAACACACCCTCCAAGTTTCATGTCTCTAGGACCAGCGGTTTGGGCTGTGTGTTGATATATCACCCAGTCAGTCAGTCAGTCAGTCAGTTTAACATTTTATATATATAGATAGATAGATTAAAGATTAATGATAAAATCATCTTTATCTATTAAACTTGAACGCGTGAATAAAGTTTCGTGGCCGAGCTACTAACCGCTGAAGAGTTCTCGCTTGAGGAGACGATCCTGGCTGCAGGATTAAGGAATGTCTGTCATAAAAATAATACAATATTTTAAAACTGTATCATGAAAAATCACAAAGTTATAAGCTTGTTCTGTGACCTGGTTGTCAGCACAAAAACGGTGTTACCACGCAGAGCGCCCGCGGGCGGGCCTCCAGCGTCATCCTGAGCTCATTGATAAACATAATTTGGCAGTAGGTACCCAAATTATTGCGATAGGTACTTAATGTCGCTCGGTGTCCAACTTGTAACTTTTTTAAATATTTTTGGGAGAAAATAAAAAGAAAAAAAAAAAAATGCCTACGGCATTAAGTCCGCCATTGTGCAGTTCTTGTGCATCATCATTTTCATCATTTTCCTGCCCTTGTCCCATGTCACTTGGGGTCGGCGCAACACGTTTTTTTCTTCCAATCTCCTCTGTCAACCGTCACGCTATCATTCACTCCTTTAACTTTCATATCATTCCTCACACAATCCATCCATCGTTTCTTTGGTCTTCCTCTCCCTCTCCATCCATCAACGTTTATATTCATCACTCTTTTAGTCACATGCGATTCGTCCCTCCTCATCACATGTCCATACCAAGACAGTCGATTCCCTTTCAACTTTTCTGTAACTGGCGCAACTTTCAAACTTCCTCTAATATACTCGTTCCTTACCTTATCCATTCTTGTCACACCACACATCCACCTCAACATTCTCATCTCCGCTACATGCAATCTTTTTTCATCCATCTTCTTCACAGCCCAGCATTCCGATCCATACAGTACGACAGGTCTGATCACGGATTTGTATATTTTCCCCTTTAATTTGAGGGGCATCCGTGGGTCACACGTTGTTCCAGTGACCTGTCGCCATTTCATCCATCCTGAGTTGATCCGATGCGTTACGTCTCGGTCTACTTCGCCATCCCCTTGGACAAGCGACCCGAGGTACCGAAAGTCGGAACAGATCGGTATGGGCGTTCCGGCAAGAGTTATGGGCACAGGACTGGAGAGACCGCCGAAATCACAGAATAGGTACTCTGTTTTGGTCCTACTGACTTTCAGGCCAACATTCTCCAGTCTTTGCCACCACACCTCCAATCTGCTCTGGACCTCTAGGCCACTCTCGGCAACCAACACAATGTCGTCGGCAAACAGCATACACCAGGGAGCCTCTTCCTGGATGTCCGACGTAAGTGCGTCCATTATCACCAGGAAGAGGTAAGGGCTTAGAGCCGACCCTTGGTGCAAGCCGACAGCCACACTGAAGCTGCCGGTAGTGCCCGCTGTAGACCGGACTTGGGTACTAGATCGACTGTACATCGCTCGGATCAACTGCACATACTTCCCAGGTATACCTTTCTCTTTTAGGGCCCACCACAAAACCTCACGAGGTACCCGGTCGTATGCCTTTTCGAGGTCGATGAACACCATGTGCAAGTTTTTGTGCGCACTTCTATATTTCTCGCACAGCTGGCGGATGGCAAAAATGGCATCCATCGTTCCCCGACCAGGCATAAAACCGAATTGATTTCGTGAAATTTCACTCTCTTCTCTCAGTCGTCTTTCAATAACTTTCTCCCAAACTTTCATACTATGCATAAAGTTTTAATAAATAAATAAATATAACATGGTTTAAAAATTATTGGAATCGATTCAGTTACTTATTCTGAACAAACTATATTCAGGTTTTGCATATACTAAAAAATATAATGTTGTAGAAGGGATAATAACCCTTCGGAGATTAAAGGTGTGATATTATGTATGTTTTTAACACCATGTATTTTCTTGTTTCAGGCAGTGGTATTCAGTGTAGTCCAAGGGCCGTTCATCGAAGAGTTCCACCAGTGTGTGACCCACGGGTTCTACACGCAGCGGTGGCAAGAACAAGCGTATACTACGCTTTCGTTGATCTTCATGTTCATACTACCTCTAGTCATATTGGTGTCCACTTACGTGTCTACAGTCAGAACTATTGCAAGTAAGTATTGGTTTATTTTCCATAACGGTTTTTTTTTTAATTTCATGACCGTGGAAGGTATGCTAAACACGTTCGCGTCGGCATGATTCGGCTCGGTAAAATCGAATGTAGCGTAACGAAGCCGAAAAGCACTTGTTTTCCCCGTCATTGCGATCCTTTTTTTCTTTTGGACCATACCTGGGAACCTTCTAGTTACGGAGATATTGGAGGTCAAAGTTCAAACTTTTCCACAAGTTTTTTTTTAATTACTGGTTCTTAAGGTTTACTTTTCTTTAAATACCTCCTTGTCCCGTTTACTATTCAACGCATCCATCAGCATAATCTTTTGAGTTACATTAAGTTTTACCGTAAAACTCAATTTTTCACCCCAAAAAAGTGCGTAGGGTAGCTTAGTTTTGGAAAGAACCGCTCGCGTAAGCTCGCATTGTGTCGAGCCTGATCAATGATACAGCGATGGCAGATGCCGACCGGAGCTTTCCGATCGGTACGAGCCGAATGATAGCAAAATAATTGTGTAGAGATTTTTAACATCATTTTAGTCGGATTTTTTGTTCCACAAATAATGTCGAATCGGATGTCCGTGCCAAAAAGACATTAGCATCCCTAACAGTATTCAATTTTTCACCCATTTCCTACAGGAAATTGGGATTCTTTTTGCTTTTTGCGGTACAGGTAATACTATTTTGGACCATTATTGTCTTGGCAGTAGGGGGAAGTGCTATCAGATGGTGTTGTAATGGCGAGATAAAACAGATTTAGAAAGAAATAAAAACGTTTACTGGGCGCCGTGAAATAAAACTAAAAAAAAAACCTTTTTTTTTTCTTTCGGATGGGAAATCATCAAATGACCCCTCCGCTCTGGGCGGAGCGGAAGGGAGTGTCAGACTTCTACTGAAACTAAAACCCATCCATGTTCCTTTGTGTTCCAAGACCACGGTATCTCTTTCGAAAAGTACCGCCCAAAAAAAAAAAAAATTTGCTTGCGTAACTATTTGTGTCTCTGTCCGCGCGCCATAGCAGTCTTGTATTTTTTTGACAAATGTGAATACTAAGTACTCGTATTTCTTAGAGGTTCCTATTTTTATTTTCTCGATTTTTGACGATGGTCATTGTTGCTTGATAAACTGTTCATGGCATCTCTTTGATGGTCATCAAAGAGATGCCATCTGATCTTATAATCTTGTAGGTTATACATACCTTCATTCACTTACTCTATTTTTTAATCGTTAACAAACTTGGATTGTCATAAATTGATAAATTCTGTACGCAATTTCATCCAACTCAGCTTAATATTTATTTTTATTAATAACTTTTGTAATAAAGATCTGGACGCATAACGCAAAAGCTGTTTCGAGGAGGCACGGGAAAAGAGCACATGGAAGGAATTGTGGGAGGCCTTTAATAATAATAAATCGTTTATCGTTTCGTTTTTCGTTTTATCGTTTTTCGTTTTATCGTTTTCGTCGCTTTGCCCAGCAGTGGGACAGTACAGGCCACAAAAAAAAGCTTTTGTGCTTTGAATGTGTTTTTTAATGTTTTGTTTTAAATCCATATTTTAAAATAAACTAACAATCACAACACAACAATTGCATTAACAATCCAACGAAAAACAAAAACTAAATAAGCAACTTTTGCTCAGTTCAAACAGCTGTGTACGACTTCACTGTCTAATAGTTTGAAAGAAGTTACATTTCCCGAGAACGGTAGCAGATGGCACTTGTCAAGAAATAAGTAAACTGTCAACTAACTTTATGTAAATACCAACCAAATTCAAGGAGACAGTTCATTATGAAACTAAGTTATATTTGTAACGTATGTTTACTCTATCAAAATAGTCGTTTAATTATTGTTTCCATTACAAATAATTTTGTATCTCTGATTTGTATTCGACATTAATAACACTAGTTTACAAATTCGTATTTTTTCTTTGCTCCAAAGATAAAATCGATTGGATTTGTTTTGTGAGGGCCTTCTTATCACTAAAAATATATTATGTCAAATATTTTTATCACGTCCAGTTTTTTTTTTATAAAACCCACAGATGTTTTGTCTAAATCTGGGTAGTAATCAATTAAAAATAAAAATAACAAAGCCATTTATTTCTCAAAATATAACATGTATTACACTTTTATAACAGTAATTCAGTAACAATGTCATGCAGTATTAAAATCACATGCAACATATAGAAAAGAACTAAATTCAACAAAAGCTTAACATAATAGAATTACTTAATTTAAGTATTTTATGTAGCATTCTTGATATTACATGGTTAAATACCTAATGATCTACCGTTTTACTTAATTTTACAATGTTAAAAAATTAGTAATCAGTTAATATTGTTCAAAAATTTAAAAAAGCAAACTTTTTATGCATTTTTTTTAGTTCATTATCAACTCCAGGCAAATAAAACCTAACAATCGAAAAAAAAAAAAACGAATCAATCAAAAGGAATTGATTACAGAAGCTACAAAACGGCCTATTTCAGCATCATTTTCCACACTCCACCACTTGATGTGCAGTGGGTGACCATCCATTACATATCGAGTTTCCTCCGTGCTTCGGAAAGCACGTTAAGTCCTGGCTGTCATTTGTAGATCTTTGACAGTAGTTATAGGTAGTCAGTGGCCCAAAAAGTCTAACAACCAGTCCTACCAAGGGTATCGTATTACCTAGTACTAACTGGGTTGTGGAGGTCAGATAGGCAGTCGCTCCATGTAAAATACTGGTATTCAGCTGCATCCGGTTAGACTGGAAGCCGACCACAACATAGATGAATCCGAGCAATTTCTTGAAAATATAGTAATTAGGGAAACTAAAATTAGAAAGTATTAAGATTTTAAAACCCCCCGCCCGTCCTTTTTTTTTTGTTTTTTTTTTTTTTTTTATATTATAAAGGTTATACCAACCCGAAGGCAAAACTTATAACTTTTTGTAACATTATAGTTAAATCATTCGATTAAAATTCAGTGTGGGTAGATGACCAATTTTCCAGATCTACATTATTTACAGGATCTATTTCAGAGAACCTGTGCAAAAACTTATAATTAAGTTTTGATAAGGATTAGGAAAATTACATGGGCGTAAAACTTCGTTTTCTTGTTATGAAACTTTGTGTATATCTAAGTACTTGTAAAAACTAATTTAAGTCATAAAACTACAACGCTGGATGTTGCGACCATTTACTGGTTTGGGGTTTTACTCGGAGCGGTCCTGAAATATTTACTGCACACTAATAGTGTTATGATTTTTAATTGCGATTATCAATCAGACTGTGATTATACGTGATGATTAAACAATACTAAGTGACAAAAGAGAAAACGAAATCATCTGTTTTTTTTTTTAATTATTATTTACTTTAATATGGTATTGTATGATTTAAAACACTCTTTTTTACTCATGCCCCGTAGTGTCTTATTGCTGATTGATAGCTTTGTATCCAGGTAGTTTTATTTTCTGTGTTTTTCTGTAACCCTGGTACTTTTCAAAACAGCTGCCTGAACCTGTATGTATTTTTAACATTATTGACCAAACGTTGCTTAAACTCTTAGTTCCAGTTAATTTATGTTTGCCTGGTAGTCCATTTTAATAAATAAACAATTAGGACAGTTGATCTAAAACTGTCTATCGATATCATTAAGGAATCCATCATACCCCCTCTATTTTTCATCATGGCTGCGCTTTGAGGAATAAACCTTTAATATTTTAAATTTGAATTTGTGAGCCCAACTAATGGTTGCGCTTCGAGGAATAATTTAGTTGCGCTTAGTTGGTTGCGCTTAAAAATAGTTGCGCTTTAAGGAATACCCCACTGCTTTTATGCAAAGGACGCCTTTATTTATAACGTAAAAAAATTAAACGCCTGAAATGCGACTGTGGGGCCATACTGGCTTAAAAAAGGCAGGCAATATGCGATCTAGAGCGAGCTTTAGTAATCCGAAGTATAATATTCTTGGCCAAGGATTATGTTAAATAAAATATAAATAAAGGTACTCCTTAACTCGAAAATGTTAACGAAGTACATACATGACGTACTTATCAAAACTTATGACACGCATTGCGGTACGCGTCTTCAGTCTCTTTTCAACCATTCGGCAGCTCCGTTGACAAACTCAATAAATGGTATATACCTACATCTCGAATTCATTAAAACTTTTACTGACTTTCATATTTTCACATCCTTCTAAAGCCCTGTATTTCATTGATATAGTTAAAAATTTAACCAAATCATAATTCGACTTTAAAATAATTACAAATTGCTGTAAACGAATTTCATAACGAACTTCTGCGGAAGCTCGAAAAGTAAATATTTAGATTGAGGTCCTAATATTATTACGAAGTTTTGGTATCCATAAATAATAACACTGCGGTTGATAAATTATTGAAATGCCAACATAATATTGGTTGATTTAGGTTCAGAAGTTCCAAAAAGATTGGCGGTATAGGAATGGATGGGCTTCGCGAAAAAAAGACAGTTATTTCACATGATTACTTTCTGTCTTTCCATTTCGTTATTCCTCATTTATATCTACAACATTAGTTTTAGTATATGCGAAACCTGAAGCACGTGTCTAGTATTTTTATGTAAAGAATCTATGTACAAAATTTCAAAACTGTATCATGAAAAATCACAAAGTTATAAGCTTGTTCTGTTACCTGGTTGTCCGCAATAAAACGTGGTCACCACGCGGCACAGCCGCGCACGCGCCTCCAGCGTCGTCTTGAGCTCATTGATAGTAATAATTTGGCAGTAGGTACCTAAATGATTGCGATAGGTACTTAGTGTCGCTCGGTGTCCAACTTGTAAACTTTTTTTAATATTTTTGGGACAACATATAACATGGTTTAAAAATTATTGGAATCGATTCAGTTACTTATTCTGAACAAACTATATTTAGGTTTCGCATATACTAAAAATAATGTTGTAATATCCACAGACAGTCATTTTTTTATAAGGCTATGTTTTAATACAAAGGGCATAAAAATAACGAGTAATTTTCATAAAACAAAAAATTGGATAACGAGAAAGTTGTTGTTACAAAAGATGTGTCGAACAAAATAATTATTAATTATTCGTGAAATATTCGAGTACTTATACTTTGGGTTGAATACTTTAATTTCAAATAGTTTTATCTCGAATACTAGCAGTATTACGATGGGTATTGATAATTTATTATGATCTATCCTTTTTGGGCATTCGCTTCGGCGAGACAGTTTTTATTTTCTAGCTCATATTCCCTTTTCAAGATTTAGCACAAAACAAAAGTAATGTGACTGTGAAGCTTCCACCAAAATTCTAGAATATATAATGTATATGAATAAAAAACAACGCTTAAATATATTTATCACATTTTCAAATTATCATATTCGCTAACAAATTCCGATCATACCTTCTGTATCACGACATCTCGCGATAAAAATTGCTTCATAAAATTGGAAAGTATTTTAAAATGAAAGGCAAAATAACCTTTTTTGCCTCCCTTCCTCGAAATTCTAAAGTTATTGTGCCTACCGTTGATTAAAAAGTTTCGTCATAAATATTTCTAATTTGTTTCAGAGAGCGAAAAAGTATTCAAACCTGAAGTCCGGAGCCAGGAGAAGTACTTCACTCCTGACATGAATCGAACAAGACTTATTGTTAGAGCAAAAATGAAGTCCTTGAGGATGTCTGTCGTCATAGTGGCCGCTTTCCTGATCTGGTGGACACCTTATTATGTTATGATGATTATCTTTACATTCCTCAATCCTGACAAAGACGTAAGTACCTTTTAATTAAACCGGTACACTTCAACTAACTTATCTGCGCAAGCGATAAATCATAGAAATAAAATAAATGTCCCAAGTTTGACAAATCGATGCAAATTTTCTTGACAAGCAGCGCCACCTTGAAATACACTCTTAAAGTGGTCATACTATACGGGAAGTTTTGACGCTTAGCCGAAATCGGAACTACCGCAGCCATCTTATTTTTTTGCATTTAGCAAAAAAATACATCATTGATAACAAATAGCGTCTCCTTGCCAACTTCATTCGAATAATTAAGATCCTTGTAGCTTCAGTCATTAACATTTTTCTTCTAGAATAAATAAATAGGCACTTGTCACTTTCCGCAGTTGCGCCGTCTCATGGGCGTATGGAGATTGGGCATAACATGTAAAGTGTACTCCGAAAAATAAACCGATTTGGACAAATGATGAGTCGTTACGTTCAAAATGTTCCTCCAATTTGCATGAAACACAGACAGTACAAATGTTTCAGGGGATTCTTTTGTTCGATAAAAATATAAAACTCAATTTACTGGAACCGTTTCATGATACTTTGACCTTTAAAAAACGTTTATATTTTCTGAAATTAGCAATAAAAGTCCTTTATTTTCCTTTATTAAAAATAACGTAGGAAGAAAATGAACTTTTTTCAATAATTTCTTAAACGACAATTTCTCCGAGTCTTCGCACAGTATCTATATTGTGCGAACCAATGGTCAATAAAATTGTGCACAAAACGATTTTCGAACTTTGAATTTATTCAACCTAAACCTTTTGGATTACCGGGTGAAATTACCTATTTTGTCATCAAAATAACGACACAGGTTATTTGTCGTCTTTCATTTTAGATAATTTAATGTGGAATAAGCTGCCTGTAACGTTTTCTCTTGCACTGTAGGCACGCACGGCGACCAATCAAGCAATACAACACCAGCTTATGAGGATCTTTCTTTTTATTTGAAAATACAAAGCGATGGCCTCGCTTTGTATAAATTTATAATATCTTATACTGAAAATGTGAAGCTTGATGTGTCACCATGTAAGCACCTCCGTCGCAGAATGTGCACTTTAAAAAACTACGATATACTACGATATACTGAAACATTATTTCTGTTTGATATTATTATGGCAATAATCAAATTCAAATCTTTATTTGCATTCCATTATGTGTGAAGATCTTACGGACCCTGTACAGCACAAAGTATAAAATTTATGTGAGAAAATAAAATTAATACTGACTCAATTTACAATTTTAAAACATGTGCTTAATATTAATTAACTAAATTATAACATTAATTTTATTGAGATCTGTTGAACTTTTATCATTATTAATAACACTTGATTTTTAATTGACATTAATGGCCTGAAAGTGTATTTTGCACTTAAAGCTTTGAAGCTTTGCCTTTGTAACTACGAAACTTGACACAAAATTTTCGTATTCTATTTGTGTTCAACAAAATTATTTTACCAGGAACCGAGTTTCAAATTACGCGGTACCAGTTTCGTGTAGTGATTATAATTAGGAGATATCAAAAATACATTGTGTAGGTACTAATTGGCTCTACACGAGCTGCTCATGACAAAAATATTTTACACTGCAAATTGAATACTACAATTTTATCTAGCATAACAAAATTAGAATTAAATAAGCAGCTCTTCATAGTGTTTTCGGGGACGTACATAAATCAGACAAATAACTAATATAAAATCTAACTTCATTAAAATGATAGCTATCAAACTAATGTAACTAGTAGCATTGATCAGAATATAAATAATTACAAATGCATATTTAAGCAGTCAGAATTTTACGCTATGTAAATGTAAACTATAAAGAACATACTCGTAGTAATCATAAAATTTTAATGACCTAATGATGTACATACATCCTGACAGCTGTCATTTTAATTGAGTTAATTTTTTAAGATCTTATAACGTGTTGTTTCAAAGTTTCCGTTTAGGGCTTTGATGCATTAATTATTTAAAAAACCTAGTTGCACAGTTCCTTGCAAATGTCACATCAGAAAGTATCGTCGGTACATCAAACTAAAAAATAAAACAAAAAAATCGCAAGAAGTTCTGATTGACTAAACGCGAAATCAAACTTAGACTGACCACATAAAGTAGTTTTTAAACGCGAGCATCGCGTGTTATATCGCTTTCTAATTAAGTGCCCAAAAAGCAGAAGAACAAGAGCTCCGTGGACTCAAATCGATTTTTATTTATTTGATTTTGTACAAAAAAATGTAATGATACATATTGCCGCCATTTCCATGAATATTGAAAATGTGGATTATTGACAATTATTGTGTTATAAAGTTACAAAAAATTGTTTTCGAGAAATAAAATAAAACTCATCAGTTCAATAATTTTCTTCAAGAAAAGGTACCTGTTATGAACGTACCGTAATTGGGAGCGAAGTATTATGGAACTGATAGGAAGGTATATACCTTACGGTACCTACTGTAATTGAAATGTCTACTTAGATGTCGGTTTTGCAATATAATATGTATGTTAGAGGAAACTTGTATTTCTGCTCTGTTGCCTTTTATTATTAACAGACGATAAAATTTTGTCGTGGTGTCGCGCTGAAATACATAATAACTTAAGACACAGATGCAGGTGCTGAAAACCTCAAACGGCGCAAATACAATAACTTAGTTGGTGGTTATGTGTTTGAGCCGTTTGGGGTTGAAACACTAGGGCCGAGTGCCTACCTAGTATTTCGGGATATCGCCAAGCGGTTGGTCGACTCTTCACGTGACAAGAGGGCCGGCCATTTTTTGGCCAAAGAATCAGGATTGCCATCCAAGGTGGCAATGCTGCCAGCCAGAATTGCCACATCGCAGTGATGACGCGACGCGACGCGTGACGCGATGTGGACGACATTTTTGAGGCCCTGTAATTCTTTTCCCATTTGATACTTTTACATATTTTTATTATTAGTTAAGGGAAAAAGAAATTATAGTGATCAATGATTCCAATTATGTTGGCCTCTCGATTGCTTTCGTTTGCAAAAATACCCATAATGACTATCCCTCAAAACGCCTGCCCTTTACCAACTCCTAATATTTAGGCTGTGGATAACACGCACTACAAACAAAGAAAGAAAATAAGTTTATTTGGTCATGCCACAAGTGCACACAACATTAAACAACAAATAACAAAAAAACTTGAATCGAAACACAACATGATTATTGTGTCTCACGGCTGCGCCAATAAGGTCCAGGGGGGTTAGTATGACGTCTTAAAGCAAGGGGTAATTCAAGTGTGGGAAAGAGACAAGGCTATACAGGTCGTCTAGTGCCATCTCTTTCTCACACTGCAATTACTCCTGCGTTAAGATGTCATGGTAGGCCACCAGTTCAGTAAAATGACGAGCAGCTAGACTGCCCGACGTTGGTTACAACCCAGCAAGTCTATTAAGTTAGAAGAACCTCGATTCTGCAACATTAGTTTTATTATATGCGAAACCTGCAACACGCGTCTAGTATTTTAATGTAAAGAATCTATGTACAACATTTCAAGACTGTATCATAAAAATCACAAAGTTATTAGCTTGTTCTGTTACCTGGTTGTCCGCACAAAAACTTGGTCACCACGCGGCGCTCCCGCGCGCGCGCTTCCAGCGTTGTCTTGAACTCATTGATAATAATAATTTGGCAGTAGGTACCTAAATGATTGGTCGCTCGGTGTCCAACTTGTAACCTTTTAAAATGTTTTTGGGACAAAATATAACATGGTGTCAAAATTGTTGGAATCGATTCAGTTACTTATTCTGAGCAAACTATATTCAAGTTTCATCATCATCATCATCATCATCATTTCAGCCGAAAGACGTCCACTGCTGGACATAGGCCTCCCCCAAGTGTCGCCACATTGACCGGTCCCGTGCGTCTCGCATCCAGCGGATCCCTGCAACCTTTACGAGGTCATCGGTCCACCTAGTGGGAGGCCTTCCAACGCAGCGTCTTCCAGTTCGCGGTCGCCACTCCAGAACTTTTCGGCCCCATCGACCATCCGTTCTGCGAGCAATGTGCCCTGCCCACTGCCACTTAAGTTTGGCTATTCTTCGGGCTACGTCGGTAACCTTGGTTCTCTTGCGGATCTCCTCATTTCTGATTTGATCACGCAAGGAAACTCCGAGCATAGCCCTCTCCATTGCCCTTTGGGTGACTTTCAGCCTTCTGATGAGGCCCATTGTGAGCGACCACGTTTCGGTCCCGTATGTAATCACTGGCAACACACACTGGTCATAGACTTTCGTCTTGAGACACTGCGGTAAGTTGGACGAGAAGATACCACGCAACTTCCCGAACGCTGCCCAGCCGAGTCGGATTCGACGATTGACCTCTTTCTCGAAGTTAGACCTACCTAACTGGACCGTTTGTCCCAGGTAGACATAATCGTCTACAACTTCGAGTGTAGAGTCTCCGATCTTGATAGGAGTGGGTGTTACATGGGCATTCAACATGACTTTGGTTTTGTCCATGTTCATTTTAAGACCCACTCTTTCGGAAGCTCTACTGAGGTCATCGAGCATTGTACTGAGGTCCTCCATGGTCTCAGCCATGACCACTACATCGTCGGCAAACCGAAGGTGAGAGATATACTCGCCATTGACGTTGATGCCTAGCCCTCTCCAGTCCAGAACCTTGAAGACATCCTCCAGTGCAGCGGTGAACAGTTTCGGAGATATGACGTCTCCCTGTCTCACACCTCGCTGCAGAAGGATAGGTTTCGAGGTCTGGTCCTGAAGTCGGACTGACATGGTGGCGTTTTTGTACAAACTCTTCAGCACCTCGATGTACCGATAGTCGATTTGGCACCGTTGGAGAGACTCAGATTCAAGTTTCGCATAAACTAAAATAATGTTGTATACAATACCATACGAGTATTCATTTACAATTTATAGCTTAACAAAGAGGTGAATATTCTGGTACGAAATCAAAACAAAGCTGACTAAATTCCCACAGTTTTTGGGGCCTGTTAAAATGATTAAAATTTTGGTAACAGGTAAAACAAACAAAGTGTGTTATTCATCATAGGTTTTGTTTATTATTTCGTGTATATTGATGTTGTTGTATACAAAATAACGAAATATAATAATATATTTATTTACTTTCCTCGTTGAACTTAATTCATGCGATACACGATATTTGTAATTCAATACAGTAATAGAATTTACTTCTGCTCGTGATATAAACGAGTAACATTAGATTAGCAGCGGTAATCGAATTTCCTTTGCAACGACTACATAGAAAATGGGAAAAGTATGCCTGTTACAAAATGGTTTATCTAAACAGCATATTATTATACAATAGGGAATATGCAAGAAATATAAAACATCTTTTATTTCTTAAAAATGCCTTGTATTGGCCCATAAAAGCATTTGTGGTTTACAATTTAATATTTTTTATAGCTTTTTTTGGTGAAACGGAAAGTATACTCAAAACGCATCGTCCCTTGATAGCGCCGGTAGTGACGTCAAAGTCTATGTGTCAAAGAAACACTTTTATTTGAAAAGTACTTAAAGTTTCACTTAGATTTTATTATAATATTGTTATTGCAATACTTGATTGAATAAAGCACATATGCAATTAGTAAGTAAGTGACGTCACATAACATGACATGAATGGCCGCGACAGTGACGGACGTTTGAACTGTCGTAGAAAATTGTAGGAGTTTAATTTTTTTTTTGAGCGACAAGCAATAGTTAGACTTGACTTTTAATTATTTTCTTGGGTTGATATTTTATTGATATAAGTGAAAAAAAAATGACACGCAGGATATTATTTTCGAGTTATAGACAGTTGCGTTACTTTGTAGAAGGAAACCGCCATGACCTATGTAGAACCAAAAAATCGAAGACTTGTGTTGTGACATCTATCAATCCGCACGAGGTGCATGTTGTGGCTTTCGGCCAGCTCTCTCTCAGAAATAGGAGGCGTTTTGAAGGCCAAACAAAAGTATAATTCATTTTCAAGCCGTTTAATTCTTAATATCAATTAAAAACGAAGTGACGTTTGAATACCGTCATAATAAAATCATTTACTTCATTTCAGCACCATTATACTGACATAATTTAAAACTTTTATTCGACAAATGGAAAATTTAAATGAAAAAGTTTTCGAAATTCATTACAACCATTAAATGGAATGCTTCTATTTGAAAAGTTGAGCGTGTTTAATGTGTCACTTAATTAGCGTTTTCAATCTAAAATGTAAATTGTCAAGGCTTTAAAGACGTATTTACTTAACTAGTTATTTCATTTAGGTCTTTTTATGTGGTTAGTGCCTAACCTGGTGGCAGAGTTTTTATGCCGCCCATGGGCCTCTGATTTGGCTTTAGATGCCGTCGAGAAATATCTCGCAGGCAAGCTGGTTTCCTCGCGATGTTTTCCTTCACCAGCAAGTGATAATTATACAATACGCACATGAATCCGAAAAATCAGAGGGTTTGGGTCTTGGGTTCGAACTCGAGACCTATGACTTAGGTTATAAAAGTTGATTAGTAAATTAGTACCTAGTAGAGCATGTAACGGAGATATTCTCATCTCCGTTACATACTCATGCGCATACTTGTTGAAGTGGATGTGTGGTGTGACAAGAAGAAGAAGAACGACAAGACAAGAAGAACGGGTAAGGTATAATAAGGAACGAGTATAATAGTGGAAGTTTAAAAGTTGCGCCAGTTATAGAAAAGTTGAAAGGGAATCGACTGTCTTGGATTGGACATGTGATGAGGAGGATGAATATAAACGTTGATGGATGGAGAGGGAGAGGAAGACCAAAGAAACGATGTATGAATTGTATGAGGAACGTTATGAAAGATAAAGGAGTAAATGATAGCGTGACGGTTGACAGAGGAGAAACGTGTTGCGCCGACTCCAAGTAACATGGGATAAGGGCGGGAAGATAATTAGTAACTAATAGAGTAAATTAGTTTGGTTGTCACCCCAAAGCAATAGTTACCCCTGTATCAAAAAAAAATCTTCTTCCTCATGACTGAGGGTCGTGACCACATGAGGTCGTTGCTTTTTCCACCAACGCTCTCCATGCTTGACGGTTTTCGGCCATGCGGACGGATGCCTAGAAATTTCCTCTACAGACTTCCTTTACATCTGTCCATCTTGTTGGTGATCTTCCACGGCCCCTTTTTCCTTCCACGTTTCCAGCCACAATAAGCTTCTCCAAGCTATCAGGCTCCCTCCTTGCCACGTCTCCGAAGTACTGTAGGAGTCGTTTCATGCAGATGGGCGATAGGCGATCAAAGGTGTTGTACTTCGTAGCACGACCATGAACGCATTTATTATAACTTTAGTTGGTAATAAAATCTATAAAAATAAATCTATAAATCTATAATATGGTATAAATATACTATTTTATACCTCTAATTAGAAATTTTATACCTCTAAATTATCGTAGGTATACAGGTCATGCTGGGAAGATTCGTTCCCAGCACGACCATGCTAAAATTCTAGATGGCATAAAAGTTGGTGAAACGGGAGCGTGCCTAAAAATTTTTACTCATAATGTACTCCTTTTTCATATGTTAAAATTAAGAATATACGTTCAAACAATAATAAAAATATACGGTCGTTTGTTATTTTTACACTTAACGCCATCTACTGTCAAGTATCTATACTGATTAGGCAGAAAATGTTTTATTGCTTTTCTAACAATTTACGACAATTTACCAGTAATGAAATAGTATAAATAGTTTTACATTATGAGTAAAAATTTTATTTATTAAATTAAAATGATTTTATTACCATCTAAAGTTATAATGAATGCGTTCATGGTTGTGCTACGAAGTACAACACGATCAAAGAAGAACGAAGATCAAAACAAATATGTAATCAAAATAATAGCCAACTAAAAATGTACACCGTAAAAGTTTTCAGTTTCATAATAATTAGTCAGTTGGGAGTTCTCACTGATTAATTGGAAACTGTTAAGATTGTTACGAGTTCAATTAATAAATATTTGTTTCAAAATTTGCCACTGAACTATGAAATAGGTATCATTCTATTCTTGTTTTTGTCATTTCTTACAAGACTACGAAATAATTGTTCCTAATTTTTTTTATTTATTACAAGCCTTGTTCACAATGGAATTTCCAAAAAGGCGAACTTTATTTATTTATTTAGACTTCATGTAGGTACAAGAGTGGTACATAGACGGACGGTACAAGACATTCTCTACCAGTCAACCGTTGGGTCAAATAGGACTGCATTGTGATAGAGTACAAAAAAAGAAATAAGAGAAATACCATTTTGTTAACATAACGTAACACATAACTTTCCATCCTCAAATCATTTATAATCATATTTTGCGGGATCCTTCATGAGTGCTGACTTTCGTTTTAAAAGGAACTTGTTCCCACCCAGGTCGGGCAAAGTGTTATTGGGTTATTCATTCAGGAATTTCTCAGTAACAGCCACGGAGTATGGATTTGTGCCCGGTTGATGGCAATAGGCTCGCCCCCTATGATATGGGAGTTCATTGGACTTAAACATAACTGGCAAAATGTAGATGTACTATTAGAGTACACTTTTGTCTGACCCTTCGGAGATTACAGGCATGAAGTTATGTTTTCTTTTTTATGTTTTTCAAAAAATCATGCTTCTAGTCCCAGAGCTTCAGTTTTTGCGTTGTCTGTCAGTACGTTTAAGAGATTGTATTCCTTTATTTATTTTCTATACATATTGTTTACATTTTTAAATATTTCAATACAAAGTAATATAAAAAAACCATTTAAAAATATAGAAAACAGTAGGGCCCCACCGGCATTGGAAACAGGGTCCGATCTACCAGTGGTCAGGGCTCTTGAGAGAGGAACCTCCTAACGATACGTGCCGTGTCCAGAAGTACTGCTTTCTGAATCAAGCCCCATCTAGCTGCCAAGCAAGGGCCTCCTCAGATTGGCTCCTGTATTAATTATTACTAATATTATTTAATTATTATTTTGCCAGTCTCTTGGGCACATTACCAGCTGACAGCGTAGAAGAGGAGTTTTTTGATGGCCTTTTATAGTTTGTTGTTAGTTTATTTATTTTAGGTTATTTAATAGTTTTTAATTAATAATGTATTTAGTTAGTATCGTAAAAAAAATATATAATAATATTTAAAAAAATAACGTGTTCTGTATCAATGAATGTTACTAAATTCTATTTATAGTCATTTGTCATTTGCCTAAAAGGAATTTGAGGTGTAATGTATTATTCCTGAATGCTGGTTTCCGTTCCATTGGCAAATGTCCGTCTGTAAACAGACACCGGAAATTGAGGCCTTCAGTGGAAATTTAATCAGGAATATGCTATTATTACACTTGATTACTTTGTGCGAACAAAATAAATAAATTACTCAACGAATTGTACTAATCAAATCCAATAATTCGGGTATTTTGTGCGTATTTTCGTGTTCCCCTAATCACATTTGTTCGCATTAGTTAATTAGGAACTACGTATTCGTATAAAAATGACACAACACTTTTTCACAAATATGATTTTGTTGCGGAAAAACCATTTTCCGCAGTAATGCTATGTTGCAGATTAGCTCGTGGCTAAATAATAACAGCCGCTCGGGTCGGTCATCAGGTTAAGCCGCTCTTGCCTAGGTTTGTCCGGTAGTCGGTGGCCCGAAAGTCTTACAAAACCAGTCTTACCAAGGGGTATCGTTTTACCTTGTACTAACTGGGTTGTGGAGGTCAGATAGGCAGTCGCTCCATGTAAAATACTGGTATTCAGCTGCATCCAGTAAGACTGGAAGCCGACCCCAACATAGTCGGGAAATGGCTAGGCAGATGATGTAATGCAATTATACAATGTTGCCAACAACATGTTTCCTAGACAAAAACATGTTGCTGAACAAATATCGAGCAACTTTTGTGAACTGTGTGTTTGGAAATAGTTACCCTTGTATCGTAGACTCGAAGCAGGTAAAAAGGCTTCTACTTGAAACATTAGATACGCGTTAGTGGCATATTATCTTAAAAGTAAACATCCGAACATAAGATCCCACTTACTTCTGAAGATAGACTGTATTTTCTCTAGTAGATATATGGTTTACAAAACAACGGCTTCGTCCTAAACAAATATTTTTCGATACTCGCTATAGCAGTTGGTAGGTACTTATTTTCGGATAAATCTGCACTAATTCTCGGCTAAAGTGTACTACCTCGTTTAGGATTTACAAGCTAAGCATGAGTTGACACATATATTTTGAATCTATATATATAAAATTAATCTCTATTTCTCTTGGTCACGGCATTACACATGAACGGCTGGACCGATTTCGCTAATTCTTTTTTTGTTCTGTTTGTTACTGTCAGGAGAAGGTTCTTAGGTAGGTAGTAGGTGGGTAGTAGGTAGGTAGTAGGTAGGTAGTAGGTGGGTAGTAGGTGGGTAGTAGGTGGGTAGTAGGTGGGTAGTAGGTGGGTAGTAGGTGGGTAGTAGGTGGGTAGTAGGTGGGTAGTACGTGGGTAGTAGGTGGGTAGCAGGTGGGTAGCAGGTAGGTAGCAGGTAGGTAATAGGTAGGTAGTAGGAAAAGGTGCATTGCAATAAATTACAATATGTTCTCTTCAAATTTATTAACAACTCCTTGGTCATGGTGTTCATTAATCACTATGACATAAGGTCGTAGTCAAATAACGTCAAAGTGACCACGGTACTGCTTTGGCGAGAAAACAGACGAGTCAGCAACAAACTAGTTCCAATATCCAGTTTACTAATTAATCGATGAACACTTCAGTTCTCTCAATGAAGAGGCGGATCAATTGAGTGAGGAATTATATGAAAGAAAAAGGAGTAAATGATAACGAGACGGCTGATAGTGGAAAATGGAAGAAACAAACGTGTTGTGCCGACGCCAATTATCAGGACGGGCAGGAAGATAAATATAATTTCAATATCATTAAGACTGAAAACGGGGTATTTACCATCTCAGGTCCAGTTGAAAACCAGCGTCGGGCACTAACTGCTCGGTAATTTGCTGAACTGGGTCTATTTGGCGCGGCCGTGAGACACACAATATTATTTCTTTTTTTTCTGTTTAGTTTTAACCTTTTTTTATTGTGTAAATTTAAGTTTTTTTTTTATTTTTGTTCTTGTCTGTTGTGTGCACTTGTGGCATGTGCCAAATAAATATGTTTTCTTTCTTCTTTCTTACCATGTTCATTAATTGTTTCCAGTTTCCAATATTTCGGCGCTGTTGCCAGCTTCAGTGAACAGAATAGTTCTTTTCCTAGAATTCTGTTTTGAATCTCTGCCCTAACAAGCTTCTTGTAAAATTCGCGATAGAACGTAGTTCGTACTTGGTTTGAATACACGACTTGGGCAGTGTTATTGGGGATTTGATTAAGTAATTCTCAGAATAGCCCAGAGCCCCGGATCAAGCTCGACTTCTATTACAATAACTAACGAAACGTGGGTGTTCTGTTCCAAGCCCGTCATCCCACTATTTCTCAGAACACTGAACCATTCAATTTTGTTACATTGTAATCATACCCTTCCTTGTTGCCATAAGGTTCGATTCCCAGCTCGGGCAAACTTTTAGCGGGTTTTTCCATAAGGAATTTCTTAGTAGCAGCCACGGAGTCTAGATTTGTGCGCGGTTGATGGCAATAGCGTCGCCCCCTATTACATGGGACTTAAAACATAACTGGCGAAATGTGGGTGTACTATTAGGTACACCTCTGTCTAACCTTTCGGGAATTACAGGCGTGATGTGTGTAGATAGCATTAGCATCATAATGTTATGTATAATCGTAACCTTTGTGTAAGTTAAGCCAATGAAAAGTGAGCAAGATTTTACCGATGCCACTAAAAATGTGGCTGGGTCACACTGGATAGAGATGGCGGTGGACAAAATGTTGTGGCATAGCTTAGGAGAGGCTTATGTCCAGCAGTGGATGCCCACTGCTGAGAGGCTGAGTTAAATCCATTTTTTTAAGTAGGTTAACCTAAGAGGTTGTCATCTGCTTAACCGGATTATCTTGTGAGCCTTGAGTGTAAGGCCTCCAGCCAGGGCAAAAAAAACTTACAAACTAAGGGACTACATCCTAAGCGCACTCCCTGTTGGTACGAGCCACGGCTTAGGGCGTCGCTGGGGGAGGACAGTTTAAAGCCAATGAACCAGCTCAACCATTTATAATTAATTTTCAAGCGTGTGTTTATGACAATTTGGTTGAACGTGGATGTCCAGATGGAGCTCTGTTGCCTGCTCTCAAAGTGTCAGTTTATGTTATGTATGAAATTAATTCTCATTTCTCTTCCACAGCAAAGTGAAGAGCTCCTAAACGGGATCTTCTTCTTCGGCATGTCAAACAGTCTAGTCAATCCCGTTATATACGGAGCCTTCCATTTATGGCCTAAGAAGAGATCTCATCGCCACAGTGACAGGTATGAAAAACTTTTTACATAACTCTTAACTTCGGCGAAACTCGAGGTAAACAGAATATCGATTATAAGGGTTCCGCCATGAAAGGACTTATCGAAATGCTGTGCGCCTTCCTACAGTCCCCTCGCGGTTTGTTTACCATACGCGATTGTTAGGCACGTTATCTCGTCTTGAGCTGGAGAAACATTTTCATAAAACGTGTTGAAATCGCTATTTATTTCTCTTTATAAATTCTCTCAGTTTTAATCTTTATCTCTATTGCCTATCGTGTATTGTTTATTTTGTTTTAACATGATTATAAGTGAATATTTCACCAGTGCGAAGACACAGTCTTCGCACTGGTGAAATATTCACTTAGTGGTAGTAAATATACACTAAAGTGGACCATTGTACGGTGATGTTCTTTACTTAAGGTGGAAACGCCAGGGCAGCCCGCGAAATTCAATTTTTCTTACTTTTTTGACATTTGCAGGTCAATGTCAGGTTGTATGTTGATGAAAAATGAGTCGCGCAAGTATCACGTATGTAGTTACAGAATTATAATCGTTAAAATCATTAATACATTAATTAATACTGTATATTATCTCTGCATCACCCTAAGGTAGACTGGTAGAAAATGCCTATGGCATTAAGTCCGCCATTGTGCAGTTTTATTACTTGTGCATAAAGTTTTAATAAATAATAAAAAATAATACAACCCTCTAAGTTAATTTAAACTATTTCATGAAAAAGTCATTCAATGGGATTAAATGAACTTAGAGGGTTGTATTGATGATTTTAATGATTATAATTCTGTAATTACATACGTGTTACTTGCGCTACTCATTTTTCATCAACATACAACCTAACACTGACCTGCAAATTGCAAAAAACGTAAGAAAATTTGAATTTCGCGCTTACACCTTAATAATACAATAAGTCAGAGCCGGAGTCAGATGACGGTATAATTTACGAACCTAGTCATAATACAAAAATATTAACCCTCCCACATATCTAGGTACGTATATTAAATTAGAGACATCAACAACAGAGGTTGTATTAAATAACCCTACTTGTGTACCTACGCAAAGTTCTCTGTGGTAATGTCAAAACAAATTAAATAATGCTACAATGTTAATTTAATAAAACATGACCTTTTTTTGCCATTCAGCAACGTTTGTTTTTTAACCCTAATCATTTCGACCGTAATTGAAATCGGTTAGTATAAAGTTTTCACTTAGATCTTTCTTACAAAGGAACGAAACCAATAGAAAAGAATGAACATTTTCATTCAATACTAATTTGCATGATGACCAGACACAAAAGAATTATCCAATTTGCCTCTTCTAAAGGGAAGAAAAACCTATTTTGAGTAGAAAACGCTATTCCTTAAGTATACTATTGTTATGTAAAGGCAAGAAAATAGAAAGAAATTTTCTAAAAACTGTTAAGTTTCTTACACACTTAACTTAAGTTGTTCATATTCTTTACAGACATAATGGAACCTCTGCATTTTTCAAATCTTTACGATTTTTATGTCAGTCAGTCTTATAACTTGATTTAAATCTCCTGAATACAAATTATAAACATAAAATAAATGAGCGCTAAGTAAAGCTTAGCTCTAAAATACAAGAAAATTTTCGTCAAAAACATTTTTTAGGTAAAAATCTGTAGAGATTGAATAAAGAATACCCATAACTTTAAAGCCAAAACGTTTACTGTAAACCATTTTAGGTCGACTACTCATGACAAGGAATAAACAGTGTTGTCAGAGGTTCTAGCACGAGCGCGCGGTATGGACAGAACGTAAATACGTCGTTATTAAATTAAAAACACTCGTTTTACATATATTATTTTCTTAGTTTTACGAATTAATTTAAGTCAAGGAACGATACTGATTGTGCTTGTTGCAAACAATTTAACTAAAATGCTATTGGATTATTATTTCAATCAATACAAATAAAAAAAAAACAAAAAATCAAAGATTGATTGATCAATTCCTAGATTGATTCCTAGTGTGGGGCAAAGTTTTTTTAAAATTATTATTCCCTTTATTTATTTTCATACAAATCTTCTACATTTTAAAATATTTCTTAAAATAAAAACAATATAAAAAACATTTAAAAATATTAAAAAATTGTAGCCCACCGGTATCAGGAACAAGGTCCAAGCTACCAGCGGTCAGGGCTCCAGAGAGAGGAACCTAAATTATTATTTTTATTTTTATTTATTTTTTGTTTTTTTTTGTATTTCCGATTTAAAAATCGACTTTTTTACGTAACGTCTACACCGTGAGCTCGTGCTAGAGCCTTTGACAACACTGCTTATTACTTGTCATAAGTAGTCGAACTACAATGGTTAACAGTAAACGTTTTGGCAAAATGATTTTCTGATAGTTCAAATGACGTCATAAACTCAGCACAAAATTAATTCAACCACAACTTTGGCTTTTATCTCCAATTCATTTGCGAGGCTACGATTAAACGATCCATTATTGTAATTTTAAGTGCGTTTGTAATTAAAAAGCGTTTCAACAACTTTATCCGAAATTTTTAATTTATTTTTGGCAATCACCCATTATTTTATTTTTTGTACAGTATGTAAGTGGGTAATAATATTTTCAAAAGCGATTAAAATCATATTAAAAAAAATAATAATGATTTAATTTATAGATACTATTTAATTATTTGTTTTACATCAAATATACGTAAGTAATTATAGGGATGATTATCAAACTTTATGGATTTTGCATCGAAAATATCGATCCAAAGAAATTATCGATGATGCAAAACGACTTCAGTTTCTAAATTCAAAGGCACCATAAACAGTTATAATTACCGTTCAAACAACACATAACTTAGGATAATTCGCCGATACCACTCCCTAGTGTAAGAGAAAACAAGCATAAGTTTGACAAATGAATAGATTGTACTAACAACTTTGTCCACACAGTCCTTATTTGTAGTCAGCACAAAATACTAAGCTGAAGGCAAAATATGGCCCCTCTCAGCTTTTACATCCGCCACGTTTCACGCCTGTAGGCGAAAAGGAATGAAATAGAAACTAGCGTTGCTAAAGAATTTTTTGCGGAATTTCGTGAATGATATTGAATTTTAAGACAGCTTGAATGTGGACCATTTTGTAATGTAAGATTTTCGCCATTTTGTTCACTTGTTTTGGCCTTCTTAACCCTTTAACAGGCAAAACGGTCTGGGAATTGAAAAATAATGCCATATAAGTATAGGAGCTCGTGGCTAAAAAATAACAGCTGCTCGGGTCGATCTTTAGGTTAAGCCGTGCTTGCCTAGGTTGGTCTGTGGATGGGTGACCGCCCCTTACATACCGATTTTCCTCCGTGCCTCGGAAAGCACGTTAAGCCGTTGGTCCCGGCTGTCATTTGTAGATCTTTGACAGTCGTTAGGTAGTCAGTGGCCCAAAAACTCTGACAACCAGTCTTACCAAGGGGTATCGTATTGCCCAGTACTAACTGGATTGTGGAGGTCAGATAGGCAGTCGCTCCATGTAAAATACTGGTATTCAGCTGCATCCGGTTAGACTGGAAGCCGACCCCAATATAGTTGGGAAAAGGCTAGGCAGATGATGATAAGCATAGTTATGGTAGAAAATAATTTGTTTTTTTTTCTTTGAATATTTAATGTGCCATTGATAAGTCTTTAAATAACTTTTGTGCAACAATGGAATACTTACCAGAAACACGTTATTTAATTCATGAGCTGAAAAATATGGTGGGAAAAATATTCCCTTCATAAAGGGTCGTGTAGTTATTTTGAATAAAATTTTCTGTTCTCTGTAGTTTTTATATTTACTTAATTATTTTTAAATCCATCTGTTTAAACTCATCTTGCATTCACAAAACCATGGTTAAAAATGTAACTTCTTTCAAAGATCTGATTAAGAACTGTCGTAAAACTAAAAAGTTTCATGTCTTTAACTGAAGCTGGACTTGAAATGAGGAGCTTATAAACAGATTTTCTCTTTGAAAGTCGCCTTATTCTGTCCAGTAAAAGAGAATAGTTAAAGAACTTATTTAATTGTGATTTTGTCACTTGTGGTAGCAACAATTTAAGTATTGTAAGTTGTTACATTATCTATCGGTACCGAGAGAAATGGTGACAGACTTGACTAACCCTAAAACACTGTTTTAAGCTTAAAACAAAAAATAAATAAAAAAAAAGCTCGGGAAAATATCGGGAAATATCGGGAGCTCAAAATAATGAACAATCACGGAAGATATCCCGTAAGTGACAGTATAAGTTTTGACTAACCATGTTCTGCTGAATTTCGTCTATTTATTTTCAAGGAGACATTTTATCACTTCGGCGGAAGAGCTCGTGGCTAAGTAATACCAACCGCTCGGATCAATCTTCAGTTTAAGCCAAGCTTGCCTAGGTTGATCTGTGAATGGGTGACCATCCATTACATACCGAGTTGCTTCCGTGCCTCGTAAAGTACATCAAGCCGTTGGTCCTGGCTGTCATTTGTATAGATCTTTGACAGTCGCTCCATGTAAAATATTAAACAAGCAACTTTTACAGTTTTATGGGGCAAATACAAGCCCCATAAAACTGTAAAAGTTGCTTGCCATAGGCAACCTTTACTGTTTAATTTAGACCACAGTTTAGTTGAAAAAGCAAATAATTATAGGCCCCATAACACTGTAAAGGTTGCCTAAAGGGGATATTCCTCAAAGCGCAACTATTTTTAAGCGCAAGTAAATTATTCCTCGAAGCGCAACCATTACTTGAAAATACATTAATGAATCCATCATACCCCTCTCTATTTTTCATCATGGTTGCGCTTTGAGGAATAATTTAGTTGCGCTTAGTTGGTTGCGCTTTGAGGAATACCCCGCCTAAAGCAGGCAACCTTTACTGTTATATTTACCTTTATAAAAAGGTTTAGGCTATGTTATAAATAAAGTCTTGTATGTTAATTAAGTACCAAGAGTTCTAAAGTAAATGAAGCTGAAAATTAACAAATTGTTGTACACAATTAACAGGCACTTTGTGTAACAACTTGATGATTAATCAGTATGTGGAAGTAATAAAGTGTTATGTTAATTATCGTTTTAATATTATGTACAACGATTCTGTGGCTTTGTTAACGAGGTGTAATTTGGTATGCGCGGTTTATGTAACATAGGGGAACAAATTAATAGTTTGTTACAAAGAGTACCTAGTTTGTGTTTCCTAATAAAGTCTTGCTCTTGGGAATCCAAAAAATGGCGTAGGTACAATGTAAAACAAAGTTTAAAAATATTTTATTTTTGAAAGGAGTTAGATACATTCTTAAGTAAAAATATATTGGAATTGGGTACATTTTTAGGTATAGATAGCAAAAAAAAACTAACTAATTCATAGAAAACAATTTACAATTCTATAATGTCAAAAAAATAAGATTATAATTAAATAAATTAATGGAATGTCAAATTAATTTTTATTTGACAGTTGTTTGCGGAAAAACGTAGGTATAGTACTTTCAATCTGAAAATGACAGCTTCAAATACCTATTCACCTGGTCAGATCGTCTCTACCTACTTTTTAGTATTTCCGCTAGGTAAACCTGTAAAAGATTTATTTACGTGATGTACTTTTAATGACTAAAACCGCATCATTACCCAGAGTAATGGCTTGTGATAGAGAAGTGATCCCTGTACTGTAAGCCTGTAAAGTACCACCTACTTAAAAGGTATAAGGACCAGGAATCACTTACGCAATAAATTAGAGAACCCTATTATCGCATGACCTCACTGATTTAGATTAACTCGCTTTTATTTAGTTTTTGAAAACACACAAATGTTTATCATAAGAATTAATTCAGCTGCATCCGGTTAGACTGGAAGCCGACCCCAACATAGTTGGAAAAAGGCTAGGAAGATGATGACGAAATAATTGCGTTTTTTGGATCAATGAATCTTATTATGAGTAAACATTACATAAAATAACAATTGTTTAATTTTGCGTATTACAAGGGTTGGAAAAGAAAATTTTCTAATAATGAAATATTTGCATTATTGGCCCTAAAAATTGAATTAGTAGGTCGTAAGTACTTTTACATAATTTTCAATCGCTGTGGTTTCTCATAGAAAATAGCGTCATAATTCTCTCTTCCCTTATCCCAATTCATTTGGGGTCGGCGCAGCATGTCTTCTTCTTCCATACTTCTCTATTACTCGTCATCTCATCAGACACCTGCTTTCTTGCCATATCATCATTCACACAGTCCGTCCATCGTTTCTTTGGTCTTCCTCTACTCTTACACCCATCCTAATTCATACTCAAAACTTTCCTCATGACATAAGAAAAAGAAAATAAGAAAAAAGGGTATAAGCGTAAATTGAACAAGTCAAACAAAATTACAACCTTATAAATAATTCTTTATACCCATTTATTTCTAAATTGGGTATAACCAATACATTTTACATCTTTCAGTTACGTATAAGAGAAATTGTAACGAATAAGTTCAGAAACACTGGAGGGACTTTGAGTAATTGATCAAAAGACGTGTTCGCATTTATAATCTTTGAAGTTTATGAAACCGAATGTAAGAAAGTAGGTAGCTATAACACATATTGGAATGTCAATGAAAGGGCTCTTAACATAAAAGTAACACAGTGATATTTTGGTACCGAATTTGCTTAAATTTAATTTTAGAAGGAGCTCGTATGTAAATAATAATAGCAGCGTGGGTCGATCTTCAAACTTAAGATCCATTACATAGAAAGCACGCTAGGCCGTTGGTCCCGGCCGTCATTTGTAGATAAACAAAGAAAGTCTGATATCCAGTCTTACCAAGGGGTATCGTATTACCCAATAAATGAGTTGTAAAGAACAAACAGGCAGCTAATTTCCATCAATGACCAAGTATCTAATGTCACCTTTAATCACATCGTCTTGGGCTTTTCCTAATTACGTTCAGATCGGCATCCAATCTACTTATCTGAAAAATAGCTCTGTTAAATCTTCTTGCTAAGAGAGAGAGCGAGATAGGCTGTCATTTTCTGACTCTTAGAGACAGACACGTGAGAGACTACAAGTAACAGGCGGAAGACTACGAGTGACAGGACAAAACATGCTTTTCGAGGCAAGAAGTGGAGGGCTGTAAAAGATGGTCACCCATACGCATACCGACCAATCCGACCAGCACAATCAACCCATCGGCTGTTATTATTCACCTAAGTACCCTTAAATATCTCTTACTTAAACTGGAGTATTTAATTTTGCTATCGTGAAACTCCTATAGTGAATTCTTGGAATAATCTTGTTGCTTGACAGTTAAGTAAGTTTAATCATTCCAGTTGAAGGGATAAACTATGCCGTAACATTCCAAGAATTTGGCGTCTTCCCTTAACTTAAAGATATTTGATGGCTACAATAAATCAAAGCGAACAAATGGATTAAACATTTGTACCAAGCAAACTACTTGAGCCTAAGTAGGCCGATGCAAACATAAACTGACAAAGTGGGGGATTTTTTTTTCTTTTTCGTCTCGATGTTAGTGCTGGCCCAGCTGGTCTAATTTGGCGGTCCCTGCAAAATTGAAAGTAGCATGCCCTAAGTTAACCGCTCAAGGCTAAAGTGGAATAAAGTCAGGGATTATCTACCCATCTAACAGCCAGTACGATGCTATTGATCAGACCATGTCCCACCAGCTGGAGTGACCTAGGCCCGTTCGCTTGCTTCTTTGACAATGTAAATAATGCCTCAGACGCTGATATCGATGGGAGCTCAGTATAGATAAATCAAAGTACAGCCAATACAAAAAAAAAAAAAAAAATTATAAACGCTATGCCATGTCTGCCGCAGCTGTGGGCCAGAATATAGCAAGACTGGAGCTCTGAGACAGCTAGACAGGGTCGCGGCAGACCGAAGGGAAGATGGCAAGACGCCTTAGATGGCTTCCTCGCGAATTGGCGAGAAGAAGCACACCATCGTGAGAAGTGGAAGGAAGGGGGGGAGGTCTTTGCTCAAGAGTGGGACAATACGGACTAACTAAAAATATATATACAACATTAGTTTAAATATATGCGAAACCTGAAACACGTGTCTAGTATTTTTATGTAAAGAATCTATGTACAAAATTTCAAAACTGTATCATGAAAAATCACAATGTTATAAGCTTGTTCTGTTGTCCGCACAAAATCGTGGTCAACACGAGGCCAGCCGCGCGCGTGCTTCCATCGTCCTCTTGAGCTCATTGATAATCATGATTTGGCAGTAGGTACCTAAATGATTGCGATAGGTACTTAATGTCGGTCGGTGTCCAACTTGTAACTTTTTTTTAATGTTTTTGGGACAAAATATAACATGGTTTAAAAATTATTGGAATCGATTCAGTTACTTATTCTGAACAAACTATATTCAGGTTTCGCATTTACTAAAAATAATGTTGTATATTTACGCGTCGAATTGAGAACCTCCTCTTGTATTTTTTTCGTCGGTTAAAAATGAAGAAGCTTGGGTAAAAAGATTCATCGAAAAAAAAAAACTCGTAAATATTAATATTATTAAAGCAATGACGGTAGTACACGTCATTGTTCATGAAAAATTTTTCACAATAACATATTGGTAAGCTTTATAAACGCGAGCCAAGGTCGGATGAGAAGTCCCTAAATAACGATATAAAAAATTGTATACGGCCTTTGAAAATTTTCGTATGAGAAATTCCTTTTGAGTTATGTTTTGATATATTTTCATCACGTACCACTTAATTAAAGATAAACAAGATGGCTCCCGTATGATAAACTGTGTTTGTGTCATAACAGCTTACTTTCAATTTTATACCGTGTGGGCATAGATTAGTTACATATTATAAGAGAAAGTTTAAAAAAAAAATGTTTTTAATAATTATGAGAAGTCGCTGCCTCGTTGGTCTAGTGGTCGCAGGCGTGAATGCTGAACAAGGGATCGTGGGCTCGATTCCCGGGTGGGGCATTGTCATTGGATTTTTCCATTTTTCCATCAAGAATTTCTCTGTAGCAGCCACGGAATCTGGACCTGTGCCGATTGATGGCAATGGGCTCGCCCAAAAAATGTGGGTGTACTATTAGGTACACCTCTGTCTAACCCTTCGGAGAATACAGGCGTGATGTTATGAGAATTAGGTAAAAATTAACGATATTATCGTTATTTTTATTATTTCCTTTATTTATTTTCTATACATATTGTTTACATTTTTAAATATTTTTATACTAAGTAATATAAAAAAATATTTAAAAATATAAAAAATAGTAGCCCACCGGTATTGGGAACAGGGTCCAATGTACCAGTAGTCAGGCTTTTTATTATTATTATTTCTTATTTTAATAAGATTATGTTTTATTAAGTTCATTAAATATAATTTGATTTGGTTTTTTTTAGTTTTTTTTTTGTAGAGAACTTACGATATACTGTAGATATCACTTCTCTCTGGGTGGTATTACCTAATAGAATTTTTTGCTAAAAATATATCTAGGAAGATAAATCTACTAGTTACCTAAAAATCTATTAGTGTGGTACCTATTATGAAATACCGAGAACCGGTTCTCAATCCCGTCTGTTACTTACTTCGAATCTGACCTTCACAAACCCATCCAATTATTTAGAGAAAGGAATCCTAGATATTCGGAACGGATTGCTTTTTTATAATGCTTGATTTACTTTTAATAGAAAATTCCGAAGGCCTATTAACCCTCTTCACGCATTTTTTGTTAGACGTCGAGTATTTGTCTGTTTTTCTGCAAAATCGTATTAATTGTGAAAATATTGGACTCTAAACAGAGACTGAAAAAGATTCAAAATCGAAAATCTACAAAAAAATACCAAAGAGGGACCAGCATCGGACGTACCGTATACCAGACCCTTAATTTAGAGCTTTAATTCCAGTCCATTTACGTCCAAAATTGTACAACCAATTTAACGTTCCATCTCTTTACAGGGAATCCGGAGGTCACCACGCCTCGCTGTTACGACGCGGCGACAACAACACCTCCTCAATTCGACTGACACTGAACAATCGGTCGATGAGGTCTTCTGCCAAATACTCCAACGGACATAACGTCAGTTTGTTATAACCATTGCGTAAAACTATGAACAATCGGGTACTAACAATACCCGAAGAGACAATGCATATGAACTCGAGTAGACAAATAACATGTGTTGTGTGTACCGAAAGACAAAGATTGAGAAATCGGTACAACTATACCGATTTCTAAGTGTAAATAGACTTGTTATGTATAAGTGCTTGTAAATTATGTAAATATTTTTAATAAAGGGTGTAAATAGACCCTTAACATAGCCGAAAGGTATTTGTTCTCCCCGTCTTTGAGATAATTTTTTTGTTCTAGACCATACCTGGGCACCTTCTAGTTACGGAGATATTGTGGGTCAAAGTTAGAACTTTTTCACAAGTTTTATTTTAATACATGTTTTTAATGTAAGATTTTTACTTTACACACCTCCACGACCCCCGTAGTATTCAATCCATCCATTAGCACAATGCTTTGAGTGCTTTCCATCGAGTCATACCTTAAAACGTGATTTCTCACCCCAAAAAAGAATCGATTCCCAGCAATAATTTTTGCGTAAAGTTACTTTGTTTGATGTACAGAATGCTTGGTGGACGGCTATGTGAAGGGTCTGTTTACACCCTGTATAAGTTACCAGTTTAAAGTAGTGTTTTTTTATAATGTAAGGGTGGATACACATTTATATTCGGGAAAGATTAGATTGATCGAATTAAAGTACAATTTTGAAGGCGACCGCGACCGCAAATTCAGTGGCAAAGCAAGCAATCGCAAAGATAGACCGCAGCGACACGGATGGTTTCTATGCAACTCTATAAAAACGCTTTTGTACATGACCACATTGCCGTTGCGGTCTGTCGCAGCAATTAGCATCTTAAGAACCAATTCAAACGACGATTTTTTTTTCGGCACATTTGACGTGCGTTGAACGTGCCATAAGCGAGATTCAGTCACAGCCAGTAAACCTCAGCACAAATTCAGATATTTAGTGCGCGTTTAAAATAAGACTCCGTATGTACAGCAGATACGGCGTTACAGACGCGATGCGAACGCGCTTCTCGCGCACGTTTGTGTCGCTTAGTAGTTCGTACGCACATTTGAATCGAAACAAACACAAAAATTGGCTTATACGGCGCCACAAACGCGCGTTCGCGAAGCGCGCGTTACCGGCACGTATATGATACACTGTTTGAATGCACTCTTCCGCTACGGTTGCAGTCGTCTCCAGAATTCTAGGTGCCACCATAGAACGCTAGTGTGGGGTGTTTCTAAAACTATTTATAAGACTGAAAGAACAAAGCAATGACAGAACATGAAATAAGAGTAACTAAAAACTCCTCATCATAATCTGCCTAGCCGTTTCTCAACTATATTATAATAATTTATTGCAGAATAAACACATTTAAGCTTCACAAAAACATCTTTCAAATAAAAACTGTACTAATGATTAAAAATCATTGTATCACAAACACTGTTTTAAGCTTTTACGGTTTACAACTAAACTTATACTGTCACTTACGGGATATCTTCCGTGATTGTTCATTATTTTGAGCTCCCGATATTTCGGCGGGTTGACTAAACCCGCGATCATGGCGCTTGCAACAGCGCCGAAATATCGGGAGCTCAAAATAATGAACAATCACGGAAGATATCCCGTAAGTGACAGTATAAGTTCATTGTATCACAGACACCAGTCCATATTGTAGTCTATCGAATAGTATTAACGATTTTCATTAAACGTACCACATAAGGCAGTATTTTTAAGATGTGTAAACACCCTAAATGCCATTCGATGTTGTGATCTGAGATTAGTAGAATTATTAAAGTTTATTATGAAGCTTTTGTCTTGAATTTTAATTTAATCCTTCTTACTTAAAACCTAGTTACAAAATCTGTCTCGAGGTATTGTATTATTCACGAAATTCAAGTCTAATTCGCAGCGACTGTAATTTGCGGTCTTAGTAACGCGAAGTTGTC
This sequence comes from Noctua comes, assembly GCA_963082995.1. NCBI lineage: Eukaryota > Metazoa > Arthropoda > Insecta > Lepidoptera > Noctuidae > Noctua > Noctua comes. The sequence continues at coordinate 9,018,895 of OY720280.1, read as the reverse complement.
TGACATTTTACAGCGAGGGAGTTAGATCTAAATGAAGAAACTTTAACAGTAATCTCCCCTTAACAATATTCATTTGCTAAATGTTAAGAAATAGTACAAATTAGGTTTCTAAAAGCAAATATTTTAGTACTAAGGAAATATAGTCAAGCGGCAGTCTGCCAACGCATAATACTCGTAGATTTAACTGAATGAATGAACTTTACTATTTTCCAAATCTACTCATCATCACAGTGTTTGAACAGTAATCATCTGCCTAGCCTTTTCCCAACTCTTTCGGGGACGGCTTTCAGTCTAACCGGATGCAGCTGAATACCAGTATTTTACATGGAGCGACTGCCTATCTGACCTCCACAAGTCAGTTAGTACTGGGAAATACCATACCTCTTGGTAAGACTGTTGTCAGATTTTCGGGCCACTGACTACCTGTAACGACTGTCAAAGACCTACAAATGACAACCAATACCAACGGCTTTACGTGTGAGGAAACTCGGTATGTAATAAATGGTCACCCATCCACGGACTGGTCTAGGAAATCGTGGCTTAACCTCGAAGACCCATCCGTGCGGCTGTTATTATTTAGCCACGAGCTCTTCAGTGTTTGAACAAGAATGGTGGTGGATAATTATTTAAAAAGCAACACAAAACAGTCTTCATCACTTCCAGGTCATCATCATGTGCCTAGCCTTTCCCAACTAAATTGGGGTACTAGGGGTATTGGTACCAGTATTTTACATGGAGCGACTGCCTATCTGACCGCCACGGCCTAGTTAGTACTGGGTAATACGATACCCCCTGGTAAGACTGGCTGTCAGACTTTTTGGGCCACTGACTTCCTGACGGAATCACTCATCATGTCTTCATCACTTCCAGGTACGAGACACAAAGGCCAAATTCTATACCGGTTAAAGGTTCTAAGTGTGAACTTTGGCCAAGCGTTATTCCTGTGCAAAATAGAGAAATATTTTATTTTATTTGATTTTATTTTATGCTATTCTCTTCTCTCTCTTCTCTATTATATTTACCCAAATAAAGTTCAAAGTAACGTTTATTAATTTACTTTACAATTTCACTTTGCCTTTGCCCAGCATTGGGACACTAGACAAGCTATTAAAAACGAAATCTTCTTATTACTGCGCTGAGGCGATTTTCAGTTCAGAGTACCGTCGAGAAAAGACGAGAAAATTAGCAAGTCTATAGTCCATTCACTTTTATTTTACCTCCGACAGCAACTGAACCAGCAACTCATTATCAACTTTTTGGCAACGAATAAAGATCGAAGAGCTTTCGATAAAGATGCATAATACTCGTTGGTCTAGTGGTCGCAAACGCGACTGCTGAGCATGAAGCCCTGGGTTCGATTCCCAGGTCGGACAAATTATCATTGTGTTTCTCTATCAGGAGTTTCTCAGAAGCAGCCACGGAGTCTGAATTTGTTCCCGGTTGATGGCAAAAGGTCCTTATTACATTGGACTTTAACATAAGTAGCGAAATGTGGGTGTACCATTAGGTACACCTCTGTCTTACCTTTCGAGGATTACTGGCGTGATGATATGATGTATGATAATGATACATAATCTGAATAACTGCTAAAGGACTGTACTTGTATAGCTAAACAAATATCGGAAAGTGAGCGTGATACTATCAAACTAAAAAAATTGTACCATGCTAGCACGAATCTGAAGTAGAAGAATAGACCCTAACACAGCTTCTTACCTATTCTCACATGAGTTATTTATTATTATTATTATCTTATTATCAGCCATTTGTGTCCCACTGCAGGACAAAGGCCTCCCTTCCCTCTTTCCACTTATCCCTATCCAGTGCTGTTATTTGCCAATTTTTTTGAAAAGTGTCGTGTTCGTCCCGCCATCTCCTTCTGGGCCTGCCGCGTTGCCGTTTCCTGCTGTTTGGGACCCATTGTGTTATTATTTTAGCCCATAGCTCCTCCAGCATGCGACAGATGTGGCCAGCCCAGTTCCATTTAAGCTTGGCAGCCGTGTGACCCACATCGGCAATTTGAGTTTTGGAGTTATTTATTATTTCCCGGAAATATATCTATCCACACTTGATAGCACAAATCCTCCTTATTGTGGACAATGATAATACAGTATGTCTCTTGAAGTAATCAGCGAAACGTTCAGATGGAAGAAAACGATTCAGTATCACTTACAAAAGCCGGATTATTAAAGAAACGTGTTCTGCATAAATATGTTTTTGGGAAGAAAATCCTCTCACCAATCATGAGATATATTGGGGATTATCTTGAGGGTCGCAACTGGTTAGAAGAAAGACCTCCGTTTTTCTTCGTAACTATGTGGTAAGGAAAGAATATAAATGAGGCTATTAGGGACAACCAATTAGCCTAAATTGGATCGGAAGTTTTAGGATGTTTGGTTAAGGCTCGCCTCGGTTGACAACTTCTTGGCAAAATCATTAGGGAAACTAGATCAAAGTATAAGTTATCGTTGGTAGGTACACTCTATTTAGTACCTTATGGAAAATGAGAAGAAGGTGGGAAGTAATTTTTGATAATTCTTACACCAGCTATAATAAATTATACAAGATTTTTTTTATTTTTTTTCTTATGGGTAATCATCAAATGACCCCCCCCCCCCCCACTCTGGGTGGAGCGGAAGAGAGTGTCAGACTTGTACTGACTAAAACCCATCCATGTTCCTTCTTTGCCCTTTGTGTTCCAGGGCCACGGTAGCTCTTTCGAACAGTCCCGCAGCCCTGGATGTATATCATCATCATGTATAACATCCCTTACAATTTGCTTACTCGCACAAATCATCATCTGCCTAACCTTTGCCCAACTATGTTGGGGTCGGCTCCCTGCCTAACCGGATGCAGCTGAATACCAGTATTTTACATAGAGCGACTGCCTATCTGACCTCCACAACCCAGTTAGTATTGGATAATACGATAACCCTTGGCAAGACTGGTTGTCAGACTTTTTGGACCACTGACTACCTTTAACGACTGTCAAAGATCTACAGATGACAGCCGGGACCAACGGCTTAATGTGCTTTCCGAGGCACGGAGGAAACTCGGTATGTAATGGGCGGTCACCCATTCAAAGACCAACCTAGGCAAGTACGGCTTAACCTACAGATCGACCCGAGCGGCTGTTATTATTTAGCCACGAGCTTCTCGCTTGCTCGCAAATAATTATTCAAATTATAATAATCAAAAGTTGATTAAATTTTATTCGCAACTGTATTTAATCATTTGCAAAATCCTTTAGGTAAAATAAAAGCGCGTTTCAGTTAATAATTAGAACTGACGGAATTCAATTAAATTACAAAACGGACAAAATCAATTAGAAGTATAAAAATCGAATGACGAAAGTCGAAATTGGATGATACCATTAAAACTTTACAAAACAGGGCTCAACTTTACAACAGTCACGGAAATGACTTTAGAATTCAAAATAATGTTCAACAAGGCGGTGACAGGGAGTCACCGTCTTGTTGAACATAATCGAATGACAAAGAAATTTAGGTTCAATGCAGGAAATAAGTAGGTATGTCGGATATGTCAGGATTTACTCCGTTAGGTTCGTACATCATGTGGGCAGACGATGGGTTTCGTGCAATGAAAATACACTAGGTGCAATACACTGTTTATAATAAACAAACAAATTACTTGACATTACAATTTAACACAAAACACGGGGCAAAATGAATCGGGTACAGTTCCAGTACGTCTCAACTCCGCTGCGATCAGACAATCAATGTCCTCCTCGCCTCGAGCTGTAACATCAGAACTCTGTAGAAGCCGCGCTGTGTTGGGGGTAGACTTGTAAGTAGGTCGCGTGACGTCACCACCAGCGGACTTGCGATTCATTTTATGTTCGTACTAATGACCGGTTCGGACAGGTAAATTTTCCATAATTTTCGGGTTAGCCCACAGCTTTCTTCTTCTATTTTCATTTTTTTTTCATGTGGCTAGTGCCTAACCTGGTGTCAGAGTTTTAATGCCGCCCATGGGCCTCTGACTTGGCTTTACATTCCGATGCCGCGCCGTCGAGAATTATCTCTCAGGCATGCTGATTTGGTTTCCGCACGATGTTTTCCTTCACCGAAGCAAATGATGATTATACAATACGCACATAAAGCTGAAAAATCAGAGGTGCGTGTCTTAGGTTCCAACTCGAGACCTATGACTTGGCAGTCCGGCCACACCACTCTAGTCTGGCCTATCACTGCTAGCCCACAGCTGATAGTTCTTTATGGAAGGAGACGAAACGCTGCGCCGTAATTATAACGGTTGCAAGTGAAAAGGGTGCGCTGAAAGCAATGCTGGCCCAGCGGTAATGGCCCCAAACCTATGAGTTAGTATGATAGGCCGTGGGTTCGAAGCCAGGCAGACGTATTACTTTTTTAGTTTGTGTATTTTATTTCATCACTAGTGCTCTAAAAGCAGTTGAGGACAGGATCGTGGGGAAACCGGCATGTCCTAAAACCAACCCGCACTGAGCTAATGAGGTGAATTACAGCACATTCCCTCTCATAGAGAGGAGGCCTGTGTCGTATCAGTGGGGACGTTATAGGCAACTGAAAATGAATAGTAAAAGTAAACCTACACACACTACACTGGGCCCAAGTATTTGGTTTACAGTTTATATGTGTGAGTGAAGTCATAGTTATGCACACAAACACAAAATTAAATTAACTTGACTTGCTGTACGAGCCGGTAATATTCATACAGCCGCTCATTATTATTGTGTGAGTAAACATATTGTACCCTACACGGGGTTTATTTTTTTTATCTTTACGCTTGTCGGGTAAACTGGTAAAAATAATATAAACGAGTTTACAATAAAGCCCAACATTTTATACTAACTTAACATGGTAACCATAGCCGATTGGTGTAAGCGCTTGCGTTAGCTAGTGATCTAACCTCGACGACGCGAGTTCGAACCCAACTGAGGAATTATTTTTGCTACTTTTTACTTTTTGTTTTTTAATAAATTTATTTTGTGGCCAATAAAATTACTCAAGCAAAAAGTAAAAAGCAACTAAATATAACCAATGAAATAATTTGATTTTTTTATTAGATAAACATTGCTATTGTTTGCTTAGCTTATCGCTTGGGTCATTAGCAAATTGTCCGTCTCGTTTCTTCCAATATGTTCCTTCCTTAAATTGGTTGTTTTAATATTCAATTTGGTGGGGGCTGTATGTTAGAAAAAAAAACTTGTGTGGCCAATACAATGATTTAATACACTGTTGTTTACCTGTTTTTTTGACAAAGACAGTTTTTTATTGGTAAGGATTGACGTAAATAATTTTTCAAAGTAGGTAGGTATATAAATTGAACCAAAGTAAAATTAGAGATGAAGTGAATCAACATGTTAGATAGTAAGAAATTATGACAACTTCTAATCGCATAACAATAACATCACTTCACCATACTTTCAATAATTTACGAGTTGTGGTTTTAAAAAAAACGTTTTATACCTACCTACTTATTACTAAGTTTTGTATTTGTTCTAATTTGCTTAACAAATATGAACATTATTTGCATAAAAATAAGATTCATATTCGTCTACTAATTAAAATAAATTCGACTAATAATGAGTCGGCAATCCTTCGTTTTCTATTACTCCTTGTAACCTTCTCCTTGCTCATGAGATCTCACAGTTTGTAAGCACACTTTTATGCGGGTGGACAAGAAGGGATCAGCCTTGTGCCTTGCCACGATGTCGTAGTGTCGAGTCGATGAATTTGCCTTTGGTTTTGGCCTAAGATGTTCTACGTCTCCAAAATACGCATATCGGCGGACCCATAGCTGCACGGTTCTCCCCTGTGGATAAAAACAGTATTTATAATACTTATAATAATAGCTAATATTATAATAAATAAACACTATATTTTTATACTATATATACACTATGTTTATTCAATATACTTATATATACCTAATTAATATTACTTATAATAATACAATACATAAATATAAGATATACACTGACATTAGCAAACATTATAATCTATTTTTATTTACGTTATTCAAAGGCTTTTCTTTAATCTGTCTAAAGGCTAGATCAAGCTAATTTTAGACCAAGCTAATTTTATCATAATCATCATACGATTACAAATTAAAAAAAAGAAACTATAATAATTCAGTTATGATAATATATTATTATAACTATGGTAGGTATTGCACTTAAGTTACATTAATTATTTATTCCTAGTAAACATCCCTTTCAATGTTTACTAGGAATAAAGAGAATAGAGGAGTTAGTTAAAGTGAAGTAGTATAATATCAACGTAATATCTGACTGTTACTCACCGATATCATTAAGCGCCTTGTAATTTCACTTCATCTCATCGATACGCTAATCGATAACAATTCAAATTGAGTCAGCCCTAAATTTGGCGACGAGTTTGGCTCTTTCAGTAGCGTCCTGTGATGCATTTCACAGGAGCAAACAACAGAACAGGCAGGACACGATATAAAGTGTCCCATCGTTTGTTAGGCAGCACCACATTTACACTCACAATTTCACATAATATAGATACGTTTTGCTCATCCAAAACAACGATTTCCACCTCTTTGAACATTGATAAATGTTGCATGGTTGGATCCACAGAAATAAAACCACACACATGCTCAAGAGTAGTAATCAATAAACTCAGTAATGCAAATACTCGTAGATTGACAAGTAAGAATGCTCATTTTTTATAAATGAAGGTGTTTGTAAACAATATTTTTAAATTGTCGGTAGTTGTTGTCTAAACAGTCAAAATCAAATAGCCTGAGAGTTCAATGTTTGTCTAAACGTTGGAATCGTTATAAATTCTACTTTAAGTAATGTTTTAACAAAATAATGAATACAAAAAGAAAAAGAATATACTATTGCATGCATGATTTGAACTTACGACTTCTCGTTCAGTGACCAAAGACTACAGCCGTTGTGCCAGGATTGCTATATTAACATCATGCAAAATATTATATCTCCTTCAGCATCATAAGTGAATGATGACTATATATTGGTATATGGTAATTGATGTGCCACACGCACACTAATAAAAACTGAGCTCGCTCGTTTTATTTTGTGTTTGTGTGCATAACTATGACTTCACGCACACATATAAACTGTAAACCAAATACTTGGGCCCAGTGTACACATAGAATATTACAGTATTACTTTAACCAGTTGTAGAAACGAAATACATTATGTACCATGCCTTGTTCCCGAGAGGACGCCGGCAGGAATCGGCTTCTCAAGTGCCATGGCCTGAGGGCATGTAAGCATACACCTAAGCAGGAAAGTCTCGCCTCAATTGAAAATGGAGGAAAATATTATTATAAGCATAAAGGTAAGAAGGTATTACAGAAATGAAGATAAAAGTGTCATTGAATTACGTGACTCGAATCATAAATCTACATACAATTTTGTATGTAAGTCATGTTGAGTAAAGATATTCCAATCTCGTTAGAAAAAACCCTGAAATTAAGGAATGTATATCTTTTCATTGCAAGTGACTGTACACACTTTTTATCATTATTTCTACGTGAATAAATGCGAACGCCTTCAAAGCAATGAAATGGAAACCATTTGACAGTAAATAACTGATTCTGAATACTTTTCATGTGCTATCAAAATGCCTTGAAACCTCCCTCGACGATAAATTAAAGCAATAAACTCAACGTTATTTCAAAGTTTTATTCGAAAAACTTTTTTACCTATCTAAGAACCTGCCTCTAACTCATCTAAGTCAAAACCCAAGATATTAAACCCGTTCGAATGCAGAATTGAAGTCGAAGCCGGTGTTACTTGATATTCTGAAGTAATTTAAGTCACGGAATCTCTCGTTTCCCGCAAAAAGTTTTCATTAATCAAACAATCCGAAAAGCCCTTTCGATTCAAATTAATTCGCTTTTCCTACTTTTTGTGGGCTGAAGTTCGATAAACGTCTGTGTGATGGCAATAATTGCGTAGCTCGAGTCTTCTTAAAAGTTAATAGCGAATTTTTGGAATACTACCACAGACAATGACGTTATAAAGAAAGATACGCTACGTTCATACTGACCGGCGTTCAAAATCAAATCAAAATCAAAATCAAAGCATTTATTTCAAATAGGCCAGTTACAGGCACTTTTGAATTGTCGAAACAAAGACAACAATAGCTACAGTCCCAGTCACAAGGCATAAAAACTGTGAAAGTACTGTAGTTGCCCATTCCCTAACGTAGATCTCTATGGAGAAGAACGGGCAAGAAACTCCATGGACACTCTTTTAAATCAGTATACTTTTACAAACTCTTGGTTACATTATTCATGTTGAGATGGTACATTATGTGAGAACGATGTAGCAAGATGTGTACGTTAAAAGTGTCCATAGTAAACAATTCAAAAAAATAAAATAAAAATAATCAATTCAAATAAGCCGTGGCAACCAAGAGATGACCAGTCACAACTGACAGCGCCCGTTCACGAACATGACGCATGTATCAGCACCGTTCAACTCAACCATTTTGAAGGGAACTAATTGAATTTATACAAAGCAAAGATAGTTGTACAATCTTCAGCAGCTCCAACATACTATTTAATGCTTCTTCTTCTTAGCGTTTCGATGGCAAAAAGTTTAAATATGCTTAGCCCAAAACTCAGCCACGTGTACCCCGCTCACTGATGCAGTAAATAAATCATCAAGAGCGCAGGTGATTGGGATATGTAATGCTATTCATTTATGCGCCCCTGTCCTTGTGGAGCAGGACCGGCATTGAGCCAAGCATTTTTATCAACGATATAATCGTCTAACTTGTAATATGCTTGCCTACACAGTGTGCGTTTAATGCATGTTTTAAATTTCGTTTCATTCAGTTCAAGAATACTTTGTGGAATTTTGTTATAGCATCTCAAACAGTACCCCATGAAAGATGAGTCTACTTTAGCGAGTCTGAAGCCTGGCTGAACTAATTGGTCTCTATTTCTAGTACTGTAATTGTGTCTGTCACCTCTTTTATTAAAAAGATGTAGATTTTTTCTTACATACATTATGTTATCATAGATGTATTGAGAATGTACCGTCATGATGTTAATTTCCTTAAACAGTTCCCTTAGAGAATCACGCCTACGAAGATTATATATGGCTCTGATGGCTCTTTTTTGCAGAATAAATATAGACTCAATGTCTGCAGCCCGTCCCCATAGTAAAATGCCATACGACAGTAAACTATGAAAGTAACTAAAATAGACCAGTCTAGCGGTATCTACATCAGTATATTGACGGATTTTTCTAATAGCATATGCTGCTGAACTTAGCCGCCCCGCAAGAGATGTTAAATGAGAACCCCATTGTAGCCTTGAATCAAGCGTAATCCCCAGGAAAACTGTTTTATCTACAAATTCAAGCTTCTCTTTATTCAATACTATATCACAATCGCTACTTTTAACATTTGGTAAAGCAAATCTTATGCATTTGGTTTTTTTTCCATTTAACACTAAATTGTTTGCTGTGAACCAGTTATGGACCTGAAGTAGGGCATTATTCACGTCATCTAGATTTTGGGCCCGTCTATTTATCTTAAAAATAAGGGAAGTGTCATCAGCGAATAACACCATATTATGAGGTTGGTTTTTCAATAAATAGGGTAGATCGTTTATATACACTAAGAAGAGGAAAGGACCCAATATTGAGCCTTGCGGAACCCCCATTTTTACTTTTAAACCCTGTGAATTAACACCATTTATTTGAACTTGTTGTTGTCTATCCTTCAAATAAGATTTCATCAAACTAAGTGCAAGTTTACCTAGTCCGTAATGCTCAAGTTTCAAAAGTAATGTGTCGTGATTTACGCAATCAAATGCTTTGGAGAGGTCACAAAATATTCTTATGGCGTCTTGGGACTCTTCCCACGCAGTAAAAATGTGCTTTAATAAGGTTACACCGGCGTCAGTTGTACAACGTCCCTTGGTGAACCATACTGTTGATCGTGTAAGATTCTGTTGGTGTTAAAATGATTGAGCATTTGATTCAGCATTACCTTTTCAAAAACCTTGCTAAAAACTGGCAATACGGATACAGGTCTATAATTATTAGTATCTTTACTATCTCCGGATTTGAACAGAGGTATGACTTTACTGTATTTCATTAGATCAGGGAAAACTCCTTGGTCTACACACAAATTAAAAATTAAGGCTAAGTATGGTGCAATAGTCTCAACTATGGATGTACAAACTCTGATAGACATTCCCCAAAGATCTTCGGTCAGTTTGACTTTTATTTGCCGGAAAGCTTTAATAACTATCATAGGGTTTATGTGTTTAAATTTAAATTCAGCCAGGCAGCCAGACACATTCGCCTTTAATAAACCCATTGAGATTTCAGGAGACGAATTAAGAGCCTCCGTAGTTTTTAACGGTATATCGGTAAAGAAATTTACAAATTCATGAGCTACTTCCTGATTAGAGCTTTTAGGACCATACGCTGTATCTAATGTGTAGCTAGTGTTACGTATTTTCTTCCTGTTAGTCTCGTTATTTATGACTTTCCAAACTGTCTTAATTTTGTTTTCTGCAGTTTTGATCTTGTTGCTAATGTGCAGGGCTTTGGCAGCCTTGCATGTATTTTTAAAAATATTTGAATACTTAGCAACATACTTGTTAAAAGTGTCAGTGTTTATATAAGGCTTAAGGCCATAAAGCTCAAATAGTCTTTCCCTACTTTTTCTGATACCTCTAGTTGCCCAATCACTAAATATAAATTTAGGGCAAATACATTTTGTCTTCTTTTCAAAAGTTTTGTTGAACTCAGTGTGAACTATTGAAAAGAAATTATCATACAATTGATTTATATTAATATCGTCCATACGATGGCTCATAACGCTTAACTTATTCTGAAGGGAAATATTGTACCTATTTAATTTATTAGTAGTTATTGGTCTAAACTGAATCTGAACTTTTTGCAGTGGAATGTTACACCTAAAAGTTACAGTTTGTCCGCTATGGTCAGACGGCAAACAATTTACTATGGCTTTATCTAAGTAATCACAATTGCAGAAAACATTATCTATACAAGTAGCAGAAGATGGAGTGACTCTCGTAGGTTCTATAAAAATGTTGGTCAAGTCAAATGACTTAAAAAGATTTAATAACCGACTGCTATTAGAATTTTCTTCTAAAATATTGATATTGAAATCACCACAAATAATTATAGATTTATTACTGGCTGCAAGTTTTGCCAGGACATCTTCCATTATTGAATCAAATACGGCAAAGTTTTGATAGTTTGGGGGTCTGTACACACACACAATTACATGCTTATCCAGCTCAACACAGGACAGTTCGACGCACTGTTCAGCCGAGAGACCTACTATGTCATTGCGTTGCTTATATTTAACACAATTTTTCAATAATATTAGGGAACCTCCACGCATCATAGATTTACGGTTAAAGCAGCTACCCACCGTATAGTTCTCATAATTAATAAGCATTTGGTAATCCTTTAGCCAATGTTCAGTAAAACAAATAATGTCGAACATACTTTTTTCTAAAAACAATTCAATTTCTAAAAATTTGGAAGAAATGCCTTGGATATTTTGGTGGAATAATTTTAAGGTGTTCTGCTGAGGCCCTTTTTTACTAACTAAATGAGTGCAAGAAGGTACCTTGATGTTGGTAGGTTTAACAATATTGTTAATGGTACCTTCTGTTGTCTCACTTCCTAGTTTAAATTAATATTAATATCTGGAGTGAGTCCCGTGACTCCCGTGCCATCACCAGACAATAAAATCCTATTACTAAAATACCCTAATTGAGAATTTTCACGGTGACATATGGATCCTCCTCAATACAATTTTTGTAAACATTTATAGCACTAATGCTATATTTATTTAAGGTCACCACCTGTTCCTTAGTAATATTACTAATAGACGCAGTGTTAATAATATAACTAAACTTCGACATACTACTTATGTCTGAGTGAATATTAAAAGCTAATAGCCGAGCTATTTTGTGTCTACATCTAACAGGTAGATACACTTTACCCCGAGTCGATTGAAGTTTATCAACAAAAGTGTTGATATCAAAATATATAAGTTTGTCACTATAGTGACCTACTAAAAAATGCACATGTTTATTTAACATGTGTATATAATTGTTTTTTCTATAACATAAATTTTCAAAGTATGGAAAAGCACACAATATGATTTTACTACAATTTAACTTTAACAACTCTGATACACAGTCAGTGATGTCTTCCTTTTTAATCTTAGAACTATTACCAACACAAATAGTAATGGTGGTATTAGGATCACAAACAGTTTTTGTTACTGATGCCATAATTTGTTTGTAGGTTGACCCTGGCATACAATTGTTTTGGGTACAATAACTCAGGTTATTACTAATTAATTTTCCTAGCCCTCTACCTATACTGTCAGAGAACATAACTGACTGATTACAATCATTACTATTAGGTGAGACAAAATCACCAATCTCAGGCTGTACTACTTGTGAAACATGAAGTGTAATGTCAGGTATTATTATCTTGGTCGATGATGATACCATCTTGAGCACTCACAGCTTGGGACGGGTCCTCCGTTGCCTCAGGCTGGAGAGCATCAAGACTGGGTTCACTCCGACAAGTACAAGTGTCTATCAACTCGTTTGTGGCAAGAATATGCTCCTTAATTTGCTTTTTAGACCTTTCATATTTATTACATAAAGACTTTAGTGACATATTCAGAGCCTGTATTTCAGATTGCAAGCGCTGAGTGTCTATTTCATAAATATTTATACTATCTTCCAATTTTATCTGATAGTTATTTAATCTATTAATAAGAAAAATTCAAATATCGTCGCGTTGTTACGACTGTGATAATACGGAACGTATGATACAGAAAGAGATAGCTAAATTACGACAATTGTCTGAATTTGTCTGCAACAATTTGCGCGCGCTCTGGAGCGATATCTACCTCTTTCTATTTATAATATCATGGACCACAGACAAGTAAACGCACACAGTAATTTGAAAATAAACTCGCTAGTTTTATTAAACTTTCCGAGTTTTGTTTAATTTGAAAATACACACGGCGACCCATCAAGCAACATTTCCGGTATAAAATGGCCTCGTTTTGTGTAGATTTCCCGCACAATGAGAGATCCGCTTATATTGTTTTTGTAAAGCTTGATTGGTCCATGTACGAACCATATTTTTCATTTGACTAAATTTTAATTTAGCTCTTTGTATTCTAAAAATACTGGCTGCGTGTTTTCAAATTAGTTCGATAAATTTTGGTTGTTTGTTTTTAAATACAAAAGCTTCAAAGCTTAAACTGACTAAAAGTCTCTTTTATTTTAATTAATTTCTAAATGGTTTAATGGTTGCTCGTTTTTATCCAGCCATATGGAAATACTGTCGTCAAAATGCTCATTAGTTAATTCAATTTACGTTTATTCTGCTCGTGCCTACAGAGTTTACAAAAGCTTTAATCCGGCAGTGACTGATTACTGCAAAAATGAAAAAGGATTTAAAATATAATATTATTTTAAATCCCTTTTCATTTCCAATCCTTTTTTATATTACAAAAAAAGAACTGTAACGGAAATGGTATTATAACGTAAAAAGCTAATCCTTTTAAGTGGTCTTCTAAAGATGACGCTGTCGCATATGGACGCGGCAACGCCATCCAATCGCTGTGAGAGAACGCAGCGACAAGACTGGTTTTTATGTAACTTCAAAGCGTTTCCGTAAAATATCATAGTAACATTGCGCTCCCAATATGAGCCCTCCCGCATCAGCAAGATTTGCCAACCAAGGCATACGCTTATCACTTTCCATGACGCTATCACCCTCCTCCAGGAGAGCAGTAAGGCAATTAGCACTATATGTAAATACAGACGCAAACCACCGCCATTCCGTCATCGCTGCCGAGGTCGCCGACCGCGATGTTGAACCCGTAGTTTTAATCTCGTCCTAAGGGCTGGGGGAGGCTACTTTGCTATCCTAGGGTCGTCGCCCGAAGCCGAGGCAGATCCCCCACAGGGGGTACCTTGAGCGTGTAGTAGCTTAGTTTTTAAGCCTCTGGCTGAAAGCCTTACAATCAAGGTACCCACAGGATCGTCCGGTTTAGTAGACGACAACCTCCTAGATTGATTTGCGAGATTCCATTAACAGACAAAAAAGGCGACATTGCCACCTGTCGCCGTTTGCATAGTTTCATAGGAACCAATCGTGACGCTGTGGTGTGTCATTGCGAATGAGTGACGCAGCGGTTTACATTAGGTATAAGTACATAGAATTCAAAGTTAATTAGGTCTTGATTAATAAGTAAATGAACTATCAACTTGAATTAAAATCACAATTGTCGATAGTAATCCATAGTTTGAAATGGAAAACAAAAAATGGCAAAATTTATGTACCTACGCACTTACGCAGTCATTTTACTAAACAATCCTTCTACCACCATGATCACCACATGATGACCATGATTCCATTCTAAACACACACGCGCGCCTCAAAGACATGTCAGCAACAAGGAAGGGGTTCGTAAGGGCAAGATGCCTGCCGGGGCTGCGGGACTGTTCGAAAGAGATACCGCGGCCTTGGAACACAAAGCGAAAAGAAGAAAAATGGATGGGTTTTAGTCAGTAGAAGTCGGACACACTCCCGCGCCTTGAGCGGCAGGGATGACAGTATTTGAGTTAACATTGCCGGACGGACGCTTTCGACGCGCACCGTAATTTTCTCCGAGCGGACAACTTGTAAATTGGCCTTTGATGATTTCCGATGCCAAAAAAAAACCACTCTGACTTTATTATATAATGTAGTCTCTCACTTCTACCAGAAATCGATAGATGCGGAAGCAATTAGCAATCCATCCGTATCCTCACTTCTTCGAAACATATTCTTACCAGTAATTGCTTTGGTTTTAATTACGGAAGTTAAGGTGTCAAGTGGATTAACGTTGTAAAGCAGAATCACAACGGTATTGTTTAACTCAGTTATTGTAATTGTGTCTGTGAAACACGAGTGCCTTTAACTTATGCTGATTCGATTTCCGTGTTTGTTGTTGTCATTTGTGTTTACATACTAAAATTTCATAAGTAGGTACAAGCTATTTGTATCAACAAGGTAATAAGACCCAATACTTCTTGTTTCATGACAAAAGACCATGGGGGGGGATTTTATATGGACCCCGTCCCCACCCTCGAACAGTCATAGGATACATGTCAAGATGCTTAAAAGAATTCAGAAAAAGACTTATAGCCTATCTTAACAAAATCAATGCAGCAATAGTTAGGTTAGGAATATTCCAGGGATTCCCCACATAAATATGAAGAATGTCGCCATAGTAAAAAATATCTTACCTGCCAGACGCTTCGAATGACACTTGTTTTAAATCTGTTGGAGGATATCGCCTTACTATGTTAGGTTGAAATATTCAGGTATTCCAGGTAAACCACACATACTTACCTTTAAGAAGAATTTCGTCATGGTAAAAAAATATCTTACCTACTAGAATGACACTTTGAAATTGAATGAATGACACTTGTTCCAAATCTGTTGTAAGGCGGGGACGCTTCTTAAGATCCCTACACAGCCGCGGGTGATGCAACTTGCGTCACGACTTGAGTCTCGTGACACTCGCACGCGTCACTTGTATCCTTTTTTTCCATAAAAGAAAAACGTTTTAACAAAAAAAAAACCTGGAATGCAATTCGATCTTCACACCAACAAATTAAAAACTCTACAACAACGCTTGTGAAGTGAATTAAATAGTTTCAAAGCAATTTCTTAAATGGACAGCGACATTGTCTGTGTTCCTCAGAGTGTCATGGCTGCCAACAGCAACGCGGGGAACGCGAACGTAGTGAATAACAAACTGTACTAAAGGTTTCAAGGAGGAGCTTTTTAGTGTTTGTAGTTTCTGCAGACATTGTTTTTTGTTTTGTTTTTTTTTGTTTTTTTTTTGTTTTTTTTGTTTGTTTGTTGTTTGGTTTTTTTTTTGTTTTTTATACAAAGATATCTTTTTGTCAAATGAAAAATGAAAATGAAATGATGATGATGATGATGATGATGATCTTTTTGTCAAGGCAATTTTTCAAGGAACGGGTTAGTAATGTATCGAATGGAGCAATATTGTTAGAATTTGTTTCACAATATTTCTACTCAACATCATTTTAAGTCACCATATTCTGCCAAGCCTTTCTCCAACTATGTTGGGGTCTAACTGGATGCAGCTGAATACCAGTATTTTACATGGAGCGACTGCCTATCTAATCTCCACAAACTAGTTCATCATCATCATCATTTCAGCCGAAAGACGTCTACTGCTGGACATAGGCCTCCCCCAAGTGTCGCCATATTGACCGGTCCCGTACGGCTTGCATCCAGCGGATCCCTGCAACCTTCACCAGGTCATCGGTCCACCTAGTGGGAGGCCTTCCAACGCAACGACACACACACAAACTAGGTAGTTAGTACTGAATAATACGATACCCGTTGGTAAGACTTGTTGTAAGACTTTCGGACTGACTACCTGTTACGACTGTCAAAGATCTTCAAATGACAGCCGGGACCAACGGCTTATCGTACTTTTCGAGGCACGGAGGAAACAGGGTATGTAAGGGATTTTCACCCATCCATGGACCAACCTTTGCAAGCGCTGCTTAACCTTGAAGGTCGACCCGTGCGGCTGTTATTACTTAGCCACGAGCTACATCATTTGAGGTAATGCACACAAATGGTCAGCCTGAGTCGGCACAAGCGAGCGGCAAATATGAATGTATATTTTGCCGCTCGTCTATCGGGGTTCAGGTCGATCCGAACTTAAGTGTAGTAAGCATTGAGTCTCAAGCTGTCTCAGCCATTTTAAAGTACATTGTAGCGACAGAATAACTTTTAAGAAAGTGTTTAAGCTAAGTGCGGTATTCGGGGTCGGTGTTCGGCGGTGAGCTCACGATTTGGACAAGCCTCTTAAACGCAATCATTTGTAATTCCTGAAATGGGGGTGGGATGTCTACAGACGCGACGTGTCACTGACATTTTGATCAGTGTACGATATATGAATACAATTCAGGCCAGTATACAATAAAGTGCAAAATCCACATTTTATGACTGGTACACTTTTCCTTCGTGGTCCATCCTACAATCATACTACTATTATCAATGGGAAAGTTTGTGAAGATGGATGGATGGATGGATGGAAGGATGGATGGAAGGATGGATGGAAGTATGGATCGATGGATGGATGGATTAATTTTTGTTTTTCTTTTACTGAACGGATTTGGGTGAAATTTGGAACACGAATAGTTTATAGCCTGGATGAACACATAGGACTTTTTATCATGGTAATACTCCGGTAACTCCACACTGGCGAAGCCGCGGGCCTAAGCTAGCTATTTTCAATGCAAAACTGATTGTATTTGTATCTGTGAATCTTTTGACCAATCATTACGAAATTCCACAAATATATAACCTAGGACCTGGAGGATCATGGGCTAATTTTCAACCTGGATGATTGTACGTGTCTTTAATTTCAAAATAACTTTTAAATGAATGCATATAAATGTATACGGTACTTAAAACAACAGAAAACTTTTTTGATTTTTTGTCTGTCTGTCTGTTTGTTTGTTTGTTTGTTTCGCCTAATCTCCGAAACGGCGGTACCGATTTTGACGGGACTTGTACTGGCAGATAGCTGATGTAATAGTTTTATTTTAGAAAATTAAGATGAGGGATCCGTTCAAAAAAAAATTAAAAACCCATGAAATTGTTAACAAAATCCGATTTTATTTTCCGAATTAGGGATACAGGAAGTAATTTTTTTGTAATAATTTCACCGAACAAATGTTTATGAAATAAAAAAATACACGCAGACAAAGTTACAGGTAACAGCTAGTATGCCCAGAGATTCCTTAGATACAGTTCTGAATATTGACATTTGTATTTAAGCCTAAATACACAAGCATTGCTTCGAAACTATGACAATATTCGCTATTGTTTGTTGAATACAATTGAGATTCAACAGACGACAAATATCACTCAACAGTTTCTATTATTTCACCAATTTATGTACTTTAGTAATGATATACCACGAGAAGGAGCTCGTGGCTAAATAATAACAGCCGCTCGGGTCGATCTTTAGGTTAAGCCGCGCTTGCCTAGGTAGGTCCAAAGATGGGATCACCCATTTTTTTTTTTTTTTCGTTTTGGATATCATCAAATCCCCTCCCACTCTGGGCGGAGCGGAAGGGAGTGTCAGACTTGTACTGATTAAAACCCATCCACGTTCCTTCTTTGCCCTTTGTGTTCCAGGGCCACGGTATCTCTTTCGAACAGTCCCGCAGCCCTGGCAGGATCACCCATTAAATACCATACCTCGGAAAGCAAGTTGAGCCATTAGTTCTGAAACATATGGCATTACAGTAATGGAACGCACTTAACATAGGCATAAGATATTAGGAGGGAAGCGCGGGAACGCGCCCTACGCGGCAGATGACAGGCGCTTACAGCTACTCACAGCCAGCAAGATTGTATAAGATAATTTGTAAGAAAACTGAAAATAAATGTGTCACTGTATCAGCGTGGTTTAAAACATTACAAGTTCTAGCTGTCAATTATAGATTTTTGACAGTCGTTACCCAAAAGCCCAACATAGTTGGGAAAAACTAAACAGATGATGAGGAATGGTACACCACTGCCTTATCCATTGGGGAAATACAAGCGTGATGATGCTATGTTAACCAATTAAACTGAACGCGATCAGCATTAAACGGCGTTTGAGACTCAGTGTCGTGTAGTGAGTGAGCTGTATTTGTCATAAGTGTTTTGGCTTATATGTAGCCGAAACAATTCTGAAAAATACAACAGCGAGCTCTGGGCTTCGATTTAGACAACATACTGATCGCGTTCAATTTCATTGGTGAATTTCGCCTTAAGCCAAATTGACTTCAGTTTCAGCCTCAGTAACTACACTGTAGTTACTACAGCTTCGAAGTTAATTAATTGCTCCCCTCATTAAGGGTTGCACAGGAAATGGAAGGTTAACTGCTTTTGCCATTAAACGGGGTTATTGATCGAGTCTGAGTCGTTTCAGTTCATTTAAATACAATTATAATAATAAAATAAAAAAAAGCCTTTTATTTCTTGCAGTACAAAAGAATTAATAAGAATAACATGCATGCAATCATATATTCGTATTTTAACAATTCACTTTGTTTTTGTTTGTTTCCTAGCATTTCGCTCCATTGGAAAAAAACATAAAATTTGAAATTATTATTAATTAGATATTTATTTATTATGATATGAATGTTCTTAGATTATTAATCGTATTTTTTTTAATATAGTTAATTTATTAACATTAAAATCTTTTTATTTATTTATTAAAACTTTATGCGCTTAATGTACAAAATATCTGAGTCATTCGTTCTGATTACTTTTGTGAATTACAGATATAACATAACATCACGCCTCAAATCCCCGATGGGTTAGGCAGAGGTGTAGGTACACCTCTGCCTAACCCATCAGTAGTACACCCACATTTCGCAAATTTTGTTATTAAATAATAGGGAGCGAGCCAATTGCCATCACCTGGGCACAAATCCAGACTCCGTGGCTGTTACTGAGAAATTTCTAATGGAAAATCCCAATAACACTTTGGCCGTCCTGGGGATCGAACCCAGGACCCCAGCAGTCTTCTCCAGCGCTTGCGACAGCTAGACCATCGAGGCAGTCCATCTAGTAACATTAAAATAGGTTTTGATTACTTTTGTAAATTAAATTGAACTAAAAAGTAATATTGAAACTTTAAAATGAAGTGAGTGCCTTAGCATAATCAGCCTATACTGTTCCCACTGCTGGGACACCGGCCTCCTCTCTGTGAGAGGGAATGGGCTATAATCCACCACGCGGGTCCAGTGCGGGTTGGTAGATGTCACATGTCTTCGAATTTTTGGTTCTAAGACATGCCGGTTTCCTCACGATGTTTTCCTTCACCGTTTTTGAGAGCAATGGTGATGAAATAAATTACACAAAGTAATGCGCCTGCCTGGGTTCGAACCCACGACTTACTGTGAGTGAGTGCCTTAAATAGACTTTATTTTTTAAAGTCAGAATCAAGTTACAGAAGTCTCAACTTTGAACTTTCCTTTCCGTAAAAAGATTTAATAAAGAAAGTTATAAAACTATGACCTGGCGTTTTTCAAATAAATTAACTACCAAGTACTTCCATAATATTTTTTTGTGAAAAATTTTCTGGAATAACCTAACCAAAATAATAATCAAAGCATTTATTTCAAGTAGGCCAGTTACAGGCACTTTTGTACTGTTGAAACAAAGACAACAATGAAATGTAGCTACAGTCCCAGTCACAAGGCATAAAGTACTGTAGTTGCCCATTCCCTAGCGTAGATCTCTATGAAGAAGAACGGGCAAGAAACTCCATGGACACTTTTTTAAATCATAATATTGTTACAAAACCTTGGTTACGTCATAATTATTTATGTTGAGATGGTACATTATGTGAGAACGATGTAGCGAGATGTAGATGTAACTAACATCACAGCTGTAGTCACCAAAAGATAGGAAGCAATGTAGCTATAATGCATACATTCCAGTAGCGAAGGGTCAATTTTTGTAAGAGGTAAGCTGGATTACATATCTTTAATGTGACTATATTATTTGTCTATAGAATACTGACTGTGCCATTTTTCAAAGGGAAGCCGGTAGGAATCGAGTTTTATGGAACCTTCGACACTGATACATTCAGTTATCTTGAGGTCCTAAGTAATGAAGAAAAGCCTATTCCCGTCAACCGAGCACAAGTCTAGACACCGGATAGCTGCTGTAAATTTCTTTGTTTCGGAGACCTACTTACAAGACAGGGCTTTGTCAAAACACCGAAGGACATGTTGTCAGATGGATCTCAGTTTGACCCTTTTCAGTTAAAACAATAGGAAACCTCGTTGATGACGTAACTAGGCCGGCCCTTGATAACCGCCCTTGTGCCAAATGGAGCAGGAGAATACAATACGACACAATCAATATTAATGTAGTTAAATGATACGATGAAAACAAATATGAAAGGATTGATGTTCTGATGCCCCGTTGATCTAGTGATCGCATTGCACTACTGCTGAGCATGAGGTCCTGGGTTCGATTTCCAGGTCGGGCAAAGTTTTATTGGGTTTTTGGCAGAGTCTGGAATTTGCCCGGTTGTTGGCAATAGGCTTGCCCTATTGCATAAATATATGTACTACTAGCTTATGCCCGCGTCTTCCCCCGCGTGGATTTCGATAATTGTCCTACGGGATCATACTACCGGGATAAAAAGTATCCTATGTGTTAATTCAGGTTAGAAACTATCTATGCCCAATATTTCATCTAAATCCGTTCAGTAGTTTTTGCTTGAAAGAGCAGCAAACATCCATCCATCCTCACAAACTTTCACATTTACAATACTATTCACAATACTACTACTACTTTTTTTGTACATCCCGTTAGTATTAATAGTAATGTTAGTGACCATGATAGTTTAAAATCTTATATTTCACATTTATAATAATTATTAGTAAGATTATGTACGTCTCTGTCTAACCCTTCGGGGATTACAGGCGCGATATTATGAAAGGATGCTGAAATGACCGTGAAAGGATCAAGTAGACGTTTAGCTAGCAAAAACAAAAAGGGTCAAGAAGGCTTAGACATTCTATAACCGATAACGATGATGGATCTTTTCTTTCATTTTATCGCATATAGCTTTTGCTCGCGGTGTCGCTCCCGATATGTACAGAAATTAACCCACGGGAACGTTTTATATGTAGCCACACACACATTATATTCCATTCCATTCTCCATCCATCCATCCATTCCATTTTTTCCATTTTACATTCGGGGATAATGTAGCTTCCCGTTGGTAAAAGAATTTTCGGAATCGGATCTGAAGTTCCAAAAATAAAACAAACACAAAACAAACCAAGACAGAAAACAGACAATACGAAGATGTTTTTTTGTAGACAAAATGTATTTCTTTACAAATACAGGCTTATTTAAATAAATAGACATAGGACGGCGAGCTATGGGCCAGCTCGCCGTCCGGCCGTCTTATGACGACAGGCCGTGTCGACGGCGCGTTCGTGTTCCACGTGCGCCTCAAAGAGTTGTCAGCAACGATGTAGAGGTCTGCAAGGGCCGATGCCTGCCAGGGCTGCAGGACTGTGCGAAAGAGATACCGTGGCCCTGCAACACAAAGGGCAAAGAAGGAACATGGATGGGTTTTACTCAGTACAAGTCTGACACTCCCTTCCGCTCCGCCCAGAGTGGGGGGGGGGGGGTCATTTGATGATTATACATCCGAAAAAAAAAAACAAAGATACTGTTTACGAAGACAGTCTCGACTCAGCACAGAAATCAGTGAGGTAAAGCTCCTTTATACTAACTTAGCTTCGAATTTAGTCAGAATAGATAAGTAGCTAACAATTTTCGTCTAAATCCGCAAACGTCGATAATGATCGAACATGGTTTAGCTTTTATCGGTACTATCCTCACGTTCGTTATTTAGTACCTGTTTAGTAAGTTTATTTTTTGAAGTACATGAAACATCACTCTAGTTATTTTGGTCGATGAAATACATCACATAAAAGATAAGACCTTTTTCTAAAAAGAAATATGAAGTTTGTTTGACTACTTTGTTATGCGGATATAAGTATAGTCGAACTCGTAATTACTTTACCAATTTAAAAAGAAGATTGAAACTTCATTTAGGTTAAAACTATCTCACTGAGAAATATGACAATAAACCTTGATTAAATCAAAATCATTTATTTGCGTAAATAAGGTACAGACGTATCTTAAACATAAAGTATATTCTTCTTCAATCGGTCCCTCATTACTGAGGATCGTGGTAAATGGACCCCTTTAAACGGAAAATCTGCCTCCATCGACTCCGGTCCAAAGTTGCCATCTCCACCTGCTGAAATTTGCTTGAGGACATAGCCTCTTTTGGGGCCGAAAAGTTCTGGAGTGGCGACCGCGAACCGGAAGACGTTGCGTTGGAAGGCCTCCCACTAGATGGACCGATGACCTGGTGAAGGTTGCAGGGATCCGCTGGATGCGAGTCGCACGGGACCGGTCAATGTGGCGACACTTGGGGGAGACCTATGTCCAGCAGTGGACGTCTTTTGGCTGAAATGATGATAGCCTCTTTTCTCACCTGGTCGGACCATCGTTTTAAAGATAAAATATATTAATCTCTTATTCTGCCATTAATTTTAGTGTGCAAATTTTACATAATTATTTAATATCAAAAGAAAATTAATTAATTTGAATTATGCATGCAGTTGGTAAATTGTATTAAACTGATTCTAATTTAGTAACAATTAATTATTCATTATTTGACATGATTCTACAATTCAGGGCTTACAACTTATAATCTAGGAACTGAAGTACACTATAAAAGCATTTTTCAATTAATATTATTGTTATAATACGCTAAAATTAAATAAAAAACGGGATTGTCGTTCTGGTACTTGGTATTTTATTAAATAATTTTATAATGATGTTACTGTTGTTCAATGTGAGTTGATGTTTTATGACGAGCATGGTGACAGTGATTACGAAGTCGATTATACATTAAAGTGTACAAATAATATCCGTTTATTCTGCAGGTTCACGACCTGGTGAGGAAACTTTATTGTCCCATACCTTATTCTCCATCAACCGGTGTGTTTCAGTTTTATTTCTGTTAAAATCATTTTGGCGAAACTACAGTGAAATCATATAAAGGTAGGTACTAAATTCTATTTAGCACGAAACTAATACTACCGAATTAATAGTCCAATCATGGCTTCCGAATCTACAGTTAAAACTGCTATCTGCTGATAAACAAGACGTAAAGAATTTTATGACCGACCAATATTAAAGTTTACTATCCGTTGCATCACAAAAGTTAATATCAGGCCAAGCACACACGGATGCTCAGAGAACGGGATGACAGCTATTTCCTGTCGACAATGGACTGTCTAACATAAATGGTCTGACTTGTTCTAACATACCGTCTAGACACATTAATGGAACGTCTTTTAAAAAAGAGTCTATAGTGCAGATACGTATAGATGCGAAAGTAACTATGTATCTCTCTGCCTGTCAAAACCTTTTCAGGTTTTCGCACCAGTAGGATTTAGGTGAAATTTGAAGACCACACCAGTAGTCGATCCGGTTAAACCGTGCCTGGGTAGGTTGGTCCGAAGATGGGTGACTACTGACTATCCATTGCATACCGAGTTTCTAGAAAAGCACGTGGTCGCGGCTGACATTTGTAGATCTTTGACAGTCGTTACAGGTAGTCAGTGACCCGATAGTCTGACAACTAGTCTTACCAAGGGGTATTACCCAGTACTAACTAAAAAAAAAGATTTTTAAAAGGCTAGGCAGATGATGATGACAAGTAGACCAGACCGTGACATGAGCTATTCTCATCCTATGTCCCGTGTGATAACCTGCGGGGGCGAAGTCGCGTGCAAAGCTAGTCTAAGATAAAATTAAAATTAAATACAGCCGTATCTATGTTGCAGTAAGATGAAAAATTCACATGTTAGTTCTAAAACGCAGATATTATTATTTTCTTTATTCATTCTCTTACTTTACATTTTAAATATTTCTTAAAAAAAACATAAAAAGACATTTAAAAATATAAAAAATAGTGGTCCACCGGTATCGAGAGCAGGGTCCAAGGTACCGGTGGTTAGGGCTCCAGAGACAGGAACGTCCTCACAATGCGAGCCGTATTGAGGAGTACTGCCTTCTGAATCAGGCTCTTGATCCAACCCCCTTAGGAGAGCCTCGAAAGATGTGTAATCGAGGCTCAAACGCAGATATTATTATTGCAGTCGGAAATAGAACGGTCATTAACAACCACTAACGCATGTCATAAATAAATTATAAAACACCGTTTTAATAAAAACAAAAAAAAAATGTTTTCTTATTCAAATTGAGAAAAGAGGCTAAGCATTGACTGCAGAATAAAAGAATCCACTCATACAAAAAATTGAATATTATGAGACATGGATGTTTTGAGACTTGATTGTTTTGCAACTTGAACGTTTTGAGATTTGGATCTTGTGAGATATAAACGTTTTGCAACCACATGTTATTTTGCAACTTGAATGTTGTGAGACCAAAGGATTTTTATGACTTTGATTTCATTGATGTTAGCATGGATTGCCACGCGATTAACTTATACATTCAAGGATTTTTGGCCTGTCTTCCCCTTTTATTGCTATTGCCATAAAAAAACTCCCCAATAATTTTCAATACCTTCACTAAGAACTTGAGCTTTTACCTACTGTATTTATACAAAAATAAAATTTCAAGTTTACTGTTTTTACCAAAACGCTTAAAGCTAACAATAATAATATTCAAATTTAATAATTCAAATAACATCTTATTATCACAATAATTCAGATAGCAAAATAAAAAAAATATATGTCAAGTGGAGTCATACATACATTACAATTATATATCTCTTATATCTCTACATATAATAAAATCGTTAAAATCCGGTCCGATGTTCCGACTTGGCGCAAAAACTACTGCATAGATCCTGTTCAAATTTTTTACAAATATCTGTAATATGCTTCTTCAAATGTTAGGCTATATATTATCACGCTACTTGTTTAAGGGGATGAGCAATATTGCATTATGTTAATATTATTCAATTGTTTATCGTTTCAGCCATGATATGCGTAACAACGTCTATTTCAAAGTATATGTCAGCGAAGCAAATAGAGGAACGGTTTCATGACCGTTTTACGTGCATCACATCGCAAGTTCGATCCTCCGTAAAATTATACTTTTTGTAGTTGGTTGTAATTTTTTTTGATTGAGATTATTATTATTTATTTTATCTATTTTATGTATATTTTTCCACGAGAACGAAGTCGCGGGCAACAGCTAGTCATAAATAAAATAGTAAATGAAAGACCTAATACAAAGTGTAAACGGACCCTTCACGAAGTCGTCAACCAACCACTCTGTACATCAAACTAAGTAACTCTACGCAAAAATGATTGCTGCGAAACGAGTTTTTTTTTGGAGTGGAAAATCACTTTTCACGGTAGAACTCAATGTAACACACTCAAAATATTGTGCTGATGAATGCATTGAATAGTTAAACGGGTATGGAGGCATTTAAAGTTAAGTTATAACCTAAAAACAAGAAGTGTCCATAACAAAAAAAAATATCGCAATGACGGGGAGAACAAGGGCCTTTCGGCTTCGTTAAGGGTCTATTTACACCCTTTATGTCAAAAATTAATACATGTAATGTCATGTCCGGTTAGACTAGAAGCCAACTGAAAAGGCAGGTCAGATGATGATGATATCAAAATTAATACACTAGTTTGTCACACACAAACATGTCAGAGAAATTCAATAATATATAATACAGTGTTTATTAATAGTCTTGATTAAAATAAACAAAGATCCAAATCAATTGTTTAAAAATGACAATACCTCTTTCCTTAAAGTGTTAATAGTATCCACAAAAAGAGACCTATAAAAACACTACGAATACTACTTAGCCTACATCACTACTTGCACGCGTCACCTTTCCGCGCTCGCTTAGCCGTAAATAAGTTAACTTGGTATTCAGTCCGCGTTCACGCCTTCTACCAATATTTACCTGAAATTCGGGTGTTTGTAAGAAAAACAGGGTGCTTTATTCACACAATTTGTTATAGCGTGGGTGACTAAATGGCAACCAGAAACTTCGTCGAATCAGCCACGTTTAGTTTTTATATGCTACTAGCTATTACCCGCGGCTTTATTTAGATTTCACTCACGTTAATTTTGAATTTGACAATAAATTCGAGTAGTACTCTGCTTGTAATAATATAATTCAATCATGATTCGATGGACACGTGGCGCCACCTATTATCCTAAGAACGTTACTGTTGTTTTCCTCGGGGACAGTACTTTTTTTCGGGATGAAAGGTACCATAAGTCCCTCTCTGTACACCGGACAACGTATATGCAAAATTTCAGGATGATCGCTTCTGTGGTTTAGGCTTAAAAAGATAACAAACAAACTTACTTTCGCATTTAAAATATCAAAGTTAGGATTAGGATGTAAATTTGTTCATTTACATATTTATATTACTTCGAAGTTATATTAGAAGGTGTCAACAGCTATTTTATTCTTTCTGATAGCCTTCCAGAGAAAACTCATCTCAAGGTGCGTTGTAGGGAGAGTTTGGAGCAACTATTAGGAACCAATTATTTACATCGATGGCTTGTGTAACATCTAGGAGGATTAGCATTCCCTTAGACATGGAAATAACTAAGACTATGTTGGTGTCCTAGGTAGATTAGTAAGCCACTCCATGTTAGCACAACAATAGACAATTTTAATTTTAATCTAACAAAATCTATAATATTTATAAATAAAAATAAAATAAAATAAATTAAAATGTTTATTTCAATTACAATAGGCATTTCGATACTTATTATTGGATGTCACCTTTGAAGCAAGTAATTGCTTGTATTAGGAGACTCCCACTTCCACTTACCATTTAACTCAACACGAATCAAATATTAATAAATCGTTGCTTCTTCAATGCTAAAATAACTCGTTTATCGATGTTAATAAAAAGGTTTTTGATTTAGCTACAGAAATATCTCAAACTTTGACCCAAAGCTTTAAATGGAAGATCTCATCCAAAATCGTCAGGTGGATGATTTAAGATAATCTATTTCGGGAAATTCGATGAGCGGAATTTAATAACAGACCCTTAAATTGATATCATTCATAAACCAGAAATGAAGATAAATATAAGTCGGCTTAAGGCTATACATTTCGGGACAAAGATGCCTTTTGCTTATTAATAGAACGGTAAAGATTTAAGCAAGAATGTACGTGTACAAAATATGAGGCTCGGGATGTCTTGTGGCCGCTTAATTGTGTGTCCCAAGAAGCTTAGGAAAAATAAATGAAGTAAACGTGTTCTTAGATATAATTTTTTGAAACGAAGCGACTGGAATATAATTAATTAGTTCTTTGTACCAGCTTAATAATTAGGTTTATTTAGGTAAATACTAATGGAAATGAGACGCATAAAGATAAAGAAATTTAATTTATTAAAAACATGCGTTTACACACAAAATTTGAGCATGCTAGATCTTAGTAAAGTAGGGTAGGGTAGGTCCGTACATGTTTTACCTGCTGAGGTGTTTAAATTTTGTTTTTTTTTTACAATTACACAGATTAGAAAAATTCTATTTTAACCATTGTTTTTCTGGGTACATTCATAATAATTAAATAAAGGGTGTAAATAAACCCTCAACACATCCGAAAGGCACTTGTTTTTCCCGTCTTTGCGATAATTTTTCTGTTCTAGACCATATCTGGGAACCTTCTAGTTACGGAGATATTGGGGGTCAAAGTTCCAACATTTTAATGTAAGATTTTTACCTTATACACCTCCATGACCACCGTACTATTCAATCCATCCATCAGCACAATGCTTTGAGTGCTTTCCATGGAGTCCTACCGTAAAACGTGAATTTTGACCCAAAAAAAAAAAGTAGATTCCCAGCAATAACTTTTGCGTAAAGTTACTTAGTTTGATGTACAGAATGCTTGGTTGACGGCTATGTGAAAAAAATATATATAAAATTCAGAATAATCGCAGATATCGATAGGAACGCATGCTGATTTCGATGTTCAAGTATTAGCCGATCGAGCCTTAGCCGATCGAGTTACGTAAATGGTTTGTGATCGTGATGGGTACTGCCGCCGTCTAAAATATTTTAAAGCATAAATTCTTGGATCAAAAAATGCATTAAAAATAGCGCTTTGAAATTCCGGAGAGGTTAAACAATACAGTGTTGTATATAAACTTACACCCACATTTCGTCAGTTAATTCAGACTTGGGATTCCTTCTGAGAATTTTCTAATGAAAAAGTGCTGCTAAACGGGGTAGGAGTTTTGAAAATGTTACTTTGCTTTCTTAAGAACAATATTAATAGAACAATGTGCCCAGTTTCCCCAAAGGGTGAAATACAGATGACCTTTTAGTTTAACTACATTTCATCTATACTATAATATTATGAAGCTGAAGAGTTTGTTTGTTTGGTTGAACGCGATAATCTCAGGAACTACTGAAACGAAACGAAAAATTATTTTAGTGTTCGATAGTCCAATTATCGAGGAAGGCTATAGGCTATATAACATCACGCTACGACCAAAAGGAGCCGAGCAAAATGAAAACAAGCCAGAAGCGGCGGGTGAAACCGCGGGGCACTGCTAGTCAGTTATATTTTAAGACCCATAAAACCGAGGGGTAAGCCTATAGCCATCAACCGCACATCTATGCAGGCTCCAAGGTGCTACAAAAAAAAATTACTGATGGAAAAGCCAATTAGTCTTTGCTTGACCTGGGAATCGGTCTCATGCTCATCAGTAATGTTTGCGATCGTTAGACTAACGAGGCAGGTAAAGAGAGGCATTCACATATTCCAGACTAGCTTATACCCGCGACTTCGCCCGAGTGGTGTTCGGTAATTGTCCCACGGGATCGTATTACCGGGATAAAAAGTATGCTATTTGTTATCCCAGGTTATAAACTATCTGTGTGCCAAATTTCATCCAAATCCGGTGAGTAGTTTTTGCGAGAAAGAGTAACAAACATTCAGACATCCATATACATCCTCACAAACTTTCGCTTTTATAATATTAGTAGGATATATAACACCGCCTCGTAACACAATAACTATTTAGAGCAACTACACTATTACTACTAGCACTATTTTCCACGATTTAGATCAGTATATACCGACACCATCGATGCGGCCTTAGTAAATTGTATCAATGTCTACAAAGCACTCTCTTGCTAATACGCCATCGCCAGCTCTTCGACTAAAGTTAAAGGTCAGCGTTAATAGGAGCTAGCCTGTTTACAATGACCTTAACTTGTATCACTTTATACTGTAAACACTCGCTGAGGCAATACCTTCATAATCTTTTATCTATTTATTTTAAAAGAAATGATATTCACTCCATGACAGTAAAAACATATCATCCACAAACTAAACTATTTAAAAATTCAAATAGTCACATTCGGTCGCTGTAATATTTATTTTAAACTTGGTTTTTGCTTTTTTTTGCTACTACCTACTATATCCGGGATCAAAAGTAGCTTATGTATTAATCCAGAATATAAGCTATCTTGATACCAAATTTCATCTAAATCCCTCATCTAAAGCCGTTTGAGCGTGAAGGAGTAACAAACATACACACATACAAACTTTCGCCTTTATAATATTAGTGTGATAGTTTAAGCGACCGTCTGTGATCAAGATTATTCTTCAACCAGCCTGCACGATTTCAGTTTGCTTGGAAGATAGACAACCTTTTTTTTTTTTTTTTTTTTCATGGGAAATCATCAAATGACCCCCCCACTCTGGGCGGAGCGGAAGGGAGTGTCAGACTTGTACTGACTAAAACCCATCCATGTTCCTTCTTTGCCCTTTGTGTTCCAGGGCCACGGTATCTCTTTCGAACAGTCCCGCAAAGATAGACAACCTTACGATAACGTTTTAGGGATTTCTTGCCCCCTGACTATGTATAGGAAGTATTTATACGACAAACCAAAAATGTGCGTTATGGTAATAACTGGACTGGTCGTTTATGCGACAAGTCATTTGTTCCATAGGTAATATCGACGGGTTTTGTTTAGTAGTTTGTCAGATGGTTAGTGCAACTGTCAATTTATGCTCAAGAAATATTATTTCTCAGTAAGGCAGACTTCAGATGTTTTTTATGCCTCATAATCTACCTGTTTCTGGAATCATTCAGTGGTAATAAATAAAAAAGTGAAAAACTCAAACATTTTTGTTTCATTTTTCCTGTTCTTGCTAGCGCAGATCTGGGTAAATATAAATAAAGATTATGCTAACACTCTGTTAATGCTGTCACGTAAACGTTACAATTTGTAAATATAATACGAGGTGTTTTATTATCCAACCCGCACTGGGCCCGCGTGGTGGATTATAGCCCATTTCCTCTCATAGAGAGGAGGCCTGTGTCCCAGCAGTGGGAACATTATAGGCTGATTATGCTTATGCTATACGAGATGTTTAAAAAGAAGCAGCGCGTGCAGTTAGGATTAGCGTTTTTAAAGAATATTTACATTTACAAATGTTTTCCTTGTATTTTTTTCCTGTCTCGTTTTTTTTTTCTTGCTTAATTACCACACCCACTGTATTACGATTTGGACGTAAGGGGTGGTTGGTTCGCGGGTCTGTGGATGGTGAGCTATGAGCCAGCTCGCCTTCCGGCCTTCTTATGACGACAGGCCGTGTCGACGGCGCGTTCGTATTCCACGCGCGCCTTAAAGAGATGTCAGCAACGATGTAGGGGTCTGCAAGGGCCGATGCCTGCCAGGGCTGCGGGACTGTTCGAAAGAGATACCGTAGCCCTGGAACACAAAGGACAAAGAAGGAACATGGATGGGTTTTAGTCAGTACAAGTCTGACACTCCCTTCCGCTCCGCCCAGAGTGGGAGGGTGTCATTTGATGATTTGCCATCGGATAAAAAAAAAAAAAGAAAGGTGGTAGGTTAGCTATCATTGAATCCTACAAAAAGTTGCAATACCAGGAGTTCCAATCCCTCACTGCGGAACATAAAACACTGCTTGTAAATAAATAAAAATCGGAGAGCTTTTCTTCGATAGAACGTGTGACAGATGTGTATCGTTGTTTTTTCTTTATTCTTCACAATCACCATTTCTGTCACCACAAGCTTCGTAAAACTTTATGCCTTTATATGATATTGGCACGTTCCACAACACACGCGGAAATTGATGGCGTATTCATAGTCTATGCCGTCAGCACCATATAAATTTTCCTCATACGACAAGTCAAAGTCATGCAGAGGCTCTGATATAGAATATTAATAGCCGAGCTTATAATTATAATATGTGTCGAGTTCTGGGCTATAAATTAGTGCGATGTTAATGACATGTTTCAGTCTCAAGTGTCATCGTATATAACGGTTAATTGTGAACTTGGTTCCGACAGATTGATTTTCTAAAAAATGGTCGACGCCTGTTGTTCTAAAAAGGGTTAGGCAGAGGTGTATTTAAAGCACAACCAAGTAAAATATTAAACAATAAATTTTTTATACAACATTTTATTTAGTATATGCGAAACCTGAATATAGTAAAAACACTGTTATAAGCTTTCACGGTTTACAACTAAACTTATACTCTCACTTACGGTTACGGGAGCTCAAAATAATGAACAATCACGGAAGATATGCCGTAAGTGACAGTTTAAGTTCTGAATATAGTTTGTTCAGAATAAGTAACTGAATCGATTCCAATAATTTTTAAACCGTGTTATATTTTGTCCCAAAAATATTTAAAAAAGGCACAAGTTGGATACCGAGCGACACTAAGTACCTATCGCAATCATTTAGGTACCTAATGCCAAATTATTATTGTCAATGAGAGCAAGACGACGCTGGAGAAGCGCGGCCGCGTCTCGTGGTGACCACGTTTTTGTGCGGACAGTCAGGTAACAGAACAAGCTTATAACTTTGTGATTTTTCATGATACAGTCACGAGCACCTCGTGACTGAACAGTAAAAAAAAAGATTTTCAATTCTCTGAAATTCCTGTAACAAATTACTCCCGGTAGACCAATATTTCTTAGATCATTTTGGTAAAAAAATTAAAAAGGTTCACTTACTAACCAATTTTTCAAGCTTGTTAAAAAGCAAGATTTATGACTGAGAGCCCTAACTTTCTAATGGATTAAAATATTATCCAACAAGCCGTAACATGGTTCAGATAAAATTGTGTAGTCACTAATGCTCAGTTTAGAACTTTTGAAATTTACTAGAGCGTGGGTATATTTCAATAAAACCTGCGTTAGCAATTTCCTACGGGTTCTTTCATGATGTGATTGATGGAATCACGTTTTTAGGGTTCCGTACCCGAAGGGTTACCAACGGGACCCTATTACTTAGCCTCCGCTGTCCGTCCGTCCGTCTGTCTCTCAGTGGGCTGTATCTCATGATCCGTAAATTCCATAATAGGTAGGCAGTTGAAATTTTCACAGAATGTGTACTTCTGTTGCCGCTATAACAAAAAATAATAAAAATATTTAAAAATTAAAGGGGGTTCCCCTTCTACGATGGTATGGATCATGCGCGATTCCGACTCGCACTTGGCCGGTTTTTATATAGTAACGCTTTTCCGTTAGGTGTGAATAACCACAATTGCTATAATTATGTTTTTTTTTTTGTTCTTGTTATCGGGTCGGTAGGGAAAATAGCGATATTTATCAGATTTTAGGTCACCTTTATCGAACAATTTTTTTTTTGGAACAGCCATTAGGGACATGTTGTCCCGTTTGTAAACATAGTGATTAGGTAATCACCCAATCAATGACTTAATTGTGTACCTTCATAATTATTTTCTTTTTACTACAGACAATAATGAACCTTTACAGTCCAGTTACGGTTATCTGTGGTAATAACCACAATTATATGACACCATTCCTTTAATAAATCTGCAAAAAGAGGTCAAACCAAACACAGGGAGAAAAAGAGACGAATGGTTCCATTATACTTAGACAAAAGTAGGGATTAATCTCTTAAGGTCGCCTCAATCACATACGCAAGATTACTTGGTAAAAGACAAAGAACATCAATATGAAATATGCAATGTACTTACCTGTTCATGTTGCTTCTAAACGAGCGATAAGTTGGGTAGATGTAGGCAACACCCGGCAACAAAGGCCAACTCTCAGAGGTCTGCATCCTAGCTATATCGAGTTATTTTAAATGCCAGGGCCTTTTTACAAGCATAATCAGCCTATAATGTTCCCACTGCTGGGACACAGGCCTCTTCTCTATGAGAGGGAATGGGATATAATCAACCACGCGGGCCCAGTGCGTATTGGTAGATGTCACAAATCTTTGAATTTTTGGTGCTAGGACATGCCTGTTTCCTCACGATGTTTTCCGTCACCGTTTTGAGAGCAGTGGTGATGAAATAAATTACATAAAGAATTGCGTCTGCCTGAATTCGAACCCATGACTTACTGCTCGTAAGTCGGGGCCGCCACTGGGCCACAGCTACTCTCATTTCACAAGAACATCTTTCAAAATTAAACATTCACTATAGCATTTTGTTATCGAATCTGGTACGAAAAAAAAATGGCTGAAGGTTTCAAAATAACGGTGTTTTAAAAGAAAAGCAGACTGAGTCATTGGAGCTAACTCACTACTCTATTAATATTTTAAAATTACTGTTATATGACGTCATAATTATTATTATTTAGCTTTTAAACATTCGTTGAGGTCTGTTACCAAAGCCAATCTGAAAAGACACAACATTGATTTTTGCGTTGACGTGAAATCGAATACCCACTTGCTGTCACGCACGACACTGAACACACTGTATGTCTTGTTTTCCATTTGTTCCTGATCCATTCCAGCTGTCGATGGCTAAAGTTCTTGATATAGTGATGTCACTTAAAATAAATAAAAATACAAAGCCTTGTATTTTTCATGCAAATTTAATGAAATTGCAGTTAAGTTACATTTATAGAGAATTGATACATATTTAATCTACAAGAACCACTCCATAGATGAAGGCCTCCTCCAAAGAACCCCATCTCTCTCTAACTTGGGCTGCTTGTAGCCGATGAGGGCCAGTCGTATTTGCAACTTCATCATCCCACCTCATGTGGGTTCTTCCTTTATGCCGTTTACCTTTTGGGCCCTTCCACACATAGGCGCCAAAATTTACCTAATACTTGTCAACAGCCAGCTATATTTACGTCTAGACCAAATAAAAACATTCTGCACCGCATTAAGTTTTATAAATATTACTTAGCAATAATAATTTTACTGTTGCCGTTAAAATCGCTCGTGTGAAAACACATGGAGAGCACTTTTCTTGAAGTAGATGTTCGTGGAACGGGACTTTAGGTAATTTGAATTTCCTGCAGATGTAATCCGAATCCGTATAAAGTAGTAAAAGTTTTAATCTCGACATAATTCTTTCGAGTTGCTTAATTTAATTTAGAGAACTATATAATAGGATTAACTTTATGTTATAAATATAATATGGGTTCCATATCCAGATCGCGCAAAGTGTTATTGGGTTTTTCCATCAGGAATTTCTTAGTAGTAGCCACGGAGGCTCCATTTGTGCCCATTTGATGGAAATAGGCTCGCCCCCATTACATGGGACTTAAACTTGACTTGCGAAATTTGGGTTTACTATTAGGTATGCCTCTGCCTAACCCTTCGGGGATTACTGGCGTGATGTTACCTATGTTTATGTTAACAGTAGTTTGAATTTTCATCAGCGTTATTTTCCAATATATTCTAAAGCCATTAGTTTAACTAAACCACAACGCTACGAGTTTCTTCAAGTATATTAAAAAAATGCGACGCAAAATAAAACACTTGAATTAAGTTAAACAAAAACTTCCAAACTGGTTTACACCGCACCTCAGAATGTACCGTTTAAAGCGGTTCAAAGTTCTACAAGTGCGCTAATTACTTTACCTTTTACCTTTACCCTATAACTTTTACTTGTTTTACCCAAAGAGGCTAAAAATAGACGGCCAAAAACTCTCACGGCCAAAAACGTGATTGCTAACTAGAATGCACACGTGCGAGATAGGTACTCTTGCATTTTTGATATCTGTAAATAAATATAAAATATTTTGCAACTAGTATCAAAGAAAGCAATTATACAACAAGAATTTGTGTGGGATACTACAACTGAAAATCACGACTACTGAAAAAGCAAGCTCTAATTAAAATCGGGGTTTACAAGGTAAAATCGAGTCCTCCTATTGTTGAAGTCGGTTAAAATGTAGCCTATGTTACCCGGGCTATAATAACGAATCGATTGACACCTTACTCATCAAAATCGGATGAATAGTTTAGGCGCTACGGAGGAACATACGTAAATACAAACATACATACATCCATTGACTGCTAAAATCATAACCCTTCCTTTTGGCTTCGCCGTAGTCGGGTAAAAATCTGACTTGCATATTATTACGCTTGACAAGCGGTGACAGGCTATTAACCTAAAAACTCCAATTTGCATTAATTAACTCGACAAACCTTCATTAAACATGCAACTAACTTAATAATAGAAAGAAAGAAAACAAAAGAAAATCGTTTTTGCATTCTTTTCACAAGGAAAAACTCGTGATACATAGTTCGTACCCATTTCATTCCGTCGCGCTGTAATTTTTCCAGTTACATTTTTGTTTCGCAGCTGCCAGTCTTGTTAGGTTAGTTTCGCACCCGTACATGTCCTTATGCCCGGGATACACGACGCTAGTTTTTCAAGCTAGTATAGTGAGATAGTAAAACTGTACTACTGTCCTGGCTTGGAACATGCTAGTGCTGGTTACATGATGTCAGTTAATTTTAAGTCATTGCAGTAACTAGGGTGACAACACGTCCGTTGTCAAAATGAACTGCTTTCGTAAACGAAAAAATATTCGACTGAAACAGTTACTTCGGAAACTATGCCGAAAGCTCTAAAATTTTTAATTTTATTTTTACGTCTTTGGTAGTCATTTGTACATCCATTGTCAATAATTCGCTACATATTTTTTTTAGTGCTGATTCACGCATGGACTTATCTTTATAAGAAGGACTGGTGGCGTTCCACAGACATTCCTCCTCACGGTACAATTGTACAAACTTTAAATTAATTTCGACACGAAGTTTGGGCATTTCATCCATTTCAAAATCGCAGTTGCAGCCAGAAAAACAAAATGCGTGGTGACTGTTCACTAGCCAATCGAATACTAGCTTTGCCAGCCACATGAAGCTAGTACCCAAGCCAGGATAGTAAAATCAGTGGTGGGAGGCGCTAGTAGCTCAAAAAATAGAACGCCGTCCTATTAAACTATCCTAGCTTGAGACACTAGCTTACAAGCCTTCTTACTAACTTCCTAGCATAGAAAAGAAGCTAGTTCTGTATACACGAAGCCAGAGTTACTAGCTTGCAAGCTTACTAATACTAGCTTGCTATCCTAGCTTGAAAAACTAGCCTCGTGTATCCTGGGCATTTCTTTTTTTTTTCTCAGTTTCTTATAAACGTGGAACGTGCATGCGACGATGCTATTGGAATTTACTATAATTAATATCTGTTTGTGGACGAAAGGGGGTTCCGTTGTTGCATTATCGTGTTCGTAAAATAAATAACTGATTGGGAATTTATTTTGCTTCCGCAGTCTTTATTTTACAGTTTAGCCGATTTTTAACTGGTTGTTGATGTAGGTTGTGTACTCCACTGCCTTACCCTTCAAGGCATACAGGTGTGATGTTATGATGCTAATATTTTTAACGTAGGTACATTAAAAATATCGGTATCAGCAGGTATTTGCTAGAGATTTTATATTGCTCTTATCTATACTTATATAATATTATAAAGCTGAAGAAATTGTTTCTTTGATTGAACGCGCTAATCTCAGAAAATACTGGTCCGAATTGAAAAATTCTTTTATTTTGGATAGCCCATTTATTGAGGAAGACTATAGGCTATATAACATCACGCTACGACCAATAGGAGCGAATCATTTATGAAAAATCCAAACGCAGGCGAAGTTGCGCGGGTCAGCTACTAATATATAATACTGATACTTAATGTTAATAAAAAAAGTTAAATTAATGATCAGATTTTATTTTTGCGTAGTGATATTAAATTATCTTTATGATCTGGAACATCGTAATCTTTGGATATCTCATTTTACCAACAGTAAAAATGTTCCTAGACGATCGTCTGTCGTAAAGGAGAAACTTGATGGAATTGCTAGATAAAAATATTCACTAGTAAAAAATATAAAAATACGTAATGTATTTGAGTGGAATACTGTCGTCTCAGGGTGATTACTTTTCTAAAAGTTGAATTTTTCATATTATTTGTATTTTTTCATCAAGTCTGTTAGATAATCAAACTTTTTTAGATCGATAAAATCTTTTGGTGGTTGACATTGGATACAAATAAAATTCTTAGTTTTGCAAAATCACTATCTTGTCTCCCGCGACTTCGTCCACGTGGATTTCGTTTATCGAAAACAGCGCCATCTGCAGGGTCCAACTATAGCTAAGAACCGCGAAGAACCAAGTGACAGGTGACCCCATAAGAAAGTACAGAAAAATCACATCAAAATCGGTCAAGCCATACAAGAGGAGAAGAATTACGAACACTCGCACACCGGAATTTCGAATATGAAGACACGTATTGATGTTAATAAAACAGATACTCTTTTAACCAACTTTTGCAAACGACAGCTGCTTAATATTTCCATTTTCTATTCAGAAAATGAAACTCCAGCAATATTAAGACCATTCGTTTACTACACTCTAGTTAATCTTCGGAATGAAAGCGAGTCAGCACGAATCCGCTTCGCTATCAACAGAGTGGATTATGGTAAGCTTCCAAACGATGGCGGTACTTTATCAAAATCACTAACTCTTCACCACATTTTTGGAGAATCTTTTTGTTACATTCTTTTGAATTGTTTTAGTCGTTTAAGTAAAGATATTACGTTATATTGATTTCTCGATGGTCGCACATTGAAATCGATGACGAATGCAAACACGTCTAAACAATGAAGGGTTCCCGGCTAAAAATAGAATTCTTATTTTTATTCACAACCCCATTCGCTCTTCTGAAGCATACCGAGGAGAAATCAGTTGAAAAAATCGACCTCTTTCTGAAGTGAGTATTTCAAACATGATGTAAAATGGTTTTTCTACAGAGTAGGAAAATCTCTGGAATTGCATTATGAACCTATTGTGGTAACAAAATAATAGAATGTATGACATATAATGTATTTAGACAGTATGTTTAAACCAACATAGCATACATTAGTAGATGAGTACAGAATGGATATTAATAATATCTTTTTTAAGAGTCTTCGGCATTTGTATCCTGCGTTCGCACTTAAGTTGCCAAAAATGTCAATAAGTTTGTGTTACAACTTTAAACAAAACTACTTAGGGCAATCAACGTTTACCTAGAAATAACATAAACTGGAAAAAAATGATTTAAATATGGAAAACTTTAGTTTTTGTTATTAGAAAAAGATCTGTTAGGTATTACAATACCATGTTCGCAACAACATGACTATATGAGGAAATCTCTTTTAAAAGTTGTAGTTTCCAAACTTCAAATAATAACAAGAACCGATTGCTTGATAAATCCAATGATGTACGAAATTCTTTGAAGACTTATGATTCATTATTCTGAAAGTAAATTGAAAAGAGCTGTCGGACGTTTGGTCAAGATTTGTAGTCTGAATAGGAAAGTTTTGTTTGAGTAATCTTTTATTCCTTTCTTTCTTTCTTTTATTGTTCACAAGTGATTGATTGTCAGAGTGAAAACGTCATTGAAAGCAGCTGTGATTGTGTGTGTGTGCTGACGATTTGTGGACAAAGGAAATGGTTCATTTTAGTAATGTTCTGGTTCTAAAAATGGCCTTAAACATTTTATTGTAACAATAAAATCTGTCCTAATTTCGTCTGCACTATAATTGCTTAACAAATTTTCTATGTTTCCTCATTCTCCTGCCTTCCCAATTTATTTGGGGTCAGCTCACACTCACTTTTCTATATTAATTTAAAAAAAATAAGGACATTCGTTATCCTAATCCTAACTATCTTAAATAACATTATAAATGCGAAAGTAAGTTTGTTTGTTACCATTTCAATCCTAAACCACTGAACCGATCATCCTGAAATTTAGCATATACGTAGTCAGGTGTACAGAAACGGCCATAGGGTACCTTTCATCACGAAAAAAAGTACTGTTCACGAGGAAAACCACAATAACGTTTTTATGATAATAGATGGCGCCACGTGTTTTTCGAATCATGATTGAACTATATTATTATAGAATCTTTAGTAGTGTGTTACGAGTTTAATTCTCAAATTCTAAATTAACGCGAGCGAAGCCGCAGGCAAAAGCTAGTCAATCATAAATCCCATTACTTCATAAATATAATGTAGAAACTATCATCTGTTCGGCAACGTAAATAACGCAATAAATATTACTGAATTGTCAAAATAGCAACAGAATTCGGTTTGTGAGTGAGTTAAGCCATTATTACCCTGCTGTTTTGTTTTACTCGATATGAAAGTCTTATTCGATAGCAAAGACTGGCTCTTAAGAATGAAAATTGCCCAAGGCAGAACATGATTTTCCTTTTCCTTACGCCGGGAGCAACAAACACTGCGTTACCGTGCTTCGGGTGACAGATCTCGGCGGCAAGTGACAGTCCAGGAATGTGGGGCCTGCTTTGGGTGGAATCCCGATGGGTCTCTTGAACACATAAGACGTCGCAATGCGTCTTGCGAGACAATTCAGAGAGGATCTCTGCTTTATATAATTTCACATTAAAATAAAGTATTTAAAAAAAAACTTGACTCCCAATATCTCCGTAACTGAAAGGTTCCCAGGTATGGTCTATAACAAAAAAAATATCGCAATGATAGGAAGAACAAGAGCCTTTTGGCTTCGTTAAGGGTCTTGTTACACCCTTTATACCTTCGTTCATGTACATTATGAAAAATCATTTTCATGAATACTTCATTGATTGCTAACTGCGTCGTTTGTCTGTTGTCCCAAGAGCTACTGCTGAGCATCAGGTCCTGGGCTCTTTTCCCAGGTCAGGTTTTTGAGTAAGCAGTAGCAGCCACGGGGTCCCGATTTGTGCCCAGTTGATGTGGTTAGGCTCGCCCCTATCACATGGGACTTAAACATAGCTAACGAAATGTGGGTACACTATTAGATACATCTCTACTAATCCTCCGGGGACACGTCAGTTTATATTATCGTTGATAATGTTAACACTATTCCAGAAAGCCATTATTTCGTGTGGAGTAATAATGATCAGCTCATACATCAGACTCACGTCAGAATCGATATGAGTACTAACAAATGACATGTTATTATTTTTTTGTAAGGTATTTTCTTTTTCTGAGAAAGCAGCACCAGTAATCCAGTATAGGGCTCTAAGGCTGCGTTTCCACCAGAGATGAGCGAGGATGCGTAGCGAGGAATGTGTGTACAAGTAACCAATAATATCGCTTCTTTTTCACAGCTTGAGCTATTCTAGCTATGTGATTGGTTAGTTCCACACACATCCCTCGCTACGCATCCTCGCTCATCTCTAGTGGAAACGCAGCCTTAAGCAGAAATTGTTTTGTCAGAAAATAAAGGTAGACGTACGTAAATATAGATATTGGTAAAGGCGCTAGTGGCAGCCTGGCGAAATTTGGGGTATCATTCCCCTTCAAAGCATGTAGGCGTAATGTTATGTTATGGAATTGTGAAAACAAAAGAAAGAAAGAAAAAAAAATATTTGTCGCAGGGACATGACGTGCATCATACAAAATTACAAAAAAATAAACTATAAATACAACAGGACGGAACTAAAAAGAAAAAAGTTAACAGCTTGCATGTCGTGACTGCGACAAGCAGGTACCACTCAGCATGATGCTGTGATATGGGGGCCCACAGCCCAGCGCTGGTTTTCAATACGTATCCAAGCGATTGCAGCAATCACGACGGATTTGCTGCTTATTATTGAAGAGTTCTAATGGCTATCTCCGAAGATCAGCATGAGATCTTTACCAATCTTCAGAATCACCGAGGTACTCTTCCAAACAAAAATAATCATCGAAATCAGTTCACTATTGGCGAAGATATCGCTGAATGTACAAAAAAAAACATTCAGACGAATTGATAACTTCCTCTTTTGGAAGTCGGTTTACAACGGATATACTCGTTTTCTTATCTTGTACTAAACAACGACATCTTTTAAACCATACCTTAACAAACACACTAAGATTTTCATCCAATTGCGGAGTAGGTATCAGGTTTTCATTTTCACCGGCCGAATGAATTTCCATTCTCCTTAATAAGTGCTAGTGATTTAAGCTAGATGGCGCTACGGCTGCCTCATTCGTATCGCCGTGTGGTGCCATCTATTCGAGAGTGACAGAAGCGTTCAACAAACGTATTGTGAAAATTTTTCAATCAGTTGCTTCCTTCGATGGTAACCTTAATCTACTACTTTACTACGTGTGTCACTAGTTTGTTGTAAAATCCGGTAGAGGTAGTTTTAATAAACTAAGTAGACATTCAAATACATCATCATCTGCCTAGCCTTTTCCCAACTACGTTGGGGTCGGCTTCCGGTCTAACCGGATGCAGCTGAATACCAGTATTTTACATGGAGCGACTGCCTATCTGACCTCCACAATCCAGATAGTACTGGGTAATACGATACCCCTTGATAGGACTGGTTGACAGACTTTTTGGGCCACTGACTACCTAACGACTGTCAAAGATCTACAAATGACCCCCGAGACCAACGGCTTAACGTGCTTTCCGAAGCACGGAGGAAACTCCGTATGTAATGGGTGGTCACGCATCCACAGACCAACCTAGGCAAGCACGGTTTAACCTAAAGATCGATCCGAGCGGCTGTTTATTATTTAGCCACGAGCTCCTCCACAAATTCAAATACATATTTTCTTAAAGTGAAGAAATATTTTTATGATTTTGTGTAAAGACTACCTTCAAAAACCAGAAAATGTTTATGTTTGATCAGCAGCCGAAGAAAACCGACTATACAAATAATTTTGTAACAAGTTTAATTGACTGTAAACCTCGGTTTGGCCCCTTTCAAGGTACATAATGTTATTATTATTTAAAAGTATAAAACAAAGCCAGCAATTGGTGATCCTGCCAGGGCTGCGGGACTGTTCGAAAGAGATACCGTGGCCCTGGAACACAAAGGGCAAAGAAGGAACATGTATGGGTTGTTAACTTTTTAATTTGATCTACATTTTTTGTGTAGTAAGCAACGACTTATTGTCGGGCCTACGCTATCCCCCAATACTTAAGTACAAATGCTGTATCCATAATAATATTGTAACACCAAATTTAATGATTTGAAAAGACTAACCATGTAGTTTCTTGCCGGTTCTTCTCCATAGGAAACGACCAACCCGAACCGTGCACCTTTTTGTCGACGTTTTATAAGTGCCCATCGAGGCCTATGTGAAATAAAATATATTAAAATTGATTTTTAGTCAGTAGAAGTCTGACAGGAGTCCTCCGGGGGGGGGGGGGGGGGGGGGGGGGTGGGGGGGGTGTCATTTGAGGATTTCCCATCCGAAAAAAAAGCAATAGGTGATACATTTGTAATATTACGCCACAGCACACTACAGCTTCATGTTAAGTTGTATCAAAATATTCTGTTTAGTAAAAGATAATTAGAAGCAAGTGTGAAAATTCCCAAGGCTTTTACGTGTAAATCAATAAAGCAATTAGTAACTACTCTTGATTAAAATTTTAGGTTGTTTACGTTGGTAAACTAGTTTTGCCCGCGGCTTTGGTTAAGGGAAAGTTTTGTAATAACAAGATTGTCAAGAGTTACTGTTTTTGAATGAAAGGTCACAGGTATTTTACTAGGGAAATATTTTAAGTACTAATTTCAATATTATGAAAAGGGATTTAGATTGAGCTCAGTAAGAGTTCAATCCTAATCCCTTTTCCAGAACGACCAATGGGCCACCATGCAGGGTCCGAAGTGCTGATTATCATTAATAATTTTCTTGATAATTAAATTGATAATGATCTTAATAATTACGAGGATAGTTATA
Source organism: Noctua comes (assembly GCA_963082995.1). Taxonomy (NCBI): domain Eukaryota; kingdom Metazoa; phylum Arthropoda; class Insecta; order Lepidoptera; family Noctuidae; genus Noctua; species Noctua comes. Next base: position 8,975,211 of record OY720280.1, on the reverse strand, counting down.
CCTTGATAATAATAAAAGCCATAAAAAATAATAAAGAACCTCGTGAAAGCCGAGAAAGATAAGCAAATCAAGTATCTTGACTTAGCTCACGAGGTTGTCGACATGTGGGATGTGGACTCAGCGATCATTGTGCCGATAGTTGTATCAGCCCATAGCTTAATTGCCAAGAGCCTCGACCAATACCTGAGGAGGCTCTTGTTAGGCAGCTGGATCAAGGGCTTGATTCAGAAAGCGGTACTTCTGGACACAGCTCGTATTGTTAGGAGGTTCCTCTCTCTGGAGCCCTGACCGCCGCGCCGGTAGCTTGAAAAGAGTATCACTACAATTTTGTTGCACTGTGCACTGTTTTTATTTTAAGAAATATTTAAAAATGTATATGATTTGTATGAAAATAAATAAAGGAATAATAAAGTCATAAAACAATCACTAACGTTATCAATGTGTCCAGACATTTCACATGTATCTGAACGCAATTTGCCAAATCCAACGACTCAAGTGTTAACTTAAAGAAAAAACTGTAACAGAAATTGTGTTTAATGAAATCAAAGTCTACAAACGGATTTCTTAATCAAAATAAAATAAATAAATAGATGTTTTGTTTCATACTACTTCCAAAAAATAAAACAATTAGTAATTATAAATTGTAAGTCTAAAATTTATGAGATCAAGTTATGAATCATCATTCATCACTAAGAATCAGAAAATAATTATCATGATAATTTCAAAGCAGTTTTTTAATAATTGATGAAAATTTTCTATGTAGGAGGGCTCAGAAAGATGTACTGAATACGTGGTAACCGTTTTCGCGTCGGTGTTTCCACCCTGTATTATCAATAGAGATTCTAACATAAACATCTGTTAAAGCCCTGTAATATTTCTCTTCAGAAGAATTTTCCCATGTTCATACTCTCACGCGAACAGATGAAATATATCGGCTCCCTGAAGAGTCATTCCGTTGATAGATTTTACACGGAACACATTGAAAGTCCAGTCACGTTTTAGGATTGGTTCAAACGTACGTGAAAACAGGATATGGACCTGTACTGACTGTTATAAACTTGTTTTGGTCCGAAGATGGTATTCAAAGAATGGTGCTGATACAAAGTGTCCAAACTTCTTTCATAGTTGCTTTGTTGCCAAAAACCTCGCCATGCGATCAAATAAATAAAAATAGCCTTTATTCTACCACAATTTAACATTTTTTTTAATATTTTAGCCTGAACTATGCCACTCCTGGGCAAAGGCTTCCGCGGTTAGACTTTTGGGCCACTGACTATTTATAACGACTTTCAAAGACCTACAAATGACAGCCGAGGCCCGGGACCAACGGCTTAACGCACTTTCCGAGGCAAGGAGGAAACTCGATATGAAATGGGTGGTCACTCATCCACGTACCAACCTAGGCAAGTACGGCTTAGCCTTAAGATTGACCCCGAGCGGCTGTTACTATCTAGCAACGAGCTCCTCTACAGTGCATTCTACATTGTAAAAGTCAAAAATTTATTGGATTAACGTAAGGCTTCCATGTGCTCTTTTCCCGCGCCTCCTCGAACCAACCCTCGCGGTACGCCTCCAAATCGTCTCGCCACCTCTTTCTGGGCAGGGTTTAATTTAACAATTATTAAACCAAAACCATTAAATAATCACAATTAATAAACTCGCCATGCGATCAAATAATGGCTATTTAAATATTAGAGAAATCATGAATAGATAGTGCGCAGTTTGAGGTCCTAGTTTCGATCCCCAGGTCGACGAAAAATTACTGGGTTTCACCATCAGAAATTGAGTATCTGAACTGAATTTGTGACCGGTTGATGTCAATAGGCTTTCCCTCCATACAACACGCAACTAAAAGTAACTGATCTACTCCTTCTTTGCTTATCGATGGACTCAAATAATGCTTGACCAGGATATTATAGCCACATGCACAGCTCTTTCATTGGAACATACCTGAACATACTCAAACTCAAACATGACTGATGAAATATGGGTTTACTATTCGGTATACCTCTGGTTAACCCTTCAGGACTTACAGGCAAGATGTTATGTAATAGAGAGTGCTTTGCCCTGTTGCACTGCAAATGATTTTTCATAATTATGTAGTCAAGCCATTTTGATTCAAACTCGCACACCTCAGGTTCTTACTGTGAGTCCTTTTATAAGACTATATTTACGAATCCATCATCATCATCTGCCTAGCCTTTTCCCAACTATATTGGGGTCGGCTTCCAGTCTAACCGGATACAGCTGAATACCAGTATTTTACATGGAGCGACTGCCTATCTGACCTCCACAACCCAGTTAGTACTGGGTAATACGATACCCCTTGGTGAGACAGGTTGTCAGACTTTTTGGGCCATTGACTACCTAACGACTGTCAAAGATCTATATTTACGAATCCACGCTGTTTAAAACCCTTTATACAAAGGCTTAACTAAATTACTCACAATTCTTAACTAACATCCCAGAACCAGTACACAAGTACTGCACATCAATTTGGCAATACGCCCAGCTTACTAAAACTTAAAAGGCCTTTAAATTTTCTAGCATTCTCCTGAAACTATGATGTTCTCGTTCGTTGCAGCAGCAATAATTGAATAAATCTGCTGAGACCTAGATACGGCATCGATAATAGAAGCCGAGTTGAATGGAACTCCCATGCGGTGTTCGGTCTTAGTCGTGGTATCTATTCGGTTAGTGTAGTGGTCTACGCTTGTACGGATCGTCTTATTGTTCGTCGATTCATCGTTGTATATAGATCTGGTGCTTTGTCATTTTTGTATGGATCTAAGTACACGATTACTGCATGTTCCTATCTTTTAGAATCATGTAAGTAGACTCTCAGATTGACCCTAAAAAGAATCTCTAATAATTCAAACAATGTTTTAAGCTTTCACGGTTTACAACTAAACTTATACTGTCACTTACGGGATATCTTCCGTGACTGTTCATTATTTTGAGCTCCCAATATTTCGGTGCTGTTGCAAGCGCCATGATCGCGGGTTGACTGGTGAATTTATATTATTTTCGTTATATTATTATTATTTTATTATTATATTATAAGTCTCTAATAATTGTATCGTAACCCTTCACGAAAAAGGATTGCTTCTTCTAATAAATTTGTGTTTTAAGCATGTGTTAAGCTTTTATGTACTTCATACTATTATCTCATTATTCAACGCTTAGCTTTATTAACTGAACGAGGGATCATGTTAACTTAGCTAGTTGGTTACTTGATATTTCTTTCTTACTTTTTGTTTTCTTTAACGGGTTAACAGATTTTATGGCTGTAATTTTAATTCGAAGGACAATCTGTTCTACGATTAGTAAGTATTTAACTACGTCATTACGAGTTAAGGCAGCATGAATAATTACTATTAATACTAACGGGATATTTACCATGTTTACTGTTTGTTATGAGTTCCCGATATTTCGGCGCTGTTGCAAGCACCATGATCACGGATAAACTGAAGTTATTGCGGGTGGGTGTTTATGAGCAGCGCCGAAATATCGGGAACTCATAACAAACAGTAAACATGGTAAATATCCCGTTAGTATTAATAGTAATGTTAGTGACCATGATAGTTTAAAATCTAGCATGAATAATTCTACTTTCTTTGGGCATTCGAAGTAAAGTCATTTCTCTATCTTTCTTTATCGTGTGGTTAGTGCTTAACCTGGTGTCAGAGTTTTATGCCACCCATTGGCCTCGGACTTGGGTTTAATTGCCGTCGAGAAATATCTCTCAGGCATGTTAGTTTCCTCACGATGTATTCCTACACCGAAGCATGTGATAATTATACAATACACTAATGAATTCGAAAAATCAGAGGTGCGTGTCTTGGGTTCGAACTTGAGACCAATGACTTGACAGTCCAAGAGTCACACCACTAAGCTATCACTGCTTTAATTTCTCTATAACGTTACGTGTCTCCTATTTTATCACTGCCACGTACCACGAGAAATATCCTCAAGTCTGACACCGAAAAGGGTTAGCGATTTTATTTTAAAAATTGGGTCATTGTAACGAGCACAAAGTCGTCTGTGAATCACAATCGGTTCGAAGCTGGTAGCTGGAACCAATCAAAGATAATTACAATTTAAATCACGAAGGAACTTTTAACACAGAATCGTATCTTTGTGAGAGCGAGCAATTAATCAAAGCCGAACTTTAGTAGTTAGAGCAGCCAACGGACTGTTAAAGAACTTAAAAAAGTATCTACTTTTTGTGCCTATTCAATTGTGGAACTCAATCGCTGTTTAACCAATTGTAAACATTGGTTCGTGTTCAACAACTCGGCTTTTGAATAAAAAATATTCTAAATTGGAATAAAAATCCGGATTCAGAAAAATGTTGACTAAGTTTTTTTGCTTAAAATATTAAATCTACCTATTCGCTGTGTTGTGATTTTGCTTTGATTTCAATTTATATAAAAACTTTTTAGGTATATCAGAAATCGTTCGATCCAATGATCTGAAGAAACGATATAAGGAAACGTTGTTGTCCAATCACTTAATTGACTCCCTAAGTGATAACTTACGACACCCACGGGACGGACTATACTTAGCCTGTTCATAGTCGAGAAATAGACTAACGCCCGAAGCAAATGTCAATTAAAATTAATGGAGCATTATATTAAGGGTGACCAGAATATCTATGCAGTTAATGGCCGCTTACAAACTTAGATAACCCGTATCTAAGTTGAATGTTTCATCTAAGGAACATGTTCCAATTTCAAATTACGATTAGTGGTTTAGTAGCTCAGTCACTCTGAAGTAGCCAATGGTCCTTGACAGGTTATTATATAAACCTATCGCCAGGGCTGAATCTCCTGTGTGTCGTACTCTTAAGATGCTCAACGCGCTTCTGACTGCCAACCCTGAATGTGATGTGTTTGCGGATGAATGGAGTAAAGTAATGCGTATGTCTGGTGTTCTGTGAGAGAAAGTATGCAAGAGTGTTCACTGTTCCGTGTTAGTATTAATTTAATTTAATTTAAACCATTGAAGGTTGTCAAATGGATGATTTATTTTACTTTCTGTTTCTATGTTAATTATTGTAATTGCTGTTATTCCGTTTTAATTAAAAATAAATAATAATAATCTGTGCTTTGACACTTGTTTTGACAATTTTTTTTTTTTTAAACTTGTTCATAATACACTTTTAAGCAATCTCGTACTAGAATAAACACACACACATTTGGTTGGAAGCACATTCATGTGTATTTAGCAGATTTTCATTGTATTATTTTTCAAATAATTAGTGCTTTAATTACATTCTCTAATTGTAGTGCGACCATTTTTGTTATAATATTTTCTTCAAAAAAAAATTTAAATCGAATAAACAGAAAAACGTCACTGTAGTTTATTGACCCTGCAAGCCTACTGAGTGCAAGGTGACTACGATACATTGCTGATTACCTCGTCAAGCTCCTAAAAGCGACTGAAGCAAAAAAGGAGCGTCAATACACAAAAAGCATTGATCAAGATCTGTCAACGAAAATGAACTACAGCATTTTTCTTTTAACTTGCAACCATCAATCTGTATTTAACTCCACACGTCGTATAAAGTAGGTACGTACTATTAAAATAATCCATCGTCTGTAATAAAATTAAATAATAAACTAAGTCTCAGTTTATAATTTAATTGGATTTGCGGTCTCTTTCCCACAGATTTTTTTTTCTCGTGCTTTGTTATGTTCCTGCTTGACCACGAGTTACACGCTCGAGTGTCAGCGGCTGCGTAGAAAACAAATCATTTATTTGCATGAATATGAGTAGGTGATGAGGTGATACATAATTATAACAGAAGTTCTTTAGACCATATCCTACCTTAACAGACACAAATAAAGAAATTGCCAAAAACATGTCACCAGTCATCGCGAGTTACGATATACAGGGTGGAACGGACTTCGATGCATAAACGGTAACGGTAACAAACAGAAATTTCTCATCGGTAATTTTGAAAAAAAATACAGCTATTTCCTAAAAAAGTGCAATACCTACACGGTTAATATGTATGGAATGGTTGATTTTTTGGTGCCGTAACCGTTTGTGCATCGATGTTGCCATCCTGTATACGAGTTTGTACCTACTCAAGTGAAGGATACAGGTGACGCTCGCACGTGTCACTTGATGCTAGTCGCGTCGCAAGTCGCATCTTCTGAGGTCGTGAATGAGGCGTTAAGATTCATCTATGACGGCTATATATTTACGACGCCCGCACCGGGCACCGACACAAATTGCCGGCTTTTCTTCAACATCAAGTAAGATAAAAAGAGGGGCAAAAAACCTCGATTGCACTGCCGTAATTCCGTCTAGATTTTCTTTTAGAGCCTCGTTTTCTTCGTATTAGGAATTTAACAAACCCTAGTACTTACCGTCAACCTTTTACAGGTCTTTGAAATTTTCTTGATTCTCGTTTTATTGTGTTTTTATTTTTACATAGAAAAAATGTACTCGGAAAGTTAATGTAGGAGATTAAAGAGCAAAAAAACCGGCCAAGTGCTAGTTGGATTCACGCATAAACGGTTCCGTACCATCGAAGTATGGGAGCCCCTTTAATTTTTAATTTATTTTTGAAATACAAAATCTGTGAAAATTTCAACTGTCTACCTATTACAGATCATGAGATACAGACCGCTGACAGACAGTCGGACGGACGGACAGCGGACGCTTAGTACCCTCAAAACGTTATCTTTCTGTAGGTTCGAAATAAACAATTTTATCAGTTGTCGAAATAATTGTAGATCACTTTTGCAACTTTCAGAAATGTTCAATGAATACAGTCCTATTTCTATTTTAGTCACAATTGTTAGACTTTGTTGCCTACTTCATTACATCTTGGTAAGCTACATTTGAAGTTCCAAATGAAATACCAGGACAGCTTTGTCTTATATAAGTGTGCCTTAATACCAACTTACATTAAGTCTAAACTTCTCGAACTTGAAAGATATGACGATCTAAAACTTAAAGCGAATAACTATTTTGTAAATCATGAAGTTGATAATTAAATATAGCTTCAATATGAAGACCCTGAAAAGACCCTGTGAATAAGAGAACAATGAATCTGAATGTTGATTCAAATCTCTTTTCAAGAAACTTGTTTGGAAGTGTTACTAATTTTATGATTTTACAGAAGGCAGAAGTAAATAGGGACTGGTTAGCTTGCAGTGGCAAAGGTTCCATATAACTTGATTCCTACCGGCTTCCCTTTGAAAAACAGTCAGTATTCTATAGACAAATAAAACACCGTGACTTTTTAGTCGTCTTACAACGGCAGCCCATTTCATGTATCCAATGACTACTAAACATTCATAAAAAAAATTGGTATTTATGAGATGTTTTTTTTTTATTATTTTTTTTATTTTTTTTTATTTTTTAAATATTTTTTTTTTAAATGTATGGAAAATTTGGTAACAGTTTAATATTATGTGCCACTGCCCATACTAAAGTGGTGATATTTCTGTATAAAAAATAATTTTGTCGGTGGCACTTGTACTGCCTCTACCTTAAAAAGGAAGAACTGTAAACATCAAACATAATATTAAGAGTTTTTATGACAGAGATTGTAGATATAATACATTCGTTCAAAGATAAAGGGTAAGTCTATTTTTACCCTGAAACCCGCTGTATTGACGTGTCAGTGAAATATTCATTCAAAACGGTAAAAGCTTGAATCCTCTTACAAGATTTTCTCGTTCTGTCCTAAACAAATGTTTGAAAAAAGACGCGGCAAAGTCAGCAATGAAATTCTGGCTTTTATAGTAAAGGTACATTTTTTATTAAGTGTATAATTAACTTGAATTTCTTCAGAGAGATAAATTATTGTAATTGAGCTGGTCAATTTACAATTTTAGATGATACAAAAATGTGCAAAGTTTGCGTGTGAAATCTTAGATATAAAAATTTCGTGTCACGGTGTTTGTGGTCGCACTCCTCCGAAACAGCTTGACCGATTTTTATGAATTTTTTATGTATATTTGGTAGGTATGAGAATAGGTCGTAAAGTATATTTTGACCCGCTAATTTAACGCGGACGAAGGTCGTAGGTCATAGCTAGTTATTTTTATAAAAAATATGTTGTTGTTTCTTAAACGTATCGCCTACGCCAAACTAGACTAACTTGTCTGAATTTTACGCACACGTGGTTCTATACGCCTACTTTCCAGTTTGGGAAACTATTTCTATACGTTCAACAATTGTCTCAACAAAGCTTGATACAAAAATCTTCTAGTGATTATTTTAAATTTAGTTTCATAAAGTACTACAAACATTACTATTAATATATATAGCTAGCCCACATTGTCCCGCTGCTGGGTAAAGGCCTCCCTCCACTCCTTCCAAAGGTCACGCTTCTGTGCTACTTCTTACCAACTCTCAAGGAAGACATACAGTTCGTCCCGCCATATCCTTCGAGGACTGCTGCGACCCCGTGTCACTGTTTCAGAGCACCAGTCCTGAGCTTTACCGGCTCACAGTTCGTTCGGCATGATTCTTGCTGATGAGTTGCTGCTGACGAAGGTAAAACAACCGTGTAATTGTTCTTCAATGTTAACATTTAGACCAGGCAAGGTTTAGTATGTCCTGCCCAGTCCCATTTAGGTTGGGCAGCCTTTTGAGCCACGTCAACGATTTGCGTTTTGGAGCGCAGCGTAGTGTTTCGTACATGATCTGTTAATTTTACACCTAACATACTGCGCTCCATAGCACGTTGCCCTAACCAATTTCCACCAGGTTGGGGTTCTATGTAATGTTTAAATCTACGATTAAAAAAAAGTAAAATAACAAGGTGCATACAATTTACCTAGTTCAAAGGTATTTCCGAGTGAAAGACAACGCCAGAGAAGATGTTTAAAAACTGAAAAGCGGTTTTTCAAAGGGAACTTGGAATGCGAAACAAAGAAAGGTCAAGGATCCGCATCTTCATACGTTTCAAATAAAACACAAGGAAAAGTGTTACTTCACGTTAAGTTACTTCATGCCGGTCCTGCTCCACAAGGACAGGGACGCATAAATGAATAGCATTACATATCCCAATCACCTGCGCTCTTGATGATTTATTTACTGCATCAGTGAGCGGGGTACACGTGGCTGAGTTTTTGGGCTAAGCATATTTAAACTTTTTGCCATCGAAACGCTAAGAAGAAGAAGCATTAAATAGTATGTTGGAGCTGCTGAAGATTGTACAACTATCTTTGCTTTGTATAAATTCAATCTCTTTAGTATTATATAGCCCATATTGTGTCAGTACTATGTAATAGAAAGCTGTCATTCGCGGGAAACCTACGTCTTTTCTTGACTTGAATGTGCCCTGGCGGTTAGGAGTGTGTCATGCTCACTCAAATGTCTCGCTGATGGTGGCGCGTGTGTCGGATCATTTAGTTCCCTTCAAAATGGTTGAGTTGAATGGTGCTGATACATGCGTCATGTTCGTGAACGGGCGCTGTCAGTTGTGACTGGTCATCTCTTGGTTGCCACGGCTTATTTGAATTGTTTTTTTTTCTTTTTTGAATTGTTTACTATGGACACTTTTAACGTACACATCTTGCTACATCGTTCTCACATAATGTACCATCTCAACATGAATGATGTAACCAAGAGTTTGTAAAAGTATACTGATTTAAAAGAGTGTCCATGGAGTTTCTTGCCCGTTCTTCTCCATAGAGATCTACGTTAGGGAATGGGCAACTACAGTACTTTCACAGTTTTTATGCCTTGTGACTGGGACTGTAGCTATTGTTGTCTTTGTTTCGACAATTCAAAAGTGCCTGTAACTGGCCTTTTTGAAATAAATGCTTTGATTTTGATTTTGATTTGATTTTAACATTTTTATGGATTATAAAAATAAATTTAACATAATACAAGATCTATCTGTAATCCGCGAAAGGTTGGGTTGTGTTACTACTTACGCGAAGTGTTACTTTAAGGTAATATTTTTTTTTGTTTATAAAAATAGATTTAACATAACAAGGTCATGTCTGTAATCCCTGAAAAATTGGGCAGAGGTGTATCTAATAGTATGTACATCCACATTTCACCAGTTTTGTTTAAATCCCATGTAATCCCCTATTACATCGAATATATTGCCATCGGGCCCAAATTCTGACTCAAATTCCATTAAAAATTTGGAAAATCCTATAATACTTTGATCAATCTAGAAATTGAAGTCAGGACTTCATACTCAGCAGTCGCTTGCAACCACGAGACCAAAATAGTGTGTAGAGTAGGTTTTGCGGTTGAATATTAAGGCACGTTATCGAGATTTGCTCCCATGAATTTATGTCAAGGCGTTTTGAACACCTTACTTCGTTTTAATACCTTAGAGATTACTTGGGGTTCGCAGGTAAATTTCCGGCTGGCAGGAGGAAGTGTGTTAAAGATCGGTAAAATACGCAACGATAGCAGATAGGTGCTACGTAAACTTTGCTTTAAAAAGAAAGATATAATTTATATCCATTTTACTGTTTACATGTGTTCCGAACGCGTTGTGTAGATTGTTATTTAACATTGAATGGGCAGGTAGGTCTTGGTTTTCTAGCAGCGTATACTTTTTATATGATTGACTGATTCGCCTGTATATCATATTATTTTTACACAAACGACAGATTAGTCAAAATAATAGCGAGCGATAAATAAACGTGAAAGGACAGCTCCTGATCCACCACCTCATTTAAACGGTAGGCCTCTACTGTACATACCGCATCCTGAATTTTGTTTGAGTCTACACTTCAACTTACTAATCTGTGCAGGCGGAAAAACGCAGAACTAAAATAAACGTACCAAGTTTGTCAATCAATGCATTTTTTCTTGACAAGTAGCGCCACTTTGAGCTGCAAACTTCAAGTGGTAAAAAAGCGAGAAAACGATGGATGGATTGTGTGAGGAATGATATTAAAGAATAAGGAGTAGGAGTAAATGATAGCGTAACGGTTGACAGGGGAGAAAGGAAGAAAAAAAAACGTGTTGCACCGACCTCAAGAACTATGGAACAAGGACAGGAAGATGATGACTTGACATCGTCAGATTAGTCGGTTCCCATGGTACGGATTCAACTGACTCCACGCTAGGCTGAAGTTCCCTTCATTTATGTCTACCGTCTAAATTAAGCACGTTCGTGATGACGTTTAGTTCCTCTCTTCTCAAGTTATCCCGTCTAGTACTAGGCCCCACTTTCAAAGTAAGTCCTCCCTCGTAATGTAATTAATAAAGTTCAATCTTCACGGTTCAAGTTTCAATTTCAATGAATGTTACGCCTATCAACAAATTGAATTTCACCCCAGAAAATTTATTAGTAGCAGTTGTTCTTATTTGAAAGTTTGTAAAACTTAAGGGGTAAATTAGGCGTTGGAAATTTTTGAGACGTTCGTTTTTCAAATGAAAAATCGTTGGACTGATTCTGAGTATAAGTAACAATACTTACCTAATTCATGTACTGTAGAAGTATAATTAAATGTCGGATATGTCAGGATTTACTCCGTTAGGCTCGTACTCCATGTGCGCAGACAATGGGTTTCGTGTTATGAAAAAACACTGGGTGCGATACACTGTTTCTAGAAAACTAACAAATTACTTGAAATTACAACTTAACGAGGCACAGTGAATCGGGTACAGTTCCAAGACGTCTCAACTCCGCCGCGATCAGACATTGACTGTCGCCCTCCCTCGAGTTGGACATCAGGGCTCCGTACAAGCACACCGTGTGGTGGTTAGTAAGTCGTGTGATGTCACCACAGCACACTGGCGCGCTTTCCAATTCATTTTATTGCCGTACAAATGACCGGATCCGACATACATTTCTTTTTAACTTTTCATTTACGTATCTTGAAACCCCATTCCATCTATTTTCTCATTTAAAGATTTTCTATAAATATTCTGTTGCTTTCAACGAAAATAATGTTAAACTTGAATTGAAAATTTCCAAAGGTTTGATGTAATTACGAAAATATTTACTGAAAAAAAATTTCCTTTACGGTTAGAGTTAATTGTATGAAGGAGTGTGGGCGTCTCATTCAGCCATTTTGGTCAAGGTCAAGATAAGGAGGATTTTGTTCCAAGATGTTACTGTTCACAGCTAAATTACTTCTGCTTTGGCATTAATGTCAAATGACAGTGGTATTTATTTCCGTTAAAATAAAGTTGCTATTCAATTGCTGCGACTGAAAAGTCACATAACAGTGATCTTTATTCTCAATCCAATAAGGTTGTCGTTGAGTTACTGATGTCAGATGTCAGCTATCTATGAAAGGACTGTAGAAAAATCCTCTGAAGGATTAAAAGATTATTTGAAAGGTTATTTTTAGAGAGGGAGGAGCTCGTGGCTAAATAATAACAGCCGCTCGGGTCGATCTTTAGGTTAAGCCGTGCTTACCTAGGTTGGTCTGTGGATGGGTGACCGCCCATTACATACCGAGTTTCCTCCGTGCCTCGGAAAGCACGTTAAGCCGTTGGTCCCGGCTGTCATTTGTAGATCTTTGGCAGTCGTTACAGGTAGTCAGTGGCCCAGAAAGTCTGACAACCAGTCTTACCAAGGGGTATCGTATTACCTAGTACTAACTGGGTTGTGGAGGTCAGATAGGCAGTCGCTCCATGTAAGATACTGGTTTTCAGCTGCATCCGGTTAGACTGGAAGCCGACCCCAATATAGTTGGGAAAAGGCTAGGCAGATGATGATTTTTAGAGAGGGATCCATTCGTAGGTAAATATCATATCTAGGCTCGAAGTTATGGTGGTTTAGCCTTTCATAATTCGGTAGGTTAAATACCTACCGAATTATGCTCACACGCATATTGTGTGGTTAGATTGGAATGCGACCCAAACCTTGTTGGGAAACAGCTATGTTCATAGATTTACAGATCAGACTTTAACCTTTGCGGTCATTTAGGAATTAGCTCTGGCACGTTGTAAAGAAAAAGGAAATCCTACTTCCTACTAGAATTAGAATAAGTAGAATAGAATAGAAAGAAAGAATAGAATACATACAGAAAAAACACACAGACACAGTAGAATACAGTAGAATTAATAATTTAAGTAAGGGTGTTATGTAAAAGTGCGCCTGTCGCCATCAAACGTAAAAGTTTGGCGAGTTTAGAATTAAGCCACACCTCTGTACTATAATAATATATCATTAAATAAATACATTAAATAATATTAATATACTTAATATTATAAATGCGAAAGTTTTTGAGGGTGGATGGATGGATGTTTGTTACTCTTCTTTTTTAAATTTAGCATACAGAGCTTATAACCTGGATTAACACATAGGCTTTTTATCCCGGTAGTATCATCCCATGGGACCATTATCGAACTCCACGCGGGCGAAGTCGCGGGCAGAAGCTAGTAAACAATAAGGTTGAAATTAGAACAAGAAAAGTTTAAACGGCATAGGAGTGCGTAAAAAAGTGTATGATGTAAAAAATATGATTCTTTTCAATAATTTTTCAAGCTTTATCCTCTAAACGCCTTTTATTTATAACACTAAAATACTACATTCACACAACCCACGTCCGATCCTAACAGTATACCTCGTCTTACTTATCTTAGTAGACTAGGAGCCTTTACGAATCATCATCTGCCTGTCTTTTTCCCAACTATGTTGGATTCGGATTCCAGTCTAGTATTTTACAAAGAGCGACTGCCTATCTGACCTCCACAACTCAATGTCACCCAATGACTTATTCGTCAACTGGCGAGTGTGAAACTCGCGAGTGCGTGGGAGTTGGCACCTTCCGATTTAACAACGTCTCTTTTAAAGTCCAGACATTGCTCAAGTCATATGAGGACCATGTAGATTAATGTCTGAGAGGGTCTTTTGAAGAAATAACCACACAGATTTGAGTGGACTTGTCCAGATAGTGCAAGCATTTGTCAGTGATCGTGTAGCTCGACTCATAATCCAAGGAGCTCAACGACACGACGAACAATACCATAGAAAGGACATTTGGGTAGGCCGTATAAAGAAGTCTTCTTTTCTATCTTGAAACGTTCACCTGCCGTTTTATTAAAATTTGATTATTTGTTGTCAAAAGCAACACAGCAAAAACAAACGAGCGTCTTTATAAAGTTTTGTTCAGTAATTAAGTTATTTCCATTTTAATAGACCGTTAGCCTTTTAAACTAATAGCAATACTCTCAAAGCAAAGATTTGAATTTTACACCAAACTTTCCAAATCTCTTCGAAACTTTATCAAATAATAATTGCGAGTCCGTTCGTTTTATTTAACTAAGAAATAATTCGGACGCCTAGAAATGAGATCTTTTCCTGCACTTGTTTAAATATTCATAAGCGTATAATACGAACGTTGTCACTGCATATATTTTAATATATTTTACGCCTGATGATTCAGCTTTGATACACCTACATGTAGATTATTCAAACAGTTTTGGATGAGATTTCGTACACTGTGTTATTTCAGTCATGATATCAATCTGTGAGATTTCGTTTTCATACGCAAATACGCGTGATATTTTTTTTTACTGCCGGGCTTCATTAAAGGATTCAAAGGACATTGTGACCTTAAGTATGGAAAAAATACCCACGGCGAACATTAGCGAATTATACTTTATTTTAAAACCTGAGTTATCTAGTTATCAGCGTGAGGCGCATTATTGTAAGTAATGGGAATATTGAGATATCCAGGAAAATATTTTATATCATTATCTGTATGTATAATTATATAAAATGGTAAACTGACTGACTGACTGGGTGATATATCAACACAAAGCCCAAACTGCTGGTCCTAGAGGCATGAAACTTGGCGGGTGTGTTCTTTGTAAACAGTAAGTATCCACTAAGAAAGAATTTTTAGGAATTCTACCCCTAAAGGGGTGAAATAGGGGGATGGAAGTTTATATGAAAGTCCATCAGTTTTGAAGTTAGGATCTTCGAATTTTGTGTTTAGTCTGACAATTGAAAATTAATTTATACGTGTCTCAGCGTTTTTGATAATTCTACCTCCCCCAGGGTTAAAAAGGGGTATGAAGGTAAGTAGCTAGGAATGTTTGTTCGGGTGGAGTGCAACTCAATTTTGTACAACCGATTGAGCTGAAATTTTGCACACACCTTTGGTTCTGGTGACAACACATTTTTAAGACAGACATTCCTTAATCCTGCAGCCAGGATCGTCTCCTTAAGAGAGAACTCTTCAACGGTTAGTAGCACGGTCACGAAACTTAGTTTACGTGTTCAAGTTTGATAGATAAAGATGATTTTATCATGACCTCTTCCTGCAGCCAGGGTCGTCTTCTCACGAAGGAACTCCTCAACGGTTACTACCGTTTTTAAAAAGGTATTTTAAGTTAAAATCACAAATATTTCGGTTTATGGTTAACACAACGTAAATCGTTGTTTTTTTTTAATTTCAACCCACAAGGGGGTGAAAAGGTTGATGAAGTTTTGTATTGAAGTTATTCGTTCATGAATAAAAATATCAAAGACAAACCGATGGAGTGATTTTGTAAGAGACCCATTTTGACTCCCAAAAACGAAATGTTGAAACATACATTCGAAGGTGAAGAAATGATGTATAATTCTGTTGAAACCATAGTCGATATGGATGAGTCGGTTAACTATCCTGTAGAATTTTTAGACTCTTTTAATCCGCCGGGTCTTCCGTGTCACAGAATTGTGTTGCGTGTAGCTGCTTCTGTCAAGTTGCTTCGTCAGTTTGTTTGGATGTATGTTCCGGTTTGCACAAAAACGGCTGAACGGATTTGGATGATATTTGGCACACAGATCGTTTATAATAACCTGGATTAACCAATAGGTTACTTTTTAATCCCGGTGGTAAGTTCCCGTCGGATATTTTTCGACATCCATGCGGGCGAAGCCGCAGGCAAAAGCTAGTAAAATATATTTTTTAAGTTTTAGGATGTTAATATGGTTATTGCTTATAGTTTTTATTACTATTTATTAGTCCATAAGAAGATTACGTTGCCTATCTTTATTTTTATTAGAATATTTTGACCTTTAGTAGTTACAGAATAAATCGCCAACGACCGAACCACAGATAACATTTTTCGTTTCGATGAAATCGATTCGTCAATAAAAATGTGTGTGTTTTTCATGCAACCTGTGTCACTGCTATTTTAAAAAGGTAATAAACCAATTTTATTGTAAGGCGAGTTCAATAAGCAACTATAGCGAATCAGTTAACTGTAGGTAATGAAAATCTCATGAAAAATACCTTTTGAACTACACATTTCACATAAAGGGTGTAAATAGACCCTTAACATAAAAGAAAGGCACTTGTTCTCCAAGCCTTTGCGATAATTTTTTTTGTTCTAGACTACTGGGAACCTTCTAGTTACGGAGATGTTGAGGGTCAAAGTTCCAACTTTTTCACAAGTTTTTTTTTAATCCATGTTTTAAATGTAAGATTTTTACTTTACACACCTTCACGACCCCCGTACTATTCAATCCATCCATCAGCACAATGTTTTGAGTGCTTTCCATCGAGTCCTACCTCAAAACGTGATTTTTCACCCCAAAAAAAAAAGTCGATTCCCAGCAATAATTTTTGCGTAAAGTTACTTAGTTTGATGTACAGAATGTTTGGTTGACGGATATGTAAAGGGTTTGTTTACACCCTGTATAACATGGATCATTATCATCGTTCGTATTGAATTATTAAAACTCAGGAACGGAAGCAATGAGAGTTCCTGGGACAGTGGTGACACATATTCAAAATTTACGCATATTCAATTTAAATAGCACATTTTGTGCTAAATCTTCCTATGATTTGATAAAAAATTCAAGCAATGTACCTAAACAATATAGGTATGCTAACCACGTATTTCCGTCAAACAATTGAATTCTATGAACAATAGTTCGACGAATTTTGGGCATCAAATATGTATAAATTGTGAAGTGATTTTAACATGGCAATTTTTTTTTTTGAAAAGCCTCTGATGCAAAATATTGGTGTACCTATTGGTATTTCAAACGAATAAATGTTTTAGGATTGGTGTTCAACTCAAATGTCAATGTGTTTTTTACTGTTTTCATTTCTTAACAGTAAAAAAATCCAAGAACTATACTCATCATCATCATCATCATTTCAGTTGAAAGACGTCCACTGCTGGACATAGGCCTCCCCCAAGTGTCGCCACATTGACCGGTCCCGTGCGTCTCGCATCCAGCGGATCCCTGCAACCTTTACGAGGCCATCGGTCCACCTAGTGGGAGGCATTCCAACGCAGCGTCTTCCGGTTCGCGGTCGCCACTCCAGAACCGCAAGAGAACCAAGGTTACCGACGTAGCCCGAAGAATAGCCAAACTTAAGTGGCAGTGGGCAGGGCACATTGCTCGCAGAACGAATGGCCGATGGGGCCGAAAAGTTCTGGAACTATACTCGTAATAAAGTTATTTTAAAAGCAAAAAATAAACAGGTTTTTCACTACTACGGTGGGGTCGGTCTTCAGTCTAACCAGATACTATTATTTTACCTGGAACGACTACCTATCTGACCGCCACAACCCAGAAGTAGGTACCACGATACCCCTTGGTAAGACTGGTTGTCAGACTAAATGAAAGGACCAAGGTAAACAAATGATTGTTTGTTCTGCTTTCATTTAGTTGTAAGTATTTTCCTTTTATTAAAACAAATATTTATTTAAAAATGAAAATATTTACTTCACTATAAAGTAAAACAAATTAAATGGAGACGAGAGTAATTTGAATGTTTTACCTTTTTTACTCTGTTAAGGCTGCTAAAAGAAAATTGAAATTGGAAACATTTGGCCGACTCTGCTCGTCGAATCAATGAAACACAAAGGGTAATGAAAATGCTTATTAATTGTGAAATTATACGCTAATTACGCTGCCATTTTCATTTAAAAAGAACAGAATTTGTGTTGTTTGCTGTTTCCGGTTTATGGTCAATGTTAAATCTGGCTTAAATGCATTTACTTATAAAGTAGACATTTTTAAAAACTTAATATAACGTGGGTTTAAATACAAAGCTGCTGTATGCTGTATAATTATGAACAGAGTGTCCATGGAGTTTCTTGCCCATTCTTCTCCATAGAGATCTACGCTTTGGAATGTGCAACTACAGTTCTTTCTCAAGTTTTTATGCCTTGTGACTGTGACTGTTGCTTCGATTATTTTTGTTTGTTTGACTTTCAAAAGTGCCTGTGATGGTCTAATTGAAATAAATGCTTTGAGTTTGAGTTTAAACCTTTTTTTTACTTTATTCTTTTGCCAATTTCTATAGTAGTTGCAATAAACACTGCCTAAGCTTCCACATTCGGACCTATGTAACCGGAGAAACCTCCTAGTTCAGAGGTCGAGACGACATTGATATAATGTTTATTGTAGTTTTAGAAATAAAAATATTAATTGATTGATTTATTGAAAGCTGATTCAATGAACTTGTTATTTGTTTCACGCTAATCATTTAGAAGATGAGGAGATCTGCAAGAGAACCAAGGTTACCGACGTAGCCCGAAGAATAGCCAAACTTAAGTGGCAGTGGGCAGGGCACATTGCTTGCAGAACGGATGGCCGATGGGGCCGAAATGTTCTGGAGTGGCGACCGCAAACCGGAAGACGCTTCGTTGGAAGGCCTCGCACTAGGTGGACCCATGACCTCGTAAAGGTTGCAGGGATCCGCTGGATGCGAGACGCACGGGACCGGTCAATGTGGCGACACTTGGGGGAGGCTTATGTCCAGCAGTGGACGTCTTTCGGCTGAAATGATGATGATGATGAATCATTTAACGGTGCCTCTCTTACCGTCTACCAAAGCCCTAAAAAACATCCTGATATGAAAATTCAATCTCTGTACCAGACGTGTGAACTAACCGGTGTAATTGACAACAATGGCAGTACTCACTTTGACCGAGCCACGGAACTAGCGAGCTTCGAACATGTGGGTAACTCGAGCAGGATTTCCTTTGAGTATTCAAAGGAAATCCTGCCGAAATGCGACGAGCATCGTATGACTTTCCACGGGATATTGGACTTTTACTTCTGGTTGGAAATCGGTTGAAAATTCGTTTGCCGATTTCGGCAAGAATGTGAGTTGATGGGGCAAATGTGTGTGAACTCAACTGTGGGTAAACGGTTACGCATTTCAATTTTTAGCGTTATAATATACTGCGTTTTATTTTTAGTGTTTGCACGTCGCGGTTTTGTATTTCTATAATGGCGTATAGTTGTAGACTGAAAAGATCCATTATAACACCTACTACCTTTTTCCTAATTCAATTTTTTTAGAGCGTATTTCACTAAAAAACAGAACGCGATCAGGACATCTCTAAACCGCGTTCAAGAGCAGTCAGTACCAAGATTATTTCAGAAAATTGACACTGACAGATCGCGTTCATTTTCATCGTTGATATCCGTCCATAATCTCAGTGAAGAGTAGTATCTATCGATGTACGCCCTTACTGTGACCAATGTACGTCATTACGATGTATTCATGTACCTGTCCTGTATCGACATTGCATCCAGTGTCGACACGTTCCGTCCGTCTGAACATGTCCTAAGATTCATCAATTACCTAATGTCTCACCCACATAATCCTTGATAATGCAGTCTAAGTGCCAATTTACGATGTAGTGTTTCAGTATACATACTGACGTACTAGTTCGCTAACAATAATACGGTAGGCCTGTCCAAAATACGTGTTGTTTTCATCTACTTTATTGAAATTACTTCTGTTTTTTTAAAGAAAGTTCCGCCGTGTTTGGCGTAACCACCACTGCCCCTTTTTGATTGGTTCATTTAGACCTTTTTGAGCGACTATTGTTGCTATCGCATCAACCGGTTCAAGAAGATTTATATAAATTGTATTTTTTAAATAAATTGGGCTTCTAAATCATCTAATATTTAGTTAATTGATGTCTTGTTCTAGTCAATTTATTTCATTTTAAAATTACTGTAATAAAATTAACTGACCGAAATGAAAGAGCTAATTTACATATTTACAAAACTTAGGTCAGCAACGCGCCAGAAAACTCAGCTTTTAAATAATTATTTATGCTTAGTTGATAATTATCCATTATCGAATATTTAAACTGCTTAAACGGTACTTAATCCCTTGATGAAATTGGGTAAACTTAGTTAAATGGGATTTTAATGGATAAACTTTCAATAGATATGCCTACTGCGTAGGCTGTTAATTCCGTTTATGTTTTCTACGCCTATTTGCAGACGCTTGCTTTGACTGCCGATTCGGAAAGTAATTTGTCATAATCTGCTTCGGATAACTTCGTAACTTTGATCAAAGTAAAGGTAGTATTACCACTTTGCTCGGAATGTTCCTGTTTAATAAAACAGTACCAATTACTGTCAGATCAGCCAGATTGCTTCATTGCCACGGGGTATTCCTCAAAGCGCAACTATTTTTAAGCGCAACCAACTAAGCGCAACTAAATTATTCCTCGAAGCGCAACCATTAGTTGCGCTTACAAATTTAAATTAAAAATATAAAATGTTTATTCCTCAAAGCGCAACCATGATGAAAAATAGAGAGGGGTATGTAATGATGGATTCATTTTTTTTTTTTTTAAATCATGGTTTCGCTCCGAGGAATAATTTAGTTGCGCTAGTTGGTTGCTTAAAAATTGATGCGCTTTGAGGAATAAGCCATTGCCACCCATAAAACTGTAAATACATAATATTGAAGCCATATTTTTACATCTACGAAAAAATATTAAATCCATAAAAAGGTTGCATTGATCTGGATTGTGTTCATAAATAACACCAATAAGCTGAAACAATATGGGTGTCTATAAAAAGGAGCTTTATCGTCCATTACAGCTTCGTAAAACAGTATTCATACTTCTCAGTGCAAAGCCATCAAGTTATATTAAACTTACTGTTTCTATATTATC
Source organism: Noctua comes (assembly GCA_963082995.1). Lineage (NCBI taxonomy): Eukaryota > Metazoa > Arthropoda > Insecta > Lepidoptera > Noctuidae > Noctua > Noctua comes. The sequence goes on along the minus strand of OY720280.1, from coordinate 8,954,370 downwards.
AGAGAATCGTTAGATTTTATAGAGCATTACTTGAATCCACGGCGGGTTATTTCTTTCTATTCTAATATATTGCACCGCTTGTAAGACAGTTATAAAAGGTATTATAATACTCCTTTTATAGTATTTATTTACAACCTTTTGGATTTGCAGCCTGTGTTTATCTTTTATTATTTTTACTTTGCACGTCTGAAATTGATATTAAATAGGGATTTGACTGTCAAAATGATAAATGAATTGTGGCACGTCATATTATTTTTGCATGAATTGTGGCGTTGGTGAATTTTAACGTTTCGTGTTTTTTATTTAACTACTGGTTCTCACCTGCATGCGGTCAGACTGGAAGCCGACTCCAACATAGTTGGGTAAAGGCGAGACAGATGATTATTTTTTCTTAACTTCTCAATGGTATTTACTGATTAGTATTCTAATACAGGGTGTAAACAGACCCTTCACATAGCCGTCAACTAAGCATTCTGTACATCAAATTAAGTAACTTTACGCAAAAATTATTGCTGGGAATCGACTTTTTTTTTTGGGGTGAATAATCACGTTTTACGGTAGGACTCGATGGAAAGCACTCAAAGCAATGTGCTGATGGATGGATTGAATACTACGGGGGTCGTGGAGGTGTGTAAAGTAAAAATCTTACATTAAAAACATGTATTTAAAAAAAACTTGAGAAAAAGTTGGAACTTTGATCCCCAATATCTCCGTAACTAGAAGGTTTCCAGGTATGGTCTAGAACAAAAAAATGATCGCAAAGACGGGAAGAACAAGTGCCTTTCAGCTATGTTAAGGGTCTATTTACACCCTGTATTTTGTTCTTCAAATCTTAATGTAGTAGAAACTGATTCCTTTAAAACTTTTCACGACTTTAAAAAAAAAAAAATATTAAAAATTATATTTTAATTTAAATTAAAATATTTTTCACGGTTTGTTTTACAATAGATTTATTTTGAATACAGCCCAATCCGATTCAACGTAGCGTCCAATTTTCGGATATAGGACTTAAGCAGTGTGCCGCGAAAAATTTGAAACTTCCAACGCCTATTCCGAAGGAAATTGGAAAAGCTAAGCCAAACATCCGGTGGTACAGGATATTGGTTTTCGGAAATGAAAAATAGGTAATATGGAGAAAGGTGATTTTTTCATGCTATATCTGATGTTATGCTGACTTGAATTAGCACGTGACAGCATGTTTGGTATGTTTGACGAAGGAACGAATGATATGAAAAAAAAAAAATCATACAGAATTGAATTATGTTAATTTAAGTTATTAAATGTACTGTTTTGCACACAAGCATATAATCTTTTACAAATCTCACATTCCAAGTAAGGTTTGCTGTAAGAAAACTCAATTCTGGGTTAAGCTCGCCGCCTGTAATTATGTGTGTATTTCTATTATTTTTGTGTGCATCATAGAATAAGAATATTAATTCTTTCTTTCTCTTTTAGTTATTGTTCGTCGATAAAAGAAATGGTCACTCACAATTGGCCTCATCAGAAGGCTTAAATTCACACAAAGAGCAAAGGAGAGGGCTACCCTCGGAGTTTCCTTGCGTGATCTAATCAGAAATGAGGACATCCGCATGAGAACCAAGGTTACCAACGTAGCCCAAAGAATTGCGAAACGTCGATGGAGCCGAAAAGTTCTGGAGTGGCGACCGCGAACCGGAAGACGTTGCGTTGGAAGGCCTCCTACTAGGTGGACCGATGAACTGGTGAAGGTCACGGGGATCCGCTGTATGCGAGTCGCACGGGGCCGGTCAATGTGGAGTTTTACCGTAAAACGTGATTTTTCACCCCAAAAAAAAAAAGTCGTTTCCCAGCTATAATTTTTGCGTAAGGTTACTTAGTTTGATGTACAGAACGCATGGTTGATAGCTTCGTGAAGGGTCCGTTTACACCCTGTATACAGTTTCAATAAATTCACCCTCTTTCTTTAATACTCTTTCTTATTGATGCGGTTTTCCAACCCTGTACCTACCTCCCTTAGTTAACGTCATTATCCAACCCTCTTAAACTCAATTCTGGTGTACGTTAATTAAATTACATTTTCAACTTTTATTCTTATCCAATGAAAATCATTAAATCTAATAGCCATTGACATAATTGCTGGGCTCAAGTTCCGCTTAATTTTAAAACTTTTTCATTAATAATATCGTTGTCTTATTACTGAAATCTTTCTTTACTCGTCAAAGCAATTTCTTGCCTATTCAACCGAGAGAACAGCAATTTCATGTTTTGTTTCATATTCTTGCGCTCGAGTAAGCATAAAAAAAAATCATCTTATATCATTTTTAGAAAAGACGGTTGCACGAATCAATGGTTGGTATACCTTTAAAGAAAACAACACGTTTTATTTATATTAAAGCAAAGTTTATAAAACCAATCATTTAGATTTTGTTGAAATCAATTCGACAAGATTAAAAATCGAAGTAAAACTGATAAAAACTCAATTAATTATTCAACGAATGAATAATTTGAATAGACGCCGCGACGTGACTTAAGATGCCAAACTCATTAGTTCACGTTAGATATTATCTGTGCCCTATCGGCCGAGCAATTTATAGGGGTCATCCGACAGAAATAGGTCACTTTGGTACTTCTAAGAGAGGCTATAGGTATGGGTTGGTAGTAGGTGCCTGAACTAATTTATGTTAAGTCGTAATGAGGCAGAGATACGACTTACTACCAACTCATTGTGCAATCAGTTCTACATCGCTGAAAATGTTTACGAAGCAAAAAAAAATTTATAAAGTAATCTTCTGTTTGTTCATAAATAAAAGGGACCCCTCTCTTTTTTGTGAGAGCCATTTATGTTTCGTGTGAACTTACTCCCTTTGCCACTATGTTTTTAGTTTTGTCCACCTCATGCGTTACTCTGTAGACTAAAATACCTCCACTCGTTCTTGAGACAAAGGGTCTTGACAGACGAACAGACAGACAGACGGAAAAGAAAGTAATCCAGTATGGGTTCCGTATTTGCCAACTGAGATACGGACTCTAAAAAGTGTGAAAGTAGGTAGTCTACATATTTTACACAGTTAAGGCTCTCAGAATCCAAAAATACAAACAAATCAATAAAGACATTACCCCCGATTAGGACACACCAAAGCGAGAATAGCAGCCATTTGCATATTCCAAGCTAAGCGCCCTCAGCGCTCCGATCCTAAATGACTGACCGGATTTCCCCATGTCCACTTTATAGGCATGCCCGTGAATAAAAACCGGAACAGTCGCCGTGGTTTCCGAACAAATAATCGTTAACTCGTGCACAGGGCACTTAATGCAGATATAGGCCTATAAAATGTATGATTGATACAAAATAATGTTAGAAATCCATTTACGAATTTGTCTGTACGAATAAAAGCTGGAATTTACAAAATGTTTTGAGCAACTGAAAATTTAATCGACCAGAACTGTTAAGGTACACATTTTAGTAAAAGTTTATTGCCTGATAAACTTAAAATTACGATTTGCTTTCACGAAGTATCGTCGAAATGTCGTTTAGAAAAACGTACACAGTTGTTTGGCTTCACGTGTAAAACCAATTTTCACATGTGAAGTTTCGCTCGATAAATCTGGTAAGTTATTGGTACAGGCCGAGCTAAAACTCTTGGCTTCACATCAGACAAAAAGGTTTATGTACTCCAGTATCTCACCTTAAAGATTCATGTTGACATTTTCCTATTATTAATTTATTGAAAAATTATTGACATTCTTCTTATTATTGATTTCTTTATTTATTTTTACACATATAAATACATTTTTAAATATTCCAATATAAAACAATATCAAAATATAAAAAAATAGTGGTCCGCCGGTATCGGGAGCAGCGTCCAAGCTACCGGTGGTTAGGGCTCCAGAGACAGGAACCTCCTCACAATGCGAGCCGTATCGAGGAGTACTGCCTTCTGAATCAGGCCCTTGATCCAACCGCCTAAGGAGAGCCTCGAAAGATGGTCGTCGAGGCTCTTGGCTATAAGGCCATTGGCCGTCACGACAATCGGCACAATGATAGCCGAATTCAATTATTGACATTCTTATTATTGACATTATTATCATTGACATTATTATCATTGACATTATTATCATTGACATTCTTATTATTGCCATTCTTATCATTGACATTCTTATTATTGACATTCATATTATTGACATTCATAATTATTATTGACATTATTATCATTGACATTCTCATTATTGACATTCTTATCATTGACATTCTTATTATTGACATTCTTATTTTTGACATTCATATTATTGACATTCTTATCATTGACATTGTTATTATTGACATTCTTATCATTGACCAATTTAGATTCACTTATTGTATTAATGTTTTCATTAATTTTGCATGCTAGTTTTAGCTAATTGTTTGAGAAATTTTAATAATACTCGACCATCTAATGTACTACAATTCTAGCAAATAAATTTCATATCATTTCAGCAGTTTGAAAATCATTGCAAGGATTTATCCTTAACAACGCGACGTCGGGATGTCACGTTTTGTGATTTGTTGGACACTATGTTCCTCTAAAAGCTAAATAAAAGGCAATCGTTTTCAAAGTGTTCTGTATTTCTACAGCGACTTTCAAAGAGATTGCCGTAAGCTTTTCGCACGCTTATGTCAATGTTACTACTATTATAAATTGGAAAGTTTCGATGAATGGATGTTTGTAACTCAATCACGCCAGAACGACTGAACGGAATTGGATGAAATTACATAGAGCACGTAGGCTACTTTTTATCCCAGAAGTACGATCCCGTGGGCAATTCCCGAACTCCAAGCGGGCGAAGCCGAAGGCTTTAGTCAGCCCTACATATCTTTGACTTATCTGTCCTCGTAATCGTAGATAGAATGTCACTCTGTCTGGACCGAGGTGCTGTAGATAGTAATGCAAATTTTGCGGTATTGCAAAATCTCCCTGCCAAAACACGATTAAAGGGGACGAAATATTATAAGACCTAAAGGGGACCTAAATACCTTTCTAGGCAGTTAGGGTGCTATCTAAAAGGGGTCTTAGCCAATACCCAACTCTGTGATAGTCCTGTATAAGGATTAATTCGTGACAGATACATAATATATCGGCTTTATTAATATTTTAGATCAACCACGCTTTAATACCTTAATCTGGTATTAGTTTAGACCTAAAATACATAGATCAATAATACGTGTTTACAATTCTAAGTAAATAGTTGAGTAAAAGTTTTATCAAAATCGTGTTTGTATACATTGTTTGTATTATCAAATATTTGAGCAATATATTTGCGGGATAGTGAAAAATTGCTATTTATCTTATTTAGAAGTTTAATAATAAATACTAAAGCCTGCAACACCATTAGTCTAAATACGTAACATAACCATCACGCCTGTAATCCCTGAAAGGTTAGGCAGAGGACTACTTAATAGTACACCCACATTTCGCCAGTTATGTTTAAGGCCCATGTAATATGGAGGTGAGACTGTTGCCATCACAGGCACAAATCCAGACTCCGTCGCTGCTACTGAGAAATTCCTAGTGGAAAAACCCACTAAAAATTTACCCGACACGGGACTCGAACTCAGGACCTCATGCTCAGCAGTCGCGATTGCAACCACGATCAACGAGGCAGGCAGATAAATCTAAAATTGTATAAAATAATATTTTTTATGGCGATAAACATCCGTCCTAAGTAAATTACAGTCGTTTCACAAAAACAAAAGAACCTCGATCATCATTGACGGCTATCCCATACCAATTGAATTTAATCTAACCGTAATTTTTCCGCAAATGAAAAGTATCTACTGGCCTTTTGAGAACGGAAGCCCGAAAACATTTAAAATGGCCCTCAATATCGGTAAGCCTGTATACAGTTGTGTCTGTTTTGTGCCTAACGTTGTATTGATGAAAATTCGATTAAAAAACGATTTTAACTTGTTTTTTACAGGCTTTTTATCTCGTTCCCACATTCCCTTAACTGCGGAGCGTTCGAATACGCAATTGCCAGAAAAACCGTGACACTGGCAATGTCAATTAAAATAGGTAACGGGACAAGGAAAATCTCTTTGGAGCCTACATTATTTAAAGTAGTGCCACTTTCGCATCGTTTGAAACACGATGTATCTTTTTGTGTCGAGAAGTGAATTGTGTTTATAAATTTGCTATTTTTTTTCCAAGTCTCTTTTTCTTCTGCGCCACTCCGTCACTGCTGACGATCGCGACCACATATGACACCGCTTGGTACTTAAGTTACTTTACTTAAACTTAAGTCTGTTGATGTTTATATCCAATCTTGATATATTATACGCCAAGATCGTGAAAGTATTTAAAGTTTCATATTCTAAGCTTTTCCCCTATTAATTTAAAACAATAACTTAAGCGCTACTGTACAGCTCAAACTCAAGCTTGGAAATTTATAGACTGGAACGAACACCCCACTCTAATATAGAACTAAGTTTAAGCGATCTAACTTAGCTTTAGAGTTAATAAGAAAGATAATAATTCAACAAGAATGGCGGTAATAAGTGCATGTTCAAACAACTGAAAGGGGAGTAAGTCTCGGCGCGTTGTGTTCTCGCGCCTCAAAGAGTGTCAGCATAATGTCGGGGCCCCCCTCTAGAGCCCTCTAGAGGGGGGCCCGCGACCCCGGCAGGCTTTGGCCCCAAAGCCTGCCGGGGTCGCGGGACTCATAGAATTACCGTGACCCTGGAACATAAAGAGCTACTGAAGGACACTGTGGATTTTAGTCAGTACAAGTCTGACAGTCCCTCCCGCTCTGCCCTGGGTGGGAGGACTTATTTGATGATTTTACCACGTCAAAAAAAAAACAAAAACAAAACAAAACAACAACACACACAAAACAAACAAAAACACACACACAAAAAAAAAACACGCTAAAACATGCTTTGCGAAAATCACCCACAACTCAACGGAATAGCCGCTGTCCTGACACAGTCAGTTGAAGTGGCGGCAGTCTTCGGAGAAGACGGCGGGATGAGCTGGACTAGACACTAGACAGTCGACGAGTGATCCACATCTGCCTGTCGAAAGTACTGGAAGTCATAAGTCATTTGCCGAGCAGTAGCACGATGAAAACTAACAGTAACAGTGTTCGAAGGTACAAATAAATATTTTAATACTAATAGATGATAATAAATTGTTCTATTAAACCCTTTCCTAATGTAAAGCAATAAAACATTTTATTTATTTCTTTATTTATTTTCTATACATACCTATAATTTTACATTTTTAAATATTTCTATACAAAGTAATATAAAAAACATTTAAAAATATAAAAAATAGTTTCCCACCGGCATGGGGAATAGGGTCCGAGCTACCGCTGGTCAGGGCTCTTGAGAGAGGATTTTTTTTATTTTTTTAGGAATTTTATTATTTACTTATGCATAAAATCAACGATCAGACTTCATTTCTTTTGATGTAATTTAGTAATTTACGTTGGCATAATTAATAAAAAACATTAAAAAGTGCCATGTCACTCGTCTCTTTAAATATTAAAAGACGATGGCTAACTAACCATACATTTAATGCTAAGTAGATTAACGTGGGATCAATTAAGCTGAACTCTAATGGAAAGATCACATACTGGACGACAGCTAAGTGTAGTCCCATTTCAATTGAAATAATTTATTAAAGTATTCGAAATACGTATTTATTTTGCCTGATTAGGAACAAAATTTAATTTTGCAATTTGCCTTGGACATATTCGTTCGTTATAGAAAATGACCCTTAAAATAATTTACATAAGTAATGTTGGCAAATAAATCCAAAAAAAAAAGAAAATTCAATTGAAACCCTCATTAACCGAGTCAATTTAGGGGTAATGACAGTTTTTATTTTACTGTTTACCGGTATTTGAGAACTTCTTAAGTGAAGGTAGTTTATTTTTACTACTGTTTATATTCTCGTATTGAAAATCAAGATTAGGACATCAGAGATTGAAAACGACTTATTGAGACCCGTAACATGTTAGCAGGAGGTAGAATTTAATATTGCCAGGCGTCTTTGAAAGCTCGCCGACTCGTGATGGTTTGAATATTCAAGCAACTAAGCCATCCCTACGTTCTTTGGGCGAGAGACACCTTTTAGCAATTTGTTCATTCTTGATCTGCACTTGGAACTAAAATGTAATCCATTCATTCATATTATTGCGACTGGGTACGATTCAATGTCTATTCTAAATCGTTGTGACTTTGACTTCGTAGTACCTAAATCTTTAAAAATACATAAAATTGAAGTGTCTGTTTGTAATTTCAAAATAACAGCTTTTTACTGAATGCATATGAAAGTATATACGGTATCTATAACAAACAAAAAAACTTTTATTTTTTTATTTTTGTCTGCCTGTCTGTTTGTTCCGGCAAATCTCCGAAACGGCTGAACCGATTTTAACTGGACTTACGCTGGTAGATAGCTGATGTTATAAGAAGTAACTTACGCTACTTTTATTTTAGAAAAATGATTAGGATTCCGTGCCAACAGTTTAAACCCATGAAATTGTTAACAAAATTCGATTAAATCAAGGAAGTTATATTTTTATAATAATTTCTAGCGGACGAAGGTCGCGGGCAACAGCTAGTAAATTAGAATAAATAAAAGAAACTTAGCTTAAATTTATATTTATCAAATTGTCCTTTAGTCATGCATTTTTTCTTTGCATTTACCTTACAGACCTCTAACAAGCCATACATAAAATTGTTGAATATGCTTCTTAAAATTACACAGAAATTAGAGTGCTTTTCAAATCTGCAACATCCGTTCCTTTGCTAAAAATGTTCTGCAAGTGCGTCCTAGTTAAAATAAGTGCATCTCCGTAATTGGCACTGCATTTCACGGCAGAATGCTCACGAGCGATTGTAGTTTGCAAAAGAATCGCAATCAAAGAGGAGAGCTAGTCCCCAGAGTAGATTGCTATGTAAATGCTATGATTAAACCGTATACTGAACTCTAAACTTTTTCAAAACTACCACAAACATACCAGAGTTTAGTTCAGTCTGGAGTTATGAGATTTATCTCTATAACCAGATTACAAAAAGGGCTATCTCAGAAAGGACTGAGCTAGACAGATTCGGAGTATGAAAGACGCAAAAATGGGACCTCACCCAATCTGGGTTGAGTGATCTGGTGACTCTCATTGTGAGCAAGGTCGCATGTGTCACAAACATTTTTTTGTGACTGCTTGAATTTGCTTATTAATATTTAAATTGCACAAGATGAAAATGTAGTTTAGGAGCATTTTCTTGCTTGCGTGTGTACATAAATGTCTTATGACTTATGGTACCAATGATGAATCAAAATTGACTTATAAGCACGCAACCACATCTATTGGGAGAAGACACTCGGAAAAAACTCTATTATTACTTCGGAATAGTAATTCTACTCATCATCATCATCATTTCAGCCGAAAACCTAAGTCTAAGCCAAAGCCTATGTCCAGCAGTGGACCTCTCCACTGCTGGACATAGGCCTCCCCCAAGTGTCGCCACATTGACAGGTCCCGTGTGACTCGCATCCAGCGGATCCCCGCAACCTTCAACAGGTCATCGGTCCACCTAGTGGGCAAAACCCCCCTAATTCTAATCAAATTATTATTAAATGTTATGCAAACTATTTAGTTTTAATTCCGCAAAAAAGATGAAGGCCTGTATCAAACAATATGAATAATGTCATGGATTTCAGCAAAGTAACCTCATTCTGTAATTTATCTAAAATTATATTGCCAATAACACAATTAACACGTAATAATCATCTTTTTCTTTCAATTGTCAGCTTAGAAAACATAGCTATACGTTTTATTATCAATTTGATTCTTTTTGCGCTTCCCAATTTATCTTAACCCTTCGATCTTTTCTGGGTGGACTGAAAAAACCCTGACGCAAGGATAGATGGAGGTGAATGTTCTAAATGTGTTTACAGAGATTTATGCGTCGTATGTTCTTATTTTATTTTGTGTTTCCGCCTTATATGTATTCAGTCCTGAATGTATTTAATTATTTACAATTAACTGTAATTTGTAAGTATAGGAATAAAATAGGGTCTTTAAAATATTGTTTTTGCTGATTGAAAAATAATTTTAAAATCCTCAAATATATTTTTAAGAATTAAACATGAGCCTTCAAGTTTTAAATAAAATATTATGATTATAAGAAATGAGAATCGCACTGTAAATATCACAAAAAAATTCGAAATTCCAATTGAAAATAATATTTTGCACAGAAAAGTTTTGATTTTATTAGTATCACCCGTCAAGCACGCACCTACAAATGTCTCTACGGGCATTGCTTTTGACAGGCAATTAACATCGCATCTACTGAGATCGCAGACCAACTCCAGCGATAAACGAAAAGTTGGGAATAATGGTAGATGAGTAAAATGATTTTAGTGTTAAAATAGCAGGAATGCATTTTACAGCAACTGTAATTTAGAAAAAAATTTAATGGTTCATTAAAAAGTTTTGGTTGCAAAGTGTAACTGGCATGGAATTATAAAATTTACCTCGAGAATGTCTGTCCGATCTGTCAACTATTTCGACTTTGCGGACTAGCTAGCTATTCCATTAAGTTACACATAATATTTACACATGCAGCTGTTTTACACTATCATGTCATTCTGCTGCATGTGGAAGTGTAGCGGCACTACAAAAAGTTTACTACAGCAACATAGTACAAAAAGTACTACAGCGCCATCTATGTCCCATATGAAGCACTAACATCAAAACTAAATCGCGCCTTTAAAGTTATCCGCAACTTAAGACGATGTGTCCGGTCATGAACTAGCGATATTCCAAGTTTTAATAAAATAACAATATTAGTACACAAATACACTACACATTGTGTCCAATGGTACTCCCTTTCTTCTCCTAAAATTGTTTGTCCGAAAATCATTATCCATAACACGTATGCTATAAACTTCAGTAACCATAATGTTCAAAATCCCGAAATTTTGTTTAACATAATTATCTTTAGTTCTAAAAGTATTCTGTCATAATACGAGTACTATAATCATTGAATCTCCTAATTTTACATGACTTAAAGTCATATGTCCTAAGTTTTGTGTTAAATAATGATTAATGTGTATTATTCCGAATGTTCATTTATAATAATTTTTTTAGTCTAAAACATTTGCTAAAAATTAGGTTTTAGTGTCAGAAACAAATCGCTGTAAATCCGACTCCACGCAGTCTTGTCTGCTCTACCCCTAGAGTGTAATTTAAAATCGCGTAGGCGCGGAGGGGCGAGGCGGCCCGCGAGTTGAGAAGCAGGTGGTTGTAACACTCGCCGCCGCGGCTGAGGCTGGCCGGCGAAGCCGGCCAGCAAGCCGAAGCTGCGGTGGTGAGCGTTAAACCCATCTGCGACGATAAACTCGCGTGGGACCGCCGGAGCCCCGCAGCGCCGGAGCCGTGACAGAAACCATGCCTGCTGCATGTTGCATGCTTGCTTGCATGCTGCATGCTTGCTTGCATGCTGCATGCTTGTTTGTATGCTGTGTGCTTGCTTGCATGCTGCATGCTGCGTGCTTGCTTGCATGCTTCATGCTTGCTTGCATGCTGCATGCTTGCTTGCTTACAAAAACCACATGTTCACAATCAACTGCTTTATTGAGTACATGTATAATATATTTATTTATGTATAATAAAAAAATATAAGAGAGAGAAGTTCATAGCAAAAGCTTTGTTATACAAATTTGTTCTAAGAATATTATTATAAATAAACATTATGCAATTTGAATTTAGGACTTATAACTTTTATTGAAAACGGTGTTATGTCTTTTGTATGTTATTGATTGTAATATTTATGACAAACGGATTTAGGACATATTATATTTAGGGATTTCAATTTTATGGCATGTGATATTATGTGATATTAAGTTCGGGTAAGTTATCATTCGGACAAATGATGATTATGACAAAAAAAGTTATGGCACTTTAAATTATGGATAAAAAAGTTAGGTGACACAATAGAGAACCTGTCCAATCCACTTCCCTGCTATTTAGCAGCTATTTTGTTTTTTCAAACAAAACAAATCATATCTCTCAAAGTTTTGGTCTTACTGAGATAAAAATAGGCTCATACAGAAGCCAAAGATATTGTCTATCGCTTGCATTATGAAATAATGTGTTGACGTTATCGTAACTATAAGAAAAAATAAATTAAACTCCAGAAAAATACAACAAAAAAAAATGTAAATCAACAATTTTTTTTCAACAAATTCTTTGCAAAATGTATAATAGAATAGTTTTTTATATAAGTACCTAAAGTATCGCTAGTCCAAGACCTGTCACATTGTATAGAAATACTCAACAACAACTGTCGGACAGTGGTCCACCAAACACAACACCCGTCTGGTTTAAGAATCCTCCCTTTTCTATAAGGTATGCAGAACTTTTCACCCTATTCGTGAATACCCTTTTATTTTTTATATTTTTTTAGCGTGGTAAAATCATCAAATGAGTCCTCCCACCCAGGGCAGAGCGGGAGGGACTGTCAGACTTGTACTGACTAAAATCCACGGTGTCCTTCAATAGCCCTTTATGTTCCAGGGTCACGGTAATTCTATAAGTCCCTATTCTATTAGACCCTGGCAGGCTTTTTTGGCCCTCTAGAGGGGATCCCCGTCATTATGCTGACACTCTTTGATTCTTGAATACCCTTAGAAAATAAACTAACTACAAACGATACGAAACATTCGCGGAAGTATAAAATTCGCCAGCTGCCTAGAACTTTTACAAAAACCTATTTATATTTAACTCAGACGACAACATTCCCGCAGCGTTCGTAAAAATTCAAATGCCATCCACTGTAATTTTCAACTTTGTACGCTACACAAATGTTTGGCTTTGGCAACCAATTATCATCTTGACATGGTACGCCCTATTGTGAAACCTGAATGGCGGCCACTAATCTGATGTAACCGTAACTCTCAAAGCATTGTCTGTTGACGGAACTTGCTGACTTTTTTCACGTGACACGGGCGGAAACTAACAATTTTACGCTTCGTTTGTTCACGGAATTAAAAGCACGTGGTAACAGGAACGCGTCGGGTTTTTATTCGATGTTGTAACCTAAGGGACTTTTAGCTCTGTGTTTTTATGTATTTTATAAAAACAAGTAAGTAAGGAATAGATTGTAGGATTATCTCCTGAAACTGATTCATTTACAGTATAATTATCACACTTTAAATTTTCTTGTTTTGTTTCTTATGTTTTTTTACTTTTGAACGGTACGTCATACATTTTTTTAGTTTTTTTATGCCAATTTCATATTTTGTTTTACCTATGATTAAATGTCAAATTTCAAATAATTAAATTTAAGTACTTGTTTATCTACTCACAATTTCCACTTAAGTATCTTGACTAAAATTTTTGCTATCAATAAAATGCTATTCCAAGCAGGAGAGGTGACTGACTTGACTGTAACTCAGGACCTTCCTACTTCAGACACCTTTATCTATAAAAGATTAGCGCCTGTAATTTCTGATGTCGAGATAAATAAAGATTTATGATTATGATTACTTTGAAATATTAAAGTCACGGTTTGGCTAAAAAAGAACTTTATTATCAGAAGAAGTTTTGCTCACAATAACAATTTCTTCATAGTCAACTTCATTTTCAATATACTATTCAGGTCATGCTAATATTGTAAGTGAGTATAAACTTTAATATAACTTGCACTTTCTTGTTATAAAACATTTGGGAAACGTAATAAGAGAATACGTAAGCTGGAAATTTCACACCAGGCGACAGTTACGGACAGGAAACAATAAAAGGAGCGACGCATCCGACAGTTAAATTTAAATAAAACACTATTCCTCGCAATAGTTTCAGTTCCATATTAAAGAGCTAATATTAGTTTTTGTATTCAGCACGTAAAAATAAAATGTGAACCGAATGTGTGTGTGTGTGTGTTTGTGTGTGTGTGTGATTGATGAAATGGAGCAAATGAAAGTTAATGATGAGGCTATAAAATAATAAGTAAAGTTCATTAGCTGTAACATTTCTCATGGAATTTGCTTGGACCGTCAAACCATTGTGGACGCAGCTCTCGCACGGAACTTTTTCAGAAAATATACACAAGTATCTGACCTGAAGAGCTCCTGGCTAAATAATAATAGCTGCTGCTCGGGTCGATCTTTAGGTTAAGCCGCGCTTGCCTAGGTCCATGGATGGAGCCCGGCTGTCATTTGTAGAACTTTGATAGACGTTACAGCTTACAGCAGTAGTCAGTGACCCGAAAGTCTGGCAACCAGTCTTACAAAGAGGCTTTGTATTACGCCACTGGTGGTAGTCAGATAGGCAGTCGCTCCATGTACAATACTGGTATTCAGCTGCATCCGACTGGAAGCCGACCCCATTATAGTTGGGAAAAGGCTAAGCAGATGACGATCCTGAAGTATCCGTTAGAGTGCGGTATCCCCAACCAGTTCACAATCTATGCGTACCGGTGAGGCCAAACCTTAAACGAGGAACTTAAGTATTATTATGTGCATTTAAACGCATTGTAAGGACATGTTAAAAATAAAGATATTGTCAACGTTATTATAAAAACAGTGAAACGCGGAAAACTCTTAACGTTTTTCGTTTTAACAAAATGCCCGAAACGGACCTTAGTCCTGTGATGGAGCAAATTTTCATACGCTTTCATATCACAGAAACAGGTTGTGATTCCCGGAATCGTGAGGAGACTCGTCGCAATTTGGCAAATTACAGTCCCTTGGCAAAGCAAAATTTGTGATATTTTTTTACAGATATGTAAGTGGGAAGGATTTTTTCGGGGTATCACACCCTCACACATTAAATGGAGGTTAGGTACTGTTTTTGTTTTTGATGATGAACTAAATAAATCATATTTAAAATAATTGCTGTCACGTTTTATAAATAGGATCAGTTTGATTGTTATCACGCTCGGGGAAGTTTGAAAGATTAGCATTTTGCGTATAGGTTATTTTTGGGATAGTAACTAAATTAATAGCAGTTATGTTAATAAGCAGGAGAGCTAAATATTATTTTGTGCCGGTACTCAAAATTGTTTTATTTACATTCCGTGCCTCGGACTGTTCTCGACTGTAATTCGTAGAACTTTGATAGTCGTTATGTCTTGCCAAAAGGGTATCGTGATTTCCAGAAACAGGGTTGTGGAGGTCAAATAGTCTCGCATTATTGCTGAAACAACACAATTGGGAAATTGATAAGCAGATGATGACGATGCTTGACGTTCAAGATCAAATTGATCATATTACTTTTGAATGAGAGAAGCCAACTAACAACATGTTACTTCTAATAACCCGCACTGGGTCCTGCGTGGTGTATTGTTGCACGAAGGGGAGGGCTGTGTCCCAGCAGTGCGTACGTTACAGGCTGACGAAACTTATGTAAGAGAAGA
Source organism: Noctua comes (assembly GCA_963082995.1). Lineage (NCBI taxonomy): Eukaryota > Metazoa > Arthropoda > Insecta > Lepidoptera > Noctuidae > Noctua > Noctua comes. The sequence goes on along the minus strand of OY720280.1, from coordinate 8,938,988 downwards.
TTTAGTTACTTTTCTTTGCCACAAAGAGTAGTACAAATCAATTTTAGTAAGTTTACCTCAGTAGTTTGTGCATGTTCGCTTAAGTTTTTCTTTTACAGTTGAAACGTGTGGATTGTTTGATGAAACTATGAATAAAAGATCCTTTTCAGCCACTAGTCGAAAAACTTTTGTTTTTTCTTCGTGTCGATGACATACGTTTTGTCTTCATTTATTATTCTTACTTATAAATATTTAGCTACTTCAGGGTCATCACCCTACTTCCTTTCTTATAGTCTTTTTCCTACTATATTTTTAAGAGAGAGACCAAACCTAAGGATGTGGAAGCGGCTTTAGCTGGTCCGAAAAAGCTTCAAGTCTATTAGCGAAAAAGATTTCAGTCACTTCGTATCAATTCGGAGTAATTGCTTTTTCATCGACTCAAGCTGATTCTGGGTTCATAAGTCTAGCTTGGTCACTTCTTTATTGACCAGCTTTATTCCAGTTTCCTATTCTTCACTAACACTTCTAACACAAACATTTCCTTTAAACGGCAAAAGCACGAAAACCTCGTCCATCTTGTAAATGTCGTACATTTTTCGAAAAGCATCCTACAGCCTAGCAAGTTGTTTGCGTGATACGAACTAATTATTCTTCACATGAACAGAGGCCACAACAAACTTGTTCGATTCCCTCAGAGGGCCACATAATGGCTAATTGAATTACCCCAAAACTATCTCCCTCTCGACAGTGGGGTATTATGGGTAACTTTGTTAGAATATGTAGTGTACCACTTATAAAGTTTTGCGTTAATATTTTCTTCGTGGAGTTTGCAAAATAATTTTGAGCGTACTTATCTTTAGTCTGCTATTTTGCGCTGCAGACAACGAAATTCTTGCTTTTTAGTTTTGATCATTTCGATATATTGGATACATATTTATTAATTAGGTTCTATTGAAAAGAGCCATCTCAGTAATTAATTAATTTTTATTAAGTCTTGCATACATACTTTCTTTATCGTGTGGTTAGTGCCTAACCTGGTGTCAGAGTTTTATGCCGCCCATGGGCCTCTGATTTGGCTTTACATGCCGTCGAGAAATATCTCTCAGGCATGCTGGTTTCCTCACGATGTTTTCCTTCACCGAAGCAAGTGATAATCTTGAGGAGTGGCTAGAGAGGCGCCACGGCGCCCTCACCTACCGCCTGACGCAGGTCCTCACCGGACACGGTTGTTTCGGGAGGTTCCTGCACCGGATCGGGCGGGAGGAAACGCCCGGGTGTTTCCATTGTGAGGATCGTCCGGAGGACACGGTGGAACATACCGTGGAGGTCTGCCCCGCTTGGGCGGTGCACCGTCGTGTCCTCGTTGCGGCGATCGGCGGCGGCGATCTCTCGCGTCCGGCCTTGGTTCAAGCCATGGTCCGGAGCGAGAGGGAATGGGAAGCCGTCACCTCCTTCTGCGAAGCAGTCATGCTAGTGAAGGAGGTGGCGGGACGTGAGAGGGAAAGAACCTCACGTCCCAGCCGCCGCGGGAGACGCCCTGGGCGTCGGGGGTCACGTGGTGGCTCCCGGCCACCGTAGGCGCGGGCCTGTGGACGGCGAGCTATGGGCTAGCTCGCCGTCCGGCCGTCTTCTGACGACAGGCCGTGTCGATGGCGCGTTCGTGTTCCACGCGCGCCTCAAAGAGATGTCAGCAACGATGTAGGGGTCTGCAAGGACCGATGCCTGCCAGGGCTGCGGGACTGTTCGAAAGAGATACCGTGGCCCTGGAACACAAAGGGCAAAGAAGGAACATGGATGGGTTTTAGTCAGTACAAGTCTGACACTCCCTTCCGCTCCGCCCAGAGTGGGGGGGGTCATTTGATGATTTCCCATCCGGAAAAAAAAAAAAAAAAAGCAAGTGATAATTATACAAAACGCACATGTATACGAAAATAAGAGGTGCACACCAGATCACACCACTAGACTATCACTGCTTCATACATTAAAAACATTTTGTTGTTTTAGTTGTTCAATGACAGACTTCAAATCTTTAAAACATCAAAACTTTAAACACAAGCAACTTATTTCTTTGACAATTACTTTTAAATAACTTTTAACGCTTTAAAATTAAAATCTGAATATAAGTTTGGGTTGTAAAACTTTTAATTGCAATTTGACGTCGTTTGCGTCTTTTCATATAGCACACTTCACACAAGCTATTAAAACAATAAAATGCTCATTAACATTTAACCCGTTTTAGTCTTTCATTAATTAAATACTCTATCATCTTTAAGGCTTCTCGAATATTCAAAATGTTGTGTAAATAACGAGAGCCTTGTCCAAAATGCTTAAGATTACAGATCTGCCGTCCACTAACTAAAAAGCCGTTAAGCCACAGTTGGTCGTTTTTCACTTTTTAATGTAGTCTTATACAACTTTCGATGCTCTATCTTTTGGTCTAAGAATCATTTTTCTATGATTAATAGTTTTAGAGATACAGAACATTGCTGAGCAGTTAAACCACATAAATTTCGTTACTTCCTTGATTAAAAAGCGGCTGAGCCACAATACTTCTCTAGAAAGTCGTTAACATACTTTAACGGCAAATTGATGTATCATTTTTTCTAAGTTTACTTAACTAAAAGTACGTTATCTAGTCATGCTTCACTAAAAAGCAGCTAAGCGTCTTTAACTACCTTCATGTATTGTGTCATACAAATAACCATCTGAACATCGTACCTTAACAATAAAGCAGTTATGAAGAAAAACTACACTACAAAGCAGTTATACGCCAATAGCGGCTTTTAAGTTATGTATTGAAATTAGTATTAGCTAAATATCAATCGCTAGAGAGCAGCTAAACGACAATACTAGACTAAATAGCAGTTAAACGCTTGTGATTTTCGTTTGCGTTTGACCAGCTCAGCTAAGCTCAGCTCAGTTTTATTGAAGGTATGCAAAGTATTTTTCTTAACTACTTTAGGTTACTGCAAAAAAAATGATAAAATATTGGTTAATTCTCTTAATCCTGACAAAGATATTGATAAACGGGGCATTCACGTAAAGACTCCAGCTTTTAATAGAGATATTATTACGGAACATATTGAATCTTTCAATCCAGATGCACCGCACTATCGTCGTGAACACGCTCCTCATCGTCGTTATTTGCCCAGTGAAATTAATATTACGTTTATGTATTCTGACTTTTGTTCGAAATATCCAGAATACAAAGTTGGCTATGAGTTATACCGATCACATCTAAAGAGTCCAAACATATCGTTCGCTCGACTAGGAAATGAGGAATGCGAAATATGCGAATCTTACAGATTGCATAGTCTTGATACAAACCATAATGTTCGCACGCAAGCTATACCTGATTGTAACGCATGTTCGACATGGTCAAAACACCATGATAAGTATAAAAAGGCTAGAGAATTATATGATTTACACAAAACTTTGGAACAGAATACTCAACAGATATATTTTAGTAGCGACTTAGAAAAAGTAATTATGTTACCACGACTAGATACGTTTAAATCCGTAATTTTTTGTCCTAGACTTACAGTATATAACCAGACATTTACACCAGTAGGAAAAATCACAAAGAATGTGAAACCTTTAGCTGCCATAATGGAATGATGGTATAGCAGGCCGTAAACAGGATGATATCATGAGTGCTTATTACAGCTTTTTACTTAAATTTCGAGATATCCAATCAATCCATTTGTGGCTTGATAATTGTACATCTCAGAATAAAAACTGGTTAATATTTTCTATGCTAATCGACCTCATCAATAGTGACTTAATAGCCACAAAAACTATCACTCTATTTTATTTCTAACCGGGTCACACATTTATGAGCGGTGGTCAATTTCACCATCAAGTCGAATTATCGATGAAGCGGAAAAAGACCATATATGATTTCACAGACTTTGAAAATGCAGTGGCCTCAGCAAATAATGGTAAAGTTCTTGTTAAATCCATGCAGCCTCAAGATTTTGTAAACTACGTAGGTAACGTATCAGATCGACGAATACAAAATTCAAGTCCCAAAGCGTATCTTAAAAATATGACACAAGTGTGTTTTAAACGAGGAAGTTTTGATCTCCATTATAAGGAAGCTTTTGATGAGGAATATGTGTCTCTTAAATTTTTAAACGATAAATACTTGAAGAACCCGCATTTTGTTTTAACATTTCGAACGCAACCGAAAGGAATAGATGAGGAGAGAAAGCTTAATCTTTTAACAGTTACCGCCAATTATACCTAAACATAAGATGTTATTTTGGCAAAATTTACCGATCATTGAAGGAAATAATATATCTGAATTGAACCAGAAGAAAAACAAAAGGAACGTAACTTGAGAAACATAAAGACTGAAAAAGTGAAATCTTATATATTTTGAATAGTCTTTTATATTTTATTCAATATTTTTGTAAACTTTATTTCTTAATTTTGACACACGAGTGTTACTAGGTATAATTGCTTATTTACCTAATCTGATTTGCTAATTTTGTTAAAGTTTTTAATTAGTATTTAAGCATAAAAATGGCCAAATTTATATTTTTTTAGATAAAATCTAATATTTAATTGATTATGACATTATGTGTTACGAATAATTATATTATTTCAACTTTGCAATTGTTGATCTCTGATGGTTATACGTTTATTTCATAAGTGCATAAGAATTTGAAACCAATGTGTGTCATGCATGACTGTGCCATAAAGCTTTCAAAAACAATACTTGCATGTTTTGGGTATTTTTACAAAATAATTATAATATAATTTGTCCTATGGTTTCACGAATAATGATTTCCTTTATTTATATTTTTACAAATTGTTTACATTTTTAAATATTCCTTAGAAAAAACAATATAAAAAACATTTAAAAATATAAAAAATAATGATTATTATTAAAGATGTAGGTAATTATGATCTCATTATTGAATAAGATTTGTAAAAGTTTGATTAAACTTGGTTTTTTATTTTATATCGTTTAATTAATAATTAGCTATTTGATTTTCATAAAATAGTGTTTAACTTCTCAACTTTTTACGCGGAAGTGCTTACTTAAAAGGCAGTTAATTGCGAGCGAGATGTTTTTAACTGCCTTCTAGTTAAAAAATAGGAGAACCAGTATAAAAATATGTTTTACAATACTGAGCTTAAAAGCATTTTAAATCCCATAACTGCTTTCTAAGTAAGCAAAGTTAGTCTTTCAAGTGTTAGCGACTAGGCTGTTAAAATCCTTTAACTGCTTTTTAACTAATTATATTTTTATAACTTTTACTGTAAGTATAAGACGTGGCGGCTACAATAAATTGCTTTGCTATAAAGCAGTTAAGGTATGGTTAGCGGCCTTAAAGTGCAGTATATTATGTAAAAATGAAAAAAATTGCTTAGTTAAAAGTTAGTAAATGAATTTAAATAAAATATAATAAATATAAATGAATGAAATACATCACATATTGTGCACAAAGACTATGCCTACATATATAACTTGCAACCTTGTTCTTAGGAAGCATACTTTTCCAGAGACATCAATTCCCACTTATTTTCCCGTTTTTTCGAAAAATAGTTTTTGCACTTAGCTGCGTTTTAGTTAGAGGACGGCAGAGATTATCTGTGTGCTAATGGTAGATAAGACTTGTAATTAATACTAGTTGGATTATATTCTTGCGTTTTCAAATAATAATTTTGTTATAATAAAGCTAATAAATAATGTAGATACATAATATATTTGATATTATATTCGATTGAGACGAACTAGTGAAAATATTGCAATACAACGTGCTGGAATTAATTCAGTCGGTATGAAACGGTAGCCAGCACAATATTCTTGATTAAAAATATAACTTTACATTACATGCTTTTACTAATAATTTATTAATTTAAAGTTATTCACTGTGTATTTAATAACACTAATGATGAAAATCATAACAAGAATAAACCATACGCTTACATATTAATATGTTTTTAAGAACGATCAAGCTAATAAGTACTCAAAGAGCTCTCACAAAAACCACTTGAAGCAATACATCAAAAGCAATAATGCTCAATCAACAAGCGCTGAAGAAATTCAGACTGAAACACATTCCAGCCGGATCGAACGTTGGGCAGACAAATGAGGAACGGCTTGATCGAGTGCCACTACACTGGTGTCCCGTAACACAACATAAAAGGATACTTGACGACCATTTGTAGCTGTATACTTTTGTGAGGCGAAATTGAGCAACTCTTGTTTGAGTGTGTGTTCAAGATTGCCAGTTGAGTTTCGGTTTTGTGAATTTGCATTAGACCATTTATGAGTCAACGTGTTATCTCGTTGGAAGAAAATCAAGGAGCGTTAGGGACCAGTTGTTGAGCCTTTGTGTGCTTTTTGTTTTCTGTGCGGGCCGAATTTCACTCCATGGAGACGATATAAGAGGAGATATGTGTTGTACACCACCAATACTATTTTGTTATTTACATTTCTCGTCTCCGCTCAGCTTTAGTGGAAACGGTTGAGCAGAGAGGAGAGGAGATGTCTTGTTATTGTTAAGGCCAACCTTCGCACGATGACTACGTATATGTGCGCTGGCGCACAGCAGAGACGAGTAAAGACGTGAGCGGTGTGGTCTAAGCGGCGTGCGGTGACCGGGGTTCTTTGTGCACGCAGAGAAACACGACAGCCGTGTACTATCATAGTTTAAAGGTTTTTAATATATATTAGTTTATTATTTTATAAGTTTATATTGTGTATTTTATCTATAGGCCTTAGTTGCCTGATAATAATATGATTTATTATTATTATTTGTGCGTAGTACGGTAAGCTGCCGCGGCGTGCGGTGAAATGTGTGCTGTAAGCGGAGTGTGGTGAGCGGTATACATCTCTGCATGTCTTTGCCCGTCTCCACTTTAGTGGAGTCCGGGCCTTAATGAACGATTTATCAGTGACTGATCTGACAATGTGTACCCCTTTTCGATCCCAAGAGGAGGTCAAAAATATTTTAATTTTCAATTAGTAAACTTCTAGGCAGCATAATTAAAAAGCCTGTAAGGCAATGTGCTATTTACGTACCAAATTCCTCATACACGTTCATTGAAAAAGAAAACAGAAACACGACCTAAATAGAAGTAGGTATTGCCGTTATTTATCTTGCTATCATTACACCCGTCCAAAGGAATTGACCGTCCGTATTTGCCGACCGCGTGATGTATTATGGAAGTAGGATCAAATTTGCTCAACCAATGTTTTTTATCTGTATTCATGAATAAAAGAACAGTACTCATTTACGCGAAACATGTTTACCCTTCTGATGTTTTCGTAAACGTCTAAGTTTTCTAAGAGTTTTCCGAACAAAATGGAGGTTAAAGACCGCGAAATTATCAGCAAAAGGTTTCTTGAGCAAATGAAAATTTATTACAGGTAATATTTTGATGATAAAACAGTAATTATATTCATTGGTTTAACTTCGAATCCATCCTTAATATAGATAGATACTTAATTAAAATATTCTAAATTATTTACTCTTTAATGAGTCACGGACACAACAAATTAAATAAATAAATTAGTACCTAGGTCAGTAGGGACTGGTCATCTCTTAGCTGCCATAGTTTATTTTAAATTTTCAACTGTTGATTCTATATTTTTACTCTGGACGCTCTTAACTTGTATTTGTTTATACATCGTTCTCACATAAACGTATAATCTCCATATGAATGAATTGTAACCAAGATTTTGTAACAAAATTTTGATTGAAAAGAGTGTCCATGGAGTTTCTTGTCCATTCTTTTCGCCTTGAAATGGACAACTACAGTACTTTCACAAGTTATTATGCCTTGTGTCTGTGACTGTAGCATCACTTTCTTTGTTTTTCTGACATTCAAAAATGCCTGTAACGGTCTAATTGAAATAAATGCTTTGAGTTTGAGTTTGAGTTGGAAAATAACAATTTTACATTGATAGTTGCCTAGGTGTCGCAGTAGAAGGTCGTTTCTTATAGTACAAATACTACTAAGCCGCGAGTGTCCCCGGGTCGACGGCGCATTGTGTTCCACGCACGCCTCAAAGATAGTCAGCATAATGACGGGGCCCCCTCTAGAGGGCCAAAGCCTGCCGGGGTCGCGGGACTCATAGAATTACCGTGACCCTGGAACATAAAGGGCTATTGAAGGACACCGTGGATTTTAGTCAGTACAAGTCTGACAGTCCCTCCCGCTCTGCCCTGGGTAGGAGGACTCATTTGATGATTTTACCACGTTAAAAAAAAAAAAAAGCCCCGAGCGTTGACCATACCTAAAATTTTAATAAAGGTTGATACATTCTACTTCGAGTGCAATTAGGCATATCAAAACATGCAATTATCACTACAGCAGCTCACAAAACCATCTGAAAGCCAACACTCCTATAATTCCCCGCATCAAAGTGAAGCACTCCAATCAGGTACCTAATATCCGAACACGCATAATCGACTACCCGTAGAGCCTGGAGCTGCCCCCCTTTCGAATCCTATCCGAATATATCTGTAGCTTCGATTCCAAGGGAAGGTCTAAACAAGCAAGCCCGGCCGTGTTTGTCCGCAAACACAACAGTGGCCAAACAACGGGTGTATGTACTACTTACATAGGTACGTAGTGTACTTACTTACATAACATATTAGGTACTTTGGTACGTACATGAGTACGGTATTTACTAAATGTTACTCGATGTCGATCATAAGGTTAATTACCACTATGTGGAATATTTATGTAATTATTTTATCGATAGTTGTGACACTAAATAATTTGATAGTGAACTGTTTTGGCCAATGTCTCAAGAAACTATCAAAGCTATAGTTAAACGTACAAAAAGAATCCCAGCCTTGGCATCGGTTAGTTTCAGAAGAGTTCATTAATATACAGGGTGTAAACGGACTCTTCACGAAGCCGTCAACGAAGCATTCAGGACAAACTAAATAACTCTACGCAAAAACTATTGCTGGGAAACGACTTTTTTTTGGGTGAAAAATCACCATACCATGTTTTACGGTAGGACTCAATATCACGCACTTAAAACATTGTGCAGATGGATGCATGGGTCGTGGAGGTACTAAAAGTAAAGTTATAACATTAAAACTTGTGCAAAATTTGGAACTTAGACCCCCAATATCTCCGTTACAAGATGGTTCCCAGGTATGGTCTACAACAAAAAAATGTTCGCAATGACGGGGAGAACAAGTAGTGCCTTTCGGCTTCCTTAGGCAGCTTTTAAACACCCTTTATGTGTGCAATTATGCATTATTTTAGCCACTTGCCCCCACAAAACATAATAGTTTTCTGAAGAAACAGTATCGGTGGATTGAGTCATAGTAAGACAATAGTGTAACTTTTTATCATCTAGCCCAGGCTGACTCGAATCCTATTGTGAATGCTAACAGTAATAGCCGGGTCATTTACTAAGTAGTTTTTACAACATTTAGTGAACTAAATGCAGAGGTTAGAGCGTTTACCTACTTAATTTCATTAAGAGTGCAATTAAGCTTCTTCGTATGCGATGTTCAACATTTAAATTTCAGCCTTATTCTTTGAAAGACAAGTACTATTTTGCGGAATCCTTCCATCGCTAAAACCAAATAGTTCCTTCAAAAAGTCACAAATAGATGACCATTATTAAGATCCCCACTCTTAATTTTGGGTCCTCAAAGATCAGAAAGTAAACAAGTCATACAATTGAGTTTTAATAACCTCTTAAGAGAAGGGTACTTTATTAAATAAGGGTCCGCTTAGCGTCTTTGCGAGAGATTTTTTAATATAACGATATTGTGACGTAATCTGAAATAAACTCAACCTTTTGGATCAAGGCAATCTTGACCAAAAGATCTATTCTAAGGGAAGGAAATAAGTATGAATAGTATATTTTTATAATCTTTATATCTTCAGTAAGTCGATCAGTCATTGGCTGATTGAAGAAGGTTTGTCTTGACATACATTTTCCGACCTTATCTATTGGACATGAAGTTATGTATTCAGTTGCTTAGAACTACAAGAACAAAAATGGCTGGACACATTTAGAGCTCGTGCCCGGCACCATAAATAAACAAATAAATAAAGCCTTTGTTTCTCAAAATAACAATATACATTTTTTTTTCTACAATTCTGTTCCTTATGGAACAGAATAAACTGGCTTGGTGGCGCAACATTACATGGAAACTTTTATGAATATTTTTCTAGGTAGCTTGATCAATAAAATTAAATGCGACAAATTGAGAACATTCTAAGAATTCACGAATTCGAGTTACTTCAAATGACTGGAATCAGTTAAATCTGATACTTAGAGTTTAAATGTCAAACTAAACTGTTTCTAGATAACGTTAAAATTACATGATTAGGCCGTTGATTGATAGTTCATGTTTCAATCGCTTATTTCCCGAAAACCAAAGTGATTGAAGGGTTAGAGGCACCTTCTTCAGTGGAAGTAGCTTTAAATTACATGGAACGAAAGCGGTAAGAATGTAAGTAGTTCCAGAAAAATATCTGCTGAAGATTGTACAACTATCTTTGCTTTGTATAAATTCAATCTCTTTAGTATTATATAGCCGCATAGCCCATATTGTGTGAGTACTATGTAATAGAAAGCTGTCATTCGCGGGAAACCTACGTCTTTTCTTGACTTGAATGTGCCCTGGCGGTTAGGAGTGTGTCATGCTCACTCAAATGTCTCGCTGATGGTGGCGCGTGTGTCGGATCATTTAGTTCCCTTCAAAATGGTTGAGTTGAATGGTGCTGATACATGCGTCATGTTCGTGAACGGGCGCTGTCAGTTGTGACTGGTCATGTCTTGGTTGCCACGGCGTATTTGAATTGATTTTCTTTTTTTTTTGAATTGTTATACTATGGACACTTTTAACATCTTTGCTACATCGTTCTCACATAATTTACCATCTCAACATGAATAATGTAACCAAGAGTTTGTAAAAGTATTCTGATTTAAAAGAGTGTCCATGGAGTTTCTTGCCCGTTCTTCTCCATAGAGATCTACGTTAGGGAATGGGCAACTACAGTACTTTCACAATTTTTACGCCTTGTGACTGGGACTGTAGCTATTTTTGTCTTTGTTTCGACAATTCAAAAGTGCCTGTAACTGGCCTATTTGAAATAAATGCTTTGATTTTGATTTTTGATTTTATCGAATCTTTAATAAACAGGAATATTCTATCAGGTTTTTGTACGCGTATCTCAATTTTTTTTTTTATAATTGTGTATTTCGAGCGACCTGACCCTACTTTTCACGGCGCCACCTATCGGGTTCAAAACTATTCCATCTTTCATCACAAAATTTCATTGAAATCGATTGAGTGGTTTCGAAGATTAGAGCATTTAGAATGTAGTGACACAATCATGATAAAAGTCCTGTCCCACTGCTGGGAGAAAGCTTCCTCCATTCCTTTCTAATTCTCCGTTTCGTGTTTTCTGGCTAATCAGTCAGGAACGAGTCCAAATGGTCACGCCAGCGTTTCTACGGGCTGCCTCGTCATGACGATCGTCTTCAGCCACTGTTTAACGTTTGTGGTCCATCTGTCTTGTTTCCTCCTGAAAATGTGACCCGCCAAGCTATAATACGTTTTAAATGAATGATGCCAGGTTATAGGTTTCTCTGCATTGCATACAGTATTGGCATACAATTCATGAAACTGTCCTATTATGAACACCGTATGATTGCCGTCGTTGCCTAGCAAATATTAGTATTGACACTGATCTCATTGATGCAAATAGACAGTGCTGTCTCTCACACTGATATAAACATAACTAGAAGTGACGGAATAAACTATACAGCTTCTATACACAGAAGAGCTATTTTATAATGTCAAATATGTTGGTACCTATTTATTAGGTAGTTAATAATTGGTATTGGTAATTTATTTATTCACCACTGCTAAAGGAAAAATTCGAAGACATGTCAATTCCCAACCTGCTGTCGGCCTTAGAATGGGTTTCTGCTACTTTGACCCATCACAGATATACGGAAACTTTTATGAATATTTTTCTAGGTAGCTTGATCAATAAATTCAGATCACTATAAGAATACCAAGAATTCATGTAACTTCAAATGACCGGAGTCGGTTAAATCTAATATTTAGAGTGCAAATATCAAACCAAACTTTTTCTAGATAACATTGAAATTACATGATTAGGCCATCGATTGATGGTTCATGTTTCAATCGCTTATTTCCCGAAAACCAAAGTGATTGAAGGGTTAGATTGTGGAAGTAACTTTAAATTACATAGAACGAAAGCGGTAATGTTTTACATTACCGCCGATTGAGAGTTCATGTTTCAATCGCTTATTTCCCGAAAACCAAAGTGATTGGAGGGTTAGAGGCCTTCTTCAGTGGAAGTAACTTTAAATTACATAGAACGAAAGCGGTAATGTTATACATTACAGCCCATTGAGAGTTCATGTTTCAATCGCTTATTTCCCGAAATCCAAAGTGATTGAAGGGTTAGAGGACTTCTTCATGGGAAGTAACTTTAAATTACAAGGAACGAAAGCGGTAATTTATAAGGTAAGTTTTAGAAGGCTTGTTCTCAGCAGTGAGAACATTACAGGCAGATTAGAGGCTGATTATTAGTTGAGCTGGCACTATTTTCATGATTTGCTCTTCTGACTTTAACTAACACTAAAACTGACGTCACCAAAGACGTGATTTTACGACAACCAGAGAACTGTAAGTGGCCGTTAACGCTGATGCGAGTGAGCCAGTGAGAACCAATACGGAATAGCGTGTTAGCTCCTTTCGAACGAGCTGTTAAACTTGGCTAATGGAATCAGACTGTCAGAGCGGTCGTAAACGAAATATCTATCTGTCTCTATCTGGCACAGCGTGCCACAGACACACATACATAGCGGTCAAACTTATAACACACATATTTTTGCGTCGGGGATTAAAAATGATTTGACAAACGTCAAAATTACACAAATTATAGAAGACAGTCTCCCAAAATGCCCGGCTTTTACCACTTCACAGAACACATTTAAGAACTTGAGTGACGTTGACATGACACGTAATTATTTGCTTTGTCTTTGTTTGGCGAAGGAGGAAACGCCAAACCATGGAATGTACTATGCACATGGAGCTTCCTGGCCTTAATCGAAGAGATACTAATTACCTACCTGCGGAGATTGGAGGATCATTTATCTTGTCCGTGTAAACACCATATATCATCCGAGTCCTATTTCTTTTAACCACATGAACACGAGAGTATTGCTATAATCAATGAGTGTATTTTGTTCTGCTATTATATTTATAATATTAATCTCCAAGACTTCATTCTTGACTTTCTTTTTTTTTCGATTTACTGAAATAAATTTAATTGTTTATTAAATGAAAACCACCGGGCATTTTACAAATCCAAGCAACAATACAAAATATCTAAAGACACGCACAAAATTTTTCAGCATAAAATAAATCTGTCCCTATTCTAGAGTTCTCTATTCATTGATGTAAAATATGTCTTGGCGACGACAATCAATTCTCGACGTGTTCTCGGCGAGGCGTGAAATAAGTGAGAAACGTATAATGAGTACCTTTCTCACGACACATACAAAGAAGTTTTTTCATGTTTCGATTTAGGAAGATTTATAGGGGACAATCATCAATGTTATTTTCCACAAACCTAGTTCTAGTCTTGAAGGGAAGGACTGGCAGTATTTCTTAGCCAGAGAAAAATGTAGTGAGAAAATTTTTTGGTGATGAATGTAAATGGCTATAAGAGTAGAGGAAGACCAAAGGAACGATGGATAGACTGTGTGAAGGATCATATGGCTAGAAATGACGTGACTGACTACCGAGATGACGAGTAATAGAGAAGTATGGAAGAAGAAGACATGCTGCGCAGACCCCAAATGAATTGAGATAAGGACAGGAGAATGAAGATGAATGACGATGTCAGTGATGTCCAAGATAAACTTAGAAGGTACGTATGAATTGAAAAATTCACATTGGTACTTGCCCGGATTTGAACCAACAACGTCAGTCATGAGAGGCGAGGCCTTTACATCTGGGCCAACCCTACACATAATCCCTACTTCCTTACTAATATTACAAATGCGAAAGTAAGTTTGTTTGTTTGTTTGTTACCTTTTCACGCCGACACCACTGAACCGATCATCCTGAAATTTTGCATATACGTTATCAGGTATACAGAATCAGACATAGGGTACCTTTCATCCCGAAAAAATGTACTGTTCCCGAGGAAAACAATATATTCCTGTTCCTTACTTTATCCAATAACTTTCTTATGATAATAGGTGGCGCCACGTGTGTTTCGAATCATGATTCAATTACATTATTACCAGCAGAGTACAACCCGAATTGATTGTCAAATTCTAAATTAACGCGAGCGAAGCCGCGGGCAAAAGCTAGTCTCAAATATTAACCCAACTCCAACAAACTCTTGACATCACAGTTTCGACCTACGCTCTTAATCAATCAACCGAAACTCCAATTAGAATAAACCAATTATACAAACAAAGCAGTAACAATACGCCACGCCAATAATAATAAGGGTGTACATCCATTTACGCATCTGGTGACCGGCACGGCCGTCACAAAGTACCAACTTAAGTACATCTGTGCACGTGAGCTAGCAACCCTTAACGAAATTACAAGGGATGTGGAGCCAACATTTGCTCAATGATAACGAAAATAAGCCAGGGTAATCGTAAAGGTAAGGCTCCGCACTTGGTGTTTCGTTTCATTTTGTTTTTGTAATGAAAATTGTTGCAAGAAAAATGTTTTAACATAATACCTGTATTTTCCGACGGGTTAGGCAGAGTTGTAGCTTGTAGTACACATTCATTTCGCCAGTTTTGTTTAAGTGTCATGTAACTGGATTTTTCCTTGGTTGATCGCAATAGGCTCACCTATTGCCATCAACCAGTCAATTAATAATGTGGAACTAGTGATTTCAAATTCAACATTAGTTCCAATTTTTTCATATTCTTTTAAAAATGGAACTAGTGTAAACAAATTCAACATTTAGTGCCAGTATTTTCTGAATCTTTTAAAATGGAACTAGTGATAAAAAAAACAATCAGTAGTTCCATCATGGAACTGTTAATGGTACTAGTGACAACGAAGCAAAAAATCAAAACTCCGAGCTACTATTGAGAAATACCTTCCCCATCGTGGGTATAGCACCCTCAGATCTCAGAGCCTCAGACCAGATCTCACAGTTAGCAACAGTGCTCGCGAACACTAGACCAACGAGGTCCCTTCTGAAATATCGCACATACTCGTCATACGCACTAAGTATTTGTGAAATCAAAAAGACGTGATGACGATATCCCTTCATAAATAAACAAAAAACAAACAATAAACTTATATACACACATAAACTCACACCTTTTCCCATGGGGGCAGGCAGAAACTACGGAACGTCATCTGCTACGATCATTACATACTCTACTATTAGTACTAACGGGATATTTACCATGTTTACTGTTTGTTATGAGTTCCCGATATTTCGGCGCTGTTGCTGTTGTATCGGGAACTCATAACGAACAGTAAACATGGTAAATATCCCGTTAGTATTAATAGTAATGTTAGTAACCATGATAGTTTAAAATCTTATAGTACATACTCTTTTCATTCTCCACGTTCACACATAATTTTATGATCATACACACACGTCGGTTGCGAATACTATAAAAGGTGTAAATAGACCCTTAACATAGCCGAAAGGCACTTGTTCTCCCGGTCTTTGCGATAATTTTTTTGTTCTAGACCATACCTGGGAACCTTCTAGTTACGGAGATATTGGGGGCCAAAGTTCCAACTTTTTCACAAGTTTTTTTAAATACATGTTTTTTATGTAAGATTTTTACTTTACACACCTCTACGACGCCCGTACTATTCAATCCATCCATCAGCATAATGCTTTGAGTGCTTTCCATCGAGTCCTACCTTAAAACGTGATTTTTCACCCCAAAAAAAAATCGTTCCCCAGCAATAATCTTTGCGTAAAGTTACTTAGTTTGATGTACAGAATGCTTGGTTGACGGCTATGTGAAGGGTCTGTTTACACCCTGTATAAGCACTTGACCTTTCTGAAAAAGGAAATCACCAATAAGGTAAGTGTATACGTCCTTCTAAGGAGTCCTCTCCTGGCTTTCTCTTTTCTTTTTTCCCCTAAAACAGTAGTAGCCAAATTTCTGGGATAGTGACGTTGTCGTCTTCCCAAACTTACTGCGAAATTGATTGTAGTGTTGTGTGGAGACTTTTATACCTGCATTCACTGAACATTACGACCTGTTATGTTATAAAACAGACCATTAACGTAAAACGACGCATAAAATTCCCAGTTCTGTAGCTATTGGACGACTTACCTTATGACTTCCAATGGAAACTTGGATACCTCGGTGCTGTTATGTTCGTAAATGTTTGAAGTTGACAATATAGTAACAGAAGTACTGAACTTGCTGAATTTATCTGTCTAGGATTACTTCGAACTATTATTGCAGGGTTGTGCTACGTAGCTATAAGTTGGAATTCGTCACTGGCAGACTTATGACGTCGCTGTTGAAATTGTGGAAATATGATAGTACTAAAAGATTGTAGTTTCGATAATTTAAAGAGCTCCTCAATGCATATAATCTGTGAAGATTTATAAGTTGGATAGTTCTATACACATTAGCTATGTAGCCAAGTTTGACTATTGATTAACTTAGTTTAAGATCAGATTTGAGCAATGTCTGGACTTTAAAAGAGACGGTGACCTCTGAGTTTGTTTCGGATGTTTCTTCTCAGAGTAGTCAGGTACGAAACACCGGCCCCATCTAGCTTTAAAACAAAACATGACATGTAAAAGAGTTTGTTAAACCTAATTGCAGAAATAAATATAATTTATGATTTAGACTAACTCGTTTTTGAACCATCACCAACATATTGTTCCATTAATCAGTAATAATATTATTGTTGTTATATGGGACTTACTCTGTGCCCTCTGCATGGGCCTGCTAAGATTTAAAGTACACCCGTACAATACTCAGACTGCAGAACCCTTGGGAACACGAACGTCCTTGCCCTTGCTAACGAAGAAACAGTACCCGTAAGTGGGATAGTAGTTAGGAGGAGTTATTATTTCATTTTGCGCAAACAATATTTATTTTTCCGCACAACAGATACTTTATACTCGCGTAACGTTATAATAAGACTACCACCATAAGTATAATCTATTACCCTCGTGGGAAAAGCTGGCCTAAAGCAATATAAATTACCTTTCAAATACTTGCCTCTGGAATTTTGGTAGAATAAAGTCATGTTCTTGTTTTGGAGGAAGAGCAATCAGTCACTATAAAGTTTATTTTGCCAGAAAAAAGAATATTTTCGCGTAATTTTCCGGTTGGAGTCATTTATTTTGTTCTTGTGAACTATTCGTAATCCTTTTCAAACACTGCGAGTAGCATTAACATGTTGGAGACAGCACAGCAGTTTAACGTTCACCTTCGAAACCAAAGTTGAGAAAAAAGTACATATTTGACGAGAACCTCCGCGTTTTCCGAAGCCGGTTAAAAAACTTTACTTAGGTAGACTCTTTGTTTAAGAATCGAACCCATGAGGAATCCACGCTCAGCAGTCGAGGTCGCCAAACCGAAAAGGTACCACAATAAAAGTAAAAAAGTATATTTTTTATTCATTTCATTTGCCTCCTTAAAAACCCCAAATACGTCCCTGGAGCGCCATATTTTAAGTTAAATAGTCGTCCTACAATTTAGAAGTCTAATAAAAAACTCGAACGGTTTTCAGAATGAGGTTAAAGAACCTCAAAACCTTTTCAAATCGTCAGTGATTTGAAAGAAGACAAACAGTCTATGGTGACCTTTCTCAATCTGCGCCAGGCTAGAAGCTAGCTTCTTCATTATCAATGCAATAAGTACCTAAGTTTAATAAGACGCTCAGCTAAATGCTGTGTTCCACTTACAAACGTCATTAATACTTGGTTATGAAAATTGAATTCAATATTCAATGACATTTGTGAATTCAATTTCGATGTTGACTTTAGACTTTAGTTAGAGCGTTGAAACGAATTTCAGCTGGGAATTATTTTAGCTTATACTAATGGAATGTTGGGCTGGTTTTAACATAATTATTACAATGCGAGTTTTTGTTCAACAAAAAATATGTTTGAAATATTTTTACAACTTATTTTACATACGATTTAATTTTGTTCGTACATTTCATTTACAAACAAACAACTGTATTACAAAGCCTTACAATTTAATCAACTTTACATTCTGTTTCAACATTTCTGTTAGACCTTTAGGCGTTTGTTCCTAAATTATAATTTGTCTCTATAAATAGTGGCTCATCTGTCAAACTTAGCTTGTAATAATCCTCCATGCGAACGACCTCAAACAAATCTGATCCTAAGTGGAACGTACTCTGAATAGATACCGGCGTAGAAGCTGGCGTGGTGTTCAGCCCGCTTCAAATTCCAAGGCACTGGCTTGAATGCTCTTTCCCGTCAGCCGAGAACACCACTCCCCTCCTCCAACCCTCCAATGCCCACAGAAACGGCTTCAATTGTTATAGACACCGGAAGCACCCGTGAAATAATCCGAGTAACTGCGCGCGTCTTATTATCACTGATAATACCGTTGTCTTTATGTGATCAAACAAATTTAATGGTGTAAGTATTATGATGCGTGGGGGGAGTAATTAGGGGAACTTATACGCATTAACTTGGGGTTTCCAAGTAATTATGGGAGCTCGTGAGTATTTCGTGCGTGATAACGGTCAGGATGGGTGATGATACGGCTTCGCTTTTGGCGTTGATATCTTTAGGAGAACTGATAAAGATCGTTATCTTTTAGAATATTATTAAGTTTAGTGTGTCATGGTGGACATGGAGCTCGTGGCCAAATAATAACAGCCGCTCGGGTCGATCTTTAGGTTACGCCGTGCTTGCCTGGGTTGGTCTGTGAATGGGAATGGGAAACATACCGAGTTTCTCCGTGCCTCGAAAAGCACGTTAAGCCGTTGGATCCGACTGTCATCTGTAAATTTGTTGTCAGTCGTTACAGGTAGTCAGTGGCCCGAAAAGTCTGACAACCAGTCTTACCAAGGGGTATCGTATTACCCAATACTAACTGGGTTCTGGAGCTTAGATAGGCAGTCGCTCCATGTAAAATACTGGTATTCAGCTGCACCCGGTTAGACTGGAAGCCGACCTCAACATAGTTGGGAAAAGGCTAGGCTGATGATGAGTGTGTCATGATGGTAATAAGAATAAAGAGATATACCATAAAATTATACTAAAGAAAAACCACTTACGAATAAATATTAGCTACTTTACTAACTCGTATACAGAAATTGATTCTTTATGGCACTGACTTCTCCTTAGCGAATTTCCTTCACGCGTAGCAACTTTTAGGAGCTCAGCCTATCCATCTCAGTCCAAAAAAATCCCCAATAAATGGGAGGGTCAGCGAATTTGTTGGCGGCTAGACCCATAAAGCTTTGGAACTAAGTCTATTGTTAGGGTCGGAGCGGGCAACATTTGATACTTGATCAACAGTTCGAGCAAAGTGGGTCGGCACCCTTATAATCTATTTCCTGCATAATCCTGCGGCTTTTGTAAAAATTGGATGTTAAATCTCTGATACGTTTTACAAAGGGATCTTTGGTTGGATCAAGTTGTTTACTATGAAATTGATGTAGAACATTTTACGGATTGATAGTACCTTATTTCACATTCTATTTTCAAAGATCGTTTACTTTAAGTTATCCGTCATCTTTTATGTTGGCAGTCTTCATCGCTCTTTGCTGATGTGAACTTTGATAATTTGAGAATTGGACATTTTGAGCCCACTGGACATTTTGCGAATTGGACATAATGCGCCCAAAGGCCTTAAACGACTTTTTTTTGTACCATTTGCTAATTGAGCAATTTGCGATTTGGACAATTTGAGAATTGGACAATTTGAGAATTGGACAATTTGAGAATTAGACAATTTGAGAATTGGACAATTTGAGAACTGGACATTTTGAGCCCACTGGACATTTTTAGAATTGGACATAATGCGCCCAAAAGAATCAAATATCCATCAATTATTACGAATTTGTAAAACTTATCAACACAAACTTGGTCCTATATGAATTCCGATAAAAACTAGACCTGTCTATATTTTTAGATATTTCAAGAGCAATATAGACGCGAACGGGACCCATATCGGCAACGTCCCACGCAAGCTGTAGGAGTTAATTGGAAGTCTCGGATAACTTATTGGTCCTTCTAGTTTCCAGCTAGGGACCTGTCTACGTTTACTGAGTATTACTATCTCTGGGCCCACAGAGTACGGACACGGTTCTATGGCATTGTTAGATGGGCATCTAACAATGCCATAGAATGCGGTTAATGCCATAGGTGCGGACCGCTGAGTGCGAGGTCCTGAGTTTGCTTCCCAGGTAGGGAAAAGTGTTATTGGGTATTTCGACTACAAAATTCTTCAGTAGCAGCCCGGAATTTGATGTTGGTGGCATGCCATCTTCGCTGACATTGGCTGCCGTGACCGAAAACTGTCAGGAGTACTCTTATTATGATTAGGGGCGGCATTGTCAACACTTTCCATAGAAGTGAAGAGTGTAACCGTCTACTTGCACTACGATATAAATGAGAATAGAAACTGACAGCCTTAAAGGCAGTTCGTGGCAGAATTTGAGCGCTCAAGCGAAGTCAACAGCTCAAATTTTAAATGTACTGCCATCTCTAGACGATGCTGTGCTCTGTGTCTAGGCCTTATGTTATTGGTTTGTCTGTGTAAAGTGGAACTCGATGCCTAGCACAATATTAGTCAGAAAATGATTTGGTATAGGTGACACTTTTTACGTAGGAGTTCAAAAACAAGTTTGAAATGAGCTTAAAGGGGCATTATGTGTATTTTCAGTCCCCAAAAGCTTTAATTCTATATACCTATCCACATCAATCAACCGTCCTACCTAGTCTCAGTTACCAGCCTGATCAATCAGAAGTACTCATATGTATAGGTCAGACACCTACTAAGATCTTATTATGCCAAAAATAAATAACCTACTTGAGCCATTATTGTAGTGTATTTTGCGTGTATTTATTTTGATTGGAGTAACAGAATTGACAACTGTCATCATAATCAGCCTTCGTGAAAGGGAGCGGTCCAATGGATGAATGGTCATATGTGTGCAAATACATGGCATGACCCAAAACCAATCGGTTTCGGGTCATGCCAGGTTTCTCACGATGTTTTCCTTCATCGTTATGAGCAGTGGTCGTGAAATAATTTACACAAAGTAAAGTGCTTGCTTGGTTTCCGACCTTACAACCCAAAACGCCTAAGTCACGGTCGATACCACTGCCCCCACCACAGACCACTACCATCATTTAGAAGAAAGGAATAAGGTACCAACTCCTTAACTTCAAATTCAATTCAGTGGTTGTGAATATAACAGACGTGTCTTGAAAACTTATTTTCGTTTACTGATTTTCAATTTGTTCTTAAGCTTCTTTTGGGCGATTGAATCAGAAACTGCTATATAAGAAAAAGAGTGTTTGTTTACAAGTCTCTACGAAGAAATTCGTTTACAATATTTGTTTCGATATAATATTTTATAATAGCTGAGGTTTTTTGGCTTCATGCTTTGTTTAGTTTATCGGGACACACGTGTATAATGTTAAACATTGTGTGATGTTGACTCAAGGTTATATGTTAGATACGTAGAAAATTGTTTTCGTATCCCACTAGATGGAATTTGGAAAACTTCGTACAATAAAGCCACAGGTAAACATAACTTCTTGTGATAAAACAAAGGTACACAGAGCGTCAGTAAGTGCTAACCCCTCAAGCTTTAAAATGTTAAAGCTTGAGGGGTTAACACTTACCAACGCTGTGTGTACCATAAAAATTCCGAAATAGATTTTGTCTAGGTAGTGCTGAATATTTTCCCAAGAAAAGAAGGACCTAATCCTTCGATAAAGACGAAACCGTCAATAAAAAAAAACTACTTCTACACAGAAAGGTCTCGACTCAATTATTAGGATACCAAAGAGCACAAAAGCATTATTTGAGGCGTGGACACTGGACAGTAATAAATTATAGTGATAATACGTGAGATAAATTAGAATTTTCTCTACCGTTTCATAGGCTTAGGGAACCCCTCAAGTCAGCCTTTCGCCGGTCAGTCGGTCAACCTTTTGTTATAAACGTGAACCATTAATCAGATGACGTCTCTTCAAGTGAAGTATTTTTTGGGTCAACTGACAGGATAAACCTTATCCCACCTATTCAGAGATCCTAAAGAAACTATGGGTTTGAAATGTAATTTCGTGTATTTGGTCCGGAGATAAGGTAGAATGAGGAATATAAATTATCGGGCTATAATTCAGAATGTAGTCAGCATCTTCCTGTCTATTGTATAGTAAAACAGTAATGTATTTTGATATTTGGATTGCCTCGCCGGTCAAGCGCGAATGCTGAGCATGAGGTCCTGGGTTCAATTCCCGGGTCGGGCAAAGTGTTTTTGGGTTTTTCCCTCAGGAATTTCTTAGTAAGTCACGGAGTCTGGATTTGTGCCCGATTACTGCCAATAGGCTCTCCCGCTATTACACGGGACTTAATATTCTGTTATGTATTAGACACGTATATTTTCTTTTAATGACATAATTCCTAGGTTTTTCAAAGGTAAGATGAAATAAATACAATATCAAACATTTTATTATAAAACTTATGCCTTTTTTGCATTATGATGGTAGGCAGGAATTACAAACATAACTGGCAAAATGTGGGTGTCGTATAAGGTACACCTCTAGCTAACCCTTTGGGGATTTAAGGCATGATGCTAAGTTATGTAATAATGTATGTAATACCAGCATGAATAATACTCATTGGTTCAAATTCATTTATTTCGTGAACACAGGGTATATACAGAAGATGTTATAAATAAATTAGAACCTAGCTGTGCCCCGCCAAAAGGCATACAAAATATGAAAGGTTTTTTTCTTTAACATGTACATTTTCGGAATTCAAAACAATAATTCTAGAATTCTACACTAATTATAAATCATGTCAAAATTATATAAGATGTCAAATAAAATTTCAAATAAATGTCAAATAAAATAAAGTAAAAAGAACCAAAAAAAAACAAAAATAAAAATAATCATGTCACTAATTCATTAATACACAATAATCAAGATTAACAAAATCATTTCAAATTCAAACTCAAATCATTTTTAAAGATCATAGGTTCATAAGATGTTGCGTTAAATACAGGTAAGTCTGCTATGTCCCGCCATTGCAGCATACAAAATTCATGTCACAACTAACAATAAATGGGTAGTTACAAACTTAATATAAAAATACGTCCAATTGTCATGCAATACATTATAATTAAATTAGTAAAATATTTATGTCCTGTTACAAATTATTCATTCAATGGATTAGCTTCAATGTATAATGGTTAAGTAGTAAACTAATGACTATCTGCTAGTGATTAAAGCTTTGATTTTACTACAATCTTTGTTACGAAGTTTTTAATCGGGGTTTAAGGTTTTCACCAATACAAGGTTTCTCCGGAACCAACATTTTATAATAGGTGTCTTATTTCGTTTACAGTTTATGCTATTAAGTTTTTTTGAAAAACAAACATTTTTTAAACTTATACTGTCACTTACGGGATATCTTCCGCGATTGTTCATGGCGCTTGCAATAGCGCCGAAATATCGGGAGCTCAATTTAATGAACAATCACGGAAGATATCCCGTAAGTGACAGTATAAGTTTAGTTGTAAACCGTGAAAGCTTGAAACAAAAACATTTTTTTTTCGATGTTAGGATTTTTTTATAGTTTAAGCATATTCCTATGAACTAGTATTGCCAGTGTTTTCATTTATTGTCGTATTGTCATCTCCACCTTATATACATAGGCATTAATAGATCGATTGTATTAAGCATATTTCAAAATATGTAAGTACTCCTTCTTCTTAGCTTGTCGATGACAGTTTAAATTGAGTCAGCCCAAAATTTGGCGACGAGTTGGTTGTCATTGGTTTACAAAAGTTATCCATGCAGCTACTAGCTCTACCTATCTCACAGGAGAATAAAAGCGTATCTAAAATTACGTTAAAAATATGTTTTCGTTCACATTTTCCTGTGCTGATATAAATATCAAGCCGTATCGGAGCATATTTTAAAGCTGAGCTCCAAATAGGAGTTCTATATTGAAAGCTTCATGCAGTGATAAGTTGCCAACCATCCGCCTCGAATAACTTAATAATAAATAACCAACACTTGACGCTTCCGATTTGAAAATTTTAAATAAACAGCTGAGATTTTATTTCAGTACATACGGAAATAAAGATATTGAAGAGAAGACACGAAACTTGACAAGATAAATTAGAAACTGACACTTCTTGTTCTGATTTAAACTTTTAGACCTATTTCATCATTTCACCCGAAAGACGTCCACCGCTGGATATAGGCCTCCCCCACGTATCGCCACTTTGACCGGTCCCGTGCGACTCGCATCCAGCGGATCCCTGTAACCTTCACCAGTTCATTGGTCCACCTAGTGGGAGCCCTTCCAACGCAACGTCTTCCGGTTAGCGGTCGCCGCAACAGAAATTTTAGTTTTTTTTTTTATACGTTTACATAAATAATGAGAAGCGTAATAAACACAAATAATTTACTAAATGAGAAACTTTAATTCACTCATTCATCTAAAAGCTAACTGACAATTTTGTACTGAATTTTTGTAGCACTGAGGAAATATTTTTGAAAAGAAGCTGAAAGAAGTGATAGAGGAGATCACAGTTTTTATTGAAGTTCGTCATTTTTCTATCGATGTAAATACGATGGTATTTTAAAAGACATACACAGCTTGTACTATTTTTTTTTTTTATTGGTTTCATATTGTTGTTCGCGGAGTTGTCAGTGGCCCAAAAAAGTCTGACAACCAGTCTTACCAAGGGGTATCGTATTACCCAGTACTAACTGGGTTGTGGAGGTCAGATAGGCAGTCGCTTTATGTAAAATACTGGTATTCAGCTGCATCCGGTTAGACTGAAAGCCGGCCCCAACATAGTTGGGAAAAGGCTCGGCTGATGATTGTTGTTCCCGGAATACATTTTTTTAATACATTAGATTTTTCTCACACACTATTAAAAGCAAAACTGTTTTAATAATCATTACCATCCATCATTTCTATAAATTTCTTAATAAAGGAACTAGTTAATATTCATGGCATTTTATAAAATACCGTTGAAAATGGTGAAGTATGTTGATTTTGGTAATAAATTAAGTGTTTAATTCTTGGAAAGCGGCAACCCATCCATCTTGGGGAAGTACGGGGTATTGTGCACATCGCCAAACATCGACCGACACGACAGACGCTCCATCAAACTACTCTCAGCTGCTTTTAAAATAAAATGTTACGTTAAAATACTGGTAGTTCATTGTGAGCCGTAACATTTTAATTTAATTTATGAAAAAAAAACGTATAATACTGAATGAGTACCGAAAAACTTCCTCTAGGCATATAAAAGTCAAAACCAGGAAATTATTTTTGAAAAGTTATTATTTCGTCAGATTTTGTAATAAAGACAGATAATAATTATCGCCTGTCAATTCATATTGACAATTACATCAAAATACTAACCCAGAACTATATCCAGTAAATGCTTTGTCCATCAAAATATTATACAGGGTTAGTTTCCAAAGACCAGCCAAATTCTCAGATTTGATGCAGTACATCATTCTGAGCCCCCTCACGTAGAAATTTTTCATTGTTTATTAAAAAAAAATCTGCTGTTTCCTACAAAAGTGCAATACCTACACGGGCAAAATGTATGGAACAGCTGTTTTTTTTTTAAATAACCTATAAAAAATTTCTACGTGGGGGGGCTTCGAATGATGTACTGCATCAGATCTGAGAATTTGGCTTGTCTTTGGAAAATAACCCTGTATATACTTACATCTCAATTCTCCATTATACCGTATGTATCTAAAGCTCGAAGCCCGTTATAATAAATTGTGGCGACAATTCAAACATGAAATCAGCGGTGACTCCCAGACCACACTCAACGCTGGAACGATTCCAACTTTTCCCAGGATAAACGTCGATGGCCGGTGCTGGCAAAAAATCTATCATATCTCTGATTTAGCGACATTCACTTGTTATAAATTTTCAGGAAGCTCTTTTTTGGTGAACAGTGCTGATGTCGGATTTTTTTTGGTGTTTGATTTAATTCATGTTATCGATAGTTATTCTCTGAGTATATTAACAAAAATTATTATTTTTCTGTATAGAATAGTCTAAGCATAGAATTAGGAAACATTTTTTGGCTAGCACACTGGCTACATTGGCAAGAATAAAAATATTGGGCCACCAAGATACACGATGTGCTTTTAACCAA
The DNA here is from genome assembly GCA_963082995.1 of Noctua comes. Lineage (NCBI taxonomy): Eukaryota > Metazoa > Arthropoda > Insecta > Lepidoptera > Noctuidae > Noctua > Noctua comes. The sequence goes on along the minus strand of OY720280.1, from coordinate 8,912,628 downwards.
CGTTGTTTTGTTTTCTTGTTTGTATGTTTCCTAACTTGTGTGTGTCAATAAATTGATTTATTATTATTACTGATAACTACAACGTTTGACATATAAGTTCATTTAAAACGACGAAGACTAAACGACTACGATTTACCCATTATTTTTAAAATGATTTCTTATTTTATGAGAAAGAATAAAACGAATAGCGAGACAGCTTGACCGCTTGTCAATTAATAGCAATAATAAATATTATATCAGAACTTGCGATTTAAATTCTAATCGGATCTGCTTATTCATTTATAACAAGAAATAGTTTCATTTATTATCATTAACTTAATAAAGCCTACCTTTGTTTACTCTAATTACACTCAAAGCTGACTCATTTATCAAAACCTACACAAAATCGAAAATTAATTCTCAACACAGCTGCTACAAATAAACTATCATAAATATTTATGAAAGGCGTCGCAGATAACATTACCAAAATTGTTATTATGTAAACATAGTGACAATAATTACTGAGAATAATCGTATTAACACATATTAATCATATATACGCGCCTACGTTGTGGCATTAGCATATATCTTATAGTTGCGTGTATAATCATGCAAAGTGCTCTTATGTATAATTATTAAATCCTGCGGAACATCGTTCCTACATAAATGGCATAGCTCAAAAGCTATGGTGCGTTAAATTACATTTACGTGACGATCAGATCGCGGCTGTGATCACTTTAGGGGTGGTAATAGTTAGTGCTCGAGGTTGAATTCAGTACGTGAGGAGTGTGGCTACAAGTTATGAGAAACAATTATTTTTCAATTATTTAATTGAAGGCACGATTGCGATTGACTGCTGCGTTGCGTGTCTGGGATTCGATCCCCGCACGGAACAAATATTTGTTTGTCCTACATATAGTTGTTCCGGGTCTGGCTGTTTTTGTATGAGAGTTTAAATGTTTGTAAACGCACCCACAATACAGGAGAGATTCCTAGTGTGGGGTAATGTTTCATTATTTAAAAAATTCTGTTCGGAATCCCAATTGAATTGCTTAAAAAATACAATTAATAAAATATGTAAATAGTATAACTAGTCCTGATTCCCAATTGCAATACTACTTTTACAACATTTAAAAAAATTCTAATGGAAAATAATATTTTGTTTATCTTCTCAATTTACGATTTTATCATGACCACAATTATTAATACTAATATTAATAATTATTTATTTTTTTAAATTCATTTTGTTAATTATTTCTACTAATATTATCCTTTAATTATTTTCATACAAATCTTACACATTTTTAAATATTTCTTAAAATAAAAACAATATAAAAAAAACATTTAAAATATATATTAGGGACGTAAGTCAAATTAAATTGACTATTTAATAAACCATTAATTTCCCTAAGTTTATTTATCCGTAAATTAAACCAAGGCTGTCATTCTTTGATAGTTGTCTGTTATTTTCCTGTTGATTTTTGTCAGGGAAATAATTCGTTAGACAATTAAGTTCTTTGACTTTAAATCGGTAGGAACTGTCGTGTATGATTTACAAAATTGCCTCCTTTATCTAGCACTGTTGGGGTCTTTAATCTTGGGTTATGAGGTCACCTTTAGCATTATCCTTCAATATTTTTCAAGTAGTCCGAAGACACCTACGCTACGTGTCTGCTCTGGGTCTAGGAGTGACAATTCTTGATGGATATTCGCTTTATCACATTTCCAATATCTACTTCATGTAATTGACGAACACTTATCTTGTGGAGCATTATAACTTGTCATAGGTTTATGTGATACAACGACGAGTAATTGAAATTACTCAAAATCTTGGAACCCACCAACAGAATTTATTTTTATACATAAATATTTTTATTAAAATGTTGAATTCACAGCTTTAAGCTCATTCATCACAAAGTTTGACACACACCCTTAACATTATCATCGTATTCATGATTGTGATTTTCTAAACAATCTTGTTTTGGATTTTGCATTATTTCATACATGTACACGCCATATGTGAATGCGCGGTACACCATGTACACACCAGCCAAACAAACAAACAATTGAAAACAACAATAGATCATAGAAGATGTATGGACTTGAAAATCTGCAGTATAACCATTTGGGTTTGACGTGCTCTAGACAAATTGGTACACACTTTGTTGGTCGCTTTATTGTACATAGTTCTGAACTATGGTAGGCCAAAGGCCGATGTTTATGCCTTTAAGGTATTTGAAGTTTCACACAATTGATGAGCTCAGCACTATTTATTTACGAGGTGTTTTATGAGGTCATATTTCATGTAAATATGCGGTCGGAGGGGTTAAAAGTAATGAAGAAAGTCTGTAAATATAACCCTATATGTTTTATTATTATAGGCAAAGTAAACCCTCATAAGTAACTTTTATAAATGCATGGTTTATACAACAAAATTTTGGAATATATGTTTTGTTTTAGCATATTGACTCTAAGAAAGTATTTCTGTTATTACTTGTCGAGTAAGTCCATTTTAATTTTATGGCATAAACCGTAATAAACTTGAATGGTGTCTATACAAACGCTGCACACATTATTACAACATTTTACAAAATATAGATTTAAAAACGTACAGTACCGTATCATTGTAATACGCAATGATAGTCTATTGGTGTGACCGTCGGACTGCTAAGTCATAGGTCTAGTCGTAGACGTGAGTGTCTTGGGTTCGAACTAGAGAGTTCGAACCCAAGACACTCACGTCTTAATTTTCGGATTCGTGTGCGTATTATATAATTATCACTTGCTTCGATGAAAGAAATCATCGTGAGGAAATCAGCATGCCTGAGAGGTATTATTATATCTATATTAACAAAACGGTATTTTTATTTTTTATTTTTTTGTACTTTATCACAATGCTGTCCTATTTGACCCAAAGGTTGACTGATAGAGAATACCTTGTGGCATTAACCACTCTTGAACAATGAAGTTTAAATAAATAAATAAAATATTTAATGACGGCATATCAAGCCAAGTCAGAGGCCCATGGGCTGCATTAAAACTCTGACACCAGGTTAGGCACTAACCACAAGATAAAGAAAGAAAAATTACACAAAAATATTGCTAATTCTATGGTTACAATTTTGCTGTACAATAAAGTATTTCTATTCTATTCTATCGTTACGCAGCAAACATTTTAATCCGATTCTGAATATCGAACATCGTAGCTACGTAACTATCTAAATATATTTGTGTAAAGCCAACAGCTTCGTTAGTAAGACGCAACCACTTCTAGTCATCGGCTCATCGCATAATACATCTTCGTCGAGCTACATCAGACCAAGTTAAATTAGTACGAAAACGTGTTCTGCTTTTATTAGTTGCCCGTAGAGAATTGTGCGCGTTTACACTCATTGCGAAACGTTAATACTGTTTATTTTTACATATTGTTTTAATGAAATTGCGGGTTTCATCGACAGAATTTGTTTTATCTGTACACACATCCGTGGCTTCGCTTTTCAATCCGAGAATAAATGAATATTGTAATTTTATTTATGGATTTTAAATTGTTGGTAGGTATTGTATGGATCTCGTTAAAAACACAATGAAATTGTTTTTTGTAACAGACACGTGTAAAACGCTGCCTTAGGTCTGTCGAAGTTTGTGAACGTGGTAGCCTTATAACTGCGTTTGAAAACATTTCTACCTATGTATTTGTTTATTGACGTATGTATTTTGAATAAACAGTCGAGTGCAATTACACAATAAGGTGGAACAAAGTTTATAGTGGTCGGATTTTTATGGAGCTTTTTATTGAGTTCCTGGAGGAGCGGAAATGAAAGTAAAAAAAAAAATTGGAAGGTCACTTATATAAGTACATGTAGGTAGGGGGAGGGGGAGGGGATGGAAGGGAGGGGAGGGTCATAGGAACCCCCCGAGGGGGGGAAAATTCGTCGGAAATGCATAGTTTTTTTTAATGATTTTTTAAAAGGGAAATATTTATTTTTGAGTTATACTAATACAAGCTTTAAAATCGGTAATTTTATACATACGGGACACCTGCTGATGGGGGCGGAGGGGGAGAGGAGTACCCCCGCCCTGTAGTTTCGGTCGGAGTTACCATTTTTTTTTTTGTTAAATTGTAACCTTACTTTTTCTGTCCCTATTTTTCAGGGAGGAAAGGGTAGGGGAGTGGGAACCAGTACTTCTGCCTTATCTCCGGCGCTGCGGGAATAGCAGCCCCTTCGCCTTTGCGTAACAAAGTCACAGACGATCACGCTGCCCTCCGCACCTTCGGCTTGTTGGTCGACCAGCCTCGGTCGCTACGGGTCGCGCGATGCCTGCGTCTTTGTCACGGCAGGCTGGGGCTGCCCTCCCTCCGCGCCTCCGGGCTCTAAAAAACACTCTCGCGGTAGGACATATCAAGACCACGGCGTGTCGGGATTGACAAATTCGGTTCTGAATTCAAGTTCGTTGTAAGGCCACGTTTACTTTTAAATTACACGCACATTTGACCAATTCTATAGTGTCAGTTTTTTTTGTAATAGCATTGTGTGCTTTGCTCACTGCACATTCCACACGTACGTTATATTCTATGCCAAAATAGTCGTGTGGTGTGAACCAAAATAGTCTGTGGTGTGAACCAAAATAGTCTGTGGTGTGCAATATCGTCGTTCAATACAATGCCATCAATAATTCTACAATTAATATCTCCGAAACTATTCATTTCCGACGGTTGACATTTGGCAAATCGTTTTATTATATTAGTAGGAACCTACAATAAATTACAACATCCTAGGTTAATGTACAGATATTTATAAGTAAATTTTTTTTTCGTATATTAATTACTTCATATTCGATGGATTCATATTATGGCGTAATAGTGTGACCGGTGTGCATCCATTTAATGCCAATTTGGTCTGTTTCTTTGTTCATTATTGTCGATGTAGTGCATATTTCAAGTATTTTTGAAAATTTCCTATTTTCTACAATTAATTTTTAAATATCGAATTTTAAGACTAAGATTTACTTTGAAATTGGTATAAAAAAATTTCGCGGCTCGCGAAATTTTTTTTAACTTTCAGAAGAAAATAAAATTAAAAATTAAACACCATTCCACCAGGAACTCAATAAAAAGTCCCATGAAAATCCGACCACAATAAACTTCGCTCCACCTTTTGGGTATTTTTTGTCTAATTGCACTCAGCTAAAACATTTATTCAAACGCTTCTGCACAAAGTTCAACTAAACCAAGTAGAATTAGCATAGACCTTGCAGTCATAATCTAAAACCCTGCATTTTATACAATACCTGTTTCGATTTAAAAAAGAAACATTTTATCACCGTCATTCTTCCATCTCTTGACGCCAAACTCAAAATGACGGGCTGTATATCCACCCGCCAATCAACTAACAAAATAAAAAATAAAACAATTGCCGTTGCAACAGAAATAAAACTGAATACGTGAATGAAAAACAAAGCGTTCTGCATTTAAAATGGGCAATCATCTGGTTGACTACTAGGTAATACAAAAAAAAACAAAATGTCAAAAGATTCGATTATTATATCTGTCAGCAAAAAGGTTTGATATGTCGTCGAAACATTATTAATAAAATTGATATGCCATGGGATAAATAAATATTCAAAAAAAAGCCTTTATATTTCAGTGTTGTTAAAAAACTAGTCAATTGCGAGTCGGACCCGCACATGAAGGGTTCCGTACCATCGTAGTAGGGAAGCTCCCTTTATTTTTTTATTATTTGTTGTTATAGCGGCAACAGAAATAGACACAAATCATGAGAAACATAGAAGAAGATAGACAGACGGACGAACAAACCGACGCGACGGACGGACGGACAGCGGAGGGTCCCGTTGGTTACCCTTCGGGTACGGAACCTTAAAAACAGTTCAGTACCTATTACTACTATTGCCTCGCTTATGAACTATTTAAATTGAATATTAACAAATAAAACCTTTATTAATCAGTAATCATACCAATCCGCCATTAATCCAAAATGAAAAGGCTTAAATCGGATAACATTTGACATTGACAGTGTTTTCACAAATTAAACAATACAATATTAATCTCCATCAATTACCAAATTACTACGTGATGATGGAAATATTAACAGCATTGCCAATTTATTATTGAACGGGTGGATAATGTTGTCATCAGAATTTGAACAGTTTTGCGTCAATTGGCTTGACTGTCTGCCTGTCTGCTTGTTTAGTATTTATAGATAAACAGTGGCGAAATAAAGGCTTATGAAGAAAAAGAAAGAAAGAAAATTGTATTGTTGTTGTGTTGTTGTATTGTATTGTATTGTGTTTCTTGGCATTATTAAAATCAGGAACGCCTTAAAATTAAACCAATTAAATAAACAAGACGAAAATGTCAAATAAAAATAAGAATAATTTAAGATTTTAAACTATCATGGTTACTAACATTATTATTAATACTAGAAACGGGATATTTACTGTTTCTGTGTGAGTAATATCTGAAACTCATAGAAAACAGTAAACATGGTAAATATCCCGTTTCTAGTATTAATAATAAGAATAATTTATTAAAAAAGTATTACAAAAAGTGTACATTTAGGCGCAGTAGTATTATTTCTCAAACAATGGTATAACTTATAAGTAAACTATAACTAAAATATAATCAACAGTCCCAAGGATTCAATGGTTCAAATCAGATGTCAGCGACCTGTCCGATTTAGGTTTATTCAAACCTGTGTTTCAGGCCATCACGTTACCTAGCACAATTTAATAAGGACAGTAAAATTATAAAAATTAAATTACTATAATTATTAACAATTATAACTACGCTTAATCAAATTGTTAAAAAATGTGTGTCTTATGCCTTTTTTTACCCAGAAAATTTTTATTCTATAAAAACTCAATGTAATTGAGATCTAGTAACTGACGCCAAAAACGATAAAGCCTTCGAAATAAATTATTTGTTTTTTTAATTAATTTAAAAGTCATAAAAATATGAAATTTATTTAACTTTTCACGTTTAAATTAATGAGTCCTTTTACTCATGAAAATATAAGGTAGAAAGGTTAATTTCAGTCTAGCTTTTGTCCTAGATATACGTTAGATAAGAACTAGAATGAATTACGATCGTCAGACAAACGCCTATAAAATCGTAATGAGACGCACCACACATCACCCCTACATGTTTAAGATGCTTAGGTATTCTCATCTCATCCAGTAAGGTGTAGTAATAAACGAAACTTAATAATAACTCCACGGTTCTTGATAATTACATTAAAGCTACGTATATGGGCGTACCATTTTACCTAGATGAGTTTGAAAGATAAATTCAACAGGTTTCTACTGATGTTATTAGGAGTTTGGCACTTAAAATATTCAGACTGAAGGAAAAATCTTTGTTGAATTGATGAAGCAATAAAGAATTCAATGCATTGCATATTCTTTATCAGACGACTGTATTCAATACATATCGTTCAATGTTTTTAACATGACGAGTTTACCGCACTTGTTTACAAAATGACGAGTTTACCGCACTTGTTTACAAAATGTCATTTTGTTAGTGGACGCGAATTGATACGGAAACTCTGATCACTGTGAGAGGTCAGAGGTTTCGTTATAAGCAAAACTGAGAAAAGACATCGGAATATGTCTATGAAGAGGAAAAAGTACAATTAAATTTTTAATATCACCTGTTGTTTTGGTTACAAATGAGAAAAGTGTAGGTAGAGAAGAAAATACAGATCTTAAGGAGATAAATAATTATCACTAAATGACAAAAATTTAATTTAACATTTTAATGTTAAATTTAAATACTAAACAAGCGGCTGTTTGTGTTTGTGAGTTTAAATGTTTGTAAACGCACCAACGATACAGGAGTAATTCATAGTGTGGGGCACGTGTTTAAAAAAAAAAAAACATATACTTATCGGCTATAGGCTCGAAAAACGTCTAAATCTAGTCATCATCTTCCTGCCCTCGTTCCATTCTATTTGGGGTCGGCTCAACACATTTTATTCCTCTATTCTCCCCAGTCAGACGTCACGGCATCATTCATTCTTCATTCATCATCATTCATTCATCCTTTCTCTTTCAATATCATTCCTCACACAACCCATCTGCCTTTTCTTTGGCCTTCCTCTCCCTCTCCATCCATCAACATTCATGTCCATCACATGCGTTTCATCCCTCATTTCATGTCCATACCAAGACAAATGACTTCCTTTTAATTTTTCCGAAACAGGCGCCACTTTCAAACTTCCTCTAATAAAGAGTGTTAAGAGACCCTTAACATAGCCGAAAGGCACTTATTTTCCCCGTCTTTGCGATATTTTTTTTGTTCTAGACCATACCTGGGAACCTTCTAGTTACGGAGATATTGGGGGTCAACGTTCCAACTTTTTCACAAGTTTTTTTTTGTTAAATACTTGTTTTTAATGTAAGATTTTTACCTAACACACCTCCACGACCCCCGTACTATTCAATCCATCCATCAGCACAATGCTTTGAGTGCTTTCCATCGAGTCTTACCGTAAAACGTGATGTTTCACCCCAAAAAAAAAAATCGATTCCCAGTAATCATTTTTGCGTAAAGTCACTCAGTTTGATGTACAGAATGCTTGGTTGACGGCTATGTGAAGGGTCTGTTTACACCCTGTACACTCATTCCTTACTTTATCCATTCTTGTCACTCCACACATCCATCTCAACATTCTCATCTCCGTAACATGCAATCGTTTTTTATCTATCTTCTTCACAGCCCATACCATACAAAAACGTCTGAATCAAGTAATGATAAGAAAACTTCTGTCTAAAAATAAAAACAATTATAATTAGAAACACTCGTCGGGGGATACGGTAAAACTACTTTATGTCTGCAATCTGTCTTTTCGCTTGCACTCATTTACAGACTTTTTAGTAGCGCGTAAAAACTTCTGACCATTTGTAACTAGTTTGGATGAGGTTTTTATGTTTAAGGGATTTAAGTCGGTAAACTCACAGGTAATAAGGTCGTAATTTTGTTTTATTTCAACAGGACCAGAGTATCTAGTGGTTAAGTCATCATGATCGTCATTATTCTCCTGCTCATATCCAAATTTATTTTTGGCAAAATATGATTTGTGCCTCAACCACCAAATAAACAACTGGTAACGTAACATCACGCCTGTAATCCCCAAAGGGATGGGCAGAGGAGTACTTAATAGTACACCCACATTTCGCCAGTTATGTTTGCGTCCCATGTAATAGTGGGCGAGCCTATTGCCATCAACCCGGCCCAAATCCAGACTCTGGTAACACTTATATTTAACTAGCTTTTGCCCGCGGCTTCGCCCGCGTGGATGTCGAATAATATCCAATTACTTACCTTCAAATCCCTTTTTAACCCTTCGGGGGAAGAATTGTCAAAAGCGCTGAGACACGTATAAATTAATTTTCAATCGTCAGCCTAAACACAAAATTTGAAGATCCTAACTTTAAAACTGACGGACTTTCATATAAACTTCCATCCCCTATTTTACCCCTTTAGGGGTGGAATTCCCAAAAATCCTTTCTTAGTGGATACTTACTCTTCACAAAGAACACACCCTCCAAGTTTCATGTCTCTAGGACCAGCGGTTTGGGCTGTGTGTTGATATATCACCCAGTCAGTCAGTCAGTCAGTCAGTTTACCATTTTATAAATATAGATGCCAATCAATGATTCTTACGTTTGTTATTGTTGAGTTAATTTTATACAAATGCACGACAACTTATTGATGTACAAAGAAACGATGGATGGACTGTGTGAAGGATGATATGGCTAGAAAGGAGGTGACTGCTGCGATGACGAGTAAAAGAGCAGTATGGAAGAAGAAGACATGCTGTACCGACCCTAAATAAATTTCATATGAGGGCAGGAGATAATGATAATACTGATGATTATTTATGTTCTCTGACAAATAGGAGTCAGTGAAAATTCGGGAAGTTTAGTAAAGTTGTGGATGAAGCAGGATTTCGCATGTCTAATGAACATAAAGAGAGATCCTAGGAAAATGGGTAACGAGAACGTGAAGTTGAAAAATGCGACCCTAATGAGAGGAAATAAAGAAGTACTCTAATTAATATAAATAAGAGGCTTAACTATTTAGTCAGCCGTATCTGCCAGCATGATGTGACTTACCTCGAATTATAAAACACAATCACTTTAATGTACTATTGAAGATATCATACAGTACAATAAACAATGTTAGTCAACACTTTTATTAAAAATCGAGGGACAAGTTCAAAAGAATGTTAAAAATCTCTTATTGGCAAATAATTATTATTCGCAATGTATTTATTCGATTATTTTGCACACTAATTATCACCTACTTTATCTATTCATCCTACTATTATTATAAATGCGAAAGTTTGTGAGGATGTATGAATGGCTGGATGTCTGAATGTTTGTTACTCTTTCACGCAAAAAACTGCTGAACGGATTTGGATGGAATTTAGCACACAGATAACCTGAATTAACTCATAGGATACTTTTTATCTCGGTAGTATGATCCCGTGGGACAATTATTCCACGCGGGTGAAGCCGCGGGCATAAGCTATTCGTAAATAAACTTAAATAATTTTACTAGTTTATTTGAGGATATTAATTACCTTCCAGTTATGTAATCAAATCGTAAACGTTCGAGCAAGGATCTCCAAATTAAACAAAGGATGTGAACAGAACTAAAACTTTACGTAAGGTGAGTGACATTAATTGGACTAAAAGGACCGTTCCTAATCTAATACGTAACCTACATCAATTCTGGAAAAGTCTAGAACTAAAATCGAAAATAATGATGACGACACTTGGATACTTTGTGGAAGTAATTTCTAGAACAGTCGAATTAATGAGTGTCGTAGTACTGAAACTGTCATTATCTCAACTGAATGCTCAGGAGTAGGAAAATGGCAAGGGATTAAGGATTTTCTCGGATTAACTGGGACGTAGACAGCTTCTTGGTCTTAATCGAATCAATGGAAAAGTCTAGACCTTGGATTTCTATCAATCCGAAAGGATTAACTCTTTCAGAATAATTTTCACTTAGTGCTAAGTGAAAACCCTTAAGAATTCTTTCCTTTTACAAATATAACATAATATTATATTTGACGGCACGGTTGACGCAGTGGCTGAGCGATCGGCTGCTGCTCTGCGTGTCGCGGGCTCGATCCCCGCATGGAACAAATATTTGTATGATCTACAGGTAGTTGTTCCGGATCTGGCTGTTTGTGTATGTGAGTTTAAATGTTTGTGAACGCACCCACGATACAGGAGAAATTCCTAGTGTGGGCAACTTTAAAAAAAAAAAGTTTATTGTTTCAGAGGTACATTACATCTAAAATAGGTATCTGGTCTCCACACTAGGGTTCCCTGTGTCGTGGAGGCCAGTCTCTTTCGTTGTATAACAAATAAATTTTGCATAAATAATTTAACAAAATCATACCTAAATAAAAAATTACATGTTAATGAGTGTAGTGTGTGTGAGAAACTGTGTGTGTGGGATATGGGTGGGTGTGTGTATGCGTCGTGGGTGTGAGTTGGGGGTGAGTGTTGGTGAGTTGGGTGTGTGAGTGTTTTTCCCTTTTAGCAACGCATCGTTCAGGTTTAATCAGACCGACAGATCCTTTGATCTGATCACCTGAGACCAGAGAGTAAATAAGAAAAAGAAATACTAAAACAGTCTAAAATAATTTTACTTTCGGAAGTCGGTGACTTTGTTTGTTTCATTGACTTTTTTTGCCTCCGACTTCCGCTAGTATTGTTATTTTAGACTTTTTTAGTGATTTTTGGAAGTCGGTTTTTTATGCAGAAAGTTTTTTATTTTACCCTTTTTAGTTGTAGTATGCCACACAAATTCTTGTCATGAATGATTTTTTACATTGTAACTAGAAGTTATGAAGGGATCATCATGTTATCAACATAAAATATCCCAAAAAGAAAAATTAGGTAGGTGTTAAAGGAAAAAAAACAAATTACAGAACCGATTTTGAACAAATTTCTATGGGACCAATAGGGAAGTAGGTAAAAAAAATTCCAAATCGGTTCATAAATGACGAAGTTACAAAAAACAAAAAAAAATACAACCAAATGGAGAACCTCCTCCTTTTTTTGAAGTGGGTTATAAACAAAAGAGAATCATCTAAAAAATCCACAGAACCTATCAACAAAGTGATGAACAACTTAAATCTCTCTACAAAACCTCCCTAACAGTTAGTTCCACCACAGACAATACAACATTGTCCTAAATTAAGCGCGCTTTTGTCACAAGATTGAATTAGTCCGACATTCTGAAACAATGAGACCTTACCTTAACCACATTATCGCAATTTGCATGCAAGTTAATGACCAGTAATTAAATAACTACAGCACACATCGACCAGCCGATTGTGAGTAAATTGAATCTCATTTTGTTGCTATTAAGCAAAGTTTGTCGGTTTGTCGTTCATCTATTTTCCGTTGTGATCGGTTTAATTAATATTGACAAAACCAAATGAAAGCGATGTCTGACGTATATTCGTATTATTACAATTAATTACGTGAATTTACAATTTTCGTCGCCATGGATTTTGTAATGTTGATCCGTCAATTCATTATTTTTCCCTCAACTGGTAATTTTTATCAATTTGTCAATGTTACTGTAAAGTAACCGTAAAAATTAAAGAGTATTTTAATAAAAAACCGATCGGTATCGGAAATACAGTGATGGCTGTATCTTCAAACAAGGCAAAAAAAACAATTTCTTTAAAATATACTTTAAAAAATCTTTAAAACAATTTTTTACGATACGATATTTCCTACGCAAATTGCGATAAAAATTCTGTACGTTTTAAATAAACATCATCAATTCACAATGAATTCTTATATGTAGGTAAATCTGAAGAAATCTAATCTAATCTCAAGCGTTCAGTTTCAAATCAAAATATGTGATTGTTACAAAAACAAACCCGCAATGAAATCGCACCAAAATATTTTTACACAAAAAATTGAAAGTGCATAAATCCGAAAAGTTACAATTGAACAACATGCCGAATGGTCTGGGAAACAGTTGAAAACTGCAATAAATCCGTTCCAAAATTAGTTTCGAACGACAGAAGACTCATCCGTGGAATATTAATCGCTTTCCGATTACCAATAGTTTCAAGTTTGTAAAGTTAACTTGTTGAGTTATGGCACTTGAAAACTCATAAAATTGTAAGAACCATAAGGCTAACAAGGATTGCTACAGAATAAGTTAGGAGTTAAGTGCCTTGGAAATGTTCACAGCTTTCTTTTAATTTATATTTTTGAGGAAAGAAAATGTTGGAGTGAATTATTTGTTCCAATTTAGGGTCCCTCTTTAACGCTACATAGAATTGAACCAGTTAGGAGATAAATTTATACTGTCAGTTACGGGATAAGAAAAACAGAACTAACACTACCACACACTCACACACACTAACACACACTAACACACACTTACACACACACACACACTAACACACAGACACCTACACACTAACACACACAAACTTAAAACAGTATCAGTAAGGAGATGTTTAAAATTGATTTACCCTCTCTTATGGCTCTTACAACTGATTTAATTGTAACACTATCTCGTCACCTCCCTGTCACATGTGACTTAAAAGCCGAGTACAGACATCGCGAGGCGTGCGTTGCGAATGGTTCGTCTAGCATGCCTCGGACTGCGTGGACGTGTGTGCTCACAGTAAGCATTCGCGTCATACGATCGTAGCGAACGCCGCCTCAGTGCGAGCCGGCATGGTCGTTTGCGTGCTCAGCTTGAGCACGTGTTGTTCACGATGTATGCATAAAAGTACCGTGGTATGCCTCAGGTTGAGGCATGCGTGACGAACCATTCGCGACGTACGCCTCGCGATGTTTTTACGCGGCTAAACATAACTGGCGAAATGTGATTGATTGGTACACCTCTGCCTAACCCTTCAGGGACTTACAGTCATGATTTTAAATGACCTCCTCTACATGATCTACTTCTCCAAATTGTTATCTAATTACTATCATATTCTGTACGAACTTTATACATAATGTCCATGCCACAAAGTACAACGCCACCACTATCCTTAAGTAACTTTTCATAACTTCGATTCTTAGAACTTTCCTACATCTACTCGACCGCAAGAGCTTGAAAGTAGCAGCTTAAGCTAAGATCCTACTTTCTTAGCTATAGAAAAAAACATTGTCTACGGGCATAGAATACTAATTAGAACTTATTACGTCAGTTTTTCCTCAACACGTTGTCTCTGGCTTTATTGTTTGTTTAACAATGCCGTTTTGCAATTTGCAGTACACTTTTTCAGCGACGCTTTCGCTTCCTTATTTATTTATGTTCGGAGGGACTAGGTGTTTCTCTTTATTTTGTATCAAAAGACCCGATTGTTGTCTTGGCTTTACACTTTATTAACAGATTGAGATTTTTTGTTTTTTTTTTCAGATTTGAGTTTATTATAAATTTACAACAGCACCTAAAACTTATTAAGAAAATTCAATATAATTACATTTATTACTAGCGACCCGCCCCGGCTTCGCACGGGTGCAATATATACATATAAACCTTCCTCTTGAATCACCCTATCTATTAAAAAAACCGCATCAAAATCCGTTGCGTTGTTTTAAAGATATAAGCAAACATAGGGACAGACAGACAGCTGGAAGCGACTTTGTTTTATACTGTGTAGTGAAGATCCAAACAAAAACGATATGTTTTTGCTAGCTTTCATAAGTTAAATTATACTTTATGATTCCTCCGAAACTCAAAAAATGCAGAACACAGATTCGAGATATCAATCAGTAATATCTTCGACGCCATTGTGTTATCATTTATCATTTATTCTGAAACTAGGAACCAATTCCGAAACTAACTAACTTACTGTTTATAGTTTTTGGTTCCTGCATTTCTAAGAGCAGGTAGACACTATCTCTTTGCCTGGAAGCTGGAAGCACTATATTAAACCGTTATCCCCAATTAATTCTCAAGAGAGGAAGCATGCGAGGCTAACTGGTTGCAACAGCCAATCTGGCATACAGGAGGATCTTCTAATTGGCTAACGTTGACTACGTTCGCCATCGGATTGTCTAACACAAACATCTGAGCCAGACTAAATAATGCGTTTATTCACCCACAACCTACCTGCGCGTGATTCGAATACACTGATAAGCTTACAAACAGTCATTTAGATAAACTGCTATAAAATAGTGCTTATTAAAATAGATAACACGTACATTTTAAATCTTAAAGTGTAATAACCGTTACTCATGTTTAAAGGATGCTTAAAAGTGAGGGGTGAAATTAGGCGTTGTAATATTCCTGTATTCCCTAGACACAGTTATCATAATAAAGTAAAATATTACAGCTTTACCACATAATAGCAATACTAATGGTTATTCTGCCCACTTAGGCATTGTTGAGAGGAATTCTCACACCATTAGACATTCCTAGCAATCAGAGCTAAAAGCACGATTTATTGTGAAATCTCTTTGTGCTAGTCAAAGTGAGAACATAAATCTGAAAATGTTATACGAAAATATAAACATGTGAGCTTACATTACTAAATTATGAGCCTTTCCTGCCATTTAAAAATGACGGAGACGATAAAATAAATGGATAAAAACACAATATTGAACGTGGGGGAATCAAAAGTAGTATTGCGCTAACAAAACTGCTATATAAAAATATGTGGAATAAAGATAAATCAAGTGCCTACAAAGAAAAAAACTTTCTCTGTCACTTAAGCGATATCTTCCGTGATATTAATTATTGTGAGCTTCCAATTGAAAATTACGGATGATATCCCGTAAGTGACAGTGTTTAAGTTGAGTTATAAACCGTACAACCTTAAAAAGTATAAAGAATTCCAAGGAATGAGTTTGACATAAGATTTTAAACTAACATTATCATTAACACTAGAAACGGGATATTTACCATGTTTACTGTTTTCTTTGAGTTCCCGATATTTCGGCGCTGTTGCAAGCACCATGATCACGGATAAACTGAAGTTATTGCGGGTGGGTGTTTATGAGCAGACAAATCTCTATAGTCTACCCTCTTTCTTTTTCGTTGTTAACATGGTAAATATCCCGTTTCTAGTGTTAATGATAATGAATAAGTTTGACATTTTACTCTGCGTTTTTAAATAATAATGTTATTAAAAGGACGCAGTGTTTTATCATAGTTACCACGACAAAGAGGTGTGACTGTTATATAATGTTTGAAGAAATAGTCCAGTTGTGTTACAGTTACATAATTCTGGTCAAAAGTTAACTGAAATGCTACAACTGCTGTTTACAAGTTAAATTAAACACAGCATACACACTTAGCCATTTACTTCCTACACGTGCCGTGGTCATAAGGGGAAACTACAAGTTACACGTGCAACAGTCATGCATACAGAACCACGTTATTTGCATGAGGAGAAATAAATTATGCAATGTTATGGTAAATTTGAATGTAATAGGGATGTTTCCTGTGTAAAAAAAATATGATTCTATTTAGTCCGTCAGTTAGATTATCGAAAAATATTGGATACGTACTTTTTGTTTTATCAAATCAATAAAAATGTACAAAGATAAAACGCATCAAAGATCATGAGCCCTGTGACGTCACTTTTCGGTAAAAAGTGTACTGAAGTATGACGTCACACGAGTTTTCGACGGACTGTATCGTCTTCATTTTTAGTTTTTGTGAAAAAAGAAAAAATACGTGTCCAATATTTTTTGGAAATCTATCTGACGGACTAATTAGATTTTTTCAGGAAACATTCCTATTATGCAAAAGTCTAGTTGAAAAGGTAATGGTTAGAATTTTACTAATTTGTTTAGAAATGAGACGTTATTACGCTTGAGTAACTATTCAAAACATCCTCATTTGTTGACATAAAATAACTGTCTTTTTTATCGTACGTAATGTACAGTCGCCAGCGCATCGAGTTACCACAAACTGTCAAATTTTTACATTCTATTTTGAACTTAACCATCAACATTTTATGGTTTAAAGCATATTTTGGAGAAAGAGAACTGTCTTTGGTGTGTGGTAACTTAATTTGCTGGCAACTGTACAAGAAGTTCATAACTACGAAGCCTTATCGGGAGCTCAAAATAATGAACAATCACGGAAGATATCCCGTACGTGACAGTATAAGTTTACGAAGCCTTTCTCTTCAAAAACTAGATACAAAATCTGATCCTAGTCAGACCTACTTTCCCGAATCCAATAATAAAAGATTTCTTAGAATATGACGTGAGATATTTTAAAAATATATTTTCCAACGCACGGATGCGCCTCCCGGTTTTGAGAACCGTACACCGACTCTCAATATATCGGTTCTGACAAACGCAACTCCGCATTTTCCGTTGACCCATATCTTTCCCAAACAGACAAATCAATATTGCCAGTATAAGAATTAGATACCTCGGAGCAAAATTTAATAAGGCAGCGGAAAAATGTGCTTCCATGTGTAAAGCAGTCCATTTTATTTGCTGTCTGTTTGAGGTCTTCACTATTCTTCTATAATATAAAATTCAAGGTAGGTATCCACTAAGAAATGGTTTTTCGGAATTTCACTCCTAAGAGGGTGAAATGGGGTGTTGAATTTTCTGTGAAACTTTTTATTCTCGGGGTCGATTGGCTTGAAAATTTGTGTACGTGCTCCTCAGTTAAAATGGTAAGAAACGTGTATCACAGTTTTCCCAAAATCATCCCCCAACATAGTCAAATAGGGCTTTGAAACTCACGTAGACAGGCGCTAGGCGCGCAGTGTTGAGCAGGGCGTGTGAGGCGCTGGAGTATTTACCTATTAGTAAGTAGTTAGGATTTTTCTAAGGTAGACGTGTCTAGGTGCGAAAGTTTGTGAGGATGGATGGAGGGATGGATGTTTGTTACTTGGATTAAATTTAGCACACAGGTAGTTTATAGCCTTGATTAACACACAGGGTACTTTTTATACCGGTAGTATGATCCCGTGTGGCAATTATCGAACTCCACGCGGGCAAAGCCGCGGGCATAAACTAGTAACTGTATAAATTATTCTTCTCCTGTATCGTCGTTGTCTAAATCATTATCTTCCTGCCCTTGTCCCATGTTATTTGGGGTCGGCGCAACACGTTTTTGTCTTCCATTCACCCCATCAATCGTCACGCTATCATTTACTCCTTTTTTCTTCATTTATCATTCTTCACACAATCAATTCATCTTTTCTTTGGTCTTCCTCTCCCTCTATTTGTCTAAATAATATCCTGTTATTAAAGCGACCGAACCGCATAGGATTTGTCAAACTTACTTTTGATTATAGGCCAAGAGATGGATGCTAACTTAATGAAGTTTACATATTCATACTTAGTGTTTGTGTTGTGTTGTTTCAAATATCATAACAGCAGTGGATTTAAAGAGAAATTTAATCCATACGGTGTAGTCGAGATTTGAGATTTTGGAAGTTTCATTACCTACATCTTGTGTACCTACCTGTTTGCAGTAAAACGGAGCTCCGATTTAATTATTGAAATGAGCTCGAATCGGTAAAGCTTTTATCCGCACTTAGCCAACAAACAACTAGTTCAGCTTCAATACCAAACATACTGTATATCACAGTTACTGTTTATTAGAAACTACTGTTTCTTGAGGAAAACTAATTGATTTCCTCACCGGCCAAGAAGAAGCGTACATCAAAACTACCTTTTAGAAGGCTGTTAGAAATAAACTGCGTCAGTTTTATAACTCAGCAAATACCATTTCCTGAAGTTGTGTTAGCTAAAATAAACATTACCAGTGGTCGGTGGAACAAGGCTTCACTATATATCCAGTTTGTGCTGCTCGAGCCAAACGTGACAGGTGGTTCTAACGGAAAGCTCGTATTCACTGTATTTTGGCTCGTTTTAAGGCTTCTATGTGTGTAGGTACACAATAAATCACGATGTGCCATCTATGTTAACATTTAAATTAAAATATGGGTTCGTCCCTATTACATTTAACTTAAACATATCTGGCGAAATGTGGGTGTAACGATAGGTACAACTCTGTACCACACGCCTTCAGGGATTACAGGCGCCACGTTATGTGATGTAGGTAAATTTCATATTCTGTTTCCAAATATTTACGAAAATTCCACATGACCTTTCTTTCGTCAGACTCTTGACCCGCAGTTTCAAATTTATTTCACAGAACATATCAAAAAACAGTTCTTCATTCTTTATTTTCGGAAAAATGTCTGCAAATTCAATAAAGTTTCTACCATTGTATAAAACAATATAAAAATAAGTGACAGCGCGAAATATTACACCGTATTATCAAGTCCATATAAACAAAATAAGACATCGCCCTTTTCTAAGAAATTGGATTCTGAACGCAGCTTTTGAGCCACCCATAAAGAGTCGTTCAGTATTGTCTCAAAGGGTATTGATGATAATTCCTGTTTATATCCAATAGAGGAAAGGGAACAGCGATATCGGCCTGATATACGCTATTCTCGCTTTTAAACGAGTTTCACATTGGTACCAGGAAAACTCACATTTTCTTAACGAGTTCACGAGCGATAAGAATTCTTGAAAGACTTTAGTGTGACCGGGCCTTAAGATTTGGGGACCTCGATTATTATAATCGTTTCTTCTTACTTCAAATACTCGTCGAATGAAATTGTGCGGCCTTTTCCTTTTGATCTGAAATTGATATAATTACGAGTAAGCTAAAGCTTTCGAGATACCAACGATCTTCAATATTTTAAATTGATCGAAACATAGTTTTGATTACAGTAATACAAGGAGTCACTCAAAATCATATACTTGCAAATGAGGCCATAATTAGAGACTACGGTTTCACCCAATCTCCCAATGACTATTATCTTAATTGGCAGATGAGTACTACTACTCATTGACATTATTGACAAGTGAATTTTTTTTTTTTAGCCTTTTTGAGTGTCCCACTGCTGGGCAAAGGCCTCCCCTTTCTCCTTCCAAACCTAACTGTCCTGTGCGATATCTGGCCATGTTCGCCACGCAAACGAGATCAGATCATCACACCACCTTAGCCGCGGTCTACCTCGACGGCGATTTCCTCCGACAGGTGTGCAGTGGGTGACGATCGTTGCCCATCTCTCCGGGCGCATTCGTGCTATGTGGCCAGCCCACTCCCACTTCAGCTTGGGTGTTTTCTCTCCAACATCTGCAACTTGAGTAATGGAGCGCAGTGTAGTGTTTCTTACGCGATCTGTCCACTTAACACCTATTATACTGCGCTCCATTGCTCGCTGGCAAATCTTGAGTTTGGACTTCTGTTGTTCAGTAAGTGACCAACTCTGTGCACCGTAGGTTAGGAGTGAGTATAAAAACTGACAATTCACAACAGTTCACCAAAAACGTCGAGTCAGCAACCATGGTTACACTCAAGATTTTCTGGTACTTAGGCAATGTACGTAACGACTCCATTATGATCATCGATTGACACTGGCTTAGGCCTTTTTACCACTTCCAGTACACCCGTATTTAATTCTGAAGTTCTTGAGTATGGTATATTCCTACCTAATGGTAGTTAAGTGAATTTACTGACAGATGTAGAACTACGTACGATCACAATTTAATTATTATTGTAAATACAGTCTTATTGAATTGTAAAGTAGACTGCCTCGTTGGTCTAGTGGTGGTAAGCGCGACTGCTGAGCATGAGGTCCTGGGTTCGATTCCCAGTTCGCGCAAAGTGTTATTGGGCTTTTCCATCAGGAATTGCTCAGTAGCAGCCATGGAGTCTCGATTTGTGCCCGGTTGATGGCAATAGTTTCGACCCCTATTACGTGGGACTTAAATATAACTGGCCATATATGGGTGTAGGTACCATTAGGTACGCCTCTGCCTAACTCTTTGGGGATTACAAGCGAGATGTTCAGTGAATTGTAAAGTAATCTTCTGTCAAGAACAACACTTAGTACCTAAAATGTTTCATTATCATCAGGCTGTTTTGTTTCTGGTCTTGTGTAGTCTTAGTTTTGAAGTTTAGAACAATACTACAACTACTATAATAATAGAGAGCATGAGAAGTACATTACTGTAAGGATATGTTCCTCAAATAACATTGACAATAGACGCTGTTGGTAAAGCGTGAAAACTATTGAAAAAACAAGATGGTGCCGTTTTAGGCATGCGCAAAAAAATCCCGCTTAGCTATACGCGTTGATACGCTTACAAACTAAAAGAAACAATATTTTATGTATTTACTTTACTTTTTACAACAAGACAAGTCAAATATTTATCCCTTCTGCGAATCCAAGTTACAGATTAGTACAGTCAATGTTCAAACTACACTCCTATTAGTTATTGTTAGTATTACCAGCCTGTCGCTCATCTTTATATTAAGTAAATAAATAAAAAAGAAATAAAAAAAAACAAACACAAAAATTTATAAAAAAAACATCCCAAAATGATTTTGACGACGCATCAGACTTATGAAAGATCCGTATTTGGGTTTTTTCCAGTCCAATGCGCTTTACAATAAGGAAACTCCTGGACAATAATGTTAAGCCTACCCTGTCGCTTCCAATAGAAAAATTACAGTCCTTATAAGATTTCTTAGTTGAAAAAAAATGAGGAAACATGGGTAATATTACCTAAGATACAAATAGAAAAATATTATTAAAGCTATAATGAAACAGCGATAAATATTATCAAAAACATTTGTTTTCATAAACATGGTATTTATCCTTATCCAAATAAATACGTTATTATTATTTAATTTTGAACGAAATTGTTCTTACTTCATTTGATTTCAATCAAATCTTAGGAAATACCAAAGTTTTAAAATAACTCCGCAGCAAAATAATGATCAGGTACCGCGTGCGCATTTTCATTATGCGGAATGATGTGTGTGATGTGCTCCTTTAGAATTGTATAATGCCTACGACCCACTCTCTCTAACCCTCTCTCTCTCTCTTATGTAATGCAGACGAAGTTGCACAGGTCAGCTAGTGTTATCATAAATGTTGTAGAACTAGGAATAAGTTATTGGAATCTATACCTTTTGACATCAAACAATATAGTTTTTTTTTTAAATTACAATAGTTAAGTACTAGAAAACTGACTCTTACTGTGACTGCCTCCTTGGCCGAATGGTCGCGACTGCTGCGCATGAGTTGCTGGATCCTATTCCCAGTTCGGGCAAAGTGTTATTGGAGCTTTCCATCAGGGATTTCTCAGTGGCAACCGCAGAGTCGGAATTTGTTCCCAGTTGATGGCAATAGGCTCACTCCCTATTACATGGGAGTTAAACATAACAGGCGAAATATGGGTGTGCTTGTTAGGTACACTTGTACCTAACCTTTCGGGGATTATAAGGCATGATATTATGTTACAAGAGCTATGGTAAGTAAAATGTCATAAATGTTGTAGAACTCGGAATGCGCACATACTAATTATTTCTAAATCTGTACCTTTTACATCAAACCATTGAGATTTTTAATAAATTACAATAGCCAAGTATTAGCAAAAACAAATTAAAACCAACAGACATTCAAACTCATTTGAAAGATTAAAAACTTAACAGAACTAAAGCTAAATCATTCCAATTTCTAGAACACAAGTCCCTTTTCCAATTCTAGTAAAAGCCGTCAAACCGTCCGAGTTTCCAGTTTAGCAATTTATTTTGCGTTTGTGGAACCAATATTTTACCTTGTTTCCAAGTGTCACGTGGGTCGGACAGTGACAAAGTTGTCTTGTAGCGCCTAAAAAACCTATTGCGGACAACGACGTCTCATCGACGGTCTGATACAGGTAGGTACGTAGGTAATTTATTTTCGTAAAGCTGGATGGGTACACGGGCAACTTAAGTTGCTAAAACATGGAGCTCCAGATATTTGTCAAGTGATTGTAAATCATAAGAACATTAAGCAATTACTAATTATTGTAATTATGTTACAGTACCTCGTTGGTCGAGAAGTCGCAAGCGCGACTGGTGAGTATGAGGTCTCGGGTTCCATTCCCGGGTCGGGCAAAGTGTAATTGGGCTTTTCCATTAGGAATTTATCAGTAGTAGTAGCCGCGGAGTTTGGATTTGTGCCCGGTTGATGGCAATAGGGTCGCCCCCTCTTACATGGGACTTAAAACATAACTAGCGAAATGTGGCTAACACTTCTGGAATAACAGGCGTGATGTTATGTTATGCACTATACAATCCATAGCTATCTTAAATGACACCCCATAATTGAACACAACCAGCTGCGACGATGATCAACACACGAACAAACCTGAAGGCGTCATACTATCCTAGTCCCGTAACTAGTTAGTCGGTTGTTTTGCAAATGGGTCCCGTTGATTTGCACTTCACCTTGCAACGATGTAAGTAAATGAACAATTTTCGGGAATAAGGTAACTGTTTCGGTTCTTTTTCTTCTTTTAATTTTAACGTTACATTCATAGTATTAGTGTTTGAGCCGAGTAAGTGGCCAAGTTTATTGCGGCGACAGAAGCGTTATTTAGTTTGTTTCCCTACCTTCAACAACTGTTGCCGGGCACTATTTTAGAAAAATTGCCCGTGTAGATGCAGCTTCAGAAACTTCGCATTAATGTCAGGCCAAGCAATTTATCTTGGGGTAATTCGCGTAAAACGCTTATTGGCTGTCGTGGCCTACACGGAGATAAAATGATTTATATCCTTCTGCTAATTATTTTATACGATGCTGAACATCTTTTCTGGGTTGCTATTTGATAGTTATTAGGCATTATCGGGATAAATAGTAATGGTATTTGGAAAGACTTGTTTCTTCTTATATTTCTTTATTTATTTATTGGAAACTCAACAGCTTATTATTAATATGACATTTTAAGTGAAATTTCACCCCACTATCGATGAACAGCACAATGACGCAACGACACCGACGACCACGACCACCGACGTCTTGCAACGATTATTTTTGTTTTGACCTATTTCCAAATAGAGTAATGATTACCATTCAGTTATTTTTAATGGCATGTCGCAGGTCAACCTGTGAGACTGGCTTCTGCTTAACCAGGCTATCCTGTGAGTGCCGTTAGTGTAAGCCTATCAGCCAGGGGCAAAAAACTTATAAACTAAGCGACAGCGCGCTGAGGGCGTCTCCTGTGGGGTTAGAGCCTCAATCGTTCAGTTTATGGTGCATGACCTTTTGAACATCGTCGAGATGAAAATACAAGATTTTGATAGATAAGTAATCTTTTCTATTTAAACTTCTTGGATTGTCTCCTTAACTTAGTTAAGGATTTTTTATTTATTTATTTATAACTAACTTATACTTACAGTTTACACCAAACATACAAGTTATTGGTTGAACATAAAAATCAGAATTAAAAATAAAAAAATAGTAATAAAATTATAAAGTAGACAATAAGGTAGACGCGAAGAATAAACAAAACATTTTTAGTAGACAGAATATTATAATTATATCTAGATTAACTTACCTATCTTGAATGTGGGTAACGCTGTTTGTCTCTGCATCACCCAAAGGTTGACTGGTAGAAAATGCCTATGGCATTAAGTCCGCCAATGTGCTTTCGTGCTTGAAGTGTAAATAAATAAATAAATAAATAAAATAGTTTCTGAAAGTTAGTGCGTTTCTCTTTTTTTCCATCTTTTACCTGTTCTGCCAATGCGTCGTTTGTTCAACACGACTTTTAATTATTTTAATTTTATACCTCGGATATTCTATAAAATGTTCTTCTAGTTCGTTCAAACACACGGTTGTTTCCTCTTAAACCAATGTAACAGAAATACGGCTTCCATACTTTTTCAGCTGCTACAAACTTAGTGAACACCAAACACGACATTACAAAACCAACCCTTACCTACATTGCGCTAAACGGTATGTAAACGTTAATTCAATGAGAGTACAAACACTGGCAGCGAATGACGCATGCACTAATGGTCGTGTCGGCGTTTTCTCCCCACAAATATGCACTCGGAACCCGCAATGCAGTTTATATCACTTCGTACTGTTTTAGTGCTGGTAGCTTGCGAGTATACCATCTACGTACAGTCAGATGCATTCATTGGTTGGCTCACGCGTTAAAATGCCTTAGAAATGAGATGCCATGTTAATTAAAGGTATCATGTGAACTGGGGAGGCAGTATTGTATAGTTTGCAAGCCTCTCCCTGATAAGTTCCGGCCCTGATTCTCAGGTCAAAGCGCCGAGCGTAGAGACCACGTGATGGGCGTAGGATGGGGCTAATTCTATGCTACGGCGTAGCATACTACGCCGTTATACGTTGATTCTGACAGGTATCTGAGGCATCTGTGTGACAGTCTTATTCTAAAGGTCAATATGTCATATCAACGCCCGGGAAACCATAACTGTAGATACTAATGAAGAGTTAGTCATCTAAATCTCAATCGATATTACTTTTTTTTTCGGAAACAATTTTCCCTGAACAAATTTAATAACCCCTTAAAAGTTTTTAAAATAATTATGCTCAGTTAAATTTAACTCGAGTTCACCTCTTCATTCTTCTTTATTTTTAGAGATAACTAAGAAATGCCTTTAAGTTTTTTTCCTAAGTAAGCTTTGGCATAGTTTGCAGTAGTACAATAATTTACCCCGAGTATTGAAGTACAAAACATTATGTTACCAGAGGAATGAGCGCGAATTAATTTAAAATATTATCTTCATTTGTGTTGATTCTCTTACAATGAGGATTGTGAAATTGCTAAGTATTTCTTAATTACGTACTCAATCACTCATATTTTTCAGTAATTTATTACAGGTACAATTTCACGTGTTGGTAATTTATTATTTCCTGAAGGTAAGCATTTACAAAAGGCTTATATGTATTTGACACAATACGAGACTCACGGGTCGGGTATCTTTCGGCTAAATGCAGATGATGATGATGATGACGATGATGATTCTATCAAAATGTTTAGTTAGTTTTCATCAATATGACTCTTCTTTTCTTTGTTTTTTTTTAAATATAATATAAAAGAAGATATTTATTTTACAAATATGGGTACACACAGCAACCCAGTGACATAAAAATATAATTAGCAACAGCCATATTTAACCAGAAGGCATGTAAAAGTACAAAATACACTAGAGATGCTAAGTGCATAATAATAAACATTGAAATTACCTTTTTGGACAATACTCGTAAAACGAAAATGTACAACTCTGATCCCCAAAATACAGACTAACGTCTAGTTTGGGGATCATCGTTCAAATTTCTATGTATAATGTACATGATTATTAATAAATAATTTAATTTAATTTAATAAAGAAAAACAATGTCAATACTTATAAAGATTGATTGACTATAATTACAATTTAATTATGAAGAACTTCATTAGTTATTTGTATTATACACAATTATTCTGCAGTCAACTTATGAAAATTATTGTTAATCTTTATCTTTTAGTAAAATATAATTGAACGGCAATGGCATATATTACTTCTACTCGAGTGTTTTGAGAAAACATTAAACAGAACCTCCAGTAGTGTGTGTTGACTTCCTACAACCTTATCAGTATTAACACTATAATAATCGACAAACTTTATGAATGCAAAAAGACTAAAGCCACTCAATTCACATGAGTTTTATGTGTTTTGTCGACGGTTTCCCTTTGTATACCAATCTTAACATTTCAGTTCTCTCTCAAAACGAAGTATTGAAAGCAAAAATTCTCAATATCGACATTTACATGCGTTGAATTGTTCCGAGCTTAGAGTGTTAGGGCTGTCCTCTGAATGATTTTCTATTGAAAATATTTAACTTCTTTCTTTATCGTGTGGTTAGTGCCTAACCTGGTGTCAGAGTTTTATGCCGCCCATGGGCCTCTGACTTGGCTTTACATGCCGTCGAGAAATATTTATCAGGCATGCTGGTTTCCTCACGATGTGTTCCTTCACCGAAGCAAGTGATAATTATACAATACGCACATGTATCCGAAAATCAGAAGTGCGTGTCTTGGGTTCAACCTATGACTTGTCAGTCCGACGGTCACACCACTATCACTGCTTGAAATATTTGACGAATGATAGATTTTGGAAAAAAATAGGGGAATCAAATAGTAAATGAATATTTATAATCTGGAGGAGGAGCTCGTGATTAAATAATAACAGCCGCTCGGGTCGATCTTTAGGTTAAGCCGTGCTTGTTGGTCTGTGGATGGGTGACCACCCATTATATACTGAGTTTCCTCCGTTCCTCGGAAAGCACGTTAAGCCGTTGGTCCCGGGTGTCGGGTAGATCTTTGATAGTCGTTAGGTAGTCAGTGGCCCAAAAAGTCTGATAACCAGTCTTACCAAGGGATATCGTATTACCCAGTACTAACAGGGTTGTGGAGGTCAGATAGGCAGTCGCTCCATGTAAAATACTGGTATTCAGCTGCATCCGGCTAGACTGGAAGCCGACCCTAACATAGTTGGGAAAAGGCTAGGCAGATGATGTAACATTTTAAAATGTCTTTTCAATAACTACAGGTACAAATACAGGTATCTATACAAGAGATACAGGTATTAAAAAGAAAAGAGACTAATATGACCCTTGGTTGGTAATCAAGAGGGCCCAGACCAAGTGAAATATACAGAATGGAAGGGACACCGTCGCGCAAACGGTATTCAGTACATAATGATGAAATTATCGAAAAAAAAAAATTGGTATGTGGGGAAATAAATGCATTTCTGAATGATGTACTGAATACGTGATAATAGTATATTTAATTTTCATACTTTTGTCACAATTGAGCAGACTACAGGGCGTCGGTGCCCGTTCCACCGTGTTTACCTAATAGAAGAGAAAATATTGGATGTCAAAAGCTACTTTAAAGCTTGTGTCAACCTTTGTGGAATTTTAAAGCGTATTTAAAGCGATTGCCACTTCGTCGGTGTCCACTTTTCTTGGTATTTGCCGAACAGTAACTCTTTAACAATGTACAAAATAAACACAAACAATTCAACTATTGACACAGTTCATCAAACAGGTCTTCGAGGAATATCAATACTGAATAATATTTACATTTCTACGAAAATAAGGAAAAACAACATTCGATTCACTCGTTTATTTGTCATAAAGGCAGTTGGTTATGTTAAAGATAGCAAGACGGGTGTTTGACATGTCAGCGAGTCACACAAAATGTGGTTTTTTATTGGTTTAATCTAGTTTTTCCATAACCGCAAATATTGTACATGTTAATATGATCTTATAGTTTTCCTTTTATTTCGTTTCATTTTCTCTCGTATAGGCGACTGTGTAGCTGTTTTATCGATATTTGCGAAGTGTTTAAATCGGTACTATAAAAAAAAAATTCAAAGTGCAACGGTGGTTCGCGGAAGAGCAGCACGGATTTCTTCAAAATCGCTCAAAAACGTCTAATTTACTCAATAATATTATAACTAACACTCCAGCCAAAAATATCGATGACAGAAAGGAGAATGATGTACCTTATTTCGATAGCCTGTAGGCTTTTGACCGGGTTGATAATGATATACTTTTAAATAAATTGGCTTTGGCAGGTTTTTCTATGACATTGCTAAAATTCTTCGCAAACTACCGAATACGATCGCAAGCATTTTGTTACGTATCAAAATGCCAATTCGTACTGCTATTCTGTCACTTCTGGCATAGGCCAAGGTACTAACTTCGGTCCCCTGTATTTCCTAATAAAACACTCCACAGTTTTGGAGTCATTTTCGTCCATTGAGCTCTCTGGCTAAGTGCCCAGGGCCCCACGATACTACTAGGCCCAGGTTCCTCTAAGTGTCACTAGTGTCAAAAGAAACGTCCCTTATCCCAGAGGGCATGCTAAAATTTATGAGCTCGTTTCAGTCGTTTTTTCATTCCACATTCTATGATTCTTTTTAGCATAATTCTAAAATAACATTTAAAAAAAAATCTTTTTTCAATTAAAAAAAAAAAAAAAAACGCTTATGTTTTCTAGTATCTCTTATGAATTCGGATTGCCTGTCCTGTCCCACTTGAAATAATCACTATAATCACTCTGTAGATCAGCAAAGAACCCGATTTACTGACTTATCATTAGCAACTTAAACCTCAATTTGCAATAAACAGACCAATCAGAAACAGCAAATAAATACCAATACAATGCACAGATTATTCGAGTAGTAACCCTGAAAAGCCGCAGACAGGTATAGCGAGCTGAGCAATTAACTTTTCAGATGGATCTTTCCCGTCATGGAACGGAATAATAACCGGGAACGCTAGCCGTTTTGCTATTGGCTGGGGTTTTTGTACTTAAAACTGATAGCGAATAGTAGGCTATTATTATTTTTGGAAAATACATGTTGGTCTACTAACTTGAATGGTTGATTCATCGTCATCATCATCATCATTTCAGCCGAAAGACGTCCACTGCTGGACATAGGCCTCCCCCAAGTGTCGCCACATTGACCGGTCCCGTGCGTCTCGCATCCAGCGGATCCCTGCAACCTTTACCAGGTCATCGGTCCACCTGGTGGGAGAATGAATGGTTGATTAGTCTATACTAATATTATAAAGAGGTCAAATTTCTTTGTAAGTTTGTATGTAGGGGGTAATCTCCGGAACTAATAATCAAATTTAAAAAAAAATAACTGATAGAAAGACACAGTATTCGTAGGTGCTATAGGCATTACATTATATTTATATCATGCATATTATCATTAACACTAGAAGCGGGATATTTACCATGTTTACTGATTCGTTTGAGTTCCCGATATTGATTTTTGTTCGATTTATATACTGTTGTTTGTTCTTCTAGTGTTAATGATAATTTTAGTGACCATGATAGTTTAAAATCTTATATCATGCATATTAGCCGCGTTATCACAATTTTTGCGAACGAAGTCGCGGGCGAAGTGCTAGTGTTCCATATAATGAACAATATCATCTACCGAGCCTTTTCCCAATTATATTAGGGTCATCTTCCAGTCTTGCCGGATGCAGCTGAATACCAGTATTTTACATGGAGCGACTGTCTATCTGACCTTCTCATCAAAATAACAACTGGACAATACGATACCCCTTGGTAAGACTCGTTGTCAGACTTTCGCCTCCACAGACTAAATGTAGCAACTGTCAAAGTTCTACAAATTTTGTAATTTCTGCTGGGACCAACGGCTTGACGCGCTTCCGAGGCACGGACGACACTAAGTGTGTAAAATATAGAAACCCATCCACAGACTGACCTTGGCAAGTGCTGCTAAACCTTAAAAATCGACCCTGTGCGGCTGTTATTATTTAGCTCATATAATGCACATTTACTATTAAATACCTAATCATATATTATGCATCGTGTCATCATCAATGTGTGAATTTGTTATTCACTCTTGTGCTGCAGTTATAACTTGACTTACGAATAGCTAATTCATGAAATTTAGAAAACACACGAATGTAGACAGATGAAATTCTCGATTCATTTACATTTACATATTGAAAGCACTTAACTTCCCTGTACCATCAGAGCTCGTGATAATTATTAGAGTAACATCAAAATTATTGAAATGTGGTCATTTACTAATTAACGTAATACCGCACCACTAAATACACAAGTAATCTATAGTAGGTCAGCTTCATACAACGCTCGAAATCACACGCACACATTTACGCATCACGTGTCTAAGTACAGTGAGTAGTGTTAGTTTGAAAGCTGAAAGGAAGAGTGAGTATGATGCTCTCAAGAAAAAAGCCAAGAAAGCTGTGGCCATAGCTAGAGCAAAGGCCCAAGACAAGCTTTATGACACTTTGGATAGTACAGCAGGCCAAGAACAACTATACCGGCTTGCGAGAGCTAGAGAGAGAAAGGCGAGGGATGTGTGTCAGATTAAATGCGTAAAAGATGAAGCTGGAATGGTTCTTTCGGATGATGAGGAAATTAGGTATAGGTGGAAGGGGTACTTTGAAAAACTGATGAATGAGGAGAATGACTGGAACGGTGTGCTGGACAGTAAACCAGTGAATGAGGGGTTAGTATGGATGAAGTGAGAATAGCAGTAAATGGAATGAAGAATGGTAAAGCTTTAGGACCTGACGGTATACCAGTTGAAGTTTGGAAGTTATTACGAGTGGATGGATGGACGTGGTTAGCTTTATTTTTCAATAAGTTGTTGCTGGAAGAAGCCATACCTGACGAGTGGTGCAACAGTTCGCTGGTGCCCATCTTTAAAAATAAAGGTGATGTGCTGGAGTGCAATAACTATAGAGAAATAAAGCTAATGGCGCATAGTATGAAAGTTTGGGAGAAAGTTATTGAAAGACGACTGAGAGAAGAGAGTGAAATTTCACGAAATCAATTCGGTTTTATGCCTGGTCGGGGAACGATGGATGCCATTTTTGCCATCCGCCAGCTGTGCGAGAAATATAGAAGTGCGCACAAAAACTTGCACATGGTGTTCATCGACCTCGAAAAGGCATACGACCGGGTACCTCGTGAGGTTTTGTGGTGCGCTCTAAAAGAGAAAGGTATACCTGGGAAGTAGTGCAGTTGATCCGAGCGATGTACAGTCGATCTAGTACCCAAGTCCGGTCTACAGCGGGCACTACCGGCAGCTTCAATGTGGCTGTCGGCTTGCACCAAGGGTCGGCTCTAAGCCCTTACCTCTTCCTGGTGATAATGGACGCACTTACGTCGGACATCCAGGAAGAGGCTCCCTGGTGTATGCTGTTTGCCGACGACATTGTGTTGGTTGCCGAGAGTGGCCTAGAGGTCCAGAGCAGATTGGAGGTGTGGTGGCAAAGACTGGGGAATGTTGGCCTGAAAGTCAGTAGGACCAAAACAGAGTACCTATTCTGTGATTTCGGCGGTCTCTCCAGTCCTGTGCCCATAACTCTTGCCGGAACGCCCATACCGATCTGTTCCGACTTTCGGTACCTCGGGTCGCTTGTCCAAGGGGATGGCGAAGTAGACCGAGACGTAACGCATCGGATCAACTCAGGATGGATGAAATGGCGACAGGTCACTGGAACAACTTGTGACCCACGGATGCCCCTCAAATTAAAGGGGAAAATATACAAATCCGTGATTAGACCTGTCGTACTGTATGGATCGGAATGCTGGGCTGTGAAGAAGATGGATGAAAAAAGATTGCATGTAGCGGAGATGAGAATGTTGAGGTGGATGTGTGGTGTGACAAGAATGGATAAGGTAAGGAAGTATATTAGAGGAAGTTTGAAAGTTGCGCCAGTTACAGAAAAGTTGAAAGGGAATCGACTGTCTTGGTATGGACATGTGATGAGGAGGGACGAATCGCATGTGACTAAAAGAGTGATGAATATAAACGTTGATGGATGGAGAGGGAGAGGAAGACCAAAGAAACGATGGATGGATTGTGTGAGGAATGATATGAAAGTTAAAGGAGTGAATGATAGCGTGACGGTTGACAGAGGAGATTGGAAGAAAAAAACGTGTTGCGCCGACCCCAAGTGACATGGGACAAGGGCAGGAAAATGATGATGTGTCTAAGTACAGTGAGTGCAAGTGCAGTCGCGACTGGCATTCGTTCGTCAAGATTTGATGATTACGACAGCAAGGAATGCAACTGTACACACACACACACACACAACAAAACAACGACGGTACTCACGCTCTTGTACCTATACAAGAGCGTGAGTACCGTCGCGTCTCGGTTATGGTAGCAAGCTGCCCCCGTAGCATGACCGCCCTAGACAAGGATTTCTTTGACGGAAGAATCGACAAAATGACAGGTAGTGCAAAGAAATCTGTCATTGTGTCGACACAATCTGTCATTTGTCGATTCTTCCGTCAAAGAAATCTTTGTCTACGGTGGTCATGCTACGGGGGCTGGCAAAACAATTGAATGTGAACTTGTACCAAAAACTCGCAATTGTAAATGATAGCTATCGCTACCCATACTATATACTGTCACTAAATATCATGTCGCACGTGTTTCATAATTAACAGGTCCGGTAGTAGTGTGCCCTAATGGTGGATTACGAGGCAAGACGAGTGTTTTATATCTAGCCTCGGTGTTCTCCGCTTGCTCTCCGTGCCATGTCGAGTTTTTGTGAGACGTCTCGGGAAAGGCATAGAGAGAGCTCTCAGTCGAGTGTGTACAGCCACCATAAGCATTTTCTTTCATTTGTTTTTTTCGCCGTCGCTGAAGTAACACAATGATCACCGCGTATATAAAGGGTGTAAATAGACCCTTAACACAAACGAAAGGCACTTGTTCTCCCCGTCTTTGCGATCATTTTTTTGTTCTAGACCATACGTGGGAATCTTCTAGTTACGGAGATATTGGGGGTCAAAGTTCCAACTTTTTCATAAGTTTTTTTTTAAATACATGTTTTTAATGTATGATTTTTACTTTACACACCTCCATGACCCCCGTACTATTCAATCCATCCATCAGCACAATGCTTTGAGTGCTTTCCATCGAGTCCTACCTTAAAACGTGATTTATAACCCAAAAAAAAAAGTCGATTCCCAGCAATAGTTTTTGCGTGATGTACAGAATGCTCGGTTGACGGGTATGTGAAGGGTCTATTTACACCCTGTATGTACATGCGCCTATTTTCGCCCTCGGATGGAGCCTCCCTTCTGTAAGTATCTATTTTGTGGCCGCCATAACACGTAATACGGCTTAAATTATACTACTACATACACAGTCAACCGGATCTATTATTTGAACTAATGAAGAGATACACTTCAAACAATTTCGTGATTTACAAAGTACAGCAAAATTATTAGGTGTTACTGTTAGGCGCGTGTGCTAATTGGAATATTTTTACGTACATACTCTTTACTTTTGTTTAGGACAAGAGAAATAGGGTATCAAAATATAGCAATCCTGCATTATGGCCCCTTAACTAATTTGATACAAATAATAAAGAACTTGATTTTTATGTTGGAGACTCTCTGTCGCCATTTTGACTTTTACTTATTTATAAAACAATAATTCAACTGAACCCAAAAATATTAGCTTCCTTTGCTTTATTTTATACTAGCTGTTGCCCGCGACTTCGCGTGGAAATTTTGTTGTGTGTGCGTGTTCGATTCCCGGGTTGGGTAAAGTGTTGTTTGGTTATTCCATCAGGAATTTCTCAGTAGCAGCTACCGAGTCAAGATTTGTGCCCGATTGATGGCAAAAGGCTCGCCCCCTTTTACATGGGACTTCAACATAACTGGTGAAATGTGGGTGTACGATTAGGTACACACCTGTGCCTAACCCTTCGGGGATTACAGGCGGGATGTTATGTGTGAGAACAAAAAACTTCATCTTGAATCACTGCTTGCTATTTGCATCGATTTAAGCTCTCAATAACATTAATTAGGTTAATACCTAACAAATGTTTGCACAATTATACTAATCATGTATGTACCTTGTTAATCCATATTTGCAATTATCCAACATTGTCATACACAGTACATGAACATCTTAGCACCTTGTGTTATATACCTTCGTAGGTACTTATATCACACGTCTTGCTTGCGGTTTCAAAGCAGGGTTTCGGCCAAACCGTAACGCTAAAGGAGGGTGTACCACAGACTAATTCGGACACGCTATTATGTTTTGTTTTTATGTTTGTTATGGCCTAAACTGAGTGTACAGACAGCTGCATTAAATTCGTAACGGGAACTTATTGACTCAACTGATAATTCTAAATTCGAAGTTTAGTTGTGGGCTTAGTCAAAAGAATCCTGATGTCAATCCTTACTCAAATTCAAATTGAAAGGAGATTGGTTACTTGGGTATCTCATCAAATTCAAACGTTTCAAAATCTAGTTATATGCAAATTAAAGGTCTTATAGCTGTAGTTATTTTTCAAGCTAAAATGTTTTTTTAGTTGTTGGGAGTAATTAGAAAACCATGATTTTAGGATGCAAAAACAAAACGCATTAATGCAAAACAAAACGCATAAAATAGAACCAATTAAATGTATGACGTCGTCAGTGTTGCCATATAATAAATCCAAATCGATGATCACTTTAGTGAAGAAGAAAAAAATCGTTTATTCAAAAAAATTGATTTAAATAGGTGAATAGACGGCCAAAGCAATTCCACAAGTATTATGTATGTTTTGGAAAGTATCTTTCGTCCAAATATTGTTCATTAAATAAAAATAAAGTAGATTGATTTGATTCGAGAATATATGCTCACTTTAAACAACATAATTATAATTTAAATAGCATTGCTTTCACTAAATTAATTTCGTATTGATTCGATGATTTTAATCGATTCGAATCGATTGTTAATCAATATTTGGCAACACAGCTGTCACTTATGTCAAATACAAAAAATATATTTACGTCAGGATTTTTTTTGTGTTTTATGTTTAAACCCTGCATAATTCGTTCTTTGTGATATGTGTAATGTTTTCTGCATCTATAAATGAAGTGTGAACTCTTATTTAGAGGCACCACGTTGCTATAACATTAAAAAAGACAACTATAATATTGGCCACAGTTTTTATGACTACTATTTTCTGAACAAACATTGTTTTTAGATCAACACTTCTGATTATGTATGCAATTCTTGCTGGGCGATAGGAATGCATCAGCTGCAACATACCTGTATTGTTTGTGGTACTTCAGTGATTGAGACTGAGAGTCATATCAATCATGCATCAGAGAAGGAAACCCAGATAGTTGCAATAATTAACCAGAGGATACAGCCATGTCAGGTATGTATGACATATTTTTGCTTTCTATGTTTTTTTCTCTATTATTTTCTGGAAGAATGACACACTCAAAGAAAAAGAGACGTTAAGATAGGGAGGATGCTGATTGCTGGTGTTGAATAACTTCACCTAGATGGAGCTGTCTATTTTTTAATATTGTTATTAATGGTGATTGTCGGAAAAGAGTCTATACTTACTGGGGCGGGCCATAATTAGAAGTATATTAGCAAGATTATAGTGGAATCCGATTTCAAGGCAATAAAAAGTTTATATGCTTCAAAATAAAGTATTAAATTGTTTTAACAGGTTATGAACCAATTTGCGTAACTTGTTGGGAACAACCACAACAAGAACTTCTGTGAAGACACGAAAACCAACTTCGAGCTCAGACAATCACTCTGCCCAACTTAAGAAGAGTACCAGAAGCACCCAGGCACTGCTTATTTAGTGGATGTCGCAACTCGGAACGTTTTCATGTCCCTGACAACATACGTCGACGCGTGGTGATTGAAAATAACTTTATAATATTGTTATCATTGGAATAAAAAGTTATTATAAATACTATGGTTTTATTTTTTTACCTATTCTATTTTAAATTATTCATTATCTTTTATCCTATTGACAACCATCTTGTGGATGGACCATGGACCATCTAGGATGCGGATTCGAATCCCGCAAACGGTACGTTATTACTATTGTAAGTGACGTCATAGCAATTGGATGGCCTAAAAAAATTAAAAATCTTATCTATAATTGCCGTTTTCTTATCTCAACTTAGAACACCCTACTTTAAAATCTTACTAGTGCTTAACACAAAAATCCTTCTATAGTTAATAAAGTACAATCTATCCACTTTATCTGATTGAAATGTATGATTAAAAGGGTCTGCCTTGGTTTACATTAAGTAGGTAGGTACTTTTACGTATTATTTTTCGTGGTCCATTTTGAGGTTATGTATAAATCAATTTAATATCCCCAACTCTAATGTATATCTTACCATTACATATTTTGTTATACTCTATTGTAGCATTCAAATCCATATAATCATTCTATGAAACGGTAAGCCCGTATGTGATACTGAAAATACATGGGTTCATGCCAATCTCCTTTGCTCGAATATGGAACAACTAGCCCTTTTGGTCAAAAATAATAGAAGTACCCTCTTCCTATTATGTAAAAAATTGTTTAGTATAACTCGGGTGTGCAGAAATTTAGGACACTTTTTTCTTGCAGTTTTTTTTTTAAATTCCTATAAGGGCCTTCCTCATAAAAATGTTTAAAAAAATCGTTTATCGTCTGCCGGGGCCCCCTTAAATCAGGGGCCCCATGCGACCGCATTGATTGCATTGGCATAGCTTCGCCAGTGCGGCATGCCTACTACTTTACTCAACTGTTCCTGAAACTAATATCCGATTCTTGAAAAAAAAAAATAGCCTGCATATACCTATTACGCATTACAATTTAATAAATAATCATGTTCATTGTTGTTTTACATTCAATAAAAATAAAATGTTTGCAATTCTATTGAGAACAAAAAAGCCGTGCATTCTGCTGATATTTATATAAAAGTACCGTTAGAACGTAAAGTGCATTGTTGTGTACACTGTTCCTAACATGGCAATGTACAGTCGAGAACAGAGTTTTAATGTCCGTTAAATTATTTTAGTAGGGACAACAAGGAGCGATGTTGTTTTAGACTAAAATATTTACAGAGGTCGTAGTTTCAGAACAGCGATTGCCATTTATTTTTGGTTCCATTTTTAATGCACTTAAAATTAAGATTGTAAGTATTTTGTTCTCAGTTGTACTGTTTCTGTACTAAGTAAATTCTTGGTTGTTTCTCTTTTATGTGGTACATTATAAGTTTTCTTATTGACTACTTCATTTGAGTAACAATGTGTTGTTAGTTCATCGACGTCTTGTTGGGATTAAACTTTATTAATAAACAGTCGGTTCATGATAAATACTGGTATTCAGTTGTACCCGGCTGAACTGAAAACCAACCCCAACATGGTTGCAAAAAGGCTGGGCAGATGATGAATCAGCAAGAACTTCGTAACTTGGGTCAATTGTACAATACTCAGTTAACTGATTTAGTGGGGAGATGATTTAGACGCGTATCACGAAGGCTGGTTCGAGGCGCAGAAGAAGAGTACAGAATACCATCCCACACTCATAATACTCACAACTTATTCTATGTACAGGATATCTTTTTTTTCAGATGGGAAATCATCAAATAAATCCCCCCCCCCCCCCGCTCTGGGCGGAGCGGAAGGGAGTGTCAGACTTCTACTGACTAAAACCCATCCATGTCCCTTCTTCTTTGCCCTTTGTGTTAAGGCTCATCATCAATCACCATGGAGTTTCTTGCCGGTTCTTCTCCATAGGAAACGACCAACCCGAACCGTGCACCTTTGTATCGACGTTTTATAAGTGCCCATCGAGGCCTATGTGAAGTAAAATATTTTGATTTGATTTGGATCCCTTCGCCTAGCCAGAGACCTACATTTTATTTTTTTCATTTCTAAAACGGTTGCCATTTTCCAAGTAGGCATCCCTACTCAGGGAGCTTATTATTTACTAACTGAAATCTGTTATTGACTGTCTAGAAATGGGAATGAAATAAATCATGGCGACCTTTTAGTATTATTCGACTGGAACGACCCTGATAAATAACGATGTTCTATATAACATATTGTTTTTCATGCTATTATCTGATTATTTATTTCATAGGGGTACCATTGCGTAAGTCAAAAGGAATCCAATGTCATCGATGTCGGTATAGGGTAATGCATTCAGTTCAAATGATAAATCAGTTCCCTTCTCGGAAAGGCAGCAAGAATCTGTTCTTGGTACTAGGATCTTGCTTTTACATGTCTTTAACTTTTTTAAATCACAACAGATACATAAGGGTGTAAACAGAGCCTTAACGAAACCGAAAGGCACTTGTTCTCCCCATCTTTGCGATAATTTTTTTGTTGTATACCTGGGAACCCTACCTCCTAGTTACAGAGATATTGGGGGTCAAAGTTCCAACTGTATCAGATGTTTTTTTTAAAGTACATGTTTTCAATGTAAAATTATTACTTTAAACATCAGCAAAATGCGTGCGTTCCATCGAGTCCTACCGTAAAACGTGATTTTTCAACCCAAAAAAAAGTCGTTGCCCAGCAATAATTTTTGCGTAATGTCACTTAAATTGATGTACAGAATGCTTGGTTGATAGCTTCATGAAGGGTCTGTTTACACCCTGTATGTATAGTTGGAATAACAACGAATAGATACTTATCCAGGGAAGTTTGTTACCTACTGTTTCGATGAAGGCACGATAAAAAATAGCTGGAACTTTCATAAAAACACGTTAATATTGATGAATCATTGGAAATTGTAACAGTCTAGACTACTAACACAACGAAATTGTTTACAAAACCAACTTAACCTAAAGTGTCAACCCAAAGACGCTAACCCACACAAAACAGTACAAACAAAAACGCCCAGACAGACGTGTAAACAATAAAAGCGACACAAACAAATACACATTCGAAATCAAGCAAGTCCCTCCATTAGTTCGATCCGCATACAATGTCCGAACAACTAATGAACACAGAACACCTCTCCACTCTCTATCCCCTCTTGTTTAACAAACTACTCTGATACTTGTCAGCCGGAGGAAGCCAGCGACAAGAAATGTTCCAGTTAACAACTACTGGCAGGGTAGCAGGCCCGACTACTGTCGCCAGTAACAGATTTTCTCGCCTGTCGCATTACGTTATTTTGTTATTAGGCAATTATTGTGCTGAGGCCTCTTTTATTAGTAAACGGATTACGGAGAAAATTTATGAAGCGAGAATGTGGTGAAGTGAGTTACTGATCAATCTTGTCTAGTTTGAAGGATTGTTGTGTAATCACATTCTAGGTCCTTTTTATTGAGAAAATGTTTTTCTTAGGCGACAAAGTCTTAGCATAATTGATGTACAAAACACGGGTAAGTATCTTAAGCACAAGTTTACCTAAACAGCTTATGCAAACCGCCTTAATTTAAAAGACAATGAAGCTCCTGGTCGTCATGACCCGTCTAAACAAGACTGCAATTCGTTAACTTTAATTTAATTAATCAAAGTAAGAACTTGAGTCATGAAACTTCAAGCAAAGAGAAAAGTCGGTGTCCGTTTAATGACGCAGAGCCCGCCGAATCTAAGCGAGAACATGAAATCACGGACAACCGCCGTCTCAAGGGACAATGTCATGCATACCTCCGTACTACACACAGATAAAAAAGTACGGTACGGTATACCGACACAAGCCCACGCACATACACGTACCCGGTACAGACGAAACCAGAAGTGCGCGAATAAAAAATGAAACAAGACGTATAGGTAAATACGGCGTATTTTTCCAGCAATTTGGGTAAGTGGTTACCCTAGATACAGTGTCGTAAACTTAGTGGATTGTTATGACGAGGTCGATTGATGAATAAACTGTACTTAGAAACCATCAATATTTATTGCTGGCTTGATGGGAACATTGTCCACTGTCACTACTCAATTTAGAATAGTAGTGCTATAATAAAAGCCTACAACATAACGATATTTTTTTATTATACATCCAACCCAGCGAAGAATTAGGAATCATAAAACAATACCATGTTTATTTACATCATTACGCTCAACAACTAAACATCTACTCAACCAAAATCGTAGAAAACCTTTTCAAACACCTGTACTTTAAATCACATGACACAGTTTATTCTTGACGAGTCATTCTGTTCCTGACATTAGCGTAATGGGATCGAGTAAGTTTGGTGTCGTGGGATGACATAAAGACGCCGGAACGTGTCGCCTTAGTACGAAAAGGATACTTGGCAGGTAATTATAGTTCCAGGAAGGTAAAATTAGTTCGGGCAGACGTTCGGGGCCTTGACTAAAAGTAAGAGCGATAAAGTCGAATTCAGCTTTCTAATTACGAGGCGGATTTTTTTTCAGTACCTACGTAATCCGTCGGATTCTTGAAGGTTTTCGTAAAAATCTGTCTGTATAAAGCCCTTTAAATACAAAGAGATAAACGCTTTTTAAACAATAGTAGGTAGGTACTATGTTTATACCAAAGGAAGTGGGTTTGCGTGTAATGTACTCCGAAAAATGGCACGGATTTGTTTTACGACTGAGATTCATTCGAGCGATAGACGTTTTTCATGTCGCCCGGATAAAAACTCCGAGGTACAAGTTAGCAAAACTGAAAGTAATGGATGTGATAGGGAATTGACGGGAATGTGGAAAATAAAAACAGGAACGATTTTTATTGAAAATTTTGGTGCGTGTTTTGCTACGTCAGAATATACGAGTATAAAATGTCAGGGATCATCATTGCCTCGCCTTTTTTCAACTATGTTGGGGTCGGCTCCCAGTCTAACCGGATGCAGCTGAATACCAGTATTTTACATGGATTGATTTCCTATCTGACCTCCACAGCCCAGTTAGTAGGTACTGGGTAAATCGATACCCTTTGGTAAAACTGATTGCCAGAGTTTCAGGTCACTGACTACCTGTAACGGCTGTCAAAGATCTACAATTGACAGCCGTGACCAACGGCTTTCCGAGGCACGGATAACACTCGGTATGTAATGGGTGGTCACCCATCAACAGATCAACCTAGGCAAGCACACCTTAACCCAAAGATTGATCCGAGTCGCTGTTATTATTTAGCCGCGAGCTCACGAGCGAAAATGTTAGGAATTAAATTTCTAAATATAGCATCCTGTTTTAATACGTTTCCATAAACCACGAATTTCATATGAAATGGTAGTCATCATTATTTTGCGTGTTTTATTTCTGTACCTAATCAGTCAGTACAATAATGGGCTGTACCTATTTCTGTTTCTGAGAATTAAATAAGGGTTAGCACAGAAGGCTAGAACATAAGGTTAGAATAGAAAATTATAGAATATTCATTTATTGTTGTTGTAGTGAAGTAAAAGTATCTCTAAGACGATATGTTGTAAGTTCATTGTTAATCGTATGTTCATTGTTCCTAGGGTATTGCAGTGAACGATGGACTAGAATCTATAGAATCTAGTGAATAAGTATTTAAAACATTTTTAAAATTACTCTTTTAGTAAAACGTTACACCTTCATTCTGGATTTAGAATTTTAAATTAAGAACTTGTTAAACTCTATCATAACTTGCCCTAAGTTTTTCAAAGATTCCTTTAACATTCTAAATGTCTTGTCAAAAACTTATAGCAACATCTTGAATGAGGCTACATTGAAGGCGGCAGTATCTGAATCGTAATGCCATAAATATTTACAAATATGTGCTGTGTACAACGTTCCATGAAAATCTCTAAAATATAAAGCATTAATTAGTAAATAACTGAACAGTAATATCAGAAGGCTTCAATAATGATTTGATCAAACAGGACTTATTGAAATGAATATCAAAATACATCATTATTATGCTTACATCTCGTAATAATGATTAAATTTAACTAGTTGAATGATTCTATTCAGCTATATTTGGCTGATAACAAATATAGATAAATATTAAATATAAAACAGTCCCTATAGGCATAGCAGCATATTCACATGTAAATGCAAACCAACTGATAATTTTATAACATTATTGAAAAACGAAATCATTTAATTTCAATTTATTTATCATTACTATGTATTCATTATTGACATTGATATGCT
The DNA here is from genome assembly GCA_963082995.1 of Noctua comes. Lineage (NCBI taxonomy): Eukaryota > Metazoa > Arthropoda > Insecta > Lepidoptera > Noctuidae > Noctua > Noctua comes. The sequence continues at coordinate 8,870,381 of OY720280.1, read as the reverse complement.
AAAACAATTAGCACATAATAATGTACCTAGTGATAATAATCATGAACAGTTTCTGCTAATGTACGTTGCAGCTCGGGTCAGGATTTGTACCTGGTTGATGGCAATAGGCCCACACCCTATGACAGTGAATTTAAAAACAACTGGCAATAATGGGGCAGCACCTAAAGCCACCACCGCCGCCGCCGCCTGCTGCCTAGCAGTACCTATGTACTCATGTATTATAATGTTATTTCCTGTGTTGTATATATTGTGTACATAAATAGTAAAATAAATAAATAATAAATAAATGGGGGTGCACTGTATACAAGGTGTAAACGAACCCTTCAAGAAGCCGTCAACCAAGCATACTGCACATCAAACTAAGTAAGTCTTCGCAAAAATTATTGCTGTGAAACTTTTTTTTGGGGTGAAATCACGTTTTACGGTCGGACTAAATGTAACGTACTCAAAACATTGTCCTGATGGATCCATTGAATAGTTCGGGGGTCGTGGAGGTATTTAAAGAAAAGTTTATAACATTAAAAACTTGCATTAAAAAAAGACTAGTGGGAAAGTTGGCCTTCACTGGCTCCGTAACTAGAAGGTTTCCAGGTATGGTCTAGAACAAAAAAATGATCGCAAAGACGGGGACGACCTTTCCACTTCGTTAAGGGTACCTACTTTTACACCCATTACAGAGGTAAACCTCTATCTAACACTTCAGGGATTATGAGCGTTATAATGTAATGCTAAAACTTCAAACAAAAATAAAACCACACAAACCCATCTTATCAATATATCAGTGAAAATCTTTCCGAGTTTGGCATAAAAGTCGACAAGAACCGCTAAAAGCAAAACTTGTCAACTATTTTTAATATTGAAACCGAAGCGGGGTCGTTAGCGCGTGCGATATCGAATGAAAAATAATACAGCAGGGCCGCTGCAAGGATTGTACGATACCCGGACGCGGGTGGCTTAAAGACACGGTCACAGTAACTGCGATATTATAGTATAGATATCTCGCACTGTCCTTAATTCTACACTTTACTTTTTCCCGCGGCTTCAATTTCACACACACACTTCAATTCAATTCGGGTTGTACTCTGCTTGTAATAATTTAATTCAATAGATGGCGCCACGTGTCTTTCGAATTATGATTCGAAAGACACGTGGCGCCATCTATTAACATAAGAATGTGATTATTGTTTTCGTCGTGTCCGTTTCTTTTCTTTAAAAATTTCAGGATGATCGGTTCAGTGGTTAAGGCGTGAAAAGGTAACAAACAAACTTACTTTCGTATTTATAATATTAGTAAGGATTACAAGTTGTACAGGCAGGACATGCCATAGGTACCCTTACTGGTACGGCGTGTACAAATAACTGCATCCTCCAGGACTTGAATGAGGCTAACGACAGAGCTGTTCAGGTTGCTACGTACTGGTTGGACATAATCTAAGTCATCGATTCGAGGAGAGGAAGAAGCTAATTTTATTTTTTCTCTCTTCTTGTTCTAAGATCTCTTCAATTGCTAAAGTTGGACCTCCAATTACGTTTTAAATCTACAATAATTATGTCAGTGTATCCTCCTCCTCTTCAATTCGTACTCCTCATTCCTGAGGGTCGTGATCCTCCCTAGAAAACATCTTTTCTCTGACGATGTTTCGCCATCTTTGTCTATCCTTGGCCAAGTGAAGCGCATAATGAAACTTTGTATCAAGAGCAGAGCCTATCTGGTCAGACCATCGCAAAGGGCGACCTCTTCGGGCACGCCGCAATCGCGGCGGTAAGACCCCTCTTTGAGGAGTGGCTGGATAGGCGTCACGGCGTCCTGACCTACCGCATGACGCAGGTCCTCACCGGACACGGAAGCTTCGGGAGGTACCTGTGTCTGATGGGGAAGGAGGAAACGCCTGGGTGTCACCACTGCGAGGACCGCCCGGAGGACACGGTGGAGCATACGGTGCAGGACTGCCCCGCTTGGGCAGGGCACCGCCGTGTCCTCACGGCGGCGATAGGCGGAGACCTCTCGCGCCCGGCATTGGTCGAGGCCATGCTGCGGGGCGAGACGGAGTGGGAAGCGGTCGCCTCCTTCTGCGAAGCAGTCATGCTCGCGAAGGAGGAGGCGGGCCGCGTGAGGGAGAGGACAGCGTCCTCCCTCCACCCCAGCCGCAGTGGTAGACGTCACGACGGCAGACGATCTCCGGCCACCGTAGGCGCGGGCTTGCGGGCGGCGAGTAATGGGCGACTCGCTGTCCGACCATGGACCATGCCCGGGTCGACGGCGCGTTGTGTTCCACGCGCGCCTCAAAGAGTGTCAGCATTATGACGGGGCCCCCCTCTAGAGGGCGAAAGCCTGCCGGGGTCGCGGGACTTATAGAATTACCGTGACCCTGGATCATAAAGGGCTATTGAAGGACACCGTGGATTTTAGTCAGTACAAGTCTGACAGTTCCTCCCACTCTGCCCTGGGTGGGAGGACTCATTTGATGATTCTACCACGATAAAAAAAAAAAAAAAAAAAAAAGGGCGACCTCTTGATCGTTTACCACCCACCTTGCCGGTAACCATCAGTTGTTCGAGGTTATTGCCATCTTTTCTCGCTATATGGGCGAAAAATTCCAAAACTCTGCGGCGACAGGTTCGTGTATCACCTGCTGGAGGCTGGTCTTTATTTCGTACCATACCCTCATAATTCCTCGAAAGGGTAATTAACGTCTTGTACGTTAATTACCCACACAACATTGTCACCGCCCATGCCGCTTAAACCTGATGTTAACTGAAACGCTGAACATAATTCTGGGAATACTCAATCATACATTGATTTAGCTTCGAACTCCCTGATGGTTAAAAGAGATGTTCTAAAATTCTGTATGCTCACTAAGCAATCAGTAAGGTAAAGTGGTTTCTAGAAACAAGACGCATGTCTGGTATGAACCTACGCTAGAGATCTGAAAACTTATTGGAAACTTGCAGAACGTAAGTGTTTCTGAAAATTTAATTTGAAACAAGCCTGCACCTCGAAATCACTGAGGATTCATGTTTTAGCAAAATATTGGTGAAATAAAGAGCATTTTTAAATTAAAAATTAAACCTTTTATAAAAGTTCAATCATTATTTAAAGTCCATTTTATGACTGAACATATCTGTCGGATCCGGTCATTGGTACGGACATAAAATGAATCGCAAGCGCGCCAGTGGTGACATCACGCGACCTACTTAATTCCAGTCTACCCACCCACACCGCGGCGTGCTTCTACAGAGCCGTGAAGTTTACAGCTCGAGGCGAGAACGACATTGTTGTCTGATCGCAGCGGCGTTCAGACGTCCCGGAACTGTATCCGATTCATGGTGCCCCGTGTTATTGTGTTAAATTGTAATTTCAAGTAATTTTTTAGTTTAATAAAAACAGTGTAATCGCACCCAGTGTATTTTCATTGCACGAAACCCATCTTCTGCCCACATGATGTATGGGCCTACCGGAAAAAATCCTGACAATCCGAAATATCCAACATTACTTTTGTTCCTTAATTAACTCAGTAACCATTATAATCAGAGTAAGGATGCTTCCAGAAGACAATGTCACACAAATCAAACATAACATAACCTTGACCTACATATTATCGTCAAATGAACGGAAAACTACTGATATTCAGCTATCGCACCTATTAACGTACCAATAGTGGATATAATTGCGTTTTGATTGGCATAGGATCGATCTACGTTGAATGATTCTCAGCAATTGTACGTAATCGCGTACAATTTGGTTTGAGTGCTCCATAATAATGGATGATAGTGGGTTTCCTTAGATTATTACCAAGGTCAAAATTTTATTATTTTATTATTCTTTAGTGACTCGTCACTAGAACTCTTTCTGTTTTTATTTACTACAGTTATGAACCCCAGAACAAAAAAGTTGGGTATTTTAAGTTTAAAGTGTATATCTTTCTGCGTCATGATAGCTCCTGAACGGATGAACCAACAGGGCGCTCAGGCGTCTAAGTACTCCTCCACATCGCTCTCATCCGAAAACGTGTCCAGAAGACTGGCAGCATTGCCACGTTGAATGGCAATGATAATTCAGTAGCCAAAAAAAAAGCCAGCCCTCTGGTCAAGTTATGTTAATCTCGGTATTGTAAGGTAGCTGTTGGATTTCTGCCTGAATTAAAGTGATCTCTATTTCCGTAATAATAAAGGCTAATACATTTGTCAGCACTGCACGGGATCAGCATCGCCTCAACTGTAGCCGTGCGGAATTTTTTCCCTGAAGCTACATTCTGCAACGTACACCTTTAAGGCATCGTAGTGTCAGTTATCAGGAAACCTCTTTGCTTACTGCGAACTTTCACAGCTTAATATATCTCAGACATAGGTGTGTGAAAAGCCTTAAATAAATATGGCATAACCAATACCCGTATTATAGCACTAGTTATTTCCCACTTGATTCTGTTATTCTAAAATCCCACTGTTTACAGAGCAAGAACTGTCGTTAACCTACGCTTTTAAGTTAAATCCGTGAATTCTAATAGAGAAACAATCGATCGATATGTGGAGCTCGTGGCTCGTGGTTGTTAGAAGGTTAAGCTACACTTGCTGAGGTCATTCCGTGGATGGGTGACCATCCAATACATATTGGGAGCGTTACCATGTTAATTGATGCCGGCTGACGTCTGTAGATCTTCGAGAACTGACAACCAGTTTTACAAAGGAGTCTGTATTACCCAGTACTTAACTGGGTTGTGGAGTCAATTCCATTTAAAATACGGGTATTCAGCTGCATACAGTTACATTGGAAGCCGGCCCTAACATAGTTGGGAAATTGTTCGATAAATGATGAAACAATAGATCGTTAAAAACGAAATCGAGGACAGTTGGTACATACGACGGCATATCAAGCTCTACATTTCCAGTATAACATGGCCTCGCTTTGTATAAATTTCCCGTATAACGAGAGATCCGCATAAACTGGTTTTGTATAGCTTGATTGGCCGTCGTGCATACCCAGGCGCAAATATAACACATCGAGGTTTTGAAAGGCACCATCGTTTGACATTGATTAGCCTTTGGGTACCTATCTTAAGTTTTATAAACATCTTATGTTGCAATGAATGAAAAGCCAATAATTAGACTTCTACTGAACTAACTTTCGTTTTTTTCTTTTCGAAATTGTTGTCACGGGCCGAGTGGCAGCCACTTTCGTTATTATACTAAGTATAATATACAATAAGCTATGCAGATCGATTTAATAAAGATTGTAGTATATTGTTAATTGAAGTTAAAAATGCTGCTACTCTTTCAAATATTTCAATAAACAAATAACTCCTCTAAAAGCTAGGCAAGACTCCTCCCTATGACTTCCATCCAAGTATTCCGATCCGGGGTCAATGACATAAATTTTAAACGACTACTAAATGTGATTAACGTGTTATGTTCTTTAAATTATCGTCTTTTAGAATTCAAAATGTAACGTTCCAAGTGTAAATAATGGCGTGTTTATAATCAGGGTTCCTATTTCAATACCACCTTCTACTACCGAGTAGTTCTTCACGTGTAAAATGTGGAGACTTATCTACCTTTTTGCGGTCGTTTGTATGTTTTCCCTTTGTAAATAATCCGTCGTGTTTAGTATCAAATATATCACAGATAACTTCGGTTTTCATGTCTATGTTTCACACCAAATCAACAAGATTGATGGGACTTGGAGCGAATGAAGGAATTTGGGATTAAATGGAGATATTTTGCTGTGGGCGGACAAAGTTTTGCTGAATGAATGAATGTTTATTGAAAGTTTGCAATTTTGTTGCTTTTATTTTATATTAAAATATGGATGGTTACTTTTTTATTAAAATGGACTTTTTTGAACCAATCCTTCATTCCCATTGAACATATTAAACATGTGTTATGAATTAATTCATTTCTATTGAATATTAATATCAACTATTTGTAGCTAGTGAAAACACTTCATTTGCAATGTAAAATGAATTAATAGTACAAATTATTATTTGACACAGCATTGAAAAATATTAATGTGAAATCAGTGGAAAATTCCAAAATTGGCAATTAAATTATTTACGGAACATAATTATGTTGAATTTTATCGTCTGAAATGAAATCACAGTAGCATATCTAAGAAATATTATGAAGGTTTGATGTATTCTAGTGCCTTTCAGAGTTACTTAAAATTACTAACGTCACATAACATGCGGTGACACTAAAACTCGGTTATATGTCTAGAAACACGAATATCTAACATTAAGGCACGACTTGTTTGTTCTCACGAATGTGTGTGTGTGCAATGTGTGTGTGTGTTTGTGAGTGTGTGTGTGTTGTGTGCATTTGTACCTATTGTGGTATTTGTAATGTGTAATTATCTTAAATGAAAATACTGGAAATTTTAAATAGAAAAGAATTTAGAAAATCGTTTAGACTATAATAGTTGCAGTCACATTTCAGAGCAAAGTTGATGAAAAATGTACTCAGATTGTTTATTCATTTTCTAATTACGTAGCTACAAGACGTTTTCAACTGTACCGTAAGGTAAACTTCAAAAACTATTGTAAAAACCAAAGTAATAAATATTTTTATTTATTACTCTATAGCCGTCAGAAAGATGCTAAATTTAACGATACAGATACTTTTAAAACAAACGAGAATACAAAATCTACGCAGATCAAAATACTAAAAAATAACGTCAGCCCATAAAGTATACCCAAATGTTTCACGCAAAAGCAAAACCAGTCAAACAGAGCGAAAACTCAGTAAATAAAAAAAGCCGAAAGTCTAGATGCCGCCTGAGCAGAGGCGGCTCAGTGTCGTGAAGGTCGGTATAAGAAGCCAATAATGTCTATTCAGGATATAAATGATCACTTCGAGTGGAGAAGACTGGATACTAAGCCTAGATAAGCTTAAGGAGAAAGACTTATAGCGCGTCACCACAGGCTCCGTTTCGTCAAGAATACATACATGTATAATGTAAATAGTACTTACTTAGTAGTTATTATTTTATTGTGATGTAGTAGCAAAACTCGAGGAGCTTGAGGCTAAATAATAACAGCCCTTGGGTCGGTCTTCAGGTTAAGCCACGCTTGCCTAGGTTAATCCGTGGATGGGTGACCGCTCATTACATATCAAGTTTCCTCCGTGCCTCGGAAAGCACGTTAAGCCCAATGGCGTGCTTTCCGGCCGAAAGTCTGACAAACAGTTCTACCAAGGGGTAACGTATTACCCAGTACTAACTGGGTTGTGGAGGTCAGATCGGCAGTCGTTCCTTGGAAAATACTGGTATTCAGCTGCAGTCGGTTAGACTGGAAGCCGAGCCCAACATAGTTGGGGATAGGCTAGGCTGCTACGTCTCAAGTAGTAATGAATTCTTACTAAAGAGTGCAATTGAAACAATAAAATATAAAAGTGTGACTTTTACTTTTCTCGTTACTCAAGTACATCATCCAAGTTATACTCCAACAGATCTACGCTCTTGGTAAAGACAGATTTATGATGATGAAGGCAAATTCAAACGAAAACGTATTTATTAACGTACCACATCTCAAACAGGAATACGAAAACGCAACAGAGAAGGAAATACCAAATAAATGCTTTTTCATTTAGCGTCCCCTTTGTGTGTGGGTTAAAAGCAAGCCACGATATATGGGAACATTAGGGTAAACAATGCCCCATTGTATTCTACGTGTTGTTGTATATCAAAACTTTGAATAAAACAGATTGACTGCTATTTTATCATTGGACTTTGTTTTCACTGCCTATCGAGTGGAGGACAATGCTTAACGCCTATATTGTTCTATCGCATACGTTTATTCAAATAAATGAGCATTCCTAACAAACCTAAGTACTCGTTTATCGAACACTGTTTTAAGCTTTCACGGTTTACAACTAAACTTATACTGTCACTTACGGGATATCTTCCGTGATTGTTCATTGTTCATTTTTTTTTTTGTTTTTTTTTATCGGGAGCTCAGAATAATGAACAATCACGGAAGATATCCCGTAAGTGACAGTATAAGTTTTGTTTATCGAAAATAGTACCCTACTGTCCTTAACTTAGCGAGCATTATCTTTGCCATTGCAAAAGTTGTTACCCTAGTGAGAATTGCAAATTGGATTAGTTTTTCGATGTTAATTAAAGAAAAGACGAAGTTTTATTAAGTTACTTCTCTTCTAGCATACGGAATTAGTTGGTCGTTGTCGAAATTATTAACAAAGATAAACAGTATCGCGTTGAGCCGATGAAGGATTTCGGAACATTTTTAGATACCCGGAAAATTGTCAGGGCTCAAACACAAAAACACGTTACGACGACGCAACGTGCCACCGCACGGCAACGTGACCTTGCACGTTGCGTCACGGTGCCGTGACGTGGAAATCCACGTCGAGCAACGTAAATAATTACGGTACTACAACGTAACGTGCCACGTTGCACAGCACGTCGTCGTGACGTAAAATATGGCTGAAATATATGGGTGGATCCAGTATTTTCTTTGTATCTGTTTCTTCTTTATCCGTCTTCTTAATATTAGCAGGAGGAGAACATTAGAGAAGAAATTAACTGCGACAATTCTACAAATGCGCCACCGTCAATACGACGTCGTTCAACGTGGCACGTTGCGTTGTCGTAACGTGATTATTTACGTTTCTCGACGTCAATTTCCACGTCACGGCACCGTGGCGCAACGTGCAACGTCACGTTGCCGTGCGGTGGCACGTTGCGTCGTCGTAACGTGTTTTTGTGTTTGAGCCCTTAGTCAAATTTGGCTTGTTTATATTGGAATTAAGATTTGTTTCAATTTACAAGATGAAAGTGTTGAACGGTAGCTTTAATCGTGAAAGGTTAAGCATTAAGAGACGTAAGTATTAATATCTGTTGGAAGGTAAACTTATACAGGGCGTAAACAGACCCTTCACGAAGCCATAAACTAACCATTATGTACATCAAACTAAGTAACCCTCCGCAAAAATTATCGCTGGGAAACGCCTTTTTTTTGGGTGAAAAAATCACGTTTTACGGTAAAACTCAATGTAACGCACTCAAAAGATTGTGCTGATGGATGCTTTGAATAGTAAACAGGTCACGAAGGTAATGAAAGTAAACTAGCATTAAAAAAAACCTGTAAAAATATTTGAACTTTGACCTCACATATTTCCGTAACTAGTCTAACTAGTAGTTTCCTAATTATCGCAATGATGGGGAGAAGAAGTACCTTTCGGCTTCATTAAGGGTCTTTTTACACCCTTTATTATACACCACATTCGCTTTTAAACTGGACACGCGTGCACCTCATTAAGCAGATCAATTTGGGCAACCGAAACGTAAAATTTTCGCATCATTCACCCCAAAAATGTCGTAATTTTATTTCGACTGTAACTCGGACGCTTTTATCAACGGTATAAGTAGTGGCGCCAGTTTTTAGTACGAACAGTATTCAACACCACTCTCTTTTTATGACTTTCACAGGATTAATGTGCCTACATGTCAGCTTGCATGTTTCCGGCTTTTGTTTCATCACACATAATAAATAAAAAACTTTATTTTGTTAATAAAATAAGTTTGAATGGAATTATGTTATTTCGTGACGTGATGACCTCGCCTCCTAACACACAAGGTTTAAAATCCTGTAAGTACCACAATGACTTATTCAACTCATATTTGCTTTTAAGTTTATCTTTTACTTACATTGGTGAAAGAAAACATAGTAACAAAACCTAGACTCATCTTACTACTATTATAAATGCGAAAGTTTGTATGGATGTTTGTTCCTCTTTCACGCAAAAACGGTGGAACGGATTCGGTGAAATTCGGCACATATAAAGGGTGTAAATAGACCCTTAACATATCCGAAAGGCACTTGTTCTCCCCGCCTTTGCGATAATTTTTTTGTTCTAGAGCATACCTGGGAACCTTCTAGTTACGGAGATATTGGGGGTCAAAGTTCCAACTTTATCACAAGTTTTTTTTAAATACATTTGTTTTTAATGTAAGATTTTTACTTCAAATACCTCCACAACTCCCGTACTATTCAATCCATCCATCAGCACAATGCTTTGAGTGCTTTCCATCGAGTCCTACCGTAAAACGTGATTTTACACCCCAAACAAAAGGCCTTTCCCAGCAATCGTAGCAGCAAGCGTAAAGTTACTTAGTTTGATGTACAGTATGCTTAGTGCGAGTTTCATATTAAAATTCGAATAACGTGTCGATTGCGTAAATCGAGTTTACGTCAAACGTATTGACTATCGTTAACTTGCGAGTGTGAGATACTAATACATGCAATCATTCGGTGCGCGTTAGCTCACCGTAAGAAGTGACGGAACGTGAACGAACGAAACGAAAAACTGAACCAAAGTTCGTAACCGGCCAAAAAAAATTGACATTCGTATTTGTGTGTGTTCTTAAAGAAGAGACTGCCTATTCAAATAGTGGTGGTTATACTATACCACATGAGTAAGTAAACGGAACAGAGTTAAAGCTTCTAAAGAACGTTCAAAATTGTTACCTATTTTGGTAGGGTTGTCACAATATGTTAAGACAAATTAAACAAAACATTTGTTATATAGTTTTATTATTGAGTATGATACAGTCCAGTGGCGAAGGGTGAAAACTCAGTCAGGGGAACCCGAAGAAAAAAAATGAGAATTACCTTTTTTTTTTTATCTCTGTTTACTTTGACCTTATTTTCGTTATCAGCGACCCCAAAAACCACGAAAATGACACCTATGACACGAAACCGAAAATTTTCGTCGGCGCCATCTTGGATTTTCATTTTGACCTAATTTTAGTTATCAGCGACCCCAAAAACCATGAAAATGACACCCATGAAGAAAAAACCGAAAATTTTCGTCGACGCCATCTTGAATTTTCATTTTGACTTAATTTTAGTTATCAGCGACCCCAAAAACCACGAAAATGACACCCATGACAAGAAAGCCGGAAATAAAGTGAAGCATAAAATGCAGGGGGAGTATAATAAAAAAATGTAAATAAGTCAACAAAATAAAAAAACTAGTTGGTATCAAATACGATATAGACCATTACTCATTCATTCTATCTTGTTCTCCCATACATACTTTCTTTTTCTGTCCTTGTCGTAACTCGATAATCTTCGGCTTACCGGGCTCCTTAACTCCTTAGTTACGAGGGAACATAGAAACAGACATTACATACATACAGGTCAAACACATAACCCTCCTTTTGGGCTTCGCCGCAGTCGGGTAAAAACACACCGAGTAGTATCCTCTTCTTATTAAAAAAAAGGATCATTACAATAAAATATAGGTACTTACTTGAAAAAGTAATAGTCAAATATTTACTTACCTATTGTACTCCTTGGGATAGTTAAAGTATGATAAATGTTTGTTTTTTCTACTATTATTCATACACACAGTACAATAAACAAACATTTTAATTTTAACATTCAAACTTGCAACCAATCTTGCAACTGACAAAACAAACAACGTGCCCCTTGGTTGCCATGGCACCGTGCCGTGCTGACCCTGAGATTGTCCAATGGCTGTGCCAGCGTAAACCGGCGACAAGCGGCCAGTGGTCACGCACACATGCCCCGCGTGCTTGTAGTAGTGCAACCGATTTGCGCGGTTGTATGAAGCTTTAACTCTGTTCCGTTTTCCTACTCATGTGTACTATACAATGTTGATGTCCTTGATGTTTATTTTGTGTTTACATATACGATTTGCATAGTTTTTTAATATTATTGTTAAAAATGAAGACTATATGGTCATATATGGAGCAGTAAGTGTAATTTATATAAATGGTGTGTAGTGAACTTGATCCAATCTGTGAAATTTGTAAAACTAAGTTTGTTACTTTTTAGGTTAGGAGATCTCAGGAAATTATCTACTAATGCCCAAGGTAGGATTACGAGCATACGGAATTGGGAGGAATTGACTGCATTATTGAACAGTGATGCTGCTGGTGACACTAAAACCACTGAGAAATGGAAGAAGGTTAGTTAAAAGGTTTATTGCTAACCCATTTTGGTTTAAACTGGATGTGGTGGTGGAGAATAAAGCGTTGGTTTCTTTGTATGGTTTAAGGCTTGGAGTGACTTCAAAATTAATACCAAAAAAAAGCTGCACATTTGCATCGAGTAGCTACTGGTACTCCCCCGTAGCCTTCGAAGTACTCTTTTGGGACCCTATCAGGCTAGTATCATTATATTCATGCTATCTAATTTCAAACCCAATATTGTCATTCACAGAACTCTCTTTGCATATTTACACACAGTCTGAAATTTATAATTTGATTTCGGTTGCAGTCAGGTCAACGAAGTTCATCGGACCCTGAATTCTGTCCAATTGGCTAGCTATCGATTGTAACTTGGCATTACGAACGAAACCATTATCGTTTAGCTTTAATGGTTGTATCATAACGATCTTTTCTTTTCCCATTAATGGACGATTTGTCTATGTTAATGTTTATGTCGATCGAAGCCAAGTATGATACTTTTTGTTTTGTTTGTTGTTATGACAACCGGAAATGTACACAGATTGTTGAAATACGCTCTTTATTGTTTTAATGAACACCAATGTTAAATACTGGCTTTGATCCAAGAATATAATTCATACCGAGACTTTTATGGACAAAGTACGCTTTGGTGACCAAAGAAGAAAACTATTTGTTTAATTATTCCATTGAAATTCCTCCATAAATAATTTCACGACTTTGTGGGTTGAATTTGATTTCTATGAATAGAAATCCAAAATTCGCATTCATTACTTACATAGCCACAACACCAATGATATTAAAAACGATAGTAAGAAAGAAAGAAAAAAATACATATTTATTTGGCACATGCCACAAGTGCACACAACAAACAAAAAAAACTTAAATTTACACAATAAAAAGGTTAAAACTAAACAGAAAAAAAAGAGATAATATTGTCATAAACAGCTTTTTTATTTCAGCCGTAAATAAACGTAAAAAATAAAAATTAAGGCTGCTAAAATATTGCTTGTACGCTCGGATATAAGTAATAAAAGATTCCGATGGTTGCAATAAAAATACTGGCTTTTTTTAGGGGGAAGTTGGCAAGGATGCCATCACAGCGAGGCTTGTCAATATCCATAGGCGTCGCGTTTACCGACAGGTGTTCCGTACGTCCAATCACCGCCCTTATTACTGTTTGTAAATAAAATATAAGTTCTTAAATTAAATCGGGGTTTTCTTTTTTTTTTGCTCTCTCATTCCTGTTGTAAAGGGCTGGCTTCGTAATGTTTTGAATTGCTAAAAAGGTTTCTTTTAGTAAATGTTGTTATCATTCATACTGTTTTGCGTTTTTGTTTTCTGATACAATATCTTCAGGTTTTTTTTATTAGAGAAACGGTTAGTATATTAAAAAGCATTGTACTAAAATTATAACTAATTAGCTCATGGCCACGTGAAATTCGGTAACTGTCCCACGGGATCATACTACCGGGATTAAAATTATCCTGTGGGCTAATCCAGGTTATAAACTATCTATGTGCCAAATTTCATCCAAATTCGTTTAGTAGTTTTTGTGTGAAAGAGTAGGAAACATCCATCCATCTATCCATCCATTCATCCTCACAAACTTTCGCATTTATAATATTTGTAAGATACTAAGTACCTAGATACTACAGTAGTAGTTATAATTAATTCAGCTATTGACTGAGAGTTGGCAAGAACATAGTTTTAGTTTATCAACTTTTAACCAACATATGAGTGAAACGTGGTTTCAGGCGTTGGCACTCATGTCAAATACTTTTTAAGTATGATGCACAAACGTACGTTAATATCGTACATGAAATAATGCCATAGTGGCCTGATAAACGTATATCAAAAGGCAGGGGCAAGGTAAGGCAGGGGTTGACCTATCATAAACACACATATTGCCAGTTACCCATATTTAAGCATATTTATCGTCATCCCAAATAAATATCTTTTCTTTCAAATCCTGTTGGAAAAAACCAATAACACTTTGCTCGCCCTGGATCTCGAATCAAACCCAGAACTTCATGTTCAGCAGTAAAGCTACCGACCACTAGATCAATGATGCAGACAGAAGCCTCATAAATAGTGGGTAGTTATGAGTTCTTTTGACATAATCATCATCTGCCTAGCCTTTCCCCAACTTTGTTGGGTCTTCCAGTCTAACCGGATGCAGCTGAATACCAGTATTTTACATGGAGCGACTGCCTATCTGACCTCCACAACCCAGTTAGTACTGGGTGGTTAATACCCCCTTGGTAAGACTGGTTATCAGACTTTTTGGGCCACTGACTAGCTAACGACTGTCAAAGATCTACAAATGACAGCCGGGACAAACGGCTTAACGTGCTTTCCGAGGCGCGGAGGAAACGCGGTATGTAATGAGTGGTCACCCATCCACAGACCAACCTAGGCAAGCACGGCTTAACCTAAAGATCGACCCGAGCGGCTGTTATTATTTAGCCACGAGCTCCTCAGTTCTTTTGACATAATGCTACGTCATGTTAGCTCAACCAACCCAGAATTTTCCTGGAACAAATTAATTATAAGAAAATTTTCAAGGAAACTTCGTCTCAAAAGAGATAGCGACTCGGTAACGAGATGACGCATGCAAAGTGTTAGTTAAAATCATGAGTGCCTCTAACTTTTACAAGATACTGCTAATTTTGTACGCTGAGTTAGGTACTGAGCTGAATACTACCGCACTCTTAGACTATAAACTTTAGTGTCCCCGGTTTCATAGTCATGGAGTGGGTATTTCATTTCGCGAACTAGGAAAGAGACATAGTTCTACTGAGAAATATTAATAAAACTAGACATTATTTTTGAAAATAATGACATAGGTACGCTTTTTTTATTATGTTAAGTTAGGTGTACTCGCAAAAAGGGTACAATAATTAAAGTTAAGAAAAAAAATAAGAAATAATTACTTAAAATGTAGCTACATTTTCAGTCATTATAAAAGGTAGCTACATTTTAAGTCATTATTATTAAAATGTAGCTACATTTTAAGCCATTCTTTTTCATTTGTAATCGTTAAAGAATGTATAGGAATAATGCTTAAGTTTTTACAAGAAATTAAAATATCTACAAATTATACTCCAAACAAAAATATTATAAACGTAAAAATTAAAAACTATAACACCAGGTTAGACACCCTACACGATACAGAAGAAGAAGATAAACGTAAGTACCCTTTACTCACTAACTATAGACCGACCGCTTTAACGAGTCCTCCGCCTTGCCCCATCAAAGGCACATTAAGCGTCCATAAAGTCCTAACAATATCCCACAGGTTACTTATTTTAAAATAACGTCCACGTAGGTATTACGATACTAATTGAACCAATACGTGATCAACCTTCAGAATATTTCATTTAAATTAATACCTTCGCGAGGACTCATTAAAGCGGTCGGTCTATAAATGGAATCATCACCTGCCTAGCTATATCCCAGCTACGAGTACGTTGGGAATGTCTTACAGTCAAACGGAATACAACTGAATACCAGAATCTTGTTACTGAACAATACGAAACCCCATGGCAAGATTGGTTCTCGGACTTTTGGGTGTATGCTTTCCGACTAAATAGCTAACTAAATGGAGTAGGTACCTAAATCCTACTAATAGGCGAAAGTAAATGAGGATGGATGGATGTTTGTTACTCTTTCACGCAAAAATTGCAGACCGGATTTGGATGGAATTTCTGCACACAGATAGTTTATAATCTGGATTAACAAATAGGATACTTTTTATCCCTGCAGTACGATCCCGTTGGACAATTATCTAACTCCACGCGGGCATATGCTAGTAATTAATCCTTTACTTCCAAGTAAATCCATACTTCCATATCCACATATTTTTGTTATCTTTCCACGCCTAAACCATTGAACCGATCATCCTGAAATTTGGCATGTACTTTATCAGGTGTACAGAAACGGACATAGGGTACCTTTCATCCCGAAAAAAATACTGTTCCCGAGGAAAACAACAATAACGTTCATTTGAAAATCGATGGTGCCACGTGACTTTCGAATCATGATTGGATTATATTATTAAAAACGGAGTACAACCCGAAATGATTGTCAAATTCTAAATTAAGGCGAGCGAAGCCGCGGGCAAAAGCTAGTAAAATTATAAAATAGTATTATTGTATTGTCTTTCGGCATCCTGTTCTGCATAAACTTGTTTGTTTAGAAATACTACCCAAACAAAATGTATGTTGGAAACAATGATTTTAAATTCTCCCACTGCACAGGAATTTCTCGAACTAGCTCAGTTTCCAGAAGCAAAATATTATTTTAGTACTCCGAAAAACTAGACCTAACGGTATAAGATATTATGTTTCTAGTAAAGGTTACGTTTTGTAAGACTGTATTTTTGGTAACTGTCAAGGAACGTATTTTGTTGTACCTATACGGGATAATACAGGGTGTAAACAGACCGTCAACCAAGCATTCTGTACATCATACTAAGTAACTTTAAGCAAAAATTATTACTGGGAAACGACTTTTTTTTTGGGTGAAACATCACGTTTTATGGTAGGACTCGATGTAACGCACTCTAAGCATTGTGGTGATGGATGAATTGAATAGTACGGGGGTCGACGAGGTGTTTAAAGTAGAAATCTTACATTAAAAACATGTATTTAAAAAAAAAACTTGTAAAAAAGTTGGAACTTTGATCCCCAATATCTCCTTAACTAGAAGATTCCCAGGAATGGTCTAGAACAAAAAAATGATCGCAAAGACAGGGAGAACAAATGCCTTTCGTCTTCATTAAGGGTTTATTTACACCCTTTAGTTGCGTGATTTAACTCGAAATTAATGCATTTTCAAATTTTGGCAATAAAAAATCTAGAATTCTCACCGACAAGTCAATATCATTAAAGCACCACAAGATCACAAGGAGCTCTTTAGATGTCTGTGACACACTGTTGAAATCTAAACAAAAGAAAAATAAGAACTTTTAATTAATCAAATTGACAACTCTTTAGTCTTTTTCTGTCTTAAAATCTTCAAAGCCATCATCATGCCTCTTGCATTTCTTAATCTCAATGGGACCAAACAAAAAACATAAATATAAAAAATAGGTGTCGCTCGTTTCGAAAAACCGTTTTTACTTCTAAAATACCGACGCAAACGGCCACAAACAAAATAAAATGAGAACAGTATTGTTGTCCCAACTTGAAATATGAGTTCGGGTTCGGAATAAAACTTCGAAAAATGTACAGTTGCTCACAGATTTTTCTTCGTAATCTGTCAATCTTAGACGACAACTTATATTTGCGTAGTCCTTCAACAATCGACGCTGTAATGATTTATAATGGATATTGAAAAACGGTTATACAACATTATTTTTAGTATGTACGAAACCTGAATATAGTTTAGTAAGTAACCGAATCGATTCCCACAATTTATAAATCATATTATATTTTGTCCCAAAAATAATTAAAAAGGTTACAAGTTGGACACCGAGTGAAATTAAGTACCTATCGCAATCATTTAGGTACCTACTGCCAAATTATTATCATCAATGAGCTCAAGACGGCGCTGAAGGTGCGCACGCGGGCGCGCTGTGTGGTGACCACGGTTTTGTGCGGACAACCAGGTAACAGAACAAGCTTATAACTTTGTGATTTTTCATGATACAGTTTCGAAATTTTGTACATAGTTTCTTTACATAAAAATACTAGACACGTGTTTCAGGTTTCACATATAGGTACTAAAACTAATGTTGTATGAGAAGATTATAAGTAAGGGTCTTGTTGCTGGTGTCTCTTGTGAGTAAAACTTTTTTGTGTGGATGATCAAACTCTAAAACCCAAATAAACCGGTAATATTTCTACTTTACCTACTTACATCAATTATCCAATGACTAACGAAGCCGTAAAATAACACAATACCTTTGTATCGTGTTTTCTATTTATTTTATCTACTTACCTTACTTCTAATCATTCAACAAATAAACGCTATTTTTCTTGTTTCGCGGTGCTCGTAACCTGTAAGTTATATTAATTATACTACATGCTGTATAACCAAGCACGCACTGCACACGCACAGATCCAGTAAATCTGTGGCTGAACGCCTCATGTGTAAATCCATCTGTAGGAAAGTGACCTCTGAGCATATATCCCGCATTTTTTTATGATTAAGAAAATCGCAGTGTACAAGTAACGATTAACATTACAATGTTAATCGTTTTTGGTTCACTAAGATATTTATTCTTTCAAAACAAATTGACCAAAGAAAATCTGTTGTTGATTGGATTATATAGTAAAAACTTTACCCTTATCCGTCCATAAATAAGGAAGTACTTATGGAACGGACAGTTATCGGGCTATCTCCTTTATTCGATACATTATTCTCTATGTGAGAATTTATCTATACATATAAAATTCAAAGTCCTGACTGACTGACTGACTGACTGACTGACTGACTGACTGACTGACTTATATATCAACGCACAGCCCAAACCACTGGTCCTAGAGACATGAAATTTGGACAGTGTACTTTTTGTGAAGAGTAAATATCCACTAAGAAAGGGTTTTTCGAAATTCCACCCCTAAGAGGGTGAAATGGGGTGTTGAATTTTCTATGTAACTTTTTATTCTCTAAGTCGATTGACTTGAAATTGTGTCTACATATACTTCAGTTAAAATGATGAGATACGTGTATCACAGTTTTTCCAAAATCATCCCGGAATTTAAAATTCAATGTTCTGACTGGCTGACTGATACATCAACGCACAGCCCAAACCACTGGTCCTAGAGACATGAAATTTGGACAGTGTACTCTTTGTGAAGATTAGATATCCACTAAGAAAGGGTTTTTCGAAATTCCACCCCTAAGAGGGTGAAATGGGGTGTTGAATTTTCTATGTAACTTTTTATTCTCTGAGTCGATTGACTTGAAATTGTGTCTACATATACTTCAGTTAAAATGATGAGATACGTGTATCACAGTTTTTCCAAAATCATCCCCCAATTTAAAATTCAATGTCCTGACTGGCTGACTGATACATCAACGCACAGCCCAAACTACTGGTCCTAGAGACATGAAATTTGTACAATGTACTCTTTGTGAAGAGTAGGTATCCACTAAGAAAGGGTTTTTCGAAATTTCACCCCTAAGAGGGTGAAATGGGGTGTTGAATTTTCTATGAAACTTTTTATTCTCTGAGTCGATTGACTTGAAATTGTGTCTACATATACTTCAATTAAAATGATGAGATACGTGTATCACAGTTTTTCCAAAATCATCCCCCAATTTAAAATTCAATCTCGTGACTGGCTGACTGATATATCAACGCACAGCCCAAACCGCTGGTTCTAGAGACATGAAATTTGGAGAATGTACTCTTTGTGGAGAGTAGGTATCCACTAAGAAAGGGTTTTTTAATTCCACCCCTAAGAGGGTGAAATGGGCTGTTGAATTTTCTGTGAAACTCTCTCGGGGTCGATTGACTTGAAAATGTGTCTACATAATATACTTCAGTTAAAATGATGAGATACGTGTATCACAAAATCATCCCCCAATTTAAAATTCTATGTCCTGACTGGCTGACTGATATACCAACGCACAGCCCAAACCGCGGGTCCCAGAGATATGAAAATTGGAGGGTGTATTCTTTGTGAAGAGTTAGTATCAGTTTTTCGAAATTCCTACCCCTTATAGGGTGAAATGGGATGTTGAATTTTCTGTGAAACTTTTTACTCTCGGGGTCGATTGACTTGAAAATTTGTTTACATACTCTTCAGATAAAATCCAGTAAATCCGATGTCCAATCTCAAACCAAGGTATCAATATTTCACGTATCTAATTTAATTGATATAACATTGTAATAATAATTGCAAGTTATAAGCAAGTACATGTAAATCTATGTATGTATGTATTATAGATAGATACATAGATTACTTATTATTCCAGAAGTAAGATCCCGTGGGCAATTCCCTAACTCCACGCGGGCGAAGCCGCGGGCATAAGCTAGTAGTCATATAAAAGTGTAGTAAATGATCAGGTGATGTAGAACGAGGCCAGTTCTTTAAAACAAATGACATAAATAGTTTTAATAGGAGTCAACCAAATAGATTTTAATCTTCCGTTACTAAATTGTTCCTGTATACACCGTGATTTTTTAGTAGTCATACAACGGCAGCCCACTTCATGTACCCAATGACTACTAAACATTCATAAAAAAAATTGGTATTTATGAGATTTTAATAATTTCAAAATAAAAATATCATTCAGTATTATGACGCATGACGTAGTTAAAACACCCTGTTGCGAGCGATTATCTACTCGACTCGAGTGCTGGGAAGGTATTTTCTCCCGTTTGACAGGTAAACATCATTAACAGGATGTTTCATAACTTTATTCTAATGTATTATTTATTTTTCTTTGTACCTATGATGGTAGGTAAAATAAAATCGCGCCTGGAGCTATTTTATCTCGAGTACATTGAGTGGACCAGCTTTGCAAGACGACTAAAAAGTCACGGTGACAAAACCACCGGTCACCTCTGACAAATTTCTTTATCCGGGAACGAACTTATAAAGAATACGTTTTGGTTAACACACACACAACCAATAATGGTCAGGAACTGAATCGGGCAACAGAGTTTGTCTTATTGCGCTAAGGCGTAGGACTATGAATCAATTAAGTGATCACCAATTACACGATTTAATTGCTTGTCAGTATAAACGGTGGCCCGATCAAATCATTTAATTACAATTGAATGAGTAACTAGTTTACTATAGCAGCTCCTTCCAATCATAACTAAACATCGATGTAGCAGCGGCTGATTAGGCTTATATCTAATACTAGCTTATGCCCGCGGCTTCGCCCGCGTGGAGTTAGGGAATTGCCCACGGGATCTTACTTCTGGAATAATAAGTAATCTATGTATCTATCTATAATACATACATACATAGATTTACATGTACTTGCTTATAACTTGCAATTATTATTACAATGTTATATCAATTAAATTAGATACGTGAAATATTGATACCTTGGTTTGAGATTGGACATCGGATTTACTGGATTTTATCTGAAGAGTATGTAAACAAATTTTCAAGTCAATCGACCCCGAGAGTAAAAAGTTTCACAGAAAATTCAACATCCCATTTCACCCTATAAGGGGTAGGAATTTCGAAAAACTGATACTAACTCTTCACAAAGAATACACCCTCCAATTTTCATATCTCTGGGACCCGCGGTTTGGGCTGTGCGTTGGTATATCAGTCAGCCAGTCAGGACATAGAATTTTAAATTGGGGGATGATTTTGTGATACACGTATCTCATCATTTTAACTGAAGTATATTATGTAGACACATTTTCAAGTCAATCGACCCCGAGAGAGTTTCACAGAAAATTCAACAGCCCATTTCACCCTCTTAGGGGTGGAATTAAAAAACCCTTTCTTAGTGGATACCTACTCTCCACAAAGAGTACATTCTCCAAATTTCATGTCTCTAGAACCAGCGGTTTGGGCTGTGCGTTGATATATCAGTCAGCCAGTCAGGAGATTGAATTTTAAATTGGGGGATGATTTTGGAAAAACTGTGATACACGTATCTCATCATTTTAATTGAAGTATATGTAGACACAATTTCAAGTCAATCGACTCAGAGAATAAAAAGTTTCATAGAAAATTCAACACCCCATTTCACCCTCTTAGGGGTGAAATTTCGAAAAACCCTTTCTTAGTGGATACCTACTCTTCACAAAGAGTACATTGTACAAATTTCATGTCTCTAGGACCAGTAGTTTGGGCTGTGCGTTGATGTATCAGTCAGCCAGTCAGGACATTGAATTTTAAATTGGGGGATGATTTTGGAAAAACTGTGATACACGTATCTCATCATTTTAACTGAAGTATATGTAGACACAATTTCAAGTCAATCGACTCAGAGAATAAAAAGTTACATAGAAAATTCAACACCCCATTTCACCCTCTTAGGGGTGGAATTTCGAAAAACCCTTTCTTAGTGGATATCTAATCTTCACAAAGAGTACATTGTCCAAATTTCATGTCTCTAGGACCAGTGGTTTGGGCTGTGCGTTGATGTATCAGTCAGCCAGTCAGAACATTGAATTTTAAATTCCGGGATGATTTTGGAAAAACTGTGATACACGTATCTCATCATTTTAACTGAAGTATATGTAGACACAATTTCAAGTCAATCGACTTAGAGAATAAAAAGTTACATAGAAAATTCAACACCCCATTTCACCCTCTTAGGGGTGGAATTTCGAAAAACCCTTTCTTTGTGGATATTTACTCTTCACAAAAAGTACACTGTCCAAATTTCATGTCTCTAGGACCAGTGGTTTGGGCTGTGCGTTGATATATAAGTCAGTCAGTCAGTCAGTCAGTCAGTCAGTCAGTCAGTCAGTCAGGACTTTGAATTTTATATGTATAGATAGATGTGTCTATATACTTGCTAATCTAGTATTATGTCTAATTTAGACTAGCTGTTGCCCGCGACCTTCGTTCGCGTGAAACTATTATAAAATATATTAATTCCCTTTCCGAACCGTTTTTGTTATCAATTTCAAGGGTTTTAATTTTTTTGCACGTAACCCTAATTATTTTTCTAAAATAAAAGTAGCCTAAGTCAGACCTTATAACATCAGCTATCTGCCAGTAAAAGTCCCGTCAAAATCCGTCCAGCCGTTTCAGAGATTAGCCAGGACAAACAGACAGACAGACCGACAGACACACAAAAATTAAAAAAAAAGTGTTTTTGTTATAAGTGCCGTATATATTTTCAGATGCATTCAGTAATAAGCTGTTATTTTGATATTTCAAACAGACACTAAAAAGCCATCCATATTCCTTCTTAGCCCTTTACAAACAGACATTTCAATTTTATTTATTTGTGAAGAAGATGTGTAGATGAAATAAGATGACTACCAGCTCAAAAATGCAGCGATGGCACTGTCCAATGTCCATGGTAAGTAACAAATGAATATGATCTGTGGCGTAACGTTTTGATGAACGTGTTTCCATTAAACATAAATAAATAAATACAGCGGAAACATTTCACCAAGGATTTGGGCATTATTCACGAAAATTTCACGTTTCCTTTTCAGGATCAGCAATGGTAGCCAACGCAAACCGCAAAGCGATAACAATAGAGGTGTCCCCAGAAAAGTTAAGCTGTCTTCAAGCCGGCAAGTGAAAATGAAAAATGGGAAGCTTAGGCAAAGAATCCACGAAAGGAATGAGAATTGTAGCGTTGGCAAAAGAAGGTGTGGACGCTCACTACACTTCTTTCTCTTAAGTGTATTTTTGGTAGATTATCTTTTTTGCTCACTTTTGTATCCATTTTTCGTATCTTAGCAAATGAAAACTGAATCCGAGGCTCGAATATGAATGCGCTTCGTGAATTAGAATGATTTTTAAACTGAAAAAACTATCCTACAGTCTTTCGGTTTTTTTTTTCGACGAGAGCAATTTGTATCACCCTTAGTGTAGAATAAAGTCTTTAAACTAAGCTAATAAACGTAAAACGAGTATTTTCAATTTTCAAATCGTTTGAATTTACGTAACATTTACTCCGCACGTTCGTTAGACCCAAGAGAGTCTTTTCATTATTGATTTGAACTACCACTACTGTTTACAAAACAAATTGCAATGTCTGTTATTTCTCCATTTTGTTTTTAATGTTACAGCACTTTGGCCTCGTACAGGACCAATTTCGTTTGTTTTATTTTTTTCTTATTTTTACTTTTATATTTAATTTTGTTTCCTTTATTTATATTTTTACAAATTATTTAAATTTTTAAATATTCCTTAGAAAAAACAATACACAAAACATTTAAAAATATAATATATATAATTTTGTTTTATTGTTAATTTAACCTTTTACTGTGCGGGACGAGTAAATACTTTTTCTTTCAGTATTTTCCATTTTGAAAATAAATCCACAAAAGAAACATACAACATGTACTAGTAATACGTAACTGTAGGTACCTCCCCGAAAGAACCCAGCTGTCGGGTACGAAGCTTGTGAACGAAAGTTTTACAACAACATTTCAATCGAAATTTACAGACTCACAGTGTTACGTGGTGTTAAGTTTCAAAGGTTCGCCGCCCATCAGTTACCTATTGGATTTAGTGACAAAGAACGAGGAATGTAGTAGGTAATTTTGCTAATTTGAAAAATTCATTGTTCTTTTATGATTTTAAGTGTAAACAACATCCATAATTTTTCAAGATTTTTTGGGATAACAATGATCATCTGTATCTCTGAAAAGGAAAAATGTTAACTACATTTTTTAAGATAACATCGTCTTCGGGCGGATTTCATTAATGATACTGAAATGAACGCGATCACCACACCAAACGGCGTTTAAGAGCGGTCAGTGTCTATATTCAGTAGCATTATAATATAGCACAGATAACTTTTGAAAGCGTTTTAGTTTCGTTGGTGAAATGCGTGGTGTATTCCCGTTGACCCACCCCACTGCCATGTCCCCACTGGTGGGGCCACCGGGAAAAAATAATACCGTCGTTTCGTTGGCCCCACTACCCTGACTGAATGAAGCAAAACTTATTGATGTCAGTGGGAATTAATAAACATTCCGATCCAAACAGTACGACAGCACTGATCACGGTCTTCTACATTTTCCCTGGCGACAAACGGGGAAAAAAGTTTCCGTTTGTTGCCTGTGTAGCATATAATATGACACATGTGTTCACCAAAAAGTACCAGGCTGGCATGAGCTCAAGGTGGGTATTTTGGGTATATGTAATAAAGTCATCTAGTAATAATTCTTAGATTCATGCCAGCCTTGTTCCTATTCATAAGGTTACTACCCATAAATAACCCAACTGTACTAACACTACTCGATCCCATGCAATGTTTTTGAGTAATATTTTATTGCTCAAAAATTTGGTGGGGCCAATGGGAACAATTTTTAGTTATTTTAATCAATTCCCGCTGGCTTCACCAGTGGGGCCACGGAATACACCAAAGGCGCTCTTAATAATTGTTCTTGTTCAAAGTATTTTAAGCCATTTTTATCACAATACAATATGTTGATAAACTAAAATGGCGTTTGTATCACAGGACATTTTTTGGATACAGTATGGCATTATTTTTTATTATATTAAAAATAATTGCCCCAACATAAACAACTGCCCTCGCCCTATCCATCACTCACCATCCCTATTTATTCGGTCCTCTGTCACTACCTACAAATAAATTCGCGGCCTTTTTCCCCCAAGACGTATGGTATCCCCTTGTTTTACAGTATACGGTTACTATTTGCGTGAATTGCTACTTATGGTCAGTTGTAGCGTAACATAGACAAACGTTTATGGCCTTTTTATTGTTGTTAAACTGGTATTCCCCGGGAAACTGCTGTGATTCTTTCTTCAAATTGCCGGTGATGGTTTTGTTAGAGTAAAATGGTTTGTTTTTGTTTTATGTGGCATTTAATTCGACATTCATTTGATTCGATTCGGTAACTTTACTTTTGGTAACTGCTTCTAGGTAGGTACTAATTTTCATCAAATAGATGTAAGAATTTAAGTGTTTGGAGCACACCGGGATGTCGGGATACGGAGTTCAGGAATAAAACAGCTGATCACGGTTAGAAGTATATTCCGACTAACACACAATGAGCCCGAGCGCTCAGCTACATTTTAGCCCCTACCCACTACCGTTCTTAACAATATTTTCTATCTACCTTAATAATATAAAACATCACAAGAATGTTATCCGTTTGGCAGTCTGCCCACACAGTGTTCCGGTTTAATATTTTAATTAAAAGAAATTATTTTTTAATTAATTGCGAAAACAATTAGTGATTAACGCAAAGTCAAATGTTTTACTGACCCCAAACAAATGGTGTTAGGGCGAGAGGATGGTTCAAACTGAACTTAGGTAAATTTATGTTTTGTAAATCACTTTTTGAGCCACAAGATACGAGCTGTGCTTAACTTGTGGCCTACCAAATATGTATAATATTTTTGTGATGTTACTTTTTGATAAAATAAACTTTACTTTCTACCAGTAGCGAAGGGTCAATGTTTGTAACAGGTAATCCGGAGTACATATCTTTAACGTGATTATACTATTTGTCTCTAGAATACTGACTGTGACATTTTTCAAAGGGAACCAGTAGGAATCGAGTTGTATAACTAATACACATTTAATAATGAAGAAGTCAAGTGTAAACTGTTCTGTCTGCAACTATTTGCCTTTGGAACAATTGTCATGGAAGATTACAGCGACACTGCCTCCATTGTGCATTGCATTTAAATGTTGTGATATTCTGTTAGTAGTGTATTTTGTAAGTCACCGCGATCAATTCTTGTCAAGGAAGTTGACAAATTTTCTAGTCGACGCCATGGAAAATTTGAAGCAAGAGTTCACATAGTAGTACCTAATTAACGCCCAATTAAAGAGACACGTGGCTTGGGTGAAATCAAAGGAACTAGGTCATTACTATACCATTTTAAAGACATGACTGAAACGATATTATAACAGACGTTAAGTACAGGCGTTAAGTTTACTAATATAGGAAAAGTGTTTACAATTTAAACGTCACAATATTTTCATTGGAATTATTACGGGAGGCAGGTAAATTTTCCAAAAAAATTAGGTTTCGTAAAATCGTGCAAAGTTCATCCATAATTTTGAACATGAGACTAAAAAACTCTCAAAAGGTGAAGTTTCGAAGGCAAATATCACGAAAACCAATGTTGTATCCGTTAGGTCTGCGACCCATCGGGTATGGAAAATTAATTTTACATGCTCAACTTAATCAAAATGGCCGATATTTCAAGCAATACTAAAGTGCCCTTCATCCCTTATTTGCTTAGCGTTCTCTCTAGACAATTGTTTTAATTAGAGGTCGTCTGATTTAATTTGCGAACTTATGTTTTATAATTTTAATTATACTTGTATTTATTTTTAACAATTAGGTAAGTGTAAGTTTCTTGGAGAAATCTTTGCCCAGCTGTGGGAAGAAATGTCGTGAGGAAAGTTTTGAGTATGAATGTGGACGGGTATAAGAGTAGAGAAAGACCAAAGAAACGATGGATGGACTGTGGAAAGGATGTTTAACAAGAAAGGATGTGTCTGATGAGATGACGAGTAATAGAGAAGTATGGAAGAAGACATGCTGCACCGACCCCAAATTAATTGGGATAAGGGCAAGAGATCGATGATGATGATGATGGGAAAATATGTTAAAATATATTATAGAAAAAAGGTAATTTAGCATCTTTATGATCTTAGACAAATAGCGTATCCCATGTGAAATCCTTTTTCCAATCACTAATCATCATCATCATCATTTCAGCCGAAAGACGTCCACTGCTGGACATAGGCCTCCCCCAAGTGTCGCCACATTGACCGGTGCCGTGCGTCTCGCATCCAGCGGATCCCTGCAACCTTTACAAGGTCATCGGTCCACCTAGTGGGAGGCCTTCCAACGCAGCGTCTTCCGGTTCGCGGTCGCCACTCCAGAACTTTTCGGCCCCATCGGCCATCCGTTCACTCGAGTCGAACCTTTTCTCAGTTGTAATGCAGACAATTTTATCAGTTTCAAAATATGAAAAGAAAACAATATTTTAATTGGGATAAAAGCAAGAGAATGATGATGATAAACCGTCCAATCCCTAAAAGGGGTTGGGTGGGTCACGTGAGCCGCATGCATGACGACCGCTGGACAAAGGTCTCAACACGATGAATGCCTGAGGATGCACGGCGCCGCCGATGCCTAGAAAGAGATGGCGAGATGATCTAGACGCACATCACGAAGGCTGGTTCGAGTTGGGGCAGGAGACGAGTACCTGGAAGAATATGGGGGAGGCCTTTGCCCAGCGGTGTGACATTCGAGGCTATTGAAAAAAAAAACATCATAGACAACTCACAACACTATCCTAATACCTAAAACACATATAGCTCTGTATACAGTCGTTTCAACTTCAGCTATCATAGAGCGTCAGTCATTTTACTCGCCTGAACAGTCATACAGTACTGCCAGCTAAATTGCTTTTGTGATCATTATTGTTCCTTTAGACGTGTGCAGCGAGCCAGTAATATTGCGTAAGTGTGCTGTTACTATTCCTTTATTGGTATACTAGTGACAAACCCTTGCTTTGCACCAAACATCGACTTTTCTTTATTATCGTAACATAATATCACGCCTATTATTCCCGAAGGGTTAGGCAGAGGTCACACTCATATTTAGATCCTACGTAATAGAGGGTGAGCCTATTGCCATCAACCGAGCACAAATCCAGACTCCGCGACTGCTGCTGAGAAATTCCAGATGTAAAAACCCAATAGCTCTTTGCCCGACCTAGGAATCGAACTCAAGACCGCTTAGCGGTCGCGTTTGCGGCTGCTAGACCACCAAGGCCTTAATTTTAAATAAGTTTTATATGAAGGCATAGTACACCTACAAAAAGAAAATTGAAATAAAACTCTAAATGGTAGTAAAACTCGCATACAAATACGTTGTAAATCCTTTGCGTTTAGAAAAACAACGCGGTCACACAGACAGACAAGATAATAACGAATACGCGTAGATTTCGTGCTACTATTAGTTTGTGCTGAAATCTGAATACAATAGTATGAATAATACGACAGGAAAGAAAGGGGAAAAAGAAATTAAAATGTGTAATTTCCGGTTCCCCTTCATTCACTTGAATCATGAATTTTTATGCTTCATGGCGTTTTAATAATTTTATCAAAGGGATTTGTGATAAAAAGAATGCAAATAATTCTGGTTGAGAAACATTTCCAAGTTCAAACATAATTTGACAAAGGACAATATTCAATGATATTAAAAAGAAGATACGCTACGTTCATACTGAGCGGTGTTCAAATATCGTTGCGTTGTTACGACTGCGATAGATAATACGGAACGTATGATACATACAGAGATAGCTATAGCGCTTGAAGTACTTAAATTACGACAATTGTCTGAATTTATCTGCTACAATTTGCGCGCGCTTATGCGGTATCTACCTCTTTTTATTTTTGATATCATTGACAATATTTACGATTGATCCATTTTATGAAAACAGAAAGATTACTTGGTACTTGGTAGATGAAAGTTATGATTGGAAATCTCGGGAGTACGTAGTTTGATTCCCGGATTTTACTACCGCTCTTGGAAATAACTTTAAAATTCCCCGAAGATTGTAACTGAATATATAAAATTGCTGACGGCGAAATAGCATCCCAAGATAAGGATGTAGTGCTACTATTTTATCTGTTGACTTCATAAGATAAAAATACTGTTTCGCAAACAAAATCTTAATGGATTAATAAATCTAGCTGAACTAATCTTTCTAGCTCGCAATTCAGCACAGCTTACTACCGCAAAATCTTAGTAAAACAAAATTCCTGAAACAGAGCTGTGACTATTCGCAAAAATACCTAGACGTACTTTTCTCACTTGAAACCCGGTTTACCTTGTTACAAAGATAAGCGGGAACATACGTAGGAATGTCTTTTTTTACAAAAACCTTTTTTCTTTTTTGAGGAAAATTATCTTTTGTTAATTACATAAGAGGTAGATGTGACGAGCGAGTGAGGAGAACGGTGCGTGACCTGAGGAAATGTACCGCTGTTTACGCGGCCCTTACATTATGCTAAGTACACTCATTTTTAGGTTAGTGGTGGCGAGCTCTTAACATTACCTACAGGATTTAGAGTAGTTTATTACTTGGCTCATAGGTACGTATAGTTTTATGAACCATTACCAAACTTATTTAAGTGTCCGGTATGGCTTGGTACTAAACGCATAGAGTAAAGAAATGAATGGACTGTGTGAAGGATTATATGGCTAGAAAGGAGGTCTCTGCTGAGATGACGAGTAATAGAGAAGTATGGAAGAAGAAGACATGCTGCGCCGACCCCAAATAAATTGAGATAGTGGCAGGAGAATGATGATGGTGAAAACTATACAATCTTAGAATATTAAAAAGTTAGCCAATACTAGGTTAGGTATGGAGCTCATACACACAATCAGTCCATAAAATATAAAAAGGGGGTGTCCAACTATGAGCTTGGTCATGGTTGGGTATTGATATTTTAACTATAGCTGTTATAATTTTTAATATTTCTTTTTAATTTAATTTTACTGTTTATGTTGTTTAATTTTGTGTTGTAGCATCGTATTGGACTTGGTCTGTAATGTTGCTATGGTTGGTGGTAAATAAATAAATAATAAAATTCTATACTATGCTAAGCAGATGATGATTAAATAGGTAGTCTTCCTTTCTTCACGAAAAATATAGGTTAGAATCTTCCCTTTAACTTGTTGTTCCCCGTTAAACATTATGTAAAGAGTATTTCGTGGAAATATTTCAAATTTCGGCGTACTAATCTTTCTTACTTCGGGTTAAAATGATCCACGAATTAGCTAGAGTATTTTTGGCTGTTGCTAAAAGGGTAGCAAGGTCAAGTCTAACTAAATAGCTGACGTCTTAAATGAACGACAAATAAATTAGCCTAGAGGGGATTGCAAACTTTTCTGCTAAACACAACGCTGTAGGTACTTTTTATTTTTCATACTTAGTATGAACAACCAAAAAAAACACTTGAAAATCAGATTTAAAAAAGTAAGTGGCCGAAAATAAACAAAAAACCATCTCTTTTTCCGTCATGGTTAAAAGTAAAGATAACATCTTCTACAAAATTAAAAGGTTTCTTGTTTTAAAAACATCTTCACAAAAAAATTCTTGACGGCCAGCTCCAAAAACAAAATGGAACATTTTAATTTCTGCAAAAAATTACGCTTCTCTATGAATGTTCCGTATTCAAATGACGTCCCGGCCGTAGCTTCCACGTCGCGTGCATTCAATCTTGGTCTGCGTACACTGTTTGGTACAAACAAGATGGATGTGATAAACTACATTATATAACCGCAATGTATAATAACGTAACACAACGCTTGTGAACTCGGAAGGATTAAGCCAAGGTTTACCTACTATCGCACATTTCCAGTTTACCTTAGAAGATTATAGAGTTATGGTTGCCTATATCAAGTTGCCTACAGTAAAACAGAGACGTATCTAAACTGTAACTGAATTTAAAACATTTAAACAACAAAGTTATGTTTACCACGAATGAGGTTTTAATTCCATTAACAGACTTTTTACGAGAAACAACAAAAACCTAATAATCGCTTGCTTAAAATAATCGCAAGTTCCATAAACATAAAGGCTGAGTTCCACAACTTAAGACGTTCCAACACTAATTATACAAACCCAAAGGATTTCACGAGAAGACTTCTACTGTTACCAATTATTACAAGTTCAAGTTGTACGCAGTGTATGGCATCCGCGGCCCAAAGTGACGTATACGTCAGTGCGCTCCCGTCCGCTCCTTATTCAGTACCACGCAGCCTCTTGCCGAGGTAACATCGTTCCGCGGTAGATACATACCCCTATTATAATTCGCCTCGTTCGACCGAACATTGTCGTGTGGAGTGCAGTGAATAAACGTGGTAGTGCTCTTCGAATGATATGGTCGCCTGGTACCGGATCGGACTTATGTTTTTAAATGAAAAATGTAAGTACTGTTTTGATGTTATTTTTTAGGAGATGCTCTATGCAAGTCTGTCAATTTAATTACCTTAATTACTACGAATGATTGTTTGAAAAAAAAAATACAGTAGTTATACAACGTAAATTAGACGCTTATCCTTTTAACTTACGGTATGTTTGTCTTTTAAATTGATTGAAATACTAAACATCGACACTAGCTGTGTACAGCGTGCGTAATTAAAAGAGTATTTTTGCAAAAACCTAGTTATTATTCGACCCATTTTTAATTTTAAACTTATAGCCTTACGATGAATAGGTATAATCTCTTTCTTTCCCAATATTGTTCTGAAGGAAATAAACTCTTCTGGAGAACCAATTATCCACGTTTAAAAGACACTAATAAAAAATTAAAGACGATGCCTATAAGTAGGTACATTAATATTTAACTCAAAATTTGAGTGACGTTAATAAAACAGAAATAGTTAAATAAGTAATTCCATACCTGATTCTTCAATCACACTTGCCCAAAGTAAATATAGTTTTATAACGTTCTTCGAATTTTATTTTTAACCTAAAATAAAATTCGAAGGACGAAGAAACTATAACAGCAAAAAAAAAAAAGATTCCAGCTGGTAGGTTACCTCATAACCATCAAAATCATATGAAGCGAGGATATCAAAGTGAAATAGCTTTCGCTTACTGAGAAAATCATTTTTCCCTTTTCATGAAAAAAAGCTCTGAGCGCAAAGAGCTTCTAAAGCGAATCCAGTAGCTTTTATGAAATCGGAGCAGGAATGCGATTTTAAAAGTTAAACAGATACTTCAAAGATGCAGTTTATTGAGTACCTACTGTAATATCTGGGATCTAGCTACAAGAATGAAGAACGTGTTAGATTTTCAAACAAATTCATTTCCTTCATAAATCTAGATTTTTTATGCAAACGGGCGCGATGTCAGCTACCCCAGTTGACTCTCTATTCTTTTCTATTGTAAAAATGAAATAGTTTTATCCTTAAAATATGCCATTAACTTAATAATGCCACCAGAACCTCTGCAGTACCTATAGATAGGAAAGCATTCCATTTACACTTTAGGTTTAAGAAGTTGGACAGTCAGAGGACAGACGGTTACGCCTCGAAGTGACACGGTTCATTTCAACGTATTCACGCAGGTTTCCTATTATTTGATCTAACTAGTTAGGAATTCTGTTTATTTTAGATTTTTTGCCAAATAGAACCTTTTATAGTGTAGCTTTTACTTCTCACCATAAAAAAACATGATATCTTTATGATACATAATCACATATTTACAGAAAAAAGGGTTCACGATGTGGTGTTTTGTTTACGCAATAAGCATCTTTGTACAATACAATTTATCACCTTATTTACATAAAATATGTTATGGTCACTTGGACCTACACATTCATTTCGGAAATATTTGTTGAGCAACAAAACCACGTCTGAAGCAATTACTATATTCGGTTTTCATTCGGTTCGATATCAGTCAGCGCCAAATCATGTCGGGTTGGGCTCGGCACGATTCTAGCAAAGCCGAGCGGGTTTTCCCCGAACTAAATTTTGGTAGATGATAAGTATAGTCATCATCTACCAACCCGTATTGGTATATACACCCACGTGGTGGAATACAGCCCACTCCCTCTCATAGAGACGTGGCCTGTAACATGTAAGTGTGTAACATCCTCTGCCGTCAGAAAACATATTGACCTTGAAAGGACATTGCCACGATCGGGGCAACCTAGAATGTAATGTATTCAAACAATAATGCTGTCATTACTTACACAAGTGGGAATTAACAACTATCATACATCATTCTGACATTGTCTCAGGACAATAAATTATTTATTCATTATATTATGGTTAGTTTTTGAAAAGGTTTTTGTTCTGTATTAGGACAGTTACAAGCACGTGCCATGACTTAGTTCTTTTTTTAAAAACTTTGTTTTAAGAAATACAACTCTGTTTGTTTTTAATGTATGGCCAGCAGACTAATTTCAAAGTTGGAAAGCCATAAAAGACTTTCCTGTTTGTTTTTCGAACATGATTTAATCTCTTATTGATCCTCTGAAAAAAAAGAAACCAGTGTATGTAGTTACTAAGCCGGAATCGAATCGCTGATGCTTCCTTTACCCTTATAATCCTTGGGTAGAAACTTATTACGATACTCATTGTCAGAGTTTTCTCTTCAATACGAGGATTAAGGGTAGTTTAGTAACCTTAGATTTCGTATTGCTTTGCAACCAGCTTAGCAATACGAAATCTGAGATTCGGATGATTTGTGTTTCTTAAGTCTTTATTAAATACCTGGGACCCATTGTATAGGTGCATACAAAACCTAGTTTTGATTTTTGATTCGTGGATCACTATTGTGCGTCTTATTTCACTATTTTGCGTGCGATGCTCACGCTAGTAATTTATGTAAAATTGTTCATTTTTTTATAGTTTTTTTTTATTATTAACGTTCGTTCGTTAGTTCTTTGTTATTAACAACTAAGTATGTTTCAAAATAGACTTTAAAATATGGTGCTATTGGAGTCATTGATGTCACTTTTTCACGTAGGTAGACAATTCGCGGTTCTTCGATACTAAGAAACAATAACGAGCTGAGAAAGTACTGAATAAGATGCTAACACAAAATTTACTTTTAGTTCTTCTTTGGGTGCTACTAAACTCGTTCCTAACAAAATAAACCAAATAATATTCTAACCAAATACGCACCGTAGGTAAACTTCTGCGCAAAGTCCTTCATAAAAATACGAAAATTCTTTTACACAGTGTTGTTAGCGAGGCTTTACTGTCAAGATCCGCTTTCAGCATGGCGTGAAACAAGTCTTCTGTGGATTTAAACTTTGTTACAAAAATTGTTAACACCCTTCCAGCCTTTTTTGTCACCTGAAATGTATGTTTATTTTATAAAGCGTCATTTTACAAAACAAGTGCTACAAAGAAGAATATTTTTTTGAGGTTTCTGTATTTTACACAGTCGTCGGTCTAAAATAGATGGTAACCCTTTTTTGTTCTTTTATAAACATTTTTTTGGTTTTTGTGGTTTAAAACGTTGTCCCACATACGTCACCGTTCATATGACTGATGAAGTTTTCATTTTTATTCCTAACGTACATAAATTGGTTTGTTCTAGGCAGCTAACAGTTTTTTATAGATATATACTCGTATTTGTGTGACGCATAATTATGTATGTTACTGGATGCTAGGAATGATCTACGAATGTAAATCTTATGTCATCTAATTAATTCGGAGGAATGAGAAAAATGTCGTGAGGAGAGTGTTGAGTATGAATGTAGATGGGCAGGGTATATGAGTAGAGGAAGACCAAAGAAACGATGGATGGACTGTGTAAAGAATGATATGTCAAGAAAAGAGGTGTCTGATGAGATGACGAGTAATAGAGAAGTATGGAAGAAGAAGACATGCTGCGCCGACCCCAAATGAATTGGGATAAGGGCAAGAGAATGATGATGTAGTCTAATTAATATCATTAGTATTGTTAAGCAGTAACCTACATTGTATATTCATTCATATCAAACATTAACTAGTAAAAACTTCTAATACAAACCGTCCGGCCTCCAACTTTCCTTCTTTCGAACTTATGTATCACGTACTTACCACAAAATAAAACACTAGTATTAAAACTTGACTTTTACCGAACTCCCACAAAATAGTTCCGAAATCCTATATTCTCGACCTAGTTTTGGAAGAGCTGCCTTTTATTGAATACCTACTTTCACACTACAACTTATAACTTATGCGGTGGCTCCAATATCTGGTTTTTGGTACCTAACTATATAAGTGCGAATTCTAAGCATGAGGACCTAAGTTTGATTCACGGGTCGGGCAAAATGTTATTGAGTTTTTCCGTCAGGATTTTCTCAGCAGCAGCCACGGAGTCTGTATTTATGCCCAGTTTGTGGCAATAGGCTAGCCCCCTATTACATGGGACTTAAACATAACTGGCGAAAATGACGGTGTACTATTAGGTGCATCTCTGCCTAACCCTTTGTAGATTACAGGCGTGATGTGTAGGTACTTTTCGAACCCATTACTTAAGTTAATCCAGTATTCTCTTGGTATTAATCGAGCTGCCAGTGTATCAGGCTTAAAATTATTATAAGGGCCACTTACGTATGAAATATGTCAGATTTACGAGGTCTCTAATAACTTTGTTCTAGATTTCGATCATAGTATTCTTAGTAGTGAATCGATTTATAAGGCTAACTATCGTGTGATATTGGAGCTGAAAATTGGCCACGGCAGTTGCAGTTTTACATTCATATTGAATGAAAAATGACACTGATATTAAGGTACTATAGATTTCTGTGGAACTTTTTTTACTTTTATTGAATGGTTGATTTAGACCGCTGCCGCTGTACTGAAACGAAATGAAGTAAAAACAAAATCAGTTTGTGTTTATGGTGAACCGATAAAATAGTATCAATGGACTGGACTATCTTTTAATAGTTATCAACTGTATTCACCAGTATTGGATTATTTATGAATATGTTAAGTACCACGTAGTTTTACCACAAATGTAGGTTCCCCGAAGGAGATTGTAACCCCTTTTTTTTTGGATGTGAAAACATCAAATGACTCCTCCCGTTCTGGGCGGAGTAAAAGGGAGTGTCAGACTTCTAGTGACTAAAACCCATCCGTGTTCCTTCTTTGCCCTTTGTGTTCCAGGGCCACGGTATCTCTTTCGAACAGTCTCACAGCACCAGCAGGCAACGGCCCTTAGATTATAATCCTTAAAAAAGTCTATACTAATATTATAAAGCTGAATAGTTTGATTATTGGTTGAACACGCTAATCTCATGAACTACTGGTTCGATTTGTAAAATTCTTATAATGTTGGATAGTCCATTTATCAAGGACGGTTATAGGCTATTAAAATTTCACGTGGACGAAGGTCGCGGGCAACAACTAGTAAAAAATAAAAAGAACTTCGTAAAGTAATAGTTTTTAAGAACAAAGTAGAGCAGAGATTGTGTTAAATAATACCTGTTATCTAACCCCACTATACCACAGGGTGTTCACCCGCAAGGCTAAATTCCATCTTCACATTGCCAATATTCCATTTCTAGGAACAAAACAGTTTGCCTTATCATTCATTAAAGGACTGCTCACAGGGGGAATTCGTTGAGGCTAGAACGCTAGAATTATTTTCACGAAAAGGTGAATAGGCATCTTTGAGATAAGCGCTAGTATTAAGGGCACGTCTTGGCTTACTATCAGCTGAATACAATGTCTACGATAGGCTTTATAGAGGAATGTTGTCTTATACTAACAATTCGCTGATTTGAGATATCGACAACGCTACGTAGCGTATAGCTATTTATTTCGATAAATTGCCAATTTTGCCCTAGGCTGCCGATGACAATTTCCTTAAGGAAAAACTCAATGCTTTACTTAACAATATCCAACGAAGTCATAGCGCCTGGCTGATACAATTAGGGCCACTAATTAAGACACATTTCTATGGATAGTACAGCCGAAATTTTAATCAGTCTGAGTCTAGACGCATTTGTAAGGCAGGGTTCTAAATACGGGTGAATTTTCAACCTAGCAATCAAACGCCACTTTGTGTATCAAGCAGTATTGATGAATGGTGTCGAATATACCGTGACTTTTTAGTCGTCTTACAAAAGTGGTCCACTCAATGTACCCGACATAAAATAGCTCTAGGCGCGTTTTTTTTTTACCTACCATAATAGGTACAAAGAAAAATAAATAATACATTAGAATTAAATTATGAAACTTCCTGTTAATGATGTTTATGTTTCAAACGGAAGAACATACCTACCCAGCGCTCGGCTCCAGTAGATCATCGCTCGCAACAGGGTGTTTTATCTACGTCATGCGTCATAACACTGAATAATATTTTTATTTTTAAATTATTAAAACCTTATAAATACCATTTTTTTTTAATGAATGTTTAGTAGTCATTGGATTGAAGTGGGCTCAGGTCAGATAGGCAGTCGCTCCATGTAAAATACTGGTATTCAGCTGCACCCGGTTAGACTGGAAGCCGACCTCAATATAGTTGGGAAAAGGCTAGGCAGATGATGATGGATACATAAAGTGGGCTGTCGTTGTAAGACGACTAGAAAGTCACGGTGTATAATAAAAACAGTGCGAAAATGGGGTTATGATTGACATCAAAACTGTCGATGGATATTAAAGCCAGTTGCTAAACTAGAACTCATACCACATTTTCGATTCACAGTCGGTTTTACGACTGAAAAACTGAAACCGCTGACAATTTTCGTGAAGTATGTACCTGAGAATTCCAACTTTGCCGGACCATTCCGTGATTTATTTAACTTTTTACAACAGATTGTGCAGCTTTCTAGCACTTTGCAGCGCTTGTTCAGAAAACCTCGAGTCCTGTAAAATAACAAAACCATGTTTGTAGTAGTTTTATTTCACAAAATAGGTATCGTATCGGTTGGTTGGAAGACTGGAAAAAATAGGGTACTTAATAAGTAGTTGGTGGAAACAGTTGTCGGCAATTGTCATAATTACCCACCTACCACACTTACTGAAGCGGTTGTTGTGTACAGTGTTGTTATTAGCAACTAGCCTCTGGATTCTACTTAGCTTACAACTTTAAAATCAAAGTTAAGTCGTGTACTTCAATGTAAAAACTAAAAAAAAAAATGAAAATAAATATAAATAAATGGCGCTTTTGAATGACAAAAAATCAATTAAATGGGTAACTGATTTGATTGGTTGCTGTTATTTCTCTCATTCTCTTTAATCTTTCTAATTCAAAGTCTTTCTATCCCCCATTTCTCACTTTGAATCGACCGAGACAGCATGCGA
Source organism: Noctua comes (assembly GCA_963082995.1). Classification (NCBI taxonomy): domain Eukaryota; kingdom Metazoa; phylum Arthropoda; class Insecta; order Lepidoptera; family Noctuidae; genus Noctua; species Noctua comes. The sequence goes on along the minus strand of OY720280.1, from coordinate 8,832,048 downwards.
CCCAAACGGTGACTCAAAATTGAGTAGCGTCTGACTTTTGAGACCGGAGTAACACAATTTGTTGGCATTTCTACAGAAAAGAGAGTTGGAAAAAGCATCATCAGCTATCTGCCCTAGTCCCGTGTTATCTATGGTAGGCGTACGAGTTTTTTTCTTCCATTCTCCTCTGTCAACCGTCACGGTATCAGGGTTGGATAAAGCATTCATATTAAAGTTTCCTAGCTAGTCATATTTTACTTAGAATAGCGGGTAGATAAGAGAGTTGTCTGTTTTTAGGTTAATAGAACTTGTCGGGAGCTCCAGATACGATGTTAAGAGCGTTTACGACTTACGGCATTTCATACAAACTTTCAAGGACTTTTTTTAAATGACTGAACCGATTTTAATGAAGCTTCATACGTATAAGCACGATACATAGGACTAAAAAGTAATCAGAGAACATTTTCGAAATGACCTAAAAAAAAAAGATAATTCTATTTCTATGGTATATTTAAAATCGGTCTAATTTAGCTAACACAATTTTTCGAAAATTTTCTCTGATAACTTTTTAGAGCTATGTATCCTGCTTATGCATATGAAGAATTGGTTCATTAAAATCATTAAAATCGGTTAACTCTTTTGCGAAAAAAAGGACTTGAAATTTTATAAGAAATGCCGTAAGTCGTAAACGCTCAGTTCGATGCCCCAAGACAAAGCAACTTAAAAATTTAGTTATAAACAACTTAGAGAGATCATCATCATTCATATCATCATCATCATTCTCTTGCCCTTGTCCCAATTCATTTGGGGTCGGCGCAGCATGTCTTCTTTTTCCATAAGTAAGTAACATGGGACAGAGGCTGGAAGATAATGATGCTGTTTCCAATTCCCTTTTCTGTAAAAATGCCAACAAATTCTGTTACTCCGGTCTGAAAAGTCAGACGCTACTCAATTTTGAGTCAACGTTTGGGTCGCATGCTGTCTCGGTTGATTCAAAGTGAGACGTAAGGGATAGAAAGACTTTTAAGAATGTCTTAATATTATGGCTGAATAAACGGGGAGCTAAAATACTGTATTAATAAAGAGAGGGACTTGGACATAAACAGTTGATTCGAAGACCTCACAAAGTAATTTCCCAGTCAACAAAATGAGTAGAAAAAGACTTTAAAAGTGTAAAATGAAGTGCACTTTGCAGCACAAACATATTTAACTCAACATGAACTCGGTCTCTCGAGGTTTAATGTGTTCTAATCCTATTATATACAGCATGTTTTTAATTTTGAAACGCACCAACCACATAAAAGTAACAAACAAGCCCGACCCAGTATTTTCTACACATTTTTTGCCAAGTCTGGTGGCAGATAACCGAGTCTTGCTTATTACGTAGCTTAAAATAGATGTGCTTTTTGCGAACTAGTTTCTGACCCACTTCAACTTCCGTGACGTAAATCGAAAATGAAATTTTATTCAAGCTGCGATGTTATGAAATTGCGTTACAAACACCTATTTGATGGGCTGACGTTTATTGAGAACCTTTTTGCTCAAATACTGAACAAAAGCCAGTTGTTTTACATACGTCACATTATTTGATATGGAGATTGTAAAACGATATTCACTGAGTAAGGAGTGCTTTATATTTGTTCGGGACGTCGGAACATTTGATTTGTCAGTACTTTTTTAACAAGTCGCCCCGATTCAAGAGCAGTGGTGGCCTAGTAGTACCGAACCCGACTTATTATAACTTATGGTCATTGGTTCGAGCCAGTGCATTACTTTGTGTAATTTATTTCATCACCACTGCTCTCAAAATGGTGAAGGAAAACATCGTGAGGAAACCGGTCTAAAACCAAACAATCTAAGAGATGTGACGTCTACCAACCAGCACTGGGCTCGCGTGGATTTTTGCCTATTCCCTCTCCTAAAGAGGCCTGTGTCCCAACAGTGGGAACGTTATAGGCTGAGTCCGTTAATGCCGACCCGAATGGCTTCACATATACGGTATCGGTGCTTTTCATTCGCCTCGTGCAGTCCGATATTGCCGCGCAGATGTACAGATGCTAACACATCAAGCTACCCGAAACTGTAAAATTTTCACAATCAACCTTGAACTTAATGCTTTAGCGATAAAGTTGAAAATCTATTAAAGAAATTTGACCGATTGTAGTAGTTTGATGTTTGGGCGTCTGTACTACTGCGCGTACAGATGGTCGACTACTTTCCATCCTTATCCCCTGAGTAATAAGGTTGAAAGTGGTCGACCGCCTGTGAACGTAGTAGTACCTACCGAATCATATTGACCCAAACGTGTGCGTACTCCTTAAGGTAAGTGTGTTTAGACAGATTATATTATCTGTGGCTATTTTTAAGAACATGATAAATGATGTGTCAACAACGAAACTAGTAATTATTTTCATTTGTATTACCAGGAAACTACGAGCATATCTGATATGTAACTGTAGTAATAAACATTAAATATGTAGACCACTACCAGTGGCAGTGTTCCAAAAATTACGTACCTATTTGAGTGGATAGTCATTATTTTCAGCAAACAAATAAACTGATACGATTCATGCATAGCGGGAATTACGACAATAGCTGTGCTTATTATAAACAAGAATGCTTTTATACAGCAACCAATATTTTATTAAATGTAGTGTCATTTTCAATAAATGAACATCCTGGCTGGGAAAGTTTGAGGTCGTTGTTATAGAGGGGCTGATTTAAAAGCCCACTGAATTTAAAATTGGTTCGTCTATTTCATTACTATAACTACGAGTACATCTCATACTGGTATTGTTTCGATAACTCACTTTTGTTTGGTTTTTAGACACGAAAACCTATTTAAGTGCATACACCACCACGCACCACACGCTATAATTACAAAAAAAAATATAGATATTTTTTGGTAGTGTATTTACCACTGTACGGCAGTTTCTACAAATCTTCGCAAAAACTGAAAAGAATTAAGCCGCAGTTTAATTATGTAGTTGAATAGTTTGAATATTAACGGTAATAAAAAAACTATTCTGGTATTTTCCTCAGTTTCTACGAATAAAAACTAATATTTCAAACAACAAGAGATCCGAACAGCTCAAGTATCTCATTTACATTTTTACTTTAAAGTTATATTTATAATCTATGTAAATTCTCGTACAAAAGAATGTTTGTCACAGAGAAGTAAAAAACGTCCGTAGGTTTGTCCAAATCTAAAATACCCCACATTTCCCTCTTGGGGGTCATTAGTTCCAAGCCAGTACATTCGTATCCCACTGAAAATTTATTAGGAAAAACAAATTAGGATTAAAGCACCGGTTTTTAATCCTAATTTGTTTTTCCTGATAAATAACGTATAAACAGAAAAGTTCGTAGCGCTTTTGCTACGAAAACCGTAGCACATGTTTTGGTGTTTATATTTTGGTATTTTCCTAACTCATTTCTATAGATGGTAAGTATTGTGACTATGCGTTAGTATTTAAGAGATATATGCATGGAACGACCTCTTTATCAAGTGAAAGGTGAGAATTTTGACCACAAAAGATCGATAATTATTATTCTCTTAAGCCGTACTTATAAGTGACTTATGTTTGACTGCCTCATTGGTCGAGTGGTAGCAAGCGCGACTGCTGAGCTGGTTCAATTTCCAGATTAGGTAAAGTGTTCTTGTGTTTTCCCATCATCAATTTCTCAGTAGCAGCCACTTGTGCTCGGTTGTTGGCTTGCTTGGGATATTACATGGGACTTAAATAAAAGTGGCAAAATGGGGGTAATCTATTAAGTACACTTCTACCTAATGCTCGGGGGATTACAGGCGTGATGTTATGTATTTATGTATATAACAATCAGGCTAATAAATATGTAGCAATGTACAAATAATGTATCCCAAGCACCTCTACCAATAGCTATAAAAGTAACTTCATTACTCTGCTGTCGTAAAACTTGAAGCACATAATTCTTGCTTACACACTGTTAACGTCCCACATTACAAGCTGATACAGAATCCTTTAGATCAAATGTCGACGACGCCTTCGAAGAAAGGCCTATAAAAATGATAAATTATTCTTAATATAACGTTTGAGGGAGTGCTTATGTCACGCCGACTAGGAGATAAAAGTCTAAGGCGCGATGCATACAAGCGGCAAACTGTGGACAGCGGGCAGTTTGTGCTTTGTCCTTTGCATAAAAGAAGCGAGCGAATACGAAGAGGAGGCGATACTTGCATCCCGTGCCATAGCTTCACGCATTGTGTCGTTTATTAACATGCATTGAACATGCCTTAGTAAATTTTGATGATGCCCTGTTGTTTAAGTAAAATGAACAAATGGGGAACTAGTTATAACAATTATTATACCTTTGGACAAGATCGGGGTGTCGTGCGAATACTTAGAAGCTAAGACCAACTTGGATGTAGTTGGTCTTACACACACACTCACACAAACACGAATAATCCAAATGTCAAATAAATAAAAAAATAATAGTTTTTTCTGAATTCTGCAATTATGGCTATGTTGACTTTAGTTTTAAAACACTTGCTCTGCCTGTAATTATTTTCTAAAACTGAAGTATGCATGGGCTTGTACCATTGCCCTTAATACAAGTTATTCCATAACTGTTTTGTTAACTAGCATTAAGTCAAGTGCAGATTTAGATGTTTCTATATAATGTTAACATTGTTATTTGATTTAATAAATAAATTTGAAATTTGAATGGGGAACTAGTTATAACAATTATTATACCCTTGGACAAGATCGGGATGCCGTGCCCATACTTAGAAGCTAAGATCAACTTGGATGTAGTAGGTCTTAATACTAACTTAAGTTATCCAACCCGTCGCTCGGTCGACAGCAAAATTTCAAAAACCTGTATGTTCACGATGTTCTAGTCTCTTCTCTGTGTGCGAGGAAAAATAGTTCAAGAAGCATTCGATAAATTTCGTGATATAATGGATATAATAAACTAATATTCGACGCACAAACGAAACATGAACTGAAACTTAAGTGCTCAATAATTTTTGGAAAAATAAATTGATAAAACGCTACTTTTCTGAAATTTTACTTTAACGTAAAATAACTAAATGAGTTGAGTATCGAGAAAAAGACCTTTCGATGAAATGAAAAGCCATATAAATGTAACGACGATTTTAATTGAATCGAAGAAAATTCTGCGTAGTGTTATTGGAAACAAGAACGGATGAGCCGATTTTCAGTAAAAATGAGGAACGGAAAAAGAAGGATTATCGTTTCAAAATTTGTAGTATAATTCCATGCCTTTTAAAAAACTTGAGCCAAGCTTTTTGGATAAAAAGAAAGTTGGTGGTCATTTTTTTCTGCAAACCACACTTTTTGTTAACTAAGCACGCGGCTCCTAAGAGCAGGAAGACATTATGTGAGGCCCATAAAAATGATATATCATTCTTAATCTGAGGACAGGGTAGTGCCCGCTAAGCTGAGGTAAAGAAACGAGTATGTAGAATACTGACTTTTTTAAAGCGATATAATATTTCTAGCGTCTGCCTCGTTGGCCGAGTGGTCCCAAGTCAGACTGCTGAGCATGAGGTTTTAGGTTCGATTTCGGGGTCGAGCAAAGTGTTATTGGGTTTTTCCATCAGGAATGCCTTAGTAGCACCCACGGAGTCCGGATTTGTGCCGGGTTGATGGCAATAGGCTCGCCCCCTATTACATGGGACTTAAACAAGACTGGCAAATATGGGTGTACTATTAGGTGCATCTCTGCCTAACCCTTCGGGGATTACAGGCGTGATTTTATGTTATATCATCACGCCTGAAATCTTAATATACATATTATATTAAAGCTCTAAGTCGGAATATTTGGTTATACAACATTATTTTTAGTATATGCGAAACCTGAATATAGTTTGTTCAGAATAAGTAATCGATTCCAATGAGGAGGCGCGCGCGTGGGCGCGCTGCGTGGTGACCACGTTTTGTACATAGATTCTTTACATAAAAATAAATAATAATAATAATAATTTGCTTGGACCCTGTTCCCGATACCGGTGGGCTACAATTTTTATATTTTTAAATGTTTTTTTCATATTGTTTTTTTCTAAAGAATATTTAAAAAAGTAATTAATTTGTATATAAATAAATAAAGGAAATAATAATAACACGTGTTTCAGGTTTCGAATATACTGAAACTAATGTTGAATAAGGGTAAAATCAGTAAAAGGGTAATAAAATGTTTTACTTGATTTCCAAACACAATTTGGGTTATGTCTAGTTGTATGTTTATATGAGGCGATACCCAAATGTACTAATTGGTTGTTCATGTAAGTACTAAATCTCTTTAGAAAAATACTAAGCTTTGCCATGTTTAGTCGAATTGTTTTTCTGGTACGATGAACCAATTTTTAATTCATGTTTTTTATGTAACTACTGGATTTCTTAGTGCTTGGTTTAGTGGTGAACTAGCTTTTGCCCGCGGCATCGCCCGCGTGGATGTCGAAAAATATCCCACCCGAACAAACATAGTTACTTACCTTCATCCCCCTTTTAACCCTTCGGGGATAGAATTATCAAAGACACGTATAAATTAATTTTCAATTTTCAGCCTAAACACAAAATTTGAAGATCCTAACTTCAAAACTGACGGACTTTCATATAAACTTCCATCTCCTATTTTGCCCCTTTAGGGGTGGAATTCCCAAAAATCCTTTCTTAGTGGATACTTACTCTTCACAAAGAACACACTGTGTAAGTTTCATGTCTCTAGGACTAGCGGTTTGGGCTGTATGTATATCACCCAGTCAGTCAGTCAGTCAGTTTACCATTTTATATATTTAGATTGACTTACTATACTTTGAGTATTTTCTATAAAGTCATTCTTTGTAGTTAAAATTATGTTCGTCTTTTGTAATAAGGTCTAGCCCATCCCATTAGTGTCTTCTGAGTCGTAGCAGATCCCAATCCCACCACTGTGCACTGGTTTTACTTTAAGCGCTTGGCAAATAAACTTGGCAACCACTTTTAAACGCCAACATCCAATCGCAATACGTCGCAATAAATCGCTACCTGTAGGTAGTAAAAGACAGGTTCATGTATAAATATAAGAAAATATAGAAATGTATTTTAAGCTATTTTATGACAACATATCATTTATTTGAAAAAGACAGTGATCGATAGCAGATATTTTCTTCTCTTTCAAAGTGATTTTCAGGAGACGTTACAACTCTTTCATCTTCGTTCAATTGATCATTCAAGGTTTCTCCGATTTACGTAACTTTCTCAGGAAAGATACGGAAATATAATAATAAATGTTACGAAGTCTTATCGAAGTATCGCCGAGCAATTTCTCGTAGTTTCATAAAAGTTAATAGCTTTTTGTGTGCCTAGTTTATTTCTGAATGAATACTTATGAATCGAGACCTTGAAGAAACCAAGTTTTTAGAAGAAAGTGATTCGTACCTAATTCTGTATCGTGGGTGCATTTACAAACATTTAAACTTATGTTCCGTGCGGTAATCGAACTCGCGACACGCAGCGCAGCAGGCGATCGCTCTGCCACTGCGCCAACCGCGCCGTCAATTTAATAATATATATTTTGTAAATTTTTATACAATCGTGTATTTTATACTTTTATTAGCAGTAAGGTAAAACTTAAAGGGAAATTATTTAATATAAAAATTTAATTGGCGACCAATAAAGGTTGTAAATAGACCCTTAACATAGCCGAAAGGCACTCGTTCTCCCTTCTAATTTCACTGTAGCTGCCAACCTATTATTTTTGCTTCCCATTTTAATTATTATTAAAACCCTAAATCAGATTAGTTTGTCGCCGCGTTAAATACATGCCAAACGTAAACAATAATTAATAATTACCAGATTTCTGTGAAATTAACAAGAAAATAAACAGTTGATCAATTTCTATTACTAATTTCATCAACGTCAAGGTTTCCTTATAATACCTACCATTGGACAGAATTTGCCTGCCGTTGCGTTTCATCCATTGAAACTCAAGTATTACGTCCCAAATTCTTCATCCTTTATTCAGCCATAGATTTCATTGAATACAGACAGATTTCGTTTGAAAATACATTGAATACCCACAGGAATTTGCAAGTATCTCGATTGAATAATATCTGTGTAGGTATATCTCGGTTTTTCGAAGACAACAATAGGGAAACGGGACAAAGACTTAGTATTCCCGAAATACTTTCTTATTGTGGTCACCCAACTTCTTTTATTCGTGAATTCAGGTTTTAAATTACGTAGAACCAGAAGCATGTTCGTTAAAGAGGATTCTTAATAAATTATCACAAAAATGTTCATTTGAAATGGAAACAAATCTTTTTTCCTAGCGACAGGTGTGATTAATAATTGTCAGTTTTTCGGATTCCACTTATTAGAATTTTCTGTTAAAGTAACTTTTCGCATTTAAATCACTTACATCTGTTTGGCCATTCCTCGCATTTAAATGTCAATCTATTAAATTAAATGGCGAAAAAAACGGAGACCCGATTTGAATACATACATTTTTTATTTCTGAAATACGTCCAAAAGCGGCGCAGAAGGTATTTTTAAACGGGACAAAAGAAAAAGTAACATTTTGTCATGTTAATTAAAATAACCAGCTTTACAAAATTAGTCACTTACAAAGAGATGAGTGGAATAACATTACTGTTTTTTGTTTCAAATACTAAAAGGTACACTTTTTTCGAAAAGAATTTTTAAACTAGCCGTAACTAAATTAGAGTTAAAAGAACGAATAAAATATAGATAGTTTTAGAGGAGCTCGTGGCTAAATAATAACAGCCGCTCGGGTCGATCTTTAGGTTAAGCCGTGCTTGCCTAGGTTGGTCTGTGGATGGGTGACCGCCCATTACATACCGAGTTTCCTCCGTGCCTCGGACACCACGTTAAGCCGTTGGTCCCGGGTGTCATTTGTAGATCTTTGACAGTCGTTAGGTAGTCAGTGGCCCAAAAAGTCTGACAAGCAGTCTTACCAAGGGGTATCGTATTACCCAGTACAAATGGGTTGTGGAGGTCAGATAGGCAGTTGCTCCATGTAAAATACTGGTATTCAGTTGCATCCGGTTAGACTGGAAGCCGACCCCAATATAGTTGGGAAAAGGCTAGGCAGATGATGCTATTTAAATGTACAGACTCCAGCACATCAGGCTACTTCAATCTGTCAAATTTCTTTAATAGATTTTCAACTGTATAGCTAAAGCATTAGTTTCAAGGTTGATTGGGGAAATCTGACAGTTTCAGGTAGCTTGATGAGCTGGCGTCAATACATAACATTTGATTGCTACATTTTATTCATTTATGTTATTTCAATTCGAAGATATTAATAATATGTCGGTGTATAGTTGCTTATAATGTAGGAACAGTTATTGTAATCTTTAAATTAGATAAAGACTACAATAACTGTACCTACATTATAAGCAACTATAGACCGACCGCTTTAATAAGTCCTAGCGAAGGTATCAATTTAAATGGAATATTCTGAAGGTTCATCACGTATTGGTTCAATTAATATCATAATACCTATGTGGATTATGGTTATTTTAAAGCAAATAACCTGTGGGATATTGTTAGGACTTTGTGGACGCTTAATGTGCCTTTGATCCCCATCAAAGGCACATTAAGCGTCCACAAAGTAAGGCGGAGGACTCATTAAAGCGGTCGGTCTATAGAACTTATGGCACGTCTTCGCCTGCATGCAGATCGGAAATATTCCTGCAGGGACGTACTGCCGCGATAAAAATATCCTATGTACTAATCCAGGTTACATTTGTGCTAAATAATCATCATTTAAATCCATTCAGCCCTTAAGGTGGGAAAAGTGAAGTTAAATACTTTCTTATTTAGGTATAATAATATGTATTTGTCTGGGTATCATTAATAAATATTATTATACAATATTAGTATGGATTAGTGTGAACTGATACAAGCCAAAGAGTAATAATAAGGTTTAGTTAACCCAGAGCTAGGGTAAACAGTTTCTGGCTTGTTAACCAGAAACTTGTGCCAAGGTGTCACTTAGTACGATCTACACTACACGTCATTCGAATTACACGATTCTGCCAGAAAATGGCGGCAGTAAATAGGGTAAACTGGCACCAGTGGGCTATGGATTAAGAATTTGACACTTTAAAGTGTTTTGGTGTTTCAACTTGACACTATTTTCGACTTGGTCAAGTATAATGGCATTTTCATAGCCGTATGAAAAGTGACAGGTTGATCATTTTACCCCGTTACATGATTGAAAAACACACCTTTAATGGTAATCTCTTCGGGTTTTACTATTCAACAACTTTCATTGCGTTCCATACATTGTTAAGCAGACGAATATTTCAAACTTATGAGGCAATGGATTAGGAATTTCCTTATTGAAGGAAGTGTATTACGTATTTAAGAAAATTTCAGCCTAAATTGGTTTCCAACTTTTTACAACAAAAAAAAAACACGTAACATAACGCATTATATTGCTTTGAATAACATAACATAACGTCACGCCTGAAATCCCCGAAGAGTTAGGCAGGGGTTTCCATAAGAGTACACCTACATTTTGCCAGTATGTAATAGGGGGCGAACCTATTGCCATCAACCGGGCACAAATTTAGACTCCGTAACTGTTACAGAAAAGTTCCTAATGGATAAACCTAATAACACCTTGCCCGACCCGGGAATCGAACCCAGGACCTCATGCTCAGCAGTCGCGCCTGCGACCACTAGACCACTAGACGAACAGACGAACGAAACGTGTAATAAGGGGAGTAAAATAAACCTCAAATGAAAAATGAGATCTTAATACAAAGGACAGCGTTCAGTTTCGAGTGAACAGATTAATTGCTTGAAGCTACGAGTAAATGGCTAACCGTGAGTGTCGTGAAATATTTATAAATCTATTTTTTTCCGAACTTGACAAAAACGCGCAACAATCTTAAGATATTTACTTCTTATAACATTATCTTAGTTAATCATACATTATTTCAGTCACCTAAAATCTGTTTGCTAAAATAGAAATAATCTAAAATTAATTAATAACAAATAGTCTAAAAATAATTTCTACAATTTTTTTTTATATTTTTAAATGTTTTGTTTATATTATTTTGTAAAGAAATGTAAATTATATGTATAGAAAATAAATAAAGGAAATAATAACCTAAAATTGTTGCTACGCCGTGTAAAACCTACCTAACCCTTAATTTGACCTTCCTTCTTCCTTTGAGAACCAAGGTCAAACTTCCGAAAGGAAATAGAATGGAATATTTTAACAATAAACGATATTTGGTAGGTATTACATTTCAATCAAAACACGTGTGAGCAATAAACGAACAATATCGTGAACACCTACATGTTTACACCTACTTTTTTTTTTTTTTTTTATCTTGGTAAAATCATCAAATGAGTCCTCCCACCCAGGGCAGAGTGGGAGGAACTGTCAGACTTGTACTGACTAAAATCCACGGTGTCCTTCAATAGCCCTTTATGATCCAGGGTCACGGTAATTCTATAAGTCCCGCGACCCCGGCAGGCTTTCGCCCTCTAGAGGGGGGCCCCGTCATAATGCTGACACTCTTTGAGGCGCGCGTGGAACACAACGCGCCGTCGACCCGGGCATGGTCCATGGTCGGACAGCGAGTCGCCCATTACTCGCCGCCCGCAAGCCCGCGCCTACGGTGGCCGGAGATCGTCTGCCGACGTCCGGCGCCGTGGGCGTCTACCACTGCGGCTGGGGTGGAGGGAGGACGCTGTCCTCTCCCTCACGCGGCCCGCCTCCTCCTTCGCGAGCATGACTGCTTCGCAGAAGGAGGCGACCGCTTCCCACTCCGTCTCGCCCCGCAGCATGGCCTCGACCAATGCCGGGCGCGAGAGGTCTCCGCCTATCGCCGCCGTGAGGACACGGCGGTGCCCTGCCCAAGCGGAGCAGTCCTGCACCGTATGCTCCACCGTGTCCTCCGGGCGGTCCTCGCAGTGGTGACACCTAGGCGTTTCCTCCTTCCCCATCAGACACAGGTACCTCCCGAAGCTTCCGTGTCCGGTGAGGACCTGCGTTATGCGGTAGGTCAGGACGCCGTGACGCCTATCCAGCCACTCCTCTAAGAGGGGTCTTACCGCCGCGATTGCGGCGTGCCCGGACCTCGGTTGCGACAGTCGTTCCCTCCATACTGCCCTGAGATCGCGCCGGAGCTCTTCCCGCTGCGCCTCGACTTGTCGAGGCAGCAGCGATTCGCCCCGGCGCTGCGCCTCCACGCGCCACTCATAGACGCGCTGGAGGGCAGTTGCCTCCAGATCCCAGGGCAGCAATCCGGCAAGGAGGTTGGCCGATTCGCCGGCGATTGTGCGGTATCCTCGGATCATCCGGATAGCCATGACCCTCTGGCATGCGACCAGCCTCAGTGGTCGCCTCCGAATGCTCAGGGCCCACACGGGGGCCCCGTAGAGGGCCATGGACCGCACGACACCGGCGTACAGCCTCCGGCAGGAGGCGTTTGGCCCGCTGAGATTGGGCAGGAGTCGCCTGAGGGCGGCTGCTGCCCGGTTCAGCTTTGGGGCCAAACGCAGGAAATGCTCCTTGAAGTTCCACCGGCTGTCGAGGACGAGTCCCAGGTACTTCATCGTCCTCCCGACGCCGATGCGAACCCCTCCCACCGTTATGTGGGACTCAGACCGTGGCGCGTTCAGACGGCCATGAAAACACATGGCCTCTGTTTTGTGCAGCGCCACTTCGAGTCCCAACTGCCGGATCCTTCCAACGACTGTCGCAACCGCTTGCGTCGCCAGGTCGGCCGCCGCCTGGTGCGACTCTCCCTCCGCCAGGACTAGCGTGTCGTCGGCGTAACATATTACGCCGGCGCCGTCAGGGAGGTCGCCGCGCAGCACCCAGTCGTAACCGATGTTCCACAGGAGCGGCCCCAAGACCGATCCCTGTGGAACACCGCACGACATCTCTCGCCGGTTCCATTCTCCCCGGTGACCGGGGTAGATGACGGCTCTGTCCGTCAGGTAGTCCTCGACCGTGCGACGGAGGTAGGTCGGCACCCGGTGATACCGGAGTGCCTCCCCGATGCAACTCCAGGGCAGGGTGTTAAAGGCATTGGTGATGTCCAAAGACACCGCCAAGACGACCCTGCCCCGGGATACCGCAGCCCCCGTCGTGAGGGCTCTCACGCGCATGATGGCGTCCACCGTCGAGCGCCCCCTGCGGAAGCCAAACTGGCTCTCCGCAAGGTCCGGACCCATCCGATTCAGGTGCCCGACGAGGCGGTCTGCAATGACTCTTTCAAAGAGCTTGCCCACCTCGTCGAGCAGCACGATGGGCCGGAATGCGGACGGAGAGTCCGCAGGGCGCCCGGGCTTCTGGATGAGGACCAGTTTCCCCGTCTTCCAATGAAGCGGGAACCGGCCCCTCTCCAAGCACGCGCTAAAGAGCCCCCCCAGTCGAGGCCCGAGAGTCCCCGAGGCCAGGACCCAGGCTTTCCCTGGCAGGCCGTCGGGTCCTGGGGCGGTATTTTTGGCTTTGAGCCGCTGTACCGCCACTCTCAGGTCTACCTCGGTCACCTCTGGAGCGTCGTAGACGTCGTCGTCGCTGTGGTCCGCGTTTGCGCCAGCTTCGCCGCCAGGCACCGTCGAAGGCGGGGCCATAGGCGGGGGTGTACCTGTCTCCCCTCGCGATGGGAACAGGGCGCTCACCACGTCCTCCACGAACTGAGGCCGGAGACTCTGCGTCAACGGGGGAGCCCAGGGGCGGAACTTTTCTCGCACCCACTTATAGGGGCGGCCCCATGGGTCCCCGTCCAGAGTCCCCAGCATCTCCTTGCGGGCCAATTCCTTGGCCCGCCAGATCTCGTCGCGGAGGACGGTCTTCGCTGCCCTGTAGCCCTCGTACAGCTCCGCCTCTACAGTCGCCGCATCCGGAGGTCGGGTGCGGCGCCTGCGGAACCTGGAGTACCGGCGTCGCGCGGCAACGCACGCCTCGCGCAGCGCTGCTAGCTCGCGCGACCACCAGTACAGCTGACGCCGGGCACGTCCTTGCCGGACCCGGGGCATGGCCACGTCACAGATCTCCGACATGGCCTCCCGGAACCACTCCGCCTCGTCGTTGATGTCGGCAGGCCTGTCCGGTGGTGACACCCAGGCCTGCACGATCGAGGCTTCCAGGAATAGCTCCCGGTCCAGCTGCTTTAGCGCCCATCGCGGACCACTTGGGATCCGTCGGACCGGCGTGTCTGGGGTCTGGGCGGAGACGTCGAACCGGATATTCCGGTGATCGGAATAGGTCTCCACCTCCTCCACAACGCGCCAGTCGGTGACGCGCGGCGACAGGCCAGAGGTGGCGAACGTAACGTCCACCACCGACTCGCCATTCCACCGCACGCACGTGGGGACGGAACCCCGGTTCTCAATTACCAGGCCCTGCGCCAGGGCCCAGTTTTCAAGCATCCTGCCCCGCATATGGTCCGTGTACCGGAAACCCCAAGCCACATTCTTGGCGTTGAAGTCCCCGAGGACGAGCACGGGGAGGGAACCGAAATCGACGACGACGTCTCCCAGCTCCGATAAGGAGTCCTGGAACTCGGCGAGAGTTCGGCTCGGGGAGAAATAAACGCCTACCACGGCAATCTCCCCGAACCGTGCTGCGACGATCCCGTGCCCTCTCTTGACGAGATCGAGGGGTGGGGTACCGGCGGCGGCCGACGAGATGAGGGTCACCGAGCCGTCCAGGTCCGCCACCCAGTCATTTCTGGGCACGACAAAGTACGGCTCGGCGACCACGGCGACGTTGATCAACCACTGCGCCATGCTCTGGAGCAAGAGATCCTGAGCAGCGGCGCAGTGGTTGACATTCGCCTGGAGGAAGCGCAATGGGGCCATTAATCGGAGTCCATTGCAGCCTCCTCCAGAGCCCCTCGCGGGGGTACAGCCACGGCGGCGGCGGCGGCGGCAGTGGCGACGGCGGCAGCGGGAGTGGCGGCGACGGCGACGGCAGAGGGCCTACCTCTGCGCCTATTTTTGGCGGGTGGGGCGCAGGACCTGACCCCGGCCCGGTGATCGGCCGGCTTTCCAGCCGCCGCACATGCGAAGCAGTGCGGCGGGGCAGTGCACAAGCCGGCCTTGTGACCGGGCTGACCGCAGCGGAAGCACCTATCGCTGCGGTCCACCTCCGAGGTGCAATTGCATGCCGCGTGGTTGCCCACTTGGCAGCGGAAACACCTCAGGGGTCTGGGCTCCAGGACTTTCACCTGCGCAGACACCCACCCAACCAGGAGCCTTCGGCCCTCCTGTATCTTTTTGGCCGCCGACACGGGGCAGCCGACCGTGATGGTCTGCAGCCCCGCGAAGCCAGGACGCAGGGCGCCCGCCCTCACCTGGTCGGGAGGGCACCCCCCAGTCCTGGCAACGGCGGCCACCACATCCTCGACCATCACGGAGTCATCCAGACCCAGTATGCGCACGTCTGCGCGCTTGGTGGGTCTGGAGACTCGGGCCTCCTCCGCGTTTAAGGACGCTCTGAGCCGTTCGGCCAGAGCGTCAGCGGTAGGGCCACTGGCTGCGCCGGGAACCTCCAGCATCCGAGCCCCCGTTGCAGTGACCCGGTAACGGAGGCCCCCAACGACGCCGAGCTCCGTGAGGTCTACCGCCTCCCGCGCCTTCGCGAGCACGTCGCGGTACGACACGCCCCTCTTGACCGCGTCCGGCTGCAGTGTTATCACTACAGCCGCGGTCTTGGGGGCGCGCAATCGCGCCGCGGCGTCTTGCTCCCTACGCCGCCGCCGTCTCTCCCTTCGCCTCGAGGACCTGGCCGCGCCGGCAGCCTTCCTCTTCTCCCCGGCCACTTGCCAATCGGCGCCAGCCGGAGGAGTCTTTGGAGGAGGCCGCCGGGACAACTGGTTCCCGGCCTGGACCTTCTTCATTTTTTTGGCCGCCTGTTTCGGCCCCGCAGGTGTCAGGGTCGGAGGCGGCTTTGATGGGCCCGGTTTCGCCTGACTAGGCCTCGTCATCGGGGGAGGCTTGGGCGCGGCCACAGCCGCGTACGAAGGCGCCGCCAACGGGGGTCGCAGCACACGGCTCTCCAATACGGAGAACCGCTGCTGAAAGGCGGCCAGCTCCTGTCGCACCAGGTTGAGAACAGAGTTCTCCACTGGTGTGGGCCGGCCTTTCTCCCCTTGGCCCCGCGGCGGCGCATCACGCTGGCCGCCTCCCCGGATTCCGGCCAGGTCCGCCTTCAGGGCGGCGTTCTCCCTCTGGAGAGCCTCCATGGCGGCAGTTATGCGGGCAACCTCCGTTCGCAGCTCGGACACTTCGTCCCCCGCAGACGAAGGCCTGCCGCAACTGAGCGCGGCCGCCACGATGGAGGCCGTGGCCTCGCCGATCGCCTTCCCTCTCGTCTCCTTCATCCTCTTACGGGTGACGGAGAGGATGGCGGCTGTCACGACCTCTGTCAGTCTGGCCTCGTCTGAAGCCAGACTGTTTCTGGGCTCTCCAGAGGGGGGGAGCCCCCTCCCCGAAGTCTTGCCTCGGCCCTTACCCCGCGCACTAGTTGGGATCTTCCGGGCCGAGGCAAGGCCCTCCTCCGAGGACGAAACGTCCTCCTTCGATAGGGGGCGCTTGAGGAAGTCCTTCTTCCTCTCTGCAGCCCCCAACTCTACGCTTCCAGAGGCTATGCTCTGGAAGCTAATGGCGTCTGATGCCGAGTCGGACTCCGACCCGAGCACCAGCGCCCTCTCCATGCGCGGAGCGGCACTCTGTGCCCGCTCGTTTGATACCGGTGACGTGGACGTGCTGGGCCGATCCAGCGACTCCACGTCACGGGTACGTGAGCCCCCCTGGCTCAATGCGGCGACTGCCGGAGCAAAATCTGGGTAAAAGTGGCTGTTGTCCCCCCCAGAGTACGGTGGGACTGACCGGACGTGTCCGGTGCGGGATTCCCCAGCTGCGGAGCAGCTGGTACCCGCCTGGGGTAATAACTTATCCATACACTTTTTCATTTAGATTTTTTTTTTTTCCACTTTTTTAATGAGGTGGGTTCCTCTTTCCCTAACCCCCCATTTCCCCTCCCCTGGTTCGCTTCACGGTTACGTCTGAAGATCAGACGCAAACCGGAAGCGAACCTTTCCCCCCCTTGACCCAATCTCTGAGATTGGGCCCCGCGCCGTCTAGAAGTTCGAACTCTGCTCGATCCTCCAGGCGGCGCGCCTTACCCCGGTGTGTGTCCCTCTTGGTTTGGTTTCTCCCTCTGAGCCTGACCGGCATGAGTGCACAAGTGCCTCTACCGGCAGGGGCCCAGAGATCATCGAAACACTCAAGCCCCACCACGACGACAACGTGGGGACACGTTGGTGGGGATGTTTACACCTACTTTATGCGAATATAAATAAAGGATGTTGTAACAAGACCCTTAACCAAGCCGAAAGGCACTTGTTCCCCCCGTCATTGTGATCGTTTTTTTGTTAAAGACCATACCTGGGATCCTTCTAGTTACGGAGATATTGGGCATCAGCACAATGTTTTGAGTGCGTCACATTGAGTCCTAACGTAAAACATGATATTTCACCACAAAAAAAAGTCCTTTCCCAGCAATCATTATTGCATAAAGTTACTTAGTTTGATGTACATAATGCTTGGTTGACGGCTTCGCGAAGGGTGCGGTTACACCCTGTAGATATAAGCACCAATAATAGTTAGGTACTATTACCTAAATTTCAATCCATATTACATTTATATACGTTTTATAAATAGTTCTTTGATATAATTGATGGTACAGAGTAATTTGGGTAGTGCTCCTTATGAGCTAAAGGTTAATATTCATCACCATCTAACCTTTAGATTAATTTGCATCAATCAAATACAACGTGTTGATTTTAATTCATACATTACAGTGGCCTATTTTCGTGAAAATAATCGGAGTAACTTGGAAATCATCCTCCGTCTGTTTTTCTATCTCTTCTTCTTAAATATGGTGTTTATATATTTTTGACATGAACTAAAATTGGGATAAGGGCAGAGTCTTTTTGACATAACATGCCATTAACTTTTTACAGGCTCGTGAAGGTCTACAGTGCAAACATGTAATACTTCTTTTGTTAAAAACTTCTTAGAGTTATAAGATTTTAAACTATCATGGTCACTAACTTTATTATTAATACTCGAAACGGGATATTTACCATTTTTACTGTTTCTTCTGTTGTTGTACTTCAGTTTATCCATGATCATGGTGTTTGCAACAGCGCCGAAATATCGGGAACTCATAAGAAACAGAAAACATGGTAAATATCCCGTTTCGAGTATTATTAGAGGTAATTTTGAGGTATTTTTCTATCGAAAAAATATTATGGATTCGTGTTTTCGAAACCTACAATTCCTAGAAGTAGTCTTCAACTTTGCTATACAAGGTGTTTTTCATGATTTTCCATAACTCTAAAGTAAGAATGAGACCATATCAAAGAATCAACTGGCAAATGAATTATTTATCAATTTTGTTTTTGTTTTCATATTTCGACAAAGTTTGAATGACAATGAATTACTCGTATTTAGGACTTTTTGTGTTATTGTAAGTTACAGAATATAACCCTAAAGATATGGAATTAAAAAAAAACACGTTGTATATTAATCACAAACTATTGCAGTTATTATTGGGGTTATTCTAGCCCTTAATCGCCTCCATGCATATGATTTTTTCGTGATTGATATTGGCTTTCTTGATGTCTGCCCTTGATGTCAGAAGTTGGGACGTGTTCTGACTACAGATTTGCGTAAGCACTCACAAATAAAATAGTCTATGTTCTGGTAAAAAAACTGTGTAGCTTTTTCTTCTTTAAAAACAGTAGTTTAGTATTATTTGGCAATGTTTTTTGTAATGTAAAACATTTATTCTAACGCTTAGTTCCTATCTAAATAATTGGAACACAAAATATTTTCAGTAAAACATAAAACAAATATCAGAAGCAAAATAGAGACCAAGGGAATATTTTTTTGTATCTAAGTAAATACAATTAGCCGGAGTCGTTTGGTAGTGGACCCTCGCTCGGAGATTATGATCCCCAGCTCCAGGGTGCACCTGCGTACTACCAATAGCCGTGCACTGTCTGGAGCTGCCGAGCACTGGGGGATTGGCCTTAGTTGTATCGTTCATTTTTGGGAAGGGGAAATTAACCCACCACGCTTGTCTAGTGCGGGTTGGTGGGTGCGCAGTAGACCACCTGACTGGGTCTTTGGGCGCCGCCGTTGACGTCTCTGACGTTCGTCCGCCGCCGCCCTGAGTCGTCATCCCGCACTGATGCCGACTGTTCCATCTAGACCTCTAGGAAAAATACTTTTCCGAGCCCAAAGATGGCCTATTGTGGTGTGAAGTTATTAGTTAGAATAGGTACTCACACGGGTATAGGTGGCTGTAGGATGACAGTTACCAACCACCCGTACCATGCCTTAGTCGGCTCTTACGACACCCACGGGAGGAATGGGGTGGTCTATTCTAGGCCGGAACCACACGGAAGAGCAATGGGCAAAAATTACCACTCAGTGGATACCAAATAGCAGGAAACGACAATGTGGCAGGCCCAGAAGAAGATGGCGGGATGAGCTGGACTATTTCGCAAAGGATTGGCCTACAATCGCACTAGACCGCGAAATGTGGAAGGAGGGAAGGGAGGCCTTTGCCCTGCAGTGGGACAATATAGGCTATAATAAAGTAAATACAATTATTGTATTTAGGATAAAATTGTAGGTAAGTAAATGAAAATTTTGATTTGTAAATGTTAATTTTTCAAACAAAATTACAAACGCCTGTTAAAGGTGAAGGTTCAGATAGCAACTAAATGCCGTAGATCCTTTAAGAATAAATTGTTTTCTCATTTTGTTTTTTTTTGTAAGTTATAGTTATTTTTGTTTCAGACTCGTTTTACATAAACAGGTAATGGTTTTCTACGTAAACTAATTTCGTTTATACTTGAACACATTTTTTTGTTGTTTAGATAAGGAGTACAGGAATGTATTTAGTTATGATAAAACCAAAAGCAAGTTCAGGAATCTATTACGTAGTCAGCAGTTAAAATCTGAACCATCAAAATTTTATAGAGTGTGTAAAACACCCTAAAAAAAGCGTAGACGACAACGGTATTGGCGTTGTTATTTATTCCTTATATTTCAAAGGATTACGATAGATATTTGTTTGTACCGCAAGTTGCGTGTATTTAAAAAATATTAAAAAAATTAAAACTCTTCAACTGTTGACAACAATCCTCCCAGTTAATGCAGTTATAAGTATAATAACGAAAATATAGTACCTAAATAAATGGGTTAATAGGTACTTTAAATATTCAGGTTTCTAAAAATTACAAGATCATTATTCCTTCAACGTCTTCGCAACGAGAGTTGTGGAGCCCTGATGTCTGAAGGAGATTGATGAATGGATCAAATAATCTTTCTAATAACAAATGACAGGACAAAGTTGTGAAATCTACGAAACTTTTTGAATTAATTTATCGCTGAACCGATGTAAACTTTTTGTAGCGTGAAGTAAAGGGCGCAAAGGTTATGGTTTTAATTTGAGATTAATAAGTTAGTGTTTTATAAACAAGATTGATTTTAAGATGAAGCTCATAACGAAACAATTATTTTGATTAATATTTATAAGGTTATGCAACAGTGACTATAGAAATTAAGTTCTGTATAAAATAGAAACAATCAAGACCTCGTGCTAAGTTTCCAAATAAACACAAACAGTATGTTTTTGTTGTTGCCAACTCCACAAGTATATTCTATATTGACCGTCACCGTCAAATAAAATCAACTTACATATTCAGAGAGAGGCCACAATGTGTCCCTTACCCCCATCATACCCTTGTTACCGTATGTCTTCTGACATTCGCGTCAATTTGCAACTGACTACGGAAATAATACTGTGGGGTCACAATCGTTAATATCATTATGAAAATTAAATAAAGTAAGGACTAGTTAAGCGTAGGAACTAGGAATTAGGTAGTGTATCAGTCGTTACAGGTAGTCAGTTGCCTGAAAGTCTGACAACCAGTCTTACCCCTTGGTCGTATTCTGCCAGGGCTGCGGGACTGTTCGAAAGAGATACCGTGGCCCTGGAACACAAAGGGCAAAGAAGGAACATGGATGGGTTTTAGCCAGTACAAGTCTGACACTCCCTTCCGCTCCGCCCAGAGTGGGGGGGGGGATCATTTGATGATTACCAATCCGAAAAAAAAAACGGGGTATCGTATTAGCCAGTATTATCTGGGTTTTGGAGGTCAGATAAGCAGTCGCTCCATATAAAATACTGGTATTCAGCTGCATCCAGTTAGACTGGAAGCCGACCTTAACATAGTTGGGAAAAAAGACCAGGTAGATGATGAGGTTGTCCAGCGACGAGATGGGCAGGCAGCTTATTTGCCATTGCAGTTGGGCTTGGATGAACTGGCTCAAAGGCGTGGATACGACACAAACAGGCACAGATCTGTGGTATACCCCAGAAATGGGTGGAACCAGGCTGTGCATGATGCATACTAGACTACTACTACTATTTCAAGTCGTTTGTGGTGCGAGTTCTGACTCATCATTTTGGTCGAAGGGTGTCATATATCGGCGTTTCCGCGGAAGGCTACGCGACACTACGCAGCGCAACACGACGCCGTCCCTTCGTGTAGAACAGTTTATATTTTCTTGTTTTTATAAAATATGTATGATAGTCTATAAGGTATATATGTTATAGGTCTTTGTTACCTGAAATAAATGATATATTATTATTATTACTACGTATCATTACTACGACCATTATTTTACACAAGTATATCCTCGAAACCTCTTACCTAAGTATAAGTACAGCCTCTTTCTAGAAAAATATATTTTAATACAATACATTACAAAATGAGTTTATTCGTTTCGTCAGCCTGCATGACATTCATTCGCAATTGATTCAGTCCGAATTCATAAAAAGAAGGTCTTACGAAATAAAAGTCATCAATATTTGAATGTTGCCATACAAGTTTTATTATATTTTCATAACGCATTGCTCGCATATTTTCATAACGCATTAACGCGAAACTGGGCAAACGAGACGGGGATGAGCTGCAGGTGGGGCAATTTGGGGTTGGACGTCGGAACCACCGGGGTCACCAACTGGCTAGTTTTATGGAGAAGGAGGGCCTCTATATGATGAACTCCTTCTTCAGAAAGCGTGAGCACAGGAAGTGGACCTGGCAGAGTCCCGATGGTGCAACTAAAAATGAGATTGACTTCATCATGTCAACCAAGAAGCAAATGTTCAATGATGTCTCTGTGATCAATTCGGTGAAAACCGGGAGCGATCACCGCATGGTAAGAGGCACATTGAACATCAATATAAAGCTTGAAAGGTCTCGACTGATGAAGTCTACGCTCCGTCCAGCACAAATCCAGATCCAAAACCCCGAGAGCTTTCAGCTTGAACTCCAGAATCGTTTCGAGTGCCTAGGAAGCTCAGTGGACGAATGCAACGATGGGTTCGTGGAAACTGTCCATACGACTGGGTCTAAGTTCTTCAAGACACGTCGTGCTCAGAAGAACAAAAGACTCTCTGATCATACTCTCGAGCTCATGAAGGAGCGGCGCGAGATGATCCTGCAGTCTTCAGACGAGGCGTGGAAGTACCGGCAGCTCAATAGACGGATCTCTAAATCCTTGAAACGCGACCTCCGCCGCTTTAATACCGAGCGTATTAAAGACGCTATTGAGCGGAATAAAGGCTCCAAGGTTTTTTCAAGAGATCTGGCTATTGGGCAGAGCCAGCTCACGAAACTGAAGACCGACGATGGCAGGATCGTATCCGCCAAACCGGAGCTGCTGAGGGAGATCGAGAGTTTTTATGGGCAGTTGTACACTTCAACCAGTAAACCCGTTGCAAATCTAGCTAACGACCCAAGAGCTAGACTGACCCGACACTATACCGAAGACATTCCGGATGTCAGCCTGTACGAGATTAGGATGGCTCTGAAACAGCTTAAAAACAACAAGGCACCGGGTGAGGACGGAATTACGGCTGAACTCCTGAAGGCAGGTGGAAAACCGGTACTTAAGACCCTTCAGAAGCTGTTTGATTCCGTCATACTCGAGGGGAAAACGCCGCAGGCATGGTGCAGGGGTGTGGTGGTACTCTTCTTCAAAAAGGGCGACAATGCCCGGCTGAAGAACTATAGGCCCATCTCACTTCTAAGCCATGTCTACAAGCTGTTTTCAAGAGTCATCACGAATCGTCTCGCGCGCAGGTTTGACGATTTTCAGCCTCCCGAACAAGCCGGATTCCGAAAAGGCTTTAGCACCGTAGACCACATACATACGCTGCGCCAGGTTATACAGAAGACCGAAGAGTATAACCTGCCTCTCTGCTTGGCGTTTGTGGACTACGAGAAAGCCTTCGATTCGATCGAGACTTGGGCTGTACTGCAGTCTCTCCAACGGTGCCAAATCGACTATCGGTACATCGAGGTGCTGAAGAGTTTGTACAAAAACGCCACCATGTCAGTCCGACTTCAGGACCAGACCTCGGAACCTATCCTTCTGCAGCGAGGTGTAAGACAGGGAGACGTCATATCTCCGAAACTGTTCACCGCTGCACTGGAGGATGTCTTCAAGGTTCTGGACTGGAGAGGGCTAGGCATCAACGTCAATGGCGAGTACATCTCTCACCTTCGGTTTGCCGACGATATAGTGGTCATGGCTGAGACCATGGAGGACCTC
Source organism: Noctua comes (assembly GCA_963082995.1). Taxonomy (NCBI): domain Eukaryota; kingdom Metazoa; phylum Arthropoda; class Insecta; order Lepidoptera; family Noctuidae; genus Noctua; species Noctua comes. The sequence goes on along the minus strand of OY720280.1, from coordinate 8,808,385 downwards.
AGTACAATGCTCGATGACCTCAGTAGAGCTTCCGAAAGAGTGGGTCTTAAAATGAACATGGACAAAACCAAAGTCATGTTGAATGCCCATGTAACACCCACTCCTATCAAGATCGGAGACTCTACACTCGAAGTTGTAGACGATTATGTCTACCTGGGACAAACGGTCCAGTTAGGTAGGTCTAACTTCGAGAAAGAGGTCAATCGTCGAATCCGACTCGGCTGGGCAGCGTTCGGGAAGTTGCGTGGTATCTTCTCGTCCAACTTACCGCAGTGTCTCAAGACGAAAGTCTATGACCAGTGTGTGTTGCCAGTGATTACATACGGGACCGAAACGTGGTCGCTCACAATGGGCCTCATCAGAAGGCTGAAAGTCACCCAAAGGGCAATGGAGAGGGCTATGCTCGGAGTTTCCTTGCGTGATCAAATCAGAAATGAGGAGATCCGCAAGAGAACCAGAGTTACCGACGTAGCCCGAAGAATAGCCAAACTTAAGTGGCAGTGGGCAGGGCACATTGCTCGCAGAACGGATGGCCGATGGGGTCGAAAAGTTCTGGAGTGGCGACCGCGAACCGGAAGACGCTGCGTTGGAAGGCCTCCCACTAGATGGACCGATGACCTCGTAAAGGTTGCAGGGATCCGCTGGATGCGAGACGCACGGGACCGGTCAATGTGGCGACACTTGGGGGAGGCCTATGTCCAGCAGTGGACGTCTTTCGGCTGAAATGATGATGATTACTCGCATCACCGAATGATATGAAATAACATAAAACCTTTTAACCTACATATTCTCCTATCGCCGTCAGCGATTCTCGGTACTCTATTACGATTTTCCTAAATAAATAATGGTATTAAAGTTACCTTCTTGGCTTCAAGGACCGGAAAGGTTAATGTATCATACTTTACCGCATCATAATGCGTCGTTGCTGGGATTAGCCGCCGTTTTAGTGGCCATACGGGCCTTTCGTTTCGTTAATGTTACAGATTACCTACTTAAGGTACCTGTTTTTAAATTTTAATTTACTTACCCAACGCTTACCTACATAATTGTTTTTAAAATGAGGAGTTGCTGGCTAAATAATACCAACCGCTCGGGTAAACTGGTCATGGGTAAGCATCCATCACATATCCATCTCCTCTGTACCTCGGAAAGCATTTACAGATCTTCGACAATCTTTACGATTAGTTAGAACCTGAAACTGACAACCAGTCTTACCAAGGGGTATCGTAAATTACCCAGAAACTAGTAATTTATATTACTGTAATTCGACTGTAAACTAGCGCTGTGCTGTGGGCCCCCCATAGCACAGCACCATGCTGAGTGGTGACCTGCTTGTCGCAGTCACGACGTGCAAGTTGTTTACTTTTTTTTTTTTTTTGTTCCGTCCTGTTGAATTTATATTTTTTTGCCATTTTGTATGATCTACGTCATGTTCATGCGAAAATAAATTATTTTTATTTCTTTCTTTATAATTCAGGTGTAAAAGTGAAAGCTGACCCCAACATAGTTAAGGTAAGGCTAGTAGTATCAAGCATCGATCAAGATACGTAATTATTTTTGGAATAAAGTAATTTTATGTTTCGTATTTACAACACATTATCACACGTTAAATAATTTAAAAAAATCCATTAACTAATTGTATTTTTTTCTGAAAATGAAAACTGAAAACGGGATATTTTTACCGCCGATTTAAATTAAGAATAAGATTGTTGTTATACACCATAATGGCGGTTAACCGTTTTTGATACAGCTTTTATTGCAGAAATGTAGAAATAACGTAAACATTTACTTTGAAAGGCACCTGAAAGCACTCTCTAATATACCTTTTGCCGACACGGTAAGTTCTATAAGCCCACTTGAAAGGGATGTTAACGACACTCCCAAAAACCATTTTTGGAAGTGTTTTACGATCAAAGATTCAACGTAACGCGTTGTTTGATCTACAGTTTTCTATCCCCTTTTCTTATTTGTTCACACCTTTGTCAACGAAACTTCTCTATTTGCATTTAAGCTCAGAATCAAGAGAAAATCTAGCAAAGTCTATGTGAAACAAACAGGCCTATTTTTTCTGTAGTAAATCTTATAATTTCCGAAAATCTCTGCGCTTCGTCTACGTCTCACGTTTTGCCGGAGAAAAATGAAAATGTACATATCTTATGAACTAGGTACTCGCATTTCACGTTCGTTACATTATTCCTTAGAAATTCCGGCAAATAGTACTTCTATAGCGCCAAAAAGTTTTTCCAGTATTTTTAGTACCTAGTACTAGATTCAGAGTGTGAGTGAAATATACTTTTATTGCTTTTAATAAAATATAAGAATTATTTACGAGATTCGTGAAGAGTACAAAATCTTTGATGTAAAATTAACAAAAGACGAGTTCCATTTGTGCGTGAAATCTTGTTCCATTCCACTATAAATATTTAGGTACCTGATCACAATTTATAGTCAGAAAATTATGAAAACCTAGGTCCAATAAATCGTAATTTATTTTTCGTGATTTAAAACCTTATTACAACTGAAGAAAACCTTCAACTGCGTGCTAAGAAAAAAAAAAGGTCGATTCAAAATAATTTATTAATTATTTTCATAAAATTTAAATGACTGCGAATTGAAAATCACAGACCACTCCACTTCCATCAAGAGCACAAACATTTCAGACTTCGAAATTTTGTCTCGACCTCGTTGACTGATTGAATAAGTATGTTGAGACAAAAGCAGAATATGAACAAAAAGGAATAGCATTATAATTTCTTGGTCGAGCCGAGAACTTTTCAAACATCGTAATCATAATTTCTGGTCAAATAATAATACGTTTCTTTTCTATCTTGTCTATGGTCCTTTTTATCCAATCAAATAGAAATAACTAAAGAAAAAGCTCGATTCATAATACTTTATTTATTCCTAAAAATTCAAAATACGAATGAGAATTGTATCGTAAAATAAAAACGGTAAAGCCTCACTTCCACCAAGAACACAAACATTTCAGACTTATCTAACACCACAGAACAACTGATACTCGAACAAATAAATACGATTGATTCGAGTTCTACTCTTATGTATTCAGAAAGTCAAATGAGATCTAATAATAACTTACCCTTTAGGGTTCCGTAGTCAACAAGGAAAGGAACCCTTATAGTTTCGCCATGTCCGTATGTTGTCCGTAGCTTAGCACAAAGACTGTTAGTACTAGAAAGCTATCATTTGGCATGAAAATACAGATTAGTTACGCCAAATAAGTGGTAAAATAAAATCTCGAAAAGTATTTTTTTTTGGGTATCTCCTGTACCTACAGGTGAAATGGGGATTTTTTTCGCATACCCCATAGTGTGGTACGTTGTTGGATAGGTCTTTAAAAAATATTGCGTGTTTGTTCAAACAATTATTATTTTTCGATTAAGGGATCCGTTTGTGAAATATTAAGCTTTAAAGTCTCTACCAGCGAAACGGTTGTGTTCGAATGTGTGAAAAAAATCACGGTGGTAGTGTATAAAACGAAATTAAAAGGAAAACTATCACAGCTAAGTTGGCTTTACAAGTTTACGAGTAATAGTCGACTAACTTATAAAATGTACTTGGATAACATATTTTCCGAAACATAATGTTTGGGCGCAAAGGTTTTTCAACTGCAAATGTTACTTTGTTTTTTATTATTACAATATCATCATCATCATCGTTCGGAGTCAAATTCCCTTATTTGATGGGCAACTACGGAACCCTACATTGTGCGTGGTCCGACACGCACTTGGCCGGTTTTTAAACTGACATCAAGAAACAGAATCCGAAATAAGCTATAAAAAATTGCCTCGTTCTTTCGAAGTACTTCTATAACTCGATGAAAGTCTTGATGTTAGGGGCTATCTTCAGTTTGACTTCGAAATTTTGTCCCAACTTCGCTGACTGATTGCTTTGCTGAATTCTCTGAGAATTGTAAATGAGTTTACCTCCTTATATCTGGGTTGTGTGAGTTGTGTCATGCATACGTTATAACTTTATTCTTTGTTATTTATCAGGTTAAGTTGTTTATTTGTGTTTGTAATTCGGCTTTTATTGCTACAGTCTTTAGAACTGTTGGGTAGATTCGCACTCCATCTATCTATGCTCATAAAATCGTTTGTCCTGATTGATTATCAACGCATAGCTCAAACCACTGGATGTATCGAGGTTTGGTATAGAGATAGCTATCATGACGTAGATATTCGGTTGAAATAGGAGGTATTATAGTGTCTCTCTTTTTATTATTTCTCATGTCTCATTCCAGATTTTCAACACAATTTGTACCAGCTTTTATCGAAACCAATATCAACTTCACAGAAACTAGCTTCTAAAATAACAATAGGTGACATTTGAAAAACTTTCGCAAAGAATATAAGTTATTTATCCAATACTTTGATCGCCCACTGTGATCTATTAGAAGATACGTATGAATACAGCCTTGACAAATATTTCTTTTACGTTATTTAACAAACCCTAAGGTTACAAACGCACTGACAGGTTTCTTGCTTAGCGCCAAAAGGCGAACGAGTCTCCTAGTGAGTAGCGAAGTTAAACGAACGTTCTAAAATTTTCGCAACCGGCCGCACTGCGCGCTTGGCCTTCATGTATCGAAATAGCAAGCCTCTAGGCGCTAAGCAAGCCGCCTGTCAGTGCGTTCATAGCCTAAAGTAGACAGATACCTACTAAAAAACTTCGAACAGTAACACTTTACGCAATCGTTTCACGTTCACCGAATAAAAGGTAGTTAGGATTTTGAAAAAATCAGTTTAGACTAATCGAGCATATACTCAGTGATTATCAAATTATTATGTATTTCAGTAAATTTTATTCTATGCTTTATACTGTTCTATAAATATTTCATCTTCTACACCGCTTAGTTCCCGATCAAAACAAGACTTGCAATAGGTTATTCGGGACACGTTCTCGTTCAGGTCCAACTAGCCACCAAACTCCATTACCCCGTATATCAACGCAAGCGCTCCAGACCTCGCAATACCTAAACTATCTAAACACAAACCGCTAGTTGTGGCTTCCTCTCCTCTGGCTAACAGAGTGCCTACTTAATATCTCATACACCTCGTGATATAAAATGAAAATTGCTCTGCTACAATTTTATAAGCTGACTACAACCAGCGCCAACCGCAACCCTAAAACTTTAGCCGTAGCCAACGGAAGCATTTCTTATTCACTAACACGCACAAACCAATTACGTTCATTTAAATTATTAAGTAACATATCTGAGGCAATCTAAGTTTGTTAACTATTTTGTGAGATGTGTTTAGTTATGGACCTCCTTGATAATCATAGAGTACGGAATTGTGGAGCCGACGGCATCTAAAGACAAAATGTTAAGCGCCGAAAGTGCAATTCAAGAAAAAACGATTTCACGCTTGGTTTTTATGGAAAATATATGACAATGCCACCTATAGCGGTGGCTGCTGAAGCATCTTTGAGTTTTGGTTAGTTACACTTCCAGAATTCAATAGTAATTAAGTTAATATTTCTAAGGAATGTTCTTCGAAATCAGTTTGACACTACGATCCCTGATAAAACGAAACCCGTCTCAAAACAATTGCAAACCTATTTCTACAGCCTCAATAGGCATGAGCGCGAAATCTATCCAATAAATTGTAGCGAACTCAATAACCTTAGCACATACGGATAAGTTAGGTATTAAGATTCTGTATGTGTCTTCAAAAAGTCCATTTAGATTAAATAGGAAAGTTGGAATAGGAGAACTAAAACCTAAGGGGATAGTATCCAGTTGTATGTACTGTTCGTGTTAGAAATGTTGCTGCTTCAACGAAAACGTATTCGATTTATTTAATTCGAATTGCATTAGTAATCTTTAAAAAAAAAATACATTTAATCCAGCAATAATATTACATAACATTAGGGTTAGACAGAGGTATACCTAATTGTACACCCACATTTCACCGGTTATGTTTAAGTCCTATGTAATAGGGGCGAGCCTATTGCCATCCAGACTCCGTGGCTGCTACTGAGAAATTTCTGATAGAAAAACTCAATTCAATTTGCCCGACCCGGGAATCGAACCCAGGACTTCATGATCAGCAGTCGCGATTGCGACCACTAGACTATCGAGCCAATAATATTACTGCGTATTTATTAAAATAATACTATTTAGTACAACTCAATTAACCTACTGCTATATAATGTATTAAGGTTAAATAAAAGGATAAATATTGTTGAGTTAGTAAAAGGATACTATCATTAAAATAGGAATACCCTAACCACATTTTTTGTGTACTCCCGTGTGTAATTGTATAATAATTTTATAACTAAAAATTAATAAATCACTCAGGACAACGTTCCAGTAGATATTTTACTTTCTCTTTTATGCAATATTTTAATACTCGACCCAAATGTTTCGCGACCTTTTAAATAGTGTTGTTCACATGGAAAATGTTGTTCAGTTTGTGTATGTTAAATAATGCTAAATAAGAACAGCCGCTCGGATCGATCTTTAGGTTAAGCCGTGTTTGCCTAGGTTGGTGTGTGGATGGGTGACCACCCATTACATGCCGAGTTTCCTCCGTGCCTCGGAAAGCACGTTAAGCCGTGGGTCCCGGGTATCATTTGTAGATCTTTGACAGTCGTTACGGGTAGTCAGTGGCCCAAAAAGTCTGACAACCAGTCTTACCAAGGGGTATAGTATTACCCAGTACTAACTGGGTTGTGGAGGTCAGATAGGCAGTCGCTCCATGTAAAATACTGGTATTCAGCTGCATCCGGTTAGACTGGAAGCCGACCCCAACATAGTTGGGAAAAGGCTAGGCAGATGATGATGTATGCTTACTAACAAAATCGTTTTTGCAGGTAAACGGCGAGCGTAATGCGTCCACGCCTGTGATGTCTCTAATATGCAGTGGGACGGCCTCTACTTCGTGTTTCTAGCATTATGCTGTCTTCATACTGCATCTGGTAAGTCCATTACATAAGCATTAATTATCTTAATGATATACTGTCTGTCTAGTTAGCACTATGCTTATCACTTTCAAAACATAACAGATTTCTTAAATTGTAACTTAAAAATGTACATAAATAAAGAAACACACTTACTAGCCCAAGCAGTTCTAATGCATAGCATGTCGTGTAAACAAGCCTTTGAAATAGCACAATCATGAAATAGACTACAGCTTTAATAACATAGGTTCAGAAAAATTTCGCACCTAGCATCATAACAGCAACTATTAGATGAAATAAACAGCGAAACAAGCATTAAAATTCTAGACCACATGCTAGCATGCAATTGCACAAATGCAGCTCTTCAACACTAACAATAATAAAAATATTGAATAACCCTTTTTCAATTTTATCTAATATCAAATTATAATTAAAAATTGAAACAAAAGCCAATCGCAGAACTGAATGAGTTTTGCGAAAGCCAATTACGTAACCGACCTCGAACTGCCACGAGTGCATCCATATTTATTTATATGACGGTCAGCATAACCAATATCTGGTTTCAGTATCGACTTTTGAATATTTTAAACATTTGACGAGAATTTTATGTTCACTGCGTAGTTTTGTGGTGAATTTTGAGACAGAACTGAGTGGTCCTCAAGCAATATGGTATGGTATGGTATTTAAAGTTCAATGTAAGGTTTATTATTTTTAAACCAATAAATAATTAATTATTGCTTATTTTAAAATATGCAATCACAATCATCCAATCGATAAACCTTAGATATTTTAGTCACGTAAATATTAATTAAATCAAACTTCCATAAAGCCCTTAACTAAAGCCAAGTTACTCTAAAAGTTATATTTATACCCACCACCTTTTCTGTAAAACCCATTATGCTTCAAACAAAATAAAAAACCTCTGCATAATTAATTTTAAGAAAACATTTTGGCGTATAAATATTTCTACTCCGATAATGCAATCAATCTTTTCATAAACATGTTGTACACTTGGAAACCTGAAGTTTCTGATAAAGTCTTCAAAACTTCGTAATTAAACACACAGGTATTCAAAACTTAGTTCAGTAAAGTTTGAACAGCTGAAGTATTAATTTGCTGTATGAAATTTTATTTTTAAGTATAAATAATAATTAAGTTATTTGTTCAATGTTGTTTTAACATTGAATTCGTTTTTAGCTAAGCGCCCTTTGCACTTGAATGGCGCTTAGTAGTATTAATAATTTTAAACTTTGAAATTAAGGATAACGAAAAAAAAAAACATTTATTTGATACGATATTCTTCGTGGCGTAGGTTCGTATAATAACTTTATATGGAATCAACAATTAAGTTGTTAGTGAAAATAGTGGGAAATAAAAACCAACAAACCTCACATATACCTACTTCTATTTTAGAATATTTTAACATTTTGAAGTCCCTTCCGAGTATGACGATGAAGGAACACTGAAAAAAAATAATATTTGGAAATTCTAAACGTTTGCCTGCTTTGTAAATGTCAAGTCTAGCATTATTCCAGCCTAGATACGAAAGGTATTATTAAAACGTGAACCTAAAGCATTTTCTCTGAAAAATATTAAATAAAATGTCCACGATTCAACTTAAGAGACGGATGAAAACTCTTCTGAGTGTACCGTTTTTATTCAAAACCATTTTGGATATTCATCGTCTGTACGAAGTTTTCCTTGCTTATAAAGGAAGTTAAACAAATCAGAAAGTCGTGACTAGAAATTCAAAACACCACATTTAATATTTTGAACATCTATCCAACGAAAAACCTGTTGGCAAAAAATATGAATAGAATATCCATTTATTGTTGTTGTAGGTGGGTAGGCCTTTTTCAAGCAATCGGTGATATTATAACAATACCTAACGTTTTACACGTTTGATACATTCGTATACTGATGAATAATTTGAATGCTTTGATATGTATTCTAATTCCGTTCATTTCCCGAAATATTTTATCTTGAAAACAAGTTATTGGAAAAGTAACAAAAGTTACAGCATAACTCTGAAGAAATAGACACAATAAATTAGTGAAATAATAAAAAAAGAAATGCTTTTCTAAAAGCAAGACATTGATCTGTGCAGAACCGTTGCGCTTTCCCGAAGATTATCGAACAAATGTCGTTCGGAGACGCCGAAGCGATGAGAAGGACAATCTCGCCTTATCCAGGGAGATATTCAAAAACATCACCAAGCAACTACGCGAAAATATCAAGCGTGAAGGAGCAACTGACAGGAACGATCATTTGTTACAGAGTAAGTATCGATTTTCGCGTCCGCAGTAAGGGCCCATACACATGAACCACAGCCAAACCACTGCACAGCGACAAAAATTGGGCAAGCATTATGTGTGAATAGTCCTGCGGTAGCATCTTGAAGTTGCGTTGTGGCAATTACAGGCGTTTACCTGAGACTGGTGCCTGAGGTAGCTGCTCTGTGAGGTGTGGAAGGGCTGTTGATATCCGTTGTAGCTTGCGAATGACTGAGCGTCCGCGATATGTCACTGGGTCCGTACCACGCGTCTACCTCAAGCGCCGTCTCAGTAACGTGTCCAAAAACGTGTTTTTTGCGAGATAGTTGTTCGCGTGGTGATAACGTTGGGGCGCAATGTGGTCTATAATCGTCTTTACTCAATATGATTCACTTAGAAGGCAAAATGTGCTCCCTGCAACTCATTTTCTTATTGTGCCAATCTGTCCAAGTAATCGTTGTGATGTGGTGTGGTTGTGGCACGTGTGAAAGCATCCTTAGTCTTGGACGCTCGTGGTCTCGTTTCCATAAAGAAATATGAATCTGCTTACTTTATTCAAAACGTTTAAACCGTAACAGTATCAGATTTTAAACATTTCTTCTTTTACGACGCTGACAACGATCTTATCGAAATGGAAATTCGAATAGCTCTACTTCCTTATTTAAGGCAGATTACGTAAATTACTTTTTGCGCTCACCTTATTTTGTTTCGTTTAATTTAAATTGTAAAATAATGTTGTTTTTAATTATAGCTGCTAAAGAGCTGTATATTAGGAAGAGTTTCGCCAATAAACCTGAACGTGATAAGCACTCTAAACGTTAAGCGTTAAGAGCGGGTGGTGTCGATATTCCATAGCGATGATAACACTCACAGCTCTTAATCGCGTACAATTGCTTTGGTAAAATCACACTTTGTGGGTCTACAACTTAGAAAAAACAAACACATGTTAAACCAACGACCAGGGTCAACATGAGCCCTAGATCGAAAGATTTGGAAGTCTTTGATCAGCAGTGGGATGACATTGGCTAACAGTAGCAATGTTATCCGGCGTAGGACATACCCGTGATCTCGAACCAGGATAATGAATTCATAGGACATAGTTTTTCCAAATAAACTTGGAATCGTAATTAAAATCTACCACGATCCTTGTCAAAGCAATTTACATTCCTTTAGCTTTACCTCCAGTACTGCAATAAAACAATTTATTCGCAAAAGTTGAAACAGATAACACTTTACTATCAACTCAAAAAAGGTCGTTTCGTTTAGCATGATAATTTTTAGGATCAACAAAATGTTACCTACATTGTCACGGGCTTTCAATGATAAACTAAATAAAAACTAAAATAGCTTAGTTTTAATCAAATAATATTTATTATCGTCACTTGTGTACCTGTTTGTTTAGTTATTTGACTTAATTTCATCATAAATAAAATATTTAAAAACACATCATTGCACTGTTTTCGTTCATTCAGGCACATTTACCACACATTAGCAACTTTAAGCAAAATTTTGACAGAAGCCTTCATTTGTTTTATCTTTGTATGTTCAGTTGGGAACTTGATTGGTCATCAGATTGTAATACATTAACTTGCTTTACGATCATTAATCAGAGATCAAAGAGTAACGGTTGGGATTTGAATTTAGAAATAATTAAAGTTATTGTAATACTCGGTATACTTGTTCCAAAAACAAAAATACAAAAAAAAAGAAAAAAGCACTAGTAAAACACTGGTATACAGCTACATCCAGTTAGACTGGAAGCCGACCCCAACATAGTTGGGAAAGGCTGACAGATGATGATGAGTCAATCTACTTATCCATCAAGTTCCTTAACTTTTCTTTTAGGCTGACGTTAATTACTGAAAGTTAATTAACTTTATCCAACAGACAAGGTAGAAGAGCCTCGTCCATATGTGCCGTTTCAAAGCTATGCTCATGATCATCATCATGAGCACCATTGGGGCCCGTACTTTGAGGAGGAGAAGTATACTCAAGTGACGGCCCATGTCGGGGCGGAGGCCTTGCTGAACTGTAGAGTAGTCATGCTCAAGGATAAAACGGTAAGTTTCCAATTTAACTATCTATAATCATATTATAAAGCTGAAGAGTTTGTTTGTTTGGTTGATCGCGCTAATCTCAGGAAGTACTGGTTCGAATTGAAAAATTCTTTTAGTATTGGAGCCCATTTATCGAGGAAGGCTATAGGCTATAAAAAGAAACCAAGTCAGAAGCGGCGACTGAAACCGCGGGGCACAGCTAGTCATTAATATTAGCATATCTAACTAAGCATGGGTAATCTGTAGGATATCCGGCAAAGAAACTAAGTAGTCGACGATGTCACAGAAAGCAAACCGAAGGGGCAATGGGCCGACCATAATATTAGCTGTAGAGTCGGTACCCGTGGGGGTAAGACATATTCTTGAGTGGAGACATGTAAACATAGTGGACACAGGCAAATCTTCGCTCCCATTACCCGACCGCTCTAATTACCTTGCGCTTCCCAAAGGTCGCCTTCAGGTTATGCAAAGCAATAATCTACGCAGGGTAGCAGCTGAATAAAAGTTGCCGAGAATCGAGTGGAAAGGCCTATGTCCAACAGTGGAGTGCTTTAGGCTGCTCATGATGACGACAACAGATAATCACCCTTTAGTTTACGTCCCGTGAGCCCAGAGTTGTTTGGTGGATGCCAAATGGCTTAGAATTTTTGGTGCTAGGACGAGCTGGATGACAAGATGTTTTCTTTTACCACAATATTATTTCTGTTAAAAGTTCAACAGTGAATGGAATTTCTTGGTTATGTATGTTTCATAATTACATTTAAAGCAGCTAAACACATATTTTAAATATAATTTTCAGTTGGTAGTTCTTATTTAAAGTCGTTCTGCCAAGTTCTCATGAATTCTGTATAACACAAATGGCTTTTTGTTACTTTAACTACTGTTTCCTACACACTACTACAACAGCTTTTAAAAGAATAGGTAGATCTGTATCATTTTTGTTTTATTGAAAAGAGAGAGTCATCTTCGTGGTATGAAACTGATATCTCGGTGTATTTTTCTTGTAAAATAAATACCTGATGGAAGTTTACTTAAAATATTCAGAACCTGAAAGTAAATAACGTTGCGAAAAAAGTATCCAGAAAATGTATTTTACATCTATCTTTCAATTTCGAAAGCGTATTTATTTTTGAGTAAAGATATTATACCAAGAAAAACTCTGTATACAGTGGTCCTACTAAGACCACTCGATACCTATTAATTCTTACTGTAGAAGACGTACCCAGAAGTAAGCAGCAATAAATAAATGTCCATTCGTCCATCATTAATTTACAAAAACTTCTAAGAATTTCTTTTGTGTGAATTTCCTCAATGCCCAAAAATGTTATGAGCTCCTTCATTTCAAATCTTTCTACCTTTTATTTCGTTTCGAACCGAAAAAGAATTTGTAATTTTGGTCGTTAAAATTATTTCGGTTTCCAAATTAGCTTCTTTAAAAGAAATGTAAGTCAAAGGCTGTAATGAACGAGGAGGAGAAATCAACCATGGTTAGATGAATCTATACTAATATAATAAAGCTGAAGAGTTTGTTTGTTTGGTTGAGCGCGCTAATCTCAAGAACTACTGGTCCGAATTGAAACATTATTTTAGTGTTGGATAGCCCATTTATTGAGGAAGGCTATAGGCTATATAACATCACGCTACGCAAAAAGAAAACAAGTCAGAAGCGGCGGGTGAAACCGCGGGGCACAGCTAGTGTTAAATATGGTATAAACGTGAAAAAGAAAGGTGTATTTGGACACTCGGGAGCAAAATCATCATCTGCCTAGCGTTTACCCAACTATTTTGGGATCGGCTTCCAGTCTAACCGGATGCAGCAGAATACCAGTATTTTACATGGAGCGATTACCTATCTGACCTCCACAACCTGGTTAGTACTGAGTAATACAAGGTGTTGCTTTGCATCCTCGTCAAAATTCAGGAGGTTGTCTTAAAAGACGTAAATAATCAATATAAATTACGGAACCTGGTCAATAATAATAAACGCTGTTTTTTTTTGTTGTTTAAATTTGACACTAATTCAGAATGAAGCTCTTCGCAAAAGAGGAGAATCACCCGTCGCCTTTCATGGCGCGAGGCACCGCCCACTTACAACTACGACACACAAACATGCGGATAGCACGTGCGCGCTTTATACCTACAGTGACCGAATGGCGATGATTTATCCTAGTTCGAACTCGAAAATCGCTTTCGTTATTGTCATAAATTTCGCTTAATAATTAATTCATTTTTAAGTATCATAAGAATGCGGAAATCTTACTAATAAAAGTAGTACTAGTGCCCCAAAGAAAAGTTCACTGACCTACTGTAAGTACGGTGGTTATCAGCTGATTAACAAAATGTTAGTTTTGTTATGGCGTTTTATTGCAATTCTGCTGAATGAACAATCCTAAAATTGGTAATCTTAGATTTTAATAATAAAAACATGTAACAATCCTACTACCTACCGGTAAGATTTAGGTAAGTATAACCTGAGGCGCACAGCTGTTTGTTGCATAGATAAGCGCGCGCGCTCGTATTTACCTAAATGCGCCGAGTACGCATTGTAGGTAAACACAGCCCAAGGTTTTCGTACCGTTATGATTTTGTTTTTAGTTGTGGATTGAATTTGGAAATTGAAATTGGTTGATTTTAAATTTTCCTTCGTACTTAACGGGCTTAGGACCGGCAAAAACACCTTAGACCGATCTACTAAATCTAAAATGTGCTAGTTATGTAGGCATGTGGCGGTAATTTTGTTTGATAGGTATTATTTGGCGTAGTTAAAAATTTGAAATCAACTTATTTACACTAATAAAATTGATTTAGCAAACGTATTTACAAATGATTGTCTATGTACAAATAAATAAATTACCTACTTAGGTTACCTGGAGGTATTGTTCAAAGTTTCCACCACCACACTCTAGGCACAGTCTAGCACGACGTCGCTGATTATCTTTCAGTTTACGCAACACTTATCAACACTAACACATTCGTTTTTAAAGTGTCGAAAGCACTGATCACTCTTGTACGTAATTCTGTTACACTTGTGACTTCCTCCGTGTACACTAACCTTTTAACGTCTCCCCACAAATAAAAGTCCAGGGGCGTCAGGTCCGGAGAACGCGGTGGCCAGGCCACAGGTCCACCGCGGCCGATCCACTGGTTGCCAAACCTTTCATTCAAGTACTCGCGTACCTGCCGAAGGCGACAGGCAGGGCTTCGCTGCCGCGAGCTTGAGCATGCCTTGGAACGTCAAACTGCCGATGATCTCGCAGTCTCTGCGTAGCAGCCAGCATAAGGCTCTGTGATGGGGGTTCCCGATTGGGAAACAGTTCCGCGAACAGCTGGATGGCTCGACGTAGGCTGTCTCCGCTGATGGCATACAAGCGGACCATTTCCACCAACTCAACATTGGAGTAATTGTCCGTCATCTTGCACTACATACGAGTACACGGGGAGCGTAATTTGCATGCACATGCACACGGCTCGCCGGTTTTTATTGCACTGACCGCGGGGCCGGGGTGCGGTTGGGCGGAGTTTAGGGAATACGAAATTATTGAATGAAATGAATTGGCGGTTTAGGGCTAGTATTAGACAGGTCGCGTTTTAATACGGGTGGTGTTACACTTACTATTTCCGATAATAAGAAAAAAAATACCTACTCATTTTATTATTGATTCGGGTCGAGAATCATTAGTATAGTGACCTCCTTGAATTTGACGAGGATGCAAAGCAACACCTTGTATAATACCCCTTGGTAAGGCTGGTTGTCAGGCTTTCAGGCCACTGACTACCTATAACGACTGTCAAAGATCTACAAATGACAGCCGGGGCCAACGGCTTAATGTGCTTTTTGCTCGTCAGCAAAATAAGGTGAACAAAATGGTCATTATATTATGCATTCTAAGCATATTCATTGTTTTGATATTCATTTATTTTTAATTATGAATCAAAATCAGCTTATAACGTTCCTTCTGCTAGGACACATGCCTTCTCTATGTGAGATGGAGTGGCTTGTAATCCACCACGTAGTTCCAGTTCGGGTTGGTAGATGACACAATCATGTCTTCTAATATTTGGTTCTAGGATAGGTCGGTTTCCTCACGATTTTTTAATCGATAATGTTTTTGTAACCCTGTTTTGGATATGAATGAACCACATGAGCCGACACGAGCCCAAAGGATCGTAGTAGATGACGCTCTGTAGTATCTGTCTGCCTCCATAGAACATAGGCGTGAGTTTGTATGTATCTTTACTTTATATAATATAATTATATAATATAATATAATATAATATATAATATATAATATATAATATAATATAATATATAATAATATATAATATTATAAGGCTGAAGAGTTTGTTTCTTTGTTTGGTTGAACGCGCTAAACTCGGGAACTACTAGTTCAAATTGAAAAATTCTTTTTGTCGTGGATAGCCCATTTATCGAGGAAGTCTATGGGCTATAAAATTTCACGCGGACGATGGTCGCGGTCAACAGCTTGTGTATGCATAATTGTCCTCATATGTTTTCCTTTTATGCAGGTGATGTGGTTGAGAAACACCACGGAGTCAGCACAACTCCTCACCGTCGGTCCAGCTTTATACGCCGGCGACAATAGGATAGCAGTAAAATTCCAATACCCAAACAACTGGAGACTTAGTATGAACCCAGTGAAGTTAACTGACGCTGGTCACTACATGTGCCAAATATCCACACATCCCCCAAGAACTATATTCACAAACCTCACCGTTTTACGTAAGTATAAAAATCAATATAAATTCTTCGCTCAGAATTCCTTTTCCATCTTTTATTGAAACGTTTAATTAAGCCGTGCTATTGTGTGTATTATTTGTGAGATTGAAAAGCTTCTCTATTTTATTTCTCACTTCTTCTTTTCTTTGCGCTCTGTATTTTGGCACGCCATTTCATTTCGTCTTAATCGCTTTTGATATTACCGTTTAAGGTAACCTATTTTTTCCCCGAAAATATCCTTAATCTCACTTTGCATGTAACAGCACTTAATGACGTCGTTTCTTAGTATTTATGCGATTTAGACAAATTAAAGTACTTACTTCGATTTATTATTACAGCTCTCTGTGCCTACTTTTTTGTTTTGCTTATGTTTTGTCAACGGTAGCGGAAAGGTAAGGTCTTAAAAAAGCAGTAAAGTTTTTATTAGACTCTTGAAGTCCTGTTTGTGCTTTTCCTGGGAAAATAACTGAAACATAATTATGTTTTGCGTCTCCGTGAGGGAAATAATTCAAATTTTCCGGGACCGTGATGAACCTAGAAAATTACGAAAGGGAGAAAATATTAAATAATTTAATTTATTTAGGCCATAAACCGGAATTTCAGTCTCTTATACAAAAAACGGTTGTCTGTAAAGTCGGTTTACTGACGATAGTTGAACGTGACAACGTCATAAGAAAATACTGATGGAATGGTTGCATTTTTCAAAAAACGAATGTGCGTTGACCAATTGTTTTATGTAACGTCTCATTTTTTCGTGCGTGCAGCCGGCTCCATCGAATTATAAGACGTTGTCATGTCAAAATGAGATCGTGTTTTCACCAAAATTAATGAATATTTTATTTTCAGCTCCCATAATATCCATAAACGGTGACGACACACACGACGTGAAAGACAGATTTTACAAAGCGGGTAGCGCGATAAAATTATCCTGTATCATATCAGAACAGTACGTGTCATCTATATCCACGAAGGCGCCTGTGACGACGCCTTTACCTTCGACTACTCCCATGCCCACAACCACAACTACAGAATTAACAACAAAAATGAGTACAATATTCAATAGAATAGATATAATGATGAATAAAAGTTGGAGTGTGGAGACGACGACGATCACTTCGACTGTTAGTGTAAGTACTACTAAGAAAGCACCAGAGAAGACCACGACTGAACTGACTACTCTCAAACCAACTACACCTCCAGTAGAAAATAATATTTATGGAATTGTTTGGAAGAAACAAGGGAAGGAGTTTACAGAAAATGTCTCTTGGCGGAATATGAGGTAAGAGCCCTTTTTAAAACCTAAACAAAAACTTTATTTCTTTCTTTAAAAAAAAAAAAAAAAAACGTTGCCCCACACTTGGAATTAAACTCACACACACAAACAGCCAGACCCGCAACAACTGTAGATCATATATTTGTTCCGTGCGGGGATCGAACCCGCGACACGCAGCGCAGCAGCCGATCGCTCAGTCACTGCGCCAACCGTGCCGTCCACACTTAACTTACGTACTTTAATACGATACTATGCGTGTTTCATCCAAAACCACCTGCACGCTTAGCATGACCACCATAGAAACGAGTTTTGTCGTCGGAAGAATCGACAAACTGACAGATCAATAAAAGAAATCTGTCATTTTATCCATTCTTCCGTCGCCAAAACTCATTTCTACGGTTGTCATGCTACGGGGGCTTGTGTTTTACAAATTCTGGATACAGCTTTTTTCGACTAACCTAACGTATAATGGTTTTCTTATGTTGTCCTAGTTTTAAAAACTTGTCTTATCAAAGTCTATGTAACACACCCGTGTTACATAGACTTTGATAAGACAAGTTTTTAAATCTAAATAAAATTTTCATAGCGGTAAAAGAAAAAAAATCCGAGGAGGAGATAGAAGGGATAGCAATTTCAATGTCGAATTCTACAGACACGTTTCGTAGGAACACATAGAAACCAGTCATACATAACATAACATCACGCCTGTAATCCCCGAAGAGTTACGCAGAGGTGTAGATACCTAATGGTACAGCCGCATTTCGCCAGTTTTTTTAAGTCCCATGCAGTAGAGGGCAAGCCTATTGCCACCAACCGGGCACAAATCCAGACTCCATGGCTACTGCTGCAAACCAATAACACTTCGACAGACCCGGGAATCGAACCCAGGACCTCATGCTCAGCAGTCGCGCTTGCGAGCACTAGACCAACGAGGCAGTTATGACGTTGCGGTCTGTAAGGGATTGGGTGGTTTTGCTGTTGCGGTTGCCCTCGAAATTATAGCTTAAACATCTTGTTACTGATGCTAAAATAATCATGAGAATGCTAATCTTCTGTTTCCTTTTCAGCGCTACTATCAGTGTAGCATCAGCATCACAAAATGACAGTGGGACGTACTCATGTCACTTACAGAATCATTCTCAAGTAATCATCAATGTCCACGTTTTGATTGGTAAGTTATTTCATTTTGTTTTGTATTATTTTCGCTCTACTCTTATATTTCGTAGGTTAAGAGAAAGCATGAACACATTAAAGATATAAGATTATAAACTAAAAAAAAAAAAAAAAAATATCGGGAACTCATAACAAACAGTAAACATGGTAAATATCCCGTTAGTATTAATAGAAACATTAAAGATATTTTAGCATAAAAAGCACTTACGATTTTGTACTAATTATTATTCGAATTGTTCTTATAATCTTCTAAGAATGCTACATAAACAGCAATCTAAAAGTCACCTACACGTTTTTAATAAACAGTTTATTGGTTTAGAAAATAAGAACTTTTAAGTATGGTTATGTACCTAACTATTGTGAAGACTTTCAAGTTCAGTTTACTTAAAAGTCAGTTATGCATTGTTTCATTATCAAAACTCACTCCTAAGTCACTCTTTTGTCGCTTAAGGCGACGCAGACACTAAACTACTTCACACCGAGCAAAGATGCCGTAAAGAGATATAAATTAATAATTTATAGTCTCTGTAAAACTTTGTCGTTGATAGTTTCGTACAATATAATAGAATAACTGAGACATATTGAAAACTTTGTAGAAACTGAAAACTTTAATAATTTCGTTCTCTTTATCAGGCGAGAATCAAGCTGCAGTACAGCATAACACGGGGAACAAAGGAACTCTTTTCTGGAAACCTCAAGTCTTAGCTTTAGTTTCCTTCGCTATTCTTCTATTGTTTTACCCTTGATGATGTAAAAACTTCTAAATTATGATGTTAAAATATTTCACGCGAGCGAAACATTCGTTCAAGCTAAAGCAAAATAACGACAGAATGATTTAAAGCATTAAATGTGATGTTTGCTGATATTCGAGCAGATTATTTCATTTTGAATTGAAATATTTTTATAGATTTTTCAGCGGACGGCAATTTAAATTGCAAATGTAATAGCAATCTCGTCGGATTTTGCCTGTAGATTTCAGCTTCTAAAGCATCAGATCGGGGTTACATGAAATAGGTGTGTAATAAATAAATCCTCGATCGGAGAGTAGACGTTGGGGGGATTCGAACTACCCTCATGTTTATTAACAGTTACTCTCGATACAGCCAGAAATGTAAAGTCTTCTATAAAAATATTTTTATTTCGTCATACAACTTTAGTGTACGACTGTACCACTCATTCGACCATGACTTAGACTTCATATAAAACTAGTCTAGAAAATGAAAATTCTTCTAAATCTGTTGTAACATAAACTCAAATAGGCCATGGATCCATCAAGAATCAAAATAATAATTTTCTCAAGTAATGACGCAGGTTTGTAAAAATTCCGTTGATTTACAAGAGACATCGCGTAATTCACGACAATGCATAAAATGCTCGTAAAATGGTTTTAGTACTTTTTTTACTATGCAATGAGTGATATTACGTAAAGTGCTATCTGCGAACATGTAATTTTTTAAAATTGTGTACATATAATTTTTTATTGTTGGAATATTCAATGTTCAGATTTATGATTTGTTGACCTTTTTTTATTGATTTTATCGAAATTCGAAATGTTTACACAAAGTGTATTTAGTTTTAAGACAAAATTATTACTTAAAGTAAGGTTAATACGATGTAGATTGTACATAAATGAAATTTCATGATGGTAAATGATTTAATTCTACCATAACTGATTCAGTTCCATGTAATATCTGTAGCATAAAAATATTATACTTAACGTGTATTTTAATACAAAATGTACAGTTAATGCTACTGAACTCTTATCCTAAGGAATAGAAACCTTTCTCGTTTGTAATATAAACTTAGTTATAACGTGAGGCGAAGCCAAAATAGTAACATAATCTGTAAGATATTTTATATGTTGTTGCACATTTTTGTTAATAATACACAAATCTCTCATCTGTAAACAAAAGAAAGACTATGTTAAATGACTGTAAACTATAAAATAAACTTAACATTATACCAAAGTCTTTGAAGCATTTTTATTGAAGTTTCATCCTACGCCATAACTAAAATGTCAATAGGTTACTCAATATAGCAAATAGGACGTAGGTGTATAAAGTTTTATTATAGGCTCCTTTCGTAAACACTATGTCTAGCTCAAAAAATAATTGGTTCGCAATGAAGAAGTAGGTAAGTAACAATTAAGTTAACGAACTTCGGGGGTATTCCTCAGAGCGCAACTATTTTTAAGCGCAACCAACTAAGCGCAACTAAATTATTCCTCGTAGCGCAACCATTAGTTGCGCTCACAAATAGGAACCATGATAAATAATAGAGAGATATCACTACTGAAACCATCAAACCACTCTCTATTTTTCATCATAGTTGCGCTTTGAGGAATAAACATATAATATTTTTATTTTGAATTTGTGAGCGCAACTAATGATTGCGCTACGAGGAATAATTTAGTTGCGCTTAGTTTGTTGCGCTTAAAAATATTTGCGCTTTGAGGAAAGCCCTGAACTTGATTCCTATTTGGTATTCTTTTAGCATTAGCCCTTCGGGGCACTTTTGGGTTTATTTGAAATGGAACTACAGGGTGTAAACAGACCCTTCACATAGCCGTCAACCAAGCATTCTATACATCAAACTAAGTAACTTTACGCAAAAATTATTGCTGGGAATCGACCTTTTTTTTTGGGGTGAAAATCACGATTTTCGGTAGGACTCGATGGAAAGCACTCAAAGCATTGTGCTGATGGATGAAATGAATAGTACGGTAGTCGTGGAGGTGTCTAAAGTAAAAATCTTACATTAAAAACATTTATTTAATAAAAAACCTTGTGAAAAAGTTGGAACTTTGATCTCCAATATCTCCCTAACTAGAAGGTTCCCAGGTATGGTCTTTTTTTTTTTTTTTGGATGGGAAATCATCAAATGACCCCCCCCCAGTCTGGGCGGAGCGGAAGGGAGTGTCAGACTTGTACTGACTAAAACCCATCCATGTTCCTTCTTTGCCCTTTGTTTTCCAGGGCCACGGTATCTCTTTCGAACAGTCCCGCAGCCCTGGCAGGCTCCCAGGTATGGTCTAGAACAAAAAAATTATCCCAAAGACGGGGAAAACAAGTGCCTTTCGGATATGTTAAGGGTCTATTTACACCCTATATATTTGGTTACCAATTCACTCTATGTAGATAAACTCACCAAGCTGTTCTCGCAGAAAAAAAACACTGGAAACCTTCCCATAAGTTTGCGTAGCTTTCAACCAAATTGAACCATCCCATATAAACCTAATTCATTGCTTAGTTCGCTACCTCTGGGCCTTTTCCACAACATCGGTGTTTCCATTTCAAGCAATAGGTATGTACTGTTCTTTCAGAAAAATTGTCCAACCGCCTTTGGGTCGACATTTTATCAGGAAAAACACTCACTCTGAATGAACCCTTTGAAAAGACGCACCTCGACCTGAAGAAATGCAATATACTGAGATTTGTATCATACACAGAGCTGTGGAAAGATGGTATTATCTTCACCTACCAGCAGAAAATGGGAAAGAGGTTCGGCGATGTAGAAAATCAATGATATAGCTTACTACAAAGTGTAAAAACTGGCCAAGTGCGAGTCGTACCCACATGCAAAAAATTTATTATATTTTTTGGTGCTACGGAAACCTGTGTAGGTTTCCGTAGCACCAAACAATATAATAAATTTTTTTTTGAAGGCTCATTCATATTATGTTTTATTGTATTACATTCAACAGCAAAACTAAATTTGTTTTTGATAGTATGTTAATGGCAAACAAAGTCACTGCTGCAGTTTGCTGAAAAAATCGCATACCTCGAAAACTAAACATCAAATCTTATTCAAACCAATTTTCATTTAAAAGTTTTTTTACGTTCTACAATCCTACATTTTTTCAGAATTTTCCTCCTCTTACTTTAGAAATAGATGGGGGGTTAGGACACATTTTACCACTTTGGCAGTGTCTGTCTATCTTCCAAGACAGACGGACAGACAGACACACATGACGAATATATAAGGGTTCCGTTTTTTGCCATTCGGCCACGGAACCCTAATAAAAAAGGCAACCTTTGATGTTTCTATTAACAATGAATTGCTCGATGCGCTGTTGTCCCTTTTCAATCGCCATCGTATGGTTATTGAAAGTTTAAAAGGTGGTGAAGCTAACCCTAATTCAGCCCCTCATACAGCTACAGAAGGAGCAACAAACTGGATTAACGATGTTTGGGTTTAATGCCATTAATGTTTATGTATGGTAATCTAGACGATTTTTAATCGTGATTACTTTAACGCCCGTAATCCCCGAAGGGTAAGGCAGAGGTGTACCTAATAGTACACCCACATTTCGCCAGTTATGTTTAAGTCCCATATCATAGGGAGCCAGCCTATTGCCATCAACCGGGCACGAATCCAGACTCCATAGCTACTTCCGAGAAATTCCAGATGGAAAAATCCATTAACACTGCCCGACACGGGGATCGAACCCAAGACCTCATGCTGGTCGCGGGACTCATAGAGGTCGCGGGACTCATAGAATTACCGTGACCCTGGAACATAAAGGGCTATTGAAGGACACCGTGGATTTTAGTCAGTACAAGTCTGACAGTCCCTCCCGCTCTGCCCTGGGTGGGAGGACTCATTTGATGATTTTACCACGTTAAAAAAAAGACCTCATGCTCATCAGTAGCGTTTGCGACCACTAGAACAACGAGGCAGTCAGTGATTACTTTAAACATGGCACAAATATAAAAAAAAAATTAAAGCTAGTAGATTCAGCAAGGTTTACATTCATCACAAAGCAAAATAGCATCTTGATGTTCACTTGGCCTCTTAATAAGCCCGCCGGGTTAACAGCCAAGAGATTCTTCATATGAATTGTTAAATACAGTATAATCTTCAAGTAAATCTATGATATCCGCCACTTTCATGGATCTACTTTCTTTCTTTCTATTTTTGAACTGAT
This sequence comes from Noctua comes, assembly GCA_963082995.1. Taxonomy (NCBI): domain Eukaryota; kingdom Metazoa; phylum Arthropoda; class Insecta; order Lepidoptera; family Noctuidae; genus Noctua; species Noctua comes. Next base: position 8,785,020 of record OY720280.1, on the reverse strand, counting down.
ATATCCAAAGAATTATTTCATTGTGAAGCAGTCTCTATCTAAGTACTTAGTTGAATGATTTCTTTTTTAATAATGCGACAAAGCTAGCGATGTTCTATGCTTTATGAAATTAAAAGTAAAAAAATATTCAAACCCACTTTTGATCCAGCATTTCATCACAGAGGTCGTCACAGCTGAAATGCGGGTAGATTTAAAAAAGGCCTCCTAAAAGTGAGTGTAACGACCTAATTACTGAATAAAAAATTGCTTTGACTTTCAGCCAAAAGCTGGCCGCATTGTTTTATGTTCCGAAGAGCCTAAAACTCAATGCCTTTTTACAATCGTTGTTGTGGTAAGAACAATGGAAAATGACGTTTCGGTAAAAATAATAATTTACTCATTAACACGTAACGTCACGTTTATACACTCATATTTCGCCAGTTATTTTTAAGTATGATGTAATAGGAGGCGAGCCTATTGCCATCAACCGGGCACAAAACCGGACTCCATTGCTGCTACTGAAGAATTACTGATGGAAAAACCCAATAACGATTTGTACGATTCGGGAATCGAACCCAGGACCGCATATTCAGCAGTCGCGCTGGCAACTACGACCAACGAGGCAGTCATAATTTAATCATGTACGTCGTAAAAGTCTCAGTTTAACTCCGATGTAATAATAAATCTGTTGGTACCTATGTGTTAAATTACATCGTGGCGGCTTCCTATCTCCTCGAGTATCGTAAAACAGTATTGAAGCAAGGGGTTCCCTTTGATGTTTCAGAAGACAATGCTGTCATAATAAGGGCTTATTTTCAGCTATAAAAATAATCTTTTTGTTAGTGACATTTTTAAAAGCCTTTTTTTATTTATAAAAAATCTGTATTTTGCTTTGTGATGAATGCTGAATCTAGTAGCTTTAATTTTTATTTTTTGTAATATAAATATTTAAAAAAAATAAAAACAAAACCCAAAAAAAAAACAATTGCCATGTTTAAAGTAATCACTGACTGCCTCCATGTTCTTGTGGTCGCAAACGCTACTGATGAGCATGAGGTCTTGGATTCGATCCTCGGGTCGGGCGGTTTAATAAACGGGTGTTGGACCTAATTTTTTGTAACAATCACCTAACTGTCGATAAATGTTCTGACCCTCTTGTTCCTGAAGACCCTCACCATACAGCACTTAGTATTTTTGTAGATTTTGTTGAGTATCATGCGCTCCCGTCGCAGCAAAGAAAGAAGTTTCTCTATCATTCAGCCGATTTTCCTTCTATAATGAAAGAACTTGAAGAATTTGACTGGCGCTGTGATCTTGCCAAAGGGTCAGTGGAGGACGCTTTGTCTTTGCTCTACGTCAGACTAAATAGAATCTGTGAAACTTTCATACCAACTAAAATCATCAAATCTGTGTCTAATTACCCCCCTTGGTATAAAACCCCTCTAATCAAAATTCTTAAAGAAAAATTTAAATATCACTCCAAGTTTAAGAAATATGGAAACTTGTCAGACTATGATTCATTTTTAACTTTGCGAAATCGTGCTAAATTATTAGAAAAAGAAATGTATAACAGTTACATTGAGGCAATAGAAAATAGTATTAATAAATCGCCTAAAGCTTTTTGGTCTTTCGTCAAAAGCAAGCAAAAGTCTTCATGTACTTTTCCATCGGTTATGAAGTATGGACAAAGGTCGTCAGGACAAGGTGATGAAATATGCAACATGTTTAGTGAAGTGTTTAAGTTTAACTTTCTCCAGAACACTATCCCTGGTGGAACACAGTTGGACAGCGACATGCACTGCCTTTATCAAACGTCTGCTTCTGACATAAGCTGTATTGAAGTCTGCGAAACTGAAGTGCTGAAGCTACTGAGGGCTATTGACTTGAATAAGTCAGCAGGCCCTGATGGTATTCCTGCTATACTTATAATTAAGTGCGCACAAAGCTTAACTTTACCACTTACCCTAATATTTCGTCGTTCCCTTAATGAGGGAGTGGTGCCGCATCTTTGGAAAACAGCTTTTATTACCCCCGTCCATAAAAAAGGCCCTAAGGACAATGTAGAAAACTACAGGCCAATATCTAAGCTTTGTCTGTTTGCGAAGGTTTTAGAAAAAATAGTTTACGCTTCAGTTCATAGTGCCATTAAACATTCACTTAATGACTGTCAACATGGCTTCTTAAAAAACCGGTCTATTGTCTCCAACTTGCTTATCTGTTCCGACTACTTGTCCTCCATCATGTCTGAACCCTCTCAAGTGGATGTTGTCTATACTGACTATAGCAAGGCATTTGACCGTATAGACCACGGTGTTCTTTTTCGTAAGCTGGCTGCAGTGGGTATCAGAGGTGATTTATTCAGATGGTTTAAGTCTTATATTGAGAATCGCTGTCAGACAGTTGTACTGAATGGATACAGTTCTGTAACTGTTAAAATACCCTCGGGAATACCACAAGGATCCCTTTTGGGTCCTCTACTTTTTATTATTTTTATAAATGACATTGGTTCGTGCTTTACCCGTTCCAAAATAATTCTTTACGCTGATGATATGAAAATTTTATGCCCTATATCAGAACTTTCTGACTGTTTTAACTTACAGCGGGATTTAGATGGACTTCAAAATTATTGTCTTCTCAACAAACTCGAACTCAATGTCTCTAAATGTTTTGTTAGTACCTACACACGCAAACCACATGCTATCATGTTTCAGTATAAGTTACATGATACTAATATAAATAGAATAAGCGTTATTAGGGACCTAGGTGTCACATTTGACTCTAAGTTGCTTTTTGATGCACACATTGAAAACGTTGTCAATAAAGCTTCTAAAGCACTTGGATTTATACTAAGATTATCAGCTGATTTTAAAAACATTAAAACGTACAAAATCCTATATTGTGCTTTTGTCCGCAGCCATTTAGAGTACGCCTCACAAGTGTGGAACCCTAATTATAATATTTATATAGACAGAATTGAGGGAATTCAAAAGCGGTTCCTACGTTTCTTGCAGTACAAAACTAGGAAATATACTCCCAATTATGTAGCACGATGCAAAAGATTTCATATCTTACCGCTGTATGAGCGCAGACGTATTGCTGATATGGCATACTTATTTAAAATCGCAAATGGTACTGTAGATTGCCCCGAGCTATTAGGTAGTTTAGGATTAGTAGGACATTGCAAAATGTTTCGCAAACCTAGTTTGTTGCACGTCCCTCACTCCAAGTCTGCGTATAGGCAGAATTCGTTTCTAATCCGTGCGAGCAGGAGCTTTAATAAACTTACTGGTGAACATGATTTGGACATTTTCAACACCAGTGTTTCTCGGCTTAAGCATTTGTTGACAAAAAGCTTTTTTACGGAAAGGTAATTGTTTGCGTCTGAATTTTGTTTTTTTAATTTTTAGTTTGTAGTTGTTATTAATAGATTGCTCTTTTTTTTGTTTAATTTATGTTATAGAATTTTGTTCTTTTTTGTTGTCTTTTTTGTTTCAAGTATTTACTTGTGGAAATTTGTAAATGGCCTTCAAATTCTTATTATTTGTGAACATTGTTTATATTAGCTGTAAGTTTCCCGAATAGCATAAAATAAAAATAAAATAAAATAAAGATCATAGACATTGAACTTTTTTCGGGATAGTAGCTGTGGTTAAATTCTCCTTTTTAGCATACTAGCGAGATACACAAGGGGATATTGTAACCTCAATTACGCTTACAAGAGGTCCCTAAAGAGTTTATCTTCTCGAAACAGCTTAATATCTTTATGTTACTTAGAGTACCATTAATCCTGTATGTATGTTCATACATATCACCTACTTTCATAAAGCTTATAAATAAAAATCTCATGTCACTGTATTTGTGGTCGCACTTCTCCGAAACGGCTAGACCGATTTTTATGAAATTTTTATGTATATTTGGTAGGTATGAGACTAGGTCGTTAAGTATATTTCACACCGCTAGCTGATTAGGGCGCGAGCAAAGCCGCGGGCAAAAGCTAGTAAAACTATAGATATCCATCTGTCTATCAATAACATCATCGGTATATAAATTCCTCTTTAGTCGAGATCTTTGGCGAAACGAAGCTCGCTGATTGAGAACACTAAGGCTGCGTCGACAGCGTGAAGTAAGGAAGACAACATATCGATTTTTAGACGACACTTCGTTGATTTAATGCTGGGATCGACGATTTAACGAAGTAATTTATGGTATGTCGGTATATCTGCACGATGATTTATCATCCTCATGCTTTATTGCACACTAAGTTTTTTATGTGTGCGTTATTGTAATTATGCTCAAGTTAATTATTAAGATCATCATCATTCTCATTTTAGAAATCCATCATAATATGCACGATGTTTTATCATCCTCATGCTTTATTGCACATTATGTTTTTTATGTGTGCGTTATTATAATTATGCTCAAGTTAATTATTAAGATCAGTAAATGATTTAATTGAACCATAACTGATTCAGTTCCATGTAATATCTGTAGCATAAAAATATTATACTTAACGTGTATTTTAATACAAAATGTACAGTTAATGCTACTGAATTCTTATCCTAAGGAATAGAAACCTTTCTCGTTTGTAATATAAACTTAGTTATAACGTGAGGCGAAGCCAAAATAGTAACATAATCTGTAAGATATTTTATATGTTGTTGCACATTTTTGTTAATAATACACAAATATCTCATCTGTAAACAAAAAAAAGACTATGTTAAATGACTGTAAACTATAAAATAAACTTAACATTATACTAAAGTCTTTGAAGCATTTTTATTGAAGTTTCATCCTACGCCGTAACTAAAATGTCAATAGGTTACTCAATATAGCAAATAGGACGTAGGTGTATAAAGTTTTATTTTAGGCTCCTTTCGTAAACACTATGTCTAGCTCAAATAAAAATTGGTTCGCAATGAAGAAGTAGGGAAGTAACAATTAGGTTAACGAACTTGGGGGGTATTCCTTAGAGCGCAACTATTTTTAAGCGCAACCAACTAAGCGCAACTAAATTATTCCTCGTAGCGCAACCACTAGTTGCGCTCACAAATAGAATAAAAAATAAACCATGATAAAAAATAGAGAGATACACTACTACACTACTGAAACCATCATACCACTCTCTATTTTTCATCATAGTTGCGGTTTGAGGAATTATTGTTATTATTATCAGCCATTTGTGTCCCACTGCAGGGCAAAGGCGTTCCTTCCCTCTTTCCACTTATACCTAAATAAATAAATAAACATATAACATTTCTATTTTGAATTTGTGAGCGCAACTAATGGTTGCGCTACGAGGAATAATTTAGTTGCGCTTAGTTGATTGCGCTTAAAATAGTTGCGCTTTGAGGAATACCCTGAACTTGGTTCCTATTTGGTATTCTTTTAGCATAAGACCTTCGGGGCACTTGGGTTTATTTGAAATGGAACTACAGAGTGTAAACAGACCCTTCACATAGCCGTCAACCAAGCATTCTGTACATCAAACTAAGTAACTTTACGCAAAAATTATTGCTAGGAATCGACATTTTTTTTTTGGAGTGAAAAATCACGTTTTACGGTAGGACTCGATGTAAAGCACTCAAAGCATTGTGCTGATGGATGAAATGAATAGAACGGAGGTCGTGGAGGTGTCTAAGGTAAGAATCTTACATTAAAAACATTTATTTAAAAAAAACCTTGTGAAAAAGTTGGAACTTTGACCTCCAATATATCCGTAACTAGAAGTTTCCCAGGTATGGTCTAGAACAAAACAATGATTCGATAGACGTGGAAAACAAGTGCCTTTCAGATATGTTAAGGGTCTATTTACACCCTTTATATTTGGTTACCAATTCACTCTATGTAGATAAACTCACCAAGCTGTTCTCGCAGAAACAAAACACTGGAAACCTTCCCATAAGTTTGCGTAGCTTTCAACCAAATTGAACCATTCCATATAAACCTAATTCATTGCTTAGTTCGCTACCTCTGGGCCTTTTCCACAACATCGGTGTTTCCATTTCAAGCAATAGGTATGTACTGTTCTTTCACAAAAATTGTACAACCGCCTTTGGGTCGACATTTTATCAGGAAAAACACTCACTTTGAATGAACCCTTTGAAAAGACGCACCTCGACCTGAAGAAATGCAATATACTGAGATTTGTACTATACACAGAGCTGTGGAACGATGGTATTATCTTCACCTACCAGCAGAAAATAGGAAAGAGGATCAGCGATGTAGAAAATCAATGATATAGATTACTACAAAGTGTAAAAACCGGCCAAGTGCGAGTCGTGCCCACACGCACACAGGGTTCCGTAGCACCAAACAATATAATAAATATTTTTTTGAAGGCTCATTCATATGTTGTATTGTATTACATTCAACAGCAAAACTAAATTTGTTTTTGATAGTATGTTAATGACAAACAAAGTCACTGCTGCAGTTTGCTGAAAAAATCTCATACCTAAAAAACTAAAAATCAAATCTTATTCAAACCAATTTTCATTTAAAGTTTTTTTACGTTCTACAATCCTACATTTTTTCAGAATTTTCCTCCTCTTACTTTAGAAATTAGATGGGGGGGAGGACACATTTTACCACTTTGGCAGTGTCTGTCTATCTTCCAAGACAGACGGACAGACAGACACACATGACGAATATATAAGGGTTCCGTTTTTTGCCATTCGGTCACGGAACCCTAATAAAAAAGGCAACCTTTGATGTTTCTATTAACAATGAATTGCTCGATGCGCTGTTGTCCCTTTTCAATCGCCATCGTATGGTAATTGAAAGTTTAAAGGTGGTGAAGCTAACCCTAATTCAGCCCCTCATACAGCTGCAAAAGAAGCAACAAACTGGATTAACGATGTTTGGATTTAATGCCATTAATATAAGATTTTAAACTATCATGGTCACTAACTTTATCCGTGATCATGGTGCTTGCAACAGCGCCGAAATATCGGGAACTCATAAGAAAAAATAAACATGGTAAATATCCCGTTTCGAGTATTAATAATAATGTCATTAATGTTTATGCGGTTTATGTAATCTAGACGATTTCTAATCGTGATTACTTTAACATAACATCACGGCTGTAACCCCCGAAGGGTTAGGCATAGGTGTACCTAATAGTACACCCACATTTCGCCAGTTATGTTTAAGTCCCATATCATAGGGGGCCAGCCTATTGCCATTAACCGGGCATGAATCCAGACTCCGTGGCTACTTCTGAGAAATTCCAAATGGAAAAATCCAATAACACCGCCCGACCCGGGGATCGAACCCAAGACCTCGTGCTCATCAGTAGCGTTTGCGCCCACTAGAACAACGAGGCAGTCAGTGATTACTTTAAACATGGCACAAATATAAAAAAAAAATTAAAGCTAGTAGATTCAGCAAGGTTTACATTCAACACAAAGCAAAATAGCATCTTGATGTCCACTTGGCCTCTTAATAAGCCCGCCGGGTTAACAGCCAAGAGATTCTTCATATAAATTGTTAAATACAGTATAATCTTCAAGTAAATCTATGATATCCGCCACTTTCATGGATCTACTTTCTTTCTTTCTATTTTTGAACTGATATATCCAAAGAATTATTTCATTGTGAAGCAGTATCTATCTAAGTACTTAGTTGAATGATTTCTTTTTTAATAATGCGACAAAGATAGCGTTGTTCTATGCTTTATGAAATTAAAAGTAAAAAAATATTCAAACCCACTTTTGATTCAGCATTTCATCACAGAGGTCGTCACAGCTGAAATGCGGGCCTCCTAAAAGTGAGTGTAACGACCTAATTACTGAATAAAAAATTGCTTTGACTTTCAGCCAAAAGCTGGCCGCATTGTTTTATGTTCCGAAAAGCCTAAAACTCAATGCCTTTTTACAATCTTTGTTGTGGTAAGAACAATGGAAAATGACGTTTCGTTCATTAACACGTAACGTCACGACTATACACTCATATTTCGCCAGTTATTTTTAAGTATGATGTAATAGGAGGCGAGCTTATTGCCATCAACCGGGCACAAATCCGGACTCCATTGCTGCTACTGAAGAATTACTGATGGAAAACCCAATAACGATTTGTACGATTCGGGAATCGAACCCAGGACTGCATATTCAGCAGTCGCGCTAGCAACTACGACCAACGAGGCAGTCATAATTTAATCATGTACGTCGTAAAAGTCTCAGTTTAACTCCGATGTAATCATAAATCTGTTGGTACCTATGTGTTAAATTACATCGTGCGGGCTTCCTATCTCCTCGAGTATCGTAAAACAGGATTGAAGCAATGGGTTCCCTTTGATGTTTCAGAAGACAATGCTGTCATAATAAGGGCTTATTTTCAGCTATAAAAATAATCTTATTGTTAGTGACATTTTTAAAAGCCTTTTATTAACAAAAAATCTGTATTTTGCTTTGTGATGAATGCTGAATCTAGTAGCTTTAATTTTATTTTTTGTAATATAAATATTTGAAAAAAATAAAAACAAAACCCAAAAAAAAAAACAATTGCCATGTTTAAAGTAATCACTGACTGCCTCCATGTTCTTGTGGTCGCAAACGCCACTGATGAGCATGAGGTCTTGGATTCGATCCTCGGGTCGGGCAGTGTTATTTGATTTTTCCATCTGGAATTTCTCAGAAGTAGCCACGGAGTCTGGATTCAGGCCCGGTTGATGGCAATAGGCTAGCCCCCTATGACATGGGATTCAAACATAACTGTCGAAATGTGGGTGTACAATTAGGTACACTTCTGCCTAACCCTTCGGGGATTAGAGGCGTGATGTTATGTACATAGGTAATTTTTATTTCGAACGACTTTATTTAATAGGTTGACTCCGAAGCTTCATTCCTACTTATCGTGCGTTCATGTATAACAACAGCAGCGTAATAATAATTAATTTACAAGTAAGGTATTATGTAGAAACGTAATTCCAAGAACAGACTTAATCTGATTAACCAAGATCCTTTAACAACATTCATCAAGTTACCATTAAGTAATATAACCTTACATTGTTACATTTACATGCGGAAGGGATTTAATTTAAGATTTTGTGGGCATTTTCAGCGGTGTTAATCAGAAAGTGTAATATACAGAGTGTAAGGGATAGCCCTCCACAAACTGATGGGGTGAATTCAGTATATCATACTACAATGACCGGTACAAAAAATTATTTCAGGAATGTTATGGGAATCCAATAAATTTGATTTGTTTTATTTCCATAAACGCAATGTATCGTTACCGTGGCAAAAGGCACATAGCGAACGGTAAGCGCGACGACGAGTTCGATGAACTCTGTAGCTAGGCAGGAAGTGAACAGCAGATTTCACGAGTCGTTCGTTAGAGTATTTTAACATCCACTGTTGGATTTTTGATTATAGCCGTATTATTTACTTATATGGAGTGCTGGTGTACAGGGAACGTAATTCTACATTGAAATAAAGGAATAGTAACGGAAAAAAAAACCGGGGAAAAATTGCGGTGGAATATGATTCAAAATAAAGATCATAGACATTGAACTTTTTTCGGGATAGTAGCTGTGGTTAAATTCTCCTTTTTAGCATACTAGCGAGATACACAAGGGGATATTGTAACCTCAATTACGCTTACAAGAGGTCCCTAAAGAGTTTATCTTCTCGAAACAGCTTAATATCTTTATGTTACTTAGAGTACCATTAATCCTGTATGTATGTTCATACATATCACCTACTTTCATAAAGCTTATAAATAAAAATCTCATGTCACTGTATTTGTGGTCGCACTTCTCCGAAACGGCTAGACCGATTTTTATGAAATTTTTATGTATATTTGGTAGGTATGAGACTAGGTCGTTAAGTATATTTCACACCGCTAGCTGATTAGGGCGCGAGCGAAGCCGCGGGCAAAAGCTAGTAAAACTATAGATATCCATCTGTCTATCAATAACATCATCGGTATATAAATTCCTCTTTAGTCGAGATCTTTGGCGAAACGAAGCTCGCTGATTGAGAACACTAAGGCTGCGTCGACAGCGTGAAGTAAGGAATACAACATATCGATTTTTAGACGACACTTCGTTGATTTAATGCTGGGATCGACGATTTAACGAAGTAATTTATGGTATGTCGGTATATCTGCACGATGATTTATCATCCTCATGCTTTATTGCACACTAAGTTTTTTATGTGTGCGTTATTGTAATTATGCTCAAGTTAATTATTAAGATCATCATCATTCTCATCATAGAAATCCTTAGAAAATTGCCGTAGGTAACATACAAAACTTATTTAAAGCAGAACGAAATGGAAATACAACAACTTTAACCCTCAGTTCAGCTATGGAACTACATATTAAATCTTATATCAAAATAATTTACATCACAAAAACGATTTCAAAAGCCGACTTAAACTATCAAATTCTAAATTGTTGCCGAATATCGTAAATATTGTCACAGGGTGACACTCTGCCCTAGGGAGAATCTCTCAAACGTTACTAAGCAGGTAGGCACACAACTCCATACTAAAATTTTCCTTTGAAAAGCTCTTCACTTTCATTCGTGTGATATCGGAAACCCTTTTCAGTTCGCTTTTACTCGCTATGTTTAGAGAATAAGTAGTTGGAGTGTGGAAGTAAGTAGTTAGTAATTTAAATGATAGATTAAATAACATTATTTTGACTAGAAAGGTATTCAGCTGCTTCCGGTTAGACTGAGGCCTTTTTTTTCTCCATGTCGAAATCCTCAATGGATATCCTCCGCCCTGGGGAGAGCGGAGGGGTCTGTCAGACTCGTACTGACTAAAATCACACTGGTGTTCCCTCGCACACTTGCGTCGGGGGACCGCGGGATCTAACACGACTTCTGCTGTGCCGGCGGGCCTCGTCCCGGAGAGGCGCGCGATGAAGACTACGCGCCATTTTATCGGGTCCAGTGTTATGGGGGCGACGGATGGAAGCCTATCTGATAGAGAAGTATGGAGGAAGAAGTCATGCTGCGTCGACCCCAAAGAAATTGGCATGAGAGCAGGAGAATGAAGATGACTTATTAAGATTATCGAATTACAACTGACTGCTTCTAAGTCATGGGTTCGATTCCTACGTCCGACAAAGTAATACTAGGCTATCCAGTGGGAATTTCTCTATAGAAGAGTATGGGTTTGAACGAAAATACGGGAATTCGTTCACCCTCATTAAATGGGATTAACAAATGATTGGCGTAATGAAGGCATATTGTTCCCCTGCCCAAACCTTCGGGCTCTACAGGGGTGATGTTATGAGTCTTTATCTTCTCTCTAAGGTTTCTGGAAAATGTATCAAATTTTCAGTACAGTAATTACGAGACCAACCTTACTGAACCGTAGTAATTGGTTACCAAAAATAATTCAAAGTATTCGTATAACTTGATATGAGATTTAAAAAAAGACTTAGGCACTCACGATGAATAAACCTTTTAGATCTTTATGTGATGATATTTCACGGTATTTATACGTACATTAGTACCTAACTGTCTATGTAAAAATTCGATTTGTTAAGTTTTTCTGTATTGTTCCACGATTTTTTAAAGTAAATACACACTTGTTGCAGGCCTAGGCTGTCATCTCATACTTACCTAAGTATAGTAAGTATTAAAACTGTCAGCTACGGGATATCTAACGTGATTATCAATATCGGGAGCTCAAAATAATTGTTATCACGGAATATACCCCGTAAGTGACAGAAAAGTTTACCTACACTATTTATACCTCAGAGCATTCCTATTTATCGAAAATAGATCGCAGTTACGTACCTACTTATGTTCAAACCCAGTTAACCACAATATTTTCCTGAAAACCCCGAGTCTAACTCTATGTAATTGTACTCTGGAGTCACAGCATCCGCGTGGGATGTTATTTGTTATCGTACATTAAAAGGGATTCCAAACGAACAATATTCCAGCTTAGGTACTTGTGATTTATGGGTATCGTTATACAACATACTACGTAGTATGGTCTTCGCGTTCGATATTGCAGTTTAAATGGTATCAATGCTAGTTTTGAGGCTCTCTAGATAATTTGATGAAGTGATAGAAATGAGGAAAAAGCCAACCATTAATAATATGTATATCGGATCCGGTCATTAGTACGGACATAAAATGAATTGGAAAGCGCGCCTGTGTGCAGTGGTGACAACACAGTGTGCTTGTACAGAGCCTTGATGTCCAACTCGAGGGAGGACGACATTCAGTGTCGGATCGTGACGGAGTTGAGACCTCTTGGAACTGTACCCGATTCATTGTGTTCCGTGTTATTGTATTAAGTTGTAATCTCAAGTAATTCGTTAGTTTTGCTAGAAACAGTGCATCGCACCCAGTGTGTTTTCATAGCACGAAACCCATTGTCTGCCTACATGATGTACGAGCCTAACGGAGTAAATCCTGACAAATACGACATGTATATTGACCTAGCTGTTTCATCCGCGTGAAATTATTAAAAAATATAACTTCCCTGTTTGAATCTGATTTGGATTACAATTTCATGGGTTTTCATTTTTTTTTTGCGTGTAACCCTAATGCTTTTTTAAAAATAAAAGTAGCCTCCTAACCTATTAGCTATCTGCCAGTAAAAATCCTGTCAAAATCGGCCCAGCCGTTTCGAAGATTAGCCGGAACAAACGAGCAGACAAAAACATAAAAAAATGTTTTTTTTGTAATATCGAAAAAAAAAATTTTGAATTTACGAACAGATACTTCAATTTTATTTATTTGTATACATTTCATAAAGGCTACTAGTATCCAGTTATCAGTTCTAGAAAAACGAAACGCTTTCGAAGGGATTACCACTCGTCTCGCCCTGTGCTGTGGGTTCGTAATGTGCTACTTCTTCTTCGTACCGATAGAACATTAAGTACACGTTTTGTATCACAGTATCTGTGCCATTCTTCAGCTCATAAAAAGCTAAACTAAGCTATTATGATAGCTTCATCGTAGATGAAGAAAGATTTCATGCTGCTTGAAAACACCAAAAACCAAAAATATTTTGCCAAATAAATAGTTTACCTTAGTACTAATAAAATTTAAGTTCGTCTTTTATTTCCTTGTTTTGACTTCCTATTGCCAATATTCGATTTCCTAAAAGGAATAAGCCATAAAAAGTACATCCGCTTTAATAAAAACATCTTATTATGCGAATACTTTTAAAGGTTTTTCGGTTCAGTTCTTCATAAAAGACTTCTTAATAAAAATTATAAAAGAACTTAAAACTGTGTCCGAACATTATCTTCTTTCGATATTAGAAAGCTCGTGTAGAAGGTTCCTGTCGGCTACCGTTTTTTTTAACTTTGAGAAGTTTTTTCTTTACCTGCTGGATCGCCAACTAATCAACCTGCTTTAACGGAACTCTTTCAAACGACGTCCTTTTGATGTACAAAACTCGATAATGTAATATTACTTCTTCGTGGGTGCGTTAAACTTGGCGGACCTTTTTTATGTTTTAGAAAAAAAAAAAGCTGTTCTGCCTGCTACAAATTTGAAGGCTTCATAGAAACTTATATGTTGTAAAAGTAAAAGGCAAGTTAATTTAACGTCAAAGAGTTTGTTCCAAAATCGAAAAAGTTTTATAAACTAGTCCTATGATCTGAAACTTATTTAAAGTGGCTCATACCTACCACAAAAGAAACGAACCTATGTCCATACATGGTGAGACTCGCCAGAAGGGGATCCAGCACAAAAGTCTTTGAACCCGAACCCATTGCGCCCATTCCTTTCAAGCAGCTAAGGAGTTGGTTAAAGGATCACACTCAAACACAAGCGGAAAAATGGTTGTCACCAGGGTGTAGGCAATCCAAAGAAGCTATGTCACCACTGGATACGAAGCTGACCAAGCGCTTTCTGTGCCTGGACAGAGATAGACTACGACTGGTGGCAGGGACCATCACTGGACATTCCTCACTGAACAAACACTTCCACACCCTAGGTATCACTGACAGTTTTAAGTGCAGAGCGTGCACGGACCCGGAGAAAATGGTAGTCCATGCACTCCTCGAGTGCACCAGTGTCACCCAGATCCACAAGGAGACTCTTGGTACACCGAGATGCCTTGTGGATGTACTGGGAACACCGGGAAGTTTGATCTGCTTATGGAGGGAGGTGGGCTGGTTGGAGTAACAGCCACGCGCAACGGTTCACTTTAGGGATTAAGTGCGGAAACAACCCTTAACATAGAACAACAAGATTCATGGCGAGTCCTACACGTTGGGGACAATTTTCCATTTTCTACGTGTACCATAAAATGGTACCTATTTAGGGATGTCCACACACATGCCCTGTAGCATTATGAGGTTCATTTTATCCGTAATCCAAGGGTCAAAGCACCCGTTATAAATGGTTCCACCAAAGTAATGCTCATACCACACTGCCCTTTACATTGTTGTTACGCTAATCTCAAAATATGTAAAGAATAAAACGTTCATGGTACGGTTTTAATTGTTATTTGTGTCGCCGAAAAGCTTTGGCGCGAGTAATTTATATGACTGACCAAATAGGACAACGATAGCGATAAAAACCGTGGTTTTGCTTTAATCTGTTTTTAAGGGATAGAAATAATTTGAGACTGATAAGCCGCAAAAAAATGAAAAATTAGTTCGTTTTAAAGCGAAAGATGTTTTTTTGTCTACTGCTTGGAGTAATGTGGTTATATTAAAAATCGCTACAACAGTATGCATAAAATGGGATCGATCGGGTCATATCAGCCGCTTGCACGATGACCGCTGAGCAAAAATCTCTACACGATGGTTGCCGGAAGACGGACGGCGCCGCCGAGGCCGGCCCACCAGAAAGAGGTGGCGAGATAATTAGAACGCGTCCCATGAGGGCCGGTTCGAGGAGGCTCGGGAAAAGAGCACATGGAAGGATTGGGGGAGGCCTTTGCCCAGCAGTGTAATATTACAGGCTAATATTTTTTTTTTTAAATAAATGCTAAGAAAGTGAGCTGCTTAAGGTCTTACGATGCGACGTAACGATGATGCTACGCAGTAATACTACGCTAGATGCTGAGCAAAGTCTACGTTACGCTACCATATAATATTATACTACGGAGTAGCGTACGTACTCTAGCATCAAGAGTGGACCACTCCACCACACACCACACACACACCACACACCACACCACACATCATCACACACCACCACACACACCACACCACACCACTCTTGATGATAGAGTACGTCACGCACGTACGTGATACGCACATCAAGATAATTATTATAAAAATAACTGTCGTTTTAATTTCTGTTGACGGAACATTCTTTTAATATAGAAAACGAAACATGTCCCACTAACTCAGTACAAAAATAGAATAATCCATTTCTCTAATATATTTTGTTAAATAAACCGAAAACGTAAGGTCGTTATCGTGGAGCCCTACAATGTACGTGATAAGAAACAAAATGTGGATAGTTTCCGCTTCAATTTAGTTTGCACGGCTTTTATAGGGGATGTTTTAGACCTCCCTTCTGGCATATCCACCGTAAATATGGGGAATGGAGTTGTCAAGGGACCTCCATATTATTTTGTTTAGAATTCACACGGAAATCTTTGGTGAAGGAAGAGAAAACTTAATCTTTAGTGTTACTTAAAATTCTTTTATTTGTCAGAATATTATTATTTTTTTTAATTTATTTATTTATAACTAACTTATACTTACAGTTTACACCAAACATACAAGTTATTGGTTGAACATAAAAATCAGAATAAAAAAAAAATAAAAAAAATATGTTACATTATACAACATTATTTTTAGTATACGCGAAACCTGAATATAGTTTGTTCAGAATAAGTAACTGAATCGATTCCAATAATTTTTAAACCATGTTATATTTTGTCCCAAAAATGTTTAAAAAAAGATACAAGTTGGACACCGAGCGAAATTAAGTACCTATCGCAATAGTTTAGGTACCTACTGCCAAATTATGTTTATCAATGAGCTCAGGCGCGTTGCGTGGTGACCACGGTTTGGTTCGGACAACCAGGTAACAGAATAAGCTTATAAGTTTGTGATTTTTCATGATATAGTTTTGAAATTTTGTACATAGATTCTTTACATAAAAATACTTGACACATGTTTCAGGTTTCGCATATACTAAAACTAATGTTGTATATGGAGGTAATAAGTTCTGTAAATAAACATTTATTTCATTCAGGATTTTTTCAGTAGCAGCCACGGAGTCTACATTAGTGACCTAGTGCCATCGGGCACTAGGCTCGTCTCCTATTTCATGGGACATAAAACATAATTGGCGAAATGTGAGTGTACTATAAGGTACACCTCTGCCTTACCCTTCAGTTATTACATGCGTGATGTTTAGTTACGTTTATTTATGGAAGCTATACGGGATGGAAGGGAGAACGACGCGAAAACGCGAAAAAAAAACAGCTGCTCCATACATTTTGACTGTGTAGGAATTGAACTTTTGTAGGAAACAGCTAATTTATTTTTTAATAACCGATGATAAATTTCTATGTACATAGAAATTTACAGTAGTACATCAGTACTGAATACGTGCTAACCGTTTTCACGTCGGAGTCCCATCCACCCCGTATTATTTCATGCCTTTTAATGTCCAACTGCAGGGCAAGGGCCTCTCTCATGCACAGAAAGCATTAATCACCACGCTGCACAATATTGCATAAATGTAAACTTCTCTCGCGATGTTTTTCTTTAACGCATGGTATGCCGTTGATATCCGTATAAATATGAGTAATATTTACCCATAGACATCTCAATGACTAAACTTGTAAATAAGTAACCCTCCCAGAGATAATTTGAATTATTAATCTTATTTATAAAAATCTCGTGTCACGGTGTTTGTGGTAGTACTCCTCCGAAACGGCTCGACCGATTTTATGATTTTTCTTAATGTATATTTGGTGGGTATGAGAATAGGTCATAAAGTATATTTCACACTGTTAATTCACGTGGACGAAGGTCGCGGGGCACAGCTAGTAATTCCATAACATCTTTACAAAACGGATGAAACTGAAGCTGAAGCCTGGTTTTACTTGAATAGTGAACTCTACTACCTTGATAATAAACAATCGTAGACTAAATATTTTCACTTCCATTTAAGAAGGTGATAATAATATAATGGCCCTGTCGTCTCATCATTTCCGCTTGATTTGATATTTATATTCCGAGCCGCCAACATAAATAAATAGAAACATAAGAAAACAATGAAACGCCGAACAAAAAAGAAAAAAAACACAATTTTTCCTGTTTGATTAATTCAGTCGAGCAGACGATCTGTTCCTGTAACATGGTCCCGTATGTTGTCATTGAACACGGACCCCTAATAATTATTCATTCTGTTTTCATTGACGAGATTCTGGGTATATTTAAGCTGGTGTATTATTGCTGGGATTTAGTGAAATAATGAATATTTATCAACTGATGTCATTCGTCTCATGATTATTCATTAGCTATTGTAAGCGTTAACCTAACTACGCATGCACCGGTTCTACATATACTATCTTGATAACACATTTCGGTAATATCATAATGCGGTATAAAATAGTGTTTCTGAGATATGAATTTTATTTTGAAACAGTGTTTATTCGTCGTTTATCATCTATACTTTTCCCGATTATGTTGGGGTTGACTTCCAGTCTGACCGGATGCAGGTGAATATTAGTATTTTACTGCCAATTTAACCTCTAGAATTCAACTAAATTATGGTAAGACAGGTTCATCGAAAAAATAACAAAAACATGTTTATTTATTTATTTATGTACACACAACATACTTAACAGGACATAACATTAAGATAGAAGAACACAAAGGTACTGCTTATTTCATAAGAAATTTCTTCCAGCAGACCTGCGAGAGGAAAGTTGGATTAGAAATGTAGACACAGTGTGAAGAAAAGAAAAAAAAAAAATTAAATTGTAAAAAGAAAATTAAATTAGTTGTTTGTTTAATAAAAACAAAACACCATCATTATTATTCTCTTGCCCTTATCCCAATTCATTTGTGGTCGGCGCAGCATGTCTTCTTCTTCCATACTTCTCTATTACTCGTCATCTCATCAGACACCTCCTTTCTTGCCATATCATTCTTTACACAGTCCATCCATCGTTTCTTTGGTCTTCCTCTACTCGTTTTTGTTTTCCACGTTTTTGTGATCATTTTTTTGTTCTAGACCATACCTTCTAGTTACAGAGATATTGGGGGTAAAAGTTCCAACTTTTTCACAAGTTTTTTTTTAAATACCATGTTTTTAATGTAAGATTTTTACTTTACACATCTCCACGACCCCCGTACTATTCAATCCATCCATCAGCACAATGCTTTGAGTGCTTTCCATCGAGTCCTACCGTAATACGTGATTTTTCACCCCAAAAAGAAAAGTCGATACCCAGCAATAATTTTTGAGTCAAAATTACTTAGTTGATGTAAAGAATGCTTGCTTGACAGCTGTGTGATGGGTCTGTTTACACCCTGTATACCATCCACATTCACACTCAAAAAAAAGTAAAACAAAAATTCGCAAAACAAACGTTAAAAAATATCTCTTAACCAATTGAACACTAGAAAAAATACAGACAATTGCTGCTAATACTTACACAATACAGTCTTACTATTCGCTCGAGACGGTTTTGCCAAATGTAATCTATTTTTTTTCTCCTTAGAATGGTATTAGTTGGTACACTCGGTATCTCCCTGAAGGGCTCAACAATCTACATAAAATTGTTTATGGGCTACTGTTACTCATTTTTATGATCATGTGTAACTTTTTATGACTACCTATCTACACTTATTCTCATTTATTTTTATTCACAAACCTCGAGATTTGTACTAAATGGAAAAGCTTAGTGGAATGACTGATATTTTTTATGGGTTTCAGTATGTTTCTTGATTCCTCTGTAGTGACAAGATACTTCATTAAAATGTTATTAAATCATACAAATGAATATATATAAATCTAGAAGCTAAAATTTTGACTCAAGATATTTTAGTTTGTGATAGTTTTCTATTCTATCCTCGTCACTTTTTTCATCGTATTTGGAGAATAGTTGCGTTTACATAAATTTTTTGTTCGACTAAAATAAAATTATGATCATCATCATCATCATCATCATTTCAGCCGAAAGACGTCCTCTGCTGGACATAGGCCTCCTTCAAGTGTCGCCACATTGACTGGCCCCGTGCTAATCGCATCCAGCAGATCCCTGCAACTTTCACCAGGTCATCGGTCCAACTAGTGGGAGGCCTTCCAACGCAACGTCTTCCGAAAAGTTATGCTCAAAACAGAATAATTTCAATTCAAATATGTTATTACACTAAACCACAGACGACGAGCAATCCTTAAAAAAAAACCCGTACCGAATCTATCAAAATCCCGTACAAAGTTTCAGTTCCACCAACATCGTCCTACATCGTTGTTTATGCAGACAACTTAATCCATCTCCGGTTTACAGAAGCGGGTGAAAATTTTAACACGAACATACGAAATATTGGATCGTTTACAACGAAATTCAGTCTTCAAACGTAGGTACCTCAGATAAGGTGTGTAATAAAAGCTGGATCCCAGTGCCTGACGTGAGTTATGGAGGTCGGTAGTTCTTTCTGTACCGGGATCTCAAGTCTTGAAATGTGAAGTGAAGTTAAAAGGGTCAGTAAAAAGTAATGGGTGGAACTCTCATCGCGGAACATACGGGCTTGTAACGGATAGCTAGTTTTTTGTATGGAGATTTAGAGGATGGAGGTAATGTTTTACTGGGATACAATATTTTGTTGGAATTGGAACAGATTTTCCTTTGAAAATAAGGCTTTCTGCCGGAGGTTTGGGGTCGGGGACCAATTTTTTGGGTGTTAAGATTGTTAATTTTTATTACTAATTAGCTGTTGCTCGTGACCTTCGTCCGCGGGAAATTTTATAGCCTCTACCCTTTCTCGATAAATGGGTTATCCAACACTAAAATAATTTTTCAAATCGAACCAGTAGTTCCTGAGATTAGCGCGTTCAACCAAACAAACAAACTCTTCAGCTTTATAATATTAATTAATAATTAATAAGTAGTATTTTTCTGTCAAGTTGTGGTAATTATGTCTATTTTCCTTTAGGTTCAAAGATCATAAATGCATGAAGTTTTTATGTTGTTTCTAGTGGTTTTGAAATGATTGTTTACTTCATTTGGTCCTAATAAATAATATCATCATAAATCATGAGCGATAAATCAACTTTTTTCCTCGCCCTTTCCATTATAAGACAATGGGAATATTTCCCGTATTTACTTGGCGGTCGAAGGAATAAGGATAATAATTTGAGGGGTAGTCTCGGCTTCCAATTGGCATGGAAAGAACTCTTATAAGTATCTCTTTTGTAAGAGGTTATGGAGAAATTGGTGAAATTGTGGCGAAGTAGGCACTTGAGAGGTATCGAGGGAGAAAGATTATCTTAATACTGAGACATGAAGTACATATGAAGTACTTAATACTTCATAATTAGGTTTTAATTTGGAATGAATCACACATTTTGACACATTAGTATTTTTATCACAATATGATTACCTACGTCCTTTCATGAAAAGTTCATAATATATTTTTTGTACTAAATAATATCCAGTAACAGATTTGTAAATTTCAATGTTCAAATTGTTTCGATTCTCAGAATAATTTCGTGTTTTTTTAATTATTACGAAAAATTGTACGAAATAATAAATGTAGATACAGATATATGTATTTGTCGGATCCGGTCATTAGTGCATAAAATGAATTGGAAAGTGCGCCAGTGTGCAGTGGTGACATCACGCGACTGACTAACCAGTCTTCTAACTTCACGGTGTACTTGTACGGAGCCCAACTGCAACTGTACCCGATTCATTGTGCCCCGTGTTATTGTGTTAAGTTGTAATCTCAAGTCATTCGTTTGTTTTTACTAGAAACAGTGTATCGCACCCAGTGTGTTTTCATAGCCATGGTGTGCCCACATGACGTACGAGCCTAACGGAAAAATCCTGACATACCCGACATATAAATTAAATTTCATCGTCACGTAGGTACAATTTTTAGCCTCTTTGTCAAAATTACACACATTACAACAATTTCAATTATTTTCAATCATTATCAAGAAACTACTAAATACGTGAGAAATATAAATTACGTACCAAGACAAAAATTATTATATTTTTAGTCACATCACGAAAACGATTTATACAAATGGCCGAATAGTAGGCATCCATTTAGGCATCAGAAATTTTACAATACCACCGACAAAAAGATAATAATCAAAGTTAAAAGGGACGACAAAGTAATTAAATTTTGTCAATTCCACCCAAATAAATTGGGAATGACGACGCGGCGTGAATATTGAGATCAATTGTCAACGGTATTATATTTTAAAGATCTTTGTCTTCTTTTGTTGGGGGGAATAATGGTAATGTCGAGGGCACGATTTATTTGCAGGTGACAATTTATTCTTAATTGTTGCGTTGTTATTGCTCGGAGGACAATTATTACGCTTGGAGTAAAAAAGTATTCATGATAAAAAGTATTTAAACTTTTGGCGACATCTACGTATTAAGCTCGTTCTAAACGGAAGCGAATCTTGCGTGGGAGGAACCCGCCCGTTTGACGCCCGTCAGCTAACTTGTATGGAGGTGTTCAAACAGACTTAAAAAGCCGCGTGGCTTCTTAATCATTTAAACCAGGGATTCGCAAACTATTTTGGGCAAGAGACCTCTTTTCCAAAATGAACTGATACCTCAGACCTCCACAGCGAAGTTACTTTCTTTTTTTTTATACCTAAATGGGCTTATTCTTGACCTCAATCTAGTCCTGAGGACAGAGATGAGGTCGCCGATGGAACGAACTTTAATAATCATATGGTTAGTCTTTTTTAGTCTTTGGGAATTCCTGATTTAAACAATCTACTCACGAGAGATCCGCCTGAGTGCGGCCAAAGCTTAATTCATCAACATTTTTACCTCAGATTTTAGCCAAAAATAAAAATGAGATCTCCTATTCGCACCAGGTATATTCGAAGATTGTCACAATTTCGTCATCATTAATAACATGTTCAAACATTAATGTAAGCGTAAATATCCCACATCAAACATGTCAGCGAAAATATTTACTATGTGTAAATAAACTCGAAAATTTCTAAATATATTCAGGAGGAAAATTTCCTACTTTATCACGTCTCAAAAAGAACTTTCTTTCATCTCACGCCCAAAACTTTACTTCATTTGACATTCATGGAGCATGAGGATCTAAATAGTTTCAGTGAAATATGTGCGTCGGTATCAGAGGGTTTTGTTAACAAATGTTGGTGGAAACCAGTTATTTTAATAATATCGTGCAAAAAATATCTAAAGTTTTATCGGAAGGGTGAAAACTTTGATGAGACATAAAACGGACATACAAGGTGTAAACAGACCCTTCACATGGCTTTCACTTCACATTCTGTACATCAAACTTAGTAACTTTACGCAAAAATTATTGCTGGGAATTGACTTTTTTTTTGAGGTGAAAAATCACGTTTTACGGTATGACTCGATGGAAAGCCCTCAAAGCATTGTGCTGATCGGGCACGCCGCAATCGCGGCGGTAAGACCCCTCTTTGAGGAGTGGCTGGATAGGCGTCACGGCGTCCTGACCTACCGCATGACGCAGGTCCTCACCGGACACGGAAGCTTCGGGAGGTACCTGTGTCTGATGGGGAAGGAGGAAACGCCTGGGTGTCACCACTGCGAGGACCGCCCGGAGGACACGGTGGAGCATACGGTGCAGGACTGCCCCGCTTGGGCAGGGCACCGCCGTGTCCTCACGGCGGCGATAGGCGGAGACCTCTCGCGCCCGGCATTGGTCGAGGCCATGCTGCGGGGCGAGACGGAGTGGGAAGCGGTCGCCTCCTTCTGCGAAGCAGTCATGCTCGCGAAGGAGGAGGCGGGCCGCGTGAGGGAGAGGACAGCGTCCTCCCTCCACCCCAGCCGCAGTGGTAGACGCCCACGGCGCCGGACGTCGGCAGACGATCTCCGGCCACCGTAGGCGCGGGCTTGCGGGCGGCGAGTAATGGGCGACTCGCTGTCCGACCATGGACCATGCCCGGGTCGACGGCGCGTTGTGTTCCACGCGCGCCTCAAAGAGTGTCAGCATTATGACGGGGCCCCCCTCTAGAGGGCGAAAGCCTGCCGGGGTCGCGGGACTTATAGAATTACCGTGACCCTGGATCATAAAGGGCTATTGAAGGACACCGTGGATTTTAGTCAGTACAAGTCTGACAGTTCCTCCCACTCTGCCCTGGGTGGGAGGACTCATTTGATGATTTTACCACGATAAAAAAAAAAAAAGAAAAAAGCATTGTGCTGATGGATGGATTGAATAGTACGGGGGTCGTGGAGGTGTGTAAAGTAAAAATCTTACATTAAAAACATGTATTAAAAAAAAACTTGTGAAAAAGTTGGAACGAAACCCCTAATATCTCCGTAACTAAACCCAGGTATGGTCTAGAACAAAAAAGTGGTCGCAAAGACGATGAAAACAAGTGCATTTCGGATATGTTAAGGGTCTATTTTT
The DNA here is from genome assembly GCA_963082995.1 of Noctua comes. NCBI lineage: Eukaryota > Metazoa > Arthropoda > Insecta > Lepidoptera > Noctuidae > Noctua > Noctua comes. Next base: position 8,761,527 of record OY720280.1, on the reverse strand, counting down.
AAATATTCCTTAAAATAAAAACAATTTAATTTTAATTTTTGTTTGTTTAATCAAGTCTTTATTTAATTGAGATTTGATGAAATTAAACAGCAAAGAAAATGTGTATTGTTCACTTCACAATTTGTTGATTTACTGTTAAGTTATTCTGGCTTTTCAACCGAACAGATTTTAATGTGAATATTTGAAAAGGTCAAGATCGGGACGTGAGACCAACGTTTAAGTGCCATTTATTTTTATAGCTATAAAAGTTTATTATGTTAAAACGATCTAATGAAGGCATTGTAGCGAAAGAGCTAGTAATCATAACGAGTTTCTCTTGGAGAACTTCGTGAAAAATATTTCATTGTGTTCTTGTGTATTTGTTAAAATAACTTAATTTTTTTTGGTGATTAAACTTTATTTTTGTTGAATAAACACAATGTTTGCGACTTCGCGTTTGGATACGCGCAAAAACGACAAATTAAGTTCGTTTATTTTATTTTTTGTGTAACATGTGGTTGGTCCGATGCGCTTAATGTAGGTGGATTTATTAAAAAGGTTAATTATATGAAGGTATTAATTGTAATAGGACCGCAAAAATGATCGCTGGGGATAGCTGAAATAACTAGCACTGGTTTTGTAACAAATTGGAGTATAGCAAAAACTAAAATAGTACTTTAAGTGGCTTTAAGCAGCAGCTAAAGTTGCTCAACAATGATCAATTCAATGTTATTCCCTTAACGACCAATGCAACAACTTTACAGACTAAAACGTGGCGGTCCTGACCTAAGTCGGGCTATTTGTACCTAACCTCCCATGAGCACAACAAATTTCGAAAATTTCGTCAGACCCCTCGGGGCAGTGAAGCTGAAGTTAACAAAATCTGCTTCCAAAGTTAAATTATTAAAGAAAATATATCGGGCCATAAAAGATGTCCCAAACATAAACCAAGTAACAAGCAGAAAACCGTGACGAGATCGCAACATCAGATATTTATTATTTCTTTTCATTTACTGTTGCCATTTTGACAATTTCCGCGGCCCGAATGTCATTTTGATTGCCCTGTCAATCTCCCATGTAGGTCACAGCAGCCATTTTATGACATTTGCTACATTTCGCACAAGCTGAAAGACCGTTACGTGTTCTGATTTTATTTGCGAAATCGTTTATCCATGAATGCTTATACTGTAAGGCACCTAAGTGTAAATGAAGTTATTGGTAGAATGATAACTGTATAAATTCAACATTTTAAACTTTTCAATTATGAAAACTTTATTTGTATTCTTTACCTGTTGATCTTAGTGGTCGCTAGCGCTACTGCTTAGCATGAGGTCCTGGGATTCGATTCGATGGGTTTTTATAAAGGGTGTAAGTAGACCCTTAGCATAGCCGAAAGGCACTTGTTCTCCCCGTCTCTGCAATAATTTTTTTGTTATGGACCATACCTGGGAACCTTCTAGTTACGGAGATATTGGGGGTCAAAGTTCCAACTTTTACACAATTTTTTTTTTAAATACATTTTTTTAATGTAAGATTTTTACTTTACACACCTCCACAATCCCCGTACTGTTCAATCCATCCATCTGCACAATGCTTTCCTTTCCATGGAGTCCTACCTTAAAAAGTGATTTCTCACCCCAAAAAAAAAAAAGTCGATTTCCAGCAATAATTTTTGCGTAAAGTTACTTAGTTTGATGTACAGAGTGCTTGGTTGACGGCTACGTGAAGGGTCTGTTTATACCCTGTATAGGAAAATTTGGGTGTACCTAGCGAAGCTTACCTCTGCCTTACCTTTTCGGGATATAGGGGGAGTGATGGTATGTTATGTACTCATCATCTGCCTAGCCTCTTCCCAACTATATTGGGGTCGGCTTCCAGTCTAACCGGATGCAGCTGTATACCAGTATTTTACATGGAGCGACTGCCTATCTGACCTCCACAACCCAGTTAGTACTAGGTAATACGATACCCCTTGGTAAGACTGGTTGTCAGACTTTTTGGGCTACTGACTACCTGTAACGACTGTCAAAGATCTACAAAAGACAGCCGGGACCAACGGCTTAACGTGCTTTCCGAGGCACGTTATGGTATGTTATGTACTATACTATAGTTAAACAATACAGACCTATCTAATCTACTCTCCCAGTATAAAATTGTATAAATGCTTTAAACAAATTCGGTTCACCAACCCAGCTTGATTTATTCCGAAACGTGAACTAGATACAAAGTGTTCATAATATTATCCGATCCACCACAATCATGCGGTAAAAATGTTTTGTTCGGTGAACGAGCTCTGTTAGCAGGTAAAAAGTAGAAAATTTTACGTCACGTAATATTCTATGGCATAAACGATACGATATTAAGTCTACTCCCCACTACTGGGAGGTAGCCTAGGCCTTCTCTCTAGGACTGGTAGACACCACATGATTGTCTACCAAATTTTTTTTATTTTTTTTTTTAATCTTGCCCCACTCTAGGAATTTCTCCTGTATCATGGGTGCGTTTACAAAAATTTAAACTCACATACACAAACAGCCAGACCCGGAACAACTACCTGTAGGCCATACAAATATTTGTTCCGTGCGGGAATCGAACCCGCGACACGCAGCGCAGCAGTCAATCGCTCAGCCACTGCGCCAACCGTGCCGTCAAAATAATAATAATCGTAATTTTGGTTCTAGATCATCATCTGCCTAGCCATTTCTGTTCTGTCGAGGTCGGCATCCAGTCCAACCGGATGCTGCTGAAGACCGGTATTTTGCATTGAGCGACTACCTATCTGACCTCCAAAACCCAGTTAATACGGTACCTCTTGGTAAGACTGGTTGTCAGACTTTCGGGCCACTGACTATTTCACGACTGTCAAAGATCTACAATTGACAGCCGAGACCAAAAGATTAACGTGCTTGCCGAGGCACGAAGGAAACTCGGTATGTAATGTGCGGTCACCCATCCACAGACCAACCTAGGCAAGCGCGGCTTAACCTGAGGATCGAACCGAGCTGCTGTTATTATTTAGTCATGAGCTCCTCTTTCCAGATATTTAATTATTTATTTATTTACTCAAACTTCATGTACAAGAGTGGTACATAGGCGGACTTAATACCACAAGGCATTCTCAATCAAATAAAAAAAAACAAAAATATATATTCAATCATATTTAAACATACAAAAAAAAAATATATATATTTAATCATATTTTCCTTGACTGTTTTGAGAGCAGTGGTGATATGAATTATACAAGGTTACAGGCATGTCTAGATTTGTACCCATACGACCAGAAACTCATAAGTCGGGACAGTTACCACTGCTTTATGCCACAATTGCGATAGGACAGAAAAACAGATATTATTTTACTATTAATAACACATCCTGTAAATCATTTCACGGGTTAAAATTTCGAAATCAATTCAATTTTCTTTTTAATAAAAACGAATCAATCAATGATTTATTTATTGCTTTTCGTATTTCTCATTTCAAAATACAGTTTTACTTTTGCCAATATTGAGGGTAGTAAAATTTTCTGAGCAATTTTTTTTTCATCAGCATTTTAATTGAAACTGTTTGCGGCGTACGGAACAGATTTATCGCCAAGTTTGTTTATTTTATAATTCTTATTTGTTCCGTGTTATATTACACCTACGATACTCGCCATTGGGAGTAGAGAGCCAGAACGGCGGGATTCTATCAACGGACGAGCAGAGACACGGCGAAGAGTCACCGTTATATGGTTGAAGTTCCACGAACCGGAACCTTTGTCCCGGAACTATGCTTCCACATTTATTGGGCGAGCTGCCAGTCTGTGGAATTCACTGCTAGCTTATCTGTTTCACGGTCACTAAAATGTAGACCTCTTCAAAGTTCGTGTGAATCGATTTCTTCTAGGCAAGCGTGCTCCACCCCAGGCCGCGTCATAGCTTCACATCAGGCGAGTTGCGACCATACCCAAGCCTATTTCGCATTAAAAAAACGGTCAAGCTTTTTTGGCTAAGCAAACAAGCCATGTGGATCGGCGACCTGCCCCCGTAGCATGACCACCGTAGACAAGGATTTCATTGACGGAAGAATCGACAAAATGACAGATTGTGTCGACACAATGACAGATTTCTTTGCACTATCTGTCATTTTGTCGATTCTTCCGTCAAAGAAATCCTTGTTTACGGTGAGCAGATAAGAGTTGGATGCGTGGGGCTCAGAACCGAGTGATGTGGCGTGCAATGGAGAAGTCCTAAGTTCAGCAATAGATAGACACTTACGGGTTGAAGGAGAAAAGACACGCCATTTACTAAAAAATTGTCTATTTTGTCAACTGTCTATTTTCCTGAATTAGACTGCCGTAATTAATATTATCTCATACAAAGAAACCCTTTTTTACAAACAAACTCTTTTCATCTTTACGTTGTAGCGTCTTCATTAAACAGCTGCGCACTGAGATTGCGAATAATTCTCAAGACTACTTCTATTAGCTTTAATATTTTCACTAGCATACTACTTGGTATTCAGTTCAAAGCAAATCCTTGGTGAATGTTAGCCGTCTTTAGGCCACGTTCACACCAAGTCGGCGACTGGTTTTGTTTATGCACAAAAACGCCTGTCTCTAGTCGATTACTTGAAGCTCACAGACGATAGTTGTCCAACCGATTATACGTTTGGTGTGAATGCAACCTTAATCTCGGCTACGTGCCTGATCAAGTGATATATGTATTGCGACAGTAACGGGTTAAGGCGAAGCATGTTCATTGGTTGAAAATCTGTCAATGTCATTTTAAATGTCAAAATAACTTGACCTCATTGGTTAGATTGGGAATAAGCTATGGGCACGCCATCTACAATGACCCGTAATCGTCTTTACCCACTGCAGAGAAAACTAATGAAAGAAATTGCTGAGATGTGTGCTAAATTGCGACGGAAAGGGCATAAGTTACAAACGCCCAATGTCGATTAAAGCAAATCGCTTCGCATGAGTTTGTGAACGATGCGTTCAGGAGTAACGTAACTCAGTAACTGGAATCTGACAGTTCGACGGTCATAAATTCAATTGGCGTAAGGGACATTTGACAAAAAAAATATTATTACATCATCGTACTTGATTTTTTCTCCTCTATCTTTCTGCATACTTAAAATTCTTGTAGCTCTACAAATAATTCCTTTACACCCCTGAAATTTTGGTACATAAAACGCTGCATTTTGCTTTAAAGGACACTAATTTAAAAAATATTTCAAACATTTGACGTAAGTCCTAAAAAGAAAAAAGAAAATTGTTTTAAGGTTTACGAAGTTTCCGTTTTGTCCCATACGACATATGACTCAAAATAAAAAGCCCCTTACGCCAAATCAAAGTATCAATCTTGTCTGTTACGCATCATTACATCGTATTGTTTGTCCTTTATGTAGTTTGCTAATTTTTGTTTGAGTAATATTTACCTATTTAAAACAAATAGGTAACACTTACGTTAAAATCAAAGAAAGTTTGATTCTTTATTGTATTTTTATCTAAAACGATTTTTTTTTCTTCTAAAATATAACAATAAAGTGAGCAATTATCACTCGTAACTTCGTAAGTATTTATCAAAATACGCGTGACGGGCGGTTTGTTTTTCGCGCCATTTAGAGATGCCAATAGATCGAATTAATAATCGACGGTCATAAATTCAATTGGCGTAAAGGACAAAGTACAGGTTTTCAGTACGAGCAAAAAACAAAAAAAGTATGCATTATCTACCATAACTTTTTCATTTTTAAAGCAATTTTCATGATGTCTTTGGCAAAAGAACTTGAAATAAAGCTCTCTTTTGACTGGTAATACTCAAAATAACTTTAATTCAATAGTTTCGGAGATAGTGTCCTTTACTCTTGCTTTAATATGAGAACTTGTCCCTTACACCCATACATAGTTTGTGTCACTTTGGTCGTAAGATGTCGTAAGTGACTATAATACTATAAAGTCTTATGAAAAATATGCCGTAAGTAACATGTACCCAAACAGAAACACCCCAAAAGGGATGTAAATGTAGCAGATCGGAAAGTCTTTAAAGCTATATTTTACTTTGTGTTACCTATTTTGAAGTAAAAAATAAATAGGATAATTGAAAATGCCGCCATTATTATGGAATTAACTTTTATTAAGAACAAAAACAATAACTTTATAGTTTTAATCATTTTGAGATCAACACCACATTATCAACACAACATCACGCGCTATTGTGCACGCCGAAAATCCGGGGAGCCCCTTAAAGAAAATCAAATAACGAGTAATTACATTCTTAAGCTCGTTTTAAAAGAAAAGTTAATACTAGAAAACCAATAATAAAGATATAATAATAAGATTCACTTAAATTAATAAATTTCACTGTCATCTTTATCTGTGTCTGGCAGAACATCTTTAACGTCGTCTGCTACTGGAAGATTGAAATATACGTCGTGGAATCTCCGGGGAATTATATTTTTTTCACATAACCGTTTCAAATCAATCGATTTGGCTTTTGAAATACACAAACGGTTTTCATAAAGTCGGGGCAAATCAAATACGGTTTTGTTTGACATCTGAGATCCTGGTCTGGTCTTCTCATCTCTACCTCTTTTTCCCTTTCGTCTTCCTTTCCCTTTTCCAATTGTCTTTTGAAACAGCTCTGTCGAATAATGTTTCCACGTCATCTTTCATAGAATACTTTACTTCGATTTTCTTCAAATCTTTCTTTCTTAAAGTAACTACTGGTACTTGAATTGAAATACCATAATCATCAATATGATTATGCCATTGTCATTCATCAGTATTCGACAGCTACTACAGATTTAAAGGTGTAGGTAATCTTTTTGTGAGATGGTAGGTTCAAAGTGTAAAATAAACAACAAATACCTACCTACCTACCTACGAAGTAGGTTTCTGTAGTAACAACAAACAGGTGAGTACATTCTTACTTCTTACTTTAATACTGTAGGTACTTTTGAGTTTTAAATACTAGGTAAATACTATAGTTTTTAACTAGGTATCTATGCGGCCACTTATCTAGTAAATATTCAACAATTATTACTACAGAAACCTACTTCGTAGGTAGGTAGGTACTTGTTGTTTATTTTACACTTTGAACCTACCATCTCACAAAAAGATTACCTACACCTTTAAATCTGTAGTAGCTGTCGAATACTGATGAATGACAATGGCGTAATCATATTGATGATTATGGTATTTCAATTCAAGTACCAGTAGTTACTTTAAGAAAGAAAGATTTGAAGAAAATCGAAGTAAAGTATTCTATGAAAGATGACGTGGAAACATTATTCGACAGAGCTGTTTCAAAAGACAATTGGAAAAGGGAAAGGAAGACGAAAGGGAAAAAGAGGTAGAGATGAGAAGACCAGACCAGGATCTCAGATGTCAAAAAAAACCGTATTTGATTTGCCCCGACTTTATGAAAACCGTTTGTGTATTTCAAAAGCCAAATCGACTGATTTGAAACAGTTATGTGAAAAAAATATAATTCCCCGGAGATTCCACGACGTATATTTCAATCTTCCAGTAGCAGACGACGTTAAAGATGTTCTGCCAGACACAGATAAAGATGACAGTGAAATTTATTAATTTAAGTGAGTCTTATTATAATATCTTTATTATTGGTTTTCTAGTATTAACTTTTCTTTTAAAACGAGCTTAAGAATGTAATTACTCGTTATTTGATTTTCTTTAAGGGGCTCCCCGGATTTTCGGCGTGCATAATAGCGCGTGATGTTGTGTTGATAATGTGGTGTTGATCTCAAAATGATTAAAACTAGAAAGTTATTGTTTTTGTTCTTAATAAAAGTTGATTCCATAATAATGGCGGCATTTTCAATTATCCTATTTATTTTTTACTTCAAAATAGGTAACACAAAGTAAAATATAGCTTTAAAGACTTTCCGATCTGCTACATTTACATACCTTTTGGGGTGTTTCTATTTGGGTACATGTTACTTACGGCATATTTTTCATAAGACTATAGAATTATAGTCACTTACGACACCTTACGACCAAAGTGACACAAACTATGTATGGGTGTAAGGGACAAGTTCTCATATTAAAGCAAGAGTAAAGGACACTATCTCCGAAACTATTAAATTAAAGTTATTTTGAGTATTACCAGTCAAAAGAGAGCTTTATTTCAAGTTCTTTTGCCAAAGACATCATTAAAATTGCTTTAGAAATGAAAAAGTTATGGTAGATAATGCATATTTTTTTTGTTTTTTGCTCGTACTGAAAACCTGTACTTTTTCCCTTACGCCAATTGAATTTATGACCGTCGAGTTACACTAATACAATCGTCTACCACAGTATCCTAAACCAATATGCCAGTGGCTGTTTATTGACCAGTAACAGTTGATTGATGCACAAGCAATATTCAACGTGTGGGAGCTTGATCTGTTTGCAATTACAGCAGAATTGAGTGAATCATATATATATATTGGTTGGTCTAGAAATGTTAACAAGAAATTCTGGTTAGTGACGGCCTCTGAGACCCTTCCCAACAAACATTTCAGTCGTATAAATAAAAAATATGCGACTCAAAGTGTTGTAAACATCGCATTGAAGTAATTTAGCGTGTAATACGACTTAGAGCATCTTATTCTTATATAACTTTTAGTCGTATATTACAGTCATATAGAAATCGTATTAACTTCTATACGACTATTTTTATAACTATTATACAGTTTTATGTAGAAACGGCGTCATTTAGTGGTAAAACCAGTGTCGTGACCTTAGTGACGTCTATATGACTTTTATCCCACCATTAATCGTATTAGAATCGCGAGAACCACCTTTAAGTGACGATCATTTAAGAGTGATAAATTGCACCCTTATACGGTTTTAAGCCAATTTTATAACTTTTATACTACCGTTAAATTACTGAGTGTTCTATTATAGTGCTTACAAACTGCAAGAAAATAACCATCAAGTTTCGCTTCTTTTACTCAAAATGAATAAAAAAACCTGGGCAAATGTAAAAAAAAGTGGTGCTTTTAAAAGGAAAGTGAAAAAGAACTATAATGCGCTTCTCTTGTCATGTTGTGTTATAACGAATATTTCTACACGTAATAATGTACAAACTGAAGTTGGTTCCGTACAAGATTTCGATGAAGATTAGAAGTTACATTTAATATAACTGACATAAAGTGCAAGCTAGTCACTGCAGAATGTGGCCCAAATATTTATTTTGTACCACTTATTCATACTTTGAAGAAAAGGTGTAAATAAAATTTTAAAAAAATCCAAGATTTTTGTCATATTTATTATTAATAAACGTATCTTTACAATTTACACAGTTTTATCATTCAAAATAAACATAGTAGTAACAAAGAAATTATTTTACTTAGTTTACATTGTCTTTGGATCAAAGCTATTAAGAATATGTTAATACGAGTGTTTTTAAAATAAAATTGGTGTAGTGGGTAATGCATAGTCAGCATAGTTAGTTAGGATTGATCTCAATTATATAGAAATTCACAAACACTCCTCTTTGAAATATATATTGTCAAATGTAAGTAGGTAAACATGATCAGTTGTTTTGAAAATAATCTGTTCTAATTACAATATTCACATTCATCCTCCGGATAATCATCGTATATGACAAAAAAGGTGCAGCATGGGCACCAGAGAAAATCATAATTTATCATATGTTTAATATTTTCCTCTGACACTACAAAATGTGCAGGTTTGTTTTTGTTGTTTGTTATCATAAATCCGCAACCAAAAGAACGATCTGAACGTATAAAGTGAGTAGATATCCAGGGCCATCTCAAACACCAACGTGCAAGTGTGATGAAATCAGATTTGGTTAAAAACTTATCGATGTCCATTATATCACAAATCATTTTTTATTAGATCCGAGGCCACCTATAAATAAATCACCATTTTAATTAGGTACGTAAAGAAACTTCAATTACTTCAACTTAAAAAAAGCAGCTTTTGACAGTAGTTTTTAATATGATTGAATGAATGAACGTATTTTACTGACACATGACACAAATATAAAAAAAATAAACAGTCTTCAAACCAGGAAAAGTAGGTCAAACTGTTTTTTAAACACTACAAAAGGAACCCTATTTCAGTGAATATGGCTGACAATATTGAACAAAAAGTATGTGCACAGAATAATTAGTCGTTTTGATGTTGTAATATGGTTGTATCTTTAACTCTGAGTCGTATAGAGGTGACTGTTAGCACGTTTACTAAAAATATACTTGATTAATTCACTTAATTTAAAGAATTTGCATGGCGCGTTAATTAAATTGTCATTATTAGCTCATATTACCCGATAGAATTAATTTCCCAATAGATTAAATGGGCCCAATGAGTTTCAAAATCATAATTTTTGTACTCACCTTCAAATAGATCTGACAGAAATAAAATACTGAAGTCATGCAGGCATAATAATTTACGGCATTTATCTCACCATTTTATCACAAAATCCTGTTTAAAAATAATACTACGCTACCTATTTGCAACAAAATGCCGCAAAGCAGCGGTAATAAACACCATTACTCGACGAAAACGTGGGTTTTGCGACTACTACACAACCACTATTTGACCAAAAAGTGGTTTATACGACGGTTACGTTACTCTTTTAAGACACTGATTCGTATAAAATGGGCCTATTCTCGGTGAAGCCAACGTGATGGCGACGTATTTACGACCAGCTTATGGAACCAAATGTAGAAATCGGCACGTTGTGGCGACTTGTCAAATGTTTGTTGGGTTGTACGCTCGAATAAGATAGCCGTTCAAAACATGATCGTTATCAGCAATTGATAAAGGGTTTAATAGGCCCTTAAAATAACCGAAAGGCACTTGTTTTCCCCGTCTTTGCGATTTTTTTTTGTTCTAGACCATATCTGGAAACCTTCTAGTTACGGAGATATTGTGGGTCAAAGTTCAAACATTTTCACAAGTTATTTTTTTAAATACTTGTTTTTAATGTAAGATTATTTTTTTTACTTTACACACCACGATCGCCGTACTATTCAATCCATCCAATGCTTTGAGTGCTTCCATCAGTCCTACCGTAAAATGTGATTTTTCACCCCAAAAAAAAAAGTCGATTCCCAGCAATAATTTTTGCGTAAAGTTGATTAGTTTGATGTACAGAATGCTTGGTTGACGGCTATGTGAAGGGTCCGTTTACACACTGTATAATGCATGTAGTGTTTTCGTACAAGAGTATATTTTTGAATAATTACTACTATTAAACCACAAACGCTCTGCTGGAACTTAGGTTCACGCTTCCAAAAAGCGCTGCAATTTTCTTTGAGGTAGATACCTAATCCACGATAGCCGTCCGTTTGACCACTACTTGCTTCCTTCTAATATTTTTTTCGGGAATCATGACTTTTGTTCATTTGGTCAGCATTCATATAAGAGATTTTACTACTAATTCAATGCCAATTTCTTGGTAGCCGCGGTACGAGAAGAAAACCACAGTCCCACATATAAAGTGGCAGCCATATCACATGCCGATTAACAAATTCTTGTTGCATTTGGGTACCGTGTGTGTGTGAGTGTGATATCAGTGTGTTTTTATTTATGGCGGTGTATGATCGTGAATCTTGTATGCAGATTTATCACTTTAAAGATTTCATTTCATTTTAATTCAAAAAGAACACTTTAACATCTATACATATAAAATTCAAACTCCTGACTGACTGACTGACTGACTGACTTATATATCAACGCACAGCCCAAACCACTGGTCCTAGAGACATGAAATTTGGACAGTGTACTCTTTGTGAAGAGTAGGTATCCACTAAGAAAGTGTTTTTCGAAATTTCACCCCAAGAGGGTGAAATGGGGTGTTGAATTTTCTATGTAACTTTTTATTCTCTTAGTCGATTGACTTGAAATTGTGTCTACATATACTTCAGCTAAAATGATGAGATACGTGTATCACAGTTTTTCCAAAATCATCCCCCAATTTAAAATTCAATGTCCTGACTGGCTGACTGATATATCAACGCACAGCCCAAACCACTGGTCCTAGAGACATGAAATTTGGACAGTGTACTCTTTGTGAAGAGTAGGTATCCACTAAGAAAGGGTTTTTCGAAATTTCACCCTTAAGAGGGTGAAATGGGGCGTTGTATTTTGTATGAAACTTTTTATTCTCTGAGTCGATTGACTTGAAATTGTGTCTACATATACTTCAAATAAAATGATGAGATACGTGTATCACAGTTTTTCCAAAATCATCCCCCAATTTAAAATTCAATATCCTGACCGGCTGACTGATATATCAACGCACAGCCCAAACCGCTGGTTCTAGAGACATGAAATTTGGAGAATGTACTCTTTGTGGAGAGTAGGTATCCACTAAGAAAGGGTTTTTTGAAATTCCACCCCTAAGAGGGTGAAATGGGGTGTTGAATTTTCTGTGAAACTCTCTCGGGGTCGATTGACTTGAAAATGTGTCTACATATACTTCAGTTAAAATGATGATATACGTGTATCACAAAATCATCCCCCAATTTAAAATTCCATGTCCTGACTGGCTGACTGATATACCAACGCACAGCCCAAACCGCGGGTCCCAGAGATATGAAAATTGGAGGGTGTATTCTTTGTGAAGAGTTAGTATCAGTTTTTTGAAATTCCTACCCCTTAGAGGGTGAAATGGGGTGTTGAATTTTCTGTGAAACTTTTTACTCTCGGGGTCGATTGACTTGAAAATTTGTTTACATACTCTTCAGATAAAATCCAGTTAATCCGATGTCCAATCTCAAACCATGGTATCAATATTTCAAGTATCTAATTTAATTGATATAACTTTATAATAATAATTGCAAGTTATAAGCAAGTACATGTAAATCTATGTATGTATTATATGTAGATAGATACATAGATTACTTATTATTCCAGAAGTAAGACCCCGTGGGCAATTCCCTAACTCCACGCGGGCGAAGCCGCGGGCATAAGCTAGTTCAAAATAATTGTTTTGAACATTATCACTTCAGAACAACTACTAAAACAAAACTTTTCCAAACTCATTGATACGTTCTACAAAGTCCAACAATAAAATTGGAAAAGTAGTTCACGATAGAATTATAGTTTTCTACAAGGGCCGTTCAGCCGTGCGGTCCATGGCCCTCTACGGGGCCCCCGTGTCGGCCCAAAGCATTGAAGCTGGTCGCATGCCAGAGGGTCATGGCTATCCGGATGATCCGAGGATACCGTACGATCGCCGGCGAATCGGCCAACCTCCTTGCCGGATTGCTGCCCTGGGATCTGGAGGCGACTGCCCTCCAGCGCCTCTATGAGTGGCGCGTGGAGGCGCAGCGCCGGGGCGAATCCCTGCTACCTCGACAAGTCGAGGCGCGGCGGGAAGAGCTCCGGCGCGATCTCAGGGCAGTATCGAGGGAACGACTGTCGCAACCGAGGTCCGGGCACGCCGCAATCGCGGCGGTAAGACCCCTCTTTGAGGAGTGGCTGGATAGGCGTCACGGCGTCCTGACCTACCGCGTGACGCAGGTCCTCACCGGACACGGAAGTTTCGGGAGGTACCTGTGTCATATGGGGAAGGAGGAAACGCCTGGGTGTCACCACTGCGAGGACCGCCCGGAGGACACGGTGGAGCATACGGTGCAGGACTGCTCCGCTTGGGCAGAGCACCGCCGTGTCCTCACGGCGGCGATAGGCGGAGCCCTCTCGCGCCCGGCATTGGTCGAGGCCATGCTGCGGGGCGAGACGGAGTGGGAAGCGGTCGCCTCCTTCTGCGAAGCAGTCATGCTCGCGAAGGAGGAGGCGGGCCGCGTGAGGTAGAGGACACCGTCCTCCCTCCACACCAGCCGCAGTGGTAGACGCCCACGGCGCCGGACGTCGGCAGACGATCTCCGGCCACCGTAGGCGCGGGCATGCGGGCGGCGAGTAATGGGTGACTCGCTGTCCGACCATGGACCATGCCCGGGTCGACGGCGCGTTGTGTTCCACGCGCGCCTCAAAGAGTGTCAGCATAATGACGGGGCCCCCCTCTAGAGGGCCAAAGCCTGCCGGGGTCGCGGGACTCATAGAATTACCGTGACCCTGGAACATAAAGGGCTACTGAAGGACACAGTGGATTTTAGTCAGTACAAGTCTGACAGTCCCTCCCGCTCTGCCCTGGGTGGGAGGACTCATTTGATGATTTTACCACGTTAAAAAAAAAAAAAAAAAGGGCCGTTCAGCGACAAGGCAACTATATACCAACCGCTTTAATGAGTGCTCCGCCTTGCCCCATCAAAGCAACATTAAGCATCCACAAAGTCCTAACAATAGGTATAACGATACTAATTGAACTAATACGTGATGAACCTTCAGAATATTTCATTTAAGTTGATACCTTCGCGAGGACTCATTAAAGCTGTCGGTCTATAGTGGCAAATAATTTATTATAATAATTCATAAACTCCTATTACGTAAGTCCATGTTTTCTATCTACCAAATTACGTTTTAATGTAAGAGCCAGGCCACAAATCCTACTGGAATATTGAAGTTAATCTGGGTTAAATAAGTTTTAAAAGCTGTTTAATCCATACAGCAGTTTGCTGCGGCCAACTAAGAAGTTAACTCTCTGCTTCAGCGCTTATTAAATTCATTATATGCTGTAAGAAAAAAGTGCAATTAGCTACAAGAGAAGCTTGGGGTAATGTTGTACCCTAACTAGTTCAGAACGCTTTTTATCCAATATCTTGGGTTTTGTTCTCCGCTGAACAACTTCAAGTTGTTAATAACTTCTTCATTGAAGTGCGAGCGATGAGCGGTTCTTGAAAGGAAAATGACTGGTTAATTTTCCTGGTTTTTGAAATTTGAAATGATTTATACAACATTATTTTTAGTATAATATGCGAAACCTGAATATAGTTTGTTCAGAATAAGTTACTGAATCAATAATTTTTTCAATAATTTTTAAACCATGTTATATTTTGTCCCAAAAATATTTTAAAAAGGCTACAAGTTGGATACCGAGCGACACTAAGTACCTATCGCAATCATTTAGGTAACTTCTGCCAAATTATTATTATCAATGAGCTCAAGATGACGCTGGAGGCGAGCGCGCGGGCGCGCTGCGTGGTGACTACGTTTTTGTGCGGACAGCCAGGTAACAGAACCAGCTTTTTGTTTTTCATGATACAGTTTTGAAATTTTGTACATAGATTCTTTACATAAAAATACTAGACACGTGTTTCAGGTTTCGCATATACTAAAACTAATGTTCTATAAATAATTTTCTATTTTTGAGACAGGAGGAATACTTAACATCGTGCTAATTACTATCTAGATTCCTATCTTTGACGTCATAGTTTCAAGTCAGGGGCGGGCAGTATGTGTGTCCAGTTAACCAAATGTATTGACACAAAGCTGTATTGAGCCATACATTATACAATACAGCACTTACGACTGGTGGAGACAACAGGGCTGGGCCTGACGCGGTGGCCGTTTCAACTATGTAAATTAATTGCTTTACCACATACACTATGCCAAGCACCGCAAACCTCATTTCTAGATTATAAAGTAAGGACAAATTTTATAAAGCCCTGGTAACCAGTGTTTTGAATATTTAAGTCAGTTTATAGGTGTTTTATGTAGTCTATTTGTAATATGCAAATTAGTTGAAATTTGTCTTTTCAGCCTCGGTGGCAACCCGGTTTTATGCAAGAACTTAGATGGTAGATAGCGCGCTGTTCTCGGCACGTAATGTTTGAATAAGACCAGTAGGTCTTCCCTTTTCTATTTCAAGAATAAACGGTTAGTAAACCGTTTACTCTTTGTTAAAGTAACATTTACAACTACAACCTTAGTGAATTAGTATTTCTATAATTAAGGAGACCCGGTGCTCGTCTATAAATACACATACATAAACTCACGCCTTTTTATATAAATATTTATTTAACACTTCAAGCACATAGGTACAGAGGCGGACTTAATTCCATAGGCATTTTCTACCAGTCAACCTTTGCAAAGGTGATGCAGAGACAAACAGTGGTAGGTGTATATCTGAAAATAATTTTAATTAATACTAAGATAACCTACGAGGATAAAAAAATACTAAAATACTATAAACATATATATATCAAATAATATAAATATATATCAAAATGATAAATATAAATAGACATTTACACGAATATACTAAAATAAAAACACAAATAATGGGGAAAATATTAACGTCGTGACGCAACTGCCAGCTTCTTCCGAATGTAATCGCGAACTTTAATTTTAAAAGATAAGCGATTGGTTGCCATTCTGATTTCCTGCCTTTTTCCCATGGTGGTAGGCAGAAACCACAGAACGCCACCTGCTACGATCCTTACATACTCCTTTTGCCTCGTCCACTTCATACATCTGTCATACACGCACGCCGGTTGCTGGTTGTCGTCAATAAATTTCACATGAAAGAAATTTAAAACCAAAACACAATTCGGAACTATCTTCTAACCGACTTTAGTGAAACTAACGTACCAAAAGTCGTAATGTACCGACTTTCCAAAATGTGAAACGGCATTTTTTTTTGTTCGTGTGAAGATCGTAAATTTTCAACTCGACGCTCCTACCTTCCAGTCTTCCGCAGACAGCGAGCGAAAGCCGTGTTTATTAATTATTCTACATGCATTTAAAGCAAACATGTAAACTTTGCAACTGGGAAAGCGAATTCTAAAATGTGAAAAATTCGCTGTAGTTCGGTGCAGGGCCATACCTGCGTCTGATCTTTTTAGTTTATGTTGTGAAATGTAAGAACAAATTAAGATCTATAACAACTATACAGCTAAAGATATAACAACAAACCCGCAAAGTATTACTTACTTAGCTAAACAAACCTTAATCAGTCATGAATTCTAATTACATAACCTCTGTCCATAATGTCATTTCATAAGTTCACCATCTTGTTACGCAAAAATTTGGGACTGGTCCTCACATAAATTGGCACCCTCTCCAATAAATCTCAGCTATGGCGAATTCATCTCAGAAAAGAAGTTAGGAGGACGGATGGGCGAGGATCTGACGTGTTTATAGGGGTTCCCGGTAGTTTATCTTCCTTTGAACACCAGGAACACATATGCTGCTCATATGTCCATCTAAGTTGCTATTAAAACGAAATCATATCTTGCGTTTGGTAACAAAATATAAACAGCAACTTTTATTCAATAAATCATCATCTGCCTAGCCTTTTCCCAACTACAATGGAGTCGGTTTCATTTTACATGGATGGCCCGGTTTGTACTGCAACAATAATAACAACAGGACACAACAACAACACACAGGACAGGATTTCGCTTGGTAAGACTAGTTGTCAGACTTTCGGGTCACTGACTACCTGTAACGACTGTCAAAGATCTAACAAATGATAGCCAGAACGACCTACCGTACTTTCCAAGGCACTACAATATCCATGTAATTGTAAGTACAATAAAGATTGAGAATAACAATTTATGATAATTTCTAATTGATAATTTATTCAATGAGATTAACAATTTCTTTAACCTTTAGAACGCCATTGTCACATATACGTAACAAGCAACCGCGTGCTTTGTACGCCAAACGACACAAATATGTGGCAAAATCGTAGGTGAAATTATGGCTTGGCGGGGAGGGCACGCGCGTGCTTTTATACTCTGGCGTTCAAAAGGTTAATTAAATTAAAGGTGCAGTTCGGTAATAAATTTGAACACAGCGATAATTGAAAAAGAGCCTGACACGTTAGAAATGAGACAAAATTGTTTCATTTCGAAAATAAAATAGTTCAGCCCCACATAAATATTTGCAGAATGCCTGAACGACACAGCGTAGCGAAGACATAAATGAAAATTACATTTATACCCAGAAATATACTGCAAAAATCTAAAAATTTCGTTTCAAAGTGCAGTCCTGTAGTGCAGCAGAAACAAGAAACCCGCATCGTTATATAGAACAGTACTGTTTGCGCGTTCTGCAAGTTGGCTCATAGTGCTTGCTAATTAAAACCACGTAAAATCATATTCTGTATTTGGTGTACTATAGTCTCGTATAGTACAAATATAGGCGATATTAATAGAACTGAATGTGGGCAGGAAATAAATGAAACTTCATGTATTTATTGTACTGCATAAAAGCATTGTTTGTTTTCAATACGCTTTTGTGTTTAACGTACAGTGAGTATTGGTTCGATAAACTTAACTATATGTGTACTAGTAGTTTGCCGTGACTTCGTCTGTATAAATACTTTAACCCCTATTTCGACTGGGTAAGCTGTAGGCTTCGTTGAATATTAAGGCCGTGTTCCAACTATGTCGGACTATTAATTTATCGTTGGATAATATATGGAAAAGTCGTGGACAACAGTGAATCGTGTCGTCCTATTTGTGAATACTTCCATTTAAATACTCAAGCCACGACGCTTTAAACGACACGATAATCTGTCGTCACGACATAGTGGAAACGCGCCCTAACCCGAATGCACTGACTTCTTGCAAAGTAAATAAGACGGTTATTTTTTAACAAACGATTGTTATTAAGTCAAGTGAGTAATGGTTGGTTATGAAAAAGTTAATTTTTAATTTTCTTTACGAGAAACAGACAAAGCTATTATATAGTATTTATGTGTATTCATATTTATTTATCATCCTTATCACAGCCATTTATGGTTCATCCTTTCGCCTATTACTTTAACTGCTATAATAAAACATGATTTCATTGCATATAATGCGCCATCTCCAAATAGGAAGAGTATCTTCTGTGGTTATCAAATAATATTATTTTACGTTATGTTGTTTACCGCATGATGATTTAGATGATATCAACATATATCTTGGCGTAGTTCCTGAATATCCGCAGACAAACACGAAGAATCATGATAAAATATGGCGTCCGTTTAGATGTTTATGCAAATTGTCGTTTGTAGGAAAAACGAAACACTATCCGAGGTCTCAAGATACAAACAAAAAAGAGAACAGGATAGAGATCAAAGTTCGTAGTAACGCGACAGAAGTGCGGGTTATCGAATTTTCCGACCGATTCTCGTCCGCCAATGCCAAGAAATTCGAATTTAAAACTCAAGCCATATTAATGCAAAATACTTTAGCTGCGCCATCTGGTAGTGCGCGGGATAATTTCAAAGATTGTAAAGTTGAGGAAGTCTCTTCGATTGACTTGGGGGCAGCAGCTTGACGATATTTTTCACAATTTTAACGTCATTGCCTTGTGATTGCGTTGCCGTAATCTGCTGCCACAGAGGAACGAATAGGAAAGAATATCTTTATAATTTACGCCAGTATTAACTATGACAGTTACTTTACACTCAAAGAAAATAAAACTAGTGCTCTCGAACATTTTTTTTCTGCGACAAAGTAAGTAAGCATAAGTAACGAATAGACTGTGACAAATACTGGTGTTCTCCAGGGAAATTAGGACCGTATGGGAGCGGCTTTACAGAATCCTAAGCTGCAACGTTACCCAGAACAAAGAATCTTGTTGCAGTTCTAGAAAATTAATGAGAAAAAGGATTCTACTGTTTTCTTTCAGCGTTTTTGTCTTTTAACGGCTATAAAGGTGCTTAGTTTTGCAAAGAAATGTTGCTCTTTTTGCTTTTGCTAGTTCGCTTTCTACATCGGATGAATAGGCTCATGGATAAAACATATTAGTAAGGTACGAGTACACCTTCTACGAAGCAGTCATGCTAGTGAAGGAGGTGGCGGGACGTGAGAGGGAAAGAACCTCACGTCCCAGACGCCGCGGGAGACGCCCTGGGCGTCGGGGGTCACGTGGTGGCTCCCGGCCACCGTAGGCACGGCCCTGTGGTCGGCGAGCTATGGGCTAGCTCGCCGTCCGGCCGTCTTATGACGATAGGCCGTGTCAACGGCGCGTTCGTGTTCCACGCGCGCCTCATAGAGATGTCAGCAACGAGTTGGGGTCTGCAAGGGCCGATGCCTGCCAGGGCTGCGGGACTGTTCGAAACAGATCCCGTGGCCCTGGACACAAAGGGCAAATAAGGAACATGGATGGGTTTTAGTCAGTACAAGTCTGACACTCCCTTCCGCTCCGCCCAGAGTGGGGGGGGGGGCATTTGATGATTTCCCATCCGAAAAAAAAAACAAAAAAGGTACGAGTACGTAGGTTTGCTCACATAGTGTCTAAGGAATGAAGTCCCTAGAGTCAAAAACGTAGCTGCTGTCGCTTATACTGTTCATAACAGCTTCTATCAACTAAACTTATACTGTCACTTACGGGATATCTTCCGTGATTGTTCATTATTTTGAGCTCCCGATATTTCGATGCTGTTGCAAGCGCCATAATCGCGGGTTGACAAATAATGAATAACCACGGAAAATGTCCCGCGAGTGACAGTACAAGGTTAGTTGTAAACCGTGAAAGCATAAAACAGTGTTTCAGCGTTTATCAATTAAGATTGTATCTATTCCGTGTATAGTAAGCGATTTTCCTTTTCAAACAGTAGGTACACTGGGCCCAAGTATTTGGTTTACAGTTTATATGTGTGAGTGAAGTCATAGTTATGCACACAAACACAAAATTAAATTAACTTGACTTGCTGTACGAGCCGGTAATATTCATACAGCCGCTCATTATTATTGTGTGAGTAAACATATTGTACCCTACACGGGGTTTATTTTTTTTATCTTTACGCTTGTCGGGTAATCTAGTAAAAATAATATAAACGAGTTTACAATAAAGCCCAACATTTTATACTAACTTGAACATGGTAACCATAGCCGATTGGTGTAAGCGCTTGCGTTAGCTAGTGATCTAACCTCGACGACGCGAGTTCGAACCCAACTGAGGAATTATTTTTGCTACTTTTTACTTTTTGTTTTTTAATAAATTTATTTTGTGGCCAATAAAATTACTCAAGCAAAAAGTAAAAAGTAACTAAATATAACCAATGAATTAATTTGATTTTTTTATTAGATAAACATTGCTATTGTTTGCTTAGCTTATCGCTTGGGTCATTAGCAAATTATCCGTCTCGTTTCTTCCAATATGTTCCTTTCTTATATTGGTTGTTTTATGGTTCAATTTGGTGGGGGCTGTATGTTAGAAAAAAAAACTTGTGTGGCGATACAATGATTTAATACACTGTTGTTACCTGTTTTTTTGACAAATACAAAGTTTTTTATTGGTAAGGATTGACGTAAATAATTTGTCAAAGTAGGTAGGTATATAAATTGAATCAAAGTAAAATTAGAGGTGAAGTGAATCAACATGTTAGATAGTAAGAAATTATGACAACTTCTAATCGCATAACAATAACATCACTTCACCATACTTTCAATAATTTACGAGTTGTGGTTTTAAAAAAAAACGTTTTATACCTACCTACTTATTACTAAGTTTTGTATTTGTTCTAATTTGCTTAACAAATATGAACATTATTTGCATAAAATAAGATTCATATTCGTCTACTAATTAAAATAAATTCGACTAATAATGAGTCGGCAATCCTTCGTTTTCTATTACTCCTTGTAACCTTCTGCTCATGAGATCTCACAGTTTGTAAGCACACTTTTATGCGGGTGGACAAGAAGGGATCAGCCTTGTGCCTTGCCACGATGTCGTAGTGTCGAGTCGATGAATTTGCCTTTGGTTTTGGCCTAAGATGTTCTACGTCTCCAAAATACGCATATCGGCGGACCCATAACTGCACGGTTCTCCCCTGTGGATAAAAACAGTATTTATAATACTTATAATAATAGCTAATATTATAATAAATAAACACTATATTTATTCAATATACTTATATATACCTAATTAATATTACTTATAATAATAAAATACATAATAATGAATATGTATAGGAAAGAAATAAAGGAAATACATAAATATAAGATAAACACTGACATTAGCAAACATTATAATCTATTTTTATTTACGTTATTCAAAGGCTTTTCTTTAATCTGTCTAAAGGCTAGATCAAGGTAATTTTAGACCAAGCTAATTTTATCATTATCATCATACGATTACAAATTAAAAAAAAGAAACTATAATAATTCAGTTATGATAATATATTATTATAACTATGGTAGGTATTGCACTTAAGTTACATTAATTATTTATTCCTAGTAAACATCCCTTTCAATGTTTACTAGGAATAAAGAGAATAGAGGAGTTAGTTAAAGTGAAGTAGGTATAATATCAACGTAATATCTAACTGTTACTCACCGATATCATTAAGCGCCTTGTAATTTCACTTCATCTCATCGATACGCTAATCGATAACAATTCAAATTGAGTCAGCCCAAAATTTGGCGACGAGTTTGGCTCTTTCAGTAGCGTCCTGTGATTTCACAGGAGCAAACAACAGAACAGGCAGGACACGATATAAAGTGTCCCGTCGTTTGTTAGGCAGCACATTTACACTCACAATTTCACATAATATAGATACGTTTTGCTCATCCAAAACAACGATTTCCACCTCTTTGAACATTGATAAATGTTGCATGGTTGGATCCACAGAAATAAAACCACACACATGCTCATTGCTCAAGAGTAGTAATCAATAAACTCAGTAATGCAAATACTCGTAGATTGACAAGTAAGAATGCTCATTTTTTATAAATGAAGGTGTTTGAAAACAATATTATTAAATTGTCGGTAGTTGTTGTCTAAACAGTCAAAATCAAATAGCCTGAGAGTTCAATGTTTGTCTCAAACGTTGGAATTGTTATAAATTCTACTTTAAGTAATGTTTTAACAAAATAATGAATAAAAAAAGAAAAATAATATACTATTGCATGCATGATTTGAACTTACGACTTCTCGTTCAGTGACCAAAGACGATAGCCATTGTGCCAGGATTGCTATATTAACATCATGCAAAATATTATATCTCCTTCAGCATCATAAGTGAATGATGACTATATATTGGTATATGGTAATTGATGTGCCACACGCACACTAATAAAAACTGAGCTCGCTCGTTTTATTTTGTGTTTGTGTGCATAACTATGACTTCACCCACACATATAAACTGTAAACCAAATACTTGGGCCCACTGTACATGCAATCAATAACATTACGCCTGTAATCCCCGATGGGTTAGGCAGAGGTGTACCTAATAGCACGGCCACGTTTAGCCAGTTATAAGTTCCATGTAATAGAGAGCGAGTCTATTGCCATCAACCGGGCACAAATCCAGAAGCCTTGGCTGCTACAGAGAAATTCTTGATGGAAAAACCCAATAACACTTTGCCCTACCCGGGAATCGAACCCAGGACCTCATGCTCAGCAGTCGCGCTTACAACCATTCGACCAACGAGGTAGTCGTACGTGCAATCAAATTGCATTAAAATGTGAAATAAATCAATTCCACAAGATAAATCCATGAAATGGATTCCTAAAAATAACACACGAAAGGTTATGGTAATGACAGAGACCAAACGGTAGGAAAACAATGTATTTTTTTTATAAACCGTTCTTTTTCTCAGAGGCTTGTGATTAAAATCCTGATCACGTCTCTGTGCTGCCGTTGGAGACGTGTTATTCCAAGTTATTAACTCGAATGAACGTCGACGTTTTAATTTAAGTTCTGGCTGGCTAGAAAATTTATAGATATACATAGATTTAGACTGCAAATGAGTCTTCGAAAAGTTAATTCAGAATCATGAAACTGCATGAGGGTATAGGACGTTGCTAGAAACTTTAATTAGAACTCTCTGACACCACTAATGAGCTATCTTAGGGGCGCACGTATCAGCTGTTTCTCTCTTAGCAGGAACATTATTCAATAGCTGTCACTGAGTATTGGGGTCAACCCTAAATTATTTTAAAGGACAATGGGCAAAAATCGGGTTGGGGTCGGGTATAGGCTTTACTTTTTTTTTATTTATGGAACTTGGTCCAAGAGCCTCCACTGATGAGACTTGTGGGGAATGAAGAACTTTCATTCATTGTCATATGATTCTGGCAAAATTATTCTGGTTAGTCAGACATGATCATAAGAAAGGATCCTGGGACGGATTTTGATATTTTTTTGTCAGCATGATGTGACAAGTATGTACTTTCATTTCCTTCAAATTTCATCAGTGGAGGCTCTTGGAATACTTTTGCCCATTGTCCTTTGATAATATTTATTATTTTATCTTTAAATAGAAATTAATAACCGTAAAGTAAAATAGAATTCCAATGTTTTGAACAATAAAAATGTCCCCAAGGCAGATCACAGGCCGGCCCGTACAATATCTTTGAATTTAAAAAAAATGGAATTTATCCCACTTACGCTTTCCTTTGTTTTTCGCTGATTATTTTCTTCAAGCCTCCGCGTCGAAGATAACGAGCCCTCTTTCAAGGTGCCTCATTTCCCAGTAGGTTTGTTATTTTTAATTTTAGCCCGCCCACTTTATTTCGAACGGCGCTTAAGGAGTTACCACCTCAGATTAAATTTTGTGTTTGTTTATTTTAAGGTACAGTTTAATTTTGTTCTAGGACCGGCATTAAAATTTTGACGTCACAATTAATTGTTTAGTACGATAATAATTACGACGTCGTAAAAACACCTTCGGTACTTCAGTTGAACCGTCAGTTTGGCCAACATTTTATTGGACTATAAAGTACCCACATTACTGTCCTAAATAATGATAATTTCAATTATGAACAAGTTTTAGTACACTGAAATTTTACTGAAAAGAAAATTAATAAATAAGACGCGTATTAATGATGGTTAGCATTAAAAGCTTTTACAAATTGTGTTGAGCATAAAAGAACGCTGAAACTGAAAAAGTAAATTATTTAGCATGAATGGGTGTCTATTCTGTCTTCGCAAAAAAAGGTAACGACGTGATCTACTTATCAAAGTCACACTTTTCAAGAGTACTGAGATTGATATTCCACGCAAGCATGCGTGGGATTAAGAATACGTGACTTCCCACGTTTCCTGGTTCGCCCTTTGGCATGGAAAACGACGAAGAATATCGTATTATAAAGAATATAATATCTTTAGTAGGTTACACTATTATTTAGACATGATGAGAAATAGGGAGTTTGTGTTTGATTTTCAATATAGGATTTTCTTGAAGGTACACAAACTTTGCCAGCGCCAGCGCACCAGCGGTTTTAGAACCAAATGGCAACGGTACGTGACGATGGGAAGAGGAATCCATTCTAGGAATTTCTCTTGTATACATTCAATGTTAGTGACACTTAACAGATGAGAAGTGTTGATATTTAATTGTAACCAAAATATCATTTTGAAAACTTGGCTTATCACAAATCTAGTAGAAATAGTAAAATAAAAACCAATCACTAGTTTCAGAAAGTCAAATATTACTCGAAACATACTTTCCTATTAAATGCACAGTATATTATTATTATACTATTTATTCTCGTAAGTAATTTATTTTGACGTAAAATTAATTCCTATTTTTCACTCACAGTGAACTTGAGCAGCTTTATGACAATTAATTTGTCTCTGTCAAGTATTGTCGAGCTCATCGTTACTAAAAACGGGCCTAGTTTCAGATTTCTTGCTTCAAAATACTGTTTCTGTTTCCTACCGTATTTTGGTTTAGTTAGATGATTATTCATTAATCATCAGGCGAATTGAAATCACGAGGAATGGATGTAAAAGAGAAAAGAAATAAATTGTCTATTTTATGTATTCCGCTCTCGTTTGAATCACTTTGTGTACCCTGAATGCTGTAAGTGTTTTGCAATTTACAGGCTAACACCCATATTCCAGAACGCCGACTTAGTCCATTTTTGAACTTAAGTCGACATTTGTTGTCATGGCAACAGGTGAGGAACGCCCACCACGGTATCAGCAACACCCACTCAATGATGTTCAAAAGGTGAGGACAGACTAGCTAGAGCTTGCATTTGCAACAAGACATCGAGCCGCTTGACACTTTGTTAAAACTTGATTTGCCAAGAAACAAGCAACTTGTGTAACATTTCATCGAGCAAAAACACGAGCGCGGGCAAATCGTGCAACATGGAAAGAGGTGCGTGGACTTAGGGGTCGTGCTGGTCGTTACTTCTCCTAATTCGCTCAGTGTTTTTTTTTTTAATATTAAATTAAATTGCAGCACACGCGACTTGCAAATCCAACATATCAACGAAGAGTACCTAAATGCCACACAGTAAGAACAGTCACTAAAGAACCCCACCGGCTTACTCCTTTTGCTTCGTTCACGTTCATACATCTGGTCATACACGCACGCAGGTCGCGAGCACTGCCACCTGACCTTTTTTAAGAACAATACCAATAATTTTTGTCCTTCTAAGGTGTTCTCTTTCGGGTTTTGTTAGTCGCCTTTTACTCGTTCTCTCAACAAGACCATCATCCAAACATATTCTTTTAATTTTTTGTCTCTACATCTCCTTTTCAACCGCAACCTTGCAGTATTATATCATTCCTCAATTTACCAACCAATGTTACAATACGTTTAATTGCTCAGATGAGTACTCACCTTAATCTACCTCCAAAACATGCTGTCCATTTCAAACCCAAAATAAGTATTTTGCATGAAGGTTGCAAGCTGCTTTGTATGCTAAAAATGTTACATTAAAATACGTCACAATGCTAGAGAAGTCTTAAATCGTTGTTCTACCGAATGCTCTTGGTTGACATCATTTGTCAAAGAACTTAAACGGATTTACTTGAAAATAAATATTTATTTTTTCGTGGTTCATTTCTAAGATTTTCACTTAAAATAATGGCATCAAGAATTTTCTTTTCGGATGGTGAAAACTCCTTCAAAATACGACGTTGCCGGGCAGCTCATCAGCGACAAAATGTGCTGTGGGCTCGCCTAACCCAAGAGTATAACTCAGTATTTAACTAGTGCGTAAGTACCAAATAACATGTATGCTGTTTTAATACCTGCTCTATGTTTGATGATCGTAATGAAAGGCAATCTTTTCTTTTTATAGAGAACCGAATCTCAGTTATAAAGGTGCTGGTCCAATATTAAGGCTAAGAAAAAGACCACCCTTAATTTAGAAAAAGTGAAAGAATGAGGACTGGGGGTGGACCCTATCCTGGCCCCGCGTCCTCAGATCTCGAAGGAGTGAAAGATGCGCTGCCGGCCTCCACCGATTTGAAATCGAGGTTCGCAATGGACTGTGACACTATGCCAAGTGAAACTCCTGCTGACGGTACACCTATAGTCTAGTAATTTTATTGATTCTATTATTTGTATTAACGAATATATGAATAGATTATTAAAAATATTTACTTTCTTTTTTCAGTTCTGGAATTTCGTCCGGTAGACGTGGTACCGGTACCGGTGGCTCAAGGGCCACCTGAAAATAACTCGACTGACTTGGCGTCAGCAAACTCGCAGTTTATTGGTAGGGTTGATCAAATGATTTTCAGTTCATCTCTACACGTTACAGTACATCAGAAAGTTAAATTATCTGTGTATGGCACCAATACTCTATTTGTATTCATTCGAAGCATTTTATTTTTTATATTCTCATTAGTGTTTTTTGAAGGTGCTTGTACTTAGCAAATTAATACTAATATATGTTCGCGCCCAAGTTATAATAAAGTAGGTACGGGCGAAAAATTTAAAACGGAGTGAGGAACGAGAGGAGGAGTTACATCTGCTGAAAATGGAGAAGCAGAAGTGGTGGTGAAGGCAGCAGAAGAAGCGTACCAAAAGGCAAAACTCGAACGTTTGAGTGCCGCCCAACTACTTCGATTCAGTGAGGTTACAAGGGACGAGGCCGAAAAAATAAATTAAATTATTATTATACAAGCCAACTGGTTTTTATTTTATTTAAAAGTAGTATCACGTATAAAAAATATCTAAATTACACATTTTTAGACATAGAAAAACAAAGGACATTTTTCATTTTCATTCACGTAGGACTACGTAAGACTGGATCCAATCTCTAGGTTAGTAAAACCCAACAACACTGCATGCATGGGGATCGAACCCATAACCTCACACCGTGCAATTGCTTATGACTAGTTGACCAACGAGAGAGCAAAAATATAAATATGAACATCACACAATTATAAACATACTAGCCGTTGCCCGCGACCTTCTTCCGCGATTATTATATTTAAAAAAAAACCCGTTTCCGCAACATTTTTTAATGCTCCGCTCCTATTCCTCAACAAAAGGGTTATCCAACACTAAAAGATTTTTTCCATTGGCTCCAGTAGTTCCTGAGATTAGAAGGTTCCGGTCGTCCAGAGTTGAGGGAAGCATTCAGTTGGACGATGGACCGAGTAGCCTTGAATTTCTTTGGATTCGCTATCGCTTATTCTCTCATCATTACTCTGCAGAATGAGTTTGTGCGGAAGACATGGTTGTGGTCACCCAACATAATGGTGGGTTTCATATCGGCCCTTCTCTTCCTCCGTTTAGCAGTAGCAAGCCGCCTGCTACTCATGTTTAGCTTACTCCTGTCCTTTCCCGTATCATATGAAAACAAACCTAAAATAAGCCGGCTAAACCACTAAACGCAACGGCGAATAAGAATTCGATTTGATTATTTTATTATTGCAATACTCGTATAACAGAAACTGGCCACAACAGCGGCTGACGAGCGCTACATCCAAGTTGGTTGCATCAAATTTGTATTTTTTTCTTTTTCCTTCTATTTACAATCTATATACTACTGCGATAGTACCGCAAAGGCAATGGGATTATCCGTATTACTACAGGTAGAAGGATTGGTAGTAACACGGGTAAGTCACCCTACTATCGCTTTATTGGCTACTATTTTATGCCTGCGGCTTCGCCCACGTGGAGTTCGGGCATTGCCCACGGGATCGGACGCGCCCGCCAGACTATAATATATCTCTGTACCAAGTTTCATCCAGATCTGTTCAGCCGTTCTGGCGATTGAGTAACAAACATCTATCCATCCAAACTTTCGCATTTATAATAGTTATGTAAGATTTATGTGTAAGCTTTTACTTTTAAAGTTGAATAGGTAATAAATAATAGTTAGTGTAAGTATTTCATTTTATTTGAGCAATACAGACTCGCGTTTTTCTTACATGTACTTACTTATAACTTGTTCATTGTAATATCAATTACATTACATATGTGAAATATTGATAACTTGGTTTGAGATTGGACACCGGTGGCGACAATGGAATGATTCATTAGGAATCTATATAGACATAATACTTTTAATATCAATGTCGCGTATCACGAGTCAATATGGCGACACTTGGGGGAGGTCTATGTCCAGCAGTGGACGTCTTTCGGCTGAAATGATGATGATGATGATGTTGTATCACGAGCCAACGCGAAAATCGGGTTTTCACATATATTTACAGATACGACTACCTCAGAAATATTCTACCTACTTACTAATAGGTAAATGCGCCCTGCACGCCCTGCGTAACACTGCGCGCCATGGCCCGTCTACGTGAGTTTCGAAGCCCTATTTGACTCTTGATGATGTTTTTAAGTATAGATAGATGATGAGAGCGACTTTGTGGTATCGTAGGTATAAACAAAACAACATAAGTATGGGCAAGCTCGCTCATAAGCAACATTCGCACCATTTTGTCTGATATTCAAAATGGTTCGTTAGTTTTCTCATGCTTTAGAAATATCACGTGAATTAAGCTTGTATTCATCTTTTATGTGTACGGTACTCCATATTACGACTATTTGTCACTAATATAATTATTTACGCGATCTTGATTACTAATTCATACAATCCCACGATAATGAACACATATCGATACCAATACCTACCGATTTGAAAAAAAAACCGTGCTTAATATATATTTACCACGGATATTTGCAAGTGCTTGCAATATTAATAATCATTTATTAATAATCCCGACTACATACTAGCTGGCTTCGAAATTAAAGGCGACGGAAAATAGTTTTTATCAACAAGGGCCGTCCACGGGCTGTAGGTCAAAATTTCCAGAACGAAAATGTTGGAACCAAAAACGAACCGCGTTTTCTTTTACAGTAGCTTCCCTATTTTATTTTATATCAGCCCTCTATGTCCTACTGCTGGGAAAAGACCTCTCGCATGGCTTTCCAATTTTTGTACGGTTTCCTTCTGAAATCGAAAGTGTCTTTGGAACTGTATATTGATGTCACATTCTAACGAGTTGTCGGCATCGGGTCACGATAAATAATTGTATGGCATATCGTATCCTACATAACCGACATACTCCTCAAAATTCATCTTGCTTTGGCTATAACAAGAAAACAATTTTACACAAGTCGATTCACTTGGATTTCAGTAGGTACAATGTCACCCACAAGATAGGTTTCAAGGATCTTCTGGCGCGGGCAAACATCGGAACTAACGCAGCCATCTCTTTCTTTTCTCATTATTTTTTACAAAACAATTAACAAAAGGTTTACCAACAGCGCCCCCCTGTCAGCTTCATTCGAGCGCCAAAAGATTCTTGTACCACAAAACCCTTGAAAAGTGGGCGTATATGTCAAATTATAAACAAACTGTAGCTGTCAATATGACTTATAGGGTGAAAAGTAGGCGTGTCTAGTCCGACTTAAGTTCAATCCACGACTTAAACTACGGGTGTTAGTGTTCGTAGTTACTGAGGAAGAGGTGCTGGGTTCGATTCTCGGGTCGGACAAAGTGTTTAGGGGTTTTCCCATTAGGAATTTCTCAGTAGCACCCACGGAGTCTGGATTCGTGCCCGGTTAATGGCAATAGGCTTGCCCCCCATTACATGTGGCTTAAAACATAACTGTTAAATTTGGGTGAACTATTAGGTACACCTCTGCCTAACCCTTCGGGGATTACAGGCGGATGTTATGTTTATGTGTTCACTAGCCCGCTATGTTAGGCCCGGACTCCATCAAAGCGGAGATGTGCGAAGCGGAGAGAAGAGGAGATGTGTCAAAGCTAATGTGTATCCACCGTAGCTGTGCGGAGATGTGTAAAGGGGAGAGGAGAGGAGATGTCTCGAGCGGGACGCCGCTCACAGCACACCGCTCACCGTACGCCGCCAATAGCACACCGCTCACCACACGCCGCTCACAACAAGCGTGTCGAGACAGCATCTGCGGAGAAAACAAATGAAAGACTTTGTGTAACTATAAAGTATGCCACGAATCAGCGTGACGCGTCTTGTGGCGACAAATGATGTGCAACCGTGTCGTTTTTGACGCAAGTCGTGTCGCAAGACCCACCGCGTAGGGTGAGTATATCATTTCTTGAATATTCATTCGTTTCACATCAATATATCGTATCTTCCAAATACTACTATATTATTATTATCGCCCACTATTATATCAAGATAGTTACAAATAAGATAAACAATGATTTATAACGACCACAAGCTGTTATTAGCATCGCAACCCGGATATTAATTTATAAACAATAGTCCACAATCTATGTCGTACAATAGCCTACGACCCGAAAACCGAATCTGGGGCGAATCTTGAAGCAAGGAATTTCACTACAATACCACTGGAATGTTAATGGGCTGACACATTCGGAGCGAAACTATCGTCAGAAAGAAACAATGGGATGTCGTTACTCGACGATTCTAGGAGTTTTGGTAAACCAAACTGGCTCTTATAAATGAGTGGAAAGTGGGTGATAAACTTGAAATTGCTTTAATTTAATTAACAAAATCAGCTGTAATGGAAATGCCTTACCAAATAGTTCAGGAAATGATATCTAGAATGTCTTTAATGCGGATTATTTTTTTAAGTTACGGTTCTTTCTCTCATGTTTTAGTATGAACATTTGATGAATCTTATGTGACTAAAAGAGTGATGAATATAAATGTTGATGATGGAGAAGGAGAGAAAGACCAAAGAAAAGATGGATGGATGGATTGTGTAAGGAATTATATGAAAGAAAAAGGAGTGATAAATGATAGGTTGACAGGGGACAATGGAAGACAAAAGCCACTATTTAAGTCAGAATAAATAGCTCTCTCTCTATTAGAAGTCGAGTCATGGTAATTATTTATTTATTTATTTATGTACACACAAAATACTTAATAAGAGATTACATTAAAATAGAAGAGCACAAAGGTATTATTAGGTTTCTCGTTTTTAATTTTGGTATTTTGTTAAAATATGTATTAGTTTATTTTATTTGTATAAATGTATTAATATCATTATAAGTGACTATATTATAAGTTTTTCGAAAGCAAGAAGTTATTTTTAAATTTAAATTAAGTACACTATCACAATGTTTTCTTATTTAACCCAAAGGTTGACTGGTAGAGAATGCCTTGTGGCATTAAGTCCGCCTATGTACCACTATTGTACATGAAGTTTAAATAAATAAATAAAAACATGTCGCGCCGATCATAAATAACATAGGATAAGAGTAGGAAGATGATGATGGTCTTTCCACCCATAACATTATTGATTATTGTTTAAAAGATGCCTAAATGAGATTATCATTTAAACATTCACACACAGAGATACACACATTTGAGGTAGCAAGGCTTGAATGCATCTATGAGGCCGCGTTAACACCAAGCGGTCGCTTACTGTGAAAAACAACGTCAGGTACTCTCTGTTGTTTTTCAAACATTCTCATAAATGGGTGTTGAACACGTTTGGTGTGAACGCAGCCTAACAGATTATTAAAATGAATATTTAATTTTTTTTTTAATAATCGCGGTTAAAGAATAGCACAAACAAAATGTTTTATATGCGGCGGTGGCTTTGAATAGGCTTTCGGAATGAAATCGAAATACCGTATTTTATTTAAATTTATACACTTACACGTGTATGGATTTTCAGATTAAAATGTTGTAACTATCATTTATTTATTTTTGTTTTATTACTATTAATCTAAAGCCTCTTTTTGGTTACTTTGTCAATTCAAAGTAAACAGTAACTAAGTAATTTCTGTAAAAAGTGTTTTCGGCGCAATCGTTTTTTACAGTAATTGGTAAAATTACAACAAAAGCGTAATATGCTAAGCAAGTAAGATAAAAGATTATATTAAAACTTTTAAAATTATCTATACTCAATACTAGTAAGTAAACTAAAGGCTAACCAAGCAAGCAAGCGTTATGAAATAAACTAACCCATTTTTCATCTACCATTCCTAGTATAATATCTATCAAAATCGAGGTCGCGTTCTAAACAAAGCGATAATCATACGAACACGTTACTGTCGCGCTCATTTTGTTCGGCGAACCCAAAAGCATAGTTGCGCTAAAGGCACCTTTCGGTTTTCCAAAAACAAATGGCCGAAGATGTTTGTAAATCGAATTCGAAATTTAAAAAAATTCAAACGTATCAACAAATGCAGCACTAAAATAGACTAACAAAATGACAATAGCATTCAATTGAATCGTCGACTACTCTAAACGAAACCATAGGAAATAATCTTCTGTTGGTGAACAATGCTAAAGCCATTGATACGCAATCCGGAATATGAATGCATTTCTATGAAGATATTTTAGTGCGCATTATAGTGGTAGCTTTTATGTGGTGTGAGCCCCTGCGATATAAATCATTATTTGAGTAATGAATGGTTTGGTCGAAATTGATTTAATTGCGAGTTCCATTTTGAACTCTGGCTTGAACTTTTGTTATTAGGCGACTGTATAAATATGAATTCTGATATGAATCTTCGATTTTTAATGGATGTGTACATAAAAATATACTTTTTTAATAACTATTATCGGAAAATACCTACACGTAGCTCGTGTAATCCAAACTTTTCTGAAATATTTTTCTCTTCATTTTATTTAAAAACTCCCGAATTTTTTCGTTATCTAAAATATTTCCAGATATTCCTTCAGTTTTCAATGATAAAGATAAAGCAATAATTATACTTCAATCAATCAATTCAGCCTATCATAGTCCATAGCTGGACATCATGTAGGCTTCTTTCAAGCTACGCCACCTCACCCAGTCTTTCACATCTAGTCTGACCCAACCACCATTTTAAGGTCGTTGCTCCCATCTAAATGGGGGTGACTATACATATAATTATTATATTATAACAATTCTATAGTCGGTTACATTATGATGACCGCAAATAATATAGATCTGTGCGTATTTTATCATGCGGACAGACCGCAATATTGCGACTACGAGCGGTGACGTACGTTTGTGGACCACAGAGTAATGTGGAGATAGATACTACGCGTAGTTTGACGGGCTGTTAAAATTAAACGCTCGTTTAATGATGTGAATTGATGGTTAGCTTTCAAGCTAACGTTAAATGTTAATGGGTTTGTAGTCGGGTAGTTGTGAAACTAGAGCTAGAATTGTCGTTTAACTAAGTGCTCATTTTATTTTATGTAATAAATGTTGAAAGTTAAATGGAAAAACAAATGGTTGTTTATTTATTTACAAAATTGTATTCTCTTAAAAATAAATAAAACAGCTTTTAGCTTCACCTAAATAAGTACGCTCTGAAATGTACGCTTTGTTTACGATCGTGTCACAGAAAGAAAAAACCTGCTGTTAAAGCTTACGATTGCTTTTTAATAATTACTAACACTCACTAAATGACATATTTTTCTCTCGACATTCCAAATGAACCTTGGTCTACTCGGACACTTTTAGGTTACACGTGTTTATGATTATCCACGGGAAGAATGTGTAACAAACCTTTATATAAAGCTGTCAAAAATCTGTCAAAAGTCTGGCCAAGGCAAAACCTATTTTAGTGTCGGTACCGACTTTTCAA
The DNA here is from genome assembly GCA_963082995.1 of Noctua comes. Lineage (NCBI taxonomy): Eukaryota > Metazoa > Arthropoda > Insecta > Lepidoptera > Noctuidae > Noctua > Noctua comes. Next base: position 8,726,987 of record OY720280.1, on the reverse strand, counting down.
CTGATTGAAAAACAGTGTGTAACTGATTACCTCTAAATGCATAATGGTAGATACAGACATGCGTTTCACCGAAAAAAAAAATCCCGCTTAGAATTTCAAAACAACAAAAATCTAATGGATGCTCGCGGTACGTCATTTCTAGTTGGATATCGCGGCTTATATTTTAGATTTAAATATTAACTTAAATTATATCTTATTCGCATTTTACGGTACCCGTGGGAAAAGCCAAGGGTAGTCTTGAAAACTTTTTTCAGAATTTTGTTACACTTTTTCCTCATTTCAAAAATTCATCCGCTGGATAAAAATTCCGTACCAGAATGTGGGTCACAAAATTAGTATACAATGTATCAAAAATAATATACTTAAAAGCGTTCGGTGAGCCGAGAGAGGCGGCAGAAAATAATTAGAATAAATTGTTCTCATTACCAAGTTGAGAGGAACAGGCTCAGTGCCCCGAAACATGTGCAAAATCATACATCATAATACATGGAGGTAGGAAGGGAACTTTCACTTGCAGCTGGTCAATAGGTTATTTTTTTCTTTGAATCGTAAATCCTATCATTTATCATCGTAGATTTGTATATCGTAATTATTTTAGCGTTTGATTTTTATTTGTTTTAACTTTCATATTCAGCCTAAAATCTTCCCCCGAAAAAAAATACGTTGCTGTTTTCTAAGTTTGTTTTAATCATATTTTCAATACAGTACGATTAGATTTATTCACACAGTAAAATTATTATTTTATTTATTTTAGTGCATAGAGGACTTAGACTTTGTTTATTTTGCTGAATCTTTTCAATAAGTTTACATGAGTTCAATTTCAGTGTGGAAATATCACCTAGGTTTTGCCTGCCTAAAAAGTTTCACATGTAAATCGAGTAACACGTTCACACAGAAAAATTTTTTTAATTACTATTGATCACATTAAGCCTTTTATGAAAGTTTGCCGTACCTACTTACTTTTCTTTTTCAGAGTAATCCGATTTGAACATTTTTTTTAATCGGAGAGAGTATTTAAATTAAGTAATCCATAACATAATTTTAGTGAATTAGTCCCCAAATAACATGTAAGAATTATTTAGTGAAGCAAAATTACCACCTCCACCGCTTAATACCGTGGCGTTGATCAAAATATACTAAACAAATTCCCATTTGCTCCTTCGGTATATTCGACTCTCGGCAAGAACTTGGTAACCTTGCAGCGTAATGAACGAACTTAGCCACTGAAAGGGTTAAAACTGAGAAAGTCACGACTCCGTTATGAAGAAAATTGGTAATTCATTGCTTAGATTTACTTTACTTCGGTAAATGCGAGTATCGGAAAAACTTTTCCGTCGCTAATAAAAACACATGACAGTTCGAGTATTAGTAACGAGACTTCGGTAATTCTGTTTCGAGCTAAAATATTTCTTTTTCGTGGTAATGTTTTGATAGAATTATGACTTCGTTATTGAAATTTATTGGTTTTACTTTTATATTAATATTATGATGATTTTAAGAAAAAAGGTTTTCTGTGTAAGTAATATTTTTTTTTAGATGATACTTTTATGTTTGTTTTTAAGATAAGAAATCTGCACCACGCCGAAATGCTCAATATTTCTGTAACATAATATGGCAATTATGCCCAAGACAAAGAAAGGAGAGTGGTGTAAATTCCGATAAAAATGACGACGCATTTTCTCAGCCTCCTAAAAACGCGGGCCAAAAACTCCAAAACACATTGACATAAAGAATGTCAGGATGTAGTGACAGGTTTCCAGATCACTGATTCTGCGACTCCATAATCATACATTTTGTAAGATAAATCCGGAACTGATACACTCCTAAAATATTTTCTTTCATGCCAAAGATATTTACGAGATTTTTATGGTAAATTATTTTGCAGAATCAATACACAAGACGAAATTATTTTGTCTTGACATATTTTGTTTTATTTCGTTATTTGCAAGTTAATGTGCCATTTAGCAAAATATTTAGACTGAAGAAGCGGCCATTCTGGAAAAAAATAAACAACAAGAATAACATTATTTGTTATGTAATTACATCAGTACAAAAAAAAAACATTGTTATTGTTTTTTTGCTATTAAAATACTAGCAAAGAAAAACAATACTTGGAGGTTTGGAAACATAATGGTATTCATCATCTGCCTAGCCTTTTCCCAACTATGTTGGGGTCGGCTTCCAGTCTAACCGGATGCAGCTGAATACCAGTATTTTACATGGAGTGACTGCCTATCTGACCTCCACAACCCAGTTAGTACTGGTTAGTACTGGGTAATACGATACCCCTTGGTAAGACTGGTTGTTTGACTTTTTGGGCCACTGACTACCTAACGACTGTTAAAGATCTACAAAAGACACTCGGGACCAACGGCTTAACGTGCTTTCCGAGGCACGGAGGAAACTCGGTATGTAATGGGTGATCACCCATCCACAGATCAACCTAGGCAAGCACGGCTTAACCTAAAGATTGACCCGAGCGGCTGTTATTATTTAGCCACGACCTCCTAGAAACATAATGGTATTGTTCCCATTAAAATCTGATTTGCAAACTTTATGATAAGGTTTTTGCTATGGGCTCTCAGATAACATCTGTGGTATATATCTTTAAGATATTACGAAGTGGGGTAAAAGATACAAAGGGTTTTATTTACAGACCTCCAGCAGTTTAGGGTTAAGAAAAAAGGTACAAGCCAAATGTATTGAGCATCTTTTGATATTCCGGAGCTAAAAAAATGTTCTGCTTCATTTGAGTTACGTCAAATGAAGGCAAAGGAAAAGGCCATGCGTGTCTATGTTTTCTGATATCTCTATATCACATCTTTACGATGTCAAGGTTTTTATTTTAAAAAATCTGCGTGTTTCTTAAGGTGTTTATAAAGCCGTTTACAAGATGAGAGTTTCTCGGCCGTAGCGAGTTGAAAATAATCATGAGAATCACAACGCAATTTATCGTACCTACCAGTAGCGAAGGGTCAATTTTTGTAAGAGGTAAGCCGAAATATAATAATCTAGATATCTTTGATGTGATTTTATTATGTGTCTATAAAATACTGACTGTGCCAGTTTTCAAAGGGAAGCCGGTTTGAATCGAGTTGTATGGAACCTTCGCCACTGGTACCTACTCATAGATATACTCTCCGTGTTCATGTTCGATCAAACCCTTAGTTAGGTACGGAAAACCTGCCGGACGCGACTCCGGATACGGACACCTCCATATATTATTCGAATGTCCGATAGTATTTTGATTTTCATTTTTGACTGGACACTGATCCAGTCAAATATCAAAATCAAAATATTTTGTTTCACATAGGTCGACATGGGTACTTATAAAACGTCGAAAAAGGTTGTACGGTTCGGGTTGGTTGTTTCCTAAGGTGAAGAATCGGCAAGAAAACTCTTGGTTAATCTTTTAACATTATTTGGCTTAGAATGTAACAGCGTTAGTACTTAAGTATAGGCACAGATAATAGTATAGGGAAACAGCGTAGGCACAACAATAATTCGTTGCTTACTTCACAAAAACAAAAACAAGAAATAAAAGTTGACAAGCATCTAGGAGTCTACAAGGCCTACAATGTTCACATATTTACAAAAAAGAAAAAGAAAAATATATTAAAAATAATGAAGCAAATTACAAAAACGTTGTTGTCAGTGCTGTAACAACTCTGAACAAAAGGTGTTAATATGATTTCAAAATTAGAATACACAGCCGTAAGGTTAAAAAACCCATGCTTAAGTTACAGACAAGTTCGAAACAAAAAAGCATCAGGCACCAAACCGTTTTAAGTATTACTTCCAGCACAAAAGTTCTTGCTTCATGCCCCGTGGCTACCGCTAAGTATGTGTCAGTTTATACTTAAAAAACTGAATAGTTGCCAAGTGAAAGCAAGGCTAGGTTCTCTTTTGGGGCAGAACTTGGCACTCGTTTAGAGCTTAAGTTGGCGGATCATTATCTAGGATATCGGCGAAATAAGTTTGGTAAATAGAAGATCACAAAAGAAAAACATAATATTTGACGTCTTTCCTATGGACAAGACATTTTGAGGTTTCATGTGACAAATCTACTTCACTTTCATAGTACTTAATTTTAAAGATTCCTCATTTTAATAAAAGCAGCACTAAAAAGTTCATCTCATTCGCGTTATCTCCAGTCATTTTCGCTTGTAACTCCGGGTATTAAGCAAGTTAACGCTTAATAAGTACAGTTCTAAGAAAATGGGTAATTTGCACTGCAGGTAGGTACCTAGTGGTACCTACCGGCAGTGCATGTTCTTAACTAGACAGATAACAGTTCTATGGCTGGTTCCCTTTATGGTAACTTTACGTCTATGGTTTTAAGGTATCTATATACTATATCCGATATTAGCATTTTCTCATTTGGCTAGTTTTCGTTAAGTCAAAGCAATAAGCATAATGTTATTGCAACTTTAAAATATTTGCAAACAAAATAACTATTGAATCCAAACCAATTCTCTAATGGACTGATGCGGTATCTACCAAAAAGCGAATATCGAAGATATGCAGCTTAAAGGACACAACGTGAATGTTGAAACATCAAACGAAAGGTGTTTGGTATAAAAACTGTTCTCACTGCGGATAAGCCTACAAAGAAAACACAAAAGTATCGCTCCCTTTGTCATGTGTCAAAATTCAAGGCTTTTTCATAAAATGGAGTGATAAAACAACATTTTCGTTTAATCCATTCAGAATTTCAGACACGATAAACCGTTGACCTTAGATTAACATAATGGATAATGTAAAAAGGGACTGTGAAATACGTTATCTACAAATGCATGGTAAAAAGGATGCAAAGGGATTTCCCCTTTTTTGTGGACACGGGTTTTACTATTGTTGTTTAACAAAGACTTCGATTTATGTAAAAGTATTCTCCTTTCCTTACATTTAAAAACTCTCTATTTTATTTGCCTATTCATTCCACAACTTTTTTTGTTAGTACAGTTTTAGTCTAGTATACAAAATTTTATTTTTATGTAAGTCGTGGGTACCGAAATACAGAAAGATAGCGAATTACTAAAGACATGCTGAGATTTTCTTAATCAGATTTGAATATTTTTTTATCCAAAACTCAGATAAGTTTTCTCAACGTTCAGATTCGTAAATGTTTCAGAAATGTATCCCTGAGCTGTGTTTTAGTTTAGATAATAAGAAAAGGCATACCAACTAAAAACAACTGGTGTATTCACATTGCGAAAACACTATGCTATGATGCAGTTAATAACTGTAAAAAAGAAAAATATTTTTAAGCACCGAGATTTAAATTCAAAGGAGCATGCCCAGTTTAGTATGGGGGTTCGGTTGTTCTTCTCATTTTGCGAGTTTGTGGAAAAACGAAATTGTTCTGAAAATAAACTTAAATGTATAGAAACACCAACACAATGCCAAAACTCATCGAAACTCATTCCTTTTCTGTACGAAAAGATGAAACTCAGTCACTACCTTAAAGATTAAGTAAAAAGTTTCAAAAAATCTTGTATAATTACACCCAAAAGTATTACAGCAAATACTTGTAACGAAGTGTAGGTTTGGCTGTACCCACATTAAGTTCTCAAGTCACTCATCCTAAATGTACAAAGTTTTAGTATTTTTAGGTCGACAAGCAGATTTTTTGGAAGATCGTAAAAGATAAGGATGAAAAGAATCATCTTTTTATGTTGCTACTCGGCGGGAAATTCTTTAATCTTTCTTATCTTAAAAAAAAGTTAACATTTTTTGCTGGCTAAGAATTAAAACTAGGTTAAATGGATTTTAATTGAAAGGAAATTGATGCAAAATATTACAGATAAATATAGATAAAAATAAAAACAATTTTTTTATCATCATCCGTAGTTCTACAATGACTGTAATAATTTTTGCTGGACTATTTAATCTGACTCGGTCGATCACGCAACAAAAAACCACATTGCAAAACCTAAAAATAGTTGATAGGCCAAATCTTGATTTTTAACATAGCAGAGTAAAATCCATAACCGTGGCCAGATTTATTAGAATTGTCAAATATGGAATTCAAATCAAACCAAATGTAAAGCAAATTCAGCTGAAACCTGGATACCGTACGTTTTACGATTTGTTTGACACGAATGAATATTGACGTGAATTATTACCAACCATACATCTACGTCGAATAGATGGGCCCGTTTTTATGACGAACGGAATGCGATATTACGTCGAGTGGGAAAAACTGTGATCCCTTTCATTGGGATTTATTGAATTACGTGATATCCAAAGAATTATATTTTTCCTAACACTCACTTAGCTCTCGTAATTGGTATTATACGCCTGAAAGAGAAATCTTTATCTGTGTAACCCGCATCAATGTCGTGCCAAACATACCTGTCTGATACAGATTGTTTGTCCCTGAAAGGATTTTCTTCGTACTCTTGTGAATTTGACAGTGAACTTTGAAAGATTTTGGCTTACACGATTTTCACGGTAAAGGTAAAGGTATTCAGGTAGGAATTTACGTACCTAAAAGCTAACAAAGGCGTGTTGAAACAAAATTGTATTTACTAATAACAAGTTTCTGTGCTCGGTTGCTACGGCGTAGCCAACGTCTGCTACGCGACTGCTACGCGGGCTACGCTGTTGTAGCAAAAGACCGATGTGTTTTTGCGTCGTCCATTAAATAATTCAGTAACTTTTTATTTTAGCGGGCAAGGTATTTGCTGTAATAGTTAAGTTTGAACGAAGATAAGACGTCCTAGAGGACGATATAATGGTTGTTAATACGATACAAGAGTATCGTTAGTTCTAACAACCAACTATATCAAAGCACAGTTGAAAGTCTTTTTGGTTATTTCTATGAAAAAAAAAAGAATATTTCCAACTATCATCATCATCTGCCTAGCCTTTTCCCAACTATATTGGGGTCGGCTTCCAGGCTAACCGGATGCAGCTGAATACCAGTATTTTACATGGAGCGACTGTCTATCTGACCTCCACAACCCAGTTAGTACTGGGTAATACGATACCCCTTGGTAAGACTGGTTGTCAGACTTTTTGGGCCACTGACTACCTAACGACTGTCAAAGATCTACAAATGACAGCCGGGACCAACGGCTTAACGTGCTTTCCGAGGCACGGAGGAAACTCGGTATGTAATGGGCGGTCACCCATCCACAGACCAACCTAGGCAAGCACGGCTTAACCTAAGATCGACCCGAGCGGCTGTTATTATTTAGCCACGAGCTCCTCCTAGAATATTTCCAACTATACGGTAACATAATTATTAATAACATATATACTAATTCCACCTTTAAACAAAAACAATATTCCTGAAACAAAACCTTTTCACCTTCATTTCATCGTTCATAAACAAAACATAATCATTAAAATAAACGCTACCGTTAAACCGATTGCTCACAAAATATCACGCTGAACAAATAAAGCGGCTATAAACATAGATAATATTGCTTGCGTATACGGCGATAAACATCATAATATTATTTTTATTTACTTTCGCAGCGTGACTCCCACCATTGTAAACAGTCAAGACAAAACGAACGTTGCTTCGTACGAGGCTTTCACTGAGCCCCAAGTCAGCTAATGAAATTGTGATCGTAATCAATGGCATCGTAATTTTTTACTTTGAGGGGTTTGGTAATCAAAAGCATGATGACATAACATCAAGTCTGTAATTCCCGAAGGATTAGGCAGAGGTGTACCTAATAGTACACCCGCCAGTTATGTTTGTAAGGCCCATGTAATAGGGGGCGAGCCTATTGCCATCAATCGGGCCCAAATCCAGACTCCGTGGCTGCTACTGAGAAATTCCTGATGGCAAAACCCAATAACTTTTTGCCCGCCAATTAAGGCACAATTACCGTCATTATGATTTTACGATGGCGTATGTGTGATTTTTAATAATCTCGTATTATTTTGACAATCCTTTTGACCACATTTATGGGTTTTTACTGAAACTTGATTAACTGGACTGTCTCTCTGGTCTAGTGGTAACAAGCGCATCTACTGAGCATCCACTGAGCGCGTCTACTGAGGTCCTGGGTTCGGTTCCTAGGTCGAGCAAAGTGTTATTATGTTTACTATCAGGAATTTCTCAGTAGCAGCCACGACGTCTGGATTTGCTCCTGGTTGATGGCAATAGGTTCGCCCCATATAACATGGGAATTAAAAATAACTGGCGAAATATGGGTGTACTATTAGGTACACCTCTGCCTAACCCTTCGAGGATTACAGGCGTGATGTTATGTGATGTTTATTAACTAGCTTTTTACCAATGTACAATTTCAACACATCACGATCAAGTGATCAGGGGGATTACTATGACGTCTTAAAGCAGGAGTAATTCCAGTGAGGCAAAAAGAGATGGCGCTAGGCAACCTGTATAGCTCTGTCTCTTTTCCACACTAGAATTACAACTGCTTTAAGACATCATAGTATACCCCCTGGGGGGTTACCATGATTTCTTAAAGCAGGAATAATTCCAGTGAGGGAAAGAGATGGCGCTAGACGACCTGTGTAGTTGTGTCTCTTTCTCACACTGGAATTACTTCTGCTTTAAGAAGTCATAGTAACCTCCCAGGGGAGACAGAGCTATACAGGTCGTCTAGCGCCATCTCTTTCCCACACTGGAATTACTCCTGCCGTAAGACGTCATGGTAAGCCATGAGTATGAATTTAAGAGACTACAAACATTAGGCACAATGGCGTTATCTTGGTATGGTTGTCTTATTAACCGATCATTGAAAATAGCGGACTGAGCCCCTGGTGGCTTCCATAATCCCTGCTATGAGGCCTCGAGACCAAAGCTTCATCCGAGTCTTGTCTCACTAACCACTATTAGAAAAGCGACGGGAGCCTAACCTCATAAATTATTCATTTAAGGATTCCCGTTCCTACCGTCTTGACTGATAGCGTCGTAGAATCGATAAAATCGTCTAAGTATAACATCAGACACTGCATCAAGCTTTTATTTCTCGTGAGATGATGGTCCATTTGTCTGAATGTGTTTTTTATTGTTTGTCTATCTGTTTGATTGTCCAAGCGTTATGGACGCCATGTTGTTATAGTCAGCTAGCAAATAATACTTGGAGAGCTAGCGTTTTCCTCGCTGCATGTAAGTCTGTTTCCCCAGTAAGGCAATTTGTGCTGCTAATTACATGGCCTGGGGTAATAATTACAGGCTAGCCTGTGCTTGGTTATAGCCTGACGTAATGATTATCTTCGTAGCACTATTTGTGTAAAGGATTATTTCCACCAAAACGGCTCGCATCGAATCGGATCGGAAAAGATACGAAAGGATACAGCGACAGCCGATCGCGTCCGGCAGGATGATGCATACGATCGGCTCCGTGCTGTCGCTTGCGAACATATCTGCGCACAGTCTGTGCCTAGTCAAATAATTTCAATGCTACCGTGTTGACAGCCGAAAGGTTCCGATCGGATACGACGACAGGCGAACGGAGCCGATCGCGCGTAGCAGCATACTTTCCGCTACGATCGCTTGTCGCGGAAGACGCTCCCGGTCAAGCTACTGTTTGCGGCTTGCTAATATAAACTTTAAATACTGTGTACACGATTTAATATCGTTTAAAGATTGTAAAATCCGTTCAGATCCGATGCGACGCGAGCCGTATGGTGGAAATCATCCTTAAGACTATGCCAGTCCTTTCGGATTTTCTTTATTACTTACACTTTACTTACTTATTTTAAGTACTTTGTCTTGGCCAGTGAAACTTGTTTACTTACTAATTAGTTTGCTTAACAGATTGAAAAATAGTTTAGCTCCAACTTTACAGTTTTATAGTTAAAGAACTTGCAGTAAAGTTGTTAAAAGATCGTTAAAATTGTTTAATTTTACAGCAGAGGTATTGTGCTCACAATTTATCATCCCGCATAATATATTGCAATTATATTCAGAGTCGACAAAGTTTCTGAGCTCATAACACCCGATCTCCATAACATTATAACTCCAATTCACATCTTAGACAATTAACAAGAAAATTCGCGATAATGCCGAAAGAGATCACTCGCTGAAAACATTTTACTGAACAGTACTTAAAACTTTGGTCCCTTCCCGTTGTCGCTTGAAGCCATTCTCCTCTTGTTTCTCGTATTGCGGACGAGGCGTTAACCACCGCGGAGATTTATGAAAGTGGCTTGTCTTTTTAAGGCACTCGAGGGCAAAGGGGAGTTATTATCTATGTTCACCGTCGCCCTAATTTTGTTTCTCCTTTTTAGGGCGTTGCTTTTAATTTTGGGGGCTACGAAGTTTCCGTGGAACTTTCATAAAAGTAAATACAGGCTATTAAGGACGGTCCGCGATGGAGCAACGTCTCGAAACGGACGCCTTCCGACTGAAGTGTTTCTAAAAGCAATTTCAAATGTTCATGTTTGGAATGGGGATGAGATTCGCCACTTTCAACTAGTTTACTGCCTTTCGCAGTGCACGACGGAAAAGATAAATCACTAAATATTACCCAAGTTTTAAACAAGATTTTTGCGTTAATATTTACAAGAAAAAGTTATTTATTACATTGTATAAGATTCGTCACAAAAAGTAGAAAACATGCATTTTCGTTTGCATGCAAAACAATACCTACAATTTTTTTTTAAGGCCAAATAGAATATTTTATTACAGGTCTACCCACCACGGATGAAACCTTTTTTTTCTTTTCTTTTTCGGATGGTAAATCATCAAATGACCCCTCCCGCTCTGGGGGCTCCCATCAATGTTCCTTCTTTGCCCTTTGTGTTCCAAGGCCGCAGTATCTCTTTCGAACAGACCCGCAACCCCACGGAAGAAACTTTCAAGACATCATTTTGTATTTTTCACCATAACACACCTAAGCACGCGTACCGATAAGATGAACCCAATGCCTTGAATACCCCATAACAATGAATGTGCCTATTAAGGTTCATATATGTAATAGGTATCTACGATAATTTGTTTAACGATAAGGGTATGGGCAACAGAATTATTTTCATATGCGCTAATAAAAACACTCCTACAGGCAATCGGATCAGGGTTTCGGTAAACGTGATGATTATGGCATAATTCCACACGATCGCATGTAATAGCGACCTGTATCGCTAGACTCATAGATCACATCGCTGTACATGTATAGCGATGTGATCTATGAGTCTTTGCGGATACTGGAGTGCAATTAAGGTTATTATCAATAAACATTTATATAATGCGCAACTATTATGAGTTCCTGGGGCGTTAAAAAATACTATTTATATTTCTTCTTTGAACTTCAACATAATTTACAGGTTTTGGAATTCTGGATTCTTTAAGAGGTCTGCCTGTAAAGAACTAAAATTACCAAAAGACATACTGGGTTGAACAGGTTTGTGGAGGTCAGATAGGCAATCGCTCGATGTATTTGGCTGCACGCGGTTAGACTGGAAGCAGACTCCAACATAGTTGGGAAAAGGCTAAGCAGATGATGATGCTAACCATTAAACTTCATCTAGACATCACGATTGGAATTTCCAATCGTGATTTTTCTTGGTTTTGTTTTGATGTATTGTCTTTTGTTTCGCCTCGATATGCCTGTCACTCAGTACAGTCACATTAAAAACGAAATACGGCTCAGTGCTTTTATTTAAATAATAAAGTAATTTCACCCATCCCGTGATACCGTGTTTTTAATAAAACATTGATAACCCACCAAAAAGTACTAGGCTAGCATAAGTTCAAGGTGTTGTGTATTTTATATTCCGAGTACTTTCCGATGAGATGCATAAAAAAATAGCTTCGAAACTTTCGATATACCAATCTACTTACAAGTAACACAAGTACCAACTGACTTGTACAGGGAGTTAGATGCTATCTAGAATTAATTTAAACTTCATTCCCCTTTGCATATCAATTAGTTCGATGTAGCGGGAGTTCGTAGGTGAATGGTGAACGATAAGGGGTGTAACGTGATTCAATTCCATTTAGGGTTCAATTGATCCTTTAATTGCAGTAACATAACTGTTTGTTTTATAAAAGTAAACGTGTTTACATAGATGTGGATGGACAGGGAGTATATAACAATGTAAAGATGGATGCATTGTTTGAGGAAAATAAAAGAAAAACGATTAATGATAGCGTGACGATTGATAGGGGATAAAATAAACACCGGTGTTGAGCCGACTTCAAAGAATCTGGGCCAATGGCACTACGATGTCATAGTGAATAAAATCTCTTGGTTGGAAGTTCTTTTAGTTTAATTTAAAATCATGATATAGAATGTTGATCCACATGAACCTTGTAAAATGTTTTAAGCGCTACACAAAGTGACTTCACATCTGTACTACATCTATTTACTTGTTCTCATAAGTTCCGATTTGGCGGGTATCCAAAACAATGAATTATTAATTTACATGTGAGAGGATATTGAAAGATTTATGATTGAAATATAACAATGTAATAATCGAAGGGGTAGGCAGGGGTGTAGCCATAATTAGTATTCGTAGTAATAGGGTAAATAATAAATAATTATTTAAGGATAAAAGATCCATACACTGTTTTAAGCTTTCACGGTTTACAACTAACTAAACATATGGGATATCTTCCATGATTGTTCATTATTTTGACAAAAGACAAAGAAAGAGGGTAGATAGATTTGTCTGCTCTTAACAATTTATTTTCCATCAACCCGCATTCTCCAGTCAACCCGCGATCATGGCGCTTGCAACAGCGCCGAAATATCGGGAGCTCAAAATAATGAACAATCACGGAAGATATCCCGTAAGCGACGGTATAAGTTTTAAAAGATCCATGTTATAAATTCGCTATCTATTCATTGGTATTTAAGAAGCCACATGGATACGCAACCTGTGGAGATGACAGACAGCCTTCAAAAATCTTACATTTATAAACGTCCCACGTCAAATATCCAATTCACCTTACTTCCATAATTACGTGAACATCTCCGAAATATAAGTCTGAAGACAGAGACACAAGATATTATTTATCTACATACACTTTCCCTTTCGCAAATATTCCTACGATACAGCGGCAAGTCGGGCAACGCTCTCGTACATACATACATACAAATTACGCCTATCATTAATCCTTTAATATCTTAGCCCGTTTACTGGTTCAAGAGCGACTTGGTACCTCTATAGCGGCTATTATCAAACATTTACATATTACAACACCCTTATATGCCCGGATATCGCTGATAAGACAAACACTATCTGTTCCAGAGGTTGTGTTTGAAAACTTACGGGTTATCGAACTTAGTGGGATTTAAAGTTGTATCGGGGTATTGCAGGGGACTTATCAATCTTCTACCGCGATAGATGTCTCTCCAAATGGTAGGTACCTAATATCAACATGGGTGTAAAAGGGTTGTTAATAGATTTGGTCTTCCGCCATTGGATATCAGCATCTTCCTACCCTTGTCCATGTTATTTGGGGTCGGCGCAACACTTTTTGTTCTTTTCTGCCCTGTCAATCGTCACGCTATCATTTACTCCTTTTTCCTTCATATGATTCCTCACACAATCCATCCATCTTTTCTTTGGTCTTCTTCGCCCTCTCCATCCATCAACATTTATATTCATCACTCTTTTAGTCACTCTTCAGTCCCTCCTCATCACATATCCAAACCAAGACAGTCGATTCCCTTTCATCTTCGGCTCTTTCATCTTTGGTCCTTCCCCATTGGTAAAGTATAGAAACGTTAGTGAATCATTATAATAGTTCTACTGTTTGTAAAATAATAGCAAACTGTTTAAAATGGATTTAGATTTATTTTTTGATCATGGTAAAACTATAGACAGGAGACATTATTATCTTATACGTAGTAGGCATGTTACTGGTATTTTCGGTCTAGTTAGTCGAAAACACAACCACTCTGATAATTTTGGGCGCGACGTCCCGAACCGTCAAAATTGTATTTCTTTTGACCACACAACTGCGGCTATGCGATGCGTATCCAAAGAAATTTTCACAAAACAAATTCGGCAGTCACTCGCTCCAGTCGTATATTAACATCAATCTTCCTAAGCCATCTTGTACCGAAGAATCGAATCTAGGACGTTAAAGGTTCTACGGGTGGATAAGGAAAAGGGTCTGGGTACCAGGACGTCGTCGCTTGAAAAATCGGTTACCATCAATCTGCCTACCCTATGCGGGTGCGAATCCCCTTCAGAAGTCAAGCAATTTTTTTAAGGTGTTCAGTCATATGGTACTCGATTAGCGGGACCACTTTTCTTAGACTATGGGAACAAACTTGTACATTACTCATTCGTATGGTTGAGCATTTTGTTTTCGACGACACGTATGTGTCATGTTGGAGGTCAGGTTGTTTAACGGTTTTGCGTAGTTTTCGGATCATCTATGTATCCCGTAATTTCTAACAATACGAAATTTAAAGAAAGCTTACATCGTTCAAATTTATGGCTGTTAATTCGGCCTTCATCATCATTTGCCTAGCTTTTCCCAAATATGTTAGGGTCGGCTTCCAGTCTAACCGGATGCAGTTGAATACCAGTATTTTGGAGCGACTGCCTCCACAACCCAGTCAGTTCTAGTTATGATACCCCTTGGTAAGACGGGTTGTCAGAGTTTTTGGGCCACTGACTACCTGCAACGACTGTCAAAGGTCTGTAAATGACAGCCAGGGCCAACGGATTAACATGCTTTCCGGGGCACGGAGGAAACTTGGTATGTAATGGGAGTTCACCCATCCACAGACCAACCTAGGCAAACATGCCTTAACCTAAAGATCGATCCGAGCGGCTGTTGATTCGGCCTTAAATACACAAAAAGCCAATAATTTTCCATAGGAAATGTACGTACTTATATAATAATTATGTTCGTTTTAAAATGTATCCGATAACGATATTTAGGTTCACTTATAAAGACAGTATCTATTTATATACCACACGCTTCGACAATGCCCCACAATCATTGATATTAACTTATCTAACAAAACAGTTCCCAGAAAAGCCTGAGTACGTACCTTAAATCTAAACAATAACAAAGCCTAACATCCGAGGCATCAAAGCACTCTAGAAAACTGTAACGAAGTCCCAACAAGAGCAGCAGACGTTTTGAATTCCAACAATATTGACAAAGACTCTAAAAACAAAAGGGGATCTCGAGACCCCTTTCATACATTTGGCAAGATGCCAAAACAAGTAATGGACTTCAATATTTGCTTTTTGTAAAACTAAACGATGCTCTAAAAACTCTCACACTGGTTGTTTTAATTGTTCTAAAGTAACTAAATTAGTTTAAATGGGGCTGAAGTAATTACAGGACCATTACTACGCCGTTTTCTGAAGCTAAAAATAGACAACCAATTTCTTCCTTTTCAAATAGACAATGACTATGGTGAAACGAAAAGGCGATGTTTTATTTGTAACAGGGAAAATTAGGTATGTATTGACTGCGATGACAAAGCGTGCTTCCCAAATGCCTTTCAGAAATTCTAAAAAATATCATAATCACCTTCCTGCCCTTGTTCCATTCTACTTGGGGTCGGTGCAACACGTTTTCTTCTTCGATTCTCCCCAGTCAGACGTCACGGCATCATTTACTCCGTTCTCTTTCATATTCCTCACACAATCCATGTATACATCAAATATTTACAAGTTCAAATAAATTAGCTAGGGATACTCCGCAGAAGTGAAGGGTATCGATATCTAAACATGATAAAAAATGAAAGTTATATCATCACCATATCATAACATCACGCCTATAATGCGAATTAGAGATAGGGAAAAGGTAAGACAGAGGTGTACCTAATAGGACACCCACATTTCGCCAGTTATGTTTTAAGTTCCATGTAATAGGGGGCGAGCCTATTACATCAGCCGGGCACAAGTCTAGACTCCGTGGCTGCTACTAAGAAATTTCTGATGGAAAACCCAATAACAATTTGTCCAAACCGGGAATCGAACCCAGGACCTCATGCTCAGTAGCCGCGCTTGCGACCACTCGACCAACGAGGTAGTAAGAAATTATGTATCGATGCATAATAGTGTCTTAAACTGTAAGACTGACTAAATTTAGTAGTAGTACGAACTAACACGTAAGTACTCTACTCTACTTAGTTGAATAATCCACTCCACATCTATAATATTGAATCGAGATCTGTTAAACGTATAACGCCTGCATTAACTGGATGACTTTCGGATGTCAACGCGTCGAAGACGTGTATACATTTATATGTATTTACGAACAGCTTACATGATTGTGACTTTGATGTGAACATCATTATGTATACATACCTATGATATTTGATCTTTATCCGTAGTCCGGTACCTACTATATTAATGGTAGTTTATCTGTTAATTAGGCTGTAATTATAATCATTATAATGATTATGAGGTTGTAAATATATATGGACATAAAAATATTCACGAGTAAGGAATGTAGGAAGTGTATGACAAAAAAATACAAAGATGATTAGGTATCTTTCATTATCTGAGACTATTTGGGCAATTTACAAAAACATCAGAATCGGAATATTTGGGCAATTTTGTTGATTCAAGTGTAGTAACACCTTAATATTAAATTAAATAGATCGTAGCTACTAAACTTATTCTTTACCACATACCAAACAAAAACATCAGAATCGGAATATTTGGACAATTTTGTCGATTCAAGTATAGTAATACCTTAATATTAATTAAAACAGATCGTAGCTACTAAAATTATTCTTTACCACATACAAAAAAAAACAACGGAAGATTTAAAAATATATATGATAAGTCGCTTACCCCATATACCCCAATACCCAAACACACCCACAAACGGAATTTCCTCAATAAAAACCTTGTGATAAAACCAGACAGAATTTTGATCACTACAATTTCCTTTCACAGCCAAACGTCCAGCTTTCAATAAAACCCAGCTGCGGACTAATATCAGCAGTTTCTCTTATTATCTGTTTTTTTCTGAAATTGCTCAAAGACCGGCGACAACTATTGTATTACGCAGGCTGGTCACGTATGGAAAGACCAATAGCCTAGTAGTAGTGTTTGAACAACCATCCGTGTGCACTATCCTATAATTGTGTGACTCACTGCTGGGTTAACTCGGGTTGCTGGTCGGAGAAAAGGTGGATTCAAATTTATTGATGTATTTCAGGTGTTTGGTTACTGATTTTTGAAGGCTTTCGTTTAGGTACTTATGATTGTTGCTTTTATTTTGGTGACTAAATAGTAATGTTGTATAAACAACTAGTTTTGAGGGTCCGTGCCTGAAGGGTAACGGGACCCTATTACTAAGCCTCCGTTGTCCATCCGTTCGTCTGTCTGTCCGTCAACGGGCTGTATCTCATGATCCGTAATAGGTAGACAGTTGAAATTTTCATGGAATATGTATACAATAATAAACTAAAAATTAAAGGAGTTTCCGCTACTACGATGGTACGGAACCCGTCATGCCCGAGTCCGACTCGCACTTGGCCGGTTTTTGAAAGATCACAATAAAAAAATAAGGTGGTCTAAAAGGATACGTTTTCTACATTATTTAAAAAAGCCTGCAATAAACATTAATCTAGAATATCCTATGTTCTTTTTTAATATCAACAAAACGCTCAATATTTTAGGAACAAACAATTCAAGATAATCTGTAAGAAAAACATTTACAACGTCAAAAGAAAAACAAAAACCTAAGTGTGTGTGCTACCTCGAGAATTATTCGACTCGTTCCTACCTACCTACTTTATCATTCTTTTGGTTATACTTTAGCTTAATGTAACAAGTACCACTGAACTTCTTAGGAAACTTTCCTTCGCATTGAGATTAACCTCATTTCTTTCAAAGAAACAATTTGCGAGTATTTTTGTGTGCCGAAATATTATATGCGCAGGTATTTCTTCAAGTGTGTCTGAATTGGAAAATATAGGTTAATTTGGTATTCTTCTTCGCTTTACGTGTATTTGGTATATGTGTCATGAAAGTAGTTCATTCATCATCCTTTATATATTTAACATTAAGAGATTGAATAGCAGTTGATTTGTCAAGGATTCAGGTCGTCTGTACTCAGCAGTGGATCAAAACAAGCTGCCAAAAATGATGATGATGTATATCTACTAAATATTTCTAATTGAAATCTTATTCATTGATGTTTTTTTAGAGAGCATCAAGCGACGGGATAAGTATATCCGGCTAAAATAAAATATAGGCTGTCTTATTGATGACGGGTATCACAAATTGACGTAAGCAGATAAGAATAAGTGATAATCATTTAATACATCAATAATTAATCAATCAACTATATCACAGTCCACTGATGTGCATAGGCCTCTCCAAGCTGCATTTGTGTAACAGCGCTAAATCCAGTCTGAACCAACTCTCCCCCTTTTTGATCGTCGGTTCATATGGCTGGGGGGCGTCCAACGCTACGCTTGCCGATACGCAGACATCATGACTGCGTATCGGCAAGCGCAGACTCCATGACTCATTTGCTTCATCAGTCGTCGGTCCTTCGACAGATATGGCCAGCCACTTCTGCTTACTTACTCTGCAAGCTATGTCGGTAACACCAGTTCTTTTCAGTAAATTTAATTCCGGATACGATCTAACTAACTCAAAAAGACAACCAGGAAAATAGCAGTATCTATAACTTAAACCTACTTATCTGGCAACCGCACAATTCCCAGAATAGTAAAATAATACCCGCTTACATAATAATATTCGTATGCAGTCGACTCGGTCCTCATACCTCACTTTTCAAAGCTCGCCGCAGAATTTAGTTCCATTGCGGAATAGACTCCATTAAACTATTGTTCATGTTGATATGCTCAACTTTTGTAGGTGTTAAGTCAATCCAATTTGTTTGTGTAATTAATGTGGGAACCCAACGGGGTATCAAGTATCAACTAACGTAAAGCCAACTTCATCCGACACGATTGAGTTCTATGTAAGAACCGATAAATTATTCGAGTTTCTAACATCGCTTCCCGTTAGTTGACTTCTGGCTTTGAGAGTACGTGAAGCAAATTGAGCGGTTAAATGTTTTCTTTTTACCAAAACAGAAAAAAGAAAGACGTTTATAACTTAAGCTCTCAGAAAATCAGTCAGTCTTGGAATCATTTCTTAATTAATTGTCCTTTATATAATAATACCAACAAATTACTGTCCCACGCGATTTCATACTTTATTTTAATATTTATAAGACCAGGTTTCCTTGCGATGTTTTCTTAGATGTCAGTTACACCCAAGACAAACTAAGAATTTATATTTTATAAATTGAAAGAGCCATATTTGCTCTCACTCAAGTTTGAACCCACAACTTCGCGCATGAGAGGTGAAGCGTTAACCACGGAACCAATATAAAATTTTCTTTATAAGTGAGTTATAATAACCTACTTACTAAACAAACCGAAGGACGAAAACCGACCTTCGTTTACAGAAAACACATAGACAATTAACATCAAATCAAATTATTGTGACACAAATAAATTCAAGGTGTATCGAGAAAATGTTCCTTTAACGAAGTATAGTGGTAGAAAAATAGCAGGTACTGTAGATAGCTACATTCATCAAAATACAGGAAGTAACAGATATGTATATCATCCTTATTACTTTGTCATTAGGGTATTATTTGAGTGGTATTCAAGGTGATATACATACAGATAAGTACTACCTTTTCATGATTACCTTTTGAGTAATCGGAAAGCATAACCAATACGGAAACATGTTCTTCTCAAAATTATATACAAAGAAGCTAAAAATTTATTGGGAAAATTACAAAGAATATTTTCTGCAAGCAATGGTCAAAATAATTCTTGGCTTCAAGAATTTCTTTAAGCTGTTGCTCAAAAATGAGAAAATATGTGCAAACAGAAACGAGCCTTAGAACCACTGAACTTGCTAAGAAAAGTGCCAAAAAACTAGGTTAAGTTCCATGCAAATTCTCACACACCCATTCCAAATAATTCAAACCGATAGTACACCATTTTAATGTTCCATTCGACGCACCTCCTTAACGGCCGTGTTTAGTGGCTTTAACCCGGTATTATTAGTGACAAAATAGTGTCCGGAGAACCATTAAAGTGGCTCGTTTCTATTACCGTGTGGCTCTATAGCCTCCCCGATATGTACTTAAACACAGAAATGTGTTTCGATTGTTATCCGAAGGTTATGGGGGGTAAGTGGGTTCTGTCTTGTGGATATTATTGTCTTAGCTATGTTTGTGTTTTGTTTCATATTTGTAAGGAGTAGGAACTAATACAAAGTTTCAATAACAATATAGGTTTAATTAATACAAGCCGTTTGTCTTGTATCTACCTACGTCTGAGACCCGCCTACACGATATTTAGTTATTGTGCTAAGTCAAGAAATTATAATTATGAACATTAAATTGATAATTAAAACAGTGTTCTTCAGCTATCACAAATAATATGAAATATAGTGCAAGCTTTTTGCCATTAACCAAATTGCAAAACTCTTTTACAAAACACCCCGCAGCTTCAAACAAATTGTATTTTTTTCCGCAAAAGCAATTAACCCCAAGACGCCACGAACTACTACGTACAACAATACCGAGAATAAAAACGAAGCTATACTTGTTCCATCCATAAAAAGGGGGTGAAGAGTGTTGTAACTACACTCATCCGACAAAGAGGTTTCAGGTCAAGGGTCCTTGGCCAAGTGCGGCCCAAATGCGGCGCGTGCAGTTTATAGGGAGGATCTACGTAACTTGATTATTGCAGCCTTCTTAGTGGTATTAGAAGAATATTAGTGGATTGCTATAAGGAAGAAAAATAGAGATAGTATTTGGGAAGGGACTCGCAAAAAAAAACAAATGAAGACAGTTCTGCTATTTAGGTATTTGTTTTTTTTTTTAACTACAGCGTAATCGACCATATCTCAGTAAGAAACGGTATTTTATTCATCATGCGTGCCTAGTGCGGGTTGAATGTCATTTGTCTTCAAATGATTGGGTTCTAAGACATGCCGATTTCGTCAGAATATTACCCTTCACCGTGTGGAGACTAAAGACTGCTCATGAAACAACAAAATTCTCCTTTTGTGCTTCGTTGAAGTCGGGTAAAATAATTCTGCCATTTTGTAGTGAAAAGGAGTAAAGTTTCAATTTTAGATAACTCAACAATTCAGTTGCTCGTCTATGTGCGCAATGCAATGCCTTTGCATTTTTAACCCAAAGCTAAAGTGTTTTTCGCTATTGAAATTCATGTCACAGAGAATATCCATAGTCAGGTACCAGGTTTTAAAAGCAACGCCTTTTTATTCTTGAATGGACTGTGAGTGATTGCCTTTTTAATTTAATTGATGGACATGGTAAAGCCATATTCTGTCTTTTAGTGCAGACAGGTTTCATGCGTTATGAACTGTGGTAAAATGCAGTTTTTGTGCACAATGTCAATATTAAAAATACTATTGTGACAACTCTTTCCACTAACTCTTGGAAAAGGTTGTCACCATAAAAAATTTATAAGTCAGAAAATTCCCAAAATTAATTATTCCGATGTTTAATTGGCTGACTAAAATAATAAACATGTTATTATTTAACAGCCTTGTTAGTCGAGTGGTCGCAAGCGCGACTGCTGAGCATGAGGTCCTGGGTTCGATTCCCGGGTCGGGCAAAGTGTTGTTGGGATTCCATCAGGAATTACTCAGTAGCAGCCATGAGTATGGAGTTGTGCTCAGTTGATGGCAATCGGCTCGCCCCCTATAACATGGGACTTAAAAGATAACTGGCGAAATGTGGGTGTTCTATTAGATACACCTCTGCCTAACCCTTCAGGGATTACATGCGTGATTTTATGTTATTTAATAGCACTTCTCGATTCTTGAAATCGGAACAAGGCTACTTCGAAATCCGACGTTCGACGAAAGTCCAAGATGTCACCGATCGAATTAATGGGACTCAAGTGAGTTGAGCTAGACACATGATCAGACAATGTAATGGCAGCTTAAGACGACTTGTCAAGTGGGAACTAATGAACGACAAACTTCATAGGTCCTGTTAGTAAGGTTTGTGCTTACCCACTACGTTTTGACCGCTTGACAATTTATTTGTAATAAGCCGTACGACCAATGTGGCGTCACTTGGGGGAGGCCTATGTCCAGCAGTGGACGTCTTTCGGCTGAAATGATGATGATGATGAAGCCGTACGACCGTTAGGATTTTCCTTCAGTAAAAATTACGAACTGCCATACAAACTCTTTTTAACCTCTTTTGGGGGTACAATTAAAAAATTATTTCTCAGTCATTATTTTCTTTTTAAAGGAACTTTTACGATTTTAGACCCAGTGGTTATGTATTTTGTGTGGAGGAGCGCGTGGCTAAATAATAACAGCCGCTCGGGTCGATCTTTAGGTTAAGCCGTACTTGCCTAGGTTGGTCTGTGGATGGGTGACCACCCATTACATCCCGAGTTTCCTCCGTGCCTCGGAAAGCACGTTAAGCCGTTTGTCCCGCCGGGTGTCATTTGTAGATCTTTGACAGTTAGGTAGTCAGTGGCCCAAAAAGTCTAACAAACAGTCTTACCAAGGGGTATCGTATTACCCAGTACTAACTGGCTTGTGGAGGTCAGATAGGCACTCGCTCCTTGTAAAATACTGGTATTCAACTGAATCCGGTCAGACTGGAAGCCGACCCCAACATAGTTGGGAAAAGGCCAAACAGATGATGGTTATGTATTGTGTGTTATTTTAAATAGGTAACTTAAGAAGAATATACAGAGAGGCTTTGCTATTTTATTAAAAAAGTATAAACATTGTGATGATGTCATTTCAAAAGTGTCATCAAGACAGAGATCGAAATCTGATGTTAATGTTTAAAAATAAGTGCCCAATTCGGCGAGGATTAGCAATATTGAGGATTCTGCCATAAAAGAAGTTACGCATTGTTTATGCAGAATATTTATCAGAAAATTTACGGTATCCTCATCTTAATGCAAAAATATCCGCCGACGGCCTTCGGCGTGGAAAGCTAAGATTTCGATCTTATATTAAACATTAATTTTCTTCACAAATACTTTCTTCGGGAGCAGCTCTTTGTTCGGTATGTTTACCGCCAAGTAACGTGCCGAATCTGAAATTATCTTTAAATATAAATCTTTTTTTTTTTAGAGTCGTGAAATCTATAAAGGGTGTAAATATACCCTTAACATAGCCGAAAGGCACTTGTTCTCGCCTGCCGGGGTCGCGGGACTTATAGAATTACCGTGACCCTGGATCATAAAGGGCTATTGAAGGACACCGTGGATTTTAGTCAGTACAAGTCTGACAGTTCCTCCCACTCTGCCCTGGGTGGGAGGACTCATTTGATGATTTTACCACGATAAAAAGAAAAAAAAAAGGCACTTGTTCTCTCCGTCTTTGTGATCATTTTGTCTGGTTTGGAACCTTCTAGTTACGGAGATATTGGGGGTCAAAGTTCCAACTTTTTAACAAGTTTTTTTTTTAAAACATGTTTTCAATGTAAGATTTTCACTTTACACCTCCGCACGACCCCCGTACTATTCAATCCATCCATCAGCACAATGCTTTGAGTGCTTTCCATCGAGTCCTATCGTAAAACGTGATTTTTCACCCCAAAAAAAAAGTCGATTCCCAGCAATACCATATTACCCATTGCACCCAGTTAGGGTTGTAGAGGTCGGATAGGCAGTCACTCCATACTGGTATTCAGCTGCATCCGGTTAGACTGGAAGTCGACCCCAATATAGTTGGGAAAAGGCTAGGCAGATGATGATTACAGTTTTATGGCTGTGCTATAAATATTGTAGTTACGTACGAAAAATATATCTTGAACCCGAGTTTTAAGTACAAAAAAATGTATACGTGTCAAACAGTTCCCTGCCATGTTTCTCCTGTATCGTGGGTGCGTTTACAAACATTTAAACTCACATACACAAACAGCCAGACCCGGAACAACTACCTGTAGGCCATACAAATATTTGTTCCGTGCGGGAATCGAACTCGCGACTCGAAGCGCAGCAGTCAATCGCTCAGCCACTGCGCCAACCGTGCCGTCGCCGCGTCGTAGGTAGGTAGTAAAATACTTTGTGAACTAAATAGATCCCCAAGCCACATTATTTCAAATTTTTCGGAAATATTTCCACTACTACCAACGTGTTAAGAAGAATTTAGCGTCACAATTCTTGCTCATAAATTCGGCTCCGCGGGGATTAAAAAGTTAAGCGGAGGCATTATTTTTCTCACGTAATTACTTTGTTAGCCGAAATAAGAAAAAGACGCTTTTTAAGCTGGTTTACTTTCACGGTGGGATGAACATCCATTATTGACAGATAAGTCTTTTCTAACTTTGACCATTTTATTTGAAACGGTCGTTGGAGTAGTAATGAATTGCAGCGATCACGACTGATGTATTGGTCTAGTGCTTGATTTAGAGCTTGATCTAATTCCTATAGCAATTATTTTTTTAATTCAATTATTGTGAAACAAACGGAAAAACATAAGATTTTAAACTATCATGGTCACTAACTTTATTATTAATACTGGAAACGGGATATTTATCATGTTTGTATGTGTGTGTGTTTTTGTTGTTTTGTTTTGTTCGTGTTTTGTTTCTTTGTTTTGTTTATGTTTTGTTTGTGTGTTTGTTTTGTTTGTTTGTGTGTGTGTTTTTTTTTGTTGTTTGTGTTTGTGTTTGTTTCTGGTATTAATAAACGGAAAAATACCGTATAATATAAACGGATATTTTTTTAACCGAGGCAGGCCCAAGAAACGCAGGCGTGACGATCTGGGCTCATTCTTAACGGATTGGTTAGAGCGGGCAAATTGTAAGCAGGATTGGAAAGCCATGGGGGAGGCCTATGCCCAGCAGTGGA
This sequence comes from Noctua comes, assembly GCA_963082995.1. Lineage (NCBI taxonomy): Eukaryota > Metazoa > Arthropoda > Insecta > Lepidoptera > Noctuidae > Noctua > Noctua comes. Next base: position 8,702,220 of record OY720280.1, on the reverse strand, counting down.
ACAGAGCAGGCTGAAATAAAAAAAAATAATAATGGCATCTCGCTGGTCAATATATGAGACTGGCTTCTCCTTAACCAGACTATCCTGTGGGTGTCTTGAGTGTAAAGCCTCTAGCCAAGGGCAAACGGATAAATACCCAATGTTTGTCATATTTACATCACTGTGTAGTGTAGGCCCAAAACAATTATCAAAACATATTCTCCAATTTCATTAACAGCTTCCCCACAAAATACAACTTTCAATCCATTATTCAGTAGATAATAGAGCAACATTGTATTTTCTCATTAAAACAATACAATTATGTATGTAAATCGCTGAATAACGAGCTAATTTAAGTGTCTTAACCACGTGCTTTGCATATTCATAAGGGATATGCTACAACCTCTGCAGTTTAGTATTAATGAAGTTATGGCGTTATATTAGGATGTATGTTTTTAATTAAGTCATTTAAGCACGACTAGCATCCACAGGTATAACGCTAGTGATATTAAAAACATTATCTAGGAAAAAAAAAACGTAAAAACGTTCAATGAAATTTTGTTTAAATAAGATTTGATGTTTAGTTTTTGAGATATGGAATTTTTTCATCAAACTGCAGCAGTAACTTTGTTTTTCATTAACATACTATGAAAAACAAATTTAACTTTGCTGTTGAATGTAATACAATACAACATATAAGAATGAACCTTCAAAATATTTTTTATATTATTTGGTGCTATAGAACCCTGTGTGCGTGTGAGTACGACTTGCACTTGGCCGGTTTTTTATCATCATCTTAATTCAAAATGGGTCAACTTTTGTCTCTGAAATCCCCTGGATGCTTCGTTCAATATCTCCCTTTTTCTGGCCCTTTTAATCCTTTATCCTTTCATCTTTCCCTAAAAAATGTCCTCTTAATGTACATCAGTTCATATCAATCCATCCCAAGGGATGTTAATCCATAGGCTGGCCAATATTGCCACAAGCCGCTCAATATATAGTAGTAGGTAGATCTTAGCCAGTGTCACCTGAGTAACGTAGAGGTCACTATGCCTATGACCTCATAGACTGTTATATATCTAAAATTGAATATATTACGTTGAATCGAATAAAATATTACCTTATAACAAAGTCAACAAGCGTCTGATCGAAAAACAAGAATAAAAGTTTTCCAGCATAAAATGATATAGCACCTAAGTAAATTTTTTCAATACCACCACTAGTGTAAACTTGTTTTTTTATCCTTTAGATATAGGTTAGTTATACATACTTACCATTGTTTAAAAAAAAAAGAATAACCTATATTGAACCGCTAACTGCTTTTATTGTGGTAACACCAAACGTTAGTAAAAGTACGCACCACAACTATTGGCCTAGCACGAAAGAGCGAAGCAAACTCAACGTAAATTAAAAAAAAATAAAATTGCAAATGTTTGTTTATCACATCATACTGACTTAGTTTTACCATTCTTTATTTATAATCTGTCGATGATACTAATAGAAAAAAAATACCAAAATGCTATTCTATAGTTCTATTTTCAAATAAATCTTTCAAATTTTCATAACGTTTCCATCGCATGTTCATGCTAATTCCACTGTACCTCAATTTTCCCCGATTGGCATTTGTTTTTGTATCCATTTACAAACGCAATACAATCAAAACAAAAGCACACCAACCGGTCACAACGCATTGGATGTGATCCCCATTCAAACGTAAAACAACAAAGCAGAGCTTCTCTCTTCCTCATTAACTTGTAAATTAGATCCCTCCAACTGTGTGACATGACGTCATCATGTATTTCAGTTATGCTCAGCACGCAGAGTAATGTGATGGGTTAGCATTTGCATATTATGATCTTGTCCCTTCGCTGATCCGACATGAACGATCACTCGTTAATTTTAATTATTATCATTATGTGTAGTGAGTGCGTATCGGGAGGCTGCCTGGCTCTAATAACTAGGGCTAAAGAGGGATAAAATAATACTTGTCTATTATTAACCACAAACCCAACCATTTTGTAATCGGATTCAGAACAATATCACAACACACAGCCTTGTAATCACACGAAAATCTAAACTAACTTAATACGAAGTCTAGACTTCATAATTTTGAAATTCCATTAAATACATTTTCTTTTAAGATGAAAATTCATTCTGGAACCTAATCCGCATATTTAAAAAACAAACTTTTGACTCAATGTAAACGACATTCACGACATTGAGAACAAAAGCGCTAAGTATAATAAATGTGAAATCAAACTTGAAATTTTAAGTAGACTTAGAAGTCGCGATAGCGAAACTCGGAATAAAATGACCTCGCCAATTGCTACGGAACGAAGTTATGTAAAATTGGGAATTGCAGGGAACTGTACTAAGAAAATACGATATTTCGAAACTTTAAGTCACATTTTAGAATACATTGCGCCCTTATTACAAATTCATTTGGAAGTATTAACTGTGAAAGCTCTAAAAGACGCAATGTAACACAAAAGTAAAGTTAAGACTTTACAATTTGTAATTACATAGTAGAACGAAGCTTTGGACTGGTGTAGAGATCACAAATTTGTATTCCAGACTCACAATAAAGTTCATTTAAATATAAATGCGACAAGACCTTTACCCAGTAAATGCTGTTACTCCTATAAACTGAGTCGTAATTTTTTATGACGATCGTGGAAATAACTTTGGACATTTAACAAGCCTTAGCAGCCAAATATTATGCCGATGCGGGTTTAGGTAACTACCAACCAAGCCGACTTCTGCGACCATACTTAACTAAACACTTGACGCTAATAAAATTAAAACTCAGCCATTATTCTAACCTCATACTCTTATGTCACCACACATAAAGGTTAGTAGGCTATTACGCAGCTGTACTTCGTTTAAATGACGCAAGATTGACGCCATGGAGATGTGGTGTTGGAGACGCCTGCTCAGGATAAGCAGGACCGCTCACCGGACTAACGTGTGGATACTCAAAGAACTCAAAATTAAATAAATAAATAATAATTATAATATATTCATTTATTTCAGGTAAATAACACCCATTGCCACACATAAATTAATAGAAATCCGAAAACATGGACAAATAAAATCCGATAAAATAACATAGAATCAAATTGAATAAATTAAAACCAAATACAATACAATCAAACTAAGTCAAATTGAATAAAATAAAGACTATCGTCGCTTGTGCAATTACAGAAACAAAAACCTCAGATTCTTTGTACACGTTACCCGCAATAGTGATTCCACGGAGCGTTCGGTGATTCAGGGTTGAGTCCGAGTAAAACCGATGGACATACTCCACCAAATCTGTCACCAAGATCCCTGTGGTAGAATGCGGCCAATGGAGACCGGTGGAATAGGATCGTGAAGGCAGCGACCGCAGTTTTCGGCGATCCCCCATGACCACGACCAATCTGTCAACACTGAACGACTAAGAAAAAGAGAGATTTCATTTAAAATAATATGTGTAATTGTGTATTCCATGACACGTAATGAAGTAGAAATATATTAAAATCGCACCAAGGTTTCCGACGCATAACACGATGAAGACAAAAGCTTTATGTTATTCCAATAAACCTTAACACAATACGGAAAACACGGAACTATAAAACATGACGACGCTGTAATAAATCCTGACGTGATTTAAAATTTCATACTGCGTCTTCGGTTACGTCAATTTTCATACAAAATTCATAGCTGCAGCTTTTAACGTTTAAGCAACAATATAGAGGCGTTTTTTTCTCAAGACGTTTATTTCAGTTTTCATGAATAATTTCCATTTCATACAATTTTGTAGTAGTTATAGTGAGGGAACGTAAATATTTAGTAGGCAGCGCTATACCGAACCTGTGATCTGGAATTTAAAAATGGAACGTTTATTTTTTGTTATTGTTCCATTTTAGATTGGAATCTTTATTTCTAATAGCGGTGTATTAAGTCTAGTGGAAGGAACTGAGTCTCGGTTTTCTAGATTTAATCGACGGGTCAATTAGCTTAGCTAACTAAAGCAAAGGTTTAAGAGGGAGCAAGGCCTACGAACAATTTGAAAAATAGGTACCTATGTGAAGAAACTATTGCCGTCGCGCTACCTCTAGCTTGCCCCCTTAGAGTGCAATATAGCTGCAGCTCAGACCGATTAAATCACAAAAATGTTGACGATTTCGACGTTTCGTATTCTCTTTTTTCTCCTCGAAAACTGAGCCGATTCAATTATTTTTGTTAGTAAAATTTCAATAAAGAGTAAATCTAGGTTCTTATCAATATTTTATGTTAATAACTTTTCGAATTTGTCTGGTAGTTCTTTAATCACGGCCGCAAAAATGGAGGGTCAAATTATCTTTACTTATTAGCTGCTGTGAAAAAGGAAATGGCAGGAACGTGTCTGCAGTAGCCCTTGATTTTATGAAAAAAAAAACGATTGCTTTTCAGGCATTATTCAGGAAGAAAAACGGGGAATATATTTGTATGGAGAATCACATCCCTCTTAAGAACCAGAACACACTTGATATCAATGGAAATTAAAATCCCCCGTCTACTTTTTATTCGTTTGGTTAGAGCACTGGTCAATTATTTACATAAACAGAGAATTAAAGAACTGGGTACGGAATGTGGACAAAATCGATCTGAGGTTAATTAGGTCCATCTATATTTGCGGTCGTGCGCCGAGCTCTGCATCAAAGGGCGTATTCTGAACGGAGCTGCGGAGGTTTGATTTTATTTTGATTTCTTTTCACGACACGAAAGTACCAAGATGATGCTTTTTTTTTCTTCTTTTTAAAAAAAGAACTGGTTTGAATGAGTCATATCGCAGCGATTTGATTGGATGCCTTCGGAATTGAATTGTAGATCACCACCATTTTCCTGCCCTGCAACATGTCTTCTTCTATACTTCCCTATTACTCATCATTTCAGCAGTCACCTCCTTTCTAGCCATATCATCGTTCACAGATTCCATCCATCATTTCTTTGTTCTTACTCTTCTCTAATGGTCATTCACATTAATTGTAGAAATATATTCATAATAGGGTAGGTAAAGGAATATTTTGCAAAAAAGATTCATCAAATGCCATGTTGACAGTAGAAATTCGAGAACACAAAGGGAGGCCTAACAAACGCTGACGTGGCGACTTACAAAGTCTCCACAAAGATTGACCCAGCCAAAGCAAATAAGTTTGAAAGAATATGGGAAACTTCCCTTGAGGGTTTCTACAATGTTGTATATGCGTGGGTGAGTAACCTATAATAGGTTGCGAACATTACTGGAAAAAAAAAATATTTGTTATTTCTTTAGGGTTAAAAATCAATCAATCAATCATTTTATTGTCACACAACTGAGGCCCATATATAAAAGTACACAAAATAATCTTGTAAAATAATAAACTAATACATATAAAAATCCTTATTTAACTAAAACTAGACCCGAATCGTTGACGGCGTCGTGTTTTGCTGCGTGGTGTCGCGTAACCGTCCTCGGAATCACACAATGGACAATCGAAATGACTTTTCTTTAATAGTTTGTAGGTATTTAATGTCCTATAGACGTCCTACAACTACGATAGTATTTACTTTATTTTCCTTTAATTTCAATGTCACTGAAAAGACTGGAACAGGTCAAAGTCAAAGCATTTATTTCTATTAAACCATTTACTGGCCAAACCATAATTTGAAGTTGTTAAGAAGTCTACAAATCTGAAAGCTAGTTGGTATTTAACCATTGTGAATGTAAATATTTTATTAAAAATCTTTTAACACCTACATACTCGTACTATCGATTTTCGTGCTGAAGCGTAAATCGAATACGGAAAATACTGAATAAAACTATTTTCCTAAAAATAAAATACACCTACGGTCATAATCCGAAAACAACGTAAAAGCTGTGTATCCAAAAATACAAAAACATTTTCACTCGACAAAAATATTCATCAAAAAACAGAATAAGTGTCCCAGCACACGATTCGGACGTTTCCGTCGTGAATTAACCCGATTTCGCGCTCAGCTGACAAGGGAACTGGCTCAGATGCATATCAAGATGTAAGCGTTACGGACCGACAGAGCTATAAAGGTAAATACCATTGTGGCGGCGGACGTACCCGGAGAAACGGGCCGTTAGCTTCATCAGATACAACCTTAATGAATGCAGGAAACCTAATTTCCACGTGTGAATTTTTCTGTTGAATTCTGGCTGGGGTTTCTTTGCGTTTTTTAAAGTATACATACAGGGTGTGGCGTAAGTAGTGGTCCACCGTTCAGGATTCGATGAACCAGATAATTAACTATAACAATTAAAAATTTTAACCATTTTTACCCAAGGGTTACGAAAATATTTCCTTTTTGTCTTTTATTTACGAAATTTATATCTTTTTTTACAAATTTGTTTGTAGTTTCAACAAAAACCATTATTTTTTCATTTTGATTTCTGTTAATTACTGCTGAATACTAGAGCTATCATGATAAATTATGATTTTTTGTGTAAATTCAGCTCTTTTGAAGAAAAAGTTGGTTCTTCTCTAATTTTAACCCTAATTTTTAAAACACCTTCAGTTCAAGAGCGATTTTTGTAAAAAAAACGTCTTGGGTAAAAATGGTTAAAATTTTTAATTGTTATAGTTAATTATCTGGTTCATCGAATCCTGAACGGTGGACCACTACTTACGCCACACCCTGTATATTGTTATATCATCATTAACAAAGAATGTAAATGTTACAATACGATTCCCCTACCCCTACTACCCTGTTAATGTTGTAATACGATACCCCTTGGTAAGTCTGGTTGACTTGGTTGACTGCGAAAGACTGACATCGTATTATCCAGTACTAACTGGGTTGTGGAGGTCAGATAGGCAGTCGCTCCATGTAAAATACTGGTTTTCAGCTGCATCCGGATAGACTGGAAGCCGACCCCAATATAGTTGGGAAAAGGCAAGGCAGATGATGATGATTAACAAAGAATGTAATGCATAATGTAATATTTTTTTTTAGAGTTTGAATTTCTATCTCTAAGTAATATTACCCATTATCTGTCTAGCCTTTTCACGATGTTACCGTGTTGGAAGCAAGTTTTGCTTAACTTTTAAAATCGATCCGTGCGGTTGTTATCATTTAGTTACGAGTTCGAGTAAAATATAACATAACTTCACGACTGTAATCCCCGAAGGGTTAGGCAGCGGTGTACCTAATAGTTCACCCACATTTCACCAGTTATTTTTAAGTCCCATGTAATAGGGTGCGCGCCTATAGCCATTAAAAGGGCGCAAATCCAGACTCCGTGTCTGCTACTGAGAAACCCAATCACACTTTGCCCGACCTGGAAATCGAACCCAGGACCTCAAGCTCAGAAGTCGCGCTTGCGACTACTAGATCAACGAGATAAAATCGAAAAAATCGATGAAATCGTGAGTAGTTTACGACTGCAGACATTACTAATTTAGTACCTACCCAAAGTAGGTATCTACTATTTCAAATCGCTATAAACTGTGTCCTAACTTAGACCCAAGGTCAAACAGAGCGTAATCTAGTTAATCAAAGCCTAGCACCAGATTGACGATCAATAAACTGGTTGTGGCGCATTTATATTGAGACCCAAACCAAGATAGGCCTAGATATTTCTAGTATTTTTTAATTTGTAGTATATTAGTGGAGAATTTACCTTAAAAAATACCAGAGTCCAGTATATTGCAGTATAAGTTATAATTATACTGTCACTTACGGGATATCTTCTGTGATTGTTCATTATTTTGAGCTCCCGATATTAAGAGACAGTAAGTAACAGACAAGTAAGTGACAGTATAGTTGTAAACCGTGAAAGCTTGAAACAGTGTTTAAGTTATGATTGTTAAAACTGAAGCCACTACGTTTACGCTCCGTCCATGACCTCAGGATACGCGACTTGCTTCAAGCGCGTGTCACTTTTTTCTGTCGCGTCGGAATTTCACGGTACGGTGGCTTGTGGCATGCTCTAAGGGTTAGTTCAGACAGAACAGAAAAATGCGCGAGCAAATTACTGGCTGGTTTGAAAAAAGGACAGTTTTACCATTGTTTAAGGCGCCCAGTCGAGTCACAAACATTCGTGGGGCGACACTTGACGTCTGCAACGACATTCATATAATTTTCTACTTTAAAAAATGGCATAATATAGTCCTATTTTCAATGCAGCTAGTAAATTGCACGAGGATTTTTCCACACTGTCTAAACTGACAGTAAGTCATCTCCCTCACTTTTTTCTCCATATTCGCCGTCACAACACGTGTGATGCGTGGTCGTATAGGTCATGGCCAAGCAGTTATTGTTTAACTGTTTGTAGCTAAATCATTTTCGAAGTTCAGAGTAGTCGTTTTTGTTGACATTAACTTTGCTAATCTCGAAATACTGCTAAGTTGTGGTTGCAAATTCTATTAAAGCCAACTTCAAACTTATCTCATAATATCAAAGTGAAATGTTACACAATTTATAGCTACGTATTTTTTCTATGAGTCTTAACAGCCACAAACCGCGAGCTTATCTAACTGTTTTCCATCTTTGAATGTTTTATTTCGTTTGTGATTGAATTTGTAATACAATAAAGGATAGTGGCTGGACGTATCATAAAACCTCTTTACGGTTACTACATACATAACATCACGCCTGTAATCCCCGAAGGGTTAGGCAGAGATGTACCTATTAGCACACCGACATTTTGCCAGTTATGTTTAAGTCCCAGGTAATAGGGGGCGAGCCTATTGCCATCAACCGGACACAAACCCAGATTCCGTGGCTGCTACTGAGAAATAAATGATGGAAAAACCCAATAACACTTTGCCCGACATGGGAATCGAACCCAGGACCTCATGCGCAGCAGTCGCGCTTGCGACCACGAGGTTACTAGGTACATTTATATAAAAAGAACGAAAAGCAAGAAACAATAACTCAAACGGTACAATCTAATCCGTGACAGAAACTGCCCAACTCAAAAATAATTATTCGCACGAAAATCAGGGAAAAAACACCGTTTTTCACAGGCCCTGAAAAAGTGCTTCTAAGTTTTCTTCTATATCATAAATTCGACCAATTACGGGAGCGGCAAAAGGGGCCATTTGTCACAGAGTAAAAAAACGTGGTCGGCCCACGACCCGTCAGTCCATCTGTCTGCTGTGGACCTAACTCAAAACGTTGCTGACTGACAGACCTTATATATAACGTAGGATATTGCACCGCGGCGTAGGCCAACGGACACAGCTTAAACAATATAATAAGTTTTTCCTTGTAATGCTCTTCATTCTTGTCATATTTTTCAGCGGTACTCGTTGTTAGATTTTTTTATTACTAAGTTGCGACTTAACTCCTAAAACGATTCTTATTTGAAAACACATCTTGAATTTACTGAAATGTTATTATTGTCACTATGATCTACTCTATATACAACATAAGTTTAGTATATGCGAAACCTGAAACACGTGTCTAGTATTTTATGTTAAGAATCTATTTACAAAATTTCAAAACTGTATCATGCAAAATCACAAATCAGTTACCTGGTTGTCCGGACAAAAACGTGGTCATCTCGCGGCGCGCCCGCGCCCACGCCTCCAACGTCGTCTTGAGCTTATTGGTAATAATAATTTGGCAGTAGGTACCTAAATTATTGCGATAGGTACTTAGTGTCGCTCGGTGTCCAACTTGTAACGTTTTTTAAATATTTTTGGGATAAAATATAACATGGTTTAAAAATTATTGGAATCGATTCAGTTACTTATTCTGAACAAACTATATTCAGGTTTCGCATATACTAAAAATAATTTTGTAAAATGATTTCAAAAGTGAGCTAGGTGGAATCTCACACAGTATATCCCTCCTTTATTAATATCACGCCAGCAGACGTTTCAAGGACAAACGCAGTTATTAAACCAACTATCTGACGAACGTTTATTGAAAGGGCCATATAAATACTTATGTATCCAATAACTATTAATTCAATAACTTTTGAGTGTACATTATTTGTTCAACTTTCAACCCAATAAAGATTTATTGAAAGTTGCACATCGTGATATCAAATATTGAATCATCGAAAATTCTCATAGAGGTGGAGTATAACGAAACTGTATCAATGAGCTTGGCAGGCGTGTTGCCGACTAAAGATTTCTTGAGTTTTATTATTTACTTACTTTTAAAGTTAGTTGGAGTTTGCCGTTTGAGATGACAAAAATAATACATGATCTACAACATACAACATTTTCAGTTTCATGATTCGAATTATTCCCTATTTTCATTATCTGCATCGTCATCTACATAATATTAGTCATCAAGCTTATTTATTCACTCGTTACGCTTTTGGCCCGACCAACCCAATATCCCCGATGACACTTCACGATTACAATACACCGATAGCATTCATTTTATCGCCCGTATACTTGTTAGTGATAAAAATTTCCTTCTGCGCATTCACACGACCCTATCTCTGTGACCATCGCTGCCTTTCGAACTTTGCTGAATTCTATATTACCTTTTGGTCGACAATCGCATACTGAATCTGGATCTTATTTGCGATTCACATAACGACCGATGACGACCGTAAATGGTGTACGCTCTATTGACCAGTTTGGATTACCATTGTGTGTACATGATCGCTCTAGTTGGCATTCGATTTGCCTGTGGCACCGATGATTTTGGGTTTAATGTGCAGTGATATTACTGCACTGTTGTCTACGTAAATCGTAATTTATTTTCGTGTTTTATGGTGGTGTTCGATACTTACCAAAGAACAAATAATATACAGACCAAAAAATATTTTTGGGCAGTGAAAAAACAAGAACAAAATTTGGACAGCCATTGAAAATCAAGCATCGTGATATGTTCTCGTAACTATCCACTATAACAGCCTTCAGTGCAAAACATGAAGAATATTATAAACTTAACCATGCTCTTATTTCATCTACCTAAAATCATATAATTAAACTAAAACCTACACTAATAACACGTGTAAACACGCAAAACATTACAAATTATACGCTAGTGAGGCAGCGTAAACATCAGAAACTCATTAATTAGTGTAATTACATAGAAATTGATGTAGGCGCCTCTCCCAATTATACAGAACAACAGTTTGTTCGTAAGTTAATTCCGTCTCACGGTAGATTGACAACTTCGTACTTCCATAAATATGTTTACGAATTTGATATTCTAATTTTAGCTATGCATAACTTTGATACCTTTGTACTTACAAGGGTGTAAGGTCGTGGTTACCTAATTATTTAAATAAATGCGTTTCCTATAGTGTTTATATTTTTAAAACATATGTTTAGGGAAAAACAGTTCTATTTCCTTAATATTAAAAACCGGCCAAGTGCGTGTCGGACCACGCACAATGTAGGGTTCTAGAGACAGGAACCTCCTCAAAATGCGAGCCGTATCGAGGAGTACTGCCTTCTGAATCAGGCCCTGGATCCAACCGCCTAAGGAGAGCCTCGACAGATGGTCGACGAGACTCTTAGCCATAAGGCCATTGGCCGTTACGACAATCGGCACCATGATAGCCGAGTTCACATTCCACATGTCGACAACCTCGTGTGCCAAGTCGACATATTTTATTTGTTTCTCTTTCTCAGCTCTTTCGCACCTCGTGAACGAGGTTCTCGTTATGCGGAATGGTAACATCGACCATCATTACGCAGCGCGCGGATCGGTCTATGACCACTATGTCAGGCTTATTGGCGTCACTAGTCCTGTCAGTAGTGATAGACTGATCCCAGTACAACGTGACATGGTCTTTCTCGAGAACTGGGTCGGGCACATACTTGTAGTACGGTACCTCCGATTCCACAAGTTTATATATCAAGGCAAGTTGCTGGTGAATAATCCTAGCTACTTGGTTGTGCCTATGCAAGTACTCACCGTTAGCCAGACGAGAACAACAGAAATAACATGTGTGAAGGACTCACTATATTTTTGGCCTTGTACTCGCTTACCCAAACAGAAGATAGGTCCGTAATTTTTGTTATTATTATTATACCTACTGGTCGCAGTCCCAATTTTTCTCTACATTAATTTGAACTGACATCGCAAGGAATATTACCTTTCTTTTGTGATATAAATAGGTAACATAATATTACTTGTTCAATAATTATATACGACAAGACATCGAAAAAGGTTGGTAACCTGTATTAATATCGGGAAATTAATGCTTGTAGGAATTAATGTGCCATGAAGATATGATACAGAATGACATATATGAAACTCGATCTAGCTTGGTAAAAATCAACCGTTAAGACCAAAATGGCATATTTTTTGCTACCATAGCAGCTTTCTACTTATTGTGAGGTTTCATGGAGAAATTACAGACATTAAAGGACAAAATTGACAAATCACTAGATTTTTTGGATATAGATAGATCTATTTTTAAGTTATGTAAATTAGGGCAACGGTTAACACAGCTGGGCTAGGGCTGCGTACATATGCGAGTCTATCTTCGTCACATTGCACGGTCCTCATGAGTGGTGGCGATGTCTTAGGTTGACCCGGACATCGCCAAAGGAGTATTGAGTCCGTCTGCGCTGGATGGGTCGTAGTCTCACGGTGGTGTTTTTTAGTGGATGTAGACCCCACATAAACATGCCGTCTTCCCAGATGGTGCGGTATGCCTCAGGTATTTTTCACCGCTTAGTAAAAAAATAAAAACTTCTGCGAACATAAGCACAAACACACACAGCCTCCACAGCCACTACACAGCCACACAGCCACAGCCACCACACAGCCTTCCACAGCCTTTTATCGACGTACCTATTGTAAACAAATTACAAAATGACGTACATGCCACACACAACACTATTCATAAACGTATGCATTTTAAAGATTCATTTTGAATGCATGCTTCCGTCACTGTGTTATTGTTGCCAATTAATTAAAATACCGAAATAATGGCCCCTTCGACAGAGCTGACGGAGTTTGTAAACACATTTTAAATTAATACATTGTATGCTTTTATTAACCTGACGCATGCCACATGACCCTACATTGACCGTTTGTTAAATGCTTTGTCATTATTTAGGCCTGTTTTAATAAGCTGACCTTTAAAGGAGCAGGTGCTAAACTTTTAATTTGCGACGTAAATAAATAAGGAAAAATAAATAAAGAAAAAGTATTTATTAGTTCGCACAGGACAAAACACGCAAAAAATGGTTAAATTAACAATACAACAAAATTATATAAAAAGTAAGAAAAAAAAGAAACCGATGCCGAAAATTCTGCCATCGGAATAAACCTGTAGCCACGTGGGTTTAATAATACAAAACTATAGGTACTTACCTATTTAAATTGAATAGAATTTTATGGATAGAAATCTCTCCGTGCCGCATAACTGTAAACAATACGGCAATGGATTCCTGATCCTGATGCTATTGATACTTTTAACGTTATTTGTTTATACAAAATACCGAAATATAAAACTATATTCGCAAATGAATAAACAAATACTAACGTACACCGATATATTGTAACTTTTGCGAATGATAAATCAAACAGTTTGGAATCAGCGCGTACGGGGAATGATACATATCAATCACTGAAAGTTACCAACGTTATACATAAATGTCACACCCACGGCAATATGATAAAAATAGTATAAGCTTCATAACGATTGACAGTGTTTGTGTTTGTGTGTTTGGTTGTTTGATAGTGTTATTTTGTTTGTTGTTTGTTTGGTTTTTTGTTTGTTTGTTTGTGTTTGTCTGACCCAAGGTCGAATTCCACCCGAAGCCGAAGCTTTTTAAAACATATTAATCTTAGATAATCTTTAAAGAAAATCAGTTAAAGAAGTTAGTGAATAATACAATGATTTATTAACTTTTAAATTAAAAGATTCTGTTGATTATGTATGTACACATCAACGACATCGCTAAAACCTTCATCATCATCATCATCATTTCAGCCGAAAGACTTTCACTGCTGGACATAGGCCTCCCCCAAGTGTCGCCACTTTGACCGGTCCCGTGCGACTCGCATCCAGCGGATCCCTGCAACTGCTAAAACCTTTCAACTTGTAAAAAAAACATAACGAAATAATATCAATTCATCAAGCACACGTTCGTTAAATTTTGCTGTTGCTAGAAACATTCAACTTCGGCCAAAACTTCGTCCCATTTTGACCGAATGGTTTAGCCGAAGCCGAAGAGAGCTTTAGTAGAGATCCCAGGTACGCGGGCATTTACTAAATTGTACGTAGGAAGAAGACATCATAATGCAGTAAATAACTATGCCATTAAACTGTAGTCTTTCCTAGCATTTCTTTGAACCATTTTCCTCACGGAACCACGAAAGTGCCACTCTAAACTGAAGAGTTTTAAAACGGACCTAAGTAGTCCTTTAGCTCACCTTTTATTTATTACTTTTCCGTTTTAATTTGTATCTTTAGGACCGCTGGCTTAGTAAGTGTCTACGGGATCGAACTGGGCTGTCATCTTTTTGTATCGTATTTAGTTCCCACCTCATAATGTATTGAATTTCATTAACACGTTCATTGCAAAAGCCAAAATGCTGATAAATAGAAAAAAAAAAATTCGTTGAATGTCTTCCCTAGGAACAAAAACAAATACCAGAACCCAATACGCTGCGGCCGCTATTTTATGGCTCGTACATAATTTTAGAGCACCATCACGCGACGTCACGTGATATGGCAATTAACGTGATAAGTCAGCTTTTCAGATCTATTACGGTTAAAAGTACCTACACATTATTCACTAAATCTTGTCATTTCAATTCGTTATCAAAGTCTAGATTAATACGTTCTTTCGCACTCAAATTAATGAAACCAATCTCGATTCAAGTGGCCATTAATATACATGAATTTCAAGCTTTAACATTACAATTTCTATCTACGCAATGTTGCATGAAAAGTGATTGCAGTAAAAAGATAATATTTTATTCCATTTTCGTAATAAAATATCTCTTTTATGATGTATCGCATGTCTGTACAAATGCCTTTCACAGTTAATGATGCATCTTCATTCAGGTTATTCATCAAAGTCCGACAGAAAGTTTACTCAGTGACAATGAATAATATTCTCGAATACAAAAGGTACAGTAACGATGTTTACTTCCGTACTAATCTGCGATTGATGGAAAAACATTATTGTTGAATGAAGAAATAATCTCGACAAAAAGAGTAGGCAAGTTCTCATTGTACAGAAGTCAAGCTCTCAATATACGTATGACATACTCGTACCGAGGTACACGTAAACCTGACAAGAAGTTTTTTAAGTAATGAGTGCCTTTACTAGGTAGGTCATCGCCTAGCCATTTCCCATCTGTGTTAAGGTCAGCTTCCAGTCTACCTGTAACAACTGTAAAAGATCTACTAATGACAGCTGGGATCACCTGGTTAACGAGCTTTCCGAAGCACGGAGGAAACTCGGCATGTAATGGGCGGTCACCCATCTACGGACCAACTTAGGCAAGCGTGGCTTAACCTGAAGAGCAACCCGAGCGTCTGTTATTATTTAGCCACGAGCTCCTCTTTGCTAGGTAGGTACACGATGATAAATTGATGATGATTCATGATACTACAGTTACCAGTTGAAAGCTTTCCGTAGTTCATTTCAGATGTCCAAATCAGGCACTAAATAAGAAATCTAAAAAACACTATCCCTCCAATTAGTGCTCTTCACAAAATCACGTTTCCACGAAAATCTCACTTCGGCAAAATTTTCTCCTAGCTGTATTTACGGACTACTTGAATTGGAAGCAATTAAACCGAAGGTTGGGAGGCACTGTCATTCCCCAGTCAGTCGACTGCAGCGAGAGGGTTCCTTACTACCCATAAATAAACCGGTTTGACTGGCATCCGCCCCGATAATTAGCCGTAGTTATTTGAAGGCGGAAAGCAATGAAGGAGATGTATGGAGGCTTGAATGAGAAATCGAGGTAAATAGAGAGTCTATTAATGCGTTTGTGTAAGGTTAATGAGTCTCGTCCTAAGTCGTGCCCTTAGGGCTAGGTATATTATCATGGTTGATAAGGAAAACACGTTCCGTTTAATGATGTCAGGTTTCCAATTCTACATATACAGGGTGTAAATAGACCCTTCACGAAGCCGTTAACCAAGTATTCTGTACATCAAACTATGTAACTTTACGCAAAAAATATTGCTGGGTAACGACTTTTTCTTTTGGGTAAAAAGTCACGTTTTACGGTAGGACTCAATGTAACGCACTCAAAACATTGCGCTGATATACGGGGGTCGTGGAAGTGTTTAAAGTAAGAATCTTACATCAAAAACATGTATTTAAAAAAAACTAGTGAAAAAGTTGGAACTTTGACACCGAATATCTTCGTAAATAGAAGGTTCCCAGATATTATGGCCTAGAACAAAAAAAATATCGCAATAACAGGGAGAACAAGTGTCTTTCGGCTTCGTTAAGGCTCTTGTTACACACTTTATAACTTGGTCTTTGTTAAATAGTGTTACAGCGTAAATAGACCGATTTTAGATTTTCCATAGAAACAGAAATTTCCAATTATCCTTTTTTCAATAGACATTTCGAAAATGTTCTATGATAACTTTTGAGACCTATGCATCCTGATTATGCGTATGAATTTTCATTAAAATCGGTTCAGTCATTTCGAAAAAAAAGGACTTGAAAGTCTGAATGAAATGCCGTAAATCGTAAACGCTCTTAAAAAAAGTTAGACCCTCTTTAAATATATTGTTTCTGACAAGTAAACCGTCCTTTGAGAAAAAAACCCCTTCAGAATAAAAATGTTAATTAATATACAGATTTCCGGACTTAAATTCCCGTCGAGACTAAAATGTACACTGTAGTCCATTTGTAATTAAGTACGCTGCTATAGTCTGAAACCGCTTGGTAAATAAATTCCAAGAAATATGTTAAACAACATTCTGTTGTCGACTTCCATCGCTTGCACTTGCAAAATGCGGACATCAGCAAAGCAAAGGCGTTAATTTGTTTATTTTACATTTCTTGTTTCTGTTTCACTGAATAATTAAACAATAAAGAGAAGCGGGTGAGTTCGGGTTTTTCATTCGATAAAATTACTTTTTTCTTGACCAATATTTATAATGATTGTAACCTTCATTACATTAATGCCGTTCCAGTAACAATGCACGTACAAAAACCTGCTTGAGTTTTTGTGTGCATTATTAAACCAACACCCCCCTCCCCGTCCCCCACCCCTACCCCCTCACCTCCTCCTACTAATATTATAAATGCGAAAGTTTGTAAGGATGTGTGGATGTCTGCATGTATGAATATTTGTTACTCTTTCACGCAAAAACCATTGAACGTATTTGGATGAAATTAAGCACAAAGATAGTTTGTAACCTGTATTAACACATTTTTATCCCGATATTATGATCCCGTGGGACTATCGAACTCCATGCGGGCGAAGCCGCGGGCATAAGTTAGTAAACAATAAACGTTTATTTAACATATTATTAAACATTTACACGCACGTACTACTATGAATAAAAGTTGATGAAAACGTATAAAATATGGGCCATATTCTCAACAGAATCTACCCAAAGTTTCCAATATCATCGGCACGAAGAAAAGAAAAGTTTCGTTAAAAAAATCGGTTTTAATCCAAACCCTTCTGTCTATTGATCCTGACTTGAATATTCAGCGTACAGCCAGACCAATATTTTTTACACTCCAATTCGCATCCACCTTTCTCTTTCGTGACTAGACTTCCAAGTGCCCTTGAATATAACGTCTACGCAGGAACATGTTTTCCAACCACAGAGTGTGGAATTTCTTATCTTCTTTAGGTTAATGAAACTACACATCGAGTGGGATGGTTTGTTGGCACAACGCTTGTAAAAGTGGTGTTTGTCATAGTTCGTTCTAGGCAAGCTTTCAGAAAATATTGGACGGTACCCTATACAGGTTGTGAACGAACCCTTCGTGAAGCCGTCAACCAAACATTCTGGACATAAAATATAAGGAAATCTACGCAAAAACTATTGCTCGGAAACAACTTTTTTTGCGGTCAAAATCAAGTTTTATGGTTGCATATTAGAAAATCAAAACTTTCCTGAGCAAATTTTAAAAGAAAAATAAACGAAATAACAAAATTTAAATGACCAAATGTTTTATTTAGAAAAATTTTAGAATCCCAATGTATGTGACATCAAATGAACGACTGATCAAAAGTTGCTAGATGTAATTTTAAAATATCAAATCATTACTAATCAAATTACATAATCACAAATGACGACTGAATAAATTTGCTAGATGTAAATATAAGTACCTACCAAATCATAACTAATCAAATTTTATAATCACAAATGATTTCATAATAAGAATTATTAATTTAAATGTAGGTATACTTAGTGGCACCCCGCCTCGGACAGGTTAGGTTCGAAGGGGATGGCGGGGATGGGGGGGCTAAGACCCCGGAATCCCCTTCGAGTTAGGTTAGGTTAGGTTATATTATTTTTACCTTTTTCAGAGTTAATCCATTTTGACCTTTAAACGATTTGGTCAAGAGTGTAATAAATAATTTAAACATTGATATTCCAGACTTTGGTCAGCTGAACTTTTGATCAAATGACCATCGTTATTTTAAACTTTGTTGATTTGTACGTTGTTCTTTTGAAATTTGCTCAGGAAAGTTTTGATTTTCTAATATGCAACCAGTTTTATGATAGGACTCAATGTAACGCACTCAAAACATTGCACTGATGGATGCATTGACTAGTACGGGGGTTATAGAGGTATTTCGAGTAAAGTTATACATTACAAACCAGTTTTCTTTTTTCAAACTTGTGAACAAGTTGGAACTTTAACCTTTAAGGTATGATTTAGACTCTAGAATTAAAAAATATCGCTATGACGGGGAAAACATTAAATGTCACATACATACGGCTAATCAGTCGTTAAACATAACCTTAAGCAACAAAAAAAGTAAAGGGGTTAACCTAATTTTAGAATATTGGATACTTAGCATTTTTATTTTCGACCACGGGTTATATCCAAGAATTTTACTTTTAGATCATGAATATTTTCAGACTCTAATAATCTTGACCTTCTAAAAATAGTTCGTTAAAAATAGCATGATGACCTGGTGAAGGTTGCGCGGAACCGCTGGATGCGAGTCGCACAGGACCGGTCAATGTGGCGACACTTGCGGGAGGCCTATTTGAAACAGTGGACGTCCTTCGTCTAAGATAGCTTCTTCAGCAGTGTACAGGAACACGGGATTTAGAATAGTGTATTGATTTTAAACTAACAAAATGGGGTACATGGGTAACATGCAAGTTCTTCGTTGCATACTGATAAGATAGGAAATTCTGCAGATAGGGTCATATCCCAAAAGAGGAAGCGATATTTTTTAAAAGGTTTTTGCCTTATCTTGGAATATTCCCCTGCCGTTTTGGAGGAAATTTCCATGCTGGTAACGGTGTGGCCTCGTTTGTAAGATAACCCAATTCACTCTCTGTTCACACCTTGTTAAAATAATAGCGAGAGAGATGGTTATGATGCGAATGGCCGAATTCTCAAACACTTTAAATCACCCTGTTTCTATCTTGAGCCGAGATCTATAAACATTACTTAGCTCGTACTTTAAATGAGCGTGTAACCTGTTACTGTAAAGTTCTCGGCATTGCTTGGTTATGTTAATTGAGACTGTAAGCAATGTATTGGGGCGACTGGTTTTCTCTGATTTTTCGGATTCATGTGCGTATTATATAATTATCACTTGCTTAGTTGAAGGAAAACATCGTGAGGAAACTAGCATGTCTGGGAGTTATTTCTCGATGACATCTAAAGCCAAGTCAGAGGCCCATGGGTGGCATTAAAACTCTGACAGGTTAGGCACTAACCACACGATAAAGAAAAAGACTAGGACTAAGACGAAATGTATTTTTTTTAGAGAACGTGTTCATTTACAGATATTCTCATTAAAATTGTAGCATGACACATGTAAGTACTAAAGTCCTATCATTAATTATTATTTCGTCAATTAAATGATCACCCAACAGTGGTTGGGTACCACAAAATAAATATTTTTAATAACATTATTTTTAACAGTTTGTTTTAACTTTTATCTGTTGTCACAGCAGTGAAATATTACACAAAATACATGAATTTGTCAACCCCAGCCATTTTTACTTTGATTGATAACTTTTGTTGGTTTTCATATTTACAATAGCCGTCATTTTTATTTTGCGAAACTATTTCACATAAAATTTTTTTTCGTGGAACTCTACATAACATAACATCACGCCTGTAATCCCCGAAGGGTTATGCAGGGGTGTATCTAATAATACACCACATTTCGCTAGTTATGTTTAAGTCCTATATAATAGGGGGCGAGCCTATTGCCATCGACCGGGCACAAATCCAGACTCCGTGGCTGCTACAATGGGAAAACCCAATAACACTTTGCCCGACACGAGAACCGAACCCAGGACCTCATGCTCAGCTTGCAACCACTACACTCACGAGGCAGACGAGGGAGAATGTATTAATCACAACATAAATAACCTTTTACAATATCAGTAAAACATGTTTTTATTCCAAACACACAATAAAAAATAATTACTGTTTTAATTTTCTTTCTTATGATTATTACTCTTACTTAATTGAAATGTTTTCAAGTTAACTAAGAAATCTTTTTTGCACGGCACCCATTTTATTTTACTTTGTTATTTTGGTCTCGAACAATATTATGAAACATTCTCACGGACTGTGGTACAGATCTAAGTTACTCCTATTATCTAAATAGAATCAACTTGTATCAAATCTAAGATGGCGTGGCAAACATCTATGAACACTCAGAGGTAATCTTTTTTATCGCCAATCTTCTTCTTTGTCGTGTGGTTAGTGCCTAACCTGGTGTCAGAGTTTTTATGCCGCCCATGGGCCTCTGACTTGGCTTTACATGCCGTCGAGAAATATCTCTCAGGCATGCTCTGATTTATATCTTGAGTTGCACTTCTGAGCAATTTCTGGCCACGCTTGCCCCGCAAACATGAGCAGATCAGAGGTAAAAATACGCTCCCTAAAATGTATTAAACATTTTCCTATCGTCAGCAAATCCTTACGAAACCTATTTTCACTTTAATCTCATATTATGAAAACACGGCATCCTCTATCCATTGAGTAGCGAACAAAGCTCGCCATATCTTTTGATAACCGTCGGTAATCTCGACCAAAACCGGCGCGAGTCAACGAATTCTCGAGATACGTGAAGATCTCATTTGAGAGGGTGATTCAATTTTAATAAGCCCCTCTAAGCGGCAACTTACATTATCAAGTCTCGTTGCGACGTTTTACGCCAGTGCTCATTGTGCCAGCGATTCTCTTCAAAAGAATACTTATTATGAGAGAAAATGACGCGCAGAAAAATATTCCGGAGATTTTTTTTCGTCCATTGTCCTTTTGTCAACGCACGAGTCTACTGCCTCTAAGATGCAGACTAGCTGTTTTGTCTATTCATATTGCTAAATTTTTGGCATTGCTTTTTGTCTCCAACTGACATTTCATTTGATTAATGCCTTTCATTGCGGAAAGACGTTTCTCTTTTGTTTTTGTGACTCTGCTTTGTTTGATTTAAGTAGGCACTGATTATTAAAGACTTGGAATTTAATTAAGCGTGTAGTAATACGATTTAAATAAGAGTGCGGCGTTTTTGAGTTCTACAATAATGTTCGAATACAACGACCGCAATTAATTCAAAATGAATTAATACGACATCAAGTATTTAATGTAATTGACCAAGTATTCCAACTCATTAAACAACTCCACCAAATCTTTACCCACATAACCCAACATTACCATATTATGCATTTATTTTATACCTCATAAAATTGCCGTTAAATTGTGCTCCAGTAAATATATGCACACCTTTACACGTCTCATGGCTTTCCATCCGACATATGAATATATTTGAATAATTCACATAGGCCCGTCTCAAACGCTTTTGTGGACTGCTTCCTTAACGAGGGAACGGATAATAGAGACCGGTAGCATTATTTTCTAAGGAATTACGTATTTTACGTGACTAATATTTTCTTGAAAAGGAGCTCAATTTTTCAAGGGCCGAAGGAGCTGACTTTTAAATTGTACTCTCTTGGTTACCTTTGGGATTATCAATCACGTTTTTGAAAAAACCGTTCTGAATTTCGATCTAAAATGTGACTGAAATATGGTTTCAATAACAGTTTTTATAGTATTCAGACTCATATTTTTATCGGCATGTTAGTTTTCAATATGAAATGAAAATGAAACAGAACTAAAAGCATATTATTACACAGTTCTTTCTTTATCGTGTGGTTAGTGCCTAGCCTGGTGTCAGAGTTTAAATGCCACCCATGGACATCTTACTTGGCTTTACATACCGGCGAGAAATATCTCTCAAGCATGCTGGTTTCCTCACGATATTTTCCTTCACCGAAGCAAGTGATAATTATACAATACGCACTTGTACCCGAAAAATCAGAGGTGCGTGTCTTGGGTTCGAACTCGAGACCAAAGGCCACACCACTAGGTTATTACTGCTTAGATTTCAATACAAAATGAAATGAAATAGATTTTTTTTTATTTTTTTTTTATTTACTCCAAACATACAAATATCCTTACAGGCTAGACCCAATGCGATATTATAGCACACTTAAAATTAAAATAGTTCTTTTTAGCATAGCAAATTATATATGTAGCTGTTCTGTGTGTAAAATGTAATGAAATAAAACGAAACTAACATATTATTACATAGAATCAAGTCCGCTCCAATCTTCTCATTTTGCATTCCAGTCAGAATGTTGGCAAAGTTTTCATAATCCGAGAATATAATTCACAATCTTTATTCCTATTGTGAATAACCCAAATAGAGCTCGCGAACCCATTTGGAGGGCGTAAATGAATCTTCCAATTGTCGCCATTTGCTGGAACCGAGTATAATCTCATTCTGTGTCGACTCGTTAAGTGCAATTGCACTACGCCAAATTGCATCCTGAAGTTGCTCGGTTTTCTTTGAACAAAAGAATGGTCGTCGCTTTCTTTTTAGGGTTAAGTATTTGCGACGCTCGCACAATAGGGGTTCGCTATGTGTTGCTACAATTAGATTGCTATCGTTGTTAGTTGGATTGCGTTCCTGCTATGTAGGTACCTACCTAATGGACGCGCTTAGTGCTGAAGTTATATTGAAGTTGGTAGGTATGGCTGTTAGTCTAGAACTGTCTGACCTCATATTCCCATCTTTGGAGTTCCGTTTATTTAAGTTGCGAAGGTTGTAATCCTACGGTAGGTCAACGTATTTTAGAATTGGTACACCGCAAAGCGTTTCTATGCCGTAAATATAACAATTTGGGGAGTATTAATATTTTTTTTTCCATCACTACATATTATAAAACAAAGTCGCTTCCCGCTGTCTGTCTATCCCTATGTATGCTTAGATCTTTAAAAATCCGCAACGGATTTTGATGCGGTTTTCAGTAATAGATAGAGTGATTCAAGATGAGGTTTAGATATATATATTGCACCCGTGCGAAGCCGGGGCGGGTCGCTAGTGAACAATAAAAGATCATCAATAACGAAGCGATGTACCGGTAAAATGGGGTGAATAGGAATGCAGGGGTGAATAGAAACAAAACTTTTTTTTTTTTTTTTTAACGTGGTAAAATCATCAAATGAGTGCTCCCACCCAGGGCAGAGCGGGAGGGACTGTCAGACTTGTACTGACTAAAATCCACGGTGTCCTTCAGTAGCCCTTTATGTTCCAGGGTCACGGTAATTCTATGAGTCCCGCGACCCCGGCAGGCTTTGGCCCTCTAGAGGGGGGCCCCGTCATTATGCTGACACTCTTTGAGGCGCGCGTGGAACACAACGCGCCGTCGACCCGGGCATGGTCCATGGTCGGACAGCGAGTCGCCCATTACTCGCCGCCCGCATGCCCGCGCCTACGGTGGCCGGAGATCGTCTGCCGACGTCCGGCGCCGTGGGTGTCTACCACTGATAGAGACAAAACTTTGAAAGGGACTTCAATGTAGAATTGATATGTTATGTTGCCAACAAGGTCTCTAAATAATTAAGTATAATTAAGTTGATAAAATAGAGTCGTTTTTTGGTAACATATCATACTAATTAAAAGTTAAAATCATTTTCAAAGTTTTGTCTGTATTCACCCCTGCATTCCTATTCACCCCATTTTACGGTACTTACTAGACAGTTCAAATAAAGTCCCATATTAATGTATTCAAGCTAATGCTAGGTAAATACGACGGTGTACACTGTATAGCTTAGAACAGTAACGAGTTGTGTTCGTGCTAAGGCAGGCAACTAACTACGGAGACACTTAAGCATAGTGTACCTACATATGTGTGCTAAACGAATTATATTGTACGGGTGATGGTGTAGTCGTGTCATTAGTACAAGTAGTAGTTACAATGGCTGTGGTGTTTAGCTATGGCGAATAGTTAAAATCTAAGAAGTCCTTACATTTATTTTATGTGGCCCTTGAGTGCTATCATATCGACAAAGAATTGGCTTGAACCAATCGCTTATCACCACATTTAACGCAGTTAATTCGACAGGTATCGAGTTAAACAGGCTACAGTGACGTTATTGATCTCCACTTTGACTCTCTTGCTAAACAAAAAGCCATCCTTAATCGTTTACCAGGCAACCTCTAATCATTATCAGTTATTTCATATTATATCGTCAATCGTCAATTTTACAATAATTAATTATTTCATTGTGTCAATTTTACAACTGTTATTAATTTAATTTTTTTTTTCTCTTTTATGTTTATTAATTCACCAATTTATTAATTTTATTCAATGAATTTTAATTTTATGTCCATTTTATTTATAATTTATCAATTTTAGCAATTTACCAATGTAATATAATTTTAATTTAATTTTTATCTGTTTACCAATGTTACCATTGTAATGAATTTATCAATCTTATTTTTAATCGATTTTGTCATAATTCTGTTTTGTTCATTATTTACAGTTTTAATTTCATAATTGAATAATAGCGCTTAGTACTTACTAAGCTTAGCTTATTTTCCGAATTTATTGTTTTGTGCATGTGGTGTTTACCTTTAAGTAATTGTTGCGCTGTAATTTAATTTTTATAATGATTTATGTCGCTGTATCCAGTGTGAACAATTGTTGGTAGACCTAATATAATAAATAAATAAATAAATAAACCGAAAGTGAACGGAAACGACGCAAATGAGGCCTTTTTCGCTTTTATTGCCTGCAGAGTTGGAAGTCATAATTATCATGAGAATTATTTTGATAATAACAAAAATGTTATTGTTTAATAACAAAAATGTTATTGTTTAATAACAAAAATGTTATTGTTTAATAACAAAAATGTTATTATCAAGACTTATACGCGTTTGAATACACTTGAAGTGATATTGATAATGCACAGGTAGACAGGCCGACGGACAGGACGAATCTATTAGGGTTCAGTTTTTTGGTTCTTGGCAACGGAAACCTAAAATATGTTATCGTACATATTAAAAAACTTACGAGCTACACAGAGGATTATGTATGCAAGAACAAACTACACCAATCAATGTTCAATCCACGACGATTCCATTTTCCGAAGTTCTTATAGAAACAAAAATTAAATCCATTTTCGATCGCGTGTCAACCGCACAAATGAGACTCGAAGTCAATCCGACGTCCCCAAAGCCATTCCTAATTCAATAAACTTTAATTTTCGAACTTTTATATTAGAAAAAACAAAGAAGAATCGATTTTAAGTTCACGAAATTTTACCACCGACTTTTTTCCTCGCGTTTTCGGTCTTACATAATTTTGTCGCCTCAAAAGTTATGGGGTAAGGGCTCCAGGGGACACTAACGACCGGGTTTTGTGTAAGAGATGGAAATACTTGGCAACATAAGTTTTTTTTCGCCTACTTTTGTTGGGATAAGAATAGTACGAACTGAGAACACACCTGTAGGATTACCGTGATGCATTGTCTTTTATTTCTCTCTGGAATTTTCTATTCAATGTCGAGTAGAAGGTAAGAAGGTTTTTTAAAAAAAATCGAAGCCAATATTTGCTCGTATCGAAATTAATATTGCCTTAAGGAATCGTTTCTTTACTCGATCTTAGATCAAGCGAAGGATAACTTGATTAATGTTGACCTAGAATAAGATATTATTATCTCAAGAAACTAGGTTACTTAGAACTACAGACATAAATGTTATTCTAGTACCTATAAAATGCTTCTATCTTCATTGTCTGCTTTAGTGGGATTCAGACGAAACACAATAGGTTATTACCTGCTAAGGGCCATTTACACGTCTGCCAACCATTTAAGCACTAATGAACTAGTCTCAAGGGTCTGTTCACTGATATTGTTCCTACTCTAGTCTTCTCAGTAAATATTATACCAGCGCCGAAAACCAACACCAGTTATATTAAGGCGAAGCAACGTAACGCAGAATTTAGCAGCTCTTAATAACTCTGGTAACCGCGGCATGAGTATAAAGGTAAGTGGATGGCAATTGACCTACATTACCTTAAATGAAGTCATTAGCAAATCAGGTAAATCGCCTCCTATCCTCCCCTTAAATGTTAATTTTGTGAGCTTTTAGTCTTCATTACGGAGTATTAATCAAAATTGTAAGGGAACCGAATTAAACGGTAACGTGACACGAAAACGGGGATGGGAAATCAATCTGACATTGCCAGTGACGCGTGACGATGAACTTGAATCGATGTTTGATCGGATTCATGAATTTCGTCTTTCGGGATCATCAAAGAAAACGAACATTGTGAAAAATGCTGTAATCGTCAGGCTTAGAAAACTTACTGGTGATGATAGTAAATAAAATCTAGCAAGTGAAAACTGGATACTAGAAGGCCATTTAAAAAATTATACAAGTACAGTAAAGGCCTACTCCCTGCACTTATCTATGCGAGTCTCATCCACAATTGAAATTATACTCGTACCACTATGATTAATCACGATCCTCGCATAACTATAAAGATGTAGCAGTAATGATTGTAGAAATAGTAAGTATACAATATTTCACATGAGCAATAAACATTTTACGATTTTCGACCCCTTAGTTTACGATAAATATGGACGTTGAAAATACAAACTTTTTTTTAGATTGCAAAGCTTTGTCCTTAGATAGGATTATATCTCTTGAAGTAAACATATGTTTTTACTTCAAAAATGCTAAGTAAAAATTGCAGTAATCCGTTTTGCTCTGGTTCTGTAGACGATGATCGCATTTTTGAATTAAGATGGGTAAGATATCTATTGGAGAAATTGGAATTTGCTATTCGAAGTTTGAATTGAATTCATTTTAAGTTAATAGAATTTTTTAAAACTGGACATTGATTAAAGTAGGTATCGATGGTTCACATTCAAGTAATCGATTTAAATAATTGATTATACTTACAAACGCAAAATATTCTGGCTTTTGTATAAAATTGAATTTATACAGGGTGAAAGATACGTCGACGTACAAACACTTACTGCGTATTTAGGCCATCATTCCGAACCCCTCTTCATAGAAATTTCTTATCGGTAATTTAAAAAAATCTGCTTTTTCGTACAAAAGTGCAATACCTACACGGTCAAAATGTATAGAACGGTTGTTTTTTTTTTTAATTATAAATGTTCAGAATGATGTACTGCATACGTGTTAAGCGTTTCTACGTCGGTGTCCCTTCCACCCTGTATAAGAATTTTGATTCTTTTTTTAAATCGATATTATTTTTTAAACGGACCACGGCGACGCGACGTCCACAGCCAACAGAAAGCACGGCATAAATGAAAAGAAGTCTATACTACGCAGCAGTTAGAACAAAACGGCTAATGATGCCATAGTGTCTTAGAGAAAGATTCAGAATAGTCGTTTGTTTACCAAGACATTAAGAAGGTACTGCTAGAAACACTGTGGGTTATAAGGGCTCACTTAAACGGTATCACATAGAGGGTATAAAGGCACATATTATAGGCAAGGTACACTTTAAGACCTTATCGCCTTTCCAGGGCTTTGCGCACATTAGAGCGTTCATTACAAAGTTTTATCAAGATAATGTAATACTTTACCCTTAGTAAGTACTAAAGTAGAGAGATCTTTGTTATATGTGTTCAAGAAAAATGTTATATTAAGTATACAGAGTATATAAAATGTGATACAGATCATCAATCTGAACAGCTTTCTCCATGGAATAACATTATCATCATCATCATCATCATTTCTGCCGAAAGACGTCCACTGCTGAACATAGGCCTCCCCCAAGTGTCGCCACATTGACCGGTCCCGTGCTTCTCGCATCCAGCGGATCCCTGCAACCTTTACCAGGTCATCGGTCCACCTACTGGGAATAGCATAATAATTGTGACAAAATAATCATCCGCCTCATTTTTTTGTTAGCCTTTTCAGTGTCCCACCACTGGGCAAAGGCCTTCCCTTTCCCCTTCAAACCCTCTGTATCTTGTGTCGTCTCTGGCCATGTTGCTGTCCTATCATCATCTGCCTAGCCTTTTCCCAACTATATTGGGGTCGGCTACCAATCTAACCGGATGCAGCTGAATACCCGTATTTTACAAGGAGTGAATACCTATCTGACCTCCACAACCCAGTTAGTACTGGGTAATACGATACCCCTTCATAATACTGGTTGTCAGACTTTTTGGGCCACTGACTACATATAACGACTGTCAAAGATCTACAAATGACAGCCGGGACCAACGGTTTAACGTGCGGCACGGAGGAGACTCGGTATGTAATGGGTGGTCACCCATCCACAGACCAACCTAGGCACGGCTTAAAATAAAGATCAACCCGAGCGGCTGTTATTATTTAGCCACGAGCTCCTCCAAGGAAGAGGAATAACATTATAATCGTGACAAATAATCATCCGCCTCATTTTTTTTGTTAGCCTTTTCAGTGTCCCACCACTGGGCAAAGGCCTACCCTTTCCCCTTCAAACCCTCTGTATCTTGTGTGGTCTCTGGCCATGTTGCTGTCCTATACAAAATTGAAATACCTCCCGACCTAAATGTATGGGACTGCTGATAAATTTTTGGGATTACGATCTTGGATTTTTGGAGAAAGCTGTGCAGTTGGATGATCTGTATCCCACCTTTAAGTATGAAGCTCGCCGTCCGGCCGTCTTATGACGACAGGCCGTGTCGACGGCGCGTTCGTGTTCCACGCGCGCCTCAAAGAGATGTAAGCAATGATCTAGGGGCCTGCAAGGGCCGATGCCTGCCAGGGCTGCGGGACTGTTCGAAAGAGATACCGTGGCCCTGGAACACAAAGGGCAAAGAAGGAACATGGATGGGTTTTAGTCAGTACAAGTCTGACACTCCCTTCCGCTCCGCCCAGAGTGGGGAGGGACATTGGAAAATTTCACACCCGAAAAAAAAAAAAAAAAAAGTATGACCACATACAGGGTGGAGAAGACAATGCGACAATAAATTAAACTGTATGTAACTCATGACGTTTCCAGTTTATTCACAGGACGTTATTTTTTGTTTTTAGCATTTTCTACATAGTGTAGATAGGTTAACGAATCCCGCATCGGTATAAACGTTAAACACATGTTGCCAACTCGCTACTTCAAAAACCTTGGCCAAAATTGTCGTATTGTCGTCTCCACCTTGTATTTCTGATACCTGCTGCATATAAGTCCATCGATAACATGGGACACAATATCATGTTTATATTTTGATCGACATCCGTGGCGATTCCCTAGCCTCTGTTGAACTCTGTTGAGGCAGCTGAATACTCATAGACTTCCACAACCCAGTTAGTACTGGGTAAGACTGATGTAACGACTGTCTAAGATCTTCAGATCACAAGCAGGCAACGGCTGGAAACTCAGTATACCTTACTATAAAGTCGAGCCATGAAACCAGTAACTATTGGAATTTATTTTTTGTTCTCACTCACAACTGAAACCAACCCAGCTTGGGTTCGTTTCAGTTAAACTTATTGCAGCAAATCGCAAGTACCAACAGCTTACGTTGAGAGGTTTACAGTATTAAAAGAAAACTGTAAAAATGCCACAAACGATATTATCGAAACGTAGTGTGAAAAGCTTTTGATGTTGCAACTAAAATAGGTAAAGATTTTTCAGAATATTTGTATTGTTACTAAAGTTTCTAATTTGAGATGTTAAGCGATTATGAATCTTATTATTTCGACTCCTCTTCTGAATAATAAAAGAGTGTGTTAACAAATTTGGTAGAGGCGATGATTGTGTGGGGTATGCTCGAAACTTACTTGACAGACCTTCATCAAAATCAAGTACGTTTTTTAAATAAGATATTAATCACAGTAAATTAATTGAAACTCAGCATGACTTCTAATACATTTGCAAGCATGACTTTTTTTTTTTTTTTTTTTGACTTGGTAAAATCATCAAATGAGTCCTCCCACCCAGGGCAGAGCGGGAGGGACTGTCAGACTTGTACTGACTAAAATCCACGGTGTCCTTCAGTAGCCCTTTATGTTCCAGGGTCACGGTAATTCTATGAGTCCCGCGACCCCGACAGGCTTTGGCCCTCAAGAGGGGGGCCCCGTCATTATGCTGACACTCTTTGAGGCGCACGTGGAACACAACGCGCCGTCGACCCGGGTATGGTCCATGGTCGGACAGCGAGTCGAGTCGGACAGCGAGTCAGAGTAGTGAGTAAGTAGTAGTAGTCAGCAAGCATGACTTCTAATACATTTGCAAGCATGACTTCTAATACATTCTCTGGCCAGCCAAGCCCTCTGTAATAAACTTTATCAACTATTTCAAGAACTACAATTTGTAATTCGATGATCTTGACATTGAAAGAGATTTGCACAGAATTTAACAATTTCGTATTTATTAAAACATACTCAGAAACTGCAACGAATTAATATACTCTATTTACGAGAATATTTCGAAGAAAATCCAATACCTAAGTGAGCATTAACAATCCTTTGACCAATCTAAAGAATATTCACTCACAAAAATAAATTAAACTAGCGTTTGCTCGGGGCTTCGCTCCCGTTATGTACGGATATTAACCCACGGGAACATAGCCTATAGCACTCGGGGATAATGTAGCTTCCTGTTGGTGAAAGAATTTTCGGAATCGGATCAGTAGTTACGAAGATTAAGCCCTACAAACAAATTTTAACTCTTTATAATATTAGTATAGATATAGTAAAACTAAAATATTGCGATTTATGGCACGTGAATGTAAATATCTGCAATTCTACATTCTAACTTAAATATTTATTGTCTAATATAAGTTATAATCAACCAAAATCTCATCTTAACTTATTTACTGACAGAAATGAACAAGCATTATAAAATATTATACGGTGAAACACCTATTCAATATTCTAGTAATAGATTAACATAGCAAAACTAAAACTTCAACGAAAACGAAAGTAATTTCTAACACACAATTTATTATATTTAACACCAAGGAACAACGATCCATCAAATTGAATTTCTCTGACCTATACTATCTTATATTCCCTCCCATCCATTTTTCTATTGAAACGTAATATCAAAATTGTTTCAATACTTGAGCAATTTTTGATATTCTACACGTTGGCAAATTGAACGTTGAAGCGAGTACAAACGACTGCATCTTGGGACAGACTCGCCGCTACTGTACTTAAAGATAGATGTATTTGTGACACAGTGTCACACAGTGCAATATTGGAAGGATATCTTGTTCTTTGGTAGTTGGAATATGTCTGTAGTAAGAAACTAACACACACACAAATAGGAAAACAAAAAAAAAAATGGCGTCAACGCTGTCAACTGGTAATTTCCCCAAGAGTCTTGGCCAGACGCGTTGCCACGTTGTATGCCAACATCTCTGACCAAGATAAAAGCCAGCCTTTGGGTCAAGGGAAGTGTCAACTAAGTGTTTTGAAATTTGCTTGAAAAGGTTGTGAGCACTCGGACCCCACGGTCCTAGAGTTTCAAACCTACGGCTCGAAAATATAGTTACCCACAAGGTTACTATATTTCCACCGCTTGAGGATCTCCGCAGCGCCAGAACAGCATAATGAGCTAGGAAGATGATATGGCGCAAGAGTATCGACACATGTTACGTCCCACACTAAGAGACTACCCATCTTCTATGGGAACAAAGACATGCCGTCTATTCTTTTGCAATCGTCGCGTGCCAAGCCATTGAGTTCTAATACAGCTGGAACACCGACAGTGACAAGAGCTCTTCAGATGATGTCGTTTAAGTTCGCGTGCCGTGTAATACGGCCCGCACTTCGGATGTATGACAGGCCGTGGTGTCCGAGGCTGTTGACAACTTTACCACAGTGACAGCGATGAAGAAAACGACATCGTAGGCTTAAACTTATGATTTCTTAAATCGCTTAAATGCGATTTTTCCTTGTGGTATATTGGCACGAATAAAATCATATTACTGTGAGCATTTACGCTGGATGGAGGTAGCGGTAAAAAGTTTCAAAATATAAACTTGATTAAAAATACACTAGAACATAAGTCAAAGTTCCAACTTTATCACAATTTTTTTTTTCAAATGCATCTTTTCTATGTAAGGTGTTTACTTAAGACACCTCCACGACCCCCGTACTTTCCAATCCATCTATAAACACAATGTTTTGAGTGCGTTACATTGAGTCCTAACGTAAAAAGTGATTTTTCACCCAAAAAAAAAGTCGTTTCCCAGCAATAATGTTTACGTAAAGTTAGTTTGATGTACAGAATGCTTGGTTGACGGCTTCGTGAAGGGGTCCGTTTACAGCCTGTATACCTAAATGAGCCCGATCCTCCTGATCCTGAAGCAGTGATAGTCTAGTGGTGTGACCGTCGGATTGACAAGTCATAGGTCTCGATTTCGAACCCAAGACACGCACCTCTGATTTTCGGATACATATGTGCGTATTGTATAATTATCACTTGCTTCGGTGAAGGAAAACATCGTGAGGAAACCGGCATGCCTGAGAGATATTTCTCGACGGCATGTAAAGCCAAGTCAGAGGCCCATGGGCGGCATTAAACTCTGACAGCAGGTTAGGCACTAACCACAAGATAAAGAAGAAGAAGCCTGATCCTTTCCAAAAAATAAAGCAATTAAATAACCCTGTTTTCCAAAAAAATATGTTCCTTAAGCTTGAACAATCAGTCCGTATTCTCTGTAGCGAGAAATTGAATGTAATAACATCTTTAAGAAAA
Source organism: Noctua comes (assembly GCA_963082995.1). Lineage (NCBI taxonomy): Eukaryota > Metazoa > Arthropoda > Insecta > Lepidoptera > Noctuidae > Noctua > Noctua comes. The sequence goes on along the minus strand of OY720280.1, from coordinate 8,669,105 downwards.
GTATGTGAAAACTTTTGTCAGCTTGCTTGGATTCTCAAGAAACCAATCTATCTCAAACTAACTTACAATGGCGAAAATTCCTCAATTTTGTGAATCCTTTTATTATTCCTGATCAAAAATTCTGTAGACTTTGTTACAGCGAAAGTAAATCGACCAGACAATAACGAAAAGGTGTTTTAAAATGGAATGGGTACAGAAAATTAAGAAAAACTACGAAGTGTTGTGTGGAACAGTGGCCTCGACTTATGTGTTGTTGTGGTTGGAAGGGACACCGATGCGAAAACGGTTTCTAAGCATCCAGTACATCATTCTGAGCCCCACATTGAAATTTTTCATCGGTTATTAAAAAAAACTGCTGTTTCCTAAAAAATGCAATACCTACACGGTCAAAATGTTTGGAAGAGCAGATTTTTTTAAAATAACCTATGAAAAATTTCTATTTAAGGGGGCCCAGAATGATGTACTGAATACGTTGTAACCGTTTTCGCGTCGGTATCCCTTACACCCTGTATACATAGATCGTGGGCTAGAATCCACACAGGCACATTACGTGTAATTTATTTCGTCACCACTGCTCTCAAAACGGTGAAGGAAACTAGAACCAAAAAATTGAAGACACATGGAGCAGATAATAATGAAAAGGTATTTTAAAATGGAATACAGAAGGACGGCATGGTTGGCGCGGTGGCTCTGCAATTGGCTGCTGCGCTGCAAGTCGCGGGTTCGATTCCCGCACGGAAGAAATCGCTCGTACAAGATAAAGCGATTCACAGAATACATCTACCTACCAAGTTTGAACTGTGTTGTTGTAATAGTTTCGGAATAAAGTGGCATACAGGAAGACAGACATGACGAATCTATAAGGGTTCCGTTTTTCGTTTTTCGGCTACGGAACCCTAAAAAATGAATTCATGTACATCGAAGTGAATTGTCAGTAAAAATTATAATTTTAACACACAAAAAACAGTTTGTATAGAGGACAAAGCAATAACATTAACAACAGGCGTAGCACACACGTTTTATGTGACAACGGAAGTGCGTGCAACGAACGCTAGGAGACAACAGCCCGTATATACGCAACGTTACACGATATTTTGACAGTAAATAAATGCTCTGTTCACGCCTGCATATAGTGTACATTAAGTTGCCGTTACACGAACAAGCTTTCGAAAATTACGAACAAAGTGGAGAGGAGTAGAGAGAGAGAAGAAGTAACGACACCAAAGTGGAGAGGAGAGAGAGAGTAATAACGATATCTGATTGGTTATTTACAAATCTCTGCTTCAGTGGAAACCGCGCTTTATTGCTTGGTGATGTCGGAGGTAGCGGTGCATTAAAAATTAAATTGGCGGAGATTGTTTCGCCAATACTACCTCTCATTGCTCTGTATTATTTCTATTGCTAATGAATGTTTTTATTCATTGACGTTGCTCAATAGTCTGTGGCACTGCTACTACAACTACTTAGCAAATTATGGCATAACGTAATATCTCCCTATTTTTTTACAGAATGCCCACTAATTAGAAGAGCCGACAACTCTAGCAGGCGACTGTAACAGAGACGTGGAAGGTGAAAGACCAGGTGTTGTGGCGTAGTTTAGAAGCGTCCTATGTCTAGCAATCTACTGCTATAGGCAGACTTTTAGCTGGGCGAAGGCCGCCCTCCACTCCTTCTATTTCTCGCGAACCCACGCGTCCTCCTTCCAGTTCTGACGGACCTTGTCCAGTTCGTCCCACCATCTCCTTCGTGGCCTGTGTCAGGGCACCAGTTTCCTGCTATTTTGGCCCACAGTTTGTCCGGCATGCGGCAGGCATGACCTGCCCAGTCCCATATGAGTTGGGCAGCCTTTTGAGAGACATAGCTTATGGTTGAGTAAATTAAGTTACTCATGTGCACGCCCCTTTACACAATATTTTTACGTTAAATGAATGCTCTGTTCTCGCTTCCATAGCTCAGCCAACATTAGTCCCCACAGTCACTTATCTTCTTTATATGTCACTTGTCTCTTTTATACGTTTACACAACATTACCACGTAAGGAAATGGTACTTTTACGCACAAAACGAGGCAGTTCCCTTGATTGTACGATGCCGTATTCTAACGACCATCTTAGGGGGAATTTTGTGATTCTAGGTTCCTGACAGTACAGTTTATGGTGATGATGTGGCTGTTGAGCTATGCGTTCTTCGGTACTTGTTTAATTATTTTACACATGTACTACCTAGTTCACTGACGGTCGACCAGTTTTCATCCTTATGCTCAGAGTAATAAGGTTGAAAAGGAGGAGCTTGTGGCTAAATAATAACAGCTCTGGTCGATCTATAGGGTAAGCCGTGCTTGCCTAGGTTGGTCTGTGGATACCCATCCACAGACCAACCTAGGCAAGCACGGCTTTACATACCGAGCCACCCATTACATACCGAGTTTCCTCCGTGCCTCGGAAAGCACATTAAGCCGTTGGTTCCGGGACATTTGTAGATCTTTGACTGTCGCAAGGTAGTCAGTTTCACAAAAAGTCTGACAACCAGTCTTACCAAGAGGTATCGTATTACCCAGTACTAACTGGGTTGTGGAGGTCAGATAGGCAGTCAGCTGCATCCGGTTAGACTGGAAGCCGACCCAAACATAGTTGGTAGAAAGGCTAGGCAGATGATGAATAAGGTTGAAAAGTAGTCGACCGTCCGTCGATGAGCGTAGTAGTATATCAAAATTGTTTTGGAATACCTCATGATGTTGACGGCTGTTAATTATGAGTGGGGTCAGTTGCTGCCGATGGACAGATCCAATTTCAAGATTCGTCAGAACAAGTGTAATAGTCCATGATACTTCTTTAAAGTTAGGTGTACTTTAGTTTCTAACAAGTCTCTGATTGAGCCGTGTTTGAATACAAAAAACTCGATAATAAAGCTAAGGTTTTACAAACGGAGATTGGTTCTGAGTTAGTCTTACTCACAGAAGTCATTTTTTGACGTTTATTTTACAATAGCGACCCGCCCCGGGTCCGAGCCCTTCGCACGTGTGCAATATAAATAATATACATATAAAAATCTTCCTCTTGAATCACTCTATCTATTGCTGAAAACTACATTAAAATCCGTTGCGTATTTTAAAAGATCTAAGCGTACACACAGCGGGAGCGACTTTGTTTTATACTATGTAAAGAAGATAAAAATAACATAACATCACACTTGTAACCCCCGAAGGGATAGGCACAGGTGTACCTAATAGTACACCCACATGTCGCCAGTTACGTCTAAGTCCCATGTAATAGGGGGCGAGCCTGTTGCCATCAATCGGGCAGAAATCCAGATTTCGTGGCTGCTACTGAGAAATTATAATACATTATTTTAAAGTGTACTTACTAATTAAATTACGGATCGTTGTGTCTGATGCAAGTAAATAAGTTTTAAAAAAAATTGCTCAGGTTAGAGTGAGGTATACCTAATAGTACACCCACATTTCGACAGTTATGTTTTATCCCATGTAATAGGGGGCGAGCCTATTGCCATTAACCGCGCACAAATCCTGAGAAATTCCCGATGGAAAAACCCAATAACAATTTTATTTGCCCGACCCGGGAATCGAACCCAGGACCTTATGTGCAGCAGTCGCTTGAGACCACTAGACCAACGAGGCTTAGACCGCTTTCACATTTAGGCGACTTTAGCAGCGCGACAGTCGCGCATCTAACTTCCAAACGGTAAAAAACATACTTTTTGCTTGCGAATGTGCTTCTGCCGCGCTACTGTCGCGCAGCTAACGTCCTAATGTGAAAGCGGCCTTACGATGATTTACTCTGTTAACTTAAAACCAATCAAAAGATAGATCAAAGCATTTCCAGTGCATAACTTCAGTAGAAATTAATATATTCATACATTCACGCCAGCGTTCGAGGTTGTTGATATTCCTTAAACTAATTTACCCTAACGACTGTCGTAATGTAGGGAGAGATACTAACTGTAATTATATTTGGGTGAGAATCAAGTGAAGACTATCCTTGATAACTCCTCTGGGTGACTGGGTGATGTACCGTCGACCCTGAAAGTTAATTAACGAAGGCATACGGAATTAATACAGGCTGGGTTGTAGACGTAGTACTTTTCTGTAAGCACGATAATTGGTCTAGGGTATACAGGATGACTTGTCGTTTTTTTTGAGGCACAATTGTTATTTCGTGGTTTGGAACAAATTCGTATTTATTGTTATTTTATCATTCACGGACCTTAATCTTAGGAATACTTTTTATTTTCCTGGACCAGAAAAATATGATTTAGCTAGGAAAGGAGTGACTCTTGAGATAACTGAACTGAAGAGCAGAAGAATTATGATATTGGTAGATACCAATATCATAATTCTTCTTTTTGTTCTTTCTTCTTCAGATGAGATCATCTGCCTAGCCTTTTCCCAACTATGTTGGGGTCGGCTTCCAGTCTCACCGGATGCAGCTGAATACCAGTATTTTACATGGAGCGACTGCCCATCTGACTTCCACAACCCAGTTAGTACTAGGTAAGATAATAACCCTTGGTACGACTGGTTGTCAGACTTCGGGCCACTGACTACCTGTAACGACTGTAAAAGATCTACAAATGACAGCCGGGACCAACGGCTTTGCGAGGCACGGAGGAAACTCGGTATGTAATATTCGGTCACCCATCCACGGACCAACCTAGGCAAGGGCGGCTTAACCTAAAGATTGACCCGAGAGGCTGTTATTATTTAGCCCCGAGTTCCCATTGGTAACCTTGATATTAATTAATAAATAAATGAAATTCATTTATTTCAGGCCCTGCTCATACGAAAGAAAATGAATAAAAATAAATATTTGGTCATTGAATACGACTTTAATATCCTCAACAAAAGTATCAAAACTTATTTAATTGTTGATTATAATCTTCCTGATACCTGTTGATTTGAACCCACCTACTTCCATAACACACTACACGTTTATTCGTACAGAAAGCTCCCAGAATGGCTGTTGTTTGTTAGTTAACAGCTGAACACACTGTTAAATGAATTAAATTATTACTTTGTAGTGCCGAGTGAAGAGTCATTAACAGTTAAGTGGATTAAACTATAAAAGACGAAGAGATACCGTCTAATTAATATTGTGTGTTCTTCATTAATTTTATTGTTATTACGCAACGGTTATATATATATACTTATTGTTAGAACCAGTTAATTAAATAATAGTAATTTTTTTTTTTTTTTTTAACATTGCCCCACACTAGGATTTTTTCCTGTATTGTGAGTGCGTTTACACACATTTAAATTCACATACACAAACAGCCAGACCCGGAACAACTACCTGTAGGCCATACAAATATTTGTTCCGTGCGGGAATCGAACCCGCTACACGAAGCGCAGCAGTCAATCGCTCAGCCACTGCGCCAACCGTGCCGCCAAATTTGACCTCTTACATAATAATAAATTACACGACCTCATCTGTGTAGCCTTTTTCCAGAAATTGCGAGGGTAGTCTAATCGAATGCAGCTGAATACAAACAATATTTCACACTGAGTGACTGCTAATTTGGTCAGTTAAGATAGTGACTGGTTTGTAGTGGTCACTATATAATATAACATAACATCAACCGAAGAGTTAGGCAGAGGTGTTATAATATACACTAACATTTTGCCAGTTATATTTAAGTCCCATGTTACAGGGGGCGAGCCTATTGCCATCAACCGGGCACAAATCCAGACTCCGTAGCTGCTACTGAAAAATTCCTGATGGAAAAACCCAATAACACTTTGCCCGACCTGGGAATCGAACCCAGGACTTTATGCTGAGCAGTCGCGCATACGACCACTTAACCAACAAGACAGTGTTTAAGACTGTTTTTAATCTTCTATAACCCATTTTACTCACTCCACCTACCTATTCCCCGCGTTCTTGATATCAACACTTTAAAACCTATAAAGAGAGGCTTAATTGCATCTCGGTGTGTCAACGGCCCATAATAGTAAATGTTATTGTCTTCCCTGCCTTGAGACAATGTGGAAATCTTCCAGATTACCGAAAGTCTCATTACTGGGGTGATATTGCACAAGTGGTAGATTAAACCGTCTGGACTATTTTTGGTTGAATCCTGGAGATTAACACGAGGTTACTATACGTATACGATGAGGTGATATGTAATAAAAATAGTGCTGTTAAATTAGTTTACCAAGAATAACAGCGCTTCGGAGAAGTTTAGTTAGTACTTCGAAAAAAAAAAATACTCACTGAACTGTGCTACTAGTCCGGTCAAAATAAACATTCATGGTTACAATTATTTGCATAAAGCTGAAAATTGATTCGATTGTTGGGAACACTATTATAAATGATATTAGAAAATTCCCTATCGATCCCACATCTAGAAAAAAAAATGAATGAGAAAACTATTTTTCTGAAAAAATAAATTTTTGTGAACTTGAATATTTTTTTTATATTATTAATATCGATAGAGACTTTTTACATTACATTAATTCAAGTTTTCCCAACATTCGTACCAATTTTTAGCTGTATGCGAATTATTGTAACCTTACCCCTATTTTTTGAGGTAGGATACACAAATTAGCTACTTGAGTTCACATAGTAGGCTTGCCAATAACACTATTTACTAAATAAAATGCATAGATAAAATCACTTACGTTGTTAAAATTATTTTTTGTAAAGAAAGAACCTGGTCATCAACTCCATTGATATGTTAAAAAATGCTTTTTGCTGTTTGGATTTTATGGCCGGCCTAACATCCACTATTTTAATTTTTTTTTCAAAGTTGTGGCCATGCATAGATCTATATTAATCGATAGCTGGTATCAATACAAACCAGTTTTGTATGAGAAAAAATGTTAAGTGTCACGTTTCCGAGATATGAGCTATCAAAATTAAAATCCATTCACTGATGGCATCTTCAGCACAACTTTGATTTGATCAGCCGCGCATAAAACCTGTATCAATCGATAGCTGGTTTGTATTGAAGCAAGCTATCGATTGATATAGGTTTTAAGAAGGGCAGCAATTTTGAAAAAAAAAAAATTACTAACTTTAGGCCGGCCAGGCTTCATACAAAAAACTTCCAAACCCTTTGTGTAACACGTATTGTTTTCTATTTCATAATGTCACTGATACGATAACACTGCTATTCCCATCTGCTATTGAATTTTATAAGCAATACCATTGCTATGCATGACTTTTACCGATACCAGCTCATTTCATACTAGCACCACTTTCCTCCTTTATCGTAAGTGCAAGACTGGAAATACCTTTGTGAAGAGCGAAGCATGAGTATGATGTGACTTTAAAAATAATAAAAAGGAGGCACCTATTGTCCTGTGATTGTCCGACGTGCTAGGACAAGGACTCTTCTTATATATAGATAGTACGAGCACTAATCACCATATTTGAACACTGTCCACGAAGCAATCTGGAAAGCAACGAGTTGCAAACTCAAATCATTAATGAGTAAACTGAATGACTCAGTACTAGTATTTCCAGCGACGCCTGCGTATATAACTAGATGTATGAACGTGGATGAGGCAAATAAAGGAGTATGTAAGGATTGCAGCAGGTGGCGTTCTGTGGTTTCTGCCTACCTTCATAAAATAGGCGTGAGTATTATGTATGTATGTAGTATTTCAAATGACGATACGTAAACAACGTAACCTATCACAAACGATCGCTGATAACGCGTTAGTAACTCGCGTTTTATGAAATGGCTGCTGTGACATTCTGGCTACTTATTGACGATATTGAGTTATTAATCATTATTATTAATTCATTTATTTCAGATAAAATTATAAATAATCCATGCAATAGGTACACAATAAATTAAAATCAATTCGTGCATTAATAAAAAAATTAAAAAAGGATGAATAAAAAAAAAATAAAAAAAAAAAAAAATATAAGAAAGTGACCTTGAGTTTAGTACCTTCGTAAATGATAGGCCTTAAAGTTGCTCAAAATGATATCCTTCATGATATCCCCATCCCTTTATTAACGACAACATCGAACGATTCTATCAGATTTAATATTAAATGATTAATGAATTTCCAACCTTATAATATGCGTAGGTAAGTAACAAGTTCTAACGTTATTAGCAAACACACGAGGTGATATAACAGATTTATTATTGCCAGCGATCAGTCTTCGCAGTGGAGCCGACTCCCGTCACGACAAACTGATACCGCACAGTGGAGTGATGGATGAATAGCTAAAACATTAATTTAAAACTTACACGGCCCTCGGTTTGAAAATTTGATAAAGGAAACTTTGTGTGACAATGTTTAGAACGAGGAAATAAAGCGGGGATTTAAATGCGGAAAATTCAGGGCTACACGAGCGTATCTGTTTTCTAACTTACAAAAATAAATAGAAAGAAAGAAAGAAAAAATATTAATTTGTCGCAGGGACAGGACGTGCATCATACAAAATTACAAAAAATAAACAATAAACTATAAATTCAACAGGACGGAACAAAAATAGAAAAAAGTTAACAGCTTGCAAGTCGTGACTGCGACAAGCAGGTTACCACTCAGCATGATGCTGAGCTTTGGGGGGACCACAGCACAGCGCTGGTATTCAGTGGTCACCCATGAAAAAACGTACGGAAGCCAAGACAGCATAAATATTTTTTTCAATATAAAATAAAATAAACAGTACTTCGAAAAACACACAAACATCACAACAGTAAACATGGTAAATATCCCGTTTCTAGAATTAATAATAACCAGTACTGTTTGTAAATGTTTACTGAAACTCTGATTACTTAAAAAAACAAACTGAAAAGTTCTACGTTTAGTAGGTACTGTCCATACCAATATTATAAAAACAAGAGTGTCTGTGTTTGTCTGTGGAGAACCTTTTTACACTTAAACTCCTGAGCTAATCTTTGTCTTTGGCAGATAGATAGCCTGGCACCTGGATAATTACGTAGACTCCTTTTCATCCTGGATATTTCTATTAAAATTGATGAAATGCCAGCTGCATAGTTGGGAAAAGGTTAGGCAAATGATGATGAAATCAAATGCTACTAAAGCCCAGTCTTTGTTATAACTAAAGATCGGATTTTCGGATGCTTATTTACCTAAAGTTTGAGTGTTGACATTAGTATGGAGTGCGCGTCAAATACACCAGTAATATTTACCATATTGTCCTAATCGATGTTTCAGCAGCCTAATTTGAATTCAAATATTTTTTTACTTGTTACTTTCATCATCAAATTTCTTGCCTGGTTTTTAAAAAGATTATAATTCATGCTGTTAAGTACTATCTTTTATACCCACTGAAAAATTATGAAATTCCGCGATCTTGGAAAAAAAATGGCATTTGAAGATGCCGCTTCCATATTTTTGTACCCTTTTCCGGGAAAAAACGTACTTTAGGTTTTGTATCCGAATATCCGATCCCTAGTTTTAAATCCGATTATCTACACAACTGCAAGACGTGGGCGCATTGTTATTGTCAAACCATTTAAATTTAAACCACCACTTTGAACTATCAAAACAATCCAATGCATCGTCCATTTCTAGAATATTCCCTCGTTACAAAGGATGAGAAATTCCCGAAGTTTGCGATATCTCGGAGCGTCCAAACGGTCGTGATCCCAGTGTTAGCAACAAAGCCACTTGTATATAGTGGATCTCAATATTGTACGTGTTTTGGAGAGAAATGGATAAATTAAACGGGATCTGGTTTAGTAAATGCATAAAATATAAAGTGAGTATAAGTTGCTAGTCTCTTTATTTCGTCATTATTGCTTCCCCACGCAATGGAACGAAATTCACGTTGCCCTTATTGGTGAGGTTCTTCAAAAAGCTCAGATGCGTAGTACTCGCAACGGGCGTGCGAGTATGACCTGCCCCCGTAGCATGAACAACGTAGACAAGGATTTCTTTGACGGAAGAATCGACAAAATGACAGATAGTGCAAAGAAATCTGTCATTATGTCGACACAATCTGTCATTTTGTCGATTCCTCCGTCAAAGAAATCCTTGTCTATGGTGGTCATGCTACGGGGGCAGACGTATGAACGTGGACGAGGCAAAAATGTATGTAAAGATCATAGCAGGTGTCGTTCTGTAGTTTCTGTCTACTCCCATGGGAAAAAGGCGTGAGTGTGTGAATGTATTTACTATTATAAATGCGAAAGTTTGCGATTCCGGATGGATGGATTTTTGTTACTCTGTCGTACAAAAACTCAGCTCAAGGTGGCGCTGCTTGTCAAGAAAATTTGCACCGATATGTCAAACTTGGTACATTTATTTTAGTTCTGTATTATCCCGCCTGTACAGTTTAGCTCACAGATAGTTAACCTTTTTTTTTTTTTTTTTTGTCGGGGTGGAAAATCCTCACGGATGTCCTCCGCTCTGGGGCGGGCGGAGGGGTCTGTCAGACTCAAACTGACTAAAAACCACCCCGGTGTTCCCTCACACACTTGCGTCGGGGGGCAACGGGATCTGATGCGACTTCCGCTGCCCCGGACTAGTGCCGGCCCGCTTGACCTGCGGGCCTCGTCCCGGGTGGGAGTGAGGTGTGAAACTCCCCCCGTTACGTCTGAGAGGAACACTACGCGCCGCCGTCTCGGGTCCAGTGTGATCGGGGGCGACGGATGTCCCCGAATCCATCGCCCCTGGACCTGTTTAGGGAGGCCGGAAGAGGGCGTTATCCGCCCTCTGCCGACGCCCGGTGCGTCTGCTGCGGGATGGGCGGGAGCTCGTCATCTCCCACAGATAGTTACCCTGCATCAACTCATAAGATACTTTTTATCCCGGTATTACGATCCCTTGGGACAATTACCGAAGACTACGCGGGTGAAGCCGTGGGCATAAGCTAGTGCATGATTATAGTGACCTAGAGAAGTGCTAATCGGACTGGAAGCTGTGTATTGCCTGGAGTTGTTAAGTCCATTTGTGGCAATTACTTCACTTGCAGAGTTGCAGCTGCTTTCGTTTGGTACTGTACTGCTGTAGTTCGACGTGCTGTAATTTATTTGACAAGGTTTCATTAGTTACACAATATATTTGAATAAAAAATACTGTGGGGCTTACGAAACGAATGAAAATATTTAAATCACCAAGATTATAAATTGTGAACTTCATAGTTAAAATCAAGTATAACTGTTTCGAAAACAAACATACTAATCATCATCATATACCTAGCATTTCAAAAATTTGCATCTGAATACCAGTATTTTACGTGGAGCGACTGCCTCTCTAATCTCCACAACCCAGTTAGTACTGGGCAATACGATATCCCTTGATAAGACTGGTTGTCTGACTTTCAGGCCACTGTCAACCTGCATCGACTGTCAAAGATCTACAAATAAACATACTAATACATTCATTAATATTTTAGTTATCATCAAATGTCGCCACATTGCCCGGTCCCGTGCGTCTCGCATACAGCGGATGGGATTATTTTAGTGACCGAGTTATATGTCCAACGTATAGTTATTTATTATATACCTCAAACAATTAACCCAAAGAAAGTTCCTTCATCTCTCAGTATAATTAACAACACAATGCTTTTAATACAGAAGAGGTAAATTAATCACTGGTTTGTTCAAGAACAACTGTTGAGTACCTACAATTGTTCGTAACTTCAAGAAAAGAAACTCTCTGGAAAGATTCAACCATTTCCGAGAATTGTTTTAATACCTTCTAATGTGGAAAATAAAGTGGTTCCCTTTTTTGTGTACTGGAGAGGAAATTGAAAAACGAAACATTTATACAATGTTTTGTATTCCAATTTGGAGTTTTCCGTAACAAGTTTTTGTTCCAGAAAACTTAATTTGATTGCTATGAGAAAATATTTCAGTGAGGCTTTAAATGTCTGCCAGGGCTGCGGGACTGTTTGCCCTGGCTGGAGGCCTTACACTCAAGGCACCCACAGGAAAGTCCGGTTGAGCAGGCAACAGCCTCTATGACGACCTACGAGATGCCATTTCGAAAAAAAAATTTCGGGATTGTTCGAAAGAGATACCGCGGCCCTGGAACACAAAGAGCAAAGAAGGAACATGGATGGGTTTTAGTCAGTAGAAGTCTGACACTCCCTTCCGCTCCGCCCAGAGCGAGGGGGAGAGGGGGGGTCATTTTATGATTTCCCTACCTATTTTTGAAATTAAAAGAATAGTTGCTGTCATATTTCCTGGTTCCCTTCCTTCGTCAATCGATCCCTCACTACTGAGGATCGTGGTCACTGGACCCCTTTAAACGGACAATCTGCCTCCATCGACTCCGGTTCAAAGTTGCCATCACCACCTGCTGAAATTTGCTTGAGGACATAGCCTCTTTTACTTGGTCGGACCATCGTGTTGGCGACAGGCCTCGTGCTCTCTTGCCTCCGGTATTGCAGCAATGACCAGCGTTGCAAGGCTGCTATCACCCCTTCGCATTATTTCCTGGTTAACTCAATGTTTAGGGTCTCAATATGTAATATTAAACAGGCACCTCTTATTTTTCGGATTCATGTGCGAATTTTGTAATTATCACTTGCTTTGGTAAAGGAAAAGATCGTGAGGAAACCAGCATGCCTGAGAGATATTTCTCGACGGCTTGTAAAGCCAAGCCAGTGGCCCATGGGTGGCATAAAAACTCTGACACCAAGTTAGGCACTAACCACACGATCAATAAGATATTTAATACACATAATAATATAATCGAGCAAAAACCAGCTGTACGTACGTAAATTAAATGATCTTATCTAATAAACTTTGACAAACCCAACCGCCTCATTACCATAAATTAAAACATTCTGTGGTCACCACAAATCATATTCACTGAAATTAAATTATATTCATCAGAACTACACAAAGTTAACCTCCAATTAGAACTACGCGCGACGTCATTTACAAAACCAAACATGAGTATTCGTTAATCAGAATTTCATTTGAATATTCAAAGCATTCTGCCACGACTGTCTCGTTGGACTAGTAGTAGCAAGCGCGACTGCTGAGCTTGAGGTTCTGGTGTCGATTCCCGGATCGGGCAAAGTGTTATTGGATTTTTCCATCAGTAATTTCTCAGTAGCAGCCACGGAGTCTGGATTTGTGCCCGGTTGATGGCAATAGGCTTGTTCTCTATTACATGGGACTCAAGCACAACTGGCGAAATGTGGGTGTACTATTAAGTACACCTCTGCCTTACCCTTCCGAGATTACAGGCGTAATGTTATGTTATGGTATTCAAAGCAATATAATTCACTGTTTGACGTGTTAAGGTAACACTAGCTTTCTTTATAACGCAATATGCGGCTCCAAAGATTTTATGAAACACCACTTTTAATTCGCTTTAGAATACTTACAAATGCGAAGTCCACAATTTGCATACTAAATTGTAAACCAAATAGAGGCTGGAGAACATCTGCCTTGAATAAAACCATCTCGGTTTCTCAGTGCGAAGTCGTTTGCATAGCTTGCCTGCTCTCCGAAGATAAAAATGCAACTATCTGCTCGCTTTCATCGTTTTCGTTTTGTAAGTCTTGTTCGGTGCTTCTCTAAATTGATGCAACTGTACGACATACGATTGTCGAGTTAATTGTAGAGGATGTGAACATGATCTAGACATTGCAATCCGTTGTGCGACTTGGTTTTTAGTTTAGAAAACATGGTATTACAATGATTGAACTGGATTGTATCTTGCTGTAGCGAAATGTCACTTTTTATAAGAAGTAAGCCGAAGTACAGTTACGAGCACCAATATGTAAACACTTAACAACTTTGAAAAGTGTTTTTCTCCTACTGTTCTGATTTAAATTTCGTGTTGTTATGAACATAGTATTCTGGAACTTATACTTTTATGAAAAACACCCTATATCCACGTTACAACCGTTATTTTTCGCGAAAATTGCTTTTAAATTTAGGAAAGTGTGTACATATTGGTGCTCGTGACTGTACATAATGTGATTATATTATTTGTCAATAGAATACTGACTGCGCCACTTTTCAAAGGGGATCCGTAAAGAATCGAGTTGTATGAAACCTTCGCCACTGGTATCTTGTGCATATTATTATGGGTAATTTACGTTTGACCTACTAGGACGGTCTACAGAACACATGATTGTAATGTTCAAGGTAAATTAAATTGAGTTTTAGTGTAAGCTTTGGGGAAGGATACAGAATATTTGTAAACGAAAAAGACTTGCATTTGGTCGCAAATTGCCTAGGATGTGGAAATTTCAATTGAATTCAACACTGCAAGGAAACCTACGAAATATATTGCAGCTTATCCTGAACCAAACAACAAACCAAACCTGAAACAAACGTCTGGATGAAGACTTAAGTCTGAAGATAATCATCTGCCTAGCCTTTTCTCAACTATATTGGGGTCGGCTTCTAATCTAACCGGATGCAGCTGAATACCAGTATTTTACATGGAGCGACTGCCTATCTCACCTCCACAACCCAGTTAGTACAGGGTAATACGTTACCTCTTGGTAAGACTGATTGTCAGAGTTTTTGGGCCGCTGACTACCTAACGATTGTCAAAGATCTACAAATGACACCCGGGACCAACGGCTTAACGTGCTTTCCGAGGCACGGAGGAAACTCGGTATGTAATAGGTGGTCACCCATTCACAGACCAACCTATGCAAGCACGGCGTAACCTAAAGATCGACCCGAGTGGCTGTTATTATTTAGCCACGAGCTCCTCATTTCTCATCATTTCTAAGTCTGAAGATAATCTTAAGTAAAAATACATAAAATCACATTTTCGTGCAGATTCAATAATACTAAATTATAAAAATAGCATAACCACTGATAAATCTGAAAGTAGACACGTCAAACCTACATACAATTCAGTGTGTTGGAAGTGATTCGGGTCCGAATGGGGAAGGGCTTACCCTGATAAAGTTGGCTGGCGGGGATAATTTCATCACTATCGGAACCCGCCAAGTAAATCAAAAACTATCTTCGTAAGATATAAAAGGATTATCTATTCTCACTTTGATCTGAGATGTTTTATCTGAAATTGAAGATCTGGTTTATTACGCTCTGGAAGAGTAACTGAATTTTAAATGCATTTAGATTCTTGTTTAAAATGAAATTCATTGGTTTGCCAGCGTGGTGACTGAACACTGTGTATGCTGTAATCCTCCTTTTGGAATTCTCAATTTTATAGTAACTGCCAAAATTATTCCAGTGAAAAGGAGATTAAATTTAAATTATTTTCAGATATACACCCACCACTGTTTTCCTATGCATCACCGAAAGGTTGACTGGTAGAAAATGCCTATGGCATTAAGTCCGCCTCCGTACTTTGTGCTTGAAGTGTTAAATAAATAAATAAAAGGAGTATCGTCGAAAATGAATAAATTCTACTTAAAAGTCCTTGGCTTCCCATATACCCATAAAAATACCGTAAAAAATATATAAACATTTTCAGCACAAACTTTTCACATTTTTACTAAGTTATGAATATTTATGACAGCAAATAATACCAGCACATCCGTTAAAAACTTTATATATCTCGTAAAGAGGAAGGCGTGAAATATAAATATGTGCATACCATGCCTGTGTGCCTAAGTTTGCTTTTTTCCGCGGCTAAAATGTAAAAAGCCGAGTGTGTAGAAATACTAAGTTGACTCAGTTTTTATCATAAAATATTTTGTAGTTGGCAATTTTGGGATTTCCATATTTAGTATCTTGGAGAGTTGAGCGAGTATCGTACTACTACCTAGATAAAATCTTTTCTTATGTCTTGGTTTTACATATAAAACATGACACAATTATTTTTTTTTGGGTCATATTTTAATCCGAAGACCAAAAATATTGAAAACCACTTTAAGTAGGCGGAGCTTTAAAAAACCAATTCAAAAACCCGACACTTTCTACAACCACTTAGTAACGTTACTCATTCACGGTTCACAGCAAATTACGCTCGACAAAAATCAACAGTAGGAAAAAGAAGAAATATTAGTTTCCGACTTTATCGCGTGTTAAATCGACGATCCGTTGCACGGGCGCGGACAGATTAATCCCGCTTGCATAAGACTTTTTTCACATTTCAACGGAATTATGCCAACTTTTATCCGATAAATGGAACAGTGTAGGAATGAGGAAAGAAAGTGCTTTTATCGAAAACTTTCTGGCCCATGGAGAGCGACAATGTGACACATATTTCATGATAGTAATGCGGTTTCCATGGACTTTGAGAGGCAATCACCAAAAGCTTCTGATGTTCTTAATCTTCTTGTTATTTTGTGAAAGGGAAAGAAAAATAGCAAGAAAAATATGTCCGCATTTCTCCGTCCTTGCAAGAAAGCATTTTTTATTTTTCGTTATAAAATATAGTGTATACTTTAAACAAACGTTTTTTGTCACATTTTTATGAGCCTATTTAAACCAAGGCCAAGAAAACCCGCCCCAGAACTTAAGAAAAAGTAAAATTTAATTAAATTCATTGAAGAATAACCGCAGATAAATCCGGCGTCGGGTCATATTCTTGGCTTACCTTCACCAAAAAAGGTAATAAAGCCCCTGACCCTCGCATTTCAAATGTAAATCTATCCCGTCGGCTTGCAGACATTTAAACATTTATTTACTTGCCTATTGGACGAAGTGCGACCGACTTAGGTTCAATCTCAATTTTACAGACCACCGAATAAAAAGTTTAAGGTTCTTTTAAAGCCATAAAAGTGACATACGGCGTTTTGTTCGGAGTTAAAATATATCCGTGAATACGCCGAGGATAAGGTTTATTACCCAGAAACTGTATAAATAATGACAAGTTTTAGCTACAAACTTCGTGACCTACTCACATATTTTCTTAAATAGTTAGTTGTTTATTCCTTACTACGCTAACTATTAAGATAAACTGTGTTTTTTAATTATTGTAAAAGGTACAATACCTGAACAAGGCTACACAATGTGTAACTGGAAAGTTTTCATTTTTAACCTTGCTTCTATTCCCCTGCTTCTATTCCCTGCTTCTATTCCCCATATTAACCCTGCTTCTATTCCCCAGGGAAGCGTTATAGGATGCCTCCTTTTCCTCATATATATAAACGACCTCCCGAAATCTATAGATGAGCCCTGTGTACTTTTTGCAGATGATATCTCGATCCTTACTTCATGCCAAACAGATGCAAATTTAAATGTTAAACTTACCACTACTCTTGAAAAGACCATAAACTGGATGAACGACCATAATCTCGAAATAAACTTTACGAAAACCAAACTAATAGCGTTTTACCCCCGGCAGAAAAAACAAATAAAAATAGATTTCACTTTTAATCATCAAAAAATAGAAACAGTCAAGAACTTCACTCTCCTAGGTTTAACAATAGACACACATTTAAACTGGAAAACACATATACAGACAGTAAAATCTAAAATTTCCAAGTTTTCATACGCCCTCCTCGAACTTAAAAAGACTACAAACATACAAACTGCACTAGTCACATACTACGCTTATGCCCACGCTTGGTTTACCTACGGCATTATTTTATGGGGAAATAGCACAGATGCTCCATCCCTATTTACCCTCCAAAAAAAGCTCATACGAATAATTACAAATATAGAACCAACAGATAGTTGCAAGCCTTACTTCCAAAAACACAAGATTCTCACCTTAGTCAGTATTTATATTTTAGATTTATGTAAATTAGTCCGCAAATATCCAGATTCATATAACACACGGGGAGATATACAAACAAATTATTCGTTGCGTCATAAAAACAGACTAAATTTACCCCCCTCCCGCCTTAAATCACACTCATCTAGTCCATACTCAATGTCAATTAAAATATATAATAAATTACCGGAAGACTTAAAACAACAAAATAAAACCAATATATTCTTAAATAAATTAAAGCAATTCTTAATTAAAAAAAGCTATTACACAATACACGAATATTTAACGGATAAGTACAATAATAATATATAATTATGAATAACAGATTTTTATTAATTAAAATAACTAAAATAAATTATATAATATACCTATATAAAAAATATAATAATAAGTATAAATATAATATATAAAATAATTATATGATCATAATAATAAACGAGCAGTATCTATGTAAGCATACAAATAAGCAATATTAAATATAATATAAGATGATTAAATAAATTTTAAATAAATAAATAGCATTGTAATAAAATAATAATCTAAGTAAACAAATAAGCGATATTAAATATAAAATAATTAAACAAATTATAAATGAATAAATAAAATTTTAATATAATAAGTAAATGAATAGGAATATAAAATACAATATAATATATCTCAAGCATAAGACAATTTAATATAGCGCTCTTCCTCTCTCTTACTTATTTAAAAATTTGCTGTGCCCGACAGGGTCCATGATTGTTTCTATTTTTATTTTACCACTTATATGTGTACATTATGGATTGCAATAAACGATTTGATTTGATTTGATTTGAACCTTTTCTTTCAGTTGAATAAAATTGGAAAATTATTTGCGAAAATATTATGAAACAAAAGACATAGCAATGGTCCGTTTTTTTTAATTTATGTTTTAATATTACGGACTCGCGGTACTAATAAAACTTAATTATCACAAAAATAATCTCCGAGGCAATATTTTAAAGCTTAGTGATAGAGATAGGCCGACTATGACTTTGGCCGATTAACCGACTGGCCGACTAAAGCCGATCAATTCTGTCGGGGCAGCTCAATGAGCCATCCGCCTTGTCCGCGGCGTTGCATGTAGGTACAGCTCATACAGCTGAGTCGCTCGCATTGAGTACATCACATACGACGCACTCTTTCGCACCCGCCATGTGGTCATAAAAATTCTAAATTTATTTTTTCTGTTAAAAGATTAATTAATTTTTTCTTGATTTTAGTTAGATTCTTTGTAAGTTCTTAAATTATATACACTTAAGCTAATTATAAAATGAAAAAAATAACAATAAACATTATTATGTCATTTCAATAATTCGAGCCGATTATTCGGTGGTTTTTGCCGACTATTCGCCTACAAATATGGCCGGATAGTCGACTTTCTCGACTTGTCGGAGTCTAGTTGGTACATTTCTACTTCGAAATAATAATTCATAGTAATAAGTTATGTTTCAAACTACCATTAAAGGTTTACTTTGGCTTTATTAGCAAAAGTGATTTACTTTCTCGAACAAAATATTTACAGAGTCCTAATTTAATGAGCAATAACTACTAAAAGGATTTAATAATTAGGACATAGTGTTTATCGCTGTTTTCATTGTGCTTGCTGACTAAGCCGGTAGGCACATACCTAAATTGAAATAATGCGCAAAACAATTTGCAACTCCCATTACGAAAAAAACTTCGTCTATAATTTTATATTTAATTTGTTCCCGAGGTGATTTATCCATCAATTTTGTTTTAAACCATGATTTACAAACAGAACTTCTGTGTTTAACTATTATAAAAACTAAGAGGCTTTTACGTTATTATAAGTGGGTTAAGACAAAAATTGGTTATGACCAAATATTTTTGTTCGTTTTGTTGATAAACAAATTTGATAGATTCCACGCGCTATATCAAACACAACCTTCCCCTCCACCCTCTGAATTAACGTTTTCTCTCTTCATTAGGACTTTTTATTCATCATCATCATCATCATTTCAGCCAAAAGACGTTCACTGCTGGACATAGGCCTCCCCCATGTGTCGCCACATTGACCGGTCCCGTGCGACTCGCATCCAGCGGATCCCTGCAACCTTCACCAGGTCATCGGTCCACGTAGTGGGAGACCTTCCAACGCAACGTCTTCCGGTTCGCGGTCGCCACTCCAGAACTTTTATTCACTACTGGTGATATTCTACGTACCCAAACAACATTAGCTCATAATGACAAAGCATCATGAAATATGCACTCAACAAAATTAAATCAATCCATTGAACGCTACATTATGTCACAGTGTACCCAGTGTACCGGCTTACATTCCTATTGTACAACGCCGTTAACAAATTCAATTAAAGATGCTGTTTCAGGAACATTGCTACTTGAGTATTTCATGCATAATTAATTGAAATGCAAAGACCATTACATTACGAATGCTTAATTAAGGCATTAGTACAACTCGATTCAACGGCCAATTGATTAAGTTCATTTTGTATTTTTGAAACGACTGCCGAAAAACAATTCTAATAAAGCATTCAACACTGTGTTGTAGAGTAATGTTTTGTGAAATCGCCAACAAAATATTATGTTAATTTTAGTAAACTGGAAATTTGACGGCACGGTTGGCGCAGTGGCTCAGCGATTGGCTGCTGCACTGCGTGTCGTGGGTTCGATTCCCGCACGGAACAAATATTTGTATGGCCTACAGGTAGTTGTTCCGGCTGTTTGTGTATGGTTGGTTTGTGTAGTTTAAATGTTTGTAAACGCACCCACGATACAGGAGAAATTCCTAGGGGCAAGGTCTTTAAAAAAAAAACTTTGTACCTACTAAATAGCAAGGTTTCCTTATCGTATTAATGTATCTTAATAACTACACATAACTTTATAAAAGCAAATTCCATTCTAGGAACAACATGGAGTGCCTCAAGGGAGCCTGCTCGGTCCACCTTTTATTTTGGTCCGGGGGTTCGTGTTTAATTTACAGCTGAGGCAGTAATTGAGCGGCCGTACAATTTTATTCTATAAACTAACCAGCTGTACCAGCCAGGCCCAAACGTGACCGTGTAACCAGCCTTTACACGACAAACCTCGAAGCAAGGCGTAATGAACGTCTTTGATTATATCGCTGCGTAAGACGTCTTTTTGTTTCTTACAAAGATAAATAGAAAAGCGTTTCTGTCTACGTGGTTACCTTATTTTGTTTTGAAACGGGAACTAAAGAACATGTTTACGAATTTATCGGCATTTTTTACCCTAAAAGAGAGGATTCCATGTCACGTAAAACATTGTTTTTAAAATGAACTATATTTGAATTGTACTAGTTAATCCAATTTCAAATAAAATAAGCACATACTATGCATTGACGAAATTAGATTACAGCGATCGTGCGTGACTCAAGCGAATGAACTCTTTCATTAGTTACGCACGATAGACGAAAGCTAATTTCGATTGACCCTAAGTCCCTAGACGGCTATTTTCAACTAAATCCGTTAGATCCATTTGATTATGTCCCATAGCTCCTATTCGTGGACGAAGCCTAATGCTAACAGCATTAGCACTAAGTACCAATAACCGCTGTTGAATTTACTGTAGTCAACCTTTTATGAAGTACTTTTTACCAATTCGTACGGTTCAAAAAATAAAGACGCTCTAAAGACTTTCTGCTTTGTGAAAGCAATAATTCCTGGCAGAAATATTTATCTGAACTTAGAACTACTTCAGTACACCAAGCCACAGGGTAGAAAATACAATGGTTCATGACCCTTGACATTGACAACTTTGAAAGACAACCAAGTCATGGCTCTCTATTAAACACTGTAGGTAACTAATTTAGACTGTGGCTATACTATACAAATATTTAGTTCAAGTCTCTTTGACCCGAGGGTCTAGACAAAATGTCATTCTATCAATGATGATGGAAGAATCAAGAATGTATGAGACTGACATAAGCTGTCAACCCCGTTGAAAGTCATTGTAGAAATAAGAAATGCATTGAAAGCGATTGACACTTGTCTAACCCTAAAAAGTGCCTTTGAGGTATTTGTTACCTTGAATTAAAACTCGACGAATGTTAGTTCAGTTTTTGGTTACACAATCACTCCGTTAGGGCTAAAAGTATTTTCGAAGAATTGCGCTGTATTTACAGGGTAATAACAGTATCTATATTTGGCCATAGATTATTTTAGGCTCGACACTACACTTTAAATAGCGCCACCAGTTTGTTTTACCAAACATTTCACAGAACTATTTTCGCAAATTTTCACGTCAACTTCATTCGAGTACCAAAAGATTTTTTCACGAGTAATGTCGTATGAATTCTCGTGGCTAAATAATAACAGCCGCTCGGATCGATCTTTAGGTTAAGCTTAAGCTAAGTTTGGTTGCCTAGGTTCGTCTGTGGATGGGTGACCACCCATTACATACCGAGTTTCATCCGTGCCTCGGAAAGCACGTTAAGCCGTTGCACGTTGGTCCCGGCTGTCATTTGTAGATCTATGACAGTCGTTACAGGTAGTCAGTGGCCCAAAAAGTCTGATAACTAGTCTTACCAAGGGGTATCGTATTAGTATTACCCAATACTAACTGGGTTGTGGAGGTCAGATAGAATGTCGTATGAATTCTCAGTGACATTATTTTTACCCGTCTTTATATTTGTGTGGTGTTCGCTGTATAAAGAAAAAAAAAACAAGCAAAGAAAGAAACAAGCTTTACAAGAAAACACTACTTAGGTTTCAGCACACTACATAGAAGTGAACGTTCGTTGACAGAGCGGGGAGAAGTTGCGACAAATGATCGTTAACTTACACTAGTTTACTTGCACTTGCCCGTTCTCCAGGTAAGTTTTTACGATAGACTGTTTTTATTTAAGACGTTTCATTGAACTTCTTGCTGGAACGCTGACTGAGGATTGTGAGGAAGTTTGATTGCGTATGTTCTGATATAAAGTTCTGCGGAGTTGCAACGTATTACACTTAGTTCAGCGATCATTGCGTTATTTCTGTTGCTGAGCAGACTTTTTTCAAACATTTATGAAGCAATGGATTAGGGATTTCTTTTAAAATCTTTCGGATTGTTATCGAAATTGTCTTACGCCATTGAGCTACTAGTACGGGGTTTCCAGAATTGTCACTGCGCCAAATGCAGTCTACCTAACATCACGCCTGTAATCCCCGAAGTGTTAGGCAGAGGTGTACCTAATGGTACACTCACACTTCGACAGTTATGTTTTAGTCCCATTTAAAAAGGGGCGACCCTATTGCCATCAACCGGGCTCAAATCCAGACTACGTGGCTGCTACTGAAAAAATCCTGATGGAAAAACTCAATTACAATTTGCCCGACACGGGAATCGAACGCAGGACCTCGTGCTCGGCAGTAGCGATTGTGACCACTAGACCAACGAGGCATAATCAACTACTTTTCAATATTATAATGATTCATTAGCAGTACAGTAAATTACCAGTTTTACCAATAAATGCCTTATTAATCCCTGTCTACATAACAATTAGTATTTAATGAGCTACCGTTCACAAAAAAGTGTAGTCTTTTAATATTTAATAAACATGGTATTGATTTATGCCCTGGTATGTAAGTAAGTAGGTACTTTACTGACAAGTTCATGGATTGAATTTACTACTTTTGTGTATTTTACTATTAACGAAGTCTGGCACTGAAAATTGTACCTACAGGTGTCAATAATGAGAAGTGTGGGTATTTATTCAAGTTGATTGGTTTCACTTATAGGAAGGACCTTGGAATTTTTTTTAACATTCTTATTTTTCTTTGTAAAAAATATACAAGTCCGTGATTGACGAAGAACGATGAAAAACGATTGCATGGAGCGGATATGAGAATGTTGAGATGAAAGTGTGGATTGACAAGAATGGATAAAGTAAGGAATGAGTATATTAGAGGAAGTTTGAAAGTGGCGCATGTAACAGAAAAAAATAAAGGAAATCGTTTGTCTTGGTATGAACATGTAATGAGGAGGGATGAGCGCATGTGACTAAAAGAGTGTCGAATATGAATGTTGATGGATGGAGAGGGAGAGGAAAGCTAAAGAAAAGACGGTTGATTTGTGTGAGTAACGATATTAATGAGAAAGTAGTAAATAATGTCGTGACGTCTGACAGAGGAGAATGAAGAGAATATGTAGCGACGACTCCAAGTAGAACGGGACAAGGGCAGGAAGATGATTAAGATTAATATTTTTCTTTGTGGAGCTGACTAATCATATAACCACCTAGGTAAGCAATGAATTTGGTTGACAGCAGTGCCTAAATTGTTAATTGTTGTTGGTACACCAGCCCACAAATATTCATTACGGAGCATATCCCACGAAAGCACCGCTTCAGATAATTTTCATTTCGGAATGGACGTACAATTTCGGCAACCGCAATGTGATGGTACCGAAATTCGGGGAACCGAGACTTAAGCTTGGCCAAAACGACCGGCTTGGATATACAGCGACGTCCGTGTTTCCTGATATGAGGACTTCTTTTCTTCAAGTCATATCTTTTAATATAAATAAATACTCGAAACGGGATATTTACCATGTTTACTGTTTTTTATGAGTTCCCGATATTTCGGCGATGTAAATATGGTAAATATCCCGTTTCGAGTATTAATCATAAAGTTAGTGACCATGATAGTTTAAAATCTCATATCTTTTAAATTTTCAGCAGTCAGTCGACTTTGGCAATGATGAGAAATGTGATCGCTACAATAATAAAATAAATAACTCTCCCAGTCTTAAATAAAATAAATATCACGTTTCAATAAACTAAACATCTCTCCCAGTCTCGTCTCAGTCTGGTTTCAGTATTTATAAATAGGAAGGTTTTAAGAGTTTCCAAGAAATACAAATACGAAAACCGACAGCCCTGTCCTGCCAAATCACGTGGGACAGGCACGTGTAAAAGATGTACCTGTGTACAGTTCACATAATGTATACAGAGTGTAAACAGACCCTTCACATAGCCGTCAACCAAGTATTCTGTACATCAAACTAAGTAACTTTACGCAAAAATTATTGCTGGTAAACGATTTTTTTTTTGGAGTGTAAAATCACGTTTTACGGTAGGACTCGTTGGAAAGCACTCAAAGCTGATGGATGGATTGAATAGTATGGAGATCGTGGAAGTGAGTAAAGTAAAAATCTAACATTAAAAAAATGTATTAAAAAAAAATACTTGTGAAAAAGTTGGAACTTTGACCCCCAATATCTCCGTAACTAGAAGGTTCCCAGGTATGGTCTAGAAAAAAAAATATGGCAAAGACGGGGAGAACAAGTGCTTTTCGGTTATGTTAAGGGTCCATTTACACCCTTTATGTTAACAGAAAAGTATGTTATCCGTCATTGTATACAATTCTTAGGAAATGTGTACAATTCCTAAAATAGATAGGAAATCTACGATATATTTTGTAATATGCACTTTTACTAGGAAATCTATACAATTCCTAATAATCGGAAATGTATTGCATTCTTGATGTTCTTAAGTTCAACGGTTATATCGGTGCGAGGGGCGACTACACACTGACGAGAGTGTCTATCTTACTCCTATTTTTGATGTTATCCTAATACACTACACAACACACACCAATATAAACAAGGCATTGTGGCAAGGAAAACTTAGGATGCAAGAGCGAACGAAGCGAGGTTAGCGTTAGGTTACTTTAAAACCTGCAGACAGAAATAGGAGCCCCGCGCAGGGCTACGTCGACTATACCTTATTACAACATTTTGATATTTACCTTGACGTTTATTTTATTCGTGTTTGCTTCGTGTTTTATTTATTTTAGTCACAGAGAGCATTCGTTTTTATGTAGTAGTATCATCTCGGAATTGCATACAATTCCTAATGCATTATTTCACTGGAAATGTGTAATAATACGTTGCCGAGTGTATACATATCATAACTGTACACATATTAACGTCAAAAGTAAATTTCCTCGTAAAGAGACGATCTAAATAATTCCTGTTTGTAATAAATTAATAGTGAGTTTGTTACCTGGTTACGTTATATACCATAAACTATTTATGTCATCGTTTTCTTTTTTTTTTTTGGAATTTAGCTAAAGCCCATTTTCACACTAGGCGGTGCCAAAATGTATTGCTTAAAACATTCGCAACAACGGCGAATATTTAGGCATGCATTATGATGTCACACTGTAAGTGAAAACCGGCGATCGTGTCTACGACGTACTTAAACATGTCCCTATTTTACCAACATCGAATGGATAATAAGCATCTATACCGCAAATATACGATTAATTATGTACACATCACTACTTGTTAATCTCCTTGAAATACTAATTGGTACTACCAGATTCCCAAATATCTTTACTAAAGGTATTTGGGAACCCTATACTATAATTAGGTAAACGTTCATTAGGTGTAATTAGATTATTATTAAAGAAGAAACGGTAATGGCATTGATACCTCGATGAACGATACATCAATTAATGTATCATTGAACGTATAGAAGGAAAAGATTAATTGATTGTATTACAATTAATTACAGCAATAACTGCTGGGGTGTGTCGTTGGAAGGCGGTAATTTGATCGTTTTTACACGTGATTAATAAGTGAATTACCTTTTTACAAATCACTCGGTAGCAAAGATCATTTAGATAAGGTGGACAAATTATACGTTTTTGGATCATCAACCAAAAATGTATAATAAAATTAAGCTCGTGGTCTCTATAATAACAGCCGCTCGGATCGAACTTTAGGTTAAGCCGTGCTTACCTAGGTTGATTTGTGGATGGGTGACCATCCATTACATACCGAGTTTCCTCCGTGCCTCGGAAAGCACGTTAAGCCGTTGGTCCCGGCTATCATTTGTAGATCTTTGACAGTCGTCACAGGTGACTACCTCTTGATAAGACTGGTTGTCAGAATTTTTGGGCCACTGGTCAGTGGCCCAAAAATTCTGACAACCCTTATCTTATTTTATCTTATCTTATTCTTCATCTTCCTGTATCGTGTGGTAAGTGCCTAATCTGGTGTCAGTTTGTTTATGCCGCCCATGGGCCTCTGACTTGGCTTGATTGTTTATTCAAATAATTAATTTTAAAAAATATTAATATTAGGGTCTTATAAACTATAGGTATATAATATTTGGATTCTACCTGAACTGGGAAAAAACCTTCAGGTATGTTTCTTAAAGTCCTTCTTATCATCATAGGAAAGACTTTATGGAGTAAGTACCTAACTGACTGAAAGTGTCTTTATATAATATGCCCCATCTTTTTTCAAAGCTCAACAAAAATGCATACATACATGTACGAAGTCAGATTAATTAAGATTCTTTGCGTTTAAAATAAAGTTCTTCAAAGGAAAGCAACGTTTCTGGGAAACCAGAGATCTTTGTATAAAAAGTTCAGAGTGCGGTCTTTAGTATCACCGTCAGCTTAACTTAGCCATGTTTTACTAAAGGAAGCTGTCGCCTGTCCCCCTCCTTTGGGAATGCAGGCTTCTGCAGTAAGATGCTATCAGTCTGCACTTGGATGCATTTCCTAGCTAGCTAGTAAAATCTATTTGTTATTTTCGCACTTGCCGTTTGAACGCATTGTCCTGATATAAGCGATTATCGTGGTAATAAACGCGATCTTCGCTATCATTTGCCACTCATTTGTTTGGAAATCCCAAGCGCGCACTCTGGTGGTGCGACGAAAGATCAGTAAGTACCTATATGCTTACAATAGGTAAGTATTCATGTTCAGAAATCTCAAAGACGAAGTCGCTCGCAAGATGTTCGATGGTGCCGTCAGGTTCTGGAGTGCTACTGCGTATCAAAAAGCTCTGCTTTGTCGATGTGACGACGCTTCCTGTAGTAGTCGTCTTTCGTCTGAAATGATGATGATAAAAACAAAGTCATTAAAACGTTTCCTTAGTAGCTACTAAAATTACCAGAACAGGTTCAATAGTCATGGTTCTACAACGAGAGAAAGCAGTGAAGTGATAAAATTCCCACTTAAGGAAATTACCAAGAATCTACAATGGCTGCTATGAAACTACCATAAAAGTAAAGTCAGTGACGATAACCGTTTAATTTTACAATCCATTGCACTTTTTCTTCAGTCGTTATAATATCACAACTTTGAAAGCTGTTCTTAAAAAGTATTGTATTGAGAAACTTAATTTAAATTCCGTATTGAAAATCCTTACAATTCTTAAGGATTCAATTCCAACTACGCTGCAAGCTGCAATTGACAAATATTATGATTTCAAACAAGAAATTATACGTTTTACGCAACAAATATACACAATAGAACTTTTAAAGCACAGCTCCCGCATTCCTCTTAAACTGAAAGGGAAGATTTAAAAAACATCCACCCCAGCATATTGTAATACCAAATGATTTGAAAAGAGTAACCATGGAGTTTCTTGCCGGTTCTTCTCCATAGGAAACGACAACCCGAACCGTGCACCTTTTTGTCGACATTTTATAAGTGCCAATCGAGGCCTATGTGAAATAAAATATTTTGATTTTGAAACAATGGTTAGACCTGCTGTCTTTTATTGGTCAGAATTTTGGCCCACAAAAGGGATGAGTGAAAGGCATTTGCATGTGACTGAGATGAGAATGCTGAGGGGGATATGTAGTGTTACGAGAATGGATAAAATAAGAAACGAAAACATAATAGGAAGTCTGAAAATGGCGCCGGTGACAGAAAAGCTATGTGATAATCGGTTATCGTGGTATGGGCATGTGATGCGGAGGAATGAGGAAAATGTCGTGAGGAAAGTTTTGAGTATGAATGTAAATGGTATAAGAGTAGAGGAAGACCAAAAAAACGATGGATGGACTATGTAAAGGATGACTTGGCAAGAAAAGAGGTGTCTGATGAGATGACGAGTAATAGAGAAGTATGGAAGAAGAAGACATGCTGCACCGACCACAAATGAATTGGGATAAGGGCAAGAGAATGATGACGAGAACTTGTCTAATAATTCCAGTAACTGGTTGTGGAGTGTAAACAGGTAGCCACATCCAGTTAGACTGAAAGCCGATCCTATCATGGTTGGGAAAGACTGGACAGATATGTGCGTTATTAGACTTTAGGACAAAAACGATTTCTTCACTAACCAATATGGACATCTCGTAACGGGCTGGACATATCCATATGGATAAAAACCTTATTGTTAACGATGAATAAAATTTAAAAAAAAAAAACTAGTTTGAGTGCGATCTTCATTAGCAAAAGGCTAAGCTTTACAGACTGCAACATTCTTGTAAGATTTTCATATCTACATACTCGAGTATGAATGAGGAGCTCGTGGCTTAATAATAACAGCCGCTCGGGTCGATCTTTAGGTTAAGCCGTGCTTGCCTAGGTTGGTCTGTGGATGGGTGACCGCCCATTACTTACCGAGTTTCCTCCGTGCCTCGGAAAGCACGTTAAGCCGTTGGTCCCGGCTGTCATTTGTAGATCTTTGACAGTCGTTAGGTAGTCAGCGGCCCAAAAAGTCTGACAACCAGTCTTACCAAGGGGTATCGTATTACCCAGTACTAACTGGGTTGTGGAGGTCATATAGGCAGTCGCTCCATGTAAAATACTGGTATTCAGCTGCATCCGGTTAGACTGGAAGCTGACCCCAGTATAGTTGGGAAAAGGCTAGGCAGATGATGATACTCGATTATGAATGACTTCTTGAATACCTCCCATGCTGCTGATCAACTGAAACTGAAAACATTAATGTCATAGAATAGAATATATTTGATTGAAAAAAACATGAGTACACAGCAAACTATGAAATTTGAATAGCCAATCCTAATGCTAATTAAAAATAGAAAGTATTGATTTACAGATTTGGGGGTCAAATTGTGAAAATATCGTAACAACAGGAATCTATTTAATTAATTGAGGTCATTTAAAAATTCCGCTTCATCCCTTTTAATTAAGACACAAACAGAGTTCAATACCCTCAGAACCCATAAAATAACTATCAATCATAATAAAACGTTCACGGGACGATGGTTTGATTAGCGGGAGGACCCAGTGGCGCCTTTAATACACACGATTACACATTTAGCTATCTGTCACCTGATAGAATCGGATGTGTTAAATCATCGTCTTCTCTGACGGAAGTCAACGGGATGGGTCAGTGAACTTTGCTGTGGTAATCCGTTGTTTTGATTGTCAACTGTTTGTAAATGATTTTGTTTTGTTTTACGTCGAAATTCTTTTCAACATTCGAAATGCACTCTTGTGATCAGTTTTTCCAGTTCATCTTCATGAAATGAATTAAAAGAATGTATAAGATCGATTTCGTTACTAAAAAAATCAAAATATATAATTTTAGACTTTATTAGGTATTTCTATGGGTATAGTATGAGCACATGAGTAGGTAAACGGTTCCGTTTACTTACTCATGTGGTATGAGCTACTGACTCTCAATGTGTGAAACAAAAGATAAAAGCAGGTTGACAGATAAACACAACATTGCCCAAAGGATGAAAATGGGTATTCGAAAAATGAAAGAATACCTGAAACATGTCAGTTGCTTCATTATTCACTCCCAAATGACCTTAAACAGACACAAAATTTTATTCTGAAAACAGCGAGAATAACAAACCAAAAATACAACCCGAATAGTTCAACCATGAATTCTATACGCAACACCTACACGAACTAACCTATTTTAACTAAAAAATATAACAAGCTCGTCACACGATACAGCAAAAGAAATTCAACCCCAATAATTTAAAATCCAAAGAGAAAATGATTGCGAATTCGCTAGAGAATAGAGGACGAAAACATATTATTCGCGTTTTTCCAACAATGCATACTGTATTTTGAACAATCACGGAATAGAAACGTTGCTACACCACTATTGGTGGCCGACAAAGTGAGTGATAGGCGTTCGCTGGATGTAAAAAAGTTTGCCTAAAACGTAGGCACAGTCGACAAAAGTATAGTCGGGACGAGTTTGTTCCAAATAAGGTAAACTTTTACATGCAAATAGAAACACTTACCGGAACATGTATTTTGAAGATAATTTCATTTACGCACGAAATTAAACAAACAGTAAGTTCAGCTTGAAGATCCAGGCTTAATTTTTATTTACGACACCAAAATTATCACTGAAAATCACTGCACGAAATAGTGTGTCAAACGATAGTAATTAGTGCAAAGGTTAAAAAGGGGAATAGAAAACGTACCTATGTATTTTCTCAAGTCATTTTATCACAAATCTTCAAAGCTTTGTGAGTGACGGTACTTGCAATGGTTACGCTTACTCGTGGGCCTATGCAAATTAACACGAGTTCGAAACTTTTGAATATGTATGCCGCGTTGTGCTTGGAGAGTACCTAACTAGTAGTACGGCGGTGGCTGGTTTTCTATAGACTTTTTAAGTCATTTACAAAAGTATTTCCGAATTTGTAGGTACTATAAAGAGTCGTACGATTTCATACAGTGTCACTGGTTCTGTGAATTTAAAAAATATTCACCAGAAATCATCTCATAGCATAAAATGAGTATCTGTTTGTCTGTTCGTACGGACTCCTAAACTACTGAACTGATTCTGACGAAATTTTTGACAGTTGTTCTTCTTAAGCCAGGGACGGTTTCCAAAAAAAACGCATGCGGACACAACTAGTTGAAAATAAAAATGATGAACATATTACTGACGAAAATATTGCGCAGTTTTCCATTTAAAAATATCGGCATTAAAAAACGATAAATGCACACATTTAAATTTCCAGCGGGGTCTTTATTCAGAACTTGATTAATAATACATGGCACGAATAACAGGCATTTCAAAAGAAAATAATAATGTGTTGAATAAAAAGGTACTCTCGTTCAATTTTCACACCTCGGCGGTTAACGAATTTGCATTTGTAAATATTAAACGAAGCGGGTATGCACTCGAAAAGATTGCCCGTTCCGATCCCTTGTCGATCTTTGTCAGAGCTGTCGATTGGGGGTGGAACCTGAATAACATAAAATTTTCATACGATTGTGGAACCCTTATGGAAAAGTTTTCCCTCAATCATGAGGATCCTTCCTTTGAATAGGGAATGCTTTTCATGAGTTGCATGTTCTTAGGCGCCTTTTCCGGGCTTGAAGAAAAAAATCAAAGTAATGCGGACGTATTCTCGATTTTTATGATTGACTGCTTTCGAAGTAGTAAAGGCGCCGGGAACGAGTGTGAATAAAACAAAACTAAAGGAGATCATTTTTTGGGCCTTTTCTGAAACGGCACTTTTAGCAAAGGCCCAAAAAATGATCACGATTGACAATTACTTCAGATAATTAGTTCTAGCAATATCAATCATTATTTTATGTTTCCCAGCACATTCAGAAATCAATAAATGTATGAAAATGACGAATCTTCGAACTTGTACGACTTGGTTCAGAGCAATCATACAACTTTTGAGCCATATTAACTATTGCTCCAAATGGCTAGTTCTAACAATACGTACCATTGTTTTTGTTGGCCGGTTTTCAGAAAAGGCCCAAAAATGTATGGAGCCGAAATGATCTCCTTTATTTTCATAAATACCTGACGATAACTAACCGAAAACTGCTAACAGAATTGCTACAGACCATCACAGACTTAACAGTACAGTCTCCCGAAACATGAATTTCACGATCGACCCCGTCAATCCTGCAAAGTTCTTGTAATGACAGGCTCGCTGTCATCCAGCTGTACGGAACTTTGTGTCTATTTCGTGTGGAGAATGTTCATTTGTGAGGTTAAAATGGGTCACACGGCGAGCAAGCAAAGTTTAAAGCTTTGGCTTGGCTTTTATTGTACTTCCCTAAGTTGGAGTTTACAATAGCTAGAACTACTAATTTCATTATGCTATGCACTGTTGTACCACTAAAAGTTTAATACGAGGCAAATTGTATGTTTTCCTCTGCAGTGATGTCGGTTTTGTTCCTATTCAAGACGGAGAGAATCTGTTATTTTTTTTTATGCAAATTCGAGCGAACTTCGCATACAAGCGCAAATTATAATATTACAAAAAAATGTTTTGTAATATTGTAATAGCAAATTCAGCACTGAATCATGAACTGTAATAATATTTAAGTCTAGGTTAGGGAATCGAAGTCACTCCCAAATTAAAATGCCGAGCACACCCTCACTGCATTGCGATGTAATCTCAACTAAATTAGCCCTAATGCAGCTGTCCCTCCCGGACTTCTAACTTGAAATTGGGTTTTATCTGCAGGTCAGATTCTTTCTACAGCTTTCTTTTTTAATTAATTAGGGACTAATCATTAGTCATCCAAAAAACAGTGAATGAGTATTCTTTCATTAAGTTACCTACCACTTCAAAAAACCAATAAGAAAGATTGTTATTCTAAAAATATATATTTTTTTAAATACACCTGATTACGAGACCAAAAATAAGTAATGAAGGACAGGTAACCACCACCCAAAAGTTAATTCTATTAATCCTTCAACCGTCTAACTGAAAGTTACGCAAAAGCCGATTACCAAAGACAACAATAAGTAAGGCAGTAAGTTATTAAATCCTTGGTTTAACAGTTAATAGTTACGTTCGTTATCTCCACAAAGGGCGTCCGAGATCGCAGACAAAAGTTTAGCAACCAAAATTAGTTGTAAGGGACATAATATTCTTTACGTCGCTCGTCGTCGACACTGTAAAGCTTGGAATACACGTGCCAGTCTCTTGCATACAAGTATGCGAGTAGCTGGCATGCTAGAATGTATTTATTTAAGCTGCAATCGACACTCAAAAATGTAGGGAAATTAGAAGTTAACTTGAGACTATCGCATTGAGTTAGACTGAGATTATCGCACCCTTTTTTTTGTTTTTTTTTTTTTTTATCGTGGTAAAATCATCAAATGAGTCCTCCCACCCAGGGCAGAGTGGGAGGAACTGTCAGACTTGTACTGACTAAAATCCACGGTGTCCTTCAATAGCCCTTTATGATCCAGGGTCACGGTAATTCTATAAGTCCCGCGACCCCGGCAGGCTTTGGCCCTCTAGAGGGGGGCCCCGTCATAATGCTGACACTCTTTGAGGCGCGCGTGGGAAACAACGCGCCGTCGACCCGGGCATGGTCCATGGTCGGACAGCGAGTCGCCCATTACTCGCCGCCCGCAAGCCTGCGCCTACGGTGGCCGGAGATCGTCTGCCGACGTCCGGCGCCGTGGGCGTCTACCACTGCGGCTGGGGTGGAGGGAGGACGCTGTCTTCTCCCTCACGAGGCCCGCCTCCTCCTTCGCGAGCATGACTGCTTCGCAGAAGGAGGCGACCGCTTCCCACTCCGTCTCGCCCCGCAGCATGGCCTCGACCAATGCCGGGCGCGAGAGGTCTCCGCCTATCGCCGCCGTGAGGACACGGCGGTGCTCTGCCCAAGCGGGGCAGTCCGAGATTATCGCACCCTTAAATCAGTCGTACGTTCTCCATCCATGATGACATAGGTTATAGGCTATGCAAATTATTTATTACTAGCCATTTGTGTCCCACTGCAGAGCTAAGGCCTGCTTTCTCTCCTTCCACTTACCCCTAGCCAAGCCTGTTACTGGCCAATATTTCAGAAAAGAGTCGAATTCGACCCGCTATTTCCAAGCATTATGCTAGTTTTTTTTATCAGCCTGCTCCGTCCCACTGTTGGGCAAAGCTTCCCCCATGCCTTTCCAAAGTATGGGGGAGGTAACGGCAGGTTACTTTAAAAAAAAAAACATAAAGAAAAAGTGTTTATTCTGCAGAAATTTAATGCACTGAAAAAAGTGTTACAATGCAGCCAACTTGCATGCTTATGTGCAAGTCCAGTAACTTTCACATAAGCATGCAAGTGCGATTTCCTCACTTAAATTAAGACACCGATTGTAATACTTTGGTTAAGTAAGGGAACAGTTCCAGTAACTTATGTTATTACTTCTGCTATAAATAGAAGCTATTGGCAACGGAAGGTCGGTTCATATCTTTATATGTCCATTGCTTCCAGGAGGCAGCGTTTACGATAAATATTTCTTATGTTTCGTTACTTTTAGTATTAACTAATAATGCTATGGGCTGGTGAATTTTTTTACAACTATTTTATTTTACAGAAATATATTTATGGGCAAATAAGCAGGTCAACGCACCATGTGTATAGGTGATTGATTGCAATGGTGAAATCAACTTAATAGTCACAAAATTTGCAATTTCATAACTTGAAAGTAAAATATGAAGCAGTGGAGATCAAGTTAAAATGGTAATCAAGTTAAATTTCAACACAACCACGCTATACCAATCATTAACATAGTTCATAGATAAATAGATAGAATATTCTTTATTATGATCAAATTTCAATTCATACGGCAACCGTACGTTTATACGCACCCAATCAATAATTATAATGACTTATTTACAGTTGTACATAAACCTCCGTAACCGTCACGAGTTAAAATGCAGGATTAGCGAATATAAACATAACTTAAAACTGTTTTCATAAATTATCTATTGAACTGGTGTAAATCTCACACCAACTACCACGGTATCCGTCAAAGTCGATCAAAATCAAAATCAAAATACTCGTATTTTATTTCACATAGCCCGAGATGAAACAATGACACGATGTCAAATCGAAGTCGAATCAAACGATGACAAAAAGTTGCACGGTACTGGTTAGTCGTTTCCTATGGAGAAGAACCGGCTAGAAACTCCGTGGTTTGATAAAACCTCAACATCTTTTGGTCCACAATTAGAATCCAATTACAAGGTATATACCTATAGTTTTTAAGGCCATATTAATGTAAATATTGTTGTAACTCAATAATTTTAATAAACAATTTCAATTAAATACGCATTAAGTAACTAGTTCTTTAAAAAAAACAATCAATATCACCACATAAAGTATCTATCCAGACGGACTCTGGTCTATTTCCGATCTTAGAACATGAGACTTTACCTAAAATCCTCTAAAAATATTTGCTTGAAACCCAAAGCCTACCCACTGTATTTCTAAATTTAGAGATAACAAATTTTAAGTGAAAAGTGGGATTCAGTGTTCTAGTTGTTTTTGCAAGATAGTCCAAAAGACTAGAGTGATTTAATATCTTCTTTTTGATAAACTTGAAATGTTTTGAAAGTTTTTTAATAAAAATATTTTGCAATGTAGGTGAGTGAATTGTTTTATGTCTGTGGTTTTTAAGTGTAAAAAGTCGAGACCTTCGTTTTATTTTTTTAGCATAGAACGTAATATTATAAGTTTCACCTTTAAGATTGGATCGCTCGTACTATACTTATTTTAAATGTTATTTTGGAAAGAGTACAATGAAAATGAAAATGCATTCTTAAAAGTATGTATATCACAAACACATTTATATGTCGGATCCAGAAGTTAGTACGGACATAAAATGAATCGGCAAACACGCCAGTGGGCACTGGTGAGATGACGCGACCTACTTACCAGTCTACACACACCAAAGCGTATTTCTACAGAGCCCTGACGTTCAGCTCGAGGCAAGGGCGACAGTCATTGTCTGATTGCGGCGGAGTTGAGACGTCTTGGAACTGTATCCGATTCCTTATGCCCCGTGTTATTGTGTTAAGTTGTAATCTCAAATAATTCGTTACTACTACCCAGTGTGTTTTTATGGCACGAAACCCATCTGCTGCCCACATGATGTACGAACCCAACGGAATAAATCAAATATGAATAGATAAATGACATAGCCGACATATTATTATATTACACACGCATATCAAAAACCATACATCACACAACCGTTACTCTATTTGCTTTTAGCTCAGGAACCAAATACATTGCGGTATCTATAAGTCCCATAAAGTTCAAATAACTAAGACAGTGATCACCAATTCAACTGCCAAATGATTATGGCAATATTCCCAAAAGTGTTTGCCACACCGGTTTGAACGTAACCGGTGTTACGTAATGATCCGTGCCTACCTCGAATATTATTTACGTGGATTTACGAAGGTAGGAGGCCTAGCACGACGGCGCGGTGTAAACGTACCTAACGTAAATACGTCGATTCTTAAATCGATAATACAATTATCGTATAGCATTTTACTTATATTGTTTGCAACAAGCACAATTTGTATCATCGATAGATATGAATAAATTCTTA
Organism: Noctua comes; assembly: GCA_963082995.1. Taxonomy (NCBI): domain Eukaryota; kingdom Metazoa; phylum Arthropoda; class Insecta; order Lepidoptera; family Noctuidae; genus Noctua; species Noctua comes. The sequence continues at coordinate 8,632,482 of OY720280.1, read as the reverse complement.
AAATTATGATAGATTATTTTTTATTTTAAAATCGACGTATTTACGTTGCGTTTACACCGCGCACTCGCGTTGCGCTCGTGTGTCGATATTCCCGCAACTGTAACATGGGTTACAGTTGCGGGAATATCGACACACGAGGCCCTAGGCATTGGGTTATATAGTTCGAGAATTTCGATATTTTTATGGATTTCGGTCTTGTGAAATTGTTATCCATACATCGTCACCCGCCTACAGCAGTTACTACTAGACATACATACGCCTCTCCAATCGTAAGACAACTTGATTTTCCGAAACTCTCTTTAAGCTTAAATACGAACCACTCTACCAATATCGTCGCCCCACCAAGTCTGAGGACGTCCTATCTTACCTTTGTGTTCGCATTTTCCACCTAGGAACACGTCTGTCCCAACGGTCATCGGTTATTTTTATCCGTCATAGAAAGTAGTCATTCCAGCACATTTTTCAAAAACAAAATAATGTCACAAATTGTCATGGTATGCAAAACTTTTCGGTTTTTTCGGTGAAGCTCGTGGCTGAATAATAACAGCCGCTCGGGTCGATCTTCAGGTTAAACCGCGTTTGGCTAGGTTGGTTCGTCGATGGGTGACCACCCATTACACACCGAGTTTCATTCGTGCCTCGGAAAGCACGTTAGGCCGTTGGTGACGGCTGTCATTTGCAGATCTTTGACAGTCGTTACAGGTGATCAGTCGCCCGAAATTCTGACAACCAGTCTTACCAAGGGATGCCGTATTTACCAGTAATAACTGGGTTGTGGAAGTAAGATAAACAGGCGCTTACTGGTATTCAGCTGCATGTTTGACTGTAAGCCGACCCTAACATAGCTGGGAAAATGCTAGGCAGATGATGCAAAACTTTTCGGTGGCGACACGATATCCATTACCTATACTAAGTAGTGGTGTGTGAGTGCTAAACGACGTGTAGCAGTGTGTATGTGTATGTGTGACTGTGTGTACGTGTGTGTGTGTGTTCTGTATAAAATTCGTTCCAGTTAGAATAATACTAACAGCATGGTTAACTATACCGTCATGAATGAAAGACTAATTCCTAATTATATTGGATTTAGCCACCACGTTGGCCAATTGGTGGTTATTTCTAATCACATATTGTTACTAACCTAATTTGTATGCAAAGATAGTGGTCAGCGGTCACGTCGCTACGTCGATCCTATTAATTGATGTGACACAAAATTCTCCTGAATTATCTGATGAACATCACGCCTGTAGTCCTTATGAGGGTTGGGCTGAGGTGTACATACCTAATGGGTGTAAAAAATACCCTCAACGAAGCTGAAAGGCATTTCTTGTCCTCCCCGTCATTGTGATCGTTTTTTTGTTCTAAACCATACCTAGTTCCGTATGGTGTCGGACGTAAAAGAATAGCACCATCCCATATCTTCCCGTGGGTGTCGTAAGAGGCGACTAAGGGACTTACCAGAGAATGGGCAGCAGCGTTCTCTGCGGTTTCCAACAACCGTACTGCGATCGCCAACCCGCCTGCCAAGCGTGGCGATTATGGCAAAACCCCCCCAATGATGAGCGCAACAAAGAAATGGCCCCTAGTACCCGGCAGCCCGTCTACCCTCGACTATGGTAGCGGTCGAGGTTACGGCGCGGCAAGGGGTGCGAAGAATCTCCGGACGGGATCAGGCTGCCTATACCGACGACTTGACCTGGCAACATATAACACGCGTACACTCCGGACCGACGAGAAGATAACGGAACTCGAAGAGGAATTGAGCAGGCTGCGATGGAGTATTGTGGGATTATCTGAAGTCCGAAGAGAGGGGGAGGATACGATAATCCTGAAATCCGGCAACCTGCTCTATTTCCGAGAGGGTGACCGGCAGTCCCAGGGTGGTGTTGGGTTTATCGTCCACAAGTCCCTCGTGAATAACGTGGTGAAGATCGAGAGTGTGTCGACCAGGGTGGCGTACCTTATACTCAGAATATCCTCAAGATATTCGCTGAAGGTCATACAGGTGTACGCCCCGACCTCGGCACACCCCGACGACGAAGTGGAGACCATGTATGAGGATATTTCTAAAGCCCTGCATGGTCTCAAAACTCACTTCACCGTTGTCATGGGGGACTTCAACGCGAAACTGGGCAAACGAGACGGGGATGAGCTGCAGGTGGGGCAATTTGGGGTTGGACGTCGGAACCACCGGGGTCACCAACTGGCTAGTTTTATGGAGAAGGAGGGCCTCTATATGATGAACTCCTTCTTCAGAAAGCGTGAGCACAGGAAGTGGACCTGGCAGAGTCCCGATGGTGCAACTAAAAATGAGATTGACTTCATCATGTCAACCAAGAAGCAAATGTTCAATGATGTCTCTGTGATCAATTCGGTGAAAACCGGGAGCGATCACCGCATGGTAAGAGGCACATTGAACATCAATATAAAGCTTGAAAGGTCTCGACTGATGAAGTCTACGCTCCGTCCAGCACAAATCCAGATCCAAAACCCCGAGAGCTTTCAGTTTGAACTCCAGAATCGTTTCGAGTGCCTAGGAAGCTCAGTGGACGAATGCAACGATGGGTTCGTGGAAACTGTCCATACGACTGGGTCTAAGTTCTTCAAGACACGTCGTGCACAGAAGAACAAAAAACTCTCTGATCATACTCTCGAGCTCATGAAGGAGCGGCGCGAGATGATCCTGCAGTCTTCAGACGAGGCGTGGAAATACCGGCAGCTCAATAAACGGATCTCTAAATCCTTGAAACGCGACCTCCGCCGCTTTAATACCGAGCGTATTAAAGACGCTATTGAGCGGAACAAAGGCTCCAAGGTATTTTCAAGAGATCTGGCTATTGGGCAGAGCCAGCTCACGAAACTGAAGACCGACGATGGCAGGATCGTATCCGCCAAACCGGAGCTGCTGAGGGAGATCGAGAGTTTTTATGGGCAGTTGTACACTTCAACTAGCAAACCCGTTGCAAATCTAGCTAACGACCCAAGAGCTAGACTGACCCGACAGTATACCGAAGACATTCCGGATGTCAGCCTGTACGAGATTAGGATGGCTCTGAAACAGCTTAAAAACAACAAGGCACCGGGTGATGACGGAATTACGGCCGAACTCCTGAAGGCAGGTGGAAAACCGGTACTTAAGGCCCTTCAGAAGCTGTTTAATTCCGTCATACTCGAGGGGAAAACGCCGCAGGCGTGGTGCAGGGGTGTGGTGGTACTCTTCTTCAAAAAGGGCGACAATGCCCAGCTGAAGAACTATAGGCCCATCTCACTTCTAAGCCATGTCTACAAGCTGTTTTCAAGAGTCATCACGAATCGTCTCGCGCGCAGGTTTGACGATTTTCAGCCTCCCGAACAAGCCGGATTCCGAAAAGGCTTTAGCACCGTAGACCACATACATACGCTGCGCCAGGTTATACAGAAGACCGAAGAGTATAACCTGCCTCTCTGCTTGGCGTTTGTGGACTACGAGAAAGCCTTCGATTCGATCGAGACTTGGGCTGTACTGCAGTCTCTCCAACGGTGCCAAATCGACTATCGGTACATCGAGGTGCTGAAGAGTTTGTACAAAAACGCCACCATGTCAGTCCGACTTCAGGACCAGACCTCGGAACCTATCCTTCTGCAGCGAGGTGTGAGACAGGGAGACGTCATATCTCCGAAACTGTTCACCGCTGCACTGGAGGATGTCTTCAAGGTTCTGGACTGGAGAGGGCTAGGCATCAACGTCAATGGCGAGTACATCTCTCACCTTCGGTTTGCCGACGATATAGTGGTCATGGCTGAGACCATGGAGGACCTCAGTACAATGCTCGATGACCTCAGTAGAGCTTCCGAAAGAGTAGGTCTTAAAATGAACATGGACAAAACCAAAGTCATGTTGAATGCCCATGTAACACCCACTCCTATCAAGATCGGAGACTCTACACTCGAAGTTGTAGACGATTATGTCTACCTGGGACAAACGGTCCAGTTAGGTAGGTCCAACTTCGAGAAAGAGGTCAATCGTCGAATCCGACTCGGCTGGGCAGCGTTCGGGAAGTTGCGTGGTATCTTCTCGTCCAACTTACCGCAGTGTCTCAAGACGAAAGTCTATGACCAGTGTGTGTTGCCAGTGATTACATACGGGACCGAAACGTGGTCGCTCACAATGGGCCTCATCAGAAGGCTTAAAGTCACCCAAAGGGCAATGGAGAGGGCTATGCTCGGTGTTTCGTTGCGTGATCAAATCAGAAATGAGGAGATCCGCAAGAGAACCAAGGTTACCGACGTTGCCCGAAGAATAGCCAAACTTAAGTGGCAGTGGGCAGGGCACATTGCTCGCAGAACGGATGGCCGATGGGGCCGAAAAGTTCTGGAGTGGCGACCGCGAACCGGAAGACGCTGCGTTGGAAGGCCTCCCACTAGGTGGACCGATGACCTTGTAAAGGTTGCAGGGATCCGCTGGATGCGAGACGCACGGGACCGGTCAATGTGGCGACACTTGGGGGAGGCCTATGTCCAGCAGTGGACGTCTTTTGGCTGAAATGATGATGATGATGATGATACCTGGGTCAAAGTTCCAGCTTTTTCAAATATTTTTTTTTTAGTATGAGTTTTTAATGTTAAACATTTTCGTTTTGTAGATCAGATACAAGTTAAAATGGATGTAAAATATCCTTAACGAAGCAAAGTTTCTGGTGGTAATTCTGTCCGTCATTTTGATCATTTTTTTATAGACTATGGGACCTGGGAACCTTCTAGTTACGGAAATATTGGGGATGTTGTAACATTACTTTAAATACCTCCACGACCCCTGTACTATTAAATGCATCCATCAGCACAATGTTTTGAGTGCGTTACATTGAGTTCTACCGTAAAACTAAATTGTTCACCCCAACTAAGAAAGTCGTTTCCCAGCAATAATTTTGGCATAGAGTTACTTAGGTTGATGTACAGAATGCTTGGTTGACGGCTTTGTGAAGGGTCGTTTACACCTTGTCCATCTTTTAAAGCTATATTAACTAAGTAAAAAAGTAGATCTCTTAATTTAATTTTCTTTAAGATGTTTGTTTCTTTTCTTCATGTTATTTTATTGCTTTTATGTGTTACTGTGCATAGTTCAGCAAAAACAAGCGGTATTAAAAAAAAAAACTGTTAGAAGGCAAAACAGCTTTATTTAAGGAGCATGCACCTTATGGAGTGCAAGCAAGATTTTACCACGACATTAAAATGTATCAAGCGTAACCAACATCTGTGGCTGCCTCGTGCCAACATCACAGACGTGAGCAAAATAAGTATTTATTGCATATTTCATATGACACATACTGATAAAAATAGCAGGCAAGTAAACAGGTAGCTGCTATGAAAATATGAACGAGCAACGTTTAACTATGTAATTTTATATAACGCCTTTGACTATATATCTATGTATGTACACATAAAATACATAACAGGACATTACATTAAGATAAAAGAGCACAAAGGTACTACTGCTGTACAAAGGTGCTGGTTCTGCTGTATTCATGCTACAGATAGATAGAAAATACTTTATTATGTACACCATACAAATTCGACGGCACGGTTGGCGCAGTGGCTGAGCGATTGACTGCTGCGCTGTGTGTCGTGGGTTCGATTCCCGCACGGAACAAATATTTGTATGGCCTACAAGTAGTTGTTCCGGGTCTGGCTGTTTGTGTATGTGAGTTTAAATGTTTGTAAATGCACCCACGATACAGGAGAAATTGCTAGTGTGGGGCAATGTTATTAAAAAAAAAAAATCACATAAAATCATGGAAAACATTTCACACGGGGTGACACAATGGGCGGTGTTATCGCTAAAAGCAATCTTTTCAAGACAACCTTTGGGTGGATTAGAAGAATAGCGAGAAACAATACCGTAGGAAGTTTATGGTGTACTATTTACGTAACAATATACATACAGGGTGTAAACAGACCCTTCACAAAGCCTTCAACCAAGCATTGTGTACATCAAACTAAGTAACACTACGCAAAAATTATTGCTGAAAAACTACTTTTTTTTGGGTGAAAAATCACGTTTTACCGTAGGACTCAATACAACAAACTCAAAACGTTGTGCTGATGGTCGGATTGCATAGTACGGGCGTCGTGGAGGTGTTTATAGTAAAAATGTAACATTAAAAACATCTATTTTAATAAAAACATGTGAAAAAGTTGGAACTTTGACCCCCAATATCTCCGTAACTAGAAGGTATGGTCTAGAATAAAAAAATGATCGCAATAATGGGGAGACCAAGTGCCTTTCGGCTTCGTTGAGGGTCTTGTTACACCCTTTATGTAGGTACATAAAGCACGCTATCTTCATTGAACCTGAAATATGATGTTTTCTGAAATGAAACTCTAACAAGTATTATGTCTGTCAAAGATATGATAGGTAGCGGTATTTCATACCACCTACTTGTTAATTTGTATGTGGCTGAAGTTCACTACATTGCCTTGGCACATAAATCTTGGTCAGCAGGATGGTACATGTTTTTTCCATTAAGGATAAAATGAATATTATCTTAAACTGCCACCGTCTTTGTCACTTTTGTAAAACCGTCTACTTTGTCATACAAGTCTTATTTATACTGTCACTTACGGGATATCTTCCGTGATTGTTCATTATTTTGAGCTCCCGATATTTCGGCGCTGTTGCAAGCGCCATGATCGCGGGTTGACTGGAGAATGCGGGTGGATGGAAAAATAAATTGTTAAGAGCAGACAAATCTATCTACCCTCTTTCTTTGTCTTTTGCTACGCGCACTATTGGAACTCGACACTAAGTCACGGCAAAACACACTCACAATATCACCAGGTTTTGTGGAGTCCTTATTACGAAACCGGCTGCTACTTTTGAGCTTACTCAAAACTGGATTCCACGTACTTGACAATTTGAAGCCATCCTCTCGATTGAAATTTTTGTGTTTTCTTATTTCAATTGCTTCTCTTGTCAGCCTTGGTACGTAATATCGGGAGCTCAAAATAATGAACAATCACGGAAGATATCCCGTAAGTGACAGTATAGTTGTAAACCGTGAAAGCTTGAAAAAGTCTTATTTATTTATTTATTTTAGTACATGGTCTTTAGTATTTGCGTTCGCATTCACGGCGGCAGTTATTATACAATAACGTAGAGGATCTTTAACATCAGATCAGATTTTAGTGGTGCAAGATGTCAAAGGGGAGGTCCCCTCAGACACGATTTATTTTTGCAGTGAATTTTCTAGTTTTGCACACCCGGGAAGCTTACTTAAAACTCATTTAGTAGCTGCTAGCCGATTATAGCCTTTTTTAATCAAATCAATGATGTCGTATTCCCATCATCATCAGTTTCATCATTTTGTCCCTATGTTTGATGTTTTTTTGGTGAGCGTCATGTTCAGTGCGTTTGAATAAATGTGTTTTCTTTCTTCTGTATGCAAAAAAAAATCGGACGAATTGATAACCTCCTCCTTATTGGAGGGGTACGTATTACAATACCGACATTTAAAAGACCGTATTTTAAAATACCTATGGATGAAATCCCGAAAAATTAAATGCCGAATGCTTGTTTGGTCAAAAGTTCATTTGCCCGAAAGTTCATTTGCCCGAAAGCTTAAAATCTCGAAGATCCAAGCTAAAACTGGTCACAGTTCTAACCTAACCTACCTAACCTAACCTATTTGGTCGGAGTAAACTGAATGTTCATGTGTGCAGATTCGGGTTTTCGTCCTTTCGGGCATTTGGACATCGGTATTTTAAATTTCGTTGTTTTGGACGTCGGTATTTTAGTCATAGTTATTATGAAGTTTTGGGATTTTAATACATACCCTTTTAGAAGTAGGTTACAAAAACAAAGAACCAATACCCAGAAACTACAACCCACTTTCGCAGCGATCGTGAATGTTGTAGAATTACCAAACTACCTACTTGTGGTCATGTAAATTGGCATTCGCTAAACAAAAGGTACCGCCTGCAATCGCCACTGAGTTGCCTAGCCAGCCACAACGACACCAATTTCGCTGCCACGAGAAAATTGGCTTCCGTTCTACCTCATATCGATATTTTTCATTGATTAAGTTTACTGCTTTCTCTATTACAAACATTAATTTATATGCTAATGGCCCTGCTACGAGTTTCGGTCCAAAAAAATTTCGTGTGAAATTAATTGTATTATGCGTTTTCTGCATTATTTTTGTAGTTTTAGCGGAATCTGGTTAGCTTCAACTTAGTTCAACTTAGTAGAGGGGTTGTTCGTGTTAATTAAGGGTTTTTTTTTTCAACAACATTTGACTCAGAGTATCTGCATTGTAAATTTTAAGCCGTTCGATAGAAAATCACGTCGCACTTCGTTTTCGACATCTGACGGTGTCCGGGGCTTTCCATCTAGTATTTGCTTCATTACCTGTCTTTTGCAGTCCCCGCGGCTTCACCGGCGTGCAAAAACCTCCTTACTTTACGTTACGTTACGTGGCCGAGCGTATTGTATTTATTAAACGCTTGCTTTTTTTTGTGTTGCGATGTCAATCCGTCGACAGCCACAGACAGTTCCAGGAATTAAATAGTTCAGCAATTGTTTGAAATCCCAACATTCTCTCGGGCAAAGGTACTAAAATTTAAAATTAAATTAATTAATTAATTAATTTTTTTTATTTATTTCAAACTATCATTTTCAGTGAAAATGTTGTTAGCAAATGTAATGTGCAAAATAAAACTGACCTGATGATGCATAACCTTTTCATTTTAATGAAAACGAACAAAGTTATAATTATGATCATTATTTCTTCGTATTATTGGAACATGACGTGCTTTCAATTTATTGAATCTTACGTCAGTTTTATTTATGATAAAACCATTGTTGATGAAACTTCTCAAGTCAGTCAAAAGCAGACCACTATTCGAAAATAATTAAGGCCAGTAGATTATTCTGAGTATAATACTAATTAAATAGTCCGAATTACGCTCGTTCCTTAATTTGTACTAACTGACAAATAACACAAAGGCATAAATTGAAACATACTAATCCTTGGATGTTACTAACATGTTAATCAAGCCCGTTGATTTATTTGACGAGCGATAGTTTCAATTATGTACTAATTAGCGATAGTCAATTACATGACTGTCTGCTTAATTGATATTGCGCTACAGTGATTCTTGTGTAAAGGACTAGCCTCATGGGACAGTTGTTTCGCGGTCGGTTCCCGCATGCGGGACCCGCAAGGTCAATAGTGAAAACGCAGGAAAAATAAATTTTAATAGAAATCGAAACTTGTACGTTCAAAAAAATGCGCAGGAATTTATTACTGCCTAATACTAATGTAATAAATGCTCAAGGACCCTGTAGATAAATAACAATAGCCACAAGGGGTCAATCTTCAAAATTAAGCAGTACCTGCCAAGGTCGGTTCGTTGATGGGTGACTGTCATTAGATACCGAGTTTCCTGAGCTCGAAAAGCACGCTAAGCCATTGGTATCGGCTGTCATTGGAATATCTTTGTCAGTCGTTACCAAGCCGCTATCGTATTACCTTTAAATGGGTCGTGGAGTTCAGGTAGGCAGTCACTTCATATAATTACTAACTATATAATAACTAGTATTAAGTTGCTTTCGGTTAGACTGGAAGCCGACCCTAACAAAGTTGAGAAAAGTTAAGGCAGATGATGGTTAATAAAATAAATGCTTAAATCTCTTTTTTTTTTTCATTTACAACAGTTTGTAACTATACAGTATCACCCAGAGCTTTGTACTAATTCATTAAAAACATCGCTGTACAAGACAAACGACTTGTCACTAAGTCGACATTATCATTGTACCAGTCAACTTGTACCTTCGTGATCATCAATCATGGTTGTCACTTATCCTACAGGGAACAAGTAATCATGACGTTACGTAGGAGTCAGATGTCAAATACTACCTGGTACAGTTTTAGATATGGATCGATCAAGTTCATTGTAAAAGTGCCCTAGATAAAAATAATATAATGTCATCTACCTAGCCTTTTCCCAACTATGTTGGGATTAGCTTCCAGTCTAACCGGATGCAGCTAATAGAATAGAATAGAATAGAAATAATTTATTTGAATTGAATGTAGGTACATACATAAGTTGTTACAGTAGTAATTATTTGTTCCTACTACATTCTACCATTTGGTATGCAAAAATTTATACTTAGAAACAATTATACAACTTCAATTTAAAAGGTTTCACAACAAGTCAACAAATTATCTAGTAACAAAAAATCAAAATCAAAATAAAGTAACAAATTAATAATAATACTCTAAATGTACCATGTTTTACATAGAGCGACTGCCTATCTGCTGGGTAATACTATACCCCTTGGTAAGATTGGTTGTCAGAATTTTGGGCCACTGACTACCTGTAACGGTTGTCAAAGATCTAAAAAAGACAACCGGGACCAACGGCATTACGTGCTTTCTGAGGCACGCAGGAAACTCAGTATGTAACGGGTGGTCACCCATCCACAGACCAACCTAGTCGCACGCGGCTTAACCTGAAGATTAATCCGAGCGACTGTTATTATTTAGCCACGAGCTCCTCCTCTAGATAATATGTATTTTTACCAATTTCATTAATAGTAAATAATAAATAATTAAAAGCGAGTTTCACTAACCAAACTGAACTCGTTCAGCATATCTAAATTGTGTTTTTGGCGGGTTGACTGCGTTCAGTTTCGTTATTTATATCTGATATTTATAAGTTACATTATCGTCTCTTTTTTTTCATTTTCATTCGTAATTTTTTTTTGTAGAAAAGAAATTCGTTAACTTAAACTTCTGAGAAACTGTAGCTAAAAAAAAGTAACAAGAAGCTTTTAATACTGCAACAACATCATCTACATCTAAACAGACATAATAAATGTCGCACAAGAATAAATTAAGTTTTATAATATCAAAGTCACTTTGCTGCATGCAAAATAAAGTTGTGGAAAGGCGCCGGCTGCTTGTAAATTCCTTCAACATTTTACACGTCAAGTCAGACGAAAGGTCTTATTTACCTCTAGAATAAATGACTGTAAAATATTGCCTTGCCTAAAACACCAATGAACATTACTAAGCGCGGCTTATTCGCTGGAAAAAAGGCAGAAAAACGCCGCTGATTTCTCTGAAGCCTCAAGATTACCACTAAACGGTATCCGTTCAATTTTATTTTCAAAGAACTTTAAGGGTTTTGTCGGGAGCGCAGATATTTGAGAATAATTCGCGGGCACTCTACGCGGAATTTAAAGTACCTATAGGTGCGCGAATTCGAGTTCCGGCCGAGCGCACACCCGCGCAACATTAAGTTACGTGGTTCCGCACCATTAGCGAAGATTTCGCAGTTTCACCCTGTCTCAATTCCGTGGACTATTAAAGGGGAAATTTCATTATAAGAATGGTTCTCTTGAATAAGCGATGAACATCGCGAGGTGCGTCTGAGACTTAACGGCTGCCTCTGATTAAAGATTACATAGGTATTCTCGAATGGTGTTAAATTTAATTTTCTCCCGCGAACATTATGCGACATAAGCCTTCTGGCGTTCGAGTTTATTACTGAACTTCGTCGCAACTTTTGACTGGAACACCTAATTCATAATCACCTACGAGAATTTAGTATGTAGATTCTGGGAGACGCATATATTAGCTGTACAAGTGAATTATGCGGCGTGGAAGCATGAAATAAGTTAGTCTTTACCTACGTTAGAAGAATAGCAATTATTCGATTTTTCGTAATAAATGCATTCCTTGAAGACTGGCCAGTAACAGCGAGGTGCGAAAAAAAACAAAAAGGATGTAGTTTTTTTGAGCATAATGCGTTCACCATTATTAAGTTTAAATGATTATAAAGGCCAATACACTATGGTCAGTCAGATGAAAACTTAGTGGTTGCGTGTATCCACAGCTTAATTATTACAAATTATAATATTCTTGGGCGTTTCTCGTTGATGTATTTCACGGTAAAATTCTTGTTAATCAGATTAGTGGCTTTATAAGCTAAGATTGATTGAAACTAGAAGATGGAAACAATTGTGTTTTGTAAACCTTTCAAGCCGTCGACGCCGAGGTTATCATAATGAATTAGTAACTAAATTAAACGAAAACAAGCGAAGGAAATTAAACTTTGTTTAGTCTTTTGTTGATTTTAATTAAAACTTTTTAATTTACGTGATTGGTTATAGATTGTTTTCTGTTTGAGAGGATTCGAGCGGCAGTTACGCTAAATATTGTATGACAAAATGTAGGTACTGTAGAGACCTTAACCTTTGTGGTCATTTAGGAATTAATTCTGGCACGTTGTAAAGAAAAACCAAATTAACAATAAGTTCGAAAATAGAACAAGAAAAGTTTAGATAGGCGTCCGTCAAAGTATGTCAATGTAAATTTATGATTTCTGTTCAATAATTATCTGAATTCAATGTCTAATCCCCTTTTATTTATAACACACAAATCACTACATTACACAGCCGATCCCGATAATATAGTATTTTCAGTGAATTTTTATCTCTGAAATGACATCACTGACAAAATCATATTGATTTTTCTTTTTGTTACTATAAGATTGGTGTTGGTTTGCTTTCCAGTCGAAGAAAAATAAAGATCACTGTCATCTTACACTGAGAAGCTCTGCGAGCTGTACAGATGACAGTGATCTTTAGTATTGTTGCAATAAAGTTGTTGTTGTGTTGCAGCTGTCAGAGGTAAAATAAATTAAACTTTAGAAAAAAAACCAGCTTTTATTAAAATGAAAATAACGAAAATTAGGTTTATCAACAACGTTCAAAGCGTATACAAAGTTTTGTGTCCGTGCTTTTAACCGTTGAGGAGTTCTCTCATGAGGAGGCGGTCCTGGCTACAGAATTAAAAATGTATTGTAGCCAAAACCAAAGGTGTATGCAACATTTCTGCTCAATTGGGTGAGAGAAACTGCTTTGAATGTAAGTTGAAAGATTTGACCAAATACATAACTAACAAGGCAAGTTAAATAAAAGCATACAGGGTGTAAACAGACCCTTCACATAGCCGTCAACCAAGCATTCTGTACATCAAACTAAGTAACTTTATGCAAAAATATTGCTGGGAATCGACTTTTTTTTTTGGGGTGAAAAATCACGTTTTACGGTAAGACTCGATGAAAAGCACCCAAAGCATTGTGCTGATGGATGGATTGAATAGTGCGGGTGTCGTGGAGGTGTGTAAAGTAAAAATCTTACATCGCACATACACAAGTTGGAACTTTGACCCCCAATATCTCCGTAACTAGAAGGTTCCCAGGTATGGTCTAAAACAAAAAAATGATCGCAAAGACGGGGAGAACAAGTGCCTTTCATTTAGGTTAAGGGTCTATTTAAACCCTTTATAACAAAGAAGTAATATGTAAAACATGTATTTAGTTTTAGTACAAGCAATTGTATTTTTATCCTGCGAAGTATTCTTCATGTTCACTGTATTAAAAACTTTCGAAGAAAATATTTTCGTCTTCCGAACTATTTTGATGCTCTACCCCACAAGAGTATTATTTGGCACGTGTACCAAATGCGTATCTAATACGGTTCTATTCTCAGATATTAGGGTCGATATTTACATGACGAAGCAAAATCTTTGAGAGGTATTCAATTCATCATCTAAGCTCGCCGAAAAAGCTTGCATCCCCAGCAAAAACACTAACCTTTTTAGGCGTACATGGATCTTTTTGCGGGTAGCTAAAATCGATCTATTAATTTTAAAAAGACATCTGTTTTTCTGTTTCAGTTACATAGGAATTTCCCAGTAGCAGCCACGGAGTGTGGATTTGAGCTGATGGCAATAGGGCCGTTTCCTATTACATGAAATTTAAACATAACTGTCGAAAAGTGGGTGTACAATAGTACACCTCTGCCTTACCCTTCGGGGATTTCAGGCGTAATGTTATGTTACTTAAGTCATATCACCCAGAGACAACCAGATAACATAGAAAAACTGGTTGTAGTGAGAAAAGTGGATAGAAGACCAAGCAGACGTTCACCCACTCGGCCGAAGATAGACTGGCCTGGAAACAACTCGTCAAAAAAAGCCATAAAAGCCTTTAAAGACGGGCACGAGCTCCACGATCTGCCTAGCCTTTTCCCAACTATGCTGGAGTCAGCTTCCAGTCTAACCAGATGCAGCTGAATACCAGCATTTTACATGGAGCGACTGCCGACCTGACCTCCACAACCCAGTTAGCAGTTAGCTGGGCAATACGGTACCCCTTGGACTGGTTGTCACACTTTCGTGCCACTGACTACTTGTAAAGATCTACAAATGACAGCCGAACCAACCAACGGCTTAACGTGCTTTCCGAGGCACGGAGAAAACTCGGTATGTAATGGGTGGTCACCCATCCACGGACCAACCTTATAAAGTGCAGTTTAACCTGAATATCGACTCGATCAGCTGTCATTATTTAGCCACGAGCTCCTCCACTACCTTCAGTATGAGGAAACGGAAAAGTGACGGATTTAATCAATTGTCCAACACGTGTATAAATTTCGATTTTGACGCACTGTACGCTATCAATATTTTTCATGCTCTTTGTACGTAAAATATTGGAGATTAAAAATAAAGCACCGAGTACCGCCCGCATTCGCTTTACGTCGCGCAAACAATAAACATTTTTATCAGGAGTGTGTTGCGCGATAAAAAATCATTATTTTAGTGTCACTGACAGACAGTTTTAGGGAAATGGAGTGTAACATGATATTTTACTAAAGGATCATTACCATTTCTGATTTATTTACACAGTTATTTATTTATTTATTAACTTATCATCACTAACAACAAGATCTATGCTGTCTGCTACGTCATTAAGTACACGCAAGGTACGCGTTACATGGTCGCGGGACTCATAGAATTACCGTGACCCTGGAACATAAAGGGCTACTGAAGGACACCGTGGATTTTAGTCAGTACAAGTCTGACAGTCCCTCCCGCTCTGAGGGTGGGAGGACTCATTTGATGATATTACCACGTTAAAAAAAAAAAAAAATAGGTACGTGTTACAGGGGCTTTACTCAGTAGATTGGTCCTACTACTGGGCATCGCCAATAGACGTCATTAAGGGTCGTGTTTCAAAATACGTCATCATTCTCTTGCCCTTATCCCAATTTGTTTGGAGTCGGCGCAGCATGTCTTCTTCTTCCATTCTCTATTACTTGTCATCTCATCGGACACATCGTTTCTTTCTTCTACACCGTCCACATTCCGTCCACATTCATACTCAAAACTCCGCATATGCCCATATCAAGCCAAGTGAATACCATACGTGTTTCAAAATACTTCCTGAAGGTATATCATACACGCCAGGGCTGCGGGACTGTTCGAAAGAGATACCGTGGCCCTGGAAATCAAAGGGCAAAGAAGGAATATGGATGGGTTTTAGTCAGTACAAGTCTGACACTCCCTTCCGCTCCGCCCAGAGTGGGGGGGGGGGGTCATTTGATGATTTCGTCCATCCGAAAAAAAAAAAAAGGTATATCATTCATCAATATATCCAACCAGCCAGTATCCTCAATCTGTAATATCACTTCTGGGAAGTAAGTCTAGCTTCATTCCATGTTAATGAGCTTGGTCGACGAAGATGTCTTCAAATCTTGGTCAAACACTCTAAAACTAGGGCTGGGAAAAGTATGATTTTGATTAATTTCTAGACGCTAACTAGGGCAGGAAACAAAACGTTAATATTCCTAGTGTCAGGTGTTTATGATACTGATCAATTAATTTCAGTTGAGGTGCTTATAATGAATTATTACGCCCTTCTAATTAAACTTTGCCGATTTCGATTACGATTTTATTTATGGTATGATTATTTTGATAGTAGAATTTATTAGAGTAATTAATTTGAAATATGTTTCTAATTTAGATGTAGATTCTCTCATTAGTACTGTTTAGAACATACTAATGTATTATC
Organism: Noctua comes; assembly: GCA_963082995.1. NCBI lineage: Eukaryota > Metazoa > Arthropoda > Insecta > Lepidoptera > Noctuidae > Noctua > Noctua comes. Next base: position 8,616,585 of record OY720280.1, on the reverse strand, counting down.
ATTAACACTAGAAACGGGATATTTACCATGTTCACTGTTTGGTTTGAGTTCCCGATATTTCGCCGCTATTGCAAGCACCATGCATGTCGGGAATTCAAAAGAAACAGTAAACATGGTAAAAATCCCGTTTCTAGTGTTAAAATTAATATTTTTTTTTATTTTTGAATGTTTTTTATATTGCTTTTTCTAAGGAATATTTGTAAAAATAAAAAAAATGTAAATAATTTGTAAAAATATAAATAAAGGAAATAATACATTAATATGTTCTAAACAGTACTAATACAGTAACAGTACTAAGAGACCATGACAGTTTAACAACTAATAATAATAATATACTAATGTGTATTTACTTGATTGTGAAATTAATTTTCGGCGTGCATGTATGACCAGCTGTATGAAGGTGGTCAAGGCGAAAGGACTATGTGGATATCGGCACGTAGTGTTCTGCAGTTTTTGCCTACCCGCATGGGATAAAGTAAACGGATTTTCGACGTTATTTTATTATACTTTTGACTCAAAATTGAATAGCACTAACAGATAGCGCTGAATGGATAGAAAGGTACGTTTTTTCTGCAGAGCTTATTGTACTACATTAATGTATTGTGTCATCTATCAGACAATTCCAAGATCTTAGATCTCTCCTTGTTCGATGGGCGACGTTTCTATTGCATTGAACTAAGACGCATCGCAGCAAACGCGATCAGACGATACATCACTCCGTATCGATATTCGATACAATTCTATCAAGGAAAGACCCTGCAATAGTGCAGTTACATCACTGCTAATTAGTATGTGTACAGGCTACCTATCAACAGCACAAATTAAAGATGGCACTTATTACGAAAATGCTACTTACTACATATAAGCTAATAATTATGCTATAATACTGCTTACTTTGACAGAAATCGTGCCGATAAAAATATTAAAGCGTTCACTGATGGAGATCTGATAGATTTCTATGAGTCTAAAGACGCAAATTGCCAAAAGAGAATATGTAACAGTGTTTTTCTTCGCATTGGTCACAAATTCCTTTCCCATACCTGGTGATTTTTTAAATATTCATCGACAAAATTGGACGTTCACGTTTCGATCAATACGACGGTGATGAGGTTACTTATTCGTAGAAAAGATTCAGCATTTCATACACATTGTAGTGGCAGACAGATGTCGCGTTCCAAAACTTAGGAAATTGGATTGTGACCGGTGCGGTGGTTCGTACGGAAATAATCCGCTTTCAACGTATTATTTTTGTACTCTGGCGAACATTTTAGTTTTCAGTGTTCCGAATTTTCATATCACTGTCGATGTCACGTCGACCGTGGCAGCTGTCAAAGCCAAAAACGATTGCGATACAATAAATATCTTTAACGAAATAATATGATATGCTGTTTGAACAAAAGTATTTTGAAACTAAAATGAATATTGAGATTGAAATTCGACGTGATGTCAACCTTTTTTGCCAAAGGCGCGCTGTTTTAAGGATGCTTTAATATCGTGAATGTTTTTACTCGTTTAAGTTTCAAAAAACTCCCAAGATTCAAGTTTCATTTTAGAAACTGTTGCTTCATATATACAGGAAGAAAGTTATAATACTTTTCACACCCCATACAAAGTAAGTCAAGATTTTAACTACATTAAGCTGCACACCCTAAGCTTTACCATTTATTTCTTACGGAACCAACGTCGCAAGTAAAGGCATTTATACTTGAGTGGCTTTTTCATTTTACTTGCTTTCACGGCCAAATGGAATGTGCGCAACATTTCAAAATAGACGTTGAAAGTAAAAAGAGTAAAAATCAGCGTCCACGATATAAATCATGTCATTTACACAGTTTAAAAGCTCGGCTTGACTAATGGCCTTTTACGAAAGGTTCAAATCGAAAGCTTTTGGCATCGTGTTGTCTCTTTCTAACCTGCAGTTGGTATAGCAACAAGTTTATGGTGTAATTTGAGTACAGGAAAGTTCGTTTGATATGTTAAAGTTCAGCTTGCATACCTGAATGTAGCGTAGTTAGAATTTCTACAGAGGTTACAGTTGGTTTTACTACATAAATGTTATTACTTTAGACATTTCTAGATTTCCCTGTTGCCTCGAATATAGCTCCATTTGGCACCGCGGTAATTTGCACTACCTAATTCTTATGTCGTTTTCCTCCGTACCTGGGTCGTGTTTTCTGTACTCGGGTGGCCAAAATGGCGAGTAATTGTAAAATTAGTGGCTACGACCACTTGCATCGTCGTCCATGGTTAGCTAACAGTATTGTGGAAGCATTTTTTGCTTACTGAATCACCAAAACACTGACTTAGTAGCCCTAAGTCAGTGTTTCGGTGATTCAAAACACTTCTTTTGGTGATTGAGTTATTATAGCAATATTCAATCAGATGATCTCGGCTTATTTAGGCACAGTATGAATCTATTTACCTACATATATAAATAGCGATGTGAGCTAGGCGTTCCCGTCAGATGTGAGTCATTTCATTACCTAGTTCTGGGAATTTCAACTCATGTAAATACAATTTCGGCTCACAAATTTTTGTCTGTACAAAGCGCCTTCTATTGAATAGTTTTCCCAGAAAAGCGCAAATAAGGAGCCCTGGAGAACCTACCTACCTCGTTATTTTGCCGTTTTTTGTGCCGTATTTCTATAAAAGTACGTCAATGCTCAGGTAGTTGTTGTGCCAACGTTTTGACAAGGCAATTCATTAGGCACAACTTTTCACAGATACACATAGGGCCAATGTCTGTCAGCCTGATAAAGTTTGTATTCAGTAAATCCGAACTTTGTTGAAAATGTTATTGCGAATTTTGCTTTTAGTGGTACAATGTTTTGTTAGGTTTGAGCGTAGTCTTTTTTTGTTGATGAGTAGTTCGCAGAAAAGTAATATCTTTTTCTTAATGTTTCGTTTATTTCGTAATAGAAAAATATTGACTACTACATTATAATTGATCTTGGGCTTGGAATTCTCTGGTGAGTGGTGGTATTATTTTAAAACTCTGAGTCGGTATTAACATAATACCACCACCAGTTTGTTCTTAATATTGCAAAATTAGATCATTTACAATATTTATATAACATTGAAACTGATGCAAAATGAAGGTACATAAGCTATATTATTGCAGTTTGTATGTATATTTGTTTTTTGTGTGCAATAAAGAAAAAGGTAATACCCTTGCGCATAGCTTTGTTTTATGACTACTCCGGTGATGTGTAAAAGTAACACTGTTAATCGACTTTTGTTGGCAACCGTAATACAATTCGATATTCATTATTCTTTGCAATATAAATCCTGCAACGGTTTTCCCATTTGTATTTTCTCCCACATTTTAGTTTCGATGAACATTTTTTGTTCCCTAAATGCGACAAACAGAAATAGGCCAATTGTTTGACGTGACAGCGTTTTTCATGCTTTTTGAACCGTTTAGCTTTTATTTATTTTCAAATATTTTACTGTATTCGAATAATTCCTTTTCATTTGTTTTTAGTGTCGGTCAAATCTATGTTAGAGCTATTTAGTTGTAAATTGCAATGTGGATTAAATAACTTTTTTGAGAGAAATGAGAACACAAAACAATCCTAACATTCTTGCGATGTAAAGAACGGGTTAGCAAATAGAGGCTTGAAGACAGATAAATATTCACCGTTTTTTGTAACAGTCAGATTTCGTAAGATAAAATTGTATCTCTGGAAAACGTGAGACAAAACCCTACCAAGGACTTAGCGCTATATCCCTGAAAAAAGTAAGTCTCAGGCACGTAGTGAAAATAAATATTCAATTATAAACGAAGCCAGTATGAAGCCCAAAAAGAAGGTAAAGATTTTTCTAAAAACTTCCATTCCACATCAGCATGTAGTGAATTGAATGTGAGTGATGGCTGAAGGTAGCATACCTTATTCATGAGCCAGGTAAACGGATTATGTAGTGAACCGCACTTTTAGCATAATCCTAAAGTTGAAAGTTTGTTTGTTTCGTTGAACGCATTAATCTCAGGAACTACTGGTTCGAATAAAAAAAAATATTTTAGTGTCGGATAGTCCATTAATTGAGGAAGGCTATAGGCTATATAACACCACGACCAAAGCCGCCGAGCAAAAAAAAAAAACAAATCAGAAGCGGCGGGTGAAACCGCGGGGCACAGTTAGTGTTAACATAATTTAAAAGGGTATGCAAATCCGCTAACAACATGGTACCTCAACTCATCCAAACAAACTCAAACAAATTATATTCAATACGAAAATAATAACAACTAATTATTATATCAAATAACTTTGGGAACAGGTAGATAATCAATTTACAACTTGGAATAAACTTTGTCACCTAAAGCGTGAAAGTTTTGAATATTTAGTTAGTTTACGAAACATCATTTGCAAAATTGTAATATTTGGGTGGTTAACGGGTTCAGATGTTCAACGAATAATCTGAAGAGATTCCTCTAAGAAAATAGATTCATTACTCTCTGTGGCCTCAAATTAGAATTTTCACCAGTTCTTGGTTCGTAAAAGGTAGTTGTGGCGGTCAGTTTGTAGTCAGTGGATGGGTGGCCACTTTTCAGACATCAAGGGTTCGAATCGCTTCAGTGCTTCGGAAAACGATAATTTCGTTTTCCGAAGCACTGAAGCGATTGAAGAAGTATTGTTCCCGATCGTCAATCAAATAATTGACTGTAGCACCCATTTTTCCAGTCATTATCACCACATGATATTTATTTTGTAAATTGGTCGTGAGAGATTGGCCGGACAAAACCGCACGGACAGAATAGTTTATGTAGTATGGGGAGGCCCTTGCCAAGCAACGTTTAAAAAAAATGATAAAAAAACAAATATCTTCTGAAATAAGATGGGTCGGTATGTTTCCCATACCAATACTGTGAGGAGAAATACATCAGAAGTGTTACTATCCAGGGCTGCGGGACTGTTTGAAAGAGATGCCGTGGCCCTGGAACACAAAGGGCAATGAAGGAACATGGATGGGTTTTAGTCAGTAGAAGTCTGACATTCCCTTCCGCTCCGCCCAGAGTCGGGGGGGGGGGGGGGGGGTCATTTGATGATTTGCCAGCCGAAAAAAAAAATAAGAGGTGTTACTCTTTTAATGTTCAGACATAATGTACATAAAGGGTGAAAATAAACCCTTAACATAACCTAAAGGCACTTGTTCTCCCCATCTTTGCGATCATGTTCTAGACCATACCTGAGAACCTTCTAGTTACGGAGATATTGAGGGTTCCAACTTTTTCACAATTTTTTTAAAATACATGTTTTTAATGTAAGATTTTTAATTTACACACCCCCACGACCCCCGTACTATTCAATCCATCCATTAGCACAATGCTTTGAGTGTTTTCCATCGAGTCCTACCTTAAAACGTGATTATTCACCCCAAAAAAAAAAGTCGATTCGAAAAAAGTAAATTTACTTATTTTGATGTACAGAATGCTTGGTTGACGGCTATGTGAAGGGTCTCTTTACACCCTGTATGTATAATCTTGGTCAAAATATGGGGACAGGACAACAGTGGAATGATGCTCAGTAACAGTTTAATATTATCTAATCTTATGTCTGTCTGTTTCCCTCACCACTAACGTCATGGTTCATAATTCCCATCTCAGTCAAGGGGATCTTCACACAAATCCCTTTGCGCCAACCTCTCAAGACAAGCTTGCTTATTCTCTGTCATCGCACGGATTTTGTCTTCATTACGATCTTCAAAGAAAATTCCCTTTACTATCAAATAAAGTGACCTGATTTTACTGTCTTGTTGGTCTATTGGTTGCAAGCGCCACTGGTGAGGATGAGGTTCTGGGTTCAATTCTCTGGTAGAGAAAATTTTTAACCGGGTTTTTCCATTAGGAATTTCTCAGTAGCAATCCGAAATCTGGATTTATGCTAGATTAATGGCAAAAGGGTTGCCCCTAATTACAACATAGGACTTCCACATTACTGGTACAAAGTGGATTACAAGGTGTAAATGGTCCCTTCACGAAGCCAACAACCAAGAATTCTGTAAAACATTTGCATGTGCATTCTCACACTAAGTAACTCTTAGCAAAAAATATTGCTGGAAAACGACTTTCTTTTTTGGGTTGAAAAATCTTGTTTTATGATGAAACTCAATGTAACTCAACACTGTGCTGATGGATACACGGGTCGTGGAGGTATCGAAAGTAAAGTTATAACATTAAAAATTTGTTAAAAAAAGTTCCAGGTGTGGTCTAGAACAAAAGAATTACCGTAATGACGGACAGAATCAGTAATTTGCGCTTCGCTTATGATACATATTATTTACACCCATTATATCTCGTATCTGATCTAAAAAACAAAAGTGTTTGAAAGCCTTATTATATACTGGCAAACAATTTTTAGGGTTGAGCATTCATTTTCCATCTGCAAGTATGTATGAAATCAAATAATTATAAAGGTACGTGTTCAGAAAATAATCATAATAAAAACAAAAACAAAATAAAATTAAATAAATAAATCAAAAAATATAAATCAAAAACAATCTTCAATCCGTTTTATTAGATCAACATACATACAAGATCGATAAATTCAAAATCGATCCTTGGTCGCCTAATGGGGCAAACGCATTTTCTCACCAGGACATTTAATGTTTAGCGGCACTACAAAAAGTACTACAGAGCCATCTATGACACAAATGTAGAACTAACATCAAAATTCTAAATCGTGCAGTTAAAGTTATCCACGACATAAGACTATATGGAGAAACCCGACAACAACTGTCGGACAGTTATAGCCCACCAGACAAAACACCCCTCTGGTCGGGGATCCTCCCTTTTCAATGGGGGGAAAAGAACTTTGCACCCTGTTCTTCAAAAAATCAAAATCAAAATATTTTATTTCACGTAGGCCTCTTTGGGCACTTATAAAACGTCGACAAAAAGGTGCACGGTTCGGGTTGATCGTTTCCTATGGAGAAGAACCGGTAAGAACCTCCATGGTTACTCTTTTCAAATCATTTGCTATTACAATATTATCATGGATACAGCATTTGTACTTTAGTATGGGGGAACATACCCCTGCAAATGAAAGAAGCAATGAACGTTTCCCTACTCATCAGTTATTTCCTATTAAATTCTAATTATCAGGTAGACAGAATATCATTTCATATCAAATATTCATTGACACTCGTTCAACTAAACCTTCCATTCAGCTTTCAAATCGATTCTCATTGCACAACTGCATATTCGTATTCAAAGGCAATCCGACCGGCTCGCTCCCATCACTACGAAAGAATGCAGTATTCCAGATTGCTTCAAAATGAACCGTGAGTAATAACGGTGCTGCGAGCTTTATGCCTCGTTATGAAGCAGTTCTTTTGCTGGCATTTAATGTGCTATTAGTGAATCAAAACTTTTACCTCCATTCCGTTTCGAGCTAGACTGGAAATTACAGGCGAAACTTTTGTGTAGCCGATTACGTTACATGGATTTTTTGGATTTTTGTAAGGAGCTGTTACTTGTTCGTGTGTGTTTTCAGTTTTGTGGAATTTAGGTTAAAGCAATAACAAACATATTGGATTAAGAGAGGCCGAAGACTGATGATTATGATTTGGTGTTGGTTCTTATCCCGCGTTACTTTTTGGAAACATAAAAATTTGTCATCATCGCGTGGAAAGATACCTAGGTACATTTTCCGGAAAAGTTTTTTTTTTTTAAGTAAGATTACCAAAAACATGATTAAACTTTACAGTGTAAAATTATTTTTCACAGTGTGTGTGTGGGTGTGTGTGTTTTGAGTGTGTGTGTGTGTGTTGTGTGTGTGTGTGTGTTAGCGTACTACTACCTCGTTGGTCTAGTGGTCGCAAGCGTGACTGCTGAGCATGAAGTCCTGGTTTCGATTCCCAGGTCACGCAAAGTGTTATCGGGTTTTTCCATCAGGAATTTCTCAGTAGCAGCCACGGACTCTAGATTTGTGCCTGATCGATGACAATAGGCTCGCCCCCTATTACATGACACTAAAACATTACTGAAAATGAAATGTACTAATGTTGTACCCATTAGTACATTTCGCCAGTATCTAACGCTTCGAGGATTACAGGCGTGACGTTATGTTATGTGTTAAAAAGAATAAACCGATGGAAAACACTGTAAATAGCAGTGACGAAGGTTCCATACAACTCAATTCCTACCGGCTTACCTTTGAAAACTGGCACAGTCAGTATTTTATAGACAAATAATAAAATCACTTTAAGACTTTTCCGGCTTACATCTTAAAAAATTTACCCTTCGCTACTGGTAAATAGCATAGGTATTACTGAAATGTTTCCAAAGGTCGAAGAATGTTCGAGCAAAACAAGGCCGACTCCAAACAGTATTTAACATAAACTTACCTATTCCCTAAATAGGTACTCATTAAGCAGTTGACGAACACCCGTTATTTACTCACTAATCAGCCGAAAACAAATTCCAACTAAAATTACCGTCGCGTTGACTAAAACGAATTAATAACCCTAATTCCGTTGATGGCCATTTATTGGTGGATGACGTCAATAAATTACGTGGTTGCTCCGTATATTTGGACTATTAAGTGCGCGTTTGGTAAGCAAACAATAATATTATTCGATGCTATTACTGTGCTGTGGGTATTATTGCCGCAATTGAAAGCGCTTGGTGCAGATAAGATTATTTATCCGTTGTACGATTTGCCGTTCTATGCGGTAGAATTCAGTGAATTAACTGTTTCGACGCAGACAAAAATATAGTGACAAAAAATTTAAAAGAGTATGCTTAGATGGTTTGATCTTGTGGAGAGGATGAGTGAAAGACGACTAGAAAAAGGTATTTACAAGCCAGATATTAGTGGCAGCGCCGGTAGTGGACGCCCTAGAAGGACATACACTGACCTTATTGGTGAGGTTGTGTGTATGACTAGGTGTATGAACGTGAATGAGGCAAAAGGAGTATTTAACACCGCAGCTGGTGGGGTTCTGTGGTTTCTGCCTACCCCCAGATGGGAAAAAGGCGTTAATTCATGTATGTATGTATACAAGGTGTAAACAGACCCTTCACATAGCCGTCAACCAAGCATTCTGTACATCAAACTAAGTAACTTTACGCAAAAATTATTGCTGGGGATCGACTTTTTTTTTGGGGTGAAAAATCACGTTTTACGGTAGGACTCGATGGAAGGCACTCAAAACATTGAGCTGATGAATAGATTGAATAGTACGGGGGTCGTGGAGGTGTCTAAAGTAAAAATCTTACATTAAAAACATGTATTTAAAAAACTTGTAAAAAAGTTGGAACTTTGACCCCCAATATCTCCGTAACTAGAAGGTTTCCAGGTATGGTCTAGAACAAAAAAATGATCGCAAATACGGGGAGAACAAGTGCCTTTCGGTTACGGGTCTATTTACACCCTATCAACGCAGCATTTTACAGAAAGAACTAGGCTGCAAGTTACGACAATACATCCATTCTTCTTTTGTTTCGTTCTCTTTCATACTTTGGTCATGGTCATACACACAAGCCGGTTGCGAGTAGGTACTACGACCTTTCTGATGAACATCACCTTCCTCTGCCTGCCCATGTCCCATGTTATTTGGGGTCGGCACAACACGTCTTTTTCTTCCTTTCTCGCCTGTCAACCGTCACGCAATCATTTACACCATTTTCTTCGTTGTTCAGGAATAATGATGCAATATTAGCAATTGGTTTATTAGGATATATTGCTGAAGGACATCATCATCATCATTATCATCATTTCAGCCGAAAGACGTCCACTACTGGACATAGGCCTCCCCCAAGTGTCGCCACATTGACCGGTCCCGTGCGTCTTGCATCCAGCGGATCCCTGCAACCTTTACCAGGTCATTGGTCAAAGAAGGACATCACCAATACGAAAATTAGCTGTGTAGGTATGTCCTTTAAAAATTGTCTTTTCACTGTATTGTTCATGGATTTACCTGCAACGTGTTTTGGGGATTGTCCCACTAGTTTTAGGATCAAACGGAATCCTTATTCATAAGCTATTCAGGTGGCGAGGTCGCAAGCTGAACTCGTTTGAAAAAGGCTACAGCCAAAAGTTTTTTCCCGAACGCTGGAGGGATTTTGAAACATGTTTCATTCAAAGCAGCATCGATGCAGTCGCTAAAACGCGGCGATACTTCGACCGAAACGCTAAGAGTAGAGAGAGAGAGAGTAGAAAACGCTATTCAGCTATGCTAAAAGTTTAATGTGTGCCCAGCGTTAGTTTTGTTGTTCGACGGTAGTCGGCTAGTCCCGAGTTGTCATTGGCTAGTTTTGATACCAAAGAGAATTTTATTAGGCTGTGACGTCCGGTGAAGTTTTGAACTACCCGCACAGTTTTCATTACGAACACGGAGAACTTTGTAGATTAAAACTACCCACCCCGGCTTTGCATAGGTGCAATATACACCGTGACTTTTGAGTCATCTTACAACGGCAGCCCACTTCATGTATCCAAAGACTACTAAACATTCATAAAAAAAAAATGGTATTTTTGAGATTTTAATAATTTAAAAATAAAAATATTATTCAGTATTATGACGCATGACGTAGGTAAAACACCCTGTTGCGAGCGATGATCTACTGGAGTCGAGCGCTGGGTAGGTATGTTCTCCCGTTTGACACGTAAACATCATTAACAGGAAGTTTCATAATTTTGTTCTAATGTATTATTTATTTTTCTTTGTACCTATTATGGCAGGTAGAAAAAAAAATAGCGCCTAGAGCTATTTTATGTCGGGTAAATTGAGTGGACTACTTTTGTAAGACGACTAAAAAGTCACGGTGTATACTTTTAAACATTACTCTTGAATCACTATCTATTAAAAAAACGCATCAAAATACGATGCGTAGTTTTAAAGATCTAAACACCCATAGGGACAGACAGCCGGAAGCGACTTTGTTTTATACTATGTAGTGATAGTGATGTAGGAACATTTCATAAAGATGAAGCAGTAAAGTTCAATCCTAAAACTCTGCAGCAAACAGGAACAGGTAAATAAAATGCTTTTAACTTGTTCCCAATAAACTTCAAATATTGTGTTTCGAAACGTCTTCAATGTTTTATTTGTTTTGTTTCTCGGTTCTCATAAATAATGCATGGTGATACCCGTTGGAAGACAAGATGGGGAAATTATTTAAATAAAGATTTGATGGATCCGGTTTACAGTATCGTAAAATTATTTGTATTTACCCACAATGGTTTACCTTGTCAGGACTTTGTGGACAAATAATAAATATAATAGCCAGTGATAATTATTTGTATAATAATTATCACTAGCTTCGGTGAAGGAAAACATCGCTAGGAAACCAGCATACCTGAGAGATCTTTCTCGACGGCATTTAAAGCCAAGTCAGAGGCCCATGGGTGGCATAAAAACTCTGACACCAGATCAGGCACCAACCACACGATAAAGAAGAATTGTGGACAAAAAGTCTAATACTTAAAATAAATGTAATAAGAATAAACTACTCTACTGCTCTATTCATCAAACTAACAATCGCTGGCAACAACAATCAGCCCTAAAATCGAATCATTAATTTGCAGATGAGGCCACTCCTACGCACAACTCTTCCTTCGCAATGTCCTATTCCAAACAGCTATAATTTATCTTAATTTAACTTTTAGAACCTCCATTCTATCTGCCATTAATTCTACATTGTTTTCTTACGAAAACAGCATCTTAGTCATTCCGCGATTGTCCTAGATAACAATCTACTGAAACATAAAGTTTGTTATCTAAAATCAAATTCGCTTTTGGAAAGAAAACTTACCTTTTAAACGAGCTCAATTTATAGTAGTTCGAGCAATAAATTGTCTTGCTCCAAACACTTAAAGTTTAATAATGACCCAATTAACTTAAATTAAACACTGGAACCCAAAAACCCTTGTCTCAATCAATCAATTTTCTAAAGCCTTTGGAGATTAGTTTGATGTTCAATAGCTTATGTAAACAACGGGCTAAATTAAACATAATTCAAGTTCATCACTTAAACAGACTAACTAACTCGTCGGTGATTCTAATAGGCGTGTTTGTTTAAAGTTTATACTTACAATAAATAAGAATTTATAACGTTATTTAAAAAAAAAACAGTGCATCCACTTAATTACATATTTTCCTTTTTAGGCGTTCGAAATTGGAATTTTAGTTTTTTTATTTTATTCGAACGAGGCACGAGCATATTGAAAATTCATTGTTAACATTTTAATTTTATGCTAGCCGAGTAACCGAACACATTGCTCTCTCGCATATATTATTCAAGCTAGTGTTGTACCGACACACCACAGCAATTAATAATGTTCAACTTGTTAACTAGTTGCAGCTGAAAAAAACTCGCTTGTAACAAGTGAAGATGGAGAGAACTAATCAAATTAAAAGTTGTTTCCTGCTAGTACAAAAGTTTGGGACCACATTAACCCCACACACTACAGTTTTTTCACGAAAGCTGTTATGAAAACCAATTGACTTCTAATAAAGGTCGTTAAGTTCGAAGTTCAGAATTAAAGGAAATGAGGCTGTGACATGGGTCCGGATATTGGTGGCCAGGGCAAAAATAGTCCGTACTCTTTTAGTAAAGAAGCTCAAAATGGAAAAATTCCGTGCAGAAAACGAATACCTTTATGTTGTCGATTTTATGTCATGGGCGAAATGATTTGATTTCTAGAAAGTTTCTTGGTTCTGTTAAGGCTTCTTTTACTAACTCGTGTCGTAATCCACGAGTTACACGAGTATTTTTGTTTATATTACTACGTAAATATGGCAAAGCATGAAGACTTACAGCTGTCTCTTTTAAATAAGACGTTGTTTTGAAATATAGCAGCCAAACCTTAAGCTCGAACAAAAGTTTGTTTGAGTTAGATGCAGTTTATACTTTATCTTCCACTCAGATTACGGCTGCACCAGTACAGCGTCTCCAAAGACCAAAATACATTCACCATTTACAACAACACTGCTTTTAAAATATACCAAAAACAAAAGTCGTCGCGATTGTGGAGATAATTCAGCATTTTATTCGACCAATCAGTGCAGTAATAACAATTACAGAAGAACAGAAATAGGGATATTCTGCACTATTTTGTCCACGGGGAGCACTTAGCACCAGAGTTTCACACAGATATTGCTTCGTGGCGAATTTATGTATAAACTAGCAGCAATTGAACTAGTGGCTGAATATAACGAAGCTTCTGTAAGTTGGTCTAAGTTTTGATTGGAAACATTTATATAAGATTTATTCGGTGGAACAGTTATTTACTTACTCTAGGTACGTCCCACGCAGCCTGTCTGTAGTCAGCTTCAATCTTGGTGGCTTATTTTCCACAATACGAGCGCTGTGCCACTGTCTCGCATGGTGTCACGGCATTATTCTGAGCGATGGCCGTTTTGTGTGGATGTGACGCATATTTCCCCTACTTTTCTTGCTTAATTGACGTGATTTGTTATTTTTAGACACCTTTTTAACATTCTCTGAAACTTATTTTAAAATTATAGAATAAGAATATTATGCCTTTCTTCAATATACCAACAAAAACCACAATATGTCGTAAATATTTGCACAACCCACTCCACAAATACCGACACTATCAACTCTGATGGCAAACAAAAGGCACACGACTACAAAACCGCTTCGCAGCTTCATCGCATTACACCGTCAACTGGTGACGTTTCGACGTTCGTCGACACAGATGTGAGCCACCTTTCCCGTGGCATACCATTTCCGTGGCATTTGCTCCCAACATTCAGTCCTTTGAGGCGAAACATTTTTCAGTATTTGACGGCGACTCAAGGCGCGGAACATGCCTCGGAATGATATTTGAAACGTAATGTTGTGTCGAAACATGTTTAACGTGTTAAATGTACGTCTAGACAAGGTGGCCAAGTTAGTTATACAATTTAATTTTATTTTATTTGACGCTTCCCTCCTTCCTTTCTCAATTTAATACTTTTTTCAAATCTCTTCAAAATGAGTCATATCATCCATCCATGGCATCTCATAATCTCATCTGGGCCTAAATATGTGTCGTTTTCTGAAAAAAATCAGGTTTAAACAGTGAATAAGTGCCATTAAAAGTACCTAAAGTATATAAGTTTATTCTTATTTACCATTTCGAAAGTCATTTTCACACTCACACTCCCAAAAAGTAAAATCATTAGTCCCACTTCACCCATTTGAAAATAAATTATTGTTTACCGATGCGGTTCTTTCACACAATCGAAACGTGAAACTTTTCGAACTTCACTTATCGATTTAATGCGTACCTGTTCGGTATCGAAAGCAAAACTTTTCACCCCACTAATTAAACTTCAAACTTACTCCCGTGAATTTCGCTGTTTCTTCAGGATTATTTCGTAAATAAAAGAAAACAGTTTCAGAATAATCCCCCAGTTCTAATTAGTTTTTGAAATCCTAATTGATTGAATTCGAAAACAATTTTGTTTTGGTATTAGTTCATTTTAAATGTTCATTTCGTGTTTTGTTCATCTATAAAGACCTATTGAGCGTTTACACTGTTCTATTTGTTTATTTCTATTGTCATTATTTTAAAATACGAATACTGTGTTCTAAACAAAAGATAGTTACTACAGCTAGATCGTCCGTTGTTTCTAACGAACGATTGATGAATGGCTCCAAGATGAATGAAGGCTAACCTCGTAAGGTTACAAGTAATTTCAGCTGGAGACAGTATCACTCCGGTCCTTCTCAGTCCCTTGTCTGCTTGATAAATTGATGTCCGACCGCTGTGATGTATTAATATCGACCTAAACATGCTGTTAACTTTCCTTGTTTCATCTCATCGAGATAGGTGACAATTTTTCCTTATGGCTTGTGGAACTGTTGGTAGTACGATACGGTTGGGTTTATGGTGGGTAAATAGGGACCTCAGTCGAATACAAATGTGTCTACGCAGTATGGATGTACATGAGGTAAGATTGCTCGGATATTTGTGTTGTTTTGTTCTTGTATTTTACCTCAAACATTTACGGGAAACACGGATAAGTTACACAAATAGTCGCTGATATTTTTGCTTGTTATTTAAAAATAAAAAGTTAAAAAAAAAAAAAAACAAATGGAAGAAGCGTTACAGTTACACAGTCGTTAAGTCATATTAAAGGACAACTAAAAAAACAATAATTTCTTTTGACGTGACATCTTATGAATCTTTTTCTGACAATTAACAATAGACACTGAACAGTCGTGAACATTCTGTTAATTTTATCTGGTGTAAACTCAGTTGGAGTCAGATTCAGTAAGAGGTGGGTCAGTTTTCAGAATTTACACCGCAATTTAAAGGTCATACTCGTATAACAAGAAATATTCTGAATCGGTGACCTGGTACTGTCACAGTCTGATAAATTGCTAGTACTTAGAATTATTTACTTTCTTGGGCAGAAAACGTTTCTAAAACCACATAGCATTTTGTAACAACTTCATGTCTACATGGGCGATGATTGGGACGGCGTTCTTTTTTGCCAACACATGAAGCATTTTTTTTTGCGTAAATTATTATATCGACATTTTTGTCAATTCCTAACTAACGCATAGTCAAGGGGTTATTAATGTAACAGGATACAAATATATTTGCATTTGATATGATTTATCACCGTGTATGACTGTACTACACATTCGTACCGAACTGAACTGATTTTAAAATGTTGTTGAATAACTCTTGATTTCGACGACGTCCTCGATCTTATGACGTCACAGAACATTCAATATGGCGGCCGTGAGTCATCACGGCGTATTTTATACATGTAAGTATTTTTTTCATAGTCTGAGTTTAGAATATTCCTCAATTTTTCATCACTCGGTTGGATCATTCAGGCCCCGACCTGAAATTAGAATTTTCATGAATAAAATGTTTTAGCTGTATCAGCATATCGGTCAACGCCCCAACATACCCAGGACCCTGTTCACAAGGCTAAAGAGCTTAACCGTGCTCCTACAACATCCCACACATTAGACAATGGGCTACGTTGGGGCCAGGCCATTGATTTGGCCTGAAAGGGATGTAGTGTTGCGTCACGTTTTGAGAATGACTTGCAGTTAATATGTAGAAAGGAAAGAGTTTTTTATGAAAGTGTTTTTTTTATTCTAGTTTTAGGCTTCTAATTGACAGATAACTAAACAAAGTTTAACTGGAAAGGGAGAGTACAGAATCTTGAAGGAAGGATGGAGTCCAGGAAGGCCTTTTATCAGAAGTGGGAAATAACCAATAAACTGGACAATAAAGCCAGTTTTTATTTTTATTTTTGGTTATTTCCCACTTCTGATAAAATGCCTTCCTTTTATCAGAAGTGGGAAATAACCAATAAACTGGACAATAACGCCAGTTTTTATTTTTATTTAAGTTCAGAACCTCAAAAAACTATAGGAACCGTCCGTGAAACTGTTTTCTTTTGTAATTAATTCATTTAATTTATTAGATGTTTTAGCTTCCAACTTCAATAATGTTATGACTGTGAAAATAACGTTTTTAACAGTCTCAAACAAAATATGCCTTTTCCGTCATGTTTTGCATTCCTTAAAACATTTCCAGGAATTCATAATTAAAATGAAATAACCTGTTTTTGAAACTGAATTGCTTTCAGTCTCTTTGTGCCAAGTTGTAATGAAATTTTCACAGACAGCTAACTAAGACAAATGACGTCGGAATCTAGGTTCGATGTAATTTCACCTAAATGCCCAAAAGCCTTAATACTGTTAACCCTTGTTAGGCAGTTGTATAGAAACATGTACCTACCAATGTATTTTCAGGGTTTTTTTTTCGTTATCTAATTAAAGGGTTTGGGACTATGTTGACACGCTTACAGAATTGAGCAAAAAATAGGATTGAATAATAAAAGACGATGTTTTTAAACATGAGGCGGTGTGGACAATTTATGTTGCGGTATGTGTTGACGATTAAGACTCGTTCTTGACTGATTGGCCAGAGAAGGCAAAACACCGGTAGAGTTGGAAAGGGGGATGCCTTTGCCTCCCTCATTTCTTTAGCTAATCGTCCCACTGCTGGACAAAGGCCCAGCAGTGGTGTTTTACGAAATTGATCTTAATTGATCTTGATTTACATTATTTCAATTTTCACCCTGCAGTCCAATCAAGAACATGACTCTGTATGCATCATACAAAGTTATGTAATTTTTTTCCTAAGATTCCATCTTTTTTTTTTCTTTTACGAGTAATATAAATGAGAATACATATTCATAAGCACCACCTAAGCCTAGCCGACATAATAGGATTGCTCTGCATGTAACCTAACAAACTGTTCCTGAAAACGGCCCTAGGGGAATAACTCTATAATCACTAGGCAAGCCGCAACAGGATGTTACGGCATCGCAGGGTTTGCCTTATTTCCCTACTTCCGAGAACATGCCACGCTATTAAGAGAGTGGCCAAACTTGTCTGAACAGCCCACACACACACACACACACACCAAAACGATTCCGCGCATATAAGTGAGGTCATACCGAGTTGTTTGAACGAGTATCGGCTGTCAGAGATTGATTTGTGTATTTACCAAAGCTGCATAGTAGCATCACTATAGTAAAAATTGCGATGGTTTCGGTGCTGCGCTGCGTCGCGTTTTAGCAAGCAGCTTCATTGATAGTAGTACCGTGTTCATTCGCGGTATCAAGTTGGCAAAATAAGACTAAATCGCTAACTACCAATGCTTCACCTGCTAAAGCCCTTAGCATGTTTTCTAACACTCAAAGATGCACGAATTGAAAAATAATAAACTACTCACCATTATCATTTTTTTGCCCTTATCCCAATTCATTCGGGGTCGGCGCAGCATCTCTTCTTCTTCCATACTTCTCTATTACTCGTCATCTCATCTCTTTCTTGCCATATCATCCTTTACACAGTCCATCCATCTTTTTTTTGGTCTTCCTCTACTCTTCAACCCATTCATATTCATACTCAGAACTTTCAAACTACTATATCAGGTATTTCTTGTCTGCAAAGTTCTGGAGACTTGCGTCCAAAAAGTTATGTTACTACTTAGCCCATATTACATTTATATAAGTACGTATAGATATAGTTTATTCCATAATATTTAAGTAGCGATAGATATGGGTCCAAGTACGGTATTATTGCCTCTAAATATATTTTACTTTCGTTTTACTACTGTATGATAGGCTCGCTATAAAACAAGAAATATCGGCTGGTGAAAGCTTACGAAATATGGGCCTGCTAAACCTATAAAATACAGGCGTAGTACGTCTAACCTATTTAGAAAAATCTAACTTCATGATAGAAAGTAACAAATTCTATTTTGTACCAACAGATTTAAAATAGAAATTCAAATATCTCGTGTAGCTGTCGGGTCGTTAGGGAACCGGTCAGGTGTGTGATCAAGTCCTCATCATCCACAGCCCGACTTCACCCACTGGGTATAGGTCTCTTTTTGCTTGTGTCAGCACCACGCTCTTGTGCCAGCCTCATCCAGGATATTCCCACAATAGCATCAGTGTCGTTTGTACATCTCGCCGCCAAACGACCCACACTTCTCTTTCATTCATTCTGTAATTCAAAATCAGTCATCCGTTCACAGCGTCCTGTCGTTGTGATCGGGTAGTTATAGTCATTTTTACATACTTAACTTAAGTATTGCTATAATTATAACTATTGAATGGCTTAATACCATTATGTAATACCATTGTATTGTGTACCAGCAAGTTTATATAGCCGCATAGCCCATATTGTGTGAGTACTATGTAATAGAAAGCTGTCATTCGCGGGAAACCTACGTCTTTTCTTGACTTGAATGTGCCCTGGCGGTTAGGAGTGTGTCATGCTCACTCAAATGTCTCGCTGATGGTGGCGCGTGTGTCGGATCATTTAGTTCCCTTCAAAATGGTTGAGTTGAACGGTGCTGATACATGCGTCATGTTCGTGAACGGGCGCTGTCAGTTGTGACTGGTCATCTCTTGGTTGCCACGGCTTATTTGAATTGATTATTTTTATTTTATTTTTTTTGAATTGTTTACTATGGACACTTTTAACGTACACATCTGGCTACATCGTTCTCACATAATGTACCATCTCAACATGAATAATGTAACCAAGAGTTTGTAAAAGTATACTGATTTAAAAGAGTGTCCATGGAGTTTCTTGCCCGTTCTTCTCCATAGAGATCTACGTTAGGGAATGGGCAACTACAGTACTTTCACAGTTTTTATGCCTTGTGACTGGGACTGTAGCTATTGTTGTCTTTGTTTCGACAATTCAAAAGTGCCTGTAACTGGCCTATTTGAAATAAATGCTTTGATTTTGATTTTGATTTTGATTTTATTTAGACCATGGAGATTGGCATAGGCAAAGAGAGGCCTAAGGGCCCGTACACATAAACACGATACGACGTCGCATCCTGCTACGACGCGGATAATTCTTTAATGTTTGTTTGTCTTTGCCACGTCGTAGCACGATGCGACGTTGCATCGTGTTTATGTGTACGAGCCTTGAAAATGAGTTCTTTTAACAAACAACTGTAATAAGTGCTAGTATTGTTTGCGAAACAAAATCTAATTTCAGTTGTATTCTCCTTTCCATTTCTGTATAATAACTTTCTATTTAAATCTTCAAGTAAAAGGTAATAAATGTAAATCTTTTAGCTTTTTGGCTTTAAAAATAAAGTAGACTCCGAAATAACTCATTACTGAAGTGGATATCATCTAAATGAAAAGTTTCGGCCCCTTAAAACCTTAATTTCTTTGTAAGTGGCAATGGAAGGGCTCTTCAAACTTTTTAGATGAAAAAAATGTTTATAAAAAGTTACATAAAAGTGACGTTATGATGAAAGTGGATAGTTCATTTTGTGGAGTTACATTTATTGTGTTTTGAGCTTATAAAACTTTACGTAGTATTTTAATTGAAAGCATCACACAGGCCTATGGGAGGGATACTTATTTCACTGCACCCTGCATAGCAGTGGCGAAGGTACCATACAACTCGATTCCTACCGGCTTCCCTTTGAAAAATGGCACAGTCAGTATTCCATGGAGAAATTTATTTATTTATTTACGAACTTCCTACAACTACTATTACAGATCTGCGATCCAACGCGATATAGTGGCCTTACATGCTAAATCCTTAGTCTACATCCTTATAATATTATCACATTAAAGATAAATGTACTCCGGCTTACCTCTTACAAAAATTGACCCTTCGCTACTGCTGCATAGTCAGTTTTGCTAACAAACTTTCAGTTAAAGGTGTTTATGAATCATCATCAACTGTGCCCGACTTCACGTACTGCTGGGCATGGACCTCTCTTTGCCTGTGCCAAGCCACACGTTCCTCTGTCAGCCTCACCCAGCATATACCCGGCAACATATCAACTGTCCATCTCCCCGTCTATAAATCAAAACGACCAAATGTCTTATAGAACTCATACCAGTACATTAAATAAAAACCTTCACGGTTAATAAAAAACTTGTAATAACATCAATCATTGATGAAAATGAACGAACGAAAAGGTAAGTTCATTTGTTTGTGTAAGTAGGTAATCTACTTACATTTACGGCCTTATTCGCCACAGCTTTATTTAATTTACTCATCTTTTCAGTGAATATGGTTTTGTTTTTTTTTTCATTTTTGCATGTCATGTCGTTCACTTTTTTTTAATATCCGATTTTTACAATTATATTTAAAATACCTACTGAAAAAATGACGAATACCTAGCCTATCCTTTTGCCAACAATGGAGTCGGCTTCCAGTCTAACCGCATCCAGCTGAATGCCAGTATTTTGCATTGAGCGACTGCCTGTAGACCTCCACAACCCAATTAGTCTTAGGTAATACGATGCCCCTTGGTAAGACTGGTTGCCAGACCTTCGGCAATCGGTACTAATGCCACTATTTTGCTTGTTCAAAATAGTTTTACAAAATATACGAACAAATAACTAACTAAATCACCTATAGCGCCCCACCTGTCAATGTCTTTCAATCACCAGATGATCCTTGTATCATTACAAGTATAGTCTTGTGAAAGTTTCACTTCCGCAGCGCGTTCCAACAAAATAATCTCTGAATTCAATTTAACAAATGAAACCCGAATATGACCCAGATTTCTACCTCAAACAATAAGCTAAGTTCCATTTTCAAAATCTCAAATATGAACACAAATCCAAATAAAAAGACAAAAATAAGATGCCATTTCAAAATACAATATTCGAGAATAAAAATTCCAGCCTTACATTTTCCTGAGTAGTTTCGTGTCCATTCTCCTCTCTGATTGCATCACGTCCAATGTTACCCCGGTCATATCCAGCTTCCCTTCGAAGTAATAGTGAATGGAAAGGTCTTCCGGTAAGAAAGGACGCGTGCAGCCAACGAAATGTGTTTATGAATTGCTTTATGAAGATTTGTAGAAGAAGAGAGGTGAGTCTGGTCATGTTGGAGGGAGGATTGGTGTTTTAAAATGTTCTTGTCAAAGCCATTTGCAGGTGGTTTCGAATGTTTATAGATAAACATCTATAAACAAAAACAAATGAGTCAAATTCTTATGTATAAAGGTAGGTATAATATTTTGTTGTTGCCGCCTCCGGGCCTTAAACTAATCAGATGAACAACACCCAATACACAACTTTCTGTATTATATTATATTTTCAGATACTTAGGCTAAACTACTACTACATATAAAGGCAAAAGGCAAGACTAAAACCACTACTAATACGGCTACTTGCTACTACTACTTATACTTTTTTAGATTATTAGTCACCTACATGTCGTATCACACGGCACACATTCTTTTAAACGTAGGTATGATATGAAGAGATACATCTAAGCCTAACATTGATTGCAGCATTTCTTTCAACTAAAAAAGTATACCTAACATAAATGGTACATAACAATTATGCCTTTAATAGCACCTTTGCACGTGCCAAGAGTGTGGTAATCTAATTAAAATACTAATTAAGATTTTGTTATAACAAATCTTTTTTCCCTCTGTATTTCTTAAAAAAGGAAATATACCCCTGGTACAATTGTTAAAAACTCCAGTATTCACGAACACGTTAAACGATTATGAAAGCAAGCGCGCATTCATTTGTTACCGCGGAATGTCGTGCGAATTGCGCTGTTGAGCGTAAGTATGCGTAACTCAGTTGACGCAATAAATATTTTTGACGTTTAAAATGTCGCCAACATTACGTTGCGTACACGATCTTTTGTTTTGTGTGGCGACGCTTAATGGGTTTTTATTGGGCTCCTGAAAGCAACTGTTCAGGAATTGTTTTATTTCTGTATTTTTCATTATACTCGTATTGTTATGTTTCCAGGTAGGTCAATGCCACTCAGGTACATAAACGAAAATATATCGGCATTGACTTCGAAGGTGTGTGTTTACAAAAAAAAATGATGATTAAATCTAACGAGGATTTTCATCATACAGTACCAGGTCAAGAAATTCTCAGACAACACGACCCAGCCCTGATTCCAAACTTGTTCATATTCCAAGTGTTTATCAAAGACTGTAGTGTCCCTCTGGGAATCCATCGTCCCCTTCACGGTTCAAGTGCCTTTGAATATGATTCTATCAAATATTTGCAAGTCCACCGTTATTCATCCATGTTTACTAATAAAATAAAACTTTTTATAAATTCCTAAAGCAGATCAATCTAAGATTGCTCGTTATAACTTTTGCTGAAAGTACTCACTGGTTTTTAGGGTTCCGTACCCGAAGGGTAACCGGGACCCTATTACTAAGCCTCCGTCAATCGGTCCGTCCATATGTCTGTCTGTCAGCTGTATCTCATGATCCGTAATAGGTAGACAGTTGAAATTTTCACAGAATGTGTATTTGTGTTGCCGCTAAAACAAAATAAAATAAATTAAAAATTAAATTTATTCCCTTTCATTTTTAATTTAATTTATTGTTTGCCTTCCCCACTACGATGGTATGGAACCATGGTCTCGCACTTGGCCGGTTTTCTTACTTTACAACGAAAAGTATGTTAATAAAATTTGTGATAAATTCAAAGAGCTATGAGTTTGTGATATAAATTCGGATTAAAGGACGAACGGGCAAGTGGAACATAGTTATGAATTTTATTCATAAAAATAATCTTTGTACCAAAATTGAATGAGTTTTTTCTTTGACTTCACAACTCTGAATACAAGATAATATAAAATGTTACAGCCATTTCACCCTCTTGTAAGAGTCAGCGAAGGAGAAGGGTTGCTAAGAGCCTGTGATGGACTGGCAACCTGTTACTGTTGCATTGTGCTTAGAATTATATTGTATGGGTAGGCCTTCAGCACTCAGATTGTGAACACCCCGAACCTTTTGCCCACAAGGTTATTGACAAAGTTCACTTTACAAAGGGCCGTCAAGAAATCTGCTGACACCACAAATTCGCGCTAAACATTCCATGGAACTAATAGAAACTTATACGCATAGTAAAACTGGCAAAACACCTCGGATCGAGGAAATGCGTCGCTCCCAAATAATTATGGCAAACAAAGTAACCCTCGGGTTTAACCCTCAAATATTTTGATGGACTGCACACTTCATTTGCTGTGTAATGTATTTCGCGAAATGGAAACCCTCTAAAACAAAACTGAGATGAAAATCTACATAGTATTTTGTACACAGTAGTTTTGATGCAAATGAAATCCTATATCGCACTAAAATTTATATTAAAGCTCTGTAACTTTAGCGAAAGTACAGTGGAATTTGTTCATACGTTTTTGAACTGGGGGATAACTCTAAATTGCCATATTTTCAATATTTTTTTTTAGTCACCTGTACTGTCCCACACACATACACATACACACATATTACACACACACCTACACATACATTTTCCATTTACATGTAAATAATATAAACCAGCTTTAAATAACCACACGGTTTAATTATTGTAGTTACCCAACAATAAAATACGGTTAAATAATATTTAAAGATAATCCCATAATCTGTGGTCTCGTAAAAGGTTATAATATCCATAATGTTACGTGTAGCACAAAAATACAAAACAAACAAAACCGCTAGTTACGTTATTTAATTGTACCCAGTAATAATACGTATCAGTTTTAAGCCCAACAATTCTAAAAGGTAACAATAATAAAGCCTAAAATCTTTTTAATGGAAAATACAGATCTTTTTAAAACAGAAAAAGATACAACAAAAACAAACGTACGTTGAAGTTATTTCAGGAAATGTGGCACGGACATTTATTTTTATGTTGCCAGTCGTAATTAAATATTGTGGCGACGAAATTAAGAACAAATGTCAGATGTTTTTTTAGTGATAAATCTTACATTTTTGTTCAGATCTTGCCATTTTACTGGAATTGAAAAAGGTCTTCATATTTCCCGATGGGCCATCATATTCATTAACACTGTAAAATATTCATTTAAAGTATCGAGAACCGTTTCGAATAAAAATCACAAAAATTAAAAAGAACTTAAAGTTCACAGAATGAGCTACTTTCGAAGTAAAAATCATTTAAAATCTAAAAGGGTAATTTTTAAAACACTAAAAATTATTCAAGTTGAGAAATTGTTTTTCCTGAATCACTGTGATGAAAAATATTTAAGTGATAAGCCTGTGATAACAGCTCCTCGTTATTTTTAGGTTAGTAGGTACATTGAGCGATCGCGTGACCGACTCTCAGGCGTGCAACAATATGTTTTTCAGACATATGAACACCATTTATCACTGACTTCAAAAATGAGAGGGGTCGTGAGAAAACCGACACATTCGTCCCTAAGTAATAGATAAGGTTACCTGTAGGCTTGAATAAAAGTGGTTTATCGATTCTCATGTATTATAGATAATTGATGTAAAGCTGCCTCGTTGGTCGAGTGCTGAGCATGGGGACCTGGGTTCGATTCCCGGGTCGGGCAGTGTTATTTGGTTTTTCCATCAGGAATTTTCTCAGTAGCAGCCACAGAGTCTGGATTTGTGCCCGGTTGATAGTAATAGGCTCACCCCTTATTACATGGGACTTAAACATTACTGGCAAAATATGGGTGTACTATAATTGGGTACACCTGTGCCTGGCCCTTCGGGGATTACAAGCGTGATGTTATCATATTAATGAAAAGCATTTTTGAACCAATGCCCGTTTTTACTAACACATGTTACAGCTGACTTAATGCTTAATTGGATTTTCTATAATACTTAGGCATTCACTTAGATGTGTCTTCGTGTAAGTGAAAACGGATTCTTTAATCCGACTACTCTTTTTGACAAGGAGTAAAAACAGATACTTTAATCCGTTTTCACTCCGTGTCAAAAAGAGTAAAGAAAGATCTATGTAGACTCTACTTAAAGTACTTATATATCTCACATACTTAACAAAACAACAGCCGGGAGAAAATGAAATCGGAAAAGTAAAACAATAAGGCTACAGTAGGTATTAATAAAAGTTGGCACCGGAGGCTATAATCGCGTAAAACACACAGACTAATAAAAGGCAATCTGATTATCTCACAAAAGAATACCAATATAATCTCAGGGATAGCTCTCGCTTAGCTAACTTTAAGTACGCGGTAATCATAAAAAAGTTTTCACTAGCTATAATCAAGTAACGTAAGCAGTTTATGGAATCCATTAAATACTCAAGATCAGACAAAATTCCTGATTCTAAGTACCTAAGCAATTTTTTATAACATCTTATCTTATTAAAAAGTTTCTGTGGTTTGGCGAAATTTTTCGCTGGCCAGCAACAAAGTTTTATCTTAATTTTTGAAATGCCTTCTTTTGCTTTTACTTAAGGTGCCTTTAGTTAATGAAATGTTTAGCTAAAATATGAGGCATTACTGGCCACTTACAAGATACCTTAGTGATTTTGCTTTAAAAAGTTTTTATTCCTTTTTTTAAAAGAAATGAACTAAACGGAGACAGTCACATTACAAGTAATAAAATATTCCGAAAGTTTAATATTGATTTATATCGTATCTTCATAAATTATTTCATTAAAGTCTTTTCCTATTTCACAGGCAGATTTATAGCCAAGATTTTTCCAATCGTTTTCTTATGAAAATTTGATCATTTCCTGCTCACGAAGTACGGTAATGAAATTTGGGTGGTAACTGAAATCTTATTGATGCGAATGAGACGTCAAGAAACAAAGTGAACCGGACGGAGGAGATAAATATTTATTGATTATTTCTATTACAACGGAGGGTAAGACAAAAGAAAGGTATTTCTATGCAAAGGACTGTCTGTTCCGAATTAATAGCACGTTTTATAGTGTCGCAGCCATTTGCATGGAGATCTTTGATGTAGATAGTTAAAATATTCGATTTGCATAGTAATGCTCCGTTCGACGACCTCTATTTGTACTTCCTCTAAGTTATTTATTTATTTATTTATTTATTATATTTAGTACAGCATAAGCCATTTAAACTAAATTAAGTAATCCTTTTACTCGGTCTTCTCACAGAACCACAAACATTCTAACATTATCGTCTTCCATTCATCAGCAAACAAATCCAATCCAGGGTTGGTCTCCACGAGCGCGTTGAGCATCGTAAGCATACGCGGAATAGGAGAGGTGGATCGAGCTACAGTGCGACAAAATGGGACATTAAACAATTTATGCTTTCTAGAGCGATTATAATTATTCGGAACAAAGAATTGACACAGCTCCGCATGTAAATCCGAGGCGTCGGTATGACCATGTATAATTTTATACGCTGTTATTATTTGGTCAACAGCACGCCTAACTTTAAGGGAATTAAAATTCAAACATCCTAAAATATACTTAGTAGGATACATATATGGATAATATCCAAACACATGTTTGTACAGGTATCTGAGAAAAGCTTATTGATTTGTTATCACAATGTTAACTGATTCCATTTACTTTGCTTTAATGGTACCTATTTATTTGTAAAATGGATATCTTGTCTACTAAGGAGAAAAACGATTTACCTATGGTATACTAATTTACTGCCTCTTAGGTCTAGTGGCCGCAACCGTGACTCCTGGGGCATGAGGTCTTGGGTTCGATTCCCGGGTCGGGCAAAGTGATATTGGGTTTTTCTATCAGGAATTTTTCAGCAGCAGCCACGGAGTCTGGATTTGTGCCCGGTTGATGGCAATAGGCTCGCCCCCTATTACATGGGCTTAAACATAACTAGCGAAATGTGGGTGTAATATTAGGTACACCTCTGCCTAACCCTTCGGGGATTACAGACGTGATGTTATGTAACACTAATTCAGTTAAATAATTATGAATCACCTTATGTCCTTAGATATTTCGTAAGTTCTCAATTCATTACAACTTTACATAATAATTTCTATTCACAGTAATGATAAGTACCATCGAAGTTCCAAGTAATTCTCCCATTCAGTCCTTGAACACTTCTAAGAGGGTCTACCTAATTAATTAACTCCCTTCAGTTCATTGATAGCCGAACCACTGAAATAATCAAAACTTAGTTCAAAGTCTTTCAAAGTATATCCAAATAATAAAGTTAGTATTTAATCTGTATTTCTAATATAGGAACAGTTGAACGCTTGGTATTCTTTGATGTTTAATAAGTTTGGACAAAGATTAATACAAGTCTGAAGAAAAGGCTAACAATAAGTTAGTTCTCTGAGTTTTAGGAATAATTCAATTTTGTACAAATTCTACACGCTTATATCTAACATAAATCAATCTTGTTGAATCCCTTCTGCGTTGAAACTTTTGAGCTAGAACACCGAACAAACTTCTCACAAAATGCAAGAAAATACCAAGAGAAATTGAACGATGCACTGAGTTAAATATGAAACCCTTTCGTGGAACCTTTTCCAGAAAATATTCCAGCAAAAAAGTAGGTAATGTTAGATCGAAATATGTTTATCAAAATTGGATCAGCCATAATAATGAACATTTCCGCGTTTATCGCATCAAATCTAATTCAATCGCAGTAAGATGAGAGCCCAATTTACTCAATATCTGCCTGGCATATCTCGAGTATTCCTTACAATTTGACTTCCTCGAGCCGGCGGCATTGTACGCATACTCTTTAGAGTCGAGTGGATGATTCTTTTATTATCAAAATACCCTTGATTCAAATGGCCTCTTCCAGGGCTCTCGTCACAAAAACGAGGGCATTCGAAAAGCAAATAAAACGTGCTCCCTCTTCACGAATTGTGATTTACATAATGTTTTTTGCTTAGAAACGCGATTTCGATAAAAAAGGTATGTTTGATATGATGTGTTGGCGTTGGCGTTGGCGTTTACCAACGTCTCGTGCGTGGATTTCTTAGCCATCCAAAGTCATGTGTGAATATTATTAAAACCCAAAAGCTGAAATGATAACGCTACTATGACACATATGTATAAAAACCGAGTACGCCGGAGTCCCCAGCTAACGAAATATTACGGAACATTTGATTTGGACTTCTGTTTGAGTTAATCTCCCGAGTTGATTGTAATGAAATTTCCTTCAGAGCAAACGTGTACCTAACTACGTTATGAAGCAAACGTGGCCTAGTTAGACACCCGTTTGTTCTTCAGCTTTATATTTTGAATCAGGGCTTCAATGTGCAGATTTGTATGCAGAATGTTTGCGCATAACATTGTTAAGCCTCGCAAACTGTGCTTGTTGCTGCGTTCGCGTGTTTTTTCAAGTCTTACGAGTTCGAAAGCTTCTAAAATACTAGTCTTCATAGAAAATGAATATTCAAATCCACTTAAGCGGGATCAAGCTACCAAACCAACACCTAAGGCTTTTGCATTATATGAGTAAGTAGAACAATTTATAAAAGAAAACATTGCTTAAAATATAAGACAAAAATCCCTCAAGGTAAATACCTCATTAATCTCACGTTGCGAGATATTGTTCGCTCATTGTTTCCGTACAAGCGAGGCTCCCGGTGGCTCCAGGCTCCCGTATTAGTGCAAACGACGGAACCCTAAGCCAGGACACCGCGAGCACAACGGAACCCCGCTTGTTCACTTGAACATTCATCACTGTCAACCAGCTAAACAGATAACTAACAAAGTGATGTATGGAGTGAATTCACTGTGAAACAAGGCCGGTCCGAAGTGACGTGAATACTGAAAAATAACATTTGAATTTTTCAAATTTTTCGACTGTTTGGGCACACGTGCATCGGAAACGGGCCGGGCGATATTCCGATGAAACTGTAATAGTGAAAGTGGATTAGGTCTGTGTGAAAGTGAGCGTAATCGGCTGGCTTTGACGTTGTTATTACTGCATACGTTGTACGCGATACAAAGCAACAATCAGTGTAACTTAGGTTAGTGTATACAGGGTGTATACGGACCCTCCTCAAAGCCGTGAACCAAGCATTATGTACATCAAACTAAGTAACTTTACGCAAAAATTATTGCTGGGAAACAACTGTTTGTTTTGGGGTGAAAAATCACGTTTTACGGTATGACTCTATGAAACGAACTCAAAACATTGTGATGATGGATGGATTGAATAGTCGTGGAGGTGTGTAAAGTAAAAATCTTACATTAAAAACGTATTTAAAAAAAAACTTGTGAAAATGTTGGAACTTTGACCCCCAAAATCTCCGTATCTATAAGTTTCCCAGATATGGTCTAAAACAAAAAAATTATCGCAATGACGGGGAGAACAAGTGCCTTTTGGCTTCGTTAAGGGTCTTGTTACGCACTTGATTAGTCCGGTGATTATATGAAATCAAGCTAACTCTCACTCTCTGTTCCGGGGATTATCAACTTTTACTGTTACCCTTTACAGCTCAGCATTCAAACAAGCACCCTTTTTTAAAACTACAAGTTTACCGAACAATTTCTTAATAAATATAGAAAAATATCACACATATTCGATCATCCCTTAACTTTATTACCTATCCATAAAAATCTAATAACACGAACATATTAATAACGTACTCATTACTATTCGTGTAATTACATGAACTTCGGCTACAGACGGGTCAATGAACTCGTCTGAACTGAATATGGTGAGCTCGTTTTTCAGAAACTTTGAGATTGTCTGTGAATGACTGGAAAATAAGCCTTGTTAATTATGATTTTCTTTTCAGTAGCTAGACTATGAATGTTGATGGCTGGATGGACTATGTGAAGGATGATATGGCTAGAAAGGATGTGACTGCAGACGTGTGTCGAGTAATAGAGAAGTATGGAAGAAAAAGATGCTGCGCCGACCCTAAATGGATTTGAATAAGGCCAGGAGAATGCTGATAATGAATAGAGACTATAAGGCTCATAGTCAACAAATCCGACATTTTAACTGTCTATTGGACATATCCAAATACACTATAGTTGTGGTATAATGGATTATTATTATATAGGAGAGGAGCTCGAGGCTAAATAATAACATCCGCTCGGATCAATCTTTAGGTTAAGCCGTGCTTGCCTAGGTTGATCTGTGGATGGGTCCCGGCTGTCATTTGTAGAACTTTGACAGTCGTTACAGGTAGTCAGTGGCCCAAAAAGTCTAACAACCAGTCTTACCAAGGGGTATCGTATCACCTAGTACTAACTAACTGGGTTGTGGGAGGTCAGATAGGCATTCGTTCCATGTAAAATAGTGGTATTCAGCTGTATCCGGTTAGACTGGAAGCCGACCCTAACATGGTTGGGAAAAATTATCATTTTGACAAGATTCTATACCCTAGTATTCGTCACAAAAGTGTAGGTTCAACGGTCTCATCTTTTGCGCTATGTAGGCGGTAATATTTAGGCATACTTCGATCTTTTCCAGGTTAATGGACGGAACGTTTTGCTATTGTGTTTTGATATTAATGGATATATTTTAGTGTTTGGTCCACTAATACCTTACTGTAATCTGATCTCTTACTTGTACGGCACACAGCGTCAGTAAGTGCTAACCCCTCAAGCATTGAAATGTTAGAGCTTGAGAGGTAAGCACTTACTGACGCTGTATGTACTACTGATTTCACTGATGGTCAGCCACTTTTCACCCTTAAGACCTCTGTAATAAGGTTGAAAAGTGGTCGACCGTCAGTGAATTCGGGAGTACAGTTTTGATCGTTTATCATATAACCAATCATCTTGAGCAAAAGAAAGAGTGGTTTTACTGCTGCCAGGAAATATACGACAGGTATTGATTGATTGAAACAATATTATTTGAAATGTCACCCCAAGACAAAATTTACACCAAAAAAAAAGTGCGAGTTGGACTCGTGCACCAACAGTTCCGTATAAACTTGTAGGTATTTAGTTATTAAACTACATATTTACGGTTTCAGACTTTTTCCTTTTCTTGTGCTGTAAGACATTGCTTCTTGCCAAATTTCATGATTCTAGGTCAACGGGAAGTACCCGAAACGTTTTGATTCCCTTGTGAAATCGCAAAATATACGACAGAAACGGTCATATCTTTTAATCGCGTTGACTTACAAGTTTGATTTTGTCACTGCTCCAAGGGATATCAAACCTGAGTATTTGATATTAATTTCAGCTGGATGCCTCCACGCGTTCTTGAGAAAAAAAGTGTTGACAGACGGACAGACAACAAAGTGATCCTACAAGGGTCCCTTTTTTCTTTTGGGGTACGTAACCCTAAAAAGTGAGTTAATAAATCTGTTTCCCTCTGTTTCTCCTTAATAAACCTATTTAATTAACCGGAACAAATCTATAGAAATAATAAAGGCTCAATAGTTCACATTTCTTATGATAACCCGAATGTTGAACTAATAATAGCATGTGTTTATTAGCTTCGTCTAGTACCTTCGACCCCTGTCACGGGGCATTTGCCGTGGCCGTAACAAGGGTGCACCCCAACCCCCAAGGTAGAGTATACCTACGTGTCTATGGGTAGGTTATAATAACATTTTGTATTTAGCTCACGATTAGGCAGCATCATCTCTTTATGTGAAAGTGATTCAGCGGCAGCCATCTTGAATTTATGCGTGTTTAATGCGTCAGATGTTTAATAGACAAATGCAGACTTTGTTTCGACAACTTATTATTTTTGGGACTTGTTGCCAAACGCTAACCTAGCGCTTATACAAGGTTCCATTTTCATTTTTTGTGTAGTAATTTCCAATCTGACAAAGCTTTGAAAAAGTGCTTCTAAAATAATGAAACAAACAAAAAAGTAATCCATTTCATTATAGAGACTCATTATCATGAGTAGCACCCACTTGCTGGGTCAAAAATCAAATATCTTTTGTTCACAGTTGGCATTAATATTTCCTGACAGGCGTTTTACCTAAGCACGTCTTTGTTATTATAATTTATTCGATATTTTTCAATCTTGGCCCAACGATAAAGTAAGAATGGAACGCTCACATAAATATTCGTCAGTTCGAAAACTTCTATCAAAATTAAAATATCATTTGTACATCAGAAAAGTAGGACAGTTCTAATGTTTTCTTTGAAATAATAAAGTGTATTTGCGTGTTCAAACATTTAAATCGTGTATCTGAATAAAGAGTCCCTTGTCGACTTTTCAATTTATTTGTGACAGCACTCTTGTGGAACATAAAGAATGGAATTATTTGGGGGGTAAGGGAGACAGGGGAGGGGGGGGTAATGTTGTGACGGAAATTATTCACGCTCGAGGCGTCGGCGATCGTGTTCGCCATCTGTTGCCGTTAGAAATTTGAATCGGGGGCATTTATTAAATAGCTTACCCATTGTTCCTTTGATTCGCGTCAAATTGAAAGACTTGCGTCGATTTAGACGTACGCACCTTAAATTGGCACCCACTTACCGAGCTGTTTGTGAACCGGATCGACGGAAATTAAAGTGTTCCGCTCGATATATTTTATGAGGTAATATCATCCATCAAAGTGTATTATAAGATGTAGAAAAGGTTTTTCTTTTGTGTTTAATATCTAAAATGGTATTTTTATCACAATACAAATACAGAAAATTTAACAATGGTTGGCGTCGAACTTTGAGAAATTAATTGCTCTATTGGTTTCTTAATTGAAACACCCACGCCGCACCACCTGGACAAACTAACCAATATGGCGAAAATTTCAGCTAATAGTAAAATCGCTTCAATAAATCTTTTTTGCACGAACATTTTTGTGGCGATCATAACAACCGTATGAACAAGAGTACAACTAGTAATCTATCCAAATTACAAATTTAATATCCCTCTAGTCGCACCACTTAAATTGAATAATTTCAGCATCCATCAAAAAAGTGACGCATATTACGTTGTTCCAGCTGTTCCTTACTCCCACTAAAGTATTCTCGAGTTTCGTTATTGTAACGGTTTTTCCTGGACCGTAATAAAACGTTTCACATGTCGGCCGCAGTGGCGGTGACCGCGTGCGGTCGGCGTGAAGCTAAATTGATGGGTCTCTCCATCGCCAATGTAATGGTGCTTCAAAACGAACGACCTCTGGCCAGTAAGTGAAATTCACGTTTGATTAACTTTTACTCAAGGGCAGTGTTTTAGAGAAAGTGCTCGTACTTGACTGTTACACTCGAAAGTGGACGATTCGCCATTTTGCTGCTTAAACCTTTTAAACCGCTTTAAGATTCTCCGTAAGTTCATCTTCTATTTATTTTATTTTATTGTGTTTGGGTGGCTTACAGCTAACAATACAAAACTTAATAACGAGGCCAACAACGACAAGCCATTTGCAAGCCTCCACAGTTAGCACTAAACTAATGTTGCACAAACTAATTACTAAACATAATATCAATTACTAAGTGTAATGTAGTAACAAAGAATAGAAATTTAATTCTTAATTAAATACCTGCACAAGTAAGGGCGCAGCCGTAACCACTATTAAAATTCATCATAAACAACACAGCTTTTAGACAAGGCAGTTCTAATAGTACTTCCCAATTAATAATTAATTAATTATTATTCTTCTCAATTTATTATTATTATTTTTTGTTGTATATGAGTATTTTGCCTGAATTAAAATACAATTTATTTTTTATTTTATTGTCGCTTAGCTGCTTGCAAACAAATCGATTGATGGGTGTTCGTTCATACAACAACAACTTGGTTAAAAGCTTTATTTTGCTTAGACTAGAACTTTTAGTGGACATAAAATAAAGAAAGCAATATAAAAGTGTCGTGTAGTAGGCTTATGACCCCATCACTTGCCGTGTATGTCGTTAGAGGCGATTAAGAGATTATATCAAAATGATGAGCAGTATATTCGTCAATATAGCGGGTATAGTTATTAAGACAGTGTTAATAGCTGCGATTACGGAAATATCTCACCTTCTACTAGATCATTAATTTGATTTAAGTATCGCCCTTATAAATGAGGTCTTATTTAGTCCGTGAAATCTTCTTCAAGTTCTAATTTAGGTAGTTAATTGAATTGATCGATCTTGTCAGATTAATGAAGATAGATATTCCACTTTCTATAGATGTCCTAATTCCTAAATCCTACTAATATTATAAATGCAAAAGTATGTAAGGATGGATGGATGGATGTTTGTTACTCTTCCACGCAAACTACTGACCGGATTTGGATGAAATTTGACATACAGATAGTTTATAACTTGGATTAACACATAGGATACTTTTTATTCCGGACAATTACGGAACTCCACGCGGGCGGAGCCGTGGACATAAACTAGCATTTCTATAAATGAGAAAGCGAGTTTTTTTGTAACGCCTTCATACCTTAGCAATTACAATTTATTATTTTTATTATATATAAATGAGTTACCACGTCATAATATACTTCATCCAATGATATTATTTGCAGATGATAGCACATCAATTGTTTCATGTAACAATAAGGAATCATATGTAAATGACATCAACAATACTATTAGTAGTTTAATAGAGTGGCTTGACATTAATAATTTAGTTATTAATCTCCAAAAAACTAAAATCATGAACTTTTATCAACGAATATTTACGGGAGATATGGATATAAACTACAATGGTCAAACTATTGAAGGAGTATACAGTATAAAATTTTTAGGAATCATAATTGACAGCCAGTTAACTTGGAAGCCGCAGGCAGAAGACATATGTAAACGTTTAAGCACAGCCGCGTTTATGTTGCATAATCTATCAAAAAAAATTAATTTACCGACAAGATTAGTGGCTTACCATGGTCTAGTGATTTCCATCTTAAGATTTGGTATCATATTTTGGGGTCACTGTAGTGAACGAGAAAGCATCTTCAAAGCTCAAAAGCGCTGTCTGAGAGCTATATTTGGTCTTAAAGTAACAGACTTAGAGTATGTTTAAGTCTCATAAACTATTAACCTTCCCATGCCTTTATATCCTTGAATTAGCAATATTTGTAATAACAAATCGATGTTTATTTGCAACTTTAATAGAAACTAGAAAACGAAGTGCAGCTATGAGATCTCAATACCAGAATCTATTATGCACGGGCGTATTTAAAACTAGCTTATTAAAAAAAAGTGTGATTTGTATGGCTCCTGTAATCTTTAATAAAATACCTGCCCAAATTAAAAACTTACCGTTACAAAAATTTAAAAAACGTTTCACAGAATTACTTGTGGACAAATGTTATTATTCTGTGCCGAATTTCTTAAATGATAATTTTTTGTAATATCCTTTTTATCCCTTGCTATGTACTACATTTGCATGCTTATTAAGGCAGAATGTACACGGATCCTATTATACAATTTAACAACCTATTTTTATGTACCTACATTCTAAGCAAATAAAGATCTATTCTATTCTATTCTATTCTACACGGACTTCGATAAAATTTGGCATACAGATAGACCTTGCCCTCAGTCAGGGCATACTTCGCAATCCAGTAGTATGTTCACGTGTTATAACTTAGTACTTCTAATGAAGCCGTGAGCAAAAGCAGGTTAGAACTAAAACAACTGCAGCCATTTTTCGTCATAAAAGTGTCAGAATAAAACTCTTTAACTGAATGCTCTATGACGAATTAAATATACAAGTTTAAAGCCGAGTATGCACGTGGGATAGCTCGTAAACAGGAAAGCGAGCCTCGATGAGCTTTTGAAATTTATGCACAAACATTTATCGTACGCTTTTCGCCAAAGGAAAACATCACGGCCTGAATATTGCTAGGGAGTAATTTTAAGGTAGTGGATAAAATATTGCTGTGAAAGCGATAAGAAAATGATGGCCTATTATATTGGTTCGGCGGAGATTAAGGAGTGCAGAAGCTTGTTAATCTTGATTTATCTTTGTCGTCGTTGAGACTATAAAAATGTTTGAAAATCTGCAGATTTTAAAATTCGTTTCTTTTGAAACACTGTTTCAAGCTTTCACGGTTTACAACTAAACTTATACTGACGCGCTTGCAACAGCGCCGAAATATCGGGAGCTCGAAATAATGAACAATCACGGAAGATATCCCGTAAGTGACAGTATAAGTTTCGTTTCTTTTGACTTTCCTCATCATCTGCCTGGCCTTTTCCCAACTATGTTGGGGTCGGCTTCCAAACGGATGCAGCTGAATACCAGTATTTTACATGGAGCGACTGCCTATCTCCCCTCCACAATCCAGTTAGTACTGGGTAACACGATACCCCTTGGTAAGACTGGTTGACTTTCGGGCCACTGACTACCTGTAACGACTGTCAAATATCTACAAATGACAGCCGGGACCAACGGCTGGACTTGTTTTCCGAGGCACGGAAAAAACTCGGTATATAATGGGTGGTCACCCATCCACGGAACAGCCTAGGTAAGCGCGGCTTAACCTTAAGATCGACCCGAGCGGTTGTTATTATTTAGCCACAAGCTCCTCCTTCCTTTGACTTTCCTAAAGACTCCAAATGCCAAAGAAATTAAGTTTTAATTTTGAAAATCTAGACTTAATGCTCATGAGAACTATTTCCCTCATTTAGGCGATGACTCGCACACAGTTTCTGAATTTAGTTTTGGCAAGGTTTCAAGTAACAAAACCTATTAGTACACAGTTTCTTATTTTCTATATGTCTGCTGGTATAGTTTATGTGCCTTGTACATTCACTGTCGTATTCATGTGAGATTGTGTGCGGCACAAGTCCGCAAGTGTCTCCCCGATTCCGCCAAACTGTCAACACGTGCACGTAATATCCGAAATACGATAGACCAGAGGTCGTAGGCAATGTTGTGACGTAACCTTTGTGACGTCACTCTGATAAGTGGCTCCCATTTGTTAATCAGTACGGTAGCTCAGGGAGTGAATACCGACAAAGTGTATTAAAATGTTTTGAAACTGTAGCGTTGATATTTTTCGCACTGTACAAATAAAATGACACTCATATTACGAATGTGAAAGTAACTCTGTCTGTCTGTATGTTAACTTCTCGCGCCTTAACGGTTGGATGGATTTCAATAGAATTAGACACACAGGTAGACTAGCAAACACAGTACACTTTTTTTTTATTTTGGGATTACGTTACCGTGTAATAAATTCCGAACTCCACGCAGGCCAAGCCGCGGACTAAAACGACTACATTTATACAACAAATTTTATTTTGATGATATATCGAAAAACCAATATAAATTCAGTAAAACGATTCAGCGAAACGTATTCATGGGATATTAGGACCCAGTTGCAGTGAAATTCGTCCAATAAAAACAATTATTGCTTGTATAAACGCGAACGACACGGGCATAAACAAGGATTATTAGTACTTCTTGGAGACAAAGGAGGTTGTATAATAAGTACATTTACATCGGTTGGGTGACCGCATCCATATTTTATTACCAATAACAATGGAAAAGGGACTTTTATTCAAGTTATTTTCAAGAAAGCCTGAAGTTTATGAACTGTGAATTCTTTCAGTATTTTTTCAGGATTCTATTTTTGTTACTTTTCGTGAAGACAGCGATGTTGGTTCAAGAAATATTAATAATTACGATATAACCAGTCAAGCGGTCTGAAAGTTCCGTAACTTAAGTATCCTTGAACATAAGTAGGTTTTTTTCATAGGCATATACTCGTAACTGGTGTAGACAAATAAATTCTGATTCACGAAAAGTTTTATGGGTCTAATCATGAGCATTCTGAGGCAGTCGGCTTAAAAAGCATTCATCATCTGCCTAGCCTTTTCCCAACTATGTTGGGGTCGGCTTCCAGTCTAACCGGATGCAGCTGAATACCAGTATTTTATATGGAGCGACTGCCTATCTGACCTCCACAACCCAGTTAAAACTGGGTAATACGATACCCCTTGGTAAGACTGGTTGTCAGACTTTTTGGGCCCCTGACTACCTAACGACTGTCAAAGATTTACAAATGACACCCGGGACCAACGGCTTAACGTGCTTTCCGAGGCACGGAGGAAACTCAGTATGTAATGGGTGATCACCCATCCACAGACCAACCTAGGCAAGCACGGCTTAACCTAAAGATCGACTCGAGCGGCTGTTATTATTTAGCTACAAGCTCCTCTTAAAAAAGCATTACAGAGAAAAAAAGAAATATGCGCAAATGTGCAAAGCCTGGATCTCACAACATACAACTAGAGTTTGGTTAAGAGATATGAGTCACATTGATTTCAACCGATAAATTTTACGCCCTGAGAGCATCCGTCATTTTCTATGACATCTTTTTTTTTTTTTACTACTGCCACTTACGATATTTTTTTTTGTTGAGACCCTATTTCAACGTCAACGGATATGAACGTGTGTTAATGTGGTATGTAAGTAACAATAGTGGCAAATTAGTCTCATCCATTCAAACATTTTTAATTCAATAATAGCTTTGACTGCCTCGTTGGTCTAGTGGTCACAAGCGCAACTGCTGAGCATGAGGTCCTGGGTTCGATTCCCAGGTCGAGCAAAGTGTTATTGGGTTTTTCCATTAGAAATTTGTCAGTAGTAGCCACTGAGTCTGGATTTGCGCCCTGTTGATGGCAATGGGCTCGCCCTCTATTACATGGGACTTAAAATATAACTGGCGAAATGTGGGCGTACTATTAGGTACACCTCTACCTAAACGGCGATTGCAAGCGTGATGTTATGTTTTACTTCAAAAAAGAATCTATGCTTAGCACACCACATAATTGAGCTGTCCGTTCATGTCCGTTTGAGCACGGAAAGTAAATAGATACCTTACCTTAATAAATTGTACGGAAGACAGAACTATACGTAACTCCGCCCAATAGAGGGTATTATATTGCCTGTTGTAAATATGAAGGACTTACCAACTAATTCTAAGTTAAAGGTATCTTAGAAGTCGGTTAACTGTGCTGAGAATTGGAAAATCAATTAATTTAAAGTGGAGTTAATATAAGACTAACAGTCATTTAATAAAATATTTTGTCTTTCTATAAAATCTCTTAATGCGCTTGTTACGCGAGAACCACTTATTCGAATCACCATTTTTTTTGTTACTCGTTATAATTTATTGTG
Organism: Noctua comes; assembly: GCA_963082995.1. Classification (NCBI taxonomy): domain Eukaryota; kingdom Metazoa; phylum Arthropoda; class Insecta; order Lepidoptera; family Noctuidae; genus Noctua; species Noctua comes. The sequence continues at coordinate 8,577,377 of OY720280.1, read as the reverse complement.
TCTTATAAATTGTATTTATTTTTAAAAAGGTTTTGTTTTTGTAATGTTGGCACCTTTTAGCTTTCCGTCATGTTTTATATAGATTTTCTCTAGCGTGTACTAATTAAAACCAACTCGCATCGTCGAATAAAAAATGTACAGACAACACAATGCAAAATGTACAAAATATTACGTCACTAATTGACAATGTTCTTTACATTCAATTAATCAACAACACAATGTCTGAATACAATTTAGATTCATTTTATTTTGATAAAAGCACACTGAAATAAAAATTCTTTATAACTAATATTCCACTTCTGTATATTTTAAAATAAAGTGCTTCATTTTATATTAAAGTGAAGAAACGTGACTTGTTTGGGTTAATTTTTATTTATGTTTGTTTATGAATAGCATTTATGTATTCGCTGCAATTTTAATATCGCATAACAAGTCTTGAAAATTATCCGAGCAAAATGAATTGTTATGAACAGCAAACTTGAGTCGGGAATTGCTACGACGCTACGAGCTTCGTAGCACTGCTACGTATGGTGTAGCACCGTAGCGGGTATTGCTACAGCATTTGGGAGCGTGACGCTCCAATTTATTATTTATCATTTTACTGAGGTATTTCTAGAAGAAAATTCTTGTTTAAAGTGAATTTACAGTAATCCAAAAATGTTGGGTACATTTGCTTAAAATAGCCACCACGCAGACGCAAACATCGTGTTAACACAACGACGGGGAAATCCAGACGAACCCATCTCCAACCATGGATGGCATGTCTCCGATGTGATCCTTCATTGATGTGGGTATGGAGGTAAGTAATTGACTTGACTCAAACTCAAAGCATTTATTTCAAATGAACCATTTACAGCCTATGTCCAGCAGTGGACGTCTTTTGGCTGAAATGATGATGATGATGAACCATTTACAGGTACTATGGAGTTGTCAAGGAGTCAATCATTTGGAAAAGTGAAACAAGTCGTCCATTCGCAATCATAGACAAAAAATTATTGGAGCCTGCATAATTCACCAGTATTTTTATCACAAAATCCATCCGCTTTTATTTCACACACAAAGTCATATCCCATACCCCGTTTCAACTTACAAAACCCTAAAGCACACAAAAGATATTTTATAATTCCCAGGGCGTGTAGTCAGCAGAAGCAATGAATTCTCCGGTGTTCGCTCTGTTATAGATTATAGAAGCGATACCGTCGGCGACCGATAGGAACATGCCGTAATAAAAGCTTTGAACTTAACAACCTTTAGGTCAGGTATATTGGAAAATTTTCGATAAAAATATAGTGCTTGATGCAATTTTCCCGGTAAATATTGGCTGATAAAAGTTGTTTTTGTCGTTAAATTGATTCTGCACTTAAAAGGGAGAAAAATTCTTATGGCAACATGGTTCGGAGTTTACTGTCGTTTAGTGGAGACAGGGTTACATAAATTTTATTATGATTTTATCAGGACTGTCGATGTTTTTCATCGGTGTTAAAATAAAACCACTTATTGGACTGTTAGCGCTCAATTCCTCGTTTTGTAGATATTGGCTTATTTACAATTTAAATGAACAAAAAGGTTGATATTTCGTTACCGCTACAATGTTTTGTTTACATTTAATTTGAATTTAAATGTTTACAAATGATTTTATTTATTATACATTATGAAATTGACAACGAACCACTTGCCACATTGATTTACCATATAAAGTTTTCTTTGATTCACATAATTATAAATTTAACTTATTTCGATTGTTGAGCTGCATTTTATGTGGGTAAAAAAGCGTGTTAAGATACTCGATATGTAAGCATAATTCAACCAAATGGATGGTGTCGAATTTCCTGGAAGTAGCTGCCAAATCAAATCTTAATGGAGTACATAATAAGAGATAAATTGGTTTCCTTTTTCACATAGGTAAATAATATCAGGGGGGTTACCATGACGTCTTAAAGCATGAGTAATTCCAGTGTGGAAAAGAGACAGAGCTAAACAGGTCGTCTAGCGCCATCTCTCCCACACTGGAATTACTCCTGCTTCTAGACGTCATGATAGGCCGCCAGGACTCTGTTAGGAGTGCTACACACATATTCGGCTCGGGTTGATTTAGCATAACCGGCCGGCAAAATCGAGTAAGAGGACAAAACAATGAAACAAAATTAAATAAAAAGAGAACATTTAACAATTCGTCGTGTTCGAGGCCAAAAGGATGGTGCTAACATTGTCGCAGCGCTGATATTAAAATAGGGCCCAAGTGATGCCACGGTCCGATACGACAAATTAAATAAAAAAACGAATAAAACAAAAATAAATATAACAACTATGAAATGAAAAGAGAAAATACTCGTATATTATTATCTAAACCCAACGAAACCTAAATTTTTGTCTATATCGCCAGAGTCAATGGCAACACTGCTAAACAAAGGGACGCGGGCGCAGACATATTCGACTAAGTAAAATTACCTCAGCGAAGAAAAAACAACACAATAATGTATTATATAGATATCCTCTACATATGACACATATATTATGTAGATATCCTCAAAAGTTCGAATTGTGCAAAGCCAACCTAAATGTGATTCAGCAATAGCGTCGTCAATAGTGCCGAAACGAGCCGAAAGAAAGCGGAATACGCCGCATGTGATCAGAACAAGTGTGTACGATTCATTACATTCTCGTATCTTTATTTTACACGATAAACACGTAACACAAATTGACAAGTTGACTAACCTTTCCACCCACTGTTTTATGTCAACCTAATCAATCAATTCAGCCGTCTACTATAATGTCTGGTTAAATGATTGGTTAATGTTATTTTGGTCAACCATTTACCACAGCTCCGTTAGATTTGACAGCGGATTTGAATTGATTAGGCTTTCACCGGTGATTTGTATTTCAAAATTATACACGTATTTAGGAAATTATACAAATGTGGTGTAAACTACTGATTACATTCCTAATTTGTTTGTCGGAAAATTTATTTAAATTCTATTTTATGTCAATAGCCTTGTATGTCCCACGGCTGGGCAAAGGTCTCCCCCATATCATTCCAGGCACTCTTCTCCTGCGCCACCTCGAACCAGCCTTCGTGATGCACTTCTATCTTATTCTATTAATTGTGCGTTTATCAATATTTAAGAGTTCGTATAAAATATACTTAGTATGAATAAGTCGCTCTCCAATCTTGATGTGACATATTTTTTCTCCTCCAGAAAAAAAGTATTCCTTTCAACAACATTCGGTACAATTTGTCATTATCTCACGGAAAAAACACGTCGATATTTCCATCATATCAGCCGGAAAAAACATAAACATAGATCTAAACAATCACTCTTATTTATGTGGGCAACATAAACATTTTGACAGAGAGCAGATGTTTGTAATACATTTCTGGTATTAGAACAACAGTTAGTGGTCAACCCACAGTATATTGGTCTGCGCGATACAGCTGTTTATTACTGACATTAACAGACTATCAACATTATTACAGACTCGTCATGCATAATAAAACTGGCACAATAAAATGAGTAAGGCTTTATAGCCTCGTGTACAAATTAGTATTTTCTACCCGATACCCAAAAAAAAAGCGACCACAATATTCGTAATACGGAACTATCTACACCAACTTAAGGAGTTAATGAATATCACAGCATACAATGTTCCCACAGCTGGGACACAGGCCACGTCTCTGTGAGAGAGAGGGGGCGGGGAAAGGCCATAATCCACCACACCGGTTCAGTGCGTGTTGGTGAATGTCTCAGGTGTCATCCTTTTGTGATGAGCTATGCCACCGATATCGAGAGCATTTGACAACATTTATAATCCGACCTTACAATGAAATGTCCTGTCGACATTTTACGCCGCATTTCTTAAGTTTTCCATACTCCTCATAGCCACGTTAACGTCTATACAGAGTGAGATATAACTAGTTACATTATAGCATAACCCTACATAAGCCGCATTGTACAGAACATTGAATATCTTGGGACCAAATCGGCAGTGCCCCTGTTAGATTTATTATCGACACGCGTGACTGAGTTCCGTTGCCGTTGCTCTCAGGGGCCTATTTTGCAACATGACCGAACATAATATTCTTGGTACCTAAGTACATGGGTTATATTTGATTAAAGAAATATTGTTAGCGATTTGGTTGTAGAAAATGCGGGGTACTGGCACGCAAATATTAATGTGCTATATTCGAAAAAAAAAAGAGCTTTTATTTTATCATTTGTGAAGATTTCGCAGATAGCTATATTTTTCCTCATGTTTACGTCTGTTTCACTCATAGTCAAATAAGGTTAAACCTCAGGATTTTCCTCAAGTAACAAATATTGTTCGAATTAGTACGCGTTTATCCATTTATTTGGCCTTGATATTATTATAACAAGATTGGGGCTAGTTGAGCTTTTTTGTCTATCCCAGAGTCAACATCCATCGGTCGCCGGTTCAAATCCGGCTCGAAGGACGGGTTGTAGTAGTTAACTCCGTATTATTTTGTTCGGAAGTTATTGTGATTTAAGTATATTAGAGAAACACGGTTTCACCAAGATTCACCAATTAGGTTTATTTATACATAAATAAGTCATCTTCATTATCTGTCTCACAAGCCAAGTAGCAGCTCTTCTTCTTCGAACTTGCTATTTTCTTTGAAGCTCAACCTACTAAAAAAACTGAATCTTAATGCAAACGTTACACACTCATCCGTGTCAAGCTACAACGTGGCCTACTTAGTTCTTCAGCCCAACTTCCACGTCACTATTATTGTGAACAAAGTGTGTGTGTGTCAAACAATGCATACAATCCCGATGTGTGCCCCACAATACAATGTTGTTGCATACATGCCTTTATTAACTATTTCATTTCAACTCCGTGAAGTATCTTCATTAAGCTGTTTAGTGGTATATTGGATTTTATGTTGTTTTATGAGAGCGTGTTTGCAGCTTGACAAAGGCGGGTGTAGGACTAACAAAGTTGGACATAATATGAAATGTGAGAATTAAGTTTTCAATGCGGAGTTGGAGTCTATGTCACAAAGTGGAAGGATATTATGAGTTTTAAAGCGACAAACAAAACAGAGCTAAATACTGTACTAAATTCTTCACGAAGAATTCATCATAAATAATGTAACCAGTTTTTCGTAATATTTTTTAACTGAAACTTCTTTCTAAGAATTCATCATAAATAATGTAACCAGTTTTTCGTAATATTTTTCCACTGAGTTAATAAAAGGATATGAAATAACGTAGTAACGAGGGGAAGGCTAGTTGCCTTATTAGAGCCGCAATGAAGGGAGGTGAGAATGAGCGAAGGGAAGCGGTTAATTAATACGTAGTGCTAGTCAAGTGTAGGTACGTGCTAGGCACTTTGCTTTATTGACGCACTATTATAACTCATTTTCGGTTTAAGTATAGTAACATTACTGATTCTGTACCAAAGCGTACAGTTTTATCTATTAGAGATATGAGGTATGCGTGGCATTTCATTTGTGTTATAAAAGTGCTTTCCACAAGTAGTACAGTTAACACCGAGATATATAGATGCACTCGAGCAACCTCAACCACTTTTTAACTCATAACGCAATCTACGATTATGAATATTTCCTTCATCTAGCGTAAATGGTAGTAATTTGTCAGCTTACCTTCTTTTGTCGGCTATACCGATTCCGGATCGGGTACAACAGACTGTATACCGGAAGATTCGCTTGTAATGAACCAATACAAAATTCGTTTTTGAGCATTACATTACAAATAGACACTCCCGGTGAGTGAGCGTTGGCCTGTAATGTAACAATCCAAGATTCAATTTTGTTTGAAACAAGTTATTGTTAAAAATTGTATCATTTTTCTTTTCGTTTCGACGTTACAGCCGTTACATTTCAATGTTTGGGCCCAGTAAGTGTCCTATTGGGAGATCAGAGGCACCGATCAGATCGTCAAAGGTGGAGGAGAACGGACATCCTGGTGACTCCACCACGTGGGACATAGTCTGATCTGGTACGCCATACTCACACTCATTGTTGGAGGAATCGATAATACTCCATTTAGATTATGTTCGGAGCGGCCTACTTGGATACGCAATCGATTCAGCCCTTTCCAGATCGGTCACTGTATTTCACGACTGGGTGGCAGGTGTTCTAGGGGCTTCACGAAGTCGTGATAGTTCTCTTCCCATAACTTGCTTCACTCTTTAGTTGACCTATCTTAGATTGTATTGACAGTTGAAAACCAGCATTAGTTGTCCGGCATTTTGCTGAACTGGGCCTATTTAGCGCAGCCGTGAAGCACGCAGTTCACATTATTATAATTTTTTTTTTTAGGTTTTCTTTTGGTGAGATGGTGCGTAGTGGCATGTGCTAATAATATTTTTTTTCTTTTTTATCGTTACAGGTTGCATACTTAAATGCTCGATTCTCCTCACTCGTGACGTAAAGCTCGAATCTGAACTGTTACATTACAGGCAAATGCTCCCGGTATGGGAGCACATTTATTGTAATTTTTACGATACACGTCAGTAAAGTGACACCGCCCGTAGGGTTGGCTCTCGTAATGACACTAACGAGCACCAATGCACTGCGGTTGACACTCAAATATTCCGGTGTCGATTTTAACAAACTAATAATCATTGATGGGTTTGGTTCTGACAAGTATTAAAGTAACTTTTACAACTTTGTACTAAGTCCGTCCTTAGTTAATTTTGAGCATCGCTGACTGTTGATGACAGTAAGCAACAGAAATAAGAGAGCGCTGTAATAAAATTATTTCGGGATACAAATACCTGCTGTGTCCGATCATGTGAATCCATCCAATATAAAAACTCAATTTTCAAATTAAATTTTCTTACAACTCGAAAGGTTTTTACAATCACTCAAACTCGTCTTATTAAATTTATTTCAGTGAAGCTCGAAGGAATCCATTTAAAGTACTAGCGCAGTTCAATAAACCAAATGAAAATATGGTGGTCCACGCTTCTGTTATTATGTTTATGAATTCATTCGATATCAAAAGTTTGCAATGCATTCATAAAAGGCTATTCGCATTTACACAAACATTTTTCTTGATATGTATAAATGTTTAAGAATGCCGTTTGAAAGCGAAATATGTAGAATTGTGGTGCTCGTTTATGTTTCTTTTTCGTATTAAGGCGCTACCTCGAAAATAAATCGTAGTTCGATGGGCGTGGCTTAGCCCCCCGCGAGGGGAGCGGCGAATGCAGTGTACGCGGTGGCATTCGGGAAAACAGAGTACGCACTTCTTGGATTATTTGAAATATTAGCACATAGGAGGGATGGAGTAGAAAAATAATACAAATATTTAATTTTCAACATTTTTTTTATTAAGTACACCATGTAATAAAAATTCATTAGGTAATGAAGGCATATAACAAATGTTTATTTACTATGAATATTTTTTATTAAATAATAAATATATTGTTTCAATTTTTCTATATTTAACCTACTTTAAAAAACTCGTCTATTTATATGTATTACTAGCTTCTGCCCGCAGCTTCGAACGCGTGGAGTTCGGGAATTGGTCACGGAATCTTACTTCTGGGATAATAAGTAATCTATGTATGTATAGTACATACATATATTTACATGTACTTGCTTATAACTTGCAAATATTTGTTTAAAGTTATATCAATTAAATTAGATACGTGAAATATTGATACCTTGGTTCGAGATTGGACATCGGATTTACTGAATTTTATCTAAAGAGTATGTACACAAATTTTCAAGTCAATTGACCCCGAGAGTAAAAAGTTTCACAGATAATTCAACACCCCATTTCACCCTCTAAGGGATAGGAATTTAGAAAAACCCTTTCGTAGTATATACCTACTCTTCACAAAGAGTACACTGTCCAAATTTCATGTCTCTTGGACCCAGTGGTTTGGGCTGTGCGTTGATGTATCAGTCAGCCAGTCAGGACATTGAATTTTAAATTGGAGGATGATTTTGGAAAAACTGTGATACACATATCTCATCATTTTAACTGAAGTATATGTAGACACATTTTCAAGTCAATCGATTCAGAGAATAAAAAGTTTCATAGATAGTTCAACACCCCATTTCACCCTATTAGGGGTGGAATTAAAAAAAAAACCGTTTCTTAGTGGATACCTACTCTTCACAAAGAGTACACTGTCCAAATTTCATGTCTCTAGGACCAGTGGTTTGGGCTGTGCGTTGATATATAAGTCAGTCAGTCAGTCAGTCAGTCAGGACTTTGAATTTTATATGTATAGATAGATATAGATAAAATATGCTAGCAATTTTCTCGTAAACTACTGAACCGATTTTGATGAATCTTTCACTGGTATAATCTAATCCCCAAGTATGGTTTTAGTGCACAACATATAAAGATGCCAATCTTATTAACAAACTTACACGTCTCTGGCATCAGATGAAATATTTAATCTGCAATGTTGCATCACATTCACGGAGCTTAATTGAAAATGTAGACAGCAACATTGTAGAGAATTTTAATGGAGTAGTTGCCAAATTAGTTGGCGGCAAAAGAGTTAACTACGCTCTTAAACGGTCTTATCAGGCAAGATGAACAGGGGCAGTAGTATCATTTAACTCCGGGAAAATATTGACTACCGTCCACAAAACTATTCACAATACGAGCCCTTTAGAAAAGTCAAGAAATATGAAGAACAAGTAGAAAATACAAGAACGTACAACCAAACGTTAAAAAAGAAAAAAAAAACGTAAATTGGTTTCTAAGAAAATAGATTTTAATAATGGCGAAAATGCCGACAGACCCGATGTGGATTCTGATACATATAACCCCACAAAATTAACGTTTTTGAAAAATTTAGAAAAATCCGATGAAGAACGCTAAGAGATGCAGGAGTGGACAATACTACAGAGTGAAAGTGGAGAGTGGCTAGAATTACAGTAGAAATCTTTTAACAGCGTCTAATTACGGGACGGTGGTAAAAAGGATAAAAACGAATAGTTGTGCTAATATTATGGTGAAAAACATGTTGTATAAGGCAAATATCGACGATGTGGCAACTATAAGCCAAGGGGCGAAATATGAAAAAGCTGCTATTGAGCAACTGTCTAATTTAGTACAGGTAAATATACAAAAATGTGGTCTTTTCATTGACGATAAGTACCCGTTTTTAGGGGCAACGCCGGAAAGGATTGCTGATGACATGCTTGTTGAAATCAAATGTCCTGAATTGTGACTTTGTTGCACCAGGAATGATTTAGTTTTATGTCTTAAAAAATAGATACGTTTTTGTCGGTCCAATAAGTGAGAATAAAAATGGCCATAAATACATTTGTTTGGCTGTAGCTCCAACGCACGTCAAACTCTCGTGGGCACGGGGGCATTGTCAAATGTAACTCTGTCGGCCCAAAACCCGAGTAAAAACCGCCAATAATCACAAAGGCACCTGCGTCATCAAGTAGAATTTTGAGATACTTTCGGGGATATCTTTGTGCCCCAAATGTAGGCATGGTTCAGAGACAATTTGGCAAACATAACTCGATTTTGCAGTTTAGGCTATTTGTGACTTTGTTGCATCGAAGGTGCGAATTTGTGATTTTTGCAACCAATCTTTTCGACCGTGATTTAGGTATATGGTCGAGTGTCAAGTGTCAAGTATTTTTGCATAAGAGATACTGTCTCCATCAGCTATGTATCTTCCAAAGATAACGCCATGCATTTCTATGGACTGTTTACTGTCGGCGCTAATAGTGGATTCCATAGCTGTTGAAGATCCGCTAAGATTTTTAAAACACTCATGGTGTTTTACTTCCTCATTTCGTTTTACCGCTCTAGCACAAATACAACAGTATTTGTTTTTGACTGCCATGAAAAGAACTTGACGAAATCGTCTACCTATAATTGTCGCAGCGCCAGATAGTGCAGAATAATTAGTTCTGTATGAATGTTTAGCCCAGCAACCATCTAAGATTACATCTATTATTGGTATGCCATCTTTAGTAGCTTTCCTTCTTTCACTGCCGCTTCTTTCCCCCGTTCCCCCACTTTCCTCATTTCTTCCCATGCCGTCACTTCCCATTCGTCACATATTTCATCTTGCAAGATTTTGTATTTGTATTCCGACACGGATGGTAAATCGACAGCAGCCGAAAACTGTTTCAGTTGAGCGTTACCACAACCAGCTGCCACCATCCCGGCCACCACCATTTTATTTTGATTTCTGTACTTTAAACTTTGTTTTACATAATGTACAAGAAAATGTGTGTAAGGCCAGAAACTTCTGCCCTGGGATCTGGAGGCGACTGCCCTCCAGCGCGTCTATGAGGGGCGCGCGGAGGCGCAGCGCCGGGGCGAATCCCTGCTGCCTCGACAAGTCGAGGCGCGGCGGGAAGAGCTCCGGCGCGATCTCAGGGCAGTATGGAGGAGACGACTGTCGCAACCGAGGTCCGGGCACGCCGCAATCGCGGCGGTAAGACCCCTCTTTGAGGAGTGGCTGGATAGGGGTCACGGCGTCCTGACCTACCGCGTGACGCAGGCCCTCACCGGACACGGAAGTTTCGGGAGGTACCTGTGTCATATGGGGAAGGAGGAAACGCCTGGGTGTCACCACTGCGAGGACCGCCCGGAGGACACGGTGGAGCATACGGTGCAGGACTGCCCCGCTTGGGCAGAGCACCGCCGTGTCCTCACGGCGGCGATAGGCGGAGACCTCTCGCGCCCGGCATTGGTCGAGGCCATGCTGCGGGGCGAGACGGAGTGGGAAGCGGTCGCCTCCTTCTGCGAAGCACATGCTCGCGAAGGAGGAGGCGGGCCGCGTGAGGGAGAGGACAGCGTCCTCCCTCCACCCCAGCCGCAGTGGTAGACGCCCACGGCGCCGGACGTTGGCAGACGATCTCCGGCCACCGTAGGTGCGGGCGGCGAGTAATGGGCGACTCGCTGTCCGATCATGGACCATGCCCGGGTCGACGGCGCGTTGTGTCCCACGCGCGCCTCAAAGAGTGTCAGCATAATGACGGGGACCCTCTAGAGGGCCAAAGCCTGCCGAGGTCGCGGGACTCATAGAATTACCGTGACCCTGGAACATAAAGGGCTACTGAAGGACACCGTGGATTTTAGTCAGTACAAGTCTGACAGTCCCTCCCGCTCTGCCCTGAGTGGGAGGACTCATTTGATGACATTACCAAGTTAAAAAAAAAAAAAAAGGCCAGAAACTTTTTCTGATTCTAATTTAATGGTTGTAAGGCCGCATTGAAACAGTGATTGGTGACTCGATAATTTAAGCAATTCAGTAAAAAAGTAATTTACATCAACAACTCTGTGGCCACTAATGTCGGCAGTTTTGGACTCCTGAAACAAAAAGTATAAGTCAACTTGGAAAAATGCTATTTATGCCTAGCTCTATACTGGAAAGTTCATAGTACATCTGTACATATAAAATTCAAAGTCCTGACTGACTGACTGACTGACTGACTTATATATCAACGCACAGCCCAAACCACAGGTCCTAGAGACATGAAATTTGGACAGTGTACTCTTTGTGAAGAGTAGGTATCCACTAAGAAAGGGTTTTTCGAAATTCCACCCCTAAGAGGGTAAAATGGGGTGTTGAATTTTCTATGAAACTTTTTATTCTCCGAGTCGATTGACTTGAAAATGTGTCCACATATACTTCAGTTAAAATGATGAGATACGTGTATCACAGTTTTTTCAAAATCATCCCCCAATTTAAAATTCAATGTCCTGACTGGCTGACTGATACATCAACGCACAGCCCAAACCGCTGGTCCTAGAGACATCAAATTTGGGGAATGTACTATTTGTGGAGAGTAGGTGTCCACTAAGAAAGGGTTTTTTGAAATTCCACCCCTAAGAGGGTGAAATGGGGTGTTGAATTTTATGAGAAACTTTTTATTCTCGGAGTCGATTAACTTGAAAATGTGTCTACATATATACTTCAGTTAAAATGATGAGATACGTGTAGGTATCACAGTTTTTCCAAAATTATCCCCCAATTTAAAATTCCATGCCCTGACTGGCTGACTGATATACCAACGCACAGCCCAAACCGCGGGTACAGAGAGTAAGTATAATTTTTTCGAAATTCCTACCCATTAGAGGGTGAAATGGGGTGTTGAATTTTCTGTGAAACTTTTTATTCTCGGTTTCGATTGACTTGAAAATTTGTGTACATACTCTTCAGATAAAATCCAGTAAATCCGATGTCCAATCTCAAACCAAGGTATCAATATTTCACGTATCTAATTTAATTGATATAACTTTAAACTAATATTTGCAAGTTATAAGCAAGTACATGTAAATCTATGTATGTATTATAGATAGATACGTAGATTACTTATTATCCCAGAAGTAAGATCCCGTGGGCTATTCCCTAACTCCACGCGGGCGAAGCCGCGGGCATAAGCTAGTAGTAAATAAAATAAGAGGACTCACATTTCCTTCAAGTTTACCTCAATAAAGATCAAAAAAAAAATCGATTAAAAACTCACCTCTTTTCGCAATTCAAATGCGACTCCATTCCTTTTGTGATCATTGTCTGTCACACGCTGTAATCTTGACGTATTATATACATCAATGTATTGTTGACATATTTCTAACCTAAAATGAAATATAAGTACATTTTAGCCTTTTTCATAATATAAACAATTATATAAATAGAAACTAATAATTATTGTACATAACTATATACTTACTTTTTAATCTTTCTCATTTTCTGAGCCCTCACCCTCAGTCGCTCTGTGCTCTAAACGTTGTACTTTATTTAGTTTTGGTTTCATATTTTTTCCCATTAAAAACTAGTCACAAATAGAAAAACGATACGTTATAGGTACTGTTCAATCACAAGAATAGTCTTTATATACCTATTTAACACTAATTAACACAATCTACTAACTTTTAATGTATAAACAATTATTAAAATCACGAAAATTCGATAGCACCGATCTGCAAAAAAATGTCATAGGTTTGACGTCAATGAAGCCCACCGGGCGACTGATCTTGTAAGCGAGCGAAAGTGATGCAATTACTTTTGAAACGCAAAAAAAGAGATGGCTATATTGTGCGTGCGCTCGGAATAAAACGACGTACGTGCCAAAACGAATTTACTCCTTTTTTAACATAAAAAATGAATTAAATTTAAAACTACAATGAGTAAACTTTGATATAATAATTCTCTATGTTTTAAAGTAAATCCCATTGAATAATTCTTAAGCGTTACGCCGTGATGTCGAAAAAAGTAAAAAAATAGATATAACTTTGCATTTTTTTTGTATCGAGAAAAGTTCATTGAATCGTGTATTCCTTATTTAAGTATACTAGACCAAAGAGTCAAAAAACATATACCAAAATGTTGAATCCCTATTCCACATACTTAACAAGTTATACGAAATAGAAAAACCACATTTTTTTCAATATATCACCTTAACATTGAATACAGAGAGATGCAAATAGGTAGAAAACGATGGGGAGAGAGAGATTGATAATCCAGAGTTTCAGAATAAATATTAGCATTGGAATTGAGAAGCAAACACGATCGCGTTGGCATTGGCAAGTATCGCCTCTCGCCTCTGCGCGTTCACTTGAGTATTTACATTCTACATTCACACACATATTTTAAAGTTAATTTAATGCTGGTTTTGAACCAATATGAAGTATTCATGATATCTGTTCAGCACGTGTCGATTCGGTTTTGAATTCTTCTGTTGCTTGTGTGTTTCCATTGGTTTTTGACTTTTTAAACTTTCTGTTTAATCGTCTTTCATTTGTTCAACCGTGATTCATCATCTGCCTAGCCTTTTTCCAACTATGTTGGGGTCGCCTTCCAGTCTTACCGGACGCAGCTGAATACCGGTATTTTACATGGAGCGACTGCCTATCTGACCTCCACAACCCAGTTAGTACTGGGTAATACGATACCCCTTGGTGACACTGGTTGTCAGACTTTCGGGACACTGACTACCTGTAACGACTGTCAAAGATCTACAAATGACAGCTGGGACCAACGGCTTAACGTGCTTTCCGAGGCACGGTGGAAACTCGGTATGTAACGGGTGGTCACCCATCCGCAGACCAACCTAGGCAAGCACGGTTTAACCTAAAGATCGACCCGAGCGGCTGTTATTATTTGGCCACGAGCTCTTCTTTAATTTGTTCAATCGTGATTGTTAACTCAAAATTATAACCTTCTGGCTGTCCTTTTGTCCTTTAAAAAAACCAAGCTTAGCTTTTCGTCGTTGGTACAATGACTACTATCGCTAAGCTAATAACGTTACTTCACACACTATCTACGAACATTGTGGTCTAAGCGGTAATAGGATTTTTACTTCCTAACACAGACAGAGCACGTTGGGTGACACTTTAGTTAAGATTAGTTTATTTACAACCTCATTGCTGGCGCACAACGGCCATGCGAAGAGCGTGAGGGCCCCGCTCAATTTTGAATTTAGAACTTTGTTCATGTATGGACCTAGCATCGTTAAAAGTTCTAGTTGTGTACCTATGTGAATGTATCCAACTAAATGTCATTTACAGACACGGATCAGTGAAATGTTGGACATGGCCTCAGACATGGACACTGACAGAACATCAATAAGTATTTCAATAGAGGTGTCTGTCCGTAACCTCAATTTGTCTGTAGGTACCGGGTTGACCGATCCTTTAGCCAGTCCTACAAAAAACATTAACATTATTATGTTTACGTACTTACGCAGCCATTGTTTGTTATTCTTTTTGATGAGAAACATCTTAAGTCTCCGAGCACGTTCGAGCAATCAGCGTTTAAAAAATGCGATCCGTACACTTTCTTTTCCGAGCTACGATGAGCAAATATTTACCGAACGCTTCAGAAGTTCTCAAGGAAAATCTTGTTGAACACGATAATGAATGTTTTAGTCAAATAATATTCCGAGAGTTGTCCTTTATCTTGTTATTCATGAATGAAATTGCCTTTGTTTGACTATTAGCAGTTGTAAAATTGAAATGGTTTAAAATAAATATAGATTTCTATTTAATCGTAACTATGCGGTTCTTGGCCTTTTCTTTACCATAGGAAACCATAATTTGGGATGGATACTTTATCAATAATTTAATTACCTCAAAACGGTGAAGGAAAACATCGTGAAGAAACCTTCAGGTCCTAGAGCCATCAATTCGAAGACATGTGACATCTACTAACCTACACTGGCCCCCGTGGTGAATTATAGCCCACACACCCCCACTGTTGGGACATTGACGCGTGTCCCAGCTGTGGGAACATTATATGGCTGATTATGCATGCACTTGATCAACTTTAATTAGTTGATGTTTATCGTATTACCCAGTACTAATTGGGTTGTGGCGGTCAGATAGGCAGTCGCTCCATATAGAATACTGTTATTCAGCTGCATCCGGTGAAACTGGAAGCCGACCCCAACATAGTTGGGAAAAGGCTATCATGATGACAACATAGTTCTGAAAAGGCTAGGCAGATGATGATTTAGTAAACTTTTATTTGGCTTTCGAAAGATCCTCATATTTAAAGTTCATATATGATTCTTTGAAATAATCGTTTTCACTAAAACTAATGTTTATTTGGCTAATTACATGAACTCGTAGGCCGTGTGCGAAGTTAATCGGGGAGTCAGTTTGTGGTTTCTAACTTTCGTTCACAAGCGTGTAAAATACATATTTATCTTCGGTGTTTGCTTTGGTTAGTTTAAATTTTCGGAACATCGAATGATATTTAAATGTTTGATTTGATAAATTCGTGTTAATTAATCAAAATTTCATAGATCGTACAGTGCTCTCCGCGTTCAGTATAATAACGCGTTTAGGGCTGCCCAGCTTCTGTAGTGCGTCGGGGATGTTTGCAGATGCGCATGTGGATTGTTTTTACGCAACAATGCGTAAAAGGTGCGCTTTCCTGGTGCGCAAGGTGTGGGGCAGCACCAACAGTATCTATTAAATAGTGCTTTAACATAATTAATTTTTAGGTACAATGAAAGCCAATTTGGCCATTGCAAGTGTTCGTACATCAAATAAAGAAATCATTATTTTTAAAGAACTCCCCCCCCCCTCTCCTCTTGTGCTTAAAAATTCGATTCAAAAACAACACCCAGAAGGATGCTTTTAGATTGAAAACATAACAAAAGGAACACAATACCAACCTGGTGCCCTACCATGACGTCTTAAAGCAGGACTAATTCCAGTGTGGGAGAGATGACGCTAGATGACCTGTATAGCTCTGTCTCTTTCCCACACTTGAATTACTCCTGCTTTAAGATGTCATGGTAACCCCCCTGTTTAAAAATGCATTACCTACTTACATAGTTCGGTACTTAGTTCTCTTTGTATTTGAAGACTCCACTCATCGTCTGACTCGATATAAAAGAATAATGCCTAATCTTTTGAGTGGCTTTTACGAACACCTACTTGAAGATATTTCCTTCTCAAATAATATTGATACAGGTTACCGCTTTTGAGGTTGGCAAGGGCAAGGTCAACCGTATAATGTGAGAAGTTAATTGGAATTTATTTAAGATAAGCCGGATGCTGACTTAATGAAGGATTTTGTGTGCTAAAGTGTTGTAGGAAATATTTAGAAAGTGATTTATTAATCAACCACTACAATTGGTTTCTTGCCTTGTAGATTCCTGAATACTTGTTAACTTTTTATCTTGTTTCAAGTTTTTTCTGTGGTAAGCAACGACTTAAGTACTAATGCTGTAACATAATAATATTGTGAAACCAAATAATTTTAAAAGAGTAACCAAGAAGTTTCCTCCCGGTTCTTCTCCATAGGAAACGACAACCCGAACCGTGCCTCTTTTCTTGATGTTTTAAAAGTGCCCATGTAGGCCCATATGAAATAAAATATTTTGATTTTTGGTCTTGAACACTTTGTGTTAGTTGTGATTCTACAATATTTAAATACTGAGAAAATTCATAGCCATATTCCTTGAACTCGAGAAACAAACACAACCAACTTACAGACTGGCTTTTTACCGTGACCGAGGTTCTGGTATCAAAATCAAGACAATAAAAGAATGCTACTGAAACTTCTGACTCACTCATAATTTGCCTAGTCTTTTCCTAGCCATGTTGGTCGTCTTCCAGTCTACCCAGATGCATCTGAATACCAGCATTTTACATTGGGGCGACTGAAACTTATCATCCACTACAATCCCCAATTACAATCCAATGTATGACTCTATCCCCCAGCTTGTTTATTTATAAATCACACAGACACACAGATTGCTTATAGATTCAAGTTGTGTGCGACCCGGGTCAGTTGTAAGCTGTTTGCATTGGTCATTTGTCGACGCGGCTTATCGGACATTATTTGCCTTGCTTGCCCGATTCAATTTCCTAGTTCGACCCGAATACGGATCTTACGTCTACGGTATGGTAACAAGCTTCGTGAGACGGCGCATGGGATTGTATTGTTGTGGGTCAGTAATGGAAAATGTGGACGGAAAATATTGTGTGTGTGAAAGAAATTGTGAGATTCGTTGTGTTATTATTTTTTTTTCTTTATTTATATATGTATAACCAACTTATACTTACAGTTTACACCAAACATACAAGTTATTGGTTGAACATAAAATCCAGAATAAAAATAAAAAATAGTAATAAAATAATAAAGTAAACAATATGGTAGACGCGAAGAATAAACAAAACATTTTTAGTAGACAGAATAAGCACAATGATATAACAATAAAAATGAACAAAACTCGTGGCATCATAAAACTATATATTTATTTTTTAATTTTTCTTATTAGGGATACAGTTTGTTTACCCCGAGGAGATAGTACTGGGAGTGGCAATGGACTCAAGGTATCGAGAAACAGTCTTGAGGAGTCTCTTTTTATTTATTCAGTTTCGGACAACAATATAATCCATCTTGTTAGTGAAAAAATACCTTATATCTAATGTTAGTAATATAAAACACACAATCAACACCAGCAACACATAAAACATTAACTATGTTACGACTATGAGGGATGGTGAATAATAGGAACCTACCTAGTGTTTCTACTGTAGGTTCAATTTGCCTTACGTCATGGATTATTTATTCTAGGCACAATCATTGTACAGAATGTAATGTTAAAGTTAAACTTACTTACCTGTAATCAGGAATTTAAAATTCAATTAGATACGTACGTAATCTATAATGTCTACGCCGTTCGTTGCCTGCGTCATCGAAAAAGCACAATTGATTCATACAATTAACCATTTATAAAGATACTAACGTTACAAAGAACTCAAATCATCCTAAAACAGTATTTATCCGACTGTAAAAGGCTCAACTGTATTTAAATTACCTTTTCATAAACGATTTTAAGCCGACAAAAATGAAGATAATTAAAGGCTTCTTAGAATCAACCATGTTAGCGACGTTCTGAAAAATATTATCTATACTTATAATAAATCTGTAGAGAGGTCAATTCTGTACATGAAATATATTTCCAAAATAACTATCAGGGGGTGATTAGGGATCGATACTGATGCCAAAAATGCAATCAGTAAAATTTTTGTCTGTCTGTCTGTCTGTCTGTCTGTCTATATAACCGTTATAGAAACAAAAACTACTCGACGGATTTTAACGAAACTTGGTACAATTATTTTTCATACTCCTGAGTTGGTTATAGTATACTTTTCATCACGCTACAATCAATAGGAGCAGAGCAATGAAGGGAAATGTTGGGAAAACGATGGAAGTTTATATGAAAGTCCGTCAGTTTTGAAGTTAGGATATTCAAATTTTGTGTTTAGGCTGACAATTGAAAATTAATTTATACGTGTCTCAGCGGATGAAGGTAAGTAACTATGTTTGTTCGGGTGGGATATTTTTCGACATCCACGCGGGCGAAGCCGCTGGCAGAAGCTAGTTTGAAATAAAATTAGCCTACAAAAATTTACCTCTACGCAAAATTGAGAATAGGTACGAAGAAATTGCCTGACGAAAACACGCCTTAAGAATCCAATTTCGCACATTATGAGCTAACTCACTTTAGTATTTGCGAGGATAATTGAAACTGGATTAAACCATACATTATTTATTTATTCCGTTAACACAATCAACGGTTGAATAACAATACAAAGTTTTTAATTTTATTCGGAACCAATCAGCCGTTATAGTGTGGTCAGAACACAAAGAGACTAATTTATTCATTCCATTGTTGAAACGCACAATTGGATCGATTTAGATTTTTATTGAACTCACATAAGTGGTTCGATGTTGATTGACTTTTGATGATGATCGAATAACATTTCATGTCAGATATCAAAGCGAAATTATGCAAATATTTATATACGAAACTAGGTTTTTCCTGCGGCTTTGTACAGGGTGTAAGGAACAGCCCTCCACAAACTGATGGGGTGAATTCAGTATATCATACTAAGATGACCGGTGCAAGAAATTATTTCAAGAATGTTACGGAAATCCAATAAATTTGATTTATTTTATTTCCTCATACGCAATGTATCGTTACCGTGGCAAAACGCACGTTGTGAACGGCAAGCGCGACGACGAGTTTGATGAACTCTGTAACTAGGCAGGAAGTGAACAGCTGATGAATATGATTCAAAATAAGGAGAATGAACCCCGAATGCACCCCGTTAGTTTGTGGAGGGCTGTACCTTACACCCTGTATAATTCAGAAATTATGACCTAGGAATGAAACCCAGGACCTCATGCTCCATTTAATGATTAAAGTGAGCTCAACTTAACAAGCTGATTAATGCTGCCACTCTATTCAGTATAACTGTACACAACGATAGAATATGGTTAGCCAAACAATAGAGGCTTCGTTATAATTGAAACAGTGTATACACGTACCTACCTAAGTAACAGTACTCGTGTGCCCATACAATGCGAATGGTTTTGGCTGAAACACTACTCTATTATAATTATTATATAATCTATAATAACTTAGTAAACCAAATTAATAAGAAGAAAACACGTGTTTTCTTGTAATAATTCTAATGATTATAAAGATTTATCTACCAATGTGTGACGAATAATCCATCTTATCTTCTGTGTATTATAATAAATGCGAAAGTTTGAGGGGATGGATGGTTGTTTGTTACTCTTTCACGTAAAAACTACGCAACGGATTTGGATGAAATTAGGAACACTTATAGTTTGTAACCTGAATTAACATATAGGATACTTTATATCCCGATAGCACGATCCACTCCACGCGGGCCTAAGATAGTATTAAAATATATCCGAAAGTTACTCTTTCTATCTATTAGTCTGTTTTTTTTGTTATATTTTAACGCCTTAACGGTGTAATAGATTTGTAAGTTTGGCACAAAGATACCTGGGTTAGGACACACATTTTTTTCCAATTACACCTTCCCAAGGGACAATTTCTGACCTTGACGTGGGCGAAACCGTGGGCTAAAACTTATTATTTATTGGAGTAATACTCCAATAAGTAAAATGAAAAATTGGTCAGTATTTATAACTTACTACTCTAATTGCCTGTGGGGCAATTCCGGTTTCATTTTGATTAAATTCAGGCACGTGTAAGACGTATTCAGCCGGGAAGACGTAGGTAGACCCTAGGACCTAGGTAATAAAGTACATATTTACACGTTGAGAAGTTAAGCAAAACCGTAAACTAACTACGTAACTAACTCCGTAAACGCGCCTTATAAGAAGATATAGTCTTGTCAGTTACTCCAGTTTATAAAAATATTTTTACAATATATATGTGATCTTTGGCTGAAGACTGTTGACATACGCTGTGTAGTAGTGAGTGTGAACATAGTACAATAACAAAAAACAAAAGAGACAACAAACTGAACTGAGTTAAAACTTTATTGTTAATAAGTGCAAATCACGGTGGACATAGTGACACAACGAACGGTTCGGCAAGTGCACGGAATTGTCGTAGTTGTACGGTCTGCGTATGAGCGAGAACGGCGCGCGCCGTAAGTCAGTGACGTATCGCTGTCTAGTTGCTGCGAGCGCCCGGTGTGTTTACGAAGAACGCGACGTGGATTTTGTGACAGCTACGTGCACAATAACAAATTGCTAACTACATACTTGCTAATACTTTTGTACTTTTCACCACACTGAGTGACTGCTTTGCTCACTCATCATGTTCCATTGTCATCGTTGCCGGGTCGAAGCCAGGGATGGCGTGCAATGTACACTTTGTCTCAATAGCTTCGATTTCCCTTGTGCCGGAATTACTGAGGCGGGGTATCGCAAGCTTGGGGATAGGAAAACAACTTGGAAGTGCAGTAGCTGCAAAGCTGGGTTGGCGAGTCCTTCTAACCCACCGCCTGGGAAGGCTGCTCAGGGTGATTTGGAAAGCATCCATAAGGAGCTCCGGAAACTCACGGAACAGTTGGCAACATTACCTATTTTAATGGAAAAAGTAAAGACGATTCAAGCGGATATTTCTGAGCTTAGAAGCATAAAAGATGAGATTGTTGGACTTCAAAAATCTCTGGACTACGTCCATGGTACGGTTGATGAGCTCTCGGTAAAGTTGGTGGACGTTGACAGACAAATTGAGTCCTTACAAAAAACTAAGGAAGACGTCTCACGATTCGAAATGCGACTTGGCCGGTTGGAATTAAGCATGCGCGAGAGTGAGCAGAGATCGCGGCTTAACAATATAGAAATTAAGGGAGTACCGGTCACGGAGTCGGAGAACCTCTTGGCCGTTGTTGTTAAAATTGGCGGCATAATCAAGTGTGAAGTCAGGAAAGATCAAATAAATTATGTTGCCAGGGTTCCCCAACGTAATAATAAGGATGCTAAAAACATTATTATATGCATGCACAATCGATACTTGAGGGACGATTTCATAGCGGCGGCTAAAAAACACAAGTCATTAACAGCAGCTGACTTGGGTATTAACAGTGTTGGCAAGATCTTTGTTAATGATCACCTGACTTTTGAAAACAAACAGTTACTTAATAGGGCAAAGATATTGTGCAAGGAGAAGGATTTTTCTTTTGTTTGGGTAAAGGGTTGCAAAATCCTGGTGAAGAGAAATTCTACTTCTCCCACTTACGCTATTGCGTCAGAACTGGATTTAAAAAAAATATGTTAATTTTTGTTATATTGTCATACTTTCATTATTTTATATTAGTTTGTAGATCAAGTTTGAGAGGCACTGGTGTGTATGTCTTGGTCATCTCATTCGCGAGTTTAATGCGTCTTGTTTTCGTTACAACGGGTTTGTTTACCTGCGCTAAACGTTTAATATTCTTTGCCGATCTTTTGTATTGTGTGTCTTATCTAATTCATTTTAGAGTCACTTTTCGCTCACTCTGTAGAACAATTTTTAAATTTGAGTTATCGTACCTCGCAAAAAATAGTTTCTTCGCGGAATGTTGCAATTTTTACCTTTTTTACACAGTTTATTTAATTGATCACTATAATCTTTTCTTGTTTACTATCTCATCAGCACGTCAGTCAAGTTTAATTTCCATTGTACGTAGTGAAATCTGCATAACATTCCACATTACTTTATACCAAATCATAACACCGCAATTTGTTTACTACACACTTATTCTCGTTCCGCCAAACTGTAGTATTTATTTCACGTTTATCCTGGTACCAGCATTCTTCGTGTTACTCTCAATTCTAATTATTTTCTCTTTTAAACATGCCAATTAATATTTATCACCAAAATGTACGTGGCTTGCGGACTAAAACGTCAAGTTTCCTTAGGAATGTGTGCTCAAGTAACTATGATGTTATATGTTTAACAGAGACGTGGCTAAAGGAGGGTTTTAACAATAGCGAATTATTTGATGACCGCTATATGGTTTGGAGACGTGACAGAGATTATTCCGATAGAAATCAGACACTTGGTGGTGGCGTTCTTATTGCTGTTCGACGCGAGCTCATTGCGGAGGAGCGCTCTGACTGGCACTCGTCCGCGGAGGACCTATGGGTTACTCTAACTCTGAAGCGTTCCAGACCCTTGGTATCATATAAGTTGCATATTTGTACAATTTATCTTTGCAAGCAAAATAGAGGGTTCTCACTGACTGCACAGCTTACATATTTTTATACAAAGTTAAATGATATTATATTGAATAACTTAACGGACACTTTTATTATCTTAGGAGACTTTAATTTGCCAAACTTAACATGGCAGCTGACTGACGATGGATGCTCTTTTCACCCGGAAAATATTCATGGTTCTACTCAGACAGATTTTTTTGATATCTTGAACACATTTGATTTGGTTCAGTACAACGGTCATAGGAATCTTAATAAACGGGTGTTGGACCTAATTTTTTGTAACAATCACCTAACTGTCGATAAATGTTCTGACCCTCTTGTTCCTGAAGACCCTCACCATACAGCACTTAGTATTTTTGTAGATTTTGTTGAGTATCATGCGCTCCCGTCGCAGCAAAGAAAGAAGTTTCTCTATCATTCAGCCGATTTTCCTTCTATAATGAAAGAACTTGAAGAGTTTGACTGGCGCTGTGATCTTGCCAAAGGGTCAGTGGAGGACGCTTTGTCTTTGCTCTACGTCAGACTAAATAGAATCTGTGAAACTTTCATACCAACTAAAATCATCAAATCTGTGTCTAATTACCCCCCTTGGTATAAAACCCCTCTAATCAAAATTCTTAAAGAAAAATTTAAATATCACTCCAAGTTTAAGAAATATGGAAACTTGTCAGACTATGATTCATTTTTAACTTTGCGAAATCGTGCTAAATTATTAGAAAAAGAAATGTATAACAGTTACATTGAGGCAATAGAAAATAGTATTAATAAATCGCCTAAAGCTTTTTGGTCTTTCGTCAAAAGCAAGCAAAAGTCTTCATGTACTTTTCCATCGGTTATGAAGTATGGACAAAGGTCGTCAGGACAAGGTGATGAAATATGCAACATGTTTAGTGAAGTGTTTAAGTTTAACTTTCTCCAGAACACTATCCCTGGTGGAACACAGTTGGACAGCGACATGCACTGCCTTTATCAAACGTCTGCTTCTGACATAAGCTGTATTGAAGTCTGCGAAACTGAAGTGCTGAAGCTACTGAGGGCTATTGACTTGAATAAGTCAGCAGGCCCTGATGGTATTCCTGCTATACTTATAATTAAGTGCGCACAAAGCTTAACTTTACCACTTACCCTAATATTTCGTCGTTCCCTTAATGAGGGAGTGGTGCCGCATCTTTGGAAAACAGCTTTTATTACCCCCGTCCATAAAAAAGGCCCTAAGGACAATGTAGAAAACTACAGGCCAATATCTAAGCTTTGTCTGTTTGCGAAGGTTTTAGAAAAAATAGTTTACGCTTCAGTTCATAGTGCCATTAAACATTCACTTAATGACTGTCAACATGGCTTCTTAAAAAACCGGTCTATTGTCTCCAACTTGCTTATCTGTTCCGACTACTTGTCCTCCATCATGTCTGAACCCTCTCAAGTGGATGTTGTCTATACTGACTATAGCAAGGCATTTGACCGTATAGACCACGGTGTTCTTTTTCGTAAGCTGGCTGCAGTGGGTATCAGAGGTGATTTATTCAGATGGTTTAAGTCTTATATTGAGAATCGCTGTCAGACAGTTGTACTGAATGGATACAGTTCTGTAACTGTTAAAATACCCTCGGGAATACCACAAGGATCCCTTTTGGGTCCTCTACTTTTTATTATTTTTATAAATGACATTGGTTCGTGCTTTACCCGTTCCAAAATAATTCTTTACGCTGATGATATGAAAATTTTATGCCCTATATCAGAACTTTCTGACTGTTTTAACTTACAGCGGGATTTAGATGGACTTCAAAATTATTGTCTTCTCAACAAACTCGAACTCAATGTCTCTAAATGTTTTGTTAGTACCTACACACGCAAACCACATGCTATCATGTTTCAGTATAAGTTACATGATACTAATATAAATAGAATAAGCGTTATTAGGGACCTAGGTGTCACATTTGACTCTAAGTTGCTTTTTGATGCACACATTGAAAACGTTGTCAATAAAGCTTCTAAAGCACTTGGATTTATACTAAGATTATCAGCTGATTTTAAAAACATTAAAACGTACAAAATCCTATATTGTGCTTTTGTCCGCAGCCATTTAGAGTACGCCTCACAAGTGTGGAACCCTAATTATAATATTTATATAGACAGAATTGAGGGAATTCAAAAGCGGTTCCTACGTTTCTTGCAGTACAAAACTAGGAAATATACTCCCAATTATGTAGCACGATGCAAAAGATTTCATATCTTACCGCTGTATGAGCGCAGACGTATTGCTGATATGGCATACTTATTTAAAATCGCAAATGGTACTGTAGATTGCCCCGAGCTATTAGGTAGTTTAGGATTAGTAGGACATTGCAAAATGTTTCGCAAACCTAATTTGTTGCACGTCCCTCACTCCAAGTCTGCGTATAGGCAGAATTCGTTTCTAATCCGTGCGAGCAGGAGCTTTAATAAGCTTACTGGTGAACATGATTTGGACATTTTCAACACCAGTGTTTCTCGGCTTAAGCATTTGTTGACAAAAAGCTTTTTTACGGAAAGGTAATTGTTTGCGTCTGAATTTTGTTTTTTTAATTTTTAGTTTGTAGTTGTTATTAATAGATTGCTCTTTTTTTTTGTTTAATTTATGTTATAGAATTTTGTTCTTTTTTGTTGTCTTTTTTTTTTTTGTTTCAAGTATTTACTTGTGGAAATTTGTAAATGGCCTTCAAATTCTTATTATTTGTGAACATTGTTTATATTAGCTGTAAGTTTCCCGAATAGCATAAAATAAAATAAAATAAAATAAAATAAACTTAAGCTAGATACGACTCTTTTCTTACAAATGACCACGATGACTAATAAAATCTTAGTTTGACAGTACGGTTGGCAGACGGAACGATTGGCGCAATGGCTGAGTGGTTGGCTTCTGCCCTGCGTGTCGCGGGTTCAATCCCGCACGGAACAAATATACGTATGGCATACAGGTAGTTCCTCCGGGTCTGGCTCTTTGTGTGACACGTTTAAAAAAAAACAGTTAATTTAATTTTCAAAACTTGTAATCAAATAGGCTTGTTGATTTAGTTTCCAAGCACTTTAACTTAAAAAACTAGTCAGAAATAATTAATCTCAAATGTAAAAGAACCTTGAGCAAAAAGCCCAAATAACTTAACAATATTGTGATCGTAAATTTTTGTTTGCTAAACTTTTTAATAGGCAGAATTGTTTATTTATGACGGCAGCCATAACGTTTATTTTGAAGTTTTACTAAGATTAAATTAAGAACACTCAAGTTTTTATGAACGACTCGGCTTTGCTCATCTCTGAGGCATTATAAATATTAAAGAATATTTAAGTTTCAAAGTGCTTAAATGCTTCAATTAAGCTAAAATCTAATTTAAATATTTGATTACCTTATGCTCAAATCAGGAAATTTAATTTCCAATTAATGCAAACCAAAATAACCATACTTTTATTTATTTATTTAACACTTCAAGCACATAAGTACAGAGGCGGACTTAATGCCATAGGCATTTTCTACCAGTCAATCTTTGGGTGATGCAGAGACAAACAGACACAAACATACATTAATACATTAATAAAACATACATACATACATTAATTAATACTTCTCGTAATTTCCTGTTTTTAGGTGTTTTGTCATCATCAAACGAATTAATACTCACTGATATTTTCGTGAAAATTTTGTCACAGTCATGCTCCGGGGACAATTGATTACACGCCCTAACATCCGTTCATCAATTGTAGAGAGATAAACGTCAAGCTGAGTTTGCAAATGACAAATGTTTGCTAATGACTCGCACACTGAAAACCGAATAATTTCCACGAATATTTTAGAGGCCAGCTATTATGGCCGACGAAAATAATTATTGTAGGTCTATCTCTTGAGAGCGTCGTTAGTGAAAATCGAAATACATTTTTTAATTCTCCGAATTTTGACGTTTGAATCGAGCTCGATTGCTTGTTGAGAAAATGGGCGTATTCAATTGTCAACTGAAGTGCTGTTAACATTGCTTATTATTTTGTTTGGATTTATATTGGACGTGAACAAGTTTTACTTAGAATCATATCGTTTAATTTAATAATAGAACTATTCTCATCTAAATATTCATAAAACGTAAGGATTGATGAACGTCTTATTAAATCATACTACTAAAATTAATGTGGGTTTGATTTGTCTTCAATAACTTTGAGCTATTTTATTCTTGTAAAACATACCCTAAAAATAAAACATTCATATTAACACTATAAGAACAAAAATGTACCGCAGCTCAACACCGAACCCAAAATCGAAGCCACGATAATCCTCAGTACAATGACACAAGTAGTTACGCACTTAACGGTCGCATTATAAGGGTGCTTAACACTCAACGGATTGTGGCCCTGTGAATAATGGCGAAAGAATAGCTGAGGGTGCCACCGTTTTTAACGTCGGCTGAAAAGACTCGTAACTCCAGAGTCATTGAGAGCAGTAATGTGAGTTACGTGACGCCGTATCGGGCACGTACCACGGATCGGTTCGCGTAGCTCTGGTTTCGGTTGGTGAGACTAGCAATCCGTACGGTGACGCATGCATTTTATTATACGCGTATAAAAAATTTGGATCCCCGTGAAAGGCCTTTCAGATGATTTACGACTTGATATGCCGGTTGTTTAACTAATATATTTTGAGGGAACGTTCAGACGGATTTGTGGGAGAAGGCAATCTGTAGACTGAGGACGATTACGATTTGGTCGGGAAGGTTGTGACATAATAAAATATTCCTAATCAGCCGTTGCGGAATTACGTAAGAAATTGTACAAATACTTATCACATAATCATCATCATCTGCCTAGCCTTTTCCCAACTATATTGGGGTCGGCTTCCAGTCTAACCGGATGCAGCTAAATACCAGTATTTTACATGGAGCGACTGCCTATCGGACCTCCACAACCCAGTTAGTACTGGGTAATACGATACCCCTTGGTAAGAGTGGTTGTCAGACTTTTTGGGCCACGGACTACAAGATACAAATTATTAAACTTACTATTAACTTTGTTTACACTCACAAACAAACCGCACAGTGACACTTTAATGGAACAAACATTTTTCGCATTCTCTGTTTTCATGCTCATATCTTCCGGAACTTTATATCCTTGATCTGAAGATCTAATATAATTTAAACCGTTCTCCTTGAAATTTTATAGAAAATATTTTCCAAGCTAGCTTTGTCATACGAACGTTGACCAATGAGGACCAAGTTTAGCTAGACATTCGACTCACGTATGTTTGGAGGAGAATGCATGCATTCGTTCACATAACATTAATTCATAAAATAGGTTCTTGTAAGATATCCATTTTGCTCGAGTTTTCTTGGAGTTTGCCTTGAGCTATAGATAAAGATAAGTACGATACGGTCTACTTTGCTACCGTTTATTTGGGTATTGGGATTTTAAATATCTTGGGCCAAAATCGATGCATGAAAAGCAATTCTCACACATTTGTTTATGTACGGCTGTAAAATTATGTTGATGTTGTAATAAAGCATTTTTCTGACCGTAATGGATTAATCAGAAGTTAAAATGATTTCAGAGGTATTTTTTTTTTAAACGTTCGAACCCCACACTAGGAATTTCTTTTTTATCGTGGGTGCGTCCTTTATCGTTAACGCAGCAGCCAATCGCTCATCCACTGCACCAACCGTGCCGTCATTATGACCTTTATGAATGGTTTTTCAAGATCTCCTAAGACATTCTCTTAGTTCATGTGCATTCTAGTATGTAATCTACTATTTGTCGTGTGGACTTACAAAAAGGTGGATACTCAACTAGGTTTACTACGATAAATAGTTAGGTTCGCCGACAGTCTGCTCCAAAAACTGTACGTCATTTCTTGTACACTAGTGACCAAACTTACGAAGTAATTCAAAACAATAACATATCAATAAACTTCGTAGTCTAATAAAGTTCCCTTAGTTCTGAAACACGTGAGCTATTGAACCTTATGAGCCCGTTCCATAATATTATCATCGTAGATTTTGTGTGGCACCAAATTCTTGTTCGTAAAAGACGTTTTTTCCGATATCAGGACATACTCCTGCAAGTGATTCTGAACACGTCTGACTATAGAGCCATACAGCGTCGATGCTCTCTCGTAGACAAGAAATTGCCTCTTTACGGCTCATGGCGAAGATTTTATGCCTTCCACTTACGTACATTGACTTCCGAGGTCGACAATTTCCTGTATTCTAACCGTGTTACGCTTGAGAGAGTGCCATGTAAACGTGTTTAAAATCAGATAATATTCGCCTGTATTGTTCGATTAGCCTTGTAATGTTATGCTAGATATTCGTAGGATATTTTTGTTAACTCTTTTGTTTTTTAGGTTTAAATAGAATAAGATCATGCATAATTTTGATCGGTGAAGGAAAACATCGTGAGGAATATCCGTCATATCCTAGAACCAAAAATACGAAGGTGATGTTTACCTACACGCACACACCGACACGGGCTGTGTCTTATATGCTTATGCATTATTTTTTTGGGAAAAAAAATGGTTACACCTTACAGAAGTACACAGAATTAAAGCTACTTTGAGTGAATGTATAACCAACGACCTTATCCGCATATTATAAAAACAATTATTTATAATTACCCCCTTCTTGGACTTCGCCGCAGTCGGGTAAAAACAATGCGACGTGCGCTTACAATTCAATGCGTACAATTTAATTACATGTATGTTAATTTTAAACTAAACAGGCATGCAAATTAAAAAAGAAAAAAAAATACATTAAATGATAGTGGTGTAAGAGATGAAATAATTTTTTCAATAAAATTAACATTAAAAAACATTACTATTAATACTAATAACGGGATAGATGATGATAGTTAAAAATCTTATATTAAAAAAACAACCAAATAATGACTTAGGTAGTTTTCACCATCATATCATTTTATACTCATAAGCGTAGTAAGTGTGAGCAGGATGGTGAAGTGTATTCCTAGGATTTCCAAACAGACTTTGCCTGGTATCTACGAGCACGGACCAAGACTGTTTATTCAGTCTCCCTTAATTCACAGTTATCCTATGCTCAAGACTTCCCGCTCTCAGCCACCTGTGACCTCGGCTGTAGCCAGGGCTTCCGCATGCGATGTATTAAGACAAAGTGCATCGGATCTGTTTTAAGCTTAGTTTACCTGTTACGTTAGGACTAAGATGCACTTGAGTTTACAATTTGATAATTGGTTGGAGTTGAGAACCCTATTTGGGTGCTTTCAGGCGAGGACAGCCCAATCAAAGCTTTTGGTAACATAGTCGTAAAGCGTCTTAAAAGTATTTGCTATTCGATAAGATAACTTGTTAAAAAATAGTATTTTTGATTAAGCACAGTGGTTTGTTTATTATTGTGACACTGTAGCACTTTAAACTATTTATTTATATTGCTGTGCCCTAGCAGGGTTCATGTATGAAACCTATAAAGGGTGTAAATAGACCCTTAACATAAAAGAAAGGCACTTGTTCTCCCCGTCTTTGCGATCATTTTTTTGTTCTAGACCATACCTGGGAACCTTCTAGTTACGGAGTTTCAAAGTTCCAACTTTTTCACAAGTTTTTTTTTTTTAAATACATGTTTTTAATGTAATTTTTACTTTACACACCTCCAAAACCCATCAGCACAATGCTTTGAGTGCTTTCCATCGAGCCCTACCGTAAAACGTGATTTTTCACCCCAAAAAAAAAGTCGATTCCCAGCAATAATTTTTGCGTAAAGTTACTTAGTTTGATGTACAGAATGCTTGGTTGACGGCTATGTGAAGGGTCTGTTTACAACCTTTAGACTTGTAATAACTTGTAAAACTACATGAATGCAGTAAATGATGACTATGATTATGAAGTCAGGTGAGTCCAGCACAAACGTACAGAGTAAATGTAACGTTAGTTCTAACTATTCTAAAATGTAAATGGTCTTTATAACTCAGCATAGACTTAAGTAATTACGCCTGTCAGGAAACAAAAATGCTGTAAGAATTTTAGTGGAGAAATCGTTCGAACGTTCGTACGTTTACGTCGCGGGTTCGTGTTAGGACATCGGTGGCCTAGTAATGACAAAATTGAATTTGATTTATTCAGATGTTTTTATTATCATTTCCCGAATCAAATACAAATAAAACCTTACGACTGCCACTAAATAATAACAGTTTTATAATGATGTTGTCCACAATAACTCGGCGTATCGGAGTGGAAACAACGGAACAAACATTAGTTGGATCACATCCAGAACATTGTCTGGTATCGAAGCCAAAATGAGCGGATTGTAGTATTTCCCTAATAAATTACACCACTGACTCCATTTTTTATAGACCAATCTCATTCATTTGATCAAGATCATGTTCTTATTTAATCAGAGTTTATGAAGCTGTTGTAATAGAATCTTGTTTTCTTTGCAAGTTGTTTGAAGGGAGGTCGACGTAATTAGAAATCAAGAAAGTTCGGTAGAAAATGATCGTTGCTGGTGCTAGCATGATTCTTAGTAAGGAAATATTGAGCAGTTAAAGATATTCTCCTCAGTAACGAAGGTTAAGTAATTTGATTCGCAATTTGCTTTGAAAATAACTAACAGTTACCTATTTTATAAAGAGAAACGGTTCCTTTTGAAATAAATGGAACACGAAACATTTAGGAAGGCCCATAAAGGCTACTAAACTTTGAAATGATTAAACTTCAAGTTCATGGGGCTAATGACAATGCGATCTGACCTCAGATGTTGTCAACATTTTACGAACTTGTAACGTTAATTCTTAGTAACGTTTACTTTGTATCACTTACAGGATGTTCCTGTATTCCTACATTGTGTTAAGCACGTAGTGTGCCTGGATAATGTGCTAGATGGAACGCAAGGAGGTAGTATCTGTGGTCGGGGTCAAAAGCAGGTGCTTTTGACCTGGATAACGTTTCAGTAATTTTTTCTTGTTGCTTTACTTTGTAAATTGGTGTTATAATTTTTTTTTTTTAAATGTAGTAGCTAAGAGTTTTTCTATAGTTATATTCTTTTTATTTTACTTTTGTTAAAATTTTAATTAAATTAAATATTCAGCTTCGTAATTTAGATTTAGAAAACTGTTAGGTGACTTTAGTCGCTGACTGTGCGTATTCCTACATAGATATTGCCATCGTTTTTTCTTGCAAAAACGCATACAAATAAACTATTTTTAAACCAAATGAAATAATTTGTCAGTATTCAAGCTATTCTGTATATGAGTCAAAACCAAAAAAATCCACATCGCTGCCAACAGGGAAAGTGTCCAGAAGGCTGGCAGCATTGCCATTGGATGGCAATGCTGATTTTTGGCCAAGAAATAGGCCAGCCGTCTTGTCGGGAGAAGAGTCGACCAATAACAGCTATTGTTATATTATTATACATGGTGTTTTTTCTATCCCATAACTCTAGGGTATGAATGAGACCATTTATCAAAGAATCGACTGACATATCACTTATGAATTATTTTTAAAATTATATATTTTTTTTGTTTTCATTCAAAATAATCCGACAAAGTCACGATTACACCCATTGAAAACACCCATACGTGAAATATGACAACGTCGCATTTTCTTAGCTTTAAATATAAATGATTGGTTTGAATGAAAATTAATTACTCCTATTGATCCATGAAACTTAAACTGAACTAAATTAATTATGATCTTCGAAACTACGCGTTTTTTAACCACATATTCTAGGACTTTATGTATTATTTTTACTTGTGGAATATAAAACTAGAGTAATGGGATATAAAAAAAACACATTGTATATGTCACAGTCAAAACTGTTAATCAGTCGAAACTACTTTCGACCGGTGAAAACTATTAACAATAACTAACATTTACTTAGAAACTTATTAGGTTTGTTAGTTTTTTTTTTTTGTGACCTTTTGCAAAACATTATACTGTAGTAATTCTAGGACTAGGTAATTACAACGTTGTGAAACAACATATTTTAAATGGAGAAAACGCATTTTAACATAATAAAGATTTTGACTGACACCAGTCAATAGTGGTTTTGACCGATTAACAATTTTGACAGTAACATATACACCAACATAAAAAAGTCACCGTTATCTTCGACAAAAACGCTTATTGTGCAAGACCCACTTCAACGCTTTGCTGAAGTGGGTCTTGCACAATGAATAGGTAGATAAAGAGTTTTGCGGTAAACGAGCATGTATTAAAGACGAATGGCACTGCGCGGCCCCTTCGTTAATAAAGATTACCAAGTTAATGCCCCAAGGAACGGGGCAAAGCCTCTTTTTGTTGCTATTCATGTACACGCACATACTTAAAAGTAAACCCTACAAGTTGGACGAGGGAGATTAGAACAGTGGAAACTGCTATTAGGGTAGTGGAGTAAGTGCAAAAATTGTGCAGTGTGCTTTAAAACAAAAGGTATGCTGGAAGAGATTTCTTTAATTCTTCTGAACCTTATGCGTACTTTTCTGTTCCCTTCTTCTTGTGTGTTTATACA
The DNA here is from genome assembly GCA_963082995.1 of Noctua comes. Classification (NCBI taxonomy): domain Eukaryota; kingdom Metazoa; phylum Arthropoda; class Insecta; order Lepidoptera; family Noctuidae; genus Noctua; species Noctua comes. The sequence goes on along the minus strand of OY720280.1, from coordinate 8,543,949 downwards.
GTAAAATCCCATCAAAATCGGTCAAGCCGTTTAGGAGATTAGCCAGAACAAACAGACAGACAGACAAAGTTTTTGTTAAAGTATACATTGTGTGTACACATTAAACTGTTTCATAAAAAACTTTGTTTTTATTCCAGCTTTTTTAGTTGTGGTATCTCACACAAATTCTTGTCGAGTATTCATTTTACATTGTTAGTAAAAGTTATTACCATATCAAAGAAAAAATAAATAAAAGAAAAAACACACACATATACACACACACATATTAGAAAAAATATGTACTATAGAAGATAACTCATAAACTACCCAAGCAATGTAAATAAAACGGACCAGTAGACACGGGGCTATGAGGTAACAAATATTTAAAAAAATTGCAGCTAAATTGAGAACCTCCTCCTTTTTAGAAGTCGGTTAATAAATAAAAAGCTTATAGACAATTCAATATTTAAGTGTTATAAAAAGGCACATGACTTAAATACAAAATCACTTAATAACATAACATCACGCCTGAAATCCCTGAAGGGTTAGGCAAAATGACTTTTTTTTTTTCAAAAAAGGGTATCGATAACAGTGAATAAAACTCTCTTTTACTCACCGAGTGAATAAAAACATTTTGAATTTGGAACAAGCACGAATTATGAACAAAAAATAAATAAAACGTGCCGACAAGAATATAACGCAGAATTTCGAAAATTGTTCTAATTTCACTATAAATTTTTAATGTTTATATTTAATCCTTTGTTCTCTTATTATATTACCGATTATATAATAAAATGAGATGAATACTCATCTGCCTAGACTTATCCTAACTTTGTTGGGGTCGGCTTCCAGTCTAATCGGATGCAGCTGAATATCAGTATTTTACATGGACCCAGAACCAGAACACAATCCAGTTAGTGCTGGGTGCGTAAAACGGTACCTCTTGGTAAGACTGGCTGTCAGACTTTCGGGCTACTGAACGACTGTCACTACTTACTATACTTTCTGAGGCACGGATAAATTAGGTATGTAATGAATTAGTGGTTACCCATCCACAGACCGACCTTGGTAAGCGCGGCTTAACCTTGAAAATCGACCCGAGTGGCTGTTATCATTAACCCACGAGAAATATAAATACTATCTATACTTCTATTTATTTTCTCGCAGTCAATGGTAAAAAGTTGAGGAAACAACTCGTGAAGAAAAAATTCATTTCGGCTCTTGTAAGGGCGCTCCGCTCAGAATTCTACTCTAGAAACCCTTGCTACGCTCGAGATTCTAGAATCCTTCGCTGCTTTCGGGATTCAACTTATTCCCTTTTTTTAACGTGGTAAAGTCATCAAATGAGTCCTCCCACTCAGGGCAGAGCGGGAGGGACTGTCAGACTTGACTGACTAAAATCCACGGTGTCCTTCAGTAGCCCTTTATGTTCCAGGGTCACGGTAATTCTATGAGTCCCGCGACCCAACTTAGTCCCTTGAATTAAATTCCCTTTTTTTTCACTTGTTCTATAATCTACTATTCTACACAAATGTTTCACATCAACTCAGTCAACAAAAGTTTCAGAATTATGGAAAATACGGGAACAAAGAAAAGCGTCGTTCTCCTACCATCCAGTATGTTTGCAACGAAATGTTTGGTTACACAGCAGAACAGAAAAAAAAACCTTTTGAAATAAACATTTCACGATTGCTTTGTGAGAAAAAAACTTGGGTAACGTCGCGCTATGCAATTCAGAGACGGACATAAACAGTGTCGGTGGCTTGGTAGACTCAAAGCCATGTGATGACGTCACCAACGTCAGCTTTGTTTCTTTGAGCCGCAAATGAATTCAACGTCTAAATCTCCATTGACGTGACAAGTTTTTTACGATTTATTTTAGAAGTGGAAATGAATGACATAAAAATGCTCTTTCATTCTGAAAGGGAATTGGGTAGACCAACCCGGAAGTGCTCTTAACAATGATAAATCTATTTGGGTTCATCAAAGGATGGTAAAAAGTTTCGGAGGCTCTTTTTTCTCTAATGAAACAGTACAGTTTTTTTGGAGATGGTTTTAATCACGGATCCATTTTGTGGGTTTCTGGAACCTATCCGTATAATATCTGTGTACAAGTAATACAAAAATCTTGATGCTGGAAAGCTATTTAATTTCAGAAATACCCAGCGTAGCCCAAGGGGACCTTTTGTGGCCATCTTACTACTAATACCGATATTAACGAACACAATGTCAATTCGATGAAGTCCTGACGTCGACAGATAACCGCTTGGGGCTAAAAGGCAACTACTTAACTCGTGAAAAAATCCACATAAAAAGCTCCGTAGCATTCGACGCGTCGTTTATTAAAATAACTGCAAAGAAGATGGCGGCGATTTTCTTGTTTACATTTTAATGTATACTTAAAAGTGAAATATGCGGTCGTCGTGAGCTCTTAACGTAATTAATAACATCCTACTCATTGTTTTTAATGAAAAATGACAAGTATGAATATTTTAATGTTACTCGTATTTACCGCGTTAATCTGTGTTTTGATTTGTTTTTGCATAACCCGAGGCGCCTTGACAGGCTTCCGGTTGCCCATACTTCTTGTTATGCTAAGACGGTGTTCGTAATTTCATGTAAAAATAGTCATTTCATTTGCGTGTTACCCAAGAAACTGCACTGCTTAAGACTACGTTAACGATTTACGGCATTTCATATAAACTTTCAAATCCTTTTTTTTTCGAAATAACTGAACCGATTTTAATTTTAAAAAAAAATTACGAGTTCTCTGAAACTTTTTAGACTTATGTATCCTGCTTATGCGTATGAAGTTTCATTAAAATCGGTTCAGTCATTTCGAAAAAAAAGAACTTAAAAGTTTGTGCGAAATGCCGTAAGTCGTTAACGCTCTTAATATATTTTGATCTTTTTTAAATCCCGTTGATGATTTCTGTAGTAATTATAACTTAATTGTGCTTGCCTTTAAGAGTGTGATGAAAATGTCCAACTTATTATTAAATGACACTGGAAAATTAACTAAACGTCTCATTAATTTGATCTGAGTTATTATTTATTACTATCAAACTTAATCTTGACATAAATTGAACGTCATTTAAAAAAAATCTTAATTAATGGTAGGAGTAATGAGAAAATGTTATCTATTCAAAGGTCTTCACACATTTTCAATAAAGAGTGCTTTCAAAAATTAAGCATTTTCTGCGAAATATTAAGCCGATGAAATGTGAACTGCATATTTTTCATCGCAAAAACGTTTCTGACTTGTGAGCAGGCAGAAATTCCTTCTGATAAATAAATACCGTTTTCTGCTTACTCAGCCTTCAGATGGTATATTATTTATTTATTAACAACTATGAAACTTGTGATTGCCTGTCGCGATTACTGATCATGCATGAGGTCCTGGCTTCGATTCTCAGGTCTGGCAAAGTGTTATTGGGTTTTTCAATCGAGATATTCTAAATAGCAGCTACGGAGTCAGGATTTGTGCCCAGGGCAATAGGCCCCCGCCCCCGTGGGCGTTAAACATAACTTTTGAATATGGGTGTACTATTAGGGACACCTCTGCCTAATCCTTTGGGGCTACAGGTGTGATGTTATATTTATGAAAGTTAAACCAAGACCTCTTACAATATTTGCATGTCAAAATATTTCCGGGTAGCAGTGAGCTCCTGAACGTGCGTAAGTGCACCGACTTTATACGAATAAATGCATTTAAATGGACGATTTTCTCGAGACTGCTGCACCACGGTCGTGCATTAGGCACTAGCGGGAGAAAAATAAATGAAACCTATTGCAGAGCTGCCATTCCTAATCAACACTGTTACTGTAGCTAGAACATTAGCCAGGCAATTGCCTGGGTAATGTTCTAGCTACATAGCTTTTTCGCAAAGGTTTTCTAGCCAAAGAAACTCAATTGAGTTTGGATAAACTTATCAATTCTCATATTCAACTACTGTTCGTCTGAAGGTCGGGAACTATCCATCCGCTATGGGGGTAGGCAGAACAAAATGCCACTAGTAGCCATTATTATTTCCTTTATTTATATTTTTATAAATTATTTACATTTTTAAAAATATTCCTTAGAAAAACCAATATAAAAAACATATAAAAATATAAAAAATTGCAGCCCACCGGTATCGGGAACAGGGTCCAAGCTACCGGCGGTCAGGGCTCCAGAGAGAGGAACCTCCTAACAATACGAGCCGTGTCTAGAAGTACCGCTCTCTGAATCAAGCCCTTATATTATTATTATAGCATTTATTTCGGGCTACGCCCATTGTGTTTGTAACAATGGTATTATACACTAGTGTTGGTAGACATACATGTTTATGTAGTGTGGAGTTTCATCCAATGTCGCAGCATTGAAGACTCCCATCTATCTACGAATAAACTCAAGCGCCACAAGGCTTTATATGCGCCATCCTTGCATACTCCTTTTGCATCACATTCATACATCTGGTCATACACGTACACAAGTTGCAAGTACTACGCACCTGGCCTAATTTAATCCGCAAATACTCTCTAAATGACACATCTTAGTGATATTTATATTACGAGCAATAAACGTCTGTTCTAGCACATAATATTAATTTTATTACTGCTTGCAAAGGGGTGGCTTAATAATTATTAAAGGTACTCTTTTCACAGCCTCTTTTTATTGCATTTGTACTAACCGAATTTTGTAAAATTAAAGAGATTTATTTACGAATAATGTCATGTTTGTAAAGGGTCAAAGTAATTAATATTTTTAATTAGATGTGCGTGGGCTTAGTTAATAAGTAAATATTTACATCGTCTATGAGGTTAATTTTAAAGAGACAATGTTTAGGTTAAATTTTCAGCCACTATGTTTAAACTGTCAAACACGGTTTCAGTTTGTTGCTAATTACAATTCAATTATACTTTCCTGGAAAAATGTTTTAGTCGTAATATTATATTACGTTCAAATTGAATTAAAACCTATTAATATTAAAACGAGAGTTCTACGAAAAGGCTTTTAATATTGGAAAGAGCAAAATATTATCTAGTATTCACTACCACGAAAAATGAACAACGTATTTCATAATTATGTAGATAAAAAACCCAATAAGTGTTATGTAATAAAGATACTTCAATTAACATACCTACCTAGTCATGAATTAATGTGTTCATCATCGGCCTAGCCTTTTGCCTAGGCTACCAGTCTAAAAGCAGCGGTTGCAGGGATCCGCTGGATGCGAGACGCACGGGACCGGTCAATGTGGCGACACTTGGGGGAGGCCTATGTCCAGCAGCGGACGTCTTTCGGCTGAAATGATGATGATGACCAGTCTAAACGGATGCAGCTGAATACCAGCACTTTACATGGAGCGACTGCCTCTCTGACCTCCACAACCTAACTAGTACTAGGTAATACGAAACCCCTCGGTAAGACTGGTTGTCAGACTTTCGGGCCACTGACTATCTGTAACGACTTTTGTCAATGATCTACAAATTACAGCCGGGACCAACGGCTTATCGTGCTTTCCGAGGCATGGAGGAAACTCGGTATGTAATGAATGATCACCAAAACACTGTTTTAAGCTTTCACGGTTTACAACTAAACTTATACTGTCACTTACGGGATATCTTCCGTGATTGTTCATGATTTTTTTTTGTTAAATTTATTTTCCATCCACCCGCATTCTCCAGTCAACCCGCGATCATGGCGCTTGTAATAGCGCCGAAATATCAGGAGCTCAAAATAATGAACAATCACGGAAGATATCCCGTAAGTGACAGTATAAGTTTAATGATCACCCATCCACGGACTGACCTTGATAAGATAGGCTTAACCTTGAAGATCGGCCCGTGCGGCTGTTACTATTTAGCCACGAGCTCCTCCTTGTTATAAAGGTCATTGTGAACACCCTAGTAATACAGGTATGTATTACAACGATAAAAAACTGAAAATATTGAATATTGTCATCATCATCATCATCATTTCAGCCGAAAGACGTCCACTGCTGGACATAGGCCTCCCCCAAGTGTCGCCACATTGACCGGTCCCGTGCGTCTCGCATCCAGCGGATCCCTGCAACCTTTACGAGGTCATCGGTCCACCTAGTGGGAGGCCTTCCAACGCAGCGTCTTCCGGTTCGCGGTCGCCACTCCAGAACTTTTCGGCCCCATCGGCCATCCGTTCTGCGAGCAATGTGCCCTGCCCACTGCCACTTAAGTTTGGCTATTCTTCGGGCTACGTCGGTAACTCTGGTTATCTTGCGGATCTCCTCATTTCTGATTTGATCACGCAAGGAAACTCCGAGCATAGCCCTCTCCATTGCCCTTTGGGTGACTTTCAGCCTTCTGATGAGGCCCATTGTGAGCGACCACGTTTCGGTCCCGTATGTAATCACTGGCAACACACACTGGTCATAGACTTTCGTCTTGAGACACTGCGGTAAGTTGGACGAGAAGATACCACGCAACTTCCCGAACGCTGCCCAGCCGAGTCGGATTCGACGATTGACCTCTTTCTCGAAGTTAGACCTACCTAACTGGACCGTTTGTCCCAGGTAGACATAATCGTCTACAACTTCGAGTGTAGAGTCTCCGATCTTGATAGGAGTGGGTGTTACATGGGCATTCAACATGACTTTGGTTTTGTCCATGTTCATTTTAAGACCCACTCTTTCGGAAGCTCTACTGAGGTCATCGAGCATTGTACTGAGGTCCTCCATGGTCTCAGCCATGACCACTATATCGTCGGCAAACCGAAGGTGAGAGATATACTCGCCATTGACGCTGATGCCTAGCCCTCTCCAGTCCAGAACCTTGAAGACATCCTCCAGCGCAGCGGTGAACAGTTTCGGAGATATGACGTCTCCCTGTCTCACACCTCGCTGCAGAAGGATAGGTTTCGAGGTCTGGTCCTGAAGTCGGACTGACATGGTGGCGTTTTTGTACAAACTCTTCAGCACCTCGATGTACCGATAGTCGATTTGGCACCGTTGGAGAGACTGCAGTACAGCCCAAGTCTCGATCGAATCGAAGGCTTTCTCGTAGTCCACAAACGCCAAGCAGAGAGGCAGGTTATACTCTTCGGTCTTCTGTATAACCTGGCGCAGCGTATGTATGTGGTCTACGGTGCTAAAGCCTTTTCGGAATCCGGCTTGTTCGGGAGGCTGAAAATCGTCAAACCTGCGCGCGAGACGATTCGTGATGACTCTTGAAAACAGCTTGTAGACATGGCTTAGAAGTGAGATGGGCCTATAGTTCTTCAGCCGGGCATTGTCGCCCTTTTTGAAGAAGAGTACCACCACACCCCTGCACCATGCCTGCGGCGTTTTCCCCTCGAGTATGACGGAATCAAACAGCTTCTGAAGGGTCTTAAGTACCGGTTTTCCACCTGCCTTCAGTAGTTCGGCCGTAATTCCGTCCTCACCCGGTGCCTTGTTGTTTTTAAGCTGTTTCAGAGCCATCCTAATCTCGTACAGGCTGACATCCGGAATGTCTTCGGTATAGTGTCGGGTCAGTCTAGCTCTTGGGTCGTTAGCTAGATTTGCAACGGGTTTACTGGTTGAAGTGTACAACTGCCCATAAAAACTCTCGATCTCCCTCAGCAGCTCCGGTTTGGCGGATACGATCCTGCCATCGTCGGTCTTCAGTTTCGTGAGCTGGCTCTGCCCAATAGCCAGATCTCTTGAAAAAACCTTGGAGCCTTTATTCCGCTCAATAGCGTCTTTAATACGCTCGGTATTAAAGCGGCGAAGGTCGCGTTTCAAGGATTTAGAGATCCGTCTATTGAGCTGCCGGTATTTCCACGCCTCGTCTGAAGACTGCAGGATCATCTCGCGCCGCTCCTTCATGAGCTCGAGAGTATGATCAGAGAGTCTTTTGTTCTTCTGTGCACGACGTGTCTTGAAGAACTTAGACCCAGTCGTATGGACAGTTTCCACGAACCCATCGTTGCATTCGTCCACTGAGCTTCCTAGGCACTCGAAACGATTCTGGAGTTCAAGCTGAAAGCTCTCGGGGTTTTGGATCTGGATTTGTGCTGGACGGAGCGTAGACTTCATCAGTCGAGACCTTTCAAGCTTTATATTGATGTTCAATGTGCCTCTTACCATGCGGTGATCGCTCCCGGTTTTCACCGAATTGATCACAGAGACATCATTGAACATTTGCTTCTTGGTTGACATGATGAAGTCAATCTCATTTTTAGTTGCACCATCGGGACTCTGCCAGGTCCACTTCCTGTGCTCACGCTTTCTGAAGAAGGAGTTCATCATATAGAGGCCCTCCTTCTCCATAAAACTAGCCAGTTGGTGACCCCGGTGGTTCCGACGTCCAACCCCAAATTGCCCCACCTGCAGCTCATCCCCGTCTCGTTTGCCCAGTTTCGCGTTGAAGTCCCCCATGACAACGGTGAAGTGAGTTTTGAAACCATGCAGGGCTTTAGAAATATCCTCATACATGGTCTCCACTTCGTCGTCGGGGTGTGCCGAGGTCGGGGCGTAGACCTGTATGACCTTCAGCGAATATCTTGAGGATATTCTGAGTATAAGGTACGCCACCCTGGTCGACACACTCTCGATCTTCACCACGTTATTCACGAGGGACTTGTGGACGATAAACCCAACACCACCCTGGGACTGCCGGTCACCCTCTCGGAAATAGAGCAGGTTGCCGGATTTCAGAATTATCGTATCCTCCCCCTCTCTTCGGACTTCAGATAATCCCACAATACTCCATCGCAGCCTGCTCAATTCCTCTTCGAGTTCCGTTATCTTCTCGTCGTTCCGGAGTGTACGCGTGTTGTATGTTGCCAGGTCAAGTCGTCGGTATAGGCAGCCTGATCCCGTCCGGAGATTCTTCGCACCCCTTGCCACGCCGTAACCTCGACCGCTACCATAGTCGAGGGTAGACGGGCTGCCGGGTACTAGGGGCCATTTCTTGGTTGCGCTCATCATTGGGGGGGTTTTGCCATAATCGCCACGCTTGGCAGGCGGGTTGGCGATCGCAGTACGGTTGTTAGATACCGCAGAGAACGCTGCTGCCCATTCTCTGGTAAGTCCCTTAGTCGGGTCGCGGGACTTATAGAATTACCGTGACCCTGGATCATAAAGGGCTATTGAAGGACACCGTGGATTTTAGTCAGTACAAGTCTGACAGTTCCTTCCACTCTGCCCTGGGTGGGAGGACTCATTTGATGATTTTACCACGATAAAAAAAAAAAAAAAAAAAAAAAGTCCCTTAGTCGCCTCTTACGACACCCACGGGAAGATATGGGATGGTGCTATTCTTTTACGTCCGACACCATACGGAACATTGAATATTGTGTAAGTAAGTTATTTTTATTTCGTGTTTATTTAGGCAAAAGTTTTAAAACTTTGGCATTAACTGACTCACTAACTAGTTTTAATTATAGCGTCGTAAGACGTCACTAACTACTTTTAATTATAGCTCACACTAGACAGCTATAATTAAAATATTCAAATCAAGCAAATGACTATTGAAAAATCTGATGCATTGAGAATTAACTCCAGTTAAAAGTAATGAATAATTCTTTGCTGTCAAAATCCAATTCATTGGTTTTAAAAGCACGAACATGATTAATTTTACTTGTCAAAAGTCTTTCAAAAAGATGTTAATTCAGCAAATATGTACGGAGACTTATTTCGTGGAGTTTGGCGCTTGTTTAGGGCGCCATCCATCAACGTCGCGCCACAGATAACCGAAGAAAGTGATCGGTGAGACATTGGGGTACTGTAGTCCGCGCTACAGTACCTATCTCGTACTCAACTACTGTCCGCATAAATGAATAAAATGAATATACAACCGGGATGAAAACGTAGCGGACATTTAATAAGTTGACGAAAAGTACTAACGTAAATAATTTTTGAACCATGTTATATTTTATCCCAAAAATATTTAAAAATGGTTACAAGTTGGAGTTACGAGTGACACTAAGTACCTATCGCAATCATTTAGGTACCTACTGCCAAATTATTATTATCAATGAGCTAAAGACGACGATGGAGGCGCGCGGCGGCGCCGCGTGGTGACCACGTTTTTGTGCGGACAACCAGGTTACAGAACAAGCTTATAACTTTGTGATTTTTCATGATACAGTTTTGAAATTTTATACATAGATTCTTTACATAAAAATACTAGACACGTGTTTCAGGTTTCGCATATACTAAAACTAGCGTTGTATATAAGTACAGTCAGACGCAACATCCGTCTGGTTGGAGGATCTTCGCTTTTCAATAGGGGAACAGAAACTTTACACGCTGTTCTTCATACCTCTAAAAAAACTATGTATCCAAATCCATTAAGGCGTGAAAAGGTAACAGTCATTTAGAACATTAGCAAGGATATACTTGTCAGCATAATCAACGTCGCGCCACAGATAACTGAAGAAGTGATCTATAGATCACGATCGGTGATACATTGGTGTACTGTGGTCTGCGGCAACGGTATCTGGTGTTGTTTGCTCGTTTTATTCGCACTGTAATGTGTGAACATTGTTTGTAACTGGTACTTTTAGGCCCATTTGCGCCATCAATCACTGAATGCATTTAGGCGATTAACTCAAGACGTCGCTCCTCGCGTGGTCGGGCGATGCTGCGGATCTTACGTCGCATTGGCTTGCAAGAAATCGGTTGATGCCTAACACACGACACCGACCGATCGACGATCGCGAGGACGAGCGGTGTGATTTGAGAATCGCCTTAGCATTGAACGTGTTTAAAACATAGTCCTGTCTCTGTCATCGTCAAACGCTTGACAGGAACATAATGATTTATTTAACACGTTTAGCGTTAAACGCATTCAGTGATTTGTGGTGCAAGCGGGCCTTAATTTCAATTAGTACCTCACGAATTTTAGATAAATGGAACTGTTTAGTTTTGGTGGGTCTAAATCATTATCATAACACTAAAACTAATCAAGTTTTGAACCTAAATCTGCCCTTTGCAGGTACTTGAAGCAAGTTGAATGTCCTTACATTTCTCTGATTAAATATTTATGCACATCCATATTTTACCAAGAACATCAGACGTCTAGTACTAAAAACTCCAATTTAACTTAATTGCCTTAGTTCAAAAACACAAATCGCAAAAACTTTTTGGCAAATATTTGAAATGCAAACCATTTTCGTCAGCACGAAAACGTAACCAAAAAATATGGAATCACATTCAGATTATAAATCGTCAACGTTGTTACACTAACATTTATATCGAGAGCCACGTTCAAAATCGAATGCATAAAAATGAAAAACGCCCGGAAAGGTTGCTGAATTAAATTTTATAAGGTGTGAAATTTTGTAACACGCTCAGCTCGGCTGTGAAACGTGATGAATTTGTCCTTTACCGCTAACGTCGTAACTTACCAGATTAACTTAGTTAAAGTTCACAAAGGAAATGGTCTATCCCTTTGGCCCTTAGTACAACCGCACTTACTGTATTAGTTAGTCCTATTGACGGGGGATTAGCCAGATTAAATTTCAATTTTGACCGTTTGACGACATTGATAATAATTGTCCTTTGAGCTTGGGATAAACACTTGGTTCAAGTTTCAAATAGAAACTGTATTTAACTGTTGTGATGTAATACCTAGATATCATCATTTATTTTGTGAATTTTAATGATTTTTGTTTTTATTAATCTGTTGGCATTTGTTAACGATTATAATTATTAGTTGTTTGATGGAATTAATTATTGATTATTATTTCCTTTATTTATTTATTTTTTACAAATTAATTATTTTTTTTAAATATTATTTATTGTTATTTAAATGTTGATTATTGTTATTTGTAATAGTTATTATTGAATAGTTTAAATTTTAATTAACATTTTTAAATATTGTTATTGTTATTTAAATATTGATTATTGTTATTTTTAATAGTTATTACTGATTCGATGGAATTACTAATTTATTGTTGATGATAATTGTTAACTAGTGTTTATTTTTATTGATTGTTAATGTTATTTGTATGGAATTAAATAAATCTTATTCATTCATTCAATGTTTTTTGACCCAATGTTATCAAAACTAACACACCATCATCTTAAACTGTTCCACATCACTGACTTTTACAAATAGGTAACTGGGGTTTACTTTCAGTCTTCCAAACCATAAGATAACGAAGTGCTGAAAATTTTTATTCGCCAACTAAGTGAAAACCTTTTAACAAAAGGCAAAGGTATCAAGATTGCTTGTCATCAAAAGCCAGCGTAACTTCCCGATAACCAGTCATAGTTTTTATGTTGTTTCCTTGGCATTATTTACGAGTCTTTCATGATAAAAGTAGGCGGTCGCCAATTAGCTTTTTTTCAGGTGTCCATTACGGAGAGCACAAAAGACCTTTTGTTCATAGTGTTCTTCGAAAAAATTACGTTGAACAAAGACTCTTCGATACGATACTGTTTACCAATTTGTCTTTGCCATTGTTTGGTTCTGACAGACTATTTGTGTCCGGGTTAGGAGGAGCGTTTGTGCCCAATATCGGATGCTCGTTATCTCCCTAATTTTCCGACTCACACCTGAGATTAGAGCTATCCGATTGATATCGATAATAAGTTCTGAATAAGCACAAAATGGGCGACTAGCTTTCCATAAATATACGCAAGTCACAGTTAGCTTGCTACGATACATGAACAATTTAGTTTCTGAGCGTAACTCGGTGTAATTTATTCCGCTTACAGTGACTCGTTACAGCGTTTCAGTAAGCACATTGCATTAGTTTCATGCATATTGTGGTTTGTGCCACACTCGACGCAGACTAGTTCTCGCGAAATAAGAAAATCTATTTAGCTTAGTAGGGAGTAGATAGCGAAAATTTATTTCATTTGGTTGTCGTATTTAGATACCTACTGATCTAACATATATCTTTTTTAAACCACATTGTGGAGCAGAATCGCTTGTGAAGTTAGAGTTAAGTTTTGAGAGCGTAATTATACGTTCATGTCACACGAACTCATTTGCATGCGTTGCAACCGACTAGCCTAACCGAACGGGGCTCCAGCTACCGATAGCGGGATAAATATTGAACTAGCTAGTTGCCGAAACAAGTATACCAGGCCAGTGACGAACAACAGGATATACGAGTACTTGCATAATGATTGCGGCCATTATTTTCTTTAGAGACGCCTATGACGACAGCAGTGAACTACTACAAAGTCTTTGTGCTACGTATTTGTTTTTACTTCGGTAAAGCCTACTAGGAGACATTGCATCGACACTGTCTTATAATACCACAGACAAGACAAGCCTCATAATATGGTTGGAAGCACTCGGGTAGGCCGCGAAATTTATTTTTTTTTACGTTTTTTTGCAATTAGAACTCCATTGAATGCCTTTGTCATTCAATGGGATTAAATGAGCTCAAGAAGGTTGTATTTATGATTTTAATTATTACAATTATGAAAAAACATACTTATTACGGCTGCAAATCACATTTTGTTCAACATACAACCAGACACTGCTGTTGAAGATCTATAACGAAATTCCTATGTTGTTGCTGTTCCTTTGTTAATGATAATGTAAGTGGCCATGATAGTTTAAAATCTTAATTCCTATGTTGTATTTATGAATTGTTGTAATATTTTAACGTGTTTTTGTTTTCTTCTTTTCTCCTTATGTAATTTTAATTGTCTATGTAATTTCAGATACAATTTATTGTTCATGAATAAATGACTAGTGACTGACCGCTAATTTCAAAAAACGTAAACCAATTTGAATTTCGCGGGCCACTCTGACTCTTTCACCTTTAAGCGAAAACTGATTGCTGTCAGACAAGATAAGGAGAAATTCCTTGAGACAAATCGGTCCTTTGGCACTCTAGGTTTCAATGTAAGTTTTTCATGGTCACGGCAAGGGATTTCCAGTTCTAGGCTAAAAGTCATCCTTATATACACATACCTAATTAGAAACAAAACTGTTTTATGTCCGTCACATCACCATCTCAGGTCCAGTTGAAAACCAGCGTCGGGCACTAGCTGCTCGGCAGTTTGCTGAACTGGGCCTACTTGGCGCAGCCATGAGACACACAATATTATCTCTTTTTTTTACTGTTTAGTTTTAACCTTTTTACGTGTAAATTTAAGTTTTTTTTAATTTTTTTTTGTCTGTTGTGTGCACTTGTGGCATGTGCCAAATAAACATGTTTTCTTTCTTTTTTCTTTCTATATCTTTTAGTCACTTTTGACTAAAGGAAATCTCATGGTTAGTACTGTCTTTGAACTTGCTATAAACAACAAACTACAGCAATTTCCCTTTTGACCGTTCCATGTAGCGATCATTACAGAACATGTTTAGCGGTGGACGGTTAACAGACTATGAAAAACTTGTTCCATTAAGAAAGTTTTGCATCTTAAGTAGATGGTAGCAACAGCAACAATACGGCAAGTTCACGGGTTCAATACATTCTACAAAAATACTTTTATAGCCAAGCAAACTTTTACAGCTCCGCGTTATTGAAAACTGTAAATCCGATTCTTTATTGCCGTGTTTTGCAATGAGGAAAATGAGTAAAAGAATACGCTTAAAGCTGTAAGTGTTTTTCTTCGCAAATAAGTTTTATGTTACCGGTGTTTTGTAGAAAAACTATTATATTTTTCTCTTTGATTTCATCAAGGAGAATTACTTGCCTGTTTTGTTGGATGTCATGCAGTGTAAAGACACCTTACTTCTTTTACCGTCTACTTTTACAGACAAAGTACAATTCTGACAACGAGAATGATGATCGCCGAAAATATATGGGACTGACATAAGGTACCGAAAGTTTAGTATGTCGATCCTGTTGAAATATCGTTGTAGAAATACAAAACGATTGGCATTTTTATCCCCTTTGGATACCGAACGGTCATGTCAATCTCCGAGCTCAGGTATCACCGGTGGAACTTGTACCTTCGGCACTTCCCGTGGGAACTGAAGTTGTTTTTCTAAAGGATGATTTCCACCAAACACGGCTCGCATCGCATCGGATCGGAACAGATTTTACAATCTTTAAACGATATTAAATCGTGTACACAGGTATTTAAAGTCTGTATTACCAAGCCGCGCCATGAGATCGTAGCCGAAAGTAAACCTTATTCGAAAAACCATAAAAGTACACCCAAGCACACAAGCGAAAACAGCTTTACAATACTTATTTAAAATTTTCAACTTCATAAAAGCTCAAATACCCATTGTAATGTAGTGTCGTTACCCGGCCCCGCCCGCTTTATAGCGTGTGTTTATGACCGACACTCTACGTCGTCTACACCCGCCATAACTTTGTAGTGATGTCATAAACCACTATGCATCCTCAGGAAGCCGATGTGCATGATTGTACTATTTCATAATGTCTTTTGAAAATTTATAGCTATAAAGTCGGCTATCTGAAATTGTTTGTGCGGTTTTCTTGTGGTGCTTTTGTGGAGTAACTTATTTTTTAATAGCGCTAATGGTCCGTTTGCACACCTATCATTCACTGCTGATCCGCTGTTTACTTACGTTCTAATAGACTAACATTTAATTTAATTTTTAGGTAATTATTGCCTCTGACTGTGATGTAATACCACTTCAGACTATTTGTATTATTTTATACGTAGCATCTTCTTACTACATTAACACGAAAGTTTATGAAGATGGACGGATGGATGTTTCTGACACTTTCACGCACAAACTGCCGAACTGATTTGGATAAAATTTGGCAAACAGATAGTTTATAACCTGGATTAAAACATAGGATACTTTTTATCCCCGTAGTACAATCCCGTGGGACAATTATCCAACTCCTCGTGGCCGAAGCCGCTGGCTTAAGCTAGTATTCTATAAAATACCAAATTAGTTTAGCTAGCCACGTCAATTGAAATTATCTCGTAAATTTATTATTTGCATCGTCATCAAAGAGCAATGCACACTGTTCCATTTTCAAATATCATTTGAAAACACACAGTAATAAAATCACTCATCTAAAAT
Source organism: Noctua comes (assembly GCA_963082995.1). Taxonomy (NCBI): domain Eukaryota; kingdom Metazoa; phylum Arthropoda; class Insecta; order Lepidoptera; family Noctuidae; genus Noctua; species Noctua comes. Next base: position 8,528,043 of record OY720280.1, on the reverse strand, counting down.
ACTTCAGGCCGCAAGTTCGCTTTCCAATGCCTTTTGCAGCGAAGGCTTTATGTATCAGAATGATATATTATACATGAGTTGATTTTTCAGTTTCTCTTCACCTATTTTAGTACACGAAAACGCTTTGAAATACTTCAGTTGGCGTTGTCACTACTTTGAATAGTTTTTGGGATGTCACAGTTTTGTAGGGTTTTGCATTTTTTGGGTTAGGTTAATTTAGTTTGGGAAAACATTGTTATTATCATATATAACATAGGCTTTATATATCGTTTCTAAAACATAATAATTCGATATTGATGTAGCGATAAACCACGGTAATTTTATTGGCATTAAAACCAAAACTTTTTCATTACTTTTGGAAAAGTTCACAATTTGTAAGTTTTGCTTTATGTCTTTTTTTTTTAAATAATAAGCGTTTTACATATTATATGCATGCTAGATTCACATCTTGTAGATATCAATCAAAAATATTGTATTATAACTTTTTTATTGCATTTGTGATTGCACATCAGTTTTGTGAATTAAATAATAACAATAAATTAAAAATATATATTTTGATAAACCCCTTTTCAAAATTATTTGTCGAAGTCAAAGCATGTATTTCAATGAAGCCATTAGAAGGCCATTTTTAATATCAAGCTTCATAAGGAAATAGAATTGATAGAAGCGTCTATAAAACATACCTTTCCAGTCTGAAAAAAAAAACGGAAGTTTTCACCAAAATCGTTCAATCAAGTTTCAAAGGCTTCAATAAAATTCTTCACCGACAGATTGTTCTGTAGTTTCAAAACGGTAGAATAACGAAGCGTAATTAAATTTTCACCCCACTATGCTCTTGATAATGCCGCTGTTAAATCCAATTTCAAAGGTAAACACACACATACTAGGCGGGCGAGGAGCCGAATCAACCTAATATGTTCGTGTATCTTCGCTCTACAGTTAATAGCAAAGGTCAAGTCAACAAGAATGTTAGTTTTAATTAAAAATATGTGTTAAATTTATAATTTTGTCGATATACGTATATACGTATGTATGAACTTTAGATCTTCTTTGCGTGTCGATAGACTCAAATAATACCCGACCAGTATATTGGCACCTGCACAGCTCTGTCGTTGGCTTCTGCTAAAAAAAAAAAAAAAGCACGTTAAGCCGTTGGTCGCGGCTGTCATTTATAGATTTGTGACAGGTCTTTAAATCCTCGAAGGTGCGGGTGGCTGTGCAGGATGGGCAAGAAAGGAGATGGAGCATATCCTGCACACTCCACATTAACATTCACTGTTTTAAGCTTTCACGGTAATAATAATAAAAATAGCAGTACCAGATGCCGATGGGCCATCTATTTTTTAAATTTTTAAATGTTTTTTATAGTGTTTTATATTAGAATATTTAAAAATGTATTTAATATGTTTAAAAATAAATATAGTAAAATATAAAATCGAGAAACCGGGTCGGTAATATCGGGAGCTCAAAGCTCGAATTAATGAACAATTACGAATATAAATGAACAATCACGGAAAATATCCCGTAAGTGACAGTATAAGTACACATTGACATTGCATTTGGAACGGGCCGATGATACCCCATTTGGCCAGAATATTTCTAACCTGAGCCCGCAAACCGTTAAGAGATTTCCAGATTGGCCACTACAGTTCCTGCCCAGGAGGAAGATGGGCGCTGGATTGATGAAGCGAAGAGGGGTAGGATTCGCGATAAATCTCAAATATGCCTAAAACTTAAGCTTTTTATTTGTATAAAAATGTTTTTTATTACTTATTCCAGTTTTTTTATTCATTTACGGCATAACACCGTTTACTTTGATGCAAGAAGCTGCTGACAGTATTTTCTTGAATCTCTGGAATTTGAAATCTATAGCCTTTGAGATATCTTGGTTTCGACCAATTAAACATTTATGGTGTTTCTTACAAGACCCTCTACAGTAAAAAGTCTGTTCACAAATTTTTAATCAGAAGAGGGATAACAAAATTATTGAATGCGTTCTTCTTTCTTTATCGTGTGGTTAGTGCCTAACCCGGTGTCAGAGTTTTATGCCGCCCATGGGCCTCTGACTTGGCTTTACATGCTGTCGAGAAATATCTCTCAGGCATGCTGGTTTCCTCACGATGTTTTCCTTCACCGAAGCAAGTGATAATTATACAATACGCACATGTATCCGAAAATCAGAGGTGCGTGTCTTGGGTTCGAACTCGAGACCTATGACTTGTCAGTCCGACGGTCACACCACTAGACTATCACTGCTATCATTGAATGCGTTTAGAAAACGTCTTTTGAAATACAGATGTATCCTGTTTTATAGCGTAGTAGTAAAGAACGTTCGCTTCCATAAATACTATTCGAAATGAGAAAGGGAGCAATCGCGAGTTAAGTCACGGCTGTCGCAGGATGCCGTGTGTCACCGTACCTCGTCGTCTAGCACTGACATCAATTTTATCAAATGCGCTTGCCAACGCGATGTGCACAGTGAGTCCCTGCTATTCAATTGTAGCGTGATTTATTTCATTTACTATACTGTGCACGTTGCTTATTTCGTATAGTAAAGTTCTACTATAACCTATGTATATTTTTTTCTTTTAATTCTGTTTCAACACAGGAAGAGCTCATGGCTAAATAATAACAACCACTCGGGTCTATATTTAGGTTAAGCCGCGCTTGCCTAGGTTGGTCCGTGGATGGGTGACCACCCATTACACACAGAGTTTCTCTCCGTGCCTCGGAAAGCACGTTAAGCCGCTGGTCCCGGCTGTTATTTGTAGATCTTTTACAGTCGTTCCAGGTCAGGATTTAGAATACAGTCATAGGCAGTGTCCCGAAAGTGTGACAACCAGTCCTACCAAGGGATATCGTATTACCCAGTACTAACTGGGTTGTGAAGGTCAGATAGGTAGTCGCTGTGTAAAATACTGGTATTCAGCTGCAGCCAGTTAGACTAGAAGCCGACCCCAACATAGTTGGGAAAAGGCAAGGCAGAAGATGAAGTCTATTTCAACAGAGTAGGTACATGATATGGTGTGATGGTTTGTGTAACACGTATTGGCACAGAATTAGTCTGACCAATTTTCGCAAAGATGAAACTTAGATTCCTCAAAGTGATTTTAGCTTTAAAAATCGCTATAAGCGATATGAACGCCCATGGTTTTACCCTACTACCTACAATATTTTTTTAGATGTTTACTTTCTAATAAAGAGAAGTATTTTTTATTTATTTAAACTTCATGTACAATAGTGGTACATAGGCGGACTTAATGCCACAAGGCATTCTCTACCAGTCAACCTTTGGGTTAAATAAGAAAACATTGTGATAGGGTACAAAATAAATATATGAAAATAACTTCCTGCTTTCGAAAATTTATATAGGTACATATGATGATATTAATACACATATACAAATAAAATAAACTAATACATATTTTAACAAATTCCAAAATAAAAAAACGAGAAACCTAACAATAATCAACACATTTATATTTTTAAATGTTTAATATTGTTTTTTCTAAGGAATATTTAAAAATGTAAATAATTTGTAAAAATATAAATAAAGGAAAAGATAATTACCATGACTTGACTTCTAATAGTATTCTATTCTGTTATTAATTCATTACGCACGTCGGCCCTCTCCTCGGTGTATTAGAAAAATGACCAGTCGGTTTAATAAAGAAAAAACATCAAGTTGAATAAATTGTTGAGCAAGGTCAAGTCTTTCTCAGAATTCTGTATGTCAGTACCATCGCGTCGAGCACCGACTTCATATTTATCATAATATGCGCTTGCAGACGCAAAGCAACGTGCACACTGAGCCTACTGTATCAAATTGTAGAAAAAATATTTATTTTGTATGGTTGAACCTGAACTAGGCGCAAAGAGGCGCGAGTTGCATTTTGTAGTTTCTGCCAACCCCAATGGTACAAGTGTGCGTGAGTTTATGTATGTACATATAATTTATATTGTACGACTGCATTATGAAATGTTGAAAAAAAAATCATAAAAATATTCTGTCTCTCAAAATTCTATATGGTTTTTATTTTATTACCATATTCAATTGACTGTGATACAGTTGAGTGTTGACAATAATTTTATTTATATTCCACTATTAACATTTTGTGAAACATATACCTATCAACATTTCCATTTATTTTAATAAAAGGATGCCACAATATTTTTAAGAATTTTGCTCTAACATAAAATGTTTTTTTTAAGCCTGAAAACTTCGTTACTTTTACTAAGTTAACTAAAAGCCTCATCAACAACTTAGATATCTTAAACTCAATTGATATCATAACCATGTTTGAAAAGTTGTTTTCTTTAATAATATTTTAAGAAAGATTATGAGTTTTCTTTTAAGAAAGTTTGAAACCAGTTTTTTACCACTCCATCGTCGTCCTGGGAATAATCCATTTAGCTTGTGCCTTATTAATTTTAGCCGAAATGTCACCGTAATTAACTAATTAGGTATGCTGATTTTACAGTTTCAAAGTAAAATTTTAATATTTTTTATTCAAATAAAACACTTTTTTGTTAGAGTAATAACAAGAATTCTTATGTAGTATTCATAGCCCTAACTGAATTTACTTACGAACTACTATCGTTTCACGCCTTTAAAAATATCTAACCACAAAATAAACCAGATAAACACTAAACTTATTTTTAAAAATATGTTCAAACATACACATCTCCATATAATCGCGGTACAACTTTTACGAAGACGCTTTCGTTATGCACAATCCGTGTCACAGAACTATGTTGCGGGCCTCCCCAGTGTGTCCGCAACTTTATGCTCGCGGCGGTTTGAGCTCGCATTACTACTGCATTTACTTAACGTCGTCCCTCAAGAGATGTCGTCTGCTTCGTACGAGACCGCCATATTTTTGAGTAAATTATTTAAGAGTAAGAGAAAAAAACCGCTGTCTAAGCGAATTTGATCGGTGCATGTTTATGCTTTGCTTTATTTGCAGTCTTCTTCTTTATCTTTGTGATTAGTGTCTAACCTGGTGTCAGAGTTTTATCTCGCCCATGGGCCTCTGACTTGGCTTTACATGCTGATTTGGTTTCCTCATGATGTCTTCCTTCACCGAAGCAAGTGATAATTATACAAAACGCAGATGAATCCGAAAAACCAGAGGTGCGTGTCTTGGGTTTGCACTAAACCCATGACTTGGCAGCGACACCACTATAGACCGACCACTTTAATGAGTCCTCGCGAAGGTATCAATTTAAATGAAAATATTCTGGATGTTGATCACGTATTGGTTCTATTAGTATCGTAATACCTACGTAGATTATTGTTATTTTACAGCAAATAACCTGTGGGATATTGTTAGGACTTTGTGGACGCTTAATGTGCCTTTGATGGGGCAAGGCGGACGACTCATTAAAGCGGTCGGTCTATAGGTGCATTGCTCCAATTGCGGTGATGTTTAACTTACAAAGTCTTAGGACAAAGGAGTAGCGTGACGGCTGACGGGAGAACGAAAAAAAAGAACATGTTGCGTCGATCCCAAGTAACATGGGACAATAGCAGAAAGATACACACACATACACATATCTCCCAAGCAAAATCTCACAAAACAACAGGTTTCTTCTATGTAGTTTAAATTGCTGACTCAATATTACTCTACCAGCTGTAGTCCTGAAGAAGTTATCGGAAACTTGGTTAGTTTACTACCTGCAGGTGGAGAAATAAGTGGTCTTATCGGATTCTTGTGCGCTGTTCGTTCAAAAACAAGTTATTTTCTAAGACTTTGTAGATAGATTAGGTTACTGTGCAATGGAGCTTCATAAATTATTTCAATTTTATTAGACTAAACACAAAAGAGAGCTTTTCATATAAATGAAATAATTGGCATGAAACTCGCGCAGACAATAGTTTCTCAACGTTTATGGGTAACTTAATACCCAAATTTGAAACCTTTGATCTCAGAACAATAACAGACGAAGTTTGGACGGCTTTATCCAAGTTGTGACAATACGAAATGCAAGTGTCGGGACTCAGGGTGCAGCATCTTAGCGCCGCGCCGGCGAGATTAAGAGATTACTCACAACTTGTTAGTTGCGCTAACAAACATTTATCAAACGTACTTAAAGCTTTCACAAAATTGAGATGAATTGTATTTTTCGGTTTATTTGTTCTAAGTATTTGATTAATACATTTAGTTTTACTATTATTGCGAACTAGAATTATTCTCATGGATTAGGTATAGAATTATCTCTCGTTTGCTGAATTAATAGGTAAATACTTTAGTTAATGGCTACAATTTGCAAAATCGAGACAGCTATACAAATAAAATAATCCAATTCAAATTATAAAGTAGTTTCCTTGTAGAAAAATTACAATTGACAACTAAATAAATTGTTAGAACGAAAACATTTTCCGAATAAACCGCAGAAGAAATTCACCGAAACATATTTTCAATTACGGAAACTTGCACTAAAATTCTGTGTCCAATATTGAGCAGTTCTGAATTCCACCAAGAAAACCCAATCAGCTTTTATCCGGAACAGCGATCCCTGGGACTAACGGCCGGATACCGAGCTTAAGACCGAAAAGTCCTCTATAACGTTACATAAGAAAATTCGACACAGGCAACACCGGTGACGTATTAAAATACCAATATTTAGTTGCGAATTTCTGCATCCTGCAACTAAAGGCGACTCAAGACGCGAGTCACGGTTGCCTGGCATCTGTGCCACAAAGATCACGTACCCAAGACGTGAATTTTATTCCACGCATTCGATACCGTCGGAGAATTGAAAAAGGCATCTCACCGCATCCAAGTCGGTCGGTCGCATCGAATATCGCTTTAAATTTTTACCTGTCATCGTATTTTTTGCCGGAGTTTCCTGGAAATTAGAAAGAGTGTGTTTGTCACGTATGAAAAAACGAATGGCTTCGAAAGCGTGACCGGAATTCAGTTCTGCAGATTGGATAGTGAAAGTTATTTTTTTTAACACAAGTTTAAGGGATTTTGTTTTCGGGCGTCGTCGTATTTAGTGAGAATGTTATCGTGTTAGCGGCAATATTTAGACGGCACGGTTGGCGCAGTGACTGAGCGATTGGCTGCTGCGCTGCGTGTCGCGGGTTCGATCCCTGCACGGAACAAATATTTGTATAATCTACAGGTAATTGTCCCGGGTCTGGCTGTTTGTGTATCTGAGTTTAAATGTTTGGAAACGCATCCACGGTACAGGAGAAATTCCTAGTGTGGGGTAAGTTAAAAAAAAAAAACAAAAAAGTCTTCTAAGTAAAACATAATGTTAGCTCAAAGCGCTGGTGGACACCCACCCTTTTTTTTTTCGGATGGTACATCATCAAATGACCCCCCCACTCTGGGCGGAGCGGAAGGGTGTGTCAGACTTGTACTGACTAAAACCCATCCATGTTCCTTGTTTGCCCTTCGTGTTCCAGGGCCACGGTATCTCTTTCGACCAGTCCCGCAGCTCTGGCAGGTGGAGACCAACCCTGGATTGGACTTGTTTGATTAATGGAAACCGATAACGTAAGGAAGCTTGTGGTTCTGTGAGAAGGATTACATACATAGTAAAAGGATTACTTAAATTAATTTAGTATTAATGGCCTATGCTGTACTAAATGTCATCATCATCTGCCTAGCGTTTTCCCAACTATGTTGGGGTCGGCTTCCAGTCTAACCAAATGCAGCTGAATACCAGTATTTTACATGGAGCGACTGCCGATCTGAACTCCAGAACCCAGTTAGTAATGAGTAATACGACACCCCTTGGTAAGACTGGTTATCTGACTTTTTGGGCCACTGACTACCTAACCACTGTCAAAGATCTACAAATGACACCCGGAACCTACGGCAAACGGCGGTGGCATGCTGTACTAAATGTAATAAATAAATAAACCATTTCTTATTCAACTTAAGCTTTAAGATACTAATGTTACCTTAGATGAACCTTACGAAAATTGTCTTTGACGTAAACACGAACAGTTAATACGAACTACTTATTGCCATGCACAAGTTGCAGGAGTCAATTATGGAAAAGCGGGTTGCCTAATAGCGCACACAGGAGTTAGACTAACGACTTGTGCACTGCTGGAAACTCCTAGTCATCATTTTCTATTGGCATTGCTAATCTGCAGCATGTGTTCTACTGTTTACTATTTACGGCGTTTAGTAAGGAAACGAATTTTACGTGACACATTTTTGTAGCTCCAAAACTGTAGAAACCACGCTTATAGCATTAGATTCTTCTTTGTTTTATACAATGTCTCTTTCTAAATAGATAAATTCTTTCTTCTTTATCGTGTGGTTAGTGCCTAACCTGGTGTCAAAGTTTTTATGCCACCCATGGGCCTCTGACGTGGCTTTACATGCCGTAGAGAATTATCTCTCAGGCATGCTGGTTTCCTCACGATGTTTTCCTTCACCGAAGCAAGTGATAATTTTACAATCACATGTTTCCGAATATCAGAGGTGCGTGTCTTGGGTTCGAACTCAAGACCTATGACTTGTTAGTCCGACGGTCACACCCTAGACTATCACTGCACTTGGCACTGCAATGGACAAATTAAAGATTGGGGACAGCCTACAAAGTTTCTACTGATGCTGGGAGACAGGCCTCATCTCTGTGGGTGGAAATAAAAACAGATTAAAAATAAAAACTGTCTCATTGGTCTAGTAGTCGCAAGAGTGATTGCTGAGGTGTAGGTCCTGGGTTCGATTCCCAGGTCGGGCAAAGTTTAATTGGGTTTTTCCATTAGGATTGTTTAAGAAGCAGCCACGAAGTCTGGATTTGTGTCCGGTTGATGGCAATAGGCTTGCTCCCTTTTATATGGGACTTAAACATAACTAGCGAAATGTGGGTGTACTATTAGGTACACCTCTGCCTAACCGTCCGGAGATTACAGGCGTATTGTTATCTAAAAATATATACAACTGGAAAAATCATGAAAACTCAGGTTCTTTTTTGAGACTCAGATGTATATTGAAGTGGTTTCCAATTTACTAGGTAACATGACACGATCTAGCCACCCACTTGCATTTTAAAATAGAAGCTGCGCTGAAGCGCCTCTCCAGCCACACCTACGTAAACAAATTCAAAGGATCCGTACACATTGCTGGAAAAGAACTTCGGCTTCCACAAAATGTTTCCTAAATGGAGAATATTTACATTGCTAAATCGAGCGTAAACCTCGCCATACTTACAGTTGCGTAAGAACCGTTCGGTTGGACTTGGAAAAATTGATCGAAAAACATATTTCTCCTAATGAACGGGTGGTAATTTTACATGTGATGAAAGTGATCATTGTCATCATCAGCCTTCAGCAGCCCACTGCTGGATAAAGGCCTCATCAAATGCACGCCACTCAGCTCGATTCTCAGCAACTCTCATCCAATTGCTACCAGCCATAACACGAAGATCATCGCTCCACCAGCAGGGCAGCGCATCCCACCTTACGCTGGCCGATTCGCGGTTTCCACTCAAGAACACGTCACACGTAAAAGTGATGATCATTATCATCTGCCTAGCCTTTTCCCAACTATGTTAGGGTCGGCTTCCAGTCTAACCAGATGCAGCTGAATACCAGTATTTTACATGGAGCGACTGCCTATCTGGAAACCTAGTTAGTACTAGGTAATCCGATACCCCGTAAAAGTGATATTGGACCATAATGCAGAGCTTTTTCCAAACTAAGTTGGAGTCAGCTTCAGAGTCAGAGTCAGCTTTAAATGTCGGTCCATTTAAAGCTGCCTATCTGACATTTACCCAGTTACTGAGTAATACAACAATGAGAGATACTTACACCCGTATCTATAGTCAAGTAAAAGTTATAACTTAAGTTTAAGTTATTACTTATTCAAACCTTTTTATGCAATAGACAAGAACTTAAAAGAAGTAAGACCCTCAAAAAAAAGCAAAGCTAAGAATTCTAACTTTTGGCAGTGCTAACTGCAAGCAATTACTAAACTACAGAATAAAAATCGTATCCTATTAAATAAATAAAAAACAACAACAACAACAATCAACAACAACAACAACCAACAACAACAAACAACAACAACAACAATAAACAATCTTAAATAATCGGGGGGCACGGCAGTGCCCCCGCCAAGTCGAGCGCAAAGCAAACACTGCCGTACCATCCTTTACTGGAACCATTTCGCCGCATTTTCAGGCCCCTATTTGAGAACCTCTGGATAAGACCAGAACGCAGAAATTTTCGTCATCCAGTAAGCTATAATCACATACTTAAAATCCAAAATTTCAAGTCTGTAGGTCATTTAGTTCCGAAGTTAAGCGAAAGCAAAGTTTCGCATTTATGACACTCACTCACTCATGATCATCAAAATAAAACTAGTACTTCCCACAAACTCAGAGAGCTGAAATCTGGTACAGAGTTAGAGTTTAATGGCCACATAAAGGGAAAACTATAAAAACTAGGATAATCGAAGATCTGGAGTACCTGGTGAACCCTGATTAGAAAACACAAGAGCCCAACCAAACTATTAGAGATCGACATACCGCCTTTACAAAAAAAATTCAACTTGGTGGGCCGCTTTATTTGATGTTAAAAATCGAAGGTCTGAAGTATCTGATGAAGAACCCTCAGCTGGTCTCAGCTGTATTAAAAATATCTTTATGCAATATATTTAATATCAAGGATATCTGGATAAAAACAACCTGCATAAAGACGCATAAAGGGGTCTATCAAGGGGTCTTTAATAATTTTTTATACTGTTTGTTTCAGGCTCGCCTATACATAAGAACCCTCAGCTGGTCTCAGCTGTATTAGAGACTAGCTTGTGCCCGCGGCTTCGCCCGCGTGGGGTTAGGGAATTTCCCACGGGATCTTACTTCTGGGATAATAAGTAATCTATGTATCTATCTATAATACATACATGGATTTACATATACTTGCTTATAACTTGCAATTATTAGTTTAAAGTTCTATCAATTAAATTAGATACGTGAAATATTGATACCTTGGTTTGAGACTGGACATCGGATTTACTGGATTTTACCTAAAGAGTATGTACACAAATTTTCAAGTCAATCGACCCCGAGAGTAAAAAGTTTCACAGAAAATTCAACACCTCATTTCACCCTCTAAGGGACAGGAATTTCGAAAAACTGATACTTACTCTTCACAAAGAATACACCCTCCAATTTTTATATCTCTGGGACCCGCGGTTTGGGCTGTGCGTTGGTATATCAGTCAGCCAGTCAGGACAAGGAATTTTAAATTGGGGGATGATTTTGGAAAAACTATGATACACGTATCTCATCATTTTATCAGAAGTATATGTAGACACATTTTCAAGTCAATCGACTCCGAGAATAAAAAGTTTCACATAAAATTCAAAACCCCATTTCACCCTATTAGGGGTGGAATTTCAAAAAACCCTTTCTTAGTGGATACTTACTTTTTACAAAGAATACATTCTCCAAATTTCATGTCTCTAGGACCAGCGGTTTGGGCTGTGCGTTGGTATATCAGTCAGCCAGTCAGGACATGGAATTTTAAATTGGGGGATGATTTTGGAAAAACTGTGATACACGTATCTCATCATTTTAACTGAAGTATATGTAGACACATTTTCAAGTCAATCGACTCAGGGAATAAAAAGTTTCATAGAAAATTCAACACCCCATTTCACCCTCTTAGGGGTGGTATTTCGAAAAACCCTTTCTTAGTGGATACTTACTCTTCACAAAGAGTACACTGTCCAAATTTCATGTCTCTAGGACCAGTGGTTTGGGCTGTGCGTTGATATATAAGTCAGTCAGACAGTCAGTCAGTCAGGACTTTGAATTTTATATGTATAGATATCTTTATGCAATATCTTTAATATCAAGGATATCTGGATAAAAACAACCTGCATAAAGACGCATAAAGAGGTCTATCAAGGGGTCTTTAATCATTTTTTTCAGATCATGGGATAACTTTTCCAAGTGGCAATTTTCCATCGTCAATGGGTAGCGGTTCTGGCGACAGATTGGTGCAATGGTGTCATGGAGCACCTGTTTTTGTACCCTTCAACGGCCAAATAAATCAATATATTTATATTTACGTTTCTACAAAAATAAGTGAAATCCCACCAAAAACATTCTTTAAAAAACTAGCTAAGTCTTATGGAGCTGCTTGTTTATCTCTAAAAAGTAATGAAATCTAGACAAAGTCGTGTCAAGTCTAAGGTTCCTTACTGCGATTTCTTTATTATTATAGTTAATCTTGTGTGACTTGGCCGTTGAAGGGTTCACAAGGGTACAAAACTAGGTGCTCCATGACACCATTGCACCAATCTGTCGCCAGAACCGCTACCCATTGACGATGGAAAATTGTCACTTGGAAAAGTTATCCCATGATCTCATGAACGTTGATTCAATAACCAGTCAATTGTAGGCTTGATAAAGCTGCGTATTTGAATAATACTTATGCATAGGCGAGCCTGAAACAAACAGTATTAAAAATTATATCCAGTACAGACTGACTTCCCTTGTGTACCCTTCAACGGCCAAGTCACACAACATTAACTATAATAATAAAGAAATCGCAGTAAGGAACCTTAGACTTGACACGACTTTGTCTAGATTTCATTACTTTTTAGAGATAAACAAGCAGCTCCATAAGACTTGGCTAGTTTTTTACAGAATGTTTTTGGTGGGATTAGTTTTACTGAAGTAATCAGTTTGACTTGTTAGATAGATACGAGTATATTTGATATTGTCTTAAGCACCCATCGTTGCTAGCATAAAAGTAATTAATAATTTTAGTTACCATACAAAGGTGAACCAGTCATGTATCTACTGACTGAAGCATAACCTTGAATAATCCTACAGTCCCCTCTTACATTACCCTAGGGACATTACAGGGTGTTTTATTCATAGAAAATAGCAAATGTGGCTAAAGCAATTTTACATGAATATAACGTATTCCAAGGCATCAGATATAATTACAAATTAAACCCTTAGGAACTCGAGGCTAATAACAGACGCACGGGTCGATCTTTAGGTTAGGCCGCGCTTGCCTAGGTTGGTCCGGGGATGGGTGTCCACCCATTACATACCGAGTTTTTTCCTTGCCTCGGAAAGCTCGTTAAGCCGTTAGTCCCTGCTGTCATTTGTAGATCTTTGACAGTCATTACAGGTAGTCAGTGTCCCAAAAATCTGACAACCAATCTTACCAAGGGGAATCGTATTACCCAGGGATATACAACATTAATTTTAGTACCTACCTGTATATGCGAAACCTGAAACACGTGTCTAGTATTTTTATGTAAAGAATCTATGTAAAAAATTTCAAAACTGTACCATGAAAAATCACAAAGTTATAAGCCTGTTCTGTTACCTGGTTGTCCGCTCAAAAACGTTGTCACCACGCGGCACAGCCGCGCGCGCGCCTCCGGCGTCGTCTTGAGCTCATTGATAATAATAATTTGGCAGTAGGTACGAAAATGATTGCGATAGGTACTTAGTGTCGCTCGGTGCCCAACTTGTAACCTTTTTTAAATATTTTTGGGACAAAATATAATAATATAATATTTTTGGGACAAAATATAATAAATACATGAGGAGCTCGTGGCTAAATAATAACAACCGCTCGGGTCGATCTTTAGGTTAAGCCGTGCTTGCCTAGGTTGGTCTGTGGATGGGTGACCGCCCATTACATACCGAGTTTCCTCCGTGCCTCGGAAAGCACGTTAAGCCGTTGGTCCCAGCTGTCATTTGTAGATCTTTGACAGTCGTTAGGTAGTCAGTGGTCCAAAAGTCTGACAACCAGTCTTACCAAGGGGTATCGTATTACCCAGTACTAACTGGGTTGTGGAGGTCAGATAGGCAGTCGCTCCATGTAAAATACAGGTATTCTGCTGTATCCGGTTAGACTGGAAGCCGACCCCAATATAGTTGGGAAAAGGCTAGGCAGATTATGATGGAACAAAATATAAAATGGTTCAAAAATTATTGGAATCGATTCAGTTACTTATTCTGAACAAACAATATTCAGGTTTCTACTAAAAATAATGTTGTATATCTCCATTCTTCAGGATAAACATCAAAGACCATCTCACTTCATTAAGACCATCAAACAGAACAACTTTTGGTATGGGACCAACATCGTATTCGCGAAAAAATTATGAGCTGTACCGTACAAGACATTTGTAATACCTATACCTAAATTAGCCTGTCTTACACCAATGTGACTTCATCCTAAACCAGTCGAACCGAAGACCATTTCGAGCGGCTTGCAAAACTTACAATTGGTTATCCGGAGGAGTGTCGTAAATAATAAATAGTTTACAATGGCTTCCTCTTTCTCGACGATTGTATATTTTGAACATTTTTAAAAAAGGTTGGCAGTTCTTTATTGTTAAAGTTTGTATTGCAATACGGGAAGTATTGTAGCTATCTTTCCTTACATATTTTAAAACTTTGTACTTTAAAAACAATAAGCGTGAATATTTTCAATCCTGTTACTTTGTAAATAGAAATAGAGCCAGATTGATTGCCCCAGATGTCATTTCATAAATCTTTATTTATCTCAATATTATAGGCACTGGTTAGTATTATAAAAAACACAGTCTTAAATAGACATAAGAGCCCGAGGAAGAAGGGTTTTGATTTGTAGATCACATAATTTCTAAGTAATGAAACGAGACATTCTCACATTTTTTTTTTGGAAAAATTAAAATGGAACCAAAAGCATTTGTTAAAATGTTGACATAAGTCCCGTTTAATTTCCTTAAAATTCTCATCAAATCTTACCAATCAAGAAGGCATTAAGAAGTAATTTCAAAGGTCTTAAATAGGACAAAGTTAAAAAATAAGAACGAAGCGTCTTCCTGTTCAATTCTATCGTTGTTACCACGTCGGCAAAACAATAGCGTAAATCGGAATGGAATTGAATGAGTACAAAGGTGAGTAGGTACTACATATCCACCTACACAGATATTACAATTACGACAAAGGTATATCTACAAACTCGTGAGGTACAGAACCGAATTAGAATCTCGTATTTGGTTGAGACCGGCTTCCCAAAGAAATTGAAAATTTTCCATTAAGGGAAATCAACAAAGCTTTACAAACGAAGTCAATGAAAAAAGTCAAAGCGAGAGAAGAACGTACCTACTTCAGCCGAGCGTTGGCAAGTAGGGAAGCAATTATTGGAAAACTAACTGATATAATTAATTGAACAATTTGAACGCTTTGTGATCGAACGGTTAGTGTGTTTGATCAATTTTTCATTTAGCTTAGTTCAATTAATTAGGTTCATTTCTAATTATAACTTTTACTTTAATATTGCTCAACATCATTATTTAATCAAACTGAACTCAACCGCGATTCCACTTAATTAACGTTTTGTAATCGAATTCAGAAATGCAATGTGGTTAGCCCACTACCAGAAAACAGAGAGCAGAAGTCACTTTAAAACAACCGATCACTTAGTTACATCATTTATTTCCTTTTACGCGGTTAACCTCGTAAATAAATAGACATCAGACCGGGGATACCCGCTAGCTTCATCCTCTTCGAACAAAATGTCTGTGAGAACATTACTCTATATAAAAAAGGTATTCGAGCATGTTCCAGAACATTTTTATATTAGGTAGGTACGTGAGAGAGTGCGAGGCTGGCACGAAGGGAGCTCGGAAGTAGCGCACACTAAATTAAGAGCACAAGCGGCGAAATTAAAATCTGCGGTTACATTCACGAGAGGTTCCGACGCTAATAAACTTATGTGAATAAGCTTTACAGCGGGAAATAAGTATTTCTCTTACAAAAACGTGATAAACGAATAAAATGTAGGAACGTTCTCTGAGCAAATGCTTTCGTGTGTAAAGGAATAATTTTATAACAGAACAAAATTGAAAAACAAGAAATTTAATGGAAAACCTGGTTGCATTCCTGGAATGTTTCATACAATGTGTAATGTGAACAGCGCAAAATACTTTTAGTTTGCAAGCAGTACATAATGAAACTAATAGTTGTGTTTACCTACCTGTTGTGCAAATTTCTAAATTATGTTAAAAAGCTAGTGGAAAAAATGCAGGATTTCGGTTTGCGTTTCTTAGTAAATTAATTATTTCATTTGTATTTCTTCCTCATATTATATTTACTGGCGTATCTCTGAGACTTTTAATTTCGTGAAAGTCTACGACGACATTTTATTTTAGCGAACATTTTTTTTTTCAGACATAAAATGTGTACCTTCAGACGTGCCTCGATATTAATACTAATGAGTTAAGACCTCATCATCGGCCTAGCCTTTTCCCAACTATGGTGAGATCGGCTTCCAGACCAACCTGATGCAGCTAAATACCAGTATTTTATATGTTGCGACTGCCTATCTGACCTCCTCAACCCAGTTAGTACTGGGCAGCTTCAAATGTTGATTTACTACAGCAATATTACAGTCTTTTAAGCCATTTCACTGTGTACTGTTTATAACTTGGAGCGCTACCAAGGCATCTAGCGTATGTCCGAGCATAGTTTTAGTCAACTAGTAAAATAATAAAGATGTAGTAGAAACTCGTATGCTTGCAATAGTCGTTTCGTTTTCAAATTCAAGTTTCTAGTAAGGTTACGTTAAATAGCGCTTGCCACGATCGGTAGGTGGATGGATGACCATCAATTAATTAGGAACGGAGTTTCCTCTGTCCCTCGGAATCGTTAAGCCGCTGGTCCCGGCTGTCATTTGTAGATCTTTGACAGTCGTCGTTTCAAGTAGTCAGTTGCTTGAAAGTCCGACAACTAGTGTTACCAAGGGGTATCGTATCACTAAGTATTAACTGGATTCTGGAGTTCAGATAGGCCATGTAAACTACTGTTATTCAGCTGCATCAGGTGGTATTGGAAGCTGACCCCAACATAGTAGGGAAAAGACTAAACAGATGATGAATGAAATATCGAATTTTGCTGCTAGTTTTTGTCACACAAATCTATTAGTTTCAGAGACACGCATAGCTAAAAATAATCTATACATATAAAATTCAAAGTCCTGACTGACTGACTGACTGACTGACTGACTGACTGACTGACTTATATATCAACGCACAGCCCAAACCACTGGTCCTAGAGACATGAAATTTGGAGAGTGTACTCTTTGTAAAGAGTAGGTATCCACTAAGAAAGCGTTTTTCGAAATTCCACCCCTAAGAGGGTGAAATGGGGTGTTGAATTTTCTATGTAACTTTTTATTCTCTGAGTCGATTGACTTGAAATTGTGTCTACATATACTTCAGTTAAAATCATGAGATACGTGTATCACAGTTTTTCCAAAATCATCCCCCAATTTAAAATTCAATGTCCTGACTGGCTGACTGATACATCAACGCACAGCCCAAACCACTGGTCCTAGAAACATGAAATTTGGACAGTGTACTCTTTGTGGAGAGTAGGTATCCACTAAGAAAGGGTTTTTCGAAATTTCACCCCTAAGTGGGTGAAATGGGGTGTTGAATTTTCTATGAAACTTTTTATTCTCTGAGTCGATTGACTTGAAATTGTGTCTACATATACTTCAGTTAAAATGATGAGATACGTGTATCACAGTTTTTCCAAAATCATCCCCCAATTTAAAATTCAATGTCCTGACTGGCTGACTGATACATCAACGCACAGCCCAAACCACTGGTCCTAGAAACATGAAATTTGGAGAATGTACTCTTTGTAAAGAGTAGGTATCCACTAAGAAAGGGTTTTTCGAAATTTCACCCCTAAGTGGGTGAAATGGGGTGTTGAATTTTCTATGAAACTTTTTATTCTCTGATCGATTGACTTGAAATTGTGTCTACATATATTTCAGTTAAAATGATGAGATACGTGTATCACAGTTTTTCCAAAATCATCCCCCAATTTAAAATTCAATGTCCTGACTGGCTGACTGATACATCAACGCACAGCCCAAACCACTGGTCCTAGAAACATGAAATTTGGACAGTGTACTCTTTGTAAAGATTAGGTATCCACTAAGAAAGGGTTTTTCGAAATTCCACCCCTAAGAGGGTGAAATGGGGTGTTGAATTTTCTATGTAACTTTTTATTCTCTGGATTGACTTGAAATTGTGTCTACATATACTTCAGTTAAAATCATGAGATACGTGTGTCACAGTTTTTCCAAAATCATCCCCCAATTTAAAATTCAATGTCCTGACTGGCTGACTGATACATCAACGCACAGCCCAAACCACTGGTCCCAGAAACATGAAATTTGGACAGTGTACTATTTGTAAAGAGTAGGAATCCACTAAGAAAGGGTTTTTCGAAATTTCACCCCTAAGTGGGTGAAATGGGGTGTTGAATTTTCTATGAAACTTTTTATTCTCTGAGTCGATTGACTTGAAATTGTGTCTACATATATTTCAGTTAAAATGATGAGATACGTGTATCACAGTTTTTTCCAAAATCATCCCTCAATTTAAAATTCAATGTCCTGACTGGCTGACTGATACATCAACGCACAGCCCAAACCACTGGTCCTAGAAACATGAAATTTGAACAGTGTACTCTTTGTAAAGAGTAGGTATCCACTAAGAAAGGGTTTTTCGAAATTTCACCCCTAAGTGGGTGAAATGGGGTGTTGAATTTTCTATGAAACTTTTTATTCTCTGAGTCGATTGACTTGAAATTGTGTCTACATATACTTCAGTTAAAAACATGAGATACGTGTATCACAGTTTTTCCAAAATCATCCCCCAATTTAAAATTAAATGTCCTGACTGGCTGACTGATATATCAATGCACAGCCCAAACCGCTGGTTCTAGAGACATGAAATTTGGAGAATGTACTCTTTGTGGAGAGTAGGTATCCACTAAGAAAGGGTTTTTCGAAATTTCACCCCTAAGTGGGTGAAATGGGGTGTTGAATTTTCTGTGAAACTCTCTCGGAGTCGATTGACTTGAAAATTTGTCTACATATACTTCAGTTAAAATGATGAGATACGTGTATCACAAAATCATCCCCCAATTTAAAATTCCATGTCCTGACTGGCTAACTGATATACCAACGCACAGCCCAAACCGCGGGTCCCAGAGATATGAAAATTGGAGGGTGTATTCTTTGTGAAGAGTTAGTATCAGTTTTTCGAAATTCCTACCCCTTAGAGGGTGAAATGGGGTGTTGAATTTTCTGTGAAACTTTTTACTCTCGGGGTCGATTGACTTGAAAATTTGTTTACATACTCTTCAGATAAAATCCAGTAAATCCGATGTCCAATCTCAAACCAAGGTGTCAATATTTCACGTATCTAATTTAATTGATATCTATACATATAAAATTCAAAGTCCTGACTGACTGACTGACTGATTGACTGACTGACTTATATATCAACGCACAGCCCAAACCGCTGGTCCTAGAAACATGAAATTTGGACAGTGTACTCTTTGTGACAAGTAAGTATCCACTAAGAAAGGGTTTTTCAAAATTCTACCCCTAATAGGGTGAAATGGGGTGTTTAATTTTCTGTGAAACTTTTTATTCCCTGAGTCGATTGACTTGAAAATTTGTGTATTTACTCTTCAGTTAAAATTATGAGATACGTGTATCACAGTTTTTCCAAAATCATCCCCAATTTTAAATTAAACGTCCTGACTGGCAGACTGATATATCAACCCCCAGCCCAAACCACTGATCCTAGAGACATGAAATTTGGACGGTGAATTGTTTGTGAAGAGTAGATATCCACTAAGAAAGGGTTTATCAAAATTACACCCCTAAGAGGGTGAAATGGGGTGTTGAATTATATGTGGAACTTTTTATTCTCGGAGTCGATTGACTTGAAAATATGTATACATACTCTTTAGTTAAAATTATGAGATACGTGTATCACAGTTTTCTAAAAATCATCCCCCAATTTAAAATTCAATGTCCTGTCTGGTTGATTGATATATCAACCCCCAGCCCAAACCACTGGTCCCAGAGACATAAAATTTGAACGGTGAATTGTTTGTGAAGAGTAGGTATCCACTAAGGAAGGGTTTTTCGAAATTCCATCCCCAAGAGGGTGAAATGGGGTGTTGAATTTCCTGTGAAACTTTTTATTCTCGGAGGCGATTGACTTGAAAATTTGTGTACATACTCTTTAGTTAAATTTATGAGATACGTGTATCACAGTTTTTCCAAAATCATTCCCCAATTTAAAATTTAATGTCCTGTCTGGCTGACTGATATATCAATGCACAGCCCAAACCGCTGGTCCGAGAGAAATGAAATTTGGACAGTGTATTCTTTGTGAAGAGTAGGTATCCACTAAGAAAGGGTTTTTTGAAATTCTACCCCTAAGAGGGTAAAATGGGGTGTTGAATTTTCTGTGAAACTTAATATTTACTGGGTCGATTGACTCGAAAATTGATGTTCACACTCTTCAATTAAAATTATAAGACATATATATCAGTTTTTCCAAAATCATCCCTCAATATAGTTAAATAGGGCTTCGAAGCTCACGTAGAAGGGCGCATGCCGCGCAGCGTTGCGTGGGGCGTGCGGGGCGTGGGAGTATTTACCTATTACTAAGTAGGTAGGATTTTTCTGAGGTAAAAGTGTCTGTGAATATGGTTTATTCCACCGATTTTCGCGTTGGCCGCGATACGGGACATTGATATTAAATATTATGTCAAAGTATTATGTCTATAAATAGATTCCTAATAAATCATTTAATTGGTGTCCCGGTGTCCAATCTCAAACCAAGATATTTCACTTAAGTAATTTAATTGATATTACTATGAACAAATATTTACAATAGCAAGTACACGTAAATCTATGTATGTACTATACATACATAGATTACTTATTATCCCAGAAGTAAGATTCCGTGGGCAATTCCCGAACTCCACGCGGGCGAAGCCGCGGGCAGAAGCTAGTACTTCATATTCTTACTGTCCAAAATACCTTACAATTCGTACTTCCATTCAAGTAGTAGTTATTAAAGTGGCCCAATAATAAAACTTTTTATTAAAATAGCCATGTTAAAGCCCATATCGTGCAGGCACCACTGAAATTTGTACAATGAAAAAGCGTGCTAAAAAATGAAAATTCATTCCGTTTTCATTACACATTTCACTCACAAAATAGTGAATAACATCCTTCTTTTATTATGTCACTACTGTAACATTGTATAAAGTTGTTACTCGCATATGCGAACAGTCGCTGTTTCATATCCAGGGCATCAAACTTTTAAAGTAGGTAAGCTTTGTCCCAGGTCTCAGAAAATGTGACATTAACATTATTATACAGCATGGATCTAAAAGTGTCATAAACTAAAAATAGATCTCCTTACCTGCGCTGGCTTCCGAGCGATTTAGTTTGCATTTAACGCATAGATGCACCCTTTG
This sequence comes from Noctua comes, assembly GCA_963082995.1. NCBI lineage: Eukaryota > Metazoa > Arthropoda > Insecta > Lepidoptera > Noctuidae > Noctua > Noctua comes. The sequence goes on along the minus strand of OY720280.1, from coordinate 8,506,737 downwards.
TACTTCAACACGCCTACATACACGTAAGTGCTCTATACCGTTCGTTATTCTTTGAAACTGAGTTATCTGCAGCACTAATACGAAGGAAAATACACTTAGGTGACGTTTTACCTTTATTTAAAAAATAAGATAAAATTTTAGTCCCGCACTATTTTAATATATTGTCAATTTCTCTGTAAACTTGATTTTAACTCAGGTAATGGCGAGTGCATTTGCGAAGTAAGTGCTACCGTAAACCGTTTTACTACATATGCGAAAGAGACCTGCGAAAGGAGCATAATAAATTAATTTATAGAACAAGTTTTTACTGTAGAAGAATCAAGTTATAAAAGCAGAAGTATGACAGAAGATTAGATAAAGAAGTAAATGCGACAACGCAAGCGGTGAAACGAGTCTGAGTAGTGATTGAGTCATAAATAAGGATTAATGATTTTAGAACAAAACATAACACCACGCCTGTACTCCCCGAAGGGTTAGGCAGAGGTCGCAGAGGTGTACGTAATAGTACACCCAGATTTCGCCAGTTATGTTTTAAGTCCCATGTAATAGGGCCCGAGCCTAATGCCACTAAGCAGGCACAAATTCAGACTCCGTGGCTGCTACTGAGAAATTCCTGATGGAGAAACCCAATAACGCTTTTCCCGACTCGGGAATCGAACCCAGGACCTCATGCTCAGCAGTCGCGCTTGCGACCACGAAACCAACGAGACAGTATGAATTTAGAAGAGTGTTCTCATTTCGGTAACGCAGGATTCTACTTGATGCTTTATAACCAAACTAATGAGAGAAAACTAACTTACACGATCAATGTGGTTGCACATTAAGTACCTACTGGTAATTCCAAAACATCCTCTGAGTTTCACTGCTAAAAGAGACATATGTAAATATGGTAAGGTTATCTAACTGGGCTACTAAGGTTTTTCTTAAAATCGACCACATTTTTAAGTCTCACTCCAGCAACGGTAATCGAAAGAATAAAGTTTCCGTCGTAATCGACTGCATTAACTTCAAGTAGTTTTCAGTTTCAGCAAGCACTATTTTCTCGGTAAAATATTGAACGGTTACCAATTCCCGTGACGCATAAATCCGGCGTCGCCTTCAACATTGTGGGAGCACCTTCACTTCAACAACACACGCTTATCGACTGCCTTAAATCTCTCTCGCTGAGTTGAGCACTCCACAATTTATTGTAACTCATTGGTTTGCGAAGCGGCCACACCACGGAAACCAGTCTACACGCGTGAAATCGTCCCTCCACACGAGAATTGGGTACTAATACTTTTTTATTTTCCCACAAAGAAAACACACCTGTTTTTTCTTTTCCTCACTTTGCAGAGGAAGGAAGGATTTTGGTATTTCCTGCGCTTTTTTATTTATTTTTCCTTTATGTGGATATAGGCGCTGTTTTGCTTCGGCGGAACTCGCATGGGATTTGAGTTCGACTTTCCTTTTTGGTCGGTTGGCAGTCAGTAGAATGTTACTGTGTACCTGTTACGTCCGATGCTTTAAATCTAGCAAAATGGGGATCTATGCATTGTTACTTCACTCGAACTTTATGTGTTCCACAATGAAACTGCAGCTTTTCAGAATAAATTTACTACTTTATCATACAACTTCACAAAAGCAGGGAAGGAGTAGATCTGTCCCCGCGTAGCCCAAAATTAATTTTAAACGGAAGCAGCAAAGCATTTCTAATTCATTTTATTCGTGAAAATGTTTTCGAAATTATATCATCAGTAAAGTAAAAAAACAGGTTTCGTTGAATAAACACTGTTCGTTTATTAAACTTAAGGAAAGTCAAACTAAACACGAAATGTAAATAAATATTTTGAAGACAAAGATTGCAAAAATTCTGGCACATTTCTTTTAGATGTTATATTTAACGAGAATAACTTTTGATTTGACTGAAATTAATACTTTCACATCAAATAAACTTGAACTTTGTAAATAGTTTCTTCAAAATTTAATATCATTCCCTTTATTTTCTCTGTAAAGATTTTTGTCAACTCATGATAGAAGTTTACATAACACTTACCAGGCGTGCATAAATTCGTAGTAGCTGGTATTATCTCCAATGCTGAATCCGATTGCAGATAAGCCTATACCTGAGCGAAGTCACGGCGCAACGCCCAGTTATCCGCATCCGCATACCCGATTCTGAATATTTTCATATAAACTAGTACTTCGGCGCCGAGGTATAGAATATTTGTCGTTAAACTTGGTCAACACCGTCCATGTTTGCCGCAATACAAAGTCCAGCGAGAAGCAAACGAAGCGTTTCGAATACTTTGATGAAGTTACCGTAAGTAGATTCTAACCTTAGACCATGGAATATAGCAGAACAGTCAAGTGCACTTGATACCTGAAGTAATTTTAAATATATTATGTTATGATTCATGCAAAATAAAACAGTTCATCATCATGGTTAGCCTTTTCCCAACTAAGTTGGGGTCGGCTTCCAGTCTAATTGCGGCTGAATACCAGTATTTTACATGGAGCGACTACCTATCTGCCCTCCACAACCCAATTAGTGCTTGGTAATACGATACCCCTTGGTAAGTCTGGTTGTCAGACTTTCGGGCCATTGACTACCTGTTACGACTGTCAAAGATCTACAAATGACAGCCGGGACCGGATGGGCTGAACGTGCTTTCCGAGGCACGGAGGAATTCGGTATGTTATGGGTGGTCATCCAATCACGGACCAACCTAGGCAAGCACGGCTTAACCTAAAGATCGACCCGAGCTGCTGTTCTTATTTAGCCACGAGCTCCTCTAGCAAAATGAAACAGTTATTTTATGATTTTTTTTTTGTTTATCTATACATGGGAATGTGGTGCCCAGGAAGATCAATAAAACGTTTCAACTAAAGCCAATTCTTTTCCACTTGTAAAAAAGGACTGGCTTTTAACTGGCTGAATCAAAAAACATAATAGAGGCATGAGGTACTGGGTGGAGAGTGCCTCATCCTCAATTTAAACAAGATAATCCTCCAACCAAACGGGTGTTGTGTGGGGGCCACTGTCTGACTGTTAATGTGTGACGTCAGGAGAGTACGTAGTTCCTCATGTTCCTATGTGGGGTTTTTTGATGGCGCCACAAAGTACCTAATTAAAAAGGACCTAACCATCACTGACTTCACAGTGGTGAAGGTGGTGTGACGAACTGATCCCATTTGCGTGGCGAACATGGCCAGGTATCCTGTCCTGTGCAATACCTGCCCATGTTCGCCGCAAACCTCTCTAGTTTGGAAGGAGAAAGGGGAGGCCTTAGCCCAGCAGTGGGACACTCAAACAAGCTAACAAAAAAAAAACCTGTTTTAAGCTTTCACGGTTTACAACTAAACTTATACTGTCACTTACGGGATATGCAACAGCGCCGAAATATCGGGAGCTCAAAATAATGAACAATCACGGAAGATATCCCGTAAGTGACAGTATAAGTTTAAAAAAAAAAACCATCACTGTTCAGTGTGCACATGATAGACCCGCATAAAATACCTTGTGTTTAAACGTGGTACATAAAAAAATACTTAAATTCCTTCTCCCTTTTCTTTCTCTCATCCTTGGACCCCACCTCAGTCTTAGGAGCCGGCAAAGACACTTGCCTTTTGCCTTGCGGTGTACTTTACTTGAGCACCAGCTACTTCACAGGCTCAGCACTCAAGGACTTTAGAAAAGCATTCCATCGCTATTACAGACGGTTTATGTACATTGCTGCATTTTCTTTAAGGAATATTTACAGTGTTTTGTTTATAGGAACATTAGATGGGACTGATGTAGAGTGGCTGTACACTAAGAATTAACACCTCGACCTAACCAGTACATAGTTGGGGAAATATAAGCGTGAAATATGCATATGTGTGTTTCATGTTACGTAAAGAGAAATCAGAATGTAAAACTGTGAGTTTAATTATTTTTTATTAAAAGAATATTGCAGGATGTGAACTAATTAGTCTAACTAACATTTATCTGCAATTATCGATTTGAAAAAAAAATAAGCTTGATGAGTAGGTACTCCAATTAACCGAGTATTGTAGTACGAGCACTCTGCATTTGATGTTAGTGCTGAAAACCACATACCTGTTGATTTCCAGGCCAATAAACATTTTATTTTTAAGGTAATAAAGCTCAAAACGTGTCATCTTAAAAACCACATTTTTACAAACAATCTGACTATGGGTTTTGACTACGAAAGAGCTATATCGTTGACAAGGCCGAAAATTTTTGTTAGCTTCATAATTGGTTTAACATTATCAGTCATTGAGGATATCCCATTAGAAGTTTTTTACAACTGTCTAACCTTCAACCATTTATACCTAATTTTGCTACTACATTTTTCAAAACTCAAACTCAAAGCATATTTTCTTTCAATTACACCGTTACTTTTGAAATTTAAAAACAAAAGGATGAAGCTACAGTCCTAGTCACAAGGCATAATCATTTGTGAAAGTATAACTGCAGTTGCATTCTAAAGATCGTAGATCTCTATGGAAAAGAATGTGCAAGAAACTCCATAGACGCTCTTTTCAATCAAAATATTTTTACAAGATCTTGGTTACATCATTCATGTTGAGATTATACTTAAGATTTTACTTTAGAGACTACAAGTTTCCATCTAAAAACCTCACCCTATATTCGAAGTTACTTTAAGTCCTGTAATCTAGAATTTTCAATTCAACTCAAGGTGTCACAGAAAAGACGCCCTTCATAAATTCACAGCGACACAAACTTTGACACTCCGAAAAAAATTAAATTAACTTCTGGCTCCTGTAAAAAAGAGTTCTCTCAGAATATAATAATTCATGAAAATGATGAGATTGCTATCCTGGAATGTGAATATTATTATAACGGTGTTATAATAGGTATGCTAATAATTCGGCCTAGAATTCTCTGTTGAAACTTCGTTAGTGACTCCCTTGGGCAAATTGATAGGCCTTCATGTTACACAGCTGTAACTATAGTTACCACAGTTATCCATAGCTAACCGTTAGTTAGAACAAATGTTTCGTGAGAGACGGGGATGGCCAAAATAGTAATCTAGCGTTCGACCCATTTAACTAAAGGTCCATTTGTCTTAAGTACATATAGTTTGACTGGCTCGGCGGTCTAGTGGTCACATAGACTACTGCGGGAGCAAGTAGTCTTGGGTTCGATCCCAGGTCGGACAAAGGCTTTTTCCATCAGGAATTTCTCAATAACAGTAATGTCTGGAACTAACTGGGTTGTAGAAGTCAGATAGGCAGTCGCTCCACGTGAAATACTAGTATTCAACTGCATCTGGTTAGACTGGACGCCAACCGTAAAATATTATTAATACTCGAAACGGGATATAAACAAAACAAACAACACAAACAAACACACACAAACAAACACACAAACATGGTAAATATCCCGTTTCGAGTGCCTATACTATATTACTATATATATTATAAAGCTGAAGAGTTTGTTTGGTTGAACGCGCTAATCTCAAGAGCTACTGGTTCGAATTGAAAAATTCTTTTTGTGTTGGATTGTCCAATTATCGATGAAGGCTATAGGCTATATAACATCACGCTATGACCCTTAGGGGCTGAGCAGCGGGTGACACCGCGGGGATCAGCTAGTTAATGATAAAGTTAGTAACCATGACAGTTTCAAATCTTAAACCGTAAAATAGTTGGGAAAAAGCTAGGCAGATAATGAGTAGTGTCTGGATTTGTGCTCGGTTGAACTAGGCTCATGTAGTAACATCTGACAAAAAGTGAGCATACTTAAGATACACATGTGCCTAGACTTTCGAGGATTACAAGCGTGATGTTATGAGTCACATATAGGTTGCTAGAACAAAATGGACCGAAGTGAAATTGTAAGTTGGTGGCGACATCAAAGTTATCGTTCACACAGTACAAAACTTGGCAATGTGTTCAACCAATACCTAAGAATTATGTAGGTAAGTAAAAGGTAGGCTTTACTTGGTATGACGTCATAAGTAAGGTGTAGATGATTAATAGCCTGCTACGACTGTGACCATTAATATCAAATAAGGCATTGTTAATCATATTCAGGGTACTATAACGATTACTTATATATATTTTATAAAGAACTAGCTTTTGCTCACGGTTTCGGTCCCGTTATGTACGGATTAATCGACGGGAACGTTTTAAATGTAGCCTATGACACTCGGGGATAATGTAGCTTCCCGTTGGTCACAGAATTTTCTGAATCAGATCAGTATTTCCGAAGATTACTCCCTACATATAAACTTACAAACCTGTAAACAATTTTTACTTCTTTGTAATATTAGTATAGATTGATAAATAGCGAGCAATGATGGCCCATTGCTGCCATTTTGAAGCCCTACATTCGAACTCATGCAATTAAATTTGAGTACTTTATATCTTCACCTCTGCTTTCGAAATAGAGAAAAAAACATCGCGAGAAAACCAATTTGAAGGCTAGTCGCAAATGCGCCTATTGTGCATGAGGTCCTGGGTTCGATTCCCGAGTCGGGCAAAGTGTTATTGGGTTTTTCCATCAGGAATTTCTCAGTAGCAGTCACGGAGTCTGGATTTGTGCCCGGTTCGGTGGCAATAGGTTCGCCCCCTATTACATGGAACTTTAACTGGCGAAATGTGGATGTATTTTAGGTACACCTCTGCCTAACCCTTCGGGGATTACGGCGTGATGTTATGTTATGTGATATCCACCAAACCGCCCGGACCCGCTCCTTCTCACAAAGATGAAGCCTATGTCCCCAGTAGTGGGAACATTCTGCTATTAACCAAGAATTGATCAAAGATTGGACACATGGCGACATATCAAGCTATACATTACCAGTATAACATGGCCTCGCCTTTTGTAGATTTCCAATATAATGAGAGATCCGCATAAACTGGTTTAGAGTAGTTTGATTGGTCGCCGTGCGGACTATCCTTTCGGAATTGACATTATTGATTGCATTCCTAAAACTTGCCATTGTTCTTGGCTACGCAAATGCTGCTGTGATCTATCGTCAAACATCTCACCTATTCAATAAAAACAATACTATAATTATCTAAAAGCTGCATCTAACATAAAATATTATAGGCAATCAGCTGCAGAACCTAACACTTATCTCTGACTGTTCCACAATTTCAAATTCGTCAGAAAATGCATGGCCATTTCTGTCCTCACACAAGTACACATTGGTGTTGGATTTAAATTGCGACAATGCATAATTTGCCCGTCACGTCATGGACTGTCGCAATTAGAGCACAACGGATGTCTAAAAGCGCTTTCACGTCCCATGTCCCTTTTCAGATGTCCTTGTGATGATCACAATGCAAATTATGCTTTGTTACAGTGAGCGAAAGATGTGATGCACTTTGTTTAACTACATTTTGTGTTTCACAAAATACATACAGTGTTCGCAAGTGACTTGGATCGGATTCGCGTGAATGAGGAGATCGACAAAAGGTGAAGAGGTTTATAATCCAAATCATCATCATCTTCCTAACTTTTTCCCAACTATGTTGAAGTCGGCTTCCAGTCTAGCAGAATACCAATATTTCGCAAGGAACAACTGCCTCTCTGAGCTTCACAACCCGTACTGGTTTGCCTGCCTTATAATCTATTTTTTCAGAGTTTTTTGTGGATGACGTCTTTGCCATGGTTTCCCAGATCATGTTGTCACCCCTAGGCAAATTATAAGCACTTTTGGAAGCTACCTCTATTTATTTTATTTATTTAACACTTCAAGCACAAAAGTACAGAGGCGGACTTAATTCCATAGGCATTTTTTACCAGTCAACCTTATTTAACAGTTATCTGTGACTGCGATATATTACTCCATTTTTTGATTACTCATTTCCTCTTGTGCATTCAAGACCATCATTAAACAAAATCGAATAAGGATTTATCCCAAAAAAGATAGATTCCTACTGTCTTTTGTCTATCTATGTTCCAAAACATAAGTACCAATTAGTGACTCGTATTCGAGAGCATACCCATATTGAGCGAAGGCTCTTTGTGTACCGATCCCCAGGGTAGATTGAACGGCCGGAGCTCATAATGCACCCGGGTAAGCTGATAGGTTCCACCGTATTCTGTTTATCGTAAACGGCTTCAAAAAACAAGCTCCAATTTCCTAAATCCTCGACCTAACGTTATTAAGCCTTTACTAAATCTGTTTTTCAAGAATAAAAGAAAATACGGACCCAATCTGTTTTAGATCGCTCAAGACTTTCTTAGTATAGTGGCACAGAATAACTCAGAGTTTACAAATGTGTTCTTATTTAGAGTGATTATGGAGATTGAAATAAAAGCATTTGCTGAAAAAAAAAATCTCTAAATGTTTTCTTATACAGAGTGTAAGGGACAGTCCTCCACAAACTGATAGGGTGCATTCAGCTCATTATTTTCTCCGGATTTTTTTTTTCAGTTACTATTTCTTTGTTTCAATGTAAAATTACATTCCCTGTAAGCAGCACTTTATTTATGTAATAATATGGGTAAAATCTAAAATCCAAAAATGGATGTTGAAATACTCTAACGAACGACGCGTGAAATCAGCTGTTCATTTCTTGCCTAGCTACAGAGTTGAGTGGCGGCTCGCCGCCTTAAAGAACGTGCCCACACCGGGGCCCCATAAAGGGCCATGGTCCGCACGACCCCCGCGTAGAGCCTCCTGCCGTCAGTAGGGATCCCGACGGTGGCGCATTCCGAGGTCCATGAAAACACATGGCCTCGGACTTGTGCAATGCCACCTCGAGACCCAATTGCCGGATCCTCTCCACGACTATCGCAACCCCGCGTGTCATGTTTTCGGCCGCCGCCTCGTGCGACCTCCCTTGTGCCAGTACCAGCGTGTCGTCAGCGTAGCAAACTACGCTGACGTCGCTAGGGAGGTCGCCGCCCATAACATTCCTGACATAATTTCTTGTACCGGTCATCTTAGTATGATATACTGAAATCACCCCATCGGTTGGGCATCGGTTGGAGGGCTGTCCCTTACACCCTGTATACACAGAGTAATTTAAGTCATAAATAAAATGACATTTTTAAATTAAAAGGCCAATTTTATCACAGTTAATTTCATAAAGTTTAAGCATCCTTGCAAACTCTTGCATACATTAATTTTACAAAGTATGCAATTTTGATTATTAAAACGAATAAAGTGTACGTTTAAATGAACATTTTTTCTGAATTATTTTCACATTCTATGTAACGAGAAGAGTAAGTGAGACTAGAATGGCCAGTGACTTTTTAGTGCCATATCGTGTGGTGACTTTTAAAGACTAGAACTACGAGTATGTGGATTAAAGCGTTGCTATTTTCTTTAGAAAGACATAAATGGTTTATAGACATAATTTTGAACATTTTGACATTAAACACTGTTTTAAGCTTTCACGGTTTACAACTAAACTTATACTAAAGATATCCCGTAAGTGACAGTATAACTTTAGTTGTAAACCGTGAAAGCTTAAAACAGTATTTAAACTTATACTGTCACTTACGGGATATCTTCCGTGATCGGGAGCTTAAAATAATGAACAATCACGTAAGATATCCTGTAAGTGACAGTATAAGTTTATTTTGACATTAGTCCTCTAACATTAAAGTCTTGTAAACTATTCACATTTGCATGTGACGGTCCTGAAACCTTTTTGCTTCTTCCACAGGAAAAATAAATCAAATAAATTTTATAAATCACTTATTTGAAGATGTGACTTACTACTACCTACTGGAGCAGCTTGTGGCTGAATAATAACAGCCGCTCGGTTCAATCTTCAGTCCGTGGCGACAACCCATTTCATAGTTTCCTTCGAGCCTCTGAAAGCACGTTAAACCGTTGGTCCCGGCTGTCATTTGACAATCGTCACAGTTAGTCAGTGGCCCGAAAACACAATACTACCTAACTGGGTTGTTGAGGTCAGATAGGCAGTCGCTCCATGTAGAATCAGCTGCATCAGGTTAGACTGGGAGCCGACCCCAACATAGTTGGGAAAAGGCTGAGCAGAAGATGATGATGATTTACAACTACATAGTTAATGCATAAAGCATCTATGTCCCACTCAGAGTATCTTTTCTCATAATTATAGTCTACTACACTCGTAACTGTGTTTAGCCACACTGCACTGGTTACATTGCCTAATCTCTAAGTTGTTCGGACTGATTGATGATTGCAGAATAATGTAACTGATGTAGGACTAATACGCCTACATATACCTATATACTCCCGATTATCCCGCCGTGATTGTATGATGCGGAATAATGAGCCTTGATTCTGTATCTTTTCGAACGAGATATTTAGGGTTCGGTCCCCAATCAGAACGTATTTTACCCACAGACCAAATCATCATCTGACCTCTGTAATTCAATTATAAAAGGTTACGAATTTTCCAAGAATACCCAATACTATTAATTATGTAATTTATACGGTGGGCCTAAAATAATGAGTATTTAATCTATCCATCTTCTATTAGAGATTACTGAAGACTTATATAATGAAACAAGTGAATGTCGCTAATAGACTAAAATTTATTTCATAGAAAAAATATAAATAAGTCATTGTACCACAGATAACACACAATGAAAATAGAGGTATAGTTTTTACATTGTGCAATAGATAGCGTTACTAGTAGCTAAATAGAAATACTTGTATTATTTTGACACATCATAACAACAACTTATTTAGGTCATACTAGAAAGAAGCTATAAATTAGTAGATATGAACCGACACTAGTAATTTTCATACATTCTCGGCTCATATATGATACCAAAATCCAGCTTATTTACTCCGCGATTAAATCCCTTAGGAGAGATTTAACTACAAGTAGTTTATGCTAGTAAATATAATTGCTGCGGTTGCTACTGGCAAGTGCTCATAAAGTTGCCAGTGTGTAGTGCGAAGCTTTGACTTGAATATGAAGTAATTGTCACAGAAATAATTACTTGAATTTGTACCACATTCACCGTAGTCGATAAATGATGAACTGGTGTATTTGTATGTTTTGTGGGTATCGTCATTAAATATGCTACTTGTCTAGTCCAGGCCACATGAATGAAAATTTTAAATTCATTCATTCAACTCCATTCAAAGCAAACCCTACAACTGCTGAATCTAGACGCACGACATTTTTGGTTTGGCACAAGAGATTTTTTTGTACTATCATAGATAATTACTTATTTTTGATAATTAATCCCGTGGAGGATTAAATAATAGGCATTCGTGGAAGCTTACGCCTTATCCTACCTATCGGTCATCCAGCTTGTATAACAATAATCAATCAATCAATCAATATATTGTCAGGCAACTGAGACCCGTAGATAAAAATACAAAAAATAATCTTATGAAATAATAAACTTATACATAAATAAAAAACCTTGTTTAACTATACTAGACACGAACCGTTGACGGCGTTATGTTTTGCTGCGTGGTGTCGCGTAACCGTCCTCGGAATCGTCGGCATACGACACCTTTCGGCCAAATAATAATAATCAGGCTTGATGAGTAAAGTCCCACCAGTACCTATTTGTACCTAGGTTTTAAAATAAATCCAGTAAGTATGATGATAAACTCCGGAGAAATATTTTACATTAAACCTTTGTCGTAAAAATACCTCCGTTTATTTCACTGTTCACAATAACCTAGATTTCATAAACCACCCAGTAAAGAAGACACCAAAAAAATTAATGACACCCACAAGACTACGCCAAGATATTTAAGACACAGCTTTATAAAATGAATGCCTCTCTTCTACCTCAATTTTGGGCCGGTGTCAAAAGCAGGTATTCATTTTTCAGCTAATTAAATTTCGTGGCTCAAACTCGTCTCCTGAGCCTCGCGTTGTAGAACTAGTTCAAGGTTGTGCACTACGAAGATAATATAGTACTCTAGGGAGTTAATGTTCTATGCTTATGAGCCTGGCTGGTGCAAGTGATCCCAAAACAAACGAGCTTGTAAAAGGGTCTTTATTAGAGTGCTAATATTTGTGAGTTTTGATTGATGAAAATATGTCAACTTTTGGTAATGGCACAAGGAGGATTTTTAACACAGCAGGCCCCAGCAGTAGCTAAATCAGTTAAGGTGATCATAAAGGGAAAGGAATCTGCAATAAAAATCTACCCATCTACATAGACATCTTTCATACATACGCTCTCGACATTTAGCGCATTTAAATTGCGAATTCCGTGTCGAGTGTTAACATATGTAATTGAGAACGAACCAAAATTTTAGCACAGAAGTGCACACTTACATTTGAAACTAAATGACCTAATACCAAGTTGCGCTCTAGTTTCACATTTAAAGCTTTATTTTTACACAGGGCAGTTTATTAGATAAGTGCTATTAATACTTAATTTTGGCTCGCGAATCAACATCCCAAATTATTTATTGATTCCATCCCCGCATAATTCCACTAACGAGAACCCTGTTTATACTTGCTAATCAGGTAATACATTTAAAATGTACGATATATTGCACACATTATTAGCTATCGAATAAAATTTTAATGAGCAATTTACGGTGATACAATAAAAACGGTACATTGACGGAACGTAACAAGCGCGTGAGAGCGACGCAATTTGTCCGCGTTTCTGTATATAAAGATAAGACGAGGTACCCATAAAGCGAGGGCGGATTATCGCGAGGATGTGGATATAAGTCCACGTTTCATTAGTTACATTAGCGAGATCTGAGGGCAGGCCCCGGATAATATGATAACAATACATTACGTCGGGACAAGCGCGCTTAATGTCTCCTGGGACTTCATTCAAACCCGGCTTTACAAAGAATTCTTTTCCATTCATTTTGTTTTAGTGACGCTATCAATTTGCTGCGATTTAAAAGCAATTTATTACAGTACCGCAGCTTACACAAATAGTTCCCGACGAAAGACTTGCATAACCACCGCGGAGTTTTCAGATTCTAATCAACTTTGAGGAGCAAATCTCAAAGTTTGGAAAGATTTCGCTAAGCTTTCCGAGCCTAAGATGGTATTGAAATTAAATATTACGCAAATTTTCTTCCACCTAAGCATAGAAAGGCGGTGGCTGAACACAGAAATTGAATTAACCAAATCCCTTTGACGAAGTTCGTGTTTGCTGGCAACTCGGTTAAACTGTGAAATTATTAGCGGCCGCGGACGTCGGTGCTTTTTGCGGCAGCGGCGGCGGTTATAGTGCTGTTTATTTTCTAAAGATTAACATGAAGCCGCGTAAACAGATTTAAAAGGACATTTTGTTTGTTCGTTTTTCGTCAACATTGAGATAGGGGCCTGCAAAAATTCCAAAATTATTTTGGGCTCATAAATTTAGGAGCTTATAAATAACATCAGCCGCTTGGGTCGATCTTCAGGTTAAGCCGCGCCTAGGTTGGTCCGTGGACGGGTGACCACCCATTACATACTGAGTTTCCTCCGTGCCCCGGAAGCACGTTAAGTCCCTGCTGGCTGTCAATTGTAGATCATTGACAGTCGTTACAGGTAATCAGTGGCCCGAAAATCTGACAACCATTCTTACCAAGGAATATCGTATTACCCAGTACTGGCTGGATTGCGGAGGTCAGAGAGGCAGTCGCTCCATGCATAAAAACTGTTTTGCAAAAAAAATAACCGACTTCCAAAAAAAAAAAAAAAATGCTGGCCGGATACATAACCACCTCCTTTTTTAGAAGTTTTTAGAAGTCGATTAATAATACGGCAGCATCCGGTAAGACTGGAAGCCGACCCCAACATAGTTGGGAAAAGGCTAGGCAGATGAGATAGAGATGATGAATAAAAAAAGAAAAGAAAGAAAGAATAAATTTGTTGTTGTTGTTGTTGTTGTTGTTGTTGTGTTGTTGTTGTTGTGTTGTTGTTGTTGTTGTTTTGTTTTGTTTGTTTTTAGTAGTTTTTTTTTGTTTTCGTTTTTTTTTGTTTTTTTGTTTGTTTTGTGAATGTAACCATGCTACCTTGCCTGACACACGGTAACAGTTCCTATCAGTCCATAAGACCGCACATTGAAACATTGATCCAAGCCAGGTTCCAAACATGATCCAGTTTGATTTCCATAATACCGTTCATTGCAAATCGGCGTCACGATATTTTGTCAGTCCTGAATATATTGTCGTAGTAATTCATTCACATACATTTCGTCTTGAATCGAACTTTCGAAGAGATAAGTTTCGGACAAGTCGAGATTATCGACTGAATAAATCAGGACGGGAGGTGCCCTGAAGATTTATTGCGTGTAGACTGAGGAACACGCCTTATCTCGTGTTTGGACCGAAACAATCCTCTCCTTTGTCGAAATACATGCGGAGAAGGTACTCACGGCGTAGGTATGTATGTAAATGAAGATTTATTACTATACTTTCAGTGTTCATAATCCCTTACTGTGAGATATAAACACTCGTTCGTTCAAATAACATATCAGTCATTTTATTACAGCTATTCTTACAGACAGTGTTGCCAAAAAAAATAAAAAATAAAAATAAAAAAAAGTGTTGCCAGCGGGTGTCTTCATATATCAACATTCTAGGACTCTGTTGGAGGGGTATCCGGTATATTGTTATGCGAAACTGAATTATACATTATGTTGAAATATAAATTGCAGGGGACTTGAGCGAACGCGATAAACGATAAGGTGTGAAACTTTATGTTACAGGTGAGTATCAGTGCTGTTTTCTTACTAGATTTTTACCTTCGTGATTTATTGCCAGTGTATGCCGTATTTATGTAGGTCGTCTTGGCGCTCTACTATATACAAAAATGAAAAAACCTTCGAAAACCAGCGACTCGATACATTGAACGAAAAGTACCAAATACGGAAAGAGAGACCTAGCCCTCCTATACCTACACCTAACTAAAGCAGTGAGACCTAGCCCTCCTATACCTACACCTAACCTACCTACACCTAACTAAAGCAGTGAGACCTAGCCCTCCTATACCTACACCTAACCTACCTACACCTAACTAAAGCAGTGAGACCTAGCCCTCCTATACCTACACCTAACCTACCTACACCTAACTAAAGCAGTGAGACCTAGCCCTCCTATACCTACACCTAACTAAAGCAGTGAGACCTAGCCCTCCTATACCTACACCTAACCTACCTACACCTAACTAAAGCAGTGAGACCTAGCCCTCCTATACCTACACCTAACCTACCTACACCTAACTAAAGCAGTGAGACCTAGCCCTCCTATACCTACACCTAACTAAAGCAGTGAGACCTAGCCCTCCTATACCTACACCTAACCTACCTACACCTAACTAAAGCAGTGAGACCTAGCCCTCCTATACCTACACCTAACCTACCTTCACCTAACTAAAGCAGTGAGACCTAGCCCTCCTATACCTACACCTAACCTACCTACACCTAACTAAAGCAGTGAGACCTAGCCCTCCTATACCTACACCTAACCTACCTACACCTAACTAAAGCAGTAGAGTTGACCGGTGGAGCTATACTCCACCGGTCAACTCTACTGCTTTAGTTGTGACCGGGTATTTAAGAGCAAACTCGGTCTGGCCAGTCATATAAGGGCACACGCAAGGAAATAGCATTAAAGGGTCGCCGTTACCGAAATCGGTAAGCAGGACTATATATGTAGACTTTACCTAAAGCTCGCTATATTCTAGACTATAGACCGACCGCTTTAATGAGTCCTCCGCCTTGCCCCATCAAAGGCACATTAAGCATCTACAAAGTCCTAACAATATCTCACAGTTTATTTGCTTAAAAATAACCATAATCCACGTAGGTATTACGATACTAATTGAACCAATACGTGATTAACCATCAGAATATTCCATTTAAATTGATACCTTCGCGAGGACTCATCAAAGCGGTCGGTCTATAATAGTATTCTACTAAGTTCGTTGTCTAGTAGAACTCACTATTGCATTTATAATCACAAGTGCAAACAATTGGTTTGTTACGTTACGTGAATTAGCTATCATAGTTCGGTTCAATGAAGCCTTACTAATTTACTATGTAAACAAGGCATCATCATGATCATACCATACATAGGAAAATAGCGGGATATTTGACTTCCCCGGTACGCATCCAACATCGTTATTATAGACCTTACCCGGAAATCGGATCTATTATTATCAGTATTTCTGGTTATGGACCGAGTCTATTACTATAGACTCGGTAACTCGGTCCATATCAAAGAATATTGATACTGAACTACCCAATAAATATTAAATTCGATAAAACCTTCGTATTCATCTTTTCAAAAGCCATAAAATAAAACGTGAAACCAATCCATACCAACAGAGGTCAATAAACCACAATCACTACATAGTATAAAACAAAGTCGCTTCCCGCTATCTGTCTGTCTCTATATATGCTTGGATCTTTAAAACTACGCAACGGATTTTGATGCGGTTTTATTTTAATAGATAGAGTGATTCAAGAGGAAGGATTATACAGGGTGTAAACAGACCCTTCACATACCCGTCAACCAAGCATTCTGTACATCACACTAAGTAACTTTACGCAAAAATTATTGCTGGGAATCGAATTTTTTTTGGGGTTATAAATCATGTTTTAAGGTAGGACTCGGTGGAAAGCACTTTAAGCATTGTGCTGATGGATGGATTGAACGGGGGTCGTGGAGGTGTATACAGTAAAAATCTTACGTTAAAAACATGTATTTAAAAAAAAAACTTGTGAAAAAGTTGGAACTTTGACCCCCAATATCTCCGTAACTAGAAGGTTCCCAGGTATGGTCTAGAACAAAAAAATGATCGCAAAGACGGGGAGAACAAGTGCTTTTCGTTTATGGGTGAATATCAACAAAGTTCATTTTTTGTCAATTTTGGTGGCTCAATTTTTTCTTTAGTTTTCGTGATAAATAACGATCTGGTATAAGAATAGAATGTCCAAGCTTGAAGGATCTTCATGAGGGCTCAGAATATCTCCATAACTTTTTGAGATATTTTAGTTCAAAGTCTAGTGTGGCCACCAAAATTGAAAATCACCCACCAAAATCGAAAGTGCCCACCAAAATTGAAAATCATTGGCACCAAAATTGGATTTCTCCGTCAGAAACCTCAATCTCACTAATAAAGCTCAACTTTTATCGGTTTATAAAACTCTCTTTTGTTAAAAATCGGATAGATTCCGAGGTCTGGTCCTAAAGTCGGACTGACATGGTAGCGTTTTTGTTGGGGAGACTGCAGTACAGCCCAAGTCTCGATCGAATGGGGGAAGGGAAGGGTTTCTCGTAGTCCACAAACACTAAACGGAGAGGCAGCTCTTCGGTCTCCTGTATAACCTGCCGCAGCGTATGTATGTGGTGTACGGTGCTAAAGCCATTATGAAATCCGGCTGGTTCGGGATGATTCTTGAAAACAACTTGTAGACATAGCTTAGAAGTGAGATGGGCCTATAATTCTTCAGCCGGGCATTGTAGCCTTTTTGAAGAAGAGTACCACCACACCCCTGCAACATGCCTGTGGGGTTTTCCCTTCGGGTATGACGAAATCAAACAGCTTCTGAAGGGCCTTAAGTACCGGTTTTCCACCCGCCTTTAGGTTTTCGGCCGTAATTCCGTCATCACCCGGTACTTTGTTGTTTTTAAGCTGTTCCAGAGCCATCCTAATCTCGTGCATCCAGATCTCGTCCGGGTTGTCTTCGGTATAGTGTCGGGTCAGCCTAGCTCTTGGGTCATTTGCTAGATTTACAACGGGTTTACTGGTTGAAGTGTATAACTGCCCATAGAATCTCTCGATCTCCCTCAGTAGCTCCGGTTTGGCGGATACGATCCTGCCATGGTCGGTCTTCAGTTCCGCGAGCTGGCTCTGCCCAATAGCCAGATCTCTTGCAAATGCCTTGGAGCCGCTCAATTGCATCTTTAATATGCTGGATTTAAAGATCCGTCTATTGAGCTGCCGGTATTTCCACGCCTCGTCTGAAGACTGCAGGATCATCTCACGCCGCTCCTGCATGAGCTTGAGAGTATGATCAGAGAGTTTTTTGTTCTTATGTGCACGACGTGTCTTGAAGAATTTAGACCCGTATGGACAGTTTCCACGAACTTATCGTTGTATTCGTCCAATGAGCTTCTTAGGCACTCGAAACGAGTCTGGAGTTCAAGCTTTTCAGATTGCAGCAGCTCTCGGGGTTTTGAATTTGGATCTGTGCTGGACAGAGCGTAGACTTCATCAGTCGAGACTTTTCAAGCTTGATATTGATGTTCAATGTGCCTCTTACTATGCCTTGATCGCTTCCGGTTTTCAACGAATTGATCGTAGAGACAACATTGAACATAATACGCTTCTTGGTTGACATGATGAAATCAATCTCATTTGAAGTTGCATCATCGGGGCTCTGGCAGGTCCACTTCCTGTGCTCACGCTTTCTGAAGAAGGAGTTCATCCTATAGAGGCCCTCCTTCTCCATAAAACTAGCCAGTTGGTGACCTCGGTGGTTCCAACGTCCAACCCCAAATTGTCTAGTTTCGCGTTGAAGTCCCCAATGACAACGGTGAAGTGCTTTTAAGCAGCCTCTCTTCGCTGGTCTGTTTTGGCATTCTAAAAAGCAACAAAATAAATATATATGAATAAGAAACTTGGTCATTAGTATGCAACCCTTATAATAATAGGTCTTACTAACTGCCAAGTACATAACATGTATTTGTTTGCTAATCCAACTGTCTTGCAACGTAAAAACTAGCTATATAGGTAATAACAATACATATACAGTACATAATTAAAATCTGGTAGGTCATTTTCAATTTTGGTGGCGTGAAAACGCCACCAAAACCACCAAAATTGAGCCACCAAAATTGAAACCAGGCATAAAAAAAATCTTAAAAAATAAGGGTTTTAAGTTAAAATTAAATTAATGTCATTTATTTATGGGTCACCCAAATCATTAGCTATAGCATGTAGCTTACTATTGTAACACTTTAAAATCAACAGTAAATCGATCCACCAAAAATTGAACAATTCTTGTCCCCCGTTCCGCCCAAGGCGAGTACTTATGTTTTTGGAGGGTAATCACCGCACTAATCACACACCTGACACTAATCGCACTAATGGTACGACTGATAGATGCGAAATAAATAACGCGATTGATCGCACACGCACGAAACTTCATGTTATAGTAAGTTGAAAATGTGACAGAAAAATTTTGATTTTTGCTTGGACAAACTTTGATCGAGTGTCCTGTGCTTTTAAATAAGATTTTACAATATGGTTTAATTGTTTTTAGATAATTTGACTAATGCATATACTAACAAAATTGTTTATTTTTTATTGTACCTCAAATTGTTACTTTGGTGAACGCAATTACATCAAAAAATGGAACTGGGACAAGCCACCAAACTTGAATTTGAAGGCGATTTTTTTTTCCCTGATGATTTATATACACTTATAAAAAAATAAATGTGGCCCTAATTGAACCAAGTTACGTACTTCACTACAAAAAAAAATCAGAAACATCCTATCATTTTACACCTCCATTCTCAGCGTGGACACGTAAAATTTGCTGATTTGATATTCACCCTTATGTTAAGGGTCTATTTACACCCTAGTGTATATTGCACCCGTGCGAAGCCGGGGCGGGTCGCTAGTTAGTAATAAATTCAATTGACTGCCTCGTTGGTCTAATGGTCGCAAGCGCGACTGTTGATCATGAGGTTCCCAGTTCTGGCAAAGTGTTATTGGGTTTTTCCATCAGGAATTTCTCAGTAGCACCCACGGAGTCTGGATTTGTGCCCGGTTGACGGCAATGGGCTCGCCCCCTACTACAACTGGAACTTACACATAACTGGTGAAATGTGGGTGTACTATTAGGTACACCTGTGCCTAATCCTTCGGGGATTACAGTCGTGATGTTATGTTATGTTATTACAAAATTTTACTTCGTGAAAGGAATAACTCTTACCAGGTTAGTTTAAAAGGTTTTAATTTATTCAGGAATTTCTCCTGGGAACAGGAAGAGTGAGCTTCTTTTAATTAAAAGATGATAAATGAAAATGTACCGGTCGTGTTAGTTTTCACGTTTGTTTTAAGTGCTGAATTTGATTTATCAGTTCTTTATCATCTACTAGCAACCCGCCCCGGCTTCGCACGGGTGCAATATATATAAACCTTCCTCTTGAATCACTCTATCTATTACTGAAAACCGCATCAAAATCCGTTGCGCAGTTTTAAAGATCTAAGCATACAGAGGGACAGACAGACAGCGGGAAGCGACTTTGTTTTATAGTATGTAGTGATGTTACGGTTCTCGTATTTATCGCAGAAAATCAAACCTAATTTATAAACATAAAAAAATCCAAAGAAAAAACTGTAATACCAAAACGCTATTTAAATAATGTATTTACGTACATAAACTAGTTTGAATAAAAGCAAACTATTTGTTAAATAAACAACATTAAATGGAACGTGACATAAACTTCACTCTGTCCAAGACTTCAAGTAAGTAAAATATATTTTCATACTAATTATTTTGTAAAAACTGTAAACAGAAACTATAAATCTTTGAAGGCCAATTTAATACTTCTAATAAATAAGCAAACAAAACTAATTCTGCTTGCCAACTAAGATTCCAATCTTAAACATTATTTTGCGTCCCAAAACGTAATTCAATTTTAAGTTCATCAACATAGCTACCTATCTAATGTTATTTTTTCATCAAACTTGTATATAAAGACATTTTGAACTTTGATTATTAGTTCAAGTTTATTTACAAGTTCGTTTGTTAATAAATTATAATCAAGCAACGTGGTTGAACTCAAAGTTTCTCTTACTCACTCACACCTACTTTGTTTGAAGTTGAGAAAGAAACTTCGCTGTTTGGTCGAACTCCGTGTCTATACACAAGTCCCCAACTGTAGTCCCCGACTGTAACGTGTATGTGTAATGAACTTTTTAATCTAGCAATATGTTTGTCGAAGATGAAACTCAAATATGAGTCAAAGTTTAACAAAGTTAGCATGCAGATTAAGTTGAACGTCGTTTTCATAGTTTCATAACACACGCCATCAAAATTGACGCGGACTTATGAAGTGGGAATAAAATGGTACAAGAAAATCTGAAGGTGAAAATGTTCAGACCTGTAATCCCAAAAGGGGTCCCCTAAGGAGTGGATCGTACCTTCCAAGCTTATCACTGACAATATTTGGTCGCAAACTCGCAAGTGACAGAAGGTGAGACTTTTATTTATAAGTCTGACTTTTATCAGACATTTATAGACCATAAAAGTTCGACGACCAGTTTTCGTCTAGACGTAAGATTATTGTTTTAAAATACGCCTAGGCTTACTTGTAATAATTCTGAAAGGATACCTTATACCCCACACACACCCCCCCACTGTGCGACATCAAATACAGGGTTTCCACAATAGGTGTTATAAATTACCTATACGCTTGCATTCTCGCAGAGACAAGCAATTTTACTCCTAGTTTCACCTACCTTGTGTAACCAAAGCGTCTCGAAGACATTTTATAAGGCACAAATGCAAACTATAGCTAAAACACTACCGAGAATTCGCTAACGGATAAATTGACTTGCTACGCCTGGAACCCGAGATCTAGTCTGCAGCTACGACCGCATGACTAAATGGGCACTGTTCAACGAATGACAACCTGACTTGATATACGATTACCTCAGAACTGATACACAAAGATGTCGTTGTTAGTAGGTACTACATCAATAAAACACCAAGATTGAAATGCCAGACGTCGCTGAAGCCACCGCAGTCATCAATTTCCTTCCGTGACACTTGCTCTCTTACGAGTCGGAGAGATAACTTGATACACTGCATGTTGTGTTTACCGACGGATTACCGCAACACAAACGAATACCGGATTCCACGCGTTTCTTATTTCCTTGTGTCATTATTATTAAGGAGCCTTGAGCTGTCAAGCGAAAAATGGGGATAAGATTTCTACCGCACGATAAAGATACTCCTCAGTTTTAGGTTCCTCATTTGTAACGATCTATTTAAGGTCAAGTGCGTAGTACTGTTACTGATCATACATTTCGTCATATTGCTTGAATGACGGAATGTATGATCGTGCACGAGGTTAAAGTAATATGTAAGAGTTGTAGCAGATGGCGTTATGTAGTGCCGCCTACCTCAATGGGAACAAGATTTTAGTAAAAAAAAATTAAACAAGATTTTAAATATAGGCGTGACGTCATTCGTATTCTTCTCAGCAAACCCTTTTAATTGAACCCATATCATGGGGGTGCACAAAAAATAACTAGTCCGAGATCTGTGGGGGTCCGCCATATTGGATGTAGAATGACGTAACTTAGCTAACCATGCATTGTCATCAAAACTAAAGGTGTATGAAAAATTTGAGCTCAATCGGTTGAGGATTACTGTTTTAAAATTCAGTTGCAAGATTTGATCCAAACAAATATACAAACATTGAAAGTTAAACAAAAGCTTGTGAAAAGGCGTGTGTTTATGCATGTTTTGTGAGCTAAATGCAAGTTTAATTCCCAAGAATTTAATGTTGTGAGCTAAAACAGAAACAATGTTAAAATTTCACGACACAAAAGATGAGTAACGGCGCGTCCAGACCCTATATTCGTACTCGCCAAAAAAAAACAGTCCATCGTCACACTACCGCGGTCGGGAACGTTTTGATATGGCCTCCACGTACCATTTACCACGTCGCTGTGTTTCCGTGACGTATTTTTGTAACATATTAACCGATTCGAATTTTGTTACTATTCGGAATCGTCGTTCGTTGGAATCGAATCGGCACTTTATTCGATTTTGACGTGCGTTGTATGTCTACATTCATGGATACTGAATTCAGTGAATTCACATGTTGTCGAAGCTACTCGAATGTTAGAAAAAGAATGAAAATAAA
The DNA here is from genome assembly GCA_963082995.1 of Noctua comes. Classification (NCBI taxonomy): domain Eukaryota; kingdom Metazoa; phylum Arthropoda; class Insecta; order Lepidoptera; family Noctuidae; genus Noctua; species Noctua comes. The sequence continues at coordinate 8,483,947 of OY720280.1, read as the reverse complement.
AATTGAGTCACAACACCAAGTGTAGATATTTGTGACTGTAAAAGGAAAATGTGGATGCTTTCATCGTGCTTTAACGAGGGAATTTTCGTATGATAACGTGATTATAACCTTGTCAACTTGCTAGAAATTGAAACTGGTGTTCGCTTTTAGTTCTACAAGTGCCCTCTCCTTTTAAACATACCCTAGTGGTAAAGCCAATTGCCAGAACTACTAATTCACATATTTCACATCGAGCTTGCACCTTTATTTACTGTGATGGACAAAATGCATATAACTGCTAATTTTGTAGGCCGACAAAATGCTTCCATATTAATTAGGTTTCAGCTATATTCAACTAATAATATTAACACGTTATAAACAGGCCGTTTCACAAAATAATTACGAACGTGTTAATTTCAATGTTGTGTTCACAACTGATTGTAGAATAAAATTGTATGCCTAAATATAGACTTTTATTAGAACACAGACAAATAAAACATTAAAAACACTATAAATCGACATTAATTGTCAAAGCTTAAGGCGAAATTAACAATTACCGATTTTACAACTCGATTAAAATTAACGACGTACGAGACGATCCTTCATTGGCAATAATTTCATTTAAATTGTGGACAAGACAAACACCGTTTATACTACCAAGTTGTAACTACCAGCCAACAATGTCTATGAATTAACAATCAACCGGGGTCGGGAAATTGGTACCGTTTCGACAAATTACGTATATGCGTAAGCCGAGAACCATTCTCTAACAGAAACTAGTTCACACCATACCAATCGAAATCCCTAAGGTTCAATGCAGTACCAAATAGTTCGGCTGTAGTATATTTCAAGACAATTGTGTTAGTTTAGTGTACAATGTGGAATTTGAGGGCTTTGTAAATAATTTATAGCTTGACGTTAGAATAATTGAATCGTAATATCTTAACAAGCTTTCTTAAGGATGATTTCCACCAAACGGCTCACATCGCATCGAATCGGAAAGGATACGAACGGGTGCGGCGATAGCCAATCGCGTCCGGCAGGACGTCGACGCATACGAATGTATCCGTACCGTCGTCGCTAGCGAACGTATCCGTTTCTGTGCCTAGTCAAATAGTTTCATTCCTATCGTGTTGTCAGCCGAAAGGATGCGATCGGAAACGACGGTAGGCGAACACAGCCAAACGCCGTCGAAGTATACTTTCGGCTACGATCGCATGTCGCCGAAGACGCCTGCGGCCAAGCTGCTGTGCGCGACTTGGTAATATAGGCTTTAAACACTGTTTATACGATTTTGTATCATTTGAAGTTTGTAAAATCTGTTCCGATCCGATGCGATGCAAGCCGTTTGGTGAAATTCATCTTTTAGATTGTTAAATGCGAGTTAATCACGAATAAAACGAAAAATGTTTACTGATATAATTCTAAAGTTATTCTGCTTCCACATTCGTCACGGCGAAGAGTCTATGTCTAAATACTCGTATGAACATTTTCTATCTTAATACAGGGTGTAAACAGACCCTTCACATAATTGTCAACCAAGCATTCTGTACATCAAACTAAGTAACTTTACGCAAAAATTATTGCTGGGAATCGACTTTTTTTTTTGGGGTGAAAAATAACGTTTTACGGTAGTACTCGATGGAAAGCACTCAAAACATTGTGCTGATGGATGGATTGAATAATATGGGGGTCGTGTAGGTGTGTAAAGTAAAAATCTTACATTTAAAACATGTATTTAAAAAAAAACTTGTGAAAAAGTTGGAACGTTGACCCCCAATATCTCCGTAACTAGAAGGTTATAGGTATGGTCTAGAACAAAAAAAATGATCGCAAAGACTTGGAGAACAAGTTACTTTCTTTTATGTTAAGGGTCTATTTACACCCTTTATACTTTTTCCACACAGACGGAGTTCTAATTATCTCACGGTAATAGATCGTGAACCTTCAATAAATGCTCAAATCAATCAACACCAACCTCCTAAATATTCGTACTCCCAAATTAATGTTTCCTGATTAATTATTCCTGAATAAAATTTATCAAACCCGCTAGCCCAAAGGGTGCAATTTTTTATGAAGATTTTCCCAACTTTTTTCATTAAATTTCTTGAAGTATTTGCAAAGTTCCATTCGTTTTTAACGCTGGGAAAAATCGCCCCACTTTTTCACTCCTTTAATGTTGACCGAAATTCTTATAGGAATCCTTATTGGTGCCACGTAAAATCTCGAATCCTCATTTCTTTCGGATTACGTGTCTTCCAACCGAGTATTTCAAAATCAAAAAAAAAAAAAAAAAATCAAAGATCATTTATTTCTTCAACATAAGTATTTTTAAAAACAGAATTAGTGATTTAACTTCTTAGTTATTGTTAAATGAGGGAATAAAACAATAACACGGCTCACTTTGTTTTTAAATAATTTAGCCCAATACGTATGAAACCTAATTTTTTTTTTAAAGGGTTTTCTTGTTTTTGGGAATTTTGTCAACAGTATAATGTTCACATAGCTTTAGAAAATATAGCACAATTTATATCAAACCCATTTATAGCTACTTTTCAAGATTACAGAAATCCATTTGGTAAAATGTAATGTGTGGTACCTAATACTAGAAAGTCTAATCTTAACACTACTACATCTAAATCACGATACACGACCTAGAGAAAGCTTTCTCAAAATTACTTTACGCAACACTTCCAAACGCAAACGAAAAAAAAAAAACAACGTATTTTTTTAACAATGGCAACAATAGCTACAAGATCCGCTCACTCAATACAGATTGGTTGGTGAAAACGGTTGTGTTGTTGCGTGCTCCCATCCCATTAAGATAAGCCAACCAAAACGAGACGCGTGGCTTACGATTAATGACGGGAAACAAAATGCTGTCTGCAATCCTGTTATATTTGAATGGACCAAACATAACAACCACAATGGGGTGCCCACAGATGATAATGGAATGAATGTACGGAAAACCGCACAAATCATAAAGGCCGCTGATTATGTATTTTCCAGCCAACAACGGCGAAAATAAACATTTGTACAGCGTATAATAACCAATCACTTATGTTGGGAAACATGAAGAAAATTATAAATGTTCAGATTAAAGTCGTGTGATGAATATTTTAGAGAGAACAAAGACACCACAATTAATGTTGCCATAAACTTTACCGAACAATGTGTAAGTAAACATTGCCGACAATGTATGGAAACCACAAAATGCTGATATATTTAAAGTGACAGAGCTCAAACAGCAAAAGGTTGGTATAAAAACAAAACTATCTGTATATTTAACGTCCTAACCCCAAAGTAAAACAGTATTCAGACAAAACTACCCATTTCGCGGGCCTAAGCAATTATGACAGTTATTCGACTATTATATTTCGCGATCTAGATTCAAAACAAACTAATAGGCGAGATAATCTGAACCTTTACAATGACTGTGTAATTAAATACGTGTGGCCACGAACGCAGCGAGTGCGGTTGATACAAATGGAATATATATTTGGATATAGACACGTCATTGCACTGTAATGAAGGACATCGTGGTGTCCTACACACCACAAGCCACAGCCGCTACTAACTATATACATAACCAGTATCTCCTTGACGACTATGGATAAGTAGACATGTGTACGCGGTATACCGAGTGTATACAGTAAGTTTCAGAAAGGTTATGGTCATACTTAAGGGTGTAGTACAGAGTATCAAACTGAATAATTTCTTCCATGTAGCAACATTGAAATTAAATACATATTCAGCCATCTCATACTAAACACTGTTTTAAGCTTTCACGGTTTACAACAATAAAGAAAACGGGAGCTCAAAATAATGAACAATCACGGAAGATCCCGTAAGTGACAGTATAAGGTTTATCTCATACCAATTTTCAATGCTAACGCGATGCGGACGAACTTTTTGATGCCCTTTTATTATTTTCTGCATTTGATACATTTTTATTTATTTATTTTTATATTAGGTCTGTATAGAAAATAATGTATAATATTTTATGAGAAAGTTACCAAAAAACTAGATATAATAAAGGTAAAACCAACTCGAACGAAATGTTATAGGACTAATGATTATTTTTTCGTGGTTATAATGTTGATCACACGGAGACAGTTGTTCAGTTTGATGGTCACCTTTCTACATGCTGTAGATGTACATGTCGGATATGTCAGGATTAACTCCGTTAGGCTTGTACATCATGTGGGCAGACCATGGGTTTCGTGCTATGAAAACACGCTGGGTGCGTACACTGTTTCTAGCAAAACTAACGAATTACAGGTACAGTTCCAAGACGTCTCAACTCCGCCGCGATCCGACACTCAATGTCGTTCTCCCTCGAGTTCGACATCAGGGCTCCGAACAAGCACACCGTGTGTTGGTAGACTGGTTAGTAAGTCGCGTGATGTCACCACTGCACACTGGCGCGCTTTTGAATTCATTTTATGTCCGTACTAATGACCTGATCCGACATACATATACTGCGTACTTCAATCGCACAGAGGTTAACCAAAGATGCTGTGCTCAATTTACTTACGACAAAAGCAAGGTATAGAGAGCGGAGTCCGAGATAGCAGCTTAAAGCCTCTGACACCTTCTATCATGCAAATATATTCGGCTGTCTTAGTCACAGGTAGTCAGACAGTCTTATGTCTAGGTTGACCTAGAGAAACACGTAGCTCTAGCTTGTTGGGTGTTGGGGTACGTAGGTAGTAGTTGCTCGCGACCTTCATCGGCGTGAAATTATTGTTATAAAATATTACTTCCCTATTTGAATGGGATTTTGTTAATCATTTCAAGGGTTTTAATATTTTTTTTCCTTTTTTTATTTTTTTTTCCCTAATGTTTTTCTAAAATGAAAGTAGCCTAAGTTACTCCTTATAACATCAGCTATCAATGCTAGCTATAGCATGCCAGTAAATGTCCGTCAAAACAGGTCCTGCCGTTTCGGAGATTAGCCGGAACAAACAGATAGACAATTTTTTTTTTAAATAAATCATTATAAGTACCGTATTTACTTTCATACGCATTCAGTATAAAGCTGTTATTTTGAAACTCAAACTCAAACTCAAAGCATATATTTCAATTAAACCATCACAGGCACTTTTGAATGTCAAAAAAACAACAAAAAAGAAGCGAAGCCGCAGTCACAGTCACAAGGCATAATAACTTGAGAAAGTACTGTAGTTGGACATTCCAAAGCGTAGATCTCTATGGAGAAGAATAGGCAAGAAACTCTATAGACACTCTAAAACAACAAACAAATTACAAACAGGCACTAAAATTTTATCAGTCCAAGGTAATTTAGGAACAGTCACAAGTGGTAGGTACAGGAGTGAAAAGAATCATAATACGGTCACACAGACAGACACACATAAAAGCGATTTTGTCAGAAATCCTCATGTCTAGAAAGAGCTACGATGTTATTAAATAACTTATTATCAAAATTCCGAACTGGTTTTCGATATAAAATTGTTATTACTTCTTATTCATAGGCTGGATGGCTGGAAAGAAATCGAGTCGAGACATAGTGCCATTGTCAAAGTTAACATTGTGTGAAAGCACTAATATTTCACCAATAACACAGACATCACGCAAACACAATAAGACAAAGATATACAATAACACAACGTGGATAGATCTGTCTCTGTTTACGCTGGATTAGAGATTGTCGTCGATTTATCGTCTTGTCTCATCCAGTCGTTCAATGAAACTGTAATAGATCTGTTCGCGCTAGTAAATCACTATGTATAAAAGAGCACGTTACACAGAACTGGAGCGATAGCAGAGCGGAACGTTTGAATTAGCTCGAAGTCGAGTTTTACAAGCTGCTCGTGCAAGAAAAGAAAAGACTTTATCAAAATCAAAGCATTTATTTCAAGTAGGCCAGTTACAGGCACTTTTGAATTGTCGAAACAATGAAAAGTAGCTACATCATCATCATCATCATCATTTCAGCCGAAAGACGACCACTGCTGGACATAGGCCTCCCCCAAGTGTCGCCACATAAGTAGCAAAAGTAGCTACAGTCCCAGTCAAAAGGCATAAAAACTGTGAAAGTACTGTAGTTGCCCATGTTATACCCTCGTTGGTGTAGTGGTCACCAGCGCTACTGGTGAGCATGAGGTCTTGGGGTCGATTCCCAGGTCCAGGAAGGTTTCAGTGGAAGGTACGGAATCTGTATTTGCGCCCGGTTGATGGCATTAGACTCGCCTCGCCTATTATATGGGTCTTAAACATAACTGGCCAAATGTGGGTGTACCATTAGGTACATCTCTGCCTTTCCCTTCAGGGAATACAGGCGTTATTTTATGTTTATGATTTATGTTGATTTTGTTGAAAACCGACTTTGATATGATAAGGTAGAAAGTTAATAGAAACATTTGAACAAAGATAAACACTGACAATAAATTCCGCTTTTATTACGACCCACATTAAGGCCTATATTTCAGTAACAACAACCTGTTTTCCCCATAATTTCCGCATCTGGTCACACCCGCTTATTTCAAAGCCCTGTAGGGATTTGGCGTACAAACAAAATTTTAATAATTATTAAAACGGACGGTGGAATGTCTCCCCAGACGTGCGATAAAACGCTTTGATGGTACCAAGAATGTCTGCGACGATTACCTATTCCCAAAGCGATTCGACGGGAAATATATAAGCTGCGAGGATATTTCCTTGTTGTAAATATATTTGCTTATCTTTATTATTGCTGATTTAATTGACTTTGTTATGATTAGGTCAAGGCCCAAGTCCCTATGCCATATTTAGCTTTCTTAAAGTGATGGTGAAGTAATTTTAAGTCCAGAATCAGACACTGTTGGTCATAGGCCTCCCCCTTGCTTCTGCTATTGTTCTGTCTTCTGTGCGTCCCCCATCTTGTTTCCCACTGTTTTGACGGTATCATCAACCGGCCCTGATTTTGTAGGCCCAAACTTGGCAACGATTCAAAAAAAAAAAACAATGATTATTTATTTATTTATTTATTATTCGGTCAATACCTTGCTCCATCGGCCATCTCCGCGTCTAGCCCAATTCCACTTTTGGCGTTAAATATTCAGCTTACAGCGTAAAAATACAGCGCAATATTCGAAGGCGTCTAGATGCTCATTCTCATTAAAATCTTCAGTAGAGCACTACCTGTCTAATATTTTTATTTTAGTACCCATGTGAAGTTTAAAGCTGACATACACAGAGATGCAATGTTTCCCCTGGGGCGCAGGCCTACTCTCTGTGAAGTGGGATGTAATCCACCACGCGGGGTCCAGTGCGGGTTTTTGGATGTCACATTTCTTCAAGTTTTTGTTTCTACGACACGTCGGTTTCCTTATGATGTTTTTGTTTACCGTTCTGAGAGCAATGGTAATGAAATACTCAGTGTTAATCTTGGGTTCGAACCCAATACCTCCCTATCGTAAATCGGAGCCGCAACTACTGAGCCACTACTGCATTGTTGAATTGTGGTGCATGGAATCATTTAATTTAAATCAACTACAAATAATTTCGAATAAAAACAAAAATCAGTTTGTAAATGTAACGACACACATAATGAACACGATTATTGCTGTGCACAAAAACAGTAACGCTTTCTTTCCAATTAAAATGCAAATTCAGACAAATAATTCAGAAAGGCAACTTTTTGTACCCTCATTAACAAAAGCCCCCTTTTTATGTGGGAACCGTGGTGCAAATGCTGAATGTACGTAATTGGCTTTATATAACGGCTTGTTGAATTAATATCTAGGATAAAGATATAATTTATGACGAAGAAAAGGCCCATATTCAGTTAATATGATAATTTATTTCTTTTGAATTGTCCAGCTGAGAACACTTCATTACCCAAGGTTCGCTATATCACACCATTTCATACCAATTTTACAAGTAAAGGGAAAATGAGTCTTTCATTTATCAGCAGTTCATAGACTTCAAGTGTGTGAAGAATTATGTACATTATGACGTATTCATTCAAATAATCTCGATAGATATAAAGGGTGTAAAAAGACCCTTCACATAGCCGAAAGGCACTTGTTCTCCTCGTTTTTTTTGTTCTAGACCATACCTGGGAACCTTCTAGTTACGGAGATATTGGGTGTCAAAGTTCCAACTTTTTCACAAGTTTTTTTTTTAAATGCATGTTTTTAATGTAAGATTTTTACTTTACACACCTCCACGACCCCCGTACTATTCAATCCATCCATCAGCACAATGCTTTAGAGCTTTCCCTCGAGTCCTACCGTAAAACGTAATTTTTCACCCCAAAAAAAAATTCAATTCCCAACAATAATTTTTGCGTAAAGTTACTTAGTTTGATGTACAGAATGCTTGGTTGACGGCTATGTGAAGGGTCTGTTTACACCCTGTATTTTCCATTTGGGGTGTGTATTTCAGTGAACTACAAGTGCGTAAAGTACAGAATATAATCACCATTTTCAGAATTATCTACGTGTACGTTTATCTTTGATTTGAATATTTAAAATGGGTATGATCCTTTCAAACACAAGAAATAGGTTCTATTCCGATCGCACCGTCGAAATCAAATAATGCCCGGTCGAAGACGATTGTTATTAAATAGTTTTGACAGGAGCCAACTGGCGCTTTAAACCTTCTGAATGATTTCCTTGTAAGGTCTTCGCTGGAAACGCAAATATAAATTGAATTCCTTGTTCCCTGTCTTCTGAATATTCTGAATGGAGATTTCATTTAACGGAATGCAGAGACCAAATCGAAATGAGGAAAGAGGAATCGTTTTACATGCGAACTTAAATGACCAAAGAATTCGTTTCCCTGGTCATCAAAGTGTTATTCGTTCTGTAAGCACAGCAAACTGTACATAAAGTCTTTTAAGCTGTTAAACCAGAAGTTGATTTAAAACTTAAATGTTTAAGAGTTAGCTTTACTTCATGTTTACTCAAAACAGAGACCTCCATTTTACGAGAGCATTAAATTATTTATTCTACGTAAATTTTCAGTAAAACTATCTGTAAATTATGATAATCGTATGCTAATGCTAAATTTACCCAAGTTTTTTCATAAAAATATTTAAAAGAACTCAACGGCTTTGTGTGATCATTTAGACCTTAAGTCATAAGATTTAAATGATCAAACTTCTGGCCGTAACATAACCTTGAGCAACTTTTTCCAACATAGAAAATTCACTCTGCCGCTATAAAAATAAAGTTGAAATTAGGTGGACCGTTTCACGAGAGTCCAGAGCCGTATTGCCGCACGTATCCACAGTGGCGTTAAATTTTGATTGCGCAAAACATTAAAAAAACAAAGTTATTATATTTGGGGCGGAACAACTTTTATTTTACAACTTTACAGTCTCATATAAAACGAGTGCACGGTGCGATTACAATTAAAAAGTGAAAGTATGAGCACTCCTGATTCAGTGTAGTAATAACGGGGGAGCTTCTCGATAATTTTTAAATGGAGTATCCATTTAAAATACTATTGTAAAAGTGTATTTTAAAACTTTCTGCATGTAATTACATCGGCGCAACGACCTGAACTTTCGATTGTATCGGCATTTTCGTTGAAACTGATCGGGCTGCGTGTGGGCAGGCTCTTCCCGTGGGTATAGTTAAGGATTTAATGAGATGGGTTGTGCAGCAGCCAACACACGCCAGGTCTGATGATTGCGATCTTTATTGTGGGCTCGTGAACAGTAAAAGAGGTTGAACACGGTATTTTTTTGAGATGTATGAACCAATAAATGCGTGGTACATTTAAAATATACAAATAAATAATATTGCAGTGTCTATTTGTAATTTCAAAATGACAGCTTTTTACCGAATGCAATATGAAAGTTTATACGGTACTTATAACAAAAAAACATTTGCTTTAATTTTTTCTGTCTGTCGTTCTGTCTGTCTGTTTGTTACGGCTAATCTCCGAAACGGCTGTACTGATTTTAAAGGGACTTTTACTGGTAGATAGCTGATGTTATAAAGAGTAACTTAGGCTAGTTTTATTTCAGAAAAAGGATTAGGAATCCGCAAAACAATTAAAACCATATAACTAGTTAACAAAATCCGATTAAAAAAGGAAGTAACATTTTGATAATAATTCCATGCGGGCGTAGGTCACGGGTAACAGCTAGTTTAAAATATATAATGTAAGAACTCAATACGAATCAACGCTCAATACAAAAGGACAATATTTTTAAAATTAGAATCCTATTTCTTCCACAATAAAATCAATAAAACTGCCAGCACGTTTTGATTGATCAATGCATCCGATGTTCTTCACAAAAGACAAATCGTTCCCTAACGCTCACCGAAGCCCGCATTATTGTAAAACTGGGCATGAATTATAATACACCCAACTCGTATATTCACCAGCTCGAAATCCGTCCATTTTATCTTGCTCTTGAGGTTCTCCTGACAAATGAGATATCCGGGACGACCCTAACGAAAATATCCTTAGGTTTTCCACCACATAGCCGCGCCTTACATACATTTGGATTTATATGAACGTTATATCTTGCAATCGTGCCAAAACTTCGTGTTATTTTCTCCTTATGGTCAAGATTCTTACATTATACTCACTCATATTTTGTCTAGGATCCAGATTTTCATTTCGACGCCCGGCCGGGGTAGTGAACCCATATCTCTCATATGAAGTACTTACATCCAGTCACAAAACATCAATAAACCGTTTACGGTCACTTGTGCGTTACCGCATGAAAACTTATGGCTAAGTTATTGTATAATATAAGTATTGCTATCGTTGTAGTAGAAAATGTCAGAGCAAGCTTCGCTCGACTTAATAGTAATGAGGCGATTGAACAGTAAACTTTTTTTATATCCATATCCTTACTTCCTTACTATATACTATATATACTACACTATACTATACTATTATATTATACTTACTATACTATAGTATACTATAATTAAATACCATAATATTATAAATGCGAAAGTAAGTTTGTTTGTTACCTTTTCACGCATAAACCACCCACTGAATCGATCATCCTGAAATTTTGCATATACGTTGTCAGGTGTACAGAAACGGACGGGGGAGTACCTTCAATTCCGAAAAAAGTACTGTTCCCGAGGAAAATAACAATAACGTTCTTATGATAATAGATGGCGCCACGAGTCTTTCGAATCATGATTGAATTATATTATTACAAGCAGATTTGATTGTCAAATTCTAAATTAACGCGAGCGAAGCCGCGGGCAAAAACTAGTCACATAATATTTTCTATCGACATAAAAAACTGCTTATCGTTACTTCATAGTATTTTATGGAGCTTGTATCTGTAGTCTGATCTTCGTGAAACTCTCATACACAGTGTTGACAAAAAAGTTTCAATAAGTATACAGAGGGTGTGAATTTTCCGAAGTTTCTTCAAAAAGATCTGTTGATCCTCAAAAAGTTAGATACTAATGCTACGAAGTTGAGTTGCGAAACAAGTATAGAGAGTTTTAAGTATGTTGAAGGAACATTTTTACGTCGTGGTTTTTGTCTCAGAGTAGGATAACCTCATTTCGCTATAGCTAAATACTTGTAGTGATGGGCGATATATACATGTCGGATATGTCAGGATTTATTCCGTTAGGCTCGTACATCATGTGCGCAGACGCTGGGTTTCGTGCTATAAAAACACACTGGGTGCGATACACTATTTCTAGCAAAACTAACGAACTACTTGAAATTACAACTTAAAACTATAACACGGGTCACAATGAATCGGGTACAGTTCCAAGACGTCTCAACTCCGCCGCGATCAGACATTGAATGTCGTCCTCGCCTCGAGCTGTAAACATCACAGCTCTGTAGAAGCACGGTGTGGTGTGGGTAGATTTGTAAGTAGGTCGCATGATGACACCCGCGCGCTTGCGATTCATTCCAAGTCCGTTCTTATGACCGAAATACATCATTTAACACACTTTTTTTTTGAGAAAATATGTCTACCCGGCTGGAAATAAGACAACGTACTCATAAGTAGTACTAATTATCTTCGACTAGCTTATGCCCGCGGCTGCCCCCGCGTGGAGTTTGGTAATGTTCCACGGGATCGTACTACCGGGATAAAAAGTATCCTATGTGTTAATCCAGGTTATAAACTATCTGTGTGCCAAATTTCATTCAAATCCGGTCAGTAGTTTTTGCGTGAAAGAGTTACAAACATCCATCCATCCACCCATCCATCCCCACAAACGTTCGCATTTACAATATTAGTAGGTTGTCCAGAATAACCGTAACGTACTTACTGTCGGCTAGTTATTGAAATTAATAACACAGAGCGAACTAATATCAGCAAGCCAGTAGTTCGATGTGAATTCAACCGAAAATCTCTCGTAACATGATTAGTTCCAAATTGATAGGTATCCAATAAAACGATATTTATAACATCACTCAATTTATTACGCTGAAGCAATAAATTGAGCTTGGCCGAAGGTTTGTTTCGCAGCGTTAGGTCAAAACGATCGGTAAAAGGCTCCACGCTCGACGTCCGATATTAGCAATTTCGCTGAACCGAAGAGCGGATATGAACTAGTTGTGTCTTGAGTTTTTTCTTTAAATCCACAATTTGTGTCGGTCTGTCTGTCTGTCTGTTCCGGCTAATCTCCGAAACGGCTGAATCTATTTTGACAGAACTTTTACTGGCACCGTACTTCTATGTTAGAAAAACGACTAGGGTTCCGTGAAAATAAATTAATACCATTGAAATTGTTATCAAAATCCGATAAGGAATTAATATTTTTTTTTAATTATTGCACGCGGACGAAGGCAACAGCTAGTGATGGAACAAAAGCTAAAGATGTTGAGGAATATCTTGTTACTTTCCGTGTCAATGCTTTTCAGTTATTTCAGGTGGTAACATGGACTATGGATTTTGAAGGAAGATTTGGATAAACTTGCAAAGATAGTGCCGCAGGCGCTTTCTTAACTCAACCCGAACAGTGTTTGTCTTAATAAATTGTATGTAAGTTTAATTTATTCATCTGAGACTAATAAGGGTCCCCGCACACGGGCCACCGGCCTCAGCCACAAACGCCGCCACGAGAAGCTAGAAGCGGCTACATAGGTAGCTGAATCGCGCGACAGCCACTTGTGGCCGGTGGTCGACACTTGCGGTCGGTGGCTGCTACTTTTTTTAACCCATGCATGCAGTATCATAATGAACTCGGACGAAGAAGGTTGATTGAGGTAAGGGAGAGAGGGGTGGGGAATCGCGCGAGTGGTGTGTGGCTGCGTTTAGTGGCCGGTGCGGGCCACAAGACGCAAGCAGCAACGATTTGTAGCATGTGACGGCCACCGGCGTCAACCGTGTGCGGCGAGTCCATATAAAATGTATCAAAACTGCTGTAAATATGCCGGTGGCGTCGTTTTGTGGTTGTGGCCGGTGGCCCGTATGCGGGGACCCTAAATGATATTTCATACTAAAACAAAGTTCGTGCATGAAATTATAACGGCTATCAAAAAGGCTTTGATTAGGTTGATGGAACTTGGCAATTTTACCCGGTAAAGTTGTTCGGCCGGCGTGCTAAACAAATGGTGATTACGTAAAGTTTAATTGAAAATCCGGGAATCTGTGATGATAAGGGTTTTTATTACACCCCAGGTAAAACATAAACTTTGTAGCTCGTAATTGGAAGGGGCGGTAAAATAAAATTTTATTCTTCGCGAGTACCATTTGAAAATTTCAACGATAGAACTGTTGACCACTTAATGGTCGGCACTCAATATTTTCTCAAAGGGAGAACACAAAAGTTGATCCAATAAATTAAATCAGTAAAAAGCCGGGAAGTTTTTTCAGGAGCACGTATTTCGCCTTTTTTCAGCGAAACAAATAAATAATATCATGAAAGATAAACAAGAAACGAATGCAGAAAGACAAATTTTTGTTTAAACGTAGCAATGTTTGGTTGATGTGTTGAAATGAAACTTATTCTTTAAAACATCATCGATTTATCATCGTGCCGTAACTTTGTGTCTGAAAGACTGCCGAAGACCGACGCTACAGCTCTTCGTTACTTGTTGTACGTTGTTTCATTGTTTAGTTGTGTGGCGTAGTCCATACGCACTGTCAGGTGGGTTGCATAGTGCCTACATCCTTGCGCATCGCCTAGCGAGTGGTGAAGTGAAACAAACGTTATATCGCATTCGACTGCACCACGCGCTACTTCGACACGCGCTAGGTGACTAACGAAGGAGCCAAGCGCACCGAGGGAATGGGCTATAAACCACCATGCGGGCCCAGTGTGGATTTCTGGAAGACACACGACTGTATTTTTTTGATATCAGGACACTTGCGCGAAAGACATTTACGGGAAGAACACTTGCGCGAACCCACTTGCACTTAGGAAAATTTTTGATTTTTTTAGTGATGCATGATCTAAACTAAAATAGTCGTATTACCTAAAAGCAATGCAAAAGAAAAGCAAAGGACAAGATTTTGTGTAAATTCTTAAGAATATTTATAAATCTTCTTCAGAATTTACGAGAAATCCGAGTAGAAGGTCCAATCAGAACACAATTTCTCAAATAATATCCCCGTAATGGCAAAGTCAAACATCTCATTGACATGCGCCCCGGCCCATACACCGTATTTCATTTCTATCTGATTTCCACAGGATGTGTACACAGACTTTCTTGAGAGCAATTTCGCCTCGGATGTCAACACTTGAGACGATAAAATGCCGCTCGGTTGAAATTCAGGTGCCTCCCAATTATTTACTTATCTTTTTGCGAAGACTTCGTTACTTCATTTGAGTTTTAAAACTTTTTAATGACACTTAATGACGTGGATGCAAATACATTTTTGAATTAAGTGAAAGTTTTAATCATCATCTATCTCACCTTTTCTCAACTATGTTGGGGTCGGCTTCCAGTCTAACTGGATGCAGCTGAATACCTGTATTTTACATGAAGCGACTGCCTGTCTGACCTCCACAACCCAGTTAGTACTGGGTAATAAGATAACAAAATCAAAATCAAAATATTTTATTTCACATAGGCCTCGATGGGCACTTATAAAACGTCGACAAAAAGGTGCACGGTTTGGGTTAGTCGTTTCCTATGGAGAAGAACCGGCAAGAAACTCCATGGTTACTCTTTTCAAATCATTTGGTGTTACAGTATTATGGATACAACATCTGTACTTAAGTATGGGGGGACAGCGTAGGCCCGACAATAAGTCGTTGCTTACTACACAAAAAATGTAAAACAAAAAAAAAGTTAACAAGCAGCTGGGAATCTACAAAGCCTACAATGTCCACACATTCACAAAAAATCGATAAAAAGAATCTATACAAAGGTAAGAAAATATAACCCTTGGTAAGACTGGTTGTCACACTTTCAGGCCACTGTAACGACTGTCAAAGATCTACTCCGAGGCATGAGGAGTTAGTTCGGTAGTATAACGGGCCATCCACAACCTGGGCAAGCAAGGCTTAACCTGAAGATTGATCCGAGAGGCAGTTATTATTAAGCCATGAACTCCACGTGTGTGAAAGTTTAAATAGGAGCTCTTAATTATTGTGTTTGAATTTTGGAATGTGCTAATTCTAGGCACGTGTTGAAACATGTACGCTTACCTACATATTATGTAAGTATAAAGCAAAGGCTTGGCAAAAATTTAATCAATTATTTCAATTTATTTAAGAGCTAAAAAATAACTGGTGAACTGTGGATCAGCCATAGGTACACCCCTGCCTAACCCTTCAGAATTACTCCTTTAAATTGTGGCTTCTCAATTAATTGACACGTAATGTCACTTTTAAGACCATCATAATACTGGCGTTTTCTAACCTCTGATAAAGCACACCATCCGTATATAAAGCACCAAAAAACCACAAAACTGGGGATAAAACAGTAGAATCACAAAGGCAGAATGGACCATTCACAGCTAAAATTTACGACATTTCGTGGCAACCGCGACATAGCGCAGTCAGCTCTTAATGGTACAAATGAAAGCGCGACATAGGAAGCAAGAAGCTAAGTTTCAGTAGCATAAGTTTGGTGGAGCGTTTAGTTATGCAGCGAGCGTCGCCTCGGCGTGCCAGTCGAGTAACTTGTGTGGAGCCTTCGAGCCAAGTTGCACGTGTCTCATCCCGCAAAGAAACAACGGAGCCTATTTTAATTCGTTTATACTTTGCTATGCTCCAATAAGTTTTAAATGCCTTGTCTTGTGTGCAAGTGTAAGGAGTGTAGAGGAGCTCGTGTCTAAATAATAACAGCCGCTCGGGTCGATCTTTAGGTTAAGCCGTGCTTGCCTAGGTTGGTCTGTGGATGGGTGACCGCCCATTACATACCGAGTTTCATTCCTGCCTCGGAAAGCACGTTAAGCCGTTGGTATTGTATTACCCAGTACTAACTGGGTTGTGGAGGTCAGATAGGCAGTCGCTCCATGTAAAATACTGGTATTCAGCTGCATCCGGTTAGACTGGAAGCCGACCCCATTATAGTTGGGAAAAGGCTAAGCAGATGATGATGTGTGCAACTTGTGTAAGTTCTCTTGTACTGTACTGAACGATGATTGAGAAGAAAGTCGGTAACAGAAAGTAATTTTGTTTTTCGCTGGTGGATTTGCTGAATTTCGTTTACAGTGTGTAGATATACCCGCCATTCTGACTCAGCATCGTGATGTATCATCGTGCCGTAACTTTATGACTGAAAGACTCCCGAAGACCGATGCTGTTTGTCGTTACTGTTTCATTATGATTCATCACAGTCAGTCACAAGCAGGTAGTCTTTTTTTCAACAAATAATAATGGTATAAAAGAAAATTATAGAAAACGGGAATATTATCTCCATATTTTCCAATTCTCGTTTGTTACAGAAGTAATCACAATACACCTTTGTAGACTACCTAAAAATAGCTAAATCCTACAAAGATGATGATTTATTTACATAAACAATTCATAATTTTGCAACCTGGATTCTTGCCCTGTTGATGGCAATAAGCTCGCTCCCTATTATATGGGACTTATACATAACTGGTCAAATGTGAGTTTGTGTACATACTATACTAGGTGTAAACGGTCCCTTCACGAAGACGTCAACCAAGTATTATATATAATCAAACTAAATAACTCGACGCAAAAATGTATTGCTGGGAAACGACTTCTTTTGGGTGAAAAATCCCCAACCGATCCATAGTCACACCAAATTGCCACACCAGTGTGACTATGGTTAATTTTAATTTTTTTTAATAATAATATAATAATTTTAATTTAACATTTTCACGGTTTACGGTAGCGCGGTACATTGAGTCCTCAAGGTAACACACTCAAAACATTGCGGTGATGGATGCATTGCATAGTACACGGGTCATGAGGGATTTCAAAGAAATATTGTCAGAATATTGTTACAAAACCTTGGTTACATCATTCACGTTGAATCGTTATTACCAAAGCATTTTGAATTAATCACCTACACAGATAATATCCGTTTATTGGAATACGATAGGGCTTCCTAGAACCGAGCCATGTTGATTAATTAAATTCGTCTGTCAGGATGAGCAGTCCTGATTGAATTACATGAATGTACAATTGTACACTGTTACCGACATTGTGCATATGGGAATACTGGCGGGATTCTGGCTATAGAGTAAAAAGAACTGCTTGAAACCGATTTTGCTTAAATGTCTGTAATATTGTTTTAGTGCAGCTGACTGCAATAAGGTTATTGACATTAAAATTATCAATTACATAGATGGTGTAAAAAGACTGAAAGGAAGGTAACACTGTGTTAAAATTATTGGTGGGAAACGAGTTTTTTTGCGTCGTTGTCACTAGTACCATTAACAGTTCCATGATGGAACTACTGATTGTTTTTTTTATTACTAGTTCCATTTTAAAAGATTCAGAAAATAATGGAACTAATGTTGAATTTGTTATCACTAGTTCCATTTTTAAAAGAATATGAAAATAAAGGAATTAATGTTGAATTTGATATCACTAGTTCCATTTTTAAAAGAATATGAAAATAATGGAACTAATTTTGAATTTGATATCACTAGTTCCACATTATTATTTTAGGCACTTCTATAGCAACATTGAATGATAAAAGAGCCTTTATTGTGGCGCTCAATGTAACGCACTCAAAACATTGTGCTGATGGACGCATTGGATATAACAGGGGTCCTAGCAAAACCATCAATATCTCCGTTACTTGAAAGTTCCCCAGGTATGGTCCAGAAAAAAAAAAATATCGCATTTACGGGGAGTACGAGTGGCTTTCGACTTCGTTAAGGGTTCATTTACACCCGTTAATAACACCTCGGCCTAACCCTTCAGATTACAGGCGTGATATCATAGTATGTTGTCTGTCTTATGCTTCTACCCAGACCCGTTACTTGGGACTGAATAATTTGTAATTTATGACTACTTGGGCTATGACAGCTTGGGTCTTACCTGTAAAAACAAATGTGTGTGTTAAGGAATAGTAAATAAATAAATAAACATGTGCTGCCGGCACCAACTTTATAATGACGTAAAAAAAGTTCAATGAACCGCTGAATGGTTTCGTTAGTGTCGTGGTGGGCGAGGCAGTGATGTGAGTGGCCAACGTCTGCCACCTGACCCCTTCCGATTCACTGGAAATGCTAATACCGCTAATTGGTTTAGGAAACTAACAGAGAGAGGCGATTGGTGTTTAGTTCGGAGAAATCCTCTTAAAATGGACATGACTTTTTGATTAAGGATCAAAGTTAATTTAATTAAATAACCTTTTTTTTTTTTTTTTTTTTTAACGTGGTAAAATCATCCCGTCTCCTGTCCCGCGAAGTCCCGCGACCCCGGCAGGCTTTCGCCCTCTAGAGGGGGGCCCCGTCATAATGCTGACACTCTTTGAGGCGCGCGTGGAACACAACGCGCCGTCGACCCGGGCATGGTCCATGGTCGGACAGCGAGTCGCCCATTACTCGCCGCCCGCATGCCCGCGCCTACGGTGGCCGGAGATCGTCTGCCGACGTCCGGCGCCGTGGGCGTCTACCACTGCGGCTGGTGTGGAGGGAGGACGCTGTCCTCTCCCTCACGCGGCCCGCCTCCTCCTTCGCGAGCATGACTGCTTCGCAGAAGGAGGCGACCGCTTCCCACTCCGTCTCGCCCCGCAGCATGGCCTCGACCAATGCCGGGCGCGAGAGGGCTCCGCCTATCGCCGCCGTGAGGACACGGCGGTGCTCTGCCCAAGCGGAGCAGTCCTGCACCGTATGCTCCACCGTGTCCTCCGGGCGGTCCTCGCAGTGGTGACACCCAGGCGTTTCCCCCTTCCCCATATGACACAGGTACCTCCCGAAACTTCCGTGTCCGGTGAGGACCTGCGTCACGCGGTAGGTCAGGACGCCGTGACGCCTATCCAGCCACTCCTCAAAGAGGGGTCTTACCGCCGCGATTGCGGCGTGCCCGTAATTAAATAACCTTCTCCTTTTTTTTTTTGAGGAGCTCCTGGCTAAATAATCACAGCCGCTCGGGTCGATGTTTAGGTTAAGCTGTGCTTGTCTAAGTTGGTCTGTGGATGGGTGACCGCCCATTACATACCGAGTTTCCTCCGTGCCTCGGAAAGCACGTTAAGCCGTTGGTCCCGGGTGTCATTTGTAGATCTTTGACAGTCGTTAGGCAGTCAGTGGCCCAAAAAGTCTGACAACCAGTCTTACCAAGGGATATCGTATTACCCAGTA
Source organism: Noctua comes (assembly GCA_963082995.1). Taxonomy (NCBI): domain Eukaryota; kingdom Metazoa; phylum Arthropoda; class Insecta; order Lepidoptera; family Noctuidae; genus Noctua; species Noctua comes. The sequence goes on along the minus strand of OY720280.1, from coordinate 8,464,326 downwards.
CTAACTGGGTTGTGGAGGTCCGATAGGCAGTCGCTCCATGTAAAATACTGGTATTCAGCTGCATCCGGTTAGACTGGAAGCCGACCCCAATATAGTTGGGAAAAGGCTAGGCAGATGATGACCTTCTCCTTTTTCTGAAGCTGGTGTAAAAGCCATCATTCGCCTGTTATAACTAGACTTTTTTTAAACGTTGCCGCACACTATGAATTTCTCCTGTATTGTGGGTGCGTTTACTAACATTTAAACTCCCATTGTGTATGTACACTGGGCCCAAGTATTTGGTTTACAGTTTATATGTGTGAGTGAAGTCATAGTTATGCACACAAACACAAAATTAAATTAACTTGACTTGCTGTACGAGCCGGTAATATTCATACAGCCGCTCATTATTATTGTGTGAGTAAACATATTGTACCCTACACGGGGTTTATTTTTTTTATCTTTACGCTTGTCGGGTAATCTAGTAAAAATAATATAAACGAGTTTACAATAAAGCCCAACATTTTATACAAAGTTAACATGGTAACCATAGCCGATTGGTGTAAGCGCTTGCGTTAGCTAGTGATCTAACCTCGACGACGCGAGTTCGAACCCAACTGAGGAATTATTTTTGCTACTTTTTACTTTTTGTTTTTTAATAAATTTATTTTGTGGCCAATAAAATTACTCAAGCAAAAAGTAAAAAGTAACTAAATATAACCAATGAAATAATTTGATTTTTTTATTAGATAAACATTGCTATTGTTTGCTTAGCTTATCGCTTGGGTCATTAGCAAATTATCCGTCTCGTTTATTCCAATATGTTCCTTTGGTTGTTTTAAGGTTCAATTTGGTGTATGTTAGAAAAAAAAACTTGTGTGGCCGATACAATGATTTAATACACTGTTGTTTACCTGTTTTTTTGACAAATACAAAGTTTTTTATTGGTAAGGATTGACGTAAATAATTTGTCAAAGTAGGTAGGTATATAAATTGAATCAAAGTAAAATTAGAGGTGAAGTGAATCAACATGTTAGATAGTAAGAAATTATGACAACTTCTAATCGCATAACAATAACATCACTTCACCATACTTTCAATAATTTACGAGTTGTGGTTTTAAAAAAAAACGTTTTATACCTACCTACTTATTACTAAGTTTTGTATTTGTTCTAATTTGCTTAACAAATATGAACATTATTTGCATAAAAATAAGATTCATATTCGTCTACTAATTAAAATAAATTCGACTAATAATGAGTCGGCAATCCTTCGTTTTCTATTACTCCTTGTAACCTTCTGCTCATGAGATCTCACAGTTTGTAAGCACACTTTTATGCGGGTGGACAAGAAGGGATCAGCCTTGTGCCTTGCCACGATGTCGTAGTGTCGAGTCGATGAATTTGCCTTTGGTTTTGGCCTAAGATGTTCTACGTCTCCAAAATACGCATATCGGCGGACCCATAACTGCACGGTTCTCCCCTGTGGATAAAAACAGTATTTATAATACTTATAATAATAGCTAATATTATAATAAATAAACACTATATTTTTATACTATATATACACTATGTTTATTCAATATACTTATATATACCTAATTAATATTACTTATAATAATACAATACATAAATATAAGATAAACACTGACATTAGCAAACATTATAATCTATTTTTATTTACGTTATTCAAAGGCTTTTCTTTAATCTGTCTAAAGGCTAGATCAAGCTAATTTTAGACCAAGCTAATTTTATCATAATCATCATACGATTACAAATTAAAAAAAGAAACTATAATAATTCAGTTATGATAATATATTATTATAACTATGGTAGGTATTGCACTTAAGTTACATTAATTATTTATTCCTAGTAAACATCCCTTTCAATGTTTACTAGGAATAAAGAGAATAGAGGAGTTAGTTAAAGTGAAGTAGGTATAATATCAACGTAATATCTAACTGTTACTCACCGATATCATTAAGCGCCTCGTAATTTCACTTCTTCTCATCGATACGCTAATCGATAACAATTCAAATTGAGTCAGCCCAAAATTTGGCGACGAGTTTGGCTCTTTCAGTAGCGTCCTGTGATGCATTTCACAGGAGCAAACAACAGAACAGGCAGGACACGATATAAAGTGTCCCATCGTTTGTTAGGCAGCACCACATTTACACTCACAATTTCACATAATATAGATACGTTTTGCTCATCCAAAACAACGATTTCCACCTCTTTGAACATTGATAAATGTTGCATGGTTGGATCCACAGAAATAAAACCACACACATGCTCAAGAGTAGTAATCAATAAACTCAGTCATGCAAATACTCGTAGATTGACAACTAAGAATGCTCATTTTTTTATAAATGAAGGTGTTTGAAAACAATATTTTTAAATTGTCGGTAGTTGTTGTCTAAACAGTCAAAATCAAATAGCCTGAGAGTTCAATGTTTGTCTCAAACGTTGGAATCGTTATAAATTCTACTTTAAATAATATTTTAACAAAATAATGAATACAAAAAGAAAAAGAATATACTATTGCATGCATGATTTGAACTTACGACTTCTCGTTCAGTGACTAAAGACTATATCCATTGTGCCAGGATTGCTATAGTGACATCATGCAAAATATTATATCTCCTTCAGCATCATAAGTGAATGATGACTATATATTGGTATATGGTAATTGATGTGCCACACGCACACTAATAAAAATCGAGCTCGCTCGTTTTATTTTGTGTTTGTGTGCATAACTATGACTTCACCCACACATATAAACTGTAAACCAAATACTTGGGTCCCGTGTACACATACAGCCAGAGCCGGAACAACTATCTAAAGGCCATACAAATATTGGTTCCCTGCGGGAATCGAAGCCACGACACACAGAATAGCAGTCAATCGCTCAGCTACTGTGGCCATCGTGCCGTCTGTACATATATTGTAGGTACCTAGAAAAACCACAAATTAAACATATCGATATATCAATAAATTTCACTTCAGATAAGTGGCTATATGCGTAATATAAATACCGTCACAGATATAACCTTTATGTAAAAGGTTTTACCTTAACTTTCTCGATAGAATCTTTACAAAATCTGAAAAAAATAATGTTATTAGGTATTTTCTATTTGAAATCTAAAAATACGTCTTTCTCTGTGTAAAACCCACGCATAAGGGACTAACCACACTTATTCAGCTCTGTTCATCTTTTGTCCATAGAAAGCAACGATTTTGTATAGAGATACGTACAAAAGATCTTCACAAACTTTAGATTATCAACTTAGATTTTCAACTTTATCGCTAAAGCATTAGGTTGGATGTTGATTGAGAAAATTTGACAGTTTCGGGTAGCTTGACGTCTGTACGTAGTATGACGTAATAAGATTAGTTTGGCTGTACCTAATGGAACATTTCACATCAATTCAGAAACTAAATACAATACAAAGTACCTATGTTGTACAGCGGGTACCTACTTGCAAACAAAATCTTCGTACCTCCGTAGTTATAATTACAACTACCTAATAAACTTAGGTTGAAATTAAATTAGCAATCTGGAGGAAAATTCCGTATAGTTAGCACTAAAATTAATTTGGTACTAACGAGCACGAACGATAGAAAATGCCATGCGTGAATAATTAAGATCAGTGCTGCAAACTTTCGAATCTTTAAATAAAAAATATGGCAATTAGCATTGTGTAGGAGATCAACTGTCTTGTTGATCCTAATGTCTTATCACGGCAGACAACGGGTTAATTCGAATGAGTTTCAATGGACAACAAGTAACCCCAAGATGGGTCGTTCCCGCTGGTTAATACCCCGTGGTTAACACTATTAACTACTGGGAATGATGCGTTCTACTGGTTAACAGTGTTGACGAACGCGACATTTTTTTCCCAGTAGTTAATACCCTCGTCTCGCGAATAGATTGAGATTAGCGCGTTCAACCAAACAAACAAACTCTTCAGTTTTATAATATTAGTATAGATATAGATTTCTTTTTACTTTTCTTTAACCTGACTCCTGAACTATTCGCGAGACGAGGGAATACCCTCGTCTAGTTAATAAACTATTGGGAAAAAAATGTCGCGTCCGTCAATACTGTTAACCAGTAGAACGCATCATTCCCAGTAGTTAATAGTGTTAACCACGGGGTATTAACCAGCGGGAACGACCCAACAAGATGTGATCTTCCCTAAATCCCGAAATGTGTTTACAGCACACCCAAATCTCTATCTTCATTCTTGGGACCTCTTCACCAATTTATTTAGGGTCAGGGTTGCTACCCTGACCCTAAATAATGTCTTCTTGTTCCATACTTCTCTTTTTCTCATAATAGGGTATTTGCCTGAAAAAATCGATTAAGTCCGTCAGTTAGATTATCAAAAAATATTGGACATGTATTTTTTCTTTTGTCATGTAAACGAAAAATGACCACAATACAGTGCGTTGAAATCTCGCGTGACATCGCAATTTCTGCTACTTTTTACTGTCCAGTGACGTCACAGCCCCCCCCCCTCTCTTGAACTTTGATGCGCTGTATCGTTGTCATTTTTTGATTATGTGACAAAAGAAAAAATACGTTCCAACATTTATTGTGATCTAAGGGGCCGTCTCCATGAACGAGAGAATTGCGGCGATATTATTATCCTGCCACGTATTTCTATACACCCTCTTAGGGCCGTCTCCACGAGCGCGAGAATCGCGGCAAAATTATCGTATAGAAATACGTAACACGACGATGATATCGCCGCGATTCTCGCGCTCGTGGAGACGGCCCCTAACTGACAGACTAATTTTTTTTTTTTCGATGTTGTCCAATAGCCTATTGCGGCCAGTCACCTCTTTACTAGCCATCTCATCCTTCACACAGTCTATCCATCGTTTATAATTATGGTCTTCCTCTACTCTTTTAGCCAACATCATCATCTGTCTAGCCTTTTCCCAACCATGACCCCAAGTTGGCTTCCAATCTAACCGGATGCAGCTGAATACCAGTATTATACATGTAGGAACTGCCTATCTGACCTCCACAACCAGTTAGTACTGGGTAATACCATACCCCTTGGTAAGACTGGTTCTCAGATTTTTTGAGCCACTGACTACCTGTAACGGCTGTCAAAGATCTACAAATGACAGACGGGACCAGCGGTTTAACGTGCTTTCCGAGGCACGGAGGAAACTCGGTATGTAATGGGTGGTCACCCATCTACAGAACAACCTAGGCAAGCACGGCTTAACCTAAGGTTCGATCCGAGCGGCTGTTATTATTTAGCCACGAGTTCCTTTTATAGCCAACAACATACCCAAATAAACCAAATAACTGGTTACAAATTAAATACACCAGCAGCAACTACCGTCCTATAATTACGCCCCCAGTATAAACGCTGTAAGGTTATGGTAATTTGTTTTAAACTTATTTACGTACTTACTGAACGCCACTTTACCGTGCACCGCGGTACCGCGTTTGTCGCAGCACTTAATTTTCAAAGTAGTTAGCGTTAGTTATCTCCAAAGTACTGCATTACGTTTCCCGACTTTATATTCGAGACCTTTTTCACGATACTTATAATATAAGATACAGCGTAAATATTGCTGTCATCACGTTTGTCGGAATCTCCATAAACAAAACGCGTGCTGTGCAATATAAGGCCACCCATAGAGCCCAAAGTTATTTCACCTCCCGTCGACTTCACCTTGACCTTACAAAACCAACCCTATCTCTTAAGCAATAAAGCAGATTATCGAAGGTCGTCATAATACTCGTAGACTTGTTTAACAGCTACTGAGTGTTTGGTGTGACACACGCAAATTGTAGTGGAAAGTGCTATAATCGTAAATTGCACGTAAATTGGCTTTATTAAAGGAGCGTACTTTCTGCAATAATACGAAATACTACATGATATAGGCACCATTTATTTATGATCGTAATATTATGTGATAAGTATAGCACGTTAAGCCGTTGGTCCCGGCTGTCATTTGTAGATCTTTGACAGTCGTTATAGGTAGTCAGTGACGCAAAAAGTCTGACAACCAGTCTTACCAAAGTATCGTATTACCTAGTACTAACTGGGTTGTGGAGGTCAGATAGGCAGTCGCTCCATGTAAAATACTGGTATTCAGCTGCATCCGGTTACACTGGAAGCCGACCCTAACATAGTTAGGAAAAGGCTAGGCAGATGATGATGATTATGTGATAAGTATTTATCTCGCTTTTCCTAAACGCTGCTGCTATTTTCCACGGATTACTTAGCAGGCACAAAGTCTGGATTTGTGCCCGGTTGATGGCAATAGGCTCGCCCCACATGGGACTTAAAAAAAACATAACTGGCAAAATGAGGCTGTACTATTAGGTACACCTCTGTATAACCCATCGGGGATTACAGGCGTGATGTTATGTTAAATTACTTCGAAGGTAAATCTGCAAAGTAAATGCTAGCTGAGTGAAATAAACTGACCTTTCATTGATAAAGAACGCGTCCCTGTCTCCCATCAATCAATTAGCAAACTCGCTGATTTCGTCTACCGTTCAATCTTCGTGTAATTTTGGGCAAACATAATGCTATTAAGGCTACACAACAAAACAAACCCATTTGAAATAAAATGAATGTTATCAATATACCTTTACAGTGTAATATAAATTATAACATTTTTTGTGCCTATAGCATGAGGAAATAGCCTAGATTTTGATATAGAATCCTTATTCATTATGACATTTTTATAGTTTATCATACTTATATAAGGTCTAACTATTCATACACGAAATATTTTCAGGGAATCATCTAACGGCTATTGCGAAGCCATTTCAAGGGATTTTTTATTTTATCTGAGTACATTTTTATAAAAAATAAATAATTTAAAATTACTTGACCCACAAAATAAATACTAGCTCCTTATTTTTGAACATCCATACGCTAGTTTACTACGTCGTATTTACCTACTGTCATTGTTAGAATATGGGAGTAAAGGTTTTATGCAAAAAGTCTCAAAAAATTTTAGAATTATAATAATTTCGTAAAAAAAAACAATCAGATAATTTTTTTTTTTCGTTGCTATGGTGACTTTACGACTTATAGAAGTTACCCTTAAAATATTTCGTGTATGACAAGATAGACCTTATATAATGTACTACCGTACTTACTTATACATATAATAATGTCTTATATTACACTAACGGCCAATATAACAGACCCGCTCCCTATTATATGGCACTTAAACATAATCAGTGAAATATAGGAACATCTGCAAACCTCTGGTTAACCCATCGGGGATTACAGGTGCGGTGTTATTTTATAACACGCAAATCTAAGTTTGTAGTCTTTTTAAGTACCTAATTTGAAGAACCTTTTAATTTTTCTAAATGATATGAATTTATCCAGATTATGATTGTTATAATTAATTGCAAATTTGACCATGTAAGACTTATGTATGTACCTGACTATAATATTATTAACTGACTTCACTTTAATTTCTATTTTGTTTTGTTGGCATTATTTTGTTTGTATTCATATTTTAACTTATGTAATAATTTGCACGCCGTAAGGTAGACTGTAGACGATCTCATTAATTTATGTACAACACCTTATCTGTACCTACTTTCATAGCAAATAAATTCTGATTCTGATTCTGAACCTGCCAAGCCAATAAAATTATTCTTCATGTTACAATTAATCGAAGATGAGAATGTTGAGATGGATGTGTGGTATGACAAGAATGGATTAAGCAAGAATGAGTACATTAGAGGAAGTTTGAAAGTTGCGCCAGTTACAGAAAATTTGATGGAGAGGGAGCGGAAGAACAAGGAAACAATGGATGGAGTTGAGGACGGTGTCGTGGTCTGCCCGTCTTTTTTTTAAGTAATATTTTAAGTACCCATGTATACTTACCTTAAAAGTATGTTTTTCTTTATTTTTATATTTTTACAAATTATTTACATTTTTAAATATTCCTTAGAAAAAACAATATATGACATTGAAAAATATAAAAAATTGTAGCCCACCGGTATCGGGAACAGGGTCCAAGCTACCGGCGGTCAGGACTCCAGAGAGAGGAACCTCCTAACAATACAAGCTTCCAGGAGTACCGCTTTCTGAATCAAGCCCTTGATCCAGCTGTCTAACGAGAGCCTTCTCAGGTATTGGTCGAGGCTGTTGGCAATTAAGCCATGGGCTATTAAGTAAAAAAAAAAGTATAGTATGTTTTTTATTACGGTTGTATTATTATTTTAAAATTAAATCGAAGGCCAACAAGAACGGACTGCACACGGGCACTCTCATTGGTTGATGCGCGATGCCCTCATCCCGCCTATCGCTGCGGCCTTCATTACAATAGACTAATGGATCACTGTCAAAAAACTACGCGAAGACTCCATGGATAATAAAAAACAAACACCCGCGCATTTCGTTCTAGTGGTCTAATTTACCAAAAAGTTCGTATTTCTTGATTTCTCACAACCAACCTCTACCTAGCAGCTACAGATGGATTGGGTGAGGAATGATATGAAAGAAAAAGGTGTACCAAGTAACATGGGCAAGGGCAGTTATTTATTTAACACTTCAAGCAAAAAAGTACAGAGGCGGACCAAATGCCATAGGCATTTTCTACCAGTCAACCTTTGGCTGATACAGAGACAAACAGTGGTAGGTGTATATCTGTGTGGTGGTGTATTATGTAATTCCTAAGTTGTGTAATGAGTAATAATGTAGTGGCACCGAGTTGCCGTGTCTGGCATACCACTGTTAAGCCCACTATGGTTTGTGTGGTATGTTTGCGTTTGTGAAATAGTGTAACAGTGTTCATTGAATAATTTAAAAAAAAAGAAAAAAGGTACATGATGATGGAATAAAAAAAATAAAATAAAATTCATTTAATTCAGATAACATGATCCATACAGTGAAATTAAAAAAATAAAATAAATTATCACAAATATAAAAAAATTCAAAAATAAAGTACCATCAATTATTAAAATCAAGATAAAATTTAAAATTCATTTACAATTAAAATAAGATAAATAAAACAATCAATTTAAAATATGAATAATGATGTTACAATTAAAATCAGAAATAATAACCAAACTAGTAACGCAAACCCTGAAATACAGCCCACTATAAGTCTACATACATAACGACAGCATATGTTACATCAAAAGGTCGTGAGAGCTGTAAGTGTAGATTTCCCAGGAGCTCATAATACTGATAAAAGTACCTATACAAGTAAAAACTTGTCTCCCAAAGGACACAAGTTCTTCTCAAATAGATTACGATAGCCTTCACCAACAGACAATAATATGGTGGTCATTGTTGAAAATATAGTTCTTTAGCCAATGTAATATTTGGTCTGAGAATATTTGACCTTTTCTCTTGTAAATATTAAAGATGTTGCCTTTGGGAGTAAGCTAGTTCATGAATGAAAATAATCTTAGGATATTATTAGGTCTTTGTGCTGGTTTGAAACGAATTATCTCAGACCAAAGCTTTGAATAGACCACGGCATTCATCATACCTAAATGTAAATAAATAAATGATCTAGAAAGCGATGCACATATAATCAGCCTATAACATTCAAACTTTTTGCCCTACAACAGTCACGACACAAATACACCTTTAACGAAGCCGAAAACACTCGTTCTTCCCATCATTGCGATCACATTTTTGTTTTGCACCATACCTGGGAACCTTCTAGATATGGAGCCATTAGAGTTCAAAGTTAAAACAGCTTCACAAGTTTTTTTTTTTAAATACTAGTTGTTAATGTTATAGCTTTACTTTAAATACCTCCATGTACCCTGTACTATTCAATTTATCCATCAGCACAATATTTTGAGTCCGTTACATTGAGTCCTACCGTAAACCGTGATTTTTCACGCCAAAAAATAAAATCGTCAGCAAAAGTTTTTGCGTGAAGTTACCAGTTTGATACGGACTACTATACGGACCGCATCTGAAACTCCATATTTCGCTCCAAAACTCAAATAGCCGGTGCTGGCCTTACAGCTGCTAGGTTGAAGTGGAACTGGGCTGGTCACGTCTGCCGCATGTCGGAGGAGCAATGGGCAAAAATAACCACTCAGTGGATACCAAACAGTAGGAAACGACAACGGGGCAGGCCCAGAAGGAGATGGCGGGATGAGCTGGACTCTTTCGCAAAGGATTGGCCTACAATCGCACTAGACCGCGAAATGTGGAAGGAGGGAAGGGAGGCCTATGCCCTGCAGTGGGACAATGTAGGCTTATAATAATAAAACTAGTTTGATGTACAAAATGCTTGATTAACGGCTTCGAGAAGAGTCCGTTTACACCTTGTACGTATAGGTACACTTAGCAAAATTCAAAAGAGACTCCCACATTAATAACGATTGATGTTTTGAGAGATATCCAAAATGCTATGTTAGTCATCATCATCATCCATCTAGCCTTTTCCCAAATAGGCTGACTTCCAATCTAACTAGACGCGCCTGAATACCAGTATCTATTTAACTGGTCCGACTGCCTATAACCAAACCGCTGACCAGATAACTACGTTTGTGCTTCGTTGATCTAGTGGTCGCAAGCGCGACATCGGAGCAAGAGGTCCTGAGTTCGATTCCCGGGTCAGGCAAAGTGTTATTGGGTTTTTCCATCAGGAATTTCTTAGTAGCAGCCACGGAGTCTGGATTTGTGTCCGGTTGATGGCAATAGGCTCGCCCCCTATTACATGGGATTTAAACATAACTGGCAAAATATGGTGTCATAGACGTGATGTGTGTGTGTGTATTAAATTACAACCAATACTGAATTAAAAAATCACCAGTGAGTAAAAAGTAATTGTAAGGTAGAATCTGCTATCTCCAATTACCAATCAAACAAGACCTACCTCACTCAAATCCTGCAGCAGCTTACCCAGTTATAATATTAGCTTTGACCAAGTTCTGTCTCGAAGGACCAACGTTCAGTGTGATGCTTCTATTGCCGGCGACGCCTCGAGCACAATATTAGAAACTTTATCAATTCCCTGATGTCTTCGACAGCTATCTTCAAAAGCGGCTCCACTAATTGGGGAGTTCGTGCGTTCCACGGAGCTCTAATGAACAGGAGAACCCTTGAAATTACAATGACTTTTCCGGTAAATGTGTTAGTAGTAGGTAGATGTATTGTTAGAATATGATGGGAGTGATAGATAAATGGAATGATTATCCTGTAACACACAAGGCTTCCGGGAATCAAAGAAAATACGAATGCGTCTTCCTTATCTCTTTGGGAATTTCAATCATGTTATGTCAGATGTGTTGCGTAATACTTCCACATATGTAAAGCGTCGTAATCGCATCTCAAAAATAAACCTGAAAGATTCCCATCCGAAATCTTGACAAGATTTGTAATAAACATTAAGACATACCCTCGTATCAACACGAACAACAACAAAGTTAATAACGAAGAAGAAAATTTTATTACGAACGCTCACAGACAACCTCTTCATGTACGTATATCCGAAATGATCGTGAGAGTGCGCCAACTAGGCCGGATACCGTCACGTGATCCGTCACCCTGTGACAGCTCCACAGAACAAGCAATAACATGTGTTACGTTACATATACCCGAATTTTATTACGATACAAAGTTACGTGGTTCATGAACATGAAATCCAATCTCATTTCTCATTCCACAAAAGTGTAGTCTTATGCCTCGCAGTAACGGGACATATTCATATCCTCTGTACACAATACATGACCTGAATTCTAGAAAAAAGGTTTGAGGGACAAAACGATACAAAGACGATAAACAAGAAAGAAAAAATTAACTTCCTACGGACCGCAGGGTATCTCATTTGTCTAGGAAAAAAATCTCAGAGCCTCAGATAAGCCCAAAGTAAAATGGAGATGAAACGGAAGGATATCCAAGATGAAGCCGAGGACGCCATATAAGCTTTAAAATATAGCGGGATAGGGGAAATATCCTTTCGCAGGCCAAGTTTGGGGCTCAAATGCAAAGAAACTTGGTCAACAAAGTTTGCGAGTGCGGTTTTTCATGCTTTTAAGACAAAACTTGGAGCAGAAGCGCAAAGATATTTTAAAGACGCATATTTTAAAGTTAGCAAACAAAAATGAATGTGGTGAGAAAATTTTATAACAACACCTTTCGTGAGAGTTTGAAAATGTATAAAATAAGATTTTTACGAGTGTTTCTACGATACAAAATAAGGTACAAAATTACGGAATTTACGCTTGTAACTTTACTTTTGTAAACAACTATGTAAGCCTTGTTAGAGAGAGGCAAAAAAATGTTAAACGTAAAGATTTCTAAAAAAAGGTTTAATTTGATTTTTCCATGAAGTAATTCCCGAGCAATATTCATAAAAAGCGCTGTAATGAGAAAATTTATTAGAAACACGTTAAACTTAATGCTTTGCGCCAAGAAAATGTTACAAAACGAAATTATTTTTTTGTCCACTTCTAGATGTTTCATTAAAATATTTTCTTTGTACGTTAAGGAGTGAAACCTTTCATTCTGTTTAAGTCTAGCAATTTACAAACTAATTATAGCTACTTTTTATTAACGTTTCTTTTGTCTACTAAAATTGTATATAAGAGGATTTCTTTGAACCTTTTTTTTCTAGCTCTATCTCTACAAATTGTAACATAATAAACGCAAGACCTGTCGTGTGGTCTCTCAGGCCATGAATCTAAACAGCTTTTGTTCTATGACTTTTGGAAATACATAACTTTTTTTTTTAGTTTTACCATTCATGTTGATCAGCGGATCGCGTCAATTCCTATAGAAAATCCATTTTCTTTTTGCGAATTTCTAGAACTCGTAGAACAAAAGCTGTTCAGTTTCATGGTCCGAGAGACCACACGGGAGGTCTTGCGTTTATTATCTTACACCCTGTATAAGTCAATTTTTAGCCTCGTAAACATTTTCCTTGTTCGACACTCCCGTTTATTAAATTAGATTTCAATTAAAACATACTTCAGAAGGTTCAATTTACAGTAGGTAATTAGCTGATGTCATTAATAATTTTGTCATTACTCATATACCAGGTTCCTATGACGTTTTACGTTGCATGATATCATATAGATACTGGGATCATTACATATTTAATAATAATATTAATTTGAGATAAGTGAGGTGTAGCTATAGAACCATCCACATATTGCCAATTACGTTTAAGACCCATGTAATAGGGAGCGAGCCTATTGCCATCAATGGGCATAAATCCAGACAACCTGAAAAAAATCCAATAACACTTTGCCCGACCTGGGAATCAAACCTAGGATCTCATGCTCGGTAGAAACTTACAAAATCACAAACAGCGTAGAAAAACAAAGGGTTTTTTATCATAACCCGGAAAAAAATATCGGATGTTGATCACATTTGTTTCACACGTACAGTCGTACACGCTTTCCCCAGCAAACGACGTAGGTGGAAGTAGTGAGGAAACCCACGCGCGTAATAAAAGCTAAGGTGCAACGTGTGTAATGCCCTGAGAACAATAGCGCCGATAGGTGGCGCTGTTGTCACGTCTGGCGTGCACCGCCGTGGCGGGATCGCGTGACAGACATGATTGATACCCGATGATTCTCCGTTTTCTGGGTTACCTCGCTTTTACCTATCGGGAATAAGTATAGGTAATGCAGAGTTACCTCTGCATTTTAGCCTTTTTAGTCAAACCTCAACGCCCAATAACTTTCCTTTTAAATTGTCAACTCTTTATTCAAAATTAAATATTTTTGACACATTGTGGGAGCGCAGATTTTTCTTCAATTGGTGCTCTGACTTTCATAGAAATAGACTATCTTTCGATATATTACACTCAAATTTACAATATACATAATAATAATAAGTTAACGGATTTATCTGTGTAATGGCCATGGTGCCCATAATTAATTATGTATAAGTGAACATTTTTCCTGGTACGTATTGTTAATTTTTGATATTTCTGTTGCAAAGTCCACAAGCTCTGTCCTTAAAAAAACTGGTTTATCTAACCAAATTTTTAATTTGTCGTAGGCATCAAACCAGTGAGTTAAGGTCGGGTTTTTGACCTTCTCCGTTTACCCCATACATTTGAAGAGATTTGCTTCGGAGGACTTTTCATCTTACGGTTCAGCAATTCAACCCGTCGGGACACCGAGAACCGAACGGAGTTGATCTGCTCAGCGGAATATATACCAACTTTGGATACTCGACGTGAAATTTTGTCCTTATTAACCTTTTTCTTTCTTCCCTAACGTTGACGTGATTTTTTTTATATTATTGGCCCAGACGAGAAACTCAAGAAATAATCTAATTTTATTTATTTAAATTACATATTAATAGCAAAATTTTTATGTAAATATAATATTTCCTTTCCATTCTACTCAATTATAAAAGATTTTTTTTATCTTCGGGAAGCTTCTCCAAGTAAATAATCTTACCTTTTTTTTTTCCTCACCTTTTAATTACCTATTTTAATCATGAGCACTGATTTTTTTTGTCTACAAGTTTCTTTTATTATTATATTCCTTAATCATAATATTTAATCTTTATTTTATTAAATTGTTATTTCAAAATAAGTGAAGTTGGAGTCTGTTTTATTTCCCATACTCTACAAATTGGCGCCCGAGCAAAATGTAAGTACATTTCACACTTACTTTTTTTCGTTATTTCGTATGTAGTGCTCTCAACGAGCAATTTTAATATTTTTCTGCTTACAGATACTGTTACTGTTTTTACCAAGACGTGGTTACTAAGGTCGATTAACATCGTTCAACGAAAACTCTAACAGAACGCTGAAAACTGAAACATAACGCTGGTAAAGGCTGCAAAATAAAACGCTGTTCAACTCTGCTGATATATTTTGATTTTGAATTGTAATATTCATGAAATTTAAAACAAACTTGTAACTATATTGAATATTAATCTTTTATTTCCTCCTCAAATATATTGTTTCCTGAATTTCATTTCTCTCCCATAGGTAGCGGTATTTAGAACCCGTAGTGTTTGTACGGTCTGATGTATGAAAGATTAGCCTGCGAGTTCAAAGGTAAGAGTTTTGTATGACTGGTTTTGCTTGATCCTTAGATTTTTCAGGTTTCTCGCCCAGCTATTTCTGTTTGCCTTTGTTTCGTTGTTGTCTTGTTCGTAGGTCAGTTCCATTACCAGTTTTTTGTGATAGGTTACGTGATTTTATAGGAACAAAACGGAGATCCCGATAATTCCTTTGTTCGTTAGTCGATTTGCAAAAGTTCTGTCTGTGTGTTGTTGTTACACAAGTTGTTACTCCAACACACCAAAATCATAATGATATTTGCGGAAACAAATTTTCATTTTGAAGTTACGTAATTATCTGTTTGGCACCATTATTGACACTTGTTATTTAGCGTTTCCTAGGTAACAGGTACAGTGCGACGCGGTTCCGTGTGTGCAATTCGCAGTGGCGCTGCTTGTCTAGAAATCGTACATAAGAAATTGTCAAATTCGGTATATTTATTTTAGTTCCGATTTTTCCCACCAACACATATTTTGTGTTAAGAACTTTTTCGGTTTATACAATAACTTCACGCTAATAATCCCTGAGGGTTAGGTAGAAGTCTATCTTTTTCTTAAGATTATTTTATCTTTTGTTGTAAATTCGTGACACTATGACTGATGAAGATTTTCCTATAGTGGAGACTCCATTACGAGAGAGCCCCATATTTTTAGGCCTCCTTCGTTTCTGTTTTTATTCATTTTTTTTGGTACTTGTATGCCGTGGTCTATTATCTGTGACAATGTTGCTTAGCCACAGTTTTTTTAACCAAACATACTTTTGTTTGGGAGGGATATTTTTTTTGATAAGATTCTACTCGTGCGTATAGGCAGACTCTAAGCATCAATTTGGCTGAAAGTCGGTCTCAACACGTGTTAATCTTTCTTCCTACTCCTTGGCTTATGCAAAGTTCACCGATAATATTTCTATGGTTTTCTTAAGTTCACCGATAATATTTCTATGGTTTTCTTAAGTTAACCGATAATATTTCTATGGTTATCTTAAGTTCACGGATAATAATTATATGGTTTTCTTCTGTAATTCTCATGTTTACGATACAAACAGTCCTCCTATTTTTCCTCACTTCTCTTTCTCGTCTTCTTTCTTTCTTTTCTATTCTCTCTTCTCTTAGACTTGAAGTTTAATGTTCAACTTCAAGCACTTTTTTGACTTCGAGTTCTTAATTAGTAACGAGAAGTCCAATTATCGACTCGATGACTCACTAATGTCTCGATGTCTACCTTTGACTTGAAAGTCTACCTTTGACTTGAAAGTCTACCTTTGACTTGAAAGTCTACCTTTGACTTGAAAGTCTACCTTTGACTTGAAAGTCTACCTTTGACTTGAAAGTCTACCTTTGTCTGAAAGTCCTATTGAGACTTGAAGTCTACCTTTGACTCGGTGTCCCTCTTTTGACTCGATGTCCCTCTTTTGACTCGATGTCCCTCTTTTGACTCGATGTCCCTCTTTTGACTCAATGTCCCTCTTTTGACTCGATGTCCCTCTTTTGACTCAACGTCTTATTTTTGACTTGATGTCCACTTTTGACTGAAGTCGTTTTTTTTCAACCGAAGTACTATTTTTAACTAAGGTTTCTTTTTGACTTCAGTCGATATTTTTTATCCTATTCTTAGCGCTTGTATATATTTATGGGATCCTTAGTTTTAAGTCTTTAGCTTTTAGGTTGTTTATAGTTTTAGTGGACGCATCTGGAGCTCGCACGGATAACGTTTAAGCCGAAGGACGACTTTCGAACTTATTCAGTATCTACTGCACTTCAATGATGTCGTTTGTTAGGCTATCTATTAGTAGGTTAGTATTTAATTAATACTTCTTTTCTACTAATTTTTCTGTCTCTTCTAATTCTTTTGTTTCTTTCTTCTTCGTCTTATTCTCTGTTATTTTCAACTGCTGGTATCATATACACCTAGTTATACAAATAGGGTTGTCATTTGTTCCAATGGTTACTATAGGGATGTTATCATGTCATAGTGTTGTCCCAAATTGTTTTCATGTTATAGTGTTGTTCCAAATTTTATCGATGTTATCATGTCATAGTGTTGTCTCAAATTGTTATCGATGTTATCATGTCATAGTGTTGTATCAAATTGTTATCGATGTTTTTCATGTTATAGTGTTGTTCCAAATTTTTATCGATGTTTTCATGTTAGTGTTGTAAATGTTATCGATGTTATCCGATCATAATGTTGTATTTTTTATCGATGTTATCCGGTCATTGTTGTAAATTTTATCGATGTTATCCGATCATAATGTTGTATTTTTTATCGATGTTATCCGGTCATTGTTGTAAATTTTATCGATGTTGTCTATATATTTTTTTTTTAACTGGATTGAGGGTACTGCAGAGTTACCTCTGCATTTTAGCCTTTTTAGTCAAACCTCAACGCCCAATAACTTTCCTTTTAAATTGTCAACTCTTTATTCAAAATTAAATATTTTTGACACATTGTGGGAGCGCAGATTTTTCTTCAATTGGTGCTCTGACTTTCATAGAAATAGACTATCTTTCGATATATTACACTCAAATTTACAATATACATAATAATAATAAGTTAACGGATTTATCTGTGTAATGGCCATGGTGCCCATAATTAATTATGTATAAGTGAACATTTTTCCTGGTACGTATTGTTAATTTTTGATATTTCTGTTGCAAAGTCCACAAGCTCTGTCCTTAAAAAAACTGGTTTATCTAACCAAATTTTTAATTTGTCGTAGGCATCAAACCAGTGAGTTAAGGTCGGGTTTTTGACCTTCTCCGTTTACCCCATACATTTGAAGAGATTTGCTTCGGAGGACTTTTCATCTTACGGTTCAGCAATTCAACCCGTCGGGACACCGAGAACCGAACGGAGTTGATCTGCTCAGCGGAATATATACCAACTTTGGATACTCGACGTGAAATTTTGTCCTTATTAACCTTTTTCTTTCTTCCCTAACGTTGACGTGATTTTTTTTATATTATTGGCCCAGACGAGAAACTCAAGAAATAATCTAATTTTATTTATTTAAATTACATATTAATAGCAAAATTTTTATGTAAATATAATATTTCCTTTCCATTCTACTCAATTATAAAAGATTTTTTTTATCTTCGGGAAGCTTCTCCAAGTAAATAATCTTACCTTTTTTTTTTCCTCACCTTTTAATTACCTATTTTAATCATGAGCACTGATTTTTTTTGTCTACAAGTTTCTTTTATTATTATATTCCTTAATCATAATATTTAATCTTTATTTTATTAAATTGTTATTTCAAAATAAGTGAAGTTGGAGTCTGTTTTATTTCCCATACTCTACAGTAAGTAGATACAGTGTTTTGCAAGTTAAATATCTTGTGTTGTATTGTATTGTTTTGTAAAAACGGTGAAGGAAAACATCGTGAGGAAACCGGCATGTCCTAGAACCTAAAATTCGAAGACATGTGACATCTACCAACCCGCACTGGGCCCGCGTGGTGGATTATAGCCCATTCCCTCTCATAGAGAGGAGGCCGTGTGTCCCAGCAGTGGGAACATTATACGCTGCTTATGCTTATGTATTGTATAACGGGCTGGTGTCCGCAACTCCACGTCAAAGCGCTTATTTTGCGTGCTTTTCGTGTTGTAAATAAATTATGTGTGTTTAGTAAAACAGTAACACCCTGAACTTTAATGCAAGAACATAAAGATCACGTTAAGTACGAAGAGTGGATACTAAAACGTGCTCTCTTCTTCCTTCCGAAATCTTTATTAACCCATCATCGCTTAACATATCCCATAGCGAACCATGTTCCTAAACACACAATCAAATACATTTGCCGCTCCTTGCTTCAGTCACCCCCAAGACAAAAGCAAATAACCCTAGAGTAAAGGGCTCAGACTATTTACGACCGGCATATTGCGTTATAAAAAATGATAGCGGTTTTCTGCCGGAGAAGTCTCGTTTGCCGCTTATCGTCCAGACTGATAACGCAGGCCCGTAAAGGGAAGCGAGTCGACAAGAAATACTTAGCCTTATCTGTTAATATTGACGAAGAAGTATTTCATAATATTCAGACGGCTGTCAGCGAACTCGATTAGCCTTTTGTTTATCTACACAGCTTGCGTTTTGCCCAATTTTCCCCAGAGACTTAAGCGTTTGTTACATTCGCGCCCAGACGAAACATATTACAATAGAAGATACGACGGCAATAGAACCAACGAGTGTGTTTCTTACGCAACTCTTTTTTTTGTGATTTAACGAAAGATATTCCAACAGAATACGTTTAATCTTATCTCCAATTGCAATTCAGAAACATTCACTGTAATGAAGTGTACTTGTTCCAAATCCCAAAACTCCTTACTTAAATATTTTATGGGCAACATTATTTTAATTAAGGCTCAGTGCAGAACCCAGCGTTTTATTTTAAATTGAATTTTGTTACAATTGTTCGTACCTATCGTTGGCCACTAATTACTCAAGGGAAGCTAAGAATTATGAGTCTCGAGATAACGATGTTGGAAATTAACACAATTAAACACCGTCTTGAGCGTTTCTATCATATTTACAGGAAACTTATTATTTTTCTCCACTTAGCGTAGTTTCTTCCTAACTGTTTTGTTTAACTACGAGTATTATAATAGCTGAACTGAATTACCGGAATTAGTTCGACAAATATACCAGAAGAAATTAAGATTGATTACTTGGTCATCTTACCTAAAATATTAAGCTCCATCGAATTCTGAGTACTCATTCCGGAATTTCGAATTCCGAAAGTCGGGAATCTTTAAGTACCGATTAAGTTGATAAGGGCTTAACAAGATTGGCCGGAAAGAATTTGTAGCCGTTGAGTTATCCGAAGTGGGATAATCGGCGCACCATTGAGGCTTATCGTCGATGGCACTTGAACAATACAGATGAAATTCAAACAAGCGCCAGTCGATAATGCTCCGCGTCTTGATCGCAAATCAGGCACTTACCTCCCACGCTGAGCTCGGCGGTTCTACCATAAAACATTATATCCCGAGCGACGACAAACTTCCAAATCATATTTTACGTTACGTTTTTGTATTTACACAGTGTATTTCTCTCGCCTTTAAGCTAGAGCACGATACAGTAAGCCAGTGAAGCGCTGGGAACAGAAGATGGCAGACTTAAGACCACTTTATGCTTTCCACTGAGTGCACTACGGCATAAAGATATATTTTCACGCTGGCCGGCTCGGAGCACGGGCCCTATTTACTAATAGCTTGTATTAAAACATCGCATTAACATTTAATTATCTTAATTAGTTCATGTTTGTATTAATTAATCCGTTCTCGCGGTTTTTGTGCAGACTTAGGAAAGCTTTTAAAGACCTAAATATTTTAGCGCTGCACCCACGAAGCACAGTTTTGGGTTGGACTCTTGAAAGTTCAGAGTAAGAATCCAACTAATATTATAAATGCGAAAGTTTGTGAGGATGTTCGAATGTCTGGATGTTTGTTACTCTTTCACGCAAAAACTTAGACAACCGGATTTGGATGAAAATTGGCACGCATATAGTTTATAACCTGAATTAACAAATAGAATACTTTTTGTCCCGATCCCGTGGGACAATTATCAAACTACACGCGGGTGAAGCCGCGGGCATAAGCTAGTGTGGCTATATTATTCACTCATGGAAAAAAGCGTCGTTTTTATAACGTTTTCAAGAAAAAGAGAACATTTTCTTAGTTATTTATTCTCTTCACCGTCTACGAACCAATATCCTTCGGAGCCATGAAACTATTATGTTTCGTAATGGTTAATTTCCTTGATACTCCAATATCAATTGACCGGAGAAAATAGTCTGGAGCATTATTATAGCGAGAATAGCAATACAATAAGTTATGTTGAGAAATGAAGGTGAAAAAAATAACAATCATATTCTTTTCGATCTGAGGGATATTTTCTAGAGCTAATAAATATACTCTGTCTAGCTGTTTTTTTTAGTTGCTATATAATATCTAACAATTTTTCTCAAGTTAATGCTTGACTTGCTAACAAACTACCAATCACACTGGATCCGCATGAGGCCCCTGTCCCAGCAGTGGGCACATTAAAGGCTGTGTTCTTGACTTACTTGATTATTTTTACCGGCAATATTTCGTCTTATACAACTACAAACAGAACCAGTTCTTTTGTTAAATGATAAACATCGAGGATCGAAACAAAAATTTATTTGCGACTTCTTCTTTAAATTTCGGTTCATTCAGTAAACTCCTTCTTATTCATGTTATACAACATTATTTTTAATATAAGCGAAACCTGAATATAGTTTGTTCAGAATAAGCAACTGAATCGATTCCAATCATTTTTAAACCATATTATGTTTTTCCCAAAAATATTATAAAAAGGCTACAAGTTGGACACCGAGCGACACTAAGTACCTATCGCAATCATTTAGGTACCTACTGCCAAATTATTTTTATCAATGTACTCATGAAGACGCTGGAGGCGCGCCGCGTGGTTACCACGTTTTTGTGCTGACAACCAGGTAACAAAAGAAGCTTATAACTTTGTGGTTTTACATGATACCGTTTTGAAATTTTGTACATAGATTCTTTACTTAATAATACTAGACACGTGTTTCAGATTTCGCATATATTAAAACTAATGTTGTATAGTTCTCCTGACCGTTTTTGGTCACGGCGGCGGCCAATCTTAGCCATCGGCGCGGGGGATATTAAGTGCACAAGTGTGTGCGCAGGCACAGGTGCACTCTCTGTTCCTTTACCGTCATAGTCCCATGGGATGACATTCTCACACGACCAGAGAGAGGACCAACGGCTTAACGTGCTTTCCAAGGCACCATCCCGGCCAAACCAAACCAAAACTCCGGGCTACTCCTGAGGAATTACTAATGGAAAAACCCAATAGAAATTTTCCCGACCCGAGAATTGAACCCAAGTCCCCACACTCAGCAGTCGCACTTGTGACCACGAGACCAACGGAGCAACACGGAGAACAGTTTTGTTTGATAGATTAAAATTTTCACAAGGCAAGCCTGTAACAGTTGTACCTATATTACGGTGCCGGCCGGAGACCTTTCAGTTTCGTCTTGCGGCACGATCAGACTTTGATCACAATATTTCACCGGTCCGGTTCGGTTGCTTTTTGATCCGGTCGGCTTGCGACTTACACGCTCCGGCAAATTTAATAATTCCTCAAAATCCTGCAAGTGATGTTTCGAGGTTCGGATTTCAGATAGCCGTCTCTGGTTCAAACTTTGACGTATTTTAGTAGGAGGCGTGCTTTTGAGTTATATTGCTTTACGTAACTGGTTTTGCAGGAGTTTTTGGATATATTTTAGCTAACTGGTTACGTATCCGCTCACTCTTTCATCATCATCTGACTAGCCTTTTCCCAATATTCCCGACTCTAATCGATTGTATATTGAAAGCTGAAAATCGATTGATGGGGCTAATAATAGGCTCTTTTTTCAGGTCAGGCCTGATTACGGGTACTTTATTGCATATTTACTGATTCGCATTCTTCTTTGCAAAAAGAATTTTTAGGCTCTAACGACTGTGCGGATTGTGGATGTTTGTCACACGGATAGAACATGACTTGAGTCAAGATATTTATTGTGCCGGTGGTACGATACTATGGCAGTCTTCTCTACGTCTAATATTTGACCTAAAAAATGTCATTATGCTGATTATCGCCCTTTTCCAACTGTCTCCTTTATGCTACCATCATCTTCATCATCTAACTAGCCTTTTCCCAACTATGTTGGGTTCGGCTTCCAGTCTAACCGGATGCAGCTGAATACCAGTATTTTAAATGGAGCGACTGCCTATCTGACCTCCAGAACCCAGTTAGTACTGGATAATACGATACCCCTTGGTTAGACTGGTTGTCACACTTTCGGGACACTGACTACCTGTAACGACTGTCAAAGATCTACAAATAGCAGCCGGGACCAACGGCTTATCGTGCTTTCCGAGGCACGGAGGAAACTCGGTATGTAATGGGCGGTAACCCATCCATGGACCAACCTAGACAAGCGCGGCTTAACCTTAAGGTCGATCCGAGTGGCTGTTATTATTTTACCACGAGCTCCTTCCGCTCACTCCTTACTAGTTTAAAAAATCGTCTTCGTTGGCCAGCATCGTTCTACATATATCTCCAGCAATACATTTCATGACAATATGTCCCTAGATTATTAAAGCACCAGAAGCTTTCATGCAGGTACAAATATTTTTGGAATCTCTACTTTATTACTTACATTGAAGATTGAAATGAGATCGTATCCAGGTATCCAGATACTTGAACCCTCATATTCTCATCGCTTTATTATCTGCCGAACAGAGGGAGATACTTCTGTGTATTTTCAAACCGTAACAATACATGCATCCCCAGAAACTGCAATACTACAAAGGGAGCAATACATCGGGAGCGATACAATTCAACAAAAATGCAATTTTGATACAAACTCACACAATGGGTACACTAGAACCTTGTTATCAATATCATTCGGTACTGGGAAGAAAATGTCCCCTTATTGCCGTGTTTTTCACGAACAAAATGAGAGAATGTCTTTGAAATCCTTCTTTGGGAAGGAAGTCGTGAAAAACCTTTTGTTGTTCAAAGACTAATGAGCTCCTAAACACGACAGATCAAGGAGGTTTCATTACAACTGAGCTGTCGTAGCGGCGGCAACAAATTCAAGAAAAAAATAAAAAAGGTGCCTGCACTATTTTAAAACCGAATGTAGGAATTTTATACACTGTTTTAAGCTTTCACGGTTTACAACTAAACTTATACTGTCACTTACGGGATATCTTCCGTGATTGTTCATTATTTTGAGCTCCCGATATTTCGGCGCTGTTGCTTAGTGTCGAGTTCCAGTATTGCGCGTAGCAAATGACAAACAAAGAAAAAGGATAGATAGATTTGTCTGCTCTTAACAATTTATTTTCCATCCACCCGCATTCTCCAGTCAACCCGCGATCATGGCGCTTGCAACAGCGCCGAAATATCGGGAGCTCAAAATAATGAACAATCACGGAAGATATCCCGTAAGTGACAGTATAAGTTTAGGAGTTTTGTTCCTAAGAAGATACAGGACTACCACAGAACAGTAATTATTTATTGAACCAACTATCTAAATGCATAATATGTCATACATTAAGTAAAAACTCTCTTAAAAACACAATTCTTTACATGACACATAATATTATTATAATTAACAAAACTTTCATCTCTTTAACGAGCAAGTTTTAATCACAAAATAAATTATATTTTCTAAGACAAAGCGTTTACCACTTATATTTAATATTACAGGGTTTCACACCTAGAAGCTTAATTATAATGAAGACTTTTATTACATTTATTTTATCTTTATATTCAATTTTGTATTTAATTTGTACTGAGACTAGGTCCAAAATAGACAGAAGGCCAACATCCCATAGTTTCTATGGCAACAAGGAACCTTAACAATGATGACGTCATCAGCATATCAGACCGTGACTGTCAATTGTTTAACGTGATACATCATGATTGCTACATTGAACGGTCATAGGGGAATAGTCCCTTAGAAACTAAGCTTATCAAGATCATAGGTGACGACAGGGTGACAGCCAGTGATAAGCGCATAGGATGTTACTGCCGTGAGCATAATAACACTGCATAAGCTGTGAATCACTTAGTTACATGTCTTAGGCAACCAGATTCGGCCACCTAAAGGATAACCTATATTTCAAACAGTTATATTCAAAACAATCAGTATTGGTGATACAGGCTTTGCATATTTTGGGACCATGTAAACCTTTTTGTAACATTCTTGGCAATAAAGTTTTTGTATTTGTATTAATACTCAATACTTTATTGCATTCCACATGTAGCAGTTCCACATGTAGTTCAACAGCATTGATTGCACTAAGTTGTTCACTTTAGAAATTCGAATTTTGAAATAGGCTACTGAATACAGAACAGTGTACTGTGTACAATTACGAGTACTAATATGTATACACGAAGTAACTTTTAAAAGTGATTCTCTCCTACTAGAATCAAATAGATCAATAGATTTACGTTTTCACGAACATAGTATTTTGAAAGCCTTACTGTAACGAAAGAGGTCTTGTCTCAGAAAATCGCTTTTGAATTTTGCTAAATATGTATTTATTTATTATTTTAATTTATAAGTGCTCATGAATATATAATACCTGTTATATATAATATGGACCATTACAGTAGGCAGAAATTAGGTACAAAGCGCCACATGCTACGATCCTTACGTAATCCTTTTGTTTCGTCTTACGAGTAATTAACCAGCACCCCGTATGCGAAACACAGTTTTTTGCCACAATCTGAAGGATTTTGAACAATATCTGCAATCCATTGCTTCATATTGTTGTCAGATATGTCAGGATTTACTCTGTAAGGCTCGTACATCATGTGGGCAGACCAAGGGTTTCGTGCTATGAAAACACACTGGATGCGATACACTGTTTCTAGCAAACTAACGAATTACTTGAGATTACAACTCAACACAATAACACGGGCACAATGAATCCGGTACAGTTACAAGACGTCTTAACTCCGCCGCGATCCGACACTGAATGTCGTCCTCCCTCGAGTTGGACATCAGGGCTCTGTACAAGCACGCTGTGTTGTGACTTCCAAGTAGGTAGCGTGATTTCACCACTGCACACTGGCGCGCTTTCCAATTTATTTATGTCCGTACTAATGACTGGATCCGACATAGTTGAAAACTACGTCTACTCGACACTGAAAATAACGCAATGAATATTGCATAACTGTCAAAAAGAATAAATAGCATTGGAATTGAGAGTGTCTTACGCAATTACCCCGCTGACCTTTTGAAGGAGATACAATTACAAGCCTTCTTAATTTTTCGGTTTACTCTGTATACATATGCCTCCCAATTCAATTTAAGCTACTTTCATACATTGCCTAAAGCATAACTGTTATTACATTGCCATATTATTATTGCTAACATCATTCCAGTAATTGTAGCTAGGCTTAGAACTAAAACTAATTATGCTCAACTCGTTATTAAACAGTACAAGAAGGTCCAAAGGGTGTCGTGCCATGAATTATTTATTCTCTGAAAATGGTCCTGACTAGTGAACAAGTAACCCACTAAAGAAATAATCTTCACTTGTAATATTCGCAAGGACATCATTATTTTGTACTTCAGTTTTCAACGCTGTTTATTCAAGTTTCTGAATTGATTTTCATAAATTATTTGCTTCGAAAATAAACTTATAATTTTATTTTTCGTGCTTTTTGTTGCGAGTAATGGAGTAGCGGCAATTAAAATTTTGCTTGTTTTCTAAACAGGCAATTGACATTTTAACAGATCGCTTTAGTCACTCAGTTGCAGAAAAAGGCGCACTTGAAGTAAAAAACTTACTTACCAGTTTAATTTCAAACCTCATACAAAATATCACTTGTATTGTTATGAGACATTTATAATTTGTTATCACATAAATAGCAGGAAATTATTAATCGGAAGAATAATATACTGAATTGGCAACTATTATACCAAGTAAGTAACTATTTATGGGAAATTATTAATCGGGCGAATAAAAATTGAATGGGTGGTTAATATACTGAATGGGCGACTATTATACCAAGTAAGTAATTATTTCTCCGATCATTGAGGCAAGGAGAACATAGGAAGCTAGAGCGAGCGAAGCGAGCTCGGGACTTATGGCAACCCGACTCGGACAGTTTAGGTTCGAAGGGGATGGCGGGGTCTAGTGAGCGAGCTACTTTATTTTTGAATACCACTTGTAGAAAAAAAAAACAAAGCAGAATATTTCCAGCAGTTATGTACTTTTAGCTGGAAAGTATTCCGAATAAATTTACAGGAAATCTTTTAAAACAAAACGAATTTTCTTAAGCACAATTAAATCTTTCAAAATATGAGACCCGAACTTTCCGTGAATGAATAATCATAAGCATAATATTTTCTCCTCAGATCCATCTATTTTTTTTTTTTTTTTTTTTTTTTAACGTGGTAAAATCATCAACTGAGTCCTCCCACCCAGGGCAGAGCGGGAGGGACTGTCAGACTTGTACTGACTAAAATCCACGGTGTCCTTCAGTAGCCCTTTATGTTCCAGGGTCACGGTAATTCTATGAGTCCCGCGACCCCGGCAGGCTTTGGCCCTCTAGAGGGGGGCCCCGTCATTATGCTGACACTCTTTGAGGCGCGCGTGGAACACAACGCGCCGTCGACCCGGGCATGGTCCATGGTCGGACAGCGAGTCGCCCATTACTCGCCGCCCGCATGCCCGCGCCTACGGTGGCCGGAGATCGTCTGCCG
This sequence comes from Noctua comes, assembly GCA_963082995.1. Classification (NCBI taxonomy): domain Eukaryota; kingdom Metazoa; phylum Arthropoda; class Insecta; order Lepidoptera; family Noctuidae; genus Noctua; species Noctua comes. The sequence continues at coordinate 8,437,057 of OY720280.1, read as the reverse complement.
ACGTCCGGCGCCGTGGGCGTCTACCACTGCGGCTGGTGTGGAGGGAGGACGCTGTCCTCTCCCTCACGCGGCCCGCCTCCTCCTTCGCGAGCATGACTGCTTCGCAGAAGGAGGCGACCGCTTCCCACTCCGTCTCGCCCCGCAGCATGGCCTCGACCAATGCCGGGCGCGAGAGGGCTCCGCCTATCGCCGCCGTGAGGACACGGCGGTGCTCTGCCCAAGCGGAGCAGTCCTGCACCGTATGCTCCACCGTGTCCTCCGGGCGGTCCTCGCAGTGGTGACACCCAGGCGTTTCCTCCTTCCCCATATGACACAGGTACCTCCCGAAACTTCCGTGTCCGGTGAGGACCTGCGTCACGCGGTAGGTCAGGACGCCGTGACGCCTATCCAGCCACTCCTCAAAGAGGGGTCTTACCGCCGCGATTGCGGCGTGCCCGGACCTCGGTTGCGACAGTCGTTCCCTCCATACTGCCCTGAGATCGCGCCGGAGCTCTTCCCGCCGCGCCTCGACTTGTCGAGGTAGCAGGGATTCGCCCCGGCGCTGCGCCTCCACGCGCCACTCATAGAGGCGCTGGAGGGCAGTCGCCTCCAGATCCCAGGGCAGCAAGATCCATCTATTTATATTAATTTAAAAGCCGTCACAGAAATGTCACGCAATTCCATTTATGTCTCGAGTAATTAAACGTACAACGAGAACCCTCCATATTGGCGAGATAATATGATTAAATTTAATTAACATAATTAAGCATATTAATTAAAAGCAAATTAATGAGGAGAAGTATTGTTTTTATATGTTTTGTGTGTGTATTTTATGAGACGTGTTCACTCTGTGTGACCTCGTGGGATTCTTTATGAAAACAACGAGTGAAATGTGTTAATGAATTAACATTTTAATTATGTGTCATCGCACTGAACTAAAGGTCCTATCATATTAGCGCTGCGATGTGTAACACGACGGGGCGCTGCCCCGCATGACTAAATATTCTTTGTATGAGATTCTGGAGCAGACGATGTATGACGTAGTTACGTAGTTGATGTAGAGGATGATGTAAAAAATAACACAAAATAAATAACACAAAATATTACGCCTGTAGATTGTAAGAGACTGGAAAGGAAACTGAGGACGTACTTGCAATTACCTGCTTCTTGGACCGTTTTCGTTTGTAGATAATTACGAACGAAAACTGTGAACAATAACAGTGTGGTCGTACCTTTACAACAGAGCAAAAACTTCACAAGCCTTTGAACGACAAAAAACTTGTATTGTTAACGCAAAAAAATTAAAGCATAATTTTTAAACAAAACAAACAAGTTTTGTTTTGTAAAGCTATCTCGCCTTTGTCTCACAGAAATATTTTACACTCAGTGTTTTATTGTAGTTCGTATTCTTTCTAGTTTATTTTTCGCAGATAGTTCGCAAGATTTACCAGATGTAGACAACAGAAAACATTTAAAAAAATTAAATTACTTAAGTGCGATAAATTCGAAATACTGCAGCGTTTTCAATAGAAAATATGACCACGATTAACTTCAGATAACGCTTGCAATAAAAAAAATAAAAAAATTCAGTCGACTTGATAACCCCCTCCTTTTGGAAGTCGGTTAAAAATAGTATTTATTTGATTCTGAGTTCTCGTGACCCATAAACGCAAGAAGTTTAAATTATATAATATTAATTATGAAGTACCCCAACCCTTCTAGAAACGTCCGACACAGGACGTCTCTTAAGTAATTAATTTTTCATAATTACCTATAATAAATTATATTGAGTGGGGAACTCATTATTATTTATCAAGACTTTGCAGTTCTGCTTCGAGGATTTACGTCCGGTTTACTTTTCGTGAACACAAAAGGCTTGCATTGAAAATGAACAAAGTCCCTAATCTGGGTGTGTCTGGGTCTGGACGAAAATAAATAGCAATACTAGTGCAGACTAATAGGTATGAAACACACATTAGATATTTGCGCTCTGTAGTAGGTACCTATTTTTAACTAGAAGCTAAAGTGACTTCAAGGAATTGTAATTTGTTCTGCAAATTCCTTGTGAATAAGAAACGTTGAAAGTAACTCCTCTTAAAATAGAACGTTTCCACGTACCCACATAATTATTCAGTCTACGAATATGTACGACTTATAATAAACTTAAACGAAATGCGAACTAGAAGCAGCTCACGGTTGAGATTTCATAGGAAATGTTAGAAATAGCAATCACGATGTATAAAATACTACGAAAAAGATAATTTGAGACATAGAGAAATAGCTTTAGTTTATTCCTACGGCATTGGTATCACAACGCAACAATAGCAACGGCAGTGACTCAAGTTGCAGGTTGTTGGTTCGAATCCAGGCACGCACTATACTAAGTGTAATGTATTACATCACACTGCTCTTCAAACGGTGCAGGAAAAAATCATTAGAAAATCGACACGTCCTAGAACCCAAGACGTTCTCCAATCTGCACTAAGCAATGTGTGTGGTTGCAGCTTACTCACAGAGAACAGCGTTCACATTATATTATAGGTAAGCTGATTGTGACAGAAACACCATACTTAAGTCACTCCTGACGGAAAATCAGAAAGTACATAACACTACGTCTTACCTCACACAATCGTTTTTTTAAACAAAAACCAATTAAACTTTTTTTAAACAAGTTTTTATAACAATTAAAAAAAGGAAATTTGGTTTATCTATCATCGTGGAAAGTGTATACTGAGTTTGGTGTCCGTGCTTTTAACCGTTGACGAATTATCTCATGATGAAGTGGCGATCCTGGCTGCAGGATCAACTAATATCTGTCATTAAAGATATTGTCACCAGAAACAAAGGTGTGTGCAAAATTTCAGCTCAACCGGTTGGGGGGAACTGGTTTGAAATTTAGTTGCAAGATTTGACCTTACAAGAACTTACAAGGCATAAAAGCCTATAATAATAGCACGCATCCCAAAACAACCTACTCATATTCCATCATAATCGCTCAAAAGGCAACATTTCTTAGAGTCATATAAAAGTCTCTCTTAGTAATCATTTCCTACAAAAACTCCTAATGCATGGGTGCTTCAGTTTCATGTGTATTATAACAAAAAACGCGCCACTAAACGTAACTGTTCGGCTTACGACCTTCGGGCCATCAAGACGATTGCTGTCTGGTCTGGCTGCTGACTCGAAGCCGACTTATATTTTTGGATGTTTGTGTGAGAATGTATGTTTGTTACTTCTTTTACGCTTTAATGGCTGGATGGATTTGGATGAAAGTTGGAACTCAGCTAGACTATAGACTAAACTTATAAATTTTTTCAATAGCCTTGAATGTCCCACTACTGGGCAAGGTTCCCCCATATCCTTCCAGATACTCTTCTCCTGCGCCACCTCGAACCAGCCTTCGTGATGCGCGTCTAGATCATCTCTGGCGAGATGACCGGCCCATGGCCGGTCCCAGCAGCGGCGCCGTCCATCCTCAGGCATGCATCGTGTTGAAACCTTTGCCCAGCGGTCGTTATGCATGCGGCTCACAAGGCGCGCCCAATCCCATTTGAGCCTGCCAGCCTTTTTGCTTACGTCTGCAATTCCGGTTTTTGAGCGCAGCGTAGTGTTTCGTATTTTATCTGCTCTCTGTACACACAGAATGCTGCGCTCCATTGCTCTTTGGCAAATTCCAAGGCGGGACTATTGCGATTCGGTGAGTGACCAGCTCTGAGCAAACTTATACATAGTAATTTTTAATCAGGTAAATGTATTAGAGGTTTTCTAGAATGCGAGTAGAACCGCGTCGAACAGCTAGCTCTTATTTATTTTTAAAACACGTTCTTTCGAACGTACTTCAACATTGAATTTTTTCGTCTTCATATGTTTGTTTATTGATGATATTACTAACTTAATTGGAGTCTTTATTTCGATTTAACTTATAAGTTATTGCTTCACAAACTTCTGAGCAACTGGCAGAGTCGAGAAAGTTTTGATTCTCCCGGGATGAGAAGAACTTTATGTTCTTTTCCTGGTTCTAACTTAGGTTTACCTTTCTGCTTTGCTAAAATTGCCATCTTAGTCGTGAAAACTTATGGCTGTGTTAAAACGGATAAAATCTTGTTATCATGATTGTATTTCAGTTTTTATACTGTTTTAAGCTTTCACGGTTTACAACTAAACTTATACTGTCACTTACGGGATATCTTCCGTGATTGGTGATATCGGGAGCTCAAAATATTGAACAATCACGGAAGATATCCCGTAAATGACAGTATAAGTTTAGTTTTTATACTTTTTAAAATCTGCATGTTCTAGGACCAACAATTCGATGACGTATGGTATCCACCACAAGCCCTTGTAGTTTATTACAGATCACTCCCTCTCACATATAAGAAACCTGTGACCCAGCGCTGGGACCATTAAAGGCTGATCATCCTTATGCTACATTTTATATTTAATCTAACATTGTGAAACCGCCTTAACAAACAATCTCATTTTCCCATACATGTAATAATAGTAGACTATATTTCTATTAGTAACTAACTTATGACCGCAGCTTCGCCCGCGTGGAATTCCGTAATTGTCCCACCAGATCGTACTACCGGGATAAAAAGTATCCTATGTGTTATTCCAGGTTATAAACTATATGTGTGCCAAATTTCATCCGAATCCGATCAGCAGTTTTTGCGTGAAAGAGTAACAAACATTCAAACTTTCACATTTATAATATTAGTAGGATTAACACAGACTGGAGCTTTACCTTGAATCAAGAAAACACGTGTAAGTCTACTCATGTTTATGCAAGACCTGCTTCGTACCTGCTTAGGAGGTATAAGAATATACCGACACGCGTTTTCAAAAAGATATTTGTATATCGTCTCATTAGTTTCACAGTAAACGCGTAGATATTCCATTGAGGCGTACTGCTTAAAGGCCTTAGCACGAGCGCGCGGTGAAAACGTAATGTAAATACATCGATTTTTGAATCGTTAAAACAATTATCTTACAACAATTTAGTTTTTTTTTTCAAGAAACACAATCAGCATCATCCATAGACATGAATTCATTCTTAAAATTATGAAAATATTGTAGGGGCGCCGACACATCATTTTGTATTCGTCGTACGCGCAGCGCTCGGCGACTCCAGTTCGCCCGCAATAGCTATACAATAGCTATACACGCTGTTTCAACGTAAATAAGTACTCTCTTGTAATATTTGTAACACGTTTCGCAAGTAAAGAAATATCCAAGTTCCGTCGCATTTCATTTCTCTCCATACACACACACCTAAAGACAACATATACACGCACACAAAATTGGTGACCCCGACGTGATCTAAAAAGTCCCGACGTGATCTAAAAAGTGCCGACGTGATTTTTAAAGATATTCAAATGTAAAACAAATGTTTTTAATTTTAAAATCGAAAGTATTTTCGATACGCTTACACACGCTCGTGCTAGGACCTCATAGAACAGTTTGAATATTACGAAACCTTCTATGTTTAGCTCGCACTCAATGCTGATATCGTTACGACGCAAACGTATTAACTCAAGCAGACACCATATATACCTATTATTAGCGTGATCATCTTAGTGCTTATCTTGTAAAGGTCGCCAGCTAAGTGGTTTGACGCTAGAATGAGCACAGATAATAAGGTCATTACTTTGTTCGTATGGAATAAAAGAGACACTTTGTCTACGAAGATAAATCTTTCGCGTATCCTTCTAAGTCCCACATGTGCGTTATAAGTCTAAGAATAATCCTTTACTTTAAAACTATTGTGTATCCGCCTTATTTACGATAGACTCAGCCGCGTGAATCGTGCTGGAACGCGCCACTGGAGGTTTTTACACAGAAATACTGCTGCGCAAAGATACTCCATTTCAATTATGTTATGTACTGAGTGGAAGAAGGCAGTCGAGAGACTAAAGTGAACGGATAATGTACAATATACACGTTCTATTTCAGATCTTAATGTTAAACGTTTACGATAAGAAGCTAAGAAATACAATTTAGCTCAATCCAATTGTGATATATCTCGGTGTTGAGAGAGAACGATTTTATTTTAATGCGAGGTTAACGACGCGCCGCTCCTACCAATATACGAAAATCGCTTCTCCATTGTGAAAATTATGTAAAAGAAAAGATTTTATTGTTATCGTTCGCGTTGAAACGGCCCGGATGATTATCGTACCTCTCGCTGTCAAATAATTTAATTTATACTTACTTTGGGTAAGTGCCAAAAGTTTTTGATTGGCTGCTATTATCTTTAATTTAAAATGCCATTAGTGGAACATCTAGTATTATCTAGGTATGTTGTTTATTCTGATAGCCGAAAGGAGTTCATTCGACTGTCGGCGACTGGCTGACGGCACGGTTGGTGCAGTGGCTGAGCGATTGGCTGCTGCGCTGCATGTCGTGGGTTCGATACCCGCACGGATAAATATTTGTATGATCTACAGGTAGTTGTTCCGGGTCTGGCTGTTACCACGATACAGGAGAAATTCCTAGTGTGGGGCAAAACCATTAAACTTTATGCTGATGAGTTCTAGCTCAACAGTCAGCAGGACCAATACTCAGCAACGGGCCCGCAGCGTATCAAATTAAGCCATCGCCCGACGAACAAATTATCTCGGCTAGCTCAAACAGACGCGAATATCGTCCACCCAAAGCGGTAGCTTCAAATGAACCGGTCATACCCTGATCAAAGCGTTCATATATTTGTTCAGGTTATAATGAACTGTCTGTCTGAACTGTGGCGGGTTTCTGCGAACGAGCGTCGCAAACATTTGTGACCCTCGCGGGATCACTAATGGGTTCCTGACCCTTTGCGCGGCTTTTTCATAAAACAGTCAAAATGCTCGGTAGCGCACGTAAAGCTGCAGATATAAACTTACGGTAAATGCTCGTAGTGTACCCGGGTAATGGATTAAGTATCCAGGATTAGTACGTAAAAGTAAAATGGGTTGGTAAAACTTTTATAGTATGAGGTATGTTTGTGTTTTAAACGTTCATGTTTGTACGTTTCAAAGCATATTTCAGCTGTTTTCAAAAAAATACATATTAATAATGAAGTTGGCAAGTATGCAGTGTTTTAAAATTATAGAATGAATAAAAATAAACATTTATATTCAGCACAACCGCAATACAGTAGGTGAAGAATCAATGTTTACTACCGCTACGATTGTCTGCTACGATAAAAGTGCTACGCTAGCTACGCCGTAGTACTCGTAGCAAAAGTCATAGCACGTCAACAATCCTACACTCTTTGTGGGCTCAGATTTCCAACACTATTCTGCGCGGCATATTTAAATTTTATATAACGTTACGTTTGTCGTTCCCCGTTTTATATCCATTTATTCAATTATCGGTATAGTGTCAAAGACAATTTACACCTCCATACTAATATTATAAACTCCAATTTTTTTTTTTTTATGCACCTTCTTTTGACCTGAATCAAGTCCTGAGGACAGAGATGAGGTCGACGATGGAACGATTCTAACGATGAACGATTAGACTCCATAACGACAACGGATTTGGACAACATTTGTCACATGAGTAGACCATGACCTGGCTAAGAACATCGGATAATTTAAATCCCGGAAGTAAGATCTCGTAGGATACCATTCCTTGATTAACAGCTCGTCTTGTTATAAGTTTATAACAAACCAAACACTTTTACCCATTCCATTTAAACTTCAACTGTCATAGTAATAGGTTTGCATATCGCACACATCGCCGACTCTTCTCGGTCAGTTCATCCCATCAGAATGCAATAGGCGTTCGGCGTGCGCTCAGTTCCGTGAAAAATTGACATTCTTCTTCGAACTACGGCCCACTGCGAAGCTAAAAGGAAATGATTTGATTTATGCAGTATAGAAACTTTTACATGCAGAACTATTTTATAAGGTTAGGTATGTGACAAGACTTTTAAGAGCCAGAATAACCTCAAATTGTGTTTTTTTTTAATAGCTCTCGTTTTAATATTACTGAAGCATTCTCTTTATGATTAATGTATAGCAAAGTTGAGGACTGCTTCTAAGGTGTATCTGTTTCGGAGACACGATTCCATAAAATTTTCTCGATAGAAAAGTACCTCAAAGTTAGCTCTAAAATGAATTATAAATGGATAATATTCAATTAAAAACATTAAAGCTGAAAAACGACATGACCCCAAATATTTTTTGTGTTTTAATGCAAAAAAAAAACATACATTTTTACTATTTTCAATCATTGTTTTAAATAATGGTTTTTATTTCCATGAACATTTAAAAACGAAATGCTTCTAATCTGTAAAACTTAGTACGGTAAAATACGGCAGTGCAAGTATGTATTTCAATTTCAAAATGAAACGTTTGTAAAAGTCAGCGGCGGGTCAGTGAGTAATTGAGTTGCTGCAATGACGGAGCACTTTTTGTACTGTTTGTTTGTAACGTTTAACATAAAATCAATAATCGAGGGCATTCTCTACAATAATGGGTTTAGGATGCTGATGGGGTTGCCGCGGTACTGTAGTGCATCAGGGATGTTTGCGGAGGCCAACACCGACTGCTTCAGAGCAATAGTGCGCAGGAGAGTGGCCTCCTTGCACCGTGTGCGGGGCAGCTCCAATGACCTTCTAAACACCATAACAGAAAGGGTTGAGTGTCCTATTGTGGGGCACTGGAATAAGGTACACAGTTCTGGTGGAGTCCTTTTTAATGTAAGGTAATTAGATAAATTGTATAAGTAGGTATAAAGCACTAACATAGTTTTAAGCTTTACTAACAATTTTATACGGAAGTGAGAGAGAGTGTATTGTTTAGCAGATTGACCCATTACGCGATGTTAGTTGCAGCCATAGTTATACGGACAATTTAAGTTCACAGTCATTTTGCTAAGCAATCAGTTTTCCTGTAGGAAATCCAATCTTTTCACATCAGCACCATGTTGTTTATGGTATCTAGGTTGTTTTATGCTAGCTTACGAAAACACCAATCACGATCGGATCCACCAAAAGGAAAGTGGAAAATCAATCGATTCTATTTTCGGCCATCCCTACGTCCTTCCTATGCAAGTTCGATAAATAATTTAATGGCAGTGCGCCCGTCCGCAGGGCTGTCACTGGCAGCGCCGCACTCATTTGTCAACGACGTGATATAACAGGTTAGCAGACAGACGGCCATTTGCATGCCCCTATCTACGAAGTTAGCTTCGTAACGTTGGTACGTTGGTATCACATTTTGTAACTAACTTGGTAATGGGTGACGCTGTGGCGCTGTTCGTATAATACTGCTATTAATTTCATTGTCTGGTTAGTTCGCGAAGTTGTGGTAAATGCAGTGCATGCGCGTCTTATGACTTAGGGAGTTTTTAAATGGAATAACTATGCAGTTTGTGCGGTAGTACAGGAAGAGACTAAGTATTGAAACGAGTCGAGTGTACTTGCCCCGCGCGCAGCGCGGTTGTCTGTACTTACCTACAACCCGACCCTTTTTTTACGAGGAGCGGCGGGTGTCGGGTGACCGACACGGCGTATAAACAAAAAGTTTCTATGAACTGATAGTAAACTAATGACTGTTTACTCAAGTGTATGGACCAAGCTTCACAACGCAAGTTGTTTCGTAACTTTGAATGAATGTCATTGTTTTGATAAGGCAAAACAAAATAAAACTTGTATTATTTCAAAATTTAAAGCGGTGACCCTATGTTTTTTTTAACTTTAATTATAGCCGTACTCAGTAGGCATCAAATGACATCAAAATAGTTACCACTCTTCAAACAAAGTTTTGAAATACGAATATTAATAACATCGCCTGGACTAAATTTCTAGTCAAAACAAATACCTACACTACGTAAGTAAATCATTACACACCTTCGAATTCTTAACTAAATGGTATGGAATTGGTACCAAATCGTTCGTAATTAATCACGCTTTATGGTTAATTCACAATGACTAAGTACAAACTAGCAATTTAATAGTTATATCACGTTTTTAGTCATTTAAAGATTTTTCAGACAACATTATATATTATTCCAACATCAAATAAAACTTGTATTATTTCAAAATCTAAAGCGATGACCCTATGTTTTTATTAACCTAAATTATAGGCTAACTCAATATGCATCAAATGACATCATAATAGTTCCCACTCTTCAAACAAAGTTTTGAAATACAAATAATAATAACATCGCGTGTACCAAATTTCTAGTAAATTTTTTTACCTACAACGCTCTGGCGCAACGTAAACAAATTATTTCACAACTTCGAAACCTTATCTGAATGGTATGTTATTGGTACCAAATTGTTCGTAATTAATCACGCTTTATGGTTAATTCACAATGACATAAGTACAAACTAGCAATTTAATAGTTTTGTCACGTTTTTATAAATTTTTAAATTTTTCTGACTAAATTATAACCTAACTATTGATCTCATCATCCAATTTACGATCGATTCAGAATTTACATGTATCATTAGAAAGGCCGTTAAAACAGGAACAAAAAGGTATATAATATTACTTACCAAACAAATAACAAACTCCAACAACTATCACTTCAAAACACAACCACAGAAAAAATAAATACCAAATAATTCACTCAAAATTCTACTTTTTCCACAGCGTATAAAATTTTTCGTAAGCCGATTGGAAACAATGCCATCTGTCTTAAAAATGAGGTATTTCAATGGCTTTCTATCAGTACAAGAACGAAGGATGTCGCTTCGTTAGAAAAATTCTAAAAAATAAAACAGAGTGCGCTGTCAACAAAAATAAAAAGTAATAATAATAGTGTGCCAAAATTGGGCGTTGGGCAGTTGACCGTTTTCGTTCCGGTCCCAATTTTGGCACTTGGTCAGTTTAGGGGATGAACTTAAAAGCCAATCCATTTAATTATAAATGTAAAAGTCACTCTGTCTGTCAGTCTGCCATCTTTTCACTCCTTAACGGATTTCTATGTGGAACACAGCTATTAGCAGTTAGATATAACAAGAGGTAAAATAACTGTTATTAGCTTATACTGTCCCACTGCTGGGCAAAGGCTTCCCCCAACTCCTTCCATGAGGTCTTTTCCCGTACCTCCCCGCGGTACGCATTTGGATCGTCTCGCCACCTCTTTCTGGGCCGGCCTCGGCGGCGCCGTCCGTCTTCCGGCAACCATCGTGTGGAGGCTTTTCCCAGCGGTCATCGTGCATGCGGCTGACGTGACCCATCCAATCCAATTTTAACCTAGCAGCCTTCTTGCCAACGTCCACTTTGCCCGTTTTGAAACGCAGCGTGGTGTTTCGAACCTTTGACACCCAGAATGACGTAAAAATTAGAATACTTTTATCCTTTTAGTACGTTTTCGTGGGGTAATGCCCGATATAAATGCTGGCGAACCGATAGGCAAATGCAACCTACAAAGGTAATATTTTAAGTATCTAATACCATTATTTGCACAAGAAGCCTGAGTGACCGTTTTTGGTAAAATTTTCATCATTATATCATACTATCCGTATCGTTATAGAACACAAAAGACACGTGGCGAAACAAATCCGAACTCATTTACAGGAAAGCACATCACAATTCTCGAACGGTCAATCAAGAATGTTCTTTTACGTATTCAATCGTTCGCAATTACACCAAAACGCAATACGAAATCGAACCGGGTTCAAAATCAACAAAATGTAAAACATCGTGATTGATGGGTTTGTTTTACCTCATTCATCCCCATTCGATTGCGACACGCGAATCTATTTCAGTAACTGGCGTGTATTTTAATCTCATTTTTCAAAATGAAAATCGGAATGCTACGGGATTATGGACTTTTAAAAATATGCGCATATACACGGAACCGAATATTGGTGTATCAAAGTCAATTCCGAACCGTTGGCGTTTCAAGATAGGCGTTTGAAGTGAGCCCGCATAATCTTTTTGGATGGACGGTTTGATGTGTCGGGATTTGTTCAAAAAAGGACTTTTTGCAGTTTGTGAAGCATCAAAAGTCGCATGTAGCGATAATGACGAATTTAATATGCGATCGTCGCCGTCGCGTCGGCCACAGAAGCGGGATTTTTACTGGAAACCACAAAGTGAAGGTTTAACGGTTCGTGAGGGCGTAAATCATTTGTGTCGGCAATTCGGCATGTATCTATGTAAACATTCCATTAACTTTAATTATCACTTTGTCAGCGATTACTGCTACCGCTTTAGCTTGACTGGTGGACAATATTACTTTGAATAACACTTTGCTGACAACTTACCAACTAAACATAAAGTTTGAAATAGTTCATAAGCTTAACTTGTGAACACATCGATCAGGCTTCCATGGCGCAGGTTGTCCTGAATATACATCAGTACAAAATTCATAATTCACCTCAAAAAGGTATCAATTTCATTCGTGTTACAAATAGGCTAATATCTGATTACTAATTGACCAGTTAGCCAGTATATCAATAATTTATTTCGCCGATATCGTTCACGATTCATATTTGTTTACTCGCAAATTAAGCCTTTCCAATTCTACCTTCGACTCTTCGATGTTTCACAATGGAAATTTTAAAACGATTTATTACGAGTGACATAGTTCCCGTGGCGATGGTACACACGGCGTCACATCTAGCTATACATTTCCAGTTTAACATGGCCTCGCTTTGTATTGATTTCCCGTACAATGAGAGATCCACATAAACTGGTTTTGTATAGCTTGATTGGTCTCCGTGCGTACTGTGAAATCATTCGCTTGTTTAATATAAAACGGATTTGTCACAGCTCTGTTTTCAGCTGTGTTATTTTCGTGAGGCACATCGCCTATTGAATTTACATTCGCCTGCGCGCCATGCCTGTCACTTCATGCATATGTATGGCCTTATGCAAACTGCAACTTTGCCTTTCATTGAATAAAAATATTTGGTATGTGACGATGTTTTGAGCTTGCCGATTCTCTGATGGAGTAGTAAACATTGATACACCACTTGAATTAATGGAGTTTGTTCCAGAGTGCACCAATAACAATGATTTATGCATAAAAAGAACACAGTACGTAAAACAAACACATTGTCACTATATAGTATAAAACAAAACTGTCTGTCCCTATGTATGCTTAGATCTTAAAAACTACGCAACGGATCTTGATGCGGTTTTTTTTAAATAGATAGAGTGATTCAAGAAGAAGGTTTATTATGTAAATATTGCACCCGTGCGAAGATGGGGTAGGTCGCTAGTTACCCATATAATAATGTGTTTGTTAAACAGTATCCATATATGTTCAAACAGTTGAACAAACTCTTATTTCAATTTAGAAATGCGTTTCTTTGATTCAGGTAAAACTTTTACTGCAGCATGAAAAAGCACATTTATTCAGAAACAGATTCGTTAAACGGCTACTATAAATCCTGACCATAACTCCAGTACACACATAATCCTAACAATTAATAACCAGAAACTTGGAACATGACAGGGAAGTTTTCAACAAATGTTACAAGTTGCCACACTGAAAATTCGCAGCGTAGTAATATGTACATTTACAGCACACGAGCTCGAGACGACAAATATTTTCGTACAAGTTTGCCATTGCAGCCGGTTAGTTCTAATCTTAATTTACAGTTCGCCTCGAGTAGTTCGCTCGCAGTAACAACTAGCAAGTTGGTCGAGGCTCGAATCGCTCCGTTTACAGGTAACTCAACAACAACTTGATGGCATACTCTCCAGGTTTATTAGCTTTGTATTGAAGCATTTGTTTCATTGTGTTCACGTGTTTGCTGGAAAAGGAATAGTGAATGGCGCTATTGTGTGAACATTGTGTATTAGCGCGACAATGTAGAAGACGGCACGAAATAGTGTTATGTTTGTCATTGCATTTTGTGTTTTTCGTTGGTCAATAATTATTTAGTTCTCACAAACGTACCATGGAGGGATAGGAAGGCTAAAGAAAAGATGGATGGATTGTATTAGGAACGATATGAAAGAGAAAGGAGTAAATGATGCTGTGACGTCTGACAGGGGAGAATGGAAGAAGACAACGTATTGCGCCGACCCCAAATAGAATGGGACAAAGCCAGGAAGATTGTGATGATGATGAAACATACCATGGGGGAGGCCTTTGCCCAGCAGTGGGACAGAACAGGCTGATAACAATAATATAACGAATGTTGAGCTAATTTAGGTATGGCTTTCAAAAGAAAAAAAAACATTATAAGTCAATGATGCTGATTATAAAGTTATTCAATCAATAGATCCTGCGATCATCTGTACTTTATTAATTTTAACTCACAGTGCTCAACGAAACCCACGTTCATTAATGCAAATTCTCATGAAAACAGTTCCCTTTATTAGCCATTATTAGTTCAAGTTTAGTTCACTAACAATTTTATTAATATAGAGGTCGTTTTATAACGGTTTACGTAAAGGCCGGCCACTCTTGTTTCGGGACACTGAGTTGGTAATTAGCACGTACTACTTACTGTATATCTTGTTTTATGGAGATATTGGTTTATCGGACGTTCGGACGTTGAGCGAGATAGGGAGATGTGGATGTAACTACTTGTGTATTGAATGTAAGTTGATGACAATACAGTGGGACCTATGTTATGATTCCTGGGAGTAAATGCTGAAACACGATACAGAAAAACCGGCCAAATGAGAGTCAGACTCGCGCATGAAGGGTTCCGCACCATCGTAGTAGGGGAACCACCTTTAGTTTTAATTTATTTTTCTTCTTTTTTGTTATAACGGCAACAGAAATACACATTGTGTGAAAAGTTCAACTGTCTTCCTATTACGAATCATGAGACACAGCCCAGACACAGCCCACTGATAGACCGACGGACGGACGGACACCGGAGGCTTAGTAATAGGGTCCCATTGGTTACCCTTCGGATACCGAACCCTAAAAAGCAACATTTCAATCATCTATCCATCCATGCTCACTGACAAAACACCGAATGAAAACGACGAAATTCAGACAGTCTCCAAAATGCGACATTGGTGAATGTGGCGTAGTTGGAAAATCACCGATCGCCGATGCTAAATGTAACATGTGTGCTGAGGTCCTGAGACATTTCACTTAGCGATAGACGACGTCTATGTCGAAGGGTACTGCTACCGAAATTGGCAGTAGGGTAGGTATTGCTGCTGAAGAATATAGTTCTCCTTTTAGAATTGTTTTTAGAATGACGAAGAAAATTACCAAAACCTCCACTACACATTCTATTCAATGTGCCACACACATTCCACACAATACATTTCTAGGTAAATAAGTTTCCAAATGAAGTTATCAAACCACCAAAATCATGTAACCAACTATAAACTATTCATGTTGTATTAAATCCACTTTTATTGACATTGTCAGGTCAAACACTAACTCGGTTAGAATTTTAGTGCGAGACGGTGTCTGAGTAAAATATTAACTATGCTACCGCTCGACTGTGTAATGTGTGCCCTAAATTAACTCACTTTGGTTCATTTAGTTAATACTTCGGATGGTACTTCGTTGTGGCAACTAAAACCAATTATCTTGAGTCAATCAGTGAATTAGACGCATGAGTCTTTAGCTTTGTTCGCCGTGGTACCTATGTCAATGAAATGAAATGATCACTTTATACGTTTATAGGTACAATGTTAACAATACGTTTCACGTGAATAAGGGGATATGGATCTGTAGCAAATGTACCAAGAAAAGGAGGTATCAATTACTGACGCTCTATGGATCTAGCCTTTTTAAAATTGGAAATTCGAAAATTCATAAAGCTAAAAGCCACGTTGCTCTAGTAACAACAAACATAAGTATCGCCAGTTATTCTTTCTCGAACTCGATCTGGGTCCATCTTATAGGTCTGCGGTAAGTGACATCATTACTATGGTACCTATATTGACACCGCCACCTCTTTAACGCGGTTTAAATGTACTAATAGCGTTTATTTATTTATTCAACACTTCAAGCACAAAGTACAGAGGCGGACTTTATGCCACAGGCATTTTCTACCAGTCAACTATTGGGTGACGCAGAGACAAACAGTGGTAGGTGTATAAATCTGCAAAAATTTAATTTATTACTATGATAAACTACAAGGATATACATATAAAATACTATACCTATATATCAAAATACTATAAATAAATATCAATATATATATATGTTAATAAAAATTTACACGGATATACTAAAATAAAAAGACAAACAATGACAAACATTAACGTTGTGACGAAACTGCCAGCTTTTTCTGAATGTACTCGCGTTCAGTTTTATTAGTGAAATTCGCTCTTAAACTCCTTCTTGTTCTATTATACAATCATTCCTCTCTGTTCAATCGCAACTGCAGCTAACAATCTGAGGCAGTAATTTACCCTGTCTGTCGCTGTCGTCACAGTGCGGACGGTAAGCCCAGCTCACTTCTGCGGTTGGTCCGTACCTTCAAACGCTGTCGACGGCTTGGCACATCTACTGCAAGACCGCAGAAAACTGTTTTACCTTCTAGGAATTTAATTGAATGGAGGTTTTCATTTGCACATTCAATTTATTCATTTCATTCAGGTCAGGAGGTCGTGGCTAAATAATAACAGCAGCACAACTCGATGCTCAACGTTAATTAAAGCTGGCCAGGGTTGATCCGTGGCTGGGACTACCCATTACATACCGAGTTTCCTCCGTGCCTCGGAAACCACGTTCAGCCGTTGGTCTCGGCTATCATTTGCAGATCTTTGAAAGTCGTTGCAGGTAGTCAATGGCCCGAAAGAAAGTCTGACAACCAGTCTTACGAAGGGGTATCGTATTACCCAGTAGCTACTGAGTTATGGAGATCAGATAGGCAGTCGTTTCGTGAAAAGTTACTTAGTTTGATGTACAGAATGCTTGGTTGACGGCTTCTTGAAGGGTGGTTTCATGTAAAAGACCGGTATTCAGTTGCATCCGGTTGGTCGGGAAGCCGACCGCAACATAGTTGGGAAAGGCTATGATTCATTTGCACACAACATTCCTCGAAGGGGTACAGACAGACAGAACCTTTGTGGTCATTTAGGAATTAGCTCTGGCACGTTGAAAAGAAACAGGAAATAAAGTTGAAAATGAGGGCTATCATTTTTGCGCTCACCAGATGGCGCCACTGTTGAGTAAGGTCCTGTCATTAATTCTGTTTTATACTTTAAAGTACCAATAACTTCATAAAAAGTTTATTTTATTTCGTATAACAACATAGTGTAAAATCAAAATCAAAATATTTTATTTCACATAGGCCTCGATGGGCACTTGTAAAACGTCGACAAAAAGGTGCACGGTTCGGGTTGGTCGTTTCCTATGGAGAAGAACCGGCAAGAAACTCCATGGTTACTCTTTTAAACCTGCATGAAACATTTAAAAATTATTCTACTTCCAAATACTAACAAATAAGATCCTAAGTTACTACTTAAAATCTAAAGTCATAATTAATCAAGAATGGCTCAATCTAGACCACAATCGTGAATCTCTATGACTGAAATCTCTATGACATCTGATATTTTGGAAGACCTTACTCTACACGAACGCCTCTAGTGACGAATTCATGCGCGATAGCCCCCATTAGAATAAGAAAAAAATAGACAGCTTATTCGTGCGTCAAAGGTGTTTGACGTATGTGTTACGGCTAGGTGTGAACATAAACTTAAGATTAGCCGGCTAGGTGTGAACATAAACTTAAGATGACCCGGCTAAACTTAGGTTAGGTTAAGTTTACGCTGGCCGAGTGTGCCGCGTGGGATGAGCCGCGCCTTGCCCTCTTTACGGAGGAGACCTGTCGCTGCCGACCGTTGTTCGTTCGATGGTCTTCAGAGAGGAATCCTGGGACGCGGTGATCCTTCTGCAAAACCGTCATGTCGCAGAAGGAAGCTGCAGAAAGGAAGAGGGTGCCGTAACATACATTTAAATAATTTATTTTCAATAATAACTCAATTAGTCGTCTAAACGCCTTTTATATAAATAATACACACGGGACGGAGGCGGCAGTGAGGGAGGCTGTGGCTTTAGTTAATTTCCAGTTTGTGAAGAGCTGACTCCAACTGGATAACTTAAAGACAAAAATGGATTAACTTTGACACATTGATTCAAAAACATAATCTAATTATTTCATTCACACTATCACTATAAATATTGCAAATAACACATATTAAACTATTTGACAAACAAAATAAGGGACTGAGCAACAAGAATTAATTCATTAGTGTACAAGTTGCAGCAGACAGTTTAATTAATTTACAAAACGTATAATTTAAAAGTTTGCTGGACGGCTACCAAACCCGTGGAGTGTGACGAGGTCGCCGCCATTAATTTTTCAGACGTTCTTTGTTTGTAAGACGCTGCATTCGCTCCTTACTTGAGGATTTGTAGGTTAAACAACAAAAAAAAGAATTGTTGAAACTTCTGTTGCGATTAACGCAGACTGTTAATTCAAAGAAAACTCAAACTCAAACTCAAAGCATTTATTTCAATTAGACCATCACAGGCACTTCTGAATGACAAAAAAAAGCGCAGCTACAGTCACAGTCACAGGGCATAATAACTTGGGAAAGTACTGTAATGGCACATTCCAAAGCGTAGATCTCTATGGAGAAGAATAGGCAAGAAACTCCTTCGACACTCTTTTAAACCAAAATATTGTTACAAAGTCATTCATGTCGAGATTATACATAAAAGTGAGAACGATGTAGAAAGACGTGCACATTAAGAGCGTCCAGAGTAAAAGATTACATCAATAATGAAAAATAAAGTAATTAAAATAAACCGTGGCAGCTATGAGATGACCACTCCCAACAGTTTAGGGATTAGAAAGCTGTATTTATTACTGCAGTAAAATATAAATATAAACCATTTTGTTTAAAGCAATTAAGAGTTAGAGAAAACACAATTAAGGCAACATCCCCACGTATAACAAGCAATAACACCTAACAAAACAAAAAACAAATGAAGGCTTAGCATAAAAATAACAACATGATTGTTTACAGAGCTGATAACACCGGCTCAACAAATATTGTTCCGCCTAACATCTCGCACAATCTAAACACCGTTCTTTATAGGATGTAAATAGACTCTTAACGAAGCCGATAGGCACTTGTTTTCTCCGTCTTTGCGATATTTTTTTTGTTCAAGACCATGCCTTGGAACCTTCTAGTTACGGAGATATTGGGGGTCAAAGTTCCAACTTTTTCACAAGTGTTTTTTTTAATACATGTAAGGTTTTTACTTTAAACACCTCCACGACCCGTTCTATTCAATCCATCCATCAGCACAATGTTTTGAGTGCGTTCCATCGAGTCCTACCGTAAAACGTGATTTTTCACCCCAAAAAAAAAGTCGATTCCCAGCAATTATTTTTTGCGTAAAGTTACTTAGTTTAATGTACACAATGCTTGGTTGACGGCTTAGTGAAGGGTCTGTTTACACGCTATGTTTTAATCCATTCATAATCCTAGAAACATAACGGTTTGAACCTAAGCAAATATGTCTCCGTCTAATTTCAAGCTCACCTAGTTAGGTAGTTAATAATTTCACTGTTGCTGAACAAACTTCAAGTACGTCAAAGGGATTCAGCTAATTTGATTTCTGTGTTCGACGGCCACAAGAGGGTTGCGACGGGCCTCAGTCTATCGGACACACAACACGCATTTACGAAACAACTAAGTTACCTCTCGTCATAAATCTGTAGATGAATAGTATAACAGAAATCAATTGAATTAAACGTGTAAAAGTCATTCAATTTCTCTGTAAGTAAATATTGAATCGAATCCAAGTTTTATTAATCGATCAACTAATTGTAGTCTAGTTATTTAATACAATACTGTTAATTACACTTTTGTTTACTGAATTGTATCTATACCCAGGGCTTCGCCGTATACTGAAAAATATGAAATTGATTTGATGGAATTCGGATAGGCAATTTTAACACCCTGTCCGTCTGGAAACTTCGGAATAATTTATCAGTAAAACCATTACACAACAAGTCAAAAGCGATGTAGTAACTAGTTGTACATAGTACTTAACTTTGACAAGTCGAGATGTACTAGACAAACTAGAACTTACTAGAATATTCAGAGCTCGCCAGCCTACCTGCCCGGCTTGAATATTAAACCTACATTCCCTAATTATGTCGCCAAAGAGGCTTTATTTCAACTCCAAGCTGTTTTAATTTCAAACTCACATTGCCACCGTAAATCTTCTCCATGAACTTGATTATTTAAATTAAAGAATTACATTCAAATATACGTGACTACTCAAACAACGTAAATCGCACATTATAGTTTCCGCAATCGCCTGAAAGCTGGCTTGTGACAGAAAGTGTCCACTCACCATATTGATAGGGATTCCTAGCAGTTAGGAAACCCTAAAAAGCCCGTATTCACTCAACTGGACAATCGAATCTGGCTCCGGCAATGGCCAAGCTTTATGGAGACAGAGTAATTACCACTGCCACGATTTATGACCACACACCAACATTATGTTCCGGAAATTCAAACAGGCTTACGACTCTGGGGTTGAGGTGGAACCATTCGCACCAATAATAGTGCAGTCAATCCACAAGGTTACCCACGTAAAGTCAATTAATCCATGGCACTTGATTATTACAGGTAATTTCGTACCTCTGCGTTGAACAATCAACAAATTACCAGCAATGTTTAACATTACCCATTGCCGAGCCAGAGGTTAGTTGGTTCCACAAACATTATTAAATTTTGTCCACCAATATTGTGGCTACCTATTTATTAATTTCGTTCTGTGTAACGTGGACAAAGTGACCGTAATTTTCTTAATTGGGTAAATAGGTATAGAGGTGTGTTATGAAAAAAAGCAATTTGTGTAGTCTCCTTTTGTTAGTAATAATGAAATTCCAAATCCACGATTACAGGATGGCAAAAAGATGAGTAGAAAAGAAAAAAACTAGTGCTTAGTTTGGACTGACGTGTTATTAGTAGGTACTGTAAGGTTGTCAAGCTTCAAAGCAAAATTCAAATCGTGCAGGCTGGTTATATAATGGTACTGGCCACATACAGTGGCTTAAACCATTTAAAAAAATGAAATTCGTTGTTTTT
The DNA here is from genome assembly GCA_963082995.1 of Noctua comes. NCBI lineage: Eukaryota > Metazoa > Arthropoda > Insecta > Lepidoptera > Noctuidae > Noctua > Noctua comes. The sequence continues at coordinate 8,416,082 of OY720280.1, read as the reverse complement.
TTGTCGAGGCTGATTGGTCTCAGCAATGATGAAGTGGTCTTCGTTAAAAGTTTTTGCAAAGTTTTTCTTTAACAAGTCATAACGTAGAGGAGACATTACAGTACCTACATAACATCAGCTGATTGAATTTTAATGTTCTTCGTGAAAATCGAAACAAAGTATACCTACCTACTATGTACATATAGCAATGTATAGGAATAGTTGTGGGCGTCGCGGCGTCTGCACTTACTCCGCTGAGAGGCTCACGATCCCATGAATAAACCATCGGTTGAATGTGGAACTCGTGTCAAGCGCGAGCGTGTTGACGGACGGCCCATTGACCTGGCGCACCTATTACTGCAACTGTTTAACGAATAACTGCGACTACTGTTATTAATAAACAGGGATGTGTGGCGAAAGTTAAATGTTGCACTTCAATTATGCCTGAGTTTTGACTCGAATCATTAGGTAAAGTTCTTTGATATTATTCGATTATAATAATTGGATAATTCGACCATTTTATTAGACCCTTTTTCGTTATGAAACTTTCAATAGTAAGTTTTTCCTTAAACTTCCAATCCAGTTTCCCGACTGACATAACTTCAGGTTGAATAGTCACAAAAAAAATCTTTTCATATTTCAAGTAAAAATACGAAGTACCTACGCCTTCCTAACTTTGACGGGCTTCAATCACCTGCCAGTTGGATCGTACCCTAGATATTCCAGAAAATTCCACGAACTAATCAAGAACTTTCAATCAGAATACTGGCATAAAAAATAATCGCTCATTTCTACCTCGTGGCCTGGTTATAAATGTTTAATTTTAATTAGTAAATCGATGTTCCCAAAAATGTGTTTAAGTGTTGATAAATGGTTATTTACAACAGTCTAAGCGTTCAACGAAATGTAAATTGATGATTTTCCAGTGAAGCGGGCAATTTTAATAAATACCTTACAAATTAATTCCGACGAGATCCGGAAGATCGCGTGCTAAAATCTCGGATAAATCACAATCTCCAATTTACGTTAGTACGTTTGTCTGGTATCGAGTGTACAATAAAAGCAGTTTCGACTCAAGTTAAATCTCTCTGCGAAGCGGGAAAGCAATTAATTAAACTGGTTTGTATAAGAAACATCATTCACCGCGTTGTTGCATTTTGGAAAGGATTGTTTAGCAAATTTCGATTTGTTCGGGTGTATTCGGGAGTTTGTAGCTCTTATTGTATCAATTCCTTGTGTGGTTTAATTTCCTAGACTTGTTGGTAATCCTCGAAGGGATATATGCAAATAGGTCCATCGGCTGGCCGAAAGTTGGGCAACAACCCCATAAGGCCGAAATGAGAATTTAACACTTACTATTCCCATGCCGAGCTGTAACTAGAAAGTTCTGTAGCTCGAAAACACCCATTTACATTTTGTTTGGCTTGGGGTTGGGCTTGTATCCTGTCTGCCTGGGAGTATATTATGAAGTTTATGAAGCAGCGTAGTCTATGCTTGCTGGCAATTAATTTACAGCAGTTTCTTTGCCTGTTGATGTAAAATGTAGGTGTATATACGGGGTGACTGGATCTAGACCGACTATAGCAAAATATAAAAAAATGACATATAGCTGATCTCCTAAACTATAAAACTTTAGCTAAGCTAGGGAAAGTAAGGTAATTAGTAAATGACCTCCTCTACAAGTTCATTTTTAGTATATGCGAAACCTGAATATAGTTTTTTCAGAATAAGTAACTGAATCGATTCCAATAATTTTTAAACCATGTTATATGTTGTCCCAAAAATATTTAAAAAAAGGTTACAAATTAGACACCGAGCGTTACTAAGTACCTATCGCAATCATTTAGGTACCTACTGCCAAATTATTATTATCAATGACCTCAAGACGACGCTGGGGCGCGTGGTGACCACGTTTTTTTGCGGACAACCAGGTAACTGAACAAGTTTATAACTTTGTGATTTTTCATGATACAGTTTTGAAATTTTGTACATAGATTCTTTACATAAAAATACTAGACACGTGTTTCAGGTTTCGCATATACTAAAACTAATGTTGTATAATTATGCGAATTTGCTATGGCGGGTCCAGATCCAGTCACCCTGTGTAACTAGATTTCTTTTAACATCATTTCGCTAATAAATATCCTTTTAGCACCTTTTTACATCATTGAACAACGTTTTTCTTCAAAAATACTTTACTTACATTTTTACGTTTTTATCCTGGGAAGCCTATTTAATTTATAAACGTAGACTAATTAACTAAAGACTGCTCTTTAAGAAGCTGGAGTTAGTTGAAAGCTCGTCACTGAAGAAGGCGAGGTTATTTAGCACCCTAAATTAAGGCATTCATAGCCTGAGTCAACGATTAAGTAGTAATAAGACAAGCTACAGAAAACCTCAGAAAGTAAAAAAGGAAGGTATTGTCTGAGCAGAAAAAGAAGCAATGGGGTTTGAATTTAATGGCCGGCCTAACATACGCCATTTTAATTTTTTTTTTTAAAGTTGCGGCCATACATAAAACCTATTTTAATCGATAGCTGGTATCAATACAAACCAGTTTTAGTGCTATCAAAGCTGTGCTGAAGATGCCATCAGTGAATGGACTTTAATTTTGATAGCTCATATCTCGGACACGTGACAGTTTAGAACATTTTGCATCAAACAAAACTTGTTTATACCGACTATCAATTAATACAGTGTGTAAACAGACCCTTCACTTATCCGTCAACCGAGCATTATGTACATCAAACTAAGTAACTTGACGCAAAAATTATTGTTGGGAATCGACTTTTTCTTTTGGGGTGAAAAAACACGTTTTAAGGTAGGATTCGATGGAAAGCACTCAAAGCATTTTGCTGATGGATGGATTGAATAGTACGGGGGTTGTGGAGGTGTGTAAAGTAAAAATCTTACATTAAAAACATGTATTTAAAAAAAAACTTGTGAAAAAGTTGGAACTTTGACCCCCAATATCTCCGTAACTAGAAGGTTCCCAGGTATGGTCTAGAACAAAAAAATGATCGCAAAGACGGGGAGAACAAGTGCCTTTCTTTTATGTTAAGGGTCTATTTACACCCTTTATAGGTGTCTGCGTGGCCGCAACTTTGAAAAAAAATTAAAACTGAGGAAGTTACGCCGGCCAGGCTTTATACAAAAATCTTCCAAGCCCTTTATTAACGGCAACGATATCTCGCGTTCGGCCCTGGTTCAAGCCATGGTCCGGAGCGAAAAGGAATGGGAAGCCGTCACCTCCTTCTGCGAAGCAGTTATGCTAGTGAAGGAGGTGGCGGGACGTAAGAGGGAAAGAACCTCACGTCCCAGCCGCCGCGGGAGACGCCCTGGGCGTCGAGGGACACGTGGTGGCTCCCGGACACCGTAGGCGCGGGCCTGTGGACAACGAGCTATGGGCTAGCTCGCCGTCCGGCCGTCTTATGACGACAGGCCGTATCGACGGCTCGTTCGTGTTCCACGCGCGCCTCAAAGAGATGTCAGCAACGATGTAGGGGTCTGCAAGGGCCGATGCCTGCCAGGGCTGCGGGACTGTTCGAAAGAGATACCGTGGCCCTGGAACACAAAGGGCAAAGAAAGAACATGGATGGGTTTTAGTCAGTATAAGTCAGACACACCCTTCCGCTCCGCCCAGAGTGGGGGGGGGGTCATTTGATGATTTCCCAACCAATAAAAAAAAAGAAAGGCCTTTATTAAACTGGTAAAGACACTGCTCATAGAAATATGTCATAGTAAACCCCCAGTTCTGTAGATTGTCTTATTCATACTCTAAGCTAGTAGATTTTACTTACGGAGTACTTTAGTCCTATTATAGTGAGGCACACATCTCTAGGTAATGTGTAAGTAGCTTATTTGCATGTCGCGCCCCGACTCGCACTAATTAGTTTTAGTTTATTCACTAGTTAGTTCAACGAATGTTGAGTTGTTAAGATGCTTTAAATAAGAAAAAAATCACGTTAAGCCGTTGGTCCCGGGTGTCATGTGTCATTTGTCATTACCTTCGCCCGCGTGAAATTTTATAGCCTATAACCTTCCTCGATAAATGGGCTATCCAACACTAAACGAATTTTTCAAATCGAACCAGTAGTTTCTGAGATTAGCGCGTTCAACCAAACAAACAAACTCTTCAGCTTTATAATATTAGTATAGATTCATATTGACATATTGATAGGTATGGCACTTTTGTAGGAAACCGTTGTTTTTTTTTAATACAGCTTACACCGTGTACATATGCGCCAATAGGTGTATTAGAGGAGATACAGATTGACGAAATTCAATATGCGCACCGTTGTACTGTTTTTTTACAAAGGTAAATGTTTTTTTACACATACAGAATGCTACTTGTAGAAAATGTGGTGGAACCCACAACTTTAAATTATAAGACCACCCCACATCCATCCTCCAGAAGTCATCCTATCCTACTAATATTATAAATGCGAAATTTTGTGAGGTTGGATGGATGAATGGATGGCTGGATGGATTACTCTTTCACGCAAAAACTACTGACCGGATTTGGATGAAATTTGGCACACAGAAAGTTTATAACCTGGATTAACACATAGGATACTTTTTATCCCGGTAGTACGATCCCGTGGGACATTACCGAACTGCACGCGGGCGAAGCCGCGGACATAACCTAGTTATATAATAATGTTTTCCCTAATATGTCAGTCCGTAGTGACCAATTTCTATTTTGGATGCTTTTCAGAATACTAAGCGACTGAAATGGCAGTGTCCGACATCGTTGCAAGTATGACAAATGGAAGATGGTCACAATGAATCAGAATGCTGTCAGATTCAAGCGGAAACAAAGCCTAGGAAGGTAACCTAGAATGTTGGACAAAAGATGTGAAAATAAAATTGGAAGAAAACTGGGCAGTCATAGAAGGAAAGAAAAACTCGAGGACGGCCTGTAAAACATTCAAAGGGATTCACTACGAACATTTGCATCATGGATTTTTTTTTGCGAACATTCGTTGTGCGCGAGTTTTTTGTTACACGACGAACAAACGTCGTTTACGTGCAACTTTCTACTAGGTTGCCTCTATCTATCTCTTTCTTTTAAAATCCTTTTCATCATCATCATCATTGGTAGCCTTGTTTATCCACTACTGAAGAGATAGCCTTCCTGCCTTTCGTGCCATTCGTACCTGGTCTGCGCGAATCTTAACCAGGTCTTATCCGCGATCTTGTGGCTATATATATCATCTGGCTGTTGGTCCGCCACAAAATCCTGTCAAGTCCAGGAAATTCTTTTTTCAATGTTTTTTTATTACAAACGCAAATATCGTATATCAATGACAGAATGCATTCATAATTTATGCTTACTCACATGTACTTGATGACTAGCTTTTGCCCGCGGCTTCGCTCGCGTTAATTATAATTTGACAATCAATTCGGGTTGTACTGTGCTTGTAATAATATAATTCAAGAATTATTCGAAAGTCACGTGGCGCCATCTATATCATAAGAAAGTTATTGTTGCTTTCCTCGGGAGAAGTACTTTTTTCGGGATAAAAGGTAACCTATATCCGTTTCTGTACACCTGACAAAATTTTCTGTACATATGCAAAATTTATTATTATTATTTATTTTTATTTTTTTTGCGACACTTTGGGGAGGCCTGTGTCCAGCAGTGGACGTCTTTTGGCTGAAATGATGATGATGCAAAATTTTATGATGCTCGGTTCAGTGGTTTAGGCTGAAAAGGTAACAAACAAACAAACTTACTTTCGCATTTATAATATTAGTTAGGATGTCATTGGCATTTATCGATGGGTTTCCGTGTCATTACCAAATTGTGGTCCTATGACTCATCAGGTCCTTTGGGAAATTACACGTTTTGTTTTCTTTCAATTCGATAAAACAATGGGTATACAACAATAAGTATAAAAAATCTCCGCGCCTCGTTGGTCGAGTGGTCACAAGTACGACTGCTGAGCATGAGGTCCTGGGTTCGATTCCCAAGTCGGGTAAAGTGTTACTGGGGATTTCCATCAGGAATATCTCAGCGGCAGCCACGGAGTCTGGATTTGTGTCCAGTTAATGGCAAAAATCTCGCTCTATATTGAATGGGACTTTAACATAACTGGCGCAATGTAGGTGTACTATTAGATACACCTCTTCCTAACCCTGCGGGGCTTACAGCCGTGATGTTATGTTAAGCGAACCGTCTACAAAATTGTGAGAAAAGTCGTTTGATAATGTTGTCCAAATGTTTTCATTTTATGTACAAAAAATACCACTCTTTCTACGACAGTATGACGTAGACGTTTATTCTTGCTGACATGACTTAATTCTGCTAGCATAGGGCTGCCATAACTGCTGAAACGCCGACCGGGACATTTGTAATAGACGTAGGGTAAACCATTGAAAATGATGTGATGAAGCCAAGATTCATTTTTCGAGGGCTTCTGGGCTAATGAAGAGATTTTTCCGTAGAGGTCACCAGGTTTAAAAAAAAATATATATATAATCGTCAGTTTTTGGCGCAAGCACAAGCCAATTTTAATGTCTAATTAGCAGGGGCGCTAGCCAGGCTTTATATTTGGAGAAGACCGCGATGAACAGTGCCAGCCTGGCGCTAGTAAGTTCGCAGAACAGCCACGTTTTCAATTGCAGTAAAAACGGTTAAGACATCTCTCGAGACACACAGAAGCAGCGCCTTTGACTCTAACACGAGTGGAGCGAGCGATAATTTTCACATTTCTGTTCTGATAGGTCAACCAACAGAACCGGGAACACTGACTTATTGACCGAGAGACAACTTTCTAAACCAGGACATGTCCCGGTGTACCGCGACGTATGGCAACCCTATGCTAGGATAATATAATATTCCTCTAACCCCGAAATTGTAGCAGACAGGTTATAAATAAGGAGGAATATAACATTTTATTAAGATAAAACCAATAGGTATCATTATACTTTTTAGAGTAAATATAACTTTAAAAAGACGTCGCCACTGACGGAACAAATAATTTAAAAGTTTGTCATGAGTTACATCAATGTCGACTTATATTTAGGTTAAACATTTAAGGAGTAATGGAAAGACGAACTGCTACACAATTTGAAAATTAGTTAAGCAACTCAAAAATTATGCCATTTGAAACCCGTATCCCGAAAAAGTAAAACATTACCGGATATTTGAAGTATCCATCGAATAACAAAAACGCTAGAATACCATTTCATTAAAAACTAGTTTAAACTACACGTTTAAACAGTCACAATGCAATAAAAAGACATCGTTTCACAAAAAATTCCAACTTTCGAACTTATTCAATGATGGCCGGCTGCGAAAATTCTCGCATTTTAGATGGCTTCATTTTTCAACAGTGTTCCAAAGTTCCCCGGTCAGCTTGTCGCTGGAGCTATCGAGATCAGTGAAACAGATAGACGTGCTAACATTGTAACTTGTAACCACCGTTCACGATCAACTTTGTCGAACTGTGGTAGGTACGTAGAAGTACCCGTTTAACATTTATTCAAGTAAGTTTCGCAATTCGGATAAGGTTTTGAACCTAAAGAGCAGTTAGGTAACTAATGAATTAATATCTTAATGTGATTTATAAATTAAATTGAAATATCATTTTCTCACATGCATCATGTCACGCTATATAAGATGACTTCTTTAAGAATTGACTTCCAAAAGAAGTTGCGCAGAATAGTGGAAGAATTGGAGACAGGTCTTTATCCAATAATATTTGGCTTGTATTCCTCGAGGATTTAGTCAATGGTACACAGTATAACCATATTTGCCAGAACTATATAGTTAATATATTTGCCAAACTTAAGTGGCAGTGGGCAGGGCACATTATTCACAGAATGGATGGTCGATGCGGCCGAAAAGTTCCGGAGTGGCGACCGCGAACCGAAAGACGTTGTGTTGGAAGGCCTCCCACTAGGTGAACGGATGACCTGTTGAAGGTTACGGGGATCCGCTGGATGCGAGACGCACGGGACCGGTCAATGTGGTGACACTTTGGGCACGCCTATGTCCAGCAGTGGACGTCTTTCGGCTGAAATGATGATGATGATATTTAAGTCTGTTGTACTTGATAAGGGACGAGTTGATTTCCATCAACTAGGCACAAATCTAGATCTCCAGCTCCCAATTTCACTACGTCCGACCTGAGCATCGAACCGAAGATCTCTCACCTCACGGTCTTTCTTGTTCTATGTCAAACTAAATCGGAACATGATCTTTAATTACAATCACGTACAGAGACGTGCATAATTAACCAATGATCAACCGAACTAAATACAATTGGCTCACACAATTGGTCATAGCCGGCTATAAAGTTAATTTATTAGCGTTCCTTGTATAATACAACATTGTTAAACAGGTCAAGATAACTACATCTACTCAAGTGAATGATCGTGTCTAATTGCCATATAATTATAACCACGATCATGAATCTGGCATAGTAACAGACTACGAAGTTAAGGCTATATACAGACTATCCAGGTAAAGTATGCGCTTCGGCAATTTTCGTGATGATGAAATGTAACACAGAGTTGTTACAACTATTTAAGTACTTGCCGATTTTGTATAATCATGGTGAGAAAATTATAGATTAACAACTCAATGCAATTTCATGCCGTGTGTAACGGAGGAATATACCCATGAAGGTTTCTTCATAATCGCTCAATGTCACGTGCAAAACGCGGCAGTACAAAACTCATGTAGAAGTATTGCCTTTTCAGGGGATAACATAACATCACGCCTGTAATCCTAGAAGGGTTAGGCAGAGGTGGACTGGTGAAATGTGGGTGTACCATTATGTACACCCACATTTCGCCAGTTATGTTTAAGTCTAATTGGCGAGCCTATTGATATCAACCGGGCACAAATCCAGATTCCGTGGCCGTTACTGAAAAATTCCTGATGGAAAACCCAATAACACTGGGCTTGACCCGGGAATCGAACCCAGGACCTCATACTCAGCAGTCGCGCTTGCGACCACTAGAACAACGAGGCAGCCTTTTCGAGGTTACCGGAGCTTATACCTTTTCTCGTTTGATTGTATATAAGTTACGGCTAAAGATGGGTGTGAACATAAACTTAAGTTTAGCCGGCTAATCTTAAGTTTATACTTAAGATTAGCCGGCTAAACTTAGGTTAGGTTATGTTAAGTTTAGCCGGCTAATCTTAAGTTTATGTTCACACCCATCTTTAGCCGTAACATAAACATATAACTACGCCTACGTACAAACGATCACGCAATTAATATCTAATTACTGTCTTTATCTTCTGTCTTGTAGTTATCTTCCAATCAGTATTCAATACTAATTTATACCCTGGAAATCCGATTCCCCGCAATATTACCAAATTAAACAAATATTATTAATTTCGAGTAGCTCGGAATTAAGCAGAAATGCGTGAATATTTCAACTTACTGGTAATATCAACGAAGCGAAATACTACACTGATTAAGAAACCGAAATCTTGTCGTGAACTACAGATTATTTGCTTTTAATATTGCTTCGTAGTACTTGAGATTTGATGTCTGTGTTTGCCGTACCTAGGTAAATAGCTAAGTTTGCTCCTGAAAAATACTCATTTCATTGATAAATTCTTAATCTGTAATATCGTATTTGCTTCGGGACCTTTGTATCTAGGTACACCTATTAATAATTTTCTTTAAATTAACAAGTTTAATACCCATATTTCCCAATGCTAGGCCACATCTAAATCGAATGCATAATTAAAAGGACACCTATGGATTTATCAACGATGAGTTCAATATTTAGGCATTATAAAGGGTGTAAATAGACCCTTAACATAGTTGTTCTCCCCGTCTTTGCGATATTTTTTTTTGTTCTAGACCATACCTTGGAACCTTCTAGTTACGGAGGTATTGGGGGTCAAAGTTCCAACATTTTCACAAGTTTTTTTTTTAAATTCATGGTTTTAATGTAATATATTTACTTAACACAACTCCACGACCCCCGTACTATTCCATTCATCCATCAGCACAATGCTTTGAGTGCTTTCCATCGAGTCCTACCGTAAAACGTGATTTTCACGCCAAGAAAAAAGTCGATTCCCATCTATAATTTTTGCGTAAAGTTACTTAGTTGATGTACAGAATGCTTGGTTGACGGCTATGTGAAGGGTCTGTTTACACCCTGTATTATATGTAGTTTCCGAAGCACACGGCCTAAGAGAGCTGATCATTTTAAGTAGTTTGCCTGTATCCAATTTCAAAATGATTATGTAATGTAATATGCAATATGTAATGAGTATGTTTTAAGAGTGATTCGTGCACGTAACAAAAACTCACAGACAGAGGAATATTAATTGAAATTAATCTGTTGTTTTACACACTGCTGAAGAGGAAAATAACGGTTGGTATCACCGATAACACCTATAAATATCAATTATTCCTTCCGAACAGTCATTCATTCTGACAGCCACTTCCTGGTAGTAATATTTTTGGGGATACATTCATTAACCATGAATGTTTTTACTATGTATTACTGGTTCGGCATGACGTAGGTACAGCTAAAATGATTGTAGACTATGTATGCCTCCAGCGTGCTTCTAATAATAATGCGAAGGATTTTGAAAAATCAAAAAAATGGCTTATGTTTTAAAAAAATCATCTGCGCGTCATCGTATACACTTGACCAAATGATAGGCATTGCCATTTTAGCCACGTGTGTACGCAAATACCACGCAGTTTTGACGCTACAAAAGGCGCACAGATTTTCTTCAAAATCTGTGTCTTACAAAATTCTCAGCAAACATTTGTCCCTCGACTGAGCTAAAATCAGAACAAACAAATTATGGCCATAAAGGAAACTGCGGCTAAGACGAAGTGGGGCGTGCACTGCCCCAGAGTTATATTGCTCGCCGGCTCACTGCAATGATATGCCGGCCGCAAGTAACGCGGAATGCACAAACTATGCCGGATGCTCACTGGAATTTCTTCGCCTCGGGGAAGATATTTTAAGTATAAAAATGTCTTTGCAACTTCCTGCCGAGCAGATAATGTATGAAAAATAGCTTCATAAAACCGAGAACGAATTTATACGACCTAGACGTTTTTTCTTGGAGATCGTTGAGTAGTTTGAAATTTAAGTGCTTCTGAGAATTTATTTTCAATTAAGGTCATATTGATTTATTTTATATATTGGCTATCCTTTTCAAACCACCACTGACGTTTCAAATAGAAGATTAAGGTGAAATCTCGTGTGGCTGTAATCACAATTTCGTCTTAAATCCACCAATCACGGATTCAGGAATTCGCGTGTTCCTCACGCATGCCATAAAGCCAATCCTCACGTATTACCTTAAAGCAGAACCTCCATCTGCTCCCAAAGTAATCAACGCGGTTAATTTATGTCGTAAACAGTCACAATTTCCCGTCGAGAACGGGTTTCGCCAGTTTTGCACCACAAAAGCAGTAAATTGCTTTAAAGCAGCAACGGGGATTGTAACAGAGCCTGGACCGCTGGATGCAGCGACTTCGTGATTCACGCAGTTTTGTTATCGATATTTACGGGCGAAGTTGTTTTGGCAAAGGATAAGTTATATGTACAGGGTGTTTGCACTTTCAGGTAGATAAACTGAGAAGAGTGGGTGATCGTGTTCGTAAATGGTGTGCCATTACTGTCTCCCGGAGGTACTCGTGCCTCGAAGAAAAATAACACGACGTGAACGTAACAGGGATGTTAGCAATGTAACGTACATTGACATTCCATTAGATTTTTCTATTAAGTCCGTGGAAAATGTTTTAGGTCGTTATTTTTATTGAAAAAAATAGATATTTATGGCAAGTATACGTTGCTTAACGTCCTGAATATCCTTCGTTATCAGAAATAGATATCAGATTGACTGTTAAGAATATTTTTAGGAAGACGAAACGCCTAATAAAATAGTTCGTTATTTTCTGAGCTATACACTTTGTTACTTTCTAAATGGTGTAGCCTGAAGAGTTCATAATTAATGGAATCTTTCGAGCAGCTCGTGGCTAAATAACAACAGCCGCTCGGGTCGATCTTAAGGTTAAGCCGCGCTTGCCTAGGTTGGTTCGTGGATGGGTGACCGGCCATTACATACCGAGTTTCCTCCGTGCCTCGGAAAGCACGTTAAGCCGTTGTTCCCGGCTCTCATTTCTAGATCTTTGACAGTCGTAACAGGTACTCAGTGGCCCGAAAGTCTGACAACCAGTCTTACCAAGGGGTTTCGTATTACCCAGTACGAACTGGGTTGTGAAGGTCAGATAGGCAGTCGCTCCATGTAAAATACTGGTACTCAGCTGCATCTGATTAGACTGGAAGCCGACCGCAACATAGTTGGGAAAAGGCTAGGCAGATGATGATGGACTCGTTCGAATCTAGAACTCGAAGGAATTAAGGAAATATCTACGTGAGCAAAACGCTAAAATTCTCACAAAACATACAGCTATTGAAATTATCTCAGCATTAATTAAATATAGTCAACAAAAAAAATATGGCAATAAAAATACTCAATTAATTGGTAAAATACTCACCCACATAAGTATTCGTTCTTCGATAACTAGAAGAGTGGAAAGTGGCTACAAGGAAAATTGACCCTAATTGTAACAAGGGTTTACGTATCACGGCCTTCCGAGTCAAGGAAGCTTAACATAAAGTCATTTAGGGATTGATTTGCTAGAAGATATACTTTGCCTAATTTCTATTTCTATTTTTATTTTTTTTCTATTTTTATTGGTAGAACCAGAGATTATTTAATATTGAACGTGAATATGTAAGGAGGTCAGAGTCATCTTCAATTTACAGAGATAAATATTCTCTAAAAAATAATAAGAATGAAATTGGTATGTAGCTTATTTTTTTACGACACTCGTTCTGGTGGTCAATTGACCGGTCTCTTTTGTGTAGGCGGACTATAATACATACTTTTGATAAAGAATTATGAGTGGGCGCTTTTATAAACCCAATTATAGACCAATCTTTTTTTGGTCGCCTATATTTAGATTTATTTGTCTCATAATTTTATAAATTAATTCTTACTTAATAAATCTGACACAACAACACAGCCGTAATTCTCAAAAGGTTAGGCAAAGGAAACCTGGAATATGCATACCTTTAACAACGCATAACAAAATCTTTCAAATAACCTCACACTATTTACATGCTCAACTATTTCTGTGTTTCGAACCACTAAGAGCGTAAACCAGAACAATTTTATCTCATAACAAGTTTCAATGGCGACGCCCTCGGGAGTATGGTCCACACAAACTTACAAACGACACACAACTTTACCCGCCGAGGGAGTGACCCGCTTTACTTTTAATACTACATTTACAAAATCCGCTACACATCATGCTCTTATACCTATGTACAGTCAAGGACAAAAATAACGGTACACAAAAAATAAAAATGCCTTTTTAACAGACCTTGTTGATGAATCAGAAAGCTCAGGGTGTATGATGGTCAGGACCAATTGTATTAACGTTGGCAAGGCGAAAGGAGTATGTAAAGGTACTCAATTATACCCAACAAAAGAGTAGGTATATATATACCTACTCTTTTGTAAGTGACATACTGTAGTTTTCGATCTTCGTCATAGCAAAAAGCGTGTTTTTATGTTTTAAATATCTCCAAATGATTTTAAACCATAAAATTTATTAACCATTAAACTAACTAAATACATAATTAATTAAAAACTATTAAATAACCTAAAAAATGAAAATAAAATAAAATAAAATAAAAAAATAAAAAAAAATAAAAAATTTTGATGGTTAAATTCAAAATCGAATGACAAAATTAGTAACTTGATGCGCTGGCGACTGCACAAAAAAAAACAAGCGAAAGTGAGTGAAATATCGATTTCAACTTTGAGATAAGGCCTATTCCAAAGTAGTATCAGTTCCAAAATACTATGATCGGAACAAAAAAAAAAACAATCAATACTGTAGGAGCAAATCACTTATAAAACCTGCTACGTGTTGTATTATGTGTGCTCGTGACTGTACATCAGTCGAAAGATTTGCAACGGAGAAATGGATCAGAACTTCAGAAGTAAATTAATTCCGCTTCGACTGTAAGGGAAATGAGAATTCTAGAAATTGCAAACGTAAGTCATTATAGTTATTCGTAGTAGCTGATGATATGACATTCGTTTGAGAGGGTTAAGTTTTTTGACTGCATGATTTGGTGATACAAAATATCAGATATAACTGAATTATTCTGTAGATAACATTAATTTTTTATCGATTGATTAGCTTTATCGTTTTGACAGACAGGCATGGCACCTGTCTTTTAATTATTTTATTACAACTGCTCTCAAAATGGTGATGGAAATCTTCGAGTGGAAACCGAACCTAGAACCAAAAATTCGTTGGCCCAATGAGCAGCGGTAGCCCAATGGCGGCACCGATTGACGAGCAGTTAGTCTTGGGTTCGAACCCAGGCTGGGTCATTATTTTGTGTAATTTATTTCATCACCACTGCTCTCAAAATCGGTGAAGAAAAACATCGTGAGGAAACTGGCATATCCAAAAACCAAATGTTGAGGATACATAATATGTGACATCTACCAACCTGCACTGGACCCGCGTGGTGGATTATAGCCCATTCACCCAGCAGTGGGTACCTTATAGGCTAATTATGCTATTGAGGAGCTCGCGGCTAAATAATAACAGCCGCTCGGGTCGATCTTTAGCCGTGCTTGCCTAGTTTGGTCTGTGGATGGGTGACCGCCCATTACATACCGAGTTTCCTCCATGCCTCGGAAAGCACGTTAAGCCGTTGGTCCCGGCTGTCATTTGTAGATCTTTGACAGTCGTTAGGCAGTTCATGGCCCAAAAAGTCTGACAACCAGTCTTACTAAGGGGTATCGTATTACCCAGTACTAACTGGGTTGTGGAGGTCAGATAGGCAGTCGCTCCATGTAAAATACTGGTATTTAGCTGCATCCGGTTAGACTGGAAGCCGACCCCAATATAGTTGGGAAAAGGCTAGGCAGATGATGATGCTATGTTTATGCTATTCCACGAACTCGCATTGGGCCCTCGTGGTATCCCAGCATTGGAAATGTTTTGCATAAATTGATTCTGTATAATTTAAGCATTTTTTATTTACGTACCTATAACAAGCAAGCCAGTTATATATTCCACTGTAATAGTACACCGTTCCATTATACGCTCGCCATCGAAACTTCATTATAAAACAATGGAAACAGTCATCGCGCAAACATGTGTACAGTTCGATGATTACCATACCATTTGTCGCTGCAGCGGCTGCATTGTACGATAACAAAAGACTGAATTACGTCATTAGTGATAATAAGACGGAAGTAGATGGCAGTAATGTGCTCGCTTCCTAGCCACAGTACAGAACTACAGCAGTTCATTAAGAAAATAATGTTCTGTGTATCCTCTGTACCAGTGTGCCTCGGGAATGGAATGGGACCAACTTGACTGGCTCAACCATGTGTTACCAAAATATACATACACTAGCTCTTGCCCGCGGCCTTCGTCCGCGTGAAATTTTGTAGCCTTCCTCGATAAATGGACTATCCAACACTAAAAGAATTTTTCAAATCGAACCAGTAGTTCCTGAGATTAGCGCGTTCAACCAAACAAACAAACTCTTCAGCTTTATAATATTAGTATAGATAAAGTCACGTTATTTCCCATCGGGATAAGCAGAAACTACAGAACACCACCTGCTACGATACTTTTTTTTTTCTTTTTTTTTTCGGATGGGAAATCATCAAATGCCCCCCCCCCCCCCCCCACTCTGGTCGGAGCGGAAGGGAGTGTCAGACTTGTACTGACTAAAACCCATCCATGTTCCTTCTTTGCCCTTTGTGTTCAAGGGCCACGGTATCTCTTTCGAACAGTCCCGCAGCCCACCTGCTACGATCCTTACATACTCCTTTCGTCTCGTCCATGTTCATACATCTGGTCATACACGAACGCCGGTTGTGAGTACCTACTACGCATCTGACCTTTCTAAAGAACCTCATGTTACCTAAATATGGGTGGAAGGGACACCATCGCTAAGACGCTTACCACGTATTCAGTACATCATTCTAAATCATCCCACATAGATATTGTCCGTCGGTTATAAAAAACGAAAATTTGTGTGTAGTACTACAACTAAAAAACCCGACTACTGAAAAATCACGCTCTAATTAAATTCGGAGTTTACAAGGTAAAATCGAATCCTCCTTTTGTTGAAGTCGTTTAAAATGTAGCCTATGTTACCAGGACCATAAAAACGAACCGATTGACAACTTAATCATAAAAATCGGATGAATAGTTTAGGCGCTACGGAGCAACAACGTAAATACAAATATGCATACATACATAGACTGATAAAATCATAATCCTTCAAAAAAACAGCTGTTTCCTACAAAACTGCGATTCCTACATGGTCAAAATGTATCAAACACCTGGTTTTTTTAGAACTTAACTTTAACTGAATACGTGGTAACCGTTTTAGCGTTGGTGTCCCTTCCACCTTGTTTTTTAAATAATGTCCAAAATACTTGAATACAAAAGCATGTATCAATTTCTCTAAAAATATAGGGATGTATGCTACCAGTTAAATCGGGCAATTGCGGCCAGTTTTAATACACCAGTGCCATGCGCCAACCATACGTTGCTCACCAAAATTTACTTTGATTACATTTTCATACAGTAGGTATGCATTGTATACCTCCACGCGACACACTGCTCGTATTTAGCAGCTGCTAACTAGAGTAAGGCGGGCTTAATTTGTTTCGTTTGTTAAATTATATTGAAATATTCTAAATTAACGAACGAATGACCTACGAACACATTAGTTTAAGTGAGATCTGTCAAATTATAAGTAGCAAGTCAATCATCAATATAATAGACGTTGATCAATGACAATAAGATGGCATAAACTGAACTGTTTTCAGTAAAACACGATTCAATTATTCATGAATTTTGAAAATACATAAAATATCACCCATTCGATTGATCGAACATACACAAACGAATATCTAATGAAAATGGATGCGCAAATTAGTTTTAAAACTTTTGAAAACCTCGTCTACCCAACTAGGCATTCAACGAATTTTAGTTGGACGTCTCTCAGAGGGGAAAATGAGTAAAATTCAACAGCACTTAAAATTTTGGGTACCACCACATTGCGGCTCTTAGTATCCACCCTATTAACTTTGCACTCACACTTTTTGTTTTAATGCTTACTACTGTTTACAAATTATAGTAACGACTTGCTGGGAACTGGGAATGTTTGCTGGGAAACATTTAACAGGCATAACAAGAAACATTTGTAGGTTTCTGGCTACGTTTGTTTATTTCTGTTTGGAGTTATTAAATTCAAATCATAGCAGTGTTTGTGCGAAGGAGTTATCTGTTTTTGCGTTCTTATGTTTTAGGAGTTTAATTCCATTTCAATAACGAAGGTTGTTAGGGTTCTGTAGTCAACAGTGTTCTTTCTTATAGTTTCACCATGTCCGTCCGTCTGTCCGCAGGTTAGCTTAAAGACTCTTAGTACACGAAAGCTGCAATTTGGCATAAATATACAGATTAGTTACGCCAACAAAGTGGTAAAATAAAATCTCGAAAACTATATTTTTTTAGGGTATCTTCTGTACACGTAAAGTGGGGATTTTTAAATATATTTTTTACTAAAAATAGTTAGTCCGCATATTTTGATGGGCAACTACGGAACCAGCCACACCCACACCCACTTGGCCGGTTTTTATTTACTTATGTTATTGGTAAGTGAGTCTTCAGGGGATGGGAAGCCGTCACCTCCTTCTGCGAAGCAGTCATGCTAGAGAAGGAGCCGCCGCGGGAGACGCCCCGGGCGACGGGGGTCACGCCGGCCACCGTAGGCGCGGGCCTGTGGACGGCGAGTTATGGGCTAGCTCGCTGTCCATCCGTCTTATGACGACAGGCCGTGTCGACGGCGCGTTCATGTTCCACGCGCGCCTCAAAGAGATGTCAGCAACCATGTAGGGGTCCGCATGGGCCGATGCCTGCCAGGGCTGCGGGACTGTTCAAAAGAGATACCGTGGTCCTGGAACACAAAGGGCAAAGAAGGAACATGGATGGGTTTTAGTCAGTAGAAGTCTGCCACTCCCTTCCGCTCCGCCCAGAGCGGGGCGGGGGGGGTCATTTGATAAGAACCGAAAAAAAAAAATATATCAGTCTTGTTTATGTAGGCTAAGTAACGTAATTGTTACAATCTTTACCTAATACACAGAGTATATTTTCTCAGTCATCGCAAAAACGCTAACCTAAAGAGATATCTTAACTAACAATGGTTATTTACGCTTCTTAGTGCTGACTCCGTAGAGCTCGGGGTCATTTAATAAATTGGTTTCATTATCAGACATAGCTGGGCACGAAAGCGCAGCGATTTGTTTGAAAACTTTTTGATTGCCAACGAACAATGGACGCCCGTTTAAAACCAATCGATTTATGTAGTTTTATAAATCAACTTGACTTTATGAATATAACTTCCATGTCCCAACTGAAATTTTATAATAGTTGTTAACGTTACTGTCGACCAAACCACAGAATATATTCACAAATGTAAATTAACTTTGTACGTGATCTTAAAGACACTGCTTTGGCGTTATTAAATCAATGTATTGTTGTTACAATAAAACTTACAAATACCAATCACATTACAAAGTAGAACATCACTGATAGCAAGTTCCCTAACTTAGCTACATGAAACAGAACCTTAACTGAAACATAATAACTACGATAATTCCTCAAACTTTTGCAGCAAAAACTTAGAACCTAGCACGCAAGGCAAATTATAATCGACGCTGAAAAGGTCGGAACTGCAAATAAAGCCAAACTCCGTTCACCATACCATGTCACTTTACTAGAACTGTGTGAAAAAAATACACCTTCGTTACTTTTAAAGCACACAGTACACTGTGTGTGCGGCGCACCGGTCCACAATAGACCGAGGTCGGTCCCGCAATCTCGTTTAGAATATTTTGCAGGCGCCTGGTCGCCATGCATGACACGTCGTAGTTGGTACTGACGTAGTTGGCTTGCCGGCTATCAGCTTTTGTTATACAAAAGCCGTGTTACTACGGTATTCCTAAATCAAATCTCTATTTTGGTACACATGGCGACACATCAAGTATAATATCCAGTATAACCTGACCTCGCTTTGTATGAGCTTCCCGTACAATGAGAGATCAGCTTAATTTGGTTTCTATAGTTGGTAGTAGGTATTGCTTTCAAGGAATATCATGGATACAAATCTGGAATATGCGCAGATTCTGAATAGCGGGTGAAGTGGATTGGAATCGAACAGAAGTAGTAACTAGAACAAGATAAAAGAACAATAAATATGAATATAAAAGGAAGAGAAAGTTGAAGCTTCATTTAACATTCCATTACTCCATCATGTGGTGAATAAAGCGAATAGTTGACTGAAGTAAATAATAACATCAAGTGTAGCTAACCCATTTTCTTATTTTTCTGTATACTGTAGAATAGAATACTCTTTATTTGCGTGAAATATCGTACATTGAGGTGTTATGATAAATATGTTCTACCTGCATATTCCGCTTACTATAATTCAGTATGTAAATATTGTTATATTAAAACTAAGCTAACAATTAAGGTTTAGATAAGCAAGAGTTAAAAATTCAACAAAAATATTTATATTATGTAGTGATGTTACACAAAAACCGGCCACACACACAGTCGCACACAGTCACATAGTAGAAAGTGAACGATCTATTTATAAGCAATGATCGAACTATGGTTTACTGTCATTGTTCTTTAAGCACAGAGTACGTAAATAAGCGAGACACCATGTTGAAAGTCGATAAAAATAATCGATAAACATCAATTGATTACCAGAAAAATATGCATTTACATATTTATTTGTTTTTCCCCGAATTTCACGGATTTTGCTCGATTTTTCGAGGTACACTTACCTGGCCTGATTTAAAACATCTCCTTTGGCACACAGGTAGTTTATAACTTGGATCTAACTAGGATACTTTTTATTACCGTAGTACGATCCCGTGGGATAATTACCGAACTCCACAAGGGCAAAGCCGAGGGCATAGCTAGTATACTAATATTAATGTTCACATCACGTATCAGCCTGCATTAGCTTCTAACATTAGTCTTTTATCACGAACGTAAAATCTATCGAGTTCTAGAAATTCATCAAAACGTGTGACAGTCTATTAAAATGCTGCAGAACTTGAAAACCCTACTTCAATGTAACAGTATATTTGACGACGTTGGAACAAGAGTGATCTAAGTGACATTTTTACCAATACTGAGGTTATTACATAATGGCATAGGAAAACCATAATTTTTCCATGTCAAAAATCTATATGCTCTTCAGTACTTTCTTTTTTGAGGGATCACGACATGTCGCTATAGAATTGGCGCCGGTCTGCAAAGTGAAGGCCATGCCATCTAAGTAATGAGGTGCACTTAACTATTGTTGTGCCCTAGATCACTCTGGTTCCAACGTCGTCATTTATTCTTTGTAACATAATATTCTACTTTGGAAAGTAAATTTAACGACTCTGAAAAAATTTGGAAATTGTGCACAAAGAATAAATATCTAAAGTGTCGTAATTTCTATTTTGAAACCTTTTGAGTAACACGTACTTCGTTATTACATTGAGAATTCAATATGTAAAATAAATCTACGTTATTGAAGCTGAAATATTTCAAAGAAGCTATTTAAAAAAGTTTACATTTGTTAAAAATGCAGAACTTTTATTATATATTTTTTTGATAGAATAAAATTACATATTGATTCATTTTTTACATGATAAAGCTTATTAGAAACAATAACCGACTCCTCTATTTAATTA
The DNA here is from genome assembly GCA_963082995.1 of Noctua comes. NCBI lineage: Eukaryota > Metazoa > Arthropoda > Insecta > Lepidoptera > Noctuidae > Noctua > Noctua comes. Next base: position 8,395,282 of record OY720280.1, on the reverse strand, counting down.
TCAATTAATTAGAATAGTTACTTTTGTCGTATAGATAAACAAATATCATTTGCCTAGCCTTTTCTCAAATTTATTGGGGTCGTACATGGAGCGACTGCCTATCATACCTCCACAACCCAGTTAGTACTTGGTAATACGGTACCCCTTGGTAAGACTGGTTGTCAGACTTTCGGGACACTAACTACCTGTAACGACTGTCAAAGATCTACAAATGACAGCCGGGACCAACAGCTTAACGTGCTTTCCGAGGCACGGAGGAAACTCGGTAAGTAATGGGTAGTCCCAGCCACGGACCACGGTCTGTGGATGGGTGACCATCATGGTCACCCATCCACAGACCGACCTTGGCAAGCGCGGCTTAACCTTGAATACCAAGCCGTGCGACTATTTAGACACGAGTTCTTCTTTATTTATATCTTTCTTTATCAATTGTACACACAACATGATGAAACTATTTACACTAATTTGGCCATTTCACCTTTTCACGAAATTAAATTACCTTCATGTTAGTTAACCCATTTGTTAATTTAAAACCCATATACAGGGTGTAAACAGACCCTTCACATGGGTATGTGAAGGTTGATGTACAGAATGCTTGGTTGACACCCGTCTACCAAGCATTCTGTACATCAAACTAAGTAACTTTACGCAAAAATGCTGGGAATCGACTTTTTTTTGGGGTCAAAAATCACGTTTTAAGTTAGGACTCAATGGAAAGCACTCAAAGCATTGTACTGATGGAGGAATTGAATAGTACGGGGTTCGTGGTGGTGTGTAAAGTAAAAATCTTACATTAAAAACATTTATTTAAAAAAAAAACTTGTGAAAAAATTGGAACTTTGACCCCCAATATCTCCGTAACTAGAAGGTTCCCAGGTATGGTCTAGAACAAAAAAAATATCGCAAAGACAGGGAGAACATGTGCCTTTCGGTTATGTTAAGGATCTATTTACACCCTTTAGAAAGAAGTACCTACCATCTGTCAATTTATAAATAAACGAATCCAGAATGCCCTTTAAAGAAAATCTGTTTGAAGTACTTATGCAATTACTACAGGGGGAATTTTTAATCTTCTCATTATGAGCTAGGGCCACTGAGATTAAGAGGGAGAATTATGAGATTAGATGGCAGAACACGGTAAATTATAACCAAGGGTAACAAAGTAAAAGCACACAATAAGTTTTGTTTATTTATTACACGGACTTGTGGTTGGTGTATTTTATTTTATCCTGCTGGTAACGTTTTTGTGTGTAGTCCACACAAACACGACGTCAAATGTTTGCCGTGCCGACGAAATCGTAAAAGTTTATAGGACGAGAAGGATTTCTGGCGAAAAATCTGTCACAGCGTACATGTGTACGTGTGTATGTTACCACTTACGAAAAAACCCCCAAAGCCAACCATACGAATTAAATCGAAAGCGTACAAGAATTTAAGTATTTACAGATTTTAGGAGGTATTAAATACACGAAAACGGTATTATCCGAAAATTACTGAGATCCAAAAGATTATGTTGCAATTTTATTGGCAGTGCATGCAAAGTGGATGGGTGGGTGGTGGGTAGTTGGTTGGTGTTGCATTTTATTTTTTTCCTTTTTTAATAATTCTTATCATTTCGATATTTGCAAATCTAACTAGGACGGCAAAATCTTAAGCTAAGCTAAGAAGATAGCAAATATAAGTGTGTAATTCCAGTCCAACTAAATCCAGGAACGCTTCATAAGAAATCCTCTAAAAATACACAACACAAGCACAAAATCGTCAAACAACCACGTACTCAAATCTATCTTCATGTCCCACGTATAACTATCAGCAGGAGCATGTCTATAGCAGCTCGCCTTTGTTATTCAGGGTCGGTGATAACACTTACTTGGGCGCATCAGCCTATGAGCCCAGTCCTCCACGTATTCCGATCACGGCTCGCACATAAACTTTCATGGGTAACTTATTGCGTATTTGTGTCGAAAACCAATTACCTACACAGGATTTCGTATCCCCATTTTTGCGTAAAAAAATAGGCGACACCGTGAATTTTAACTTGCCAAATTAATATCGGTACGTGCGATCCGATGTTTTTTTTGGAAATCGTTTTCGGAGTTTCGGTTTCTTTTTTTTTGTACTGAAAATTAAATTGACATAAAAAGGCTGAAAAGTCTAAGCCGGCAGAACCTAACCTAATATTCAGATTAAATATAAAATTAATTATGCCCCCTAAAACAGTCTGTTCACAAAAAAACTTTTACGAAAATTCGGGACTTGAACAAAGACCTTTCTGCCCTCTGGCAAGTGTGTGATACATATAAACTAAAGGAGTGTCCACTAGGAATGCCTAATGAGATGTATATATTTGCGAACACATTGTCCGGTCACCGTACCGGACCGGTCTAACGGCGCAGTAAACTCGGGCGGCTCCGTGTAAGGTGAGGGACGACCCTCGCGACACCTAAATTTCGGAACATCCTCTAAGTAGGTGCTTAAAATTCATGAGCTCAGTTCTCTGTCTTCTTGGACCTATTTATGTTTTTGCAATAAAAGGTCAGATTATAGCCGTTTTAGGCACTGAATTCTATTAGCACTTTTCTATTTAAACAGAAACCTATTTGATTGAAAAAATAATAACGGTTTGTCTTGGGAGCCATAAAGCTGACAATGAGTCATTTTGCACTGAACAACTTTGCAGCTACGTTTTCTTACTAGATAACAAAACGTTTCGCTTAGAAAATACAAAGAACAGCTTGAATTTTTCATCAACTGTCATGACGATCCCATGAGCCTTTAACCCAAGATGGTAGTTCAATGATTCAATCATCTCAGCTTAATATAGGCACTTAGGCCTACACGGTACCTTCTAGCTTGCAATTATGGAGACTGACAAATGATTACCTACATACGCGAACATCATGCACAACAGTAAATCATGCAAATATCTTAGTACAGCCACACGTCACTGGAAATAAAACAAGTATAAACTGGCCTCTTATTATATTGAAACGCAATACTACGCTAGTCTAACTCAAGGTCATCGACGCGCGATCAACTGTACTTATTTTTGCTTAAATCGTAAGCTTGCGAATTTCTTCTCATATTTTGTTACAATAACATTTTGATCAAGTACACTTCAGTAGAAGTAAATCCAAGAAGGGACGCAAAGTTGTCAGTCCCTAGGGCGACATATAAAAAATATTGTGCTGGCTTTCGAGTTTACAGTGTAAAGTTGTTTACCCCTTGTTTATGACCACCATAACCTTTTCCCTTGGCCAAGTTTACTGCTGACACACAAAATAAGTCTATGATAATATTCTCTGTTAAATGCCTCGTTGGTTTAGTGGTCGCTACTGCTCAGCATGAGTCCTGGGCTCGATTGCCAGGTTGTGCAAAGTGTTATTTGGTTTTTCCATCAGGAAATTCTGAGTAGTGGCCACGGAATGTGGATAAGCTCACCCCCTATTGCATGCGACTCAAATATATCTGGAGACATGTTAGTGTAGTACTGTTAGGTACACCTCTGCCTTACCCGTCGGGGAGCGCAGGCGTGATGTTATGTTATGGTAATATATCCTCTCCATTCCTTTCCCTTTGGAAACAAACTTTACATTGACCCCCCCCCCCCCTTTTTTTACCTTTAGATATACAAATGTTGAAAAACTTTCTACATTAAAAGCACAAAGTTTAAGAGGTAAGTACATTTACCACAAGTCCTAAATATATAAAGAGACAAGCTTTTAATATACCTAGATACATAATACAGCTAAGTGCGTACCCGCTATTAAATTACCTTTTACCTGACTAATTAAAAACCCATTTAGACCTTTATTTTGAATGGCGAATACGGTATTCTATTTCGTTTAGTTGGTCTAAATGCTTTTGTAGAACTAAAAGTGGGTATTGAAACGAAAAGCCTTTTTGATAAATTGGAGTTGTGTATAATAGGAACTACGAACTAAGTAAATTGGTAAAACGAAATGTTTCAATGTAAGTACCTATTATTTATAGATTTGTATTTCGAAATATTGATAAACAATATAATATATACATTTTTTTTAAAACGTTTAGGAATTTCTCCTGTACCGTGAGTACGTTTACAAACATTTAAACTCATATACACAAACAGCCAGACCCGGAACAACTACCTGTAGGCCATACAAATATTTATTCAGTGCGGGAATCGAACCCGCGACGCGCAGCGCAGCAGTCAATCGCTCAGCCACTGCGCCAACCGAGCCGTCACTGCAAATATAACAGCCGCTCGGATTACATACCGAGTTTCCTCCGTACCTATATCGAAAAGCAAGTTAAGTCGTCCTGGCTTTCATTTGTAGATCTTTGACTGTCATTACTAGTAGTCAGTAGGCCAAAAGTCTGACAACCAGTCTTACCAAGGGGTGTCATTTTACCCAGTACTCTGGGTTGTGGAAGTGAAATGGGCAGACGCTCCATGTAAAATACTGGTATTCAGCTGCATCCGGTTAGACTGGAAACCAACCCCAACATAGTTGAGAGAATACAAGGTAAATGAATGATAAACATTATAAAAAGTTGAAGTCGAAAATCATGCCACAGGATCATAGTACCGGGATAAAAAGGTATCCTATGTGTTAATCCAGGTTCTAAACTATCTGTGTGCCAAATTTCATCTAAATCCGTACAGTCATTTTTGCGTGAAAGAGTAAAAAACATTCATAAAAACAACTATCCATTCCTTCTAACTATACACTCATCCATTTTCACAAACTTTATTGGTTATAATAGTAGCCAGAAGTAAGATGTGAAAGGTCCAGATGCATGAACGTGGAAGAGGCTTACATACATCTTTATGTATGTAAGGAGTAGCAGGTGGTGCTCTACAGTTTCTACCTCTAAACTCACATCTTTCGTGGTTCCCACGCGTGTATGAATTTGGTTTAAAATTCAAAACCCACTATACAGGCTGTAAACAGACCATTCGCATAGCCGTCAACCAAGCATTCTGTACATCAAACTAAGTAACTTTACGCAAAAATTATTGCTGGCAATCGACTTTCTTTTTATGGGGTGAAAAATCATGTTTTACGGTAGGACTCGATGGAAAGCACTCAAAGCATTGTGCTGATGGATGGATTGAATAGTATGGGGGTCGTGGAGGTGTGTTAAGTAAAAATCTTACATTAAAAACATGTATTTAAAAGAAAAACTTGTGAAAAAGTTGGAACTTTGACTCCCAATAGCTCTGTAACTAGAAGGTTCCCAGGTATGGTCTAGAACAAAAAAATGATCGCAAAGACGGGGAGAACAAGTGCCTTTCGGCTATGTTAAGGGTCTATTTACACCCTTTATGATTCTCTCCTTTAAAAAGTTACACTAAAATAATGGTAAATATAAAACGAACTTCGCCTCACAAATCGTTCTTTGTAATAAAATACACATAACACGTACAAATGTAGCACAGAAGAAAGAAAGCTTTATATTATTATCTACAATACAATTTATCGTGAATTCTTTTATAACGATGTGAAAATGCACACGTAGTTTCCTAACAAAAGGCTAAATGCAGCTTTGATGTCAAGTGAATTTTGATACAACAAAGACTTTGACAACTCAGGCATAACTTTATTAAAAACGCTCAAACTTAAACTTTTGAACGCCAGAGCATAAACGCACGCGCGTGCCCTCCACGCCAAGCCACAATTTCACCTACCATTTTGTCACATATTTGTGTCGTTTAGCGTACAGAGCACGCGCTTACTTGTCACGTATATGTGACAATGGCGTTCAAAAGGTTAGAGTAGATTCAGCCTATGTAACGTTCCCACTGCTGAGACACAGGTCCCTCGCTCAAAGAGAAAGTCACATACGTTTGGATCTCTCTTAATTTTAACGTCATAATTCTTCTGTCCTTATCCCAATATAATCTAAGTCGGCGCAGCATTATCTTCTTTTTCCATACTTCTCTATGAGTCGTCATCTCAGCAGTCACCTCCTTAGCAGCATCCATTTCATCTTTCACACAGTCTATCCATCGTTTCTTTGGTCTTCGACTACAGAACATAACATAACATTACGCCTGTAATCCCCGAAGGGTTAGGCAGAGATGTTCCTAACAATACATCCACATTCGCCAGTTACATTTAAGTTCCAAGTAACAGGGAGCGAGCATATTGCCATCAGCCGGGAACAAAGCCAGAATTCGTGGCTGTTACTGGGAAATCCCAATAACACGTCATTTGGTACATATGTTACGGCTAAAAGCCGAAGTGCGGCTACACCTAGTTTTAGCCTGCTAAACCTTCGTCTTCGGCTACTCGAATAGCATCCACATTCACACTCAAAATTAGAAGTTTCTCTATCAAAATAAAACCTCAAGTCTTACCTCGTAACATTACATGCAAACATACTACATAGTCATATTCTACGTTTTCTACATTGCATCAGAATCGTCGTAACATTTTCTTGATCCCACGAAAACCGTAGGTCAGCTGACCGGCCGGATCGAATGACATCCTTGCCATTACCACAGGACCAAAGTGAGAGGTTTCAATTGGCCCTCATCCAACCCGTATTGGATAGCGTCCAAGTCACGCGGCCTCGTATTTGCGAAGTACCATTAGCTGATTTTAACACTTATTTATTTTATGAGAAATTATGAGTTGGATACTCGTAATTCTTGGAAGTGTATCGAAGAAAAGAAAAAGAACAATATTGGATAGTGTTGTATCTCTGTCCTCAGGACCAGATTGAGGTCAACAGTAGACCCATTTACGAATTTTAAAAAAAAATCGGTTTCCAATCATTGTGTATTTTAAAACGCGCTGCATAGTAACAAAGGTGTTGGTTGACCGGACACCTCCGTTTAATAACAAAGGAAACATCGTCATTCAATGTCAACAAAAGCATTCGATACGATTTCAAATCGTTCAGTTTCATCGCTGATCATTATTCGATATCGATTATATTTCCTACCACTCTAAAGCAATATAATGAAATATAATGTCGTTATGATATTCGATATCGAGTATCTCAATCATAACGAGAACGAGGGCCAACAATACAACAGAATCATACTAAAGCAAGTACCAGTATTGCCAGAGAGGAAAACGTCCAATTTGCATTTTCCCACACAACTGTATTGCGAAGAGGCTGTATGGAAACCCGGAACCGTAATTCAGGGTTTAGGGAAGAAATAAAAAGGCTTCGTCTGTCTCTTTGCCTACCTACAAACAAAGACTGGGGCTATTGACAATCCTAATGTTCGACTTCCTGTAATTTGTGTGTTTTTAAGGGTAACCCTTTATTTACGTTCTTCATTCATTCCTCAAGTATCGATTACTTTGGAATTTTTGGAATGTTTACAAACCACAGACTTATTTGCAGATGCTATTCGTGTACTCACGACTTCAAATCATAACTTTCAAAGAAAATCTCTTTTGAATTTTAATGAGTTTATACATCTTTTTACACGTGACTGTCTCTTGCGGTTCAAAGTGAATAACTTTGCTTGAGTTTTCGTTAGATTTTGAAAGATATAATACCCAAAAACTCACTGAGCAATATAACATTTTCATAAAAGAAGTGGCGGATATAAACCTGACCGCAAATGTTTTTCAGTTCCGGAAAATCAAAGAAATGAGTGAGCGTGTTTGGTACCTACTCAAGCTGCGTAGTATGAAGCCACTGGAGCGTTTATTTCACACATTATGTGGTATTCTTTGATGATACGATGAAACCCTTATATAAAGGTTTTTGAGTAATAAAACGCATGCATAAAAATAGAAAAATATATGCCAGTTCTCGACACAAATAAATGGCTATATATATATGTATAAAAGCGCTCTATTGGATTTCTATCGTTGTAAGTGGAAATTCCAATAGTGCAACAATATTTAAGAGTTATTTTATGTGTCGGTTAGCGTTAGTCATCATCTGCCTAGCCTTTTCCCAACTATGTTAGGGTCGGCTTCCAGTCTAACCGGATGCAGCTGAATACCAGTATTTTAAATGGAGCGACTGCCTATCTGACCTCCACAACCCAGTTAGTAGTAGGTAATACGACACCCCTTGGTAAGACTGGTTGTCAGACTGTTTAGGCCACTGACTACCTATAACAACTGTCAAAGATCTAAAAATGACAACCGGGACCAACGGCTTGACGTGCTTTCCGAGGCACGGAGGAAACTCGGTATGTAATGGGTGGTCACCCATCCACAAACCAACCTAGGCAATCACTGCTTAACCTAAAGATCGACCCGAGCGGCTGTTATTATTTAGCCACGAGCTCCTCCGTCGGTTAGCGTTAGTGAAATGGAGAAAAAGGGGAAACAGTTTTATAGATCTTTATGAAACTCTTAATCATTTCGTTGGACATTGGACCGCTAAACAATTTTAAATATTTGGCTTAGTAATTGTTCTTAGCGTGTCGATGGCTTTATTAAATATATTTGGCCCAAACCTCAGCTATGCGAACTCCGCTCGCTGATGCAGTCATAAAAAGATCGTCAAGTGCGCAGGTGACAGGGTATGCATCGCAAGATGGAAGGTGGAGACAGACAGAAGGTGGAGGAGGAGACTTGCCAATGATCTTTGCTGTAATTATTATTTCGGAGATAGCCACGCAAAAAACATATTAAATTGAACCCATTTCTCATTTATTTACCATCAAACAAATATTCCAATCCAGACCTCTGTTATATAGAAAACCAATCAGTGTGTTTCCCATGTGAAAGTATTCTCCTTATGCCTGAAGCTTCGCGAAATAAGATGTCATTTCCATTCTCTTGGTATACCTACGTGAGGTTCTGCTGATCCTTGATAACGTATTCAGTGCGCGGACTCGGTGCCATATAAAACTTATATATTTATACCAATACATTCATACGTTGAAAGAATTTGTTTTTTATGTATGAGCTCCGATCCCGGAGACGATTTGACGTAGTTTGACAAATCTTCAAGTTGATGTATTGTCTTTGCTTTGTGAATGTTGTTACGTATTTTGATGGATATTTGAACGTTGTTGGAATAAATCATGTCGTCGTAGTCTTGGCAATGAATGTTTCCAGGTGTGAAGTGTACATACTTAGAAATACAGGACTTATTTACTGGAAAACAGCAAGGTCAAAAGTTATGAACACATGTCTATGTACCTGTGTAACACATAAGTCAATAACCAAGAACATTACATAACATTACGCCTGTAATCCCTGAAGGGTTAGGCAGTTAGGCACATTCGACATTTATATTTTAGTTCCATGTAACAGAGAGCGAGTCGCACGGGACCGGTCAATGTGGCGACACTTAGGGGAGGTCTACGTCCAGCAGTGGACGTCTTTCGGCTGAAATGATGATGATGATCAGGGAGCGAGCATATTGCCATCAAGCGGGCACAAATCCAGTCTTCGTGGCTGTTACTGACAAATTCCTGGTGGAAAATCCCAATAACACGTCATTTGGTATATTTGTCAATCTATCACTGTTAGTTTACATTCGACAACAAACGAGTTAACAACTGTATGTAATTACCCATATTAGCAAATAAATGATTTTGAATTTGAAACAAATATGGAGGCGTGGGGCCCATGACGTTCAACCAATAAGCGCGCGAGGTGCGTTCCGTCGCATGCCATTTGACAATTTTACGGCTTCACTTCGGTAGATTATAATCTAACGGTTTTTACAATTTTACGGTGACATAATATACAACATTAGTTTTAGTATATGAGAAACCTGAAACACGTGTCTAGTATTTTTATGTAAAGAATCTATATACAAATTTCAAAACTGTATCATGAAAAATCACAAAGTTATTCTATTACCTGGTTGTCCGCTCAAAAACGTGGTCACCAAGCATTGCGCCCGCACACGCGCCTCCAGCGTCGTCTTGAGCTCATTGATAATAATAATTTGGCAGTAGGTACCTAAATGATTGCGATAGGTACTTTATGTCGCTCGGTATCCAACTTGTAACTTTTTTAAATATTTTTTTGACAAAATATAACATGGTTAAAAAATTATTGGAATCAATTCAGTTATTTATTCTGAACAAACTGTATTCAGGTTTCGCATATACAGCAATCAACCAAATCAATCAATAGCAATATAGCAATCATTTAGCTGTTAACTTTCTTCTTTTTTGTTCCGTCCTGTTGAATTTATAGTTTATTGTTTATTTTTTTTTGTAATTTTGTATGATGAACGTCAATACCTGCGACAATTTTTTGTTTCTTTTTCTTTCTTTTCAATCTTAAAAGAAAATCTTTCAAACGAGCCATAATTATGCGGATACAATTATCATAGGTTGTTCTAAATATGTGTTTTGTTCCACAGAACACGATGTTTATATGGATATGTAATTGAACAATTCCATACATCCAACAGTACACCATATATCATTTGTAACTCATGTATCTGGGGGTATTTAGCCAGTTACCAACGGTTACGGTCCAAAGCATTTCAAGACGATAATTAAGCGGTTTCAAATCGCAATTCAAACTCAACTCTGTGTTGCTTACTATTGAGTTGATATTGCAGTGAATAGAAGATTTCTAAGTTTCAAATGTGGGTTGCAGCGAGTCCTGTAAGTTATGATTAATTTATTGGTTCAATGAAGCGGACCACGCATGTATAATATAATGTAAATGCGTAAACAGCGCGTTTACACTCATATATATCATTCAAGGGACCGGTCATCTTGGCAAACATTCAACGTTCTCCGGGTAGGTACGGACTTTATCACAGTTTGAATAATTTAGCATATTTATATCATAATGTTGGACTTGTTAAACGGTAATTGTTCTGTTATATTTTATGGACAAAATTATGCTCAAGGCCAAGAAATGAAGTAAAGCAAGAAAAACGCAAGTAATATCTTCAGACGACATCATCCCTATGTGCACCCAACTAGATTCTGATTAGTTCAGGCCTGTTTGACGACGGGCACCAGCTCAGACAGACCAAGAACGGCAGGAGCGATAATTTCAACCCAAGTCATATTCAGGAAAGACATTTTAGAATGTCTTAGGCAAGGCAACCCGTCCACGCCTTTGAATTACAAAAAGCAGTTTTTTTTTTTGAAAACAGACACAACGGCAAAGGAATTCCGCAAAGGTTGGGATACAATTACAATTATAATTTTCCACAGTAAACTTCAGGCACCAAAATAAATCAGGTAATGTAAACTACGAACAGATGAACAGTCAACTCCATCACAAATTATAATTGGAAACGTGGCAAAGTTGACAATGCGCACGTTCTAAACACCAACATTTGCACAGCAATGCAACTGTTACAAACCCGTGACAACTTCAAATTAGTTTCAGACTATCAGCTAGACAGACCCAAAGTTAGATGAGACTAACTTCAGTCCGTAATTGATGTAAAAATACTGTAAAAGTGCTGGAAATAAATGTCGGTGAAGCGTTACTGTCGAATGGCGACGCTGGCTTGATCGATCACGTGTTTGAGATCTTCTTTTTCTTCTTTATGTTTGTTCTTGTCGTTCTTTTGAGTGTTTTAGAGAATTACTCAATTCTGGTAGAAGATTTGAGCTTGCTGTCACGATGTTTTTTTTTTAATTTTTAATTCCAAATCAATTCAGGAACTTTCAATAAGACTTTGTTTTCGTCGATGACAATTTAAATTGAGTCACACCAAAATTTGGCGACCAGTTTGGCACTTTCAGTAGCCTCCATCAGCTCCTGTGATGTACAGGCAACGAGGCAGGCATGACTCGATATCAAGTGGCCCATCGTTTGTGGGGTAACACCAAATTTACACTCCTGGGCAGTCATCTATGTTTTTTTTTTCCGAATTAGCTGGACTACTTTTTAGGTTTTTTTTATAAACAAGCGTTAAATATTTCAGTAAAAAAATGTTGATTCATTTGACTGAATAGTACCTAATATAAGCATCGCCAAACAACTACCTTTCACACTACCGCACCGCACTGAGATTCTAGTTCAGCAGCAGATGTTTTCTCAATCTAGACTATCTATTCTTGTTAACGCTTCCCCGGTGCTTCCTTTGGCCAATCCCGTAAAAAGGTGTCGACTTCGGAACCGAACGCAGATATCCACTTACTTAGCTCGAAAGTCCTTTGTTAAAACCTTTTCCTGGTGCAATACGAAGCTAAAGATACTAACAACATTACTAGGAAAAAATGAACGTAGAGGCTGTTCTTTTTTCCAAGTAATTTGCAGAAGTGCTTTGCTGGACCAAACCAAAACGCAGTCGCATTATTCAGACTGATTTACGCCTTCTACCTCAGCGGGAAATCTCTAGAGCGGGAGCGAGAACTTAACTTCTATATTTCTAGTATGTTATGGAATTTATCTTGAAAAATAATCCCGCCACGGAGTGGGTAAGGGTATGTCTACCTAAAACACAAACTAAATTGAGTCAAAACATCATCTGTACGTCGACTCATAGCAGTAATAAATAATGTTATAATTAACAAACAAGTTTTTAAACTATCATGGTCACTAACATTATCACCAGAAACGGGATATTTACCATGTTTATTGATATTTTTTGGCAAGTTGCAAGCACCATGATCACGGATATCGGGAACTCAAAACAATCAGTAAACATGGTAAATATCCTGTTTCTAGTGTTAATGATAATGTAAATGACCACCGAAGGCAAAAGATCGCGTGGTCGTTCACCAACAAGATGGACCGACCAAATTAAAGACTCGGCATCCTTTTACACGGTTGTAAGAGACGCGCTGGACAGAAACCGGTGGAGGCAGATCATCCGCTCCAGATGCAACTCTGATGCTGACCACGATCCTCCGACATGAGGGACCGACCCCAGAAAGAGAGAAATGACCATGATAGTTCAAAAGCTTATAATGTTTTAATTGTCGTTAATGAAACAACTACCGCGAAAGACGAACTCTTTGCTGGGTTTATGCTTATACAGTCTATCGGAAACTTGTTCTTGATACATCTTTATTCATAAACTAGCTGTTGCCCGCGACCTTCATCCACGTGAAATTTTTATAAAAACATGTCTCTCTGCATCACCCAAAGGTTGACTGGTAGAAAATTCCTATGGCATTAAGTCCGCCTCTGTACTTTGTGCTTAAAGTGTTAAATAAATAAATAAATTTCGTGTCGCAATAAACTGAAAAGCAGATTATAAGTGATTGGAGGGAAAACAGTAGCACCATGTTGTTACGTATGAGGGCCCCGGGGAGAGCCGTCAGCCATACCCATAACGTTTTCTTATCAAGACAACACAGCAACCACGATGCCCGTTCCCATCCGTTCGTCGACACAAAACAACTTACTGATGTATACATTCGCTCTTTATGACTATGATCGAGTCAACATCGGGGATAAAAACGTCAATGAAAAACAGCTAAGCAATTTCTCTGTAACATAATGTAATCCCTTAACAAAATAATGTAAGGACAAGAACGATACAATGATCTGTATCGTAAAATGTGTTGCTATGATTTATTGGAAAATAATGTAAAATGCCTGTTGGAAAAAAATATGTTTAAAATTTATATTTTTGGAGTTGCCGATGCTGCCTCTTTGGTCTAATGGTCGCAAGCGCGACTGCTGAGCATGAGGTCCTGGGTTCAATTCCCGGGTCGGGCAAAGTGTTATTGGGTTTCCCATCAGGAATTTCTCAGTAGCAGTCACGGAGTCTGGATTTGTGCCCGGTTGGTGGCAATAGGCTCGCCCACTATTACATGGGACTTAAACATAACTTACGAAATGTGGGTGCACTATTAGGTAAACCTCTGCCCAACCCTTCGGGACTACAGGCGTGACGTCATGTTATGTATTTTTGGAGTTACCGAATTCAAGCGCAAAATGCGTTCTTGTTTGCAGTAAATCTTGAAGAATAATAACTCTCTGCGATAAAAAGGACCGTGTTTAGTGTGTTGACGCACACAAATCGAACTGAATAATAAAACGGAACATGAAATCTCGAATGACTTGTGCCATGAACGACAAGAAAAAATATTTTCTGCTTTCTTTACGCGTGGGCACGGTCTTAAACACAGAACTCGGCTGCTTAACCTCACTTAATCCGCAAGCAAACCATCGGCGAGGGTCGATTTTACACGCGATAAACCTGCAAAAGGATTTTGTCCGGCGTCTGTTGCCCGAGCACTGGCAATATTCGCTGGTAAGACCATAAATCTGTCGGCGATCGGTCGTAATTGGTCGATTTCATGGACCGACTTTTAACGACTCTCCACTCGAAGAACCAGGGTCCAATGCCTTCGCGTCACCAAACACACTAGCGAATTTATGTAAATTGAAAAAATATTCAAACTTATTAGCTTTTCTAGTTCGTAATGAACTAAAAAAGCTAATAACTTTGAATGTTCCAAAGAACAATAAAAACCGTTTAAGTTGAAAATGCTTAAATAAACTAAGTAGTTAAAGTTTCAATTAAGATTCCAACCGTTTAGAATTTATTTTATTCAGCAATGTTGCGCAGTTACTTGTAGCGGTTAAGAGCTTGAAACGGCCACAAAAAAATTTTGCTTAAAAAATAAAATTGAAATTCCTGACTGACATATCAACGCACAACCCCAACCTAGGTCCTAGAGACATGAAATTTTGAGGTTGTATTCTTTGTGAAAAGCAGGTATCCACTTAGATAGGGTTTTTCGAAATTCCACCCCTAAGAGGATGAAACGGGGGGTGAGCGGACTAAAATATCATTCTGTAATTGGCTGTCAATAAGTTGTTTGGCGCAGCGGGGCACGTCCTGCCCTACATACCGCTGCATTGCAAGTTCTGTTGCAAGATACAGACAGAGGATGGCCCCCCGGCAACTTTCGTTTAATTGAAAATGTCTCCTTTGCTAGATACAGCTCCGAATTAGGAGTTAAGGAAAAAAAGCTAAATGTTTTACAAATTGGACAGATGCGAATGTCTTTTGGATGAAATTTAGCACACGGTTAGTTTGTATTGTATTGTATTGTATAACGGGCTGGTGTCCGCAAATCCACGTCAAAGCGCGTATTTTGCGTGCGGGTGGGAAATTTTATTCGATCCACCCTAACTCCTTGAGAAAGGCCAGCAGCGCCTTGATGTTGCTGACAATCTCGCGGAGAGTACCTGGGGTACCGAAGTACTTTGCCCTGTATGTTGCAACCACTGGGTAATGTAGAAGCACATGGGCTGCTGTTTCGTCTTCCTCCAAGCAGGCTCGGCACAGGGGGCTGTCTGTGACTCCTATGACAAAGAGGGGTTTATTAAAAGAGCCGTGTCCAGTGATAGCGGCTGTTAGTGTGCGCAGCTGTAATTTCCATCCATAGTAGGAAGTGCTTCCTTGGCCTGCCTACACTCACCGTGGTCCAGCCACAGCTTGTGGTGTTGTTCACTGGTTCGTTTCCTTACCAGTGTGCGTAGATACCCGAAGGGGAGTGGCGGTTAGTTTATAACCTGGATTAACACATGGGATACTTTTTATCCCGGTAGTGTTATCCTGTGGGATAATTATCGAACTTCACGCGGGCGAAGCCGCGGGCATAGGCTAGTTGCTCTAGAAATTAGCCGTATAAACCACCAAACTAACAATGAATGTATAAAAACATGACTGAGAATAATTTATATTCTCCTACAACAAAATTAAAAAAGGTAAAACACAGTCTAGAGGCCGAAAAGACACAGATAATAATAATAAAAGGCGTCGGTCAACATTAATAACGAAACAGTTCGCATTGTCCATGTCCGTCCGTCTGTTGTCAATGGAGCTGTTCGACTGAAATTTGGAACACATGCGTAAAATTGCCTCTTTTCCCGGCAAAAATATGAAACTTATAAATAATTTATATTAAATGGATTCCGCAACGTGCGATGCGTACTTGTGTCCTTTCATATCGCCAAACACATCAGCTTTATAACAACTCTGATATTCCGTTTCAGAGATACGGTCAACTCATGTTGTCACGGGAGAAGTAAATCTACTGCATTTGTAAATATTACAGCAGCCACACTCCTGTTTGTGCTTAACGAGAACTTGTTTGTGGACCGGTAATAAAGATAGACATGAAAGTCCGTAAGGACATTTCGTGGAATACAGGAACATGAAAAGTTTCTATTACATGCGGCAACAACCGTAATACTTCCTAATTAGTTTTCTCAGAAAAAAAACTTGTGTCCTTATTCGACAAAAAGACAAGACAATACTAATTGAATTAGTAATGAAACTAGACATACATTTGTAGTTTCTCAGAATCAGAATCATTTATTTGTTAAACATAGGCATAAACATTAGGGATCTTATCAATAGTTAAGGTTCTTGCTATGTTTTGTCGTTACTGACACACAAATTAGAATCGAAAAAGCCAATTCAAATTAGAAATAAAATGTCAACTGAAAAAAAAGATAACAAATATAACATGTCAATTAAAATAAGAAATGTCAATAAAAATTAAAAATTAAGTAAAAATAATAAAATTCCAATAAAATTAAAAATCATAAAAAAAGAAATGTAAAATGTCAATAGAATCACAAAATCACAAATCAGAATAATTCATACTAAAAACATTTTCATTTAAATATTCATCCACACTGTAATAGCATTTGTCAAGTAGTATCCTCTGAAGGAACTTTTAAATCTATTTAAATTTTGGGAGCAACACCAAATAAGCTTCAGCTTCAGCTTCTCGTCAGCTCTCCTGACTTTTATCATCTGATGTCAAAGCATACACGTAATTGATTACAGCGTTACAAACAGTTTCACTATGTATTCAGGAACTCCTTGATGGCATCACGTTAACTAACTCGCCAAGTTGACTGTAAAGCCATGTGACAGGGCTTGACGTGCAATCTCAAGTTCTACTCAAGACGTCTGAGTGTAACCCTAAAATACACAGGACTAACTAGATTTGCGATAGAAAACATGAAACTGAATACACAAAACAGTCTTGTCCCTAATTAGGTACTCCATTTATATTTCTCTCCAACATTTCCCCTTCAGGCGTCTGACGCTTTAAAACAAATATAAAACATGGTGTGAAAATCCGCCCCTGTAAAATTTTGACGCAAGTAATTATGTTGTGATCTCCTAACGGACAAAGGGTATTTGGTAACTGATACGTAACATGGGTCCACACCCGCATTCATTTGAGACATGTAATGAAATAACCTCGCATTTTTTATCAGATCAGCTCCGTTTTGCATGAATATTTTAATGAAGAATGTTTTGATACAGCCAATATTTTTTATTCACACTGACATGCTGTGAGTGGCTGGGTTTATTTTTATATGCTTTGTGAATATAAAATCGGGCATTTACTGTAATGAAAGAAGATAAAGGCTATTTTTCAGTAACAAGAACATTCTTAACATAGGCGTTTGGACTCTTTAATCCATGTAAAGAATATAATCTATGAACGGCAAACTCAAGCAAAAACTGGTATGAACAAACATAATTTCATACTGTCGGTAACATTAGTAGACTAGTGTGGAATTCAAGGGCTTACTCACACAGGCCTCTTCTCCCATTCGAGCCACTAATCATATGATGCGGTAAACCTCAGCACCCCTGACTTAGACCTCGAAGACCTCAAAGACCTCGTTATGAGGACCATTGAGGAATCCTACAACCGACAAACAATGTACTTAGGGCGTATGTGGTGTTAAGATTTCGTTATCTTTGCACTAAGTTCTTTAGATGTTATCTGATGAGTTTGATGTCATAATACTTGAATAGTTTTTACTCTTCACAGAATCGTGATTGATTTGACATTACCGTTAAAATGAATAATTTAAAAACAAAATTGAAGACAATTAAGGTTAATGGGTATAATTAAACACATTTGTTTTTAATTTTTTCCCATAATGACGGAATCGCATTTCAGCATTGTATTGCAAAATACATGAGCCTCCATCTCATTTTATAATTATAGTATTTCATCCAAAACCTTATCAGACGATTAAAAGTTAATTATGCTTAATTACATCAAGAGGTACAGCAAGCTATTTATCTCGTAAAATCGAAAATTATATTATTAATTATAATTAGCGATAGGTATTTAACGATTTGTAACTTGAGTTTTAACAATCAATTAATACGGACAATGGATCATTAATTTTGTATTAAAAGTTCTGGAATTACCTTCAGCGTTTAAACATACGCACATAATCTGGTAATACAATACAGATTTAATATTTGCTTAACAATGTATGTCAATTAGTGCCGTTATATGTCGTAACATTTATTCGAGGTTCCAATTAGGAACTCAAAGGCGATTGATGTTAATTATTTTAATTGAATATTATTATTGTAAGGTTTCTTACTCCCTCTCATTGAGAGGAGGCCTGTGTCCCAGCAGTGGGAACATCATCATTCATCATCATCATCATTTCAGCCGAAAGACGTCCACTGCTGGACATAGGCCTCCCCCAAGTGTCGCCACATTGACCGGTCCCGTGCGTCTCGCATCCAGCGGATCCCTGCAACCTTTACAAGGTCATCGGTCCACCTAGTGGGAGGCCTTCCAACGCAGCGTCTTCCGGTTCGCGGTCGCCACTCCAGAACTTTTCGGCCCCATCGGCCATCCGTTCTGCGAGCAATGTGCCCTGCCCACTGCCACTTAAGTTTGGCTATTCTTCGGGCTACGTCGGTAACCTTGGTTCTCTTGCGGATCTCCTCATTTCTGATTTGATCACGCAAGGAAACTCCGAGCATAGCCCTCTCCATTGCCCTTTGGGTGACTTTAAGCCTTCTGATGAGGCCCATTGTGAGCGACCACGTTTCGGTCCCGTATGTAATCACTGGCAACACACACTGGTCATAGACTTTCGTCTTGAGACACTGCGGTAAGTTGGACGAGAAGATACCACGCAACTTCCCGAATGCTGCCCAGCCGAGTCGGATTCGACGATTGACCTCTTTCTCGAAGTTGGACCTACCTAACTGGACCGTTTGTCCCAGGTAGACATAATCGTCTACAACTTCGAGTGTAGAGTCTCCGATCTTGATAGGAGTGGGTGTTACATGGGCATTCAACATGACTTTGGTTTTGTCCATGTTCATTTTAAGACCTACTCTTTCGGAAGCTCTACTGAGGTCATCGAGCATTGTACTG
This sequence comes from Noctua comes, assembly GCA_963082995.1. Taxonomy (NCBI): domain Eukaryota; kingdom Metazoa; phylum Arthropoda; class Insecta; order Lepidoptera; family Noctuidae; genus Noctua; species Noctua comes. The sequence continues at coordinate 8,376,246 of OY720280.1, read as the reverse complement.
AGGTCCTCCATGGTCTCAGCCATGATCACTATATCGTCGGCAAACCGAAGGTGAGAGATGTACTCGCCATTGACGTTGATGCCTAGCCCTCTCCAGTCCAGAACCTTGAAGACATCCTCCAGTGCAGCGGTAAACAGTTTCGGAGATATGACGTCTCCCTGTCTCACACCTCGCTGCAGAAGGATAGGTTCCGAGGTCTGGTCCTGAAGTCGGACTGACATGGTGGCGTTTTTGTACAAACTCTTCAGCACCTCGATGTACCGATAGTCGATTTGGCACCGTTGGAGAGACTGCAGTACAGCCCAAGTCTCGATCGAATCGAAGGCTTTCTCGTAGTTCACAAATGCCAAGCAGAGAGCCATTAATCTGCCTCTCTGCTTGGCATTTGTGAACTACTCTTCGGTCTTCTGTATAACCTGGCGCAGCGTATGTATGTGGTCTACGGTGCTAAAGCCTTTTCGGAATCCGGTTTGTTCGGGAGGCTGAAAATCGTCAAACCTGCGCGCGAGACGATTCGTGATGACTCTTGAAAACAGCTTGTAGACATGGCTTAAAAGTGAGATGGGCCTATAGTTCTTCAGCCGGGCATTGTCGCCCTTTTTGAAGAAGAGTACCACCACACCCCTGCACCATGCCTGCGGCGTTTTCCCCTCGAGTGTGACGGAATTAAACAGCTTCTGAACGGCCTTAAGTACCGGTTTTCCACCTGCCCTCAGGAGTTCGGCCGTAATTCCGTCATCACCCGGTGCCTTGTTGTTTTTAAGCTGTTTCAGAGCCATCCTAATCTCGTACAGGCTGACATCCGGAATGTCTTCGGTATAGTGTCGGGTCAGTCTAGCTCTTGGGTCGTTAGCTAGATTTGCAACGGGTTTGCTAGTTGAAGTGTACAACTGCCCATAAAACCTCTCGATCTCCCTCAGCAGCTCCGGTTTGGCGGATACGATCCTGCCATCGTCGGTCTTCAGTTTCGTGAGCTGGCTCTGCCCAATAGCCATAATAATATAAATGTTGTGGGAACATCAATCAAACATAACACAACATCTTAAACTACTTATCTCATCATCTGCCTAGCCTTTTCCCAACTACGTTGGGGTTGGCTTCGTCTAACCGGATCCAGCTGAATACCAGTATTTTACATAGAGAGACTGCCGGTCAGACCTCTACAACCCGATTAATACTGGGTAATAGGTAATACCCCTTGGTGAGACAGGTTGTCAGACTTTCGGGACACTGACTACCTATAACGACTGTCAAAGATCTATCTACAAATGAAAGAAAGGATTAACAGCTTAACATGCTCTTCGAGGCACGAAGGAAACTCGATATGTAATGGGCGGTCACCCAACCACTTACACTACTTATCTAATTTCTAATATGTGTCAGTAGGATCTTAGGGTCGGTTTTTCGGTCTAAAAATAACATTAAATATACTGAAGTGTAAATCCAAAGTTGAAACGCCAGACAAAACCTAAAACCGTAGTCAATGTTATTTGAACACACGTAATATAAACTGAACAAAGCTGGCAAGTTTATACAAAAGCTCCGCTATTAACAGTGCAAACAAAATAATATTTTGTCGCAGCACTCCGCCATTAAATAGACAGACTTATTCCAATTAGCTTGTAATCGCAGACGCTACAGTGTGGGTCAAGTTTGTTTAGCCGCTTATGGTGCTTTCAATTTGTGCAATTGTTGAGCTCGATAGTACCGTCTGAAAGGTGATTGCCGTCACTTCATGAGATTTTTGCAGCGCTTTTATTGAGCCAGTAATGGCGTTGCCGATCTACAGCAGAGTTGTAATTAAATTAAATTTCGACATTACGTAGCATGATACTTGATTTATTGTCGTGGAATTAAACTTCTACTTCACACATATTTTAGAGCATTCATTCATTCGCTAACAGGAAAAGAAAAAAAAACATACTTTGAAGTGGTTAAATAGGTAATGAAAGGCGTTTGAATAAACCCTGCTCAATTTTCAAGGTTTTATGCGTGGCTGCTGTTTTGAAAATAAATTAAAATGGCGGAAATTAGGCAGGCAAACTTTCATACAAAAATATTACAACCAATTACGTCGAATTCTCATACAAAGGGTATGAGAATACGACATTATATTGCCGATTGGAAATCCCATCGTCATCGAGTGCACGGCTTGTAGTTTTATAATTCAGAAGTGTTGTGAGCGATTGCAAGTGGTTTTGTATTGTAAATCTTTAAATTCTTGTCTAGTCAAATACAATAACATAAACAAATATGGCGTGGTTTTATACCCTTACAATTACGACACCCCACAATAAACGCCTAAGCTACAAGCCCATTCTAACATGTTTATTATTACACCATCACTGTTTATTCGGCTAACAATATAAACAGCGCGCAATTAACGACTAACTAATTTACTAGAGAATCGTGACTTGACCTAATAGGACGCTTGCTACGGACTATTGCTCCGATGTTTCCACGGATATACAGACATTTAACTAATCTTCAGTAATCCGGATAACTAAAGTAGAATGTTTGTTAGTGGATTAAGAGATATCTTTGTCGTGGCTTTTGGGATTTTCACTTTTAATTCGCAAGTTAGTCATGAGCAGTGATCGGATAATCGGATGCATATTTACCTAAAGTTCATTTTTGGTTAGGAAATTATGGAAGCGGCTTCTTAAAACATATTTTTTTAAATATAAATCCCGGGATTCCAGAAAATTCGGGAATTCGAAACTAGTCTGTAACATGGTGAGGAAACGTCGTCTTTAGCATGTGGTATTTATTTTAAAAAAACAGGGGGATTACATAATTATTAATGTGTATTTCATCATCATCATAATCATCATCATCATAATCATCATCATCATAATCATCATCATCATTTCAGCCGAAAGACGTCCACTGCTGGACATAGGCCTCCCCCAAGTGTCGCCACATTGACCGGTCCCGTGCGTTTCGCATCCAGCGGATCCCTGCTACCTTTACAAGGTCATCGGTCCACCTAGTGGGAGGCCTTCCAACGCAGCGTATTGTGTATTTACTTGAAGTTAATTTTAAAATGAACAATAGGAACTTCCTTCGGGTACCTGCACACAAGCAGGAATAAAATTTGATTTTATTACTCGATTTGATTCTATAATAAAAACAGTAAATTTGTTGATTCCGAAATCGCGGGATTTTTTCGATACAAAAGTGCATTCCATAATATTAGCCAACACCTTAAACTAAGTAAATATTCCTACACCCGATTTGATTCTATAGTAAAAAAAAACTAAATTTGTCGACTCCGAATTCCCGGTATTTTTTATACAAAAGTGCATTCCATAATAGCCAACACCTACACTTTAGGTAAATATGCATCCGATTATCCGATCACTGGTCATGAGTATCAAGCCATTCTAATTTTAGCCAAGCTTTTGACGAGTAAATTATTAACAGTTTGTGGATATTATTTCGAACCGATCACGTAACTCGATGTCAAGTCGAGATCATCATTCTCTTGCCCTTATCCCAATTCATTTGGGGTCAGCACAGCATGTCTTCTTCTTCTTCCATACTTCTCTATTACTCGTCATCTCATCAGAAACCTGTCTTGCCTCATCCTTTACATAGTCCATCCATCGTTTCTTTGATATTCCTCTACTCTTATACCCATTCACATTCATACTCAAAACTTTCCTCACGACATTTTCCTCATTCCTCCGCATCACATGCCTCACACTACGACAACCGAATACCACACAACTTTTCAGTCACCAGCGCCACTTTCAGACTTCCTCTTATGTACTCGTTTCTTACTTTATCCATTCGCGTAACACCACACATCCCCCTTAGCATTCTCATCTCAACCACATATTACGCAAATACCTTTCATTCACCCCTTTTGTGGTCCAACATTCTGATCTATACAAGACAGCAGGTCTAACCATTGGTTTATAAATCTTCCCCTTATGTTTAAGTGGAATGCGAGTGTCGCAGATGTCTCTGTCTCTCGACGTCTAAGTACTAGGGTAAAAAAAAAATAAAGCGACGCTACACCAGACGTAGGTAGGCAAGCACTATTCAACAAAGCCGCACAAAAAACATGACCAAATAAATAACCATGCGTAAATTACGCCGAATTACGCACGAAACCATTAATCCTGTTCGAGACGGCTGCCACATCCAGTCTCTGTAACGTCGTGTATGCCCAAAGGACTCCATAAGACTAATATTCGACACATAAAGGTAGGCCCGGTACGCACGGACACACAAATTAAAGGACCTAAAGCCTGAGCAAGTTCTTGTTTCAAGTTGATCTTGTTTTCATTTGAATGAATATCAGCTTTGTGTCAGTTTAAATGAAGTTGATTTTAGAATGACCACAAGAATTGATACGTACGTCATAAAAAAAGAACTTGTAGCGCAAACTACACTTTTGATGTTTCTCAACACCTAAACCGTGGTTTGCGCGTTTAAAGCGAGGAAAGTTTTAAGCATAAGGCATCGTCCACACCAAACGTATTGTCCACCGCCGACTATGAGTAAGCTCACTGTAAGCTCACTGGTTAGAGATTACTCGTTCGGTGTGGACGAGAAGTTAAATATATTTGGAAAAGCGATAAACTGCGTAACGCGCGCTCACAGTCAGCGGCCGACAATACATGGTAACCGTTTTCGCGTCAGTGTCCCTTCCACCCCGTATATTGGTCGACTCTTCACGAAACCAGAGGGCTGGCTTTTATTTGGCCAAAGAATCAGCATTGCCATCCAAAGTGGCAATGCTGCAAGCATTCTAGGCAGAGGAAAAGTGCCTAGAATGCTTGCAGCATATTCTTCTCTATTGACAATGATGTGGACGAATTTTTTGACGCCCTTTAATTCATTTCCCATTTTGACGTTTGCAGTTTGTAAATAATGTACATTCTGAATTCAAATAAATAGTGTAACGACAAATACGTCAAATTTTTTGGTAACAAAATCGCGAGCTCAGTATACCTATAGTGAAAGTACTACGTGCACGTCTGTCGAACAAACTAATGGAGTATCTTTAGCCTAACACAACTACTCAGAAAAGTGTAGACCTCTAAGTAATTGATGGAGCATGACGGACGTAGTTAGGCACCCGCTCCCGTGGGTGGCTAAGTGATGACAAGCGTACTAGGATATTGGACAACCGACTTACAATGATTGGATGGAAGTCTTTTGCACTAAGGTTAACGTCACGCCTGTCATCATCGAAGGGATAACCAGAGGTCCACATACCGCCAAAATGTGGGTAAAGTAGAAAACGTTCTATGAGAGAATTAAATAGGTACATACACATACGTACGTACGTCAGCTTTCTGCAGTAAAAGTCGCGTCAAAATCGGTCCAGCCGTTTCGGAGATGAGCCGGAACAAACAGAAAGATATACCGACAGACAAAAAGACATTTTTTTTTCTTATAAGTACAGCATATACTTACATATCACGCATTCAATAAAAACCTGTTATTTCGAAATTACCAGACAGTTAAAATTTTCATTCATTCATTGAGGTACTGACTAGAAAGCCTACAAATAAAGGTATTTAAGAACTTAAATAAAAGAAAAAAAAAGGGACTCTTTAAATAAATCCTAGCTATTTTCGTCCAGCAGCACCTAAATAAAATATCCATTACCATCTAAATCTAAAGGAAACTCGGAAGGAGGAAGCGATTCCTATAGTTCAAAGAGAAGTTAAAACAAACTAAAAAGTAAAAGAAACAAACTAAGTTAGTGTAAAATCTACAGAGAAGTCGCTGTAGCTTTTCATGTGAAACGAACGAGTATCTACTGAACAGTATTTATATGCTACACGTATTTTGGGAATGGAAACGAATCTGATCCTTATGTTGTTTAAAGCAGTGTGCAAACTCAAAATAGGCTAATAGGTTATCATTCCATAGTAATGTTGGTGTATGTTTTAGTGGTGTTGTTGTTGTTTTAGTGTTGTTGTGTTGTTGTTGTTGTAGTTGTGTTGTTGTTGTTGTTTGGTAGTATAGTGTGTGTGGTCGTATGGTTGTAGTATAGTTGTGTGTGGTAGTGCTTGGTTGTCGTTCCATGGTGATTAGTATTCCAAAATACAGACTGATGAAGGTAAGGTAGGTATGTAAAAAATACTGGTATGCAGCTGTATGCGGTAAGAATTAAAGTTAAAATTCAATAATTATTGTCACATTTCAGAGCAGTATGCTGTCGAAGGTATGTTCCGTCAAAATAGATCCCACCAAAAACATTCTGTAAAAAACTAGCCAAGTCTTATGGAGCTGCTTGTTTATTTCTAAAAAGTAATGAAATCTAGACAAAGTCGTGTCAAGTCTAAGGTTCCTTACTGCGATTTCTTTATTATTATAGTTAATGTTGTGTGACTTGGCCGTTGAAGGGTACACATGAATGTAGCGGAAGCACAATGAAGCGGCCCACCAAGTTGAATATTTTTTGTAAAGGCGGTATGTCGATCTCTAATAGTTTGGTTGGGCTCTTGTGTTTTCTAATCAGGGCTCACCAGGTACTCCAGATCTTCGATTATCCTAGTTTTTATAGTTTTCCCTTTATGTGGCCATTAAACCCTAACTCTGTACCAAATTTCAGCTCTCTGAGTTTATGGGAAGTACTAGTTCTATTTTGATGATCATGAGTGAGTGAGTGTCATAAATGCGAAACTTTGCTTTCGCTTAACTTGGAACTAAATGACCTACAGACTTGAAATTTTGGATTTTAAGTATGTGATTATAGCTTACTGGATGACGAAAATTTGTACGTTCTGATCTTATCCAGAGGTTCTCAAATAGGGACCTGAAAATGCGGCGAAATGGTTCCAGTAAAGGATGGTACGGCAGTGTTTGCTTCGCGCTCGACTTGGCGGGGGCACTGCCGTGCCCCCCGATAACCGCCGAACAAGTGCATATCGAAGAAAGGTTCTGTCGAAGTAGTGTTTTTCGATGGTGTGTGTTGTCGAAGTATGTTCTGTCGGACTAATGTCAGTCGAATATATGTTCCGTCGAAGCAATGAGTAGCCGAACTATTGTTTTTCGAAATTGTAACCGATTTGATTTGAATGATTAACTGAAGAAGTTCAGTATGACACTAGATTTCAACACAGTTAGTGAAAGGCTAATCAGATGTACGTATCAAACAAGAACAAGTAAACAAATCTGTAGCGTGATATTAATTAAGGTACATTATCCCAGAATACAAAAGTACACTGAACAATATAATTCAATATTTGCCAAAACATTAAAATTCATACCTATAACTTCGCACTCCGAAGCGGAACGCAAGGAATGCGACAAATCGCGCGATTTATCGTCACACCGTTTGAAAACACCATTTCATTAATTAAAACACCGTATTTCATAGAAGCGTAAATTAATTATTTATTCACGAGTATTTTCTGTAATAACTCGAGAATGTTAATAGGTTCTGTTTCATAATTATTTGAACAATGCTTTGTTGAAAAATGTTACAACAGCTTCTAAGAATATTTTGATTTCATCTCTGAGACTTCTTCGTCACATTGATATACCATGTGACGAGAAGTTTCTGTCCACCCTCATAGTAAAAATGCTCTGAGATTATGTATGTATGTATGTATGGTATAATCACTCTGTATTTCTCAGTCATAAACTCCATTTTCCTGAATTTCAGATACCGACTGAAATTTTTTTTTTCATTTAGGTATACAGGATGAATTTTTGAAGTGGGTGTGGATGGTTAAATCTGAAACTATGAGGAATAGCGAAAAATGCTCAAAGGAGTCTCGAGCTCGATTTTGAAGAAAACTAAAACTGCATCATTAGATTTTTGAAAAAACTATGTCAGACCGGATCACAAATTAATAAGCCGTCTAAATCTGTGCAACGCTAAAGGAAATCTAAGGGTGTGTCCACATTAATAACATAACATGTTATAAAATATGGTTATTTAACATGATTCAATAGAGAGATTAGCAATGTTGTTTAAATTAGACGTGTTATATAGCAAAAGATTTTTAAAATGTTACTTAATCTCGACGCACCTTAATATTTACAATAATTAGGCGAATTTGTTTTAACGTGTGTTATAATATGTCTTGTTACGTTTTACCTATCTGTACCAGACATCATGTTTACATACATATTAGGTGTGGATATGATATCCTGATCACAACCATAATTATAACAGACACAGTAATACATATTTATCCTACTTCCTACTATATAAATAAATGCGTAAGTTTGTCAGGACATATGGATGTCTGGATGTTTGTTAATTATCACGCAAAAACTACCGATTGAATTTGGATGAAATTTGGCTCACAGATAGTTTTTAATCTGGATTAACACTTTTGATACTTTTTATCCCGGGAGTACGACCCCTAGGACAATTACCGAACTCCACGTGAGCGAAGCCAGGGGTTTAAGATAGTCATTCATAGTTATTATCAGTTATTCCTACCCTACCAAATTGCGGATGAAACGTCATTAATCTCCGACGAAGCACGCAGGGGATTACTAACCAACCGTCAAAAGCAGTCACTCGATAGCAGACGTGCATTTAGAGGTATACTTCAAAGGCAGTCAATGTATGTCCCCTAGGTTCCCAGCTTTTGCAACGGTCCCTTGGCACAGCCTGCAATGGACACAGCCCGTTGCTTTTATAGTACGTATGAATACAAGATATTTCAGTAGTTAACGTAAAGGCAATTCTCTAGAATGGTACCTATATGACGCTGGAACTGCTATGTGGACACATTCAATGATTTTTTTTTTTACCTTTTACGATAAAGTACGAAAAGTTGCTTGAATTTGCTCTTGTGTGTAGAAAGTACCTATATAATGTGTAAACGGACCCTTCACGAAGCGGTCAACCAAGCATACTGAACATCAAATAAAGTAACTCTACACAAAAATTAATTATTGCTTGGAAACGACATTTTTTTTGGGATAATAATCTCTTTTTGGGTTATACCCAATCTAACACACTCAAAACGCTGTGCTGATGGATGCATTGAATAGTACGGGTTCTTGGAGGTATTCAAAATAAAGTTATATCATTTTAAAAAAACTTGTGTGGTACTTTGACGAAGATTCAGAGTATGGTCCAGAACAAACGGAGAGAACAAGTACATTTCGGGGTATTTTTTATGGGAAATTATAAGTCTCGCCACAAAATTATTTATGGGCCATGTGATTAAACTTCTAATTTTATAACTATGCAACGGGAAAATAACATAGCCTCTAATAAACTAATTCGTCTTTTTTACAGCGCCATCTAAATATTCTATAGAAAGCGTCAAGTCAAGATCATCAATTATTGTGACTGTCCTTCTTATTTATACATTGCCACCTAATTTACTAACTCGGCCACGGATTTTATAACTCGCCACCATTTTACGTTTTACAGCTTCAAAACAATGTCCTCAAAAAAATATAATTCAAGCTTCCACAGAAAGCATCATTTATTATAAGTTAGCATGTAAAATAATACATCATATTCTTTTATCGTGAAAATAGCCACTGCATGATTTGGCGCGAGTACGCGAAACGACAGAACTCATAAAAATTCAACTCATTAAATAGGCACAACGGTAATTTTAATTAACGGAACAACAAATACTTAGGAATCAAGAGCGAGTGAAGCGAGTTCGGGACTTGGGGCACCCCGACTTTAGGTTAGGTTAGGTTACTTTAAACCCTGCAAACAGAAATAGGAGCCCCGCACAGCGGGGCTACGTCGACTTTGCCTATTACAAAATATTGATATTATTTACCTTGGACTTTAGGTGAATTTCTGCACTAAAAACTTACGAGACTACCCAAAAAAACAGCTTAAAACTTTGTGACTGGTTAAGAATATTTACTATAAAGTGATATTTAGATGAAACGTGATTTTGCCGAAAAGAAACAAAATATGTATTAAATGAAAAATTTATAAATGATTAAATATCAACATTTGTAAAGCGAAGCGTTTGCCAAAGGAATGCGTGTAAAGCAAAATTTTGACGATCAATTAATATGGGATGAGTTACATTTTAAACGTACTGAGTTAAAAAATTAGAAGCTAAATAAATATATTTTTTGATGTCATTTAATTTATTTCATGACATTTTTAGCAAAATTTTGATGATCAATTAATATGGGATGAGTTACATTTTAAACGTACTGAGCTAAAAAATTAGAAGCTAAATAAATATATTTTTTGATGTCATTTAATAGTATTTTAGAAGTTTACTGTTAGAATGCATGTTAAAAATTTACATGCTAAAAAATAACCATCATGCTGAGTTGTATTTAGGGTGGTTTACATAGATGATAACTTGTGGCTAGGATAGTATTATTTAGATGCTCGTTAATTGTGGCTGACTTAGTAATTTAGAAGTCAACCTAATTTTTTGGAGGCGAATAATGCCATTAAAAAGAAGTTTGTTTAATTAGCACCCATTTTTTATTTTAAAATCACATACACAAACAGCCAGACCCGGAACAACATTCTGTTGTTGTCTAAAATTGATTCCTTAATCAACGCGCTTTATGGTCTAAGAATCTCATTACTTGTTTTATATTAAGTTCCACGTGCCATTGTAATAATGATTACATTAATAAGGCATTGTTCAGACCAAACGTATTGTCGGCCGCTGACTGTGAGCGCGCGTTACGCAGTTTATCGCTTTTCCATATATATTGAACTTCTCGGTCACACCGACCCGACTAAACGCTATTACGTAGTGCGTTGTACATTTGTACATACTCACAGTCGGCGACGGACTATACGTTTGGTGTGAACGATGCCTAAGGTTACAGGAAAACCTAAAAATAATTCAATTATTTAGATACCCCTTAGCGTACGTATAATGATTCACAGACTTTACTTCGTTATATTCTGAACTGCCTAATTCGGTATTGAGCTCGTGGCTAAATAACAACAGCCGCTCGGGTCGATCTTAAGGTTAAGCCGTGCTTGCCTAGGTTGGTCCGTAGATTAGGTGACCGCCCATTACATACCGAGTTCCCTCCGTGCCTCGGAAAGCACGATAAGCCGTTGGTTCTGGCTGTCATTTGTAGATCTTTGATAGTCGTTACAGGTAGTAAGTGGCTCGAAAGTCTGACAACCAGTCTTACCAAGGGGTTTCGTGTTCCCCAGTACTAACTGGGTTGTGGAGGTCTGTAGGGAGTCGCTCCATGTAAAATACTGGAATTCAGCTGCGTCCAGTTAGACTGGAAGCCGACCCCAACATAGTTGGGAAAAGGCTAGGCAGATGATGATATTCTGATCTACTTATTTCATATTCAGTACCTACTGCAAAGGTTTTTCGTTAGCAACATACCGCCAAGATTATCTTCTTTTACAGTTCATTAAACACGCCATCATTAAGGTTAGTAGAAACATGTAGCCTAGGACGTTATCGATACCACAAGAATAAGCTATCTGTTATATAAGGTCTATCTTTTCATACACGAAATATTTTAAGGGTAACTTCTATAAGTAGTTAAGAGGCCATAGCAACGAAAAAAAAAATTATCTGAGTGTTTTTTTTACGAAATTATTATAATTCTTATTTTTTTTGAGACTTTTTGCATAAAACCTTTACTCCCATATTTCCAACAATGACAGCGACGTAGTAAACTAGCGTAATGCTTATTCAAAAATAAAGAGCTAGTATTTATTTTGTGGGTCAAGTAATTTTAAATTATTTATTTTTTACAAAAATATACTCAGATAAAAAAAATATCCCTTGAAATGGCTTCGTTATGGCCGTTAGATGATTCCCTGAAAATATTTCGTGTATGAATAGTTAGACCTTATATAGGTATAGAATGAGTTACATAATGAGTTACATAATGAAGTAACTCATTATATTTTTCTAACATAACTTGTTGGCATCACGCGATCAAATGTATGATGGTTTCAAAATGTTGGCATTGTGCTACCCATTACTTGAAAGTCCAAAAAAGTAGTCATAGTGCGAAAGTAGGCATCGTGCTACGAAATCGCCTGTGGTACCCGAAGGGTCGGGCAGAAGTGTACCTAATATACACCCACATTTCACCAATTATGTTTAAGTCCATGTCCATGGGGACGAACGTATTGCCATCAACTGGGCACAGATTCAAACTTCGGAGCTGCGACTGAGAAATTCCTGATGGAAAAACCCCATAACACTTTGCGCGAAGTGGGAATCGAACACAGGACCTCATGCTCAGCAGTCGCGCTTGCGCCCACTAGACCTACGACGCAGTTATGTATATTTTTTCTAACATTCATATATTACCTGGATAAAGGCGAAATGGTTAATAATACACTATGTACACAGTGTATTAAACAAACAAATCAAAATTTTGCACCTAGTCATGGATTTGATATTGACAACCAAACATTATTCCATAAATTCCGTTAAAATTCACCATTTATCCGTGTTTGCACAAACAAAGATTACGCTGTTTTTGTCACATATTAATCTAAATCAAAGCCAACAGCCTAACATAATACGATTAGCGACCACTAAAACACAGCCAGCGAGCCATTCAGCCATGCTATTATATTACTCACAACATATCGACGTGCTGGGTCATCTAACATTCGTGCCAAACGCACACGGCCAGTTGTCACCCACTGCCGCTGATGCTACATGCCGAGAGATTTATTCATTTGGACGCCCGTGACGTCAACAGCCAAGCCCGTAATCTATCAACGTTTTAAACGAAACCGCGCTTTCATTTTGTGTTTTGGAGCAAGGGAATATTATTAATATGGAATTGGTTTTGGGATTCGTACAAGGAATACAGAGAGGTCGTCTGACGTCACTGTTGATGTCAAGATTGGGTACTTCGGTACCCAAATAAAATTCACTGCATATTAACAAAAACTGGTCTTCTTCTTTATCGTGTGGTTAGTGTTTAATCTGGTATCAGAGTTTTATGCCGTCCACGGGCCGCCTTGGGTGGTATGTAAAGTCATGACTTGGCTTTACATGCCACCGAGAAATATCTCTCAGGCATGCTGGTTTCCTCACGATATTTTCCTTCGCTGAAGCAAGTGATAATTATACAATACACACATGAATCCGAAAAATCAGAGGTGTGTGTCTTGGGTTCGAACTTGAGACCTATAACTTGGCAGTCCGACGGTCACACCACTAACCACTGATCACTGCTTACACTGAAAATAAAATAATTTGATTCCGAAGAAGTTGTTTCTGCTTAAAAGACCAACTTCAACATACAACGTAAAATAAAATCCTTGCTAAAAGCAAAACAAAGACAGAACGTATTCCCTATTCGAATGCATTGGAACATGCACACTTGCACAGCAGAAGCAAGATAGGACCGACTGAAATGGACCATTTGAATAGACGACACGCCTCTTACTCAGCATAGCGGCATCGGAAGCTTCGGGCGCAATCACCGACGTCCCATAATACCAGCTCGCCAATTCAGATACAAAGGTAATATCTGCAATATACATACGTACATGTAGGTACAAGTAGTGGGTAGAGGAGACCAACAACGAACATTGGAATATCAAGACTGGAGAACCGTATTTTAATAATCTGATGCCAGTTATTTACGGAGATATGACACAGGAAACAAGTTCCCGAGTTCTGTTTTCGATAATAAATTCAAGATTTCAAGTTAAATTGCAGAAATATGACGCAGTTTCTTTGAAAATAAATGGTATAATGCTCTTGATGTATAAAGAAAAGGATGATTTAAAAGTAAAGCAAACAAATATGATATGGAGAATAACATTAAACATTATCAACGTACAATGTTTTCTCTTACAATTTTAAACAACAAAAAGATACATAATCGAACTAAGTTGTTTATAACTCGAGTCAACAAGAAAGGGATGACTTTCTATTAGCCATAATTCATGGATTATTGTTCGTAATGGAAAGGAAATTGAATACAAAACTCGATTATCATAAATAATTCGCAATAGACATGGTTGGGTTGAAATCAATTGACTTGATTTGTCTAAGGAGAAGATTAATTTTTCATTGATTGAAAATACGTATTTATTTATGTAGGTTGAGTTAGATCAGTCTTTAGATTAGGTTTCAGATTGATTAAGTGTTATCAATCAATTTAGTGTATGAAATAGAATGAATAAATACTTTTACTGTGCAATCGATAACAATTAGGCTGCGTACACTGGACTTTGAGAGATTAACAAGAGTAAAAGAGTAACCAGGTAGTTTCTAGCCAGTTCTTCTACATAGGAAACGACCAACCCGAACCGTGCTCCTTTTCATGATTGATTGATTTTCTGTCCTGCTGTCAGTATCGGTTCGACCACACCTTGAATAATATGTACGGGAAATTAAATTATGAGGAAAATGAAAAGTACGATCATGCAAGGCACGGCAGGAGAATCTCTAAATATAAAAATTAATCCCTATTTCCCTTGGTCACGCGTGAACGGCTGGACCGTTTTTTTTTTTTTTTGTGTTTTGCTATATTGTAAGGTTATATAAATAAGGTAGGTTTGCGTCCCTTATTAAAATATTAACGCAGTATGGGTTGTTTACTCCACTACAAAATCCCCAAAAATAATTTTGAAAATATATAATATTATTCCTATTTGTAGTCTGTATATAATGTAAATATTATTTAGTTCCCTTTTCATTAAAAAATATATTTAAGATTCTTACAATGAGCCATTTATGTTACAATATATAGTTATTATGAAAATCATCGTCAGAATATTCGAAATTTTTGGTTCGATATAATAGGGATTGCTTCATTTTACCAAAATGTTTAAATAGTTCGTTTATAGAATAGGAAGGTAGGCACAGAACATTCTCGCCAAGTATAAAACTGTTCCTCTCATAAACCGGGGTCTAAAAAATTTCACGAGTCATTAGTCGTCCCTACAAAAGAAAGGCTGCTTGTCGGATCATGTACCCTTCATACTGTTATGTACTCATAATGGGCAATATCTTCTGCGTTTTATGATGCGCAATGGTTTTTCTGTTTCCTACTTTTGTGAAAATAGCACTCGCGGACAGACAAAAGACGGTAAATGTTTTGTGCAAAAAAATTTCGTTATATTTTGAGGAATGCATGTACAACATTAGATCAAAATATATTTACACCATTTTATTTTTGATAACCTGGTGAAGGTTGCAGGGATCCGCTGGATGCGAGTCGCACGGGACCGGTCAATGTGGCGACACTTGGGGGAGGCCTATGTCCAGCAGTGGACGTCTTTCGGCTGAAATGATGATGATGATGATTTTTAAAAGAAGGATTAACTATAAGAAATAATGGACGTAACTAAATCGATGTTTTAATGTATTAAATACCGACTTAGAAAAAAAAACTTTTT
The DNA here is from genome assembly GCA_963082995.1 of Noctua comes. Lineage (NCBI taxonomy): Eukaryota > Metazoa > Arthropoda > Insecta > Lepidoptera > Noctuidae > Noctua > Noctua comes. Next base: position 8,360,948 of record OY720280.1, on the reverse strand, counting down.
TTGCCACCGTCTTCCGAAAATAAAGTTCTTTTTTCAATTTTTTGTGCTTTTTTTTGGAAGTCGTATGTTTTGTTCCAAGTTTTTATTTTGTCTTTTTAGTTGTGATATACAACACTAATATTGTCATATAAATGGTGCATTGTAACTTGGAGTTATTCCGATATCATCATGTCATCATCATAAAAGTAAATTACGAATTATAAGAGCTAACTCGTGAACTCCTCTAGCGTAGTGAATACAATTTAAATAGGACCACCACGCGGGCTTCTTCTACTAAATGAAAAAATAATCACGTAAAACGGCTTAGGAATCACGGAGAAACCGATATATGTACATTTAAAAAAATTACGCCCGAACTCATAATCTCCTCCTATTTTAGAAGTCGGTTAAAAATAACAACAGAACAAGCTAAACATATTAATAAAAGAGTCAAAAGTATTGCCACAAGAAAAACATTTATTTATACTTTATTACCCACATTAACATCATTATGTCGTGTCAACTACAGTTAGATCGGAACAAACTACAATCAAACTCACGTGCTGACCCACATAACGACATTCTAAAAATTACATACACTCGATACAGGAACTATTGTAATAGCCTCATCAAAAAAATTAAAAGAAAATACGAAAGAGAATTGCTAGCAGACTCAGTCACGAACACAAAGTTATTATGGAGAAATATAAAATCAATTACTTATACAAATAAATCTAAAAATCAAAGTGCAGAATTACTAAATATCAAGCCTACTCCGTCTGAGTCAGTCAATTACGTAAATCACTACTTCGCGAATATCGGAAAAGAATTAGCTCAACAGATACAGCCTAGAATCAATACCAGTCCTGATCACCAACAAAATGATTTAAATACACAAATAAATTCATTCGTGCTTTTGGATACTGACACAAAGGAAGTGGAAGAAATCATAAGGAACTTAAAGTCTGATAGTGCCCCTGGCTGGGATGGCATCTCAACGAGATTCCTAAAATACTTTGTTAAAGAACTCGCGCCTGTTATTGCCCATCTGGTTAACCTCTGTTTCAGGGACGGAGTATTCCCAGCCCCCCTGAAACAATCTGTTATTACTCCAGTCCACAAGGGAGGGAGCGGAAGCGATGTCAATAATTATAGACCTATCTCGGTGTTGCCAGCCCTGTCCAAAGTAATAGAAAAATTAACCAACTCTAGACTAATAGATTATTTAAACAAGTTTAAAATTTTATCTTCGACACAATTCGGCTTTAGGCGGGGTGTCTCTACCGAGGATGCGGTTGAGGCCCTCACCTCATTAGTTACTAACTATTTGGACAGAGGGAGGAAATGCCTGACCGTATTTTTAGACCTAAAAAAAGCTTTTGACACCGTTTCCGTTCCCACCTTGGTGAACAAACTGGAAAAAGTTGGAATAAGGGGAACGCCTCTCAATTTTCTTACAGACTATCTCACAAACAGGAAACAGAGGGTAAGGATTGGAGGTTATATTAGTGATGATGCTGATGTGTTGTTTGGTGTGCCGCAGGGCAGTGTACTTGGCCCCACACTATTTTTAGCCTACATTAACGACCTCTGTAACCTAAAAGTTGAAAATGCAAATATATTTTCCTACGCCGATGACACTGCCGTTGTCTTTCATGGGCACAGTTGGTCGGATGTCAAAAGTAAGACAGAGAAAGGTATGCTCCAAATTGCGGCTTGGCTCGATAACAACCTTCTCACGTTAAATACCGCGAAAACCAACTACATATGCTTCTCCATCTATAAAAATTCACAACCAGATGAATTGTTCAACATTAGAGTACACTCATGTGATAAAGTTACATCTAATAATTGCGCTTGTCCCTCTATTAGTAAAGTTTTAGAAACAAAATATCTAGGGGTAATTATTGACCACAGATTATCGTGGTACTCTCATATTGAACATGTCACTGGAAGGATGAGGAAGTTGGGATGGATTTTTAAAACATTGAGACACATAGTGCCTACAAATGTTCAGAGGAAATCAGGCTCTGACAGAAACGTGTTAAATGAAATATATATCTCTATAGCACAATCTGTAATATCCTACTGCATTACAATATGGGGCGGTGCGGCAAAATCTGGTTTTATACATGTTGAACGAGGACAACGTGCTGTAATAAAAATAATGTATTTCAAAAGGATGTGTTGCCCTACTGAAATTCTCTATCAGGACAGTGGCCTGCTCTCTGTTAGAAAGCTATACATTATAGATACCGTTCTAAAAAAACATAAAAATCTACCATATGATCCAAGCACAACAACAAGAAGACGAAAAGATCTCATAGCACAGGTTCCACGAACTAAAACTAAATTTGCCGCCATTCAGTACAGTACACTAGCTTGTCAACTTTATAATAGAATAAATAAGAAGATATATATACACAATAAACAATTACACGAGTGTAAAAAAGTTCTAACCAGTTGGATAAAGTCACTGAATTACGCAGACACTGAGGCATTATTACAACACACGAAATGAAACACACATACACACGCAAACACACACACATGCACACACCATCACACTAACACATTCACACACTCACACATATCATATACATACACAAGCATGCTGTTAAATCTAAGTTTTTTATTTATTGTATATTGATGTAGAAGAGCGGAGTGTCCTAATACAGGCATTACTTGCTTAAAAGGAGGCTCCAATCACCAACTTATGTAAAACTTTTTTTGATTCAGAAATAAAGATTTTGTATTTGTATTTGTATTTTGTAGATGGAAGCTTGTTTATTAAAAAAAAAAAAAAAAAAGTTAAAGTTTTGATTGCACTTATATTTTTTTAGTTTTTCACCAAAAATTGATACTTTCAGCAGTTCCTAAAATTAGAAATACTATCTCAAAATAAACAAACACTCAAAAGGATTTCAAAACAATTTCTTCGATCAACTCCAGCCCCACCCACAATGAGACCCCGAAATGATTTCGCTGAAAACTGCTTAGACGTGCATCGCGGACTAAGTAAGGTAAGTTTCGGGCTGGCGGGCTGGCCCGATGCCAATGTTTGTAAGAAGTTCAGCCCGCGCCGTACAAAGGTACTATAAAGTTTCACAAAACTGTTCGGTGTAGCGCCTTTGTGTCTGTAACGCTGACCGCAATTTGGACTTGGAAAGCTGCTACACGTATACGGAATTGATAGTAGAACGTGCTAACTGTTTTAATTTTTATGTTTGGAAACTTACACCTTTGTTTTGAAGTAGATTCCTTTTTGTTCAGACCTTAGCGGCAGTTTATTCATATTACACACATAGCATAACATCACGCCTGGAATCCCCGATAGGTTAGGCAGAGGTGTGCCTAATAGAACACCGCATTTCACCAGTTATGTTTAAGTCCCATGTAATAGGGGCGAGCCTATTGCCATCAACCGGGCACAATTTCAGACTCCCTGGCACGTGGTTTATATTAGCACCTATTGAATCCGATCGATCTAATATACATGGACCTACTCTAGACAAATTCTCACCTAATAACACGGCTTTCGCAGAATTTCGCAACTATTTTGATGATGTCATTCCCTCAATACATGACAATCCACCTTCGTACATCTTTTATTTATAGAGGCCCACTTTTCAATCAAAGTGTATTGAGTGACGCGACACTCTGGGTTCCGCAACTTTATAGTTCCCGTGGGAACGATAAACAGTACATGGAAATCGACTAGGAAGAGGAAACACGTAAAACATATCGAATCTGGGACTACGTGAGCATATACGACGTCGAATCTTCGAGAAAATTCTCGAACTTAAAAAGATCACGATCGATGCTCTACCGCTTGAGCGATAAGAACATGATGAATGGATGATCGAGGTGATATTGAACGTTATCCTTACATGACGTGAATTTCAAATAGTGAAAAGCGTAAAGCGTCAATCGGTAGCATATGACTCGGCGACTATTCTCCGTGGACACCAAACAAGTGTAATCGAAGTAACTCAAACTTTTGTTCTCGAACTCCTGGGACAAAAAACTTCCTATTAAATGGATCAGCTCGTTGTGTCGATGGAGTCTTTTTTTTCAGAAAACCTTCCGTTCATTCACACTTGTCTTCAAATATTTATTATTTACTTTTCATTTGACTCCAGACTTTATGTTGTATTAACTATTTATCTTGCATCTGTCAGGCGTTCGCTGATTTAAAAAACGAACGCATAATGTGTTGATACACATTTGAAAGCCAACTAGTTTAGATTGAGCTTCACGATGTACAATTCTCTTTCATATTTTTTTATCTATGTGCCTTTTATATTCAAATATTTTAAGATTAAGCGGCGAAATTGGCTGATGGAAAACTATTTATACTCTCTACACAAGAATTTATGCAGTACAAAGTGTAATTTTAATGCCTACACTGTTGTTTTGTAAATAGTTTAAGGTACCTACTGAGTTGTAATAGGTGTGCTATGCAGCACAGCATCATGCTGAGTGGTAACCTGCTTGTCGTTGTTTTTTTTTTTTTGTTTATGTCCTTTTGTATTTGCGTTTTATGATTATTGTTAAGTTATTCTATGATTTTTGGTAACCATGCAAAAAGAAAAAAGAAAAAAAATTGTGGCAATCCCTGCCACAAATTAATACTTTTTCTTTCTTTCTTTCTTCTAATAATGTCCCATGCCCTAACAGGCAAAATATGGTTGGTGCACACATCACCGACTTTCATATCTGGTAACACCAGTATTTTACGCAAATAAATGGTTCTTCTTCTCATTCTTGTGACCATGCGTGTAACAAATATAACTCTCTTTAACTCACTTCTGTAAACAGAGGTCAAGGAATATAAAGAACACCGTTGACCTTCACACTGAACTAGATGAACATCCGGGGAACATAGTACATAGGTACTTTCATGTCTATTTATTTGTTCACATGTTTTCGCTAAAGGATGAATGACAACACATAAACATTATACATAACGGATAGAAGCAAATAATGAGGACGATGAACTGCGAAATCTTCCCCTAATGTCAAGGTCCCTATTAATATCTTCATACAACTATTTTCTTGTAGAGTTTCTTTTACCGTGATATTAATATCTGTCTTTGTTCATTACTTTTCCTTTCTATATCAAAAAGGATATAGAGAATATATGGAGACATACAACATTATTTTTAGTATATGCGGAATATGAATATAGTTTGTCCAGAATAAGTAACTGAATCGATTCCAATAATTTTTAAACCATGTTACATTTTTTCCCAAAAATATTTTTAAAAAAGGCTACAAGTTGGACACCGAGCGACACTAAATACCTATCGCAATCTTTTACGTACCTACTACCAAATTATTATTATCAATGAACTCAAGATGACGCTGGAGGCGCGCACGCGGGTGCGCCGCGTGGTGACCACGTTTTTGTGCGGACAACCAGGTAACAGAACAAGCTTATAACTTTGTGATTTTTCATGATACATTTTTGAAATTTTGTTCATACATTCTTTACATAAAAATACTAGACACGTGTTTCAGGTTTCGCATATACTAAAACTAATGTTGTAGATGAAGGTATAGCGTTCTGGTATAATAAACCTTTTCCAAGCTTTCACGGTTTACACATATACTGTCACTTACGGGATATCTTCCGTGATTGTTTGTTGTGTTGTTAAGTGACAGTATATAATAAACCTTTTATTATAGCGAACATTGTTCGATCCTTATTGATATGTAAATTTGAGTAGATTGCAGTTACTTATGTAGGGCGTAACAAGACCCTTAACGAAACTGAAAGGCACTTGTTCTCCCCGTGCGTCACTGCGATATTTTTTTTTCCATACCATACCTGGGAACTTTCTAGTAACGGAGATGTTGGGGATCAAACTTCTAACTTTATCACAAGTTTTTTTTTAAATACATGTTTTTAATGTAAGATTTGTACTTTTAACACCTCCACGACCCCCGTATTATTCAATCCATCCATCAACACAATGTTTTGAGTGCACTACATTGAGTCCTACCGTAAAACATGATTTTTCACCCCAAAAAAAAGTCGATTCGCAGCAATAATTTTTGCATAAAGTTACTTAGTTTGGTGTACAGAATGCTTGGTTGACCGCTTTGCGAAGGGTCCATTTACACCCTGTATTCATTTCGTATGCCAAAAACGGTCAGTGTTATTTTTTTGTAACCCATAACGAAACAAAAGCTTTTCCTTGCTTTTCTTTGGACCGATTTTTTACTTCATTCGCAGCAAATTTTAATTTCTACCTCTCAAAAAATTAAACAGAAATTAATAACGACCCATTCATTAAAACTTCTCAGATATTAAATTATGAGCCAAATATTATCGCGAACACACATACTCAGATTACGGCAGAAAACGTCTTAAAATTTTAATAGCTTCGTCATAGGAATAATGAAGGGAATGAATATTAATTTGAGGAGTCTTGAATGGCAATTCATCTTTGCATTGCAAAGAGATTCCGCCTACCATCACTGAAGGGTGCTTGCGAATGGTTATGTATTATGTGATACTAGCTGTTCCCGCGACCTTCGTTCGCGTGAAATTATTATTAAAAAAATATTACTTCTCTTTTGACGTGAATGCGTCTTTAAAATTGCTTCCATAGTGGGAGGCAAGTCAAAAAAACTATCATCTGCCTAGCCTTTTCCCAACTATATTGGGGTCTGCTTCCAGTCTAACCGGATGCAGCTGTATACCAGTATTTTACATGGAGCGACTGCCTATCAGACCTCCACAACCCAGTTAGTACTGGGTAATACGATACCCCTTGGTAAGACTGGTTGTCAGACTTTTTGAGCCACAGACTGCCTAACGACTGTCATAGATCTACAAATGACAGCCAGGACCAACGGCTTAACGTGCTTTCCGAGGCACGGAGGAAACTCGGTATGTAACGGGTGGTCACCCATCCACAGACCAACCTAGGCAAGCACGGCTTAACCTAAAGATCGACCCGAGCGGCTGTTATTATTTAGCCACGAGCTCCTCAGTCAGTAAGTCAAAAACACAAATGATAACAAAATCGGGGGATACAGTTTGGTGTTGCAGCTTCTTAACTGTTATCTCCATCCTAAATTCAATTACACCATTGGATAGCTAAAGGATCAAAAAATTTATTACGCCATTGAGGACTGTGCAGCATCGCGCGGGGTGGAGGGAGAAGCCCCGCCATTTTCAGGTAATTTTGCTGCGTATCGAGATTTTCACTTATTGTAATTTTTTTAATCGGATTTTGATAACAATTTCAATGTTTTTTTTTTTTTTTGCACGGAACCCTAATTCTTTTTCTAAAATAAAAGTAACCTAAGCTGCCAGTCATTATCGGTTCAGCCGTTTCGGAGGTTAGTCGAACCAAACAGACAGACAGGCAGACAGATAGACAAAAATTTAAAAAAAATATATTTTTTATTAAAAGTACTCAATATCAAATGCTTTCGCTAAAAAGCTGTTTTTTTGATATTACAAACAGATACTTCAATTTTATTTATTTGTATAGATATAGATTATGTGATAATTATGGGTGTCGCTTCCGCCTAATGTAATGTGATTGGTCGCGTACTTTGTCGCATACCGGCGCTTGTTAAATTCATTAGGAAGGTCCTTGAAATACCTCCTCTGATTTCTGTGTATAGGGTGGTGCCTTTTTTAAAAACAGTTGTTTTACAGCTGTTGTAGGACTCTTGGTATAGTTACTCTAGTAATACTGTTAATAGAGAGAACTCAAGAGGTAGAAGAATAGAAGAAGGGTAGTGTTTCTTCTTGGTTCTTCGTTACACGCGTCTACATTGAGAGCATGTCACGAGTTGAACTTGCGGAGCGACGGCTTTTATGCGGAGGAAACAAGGAACGCGCTTGACACAATCCGTGCCGCAAGATTCATCGCACAATTACTATTCGTGGTCCTACGGTGAACGGGGTCTATCTCGGCCCCGTCCACGATATATACATATTATGTGTCGGATCCGGTCATTGGTGGACATAAAATGAATCATAAACGCGCCAGTGGCGACATCACGCGACCTACTTACAAGTCTACCCACACCACAGCGCGCTTCTACAGGATCGTGATGTTTTGAACTCTCAGCTAGGACGACATTCAGTGTCTCATCGCAGCGGAGTTGAGACGTCCCGGATTTGTACCCGATTCATTGTGCCCAGTTTTATTGTGTTAAATTGTAATTTCAAGTACATTGTTAGTTTAATAAAAACAATGTCGCACCAACCCATCTTCTGCCCACATAATGTACGAGCCCAACGGAAAAAGTCCTGAAAATTCCGACGTATGAGTTATCCTATTCATAACATCCTATAAAATTGAAATTATGTAAGCTAATTGGCAATACATATATTCGTATTCAATCGATAATAGTCAAATAAGAACCAACGTCTAAAACTGCCGTCTATTCTAATCAAAGGAGACGAATTTACCCTGTCTAAGCTTCGATATATTTAGATGAAATGTAACAATTACATTAAACTAAACCTCTTAGCGTAACCGCCAATTAGTTTCGATCTTACCATATAGTTGTGTAAGCCTATTTATGGCACAAGAGAATATACAGAAAGCTTATTGTACTCGGGTAGCAAAAAGATAAGATTATAAGGTTGATAAAGCTTTGATTTTGAATAAAATATATATTTATAGTATTTAATATAATATCCTTGTAGCTAATCTTAGTATTAATTAAAATTATTTTCAGATATACACCTACCATTGCTTGTCTCTGCATCACCCAAAGGTGGACTGGTAGAAAATGCCTATGGCTTTAAGTCCGCCTCTGTACTTTTGTGCTTGAAGTGTTAAATAAATAAATAAAACTACAAAATATTCGTTTCTGGAATCATGTAGTACCCTCAGGGCATAGACACAAACAACCATGTATACCAATGTCTAATGCCCTGAGGTGCCAGCGTAGTTATTTTCTCTTTTTACATTTTTTTTTTATTATTTTTTGTCTGTTTATAGCAGGACTGCCTCGTTGGTCTAGTTTTAGCATGCGCAACTGCTGAGCAAAAGGTCCTAGCTTCGATTTCCGGGTCGGGCAAAGTGCTATTGACATTTTCCATTAGGAATTTCTTAGTAGCACGGAGTCTGGATATGTGCCCGGTTGATGGTAATAGGCTCGCCCCTTATTACGTATTAGGGAACATAACTGGCGAAATGTGTACTATTAGGTACACCTGTGCTTAGGCGTGTTGTTATGTTATATCTTATTTAATTAACAATAGTAAGATTATGATTAAATGTATAAAGGGTGCAAATAGACCCTTAACATATCCGAAAGGCATTTGTTCTCTCCGTCTTTGCGATCATTTTTTTGTTCTAGACCATACCTGGGAACCTTCTAGTTACGGAGATATTGGGGGTCAAAGTTCCAACATTTTCACAAGTTTTTTTTTTTAAAAATTCATGTTTTTAATGTAAGATTTTTACTTTACACAACTCCACGACCCCCGTACTATTCAATCCATCCATCACACAATGCTTTGAGTGCTTTCCATCGAGTCCTACCGTGTCACGTGATTTTTCACTCCAAAAAAAAAAGTCGATTCTCAGCAATAATTTTTGCGTAAAGTTACTTAGTTTGATGTACAGAATGCTTGGTTGACGGCTATGTGAAGGGTCTGTTTACACCCTGTATATTTTTATTAATATTCTGCATCATCATCTTGTAATCTTTTTGGGCTGTTTGTGTCATCCCATCCTACAGTAACGGAATTTCAATACTTTACATGGATCGACTATCAGTCTTCCACGACCCAATTAAAAGTCAAAACCGATATTCTGAGGTTAGACGAGTTTCCAGACTAACTTACTGCTGTCTGAGATTCGTGATGAATTATTGGCACTTGAGTCAGCCCAAGCTACCGACAAAATCGTTTACCTATGTCTCTGTATTTGAATCGAGTTGAGGTAACGTATGTATTTTGGATTTGATGCAGTGCCTCTACGCTGAGACGTCAGCTTGTGGAGATGGGCTGACGGTATTACGGAAATACGGCAGCCAGGAGAGGAAGCGCTGTGCGGGAACCGGGAAGGTGTGGTAACGTAGGTTGAAATGATATAAAGGCAAACGTATGTTTGAGTGTTTTTATTTCTATATATAAATAAAATTGAAGTGTGTTGTAATTTCAAAATAAGAGCTTTTTACTGAATGCATATAAAAGTATATACGGTACTTGATCGCGACGATAGGCCGTGGTGGAGCAAAATGAAACGTGCAGTGAAGTGTATACAAGATTATATATTACGACAGGAAATAATTACAACGGTCGGTTGGAAATAAAGAAAGTACTCGTAAGTATTGACGCTAAGAAAAACGCGCAAGCGCAGCCGTGCGTGGAGGCGTACAGCAGCTGACTGGTGTGGTGCGGCTGTCGGCCGGCAGACTCCCTGCTGTCCCCGCACCCCTCGTTCACTGCCGCTGGCGTGTGGCGATGTTGAGAGCAGAGCGGTCTCAACAGTACAAGTTACAACAAAGAAAGCTTTTTTTTTTTTCATTTTTTGTCTGTCTGTGTATTTGTTCCTGCTAATAAGTTAAGCATCTATATGGTCCGGTCACTTAAAAGAAGGTTGTTATTGGTGCTTTTGTAACTACATGTATTACGGAGTAACGTTATCAGAACTAGTATTTACCAGCCTTTCTTTTATTTCGAATTGATTGAAGAAAAGATTCCTTACTTCTACTATTGTCAACTTTTCTAAACCATAATATAATCCGACAAAAAATCGGTTGTCTGTAAAGTCGGTTTACTGACGATAGTTGAACGTGACAACGTCATAAGAAAATACTGATGGAATGGTTGCATTTTTCAAAAGAAAATTTTATTTTTTTTTGTTTGATAGATATTTTGTATGGATATAGAGAAGGAGGTAAATGGAAATCACAATTGAATTGATCAAGTTACATTTATTTGTACGCATAAATACAATTATGTCATTTTTATTTTTTTACAATGTACATAATTTTTACAAGTATGAATGTGCGTTGAGCAATTGTTTTATGGAACGCCTCAGAGCGAGGTAACGCCGCATACGTCATGTTTTTTCGTGCGTGCAGCCGGCTCCATCGAATTATAAGACGTTGTCACGTCAAAAAACACTCAACTGACTTAATTTTTTGCCAGTATTGTTACACCTGGGTGTAAGTTAGTCAGTATAAAAAATTAGGACCTGGAAACGGCTTTCGGCCTTAACTAGCCTATACAAGTGTGGATTCACGTACAAAAATCCAGGCTTTCGTTAGCTCCGGCTAGGTCATACATAATAAACGAGAGCCGGCTGGCCAGCATTGAGTAATGGTCGGAATAAATCCTAATTCCGTGCATTACATCAGTACGGCTGTAACGGTTCATGATAATACAGATTTATGAACTTACACTAAATTGTTTACAGTATGTCGTTATTTTATCTGTGGTTTAATAAAATTGCAATGTTATAAGGTCAATAAAAGAGGAATTTACCTAGTCGTCACCTCAGCGGTTTATTTGTTTTAAGGCAATCTATTGCTGCAAATAGACGCCTCCCAAATCGGTGCCAAAAACAATAGATATCGTACAACAAAAGTTTAAGTTAAGAACTATTCTAAAGTTCAAAATATGCCAGTGACTTTAACTTTAGAATTTAACACCACGAAACTTAAGTCAACTATTCAAAATCTGGGACAATAATCAAATACCTTGATCTATAATATTCAACTATTGTTCACTTACTAATTCTAGATAGTTTATTTTCCAGTAATTTACTTTAAGTATCAGTAGCTGCTAGTTCGAACTATGCTTTCTCAGACAGATCTAAGGAGAAGATCCCTCGAAAAGTTAGACAGAGAGTCTTTGACGTAACTTTGAAGTTCTAAAGTCCCAATACAAAGATAACTTAATACTTATTAATTTCGCAACTAAAACCATGTTGCCGATTGTAAGATTATTAAATTCCGTTAGTTAACAAGTCTTGCGACCTCAGAAGTTAGTTAGGTATATATATAAAATTAATCTGCTTAAGTTGTGCGCAGATAATTCTATGTAGTCGAAGAGACAACATACCTACTACTTTAAGATATAGTCATAGCTTAAGTATTTGAGTTACTAATAAAATATTTAATCATCGAGGATATTGATAGGGTATATACCCTATCCGTAAATGTGAGCATATGCTGACATTTACCCTATGTGGGAAAAAGACAGAGCTATTCAGGTCGTCTAGCGACATCTCTTTCTCACACTGGAATTACTCCTGCTTTAAGACGTCATAGTAAGCCCCCTTGGTGTGCTTCAGACCAAGTATTAAGGGTTATACTTGGAAAGCAGATTACCCAATCTGGTTAAGAAAGCTGAAAAGAATGTAGGTACTGTCGCGCTCACTGACGGTGAACCACTTTTCAACTCAGAGCATAAGGGTGAAAACTGACCGACCGTCTGTGAATTCGGTTGTACCTATTATTTGCGTAGGATTTTTTTAAATTAAGAGAGTGAATGATTTCTGGAAACCTTTAAAAGACCCTCCGGGTACAAATTCGTCCCTTGTAAATATATATCGACAAGATATTCAGTATCATTGTTATTTTGCCCAATTTTTGTCAATCCCGATCGCCAAACATCACGTTTCATTCGTCGTCGTGCAAATGAATAAACCCGGCCGTCCATATTTCGTGTCCAATAACAACGCATGTAACTAAAAGAGTGATGGATCTTATGAATATTGATTTATGGAGAGGGAGAGGAAGGCCAAAGAAAAGATGGATGGATTGTGTGAGGAATGGATGATATGAAAGAGAAAGAAGTAAATGATGCCGTGATGTCTGACAAGGCAGAATGGAAGAAAAAACGTTGCGCCGACCACAAATAGAATGGGATAAGGCCAGGAAGATGAAGATGCACAATAAAATCCAACCCAACACTACATCAGTGGCGAAGGTTCCATAGAACTCGATTCCTACCGGCTTCCCTTTGAAAAATGGCACAGTCAGTATTCTAAAGACAAATAATATAATCACATTAAAGATATGTACTCCGGCTTACCTCTTACAAAAAATGACCCTTCGCTACTGCACCTCATACCATATTTTTACAGACAGTCTCACTACCAAACCAACTATTCCCTAATTAACTCTTCAGGCAAAATATATTATTTAATTTCTCTTCGTAATGTCAATTTTTAAAGCTGCCAGCATACCGTTGACCGCGCTGCACAATTCATATTCGTTAGCTCGCGCTGACTGCAAGTGACAGCGTCATTTACTGTGCTTTTTTACGTCCGCCAGACGGTAGTGGAATGTTCTAAATATAACCCACTAAAACCCTACTTGAAAAACATTAATGAAGCTCTCTAATGCCCAGGCAAAGCTCGTAGCAATTGCAAGTGAAAATGTCTTCTTTTTTGTACTTTTTGGAATCGAATGTCGAGAGTTTATCAAACCGTGATTATAGGATGTTAATTGCATTTCCTTTATTTATTTTTACACATATTAAATACATTTTTAAATATTCTAATATAAAACAATATAAAAAAAAACATTTAAAAATATAAAAAATAGTGGTCCGCCGGTATCGGGAGCAGGGTCCAAGCTACCGGTGGTTAGGGTTCCAGAGACAGGCACCTCCTCACAATGCGAGGAGGTTAATTAATTAATTATTATTATGAATTTCATTTATTCAGGTAATTACACCCATCGCCATTTATCACAGTATAATCACACATTCATTAATATTCATTTTTCTTTTCTGTTTTACGTAGTCTAAAGTTTAGTTTTATAACGTCACTAAAGCGGTCGCATTACCCAAGATACCACACGCCGTTCTACAAGAATCTCATTATCTTTTAAAGAGAAATTCTTTTAGAAGCTCAGAGTAAATTACGCTGCACTTCTTTAAATAATTACGTCCATTAAAATGAAAACGAGGGATGAAAACACACCTTGGGGAGAGTAGCTTTTAAGTCTGAGTACTTAAGACACGTGTATGGGTTCACTTGTATTCAAATACGACGCAAAAACTTGATATCAAGTTCAAACTACAAACTACAGATGTACTCGAACAACCACATTTATTGGATCGTGTACTCTAACATCAAACAACTATCCGGACATGTCCTTAAACACCGTCCAAACTTTTCCCTTTAAACTTTATCGATCCCAAGTTTATCAATAGTCGGTCTGCTCGCAAATAAGGTAAGCTAACCGATAGTTGCAAGATTTACAGCAGAAGTTAACGTTGAAAATAGATACAACGATGTAATAGGTACCTTTAAATACAGGAAATTCAACAAGAATTCTCTCCTCTGGGAAATAATTAGAAGGGCCTTCATCATCATCATCATCATTTCAGCCGAAAGACGTCCACTGGCCTTCTGGTATGGGTTAATTCAGCTCTTATATTGTCTGCTACTGAGCAGTGTCCTTATAAAGCCTGATAAATATTTGTTACCAAATTCTTCTTCAACACACTCTTATTCCAAATTATACAGGGTGTAAATGGACCCTTCACGAAGCCGTCAACCAAGCATTATGTGCATCAAAATAAGTTACTTTACCCAAAAATGTATTGTTGCTGGGAAACGACATTGTCGATGGGAAAATCACGTTTTACGGTAGGACTCAATGTAACGCACACAAAACATTGTGCTGATGGATGGATTGAATAAAAAAGGATGTCGTGGATATATTAAAAGTAAAAATCTTCTATTAAAAACTTGTGTTTAAAAAAAAACTTGTTAAAAAAATTGGAACTTTGACCCCCAATCTCTCCGTAACTAGAATAAAAAATATCTCAATGACGGGGAAAACAAGTGCCTTTCGGCTTCGTTAAGGGTCTTGGTAAACCCTTTATATACAAAAAAGTAAATTTATATTCTGTTTCTATTATATTCTTCTGAAAACGTAGTAACCTACTGTTTGTATCCAATTACTGAGAATACAACGAGAAAGCAAGGCACTGGTTCCAAGTCCAAACCTGTTCTCCCTTTAATGTCCAGGCACAAAACAAAATTCCGGATTTGATTAAGAACAATAATTTAACATTTGCACAAAAAATATAAGATTTATGAATCACTTCGGGTAGACATAATTCATAAACATCTGTCGGAGCAATAAAGCTTTAACGATGGCAAGACTTGCCTGCCCTCCGTCGTGCCATATATGAGACAACACTGCGTTATAGTTATTAATATTAAACGAAACCTTCTGGACAGTATTTCATAAAAACTTTGTTTATTTACCCAAGAAAAGTACCAGCCTTCAGGGATAACGTAGGAAGCCTTGATTTTTTTCATTTACTTACTTAGCTTAGGTATGAAGAATAATAATGTGTGTGAAAGTATATAAAACTGTGTACACAAAAGAAAACAGTAAAGTTAGAATCTCTTAGAGCTACTATGTAACCTAAGGTTTCCCTTATCTAACACAGCATTGTTCTTTTATTCCCAGATACATAAAAACAAAAAGATGAAAACTCATATTGTTCAAGAGCGTCAGCCGTAACTTTAAGTGGCCTTTTTCATATATTATGCTAATGAGAACCGTAAAAGGCTTTTTCATTAACATTATATTCTATTTTTTAAATACTTGCATATTAAAATTGTTTTGTTACAAACAAAGTGGCTAAAGGTAGACGTACTTGGGTAAAGAGTATGTGGTGTAAACATGTTTTGGCTTTTGAATTTATCTCCATTTCAAAAGCCACGCTGAAGGTGAGACAGGTGTAAAAAAAAATAAGTTGCCAAAATCATATCATCATTCGATATTTGTTTAATATTTTTTTAACCGTTGTCGATAAAAATAATCCGAAAGTGGTAACACGGATATTTCAAACCCGCCAGAGTTACTCACGGGACACTGAAGCCAGTCATTGATTAACTCGGTGTGTAACCTCAAAGCTCTACTTTAATTGGAGTTTGTTTCAAAACTCCCGACTTCAGAGTAACTCAAAAAATGAAAAAAAAAATACTTTTTAATTTCTACAAAAGGCTTTGACCTTTATGGTTCTGTACAAAGAATTTTACACTCGGAAAAGTTCGAATTTAAAAAAAATTGTGTCCATTTTTTAGATTGTGGCCATTTCGGTCAACGACCTTTGAAAGTCTTTGTTACAGGCATAGTGCTTTAAAAGTAACGATGCTAGGGTTGAGAGGCACGTGTGTTTTATGACTAAATATAAAAACACCTTCCCACTGTAACTGAACGAAACATTTACGATCTGAGCTCGCATTTGTATTGGACAAACTTTATATGAAATTCTGAGTAAGCAAGTCTTTATTTGAATCAATAAAATGGATTTATTCTTCGTAGTGTTGAAGGAAACTTGTGTTTTCTACTTTCATTCTTGTTTCAAACAATATGCACAGCGATTTCGTTAGCTTGGAACTTGATGCTCGAGGCGAACTTGCAGTGTTCACTTTTAATGGTCGACTCTCGATCTTAAGGTTATTCAACCCTTTTCTATTAAGTCTTTTGCTATTATATTTTCCTTGACTGAGAAAAGCATTGAAGAAGGAGTAATTTTTCAACATTTTCTCTCCACTAGGTACAAGACATTTCTGTAAGAGCCATTATAGGATGTTTTGTCGTTTAAACACGTTGCCGAATTAAAAAATAGTTTTTAACTTTTGAATTTAAAAAAAGAAGATGATTTCATTAAATCTAATGTTCCCCCTCTACTTATTAATGGAAACAGTAAGTACCTATTTAAGGGTAGGCATATTACTAACCAGAGATGTAAACACAGCAATATAACTAATTTATTTGAAGCGTACATCTGACACTGATTAAGTTTAATGCACTGTTTCATAATTACTCGCCGCGAGAATGGGAAAATTGCGAATGGAACACATTACATAATTATGCATTTATTAGGCAAATTCGGCGCTAGGTAGGAAATTTCGTTTCGCCAACACATAATGCTCAATTATTATAACAACATGGCGTATATTAATTTGATTTGTGGAGCACAAATGAACACGAATGGTATTGGAATTACTGAGTACCTTTTTATTGGTATTGAATGGGCTGTTTTATTTAGGGTTTCTGGTAAAATCGTTTATATAAATTATGAATGGTTTTTCGATAATAATCTTTCATGTTTCAGTTAATTTCCCGATATACATTTTCAAACGAATTCTTTTTTTAAATGATTGCCCGAACTCTAAACGAATTCTTTTTTTAAAACGACTGCCCGAGTGACATATTGTTTTCGGGTTTCATGCGGGTATGTATTTAATTTATCATGAAAATGTGATATTTGACGATTAACCAACCAATATCCGGATAGTTTGAATGATCAAAATAAATGATCGAGTCGACATAATTGTTTTGTATCAATTACGTAGCTGATTAATTTAAATTGTTTTGTTATGCTGGTTTGCATTAATAAGGGGAATGTGCATACCTAATCATTGTCTTTGTCGGTTTTGCCCCCTTTACGAGTATTAATTATAAAATGTAGGTAACGACTTCGGCGACCTTTGATCCATTCATATAACTTCCGTAACTTAACATAAAATTGATATTCACAATCAAAACCATACGTTTTCACCAAATACCAAAGCAAATTAAATTTGAACGGTTTGTCAAACTCGTTGCATTTATGTAGCAAGTTTATTATTAAAGCATCTCTGTTGTTAATGTGTATCTGCATTTTATATTTACTGCTTTACAATCCTTATTTTCTTACTTTTAGTATTATTTTTATCATTAGTTTAGTTTTATTTGTAGTCTGTATATAATGTAAATAAATATTAGAGTTTGTGTGAAACCTAGCTTATCCTTAAGGACTATTTAGAAACACTGAGTTGGAACTTTTAAAAGGACTCACCACAAACCGACTAAAAAACGAAATCTCGATGTGTGAGATTCGATTGTGGCGAGTGAATTTGTGGCTAGACAAAACACGCTCAGTTTCATGATGTTTCTCAAGCGCTATTTTATCCAATGACCGATAAAGTACTTTTAACGTGACAGTTTTCGATGGAAGATGGTCGGTAGCACCAACCTACCTTCCATTCATTAATTAGTTTTTTAGAGAAGTTGTGTCTTGGAATTATTGTTTAACTAGCTTTTGCCCGCGGCTTCCCTCGCGTTAATTTAGAATTTGACAAATTCGGATTTTACTCTGCTTGAGATAATAAAATTCAATCATGATTCGAAAGACACGTAGCGCCATCTATTGTTATAAGAATGTTATTGTAATTTTCCTCGGGAAAAGTACTTTTTTTCGGGATGAAAGGTACCCTACTATGTCCGTTTCTGTACACCTGACAACGTATATCCAAAATTTCAGGATGATCGGTTCAGTGGGTAAGGCGTTAAAAGGTAACAAACAAACAAACTTACTTTCGCATTTATAATATTATTAAGGACTAGCTGTTGCCCGCGCGTCGTTCTCGTGGAAAAATATACATTAAATAGATAAAATAAATAATAATAAACTCTATCAAAAAAAATTACAACCAACTACAAAAAGTATAATTTTATTGGGGATCGAACTTGCGACGTGATGCACGTAAAGCGGACATGAAACCGTTTCTCTATTTACTTCGCTGACATATACTTTGAAATAGACGTTGTTACGCATATGATGGCTGAATCGATAAACAATTGAATAATACTAACATAATGCAATATTGCTCATCCCCTTAAGCAAGTATCGTGATAATATATAACCTAACATTTGAAGAAGCCTACTACAGATATTTGTGCAAAATTTGAACAGGATCTATGCAGTAGTTTTTGCGACAAGTCGGAACATCGGACCGGATTTTAACGATTTTATTATATGTAGAGAAGAGAAGAGAAGAGATAAGGATGGTGGCAACTACCCTATTAGCAATACTAGACTAAAGCTCCATACAAAATGTCGACGCAAAACCTAAGCTTGTCTCTTGGTAAAGTACGTCTTTAAAGTCCTTTGGGACATAAAAGCGATCGGAAATAATAACAAGCAAATGTTATCAGCAGGGGTGCTTCATAACCGTGTTTATATCTTTATCGTCGGCTAGGGTTGGTCGGTTGCCACATAAATCGACGTCACTTGCTGCTCTCCGCTCATCTATGGGCTGTAATAAGCTTACGGGTAGATTGGCCAACCAACTTAAGAGTTGGGCTCTGAGATTTTAATACAGAGTAAGTGGAGTGAGCCACAGAACATACAGGGTGGCCGGAACATTGACGTCCAAAAATAAAATTTAGGTCCCTCGTATCGTGGGGTATCCGAATCACCCCCATGTATGTTCCGCGATTTTTCGTAGTTTTCGAGTTATGAATTTTTTTCTGATTTTTTGAGAATGATCGAACTGACAAAAAAGTACAAGACTTTGTCGAGATTTTTTTTTTGCAACTCAATCTTCCTGAGTAGTACTTTTATGCATAAAATAATCAGCTTCGTAACTGTGATTAAAGTTATGAAAAAGATGGTCTAAAGTGAAAAAATTACGTTCGGTAAACGGTGACGAGGGGTGCCCCTCTCGCCACCGAGAGTGAGAGAGATAGCAGAGATAGTAAGGCGCGCAACCGAAGCCAACGCAAAACAAGTACGTCAGTCGTGCTCACATTGTGTTTACTGCTATACGCGTGTCGCCATTTTGAATTATGAAGCCTGCTTAGGAACCATGAAGTCACATGTTTATATTTATTATTTAAAGTTGAAAATTTAAGTCATAATTTACCGAACGTAATTTTTTAACGATCATTCTCAAAAAATCAGAAAAAAAATCATAACTCGAAAACTATGAAAAGTCGCGGAACATACATGGGGGTGATTCGGATACCCCACGGTACGAGGGACCTAAATTTTATTTTTGGACGTCAATGTTCTGGCCACCCTGTATAAGTAACTAAATTACATGTAACCATAGTTAGTAAATAAATATTGGATATTATTTATTTGAATATTGTTTTTCCTATTAATTCAAAGCATGACGTTTTAATTAATTTAGGAAAATTAAATAGGTGGTCGTATGTCGATTACAAACGTACGTCGTTACAGGTAGTCAGTGGCCCGATAGTCTGACAACCAGTCTTACTAACTTGCTTGTGGAGGTCAGATAGGCAGTCGCTCCATGAAAAATACTGGTATTCAGCTGCATCCGATAAGACTGGAACCCGGACCCAACATAGTTGGGAAAAGGCTAGGCAGATGATGTCGCTTACAAGGTAAGTTTTACATTTCGAAGAAGCATGGCATACTCGTTGCAGATTTTTCTTTTGAGACTAAACTTATTCACATCAACTTTAGGTTGCAAATCAAACTAGACACCACTTCTACTTTTACCCGATACTTCAACAGGGTAAACTAATATTAATACACATTTTGGCCGTCCCCCAAAGCCGCAAACTACAGGTAGTGGTGTACAGCAAGGTTTCCTCACCGCAACCGATAGATAATTGGCTGATTGATCGTTTATGCATGAACACTGGCCAGCGATGAGCGAGTGATGCTGAATTAGAGATTACGTTAAACTGTACGTGGCCATTAAATATAGAAAAAAAAAAGAATTGAATGGGAGGCTATTAGGGATTTCTAATGATCTACTCTTTAAGTTTAATTTTTAACTAGCTGTTGGCCTCCTTCGTCCGCGTGAAATTTATTATAAAATATTACTTTCCGATTGAAATCGGATTTTGTTAATTCAAAGGTGTCAATTTTTTGTACGGAACCCAAATCTTTTTTATTTTTGTTTTTCTTGGGTTTCTGATTAAAACTTTGTTTGTTACTTAATGTTAACGTTCCATTTTTTAGAAGGCCCTGCTGCAAACTATTTTTTTAAAGCCCACTGTGTCCCACTACTGGGCAAAAGCCTACACTTTTTCCTTTCAAACCTCTCTGTTTTGAGCAATTTCTGACCACATTTGCCCCGCGAACAAGCTCAGATCGTCACACACGTTCACAAACGAACAAGTTGTTTCACCTAGACGGTGTGAGAACTGAAGTACTCCCGTACAAAAACCGTCGTAAACATTATAACCTATTTCAAAATTGGAACAAAGAAACTTAACACCACTTACATAGACGCTTAGGTACTTACCTAAGTGAGCAAGTCTAAGTGGTACTTTAATAGTGCTGTATGACTTCGGTTAATTCTGCCGGATTAAGGGTCTGAGTTACATTTTAATCTAGTGTTATAATATTACACAATCCTAAGACTGTGTCTACCTACGCATATGAAACTTCACATAGAAAAGGACTGATAATATAATCATTGGTGTCAGTTTAATAGCAGGTTCAAGTTCTAATCACGAACACTCTTTACCTGTATATAGCTGTATTATTTACTTCTTTCTCAAGATCCAAACTAGCCAATTACTGACTACGGTTAAAATATCAGAAAGTAGGCAAATTTGGTACCTACAGTGACAAACACAGTGACTGCCCGCTAGGGTGCTCTGAAAACGTCACTACGGCGCAAAAAGCAAGCCTTGCCGGTTTACCTTTTAAATTATGACTAAAAATAACATAAAAATCTCATAATAAAACTGAAGGATTCAAAATAAATTGTCGCGCCTTCATAACGATTTCGTCTATAAAATAATATCGGCAAATACACAATCATGGGGCATTTAGAGCGTAAATAAGGGCCCCAAGTGACGAAACGTTTTCCGATAATGGACCCATTAAAA
This sequence comes from Noctua comes, assembly GCA_963082995.1. NCBI lineage: Eukaryota > Metazoa > Arthropoda > Insecta > Lepidoptera > Noctuidae > Noctua > Noctua comes. Next base: position 8,339,351 of record OY720280.1, on the reverse strand, counting down.
GGCCCCACTACTGGAGCTAAGATATTTTTTTAAATATTTTAATGAATGCCGTTTAGGTTCATAGCAAAGAATTCTGATGAATCTTTGATAATGTGTCGGGCTAGGATTTCCGGAGAAAATTCCGGACTTTTCATTCCGTAGTATGTACCTGTAAGTTTACTGTGCAAATTTTTACAACGTGATATTAACAGAGAAAGATTTTTTGCATAACATTGCGGTGTGCTTAAAATACTGGGTGGTGTTAATGATGGAAGCAAGGGCTCGCGCCAGTGCTCGCGCCAGTGCTCGCGCCAGTGCTCGCGCCAGTGCTCGCGCCAGTGCTCGCGCCAGTGTTCGCGCCAGTGCTCGCGCCAGTGCTCGCGCCAGTGCTCGCGCCAGTGCTCGCGCCAGTGCTCGCGCCAGTGCTCGCGCCAGTGCTCGCGCCAGTGCTCGCGCCAGTGCTTGTGCCAGTGCTTAGCCAGTACTGGAAGCAAGTACTTAGCCAGTAGGAGGGGATATTTTTGAAAATTCCGTTTTTGAATTCCCCCACATTCCGGACACTAAGCTTTAAATTACCGGCTTGTTCGGAAAATACCGTACGTATGGCAACCCTAGGCATAACCTACAAATTCTTGCGACAAAACAGTGAATTGTCTTTGAAACTGTTTAGTTACAATGCATTGCAATGATCACAATGCCACAACTCACTACAGTCATAAACAGTCAATTTCAACTTAAGAAAGCACAAAAAAGCGCAAGAGAAGGTTTTTCCTTTCTTCGAGCATATTTGATGAATGAAAAAGAACAGCCGCTAGCCCCAATTTTCCATTTCAGATAAGAACAGGAAATTAAGGCATTTCAGCACAAAGAAACGGTGCACAAAAGAAAAATTCTTGTAAAAAAATAAGAAACGAATATAATAAGACAAAACAAACAAGTATAAAGTGTTAAAATCCGAACTCACGCAAAGAACAAAGATTTAGAAAAGCTAAGAAAGAAAATTTACCTTGAAACTTTTGGTCGGTAATAAGTAACACCACGGGAGGCTATAAATTCCGCTAAGAAACCGCGTTTATACTCGATACCCGCAACATTAATACAGATTTTCTAAGATTATTGTAACTTACTCTTTGGAGAATCGTAGGAAAGTTCTTTCTTCTGAAAAAGTGTTAAGAGAAATATATCGGTGTCTGGCGGTCTATTATAATGGGCAAGATTCTTTTTTGTCTTATTTTAACTATAACTTATTACCACAGAATAGCTTTAGTTATATTAGGTTCCGTAATTATTAACATATTTATATTTTTCTAACATATTATTTACATTTTGAAATATTTTTATTAACAAAAATTATTAAAAAAAAAAAAAATATATAGAAAACAGTAGCCCACCAGCATCGGGAACAGGGTCGGAGCTACCGGGTGGTCAGGGCTCTTGTGAGAGGATTCTCCTAACAATACGCGCCGTGTCCAGAAGTACTGCTTTCTGAATCAAGCCCATGATTCAGCTGCCCAGCGAGAGCCTCCTTTTGTTATTATTAGTAGTGAATCTACTGTATAATAGATAGCAAGTACCTAGGTAGGTAAGTACGTGTAACCATAACACACAACTCTAAAATCTTATATTTCTTTTTCTTCTAAATAAACTTTCTTTTATATAAAATAGCACGATTTAAAAAGCGCAGTGGCAACTATCAATTTGACATCCAAATGCCACTAGTTCGATTACGAAATCAAACAAACGCATAATGATTAACCTGAATACTTGCAAACACCGGATATATTTACATTTAGAAGAGCTACATTTCCTAATAGGAACGGTCGGAACACAATGGACGATTGAATGTTAATTAACTCCACATGATAATCGAGTTTAGTTCAGTGAAACTTCAGGGGTTCTGTCCGTAATAATTTTTTAGTTCAAAAACATGTTTTCGTCTGCAGTCCGTGCTCTCTGCCTGTGCTGCAGCCTACTAGTGATTTAAAGTTAAAATGGCAACGTTCAACATTCACACTTTCATTTCAACTTTCCCCCAGGGAAAACGTGTTTTAATTAGCGAATTAGCTGTTCAAATCATGTGCGGTGATATGAGCTTCGGTTTCAGCATTCATAAATTGAGTAATCGTGTGGAATCATTCGTTTAAATATTTAATTGTATAATAAATTGGTACAATGAACTGTCATGATTAAATTTTAGCATACCTAATTAAATTGCAATAATAAAATTGATTGTTCACTGATTCCTAAATTAAATTATATACATCAGTCGTGCGTATGTAAATAAATAAGCGCAGTCTATTTATCTAATGCCCTGAATACATAATAGACATATACTATTGCAACAGACTATCAGTAAAGTTTATATAAGTTGCTTTATACATTACATTTAAATCAAACGTCGGCGAGTATCCGACGGTCACAGTTACCAGTCAAAAAAAGTATGGAAACCACCAAAATAAAACGCGGCATAACTTTAAGTGAAATTGTTCAGGATTTCGAGAAAAAACTAGGATTTAAAAATGAAATAAAGTGGACTAGTGCTATATTTATAACTCTGTATCATGTGCTGGCTGTGTACTGGTGTTACCACTACGCTTTTCCTGTGAAATGGCAGACCCTTGTATTTGGTAAGTACCTAATGATGAGTCAGCGAACCCAATGCCCAGCGGTTATTGACTTTTATCTACTCACTTATTTTCAACTAACTTTCGCGTTACCCTTCTTTACAAAAAAGCTATTTAGAAAGATCTTAGAAAATAGATCTCCCATTTTATCACACAAAAGCTTTTCTTAAATCATAGTTATTGAAGCACTTAATTTTTATTTTCGTTCTTTTTTTCTTTTCTATTAACATTAATAGTAATATTCGTTCTAGGAATGCTAATAAAATTCAATTTAAAAAGAGCTTTGTAGATTACAAACCCTATTACAAGCACCCACACAATAAAAACATCTGATAAGATATTAATTTCTCTCAATACACCCACAAGATTTATCCCACGTCTAATCACCATTCTCCTGCCCTTTTCCCAATTATTATTATTATTTGGGGTCGGCGCAGCATTTCTTCTTCCATACGTCTCTATTTCTCGTCATCTCAGCAGTCACCTCCTTTCTAGCCATATCACCTTTCACACACTCCATCCATCGTTTCTTTGGTCTTCCTACTATCTTTTTATCCTACGTCTAATACCGAGAAGAAAAACTTTTATAATGTAGTCGTACCCTAAAACTTTATACAATTTGAACTATGCAATTTCAATTAACTTTCTAGCAATTTAATTAAACAACTAATTATGTTCGCAGCGTTGATTATGTACGTGGCATCTGGGTTCGGTATAACTGGGGGCGCACACCGTCTGTGGACTCACAAATCTTACAAAGCAACGCTGCCTCTCAAACTATTCCTGCTTTTATGTTTCTCCAGTGCGGGGCAGGTAAACAAACCTTAATTAAAACATTTTCTTTGCCTTAAGAATTTATATTTTTAGTTTTATGGGTTATAAGAAGCACACGACAAAAGCTAAGCTACCTCAGATCTAGCCACGTGAGGTCTGAAAATTGCAAAATTAATTCATTGCGAGAAAACATTTTATTATAATCCTAGGAAATAAGTGAGAGCAAGTAGGTAAGCATGGCATGTAGTTTATATAAAAACTGACATCGCCATAGTTTAAAGTAGTCTGAACTAAACTTGTAGCGTGATTTTTAAAGCTCTATTTGAACTCGTTTTAACTTTGCACATTTTGCATTTTATATCAAAGTCAAGGGATTGTTTTGAAGTTTGCTTCTACTTTCTTCACAGCATTTAAATACCTAAGAGTAGTATATCCTTACTTTAGAAAGATACATTATAGATTATCGTCAATCTATTACGTAAACTTTGTCCATCTAATGCCTTATTTCTCACTATCATCTTTATAATTAAAAAAATTTCAGAATTCACTCCTCCACTGGGTCCGTGATCACCGAGTGCATCACAAACACAGCGACACAGATGCCGACCCTCACAACGCGAACCGAGGTCTGTTCTTCTCTCACATCGGCTGGCTGATGATGAAGAAGAACAATGAAGTTATTCTCCGCGGAAAGCAGATGGACATGAGCGATATTGAGAACGATCAAGTTATTCAGTTTTATGAAAGGTGAACTTTTAGTTGGTGATTCCGTTCTGGTCGAGAATGTGGCAGGCCGTGGTTTTTATAAGAAAACATCTACGAAAGAGCAACAAGGTCCTCTAGTCAAACTGCGATCATCATAACGTTCGCCAATTGTGTTCACTTTTTGCTATCAGAATTGAAAACAATAAAAAAACAAAAAACAAATATAAAAAATAAAAATTCTTCGTCAATCTTAATTTCACTGGCAGTCAATTTCAGATTCACTTTAAATTAAACTATAACCGCAACATTATGAACCGTGGAAAACTTTATTTGTTTCAGTGTTTCAAAATTAACTCGGGTGTTTTATTATGTTCCTTCACTCTTTTGAACCATTAGGTGTTGTCTTTATAACAGTATACTGAGTGTTGTATGTACAGTCACGAGCACCAATATGTAAACACTTAACAACTTTTTAGGGTTCTGATTAAAATTTCATGTTATTACGAACATAGCATTCTGAAACTCATATTTTTATGAAAAAGATCCTATCTCCGAACTACATACGTTATTTCTCGTGAAAATTGCTTTCAAATTTAGGAATGTGGTACATATTGGTGCTCGTGACTGTACAGACGCCAAGCACATCACGCTACTATCTGTCAAATTTCTTTAATTGATTTTCAACTTTAGGCATTAGGTTCAAGGTTGATTTGAAAAATTTGGCAGTTTTGGGTAGCTTGACGTGGTGGCGTCTGTACTATTGGTACGTCATGTCTGCCATACAGGTGCGATGTTATGTTACGTTACGTCTTTGTCTTTGTTAAGTAGGTATCTAAAACTAGCAAAGAATATTCACTATCTGTCCAATGCCACTTTTCGTTAACATTGAGGTGCTCCGTCACCGGGAGCATTCGCCTGTAATGTAACAGTTCAGATTCACTTGTCTCCATACAAAATCGAATCTTGGACTGTTACATTACAGGCGAATGCTCGCGGTGAGGGAGCACCATTAAGCGACATCGAAATAAAATTCCACTATTGAATATTCCACGCATGAGAGTCATAAATCACCAGCTATGGATAATTATGCTAAACACATTGTTCCTTTCAGAAACTTCAATTCGCTTAAGCTAACCTTCTGCTACATTCTGCCAACAATGATCGGTGTTCTGCTCTGGAACGAAGACTGGAAGTGTGCCGTCGCGTGGCAATGCTTCATCAGGTTCCTTGGCATGTTCCACAGTGAGCTCACTGTCAACAGCCTCGCACACGCCTACGGTTACAAGCCTTACAACAAGTAAGCATTTATATCAATTTACCTACATGTTTGTTCATCATACTATAGACCGACCGCTTTAAAAAGTCCTCCCGAAGATATCAATTTAAATGGAATATTCTGAAGGTTGATCACATATTGGTTCAATTAGTATCGTAATACCTAAGTGGATTATGGTTATTTTAAAGCAAATAACCTGTGGGATGTTATTAGGACTTTGTGGATGCTTAATGTGCCTTTGATGGGGCAAGGCGGAGGACTTATTCAAGCGGTCGGTCTATAACAGCGTTGATTCTGTATAATTAAACTCGTGTAACTCGTGTACGAAAGTAAACAATGTCTATTTCGAACCATAATATTGTTACTCAATTTCCTTTATAATTGTAAACTTCCGATATCATTCAGGCTTTTGTTGACTACTTACTTAAGTCCCTACCTCCTTCTCGACAAAGTGTGGTGACAAACAATAACTGCTACGAGAGCAGAAACACTGCTCTCGTAGCAGTTATTGTTTATTTTTTGCTAGCTGTAAATATTTTTGTCTACTTTACAGAGACATAGTACCTGCAGAGAATCGCTTCGTGGCTACATGCACGCTCGGCGAAGGCTGGCACAACTACCACCACGCGTTTCCTTTCGACTACAAAGCGGCTGAACATTTCGATGTTCTGAACTTCGCCACTTATTTCATCAGGTTCTTCGAGAGGATAGGCTGGGCCTACGACTTGCGGGAAGCCAGTGCTGATGTCATCAATTCTATGGCCAAGAGATTAGGAGATGGCACTCCAGTTCATTTTCCGTTACCAGAAAATACATTAAATGAAAGAGCAACCGGTTGAGAAACTGTGATTAATATTTGGGCTTAAAGTATGAAATTGCCGATTTGTATGGACGATTTCTTGAAAAGTGATACTTCCATATTAACATTTTTTTGTTTTTTCTTGGAAACGTCTGAACCGATTATGATGCAATTGCAAATTATAGTTAGAGTGAAAAAAGCTGCGCTGCACTGCGTATCTTACATTCTCAAAACACAGTCTATGACAAAAATATACCTACTTGAAGTAGTGAAACCGACGGCACATTGAAACAGGTGTTTTGTCACAGTACCCAATGAGGTAATATGCAACTACTAGTACGGTTTTAAACTCAAAAAGGTACGTCATTTCACAATTAATCCAATAAAAATGGAGTTAGGAAAAAATATAACTATACGTCAAAGTTACAAACGTTACGAAAAAAGATACAAAAAAACGGCAATTTCATACTTAAAGACCTGTTAAATGAGGTCGTGAAAAACGATACTCTATTGATTACATTATAGTAGTGAACAATTGTACAGTTAAGGATAATTATAAATGTATAATTTTAAATAGACGAAGTCTGATTAATTAAGAATGATAAATAAAAAAAAAACATTTAAACTACGTACCTATTTAGTTTGTTTAATTTAAACGACAACAGAGATCATCACAGTCATCACAAAAGTGATGGGTCTGGTTTTAAGCCCAATCCTTTCAAACGCATGGAATGGAATTCCATGCCATGAGTTGGACTGCTCCTTTGTCGTTTAAAGCTCACCCTAGTTTTGTAATCATCACTAGCTTATGCCCGCGGCTTCGTCCGCGTGGCCTACATGAAACAAATGACTGTTTTTTTTTCAGAAACAAACATTATAAACGCTCTCTCTTTGAATATACTGATCGCGACGATAGGCCGTGGTGGAGCAAAATTAAATGAATAGTGGACTGTATACAAGATATATCACGAAAAAGGAAATGAATTACAACGGTCGGTTGGAATAAAAAGAAAAATAAGTATTCGACGCTAAGTAAAAACGCGTATGCGCAGCCGTGCCTGGAGGCGTGCAACAACTGACTGGTGTGGTGCGAGGGCCCGCGATCGGCCGTCGACCGGGAGACCCCGCACCCCTCATTCACTGCCGCTGGCGTGCAGCGATGTTGAGAGCAGCGGTCTCAACATATACGAACTGAAAATATCCCAAACAAAGCAATAAGGACGAAATTCTCCGTAAAACTAAACTAATCATAGACAATAAAAATCATAACTAATATTATTTACAACCAAGTACTTTAACTACCGCAGTATTTCTTTGTAAACAATATTTTTTGTTTTTCCTTCAGGTGCTAAAATCACCAGCCTGCTCCGGGAGCTTACTCTGAGCAGGCCACGAATAACTGGCCGTGTGAAAAGTAGTTCTCCCTTAATTAAATCCCTTCCTAAGTCCCACCCCCTTCCCCTGGTCCCTTAAGTCTACCCCTGCTAAATTAAGAGTTTGGCCTTGAGTTTTACTTATGGTCATAGCAAAGCAGACTTTGAGAGAAAAGTGCACTGTTTTGAACTCGAAGGGGTAGTTCGATGGTGTTAGACGAATCCTCGGAATAAGCACAGACTCCCCTCGGGAACAACCGGTCAGTATAGTTGCCTCGACAACAATACTCCTGCGCCCCGCACGCCCTGCGCCACACTGCGCGCCATGCGCCCATCTACGTGAGTTTCGAAGCCCTATTTGACTCTGTTGGGGCATGATTTTGGAAAAAAAACTGTGATACACGTGTTTCATAATTTTAACTGAATTGTGTGTAAGTACACGAATTTTCGAGTGAATCGACCCAGAGAATATAAAAAAAAACAATTCTTTCGAAAAACCCTTTCTTTGTGGACTCTTACTCTTCACAAAGAATACACCCTCCAAATTTCATGTCTCTAGGACCAGCGGTTTGGGTTGTGCGTTAATGTATCAGTCAGTCAGGTCTTTGAATTTTATATACATACTAGCACTTCGCCCGCGACTTCGTCCGCGAAAACTGTGATAGCTCGGCTAATATGCATGATATCTTTATAATTTATAGCCTACTAGCTTGTGCCCGCGGCTTCGCCCGCGTGGAGTTAGGGAATTTCCCACGGGATCTTACTTCTGGGATAATAAGTAATCTATGTATTTATCTATAATACATACATAGATTTACATGTACTTGCTTATAACTTGCAATTATTAGTTTAAAGTTCTATCAATTAAATTAGATACGTGAAATATTGATACCTTGGTTTGAGATTGGACATCGGATTTACTGGATTTTACCTAAAGAGTATGTACACAAATTTTCAAGTCAATCGACCCCGAGAGTAAAAAGTTTCACAGAAAATTCAACACCCCATTTCACCCTCTAAGGGACAGGAATTTCGAAAAACTGATACTTACTCTTCACAAAGAATACACCCTCCAATTTTTATATCTCTGGGACCCGCGGACTGATATACCAACGCACAGCCCAAAGGCTGTGCGTTGGTATATCAGTCAGCCAGTCAGGACATGGAATTTTAAATTGGGGGATGATTCTGGAAAAACTATGATACACGTATCTCATCATTTTAACTGAAGTATATGTAGACACATTTTCAAGTCAATCGACTCCGAGAATAAAAAGTTTCACATAAAATTCAAAACCCCATTGGTGAAATGGGGTTTTGAATTTTATGTGAAACTTACTCTTCACAAAGAGTACACTGTCCAAATTTCATGTCTCTAGAACCAGTGGTTTGGGCTGTGCGTTGATGTATCAGTCAGCCAGTCAGGACATTGAATTTTAAATTGGGGGATGATTTTGGAAAAACTGTGATACACGTATCTCATCATTTTAACTGAAGTATATGTAGACACATTTTCAAGTCAATCGACTCAGGGAATAAAAAGTTTCATAGAAAATTCAACACCCCATTTCACCCTATTAGGGGTGGAATTTCAAAAAAACCCTTTCTTAGTGGATATTTACTCTCCACAAAGAATACATTCTCCAAATTTCATGTCTCTTGGACCAGCGGTTTGGGCTGTGCGTTGGTATATCAGTCAGCCAGTCAGGACATGGAATTTTAAATTGGGGGATGATTTTGGAAAAACTGTGATACATGTATCTCACCATTTTAATTGAAGTATATGTAAACACATTTTCAAGTCAATCGACTCAGGGAATAAAAAGTTTCATAGAAAATTCAACACCCCATTTAACCCTCTTAGGGGTGGTATTTCGAAAAACCCTTTCTTAGTGGATACCTACTCTTCCCAAAGAGTACACTGTCCAAATTTCATGTCTCTAGGACCAGTGGTTTGGGCTGTGCGTTGATATATAAGTCAGTCAGTCAGTCAGTCAGTCAGTCAGTCAGTCAGGACTTTGAATTTTATATGTATAGATAGATAGAAGATAGATAGATACAGATTTCAGAACGGAGTATTTTAAATCTTTGTTAGGGCAAAAAACATGGAGTTTTTTAATTGTTTGGATACTTTTTACACCCCTAATGTCATCCTCAGAAGTCATCCGTGTAGATTGTAGGTCTATGGAACCTCATAGTATGTTTTATTTTTATTTACATGTTTAGTTTAGGTTATTTTTATTTTATTTTAAGTACGTTTTACATTTCTTTGAAATAAAAATGCCGCTAGACTACTCAGATCCAGCCACAATAAAGTATATAACGGAATTTAATAATGAAGCAAACAAACAGCGTACGCTGTGGTTTCTTAAGCACAAAGAAGAACTTATTCGGGAAAATCAACCTAAGGAAAATCAAAAAAATTATACTGCTGAACAGATTGAAGAGATTCGATTAGGAGCGGAAGTTTTAACTTTGAGCAACCAACACGTTAGTACTCGGTATCCAAGGAGAAGTGTGCTAACAGGAGCAACAGATGGAACCGCTTTTTCCTTTGTGAAAGGGCAGGAGCCTGCTGTTATGAAACCCGTGGACACAAAAGAGACTAGCATCCTTTATTCAGGATTGACAGCCGGCGGTGGCCGTAAAGCATACCTCAACGCGAGAAAGTATAAGTTACCAGAAGAAAGATACAATGACTGCCTAACAACTAACAACGTGTATGGATGGGCGTTGAGTGAAAGTTCTTTAAGATCTAGTGCGCCTGAACACAAACGTTATGCCATATTCTTTCATAACTTAACACGTCATTCAGGAGTCCACCCGGATCCACCACATTACAAATCACCAAGTGTATATTAGAAACGGAACAGGTTTTCAAATATTTTAGGTCACGGACGAATTTGCCAAGCCATGACTGAATTCGTACAGGTTTCGCAAGGCGCCGCTGTTTCAACATGAATAAAGTCTTAGCGGCATCATTGTTTTTTTTGCACGGTAGATAAGTTCTTTCTTTACAAAATACAAAGTGTACTCTTGTTAGGCAATAAATACCAGCAGGACTAACAGCCCTTATAAAAGCCAGTGGCAACAGAAATAATAGTATTTGTATACAAGTATTGTATACATAAACTACCAACCAATCTGACTGAAGGCACCAAAGTTTACATAATATGCATGCAATAACCCTCAGTGTCTTCGTATTTGACTATCAATATTTCATATATTGCCCCCGGAATGCCATTGCCACTATATACCACAGCTCCACTGAATCAGAGAGACAACTCTCTTGTGAAAGTTGATGACTACTTATCTCATTCATACAGACGAAAGACCTCAGGCTGGTTAAGAGCGTCAAGAAGCCATACAAACACATAGTTATCGCATTGGGGTTTACGCCATAATTATTTTATTTGTGTAAACATAGGCGCAGAAATATAAAAAAACAACAGCGTACTACGTGCTACTTGAAAAGTATGTTGAGATTCGTTACATAAAGTGTAGTAGCAATGTTAAAACCCAAGAGGACGGCGCGTTTCAACAAAACATTGTCTAACGGTCACAACGGGATAAAAACTTTTATCATCTACCCGCAGTTACCACTGCCCACCGGAGTTCGATCCAACTTTTATTTAGTCCTTATACGACTGCGTAGGTGGTGCACTTTCGTAGACCCTTAGACCCCGACTATTTACAAAGGGATGGATATGTCACCGTAAAATTGTAAAAACCGTTAGATTATAATCTATCTCGCGAGATTGTAATCTGTCGAAAGATTGTGAACCGTAACATACTGTTTACAATTTAACGCATTACTTTTCGGTAGATTATATATAATCTATCGAAATGAAACCGTCAAATTGTGAAATGGCATGCGACGGAACGCACCTTGTGCGCTGATTGGTTGAACGTCATGTGCCCCGCGGCTGATGTTAATTGCCCCCATTTCAGGTATCGGATCACACGCTCGTTCAACCTCCCGGGTCCAATCACCCTCAGTGTGACTGACAGGCACCGACCAGATGCTGCGCCACAACGAACACATGGCGTCATCATCCGGTAAACGCGTGTCAGTCACACCTTGGTCCGGTCGTTCCCAAGCCCTATAAACCCACCTTTCATCGCTTTGGAGTGTGCGATTCTGAGTGTATCGCTCCACTCGCCGCTTGTACCGACGAATACGGCTTGCCCATGCACAGAACTTCTGCTTCAGGAAGTCGATACGCTCTGTGACGCGGGCCCAGTAGCCTCGAAAACTAACATCAGTTCCCGAGAACGCCCGCCTCACAAAGCGCATCACTCGAGGTCGAGTATTGCCCTCCCTGAAGCAGATTAACTTGCCGATACGCCGCTCAATCCTGCACTGCCAAGCTGGAACAGCAAATTTTGGTCGTGTAGCTCTATCGTAGTTGGGAAATTTTACGTGAGCTACACGACATGCCGCTACAGCTCCACAGTACAATATTGAGTGAGTATCGGCGAGGTCTTTGCTGCTGTCAAAGCAGTTTGACAGCTGCGAATCTAGAGCACACACCAGCGCCTTGTTTTTCTTGTGCACAGGCAAACGAGATAGACGTGGCCTAAGTTCAGGCGGTGTGGAACGGTACTCTCGGAATGCACACTCCAAAGCGCTCCTTAATTGTACGTTGCACTGGGTACTCAAGGATATAACTTCGTCATCATCCTTTTCACCATCGTGGTCGGATCGCGGTGGAGCACTGGATACATTTTGCAGCTGCACCGCAATCATTGGCGAAGCAGGCGTAACTAGGTTACTCCGTGAATCGAAGCGTAGTCGATCAAGTACGATGTCATCCAACATATTATGGTTACGCTGGATGACCCGCACCTGATCCGACAGTCGTTGCGCCGACACGCTGACACCTGGCTCAAGCACCTGAAATAGAGAGAGCATCCGACCACGGTACGCAGTCAAGTTGCTTCCCCCTCAGTAGCCCCATAATATGCGCGCATGACGTTCTCATTAATGGACTGAGTCCATCGCATGCGCGACACATTTCCATTTGCAACGGGTACCCTGTTCAGGGCCTGTTGGCTTCGAAGTCCCAAACCCGCTGGTGGCCGTCCTCTTCCTCGTCGTAGTGGTGGTAACGGAGTCGACGGCGGGGAGAAAAACTCGTCGCTCGAGCTCGACGCAACTGCATGACCGAGACACAGCACTCACGATTGAGGCGCGTCCCCGGCGGCTGCGAGGCGGAGCTGAGCGACGTATCTGGAGATGGCGGGTGTGCCTGTTGTTTTGCCCAGCTTCTTGTCAGCATTACTGGGTATTTGACGTTTGACATTTATTCGCTTTTATCTGCATTTTTATATAGGTATGTATATTTCGTACTTATTCCAAATTATTTTATTCCATTTTCGTTTTGTATTCTGGTTATCCAAAACATATTTATTTCAATTAAAATAGTCGAAAAAAAATATTGAATGGCAGAAAAAATGCCACAGATTCTATTACTTTTTATTATTACTTTTTTTTTTTTTGTTGTATATGGGTATTTTGCCTGAATTAAAGCACAATTTATTTATTTTATTATATCAATCCATTTAAAATCGATTAAAATGTTAAAAGTTCTCCAGAAATAATGTATATAGCGTCAGTTTATCATTGTTTATGTCCTAAAATCATTTATATCGTTTATTAACATTTTAAATTATCTGATTTAACGAAGGCTATGTCAAATACAGTGGAGAGATTGCACTGTATTTTAAATCGATTTGAAATTGTTGAATTTTGCACAAATATCTCTTACAGGCTTCTTCAAATGTTAGGCTATATATTATCACGCTACTTGCTTAAGGGGGTGAGCAATATTGCATTATGTCAGTATTATTTAATTGTTTACCGTTTCAGTCATGATATGCGTAACAACGTCTATTTCAAAGTATATGTCTGCGAAGCAAATAGAGAAACATGGTTGGCGTGTTCGATCCCCAGCCGGTTTTCACTTTTTGTAACTAGATATTTTGTTTTTTTCTAATGCTTTATGATTTTCAAATCATTAAAAGTAGATTAATATGATTTTGGTTTTTTTAACCATTCAAAGACAGTTAGGAAATCATAAATTAACAAATATTAATTCACCAATTTTCACTGTCTGAAAAAAATCTCTAAAATCTTTAAAATAAAAACAAAAATTAAAATTAGATAAAAACAAAAAAAAAAAAAAAAAAATTTATTTCACATAGGCCTCGATTGGCACTTATAAAACGTCGACAAAAAGGCAAAAAATCGATCGTTGTAAATTTGTTCCGTGCGGGAATCGAACCCGCTACACGCAGAGCTGCAGTCAATCGCTCAGCCACTGCGCCAACTGTGCCGTCACATTGCATTTGTGCTGAATCTTCTGCTGGCCCAACTCTTCAGGGACCGCCATATAAAGCTTTAAAGTTTTTTTTTAACCTTGCCCTAGTCCAGGCCCACACTTGGAATTTCTCCCGTATCGTGGGTGTGTTTACAGACAGTTAAGCTCACAAACAGCTAGACCCGGAACAACTATCTGTAGGCCATACAAAAATCCGATCCGTGCGGGAATCGAACTCGATACTCGCAGCGCAGCAGCCATTCGCTCAGCCACTGCGACAACCGTGCGGTCACATAGCTGTGGCTGTGGCTCCCTCGGACATTGCTGCAACTTTGCTTAACGGTGGCCGGACTGCACATTCCGTTTTCATATTGCCGCTGAATCTTGCAAGTGAAGATACCTCAACATGCAACATCACCAAAAACAGCAGCCGGGAAGTCCTTTTCCAGCAGTGCAAGTTTAAAGTGCATAAGAGGCGTTGAACCGCAGCTTGCAGGACATCCGCGGCAACCAGGCGCTGATGGGTGGCGTCGTACTTTTTTCTCGCAGGCGACTTTAGACAGATACTGCAAGTTATTGAGAGGGGCACACCGGCGGATGAAATAAACGCATGTGTCAAGGCGTCGCCACTGTTGTCTAGGATCGAAAAGATTCATCTTACCTGCAACATGCGCGTCCAACTGTACAACGACCACGAAGCAGGTGTCTTTGCGAATATGCTGCTGCAAATGGGAGTGGGTCGTCTGGAATCGGGCGCAGACGGAAAAATTCTATTTTCTGAAGAATTTTCCCATCCAGTGGCTACAGAGGATGCACGCACATCCACATCATCACATCATGCACGTTTTTCCAAATTTGGAGGTTAATATAAAAAATGAAGGGTGGTTGTGTGAGGGGTAGTGCTGTCGCCAAAGAACGAGTGTGTCAAACAAATTAAAAAAAATGATATGATCGTCGGCGTCGACATCCATAGACCCTGTGATGGCTAATGATGATAGTACTGCCTACCCCGTTGAATTTCTCAACTCCCTGGGGTTAACTCCCAGACTGTGCAATGGGACCAGGCATCGTATCACAGAGCTAGGTAGTAATATTATAATAGCCACCATTATTACAGGAGTGGCTAAAGGAGAGAGCGGTTTAATTCCCCGCATACCCGTTATTCCAAATAACTTGCCATTTCAATTTAAGAAGTTGCAATTTCCCTTAAAATTGGCTTTTACAATGACAGTCAACAAATACCAAGGAAAAACCATAAAATTGGCAGGCATTCATTTGGGCGCTTCATGCTTCTCACACGGGTATTAGAATAAATAAAGAAATAGCGCCCAACAAGGCATTTGATTGTTCACTTTGAAAAAAAAGTCGTATGGCATAGTGTTCCAGTTCTTAAGCCATATCGTCGCCTTTTAATTCTGTTTTAGACCTCTGCCACCCAGAATTACAGCGCCCAAAAAGACGCCTTTTGTAGTCGTCACCCACATTATCACCTTTTGATCAGGCCTTAGTTCTCACACATAACATCCCGCCTGTAAACCCCGAAGGGTTAGGAAGGTTGTTACAGGTGTGTACCTAATCGTACACCCACATTTCACCAGTTATTTTGAAGTCTCGTGTAATAGGGGGCGAGCCTATTGCCATCAATAGGGCACAAATCCAGACTCCGTAGCTGCTACTGAGAAATTCCTGACGGAATAACCAAACAACACTGTACCCAGCCCGGGAATAGAAAACGCATGCACAACAAAATTTCCACGCAAACGAAGTCGCGGGCAACAGCTAGTATAATATATAATTACGATTTGGGAGTGTTAATATTTGTTTTGATTAAGTATATCAGACATTTATGTCTTATGATTACAACTGATTACTACTGACTGACTGATTACTTTGAGATTATCAACTTGACTATGTAACGTCTTGTGCTCATTTCCTTTACATTCGCTAAAGGAAAAGGGCACAACCATGAAATTGACAGTAATTGGTTCCTGATAGTTCCAAGGGGAAACATGTTTCGTTGTTCTACCTAAAGCTACGTACTGACAGGTGCTGGTGTGACAGGCGCCTAGAGCCTAGTGAGTGGCCTTAGCGAGTAGCCAAGTGAAACGAGAGTTCTAGTATTTTTGCATCCGGCCGCACTGCGCGCTTGGCGCCTTCGCTAGCAAGTAACAAGATGTTAGGTCCCTAGGCTGTATCTGTTGTTCTGAACAAAATCATAAACCCAACAATAAAACTTTTTGACAAAAACGTGCAACTGCGCTCATACTTTTTATTCGTGATGCTAATTTGTTTTAGGTGTAACTTTACATCTCAGTGACATTGACTTTTTGTTTGTCTTCCTGATATTTCACAGGATCGTGGTTTTTATTAAACAATTTATTTTTTAATACTCACGATGCCTGTAATTGATATTACTAATCCCGATACCATCAAGTTTTTAATAGAAAACTATGAAAAGACAGCTTATCTTCGCATGAGATGGAATGAACTTAACAAGGACAGGTTGAAAAAAACCGCTACTTTAGGTCGAGAAGAGAAAGGATATTACGTAACTGATGTCTTAAAACATACCATGGCGGCAGGTATGGCTACTATAACACGAGACCATGAGTCTGGTGCGAGGAACAGAAGGAAAACACCTATTCGCGACGCAATCCACATACCAGCTGTAACTGATATGAAAAAAGGGCATTCTATAGTTGATATCGGTCTCGGCAGTGCAAAAGAAGATCCGAGACTCGGACGGCCCGATACTGATCTCACTATTGATCCTGTGATGCGGCCTATGGATCCGAAACAAAGAAAGATTATTTACAAAGGTATTCCAGAATTTGGCCGTAAGGTTTACATAAAAAGCAGATATAAAATTGCTCCTGAGGACAAGTACTATTTCAATCAGTCGATGGGATGGACGTGCGGATGGCGGCTTAAGGACAGCTACTTTAGTAAGAATCGGCCTCAATATGGGCGCGTGTGGCACCTCACACATGGTTCTACAAGCCGCAGTGGACCACAACCAGATCCAGACCATTATAAAGAACTCCCAGAACCAAGCATATGTCCGATATAAGATACCTATAATAGAACAATATTGTGACCGTATTTTTATTAGTTTTACGTGGTTGAAATAATTTTTCATTGATTTATTCTAATTAAATATAAGTTTTATGATATTTTTTGTATTGCTAGTTCAGTAGTAAGGGTTTGGACTGGAGTACCTACGTACCTAGACACAAAATTATACCTTATCTAGTTCTGTACTAAAATAATATCTCAGCTGCAGCAGTTGGTGGGTAAATCATTCGCTGCGATTCTCGCTTGCTTAGTTGCAGTTCATTTCGCGTTACCAGAAAATACATTAAATGAAAGAGCAACCGGCTGAGAATGTATGATTACTATTTGGAATCATGAAAGACGATATTCTATGTGAGCTGGGAGAGCACTGAGACTTCAGGCTGTCGGCTAGGCATTCTGCCTTTTCAGAGTCGTCGAATGCGACGCTCTTGTAGGGCCGGGTGAGAGGAGGCATCGAAGCCTCGTCGGTGGTACGCATCTTTCTTTGTAGTTGCCAGAAAGCTAGGTGGGTGGGTTCGGGTTCGCTGAGCTACTTATCCCATCGAGTGGAACGATGCTCGGTTATGCGTTTTCTTCCAGCAAGCTGTAAGTTGCGCATGTGAGCCTTGTTCGCGTCGCAGGGATAGTTGCTGTAGGCACGGATGGCTGCGTTCTTCTCGTTTATCAGTTCACGATTCACGTACGTCAGTGGGTAGTCTGCTTAACTTAATAACTGTCTTCATTACTTTTCACAAATTTCGCAATTATGTACATCATAGGGGAGAGTGGGGTAACTACGAACTACTACTAAGCGGGAATGCGAATTTAACAAAACCAGTAAATGATACGAATCATATTTATTGCTTACTCTTAATTTTACAAGTCAGTCACAAAGTCCCATTAACAATTTTAATACATTCAAATAATAAAATGAATATGTAGGACAAAAAACTAAATCCTTGGTGTTCGGATTTACCCGAAGTGCGTGGGGTAATTTCGAATGCATCGTGAGGTAAACACGGATAATGTGTGGTAATTACGAACTTCGTGGTGTAATATAAATACAAATAGAATATTGTACATTAAAATAATTTAGTGCAAAAATCACCGACAAAGCCTCAGGAAGTGCTTTCACCACTGTTACACACTGATAAATCTTCTTTTCTATACAACATATAACGTAATTAACGCACACCCTCAGACACCCCAATTAGTATACAAGGTGTTGCTTTGCATCCTCGTCAAATTCAAGGAGGTCACTATACTAATGATTCTCGACCCGAATCAATAATAAAATGAGTAGGTATTTTTTTTCTTATTATCGGAAATAGTAAGTGTAACACCACCCGTATTAAAACGCGACCTGTCTAATACTAGCCCTAAACCGCCAATTCATTTCATTCAATAATTTCGTATTCCCTAAACTCCGCCCAACCGCACCCCGGCCCCGCGGTCAGTGCAATAAAAACCGGCGAGCCGTGTGCATGTGCATGCAAATTACGCTCCCCGTGTACTCGTATGTAGTGCAAGATGACGGACAATTACTCCAATGTTGAGTTGGTGGAAATGGTCCGCTTGTATGCCATCAGCGGAGACAGCCTACGTCGAGCCATCCAGCTGTTCGCGGAACTGTTTCCCAATCGGGAACCCCCATCACAGAGCCTTATGCTGGCTGCTACGCAGAGACTGCGAGATCATCGGCAGTTTGACGTTCCAAGGCATGCTCAAGCTCGCGGCAGCGAAGCCCTGCCTGTCGCCTTCGGCAAGTACGCGAGTACTTGAATGAAAGGTTTGGCAACCAGTGGATCGGCCGCGGTGGACCTGTGGCCTGGCCACCGCGTTCTCCGGACCTGACGCCCCTGGACTTTTATTTGTGGGGAGACGTTAAAAGGTTAGTGTACACGGAGGAAGTCACAAGTGTAACAGAATTACGTGCAAGAGTGATCAGTGCTTTCGACACTTTAAAAACGAATGTGTTAGTGTTGATAAGTGTTGCGTAAACTGAAAGATAATCAGCGACGTCGTGCTAGACTGTGCCTAGAGTGTGGTGGTGGAAACTTTGAACAATACCTCCAGGTAACCTAAGTAGGTAATTTATTTATTTGTACATAGACAATCATTTGTAAATACGTTTGCTAAATCAATTTTATTAGTGTAAATAAGTTGATTTCAAATTTTTAACTACGCCAATAATACCTATCAAACAAAATTACCGCCACATGCCTACATAACTAGCACATTTTAGATTTAGTAGATCGGTCTAAGGTGTTTTTGCCGGTCCTAAGCCCGTTAAGTACGAAGGAAAATTTAAAATCAACCAATTTCAATTTCCAAATTCAATCCACAACTAAAAACAAAATCATAACGGTACGAAAACCTTGGGCTGTGTTTACCTACAATGCGTACTCGGCGCATTTAGGTAAATACGAGCGCGCGCGCTTATCTATGCAACAAACAGCTGTGCGCCTCAGGTTATACTTACCTAAATCTTACCGGTAGGTAGTAGGATTGTTACATGTTTTTATTATTAAAATCTAAGATTACCAATTTTAGGATTGTTCATTCAGCAGAATTGCAATAAAACGCCATAACAAAACTAACATTTTGTTAATCAGCTGATAACCACCGTACTTACAGTAGGTCAGTGAACTTTTCTTTGGGGCACTAGTACTACTTTTATTAGTAAGATTTCCGCATTCTTATGATACTTAAAAATGAATTAATTATTAAGCGAAATTTATGACAATAACGAAAGCGATTTTCGAGTTCGAACTAGGATAAATCATCGCCATTCGGTCACTGTAGGTATAAAGCGCGCACGTGCTATCCGCATGTTTGTGTGTCGTAGTTGTAAGTGGGCGGTGCCTCGCGCCATGAAAGGCGACGGGTGATTCTCCTCTTTTGCGAAGAGCTTCATTCTGAATTAGTGTCAAATTTAAACAACAAAAAAAAACAGCGTTTATTATTATTGACCAGGTTCCGTAATTTATATTGATTATTTACGTCTTTTAAGACAACCTCCTGAATTTTGACGAGGATGCAAAGCAACACCTTGTATATTGTTATAATCATAATACATACACTGAATTTTTAGTTAAACATGTATGAGCATTGATTATTTATTGATTTAGTTATACTAATTCTGGAAGAATGTTGTGGTCTCAGTACAAATCCACGAAAGCACACAGTCGCACACGTGACTAATAGGGTCTTGCTAGCCTAGTAGGTATCTATTCGCTCGCGTTCGAGACGAGTTAACGCCGCTCGAGTTGTTTATTTATGTCTAGTAAACATTTGATTGCATCTTTCCATCACACTTTTCAGGCTTTGGTCTGTCGACTCTGAATGATTTTATTTATTGATTATGATATAATGCCAACATTCGGTACAAAATGTTATGCTGTTAATAATAATGAACTGCTAAAAATAAGAGGCGATACGACAATATTATTCAAAGACGGCGTGTTTAAAAGATGTGAATCAAGATATTTACAATAATTTAAAAAATCAAATAGGTACTTAACTTACTGATTGCCACTAAACATTCATACGACGTTGTATTTTTAATACACTTTAAAATGTTCACCACCTTGTTCAATACATTTTAATGTCCGTTTTCCTCTTGTAAATTATGAAGAGGTATGTCTTCTAGCAGTGTACCTGCGGTCTACTCTTGTACCATCCACCTTTGGTTGAATGTTCTGCAAGCTAGAGCCACATTATCACCACACCGTGCCTAAGTTCTCACCATTTCGGTGTACTGAACATTTGGATAATGTAAAGACATCGCGCACGAAAAATTATTTGCCAACACACAACTTTCCACTAATAACATCCGCGCGTGACTAAATACATCGTCGCCGCGCGAGCGCCGGCGCGTGGTGGCTATCTCGCTCTATCCCAGGTTTTTAGTTTGCAGAAAAAAGAGAACGAAAACAAACATGACAGATTTTGTATTTCGTTGGTTTATCTAATATTGTGTGCGTGCGGTAAATCGCTAAGTTAACTTAAAAGTATCTGTAAAGACTTTACCTTGCTTGAAATAAGGTTAATTTTTCTTTTTGATATTTTTTTTGTTTATTTTTATTTTTTGTGTTTTGTTTTACTGTTGTCTTTTATTTTCAATAATATTTGTACGCCTTCACAGCAAAACATAGCGCCCATATAATTAACTTAAGACCTTTATGTAAATACCTATGTTTCACAAATAAATATTCTGATTCTGATTCTGTTTTTTTTTTTGTTTTGAATGACGGGAATTTGTATTGATACAAATAAAACTGCACAATTGCAATGCACTTTTAAAAGTCTTATTGCCTTGCGTTACGGTCTATTTTAGTTTGTTTTGACTGTACAGGGGTAGTGTGACTGTAATTTAAGTAGTTTTAATTATATTTGGGAAAAAAAAATACCTACATTAAAAATTATAGAAATCGATTCAGTAAACGATTCTGAACAAACTAATTTCAGGATGTGCGTTAATTATGTTACATGTTGTATATATTAAATGGTAAACTGACTTACTAACTGACTGACTGGGTGAATTTCAACACACAGCCCAAACCGCTGGTCCTAGAGGCATGAAACTTGGGGGGTGTGCTCTTCGTGAAGAGTAAGTATCCACTAAGAAAGGATTTTTGAGAATTCCACCCCTGAAGGGGTGGAATAAGGACGGAAGTTTATATGAAAGTCCGTCAGTTTTGAAGTAAGAATCTTCAAATTTTGTGTTTAGGCTGTCGATTGAAAATTAATTTATACGTGTATCAGCGTTTTTGATAATTCTTACTCTGAAGGTTTAAAAAGGGGGATGAAGGTAAGTAATCGGATATTATTCGACATCCACGCGAACGAAGCCGCGGGCAAAAGCTAGTATGTAGGTATATAAAAATCTCGTATCACGGTGTTAGTGGTCGCAATCCTCTGAAACGGTTTGACCGATTTTGATGAAATTTTTATGTATATTTGGTAGGTATGGAAATAGGTTTTAAACTATATTTCACACCGCTAGATGATTATCCATATCCAATTTTTTTTTTTTGGTATTTTGTTGATGCAAAGATAGTTGTACAATCTTCAGCAGCTTCAACATACTATTTAATGCTATCCATTTATGCGCCCCTGTCCTTTTGGAGCAGGACCGGTATTGAGCCAAGCATTTTTATCAACGATATAATCGTCCAACTTGTAATATGCTTGCTTACATAGTGTGCGTTTAACGCATGTTTTAAATTTCGTTTCATTCAGTTCAAGAATACTTTGTGGAATTTTATTATAGCATCTCAAACAGTACCCCATGAAAGCTACGTACTGACAGGT
Organism: Noctua comes; assembly: GCA_963082995.1. Lineage (NCBI taxonomy): Eukaryota > Metazoa > Arthropoda > Insecta > Lepidoptera > Noctuidae > Noctua > Noctua comes. The sequence goes on along the minus strand of OY720280.1, from coordinate 8,317,128 downwards.
GCTGGTGTGACAGGCGCCTAGAGCCTAGTGAGTGGCCTTAGCGAGTAGCCAAGTGAAACGAAAGTTCTAGTATTTTTGCATCCGCACTGCGCGCTTGGCGCCTTCGCTAGCAAGTAACAAGATGTTAGGTCCCTAGGCTGTACCTGTCGTTCTGAACAAAATCATAAACCCAACAATAAAACTTTTTGACAAAAACGTGCAACTGCGCTTATACTTTTTATTCGTGATGCTAATTTGTTTTTGGTATAACTTTACATCTCAGTGACATTGACTTTTTGTTTGTCTTCCTGATATTTCATAGGATCTTGTTTTTTTTATTAAACATTTTACTTTTTAATACTCACGATGCCTGTAATTGATATTACTAATCCCGATACCATCAAGTTTTTAATAGAAAACTATGAAAAGACAGCTTATCTTCGCATGAGATGGAATGAACTTAACAAGGACAAGTTGAAAAAAACCGCTACTTTAGGTCGAGAAGAGAAAGGATATTACGTAACTGATGTCTTAAAACATACCATGGCGGCAGGTTTGCCTACTATAACACGAGACCATGAGTCTGGTACGAGGAACAGAAGGAAAACACCTATTCGTGACACAATCCACATACCAGCTGTAGCTGATATGAAAAAAGGGCATTCTATAGTTGATGTCGGTCTCGGCAGTGCAAAAGAAGATCCGAGACTCGGACGGCCCGATACTGATCTCACTATTGATCCTGTGATGCGGCCTATGGATCCGAAACAGAGGAAGATTATTTACAAACGTATTCCAGAATTTGGCCGTAAGGTTTACATAAAAAGCAGAAATAAAATTGCTCCTGAGGACAAGTACTATTTCAGTCAGTCGATGGGATGGACGTGCGGATGGCGGCTTAAGGACAGCTTCTTTGGTAAGAATAGCCCTCAATATGGGCGCGTGTGGCGCCTCACACATGGTTCTAGAAGCCGCAGTGGACCACAGCCAGATCCAGACCATTATAAAGAAATCTCAGAACCAAGCCTATGTCCGATATAAGATAATAATATTGTGACCGTATTTTTATTAGTTTTACGTGGTTGAAATAATTTTTCATTGATTTATTCTAATTAAATATAAGTTTTATGATATTTTTTGTATTGCTAGTTCAGTAGTAAGGGTTTGGACTGGAGTACCTACGTACCTAGACACAAAATTATACCTTATCTAGTTCTGTACTAAAGTAATATCTCAGCTGCAGCAGTTGGTGGGTAAATCATTCGCTGCGATTCTCGCTTGCTTAGTTGCAGTTCATTTCGCGTTACCAGAAAATACATTAAATGAAAGAGCAACCGGCTGAGAATGTATGATTACTATTTGGAATCATGAAAGACGATATTCTATGTGAGCTGGGAGAGCACTGAGACTTCAGGCTTTCGGCTAGGCATTCTGCCGCGTCAGAGTCGTCGAATGAGACGCTCTTGTAGGGCCGGGTGAGAGGAGGCATCGAAGCCTCGTCGGTGGTACGCATCTTTCTTTGTAGTTGCCAGAAAGCTAGGTGGGTGGGTTCGGGTTCGCTGAGCTACTTATCCCATCGAGTGGAACGATGCTCGGTTATGCGCTTTCTTCCAGCAAGCTGTAAGTTGCGCATGTGAGCCTTGTTCGCGTCGCAGGGATAGTTGCTGTAGGCACGGATGGCTGCGTTCTTCTCGTTTATCAGTTCACGCTTCACACGTCAGTGGGTAGTCTCCTTAGTTTAATAACTTTCTTCATTACTTTTCACAAATTTCGCAATTATGTACATCATAGGGGAGAGTGGGGTAACTACGAACTACTACTAAGCGGGAATGCGAATTTAACAAAACCAGTAAATGATACGAATCATATTTATGCTTACTCTTAGTTTTACAAATCAGTCACAAAGTCTCATTAACAATTTTAATACATTCAAATAATAAAATGAATATGTAGGACAAAAAACTAAATCCTTGGTGTTCCGATTTACCCTAATTGCGTGGGGTAATTTCGAACGCATCGTGGGGTAAACACGGATAATGTGTGGTAATTACGAACTTCGTGGTGTAATTACAAATAGAATATTGTACCTTAAAATAATTTAGTGCAAAAATCACCGACAAAGCCTCAGGAAGTGCTTTCACCACTGTTACACACTGATAAATCTTCTTATCTATATATATAAAATGGTAAACTGACTTACTGACTGACTGACTGGGTGAATATCAACACACAGCCCAAACCGCTGGTCCTAGAGGCAAGAAACTTGGAGGGTGTGCTCTTCGTGAAGAGTAAGTATCCACTAAGAAAGGATTTTTGAGAATTCCACCCCTGAAGGGGTGGAATAAGGACGGAAGTTTATATGAAAGTCCGTCAGTTTTGAAGTAAGAATCTTCAAATTTTGTGTTTAGGCTGTCGATTGAAAATTAATTTATACGTGTATCAGCGTTTTTGATAATTCTTACTCCGAAGATTTAAAAAGGGGGATGAAGGTAAGTAATCAAAAAAAAAAGGAAGGTAGTGTAGATAGGTGTGTAGGTCGGGTAGGAAAAGGTGCATTGCAACCTTTGATTTTTCAGTAGTCGGGTTTTAGTTTTAGAACTTATTTTTTTATATAATTACGATTTGGGAGTGTTAATATTTGTTTTGATTAAGTATATCAGACATTTATGTCTTTCATACCTCATGTAGAAAATATAGCCAAAAAGGCTTCTAGAATGCTGGGATTCGTTGTGAGGAATGTTGTTGGTTTCAAGGTAGTGGTACCAAGATTTTGCTGTACAACAGTATTGTACAAAGTATTTTGGAATACTGCAACACAATCTGGAGACCTCACTACACTATGCAACGCACAATCTGAGATTAGAGCGGATACAGAAAAGATTTATGTGGCATCTGGCTTATGCTCGAGGAATCGCCACAAGAAAACGGTCGTATGGAGCCAGACTCGCACATTTTAAGATGGTGACATTGGAGAAGCGCAGAAGAGTCGCGGATTCCATTTTTCTTTATAAAATTCTCCGGAATAAAATTGACTGTCCTCACTTGCTAAGCAGGATCCGTTTTCGTGCTCCTGCTAGACTCCCTCATACCCCCATTACTACCTTGTACCCCCCTCCGCGTAGAACAGTTCTCGGCACAAGTTCTATTGTGCCTCGGCTCTGTAAACAGCTAAACGAATATAGTGATCTGATCGACGTGCACTTTGACTCGTTTGGCAAGTTCCACAGAATAACATCCAATAGTGTGTAATACTGCAATTCCTTTTTGAGATTGACTGTAATTCGATTTTTTTGAATTTTTTATGAGTTTGCTTTTTTGACTTTTTCTTGTGAATTTGATTTTGTATCGTATTATTTTGATTGTGCTTTTGATTTTACTTTTGTTTTATTTTTGTATCTAATTTTGATTTTGTTTTTAATTTTTGTATTGAATTTTGATTTTGCTTTTAATACTTGTATTTAATTTAGAGTTCTTTTTAATTTTTGTATTTAACTTTGATTTTATTTTTAATTTTTGTATTTAATTTTGATTTTGTATTTAAATTTAATTTTGATTTTAATTCTGTTTTTAAACTTTGATTTAAATTTTACTTTAGTTTTTAATGTAACATTTATTATTTTATGGGGCATGCGGTGCTAACCTATAAGAAATTGTTATACTAACCTTTGATATAAGAATCTTTATTTTAAAATGTAACCGTATAAACAATTGTTGGTTGGCCAAAAATAATAAATAAATAAATAAATGTCTTACTAGCTGTTGCCCGCGACTTCGTTCGCGTGGAAATTTTGGTGTGCATGTGTGAGACTGCCTCGTTGGTCCAGTGGTCGCAAGCGCGACTACTAAGCGTGGGGACCGATTCCCAGGTCGGGCAGTGTTAAAAAAAAATGTTTATTTCAATTACATAAAGTTATCACACACATGATTTGGAGATGACCTTTTAAGCAAGGAGATGCTTGTGTTAGGGGGCGCCCATTAATTACGTAAGGCGATTTTTCGACCCCCCTCCCCCCCTGGTGGGCTTTCGTGAGATTTGGCTTGACCCCCTCATCTCCCTCCTATCACGTGAGATTTATCAAAATGAGATTGGGTGATATTTAGCGCTAATCTGGATTTGTGCCCGGTTGATGGTAATAGGCTCACCCCCTACTACATGGGACTTCAATATAACTGGCGAAATGTGTGTGTACGATTAGGTGCACGTCTGCCCAATCCTTCGGGACTTTAAGGCGTGACGTTATGTTATGTGTGAGAACTGACTGCCAGATCAAAAGGTGGTAATGTACTAATGACTACAAATGGCGTCCTTTTGGGAGCTGTAATTCTGGGCGGCAGAGATCCGAAAGAAAATTAAATGGCGTTGAGGTGACGTAAAAATCGGTGTATTTTGGCGCTATACAACTTTTTTTCAAAATGAACCTTGTTTAGCAAAAATGAACCGTTCTGTATACAATATTAAATGACTTTTTGGGAGAGCCCTTGGACCTCCTTAATTCGGCCCTGGCAAAATCCGTTCTTAGCGAACGTCTACTAACTATAAAACTACCTCACTGCCAAATTTCAAGTTTGGAGCACAAAAAGTTAAGGACTTTCATCCAAACTTGCGAGAGCCCTTAGGCCTCCTTAACCCGGCCCTGTCGCAAAATCCGTTCTAAGCGAACGTCTACTAACTATAAAGTACTTCCCTGCCTTTCAAGTTTGTAGCATAAAAAATGACGGACTTTCATACAAACTTGCGAGAGCCCTTAGATCTCCTTTATCCGGCCCTGTTGCAAAATCCGTTCTTAGCGAACGTCTACTATCTATTAAATACCTCCCTGCCAAATTATTAGTTTGTAGCACAAAAAATGAAGGACATTCATACAAACTCGCGAGAGCCCTTAGACCTTGTTAATACGGCCCTGTCGCAAAATCCGTTCTTAGTGGACGTCTACTAACTATAAACTACCTCCCTGCCAAATTTCATCTTTATACGTCAAGCGGTTTTCGATATTTCGTGATGAGTAACTGAGTGACCTTTCGCCTTCATATATTTAGATCGATTTCTCATATTTAAACCTATATTTCAGTGCCAAATTTTTAGTGCAAAGAGTAAAGACAAAAGGAATAATAAAACAAAATTAATTTTCAGTCATTCCGAAAACACTACGACTACTAAAACCTATTTACGTAAATTATTTTTATCATAGAAATCGCGCAAGAGTTTACCAACTAAATTTTAAATATTAATATCTTTTGCCTCTGTTGGTCGATTTTGATGAAATAAACGCTAAATAATACCCACAACAATGCTTCTTATCTCTTTGTAATATTTCGATTTTGAATACCATGAGAGATTTTTACGTGATGCGCGCACAAACGAACAGACAAACAGACAAAAATTTAAAAAAATATTTTTTACTTTCTATTACTTATTTCTCGCACCTTCCAGTGATTTTTTTGTAAAATCTGTAATGTACAGACACGGAAAGTCTACGATTTTATTATATGTATAGATAGATAGAATAGAAGATATAGAAGATAGATAGATGATACATCAGTTAGATTATCAACTTGACTATGTAACGTCTTGTGAGCTTCTACCTTGTTTCTTATACTAAATGATTCTGCCCAATAAATTAACATCTCATTTCCTTTACATTCGCTAAAGGAAAAGGGCACAACCATGAAATTGACAGTATATTGGTACCTGATAGTTCCAAGGGGAAACATGTTTCGTTGTTCTACCTAAAGCTACGTACTGACAGGTGCTGGTGTGACAGGCGCCTAGAGCCTAGTGAGTGGCCTTAGCGAGTAGCCAAGTGAAACGAAAGTTCTAGTATTATTGCATCCGGCCGCACTGCGCGCTTGGCGCCTTCGCTAGCAAGTAAGAAGATATTAGGTCCCTAGGCTGTAGTGGCTGTACCTGTCGTTCTGAACAAAATCATAAACCCAACAATAAAACTTTTTGACAAAAACGTGCAACTACGCTTATACTTTTTATTCGTGATGCTAATTTGTTTTAGGTATAACTTTACATCTCAATGACATTGACTTTTTGTTTGTCTTCCTGATATTTCACAGGATCGTGGTTTTTTTATTAAACAATTTACTTTTTAATACTCGCGATGCCTGTTATTGATATTAATAATCCCGATATCATCAAATTTTTAGTAGAAAACTATGAAAAGACAGCTTATCTTCGCATGAGATGGAATGAACTTAACAAGGACAAGTTGAAAAAAACCGCTACTTTAAATCGAGAAGAGAAAGGATATTACGAAACTGATGTCTTAAAACATACCATGGCGGCCGGTATGGCTACTATAATACGAGACCATGAGTCTGGTGCGAGGTACAAAAGGAAAACACCTATTCGCGACACAATCCACATACCAGCTGTAGCTGATATGAAAAAAGGGCATTCTGTCGTTGATGTCGGTCTCGGCAGTGCAAAAGAAGATCCGAGACTCGGACGGCCCGATACTGATCTCACTATTGATCCTGTGATGCGGCCTATGGATCCGAAACAGAGGGAGATTATTTACAAAGGTGTTCCAGAATTTGGCCGTAAGGTTTACATAAAAAGCAGAAATAAAATTGCTCCTGAGGACAAGTACTATTTCAGTCAGTCGATGGGATGGACGTGCGGATGGCGGCTTAAGGACAGCTACTTTAGTAAGAGTGTGCCTCAATATGGGCGCGTGTGGCGCCTCACACATGGTTCTATAAGCCGCAGTGGACCACACCGAGATCCAGACCATTATAGAGAAATCCCAAAAACAAACATATGTCCGACATAAGATACCTATAATAGAACAATATTGTGACCGTATTTTATAATTTTATTTTTGTGATATTTGTGTACTGTCTTTACAAAATGATGGTTGAAACTATTTTTAATTTGTTTTTATAATTCAATATGATTTTTATAATTCAATATGATTTTTATAATTCAATATAATTTTTATAATTCAATATAATTTTTATAATTAAATATAATATTTATGATATTTTTTGTATTGTGATTTCAGTCGTAAGGGTTTGGAGTAGGCACAAAATTATATCTAACTAGCTGACCCGCGCAACTTCGTCTGCGCCACATAAGAGAAAGTGTTAGTCAACCTTAAAAGATAAACATGCTATTATATATGCAACAATGCTATTGCGGACAGAGGCGGCGCTAGGCATAGGCGACGTAGGCGGTGGCCTACGGCCTCGCGGTACGAAGGCCTCGCACCTCAAAAGCCCATTGACAAAATTGGGACCGGAACGAAATCTCCAAACTGTACATGGCCAATTTTGACCAATATATTATATTTTTTGTTGACAGCGCACCCTGTTTTATTTTTTCTAACAGCGACATCCTTCGTTCTTGTACTGACAGAAAGCCATTGTAGTTTCTGATATTTTAAGCTAGATGGCGTTGTTTCGTACACGATTACTAAAAATGTTTTCCGCGATGGGATTTCAAGTGAATTATTTGCAGTTTATTTTTCTGTGGTGGAAGTGATAGCTGTTGGAGTTTTGTTTCGTACGTAATATTATGTACCATTTTGTTCCTGAAATTATGGCCTTTCGAATGATACATGTGAATTCCGAGTCGATGCCGATTCCGGGCCTCGCTAAATGTACTTTGCCCACATAAAATTGTGGTCTTGCCCCGCCACTGATTGCGGACTTTGTTTTAAAATTTTTTAAGAGGAACGGTTTCGTCGGACATGATTGTTGCGTAACTTTAACCGTTTACGCAGCGCACGCAACGGAAGCTCTTAAAAGGAATAAATTTTCCCTGTATAAGCAAGATTTTTCATGGAGTATCAATGAAAAATGTTGCATAAACAGGGAACTCCTTTTGGTCATAGCGTGATGTTATTTAACTATAACCTTCCTCGATAAATGGGCTATCCAACACTAAAAGATTTTTTCAATTCGGTTTCAGTAGTTCCTGAAATTAGCGCGTTCAAGTTCGTTCAAGTAGGTAACAATTTAATTTCTCGGAAATATTTGCATTAATCGCTAAAATATTTTACTTATGTTTTTCCAAATAAGAGCTTCCCTCGACAGCCTTACTTACGCCTTCATCCTTAGACACTCAACGACAGGCATACTCCAGCTAGGTCGAAAGTTCTGATCAAGGTGCATGAAATGAGCCGAGACACGATAAAGCTGCTGTAAACTATCTCATTATAATTTTAGTTTTTACCCTATTTCAAGATTTTAATTTAAAAATTGTTAAAATCGGTCCAGTAGCTTCGGAGCCTAATCGGTACAAACAAACAAAAAAAATCTTTCCTCTTTATAATATTAGTATAGACTAGTGGTCTGTACTAAAACTAACAGCTGCCGCAGTTGGTGGGCAGAACATTCGCTGATAATAATACACAAACCAGCAAATGACTAGGCGCGAGTAAACGCAAGCCGACCAGCGAAAATACTGTCCGAACTACACACACGCTTCCCGTTGCTCGCCGACACGTTTCTAGTCGCTAGCTCTACTCGTTTCTCGCTTTTTCGCTAATCGTAGCGGCGGGACATGTGCCATAAGGAGTGTTAAGGAGTGACTGCACTATCTACGCAGCTTTCACCGATCAAAAAGAACGTTATGTCTATGAAACTTCTTATTGATTAGAACGCACTACGAATGGAATTAACTAAACATAATAGGAAGAACACGTTCAAAAACCCACAAAACCAGCACAATACCACACAACTAGAAACAATCACGAGTCGGGAATCGACCAAATAACACGATAGTCGTGATGATAAAATCAGCAGCGACATCACTGCACCGTAGGCGCACGCGGAGGGTAGTCCAAAGGGTAAAATCACGCAATTTCCTTGCTATGCGACTCCCCCAGTCTCATTCGAAATTCGAATTGCGAAAGGCAGTTTTTAAATAAAGGCCATGGACGAATGAAATACTGCACAATAACAACCGCTAAAAAGAAAGAACAAATATTATTAGTCGCAAGGACATGACGTACATACAATATAGCACCAAAAAATTATTTACAACAAAATACAAAGCATAACAAATATGTATAAACACAAACCTTTTTATTAAACAGCTTTTACCTGTAGGTGTACCGTATTTTTTTTCGTGTTCTTCTCAGCAAAAACTTTTATTTGATACTCATATTTTGGGGATGCATAAAAAATAACTAGTCCACCATCTTTGGGAGTCCGCCACATTGGATTTAGAATGACGTCACTTAGCTAACCATGCTTTGTCATCCAAACTAAACGAGTAATTTCAGCTGAATCGGTTGTGGGTAACTGTTTTAAAATACAGTTTCAAGATTCGACCTAAATAAAAAAAAACACAACACTGCAAGCTAAATAAGAGCTTGTAATAAAAAGTTGACAGCTTGTACGTCGTTTCTGCGACATGAAGGTTTCCACTGAGCATGCTGCTGCTCTATGGGGGCCCACAGGACAGCGCTGGTAGCGGTGGTGGTTTTTTTTCAGTGGTCACCCGCGATAAAAAAAACGTAGGAAACCAAGACAGCATATATTTGGAATACATAACTAAGAATATAAAATAAACACTACAAAAAATATAAAAGTAGGTCTGGCGAGCCAAACAAAAAAAAAAAATATAAATACAATATGAAGCATATCTTCATGTTTTGTCTCCCTCCCACCCCCAACTTCGCATCGCCTGCGCGCGCTAAAAAGTCCAACGATCTCCTTTGTGAATGATACGAGATATAAAATGAATACGAACATCACCCAATCGCAATCTTAATCATCCAGCACTGTTAAAAAACTGGGGTAATCCCATCGAACTTTATAGGTTCAATTAAGAAACTAGAACAAGTAGCGTAAGTTGGCGAACTCGGCACAACAGATACTAGTAATCCGTAAGAACTGGAAGACATAAATCAGGTTAAAATCTCCCATGTCGTCGCGTCGCGTTATATAAAAGTTAGTAACGATAGAAGTTCCTTGTTAAACCCGCTCGAAGTCGTAAGACATCGCTGATTAATACGGGGTTCATGCTGAGAATCCACTGCGAAGGTTTAGGATAGGTCTGACACGAAACGAATCGATAGAATTTTTATAATAAAATTCTTTTATATTTTATTTACTTTGCTCAAATAAATAAAATACAAAAGAATTATTAAATTCTGTCGATTCGTTTTCTAAAAAATCTCAACCATTTATGCAAAGGTCAGCTAATTGCTATCACTAACTGTACCTATTTGAAACGCGTCATCTTATTGACATTATTTTGGGATGCTGTTAAAATTGTGGCCCCTTTATCTTACAAAGTAAGAGGAAGAAAAAAATGCGGGTTTGTAGAACGTAATAAGAAGTTTCAACGAGAATTGGTTTGAATAAGATTTGATATTAAGTTTTTCCTTATGGTAAAACTGCAGCAGTAACTTTGTTCTTCATTATCACACTATAAAAAAAACAAATTTATTTCTGCTGTTGATTTTAAATTGACATAATTATGAAAGAAGTATGAAATGAATTGGGATAAGGGCACGAGAATGATGATGATGATATATTATGAATGGTCGTTAAAAATTTGTTATTATATTGGTTTGTGCTTGTAGCTCGCATTGGCCGGTTTTTTTAAATGCTTTTTTTGTCACAATGGTCGAGATGCAAAGATGAATAGTGAGTGATAAATTTTTACCTTGATGCATTTTATTTATTTCATACTTCTACCTACTACTTTCGTATCGATGCGCTATGGTACGTCTTGTCAAAGTTGGTTGCTACGTTAATCGCGTGGTTTCATTCCATCTATGTTACCTACGTATGAAATTTGAAACTTCATTAAAACAAGAAACGAACTTTACACAATTTATTTCTCAAAACTTATAACTAAGATCGCATCCTTAACTATTTACATCTTCACAAGTAATGTAGCACACACGTTCAAACATGAAACAGTACAGTCTAATGAACAAAGAACTTGACACAGGCAAAGCTTTGAGGAACCATCTTTTTATTTCACTCATCCGGAGATTTAAGGAGTAATGGTTATAAGTTATTTCGTGGAAGCAGTTTTTTAACATTTCAGACTTGATACGAGCAAAACACAATATAAAATCAGAATTTTCAGTCCAAGTTTGGCCACTTAAATTACGGTTAAAAATGACAATGTAAGGGCCGTCGGCCACACGATCATGAGTCGAGATGCAGGCGCGGAAGTGCCCCAGAATGTGACGTCATTTTATTATTTCGTTTCGTGCGTAGCAACGTATAGAAAAGGGATGGAAGCCCGCGCGTCGACTCCACATAGATACCACGACTCGACCTTCTCGCGACTCCGCCTCTACTGACCAGTGGGCGACGCGCCTAAAGCGTATAAGGGGGCGCCATGGTCGGATCGCACCTAAACTAAATCATCTGTTGGTAAACCTATTAAATCCTGCCCTCGCCCATGTGACCTCGCAGCTACAATACTGAAGTTTTATCAACTTCAGTGTCACAATACTGAAGTACAACTATTATACATTATGCTTCCTCTTGGCGGACGGTTTATCGAACACTTGCTTCATGCCGCCCCTGAAGTTAGCGAGCCTGGCAGCTGCGCCCTCGTTGCTCCAGGCCGAGTCGAACTCCGTCGTGTCCTGGTCGACCAGATGCGTGTACTTCGTGCGGCCAGACCGACCGAATTTCTTTACTTGCATTACCTGAGGGTAGACGATACATGTTAGATTTTTTTTTTCGTATTATGTCCCGAACAACAAAAGGTATTTGACGGCGCAGCATTAATACCTATAACGTATCTACTGCTGGAACACACGCCCCTCTGTGTGTGAAGGAATGACCCATAATCCACGAAGCGGTGTAGCAATGGTATCGATAAATTTATTTGTTTATTTAACACTTAAAGCACAAAGTACAGAGGCGGACTTAAAGCCATAGGCATTTTCTACCAGTCTACAAAGATTAAGATTCCACCATTAATTGTAATGGTGGAATCTAAATTTGTTTTTATATTGTTTCATATTTTTTTTATTTTGCTATGTAACATAATAATAGGGGAATTGCAAATGTTTTTTTTATTGTAATTTTTTTTTTTTTGGTTGCTGTTATACTAATGATTGCTTCTGTATTTTTTTTTAATTTTATAATTTTGTGAAACATTTCGATACAATGTAAAATTGTTACATGAAAAAAAATGAACTGAAAGTCAACCTTTGGGTGATGCAGAGACAAGCAGTGGTAGATATATATGTGAAAATAACTTTAATTTATACTAAGGTAAACTACAAGGAGGATAAATTGTCGTTTCATCTTCTTAGCGTGTCGATAGCAAACAATACTGACAGACGTAGTTATTACAAATAGTTGGGATAGTTTACAGCATATAATTGCAATATGGACCGATATAATTACCTTAGGTAAGACAGTCTTATCAAAGTGATCGTCCAGAGTAGGACCAGAGAAGTCTTGTTTAAACACCTCTTCTTCTTTGTCCAAGTAGAAGGCACCTCTGAAAAATAAACCTTAGTTTTAATAGAATTGATCAATATTATTTTTAACCGACCAAAAAAGGGGGTTCAGCTCGACGTATTCTTTTTTTTGCTCGATATCGACTCGTGATACAGATCGACTCGTGATACAGTAGCATTAATTGGGTTCACCTTTATTCTTTGTTTTACGGGCAAACCCGAAATAAATACCCGAACTCGAACAGAGCTCTTAGTCATTTGCTCATCGTGAGAAGAGCAGCGATTTGAACTCATTAAGAACATAATTATAAAGTGTAATATGAATAACTGACCTGTGATAGTATTTCTGCAGAAACTTGTACTTGCCCTTGACAGACTTGTTGGTGACGAGCTTGGGGTTGAGGCGCTGTTCCACGCGACGCTCCTCTTCCGTCATGTTACGCATACGCTCTATAGCTAACAACTCCTTCTCTACACTGTAAATAAAAAAAAAACATGATTTTGTTAACACCAGTTTGCTTTCACATCATAGATTAGTTTGAGAACCACTTCCTGGGTAGTTTGTCCCGTGAGTTCCGTCACTTCTTCTCCCCAGGAAGTGGTGAAGGTCGGGCATTTTGGAGGACAGTTTTATGTAATTTTGACGTTTAAAACTGCCGATTCTCAGTTTAATTTGAATAAATGCTTTTTTATTTTTACCAGTGTTTCTGTTTAGGAAACTTTTAATCTGTTGTGAATTCTTAAACCAACACCATATTGTTTGCAGTATTTAGCTGAAGTAATTCCAATAGCTTGAGAGTATTTTAGTGCACCGACAGCCTAAATGTCTCCCATTTGATCAGTTTCTCCAAAGGTTCACCTGCACTAGTTTTAACGCACGAAGCCATATTTAGGGTTCCGTACCTACCGAAAAAATGGAACCTTTATAGGATCACTCGCGTGTCTGTCTGTCCGTCTGTCATAGCAAACTTACTCCAGACAGATTGAATTGAAATTTGGTACACATATGTAAGTCGGTGACCCAGAGACGGACGTGTAACATAAATTAATAAATTTGAAACGTGAGGGCCACTTTTGGGGGGTAAATTAAAAAAATATCTTTTGCAAACTATACCGTGTTACATATCAAATGAAAGGGCTCATTGTGAGCATCTAAAAATATATATTTTTTTATAATGTTAAGATAAATAGTTTTGAAGTTATTTAAGAAAATAGGCGAAAATTGACACCCCTAACTCCAAAACTAAAGGGCCGAAAATTTTGAAAAAAATAGAATAAATAGTTCTTTTCCTATACGTTACAGGAAAAGCTATAAGAAATCTATGGACGTACGGAACCCCCTCACGCGAGTCGTACTCGCACTTGTCCGATTTTTTTTCAAAACCGACGAAAATTTTCAAAATTTTCAGTTTCGGAATAATATTCTGAATACCGTAACCGTTTTGGCGCCGGTGTCCCTTCCACCCTGTTTTAATATTTCTTATTTATGTTTCGTAATCTATAATACTTTAAATACATCTAAAATTTAAAACATAATTATTACACAAAATTAATATTCTACAGCACCCATTGCAGATAGCCAGAATTTTAATATAATTTGTGCGTAAGTGTTAGCGTACCAAATTGTATGTCAGTACTATAAGCTTTTTTTTTTTTTGCATATCGATGTTTAGGAGTAGAATATGTTTGTCCTTTTTGTTTTTATGTGGTGCAGAACAAAGTGTTGTCTAGTGTTTTTAAGAGATTGTAGTATTACTGGTCAGAATTATTCAAGCTTCCAAAAGTGGCACACACTGTTATCACCAACTGTTAAGGTTCATATTCAGGCTTACAGCTCCTATTTATGGAAGAGTGTTCTAGTACTTACGCTTCTCTTTCCTCCTTATCGCGTTTGATGCGTTTCATTTCACGCAACTTCCACGCTTCGTATTCCAGTTCGTCGTTTTCATCTTCAGTACAAACGTCATTGATATTACCTTCTTTTAATTCGCCCTGAAATAATTGAAGTTATTTTATTTATGGCCAGTCTGCTTTTTTATTTATTTTTCACTTTTATAAAATAGTTTTAAGAACTTTGTTTCATTTTGTTACTTTGAATTCAGTGTTTTAATATTTGGATATAATACAAACCTGTGTATTCCTCTGTTCAGACCTGATGGTCTCTTCAACGAGTTTTAAAGCATCTCTTCTCCGTTCTTCTTTTTCTTTCCTAGCTTCTACTTCTTCCTTCTTTTGCAGCTTAACTTTCCGCTCTCGCTCTTGCACGGTCATCCTGTCCGATGCTCTTACAAATACGGGCTTCACACGGGGTCCTAGGAAGATAAAGACATTGTCAAACAAGTACAGTAAATTCTCTCTTTATTTTTAACTAGGTTTTGCCTGCGGCTTCGCTCCCGTTTTGTGCGGAAATTAACCCAGGGGAACATTTTAAATATAGCATATGACACTTGGGAATAATATAGCTTCCCGAAGGTGGAAGAATTTTCGGAATCGGATCAGTAGTTCTGAAGATTACCACAAACAAATAATTTACAAACAAATTTTAACTCTTTGTAACAGACTTATTGTCTACGCCACTGCTTGACCAATCATCAACGCTCAAAATCACGTCATGTCTGCGGCGCGCCGGTTCACCAATGACCGCTCCCGAATGTGGCGGCGATCCTCGAAGCCGAAACTTACGCAATATCGTAGACCTCAAGCGACACCAACGAGCACACATACTTACCATAAAACGCCACATCGGCATCGTTCCAAAAATTCACAAAATACTCTGTTTAATTTGCTACTTATTTTTAATTCCTTATTTTAAGTATCAGTCGCAAATGATTAAACGCATTAGAATTCAAATACAAAGTTTTTCTTATGTTCCATCGCAAACACTTATTGTACTTGATCTAAATCCCAGCAGTTCAAACATTACAGGCAGATTATGTAATGATTTGAAGTACTTTGTATAGAATTTGCAAAGAAGTCAATGGAAAAAAAAAGTACACAAAGAAAAGAAAAGCACACTGTAACATTGGAAACACCCGCACTGAAGCAGACGGCCAAATAATTAATAATTAAAAATAACTATATATATACTTTATTGCAATGGTTGGTGGTAAATAAATAAATAATAATAATAATAATTTCTTGCTATCACTTTACCTGTGTCTTCTTCACTGTCTGTATACTCAGTATCTGATGAGCCACTCTCTTCTTTATCACCATCCATCATTTCCTCATCATCATCTCTACCAAGAACTTCTTTCTCTGCTTCCCTGAGGAGATAAATAAATACTATAAGCATTTTTCAATCAAAAAGACTATCATAAATGTATTGATATTGAGCAGGAAACTAAATTTCACTTACTACTGAATAAGATGAATAGTTTTTTTCAATAAGTATGCTGTCAAGACTAACAACAATACGTACATGCATAAACTTAGGCCTATTTCTCATGGGGATGACAGAAACCACAGAACGCCACCTGCTATGATCCTTACATACTCTTTTTGCTTCGTCAACGTTCATACATCTGGTCATACACGCACGCCAGTTGCGAGTACTACACACCTGACCTTTCTGAAGAACCTCACCAATACGGTTAGAGTATGTCCTCCTACGGTGTCCCCTCCCGGTGTTTCCACTCACAACAACAACACAGCGATACTTAGCTTTAATACTAATAAGAAGTGAATGAAGTGTCTTATTGGACTTGTATTGAGTTTTGATAGCAACAGCTACACTGTAAAACAATGCCTTTAAAGCATATTGTACAGCAAACTACTTACAAACTTTGCAATGTTGAAAATAAGCACAAAAATAAACTATGTCTGCCAACAAACTGTTCTACAGTTTGGCAGAGATAGTACATATTTTAACATGTCTGTGAATAAGCACATATCTATTTTACCTAGCGGCAAGTTTAGCCTTGAGGGCCTGTCGGCGCCTCTCAATCTCTTCCTCATCAAGCTCATCTTCACTCTCGGAACTGTCCCGTGCTTCCTCTACACTACTCTCCACTTCCTCCTCTGGTTCCGCATCTATAATCTCTGGCTTATGTTCTGCACGCCTTGGTGGGGACTGTGCAGCTTGTCTTAAACGGCGTAGACGCGGATCATCAACCTGAAAATTAAAAAGAAGTAATTAAGGCTAGAGACTAAAGTGTGATCTTCTTCTTAGCGTGTCAATGGCAAATTTTTATCCCAAAATTCAGCTATGCAATCTGCTGGCTGATGCAGTCATAAGATTGTCAAGTGCGCAGCTGTTAGGGCATGGAGCGCAAGATGGAAGATGGGCCATTGTCTGTGGAGACACGCCACATACACATCATCTGAAGAGATTCTCTTTGCTATGGTCGACTTGGGTTCGGAGTCTATTCAGAGATTTCCAAATCGGCCACAGCAAAGCATGCCCAGGTGGAAGGCTTTCAGACGACTCGATGAAGTTTGATTACAATCCATTAAAATCTCTGATTACACTTACTTCTTTCTCTTCATCACTTAGATGTTCTTCTTTCTTACTGATGACTTGTGGTAATGTTTGCTGCCTACGGTCTGGTTTCTGTTGTTCTATAAAATCCTCAGTATCAGATTCTTCTGTAGATGATGCACCTTGAGCGTAATCCGGCTTTTTACCCGATATATACCTCTGAACCTTCACCTTTTGCATAGAAATCTCCCCTGTAAAAAAAATATTTGGATATGCATACAAAGAGAAATGACACGAAAAGGGATAAAAATCAGTTCCTGTTCCTGAAATAAATCAGTTAACCTGATCAAGGATGGACAGGACTGCACAGGACTCACCTTTTTCATTTCGAATGGGAACAGCACCCGCTGTGCTCTGTATCCCAACGGGTTGGGCTGGAAGCACATTCATTTTGACGAACTTATTAGTGCACAAAACAAAATGATTTGGTTCTTATGTGATAATATGAAGATGTAATAAAATCAATCAAGCAGCAAGTAATAGATTTAACTCAAGTAAACAAAATATTTTGGTTATATGAAAAGAAACGAACACGAAGATCGAGAAACATGACAATTCTGAGTCAGTTTACAATTTTACATGACATGACACCAACATGACACTAACAGCGACAGATATAAAAAGACCAGAGACTACAGATGGAAGTGACCACAGAATAATAATACTCCAGCCAGCGGAAGAGACAATACTAATGAACTTGCCAGAATCCACGATGGAATAGATGTAGATTTTTTGTGGCGATGAGCACTCATCCTGCTGTTTTTAGACTCGGTTGTACTGCTAAATAAAATAGAGTTTAACAAGTTCTCAATTTGCAATTTGAATTTCGCAGGCTACTCTGGAGCTTCCCCTATTAGATTTGTTATTTAGCTTGAGATATAGATCTTTTTCTTGAAACTACAGCAGTAACTTTGTTTTAAATTATCATACTATGAAAAACAAATTTAAGTGTTGCTGTTGACTTTAAATTGTTTTTTTATGGAACTACACAGAACACACCTTTATTACTAAAGTACCTACTGCTTGGTTCCCAGCAAGTTAGCAACTCTTTTGGTATAAGTATTTTACTCTTTGTTAACAGCATTGCTATATTACTCAAATAATAATCATAGGAATAGGAATGGCTGGCAAATGCATGACTAAAACTGGGTCAGTTTATGGCAATCAAATGCCAAATGAATGGATCATCGGAGGAATCCGGAGGAACTGTGGACCACTGCTGAAAAATAATATTTTGATTCATTAATTTATCGTCATCACTTTGACTGATATGGTATCTTCTTTTTTTTCCCAAGTGTCCACAAATTCGTATCATCAGCTATGCCACGAGTTCTAAAGTGGCAACTTCTGATAAGAGATATCACTAACAAATAGATTATAACGCCAGTTAAAGTAGTACTTTGGGGAAAATATAACGATTTTAAACAATTTCTTAACATAATGGCAGCTTCAGAACTCCCAAGCTTAGATTTACTTATATCGAAGACCTTATCTGGCGACGACCTGAAAGAATACAATAGAATTCACTACGGAAGAACTGATCACCTTGAACTAAGTATACAGAATTCCCGAGAATGTGCAAAAGATAACGACTTTGATATTGCAGCCTACGATTTCCCTACTGTGAAAGAACAAATCAGGAGTCCACGAATAGTGCGCGTCGGAGTTATCCAGCATACTATTGCTACGTCCACTGATAAACCAATAGTCGAACAGAGACAAGCAATTTTTGATAAACTACGCATAATCATAGAATCAGCTGGACAGGAAGGTGTTAATGTTCTCTGTCTCCAAGAAGCATGGTGCATGCCTTTTGCATTTTGCACTAGAGAGAAACAACCTTGGTGTGAATTTGCAGAAACTGTTGAGAATGGGCCCAGCACTCAGTTCTTAAAGGAGTTTGCCATTAAATATGGAATGGTAATAGTATCACCAATTTTAGAGAGAGATGAAGTTCATGGGGATACCATTTGGAACACTGCTGTAGTTATCAATGAGGCAGGTGAGGTTCTGGGCAAACATCGCAAGAACCACATTCCACGAGTTGGAGATTTCAATGAGTCAACATATTACTTTGAGGGGAATACAGGCCATCCTGTCTTTGATACAAAGTATGGCAAGATAGCCATTAACATTTGTTATGGTCGTCATCATCCATTGAACTGGCTTATGTTTGGAATCAATGGAGCAGAAATTGTATTCAACCCTTCAGCTACTGTAGCAGGACTCAGTGAGCATTTGTGGGCTGTTGAAGCAAGAAATGCTGCTATAGCAAACAGCTATTTCACTTTTGCTATAAACAGAGTGGGAACTGAATCCTTCCCCAATGAATTCACATCAGCAGATGGGAAGCCAGCCCACAAAGACTTTGGCCACTTCTATGGCTCAAGCTATGCAACTGCTCCAGATGGTGCTAGGACTCCATCTTTGTCTAGGGTGAAAGATGGCTTACTGATATCACAGATTGATCTGAATTTATGTCGCCAAATTAGGGATAAATGGGGCTTCAGAATGACTCAGCGCCTTGATTTATATGCTGAAAGTCTCAACAAGGCTATCAAGCATGATTTTGCACCTCAAAATATTCAATAATACCTGTTTCTGTGAATAATGTGCCTGTTGCTAGTCTAGCATTTAAAATGCATTTTGTGCAATTTTCGAATTTTATAATAATTCTATAAACCTTTTATTTCATAGATTAAAATGTTATTTACTATGATATTACCACTATTTTTGTATGTTATTTACTTTTGTGCATTACTGCCATAAAGCTGTTCTCAAATTATTTTGCTATATATAGCAATTAGGAAAAAACATGAGTTTATGTATTTAGATAGAAACTAGTTGTAAGGTCAACCTGAAAGATCATTATTATGCACTAGAAACTGAAAATTTCTATTTTTATACACAATACATGTACTTATTTTGATAATTATACAAGTTTATGTTAAAAATGTGTTTTATTTAAGATAAGAAATAAAACAACAATTTATAAAACCATTGTGTATCAATGAGAATAATACAGAAGTGAGCTATACATAAATATAGGGGTTAGAATGGGGTACATTCAGGCAATACCTCATGCAACCAATCACAAATGTTTGAGCACATCATTAGTGTGTTTTTACAAATCCTGAAGAATTCACTGACAAGAAATTTTGATGGAAACTTAGTTCATTATAGTCCAGTATTTTTTACCAATACTTTTAGGTACAAATATTATGAAATGTTCAAGGTATAATGTACCTCTTTAATTTATATTCTATCTACTTATAATTGCACAACAATAACAAAGATCAGCATCAGATTACAGCTGATAATGTTCAAAAAAATATTAAAACACAAATAAGGACTATTACTGTATGTACCCCAGATCCATGACTGTATAATTAGTTTATCACTAAGCACTAATACTCTATGCAGTCTTTGCACGGATGGCAGCACGCTTCCCAGTCACAGCCTGGAAACCAGACTTGATGCTGGCCACAGAGCAACGGGATCCACATGTTTCACACTGGAGGAAGAATAATCGAGTATCTTTCTGGAGGATGGTGTCAGGGGAGCGGCATGTATGACATGTTACATATTCCTTGATATACCGACGAAGTACATTCTCTATCTGTTTCTGTTGGAAACGGCCTTTTATAATGAGTTGACTGTTACCATCCACGGACCCACTCGTACCCAACTCAGCCAATAAAAAGTCTAGTAAATGTTTAGGCTGCCGATGGAGAGTTTTACAGATCTCTGTGAAGTTGGCAAAGGATGTTTTCTTAGTACCAATTCTGACAACTTGAGGAGGTCTCATAATGAATTTCTGTTTTTTGCCAGAGACCATGCTAGGGTTCTTCTCACGCATGATATCGAACACTCTCTCGAGCAGCTCGTCGTACGTATAATCTCGGTCTGTGCCACTCCACAAATCACCACTCACATCTTCTACATTTTCTTGGTCTTCTCCCTTACTATCATCTTCAAGGACAAGCTCTTCAAGGTTTTTCTTCTTCTTCTTCTTTTTAGTTTTCGAGAAGTCAATGTCTAGATCCAGGTCGTCAATAACTTCATCCTCCTGTTGTTCCGGCTCCTCGGCCGGGGGTGTTTCCGGTAACGTGCTTTCAAGTTCTTCCATGTTGAACACTCCCTTCTTCTTTTTCTTTTTTTTCTTTCCAAAATTGTCCAAATCGAGGTTATCATCCTCAGGCAAGTCGACGTCACCCGTCCCAGCGGGCGCCTCCACGCTCGTGCTCTCACCTTGCTCGCCTGCCAGAGCGGCGTCTATGTCGAAACCGGTCTTCTTTTTCTTCTTCTTCTTTAAAGAGGGATCAAATACCATATCGTCGTCCATGATTGCGTATCAAATTAGTCGCTAAACAACTTTAAATAATTATGTGAATGGTTAGAATTCAAGATAATTTGGCAGGTGGCTATCAGGCTGTGGCTAATGTCAAAACGTTGCATCAGCTTAATACTATTTCGTCTAGAAACGTAACGATATTTTTTCACAGTTATTTTGGTTTATGTTTAAAAATCTGTTGTTTGGCAGCATTTATTGAGACTTTCATTACTTAGTCATAGTAAATATATTTAAAGAACAAAAATACACATTATTTATCAAACAAAACTAAAATAATAATGAAAATATGTATGCAATTAACAAAAGAATAAAAGGGCGAAAAAATTCGTCCGTATTGTTATTAACTGGAAAATTGCCCTGATGGTTGGGGCACCATTACCACGTTTGATGGCAATGCTGATTCTTTTGCCCATTAGTAGGCCAGCCTTCTCACGAAAACGACACTTGGACCCCATGGGTCATGACCCAGTGGCAGTGCAGCAGTATTTCTACCCCAAACGTCTCAAACACATAACTACCAATTAAATTATGTAATTGTATTTGCGCCGTTTGAGGTTTTCAGCACCTGTAGCAGCCGACCCAGGACAGCCCGCCGTGCTAGGAAGATGGGATGGCGCTAGAATGTCGACACATGTTACAGCCCACACCAAAGGCTGACCCAACTTCCAAGGAATTTTGATCATACTATCTGGTCTCTTTCCATCGTCGCGTGCTAAGCCGTTGGGTTGTAAAATGGCTGGCACTACTGCACTTGTGGCATCCCGGTGGTGGCAAGAGCACGACGCAGTATTATATATGATGCTGTGTGGCACGAAGGGTGATGTGATGTCATTAATACTGGCGTGCTGTGCTATCCGACCTGCACTCTCACTGCATGAAAAGCCATGGTGTCCGAGGCAGTCGACTGCTTCGCCACATTGACAGCGATAAGAACAAAAATAATTCAAATCGAAATCACATTCGCACACATTTGACACACTACATGAATTATTTGACATTTAAGAATGGTTACCGAACGAAACATTAAACATAACCTCAAAGTATTCATTTCCAAAGTGATCCTTCCCCAGCTGAATTCAAAATGTATCTAAACAAAGTTCAAAGAACGATTCCTAAATTAAAAAAGTTGATAACAAGACCGCAGTCTCAAGCAGCATTATTAGAACAAAATGAATACACCGAAAAACCAGAATATCCACCAATTCTGGATATGTCTCTGCAGGGCAGAAAATTTCGAGAAAGACAGGCACTCTATCAGAAAATTAAGGAAATAAACACCGTAGAAGAGAAACAAATAGCTTTAAATATGCCAAAGTACTTTGGCTGGGAGTGTGTTATGTTGAACGAAGATAAAATTCCATACAATGCTATGCCTCTAGTACAGTATTACACAAGAAGCCATTTCATTCCTGTTGATAAACTCCCTGAATACTACAGTGAAACGAGTCAGGCAGCAGATGCTGTTGTTCAAGAAATTAAGGCTCTTATTGAAGAAGCCATTCTGATAGAGAATGAAGGGGTGGAGTAAGTATCAAAATTTCTGAACAACATACCTTCCTTGTGGTAATAGCTTCAGTGTTATGAATTAAACATCATGCTTGTTTTACTCAAAGGTATAAACCAAACCGATAGGTACGCTCCTATCTACACTAATATTGTAAAGAGGAATGATTTGTATGTTTGTAATAAATAAACTCAAAAGCTACTGAACCGATTTCAAAAATTCTTTCACCATTAGAATGCTACATGATCTCTGAGTAACATATGCTATATTTAAAAAAAAATGTCCACCCGTTCAAAGCTGGGACGGGCCGCTAGTTTTAAATAAATAAATAAGGTGTAGGAAGAGATGCCACTAAGGTGATTTCTTAATAATATTTTAAATCTTTTATAATTTTTCATTTTTGTTACAGCCGATCTTTTACTTCCACTACGGATAAGCCAGAAATTTCACAAAAAGAGGATGCTTTTGCTAAATGTATAGTAAAACAAATAAACAGAATTATTACAAACAACTTGACAGACAAAGTGGAACATGCATTGACTTCCCAAGTAAGTATATAGTTTAAAGAAAAAAAACTTTACTATGGTAACATGATCTGAAATAGCCAGAGGACTTAAACAACCAGTTCCTATCTAGGATATAATTTCTTAATAAACATTCATTATTGATTTTGTTAAAAGTAGGGAAAAAATATTATACTGTTATTGTGTTTTTCAAAGAATTTTTCAGTTTTCAGTTATTCCTTTTATCTCTCTCTAAATAAACCATTTGGGCCTCCTGTTAGCCTGTACTGTCTCACTCCCTGGACAGGGAGTGAGACAGTACAGGCTAACAAAAAAAAAACCTGATCAGTACAAATACTGTAATGGCCTGTTTTTTTTACTACTTGGCATTACATTTTTATATTTTTATTTTCATATTATTTTCATATTATTAGCCTATTATGATCCTGCTAAAATGGCCATTTTAGGCCCCCAAGTCTGTGTCCCGCAATGAGAACCTACAAGCTTCTTTTTTTTCCATCAAAACTAAGAAGATGATTAAAGTTTGATTATTTATATAATTTCAGACTGATTATGATCCCCGTCATGAAGCATTCTGGTTTGTTGGTGGTATTGATCCTTCACTTAAACTTATAAATTGGAGGAAACAGTATGGGGCCTTGAGAGACCGCGTGTATGAGTCCGTTGAGAGACCAGTCCAGTATTTAGGTAAATATTACATATTTATGTTATATTGAAAACAATTTATTGAGTCCATATCAATTTATTTTAGTCACACACAGTCTGTTTTGACAGATGTCCGATGTAAAGTACAAAGTTGTTTTTCTCAAAACTAAACTATACTAATGAACATTGGAGATTATGTAGCTTCTTTGAATTAGTTATAATATGCCTTTGTGCCCAGGAGAAGTGTCTTAGACGACTACAATTCACCTCCTAAGCTGTGTCAAAGGGCACAAGCCTATTTTCGATAATTATCATGATAATTGTTGGATGATTAATAATCATAACGATTTCTTTTCTCCCACAAAGTTCAGACACCAGCAGATCAAGCTACTACAATCTGTCAAATCTCTTTAATAGATTTTTAACTTGATCGCTAAAGCATTAGGTTCAAGGTTCAATGGGAATTTTTGACAGTTTTGGGTAGCTTGATGATTGATAAAAATTTGAGGTAAAAAGGTTTGTGGAACCCCCCCCTCGCCAAGATTGGAACTATCACAATTGTAACAGTGTTACACTCATTTATTTCTTCACATTGTAACATATTTGACATGGATGATCATGTGTTTATCTACTATTCTAATCTAGATTTGTTTATCTTTGTTTATCTTCAGGAACTCCAATGTTAACAATAAGAAATCACCAACCTCTGAAGCCAATTGTGCCATACAGCGAAGCTGAGAATCCAGCATTCAAAGTATTAAAGTTCACAGATGTACCAAAAACTGTTGGATATTTCGAAGACTTTAGACATGGTACCAATGTTCCAGGTAACTACTCGCAATTACAGAATATAGTCGTTTTTCATGTACCATACCAACTGTATTATTATATAATTTTGCAGGTTTCTGGCCTGGTGATTTTGATGAATTCGGCCTGTTGTCGTACCATGGCCGTGGTCATATCCTTGCAAGAAAAGCATCATTTGGCCCTGATGATAATCTTGAAGCATTGCATTGTCAGGCTATGAAGGCCAGTTTTGGATGGCTACTAGCTCAAGCAAATTATCAAGGATTTACAACCTACAATGACATAACTTATCCTTTGGCTACACAAACTGTTATAACAAATGGACAGCTTTGGTCATTATATGCTTACCAATTAAATACAATCGAGATGCATACTGATAAGGTTGACAACCCGAAAAACAACATTTGCTTCGGGACAAAGCCTTTGAAATTGTATGAAAGCCTAGAAAATGGAAAAGTCCAAGGACTTAATGAAGATGTATTGAAAATGCTTATTCAGTTCTATTTGAATGCCCCTGAAGAAAGAGACCATGAAATGAAACCATATTTGGGCCAGGAAGAACAAGTTGTAGCAGATATTGAAGATGATAACAGACGCTGCTGGTTGGAAGACAGATACAAACACATAGTGTCCAATAGACCCAGGCACGATCTACCCCCTGAAACATACTTGTGGGAGAAAATTTATAAGATGAAATTCAACACTAGATTCTTTGAAGCAAAGAGAAGGCCGTTTGAACTTGGTGTCAACCCCTTCAATAGAAGATTGGATGAACATCTGCCACGTTATATTCCTAAAGTTTTGCGGCCATATCCAAGGAGCAAAAAGACTTTCGAAACAACTTATTACCCTAAGGTTTAATTAAGTCGATTAAAATAGCTGTAGTGTTTCGGTAATTTATAAAGATAGATAAATAAATAATAATACTAGTAGCTGCGAGTTTTAATTCGAGGTGTAAAATGATTCGTATACATACAGCAATTACAAATTCACCTAAATGTCAAAACTAATCCGGGGTCGCGGGACTTATAGAATTACCGTGACCCTGGATCATAAAGGGCTACTGAAGGACACCGTGGATTTTAGTCAGTACAAGTCTGACAGTTCCTCCCACTACCCTGGGTGGGAGGACTCATTTGATGATTTTACCACGATAAAAAAAAAAAAAAAATGTCAAAACTAACTCTGCAAGGCAGAGTCGATCCTACCGACATCTATGTCCCTATGGTGTCACGTAGAGTGCAGTACGAACGCACCTTAAATTACGTGGCGTCGTATTATATTTTTTGTAAGCCATCCGCTATATTTTTGTTTGGTGACAACGTCAAGCTTCGTTCCCGGGTACTTCCCATAGCGACCCTCTCTCTCTTGTCGACCATCGCGCGTCGTGAGCGGCGAGACACACACGTTTTTGTTATTATTTCAGTGTAAGGATGTAAGTCTCTATGTATGAGTGATTGTCTAACTCCCATATATCGTGCTGTATGTGTTTACCTCACCTCCCGCAAAAAATGTTTGGCGATTCGCTCCTTGCTTGCTTCATAGCTTATTCCTCTATGTATCGGGGGTCGGGTTGACGCCCGCGCCCTTTCGACTTCATTTAGGGTTGGACCTCATCTGGAAGCACGGAATCGCATTTGTTCCGCCTGTGCTACCACGTGCTGCAGTATGCTGCCGCATGCGAACGCGCGCTGTCGCATTCCGCAGACAAAAAAGGCGATCGCACGCGTCAGCATGCTGCAGCATGGGTGGCATACTGCCGCGTTCTTTCATGATCAGTTTAGTTTCAAGCGCGAGATGGATAGGACCACGGAAGAGAGAGCAGTGATTCTAGCGTGTATTTTGCAAGAAATGCAAAATCAAAATAATAAAAAGAAACGCATTCGCAAAATAAAACGGAGATACTAGGTTCATCCTTCGTCAGTCATTGTTATTTCCATCCGTACGGAATGAATGAACAGGCTGCACTGAGCTGACGAGCGGCCACGTGCGCCATTGTACGATAGAGTGAGACAGCATGCGATAGCAAGTGATCGGCGGTGAAAGGATGCGATAGCATGCTATGCGCGCTTCAGCGTTCCGGAGTCTCCCTGCCGACCATTGCATTTTGTCCGTGATGCCGATCGCCTCGAGGATTCCGCCGCGTCCTATCGCATTATGCTTTCTGTCTCGGTCTAGCAAATGGCAGTTCTAAGCGACAGAAAGAGAAAGGGCGACGGAAAAAGGCGATTCCGTGCTGCCAGATGAGGTCCAACCCTTAGAATCTTAAAGAGGCATTAGTCAAAAGATGATCAAAAGACTGGAAGCACCAGGGTGGCTCGCGAAATTAAAATTTTCTTACGTTTGACGGTCAGGCTGATGTTGATGTTGAAAAAAATATGATTCGCGGCCAAAGCATGTAAAAAAAATTGAATTTCGCAGACTAGAATGTCACTTTGTTTTGACACTGACAAATGATGAAGTGACACATGATAACTGACATTTATTCTTCAGATTTGTTCGAAATACAAAACGTGTTTATATTCGTAGTATAACATATTTTAAAACCATGAGGAACCTAAATCTTTGGGAAGTCTCCGTAGGAGATCTTAAACTGCCTTCAGAAGACAAACTCATAGTTTGTAATGGCCATGATGAAGTTAGTTCTACCAACGAACTATATGTTTGTACACATAACCTTAGTGTGATCAATTTTGATGCAAATAATGAAACAAAGTGGACTAAGGATCTTTCGGATATTGCGTCTCCTGATAATGGACCTATAAACATTACATTCCTCTCACTTACGAACACTCTGTGTGTGGGACTCGCCAATGGCGAACTTATAACTATTTGCAACAATGGCAGTACTTTAGACATAGCTGGTGTTTGTGATAATGGATTACTGGTAAGTTTTAAGTGTTGTAGCACTCTTTGGGTTGGAATGTACCCTTAGAGGCGCTATGAAGTGAGGACTTATTTTTTTTGGAAATTTACCAATTTTATAGCAATATCGGGTTAAACTCGTCTATAGAACCATTTAGCTTCCAAGAAGCTTGGTTGTATGAGGCACCGTTTCTGAGCTATAGGCCTTAGAATATTTTTTTAACTCTCTTGGTTTTTTTTACGGAATTGTAAGACAACCCCACCGCAAGGAAGTGGCAAGGCAAGGAGCTTCAGGGGCGCTTTTACTTCTCAGAATTTGATCTTTATTAGCGACACTATCAAATGGTCCTGGCTAGGAATATAGATTTTATAAAAATCCAACGATGCAGTTTTATGTATAGGTTAGGGTTCTTACGTAGGCGTAGGTACCAATTACAGGTATACATATCATTTTCTTAAGTACAATAAAGGTATGATTGTAAAGTTATAGACATAAAATAGAAAACAAAAGATCAACAACACATAAACAAAACAAAAGATCAAATAACTGACTTACACTAATAACAGTAGTAGTATAGACACAATACATAACAAATATTAACTTTCCAGGCAATGGAATGGAGTCCAGATCAAGAACTACTGGTACTGGTTACTAAAAATATGAACATGATTCTGATGAACATGTTTGATCCTGTCCATGAAATTAATTTATTTAATGAGGAGTTTGGAGAGAAACAGTTCATAACTGTAGGTTGGGGGAAAAAGGAAACTCAATTCCATGGGTCTGCGGGCAAACAGGCTGCTACGGTCAAAAATGAAGTCATTGCTGGTAATTAAAATACTTGTATTGAAACAAAGCGGTGTGACTAAAAATTTGTAAGCAATTTAATATTATGACAATATATTTTTCAGACCCTAAAATAGGTGACAATGCAGTAAAAATATCATGGAGAGGTGATGGCACCCTGTATGCTGTTGGATTCATAATGGATGGAATCAGAAGATTTAAAGTTTTTGACAAAGAGGGACACTTGCAATACACAAGTGAAAAACAACAAGGCTTAGAATCCAACTTGTCTTGGAGACCCAGTGGAAATCTGGTTGCTACAACACAAAAGCTAGATGACAAATATCTTGTTTCGTTCTTTGAGAAGAATGGCTTAAAACATGGAGAATTTGAAATTCCTGTAAATACCCATACTGTAGTAGAGGATATCACTTGGAGCTCAGACTCAGAAGTATTGACCTTACAATGCAGGGACACAGAAAAGAATACACAAACTTTATTACTTTATACAATCGGCAACTATCACTGGTACCTGAAACAAACTATACCATTCGATAGTGATCAGGACATTAGCAAGATTATGTGGGACAATGACTTTGACATTGCCAACAACAAAAAATTGCATGTATTTTTGAACAATGGGCAACATTTTTCTTATACCTGGATTTGGAATGTAGATCACAGTAGAGGGTATGGACCTGACGATGATGCAGTGGTGGCAGTAATAGATGGGAGCAAGCTTCTCTTGACAGGCTTTAGACAAACTGTATTGCCACCACCACTGGCTGCCTTTGAAGTCAAACTTGATGCCAATATTAACTCTGTCCATTTTGCACCACAAAAACAAAAAGAGGAAGACTGTGATATCAATAGTTTTTTCGTCTATACTGCAGACAATAAGTTGGTGTTCTATAAACAAACAGATAAGCTACCTCTACAGTATGAAGTGTTTAAAACTGTTCAAGCTGATAAATATAATTTTCCATTTCAATGTTACAATTGGTTTTGGGTTAGTGCTGATACAGTCATAGGGAATGTTACTCATAATAATGACACTAGCAACTTAGTTGAGTATGCCATTACATCAGGGAAACTAGAAAACAAAAGTGAAACTACTTTACCTGCACCCATAAAAAAGATTCAATCCCATCCTACTGAGCCAACTTCTTTATTTTTGCAACTTCAGGATGGTGATATTATACAAGGCAAGATTGGAGAAGATCTTGAGATTCCAGATGAGTCATTTGGAGTATCATGTCCCAAATTTGATGTGATGCAAGTTGATAATGAAATATATTTTATTGGACTGTCACATAAAGGCCATCTCTATATCAATCAACAAATGATAATGAACAATGTGAGTTCATTCTTTGTTCACACTCATTTTCTTTTGTTGACAACATTACAACATGTGATGCTGTGTACAGAATTAACCAAGACAGGCCTTGAAGCTATTATGGAGTATCTGAAAAACGAATCAAATCATGTGTATAAAAGGAAAATCGAAAGAGGAGCTAAATTGGTAATTGTTGTGCCAAATGACACTAGGGCTGTGTTTCAAATGCCAAGAGGAAATCTAGAGACCATCCAGCCGAGGCCTTTGTCATTAAAGATTATTGGAGAATATCTTGATCGTCTTCAGTATCACGAGGCATTTGATCTCATGAGAAAACAAAGAATTAATTTGAATCTTATTTATGACCATGATCCAGAAAAGTTTGTAAATAACATTACAATATTTCTCGAATCTGTTCAAAACATTTCATGGTTGAATCTCTTCCTATCAGATTTAGAAAATTCTGATGTGACGAAAACTATGTACTCTAGTAGTTATGCAGGGAAACCAGATAAGCCCAAAAGCGAAATAGATTCCAAAGTTGAGTTAATATGTGATATTGTTAGGGATCACTTGGAAATGAGATCAGATAGAGACACTAAAATACTGCCTTTACTGACAACTTTTGTAAAGAAGAATACAATGAAAGACTTAGAAAGTGCTCTATTGATAATCAAAGAACTGAAGATTCAAGAATCTACTGGGTCCAAGTTACCAGTTGGATCAGATGAAGCATTGAAGTACTTACTGTACATGGTAGATGTGAGTCAGCTGTTTGATGTGGCTCTTGGCCTGTATGATTTTGACTTAGTTTTGCTAGTAGCATACAAATCACAGAAGGATCCAAAAGAATATGTGCCTATGCTTGATGAACTGAATGAAATGGAAGAGAATTACAAGAGATTTACAATCAACAAACATCTCAAAAGGTTTGAGAGGGCTGTAGAAAGTCTTGTGGCATGTGGTGCAAGTAGATATAATGAGTTAAAAACGTTTGTAAAATACCATAGTCTGTACCGCGAAGCTTTGGCTCTGTTTTCACCAATCGATACTATATTCAATGAGATATCAGATGACTTTGGACTCTACTTAAAATTAAAGAAGCAATACACAGAAGCCGGAATAGTATTTGAGAGAGCAAATAGTAAAGATAAAGCTATTGAATGCTACAAAGAAGCTCTGGAATGGGAATTAGCAATAAGTTTGGCAAATTCATGGCCTAAAGAACAATTTAAGGAGTTGTGTGGGTATGTATTTGAACAAAAATAGAGGCTAAATATTTTTCCATCACGGTTTTTGAGGCTTCAGATTGTCATATCGTATATTAAGTGTCTTTTTTTATATATCAGGGATCTGGTGGAAGGTTTAAAACAAGATAAGCGCCACAAGGAAGCGTTAACTATTTTAGATCAGTTTTATGGTAACCATGAAATAACAATTTCTTATGCCATCGAATGTGGACAGTATAAAACAGCATTAAGACTTTGTTCTCAATACCAAAATAAATATCTGAAAGGTTTGTACTGATACTTACGCTATCTTACATTTAAAAATGTCGAACTTGGCTTTAATTCTAATTGGGTCTTCTTTGTAGATAAGATTCTACCAGCTTTATTACAAGAATACAACGATTTGAGGGAAACAATTGAGATGAATTGGGCGACATTCATAAGGCACCGTGATCGTCTACAAGTTGTAAGAGAAAATAAAACCAAACACCCTGTGGATACGTTCGACTTTTATACCAATAAAGATAGCGATTTATATTCTGATGCAGGAAGTACACTTGCCTCGACATCCAGAGGTTCAAGGTAAGCCATTTTAAATCAATTAAAATTAAATTTCCTGTGAAATAAGTTACCAACTGACCTAATTTGTATAAATAGAAAACAAAACGGGACCAAAACTGAACCCTAGTGAACATCCTGATCATATTTCCTGAGAATACCGGTGACATCAACAAACAGTGACATTTGTCATTGTTTGTTTGAGTGAAGTAGTGCAACAAATCATATCTACTTCTATTTCAGTCGATCTTCCCGTTCGAGTAAGAACAGAAGAAAACACGAGCGCAAAGTCGCGTCGCTCAAAGAAGGTTCCCAGTATGAAGATGTTGCCCTAGTAATGGCTCTATACAGCTTAATGATTTCTACATACGATTTGAGGTTGCAAGTAAAAGAAATTCTCATTTCTTTGTGTTACTTCAGTAAGGACAAAGAAGCTTATATCTTACAGGTAAATAGATTCTTATCGACATTTACAGTTACCCTTACCTTGTTATACTCCTTTTATAACCTTTGTTTTGAACTTTGACTGCCTCGCCGGTCTAGTGGTTGCAAGCGCGACTGCTGAGCATGGAGGCCCTGGGTTACATTCCTAGGTCGGGTGGTGTTATTGGGTTTTTCCATCAGGAATTGGTACAAACCATGGAGTCTCTATATGTGCCCGGGTGATGGCAATTAGGTCGCTCCTCTGTTACTTGGGACTAACACATAACTCGCGGAGTGTGGGAGCACTATTAGGGCCAGACTCCACTAAAGCGTAGATATGCGAAGCGGAGAGACGAGATGTTTGGAAGCTAGGGTGTATCCACCGCACGCCGGTCACGTCTCTTCTAGTAGCGGAGACGAGAACTGTAAATAACGAAATTCTATTGGTGGTTTACAACACATCTGTCCTCTTGTCTCGTCTCCGCTTCAGTGGAGTCCGGTCCTTAGGTAAACCTCTCCCCAACTCTTCGGGAGTACAGGCGTGGTGATATTTTAGGCAGTAGCACCTATCGTCGCCACACCTTTCTACTCCTACTATGGTGCCTTTCATAGATTATCGTCGATATAAATAGAAAATTCTTGTTTCAGGGAACTTTGGACAAAGTGTTCGCAGACATGAAGGACAGTGCCAAGGACATTTGGACTAATGATCTTGTTTTAGAAGCGACTAATGCGTCCGTAGCTGCCCAAAATGTACCAGAAGGACAAAGTTTAACACCACAAGGCATTGCCACACTTGGTGAGTTTGTTTTACTTTTTAATTGCCATTTTAATTAATCATAAGCATAGAATAAATTAGCCTATAAAATTCCCACTGCTGGGTCACTGGCCTCCTCTATGACATGGAGTGGGCTGTAATTTAGTGAGTTTTATCTGCATTAGGTAACATACTCTTTGCCAAGCAGTGAGACGGATCTATAAACTATATTTAAAAAAAATGTACCCCCATGAACCATAGATCAATGAAATGTTCATATTCAGTTTCTTATCTTTCAGAACCCCATGTAAGGATAGCTCCTGTCATTCCGCATATCAGTTGGAGGCTTGCAGGTCTTAATTCATAATATTATGTAATATAATAAAACAAATATTTTAAAAATAAATATTAATATTATAATCTTATTATTTAATTAATTGTTTCATTAACATTACAGTTCAAAATCATCTGTTAAAACATTTAGGTGAACAGAAATAGCATTGGAATGTAACAGTGCTTTTTTTATTGCTATTGAACACAACAACTCGAAAATAGTCTTTTAATTGAAATTCCTTATTCATGTAAAATGTATTGTTAACTACTGGTGCACCACAGACACACATGTTGGCATTATCTAAGAACTCCACTAATGTATAAGGTATAATATTAGGAGCATAATATAACTTCTGTTTTAGAACAATTTTGGATGCCAAATCCACTAAACTGCCAATATAAAATTCCCAAGGACTATGTTTAATAGGTTCTGGTGCTGTTTCTGTGACATCAAGTTTATTCTCAGAAAGGTCTATGTATTCCAAGTGACATTGGAGTAAACTGCATGGCAGTGATGTGAGCTCATTCTGAGTCATTGTTAGATACCTGTAATAAGAGTTTTTATGTTAGAATGTACCACGACAAACAACAAAATCAATTTATTTTTATTTATACATATAAATGGTTGCCAGTATTATTCATTAACACCACAATAGACTGATATCAAAAAGTTTTTAAAAGTTGGTTGTATTATTGGTATCTGTCATGGATAGCATAAAACTAACATAAAGTTTAATATAAATTTTGGCGGGATTTTCTTTAAAAGGTTTTTTAAAGTGAAAGAACCATGCTCAAAATATAAATGTTTCAGTTACATTTCTAATTCATGGGAATTCTAATTTAATAGAATTCAGGAAAATTTAATTTTGATTTATATTGTTTATTATAAAAATAGATTGAGGAAAATGTCGTGAGGAAAGTTTTGAGTATGACTGTGGATGGGTATAAGAGTAGAGGAAGACCAAAGAAACGATGAATGGACTATGGAAGAATGATATGGCACGAAAGGAGGTGTCTGATGAGATGATGAGTAATAGAGAAGTATGGAAGAAGAAGCTATGCTACCCCAAATGAATTGGGACAAGGGCAAGAGAAGGATAAATGATGATTATAAAAATAGATTATTTAATATAAGAAATCCTTAAACTAAATTAAAAAACATATAACCCACACATCCACAAATTAATTATAGTTTTTATAAAATTACTAGCTGTTCCCGGCATGCGTTGCAATGCACCTTTTCCTACTACCTACCTACTACCCACCTAAGAACCTTCTGACAATAACAAACACAACAAAAAAAATTAGTGAAATCAGTCCAGTCATTCACGCGTGATGGCGTGACCAAGGGAAATAGGGATTAATTTTTATATATATAGATTTGAAGAATACAAAGGGACAGACTGATAATGATTTGTAGTAGTAAAGTAGATAAATGAGATGACAAAACATACCTGAGACTGTTCATACGCCCCAGTGTAGTTGGTAGTTTGTCTAGCATGTTATTATCTAACTTCAGAGTAACTAATTTTTGTAATTTCCATATTGACTTTGGTAGATACCCTAACTTATTTCCACTTATATCCAACAACTTCAGCATGTTAGTGATCTGTAAAATAAAAGGATTATTTGTAATAGATTATTAAGCTATGTAGAATTTGTGGCAGCATTTAAAATGCCACATAGGAACTATCCAGACATCACATGAAAACCTGCATCAACCAATCAAAGTTCATCATCAGCTGCCTAGCCTCTCAGACACACATCCCGTCTGATCAGAGTCCTGCCTTTTAAAAAAAAATATATTAAATATTTTATAATATCAAATATTTTTATCTTTATATAGCATGAGAAGCTTTCCACCCTGCTTTTTATACCTCTATCAAGCTAAAACAACTTTTACTGTTATGTATTTAAATAATTAGCTACAGTTATGAAGGATTTAAGCATACCTGGGTCCCCATCAACCATCTCCAGTCCACCTCTCCTTTCACACCAAGTTGATTATTTGAAAGATATAATTCACATAAATTTGGCATTCTTCCTGTAACAAAACTATATTATAGCAACCATACCTTGCTTATATTTGCAAAGAAAAACAAGTTTATTACCAAATTCTGGAGGTATCTTTTCCATAGCATTATTGCTAAGATCAAGTATAACAAGCTGCTTTAATAACAATATGTCTCTTCTAAAGTTATAAAGGCTTAGTCCATTTATGTAAAGAGATTCTAATGTTCTTGGGAGACCTTTGATAGGAAATTCGCTACGATTACGTATTATCAGTTTCGTGGGAGCAGTATCCTTGTGTGTTACACTCAAGCTTGCCAAAGGAGCAAGCTGTATGTTCTTCGTATCACCGGTAACACATGATTTTAACAGTCTCATAAAACATTTCAGTTGAATGGCTTCACTTTTAATACATAGATCATGTGGTGGCTCTTCAAAACGTATGGTTGCTTTGCCTTCGTTTATACACTTCACAAACACTTGCTTTATACACTTTACGCGGTATTTTGTACCACTTTTGTTAACAGATGAGAAATGAAGAATGAAATATTCTGTTTCACCTTTCGGCTCTTTTCCCAGTGCTAAAGTTGATTTTAAATATTTTGCACTTGCTCTAATATTTAGGACACTGTGTAGTCTATTGATAACTTCTACCTGGCATTGTAATTTCATGATTAAATAACTTAAAAACGACCTATTCAGAAACACGACCTACTCACAACAAACTCGACAACAGATACAGAACCGCCAAAAAAGAAATTCTCATGACTTTCATGTCAGTGTCAAGTCAAAATCATCAAGTTGTCAATGTCAACAAAAACGGAATTTTACCTGCTATAGTGATTTCCGATAGTTTTGTAGCTATCGACAATTGGATACTTCAATATTAGAAGTACTGATATTCTCATATCTGTTTTTCATACCACAGTATATAAAGCAAGTGTGCTTGCTTGTTCCCACTCTAATAATTTATTTTATTGATTTTTTGTACTATGGCAATAATAATTTTCAGCTGTCTAATCCGTTGAATACCGTGTCCGTAACGCCGCTTCTTTGGAGTTTATTTATTACAGAAAGAACAATAGATTATTCGATTTCCCATTCATTTCTAATAGGTGAGTGCAAAAGGCTAAAAATTGTATATAAAGTAAATATTTAAGTGTATTATGTTAACGATTTTTTACTACAGATTTAAGGGTGTTTAAATTTTTACTCGAACGCTATTTAAATGCAAAATCAATATTCTAATATTTCAAAATTGTGTGAAAAACACTACCTCCATATTATTTTTAACTATTTACAAACAGATCTGTTATCATAAAAATGGCTGCTTTGGTCGTACAATCCCGCTTTGCCGGTCTGAAGATCGAAGATGACGACTACCCTCCTAACACCGATAACCAGAAGGCGAAAAAACCTACTAAAATAAGCACTGCCCCCGCCAAGAAGCCCGAGCCTCCTAAGAAAACGAAAACGGTCATTTCTAAACCTCAGGTAACACTTATTGAGAACTAGTCATCATTATCTGCCTATCCCAAACCCTGTTCCCAACTATCATCATGACATCAGGCCAACCAGTTGCAGTTGATTCTTATTAGAACTAGTTGACAAAACATATTCTGACTTACTATCGGTTCCTGGTGCTTTTCACAAGTAACATTAAGAACTAAGGTACACAATGTATCTAACAAGCATTAAGTGGGTCCTGAAAGTTATTATGCAGAACTGTAATTGGTTCTTTTGACAAAATAGAAAGTTCTGTCTATATGTGCGACTTGTAGTTGCTTGAGATTAACTTCTTGTTGTAACTTTTAAATATTACCTGCTGTTTTTGTACATCAACACCTTGAAAAACTATTAAGTTGATTCAAATTTTTAATTAAAATTATTATAACTGGAAGAGTTATGATAATTTATATATAATTTCGCTTTGCTATAGTCGGGTAAAAGGAACTGCTACTTTCTGTCAAAAACTCTTGGCAGAAAATCTTCAGTTATTATAATGTGCCCCCAGCATTGGGGTCATTATTCACTTTGTACCATAATGTAAACTGATACAGTGCTTCTAACTGTGTGCTTGCTTTTCTGTGTCATCAACAGCAGCTTTAAATAAGCTTATGATTCGATACTGAGAAAGTATTTGCTGAATCATATTCATATAGTACAATCACAAGCACTAATATGAAAGCACCTAGCAAAATTCAAAAACAAATTCCTCGTGAAATAATGATTATATCTTTAAGAAGGTACACTCTGTCTAACATATACATTGCAATAACTTATTGATTATTATAAACTAGCATAACCAATATCGTAGTAATGAATAATTAGATTTAGGTGCAAAAAAAAGCACTTGATACAATTCATAATCAATATCTTATCATAATTTTATTCAGTAATAATGATCTATTTATCAAAACAGTGAAATTTTTGAAAGCTATGTTCAATGTTGCCAACTTCAGAATAGGCCCTCTTAAAACACGATTTATTTTATAATAGTATTGAATCCAAAATAACACATAAAATTACAATCTATACAGTAGGTGGTCACATAAAAGTTGTTAAGTGTGTACATATTCGTGCCTGTGACTGTACTCATTGAACAGCATACTAAAAGTACTATGCCGCAGCAAGTAAATACCTGATTGTTTAAAGTGTCGTAACTTAACCAGTGGTAATGTTGTGTGTTTACAATAGCATACATTGTATGACTCTGTAGCAATAAATGTAACATTAAAACATGCCTTTGTCCCTGACAATGTCGGCAGGTAATATACAGGGTGGAGATTTATGAGATTCTGGGTTCAATTCACAGAACAAAGTGTTGATTGTGTTTTGTCATAAGGAATTTCTCAGTGGCAATCCAAATCCTGGATTTGTGCCCTTGCCTTCTATTACTGACACGGACTTAAGACATAACTGGACAAATGGGACTACTATACAGGCTGTTGCTTTTGTCACCTGTATACTTAAAGGAGGTGAGTCTACCCGAAAGAAACATACACCAGATTAGTGAAAAAAAAATAGCATTTCATACATGCATCAAAATAGTCGTGTCTACTGTTGTATGAGTAATTGTTTTTTTTTTTCAAGAATCTGCGTTTCTTTAGGTAAGTGGTTTTCTTAAGTGTATGAATGTAATAGGGGACGAGCCTATTGCCATCAAATGGACACAGATCCAGGATTTAGGATGCCACTGAGAAATTCCTGATGAGAAAACCCAATAACACTTCATCTGGCCTGGGAATTGAAGCCTTGATCTCATACTCAGCAGTAACACTTGTAACCACTAGACTAGACCAACAAGGCAGTCAATAACTAGAATTGAATGTAAAATTGTATTATTTGCATTAGCCCGTACCTAAGAAGAAGAAGTCCAAACAACAACCTGTCTCAGCCGACCAGTGGGAACTGTGGAAGCAGAAGGATGAAGAAATGGTTGATGGTAACTTTGAGACTGAACTGCAACAAGTCAGTATTTATTGCTTTTGTTTGTTTTTGTTTTTATGAATGTTTCCCCACACTAGGAATTTTTCCTGTATCGTTGGTGCATTTACAAACATTCAAACTCATACACAATCAACCAGAGTTTGTTTCCCTGATGTTTCCCGCTCCTGGGCAAATGCCTCCCTCCATTCCTTCCACTTCTCTCGATGTTGTTCTTCTTCTCGCCAATTAATGAGGAAGCCATCCAAGGCTTCCTGCCATAGAATCTTATTTAAGGAATTATTTTAATTGTGTCTGAAGATATTATTCACTGCATAGGCGATTGAATGTTACTGGAGGAAGAAAATGTGTTTATGACATGTTAACGAAACACCCAAACTGTTGACCAATTTAACCCAACAAATAAAGTGATCAATACCAAACCCAGGCCCATGAGCAGCAGTGGTGTTTGCGCCACTATACCTATGTGGTACTTTCGAACTATGCACCAACCTATACCTGCTATAAAAATGATATAAAACATGTTTCCAGGCTATTCTACTATCAAAGCTTGATTTTGAAGAAAAGAAGGATGTCTACAAACAATCCAAGAAGGACGCCGATATAGAAAGGAAGGTAATAGAACAGAGTGCCAAAGCGGGCTCTAAGAAACAGAAGAAGAAAAACGTCATGAGTCTGGACCAGTTCAACGACATGATGAATATGGGTGAAGATAGTAATATGAAATGTAAGTTTAATCAACTTTCTGTGATTGTAGCACCACCTTTCATAGCACTATTTTTTCATGATAATCACCACTTTTCAGTTATTATTCCCCATGTTGCCTTGGGCCGTTGACAAAGCTAGTTAGTTACACTATCCCTTGTCACGTTAACTTATGTATGTTAGGAAAGTGGTTGGTTTATTTTTTTACTAATTAACAATTGCTCATTTATTTTCAGTCAACCACATTGACGAGAAGTGTCAGCAGGAAGATTCTAAATCACCTGACAAAGACACAGAGTTCTTCGAAAGAGTGAAATCGGAGACTAAAAACGAACTTTTAAAGGACAAAATCTACGATAGAGTAAAGAATCGTCAACCAGCTTCTGATGAAATTATTACTAGAGTACAATTTGCTGACGCTCTAGAGAGAAAGGATAGAGAAATATCGACATTGAAAGAACAGGTCGTTACCCTGAAACATGAGCTTTATACAGTCAAGTCCCGAAACAAGAAGTTGTGTAATATTCTCGGACAGGGAGAGAGTAAGTTGAAGGAATAATTTATTAATAATAATATAATAATTCATTTTTTATTCAGGTAATTTAGACCCATTGCCATTCATCACAATACAAACACTACAAACACAAAAAACAAAACATTACAATTTAGTCAAAAAATAAAAATAAAATAAATTACAGTACAAATAGAAACACCACCGTTCACCGTTGTCATGGGGGACTTCAACGCAAAACTGGGCAAACGAGACGGGGATGAGCTACAGGTGGGGCAATTTGGGGTTGGACGTCGGAACCACCGGGGTCACCAACTGGCTAGTTTTATGGAGAAGGAGGGCCTCTGTATGATGAACTCCTTCTTCAGAAAGCGTGAGCACAGGAAGTGGACCTGGCAGAGTCCCGATGGTGCAACTAAAAATGAGATTGACTTCATCATGTCAACCAAGAAGCAAATGTTCAATGATGTCTCTGTGATCAACTCGGTGAAAACCGGGAGCGATCACCGCATGGTAAGAGGCACATTGAACATCAATATAAAGCTTGAAAGGTCTCGACTGATGAAGTCTACGCTCCGTCCAGCACAAATCCAGATCCAAAACCCCGAGAGCTTTCAGCTTGAACTCCAGAATCGTTTCGAGTGCCTAGGAAGCTCAGTGGACGAATGCAACGATGGGTTCGTGGAAACTGTCCATACGACTGGGTCTAAGTTCTTCAAGACACGTCGTGCACAGAAGAACAAAAGACTCTCTGATCATACTCTCGAGCTCATGAAGGAGCGGCGCGAGATGATCCTGCAGTCTTCAGACGAGGCGTGGAAGTACCGGCAGCTCAATAGACGGATCTCTAAATCCTTGAAACGCGACCTCCGCCGCTTTAATACCGAGCGTATTAAAGACGCTATTGAGCGGAATAAAGGCTCCAAGGTTTTTTCAAGAGATCTGGCTATTGGGCAGAGCCAGCTCACGAAACTGAAGACCGACGATGGCAGGATCGTATCCGCCAAACCGGAGCTGCTGAGGGAGATCGAGAGTTTTTATGGGCAGTTGTACACTTCAACCAGTAAACCCGTTGCAAATCTAGCTAACGACCCAAGAGCTAGACTGACCCGACACTATACCGAAGACATTCCGGATGTCAGCCTGTACGAGATTAGGATGGCTCTGAAACAGCTTAAAAACAACAAGGCACCGGGTGAGGACGGAATTACGGCCGAACTCCTGAAGGCAGGTGGAAAACCGGTACTTAAGACCCTTCAGAAGCTGTTTGATTCCGTCATACTCGAGGGGAAAACGCCACAGGCATGGTGCAGGGGTGTGGTGGTACTCTTCTTCAAAAAGGGCGACAATGCCCGGCTGAAGAACTATAGGCCCATCTCACTTCTAAGCCATGTCTACAAGCTGTTTTCAAGAGTCATCACGAACCGTCTCGCGCGCAGGTTTGACGATTTTCAGCCTCCCGAACAAGCCGGATTCCGAAAAGGCTTTAGCACCGTAGACCACATACATACGCTGCGCCAGGTTATACAGAAGACCGAAGAGTATAACCTGCCTCTCTGCTTGGCGTTTGTGGACTACGAGAAAGCCTTCGATTCGATCGAGACTTGGGCTGTACTGCAGTCTCTCCAACGGTGCCAAATCGACTATCGGTA
This sequence comes from Noctua comes, assembly GCA_963082995.1. Lineage (NCBI taxonomy): Eukaryota > Metazoa > Arthropoda > Insecta > Lepidoptera > Noctuidae > Noctua > Noctua comes. The sequence goes on along the minus strand of OY720280.1, from coordinate 8,275,821 downwards.
CATCGAGGTGCTGAAGAGTTTGTACAAAAACGCCACCATGTCAGTCCGACTTCAGGACCAGACCTCGGAACCTATCCTTCTGCAGCGAGGTGTAAGACAGGGAGACGTCATATCTCCGAAACTGTTCACCGCTGCACTGGAAGATGTCTTCAAGGTTCTGGACTGGAGAGGGCTAGGCATCAACGTCAATGGCGAGTACATCTCTCACCTTCGGTTTGCCGACGATATAGTGGTCATGGCTGAGACCATGGAGGACCTCAGTACAATGCTCGATGACCTCAGTAGAGCTTCCGAAAGAGTGGGTCTTAAAATGAACATGGACAAAACCAAAGTCATGTTGAATGCCCATGTAACACCCACTCCTATCAAGATCGGAGACTCTACACTCGAAGTTGTAGACGATTATGTCTACCTGGGACAAACGGTCCAGTTAGGTAGGTCTAACTTCGAGAAAGAGGTCAATCGTCGAATCCGACTCGGCTGGGCAGCGTTCGGGAAGTTGCGTGGTATCTTCTCGTCCAACTTACCGCAGTGTCTCAAGACGAAAGTCTATGACCAGTGTGTGTTGCCAGTGATTACATACGGGACCGAAACGTGGTCGCTCACAATGGGCCTCATCAGAAGGCTGAAAGTCACCCAAAGGGCAATGGAGAGGGCTATGCTCGGAGTTTCCTTGCGTGATCAAATCAGAAATGAGGAGATCCGCAAGAGAACCAGAGTTACCGACGTAGCCCGAAGAATAGCCAAACTTAAGTGGCAGTGGGCAGGGCACATTGCTCGCAGAACGGATGGCCGATGGGGCCGAAAAGTTCTGGAGTGGCGACCGCGAACCGGAAGACGCTGCGTTGGAAGGCCTCCCACTAGGTGGACCGATGACCTCGTAAAGGTTGCAGGGATCCGCTGGATGCGAGACGCACGGGACCGGTCAATGTGGCGACACTTGGGGGAGGCCTATGTCCAGCAGTGGACGTCTTTCGGCTGAAATGATGATGATGATGACAAATAGAAATATAAATACAAATAGAAATATAAATAGAAATATAAATACAAATAGAAATATAAATACAAATAGAAATATAAATACAAATAGAAATAGAAATATAAATACAAATAGAAATAGAAATATAAATACAAATAGAAATATAAATACAAATAGAAATATAAATACAAATAGAATTGATTTATATACATTTAAAATTCAACTTAACTTAATTAAAATTCAATTAAAATTAAAATGCAAAACATAAAAAGATAAATAAACAATAATTACAATTTTCTAGCCGGCACTGGAACAGCAACATGCCTGCCACAACAATGCCGGACATAAGGGCAGTCCAGTCGGTTTGCGATCATTGTCAGGATACAATTGAAAAGAAAAATTAATATTTACTCGTAGTATTTTAGCTTTTTTTTTCGCGACGCAACATGGTTCATCCTTGGCCACTACATAGCGGCAAGATTTAGCTATGATGGCAGTCAGTCTCAAATCGCTTTGGGAACAATATTAATCAATACAGCTTTCCAATGGCCTGTCTGCACCCCATAACGGCCCACTCTACTATCACATTCCAAAGGAAATCCACAATCCTTTGTTTAATTCCATTCATTGTTTGAAACATTCGTGTGCTCGACAATGCAAATAACACAATGAACGTTGAGTTAGCAAAATTATCAGCATTGGGGTTGTGAGTGTCTTAAGCAATAACCCAGCTATTTTTTGGAGGGGCACAGGCCTATTCATTTCTACCCCTACTTTTATAATAATATGTTTATGATGTAAAATAGTTTATTTTTCATCTGGTTAATTAAAGACTTGTGATATTACAGTGAAAGACAAAGCCGAAGTGCTGATAGAGGTGGAGCGATTGCGGTCGGTGCAGGCGGAACTGACGGCGGAGATAGCTTCACTACACACGGACCTAGAGAAGGAACGCTCCAAGAACACAGACCCTAGAGCCAACAAAGACAAGGTGAGCCGTTGTCACTCATTTATAACTGTCACTATCTGTATCTTATTAGGGTTCCGTAGTCGAATCGCAAAAAACGGAACCCATAAAGATTCGTCATGTCTGACTGTCTGTCCATATGTCACAGCCACTTTATTCCGAAACTACTAGGACTACACAGTTGAAACTTGGTAGGTAGAATTATTTTGTGTACTGTTTTACGACTTTTATACAAAAACAAAAAAAAACTAGATTGGAGAATACATGGAACTGAAACTAAAAAAAAAAAACAAATTTATACATGCGGGCTGTCTATAGATAGGTCTTTAAAAGTGACACTGAGGTTCCAAAAACCATTTTTTCTCAATGTCAATCGTTTGAAAGATAGACACTTCCAAAGTGGTAAAATGTGTGTCGTCCCCCCCCCCTCTAATTTCTAAAGTAACAGAAGGAAATTCTGAAAAAAAATAGGATTGTAGAAGAGAATTTTGTCATCTAACTGCAGCAGTAGCTTTGTTTTTAATTTACATCTTCTAAAAAACAAATTTAGTTTTGCTGTTGAATGTAATACAATACAACATATGAATGAGCCTTCAAAATATTTTTATTATATTGTTTGGTGCTACGGAACCCTGAGTGCGTTAGTAGAAAGACTAAAATAGACCAAGGTGGCCAAAGTCAAAACAAAGGCTATATGCCGTCTGTGCCCCGCTAATAAGTCAAAATCATACGGTCGCGGGCGGCGGAGCGCGTAGCTGCAAAAGCATTATTTATACCGGCAGCTACTTAGATGAGAAAACATGCGGGAAATTGGTTGTGGAGGCCTCGCTAGGGAAAGTATATCCTGACGTGAAGATTAATAGAAGGAAAGGCAGTTGCAAGAGGTCCTCAACAGTTTACAGCAGCTATATTGTTATTGGACTCGTTTCATGCACCTTGGTGAGAACTTTAGACCTGTGTGCGTGTGAGAACAACTCGCACTTGGCGGTTTTTTTTACCGAACGGTTTGTTCACGCATACGGCACCTGTCCCTCTGTCAGCGATAAGCGAGTTTCAGCTGGCAACTAAAAACGAGTTAACGAGCAGCAAATGTGAGACACCGACGCGCAACTACTCGCTGGTATGCATAATTATGTAACAAACGAAGGTCTCTCAGCGAGTGTTCTATCCGCCAAGCGAGCGTCACTAAGGGGCCGTCTCCACGAGCGCGAGAATCGCAGCGATATTATCGTCGTGCCACGAATTTCTATACGATAATATCGCCGCGATTCTCGCGCTCGTGGAGACGGCCCCAAGAGGGTATATAGAAATACGGGCACGACGATAATATCGCCGCGATTATCGCGCTCGTGGAGACTGCCCCTAAGCGAGTACTCAGTTCTTTGATAGCTCTTGTCACTGCGACAAACTAATATTCGCTGGCGGTGTGAACAGTCAGTTATCAACTATTAATAGAGGGTGGAAACAGCACCTACACAAGTGCAGGGAACAGCTTTTTTTTTTTAAATGCAGATGATAAATTGGTATGAACTTCGTTTGTAAGTCGATGTCACTTCCATCCTGTATATGCATCTCTATTATTTATATGGGACCTTCTTTTGTACGCTTATTGAGCGGAAAAATCGTTGAAAGCTAGTGGCTTCCTCATCGGCGGTGCCCGGTGGGACAGTTGCCGTATCCGTTTATGCCGTTGGTGATTCGTTAAAGACCCGTAAGGAAACACTGCCACATATAACGAATGCCCCTTTACATTACGAGTCGATTCTTTCTAAGGAAGTCGTATGTTTTTGACGAATTTGTATTCATTAATGTATTCGTCATTTGACACTACTTGTTAGCGTGTACTGTAATACTGGCACAAGAGTTTATGGTTCAGAGAAAAAATATAAATTAGACTTCAATATCAATAGCGATGGAACGTAGCAGTAGCGAAGGGTCTATTTTTGTAAGAGGTAAGCCGGAGTACGTGTCTTTAAAGTGACTATATTATTTGTCTATAGAATACTGACTGTGCCATATTTCAAAGGGAAGCCGGTAGGAATCGAGTTGTATGGAACCTTCGCCACTGGAACGTAGCATTTTAAATATAAGACTCCGATTGAATACTCAACACCTTAATAGGGTCTAAGACAGGCAGCGCCGATGTTGGCGATAAATCTGCGAAGCTGAAATGGGATTGGGCGGGTCACGTTTTAAGGATGAACCCGGACAGATGGCGAAGATAGGCAGGCCCAAGAAACGCTGGCGTGATGATCTGGACTCATTCTTAACGGATTGTTCAGAGAGGGCAAATTTTAAGCAGAATTGGAAAGCCATGGGGGAGGCCTTTGCCCAGCAGTGGGACAGAGCAGGCTGATATAAAAAAAAAAGACTTCAGTAGTGTTTCTTCAATATGTGATGGGCTCTCACTGAGCAAACAATGATTTATGGATTTTTTAGTTGATATGTCAAATCGACAAATGAATTTATTAATATACTTAATAATATTATGTAAATATTGTTATAGTCTGAACCTTTTTGTCCTCTTACAGAAAAATACCACGAAAAAGAAAAACATACGTTTTGACGTTTCATCAGAAGCTTTACTGGTAAAAGATTCAAGTGCCGGAACTGGTTAATTAAAGTTTTATACGTATTTTTAATAAAAACTAATTAATGTTATAAAAACCGAAATAAACGGAAAATAATCTGTGAGATTTTTATTCTTTTTAATGTAAGATTAGGTTTAAGTTGTGGCCGTTAAAATATCATATCCCAAATACGAAATTACAGGACACTTATATTTTCAAAAACAAGAAGTGACACTGCTGATTAAAAGTTAATTATAGTATTAAGGTTTTTTGCACTCTAGATGTACCTGTAGGTAAGATGATACTCAAATTATGAATCTCAATTATTTTAAGAGTTGTCAATTTAAGTCAACAAAAATATTTTTATGGGGTGAAAAGAATTGTATGTTTCAGTATTTTTAAATGAAATTTATGTAAGCCCCGTTGATTGAATTTAAAATTCCATTTAAAATACCTCGATTGAACATTTCAAACTTAGTTATGGGAGGCCAAAAAATACATGCTCTTCTTGGTATCTGAATTGTTTAAATATTATTTTAGTTTTAAATCTGATATTATTTATTCACATACTTTTAGGATTATTTTGTTCATGTATGTATGTATCATCTTCATATTGTTGTCAGAATAATTTGATGTTGTATGTAATATAGGGCCAGAGAGTATGTTGTAGATGTAGTTAGGTGCTGGCCATACATTGCTTAGTCTTTTGTGACTGCAAAACCAAGCACAAAATAATTTCGTATGACTATTTTACTGTATTAATTAAACCTCACGATCAGTTTAGTATCTATTTCAAACATTTCAGTTCACCTTAGTTTGCATTTTCTTTTAATCTCAAAAACTAACTTATCTTTTTTTCTAAGAACAGTAACCATTTACTTCAGTAATCTTATTCAAAATGGGATTCGCTTGATATTTTTTGTATTGTTTAAATTTTATTATGTGATTACATTATGATTACTGTCCAGATTGTAAAACATTTTATTTGTTTGGTGCATAGACTGTGTTAATTTCTACATTTTTCACTGTGATTTCTATTCTTAGTAAATGGGTTTACTTGGGAATTTATAAGTTTTGTATGGACAAAAATAAAAACATTATTTGAAACAATGCACGATTTTATTGCCATATCTATTACATACACAATTATAATTGGTACACTATATAATAAGTCACTACAATCAATAGAAATTTAACCAGTTGAAGTACTATCTAGAGAAGTGATCTGTGCACAATTAAGGGTTAGTTTTGAAAGCAGTTTATTTTAAATTAAAATTGTGTATCAATTGATCGACGCGTCTCTGATGTATCTTAGAACCGAAACATCAGAAAACTTGAAACTCATTTACATTGATATTATTATCCTTATAATAGACAGGTGATAAATAAAAGTATTACTAAAGTTTAAAATTATGCATAGTCACACATAAGGGAGGACACAAACAATGCTTCTTATATAATATTCATAAATATTATCGGCTCATTTGTTCCAGAATTAAGCACAATTGTATAATAGTCCATATTTTCATACACACAAATTATTAATCGAAGGAGACATGTTTACAAGTTAACCTTACGCACATTTCTAACATAATATAAGGGTACTTACTGTATAGTGTAAGGGGTACTACATTCTAATACTACTTTATGTTATTCGAATTACATATGGATTTAAACACAATACAACTGTGTATAGCCTGGTGTACAAATGCCTAAGTTGTTGACTAGCTGATTTATTAATTATCTATAGGTATGCAATACAAGCGATTAAACAGATTTCAGCTCTAATATAATGGATACCCAGTGTGACAATATGTGTTCCTTTAAACCACTTAAATATTACACAAAACTCATAATTCATTTGTACAAAAATATGAATCATTCATGAATAGATAATAATAAGAACTTAAGTAAATACCTACTTATATCATACAAGTGTCATATTGGCAGTAACGGTGATTATGGCAACGTGAATTTGATTTCTAAAATATTTTTGGTCCAAAAAATTTATATTATACTTAAACTCGTTCACATTACTTTAATTTGCATTATTTTATAGAAATACATACACCACTTTAATACTGATGTTACAGAATATAAAATATTATTTATTAGTATTTATTAACTAAGCGAAGACTATGTTATAACTAGTTACCTATAATATGGCAGTAAGTGGTAGTTGCAGAGCATTGTTGATAGTACTCGCGAGATTCGCACGTCACCACGTAGGGATACTATTCGAGTACTTACACGTAACTGATTTATGTCTATTCGATGGGTTATTTATTTCATATTGCAAAGAATACGTAACAAGTACAAAACGCTCACAGTCACTCCGCGATTCAAGTGTTGCTCCATAGAGTCCTACACTAACTTTTATCACTTCACATCTCACTTCAGCCATTGCCTATTCAAATGCATTTGTCTCGATTCCATATTTCTGCATTCCTTTCTGAACCCTATTTCGCTCAATGGTGTGCAGATGCGTAAGTCTGCTGTACCTGGTTGCAGGTAACCGTCGCCCAGGGGTCGACGAGACTTGTCTCAAGTGCGTGAACACTTCTGTTTGAAAGTCGCCGTGTGATATGATTCTGTATCATAAAACCGCGTAGATCGATGACCATATGGATTCATTTCCATGGCGTGTGATATAGTCCCGTTAACATGCTGGTACGTCTGCACATTTGATGGTGCTCACTGGCTTGCTGGGTAAGTCGCATTCGGAGTTGTCTATCACTTTGTTCGATATTTTGTCTACGCAGTATACGCCGCGTTGCTTCGTGGCTTCCTCGCCCTGTAACAAGATTTATGTTTGAATAAGTTAGAAATGTGGGTACAGTCAGTGTCAAAACTAAAATGAACTTAATCTATGTTTATTCTTAAGTTCCTTCTTAATTCATTGAAGTTAAAAGTTAATTATTTTGGTGACAAAACGGGGCACAAACCGGCATGTGACAGGGCTTGGAGCAGGGGTTCCAGGCGCCGACCCACCAGTGCGTGCGCTGCGTGTGCGGCGGGCAGGCGGGCTGCTTGCACTGCTGCATCAGCGCCTCGTGGCGCGGCGGCTCGATGTGGTAGCACTGGGGCAGCTCTACTGCTCCTGTGGAGTGATACACGAACATTATAGCATTTTTAGATGAGAATGGGAATTTTTCAGGCTAAATTTGCTTGTAAAGCTTGTTTGCGGGGTGGATAGATAAGTAGTACGTAGTCCAGCGTCATGTGAAATTAGGCTTTTGTTTAACAATTCACTTTTAAAGGCTGATGATGAGAATGACACAGGTTACACGTACCGACACTTCGTACATCGGTAAGTCATCATCATCTACCTGGCCTTTTCCCAACCATATTTGGGTCAGCTTCCAGTCTTACCGGATATTGCTGAATACCACCATTTAAAATGGAGCGACTGCCTATCTGACCTCCACAACCCAGTTACTGGGTATTGCGATACCCCTTGATAAGACTGGCTATCAGACTTTCAATTACCTAAGTATAGCATGAACTTACGATTATTATGTTCATCGACGCATTCGTAGTTTCTGCGCATGTAGCCGAGGCCGCAGGAGACGGAACAGGCCGACCACTCGGAGAGGCGGTACTTGTAGCGACGCCGCACGCGCTGCTTGTCCACGGTGTACTGGTACGTTACGCCTGGGTTGCGGTGACGGCCGCGGTAGATCATTTGCTGGAAATAAAAATTATAAATATAAAGCCAGATAGTAAAGGCAAATAATATTATGCTCAATAGTCAACAGTTGGTGTATATTTGGGCAAAGCCAGATCGTTCGACCGGGATCCTATTTTCCCGTAATTTTACTTCAGTCGCTCAGAAACATCCTTCAGTAAGTAATTTTGCCTGCAAATGCACATATTGGAATTCGAGCGGATGGATTTGGCTTAGGCCAAAAACAGCAAGTCTGGGAGATTTGGTCTACGGGACTCGAACTTGTCCGGGATTTCCTGAACATTCCCAAACAATCGCACGTTCACCCTGATGCAGCACACCTACTATACGAATTAAAGGTAAGTTCCTCTAACTCGTAAAATGCGATTGAAGTGTTTCACTTACATAAACTTTGATGTCTTCTGCGAGCGGTCCCACAATTTTGACTTTCTCCCAATCACGGTCGCGTTCATAAATAGCGGGAGTTCCCGCTACAAAATATTCCGTCAAAATTGCGTTTCTGTAATAAAATTTGTTATAGGTTAAGAAAATGGCGGATTATAAAGTAGGTAACCTACAAATCAAAGCATTTTTTGTAAAAAAAAATCCTTGCTGGTCTTACCGTGTTCCATTCAGGTATATTTTATTCGACTTGGCGCTTTTAATAGTGATATAATTGCCTGGATTAACTTTCTCTTGTATTTTCACATTCCTCGACCCAGCGGGTATGACTGCAACCTGTTGATGTAGATTTGATTAGGATTCGTATGACAACTTCATGGTTTTTGATTATCTGATCGAATAACTTGTTTAGAAGTAGGATAAGCTACGGCCAGTCCGAAGATGGAAAGATGTAGGACTGATTGTAACGTGGAAAGTGCTTTAAAATAGTATCTACGACTGGCAATACTTCAATCTACCAACCTAGGTAGGTACGGGGCACCTTAAGTAGGCAGTATCGTTACACTACCATATTACTGACTGGCTCATATTTTTTAAACGGAAATATAGGTAGTTCTTGCTGATACGGCAGAAGAAGAATATGGACAAGCTAAAAGGGTAGCAATGTAGTTCCTAAAAAAAAAAACGTTTCCCACATACGAATTTCTTTTGTATTGTGGGTGCATTTACAAATATATAAACTCACATACACAAACGGCCAAACGGTACAACCTGTTGGCCGTACGCAGCGCAGCAGCCAATCGCTCACCCACTGCGCCAATGTTGTTAGCGTGTCTTCGTAAAGTAAACTTACCTCGCTAAAGCCGGATTGCTTGGTGCTTGCCTTGCTGTAGATGCCCTGCACCGTCTTGCAAGCCGATCCGTTGCCGCCGCAGACACCGCACTTGTCTTCCTCTGTTTCTGAACCTACTATCCAGTCACATCCGACCTTGTAGCATACGCCTGTAAAAATTACCTTATTTTTACAAGCCCTTGTCATAAATCTCGATAGATAGGTTGAAGAAATCTAGGCCCGTTTTATTCGACGGTTAATAAAGGCAGTTGTTATTTTATTTCGGAAACGGGTGGATTAGTTTAGTTTTATAGCATCACCGTTGGGCACGTTTGAACGATTAAGCAAGTTAATCGGTTGAGCGCCCTAATTGCTGTTTTGTGACGCTTTTGTAGCTTTATACTTGCCAGATTGGCTGTAAAGAAAATTTATGGACAAAAGGATGATAGAATATCAAGATTTGTTGAATACTCATGGCGTGGTCTACTTTGTTTGATCGTCATAATGATTTATACCTACCCGCCTTTTCCCTGTGTCGCACTCATGCCGGATTTTATATACGGTTACCTACATGAACTTGCTTGAACTGCAAATATTCTACATCGGCAAGCCAAGCTGACCGAAGGATCTCAATTTCTTTTGACCTCAAACCTAATGCAGCATAGGTAGGTACGTCTAATCCTAATATCATCTAATGATATAACGCGTAGTTGTGATATTCTTACCAGCTATACACATGTCCCTTGCCCCCTCGCTTTGTCTGCAGGGAGTGCCGTCGGCGACGAAGCCGCCTATCAGCATTTCCTCATCGCTCCCGTCGCCCGGCAAGCATTGTAACTCGCAAGGTTTGTCTGTAACAATGCACACTCGTTTTATATCTAAGCACATCGACCATTTTATTTTGATTTATTTGATGCCTGTTTAAGTAGGAGTCTGTAAACAGTTTACTGCTTGAACCTCTGTCAGGAATCCCGTATAAAATGTTGAAGATGGTAACAAAATTATTGTATTAAAAATAAGGAATTAAAAAGGATTTTCTTTGCGGCAATCAGGAGTCTAGATTTGTTGATGTCAGTATATAGGGTCGACTCAGTACCTACATATGTCCGTGGAGTAAGGACATTGGCCAAAAAATAAATATACATTTTGAAATGTGGGTAGGAATACACCATAGATATGTAGGTAGACCTCTCTGGTAGTACCTATTTTCTAAACTAACCTTGATCGAAGTATGGTATCCACTCAGATATGGTTACGGTATGAGAGGTTTCGTTCCCATATGTCTTGTTGTTATGTTTGGAGCACTGCACTTCCCGGAACGATGGCTCGTTGATAGGGCACGGGTGAGTGTTGCAGATCTTGTATCTAGAAAATGTTACATCGATTTATTAAATCTGACGACAACGCAACAACAAGAACAATGAGGAACTGCAGATACAGCTGGCAGATACACTGTGAAATTCAATTAAATCGGCAAGATCTTGAATAAAAATTTAGAAATAACGGTGTGTTTCAAACTACTAATTATTCTAACACACTCGCAACCTAAATTCAGAACATCCAGGCTTCGCTTAGCAACACAAAGGCACAAAGGCTCAGTAATGAAGTCGTTTAAAAACGGTAAAACCGAAATCCGAGTCAATAGTTGAATGCTTACCGGCTTCTATCACCAATACAGTAGTTGCCATTGTTGTGGGGCTCTGGGTTGTTGCACTCGCGCGACTGTGTGGAGACCCCGGCCCCGCATGTTCGAGAACACTCGCTCCACTCTGACCACGGCCCCCATTCGCCGTTCTGTGGTTTCGGGGATGGCGTGCGAAGGACGCAGGTCTGGTTCTGACACCACTGTGTGGAAAAGTTTTGATTGTTTAAGAGGAATGAAGGACTTATTTGAATACTGGTGTATTCACTAAATCTGGAATAAACTTGTCTGGTTTTGCGACGAGGGGCATTATAGCATATGAATTCGGTGCTAGCAGTAGGATTTTGCATTAAATTTAACTGTCAGTATCATAAGTTTCCGCAAAATCACGCCTGATTCCATAGCTTACTTCCAATCTCTCTCAATAACGGACAGAGATTCCGACTAAATCATCATTCGATCCATAACATGATAATTCCAATGTAAAATCCGACGAAGAAAAAGCAAAAACACATGTTAGAATTGGTGTCAGTACAAAAAGCTCAATGAGTTTCCTGCGTGTCTTACCATATCGGGTCCACAAGTGGTTCCGGGAGCGGCAGGGCGCAGCATGGACTTGCACACGTTGTTCACTTGGCACCACAGATGTTGACACAACTCGGTCGGCTTAGTACACACTACTGCTTCCGCACCGAACTGCAAGTGGCATTGATACGCAGCGTCGAATGTTACACCTGAACGAGAAAATAAAAGTTTTATTTATCATTCGTATTTAAGTTTCAGGAATGCTTCGAAGACGATGGATTTGAAACTCACCAGCAGGATCTTTTGGATAGACGTACAGCGGTTCTTGAGACGGACGATCGCTGAGACATTCGCCTAATCCCGCACTAAAACAGAAGTTATCAAATTAATTGATAAGTTAACTTAAAGACAATATCATAAAACGCCTAGGTTCCTACATAACAGTGTAAGCGATATTATAATCCATTAAGCAGAAACCAAACTGTATGCAAACAAACAAACGTTCCGTTTGATTAAATGTGGAGATGCCTAAAGTCGTTCAAAGTTATTCAGCGTTACATTCATTCCAACTGGATTAGGAAATAGTCGACCATAAAATTGTAGCACAATACGTTTTCTACGTAGCCGAGCAAATAACTGCTGAAGCAGAACAGCGGTCGCGCCTACTGGATCCATTTCAGCGCATTTCGCACTATTACGACCGCGTTTACACACTTTACAATGATTTGTGCGTACGAAACCGCGAATAGTGAATACGCCTCTATAAATGCACGGTTTCACAACCGCTCGGTCCTTGGCCAGGCGTAGACGTGCAATAAACATGTCACATTTAGATCCATCAATTTCTTAACAGCCTCCGTTTTATTTCTATTCATATCACGATGCTTTAAATTTAATTCATTATAGAATATAGAAGCACCATAATTCGGTGCTTTATGATGATTAACCTGCCTGCTGATGATATATATGTAAGTTGGGCGCGTGTGTGGATTGATATAAAATGCAGATTCCGTTGCGACATTAAATAATTAATTTTTCGAGATCGTTATAACGACATCCGGTATTAGGTTTCGATTCAAAATCTTTATTTATGTGTGCGTAGGATTTCTGCTTTCAATTTTATTGAGACTATAAAACATTTTATGTCGTTGTCTAGTAATGACAGTGTTATGTAAAGACGAGTCCACTTTCATGTGCAAATGATGTTGGAATTAAATGAAGCGGTTGCATTAATGGAGTGGGCACAATAACGATAAAATTATCAATGAAACCGCTACGGAAGAGGCTTGACCATTCAGTAAATTAGGTAGGCAGGCGTACCTACACTACCTACAATATGTAGTGTATATATGTGCCTCTGCATGATCGGCCGCAATTTAAATTTTACTGAGTAAAGTAAAGAACCTAAAATAAACGAAGAACTTAAAAGCTTTTCAGAATTTACTTTGCCGACGATATTGAATGAGTCAACGATTATAAGGATAAACGAATAATAAAACTTTTAAAACGGAATAAATTTTATCAATATTTTGTGCTTGAGCAACCTGCTGCTCTGGTTGTTTAATCAAAAATAGTTATTTTACTTGAATAAATAAACTTCACACTACAACGACTAGGACCTTAATTTAGATCTTAAATGAATCTAGGTTTGGGGTCACTTACTCTAAAAAGTTGGTGACGTCACGTTTGCTGCACCTGGACCAAGCCACCTGCACCGAGTCTGACGCGAACATTGGCGTCATGATGTGCATCGTCGATCCTTCATGGCTACGGCAGCCTATTTTCTCGGTGTCGTGGTACAGCCCAAAGCTGAGGACAAAATAAAACACGTTAATATTATACTCTTCTTATCAAGTATGCATCGAGACCGATGGACCAGAGTCGTCACACAGTGGGTGCCCGAAGACGGGCATCGTCGCCGAGGGAGGTTTAGAAAACATTTGCGTGCTTTACGATTTAGAGGAGTTTCTGGGAGATTGGCCGGAGAAAAGGGCACATAGGAAAGATTGGACGGCTGTCACAGAGACTTTTACCCAACTGTGCGAAAAAACAGGTTGACAAAATGACAAAAGTAATATACTCTTAGGTGGAAAATTACAACACGGCATCACTTTTTCGTCTTCGTTCTCATACAATTTCAACCTGTGGCTGTCACAAAATCCAGTTCAACTCTCAAGAGTCTGGTTCCAACTAATACCAATCCATTTTCACACACACTCAGTTACATTCATAATTTTGTTAGTCTTCTCAGTGGATTTAGCTGTCCTAAGATCAGTCATCACACTGACCAAACAAGTACTTAAATAAAGTAGATAGAAGATACTACTTATTATCAAACTAGACAACTGTCAGTCCTGAAAGACACTACTTTCAGCCCGCTCTGTTTCATGGTAGGAGGTGGAATGTATACGGTACAGCGATAAAGTTATCCTAGAATGCGCTCATTACAAGTCTTCAAGAAGTGCGCACTTAGATTCTCGCAGGTTGGTATCTTGTACAGTTTTGCATACTTCGTTAGTTGTAAAAGTGTGAGCGGTATCTGTAGTCCATTTACATTCGACAAGGAAGTGCATTTTAAATGAATATTTAAAATGACATCGTATCTAGATTTTTTATGATATAGATGTTATTATTTACAATGTCCAATTAAGATATGTATTTTATTTAAAAGTAGGTTCTTGATTAGCGTAAGACCAGTGGTTTATTGATATTTTGACATTCGAAGATCAGATATTATTAGTTTAATTTAAATAAAATATGACGTTTTTAAAATGTTGTGACCGAAGCCGTCAATAATTGAAAAATTATGTAAATAATACAGAACCTTATATATTTTATTAATAAATCGAGACATTGCATCACAATCAATTTACGAAACAGCCACTATTAATTGTATAGAGCCATTCATATTTCTAATAATTTAATCGTTTTTATCGATACGGCCCAGATGGATCATTTATGCATTATATATCATTCATGAGGCGTTATTAATGCAACGATAATGACGTTTATCGGCAGTGTAGCAACATGGTAATCTTAATAGCTCTATTAGCACCGCCTGTAATCGTTATCTTATTGCATGAACGGTGGCGCTCATGTAAAGGTACGGTCACAACGGCTGATCGTAAAGTCATTATACTGACACATAACACATGAATGTAGGACTTGCCTAATTACATATGTTTCGCGCATTAGAGATTCAACAAAACTTCGCGACAAATTTTTGTCACGGTAGCCCCCGTAGCATGACCACCGTAGACAAGGATTTCTTTGACGGAAGAATCGACAAAATGACAGATTGTGTCGACACAATGACAGATTTCTTTGCACTATCTAAAAAATCCTTGTCTGCGGTGGTCATGCTACGGGGGTGGATGTAATAACATAAAGCACATCTCTAGCCCCCGTAGCATGACCACCGTAGACAAGGATTTCTTTGACGGAAGAATCGACAAAATGACAGATTGTGTCGACACAATGATAGATTTGTTTGCACTATCTGTCATTTTGTCGATTCTTCCGTCAAAGAAATCCTTGTCTACGGTGGTCATGCTACGGGGGAAGGAAACTTTTGACAATACGACTGTCAGAAACCTTTCTCTCTGTCTCTTTGATAGGCAATAACCTTATCTGCACTCAGGTTTAGGTATTTACATAAAGAATTTCCCGAACACAATCTACTTGGATAGAGTTCCTTGTTCGTTAAATACAAATACAAATAACTATTTTTAATACAAATAATTTTATTGTTTCAGAGGTACATTACATCAAAAATAGGTCTCTGGTCTCCACACTAGGGTTCCCTGTGTCGTGGAGTTTCTTTAACTTTAACTCAAATAATGTAAAAAAAAGTTTTTTTTTTTTACGTCATTTTATTGAAGCATGTGTGTTTCACGGAAAAGCGGAAACAGTTAATTGTAATTGCTGTCAGCAGGTTCAGGAAAGTTGCCAGGTTACAGTTTAAAGTCAAAAGTTATCTGACTTCGCTCGTTATAAATAATGTTGTATAATTATTATGACGCATTCTCGTCAATTATGAGTAGATAGAATAAATACATTATCTTAATTATTAATCTGTTAGGTCTATCTGGTTTATTCTTGGAAACATGATTATAAACAAAGTTGAGAATGTTTCCAATGTTGTCAATGAATGACTGGATATAAATATTCAGATAATTACATACAAAGTAGAAAGTACATAAAGCCCGATGGTTTCCTAGAATTCCTACTGAACGTCGTCAAATCAATCCATTCTGAATTTGGAACCTTGTTGCTATGGCAACGGCAGCAAACAAACAAATCTTGGTACCCGCTATGATTTTCTCGTACATTAAACTTAAACATCTTCCGGGGGATTATTTCATTGTTGACATTTAAATGAAGTGTTAGGACCAGTCTATTTGTGGACCAGACGCGGTACGACCAGACATACAACAGTGGGTCAGTAAGTCAGCCGCCGTGATATTTGGCACTGGCCACTAGATCCCATCACTATTATCTATGTTGTGTTGTCGTACCGCCACCTGTGAGCCTGTGACGATACACAGGGCGTTATACGTTTAGTTTATCGCAAATGTCTATGAAAAATTATTGGCACGAATCCAGAAACAAATCAATGGAAGCTGGGTGCGTGGAAACCGTCAAAGATGGATTCTCGCGACTTGTAAATTGCAATTGCCAAAAATGTGATTACGGGACCTTGGGCTCGTAATCAATTCCAAATAAATCTGTACATATTAAATAAATCGAAACGGATCTATCGTATGTAAAAATATCAATTTAATTGCTTCTCTCAGCCAGACGAATTGAAACTCCGGAAGTGTCGGCACGCGAGGTTACAACAAACTTGTTAATTCGGTATTTTGGTAGGAGGAAAAATATCGTCGCAATTAATTTTATCAAGATTCGCCGCGACGGGTTTAATTGTAAGAAATGTTCGGGCTAATGTTTATCTAAATTTATTTTTGTTAAAGTAAAACGACATTGCGTTCAGCAATAAAATCCGAGTGTACCCATCGTGTTTGTTACATACGACATGAACGCGAAATGTCAAGAGTCACGCCTCGCGACCCGTATACATGTCAGTCGCCTGCAAATTATTTAATTTATTATTAAACCCCTTATTCTTTATTCAAGATAACGCCATGAAAAAATAATGAACTTGTGTGGGCCGATAGTGCGGCGTCAATGCACCGGGTGCATTGTACGCGGCGAATGATGCATTCATGTCTACAAGAAGGTCAATGGCTGACTCGCACTGTTTGCACATTACATAACCTGTGTTTGTATAATGATTGTGGGTGTTGTCTAATGCCAGCGACAACGCCTTGTTTGTACTAAATAATAAAAACACTCAAACGGACTCGAAATTCTCGGATGCAATGCAACTGTTTCATAATTTTCTATCTTGAAAGCAACGTCCTTGCGGTAATCTCGGCACAGAAACATGACTCAGTGCCGATAACCGAAGCACTCGGCAACCGTTGCCAAACAAAACTAGCACTTATTTCCAAAATAATACTAACAATATTACGCATACTTGTTTTAAAATAAATTTAAAATATAAATAAGAGTGTGTGGTCGCCCGGGAATCAGATACGTTCGTTTTGATAGATTGTTTATTTAAGAAAAAGTCGAACGTTTGGTGTGGTATTATGAAACGGCGATTTGCGGTATACCTGAACAGGGCTATTAATTATTAACTTATACGTATTTACATAAAGTTCAGTAGGTGTGCAAACGTGCTAAATTGTCTGTGGTTTAGACGAACCAAGGACAGGCCAAGTTAATGAAATAAAAATTCAAAAGTGGCGGGTGACATGAATGAAAAGACAAGGTGAAGGCGCAAGCTGACTGTACCCACCTCAAATAAACTTTGACCGGCTGATCACTCACGACTAGTCACGAGCCAGTAATCATTGAAGCGATGTTTGTATAACCTATTTATCTAGAACCGATATGTGCGAACATTGCAAAGTAATCACCTCGTTTGTGGTGTACACTGCGGCTAATATTCACAATCTCCACACAGTTTATGCAGAAACAGTAATGGGTTATAAAAAATGTTTTGAGCCCAAAGCTTGAGCGTCGAATCGATAAATCACAATAAAAATTTCTGTGCGACGTAAACCTACAAAAGATATGAGAATTTATTAGTGTCTATTAGTATTTTATGATTCCTGGGTACTGTGCGTCGATTCAGTAGGGACTACTTCAGATATGATAATGCTACGCTGTTAACATAAATCTTACTTATGGTTTAAATCAGTTTTCATATCTAATCCGACATTAAATTCTTTATGGCATATAAAACGTTCAGTAGATCCATGGCGAATTTATGGAGGACTGAAGACATCTATTTCGGGTGTGTGGCTATCCAAACACAGTGGTAACTACTCTGGCCGTACATTACGTGTTATGTAATCCGTGTGTTTACATTGTGATTAATATTTCTAGTTCAATAGCACGATGGTGGATGAGTCATCTAATCGAATTTTCAGGAAATTAATCACATTGTAATCTATAAATAAAGCCGTGTCTGTAATTCAAGGGCATAATCAATGCTAAACAAAACACCGAGTAACTGCCTTCAGACAGCTTTTGAAACGCTTTAAAATATTCATTAAGTCCTCTGGGTGCTATTCCATCTATGACCAACACTTTTGGCGTAATATTTTAGTCGGAATTCCATAGATTTAACGCCAAACAATAACTAAAGATGAATGTGAAGAACGTGTTCCAGAAAAAAAAATTTTAGCAATCCTAAAAAAAAAAAAACAAAAAAAAAAAAACTAGAAAAACATTTTTAACCAAATGCCATTAATTAATAGAAAAGCAGGCACCTGCCAAACATTAGCCAGTTAGTTTATAATACTGGCCACTTGCCTAAAAATTGCGATTCTGAGAAATATACAGAAAAAATATTGTATGCATTCGCAAATTAGCGTAGATTTATAGAATCGTTAAATTAAAAATATAAGTGCGTTCAAGTACTCGTGAACTGTCATTTTCACTTTATCATTCTTTGTTATAATTATTTTTTTAAAGATTTATTAGCTTAGGTATTACGTGGCATGTTATTCCCAGGCAATTCACGCAGATAAAAGATGCTTACGTCTTGGTTTTTTTATCTTTACGTATTTTTATGGGATGTTCTAAATTACTATTTATTAGATTAAATCTCCTCAATGGAGTTTGTGTTGGTTCCTTGATCTTGGGGTTTCACGTTATGTAAAACTAGTGGACAAAATATAATCGTTAAGTAAATATAATTCACACGCAATTGCGTTTATCCTTTATCTATGTCTAATTGCATACTTGTTAGCATTTTATATAATTAGGGCTGTCTGTTAATAGTAATTACATAAGAATGCTCGCACATTTTATTCATTAAGATAGAAAATAAATGTTGTTGCGGTCTCTCGTAAATTGTTGCGGTAGAACTCATAGGATACCTACAAACAGGATGTTTGTTTTGTACTAAAGGTAGGTATACCGCAATTCTATTGCACAAATCAGTTTAGGGCCTAGAATTGCGCACGAGACTAAAAACTAGATTTAAACCCGAAAAATTATCATCATCAACAACCTCCTGCAACCAACCAATTACCAACCAAAACCAATACCAATTACCAATTACCAATTTATTTGAATTTATTAGGCGTAGTACATGTTTTTTGTTTTTTGGGCAGACGACATAGTTGCCATAGGGGGAAAAACCTGGATGAGGCTGGCACAGGACCGTGGAGATTGGCACAAGAAAAGAGAGGCCTATAGGTACCCAGCAGTGGGTGAGTTCGGGCTGTGGATGATGAGTACATGTTTTTCTTTTGTATTATTTCGTGTGTTAGCCGTGGTGACCACCTTTCTATCCACATTACCTTTTACACAGTATCCATCTTTCTTAAGTCCCTTCTTTGCTCATAGCCATATTCACAATTAACACTTCTTAACTAACTAGGTCTGTAATGTCCCACTGCTAGGGTAATGGCCACCCTCTCCCTTTTCGACACAAGATACATATGGAACATATGGGCTGACTATGATGTCTTTTGCCATCATAGTCAGCCCATATGTTCCCACCCCTAGGACATAGGCCTCCTCTCTATGTGAGCCAATGGGCTGTACTGTAATCCAGCACGCGCGGGCCTGTTACGGGCAGATGTCACATGTCTTCGAATGTTTGGTTCTAAGACATACCGTTTTCCTCACAATGTTTTCCTTCACCGTTTTGAGAGCAGTGGAGATGAAGAAAAAGACTGCGCCTGCCTGGGTTTGCACCTGACCTAACTCGAGTCGGGGCCGTTACCCAACGCTGCTTTTCTTGTGCTAGTGCGGGCTAGAAATTTCTAAAGTGTAAATAAGATTAATTAAAAATAAAAAGTTGCACTCACTTGTGTCCCAACTCGTGTGTGATGGTGTGCGCCAGCATGATGCCGTTGTCCTCGTTGACAGAGCAGCTGCGGTCCGGCTTGCACATCCCGGCCACGTGCGCGACTCCCAGCGTGCTGCAACAATCATCCGGTTTTACTATAGCATCCACTTTACTGGATTATCTACCTTTAGCGGTCAGCCTAACGTTGAAAATCTAACAGCATGCTGTATTTCCCTTACGGTGTTTATTTCTCGATGGTGGATATTTTGAAACGTTGTATGCGACGTCGAGCTTGCTTTTTGATTTGTAATGTTTCGGATAAGTTCCAAAAGTTAATAATTCAATATACGCAATGTTCTCTAGAGCATTCCTTAAACGTTCTATATGTAAGTGTCAATTTATAATTTAGATTTAATTAATTAGCTGCTTGAATGGTGTTATTATAGACGCGCTATTTATTTATTGTCTGGTGTACTGACTAATAACTACTAAACACCATATGTGGTATGACGCTTATAGCTTGAGAACGGCATATTCGTTTGGTCGTAAGTGATTTTTGCTTTAATTTATGGACGTACAAAACATGACTTTATGTGATCATTTTGATCTGGCCAAGGCACAATGGTTTTAAATAAATACTGCTTAGTATGAACGTAAATTTATGTTAAGTACACATTTATTTTAATTATGCCGACGATCGATGCTGGCAAATAAATAGATATTAATAAATTGGCACTATTTTTCCTGCTTTTTATAATAATATTTGGTCACCGTCAACATACACGTGAAGGTAGCTTCTGCATAGCTTTGTCTAACGGCAGCTGATGATGATTTCTCTAAATCAAACAAAAATTATAGACATAAACATTTAAAAAGAAACCTGCGTTAATTAGGCGTACCTCATTAGTCAATATTGTTTTAGTAATCTAGATATCGCATTAAAACTTTACGAGTGAATATCTTACATGCAAATAGGATAGGCATTCAAAGTTCTGTTAAATCAATAACAGTGGCGAAGGGTCAATTTCCGTAAGAGGTAAGCCGGAGTACATTATCTTTTATATTGTTAGATATTATTTGTGTATAGAATAGCTGGCTATGCAATTTTTCAGGGGAAGCCAGTAGGAAGCGTGTTGTATGGAACCTTCGCCACTGATAACTTGTATTGATACAACAAAAGATTTCACTAAATAATGCATGCCATATCTATAATGTATATCATTTTTGTCTATCGCTTCTTTATATATTCTCTGTAAATTGAGAGGTCTGGCTCTTGTGATACAGGAACTCCTAGTACAAGAGCCAGGGCTACACTGATGTTTGTGAGTAATCAATTGTCAATAAAGATTTTTATTTTTTATTTTTTAATGGCTAGTATGTATTGCGTAGGTCCTATGGAGGCAAACGATAAATAAATAACCTTAGAGAGTGACCACACTTCTCGACGCGGCATCGGCTTAAGCCGAACATAAATAGCTCTATGTCCGTGTAATACAAGTGAAGAAAACGACATTTGCCACGTTTTGGTTCGGACGACGTGATTTGGACGCTAGGTCGAACTAAATGCGACAAATACGGTGAGACGAGATCGGGTCAAGCCATGGAAGTGTAGTAAGTGTTGTCTCTTCCTGATTCGATAGGGATGTAGGATTCTAACCCAAAATGAATACAAATGCTACAGATTCAAGTAGATACTCTAAAAATAAGGTCAACCTACATGGAGAACCTACTCTTCATTTATGTCTTCAAAAGCCAGCTTGATGGGCGCGATTACCAATACATTACATTGTTTTTACGTAAAGTCTATTAACATAGAGGATCTAAAAGGTTTTCTGTGGGTTTGTTCAAACACCAGCAAATTGACCTTGCCACAGATAATAAAACAATGACATTAGAAAACTCTCCATGCGGAATATATAACTGTCAGTCGTTCAAAGTATTTTGCCCTTTAATTCCGTAATATATGTAAATTCGGAAATCACTATTAACATAATATAGAAGTAATAAATATGTATTATATTCTCTGACATATTCATGTATCTCTTTGTCCGTCCCTAATAATATTTAATATTATAACTGTCTATTTACAGTTAAATATTCATAACCATATTTCAAACAACATTGTTTGTCTGAGTTGCTAGTTAATTATGAAGGTATTTAACTGTATGTATTTAAATAATTGTCACGTAAAGTTATCACACGGGAAACTTGGAAATAATTATTGTTTTACATATGAATTAGCGACTAATGAAGAATGCGAGACGAGACTCCTAATCGCTTGCTAATTATACAGGTACATAGTAGGCGTGGCTTCATTAAAGCTAGCCAGACGACGCACGCGCAACTCTATTGAACTCGCGAAGTCGTGACAAGATATACCTACGATTGATTTGATCCATCACATCGTAAAAAAAGTAAAAGTTGTCGTTCATTGTAATTTTCTTCCGGTTACGTTAATAATAAAAATCGATTTCAGACTTGCATTCAAAATTCGGAAGTTCAAGAAAAGTGACCGTTGCGCAACAATAACATTTATGAATAGTGACGAAAGTGAAATTCAATTTAAGTTACAATATTTAGAAAGGGACCGTTGTCGTATCTGTGAGTCTATTTATTCTTTGAAGTCGGAGTACGGGAATAGGCGGCTAAGAATACGCGTGCGTCGCTGACTCACACGGAAGCCGATGAAAAGCTCTATAAATTCCTTGTAATAAATTCAATATACTCATACACTACGTAAACGTTTTTTAACATTAATATGTTTATTTATAACGGCATATCCACTTTACGAGACTCGATTAATCAAAATATTTTACACATCGATATTTATTATCGACTTGTCACGACACTAAAGTAATTGTGATTTTTGCGAAGATTTATGCTGTTTGATTTATAAGTGGATAAAATTGATATGACAACTGTTCCCGATTTGATGTTTTCACCACAATAATTTAATATATTTTATTAAATTATTGTGGATTTCTATAAAAATTACAAATAACGCGTTGATGTCTTTTGTATCGGAGATAAAAAGACGGGACCACCAACGAACAAAACAAAAACAAAACTAATAGTAATAAAATACACATTTCCAATTAAAATTCTCACTTTAAATACTACGAAAATCATAAACAGGAATGAGTTGTCCAATTACAGCGTCGATTGTAAAGTTGAGCTATCCTTAATGAACGTTTCAGTGCGTGCTATAAAAGTCCAATTTGAGATTTGGGTCAAGCAGTGCTGTTTGTATTGTTGGTCGCTGGGCAACAACTAGCCACTATTTACGCACAATTTGGATCATTAACCAGCGCAAGAGCTAAACGTGGGTTTAGTGTGGGCGACTATTGTTACCCGCTGAAATTCACGCTCGCTGACAGAGTTTGAAAGGATTCGGATCGATGGCTCGTCGGATGTCGTCCTAAAAGTACTTAGTTCGTCTCTTTCTAGCCTAGATTTTAATGCGTACATTATTTATAGTTGAAAATATTTCTTATTTTAAAAATTGATTTTACATTTTTAAATATAAGTAAGTAAGAAAAATGATTTAACGAAATAATAATAAATGGATGTGACACTGTAAATGGAAAGGATTTTCAGGGTGGTAGAATCTATTAATTTTAAAGTTAATTTTCTTCTCAAAAATAAAGCTTGTTGCTGCACTTACAGTTACAACCAGCAAGGAAAGTAATTAATTTATAAAGGAACAATTATAGCTAACTAACAGCTTTACAACAATAAAATCACCGAACGTTTTATTGTTGTAATACAATTCGCAATAACATGTAATCACCTTTTAATGACTTTAAAGCTTCGATGGATATTATCCTTTTACGTGAACACTCGTAAATCAAGCCGCTTTGTTAATTGTTCACTTGTTTTAAAGCGGGTGTGAAATTAATGAGAAATTGAATGGCCGTTGATTTCAGTCAAAAGGCGCCTCGACGACGTAGGTACACTATGTATGGTATGGTATGGTTGTATTGTATACACACGCACAGCACCAAAGTGTGAGCAAAGTTTTCTGATATTTTTAAAATAAGAATGAAATTGTCCTCATATTTTTAGTAAGTGTGGAATCGGGCAATTTTAAAATAGTTGGTCCCGTAAGAGGCCTTATTTTGACCTGGTCCATACATGATGTTAGACTTTTTTATTTTCCCCTTTGTGGCCGGAAAATATCCTACGGGATAGTGGAAGAACCTTTCCCCTTTCCTTTCACGTTTTTTGTGTGTGTGTAAATATAGCCTATGACACTCATAGATAATGTAGCTTCCTAATAATGAGATAACTTTCGGAATCTGATTAGTAGTTCCAAAGATTATCCCCTAGATCCAAACTACTACAAGCTCTATATTACCTCTTTATTCTTTTTTTTTCTTTGCGACATATTGCGCATGTGAAGTGTTACTAACATAGTTTTAAGGGTCTATTTACTAAAACAATATACAAATTATATCATTTTTGTGTTAGTCTGTAATGTATACATCTATGGGCCAAAGTTGCCTGACAATAAACGAATGTTGTGTATAATATTAGTTTGTAAACATTCGAATCATTAGTGACCTATGAGCACATATTTAAACAGTATTTTCAAAATACAACGCAAATTCCGTTACATTCATACCTAGATGAGTGTCCGCAATTTTCCGATAACACGGCCTTATTCTTTGTTATGTCACACAAGTAACGTGTAGCATGTAGGTGCTAAATATCTGTTTCAATGTATGCGTAACATTGGCAACGCGCCTCTCTGTCTAGCAGTTTGGTGAAGATTCGGCGGAAGCCCGCCAGAGGGAGCTACTTATATGAACTAGTTACAGATTCAGACTTTCTTCAGATGGATATTCTAATATAGCAGTTTTTTGTGTATTTCCCTAAGTGCCGATAGGTAATTTACTGGAAAAAATCTGAAACTATTAATCTTATAACCCGATTAGGAGAGCTACTAGCCAAAACTCAAGCATCAATCAATCAAGGCATCGAACCCAGGTCCTCATTTCCCATGTGTGGCCCACTAGAGAATGAGCCATCGCAAGTAAAAAATGCTAATTGAACCCGAACATGAGATCTTCGGAGAGTTCGCTTCAGGCGGCGTGATCAAACAAGTGGAGAAAGTCGCATTGTGAATTCATACATTTTTCGGTCACAATACCATTTTTGGTCAATAATTGCATCGAATAGGGTCAAGATATAGTTATTTTTTATTTCTCAGACGGATTTATGTTTACTCCTACACGTGTATAAAAAACTAATTTACGTATTTTTATCATATTTCAAGGAAGTTAAATCCACTCAATCCATCCATCTTTAATCATTTATAGCTTTATCGATCCGAATGTGTCATAAAAAAGGCAATTCAAATAATATATGGCAATCAATAGGTGGCCTAATCTAAAGTATGTACATTATAAGATTAGTGATCGTGTTTTCGTGTAGCGGAAGAGATAAGCGCATGCGCAGGTCCGGCGGACACCCGAGACGGCGTGGCGTCGACACGACACAACTACGAATTAAAATTAACCGACATCATTATTTTTAACGAGCGCCCCTTTGTCCCACAGCCGCTACTCAGAAACTTCGATTATGCATGAGATTAATACCTGATACAGATTAGATGATAAGCTGAAGGAAGCTTTTATGCGTAATGAGAACACCCGGTGTGAGTGGAGTTAACTGAACTATGCTGGACACCTACAGGCAGGATTGGTCCACAGTAGCCAAAAGTAGAGAGTTTGGAAAGAACAAAAGGAGGCTTTAACCCTACAGTTTGACGAAATGTTCTAAAATAAATATTAAATAATGTTTAGACAATTCGAATAATAAAAAATCAGGCGCAAAATAAACCAGCTTGTTACATTACAAGCTTGTTTTTTAGACCCCCCAATTAACATCATAATTTAGTTAAAATAAAATAATTTATGGTCGATTCGTGTGTATGAATACGAAATGAAGATAATATGTGCATATTTAACTACCAATTACTAGGCTGTAGAGGGTAAAATTGTTACTTAATTATTTGCTTGTTAAGCAATAATTAAAATGTTAAGTCTTTTTATGAGAATTCGTTTGGTAATTATGCAGGCATGGCTGATTCTTGAACTATAGAAAACACGAGCAGTAAAAATCTTAATTTATAGTTTGAAAAAATAAAAATAGTAACAATAAAATTTAAATTAAAAGCACGTCGTCGTCGGCTAAGAAAAAGTTTAATAATATTCATAGATGTTAACATATTGATGATTGCAATTTTTATGCACTCGTGCATAATGCATGGCGGCGGGCGGAGTCACCAGTCGGCCCCCCTGGGCTTGCATCGACACCGTTACGACGATTGTGTTTTGATTGCCGCCTTCCCAGAACATTCGACTACTCGTTTGTACCGTTTACCGAACGCAGTAAGCTTCCTCATTGCATTCATTACGCACTGGTTTTTGGGCTTGCGTGCTCCGGATACGAATAAATGTTGTTAACAAGTCGGAGCCGCTGTCGGCATGTCGCCTCGCTTCAACGCCGTGTAATGGACAACATCGTTTATTAAAGGACCTGTGACGGAGGTGGCTGAGGGGTTAAAATCGTGAGAAAAGAAAATTCAAATTGAAAATTGAAAGTTTTGAGATGGTTTTTCCAACTCCTTAATGGGAATAACCTCCAAAAGATAAAGTATAAAACCCATGGTAAACTAAAGTACCGAGATAACAATAGTAAATAAAATTTTCTTTCAACATCCGCTTTTCTTGTCGTTATTACGTAAATCACTGTTTTCACTCTTTGATGGAAAGGTTTTTGTTAAATTGAACGATAATAAATCGTGCTTTTCGATTCTAAGAAATAATGAGGTAATTTTCTGGTTTGTAAACTTTTTGCTAAGACACACGAGGCGCGAAAAACCATTGACTATCTCATCATTTATGCAAGGCTTGACCGACTACTTGCTCTTCTAAGAAATCTATATGAACGTGGTAAGATTAATGTAGAAAAACATCCGATTTTAAATATACTTGTTGGAGGAAGTGGCGTAAGGCAGGTCTGCTTTACTTCAGCCATAGTATGCAGGCCTGGGATACGCGCATTATGTCTCATCGTTACTAAAATATGGATGGTTAACGTCTTACTTTCCAATCGAAGTGCCTCTGTGAATATTTTTTTCGGTATCGGTTATAAAAAACGCAATTTATTTGTTTAAAAATTATGCTATTTTTTTCACAAACATTTTTCAACGGTAAGTTATTCGTTTATTTTTCTGAACACTCCGAATGTGTTTGATTCATACAAATAAAACATTTTAAACTAATTGATAGGATCGTTATTAGTTTTCAATTCATATCTGCGGTTGAAATCAACGCCATATACAAGCGTCTGTAACAAGTCTTCTTGTGCAACATACAAAACTTCGCATGACCAAAAAATTGTACTTGTAATTATATAACGCTATATGGTTATAGGCTTTTGTTAAAATAATGAATGCCCAATTTGTAGCCACCCAACATCCTTGGCCTTAATGTCGGCGTTTTTGATGTGACCGCTCGGGCCGGCACATCGCCGTTAGCGATTCGCAAATATACGCAAAAAACCGATAATGATGTAAACAGCAATTTGTCGAGAGGAGCATTTTGGCAACGTTTTTTATCAATCATTGTTCGTAACTGTGAACTTGATGAATTGTTTTTGCATTCTTTTAACGCGTTTATTCGCAGCTGTATTTATTTAAACCGTGTTAAGCTTTTTGTGGCACTACCGCCTTTCTTAGCTCTATTAGTGTCTTAAGTCTGTTTGCACATCTAACTTAAGTGCAGTTAGCTATGCTGCGGGGCGAGACGGAGTGGGAAGCGGTCGCCTCCTTCTGCGAAGCAGTCATGCTCGCGAAGGAGGAGGCGGGCCGCGTGAGGGAGAGGACAGCGTCCTCCCTCCACACCAGCCGCAGTGGTAGACGCCCACGGCGCCGGACGTCGGCAGACGATCTCCGGCCACCGTAGGCGCGGGCATGCGGGCGGCGAGTAATGGGCGACTCGCTGTCCGACCATGGACCATGCCCGGGTCGACGGCGCGTTGTGTTCCACGCGCGCCTCAAAGAGTGTCAGCATAATGACGGGGCCCCCCTCTAGAGGGCCAAAGCCTGCCGGGGTCGCGGGACTCATAGAATTACCGTGACCCTGGAACATAAAGGGCTACTGAAGGACACCGTGGATTTTAGTCAGTACAAGTCTGACAGTCCCTCCCACTCTGCCCTGGGTGGGAGGACTCATTTGATGATTTTACCACGACAAAAAAAAAAAAAAAAAAAAAAGTGCAGTTAGCTAAATCACTTAAGTACACTCCACTTAAGAGGCCAATGTCACTTCTCACATCTCTGTTTGGACTGCAATCGTTCAATGTCAAATCGTACACTATCAAATCTTTATGAAAAACCCGGTTTGCGTAAAAGATAAAATATTCATTGCACCGAGTGATATGCGTAAATGTATCTTAATCTTTTTATCTTGTTTAAAAATAGAAACATTGCACGATGAAAGTAGGTGTTGATAAGGAACGAATGTTTGAGTGTTATGACAAGTGTGTTTGGTCAGACACGGTGGTGCCGATCTGATTGAGTGCTGAGCGTGGAGTGTTCTGCGGACTATATCGACAAAGTAAACGTTCAAACTAATAAATAAAAATAAAAATAGCGTACAGACTAAACACGGCCGGTTATGCAACATGTGCGTACAGGCCACCGGCCTCTTACCGACAAGAACCAAATGCAACACAATATGATTTATTTTAATTACAAACTAATTTTATATTTATCCACCCAGGAACTAGGTGGAGTTATTTGCGCGTATGTCAAAATATATAAACAAAACCTTCAAATGTAAGCCAGTCGTGTTTGGATCTCGTCCGTTTGCACACATGATTTAATAACATGTTTATAATTCAAATTGCGAGATTCGCATTTTCATTGAGATTGATGCATCGTGTGTTTTTGAATCGGCAGAAAAAACGCATGATCTAGAAATAAGCTGGTCTAGAATGTGCCGGCTATTTATCACTGTTAGCCAAAACACTGGCTGCAGAAAAGCGTTTATATAAACGCGAACATTTCCGTTTTATTTAAATAAAGTTTTTTTAGATGTAGGCGTGTTCCTCGTAACTCTTTTTTAATTAAATAGCTATCATTTGTGACGTAAGCCTGTGGAAATGCCTAAGAAACTGTTAGACATCTATATCCAGGTGTCGGCGTTCAAATCCGAAAGTGTTCTATTTTTGCGTCGGTTACTCATCGCGATTCTGTTTACTTTGCTAACAGACGGCTGCTCCTGCCATTGACCTTGTCTCGGCGTTCAGTAAAAAAGAAATGCTAATATGCTGTTGCCCCCTGAGATCTGAGTGTACGCAAGCGACGTTTGCGCACTGTGATCGGTAGACCAGATGGCATTCCGCTCGAAAGTGTTTTTTTTTTTTCTACCGCTAAAAGTACTTCGAATTCTAATCATACAAAGTAATAATAAAATGATGCTTGAAAGTTCGTACCTACAAGGAGCATCGTGTTGGCTGCAGATGTCTTGCCTGGTCACGAGGATGGCAACATCGTGATGATGGGGGTTGTTGTCATCCTCTGGGTTTAGTAAGTGTTGCCAGCGGCAGAAAGACGCCAGGGTAATGTCTGCGTTCGACGATACCTCTAGATCAGGGGCTGCTTCTATCTGCTCCACTAGAATGATCTTTACGATCACCACTTTTATGTAGTTACCGATTGAAGGGTCCATGTAGAGTGAGGATACCTGTTCGAAAAGACAATAAAAATTTAAATCATCATGATCCGAGATCATCACCAGATGATATTATAGTGGTTCATTCGATTATCTTCGTGATATCTGTTAGATTTTACAAAAAAATTGTACAGTTTCTAGAACGGAACAGAACAGGGAAGTTAAACCAATTAAAAGATTTATTTACACGTACCATATTCATGATAGTAAGCAGGTAAGTTTCCAAACTGGCGTCGTGGAAATCGGTCATAGATTTGTCGGCGACCAATAAAACTTCTACGTGGCGCGGCTTGCTCACGGACCGCGGTCTACGTCTTGCGCCATCTTGTGCGCGCTGCGCGTGCGCCTGGCTGTGGTGATGCCCGTAACGAGAGTAGCTCTGCACCTATAATATTTACAGATTAGCTATTTGGGTAAACTGAGGTAAATATAGCAGTCGGCAATGTGCAAGAGGATGTTTGTGTACAGTAAAGATCTGCAGTGAAAGAAAAAAACGCATGAAACAAATTGTGAGTGTCTTGTCTGAATCTGAAGATCGAAAGCAGAAATTCTGCGTTTGCAATTGCGGAACTATAATTTTAAATTCATTTAGTTCCTTCTATATAGGAGGTGAGGGTGAGCAATACTAAATTATTTTATAAAATTTATCCCCAAATGGGACGAAAGAATGTTTTTAAAGCAATTTTTGTCTAAAAAACTTCTATCGAATACACGATAATATAGACAAATGTTGTACATCAATTTATGCGAATACTCAAAATTATATGCAATATTTCATTTAAAAAACTATCAAAAATTCGATTTGTCTATATGTTACGCCTACCTTATTACTATGGTTGTTACGGTGTCGTGCATTTTCTTCTTCTATGATCATGTTCTGTCTCTTCCACAAGTACGTCGGCTGCTTCGTTGCACAGTTCTTCGATCTTCGTCTTCGTCGCCTGTTCCTAATTCTTCGCATCCTCTGCTCATCAGTTAACTTATTCCTGTTCCTCCTTCTCGCCTCCAATGACGTCAGAGTTGCAGATCGACTAGTCTCAATCGAGTTACTTTTAGAGTTTGACTGCTGTAGCCTCCTTTCTTCCATGCGGAGGATGTTCTGATGTCTTCTGTATTCTGCAGGGTTCTTCCTCATCATTTCCATTCTTCTCCGCCTCTGTTCCAAGTACTCTCTTCTACGCTTGTCCATAGCTTCTTTATTTTCGCGATATCGTCTTGCGTTTGGTCGTGTTCGTTTGTTATAATATTGTTGTTGTTTACTCTTCTCATGATTACCTCGCTTGATTTGAGTGTTGCTTCTTGTCCTGCTGTCTACTTCTCTCTTAGTTCTATGCCACGCTTCAACTTTATCAACGGCATTTCTTTTGAAAATTACGTGCGGTCTTGGTTCTGAACTGTCTTTTGGGATTTGTTTGGACGGCTCAATCCAATATTCTCCGTGCTCCGTTCTCAAGAGACCCGCCTGTAGATAAAAAAGTGTAATAAATAACACAAGATAAATTACAACACAACCGCACTGTACGTGCAAAAATGGGTACCTATTAAATAAATCACCTTGATTAAGGTAACAAACGTCTGTAGTCTCGTGTCGGTAACCTCGGTATCCTTATGACTGCTTATCTAACTTGCGTCATGGCGATGGCGTGATGATATAATCAAGCACTATGATGATGCTCTCAAAATATCAACGAACTGGGAACTTATCTGCGAAGGTTACATTGAAAAGTATGGTCTGGCGATTAACGTTGCATACTTAATGTTGTCGGATATTGCGGAGTCGATTTATTAGAAGATAATTTATTTAAATAGTTGAAAAAACTATAGAGGTTACCGATCAGCATAATATACCTACATCTAAATAACATTGAATGGCCTACGGTCCATTGAGAGCTTCAAACCGGTCGCGCGAGTAGTGGGTCAACAAATCTGGCATGTTTGCTAGCAAAGCTAGATAAATTGATTGATAACGAACCAGAGGCGGCTTTGCGCGAAATTTAATGGAAACTGTTCCATCTGAACGGATATCTTGATCAACTTAGTGGTCTGCGTGATTGTACAATGATTTATTCTTGATAGATAAAATCAGCTAAACGAATGTCCTTTTAATAGTTGAGCTTTTGTTTAAGTAAAATAAACCATGCGATACTTCAAGTCGTTGTAATAATCAATTATAAAGTCTGATTAATTGTTTGCTTTGATTTTAAGGTCAAAACATATATGTTTAAGAACTTATTAGGATGTAAACGTTCAAAATTATTTGGTAATCAAATACAACAAGTGGTTCTTTAGGCGCGCAGTTATAAGTACATGTTCTTAATTAATATTGCACAGGTGTTGCTTGCCACTTTGGTAAATCACTTCCACGTTGATTTGCCCACATCAAATAATTTAGACGAGCCCTTGAATTTACATGAAAACTTGTCTAAAACAAGAATTTTATTGACTTCGCCAATGTTTACTAAATTATTTAAGAATAAATTGTAAAACCGAGAAATGCTTCTCAAGTTAGAACGCAATATTTCTGATTTATCATCTGCATCAAGACTAAGAAACTTTCACATAAAGTAGAATTATTCTGTGTCGTTGCAGCAATAAATGTATTTCTAAACCGAATAATTTCCAACATAAAATTATCTATTTTACACCGTTAGCATAGGCACATGATCGTGTAGTCAGCCACGTCATAGACTTCTTGCTAAATCGCACATCTGAGACACCTATGTGTAAGAGATCATATAGTTATGTATAACTATGTGGAGTGGTCTGCCTAGCCTGTGTGTCGCCGGCCTTGCCGCCAGAAGGCCGTCCGCGAAAGTCGTACTGCGCAATTTAACTCATTAAATTGATTGATGTAAAATTTTATTTAATAGCACTTAGGTGGTGTGACTTTGATAGTGAGTCTTAATTTTGTTGCCGCAACATTATATTGCGGTTCGAGTTCAAGATTCCCGGGAACGATGGATGTTTTAATGCACTATGAGTCACTGTGACCGTTATACGCCTCTCTGAGTGGAAAGCTGTTTTCCAGCTCATAATAAAGTGGAGCCGAACAAATTATCGGAAAATCGAAAGATATTCATACAAGTCGCTTTATAGATGCTATCTTGTAAAACTTTATGCAAACTTTGCTTAACTACTATTAAATAGCTTTTACATAATGCCTAAAGGTCGTTAAGCGACTCGCACTTTTTGTAGCTTATAAAATCGAACATGGTTTACATTAAAATCTCATTTTGTCGATCTCAATAATCGAAATCGTACTTGTTCATTGGTATAACGGCTGTGAGGGACTCTCATTTGGCCTCTAGCGGTATCACTTTCAATTTTATTATGTTGGCGATACGGTTGTAGGTAGAAAGTGAACATGGTCATGAAGTGACGCGGATGTGAGCACTAGAGGTGTCCAGCTGCGCCGCTCAAGTGGCCGCGAGCTCCTTCAGATGTGCCGGCAATCATTGATGTTCGTGCACAGTTTTTTTAGACACACATTTCCTGTGTTTGTTTGTCTAAGTAGTCCGAAACATTGGTTAAACTTTCCGTTGAATAAATACATTAGCTATTAAACAAACACGTGTATATGCAGAGTACTGGATGTGGGTTGCAAATACGAGGTTTTTAATGTATGCAACGCTATCATGGCAGTTTTTGTATTCAATGTAAGCGCGTATACTGAAGTATTAACATTTGCCAAAGTCTTGTGACGTCATACAAACTCAATCAAACACTTCAGACACCATTAAATTCTTGTAACATGCAACTATCAAAAGGGTATTCGATTAAAACGTTCTAGGAAGGTTGATCATTTGATACCCAACTCGGTTTAATCAGGCAACAAACTATTATTTTTAATTTAAAAAAAAAATGGTCTCTACGGAATTTGAATCCCGTGTTCTGAGTTCAAAAAACATGAAGGCTGTTTATTTTTAGTGTCCGCGTTTTTCAATTAAATGAACCTTAATTTTGTTGATGGTGTAAAATAAAAAATCACAGAATTAAGCACAGTTGGCATTATCAAAATGATGGTCTGAGACGTGATTAATGAGATGTTGAATTCGCTGGTTCTAGGGTCATAGGGTTGCGTGTTCTTCTTTTTGCACATTCAATTTTAACCGCAAAAAACATATTTCAGAATCGTAATTATGATAGCATACACGGTTTATTAATTTAACTTTTGCTCTCGCAAATAAATGGGTATGCTGCGAACAGTTTCATATTTTACGAGAAGCGAACATTAATTTATGTTCCAGGCACTACTAACCGGTATTTTAACAAACACAAAGGATAGCTTGTAAATGAACGAGTTTAATATATCATGTGTTTGACACCCCTTTAACTTGAGCATTCATTCACCTGTCAAAGTTCATTCATCCTAACGATTTTGAAGATTAATGTTGTTTTGTAAACCCACATAGTGTGGACATAGATAAGTGGTTACTATCGTATCAAACTAATCCTTAGTAGCAAGCATCTATCATCGATAGTGTTCGTCGGAAATGAAACTCTATAAATATCGCGATAGCTCTTCGATTTGTGTTTTGAGTGCTTATCTCGCGTACTAGATCGTTTCTAGACCTTGACCAAGGATTTATTTGAGCCACAAATCTTTGAACAGACGTTAAAGGAGATGAACAAATCAAAACATTTGTGTTATTACTAATAGTTTGCATAGAAATCGAACGTCCAACACTTGATATTTAGAGACGATCGAACATTTATGAACGTGTTCTGGCTAATTAATAAGCGTTCTGAAAGTCATTCAGTAGGTGTTTTGCATAAATGTACATTAATTAATATAAGATAAGCATCTTTTTAATAATATAGCAAAAAAAAAAACGGCAATAAAAATAACAAAACCTATACCTAAGTAATATTTATATTATTTTATTGTCTGTCTGTTTATTAAAGTTCAATGTTCTAAAAAACTTACGAGTAATAATATTTAATCCTTGAACAAATATTGTGCAATACATAAAACAATCTCAATATCAAAGCTTTACAGAAAAGCTGCGTCTTAGCAGCGTCAGTGCTCCGATACGATTTGTAACTTTATAAGGAGCTAAACCACCCAGATGATTGTCGTGCGTCTAAATTAGGTCTTAAAATGATTGTCAGGTGACTGATCGCCATGATGTCATAACCCAACTCACTGCCACACCCTCGTTTGAAATGAGCCTCCGATTACAATCGGGATAATAACAAAGCAGTAAAAAAGAAAAAAAAAATTAAAAAAACGGGGTATTTGGCGGGTATTATAAAATACTTAACATGGTTCCACGTAGATCTGTTGGCAGTTAAATTTAAGCTAGCAACTACAGGAAGACTGCGACTTTTTTTTAAACACCGTATAGGTTGGAACTAAAATAAAAACTCTTTGGTAACTATTTGAATATAATGAAGCACATCCGTTGCGAGGCTATTAAGTTGTAAAACAAGAAAATTCTACTCTATTAGATACTTATTATGAAGACGTAATTGTTCAGTTATTGTTGGTCGTTGTAAAAAATAAGCGCAGACTATTAATATTATAATTATGTGTGTACTTATAGCAGATAAAGTAAGGTTATTGGCAGATAATCATAATGGCAGTGTAACTACGTGAGTTTCGTTGGATGATTTAGATAGTAGCTTATTTATAATACACTGGAATTAAACATACAGTTCAATCATCGTCAGGTGCAAAATTAATATTGGTGTAGGCAGAAATATTTTTTGTCTAACATCTATCATATATTTTAGATTTATTACAAATCTATCTATAAACATACATATTGCTCCACAGTTTACGTGATATTATCTTAATTCGATCGTGTACACTTGGACCTATAATTTCATGTTTCTTATCGACTCAATCGTTTAGAAAAAGGTTTGTTTCGAAGAAGAATAAATTTATATTACCCGCCCACGTGCGTAGCAAGCAATTAGTTTTTTTTATTACGTAGCACGTGAACTATAAAGAATGGCTAAAATTATACATCAAGCCGACATGTCGATTTAATTTGGATTAATTGTAATATTGATTAATAGTTGGAATCAAACCTACAAAAAAAAATGTGACAGCTGATTTTTTATAGTATTTTGAAACCTGTCCTAATTGCTGTAATATTAAAAACATAACCTACATACATTAATTTTAAATAAAAAACGTCTTGTTTTCAGCCATCTAAAATATTGCATTTGTCAAAATCGCTCTACGCGCTACGAGCCTACGACACGTCTAAGCTACGAAAAAATGGTAATCGGAAAATTAACA
The DNA here is from genome assembly GCA_963082995.1 of Noctua comes. Classification (NCBI taxonomy): domain Eukaryota; kingdom Metazoa; phylum Arthropoda; class Insecta; order Lepidoptera; family Noctuidae; genus Noctua; species Noctua comes. The sequence continues at coordinate 8,239,867 of OY720280.1, read as the reverse complement.
TTACAATTTTTGTACCGGAGTAATTGTCGACCATATTTCATGACAAGGTACTCTTATCACTTAAATTCTGACCGATCAATCATTAACATATCTACCTACATGTGTCTACAATCATACTAATTAGTACTAATTACAATGTCAAAACACATAAATAAATGTAACCGCGCCAAAAACTACGCCCACTTTCATTCGGTAGTTCAGTTTTCACTAACTCGTCTAATTTATGCAAATTTTTTGCAACAGAGTCAAATCAAGGCTTGGTTGTGGGTCATAAAGCATATAGCTATGAATAAAATAAACAAATTTTAATATTTTAAGCGGTAGACTATTTTTATATTCAGCGATATAATATCATAGTAGTCGATTAGTAATAAATCGTTAAATACATCATTAGGGCTTATATATTTATAGCTGTCTATTTGTCAACCGTTTAGTTCGAGATGACGTGAGACGCGCGTGCGCACCTGCCCGCCATGCTCGCGTTGCCCCGCGGCATCAAAAGCTTTACAAGTCATCTGTCGATGACCCACTAGCTAATAATACTAACACTAGGTGTCATCAACCGACTATTTTTAATGTACGAAGTATATTTTTAATTATCTGTAACGATAGAGCTCTGCACCTGGATTTTCTTTGTCATCGTTCTCATTTTATTCTGAAGCGCGCTGAATATGTAAACGTGCAGCTAAAATGGGTAGGATTAATAGATTTAGGATGCTTGGGGATTTAAAATTGTAATTTTGAGCTCAAATGCATGCTCGGCTTCCCTGAATTTTGTTTTGAGTTGCCGATCGCTAAAAATAGTAAAGCTCCAGCGATATCTCCCAGAACATGATTCGTTTGATTATAAAGCACGTTATAAATTCAAAGGTTTTCAATGCTAGATGAAATTACCTAGATTAACATAAGTGTGTTGATATAACATATGAAGGCATAAACGGTCCAATCAATAAAGCATGTTTTATTGCAAATTTATGCCAAATACTTGTCAATAAATGGATAATCGTCGAAAAGTAATTAACTAAACACTAGTTTTCGAAACCTGAAGCTGACTGGCCGTCACTAAATCATAGTTTCACTTTCCATTAAGTTCATCTATAAATAAAAAATAAAAAAATTGAAGTGTCTGTTTGTAATTTCTGACGGAACTTATAACAAAAAAAATTGTTTAATTTTTGTCTGTCGGCTTGTCAGTCTGTCTGTCTGTTTATTCCGGCTAATCTCCGAAACGGCTGGACCGCTGTTTACGGGACTTTTACAGGCAGATAGCTTATGTTGTAAGGAATAACTTAAGCTACTTTAATTTTAGAAAAAATAAATGGGTTCCGAAAAAAAAAAAAACCGGTTCAAATAGGGAAGTAATGATTAAAAAAAAAATCACGCGGACGAAGGTCGCGAGCGACAGCTAGTCGTCAAATATGAAAGTTAATGTACGACAGAACTTTATTGTAAACTTGAGGAAAGCTTACATAAATTATGAATGAAGCTTTCAAAGACTCCACGGCAAGATTTTCATGAATTAAGTATCGGAGACGACAAAGCGTTTAGAAATGAAATTGAATGAAAATGACATATGAATGATAATTCTAGGCTTCATGAAAATCTTGACCTGCAATAAAAGCAATTTACGCAGGTTATTTACCAAAGTCAATTTCCATAAATAACTTCCACAGAAATCTAGAATTATTTTAATGACCTAGCTAAATGGTTTTGTTAACATTTTTATTGCCTACTTTTAATAAATAATGCTAAAATATGTATTTGTAGCTCCGGTTAAAACCGCAGTCTAAAATTTCATTATGTTAATTATCAATTAAAACATCGAAAAATCATTATGTATCAATTAAAACATTGTTCTAGGAAAAATCTACAGCAAGAAAAAAGTATTTAAATCTTTATTTTATTATGGCAAATGAGTGGTTTTTATCAGAGACGTTCTATTTACATAAATTAAATTTAGAAAAACAAATATATAAATGTCGAGACTATATACCTACAATTTCTTTCAGTCTTGGGACACAAAAAGTCGCGGAAATAAAAGCTAGAATAAGCAGTACCTATAGTTTAGTTTCTTAGCTATTGTATTTTAGGACTGATCATTTTTTTTGTTCCGTAATTATCATTAACACTAGAAACGGGATATTTACTATGTTCCATGTGTTGTTGTTGTTTTATGTGTGTTGTAACTTCAGTTTATCCGTGATCATGGTGCTTGCAACAGCGCCGAAATATCGGGAACTCAAATCAATCAGTAAACATGGTAAATATCCCGTTTCTAGTGTTAATGATAATGTTAGTGACCATGATAGTTTAAAATCTTAGTTCCGTAATTGTCCTACGGGAATACATTACCGGGATAAAAAGTATTCAATCTTTTTTTTTTTCGTAATAGCATCTCGCAGGTTGATGAAGCTGGTTTCTGCTAAACTGGACTATACTGTGGGGCCTTGAGGAGTGTAAGGCCTCCAGCCAGGGGCAAAAGTATCCTATGTGGGGTGAAGGTACTTGTTCTCCCAGTCTTTACGATCATTTTTTTGTTCTAGACCATACCTGGGAACCTTCTAGTTACGGAGATATTGGGGATCAGAGTTCCAACATTTTCACAAGTTTTTTTTTAAATACATGTTTTTAATGTAAGATCTTTACTTTACACGCCTCCATGACCCCCGTACTATTCGATCCATCCATCAGCACAATGCTTTGAGTGCTTTCCATCGAGTCCTACCTTAAAACGTGACTTTACACCCCAAAAAAAAAAAAGTCGTTTCCCAGCAATAATTTTTGCGTAAAGTTACTTAGTTTGATGTACAGAATGCTTGGTTGACGGCTATGTGAAGGGTCTGTTTACACCCTGTATAAACTATCTGTGTGCCAAATTGAATCCGTTCAGTAATGATTGCGTGAAAGAGTAACAAATATCCATATATCCTAACAAACTTTCGCATATATGATAGTGGTAAGATAAAATGTTGACTGCCTCGTCGGTCTAGTGGCGCAGGCAGACTACTGAGCATGAGGTCCTGAGTTCGATTCCCAGGCCGGGTAAAGTGTTATTGGGTTTTTCCATCAAGAATTTGAAGTCGTCGTGTCGTTGTGTGTGTTGTTTTTTTGGAGTCTGGATTTGTGCCCGGTTGACGGCAATAGGGTCGCCCCCTATTACCTACATGGAACTTAAAAACATAACTGGCGAAATATAGGTGTTTTATTAGGTACACCTCTGCCTATCCCATCTGGGATTACAGGCGTGATGTTATGTTATGTTTATTAGTTATCTGTTTAGTAATTTGCGCGAGACTTCAAGAAATGATAGATTGATACGTTAAGCTTATAGAAACTGCTATTCTGAACACAAGAAAAACCAAAAAATACTTATCGGTGAATGAACTCTGACATCTGGCGACTGATTTGTTCACATTAATTTGTTATCATTAGTTAGTTTCTAATGTTACCTACCTACTAACCTAAGGCCAATACCTACTACCCAGTCTCAATAAAATTGGCGCCATGTATGTTAGGCTAGTTTTTGGGCGTCTACTCTTGTCCTCTACTCTTATAGCTATCCACATAAATACTCAAAAGCTCACTACATTTTCCTATTTTTTTTTTATCACACTAATGTAAGAATTACTTATTATCAAATTGAAATAAAAATAAATTATTAATACTCGGACGTTTATTCATGAGCATGGTGCTTGCAACAGCCCCGAAATATCGGGAACTTATAGAAAACAGTAAACATGGTAAATATCCCGTTTCTAGTATTAATAATAACGTTAGTGACCATGATAGTTAAAAAATAAACTTATTGAATTAATAAGACAAAGGAAAGAAATCGCTGTTAATCTTTGCTAAAACCCAGTTTAGAACCAATGGCAAAAAAGAAGTGTTACAATGCAAGCCGAGATCAAAGGTTCGAATCTTGCACAAAGTAAAAAGACCATGACGACGGTCCACACATGCCAAGGTAGGGTCTACGTAACTACGTATAGGTCGTAGGTACCAACATAATTTAATTTGTTTGCCTGATTGATTTGGTGAATTCCTGGTACCTACTGATCGGTTTTGTGTCGAATATATTTTATTGCACAACTTCACGCTGCTGAGGCACAGACTTTGCGATTCATCTTGCATTCCGTGTATTTATATCTGACGGTAAAATTAACGATTTAGCCGTAGACATAAAAAGTTTGGACATTTGACTAGTGGACGCATCATTTGGCTAACTTTGGTTTTGTTTTACTGTGTTCAAATGAATGCTAAACATTTAGATAGACCCTTTTTCCAATCACGAAGTTACAACTAACTTGTTGGGTGTTTTCGTTTCCAGCTAAATGCTGTCGTATTTTATTTTGGGACACTGATAAGGGCCAATACCTTTTGTATGCTCAGGCATCAATTAAAGCCCTAAATCCCTCTAAAAAGTACAGGACACCGGCAGGCAATTTAAGATAAAATCGAAAATAATCTTGACAAAACAAAACGTAAAGTGCTGATCAGTAGTGATTTTTGCTTTGAAGCTCAGAATACCCACAGCAGTAAAATCTTTTAATAATTTACTACAGCTTAAAGGGATATCACATGAGTCAGATTATCCAGTGTTGTTCATTGATGACACTAAGAATCCTAAGTGACCCAAAGAAGTAAATCATACTGCCTCAATATATTCCATCGCCAGTTCGCCTAGCAATAATTTGGTGGACATTGACACCCACCGGGTGCGGTGGCTAAAAGTTTCATTGTCTTTAGTAAGGTCGAAAGTTGTTCCCAAAAATATCAGCGAATATAAACACTAAAGTTTGGTGCTATCGCACGCAGAGGACGTATAACATCGACCAATCACTGGAGAGATTAGAGACGCGGTGTGGATTTTAACTAATGTGATTGGTCGATTCCCACACGTCTCCTCTTTGGTGAAAATCATAGCCAGTATACTCACAAGTCCATCACAAGCTGACAGCGCAATACTGGACGCGGGTTGGCCTCTGACGGAGCCGGTGTAGTGGCACGAAGTCCAGTTGGCGTGCGGGTGTTCCCGAGTTCGACTGCCTACACTGTGGCGCTCGATCACCATCGCAGGCGTGATGAACGTTACTGATGGCCTGGAACAAAGAAGTTTTATTAACTGATGTGATGGTTCTAAGGACTTGAAGACTTATCTGCTTAGCCTTTGATAGGGTACAGGCGTCATGTTATGTTAAATGGAACATTAATTAGACCTTCTCATTAGACCTCAACAATTCCAGCAATTCGCATAGTTCAAATACTGTAAAATATTTGCACGTTTCCTCGTTTTTAGTTTGCTGATGTATTACCCTTGTAGGATTATAACGACATAATTGGGATTCTCGGCCGGAAGGCGCGCCTTATTCGACGAGGTCCAAGCAGATTACCACCAGCTCTCAGCTCAACGCCGCGAGCCTCGGATTCTTGCGCGCGCCGCACAACTATGTGACTACTCCGCAAATAAAGCAAGAATAAATTAGGTACATGCAAACTATACTTAGACAACAGATGATTCTCGATTGTTTATGAAACTAAGTAGTGTGATTAACATTCCGGCAGAGCGCCGTTCTATCGTTATTTTCGTGTGGATCGTTCGATTTGTTTTATTTTTGCGTTCAACTAACAATCGAACATTGAAAAACTCCAGCCGATGTGGCTATAAATTCAAACTGCGGTTAATCGCATATCGTCCAAGGAATCTGTCCACTATGGCGACGGCCGCGACGACCATAAAAAGTAGATTTCGCACTGGCACACGGTCAAGATTTATCGGACAGTATGGACCGGCCTTAGATACCAGGCAGAATGCTGCAATTGTGGAATGTAACGATATATTAAGCGCTGAAAAAGGAAAGGATATACGGCTGCTCACTGCATTTGTAACTAACCGACCTTTATGTCCTATTTTATTGACTGTAAGTGACAATAATTTATGAGTCAGTAATTGGCGTTGAATAATTTTATTAATGGTTGTATTCGGTCAACAACCTGCAGATTACGTAACGGTTGATAATAATTGCTGAATTAACGTAAGTTTCAATGAAACATGGCAACACACATGCGCGTGTCGTCCACTCGGCGCCGCTAAGCTAACACGGGACAAGTGCTGTTGTTTTTAGTTGTTGTGGGCATTATCAGCCTTGGGGCGCGGGCTGTCGATCAGAAGCAAACAGTTCGAGTGGCGAGTACGGCACTGAGCACACAGATAAGGCTCATTACGGCAATTAGTAAAGGTAAACACAGTCGCCCTAGATATGTGTTGACACAATTGTCTCTGTGTGTCTGTCTCCGCACACTCCGCAACTAGATATACCAGCCTGTCATAATTGACGATTGATTGTTTCAAACGGTAAAGGAGTGCGTGCATTATGGCGTAACATTGTTGAAAAGTTAACGTATTGACTACAATGCGCGATTTGCATGTCAACATCATTTAGTCCGATACAGTCTGATAGCTTCCAAATATTTGGGCGCTATATCATTTTATAGCCATTCAATTTGTTTTGTATTGGAGAGGTAGCAACCTGTTAATTAATTCACGTCCTCAATTAAAGATAATGTATGTACCTTCACAAGTGATATCGTGCGATGCTCCTTGTTTGCATACAAATTAATCAGCAATGTAAGTGTTAACAAGTTACTTACGCGATCACTTTTGTTCCAATAGAGCCTTTTAAATTTTTCTTCAGTATCTATAGTAAGTCGCTATTTCAATTTACAATAGGTATTTCATTCACAAAAAGGAAATAATAATATAATTCAATTAATTTAATATCTATTTTTTATCTAATGTCTAGAAAAATGGCGCTAAATGGGTAATTTACGTAACATTTAAAAGCTGGTTTATGGTGATTAGACCAGTTTGTAATGTATACGTGTATCCTTATATGTGGCAACACAGGCGCCGAAGCGAGACCTTACGAGATAAACGCGCTATAGACGCCTAATAGCTGCGATTAACATGCAAATATATCTGAAATACTATCATTATATCGCCTAATGTTGATAGTACTGTGTAGTTCCCGTCTGAAGAATAGGCCACCTACACATTTCGTAGATCTTATAAGATGCCAATAAAGAATTGCGTTTACGAACGTTCGTTTTTCAAAATAACCATCTCATGCGAATTCCATGTTTGTGAAGCTTGCTGATATTATCAACCATGTACTTAAATACCTAGTTCCATCAACTTTCACCTATTGATACCTACACAGCCAAGAAATTAAGTATTTATCGTTACTTTGTGTAACTACCCACGCTCTCGACGATCAAAGAGCACTTTTACGAGCGTTTTCAAAAGAAAATCTGTAGATAGGTGGCTTTCTCAGAAAACTACTAAAGAACATTTTCTTCATCTATTTATAAATTAAGACGACTAACATGGTCCTTTTAAACGCTGCAATAGCGTAATTTCAAGATGTTTAACATTCACAGGTGTCATGGGTCATTTGAAAATGTCATCGCGAAAGCATTACAAAACTAAATGAAGGCAAAGGTAGGTGTTGGCTTTTGTAGTACCTTTAGCATTTTCTGAGGTAAGTAAGAAACGTTCCGACGCTCCCTTGCCGACACTAAATAAAAGAGTAAAACTAAAAACGTATTGTTTTGACTCTGCTGTTGCTTTCGCATCGTATCGGGTATCGCACGGTGATGTATACAGCGTGTGTAGATATAAATCTCTCAGAGCCCTGTGGTTTCGGCGCCCTGCCGTGCGAAACCTTTATTTTATTACAGCCTCTTACGAGTTCCTTGCTCTTGAACTTGCAATGCGTTTTAGCAACAAGTGAAACTATAATAGTGCCTGTCTGCGGCCTGCGACTCATTTTGTTACTTCATTTTACCTCTCGAAATAGAAACTCCTACGCAGATATACGGCACCTGCGAAGGTGGGTCTTATGTGTATTTTAATAAGATAAAACTACCATTTAGACTAATGAAGGCAGGATTAAAATCATATCAATAACATATAAATTAATTAAAGCGAAGCTATTTAATCTCAATAATCACATTCAAACATCAAATAAATCATAAAGCTAGTCCTAATAAGGAACGCTATAAAAGTTTTGATCTCGTCGCAATTACACAAATACCTACAAATTGTTATGCAAATCATTTGAACCTAACGACTTGGCACGGAGAACCTGTCTGATCTCGCGCCGTGTCGATGTTACCAATGCGAAAATTTATTATCGATGCCCCCAATTTACCAACACCGGTGAAATTTACAACAATCATTAGACCGCTTTGGAGCGATCACTTGTCCAATTTTACACGATAAAAATATTAACAGCGATCGGCAGGGCAAGCGATAACGGCCGCAATTTTCGAAATAACCTTCGCAACTGGTATTATACAAGTTTCTACTAAGCCATAAAATGTTCCAATAAGGCATTTATTTGTACGTACTCGAATTACTCGAGCATTTTTCCTCTTGTACCCTTAACTGTGTACTCCGAGTCGACAACAACAGCCAACTAAATTATCTGCGATAATTACTCGTTAAGTGTTTGGCAAATAGCATTCGCTGTTCACAATCTTAATTCGCTGCTATAAACTCTTATAATTCGATAAACCTAATGGACTGTATATAAATTAGAAATTACGACAACTATTACTATTTTAATAGGGTGAAAGGAGCAAAGCCTATATCGTTTTATTGCACGGTAATAGTTATTACAAAATACTAAGATTTTATGATAATGTAAACCTAAAAAAAGATATTATTATAGAATGAAGAGTACTATATTATTAATTGAACTTTTAACGGGAGGTCTATAATGCTGCAATTGTTAAGGCGATGAGCACTTTTGTCTTTGGATTTTTTAAAGATTCGAGTCGCACTTTGCAATCGTTCGATTTATTTCAACTAAAGTCAAGATAACGGGAAAATATAAGACTAATCTACATACCGCTGAATCATTCGAGATCTGTTCCACGTAGACCCATATATCACATGTTAACAGTAAGCATATAACATTATGTATACAAAAATAGTTCAGGCGTTTGATCGCTGTATACATAAACAATGTTTAACCTTGGCCTTACTCATATAATTATCCAGTTCAAGAGTAACAGAGTCATTTCATACGTTAACGGTAATGTTTACAGTTCTCAGAAAGGCATCTTTAGCTGTTTCAGGAAAATATGTTACTGATTAAATAAAACTATCAACTTCTTAAACGTTTTTGAAATTGTGATAGTGGATTTTGAATTATTTCAGTTAATGTACACAGGTTTTCTTGGCTGAATCTTCGCCAGCCACCGTATGTTCATATAGCATAATTGACAGATTGCATTAAACACTCGTTTTTCATTTATTTGGGTATTACTATATTCGGTGCACGCTCCCGCTACGTAGGGTCACGTTGTGCAATCCTTGCAATATTCATCGTTCATTGTATTACAATAATTGCCACATAAATATGTATGAATTGAACTTCGAAGACCATACAGCAACTTTCAAACTGTCGAGTTTTTGTCCCCAGCACATTAAAAATGCATGAGCCCAGCGTCCCAGTTGCTGAATAAGAAGAAATTCGACGAGGTCGCGCGGCCCGCACCCCAGTCTGTCAAGTTTGGTGACAACTGTCTGCATTAAGGTGATCATGTGTGTTTTTTTATTATCAATGGAACGGTACCGAAAAGAGACCGCCTTAGGTACTTATTGGCGGTTTTTCATTATTTATTTAGAAAGTGTGAGCTTATTTAAAAAGGTAGGCTGCAATCAAGTCGGTGTGCGTAGGTGCAAAAAGTGCACGGACAGCTTCTAGCTAGTGTTGCGTTCACACGACTCACGAGTGCGAGTGATAGCGACGCTTCCGCGAAACTATTGCGCGGCGAAAACGCGACCCGATGCGTCCGCGCAGCTTTGATTATACGCTGACCGCTGCACAAACAACAAGATAACATATCACTTCTTTTTTTATGGCAGTCAGTTGCCAGCTGCTTCTATGTAAAGCACAAACCTCTCTTTGTAATTAGATTTGTCTCATTACCTCGGTGCGGCCATAAATCAATACGTCAGGCTACTTATGAAACAGCAACTTTAATAGCTATAAGAGCATAATTATCTACTCCTTATCGGTAACTATAAATTAATTGGACACAGAACTCGAATTATGTGCAATTTTACTCGACATGGTCAAGAGGAAAAGGGGCTGTCAGTCTTCTTTTAGGGTTATGGCAATTTTAACAATATGCACCGTTTGGGTTGATGTTGCAAACGCGAAGATGTCGGTGGCTGTGATGTAATAGTTTAGCAATAAATGATAATAATCTTGGTCTCGGTGCAAGTGAGCAAGGGTTTATCTATTTCGAAAGAAATAATGAGTGGTTCATGTATCTGATCCCGTGTGCATAGCCTACGTTTGGGATTGCGTTAGTCGATGGCCGATGGCGACATTACTGCTGAGTGTATTGCGTAAGCTCGACCACCTCAATTAATCAAACTAATATAATATTGTAGGCATATATCGATGCTGATGCCGTATGAATATAATGTGTGCAAAAAACTAAATGATATTTGAATGTGTCTCAATGATGTCTGGTCTGGATAAGGGATAATTTCATTTCCTGTTTGGGTTTTTTTTTGGTGAGATTAGATTGATTTGATAAGATAGGCTAAATAGTGAATTTTTTACACCATCTTTATAAGTATTGCGAAATAAGCACGACTTTGATAACATTACACACTATAATAATCGTAAACTATTCCCCGAGAAGTAAGTACATAATCGAACTCCATGTTCACGAACAAATTTAATTTTATTAACTATCTAGTGTTTCATAAATTATTAACACTATTCGGCACAGGAATGCTGTTATGCCTTCCAGATTTGGAATTCATTATATCTAAGTTAAGATAAAACAAGCTTTAAGCTCGATTAGGAAAACTAAACATTATTTTGCCGCTGGTAACACTAACAGTAGTTATTGATTTATTACGGCAACATTATCTAAAAGAGTAATCAACCGAGATCAAATCTTGGTCTTTTACATCTTTACTACCATAAGCGTCTGTTTAGTGGAAAATATAATTGTATGAATTTAGTAGTCACGCCACCTGCTTGGTTGTCTCTCAATTTATCATTGTCTCTAATGGCTATATTATTTACTGCCAGTTAGAAAAAAAGTCTAGAAAAAAACGATTGTCGAACAAGGAACATAGAATGTCGTATGTTTATGTCTGCGAGCGAAAGGCCGGAATATAGTAGGTGCGTTTCATTATACGTTGTGTGATTTATAGTCTGTCCGACAAAGCCAATAAATTGAACTATTACAACTAATTAAATTAAGATAAGGAAATGTCTTTTGATTTATTATGTGACAGAAAGACCTACATTTGCTAGATTCTAAACACAATCTGTTACGACGTTTTTGTATTTCCGACTATTTGACACTGCATTCTAGTTTTATACTAAAATATTTTTTCTCAGTAAAGTATAAACATTAGTCAGTGTTTGGGATACAAGTTTTGCTGTAAAAATGTACGGAAATAGCCTTCGAAATTTATGAGCTCGAGTAAGTAGTGCGTGCGGTGGGTTAGGCGCGGGGCCAAGTACATGTCCGAAATTAATATCTTGTATCCAATACCTATGATCAACATCGACCGTTCAGACCTAATTTCGTACTCCATTATTGGTCCTTTAGTACTGAGAGCATTTAAAGACTCCAAAGATTTGAAGAATCGAGTTAGTTTTGGGCTCTTTAGTTTTTGATTTTATATCGAAAATCTTTTCTTTGAAATAGCGGTTCTCCGCAAAAAGAATGCCCAGTGTTGTCATCGTCAGCACAAAAAGATATAAAAGTGAAAAAGTCAACACAGTAACAAGATTACAAGCAGCAATACAAAAAAGAAATGTATGCCAAAAAACTTGTGACTCACCGATCCAGATGCTCGATGGTAGACATTTAGGAGCTGATATAATTATTTATAGCACCAATCTAATACATTAGATCTCAAGACTGAGCAGAAACAACAAAATCCGTTACGACAGTCAAATAAAAGATACGCCAAATAAATATCAAAAAACGTCCTATTATAACAGTAGATTGTTAATGCGATTAAATAAATAAAGACTAAAATAAACAAAGAGCCATTTGTTTAACTACTGGTGATTCTGTTGCCGGTAGCGACAGCAGTATTAATGCTGCGTCAGACGCACATCGGGCAGATTTACTAAGATTTATGTGCATAGTCCTCGGAAACGCGCTCAGACCGTCTCAAGGTTAATACTTATTAAAATCACATCATTCCAGACAGAAGAAGATATTGTTATGGATTTTTACGGAACTGCAAAAGGTTTTGACATTTTGCAGAGCTCTTAAGCTTCCAAACTGTTAATCTTATTTGATCTGAAAGACCAAAACCAATCTGTCCTTGTGTGTATCCTGCCGACCTCGCTTAGCTGGGCATGTCCTAATTAACAGAGACTTTCGCTATAACGCTTCCAGATCGGTCCTGTAGATTGTTGGCGCCTGCAGACACCTTGAGCACGATTCAATTCCTTAAAACTATATTGAAATCTCTCCTTTGACTTCCTCATAGGAATCACGATTACAGACCCAACATATATACAACGTGTAACAGAATAAACGCAAGACCTCTCGTGTGGTGTCTCAGACCATGAAACTGAACAACTTTTGTTCTATGACTTTTGGAAATTCATAACTTTTTTTTTAGTTTTACCATACATGTGGATCAGCTGATTGCGTCCGTTCCTATTGAAAGTTTTTTTTTTTTTGCGAATTTCAAGAACTCGTAGAACAAGAGTTATTCAGTTTCATGGTCTGAGACACCACACGACAGGTCTTGCGTTTATTCTGTTACACGTTGTATAGATAACGTTTACATTTCTATTACGCAGACTAGTTTCCACGCTCATCAAAATTCATACATACAATAAAGATTTGCTTCCTAATATGTATGATTACGATACCGGCCTACAGATGGCCATAATTCAACTTGATTGATTATTTCAACTTCATTTTTTTACAGCCAGATAAGTGGGCGTACAAAAACAAGAATACAATCAGGTGATAGAATTAAACCTACCTGTACATGAAAGCATAATGAAATAAGTCAATGATAAGGGAGATGATAATTATGTCATTAGTGGTAGTTTTGCTCTGAGATAAACGAGACGTCGATGTAGCCCAGAACGATAGCGAAGCCAAGTTCAAACATTGCAGAAGGTCGATCCGCGATAGGCAAAAACAAACTATGTCAGTCCAGTCGGCAACAGAGAGCGGCGCAAGCGCACGCTTACTCTCTTATCTATTGTGATACGTCTGATGCCCGAATTTCACATGGCCCGGGTTATCGCTGCGAGATACGACAATCCGAATCATGTTCTCGTGTAACCTTGCTATGTTTAATAAAAACGTTAGGATAGGTTTTTTGTAGCATGAAAATATGCACAGACAATCCACGATAATTAAATAGATTTTCCTCTTGTTGAAAAAGATTTAATCTTATAAGGAGCGGCAATCAATTGCCCTCTTGTGTATTTATATGCAACGTTGCACTTGTTTTTGTAAAATACAAGTCAAAGATTATCTTGATCTTTTTGTTAAATCCATTTACTTAGATACGTATTAGAATTCTTCAACTATTGGTTTCCTGATTTCAATCAAGCATATAAAAAAGGTTAACTTAAAAAAGATTAGAGGGCACACCAAATTAAAATCTATTTGATTTTAATTCTTTGGTTTTTCTTCTCTAAACTCTGAGGCAAATACCAAAACAATTTTCGTTCAGACAAGTGAATCCGCGGGTTCAGTTAACATTGTACGATCAATGTACTCTTTGATATCGCTTGTCCAATGCCCGTGAACTTCAGCTGTATCTGTGTGTACTCCAGATACTGTCACAGACATAATCTTATCTATTTAAGTAATAGAAGTAACTACACAAGTTTAAAAACAAGTTGATTTTCGCCATCTGTTTGGTCCGCTTTGAGTTTAACGACATATACAAACAGTATGTTTTCTTTAACTTTGTTATTTTTGCAAAAATATGGAAAGATTTAACATTGCATGTTAGTTTAGTGTTTTTATTACTGACAGCTTGTTAATCTTTTTGGGTTTATCACTGTTTTTCTTTGTTCTTAAGGAAAGAATACAAAAGTTTTAACGAACTTAGATATAAACATCCAAATTTTAATAAATCATGGCGTTTTACTCGTATTGATTTTTGATTTATTATATAACTGGCTATACTGTCTGTGTGTTTAAATAATCCTACCTACTAATACAGGTTGTAAGTAGACCCTTCACATCGCCGTCAACCACGCATTCTGTACATCAAACTAAGTAACTTTACGCAAAAATTATTGCTGGGAAACGACTTTTTATTTTTGGGGTTTAAAATACACGTTTTACGGTAGGACTCGATAGAAAGCACTCAAAGCATTGTGCTGATGGATGGATTGAATAGTACGGGGTCGTGGAGGTGTGAAAAGTTAAAATCTTACATTAAAAACATGTATTTAAAAAAAAACTTTGTGAAAAGTTGGAACTTTGACCCCCAATACCTCCGTAACTAGAAGGTATGGTCTAGAACAAAAAAATGATCGCAAAGACGGGGAGAACAAGTGCCTTTCGGCTACGTTAAGGGTCTATTTACAAACTTTATGTTACTTGTATGCCTTCAAAGTAGATACACTCATCTTGTCCTCTCATCCATCCCTACTGTGGAACGTTGTCCAGTATTATGGTCTTAATCACCACCTAAGACATATTGCACATATTTGGTTACACCCTGTATAAAACTGGTCTAGAATCAATGTACTGAGGCATATGTCTAGCAGTGATAGGCCGAAATGGTGATGTTAGTGCTGTGAAAATTTTTCGTTAACTCTAGTAAAAGATTCTTACCTCAGGTCCAGCCTGAGTTCCTTGCCATCAACGGTAAGGTTGTAGTGCACGACGTGCGGCTGATGCTGCTCCGTATGATGAAGGTCCCTCCTTGCGCGCGCATGCCCATGCGCATGTGCATGGTCGACGGCGTGAGAGACCAGCTCGCCGTGACTCGTCACCTTCACTGGGTGCACTAGTTGCACTTTCGACGTGTCCAGGTGTCGATGGGAGTAGATACCTGAAGAAGAAAAATAGTATCTATGAATCCAAATAGGATAGGACCATGGGAAATTTCTGAAATCATCAATTTTCTGTAAAACCAAGACTCCATTTATGTTCTCTATTTCTGTTTTCTACTTAGGTACTTGTTGTTAGACTGAAGTGTAGTCCTAGTTTTAAACTAATATTTGAGATAATTATATATTAGGTGTCTGATGAGATGACGAGTAATAGAGAAGTATGGAAGAAGAAGACATGCTGCACCGACCCCAAATGAATTGGGATAAGGGCAAGAGAATGATGACGATGATGATTTGAGATAATTATAGTTCAATTTTGTGGGAATTACACCCATATTGTCCAAGTCTCATTTAATGTAATTTAAAGATCGAATTACTCTGGAGTGTTTTTTTCAAAAATTAAATTTGTCCTTCGAGCCGGATATCTCAGTTTTAAGATGTTGCCAGGAAGAGTTGATGGTCGAAAATGTTGACTGATTGAAACGCTCTAAGAAGAAAAAGTATGATAATAATGTACTCCCATATGTTACTTCCAATGCGTACTGAAGCTATTACAGCATTGTTTGTGTTTGTAAATCTTACGCACCGGGATGGAAATAGCTGTTGGAGTAACGGTTGGCGTTAACGATGAAAGGGTTATACGCACTATTACGTACGTAAATAAAAAGTGTATATTTATTGTGATAACGATCGTAGTAAGTAAGAACGTATGGGTTTTACCAGTGATTATACAAAAAAGGTATATGAGTAACAGTTAAATAAAGACGCTTCGTAAACGGACTAAAGGAACTGTGAAGAAGTCTTAATTTGTCCTATTGTCATATGTAGGAAACTGATGAAAAGATTACATGAGTCAATTAACAACTTTAGTCTTCAAGTCTAAGTTCCATGAAATGCATCATAAATTCTCAAAACTAGCAGCGATAACCTAGATTTCAGTCATAATATTGACGGCGTTGCTGTTTCGGCTCGCCGGGATATAATGACGTTGCTTTCCCGAAACAACGGAAATTCAACAAACAAAATGGTCAGACAATAACCTGCCGGCTTTGCTGACGGTAGTAAATAAATAAAAGTCGTACGTGCCCTGTTGCAAGCAAAAAATCGTACCATATTAGTATTAGGACACCTTTTTTCGCTCAGCATTTTGCTCAACAAATCTAATTTTAGAGGCTATAAAATAATTTCCTAATTGTTATTAACAGGATGCGTCTTGACATTTAAACTTTTTTTTTGTTTTGAATTAATGTCAAATTAAATTCCGATTAAGTTATTTTAATTATTTTAATCAATACAAAAATAAAAATCTAGTTTTGTAATGTATAATAAATACACAATGGAACGTTAACAACTCCTCACGTAGAATGAGCGGAGGGCTTTAATGGCATTGTATTTATGAAGTAATGTTGTTCCCTGCGCTTGCGTCTTCGGCCTAAACGTGGCGCCATCTCCGGGCGCCACTGCACTCGTACTTTTATATCTCATAGCGATTAACGCCTTAATTATACACCAACAGCATTCCTCTAATAAATTATGATGACATTTCATGCATTAAATAATTTGTTTTTATAGATTATTTTTCCAAACTCATTTCCATTGCTTATTAAGTTAAGAAATGAGTTTGGAAGATGGTCTCTTATTTTACCGTCCTAATTTTTGGGGTACATGGAAATAATGTTAAAGGGATACCCTATAGAGAATTAACATGAAAATTAACACTACATTCCACAGCCAATATAATAATATGATTCTTAGTCAAGAAGGAAGAATGTGTCCCACAATGATCCATGGCGTCGAGCCCGTAACATAACCCCGTGGCGAGCTAGCCTGACACGTTCCTAGACAACGAAGTTCTCGGTAATATGTTCAATTTTTCATAGATAATCATAATTACTAGCTTATCACTCATCATATGAACGATTTCATATGAAATCTGTGTGCTTGGTCAGCGACGGAGCGGCGCTAGACACTCGACACTCGCTGACTGCTAAGGCCACACAGGTTCTACTTGCTACTCGTGTTTTTCTCTCTCCATATTAGTCTTCCGAGGCCCATATATAAATGAATTTAATTAAAGTAAAAACTACAATTGTTCAAACCTTAGCTGGTTTAAGTGCTCCCCTAGTCGATAAATGGATTAATAGAGTGATAATTTTCTTAGAACTTGCCTTGAAAATTGTTGCTCAGGCGATGTTTAATTGCGCGAGTTTTTTTGCGAAAACCAGAATTTTATTAATACATCCGAATTTTAAATAATACAGCATGTAAGAATTTGCTGTTATTATGTTTTTCTGGAAATAAAAAGTAGCAATTCTGAATTATCAAAACGATCTTTAATAAATGAATCGTAATCAAAGCCCAATCTTTTTATTATAGTCATCATAGTATCCAATGTACATTATTAAAGTTATAATAGGCCGAGTTTCCATAAAGTAGCCGTAAGCTACGTATTCGAGTAGGTAGGCTACATCTATGATATGAATCTAAAACCAATAATGTTAGTGTTGTAATGAGAGGCGTGGGCTGAGTATTTCACCGTCGCTGTTGTTATGCATGGCTGCAATTACTGGTAATTACAGTGCGTAGGTACCGCCCCCTGCCGGGCGACAACAGAGCACATCACTACGTTATGAATGGATGAACTTAATAGCCTCAGCTTTTATATCTCTTCTATTTTATTTTCGTTTGATAAAATTTCTTGAATCGTGATGAGTTTACAGAAAAAATATGACCTGACATGATAATTCGTTTAGCGAAATAATGTGTAATCATAGCAGTGTGGAATACATTTAAAACTGATTACCTACCGTACTTTTCTATGTATGCTGAGAATGAGTTGCAATAGATCGATTACGTAAATTAATTTTATGCCCATATACACTACATCATTCAATTAACGTAGGCAGGTAACCTAGATAGGTAAGGTTATTATTATCTCTGTAGGGCGCCACATACGCGGCCCCAGTAACTAATTTGCTCTCCATGTAAAGAATTTGTATCGAACCGTCCTTATCTTGACGCGAGTACCCCCCGTGGTTATAATAAGTATATAATCTAATAGAATTAATTATTATTCATCAAGTTCGAATACCGGATAGGAACCAGTCTGGTGGTAGGTAATCTTCGCGTCTCAGAATTGGTTCCATATTGGTTTGGTCGTCATTATATTTCGGGTCTTCGGTCAAGGCAACACATAATTGACATTAGTTTTTATCATTAATTTTTATAATAGCGAATCAAATGCGTAAAACTGTGCCCATTTTAAAGTCGCCGAGCAACAAAACTAATTTGTGTGAGGCGATAAAAGTATGTTACATCACCCTTAATTGTACGTAATCAGAGTGTTCAAACAAAGGTATTATGTGTGATGTGACAAGAACAAACGTCTTAATAATAGTTTCCTGTAAAAACTAATATGCGTAACTATTTACTTTGTGACTAAACTTGCCTAACATTATAGTAATACTGATCCTAGTAAACAAGGGCCTGATAGCTTTGGTCCCAAAATACAGTTCAGTGAAATTTGCAAGAAATTCTAAGGCAAGCTATGTTCACACAAACAGTAAAATAACCTACGCCAAAATGTTTTCAGCTACTGTTTTTCTCTGATTAAGGTGATATATTGAAAAAAATGTGGTTTTTCTATTTCGTATAACTTGTTAAGTATGTGGAATAGGGATTCAACATTTTGGTATATGTTTTTTGACTCTTTGGTCTAGTATACTTAAATAAGGAATACACGATTCAATGAACTTTTCTCGATACAAAAAAAATGCAAAGTTATATCTATTTTTTTACTTTTTTCGACATCACTGCGTAACGCTTAAGAATTATTCAATGGGATTTACTTTAAAACATAGAGAATTATTATTTCAAAGTTTACTCATTGTAGTTTTAAATTTAATTCATTTTTTATGTTAAAAAAGGAGTAAATTCGTTTTGGCACGTACGTCGTTTTATTCCGAGCGCACGCACAATATAGCCATCCCTTTTTTTGCGTTTCAAAAGTAATTGCATCACTTTCGCTCGCTTACAAGATCAGTCGCCCGGTGGGCTTCATTGACGTCAAACCTATGACATTTTTTTGCAGATCGGTGCTATCGGATTTTCGTGATTTTAATAATTGTTTATATAGTAAAAGTTAGTAGATTGTGTTAATTAGTGTTAAATAGGTATATAAAGACTATTCTTGTGATTGAACAGTACCTATAACGTATCGTTTTTCTATTTGTGACTAGTTTTTAATGGAAAAAATATGAAACCAAAACTAAATAAAGTACAACGTTTAGAGCACAGAGCGACTGAGGGTGAGGGCTCAGAAAATGAGAAAGAGTAAAAAGTAAGTATATAGTTATGTACAATAATTATTAGTTTCTATTTATAAAATTGTTTATATTATGAAAAAGGCTAAAATGTACTTGTATTTCATTTTAGGTTAGAAATATGTCAACAATACATTGATGTATACGTCAAGTACTGTTACCGCGTGTGACAGGAATGACAGGACAAGGAATGGAGTCGCATTTGAATTGCAAAAAGAGGTGAGTTTTTAATCGAATTTTTTTTTGATCTTTATTGAGGTATAAACTTGAAGGAAATGTGAGTTCTCTTATTTTATTAACTGTGTACTATGAATTTTCCAGTATAGAGCTTGGCATAAATAGTATTTTTCCAAGTTGACTTATACTTTTTGTTTCAGGAGTCCAAAACTGCCGACATTAGTGGCCACAGAGTTGTTGATGTAAATTACTTTTTTAATGTCATCTATCGACGCACCGGGACATCATATTTTTTATCTACGAATGAGGGCACGCAAACGTCGGTGACCAATCACAGCACGCGTTTGTTCTCATTCAATTCTTTGTAAAGGTTCAATCTGTTTAAAAATTATTACCTGATACACCCTGCTTGTAAAAAGACGAATTAAAATATTATAACAAAAATTCAATAAAACGATTATTGAAAAGCAACTGCCTCACGTTCCTGCACAAATTGCTTAAAATATCGAGTCACCAATCAATGTTTCAATGCGGCCTTACAACCATTAAATTAGAATCAGAAAAAAATTCTGGCCTTACACACATTTTCTTGTACATTATGTCAAACAAAGTTTAAAGTACAGAACTCAAAATAAAATGGTGGTGGCCGGGATGGTGACAGCTGGTTGTGGTAACGCTTAACTGAAACAGTTTTCGGCTGCTGTCGATTTACCATCCATGTCGGAATACAAATACAAAATCTTGCAAGATGAAATATGTGACGAATGGGAAGTGACGGCATGGGAAGAAATGAGGAAAGCGGGGGAACGGGGGAAAGAAGCGGCAGTGAAAGAAGGAAAAGCTACTAAAGATGACATACCAATAATAGATGTAATCTTAGATGGTTGCTGGGCTAAACGTTCATACAGAACTAATTATTCTGCACTATCTGGCGCTGCGAATATTATAGGTAGTCGATTTCGTCAAGTTCTTTTCATGGCAGTCAAAAACAAATACTAGTGTATTTGTGCTAGAGCGGTAAAACGAAATGAGGTAGTAAAACACCATGAGTGTTTTAAAAATTATAGTGGATCTTCAACAGCTATGGAATCCACTATTATCGCCGACAGTAAACAGTCCATAGAAATGCATGGCGTTATCTATGGAAGATACGTAGCTGATGGAGACAGTATCTCTTATGCAAAAATACTTGACACTCGACCATATTCCTCAATCACGGTCGAAAAGATTGGTTGCAAAAATCACAAATAATTAACAAATTTTTGTAACAAATTGCTAAACTTAAAAACGGATAAAAAATATGCTATAACAAAAAGGAATATATTAACTACAAATAAGATTTTAAAGATACGAAAATACATATTATGTAACGCCATAAAATATCATGGCTTACAAAATCTGCAGCAATCAGACAACATAAAAAATCTGCACCAAGATATTACGAATGCATTTATCATGCATTTGAGCACCATGATTCTTGTAATAAAAATTTATGTAGTGAAAATTCAAATGGCGAATCAAAGAATATTTGTAACACACGTCTCTAGCATCAGATGAAATATTTCCACTTTCACTCTGTAGTATTGTCCTCTCCTGTATCTCTTAGCGTTCTTCATCGAATTTTTCTAAATTTTTCAAAAACGTTAATTTTGTGAGGTTGTATGTATCAGAATCCACATCGGGTCGATCGCCATAATTAAAATCTATTTTCTTAGAAACCAATTTATGTTTTTTTTTTCTTTTTAACGTTTGGTTGTACGTTCTTGTATTTTCTACTTGTTCTTCATATTTCTTGACTTTTGCTAAAGGGCTCGTATTGTGAATAGTTTTGTGGACGGTAGTCAATATTTTCCCGGAGTTAAATGATACTACTGCCCCTGTGCATCTTGCTTGATAAGACCGTTTAAGAGCGTAGTTGACTCTTTTGCCACCAACTAATTTGGCAACTACTCCATTAAAACTCTCTACAATGTTGCTGTCTATATTTTCAATTAAACTCCGTGGATGTGATGCAACATTGCAGATTAAATATTTCATCTGATGCCAGAGACGTGTAACTTTGTTTATATGTTGTACATAAAACCATACTTGGGGATTATACCAGTGAAAGAATCATCAAAATCGATTCAGTAGTTTACGAGAAAATTGCGAACATATTTTATAATACATAATTATAAATAGACGAGTTTTTTAAAGTAGGTTAAATATAGAAAAATTAAAACAATATATTAATTATTTAATAAAAAATATTCTTAGTAAATAAACATTTGTTATATGCCTTCATTACCTAATTAATTTTTATTACATGGTGTACTTAATAAAAAAAAAATGGTTGACAATTAAATATTTGTATTATTTGTCTACTCCATACCTCCTATGTGCTAATATTTCAAAAAATCCAAGAAGTGCGTACTCGGTTTTCCAGATGCCACCGCGTAAACTGCATTCGCCGCTCCCCGCGCGGGGGGCTAAGCCACGCCCATCGAGCTACGATTTATTTTCGATGTAGCGCCTTAATGCGTGATCAGGCGCACGATCACTTTACGAGCGTATCCTCGGCCGACAAGTGACAGCTTTACGTCATGGCTCGCGTCACCAAGATCAACAGATTCGCGCCTTTTCTGCACTAACTGATAAGATTGCCAGAGCAAATATTGAGCTTATTAGATAAGCGAATCAGGATCGTTATACTTTGCACTTTCCAGCGATAAAATTGGGCAATAATTAAGTACTTTTACGATATGATAATCAAACATTAGCAAGGTAATTTATAGGACGAACAAAAAATTGCCGCTCGCAATTAAATGTCAATTTTAGGTGGGCATAGTGGTACAGGTACGAATTTAGAATGAAAGTTCGACGACCGTGTCGTTCACTAACAGCTTTGTTTTATAAATCCCGCCACCGATTGCAGCTTTACGGTTATTGGTTTGATTACGTTTATGCTTCATTTTGAAGCTTTCAGTTCAACTCACTCTACGTTATCCGCGATCTATTTTTGAAGTGTTCTTAAGTCTGCAAATAGAACGTCTTACTGCATTAGTGCTTTGGTTAATTCATGTTCCGTCGTCCATTTGTTATTGGTTTGAGATGTGCTTAATTTTATCAACGAAGTCCACCGTTTAATTAATTCTCTTCAGGTGTATTGTACATTTGTATTACGTACGTCATGCGAACATTCATGTAGCCAGCATGTCTAAACGGACAAATGCATACGCAGAAATTACATCACTTTATTGTACAGCTATACAGAAAAATCGGCCAGACATCGTATGATTTTACCAATAGCATCGTAAGCATTTTGTATGATGATTTTTAGAATTTATAATAGCTGATTCTGACTAAATTAAACACTGTCTTGTTTAATATTTTTTGTTAGTTTTGGTTAAAATAGGCCGTTTTATTCTTGACCTTAACAAGCTGTGGTTTATAAATAAAAATATCTACCACGTCGGAGAGTGCGGCAAAACGTCAGTTGGATACAGTAACACAATCCTCTTTTATATTATAGTTTAGGGTTTTATTTTACAGTCTTTCATAAGCCGATTTTATGCGGTAGGTAACGACCTAAAAATTGGTACTTAACTTTGAGATTCAAGTATTTTATATCAAGTTCGAAATTACAATACGAGTATAACTACTGGTGTGGTCGTAAGTCGGTAGATGAAATTTGTAATTAAAATAATTATATGTTCGTGGCTACAGGTCTTGTGTAACGTAGTCTGTTGTGTAGTATCACATGGAACATAATTTTACAATAGTAATTTATTGCGAACCTGTTTATTATTGCTCGGAAACAAATATTGTAAAACTATGTTACATAAATTATATACCATAAGTTTATTTTTAATTATGGTTCTATCAGTATAGTTTCGTTTAAGTACATGATCTTTATTCTCAAGAGATTTATATCTGCATAAACCCTATAGCTCATAAAATTAGGGTGGTTGCTCGTAAAAGAACGACCAAAGGGCAATAAGAATTAACCCTAAATCGCTCTCAGTTCGCGGCTGTCACGCGTGCTCCGAATCCAATTATCAGTATTTCAAACTTAGTGACATTTACAAAACAAGCCGCAAGATTAGCGTGACGATCGTCCGAGGATATGATACTTTATCTGATGGTTATGGTAGACCCATGTCACGACATATGTCACGCGTGACGCGTCACTTTTAATTGTAAATCCGGATCGGATTATACGAAGATTTGTGTTTTGACCTCTAACGCCTTGACATGTTTTATATTGCCTTTGATTTACATTTTGTGAATGGGCATTATAGTGGTTAAATAAATGGGCCTATAATAGTAAAATAATGTTTTAATACGTTATTGATTTGTGAAACAAATTCTTCAATCGATTTTTTTGAACTACTCAATTTTGGTGTGTTCAAAATCGTAGTTTATTTTAACAACCTAATTTACGAATACCACCTTTGATATTGTTTGTCTACGCGTAAGCATTTAATCACTTTTATTAAG
Source organism: Noctua comes (assembly GCA_963082995.1). Taxonomy (NCBI): domain Eukaryota; kingdom Metazoa; phylum Arthropoda; class Insecta; order Lepidoptera; family Noctuidae; genus Noctua; species Noctua comes. The sequence goes on along the minus strand of OY720280.1, from coordinate 8,215,788 downwards.
ATGGTAGAGCATCCAAGCAAAACAAGCAGAGGTGCCAAAACAAAATATTTAAGAGGCGTTCGTTATAATAGTCTCATTTAAAAATCGCAATTACTGTATAAATAAGACAAATGGCTGGAACGTCGCCTACGATACTATTAACCCATTTTGCTCCGTTGAATGTAACAAAATTAACACGAGAACGCAGCTGATGCATAAATGATTTATATTTTTTCTTCCTGTAAAAATGTAACAAGCTGTGGAAAATCAAATGAAAAGTTTGTTACTTGTACGTTAAGTGGGTTTTCGTGTGAGAAGTGGAAATACCTCAAGTGTATTAGGGTGTAAAACCCCTTAACGAAGCCGAAACCTACTTGTTGTCTCCGTCATTGCTATCATTTTTCTGTGCTAGACCATACCTGGGAACCTTCTAGTTACGGAGACATTGGTACCAAATTTTTCTCAAGGGTTTTTTAATTTTGCATGAAATATGGTACATACTTTACTTCTACCGTCGAATTCAATGCATCCATCAGTACAAAATGTTGAGTGCGTTACATTGAGTCCCACTGTAAAACGTGATTTATCACCTCAAAAATAAAAGTCGTTTCCCAACAATATTTTTTGCGTAGTTACTTAGTTTGGCATGTACAGAATGCTTGGTTGACGACTTCGTGAAGAGTCCATTTACACCCTGTATAAAACTAGCCGGAAAAATCAAGTAAAGTTAAAATATACATATATATAAAAGACGTCGTGATGCAGTGAATTGTTGAAAAACTTATTACTGTAGGTGATTAATTTAATTGTCCTCAACAAGGTAAATATATAAGGAATCTAATTAAAACTTTACTCGTATTGTAGAAACCCACAACCAAAAATAAATTTTATCCGCAACAATAAACATATGTAAATAAACTTGTTCCCATAAATATGCATATGATTCCGAGAGGTGTATAAATTCTGCTACAATTTAAATTAAATAAATCACCTGACTTAATAATAGCTGCTAGATAATCACGTGATATGACCTGGATACCTAATTTATTCGTTCTTGTCTAAGCTATTTTTTTAATTGATGAATTAGCTATATTCATAGATAAACAGCTTGTTTCATAGATACATGTTCTTTGCTGATACAAAGCCTAGAGAAATGTTGAAAGTGTGTCATTGTTTCAGCGTCATTCGTTATTATTATTAAAAGAGAAAAAAATATAAGAATAATAAGTTAATTTGTAGTTCTCAGTAAAAAGGAAAAAATCGACTCAACAACATGAGCATCATCTTTTCTGTTTTTGATCCTAAGACCTCCAGTGTGTTAGATATCATCAGACCAGTAATTTTTTTTTTCGAAACTGGCAATCGAGAAAAAACTTTTTGGACAACCCGAGAGATGCAATAAAAAAAAAAAAGACTACTCACCAGTATGTAATAGGTTTCGTATGCTATCCTGGACATCCTTATCCACGTCTCCAGCCTCAGGGTCCTTCGTCAGGTTTATCGTGACGTGCTTGGCGGCGCACCAGGCCACCAGCATTTGAAACAATAACAGTTTGAACAACGAACACCGCACATCCATTATTCTCAGCACCCGACACTCAGTTACACGCATTTTGAGTCCACGTTTAAAAATATTAGTCTTAGAATTTCACTGTTTTTAGCCACCACACTATTACCGACAATATGATAGTACTAATTTTCGTCGTAACATTTACGAAGCTTTATGCTTGTAGTTGGATATTGATAATGTGCTCATCATCCGTCTCCTGAGCTGTTTTGTCATCATACACTACCTGGAACAAAAAATATTCATAATTAGATCACGATTCGCACCACATTTTTTGCCCACCTACTTTAAATTCGTCAATGGATTTTTTATACACGATATTTATTGGTTTTCGGTTTAATGAATGAGATATTATATTAAAAGTCACGGGACAACTTGAATGTCACAATATTGAAGAAGCTATATTTTATCAAAATTATTATGAAGACAAAAATTAAGAGATGACATTTAAATATTTACTCAACCCTATCTTGGTATATTATTAGGAGACATGTACCGGTAAAGCTACAAAAACTGGCACTTACCATAACTGTGTTAAAGTTAATTGTTTTAAAGTTATTAAAAATAATTACGAAGTATTAAAATTATATATAGCTACGTTAAAATAATTAGAAGCGCGAGACGCTCCTACGTGTAGCGTCGTACGATGTACGCGACCGCTGTCTATAGATCGCTATCTCTATCTGAGAGCCGGCTCGTAGGTTATATAATTATTCATAATTACGTATTATCTCCTCACTCTGTGTGTACACACAATTTGGGAATACGTCCCAGAGATATAGTAATCTTTTTATGAAATCCATTCACTAAAACAACACAGTTTATGCCAGGAGACGATTCTCTCACATTATACCATATACCTATCAGATAAAGCAAAAAATATATGAATCTGAACACGTAAAATTGCTAATGAAGTGACAATGGGACATATTAACATAATAAAACGTTACAAGAAAAAGATGCGTGAGATTGAGACATGATATAATTTTTATTGATGCCAAAAAACTAGCCCCATTAAGCGGTGGACAGCAAATAGCTGACTGCTTCTCTTTATAAGGCAGAGCTTTCTTCGTCGGCATCGCGACAAAACACGAATGATTGACAGGCTGTAGAGTTATTTACAATTTTAAACCATAAATAAGCGGTCTTCCCGACAAAGATGCACATACATTACTGTCGTTATAATTTGAACATGAAAGTTGAAACCTTGTAAAGTAATTCCCACAGTGAAATGTTTTAGTTGCTATGCTAAAAGAGCGAAGTGAAACAATAGCCGGGACAAGACGTGCCTTGCCTTTCTATGAAGGAATGTATTTTAGGAATAAGAATCAAAGGGCGTAGGGCCCAGCGTCCCACGTGCCGTGATAACGCAGGCGCCGGCACCTCGATGCTCTTTTGTTTTTGTTAGACTCCTTCACACGGGAGGCGGGAACCGGCGCCATGACGGATTGTTAAAAATGTTTACCGAGACGCTTTATGCCTCCATAATTAACGTTATACGATGGAAACAAAGAGTTAAAATTTACCCTACTTTATCTTACGACTAAACGCAGTTTCTCTCTTGACGGTTATGGCGTTTTAAACAATGATACGGCCATACAATGAATGAAACTGCTACATATAAAGACAAAAGGTTTAACGGTGGCAATTTCGGACGTAACAATTGTTTACAGTTACGATACTAAAAAGCCCGTGGCAACAATATTTTGCAAATAAAGTGGAAAATCTTACGAAAACGTTCCAATTTATTATAATCAATATTGTAACACGATTCTTTTCACTAACGTAAAAGAGCGTGACACCACGTTAGTGCCATATTTTATTAGCTTGTGAACACACCCATATGTCGTGGCCCGTGTGCCAATATGGGCCACCTGTATCAAACATTAGGTTACAAGTACATTATTACAACAGCATCATGCTTCAATAACAGCTGTGTCAACTTTTAGAGCTATTCTTTCGTTAATGAAATCGGCTTGGTAACCACAAGGACTTGTAAAGGTTGACTTTCATAGCTTAAGAAAATTCATGATATTTGAAACTGTAAAGTAAGACTGCCGAGATTTTTTCTAGGAAATATGTAATGTTCCCTGAATATTATCGCGTATTTATTACCGTGTTTATGTTTAGCGTAATTTTACACATTTTGTATACATCGCATCACGAGTCTTATTAAAATCTAATGCTTACATTTCGTGCATAACATGCAGATTTTATCGCGAAAATAGAACTTTCTTTGAAGTCCGCTTTACGTGCATTTTACAGCGTACCTATGTACACCTATCAATAAATTACATCAATTTTAACATAATATAACATGTTGAATAATGACACCGCATGCAGTATAAACATCTTAATCTTTACAACTCTCTGATTTCGCGGTATCACGTAGTATCATTGTTATCAGCAAAGATAATAATATCTCTGTGTGTACAACACCTAATCTTAGTGCTGACCCGAATCGTGCCTAGGCTAATAATGACGTATGACCTGGACTCAATCTCTTCCACTGTCTTACTCAAACACCTGATAATGAGACTTAGCAGACGTCTCTATTGAGGCCATGTAGTCATTTGGACAGTTATATAGAATAGAAGAGAATAGAATAGGTCTTTATTTGCTTAGATTGTAGGTACATAAAAATAGGTTGTTAAATTGTATAATAGGATCCGTGTACATTTTGCCTACAAAAAATTATCATTTAAGAAATCCGGCACAGAATAATAACATTTGTCCACAAGTAATTCTGTGCAACGTTTTTAAAATTTTTGTTTTTTGTATTTTTGTTTTTTTTTTTGCAATTTTTGTCACGTTTTTTTTGTATAATTCGTATCTTTGTGTAAGTATGATTAACATTATCTGTGTAAGATGAAATAAGTGTCGAGACACGAGTCCCCAGTTGAGAGCAACTAAACTGAAAATATAAAGGCTTAAAGCTCCAATCATGCACAAAGCAGCCGCCGGGATAGGATTCGATCACGTAAAATTACTGCTCGTAACTCCGACTAAGCAACGAATAAGTGAATTTAAATTACAGCTTGTAATAGCATGCTTAATATAGATAATGTGATGGTCTCTGGTAACAAAAAGTGGTGTGGACGGACTGACGGATAGACGGACAGGTCGCTGGCGCCAACACCCGCCATCGAAGGACGGAGATAGGATTCGGAGGATCGCGTACTCTTGTTGTTTTTGTTTACACAATGAAACAAGTCCCTTTTTAAAATACTTTCAATAAAAATCAGCATCACTTCCTGTACTACTACTGTGTCTGCGTCAAGATTAAAGATATGAATCATTAAATTAAAATATTAATTACTTGTAGGTGCTTAAGGCACTATTATGCGCGTACTTTAAGAAAATTAATTTTATACAAAGTGGAGCAGGACGATTGACATTCCTTCAAACCACGTAAAGAGTGTCACGTTCTTTACCCGTATACAAAAAATCAATCAAATCCAATGAATACTTTAGCCACAGGAAATTATTTTTCATTTTCTTATTTTACAACATGATGTAGATCTGAGTCCGTAATAATAGGTAAACATTGTAAGGTCAATAACCTGCGATTCTATTCTCTACGTCTTTATGCTTGAAAGACAGAGAAAGGTGTCATACGCTTCCACTCTGACGCGCCCCGCCCATTGACACAAAATACTACAGTTAGAAAGAACAAGAAATATTACTTACGCAAATTATGCATTAGTGGTGCATAGACCATTGCGTATGCGTGTGTGAGCGGAATTTTTTGGCAAAAAGTCTCGCACTATGTCAGTCAGTGCATCGCGGCGCCCTTTGAGGAGAGCACACGCACGCCTAATTTTTTTATCACGAGAAGAGCCGCGCGCGCATTGTCGTGATTTTATGAAAAGTTTTAGTTTTTATTGTGATTAAAGACTATTTATGATAGTTGGATTAGTGCATAGGTTAGTGTGACTTATTGTTAAGTGTTAGTGTAATATTAGTTAGTTAATAAGGAATTTAATAGGTAGCTACTTTCGTGATTTAGGTTAGGTTTGTAAGTTTTGTAGTTTAATTATGCCTCTAATAAGCCATACCCAGCTGCCAAGAACACCGACATGGTACTTACGTAAGGAGAATGTAACGAAAATGCGGCTTTATCATTGCATAGGTACATATCGGGAGAGATATGGTGACACACGAACGTTTGATGGTGTAAATTCTGATTGTTATGTGATATTATGTGATTAATTATTCAATCAGTGATCTTTTAATTAACGACGCACAATTGGGTGAGTTTAAGCTGCTGATTTGTGGTTCTAAAAGTAAAGTACCTACCCTACGTCCGCGCCGTGCAACCGGTCAGTGACCTTTCGTAGATAAAGCGTGTTTGCATTTTATGCAGTTGATTCTGGTATTTATTTTGTTTGAAAATTGCAATTTTTTAATTTTCCATTAACTACAAATTTTCGAGTTTTAAAATGTTTAGATGGACTAGTACTGTGCCCGTTTTCATTTATTGTCGTAGTTCCAGATCCACATTGTATACAGATCCTTCTTAATGTTTATGTTAGTAACAATATAGATAACTATTTGTAAGTGATGAAACAATATTCTAGCAAGGTGCTGCAGATTTTTCCCCGTTTAAATAAGATTTTCCTTCGCAGATATGATTAATGAAAAACATAACGTGAGTTGACGTTTTAAGTCCCTTATCATAAATGTGCTATTTTTAAAACTAAGTATAATATGGTTAATTATACGTTTTTTACGTCTGTTGTATGATAAGAACTCACGTCTTCATTTAGCAAGTTCTTCGTTCTAATGAAATGTTTTAAATGATTATTTATTACCTTATAAATACCATTCAATATGGGCCTATAAACGATTATACATCGGATGTTGTAAAATGTTTGCATTTAAAGACTAGATAAACTGTATTTATAATTTGTTGATTAAAAAACACGTGGAGTTTGATAATATTATGTGTAATTTATTGCTGGTGTAAACTGAGGTATTTATTATCAATATCGGCAAAAAGAAACTCCAAGGAGTGTTTAGTTGCATGATGTGAAGGAAGCTTAACAATGCGCGAGTACTGGCGCGGGCGCTGCGCTGCGCTGGGGGCATCCGTCATCGTCTCGCGCGCACTCGTGCTTTGTCTGGAGCCATTGTGAGGACCGGTAGCGCCGGTTATGCTCGGCTCGAATTATTGCCCTTTATGAACCGACTGCCCTGCCGAGATTGTTCGAAAATATCTACAGGTATGTGGAATAGGAATAACTTGGATACGTGTTAAAGAAACCTCTTTTCAAGTCAAGTTGTCGTTTGATTTACCAACCAAACGATAGAACAATAATTTAAAAATACAAGCGGACATTTACCTAATTGATTACTACAACATTTTAATTGTAATACCAACAGCAGTTAATGAATTTGACATTGAATGATGAAAAGCTTCCATTTTTGAAGACGGTTAAGATATACATAACAAGCTTAATTGATACAGAGGTCAGATGTAAACAGAATTGATAGTTCAATCAATCTATTAGGCAGAGCAGCAACCTACACGATGTCTGTCAACCAAGAGTTTGATTGATTCGTTCTTTAGTAGGTACGATATTAGTGTGGGAACCCCTAACAACGAGTTAAGAAGTCTGCTATTGGTAGATTGATTTGTTTTGATCAAAATTAATAAGTACACACGGCGGCACACCAAGCTGTACATTTCCAGTATAACATGGCCTCGCTTTGTATAAATTACCCGTACAACGAGAGATCCGTGTAAACTGGTTTTGTGTAGCTCGATTGGCCGTCGTGCGTACATTAGTGCCTATCAATGATAGCTAATAAAACACACGCTGGTTTTCCCCTAATCTGTTACAAATCCTTAGAAAAACCCCGAAGAAGAAGCGGGACAATCGTACAAATATAATTGTAGAACAAAAAGACCCGGAAATTGTTCAAGGGAATCTGTAGAATGTGGCATAGACAGGCGATGCCACAATTTTTTTCTGTCGCCTATTGTCTCCGAGGCACGGCGTCATTCTGACAGGTGCCATTAGTAAAGACGGCCGACAAATGGCGACTGTCGGATCCAGATTTCATGAGCATGACCACTCGTTCTTTTTAACGATCCATACCCACTTGAGAGCAAGTGGTTTAAAATAGACCTATGTTTAAAGACGTAGGTATATGATGGAGGCCTATGGGTATTAACGACGATATATGATTGATTCCCTTTAAAAATATAATCGACCTAATTTTTCCGTACTTCTCGTTCAGTTCATCGGCCCTATGTAAGCCAGTGATTTTAATAGAAATCACTTACTTATGATCTGCTTTCAAAATAGATTTGAATCATCAAGGAAATCTACGATTTATTCACGAGATTATCTGAAAGTCTGCCAAATATTAGAGATCCTTTTTTTAGAGATAGGGTTCTGCATATTTAATAACGGAGTTCATTATTTCAAATTACAAATAGATCTAAAATAATAATAAAAATATTTATAAGTATAAAAAGGGGAACAGGGCGTCAAAATAGAAAAAGTGCACAGAAGGCTGGCAAAATTCTAATTATAGAGATACTTAATTATTTCATTCGCTCAACAGTTACTCGTTAATTATACCTAAGGTTGGTGATATAATGTACCTTTCCTACGTATACTTATATGTATAATCTTATCTTAAATGTAAGTCTGCTACGTACACGCTACGTCACAGACGAGTATTGAACTTCGGCTCAGCTCGGTAAACTGGCCTATCCTGGCAAATCCTGTTTAACAGATTAATCTTGTCTCATACGTACGTAATGTTGACTTTCGAGCTGAATATTATCAAGCTCATGCATGTTAACTTCATTTAATATCAAAGTTCATTAATTTGGGCTTAATTCGTAATCTTGACTGATATTTACGTCTGCAGATTTTGTGACTGCAATTGTTACTAATTGTACCGTTACCGAGTGTTACTCATGTAATTAAACAAATGGCTAGAATTTTTTTAAATGAAATGTGACAGCACTGACATCAGGTTACATTAACACCACGTTTTGTGCCAATTTATCGAATAGATACGTGGCAGCGTTAGCCCACATATTACACCATGAATGGCAACCTCTTTTATGAAACATTTGAATGTGTGAATGAAATAAACAAACAATCGTGGGAGACCGATGTCTTCTCATGAAAATATTGACCATGTTGTAACTACAAAAAGTATTCGTCAACCATTCACCTGTCATTCTTGTCACTTTGTTTTTGTTATCAATAGTCCAGGTCAAGAAATCAGTCGGAGAGGCCATCCATCAAAGTAAAGGTCCATTCAAACTGGATGCTGTCCACATTAACTTGGCAAATGCATTTTCTGAATGGCCATCTGTATTGGTAATCGATAATAAATACAAGAAAGGAGAAAATGAACTAAAGAAGTCAGCAACAAGTAGGTTCTTTATTGTAAATATAAACTGCATAACAGTTTTTCTGAATAGAAAATGCGGTATTGAGTTGTGGTTGGACTAGATTCTATGTGTAAAGTGTGATGGTAGTGAGTCAACATGGAGCAAAAGGGGAGGTTCGTCACAATCGTCACTAGTTGAATACTGACACTATCATTGTCTGCGAGACACTATGAATTATTCATAAAAAGCATTGTTTGTAAAGTAAAGTAAGCCTGCGGTATGGGAATTGGAATAAAAATAGATCACGGATTGTCTGTTTATTTTTAGATCAATACGATTTGTTTTTTTTACTCTTTTGCTTTGTCATTGTGATGTTTGGAGGCGCCATGCCATGGAGTTTTGTCGTTTTTAATACTGTCACCTTATTTACTCAATTATTAAGTTGTTATAAATAAATCAATAACCGTAAATGATTGACAGTGATTACGACAAACCAGTAAGTTTCAACTTTAAAGGAACTAAAAAAATCTCACTAAATTAGTTCACTTAGTAAATATACATAGTAACACCGTTTTGACAGTCGCGCTGGTCACATATTTGCAGACGGTACCTGCAGTCATTTTCGCTGGCAAAGTTGAATGACACGTAAATGCCTAAATACATAATATTATGTTTACTCATATTTACATGATCTAGACGTATGAATGAAACCCGAGTCGTGCGGGCGTTTGATGACATTGCCCCTCATCGTTTACATTGACAACCGTCAGTTTCGTAGAACACCGATTTAGGATCGCAAGCGCATGTTCGTTCATGTAACACATTTCGAATGCGTAGGCCGAGATCTATCGGAATACCTATCGTGTAATGTCCTATTGTATTCACCTTTACCGATAGAAATCTACATTATTCGGGTTACAAATTGCATATGATAAGATTTTTTTGTTCTTCGAAGATAATTTTTTCGAAGACAAATCACCGGTTTGCATTCAAATGTGCATTCGCACGGCAATTTGTGGCAGGAATTTAAAGGCTTTAAAGGCGAGGTTGCGGTACCTACATATCGTACTGTATGAATAATAATGAAACAGATAATAGAATTTCAGAGTTGAATGCTTTAATTAATTTTATAAAGCGACTATTTGGAATATTGAGCAATAAACAATATATCAGAGTATTGTAGAGATCAATAGTCTGCCACACAGACCCTAATTTATGTGACAGTTGATCGGTGCAAATTAATATTTTCGTTATTTATGTTCGAATTCCTTTTCTAAGCGAATGTAAAATATCAGTTCAATATAATTTATCTGTGGTGCAAACATTGTGTTTGAATTTGCGCTTTGTGTTAAGAGATCTAAATCAGAAAATCCGGGCAAAGCAGTTATTAGGGGCTTGTTGCGTTGGAATACAAGGTGTAAACAGACCCTTCACGAAGCCGTCAACCGAGCATTCTGTACATCAAACTAAGTAACTCAATGCAAACATTATTGCTGGGAAACGACTTATTTTTTGAGGTAAAATTCAAACTAAGTAACTCAATGCAAACATTATTGCTGGGAAACGACTTTTTTTTTTCGGGTGAAAAATCACGGTTAACGGTAGGACTCAAAACATTGGGCTGATGCATTTAATAGTACTGGGGTCAAGGAGGTATTTCAAGTAAAATTATAACGTTAAAAACTTGTATTGAAAAAAAACTTGTGACAAAATAACATTCTGCGAAGCCTCAAAATGAACAGTTCACATGACTGCGCTTATTTATTTAAAGGCGACAGACACTTTTTAACAGGCAAATCATGTTCGGCCTATTGTCTGGCAACCCTAGCCCCGTGACGTGGACCACGTGCTTAGAGGGTCTAGTGTCAGATTAAGTTGTGATTCTATCTACGGACGTACTTGGAAACTCGGGTTTTAGGTACGTATGTATGTCTATCAAATTTCTATATACTGACTTCTTCGTTGGTTTCGCGACTGCTGAGCATGAGGTCCTGGGTTCGATTCCCGGGTCGGGCAATATTGGGTTTTCGATCAGAAATTTCTCAGTAGAAACCACGGAGTCTGGATTTGTGCCCGGTTGATGGCAATAGGCTCGCCACCATGAGACTTGGACATAACTGGCGAAAAGTGGGTGTACTATTAGGCACACCTCTGCCTAACATTTCAGGAATTACAGGCGTGATGTTATGTTATTTCTAAATACCGGTTTTATTTGATAGCAAGAATGTTAATAGGCCAGCGAAAATATGTCGGTCGCACCGTTCTCGTACGAGGATTGTGTGAGAATTCGTACTACAACGACATGTTTTACATAAACCAGTGTTTAATGTATGTACAGACCCAGCACCTCAAGCAATCTGAAACTGTCAAATTTTCCCAAACAACCTTGGACCTAATGCTTTAGCGATAAAGTTGAAAATCTATTAACGAAAGACAGATTGCAGTAACTTTGTGCTGACGTCTGTACAAAATTTTGAAAAAATCGCATTCCACGTTCGTTCTTCTTCTTCTTAGCGTGTCGATGGCAATCTAAATTGTGTCAGCCCAGAACCGAGCTACTAGTTTGGCGCTTTCGGTAATAACGTAGCCATATTACACGGTAATTATAAGGTGTTAATATATCTGTTACGTGAAAGATTGACCAGGTGTTTATTAACTAACTGTAGAGGCAATTTATTGACAATTGACGTCCGCGTCGTCGATTTGTTCTCGTGGCCAAATAATAACAGCCGCTAGGGTCGATCTTAAGGTTAACCCGTGCTTGCCTCTGTTGGCCCGTGGATGGGTGACCACCCATTACATACCGAGTTTCCTCCGTGCCTCGGAAAGCACGTTAAGCCGTTGTTCCCGATTGTCATTTGTAGATCTTTCACAGTCGTAACAGGTTGTCAGTGCCCCGAAAGTCTGATAACCAGTCTTACCAAGGGGTCTCGTATTACCCAGTACGAACTGGGTTGTGGAGGTCAGATAGGCAGTCGCTCCATGTAAAATGCTGGTATTCAGTTGGATCCGGTTAGACTGGAAGCCGACCCCAACATAGTTGGAAAAAGGCTAGGCAGATGATGAGACGACGACGAAAGGCTTTTTGTAATATTCCTAAATAGGTGTTAAGATGAAGGGCTGTCACGTATCGTTATTATAGATGTTTAATTTTTCCTTTAGTGAAGTCGTAAATAATTATGAAATTACTGGCGGACGGCGGGCACGCGATAAAGGTGCTAATTAGATTGTCAACCGCATAAGATTTGCATGTGGCAGAGATCGTTGCCTTGCAACTCGTCCTGTCACACGCCTGCCTGCCGACGGAAAGGTCGACCACTAGTGATGTCCGACCGTGACTTTAGTTCCTTTTGTCGATAACACAATGAGTAAACAGGAATAGCTCACGAATTTTCATGTTCTTTTTTTTTGAAAAACTTGAATAGTTCTTTGTGTACCAATTTCTTATTTTTGTATTTTCTAAAACGTTTTTTAAAATTTGAAAACGTTTAACGTTTTTTTTTTTAAATTATGTTACAAAGGAAGAAAAGATTTTTATAATAAAAGATTCACGATTACTATTGTATCTACCCGTCATGAATCCATTGATAGTTGCTGAAAAGCTGTCCTGTCTGCAGTCCGGTCGAATGAAGTTACAAGATTATTCTGACCATAAAATATTCTGCACAACAAATTATCCTATTATATTACGATATAAAGTAGTGCTAATGGCTGACCTTCTGTTAATTACAAAATTGTTATAATATTATTGTTAAACTGGTTATCTGTAAATAACTACAGTTTTGTCAGAAGATTTTCGTATTCTTTTTTCCCACGCCATTAGTTACCTACATATTTATCAGAATCTTACACATACTATGTTTGTGCTTTAAATTATACAGATTATAGGGAAAGCTAACGTTTATTTATTTTGCAAGCAAACAATAAAACTGCTCAATTCAAAGCTGCCAACAGTAAATACCTATCTTGTATAATTTATGGTCAAAAGCTTCGAGTTATCTATTCATCGACATCGACAAAGTCCCACGGTGGCGCTAGTGAATGTGCGGAAACTGAAATATCGTTTCAACACCGGACAACACTAGTTAGTTTGTCCCATTCACAGTCGTCGTAAATGTAATACATAGTAGAACAGGTGAACATTCGTGATTTATACCGCTGTTCGATACGAAGGCGGAAAATAAATGGATTATGTGTAAAATTGATTACGACATTAGCAACAAAATTGTAGTATTTATAAGTTATAACGTTGTTTCGTGTAGGCTTTGTGAGGTCTATTGTATTTCATATTGTTCTACATGATTTGCCTGTTTTAAGAATACTAGATCATAATGTCTATGGGAATGTTGTGGGCACATGATATTTACAGCAGTGCCTATTGTTCTTATGTACTAGACCTGGTCTGGTAAACAGGTTGACGACAACGGCCCACCTTTCGAAGAGATGCAACACGGATACAGCAGCTAATCCACTGCTGTACTAAAAGGTAAAGTCAGAGCATAAACGCACGCGCATGCCCTCCACGCCAAGCCACAATTTCACCTACCATTTTGTCACATATTTGTGTCGTGTGGCGTACAGGGCACGCGCTTGCTTGTCACGTATATGTGACTATGGCGGTCAAAAGGTAAGACCCATTTGCTTTACCAACAAAATGAAATCGATACGAGAATCACAATAATTTTTAAGTAAACCAATTCATTCAATTTAAATGTAAATGTATAGCAAATAGGTGCCCACGATACATTGTGTGGTGTAAACTCCGCCATACTTTAGTGGCATCGCGTGTTTCGCCCACTCATAGACAAGTATGCACATATTTATTTATTTTACCTTTTAAATAAAACTAGAAAGCAACAAAGTAAGACCTTTTTAGTTTTACGAGACTATTAAATACCGAATGAAGTTTGAGTGGGAAGGTATTGTACATGAGAGGTATCAGATACCTCCTGATGCTAGTCTAGGTCCTATTCATTCAACTATACCATCAATATGTTTTCCTGTATCTATTTACCTTATAAATAACAAAATTCCGAACTTCTTATCGTGTGGACAGTAAGGTCTAACGACCCCACACACCCTAGTGTCAGACTTTCTGAACAGAACTGAAATAATGGGTTATGTAGGTACCTAGTAAAATTTTGTCAATTGCGATCATACCAATTTACCCGTGTGGATAAAAGTAATAGTGAGTTTTCAGACACAGCAAGTATAACAAGGCTGTAATAAAGTAAGATTAGGGTTTTTTGTCAAAAATCAGTTCAAATTTATTTTAGAATTACCATTTCGACATAGGCCATATTGGATTCTAGCCACCTTTTAATATGGTATTAAGTTAATTGCACGTCTTAAACGTTTTTGAAGCCATCAATGTTAAATTGAACACCCACATTTCTACGTTAGTTCCTCAAATGCTCGTTTAATAGACACATTTAATGGCATTAACAATCAAATGGAATCTTCATCTTTTAAAGGTAACTTCACATCTGTTTTTACATTATGCTTAAAAGTAGTTGCTGTTGCAACATTTTAATGTTCAGAGGGTATTTGATACAACAGTCAACGCAGGGACAAGTATTTTTAACCCGAGATACCCTTATAGATATTGTGTAGTCTGCTAAGGCTGATGACAGACGGACCGCATTTCAACTGCAATCTAACCGCAAATTGCAGTTCAGATGCAGTTTGCAGTTCAGATGCAGTTTGAATGCAGTTGACACGACTGCAATAGAACTGCAAACCAAACGTTCACACGATTGCACGCCGACTGCAATTGAACTGCAATCGGACTGCACGTTTGGTTTGCAGTTCTATTGCATTCAAACTGCATCCGAACTGCAATTTGCGGTTAGATTGCAGTTGAAATGCGGTCCGTCTGTCTAGAGCCTAAGTGGTTAGACAAAATAACTCAAGAACCTGACTGACACAACGTCTTGAATTAAACAAAAACAAACGCCGATTAAACTCGACAAAAATGATTGAAAGCCAAAACAAAAGACGACATGTTTATTTTACATTGTTTTGTTTTATTTTCAGAATGAGGTGCATCCATTAACATAGAACGAGATCTAGTAACGCGTAGGCCGTGAAAAGGATACATAAATCTGTCCCTGATTGTCGGGAGAAAATCGTGAAACCAACGAACTGAACTTGGAATTGTGGCACCGTTTGAAAGACCGTGGGCGGGCGAAATTATTTATTAGATCTTTTCCCTGCAACTTTCTTGTTAGAAAATAATATTCTTAAGCTAGAAGCGTGTGTCTTTTGCTGGTGTAACACCCTAATGCAACCAGTTCGATATTATTTCAAAAGAATCGCAGAGATGTTTTAAAATTACATCGCTTACCTAAGTTTGCTTTACCCACACATTTGTGACAGTGTTACATTGCCTAGGAAACTGTCAATAATAAAAATTACATCACTAGTTCGTTAATCAATAAGGAAGAAGGTATACACTACACTATATAATATATATAGGTAGTTAGGTACTATGATTAGACACTTATCATCAACAATATTGCTAATTACAATATTAAACAGATTGTAATTGGGTTTTTCTAACCCCAAATAACCTGATATCCCCGCTGGAATCAAAACAGACCATATACCTATTGCGTATGTCTAAAAACTCTCCGACTACTTTTTCTAACGTTGTTTGAAAAAAACTTATTTTTACTACTTTTACAAAAGTTTGTGAGGATGGATGGATGGACGTTTGTTACTCTTCCACGCAAACCCTACTGAACGGATTTGGATGAAATTTGGCACACAGGCACATACACATACATTACACACACACATACACACACACACACAAATACACGCGGACACACACATACACACATTTTTTCTCCCGCTAGTAAAAACAAGGTAAATAGCTTTAAACGAAATGACATAAACATACACTCGGTGTTGCCTGACGAGTGACGAGAGTTTTTTTTTTTACTTTGAAATAATTATAATCGCGCTGCTCTCTGGGCTTGGAGTTCAGTAATTACCGAATTCCACGTGGACAAAGCCGCAGACATAAGCTAGTCGGTTTACAAAACTTTGTAGCGAATTCCCTGAAATATTGTTGGCTTAGCAACGGCTAAACGTGCATACTGCATAGTTCACACGTTTTTGTTTGCGGCCAATGTAAAGTAGTGCCAATTTATATCGCCCGAGATTTCGTAGTAGTATGTATGCACATTCCAGAACTGTGCTGCTTCTCTTCGTCGAAAGTATTTTATTACCATCGCTATATAAAATAGACATTCAACAGTTATATTTTGGTACATTACAACTCGACAGTTAATAAACATATCAGCTAATAAAAATTTCTGCCAAGTAGTGGGATACATAGTTGCAGTTTTTTTAACCTGTTGCCATCAATGAAATGCCTGTGTTTTACACAATTATCTGATGTCTGACCCTGTTTATGATATTCGATTCTCCGTAGATTTGATTAGAAGCTATTATGTCATTCTTCTTGGAACTGTTCCGGTGGTCACGTTAAACGTCCACACCTACCGACGAAGCCAGTAAATTGTTTACGACCCCTGCACATCAGTGTAAACACGCTGGTCAATAAACTTGATGATAACGTTTACGATTCGCGAACGCATTAGCCACTGCGGAATTTGTAATAAAGATGTGTTTCTCTGAAACTGGCTTCCAAAAGACGTGGTTAGAGTTTAAATTAGTCGGGAAATGGGTTTAACCACTGAGCGGGGAGACGCCTCGGTTGCCGCTTCATGACATGGTATATCACCATTTCCCATAAAAACCAAGCGTGTCACTGTTTACTCATTTCACGACACGCTTCTTCTTAGCATGTCGATGACAATTTAAATTGAGGCAGCCCAAAATTTGGCGACGAGTTTGGCACTTTCTGAAGCGTCCATCAGCTCCTGTGATATGCAAGCAACAGCACAGGCAGGACACGATATCAAGTGTCCCATAGTTTGCGGAGCCAACACCACATTTACAATCCAGTGCAGAGTAATCAATGAATCCTCTTTCACGACACTAATGACGTAGGTATAGAAGGTGACGGCTTTGAACATTTTCTGTGACAGAAGTGCTCTGTGAAAGAAGCGCCCATTTCGACGCCCCGACTTTTATCGGTCGGCATCGATTCCAATCTTTAACCTCAGGTGATTCGGTGGTCTCCAAGCTGATTTAATCATGAGCAATTAATCAGAATATAACCTTTTCGTCTTTGACTTGTACCTAGAGCACCTACACTCTAATCATCACATGTTTAACGTACCTTTGTAGCTTCACGAGATGTGATTCAAGAAAATGTTATCATTATCTATGAATGTAAGTTGTGAATGAAGCATAACCTCGCTTGGTTTCATGATAACCTCTATGTGGCTGATTTCAAATGTAACTATGACTTGTAGTGTCTAGAACTAAACAGCTGATAAAGAATTTAACCTTGAGTACGGTCAACTAGAAGAAACTAGAAGAGGTTATTGTTACAAAGAAACTAAGAATTTGAGTCTCCAATAAGACACACTCACAAAAAGTTCGTACGGCGATTTTCAATATTGAAACCATTAGACAAAATACAGGGCTGTATCACAGTAGCGAAGGATCAATTCTTGTAAAAGGTAAGCCTAAGTTAAATGAGATTATATTATTTGCCTACAGAATACTGACTATGCCATTTTTCAAAGGGAAGCCGGTAGGAATCGAGTTGTATGGAACCTTCGTCAATGGTATCAATCCTTTCATCATAAAAAACCTTATCCAACTTTATAGGACGTTTATTCAAAATACTCACGTATGAATCTCACAATTTAATCAACTCGATATAAAGTTGTCACCGTCATTCTACATTGCATATTATTTTAAGATTTATACTTGAGTTGAGCATCTTTCTAGAACATCTACGGGCCTAAAAGTCACGGATGGGTGACAAGACAGCTTGCATTATTTAAACAGAAGCACCTCTTAAGAATAAACAACAAAACCGCATACAGGAGGATGTATTTTTAGAAATCTCTTGTTGATTCAGTCATCAAGTGCGGTGTTAGGTTGCAAGTCAACTGGCTAAGTGGAACATTTGTACACACGGCAGACGGCAGGAGGCTTCGGTAAACCAGTAGCTGAGCGGTGTTCGCACCACTACTACCGCGGTACTGTTTGCTTTGCTGATTAGGCGTATCTACTTCAACTTGAATCTTTAAGTGTTAAGCCTTAAGAAAAGTTTGTCTTGTTTCTAATGTGGAAACTTTTCCGCGACCCGTTACAAAAATAACTGAATTTTCCTCAGCCGTTGCATGATTTTATTTTTATTTTATTTGTTAGAGACAAAAAACAGCTACATGCCAGGCTTAACTAAAGATTCTTAAATTAGCACAATATTTAGAAATACATTTAAACACAATCTATTCCACATTTATGTTACTACACGAGTACACGTGTAAACCACAACATTGTCCAAGAGCTCACAAAAAAAAAAGTTAAAAGAAAAATGATTTGTAAAGTTTTCGTTTCAATTTTCTTGTGTAACCGTTATTTCAAGAACTCGCCTTTCCGCCTTTTTTCTTGTCCTCTTTTTAGATGAAAAGAATAGAATAGAAGTTTCAAGAAAGATTTTGTGTGATGTCTCAGTAATATTTATTATTTGGCAGTCTTTGGATCTAAAAGCCCGAACGCGGGAAGTTCACATATCCGCTTGAACCAGGAATTGAACTGGAAACCTAAATCTGAAATCTGGAAAACTGATAGGATAGCCCCGTTCGATATCGTAGTATTAAACATTTTATCACTCTTCCGCTTTTAGTCATTAACAAAGCTTTATTAGTTTTTTTCTTTCATGCTAGTTTTCTGCGAACTGTGCCAAATTATCTAATATTTACTATTTACAGAGTATAATGAACACGTACTTTTCATACAACTTTCTGTTAGGTAAGTGATAAGATAATGTAATCGTATCTATGATAAGGGGAGTAGGTTGAATAAATGAATATATTCAAGAGAAAAGTGAATAAAAAGTTAATATGATAACTGGACGTAAATCTTAAAAGTGGAGCACTGGTGCACGGTTAAACAAATATGGAACGATAATACAAAAAAAAGTTTTAAGACTCTTTGTATATTTAAAAACAGTTTTATTTAAATAATCTTTTTCAAAACAATAGTACTAATCATTGCATACATACTAAGTTTATAAGGGGTGTAAAAGTACCCTTATCGAAACCGATAGGCACTTGTTCTCCCCGTCATTGCGATCAATTTTGTTCTAGACCATACCTGGGCACCTTCTAGTTACAGAGAAATTGGGGGTGAAAGCTCCAACTTTTTTACAAGTTTTATTCATTCAATGCATCTATCTATCAGCACAATGTTTTGAGTGCGTAACATTGAGTCCTACCGTAAAACGTAATTTTTCACCACAAAAACAAAAGTCGTTTCCCAGCAGTATTTTTTGCGTAGGGTTACTTAGTGTGATGTACATAATGCTTGGTTGACAGCTTCGTGAAGGGTCTGTTTACACCTTGTAGTTGTGAAAGTAACTCTGTGTTATCTGTACGTCTGTCTGGACACTTTTCACGCCATAATTGCAGAACGGATTTCGTTTTCGATTTGTTAGACTATGACCTAGATAAGGACATACCTATCAGTAGCGAAGGGTCAATTTTTATAAGAAGTAAGCCGGAGAACATATTTTTAATGTGATTATATATATTATTTGTCTATAGAATATTGACTGCGCCATTTTTCAAAGGAAATCCTGTAGGAATCGAGTTGTATGAAACCTTCGCCACTGATATCTATGATACTTTTATAGTACGTTTTTGTGAGATTATTTTCGATAGCCACGCGAGCGAAGTCGCGAGCGTAAACTAGTTGGTAAACAAAAGATGATCAGCAGCAAGTCTGTCCGTCATCTCATATCACCCTTCGATATCATTGTACAAGTAGCGACAAGTACTCGAAGTTTCAGCTATAACATACAGATCAGTACCAAAACCTGTGATGTCGCGATAATACGCTTATCTCCACTTCCATGGCGATAATGACCTCGCAAGGCCATCCGTCGGCTGATTATTATCTATTATTTATTTTACTTACACGATTATCAAAACCCACCGTGTTTTACATGAAGCGGTTATAATTTTTAATGAGTGGATACTTGAGTAGAGATTATATAAACTGCAAAACGTTGGTGATATGGATATATGTACTTGAGTTTGTTAATGTCAAGTTAATTTACTTCGTTGTAGTTACTATGAAATTTTGCTCTGAAGTCGCACTGGGTTCGATTCCCGGGTCGGGCAAAGTGTTATTGGGTTTTTCCATCAGGAATTTCTCAGTAGCAGTCAAGGAGTCTGGATCTGTGCCAGGTTGATGGCAACAGGCTCGCCTCCTATTACATGTGACTTTAACCTGGCGAAATGTGGGTGTACTATTAGGTACACCTCTGCCTATCCCTTCGGGGATTACAAGCGTGATGTTCTGTTATGTAATTTAATTCATTGTAGTTACTGTGTCGTTGAACTTTTGTTTAGGATCTCATTAACATAACATGCATTGGAAACCATTACATTCGTACAAAGTAAAAGGAATTAGGCACTAATATCATTTTTGGGTTCGATTCCCAAGTCTAACAACGTGATATTGAGTTTTTTTTGCAGCAGCTCGAAGTCTGGATTTGTGCCCGGTTGACGGTATTAAGGCTCGCCCTATTACATGGGAGTTATAATAACATAATATTACTCTCTTGCCCATTCCCTCTCATAGAGAGGAGGCCGGTGTCCCAGCAGTGGGAACATTATAGGCTGATTATGATATGCTACTCCCTTGTAAATAATAAAGGCGGAATGTGGCTGTATTATAACTACACCTCTGCCTAACCCTTCAGGAATTACAGACTTGATGTTAAATGTACCAATAACTTTTGTAAGAAAGCAAAATCTCTTTTACAGCTAAAGGAGAATGGGGTCACAAACAAAATTTTAAACTGCCCATTGTCCTTTGTTAGGGTTTAACTTTTTAAAAATCCTCAATGTTTCACAGACATTTACTTTGTTTCTCCGAAATTTAAAACAAACCATTAACATCGTAAATAATATAAACAACGACCTTTGGGGTCACATTTTTCTCGTATCACAAGTTATTAATAAACATTGGCTCCCCGATAGTCATAAAACATTATTAACTTCTATCGATAATAATGTAACTAATTATTACAAAGTTATAAT
The DNA here is from genome assembly GCA_963082995.1 of Noctua comes. NCBI lineage: Eukaryota > Metazoa > Arthropoda > Insecta > Lepidoptera > Noctuidae > Noctua > Noctua comes. Next base: position 8,194,679 of record OY720280.1, on the reverse strand, counting down.
AATTAGGTAAGTATTAATGAGTTCGTATCTAAGGCCTATGGATAAACTTTACTCTTTATGAATAAACTAGCTGCGCCTTGCGGGTTCCCCCGGCGTTTTTGAATTTTTCTTTTTTGCTCGATTCATAAGGGTCGTAGCGTGATGTAAAATAGCCTGGGCATAGCCTGTAAAATAGCGTGATATAATATGTAAAAATTGAGCTATTAAATGCAAAAAGATTTTTTCAAATAAAGGGTCGTAGCGTGATGTAAAATAGCCTGGGCATAGCCTGTAAAATAGCGTGATGTACAATGTAAAAATTGAGCTATTAAATGCAAAAAGATTTTTTCAAATAAAGGGTCGTGGCGTGATGTAAAATAGCCTGGGCATAGCCTGTAAAATAGCGTGATGTACAATGTAAAAATTGAGCTATTAAATGCAAAAAGATTTTTTCAAATAAAGGGTAGTGGCGTAATGTAAAATAGCCTGGGCATAGCCTGTAAAATAGCGTGATGTAAAATGTAAAAATTTGTCTATTAAATGCAAAAATATATTTTAAAATCGGTTTGGTCGTTCCAGAGATTAGCACGGACAAATTCTTCAGCTTTATCTCATTAGTGTACAGGGTGGAATGACACCGAAGCACAAACGGTAACCACGTATTATTTTTTTATTTTTTATTATATTCGGTACATAGAAATTTAGCATCGGTTATTTAAAAAAAGAACTGCTGTTTCCTACACTGTCAAAATGCATGAAACAGCTGATTTTTTTGTTAAATTTGCGATGAAAAATTTCCCCTACCCTTCCCTTGTCCCTTGTATGTCACTTTCACCCTGTATACTGGCGAACCGCCCCTGCTTCACACTGCGCCAACGGCGGCGGTGGCACATATCGGATTCAAAACTATCCTGTCTTTTAAGCTAAAAAAACCCAACACAACAAACACAACAACAACACATGGTAAATATCCCGTTTCTAGTATTAATAATAACCATACACATTTACAAAATTTCATTGAAATCGGTTAAGTAGTTACGAAAAATATAGCATGTACGAACATAGTGACACATGACTTTTATAATTTAAGATATACATAGATGTAACATTAAAATTAGAAGGAAAATGAGTTATGAGCGCGATGGCGCCATCTTTATCTCGCGTCCATTAACATCGTAAATAATATAAACAACGACCTTTGGGGTCACATTTTTCTCGTATCACAAGTTATTAATAAACATTGGCTCCCCGATAGTCATAAAAAATTATTAACTTCTATCGATAATAATGTAACTAATTATTACAAAGTTATAATAATTAGGTAAGTATTAATGAGTTCGTATCTAAGGCCTATGGATAAACTTTACTCTTTATGAATAAACTAGCTGCACCTTGCGGGTTCCCCCGGCGTTTTTGAATTTTTCTTTTTTGCTCGATTCATAAGGGTCGTAGCGTGATGTAAAATAGCCTGGGCATAGCCTGTAAAATAGCGTGATATAATATGTAAAAATTGAGCTATTAAATGCAAAAAGATTTTTTCAAATAAAGGGTCGTAGCGTGATGTAAAATAGCCTGGGCATAGCCTGTAAAATAGCGTGATGTACAATGTAAAAATTGAGCTATTAAATGCAAAAAGATTTTTTCAAATAAAGGGTCGTGGCGTGATGTGAAATAGCCTGGGCATAGCCTGTAAAATAGCGTGATGTACAATGTAAAAATTGAGCTATTAAATGCAAAAAGATTTTTTCAAATAAAGGGTCGTGGCGTGATGTAAAATAGCCTGGGCCTAGCCTGTAAAATAGCGTGATGTAAAATGTAAAAATTTGTCTATTAAATGCAAAAATATATTTTAAAATCGGATTGGTCGTTCCAGAGATTAGCACGGACAAATTCTTCAGCTTTATCTCATTAGTGTACAGGGTGGAATGACACCGAAGCACAAACGGTAACCACGTATTATTTTTTTATTTTTTATTATATTCGGTACATAGAAATTTAGCATCGGTTATTTAAAAAAAGAACTGCTGTTTCCTACACTGTCAAAATGCATGAAACAGCTGATTTTTTTGTTAAATTTGCGATGAAAAATTTCCCCTACCCTTCCCTTGTCCCTTGTATGTCACTTTCACCCTGTATACTGGCGAACCGCCCCTGCTTCACACTGCGCCAACGGCGGCGGTGGCACATATCGGATTCAAAACTATCCTGTCTTTTAAGCTAAAAAAACCCAACACAACAAACACAACAACAACACATGGTAAATATCCCGTTTCTAGTATTAATAATAACCATACACATTTACAAAATTTCATTGAAATCGGTTAAGTAGTTACGAAAAATATAGCATGTACGAACATAGTGACACATGACTTTTATAATTTAAGATATACATAGATGTAACATTAAAATTAGAAGGAAAATGAGTTATGAGCGCGATGGCGCCATCTTTATCTCGCGTCCATTAACATCGTAAATAATATAAACAACGACCTTTGGGGTCACATTTTTCTCGTATCACAAGTTATTAATAAACATTGGCTCCCCGATAGTCATAAAAAATTATTAACTTCTATCGATAATAATGTAACTAATTATTACAAAGTTATAATAATTAGGTAAGTATTAATGAGTTCGTATCTAAGGCCTATGGATAAACTTTACTCTTTATGAATAAACTAGCTGCGCCTTGCGGGTTCCCCCGGCGTTTTTGAATTTTTCTTTTTTGCTCGATTCATAAGGGTCGTAGCGTGATGTAAAATAGCCTGGGCATAGCCTGTAAAATAGCGTGATATAATATGTAAAAATTGAGCTATTAAATGCAAAAAGATTTTTTCAAATAAAGGGTCGTAGCGTGATGTAAAATAGCCTGGGCATAGCCTGTAAAATAGCGTGATGTACAATGTAAAAATTGAGCTATTAAATGCAAAAAGATTTTTTCAAATAAAGGGTCGTGGCGTGATGTAAAATAGCCTGGGCATAGCCTGTAAAATAGCGTGATGTACAATGTAAAAATTGAGCTATTAAATGCAAAAAGATTTTTTCAAATAAAGGGTCGTGGCGTGATGTAAAATAGCCTGGGCATAGCCTGTAAAATAGCGTGATGTAAAATGTTAAAATTTGTCTATTAAATGCAAAAATATATTTTAAAATCGGATTGGTCGTTCCAGAGATTAGCACGGACAAATTCTTCAGCTTTATCTCATTAGTGTGCAGGGTGGAATGACACCGAAGCACAAACGGTAACCACGTATTATTTTTTTATTTTTTATTATATTCGGTACATAGAAATTTAGCATCGGTTATTTAAAAAAAGAACTGCTGTTTCCTACACTGTCAAAATGCATGAAACAGCTGATTTTTTTGTTAAATTTGCGATGAAAAATTTCCCCTACCCTTCCCTTGTCCCTTGTATGTCACTTTCACCCTGTATACTGGCGAACCGCCCCTGCTTCACACTGCGCCAACGGCGGCGGTGGCACATATCGGATTCAAAACTATCCTGTCTTTTAAGCTAAAAAAACCCAACACAACAAACACAACAACAACACATGGTAAATATCCCGTTTCTAGTATTAATAATAACCATACACATTTACAAAATTTCATTGAAATCGGTTAAGTAGTTACGAAAAATATAGCATGTACGAACATAGTGACACATGACTTTTATAATTTAAGATATACATAGATGTAACATTAAAATTAGAAGGAAAATGAGTTATGAGCGCGATGGCGCCATCTTTATCTCGCGTCTCATGTCGTATCGTGTAATAATTAGAAGTTTTATTATAATAATGATAAAACGGTAGCAGAACCGGATACTGACGATTCTATTTTAAGCCTATGGAGTAAAATGGGTAACTGTCGCCATGTCGTGTCGTAGGCGCGGGCCTATCGCCTACGGACGCCCACGCTCCTCTATTTTCTATTAACCTTAATTAATACAAAGGTCCTTAAACTTTTATGAAAGTAAATGAAGGTTGTACTAATGAAGTACTTATGGGTGCTAAGAAAATTAAACCACGATTCTCGTAAGTTTATCAATCATGGCATTTGTATTGACATGTACTTAGATTGACAGTAGGCTCAACCATCGTTTTTATTGTTAAGAAAATTAATGTGTAGTTCTGTTTATTTGAATGCTGAAATCATGAGTAGTGTAGCTCAGTTATTCTTCTGATGATACATCTTACTTCTTTGCTTTATCAAGCGTAGCGTTTTGTAGTGTCTCGTAGCGGTGTCGTAGCGATTCCGTAGCGTTTCCGTAGCGCTTACTAATGTAGCGTTTCTGAAGCGTATTCGTAGCACTATCTTTTTTATAAAACTACTGTTAATTCGTTTTTGAGTATAGGAATCGAGAATTAGTGCCTCATCTCGTTTATTTTCACTAGCTCTTCTTGTGAGAACTTTGTATTCAACTGAAAGTGAGCCTTCATTATCATGTTTACCGTCAAACGTTAGATTGCGATAACTACAAAATTACATCATTTGTTCTTTATCTTAGGCAATTGTCACACGGCAACTGTCTCAAGAGTGAGAGCATTTTCAAATTTAGTGCAATCGCACATCCTGGTAGTAAAGTGCAATGTTATTGATCTTAGATAATAAAGATAAGCCATTGACGTAAGTAGTGTCAGACATGTCGACTCCCGTTCTGAAAATTTCGTGTAAATATGATTGATTTAATACCTACTTTGAGGAAAGTACTTGAAAATATGACTTTATCACGATGATCGGTCTGAGGCTTCGAAAAGTAGGTTAAATCTGTGTTTTCCGTTGGCTGACAATTAAATAATTATTGTTATCTGACATCAGTATTATTCATGGTTTTATTTGCCTTAGCGTCATGTAAACTGATGTTTATTGAGCCCTTGTTATGAACAGTTTTCAGAATCTTCTTGTTTTAAGATCATGTCAATGACGAGCTTCCTTTTTCGTCTTCATAAAGACGTAGCAACAGCTGATGAAAATATTTGTCTATGCTCTATACCGTTTCTCCCGTACATAAGCGAAGAACAACATTTGCGGTGTTGCATACGTCCAGTAGTAAAATTTTAACGACTTAGCCCGCGTGCCGAGGCTCCCGGCCAAAATAAAAATCGAACGACTCGGTACACCTACTTACTATGTGCGAAGATAGCTCGCCGAATGGATGCGGTATAAAACACATTTTTTTGAATTTACTCATTGAAAATCTGGATCGATCTGTGCACATATATGTTACATATTTTGGTTGGTCTTACTGATACCGAAATGCTCTGAATAATATGAAGAGTCTGCGTCTTGATGAAAATAAGTATCGACATGTAATCTTTACAAAGACCGTTTTAGTTTTTAGGTTTGCGAATTTAGTCTAAACATTTTTGCAGGCAATAAAATATAAGTCTATCTAACATTCTATATGCCTCCTCCGAAATAATACATAGCAGTTTGACGCATGAATCTGCAATCTATTTTCGGTCAGCGGCTCGCATCAGTTCGACCGCCTGCAAGTTCAGGGAAACTTCTTGGGGAAATGTTTTATTGAACTATGAAAATTAGGCCAATGTGCCAACCTATCCATAGACAACTTTACAAGACTGTTTGAGGAAAATGTTCCAGTCACACGATATGCGCTATTTATGTCTACAGCCAATATAGGACGACCGAAATCCATTAGAGGTTTAATGGTTCAAAATTATTAAAGCAATTGAGGTCAGTTATACGGGTCCCAACAGATTTAGTCTAGAACTGGTTCAGAGTTTCGGATATAATCACGTACGACCCAAATCTAGGCGAACATAGTTGCGCCGTGGGTACGAATCACATATGGCATGAATCGCATGTTTTTGAGAATTTTAAAAGTTTAGACATTTGTAACGAGTTAAAAGTTGAATGTTCCGCCATAACTATGTACTGGGTGCGATTAACCTTCTAAGATTACTTATTTCTTTGTTATCTTTGAAGTCTTAGGTACAAAGATTCAGAAGAGGAATCGGCAGTCGGGCACCAATAAAATCTCGGTCTTGACTTTAACTTTACATTCATTTCAGGTTCATTGGAAGACCAGCGTCAGAGAGCATCACCTGTCTGGCATGAATGCTGAAATGGACCTTTTTGGCGCAGCAATTTTCTCTCTTTCTTTTTTTTTTTAAATTATTATTTAATTTTTCATTTTGTATCTTTTTTATTATGTGTGCTTGATGAACTGACGTCAAATAAACTTTATTCTTTCTTTCTTTCATTCATTTTCACTAATGACGTTGTCTCTTTGTCACCTACGAGATGACGGATTAACGGGTACCACCAAATGAGTCCCTTATCAAAACAAACACCAACACGTAAACGAACAATCTACTATGTATGACTGTACAACTGATTCATAACACTCTTCCTCCCGTTTCCTACGCTTATCAATGAGTACTTTCTGTCAACCGTCCTGCGCCTGAGCATATCTATGATCTAATAGATCAACATGTGTGGCACGTGAACGTATTTATACGTCCACTTCCTGAAGATAGCGACTTCTTAGTCTTAACAACTTGTTGTTTTACATAGTGTGCTTAAAAACAACCGCATAGTATTTAAAAACAATGTTAGTCATAGTGATCTTGTCACGTGTGAGTACTAATTAGCTAGGTAGTACGTGTCTAGGCTAGACCTAGATGTAGGAACAGTGACGATAATAAATGAGGGTGACGATTGATGGGAGTCTTCCGTTGTAGTGACGTTCTGGTGTCGGATCACTGTTGGCTTCGTCATATTTAAAAAAAAAGTTTTGTTTTTGTCATTTAGGATACAGAGAAATGAATTCTGTTTTAGTTAAGTACCAAAATTGGAATTAGGGAAAACCACAATGATTTGTAAATGTAGGAAAATTAAAACGAATTCCTTATCTTTTTTCTCATATAAAATTAATTTATTATTGTCATAAAATCTACATATTTTCCTCTAATATTGGATAATACAGATTTTATAGGAAAAACAACAATAAAAATAAGAACTTCACACGAAGTTGGTAAATGGGAATGTTTGAGTCTTCCAAATGTGAGACCTAAGTGTATCAACTGGCTCCTAAAACTATCACTTTATTGTGCCAAATATGGTGGTCGCAAGTGCAACTGCTCAGCATAATGTCCTGGGTTCGATTCCCGTGTCGGGCAAAATGTTATTGGGTTTTCTCATCAGGAATTTGTCAGAAGCAGCCACGGAGTCTAGTTTTGTGTCTGGTTGATAGCAATAGGCTCGCCCCTATTAGATGGGACTTAAACATAACTGGAAATGTGAGTGTACCATTAGGTACACCTCTGCAAAACCCTTTGAGGATGGAGGGATTAATGGGGGGGGATTACATGCCTGATGTTATGTTTTATGTTATTTCTCGCAATTTCCCCACAAACGAAATTCAAAAGACTACATAATAGACCATACGAACAAAATGCACAGAGCCGACTGCATAGCTTGCCTATTACTGGACGGTATGCCGTTGAACTATTAACTAATTACACTCCTGCCGTGAGACAACTCGTGGGCACGACCCGAGCCGACCCGAGGTGCCCCGAGCTGCCCCGATCCCGCTTCGGAGCGCAGTCGCACCCGCAACAAATCTTCTATACGGCGCACTTAAATTTTAGAACCAAAAACGGTGACGTAACAATACCTTGTAGACTTGTACCTTAACAATAAGATGGTGCGAGGCCCGAAGGTCAAAGCCAAGTTCACGGCTTCGTTCAACGACCGCTGTTATCATTACCATTCAATGCGAAGCCCCGGCTCATTACTGGCGCGTTCGATTTCTAAGTGAAGTGATTAACATTTTTTAGCACTTTAATAAAATATATTCATGTGTTTCGCGAATCGCGAGTCATCACAGGGTAAAATAAAAATTTTGTGCCAAAAAAATCGTTGTTTGCCTATCGAGTCGGACGATTTGCTGACATGCGTGTTTGATTCTTTAACAACGCAAAACTGCAAACTATTAGTGGCGTGTATACAATGTGCTTCACCTACTTTCCAATTAAAATATGAATAGTCAAATAGTGTTTTTTTTTCTCAAATAAGAACTAGAAAAATTAAACGTTGACGTATCTGACATTCTCCGTTGACGTATCTGACATTCTCCGTCTAAACTATATTTATTTACTATACACGTACAAACGACAATGTTCCCACTGCTGGGCTACAGGGCTCTTCTCAGAGAGAGCGTGGACTGTACTGTGTACCACCACGCGGACCCAGTGCGGTTTGTTAGATGTCACCTACCTTCGAAGAAACGCTGATAAACTGATACTTAGATATTTTAGATACTTATTTATCAAAAAAATATTTCACCCACACACTTATTTCCAGGGCTTTAACTCTTCACTATTCGCGGTCTTTTATAATTAAGTAGGATATCACAAAACAAATGTGCAGAACCATAAAATAAATACATAATGTTCCGGCCATAATTGAAGTCTTGCATCGGTATTCCGCTCATAGCTTGTAAATCGCAAGTTGTGCGTGAATTCCGCGGTCAGCTCGACGTTTAACTTTTAATTTACAAGAGCCCCAAAACCCACTTTACGATCTCATCTGCATATTTTAAGTCACACGGGCTATTGCGAAAATGCATTCATAAAGATTTTTGCTTTTTGAACGTAATATGAGGAAAATTTAGCGTAAAATATGTTAGATAATGGTAGATTAGGACTTTTACTTAATGGATTATGTGTTGTTGACTTAAACAATGGATATTTAGTTAGATTACCTTTCACGCACGAGTACCTACACTTAGGATAGTCGACAGCTCCGATACCACTTTGCAGTGGGGCTACTTCTTTATACAGGGTGTAAACAGACTCTTCACATACCCGTCAACCAAGCATTCTGTACATCACACTAAGTAACTTTACCCAAAAAAATATTGCTGGGAATCGACATTTTTTTTTGGCGTGAAAAATCACGTTTTACGGTAGGACTCGATGGAAAGCACTCAAAGCATTGTGCTGGTGGATGGATTGAATAGTACGGGGGTCGTGGAGGTGTGTAAAGTAAAAATCTTACATTAAAACATATATTAAAAAAAAAAACTTGTGAAAAAGTTGGAACTTTGACCCCCAATATCTCCGTAACTAGAAGGTTCCCAGGTATGGTCTACAACAAAAAAATGTTCGCAAAGACGGGGAGAACCAGTGCCTTTCGGTTATGTTAAGGGTCTATTTACACCCTTTAGTTCCGAACCCTTTACAGTTTGGCTAAGTCCCTCTGGACCTATGTCTGCCCGTGGTCTACATAGAGACCTTTGGTACTGTAATTTGACATGGTTATTAGGTAACTACTTCATAAGCCATTACCTAGCGTTCTTGTTGAGGCGAGAGAAGAAGAAGACGAGCAAAAAAAGGATTGACACGCCCAAGGGTCGACCTTGGGTCTCGTGTTCCAGAACCCGCGTATCACTTTAAACCACTGCCATTATTCAAATTGGAAGAGTAAAAATGGCCAAAGAAAAACTAAAGAAAGTGAAACATACATCGGTCAATATTTACAAAGAGTGTTCTGATGTTTCGTGGCCTTCATCGGGCCACAGAGGCCGCGGTTCCGCGAGTTCACGGCGAGGGCTACTTTTATTGCTTCAGTCCATTTAACCCATTTCATTGACGTAATCCAGCCGCGCTTTTATTGCTAGCTGCGTCTGCGCCGTTGCTGGGTGGCTGCACAAGACTATATCAGTTATAGTACAGACGCCAGCACATCAAGCTATTAGAATCTGTCAAATTTCTTTACTGGAATTTCAACTTTATCACTAAAGCATTAGGTTCAATGTTTACTGGGAAAATTTGACAGTTTCGGGTAGCTTGATGCGCTGGGTGGGTCTGTATTTACTCATCATCTGCCTAGCCTTTTCCCAACTATGTTAGGGTCGGCTTCCAGTCTAACCGGATGCAGCTGAATACTAGTATTTTACATGGAGCGACTGCCTATCTGACCTTCGCAACCCAGTTAGTACTAGGTAATACGATACCCCTTGGTAAGATTGGTTGTCAGACTTTTTGGGCCACTGACTACCTATAATGACGGTCAAAGATCTACAAATGCCAGCCGGGACCAACGGCTTAACGTGCTTTCCGAGGCACGGCGGAAACTCGGTATGTAATGGGTGGTCACCCATCCACAGACCAACCTAGGCACGTACGGCTTAACCTAAAGATCGACCCGAGCGGCTGTTATTATTTAGCCACGAGCTCCTCAGGTGGGTCTGTATTTACTAACTAAAACCATTTCTAAATCCGAATAAAATATTATCTATATCGCAGCACGATAGATCTCGATCAACGCCATATGGATTTTCATAAAATAAAAACATATGGCTTGTGTTTCTAATGTAAACTCATTTTTACTAAAATAAATACATTGTGCATATTGATATGCCATTGCATTTGTTGCTGATTTATATTTATGATGGATTTATGCTCCATTCATCAGTTATTTAGTTTCTTTTAAAAGTCTATGACCTACAGAAGAGGACGTCTATGTAAAAGCAAGTTTGATTTGTTGAGGCTCACTTTTAACATCAATCAAAAGCACTTTAAATTTTATTTGATTTGAAGAAAGCAACATCTGCTAGTCGACATGTTTGTACAAATTCTAAAAATATTATAAACAATGCATTAAGCTAAATGATTCCTTTTTAGAGTTGTTTTGCTTGAAACTTTTTTTACAAGCAAAAATAACTCGTGCCGAAACCACAGATTAAAAAAAAAAACATCAATATAGGCTCACTAGTCGCCGTCACGTTTCTCGAACAAGTCACAAACACCAAGCAAAAACTACACAATCTAATTCATCTTAATAAAATAATGAGTTTTATCTATCTTAGCACAATTAGGTACTTAGGCTTCGTCACCACAGCATTGACCGCGCGACCCTCAGATCGATGTCGTTCTCACGAGCCTAACGCGAAAATTAACAACGACGATTTAATTGATACAAACTGCTGCGAGGTGGCCACGACCTGACAGTATTAACTGGCTCGATGAGTGTCGGGCCAATAGGACCATAAGACAGATTCACAGACTAATCATACAAAATATTTGGCCAACAGTCGCCACACACGCTGAGCTCGAAAAACTTTGGCCAATTGATAAAGACATAAAATTTGAATTTACGATTCTAGTTCCGAATATAACATAATCGATATGGAAAGAAATGTGAATACATTTTATAACAGATGACGTCTTTGAAGTGCGTACAGAAATAAAAACTGTTTTTTTTTTATCTTTTTCTTTTCAGTATCGCACAGTGCATTCACGTCATATTTGCAAATGCCAAGCAATTAGCAAGTCGGCTCCACAAGGTCTCTTTCAGTAATGGTGGAAAACAATACCGCTAACCAATGACAGAGGCGAAAATTAGCACATGTGAAATACTGTTCATTCACCTGCCATAGTTGTTATATTGTTATCTGTCTACTTCAATATGAACGCTCGTAAAAATCACTCAACCTTAGCAATTTGATAAATTCTATGACTGAAGCTTGTCTGCGCACGATACGAAAATAAAACACGCTTTGTTCCTATTAAAAATATTGCAACAAAAATAAAGAGCAAAGGTAAAAGGAAATTATCAAATTATGATTAAATTAAAGAAATATAAAATACCACTTGTATTTAAACCAGACAACCGACTACGTGTGCGACCAGACATAAAAACAAATCAGTAAAATTGTAATACTACTGTGGAACAACGATTTCATTCATACTTGGATATTATACGCGAAGTCACTCTGGCGGTGTCAAATGTCAGGGGTCATGCACCTGTGTGATAAAACAAAATTGATCACTTCAAATATTCTTTTTTTTTTTGATCATCTGTGGTCGTACGACAGCTGACGTACAGCCAGCTAACGAATGGATTTTAAAATGTGCTTCAATTTAAATTAGTTCATTGGTCGTGTCGCGTTTATTGATAGTGATACGGATGACAAAACAATCAGTTGGATTACACTCAATTAATTCCACACCTAGTAACAAACGTGAACACTCACGAACGCCTCCTCTCAACACTTTTAGAATATCCAATTAATTATATCAACTCAATATAAACTTTTATTTTATTTTAATGTAAATTTTTCAAGTCGTTATCACGACTGATGTATGCATAATTATGTTGAAAATTAAGAAAAACAGTGGATGCTACGAAAAAGAATGAATAAGAATACGCGTAGGAACAAGGTAGGTTGTATGAGATAACGAAAGTTTATTCAGGTGATATTAAATTATGTCTCCTCGTGTATTTTGATTGTACACATCGAGTAGTTGGGCAAATAGAAAGCACTTTATGGTCAATTAAATGGCCGTCCTATTCCGATTATCTAACGCCTCTGCTCAATAGATAATGCCTTCGAACAAATATTAAACGCGTTACACAATATTTGCAGACCCATTGGCTCAGTAGGTGTGTTGCTGCGTCGGGGATTACAGTTCAAATTCATGCATAATTGAAAATTAAGATGTTTCATGAATTTTTGCTTGCTCGTACTTACCGAAACAATTTTTCAGGCATATTTTTAAGAAATTGCCCTTATTACTTTTTTGATGTAAATGGAATAAATAACCCCATACAAACGGATAAATGCGTAAATCGCTAACAGAACATAATAATTATAATTATTATCGTGGCAATCACAAAATATCAGATTATCTTAACATGAACTACTATCTGTCTATACAGATAAAAGTAATCTATCATTTAACGAACATGAGAATATATTGACATGCGAGAATAAAATAAGGGTGAATACTCACTTGGATTAATGATATAATCTCCGTTCCATTGAGCATAGACAGTCCGTAGACGGAGGATCCTTGGCGGTAAAAAGTGAAATTTCTCGCGACGTCGTCGCCCGCTAATTATTTATTCACTTGATGTGAAAAACGTGGATCTGCAACACCGTATTCTGTTCGCGCCAACTATATTTAAACACGTGTTTTATTATTTGAAATTCGAGTCCTCTATTAGTATTACGATTTTTATAAAATAATCCTCTTTATTTTAATTCAATAAATCGGTATTTTCGTTCGCATCTGTGATAGAGTTATGAGTTAAGTGCGTTCGGAAAATGAGTCGGGTGCGTCGAGGAGTCGAGCGGCTCGGAGAGCGGAGCGCGCGTCGCGGCGACTTGCGGGCCACTGACTGCGCGCGAGCGCCCGTTTACTGTCGATCTCTTCAACTCTTCCAATTTTAAATATCGGACGGCTACGTCTGCGCGCTTTTCCGACTACTTTCGGCAGCCTACAGCGAAGTGCGTCTACGCCCGCCTGCCGCCGACACCTTCATCCTCATGCAGTGTGACGCGAGCCTTACTCCTAGGGTTTACTTACCATACAAATACATTAAGTAATAATTAGAAATACGATGAAAGGAAAAACTTAAAGAACATATCTGATATAATATCAGATATGTTCTTTAAGTTTTTCCTTTCATCGTATTTCTAATTATTAGGAATAGGTAGTGCCTATTAGCCTAAACTTCGAAGAACAGAGACAAGAAACGGAGACTTCCTTAGGACTAAATTATTTCCGGCACATCTGTCTCGAAATTTCGAGACAACACTTAAATACATTTAAAAAAATGTGTTATTTGGAATAAGTAATTCGTCTATATTTATCTAAAGTTTGTCTATAAATGTGATAGTTTGTATGGATGTCCATTACTCAATTCCACTGAAAATGCTGATTTTGGTAGTGATATAGATTAAGGTCTCTATGGAGAAGAACGTGCAAGAAACTCCATGGACACTCTTTTAAATCATAGTATGTGTTACATATAATGCCTTTTTTACACTTGAACTTTAGAAATCTCATTAAACGTAGCCGAGAGTGAGCTAGAAAGAAGATATTTACTTCGAAACGTGTACTGCTTCTTATTCAAACATTGTGATTCATTGTGTATTACGATCAACAAGTCATTTACAAAATGTTCTCCAAAAAAAATTCAGAAAATTTTATGGTTGTAACGACTGTGTATGTTATTATTTTATTATGATATATCTAGTCGCAAACTTTAGGTAAATATAGACGAATTACTTACTCCAAATAACATTTTTTTTAAATGTATTTATGTGTTGTCTTGAAATTTCGGGACAGATGTCTCGGAAAAAATTTAGTCCTAAGGAAGTCTCCGTTTCTTGTCTCTGTTCTTCGAAGTTTAGGCAAATAGGCACTACCTATTCCTATCACTGTGATATTTTAAAATCATCACACAAATCAGTTGTGCAGACTTCACTACCTATTTACGAACATTAATCAATTACCGGTTATATAAGAAAAACAGTGAAATAAGTAGTTAGGAGCTTCGAGGTTTGACAATAGTAATTAACAAAAAATGTTAGTAAGACTTGAGGAGTGTCACGTTAGGTCATGACTTTGATACGTATTTCGCAAAAGGTCACCTTAATCCTAATTATTCTCCCGTCTATTTTGGCTCGAGAAGAATCTTACCTAAATACTTTTTCAGAAAAACAATGTCATTACATCCGAAATAAAATCATTACTACCACTTAACACTCTCCACCAGATAATTAGATTGAAAGTAATGTATGCAAACAACGTCAACATAAAAGTGATTTGTACATTTGTTTTGAAATACAAAACACAATTGCGTCCTAAATCAATTGATTAGGGCAATCTAATATCTGTACTTTATGACATAGAACTCGTTACCAAAAAATAATGTGCGTAAATTTTCATAAACCCATTAACAATTACAGAAGGCATCTCGACCTACATGTGTCTGTTTACCATGAAAATGTATGAGACTATTAGTTGGAAGGTCGAGCAGCAGACGATGATGTCACCAATCACCATCGCGACTGATTTATCGGCACCACTTGTCAGGATTAGGGGCCCTGCGTACGCGCCGCGCCGCTACCGTTCACCCGGAGCCCGGACACCCCGCCCGCACGGCCCTTCATCAAACGTAAACATGGCTGAACTATGTAACATATTTCAATTTTACTACGCGAAGATAAAATTTAATGCGGTGTTGCAATAAATAAATCTGTTGGCACCATATAAACAAATAATGTTTGGAATAAATTTTCATGTACAGTTGCCAGCACATGAAGTTACCACAAACAGTCAAATTTCTCCAAAAGATTTTAAACCATACAATGTTGGTGATTAAGTTCAAAATTAAATGAGAAAATTTGACAGTTTGAGGTAACTTGACGCGCTGGCGTCTGTACATGACCAAAGATTTCGCGTTCGTTTCGCAGACATAGGGACGTTTTGCAGACATAGGGATTGGAGCGTTGAAATTTTACAGTAACGAAACGTTACCGGTGTCTGGCTTATCGTAAATACATATAGACAATGTCTATGTGTTAATTATTATGTTTTTCCTACTCCACCGCTATTCTTTTCTGATTTATTTCGTTGCGGGATCCAAGACAGTTAAATTGTTTCTCTGGGACTTCGTCGAGCTTCGTTGTCTCGGCGCTTTCGTGGTTGCCACTGTTGATTCTGGCTTTCATGGTTTGCAGTGGTTTGGGAATAGTGTAGCGGGCTTGTACCAAATAAAAAAAAAGACAACGTCTATGTCTAAATGAACGTTAAGAAACGGGTATTTCTTGTCAATGAAATAACATCTACTTTATATTTTGCTCGTGAGTTAGGAAGCTACTTACTCGTAATTAATACGCACCTTGGGTCTTGTAACGAGTACATATAAAAGTAGGTGTTAGTCATTTACCCGTGGCAGTCATTAACATAGTTCTAGTACTAAGCTTGAGAACCTAGTTGGCATGAAATATTTATTAGAATAGTCTTGAACTCGAAGGAATGGAATTTCAGCATTAAATAGAAAGCAATCCTATCCCAACTAATATTTTAATGCGAAAATAAGTTTGTTTGTTTGTTACCTTTTCACGCCAAAACCACTGAACCGATCATCCTGAAAGTTGCATATACGTTGTCAGGTGTACAGAAACGGACATAGGGTACCTTTCATTTCGAAAAAAGTACTGTTCCCGAGGAAAACAACAATAACGTTCTTATAATAATAGATGGCGCCGCGTGTCTTTCGAATCATGATTGAATTATATTATAACAAGCAGAGTACAACCCGAATTGATTGTTAAATTCTAAATTAACGCGAGTGGACCGCGGGCAAAAGCTAGTACCTAATAAAATGTAAGTACTATGGATTAGTACAAAGGACAACATTATTATCTGACGACTCATAGACAATTCATCTAAGAACAATGCAGTTTAACCCAATTCCTTCAATCAAGTTTCACAAATGAATCAGGAACTTGCCCGAATCTAACAACGTTTTAGTATTTTCAATTAATAACATTTGTACGGTAAAGTTGTCGACTAGAATTAAATTTGAATACTGATTTTAGTACTTACCACTTGGCTAGTCGATCAAGTCGAGCTAGACACTATGATCTTGATATTTACTTAACGTTGATTTCCCATATGAAAACTTTGAAAGAGCTCTAGCAAAACAAATGGGAAATATTTATTATTTTAAAAAAGAACACCCACATTTCGCCAGTAATGTTATTTCCTATGTAATAGGGGGTGAGCCCATTGCCATCAACCGGACGCAGATCCAGGCTCCGTGACTGTTATTGAGAAATTCATGATGGAAAACCAAATAACACTTTGCCCGACCCGGGAATCAAACCCAGAACCTCAGGGTCAGCAGTGATGCTTGCGACCACTAGACCAACATAGCTGGCGAAATGTGGTTGTACTATTAGACACCTCTGTCTAACCCTTCGGGATAACAGGCGTAAAGAAAGAAAGATATCAATAAACAATTGAAACGAACCAAACAAGGATCCCCAAAAATAACATCAATATTAATTACCAACTGTATTTAAAGCACACACTAGTAGTGTGTGGTCCCGTTCAGCCATCAACCAGTTGTCAGATAATATCAATTGTCACCTCTGATGTACAATAGCAATCACTAGCTGTCAGTGATCGTATCAACACGCTCGTGGCACACCACGTACTCCTAATACCATCTAATCCCTCCTTATGTGTTAATAATGTATGCTAGAACATAATTAATACACTCAACATTGCATAATTTGATATACTTACGATCTAGTTAAATCCAGACTTTGATTATATTAGAGAACTTGAATCGAGTAGTCAAATAATTTGAAGTAACAGTCGTCGTAACAAGTATATTTAATTAGGTAATTTGCAAAGTTCTATGATGTTTTGTGCGGTGACTGAAAGCGGCGCAGTCGTTTGCGGAGACGATTGTCTGTCATAACATCACACCAATTTAGCAACCACGATCCACTTCAAACAAGATATCTTAAACAAACCCAGTGCCCGTTACTAACTCCAGAAATAACCAAGCCTCGCTAACATTATTGTTCTTAACTAAAATATATCCGCCATTTGTAAGTTAAATATCCAAAATTAATGTTTTCATTGGCTTTTCCAGGCTATTAGGTATAATGGCCATTTGTACAGATTAAGTTGTCACACTGATACACAAATTATGAAAATCAAAGGGAAACGAAAGAAAAACAGTGAATATTTCATCGGACAGTTGGCTCACTGGATGGATTTATAGTTACGCCTAATATCGTCGCGTTTGTAACAGATTTCTTACGGATATCGTGTTGCGATCTGATTTTTCCTTAAGACCTAGATTTAATTTCATTGCTAAGTGCTATGTACCCCATAAATGAAGTCCCAGACTAAAATATATGCAAAACATTTCAATTAGAACCATTAAAAATCTCGTCCAAAAAAAACTCGAGCCACATAACATCATCACCTAAATTCTCCTACGTTACTTCCGCGGTACAAGTCTATTAAAACAATGAACAAGATATCCGTTACTATTAAAAATGATATGTTCTGGCACGATATGTCTCATGTCAACGTAAAGTGCTTGAAATATGCCCCTCGGTTATTGCACCGCTAATTTTGCTCTAACGTTTCATCCTAGTATCTAAGCCGTCTGGGTGTTATTAGTCGCTCTACTCGTAATAAAGCAGATCGTACACTGCAAACATGTTCCAAAATAGTTATAATTCTGAACATGTTTACGATACACTCTGCAAATTCATTCACCTCTGTTGTTTTGTAAACAAGCGAGTAGGCGCAAGCGCAACTTTTATAACCGCCTACATGGTTCATTTTTAGTCCAAAACCGGACCCTCCTGAAATAAACTACGAAGCTTGTGGAAATTCTAAAAAAATAAGGCTCTCGAGATAAACCAGAAAATGTCTAGCAGCGCGTAAATGTTTTATAAGTACTGTAAATAAGATCAATGGGCAGTTCATTCACGTTAGAACATCTACCACACATTAATCCCGGGATGCGGTTTACTTACATCCGGTAGTTCGCAATATGTTACTCCAAATCTAGGACACGTTATGACGTGTTCTATATAATGTTCATATTTTACATTTTAGATTTACCAATCATTTACTTATGCAAGTAGATATCTGTTTCCGAAGACACCTTTTACCCATCGTGATTCAACTTTTCATTATTTTTATTTCTTAGTGTGTCATAATATCATTTTTGTCACAGACTGTCCACTATTCTATTCGCTAATCTTTGCCCGGCGCAATGCCAAATTGTATGATTTACAGATTTGGATCGCAGCAGGCGCCACTTTCATAAACCGAGAACGCCACCGTTTTTCAAAGTGTGTCAAATGCTATTATTATGACGGCTGCGAGTAGTGGACAATTGGTTATTTGTGATTCTTTTATTATAAAAATATACTAGAGACGCTATGGCGCAACTTGTAGCCAATATAGAGACCTGAGTAAACAGTGCATTCGGGTGAAACCGTCAAATTAGTTTTCTTATACTTCAAATATTTAGCCAACTTGTCTACTCGTCTTGTCATGAAATATAGGCCAAGTAGTATATCGGAACATCTGCAGCGGTTGGCGCCAGAATACTTAGAGACTCTTCGGTTAAAATAGCGTCAAAACAAAAAAGATTTAAAAAATACGAGCTCATTTGCATTTTCCCGAAGCTCTTGCTTCTACTAACTGTGTAGTTGAAGCATTACGTTTATTTTTACAATTTTTGCAGCGAAAGTTCGCGTGAAGAAGGAATGATAAATTAGTTTGTAAATCTAACCATCCTCACACAGATCACGTAAAAAGTCTAGAAAGGACTTCTTTTTCTGTAAGTTAGTGCGACTAAAGGCAATATCCTAGATGATTTCCATGGCAAATGGGGCACTCACGTGGTAACAATGACTCAGACCTCGCAATGACGACTTCGCACATTACAGACAGCTACAGAAGTACCAGCTTCCCAGTTCATACAGCCGAGTTCACAAGAAGTCATACAAATATATTGTTAACTCTTTCCTCACCTTTTTTAGAGCTGTAACACTATATCTGGCCTGCTAAGCATTCTCTCTTGGAATTGCAATAGGTTACTTACAAATTGCAATTGCCATAAAATTATCATAATTATTGCCTTCCTACGCATTTCACTCTCAAGCAATCAAAGCAATTTGAATGACTGACAGATTTATCGAGTAGCTTACTGATTGAGTTTTTTTAGCATAATTTACAAGTTAATAAATATAATTAAATAAAAATACGTACAAGTATCAAAGAAGTAATGATACCATCCAAATCTGCGTCATAGTCAACGTGAAATGTGCCCAGAAGGCTGGCAGCATCACCACGTTGGATAGCAATGCTTGATAATCCTGGTGTCTTGGTTTCCGTACGTTTTTTCACGGGTGACGACGGAAAAACAGTGCTGTGAAAAGCTGAGCTGAAGGTCCCCTATAGTACAGCATCATGCTGACCTGCTTGTCGCAGTCATGACGTGCAAGCTGTCAACTTTTTTATTTCGTCCTTTAGTGTTTATAAATATTTTTATGCGTATTTATTTTTTTGTCATTTCGTATGCACGTCGTCCTGCGACAAATAAATATTTTTTCTTTCTTTCTTTTTATAATAATTGAGATATATGTACGGAATAAACTCTTCCGTTTTGTTCACACACTTAAAATAGTTGAGCTTCTGATTCTATTTAATTTATATTCGCAGTGCATCTAGTTGTTAGCGAGGCAGACGGCGCCTATCAATTTCACCAATCAGTCAGATTGATGGCGCGCGATCTATCAACGATCCCATGTCGACAGACGAGAAATGGAGCACTAATCAAAATAAAAAATAAACCAATCATACTTAATCGGTGCGGCTTTTTGGAATAAGGATTTTTTGAATACTAGAGAAGGTATTATGTACATTATATACAGACAAAAAATAGAACTAAAGTAATGATAAAAATAAGACTAAAAGAAAGTAAATATAAACAACGACGACAGTAGGACACTTAAAAGGCGTCAAACTACTCCTCCGCATCGCTGTCATCTGGAAACGTGCCCAGAAGACTGGCAGCATTGCCACGCTGAATGGCAATGCTAATTCTTTGGCCAAAGAAAGAGCCAGCCCTCTGGTCACGCAATGTGTCGACCAGTCGGCGAGAGATTTCCTTAAAAAGGAGATGTGCACTCGGGCCCCATAACCCGAGCGTTTCTAGGCTCAAAACTGTAGTTACCAATAAGGTTAGAGAAGTAGAAATATTTCCGTTATAGATTCCATTCAATTTAAATTTTAAAACACAACAATTATCTTCTTACCATTGGCCAACCCTGCTGTCTGGGGTTCCTTAATTTCTGCACATAATTTTTTCATAGATATTCAGATATGTACGTATGTGACAAAGGGCACATTGGGCTCCCACGGAGCTCAGAGAGGGCTCTTGGCACTCATGGCCAAGTAATAGTTTAATAATAATAAAAGTAACAGCCACACGGGACGATTAAAAGTTAAACTATCACTTACCGGGGACGATCCATGGATGGGTGACCACTTATTACATACCGAGACCTTTCCGTGCCTGAGAAATTAGTCCCGACTGTCTTTTGTAGATCTTTGACAGTGTTTACGGATAGACAGGAGCCCGCAAGTCTGACCACCAGCCTTACCAATGGGTATCGTCTTATTCATGAACTCTTGGGTCGTGGAGGGCAGATAGATAGTCTCTAATATAATATTTACCCGTGGTGCTAGGCAACTGGGCTTATCCCAGTTCTAAAGGTCCCTTTGTGCCTATTGGCCTTGTTCTCGTTCTGTGTCCTGCTGATATGGAGGGAAGTGGAAGTTATGTTTTTCCTACTCCTCTGCTATTCTTTTCTGATAAATTTCGTTGCCGGATCCAGGACAGATAAATTGTTTCTCTGAGGCTTCGTCCAGCTTCCTTGTCTCGGCACTTTTCTGGTGGTTGCCACCGTTGATTCTGGCTTTCAGGAATTGCAGTGGTTTGGGAATAGAGTGGAGGTCTTGTCCCAAAAAAAAGACTATCTCTAAGGCCCGTTTACACCACGAATCGCTAAACGCATTTAAAACATCGTTCTGTTTCTATCAATCTTTTAAAGACGACGGAGAAAGAATAATGTTTTAAATATGTTTAGCATTAAACGCGTTTAGCGATTCGTGGTGCAACCAGGCCTAAATGTAAAATACTGGTAGTCAGCTGCATCCGGTTAGAATAGAATAGAATAGAAACCCCAACAAAAAAAGAAAAAAAAGAAAGAAAGAAGAAAAGAAATAAAGAAGAAATTGAAAACCCCCAACATAGTAGAGGCAAATGATTGGTTCAACGGATGACACTGTATAACCTACTATGTACGTTAATCTATCTAGGTTATACAGACTACCTAGATACAGTATTACACCAAAATATTTTTTAATGAAATGAAAATGCCAACACTGTCATGTACCAATCAATTTTCCAAAAAAATGCAAATAAATAATTTCTAAATTTTAATTAGAGCGGAAAATGTCAAGAAAATAGATCAGTCCGGTCAATTATGAGATGTGGTATGACGTAGATATTCCATCAAAAGCGCGAGGATACAGATTTTTTTTTTAATTTATAGCTTATCTAGGTTCGCTTGCAATTTAATAAAAGAAAGAAAAAAACTGAAATACAGAACCAACGTTTGGCTTTTAATAATGATAAGATGCTAAACTTACGATTTTAAATACTATCTAGGGTTTATTCCAAAATCTACTCAAAGTTATGTAACGATTAACACCTGACGTTGTTTGATAAACTACGAAAATGTATTTTTGTAAGCAGCGTTTATGAATAAAACCCTGTATTTGGTTGAAAATGTGGTTTGGATAAGCTCGTGGCTAAAGATCCGGTCGATCTTCAGGTAATTCTCCATACTGTTGTAAATATGTAGATAGTACTACTGTTAAAATGCGAAATAGGTTTATTTATTTTAATATACTACCAACTGCAATTCCGTCATTTGGTCGTTCAACACCTACCATTTGCGAATATTTTATGAATTTCACGTACTACGCATATGGTATTCCCAACCTACAACATAATCGTATGCATTTTACTGTCAATTTATGAGTAAGTATCCTTATGTAGGAAACTAGGGACTACCTCATTGAAATGATACACCCATATGTAATAATTTCAGGGATAACAATTGCACTACCTGTTCGCGTTGACGTCATGCATTTGAGCGTCGATACAAATCATCATTTTAGTGCACAAAAGAACATAGTGAAGAAAACCTGGTCGGAAGTCGGAAGTAATATTATCAATAGCCATCTACTCATTCTATCTTTGTTCCATCCTTTCCCAAAAAGAAATTCAGTAAAACGGTACGGAAATTAACCGCTTTCCACTATCCAGTCAACCAAAAAAAAGACATCCTGAAGTAACTTCCATATACGTTTACCCTATAATAGTGTAATAAAAAATATTAATTAAAAATATATTAATATTTAAATTAAGTCTCCCTATTGTCTAAGCTATTTCTTTAAATTTTGTATTAATTAAGTTTACCCTATTGTCTAAGACAAACATTTTTTGTACGCCATTCCTGTATGAAAAACATGTAGCTACTTTCATTTATTTATAAGACCTGTATAGTGCATACATACTCATGTTTTACAAAATAAATATATCTCTATAACACTTGTGGTCACACTTATCTCAATCACATTCAAAGAGCCTAATGAACGTTCTCTCAAAGCACGAAAGGGTTCCTGTTTGCAACAATAGTCACCCAATTACGTACTGGCTTCAGCAGGCGCCTTGAAGATCAAAGTATGCCACTGAAATTAATGTTATGAAGAGCTAAATGCTCTTTCCATTTTCCTCTGAATAAACAAACATACTTATCATGCAATTAATCTTTCAACATGTTTTCAAGCCTTTGTTATGATGAATCAACCTGACAAGACTTGGAAATGCACAGACTGCTCTAATTGTACTCCAGTGTTTAATTGAATTAACCAAGTCGAAACAAAAGCGTCTGTGTTGCCAGTTTTCGGTAAAAACCCTTGAAAAACCCTCCACAGGTTCGGTCATGGTCGAACGGATACGGACAATTTTTTTATTTTATTTTTTTTTTGTTTTATAAAAACGTTGCCCCACACTAGGAATTTCTCCTGTATCGTGGGTGCGTTTACAAACATTTAAGCTCACATACACAAACAGCCAGACCCGGAACAACTACCTGTAGGCCATACAAGTATTTGTTCCGTACGGGAATCGAACCCGCGACACGAAGCGCAGCAGTCAATCGCTCAGCCACTGGGCCAACCGTGCCGTCAAATTGAGGAGTCACTGGATAACGGACAGTGGCAGATATAGTACAGAGAGCCTACCACGAGCGCGCATTATAAACGTAACTTAAATACGTCGATTTTTGAACCGAACATACAATTATCCTATAGCATTTTCGTTAAATTGTTTGCAACAAGCTCAAGCAATATCATCCATATAAAGGGTGTAAATAGACTCTTAACATAACCGAAAGGCACTTGTTCTCCCCGTCTTTGAGATCATTTTTTTGTTCTAGACCATACTTGGGAACCTTCTAGTTACGGAGATATTGGGGGTCAAAGTTCCAACTTTTTCACAGGTTTTTTTTAAATACATGTTTTTAATGTAAGATTTTTAATTTACACACCTACACGATCCCCGTACTATTCAATCCAACCATCAGCACAATGCTTTGTGTGCTTTCCATCGAGTCCTACCGTAAAACGTGATTTTTCACCCCAAAAAAAAAAGTCGATTCCCAGCAATAATTTTTGCGTAAAGTTACTTAGTTTGATTTACAGAATGCTTGGTTGACGGCTATGTGAAGGGTTTCTTTACACCCTGTATATGAATAAATACCTAAAATTATGAAAATATTATTTATAAGAAAATTATCACCCCGAAACGTCATTCTACTATAATTTTAAAATCGATGTATTTAGAGACGTAACGTTTACACCGCATGTTCGTGCTAGGGCCTCAGGTCAGGACAGTGTCTGGAGAACGATAAGCACTCTGTCCGTATTTCCTGCTTTAACCGAATCTTTTAATAAAAAATGCATAGGTGCCTACTGGTGGTGCCTAAAGTGATTTATGAATAGAGCTTTTTAACGGTGTACTTTAAAACCAAGAGCTCTTTTTGTCTGCCAAAGATAAAGCGTCGATTCATAAAAATATGTTTATTACAAATCTAGGAAGTACCTATTTAAACTTTCGAGCCTCTGTCTAGGCGCCACTAGAATAATAAAAATAATTTAAGTACATAACGCTTATATATTTATAACCCTCTCGTAATTTCAGAGTGAATTGCTTGTCATCGTCAGAATTACATTTAATTTATTTTATGTAAAAACATGTCGTCGAAGAATTTATACACAAAACAGATGCTTTGGGCTTTGACATATATATTTTCAGGCTGCTCTTATTAACCAATTTGTTCATTATACGATTTATGCTGATCGTTATAGTTTTGATTATACAACGTGTAACATAATAAACGCAAGACCTCTTGTTTGGTGTCTCAGACCATAAAACTGAACAACTTTTGTTCTATGACTTTTGGAAATTCATAACTTTTTTTTTTAGTTTTACCATACATGTGGATCAGCTGATTGCGTCCGTTCCTATAGAAAGTTTTTTTTTTTTTGCGAATTTCAGGAACTCGTAGAACAAAAGATGTTTAGTTTCATGGTGCGAGAGACCACACGGGAGGTCTTGCGTTTATTCTGTTACACCTTGTATACATAATCGACTTTAAATACCAGTGATTTGGCATATAATGCAACCCAGTTATATGAGTAGTAAATATTGGGAGACGAGTACATACCGTGTAGAAATAAACACAGACGCTTGCCCTCTCCTACTTGAATAAGATAGGTATAATTATAATACAAGTGATTGCTTTCTTAGCAGGCCTCCCGAGCTCGACCCATCAATGTCATGGTGGAGTCCCCGCGACCCATTTCCACAAAAACTCAGCCATCGGCCGTTCACCTAATGATCTCATCGCCCCAGAATAAAAATTCACTCGTTTAGACCAATTGACTTTGTTTATGGAACGCTTTCTCAGGCGAAACTAGATGCTCTAGTTTTGTTTAGGTAACGTTCACGTCTGAAATCGTTCCGCGTATGTTTTACTTTGTGCGGTTGTAAACTATAGCGCGAGGAGCTGTTGAGGCAAGCGCGTGCGCTGAATAAATGCCACCCAAATATAATCTACTAGCGGTGGCTTCGCTCCCGTTATGTACGGAAATTAACCCACGGGGACGTCTTAAATGTACGGGAAGTTACATTATCAAGTATTATAGGCTTATACCTAATAGTCGGGGATAATGTAGCTTCCCGTAGATTCCGAAAATTCATTCACTAACGAATGAATTTTCGGAATCGAATCAGTAATTCCGAAGATTATCCCCTACATACAAACTTATACCTCTTTATAATATAAGTAGATGCTTACTAAGATGATCTACTTGTCCAATTTCTGAGCGACATAATCCCCGAGTGTCATATAGGCTATATTTAAAACGTTCCCGTGAGAAAATTTCCTACCATAACGCGAGCGAAATCGCGGGCAAAAGCTAGTTGTAAGTATGGTAACGTCCTTTCGTGCATTCATTGCTAGTGTGGTCCTTAAAGCTGCATTAGGTGCCTTTTTACCTGATGACGAAATCAATCTACTTAATGGAACTGGAATTTACATATTTTTATATATTTTGATTGCGGATATATTGTATTACTAATTTAGGTGGAAACGTTATTTTGTTCTGACGAAAATTTTAAGCTACCTAGATTCCTTGAAAAGGTTATGAATCGGGTTACAGGAAATGCACTCAACTATTTACCATATTTTAGGCAAAAACCAAGAATAAAGGTGATCTAATATCCAAATCCAGTCAAAAATGGTAAGGTATTCCTTCTACGTCCTGTAGTCTACGGTCTAACACGTGGTCTGTCTATCGGCACCTTTCATCATATTAATATGGCATGCAGCGTCGGCCAGAATTCAACTCATCGCCAAAACTTCGTAACACCCCATTGTCTCCCAGTAATAACAATGAATGAATGAATTTTGATAGACTGATTTTCTCGGATGAAATATATATTTTTAAACTCGATGACAGTGATGATATTCTTGGAATTTGGTGATGACACAATCAGGGTCACTAACTTTATTTCGTTTAACGCTTATCTGAATAAATGGATATGGTTTTCCACTGACCCGTGGCATAATAACAGCCACACTCAGCCGCACGGCCGACCTTCAAGGTTAAGCAGCACTTGCCATGGTTGGTCCGTGGATGGGTGACCATCAATTACATACCGAGTTTCCTCCGTAGCTCGAAAAGCTTGTTAAGCCATTGGTCCTGGGTGTCATTTGTAGACAGTCGTAACAGGTAGTCAGTGACCCGAAAGTCTCACAACCAATCTTACCAAGGGGTAAGGTATTAATTACCCAGTAGTGACTGGCTTATGTAGATCAGATAGGCAGTCGCTCCATGTAAAATACTGGTATTCAGCTGCATCCGGTGAGACTGGAAGCTGAACCCAACGCAATTGGAAACGGCAAAGATGATGTTTTTCCGCTATTCTTAAGCTTTCTGTGATCACATTTTGCTCAGCGATTGTACACAAAAATGTTGGACTTCCAACAATTTCTTATTTAAAAAAGTCTTTGTCCAGCATTGAAAAGCATTGGGCTGTTAATTATCCACAGTCTGTCAGTCTGTTATCTGTCCACAGTCTGACAGTGTAGATGCTCAAAGTTAATTAAAACCACGACCTAATGAGCACAATGCAACATTAAGCGCCCCGCAGTCTGCTACAAGTGGTTACCAATTATTACCTAAGTTCGTAGACACGCTCAAACGCCTAATGTACACAGAGCAGCCAGTCAAAACAGAAACACCTAAGGCTTTTAGCAGATTGTAAAATTATACACATGAGTAGGTGTTCGCATGTACACACGGCGGCACATGAAGCTGTACATTTCCAATATAACTTGGCCTAGCTTTGTAAACAACAAACTACAACAACGACAACAACAACAACTACTACAACTACAACAACAACCGCAACTACAACTACAACTGCAACTATACAATGGGAGATACGCATAAACTGGTTTTGTATAGCTCGATTGGCCGTCGTGCGTACTCATGTACTTCCCAGACGATCTTAACATACACGCACAGTCTGTTATTCCAACATGCTAATTAGAGGTATTAATTAGGATAATATGTTCTAATTAGTTTCTGGCAGTGATATCATGAGGTTCACACTTCATTTTAAAGGAGAACAGTATACTTTCGAGTTTATTGGCGGTACGTCATAATTGCAATTACCTACTGTGAACAAAGATCTGTATTGGAAAAATCAACTTAGTCATACATCGACCCGGCAACGTCACTTTCACAGATTTTCTTCATGGAGAGATCTATTCATTATTCCCATAGGCATAATACGTGTAGAAGTACCCTTAACTAAGCCAAAAGGCACGTGTTCTCCCCGTCATTGCGACCATTTTTTTGTTCTAGGCCATACCTCGGCGAGATATCGCGGCCCTGGAACACAAAGGGCAAAGAAGGAACATGGATGGGTTTTAGTCAGTCGAAGTCTGACATTCCCTTCCGCTCCGCCCAGAGCGGGGGGGGGGGTCATTCGATGACTTCCAACAAGACAAAAAAAAAAAAAAACATACCTGGGAACCTTTTTTGATTAGAGTTACTTAGTTTGATGTACAGAATGTTTGGCTGACGGCTTCGTGAAGGGTCTGTTTACACCCTGTATAATTGTGATTCATGCGAATTAATTGTTTCTATGCGGAAATCAAACGTTCAGCAAAGAGGAACGCTCTATCGGTACCCCATTTAGGTCATCAAAAATCGAATCCATACGCGTATTAATAAATTCATGACTCACTACAATACTTCCGCCTAAAAACTCTCACGGCTTTGGAGGACGAAAAACCGTCTGATTTAATGTAGCTGAACTAAATATATTGTTGGCTGCGTCTCCAATAGCTGCGTCTCCAACCTACACCCCACCAGGAAGCCCGGACCATATGACCGAGCCTATTTAAGTCAACGCGTAGCGTGCCTAAGGGCTCATTCCCTTATTCGGCGGCGCGCTCTAACTATTCCCCTTGACTTTGTTAACTCGACCAATTTTGTAATTTGTTACTTAAAATTATAACTTTTATGTTTAACTGTTAATCTTTGTGCTTTGATAGATTACATTTGTTGTCCTGATAGTTATTTCATTTCAATTTCCTAAAAATATAATGTAATTTTTTTTGTACAAATCATATCGTGATGTCACTAAATTCACGCAGTATGGGAGCCTGTTAACCGAAGACGATTAATCTGTCTGTGGGCCGTCATTGACCCAATATTCGGAGTTGCTAAAGTAAATACATACTTACATTGTAGTTACACGCTGAATTTACTTACAGGAGAATATTAGCAATGAAAATTAACCTTCGCCTTGTACTACAAGCCCCGAAACTATGTAAGCATACACACTCCCAGTAAACGTGTTTATGGAAACTTTGTTGTGAATTTTCATGTTTATGTTCGAGGCACGCACCGCACGCACACGCGAGGGTTAGTCACTTGTGTCTTTTTGGATAAACTTACAATCTGTTGTAAATTACACGTTGTTCATGAGCTTTCTTTGTGTTTAGGAGTTTAGTTGAACCAAATTATAGGGTTTTACCGAAGTCCCCAACAATTTGTTTGAAAAAGCAGTACATAAACGGCGTAAGGTGAAGGCGAGGCGCAGGCGCAGCTCAGGCGTGGAATTTATAAGAAAACGAAAGAACGGCGTGCCTGCGCCGCGCCGCTTGAGTGTAAGTCACAACACGTCGCCTGCTTACATTTTGTGTTTTGCATGAAAACGTGTTGAATCGGCATCATGTCTGAGCTGCGCCTGCGCCGCGCCTTCACTTTACGCCGTTTCTGTATATATCGTGCTTAATATGCCTCGCTGGTCTAATGATTGAAAGCGCGACTGCTGAGCAGGAGGGTTCGATTAGCTACACCTGTGCTTAACCCTTCGGGAATTACCGCCGTGATGTTATTTATTAGTAAATATTTAAGGCAAACTAAGCCAAGGCAGTCATAACTTATTAAAGGTACGAACGGTGGCAACCATAATAAGTATTAGAGTCGTTACCTGCTTACTCAAGGTAAA
This sequence comes from Noctua comes, assembly GCA_963082995.1. NCBI lineage: Eukaryota > Metazoa > Arthropoda > Insecta > Lepidoptera > Noctuidae > Noctua > Noctua comes. The sequence continues at coordinate 8,165,159 of OY720280.1, read as the reverse complement.
GATTGAACTGCACCAGTGCACAGAGAAAGCTCTGTGACCTTTGTGAAAGCGTAATTGTTCTCGAGACCTCATGAAAATCCCACAGTACAATTATTTTCATATTTGGTGTGGAGAAGAAGAATCGACGAATATAATGTCAAAAGTAATTGGGGCTTAAATAAATTGAAAAGGAAGTACAGTCGCCAGCACATTAAATTACCACAAACTGTCAAATTTCTCCAAATGATTTTAAACCATAAAATGTTAGTGGTTAAGTTCAAAATAGAATGAGAAAATTTGGCAGTTTGTGGTAACTTGATGAGCTGGCGACTGTACAACACATAAACAAGACACCTTTATTTGGCACGGAATTAAGTGCTGATTTCGCCATAGCAAATTCATAATTGCTACCGTGTTGTCTGTGTCAACTTAGAAGAGCTGATCGCGTTCACTTTCATTGTTGATTTTCGCTCTAAGGTTTAGTTGAAATAGAACATATATTGTGTAAAAGATGACATGGCCTAGAAGTAAGCAAACGTGGAAACGATGGCTAATAGTGAAGACTGTAAGGAGGATATATTTGGAGCCGACCACAAAAAAAAGCAAGGGCGGGCAGGAGGACGATGACGAACTTCCTCTGGACACTACACATACACAGAAAAGTACATAATGATGTTCCTATAGCTATTCTTATTGGCCACCCGCCACACTATTCCCAAACAACTGCAACTCCTGAACGCCAGAATCAACAGAGGCAACCACCAAAAAAGCGCCGTGACACTGAAGCTCTACGAAGTCCCAGAGAAACAATTTAACTGTCTTGGATGCCGCAACGAAATTAATCAGAAAAAGATAGCGAAGGAGTAGGAAAAACATAATTCTAGCAGCTAGCCCAACCAGCAAAAGTTAGTTGTATAGAAGGCCATAGAACGTTTTGTAAAAACTAATCGGTGGTCAGATAAAAGGCGAAAGAAGGTGCGCCTACGAAGAAAGTGGCGCAATTATATCTCCATTCAGTCTTAAAGTACAACTTTAATGGTGTCAGGTATGACAATTTTGACCTATTACAGTTGATGTAACAGTAACGCAATCGCTATTCGGTGACATACAAGCCACTACAACACTACTAAAGTGTTTTTCAGTACTGTAAAAGTGTTGAATGACTCCATTGCATCACTAATATTCATCGAATCATTCGTTCAATTTTTACATTCGTTCACGCCGCTGCAGTGTCTCAGTGTTGTAGAAGAGAAATAAAAGATATTACGAAGAGAAAACGAGGATAAATATGGTGGTAAGTAAGTTGGATATTATTTTGTATTATGCATATAACACAAATCGAATTATTCGTCTCTTACGGCGAAAATGACGTGCGGCTGTAATTTTACTGATAAACTATGTACGGGTTTACGACAATATTTGAATGCCCCCTTCGAATTAATGCGCTTTTAATAAAATATTACGAATTTTAAGTCGTAAATATACTTCCAGTTTCCTAAACTCTACTATAGTACTCTTTATGATAGATTACAACCACCATTACGTGAAATTAGGGTTCCTTTTGCGCTTGTTTGTTTATTTTGTTCTGTTGCTTGTCCTTATTTCTTATATGTGATGAATACTTTTTATTAAACTTATAAAAATACCATGTCAGAAAATATGGGTTTATAAATCAGCTGTAGGTACTACGACGTCAGAGTTACTACTTTTTCGTTATAATTTTTATACTCCGAGGCAGTCAATATACCGTTGTTTTTTTCTTTTTCAGTTTAATGTTATGCAAAATGGTTGTCATAATAGATATCGATAACTACGCTACTTGCGGAAGCGGAATGGCCCTGGGAAATTACACACTTCAGTTAACTAAAAACTGTGGTATACTGTGAAACCAAAACTAATCGTACAGTAAGATATCGTAATTTTGAATTTTCTACAAGAAGTGTAACTGTAGGTTTTTTAAAAGGATTTAATTGTTAACTTTATATTGTTACTTTTAATCTGATCTGAATCCGTTGACTGGAAAAAACAGTAAATTATGCTGTAGGTTTATTAAAATAATGTTATTGTTAATTTTAGATTGTTATTCTTATTTGATTTTAATGTTGCGTTGAATAGAAGACCCAGTCGATTATTGTGCTGTGTTTAAAGATCAGTTCACATCGAGAAGCGTCGCGTCGCCTATTTTTTTGAACTGACCCTTTATCTTGAGTCTTTCTACATAGAACCGAAGCTAAGCTAAATGTACCTACTATCTACCTTTTAATTTGTATCGTTTTAATTTAATGTGTGGTGTGACTGAGACTAATTACGGTGAGAAATTAATAAATACTGTTTTAAAAATTCTTAACAAAGGTTTTTATTTGCATTCATGTGAACTGTATTTTGTACGGAACCATTTTGTACAATTGAGTCTTCAACTTGGTTTTCCCTATAATTACTGATTTGAATGCCTCTTGCTGTTTCCTCATATTGCCTTTTCACTTCTCGTCTATGTGTTCCACTGTGTTTGAATCATTTCCAAGCTTCCAAATCCATTTTTCATAATTTATAAAAATATTGGTTGTCGCATAATACGCTGAATCAAAATGTCAATATTGTTGTAGAAGAGCGATAGAAGTGCCTTTACAAAACTGAATTATCATTTAAAAGCATTGCTAGCCTACCTTTATACACAGTAGTAATGTTTTAAAAGAGATAAATCTCCGTTATAGTACTCTTGTGTAATAGAGGGACTATAACAGTTACAAAAAAAAATCCTTCTCTAAAACAGGGTCTTTGTGATAAGCTTATCACTGCAGCTATAACAAACCTTAACAACCCTTTATATGACAATTAAGCTACATAAATGTTATTTGAAACTCAGCTATATCACAAAATCACTCTGTTGTAGACTTTTTGTGTCCAATAAAGTACTATGTACTGTAACGACGATCTCAAAACCCTCAATATCACAATATCGTCCTATTTTTGAGTTGTCATCTCTACTATAATGAAAGTCCCATTATAGTTCGTTTCGAACCTTTATTGCGCAAATCAGGCGCATTAGGACAACAGTCAATACTGTTATAAAGTTCTATCGTTGTATGCTAGTCACAATGGAGGTTGTTATAACGCCTGACTATAACAGCTATATAAAGTCGTGAAGTAAACCTCTACATCAATTCTTAATAGGTCGTTTTTGCTGTATAAACTTATAGAGCCAAAATGTTTTGTCAAACGCTTTTACACAACAATCAGTCACCACCAAAACCTCTATACATCGTTCACCCAGCTTTTTTGATATATAAGGTTTGGTTAAAGGACAAATTTGTTGGTTGGGAGTCTCTTGAAGTTTCTTTCTTAGGAAGAGAAATATGACGACCACGGGTAACAGTAGCGAAGGGTCAAATTTTGTAAGAGGTAAGCCGGAATACTGACTGCCATTTTTCAAAGGGAATCCGGTACGAATCGTCTTCGCCACTGATGGGTAATATACAGGGTGGAGACGACAATGCGACAATAAATTAAACTGTATGTAACTCATGACGTTCCTAGTCTGCATACAAAAATTCAATCGAAAATGACTGGATATTTTCGATTGAACTTTGTAAAAAAAAAAAATTGATGAATTGAAAAATTGTCGTATTGTCGTCTCCACCTTGTATATAGGGGACATGGCGTTGAAGAACCTCATTTTGAGAACGCAATAAGTTCATTAACTTCTGTCGATCCACTAACAATACCGTTGTTTCCGAAACAATTTCCATTTCATCTTTTTTTCTCCAAAACATGTGCAGGAAACTTGATGTATTCATAAACAGCATCCAGAAACGCAACATGACTCACTAATGCTAGGAAATGGACGACACAGATATTCACAGAGCTTTACATGATGTACACGAGATTTATAACGTTTTCCTAACACTTCGGAGGAAAATTAAACAAAGAAAAATGGCGCAAACAAGGAAAGGATATTAGGTACGAGCTAAGTCACCTTTGAATGCCTTTGATTCTTATAAATTGTTTTTTGTAACAAATTCTGATATGTCTAAATGATGTGAAACAGTATTCTCATGTCTGCTAATTAAAACATACTACGATCGTCTATCCTCCAACCAAGATCAATGATTATGGCAATAACCCTTTAACCGTCCGGGGGATAGCTCCACTAGGCCCCACCAATTTGTCCCACCAGTGGGAAATAGTAGAATGTTTAGGGTTATTTTGTTCGCTTTGTCCCAGTAATCGTTTATTTTAACTAGGGCTGTTATTTATTTATTTAACACTTCAAGCAAAAAAGTACAGAGGCGGACTTAATGCCATAAGCATTTTCTACCAGTCAACCTTTGGGTGATGCAGAGACAAGCAGTGGTAGGTCTATATCTGAAAATAATTTTAATTAATACTAAGATTAGCTACAAGGATATATAAAATACTATAATACTAAATACTACTAAACTACTATACTTTTAATACTATCATTTCATTACATATATATCAAATACTATCTATAGATATAAAATTCAAAGTCCTGACTGACTGACTGATATATCAACCTCCAGCCCAAACCACTGATCCTAGAGACATGAAATTTGGACGGTGAATTGTTTGTGAAGAGTAGATATCCACTAAGAAATGGTTTTTCAAAATACTACCCCTAAGAGGATGAAATGGGGTGTTGAATTTTATGTGAAACTTTTTATCCACGGAGCCAATTGACTTGAAAATTTGTATTCATACTCTTAAGTTAAAATCATTAGATAAATGTATCACAGTTTTCTAAAAATCATCCCCCAATTTAAAATTCAATGTCCTGTCTGGTTGATTGATATATCAACCCCCAGCCCAACCACTGGTCCCAGAGACATAAAATTTGAACGGTAAATTGTTTGTGAAGAGTAGGTATCCACTAAGGAAGGGTTTTTCGAAATTCCACCCCCAAGAGGGTGAAATGGGGTGTTGAATTTCCTGTGAAACTTTTTATTCTCGGAGGCGATTGACTTGAAAATGTGTACATACTCTTTAGTTAAATTTATGAGATACGTGTATCACAGTTTTTCCAAAATCATTCCCCAATTTAAAATTTAATGTCCTGTCTGGCTGACTGATATATCAATGCACAGCCCAAACCGCTGGTCCGAGAGAAATGAAATTTGGACGGTGTATTCTTTGTGAAGAGTAGGTATCCACTAAGAAAGGGTTTTTTGAAATTCTACCCCTAAGAGGGTAAAATGGGGTGTTGAATTTTCTGTGAAACTTAACTTAACTTATCTTCTTTATTTACTGGGTCGATTGACTCGAGAACTGATGTTCACACTCTTCAATTAAAATTATAAGACATATGTATCAGTTTTTCCAAAATCATCCCCCAATATAGTTAAATAGGGCTTCGAAGCTCACGTAGAAGGGTGCATGCCGCGCAGCGTTGCGTGGGGCGTGCGGGGCGCGGGAGTATTTACCTATTACTAAGTAGGTAGGATTTTTCTGAGGTAGAGAAGTGTCTGTGAATATGGTTTATTCCACCGATTTTCGCGTTGGCTCGCGATACGGGACATTGATATTAAATATTATGTCAAAGTATTATGTCTATAAATAGATTCCTAATAAATCATTTGATTGGTGTCCCGGTGTCCAATCTCAAACCAAGATATTTCACAAATGTAATTTAATTGATATTACTATGAACAAATATTTACAATAGCAATTACACGTAAATCTATGTATGTACTACACATACATAGATTACTTATTATCCCAGAAGTAACATTCCGTGGGCAATTCCCGAACTCCACGCGGGCAAAGCCGCGGGCAGAAGCTAGTAAGCTATATGCTGTTAGTGGTGGATTTAGGAGAATCCATAATAATGCGGTGAATTACATAAAAAACTTTTCATAGTAACTTCAGACTGAAACTCACTTATTCATTATTCAGAATTACTCAGTACAACACTGTCATAGTGTCTTCTTTCCACAAAAATCATTAGCAAGACAAAGCGGACATCAAAATTATGAACATTCCATTTTATCCCACATTAGGGACTACTTGATGGGACAAAGTGGAATATTCCCGTTCGGGATTTAGAAAACCCAAGTTCAAGAGTAGGCAGATGATAACTATAACTACTTATACCATTATTGTATGGAAGGTCAAGTTCGGAGAACACATGGAAAATATTTTGCTAGAACTGAAACTAAAACAAGATGCACTGTTTTACTTTTCTTGGAAATCAATTGAACGTTTCGTTCATGATGTACTTACAGCGATAATCTCGAAGCTTCATGTGCTTTAGTACTTTTGATGTCCATGCACTGGACTTTATTTGTGTTGAAGTACTTAGATCGTTTTTTATTGGAAGTGGAATATTTGGAATGTGTGGAAAACAACGTCTTAAGAGGAAATTAAACTAATATATTTTCGTACATTCGTTTTCCTCAGTTCTCTCGAAAAGGGCTCAACCAGTATCATTGATAGATGTAAATAAATTATTAACATTATGAAAATATTTTAAATAAAACGAGTATTTTAAATTAAAAAATCGACGTATTTACGTTACGAGAAACGTCAAAAACCGTGCTAAGGCCTCAGCCCATCAAAGTCCATTATTGGCAGTGGTCAAATATCACTCCTTAGTTGCTTCTCAATTCCTGGCCCTTTGCTACCCTAATCTAGTCCACCCAATTTGCCTTCTATAACTGGCTGTATTTACTAGTAGTTTTCAATCGACACCAATCAAGAACCAACCTATATCCTTAGCTCATAATTGACTAACAAATTACAACGAATGAATACTCGAAAACTATTTTAAATAAACAAGTATAGGTTGTTGACCATTCAGTTCTTAATTTAAACCGACAAATGACCAAGTGTTAACGCTTGAGTAATTACAGGATAGCAAGTTTTCTTGGTCGGTTCAGTTACAAGCAATTTGCTGTTAAAACTGTCTTAATTTCAAGTAATCACTACGTTTTGACAGTTTATGTTAGCAAGACCGTTTGCAAATGATTATGTTGGTGAGTTAGGTGTGAGAGTCGAGGTGTCCGTTGTGCAACAAACCTGCGCCCGCGTCGTCGGTCGTTGCATGCATAATGCCGTCCACAAATTACCAATTACCACCTGTTACGTAAGACAGGCTTGCATACAACTTACACTGAGTCCTTTCTGTTGACTGTTTGTTTGATTTCAATGCTAAAGACGGATTTGTATTTGTAAATGCAACTGAATGGTGAGACAGCGGCGCGCAGTTAAGTGTACTGTATTGAATAGTTTCATGAACACACTTGGCTATCTGTCTGTGGACATCTCGTAAAGGTATTCAGTCCACATTTACTCAATAGTCGAGACAAGCTCGGAATAAACGAGCCTTCTTTTTTTAAACCAATTTTCCGGTGTCTTGTATCCACTATCTCCTACGATCATGACTGTCCTTCTCTCGGCAACCACAGGAATGCTGACTTAAACACCTTGTATAATATCCTGTACCTGCATGATTTCGACCTTGTTTTCTTTAACCCTGATCTTCTGTCAAGTCAAATAGCTTTGAGAGATCCACACAAAATATAAAATCCTCGGTGTGCTCTTTATTTCGATCTTCCCTTCAGAAATTGTTTGTTAGATAATCATATTCGTCGATTTAATATGCACGCCTGTAACGCTTGAATGGCAGATAATATGTAACTATCGACATTAATAATAATTTGTCTTTTGAATCAGAGAACATCAGATGAGATCGATTTCGATTACATACAAAGCTACATGATCCGGTCGTTGTTTTTACAATTTATGCCTGCGTTCATAACCTACGGTTATAAATTCGGAAAATTATTGACAATCAAATTTTTAGTTTCCTCAATATTTAGTATGACAGTCGCATCAAATTCCCCCGGTAGGTAGGTACAGTTGGCCGGCTTTCCGCAGAATGATTTGCGCAGGGTCGTCTCCGGAATATTAAGCAAATTGAAATTTATCGTTTAGGAACCACCTAAGGCGTGACTCAACTTCCTTCAACAGTAAAGCGCGTAGGAGACGCTCCGACACCCGACACCCACAGCAAACTAAACATTCGATGTTTTCAGATGCAATATTCGATAAACGATATTGATATGTCAATCATCTATTGTGCTCCAAATTAATTCATCCGATTGACATTTGAAACAATTGAACTGATATATTAACCTTTTAGTAAACTGCTCCTTTCTCTTTATTTTTCCAGATTATGCGGATAAGGACGTACAAAAGCACTCTCTCGTCATTTTGTATGTGTGAACATTTACCGATGCAACACAGCATATGATTAACAATTACGTTGTCCGTTAATGCGTTTGTTTCTGAACGAGAAAGCTTATTGTGTAAGCTCATATGCGCATTAATGAATGTGCATTGATTTCAGAGGTTCTTCAGTCCGCGCGGCATTGTATGGCGCGGCTCATTGTGTCCATGCTAATGTAATACAATTCAATGCACTCTGATGCAACCATGTCATTCAGTAACAATTGCATAAGGCAAACATTCATGTGAACATTTCACAAGTTCTTTCACGGATGGGAGATAAGCTACGATAACATGGCTTGTGGAATTTAAGTCACCAGGTATTTGGGTTTAGGGCCGCGCTTGTGTGGTCCAGAGGCACGTGTCTGTTTGGAAATAATTTAAATTCAATACACGACAGGCTTCGATGTAATGGGAAGGGCCGAAATCTACGACATGGTTCACGCGGCCCATTAATTAGAATACAACGAAGGACGTGCAAAAATCAATTCGAGACCTGAATTGAAAATTTAATACAACTTCTAGAACATAGATACACAATGAAATCTAAATTGATATCCGTCAGCTGATCTTGAATGATGCTCATCTGAGATCGAGACGTGGAACCTCTGGAACATAATTTGGAAGTAATGGCGCGTGTAATGGTAGTGTCATTGGGTGTGGGCTGAGGAGCTCGATCAACGACTCGACAAAGCAAGACATACTCCATTGAGCAAAGCTAGGGAAATTAATGACTCTTTGTTTTCATAAAAACGAGGACACGATGTATGGAAAACGGTTTATTATTGCTGGTTTACGTATCAATCAGTATCGTGAGAAACAATACATCTAATCTAAGTATTCATACAAAATAGCTTAGCACCAGACAGTAATTTCATTCCTGTTCTCTTTCCAAATTGTGTCTAATTCTCAATATTTATCATTATCAATCATTCTTTTCAAATCCAGGTTTCTAAAGGCAACCGGCCATGACTCCAAGAGCTATTAATACACCTGGATTTAGATCTCAAATTCTACTTTTCAAATTTAAAAAAAACTTAAGACAGTCCAAGGAGACGATAGCTTTTATTGTTTTTTTTTTTTTTTTTTTCGGATGGGAAATCATCAAATGACCCCCTCCACTCTAGGCGGAGCGGAAGGGAGTGTCAGAATTGTACTGACTAAAACCCATCCATGTTCCTTCTTTGCCCTTTGTGTTCCAGGGCCACGGTATCTCTTTCGAACAGTCCCGCAGCCCTGGCAGGCATCGGCCCTTGCAGACCCCTACAAGGAGACGATAGCTTTGATCTACACTAATATTATAAAGAGGTATTTGTTTGTTAGTTTGTATGTAGGATTGTAGGGGTAATCTTCGGAACTTCTGATCCGATTCCGAAAATTTTTTCACTAACGGTAAGCTACTTTATTCCTGAGTGTCATAGGCTACATTTAAAACGTTTCCGTGGGTTAATTTCAGTACAGGACGTGAACGAAGCCGCGAGAAAAAACTAGCTCTGAATAAAGTACATTATCTTCTTTATATCGCCATCACTTACTTCAACCGAGCTATTGATACGTCGTTGTTCACTCAAAAGAACTTTGCGCTCCTTCTAGCGGAAACTAAGGTCAGTGATCGGTATGAGTAGAAGCATCTATCTGATCTACCCCTGACCATCCTGTTTTAAATAATTATATCCTTATGATTATATTACACAACTATTTAGCTCTGATCGACAATGGGGTCGGTAGGTGACACTCGCGATAAAACAACTGAAGGGCTCATTGATAAAACGGCGCTTGCAGCCGATAATGTACTCGATGAAGAGGCTTCCATTGTATCCTGTTAACAACTAATGTTTGATCCTTAATCAGGAGCGGTGATTGTGTTAAGAGCTCTTTCTTCCTTCAAGCCTTTTTATTAGGTTAGGTATAGATAGGTCTTTGTGTTACCAAAGAAACTATGGATGTACTGTGTTAAAAGATGATTTGGCTAGAAAGGCTAGGCGTTACTCAGGTTAGGTTAGGTAATAGGTCAGGTAACAGAGAAGTATGGAAGAAGAAGACATGCTGCGCCGACACCAAATAAATTGGGAAAATGGAGCACTGGGAATGATGATAGAGGTTTTTACCATAGATCTTTTCGTAGTTACGTTTAATTGACGAGATTATGGTGGAATGATCCAGAAAATAAAAATGGAAGTCTACCAATGCATTTAAAAAATCAGCAACCATTACTAAGACTATTAGTGAAGTGATAAACTAGATAGGCATTTCTAATAAATCTAGCTACAAAGTTATCAGGTACAAATAGCAGTGTAGTTCAACGACATTTAATTGGCCTGAAACAATGATTCCATTACAATATAATAGATAGATAATTGGTTCTGTGGACGCCTTTATCTCGGCGAATAATTTAGATTTTTGCGGGTCAAATGCCTTGTTTAGGCAGGACGGTAAGTCTCCAGGTCTATCTAAGGCTTAGGAGAAAACTTTTTACAGTATCTCCAGGGATGTGCCCTAACAGGCGTTGCACGGAGGGAGTCGCGAACAAGTATCCTAAGAGGAAACGGTGGCTCCTTCCATGTGCGGTTTGTGACCACCGGAGTAGTTTTAGTGGGTCAATAAAAATCCCACACTGTTTGGCCTTATCCTCAAAGGCCGGTCGCTTTTGGAAGGTTTCCCCCCGAAAAAAACAAGGTCTAACTAAGACTACCTTTAATCCAGGAAGCGGTAATACTGCCAGATGAACATAACATACCTAACCTAATAGGACACAAACGGTCGCTGTATAATCAGAACGCATAAAGTTGAAAAGTTTAAATAAGTCCGGCTATAATAAGATAACAATGCACATCCAGGTAGCAAAGAATGCCGAAAGAGAATGTGTCGCGACCCATTCAATGTTTCTATAATTAGCTAGGGAGATGCGTGAACGACCGGCGAAGGCGCAGACGGTGAAGGTCAACCAGCGGACATCCAGTGACGAATCAATTTTAAGGCCACCACAACCGATGAACCGGCGTCAGTTCCTGCCCAGGGACAAGACACCGGTACGTCACGTATACCGGAATGTACAAAAAACGAATACGAATAAAACTGGATAGTTTTAATTCACTCAATAGTTACAAAAAAAACACTGCTTTTTAAAGTTTTGACGTAGGAACGTTGCCTCTTGCCGTGACGTACTTCCTACAAACGTGCGCGGCACACTAATCGTATGCACCAGCTTTTTAAGCGACTGATCAGCAATTAATATGTACCAATCAATATTTAAGATGGTGCTTATCTACTTGAAATTATATTGTTGCAATATGACACGCTTCGAAAGGCAATGCACGTCCGGTATACTTCAAATTAGTTATTTAGATTGGCGTCACGCAATTATCTATTTTTGTTTTTGTACTTGGGTTCTAAAAAGGACTTTATGGTACCCAAACTGCCTCCAGAGACGTCATAAGTATAAATTTGGGTCCACACGTCATCTTGTAATGGATTACAAAACATAATTATATTATTATCCACTAAGGACTGTCAAGGTCTCGTTAAACTAAAATGGTATAGAATTGTGCGAGTTCTTATACGGTTAACCAAGAAAATAAATGAGTGAAGCTTGAGAAAAATGTCGACCAAATGGTCGTAATTAATTTACCATTATACGAGTAAGTACCTCGACTAATTTGACATTTAAAATTATGCTGCGGTAATGTTCAAAGTGTGTGTGGATCGAATTGAAGTATATTTCAAATAGAAACTATGTGTCCAACCGAAGGTTTGGGTTCTCCCAGGATCGGCCAAAAAATCTAGTTTCGGCCACAGTTTCGGTTTCGGCCAATTATTGGACGAAACTTCGGCTCCACAGAAACTCTTATTTTCATGAATTGTCGTATGTCTTTAGGCTTACTTCGAGTGAGTTCATTGCTCGTGATCGTTAACTGAGTTTGCCGCCATTCTTGGCTTTTTTATTATTATGTTTTTTTTTTATAATCCTTTTTAATTCATTTAACACGTGTTAACTGTCTTAAACAAAATGTAAACGGACCCTGCAACCCGGAAGCAACCATTCTGTACATCAAACTAAGTAACTCTACCCGAAATTATTGCTAGGAAACGTTTTTTATTTGTAGTCCAAAATCACTGTTCACTATAGGACTTAAGGTAACACACCCAAAACATTGTGCTTATGTGAATAGAACAGGGTTCATAGAGGTATTTAAATTAAAGTTTGAAACTGGCATTTAAAACTTGTATTCAAAAATAACGAGTTGGAATTTTGACCTTCAATATCCCGCGTTACGCTGCTAGTTTTTAGACCATAGACCAGAACAAAAAAAAATATCGGCATGAAGGGAAGAAAAAGTGCCTTTCGACTTCGTTAAGTTATTCTTTTACATCCATTGCGTGTGAAAATAAGATTTTAAAATTCCATAAGATACAAATAAAGTAAGCGGACAAGTAAAATACGCGGAATACCAATTAAGTGGAAATTTAGACCATCAAACTGGACAGCATTCCCAAGCTAAACAGGTTGAAAATGGTATCTGGACTTCCCATATCGCATCGCCTGACACAATTAGTATTTAAAAAGTCAATTATTTTTTTCAACCGATTTCCTTATCATAATTTTCCTGTTTGATGGTCTTCGACTGTTGAGTTTCGGTTTCGGTTTAGGCCGAAACTGGGACCAGGGCCGAAGGTTCCGTTTCGGTTTCGGCTAAAAATCCTGTTTCGGTCGGACACTAACAGAAACACATTTGTGTAGACAACTAAACGCATTCCTGTAGGATTTTATTCTCGCTTGCTCGCCGAATGCAATCGTGATTAAAGTTGAAACAATGGTCATAGTTCTCAAAGCCCGTGGGTTGAAAAAATGTTAGTTATCTGATGAAATATAGACGGCGATTGGTTACAAAACGCTTGGCGCCTTTGTTTTGTATTGGGCGGATTGTATTAAAGATATTTAATCCCGCATATGAGGCGGTAAATCAAATAGGTTAATACGAATTCCATAGTTTGTAGTTATTACAATAGCAACTATTGATGTTTATCTTAAATATTTAAAGGATTAAAATTCCTTCATACCACTCTGCGCGCTGTTAACAAAATTCTGCGTCAATATTTTAGTCCACCCACTTTAAAAAAAGATGATTAAATACAGCTTTGTTTGACGCCTTGTTGTTGAAGCTTTGTTATACCGCTGATCATTTTGAAATATACTTAATTTGACTGAAGAGAGACGAGAAATGATAAAAGGTGAAATAACCTACATAGCTCGTAACACCTACTTTCGACCTGACAACCTGAAGTTTCTACAAAATAACATCTACATTTTCTCATCTTGTGTCGTTTCTTAGTAGGTACTAGTAGGTACGCACGACGACCAATCAAGCTATACAAAACCAGTTTATGCGGAGCTCTCATTGCACGGGAAATCTATACAAAGCAAGGCCTAATCCTGTAAATGTATAGCTTTGTATGTCGCCGTCTTTGCATATTTATACCATATCTACCTACAGTGATAATGACTTGAGTTTTTTATCGGCGGCGCCTAGAAGTTATGCGCCAATTCATCCAATAAAGTTATTAAATTACCGAACGATTGAATGCTGAAAGAGATTTGTTAAATAAGAAACACGTGTCGATTCATTCTCATCGCCATCAGTTGAGTTCGTAGACTCTTGGCCTTCTAATAGCCTGACAATTAATGGTCGTGAGAGAATATTGCCAAAATTTTAAATCATTGTTATGGGTTAGAAGTCCACCACCCCGCGTGGTGGTTTATTATAGACTTATGCTCCACTCCCCATAACAAAGAGGAGACCAGCCCCCGTAGCATGACCACCGTAGACAAGGATTTCTTTGACGGAATCGACAAAATGACAGATAGTGCAAAGAAATCTGTCATTGTGTCGACACAATCTGTCATTTTGTTGATTCTTCCGTCAAAAAAATTCTTGTCTACGGTGCTCATGCTACGGGGGCAGGTGGCCTACCATGACGTCTTAAATCAGGAGTAATTCCAGGTGTGGGAAAGAGATGGCGCTAGACGACTTGTATAGCTCTGTCTCTTTCCCACACTGGATTTACTCCCGTTTTATGACGTCATAGTAAACCCCTGTTTCGTGCAGAGGGAACATAATAGGCTAATTATACTTTGCTAAATCTAATTTGCCACGTAGGTCTATAGTGATCGCAAGCGCGACTGTTGAGCATGAGGTCCTGGGTTCGATTCCCGGGTCGGACAAAATGTTATTGAGTTTTTCCATCAGGAATTTCTCAGTAGCAGCCACGGAGTCTGGATTTGTGCCCGCTTGATGGCAATAGCGTCGCCCCCTATTACATTGAACTTAAATATAACTGGCGAAATGTGGGTGTACTACTGTACTATTAGGTACACCTCTGCCTAAGTCCTTCGGATTACAGGCGTGATGTTATGTTATGGAAATCTAATTTTTTTGGGGAACACCTACCAAAGGCCGCCGTCCTTAGGGGATAAGCGAAGAGCATTGGATTTTTACCTCACTAAAGCCACCCTAGTGGTCACAATCAGCATATGGAATGGGCATCCAGAACCCCTTTTGTCCATCGCCTGTAAGGACAAATTTCTGGGAAGTTGTTAGGTAGGTAGTTATTAATAAGTCTAATAGGAATACTACACTACACTTGTATCTGCTTTGGGCCTCTTTTCGTCGGCGAACGACTACAGCAAGATAGCTGTAGTTTTCTTTTTTTGAAAACAAAACAAACAGCTTCCATAGAGTTCTAAAGTCATAGCCCTCAATGACCGCCTTCAACTTCGTGCGTGACTACCTATAAAACGAAACGTGTGTCTAAAAAACTTCCTGTGAGCATATACTACCTACTTTAATCATCAAACAGCCCAATAATTCTCAATTTGGTCACAAGATCAAATCGATGATAATAAAAACTTCACGTCGAAACGTCGCCATAAAAATATTTTTCTGTATCCGATTAATCAAAGTGGCCAGTTACTGCGAAACCGCGAGGAGCTGCATCAAAGAGATGCCATTACATTATTGTCATAACATTTTAGATTTCAGATTATACTCGTTACTAAGTAAAATTAACCACATTGAGGTATTTAGGTTGCATTTAAGAATGTTGAGTTAGTTGTTGCAATTCATAGTTGCGAATGAGCCGTGAACCAAATTGTCTAGAAACATAAAACAACCATATCGTAAATTGTTCTTAATTTAGTCTAGGTAAATACGACTGCACTGTCTACAGTCTAGACCGAGTTCTACACTACTCGTTAACGTCTGATAGTTTGCGTAATACTATAAATATATTGCCGAGTTGTGGTAAACTTTTCTCAAGTAATTTTTTTTTAAGAGCCTTCTTTGTCCCACTGTTGGGCAAAGGCCTCCCCCATATACTTCCAGGTACTCTTCTCCTGCGCCACCTCGAAGCAGCCCTCGTGATGCGCGCCTAAATCATCTCGCCACCGTTTTCTGGGCCGGCTTCGGCGGCGCCGTCCATCCTCAGGCACCCATCGTGTTGAGACCTTCGCCCAGCAGTCGTTATCCATGCGGCTCACGTGACCCACCCAATCCCATTTCAGCCTGGCAGCCTTTTTGACTACGTCTGTGATCCCTGTTTTTGAGCGCAGCGTAGTATTCCGTATTTTATCAGCTCTCTTTACACCCAGAATGCTGCGCTCCATTGCTGTTTGGCAGACTCCAAGGCGGAACTTTTGTGATTCGGTGAGTGACCAGACAGGAAAGTTATAAATACTTAATGGAAAATCTAACTAGGTCGTCATCCTAACCGGTAATTGTGGAATGCAAGAAATTATTGATATTATGAGAAACCCGAAACAATTCTAAAATTAAAGCTACCATCTGTATCAACGTTTACGTTTATGTCATGCGCGGTAATTGCCCGAATGGAGTAAAAATGCAGGTAAATCAAGCAAATAAGGAAGTTATATTCAAAAACCTTTTAATATAAGACATACTTACCAATTAGGTATTAACCAAGTGCGTAAGCCCTTATCCTTGGGATTAACAATCTTTATGACGATCAAAAGAACGCATTCAAGTACAGGAAATGCTGAAAAATGGAAAAGTGCTACGATATTACAAAAAACAGTAGGGACTGACTACAAAAAAATGCGTTAATTAATTAGACAAATAGGGCGTTTGCACACATTCGCACTGCGAAACTGATTATACAAATAGGTAGAGCACACTTCATATGTCCATAAAGTTTGAGAGACGAACTAGAGTCAGCGAACCGCACCATGAATCCCGATGAGGCGCGGCGCCACCTTTGCATATTAGTATGAACCAGGCATAGCTAATTATTTTAAACGTGCCGTGTAGTTCTGTCATCAACGCACTTCTTCTTCCGCGCAATCTTAAGTGTCAATATGTTCCCAGAAGATATAACCAAATCAATTTATGAAACAGTTACTTATTAGGAATTTGAGTTACGAAGAATTTTGACACAGGCACAATCTCAACATTTTAATCATTCTGCTGCTATGGGACGAATACTAAACCGTAAATCAAGCACCTTAGAACGCAGATCATTTTGATACGTTGAATAATAAACAGGAAAACTTATGCACATTTCGCATGCACTCTTTTTATTTTGCCTCAGCCAAAAATAAATTCTACTAAACGTCTACTCCACTCCTCTGGAAAGCATTAGTTTAAATGTTTACTTAAAGTGGTTCACTTTTTACTCGTAGGAAAGTAGTTAGTTAACATGAGCACTAACAATGTTTCAGTGTTCTTAAGTGAACATATCTGTCAACATGTGAAAGTGAAACTTTCCGCCATCCATCAAGATCTATTCTCAAACTGACAACTGCTATATTTTACGAGACAAATTCATCCTCCTGCCGTCTAGATTTACAACTGTGGAGTCAGAACACAGGCTGTGTCGTCATCGCGTCATTATGTTTTATACCTTTCATGTTACGGTACTGAAACGATTTCACTACAATTTGCATATGAATGTCATTGGACAGATGCAGGAAGTCAAATGTAGCCATTAATCAGGAGCTATTCATTACAATCATTCAATAAAAATGTGCCGACTTATACGACATCGTTTATTGCTCATGTTACACAATTTTACGACGATGGTAATAGACATTAATGCTTCAACTTGATATGTAGGAGAAGGAGACCCTTAGCGTCGCTTGAATTCACGAAAGCATAGCCATATCCATAATATCTACCAATTAGGGACTGGATTCAAAGGTCCATAATGCCAGCGGAGCTTATAAATTGTACGCGCCGTATTGCTGGCTGGGTATCACAGAAATCTTTTAACGTTAGAACTGCAGGGTCAATACATGTGAGTAACCGTTTCAAATGTTATTACATTAAGATTTAGAGTGGTTGTGAAGTCTCGGTGACATCACGAGTGGCGCCGCTGCGCACCAATTGTCGGCAATTGTCTCGTGCTAGTCCTACAGTACGTCGCGCGTACAATTTGCTAAACGACCTAATGAAATCATTGCACAGTAATAATTATATTTACTCCCATTGTATAAGGGCGTTGTAAAATCTTAATTGACATAACCGGTCTCCTTGAGTTTTTACGTATAAATACGACTGAAGGTCGTCGCTCTCATCAATCAAGACGTTTGCATCAATTAGCTTTTGAGAGTTAACTGCGAGACTGCAGCGTAATCTGATATGCTCCCATACTGTTGAACATTATCCACTTGCAGGCCCTTAATTGGATGTGTGTACATGACATTTTGAGCGGCTATTGAAGTTTTGTTTTTATTCTAAGTGAGATAAAGAACTTTATGGCTCTCGATTTGATTATTACGGGTGGTCAAACGACGCAAATTTCTCGGATGGTTGGATAATTGCCGTCACGCGAACTGACGAAAGGTGTAATAAAGCATTAAATGAGAGATTGTAAGGCGGAAGGGATCCAGACGACCTTCAGTCGAAATGGGTCGAATATAATGTGAAGAATAAATTTTGCATGCGCATAATTTGTTTAAGAGAGTAAATTAACACATGACATTTATGGTGTTGTAAATTAACATTTGAGCACGACAAGATAGATGGCTAGGTATTTAAGTATTTATTCAGAATACGGTTGATAGAAATAATGATTACCTAATTTTATACTATAATGCATGCGTAATAATGAAAACTTACTGAAACATCCTGTACATTTCTTTACAGCTTCACAAAACACTTTTGTCTCCAAAACAATAATTACGCACGCCACTTAAAGCAATTTGCATAAAAGAAGCACAGCAGCTTCCAAAATGGGTGTGGTGCAAGCAGTTTTAGGAACATCGTATTTCCATTAGCACCAAGAAACTGATACAGAAACACTCATCATAAACATTATTTTGAGATTTAGAATGCATCAACGTCCAATAAAAATATCATTACAGTCCTTTTCAGCCGTTTGTGTGAACGCCTAACGTTTAATATAAGTTTTATGTGAGCGCAGGCGCCTCTTTTGTGAGTCAGCTTCTGTTGTGGAAATATCGCGAGTTCTAATCAAGGAGGTTGGCAAACTATGGGACAGGAATGACGACATGTCGCATGTAACTGTGGGTTTCTTTCAGTCAGCAAGCTGAAGATTTTTCAGCAATTATGGTTTTATTCTTTTTAATATGATGGATTGCACTGCCTCAAGCATTTAGAGTAGAAAATGTTAATGTATGTCAGTACCTATAACTTAATTCTGCCTTCTGAATGGTTTGAGAGACTTAAATTAATAGGGGGAATCGTTTCGGTATTTTGGTGCAGTCGTACAAAGTGATGGCGAATTAGATAATGGATAAAATGGCGCCATGTATGATGTCACGAAAATAATCTGCGACTCCCGTATTCAACTTGAATTTTTGGGGAAGATCTATAAAAGGTCCTGCTGTTTTGTATCCATCAGAAAGGAATAAATAAAAGGCAATTGAATGTAGCTGAGACAAGAACATGCTAAAAGGGAGGTATGGTATTACGTGAATTCATCAGATAAGAAATGAAGAAGCCTGAAAGTGGCAACGGCGGCGGCGACTGAAACTGGACTGACCCCAAATAAATAACGAACATATTTATTAAGTTAAGTACCTACTGCATATAGACTGGAAATCAGAGAGAATAGTTTTCTCTGCACTAGGGAAGAGATTCAGCGGGATTCCACCGACTTTATTCACCGCTGAAAACTTATGTTGAGATTTGAAAAGAACAGCAGGAAATGCCCGTAGCAGGGGTAACGAACGGTAAGGTAACCAATAAATAATTATAACTATGACATTTTAGTGTTATTGATAAAATTAATGGACTGATAACATTTCTAATTTTATATGTTTATATTTGCTTACTTTTAGTCTTATTTTAATCATTACTTTAGTTCTATTTGTAGTCTGTATATAATGTACATAATATAGTTTTATTAATTAATTTCTAATTTAATTTTGAAATGTTTTAATTTTAAATAAGTTTTTATGTATTTTACATTGGGATTTGATGCCTTTTTGAATAAATAAGTAATAATAGTCCTGATACGAGTCTCGCAAAACATTCTCATACAATTTTAACTTTAAAATAGAAAAAAAAGGTACACGGTACATTACCAGTCGCAGCCATCATGTCTCGTGAAATGTACATTTGTGTAAGTAAAACTAAAAGTCTTTGATGATAATCTAGACTTGGACGGGCGCCAAAGAAACCGTCTTCTAAATTAGACGAAAATGCACTGTATCTATTTGCTTTAATAAAATTATCTATCGCTATTTATATGTTCCTGCGGTTGTTACTAGGTTTTACCGAGACTGCGGTATCGTCGAGTGCTTGCGAATATAAAACTTTTAGTGCCCAAAGAAATGGGGTTTTATTTTTTTACGTCCCATGCTTTTCAAATGACCACATGCGAATGTTGAGATGGATGTGTGGAGTGACAAGAATGGATAAAGTAAGGAATATGACAAGAATGGATAAAGTAAGGAATGTGACAAGAATGGATAAAGAAAGGAATATGACAAGAATGGATAAAGTAAGGAGAATTTAGAGGAAGTTTGAAAGTTGCAGGCGCCACTGATAAAAATAAAAGGAAGTCGTTTGTCATGGCATGGACGTGTAATGAGAAGGAATGAAACGCATGTGACTAAAAGTGATGGACATGAATGTTGATGGATGGAGAAGGAAAGGAAGGCCAAAGTAAAGATGGATGGATTGTGTCAGGAATGATATGAAAGAGAAAGGAGTTGGTAAATGACGCCGTGACGTCTGACAGGGGAGAATGGAAGAAGATAACGTGTTGCGCCGACCCCAAATAGAACGGGACAATAGCAGGAAGATGATGACTTTTCATATCACCATCACGTCTGTTGTTCCCCAAAGGGTTGCCTAGGTGAGCTATAGGACTCCCACATTTCACCAGTTATGTTTAAGTCCCATGCAACCGGGTACGAATGCAGACACCGGGCTACTACTGAGAAATTCCGGGAAAACCCAATCAGACTGCCCAGCCCCGGAATCGAACCCAGGACCTCAGGCTCAGCAGTACCACTGGCGACCACTCAACCAACGAGGCCTATGTGACCTAAGTAAAGGCTATTAGTATAACCTTTTTTTTTTTTTAACTTGGTTATATCATCAAATGAGTCCTCCCACCCAGGGCAGAGTGGGAGGGACTGTCAGACTTGTACTGACTAAAATCCACGGTGTCTTTCAATAGCCCTTTATGTTCCAGGGTCACGGTAATTCTATGAGTCCCGCGACCCCGGCAGGCTTTGGCCACTTAAGAAAATTTAGGAAAATTTAGGTACTAGATAGGTCACCGATATATTTTTTCCACAGTAGGTACTACCTCATGTACTAGGTACCTATCTACTAGGTACATCCAGTGCCCGAAAACTTGCGGAAAACTCCAGAGCATATTTTGCATACGTTTTCCTTTAACCTTTTGGTATACAATGTGTAACAGAAATGGTATAGTCATATGGAAGGATATGCTGCAGACCATCAAACTGAACAACTTCCTCCATGGGTCCCATATTATCAGCTGTCCCATACAAAATTTCAATACCTAACCTACTCGACCCAAATGTATGGGACAGCTGATAATTTACGATATTGGACCCATGGAGGAAGTTGTTCAGTTTAATGGTCTGCCAGTGGCGAAGGTTCCATACAACTTGATTCCTACCGTCTTCCCTTTGAAAACTGTCACTTGTCAGTATTTTATAGACAAATAATAAAATCACATTAAAGATATCTACTCCGGCTTACCTCTTACAAAAATTGACCCTTCGCTACTGTGGTCTGCAGCATATCCTTCCATGACTAAACCGTTTTTGTTACACGTTGTATAGGTTGGAATTTTAATTATTCGAAAATTGAGGAGAATGCACAAATATAATAAATGGGTTTTATTGAAGACTGCAATTAAAATTAGGTAAATACATAATCGACACCCAATCTTCATTAACCTACTAAAATTAAATTATATTATACCTCCAAGCTAACAATCATCATTACAATTTATTAGCAATTTAATCATAGTTATACCACCTAAGTACCTAAATACCTCTGCAGCTAACCCTTTTTTATTAAGCGGTTAAAAATGCTTAACGCATACCGCACCATCCGGGGAGACAGTTTGGTTATGTGGGGGCTTGCACCCATTTGACCCACTAAAAAGCACCGCCGCCGTGAGCCTATTGTCGCCTTGGCGGATGAGCCTCGATAACCCATTCAGCGCAGCCCGCCTCCGGGGTCCAAACTCTGCAGCTAACCCTAACCCTAGTGTACCTCAACTTTAGATTTGTTTTTTTTTAAAGCGAAACTGGTACCGGTACTGGTTTCTGGTGGAACTGGTAGTTATTTTATTAGCATATTCTGTCCCACTGCTGGACAAAGGCCTTCCCCATTCCGTTCCAACTCTCCCGGTGTTTTGCCTCCTCTGGCCAATCAGTCAGTAACGAGTCCAAATCGTCGTGGGTGTCCGGGCCTGGCTGTTTGTGCATGTGAGTTAAAATGATTGTAAACGCACCCACGGTACAGAAGTTTCTAGTGTGGGAGGGCAAACTTAAAAAAAAAAGAATAATAGACGGGATATCTCAATTAAAAGTTTATTAATGCTCATCGGTAACCTGGCTTCCTCGAAACTCTGGCACAATTTCATCATAGCAAAAATTATCACCGCTGAGTTTTACGCTCATTAACGACGCGTAGGCACTCAACAACATTGACGCCGCAAGATTTGCGAGAAATGCAATTAAAAAGTTTGGCGTGTACTCAAGTGATCCCACATCATTCTGGTGTCAATACACGATGTAATTTTTCTAAATTCAAAGACGACCGGCATTTTGAGTTCATTCGAAAATAGCCGAGATGTCGAGAGTTAGCGGACCTATGCTCTAGTAGCCGAGATCGCTGAGCCGGAAGATATCGCCATTTTATTACATCGTTAATATACACAAACAGTAATGTTAATACTCAGAAGTAAATAAAACATTTGGAATAGATACAAATAAATAAAACACCCAGAAACATACAATTTTCGCACTAGTTCAGCTAGTACCTAAGATCTGAACTAGGTCTCACTTCAAGACTAGACTTTATAATGTACCTATCTAATCAATTTCGCAGACACAAAGAAGCCGCAGTGATGAGAAAGCCAAAAACGTCAGCAAATTAAAGGTTAATTTCATGGTAATCATAAAACCATTATCAGTAATCCAATTATAAAAGTATCAATAACATAACGGTGCAAATTGAAAAGAGAGAATCCTAATGAACTAACCAATCAAAAATTAAATTGCAATCCGTAATTACCTTTTAGATAGGTTTTATCTTGTTAGGTACTTAGGTACTACTTGCTTTTGCCCGCGGCTTCGCTCGTGCTATGGTAGGGAATTATCACACTTTAAGTATAGTGTAGTCCCAATACTGAAAGAATTTTCGGAATCGGATCAATAGTTCCGAAGATTACCCCTACATCCAAACTTAAAAACTTCACCTCTTTAGAATATTACTAGCGCCCCGCCCTGCTTCGCACGGCGCCACCTATCGGGTCCAAAACTATCGTATCTTTCAAGGTGGAACCAATACATATTCACAAAATTTCATTGAATTTGGTTGGGTCGTTTCGGAGATTTGTACGAACATAGTGACACGTGATTTTTATATTTTTAAGAAGAGAAGATTAGTGTAGATGTTGGTAGGATATTATATGTATGTACACACTTATTTCTTTTTTCTTTAAACTAATTCATCAGAATGTGGTGAAAAAATGAGGTGAGGTCTTCAAACCAATAAAAACTTTTATGAACCCCATCTTAAGCCCACGTTACGTCCTACCTTTAGATTTTATGTTTGTTTGATATTCATAATATTATTTGCATTATGTTTCTTATACAGGCCTCGTATTACTCATAAGAATCGAAAATAGATTAACTGAACTTAGAACCAGACAGCCAGACTCGACAAATCATCTTTGTACTGTGTACTCAAGTGTCTTTTCGGCTTCGTTCTGTTCGCCTCTTGGAAATCTCTAGCCATCCAAATGTGTGTTGTTGTAAGTTTATCATATTGATGCAGCGCAAACTTTTCAAAGAGAATAAAATATAAGGTAGGTAAGCTACATCAAACTCATGACTCATCCCATATTAATCACACAGAGCACGGATAAAACTGCGTCGGTTTCGTCTCGGCTATAATACATACAGGGTGTAAATGGACCCTTCACGAAGCCTTCAACCAAGCATTCTGTACATCAAACTATGTAACGTTATGCAAAAATTATTGCTGGGAAATTACTTTTTTTTTTGGGGTGAAAAATCACGTTTTACGGTAGGACTCAATGCAACGCACTCAAAACATTGTGCTGCTGGATGGATTGAATAGAACGGGGGTCGTAGAGGTGTTTAAAGTAAAAATCTTACATTAAAACATGTATTTAAAAAAAAACTTGTGAAAAAGTTAGAACTTTGACCCCCAATATCTCCGTAACTAGAAGGTTCCCAGGTATGGTCTAGAACAAAAAAATAATCGCAATGACGGGGAGTATAAGTGCCTTTCGGCTTCGTTAAGAGTCTATTTACACCTTACATAAGTCTAGTTTTAAAAGGAAATAAACAATTTGAAATTAGAATAAGAAAAGTTAAGCAGTGCTTGCCGAGGTCGGTCCGTGGATGGCAGAAGGGTGCGAGTAATAACAGATTTTTAAAAGGGTTAAGTTTACTATTTACGGATGCAGCTGAAGTTTTTCTAAGAATTTAAAATGCAATAGCCACTTCAAAAATGTTATAGTACCTCGGTTTGCTTAGATTTTCGATACTTGTGTTTTAAGAAGTAGAAGCTACTAATTTTGAAGTTATTTGAAAAGTTCTTTTTGCCCATTGTCCTTTAAGCTCTCCACTCCAGACAGGTTAGCTTTCCTGTAGTCCTGTTTTTCAGAAAAAGATGTTACATAATCGACTTATATGAAAATTGTTACATCTTGCCTCGAATAAATTCAGATAATTATGTAATATGAGATCAAAATATCCACATGGTCCATTTTTTGCAACCTTTTGTATGTATGCTACAATTGCCAATTAAGGCCTCTGAGCAAGGGGCTCCTAAGTTATTTCAGCCTCTGTCTTTAACGGTCGATCATGCGAAAATAGAGTGTCAATCCATAAGCAGAAAAAAGTAGCCTTTGTGATAAAAGTTTTTCGCAGGGTTCAAAGTACGAACCGCACTAGTTGTTAAAGAAAATGTGTAAGTTTGTGGCGGTAGTAAAAGTCACTCAGAGGCTCATTTTTAACCTTAAGAAATATATTTTTTCGAGTATTGTATGTTAAAATTAATTACGTACAATACCATTTCTGTGGCATCAAGCAGGAAACGTTGTAACTTTTAAAAATCCTGAGCCTCTAGGGGACACCAATGATTACGTGTTGCTAATGTGGAGTCGTTAGAATTGGCTAACTTAAAGTCTTGCTTTTTCCCCACTGTGACGACTAAACCAGTTCCTTGGTTGACCCGCAATAAAAAGAAACTAAAAGGCTAAAAAAATCAGGTATAAGGTACCTGTCGCCACGGCTATCGTAGACAGAATAGATAGTTACTCTGCCTACGGTACCTATACTGAGCGCAATTTTGTTCTCTCTGTTTCCAGCAAAGAATAGGCTATGTTGCATTGCTGAAAAGCTATGCCATAAACTAGAACAAAGAGTAGAATACTTTTACCAAAAACTGCAGCATCGTCCAGTTAGAATCTAATTTGGTAGTACGAGGAGGAAGAATATTTTTTAAACGTTTCATGCTTGCTAATGTTAGGGTCCCCGCACACGGGCCACCGGCCACAACCACAAAACGACGCCACCGGCATATTTCCAGTAGTTTTCATAAATTTTATATGGATTCACCGCACACGGTTGACGCCGGTGGTCGCCACACGACACAAATCGTCGCTGTTCGCTTCTTGTGACCCGCACCGGCCACTAAACGCCGACACAAAACGCCGCCACACGCCACTCGCGCGATTCCCCACCCCTCTCTCCCTTACCTCAGTCAACCTGTTTAAGTCGGAGGCAACGTACGCAGTGTCGACCGCCGGCCACAAGTGGCTGTCGCGCGCTTCAGCTACCTTTGTAGCAGCTTCTACTAGCTTCTCGTGGCGGTGGTTTGGCTGTAGCCGGTGGCCCTTGTGCGGGGACCCTTACCTCGGTCAACCTGTTCAAGTCGGAGGCAACGCACGCAGTGTCGACCACCGGCCACAAGTGGCTTTCGCGCGCTTCAGCTACCTTTGTAGCAGCTTCTAGCTTCTCGTGGCGGCGGTTGTGGCTGCAGCCGGTGGCCCGTGTGCGGGGACCCTTAGGGGCAATATTGTAAATATGAATCTGGAACTTTACACCGTGTTGTTGTACGTAATAAAATAAACTTTTCATGAAGGTATTGGTACATTAAAGTATTAAATTGAATTTATAACAGCACTTTATTTGCCAGTGGCGCCATCTGGTGACGATAGCCCTCATTGTCAAAGAACCATTCAACAATGTATCTTGCTTCAGTTTTGCTCTTGTGCTAAAAATGGGCCAACGTCAGCCATTGTGTACGATACCAGCTAAAGAGCTTTTTTTTTTTACAAACCTTATTTCTGTGTACCTTTGTTTGCTGAAATAGGCTTTCATACAAAATAGGTTATTTTATGAAGCGTGGGCGTGGACCACAAAAAAAAATAATTCCACAATATGATTAAAATCCACGTACCTAGAATACATTTTTCACTGAATGCTTAAAAAGATATTTATTTGTCTATTGTTCTTGTTTTCTTACCTTCCAATTGGTTACAATTTAACATCTGTATTAATGCGAGTTGCTGATTGGTGTTATCATTCAACATACATGATTGAACCAATAATCATTTAGTTTGTAAACGGAAACAAACCATGTGCTAACATGGCGATTTTTCATCATTCTTCGCATGTCGTTTGATAATTATTGCGTGGCTGTTATGGGAATTTGCCTTAATAGTGCAATATTTTATCTTTTTGACACATTTTCTTTGTTTTGTTCATTATAATTATATCGGGGAAAAATGAGTGTGGACGCCTACGGACCGAGCTCACAAACACTCACGTTTTTGGACACTGAGGAAGCGGATCTTATTGGGGCTGATACTCAGGGCTCCGAATTCGAATTCACTGACTTCACCCTCCCTTCTCAGAGCCAAACACAGGCTTCACAACATGATCACGGCTTGTCATCTTCAAATCAGGTTAGTGAAAACATAGTTCATTATTTTTGTTTTCCCTCTAACCTTATTTTGTTGAATACGTAACTACGTAAGTTGTTACGATTAGTATTTTACTTGGTATTGTTTGTATTACAGGTCAACGGTTTGGGTCGCTCTGACTTATCGTCGAAAGTTTCCAATGTGACTAATGCCATAGCGGAATTGCAATTTGAGGAAGAAGATGAGGCTTTATACAGCAAGGAGTTGCCTGACCACGCGTGCAAGTACTGTGGCATTCATGATCCGGCCACTGTTGTCATGTGTAACATTTGCAACAAGTGGTGAGTCACTTTCCCACCTTAGTGTCTTGTTACACTTGAACACTATCTATGATTAGTGTCACGTCAAACAAAACATTCTATCCTACGCGTCTTATCACTAACCTGTAAGATTTAAGTCCACAAACAACAATATGTTAACATCCAACAAACTGGTCAAATACATCTGAAATTCTGTATCAACTTCATTTTTTTACAGAAATGTTGGTTTTACCCACTTGAGAAGGTCATAATCAACTAATTTATTCATAGTAAAACTGCCAACTGTTATTTTAACCTTCCCATCCTTTGAAATTTCTTGAACTTTCAAAAATGCAAATTAAGTTTTCAAGTTTAATTAGCATCACAATGTCTGTAATTTGCATTACATCAGTACCTTCGAAAACTAAACATTGAAACATAAGGCAAAGAACTAAACATTGAATAAACAAGAATAATTTTGTCGCAAATCCAACAAGAATCAGTGTTGCAGTGTAATTATATAATTATGATTCAATCAGCTGACCTTGTTTTGTAGTGAATGTGCAACCTGATATAAAATGGTTACAAATTAACTTAACAAAATACAACTGACTGACATCAACATTAAATATGTCCTTCAAATAATAGTTGTCAAAAAAATAATTGAATGAACAGGGATAAGAAAAGTCATAATTGAGCAATATCGCTTTTATAGGTTCTGCAATGGGCGTGGAAACACCTCAGGCTCACATATCATCAACCACTTGGTGCGTGCCAAGCACAAGGAAGCTGCCTTGCATAGAGACGGACCACTCGGGGAGACATTGCTGGAATGCTACTCATGCGGTGCCAGGAATGTGTTCGTTCTTGGCTTTATACCAGCTAAGGCTGACTCTGTTGTCGTGCTGCTTTGCCGGTAAGAGAAACAAATTTATATTTATTTAAACATGTGTAACAGATAACAACTTTAAGTATTCAAATAGAATTATGATATAATATCTTGCATAATGTTATGTAATGTTATTTTTTTTTAAATTGGGGTTTATCAAATGTTGGCAAATTGACAACAATTATGCACCTTGAAAAAATTTAAGTATGTTTTCTACAGAAATTGAATTTCCATATTTATAAAATAATATTTATGTTTTCAGCCAACCCTGTGCAGCGCAAAGCTCCTTGAAGGATATGAACTGGGATCAAGAGCAGTGGAAACCCTTGATATGCAAGTTTTGACTTACCTTACCTACCTTATAGCACATAAAATCATCTTTAACAAGAGCCTACTAACCTGTTTAAAACCTTAATTTGTAACAATCTCCAAAACATTTTGATGTACCAGTTTCCTTATGATCGCTTAATTAAAATTAAAACCAATCAAATCAAAACTCATAATCCATGACATAATTTGTTTGTAATCAAATAAATAATGAATATTTATTAAGTTTTGTAATTCAAATATTTTTACATTTTGCAGCTGACCGTGCCTTTCTATCTTGGTTGGTGAAAGTACCTTCTGAGGCGGAGCAGATGAGAGCTCGCCAGGTAAGCTCATCTTCCTTAAGAAATAACATAATGTTTAAATAATATGTTGCTTGGACTCCCAAAAGGGATAGGCCGAGGCAATTATGACATTTCATTATTCTCATTTCTATGATTGCATGACCAGGCTATACATACAGGCAGTACATCATTTCCAATGGAAAATCCACTAAATATGTTGAATTCAATAAGGTCAACTCGAATCAATAAGGTGTACAAACTGTACAAGGATGAAAAAGTACATACAAATAAAAATGCTTTCATGAGTTTCAATCGCAAAACAATCAAAGGTGTTTACAAGTTTTTCATTCTGCATTGGTGACCTCAATGCCCAAAATAGTTTGATTTATTACAGGAAATCTAGTCGTACAAGATATTAGTTTTTCCTTATTTGTTGCTGTAAATAGGTATTATACAAGCATATTGTGGTTCCTAGGTGACTCCCCAGCAAATTGGACGCCTTGAAGAGCTGTGGCGTGACAATGTGGATGCTACCTTCCAGGATCTAGAGAAGCCTGGTGTGGATGAGGAACCTCATCAAGTGCTCTTGAGGTCAGTAGTACAATTTCGAGGTGAAGGTAACCACAAAATGCACTTAAAAAACCGCCCAATCGTGTCACTACGTAACTATGATAATGACGGATTGCCGCTGTGGATCGCTATGGCCGAATGTCATCTTCTTCAGCTTTTGTGTTTGTAAATACGAGATAAAGAAAACAACAAAACATGATTTAGCCCATTAGGTGGCCATATAAAATGAGTTTTTCTCAGTCCTAGATTAAATCTATAAGTGATGTTAGTCACGGGTCAGTCTGATAATAACCATGTCTGCACTTATAAATATTATTTTTAAAAATTAAAGGAAAAAAAATTTAATCACAATTTTTACTTGGTATAGGAGTTTCATGTAATCTTTTATTCTATTTTCAGATACGAGGATGGCTACCAATACCAGAACATCTTTGGTCCTCTCGTGAAGCTAGAAGCGGACTATGACAAGAGGCTGAAGGAGTCTCAAACTCAAGAAGGCATTGAGGTCCGCTGGGATGTGGGGCTTAACAAGAAGACCATCGCGTACTTCACGCTAGCTAAAACTGATAGCGATATGAAACTGATGCATGGGGATGAGTTGAGATTGAGGTAACTTTAGAATTAATATATTGTAGAATAGCTAATTATCCGCTTTTCAAAACTCCAACTCTGTAAATGTGAAAGTCATTCGATCTGTTTGTTCACGCCTTACGCCTTAACGAATTCCCACGAAATTCGTAGAACACTTTTTATCACAGTAAAACATTCTCGTGTTGCTGCCGCGCGCCGGCAGAAGCTAGTGTTAAAAAAATCTAAACTATGTACTTAACAGTGACGAAGGTTCCATACAACATTCCTACCGGATCCCCTTTGAAAAATGGCACAGTCTGTATTCTATAGACAAACAATATAATCAGATTAAAGATATGTACTCCGGCTTAACTCTTACAAAAATTGTCCCTTCGTTACTGGTACTTACTGACCTTATTTGCACTTGGGGCAAACCATAATCTTTGGCCATAATGATAGCAAGATGTACATAATTATATTATTCTCGTATAGCTTGTGCAGAGGTGAAAAACAACATTCTTTTCCTCAAGAAGTAGCTGCGAATTGAAGTCTTATTATACCAGAACTTACAGTACCTACTCAACCTTTGAATGAATAAATAATACATTTCTTTGTTAATTCCAAATATGCTCACTTCCATTACAGATACGTAGGTGAGCTGCACAAAGCGTGGTCGGGCGTGGGCCACGTGATCAAGGTGCCCGATAACTACGGCGATGACGTCGGGCTCGAGCTCAAGAGCGGTGCCGGCGCTCCGCTCGACTGCACCTCGAACTTTGTCGTCGACTTCATCTGGAAGAGTACTTCCTTTGACAGGTTGGTTAGCAAAAGACGAATCAACACAAGCCCATAATATATTAATTCTCCATCAAACCGCCCGTATCAGCTCAGTTTTGAATGTGCTAGTGAGGAGTGCGACGTCTCATGTTTATGTCAGCTTGATTCGGCACAATCCACTGTACGTAGGAGGACGTGTGATTAAGGGACTAACCACACTTATTCAGCTCTATTGCAACAACGGTTTTGTATGGAGATGCGTACGCATCTGAATAGACGCGGAAAGCTGAACGGATGCGTACGCATCTCATACAAAATCGTTTTCTATGGACAAAAGTTGAACAGAGCTGAATAAGTGTGGTTAGTCCCTAAAGTTCACCCGTTTCACGCGAAGAAGAGAGAGAACACAAATTGTTAAAAAAGGAAAAAAATATCTATAACAAGAATCTAAGAATAAAAGTAGGTTGTTAACAAGATGTTTAATGTTATTTCTAAAACGTCAAAGAGTCTTCAGTATATTCATTACATTTTCCTATTCATTCTAGGATGCAACTAGCCCTGCGCAAGTTCGCGGTCGACGACTCCTCGGTGTCCGGCTACATTTACCGTCGCCTTCTGGGGCACGAAGTTGAAGAGGTCTTGTTCCGCGTTCATCTGCCGAAACACTTCAGCGCTCCCAACTTGCCTGACCTCAATCGTTCTCAGGTAAATATCGCACTATGTTTTGACCGACTTCCACCAAAATGGTAGAGATTATTTTTCATGCTTTGTTTTTTTACAGGTTTATGCAGTGAAGCATGCCCTACAACGTCCGCTGTCCCTGATTCAGGGACCGCCAGGAACAGGCAAAACTGTGACATCAGCTACTATCGTGTACCAACTGGTGAGGCAGAACAGCGGCCCCGTGCTCGTCTGTGCTCCGTCCAACACTGCCGTCGATCAGCTCACGGAAAAGATTCATAGAACCGGCCTCAAGGTCGTCCGGCTGTGCGCCAAGTCTCGCGAAGCTATGGAGTCGTCGGTGTCGTTCCTGGCGCTGCACGAGCAAGCCCGCGCGCTGGGGTCTGCCGACAGCGAGCTGCGCAAGCTCACGCGGCTGAAGGAGGAGGCGGGCGAGCTGTCGGCCGCGGACGAGCGCCGCTACCGCGCACTGCGCCGTGCCGCCGAGCGCCGCCTGCTGGACGCGGCCGACGTGCTGTGCAGCACATGCGTGGGCGCCGGCGACCCGCGCGTGGCGCGCATGCGCTTCCAGTCCATCCTCATCGACGAGGGCATGCAGTCCACCGAGCCCGAGTGCATGGTGCCCGTGGTGCTGGGCGCGCGCCAGCTCATCCTCGTGGGCGACCACTGCCAGCTGGGCCCCGTCGTCATGTGCAAGAAGGCGGCCAAGGCCGGCCTCAGCCAGAGTCTTTTCGAACGTTTGGTCGTCCTCGGCATCCGTCCGTTCCGTCTTGAAGTCCAGTACAGGATGCATCCTGAATTATCGCGTTTCCCTTCTGATTTTTTCTATGAGGGCTCTCTGCAAAACGGTGTGAGCGCTGAGGAACGTCGTTTGCATAAAATTGACTTCCCGTGGCCAAGACCCGACCGCCCGATGTTCTTCTATGTGACGCAAGGACAAGAGGAAATTGCCGGCTCTGGAACATCTTACTTGAACAGAACCGAAGCTGCTAATGTAGAAAAACTTACAACACGGTTTTTGAAAGCGGGCGTCCGTCCCGAACAAATCGGTATCATCACACCTTACGAGGGCCAACGATCTTACCTCGTGCAGCACATGCAGTATCAAGGGAGCTTGCACGCTAAACTGTACCAAGAGATAGAAGTGGCCAGTGTGGACGCGTTCCAAGGCAGAGAGAAGGACATCATCATCATGTCCTGCGTTCGTTCTAATGAGCATCAGGGAATCGGATTCTTGAGCGATCCTCGACGACTGAACGTAGCTCTGACACGCGCTAAGTACGGTCTCATAGTGGTCGGCAACCCCAAGGTATTGAGTAAACAGCCACTGTGGAATCACTTGCTAGCGTTCTATAAGGAGCGCCGCGTTCTCACAGAGGGTCCGCTTTCTAATCTCAAGGAATCGGCTATCCAATTTGCGAAACCAAAGAAGTTGGTGAACGCACAAAATCCGGGATCCCACTTCATGTCGACGTCGATGTTCGACGCGCGCGAGGCGATGGTGCCGGGCTCAGTGTACGACCGTGCGCGGCCGCTGCGCGACCCGCTGGCCTACGTGGGCCCGCGCGCCGGCCTGCACGCGCCCGTGCCGCCCGCTGCCTTTGCGCCGCGCCCGGGAGCGCGCGCCGCTGGGCGGCGTCGCCCGCCGCGCCTTAGCCAGGAGCCACTGTCGCAGCCGCCGCCGCTTTCGCTGTCGCAGGGCGCCTCCCAGCCCGACTTCAGCCAGGAGTCGGCGGCGCCCGACTGCCCGTCGCAGCCCGACGGGCTGTTGTCGCAGGACTCCACGTACCAGGGCGGCTTCCGAGCGCGCTGCAGCCAGTACTGAGTGCCGGGCGTCCGCCCGCCGACGCACCCGCCGGGGTGGGGACCACGGTACTGACGACAGACGCCGAAGCGCACCGCACGCCTGACGACGACGACCTCGGCTCGGGTGTAGAGACGGACGGAGGGTTCCCCGCGGTGCGTCACGACCGCGGGGTTGGATCGGTCGCGCCGGCGGCGGAATCTGACCGCGACTTTGTTAGTCTTCGCCCATCGACCGTATTGAAGAGTGAAAACTCAAACTTAGAAATTGTGTCACGCGCGGAGCATACCTTGAGCGACAAGTTTCGTCGCCTAACGTAAAATGTAACCGTTCCATTACAGGGATAGTATTTTTATAGGATGTTGAAATAAAACCGATGTTACTACAAGCGTTAATTAAAATAATGCAAAGTCAATGCAAGCTCAATGAGCAAAATTGGTCGTAAATGTTAAATGTAATTCCATTAGACAAATGCAC
Source organism: Noctua comes (assembly GCA_963082995.1). NCBI lineage: Eukaryota > Metazoa > Arthropoda > Insecta > Lepidoptera > Noctuidae > Noctua > Noctua comes. The sequence continues at coordinate 8,131,604 of OY720280.1, read as the reverse complement.
CAAATCAACATTGCTATAAACTTGTTGCTATCCTATATTACTACACGCGTTACTATGTAACAATTAGAAACGAGTAGACAAAAACGTCTAAAGGGAGAATCATGGTGGCTCGGATCGAAATTTTGAAGGCTTTGAGGGCGCAAATTTGTGAGGGAAGAAGGATAGATAATTGTGTATGTATAATTTTGTAAAAAAAAAAACTAAGTTTAAAGAACACCTCATAAAATTCCTACAATGGAGTGCTTTTGCCGGACTATTTTTATAATGACCAAATATCAGAAAAATACTGTCAAGATATTTCTAAAATCATTCATTTAATTCTATTTTATTTGACTATGTAATGACAAGACTTGTTTTCTCGTTTCTAGGTGTATTAGCAAATCGCGACGTACCATAAATTGAGGTACGCGAACGAAAACCACCGCAGTTCGCATCATAGAAATTTAAACTCATTTATAATTTTACAAATAAAAAAAAACAACAAAATGTTAAGCGAGTTAAGGCAGAAAATAATTTATTAGGCGACACATTCAAATTCTAGTAAATGGTTTGTTTTCGTCATAGGGAAATTCACAATGTTCATATTTCACTTCAATATCATTGACGATATCAAACAGTGTCAGATCTACATGCTAAACAAACAATATCAAATGTTAACAGGGCTATGTTGTTTTTCCTTCTCATCCAATTTTCTCAATATTTTCATGGCATATCGTCATTCCAATACAAGAAATCAAATATTTTTATGGACTTATTTATATCACATGACGATCTGAAAATAATTCAAAAATAGCTTATAACTTTAAATTTGACGGCTGTTACGTGTATGTACAAATTGTAAAATTAGCTGTATATTGTTATGCTTTCTTCCTTTCAAAATGCAATGAAACACTATTAAAATTCTTAAGTTTTCTATTATGTAAAATCACGCTCTAAACATTCCTCAAGATACTTTTTGAAACTTCTTATTTATATTTCAAGCTATTGTTGTCAATAGGATGCCAATGAAATTTGAATGTGGTCTTCAAGACAGGTTTTAAAGAGTTGGGAACTAAGTCAATATTGTGAAAAGGTTTCTGTGGCTATTAGAGTCAATAATAAAATATGTATTTCCTGTTATTAATGAACTATCTTAGATGGTCGTACACTTTTTTGTTTGTGAAGGAAAATCAATAAAGAATGTCATAAGTATAATGTAGTTTTATTTGTAAAAAAAAAACAATATCATCAAGTACAATATCCAAAATCATTACAAACGCCGACAATCTACGTTATATTATTGCAATACAAATGACAACTTACAGATAAATATAGCATTTTATATATTATTTATGTAGCTTATAATTTATGTCAATAAACTTTGAAATATAATGAAAAACAATACTTTTAAAATGTGTCCATCAACAATATTGCACTACATTGATATTGACACAGTGGTTAGCTACGCAATACATTGTCCAGTAACATTGGCACGGTCCTTAAAGCTCTTTCATAGGCTGGTTCACAAACAAAACGAACATTTACATAACATCACTATACAGAGAAGCTCTAGACATTTATCACAATGAAGCTGCCATTACAAATGGTCCAATATGTATTAGAAAATCATTCTAGTTCCTCCTATTTACCCAATAAGGTAATTCCTTTTAATACTTGTACAGAATCATAACAAAAATGTTAATTTGTGCGAAGACATTTTTTTTATCTTATTTTGGTAACATTCCAATTAAAAAATTTCATAAGACTACAAATAAATCATTGGAAATTCTATTTACTTTTTCTAACTACCAAAGCAGAAAATCGAGCAGCCCCACCAATAAACATACCTAGCCCAGATCGCAAATTGGCTGAACTGATAGACTATGAAACTAGTGTTTCTGCTATCAAGTCCAACTGTAATTGAGTTTGCTCGATATCAATCATCGATATTACTAGTGAGATTTCAAGACAAGTACCTACTGAAAGGAGATACGTACTGATAGTAGCTGTGCACATTTATATCTTAGAAAAACGAACATACATTATATAGTACAGTACATAATCAATAGCATGTATAATATCAATGTTATTATCACAACCTAACCTATAAAAGTGCGACAATGCCAAAAGGCGGTAGGCCTAATCTAGGTAAAATATAAACATTTGTAAATGTGGCTTAAATGCTAAATATGTTTACAAAATGCTAAGCTCTGCTGGTTATGGAGTTTTCAAGTTTTCAGATCTACTGAGGTAATGGAGGAGGCTGGACGGCAGCGTAAGTAGGATAGAATGGAGCGAAGTTGTTCGGGCCTCGGATCATCATGTGGTTAGACTCGCCTCTGTCTTGAATCGTGCGCGCTGCATAAGATCCTGTTTTGTAAACTGGAGAAGCTGAAAATTTTAAGTTTACGGTTCAAAGTCTGCGCGAAGTCAAAAAAATATTGGGTATAATATTGGTTTGTTGGTATATTTTTTATTTATTCTATTTATATTGGCTTTTTTTAATATTGTTTTTTTTATTAAATACTGACCACCATCAGTCAGTCTGGTAAAGCACGGCCAAAGCCCAATAATGTGACGAGAATTTGAAGATAATAGATTTTTTTTTTCAATTTTTTCCTACAGCTGGGTGAAGGTCTCTCCCGTGTACATACACGAGTTAACATCAGCACTGAAAACTAATCACACGCCATGAGAGAAAAAGAATAGTATCAATGTTAAAAGCTAATGAAATCTTTGTTCTTTGGCGTTCAGGCGAAAGATCAAACAATAATTTCTCTTAGAACAGAGTTATTATCAGATATAGTTACATAATCAAATTATCATCATAAAATAAGAGGGATACTCTTATCCCTGATGAAACTCGGTTGAAGGCAATAGGCCTGCCTCTGGGAATGTGGAGGGTTCACCTACAGCTATACTTCTACTTACTTAAAGTCGGGTACAGTGTTTGGTATGGCTGCACGGGCACCGCTCCTGGCATTACCCACCCTCCTGGAGCTGCGTCTCCGCCTGGAGCTGAAGGTGCCTGAAAACCGTATAAAGATCGCTTTAGTCTACCTTCGCTCAAATCAACACAAGATTCATTTTCAACGGCGCGTTGTGTTCCACGCGCGCCTCAAAGAGTGTCAGCATAATGACGGGGCCCCCCTCTAGAGGGCCAAAGCCTGGATGGGAGGACTCATTTGATGATTTTACCACGATAAAAAAAAAAAAGATTCATTTTCAATAATCCATTCTCAGTTTGATTAACACTATCGCTGAATGTTTTAAAACACATGACTGAAGTTCAATATTCTTTCGTAAAAGCACACACATGTAAACTAAATTCAACTCAATAAAACGAACGCTTCTTAGTTTATTAATTCGACGCAACTTCAGCAATTTGTGTCAATGCTAATTAGCAGTTTGCAGACCACTCATTAGCGTCGGCACAACATATTTTTTTCTTCCCCGTCAACCGTCTCGTCAGTCCCCACGTAATCTATCCATCTTTTTTTCGGCCTTCTTCTCTATCTCCATCAATCAACATTTACATTAATCACTCTTTTAGACATGCAGACCACTCATTACTGTCCACAATTGAATGTTCGGGAAAAATTTCATTAACTCACCATAGGTTGTCCCGGACTAACGGGTAGTACAGCCGGCTGGCTAGGAGAATACGGTCCCGAATCCCCGTTGCCTACGTTCTCCGTTGGCGGTGCAGATGGCGTCGCTTGTCCGACCATGCCGACCAAGGGTACCGTGCCGATGGCGATGTACTTCTTGCCGTTCATATTCATATGCATGCCTGATACTACACATTCCACCTGTGGGATGAAGAATAAAAATATATACCCAGTTTCTGGGATAAATAAACGTAAGTCAATCGCAGCATGCAGTTTACGTGCGCTTGACAATCATCATCATCTGCCTAGCCTTTTCCCAACTATGTTAGGGTCGGCTTCCAGTCTAACCGGATCCAGCTAAATACCAGTATTTTACATGGAGCGACAATACTACCGAATTGCATTGTAAAGAATTACCTACATTATATGATGTTGTGTTTGTATATTTTAACAATTTTATTACGCTAAGAATTTGTTGTATGTTTAAAATACTTTAATATGTTAACATTATTCGTTTTTAGTATTTAACAGTCTAACTAACCTGTTCTACATAAATAAATACTTTATTTAGTTAGTTACCTACCTAATTTAATATTTGTGTTTAATAATATTTGCATGCTATTTTTATGGCGAAATGTGTTATTGCACTTCATGTCATTTTTACCATCTTTTGTACCACATTTACAGCAAATAAATAATTTTGACTTTGACTTTGAATATTCGAACAAATTTTGATGTTAATTTTTGTTCCATCAACCACACGTAAATAACATATTAATGTGCTAAATTATAAACATTTCTGTAAATTGTTCTTCCCAGAAAAACAAAGATATAATTATTGTATTTTTTTGTAAAAAGTAAGATAATATGTTACTTTTTGGCAACGCAAATAAGGCCTCAGAACTAAAATGTTTTTGAAACGATGTTGCGCAGAATAATAAAGACTAACTATTTAGAGAAATTTTCCCAGTCCATATTAATTGACAGTTATTCCAAATTGGTCAAGTAGTCTGTACAAATATATTTGCTGCATTCTTAAAAAGAATAGAAACACCACATAATCATCATCATCCACAGCCCGACTTCGCCCACTGCCGGGTATAGGCCTCTCTGCTTGTGCCAAGCTCCGTGTCCTTGTGCCAGTCTCATCCAGGATATTCCCGCGATGGGAATAATGTCGTCTGCCCATCTCACCGCCGGACGACCTACACCACATAACAAAACCCCCCTCCCCCCCTCAAAACGGTGAAGGAAACCATTGTGAGGAAAGCAGCATGCCCTAGATCCAAAAATTCGAACTCGCTCTGGGCAGAGGCCTGTGTCCCAACAGTGGGAACATTAGAAGCTGATCATGTTATGTGGTGCTAATAGAGCTAGATATTCCAGGTTTTAAAGAAAAATATTAAATTGCATTCATTATGTCTATTCCAACTATTCATTGCCATATCTAATTTTATTAGCAAGTTCCTTGTGAATTTTTGTTTGAAGTCAAGTATGACATCATCATGAGATCACATACAAAAAACAGCGCAAGATAAGCCGAGCTATATTACACAACGAAGTTACCTTGGGAAACTACAGCACAAATTACACCCATGAACCACACAATTAACTGATTCGCATTGAATTTGTCCTTCTATAGAAAAAGTAATTTAAATTTTTACAATGCAGCTTGTATAGTCTAGAAATCCTCAATTACATTACAAATATTCACTTTCCATAGCATAAAAATTAAAATATTGTTTTACGTTTTACGACTTTTCATTGTTATTCGAAATTGAACCTTGTTTAAATGCTACTAAAGTACATTTCAAATAAAGTTGCAATACAAATGTACTTTTGTTTTCATATACGGATACGGCTTGCTACTTTCGCTAAACTATCACAATGCATGTGTGAATGAATCAGAAATCTAAACATTCGTACCGTTGAACTCCGTGGAAACTGCCAACTGTGGGTTCGCTTACTTGCGCACAACAGAAGAGGGACAAATTTAATTAGCTAGTGAAACGCAACAGACGTGGGGTGGTAGGTATTAGGATTTTAACCCGATTGAATGACTTTTTCATGAAATTGTCATTGAATGGGCTTAAAAGAACTTGAAGGGTTGTATTGATGATTATAATTCTGAAACTACATACGTGCGACCGTACGTCGCGAATCATATTTTTACCTGCGAACTGCAAAAAAAGCTAAGAAAATCTGAATTTCGCGGGCTACCCCGGCGCTTCCCCCTTATACTCGAAGTAACTACAACACTAGTGTTCATTGACCTCAAAACAAAAAAATGATTTTTCCTGTCTATCGAGTTCAGCTAAATAAATTAAACCCTTGTATTCTATATGGGAATTAGGAAGTCAAAAGTTTGTCTACAATCCGCGGTTACGGCGACCCTGAAATATAAATGCATATTTGCGCCTTCCAGTCATTGTTACTGTAACTCAATCGTTCTTACCTTGAAGTCGTAATCCAAATCGATAATGTTACAGTTGACGAGATCAGATGGCGGTATCGGGGGCACTTCCATGAACAGCTCCCAGCTTTTTGTGGTCCCTGCGGGGGCCGGCCCTTCTTGTATGTCTAACATTCTCATTTTTATTTTCTTTATTTGAGCTGATGGATATGTAGCCCTGTATGTCACCACCTGAATCAATTTGAATGATATTACACTCCGGATACTATAACTGTGTGTTTGCCCTGGCGAAAAGATCACATAAAACGTGTTTCAATCTCTTTCACTCTCTTACACTTCACGTAAATTGTTTTTTTTTAATTTTTTTTTAGTGTTTTATTATTCAATAAACACTGTTTAACAACTATTTCACAAACGCAAACATACCACACAAACCATCATGGGTTTAACAGTGGTATGCCAGACACGGCAACTCCGTGCCACTACATTATTAATCATTACATAACTTAGGCATTATTTTATTTATCTCATACATGTTTTTTATGTGAATGTTTCGCCAGTGCGAGGGCATAGGAACATTAAATAAAGGTTAGGTGCAGGTTATCTTGAGTCACTATTCATATTTACAATAAAAACATTGCACTAGTGACATTCCTACTTTTGGAATGCCACTAATTGACATTTTTGTTTGCTACAACTTTTTTCATAGTTGTCTTCTAATATATTCATGTTGAATAGAGTATAGTTAATTGCGACTTAAGACGAAGTAATTTAACCCTCCCTGTTCAATCAACATCATCTGTCTAGCCTTTTCCCAGCTATTGTGCTATTGTGTCTACTTCGCTTCGTGGACAGTGAACGTGTTAAGATTCTGCTAACAGAATTGTCGTTTTTCAACTCTAAAACAATGACCCAAATTCTCAGCTAACAAGGACTGTAGCATCTAATCAAGTTTCATTGCCGCTAGTTTGGGGCACGAGAACTCAATTAACCGTTGTAACCGTCCTATTTCCTTGGCCGTAGTCGGCTAAAATGTTACGTATTGTCGTTTTTATTATGTTTGATTCATAAACATGATGAATGGCTACTCCACAGAGTAGTTGATTTAATTAATAAATGCCTTCCCTTGCAATTTTTTTTTTATTTTTGTTATTTAGATGTTAATAGGGGTATATTTCGATTATTGACATAGTAGTTCTGCCCTGGTGCAACTTTAATATTATTCTTAGTTTTATTACAAAAACGGATATAGCTATTCACCCAGTAGAGCTCCATAGCAATATTGAACAAAAAAATGGTTGCTCTTACGAATCAACTCAAATAGAAATTCAATTAAACCATTTACAGGCACTTTTGAATAGTCAAGGAGTTGTTCAGTTAGAAAGTTGAAAATAGTTGCTAGTGGCTTTATCTCCAAATAATTCAGTGTATCTACAAATAAATTAGGATAAGCGAAGAGAGCATTGTGATAAAATGAACTTTGTCTCCTGCAATCAACCTAAAATACGACATATTTTGTAAGAAGCTTTCTCACCTTCCTCAAGTAGATCCTGACAAGATTCAACTGCACATTGCTTTTATTTTCAACTTCCACTCGTATCGGTATCTTTTGACCAGGAACATAGCCCGACACAGGCGCTTGGACGTCAACGGACAGTGGAGGCGACGCGCAACAGAAGCAACAGAATGTCTTCTCTAGTTGAATGTGAATTGGTTCCTGGATTTTGAAAGTTTGTAATAATCAAAAATATTCATTTAAAAAAACCTGTAAAATTGTGTTTCACGCTGTAATAACCGAAAGAGGTCGCAGAATGCGATAAACTCACCGATTATTTTTAGTGTAGAAAAATACATTAAAAAAAATAAACGTCTGTAATATAGTGATATAAATATAATGGTGTACAATAACACAATAATAGTGTACGGTGTAAGTAGTTAAGTTAAGTAAATTGACCTTTGATTACATTGAAGTGTTTTACGTTTACTGCTTGAATGTATGTAAAATGAAGCCAACTTTCTCCACATGTTTTAAATGTAGCAAGGCAGCATAGAAAAGATTGATTATCATGTGACTGATAATATTGTATACACATTTGCTATCACTCACTAATAAAGCAGTAAGCAAGTAGATGATTTGTTCCCGGTTGATACCAATAGGAATATAATATAATATCATGTAATAACATGGGACCTAAGCCTTACTGTTGAAATGTGTGTGTACTATTAAGTATATCTTTGTCTAACCCTTCGCAGATTACAAGCGTAATTAAAATTATGTTGTTAGCAAGTTTAGTAACCCATATACAGCTATGTAGCTGTATAAGAGTTACTAAAGTAACTAACTATAGATTTAAACAAACAAAATTGAAGTGTCTGTTTGTAATATCAAAATAACAGCAGAAAATGTATACGCCACTTATAACAAAAACACATTTTTTTTATTTTTGTTTGTCTGTTTGTTCCGGCTAATCTCCGACGGGACTTTTACTGGCAGATAGCTGATGTTATAAGGCCTAACTTAGGCTACTTTTATTATAGAAAAATAGCCTTCCAAAATAGGGTTCCATGCAAAAAAAATTAAAACCCTTGAAATTGATAACAAAATCCGATTCAAAAATGGAAGTAATATTTTTTTATAATAATTTCACGCGAACGCGGGCAACAGCTAGTGCCTAAATAAAATACAAATTAGGTATCGCAATAGAACCTTACCTTGTATGAAGGGTTGAGATTCAAATCAAATGCATTGATCACAGTGAAAGCCATCTTAGTCTCTTGGTCGAATTTCCATGGCCTATCCAGGGTAACCTTGACGGTATACCTGACATATCCATATTGACCCTCAAACGATGAAGGCAGGACCGGTGGCAATGTACAAGTGAAGTTGTACACATTTCTACCAGATGGGATTTCAATTTCATTTCCTAAAAAAAATTTAAATGTAAATAATTATGTAACTATATTTTAGACAAATTCTAACAATGATTGTCACTGTTATTAATAAACAGGTGATAAGGCAAATAATGACCATATGCTGCTATGAGTAAGGGTTGGACTCCACCAAAGCGGGGATGAGACAAGAAGAGAGATGTGTTTTAAAACACCAATAGAATTTCGATACTGACACTTCTCATCTCTGCTTAGCTTTAGTGGAACAGAAAAAATAACTCGTAATTGTTTAGGCCAGCGGAGACGAAAAGAAACGCGAGTGAAGTTCGGTGAGTGGTGCGATGTGCTAACTTAGAACATCTCTTCTCTCCACTCCGCACAGCTTCGGTGGATACCCTCGAGCTTTTACGCATCTCCGGTACTCTCGGCTTCACACTTCTCAGTTTGTCTCCACTTTTAGTGGAGTCCGGGCCTAATAGTTACACAATTATAATACACATCCAAATGCAACTATTTCAAGCACATTCACACCAATATTACTTTGAATGGCTGAACGATTCGGATGAATTTTGGCATAACGGTAGACTATGACCTTGTATCGGGCATAGGATACTTTTTATCCCAATAGTATGTTTCATGGGATAATTTTTGACATCTATGGGGCAAGAAACAGGTAAATAAAAAATAGCCTTTGTAGCAATCCAATAAAAATTCTATGTAAATATATCCATTTTGTTATAAAAAATCAGTCATCAAAAAATTCTAAGTTTTGTTGTGTGGGTGGGTAGTCTAATGCATTATTCATACTGATGATTAAGGCATGTGCTTACTAAGAATTACAGGAAAAATATCAATAAATACCTTCCATATTACAAGCAAATAAAGATTATTCTATTCAGAATGAAATATAGTAAATAATAACCTTCAATTGTCTGACACCAACCTGCATGACATTATAATAACATTTTACATGCAACTATATCATATATTGACAAGGTCCTATTACGTTGCATTGTAAACAAGGCAATGTTGTTTCGCAATCTTAATATCTCATTTTAACTATGTAAATAAACCGTTTACATGCAAGCTTGTTATCACAACTTATTAAAAGAAAATTACTCATCTTTATAAAGGCGAATGGACATTTCCAGAGTCACCTAAATGTAGTGTAAGCATGACCTAATGTTTCTTGTATTCTGAATCATAGAACTAGATAGTTTTCTTAATTGATGTCATCATCATCATCATCTGCCTAGCCTTTTCCCAACTACATTGGGGTCGGCTTCCAGTCTAACCGGATGCAGCTGAATACCAGTATTTTACATGGAGTGACTGCCTATCGGAGTTTTCTTAATTGATGTCATGTCTATTAAAATTGATAGGTGTCACCATCATCATTATTTCAGCCAAAAGACGTCCACTGCTGGACATAGGCCTCCCCCAAGTGCCAATTGATGATCCCCAAATTAATAGCTATACTACGCAATAAATGGCCATTAAGGTGGAAGCGCCAAGGTAGCACGTGCAATTTAAATTTTCTAATGTTTTTTGCAATTTACAGGTCAGTGTGAGGTTGTATGTTGATTAAGATATGATTCGCAACCGTAACAAATATGGCTTTACAGAGTTACAGTCATTTAACTCTACAACCCTACATTCATATAATCCCATTGAATGACTTTATCATGAAATAGTCATCAAAAAAATTTTAATGATAATAATTCTGTAACTACATACATGTTACGGTCGCGAATCATATTTTGTTGCACATGTAGCCTGAAACTGACCTGCAAATTGCAAAAAACCTAAGAAAATTAGAATTTCACGGGCTACCCTGGCACTTCCATCTTAAGTGAATGAGTTGCACTCTTGTTGTCATTGCAAGTTTTGCTTGTTTTAATGGGGTAATGATTTAATTTATGGTTTCCTAGGTAGCCCCAGTATTACTAAAGTATAGTTATCATTAATGGAATATTTATAACTGTATTTTATAAAAAAGCTATAGTAATTAAAACATGAATTATTATAAAGGACACAGGACACAGAATAGTATTTCAGTATTATTTTGATAGATATTCACCTGAATTGCTACCCAGCAAATAATATGAGACTTGGAAGTATTCCTCATGACCCGTGAACGCGGCGTCGGTAGACTCAGTCTTCCCATCGGAATTTTCTTCATTTTTACTTTCATGCCACTCTGTATGTGCTTCTCCTTTAATCTTAACATGGATACCTAAGAAATAAAATATATATAGTAAGTCATATCTTGTTTACAAATTCAGGCCGATTCAAATTACTACATAAAAATCTATCACAATATAGTTTCATTTTGGGGCTCATTCTGGTGGATGAGTCAGGGACCATAATAAGAATTAATCGTATACGTTACACACCTCGAACTCTTTTAGGACCGTCGAAAACATATTCTATTCTTCCATTGATGGTTTGCCCGGCGTAGTATGTATTCCATTGGTTGTCTAAATAAATGTTAGCTTCCTTTAAAACCATTTTAAGATCAGAATACGAAAATTATTGAAATCACACCAGCAAAGGCAAAACCTTACTTGACAGACACAAAGTCACAGACTGACATGACAGATTGAAAGATCCAATTTTTGGTTTATGTATTCTACTCTTTGGATTCGATTTCACCGAATCAATCAAAAAAAAAATCCGCTCCTGCCTAACTCATCTCACACTCTCACAGACATCCTGATGATAAAATAACATTGACAGCAGTGGCAGGAAGTATGGCAGTAGAAGGCGTCAAAGCAAAGTCAAAGTCAAATTTATTTATTTGCTGTAAGGCCCAGCGCACACCGCTGGAGGCGCGGCGGAGTGCATTTCCTTGAAACGCGCGGGCGGATCCAAGCGGCGCCAAGACCCCGTGAGAGCCCTCGAGCGGAGAGACGCGCGGCGGCGCGCTGCCACTCCGAGCGCGCCCATGTCATTTAGTGGTAATCGATACTTTGTACAGACAACTCGCTCTCGTTCGTAATGGATGTGGATTGGGACATGATTATTATTGCACTAAGTTAATTAACTTTCCCTCGTCCATGATCTCGCTCAACACACGACCACACTAGTTAAAAATCTCCAGGCATCTGACCGCCAGCCAGCCGGGCGCGGGGGGAGCGCAGCGGAGCACAGAGCACTTCAGAGCAGCACGGCGGCGACTGGAGCAGTCGCGCGCATGCTCTTGTAGTAGCTTGAGGGCGCTCCGAGCACCGCATGCGAATTTATTCTAACATTGACCGTATGTCAAGGTAGTTAAGGTTTATATTAAATTGTTGTCTTCAATTGCGGTCCGCCGCCCCTCCAGCGGTGTGCGCTGGGCCTAAATGTGGTACAAATGATGGTAAAAATGACATGAAGTGCAATGACACATTTCATAAAAATAGCATGCAAATATTATTAAACACAAGTATTAAATTAGGTAGGTAACTAAATAAAGTATTTATTTATTTATAATAGGTTAGTTAGCACGCATATATTATAATATGGCGTCGCTCGAGACAACTCTGCTTACGATTGAAACGCGCTGTAAGCGTGCGTTACTACTATCTCTGAGTTAATCATTTTTATTTAAGAATTTAGTTACGATTTTCTTAAATATTTGAAATTCCCAAATTTGTAGAATATGACATTACAGATTTAGGGTGTTCTGTGACATAGACCGGGGAGCAAGGAACATAATATATACTGCCGGGGAGTGTGGGATTTCTACCTCACTAAAACCACCCCGGGAGGTGTTTTTCTCATTTTGACAGCTCCTTGAGTTGTCAATGTCATGTACGTCAAGACATGACTAATGAGTGATGTGATGAGTGTGATGATGACCACAGAATTCACTGCATTGTTGTGACAGCAGCACAAGGAACATATCTGCAGCAGGAGCAATAATGAGCAGTGCCTACCAGTATCATATTATGACGTTCTGTGGCAGTACCACTCAGAATAAAGAGTAGTGTTTAATTGTGCAGATCTTATCACTCGCAAGTGGATTTTACTAAACAAAAGGTGTTTCTTCTACCAGAGCCATTAAAGTCAAGAAAGCCTACTTCATGAATCATCCAAAAAATATTTATAAATATTTTTATGAATTAATATATGAGCCCTTTGACTGAAACACAATCGTCACGGGTTCTTCTGCCGCTCTGTTGTGAACTAAAGGCTCTCTCAAGTTTCTCCACCATAACCATCTGCTTCATTTGTGTTTAAAGAAATAATTATAGACACTAAGGTTCATGGCAGAACTAGAGTCCTGCCAAATATTTTTAAAATGGCTGAAATTTCTGTAATAATACCGGTACATAATGGAGAAAAATGGATAGATAATTGCATGAACTCAATAACAACCCAATCAATTTTAAACACTAGTATCAAGGTGGAAATTTCCATTTACAATGATGGCAGTTCTGATAATACTCAAGCACTATTAAAGAAATGGGAAGAATACTTTCAATCTCAAGGAGTAGGTTATGTGATAACAGGTAGTAAATCATCAAAAGGTGTAGGTGCTGCTAAAAATGGTGCTGTTAAAATAAGTACTGGACAATTTTTATGCTTCCAAGATATTGATGATGTAATGCACCCTCACAGAATATATTTACAGTGGAAAGCAGCAAAGTTAAACCATAATGCTCTTATTGGTAGTAAAATTACTAGAACACCTGTAAATTCAACTCCTCGTTATGTTCGTTGGGCTAACAGCCTTACTGATGAGCAGTTGAAGAAACAAATATATACTTCCAATGGTCCCACTTTACTTATGCCCACATGGTTCTGCCATAGGTCTGTATATGATCGAGTTGGAGGTTTTGTTGAAACGGGGCATGGAACACCTGAAGATCTGATATTTTTTTATGAACACTTAGACGCTGGTGGAGATTTACATAGGGTGGACAATGAACTGGTTGTGTATGCTTACCATGAAGGTGCAGCTACATTTTCTGTTAAACGAGAACAGATTTGGAAAATACAGCTTGACAGATTACAAAAGCGTATATTACCACATTGGGATTATTTCACTGTTTGGAATGCTGGAAAAGCAGGCCGAAGATTGGTTCGCTCATTAAGTAAAGATAATTTAAATAAAGTTGGGGCATTCTGTGATGTTGATAAAAATAAAATAGGCCGTTTTGTTGAGCTGTATTGTGAGATTGAAAGAAAGGTTATTATCAAGCTACCTGTAGTACATTTCACAGATGCAAAGCCACCTTTATTAATATGTATTAAATTAGATCTAACTAATGGTGAATTTGAAAAAAATCTCAAGTCATTGAATCTCGTTGAAGGAATTGATTATGTTTTATTTAATTGATATTGTAAGATGCCTTGACAAAATGTTATAGCTATATTAAAACTGTATTACTGTTGACTAAATTATTTCATTGGTTTGCGAATAATTTGAGTGCTAAATTCAATTGGTACAACTATGAAATTGCCGTTTATTTCTCACATTTTGTTCTGTTTGTAACTTTGATGTACAGTTATATTTTTTCCTTATCCCATTTTTATTGGTTTAATTGTTAAATGACGTACCTTTTAGAGATTAAAAACTGTTCTAGTAGTTGCATATTACCTCATAGGGTAGTGTGTCAAAACAGTTTCAATGTGCCGTTGGTTTCACTACTTCAAGTAGTTATATTTTTGTCATAAACTGTGTTTTGAGGATTTAAGATATGTAGTGCAGCACAGCTTTTTTTTACCCTAACTATTGCAATTGCATCATACATAATCAGTTTAGACATTTCCAAGAAAAATAAAATAAAAATAGTATGGAAATATCACTTTTCACAAAATCATCCATACAAATTGGCAATTTCATAGTTTAACCCCTAATATAAAGTTCCTATAAATATGTAATAAATACTAAATGCTACACACACAAATTTAAACTAAAATTAATCATAATGTGGTTCATATAATATGGAGTCTCCAGCAGAACTTGATGGACCTCAGAATCACTATGGTGTGGGTAAGATGTGAATACTCTGGCAGTACATTGTGTCAAGTGATATATCCTCAATTCTATACTAAAATAATCCCTTCTCTTTTTTAACAAATTCAATGTCCTGGCCTAGGCAGGCTATTGTCTTGATGGGCCAATATTCCAGTCACTAGTGTTCAAAAGTTGTCTAAAGCTGTGCTCTTTATGTGTGCATAATCTGCTCAGTATTCATCTATGTAGCTCATCAACAGACTTCTCAGGACATACATCTTTCTATGGTGTGAGTAGAATCTTCAAGTGTATGCATCCTTCATAATGAGGTGCTTACTTCTTATTTACAATAATGAGAAATTATTGCTCAAGAGACTTCTCCAAATCCCACACAATGTTGGCATTGGAATTTACATTATGATGCTATTAAAGCTCAGCATCCAGAAGTTCATTCTGTATTTTGTCAATAAAACTATCATCAAAAATAGGAGAAAGTGCCCTGCGTGTTGTTTTAATCTCGCGTTTTAAGCTCAGAGTTCGAGGCTTATCTTCAATCATCTCTCTGCCTTGTTGAAAGGCCCCACACCATTTGTAGATCATGGTCTTGCCAGGACACTTTGCACCATAGACGCCTTTCATCTCATTTAAAATGGCTTGAGGTCCCTTCCCTTGTTTTGTCAGGAATTTGATGACAGCACGAAACTCGATCTGCTGCATATCCATTCTATTCATGGCTGAAGTCACAGACATTATTTCAGATGCCCGTATACTTCAAAAAAGGCTTGCAGAGCGTTGTGTGGCAGTGTCGAGAACACTACAACAAAAGAGTGAAATTAATTGAACATTCGATAGATTTTAAATAGAAAATCAAGAGACGCGGGCGTACAGCACGCAACATGACTCAAAAACTCTTCCAATGGTACACATACACACCATACATCTCAGCTATACACATTAAATAAAAATAATATACTGCATTATACCTGGTGCCTTGCCTCACTCCCAGTCTGATAAATTGGGACTGCTTTATCTGCTGATACACAGCCCTCTTTATTAATTCATGCCATGTTCGTTTTCTTTCAATTCAGAGCGAATGTTGACCTTTGCAAAGGCGAATTTCTTTAAAAATATTAGTTAGATTTGAGGCAGGCAGGTGACCGGGTCAAGCATGTCACTAATAATAAATTGTCTGTCAGACTGTCAGTCAGTGACGCTAGCTATCTGCAAGGATATTTTGGCGCTTGAATGACATTGTCAGAAGGGCGCTGTTGGTGAGTGTCTGTGTGTGGAAATTGTATTGAAAAAATAGAATGGCGGTGTTAGTTCTGATTCCAACCACCACCATATATTATTCTACTCAGCCCCACCAAAACATCCACTGGACAAAGAGTGGTATCCACTTTGTCCCAGTTATCGATTGATTACAATATGGTTGGTAGTAGTGGCACAAGCATTCATAATTATACTGTCAACCAAAAAAATACTTGAAACTTATGTTTTTTGTTGACTACAACTGACTACCCGTTATATTACTTTACTCTGTGCAACTGACTTTTTAATGCGATTATTTTTTCTCTTTCATAGCATTATTTAATAATTTCCAATAAAATAGTGATAATCCGATGTTAAAATCGGTGTTTAAAACCAACGATGGGATCAATAATTCAATAATCACCTGAGCTATTCCCTTATGCAATCTTTTTTTGCAAAAGGCAATACATTCGTGTTGCAGACTGGAAAATGGAGTCCACACCCATAGAACTAATAAGTAGTGTCCGACCGAATGTTCGGTTTCGGTTTCGGTAGAGTTTCGGCAAAAAAACGGGGTCGGTTTCGGTTTCGGCTGAAACTGACACCGTTGCTGAAATTCGGTTTCGTTTTCGGTCGTAAAAAGCAATTTCGGGCAGACACTACTAATAAATATACTACCACATCGTCAGCCCCGGATCTAAGCTGGGGTTAAACTGGGCAGTTTCAGGGGGAGCCAAAATGATTAAAAATAAAAAAACTTGCTCCAAAAAGCGCCTAGTATACGGGTTAGATTTGCGTAGATCTACTGAACGAAGATCTATTATATTTTTCCCGGGAATATAATTTCATAAACTCAAAAACGATAGCCTTCATTGTGGAGTGTCGACATTGGGCATTCACAGTACAAGTAGCAGCACGAAACTGACCGTTATTGCGCAGAAGTAAAAATTAAGGTACCTGAGGGGGGCTAGCGGTACAGGACCCATCCGCAGCAATCCCCCCGCGTATCGTTCAGCGCTAGACTTTCGTACCGCTACTTGTAACAAACCTGTCTACGACTTTACGACAGAACATAGAGAACCGAAACCAGCAAAACCAAAGACGTAGAGATTTTGGCGAATGAGCATGACTTTTTGGGCACATGAAGATTGTCAATGTCATTCTGTGATGTCATGTTGGAAATGTTGGAATCTTAATATCCCGGGAAAATATTTTAATTTATTGAATTATATGTAAGATAAATAACATTACAGAACACTTCACAAGTTTAAGTTATATTTTTTATTATTCTAAGTTATCTTGCACGACTAATTAATAGAACTCTTAAGTTTTGATCAAGAGTAATGGAGGAAAATAAGAAAGGTACCCAGACTACGAGCGTTGAAGATCTTAAAATTAAGGGAAATGATTGTGTTAAAGAAGGGAAATTTATTGAAGCTGTTTTACATTATACTCAAGCTATTAAAATGGACCCTAATAACTACCTCTTATACAGCAATAGATCGTTTGCATTTCTTAAGTTGGATCAGCATTACCTCTCATTACAAGACGCTAATGAAACAGTTAGACTGCAACCGCAATGGGCCAAGGTAAGTTTTAATGATCAAGTGATACATTTTGTATTGAACAGTTCGAAAATTGCCTGTTCCACACTCAAAATGGGTATTTTTTTCAAGGGATATTTTCGACGTGCTGAGGTCGAAGCAGCCAGTGAACTCTACGACGAGGCTATAATATCATACACTAGGGCACTCCAATTAGACCCTCACAATATTAAATTAATGGATTCAATTAAAAGTATTACAGATATGCAGAAAAAGAAAATAAAAGGTAAATAAGACAATCACACTAGTCTTTGTATTAGGCTGCTTTCCTTAACTGTTCTTGTAGTAGTACTCAAATTGCCATACTATTGAAGCAATTAATTAGAACAAATTGTAACTTTTGAATTTTTGGCAAACTCAATATTTTTAATACTCAAACTTGTCTAATGTACTGATGCTGTAAAAGTTATAAGTGATCATTTCTTATTTTCAGACAGTCAGAATATAATATGGATATGTACTTGTGTGGGGCTAATCTTTGGAATTGGAGTTGTGGTATTGGACTACAGTTTAACCTCAAACCCTACATTGTCGGTTAGTATGACCCCAAAATCTAGACCTGTCAGACAAAATTAAACTTACTGATACTGTTAGTCTGCATCATACCACCGCTGGGAAAAGGCCTCTCCGCATGAATTCCAGTTGTTTCCACTATATCCGATCCAAGGCCAGTCTTGTCCAGATCATCTTCTATGAGGTCTGCTGTGACACCTAAACTAAACTTACCAAGGAAATTAAACTTTTTGAGACCTAATTTGACTAGCTATTTAGGTTGCTTTTTATTTAAACTATGTCTTATTTTTCAGCATCCATTCAGCATGTTAGCATTTTCCCTGGCCCTGGCAGGGATGGGCTGGGCAATAGGAAAGAGTGTAACTCTGATGAGTTCTTGGAGTGCTGGCAAATCTCTACAGCCCCCTGATGACTTAGGTAAATTTCATTCAGCTATTTTGTTTGATTTATCTACATGACATCATGCCAGAACTCCTTGAAGGGTTAGGCAGAGGTGCACTTACCTATAGTACATCCACATGGCAAGATTCACTTGAAAGGCCCATTTATTAGAGGATAAGCCTATTGCCATCAACCAAGCACAAATTCAGTCTCCGGACAGCTACTGAGAAATTTTCATTTCCAACAATGTGAACTGGGTATCAAACCCGACACCTTATACTCAGTAGTAGTGCTTGCGACAACTAGACCAACACCGCAGATTTGCTATCACCACATAGCTTACGATTTGCTGAACACCATTCGCTTTATACTTTTTACTATTTTTTTATTTTTTTTACAATTGTTGAAGTTCAGATTGTATTAATAGTCAACCAAGTTTCCAATTTAGAAATCAACATTTACTATTTCATTACAAAAAATACCTTCTCAAAAGATATGAAATGTCATTATCATTACTCAGCAAAAGTGTATCAGTCAGTTCAAATGATTTGATCATGTTTAAGTCAACTAACGAGATAACTGATTTTGGTAAAGCTCATCATTAGTGAGTTTGCAATATCATCCTTATTAAAATAAAACACTCATGCCTGTTTTCACTAACTCTGCAATTCCTAAATTGATATCTTAACCTTTTGACCGCCACTGTCACATATACGTGACAAGCAAGCGTGTGCCCTGTATGCCAAACGACACAACTATGGGACAAAAGGTAGGTGAAATTGTGACTTGGCCTGGCATGCACGTGCATTTATGCTCTGGCGTTCAAAAGGTTAATATTATTGCAATGCTGGAATATCAGCTCTCATCACAGCTCAGCATCAGGAAACATTCAACACATTGTGGTTTGAAAGGGAGCCGTTGTTAACTGCATGGTCAGTTTTCTCTTGTTGAAATGCTACTATTTCAAGAGGAAAATGTTGTGACTTTCCTCATGGTTTGAGTATGAGTGTGGATTGGTATAAGAGTAGAGGAAGACCAAAGAAATAATAGATGGACTGTGTGAAGGATGATATGGCAAGAAAGGTGTCTGATGAGATGACAAGTAATAGAAGAAGTATGGAAGAAGACTTGCTGCGTCAACCCCAAATGAATTGAGATAAGGGCAGGAGAATGGTGTTGAAATGTTACTAGCTTAACTAGAAAAGGTATGTGGAATTAGTAGTTGATCCCGCCTAGCTTTTTAAATGTAAACTGTGTTGATTGCAGGTGTAAATGACAATTCAAGTGAAAAAGATACAACAGTACCTGAGAAGAAAGCAAAGTACAGTAAGGCTCAAGCTAGACAAAGATATAAGCAAGGGAAACTTTAGTTATAAGAATCTTCCTCATATTTGATGATCCAATTTTTATAAGATTTATTAGATTTTAAGCTTGTATCAGTGGCTGGGTGGAGGTGTTGTGTTGTTAAAGGTTCTGCTAGTCCAATAATAATAGATAGTCCTTGTTTCAAAGACTTGACAAAAAGACATTTTAAAACTACAAATTATTCATCAATAAATTGTTGTAATAACAATTAAGGTTTATAATAAAATATTTACCATTTCCTGAAAATTTAATCCATGTTTAGTATTTTTATATAGTTATGTTAGTTTTGTACTTATAAAATATTTTGAATTTATGTTAAATACTGAAATATTTAAACAATCTGTTTACAATCAGTATCCCTATATTCTGGATGTTTTAAAAGAAAATATAAGATGAAAATACATCATATTTTGTTTTAATCAAATATACATTTTTATCAGGTCAATTAAAACATAAAATAAAGGGGAAATACTTTATTGATCCTAGTGTAAAATGTATTTCGAAAATTCCAGAATACAATATATCCTTTGAATAAAATTCTTGGTCTCATACCTTATACTTAAAATAAGTTTAACATGTACTGGGGATAAAAAAAAAACTGTACAACATTATGGTACCTACATTTACAATAAATGACTACTGTGGCAAAATTTACAGTGCATGTCTGACCTAGAACATACTCCCCAAAGTCTGCTCTGAAGTGCGGCTATTGGAAGAAACCTTTGTTGGTTTGATCGGTTACAATATTCCAAGTGAGCTTGTTCCGTTGCGTCACAACATGCCAGTACCATGGCCGTTACGGTTTTTAAATACGTCATTTAGAATAAAAATTTAAACTCCACCGAAAATATCTGATAACCATGGATATAACTCTTCATAAATTACATTTACACAGTACCAAGGCAAAATTATGTGACAGTGAATTAGGTACTATTCTTAGAATTGCACCTGTGTAATAACATAAGGTAACAAACAACGTATTACACATACTACTAATATTTATTGTATTGTAGAGTTGCACTTTGGTGTTTAAAATTACCGTCCTTTCTACAAAAGATATGTCAATCACTATCCGAGATTGCCTTCTTTCTTCGTTTAGCCTGCTTAGGTTTAACTATCTCTTCCTCCTGGAAAATAAAACAATTCATCATAAGGGGGGGTTTTTGCCATAATTTTCCGACTGCTGGAACACGAGAATTCTCTGTGAGAGCGAGCGGGCCATGGTCCACCCAAGTGAGCAGGTGGAATAGACGGGCGTCGACCCAAATAAATTGGGTTAGGGGCAGGACGATCATGATGATGAAGTTCGTAACTTGCATGGTGTCCGAAGTCTGGATGATTCTTTCGATGATTTAGTTAAGCCATGTAGACAAGTTAGTTTCAACTGATTAGTACGTACATGAGAAAAAAACACAACGACGTATTTATCATTTCAAACCAAGTCACTCTACTGTTTAATTTTTTTGTCTCACCTTGAGTGATCTCTATGCTCGAAGCATTGAAGGAGAATCATTTATGTTTATGAGCAAAAATTCATTCAACCTAATTTGGAAGTGCACACTCAGTAATTAGTTTTTGAATAACAATATAATACACGTCTTTTACTTAGGGGTCGTCCTTTAATGACGTGAGGTTCGAGAAGGGGGAGGGGTTAAGAAAAAATCACGATGGGAGAAGGGGGCATAATTTGACAAACACTTGTATTTTTCGTGCGACGAAACTACGGAAAGATCAACTTATTAATCATACTCTCGTCATAATATTTAAGAGGTGAAAGTGACTTTTTCTGTTACCTTTTCACGCTCTATCGGCTGAACAGATTTGGATTAAATTTGCCATACGGGTAGACCATGGTTTAGGTTAGGTTATCCCAGTAGTACGTTCCCGTGGAATAATTTCTGACCTACATGCGGGCGGGGCCGCGGCCAAAAGCTAGTTAGCAATTATATAAAATAAACATGTTTTACCTCACTATCTTCATTAGATGAATGCAGATTCTGGTTAATTGGTAATGAATTAGAAACTAATTTCCGGGCTCGTCTTGATATAGGCAACTCGTCCTCCCACGCCAAAGCGAGTAAATCACTATATTGTCTCTGTAATGATAAAGAAATTACATATTAGTAGGTATACTTATTTAAACTCCATGTACCTTTGTACATAGGGCACAGATATAGCATAGGGATTGAATGCCATCTGGCATTCTCTACCAGTCAGCCTTTGGGGTAAAATAAAATAATTACACCTAGAAAAACCGATATTGCATTCATCAAAGCCGCATAAGGAAAAGTTTCAATATCAAAATAATGACCTATTACGTCATACATTGCATTTCTTATTCATAGGCCGCTGATAGTAATTTATTGTGGTTCTCACGGCACACCACAGTTCCTTCGAGCTTACCTTGTTACCAGGCATTTTCTAGCAGTCAACCTTTGGGTCAATTATTGTGATACATTGTGATATGGTACAAAAAAAAAGTTTGAAGTTATTTCACGGAACCCTAATACTATTACTTTTCTAAAATAATAGTAGCTTAAGTTAGACCTTTTAACATCAGCTATCTGCCAGTAAAAGTCCCGTCATAATTGGTCTAGCCGTTTCGGAGATTAGCCGGAACAAACAGACCTTTTTCGTTTTTTTTATAAGTGCCGTATATTTTCGTATGCATTCAGTAAAAAGCTGTTATTTCGATATTACAAACAGACACTTCAATTTTATTTATTTATAAAGATGTATACAGAGTGAATTTTTTAAGTGGGCGTGGATGACCAAACCCCGAAACTATGAGGAATAGCAAAAAATACTCAAAGGAGTCTCGAGCCCGATTTTGATGAAAACTAAAACAGCATCATTAGATTTTTTTTAAAATCAATATTCCTAGACAGAATCGAACCCATTGATTTCGAAGAAAAAACACACGCTAGTGACTAGCTTTTGCCCACGGCTTCGCTCGCCTTATGGTCGTAAATTATCCCACAGAAACAGCGTTTTAAATAGTTCCTCGGGAATAGTTTAGCTTCCCATTATTTAAAGAATTTTCAGAATCGGACCAGTAGTTCCGAAGATTACCCCCTACATGCAAACTGAACCTCTTTATAATATTTGTAAGTATAGATAAACCTAGGTACTAGGTAGTAAATGTATTCAAAACAACTTAATCACTATCATCTGCCTAGCATTGTCCAGCCTAACCGGATGCAGCTGAATACCAGTATTTTACATGGAGCGACTGCTTATCTGACCTCCACAACCCATTTAGTACCGGGTAATACGATACCCCTGGGTAAGACTGGTTGACAGACTTTCGGGTCACTACCCTTAATATCGGTAAAATACGGTGAGTACCGAGGAGGGAGAATCAGAACGAACATTTGAAAGGTATTTTCACGTTAATTAAATATTATTATTTATTTTTCTAATATTATTTCCTTTATTTATATTTTGACAAATTTTTAACATTTTTAAATATTCCTTAGAAAAAACAATATAAAAAACATTTAAAAATATAAAAAAAAAATTGTAGCCCACCGGTATCGGGAACAGGGTCCAAGCTACCGGCGGTCAGGGCTCCAAAGAGAGGAACCTCCTAACAATACGAGCCGTGTCTAGAAGTACCGCTCTCTGAATCAAGCCCTTGATCCAGCTGCCTAACGAGAGCCTCCTCAGGTATTGGTCGAGGCTCTTGGCAATTAAGCCATGGGCTGATACAACTATCGGCACAATGATCGCTGAGTCCACATCCCACATGTCGACAACCTCGTGAGCCAAGTCAAGATACTTGATTTGTTTATCTTTCTCGGCTTTCACGAGGTTCTCATCATGCGGGACCGTTATGTCAACAATCATTGCGCGCCGCTCTGATCGATCCACCACCACTATATCAGGCTTATTGGCTTTCTAATATTATTTATTGTTATTATTTGGAATTATAATATAAAATAATAATTCCTACATATTTTTAGTTACAAATTATTTACATTCAACGTTGAAATACCGTTCAAAGTTCTGTCCCCATTCACCCCGTTTTACGGTACTGGGTTTCGTTTAAAATCCCTAAAGGACCAAGGAGGTTCGAGTTAAACAAGCTATTAACAATTCAGCGGGTGTGTGAATGAGAACTCAAATTAAGTTGGAACGACGTTACGTAATAAGAATCTAATTAGTATCTGGACATACTACTAAGATAACCCAGATGTTAAAACGAGTTTATCAGAACTAATGGTGTTATGCAAATGTATAATAATCCTACAGACCGATTTGTCCTGTTCTAATAAAATATTGATTCCAGTTTTCCTTGTAACGGGTACTTACTAAAGTAATTTTATCCCCTCAGAAGTGCTACAACTAATTGTGTAATCCACCATTTTCGTAATACATTAATGAGAATTTATGTAGGTACATGCGCTGGTTCTCGTGTACATGCCATACCTAACGGCCGAACAGGTTTTTTGATTAATTAATAAATTTCTAGCTCTCCAAACAGTAGGTATATCCAGAATACTATAAATCCTATTTTTTTTTGACTACGCCTGTGTGTCCTACTTTAAGGCAAAGGTCTCGAAAATAAACCATTTCATTTCTAATTTTGCAAAGCCATTTGTCAACATGTCGCGACCGTTAGGCCATTCTAAAAGAGAACGTTTACTTTGGAAATCTTTATCGCGCCGGCTGTGATCAGGTGTCTTATTAGAATAGTAGGAGATGCGGCTAGATGTCCTCCAGCAGTGAACTGATCCTGTGTGACGAAGCCGCGGGAAAAAGCTATGCACTTTAAAGGATATTAAAAAAAAAACTAAGCTAGAACTTACCCTTAAACTATCAGTACTATTCGACTGTGCTTGCTGAAGGGCTTTCTGCATACACTCCATATTAAAAATTGACATGTCGTTTTGTTCCACACAGCACAATCTCATTTGCTCCAAGTGGCCGAGGACCTGTTTAATATTATAAAGATATATTAGTGTGACAATCAAAATAAAGTAAGTATTGTACTCGAGTCCTTGCTCTGGATCTGGGATATCGTGCTGTAGTAATGATCGCCTCTAACACGTCGTAATACGGTCCATTGTAGAACATACTATGGAAACTAGATCTTAATTGCACAAGGGATTTTCTTAATGATAATGTTCAGGTGAATCTTAAAAAGTAAGTTAAGCACAGTGTTTTAGCTGCTCGTCATCCCATGCTTCGTCAAGTGTATAATTATAGGCAAAAAGTTGTAAGTAATTTTTATTGTAGCAAACCTCCGCCGTGAAATTGAAGCGACGAAAATGCGGTGTGTTCCGATTCATATCGTTATAAATTACGATATAAGTTGCAGATGATCGGAATCTCGCTTTCGATGTAGGCGAAGGAATGCTACAAGCTTCAAAGACAACTAAGTGAATGGGTCTCTGGTGATCAAGAAGTTTCAGCTTGCTCTTGTGCATGTTCAATAAGCAATTAAGGATATTGGTTTCTATTGAGGCTCATAGGCTAGCAACCAAATATTATCTTCAAAACTCACATGAGCCTGCGACATGTGGTTTTCTGCTTTGCAGTTCTAGTCATCCCGTTAGTGAAGTAAGTAGAGTATTAACATAAACATGAATTATGAGGTAACTTAGGATGAAGAAATATCTTTTAAAGTAAAGATGAGTTATAAAATGTTGTATATTTACCAGTTCAGCAGAAGGCGGAGCGTTAGGCGGAATGCTATGTTTTCCTGGACGTTTTCTTTTGTTGGGACTAGTACCTGGATATCTTGTGCTTAAGAGAACTGAAAGCAAATCCCCAACTTTGTCCTCATAATCTTGGCACCAATACATTAAAGTTGACACAACAAAAGTATCTTCATCATCTACGGCTCGGCAGAATAACTGTCGTACTACATCGGCAGTGGGTTTTTCCTGTTTTAACATCAAAAGGACCGATGTCAAGGCTTCAGCATGTTCTTTATACATCAGCTTGGGTATGATAGGTAAAACATCCTCAACTGATATATCATGTGCTGTCAGAAGTTGCCAAAGGCAGTATTGTTCGAACGTCTCCCAGCCTAGGCTCGTCGACAGCATTAATGTTATGTCATCTGACTTGAACATCATTAAACTGCCCTGTAGGGTCAAGCAGACGAGTCGTTGTAGCTGACTCGCGTCCAATGTTGACACAATAGCATGTAACAATCTTATGTGGTTCTGCGCCTGATCTTTAAACTCTCTGTACACATCAGGGATCAACCACACCAACACATTTGCATCATATTCTTGACATTTTTCGAAGTCGTCGGCTAAACTTTCAGCCAGTTTTATCTCTAGATAGCTACAATAATCTTTATATACATCTGCTTTGAATTTAACGTTTCTCCTTTTCGCTGCGTCGCGTTCACCGCGTCTTTCGCGCTCATAACAAACCTTTAAATAAAACAGTAAACAGAAACCCACAGTGCGAAGAGTGTTTTGAGCTTGAATTTCTTTAAACGTTTCTAGTATTAGTTTGCGTTTGGGTTCATCAGTGCTGGTAAGAAAAGTAAACATGGAAAAGATCGGTGAATTAAGAGCCACTTCGATTTCGGCTGGGGTTGGGGTGCGGCTTATTTTCAGGAGTGGAACTTCTTGCACAGCTGCCGTAAATAGGTCAGCTAGAGCAACAGCTGTAGGCATCGGCGCGCTGCACGCATTGATAAGAGCAGTGGCTGCCGCGGCTGTGCGATCATCCAGCAATGATTCAGCAAGAGGTCGTAACATCAGAGGCATTGCAGCTGATAATTCAGGTCGTTCCCGCGCACGAACTTCTGACAGGGGCAAATCGTCATCATCTGTGTCCTCTGCAATATTAGGAGTACTTTCCTCTTCATCATCAGAAAAAGCAGGTTCGTCAGGAGCTCCTCTTGGTAAATCATCATTCCCTTCTTCACGAATTCCTGATACACCTTCACCATTTCCATTAGTGCAAAACTCTTTAAAAGTTTCTCTAACAGTTGTTCTTAGTTCACGGTCCAGCTTTGGAGAGTCAAATAAGGGATGTAAATTCGGAAGCACTCTCTTCTCTATGATCTGTTGAAGAGAGTTAAAAATGCCTTGCCTGACCTTCTCAGCAAATGATGGATAAAAGTTTGGAATGATTCGACATAGAAAATCAAGTAATGTGGCAGTTACAGCAGGATGTGATCTCATCGAATGGTGCATTACAAGGATCGCTGGCTCAATGTTCATTATGTTATCTTTTTCAGAGTCATAAAATAACCAGTCATAGAAAAGTGCTAGTTTTGCATTTGATGCAGCTACGTTTGAAGTACAAGTAGTAAGTAGCCATCCAATGACTGCCCACCGTGGAATGATATCAGAACACAGGAGTTCGTTAGTAGGGTGTATGACACCAACAATAAATCGAATCATATCACTTCTGAGTGACTGGGACTCAGGAGTGGCCAAGTATTGTCTTTGAAACCATTCTTGATATTTCTTATGATGGCCAAACCTAACTTGTGATGTCAGAAATACTAGCTTCCTCTCCATGTCTGGAGTAAGTCTTGACTGTAAGTATCTGCGAGATGTTCTTGTTTGTAGGAGTTGTAGCACATTAGTAAAAGTGGGACATAAAGATTTGGGATTCAACAATATATCTTGCCACAGCTGATGAAACTCAGGTATGCGAGCAACATTCTGCAGTAGTCTTATCAAATCTCTTCCCAGAGTTAACACATCTGTGAAACGTTCTCTTATAAGAGTGATAACAAAATTGACTTCTTTCTGTCTCAGGCTCATCAGCTGTGGTATATTATGATCTTCTATCAATCTCATGAATGTGTACACCACCATGCATATAAGAACAGGAAACTTGTCTAACCATGCCCGATTCTCAATATAAATATCTAAAAGAGATTCTACCAGTATTATGTTCTTGGGAGTAATATCACCTCCAGATGCATAACGCATTAGATTCCAACAGACACTGTCTACACCGGTCACTGCGTTCCTTATCATTTCCTTTATCAGCCATAGCAGCTGGTTGCGAGTAGTATCATGGAACTTCAAGTACCTCTCTAGGATCAAAGTGGACAGGTTATTAAGCACGCACGTCAGACCGTCTCGAGTGACCAGCGTCAGATCTCTGTAGCACTTGGTTGCATTGTGAGGTTCTGTGAGGATGGACATCAGCATTCCGACAGACACGTCTTCATGGTTCTTACATACGGCATTGTTGAGCGCGTCGTGAGCTTCCTTCTCGCTGCAGTCAGCCACAAGTGATTGAAAGTAGTTGTAAGCCCTCTCGTACCTCTGAAAACGATAAATTCTAATAAGATCACTGAAAGCGTTCACTAAAATTGAATTTCGCGCCACGCACACTGCAGCGCCACCACTACTAGTGTTAGAAAATACGATTGTACATGGCCGACTATATAGATATTCTTTGTTGAGAAACTGCGAAATTTTACACAGTACCTCCTCAACTTCGTCCTTGTTTTCTATGGCGGTGCACACGAATAGTCTAGGTGAAATAGATTTACTCTGCTCCATAGTTTGTAGATTATTAAAACTACTTATTTTAATAAAAATTTTGCGCAGGTTGCCTCCTGCATGGCTATCGTAAGCGAAAAATATTTATGAAGCAATACAATCACAAACATGAATGTGTGCGTGTATATGTCACCGACCGTGAGGAGCAAACAAAAGTTAGAAAATGCCGACAGATAGCGCTTTAGTAGTTATTTGAAATGTTGCATGAAAAAATCGGAATTTTGTGGTATAAATGCTACACATTCGACTCATTACTTTAAGAAAACAGGCAACATTGATCGTAAATGAAGAAGGATCTAAAACCTGATTGGGTGGAACACATTTTATTTGACGTTAACCTTTTCTCTGATTGGCTATATACGCCATTTTGTTCAAAGTTGCCATGATATGGGCTGTGATTTCTACTATATTTTAAAGCAGATAACATACTTGTTACCTATTTCGGGAATCAACATTTTCATTGCACACACGTATGCTTGAACCACGTGCTTGCCAAACCTCAACAATCATCACTAATTCCAATAGAGAGGGCCGTTTAGCCCGGCATGCAGTGCACTAGCAAGGCTTACACTTACAGTGCACTAGCAAGAATTGCCTGCCGTGCGGTTCCGATTGATTGTCGGTTTTTGTGCATACATCAAAGGAAACCTTCGGTACGTAAACACGTATTTGTGTTTGCTTATGTATAAAATACATTGCACAAAAGTAGAGCTTAGGAATGGAGCGAGGCTTTTGCCTGGGCAGTGGGACACTACGGTCTAATGATAATAAAACACAAGGACAGGCAAAAATACCGTGGAATTACGGTGTAATAAGGAATGCGTGCTGTCAAGGACGCGGGATCATTATAGGACAAAAGTCTTAAGGGGACAAGTCTGCAAGCATTTGCCATTCCTCATTGAATTTGCCATACCTCCAGCTTAGCAGCGTAACGCACAGCGTGCCACATTCCACTTAACTGTTAGCAAATAGTCGATTATTGTGTCCATTGGCAACATTCTAGAGTCGAGTCATGCGTGGTGATTTTATTGCGCAGGCTTTGCCGCCATTTTGTAAGCAAGTTCAATGAAAGCGATTTTTCGTCATCAATAATTTGGTGTTTTTTTTATTTTGATCAATAATACTGTGTCGCTTGTGATTCTATCAGATAATATTTATAAAGAATTGGTAAGTTAATGACAAGTTTAGTTTATAATATGAAATCGATTCTTTATTGCCGAACTGTAACGAACGAAGTACCGGTATCGGTAGTACCGTATATTATGTACGTTCGTTGTAATTGCATTATATAATTAACTTTACTTACTTTCCTTATCAGCTGTGACCTGCAATGGATAATCAGCGAGAGAAAGAGCGTGACAGGTCGAGGCGCGGGGACCGGCCATCCAGATTTTCTGACGCAACTAGGGACCGCTCAAACGACCGCGAACGGCCTGAAGGGAAAAGATTGTTTGTTTCCAACATCCCCTATGAGTTCCGCTGGACGGAGTTGAAAGATTTATTCAAAGAAAAGGTACTTAATTTATACTTATCACTTTGATACGGTAGTTTTGTACACAAGATTGTCTAATTTTGTTGTTCACTGCGTAGGTTGGAGATGTGGCTTACGTTGAGCTATTCAATGATGAAAACGGCAAACCCAGGGGATGTGGGGTTGTTGAGTTTTCAAACTCTGAGGCAATGAAGAAAGCTCTTTTTGTCATGCACCGATATGAGTTGAATGGACGAAAACTGGTGTTGAAGGAGGAAACAGGTACCTTTGCTTTTTGTTTCTTACTTATAATACTTTGTTGGTAGTAATTAACTTAGCTCATTGTTTATTTCACTGAAGTTTCAGGGAATGATAGGAACCGGATAAATTCGTCTAGGTCAGGGGGTGGTGGCGGCGGCGGCGGCGGCGGCGGTGGTGGTGGCCGAAACACTCGTGATGATAAGGAGTAAGTTAATATTTTTATTTTTTGTTTAAGTACTTTTTTTATTACCAATATTTCATAGCAATATAAACTTTGAGATGGATCTTATCACATTCATGGAGGTGGGGTCAATCAATTCTACATATATTCTTATAATGGCCTAATTGAAATAGATGGTAACCATACTGAAATTGCTTAGCGCTCATATTCCAAGGGCCCGTTTGGAGCCAATTGGTCAATTCAGCTAGACAGAAGTCAACAGTTCAAAACTCTCACTAAAACATATCCTTAGCCATTATTCATGATTCCATTGTGAGTACTCTTGAGTTGTGGGGGTTTATGTCAATTTATAACAGACTATAGCTGTCAGTGTGTCTGAAGGGGCGGAGTTAGGCAGAGTTGGGGCATGTTTAGTTTTACCAAGTCAAGCAAGTAATTTAAAATACCAGCCTGTCTTTTTCACAAAGTCCTACTGTGTCAGACCAAGTCGAGCTATCAAAGTCAGACTTCATTCACTGATGGCGCTATCGGTACAAGATAGCTAACTTTGATAACAAATTTTATTCAGTTCAAAAAGAGCATTCCAACAGCTATGTGTAGTACATAGCTGTTGGACAGGGTACCAGACTCCATATCCATACATTTACTGGTATCATCCTTCTAAACATTTTTATTTTTTGCCTTATTACAAATGTTTTTTTGCCTATATTTTATTTGACCTCTATATGCTTTGTTATTTTTTGTTTTTTCACAATAGGTGTTGTTCCATTTCTTAGTAATTTCAGTTGGGGTATCAACAAACCAAGGGAACCAGAGAATTACAATACTTATGGCCTCAGCCTCCAGTTCCTTGAGTCCATCAATGTACAACCACCACTAGTCAAAAAAGTGTTTGTTGCTAATGTAAGTTATTAAGTCATGATTATTCTCACTGTTTTTATAAATTAATTAGTGACTCGCCCAGACCGGCCCTGCTTCGCACGGCGCCACCTATCGGGTCCAAAACTATGTTATCTTTCAAGCTGAACCAACCAAACACATTCCCAAAATTTCAATAAAATTTTGTATTGGTTGGTTTGGTTGTTTCTGAGAGTAGCTTGTATGAACAGACTGACATGTATAACTTAATGGTAATTTTACAAGTCATTCAATAATAAATTTTGTTTTTTTTCCTAAAAACAGTAATTACTTTCTCTTCACACATTAACAGGATGGCTAAAAATGCTTTGTGATTGATTTTCAGCTTGATTACAAAGCAGACAGAACTAAAATTAAGGAGGTATTCAAAATGGCTGGTAAAGTGCGCAACATTGATCTGGCCATAGACAAAGATGGCAATAGCAGAGGATTTGCTGTTATTGAGTATGATCATCCTGTTGAAGCTGTACAGGTAAGCTGTTTAACAAAATTACTGAATGAATAAGATACTAAAAGTGGAGTAAATTAATCAATTAAAATGCAATTCTTCTATTCACAGGCTATTTCAATGTTTGATAAACAAACGCTTTATGAAAGAAGAATGACAGTGCGCATGGATAGGGGTGTGACAGACAAAGGCGAAGTTAGGCTTCCAGAAGGTCTTAAGGGCGTTGGTCTTGGTCTGGGCCCCAACGGGGAACCCCTGAGAGATGTTGCAAGGAATCTACCCCCTCAGACACCAGCTACAACTAACTTGAGTCTTGCAAATACTGGATCAGCTTTAGGTGCTGGAGTTCTCGGGGCTGTACCATCAGCTGGTGTGACCCTGAATGGTCTTGGTGCAGGATTATCTGCAAACCAACTGAATAATAACTCTGGTTTGGGTGGAAATCTGGGACTTCAGGTAAGAGGAGTTATTAAATTATCTAAGTCTTGATAAGGCTTGCAGATACCAAGGGTGCCTCAATAGGAAAGATTTTAATCATATTTCTGTTTCAGGCCCTTAGTCTGACAGGATTGGGAGCTCTTCAGAATCAGTTGCTCCAACAAGGTTTAACTGCTAATGACTTGGCAACAGTGCTGAGTGCTCAAGCCAATGTGAACTCAAATAATTTGGGACTTGGTAATCAAGATTTGAGCTCAGGTCTAAATCTGAGTAATTCTGGAATGAACAATAATGTGATGGGAAATAATTCACTCAGCTCTGGACCTCTCTCAGGTTGGTATGCTTGAAGAAATTACTAAATAATGTACTGCTCTATTGATAACAGAGTCACTTGTCACAAAAGTCTTAGATTAGAGCTGGTCAGAATCTATCTAGAACTATCTAGTCCAAAAAAAAGGTAGGGAATCACTGCTATGACGATCGTAAAAACGGGTTTTGCCGACGGATCGACAAAATGACAGATCGACGAAAGAAATCTGTCATTTTGTCGATTCTTCCGTCGACAAAACCAGTTTTAAAACATTATTATGAAATTCTAGCTACATCTAGCTAGAATTCAATTTCATGAATAAAATGTATTTTTCTGTTGCTCTTAGGTGCTGGCAGACAAATGGGTGGTGTGACAGTGTCTGCCCAATACGGACGGGATCCTGGCGTGCAACAGTCGAACCGGGACAAGACATCTGACATGGTTATCATCACTAATGTAAGTATACTCAAATCAATATCGTCTTATACTCCTATCTCTCGATACTTTCGATTTTCAGATTTCAAGACACTTTGTCATCATTTACATAAGGTTTTAATTGCAACGATGAACACTCACTTGTAACAATTCTTAGTACACAGTTTTGAAAACTAATTTATCTTAAAATCTTTGTCATAGCTGCCGCCAACCGTGACCTGGCAGTTGATTCGCGAGAAGTTCAGCGAATGCGGCGACGTCAAGTTCGCCGAGATGACCGCGCCAGACACAGCCGTGGTCCGCTTCCATAAGGAATGGGATGCCGAGAGGGCTATAAGTATCCTTTATACAATGAGACTACAAGATTTTCATTACAGCATTAAAGGGCTTTGAATTATTTGGCCTGCCTATTTTCCGCTAATTTATATTTAAAATAGCGGCCACGCAGTAAACCTGGCATCAATACAAACAAGTTTTATATGAGACAAAATCTTCTGAAGCGACACGTTTCCGAGATATAAGCCATCAAAGTTACAATCTTCTCCATCAGTTCATCTTAGATTTTATGCCACTCAGAAAACCTGTATGAATCAATAGCTGGCAGCAATAGAAACAAGTATTGTCTGAGAAAAAATCTTCCAAACCTTCACGTTTACAAGATATAAGTCATAAAAGTTAAAATTTTTGTTATCAACACAAGTTTGATAGCTTATATTTTGGAATTTATCGCTTTAGAAGATTTTGGCTCCCGTAGAAGATTGTTTTCCGCCACACTTGATCCATAACAAGGGCCCAGTCCACAGCACTGAGCCCCAGTGCACAGTTAAAAAATAAACCTAGTATAGTATAAAAATAATCCTATTGTTGTGTACATTTCCTTAATAAATATTCAGAAATGTTCGACCGGACCCGCATCGATGGCAGGACTATTGATGTTCGCTTTTTCTAGCATACGGAAGAAGGAGAGTGAGTGCTTTTGCTGATGATACAGATTTTGTTGCATTCTATTATCCTTGCGTTGGTTTTTTATTCCAGAGAAAACTGAAACCCTTGCTTCTAGGAATACTTTTGCAATTTCCTTTCTTTTACTCTCGTAAATGTTAGACTCGTGCCTCCGGGAAAATAGTCAATGAGTAGATTTTTCTAACACTGCCTAGATTTTCCGCGCCCACATCGTGTCTTTTCCCATTTTTGGGTGCATAAGATCTTAGTCTTTTACAACTTTATGTACCGTATTGACTGTTGTCAGATGAAAACTACTTCTTAGTTTTGTGTGCATTTGATGATGTGTCACTTATCGGTTGTCGGGTTCCATCAATAGCAATAAGCATGTTATTTCCTGCTAATGTCGTTCGTCCGGCTTGCAAATTTTGTCCTACCTAGGAGATGGATATGTGGTTACCTGCTCCCGGTCTTTGTCTTGAAATTCTAAAAATAAAATACGAAGAAACTGCTGAAAAATCTACTCATCATTAAAATTGGCGTCTATAAGTTGCAATTGAATGGAGATGAATGTCTCGGAAAGACATCTAAATATTTTAATTTTTGTGTTTTCAGGGAAGTTTTGAAGTTGGTCTGATTTGGGGTTTGTATACACTCAGCTGCCTGGATAAAGGAATGATTTCCCACCTTCGTCTTGAATTGTGTTTGGTGATGTGTCTCAAAACTTTGTCTCGTTTGACGTTGAATTATCGATAAAACTTGTATTCTAGGTTAAGTTAATGTAAGCGTCTGAATGTTTTATGTAGCCCTAATGATTAAAGCTTAATAAATTTCATTTGAGGAAAAACTATTGTTATGTTGTGCTCCATATTTTTCGACTGATCCATGAATAA
The DNA here is from genome assembly GCA_963082995.1 of Noctua comes. NCBI lineage: Eukaryota > Metazoa > Arthropoda > Insecta > Lepidoptera > Noctuidae > Noctua > Noctua comes. Next base: position 8,096,856 of record OY720280.1, on the reverse strand, counting down.
TTTTATGGATTTAAAACATTGCGACGTTGAAGTTCCTTGTTAATATTTACACAATTTACGTCTCATGCTATTTCGAGGTGTTAGGCAAATAGTGTCATTGTGCAACTGGTGATGTCGCTACGTTTATTTAGAAACACTCTGTATCTAAATAAACGTAAAAGTTGTTGAGGCCACTGTCTGTTTCTGGAATAGTAAAGCAATTTTGTAAGTCACAACTTGGCAATAGGGTCCTGCCAAGCACGGCGTGCTAGTTATGAAAAAACAGAACTAATTACAGGAGTAAGATGTGGGATAATCGGCTTAATTTCTTAAACTACAAGGTATTTAGTCTTGAAAAATCTTGCAGCATCGGCAAACAGCGGAGCCCGAATTTTTGAATTGCTTTTGATTTTCCAATTCCATAGCCAGTTGAAACTTACATACATGTTGTTGTTGAGAACGCATAAAGATTTTTTATTTGGTTTATATTTTCGACTGCATGCTACTGGTTATAACTAGGTACGTGTTTACATTGGCCAAGTCGGTTATAAATTAACTTATTGTGACACAGTTTCACTGTGTGCTATTTAAGAACTTGAATTCGGTCGACATCTGCTGCATAAGCCACACAATGCTCGTTAGTTGGTTATGTTTAAAAACGACAGTAATATTTCATCATTATACCAAAAATAGCTGAATGAGCTATGACTTCTATTGATTGCAATAATTGTAATTTACTCACTATTTTATCTCTCGACCAGTGATTGTTAAAATTGGAATCGTAGATATGTAGCTATCCATGTGTTTACTTCGCAATAAGTAGCTAAAGATTGCACATTGAGCTGTCTCATTCACCGTGAAAAGTTTTCGAAGATTGCAAAAGTTGGGTCTGTGATGCGTCGCAGTTACTATGAAATACGTCTTCAGACTTCTTCGACTCGAATGGTAAGTTTTCTGTCATCGAACTTGGAATTTTGCTATTTGTTTCGGGTGTGCATGGGGTTTTATAGAACTGTCATACTTAGAAAAATTTCCATACTCACTTGAATCACTCTGTATAGAGATGTTTGGATCGGAGCCGGTTTCCAAATTTTTAACACGAAAACCCTTATACATGTCATGGCGTATCCAGCGTTTCATGGAGCGACTTTCGATCACTCAGTACTATGTTGGTTATCAGTCAACTTGGCAAGAAGATTGTTTTGGTCGGTCCGAGTACTGTCCGCTGCCCAATGAGTTTGTATCCTCTACATGAGCGGACGTAATGGAATAGATTCGCGATTTGTAACTTTGTTTTTGATGTAGGTACTTGCGTCATTTCTTTTCGATGGTCTCGTGATTCATGCCATGTTGGATAACTAGTTGAACTTTGGATTTTTTCGTAAATCCTTTTTCTTTAACTGCACGTGTAACATTTTATACGTTTTGTTTTAATAAATGTCTATTGCAGGTGACAAACAACGAGCTAAGTTGTGACGAATCAGTCAATGTTCATAAAATGGAAAAATAATAAAGCCGCAAAAAGCGACTTCGCCGTCCTTTGAGCTGACAGCAATGCAGGTAGAATAATTTTAAACTTATTTTTCGTGTTTACCTGACACAGGATCTCTGAGAAATAAATATTTTGGAGAAACTCGTTCCTCATACAATGAACGAGTGCGGACGCTGATTGACCGACTGACTGTGGGCGCAGCATGATCATTGATTTCAACACCTTATAAATTATTTCCTTCAAAAACTGCCACAGCATCAATAATCGGATATTCATGTCTCATCATGTGTTTACGACTTACAGATGGCCCATGCACTGTCTGGTCTTTCAAGTTGAAAAGGGCAGTGGACGATAACAACACACGAAGACACTGCAGGTGACAAAGTCACGAAGACACTGCAGGTGACAAAGTCACGAAGACACTGCAGGTGACAAAGTCACGAAGACACTGCAGGTGACAAAGTCACGAAGACACTGCAGGTGACAAAGTCACGAAGACACTGCAGGTGACAAAGTGAATATTAGATAGTTTTACGGGCTACCTCTAAGTCCTTTGGCTGAATTCTTTTCGTCTCCCACCTCCAATTATTTGCTCACAATTTTTTTTTTTTTGTTGCAGGTATAACGTCTTTTACGGTAGCGTATTGGAATAATGAAAGATTTATTTTAAAGAGAAATTGAATAAATCGAATTTAATTCACATTTGTTTTTTACTGTTTGACAACCTCGGTAATTTTGACCTTTTGTACCGCCGCCAGACACCCTTTGCAATTTGCATTATCTCGTAGATAGGGATCCTTAGAGCTGTTAACATTAACTCCATTATTGAAATGACTGATGTGCCGATACATAGGTTGACAACACCTCCACTTCGCACTGTAATGAAAAAACTTAGTCAGATGCTTCTACTACTTCGGGACTTATATCATCATTCTCTTGCCCTTATTCCAATTCATTTGGGGTCGGCGCAGCATGTCTTCTTCTTCCATACTTCTATATTACTAGTCATCTCATCAGACGCCTCCTTTCTGGCCATATCATTCTTTTCTACGTCTACTTTCCCTACATTTTTTCACCAGCACACTTTTTGTCTTACCTTAGGAAACATACCAAATTATACTAAACCTAAACCCAACCTAATCAACCACACCACCACCACCACCACCACCACTTAATCTAACCTAACCTAATTATACTCGATACTCACAGAAAAGGTCATAAAAGCTAAATATGATTTCCCTCTTGACTCGTACTTTGGGAAAAGCAGACACGCTGACTCTTAGTCGGTTCATAGACACCTGAGGCAAAAAAGTCTCACGGTCGTTCTTGAACACATCCTCTTCACAGTTCCCCAAACAACCACAATCGCGGAATGATCTTGGCAAGTCGTTCGTATTGTCGAACTTTCCCATAGTTTCATTGTCAATGGACAGCTTCATAATTTCCCTTTTGTATTCAAGAACGCACTCCAGTTCCGCTAAGTTGCATATTCTTTCGTGATCTGAAATCGCAAAAGAAAATCGGTTATTGCTAGTACCTACTGAAACAATATTTGAGGTGTTGATTCCCAGAATTTGGTGGCATGTATACCGAGAAAAATCGCACAACTAGACAGCACTATTACCTTTAGGTAAATGACACTTCCCACAATAAGTTTTTCGAAACGGTACATACTAAGCAGTTTAGTTCAAATTCTAAATTATTAATTCGTGATGTCGAGGCATATTTTTTATTTAATAGTTATCAATGTGTGCTATCTTGTCGTGGGTTCAATTCCCGCACGGAAAAAATATTTGTAAGGCCTTCTGGATAAAAAGTAAACATTAGATAGGTACAGAACTCACCCAATGGCTTGTAAAAATGTGGTATACATTCGCACAGTTTGAATATCATCCTGATTCTGCAGTCTAACAAGCAGCGGTTGTACGAGTAAATCGGGTATCTTTTACTCGTTGTTTCGTTGGTAAATCTGCAATGATTAAAATAATACCTACAAAAATGTTAAAAAATCTAACCTACACGGGATCTCCTTCATAAGAAGTAGGTTACATACCTAGCTAGCTCTTATAATATTTAGCATCATAAAAACAAGATGCCGCAAAGGGATGGTCATTTAATCACGTGGACTTTGAAAAGGTCAGAAAAAATCACGATGGAGCCCTCTATCGTGATTTTTTCTGACCTTTGGAGGATATAATGTGACAATCAAGTGTATTTTTTTCGTGGGACTAAAAAACTTGAAAATAGGTAATATGTGTGACGTGTAAAATATGTTTTACCAACAATTAATTAAAAATCTCAACAAGCAAAGTAAGTACTTAAGTTTTTTTTGTTAAACTGTGGTTAAAACAGATCTAATCTGATGTTTTTAATCATAAAAAATTCACCTTAAACTTCACGACGTGTCACCAAGAGGGTGGGGGGCTATAAAAGTGGCCTAAAAACCTCACGTTATTCAAGGATGGACCCTAAGTAGGGTTGGTATAGGTAATGGTACCTAAATACAAAAAAATAAGCAACTCAATCGAAACGAACGACACGTCTACTCTTACAATCACGACGTCACCCTTACCTGCACTTCCGAAGATGCAAAGGAATGTACTTGAGATCCTCTGAAGCCCGAGTGCTCGTAATTTGCACTCCAAAAGACAAGAACCCTTCAGTTTCGAAAGTTAACGCTGGCGTGCCTCTCAGAATGACTTCGTCTGGGCTCAGAGTATAAACCTGCAATTTTATAATGTGCACTACCTCGGTACCTAGTTTCTACCGTAAACTTACTTGAAGTATGTTTTTCTTATGAATAAGTTCTTAGTTCTAAATTCAGACGGTTACATAACCGGGTCGGCAAATATTGCTCAACTATAAATAGACGTGAATTAAAGGGCAGAAATCAATCAAAGGGTAAACCAATAGCGGAAGATTATATTACCTACCCCATTATGGCTATTACCTGTAGTTGTGTCTATGTTAGCTTAATATTCTGAACCGAGTGCGTTTGGTACAAGATCAAGATGTTATCCGTAATTATTTCTAACTTGTTGTGGCATAAAACGTAGCCAGGATCAAAAGTTCCTACCTACATAGCCTATCTCCGCCAGGTCCCAGACTAGGTACCTACCTATCTGTCAAATTTTATAACGATCGGTTCAGTTATTTGATTGACAAAGTTACTTTCTCATTTATAGATAATGTTAGCATGGATGAAATTGAACCCAATAGTTTCAAACTGTGAAAAGTGTCTTCTTACTGCCCGTGCTACACAAACTTACAACTTAATTGCCAGATCAACATTTTACAGACTACCGCTGATGTAACTCACCTTATAGACATTGGCGTAGTTAACCAACTGCACAAAAAAGTCAATGTCGTGCACAGAGAGCTCAATGTTGTTTTTGGCGTATGCCACAGTGCTGTCACTCCATTTACTGCAATACAAAACGAGAATGTTACCTACCTAATGGAACACGGTTCGTTTGGTGCTTCGTCATGCAAATGTAAGTGCATTGCCTACAAATGAAAAAGCTGTTAGAACGTGAATGTGAAATTGGATTCGGTTTAGGTTGGTTAGATTTGACTGAATTTATATTTATTGGCGTCATTATTAGCTTAGTTAGCTTTTAATGATATTAGAAAGAAAACAGTAGTAAAAAAACCGTGTAATTTTTTTTTGACATAAAACCTCTTCAATTTTGATATGCCAGTATTTTATGACAGTATTGATCATGGCGCGTGCAGACAGCTTTAATCGAATCAACCCATAGGTAGGTTAAGGGAAAACATTAATCGGTTTGGATGGGTCTCTATTTAGTGTGTTTGTTGAGACATGGGTCTGGTAAGACATGGGTTTTAGGAGTCTGATTCGGTACGGGACAAGTTGTAAAAGGTTCCAACAATGAATCGATCATCCAGTATTATATAAGGTCCCATTAAAATAGATGGGCAAACTTTTAGAAATCGTTCAGACCACCAAAATAAGGACAATGGTAGAAAAAAATAATAAGAAAAACGCAATAGATATCTACTTACAAGAAAAAAATCAGCTAACGAAAATACACTAAAAATGTTGGTTACCTAATGTTTTAGGTAAAAATAAAATCACTTTAATCAGTGTTGTTTTTTTGCATGGATATCTTTGGTTAGACTTACTGAACGCTGTGTTAAAATTTGTCCATCTATTTTAATGGGATCTTATATATTGCTCTAGAATATTTATGGTATAAATGACGTCGACGCACAAAACTATTACCGTGAATAAAAATCAGCACATGTGCCCGGTGAAATTTTCTATTCTGAGGGGTTCAGAAAGGCTGTATAAACATCACTAGGTAAACCTAACTTATGTATCTATCTATACCTATTTGCAATGTGAACAAAAAATTAAAAAAAACAATCTTGAGTAGCAAAACGTCCTGTAACTTTATTCAGCAGGCTTTCTCAACTGTGCAATGATAATGAGGTTCTCGAAGATGCTTACGTAGGATCGTCGAGTATCGCAACGTTAGAGTTAATAATATGGCATATTCCCATCTCAGTCATGGTAGTGTCGATAGTTATGGGCCATTTTAAATTATTCGTCAATGTCTGGTTGTTAAATCTCATGAACAAATCTGCTGCGATTGTTGCGTAGTCGTCAGGGTTTATAAGCTATAAAAATAATATCATTTTAATGGAGCTTTTGATGCCTCGTCGAGACCACCAGCGCGAATGCTGAGCATGAGGTCCTGGGTTCGATTCCCAGATTGGGCAGTCTTATTGGCTTTTTCCATCAGTCATTTCAAAGTAGCAGTTGTGCCCGGCTGCTGACAATAGGCTCGCCCATATTTAATGCGACTCAAATCATAACTACAGAAATGGGGGTGTACTATTAAGTTACACCTTTGTACAACACTTTGGGAATTACAGGTGTAATGTTGTTATCATCGTCATTTTCAGTATTTTTCAGCAATTAGTCTAGCAAGAAAATGGCAGGTATAGGTTTACCTCTAATATTTCAGGTGGCGGTAGATCCAGGACATTCAATGCTTCCAAAGAGACTGAAATAATCGCAGAGTAGTACGACTCTAAGTTATATCCGGTTCTGTTTAGAGTATTACTGAAAAAATCACATTTTTGTATTAAACGTATGCAAACAGTAACGACTTATTTATAAAACAGTCTACCTTTACACTAATATAATAAAGAGGTCCTCCTCAACGCTGTCAGCTGGTTGTGGGCCCAAGAGAATGGCGGTGTTGCCACGTTGTATGGCAACGCTTAGCGCCTGGCCAAGATAAAAGTCAGCCCTTTGGTCACGGGAAGCGTCAACTAAGCGTTTGGAAATTTCCTTAAAAATGCAGTGATCTCTCGGACCCCCTTTTATAGTTTATTGCTAGTTTAGTTATTTTGGTTCATTGAATCGTTTTGAATTGTAATGATGTATACAGGGTGCATTTTTGAAGTGGGTGTGGATGGCCAAATGAAAAACTATGAGGAATAGCGAAAAATACTCAAAGGAGTCTCGAACTCGATTGATGCTCGATGTCATTACTTCCCAGAATTTGATCCTTATTAGCGACACGTCGCTGAGTGATTTTGGAAATCAATGGGAACGATTCCTGGCTAGTAATATTGATTTTTCAAAAATGTAATGATGCAGTTTTGGTTTTCATCAAAATCGGTCTCGAGTCTCCTTTGAGTATTTATCGCTATTCCTCATAGCTTCGGATTTGTCCATCCACGCCCACTTAAAAAACTTACCCTGTATAGTTACTTTTGAACATAAAGTGCTACAGTTTGATATTTTGTATAAAGGACATAAGTAAGTACTCTGCTAAACTTATCGTCCGATTTCATAGAAAGCTTTACTATTCTGCCGAAAGCCGAAGTACCATAGAATAATTATGTTTTATCATATAACAAGAAACTTTACGAAAACAGAGTCGCGGGCAGAAGCTAGTAAGTAATTATATAAACGTACTTGACATAATAGGCAAACATTTCATTATCGATTTTCGTGACGGGACACAACACAATCGTTGGGTAGGACACGTTCCCGTTCAAGTAGTCTTTCTCTACGATGTTCACTATAGGTTGCTCCTGGAAATAAAATATGTTACGGTAAAATGATCTTTATAACAATGCGGATAAAAGCACACAAGCATTCTTGCACATCAAGTTTTTATCCGACTTCCAAAAGGAGGAGGTTATCAATTCAATTATACAAACAAAAGTCACCGACTTCTGAAGCTAGAGTTTCTTCAATTTTTCGTGTTTTTTTTTAAGTCGGTTTTATTTTTTGCAAAAAGTTTTTTTTACAGAAATTCAGTTAAATTGCGTCGCCGTTACTGTAAATAGTACCTGTGTGACAGTTTGTCTATTTACTGGGTTACTCCATGACCCATATTACAACCCGGGTGCTGTATCAATGGAAGTTTTGTCATAATAAATACTACCTGGATCTTATCTACTTACTTACCACAAGTCTAGTATACTGAGTAGACAAAAGGACGAAAATTATGGCGCAGGATATGCCAAAGCATGCCGCCCAAAATATTCTGAAACACAGAAAAAAAGCCGCTGAAAATCCTCGTCTAAACTAAATACTTGTTAAGCTAGCCTGTTCTAACAAGATTAAATTCTAACAAGTTGGAGAGATAAACATACTTTTTAGACCAAGGCCGTGAAAAGAGTCTTTATACAACAGCCCGCACGTTCGTGGTAACTGACCAGTAAAAGCTGGCCTCGCACTGTATTGAAAGTCTTCTACGGTAGGCCAGTTTAAGGTCCAAGTGTTACAATGTTGACCTTGGCATTTAGGTATCGGTACCTAAGTACGTAAGTACTTCCAATATAATTATATAAAGCATTGCAATTACAATTTCATAAGTTCTATGAAATTGGAGATTCTTCTCCAAGAAACAAGAATTATACAAGGTGTAAATGGACCCTACGCGAGGCGTCAACCAAGCATTCTGTACATCAACGCTAAGTAACTCTGCGCAAAAATTACTGCTCGGAAACGACTTTTTTTTGGGGATGAAAAACATGTTTTACGTTAGGACTCAATGTATTGCCCTCAAAACATTGTGCTGATGGATGCACTGAATAGAACGGGGATCGTAGAGGTATTTAAAGTAAAGTTACAACATTAAAAACTTGCATTAAAAAAAACTTGTGAAAAACTCGGTACTTTGACCCACAATATCTCCGTAACTAGAAGGTTTGGTCTAGATTCTAGACCATAAGTGGGAACCTTCTAGAACCTTCTAGACTCTAGAACAAAAACAAAAGTTCGGAATGACGGGAGGAACAAGTGCCTTTGGGCTTCGTTAAGGGTGCTTTTACTCGAAAACTTTAGGTTGCAACGACACGATTCAAAATCTTCAAGTCTTCAAGCTAATAATTATTAGGTAGGGATTACCTCTCACACCAATGTATTTCAGTATTAGCAATGTAAGGCAGACCATGAGTGGTAGAAGTTCTTAACTCGCTTTGTAAATACTTGATCAGTTTCTGAGTCTTCAGCCTTCGCGCGTAATTATCACGTTTCTTCTTAAACACAGGCTTTTCTTTCACAGTTATTCTTAACATGGTTAGTTTGATTTCTAAGAAAATTTTACCGTAACTGCTTCTACTTTTATTTAACTACATAATATTTTGCTGGTGCTGTGAACCGAATGCCAACACCAAAATTATCAACTGACAATGAGCTTTTCCAGTTACCGGTTCTTATATATAATTTCGAGTATTACGTTTTTCGGGACATAAAATTATAATGTGATTATAACGATGGCTTTGTTATACATAATCGTGTTTCGAAATCCGTGGAGTAGTTCATGTATAGGATGTTTTTTCTTTCATGTCATATAATATATTTAAATTGGTCCAAGAATTATTCATTATTTAAAATTTGAATCGACTTATGTATATACAGGGTGTAAACGGACCCTTCACAAAGTCGTCAACCAAGCATTATGTTCAAAGCACTCAAAACATAAAACATAGTGCTGACGGATGTATTGAATAGTGCGAGGGTCGTGGAGGTGTTTAAAGTAAAAATGTTACATTAAAAACATGTATTTAAAAAAAACCTTGTGAAAAGTTGGAACTTTGAGCCCTAATATCTAATCTAATATCTGTAACTAGAAGGTTCCCAAGTATGGCCTTGAACAAAAGAATGATCGCAATGACGGGGAGAACGTATGTGAATTAGCTACGCCTAGAGTCTACGTCAGTTGCGTAGACATCGTTGGTGCTACGGCGTAGCATGCTACAGCGTAGCTGATGTTGTGACGACTCAAATTCTGATGGTCGTGTTGTGTAAAATTACCCGAACTAGGTATGCGTGGTTTACGGCCCATCCCGGGGTCACAGAGAGGAGGCCAGCATTCCAGCCGTTGAAATATTATGGGTGTATTATGTGTAAAAGAATGACTTATTTTTTTCTGCTGCCAAGATTTAATTTATTAAATTAAACATTTTGATATTATATTGCTAATCAATGCCATTTATTATTCATGTATCAATTGAAACCAATCCGTGATGAAAACAACAATAACCACAATATTACATATCTGCATAATGACTGATTATTTGAAGCCCTGTTTGAAATGCAAAAAATCCACGCTACTATACTTATTGAACCAGGTAGCATTGTAACGATACGCAACTAAACTAATTCATGTATTTTGCAGTATTATTTTACAGAAGTCTGGTAGGGTAAAAAAGATGAGTTGTATAACCTGGGCAAGGTTCCGAGAATTTTTTAACAGAAAAGCTATTACTCTGCTCAATCCGGGAATTACACCTACAATCAAAGATTCGTAGAATTTCGTCTGCTACGTATCTAGTCAATGTGATATTTTTGGTGGCGAACCTTATTTCGCAATCCGGAAAAAAATCGTAGTAAATATAGATTTTACAGTCAATGCTGTTAATCGGTCAAAACCACTTTTGACTGGTGTCAGTCAAAATACTTATTACGTCAAAATGTGTTTTCTCCATTTAAAATATGTTGTTTCAGAACGTTGTATTTACCTAGTCCTAGAATCACTACAACATAATGTTTCGTAAAGGGTCACAAAAAAAAAAACCTAACAGTCTAATAAGTTTCTAAGTAAATGTAAGTTGTTGTTAAAATAGTTTTCACCGGTCAAACGTAGTTTTAACTGATTAACAGCAGTCAAAAGTAGTTTTGGCTGATTACTGTTAATCAGCCAAAACTACTTTTTTTTTTTGACTGTGACATAGATATTTTATTCTGAACACAAGTACTCACATTAATGTATTTTTATTATACTGTAGCATACTTAGTAACTTGTTGTGGGAGTACAAATTGTATTATTTGTACAGCAAAGAATAGGCTATTGTAGTAATCTTATAAAATAACCTAACAATAGTCCCTCATGCCTTCATATTTTGTAATATAATAGGCAATTGAGATATTAATCCAAATAATAGGTGACCCATATTGTTTTGTATTGAAATTAAGGTAAATTGTATGAAATGTTCCAGTAGAAGGAAAAAGTGAAATCATCTGCCTAGCCTTTTCCCAACTATGTTGGGGTCGGCTTCCAGTCTAACTGGATGCAGCTGAATACCAGTATTTTACATGGAGCGACTGCCTATCTGACCTCCACAACCCAGTCAGTACTGGGTAATACGATATCCCTTGGTAAAACTTGTTGTCAGACTTTCAGGCCACTGCCTACCTGTAACGACTGTAAAAGATCTAGAAATGACAGCCGGAACCAACGGCTTAACGTGCTTTCCGAGACACGGAGGAAATTAGGTGTGTGCGGAGGAAAATGGGTGGTCACCCATCCACCGACGGACCAAAAGTGAAATAATAAATAAAATAAATGTAACCATGGATAGCCCACCCTAATTTTTCAAGAGCTTAAATTAAGATAAATGCTTTACTTCTTTAGTCATTATGATATTTATGATTGTTGCTAGCATAAGCGTAATGTGACTGTGATGTGGCTGAGCTTTTTCAAATAAATAAACAGAAAAGTAAAACAAAATATCCAATACAACGATCGAAATAAGCGACGAAACCATAATGGACTTAGAAATTATCTTAATTAAACCTTAAGCTTTCAATTTGTCGAATTGGCTTTAATAAAAGGTCTAATGGCTGAATCTCGTTAAAATGAGGTTGAATTAATTTTGGCGAAAACGTATTTCACGTAGTAGTCTTATTTGAACAATTGAACGATTTGCATTAGTGTTTGTCAACTGTTTACTCTGTTTCAAATTGGTAATTTAAATTGGAAGTAAAGTCTACGATGCAAGAAAATAGGGTATAAATTACGATGGTGTGGATCCATTGTTGTTGATAATAAAGGCGTTACAGCTCGGTCTCATCATCATCTGCCTAGCCTTTTCCCAACTATGTTTGGGTTAGCTTCCAGTCTAATCAGACGCAGCTGAATACCAATACTTTACATGGAGCGACTGCCTATCTGACCTCCACAACCCAGTTAGTACTGGGTAAGGGTAGTAGGACACCCCTTGGTAAGAATGGTTGTCAGACTTTCGAGCCACGGACTACCAAAACGGAAGCCCAGTTTAAGACTTTCAGGAAAAAATATTTTCGAATGCAGTTTAAAGTTTACTATAACCATAAACAATTCAAACCTTAAAAACAGGTGAGTGATTTAATGTGCGAGCAATCTATTTGTTAGCCATAAAGCCCACGAGAGTCGTTGCAAAGCAAACGCTAACTTTATCAGAATGCCAGTGTTGTAGTCAAGAATGCCCTAATCGGCCATTTGCTAGCGTTAAGCCCCTATTTATTATCGTAACTAGTGGAGCACTATCGCTTTCGGACCGAGTCGGAGATCGTTCCGTGTTTCTTACATGGCCATTTGTCTGTACCCTCTTACTAATTCAACAAAACGTGAGAGCCGCCAAGATAACAACTCCGTTTCGAAGATTGTCGATACAATGGTTTGCTATCGAGCGATAAAATGGCGCCGTTCCTACGCTCTGCGTACACAATAACTTATTATTCGACTAGACGTATGGTTTTTCCTTTAGCATTACCTACTACGTGGTTACATTAGAAATTCTTCGGAGAGGAATACTTTGTTATGTAAGTAGAGCTGTTCCATTAATTTCGCAAAATATTTGCAAAATTGTGTCCTAGTAACCTGAATTTTTACGAGGTAAATACATAATAACAAGTGACAGTTCGAATATTGTCAAGAAACATTATTTCTTTTGTGGTAAAATGGCGAGTCTGTGTGGTAAAGGCGCGAGGTGTCGGACCGATCGCGAGGGATCATTACTCTTTGTCAAAGTTGGCCGGTCGCTCACCGCGAGCCGCGCGCTCAATCTCCGGCCTTCGCCGAGCTCACGTAGATCGCTGCATCGCGAAACCTATTTAAACTTAAATAAGAATTGCCAACCTCTGTTAGTGGTCTCCAATCTCCATCTACTTCTGCAAGCGTTTAAAGAGATCGCTGATTACGTTCGGATTAATGTTTCAATTAAATAAATAATAATAAATTGAACTTTAGGAGTTATGCTACGCGAGATAAAGAATCTTGTTCTTATTTAATGAGAAAGCTGTGTGGATGATTTATGACTGTTGTTTGATTGTGTGCCACCTTTTTAATTATTTTTGTTTGGTCGAAGGGCACATTGGTTGGCGTAGAGAAAAGAGGTCAGATCTTAATTCAATACGTATCTTTGAAAAAATATGCAGATTCAAGACGAATTCATCTAAGTTGAGGCCAGATAACTTCAGTCGTTGATATATGATGATTCTTTAAATGATGTGTTCCTATAGGTAGGTATTGCATATCATTTTATACATACATACACTCACGCCTTTTTCCCATGGGGGTAGATAGAACCCACAGAACGCCACCTCCTACGAGACTTTTTTTTGGTTTTTTTTTCGGATGGGAATTTATCAAATGACCCCCCCCACTCTGGGCGGAGCGGAAGGGAGTGTCAGACTTGTACTGACTAAAACCCATCCATGTTCCTTCTTTGCCCTTTGTGTTCCAGAGCCACGGTATCTCTTTCGAACAGTCCCGTAGCCCTGGCAGGCATCGGCCCTTGCAGACCCCTACAACGTTGCTGACATCTCTTTGAGGCGCGCGTGGAACACGAACGCGCCGTACCTGCTACGAGCCTTACGTACTCCTTTTGCCTCGTCCACGTTCTTACATCTTTTCATACACGCACGCTGGCGTATTTGATATTTATATGTCAAATAAAGTCTACTAAAGACAGGACCTGCTTATTGTAGCCGTGTCCAGCCACAGCGAGTCCATGTAAGTTTCTAAAAGAGTCGGATTGTGCATTCTAGAACATGTTATATCCCGCGGGATACACGGGAAACGTATCATAAAGATCTGGAATGGGAGCATAACTTGTTTCAAATTTATTTATAAAGAACTGTTGTGCTGGAGTAGACAAAGTTTTTACCGAGTTTTGCGGTCGAGCGAAGCTTCGGCGAGCAGAGGTAATTTTATAAAAAAAATTGTATTATAGCTAGTACGGTTACTGTTACTTCTATACCTGTACTTTGAAATTTGTGGAGATTTGTTATGTAAGGTCTAACTATTCATACACGAAATATTTTCAGAGAATCATCTAAAGGCTATAACGAAGCCATTTCAAGGGATATTTTTTTTTATCTGAATATATTTTTATAAAAAATAAATCATTTAAAATTACTTGACCCACAAAATAAATACAGGCTCCTTATTTTTGAACATCCATTACTCTAGTTTACTACGTCGTATTTACCTACTGTCATTGTTGGAATATGGGAGTAAAGGTTTTATGCAAAAAGTCGCAAAAAATTTTAGAATTATAATAATTTCGTAAAAAAAACACTCGTTGCTATGTCGACTTTATGACTTATAGAAGTTACTCTGAAAATATTTCGTGCATGAAAAGATAGACCTTATATATCTAGGGCTTTATTAGAATTTAAGAGAAGTTGGGTATATCATGTGAGCTCACCAGGCCTGCCATTCAAAGTTTTGATATTGAATAACACCTACGTGTTGTTTATTAACTTGCTACGCTCTCAAAAAACAGCAAGTCGAGAGCGATAAAACTGACCGACAAATGATCATATAGCGTCTATATTTAAAGAGATCTAATGAATTGGGAAGACACATGAAACAAACCAATGTGTACATAAACCATCAAATACAAAGGCATGACTGAATGTAATCAACCCTCAGCGTCTATAAAAATCAAAAATACTCAATTAATTCTATTCTATAAAAAGTCCAACACCGCTTGGTAAGCTATTTTCCAGCCACGACACACTTCCAAAGATCTTCGCGAAGAAATATGCAATTTATTGATTAATACCTCGTTAGACTTACGTCCATCCCTGACCCTAAACATTATCATACTGTGGTACTTTATAAATTGAATAAATTAATTTGAAACAGATGTTAACTAACTGATTTGCATTCTGGCGCTACATTGAGTGTTAAAACCTCTAAGGGGATTCGTTTTATGTAATTGGATCCCAGATTACTAGGGATTTGTGCGTCATCAGTATTGCGTGTGAAAGCTATCGTTTTAACAGAGAATCGCTTGTTTTATATATAGTTTATGAAGTGAAAACTTATCTGTTTGGGTCATGTTTTCAGTTTACTTGCTCGAGTTAATCAAATAATGAATCGTTGCTCTATTGACAAAGGACCTTTGATTACCGATCTGTGATTGATTAATTGCTATCAATGTGGCCGGTTGATGGCAATAGGATCGCCCCCTATAACATGGGATTTAAACATAACTGGCGAAATGTGGGTGTAGTATTAAGTACAGTCTCCAGCACCAATATGTATACACTTTCCTAAATTAAAAATCAATATTCACGAGAAATAACGATTGTAACTTTTAGATAGGATCTTTTTCATAAAAATACGAGTTCCAAAAGGATAGAAATAAAAGTTTCGAAAAAAGGGGGAATCTCAAAATATGAAATGTACTGCTTTAAATATTAATCTTGCGACTGAAAGGACAAAGAAACGACCGAATAAAATACTGAAAATTCCGAAAATCAATACAGCATTTGATGACGTAATATTTTTCCGCCAGCATAAATTGCGTTTTAACCTATTAAATAAATAAATAGGAATAAAATCAACGTCAAGATAAATATTAAAAGTAGTCGTAGCCTTCTATTTCTGTCTGCAGGGTTTAAAGTAACCTAATACGAAGGGGATGGCGTGGTTTTCAGTCGCTTTCAAGACCCCGCCATCCCTTTCGAAACTAACCTGTCCGGAGTCGGGGTGCACCAAGTTCCGAGCTCGCTTCGCTTGTTCTTGCATCCTAAGTTATAGAGCTTAAGAAAACGATAATTTTAGCAGAACATGTTTTCGGAAACTTAGTATTTTTTCGCAAACATAGTATTTTTTTTGGAAGTGCGGTATTATTTTTTGGAATTTTAGTTTATTATTTTCACTTTTCAAATTTGTTAAGTGTTTACGCATTGGTGCTCGTGTCGTACACTTCTGTCTAGCCCTTCGGGGATTATAGGCGTGATGTTATGTAAGAATAAGAAGATAGTGTATCTTAAATAAATACCTCCACTAACGTTGTAAGGCGTGAATTTCCCGTGCCCACTCTCCAGTTTCGACAATCAATAAACGTGACCTTTGTTTGCTGCCTGTAATTATACTACCTACGATGGGTTCTGGGAACACCCTCGTTGTTTTAATTAATGTTGATTTACCGCCAAACAGTAGTTGAAAGGTTACGTTTATTCACTTTTATTAAACTTTTGAATATGATTTGTGAACTTTGGCCTACAAAGGTGAGAAGCATAACGCAGCTTCGATTATGTTGACTATTTGCGGCCATGTTGCATAGATTGAGATCACATCACCATCCCAATGCCTTAGCGAGTTCAGTGGGGGAGGCAGGATGTGTTTCTATAAGTACCCAACAACGCCAAGCCCATTTTGCTCAAGATATTTTTCACGTGAGTGTCTGTCTTTCATAAATAAATGATTATGATCTATTCTACACGGTGTAAACGAACCCTTCACGAAGCCGTCAACCAAGCAATCTGTACATCAAACTAAGTAATTCTACGGAAAAATTATTGCTAGGAAACGACGTTTTTGAGGTGAAAAATCACGTTTTACGGTAGGCCTCAATGTAAAATACTCAAAACATTGTGTTGATGGATGCATTGAATAGTACGGGGGTATTTATTTTTTATCTAGGAGATATTTAAAGTAAAGTTGTAACGTTAAAAACTTGTTTAAAAAAATAAAAAAACTTGTGAAAAATTTGAAGCTTTGGCCCCCAATATCCCCGTAACTAGAAGGTTCCCACTTATTATTATTATTATTAAATCTTAAAAACAAATATCGCCATGACGGGAAGAACAAGTGCCTTTCGACTTCGTTAAGGGTACTTTTACATCCATTATGTGCTAAATTGTAGAAAACAGTGGCCATTACAGAACAAAACAGTATTAAGAATAGCTTAACGATTTGCTTATTAATTTTGGACCATGAATGCTTTGTTATGTGAAAATGATCAAGACAATATAATAATTAACGCACTAACCGTTAAACACTATTATTTTGTTGAAAGAGTATATTTACATTTTGTAAATACAAACAGTTATGTGTTGGGTAAATATTTGAGTCACTCGCATTCAATTTCCGGACCGAGTATTTCTGGCAACTCGTTTCAATATTTAGGTAGGTGAGCACCGAAATGTAAATATATGTAGAATATGTATTTTGTTTGGAATCATTCGGATCTGATGAACTGATTGCGGTTTTTGACGTAGGTTTTTTGGGGTTCCGTAGCCGAATGGCAAAATACGAAACCCTTATAGATTCGTCATGACTGTCTGTCTCTCAGTCTATCTGTCTGTCTTTCCGTCCGTATAAAGATAAAGATAAAGATAAAGATATATTTATTTGTAAACATGTGTAACATAATACATATAAATGCAAATGTGGATGTAAAAGTGAAAATCTGTGAGTTTCAACATGTTTTGCCAACATTGGCGTACAAAATAATTTATAGCCACTTGAAATATAAGACAATTTAGAAAAACAAAGCAAAACAAAATTAAAATATAACACAAAATAGATTAGAAACTATCATTTAAAAAATCTTTAACATTATAGTAACATTTTTCAGTAAGTAACTTCTTAAGTTCTCTTTTGAATAAGTTTGGCTGGTTTATATTTTTAATAACCTCTGGAATCTTATTATATACTGTCACAGCCACTTTATTCCGAAACTATTAGGACTACACAGTTTAAACTTGGTGTGTAGATGTATTATCTGAACCGCTTTACGATTTTTATACAAAAATAAAAAAAGATCAGTTCCATGTATGTGGGGCCCATACATGGATGAGAAACTAAGAAAAAAAAAATCATCAAACCTTTACGTGCGGGGTGTTTATAGCGATTTAAAAATGATACTGAGGTTCCCAAAACCATTTTTTCTCAAAGTCAATCGCTCTCTAATTTCTAAAGTACGAGGAGCAAAATTCTGAAAAAATGTAGTATTGTAGAAGGTAAAAAAAAACTTTCAACGAAAATTGGTTTGAATAAGATTCCATGTTTAGTTTTTGAGACATGCGATTTTTTCATTAAACTGCAGCAGTAACTTTGTTTATCATTAACATACTATGAAAAAAAATTTTAGTTTTGCTGTTGAATGTAATACAATACAACATAAGAATGAGCCTTCAAAATATTTTAGTTTGGAGATACGGAACCCTGTGTGCGTGTGAGTACAACTCGCACTTGGCCGGTTTTTATTTCAGAGTCGAGTGCAAGGCTCTATTCAGAGGCAGTGTGATGTCACTAAAATGTTTGGTCTTGTTTTGTTTGCGCTAGGGATTTGTGATGTCGAAACTAAAACAATACGATTAGGAGCGAATGGATTTTATTTTCGACCTGTATGTTTGTAGTATTTTATGAATAAAGTTTTATAGTTTGTAAATATGTTAAGGATTGACTTACGTGTTTAATATAAGACTTTAAATTATGACCAAACTATTATTTCAAGCACGAATAAAAAGCAAATGATGTTTTCTAAAACTTAAATAAAGCTTGCATTATATCGAAAGAGACTTTTAAAAAGGTAACTTTGACAATAAATAATTCGAGTGACTTTACCGAACAATACCTCGAAATAAATGAATAATAACAAATAATGGTGGGCACTATGCAGTCGTTAAAATGTTACGACTAAATAAATGTTATTTTATCGAAGTATCGGTCATGTTTGCTCATCTAATTCAATGCATGTGTGTTTTAGAATTTGTTCGCAACCAGCATGGAATATATGTATTTATGCGTATTTCCATTTGTATTCGCTGGTTCTATCTGGATAAGTTCATCGTAGTTTAAATAGCAGGCATATATTTGCTTATTTTAAAGTTACAGTAATATTGGTATTCTGGAATATAATTTCGACTGGATGTATACCTATTAGTTCATACTGCGTTTGCCAATTCACCAGGAAATTATTTGTAGAATACAGGTTTGCGTTAGTGATGTACATGTTATTTCATACCACATACTGCCTGGTACAAACGGTGACGTCATAAAAAAAATAAACTTCTCATGGCCAGTGGTATCCGAAAATACCCCATGTATGTTCTAGAGTTATAATTCGTGAATCGGCCTTTGGAAGAGGCCCTTTAAAAATCATTCGATAAAGATATAAATTTTTTTTAAAAGGGGTTCTCTTATAATTTTTAAAAAACTATAACTCGAAATCTATCAAGCATCTCGGAACAAACATGGGGCATTTTCGATATACCACTGGTCATGAGGAATTACTTTTTTATGACGTCGCTATTTGGACCACCCTGTATTAAACAAAAAACCTTTCGTTCTAGTGTATGTTCAAAGAGATCTAAATAAAATAATTCAGACAGTTTAGTCCAGAATTAGAGATCACAAACGAGCTTGGACGTTTTTTATTTGGCGCTAAGCGCACTTGAAGCTGTGAAATATTCAGGCCGGGTGCATATTCAGTGCACATTTGCTGGGAATGTGCAATAACTGGCGGAATAAATCTGCGCGGTTCTTGCTTTCGGCACTGGATTGGCGTCGACTACCCGATACGAAGCCCATTCCGCATTTTCAGCTTCGACTGTGCGAAATTATTCCCACATTTGTTTATAGGGAACCAATTTACGAGCAAGTACAAATGAATAATAAAAGTATGATTTATATCGAGAGCCATAAAAGTGAAGGTTACGCTGCTTTCATGTCTTCTGCAGGTTCACAACCATAAAAATTAAATTCACTACCCGCTCTTGTGGTTTTATGTGTCTACAATAGGCAGTTACTATATTTATATCGCAGCCCATATTAGGATTGTAGATAGGGATGAAAGCATGATGGACGAAATGGGTACCCAAATAAATATCGTAATCGTAAGTGGCGATCTTTACGGTATCGTAAGGAATAAATTTACCTATCTTCTGGTACTCGTATTACCCTATTAAGTAAGGGTATAAGAGCTTCCGAATTCCAAAAGTTATGATCCAACACATATTCATATCTACCTCATTCGATTAATCCCGGTTATTTAGCCGTATATTGGTAAAATTTTAAGTTACGATCAAATGTTATAAATCGAGTCTAAGTTTTTTTTTGACAAAATAATTTATTTTTAAAGTTCATTGCCTAAGGCCTTAGTATAAAACGATCTCAAATAGAAACGTCATGATCTGATAAATCAAAAAATTGCACCTTGAAATCTGCTGCTACGCTCTTCGAAGCAAAACGTCTACGAACGCTACGAATGTTCGCAACAGATATATTTTTCTACAAAACTATTATTTGGCAAAAGTATTTTTCTTGATCACACAAATCCGACTTTCATTGTTTTCAGTCCGCGTTCTTACGCGATCGTGTTTTGTATGACAGGGGATTTGGCCAAAGCTTCGACCGTATATCACCCGAAGCCGAATGTGTGGCCGAAACATAAGCCGATGCGCTCGTACACCACTATTGAGTTATAGTCTGACTGCCTCGTGGCGGGCGACATACCCCACATTACATTTACATTTTAATGTTTTTTTTTTTTAAACTTTTGTAAGTGTTTAGATTTTATAAATATGGGTATGATTTTTGCGATACTTACACGGTCAAAATGTATGGAACAGCAGATTTTTTAAAAATATTTTTTTTAAATTAATAATTGTAATTCGTAATGATGTACATACTGAATATGTGGTAACCGTTTTAGCATCGGTGTCCCTTCCACCCTGTGTAAACAAAGGCTCAGTGTAAGTTAGGAACGTAAAAACGGTACGTATGCAACAAATTTTCACTGGGCAAAAGCTATTTTAAACTTAAATTAGTTTAAAGTTTGCACATTTCGATTGCAAGCTGCCTTTCTGCTGTGTCGACACATCGCGCCGCAAAATGTCAAACGGATTGAACATTTTACGCGGGTTTGTTCTTAAATGTAGTTTTAACATTTTGCCTGCTTTATTTGTATGTCGTTAATTGTATTGATTAATGAATAGTTAATAGATGATAGCAGATATCTTTGATGAGACTTTAAATGGAAAGAAACAAGAGCAATGTATAAAGTAAACCTGCAGGATGGTCACGTTATTTTTTTGAGAACTTACATTACATTACATAGCATAACAATAGCCTGTAACCCCCGAAGAGTTAGGCAGAGGTGTACTTACCTACTAGTACACCTACAGGGGGCGAGCCTATTGCCATCAACCGGGCACAAATCCAGACTCCGTGACTGCTACTGAGAAATTCCTGATGGAAAAAGCCCCATAACAATTTGCCTACATAACATGGTATTCTTATTCTTATTCTTTATTGCACACAAAATAAAAAAAAAATACCGTAACGTCCGTACCGTGGTATCGTATTACCCACAAATTAGGTTGCGACGGTCAAATGAGTATTCGTTCAATGTAAAATTCTGGTATTCTGCTGCAATTGGTTCAGCTTGAAGCCAGCCCAACATAGTAAAGAACTAGGGCGATGATGATACTGCCGCGGTGTGGTATGATATACTTACCGGTCGTTTAAGCTTACTCAGCCTATTGAAGTCCACTGCTGGACATACGTCTCTTCCAAGCTGAACCATAGCAGCCTGTCTCTTTGCGTACTTAAATCTCATAGATATCACACTAATATTATAAAGGTGAAAGTTTGTATGTGTGTATGTTTGTTACTCCTTCGTGTTTTGTTCCCGACTACTCTGAGAAGAAACAGCCGAAACAAACTCAGAGGTTAAGTTAAGTCTAAGTACTAAGTTTAAGTCTCTTTTAAGTTCCAAACATAATCTTGGTCAACCCACACGAGGACTATGTAAATAAATGTCTGAGATGGTCTTTTGAATATAGAACCACACAGATTTGAGTGGACCTGTCCAGCCAGTGCCAGCATTTGACAGTTATCGCGTAGCTCGACTCATAACACAAAAAGCTCAACGACACTGCGAACAATACAAATAAAATATTCCGGTTATTCCAGATATTATTCGTTTTGCCGACGATTTTTATTACAACAAAAGAGATATCTTACCATCTGTTTTTTTGATAAACACTTGGTATTGGCTTATTTTGAAACGTTCTCGCTACGAAAGCAATAAAAACTTCAATACCATCACTATTATTATTTCCTTTATTTATTTATACACAAATTAATTACATATTTAAATATTCTTTAGAAAAAAAATAATATAAAAAAAACATTTAAAAATATAAAAAATTGTAGCCCACCGGTATCGGGAACAGGGTCCAAGCTACCGGCGGTCAGGGCTCCAGAGAGAGGAACCTCCTAACAATACGAGCCGTGTCCAGAAGTACCGCTTTCTGAATCAAGCCCTTGATCCAGCTACCTAACGAGAGCCTCCTCAGGTATTGGTCGAGGCTCTTGGCAATTAAGCCATGGGCTGATACAACTATCGGCACAATGATCGCTGAGTCCACATCCCACATGTCGACAACCTCGTGAGCCAAGTCAAGATACTTGATTTGCTTATCTTTCTCGGCTTTCACGAGGTTCTCATCATGCGGGACCGTTATGTCAACAATCATTGCGCGCCGCTCTGAACAATCCACCACCACTATATCAGGTTTATTGGCTACAATAATCCTGTCAGTGATGATGGATCGATCCCAGTACAATGCCATCATTATCATTATTAAAATACTCAAGTAAGTGAACTCAAAGTTTTCCGCACTTGTACGCAATGCATGTGACGTAATATTGTACAGCTCGTCTTTATTACTCCCAGAACACCGACAACAGAACTATTTAACTTTGTAAAATTTAAAGTAGGGGTTGTTCATTCAGCGAAACTTGAACAATAACAAGCATAATTGTTTAAGTTTGAATTAAGTGAGAAAAAGTTTATGTTCTAGATTATAATACAGGGATCACGTAACTTCTGAGTCTGTTGGATGTGATACTAAACGGATTTTAAGATCGTGAAGATAATACAAGGTGTAAACAGACCCTTCACGAAGCCGTCAACCAAGCTTTCTGTACATCTAACTAAGTAACTTTATGCAAACATGATTGCTGGGAAACGACTTTTTTTTTTGGTGAATAATTACGTTTTACGGTAAGACTCAATGTAACGCACTCAAAACATTGTTATGATGAATGTATTGAATAGTACGGGATTCGTGGATGTATTTCAAATAAAGTTATAACATTAAAATAAAATTTTGTATTAAAAAAAAAACTTTTAAAAAGTTGGAACTTTAACCTCCAATATCTCTGTAACTAGAAGGTTCTAGGAAGTCATTGTGATTTTTTTTTAAATTCTGGACCATAGTCCAGAATTTAAAAAGAAATCACAATGACTGGGAGAACAAGTGCCTTTCGGATTCGTTAAGGGTTTTGTTACACCCATTATATGCTGTTCATAAATACATAAATCTACAGCGTGGACCAGCAAGGTGAGGTCATATTTAAGGGTGTGGTAGAGACCATCAAACTGAACAACTATCTTCATGGGACTAACATCGTAATCATGAAAATATATTAATACTTTATGAATTCGTGTTACAGGCAGTCAGTGGCCCGAAAGTGTGACAACCAGTCTTAGTAAGACTGGTGGGTAAAACGATACCCCTTGGTAAGTCTGCCCCCTAGGGGTGTCGTATTACCCAGTACTAACTGGGTTATGGAGGTCAGATAGGCAGTCGTTCCATTTAAAATACTGGTACTCAGCTGCATCCGGTTAGACTGGAAACCAACCCCAACATAGTTGGGAATACGCTAGGCAGATGATGATAGTAAGCCCATGTCATTAATATCTCCGAAAACATACTTTACCAAACTGCTTCTAACTTTTTCAAAACATTTTTAATGACAGCACATAACATCACGCCTGTGATCCCTGAAGGGTTAGGCAGATGTGTACCCCATAGTACCTACACCCACACTTCGCCTATTTTGTTTAAGTTCCATGTAATAGTACTTACTTTGGTACCTACCTACTGAAATACCTATGTAAATTGAACGTTTCATTAGTATGCAATTAGTAATTGGCTTCTTAGTACTACTGTCAGGAATATTAACAGTTCCAGTAGCGAAGTCTTTCCCGGAACTGGCCGGCCACATCGGTTTGTTTGCGCTGTATCGTTTATTCAATAGTAATGCAATTATGTAGATCTAATATCTGTTAATTTTCCATGCCGTTTGCTTAGACCAATCGATATTCATTTCCATTATGGTAATGAATGGTAATGGCATGGTATTTTCTAACGTCACTATTTATTAAAGTAAGATTGGAAATCTTGGTTTTAATATTGACCTTTTCATTTTCTATGTACAGTTACGAACACTTACTTACCACTACTTTAATAATTGCGAAAGTTTGGATGATTAAATGGATGGATGGATGTTTGTTACTCTTTCACGCAAAAGCTACTGAACAGATTTGGATTAAACCTTTTGAAGGTTTCCACCGGAAAAAAAAAAAAGGTGTCGCAACATGTGTGGAGCTTACATGTGGTTTATCGGATGTGTAAGTCCTCGGGGGCTGGGGGGCCAGCTCGTTGCCATCAACCGGATAGAAATCCAGACTCCGTGCAACCGAAAAATTCCTGATGGAAAAACCCAATAACACTTTGCACGGCCGGAGAATCGAACCCAGGACCTCATACTCAGCAGCTGCGCTTGCGACCACTAAAACAATGAAGTAGTTCCTCTGCAAAAGCATTACATAAACAAGTAATTAATTACGAACATTTTCACATGAATATATACGGGTAAAACACAGAGAAAATATATGCATCCACACGCGTCAGAGTGGTAGTTCTCTTTTTGACATTTTTCATAACAACGCCAGAAAGATGTAGAAAATATGAAACCTTTGTGAAACTTTTTACTTTCGGAGAAAAGTAGACAAATAAAACTATCAGCCACCTATTCAGGCTAGAAATTTAGCCTACCTGTCGAGGGGTCAAGACAAAAGCTTCGTAAATAGACACATAAAAATAACTCTGATCTTAATAACGTCGAATACCCCTATAATTTTCTGATTCTGAACTTTTTCTCTCACCTCCAAATAAGGTAGGGTTCGTCGAAAAACACTTCTGATACGTGACCCAACAGGGTATCCTTCGGGAACCTCGCATTGATATATTGTAGTATCGGATGGAGCTCTCAGGAGCCTATCCCACCTAACTATTCTTGTGGAGTGTGTAAATCTTCGCAGTACGGAGAATTATCGCTCATTAAACGTATTTCGAAGGTTTAAAGGTTAGGTTGTTTGGCTCCTTTCATGGGGATTTTGTTAGCCATATTGTTGTAATTATCATCATCATGTTAAAAGTAGATAGAAATAAATAAATATATTTATATATTTTATACTATACAGTCCAATTAAAATTAAAATAAAATAAATTGAAATCAACATCAGAAATTACAAATAAAATAACAGTAGAACCAGTATCAAAAACTAAAAATAAAATAAATTAACATTAAAAGCAAAAATTTAAATAAATTACCATTAAAATTAAAATTAACATTAAAATAAGATAAAATTAAAAATACATTCAAAATTTAACTTATTTTTTTCTGAACGCAAAATACGCGCTATGGACGTGGAGTTGCGAACGTTTAGATAATCTTTAAGAGCTTTAGCTTAGGCAACACTTGGCTGGACTGTGGATGGGTGATTGACCAATTATTACATACCGGAACCCCCTGTGTCCGTTAAGCAGTTGGTACCGGTTGCCGTTCGTAGATTTTTGACAGTCGTAACGACTAGTAAGTTGGCCGAAAAAGTGACAACCAGTCATGCCAAGGGGTATCGTGTTCCCCAATAACTAAGTCGTGGAGGTCAGATAGGCAGTCCCTCCATGTAAAATACTGGCTACTACATTCAGCTGCATCTGGTTAGACTGGAAGCCGACCTCAAAACTCGTTGGAAAAGGTCTAAATGAAAAATGATGTTTATTTTGCAAATAGGTTTTTAAAAACACTTTTACACGTTTTTTTTGTTAAACTGGATGGGGTCGGTGTTTCGTACCTGTACTACTCTGAGATTTTTTTTTCTCAGAGTAGTACAGGTACGTACGGAAGTACGTAAGGAGCCAAAATAGTCTCTTTTAAGGTCCAGGCATAATTTTGGTCAACTCACAACTAGACAGATGGTGATTTATGACGATATTTTTGCAAATTAATAATTCATCAAACGTTTTCAACCAAGTAGTTCAAGTGGCGGTCCGCAAAGTTAAAGTGCATTTATTCAATTTTAATTCGAAAAAGTTATCCCTCTGAACCTAACGCATACACTTAAAGTTACAAGTCCTTTGAAATATTTCACAAAATAAATACCCACTTAACTTAGGGATTACATTGGAAGTCTAAAATGCTAAACAAACGACTTTAGTCCTTAAGTATTTGTGCTGGCAATAATGCTAATTTATGTGTTTCGAGTGTTATTTAAATACATTGTTTTTAAAACCTTTTATTTTAAGTGGCTGGTAAATCTTGTAATCTCATTTTAAACATCTGCGGTTTACTAGTTCATTTACAATTTTATTACTTGTATTCAATTACTTGGGAAGTATTAGGGGTTAAAGTATGAAATTGCCGATATGTATGGACGATTTCGTGAAAAGTGAAATTTCCATACTAACATTTTTTTAATTTTCTTGGAAACGTCTGAACCGATTATGATGCAATTGTAAACTATAGTTAGAGTGAAAAAAGCTGCACTGCACTGCGTATCTTAAATTCTCAAAACACAGTCTATGACAAAAATATACCTACTTGAAGTAGTGAAACCGACTGCACATTGAAACAGGTGTTTTGACACACTACCCTATGAGGTAACACAACTACTAGTACGCTTTTTAAACTGTAAAAGGTACGTCATTTAATAATTAATCCAATAAAAATGGAATTAGCAAAAAAATATAACTATACGTCAAAGTTACAAACAGAAAAAACGTCAGAAAAAAAATGTAATTTCATGCTTAAAGACCAATTAATGTAAGATGAACAAGAAACACACAGTAAATTGTAGTTCAGTACATTGTATAGTCCTCTCTGAAGTGATAAATGTTATCTTTTGTGGTACATTTCGCAATCAATCGCGTGACCAATAGGTATAGTGCTCACTGCCGACACCGGTGGAATTAAACCTGTATCCCGTAGGTGTGCGCGGTGATTTATAACTTTACAATGAATAGGCGGCCGGCTGGGATGTGTGGGAGGAAGCCCGCTAAATATCTAGCTATTGAGATCCCCAGCCGACGTAGATCGAAATATAAGGCCTTTCTCACATGTGGAACTTAACTGATTTCTCATTTGAACTGTTAAAACCTCTATTTTATTTCTTTAGTATCAACTTTTCTAGTCAGGGTATTATCTACTTGTAAGTAACCGATAGCGATATAGAAAGTGGAAACTGTCAGCGGGTCAGTAAGGGGAATTACCGTTACCGTTGCACCTACACGAAAATGGTCTTTGGGGACTCATTTTTCGTGAAAAATTTTATTCCGATTCACAGATTTTCAAAAAAAAAATCGGTTGTCTGTAAAGTCGGTTTACTGACGATAGTTGAACGTGACAACGTCATAAGAAAATACTGATGGAATGGTTGCATTTTTCAAAAGAAAATTTTAATTTTATTTGTTTGATAGATATTTTGTATGGATATAGAGAAGGAGGTAAATGGAAATCACAATTGAATTGATCAAGTTACATTTATTTGTACGCATAAATACAAATATGTAATTTTTTTTTTTTTTTACAATGTACATAGTTTTTACAAGTATGAATGTGCGTTGAGCAATTGTTTTATGGAACGCCTCAGAGCGAGGTAACGCCGCATACGTCATGTTTTTTCGTGCGTGCAGCCGGCTCCATCGAATTATAAGACATTGTCACGTCAAAAATTACTGTTATCAAGATATTGGCCATTTTACATTAAACACTTTATTAATGCCAATCGATCCAGTTTTTAATACCTACTGATCGAATATTTCTGTGGGACCAACCCTAAAAAAGTCAGAAATTGCAAAAAACTTTTCCCACAAGAAACGGCAGTAGTAGTGAAGTAGGATACTGCAACCGTTAAGGTTCCCCTTACTGCCCCGCTGTAAGTTTCCATCCTGTATATTATGTTTACCTCCACTGAAGTGTATAGTTAGTGTGTGTAGTTTACATGACTCATTAATTCTAGTTGGTTTGGTTTCGTTTGAGAAGCTTCATGTGGCAAAGGCTTAAAGCTTCATAGCCCTTGTACTATGTAAACTAAGGCGCTTTATATAAACAGCTCAGTAAATTGTATACAAAAGCATGGCCGTATAAAAACGCAGATAATCTTATTGAAACAAGATGTTGGCGAAGCAAATTTTGTTAAGAGGGCACAGGGGCTGCGATTCTCCAAACAAATGTATTCCCTTTTTCTTCTTGAATAATACCTCTAGAGCAATCATTTTCATAAAATCAAGGTCTAATGTGTACACGTCCCTGTCGTTTCCTTTTTTTTAGCAAATTAAAAGTAAACAAAATATGACCCTCCAAAAATAACAAAAATACCCCATTTTTACGGCTGTGATTAGAGGACTACCAGGCAATTTCGAAAAGTTTTTAACATAAAATAAATTGATAAGTAGGAATCTAGACATACTCTTTCTTAAAATTTTGATGTCAAAAATAATTAGAAAATCGGCCGAGTTTTCGAGGAGAAAAAAGGGGAATACGAAACGTCGATCTTGTCAACAGTTTTGTGATATATTCTGCTGTCTCTATCGCACTCTACGGGGGCAGGCTTGACGCACCGCGACGGCAATATTTTCTTCAAATACCTACCTCGCAGGCCCTGTTGCCTCTTAAGGCTTTATTCTTTGTCATGTTTGTGCACGGGGCCTGTTCTCTAAGAAATTCAGTTTATTTCAGTATAAATATTATATTCTATCTTTTTCATAGAAACTGTGTGTTTGATCTACCGATAGGAAAAGGTTTAGTTATTTTATCATCGTGTGGTTTTTATGTTCCCGTAGCGACAGGAGGTCTTACTGCCGTATATATATTTAAAACAAGCCAAAGTGATAACTTGAGTAAAAGTAATTACTTAAGATACAATTTGTATACTGTAGTTTAGTAATTGCTTGAAGTTAGAACTGTCAAAAGTTAGAATTCTTAGCTTTGCTTTCTTTGACGGTTTTTTACTTCATTCAAATTCTTGTCTATTTAATATATAAATGGTTGCCTAAGTAATTACTTAAACTCAAGTAATTACTTTAACTTGACTATAGATACAAGTGTTAGCTTTGCTTTCTTTGACGGGTTTTACTTCGTTCAAATTCTTGTCTATTGCATAAAAATGGTTGCATATGTTACTACTTAAACTCAAGTGATTATTTTGACTTGACTATAGACACGGGTGTTACAATCGCCACCAGAATTACCATATAATTATTCAAAAAATGATTATTCAACATGATTAAATACGAGGTCAAAGTTAGTTACAAATCCAAATAACGTGTTTCATAATCAAAGTTCAATTCGATGAGATAATTATTTGTTTTAATCAATTAGGCCATCTGCACTTCAGTTAAATCCATTGAAAAAGCGTGTTCGTATAAGTATCCAAATAGGTTTATTTTCCGCACGCCCTGTTTGATCCGCATAGGAGCGAATAGTGCGGGTCCACATGGCGTGCATAGTCGGCTTAGCCGCGTCCGATAGCCGCTGTAATAGATAAAATATAGAGGAATTCCAATAGCCGCAATAGAATTTCGTTGCATGGTATAGAAAGCGGTTTTTAAGTACCGATTTTTAAAAGCTCTTTGTTTGTGCTTTGTACCTATGTCTATATGTATATGTGATATTGTAGCTGACCATGTTTTTTAATTAGGGTTCCGTACCCGAAGTGTAACCAACGGGACCCTATAACTAAGCCTCCGCTGTCCGAGCGTGCGATCATCTGTCTGTCTGTCAGCGGGCTGTATCTCATGATCAGTGGCGTGCCCATAATGAAATTGAGGCAAAGCCCAAAAGAACTGACGATACTTGGGGCACTAAGTTTCGCTCTCTGTTCTGAGTTCTGACATTGGTTTTTAATAACGCCGGTTTTATTTTCCTATTATTTAATTTAAATATGCCTAAATAAAAAAATACAAATAGTGATCATTAACTTTTCGTATTTTACACCCTTTACAAAATAAGTAAATGATATAAGAGCCATCTATTGACTTAAATGTAACAACTGAACTCTTCGAGTCAATTCGTAAGATTTCCCTCGCTTTTGCTACAGATGGCGCACAAATAATCAATTGGTTTCTAACTACAAATTATTAATGAAAATGTTTGGAATTACTCACAATGTAAACAGCCATAACTCTTCATTCTTCACTTCTTTACCACGGACAGATGACAAACAACAAAGCACACAGTAGGCATGGTATTACTAGATAGATTTAAAGATACATATCAGCAATAACATACCTCCAGTGGCTTTGATAAAAGCCGTTTGTTGTCAATTCGTTTGAGTAAATGATTTTGGTACATGCTTTTATTGTAACACTTCAATGTATAATTAAAATTACTTTAATTACTTTCTGTATTCTAAATCAAAAGCTCTATCTTTCTGTAAAAATGATTTTATTACATCAGCATAAAATGTTGGTGAACGTTTTAATTCTACCAACAGCTGTTTTTCTATGGCAATTGTCGATAATCCGGAAAGCCGCTCTTGCCTTGCATGCACTCCAAGCATTCTTATCATTAGAGAAAAATATGCAACGCCAACAGAAAAAATTGTTTAAATGAGAGCAGCCGACCAGACATTGAATACTGTACGCTGATCGACTAAAATGCCTATTATGGTTTTTAGCTTTATGAGAAATATTCAAATCAGGAGTAGGTTTTGGTGAAGTTACCAGATTGTATTACTTAAAGTATTTACCTTGCCCAGTACCGATTTCAAACACTTTAATCCATCACAAGGAACAATTGCATGCATTTCCGAATTCATTTTAGTGTAAATAAAACTATAATCACTACTAAGCAACGTTAATTACAGCAAAAACTAATCACAACACTTTAAATCACAAGAAATTGAAAAAATAAAATCACAAAAAAGAAATGCACCAGTAGTAATCTCTCAATACAAATCTGAACTGATTTTAAATCATCGTGTTTACTTCTAGCAAAATCTGCGCGAACAATATGCGCATCACACATTCACTCTCAAAGTTACACTGACTTACACGCACACATTCAAAAAAAAGCCTTGCTTTAAATTCGATACATATTTCGAATTGTACCTACGGACAAAAGGAACGATTTGCAAGGAGTGTAAGTGAGAGGTCAGAAGCCACATTAAAGCCAGTGAGTGTGACAGAGAAAGCGCTAGTAGCACAGAGCACTGGGTCACTACCGACTATTTGGCAACGTCGCGCGAATTTAAAATAATTTCTGTGGATTAATACAGTTGTGTGTAAAGCTGACAACCTCGCATCGCATTACGCTGCGTTTGCCGCGTTGTAGAATCAGCTGATGTTATTATGATGTTAGACGTGTAGGTACGTCTCGTATATTTAATTGATTTAACGCAAGCCAGGCTTTTGGGGTTCTATGGAAGTACCGCCACTGCTCATGATAGAGTCCGACTCTCACTTGGCCGGTTTTTGTTTATATGTATATATTCATCACATGTGTAGGTTTCGAAGATAATTCTGTTGCCTATACATATAATTCGAAACATACAAGTAGAGCCTAAATAATTAATTTGATTACAGCCTTTTAGCTTATTAAGCATAAAGTAGTAATCACGTTTATTACTGCAATTTTGAGCAATAAAATATACTAATATAACACTCTTCACGTTAATTGCTTCAGTAATTAATAAATCATAAACAATATGTTATAACGTCGGCGAACTTTCTCAATTTTCGACCTACAATTACTAAGGAGGTTCATTAATAACGATGAATATTTGATATTATTTTATTCGATACTTCTTGAAAGTACTAATTAAGGTAACTTTTACAGGTCTTTTTCTATTGTTCTCGTTTAAAATATTACGTTAGTAAAATGTTCTTTTTAGGGTTCCGTAGCCGAATGGCTAAAAACGGAACTCTTATAGATTCGCCATGTCTGTCTGTCTGTCCGTCTGTATGTCACTGCCACTTTATTCCGAAATTATTAGGACTACACAGTTGAAACTTGGTAGGTAGATGAATTCTGAGAACAACTTTACGATTTTTATACAAAAATAAAAAAATAAAGATCTATATTTTTTTATTTCTCGGCCCCATACATGGAACTGAAACTAAAAAAAACATCAAACTATAGATAGGTCTTTAAAAATGACATTGAGGTTCCTCCAACCATTCTTTCTCAAATTCAATCGTTTAAAAGATAGATACTTTCAAAGTGGTAAAATGTGTCCCCCCCCTCTAATTTCTAAAGTAAGAGGAGGACAATTCTTAAAAAATATAGGATTGTACAACGTAAAAAAACTTTCAACGAAAATTGGTTTGAATAAGATTTGATGTTTAGTTTTTGAGATATGGGACTTTTTCATTAAACTACAGCAATAACTTTGTTTTTCATTAACATACTATGCAAAACAAATTTAGTTTTGCTGTTAAATGTAATACAATACAACATAATATGAATGAGCCTTTTTTTTTTTTTAACCCACCCAGGGCAGAGCGGGAGGGACTGTTGGACTTGTACTGACTAAAATCAACGGTGTCCTTCAATAGCCCTTTATGTTCTAGGGTCACGGTAATCCTATAATTCCCGCGACCCCGGCAGGCTTTGGCCCTCTACTAGAGGGGGGCCCCGTCATTATGCTGACACCAGTGGCGTACTTCTCATACAAGCCGAAAAGCCTGGCTTGCCTAACGATAAATAAAAAAAAAAAAATAAAAAAAAAATAATTTAAAAAAAAAATTACTCTCCCTGATGCCGATGGGCCATCTATTTTTTATATTTTTAAATGTTTTTATATTGTTTTATAATGGAATATTTAAAATGTATTTAATGTGTTTAAAAATAACATTCTTACAAAAACAAAATAATACTTAGTAATTTTTTGTCAAACAATAATAACATTCGGTTTCCACACAACTATCAATCCATAACAGAAATTATTTTAAATTCGCGCGCTTAAATTCTGATATGCCGGCCGCGATACTCTGGCTCGCTCTAACACTATACAAAAGAAGAGTTGAAAAGTTGAAGTTTAGTGCGTAATACGGCCTACGGTCAGTGACCCAGTGCTAGCTAACGCTTGCTCTTTCACACCCACTGGCTTTTACGTGGCTTCTATGACCTCTCATGTTTCCTAGCAAAATGTGTCCGTTTTTGACAAAATTTTTATGTACTCATGTGAGAATTTGTATCGAGTTTAAAGCTAGGCTTTTCTTTGAATGTGTGCGTGTAAGTCTGTGTAAGTTTGAGAGAGAACGTGTGTGTTCGCGCCGATGATTTTGCGCGGCTATGCGTTTCGTGCGATTTTGATTTTGATACAAAGTACGTTTTCAAGTTAGTTCGTATTGTTTTGACCTAGGAATTATGCCAGTAGCACGCGTTAATTATTACGAATGAATGCTGTTTTGAAAATTTTGAGAACAATATTCTAAAGTTAGGTTTTGTTTTGTTATTGTAATTGTGTGAAAGTTATTAGCACGATGTGATTTATACCAATGATTTTGCAAGTTATTAATTGATTGTTATAAAGTGGTCTGTGAATGTGAATTCGGATATTACTGTCGAAAAGGTATGTAAATACGTTGAGTTAGCTCTTTACTTCACTGTTAAAGAAGTCCTAATGATAGTTTTTCTCGGCAATGTATTTTTGTCGCTTTTCGCAGATCATTTTGTAGTTATTTGATAAAGTTCTTCCAAATAAAGAACCATCATCGTAATATTATATCTCTTTGAAATAAGAAAATACGTAAATATGAGTTTAGGTACTTAAAGAGTTGTTCTGAAGAATAGAATCAGTAAATAAAATTGGCTATTATTTATTAGTGATTTATAATGATTTTGTGAGATCATTAATATTTATGTAATATCAAATATTATCATTTTAATCGACACTATATTGAATTAATAAAATAGTGTGTACGGCAATAAAATAACAAATTAATAGTGTAAATGCCATCTAGTGGCCATTTTGAATGAAATATTTTGCACGTCTGAATTGTAAACAGCGTAGCGAACTTACTTTGGTGTCACGATTCGTACGTATAGATGGCGCCTTTGTCAATTATGCAAGCGTATTAAGATATCGAGACTAGAAATTAATTGAAAAACTATTTATTTATTACTATTTATTTAACTATTAA
Source organism: Noctua comes (assembly GCA_963082995.1). NCBI lineage: Eukaryota > Metazoa > Arthropoda > Insecta > Lepidoptera > Noctuidae > Noctua > Noctua comes. Next base: position 8,062,600 of record OY720280.1, on the reverse strand, counting down.
TTTTTTTTTTTTTTTTTTATTAAGATATCGAGACTAGAAATTAATTGAAAAACTATAACTTATAAAATTGTATCCCAGAACATCGGTAGCTGACTAACTGGGCTTGCCTCCATTCTGACCTAGCGGCACGCCACTGGCTGACACTGTTCGAGGCGCGCTTGGAACACAACGCGCCGTCGACCCGGGCATGGTCCATGGTCGGACAGCGAGTCGCCCATTACTCGCCGCCCGCATGCCCGCGCTTACGGTGGCGGAGATCGTCTGCCGACGTCCGGCGCCGTGGGCGTCTACCACTGATATGAATGAGCCTTCAAAATATTTGTATTACATTGTTTGGTGCTACGGAACCCTGTGTGCTTGTGAGTACGACTCGCACTTGGCTAGTTTTTTGTTTTACGTAAAACAAGTTCAAATTACTTTCACTAGTTTTAATGAACATACAATTAACATGTTGGCCATACATTAGATACATTTATCATAAAGCTTTTAAACCTCATACAGTGAACAGGTGTAGAGGATTATCTCTTACATAAAACTCATTTACAAAGTTCTCTAGTTTGAAAGGAAAATGCCTTTAAATACTAAAAGCTTACTCAGAAAAGCTTGTAAGTACGTGTACTACGCAGGGTGTGGGAACTGTTGGTACGAAGAGATCTACCATGAAACTATACCTTATCAGCTGTACAAAATAATCACCTTCTCTATCTACACTGCAATGATTTTCCTTGAACACGTAGCAGCATTGTTCGGGATTTTCCCTGAAATGGAAAGAAACTCATCGGTGATGTTTGCCGCCATTCACAACATTGTTCTTACTAAGATGCTTCTGATCTTGTATCACAAAACTTCAATAAAGAAATTGAACTACGAGATGGCTACTGTTGGTGCGAAGTTTGAACAGGATCACGTTATGAAGAAACAATACCGAAAAGTGACAGTTGGTGTAAGGTTGTACGTCATTTCCGTGTACGTGGCTCTTGGTGCGTATGGGATAGAGAGCGCGAGGTCGATCGTGGAAGGTACGATTCAGACCCTGTACATATTTTCAACTACTTTATTTACCGATCTACCTGCCTGGCTCTTTTACTGGCTTGTAAAGAAAATTTCATATGCATTTTTTTCTACTACTAATATTTTACTCTTCTTGCTACGTTTAGTTAAGTTATGCGTATTTACTAGTCCCTGCCCTTCATCATCTTTGTTATTAGTATGCAGCCGGCTTAAAGTCACGTTCATGGTTATCATCCGGATGCCAGATCAACGATAATCATAAATTCATTATTTTATCTTTTCCTTTTCAGGGACCCCTTTTTATACTGTGGTCACATATTTACCGGTTTACGATGACAATTCAGTCGAGGCATTGATTTTTCGGATATTCTTCTACATAACATGGCTGTACATGATGTTGCCAATGATGTCGGCCGACTGCTTGCCAATCACGCACTTGATCACGCTGACTCACAAGTTTATTACTCTTCGCCATCATTTTGAACGGACACGGAACCAGTTTGAAGGGGATATAAAAGTAATGAACAAAAGACAAGCTATAGACAAACTAAAAGCTGGATGTTTGGAAGGTATTCGGATGCATCAGAAACTTCTGTAGTAAGTTCTTAAGTTCTTTTGTTTAACTTTTGTTATTGTATTATTCAGCGCACCTTATTGTTCGCCGACAAGAAATAAACAGGATTTACGGACAACGTAATGAATGAGTCTAGGATAGAATTGTATCTTTGTTTTCATGTAGTATATTTTGTCGATACAATAAATATTTCTAGAAGCTGGCATAAAACGAAATGGGTCGAAAACGCAAAATACTTTACAAAATTATGTAATTATTAATATTCCAATGAAGCGGAATAGTGTTATGAAAAACTGGCAAAGCTAAATTGGATAGTTTCGGGAGGTACCTGTGTCATATGGGGAAGGAGGAAACGCCTGGGTGTCACCACTGCGAGGACCGCCCGGAGGACACGGTGGAGCGGCGATAGGCGGAGACCTCTCGCGCCCGGCATTGGTCGAGGCCATGCTGCGGGGCGAGACGGAGTGGGAAGCGGTCGCCTCCTTCTGCGAAGCAGTCATGCTCGCGAAGGAGGAGGCGGGCCGCGTGAGGGAGAGGACAGCGTCCTCCCTCCACACCAGCCGCAGTGGTAGACGCCCACGGCGCCGGACGTTGGCAGACGATCTCCGGCCACCGTAGGCGCGGGCATGTGGGCGGCGAGTAATGGGCGATTCGCTGTCCGACCATGGACCATGCCCGGGTCGTCGGCGCGTTGTGTTCCACGCGCACCTCAAAGAGTGTCAGCATAATGACGGGGCCCCCCTCTAGAGGGCCAAAGCCTGCCGGGGTCGCGGGACTCATAGAATTACCGTGACCCTGGAACATAAAGGGCTACTGAAGGACACCGTGGATTTTAGTCAGTACAAGTCTGACAGTCCCTCCCGCTCTGCCCTGGGTGGGAGGACTCATTTGATGATTTTACCACGTTAAAAAAAAAAAAAAAAAGCTAAATTGGATAAATTGCTTTCGGAAAAATCACGTTAATTTAATTCGAAATAAAAACTGTTATAACAAAAATAAAAAGACCTAGCCATTGGCCAACCAATATCGAGGGAATTGTTTGTTTTTTCGTGCAAATTGATAATTGTCAAATTGTCAATTTGTTAGCCAAGAGTTTTTTTTGTAGAAGTAAACACTTCATGTAAGTTTTTTGTTTAGTTTAACCGACGAGATACATCGTGTTTTCGGAATGATAATGTCATTCCAAGTGTGCGAAAGTTCCGCCGTCGCCGTGTTACTTTTGCTGCGTTTAGCGGTACGTAATTTTATTTTGTTGTGTTTGTATAAGTTGTTGCTTGCTTGTTGTTGGTCTCATATGGGTGAATATCAACAAAGTTCATTTTTTGTCAATTTTGGTGGCTCAATTTTTTCTTTAGTTTTCGTGAATAATAACGATCTGGTATAAGAATAGAATGTCCAAGCTTGAAGGATCTTCATGAGGTCTCAGAATATCTCCATAACTTTTTGAGATATTTTAGTTCAAAGTCTAGTGTGGCCACCAAAATTGAAAATCAGCCACCAAAATCGAAAGTACCCACCAAAATTGAAAATCAGTGACACCAAAATTGAATTTCTCCGTCAGAAACCTCAATCTCACTCATAAAGCTCAATGTGATTAATCTCACAAATTCTCGGGAAGTATCAATAACTTTTATCGGTTAATAAAACTCTCTTTTGTTAAAAATAGGATAGATTCCGAGGTCTGGTCCTAAAGTCGGACTGACATGGTAGCGTTTTTGTTGGGGAGACTGCAGTACAATCCAAGTCTCGATCGAATCGAAGGCTTTCTCGTAGTCCACAAACACTAAACGGAGAGGCAGCTCTTCGGTCTCCTGTATAACCTGCCGCAGCGTATGTATGTGGTGTACGGTGCTAAAGCCATTATGGAATCCGGCTGGTTCGGGATGATTCTTGAAAACAACTTGTAGACATAGCTTAGAAGTGAGATGGGCCTATAATTCTTCAGCCGGGTATTGTAGCCTTTTTTGAAGAAGAGTACCACCATACCCCTGCACCATGCCTGTGGGGTTTTCCCCTCGGGTATGACGGAATCAAATAGCTTTCGAAGGGCTTTAAGTACCGGTTTTCCACCCGCCTTTAGGATTTCGGCCGTAATTCCGTCATCACCCGGTACTTTGTTGTTTTTAAGCTGTTCCAGAGCCATCCTAATCTCGTTCATCCAGATCTCGTCCGGGTTGTCTTCGGTATAGTGTCGGGTCAGTCTAGCTCTTGGGTCATTTGCTAAATTTACAACGGGTTTACTGGTTGAAGGGTATAACTGCCCATAGAATCTCTCGATCTCCCTCAGTAGCTCCGGTTTGGCGGATACGATCCTGCCATGGTCGGTCTTCAGTTTCGTGAGCTGGCTCTGCCCAATAGCCAGATCTCTTGCAAATGCCTTGGAGCCGCTCAATTGCATCTTTAATATGCTGGATTTAAAGGTCCGTCTATTGAGCAGCCGGTATTTCCACGCCTCGTCTGAAGACATGCTCATGCAGGAGCGGCGTGAGATGATCCTGCAGGATCATCTCACGCCGCTCCTGCATGAGCTTGAGAGTATGATCAGAGAGTTTTTTGTTCTTATGTGCACGACGTGTCTTGAAGAACTTAGACCCGTATGGACAGTTTCCACGAACTTATCGTTGTATTCGTCCAATGAGCTTCTTAGGCACTCGAAACGAGTCTGGAGTTCAAGCTTTTGAGATTGCAGCAGCTCTCGGGGTTTTGAATTTGGATCTGTGCTGGACAGAGCGTAGACTTCATCAGTCGAGACTTTTCAAGCTTAATATTGATGTTCAATGTGCCTCTTACTATGCCTTGATCGCTTCCGGTTTTCGACGAATTGATCGTAGAGACAACATTGAACATAATACGCTTCTTGGTTGACATGATGAAGTCAATCTCATTTGAAGTTGCACCATCGGGGCTCTGGCAGGTCCACATTCTGTGCTCACGCTTTCTGAAGAAGGAGTTCATCCTCCTTCTCCATAAAACTAGCCAGTTGGTGACCCCGGTGGTTCCAACGTCCAACCCCAAATTGCCTAGTTTCGCGTTGAAGTCCTCAATGACAACGGTGAAGTGCTTTTAAGCAGCCTCTCTTCGCTGGTCTGTTTTGGCATTCTAAAAGGCAACAAAATAAATATATATGAATAAGAAACTTGGTCATTAGTATGCAACCCTTATAATAATAGGTTTTACTAACTGCCAAGTACATAAAATGTATTTGTTTGCTAATCCAACTGTCTTGCAACGTAAAAACTAGCTATATAGGTAATAACAATACATATACAGTACATAATTCAAATCTGGTGGGTCATTTTCAATTTTGGTGGCGTGAAAACGCCACCAAAACCACCAAAATTGAGCCACCAAAATTGGAACCAGGCATAAAAAAACTCTTAAAAAATAAGGGTTTTAAGTTAAAATTAAATTAATGTCATTGATTTATGGGTCACCCAAATCATTAGCTATAGCATGTAGCTTACTATTATAACACTTTAAAATCAACAGTAAATCGATCCACCAAAAATTGAACAATTCTTGTCCCCCGTTCCGCCCAAGGCGAGTACTTATGTTTTTGGAGGGTAATCACCGCACTAATCACACACCTGACACTAATCGCACTAATGGCACGACTGATAGATGCGAAATAAATAACGCGATTGATCGCACACGCACGAAACTTCATGTTATAGTAAGTTGAAAAAGTGCCAGAAAAATTTTGATTTTTGCTTGGACAAACTTTGATCGAGTGTCCTGTGCTCTTATATAAGATTTTATAACATGGTTTACTTGTTTTTAGATAATTTGACTAATGCATATACTAACAAAATTGTTTATTTTTTATTGTACCTCAAATTGTTACTTTGGTGAACGCAATTACATCAAAAAATGGAACTGGGACAAGCCACCAAACTTGAATTTGAAGGCGATTTTTTTTTTCCCTGATTATTTATATACACTTATAAAAAAATAAATGTGGCCCTAATTGAACCAAGTTACGTAGTTCACTACAAAAAAAAATCAGAAACATCCTATCATTTTACACCTCGATTCTCAACGTGGACACGTAAAATTTGCTGATTTGATATTCACCCATATTCATTAACTCAGTTTCAGTATTTGTCGCATTACTCTGATTTTTAAATTGTAACATTGTTTTGTAACCCGTGTATTTTATTGTGAACTTACGAACTCGAGAAACAATTCTTAGGAATGAATTAATAATTAAAAGCACCAATCCTTTATTTGATAATGATGTATCAAGTAAAGAATTGGTGCTTATTGATATCATTTTTTTTACTTACAGTTGTCTCCACATCGGGATTTGACGAATGCCTTCATGACGTATACGTTCATCTGTTCTCTCTTTTTATTGCTGGCACTTAATTTGTGGAACGCAGGAGAAGTTACTTATCAGGTAAATATTTATTTATTTATTCCAAAACCTTTTCTAACATACTATAAAATATGCTCGACGGATAACAACAGCAATATAAATCTTCTGTATTTAGGCGTCCCGCAGGGTCTTATATTGGGCACCACTTTACCTACTACATCAGAAAGGTTTATTGTAAGTATACAAAGGTTTATTCCAACACGAGAGCTGTATCCTGTCGATTTTAGCCGGACTATTGACTCGATACGAAATGGGTACGAATACATGCCCTGAATATTAATGAATTAGAAACAGCTTATAGCGTAGAAACGTTTGGGGTAACGAATAACGATCTTAGTCTGCAGTAATCTCTTGTAAATCAATCTCTTCTATTAAATATACGTTTCCATTCAGGACTTTGTATTCATTCGTTTTAGTGCAAGGTATACTTATTTTAGTGTAACAAACAAAACTATTTTTTTTTCGGTTGACTACTGTATAATTTTAGTTTTTTTTAAGTCTGATAGTATCAAGACAGTCTCCAAATAAAATTCAATAACTGCTACGTTGGAAACACTGTCGACAAGACGAGAAAATTTCGAAATCATGTAGAACATATTTTACAAAAATTACAATGCATCGTGTAGTCTCGGGACGTTAACCGGTTCAAGATTAAAAAAATAAGACTAAAAAACTTTTATTAGTAAACAGGTCTCACACGGTGTGTGAGATGTTACAGTATTCTTAGTTAGATTCTCTATGTTTTTCCGTGAAGCGTACAAATATGAAAAAATATATGAATTAAATTAAAAACAATTTATCAGTAAGTCTTCCATGCAATCATTATCTTATGAAGTTATTACTTATGAAGAACTGGAAGTTTAGATTACTTTAAAATATCCATTACAGTTTAAAGTAACATTAAATCTATTTATATAAAATAGTAAACTGACTGACTGACTGACTGGGTGATATATCAACACACAGCCCAAACCTCTGGTCCTAGAGACATGAAACTTGGAGGGTGTGTTCTTTGTGAAGAGAAGGTCTCCACTAAGAAAGGATTTTTGGGAATTCCACCCCTAAAGGGGTAAAATAGGGGATGGAAGTTTGTATGAAAGTCTGTCAGTGTTGAAGTTAGGATCTTCAAATTTTGTGTTTAGGCTGACGATTGAAAATTAATTTATACGTATCTCGGCGTTTGTGATAATTCTACCCCCGAAGGGTTAAAAAGGGGGTGAAGGTAAGTAATCGGATATTTACGACATACACGCGGGCGAAGCCGCGGGTAAAAGCTAGTGCAAAAATAAACTGACAATTAATTAAAAAATATTAAAAATCAATTAATTAGCAAAAGTTAATATACTTCAAGAGTAGATGTCCTGTAATAAAAAAAAAACAATTAAACAGAGCTCAATATAAAATATAATTAAATAATAGATGTCAAATACTAGAACATAGACAACAGAGGTCAGAAAAAGGATGTCAAAGATTCAATAATATTTCTTCATAAAAATAAACAAATATTATCAAAATACACAATTGGATGTCAAAACAATAAATTGGCATAGTAAAAAAATAAACAACTAAACAGACATGTTAGGCATTGCGACATGAAAGTTCTTTAAATGTTTTTTAAGTAGGTGTTATTTCATATTTTAGTTGATTCTATTATGGTCATAAGTAGTTGGTGCCATACAAAAACACTATTATGCATCAGAGCTGTTTTGGACTGTCTGGAGCACAACATATTGACGTGTCGTGGACTCCGTTATTTTTGTCAGATAGCTTGGGAAATAAATTTGGGTTGGTTTTAAAGAATACTGCGACTTCGAATATGTACATACAGGGTAGTCTCAGTATTTTACATTTAATGAAACTACATTTTAAACCAAACATTGCCCTGATGCAGTTTTAGGTCATTTATTTAAAGTATAAATAGAGGCGGGCCAAGCATGCTCCCCTGCGGCACACCATATTTGATTGTTTTATCACGTGACCGATAGACTCTTTCGTTCTTTGTTTTTTGATCCACTTGTGTAATTTACACATATTGTTTTCGATTTTTCAGATAACTAGATAAGTATTGCCTCTTATTCCGTACGTATCTAATTTATTAAGTAATATATTGTGATTTACGTAGTCAAAGGCTTGACTCATATCACAGTAAATTGAATATACCGGTATATTTCGGTCAACATTATTTAAAAAGTCATAAAGGGTGTAAATAGACCCATAACCGAAAGGCACTTGTTCTCCCCGTCTTTACGATCATTTTTTGTTCTAGACCATACCTGGGAACCTTCTAGTTACGGAGATATTGGGGGTCAAATTTCCAACTTTTTCACAAGTTTTTTTTTAAATACATATTTATAATGTAAGATATTTACTTTACACACCTCCACGACCCTCGTACTATTCAATCCAACCATCAGCACAATGCTTTGAGTGTTTTCCATCGAGTCCTACCGTAAAAAGTGATTTTTCACCCCAAAAAAAAAGTCGATTCCCAGCAATAATTTTTGCGTAAAGTTACTTAGTTTGATGTACAGAATGCTTGGTTGAGGGCTATGTGAAGGGTCTGTTTACACCCTGTATATATTAATGGTTTAGTTTTTCCTAAAACCTCTTTGTTCTTCAGTCGATATGTCTTGCTGTACCAAATATTTATGAATTTGTTCATAAATGTATTTTTCAAATATCTTAGAAAATATAGGAACAAGTGCGATCGGCCTGTACGATTCCGTTTTTATCTCGATCGTTTTTTTTAGTGAGTGGTCTTTAGTTTGGTCGGAAATATACCCCGGGATATGCATTAATTAATTATGTGACTTAAATGGCTAGTAATGCTGTCTGACACATAACTTATTGTTTCTGTGGATATACCGTCATTGTTACGGGCTCAAAACACACAAACTGAAGTCACGCAAAGTTACAATAACTACTGCAAGGAATTTTTGTGTGCACTCTAGGGGTAACGCGTGAGCCAGATGCATTTGTTCATCTCGCCTCGTCGCCTTTTGAGTTGCTTGCTTGCTTCTTTTAAAGATTAAACAGACAGTTATTTTTAGTCTGACAGTTTTCTGTCAGAGTAAAAATAAGACCCCCTATTTTCGGACAAAATCCGATGCGAGAAGAGGAATAAAACTGTAAAAGAACAGTACTGTACAGTAACTACATATTTTTCTAACGTTTTAAACTTGCTGGGAGATCTACATCAGTGATTATATTTCTGTTGTCCAGGCATCCTTGTTGTCAAGTGCTATGTTCTACAACTTTGGCTGGCATCTCTGTGAGCTAGAAAAGGATTCTCACCGAGAGATTCGACGTCTGACCCTCATTGGCTGTATGCAGGCGCAAAAGCCACTCATCATCAAAGCGTTTGGGATGCAGGATTTGTCTTATGGAACATTCATTTCGGTAAGTTTTCCATACCATTATTTCAAATTCAAAAGTACTTCTGTCTGTTCCCTTTTCACGCCTTAACGCCTGATCGGGTTTTGATAAAGTTTAGCACGCAAATAGATCATAGCCCCGGTTAGAATATAGGATACTTTTTATCCCGGTATTACATTTCTGTTTCATAATTTACGTAATTCTAAAGACAGTCTAAAGTATAATATTAGCCTTGCCTGAAATAATGTTAATGTTCAAACATATTTGATTAAATTGAAGTATTTTACAAGGTTGGCAGATGATGTTTATTTGGCAATAATATTTCACAGAATGAAACAATAAATATGTTAAGCAAATGATTTTTTACGAGCTCTCGAGAGTTGAAATGACGAGAAATTACGAGGTGTTCCCCGAAATAGCCATTAAATTTTCACGTTTCCCATTGCAGGTAGCAAGAATGACGTACTCGGTATTCGCGGTGTTTTACCAAAGACGCGAGTAATGCTATTTTAAGCAGGAGGTAATTATGCGGAACCGTCAAATTGCGTAGATTTTTATTTTAAACCGAAAAAAAGTGTTACTATAAATACGTTGTGTTTTGTAATCATACCTGTTAACATAAAGTATATTTTCACCTCAATTGACTGTATTTTAATCAAGCCGTGACGAAAGTCAAATAAGTCCAAAACAAGCGTTTGTTAACACCATTTAGTTCTTCAGGCAATTGAAACAAATAGTCCACAGCCCTTAAACTGACTATTTAACACGTTAGAGGGCGTTACGGAGCCTGAAAATTAGTATTCCCTTCTCAAAGGGTCCTTTATGCCGTAGAAAGTTTCGATAAATCCTCACACACGGACCTTCGGGCATTTCTAACGACAGCCGACGTATAACTTGGGTAGCCGTACGAAAAGATTGCATGCTTAATGTTTTTAAATTAGTTTAAATTCCATTAGTTTTGGTGAGCAGTGAACTCTACTCTTGTACGTGCTTATTAGGACCACAATGAAATATTAATTTATTGGTAATATCCGAATAATTGTGACCTGAAGGTATTTCAGTGTTAACATGACAGGGTATCTGACAAATGTTTTGATATCACAATTAAATTATAGGTTAGCCTAATTATATGTTACGGTATTGTCATTAAACTAATAAATGGTCGTTTATGTGTTTGTCGTTAACATAAATCATTCTCACTGACGTGAAGTGAAAATATTCCGCTGGTCAGAGTTGTAAAAGTCAATGACCATTAAATAGTTGACTATTATGTAGGTGCTGAAATATATTCGTATGACCAATGTACGGGTACCTACTGATCCATACATTGTATCACAATATGATAGTTATTATTTTAACTTGACTATAGACACGGGTGTTAGATTCGCCACCAAAATTACAATTTAATTATTCAAACAATAGATACCAACATGGTTAAATACGAGGTCAAAGTTAGTTACAAATCCAAATAACGTGTTTCATAATCAAAGTTCAATTCGATGAGGTAATTGTTTGTTTAAATCAATTAGGCCGTCTGCACGTTCAGTTAAATCCATTGAAAACGCGTGTTCGTATAAATATCCAAATAGGTTTATTTTCCGCACGCCCTGTTTGATCCGCATAGGAGCAAATAGTGCGGGTCCACATGGCGTGCATAGTCGGCTTAGCCGCGTCCGATAGCCGCTGTAATAGATAAAATATAGAGGAATTCCAATAGCCGCAATAGAATTTCGTTGCATGGTATAGAAAGCGGTTTTTAAATACCGTTTTTTAAAAGGTCTTTGTTTGTTTTTTGTACCTATGTATATCTATGTGATATTGTAGTTCGTCATGTTTCTTAAAATGAAAATCTTTCGGCTCTAATAGTGAGAATGTAGGACATGATAAATAAGAATCAAACAATAAAACTAATGAGATCTTGAAAGACTCTGCGTAAAATTTAAACAATATTTGACTTGAAACAAGGAAGCGCTGTCTCAAATGAATGAAAAGAACTGCAATTATTACGGTTCTTTCTCGGAAAAATATGAAAAACAAGTCTAAAGCAGAACATTACTCTTTGCACGTGGGTGTCATTAAACTTCGACTAAGACATAATGTTGAAAGGAAGGACAGTTTCTTCTGCAGACTAAAGTGAGTTTGTGTGTCTGGCAGTAAATATGCCATATTGATATTCAGCCCGGAGTCTGGATTTGTGCCTGGTTCATGGCAATAGGCTCGCCCTTTTTACATTGAACTTTAACATAACTGTCGAAATGTAGGTGTAGCTACTGAGGCACACCTCTGCCTAACCCTTCGGGGATTACAAGCGTGATGTTATGTTACGAGATTTAGATCGGATGCGTAGATTATTGTGTGCCAGTCTTTCTAAAGCTTGGTGCGTTATACTTTATGGTGGCTGTACGAGTGTACACTCTCGGCCGAGAGCTCTCATTATATCTCTTCCGAAACCTCACGCAATACACCGACAAGGGACGGAGAGAAAGCGAAGTTTTATATATTTAAAAGGCATCTTGCCCGTCATCCTAAGAGGTTGTCGTCTGCTTAACAGGACTATCTTGTGGGTGCCTTGAGAGTTAGGCCTCCAGCCAGGGAAGGAACTACTATCTACACTCTGGCACTCGCTCTGTCTCGGAGTGTCTCGTCGAGAGTGTACAGCCGCCTGTACCACTCTTCTAAAAAATAAACTACTTGTGTTTTACTCTGCGCAACTGCACGCCCACCTAAAGATTAGCATCGTGAAAGCTAGTCTCGTTGGTAACATAGTTTTCAATATAGCGCCACTTGAAAACTGGGTCTAACACCAATAAAGGCGCTAAAGCTGTTTACAGTCTCTTCCCAAACACAGTTTTGTAATCCTTGCCGGGTTCGCTTGCTTGTCCTGAATACAAATCAGGTAAAGGGTAAAGGTGTATTATTGGTCAGGCAGATTTCCTCGTACGTGATCAGGGGCCTTAATATAGTGGCGAATACTAAGTGTTTTTCCATGTGAGCTTACTACAGTAACGATACTTAGAGGTTTCGTAACGGTTCAATTAAAAGACCCTACGCTTTATTGCAGGTGTTAATGTGGGTCGCTTGCGAGGGTCGTTACTTGCTTTATTTAAGTAGGTGAATTTATTTTACAGAAGGAAAGTGCCTCGGTGCGGGAGTTTCACACTTTGAGAATATTAAACGTTTAGTCGGAGAACCTTTATGGGCTTGTAATAAGTGCCTGCAGGTAATTGCAATTTCGAAGCAAATATAGGAAAGAAAGTGTTAATGTTAGGGCATGGGAATGCAATTCTACGGCCGCTTACAACCAACACAACCCAACTGCAACCCAACTGCTCTCTCCAATTACATTTTAATTATTTTATGTCGGAAAGGTAAATATCGTAACAGACTTAAACTCATTCGATTGTTTGTGAAGGACGCTTCGAATTCCACGTTTATAAATAGGGTAGCTATCTTTTTTACTGTACATAAGTACTTACAAACAAATTCCTTAAACTGGGATTTAAAGAATTTTTTTTCAATGGAAGTGATTAGATTTTGTTGTGTTTTTCGGGATACACATTTCACGAGAATTTCCCCTCTACACAAAAATCGCAATATATATGTCTTGTCAGAACAGTTATAGCAATCAATCAATTTCTAGCCACGGCACGTGTAAACATCGGCAACACTCGTTTTGTTTGTTATGTAATGAAACGTCTCGCTCTGAACGGAAATATCTGTTCACCTTGGATAGATGAGTCTCAACGGACTTGATTGAGTTAATTTTTGAGCTACAACTGTCTGGTGGGTAAAACAAATATCAACTTAAAAACATTTTTTTTAAGGTAACAAAGCATACTCATCGTCTTCATCTGTCGAGTCTTTTCCCAACTATGTTGGGGTCGGCTTCCAGTCTAACCGGATGTAGCTGAATACCAGTATTTTACATGGAGCGACTTTCTATCTGACCTCCGCCACCCGGTTAGTACTGGGTAATACGATACCCCTTGGTAAGACTGGTTGTCAGACTTTCAGGCCACTGAACAAAGCATACTATTTATTATTATGACTAGTTTAAGTCTCACCCTCGTAGAGATCGAAAATTCACCCAAGGGAACGTGCAGTCGGAATAAAAAGTCCCTAGTATATGTGCTAAATTCCATCGCAATCTGTTTAGCCGTTAAGTCGTGAAGGCATGTGAATAACAAACAAATAATCAAAGAAGTGAACTCAGTTTCATATTTATGATACTAGTTGAAAGGACGGAATGAAATGGATTATAAAGAAACGTTATTATAATAATCTTTTAGGATGAAAGCCGGAGCGGCTTCACAGAAAAGCAAGTCGTGAAATAAAGTCAACCTAAAATGGATCCAATTGAGTGTAAGAAAACAATGAATATAATATAGACCCTCTGAAGAAAAATACACCTTTATTTATGTAACCTACATTTTTATAAAAGTGTTATCGTACGTAAATGATATATTTTTTCCTTTGCTCGTCTCCGTGTTAACAAGACAGCTGACATTGAGTATTTTGATCTACTAAGCGATATACATATAGGGACGATACACACGACCGTATCTCTGGTATTGATATCAGTATGAATTATGTAAATATCATGTTTATTTTGGAACGGTTTATACATGTTTACCAGCTTTAATTTTGCGTGTATACAACATAATAAACACAACGCCTGTATTTCCTCGAATGGTTAGACAGAGGTGTACCTCATAGTACACCATTTTGCCATTTCGCTAGTTATGTTTAAGTCCCATATTACATGGGGGCGAGCCTATTGCAATCAACGGGTCTCAAATACAGACTTCGGTCTGCTACAAAAAAAATCCTAATAGTAAAACTTACCACTTCGCCCGACACGGGAATTAAACTCAGTACCTCTTGCTTACAAGTAACGCTGGCGCCAATAGACCGACGAGACGGTGCAGTTTTACGCATACCTATGTGTATAGAACATACATTATGTATGCGTGATTTTAGTCAAGTTTATAGTTTCGAAGATAATTCTATTACCTACATAATTCGAAACATACAAGTAGAACCTAAATTATTAATTTGATCACAGCCTTTTAGCTTATTAAGCATAAAGTAGCAATCACGTTTATTACTGCAATGTCGAGCAATAAAATATACTAATATAACACTCTTCACGTTAATTGCTTCAGTAGTTAATAAATCATAAACAATATGTTATAACGTCGGCGAACTTTCTCAATTTTCGACTTACAATTACTAAGGAGGTTCATTAATAACGATGAATATTTGATTTTTTTTTTATTCGATACCTCTTGAAAGTAATTAAGGTAACTTTTACACGTCTTTTTCTATTGTTCTCGTTTAAAATATTACGTTAGTAACATGTTCTTTTATGTTTTACGTAAAACAAGTTCAAATTACTTTAATTAGTTTAATGAACGTACAATTAACATGTTGGCCATACATTAGATACATTTATCATAAAGCTTTTAAACCTCATACAGTGAACAGGTGTAGAGGATTATCTCTTACATAAAACTCATTTACAAACTTCTCTAGTTTGAAAGGAAAATGCCTTTAAATACTAAAAGCTTACTCAGAAAACTTTGTAAGTACGTGTACTACGCAGGGTGTGGGAACTGTTGGTACGAAGAGATCTACCATGAAACTATACCTTATCAGCTGTACAAAATAATCACCTTCTCTATCTACACTACAATGATTTTTCTCGAAAACGTAGCAGCATTTTTCGGGATTTTCCCTGAAGTGGAAAAGAACTCATCGGTGATGTTTGCCGCCATTCACAACATTGTTCTCACTAAGATGTTTCTGATCTTGTATCATAAAACTACAATAAAGAAATTAAACTTCGAAATGGCTACTGTTGGTGCGAAGTTTGAACGGGATCATGTTATGAAGAGGCAATACCGAAAAGTGACAGTTGGTATATGGTTGTACGTCATTTCCGTGTACCTTTCTCTTGGTGCGTATGGGTTCGAAAGCGCGAGGAGGTCGATCGTGGAAGGTACGTTTCAGACCCTGTACATATTTTCAACTACTTTATTTACCGATCTACCTGCCTGGCTCTTTTACTGGCTTGTAAAGAAAATATCATATGCATTTTTTTCTACTACTAATATTTTACCCTTCATGCTACGTTTTGTTAAGTTATGCGTATTTACTAGTCCCTGCCCTTCATCACCCTTGTTAGTAGTATGCAGCCGGCTTAAAGTCACGTTCATGGTATCATCCGGGTAGCCAGATCAACGATAATCATAAATTCTTTATTTTATCTTTTCCTTTTCAGGGACCCCTTTTTATACTGTGGTCACATATTTACCGGTTTACGATGACAATTCAGTCGTGGCATTGATTTTCCGGATATTCTTCTACATAACATGGCTGTACATGATGTTGCCAATGATGTCGGCCGACTGCTTGCCAATCACGCACTTGATCACGCTGACTTACAAGTTTATTACTCTTCGCCATCATTTTGAACGGACACGGAGCCAGTTTGAAAGGGATATAAAAGTAATGAACAAAAGACAAGCTATAGACAAACTAAAAGCTGGATGTTTGGAAGGTATTCGGATGCATCAGAAACTTCTTTAGTAAGTTCTTTTGTTTAACTTTTGTTATTGCATTATTCAGCGCACCTTATTGTTCGCCGACAAGAAATAAACAGGATTTACGGACAACGTAATGAATGAGTCTAGGATAGAATTGTATCTTTGTTTTCATGTAGTATATTTTGTCGATACAATAAATATTTCTAGAAACTGGCATAAAACGAAATGGGTCGAAAACGCAAAATACTTTACAAAATTATGTAATAATATTCCAATGAAGCGGAATAGTGTTATGAAGAAACTGGCAAAGCTAAATTGGATAAATTGCTTTCGGAAAAATCGCGTTCATTTAATTCTAAATAAACAGCACACCTGGCTCTGTAAACGAGAGTAATGAAACTGTTATAACAAAAATAAAAAGACCATTGGCCATTTTTACCATCAGCAATATCCAGGGAATTATATGTTATTTCGTGCAAATTGACAATTTGACGTTAGCCGAGAGTTTTTTTTTTTGTAGAAGTAAAGACTTCATGTAAGTTCTTTGTTTAGTTTAGCCGACGAGATACATCGTGTTTTTGGGATAATAATGTCACTCCAAGTGTGCGAAAGTTCCGCCGTCGCTGTGTTACTTTTGCTGCGTTTAGCGGTACGTAAAACCTTTTAGGTATTTCTTTCATATTTTTCACAGAAATATTACTTTTTAGTTTTGTAGTAGTTGCTTGTTTGTCTTTTTTCATATTCATCAACTCGGTTTAGCGAAGTGGAAAGTCAAATGTACAAACTGGTTTTTGAAATTGTAAAATTTAAAATTGTTTTGTAATCTATTTTATTGTGAAGCTATGAATTCGAGAAACAATTGTTAGGAATGAATTAATAATTAAAAGCACCAATCCTTTAGTTGTTACATCATATTGATTTCATTTTTATTACTTACAGTTGTCTCCTAATCTTGACCTGACGAATGCCTTCATGACGTATACGTTCGTCGGTTCTCTCTTTTTATTGTTGGCACTTAATTTGTGGAACGCAGGGGAAGTTACTTATCAGGTAAATAATGATTTATTTATTCTATAACCTTTCTAACATACTTTAAAATATGCTCGACGGATAACGACAGCAATATAAATCTTCTGTATTTAGCCGTCCCGCAGGGTCTTATATTGGGCACCACTTTACCTACTACATCAGAAAGGTTTATTGTAAGTATACAAAGGTTTGTCCCAACACGAGAGCTTTATCCTGTCGATTTTAGCCGACTATTGACTCGATACGAAATGGGTACGAATACATGCCCTGAATATTATATGAATTAGAAATAGCTTTCAGCGTAGAAACGTTTGGGGTAACGAATAATGACCTCAGTCTGCAGTAATCTCTTGTAAATTAACCTCTTCTATTAAATGTACGTTTCCATTTAGGACTTTGTATTCATTAGTTTTAGTGCAAGGTATTCTTATTTTTAGTGTTACAAACAAAACATTTTTTTCGGTTGATCATGATTACTGCATAATTGTAGTTTTTTTTAAGTCTGATAGTATCAAGACAGTCTCGAAATAAAAATGCAATAACTCTTACGTTGAAAACACTGACGACAAGACGAGACAATTTTAAAATCGTGTAGAACATATTTTACAAAAATTACTATGCATCGTGCAGTCTCGAGACGTTAACCGGTTCAAAACACACAAACTGAAGTCACGCAAAGTTACAATAAGTACTGCAAGGATTTTTGTGTGCACGTTGGCTTGTGATGTCTCTTGGGGTAACACGTGAGCCACATGCATCTGTTCATCTCGCCTCGTCGCCTCTTGAGTCTTACTTTTTTTTTATAAATTATACAGACAGATTTTTTTATGTCAGAGTAAAAATAGAACCCCTTTTTTACTATGGTTTTTTTAAACTTTGTCTTAAATCAATGGGACTTAAACATAACTGGCAAAATGTGGGTTTACTATGAGGTAACCTCAGGTTATCCTACTTAAAATGTAGCTGTTAATAAAACTGTGTATATGCCAGACCTTGTCTCCTGCCCGTCGTGCACAACAAATTTCACCCTCCAGGACTTGAATGGGGTAAACGACAGAGGTGTGTTTGTAGCAGGTCGCTACGCACATCATCGATGCGAGAAGAAGAAGAAGAATAAAACTGTTAAAGAACAGTAAACTACATAATTATTTTCTAACGTTTTCAACTTGCTGGTAGACCTGCAGTGATTACATTTCTGTTGTCCAGGCATCCTTGTTGTCAAGTGCTATGTTCCACAACTGTGGCTGGCATTTCTGTGAGCTAGAAAAGGATTCTCACCGAGAGATTCGACGTCTGACCCTCATTGGCTGCACGCAGGCGCAAAAGCCACTCATCCTCAAAGCGTTTGGGATCCAGGATTTGTCGTATGAAACTTTCGTATCGGTGAGTTTTGCTTAATTCAAAAGTGAGTTAGTTTTGTCTGTTCCCTTTTTACGCCTTAACGGCTCATCGGGTTTTGATAAAGTTTAGCACACTGATAGATCATGGCCCCCGTTAGAATATAGGATGCTCTTTATCCCGGTAGGACATTCCTGTTTCATAATGTTCGTCATTCAAAAGCTAGTCTAAAGTATAATTAGCATTGCCTGAAATAATGTTCAAACATTTGATAAAAATTTAAGGATTTTACAAGGTCATCAGATGATGTTTATTTGGCAAGAATATTACACAGAATGAAACAATAAATATGTTAAGCAAATGATTTTTTACGAGCTCTCGAGATTAGAAGTTGAAATGACGAGAAATTGTTCCCCGAAATAGACATTAAATTTTCACGTTTCCCATTGCAGGTAGCAAGAATGACGTACTCGGTATTCGCGGTGTTTTACCAAAGAGGCGAGTAATGCTATTACTATAAATACGTTGTGTGTTGTAATCATACCTGTTAACATAAAGTATATTTTCACCTCAATTGACTGTATTTTAATCAAGCCGTGACGAAAGTCAAATAAGTCCAAAACAAGCGTTTGTTAACACCATTTAGTTCTTCAGGCAATTGAAACAAATAGTCCACAGCCCTTAAACTGACTATTTAACACGTTAGAGGGCGTTACGGAGCCTGAAAATTAGTATTCCCTTCTCAAAGGGTCCTTTATGCCGTAGAAAGTTTCGATAAATCCTCACACACGGACCTTCGGGCATTTCTAACGACAGCCGACGTATAACTTGGGTAGCCGTACGAAAAGGTCGCATGCCTAATGTATTTAAATTAGTTTAAATTCCATTAGTTTTGGTGAGCAGTGAACTCTACTCTCTGTACGTGCTTATTAGGACCACAATGAAATATTAATTTATTGGTAATATCCGAATAATTGTGACCTGAAGGTATTTCAGCGTTAACATGACAGAATATCTGACAAATGTATTGAAATCACAATTAAATTATAGGCTAGCCTAATTATATGTAACCGTATTGTCATTGAACTAATAAATGGTCGTTTATGTGTTTGTCGTAAACATAAATCATTTTCACATGGAACTGACATGATGTGAAAATATTCCGCTGGTCAGAGTTGATAAAGTCAATGACCATTAAATAGTTGACTATTATGTAGGTACTGAAATATATGACCAATGTACGGGTACCTACTGATCAGTACATTGTATCATAATTTGAAAATATTTGATGTATGAAGTATAGTATATATATAGTAGTATATAAGTATATATATAGAAGTATGAACTTATGATTATAATTATTTTGCTTTCTACTTTTACTTTTGATATATTTTGACTGCCTCGTTGGTCGTAGGTTCGATTCTCGGGTCGGGCAAAGTGTTATTGGGTTTTTTTCTTAAAGAATTTCTCAGTAACAGCCACGGAGTCTGGATTTGTGCACGGTTGATGGTAATAGGCTCACCCTCTACTACATGGGATTTAAATATAACTGGCATATTGAAAGTGTAATATTAGGCATTCTCTCTGCCTAACAAGTGTGATGTTATTTTATGATAAACCGAAAGTAAGTAAGTAGTCTGCAAGATTAGTAGTGGCCTGACCTGACTGACCAGACCAAGAGCCGTGAGGCACTTCCAATCTGTATATTCGAAAAATTGATAGAAAAACTTGAAATAAAAAAACTTGTTAGACAAAGTAATCAAATTAAATAAGACTTCATCAAATGCAAATAAATCAATGCAGGGCTTGACTGACGCGCAATATGAGTTTATTAACAAAGTTTTCAAGCACCTGTCGAAGTCGCCGCATTCAGTTTTAAACAGATTATAAATTACATTTTAATATTTATAATTCCTGCTTAGTATTCATCGGTTTATAAAGTTTATTTTTTAATGAATAGGTTTAGGAATTTATGAACTATTTTACTTCGGAAACCGTCTTTTTATATATACTAAATTTATTCAATAATGTAAAATAGATAAGTCACCGATTCTTAAAAAATTAAAAGGGTCGCAGTCTTTTTTTCTTACTTTAAACACTGTTTAATGAAAGTCTAGCTATTCTTCAAGTATTTTATAGAATGCAAAATTTCCTAAAATCAATATCTTATAGACAGACCCGTTAATAAGTGAACGAAGACATCGTAAATCACATGAGACAACAGAAATTTAATATCGCCGGTAAAGATGTAATTTTACGCTAAACTTTTGCAATAGATAGCTAACTTCAGCTCATTGGGACCTCGGTTTTAGATAGAGCGGTTATTGAGTACCACTTTCCACCTAAATCAATATGCTTTGAGCGAACAATACCATTGAGTTGGTTACCGTTTGAATAGATCACAACTTAGTGTTTTTGTTTGAAGAGACTCGTCTGATATTAAACGTTTGTAGTTGAACACGTGTACCGATTAGACCCACTGAATATTAGGAGATAACATCACGACTGTAATCCCTGAAGGGTTAGGCAGAGGTGTATTTAATAGTACACCCACATTTCGCCAGTTATGATGCACATTTAGTATGGGGCGAGTGTATTACATGGGCAAAAATTATATTTAATAAAATAAAAACTTATTATGGACATTTTTAAAGGATATTTTATAGCAAATATTGGTGTCAGGGACAAGGCACACTTTCAGAGAGAATGAGTTTTAATAACCTGCCGAATATTCTTAAAAAATATTTATGTATTTCACAAAATCACATTCTTTATGTTAAGTAAATGGCCACAATATTTTCGAAAAGTTTTGCCTGTACAGAAATTAAAATCAACGTTGTTTGTTTTTAGCCCTTTTTGAAAACTGAAAGTGGGCCCGTGCCCGAACGGCTTTTGTCTGAAACTATTCAATTATTAAACTATTATTACTTGGGGGAGGCCTATGTCCAGCAGTGGTCGTCTTTCGGCTGAAATGATGATGATGATGATGATGATGATGATTCAATTATAGTTTTAGTGTTCTCTCAACACGCCCTATCTACTCATCTATCATGTATTCATGCTGAATATGCTAACCAATACTTAAAAAGTTTTTATGACAACATTAAAAAAACAAGTAAACAGTCCATTGAGTCCGAATCCGAAATAAGATCTCTCCAAAAAGTTGATAAAGTTATTCATAATTCGTTCTTATATCGCAATAGAAATTCTTAAGTGGTTAGGGAGAGTTATAAATCATTAAGACCGATTCCTATTTGAGTGCGTACTCCGAAAAAGATGTGATTACGTTGACAGACATCGCGTTTGTTACTGTGATTAACGACCAAGTCGAAATGTTCTGTTTATTGCTACCTTTACGCACTTTTACGCTGTATGCCTGTATGGTTACAGCGGTGAAAATTGGGACGACCGACAACACGCCCGAAAATCTGAACGGGAATTGCTTGAAAAATGTATACCAATTTTTTCGTGACTGTATTTTTATTGCCCGTTTTTATATCATAAATACGGCAAAATATATTATGATCAAAATCATGAGTGCATTTTTATTTTTGGCTAGGATATTCCCGCTGGTTTTTATTAATATTAATGAAATTCTTGTTTATTTTGTGATTGTTACACTTCTCCGTATTGCCGGCAATAATTCGTCTAGACAAAGCTACATTTTGCAATAGATAATGCTATGTCGCCAATATGAATAAAATAACAATTTATTTAAACATTTTCAGTTTAGAACGCTGCACGCTGCTTAGTCGATCACTGAATTGTCGCCAGAAATTGTTCAAAAGTACTTGCCAACAATAATTTGGGACATCGGAACTACCCAATGAATATCATTACCGACTGCTATTTCGTCGCATTCAATACTTTGGTCTGACCTTCAGGCCGTCACACCCCAAGGGCTTTGGGCTGACTGTTGGCAAATTCGGTACCGAAGCTTGCCAGTTCTATATAGCAACAAGTATAGATAAAAGTAACCAGAGACAAAGAATGATAGATGGTTGTTCTTTTTTCAGGGTTGCGTTTTGAACACTCCTAATTGATCGATCGTCTTTACCAAATCTTTAGAATGATGAATCGCGGCTTGCAACTTGAGAACTAGGGACGTGTTGTTTTTATTAGTGTTACCGAAAAAGAAAAACTGAGTTTTGGCTGTTACTTGGTTTATGGATTCAAAACACATGTGTAAAAAATAAAACAAGTTTGCTTCAAATTACGCCGTAATAGAATAGAATAGAAAATATTTATTTCAGACCGGGGTCCATAGGGTTGGTAACAATTTTACTTAACTTCTAGTGTTAGTAGGTTACAGACACATACAATTACAATTCACCGTGGAGCTGCATCCACCTCCGCAGCATGGGGGAATCCCATCGATCTTCAAATACACTGAGAATACTGTTGGTGCTGCCGCGAACACAAGTCATCTGGAATGCACATCTATTTCTAATAATGGCGGCAAAACCATCGGCAGTAATAGTATAAAAACTTCAACACTTTTATGTTGTAGCATACTTAAGTCAGGTGTTTACTGTGTTCGATTTTGGAGCTCGTGGCTAAATAATAACAGCCGCTCGGGTAATTCTTCAGGGTAAGCCGCGCTTGCCTAGGTTGGTCCGTGGATGAGTGACCACCCATTACATACTGAGTCTCCTCCGTGCCTCGGAAAGCCAGTTAAGCCGTTGGGCCCGTCTGTTATTTGCAGATCTTTCACAGTCGTAACAGGCAGTCAGTGGGCCGAAAGACTGACAACCAGTCTTACCAAGGGGTATCGTATTACCCAGTACTAACTGGGTTGTGGAGGTCAAATAGCCAGTCGCTCCATGTAAAATACTGGTATAGCTCCAGCCGGTTAGATTGGAAGCCGATCCCAACATAGTTGGTAAAAGGCTAGGCAGATGATGATGATGACTGAGTTTGATTTTACTTTCTATATTACTTTAACATTAAAATTTACCACTTTATCAAAAAAATATCATTACCAAGATAACATTACCTACAATTAAAAACGTAGACATCATCATTAAAATGGAGATAATTTATTTTCCCTCCACCTCTGTCAACGTTTATTATTTAATTTTCTTGGAAATATTTTAATGAACCAATAATTTTACCTGCTCAAAAATGCCTTACATAGTGGCTTCATTAAAATATGTGTACACTATAGTTGACTTTTAAGTAAAGCACATTGCTTTAAATTAAATTAAATTTACTTATAGGAAAAAGTATGCACGTTGGTAATCTTCTTGTTCTCAATTTAGTACGAATCTACACACAGAAGCATAGCTTTTATTTATTTTTTTAAGATTTTTACTGCTGCATTGTGCGTTTCCAGCTTCCAGCTTCCAGCTTCCAGCCAGAGAGAAAGCTGAACGGAGAGTAACTCAATGTAAACCAGATAAAATGTAAATCACAGTAGGTACTCTGGTTTACATATTATCATATAATTAATTATACCATTCAAAATTTTCGAAAAGTTTATTTTTGGAATTACATAGAGTGGTTGATCTCCAATTTTGTTACTACGTTAATGCAAAACAGATTTCGGATTCGATTTTATCAGCGAGCGTTCATATTTTTGAAGATATACGATGATTGTCGACGCGCATACTTTTGCTAGGAGAACTGTATTAGTGTTGGAGAAAGACATTGGTCTTTTTTTTTTTTTTAACGTGTTAAAATCATCAAATGAGTTCTCCCACCCAAGGCAGAGCGGGAGGGACTGTCAGACTTGTACTGACTAAAATCCACGGTGTCCTTCAGTAGCCCTTTATGTTCCAGGGTCACGGTAATTCTATGAGTCCCGTGACCCCGGCAGGCTTTGGCCCTCTAGAGGGGGGCCCCGTCATTATGCTGACACTCTTTGAGGCGCGCGTGGAACACAGCGCGCCGTCGACCCGGGTATGGTCCATGGTCGGACAGCGAGTCGCCCATTACTCGCCGCCCGCATGCCCGCGCCTACGGTGGCCGGAGATCGTCAGCCGACGTCCGGCGCCGTGGGCGTCTACCACTGCGGCTGGTGTGGAGGGAGGACGCTGTCCTCTCCCTCACGCGGCCCGCCTCCTCCTTCGCGAGCATGACTGCTTCGCAGAAGGAGGCGACCGCTTCCCACTCCGTCTCGCCCCGCAGCATGGCCTCGACCAATGCCGGGCGCGAGGGGTCTCCGCCTATCGCCGCCGTGAGGACACGGCGGTGCTCTGCCCAAGCGGGGCAGTCCTGCACCGTATGCTCCACCGTGTCCTCCGGGCGGTCCTCGCAGTGGTGACACCCAAGCGTTTCCTCCTTCCTCATATGACACAGGTACCTCCCGAAACTTCCGTGTCCGGTGAGGACCTGCGTCACGCGGTAGGTCAGGACGCCGTGACGCCTATCCAGCCACTCCTCAAAGAGGGGTCTTACCGCCGCGATTGCGGCGTGCCCGGACCTCGGTTGCGACAGTCGTTCCCTCCATACTGCCCTGAGATCGCGCCGGAGCTCTTCCCGCCGCGCCTCGACTTGTCGAGGCAGCAGGGATTCGCCCCGGCGCTGCGCCTCCACGCGCCACTCATAGACGCAAGACATAGGTCTTGAAAGTATTCGTTGTTTATTTTATAAAAATGAAGAAACGGCGTTGAGAATACTGGTGAATGTTTATTAACGCTCTACATAAGTTTTGTATAAAGAAAATTATTCGAATTTCTCCTTTTTTGATGTCAATTATAAAGCCTTTCAATAGGTAACGACAATCGTTGTATGAGAAACAAAACCATATCACAGAAAACAATATAACGCAAAACAAAAAAGCATCCAATAATTCGTGTCGAGTGTATGCATTTTTGTTTGCGGAATGTTCCGTTCATAACGATAGGATGGTTCTACACATCGTGCGTCGTCCGCTGCCTTCCAATATCGCGACTATTGGGACCCAGTCCGGTCGGCAGCACATTCGTAAATACCCGTGAAGTTGTCCATCCGTATAGCTTCGTAAATAGCACAAGTGTTAGAACGGGGCAGCTGTTTGCGAGATGTGAGTGGTTTGTAAATTGCAGATGTGTTGGGTGATATTTGATAGATGGATGTGTGGCAATACTAGGAGGAGCTCGTGACCAAATAATAATAGCCACACGAGTGGATCTTCAATGTTAAGTCGCGCTGGCCAAGGTCAGTCCGTGGATGGGTGACCATCTTTTGCACACTGAGTTTCCTCCTTGCTTCGGAAAGCACGTTAAGCCGTTGGTCACGGTTGTCATATGTAGATCTTTGGCAGTCGTTACAGGTAGTCAGTGCAGTGGCCCGAAAGTCTGACAACCGGTCTTATCAAAAGGTACCGTTTTACTTAGTAACTGGGTTGTGGAAGTCAGATACGCATTCGCTCCATGTATCTGGTATTCAGCTGTATCCGGTTTGACTGGAAGCTGACCCCACTAAAGTTGGGAAAAGGCAAATGAAGATAAACATCATCTTCCTAGCCTATGTATGTAATATGTAATGGGCGGTCACCCATCCACGGATTAACCTAGGCAAGCGCGGCTTAACCTTAAGATCGACCCGAGCGGCCACGAGCTCCTCAGATGAAGATGATGATTTAATTTATCATATGATTAATCTCATACCTATACAAGTATACACATATATGAACAAAATACTAAAAAACTTTCAAAACTCAATTATAATAATCCTAACAGACACAAGTTCTCGTTAACACACGAGACCTCGAGTACCTAATATCTGTTTCAAATCCCATTACGCTGGAGGCGACAAATAAAATTTACAACTTGCGTAACCATTAAAAATAAACTCATTACCCGGCTAACTAATTACGCAGGTGAATCTAAAGCTTGTTTCGTACATTTTATCCCGGGATTTTTGGTCTTAAACCTATTAAAAAGTTGCGTTCCCCGCGGGATTAATACTGACGGCCCTGGAGCTGTTTGTACGCGCCACCCACAATTTTAGTTCCATCCAAGTCAGTTTATGACCGTTTTGTGTTTATATAGTAACTTTAAAATTTTATTTTGAAGATAATTTTCAAGTTGGGAAGTGCTGCGCTTAAAATTAATTAGGTTGAAGCCTTGACGCCGGGACTTTATGTTTCGTGAGCGTTCAAGAATGCATGTCCTAGCTTAGCGAAATACTTGAAGTGATTCACGGCACTGCACACTGTTGGATTTAGATTTTCAAAACTGTTTATTTAATCCTTTGCTGCATCTTTTATGTAGTTGTTACATTTTAAGGAAAAAATAAATTACTGGGTAGGTTGAAAGCAAGCATTTACAGGTGTTAATCATTTATTTTAAGCAGTCGTTACAGGTAGTCAGTGGCCCGAAAGTCTGACAACCAGTCTTACCAAGGGATATTGTATTACGCAGTACTAACTGGGTTGTGGAGGACGAATAGGCAGTCGCTCCATGGAAAATACTGGTAATCAGCTGCATGCCGTTAGACTGTTGATGATGTTGAAAGCAAACCTTTCAAAACGCACCTTTACCAATAAATTGTCTATGATTTTCCTAATTAATTTTCCCGCTCAATAAATGAAACGTATATTTTCCGTGGAAAATAATGATTTCGATCCATTAGCAGAAATTAATTTATTTACTTGCAGTCACATTCAGCGGCCCTAATTGATTACTGCTCTTTAATCAAATTAGTGACGCGCAGAATGCTGAGCGTCATGAAACATAATTTAGTTTGAGAACGTTGAGATACTTTCCTAAATATACCTTCATGATGATGAACTCGATGTTCCAATACGTAAAAAACGGTTTTCACTGTTTCCTCGTATCTAAGTCCCCGGAGGTGTGACGTCACGTCACATTAGCACAGTTTATGGCAGCTTTAACGACGAACACCTACAGCTCGTTAACCTCTCTATAATTCGGGAACACATTTTTTCGTGACGTCACGCGAGCTCCCGCTGTGCTCCGACTAAGTGAAATTGTTCTCAAGTCACCTTAATCTCTTTGACATACAGCTCATTTTACTTTGTCAGCAACGTCGATACGTTTTAAAATATCGGAACTTCCCGCTGTGGAAATAAATGACTGTGTGCAAACACTTTGAAGTATTTCACCAATTTATCAATTTTGTTTTCATCTTTTCATACCTGCGGTGATGTACCGACACTTTTATAGCCCTTACTTTAGTAGGACGTCATATCTGGAATGAAGACAAGGGAGATGAATATAATATATATCACGGGTCGGAAACAGAAAAAGTAGATAATCTTTGTGACAAATAGTAAGGACTATTCCTAGGGATCGTGAGATATGGATGCCATTAATTTAAAACAAACTATGGGTCCCCGAATGGATCAGGGAGCTTTGACGGACGTTACTTTGATAGATGTAACAGTGGTTATAATATTTTGAAATGTTTAAGGATTTGTTGGGTTGCGGTAAGGGATATAAAGGTACGCTATCTATCATTTTGATGTCGTCCTTTTGTGTTCTAATATGATGCGTTAGTACCTTTTGCGCATTTGAGACATGTAGCCTATTATTTCTAGGCAACAAAGGTAGATTAGTCCACTTAAACCCAACAGAGAATACAGCTAATTGAGCCATAATATCAAATATCAAAGCCATCGTAATAATGATGATATTGGATATTCAGGCTCCCATTAATTGCGATAATTAACTCGCGTTTCTGAGATGTCCATGATATTTAGTGGGATTGGAATGAAAGCGTCACGTGTGCGGGATGGTTGTGCTCAGCGTGTCCCTGGTCGCAGCCGATCGTGTGGATAATTCGCTTCATAACGAGTTGGCGGCCATCCAACCTCCACTGGATACGGTTATGTTAAGCTACACGCAAATTATTAATTTTCGCAGGGTTTTTATCGCTTTTCGTATTGTTATTGTTTCTTAAGTTTTTTATCTACGAGTTTAATGTCTCCTCTTCAACCTTTCGAAAGTCGAAGCAATTAGTTTTCAGGTAAATTGTGTTAATTGGTTCTAAATTGTAATCTTCAGTTCCATTACGTGGTACGTGCCCACTTAATATTTTCTAGTTTTATTTATTTAAAACTTACCAACGATGAAAGCACTTGAACGTCAATTAAATTAATAAAATGGTAGGTACGCTTTTGATATCGTCTATAAATAAATGTTCATGTGTGTGCGTGCGTGTGTATGCGTGCGTGTGTGTGCGAGCGTGTGTGTGCGTGTGTGTGTGTGCTCTTAAATATTCTGCAGATGTAAAAATATTATTCATATCTGAAGTATTGCTATTCAAAAGTATTTATTCCCTCTTCACAAATGACAAAAGGCCTTCAAGCTCCCAAAGATCTGGTCGCAACCGGCTTTTTTGGTGGAACCGTTTTTGGCTTAGTTAGGTACATTGCACAACAAAAGTTTTGTTACGCTGCCGCGCTGGCTGGACAAAGTGTGTTCTGTCCGTAGTCGGTTCGAACGTGTCCCAACGAATTGGGGGAAGTCTAATTGAATGTGGGTACCTAGGTACAGTCGAATAAAGAGATAGGTGTACAGTTAGCCAAGTTGTTATTAGTTTTAGACAATGTGTGTGGCCTAAAACACAGGTTTAAATAAACCTAGATCGGGCAGGTCGCTACCAAACATTTGAATTTCTCATTATAAGTACTTGCAACTGTTAAATATATTTTAGTTATAGGTTACTTTTAATATGAGAAATAATACTACTGCGCATAAATGTACACTTTTGTAATACTTTTAAAATAAAGTATTACAAAAGTGTACGTACATATTAATTTTAAAAAAAATCTGTTGTTTATTGTAGTCTTTTACGTCGTTTTTTTCGGTTTATCATAAGCTTAAACTGTCAGGCATGCTATGAAAATGATACTCTATTGGTTGAGGAAAAATAGAATACTTTAGCTAGTGCCTAAAGCTAAGCTATGCTTGCTTGAAAACTAGCATGTCCTTTTCTTGTTTTGTGTGTGGAAAGTGGAAGTTATGGTTTTCTTACTCCTCCGCGATTCTTTTCTGATTAATTTAGTTGAGGTATCCAAGACAGTTAAATTGTTTCTCTGGGACTTCGTCGAGCCTCATTGTCTCGGCGCATTTCTGGTGGTCGCCACTGTTGATTCTGGCTTACAGGAGTTACAGTGGTTTAGGAATAGAGTCCCAAAAAAATTTCCTTTTCTTCCTAACTACACATATATAAGAATGATTATTACCCGCAATTTTTAGCACCGCTAGTTTGTTGGCAATTGTTTAGTATTAATGTGTTGTGCTAGAAACGAGCATACTCTCGACCGGCTCGCTTCAAGACAGCGGCGATGGCGAAGGGAAGAGTGCGACTACCACGCGTAGGTATATGTCAGTACCTTGCCCTTTTTGTCGATTGTACGCAGTAGAAAAGTCGGGCAGAAGCGAATATTGCACTATTGCAGCAGATTAGTTTGGGTACCTACCTATTGCTTTTGCCCTGAATTCTGCTCGTCTAGCGTTTTAGTTTGCGTAGAACGTTAGAATAGCCAGTTGAAATTATTAGCCTGAATCTAACTAGTTTATTCACGAGACAACAGAATTAACTGTTTGTTAATAATAAGCAATATTCTATAGTTTTGCTTTCGAAACGGAAATTACAAGTTGTTCGGTGACAATTACGAGCTAACTTCGTGTGGATATTACTAGAGGCTGGAACTTAGCTAACGTTTTAAAGGTAATGGCTTTCTCAATCATACGATTAAAGTAAAGTGAAAACGGTTATGCCCAACTCTTCCATGTTCTTCCTACCTTAAGTCGGACTTGAAGTGGGTGTACAGACTCTTCAAACTGAAAAGAATAATGACAAAATTGTTTTGTCCAACGGTGGCGAAGAGAGAAAATTCTTGTAAGATATAATAAAATATGACAATAATATAATAAAAATTCTTTATTTCAACACAGTGACAACATTGTTATAGGTTCGATATTTTATTGTGTTCTTAAATACAGCGACATTTGTGACTGCAGTGCTAAGAATGAGAAGCTGAAAGGAATTGTGTTATATGAACCTTTCTTGTCTGCTAGCCAAGACCAGAACAACATAGCAACATAAGCAGTATGATAGCAATGTTCAGCGCAATAAACGAATAAAAATATTGGGTAGTAATTTTGTAACGTATGTCCATTGTCCAGTTCGCAAGCCAGGGTGCTGGCAGGAAGCCAAGCTGTTTCACTGCAAGGCGCAGTCGCATCTGGACACACCATAGTTATACGCCAATGTCGACTAACATTAGGAATGAATGACTATGTGCGTAAGTATGTAGTAAGTATTTGGACATCTGATTATTAAGTAGGTCCTTAGACGCTTTGTCTGAATGGCTGTATCAGCCGACCGAGTGTTTAGTACGTTAATGTCTTATGACGACATATTTAGAGTAGTAAAAGGGTAGACGGCTTACAACGATGTATTAATAATACAGAAGTGATTCTTAAACAGCTAGAATCTGGAGTCTCACAGTATCTAAAGGGTGTAAATAGACTCTAACATAACCGAAAGGTCTTGTTCTCCCCGTCTTTGCGATAATTTTTGTTCTAGACCATACCTGGGAACTAGTTTCGGAGATATTGGGGGTCAAAGTTCCAACTTTTTACAAGTTTTTTTTAAATACATGTTTTTAATGTAAGATTTTTACTTTACACACTTCCACAACCCCTATTCAATCTATCCATCAGCACAATGCTCTGAGTGCTTTCCATCGAGTTCTACTGTAAAACGTGATTTTTCACCCCAAAAAAAAAGTCGATTCCTAGCAATAATTTTTGCGTCAAGTTATTTAGTTTGGTGTACAGAATGCTTGGTTGACGGCGATGTGAAGGGTCTGTTTACACCCGTATGCTGTTTATTCCATCTGTGCTCTGTTGCATTGTTCCCACTATTCACTATTAGGCCAGCTAGCTACCACTTTTTTAATATTAAAAATACCGTTTCATCTGTATGGAAACCCACCCGTATAAAAGTGCTTAAGTGCGGACCGCGCTTCTTAGTTTGTACTCGTATATATTTTTTTCTTTCTCGAGTATATTAGGTGCTCAATGTGCTCATGTAAGAAAATAAATTTAGAAAAACTTGCATAATAGTTTCAGATTTTAATTTTTAGATAGTAAAATAAACTGAAATCTTTTACATATATTTTAAGTTTTTAAGACTCTTTTAAAATCATTGAAACTTTTGCACAATACATATTAATGAATTAATTTGTATTTTGAATAAGTTTGAATGGTTTTCAAATCCGATTTTGCAAAGAAAATAATGAAATCTGACTTTGGTTGACTTTATTCATTCTTACGGTCAGGGCGATGTGTAAAGATGTTCTAGAAAGTTGCATATGTGCTATTGGATTATTTGTGATAGTATTATTTGAACTGTGTGCGTGAGTGTGTGTTGCTGGGGAGTTTGTTGGGCCAATTTTTCGGTGGTTGACCCCTAAAATACAAATCTTGTTAGCCAAACACCGTTAGATATTTTACATGGAGCGACTGCCTATCTGGCCTCCACAACCCAGTTAGTACTGGGTAATAAGATATCTCTTGGTAAGACTGTCAGATTTTTGGGCCACTGACTATCTGTAACGGCTGTCAAAGATCTGCAAATGACAGTCGGTACCAACGGCTTAAGGCGCTACCTCGAAAATAAATCGTAGCTCGATGGGCGTGGCTTAGCCCCCCGCGAGGGGAGCGGCGAATGCAGTGTACGCGGTGGCATTCGGGAAAACAGAGTACGCACTTCTTGGATTATTTGAAATATTAGCACATAGGAGGGATGGAGTAGAAAAATAATACAAATATTTAATTTTCAACATTTTTTTTTATTAAGTACACCATGTATTCAAAATTCATTAGGTAATGAAGGCATATAACAAATGTTTATTTACTATGAATATTTTTTATTAAATAATAAATATATTGTTTCAATTTTTCTATATTTAACCTACTTTAAAAACTCGTCTATTTATATGTATTACTAGCTTCTGCCCGCAGCTTCGAACGCGTGGAGTTCGGGAATTGGTCACGGAATCTTACTTCTGGGATAATAAGTAATCTATGTATGTATAGTACATACATATATTTACATGTACTTGCTTATAACTTGCAAATATTTGTTTAAAGTTATATCAATTAAATTAGATACGTGAAATATTGATACCTTGGTTCGAGATTGGACATCGGATTTACTGGATTTTATCTAAAGAGTATGTACACAAATTTTCAAGTCAATTGACCCCGAGAGTAAAAAGTTTCACAGATAATGCAACACCCCATTTCACCCTCTAAGGGATAGGAATTTAGAAAAACCCTTTCTTAGTATATACCTACTCTTCACAAAGAGTACACTGTCCAAATTTCATGTCTCTAGGACCAGTGGTTTGGGCTGTGCGTTGATGTATCAGTCAGCCAGTCAGGACATTGAATTTTAAATTGGAGGATGATTTTGGAAAAACTGTGATACACATATCTCATCATTTTAACTGAAGTATATGTAGACACATTTTCAAGTCAATCGATTCAGAGAATAAAAAGTTTCATAGATAGTTCAACCCCCCATTTCACCCTATTAGGGGTGGAATTAAAAAAAAAACCGTTTCTTAGTGGATACCTACTCTTCACAAAGAGTACACTGTCCAAATTTCATGTCTCTAGGACCAGTGGTTTGGGCTGTGCGTTGATATATAAGTCAGTCAGTCAGTCAGTCAGTCAGGACTTTGAATTTTATATGTATAGATAGATATAGATAAAATATGTTAGCAATTTTCTCGTAAACTACTGAACTGATTTTGATGATTCTTTCACTGGTATAATCTAATCCCCAAGTATGGTTTTAGTGCACAACATATAAAGATGCCAATCTTATTAACAAACTTACACGTCTCTGGCATCAGATGAAATATTTAATCTGCAATGTTGCATCACATTCACGGAGCTTAATTGAAAATGTAGACAGCAACATTGTAGAGAATTTTAATGGAGTAGTTGCCAAATTAGTTGGCGGCAAAAGAGTTAACTACGCTCTTAAACGGTCTTATCAGGCAAGATGAACAGGGGCAGTAGTATCATTTAACTCCGGGAAAATATTGACTACCGTCCACAAAACTATTCACAATACGAGCCCTTTAGAAAAGTCAAGAAATATGAAGAACAAGTAGAAAATACAAGAACGTACAACCAAACGTTAAAAAAGAAAAAAAAAACGTAAATTGGTTTCTAAGAAAATAGATTTTAATAATGGCGAAAATGCCGACAGACCCGATGTGGATTCTGATACATATAACCTCACAAAATTAACGTTTTTGAAAAATTTAGAAAAATCCGATGAGGAACGCTAAGAGATGCAGGAGTGGACAATACTACAGAGTGAAAGTGGAGAGTGGCTAGAATTACAGTAGAAATCTTTTAACAGCGTCTAATTACGGGACGGTGGTAAAAAGGATAAAAACTAATAGTTGTGCTAATATGGTGAAAAACATGTTGTATAAGGCAAATATCGACGATGTGGCAACAATAAGCCAAGGGGCGAAATATGAAAAAGCTGCTATTGAGCAACTGTCTAATTTAGTACAGGTAAATATACAAAAATGTGGTCTTTTCATTGACGATAAGTACCCGTTTTTAGGGGCAACGCCGGAAAGGATTGCTGATGACATGCTTGTTGAAATCAAATGTCCTGAATTGTGACTTTGTTGCACCAGGAATGATTTAGTTTTATGTCTTAAAAAATAGATACGTTTTTGTCGCTCCAATAAGTGAGAATAAAAATGGCCATAAATACATTTGTTTGGCTGTAGCTCCAACGCACGTCGAACTCTCGTGGGCACGGGGGCATTGTCAAATGTAACTCTGTCGGCCCAAAACCCGAGTAAAAACCGCCAATAATCACAAAGGCACCTGCGTCATCAAGTAGAATTTTGAGATACTTTCGGGGATATCTTTGTGCCCCAAATGTAGGCATGGTTCAGAGACAATTTGGCAAACATAACTCGATTTTGCAGTTTAGGCTATTTGTGACTTTGTTGCATCGAAGGTGCGAATTTGTGATTTTTGCAACCAATCTTTTCGACCGTGATTTAGGTATATGGTCGAGTGTCAAGTGTCAAGTATTTTTGCATAAGAGATACTGTCTCCATCAGCTATGTATCTTCCAAAGATAACGCCATGCATTTTTATGGACTGTTTACTGTCGGCGCTAATAGTGGATTCCATAGCTGTTGAAGATCCGCTAAGATTTTTAAAACACTCATGGTGTTTTACTTCCTCATTTCGTTTTACCGCTCTAGCACAAATACAACAGTATTTTTTTGACTGCCATGAAAAGAACTTGACGAAATCGTCTACCTATAATTGTCGCAGCGCCAGATAGTGCAGAATAATTAGTTCTGTATGAATGTTTAGCCCAGCAACCATCTAAGATTACATCTATTATTGGTATGCCATCTTTAGTAGCTTTCCTTCTTTCACTGCCGCTTCTTTCCCCCGTTCCCCCACTTTCCTCATTTCTTCCCATGCCGTCACTTCCCATTCGTCACATATTTCATCTTGCAAGATTTTGTATTTGTATTCCGACACGGATGGTAAATCGACAGCAGCCGAAAACTGTTTCAGTTGAGCGTTACCACAACCAGCTGCCACCATCCCGGCCACCACCATTTTATTTTGAGTTCTGTACTTTAAACTTTGTTTTACATAATGTACAAGAAAATGTGTGTAAGGCCAGAAACTTCTGCCCTGGGATCTGGAGGCGACTGCCCTCCAGCGCGTCTATGAGGGGCGCGCGGAGGCGCAGCGCCGGGGCGAATCCCTGCTGCCTCGACAAGTCGAGGCGCGGCGGGAAGAGCTCCGGCGCGATCTCAGGGCAGTATGGAGGAGACGACTGTCGCAACCGAGGTCCGGGCACGCCGCAATCGCGGCGGTAAGACCCCTCTTTGAGGAGTGGCTGGATAGGGGTCACGGCGTCCTGACCTACCGCGTGACGCAGGCCCTCACCGGACACGGAAGTTTCGGGAGGTACCTGTGTCATATGGGGAAGGAGGAAACGCCTGGGTGTCACCACTGCGAGGACCGCCCGGAGGACACGGTGGAGCATACGGTGCAGGACTGCCCCGCTTGGGCAGAGCACCGCCGTGTCCTCACGGCGGCGATAGGCGGAGACCTCTCGCGCCCGGCATTGGTCGAGGCCATGCTGCGGGGCGAGACGGAGTGGGAAGCGGTCGCCTCCTTCTGCGAAGCACATGCTCGCGAAGGAGGAGGCGGGCCGCGTGAGGGAGAGGACAGCGTCCTCCCTCCACCCCAGCCGCAGTGGTAGACGCCCACGGCGCCGGACGTTGGCAGACGATCTCCGGCCACCGTAGGCGCGGGCATGCGGGCGGCGAGTAATGGGCGACTCGCTGTCCGACCATGGACCATGCCCGGGTCGACGGCGCGTTGTGTTCCACGCGCGCCTCAAAGAGTGTCAGCATAATGACGGGGACCCTCTAGAGGGCCAAAGCCTGCCGAGGTCGCGGGACTCATAGAATTACCGTGACCCTGGAACATAAAGGGCTACTGAAGGACACCGTGGATTTTAGTCAGTACAAGTCTGACAGTGCCTCCCGCTCTGCCCTGAGTGGGAGGACTCATTTGATGACATTACCAAGTTAAAAAAAAAAAAAAAGGCCAGAAACTTTTTCTGATTCTAATTTAATGGTTGTAAGGCCGCATTGAAACAGTGATTGGTGACTCGATAATTTAAGCAATTCAGTAAAAAAGTAATTTACATCAACAACTCTGTGGCCACTAATGTCGGCAGTTTTGGACTCCTGAAACAAAAAGTATAAGTCAACTTGGAAAAATGCTATTTATGCCTAGCTCTATACTGGAAAGTTCATAGTACATAGTAAATAAAATAAGAGGACTCACATTTCCTTCAAGTTTACCTCAATAAAGATCAAAAAAAAAATCGATTAAAAACTCACCTCTTTTCACAATTCAAATGCGACTCCATTCCTTTTGTGATCATTGTCTGTCACACGCTGTAATCTTGACGTATTATATACATCAATGTATTGTTGACATATTTCTAACCTAAAATGAAATATAAGTACATTTTAGCCTTTTTCATAATATAAACAATTATATAAATAGAAACTAATAATTATTGTACATAACTATATACTTACTTTTTAATCTTTCTCATTTTCTGAGTCCTCACCCTCAGTCGCTCTGTGCTCTAAACGTTGTACTTTATTTAGTTTTGGTTTCATATTTTTTCCCATTAAAAACTAGTCACAAATAGAAAAACGATACGTTATAGGTACTGTTCAATCACAAGAATAGTCTTTATATACCTATTTAACACTAATTAACACAATCTACTAACTTTTAATGTATAAACAATTATTAAAATCACGAAAATTCGATAGCACCGATCTGCAAAAAAATGTCATAGGTTTGACGTCAATGAAGCCCACCGGGCGACTGATCTTGTAAGCGAGCGAAAGTGATGCAATTACTTTTGAAACGCAAAAAAAGAGATGGCTATATTGTGCGTGCGCTCGGAATAAAACGACGTACGTGCCAAAACGAATTTACTCCTTTTATAACATAAAAAATGAATTAAATTTAAAACTACAATGAGTAAACTTTGATATAATAATTCTCTATGTTTTAAAGTAAATCCCATTGAATAATTCTTAAGCGTTACGCCGTGATGTCGAAAAAAGTAAAAAAATAGATATAACTTTGCATTTTTTTTGTATCGAGAAAAGTTCATTGAATCGTGTATTCCTTATTTAAGTATACTAGACCAAAGAGTCAAAAAACATATACCAAAATGTTGAATCCCTATTCCACATACTTAACAAGTTATACGAAATAGAAAAACCACATTTTTTTCAATATATCACCTTAATCTGCTTTCTCAGGCACGGAGGAAACTCGGTATGTAATGGGTGGTCACCCATCCACGGACCAACCTAGGCAAGCGCGGCTTAACCTGAAGATCGACCCGAGTGGCTGTTATTGTTTAACCACGAGCTCCTACATAAACATACCACGTATAAATACCAACATACGTCTATGTACTATAGTAGTGTGTGTATATAGTTATCTTAATTATATTAATTAAACTCCTGGGTTACAGAATCAGGAAATACACAAAAAGAATCAGATTATGCTTTCACAAAAACTTGAAATGTAATTTGTATTGCGTCATTGGCCGTATTCTAAGAATTCCTTTGTCTAAATAAATGATCGTCGGCGCTTAATTAGACTTGGTAGCGGCTGAACTAATTATCTTCGTAACACAACATTATATTATTTTTTTCGACCTCAACAAAAACATTTTTGTTACTTATAGTTGTAAATCATAATTTAGGGGCTTAAGAGAAAAACGATTGAGACAATCTAATGTTACGAAATGATAGTGGCGAAAATCTACACGACTGAATTTATTGCGTCTAGCTAACACTATGTAGTTCTCCAACCTAGAGAATGGACCGTTATTCCCAAAAATGGTTTTTCTCCGAACCCATTTTTACTCAAGATTAAAGCACCCGAAATATCCTCAGTTCATGAAATTGGGCAATAACTTTAGGGTATGATAGAGTTTTAGGCGTGGTACGAATTGATATGTCTGCGTTACTGCGTAAACAGAGAAAATAGTATAAAGAAAAGTGGAGCAATCAGCTTCACCCAATACTTTTTACTTACGTAAGATATCAAGATTCTTATACAAGGTGTAACATAATAAATGCAAAACCTCCCGTGTGGTCTCTCGGACCATGAAACTGAACAACTTTTGTTCTACAAAAATTGGATTTTCTATAGGAATTGACGCGATCCGCTGATCAACATGTATGGTAAAACTAAAACAAAAGTTATGAATTTCCAAAAGTCATAGAACAAAAGCTGTTTAGATTCATAGTCTGAGAGACCACACGAGAGGTCCTGCGTTTATTATGTAACACTCTGTATAAGAGGCAATGGTATCCGTGAACACCCTCAAAACAATTACGTAATTCCTCACGACGTATTTGTACAGTTTGCCCTTTTATATTTCCTTTAAATTCGTCCATTCCTGTTCTTACTTGACGAGTCTTGGCGAAATGAAGTTCGTACCGGAGGCACTGCTCAAATTGTTTAAATGTCTACATTAAAAAATATGATTGTCTTCCTAAACACACAGCTGACGGTAAACTGAAAAGGGTATAGGGGCGAAGGAAAGGGGGAAAGGGGGGGGTCGGAAGGGGGGGTATTTTGGACTATTGATATAAACCTTTATCACACAACACGAAAAACAAAAAGGGATGTAATTTTTCACGAATTTACATATGAATGATTTATACATAAACAATACAGCAAACTTTTTCGCCTGGATTCCCAGAAGGGATTGGTCAAATGGTAGGGTACTCCCAAACGTTTCGCCAGTGATTTTTAAGTCTCATGTACTTCTGAGCGAGCTTATTTCTAGGTGTACAGTCGCCAGTACATCAAGTTACCATAAACTGTCAAATTTCTTTTAAAAAATGATTTTAAACCATAAAATATTGTTGGTTAAGTTCAAAATCGATTGAGAAAATTTGACAGTTTGGTGGTAACTCGATGCGCTGGCGACTGTATATCGGGTAAAACTCCAGACTGGCTGCTACTGAGTAATTTCTAATGGACGAACCTATAAAAAATTTTTCATAATGAAAATCCAGGTCACATAAATAATCAGCAATGAAAAAATATACATTTTAGGTTTTTGTTAACAAACAGAATTATTTAAGATTTTAAACTATCATGGCCACTAACATTATTATTAATAATACTAGAAACGGGATATTTACCATGTTTACTGTTTTCTATGAGTTTCCGATATAACTTCAGTTTATCCGTGATCATGGAGCTTGCAACAGCGCCGAAATATCGGGAACTTATAGAAAACAGTAAACATGGTAAATATCGCGTTTCTAGTATTAATAATAATAGAATTCTTTAACCTACATTTTACCGCAACACCTTCAGCATTTATTTACGTTCAGCAACATTGAAGCATAATATTGTATTAGTAAGAGAGTAAATTAACGGCAGGTGGCGGGCAAGTCGTAGTTAATCCGGAATTTGTAGGAATAAGTAACGCTAACTGGCTCCGATCCAACGCGACGCGGGGAATATTGGGTAACTGCTCGGAATATTGGGACCGCTTCATCACTATGACTTGTATACCTACGTACTTGAACGTTGAACTATAACTAATTGTAAAGTGTGTGTGTGTGTGTGTGTTACGTTTAGTTGTGTGTTTAGTTATTGTTATGTTGTGTTGTTGTTGTTGTTTGTTGTTGTTTGTAGTTATTTTTTTTTTTTGTTTCTTAGTTGTATTTTTTGTTTCATTCTTTCTTCTTCCTTATAACTTTGTTCTGTTAATGTTTGTACTAAAAACATTGTGGGTTTAGTTTTTTACGCTTATGTAAGAACATGAGTGGCGGAATGTGGTCTTCAAGGGAAACATCGAAAGCCAGGGTGGATTTTGAAATTTTCTTGATAACAAAACGTCATATCATTACTCCTGTAATCCCTGAAGGACTATGCAGAGGTGTGCATAGTAGCTACACTAACATTTCGCCAGTTATGTTTAAGTCCCATATAATAAGGAAGCCATGCTATTTTCTTTCATTAACCGGGTACTAATACTATTTTACTAAGAAAATATTTCGTCATGTAATTATAACGTATTTTATGTAATGCATGTCTATCATGCATATCATGTCTTCTATTTGAAAAGACCTGTACATAGTACAGAGCAGGGATTGAAAACCGGTACGAATTTGGGTTCCGGTTCTTCATTTCAGTTCTTAAAAAGGTTCTTCTTTTCGGTACGGTTCTGGTTCAGGTTCCGGTTCGGTTCTGGTTCCAAAGTACCGGTTCCAAATAAAAGTTCCAATATACCGGTTCCGTATCATCCGATTTAAAGGTTCTCCAAGAAAGAAGGGGTATGTTTGACGCGTGCCTGGCGTGTCGTTTCTTTCAATTCGCCTTCGAAATATTAGCGAGTGGAAGTCTGTACTGTACAGTGTCAGCAAATATTATTAGATAGTGGTTTGAATAATCTAGAGTAATAAAATTACTGTTAATTAATACATAGACTCGCTTTGAAGAAGAACCGGTACAATAAAGGTTCTTAAAGGTTCCAATTTAGGTTCCGGTTCCGGTTCGGGTTCTAAGTAACGGAACCACTAAATACCGGTATTTTACCGGTATTTCGGGAACCTTTTCGATCCCTGGTACAGAGTATAAAATTATGGTCATTATTGGTGTGATTAATGTAAAATCACCGGCCAAATGCGAGTTGGATTCACGCACTGAGGGTTCCGTATCAACTTGTAGGTATTTTGTTATTGAACTACATATTCACGGTTTTTAGATTTTTTCGTTTACATGCGCCGTAAGACATTGCTTCTTGTCAAATTTTATGGTCAACGGATCCTGTAGGTTTTGATTCCCTTGTGAAATAGCAATATATGCGACATAAACGGTCATACCTTTTGATCGCGTTGACTTACAAGTTTCACTGCTCTAAGGGGTAGCAGACCCAGAGCTGCGGGACTGTTCGAAAGAGATACCGTGGCCCTGGAACACAAAGGGCAAAGAAGGAACATGGATGGGTTTTAGTCAGTACAAGTCTGACACTCCCTTCCGCTCCGCCCAGAGTGGGGGGGGGGGGGTGACGTCATTTGATGATTTCCCATTCGAAAAAAAAAGGGGTAGCAGACCTGAGTATTTAATATTAATTTCAGCTTTATACCTCCACGCGTTTCTGAGATTAAGAGTCTCAGTCAGGCGAACAACAAAGTGATCCTATAAGGGTTCCGTTTTTGCCGACTGAGGTACGGGACCCTAAAAATTAAAAGCATCAACATATTAAATATTCCTAATACATTAACGAACTTAAGTATTATTTATGGATTTGATTCAAACAAAACACTCTAAATAATAATAATAATGGGCGTAAATCGAACGATTTATTTCACAAACACGGTTCTTTGATGAACAACTGAAGCACGCGATGCGCATAAACGTATAATCAAAATCATTCAATTAAATGCAATTAATGCCGATAAGTGCGTTCGGCCTAATTGGATTAGATTCTGAGTTCAATTAAGTATATTATCTTGGGATTTGAGTACCGGACCCAGAGACCAAGGGATTATGATGTTGAAAAATGTACGAACGAATATTCGTATTCGATAGTAGGGATTTTTTTTGTACTTTTGTTGAACCTTTCCTTTACCATTTCATACCATCATCATCATAACATCACGCCTGTAATCCCCGAAGGGTTAGCAGAGGTGTAGCACCTAATAGTACACCCAAATTTCGCCAGTTATGTTAAAGTCCCATGAAATAGGGGGCGAGCCTATTACCACCAACCGGGCACAGATTCATACTCCGCGCCGGTACTTAATGGAATAACCCAATAATACTTGCCCGACCCGGGAATCGAACCCAGGACCTCTAGCTAAGCAGTCGCGCTTGCGACCACTAAATCAACGAGTCACGATACCATTTGGATATCATCCTTTACTAAGGGCTCGTTGAGATAAATAACAAAAACATAAGTGACATTCCCTAATTTCTTCCGTATTAAGGTTATAAATAAGAACCAAATCAAACCAAGACTTGCAAATCTTTATTGTATAGGAAGATAAAGTGGGCGAGACAAAATTTAAACGTTTTTCTGCACAATTCAACCAATATTCCTCGAACAGCTTTTGTTTGAGCAAAACTTAGCAGACGCATTGTCTGCTCGTTGCATTTAAAATACGCGAAACAAGATACCTATTGTGGGTATTGCCCTGAAATAGCTGCTCGGTTCAAAGTGAGCAGATGTTTGCATGGACTGAGAAATGTAAGCATTTTTTTCCTATGAAAACTTTGATTTATTATATTTATGAAGGTATTGTGCCAAGGGAATCAGCATCATCATCTTTCTGCTCTTGTCCCATTCTCGTTTTCTTCTTCCATTCTCCCCTGTCAGACGTCACTGTGCCAAGGGAATGAACTGCATAAAAGAAACCGCTTTTTAACTTTTTTTGTATGCTAAATAGGCTTTTTTTTTTTAACGTGGTAAAATCATCAAATGAGTCCTCCCACCCAGGGCAGAGCGGGAGGGACTGTCAGACTTGTACTGACTAAAATCCACGGTGTCCTTCAATAGCCCTTTATGTTCCAGGGTCACGGTAATTCTATGAGTCCCGCGACCATGCTAAATAGGCTTGCGTTTGGCCACAACTCACCTGATGTGAAGCTATGGCCTAGGGTGGAGCACGCTTGCCTGGAAGAAACCGATTGACTCCAATTTGGAAGATATCGAGATTCAACGCTGACTTCGATCCCTACCACTTTATTTAGCAATAAGACATTGCCTTTATCTACACGGGTACCTATTTTTTGGAATCTCACGTTTAATCGTCCCACGTCGTCGTCGTCGTCGTCACGTTTAATACTCGTATCGATATATTTCGTGTCAAATCCCGAAAAAAAACCCACAAACGATATTTTACTAACCCTTTTTTCCTTTTTTGTTGCTACCGTACCGCGCAATAGTATTTTTAAATAAATAAACGCAATAACTAATAGTCGGCAGTGGTTCACTTGCTCCATGTCTGGCTAGGCGCCAGACATAATGGCCCGACGTGGCCCGACGTAGCCCGACGTGGCTGTTTGGCCGCGATTATTTCAACTAGATAAATTTTACGCTCCTTAAACGTAAGAACGTGCAAAGTGGACGCCTTGTTGGGATTGTCTTGAGATGTTTGCTTCGTAAGCACTTAGCGGTATGAATTACCGGAGGAGGTCATTAACACCGTGGTGAAATCGTTTGGGTAGAAGCATGGTGTTTATGCGAGGGAATGAAATCTATTTGGAATAGAAATCTGAGTTATCATTAAGTTACTTTGTGAATCATTGAATTCTTTTCCATCTTCATGAAAAGCGCAAAAAATACTCTTTGAAAAAGTAAGAACAGATCGGAGATCAGTCGAGTCGAGAATAAAGCTATCTACTCGACTTTTGTCACCTTTCCTAACACCTTATCTCCCAATTCTCAATGAACGAACTGTAACCGCTATCAGCGCTGACCTTTCGATTATATTATCGTTTCACAAAATTCAGATTAGGATCACGCGCCTCCTCTTCGGTAACAGAACATTCGGTGTCCTTAATACCGTCGGTAAATGTCGGCTGGCTGTTTGCCAAACACCCCGATAATTTACCATCGATGTGCTGCATGCAAATTTCTCTCTAATCCTTATTTTTCATTTAAAATCCGACCCATTCACTCTTTGCCGAGGATTAAAATATGTGTATGAGGTTTTTTCTGATTGAGTTTGGTCTGGTCTGTGCGGCTTCTTTTTAATTGCTAATATGATTGAAGTGGCTTTTTATGAGTTTATTTCTGGTTGGATATTTGCCTATTTGATGTCGAACGCAGTTAAAGTATTGGTGCCTTTTTTTTTCAATGTTTCTGAGAAACTTCTTACCGCATATCTGCATGAATCGGGCGTGGATTTATTTCTGTAAAAATCAAGTCTTATTATTGAATCTTACCATACTCGGTTATCCAATATTAGCCCCCGATCAAAAGATCTGGAAGCAATCGCAAGAACAGTAATTATAGTATATTATCACTAATGCACACTTATCAAAGGAAATAGGGCCACTTCACACTGTCAAAAGGAGTTTCATAAAATTTGCGCACTTTGACCGTGTAAACGTTACGACAAACACACGCG
This sequence comes from Noctua comes, assembly GCA_963082995.1. NCBI lineage: Eukaryota > Metazoa > Arthropoda > Insecta > Lepidoptera > Noctuidae > Noctua > Noctua comes. The sequence continues at coordinate 8,018,654 of OY720280.1, read as the reverse complement.
AGAGGTTTCTCGTTCCTCTAAAACTGTCATGGCGTAATACACTCCGCTTCCCTAGTATTCGTGGAAGCGCAATTTCATTAGTCGCAAAGAGCTCCATCGCGGGGCGACAACCGTGAAGTTGTCATTCATTAGTGTGAAGTTATGTGACCCAGGCTCCGTGACAGACTCTATCTACATCGAATCGAGTTACCCTTTGAGATCAGCCCGATATAATTCGTAGGGGACGTACCCTCAGGCCTTTATTAATTTATACTTGTGTACAGTGCATGTTCGACTGACGATTATACGAGTTATTTATTAGTTAATAATATCTTGTAGTTTGTTGAAGAAGTCTGCGTACATTTATCATCATTGGCAGTTAGTATAGATCGATCGGCGATGAGACTTTATTGGTGTGTTGCTATTATTATCGACTCGATAGATTCTGGCTCAAATATCGCAAAATTCTTTGATGAAAACGTTATGTACGTAGCATTTTGCCAACTGTGTTGGGATAGGCTTTCAAATAACCGCATACACCAGAATTTCAGTATTTCATGGAGAGAAATATGCCAATCTGAGTTCCACAATCCATTAACTAGGTATCATGATATCCCTTGGTACGATTGGTTGTCAGACTTCCGTGCTGCTTACTACCCGGGATCAACGCTTTAAGTGCGTTCCGAGACACAGAGGCGTCCCGATATGAAAAGCATGGCCACCCATCCACTGGCCGACATCGGAAAGCACATCTTAACCTACAATCGACCCGTGCGGCTGTTATTATTAAATCACAAACCCTTCTCGGTGAAGAAAACATAGTGCTGTGGAAATAAGGAGGTTTGATATTAACTTCATTATTATGATATCTACTAATGAGGTTTCTACAGACAAGTGCCTTTTACAAAATGATGTAAGTATAATTAAACTGCAGGCAAGCATGTCGCCACGGTCTGAGCTCATACGTACGCTGCTGAGGTAAGGACGTACGACAATATTAATAGTTTTAAGGAGCGCTGTCATTGCGGCGTGGTGGCAAATTAGTTTGCAAAGTCTTCATTCATTAGTACGAAGTTGTGTGGTTTAACTTTGACGGGAGAGTTGTACAAATTGTAATGTATTACGGGTTTAGACGTCGGAGAGTGAAAGCTCTGTAATTGTTTGTAGTTACGTTATTACGCTCCAGCTTACCCCACACGTTTGTTAGTTAAACGACTTCATTTAGACCGTTCAGACCATCAGATTTTCCATAATGTTATAATTAGGAATAATGGTTGTACGTGAGCAAAGTTTTATGAATTTATTAAGTGGTCCGTACAATTGGTGTTTATGCGAATTCAGTCACAATTTTTCCGGGAATCTCTTCATTATTTCTTTCTTGAGCTTAATGTTTTTAAATTATTACTGACTAGCGCCCCGCCCCGGCTTCGCACGGGTGCAATATATACATATAAACCTTCCTCTTGAATCACTCTATCTATTAAAAAAAAAACGCATCAAAATCTGTTGCGTAGTTTTAAAGATCTAAGCATACATAGGGACAGACAGAGGGAAGCGACTTTGTTTTATACTATGTAGTGATAAGTTGTTAGAATTCCTGCTACCATGAAAAGTCACGTATAGGCGTATGTATATACTGTCTTCTAATAGGATTAATTATCTGTCTCTATAATAAATTCTCCTAACTGGCTTTTATTACTCCTTCATAAAATAGTTAAGAGTTCTATTCTTAGATGACACGACAAAACAATCATACAAATGTAACAATATATTAATGTTTTATTTATTATTCGTTCGTATAACAACCATGACCTTTAATTGTAATTTGAAAGCTGAAAAGATCATACAATGAATAATTTTCTTGAATGGTAAGGAAGAAGGGAGGTAAGGGAGTTTATTCAATTGTCTGTCATTCAATATGTCATAATCAGTATGAAGGTAAAAACAATGTTTCGAAAAACAATAACAAATAAGGCTCCGTTCACGGATTCGGGTGAAGCGACTATGCGACGCGGTTTGCGTCAAGCTTCACTTGTTTTTTTCACGTGAGTCGCGTTGCGGTTACTCGACGTCATCATCATCATCATCATTTCAGCCGAAAGACATCCACTACTGGACACAGGCCTTACCCAAGTGTCGCCACATTGACCGGTCCCGTGCGTCTCGAATCCAGCGGATCCCCGCAACCTTCACGAGGTCATCGGTCCACCTAGTAGGAGGCCTTCCAACGCAACGTTTCCAGTTCGCGGTCGCCACTCCAGTACTCAGTACTTTTCGGCCCCATCGGCCATCCGTTTTGCGAGCAATATGGCCTACCCATTGCCACTTAGGTTTGGCAATTCTTCGAGCTACGTCGGTAACCTTGCGGATGTCGATCACGCAAGGAAACTCCGAGCATAGCCCTCTCCACTGCCTTTTGGGTGACTTTAAGTTTTCTGATGAGGCTCATTGTGAGCGACCACGTTTCAGTTCCATGTGTTAATATTACTGGCAACACACACTGGTCATAGACTTTCGTCTTGAGACGCTGCGGTAAGTTGGGCTGTTACTCGTGGTTTTATCGATAAATGTTGCTCAATACAGCTTCTTTCTTTTGTTTTTTCGGCAGTTACTGTCCCAAGGGGGTCTCCCTTGTTTGACCGAAAGGAATTTGACAAATTTTCACTTCCCAAAAAATTTTTCGCATAATTTCATTTGCCAAATTATTACTTAGCAAAAAATCTATTCACAAAAAATTGTAACGCAAACCTAATGTTTGGGAAGTGAACGTTTAAACTATAACTTGTTCACCAACTAGTACTTTTAACATTTTTTATTTAGTCAAATATTTCAGTTGGAATAACAGTTTTTACGCAAAATCAAATAAGCCAAATATATAATAATAACCATTTAAAAAAAAAAAAAGTAATTATCCTAATCTAAATAGTTCAGTTCCGGGTAACCTACTAAAAACAATCTCTTTTTTATATTAATGCAAGTCGTTTCTGGCACTCGCCGGCCGCTGCCGCGGCACCGCTCGCTCCGCTCGCTCGGCTCGTGCGTAGGAGGTCACACTTTTAACCTAACCTACCCATTTTGTTTAAGGAAGAAATTAACCTAATCTAAATAGTTGAGTTCCGGGTAACCTACTAAAAACAATATCTTTTTTCTATTAATGCAAGTCGTTTCTGGCGCTGCAAAAATAAGATTTTTGTCTTAACAAATCATTTCACCAAACGTTTATTGTCTGAAGATTGTTTGCTGTAATAAAGCATTTGATTAAAGACCAAATGCCATAATGACATTATACTTGGTAATATTTTGCCAAGTAAAAATTTGACCAAATAAAAATATGCGTACTAAAATCATTCGAAATATTGCAATGGTATAAAAAAAGGTTGCTAAAATTTGTTTGGGTAATGAAATTTTGTCAAAATCTTTTCGGCAAAACGGCAGGATCCCGTCCCAAGGATAGCTTGTGGCCAAATCATGAGTTGGCGTTTTGTGATTTTTTAAACGACTTCTAAAAAAGGAGGGGTTTATGCACCACCATCTTTTTTTTTCCAGTTATATTCACCGATTTCTCCGTGATTACTGGTCTGATTTATGTGATTCTTTTTTCAATTGGCAGAGGAAGTTTGCACGGTGGTCCCATATACATTTTATTAGCTTTGATTCAGTAGTTTATCAGTTATCCTCTATAAACTGCATTTTTTCTACTTCGTCTTTGTGGATGATGTGCTAAAAACTTCTGGTAACAATGTTAAATTGATACATGACAAGGACGGGTGTCAGAAACCACAACTAAAACGTGAAAAATGAAAACTTAAAAAAAAAATCGTCTGCAAAAAAAACCATAAAGTTTTTCTGACATAGATTTGTTTACCAATAAAATGAAATCACCCGGCTGACTTTGAGTGTGTGGTCGAATCTGGCTTAGAAACTTATAGGTGCATTTTGATACGATCACTATGTTTCAGATTATATCGCTAAGGGCGTTAGTTTGGTGCCTACAGATAATATTGCTGTTATTAATTTTCTTTAAGTAATTATTAAAAGGAACGTTGATATGGATAAACCCTAAAAAAAGGAACGTTGATATGGATAATCCTAAAAAAATTGCAAGTTATTGGTAACATACTCAAAATGGACGATAAAAATTGACGGAATTTTCCCAAGCTTTCAATAAAACAGAGGAATTTCCATGAAAGTATCCTTTTAATTTATTCGAAGTTCAATATAGGTACCGCGGCAACCCACGCTCTCTGATGTCACCCATTTGCATCGGAATCTAATAAATTGAGTGTAAAAATATAATGGGAGCGTTTGGAAATTAACCGTTCAGTACATTAGTATTGAGTGCTGTTACGAATATTAGTCATTATTAATATCAGGTATTGGTGAGTTATTATGTGGATGGTCTATTGATAGTTTCGTAATTGACTAAATGTTCGTTATTAATATTGCGGGTAAATTAATTAGCAACGTATTAAGGAGTCTGTCCACTACACCGTATCATGGACGGCACGGAGTGTATCGGCGCCGGCAAAATATTCTCGCCGACAATTGTTGACGCTCCGTGCACGGCTCGCGACGGTGTTGGTCGGTAATGGAACGATCTAGTAGGCATAGTCTTTTACTTTCAATACAAAGAATCAGGGTATTAACGCGTATGATGACCGTTCTAAACCCATTATAAACGTGTATGAAGCGCTGTTGATACATTCTGTTGGGCATAATAGTCCGTGTCATGATTATTCAGTGGCTGATTCGTTCATAGCACGGTCATGGTATGGTATGGTGTAGGGGGCAGACTCCTTTATTATTTGGTAATAAACGTAGTACGTGGAATCTGGTTTGAACATACCTGTCACGCGGTTCCTAGAGAACTCATCCTGGCATAATACAAATAATAAAATAGAAAACAAGGTCCTCTTTGAAATTAACAACAAGTAAAACTATTTTGGTTTAATAGGGTGTCCATGGAGTTTCTTGCCCATTCTTCTCCATAAAGATCTACGTAGGCTTTGGAATGGGCAACCACAGTACTCACAAGTTATTATGCCTTGTGACTGTAGCCTTGCTTTTTTTAGTTTTTTTTAAATAATGAAATGTATGGTCTAATTGAAATAAATACTTTGAGTTTGAATATGAATTATGCTCTTCTTGGTTCCAAATCTTCCCATAGTTTAAAAAAAGTGCTTAGATGGAATTTCCACTGCCTACAAAATAACCTGTTTAAATATGTGTGTTGATTCCGGCCCATCTTTATGTGATTTAACATGGTTTGGTTTCCTCACGTTTTCCTTCACCGAAGCAAGTGATAATTATACAATTTGCACATGAATCCGAAAAATCAAAGGTGCGTGTCTTGGGTTCGAACTCGAGGCCTAAGACTTGGCTTCCTTATATATAGGTTGTGGAAACCTATATATAAAGAACATAAAACTCATTGTGATTTTCACATTGATGCGGCATCATCGCTAAAATAACTGTTATAGAACTTAAACTTATATTTTAGTACTAGCACTGCGTTTGTTTTAGTACATACAAACTGTACTAATAGAACTTCAGTGATGATATATGTTAATACAAATGACTAGAGCCAAGCATGTGAGCTTTTACGACTCGTAAAATTCAACAGAGAGGAAGTGATGTAGGTAATATAACGAAAGAAATTGTATGTTAGTAGGTAAAGTACTATTCACCTTAGTAACTACTAGCTGTTGCTCCAACGTTCGTCCGTGTGAAATAGTTATAAAAATATTAATTCCCTTTTTCTTTTATTTGAATTGGACTTTGTTAACAATTTCCTGAAATCAATTTCTTTTTTTCTAAAATAAAGGTAGGTAACCTTAGTTACTCCTTATAAAATCAGCTATCTGACAGTGAAAGTCCCGTCAAAAGCGGTGCAGCCGTTTCGGAGATTAGCCGGAACAAACAGAAAGACAGACAAAAAATTTAAAAATATATATTTGTTTTGTAATAAATATAAATTTTCATACGAATTCAGTAAAAGCTGTTATTTTGAAATTACAGACCGACACTTCAATTGTATTTATTTGTTTAGATACATTATATTATAACTACATAATAGTAACTGGAGAGCACATGACAGAGCAGCACACCGATCTCGACAACCATTCAACCACCCTCAAAACCCATTGAATGCAATTGCAGTTTGCCAGGGCTGCGGGACTGTTCGAAAGAGATACCGCGGCCCTGGAACACAAAGGGCAAAGAAGGAACATGGGTGGGTTTTAGTCAGTAGAAGTCCAAAGCGGGGGGGGGGGGGGTCGGGAGGGGGGTCATTTGATGGTTTCCCAGACGAAAAAAAAAAAGTGTAGTTGATGTTTCCGAAATCGGAAAGATGGCATCATCATCATGCGCTATAATTTAGAGCTTGTGGCTTGTATTCCCGTGTCAATACCAGATCAGGCAAAATGTTATTGAGATTTTCCATCAGAAATATCTTAGTAGCAGGAGAGTCGGGATTTGTACACGGTTGAAGGCCATAGGCTCGCCCCCCATTACATGTATTTTGAACATTTCTTTTTTTTTGGCATGAACTGTCCCAACTCCTGGGCAAAGGCCTCCCCCCCTCCTTCCAGTTTTCTCGCTGTTGCGCATCTTCTCGCCAATTAACAAGAAAGCCATCCAAAGCGTCTCGCTACCTTCTCCTCGGTCTGCCGCGACCGCGTCTCGCTGTCTCAGCTCAAGTTTTGCGGTTTTGCGATATCCAGCATATGACCTGCCGGACGTTGACTTAAACGTAACTTACAAAACATGAGTGCACTATCGGTACATATCTGCCTAACTCGTCGAGGAAACGCAGGCGTGAAGTTATGTTAAAACAAATGACCAGAGCCAAGCATGTGAGGTTTTACGACTCGTAAAAGTCAACAGAGGAAAAGTGATCGATATAATAGAACGAAGGCAATTGTATGTTACAGTCCTTAAAGTAGTATTTTACCTCCGCCCTTGTATCGCTGTCAATAAAGCTGTTGTTAGGTTGGTATCACTGACAAGTCTGTCAAAATTATAGTGATCCTTATTTTCGTGATCATAAGGTTGTTGTTTTATTGCTATCAGGTAAAATGATTGTGAACAGACAATAGTCGGTAAAGTTAGTACTTTACCGACTATTGTCTGTTATGTGCGCTATAGCTAGCGCACATAACACTGTTGCTGAAGCCGGTAATTCATAGAATTATCGCTCGATGTGGTTTTAAGCGGCATTACCACTTCTGTATTATCTCAACAAGATAAGCTCGGATTGGCAGCTGTTAATCCGATAACATGTTGACGTATCCTAAGCTACATTACATATATTATTACAGGAAAAACGTTTCCTCTGTTTTGGAAGCTCATTAATTTAGTAGGTTTGGAATCGGCTTGTCTAAAAAGGAGGTATTGTGAAATCCCTTCAAAAAGGTTTTAAAGGGTAAGGTTGGTTCCGAAAGATAAAACTTTTATCTATGTTTTATAAGTAGGAGATTTAATTAAGAAGAGTTAACTAACTAAATACATATTTAATTAAAACGATTAAATAACCTAAAATAAATAAACTAACAACAAACTATAAAAGGGCATCAATAAACTCCTCCTCAACGCTGTCAGCTGGTAATGTGCCCAAGAGACTGGCGGCGTTGCCACGTTGTATGGCAACACTTAGCCTCTGGCCAAAGCAAAAGCCAGCCCTTGGGTCATAGGAAGCGTCAACTAGGCGTTTCGAAATGTATTTCAACAGGCTAATGAGCACTCGGACCCTACGACCCCAGAGTTTCAACCCCAAACGGCTCGAAAATATAGTTACCACAAAGGTTTCTATATTTACGCCGCTTGAGGTTCTCTGCAGCCGCAGCGGCAGCGCCAGCACAGCACGACGAGCTTGGTAGATGTGATGGCGCAAGAGTATCGACGCATGTTGCGTTCCACACTAAAGGCCTACCCATCTTCCAAGGAAACAATGACATGATGTCCGGTCTCTTGCCATCGTCGCGTGCCAAACCATGGGGTTCTAAAACAGCTGGAACGCCGACGGTGACAAGAGCTCGTCGGATGATGTCGTTTATATGTTTTATTGAGTTACAATAATTATGGGCTATATGCATACATACATATACTTTGTTTTTCAGGGCTATGCCAGAACAAAAGCAGGGTAGGTGGTTCTTATTGCAAGCATAAATAGATATCATTGTTTTGTATACTAACTTGCTATACTTTTGTTCTGCTTTCACACATTAGTTAGGCTCTTAACGTTTTGACCGCCAGAGCCTAAATTCACGAGCGTGCCCTCCACGCCAAACCACAATTTCACCTACCATTTTGTCACATATTTGTGTCGTTTGGCGTACAGGACATGCGCTTGCTTGTCACATATATGTGACAGTGGCGTTCAAAAGGTTTACTTGATATTTTTTTTAAATTGGAATTGGATTTGCTTGTACCGCAAGACTGGATCACCATAAAATAGGGATTTTTCTTACGCCTATAAGGGTATCTGTTACTTAGCATATGTGTAAGTATTCGTGATAATTATCTACATTTATAATCCATTTTTAATTTCTCCACGTTGAAATAACCAAACGCTAATTTTCCCGGTAATTGCCAATGTAAAACACAAGATCCAATAATAAAATCTGAGTATTTAAAATATGTTTGCACCGCAACCCTGCTTGTACCGCACTGTAATCAATTTCTCTTTTGGTCACCAGAGCAATAGAAATTAATGACAAAATTATTACAAATGTAGGCACAGCTGCTCATATCGTAAACAGAATAATCCACAACGGAAAACGGAAATTTACAGGTCAACGATTTTCTAATTATGTAGGGAAGCATGATGTTTCCTGAATAACAAGCTTCGGGTATATAAAGCGGTGAGATTCAATGTAGTTCTCGTTATGTATAGTGGATACGTTCATATTATAATTATCTACTGGCTAAAAGCACTTCAGTTGGCAATATGATCAATCAATGAGTTCCTGTTAAATTGTTATTAATTATTCGCTGGAAGAGATTATTAAATGAAATAAGCGGTACCTTTGTGCTCGTTTGTGTATATTTATTTCCTGTATTTTGTGTTTTGTCTGTACATAAGTAAATAAATTAAAGCGTTTGCGGTTTAGCAGTACCTACCTATCAGATTGTCAAGGATTCATACCATAGATGGTAATTAAAACGTCTTTTATTGTGAAGAAACTATCATTAAAGACAATTCCCTTTGTAATATAGAACAGAAGAGTTCAAAACAGAAATATCGAGAATTAACATAATTGATATGAATACTTACTTAAACTATACATATGTCCTTAGGGTACTATTCTCAAAAAAATCAAAGTTCAAGGTTCAACCTATCTTTACTACGTATCTTTATTGTGTCCATTTCCAAATGCCTACGATATATTCCTTTTACAGACGCTGACTATACCATCAGTCCGGAAACCAAGCTTTACGCACTGAGCATGAACGGAGGGATTCCGATGTGCCGTGCGATCGGTCATCCATCGAACGGGATGTATCAACTACCGACCGTACTACCCGATCCAGCCATTTACTCGAAAGCCGTTCTACTAAAACCAACCCTCTCTAACTGCCGATCAATCACGTTTTACGTCTATTTAAATGTACACGTGAATAAATATTTGGTGTCACGGAAACGCTGTTTATTAACCCTTGAATTCCCCGCCAACGCGGACCAAGTTTTCCTTTTGCCGAGGCCTCGGATGTTGACTAACTAAACGGGTACCTTGCCTCAACACCATTTTGTGATGTCGGCCTCACTAACTATTTTAGCATAGCGTTTGCTCTCGCTACTGAACTGGTGCAAACCCCCTAACAGAGCCTTACTACGTGTTAGATATAGGCTTAGTTTTAAAAACGGGATGAACCTCTCATTTTTCTGCGTAAGTGTAAATGTCTCGGGACTAGTTATGCGGCTCACGCGCCGCTTGGGCGTCGGGTCACGTCTCATAAAGGGGTAAGGCCACGAATTCGCCGAATTCTCATAATAGCAGTCATCAGAACGTCAGCTAACCACGCACCCGCTGACTGATCACTTCATTATCATTCATCCTTGTATTCCATGTATATCACAAGAAATATAGGTATATTTGAGAAGAGCATTGGACCGTTCTTAAAAGTTAGAATAAAAAAACTCAATAAGTTATTGAGCATGACCTATTTGCGTTTGTGACTTCTGAGGGAGTCGTAATAATGGCTGTGATAAGAATAAACGAATAAGTCTACGTAATGACTATCTATGTAAGTACATAACTCTCGACCTTTATCATTTTGAATATCAAAATCAGGTGCTCGTAAATGTAAACGGCTACGAATAAATTGAATCTTTTTAAAATAATGGAGCAATTTCTTAAGTACCGAGACGTACGCAGTTTATAAGAGCTGCGTCTAGATATTATCTGAACGTTCTAGTTATAAATGAAGTCACTGCAACTATTTTAATTTGCGACTAAAACTATTTTCTTCAATTGTGTAATATTGAAATCTAGAGTATTTTATTTAGTCCATTGAAAGATTAGTAACAAAGAAACGTTGACTCTAATACCTAGTTTAAAAGTTTCTAAGCAATATAAGTACACAAAATCGGGAGTGCGAACTAGCGGTAGCGCAATCCATCAAACTGGTTTGAATATATTTCATTCCTTTTTTTTTGAAAGTAATAGATTGGCAAACACGTCGACATGACGAAAATAAAATTGATTCCGGAGCCGCCCATCAGTTCAAACAATGTACATGGTGAATAGGAAATGCCAACCTTAGAAATAAGATTAAGATCTCATGAGTTTGTAACTTCGGTGACTTCATAAGTCACCCTGATGACGACTAATAGAGAAGAATGGAAGAAGAAGACATGCTGCCAACCCAAATAAACTGGGATAAGGCCAGAACAATGATAATGATGTGTCTGTAATTTCAACAGAAGTGGTTTATGGAAGAAAAAATATACGTAGTAAAGCTACCAAAAGAGCGATTTTTACATTTTCAGCAAGTAACTCAGAGGCCCAATGAGCAGCATAAAAACTCAGACACCAGGTTAGGCACTAACCACACGATAAAGAAAACAAAAAACTTGCCATAATACATAATACGTTTTTATTTAAATTTTATTTCTTGGTTCATCGATAAATTAGTAAAATACGATGCGGTTATAGCGTTAATCGCGTGGACTGGGCCGACCATCTGATGGATCACCGCAGGCTCTCTACTCACGATCAATCATTCGCTCGTTCCAGTGGCCCGCGACCAAATTTGCTTTAGTGCTCGTCTGTAGGCAACCTATCAAGTAATGAACAACCTAATCATGATGCATAATCTGTATAAAAGATTGCTGATATACCTAAGATTTAGAACGAAGTTTTGTAATAATTTTATTTCTTAATCTTATTCTTAACTAGCTTATGCCCGCGGCTTCGCCTGCGTGGATTTCGGTAATTGTCTCACGGGATCCTATAAAGCGATGAAAAGTATCCTATATGTTAATCCAGGTTACAACCTATCTGTGTGCCAAATTTAAACCAAATCTATTCAGTAGTTTTTGCGAGAAAGAGTAACAAACATCCATCCATCCACACAAACTTTCACATTTTAATATTAGTAGGATTGCACACAAAAAAGATTGAAAAATGAATCTCTTTTTATTCCTATTATTTATCTATTTCTATTGTTTGAAGATAATTTTCGAACGTTTTTGTATTCATGATATAAATTGGGCAAATTATTGGTTTCACACGACCGGAATTAGCTGTAAAAAGTATTTCTCTCAAGTGAATTTTAAAAAGGTTTCGACGCTTCATTATAATGTGTCCATCGCAAAGGAAACTTCGATTTGCGAATCTGGGGCCTCAAGGAAAATGCATAGGAAAACTACAACGAACAAAGCCTGTAAAAAAGAAGAAATTGTGAAGGAATCTGAGCCGTTAGTGGCCCGACAGAAAATTGGACCGAATATACACCCTGGATCTGCCACCGCTCTGTACCGTAGCGTACTACTTCATGTGTCAAGTTTTTATCATTCTTTTTCTCAAAAAGGTTTACATCTATGATCCAAGAATGCTTTGTATCAAAATGTTTGAGTTTTATTTGTATTATAGGTTAAATACACCTCTGCGAGCCTCTATCTTTCAGAATTACAAGCGTAATGTTATATAAGGGTGCGTCCACATCTGGCGAATGTGCCGCAAATGTGCAGCTCGCGAGCCGTTTGCGAACTGCGCGCGTGCCTTTTATGTTCGTACGCACCCCCTGCGCCGTCCGCGCGCCTCTCGCGCGCTTTCTACGCGCCGTACTCGAGCGGCGCAGGAGGTGCGCGCGTGCCGGCCGCGATGCACCTCACAAATTCAAGCAAATTCACTACTGAGGCTCAAGTTCACGCGTATGTGCGCACGAGCAGCCCGCGCGCTGCACGCGCGCCCCCCTCGAGCCTTGCTAGGGTTGCACTAGAGCGGCGCACCAAATATAGGCTGTAACCCCACGCGCGCAGCTCGGGGGCAGCTCGCAAATGGCTCGCGAGTTGCACATTCGCGGCACATTCGCCAGATGTGGACGCACCCTTACAGGCGTGATGCCTCAGTTGTCTCAGATTAGTACTTATTCCATGCTATTGGAAAATTAACCTTAACATTTTTCGTTCACCGTGCAAAGGAAAATAAGCTTCATAATCGTTGTAAAACCGCTTAGTCCCTTATATATAATTAATGTAATTATGAATGGGTAGAATTTTAATAACCCCGTCTGCTCCTAAATCAAGGAATGCAATAAATGTAAAGCATCAGTAATTTGGAAGTAAGAAGTTATTTCTAGCTTTTACGATATACAAATCACAGTCCAGCAAAAAAAAAAAATTAAGAAACCCAATCTGAATACCCTAGCGAATATTGAAGGATCTGTAACCAGTCGAGTTTCCATTTATTAATTTATTCCGAAGATCGTCTTAAGTAAACTAAGCGTTTGCATATTCATTCATATCGGTGATTGACCCCTAACATACAAATCTTGAGACTTGTTGCCAAACACCAAACACCGGTAGATATTTTACATGGAGCGACTGCCTATCTGACCTCTAAAACTCAGTTAGTACTGGGTAATACGATATATCTTGGTAAGACTGTTTGTCAGACTTTTGAGCCACTATCTGTAACGGCTGTCAAAGATCTACAAATGTCAGCCGGGACCAACGGCTTAACGTGCTTTTCGAGGCACGGATGAAACTCGGTATGTAATTGGTGGTCACCTATCCACGGACCAACCTAGGCAAGCTCGGCTTAACCTAAAGGTCGACCCGAGCGGCTATTATTATTTAGCCACGACCTCTCTATGTGACTCATGTTAAAAAAAGTGTCAGTTCTTGCTCTGCTTTACCTTATACCTCTTCTTGTTTATAAGAGGGATCGAACAATGCAGCATACTGGCGCTTTCTTTACACAAAGGATACCACCAAATTCCCGAAAAAAAAAACACGCAAAAACAAAAATACGCGAAAAATAAAAAAAAGAGCATTTAAATCACTCTAAACGCCGTTATAGGTCGCGCCATTGATTTTTATATAACTCATTGATTTTGTGTACACCAAAGCCAACCAAAGCCACCACGCGGGGTCATACCAACCTACCTACCCACATACATACATGCAAATGTTCGCATGAGCACAGTTATAAAATTTACGATTTCTGAAACTCCGTGACGACGTTCGATCAGGGTAATGTTTATTTGAATAACATTCAAGTCCATCGCCCGTTTACGAGGGCAGGCCATGTAATATATTTTCATTATGTACCATTTATTCGTGGGCTGCCGATATTGACTCTTTATATGCTTACCTTCAATGTTAACAGCGTATACCGAGGAGCAGAGGAATGTACGGATTTTTCATTATATTTACATAACGTTTTTCCAGTTCGCCTTTACATATTTATATACTTACCTCTATGTTGTATGATCCATTGTGGACCCCGGATGCTTTTAAAATTTTATTTGTTCAGCTTAGTTCTTGGAATTGTGGAAATAAAAATGTAAGCTTAGAAAAATCCTTTAGTATTTCGTATTTTCTGTAATCCTTTTTCGTTCAATAGAACTGGCTAGTGATGTTCTCACTTCTTTATCAACACAAAAACAGTCTTAGGATATTTCTTCATAAAATACACAATCCCAACAAAACTACTGGATAGTACTTTACTACTGTTACTTTTATGCTAGTAAATAATATAATTATCTTAAAACTTACACTGTCACTTGCGAAATATGTTCCGTGATTTTCAATTACCTATTCTATATTTAGGAGCACAGAATAATTGAAAATTAGGAGTGATATCCCGTAAGTGACTCGTATTCAGCTGCATCCGGTTAGACTGGAAGCCGACCCTAACATAGTTGGGAAAAGGCTAGGGAGATGATGATGATGGATGATGATGATCCCGTACCTAAGTGATAGCGTAAGGTTAGTTTTAAACCGTGAAAGCTTAACTTGCTTACATCTTTATCTACAGGGTGTAAACAGACCCTTCACATAGCCGTTAACCAAGCATTCTATTCATCAAACTAAGTAATTTTACGCAAAAATTATTGCTGGGAGTCTCCTTTTTTTTTTGGGGTGAAAAATCACGTTTTAAGGTAGGACTCGATGGAAAGCACTCAAAGCATTGTGCTGATGGATGGATTAAAACGTGTATTTAAAAAATAACTTGTGAAAAAGTTGAAACTTTGACCCCCAATATCTCCGTAACTAGAAGGTTCCCAGGTATAGTCTAGAACAAAAAAATGATCGCAAAGACGGGCAGAACAAGTGCCTTTCGTTTATGTAAAGGGTCTATTTACACCCTTTATATCAGACTGAGAAAGAGCTTTGGAGCTTTAGAGTTAACCTGTCTCCACCACAAACATGCATAAGCTGTACCGTATAGCTCAACACTTTGAGCGCAACCGCACGCAAGCATTACCCTCCGCTCATCAACACCATTTAAGGTGCTCAAGCTGTACAACTATTAGCCCTACCCAGTATTCAGTTGCTCAGTAATTCAGTCACCGCTAAATGTTATTTGATGCTGAGCATATGAGCCACTTATGCATGAATGATTGCGGCGAAATTACGAGGACTAAGTGGTTAATTAATACTCTGGTTACCGAGACTTGGGTTTCTAGGTAAATGCACTTGAGCTACTATTGTTTAGACAAGTAATTATACTGTTATGTAACCACATAATAATATAATATTGCTCTGCACTTTATTAGGGTTCCGTAGCCGAAGGTTAACCAACGGGACCCTATTACTAAGCCTCCGCTGTCCGTCCGTCCGTCTGTCTGTCAGCGGGTTGTACGTCATGATCCGTAATAGGTAGACAGTTGAAATTTTCACAGAATGTGTATTTCTGTAGCCGCCGCTATAACTTAAAAAAATTAAAAGTAAAAATTTACCCCCCCCCCTTTTTACCCCCCCTTTAGTTTTCCCTACTACGATGGTACGAAACCCTTCATGTGCGAGTCCGACTCGCACTTGACCGATTTTTTAATTAGGTAGTTAAATGTACGTTTACGTTTAGACGATTATATCGTTGATAAAAATGCTTGGCTCAATGCCGGCCCTGCTCCACAAGGACAGGGGCGCATAAATGAATAGCATTACATATCCCAATCACCTGCGCTCTTGATGATTTATTTACTGCATCAGTGAGCGGGGTACACGTGGCTGAGTTTTGGGCTAAGCATATTTAAACTTTTTGCCATCGAAACGCTAAGAAGAAGAAGCATTAAATAGTATGTTGGAGCTGCTGAAGATTGTACAACTATCTTTGCTTTGTATAAATTCAATCTCTTTAGTATTATATAGCCGCATAGCCCATATTGTGTGAGTACTATGTAATAGAAAGCTGTCATTCGCGGGAAACCTACGTCTTTTCTTGACTTGAATGTGCCCTGGCGGTTAGGAGTGTGTCATGCTCACTCAAATGTCTCGCTGATGGTGGCGCGTGTGTCGGATCATTTAGTTCCCTTCAAAATGGTTGAGTTGAACGGTGCTGATACATGCGTCATGCGATATGTCGGAGAGAATTTTACTTAATTAATTGACTGGCTTATTGTTAATACACTATTCCTTCACAATTTCCAACTAAACCAGATGATTTCGGTGGAAGCTGGGCTTGATTTGTCATAAACAAACAACAGTTTCGGTTTTCGGCGAATTGAGCTTATATCTCCTTTGACTGACTGTCTTCAAACACTTTAATAATAAATCTCTTCCTCTTAGTATTATTCTTGTATTTTCTTCAACTTATAAAGCGTAAGCTTTAGGGTGAATATCAACAAAGTTCATTTTTTGTCAATTTTGGTGGCTCAATTTTTTCTTTAGTTTTCGTGAAAAATAACGATCTGGTATAAGAATAGAATGTCCAAGCTTGAAGGATCTTCATGAGGTCTCAGAATATCTCCATAACTTTTTGAGATATTTTAGTTCAAAGTCTAGTGTGGCCACCAAAATTGAAAATCAGCCACCAAAATCGAAAGTACCCACCAAAATTGAAAATCAGTGGCACCAAAATTGAATTTCTCCGTCAGAAACCTCAATCTCACTAATAAAGCTCAATGTGATTAATCTCACAAATTCTCGGGAAGTATCAATAACTTTTATCGGTTAATAAAACTCTCTTTTGTTAAAAATAGGATAGATTCCGAGGTCTGGTCCTAATGTCGGACTGACATGGTAGCGTTTTTGTTGGGGAGACTGCAGTACAACCCAAGTCTCGATCGAATCGAAGGCTTTCTCGTAGTCTACAAACACTAAACGGAGAGGCAGCTCTTCGGTCTCCTGTATAACCTGCCGCAGCGTATGTATGTGGCGTACGGTGCTAAAGCCATTATGGAATCCGGCTGGTTCGGGATGATTCTTGAAAACAACTTGTAGACATAGTTTAGAAGTGAGATGGGCCTATAATTCTTCAGACGGGCATTGTAGCCTTTTTTGAAGAAGAGTACCACCACACCCCTGCACCATGCCTGTGGGGTTTTCCCCTCGGGTATGGCGGAATCAAATAGCTTCTGAAGGGCTTTAAGTACCGGTTTTCCACCCGCCTTTAGGATTTCGGCCGTATTTCCGTCATCACACGGTACTTTGTTGTTTTTAAGCTGTTCCAGAGCCATCCTAATCTCGTTCATCCAGATCTCGTCCGGGTTTTCTTCGGTATAGTGTCGGGTCAGCCTAGCCCTTGGGTCATTTGCTAAATTTACAACGGGTTTACTGGTTGAAGTGTATAACTGCCCATAGAATCTCTCGATCTCCCTCAGTAGCTCCGGTTTGGAGGATACGATCCTGCCATGGTCGGTCTTCAGTTTCGTGAGCTGGCTCTGCCCAATATCCAGATCTCTTGCAAATGCCTTGGAGCCGCTCAATTGCATCTTTAATATGCTGGATTTAAAGATTCGTCTATTGAGCTGCCGGTATTTCCACGCCTCGTCTGAAGACTGCAGGATCATCTCACGCCGCTCCTGCATGAGCTTGATAGTATGATCAGAGAGTTTTTTGTTCTTATGTGCACGACGTGTCTTGAAGAACTTAGACCCGTATGGACAGTTTCCACGAACTTATCGTTGTATTCGTCCAATGAGCTTCTTAGGCACTCGAAACGAATCTGGAGTTCAAGCTTTTGAGATTGCAGCAGCTCTCGGGGTTTTGAATTTGGATCTGTGCTGGACAGAGCGTAGACTTCATCAGTCGAGACTTTTCAAGCTTGATATTGATGTTCAATGTGCCGCTTACTATGCCTTGATCGCTTCTGGTTTTCAACGAATTGATCGTAGAGACAACATTGAACATAATACGCTTCTTGGTTGACATGATGAAGTCAATCTCATTTGAAGTTGCACCATCGGGGCAGGTTCACATTCTGTGCTCACGCTTGAAGAAGGAGTTCATCCTATAGAGGCCCTCCTTCTCCATAAAACTAGCCAGTTGGTGACCCCGGTGGTTCCAACGTCCAACCCCAAATTGTCTAGTTTCGCGTTGAAGTCCCCAATGACAACGGTGAAGTGCTTTTAAGCAGCCTCTCTTCGCTGGTCTGTTTTGGCATTCTAAAAAGCAACAAAATAAATATATATGAATAAGAAACTTGGTCATTAGTATGCAACCCTTATAATAATAGGTTTTACTAACTGCCAAGTAGGGAATGCAATCCGGACTATCCGTAATCCGAAAAATCCGGATATCCGCACATTTTTACTAGACTTCCAAATCCGGATTTGAAAATCGAATCCGGATTTTCTGAATAATAAGAAATTGTAATTCGGGGGCTGCTTTATTCAGCCGAAAGCCTGAAACTGATATTCCCAGTTTAGTGCGAATGGAGATGGCATTATTCGAGGATAGTGGTTCACGAGAACGATACATGGAGGCCGCTTACAAACATTTTCAGTGCATTTCCCCATAAAAACGTCGAATCAGAGCTTGCTTTTTCCGCAGCAGGAATTATGTGTAACCGAATTCGCAGCAGGTTAAACGACTGCACTTTAGATGCTTTATTATTTTTGAGGTCACATTTTATGTGTCAAAAGAAAACATTTTTTTTTTTTTAGTTTTATGTTGGTTAAATTGTTTTGTTATGTTTAATAATTTGACAAGAAGGCTATTATTTTTGTTTTCCAGAGTTTCTTTTAATTTGTACCTATAAATTATTTTATTAATGTTACTCACCACGCGAGTCACAGACTGATTTTTTAATAAGAATAAGTATTATGTTGATTAAGTGAAGTTAAACTGTTTTTTTTAACTTTTGTTATGTTTAGTAATTTGACAAGGAGTCTATTTGTCCTTTTATATTTGTTCTTCAGAGTTTATTTTAATTTGTACTTGTCGTATATGTCAGGATTTATTTCGTAAGGCTCGTACATCATGTGGGCAGACGATGGGTTCCGTGCTATGAAAACACACTGAGTGCGATACACTGTTTCTAGCAAAACTAACGAATTACTTGAGATTACAACTTAACACAATAACACGGGGCACAATGAATCGGGTACAGTTCCAAGTAGGGAATGCAATCCGGACTATCCGTAATCCGAAAAATCCGGATATCCGCACATTTTTACTTGACTTCCAAATCCGGATTTGAAAATCGAATCCGGATTTTCTGAATAATAAGAAATTGTAATTCGGGGGCTGCTTTATTCAGCCGAAAGCCTGAAACTGATATTCCCAGTTTAGTGCGAATGGAGATGGCGTTATTCGAGGATAGTGGTTCACGAGGACGATACATGGAAGCCGCTTACAAGCATTTTCAGTGCATTCCCCCATAAAAGCGTCGAATCAGAGCTTGCTTTTTCCGCAGCAGGAATTATGTGAAACCGAATTCGCAGCAGGTTAAACGACTGCACTTTAGATGCTTTGTTATTTTTGAGGCCACATTTTATGTATCAAAAGATAGCATAGTTTTTTTGTTGCTAAATTTATGTTGATTAAATTGTTTTGTTATGTTTAATAATTTGACAAGAAGGCTATTATTTTTGTTTTCTTTTAATTTGTACTTTGACTAACATTTCTCAGCTCACGAGCCACAGACTGATTATTTTAATAAAAATAAGTATTTTGTTGATTAAGTGAAGTTAAATAGTTATGTTTATGTAAAGTTTAATAATTTGAAAAGAAGTCTATTTGTCCTTTTATTTTTGATCTCCAGTTTCTTTTAATTTGTACCTTTTAATTATTTTATTAATGTTACTCACTACCTGATTTTTTTAATAAGAATAAGTATTATGTTGATTAAGTGAAGTTAAACTGTTTTGTTACTTTTGTTATGTTTAATAATTTGACAAGGAGTCTATTTGTTCTTTTATTTTTGTTCTTCAGAGTTTATTTTAATTGTACTTGTCGTATATGTTAGGATTTATTTCGTTAGGCTCGTACATCATGTGGGCAGACGATGGGTTTCGTGTCTTTCGTGCTATGAAAACACACTGGGTGTGATACACTGTTTCTAGCAAAACTAACGAATTACTTGAGATTAGAACTTAACACAATAACACGGGGCACAATTAATCGGGTACAGTTCCAAGACGTCTCAAATCCGCCGCGATCAGACATTGACTGTCGCCCTCGCCTCGAGCTGAACATCAGGGCTCTGTAGAAGCACGCTGTGGTGTGGGTAGACTGGTAAGTAGGTCGCGTCATGTCACCAGTACCCACTGACGCGTTTTCCGATTCATTTTATGTCATACTTATTAATAATTTAACTAACGTTACTCAACACGCGAGTCCTAGACTGATTATTTTAATAATAAGAATATTATGGCTATAACACCAAAATTATGGTATTTAATTTGAATAACTTCAAATAACAAAAATTTAAAAAAAAAACATATTTTTAATTTTCCTGTGTTTTTATTTTAACCCATTTACACAAATATAAGAAAAATCATAATAATAAACAAATATGGTTAGATTTATGTATGTTCATGAAAAATCCGTAAAATCCGGTTAATCCGGATTGGACCAAAAATCCGTTCTCAAAAATCCGGATTTTAAAACAGAACGGATTTGCATTCCCTACTGCCAAGTACATAAAATGTATTTGTTTGCTAATCCAACTGTCTTGCAACGTAAAAACTAGCTATATAGGTAATAACAATACATATACCGTACATAATTCAAATCTGGTGGGTCATTTTCAATTTTGGTGGCGTGAAAACGCCACCAAAACCACCAAAATTGAGCCACCAAAATTGGAACCAGGCATAAAAAAAATCTTAAAAAATAAGGGTTTTAAGTTAAAATTAAATTAATGTCATTGATTTATGGGTCACCCAAATTATTAGCTATAGCATGTAGCTTACTATTATAACACTTTAAAATCAACAGTAAATCGATCCACCAAAAATTGAACAATTCTTGTCCCCCGTTCCGCCCAAGGCGAGTACTTATGTTTTTGGAGGGTAATCACCGCACTAATCACACACCTGACACTAATCGCACTAATGGCACGACTGATAGATGTGAAATAAATAACGCGATTGATCGCACACGCACGAAACTTCATGTTATAGTAAGTTGAAAAAGTGCCAGAATTTTTTTGATTTTTGCTTGGACAAACTTTGATCGAGTGTCCTGTGCTCTTACATAAGATTTTATAATATGGTTTAATTGTTTTTAGATAAATTGACTAATGCATATACTAACAAAATTGTTTATTTTTTATTGTACCTCAAATTGTTACTTTGGTGAACGCAATTACATCAAAAAATGGAACTGGGACAAGCCACCAAACTTGAATTTGAAGGCGATTTTTTTTTTCCCTGATTATTTATATACACTTATAAAAAAATAAATGTGGCCCTAATTGAACCAAGTTACGTAGTTCACTACAAAAAAAAATCGGAAACATCCTATCACTTTACACCTCGATTCTCAACGTGGACACGTAAAATTTGCTGATTTGATATTCACCCTTATATAAGTTGAAAAGGATAACCTGTATGTTAAATCAAAAATAGATTCTTTAAATAATCAAATGCAATAAATAGATGAAGTAATACACGTCAGCAAAGTTAATTTGCCCAGTAGCCAGCACGTTAACTTTGTTTGCCCAGTTTCCTTGCACGTCAGTGTAATCCTAGCGGTTACAGCGACCGCGGAATTGTCTATTGGTTCACTGTGACCGGATCTAGTTTTCTTTTTGCATCAAACCTTATACTATGATATTGCGGTATCTAAAACGTCAAACCACGGACGCTCAGGTTATCTTCGTTATCCTAACGTATGGAATTTTGTTTTCGGCTGGGCAGCATTCGAGAAGTTGCATGGTATCTTCTCGTCCAGCTTACAGCAGTGTATTAAGGCGAAAGTCTATGAACAGTGTGTGTTGCCAGTGATTACATACGGGACCGAAACTTGGTCGCTCACAATGGGCCTCATCAGAAGGCTTAAAGTCACCCAAAGGGCAATGGAGACGGCTAAGGTCGGAGTTTCCTTGCGTGATTAAATCAGAAATGAGGACATCCGAAAGAGAACCAAGGTTACCGACGTAGCCCGAAGAATTGCCAAACTTAAGTGACAGTGGGCAGGGCACATTGCTCGCAGAACGGATGGCAGATGGGGCCGAAAAGTTATGGAGTAGCGACCGCGAACCGGAATACTTTGCGTTGGAAGGCCTCCCACTAGGTGGACCGATGACCTGGTGAAGGTTGCAGGGATCTGCTGGATGAGAGTCGTACGGGACCGGTCAATGCAGCGACATTTGGGGGAGGTCTATGTAAATGTCAGTGTGTGTGTATGTCAGTGGACGTCTTTCGGCTGAATTGATGAATGATGATGATGGAATTTTGTTACATTTACTTTCTGAATTGATCTGTTTCCACTGTCTAAAATTGAGTATAAATACAGTAATAAGTGCAGGCTGTTTTCATAAATAGTAGTACAGTAGCCTAGTACAGCAGTACAGTAGCTTAGAGTACCTCCAAACATACGTTTGGAGGTACTCTAAGAAAGTTTGATTAAATGATCTGTAATTTTAACTATCTTTGGTCTAGTGGTCACAAGCGCGACTGCTGAGCATGAGGTCCTGGGTTCGATTTGCGGGTCGGGCAAAGTGTTATTGGGTTTTTCCATCAGGAATTTCTCAGTAGCAGCCACAGAATCTGGATTTGTGGCCGGTTGATGGCAATAGGCTCGCCCCCTATTACATGGGACTTAAACACTACATTACCTTTGAGTATTACAGGCGTGATGTTATGTATGTATACAACGTGGATCAGCTGATTGCGTCCGTTCCTATAGAAAGTATTTTTTTTTTGCGAATTTCAAGAACTCGTAGAACAAAAGATGTTTAGTTTCATGGTGCGACAGACCACACGGGAGGTCTTGCGTTTATTACGTTACACCTAGTATATGTTAGTAGTATATTATAGCATGATTTTGGTTCAGATAATGTCACTTTAAGTAATCACTATCATTTAATTTATCATATGACATGTCCCAAAACTCCAAAATATGCATTAATATTACTCAAACCACTACTTCGTGAAATTACTCGAACAGAACAGTATCGAATATTAGTTTATCTTGACATTAATATTCCGATCTCAGCACAATGTCAATATCATATATACATATACTTATATACACAATTATGTATAGCATGTACCGATCCATCAACGATACATGGCGTTTGTCAGCACGAAATCGCGTGCACTATCTTAACAACCACGAATATGACTTTGACTTTGAAAGTACAATGAGAACATGTCTACATGGACGTCCATCTTATAAATAGTATAGGGCTGAGTGCACATTGAATACGAATTTTAACGAAACGAAGTCGATATGTATTGAAGATTGAAGTGATTGTATTTTTCTGATATGATCGATTGGTACGCTTGCTGGAGATAAGGGATCTAAAATACTGTCATGTTCTTGTGAAATAAGAGCTTTTTTGGGTGTACATTTGAGTTTGTTGCTTTACGAGGCACTAATATGAAACTTACACGCAATTTTTTGTAGTTGGTTTGCGAATCAACATCTGCCTAGCCTTTCCAAATACGTTGTTCCTATCTGACTTCCACAACCCAGTTAGTACTAAAAGATACGAAACCCCATAGTAAGACTGGTAGACAGACTTTCGAGCCACTGACTACCTGTAATGACTGTCAATGATCAACAAATGACAGCCGGGACCAACGGCTTAACGTGCTTTCCGAGGCACGGAGGAAACTCGGTATGGAACGGGTGGTCACCCATCCACGGACGAACCTAAGCAAGCGTGGCTTAACCTAAAGATCGACCTAACGGCTGTTATTATTTAGCTACGAGCTCCTCAGTTTGCTCCTCTTTGCGAATGTTGCTCCTAAATTCAGATGACACAATTTTGTGTTCAATTACGACCAGTTATAAGTGGTGACGCACTGGTCGACAAGAATGAAATAATTTAACACGGGCCGCGGCGGATTCGATTCGCGGCTACTTCCTCAAGATTAAGGGGCTCGATGTGATCGTGTAGCCGCAGCGGCATTCCGCCTGTGTGACCACACCCTAACAGTTGTTCACATTAATATATTATATCGATCTTGAGACCATATTTGAAGGTGACACAAGGACCCGTAATGGTCGGGTTAATGCTGTAAATGCGCGTAATTATGCACGATATTTAATGCTTTACGTCTATGTGGTCTTTTGTGGCAATTAGCGGTGTAATATAAGCGTTATGTACCTACTTTAAAGTTTGATTAAGTGTTATAGTATCTATAAAATGGAATGTTATTATTACAGTCATTTTATGGCCTAATTTAGGTAGTTACCGAAACATTAATTAATTTTACTGTTGAGATTAGGTTCACTTCGGTTTCTCTGTGGGTTTACGAACGTTTCTGTTAATGAAGATCTAAAAAGTACTAACATAGCAAATTGAATAGCATACATGTTCATCCTATTGTTCAATAAACATGGAACAGTATGTGTAGAAACTGTGGTTTACATTACTAATAAACGAAACACGTTCGACTTCAAAGTAATCTATGTTGATAATGTAAAAAGTTGGATAACTTATTGTGTAGCAGACGGAAAGCAATTTTGCACCAAGTCAGGCATTTGGAGCAAACATGTCGCTACCTATTTGAACAACATTATATCATGCCTATTTATAGGCAGGTACATTAATGTCGTATTAAACCAACATTTTGCGTTTATACTAAGAAATCTGAAAACAGAACCTCACATAGACCACTAATTTCGTCCTTAATAAACACAGCCACAACGCTGGGCCAATTATGACGTCATAAGCAGTACTGTAAACCTATAAGAGGATACTATCTCCCAAACCCTTGGAGATTATTACTAAGTTGCCTTTTCAGACCACGAAGTTTTTCCCACTAAGAGCGTTTTCTTTTATTTTAAGTAACATAAAGCAGCTGAGTAACATCCAACTTAATATATTTTCTAATGAAGTTGATAGAGAAGAATGCCACAGGGACGAGTAGCAAGACAAATATCGTGCATTACTCCGTGGCCGATAAGAGCGACGTTTCGACATTCATATCTGATAGTATGGGAGATGTATGAACTCCACATTTATAGAGCAGAGGAGGGCAGAACGTACTGAATTTATTAGAACGCTGGAAAAACACGTATTGGCGTTTATACAACGTGTAACATAATAAACTTTTTTTATATATTTATAGATATATTTTATATTTATATACAAGGTGTAACATAATAAACGCAAGACCTCTCGTGTGGTGTCTCAGACCATGAAACTGAACAACTTTTGTTCTATGACTTTTGGAAATTCATAACTTTTGTTTTAGTTTTACCATACATGTGGATCAGCTGATTGCGTCCGTTCCTATAGAAAGTATTTTTTTATTTGCGAATTTCAAGAACTCGTAGAACAAAAGATGTTTAGTTTCATGGTGCGAGAGACCACACGGGAGGTCTTGCGTTTATTATGTTACACGTTGTATATGTATTAGTGACGTAGTGTCTTCAAAAGATCGTCATCATCTTCCTGCCCTTGTTCCATGTTACTTGGGGTCGGCGCAGCACGTTTTTAGGGTTCTGTACCTAAAAGGAAAAAACGGAACCTTTATAGGATCACTCGCGTGTCTGTCTGTACGTCTGTCTCAGCCAATTTACTCCGAAACTACTGAACCGATTGAGTTGAATTTAGGTACACATATCTAAATCGGTGATCCAAAGACGGATGTGTAACGTAAATTAATGAATTTTGCCACTTTTAGGGGTAATTTAGAAAGTGAAAAAAAGTTTTGCAAACTATATCTTGTTACATATCAAATGAAAGCTTATTGTGAGCACCTCAAATATATTTTTTAATAATTTTAAGATTATAAGGTTTTTAGGTTAAATTTTAAGGTTTTAATAGTTAAGGAAAATAGGCGAAAATTAACCGTGCCCCCCCTCCCCTTAACTTCGAAACTACATGGCCGAAAATTAAAAAAAAAACAAAAAATTATTCTTTGCCTATAGATAACAGGAAAACTTATAAGAAAACTATAACAACACCTCATATCAGGTATTATTAACAGGTAAAGGCCCTAGGTCATAGGCCTACATACTACCTCCTCCCTTCTCTACTCTTCTTTTCCTACCCTTCACATTACCTCTAATATGTTACTGTTTGTTTTTCCTAAATAAATATAAAACAAATGATATAATTAAATTAAAAATTAAAGGGGGCTCGCTTACTACGATGGTACGGAACCCTACGTGCCCGAGTCCGGCTCGCACTTGACCGGTTTTTTCTTCCATTCTCCTCTGTTAACCGTCACGCTATCATTTCCTACTTTTTCTTTCATATCATTCCTCACACAATCCATCCATCGTTTTCGGTAGTCATCGTTGATCCGAATTTAATTATCTGGAACAGAATATGTGTTGGCGAGATGGCTTGCTAAGTAAGCAAGCTGGAGAGGCAGTGGTTTGGCCAGGTATGTAAATTTACTAGTTCTGGAGTGGAGACAGTGAATCGACAAGCGTATCGTGGTACGCCACCCAGCTAGATGGGCTGACTATCTTGAAATGGTAGCTAGGTCAAACAGAAGAGTACCTAGTGCTTGTGGATCTATAAAAATCAAATATATTCAAAAACATTACCTTATAACTAAGTTAATGTTTTTTTTTTGTTACAATTACAACTTTATATTTTATTTTATACTTACGTGCTAATGACAAGGATCAGTGACCTCTGCCGTCGTTATTTGGCAAATAGAAGATACAATTAGTCTGCAAGTACTAATCAAACGTCTAATTACCACGACCTGTACGGAATTAGTGTGACCTTTAGCTACCTGCCTTTATGTATAAGCTATCAGTAGCGAAGGGTCAATTTTTGTAAGAGGTAAGCCGGAGTACATTATCTTTAATATGGTTATATTATTTGTGTATAGAATACTGACTGTGCCAATTTTCAAAGAAAATCCGGTAGGGATTGAGTTGCATGAAACCTTCGCCACTGTAAGCTATAAATAAATAATAATAAATATCTACAGCATGAATTGTATTCTGTTTATGTCCATAGCTTGGATTGGTCCAAGCCGTACCGTTTACCTTAACGCATATATTCATGCTTTACAAATTCCCATCCAAGGTCTGAGCGCTCCTAAGACATACGGACAGGGTGGATCTAAAGCGTACTGAATGGCCGGGGATTTGGTAGATCAATGGGGTTTAACCTCAATTTATTGGTCAAAACGGTCGAGAGGCAGACTGGTGTCAAATTAATCGCCTTCAATATTGCCCATAATTCTAACCATTATTATAGTTGGACTTCATATACTGAATTTAGGGGACTTAATCGGCTTTGTGGTTTACTCGAAATGTTTTTATTCGATTTGAATTGTGTCATCAAGTTTTTAAAGCTTTTTTATTGTTAAGTTGTGAGGTCAATTCTGTTTAAAAGGTTCTTTTAGTGCTGACCTACCTGAGCTGCTTTTTAAAAGGAATTATTTAATTTTTTTATGACGTACCATTACCAACGTCAATCACATTTTAACATGCATTAATTGTACACGTATTTCGGACATAAATTATAAATGTTGGTACTTAGTTTTGTTAATGAGTTATTAAAAACAACAAAAACACACTTGTGGCGTTTTTTATGAAG
This sequence comes from Noctua comes, assembly GCA_963082995.1. NCBI lineage: Eukaryota > Metazoa > Arthropoda > Insecta > Lepidoptera > Noctuidae > Noctua > Noctua comes. The sequence goes on along the minus strand of OY720280.1, from coordinate 7,991,088 downwards.
TAAGCTGGCATTTTTTAAATCAAAGTGGATTTGCGTCGTGCCAGTCATTCAAACGAATAGAAACCTTAATGTATCTAATAAGTGGATTTAGCAAGCAAAGTCCTTGGTAACATTCATTCTCAGATGTCAGTTTTTTATTACACATCGAAAATCATTGGGAAGATTTTAGAACATATTTTACTTTAGACACGTATGTAGATCGACGTCTCGAGACAGTTTAAGCCCATCAATTGACATAAACTAGCAAAAAAGCATCATGTAAGTCAGAAATTCAAAAGAAAAAAGGTCTCACTTACCCAAGTTGCATTTTAATGTTTGCACTTCATCAAGTATATTTCACCGAATAATGAGTGTTAATGAATGGATCGTATGTCTGTAATTGTGTGTTAAAGTATAAACATAGTGGTCGCGCGATGATCGATACGCGAAACTGCGTGCGGTGACAAACTCACAGGAATTTCCATTTTAATCGAACCGTGTATTCCAATTGCGGTGCGTCAGTTTACAAATATCTGTATTACACCTTTACCCACATTAATTGGTGATTGTAATACAATAATGGTAATAATACTTACATTTATTTCTGTCTCGACCTAAATAAATGATTACCTAAGAACTAATTGGTCGAACGAAATAACATTCTCCTAATTAATGTTATTCCGTACGGATGGCATAATCAATCTGCTCTTACAAAAGAAATCTTCAGAATTTATTTAAGGAATTTCCCGTCTCCTCTGGGCCCTACTTAATCTGTGGCGATTTGAAGAACGCCCATCATTTCCCGGTGACCCGGCCACGGCCCGCTAAGATAAATGCACCCATCATTAGTTATTCAACCTAAAGATATTATACTAGCGCCGAGTGATTATGGACGTAATATTTCGTCGCTGATCCTAATATTTATTAGAAGAATTTTCGCAAAATATTACGAGAAAGAACAAAATTTTACTCGTTTCATTAAAATGATTTATTTGTGAGCTACAGTGTGTAGCGTTGGTTAATAATTGTGTACAATTAGTTTATATTTCAGGTCTTATTAAATTATGAAGAACACGCTACGTATATGGTGTATGGTGGACGGCGGCGCGCGGTGTGGCGTACCTACGGTTCTCTTTAATTTTTACCAAATAAATTGGTCAGTGTAAGTGTGAAAACATGTTTTTCATGAGATTCATAATCTGCTTAGCCTTTTCCCAATTATGTTGGAGTTGGCTTCCAGTCTAACCGGATGCATCTGAATACAAGCATTTTATATGGAGCGACTGCCTATCTGACCTCCACAACCCAATTAGTATTGGGTAATACTATACCCCTTGGTAAGACTGGTTATCAGACTTGCGGGCCACTGAGTTAAATTATTATTGTTTAAAAATAGCAATGTGTGTGATTTTAGTAGCCGTATAACCTATGTATTAGACTCGTGACCAAAACGGAGCACAAGCCCTTGTTCAAAAGCCAACAATTCGATGCGGTAACCAGTCGAATGTAGTGCGTGTCATAGTTCTCTACAATTGTTTAATAGAGCAGTTACCTTTTACTTCAATGTTCGTGTAGATAACACGAAACTGGGCCTAAATGCTGATTCTTATAGCCGTAAGTTCCTTGGCACAGTAAACATTGCGTCAACGTTCCGTAATGTCATGTTTGTAGTCGGCAAGACTCGGCAATTTGCATAATATCTCACCTACCTCCGGCCGAAATTTGTAATTCAATTTAGCTGTTGCCCGAGCACATAGTTTATCAAGATTACGGACATTTGTCTTTCATTATAACATGATTTTGGGGAAAAAATGGTCTACTTCATAAATTTTTCGACTCGACCCCCCACCAAAGTGGTAGTTTCAGCGGGGGGTCGAGTCTTCTGAAAGATAAAACGTGCTCTTAACTCGGTACTGGCGTGTGTACAATATTGGATTTTTCGTTACAACTAAGTAGTCTTTATAATGAAGAATTCTTCAGAGTTTTTATGAAGCATTTTGAGACATTGTCTTCCCAGTTATGTCGCGATATTATACGAAGACATTTAGTTACAAGGTTCTACTTATGAGGCATAACACCCGTATCTATAGTCAAGTTAAAGTAATAACTTGAGTTTAAGTAATTCCAGCAAATATTTTTATGCAATAGACAAGAATTTACACGAAGTAAGAACCGCGTAGAAGAAGAATTCTAACTTTTGACAGTTCTAACTTCAAGCAATTACCTAACTACAGATTAAAAATTGTATCTTATAGAATGACTTTTACTCAAGTAATCATTTTGACTTGTTTATAGATACGAGTATAAGTGTTTTAAGTTTCCGTATTTAAAAATAACTTGAATACCTACATAAAAAAATAATATTTAGGTTTCTTTAGATTTATTTTTATGTTCCTTTGATAAATCGTAAAAATCATGTTACAAGTCCAGGAAAATACATTTAGAAAAGTTAATACTGCGCACGTTTACGACTTATAACAATAATACTGAGTAGGTAATGTTCACGTCAAAGCTAACTTTCCTCCACAAAGCTATTGTACTAAGTACGTTATATACTTATAGTCGAATTAGCGTGTTGTCACGGGGCCCACAAAGGTTGGCGAGCGCCTTGGGCACTTAATAACATGAAGCATAGTGATGTCCCAATTACCCGGGTAACTACACACTTTACTTGGGACCCAACAGTCGGATGACCCATTCAAATATACACTACAAACATCGTTGTATTCTACTGAAACAATAAAGCATTTATATGGAAATAAAGTTGGGATTAATTTTAGGTACTAACTTTTAAACTGGTAGGTTTCACAATGGACGTATTCGGTTCTGTTTAAATGTTATGTATTTTATAAATAGGTATTTTTAGGCAGGGAATGGACTGACGCGTTTTATCGTAACGATCACCAGCCACAGTTAGCAAGGATCTTTTGTCGCTTGAATGATTTCATCATGAGGGCACTGTTGGTAAATATTGGTGTAACTGACTGCCTCGTTCGTCTAGTGGTCGTTATGCAGAGCATGAGGTCCTAGGGTCGATTCCGGGTTCGGGAAAATTGTTATTGGGTTTTTTCATCGGGAATTTCTTAATAGCAGCCACGGAGTCTGGATTAGTGCCGGTTGATGGCAATAGGCTCGCCCCCTATGGGAGTTAAAAAAATAACTGGTGAAATGTATGGGTGTACTATCATAAGCCTTCGGGGATTACAGGCGTGATGTTGTGTTATGTCTGTGGAAATAGTATTTAGAAACAAGATGGCTGCGTTAGGTCCAATTATAGCCACGCTCCTAATGATTCATGTACCTGATTAATGTATTTTACGTTAGGAGCTCGTGGCTAAATAATAACAGCCGCTCGGGTCGATCTTTAGGTTAAATCGTGCTTGCCTAGTTTGATCGGTGGATGAGTGACCACCAATTACATACCGACTTTCCTCCGTGCCTCGGAAAGCACGTTAAGCCGTTGGTTCCGGGTGTCATTTGTAGATCTTTGACAGTCGTTAGGTAGTTAGTGGCCAAAAAAATCTGACAACCAGTCTTACCAAGGGGTATCGTATTACCCAGTACTAACTGGGTTGTGGAGGTCAGATAGGCAGTCGCTCCATGTAAAAAACTGGTATTCAGCTGCATCCGGTTGACTGGAAGCCGACCCCAGCATAGTTGGGAAAAGGCTAGGTGGATGATGAGTCTAAACGACAAAAACTGTCATGTACGTCTACTCTTTTGGCTGATTAAAAGAATGCTTCTTTTATGACCCTTAGTTAGTTTGCCGGAGGCTTTAATGTCCTTGTAGAGAGCTGACCATTACAACTTATATTACAAGCGAGTTGATTCTCTGATAGATGTTGTAGGCGGAGAAACACGCTTTGTGAGAATTGAGCTGCCATTGAGGACAGCTTATTCATTTATTTCTTTTACACATGTTTGTTAGGCACTTGCTGTTGTTAACAAGACGTTGCCTCTCACTTTTGTTTTTAATTAAAGTAGCATATTCAATCAATCAATCAATCAATCTTTATTTGTGAACACAGGTACATATTCGGGGTTCATATTTTGTCAAAGCAGCCTTTGTGATATAAAGTATGTATTTGATGATCATCTGTATAGCTTTTTACACTATGATGGGTTCGGCTTCCAGTCTAACCGGATGGAGCTGAATACCAGTACAGATGGAGTGTCTGCCTATCTAACCTCTCTTGTAGAACCAAGGTATTGGGTAACAAGAAATCCCTTGGGAAGATTGGCTTTCAAACTGAAGTACTGGCATTAATTGACATAACATTACGCCTGTAATCTCCGAAGGGTTACGCAAAGGTATAATAGTACACCCACATTTCGCCAGTTATGTTTAATCCCATGTAACAGAGGGCGAGCCTATTGCTATCAATCGGGCGTATATCCAGACGCCGTGGCTGCTACTGAGAAATTCCTAATGAAAAAACCCAATAATACTTTGCCCGATCTGGGAATCGAATCCAGGACCTCATGCTCAACAGTCGCACTTGCGACTACTAGACCAACGAGGCAGTCATTAATTGATAAAAGAGAATAACGGTTTTGTTCGGCATTTCAGAAAAAAAAAAAAAAACCATACTATCAATAGATAAGCTAGAAAAGCTGTTTACAAATACCGCATTAAAATTGCCACTGCGGCTGAACGCTGTCAAGTATATTTTTATTCTTCCAATTTGGCGGTTCACACACGAGCCAAATCATGAATTATTCAACGATGTTGCATGTTTTACGCAGAGAAAAAGTTTTTTAATACGAGCATCCGTTCTGCTCGTGTCAAACTTTCATAATGTGCCCCAAATGATGTTAATTAATAACTGACTTTACATGAAGCTGTAATCCCTCACAGCTCCGAATATTCCGGAATTCTAAAATGTTTTTTGTTAAGACGCTACTGTTTTTGGGGTCATTTGTAAATGTAATTAGTTAAGCTAATTCGACTGCCTCGTTGGTCTTTAGCGGTGACAAGGGCGACTACAGTAGCTGGTCCTCGGTTCAATTCTCAAGTTGGGCAAATTATTGGGTTTTTATTTAGAATTTATCAATAGCCGCCTCTTACCTGGATTTTGTGACCATGTAAAGGTTTGGTCTTACTTGTACGGATAAATTTCGTGCAGATTCCCGATGTCCACTAGTTCAAACAAGACAAACACACCACAGCAAAAATTGCGACGCTAAAAAAAAAAGTGAAATCACACATGACAACTACTTAATAATAATTTTGAAAATAGCAGCAAAAACCAAACTGGTGGTGGATACTGGGAATAATATTCATAAGTTTTGACACTGTCCGCCATTGGTGGATAAACAGAATACTCATTACTATTAATACTAACGGGATATTTACCATGTTTACTGTTTGTTTGTGTATTAATAGTAATGTTAGTGACCATGATAGTTTAAAATCTTATATCAGAATACTCATGTTTAAAATTGTGTCTTTGTCCTCCATTGGTGGTCAACGGATATATTTAAAGAAAGTCATGTCACTGTCCAACAGTGGTGCCTAAGAGGAATAATTTTAAAATGTTGTGTTGCTTGGACAGCAACACAACATTTTTAAATTATTCCTATAATATAGTGGTGGACAAGGAGGTGGCATCGGGAATCATAGAAATTTAGGATACAGAATTTAGATAACTTAGTAAATTATTTGTCATAATTTACCAAAGTATCTGGCAGTGTCTAGAATCTGCAGCCGGCCTACAATCAGTCCATACCGGTTTCATCGAACCTTGAATAATATACATAATAACTCATGGAACTAGTCCCATGTGGTCAGTTGTGACAAATGTAGCACTAAACACCTCTGCCTATCCCTTAAGGGAATACAGGCGTAATGTTATGTAATTATCTAAGTAGGTTAGGTATTCAGACAACAATTACAGAGGGACACAAAATGGCGGCTGTGATACAGTCTATTTGGGACACATCGGATGGACGAAGGTAATGTATTTGGGGCTAGACTAAGTGAGATCTTATTAACGTGTTAAGTTTCTAGACTAATATTATATTTTGTTGGCTTACTAAGCCGTGAAAAATGTCTTTACTATAATCAAACTGTAACATCCCCACAGCTGGGACGCATGTGTCCTCTCTGAGAGAGGGGGTGGGCCATAATACAGGATGTGGTCCCAGTACGGGTTACTAAAGCCATATGTTAAGATAGTCGTAAAGAAACAAAAATAAAATAATTGGCGTTCGCTAGGGAGAGACGGTTTTTGAAGGCTTATGTGCAGCAGTGGTCAGCTTTCTATTGAGGTCACGATGATAATCTTACCTGACAATACTGGTACTTAAAAGAAAAAACCCGACTGAAAAAAGTGAAAATCAAAAAACAAGCAGAACACTTGCGCCACCAAGACAAATCTAACGACGTATAATTTATCTAAATCGGTTCATCCGTCTAAAAATTACGAGGGAAAAAAGAAACTGACACACAGGTCAAATACATAACCCTCCTTTTGGGCTTTGCCGCAGTTGGGTAAATGGTCTGAAAATCATAAAAAGGAACTTTTCACAAACAATCAATTAATAACGTCGCGCCGTATAATCCACTCTACAGCAATAATTCTCTTTAGTTCCATTTTTTCTGACACCAAAAAAATGTCAAGGCGTTCAGTATCCAAGTCTAAGAGCTCCGACATTAAGTGATGAGGTGTTAATTACCGAATAGCCTTCTTGACATAAAAAAAATACTTGAAAGGCGGCTTTAACCTCAGCCACATAGAAAATCGTTTGTCAGGGATCTTGAACTGTCGAGGTCAACTGGTATTACTTATTCCCTTCGCATGTTCTTTTTCTGAGAAATATTTAATTTTGTGAGGTTTCTTAAGGTGAATGTACGTACTGAGAAACTCGTCTTAAGAGGTTAATGGATAAAAATTTCGTGGAACACTTCTGTCTTTTACATTAAATATTAATCTTTCCTACATAAAAATATTCAAATAATTGGTAAGTACAGTACATGCCAGGTTTACAAATCGTAACCTGAAGATCAAGAAAGTTTGGTTTGTTAACCTACGGATCAACTACATTGATATGACAAAAGTCGTAGAGTAATACTGCTTAAAGAATCTGGAATAGACGAATATGTAGTTGGCGTAGCAGCTTGTACGACGTAGCAATTGCGTAGAGGCTGCTACGTCCTGGCAATTGCGTAGCGACTGCTACGACGTATCAATTGCGTACCGTTTACGCGCTACATAGGTCTACGCGCTACCTAGGTCTACGCCGTAGACATTTGTTCAAACTCGCTCGAGTTTGTAGAAAATGTTGTTCTCAAAAAATTTTTTTGGGTTTCAAGTGTTGAACATAATAATTATAATGACAAATTACTCTTTGCAAAATCATATACGTCATATGTAGGTACGTCACACATGGCTACGTCATAAACCGTCGTGCTCAGGTCAGGCTGCGCTCATTAAGAACCAGAGCCTAATGATGCAGTCGCTTGTTAGCCGTCTTGTCGCCTCGCCTCGCACAAAAAAAACGGTCAAGTACGAGCCGGTCATCGTGTAATTAGTGACTTGTATCCCTCCTTTATATCAGATTGGAGCTACGAAAGATGAAGGGAAAATGCAGGAAAATGCTTTTGCTACGTGTTAAGCTTTTTTTTTTAGGTTGTTGAGTCGGAGTGGAGTATTTTTGAGTGTGTGTGTGTGTCGCTCAAGGATTTTTCTCTAATTAATCACAAACAAGTGGAGTATGTGTTTTCTAGCTAATTGGTTACGATGTTTATTTTTGTAGACATTTATTGACAGCCTCGTTGGTCTAGTGGTCGCAAGCATGACTGGCGAGTCCTGGCCTGGTGGTCCTGGGTTCGATTCCCGGGTCGGGTAAAGTGTTATTAGGTTTTTCCATCAGGATTTTCTCAGTAGCAGCTACGGAGTCTGGATTTGCGCCCGGTTGATGGCAATAGTCTCGCCCCCTATTACATGGGACTTAAACATAATTGGCGAAATGTGCGTGTACTATTAGGTATACCTCTCCAATAATATCAATATGATATAGAATAAAAATAACACTATTTCCGAATTTTATAAAGTTTTCCTTATTTGTCAATACACTTAGGTACGTAGTATATTTAAAAAAATATGAATACGCTAACGAAAACACGTACAAAGAACTACGAATGTCAATAAACATGTCCTGAACACGTACAGTAGTATAAGGTAGCGACAAAAATAAATAATTTACTTCATTATTATGGATTTGCTCCAATGTTGTTAAAAGAAAAAAAACCTTTGTTCCATATTCTCGTTTTCGTCCCTCCAATATGGTAGAAAACTTTACTACAGTTTAAAAAAAAAACAAATCTAAATTAAAGAGAGCAAATCCTAACAACTCTCTATGAGTTCGCACACGTATTAAAAAATAACACTCGCTTAAAATTTCTTTCATATTACAAAACACCAACATGTAAGCAATTGTACCGTCATTACGATAAATCATTTATTCCCACGCTTCCTTTCTCCCTTATTTTCGTAACGTTTGCTCACAAAATGTATTTAAACGAGTTGGGTGAAGCATTGTCACAAAATATGTACAGTAGGTCAACTCCATACAATTCACGAAAACCTACGCACACATAAGCCCGCAGCTTGCCTGCGGGTGCAATACAACAATGCCTTCAGGTTGTTGATGGGACTGACTCGATATTGCAGCGCTTCAGCGATGTTTGCAGACGCACAAGTGGATGGTTCTCATGCCATAATCCGAAAGCGAGCAGCGTCGCTGATGCGCAGGGTGAGAGACAGTTCCAACAGTTATCTGAGGAAAATTGCTGGAAAAATAGAAAGTCCTCTATGGAGGCAATGGATACAAATCCATGAGAAATAGTTCCTCATGTATTACTAACATAGTTTGTAAGTTTTTTATGTACTTTACTAACACTATAAGGACAAGTTAGTATGAATTAAATAAATTTATTTATATTTGAATAAGCACGCTTCACGTACAGCGAGTGAAAGCGCACTTGCGACTGGCATTTGTTTTAGACCGCTATACGTTCGCGTTTATGTGTGCGTGTGCCTGTTGTCTCTGATTGAATGGCTGTGTGCCTTGTTTGTCTAATGGTCGAGAGCGCGCCTGCTGAGCATGAGAAACTGTGACCAATTCGCAGGTAGGAGCAACTATTATTGGGTTTTGTGAAAAGAATTTCTCAGTAGCAGTCTGGGTTGTGTCTTTTTGATGGCAATAGGCTCACCCCTTACATGAGAACTAAATATAACTGATGATGTGTGGGTAAAAGGTATTAGGAACGCCTCTGCCTAACTCCCGGGGATTACAGGCGTGATGTTATGCGTTATTTATGGAGCCGGCCTTCTGTAACAATTTCGTGGCAATATTGTGTTGAACAAAACAGCAACCATGCTCAAGCAGGATACACTTTACGTAAGCGTACGATGTTTACTTCTGTTACGGGACCATCCTTTGATGGCTTCTACAATTGAATTCTGTACACAATGTAAGTTTACATTGAGGCTTCATAAGAGTACTGTTTATTGGGTATGTACGTCGAGCGTAGGCGTACTGTTTATTTTTGTTTACGTGGGTGGAGAAAGCGTCTAGTTCCTCCAGAGTTTAAATCTGGACTGGCAAGTCTGAAAAAAAACGTGGGAAGATCGTCAACAGTATAAATACGGCAACGAAAGTTGGTAATATTAGAATGTTTTTGAAGTTTGATTAGTGTGGATATTGAGTTAATAAAATCCGGCCAATTGCGAGTTGGACTCGCTCTACCATAATAGTAGGGGAACCCCCTTTAATTTTTAAGTGATATTTGTTGTTTATATGTATTATATCTTTATTTGTTGTTATAGCGGTAACAGAATTACACATTCTGTGAAAATTTCAACTGTCTACCTATTACGGATCATGAGATACAGCCCACTGACAGATAGACGGACAGACAGACGGACAGCGGAGGCTTAGTAATAGGGTCCCGTTAGGGTACTGAACCCAAAAATCGCGAGAAATTAAAAAAAAAGTTTTAAAATAATAAAGAATTTTCTTGCAAATGTATGTACATTCTAGACTGTAGATTTCATTCAATGTTTCGAAATCGTAACAAATTAAAATTTAATTACAATCAAGATATTTCGAGTGTCCTAGACAGAGCAAGATCTCTTAACGTCCCCGTTATTTTAATATAAGCTGACAACGTAATGAAAACCGAATTAATTGCTAAGAACGGGCAATAAATGAGAATTGAAGAAGTAGAATGCTATTAGGCTAATACAGCAGAAATCCGCATTCGGCCCGCAATGGGCCATTTAGCCAGCGGTGGCTTTACAAAACATTGCCCTGTAAGCCGTAGCCGGAATAACGTTTATTAGGAAAAATGTGTTTACTCTGAGCGCGTAACGCATGCTTATTTTAAACTAGCTTTTGCCAGCGGCTTCGCCCGCGTGGATGTCGTAAATATTCGATTACTTACCTTCATCCCCCTTTTTAACCCTTCGGGGGTAGAGTTATCAAAAACGCCGAGACACGTATAATTTAATTTTCAATTGTCATCGTAAACTCAAAATTTGAAGATCCTAACTTCAAAACTGACAGACTTTCATACAAACTTCCATCCCCTATTATACCCCAAAGAACACACCCTCCAAGTTTCAAGTCTCTAGGACCTGCGGTTTGGGCTGTGTGTTGATACATCACCCAGTCAGTCAGTCAGTCAGTCAGTTTACTATTTTATATATATATAGATACGCGTCTTGACGATTATTCGTACGGTGTGCGTCGTTGCTTAGATTCGCGTTTTGTTCGCGTGATGATGAGGTAGGCCCCGGTGATGGATTTACTTGTGTGTTCGCATTTGTGTTCATGACGTTTTAAATTATACTTTGTGTAGATTGTTTCAGGATTACTTTGTTAGATGATAAGGTTGTTCCTTGTGCTTTCAGGTGAACGTAAGCAATGTGAATTTATCGCATTTTCTTAAAGATTATACACATAACAACACGCCTGTAATCCCCGAAGGGTTAGGCAGAGGTGTACCTGGTAGTACACCCACATTTCGCAAGTTTTGTTAAAGGCCCATGTAATAGAAGGGGGGGCTCTTAAAGATTACTACTGCATTAACTTGTTAGCAGCTATTGTATAATCTCCTGACTGTAAATAAAAGCCAGTCTTTATTTACCGAATTTATAGCTTCCAGATATTTCTCATAATGCGGGAAACGTAGGCACTGTAAGCACAAAAGCCGCTTCGCCAACACTACAGCAGATTTTGGCAACTTTTCCTTTACACAGAACACGGAGCTTTAAACAGAACTTAAAGCTCGGGTCAGTGACCCTTGAACCTTAGGAATAAATGTTAGAAATAAAGTCTTTTTTCTTAACATAATGAACTCAGTTAAATCTTGTTAGTTTCACTCATTTTTTAGTGTCTAAAACAAAATAATGGGATATAAAACTGTGATTACATTTTTAATAAATGTATGCTCCGTATAAAATTCAAAGTGCTAATGAAATGATTATTTATTGTTAATTAGAACTCGAAATTGCGTCAACAAGATAAGTAGCGCGTTGAACGTAACGAATTAATAAAAGGTTTGTTTATCCACGTCGTGCATTAAGCACCGCTGGCAAACGTTCCTTAATCAGATTTCAAGATTTATTAATTAATTCGAACACTTTGACAACTTCAAGAGGTTTCGGAAATTCTCTAATTGGTTTAATTTATACTTAAGTCATTCATCACATCGCAAATCCAAAACAACGTTTATTAGTTAAAGGTGGGCGAGGGGAAAGTAATTAATTAACAAACTTTTAGTGAGACTTTACATCTAGAGGTTTCTTATCAATTTGTCGTCCTGTTGGTGGGCTGGAGCAGTTTTCTGCTGGATCACTCAATTGTGCCAACTTTAAATAAGTTTTATCAACAGGTAACAATTACGTTGTCAAATCCTTAACGAGTTTTAGAAATAAAGTGATGCTGAAGTTCGCGCTTTTGTTTTGAATTATAAAACCAATAGTATACACCGTGACTTTTTAGTCGTCATATGATGCTCGATAAATAGGATTCCGAACGGTTTATACAAAGGAATGTAATGTGTAAACTACTCAATGTTAATTCTGTATGGAAACACCATATATATGTAAATGGGTAATCTATCAAATGTTATAGACGTATATGTAATACATTTTGATTAATGTCAGACAGGTGTGAAATTGAAGTAGCTAGGAGTATTATTAGCAGTTCAGAATGTACTGGCTCTAGTGTTCCGCGAAATATATAATGAGATTGATGTATAATTAAACTTTGCTTGATGTTGTGCCCCAAAGCCTTCAAATAGGTAGTTACAGTATAACAGATAATTAATTTGCCTGATAATATCAAGGATTTATATCCCTAGATGTACCCTCATTGTACTTACATTGAAGGAGTGCGCTCGCATATCTTGGAATGATACACAGTTTGTTCAAGTGTCCGAGACAATTTTTTGAATACTAAATAGGGTTGCGTTTGCCTAGAATGTGACGCGATGACGCGGCCTAGGGTGGAGCATGCTTGCCTAGAAAAAACCAATTCACCCGAACTTTGAATAGATCTAGATTGTAATGATCGGGAAACAGAGAAGCCAGCAGTGATTTCCACAGACTGGCGGATCGCCCAATAAATGTGGAAGCATAGAGCTTTGTTTGGGTTCGTGGAACTTCAACCATAATTATAACGGTGACGCTTTGCAGTATCTCTGCTCGCCCGATGATAGAATAGAGTGAAATTATTATTAATACTCGAAACGGGATATTTACCATGTTTACTGTTTCTTATGAGTTCCCGAGTGAAATTGCCAAATATGAGGGAGAAAGGTTTTGGCCAAACTTGTCGTCGACATTATTTGACGCTATTGTCTCCAGAAATCACCCGGCAACACATCAGAACGTGTGTTTGGGTCAACGTAATGTCGTTGCCAAAGACGCAGAAACGTGATCATTTTTTAACGGGGCAGGGCGAATCTAATGAATTTAATCTTCTACAAGTTGTTTAATTATTTTTGATTATTAACCTTCAACCAAAAATATACAAAAAGAGGACCTATGGTTAAATGAAAAGCATCGTTAGATATAAAATAAAAAGGGTTATTTTACTATTCCCTTTTCTTGAAACTTCAACGTTTTTTTCTCAGAAAGGACATTATTCATTCATCATTACTATCCTTTCAAAAGTTTTCTGAAGTTGTGATTTTTATTTTAGTTGTTTCAAGATCTTGTCCTTGATTCAGTTTGATTGAATAGGTACTTTAGTCGGGCACGCCGCAATCGCGGCGGTAAGACCCCTCTTTGAGGAGTGGCTGGATAGGCGTCACGGCGTCCTGACCTACCGCGTGACGCAGGTCCTCACCGGACACGGAAGTTTCGGGAGGTACCTGTGTCATATGGGGAAGGAGAAAACGCCTGGGTGTCACCACTGCGAGGACCGCCCGAAGGACACGGTGGAGCATACGGTGCAGGACTGCTCCGCTTGGGCAGAGCACCGCCGTGTCCTCACGGCAGCGATAGGCGGAGCCCTCTCGCGCCCGGCATTGGTCGAGACCATGCTGCGGAGCGAGACGGAGTGGGAAGCGGTCCCCTCCTTCTGCGAAGCAGTCATGCTCGCGAAGGAGGAGGCGGGCCGCGTGAGGGAGAGGACAGCGTCCTCCCTCCACACCAGCCGCAGTGGTAGACGCCCACGGCGCCGGACGTCGGCAGACGATCTCCGGCCACCGTAGGCGCGGGCATGCGGGCGGCGAGTAATGGGCGACTCGCTGTCCGACCATGGACCATGCCCGGGTCGACGGCGCGTTGTGTTCCACGCGCGCCTCAAAGAGTGTCAGCATAATGACGGGGCCCCCCTCTAGAGGGCCAAAGCCTGCCGGGGTCGCGGGACTCATAAAATTACCGTGACCCTGGAACATAAAGGGCTACTGAAGGACACCGTGGATTTTAGTCAGTACAAGTCTGACAGTTTTCCCGCTCTGCCCTGGGTGGGAGGACTCATTTGATGATTTTACCACGTTAAAAAAAAAAAAAAAAATAGGTACTTTAGTACTTCTAGGTAGCCTAGCTTTTTAATGTACTTAAGTTGAAGTTTTGTTAAGATAATTCCTACTCAATTGTAGGAATTTCAGGGAAACTTTCAGAAACCTTACTTCTTTTGTCCCGGTAATATTACTGTCATAACCATTAGTGTTCGTGATTCACGATAGACGCGAATCACGAAGGCTGGTTCGACGTGGCGCAGGAGAAGAGTACTTGAAAGGATATGGGGGGCCTTTGCCCAGCAGTGTGTCACATAAGGCTACTAAAAAAAACTCACGCACTCCAGCACTCACTATCTCAAAAACCAGAACCAAAAAAACGAAGACATGTGACACCTACCAACCCGCACCACGCGGTGGATTACAGACTACTCCTTTTCAAAGAGAGAAGACCTGTGTCCCAGCTGTGGGAACAGTATAGGCTGATTATGCTATGCTTGTGATTTCTGCTTAAGCACTCCGTTAATTATGCAAAGCACAATTATTGTTAGAGAGAGATTTATTTACAAATCCATTCTATTAATAAACCTCTTTGTATTATCCTCAAGTCGGTGAATAATAGAACACATACCTCTTGAAACTAACATCGAACAGAAACTAAACAGGGAAGTGCTACAATACAAAGCCGAATCATTCGACCATCTAATCTTATTTCCACAACTCGGCAACCTGTCGTGGTTGTCGAACCATTGTTGGAGTAAAGGCTGTCGCTCACGGCCACTCAACTGTTATGGTACTGATTTAACTTTGATTTTCGGTTAAAAATAGTTAGGTTAGGTGTTGGCTCGGTCGGGATGAGGCCCGCAGGTTAAGCGGGTCTAGTTCGGGGCAGCGGAAGTCGCATTAGATCCTGCTGCACCCCGACGCAAGTATGCGAGGGAACTCAGGCGTGGTTTTAGTCAGTACGAGTCTGATAGACCCCTCCGCTCTCCCCAGGGCTGAGGATATCCATTGAGGATTTCTACATCGAGAAAAAAAAGGTGTTGGCTCGGCGGCAGCGACCATGTGTAGCTGCAGTATCTACGAGTCGGGATTAACAATTATAGATTTTAAAATAAACCACGTTAAGCCGTTGGTCGCCGCTGACTGTGAGTTTTGACAGTCGCTAGTCGTGGCAGGTAGTGGCCTAAAAATTTTACCAACGGATATCGTAGTACCCATACCCAGTTCTAACTGGGTTGTGGAGGTCAGATAGGCAGTCGCTCCAAGTGAAATATAGATTGGAAGCCCCATAATATTGCGAAAAGGCAAGACAGATGATGAAAAAAATTTTTTTTAACCCTACGAACAAGTTAATGACCAGTTTTGGATACGGTAACTGACAGATCTTTCAGTAGTATATGTGTGGAGATGTCCGAGTCCGGAGCCACGATTCTAGTTTGTCTGAACCTGAGTTTATATTTCGTGAAATTGGGCAAATAGCAATTGAAGAACCAGCTGAAAGTAAACGTTTTCAAGTGAGTGGTCTTATTACGTTTATATTTTACCAAATACACACAGGAAAAAGTTGTTATTAGTTATTGCAATTTTGGTGTGTACGAGTTTGAGCTTAACAGAATCAGTACAGTCTCAACGCAACATTTTAAAATTAAGTGGCTTTTCGCGTCTGTCTGTGACTTTAATCTTCTAAACTATACAATGCATTTTGATATGGTTTTTACCTTCCTTCCTTTAAAAGATATAAAGGAAGGAAGGTTAATGTATTACAATATCTTAAATATCTTACAAATGCATAATTCTGGTTGTTTTGACGTGCCATCGAAGCAGGAGTTAGTCGTTACGCAATACTAAAATCGCCATACTTTTGTTACCGATAAATTAATTATTCAAAACATGATTCAAATGAAAGTGACTTGATCAAAAAAACAAAATGATTCTTTCTTTGCAACCTCTTTCAATTACTAAAACAATAGATGCAGCAAAGGTCGCTAGCCTATCATTTCGTCTAGAAATCTCGAGTGAAGAATTAAACGTACTTTCGCCACAATTTGAAATGTCTTCTTGACAAACGATTTAAAGTTTTCGTCTTATCGGTATGACTTTATCCGTCGAGTCTGGCTTTTACAAAAGTATTTTTATAATTACCTTTCGCCCTTTGTAAGCGTCAAACTTTGTGGTTTCCAAGTACTTGAGGTACAGCGATGTAAATCTAAAATGTTTTTAACAAATTACGTGGCATAATCAGCTTGGCCTTTTGTAACTACGCGTAGGTGAACATTTTACTTGGATTGACTGAAATTTGACCTACACTGCTGGACACAAATGTTAATTTAGAGCGTATGTAAAGGTCAAGTTTTGGACTCTGAGTTATCCTAATGACTGTCTAAGAAGCTAATATAATAAACTTTAACGATACGGTCCGATCAACTTATGCTTGTTGTTACGATGAGTCATCATCTGCCTAACCTTTTCTCAACTATCTTAGGGTCGGCTTCCAGTGTAACCGGATGCAGCTGATTACCAGTATTTTACATGGAGCGACTGCCTATCTGACCTCCACAACCCAGTTAATACTGGGTAATACGATACCCCTTGGTAAGACTGGTTGTCAGACTTTCGGGCCAGTGACTACCTGTAACGCCTGTCAAAGATCTACAAATGACAGCCGGGACCAACGTTTAACGTTCTTATGTTAACTTGTTTTTACAATATTTTGACCTAGTTACACAAAACTTCAAGTTGAAAAAAAATACTGAAAAGCTGAGGTACATAAATAAATCGTTTGAGAAGGTTGTTGTAAATATGCCTGATGGCGGTCTACTAAAGTATTCTCTTTGTAAAACGTTGTATTACTGACTTGTTAGGAAGCTTTTTAGAAGGATAGGTATTCTAGAAATTTACAGACTTTAATAAGGGAAGGCTTGAGACCTCACGCACAATTTCAGAGAAATACATTTAAGTGAGCGTCATTTAATATCAAACATAAATAATGTAGTACAAAAATGACCTACTTATTTAGAAAAGAATAATGAACAACAAGGTAGTGGGTATAGTAGAAAAATACACAGTAGCATTCATAAAATGTTTGCTATACAACATATGTAACTAATGCAATGGCTCAATCACTGCTGTCATCCATCATACCAATATTTTCAATGCGCGCGTTTTATTTTCGCGTTTTCGTGGCTGCAGGGAATTGAATCCATACACAGGTGTGTAAGAGGAGCTCGTGGCTAAATATTAACAGCCGCTCGGGTCTATCTTTAGGTTAAGCCGTGCTTACCTAGGTTGGTCTATGGATGACCGCCCGTTACATACCGAGTTACCTCCGTGCCACGGAAAGCACGTTAAGCCGTTGGTCCCGGGTGTCATTTGTAGATCTTTGACAGTCGTTAGGTAGTCAGTGGCCAAAAAAGTCTGACAACCAGTCTTACCAAGGGGTATCGAATTACCCAGTACTAACTGGGTTGTGGAGGTCAGATAGGCAGTCGCTCCATGTAAAATACTGGTATTCAGCTGCATCCGATTAGAAGCCGACCCCAATATAGTTGGGAAAAGGCTAGGCAGATGATGACACAGGTGTGTATGTATTCAATACATACACAGGTGTTCACCTGTCTGTCAAAATTTGTTGATTCCGAACATGTTCTCATGTCCTAAGTTCAAGCATACCGTACTCTTTATTCCAGCAGCATGTTCCCGTGGAACTATTACACAACCGCGGGTGACGCTGCGGGTAAAAGCTATTACTAATAAGTCTTCTGAACGAAAATATTGTAAACATGCATTCTGTCATTAGCTACACACATGTATATAAAGTATTAAGGCCAGGCTGCCTTTAGTGAAACATGTGTATTCGCTTAGTGACACGGAAATTAAATTGGAATGAATGTGGGACGTTCTTGTATCGAAATCGGATCGATGAACAAAAGAACATCGACAGCTTTATTGGTATTACCAGTCCAAGCGTGAATGTTCTAATTCTGGTTTCATAAAAACTGAACATAAAATGAATCGATTTAGAGCTAAAATCTGACTAAGGCCTGCAGCAACACGCATATAATATAAGGTCTAACTATTCATACACGAAATATTTTCAGGGAACCATCTAACGGCTATAACGACGCCATTTCAAGAGATTTTTTTTTTATCTGAGTATAATTTTATGAAAAATAAATAATTTCGACCGACAAAATAAAGAAGCTAGTATCTCCTTATTTTTGAACATCCATTACGCTAGTTTACTACGTCGTATTTACCTACTGTCATTGTTAGAATATGGGAGTCAAAAAGTCTCAAAAAATTTTAGAATAATAATAATTTCGTAAAAAACCACTCAGATATTTTTTTTTTTCGTTGCTATGGCGACTTTACGACTTATAGAAGTTACCCTTAAAATATTTCGTGTATGAAAAGATAGACCTTATATGTGTATTCAAAATATAATTTTGGCTCTGTCAACTTTAAACGATTGACAGATTTGTTTGTGAATTGAACAATATTTTTAATTAAACTACAGTATACAAACATCACAACAAAAAAATTATAAAGCTGTACTATTTTTCATGTGTGCAAATTGAAAATATTTTATAGAATAATGGATTAACACTGATGGAATGAATTACGGCCATTTTTGAAACACGTTGGTTTGTTTGCTTGTACACGTGCTACTTCAAAACTATTAAATAGATTTAACAGAAATTTATATTAATGATGATAGATTTTTCAGGCTCTTATATCATATTACAGTATGCAAACAGAAGATTCCTATGACATAAGTATTCGTAGTAGAACAATAAAATTGTTTACTGGCATTTGTTTATTTGTCGATCTCATATTCTCCAACGTTTTAATTTTTGACAACTTTTGGCAGGAAGTTACGGAAGTAACTTTAGTGAAAACTATTCACTCGAGTGAACCCGTGGGCACAGCTAGCCGTAGGTTACGTTAAATTATTACAAATAATAATGTTTGTACTACGTTGTTGTTTTTGTTTTAATCACTCGTTATGTTTTGTTTGAACTCATTTAATATACATATTCTAGCGTTACGGAAAATATTATGCATTGTTGTTGTAACAAACCACAGAATATTATTTCGAACTTTATTTTCGGTGTCGACTCGGATTATAAATGCATCGTTGGAGTTATCATGGTCAGGGACGGTAACCGTTACCACAAAAGTACCGGTAAAATTACCAAAACCTTAACGTTATGCTACGTTAACTATTAACGTTATAAATATCGTTAAATCATAGGATTTACCGGTATTTAAATAGCGCTACCAATAGCGTTATATCGCTAAAAACTCATAATATCTGGTGCGACGTTGCCAAACCGTCCGCGCGCCGCGAGTCCTTTTGTTCAGCACTTCTAATCGGAGCGGCAACAGTTAGCATTTTACGACGATTGGACAGATACCTACGAAAACGCGACGACTCGCGCGTTTTTTATTTTATAGGACCAGACGTCACACAAACATGGCGTACGCCAAATACATCTATTTGTTTTGTTGTTCTAATTATTATTTGTTTGTGTAAAAAATATTATTATGGCCCGAAAGAAGTGCAACAAAGTATATCAGTATTTTAAACTTTTTAAAGAAATTAACTTACCTTCCTACTTAAACCATGGTAGTGGATTATACGAAACGGGACATTATGTCAAAAGACTTCGAAAAATTTTCACCATTATCCATCGCCTAATCAAGCCTTCGGGACCCGGTGGGATGTGGGAGTAGTAGTGTAGGAAAACACCATGGGACACCTCAAGCGCATTGACCTTGAGGTCAAGGTCAAAATTCCGAAATTCAAGATCCGCGGTTCTCAGAAACAGTAACAGGTCATTGATATTCATGGTTAGTGACCTTGAAGTGATAGTCAAGTGACCTTAGGGTGAAGGACAAGTGCCTTTGAGGTCAAGATCAAGTGATCCGGGAGGTCTTGAATTCTTGGAGGTCAAGGCCGAGTGACCTTGGGAGTATCTTTGAAATTCCAGTGCCTTGACACTACCGACCCCTTGACTTCGAGTGCAAAAACAGTGTTTTTTTTTCTTCTTTTGCTTATATCTCTAAAACGGTGTGTTCTATCGCAAAATAAATGAAAAATTTGACCCCATACAAAGCCACTACCGCGTAATTCTCGACATGAAGGTAATAATTAATTAAGAAAAATACAAATTTTATTATCCATATAAAAAAAAATATAATCAGGCTTGTCAATTCTAGGTACTGGGCCTATATTAAAGGATTCCGTCGACATAGTTTTTATATTTAGGTGGTGTATACGATAGAATCGAGAAAATAAACGATTTGCGAAAATAACACTTTTTTTGCTAAATTTTTTAAGTCTTTTTTCTTCAGTGCCCCGTTACATAAAACCGAATGCTCTACTATGGAACTCTCCAGAAGATTCGAGAGTAATCCTAGAATGTTCCACTATGGAACTGTGAAGAAGGTTCCAAAAAGTTGTGGAACTTTCTTGAAGAATGGTTCAGCATATAAATAGCTGCCGGGTTTGCGGGAGGAGTCAGCCGCCCGATACGAACTATCGCGTATCAGTATGACTCGCCGACCACGGTTTACTCTAATCACCCCCAACGACCATATCGCCCTCCTTCAGGAAAGCAGTAAGGCAACCAGTAATATACGCAAACACAAACAGGCATCAGTCCGTCGCGACGTCCCTGTTCACCCCCCCCCCCACTCCGACCCTTGCTCGAGCCAGCCCACGATGCTGAGTCAGTAGTTTAAACCATCCCCTAAATAATCTCACTCAAATGCAGCCTGTCCCTTTGCTGCCCTCCCCCAGCGGCGACCTAAGCCGCCCGCTTAGTTTTTAAGTTTTTGCTCCTCGCTGGAGGCCTTATTTACACTCACGTTATGTAATAACTTATACTAATATTAGTTATTACATAACGTTAACGGACTTACGGGTATCGTTATAAATATCGTTACTTTTTTATCGTTAGCATAACGGTAATTGGTAACGTTAAGAAAAAAGTAACGGTAATTCGGTCCCTGATCATGGTTAAAGTACTCGTAAGCAAATAAAATTATGTTTCGCGTATAATCTAGTAGAAAATAGTAAGTACTTAGTTATCCTCTTTATCTTGCTAAATCTATTTTTTTTTTGTGTTTGGAATGGACCACACCATTCATCAAAAAAAAATTGAATCAAACGTTTGTAACCATTTCATTAAAAGCAAAATAATAGCGAAGTTGTTAATTTAATCCAACATTTTCCTGGTAAACAACTTAGTTAAAAATAAATAAGGTAAATCAAATGCTATTTGGATTAGGGACGAATCCGATAATTCACTAAAAGGACAAACACACAAAGTCGTTGTCACTTCCGAGCCCACGTAACACTCAATTAAGTTCTTTCAATTGTTTTCCGCAAGAGTTTTCTTATCTCAAATCTAATTAGAGAACACAAATAATCGCAAAATCTCTTCCACTTCCCGTCGTTGAAACAAGAGAAACAATATATGCAATTATATATTCCGGAAACGCGGGGCAATTAACATGGAAATTCTCGTTAGCGTTTCGCAAAGGGGAACTTTTGATGTTAAGGAAGTGGGAAAAAAAATTCAAGAGCCGCTCCCAGCCTCATTAACAGGCCTTTAATACTAGTGAGATGCTTCCGGGCAATGGCTCCGCAAGAATTTTAAGCAAGTTGCATTTTATAATCCGTTGTGGGACTCTTTTTGCCGGTCAGTACGTATGAAGAATCGTTTTGGCCGACGTGGAGCTCGGTTCCTGAAGTATTTATGTGACATTTAATACCAGACTGTTATTGTTCCACTGCACGCTTTCAAAACGTATGAGAATTGTAAACAAAAAGATTATTTCAACATTTTCAGCCTATCCTATAGATATGCAAAGCAAAAAATAAAGTTACTTTTCTGTAGCAGTGAAAGTGAATTTGTTTTCGATCCGAGAATTTTAGGTCTGTTAGCGTGAAAGAATTTGATTTCTCTCCAGTGAATGGACTAACCGAATTCTAACAAGTCTGGCCCTCGATCCCTAGTTCTGGGATAGAAATAACTGGGCCGGGCTTGTATTCACGTCTTTATAATACAGAGGAGAAGGGATCTAAGGAACGTGCTGACATTGAACCGTGAACAGTCTTTCAGTCGAGCCTTCGTACGTGGCTCACCCAAGAATGTTATTAAGTTACATTCTTTTATAACCTTCGCCAAGTTTTGGAATTTTTGCGGCAGTGCTGAATACACTTTTACAATATTGTGGCGGAAAAAGGAATAAGGACGAGATAAAGATGAAAATATTTTTAGTTAGTAACATCGCGGCATCGGTTTTGCTGTTGGATTTTGGACTCTATGTTTCGTGTTTTACGATTTAAGTTTGTATTTTATTGCGAGAAAAGGAATCGTTCTAAATAGTCAGTCAAGTCGGCTATTAATTCGAAGTATTCAGTCAGCTGAATAACAGACTCGCTATAACTGCTAAACATGAAATCGAGAAGGATTTTTCCTTTGTGTCGAAATAAATAATACCGGCAACAGTCCCATTTTAAAGATCTCATATTCATATTCACTATAATACGTGGATTCAATAGGATACTTCTTTGTTAGAAGCTCATAAAAACGATTCATTATTGACTCTTATTATTTGACAATCAATTCAACTTTTGAGGGGTATACGATTGAACAATTATAAAAATTCTGTCTGAATATTTATAAACTTTTTAAAAGAATGAAACACTAAAGAAAATTACAAAAACTTCTCATTTACGCAATATTTTTGAAAAAAAAAAAACATAAGTAACTCTGAATGCGCTCGTTTACATTCAACTCGCTAAAAAGCGGTCCCCTTCAGAAACCGTCTGAAGTAAAAACAGAATACAACGCGGTGCACATCACAAGTAAGGCTTTTAACAGACCGTCTGTGTTGTTGAGAAGAGTTCCGTGTTTGGGGGCGACAAAACTAAACTTTATAGAACAATAGAGTAATGGTCAGTGTTGGGCCAGCGGCGCCACTGTCGACACGGGAACCGCTACAACACTTTTATTTTGTTTTTCTTTGCTTTGAACATTTTCTAGTCGTTCTAGAGTTTAATCTATTTTCGTTAAGGCATATATTGGTTTTTGTGTTAATTTAATTTGTATACATCATTTTGATGGTGAATTTAGTTATAAAACTACTGTGTGGTGTGTATTTATTTGTCTGTGATTTTTTGATTACTAATATTATTTTTGTGTGTACCTTACTTACAAAATTATGGATCATTCATTGTGTCTGAAATAAATTAATTGAATTTTTGATTGAATTGGATATATTATATAAGCATTTATTAGGATAACTTTCATTGGCGACTGTATAGTAAAATATTTAGTAAAGTATTATACGTTTGCAAAATATGTTTTAAAGTTAACCCAGTCACCGCTACATCACCGAGATTTCTAAACATTTTATCTAAACTAAATATTTTAAGAATTGAACTCGAAAGTACGGAGTCGACGACAAAGCCACGAGCGCCAGCTTGCTTAAAATAATACCTCTAATCTCTCCTACTCAGTGCGAACAGCTGCTCCTAGGTTGAACTAAAAATGAGGCTAGAATTTGCAATTTTTAACCTGACACACTTTTTTATAGTTTTACGCGTTTGCATTGTTTGAGGCCGCCCCGGCTAGCCTTATGAGTTTATTCTACGGCTTATCTTGTAATAAATTACTTCAAAATTGCTTGCCATGCCGTTGAACTTGAATGTCGTGAGCAGAAAACTTCGCAGACGTCTCTTTCTCCTTTTAGCTTTCTGCATCTTACTGATGAGCACGAGCAGTTCAGTGGCACGGTAATAACCCGAGTTCATAATCTTCTTATTTCATGTCTAGCTAACTCATTTGTATGTTATACAGCGTAAAGGATGTAAAAAGCCACTTTACAATGCCGAAAGACACTTATTCTCCCCCCCCATCGTTTTTTGGTTCTAGACCATACCTGGGAACCTTTTAATTACATCATTGCGTCCGGTAGGACTACTGTAAACCAAGATTTTTCACCCCAAAAAAAAAAGTCTTTTCCCAGAAATAGAGTTTGAAGGTTTAAAGGGACTGTTTACACCTTGTAATTACTTGTCACAGAAACGGTTTAACGATTACAAACGATTTACAAAAATGATTCAAATAGTCTTCCGCCCCACATTATACACAGGTCATTGCCGTGTGACAGTTCGAGGTAATCTAATTTAGTTTCAGTTATTACTGTAGCTGGGTAATGGGTTAGTTCAACATTAGTTACAACATCAGAACAAACCTGTTTCAAAATGTTAGAGGTTACAGAAACTTCTAGACGGCCAAACACTGGCTGAAAGTTGAAAAACCAAGGAGAAAATAATGGCCATCGAAATGTCACGGCCTTCTTTGAATGCAAGAATAATATTCGGAGCTCAAATCGATAAAGGTGAGGTTTGAAAGGGCCGCGCCCGTGGCGAAATACCTCCGTAGATTCATTGAATGCAATAAAATTTTCTGCACAATTGAAACCATTAAAGAGCGTCGCCACTGCGCCGAGCTGAATGTTAATCACGGGCTTGTGTGAATGGAACAATCACATTGTGGGAAAGACCTCATTTTTATCCAATTTTCATTTGAAACAAAGAATCTTCGTAAGAATGGAATATGATTAAAATAATTCAACATATTTCAACGTGAAGTTGTTCAGCAACCGAAAGACGTGCGTTTTGCTCGTTATGAAAGAGAATGCATTTTGTTGTGAAAAATTTTATAAGATGTTGACAAACTAAATTTTATTTTAAAATAAAAAGGGCACACGTACGGTACACTCTTTCTAAGTCTTAATTAACTCATAACTAACGTCATCCTTGGGGGAAATCGTTTATTACGTAGCGAGAACCGTCTGACGTAGGAAGTCGCTCGCAATGCCGTCGGTCACAAGGAAAACCTTATTTTCCCCGAGTTCCTTTGTCATTAACTGGGTAAATTGTTTTTCCTGTGCGGGAGTGTCTTGGTTGGGTCTAGATTAAGCGGTAAGCCTGGCTAATTCGGTTCACTCTTTGCAGGTCTAACCTGTAATGGGTTTACGACGCCACAGTTTTTCTTTGAGAGTTTTTTATAGAGTGATTATGTTTTGTTTGTCTTCAGAAATCACAAAATTGAGCAAATAAACCCGAGATTTCGTAGTTCAGGTTGTAAACGGTGAGATAGTGTAGTTATGGTACAGTTTCGTTAGTCATGTCTTGTTAGTCGAGCACCTCTACAACATCTCCTGCGCAGCATTTTAACTTCTTTAGGTTCACACTGTCGAATTTCCAAGTATCTTTCCCTATAATTTTGTACTTACTTACTCTAATCCTGTAATGTGAACTGTTTAATTGAAGCTCCGTTGAGCTTCAATTAAATTGTAATTCAATACACTTATATCAGATACCGAGTAGCTCTATACCTCATACCACTACTATTAACACAATAGAGATTTACATAATTAATACATAATATAATGAAGGTACTTACGCAAATTATTCCATCTTCCGGCGGCAGACATTATTTGTAATATGCATAAACACTGTCGCTCAATGATTGGTGAACCACACGGGTAACGTTAAGCTCCACTACGTATTCCATCTAAGTACAAACACAGCGAACAATCAAATAATGGCTCTCGGTTGATTTGGAAACGTGTATAGATTGTCTATAAATAACCTTGCCATACATTTGCTGGTTGCAGGGATCCGCTGGATGCGAGTCGCACGGGACCGGTCAATGTGGCGACACTTGGGGGAGGCCTATGTCCAGCAGTGGACGACTTTTGGCTGAAATGATGATGATGAT
Source organism: Noctua comes (assembly GCA_963082995.1). Classification (NCBI taxonomy): domain Eukaryota; kingdom Metazoa; phylum Arthropoda; class Insecta; order Lepidoptera; family Noctuidae; genus Noctua; species Noctua comes. The sequence goes on along the minus strand of OY720280.1, from coordinate 7,965,321 downwards.
GATGACATTTGCTGATATTATGGGCTGAAATTGCCATTGTCAGTCAATTTCTGCTTCAACTGTATCTTAAACCTGTGCAGCTTACACCGTGAATTCTTTTTTTACATGTAGTATTGATACAATGGTCCTTCAGGCCTGTTTCGGTTGTACGGAACGGCCAATCTAGACATCGATGCAAGAAATATTGCAGTAAGTGTATAAGTGTGTGCTTGCGCACAGAGGACTGAAACACATTACACACAACACACACACACGCATACACACACACATATCTACGTATGTAGACAGAATCGGTAGACACTGTACATTTTCGGTTCGGGATCAGTATCCAAAACCCCGATACGATAAACGTCCATGATCCAATCTTTGGAACAGAATAAAATGAGTTCCGTTCACTCGGCGGTCGCACGAAAGGCAAAGGCTATCGGGTGCAACATTTTTCGTAGGGCCGTCGTACGTCCGGCCGACGATTTTCCTTTCATAAATCACAGAGGCACGTGACGTCACGCTTCTGTCCTGTCGGTCAGGGACGTGACAAAACACTTTGCGTACTCTTGTTAACTCCCGCCGGTGATTCCTCGGTGCATATACTTTGGTAACACGAGGTTTTCCCAGCGGATATAGGATACGTGTGCTGTTTTTCTTTATTGGGTGAATGGAACTTTGAGCCATGGATATCGTGCACTTGAGCACGCGCGCCGGGAGATACAAGTTTGCTGAACTTGTGCGAGGTCGTTTACAGGTATGCGTGAATAGTTGAGTTACTAGCTATTAGAGTTGAATGCATTTATTAATGCACTATTAAAATCTTTACTAATGGAAAGCTATTTCAGAATTTGTCAACAACGTAGGTATAGTCTGTTCATTTTCACAATGATTCGCTTTGACATGTGTACCTACTTATACGAAAACCTCTTTTTAGGGTACCGTATGTCCGAATAAGAATACGGAACCGTTATAGGATCACTACTGTGTCTGTCTGTGGGTCGGTTACAGCCAATTTGTTCCGAATCTACTGGACCTACTAAGTTGAAACTTGGTACCATATGAATTTCTGTAACCCATCACAGAAGTTGTACGTAAATAAATGTTTTTTTTACACCACAACTACGACATTTTACATCTAACCAGAATCAAACAATCAATTTTCGATTAATGTTATGCCACAGCTTTCGCCATGAATCATGAATCTGTACACAGCAAAACAGACAACATCAAGATATACAAACGCCTACACACGTCTCCCGGACGTGTACTACGTGTTTTGTCGTGGCGTTGAGCTGGCGCGACAACTCACCAGACCGACGTCATTTTTTGCGTAATGACACTATCTGCGTCAGTCGGCTTCCGCCAGCCTTATTCACGGCTTCCCGAGAACGGGTAATTTTGGTGTAGCCCTCTGTAAGTCGGTGCGGCTTGCTGGATTTACTGGGTAGGTTTTTAAGTTGGGTGTGCTGAAATGTGGGCTGTGTTGTGATCATTAACATAAATAAAAATACTTTATTGGAAAAAAACGAATGTTTAAATCACCATATATGTAGCTTTATAATTTTTAAATATCAGAAATATGTGAAGCTACTGAGACAAGAGTTGGTAAGTATAAGGGTATAATTTCGAAGGTGACCGTATCCGCGAACCGTAGTAGCATTGTAGCTCAATCGCAATGACCGCAGTGACACAAATAGTTTCTATTTGGCGATGCTGTCGCCCATTGACCTTTTCTGGAAGCTGAACCAAGGAGAAAATTCCGAAGTGCTCTATTTTTAAATATTAGTCAAGTTTTATAGGCCCTATGGACCGGAAATACATCAAAATGTCACTCTCCTAGTATTCCCAGTGCGTACTAAGCACGTACAAAGTTTATCGCTGTGGTATTTTACTCATAAATCTTTAAAGGTCATCGGGAAACCCTCGTGACGTCATATTTTCTTTTCATACGAAAGTTAATTTGATACTAACTTTTTATTAAAATGTGGGAAGCACTCAAAAAGGTTCCAGGAATTTTACTTACGATACTTGAAATGTTGTGATAAATAAGTTATCTTTGACGTAAAACTATCGAACACCAAAATAACACCAATGATAAAGATACAATACAATACAACACAATACAATACAATTTATGTAGAACACCTAATCTGTACCTATTTTCATAGCAAATAAATTCTGATTCTGATTCTAAAAACAGTACAAGTTACAAGTAAAAAAATATGTTTGTCTACTGTAATAAAAGACGAAATACAAAAGTCCAACAATCTTAGCTCTGTAGTTTGTTACTTTTTGTAATTACAACAATGTTTGTCGGCGCTGAAAAAATATGTATGACCTAAAAGGTAACGAAATAGCCAGTCAAAAATATGGTGCCATTACAAGTAAAATGACTTCAGTTCAAAGCAAAATGGGTTATTAGAGCGTCCTTTACATCCCACGGTTGAAGTTTAGACATTGACTTAAGTTACTTTCGACAGCTTTTGAGCCAGTTAATTTTTAAAGGGTTAAACATTCAAAAAGATTTTAGTTGTTTGCGAGTACCGCTTTGAACCCTTAGGGAACCCAAGACTATAAAATATTGTACACGAATTAATTATTTTTGAAAGAAATGTAATTAAATACTTATTTAATTTGGTGGTATTTTATATGCGTTACACACATTTATTTGAATATTTCCTTTTGTGTCTAACTTACGTTAGGTAAGAAGCCAAAAGAGGTCACTTGTGGTATTTGTTGTAAACGGGCACATATAGTGAACGGCGAATATAATCTCCGGGGAACGAATGCAAGGCACGTACTGTATTCCTACAGGTTCTCTTTGCAATGGTTTCTTATTTTTATTATCCATCAAGCTTATCGTTATAAGCAATTTTGTATTCTTTATACACGCGACTTTGTCCCGACATTCGGCGCAAATTGCCGTATCGACCTCGAGAAATTCGCAGTCAAAAGAGCCGCCTGAATTATGTTGAGTACGACGAGGGAAAATTGATATAAAAATTGCTCGTAAAGCATAAAATTAAAACGTGGATCGCGGCGGACGGTGTTGCAACACGCTAAATACCTGTCGTATTTCAGGCGCCATCTGTCGGCGACGGCGCTGAGACTGCCGCTTTTAATTTATTAACCAATTTGCTGAACGCCCTGAACCGCGCTCCACTCCCGGTATTTTGTTTCTTGACTTAATAAATTTGAAGCCATAATCCGTGAAGAGTATTTTCATGATGTTGATGGCTAATTAAGTATTAATCTCATGATTTACACTTAAATTTTTACGGCGTTTTAAAATGATGGGAAAAAAACACACAGCGTAGTCAAAAGTTTTGGGGAACTCTCAAATATTTTAAACGTAGAATGAGAGTGTATGTCAGTGAAGTGGCGGAACTGAGAATTCTTTTTACGCTTTTTGGAGTCTGAGGGCGATTGTACACGAAGGACTATTAAAGTTCGCCACTTACTCGCGCCTCAGCTCGGGTGGCTTTTAGAGCATGTATACGCTCGCTCCTCGGTGCGATATAAAATCGTTATGGCTTGTTTACTGTGAGAATATATTGTCACTTAAAATTGTTACCAAGCATCCTCCACTACTCCTTGTTTAACGATGCTTTTGTCTTGTGACATATTGGGTAGAAGCCAGAAGCCTTCTTAGTTCATTTTCCTAATTTTAATGTGTAAGGGTTTTTGTGGAAACAGCCAGATTCCCAGTATGGGGTAAGTCTGAACGGATCGATACGGGAAAATAGTTCCATCAAAAGATAGTCGCAGAAAAATAAAAATAACATAACGTCACACCTGTAATAGGCGAAGGGTTAGGCAGAGGTGTACCTAATAATACACTCACATTTCGCCAGTTATGTTGAAGTTCCATGTAATAGAGGGCGCGCCTATTGCCACCAAACGGGCACAAATCCAGACTTCGTAAAAAATTAAATATCACTTTGTCCGACCCGAAAATCGAACCCAGGACCTCATGCTCAGCAGCCGCGCTTGTGACCACTAGACCAACCAACCAACGAAGACGAACGAAGCAGTTCAAAAATTAAAAAAAAACAGTAAAATTGCAAGCATCCTCATAGACTAAGTACATGTACTAGTTATAAATTGGTAAAATCTGGTATTACCTTGATTAGTACCTATTTCTGCAAGTCTAACAGCGAGCTCCTAATCCTTAGTAATTCAATAAAAAGTAATAGTTATGATAAAATCAAGACGTGACTGTGTCGAAATGAGGGGGGGAACGGATTATACAAAAACCTTGAGGATAATAATAAAAATATTGTGTTGCTACTCGTTTTATCCACGGTATGTCTATACAAATATATAAAATTGAAGTATCGGTTTGTAATTTCAAAATACCAGCTTTTTACTTAATGCATATGAAAATATGATGTGGTAAGTAAAGTCAAAGTCAAAGTCAAAGTCAAAGTTTTATTTGTTAAACATAGGTGTAAAAGATGTTAGTAAATATAAAGGGATCGCTATGTTTTGCCGACAACGGCGTACAAATATTAAAATTATACTATAAATTATTCTTAAAACTATGCTAACTAAATATTTTCAGCCAAATTTGTTTTTAAACATAGAAAGTTATGAAAAAATAAAATAAAATGTATTATTTCTTAATAAAATAAAATTTCCTTAATTACTATCAGATCTAATCGACTTAGTTTGCATTATCGTCTAGGTATTCTTTGATAGAGTAGAATGCTTTTTGTGTTAAATATTTGTTAAGGTATTTTTTGAAATCATTTATCTCACTTTTTTCTCTTATGGGTTTCGGAATTTTGTTGTATATTCTGGGTGCCATGCCCTGAAGACTTTTTGCATAAAGGGCTGTGTTGTAAGTACTTAAAACAATTTCTTTTTTTTAATTTTTGGATGTTTGTACCGAATAATCTCCGAAACGGCTGGACTGATTTTGACGGGACATTTTCTGGCAGATAGCTGATGTTATACGGAGTAACTTAGCCTTCTTTTATTGAAAAAAATAAATAAAAGGAGGCTAAAAAAAGTAAAAGATAAAGGAAAAGATTAAGGTCCCGGGCAAACAAATTCAAAACCATGAAATTGCTAACAAAATCCGATTCAAATAGAGAGTATTATTTTTTATAATAATATCACACGGATGAAGGTCGCAGGCAACAGCTAGTTTTAAATAAGTTCATTAAAAGGAAGGGGTTACTTGGACAATAGTTTATATTTATAAATATTATAAAGAGGTAAAATTTGTTTGTGTGTAGGGGGTAATCTCCGGAAGTAATGAACCAATTTTAAAAATTGTTTCACTGGTAGAAAGCTACATTATTCGTGAGTGCTATAGGCTATAAATTATAAAGATATCATGCATATTAGCCGAGCTATCACAATTTTCGCGGACGAAGTCGCGGGCGAAGTGCTAGTATTTTATAAACCAATATCCATACTTCCACTCTGATATTATAAATGTGAATGTTATAAAAGTCTTTCTGTTAACTTAACGAATTTGGATAGATTGAGCTGGGTTAGATCATACGATACTTTTATCTCGGACGTTCCCGTGGGATAATTTGCAAGCACCGCGGGAGAAGCCGCGGGCATTAGCTAGTCTACTATAAAGCAAGCTTACATCTTTGACTCACGTAACAATTCTTCCTGTCGAATCTACGAATTCGAGTTCGGTGCAATGTATAAAGATTAAAATAGTTACGAAAAGGCACTTTTTTCTCATGTTTTGCACGTCTTTTGTTTAGTTGGCGAATCGGTAAAGTAACCACACGGGATGTAAGATGTAACCTTACAAAGTAACAAACGTGCATTTATTTGAACAACCTTTAGAGTTTCTAGGTAAACTAACTTTGCAATTAATAAAGAAATTCGGTGACAGTCTCATTAAGTTTTTGCAAATATAAATATAAGAAACAAGTTTTGCAAACCTGCAAATTGCACACAATTCTAATATTGCAACTTTCGTTTCGTAGTATACCAAATTACCGGAATAATATTAATAATTTAGACCAACACACACTCACACCTACACAGTTTCACACACCTCCTCGCTGTTTGAGTGTGGCAGTCATAGGTTAATGTGTTCCAGCAATATCGACGTAATCAGTATTGATATCAGTGTTTACACTTCGCGGAAATGACGTCATTAAGCAGCCAACTATGGCCTTTGTCTATTCATGGATGGTTCTATTGACAACTGTGTTGAAACTTATAATCTTCTTTATTTATTTCTACACAAATTAATTACATTTTTAAATATACCTTACAAAAAAAAAAAAAAAAAAAAAAAAAAAAAATGTAGCCCACCGGTATCGGGAACGGGTCTAAGCTTCCCGGCGGTCAGGACAATTAATTCAATTAACTTATAATAATTATTAGTTAATTGAATTCTTTGAATTTTAAGATTTACAGATTATTTTTCTGCCGACAAACTGTCGTACAGTCTGGTACCCATTTATGTAACTTAAAAAAAAAAAAATCTTCTTCTCAAAGCTTCTCAAGTCTTAGTTAGATTTTCAAGAAATTAATGTCTGTCTATGAAAACTGGAAACTTTCACTATTTAAGTCATCTTAGATAGTTTTATGAATGAAAAAATGTTATTGTTGCCGTTGTTGTTATGTTATTGACAATTTATAGCAGGTAAGTGAAAAAAAAACAATTGAACAATTTAGAAAAACCGCACCATCAATTCGGGCGTCTTAAAATTGAGCTGTTTTGTTGGTTCTTTCTTGCATTACCACATAAACCTTATTTGATCACCTTTGACAAGAACCCTGATTTTGTTAAATTAAAGATGGTTTATGAGACAAAAAAAAAACATACATTTTGTTAGCGTTCTGATGCAGAGTTTGCGTTGTGACATTATTTAAAAATAAAGTAACAAAATTAAACTTTAAATGTAACCCACGCACAATTTAGCCATAAAACTTATTTAGTACTATTATTACTTGTAATATTAGATCGTAAAACAGGCAAACGCGTGTACAAGCTCTCAAGTTTGAGACGTACGGTTCTCGCATATTGTGAATATTGCAACATAGAGCTTGTAAGCAACTGTCGAACAAATATGTTCAGTTAAAACAGTTTGAACAGACGCTCACCCTATGAAACCGAGTGGGACCGATGTACTTTTAATCTATTCATGACTATTCATCATCTGCCTAGCCTTTTCCCAACTATGTTAGGGTCGGCTTCCAGTCTAACCGAATGCAGCTGAATACCAGTATTTTACATGAAGCGACTGTCTGTCTATTCATGATAATTGTAGTGAGAATTAATCTTTTTTTATTTTTCTTTTATTTGTTAGGGACAAAAAACAGTTATATGCCAGGCTTAACTCAAGATTCTTAAATGAGCACAATACTTAGAAATACATTTATACACAATCTATTCCATATTTATGTTACTACACATGTAACCCACAACATTGTCCACGAATTCACATCTTATTTAATAGTTAAGTAGCATGACGTATGAATAAGAGTAAAATATAAAAGGAATAGTGTCATGTCGTTTGTGAAACAGTAGCTGTAGGTTTTATATCGTTTTGTTGTTTAGATGTAATTGCTAATTTTGGTAAACAAAATGTGATTATAATCAATCTATCCATCGTGATTGATAAGAACAAAAATACTTATCGTCTCATTTTATTTATCGATGAGAGAATAATTTTAGAAACAACCCAAAAAAATAAAAACGAAACGAAATTATTAAACCACGACACAACAAGAGTGGCTAAAACAATGACAAATGACAAGCTTGAACAAAATAATTTTCAATTAATATCTAATAATCTCTTCGTAAATTCTTGTAGCATCACAATTTGGTATGAGACACCGCGCCCGTCCATAATAATTGTCTTGTTACTATTTAATTAAATAATAACGATATCTATTACAAGATGATGGCAGGAATATTGCGAGAGGGTACTGTCAATGCCCTTTGTTATCTAATATCGGGCTTAGCGATACAAGTTATTGCATATTCATTACATTGAGATCAAGCCTTTTATTGGATGTTCGATGGCATGCGAGATGTAACCTTATTGCGTTTAACAAGATGAAGGATTTACTTTGGTGTTGTTTCTACTTTTTAAGATCGCTCTTGTGTCCGTCCCCCAGTATGGTCAGCGGTGGTCAGTCGGACTTAACTAAAGCAAAGCTCCAAATATGCATAAAGAAACAGGTATTTTTTTCAGAAAGGTAATATTTAAATTAATCACACATTGCTTATGTAAGTTATTATAGTGATATATTTCGGGAGCTACGTAAGGTCGTGTGACTGTGGCAAACAGCTTTTGCAACAAACATCGACGGTTTTTTGATCATAAAATGGACGGGGATTCTGATAAAAAAGATTCCAGTGGGTTGTTTTCCTTTTTTGATAAATAAAAACGCATCAAAAGCAATTTCTGAAGCCGAATATGCTCTAAATCCAGAAAGGCTTAACATCGACAGAGGTGCTCTCGGTAGTGAGTGTCACGCCCGAAGCGGATTGGGGGGATTTTCCGATTTTCCGACACAACGCCGCGGCTGCTGTTGCTCCAGCCTCGATTTTCCGCCTCTCGAATAGGGACCAAGGTTACCCAATATACCGAACAGATGGCTTGTTGTAAACAAAAAATAAAACTTCCAATACGGTATCAATAAAACATTTAACCAATTCAGAAAGCTGAATTCAAAACAAGGATAATGACGTGTTGAGAAATAGCAAACAATAGATTTTTTCAAGCAAAGTAATACGCTTGTCTGTACAATTTTCCTCCCTTTTATTAAATATCTAGCGGATTTATTTTCGAAGGTGAGACCACTTAAGTGTATCTTTTGCGCTTAATATTTCTCGCGTAAAAGGTAGCGTAGACTACTCCAATAAACGTTAGCAACGCCTCCGACAAGCAACAATAAAAGCTCAGAAACCTCTTATTAAATACACGGCACCCTTACAAAGCAACTATCGAACAATCAAAATGGAAATATATTGTAAACGAAACAATGCTTATACAGGGTAGGGGTAATATTTTCCTTGGAGAGGAATTTTCTTTAACGAAATGTAGGAAATTAACAGTTAGTGGGCCCATAAAGCGGCCGGCGCGACTTTGTAAGCATTGAGTGCTTTTAGCTATTAGGTTAACTCGTCCATTAACTACGCAGAGATTCGGCGTCTCGTGTTGACTTTCTTGAATTGCTTATGTTCTGCCATTTTATTGGGCACGCCCACTACTTACTATCACGCGACTCCGTGACAAGAGTTTTAGTATGTTTTTATTTGGTTGAGGGATTAAATTGCCTCGATAAGCTCTTACAAAGTAGTATTAGGAAACAATAACAGAGCAACAGAATATTGCGGAAATTACTATGGCAGGAGATGGGTTTGATGTCGGCGTACAATGGCATACTCGAGGATTGAACATTGTTTTGTTTCACTGAATCAAAATATTGTTTACCAATGTTACATTATCCCATATACCGGGTGATTATTTAAGAGTATGCAATACTTTAAAGGCGTGTAGTACTCATGAAAATGAACAACTTTTACTATGGGACCGACGATGAAATCGCGAAAAAAATATCAGCTGCTGTATAAATTATTGGTCGCGAAACTCAAAAAAATGTAGGCTGCAGCATTTTTTTTTTGTCACATTTCATAGTTAGTCCTATAGTAAAGGTTGTTCATATTTATGAGTATTTCACTCCCTTAAGGTATTAGCCACGTTTAACCAATCACCCTGTATAGTACATTTGTAAGTTTACATGTCCTTCAGAATCCTGATTTTAAGACTATTTTACGTTACTTGAACCGCTATTTTTCTCTCTCTACTTAGGTACCTATTTATCAGCATTTTATCGCGTACTTATTAGGTGGACTATTATTTATGGTTGTGTAATTATTCCGGCCCTCAGGCTCGGTGGAGTGACGATCTTCGCAGGGTGGCTGGTAACAACTGGATGAGAGTTGCTGAAAATCGAGTTGAATGGCGTGCCATTGAGGAGGCCTATGTCCAGCAGTGGACTGCTATAGGCTGATGATGAATTATTCCGGCAATCCACGTCATTCCACCATAACATTGACCTTCCGATAATTAAGTGTTTGCGTTAATTACATGTTGCAGGTTTACGAAGAACTGTATAATAACAAGTAATCGCTTTAAACCCAAGTGTTTAATTATTCAAATGTTTGCATTTGTAAACTTTATTCTTACAACTAACGAATAATTTAAGTTTTGAAGACGGTCAACAGTCTAGACAATGAATCACAATATCTGATGTAGACTTGGAAACTTGGATAGAATCGGGGTCTTGTTATTCATAATTTTTACATAATGAGGTATCTACCTATTAATTTATGATCATTTACTGTCAAGTTATTTAAATCTTACCTATGTTTAATAATTTAACATACAGTACCGTCAGGGGGATTAAAAAAAAAAATTATTGTAAAATTAATCGACTACCCATTTTCATACAACTGTCTAATAATGACGGTTACAATGTGTAAATTAAACCATTAATTTCTCTGACTGTACATAACGTTTTTTTTCCAAATTCAAATATACTTTCACACAAGTACTTAGGAGCCGTCAAACACAAAGCCGACAAAATTAAAGACAACAAAATAAATTCTTCTAACAAAGTATCAAAACTTTTATTCCAACTTTAAAAACATGTCGCCGTTCAAATATTTTGAACCAACAGAACAGAGTTCACACTCTTTACCAAAACATTCGTGTCAAGCGCACAAGTTAGCAGCAACGTCTCGGCTGAGGATAAATACAAGCCGAATGCAAAGATCCGCACAGAGTATACGTTTCACAGCCGCTAGTGATGTCCCCGGGGATTCATTCCGGGCTACAACCGTCTTATTCGATTGCATTTGAGTAGAATTGATATAACTACGAGTTTCCTGCATGGAGTTTTGGAGTCGTAAAGTTTAATGGGTACATTTCTGACATTTAGTATTCAAAAGGTTTAAATTCCGGTAACTTGGGTATCAAAGCCGGAGGTGGTTAATCCGAAATTTAATCCGATAGTAAAGTTGGTTAAAAATCAAATGGAATTATAAACTTTTTCACAGTTTCCAATCTTGTTATAGGTATTTAGCACCTTTAGCTTTTAACTTTAACAAGAAGATGACACCTGCTGTAACGATAAATAATTTAATTTAAATTCTCAGTGTTATCGGAACTGATAATATCTTGACACCCGCATTGACCGACTTTTGACTCGTCTCGTCAATTAACGTTAAGTTGTTTTGATGATTTTGGCACCTAAGAATACCGAATTTCGCTTTGCGGTTATGTACGTTATCGGATTTCCGTAATTTTGCTAAAGTTTAGAAACATTTAGAGGATGGTACTTTTGATTGACATTTTAGAAATACTTACAAACACTTTGATTTTGGAATAAACCATTAACACGTCTGCTGACAAAATATAAATTCAACTTGCTAAGATTTGATAATCATTGTATTACAAATAAGCGTTTCCAGCTCTGTTTGTATTGCACTTTACTGCACATATCGTGATCGATCAATCGAAATTCGAATTTAATCGATTCTCGTAACGAGCGATGTCTCACATTCGATTGTTAGGCACACCAGCTGTTTGCCGACTAGTGGTGCCCCCTGTCGAAGATTGAATTCCGAATTAGGGCAGGTCATGCGTGTCACCGAAAGTGGGGTCCTGATTGTAATTCAATCATTAATCATTACTGTTGAGGCGTTCGTGAAATGCTACATCTGTACTAAATGCGCGGGAAATACGGAGTTTATTCCTTGTTCCGATCACATGAACCGAAATACGGGTAGCTAATCATTGAATGTACGTTCTATGAAAGCGACAAGGAAACTCGCCGAGTTTTCGATAAAATCTAGGTATTTTCTTGGGAAGCGGATTTCATAGAATCTCATTACTAACTTATGTTCAATGTATTTCACTTTACATTGCTAATAAATTGCCAAAAATATACCATTCACTTACATTTCCCACCGTCTGACTTGCTAAGTAATCTTGGCTAGTAATCTTCTTTATTTTCGTAGTGTGAATTATGTAAACGCCATTTGAAAGTTTTTTTCTTGTATTTTTCCTTGCTCTTTGGCAAACTGCGCTTTCAAAACCCTCATATTTAATTTCAAACCCCAGCTATTTCTATAGCTATACGTGCACAGCATGCACGAATCGCTTTCCTCATTATAACGCGTTCTATCACACATTCTTACCGTCTTTATTGCACTCGGTAAGGAGCAAACAAGATAAAAATAGCGGATATTGTGTGGAAGTGCCCTAAGGCGACCCGCAGAGCAACAAGCACGTTCGGTTGCATCGTCTTAGCCGTTTTAAAGGAGCTTAGCTTACCGAGTAGTCATCGTCGAACGCTTTAGACCGACCTGCTTTTTGAACGGAACAAATTCTTAGCTTTCCTTTCTTCTTATTAAGTTTTATTTTATTGGCTTGTTTATACCCTGCGGCTGGTGTGAAGGAGTTTTTATTTTTATAGCAGTTTTTATGATTATTTTTGTTTGGTCACTTTTAACTAGTTTTTAATACTGATTCTGTGTCTGTTTATGCGGTTAGAGTAGGTAGTGGTTTTTGGCAAGAAAAGAAAGAGATGTTATTTTTTTTAATAAAAAAAAGCTTCAGTGATTCCTAGCAGCAAATGCCAGCGTTATTATTTTATTTATTTATTGACTATATAACAAAAAATGACCTTCTTATACTGAGATTAACAATTCAATTCACCGCATAGGTTACAAAAATAACAGTTCGAACAAATTACGGACAGACGAGACGAATGCTCTCCAACGGCAAATAGAGTTAACAGCAAAACTCTGTTTTTGTAGAAGTGCATTTGCAAAAATATTTTTAAATATTTGTTTAAAACCACGTTCTGAAGCCACCTCTATTTGAGTGCTACTGTGTTGACTAGCAACAAAACCATGAGGTTTCCATCTTTAAATTGTTTTTCGACTATTAAGGTCGGAAAACATACTATAATTTGTTTGTATTTTCTGAAATGCTTTATTTTATGCTGTAAGTATTGTCTTGAAAAATAACTAGCAGCATGTTGCTAAACACAAATGGCAGTAATTAAAGAAGATTGGTTTAAACCTAAAATCGAAAGGTTCCTATGATAATCAGGCGCTAAACTATAATTATTTACAAAAACCTTTTCAAAAGTTTGCTCCTAGGCCTGAAGTTTCGTAAATATAGAAAAACTAAACTATGAGACGATCATACAAAATGATTAAATAAAACTGAAAACCCAATGCATTTTATAATTGAAACGCTTAAGATATGTCGAAAATCAAGAGAAGTCTTCGGCCATTCCCCTTCAACAATTTCACAAATGATTTGTGCTTCTATTTCCTCCATTCCTAGATCATAGGAATAATGTTCCCACGCTGTAACAAATCCATGCATGTTTCCTCAGTGCTGTGTTCCTGTCGGTGACATTTTTTCATTAAGTATGAATAATGTTCCGCTGACAGCGAAACGCGGAGCCGTGTCTGTGAGCCTTTACATGAATGAAATATGCAAGCACGTTGCGTTGCGTTACTCTTTGTAATGTGAAACTGTGTAATTAAAGTAAAGTTGTTGTGTTAAGATGCCAATTAAAATTGTTTGGTGGTGTGGTTAGGTATTGATAGTAAGTTACACGGTGAGAGGAAATGACAAATGGAGCAAAACCATAATGATTTGGTGTAGTATCGGTCACTAATTACCAGTCACCCTATAAAGGGTGTAAATAGACCCTTAACATATCCGAAAGGCACTTGTTCTCTCCGTCTTTGCGATCATTTTTTTGTTCTAGACCATACCTGGGAACCTTGTTACGGAGATATTGGGGGTCAAAGTTCCAACTTTTTCACAAGTTTTTTTTTAAATACATGTTACGACCCCCGTACTATTCAATCCATCCATCAGCACAATGCTTTAAGTGTTTTCCATCGAGTCCTACCGTGTCACGTAATTTTTCACCCCAAAAAAAAGTCGATTCCCAGAAATAGTTTTTGCGTAAAGTTACTTAGTTTGATGTACAGAATGCTTGGTTGACGGCTATGTGAAGGGTCTGTTTACACCCTGTAAAGATGGAAACGGTATTTATTATTTTTATTATGCTAAGCTATTGTATTAACAAAAGTAGGTATTATTATACAGTAAAACCACGACTTGCTTCAAAATGCCTTAGTAAAATAAACATAGTGTGTTCAAAACTATGTGCATCATAAAACCCTTGTTAGCCTCTATTGACTAATTGACGATGTAATTAACGAGGGTTTCTTTTACGACGTTTAATTTTTAACTGTTATGAGCAGCTAAGTAGCCGCATTGAGCATTGCTTTGTAGAAAATCCGGCCAAGTGCGAGTGGGAATCGTAGTAAAAAACGTTTCTTCGTTTTATCACTTTATTTTTGTTTTTATACTAGTAGTTGTCATATACATTCTGTGATAAGTATCTGCCTATTACGGGTTAATTGATACAGTCCTGGTACAGTCAGACAGCGGAACCTTAGGCTCCCGTTGGCACCCTTTGAGTAAGGAACCCTTAAGACTAAAGCTTTGCTATTTTTTTTCATCAGTACCTACATTATTATATTATTTATTTATTAAAGCTATGTAAACATACATAGCTTTAATAAATTAATATATACATACAACCTTTTCCTGCCTCAATCTTTTATTGTCGCCTGTGATATAGAATTATCTTAGTACAGGCCAGGTACAGGCATCTAACATTATTATAAATACATTGTCAATTTTAGATTCTTGTCCTAGCTCCAACCAACGCCCACCTCAAGTGAACATTGATTAAGCTATTAGATTAATCGTCACCCAACACCATCGTTATCATCATAATTATCAGGAACGGCAGCTGGAAGGTCAACGAGTGCAGGTTGCAGTCTAAGGTACGTACGCTGCACATATCTTTACTGCTGTCTGCAGAACTAGTGTGAACCTCATCTTAACGTATTTAGTAAGACTCTGTAACGGTCTCCCCAGGGTAGCAGAAGGCCATCAAACCCATCTGCTGGTACGCATGCTTCATTTGTTTTGGTGACGATTGTATTCTACATTTTGGGATTCTGAATATCTTTTTTTCATTAGGAATACGGTCATATCTGTAGAAGCCTAATTGCAAAACAAGCTTTCTTAATTGACCTTGCTACAGTAGCTACTGATTCAGAAAAGACTAATTACCCATATCTATTTAGGTCATTCCTTCCAAAGATCACAGAGATTAGATATTAATGTCTACAGGAAGAGTAATCGTGCATACTTCCTGTTGACATTACCATTTACTTTGACCTTTTCATCACTTTTTCTTTGGCTTACCTAATAATATGTTACTATTGGGTTGACGGCTGACCCTTGTGAATAGGATTATCCCACGCGTACGTTTTCAAAGACGAGTATACTTTCAATTTGATTATTTTTTCCCCAGTAGCTTTGTTCCTGACTTCTCCCACGCGTTCGTACTATGAAAAAAGGGTTTAGCCGTTACTTTTATTAATTTCTTGCGATCTCTGTTTAATCCTGAGTTCCTGACTTCGAGATTAATTCGTTTTGTTCTAAACTAAAGTCTCCCTACATAGTCTACTAGTAAAGCTTTTTATCAATGACTCGGTGTTTGGGCAATGCCGAAATTCATCATCTAGGCCTTTTCCCAACTATGTTGGAGTTGGCTTCCAGTCTAACCTGATGCAACCGAATACCGTATTTTACATGGAGCGACTGCCTATCTGACCTTCACAACCCAGTTAGTACTAGATAATACGATAACCCTTGGTAAGACTGGTTGTCAGACTTTCGAGCCATTGACTACTTAACGACTGTCACAGGTCTACAATTAACCGCCGTGGGGAACGGCTTACCATGCTTTCCGAGATACGGAGGAAACTCGGAATGT
Source organism: Noctua comes (assembly GCA_963082995.1). Classification (NCBI taxonomy): domain Eukaryota; kingdom Metazoa; phylum Arthropoda; class Insecta; order Lepidoptera; family Noctuidae; genus Noctua; species Noctua comes. The sequence goes on along the minus strand of OY720280.1, from coordinate 7,949,442 downwards.
AATGGGTGGTCACCCATCCACTGACCAACCTAGCCTAGCGCGGCTTAACCTGAAGAATGACCCGAGTGGCTGTTATTAGGACAATGCTGAAATTGAAGCCTTAAGGAATTAAATAAAACATTAACTTAGCCGATTTCAAAAACAGTCAAATATCATGTTTGCACAAACTACAGATTGACCAATATAACTTGCTACTTACCTATTTCACGCCAGTGTTCCTTTCAAGCCAAGTGTCGGTTCGGTTAAAAGTTCTCATGTCTTATAACTTTTCAATTCAAAGTTTTCTATTTTGCATCTGTGCAAATATAAAAGATCTTCTATCATATATTTTTTATCTTTCGCTATTTCTAGGTGGCAAAAATCGTCATTCACTGGACGCCTGAAGGTGGACTTCGCCGACGAGGTCGACGGCGGCAAAGGGTGACGATCTGGTGGCCTAGCATGACGTCTTAAGGCAGGAGTATCCACTGTGGGAAAGAGATGGCGCTAGACGTATAGCTGTGTCTCTTTCCTACAGTGGAATTACTCCTGCTTTAACACGTCATAGTAAACCCCCTGATTATATTCGCGGGGCAAACGTGGCCAGAAATTGCACAGAACAGAGAGGGTTTGGAGGCAGAAAGGGGAGGCTTTTGCCCAGCAGTGGGACACAAAAAAGGCCAACAAAAAAAAAAAAATTTCGCTCCATGTAAAATTCAGCTGCACCCGGTTAGACTGGAAGCCGACTCCAACATAGTAAGGAAAAGACTGGTAGATGATGATGAAACATTCTCTTTCAAATGTTTAATGCTACTGTGCTGAACGCAGTCATAACCTGTCTAGAATAATTATTATTATTCTAGTTTATATTTTCAACACAAGTAAGTAGGTACAACTTTGTCTTCAGGCATTTTCAACCGTTTCACAACCCGAGCACGTTTATGCTGGAGATTATGATTGCAATTTCAAAGAATCGTTTTATTTGATCGAGATCAAAGTTTCCTCATTGTTTTCACCTTCATTTCTATTAAAAAGTTCAATGCCTATACTTATTTTATTAAAAGCTGAAGGCTAACATAAATGTTAGCTTGTATATATAATCATTACTGAAAATAAAGAATTTTGGTCATGATTTATTATTTCTGTTTCGTTGGTCTAGTCGAAAGCGCGACTGCTGAGCATCAGGTCCTGGGTTCGATTCCCGGGTCGGGCAAAGTGTTATTTGGTTTTTTCCATCAGGAATTTCTCAGTAGCAGCCACAGAGTCTGGATTTGCGCCCGGTTGATGACAATAGGTGCGCCCCCTATTACATGGGACTTAGACATAACTGGCGAAATGTGGGTGTACTATTAGGTGCACCTCTGTCTAACCAGTCGGATTACAGGCGTGAGTATGTTATTTATATTTCTCGTTCTTAGTGTGTCGGTGGCAATCTAAATAGATACAGCCCAGAATGAGATAAGTTTGGCACTTTCAGTTGTGTCAATCATTTATGTTTCTTATAGCAACAGTGACTTAGGCGCGTCGCCCCCTGGTCAGTAGAGGCGGAGTCGCGACACGGTCAAGTCGTGGTATCTATGTGGAGTCGACGCGCGGGCTATGCCTATCCCTTTTCTATACGTTGCTACGCACGAAACGAAATAATAAAATGACGTCACACTCTGGGGCATTTCTGCGCCTGCACCTCGACTCTTGATCGTGTGGGCGACGAGCCTTACAATTTCTGCCCGTTGGAAACCAATAATCATAAATCTTTATTTTTTATCTCAACATCAGAAGTAACAGGTACTGGTAAATGCAGAATCTTAAATAGAGAAAGGTGTCTGAAGTAGGTATGTCCTGAGGTACAGATCACCTCTCCGGCTCAGATATATCTACTATTTAATTTACAGCTAAAGTTTAAATCAAGTTTCTTGAGTTAAAATTGAAAGTAGGTAAACAAGTGCTTAAAATTAATAATTTGACATTTAAACAAAAAATGTTAAATTGACATAAAAAACAAACTACTGGAACATTATGTATAAAATACTTATAGCTGTAAAGTTGTACTACAGTAAAAACATACTTCCTTCGTATTGCAAGGGACTTAAACATAACATAGGTAAAATGTCGGTGTACTGTGTGTCGGTGTTTGGGAATCAGTAGCAGTACTTTCTGTGCAATACATTAATACGATCCATATGTTAGATTACTCTAAGATGAATGTATTAACTGGCGACAATAAAGATTTTTTTTTTTTTTTTTTTTTTTTTTACTGTTGGCTATACCTCTGCCTAACCCTTCGGGGAAATGAAGCCGTGATGATGTGATGTGATTTATGTGTTGGCTTACTAGGTACAAACAATTGTGCTTTGTTTTCGTTCGCTATTCCAGGATACAATCTAATTCTGACCGTCTGTCCCAAAACTGTCAGTAACTTTACAAGTTCCTAGAATGATTTTCTGATACGTCGAAACTGCTTAATTAACGTGTGGATACTGGGTAAGGTCAAAGAGCCCTATATGTATTTTTAGGCAAGAAGTTCATATTTTTATGAATAGCTTTAATTTAAAACTAATATTTAGGGTCTATAAACGTTGTTTTTATTTAAATTGCGTATTTATATTGGTGCTGGAGAAGAGTACCTGGATGGATATGGGGGAGGCCTTTGCCCAGCAGCGGCACATACGATGCCATTAAAAATAAAATATAATAATAATATTGTGAGGAGGTTCCTGTCTCTGGAGTCCTAACCACCGGTAGCTTGGACCCTGCTCCCGATACCGGCGGACCACTATTTTTTATATTTTAAAATGTTTTATATGGTTTTTTTTTTAAGAAATATTTAAAAATGTAATTAGTATGTAAGAAAATAAATAAACAACTTACATATGTTGCAACAAAATCGCTGTAAACGAACTAGTCCTCTGTTCCAAATTTCGATGGAATCTTCACTCACGAAGTTTTAACGCAAAAACCTAACACAAAAGCATGTTATGTTATGTTTCTTCATTTTTTACTTCTTTGTCGAGTAACAAACAGTTGTTAGAGTGTACTTACATAGTTGGTAGGCAGTTTTAACAAGCATTAGCTGCTTCCACAATTCACAGAATATTTTCCTTAAGGTGGAAGCGCTAGGGTACCCCGCAAAATGTATTTATTTATTTATTTTAACTTCATGTACAATAGTGGTACATAGGCGGACTTAATGCCACAAGGCATTCTCTACCAGTCAACCTTTGGGGCAAATAAGAAAACATTGTGATAGGGTACAAAATAAAAACATAAAAAAAAAAAAAAATATATATATATAAATAATAATATATAAATTTAATTGTGCCTTTAATCCCATTGAATGACTATTTCATAAAAAAAGTAATTCAGTGGGATTGAATGAACTTAGAGGGTCGTTTTGATGATTTTAATGATTATAACTCAGTCAAGCCATATTTGTTACAGTCGCGATTCATATTTTAATCAACATACACCCTGCCAATGACATGCAAATTGCTAAAAAGCGTAAGTAAGAATTTCGCGACGCTTGCACCTTAACAGTCCTTATATTCAAACACAAGGACTAATAAGAGAATGTCGCATGCAGTCGACACATGTGAGATATGCCACCGACGTATTCGGCTACATGGCATGCCATTTCCCGTGCTCGATAGCATCCGCTGCGGCACGATCGACAAGATAGTTGAATTACTATTCCAATATTGTGTTTCCTCAGGTGTAAATCTAGGTATCTACGTAGAGATATACAATTGGTCTTATTGTTCATCAGCCATTAGTAATTCATGATTGGTGAATGGAATTCATTGATCAATGATGATGATGAGGGTGCATACACCTTGTAAATCGAAATCATCATCATCATCATCATCATCATCATCATTTCAGCCGAAAGACGTCCACTGCTGGACATAGGCCTCCCCCAAGTGTCGCCACATTGACCGGTCCCGTGCGTCTCGCATCCAGCGGATCCCTGCAACCTTTACAAGGTCATCGGTCCACCTAGTGGGAGGCCTTCCAACGCAGCGTCTTCCGGTAAATCGAAATGTATTTCTAAAATTGTACTGAGTATAGTGTAGTGTATCTATCTGGGAAAGTACATTAAAACTAATTTTAGAAAAGGTGGTAAAGTATACAGGGTGTAAACAGACCCTTCACATAGCCGTCAGCCAAGCATTCTGTATATCAAACTAAGTAACTTTACGCAAAAATTATTGCTGGGAATCGATTTTTTTTTTTGGGATGAATAATCACGGATTACGGTAGGACTCGATGGAAAGCACTCATTGGCATTGTGCTGATGGATGGATTGAATAGTATGGGGGTCGTGGAGGTGTATATAGTAAAAATTTTACATTAAAAAAATGTATTTAAAAAAAAACTTGTGAAACTGTTGGAACTTTGACCCCCAATATCTCCGTAACTAGAAGGTTCCCAGGTATAGTCTAGAACAAAAAAAATATCGCAAAGACGGGGAGAACAAGTGCGTTTCGGATATGTTAAGGGTCTATTTACACCCTTTATGTCCCATTCTACAATACTGCACAATACATCAAACTATATTTTCCGATTCAGCTTATCCCACTGGTTGCATGATATACATATACCTATAGATTTATGATTACATCTGGACCTTAAAAGAGACTATGACCTCTGAGTTTGTTTCCGATGTTTTTTCTCAGTAGTCAGGTACTAAACACCGGCCTCATCTAGTTTAAAACACTTCGGCCAAAATCATAACCTTCCTTTTTCCTTTGCCGTAGTCGGGTAAAAAAGACAACATGTAAAAGTGTTTGTAAAAACCTATTTGCAAAATAAACATCATTTATCTACTTGTAACATTTACCTACATTATATTGAACATGCTAAGTATTCATTTTGTCATAATTTTCATTAGGTAGTTAATTCTGGAATAATTGATTGAAACGTGTTCATTAATAGAGGAAATGAAACTGAACATCAGTTTAAATTTTTATGAATGATTAATAAGTTTCGTAATTACTAGTTTAATACTATTTGCGTAGATATGTACAGTCAACCGCACAACATTGATTACACGTGCTCCGAAAACCGCCCTTAATGCTAATTCATGACAAGCGCTGTTAATGTTATATTAACTAACTAACTGGGTTGTGGAGGTCCGATAGGCAGTCGCTCCATGTAAAATACTGGTATTCAGCTGCATCCGGTTAGGCTGGAAGCCGACCCCAATATAGTTGGGAAAAGGCTAGGCAGATGATGATGCTGTTAATGTTATATTGTTACCTCAGATTTGAGATTGACTGTACGATTGGATTCCATTGAGATGTATTGGATAATTTATTACAATAGCTAAATTTTAAGCATTGCTCTACATAACATCACGCCAGTGATACCCGAACGGTTAGGCCGAGGTGTACCCAATAGTACACCCACATTTCACCAGTTACGTTTAAGTCCCATGTAATAGGGGGCGACCCTATTGCCATCAACGGGCACAACTCCAGGATCCGTGGCAGCTAATGAATAATTCCTGATGGAATAACCCAATAACACTTTGTCCGACCTGGGAATCGAAACCAGGACCTCATGATTAGTGGTCGCGCTGGCAACTACTAGACCGACGAAGCAGTCATTGCTCTAACTGCCACGTGTAAGTAACAAGAGCTAAATTACTAGTAAAGCCACAGAAATGACCCAAGTTTACATGAATAAATTTGAGCCATTGACAAGCTTGAAGAATTACACCAAATAATATATCAGAAGCTGTACTGGTGTCGGCTTCTATGACATCCTCATTTGCTTTACCTTTTTTCCAACTATGTTGGGGTCGGCTTCTAGTCTAACAGTTGAATACCAGTATTTTAGTATCGGCAGTATTTTAGTATCGGCAGTATTTTAGTATCTGCAGTATTTTAGTATCGACAGTATTTTTGGTACCGGCTTCCATGACAAAGAAAGATAAATACAAAGTTATTTAAACTTAGGCCAGCTATACACACCACAAATCCCAAAATATTTGAAACATCATTTCTGTGACTGTCATGGTCAAATGATTGACTGAAAAATGGTAAACTGATAAGTGATTTGTGAAGCAGGCGGTCCCTGACCCGAGCCTTTCTTTATGTTATGTTTACATTCATTCATAAATTATATCTTTCTCAAACACCGAAATATATAGGGTGACTGGTAATAAGTGACCGATACTTATACGATTGTACTCATGATAAAAAACAACTTTTCCGAAGAATTTTTTTTATACTCATTCAATTTTATCACAATAAAACTTACGGGCTTGCGAGCCGCGCGGGTGCTCTGCCTACCCACCGTTGCAAGGTACGATAGTAATGAGACAGAACGACGTCACGCGGCTAACAGCTGATAGGTCAAAGGCGCGCGCGAGTTTCATACGGCTGCAGCTGTTGTGTTATTATGATAAAAGTGAATAAGTATAAAAAAAATTCTTTGGGAAAGTTATTTGTTATTATGAGTACAATCACGTGTTTAAGTATCGGTCACTAGTTACCAGTCACCCTTTATGAATCTTCTTTCAAAGCAGTATAATGGTTTAATCTTAAATTTTAATACGGAAGAAGTAAAACATGGAAGCGCGATTTGATTGCATCCCAGATTAATCGACGAGCGTTCTAGAGTTAAGACGGAAACCAGTTAATAAGTTCCAGCTAGGAAGCCTTGCCTTTGCTGCTGCTGATAAGTTTATCCTGGCTTTGTTATGCAGTTAAACTCATAATTTGTTCAATTATTTTGATAGAAAAGTATGTGGTATTAATTATTTAACCATGTCTTTCAATATACAAGGTGTGAACGGACCTTTCACGAAGCAGTCAACCAAGCGTTCTGTACATCAAACTAAGTAGCCCAAAAATTATTGTAGGGAAACGAAATTTTTTTTGAGGGTGAAAAATCACGTTTTACGGTAGGACTCAATGTGACGCATTCAAAACATTGTGTTGATGGATGCATTGAATAGTACGGGGGTCGTGGAGGTATTTAAAGTAAAGTTATAACATTAAAAACTTGTATTTAAAAAAAAGGTATGGTCTAGAACAAAAAAATATTGCAATGACGGGGAGAACAAGTGCCTTTTGGGCTTCGTTACTTTTACACCCAATACAATCGATGAATAGCTTACACACCTTAACAGCACCTAGATTACATTGTGATAATACCACGATTCTCGCTAAGCTCACGGCACTATGACTGAGCACTGCTTTGAGGTGCAACACCGCCTGATTGGATCGCTCATTATCGCAAATTACACGTTACCTACACATAGACCTGCATACATTATGTCTACCTACAATTTGCAGTCAGTCAAAATGAATATCGCAAATTCGTAGATTTGACAGCTGCCATACATCATCTGCCTAAACTTTTCCCAACTATGTTGGGGTCGGCTTCCAGTCTAACCGGTTGCAGCTGAATACCAATATTTTACATGGAGCGACTGCCTATCTGACCTCCACAACCCAGTTAGCACTGGGTAATACGATACCCCTTGGTAAGACTGGTTGTCAGACTTTTTGGGCCAGTGACTACCTAACGACTGTCAAAGATCTACAAATGACAGCCGGGACCAACAGCTTAACGTGCTTTCCGAGGCACGGAGGAAACTCGGTATGTAATGGGCGGTCACCCATCCACAGACCAACCTAGGCAAGCACGGCATAACCTACAGATCGACCCGAGCGTCTGTTATTATTTAGCCACGAGCTCACCCTTGACAGCTGCTATACATATTTTATTATTCTCTTATTATCTATTCCGTTTCCTGTTTCTTCAATGTTGCAAATTAATACGTAATTAGCTAATAGGTACGCTGCCATGTCGCCGGTCTGGGGGTTGCAAGAGCGATTGCTGTGCACGGGTTGCGACCCCCAGACTAGGCAATGCCCTTTTTATATGGGCCTAAAACATTACTGCCGAAATGTGGGAATATTCGATACAATCATATAATATTTATTTATTTTCAGGCAACTTTGAATCATAGACATACATACATAAGACCTTACAGACTAACATACATATAGTAAAAATACAATTTGGTTAAGTAAATAGACTCTTAGAACTATACATACTCACTTCACTTGTGCACTATGTCAGCATGAGTTCATATGGTATATTGCCCATGGAAGCGACGGAACACAACTTCGCGCCACGCAAAAAGTCCTCTTCCAGGGGTCCGCATGGGCCGATGTCTGCCAGGGCTGCGGGACTGTTCGAAAGAGATACCGTGGCCCTGGAACACAATGGGCAAAGACGGAACATGGATGGGTTTTAGTCAGTACAAGTCTGACACTCCCTCCCGCTCCGCCCAGAGTGGGGGGCGAGGGGGTCATTTGATGATTATCCATCCGAAAAAAAAAAGACGATATACTCTTACCTACTTCGGGGAGTACAAGCGTAATGTTATGCCACCGATAGTGGCACGTAATAGTCACGTGCTACTGAGCACTGCAACGGTATTAGAGAAAGCTACTTTGTTTTCCCCCGAACATGTCTAAGGCGTAGCTCATAAGATGCATTGGTGCGTTCCACCGGATCCCGGAACCCTCTCTCGTGTCCGTCGTGCCGGCTAAGGATTATTCAATGTTAGTTAGGGATCTCTAAAACGGCTTGAACCTAGAACCGAATATACAGGGTAATGTTTTGAACATTGGCAATACTTTGAGTACAATAATCAATTTTATTTTTACTAAAGGACCGACCACGAAATCACAAAAAAAATCAGCTGTTCCATACAGCTTAACTCGAAAAATTGAAGGCCTATAGTAAAAGTTTCTCATATTTATGATTACTATCATCATCATCATGATGATAGTAATCATAAATATGAGAAACTTTTAATTTTTTTTATATTTCATCATCATCATCATCATTTCAGCCGAAAGACGTCCACTGCTGGACATAGGCCTCCCCCAAGTGTCGCCATCTTTTTATATTTATGATTACTATATTATATGGTAAAGGCTTCTTTACTGGAGTAGATTGATTCTGATCTTACGGTGCTTTGGAAGAGTTAATAGATTTATTTATTTAAACTTTACGCACACAATACGTTCGAAGGTGATCTTTACCAGTCAACAAAAGGTAGTAGAGAGATAACATAACACGTCCATCCAAAAACCGGGTTGGTTCAATAACAAAATAATAGTTTAACTCGCAAAATACACATATTAACTTACCCCTTTTTGCCATTGGGGTAGGCCGATACTACAGAGGTCACCTGCACTAATCCTTGCATACACCGGTTGCTCACACATGCGCCGGTTGCTTGTGCTACGCACCTGACCTTTCTCAAGGACGAGCAAAATAAATAGATATGTATTTACGCAATAATAATAAGATGTCAACGTCGTAGACATCCAGACGTGCTCAAGGCAAACGTAAGTAAGTGAGCACATTCCTAAATCCGTCTGATACGCGAACAAACTTGACACTCGCTACAATTTGCGCGAAAAATCGCACACTCTTTACTTTTATTAGTTTTTTATAGTTTTTCTGAGTTCAAGCTTTCTGTTACACTTGAGAACTACTCGGACTTTGTTGTCCAAGTTCCCCTTCGTATATTAAACTAAAACTATTCCGAACTGCATTCGATAGTGTTTTCTTTTCTTCTTTTATAGTCGCACTGTAGCTCGATCCACCTCTCCTATTCCGCGTATGCTTACGATGCTCAACGGAGACCAACCTTGGATTGGATTTGTTTGCTGATGAATGGAAGACGATAATGTTAGAATGTTTGTGGTTCTGTGAGAAGACCGAGTAAAAGGATTACTTAATTTAGTTTAAATGGCTTATACTGTACTAAATATAATAAATAAATAAAATAAATAGTTTGAAGTGATTACTAATTAAATAGGAAAGTTGGCGATGAAAGGCTAACAATCCCTTAATGGATCTTTACTCTAAACTTCGTTAATGAATATAAATAGATAGACTTCAATTTCAAGAATAATTGAGTCTTATCAAAATTGGGAAACACGATAAAAATAACGAAGGAAAAGTTCGTAATCAAATTTTAAGTTTGTAAAAGTTTGCAACTTCTTTGCATACTTGGATTTGTAATCCAAATATAAAGAATTCGAGGCGAAAGTTAAAAACGGTTGTGTTTTACACAGAAATGTTGAAATGTTTCATTATTTAATACACTACTTCATCATCATCATCATCATCATTTCAGCCAAAAGACGTCCACTGCTTGACACAGGCCTCCCCCAAGTGTCGCCACATTGACCGGTCCCGTGCGACTCGCATCCAGCGGATCCCTGCAACCTTCACCAGGTCATCGGTCCACCTAGTGGGAGGCCTTCCAACGCAACGTCTTCCGGTCCGCGGTCGCCACTCCAGAAGTTTTCGGCCCCATCGGCCATCCGTTCTTCGAGCAATGTGCCCTGCCCACTGCCACTTAAGTATGGCTATTCTTCGGGCTACGTCGGTAACCTTGGTTCTCTTGCGGATGTCCTCATTTCTGATTTGATCACGCAAGGAAACTCCGAGCATAGCCCTCTCCATTGCCCTTTGGGTGTCTTTAAGCCTTCTGATGAGGCCCATTGTGAGCGACCACGTTTCGGTCCCGTATGTAATCACTGGCAACACACACTGGTCATAGACTTTCGTCTTGGGACACTGCGGCAAGTTGGACGAGAAGATACCTCGCAACTTCCCGAACGCTGTCCAGCCGAGTCGGACGCTACTTATCAAAAGGCAATCACAAATTACTGTTACCGTTAGCCTGTATCCCACTGCAGGGAAAAGGCCTCTCCCCGTGACTTCCAAATCCTTCGTTCCAGTGCCAATGTGGACCATAAATTGTGTATAGTTAAAATTACAAACTACTCTAATCAAATCTGACATAGATAACAAAAATTCTAGTTCACCAAAAAACCATAAATCTCAATAACCAACTATCTAAAAACCCTTTTAAAAAACCTCTATACGTCAAACCTCATTCCCGCCACGCGCCATTTTTGCGTCCACCAAAATGGCTGAAACAGCGAACTAACGTCTATTTTGTCAACAGAACAATGGCAAACAAAGCTCGGCATTTAGCTAGCCTTCGCTGGGACATGTCGTGACAGGGACAGGCGGGTAACAAGATAAGCAGGATGTCCTGCACGCGAACCGTCCACCCTAATCCTACGGCGCAGGCCCACGAACCACGATACTGTTCAGATCGGCTTTACAATGCCTCCACTTGTCAAAACAGTCATCTTAAGACAGTTAATTTAATGTTTTCGTAGTGAATTGTGTTTTCATTAGTTTTCGCTGTTAATGGAATGGCGTGTTGGTTGATTTTTCGAACAAGTCCTTGTACCTACATGGTTTTTTATTCATTACTTGGAAAAGCGTCTGGTTGATCGTTGATTTGTTATTTACGTAACGTCATGAGACACCGCCTCTTAACAGCGTTAACGTTGTACGGCATTTCATACAAACTGTCAAGTGATTTTTTTCGAAATGAATGAACCGATTTTAATATAATCGCATCAAGATACATAAGTCTAAAAACTTGAACATTTTCGAAAAATAGTGTTACAGCTAAATTAGACCGATTTTAGATTTTCCATAGAAACAGAAATTTCCAACTATCTTTTTTTAAAAAGACATTTCGAAAAAAAATCTCTTGAAAGTTTGTATGAAATGCCGTAAGACGTTAACGCTCTTAAGGGAGATCGTTTCTTATTGATAGACTTAAACAAAAAAGAACGAATGATGCTAATGCCAGATTCACACACAGGAGAAACAGAGACACACACACAGGAGAAACACAGACACACACAGGAGAAATTCCTAGTGTGGCGCAACGTTTTTTAAAAAAAGAAAGAAAGAGATTATCATTTGAGTCATCAAAAGCACACAGAGCTTTACTGGAAGACCAAGAAAGTCAAACCACCAAGTATTTAATTGATTCCAATTTAATTTCAAATTGACATGAAACCAGAAATTCTCGAAGTTCAATCTATGTCGTAACCATAACTTCTTGTAGATTAATTAATCGGTCTCTTCAAAATAAGGAATTATTAATTTCGCAGTTACTTAATTATATTTGTCGCGAGTTCACGTAAAAGCGTCGGTTAAACTCGTTTATACTTAGATGCCTCAAACTTTGTTTCGCTGTTTCTACAAGGTTTGGAAGTAATTATATTTGACAGAAGAAAATACTCAAAGGAAAATATTTGTTGTTTACAGACTAGTGTTTAGAAAGCTACTTGACTTGTATTTCTAGTGGGTAGCTAGACCAATAAATTGCAAGAAGGATCAACGTGTAACTTACTTTTCTTTTCATCAAAATTATGAAACAAATTTCAGAGCAACGTCTGTTTTTAAGACCCCCAGTAACCAAGTAAGGTGTTATATTAAGGCTCGGTATGTTCAGGAGGGAATGAATAATAAAAATATTTGCACAATCCGTGGATTATAAGGGTAGCCTCGAGCTAACCAAGATTAATAATAAGTTAATATCAATCTCAAAGGCATCCCCTCACCTTTGTACCGTAATAAGTGAAGTTAAGAGTACCCATAACGGCTTTTGTATCTCTTGAAAGTGATTGTTATTTCACAACACTCCACAATCTTTGAACAAAGAGCAATCGAAAGCAATTTAAATTCAAGACCCCCACTCGACCGCAATTATTTACACAACGGCACTACACTATCCTTAAATCTGTATAAATATTCATGAAACTGTTTTATAAGGAGACCCCTGCTCTCTTTAGCAACGTAAACGAAAGTTGAGTGACTTTCCCTTCGTACTCTCGGTTACCGCCGTATCACGCGCAACTTATGAACTGTTTTAGCATAATATATTAACATTAGGTATAACGATTTTCCACAAGTGTGTTCTCTGGTTACAAAATTCACTTGAAAAGGCGTGACTTAAGTGCTGTTTGAGAGGTTTCTCTTCTAATTGAAATGTAAATCTTTGTGAATTTGTAGTAGAAAACGCTTTTTATTCATGTAAGACGCTTACTTTTGTTGTACTAACTACATAGTCTGGTAAAGTCTTCTAATCTGATGTTGAATTAAGTTCGTTTTCTAATTTAATGTATTCAGATGGTTTAAATTATTTTGTTTTTAGACTTGTCAGCTATGTGTGTTGGAGTTCAGAATAGGATTGTGAGTAGTGCTTAGATAAGTGTTTCTTGTACAATTATTTAAGGTAATAAAAAAATATATAAACAAGGTGTAACATAATAAACGCAAGACCTCCCGTGTGGTCTCTCGCACCATAAAACTAAACATCTTTTGTTCTTCGAGTTCTTGAAATTCGCAAAAAATAAAAAATACTTTCTATAGGAACTGACGCAATCAGCTGATCCACATGTATGGTAAAAGTAAAAAAAAAGTTATGAATTTCCAAAAGTCATAGAACGAAAGTTGTTCAGTTTCATGGTCTGAGACACCACACGAGCGGTCTTGCGTTTATTATGTTACACCTTGTATCATCATCATCATCTGAAAGACGTCTTTCAGCCGAAAGACGTCCACTGCTGGACATAGGCCTACCTATTATAAGTGTAAAATATATCTATAAATATATAATATATAGTTATGTATGTAAGTATTGGGTTCGTTGTTGGTAAAATTAGTAAGAGAATAACATTTAAGTTGGAGCTACATTTAACTGGGTGTCGGGTGTGCACATGAGACCGCAAATGACGAGGGTCCCGTGTCAGATTGTTTGCTTTGGAAAACCAAATTTTAATATCTTCGCTGTCTACATAGGCTTACCTATTCTAAATTTGCTTTACAAGTTATTGAATAACGTTACAAAGTTTTGGACGTTTAGTGAATTATATACTGGCTTAAAATTAAAAACATAGTCTGATGAATATTTTTTATTCATTTTAATTACCTGTAGGTATGTGATTTCGAAACATGTGGTTTGCGTCCACGCCTTTGTAATTGCTTTCTTTTTCATACTACTCACATTCTAAGCATATTTTTTTTTAAACTACAACAATTTACAATAATTGTTATTTTCATCTATTTTAAAAATTCATGTACGTAAATTCCTGCCTTAGTTACAAAATGCTTTCTTTAATTAAAACATACGTACGCACCTAATACTTAACATAAGTAGACAGCAATAGGCTCAGTTGATGGTTTGTTTCATTAATCTCAGAATAACATAGCTTAGTATTCCGCATCATCACGGGTATAATCAACCCGACAATAATAGTGTAAGCAATGATCGTAAAGTCGAAAACCAAACAGCTTGTGAGGGTACCCGGAGGTGATGATTAGCGCACCCTACACCACTTGGCTGTCTCGTCACGTAACCCCCAATCTGCTTAGCGGGACACCTTTGTGTCGACCCTTTTATTTGGGTCGCAAAGCCCTTAGATACACAGAAACTGATTCGCAGATAAACACCACCGAGTCGTTAGCAAGACATACAGAGCTCCTTATAAAGTTTATTTACCTAAATCGAACAGTTCGATAGACGAATCGAACTCAGGTCGAACATCTCATAACAAGTACTTTCCCGGACTGTAGCTCGGTAACCGTTTATCAAACAGTGACATAGTTCCAGTAAGTGATCTATAAAGTATCGGCTGACAATGACAAACACTACTCATAACTCATAACGAAATTACGAGGACGATTCATCCCCGAAGTTGGGAAAATACCTACTTCACAGCTTATCATCGAGGGACAGAATTGCTTCAGTTGAACAAAGTAATCGTCGAGGTATCTGAATGAGTAATGAGAACGGTTAGTTTAAACGAGTTATTCGTATAGTTAGAATCACACTCGCACTAATCTCCAGCATCAATTATGAACTGAATACGAATGTAACAACCGATGAAAACCGTTCGGGCGTGACAAACGGTCATTAAAATTCGGGATCAGACGGGATTTTGGCGAGATCCATCAGAAATTAATATTTGAGACGTCAGCTGCTCCACACCTGGAAATTGTCTAATAAAGCCGCCTTATGAACTCGGCTTTTATAAACTTTGTGCGTCTACAGCGTTTTAAGTGCCTTATCTCCACGGTGAGGGAAAAAAGTTGACGCGGTTTACATCCTTTGTTACGCGCCCACATCATTTTTTAAGCAGTTTGATGCTTGTGGGAAAATTATTATGGTCTCTATGGAACCAACAAAACATACGTCGATATTTCGAGATGGGTTAAGCGAGCTTTTAAAGCGTATCTAACCCTGTTGGCTCAGTAAACTATGTAAACAAATAAACAAAACCAAGAAACAATTTCCCGTCCTCCTAAAATCTTTTCACGGCCAACAGTGTCTACTTCCGAGAGTAGAGTGTTGGGAATGTGTACCGAAATTGCTCGAAGGGTTCCGTCAGTGTTGCAGTTTCACTGTACAAATTTCTTGGAGAATATTATAAGACGCCCGAGGGTGGCAGATCTGCCGGGCTTGCATAGGACCGTTGAACTTTGTAGCTCTTTGTGAAATTGCACACTGTACTTTGCTTTTTTTAAACCACACACTTTAAATATTACTTTACATCGTCTTGTGGAAACGGCATTTTATTTTCCTTTATTAAATGAAATCTAAATGCGTGTGATGTAACAAAATGTTATTTTTCCACCAAAAATAGTCTCGGCTCCATGCCAAGATTCATTTTCACAAAGGGCTTAGCAAATAAGTCCGTTTGCCTTTCACCTTTAGTCTGAGTTGTGAAAACGACGTGATTCTCAGCGATAGTTTATCATGATTTTCCAGAAAGCAAATACAATGGATTTAACTGTCATGAATCGTTCATTGGTCGGGCGGTGATTAGAGGGAATCAGGAGCTCGCTACAGTCAGTTCAGTGGAGCTCGAGGTATCTTTGGTTTCAGCGGAATTGAAAATTCGATTTGATTTAAGCCTTTCCGCATTCATTACAAGAAAATCATAGTAGGTTATTCTTCCCCAAATAAAATACTTTTTCATTTCGTATTCAATCACAGTACAAAAACCAACACGCCAAAAAAACTTTTATTATTTTAGTCAGTAGGACGTCCTTTGTTCTTTTAAACGAATATTTATTTAACAACGTATGAACCCAAAATAAGGCTGAATGAAGTGGTTGTATTTCTTATCCTGAACCTAAAACAATAGAGGAAGCACAGGAAGGATAACCTCATTCGCGAGAGATATATTTACGTAAGTAGTGCCTTCTATTTAGGAAGGTATATATAGATAGAATACAGGATAAAGTTAATGATTAATGAGTCGCATTTAATGAGTCGATAAGTCAAGGTTATGCGGCTTAATCAAAGTATTATGACGTAGGTACCCCATATTGCGTATTAGAAATGTTGATACAGGTTTTTTTTTTTCAAGTATGTTGCGAATACAGTGACTTTTAGGACATAAGACTTTTCCTTTTATTTTGTATGTATTTTCTTGCAAATAAACATTTTTGATTTGATTTTCGTTTTCTTTTCGCACTGTCTGTGTGTTAAGCACTGGCCGTAGATCGGTGGATTTAATGATACTGACTCTCATACGAGTACTTCTTCTTCTAAGCGTGTCAATGACAATTTAAATTGCGTCAGCCCAAAATTTGGCGACGAGTTTGGCAGTTTCAATTGCGAGAAAAAACGAGTACTGGCTTAAGTACTTCTGACGCTTGATTTGAAAATTGACATTTCTAAGAACCGCTTCTGAATATTATAAGAACTCATAATTTCCAACCCTCCAATCAAATCAAAGCAGTTACTTTCTATGTTGAAGAAAATAAAATTCGAAAAAGGTTTATTTACCCACCAATGAAATCTATCAGCGATAGACCGTGACGGTAGGGTTACTATAGATACCTACGTATATGTGCGTATATTATCGTGAATAACAGATCGTAAAGCCTCTTAAACTCGCAGGGGTACGATTAATGAACCAATAATTATTCGCTAAGGGCTTTACCCTGTACGCACTTTGTCTATCTACACATATCTAAGTATATACGTGAGTATTTATGTATATTCAGACCACATTATTAACTGAAAGTATAGTGATAAGGTTTGATTGAGAGTTTGTTTTAGAAACCTGTTTATATTAATTTGTATTGATTATGGAAATGACTGCCTCGTTCGTCTAGTGGTCGCAAGCGCGACTGCTGATCATGAGGTCCTGGGTTCGATTCCCAGGTTGGGCAAAGTGTTGTTGGGTTTTTCCATCGATTGATGGCAATATGTATATTAAGTTTGTAACTACACATTTATTGTTAGTTGTGGCATGAATTTTGTATGCCTCAATGGCGGGACATAGCAGACTTACCTGTATTTAACGCAACATCTTATGAACCTATGATCCACAATAAATTATTTGAATTTTAATTTGAATTAGAATTATATCGTGATGAAAAAGTTATAAAAATCAAAAAAAGGTCAATCACCAAATAAAATAAAGTCGAAAGTAAAACTCTAACGAAGGTTATGGGGTCTATAGGTAGTAAAACTGTGTGCGTGACTAATGAATGTAATGACTGTTGTCGCCTGGGAAAAAACAACATTAAAAGCGAATTCTGATAAAGATCTGTGTTGTAAGTTTCTATTCTACTCTGTGCCTACTGATTTCTTTTGGATATTCTTTACATTAAGTTGTTTTATGATGTTAAAAGGTAGGGGAAAATTACCCTATTTAAAAATACGTAGTTTAGTCTCAACGTTTCAAAGGTGTTAAGTTTAGTGTTCAGATTTTGAATAATGACAGTCAGCAGAGTCATGGAAAGTACCGTACCATATAATGGGTCTAAAAATACCCTTACCGAAGCCGATCCCCGAACTATTCAATGCATCTACCAGGACAATGTTTCGAGTGCGTTACATTGAGCCCTACCGTAAAATGTGATTTTTCACCCCAAATAAAAATCGTTTCCCAGCAAAATTTTTTACTTAGTTTGATGTACAGAATGCTTAGTTGACGGCTACGTGAAGGGTCTGTTTATAGCCTAGCCGTAGTATTGATGTAAATCTTATGTTTGGGCTGGAGGTAAACTGATTTAAACGCGGTTATCGCGCTCACATGACACATTTGTTCAAAAAACTAAAAGACCATCTAAACTGTAAACCCTCTGTCAGTGTGACCACGCTTTCTGTTTCGTCTATTCAAATAATCGCAGTGGTGCCTGTTTGCGCGCCGATCGACGACGGTCAACGACGACGCAACGAACTAACTCGTATACAAATGTAGGAATCTCTGTGAGATGCATAATACCATCATCATCTGCCTAGCCTTTTCCCAACTTTGTTGGGGTTGGCTTACAGTCTAAGCGGATGCAGCTGAATACCAATATTTTACATGGAGCGATAGACTATCTGACCTCTACAGTCCAGTTAGTACTTACTGGAAAATACGGTTAGTACGGGACATCCCTTGGAAGGACTAGTTGTCTGACTTTTGGGCCACTGACTACCTGTAATACTGTCAAAGATCTGATCTACAAATGACAGCCGGGACCAGAGGCTTAACGCGCTTTTCCAAGGCATGGAGAAAACCCGGCACGATATGACGGTCATCCATCCACAGACCCACCTAGACAAGCGCGGCTTAACCTTGAAAATCGATCTGTGCGGCTGTTACTATTTAGCCACAAGCTCGTCTAGATGCATTCAAACGTAAACCTAATCAACAGAAGACTAACGCAAGCTAAACACAGAAGGAAAACCAAGAATCTCTCCCAAACATTATGTGGCCAAAACAAACGGTAATATTTCCAAAAGTCAACATTTAGTGCAGTGTAAATGTGTGAGCTGGGAGTGCGACAAGCAAGCGCGTGCATCCACTGCTATCATGCAAATGAACACAATACATGTAAGCGAATATTCATGAGCTTGTAAAGCCAGGGTAGGTTGCGTTCTGCGGTACAAACAGCTTCTCAATAATACTGAGCTGTTTAGTTTACTTCAGTGTTGACTCCAATATTCGAGGACTGGGACCTATGCAATCGAGTTTCATAATAAACTTGTGGAAAAAAACATTGCTTTGTCATATTCTGGTTCTTGGAAAACCTAGACTATTCATCACGAATCGTCACGGGCATTTAGAATGATCTATTCAATGACGGAACGATGAAATGGAATGATTTTAGATTTTTTTTTGGTACAATAGGATACCATTCCAAAAATCGATTGAAATCACCGAGACAGTGCTAATTTTGCGAAGGCCTGCAAATGTTCACATTTTATACTAATCTTATAAAGAGGAAAAGTTTCAATAAGGCGAGCAAAGCCGCGGGCAGAAGCTAGTAAACAAACTGAAAAAAAAGTCAATCAAACCGCGGAATTGTAAAATTTTGCCTTTGATCTTTCATTTTAGCTTACAAGTTAAACGTTCACATTGTAAATATCCACCAAATTATCTGTACTAAAGCCAATTTTATAGAAATGTTTAATTTGAGTTTATCGTAGAACAAAGTTATTTCCATTTCAATACAACGAACTCAGTTATGAAACCACTAGAATTCTATTACAAAATGTAAACAGTACCGAAATGGACCGTTTCCTTTTATTCTACGACACTGACAAAATATCTCGAAGGGTAAGTTTATTTAACGAGGTTCATTTTTAGGGTACCGCACCTCTAACTGAAAGAGAGGAACCCGTGGCTAAATAATACCAGCCCTCAGGGTCTTCAGTTGCAAAGCCGCGCTTGCCTATGGTGGTCCGTGGATTGGTGACCACCCGTCACATACCAAGTTTTCTCCGTGCCTCGAAAAGCACGTTAAGCCGTTGATCCCGGCTGTCATTTGTAGATCTTTGACAGTCGTTTCGGGTAGTCAGTGGCCCGAAAGTCTGACAACCAGTCTTACCAAGGGGTACCGTATTACCCAGTGCTAACTGGGTTGTATTTTTTTCTTCCATTGACCTCCTTATTTACTTTGTGAAGTTTAAGGACTTTGTACTTGGTTAAGGCCGCTTTCACATTAGGACGTTAGCTGCGCGACAGTAGCGCGGCAGAAGCACATTCGCAAGCAAAAAGTACGTTTTTTACCGTTTGGACGTTAGATGCGGGACTGTCGCGCTGCTAAAGTCGCCTAAATGTGAAAGCGGTCTAATACTGGCTTATGCCCACCGCTTCGCCCGCGTGGAGTCCTTTAATTGTCCCACGGGAACGTACTACCGGGATGACTTTGATCCAAATGCGTTTCGTAGTTTTTGCATGACAGAGTAACAAACATTCGCATTTATAATCTTCATCATCATCATCCACAGCCTGAATTCACCCACTACTGGGTATAAGCCTCTCTTTTCTTGTGCATTTGTGACTCCACCAGGGTACTATTCTTTAGAGATGTCTTTAGAGATCCCTGCTAGGGCTGCGGGACTGTTCGAAAGAGATACCGTGACCCTGGAACACAAAGGGCAAAGAAGGAACATGGATGGGTTTTAGTCAGTACAAGTCTGACACTCCCTGCTGCTCCGCCCAGAGCGGGCGGGGGATTTGATGATTTCCCATCAGAAAAAAAAGGGTACTACAGATTCTTTATCTATTTCTATTCTATATCTATTCTTTATCAAACTTGTAAATTCAGGATTACGCATGTTTCCGTTTTTTTTAATAATAAATACAGAACCTCAGCTAGTGAGACCAGCTAGCACTTGGCCAGTTTTTTCGTCAGCTCATGGTTATTTTACAAGTAGGGATCAATCCTTTTTATTATGAGATTTGCCAGGATAGATATTGGACTTGTAAGGGTACCTAATTATATTTATCTTTCGATCGTTATCCCTTCCCACGCATGAAAAAGAAAACGAGCATTGATCATCATTATTGTTTATGTTGCAGAATAATTCGAAAAATCGTTTAATTTGCGAAAATCCTAGCATTTTTTGCTAAAACATGGCTTGTCTTTGTTACATAGCGAAAAACGTAGATACTAGTTATGCAAATTGAGGCGCTGATTGGCTGATATGAACGTTATGTACTGACGGATGATTGGTTAACTGTTTCACCAGAGGTTGATGTCCCGACCAACCAGAATAAAGGTGTTATGAATTGATTCTTAGGTACTTAAGTAATGACCTATGATGACCTCGTAAAGGTTGCAGGGATCCGCTGGATGCGAGTCGCACGGGACCGGTCAATGTGGCGACACTTGGGGGAGGCCTATGTCCAGCAGTGGACGTCTTTCGGCTGAAATGATGATGTTGATGATGATGATGTACTTAAGTAAGGTACTAATTAATCACTTAGTGACATTTTTTTTGTATCTTTAATGCTATGATGCTGCTGTCATGAAAATACATCATCATCATCATAATCATTCTCCTGTCCTTATCTCAATTTATTTGGTGTCGGCGCAGCATGTCATCTTGATCCATACTTCTCTGTTTAATTGTTTTATTTTCTCTTATACATGACATCTAATCTTGATTGCTAATTAATTGATAAAATTTATTGTATATTTCTAATTTTTAATATTGTTTTAAAATAATTATAATTTTATTTCTGCGTTTAATTGAAAATGTTATCGTAATCTTAAATTCCAGTTCTTATATAACAACTTCATAAGATAATGACGGCATGCAATTGTTTTTTAAATTAATATATTTATTTCATTCATATTTGTACGCTTCACGGCAAAACATAGAGGAATCTGACACAAGTCAGATTCCTCTATGTTTTGCTGTGTGTGAGATGTTACAATATACAAATATTGTAACATCTCACACACCGTGTAAATATCTATGTTTACAAATAAAAGTTTCTTATTCTTATTCTCTATTACCCGTCATTTCAGCAGTTACCTCCTTTCTAGCCATATCATCCTTCACACAGTCCATCCATCGTTTCTTTGGTCTTCCTCTACTCTTATAGCCATTTACATTCATACTCAACATTTTCCTCATTCCTCCGCGTCACGGAAAAGACATTATATTGTCTTTAATTCCATTTAAAGGTAAAGTTGTTAGTACAAATTAAGTGTCGGTTCGAAGTCTGGTAAAGTCATTAAGATATCCGTATGCAGCCTAACCCCAACTGTTATTGTGCCTTGGATATTGCGATGTGCATATCGACGCAGCTGCCGGTTAATCTGTCTCCAAATGTACAACCGAGCTCACTGAGAGTCGACCACTTATCAACCTTACGCCCTGAATAATAACGTTGATTAGTAATCGACTGTCGGTGAGCGCGGCAGTACATAAAATCGCAGTGGTACAGTCGCGGCAGATCTGAAACAGCCAAGAGTCAGTTTATTTATTAAATCTATCAGATTAGGCTTCTAATGTATTGAATTAAAAACTGACTAGCTACCACAAAATTGAATGATTAAGCTGATAGAACCCAATGTGGCTTGGAACCATATCAAAATTCATTCAATTACCGACCGTAAAACGACGCTTTATTTTCAGCGCCTGAATTGAATAAATAAAACGCTGGTGTTAGTATAAAACAAAGTAAGTACAGATTTATCTATCTGAAGCATAATATTGTCATCCCAAACCCTAATCCAGCCACCATGGAGAATATAAGCCTCTTTTTCTTTTTGTCTCCTCCCATTTCCCGCCCGTCGCATTTGTAAGCAACCTTGCTGTTTAAAAAATAAAAGGAACCCTCAATTGCTGATTCAAATTGCTTCATAAGCCTTTATTTTTCTTGCGGAACATGAACATCTATTCAATTTAGTTGTTACGCTCTACGAGGTGAAGTCAACCAGCCAGTCTGACAACCAGTCTTACCAAGGGGTATCGTATTACCCAGTGCTAACTGGGTTGTGGAGGTCAGATAGGCAGTCGCTCCATGTAAATTACTGGTATTCAGCTGTATCCGGTTAGACTGGAAGCCGACCCCAATGTAGGTGGGAAAAGGCTAGGCGGATGATGATGCTCTACGAGGTGAAGTTTAATCAAAGAGTGCCCTCAAACGTTTGCAAGGATATCGAGTATGTTAACGTCATTTTAAGGGAATCGTTAATAAACATATTGGTAAAATTTAATTCGAGTGAATTTGATAACCTAAAGAAAAACTTCGCCAATGCACAAATATTTACGAGTTGACGTGTTTTATTCCATAATCCATTGGCGGAGAGAAATACTTATTATATGATTTTAACATTTGAAAAATAAGTGGAATATTTTGGGATAACATAAAGAGGATTAGGAATAAGCTCTTTGTGAATTGATTGAAATAACCAGTACTTGTAATCTAAAAATAAAATTAATTACGCATCTTAATACTCCTCCTCAAGTATCGGTCGAGGCTCTTGGCAATTAAGTCACAGGCTGCAACTACTATCCGCACAATTTTTGCCGAGTTCACATCCCACGCGAGCCAAGTCTTATCTTTCTCGGCTTCCACGAGGTTTTCGTCATGCGGGACCGTTATGTCAACAATCATTGCGCGCCGCTCTAATCGATCCACCACCACTACATCAGGCGTATTGGCTACAATAGTCCTGTCAGTGATGATGGAATATTTTCCTTTAATTTAGGGACCATATTAAGAAAAAATATCCTGAATGTATCTCGTGCAACATAATATTTTACGTATTTATTCATTAGAGAATCCAATATACGCAGGTATTTGGGCAGTACTGGTCGCCTTTTGAAGGTTTCCCCCCGAAAACAAAAAAAAAGGTATTTGGGCAGTGCAACAAATAACTGTTTTTAATATTGCTTCAAACAGAGATAAAATCAATACTGAGCATAACATAACATCACGCATGTAATCCCCGAAGGGTTTAGGCGGAGGTGTGCCCATTAGAACATCCAAATTTCACCAGATATGTTTAAGTCTCATGTAATAGGGGGTCGAGCCTATTGCCATCAACTGGGCACAAATCCAGTCTCCGTGGCTACTGAGAAGTTCCTGACGGAAAAACTCAATAACACTTTGCCCGACCTGGAAATCGAACCCAGGACCTCATGCTCAGCATTCGCGCTTGCGACGACTAGACCAACGAGGCGAGCCTAAACACAGCAATAAATAAAAAAATAATCTCCATTATCTACCACTGTATTCGAGCTATTACCTTTATCTCACTAAAGCACTTACAAAAGAACAGCAATATTTTGAAATAACGATATATTTTTCCCGTAAAGCTCTCATAATGCTCCTACGGGCAATTATAGGCCGTTAGAGTACTATAATGGATCTATAGGGGGCGCCAGTATCGAGCGCTGTATCTTAATTACTAACGTACTTAAATAAAACCGAAAGGTCTTATCTCTGCTCTCACACCTTGCTAATTTCTTCTGGCAATTAATAACGTTAATACCTTGATGATTCAATTACTCATATTTTTTATTGGATTTGCTTCTGAGCCGATTTTGGTTAGGGGGAATTTTATTTCAATGTAAAAACACTCAAGGAAATTTTCGCCCTAGCATTACAACATTATTTTTAGTATATGCAAAACCTGAATATAGTTTGTTCAGAATAAGTAACTGAATCGATTCCAATATTTTTTAAGCCATATTATATTTTTTTCCAAAAATATTTAAAAATAATTACAATTTGGACACCGAGTGACATTAAGTACCTATCTCAATCATTTAGGTACCTAGTGCCAAATTATTATTATCAATGAGCTCAAGACGTTACAGGAGGCTCGCGCGCGGGCGCGCTGCGTGGTGATCACGTTTTTGCGCGGAGAACCAGGTAACAGAACAAGCTTATAACTTTGTGATTTTTCATGATACAGTTTTGAAATGTTGTACATAGATTCTTCACATAAAAATACTAGACACTTGTTTCAGGTTTCGCATATACTAAAACTAATGTTGTATAACATAGTTCATTTTCACGTATTCACAAAAGTGATATAATACTAATGGAACGTAAATAAGAAGGTATTCGTGTGGAAATATATTTTTTCATGATTTTCCGCTGTTATATACTCAAATTAACTTATTTCCTTTTGATATTCTGTTTTGATTTCCTTATTTGTTTGCTTCGAAACTTGTTTTATTGATAGTATCTTAAAAAAAAACATCCTCCCATCGTAACTTACAAGGCCTATAAACAATAACATTGTAAAATCAAATAATTTTAAAAGAGTAACCACGGATGACCTGGTGAAGGTTGCGGGGATCCGCTGGATGCGAGACGCACGGGACCGGTCGATGTGAACACTTTGGGGAGGCCTATGTCCAGCAGTGGACGTCTTTCGGCTGAAATGATGATGATGATGAACCATGAAGATTCTTGCCCGTTCTTCTCTATAGGAAACGACCAACCCGAACCGTGCTCCTTTTCTCGGCGATTTAAAAGTGCCCTCTTAGGCCTATGTGAAACAAGTTATTCTGATTTTGATCAACAAGACTGCACAAGCATCGTTAACTCTTAAAGAATGTCACCTTGTCTATGATAGCGTGACGACAGATTTAAGAAAAAACAATATCGCATCAAAAATCGACAACGTCGTAAATGTTACACGAAAAATAAAACGTAATATATAAATTATTCACACTCGGCTGGTAATCCAGGCATCGAGATAAACAACAAGTAGGTACACAAAAGAAGTGCCAAACACAATAGAGCTTTTCTCCGTCGGATCGGCTGACAGGCGTAGACATTGCCTTTGTAGGCAGTTTACATGCTTTGCCGTACTCGCAAGGGCATATTGGTTTACAACCCGCTGTAATCCGGGCCAAGGGATTGTCTGCAACCCGTTGAACGCGTTCAATGACATCGAAAACACTCGAAAATTTCCACAACTTCGCTTTTCCTCGCAAAGGTTCCTTTTGAGAACAAAGTTTGTTATGTACAGGAATTAATTTAGTCCCGGCTAAAACTAAGAATATTAAGTGAGGTTTAACTTTGGAATTGGTAAGTTAGCAAACTTCTAAGCACACAATCAGGTTTTTTTTTTAACTTTGTCCTAGATCCGTGCTTGCGAATAATGTCGAGGAAACGTTGATTTTTTAAGTATAAAATCTTAATTGTGTCTGCAGTTTCAGTTCCCTTATTTTTATTTAAGAACTAGCGACCCGCCCCGGCTTCGCACGGGTGCAACCTTCCTCTTGAATCACTCTATCTATTAAAAAAACCGCATCAAAATCCGTTGCGCAGTTTTAAAGATCAAAGCATACATAGGGACAAACAGACAGAGGGAAACGACTTTGTTTTATACTATGTAGTGATTTTCAAAACATACCTACTTAACATACATACATCGGTGTATGTTTTTTTCTCACAAATATGAGTTTGAAATAAATCTAACGTTATCAAATCAATAAAATTCAAAGATAACATTTACTTCATATCAAGAAAATTCTCTTTGTTGCCAGCAAAGCTGGATTACAGCTTGCGAAAAATATTTTCTTATATTCTGTTATGAACTAGATTTGTGCTGTTATAAGCAATCTTTCTGAACTAGAAGTAGAGTGCCTGCAGGTATAAAACAAAATATAAACTTTCCAGCTATTCTTCGCTAGGTACGTAAGTACCAAGTTCCAAGGGTTGTTGTTCGAAATAACTCTGAACTTGATATGAAGTTGCTCGGAGAATTAAACCTAAGTAAATCCCGCACATATGTATAACCTATGTACATATGTATGGACTATTCAGAGTACGATAGCAGTCATTTTAAAAGTTTTACGCTATAAATTCTTTGTTGAAACAAGTAAGCTCTTTGGTCCATTTTCTATGAGTATGTAGCATTAGCTAATGTGTTTGAGAGTTGGGTTAGATAAGCGAATGAACACAACAATAAATGCTGGTATGTTGTAGTAACGGTAAAAAACCAGCATGCGTGAGAGATATTTCTCGACGGCATCTAAAGCTAAGTCAGAGGCTCATGGGCTGCATAAAATTCTGACACTAGGTTAGGCACTAGCCACATGAGAAAGAAAGAAGAAAATTTTTCAACCGTACTGGCCAGATCGATAGGCTCAGGCTCAATGCTATGGCATAATGTTTTGGGTAAGTAGGTGTACAGTGGTATGGCTTTGAACTTGTGCTGAAATAGCTTAGTAAGGAGTATCAGTAGAATAAGAGACGAGCTTATGCTGTAAGCACTGATGTGCGGCCTAAATGTTGATGCCTTGTAACATTTTGCTAAACTCTAAAATGTTGCATGATATCTGTTTTATGTTAGCTAAACATTTTTGAACCATTCAAATTTTATTTAACACCATTGTATACCAATAATTAAAGTCCAAATTACAATGGATACTAATTTAATAAAATAGGTTGCGTACAGTGCGAATGTCTTCGGTAGAATGACATGGCAAGTTATGTCTGTAGGCTGCGAGACGTAGGAGTGTGCGCTTACTAAAAATATTATAGTAACTATTTGCTACAGATACTCGCTGGTAATATTGTGAGGAACAATATGATTTATGTTTATGTTTACCGTATTAATCACCTCTGCAGTTTTATTTAGAAACAAAACATACCCCATCCACACATCAACCTGTGCAATCGTAAGAAAATACACATTCTTCGAACATAAACTTAATTCCAGCACCACAATAGAAAGTGTTACAGCAACCAGCACCAACGAAATGAAAAGCGAATCATTACTAAAATTTGAGTACACTGGAGCGTGTCTTTGATTGAAACAGGCAAGCAAGATTTGAAAGCTTAGAGTTTGAAGTTCAAACGGGAATTTCAGAGGCCAACCTCTTGTACTGTAATGCCTTTGAGAAACACCACAGCGGCGAGTGATCTGCTATCGCGCCCTCTCTTGAGCACTCACTTAAACACTCCACGGCCTAGTATCAAAGGACCTCAAGTTGCCGACTCAACTCAAAGTATGGCCCTTCTTTTTAATAACTGTGACCAAAGAATCTTGCTGAATTAGTCTGGAAGATGACGTGACAATATTTTCGCGTAAGTATTTATTTTTCTTTGTTGGTTTTTTTTTCAAATTTTGGTTCCGCACTTATCTGTTTATTCATCGACTTGATAGATATTGTTACATGTGCTCTTTCTCGAAGAAAACTGTATATCGTTAAAATAACTCAAAGGATTAGGTTGTTTTAGGTCCACACAAACAAGCCCGCCTCACTAATCCTTACCTCCTACTTCTGCGATCCAGAATCAACAGTAGCCACTACCAGAAAAGCACCGTGATGCAATGAAGCTCAATGAGTCTCGGAAAAACGATTCAACTGTCTTAGAATAAATTATAGTATGTAACCGTTAAAAAACCAGCATGCCTGAGAATATTTCTCGACGGCATGTAAAGCCAAGTCAGAGGCCCATGGGCGGCATAAAATTCTGATATCAGGTTAGGCATTGACCACAAAGAAGAAATTTTTTCAACTGATCGACAGGCTCAGGCTCAATGCTACGAAATTAATCAGATAGAACAGCAGAAGTGCAAGAAAAAAGCTTTCTTATCTCGTCTATGTCTTCACAATTAGTTACAATAGCTACCTACCTAATCGTTAACGATCTACATTTTCATCTAACTTTAGCCAGAACCAAATCCCCATCAAATTCACGGCAAAGCAACAGCAAAAACCTTTCCCAATTTACATTTCCTACCGTAGCCTCAATAAAAAGCCGCCACCGCCACTAGTGATGCGACATTTGGGATGCACAGATCGATCGCTATTAATAACAGTTTTAGCCGAAAGCTTACCCGTATTAGGCAGTTCGCATCTCTAAAGTCGATTAACTATCGCTAATACGAATTTAGATCGCTGACACATTAGCTCGGATGAAGAGTCAGAGCCATCTGCGAGCCAGGATTATCAAACGTGATTCTATGTAAATGCGGGTAATGAAATTTGCCTGTGACTGAAATATGGACTTTATACCTGGTTTTGTACGTGCTTTTTTGGGGATTTCTTCATAAATATGTTAAAGTTTGGTATTTTTATAAAACTGCTCTAATTTTTGCAAAATAGATCCTGTCCATCTATCGATGCTATTTGGAACGACTACCTCTATTAAACTGTGTCATGTTTTTCTCAACGCTGAGGCCTTAAAACTTTCGACGTGACCTCATTGCCAAGGCTAACGAGGTATTACTGTGGTAAGTGGCTGCGAGGGCCGTTTCTCAGCATATTTCATTCAGTTCTACCTGGTATTCGTCGTAAGCTTTGGAAGTTTTATAAAATATCTTACAGTATTTTAAGACAATGAGTTCAAATGTCAGAAAGATTTTTGCTGCTAATCTAGGATACCAATCAAATACAAGATCATATATATTTATTTATTATGTAGCTATATTATAAATGGTTTATCGTGTAATTGAATTTTGGTTCACTGATTTATGCCATACTTGATACAAATGAGTCAAAGTTAATGTGCCAGAAAGTTCTGCGAAAATATAATAAAAACGAAGAAATCAAATAAACGAAATCTCCAGAAATGAATAACGTTCGTTTGGGCTCTATTACACGAAAGATATAAAATATTATTCCTAAGATTCAAGGCTGTCATTACGTCACAATAATAACGCTTTCCAACTAAGGCGAAAAGTTGAGATATTGTAAACAAAATGTTGTATACCACTGAAATGTAGACAGCGTGTTACGACACTGTATTCTGTGATGTAGCTTGAAATATTAGGTACTTATATTGTTTTACTGAAACGTGTGAAGCACGTGCCGAGTTTAACAGTTCAGCATTCTCGAAACAAGCTTAAGAAATGAGTACAATTTACCAAAATCATGAGATTTCGTAAGTTAACTCAAGAGCCGGATTAAGGTAGCTGAATTATAGATAAACCTGGCAGTTGTCTGGCCACGAATATTCGTATAATATTCTGTCGAGAAATAACATTCAGTATTACTATATAAAGTATTTTAAAAATATATATTATGAAATGCTTTGCTTTGTAAGCTGAGAATAGTCTGGAGGAATGTGGCAGGCGGAACGATCTATGAGAAACGTTGTGTGCACAATTTATTGTTGTATTCTATAAAATCCTATGGATTAGAATTCATACGATATGTAAGTCTGTTTTATTGTAGGAAAAATATAAATATTTGTGCATTTAATACCTTTTTATTACATTTTCGTAATATTTGAAATTAAACCTTAGGTAAACTGGCTTCTAAAATTGTCTACCTTCGTTATTTAATCTAGAATATCTACCAGTGGCGAAGGTTCCATATAACCCGATTTCGACCGGCTTCCCTTTGAAAAGTGGCACAGTCAGTATTCTATAGGCAATAATATTCTATACAGTAAAGATATGTACTCCGGCTTACCTCTTACAAAAACTGACCCCTCGCTACTTTATCTACCAAAATAAACGAACGAACTCACAGAATGTCCCAAAGCTGCCAAAATATTAAACTTCAGTCGAAACCATAGCTAGCCTAACAGATTGCATGCACATCGCAGTAAACCACGGTGGTCAATAGAATACCAGTATATTTCCGTTATGACATGTTGCGCGGTAGCCGTCACCCGACTAATAATGATAATTTCGCTCAAGGATGCTTTAGGCCCGAAGCACACTGACGGCACAGCATGGCAAAGGGTTTTTATGTCATGAATAAGACTGATAACATTATGTTATGTTATGTTTAAGAATGTAACTTAAAATTTAACACAATGCCTGTATTCACCAGAGGCGTACCTAAAAGTACACCCACATTTCGCCAGTTATGCTTAAGTCCACAGTAATAGGAGGCGAGCATATTGCCATCAACTGGGCATAAGTCCAGACTCCGTGGCTGCTACTTAATAATGAAATTCCTAATGGGAATACCCAATAACACTTTGCACGACCCGGGAATCGAAACCAGAACCCCATGCTCGGCAGTCATGATTGCGACCACTGGACCAAGTCTAACTTCCAGCCTTCCAGCTTGTTCTTTCCAGTCTAACTTAAAAGTATGATGATAATGTTGAAATTTAAATAATAATCGACGTAGGTACAAAAAGCTCTTAGCCCTTGTTTGCCCTCGACATCCTTCGGGATGCTTCGGCAGTCTTCGGGACGCTGGGAGGCAAATCAGCGCCCGCGCCCTGCACGCGTCTTCTTCATGTAGGGATGCTGAAGGATCCCCTGCCGTGCCGCAAGTGTGCGCCGGACCTAACCAGATGATTGGACCCGAGAATTTGGACTACGGTAATACATAACATCACGCCTGTAATCCCCGAAGGGTTAGGCAGAGATATTTCTAATAGTTTACCCATATTTCTCCAGTTACGTTTAAGTGCCAAGTACTAGGGGGCAAGCCTATTGTACGTTATGTATCGTTGTTGTAAAGCAACTAGGTTTTTTTTCTAAAAAAATTCTGAATTTGGGTCAAAACAATTTATTTTCGTTCTTTTTCTTTATTTATTTATTTTATTTGGCTCTTCAACAATGAGTACACTATTACATATAATATAGTAAAACATTACAAACTTAAGTCTAAGTGCCCTTTTTAAGTTATTTAATTTGGATAAGCAACGTTTTTTTTTCTTAAACTATTCATGTTTATAAAAAGTTAATTAAAATTAAACTCTTCATAGAAAAGAAGCAGGTACCTGAAATATCTAAGATGGAAAGTTAAGCTCAAAGGAAACTTCACTACAATTTTACCTTTTCAAGAAAATGCTCTCGTAGATCTTTTCAAGTGTCTGGTATTTTATAACCTGGGTATTGCAATAATTGATGATTGATGACCTCGTAAAGGTTGCAGGGATCCGCTGGATGCGAGACGCACGGGACCGGTCAATGTGGCGACACTTGGGGGAGGCCTATGTCCAGCAGTGGACGTCTTTCGGCTGAAATGATGATGATGATGATGATTGCAATAATTAAAAAATCTGAATGACATCAATAGTCAGATGTAACGATGATATGCGACGGAAACTAAAGCCGTGCAAATAAAGCCATTCTGTATAATTCTTGCAGCTTGTAAACACACTGACTCTAACATTGCTGGAAAACCGTCGGTCAAGCGGATGGGCGGAATAAAGCACGTAATACGTAATTAAAAAGGAATAATCCTTGTTGGTGTTGCCAAAAGCAAGCACTTGTTGAATCATAAAAAAAAAATTAACACCTGGTGCTCGCAATTAGCGACCTCAGTACAAAGGCGAAATGAAAATGTGAGGAACATTTTCCTCTGGTGTGCAATCCGCTATGCGAGCAAATCCGCGGTTTTCACATTACACCCGTTTGTTGTGCCACTAACGATATTATAAACGCAGCTTTGGCTAATCTGGATATAAATATTCCTTTGCCTAAATATGAAAAGTATTTCCCAACCTACCTAATGTTTTTAGGGTTCCGCACCTCAAAAGCAAAAACCGACACCCCTTATAGGATCACTCGCGTGTTTGTCTGTCAGTCCGTCTGTCACAGCTAATTTACTCCGAAACTACTGGACCGGTTGAGTTTAAAGGTTTATTAGATTTATTTTTTGCCTACTACGATGGTACGGAACCCTTCACGCTCGAGTACGACTCGAACTTGGCCGGTTTTTAATAACATTAATGTGTACGGTGTTTAAGGAAAATCTTAACGAAAATGTATGAGTTCTTCGTGTGATTCTCTTAAGAGATATCCTATAACTGATTGTAAATTGATATTACAGACATTCCAAAAGACTTATTATTGTTTTCGTTTTATCATAAACATTTCAAGAATAACATCGCTTTCGTCTGGCGAACGTAATAGAAACAAACATTTTGCTTCGTTCAAATAACATTTATTTATGCAAATTAGGGGGCAAAGGGGGGGTAATGTCGGGTGTTACAGCATCATTGGAAGTATAATCAGTTTACAGTTCGAGAGTGCCCTTTTCCTAATTGCAGACATAGGATTTAATGAAGGCGCAAGAACGCGATTATTTTACAAATCACATTTTTTTGGGGTGAATAATAAAAACGATGGATTCAGGAGAAATTACGAAGCGAATTTGTTGCAAATAATTACCCTTTCTTTTTGGTGTATTTCCTTCAATATTTTTTTTTTTCACGAGCCCCTATTTATTTATTAAACTTACTAAATACATTATTAATTAAAAACTATTAAATAAACAAAAAAACTAACTATTTTTCCTTCAATTATTTTATTTCAGCACTATGAAAGTACGTCTGGGTACATTTACGCAGACGTTCCCAAAAACA
The DNA here is from genome assembly GCA_963082995.1 of Noctua comes. Taxonomy (NCBI): domain Eukaryota; kingdom Metazoa; phylum Arthropoda; class Insecta; order Lepidoptera; family Noctuidae; genus Noctua; species Noctua comes. Next base: position 7,916,536 of record OY720280.1, on the reverse strand, counting down.
CTATCCTAATTATTATAATGATGGTGGAGTGAAAACACTCATTTGATTTTTTGAAAGAAACGAGACCTCGATTTCTTTCGAGATGTATCAAAACTATTTCATTGAAAGATAAATTGTACTGAAAGAATGTAAATGATGTTATAAATAAGCTCGCTGAAATTTTTACGATTTGAAAGCTTCAATAGATGTGGGGTTCTTTTGGAATATTATTATTTTTGACTGAAGAGAAGTTTTACATTGTTGCTTAAAGGTGGTTTATTAATAATACAACGATAGTTCCAATCTCCAGTAAACACAACAACAAAATGAAATCTTATTCGCGGTGGTTGAGTTCTAGAAGTTAAACTCCTTGGTAAGACTCGCCGAACATAGCTACAGATATCCCAAGAAACGTTTGCGCTTCGGCAATCGTCGTCTATTTACGGAAATATGAAATTAGACTGTAATGTCATTACATTAAAACACTTGCCTATTTGCATTGCCATGGTCGGAAAATTATAGATACATAACTTAACTCTGTCACTTACGGGATATCTTCCGTGATTGTTCATTATTTTGAGCTCCCGATATTTCGACGCTGTTGCAAGCGCCATGATCCCGGGATGACTGGAGAATGTGGGAATCACGGAAGATACGTAAGTGACAGTATTAGTTTAGTTTTAAACCGTGAAAGCTTAAAACAGTGTTTATGAATAAAAGTTTACCTAAAGTTTGGTCTCTGTTGGGCTTACTCTATGGCGTGACCCCCTTCTTATTTGAAAGTACCAATATTTCCGGAGCACATCATTTTTCTAGTGTATCTGTACGTAGGTCGCGGGACTTATGAAATTACCGTGACCCTGGAACATAAAGGGCTATTGAAGGACACCGTGGATTTTAGTCAGTACAAGTCTGACAGTCTCTCCCGCTCTGCCCTGGGTGGGTGGACTCATTTAATGATTTTACCAAAAAAAAAAAAAAACTAAAAAAAAAGTGTACTTGTACGTAGGTGTACATAACATTTTGTTGTGGGGTAACGAAGTCGAAGCACAGATTGCAGGGGTAAGCAACTCAAAATTGCTTGAATGGCTAATCCCTCACAGTAACCCTTTGCTGCATATTAACTAGAGGTTGGCATTGACGGTTGCGCTCCGAGGATTAAATAAACCTATTATTTATTTAACAAAGTTATTTTGCGGCTTGGATTATTAAACGCCAGGTACCCATGGTATATTAAAGTCTCAAGTTTGATAAATAATTGGAGCCATAGGAATTTCATTTTGGGTTGTGGAGAATTGTGAGTAATTTAAGCTCTTAATTTAGAATTAGGTATTATGAGATTGTTTTACCTGGCTAAATAACGTGAACATTAACAATATACATAACTATCAAAATTATTAAGTCTGGTACAATTAACAATTATTATTCCAGAGATAAAATTACCGGTTCTTGTAATTTCACATGATTGAGGAAGGTAAATAATAAATAAACAGCCACTCATGGTCGATCTTCAGGTTAAACCGCGTTTGCTTTGTCCGTGGATGGGTGACCACCCATTACATATCGAGAATCGAGATTCCTCGGTGCCTCGGAAAGCACGTTAAGCCGTTGGTCCCACCTGTCATTTGTAGATCTTTGACAGTCGTTACAGGTAGTCAGGGGCCTGAAAGTCTGACAACCAGTCTTTCAAGGGGTATTGTATTACCCAGTACTAAATGGGTTGTGGAGGTTAGATAGGCAGTCGCTCCACGTAAAATACTGGTATCCAGCTGCATCCGGTTGGAAATCCACCCCAAGATAGTTGGGAAAAGGCTAGGCAGATGATGAGTTTCACATGGTTGTGGATTTATTCGGTTTTATAATTACCGGAAAGCCTCTCACAATTTTGATGCCTATGCCACACCTCATAAAGACGACTAAACACAGGTGTTCAGAACATTAACGATAAAAGCTTAAATACTTGAGCTTTAGACGAAATTTACAGTCTGTTGACACCTCAAAGATACACACACACCTCGACTAAGTTTCGTCAATTTTATGAAACGTTATATAAGGTGTAAAGAGGGCTTTTAATAAAGGCCTGTTCCTCCAACTACAAAGGCTTCATCGCTTTGTTCCTTTGCCGGCAGCGGTGGCATCTATACCTCATAAAGAACCTTTTGTCAATGCCACAACATTTTCGTTTAAAAGAAATTTGAACCGTACTTATCACTTTTATTGCGACGATAAATTGATATCAAGAGTCTTTGACTTAATTAATTAGATATTTTTAATAAAATGGGGCTTCTATCGGTATGTTACAAGTTGGTGTAGGGAAATTATGAACCAAGTATTAGGTTGCAAGTAAAGAATGTTAATAATCGCTTATCCGTTACCAAACCGCTTGCATTAGTTAAGATTGTTCAGCACACTGAGTTTCAAATTAATAGAATGAGGCTACAAGTACTATGTAAATATACTTGTTGATAAAGTGGGTTTACCACGCTAGTTCAAAGCTTTGAACTGAAGACCTCACACTTGTAAGACACCTCTACAGCAAAACTACAAAAAAAAAACATAATCAAATGCAAAGAATTCGCCAATCAGCCTTAATAAGACTATGTTACAAAAAAGTATTTAATCCGACTTACATTCTAAAAAAAACAAACAAAAAGAATCAAGATTACGAACGAAAAATATTCGATCGGGGATGGCAAACAACCAAAATTAATTAACAAAATTGAAAAATTCCATTTCATTCTTTCGTGACCATTCAAGAGTGAGGCCTTTTCTTACGTTATCTGTTTTCCGTCTGAGAGTTTCGTTCGCTTCGTGCCTCGTCTCGGTTTGAGCAATGCCGTTCAATTTGGCGTACTGCCGCGTTATTGCGACGGCACGTCTTAGGTGTCTTCTTTAGACATTCTAGTTTTTGTAAAATACGTTTTTTTTCTTTGGATTTTATGTTACGGTTGGACTAGATTAGACTGCCTCGTTTGGGTCTTGTACTCACAAGCGTGACTGTTTTTCCATCAAGAATTTCTCAGTAGCAGCCACGGAGTCTGAATTTGTGCTCGGTTGATGGCCATAGGCTCGCCCCTTATTACATGGGACTTCAACATAACTGGCGAAGTGTGGGGTGTGTACTATTAGGTACACCTCTGTATAACCCTTCGGGGATTACAGGCGTGATGTTATGTTATGATGTGGATTAGTCTTAATGACATGGATTAGTCTTGATAAATGTATTCAAGAATTCCTGTATTTATTGTATCGTATCGTCTACGGCCGGCGCGCGGCGTTACCTGTTTTGCCTGAGTGTGCGTGTCGAGAATTGCGTCGCGTTGCAGTGACTCGAGGTTCATCGTTCATTTTGTTTTTGCTACAGTTGCAGTTGCAACACTCGTACCACTTGAGCAATTAGCTTAAAGCCACACGGAAAGAGTCGATTCACCATCAGCCGGACGATATCGATCTCGATACTAGTGGATTTCACCAGACTGTAGCTCCAATTAACCGCTATAATTTTCCTTGATACTTCTTACCTTAACATCTTTCTTATAATATGTCCTACACCAATTAATATTCTCTTCCTACCCTTGTTCCATGTTACTTGGGGTTACCATTAAAAAATACGAGAGGTTCATAGAATGTTAAAAGTTTTTTATCTTTCCACATGAGACCTAGTTGCGTAATTAGGTACTTGTTGGTCCGTCTACTTCCCCACTAGCCTCGGGTCGAATTCCAGTGTAGCCAGGATAAACGTTAGTAAACTGCGTAATTCTCTTTGATATTTTGGGTTTTCGGATAATAAATGAGTTTAGTTTATTATGTTGGTATCCAATTTTGTGGAGAACTGTTGAGTAAGACTGTCTCATTAAACATTTGATCGAACCGACCGGACTGGACTCCGGACTAGCTGCGGACACCTGACTTAAAGATATTTTAGAACGTTATCTGCGATTGCTGAGCATGAAGTCCTGGGTTCGACTCCCGGGTCGGGCACATTGTTATTAGGTTTTTCCATCAGGAATTTGTCAGTAGCAGCCACGAGGTCTAGATTTGGGCCCGTTTGGTGGCAATAGAATCGCCCCCTATTACATCGGACTTAACTTCAAGGATTACAAACGTGATGTTAATATGTTATTATCTATCTCACTCCGGAACGTTAGACCGCGCCTTAAGTCCGTATTAAGTCAGACTCGATCTCGCGAAAAATCTCATTGCCTTAACACACATGACATCAAACCTGTAGTCCCCGAAGGGTGAGCAGAGGTATACCTAAAAGTAAACGCCCATTTATTCAGTCAATTAGCTAAAATGAATTTAAAAACTGTATAGTCTAGCTAAACATTGTTAAGACTCGTTTTAATTTAACACTTACTTAAGTAATACAAGTACAATGTATTCGAAGCAAGTGTAGCTAAGTGAGCAGTTAATAAAATTCCAAAGGGTTAAAGGTCTTCAGTGGCCTTCAGTAAAGTGGCCATTTTACGTGCTTCCCGACGCTTATCTGAAAATGGTTTTCAGTAACACACAACAGTGTTATTGCTACGGTTTTGTTTGTTTGTTTGTTTGTTGTAATTAGGGGACACTCGCTGAATGGGGGTAACGGGTGTCGGAATGATGTTATTCCATGTTAACACCATAACGATACTGTCTATCGGGAGTTTATTGGAATGTTCCTTTTGTTTTTCCTGATCTCTTTCGAGATACGTACACTTGATTCCAGATCTTAATCATTGCAATATTGTTGTCTGTACTGAGAAATGGGTCAACATCAATGATATTATAAATAAAAAGAGGTAGATGTCGCACTAGCGCGCGCAAACTGTTGCAGACCAATTCAGACAATTGTCGTAATTTAAGTACTTCAAGCGCAATAGCTATCTCTTTCTGTAACAAACATTCCGTATTATCCATCGCAGTCGTAACAACGCAACGATATTTGAACGCCGCTCAGTATGAACGTAGCGTAGACTGCCTAGCCTTTTCCTAACTATGTTGGGGTCGGCTTCTAGTCTAACCGGATGCAGCTGAATACCAGTATTATCTATGAAGCGACTGCCTATCTGACCTGCTCAACCCAGTCAGTAGTGGGTAATACGATACCCCTTGGTAAGATTGGTTGTCAAACTTTCGGGTCACGGGCCACTGACTACCGATTAATAACTATTGTATTTTTAATCTCGATTTCGATTATATTGAATCTAGAAATGACAGCCGGAACCAAGAAAAATGGTGAAGAATACTTTTTGATGATATACCAAAATACATTACATTAATACGTTAAAATAGAAAAAGTGTTGCTAACCCATCTTTATAATATCTGATGCTGCCACCAAATTTCCTTCTTAAAAATTAAAACAAACTAACGAAGAAACGGAATACGATGTGATATAAAATTTACGTCTAGTGACATTTTTAATTTAACAGAAGTGCAGCGCAGTCAGACCGGAACCATTTGCGGGCGACGTCAGGCCCCGGAGCCCGCGGGAACAATACTAGCGCCCTCTATTGTCCCACATAAACCACATTTTATTAGAGACCTCTAAACCTCGTATATCAGTTTTTCATTTTGCTGGCGATCACGACTCGACCGGGCAGTCGAAGTGCAATTGGAATCACTTTATCAATGGAATCGAACACAATACATGACGTTGCTCTTACTCGAGAGAAGTATTTCTTTCAGGGTTATTTCGTAGATATTTATTTGACTGCCTCGTTGGTCTAGTGGTCGCAAGCGCGACTGCTGAGCATGAGGTCCTGGGTTCGATTCCCAGGTCAGGCAAAGTGTTATTGGGTTTTTCCTTCAGGAATTTCTCAGTAGCAGCCATGTAGTCTGGATTTGTGCCCGGTTGATGTCAATAAGCTCGCCCCCTATTACATGGGACTTAAAATATAAATGGCGTAATGTGGGTGTACTATTACATACAGCTCTGCCCAATCCTTCGGGGATTACAGGCGTGATGTTATGTAATGTATTTTTATTTACATACTCCATACCAACATACCCGGGAACAGCCACAATTAAGTATTGACTACTTTTCGATAACTAGGTCTTCCAACAAGTCATACAAAGTACAAATTGAAAGGCCTATAATGACACAATTCGTTAGAATTCCTAATTACATCATAATTCTGTGGAACACACCCTGCCCTGAGCTCTAGTCCCTTTATACAATCTAGCCTCTAATTAGCTAGCTTGAACAAATACAGTGGATATTTCTAGTACTCTCTAGCCATGCAATTAATAGACTAAATGACTCCTTACTTGCTCAGTCTATTTGAAGAATAATTCAATCAATACGAAATGGAATAATTTAAAATGTTTCTTACAGAGAGCAGCGGTGGCCCAGTGGTGGCGGCTCCGACTTACGAACAGTAAGTCGTGAGTTCGAACCCAGGCAGGCGCATTACTTTGTGTAATTTATTTCATCACCATTGCTCTAAAAATCGGCGAAGGAAAACATTGTGAGGAAACCGGCATGTCCTAGAACCAAAAATTCGAAGACATGTGACATCTACCAACCCGCACTGGGCCCGCGTGGTGGATTATAGCCCATTCCCTCTCATAGGAAGGAGGCCTGTGTCCCAGCAGTGGGAACATTATAGGGTGATTATGTTATGCTATGCTATTTCTTACTGTAACCTCATTCTCTCGCTGATTGAAAGTTAATTAGTATTAGTTATTAACACGCCTGCTGTTCAACTTCTGACCAACTAGTTGAACAAATTGCGTCAACATTACTGGCACATTTCTGCTCATTACGGTCGCAGATACTCTATTGTTTTATTTAGCCCCAACGCCCAGTAATAACGTGAAATTGTGGACGCTTAATTAATGCAATAAGTCTCGACCCTTAATTACATATTTAATTAATTGAAATCCGTGTTATTATGATGGTAGTGATAAGCTGATTATTTTTTTGATATTTGGTTTCAGTTACTCTGTTATTAAAATTCCAGTTTGATTTATTTATGACGTGTACTTGACTGCCTCATTGGTGTAGTGGTTGGAATAACGACTGCTGAGCTGCTGGTCTTGGGTTCGATTCCTGGGTCGGGCAAATTGTTATTGGGTTTTTCCATTGTGAATTTCTCAGCAGCCAGGGGATTTGTGCCCAGTTGATGGCAATAGGCTCGCCCCCTATTACATGGGACTTTAACATAACTGGCGAAATGTGGGTGTACTATCAGATACACCTCTGCCTAACCCTTCGGGGATTACAGGCGTGATGTTATGTTATGTGTACTTGGGGTAAATAGGGCTGTTTTATTTCTGTTGGAAAGTAGGTGAAAAATCTATAAAACTTTGCAGGTAAAGTTTCATGAAATGTTTTCTGGAGAGGAAACTGGGCAAAGTACTTTCAAAGTACTGCTGCGTTTTTCTTGCTACATTCTGCAACCATTACAGTCGTTAGGTAGGTACGTGATACCCATCATGTCAGGCAAACAATCTCTCATTTATGATATTAATTAGTTGCTCACAAACACGGTGCTCACCATCAGCACCATTTCTCTGCTCGTATCCCAATTTATTGTGGGGTGCAGCACTGACCATTCCTATAAAAGTATCTATAAATGAGGAGATCAGAAGTCCAGGCCAAAGTTATGAATGAGGGAGAGAAATCTTGATGACCTAATATCTAACCACTAATCATCATCATCATCATCATCATTTCAGCCAAATGACGTTCACTGCTGGACATAGGCCTCCAAGTGTCGCCACATTGACCGATCCCGTGCGACTCGCATCCAGCGGATCCCTGCAACCTTCACCAGGTCATCGGTCCACCTAGTGGGAGGCCTTCCAACGCAACGTCTTCCGGTTCGCGGTCGCCACTCCAGAACTTTTCGGCCCCATCGGCCATCCGTTCTGCGAGCAATGTGCCCTGCCCACTGCCACTTAAGTTTGGCTATTCTTACTACTACACTACGACTACTAATGAATAAATAATAATATCTTAATAAATATTATAAATTCGAAGGTTTGTGAGGAAGTATGTATGGATGTTTGTTACTTTTTCATGCAAAAATTACTAAACAGATTTACATGGCGCACATATAGTTTATAACCTGGATTAACACATGATACTTTTTATGCCAGTATTATGATCCTTTGGGACAATTATAAACTGTACGAGGGCGAAGCCGTGGGCATAAGCTAGTTTGATTTTACAGGGTGGAAGGAACATCGCATAAACGAGTAAACCACGTATTCAGTGCATAGATTTTTCATCGGCAATTAAAAAAAAAACAGCGGTTTCCAACAAAAGTGCAATACTTAGTTTTTTTTTTAACTACCCATGAAAATTTTCTATATATGTCCGTTCCACCTTGTATTTTAAACAATACACCATTAATTTTAGTATATGCGAAAACTGAAACACGTGTCGAGTATTTTTATGTAAAGAATCTATGTACAAAATTTCAAAACTGTGTCACGAAAAATCACAAAGTTATAAGCTTGTTCTGTTACCTGGTTGTCCGCACAAAATCGTGGTGACCATGCAGCGCGCCCGCGCGCGGACCTCCAACGTCGTCTTGAGCTCATTGATAAACATAATTTGGCAGTAGGTAACTAAATTATTGCCATAGGTCCTTAATGTCACTCGGTGTCCAACTTGTAACTTTTTTTAAATATTTTTGGGACAAAATATAACAAGGTTTACAAATTATTGGAATCGATTCAGTTACTTATTCTGAACAAACTATATTCAGGTTTCGCATATACTAAAAATAATGTTGTATAAGGCCAAGTTTCCCTTATCTAATATAAGAAAATAATGTGAAGTCCTTCTAAGACTCTATTATTCAATGTCACCTGATCTAGTTCCGCCAAGGACCTCTTGCAGCATTGCAACTAAGGTAACATGCGAGATGGCTCACTTACAACTATATAAGTACCTACGTGCCAGGAATTCCTCGCATTGCTGAACGGAATATGTGCGAAGGTAAGCTTATCTTAAGAGTCAGGTATGGGCCACAGTATGGGCCACACTAAGATTAGTAACAAGGTCTAATGTGATCTTTTGTGTTCGACCTCTTAATCTGCAAATTATAGCAGTGATAGTCTTGTGGAGTGACCGTCGGACTGCTAGTCATAGGTCGAACTCAAGACACGCACCTCTGATTTTTCGGGTTCATGTGCGTATCGTATAATTATCACTTACTTAGGTGAAGGAAAACATCGTGAGGAAACCAGCATGCCTGAGAGAAATTTCTCGACGGTATGTAAAGCCAAGTCAGAGGCCCATGTGGTGGGGGTGGCATAAAAACTCTGACACCAGGTTTGGCACTAACCACACGATAATGAAAGAAAGATCTGAAAAGGGTAGGTTTTATCCTGTGAGGTTCATGATGAAACATACAGGATGAAAACTAACTATAACACTAAGCTCACAAACCAAACACTAAACAATAGAACTGAAAAACCCAAACCAAGGTGTTTTTCTTAACATAGTAAAAACCAGAGATCGAAATATATAGAGTTTACTAGCTGCGCCCGGCATGCGTTGCAATGCACCTTTTTAACTAACACAACCTACCCACCCTACCTACCCTACCTACTTACCCTAGCGGTAAGAAAAATAGATAATAGCCGATTCTCAGACCTACTGAATATGCATATAAAATTTCATAAAAATCGGTCAAGCCGTTTCGGAGGAGTATGGTAACTAACATTGTGACACGAGAATTTTATATACGTATAAGATTTGCCTAAACTTCAAGCCTCCCAACAAAATCCCGGAATGTTGTTTTAGTTCCGCACATCCACACGCTTCTTAACTCTAGTAAGAGACGAAGTGTAGGTACTTTTTTTTGATGCTAAGAATATGGTGGTCTTGTCTCTGGTGTGGTCTCTCAGGCCATGAATCTAAACAGCTTTTGTTCTATGACTTTTGGAAATTCATCACTTTTTTTTTAGTTTTACCATACATGTTGATCAGCGGATCGCGTCAATTCCTATAGAAAATCCATTTTTTTTTTTGCGAATTTCTTGAACTCGTGGAACAAAAGTTGTTCAGTTTCATGGTCCGAGAGACCACACGGGAGGTCTTGCGTTTATTATGTTACACCTTGTATAGCGGCCAAACGGCCGCCATACGTCAGATGTGAAGGATGACGCGGTCTAGAGTGAAGTACGATTGCCTAGAAGAAACCGATTCACTCGAAGTTTGAAGAGATCTAGATTATAATGATCGGGAAACTGAGAAGCCGGCTGTGAACTCCACAGTCTGGCGGTTTCGGTATTACACGCATTTCTGACTTTCGTATTAAACTTTGACTCTAAGAATGATTTATAAGTACCAATGAGATTCAAGATACTATATAAAGGCTATCAGGGATGTTTTAAAACAAAATGACTTAATGACTAAAACTTGGCAAGTTTGACACGTAACATAGTCCTGACAGCAACCAGAAGGCCGGGGTAAAATAACCGCTTTAGGATTGTGGTGATCACTAGAAACACTAATTAGGGTTTAGAATAAAACCACCAAATTATCAATAAGTAGATGAACTACTCCCCAGCCGCAGTGGTAGACGCCCACGGCGCCGGACGTCGGCAGACGATCTCCGGCCACCGTAGGCGCGGGCATGCGGGCGGCGGGTAATGGGCGACTCGCTGTCCAACCATGGACCATGCCCGGGTCGATGGCAAGTTGTGTTCCACGCGCGCCTCAAAGAGTGTCAGCATAACGACGGGGATGACCCCCTCTAGAGGGCCAAAGCCTGCCGGGGCCGCGGGACTCATAGAATTACCGTGACCCTGGAACATAAAGGGCTATTGAAGGACACCGTGGATTTTAGTCAGTACAAGTCTGACAGTCCCTCCCGCTCTGCCCTGGGTGGGAGGACTCATTTGGTGATTTCAACACGATAAAAAAAAAAAAAAAAGAAATTAGATGAACTACTTGAAGGGTACGTGCACTCGCTGTCCGAGATAAGTGAGGACTAGTTTACATGGAACCTTAAAGCGACACGGTAATAATACGAATTACGTTACAATTCGTAAATTGGTCATAAAGTGACAATTTATAATATTAACTTCGTCTGTGGCCATTTTAGCCAGATGTATTGCTAGCTTTTGTAAGTAATTTTAAATGTTTTTGATAAATTCAACCAATTTAACTTATCCGTACCATTTTAATGTTGACACTAAAATCTGTTGCCGGAGTGAGATCCCAAAAGACCACTGTAGACGGACATTAATTAGTCATTTATGAATAAGAGTGAGTTTTGTAACAAGGGCACACACAGGTTTAGCAGGGCAGGGTTCTGTGTTTTAGGTACAGTCTCCATATTTCGTAATAGTTTCCTTGTTCAATTACAAACAGGGAATGTTTAGTCAACAATGAAAGTAGATTTTATTTTAATTTATAAATGTATATCGGATCCGGTCATTGGTACGGGCTTTAAATGAATCGAAAGTACGCAGTGGTGACATCACGCGACCTAGTTACAAGTCTAACCATACCACAGCTTGCTTCTACAGAGCCCTGATGTTACAGCTCGAGGCGAGGTGGACATTCAATATCTGATCGCGTCGGAGTTGAGACGTCTTGGAACTGTACCCGATTCATTGCGGCCCATGTTATTGTGTTAAGTTGTAAACTCAAGTAATTCGTTACTTTTGCTAGAAACAGTGTATCGTACCCAGCGTGTTTTCAAAGCACGAAACCCATCGTCTGCCCACAAGGTGTACGAACCAAACGGAGTAAATCCGGTCATATCCGACATATATAATATTTAGCTAAAAATATATATTGAAAGTAGATTAACTATGTTACTTTTATATCATATAACATCACGCCTGTAATCCCGGAAGGGGTAGGCAGAGGTGTACTCAATTATGGTACACCCACATTTCGCAGTCCCATATTATGTAATAGGCGGCGAGGCAGTCAGGTTCTTTTATTTCAGGTTTGAGATACCTGAAATACCATTTTACCAAAAATATTCGAAGCACTGCTTTTCAGCATTTTATTTCATACTTGGTTAAGAGTTTATGCTATGGATTTTAAATTCAAATCTGTTAAAAAAAAAAATGTTGTGTCTAATGTCAGTAATTTAAAATACTGAAGTGTTCATCGATCTGCGTTGATGATTGTATCAAGTATGCGTATAACCCTATAGGGATTACTCGGGTGACGGTTATAAAGGGTGTAAATAGATCCTTAACATATCCGAAAGACACTTGTTTTCCCCGTTTTTGCGATCATTTTTTTGTTCTAGACCATACCTGCGAACCTTCTAGTTACCGAGATATTGGGGGTCAAAGTTCCAACTTTTACACACGTTTTTTTTTTAATACATGTTTTTAATGTAAGATTTTTACTTTACACACCTCCACGATGCCCGTACTATTCAATCCATCCATCAGCACAATGCTTTGAGTGCTTTCCATCGAATCCTACCGCAAACCGTGATTTTTCACCCCAAACAAAAAGTCCATTCCCAGCAATAATTTTTCGTAAAGTTACTTAGTTTGACGTGCAGAATGTTTGGTTGACGGCTATGTGAAGGGTCTGTTTACACCCTGTATTATACTAGATAAACATACATGTACTTGATTATCTGTTACGCGTCGACGCCCCATTCCTCGTTTTTCTTCGCTTGCTTCCTTTACGTAACATATGGCTGATCAAAATCTTTACTTCAGACAAGCACAAAGAATATACGGCAATACATTACTCGTTATAGCTACTTCGTAAATTTTCTTTGGGATTTCTTTACAAAGGGCATGTATTTTTTATTTATGTACTTAATATGTTAATGATCTTGTTGATGTGGTTGCCTCGGGTGGAGATATTTCCGATTGTGGTCGTCGCTGGAGTAATATTCGGTTCTATTTGATATTTCGCCATTGTGAACTAGGATGGAGTTCTACTTCATCTTAGAAATAAAAAAAATAAAATTCATTTAATTCAGATAACATGATCCATACAGTGAAATTAAAAAAATAAAATAAATTATCACAAATATAAAAAATTCAAAAATAAAGAACCATCAATTATTAAAATCAAGATAAAATTTAAAATTCATTCACAATTAAAATATAAATAATATAATAATATGCCTATCCTTTTTCCAACTATGTGGGGGTTGACATGGTCACCCATCCACGGACCAACCTCGGCAAGCAGTCATCATTATCTTTCTACCCTTATCTCATGTTACTTGGAGTCGGCGCAACATTCTCCTCGTTCAACCGTCACGCTAGCATTTACTCCTTTTTGTTTATATCATTCCTCACACAATCCATCCATCGTTTCCTTGGTCTTCGTCTCCCTCTCCATCCATTAACATTTCGTCGGTGCGCTCGCCAACGGTGTTCACAACAAAAAAAAATATTTTAGCTTTCGTTCACGAATGTAATAAGTTTTTTATTATCTTAGACTAAAATATATATTTTTTGCCATATTTTGTTTCATTTTTTTTTTTCAGAAGATTCATTGATTTCTTCTTCTATTCATTCATTACGAAAAAAACAGTTTTTATGTTGTCCTGAAAAGTTCTTAAAATGCATATATTATTCGGTTTGGCAAGCGCACCGACGACGATTTATATTCATCACTTTTTTAGTCACATGCGATTCGTCCCTCCTCATCACATGTAAGCAAGGAAGTTAACCTTAAATATGGACCCGTGCGGGTGTTCAAATTCAGTCTGTCAAGTAGAAACTTGACCGACTGTATTTCAACTAACCAAGCGCAGGTTCTGAAGCTCCCCGTCATTTCCTATTTCCGACTGTCAATCATGACCTAAAGTTCAGGCCTCGTTGCAATTACCTACCGTTAGAAACGGTGGTTGAGGCGGCCGTCAGAAGTTTGGCATGGTATGTAATATTGGAAGGAATTCATATTTATGACAAGTTGCCAATGAATTCTTTGCAATATATGAATTTTTTCCAATATTTATTTAAATCAACGATGTAAACGCCTTTTATTTAAAGTAGGGTACCAGAGGCAAAGGCAAAGAATAACGACGATTTTATAATAAATCAGAAATACTCTTTTTACATATATTATTTTGATAATTTTAAGAATATATTCATACTCGTATATATAGATGTTACTGATTGTGCTTCTTGCAAACAATTTAACGAAAATGCTAAAGGAAAATTTTATATGTTTAAAAATCGACGTATTTACGTTCCTCACTTTACACCGCGCTCGTAAACTGGTATCTTACAGTACCTACGTCAAGTCTTAGAGAGTAGTCTTTGATGCATAGTGTGCTATCCAAATTCCCAATTCAGAAAAGTTGCACAAACAAACAAAGAAAATACAATTACTTTCCCAAAAAAAGAACGCATAGGCTCTAAAACAAATATTTCACTGTGAAACTTTCGTCTTAAAAGCAATGTCTGCGTTAATACTCAGTAATTTGAGCGTTACGAGTTTACGGCTTAATTTGAAGTCGTAATCAGTTTAGCGCGACGCCTCGCCCGGTCGGAGATTACCCAGCGAAAACAAATGACTGACGCATAAATCTTCCCATCCTGAATTACATTGGTACTAACATAACGTTTTTATCTTTACTGTCTCCGTTTATTGTCATAGTTTGAATGCTCCTTCACACCTTTGTTGTTGGTATATAAGTATGTGAGGACCTTTTTAGTGATGTTGTAAAGTCGGAGTAAGATGGGTCGGATCCTTATTTTGATGATGTGAAGGAACTGGCCTTTGACATTGACAGATTTTGGCATTCAGGGTCAGAAAAGCCTACTGCATTCAAAATCAAAACACGATCGGTATCGTTGAGCCCTCTAGTATGAATAGTAAATTAACAAATGTACAATTATGCAAAGGAAGACGCATTCGTTTACATGGGGTTTCTGTAGTTAATAAGTTAGATTTTCTTAAAATGGTGACTGAAAGCCAGTCAAGACATCGCGATTTCAGTCCATTTTTTTTATTATTTTTAGCCTGTCGATTGCAAAAAAGTTCAAGAATGTTTAGTCCAAAATCCAGTTAATCGAACTCCGCTCACTGATGCAGTCATAAGGTCATCCAGTACTTAGGTGTCGGTGCATGCGGCACAAGATGGAAATTGTTTGCGGGAAGACTCACTTACGCACTTGCGATCCCAATCGTCCGTGAGCGTCCATTTGTGGAGATTGCTCTGGCCGACTTGGGTTCGAAGCTTATTTAGAGATTTCCAAATTGGCTACGACAAGGCGCGATCCAGTCTAATTAGCTTATCTATCGTGTCATGTCAATTCATGTGATTGGTAGTTATTATGTTGGTTAACCAATCATAACAGCTGATAATATACTTAACGTTGACAGACAGCAGATTTACGGATACGAGAGGTGTTCGGGCTTACAGAAACCGCAGGCAACTAATTAAAATCTTGCTCCGAAAAAATATCTAAAAATAAACTTCTATGAATGGGACGAAATGTTTTCATTTTTCAATTTTACCTCTAACGCTCCGAAAACATAACCGAAAGCGGAATTGAATATTTTTCATTTTATTTTGTTGCACCGGTGTCGCTTCCGGCTTGTTTTCTGCAAAAAAAGACTAGAAAGCAAAACAAAGCTTTTATAGGCTACTTCGTTACTTGTGCTAACTGTTTTGCTGGAAAGTCTTGTGCTGTTAATTGGTGTCATGTGTTCTTGTATGGCTGGCAAAGCCAAACTTTTACACACAGTGAAAAATACCGAAGCGTTTTGTTTATTTATTTCTTCGAAGGATTAGGCATATCTACACTTATAGTATACCTATGGTTCGGTTCAAACTTTATGGCGGCTCGGAAGTCAGCTACGAGTGACTGTCTGCGCATTATACAGTCAAGGCGATGCGTCCTCTTCGCCCGCTGATACCTAAATTTATGTTCTGCGCAGCTTTACGTTAGAAGTTCCGAGCCGTCGTAAAGTTTGAACCATTATGCCCGCGCAGACCGTCATTCGCAGCTAATTTCCGAGCCGCCATTAAGTTTGAACAGAACTGTACATACATGTCGCCAGGTATATTTAAGCTTATTACCAACAACCGATCATAAATACAATCGGGCAATTTCTTCTACCTATATGACTACTTTTGCGAATGCTATAGACTGTATCTGGCTACGACTCTTGTCATTGTAAAAGTACTTAACATTCACAAATAAAAGACGAATAGATGAAACCCAGAATATAAAGAAAAACTAATTGAAAATAATAGGAACCTTTTCTCAATTTTCTATTCAAAAATCTTTGTACTGATATTTTTGCAATTATACTTAATTGATTTCGTTAAATAATTTATCTTCGAAACGTAACGATACGAAATATTTTTTAAATAAAATACTACAGTTTTTGTTTACTTCATTATTAAGCCGAACTGAATTTGCATGAGACAGTTACTGAATTTAAAATTTTTAATCAATCTGTTTCGTGACTGCATTGTTTTCATTTTTAAATGAAATATCTGAAATTAAGATTCTCGAACGAGCAAAAAAACCTACTGAAATTCTTTGATCATTAAAATAATTAAAGCTCAAATAATTTATGACGAAATGCCAACTTATTTAAAAAAAAACACGTAGCAATTTTTAGGGTGCCGTAGTCAATAAGGAACCCTTATAGTTTCGCCATGTCCGTCCGTCTGTCCGTCTGTCCGCAGCTTAGCTCAAAGACTTTTAGTACTAGAAAGCTGTAATTTGGCATGAATATACAGATAAGTTACGCCGACAAAGTGGTAAAATAAAATCTCGAAAAGTATTATTTTTAGGGTATCTCCTGTACACATAAAGTGGGGGTTTTTTTAAACATAATTTTTCAACTGTCTCAAAATTCTCGAATCAGTTTAGTTAGACCGCATATTTTGATGGGCAACTACGGAACCTAACATTGTACGTGGCCCGACACGCACTTGGCCGGTTTTTATTTGCCAAGATTTGATTTCGACCAAAAATAAAAAACTCCACCAACGTGTTACTTTTTATGCTTAGTTCGTGTATAATGGTAAACCATTATTTTTGTTAAATATGCAGAAGTGTGTCAAGCATTTGGACAAGTGCAATGTCAGGCAACGTGTTTATCGTCTTGGAACATGCACCACTTTTTCATTCAAAAACAATCATTAACGTAACTATCAAAAATGTATATGTGTATATGTGTGTGTCTATGTGTTTTCTAGCGTGTCAGTTTGAGACTTTAAAAAACGTAAGTTAGTTCTTATTCAGCTACTTTGATAACACTTAACACAACACACTTAACCCCCTTTTCTCCAAAGAGTTTCTAACAGAAGTGTAGCTACAATACACCCACACTTTGTCAGTCATAATATTTAAAAGTCCCATGTACAGTCACGAGCAACAATATGTTACCAGTAGCGAAGGGTAATTTTTTTTAAGTGGTAATTTGGAGTACATAATTATCTTTAATGTGATTATATTATTTGTCTGTAGAATACTGACTGTGCCATTTTTCAAAGGGAAGCCGGTAGGAATCGAGTTCTATGGAACCTTCGCCACTGATGTATACACTTTCCTAAATGTAAAAGCACTTTTCGCGAGAAATACGAAGATAGTATCTTTTCCATACAAATATGAGTTTCAGAACTACGTTTGTAACAACATGAAATTGTAATCAGACTAGTTCCTGCTAGTCTAATTAAAATACACAACAGTTAACAGTTAACCCTTTTAAAAGGTGTTAACTGTTTACATATTTACATTAGTGTAGTGAAGGTCAGATGCGCAGTCGCTCCATGTAATGATGCTTCCAGTTAGACTCGAAGCCGAGCCCAACATATTTGGGAAAAGGCTGGGCAATTGATGATGATTTAAAAGTCCAGGAGGTGACCTTATTGCCACCAACCGGGCGAAAAACCCAAACTCCGAATTGCAACTGAATAATTCCTGATGAAAAACCCAATAACTCTATTCGAAATTTAACTTTTTAAAACAAAATGTTACTAAATAAATTAATTATGAAATTAAATTACCATTTTCTTCATAAATATTTAGTATCTAAATATAACTTGTGAAAAATACAATTCTAACGTTACCAGCTGAATAAATTAATAGCGGATAATGATCTGCTTTTATGTGGTTGTACTACAATAATAATAGTTAAGAAATAGATCCAGACCACGATAGAAATTGAACTGAAAAGAAATTCAGTTGGAATGGCCATGTGACATTCGAGCGAACGGAGAGACGAAATTATATGGCTTCCGTTTTTTTCATTTGGCTACGGAACTCTAAAAAGAAACAGAAGAGCGTGCCATCATTTAAAACTATTGTCTTCAATGATTCAACCAAACTTAGAAGTAATAAAAAAATCAACAGATACGAAATAATAATTTATTGTTTTGTGATCCATGAAAGAAGAACAAAGTAATAAATTATTCAGAATTATCTGAATGACACAAAATACGTTAGGATTATTGATCCAAATATAAATTGTCACAGTTACGGCGCTGAGTGTTTTTCCTTGTAATGATCTTTGACCTTATTCCAACGTCGCCGATTTGTCGGAATTATGCGTCAATTATCACCGTTCCTCCTTTGTGTTAGATTCTTTGAAGTCCAAAGTATTATCCAATTATTATAATAGGAATTGTTTTCATCGTTCCGTCAGTTTATCGACGATTGTCGACGTCATTATAATTGAATAATATGATATTGATCTCATCTTCTTCTTTATTGTGTAGTTAGTGCCTAACCTAGTGTCAGAGTTTTTATGCCGTCCACTGGCCTCTGATTTGGCTTGGCATGCCGTCAAGAAATATCTGTCAGGCATGCTGGTTTCCTCACGATGTTTTCCTTCACCGAACCAAGTGATAATTATAGATACGCACATGAATCTGAAAGATTTCATTTAAGTGGTAGATACCGACTACCGTAGTCCAAACTACCACTACCACTTAAATGAGTTTGGTGTGCATTAGTAACAGGAACCTTCTACAGAATGCAGAGTGAGATTTATTCATGCGACACGTGGGACAACTTTCATGTAGTGGACTGAGCTATCTGTCACGTGTACCCATGACACAACGAGAGTAGGTGCTGCCCTCTTACAGTTGTTTTACCTGATTGCAACCTTATCTCGACAAGAATAAAGGTCACTGTGCGAATTTTGGGAAAAAATCTGTGAAAAGAGAAGGTATACTCTAGCCAGGACGGATTTGCCACGAGGCTGTCAAACTCTTTTGTGATTGGTAAATCCCTAGTATTACAAGTGGTGTAGGTAGCTTTAGTAAAACGTGGGACGAGATTGTCTCGTTTATGATAATATTGTTATATAATTTACTAGCGACCTGCCCCGGCTGCAATCACCCGCCCGCCGATGGTATCGTAGCGCTCAAACTGATGAACCGATTTTGATTTAATATTTTTTGTTAGATAGATGACTTGTGAATATACAACGTTAGTTTTAGTATATGCGAAACCTGAAACACGTGTCTAGTATTTTATGTAAAGAATCTATGTACAACATTTCAAAACTGTATCATGAAAAATCACAAAGTTATAAGTTTGTTCTGTTGCCTGGTTGTCCGCACAAAAACGTGGTCACCAGCGTAGTCTTGAGCTCATTGATAATAATTATTTGGCAGTAGGTACTTAAATGATTACGATAGGTACTTAGTGTCGCTCGGTGCCCAACTTGTAATCTCTTTTAAATATTTTTGGGACAAAATACAACATGGTTTAAAATTATTGGAATCGATTCAGTTACTTACTCTGAACAAGCTATATTCAGGTTTCGCATATACTAAAAATAATGTTGTATAAATATGTACATACGTACATAAACTCAAGCCTTTTTCCATGGGGGTAGGCAGAAACTACAGAACGTCACCTGCTACGATCCTTACACACTCCTTTTGCCTCGTCCACGTTCATACATCTGGTCATACACGCACGCCTGTTGCGAGTACTACGCACCAGAACCCTGAGACTTGTTAATTAATTAACAGTTCTCAAAACTTAAGACTTAAGAGCGTTAACGTCTTACGGCATTTCGTACAAACTTTCAAGTGGTTTTTTTTCGAAATGTCTTTTTAAAAAAAGATAATTGGAAATTTCTGTTTCTATGGAAAATCTAAAATCGGTATATTTTAGATGTAACACTATTTTTCGAAAAGATCTCTCTGTAATCTTTAGACTTATGTATCCTGCTTATGTGTACGAAGTTTCATTAAAATCGGTTCAGTCATTTCGAAACACAATCACTGGAAAGTTTGTATGAAATGCCGTAAGACGTTAACGCAGTTATGACAGTTTATTAAAATTATAATAAAAAGGTATTTTTTTTTACAAAATATCAACAGTTCGTAGTTTTAAATAGCCTCATTTTACGGTACGCCATTTGTTCATGACAACACGGTAAAAATAAATGGCGATGGCGAGGAAGTCTTTGCTCCTAGGACGAAGACTTGCGTTCTTTGTTTTAGCGGTGTAATTACGGACAGCTTTTAGGTTTCGGGGCAGCAAGGAGGTTCTATTACGGACAAAAGCGATTGAGAACTTTTTACCCTTATGCCCTGAGTTATAAGGTTGAAAATTGGTCAACCGCCACTGTCCGGGTACCTACCAAGCTTATTATTTGACTAGCTGGAGTACCTATTTAAGACGTTACTAATAAACGATGTAGTAAGATAATAAATGTCTTGAATTATTCAAGTACGAACAACACACGTTATTTCAAGTTAATTACTACAAAAGATGAAATACAATTACGTAAAAAATTCAAGTCCAACATAACACCTGAAGTTTTCAAATCAATATAACTGAAAACTTCTTTTTTTGTCGAATGAAATGTAAAGCACAATTACTGCTAATGAATTCCATTATCAAAAACCTAAGGTAATTCAGCTATATAATATTTTATCTTAGTTTTATTTTTTCATAACCAAATTTATTTCGTCCTTTTTACGTTAACGTTATAATCGTGATAAATATTTAGTGCCGTAATAAGCCTCATAATTAGTTATTAAAGTCAATATTAAGCCTTGGACGCAGAATAGCTTCAAGGAAAAGTGAGTATTTTCCTGCCTTTGCTTTCTAGACACGGAAATATTTTTGTTTTAGGATATTTTAGGAAACGCTAGTTCTTACTGAGTTAGGTTTGTGATATCAAAGTCATCATCATCTGCCTAGCGTTTTCCCAACTATGTTGGTGTTGTCTTCCAGTCTAACCGGATGCAGCTGAATACCAGTATTTTACATGGAGGGATCCTATCTGACCTCCACTACCCAGTTAGTACTGGGTAATACGATGCCCCTTGGTAAGACTTGTTGTCAGACTTTTTGGGCCACTGACTATCTAAAACGACTGTCAAAGATCTACAAATGACAGCCGGGACCAACGGCTTAACGTGCTTTCCGAGGCACGAAGGAAACTCGGTATGTAAGGCGACCGCCCATTGCAACCGAGTTTTTTTCGATTAGATGGGTGACCACCCATCCACAGACCAACCTAGGCAAGCACGCCTTAACCAAAGATCGTCTCGAGCGGTGTTATTATCTAGCCACGAGCTCGTCGTGGCTTTGTGATATCAAAGTATCAGGTACTAATAGTCAATAAGACTAACAGAAACCTTTAAAAACATAATAACTTTCTATTAATTATATAATGACCTGGTGAAGGTTGCGGGGATCCGCTGGATGCGAGTCGCACGGGACCGGTCAATGTGGCGACACTTGGGGGAGGGCCTAAGTCCAGCAGCGGACGTCTTTCGGCTGAAATGATGATGATGATGATGAAATAAATAATTAGGCATGTTTCCTAGCCAAATGACAAAAACGAAACCCTTATTACTTTCTTATTTTAGGTTTTTTAATGGTTTTTAATTAATTATGTTAGTTTAATGCTTAATAAATAAATAATATTTCTTTTAACCCTTATAGTTTCTCTTGTCTGTTTATCCGGATTGCACACAGCCATTTTACTCAATAATTATTGACGCTAAATTGGAGAATTAATGATGATAATGCAAATACCTCCATATTATTTTGTATGCCCTGCTTCAAAATTATTACCTACATAGTGAAATGGCGATAAAAATAGTTAGTAGAGCACTCACTCAACTAAAAGTGTATAAACAAGACATCGATGTATTTTTGCAGGGACACCCCCACATAGAAATTTTTCATCCCTACAAAAGTGCAATACCTACAATGTCAAATATGTATGGAACAGATGATTAAAAAAAAAATTACCTATGAAAAATTTCTATGAAGGGGGCTCAGAATGATGTACCTACTGAATACGTGGTAACCGTTTTCGCGTCGAAGTCCCTTCCACGCTGTATACACATTAGCGTTAGGTTTTGTTCAGATAACATAATTAAAGAGATGGCGATGTTTCTATCGAAGTCAATAGTTTAATGAAGTCAATGGTAAATGGACACATTATTAGTACTTACGTTAAACATGCTTGGCATTGCAGCGACACTAATGTCGGCACTTAGTGATATCTGGATGTGCTATTTAAATTAACTGCCAACGAGTTCGTTTCGCAGCATAATATTTTCTTCAGTTTCTCCAGCAACATGAAAATTATATTAACCAACACACTAACCAAAAAGGCATTAAAGCTAGACACAGAAACTGCATAATATATGTGCGCACTAACGACCAGACAGGCGCATTTAAGTTCTTTAGCAATCAAGAAACGCTTAAAAGAGATTATTGGGTTCCGTAGAACAAACAAGAGGCAGAGATGTACCTAATAGTACACCCACATTTCGCCATTTATGTTTTTTAAGTCCCATGTGCTAGGGGGCGAGCCTATTGCCGGCGCAGTGGCTGAGCGATTGGCTGCTGCGCTGCGTGTTGCGGGTTCGATCCCCGCACGGAACAAATATTTGTATGATCTACAGGTAGTTGTTCCGGGTCTGGCTGTTTGTGTATGTGAATTTAAATGTTTATAAACGCACCCACGATACAGGAAAAATTCCTAGTTTGGGGCACGTTTTATTAAAAAAAAAAATAGGCTCAAAACCAGACTCCATGGCTGCTACTAAGAAATTCCTGATAGAAAACCCAATAGCACTTTCACCGATCTGGGCATCGAACCCAGGATCTCCAGTTCACCAATGGCGATTGGAACCACTAGACCAACGAAGCAGTTGAAAATTTCTAATAGTAAAACCCAATAACACTTATCATGACCTGGACATCGAACCCAGGACTTCATCCTCGGCAGTGGCACTTGCGAACACTAGACTAACGAGGCAGTCAAGTCGTTAGGGGAGTTCGCTTTAATTATAATTATTAGTTAGCCGACGATGTGAAGAACATGCTGCCACTGACACTTATTTATTTATAACACGGAATTCTGTTTTCGATTTTAAGATATTTTGCATCCAGTTAACAAGGTAAGGCTCGTGGCTAAATAACAACAGCCGCTCGGGTTGATCTTCGGGTTAAGCGGCGCTTCCCTAGGTTGGTCCGTGTATGGAAAAAAAAAACAAAGGTATCGAATTTTTATTGAAATCCTAAACATCCCCGTGAGACTCGTCTATATAACACAGAGTGGGAGGGACATTGTAGGGCTTATTCAGATAAAGCCAGCCTGTCACTTTGCTGTCCTCTCCCATCGACGCCCTAAGCCGAGGCTCGTACTATTAGAGTGTAGTCGCTTAGTTTGTAAGTGTTTTCGCACTGGCTGGAGGCCTTACAGTCAAGGCACCCAGAGGAAAGTCCAAAAAAAAATTCTAAATAATTGACCAGCGAGATGATATAAAAAAAAAGATATTGTAGGGACCTATTGCATATATGCATGAAACAATATATTTTTTAAATAAACTTCGGACTTGGCGGGGGCTTCTATGTCCTCCATCACGGAGATAACGCCACTTCATAACATTCATTCCTAACTGCAAGCTCGCAGTCACCCGCTCACGAATTCACCAATACCGCATAAACAAACGACCCACAAACACGTAACCGAACACAAACAAACACAATGGCTGTATCCACAATCAATGTCAAATCAAAGCCTTGGAAACTGAACTAACTGAGTCTGCGAACTGAAGGCACGGCGCAGTATGCAAACGATCTGAACAAGGTGATCGTCTCAACGGAAATCCTTGTAACTAGTCACTAGTGTTGTAGTTGCAAGGATTTCTGCAGCGGTTGTGTTTTTTTTCTTGTAAGTTTTTTGCTGTTGTTGTATAAGATACCGTTATGTTGCCGAAGATGTGTATACAAGGTGGAGACGACAATACGACAATTTTGGCCAAGGTTTTTGAAGTAGCGAGTTGGCAACATGTGTTTAACTTTTATACCGATGCGGGATTCGTTAACCTGTTGGTGGTCTATTATCTACACTATGTAGAAAATGCTAAAAGTGAAAAATAACGTCCTGTGAATAAACTGCATACAAAATTCAATCGAAAATATCCAGTAAATTTCGATTGAATTTTTGAATGCAGACTGGGAACGTCATGAGTTACATACAGTTTAATTTATTGTCGCATTGTCGTCTCCACCCTGTATTGTATATGGTTTACTTTGATTTTCAATTTGGATGAAAAAACCAAGCAAGTCGTTTTGTAAAAACGTATTGCCATCGAGAGCAATACTAACTTCCAATCTCTTACTTTTATCGAGAAAAAGCAATTATTAATTATACATAACATAACATCACGCCTGTAATATTTTGATTCATAAGTTATTATTATACGTTACGTTAATATTGTAATGACCGAGACTACGCACAAAGCCGGTTTTATAAGTGGACTTTGGATTGCCATCGTGGTGAATAATAATAACAATATTGTAATTACAAACGAGAACCATGTTTAAATCCGGAACTGTGAACGGTACTATTTTTGTACGATAACACATTTCTCCTTAGGGGCAACAGTGTCAGTTCCACAGAAGTTTAATTATAAACAGAAACTTTCCCTTAACCTAGACCAGTTCCAAACAACTGTTCAACAAAGCGTCTAATCTCCTTCTCAACTTTAAATTAAGCAAGTCGCGAGTTAGCCTAAATTCGTAATGCGGTACCGTCTGGCCGAGTCCCTAAACACCTAAACGCAATCTGGAATTCATACGTGCATTCGCCTACTGTGCCGTGAAACTTTTACCTCAACTACACCGTCCCTGTTATATGAATGTCTCGCAAATATACACAAGCTCGTGGTAGACACCGCGATCCTTAACTGAAGTGCAGCAGGTGCCTCCGTGCCCATGAATATTAACACACGTGAATATTCCGACTATGTTTGCGCATTTCTTGCATGATGACGTCTCGCTTGCAAGAAAACCTTCAGGCGACTGTTAATACTGGCTTTAATAAGTTAAAATGAACGAGCGCGGAATATCAAGCTCATATTATGGCAGACGTTTATATGTACGTGTTAGCGAATCGACGTCGGATTAACGGATTATGGGGAATTAAACAAAGAAATAAAACGTCCTGGTTTAGCATATTGAGTAGTTTTCATGATGAAAAATAAAGAACTTTTTACGTGAACAGAACCGCTGGCACAATTTTCAAAGTTCTGATTTTTAGAGCGATACATAAAGTTAAGAATAATTTAATTAACCGGAAGTTAGTAGTTTGAAAAGAAATAGTTTTCTGCAAACCTGAGAAGTAAAGAAGTTCTTGTTGTTTAAACTTCTAAGAAACAGGCACTATTTAAAATTATATCATGTAGAAAATAGATGTGTACGTAACTAAGATTTAACTTAGTTAGATAATATAAAAATAAATATAAGGAATTTAACATGGCACTATATCTTTAGTTAGGTGAGCATGCCATCTCGGAGATTATGCTGAAATATCTGATGTTGAAATAATGTATGAATGTAGATGGCTATCAGAGTAGAGGAAGTCCAAAGAAACGATGGATGGACTGTGTGTAAAATGATGTGGCTAGAAAGGAGGTGACTGATGAGATGACGAGTAATAGAGAAGTATGGAAGAAGAAGACATGCTGCGCCGACCACAAGTAAATTGGAATAAAGGCAGGGTAATGATGATGTTAATCTAATGTTGAAATAGGTAGAAGTACTTCTCTGGACAAGCTCACTCACAGAAAGCCCTATAAATCATGCTAAATTCACCCTTCGCTACCCAATATTGATTGACCACGAAGTATTGAAACCATTACCAATATCTAAGTTCACTCGGCGAAACATATGTATCGTTTTGATGGAAAAATACAATAAATAGGTAAGTCTTCAAAGCGTAACACCGGATATTTCATATGTTGCCAGAGCAATAAATCCCTC
Organism: Noctua comes; assembly: GCA_963082995.1. Lineage (NCBI taxonomy): Eukaryota > Metazoa > Arthropoda > Insecta > Lepidoptera > Noctuidae > Noctua > Noctua comes. The sequence goes on along the minus strand of OY720280.1, from coordinate 7,890,387 downwards.
TTTATGGGCTGTTAAACGCTTGTTATTCCACAAACATAAGCATGGTTCTTATATAAAGCATAAATATAAGGTAAGTAAGAGTATTCTGTCGGCTTCGAGGGGCTTCTCTGTCGTTATGATCATTAGATTTATGTCAAGAATAACTCTGATGGTTTGAAATGCACGCGTTGGCTGTTTCATTGCATATTTTTCATGCATGCATTAAGTATTTATTATATTATGATCTAGTGGTAAAGCAAGCAAGCGTGACTACTGAGCATGAGGTACTGGCTTCGATTCTCAGGTCGGGCAAGCTGTATTGGCCTCCTCCATCAGGAATGTCTCAGTAGCAGCCAGCAGCCTGGTTATATGCTCGATTGATGGCCAAAAAAAGTCCCGCTTCCTATGACTATTAGGTTCACTTCTGCATAAAACTTCGGGAATTCCCGGCGTGTTGATGTTGTTTTTTTTTTGTATCGTGATACACGCAGACCGTGGGCCGCGTCGCATACTGAGCATTTGAGAAATCTCCAGTGCGTGATCCAAAACGCATAATAATTCTTAAAATACGTATAGGGTACATACGTATAAATAGAGGCATGTACTGATTGCCCTTTGGTGTTTTTGTTTATACGAACATCGCTTATGGCTAAATACAAGTTATGGAACAATACCAAAGAAAGGACATTTGGGTGGGCTAGCCTAACTATAATATTAATGCCTCAACTTGCCGTGTCCCAACTGGGCGCGGCTTATGGCTAGTTTAACACTTAGAATTACATATTCTAAGTTTTAAACTAAATAAATACGAAAAAAAGCCGTTTCTTTTCATGGTTTTTTTTTTCTTTTTTTTTTGGCTCACCAGCAATTGAATACACTGCTACAAAGATGTGACATACATTCAATAGACATAAGCACATCAAGAATTATTATCATTTTCAAGAAATTTAAAAAAATATTAAAACTAATAAACTATAAAAAATCCCGGAACATACATGGGGTATTTCCGGAAACCCCCGAGCATGATGAATTTAATTTTTTTTATGGAGGCACTATTTGGACCATCCTGCATTTAATTGTTTTTAAGGGCCATCGATCGTGATAACAGCATGACTGACAATGACTACCCACCCTCACTTCTTTCAAATCGAGCAAACATTTTTTTCAGGTAAAATCTTGTAGCAGTTTTCTTCAATCAACTAAAATACCTGCTTTAAAACGAACCTTCGAAGACTTTTAAACGGACTCCTTGAATTTACTCATTTAAATACACTCAATATCGATAGGTATCAAAATAAAAACAGGATTCAAATGAGTTTTCTCTATAATCTGCGATATTTTGCTTCTTTAGTACTTAAATATTAGGTGTTATTTTTTTTAAGTTTTTAAATAAAGTTAGCAACTTACGTCGAGATTATAAGACCAAGGCCAAGGATAATTAAATAATCGTTACAAAAATAAAAAATCATTGCATAAAAAACTAGGTTAATGATATAATATTTAGCAGGATTAGATACCTCCAGCCAGGGTGTGAATAGACCCTTAACATAGCCGAAAGGCACTTGTTCTCCCCGTCTTTGCGATAATTTTTTTGTTCTAGACCATACCTGGGAACCTTCTAGTTACGGAGATATTGGGGGTCAAAGTTCCAACTTTTGCACAAGTTTTTTTTTTAAATATATGTTTTTAATGTAAGATTTTACTTTACACACCTCCACGACCCCCGTACGTACTATTCAATCCATCCATCAGCACAATGCTTTGAGTGCTTTCCATAGAGTCCTACCGTAAAATGTGATTTTTCACCCCAAACAAAAAGTCGATTCCCAGTAATAATTTTTGCGTAAAGTTACTTAGTTTGATGTACAGAATGCTTGGTTGACGGCTGTGTGAAGGGTCTGTTTACACCCTGCGTAAGTGTATCTCCCGACCCATGGTTGATTGATAGTAGAAGGCACCATGGGGTTAGACTTGATAGAAGATAGACATAGCTCTTCATTCTGCCTAAACGGAAGGTGTCTTTGAGGATTTCCAGCCAAAATGAAAAAAAAAAACGAATTGTTACCTACAATTCAAACCAAACCATTGTTTACAGTTCTGATACATAGAGGTCGTCCATTTTTGGGCCACATAGTTGTGTGAGAGTCTTATCCGTTTATCAGTCTTTGTACTTAGGATCTGAGGAGGCTACTCAGACGTCCGTCGTCCGACGTTCCTAAGCCTTTGTTCAGTTAGGCTCAGCCCCGTTCTTGGTGCAGACTGCGGAGATATAAGGACAGTAGATCTATTGGGATGCTAATTTTTTAGCGTGGTAGGAATTCATGTGATAACGGACTTGATTTTATGTATGTGTTTGGAATTTAATTTGGGTTGGGTTGTTATTGGAATTTTTGAATAAATCCAAAACTTCATCTGATCTCGGATCAGTGGTCTCATGGTTGTGGGTCGAATTTATGCCATAGTTTCACCATAGTTGGGAAAAATTAGACGTAAGATGAATGATGGAAAATTAAAATAGCAAAATAGTTTGAAGCGTTCAACAACCTCGAAAAGCGGCTTGAATTGGCTTAACATAACTTAATTTATCCTTAGTATTATCAAGAGAATTTTTATTCCTGTCCGTAATCACATTCTAGGCTTTTGTCTGAAAACGATGAACGAAAATAAAATGATCCTTAAGATAAGATATATTTATTTGCTTAAACATGTCAGAAGTACTGTGAGAGGGATTCATGACAGAGTAACTAACTCATTTTTATTTTATTTTTTATATTTATCTGTTTTCTGTTTTCCATTTTTGTCCATTTATGTTTATGTTTAGTAGTTTAGTTACTGTAATTGGTTTTAAACCGTTTTAATTAAATAAATAAATAAATGTTTACACATACAATAATAAAAAGGCAATGTAGGGTAACATAATAAAAAAATCGTTCAGACATGTTTGCCACATACTATGGCGTGCAAATGTTTTGAAATGCTAAAATTGTGATTTTTAATATATCATGTCAGTCAATGTTATTAATTAGAAGTGGTTTTACCAAAAAAAATACTAAATGGCAAAGTTAAAACATTACAAAAAAAATTAATCAGTGTCTATAAAATTTGCAACTAGTAATAAATGTCAAAATTTATTTATTTTAATTTTTGTTAAAAAAAAAATTGTTTTTTTTTTATGGTAAAATAGATGCCAAAAAGTAAAAAATAAAAATCATAATTAAAAAAGCAAATAATGATCCTTGAATAACTATCCACCTGAAAACTTTCTAACTAGTAGATAAGACCTCTTAATATCGTAAGTTATTTCCTCTCGAGGTTACCTTTCCAATATGGTAAACCTTTGTAAGGAATACCTACCGCAGGAAATTGTATTTCATGATTTCACCAATGAATAGATATGATTGTTAAGGAGTTCCCTTTTATCCTAGTTATTGTATCTTCCCTTACAAATTCCTCGTTTTATCGAGCACTGCGCCATCAAAGAGAGAATATCAAGTAGTACTACAGAGAATTGAACTCGGCTAAGAGAAGGGACACCTACTAAATATTAATAAATAATGGAAAATATTTTCGCGCTAGAGTGTGTTTGGTGCATGAGATGGAATAAAAGATATCAATGTTTCCCGATTTTTTGTTTATTGAATTGTAAAACGATTTTTTAATAATACAACACAATACAATACAATATCTTTTTTTTCTCTCTTCACAAAGGTTCACATAGGTTTAATAAATGTAAATGTAACAATAACATTTTAACAAAATGTATCCTAATAATGTTCCTTTGTCAGAAACTGGCGGCCATACTAGGAGACCCTGTGTGATAGATCCCCAGGCTCCAACCTCGAATTAAATGTTGTTAACACACAATACTGGTTCGAGGAGGCACGGGAAAAGAGCACATGGAAGGAATTGGGGAAGGCCTTTGCCCAGCAGTGGGACAGAGCAGGCTATTAAAAAAGAACATACAATACAGTTGCTAATTTTCATACTCTAGATAGACAAATTATTTATTGCAGAAGGGAAAAAAACAGAAAATAATAACCTATTTTTTTATTTTTTATTAACAAACTCAAAAAAAAATAGGTTAGCTGTAGTGTAATGCGTGTGGAGTAAAGTTTATGTTAAATAATTTCTCTATTCTTTTTATCTGTGTTTAATGCTAGTCAAGGATCCAAAGAAAATAAACCCAACATTAAGTAAATTCAAACAAATAACATAAATAAAGAGATTCTGAGATCTTCCCTGTTGGTACATACGTGATTTCTGTTTTCCTCGTCTAAAACATGTTTTTTCTCAATTTGGCAGGAAGTTCCGGCGCACTCGTGCCTCACAAATTCATAGCTTAAAATGTCCATATACATAATGTTAAAATATGTGAGTACTGTCGGCCTCACAGAGGAACTATTAAAATGACGCCATTGGCTTAAAGCCAAATCGATTTGTAACTGCCGCACAAAAAGCAATAAAAATTGGACGTGCATACATGATAACGCCGGAAAAATAGCTGCATTCGTCATAGTATACCGCTTCCGTGATAGCATTGATATATATTGTTGTCAAATGCCTTTATGTAAGAAATAAAGTCGGTATTCGTAGAAATGGAATTCTATTTCTACGATATACGAATACTGAATTTCTAGTTCGAAAAACAACGTCGAATCTGCACCTAAGTAGTCACGCTCAAGGACAATTAATACAGGTCCCTAGGTAAGTAATGTCCCTTGCCAGCACGTTTATCAATATGCCAGGTCTGGACCTAACACCTCGTAACGTGAAGTAACTCGAAGGGCACCTTTCTTCATTATACTACCTCATTTCCATCAAAATGAATTTGCTAATTTATACGTTCAATGTGCGTGCCCGTACATAAACTAGGTAACTAAGCGATAATGAATTAATTTCTTAGCAAGAGTATGTTTTGTATACGGGTACGTTCATGTAATGTATTTTGAAGTTACATGACTCCTTAACTCCATGTAGGCAGAAATAACACGTTAGTTTACATATCCTTACTTGTATATACGTTCAACCAAATATACTATTAATTTCACCCTGTGTCGTTAGGCTCGAAAGAAGGTGACTGCTGAGACGACGAGTAATAGAGAAGTATGGAAGAAGAAGACATGCTGCGCCGACCTCAAATGCATTAGGAGAATGATGATAATGATTTTCAGCCTGTGTCCACTATAGATTAAAGGCCTCTCTTTCCCCTTTCAATTCCCTCAATCTTCTCTGGTAGGTAAATATAAGTGTTATGTCGTTGTAATTAGGATGGCTTTCGTAGTGCACGTGTTACCAGCGTTTGACTGTACATCGTGGCAAAAATATACCTCAATACCAATTTGCACAACTACCATGCCGAATCAATTCAATAAATCTTTTATATTGAACCTAGAAATATAGTATTAAAAGAATATTTGCACGCCGCAAACAAGATTATGTCGGCCGGAGGAATTGTGGGTTTGTGGGGGCAGGTAGCGGCCAGCGGCCACGGAATACTTTCGGTGGCCTTGCCCCATGATGAATAGGCTAGGACGTGGTGTGGGTGCCAACTAACCTAGAAAATAAAGTGAAGACTGGCCGCTACCTAGCTAATAAGGTAAACGGCTATTTTGCCACGAAAAGGCCGCACTTCATAATATGAACGCCGTTTTTTTTCTTCTTTTTTCGCAATGTTGTTGGTATTTTTGTTTAGGTGTTGTGTAGTGCATTGTTTTAATTTTACCATTGTTATTGGTTTGTTTTGTAATACATGCTGACTTTTAATTGATTGTTATGTCTTCAGGACACTAAATTATAAGTAGATTCGTCTTTTTTCACTATTTTAGAGTTAGATCTTCAGTAAAAATAGTAAAGTAGTAGTAGTAGTAAGTAGTAGTAGTTAATAGTAAATGAACTGAAAGTATAGTGGTGTGACCATCTGACTTACAAGTCAGAGATCTCGATTTCGAACCCAAGACACGCACCTGCGATTTTTCGTATTCATGTGCGTCGTATTGTATAATTATCACTTGCTTCGGTAAAGGATAATATCGTGACCAAACCAGCATGCCTGGGATATATTTCGCGACGGCATGTAAAGCTAAGTCCCTTGGAAAACCAGGTTAGGCACTTACCATACGATAAAGAAGAAGAAGTAGTATTACCCCACTGGATGTAAATGGGTTTGCAGATATCATATCTGGGTGTCTCTGTAGTTTGCAACGAAAGACAATCCTTCATTACATCTATGTATATTAGGCAGAATGTATTCCTTTTTTGTAGTATAAGTCCGATAATAATTTACGTTAAACTTTCAGCTGCTAACAGCTAACAGACCAATGATTTTTTTTATTTTTTTTTTATTACGAAATGGGCCCGCTCTTGACCTCGATCACGCCTGATGGAAAGCGATAGGTGAGGTCTATGATGGGACGAGCGTGCCCAGAAGATGCCTGTTCACTCTTGCTTTGAAGGCTGACGGGTTAAATGTGGGAGGGAACACAGATGCCGGCAGAGAGTTCCACACTTTGGCTGTGCGCATTATAAAAGTGGATGAGAAGCGCTGAGTACGACTCGTCGGGATATCAATCAAGTGTGGATGGTACGCCGCAGTGCGTCTGCTAGTCCGGTGGTAAAAAGGTGATGGTGGGATCAGGTCGTGGAGCTCCTGCGCACACTCTCCGAAGTACAGCCTGCAGAAGATCGACAGGCAGGCAACATTACGCCGATGCGCTAGGCTGTGAAGCGTAGCTGCCAACGTCTCGTTGCCTATATGATGCGGCAAATAAAGTTGAAGGAGTAGACTGACTGATCCTTACTGATCCTCCTCCAAAGTCCTCGGAATGTACTGACTTTCCGAGGACTTTGGAAAGAAACAAGCGCAGCTGCCTAGAAAATTGTAAGAAGAGTAGATGATGAGATGACTTTCTGCCGTTACTGTAAAAATTTTTACGAAGACCGAAAATTAATCAGTTTACTTATTTTCTCGGATTTTTATATCTTACTATTAGTTTTCGGTCAGGTTTAGAATGAATTGTGTTTATTTCGAGATGGTCTGGGCAAGCAGGTATATTCAACACTAGTTGTTGCCCGCGACCTTCGTCCGCGTGAAATTTTATAGCCATTTTTTTTGTTATACCTTCCTCGATAGATGGGCTATCCAACACTAAAATAAATTTTCAAATCGAACCACTAGTTCCTGGGACTAGCGCGTTCAACCAAACAAACAAACTCTTCAGCTTTATAATATTAGTATAGATTAATATATCGTTACCTATTCCCGTCGAGAACTGTAAAACTAAAAGTTTCGATTGAGCCCCAGAGAGTCCAAATTCCAATCTACTCGTGTTAACTCGACTTCGGAGAAAACTACTTCCGCAAAATGTGAAGAAGTAAGCCCAAATAAATAATCTTACTTCAAAATGAAAGTATCCTTAAGTAAATATGTGCATGAAAGATACATGACGCATTAAGGAAAATGCCGACTAAGAAAATGCCTGGAGCAAAGTACAGCGTCACTTGAATTTTACGACGTTTTAGCTCCATGCAAATATTCGTAGATGCATATTAAAGCGCAGCTATTTCATTATAACATTTTTATTTAAAACTATTCCTCATTACTTAGCTACTTTTGATGAGATGGTTTAAGCGCGGGAGTAACTTCAACGTTTGCTACTTATAAAATTGAGTTATTTTTAGACAGTTTTGCTATGATTCCTAAATGGAAATATAACGAGATTGCAATGCAACCGGCATTACTTATCGCTTTCAAAACGTTTAAAGATAGTCATTACAGTTATCTACAAGCAACCTCCGAAGATAAGAGCTCGCGAAAAACAAAACACGCTCGGGCGCGGAAACAAGCTATACCACAACTTAAATAAGAAGGCGGCAGCATGAACATGCCTCAAACCGGTTTAAATAAAACAACACGCGAACGGCAATCAGTGGCTGAGATCGCAGCAAACATTAGAGGGTAAAACAACCGCTTCCCATTGTAAATGCGGCGAAGACAAAGGGTGGTTAGTTAACATTTTAATCTGGCGTTCAGGGAACACTGTAATGGCCTTGCCGCAAGTGATATATCGCGCTCGGCAGGATGCAAGCGGGCATTCTATTGCCCACTAGATGATCTATAGGCAGGTGCATGCCGAGCTATTTTGTATCTCTATTTTAAAATAGCGTTGGAATGATCCGAGATTGGCTACTGCCACTGAATATAGTATGTAATGAAGTTGTGTCGCGACGATACAAATTGGACGGGAGAAATAGTTAGTTTATGTAATCTTCCGCTATTTATAAGTCGGTACTTATAAAAAGACGCCATCTGTAAATAACTTGGTACAGTTACATGATCAACATAAAACGTGACAGAGACGGTACAAAATAAACACCTACCTATTGAACAATCAAAGTCAAACTAATACCAAACAATAACATTATGAACTGAAATAATTCAGTCTAGCAGTCGACCTGAATTAGCTGGTACAGAACTGGCAAGGTCATTAAGTAAGCAGAAGTACGGTGCTATAGAAACAAAAACATTGATTATAATTCAACAAGTTATAGGTGAATGAAAGTTTGAATAATCCGACGTAATACAAACTAGGGATCGTGCCTCGTGCAGGTGGCGGGCTCGGTAATGGCTCCAGTGACTTGATGAATAGGCCTGAACGTGCGCCGACTGCAAAATGCCTCATTCTATTGCCGTCGCCTCTAAAATATTGCCAAAATCGCACCGTTCAACATCAACTAATTCAAAGTATAGATTGATTTACTTACTCATTCCTCCCATAAGTCCCGTTACGTTCACAAATGCCTTTAATTTCGCTTAAGATTAAAGAATTTCTTTTACTATTACAGCACGGATATTGTCAAGATGATATCGGATAGGGTTGTAAATCATGAATATTTTTCATTTTTTATCGCCTCGGCTAAGCCTCGTTGACTTGTTATAATAAGTTAATCTTAGTCCTAGCACGGTTTATAAATAATTCATTACCTACGCAAATAGAGCGTGGCCGTCCCAAGGTTCATTTTAAATATTTTTAACTTTCTTTTATTCGGGTCTACAATACGCTGATTTTTGTCATACATTATTTATGACTTTTTCACCTTTTATTTGAGCAAAAATATTGTAGCAATAAAAGCAGTACTCAACATTTGGGACTTCAGTCGATATTTTTGCGTGAGAAAGCTATCACTGAGGTGAAATGTTATCGAGCTTAAAAAAACTACAAAACGTCTTTGGCAAATTCTCACGAAGTCAAGATTTATTGAGAGGGCTTTGATTTATGGTTCAATCCACACATGGGCCCAAAAGGTTCAAAGACAAAAAGTAAAGTTTATTTTCGCCCAAAAAACAAAGAGATACCCATCATTGAGATCCGACGGAGGTTTTTCCATCCACTCTCAACATTTTGCTTTGTTGCTTTGTTTACCTCATTCTTATGCGCATAGCTAATTTATGAAACTCATTGAATTAAGGGCTTATTTTATAATCCGGAGATAAGCAACCATTAAATGAATTTATAGGATAATTAACTAACTAAAGCTAGCACAAATGACAACACAAAGTATATCACTGCAAGCAATTTCTTCAAAATAACTCCCGCCTAGTCTGTTACTCTTATATTTGATCAAACTTCAGAAAGCAAGTTTACAAAGCCATAAATCAAAATATCACTTTTATCAAAGAAGCGAGTATAACGTTATGAATCAATGTCATTTTCCATAACTGGATCCGGCCTTCGTAAAGAATGATTTCTGTTCAAAACTACTTCTTTCATCTTTAGTTAAACCTATTTCTGAACCACAAGTTTACTCGAAGTTCCGTTAAGTTGGACGAGTCTCGACGCGAATCCGATCAAATCAATTCGAGATGGGGAAAATAGACAAGCTGCTGGGCTCTCAACTTTACCTATTTTTACCTCCGAATAAGTTTTTCCAGTTGGAAAATTAATTGATATAACTCTGCTACCTTGTAATATTATTTTCTTCTCGCCGTTGAGTCTGCACTTAAAAAGGTAATTTTGAGGAGACTTTCTCGCTGGCAACTGCAACGTTATTGTGTAGACATTATCATTAGCGTTATTACAAGACCGTAGACAAGCAAAAACTGGAGAAATAAGCATGCCATTTCTGGTTCTGTTTCCGACTTTTTTTTTAAATACCTTCTATTTGTGTTTCACTTTCCACGATGGCTGATTACGTTGATAGCTAGATGGTATTTATTTGTAGTAAAAAAGACGTCGTAGCTTGGTGAGTGGATTGAAATATCCCAGATCGTAAGAAACTAATACCGAATATTATCAGTTTGGGTGCTCATAAAATCGGAAACACCGAGATTGGACTCCAGTCCCAATATAAAATAAAGGGAAAATTCGTTTCCATACGACGGGAAAGAAGCATTATTAAAACCCATTTCACGTAGAGAGCTCTCCCGTATTACAAAATGCGTGTCATCGGTCACCCACATTAGGGCCGTTCGACGTCCGTGATAGATACGTCGGTGTATCCAACGGGATAATAAAAAACCGCAGCGAGGAAACGGATCCACATTTTCTAGCTGTGGGAACTTTGTGGGAACCTCTGTGGGAAGGAAAGAAACCATAAAACAATATAAATGGGACGTGAGCACCGCTTCTCGGCTAACTTTAGTCCGTCTGCGTTGTAAATTTGCGAAAGTCGTATGTCCTAACAAATTTTTGTCGACCTAGCCTTTTAATGGGAGGCTCTCGCCTTAAACTGTTAGTTGCCTGGAGCTGTGGACAGAATATAGTGGACGCGTTCACTTTTATTACTGAATACATAGATGGAATCACATTAAAAGAGTTTAGCGTCGCTGTACATTATGTATTTTTAATTAAGATAATAGAAAATGCTTTTAGTCAACAGAGCAAGTGGTAAATACACTCAATATTGAGGTAATCTCAATCAATCAATCGTTGAATCTCACAGTCAGGTATGTATCAAATGAGGGTGAACTAGAACAAAACGCCGACAGATTCAGCGTCACCTTCAAAGTAATTTATGTAAAGTTCTATACGTAGGAGTGTGTCGGGTACTGAGTGAACGTCTCCCCACCCTCCCCTCGGCTCTCATTATTCAGTAGGCCTCTACTTTACTGCTGACTCCGGCTTCTAATTATTTCAGCATTCTTAGCGCTCTGTTCCTTTTGACAAATCTTTTAGAGGAGATTTGCTCCTGCGTAGCACCTCTGAAACGACGGTAATAAAATAACTGAGGAAAAGTTAACCTGAGTCATGCGCAGCGGTAATATTTCCAGGTTACATTCTGTCACTTACTTTATTGTACAAAATGTCAAACTACAAACATGCTCCGACCTTTATTCGCTTATAAAAAGTTAGTCAAAGGTTATATTAACGTTAAATGCAAAAATTCTTCTCTTGCTCTGGAGGGGACATAAAGGCTAGGTTTTATACCACAAACGTCGAGTAGAGCTATTTTTGTGGAGTCTCAATTGAGTTGAGTATATTTTTATCCTTTTCAGAAAATAAGTTTATAACATTTGCATAGAACCGCTTCTACGTCCACGTGGAAGTAACAATGAAAATCTCAATTACTTCCATTTATCGAGAATTACCTATGTTCCTATAATGTATAAGCGAATCCTAAAATCAAGAACTAGGTTTTCTTGAAGGTAAATTATATAAAGACATCAAGGATTTTGTTGAAAAATAATATCTAATAACACTTTTAGGATATTAAAAATAGACTAACCCAACTTTGCCCTTTAAATAAGAATAGTGTGTTCGGTAATAATTTTTCCGTACGACAATATTTACAGTCGACTTAATTCGTATAAAGATCTTATTTACAGGAAAACTCAAATTAAACTACAGTCAAATCCATCTTATACCAAGGCCACATCTTCCAAATTAAGTCATGCGACTTATATTTATACAAAATTATTCAGAGAAAAAATATAATGCAAATTCACTGAAGTTAATCAAAAGCGGAACGTGTGGAAAGTGAGCCGTCTTCATAATAATCGTTTGTCACGAGAATGGCAATAAAGCCCCGTAAGTCACCCCCACGCCTCCCACTTCGCCCCTCACCCCTCATCCCTGGCAGTCTTCACACCCTTTGCTTTTCACCGGATTTGTAAACCGATTGTACCCGAAGTACCTACACAAATATTATAATATGGGGCTTCTGAACTAATACACTCGGAAAATTTGCCTTTTGTCTCAAATCGAAAGATAAACTTAACAGCCGACATCGTTGCTGTGTGACGTAATGAGCTATTATCGTCTAATTTTAAGGTAGGTATATTATATTTGTATAGGTATATACAAGTACACTAGGTAGGACACAAAAAGCGTAGGTCATTATGAAGCATAAAAGAGAGAGATACTTACATCATTGATAAGTTATTACATATCTACTTGTAATCAGTAGCGATGGGTTAATTTTTGTAACAGGTAAGCCGGAGTACGTATCTTTAATGTGATTATAGTATTTGTCTAATGAATACTGACTGATAGTATTTGTCTAATGAATACTGACTGAGCCATTTTTCAAAGAGAAACCAGTAGGAATCGAGTTGTATGGAACCTTCGCCACTGTTATGCATACTGAATATGAAATATTTCAATATTTTACATCAGCAGTGCTATTCTGAAAGCTTCGTTTGCGAAATCACTTCTGAATCCGCGGTGAAATCTTGGGACATAAACATTTCGTATTCTCAAATTGAGTGAATTCGACACTAGCGCCAGCAAGTGATGACGGAAGTGAGAGGAATTACAACGGGTGAGTATTTTGACGTTTGTCCATAGTATTTCGTATTCTCAAACACAATTCGCTCACCGTATCGAAAGTCATCTCGCATCTCACACACGAATTCATCTGTCAAATGAAAAGTTACTATTTCTTGAGTGAAAGTAAGTGTTTTTTAAATATGTATGTGATATAAATGCAAAATAAAAAGAACAATTATCTATAATCTATATATTTGTGGTTTTCTTACAGAAAAAAAGTGAAACAGTTAGGATGAACTTATATAACATTACTATGTTAAATAAAGAATATATAGAATATTTCATACAATAACTTGTTCAACGGTTACTGATGTGCCTGGTACCTCCAATACATAGTCATCAATAACCTGAAACAATACATTTTTCATGTCAAAACTTAGTAATAAAAAAAATAAGAGTCAGATGTTGTTGCAGTTAATCTTCTCCTTCTCTCTTCTCCTTTGTGCGTGGGAGTGTATGTACATATATTGATCTCAGCTGTTGTTATAAAATGACAGTAATGAACGAAAGTTAGTGGGCTCTAGCCGGTTTGAAAACACTGGCCTTTGCGTAGCCACAGTGAAGCAGCATGATGAAGTAAGCTCAAAGACATTTTCATTGAACGGACATCAGATCTTGACAGTGAAATGAAGAAGTATATTTTTATATTACTAAAATACCAATCACTCACTGGCATGGTTGTGTAAGTGCCACTAGCCTGTGCCACTGGTGCCAAGATAGAGGGATTTTCCTTTTCCTGTGAAGGTTCCTGTAAAATCATTTTTTTATATTAGGTGTAGAGTCCATAAGTTGTTAGTGAGGTAGTAGCAGAATGAATGAATAACATACATTAATTAAATGGTTCTATTTGTAAGTATGTGTCGCCAGTAGCAAAACCTTCACCAGCCATTGAAAGCTCTGGAATGCCACCTTCCACCATTCCCAAGCCTGTGGTGCTTCTAAAAGCGGCGCGTGTAGCGGCTTTCTTTTTTACTGCACTTTTTTTGTCAGACCAATACTACAATGGGAAATACAGAAATAATGATTATTTCACACTGCATGATGGGCAGACGCACAAATAACATTCGCACAGTGAAATAATTAAGTATACTTTGTTTAGACGTTAACTGAAATGACCAACTCACCTTTATTAATTTTTTTGCTCTCTTTATCGTACCTCCACCCATACTGTTTAATTTTACAGTGATATTATCCCACTTCTTATTAGCCGCCTGCTTGGCGCTTTGATTTTAGGCAAATCCTTTTGCCAAGCTAGGCTTCCTTTCTAAGAAGTCGATTAGCGTCTCCACTTGACCCGCAGATGGATGGGAAGTACGCTCAGCAAGTCAGCACTGAAGTAGAGAATTAACAATTAAATATGAATATAACGATACCGGCAGTAACTTACTTACTTCATCAGAAATCGTACTTACTTCATTTTGTTAAACACTTCACAGTAAAATTTCGGGGAAATAAAAATAACAAAGCTTGTTTGTCAACAAAAAATAATTGAGTGAATGCTTTTTTTTATACGCGGGCTCCCCTAACTCCTTGAGGCAAAGGCGACACTGCGTTCAGTCTAGTTTTTCATTCTCTATCTCAAATAAAACTTCTAAATATTAAAACGTACAAAATAATGCATTTACATTACATTTATGGCTGAAATAAACTATAAACTATTATTTTAGAGCGTTAATTCGGCTAAATTATGTGAGTCGATATAAATCATAACAAGGCACAATTCAGTGCCACCGCCCTACTACCATAGAGCAATGTCACCTGAGTTCTCGAAAGTCACTTCACTTCACTTGGCCTTGATCGTGACATGAGAATACCAAAACTTGTACAGGCGAGATGAGAAGTGAAGTGAGTGTGACTTTCGAGATGATTTGCGAGATGACTTTCGAAGTGAGTCACCGTTTACAGAATAGGCTTGCAGTTTGTACGCAGTAAGCTGATAGAAGCTACAAAGCTTATGTATAATTATTACCACTCAGCCCACATGTACCGACACATAAGATAATGGTTTTGGCATTTCTGAATGAGTGCGTCAACTACATACAATGCTGATTAAACAGCCTCAAGACATTACGTGGTATATGATATAGGAGTTAATATTTAAGTAGAAATATATACACATATATATGTATACAACATTAGTTTTAGTATATGCGAAACCTGAAACACGTGTCTAGTATTTTTATGTAAAGAATCTATGTACAAAATTTCAAAACTGTATCATGAAAAATCACAAAGTTATAAGCTTGTTCTGTTACCTGGCTGTCCGTACAAAAACGTGGTCACCACGCGGCTCGGCCGCGCGCCCCCCTCCAGCGTCGTCTTGAGTTCATTGATAATAATAATTTGGCAGTAGGTACCTAGATGATTGCGACAGGTACTTAGTGTCGCTCGGTGTCCAACTTGTAACTTTTTTAAAATATTTTTGGGACAAAATATAACATGGTTTAAAAATTATTGGATCGATTCAGTTACTTATTCTAAACAAACTATATTCAGGTTTCGCATATACTAAAAATAATGTTGTATATCTATTGTACTCTTCCTTTGACATGGATTAATAGTACCTCTCTAAGAATCACGACGAGTTTCATCTTATTTTTATATTTTATTCTCGTATCTAATTTTGATGGAAACTTGAATTGATCTTTTTCACTAAATATTCAGATTAACTTAATTAACAAAAAACTTCGGTAAGAATTCAACGACTTTTAATCTCGAAACAATCTTCGTAGATTTCAAATATTAAGATAGACAAGTTCTCAAACTAAACCTATTAGACGACGATTGCTTTTATTGATTAAAATGTATCGATTAAATCTTTTTGAGTATATTGGCAATTTATTTAATGTATGCATTCAAAGCATGGGCGATTTCTAATCAGCATTCATTCTATTGTATCACCCTAGAAGTCTAGACTATTTGATCAACATGGTTACAATCCCCTGTAACTTAACTAACTGGTAACGAGCTTAATCTTTAGGGTATAACAAATTTTAAAACCTTGCAAGTGTTTGTGCATGTTAGATTTATATTTGTATGCGAACTGACGGCGAACAAAAATCTTATGCGGGGTAAGTTTCTAAAGATTCCAGACCCTGTTTAAAAATGTTAATAAAAACTGTCCGATTTTCTATGTATAACCGATTTTAATAATCAAATACTGACCAGCCGCCGCGCAGTAAATGATAGAGCTGAATTGGATGTCAATACCACGCATGGTGACCAAAATAACGTCCAACATCCACACAACGGACTTGATCGACTGGTGGTAATACGACATATCGCCGCATGTACCGAATCGTAGTTTTTGTTAAACTTTCGATAGATTTTGCATTAACTTCGGGCTCGTTTTAATTTCACGGATGAGAGCACTGATTTATTCGAATGTCCCGAAAAGCTAAACTTTGCCAACTTTTGATCAGTGATCATGGCGTGTGATTTATCCCAGCACCAGAGATATATTCACCGGCGTTTCAAGCTCGCCCACCAAACTCAGCAAAAAATGTCACTATTATGACTTATGCGAAAATTGTTCAACGAAATTCTGCAGTCACAGCAAATGCTGGTATTTTATGAAAAATCTTTTTGAAACAAAACTGCCGGAGAGCAAGCAATGAACATTTTCAACTCATATTTATTCACAAACGAGAATAGGTTTGTGGATCTAAGTAAATAGCAATAAGTAAAGTGTAAGTACCTACAAAGCCGGCGAATAAAAGTAGGTTACCTGTCAAACAAAAAACAAGGAGAAAAACATTGTCTTAGTGTCGACGAGGTCTGGGACAGGGCCCACTGTCCGCAACGGACGCCACGGTCAGGCCCATGATTAATTATCCGAGAGATTTATGACACGGGAAACCGATTATTCGTGTCGATAACAATACACAGAACCCTCTGAATGTATAGCTATCGATAGTGAAGAATAGTTTCTCTTAGAAGATAACATTGTTATAGATTTTCATAGACGCCATTCAAGGATCGCAGACCTACAAATCATTTTTATATCACGTAAAAGTTATAGAAAATTATAGGTGAAACGTTTCTAACAGTATATCAATAATATCGAGCTATCAGTTGTAAATTACGGTTACACGATTAGAAATTGAATATTCAATTCTATTGGGACCAAGATATATTTTTTTCAAATCATTCAAACTTGTCGATCATAATCATCACCCCGCGTTGTGTAGCTCACTCATGAATATTGACAAACACAAAAACGAATTCCATTAAATTTAAACTTTAAATCATCTTGATAACAATCGATTTTATGAAATTCTTTGGGGAGGAGGAGATAAATGAAATTTGTTACAAAAGTTCCATTGGATAGCTCTCGGTTACGATATTAAATTTATGCCATCAAGTGGCATTCAGAGAATGGGCGTTTAACTTAGATTTTCAATCGTGGAATTCAATAACGCTTGAATGTCTAAGCACCCACCTATCTAACAGGAATTTAGTACATCGAGTGCAGGCTCTATTGTTGGAACAACGTTTAGAATAATAGTTTTTTGATCGGACTTGATCTTCTTCAAGTTTTTAGAAGCATTATGATGATCTATCTTACATGTTTGAAATACAGTTTTTGAGGTTTCTTCCTCTAAATGGTGTAAATAGACCCTTAACATATCCGAAAAGCACTTGTTCTCCCCGTCGTTGCGATATTTTTTTTGTTCTAGACCATACCTGGGAATCTTCTAGTTACGGAGAGGGTCAAAGTTCCAACTTTTTCACAAGTTTTTTTTTAAATACATGTTTTTAATGTAAGATTTTTACTTTACACACCTCCACAACCCCCGTACTATTTAATTAATCCATCAGTACAATGCTTTGAGTGCTTTCCATCGAGTACTACCGTAAAACGTGATTTTTCACCCCAAAAAAAAAGTCAATTCCCAGCAATAATTTTTGCGTAAAGTTACAAAGTTTGATGTATAGAATGCTTGGTTGACGGCTATGTGAAGGGTCTGTTTACACCCTGTATATTAACCAGCATACTTTTCCAACCATTGCTTTTCTACGAAGGTATATTAAGAGCTATCATAGTAATTTTATTAATTATTTCAAAGTCAAAACCGTATAATGAACTCCAACGAAGTACAACTTTACAGTGTAAAGTTACAAGAAAATTTAAATTTAACCTTAATAATAGTTCTTAACTTTGTTTAAACGGGTTAAACCGAAAATAACTTGGAAATTGAATATCAATATCCTGGTACGAATGAATAAATTATTTCTTAATACAGATAATGGAAGTAGGTAAGCTTATTAGGGTTGTCAATATCATCCAATGGGATTAACAAAAACCGATCAGTGGCCCCGGATCGGAGGTGCGGTTCCTCAGAAATATCGCGACGGTAATCCGTGGGAGGAGCGCCTATTTTATGAGCACAGATTTTCGACATGTCTCCTTTTATGCTCCGTAAAACTTTTATCCTTCCTTTATGTACTTACGGATTCCGGCCTTTGTAACTCGTACGTATTATGTACGTTTTTATATCGAACAAAAGATATTCATAAGATCGCCCAACTTTCAGGCAGTTTGGTGATCGCTTTCAATAACACCAAATTCTGGTGAGCAGCTGTAATTCTTTTTTATGGTTATGCATCTGTTTGCTCAGATTTTCTCATAGAATAACATAATGTGGAGTACATAAATTTAACACCTTGTTTTTTTATAGTTCCCGAAGCCGAAGTTTAGCATCGGGTCCGAAACTATAAAAAGAACTGGAATACATTCTGGTGTAATATTACAGTATGTTACAAAAACTACTTTTATTTAAGACTCGGATCACCAGATATAAGCCCAGCCAAGTGCGAGAGCTTTACGTCTCATCCCGTGCCCAACAAAGCAAGATCCTTTCTCTATTAAAATGCTTTGTACCAAGTGGCTGAAAATCAACCCGACCGCGCGCTCCTGTGGTAAAGGGGTATAAATATCTATTTATATAGGTTCTTTATACAATCTATGCGCTTTCTGGAACTGGATAGAAGTCACACGCTACAATTTAAACATAACAGAGTGCTTCTAATTCCAGAAGGTTTAGGCAGAGGTGTGTCCACAAGCGCGAGTACAGTATAACACCCACATTTCACCAGTTGTTTTAAAATCCAATGTAAACGCCATTGGGCAAGCCTATTGTCTTTGACTGGGTAGTATCCAGTAGAAGGCCTAGCGAAGGTTCCATACAACTCGATTCCTACCAGTTTCCCTTTGAAAATGGCACAGTCAGTATTTTATAATCAAATTAAAGATACGTACTCCGGCTTACCTCTTAAAAAAATTGACCCTTCGCTACTGGATGGATACAAATATAAGGTGCGAGGTTGTTTCTGAGAAATACCTGATGGAAAACCCCAACAAAACTTTGTCCTACCTGATAATCGAACCCAGGGCTTCATGCTGAGCAGTAGCGCTTAGGAAGAGTAAACCAACAAGGCAGTCAGTACTAAACTAAAAAAATACCATCTTATTTAACCCATGCTAAGTTTTCGCCGCCCGTAGTCTAGGGAAGCCTAGAAAAAGCTGGCGTGACGATTTAGAGGCGATTGTGAGAGATTGGCTGGAGAGAACCGCACGCAGAGAAGAGTGGAAGGATATGGGGGAGGCCTTTGCCCAGCAGTGGGACAATATAGGCTAAGAAAAAAAAACTTTTGCAAGTCAAGAAATACAGGGTTTAAGCAGACCCTTCACATAGCCGTCAACCAAGCATTCTGTACATCAAACTAAGTAACTTTACGCAAAAATTATTGTTGGGAATCGACTTTTTTTTTGGGGTGAAAAATCACGTTTTACGGTTGGACTTAGGACTTAAGACTAGGACATGGAAAGCAATCAAAGCATTGTGCTGGTGGATGGATTGAACAGTACAGGGGTCGTGGAGGTGTGTAAAGTAAAAATCTTACATTAAAAACACGTATTTAAAAAAAAAACTCGTGTAAAAGTTGGAACTTTGACCCCCAATATCTCCGTAACTAGAAGGTTCCGAGGTATGGTCTACAACAAAAAACTGATCGCAAAGACGGGGAGAACAAGTGCCTTTCGGATATGTTAAGGGTCTATTTACACTCTTTATATTCGCATCTCTATGTTATGCCTTGAAAACGAACTCCATCACAATTCAATTTCCCGGAACTAACTCTAACAGGAAATTACAGTAAGTATTCTACTGTACCGCAACCGCAAAGCAGAGCCAACGCAAACCGGACCTGTAAACACGTCTCGATACAACATGGCCGCTTCATTAGGTAGCCGACGCGAAGGCAACGCTGCATGGACAAATTTGAATAGCACCGGTGTATTGTGGCCAAATTAACATCAACATTGTAAACGTGACTGTAGAATTACTGTCCTTTGTGGCCACATTTACCACCGGCCTCTGATTGGATTTACAATTATCATCTTAATGGGTTGTTAAGCTTTTGGTTACTTAAGACGTCAGCAAGCTAAACGCGGGTTGAGAGACGACGGGACCCCAAGACTTGGGTAACATACCATCATCACGCCTGTAGTAACCGAAGGGTTATCCAGTTCCTATGGATTGATCAGGGGGGCACAAAACGTTCAAAGTTTTGGATGTTTCGAGTATAAAAGTACCTACATTACTAAGAAAAGGTTTTTAGTCCCTCCAAACTATGCCACATTTGCTGCTATTTCTGTCTTTTTTTTAATTTTGTCTTTCCTCTTTTATCCAGCACTCGTTGCATGAACACCGTAGAAACGGCTTTTGTCGACGGAAGAATCGACAAAATGACAGATATCTTTTCTTGATCTGTCATTTTTTCTATGCTTCCGACGACAAAAACCGTATCTACGGTGGTCATACTACGCGTGCTGATCATTCTTCAATTCTACTTGCTGTTTTTATTTTAAAACCAGTTAAAAGTGTATAGTGAAGCAGGCTATTTCATTACGTACAAACAAATTGATTTGCACAGCAAACTGTTGGCTTCCAACCGTTTTACTGACGGCTTGTGTAAATTACAACAGGCAGTATTATAAACGAACTATACGAATGGGAACCGAAGAGCGATTTAATTCTGCAATCCAGTTTGTAGTTCCTGATGTTTATTTTTAATGTTTAATGTAAAAATTGTTTTATGTAGGAATAATATGTGTAGTAATGGGGTTTGTTAAATTGAGTATAGAAATATTTATAAATAGTTACCTAATATATAAAGCTGGAAGCTATTTTTTATGTATGTGTTTCGGGTGACAGGGAGGGCGACCGTACACGTCAATCAAACAAGCGAGTCAATTGCACACTGTTTATTCGCAAGAGGGCGCGCGTGGGGGATGGCGCGCGGGTGCCCGCTGCCGCACACATACATGCGTTACTTATACAGACATAACACTATTAAACTAATGTTATATAATTATAATTTTATTCTGTTTGTTTTCTAATGTAGTATCCATTAATTTTATAAACTGCATGAAACTAAGCCGAGTTATAAACCAAATCAAAGAACTGTGATCGTACTGACCCGCACTGAACCACGCCTGTTTATGACCCCGCGTCCTCACCAAAGCAATCGGTCTGCGAATACGCGGCCAAGCCTTCGAATTCACCTAGCTAAATGAACTAGACGGAGGCGTGTTAGCGCGACAATTGATTTGGTTAGGAAGCGGCCTGATGTATATGTTCAGGGTCACTTCAAGGCTCAAGATTAAAACTACATTGAAATTTTAACCAGTTCTCTTATATTAACAAATGAACTTTTTATATCACAAACATTCAGAAATACACAACTGGAGATATTCTACAAAAGTTTCTAAAATATCTACGGTTCGATATTTCTAGTTCATCTCCTACAAATAGGCTATTCCGAGCAGCTTTAACAATCGGATCACTGACGCCTGACCGATTGATTGAATTTTAAACAGGCAGCCACATTTATACCTAATGGAAACAGCATGCATAGGAATTTAAATGTAGCTATTTTGTCGTGGTCATTATAAACATCATCATCATCATAAACAGTTGCACGCTGTGTAAAGCCAAACTTTCTAACTTCACACACAATCATTTGCAACCAGATCCTGACTTCAAACTCAATAATTTAATTAATTGATTAAATGTTATGAGGAAATACCTATTCACTACCTACACAGGCTTATTTTCATGCTGAACTTTACTAAGGAGATCACAGAGCACGTTGACACCTCGGCGGCCGCTAATAGAGGCGGCCTTGATAACACTTTTCAAAACAAACTAAGCGTGTCACAGATGAAAATGATTAAGGTAAAGAAACTGAAGGCTTTGAAAGTGGTCCGTGACATAAGTTATGCTTATAGGGCTATACAAAGCCGCCAAATGTAACAACATATAATGGCAACTGAGCGCTTTGGTGTCGTGACCATAACACACTTTCGGCTCAACGAATTTTAATAGTAGGTATTGCCTTCTCTAGACGATGGTGGCGCGGCGATATCGCATCGTTGAGAAGTTGGAGCATAATCAGCCTGTAATGATCCAATTGTTGGGACACAGACCTCCTCTTTGTGTAAGGTACTGGGCCATAATTCAACATGCGGGCCCAGTGTGAGGTGGTAGGACCTGTCACATAAATGATGTAGAAAAACCCAAACGACACGTGTTCTCCCGGTTATTGTGATCAGTTTTTCGTTCTGGACCATACCTGGGAAATTTCTAGTTGCGGAAATATTGGTGGTCAAAGATCCAACTTGTTCACAATTTTTTTTAAAACTGGTTTTGATTTTGATAACTTCACGTTAAATTCCTCCATGACCCCGGTACTATTAAATGCATCCATCAGCATAATGTTTATTGAGTCCTACCGTAAACCATGATTTTTCAATCCAAAAAAAAGTTGTTTCCCAGCAATAATTTTTGCGTACAGTTACTCAGTTTGATGTACAGGAAGCTTGGTTGACGGCTTCGTGAAGGGTGTGTTTACACCTTATATGTCTTCGAATTGTTCGTTTCCTCACGATGTCTTACTTCACCGTTTTGTAAGCAGTGTTAATGAAGTGAAGCCTCTGTCTGTGTTTAAACTCAAAACCTAAGACGCGAAAGCCGGGGATATAACCACTAGGCCACCACAGGAGATGCAGCGTTTTACGAAAAATACTTCGAAAGTTTTCTAGAAGGCAAACAAAAAGTGTTTGAAAATAAAATGTTTTTCTTTTAGATCGTCTGCCCTCATCTTACCGATCATCCTGTTTCCTGTAACTAATTAAGAAAAGGTCAACAGCATGGTGTTAACCAAGTAAGTGATACTATATAAAGGTACATCCCATTGTCTATTGAATAAATAGACTCTATTCACAATGCTCGGTCAATAACCTCTTGCTCGGTCAATAACCTCGGAAAATTCTCGTCCCCATTTTTGTATCTCATTTTGGATTGTCCATGTCAGAAACGTACGTTCATCTCACTTGACATAAGTAATTCTGAAACCTTTTTAATTACCGACCTCCGCGATTTAATACGATCCTAAATTGTATTATAAAATGTCAGTTAAAAAGTTTAAGTATAAAAGGATTACAGCTATCTGACACGATTTATTGTGTGGAAAAAGGTTGTACTTAATTTCCTCGTTTTTTCTGTATCACTGCTATGTTGCTGCGCTGAGCTGTTGGATATTTCATCTCAGAAGAACGCCGAACATCGTCTGCCTAGCCTTTTCCGGGTCGGCTTCCAGTCTAACCGGATGCAGCTGAATACCAGTATTTTACATGGAGCGATTGCCTATCTGACCTCCACAACCCAGTTAGTACTGGTTAATACCATACCCTTTTTTAAGACGGTAGTCAGACTTTCGGGTCACTGACTACCTGTAACGACTGTCAAAGATCTACAAATGACAGCCGGGACCAACGGCTTAACGTGCTTTCCGAGGCACGAAGAAAACACGGTATGAAATGGGTGGTCACCCATCCACGGACCAACCTAGGCAAGCGCGGCTTAACCTAAAGATCGACCCGAGCGGCTGTTATTATTTAGCCACGAGCTCCACCGAAGAACGCCGAACATTCTCAATATAACTAACAGCTATAACTTAGTCGCAACTATTTGTTTCCCCACCTCGCGACAAATATAACATACGCTACGGAAATATTCCCAACTATGTCACCATTAACATCTCCACAGGTGAGGAAAGGCGTGTACATGGACTGAATATATTTAAAGCATTGCCACAGTTAATGGCATGTCATTAGGTGTAAGTGCCGTACCGTGTATCCACACTACTCTGAATGAATGGTCAAATGCGACACACGGCACGAAAAAGGGAATTCTCCGATTCTTGTTTTCAGTTGCATTTGTTGTTACCTAGCTTTTTTGGGGATTGGAGAAAATCGAGTAGAAAACGTAGAATTCGAACCGTTGCTATGTATTATATTCGTATAAGAATAATACACGGTGGAAGGGGCTCCGACTTCTGAACCCTCTGATAGAATATTTTCATCGCTAATTTAAAAAAATATCTAACGTTCCATACATTTTGACGGTGTAAGTATTGCATTTTTGTAGGAAACAGCTGTTTTTTTTTAATTACCGATGAAAATTGTCTATGTTCAGAATTATATTGTATTGGATACGTGGTAAGCGTTTGTGCGTCGGTGTACCTTTCATCCTGTAAATGTGGCGTAAAACAGAACTGAAAATAAGAAATCAATTGTTTTTTGTTCTGTTCTAGACCGCAGGCGGTCCTTTCCGTTATATTACCATCTTCCGACCGTACCCTAATAACAACAAACAACAAAAATCTAGTTTGCCTAAGGGTCGCTGAGGTCGTGTGAAGGTCAGACGGAATTCATTCGGCCACAAGCGATTGGAGCGAAGAAAATTGAATAAATAGGAATGAGAAAGTATATAAGCTAACTTAAAGAAAGTAGCATCGTGGCAATGGGGCAAAAGGAAGATAAACTTATACACCGTGGCTTTTTAGTCGTCTTAAAACAGCAACCCACTTCATGTATCCAATGACTACTAAACATTCATAAAAAAAATAGTATTTTTGAGATTTTAATAATTTAAAAATAAAAATATTATTCAGTATTATGATGCAAGACGTAGATAAAACACCCTGTTGCGAGCGATGATCTACTGGATTCGGGAGCTGGGTAGGTATGTTCTCCCGTTTGACACGTAATTACATGATTAACAGGATGTTTCATAATTTTATTCTAATGTATTATTTATTTTTCATTGTACCTATTACAGTAGGTAAAAAAAAAAACGTGCCTAGAGCTATTTTATGTCGGGTACATTGAATGGACCACTTTTGTAAGACGACTAAAAAGTCACGGTGTATACTACTTACAAACAATTTTGACAGCTGAAAATATAACAGCGCTAAAGTAGCATATCTTAATGAAATGCATAGCGTGCCACATACTATCTTTAACAAAACTCCGTGAAAAGAAACAACGAAAACAAAATGGTTCTGTGGTGATACACGCAAACGTAAAACATAGATTACAACAGCCATTCCAAGTTAATCGCTAAAACGCTGTTAGTTCGTTAAACTGCTAATCGGCCCACAAAATTAGGTAACATAATAAATGTCTCTCGTAATTGCACGCGTTAGCCGGATCGCCTCGAACTGGTCGCAGAATCAGTACCGGCGTAGAATATATTAGAATGTAGGACCTCTATAATTACTAAACTAAATGAGGTTTCAGAAACTTTGTCCCCTGTGATTATGGGTCGATGGGGAAAGGACGCCAAAATATTTTGGCCAAAAGTAACAGTAACAACCTATGACACAGTTTCATTTGGCTAAATAATAACAGCCGCTCGGATCGATCTTTAGGTTAAGCCATTGCTTGCCTCGGTTGGTCTGTGGATGGGTGACCACCCATTACAAACCGAGTTTCCTCCGTGCCTCGGAAAGCACGGTAAGCCGTTGGTCCCGGCTGTCATTTATAGAACTTTGACAGTCGTTACAGGTAGGTGGTGGCCCAAAAAGTTTGACAACCAGTCTTACCAAGGGGTTTCGTATTACCTATATAGTACTAACTGGGTTGTGGAGGTCAGATAGGCAGTCGCTCCATGTAAAATACTGGTATTCAGCTGCATTCGGTTAGACTGGAAGCCGACTCTAACATAGTTGGGAAAAGGCTAGGCAGATGTTGACACAGTTTCATTTGATAACTATGACATTTTAGACGAATACAAACAACAGTCCTGGGTTCGATTCCCGGGTCGGGCCAATTGTTATTGGGTTTTTCAGGAATTACTCAGTACCAGTCACGGCGTCTGGATGTGTGCCCGATTGATGGCAATAGGCTCACATACATTGGACTTAACAAAAATAACTGGCGAAATGTGAGTGTACTGTTTGGTACGTATTTGCCTAAGCCTTCGTGGATAAAAAACCACAGTGAAATAAAGAACTCATGGAACATAGCTTAGTTATTTCTAAACTAGGCGACTTTTATTCGAATCGTTTTAGATTGTCCTCTAAAAGTGCTGGCAGTCCAGTTTTATAAAATGGTAACGTTTTAGGTCAACAACCTAAACATAGAACCTAAACATAGGTCTGCTGGAAGAGATTTCTAATGAAATAAGCAGTACCTTTGTGCTCTTCTATCATATAATGTAATGTCTTATTAAGTATTTTGTGTGTACATAAATAAATAAATAGAATTAGCACGGCACGGTTAGCGCAGTGGTTGAGCAATTGGCTGCTGTGCTGCGTGTTGCGGGATCGATTCGATCGAGTTTGTATATGTGAGTTTAAATGTTTGCCATGATACAGCTAGGGTAAAATCCTAGTGTGTGGGGCAACGTTGTTTCTTTTAAAAATAATAAAAAAGAAGAAGGCCAATGAAAACATGAAAGGATTGTGTGAGGAATGGTATAAAAGAGAAAGGAGTAAACGATGCCGTGACCTCTGACAGGGGAGAATGGAAGAAGAAAACGTGTTGCGCCGACCCCAAATAAAATGGGACAAGGGCAGGAAAATTATGATAAATAAAAATAACACTAATGATAATCTCGTTAAGAAAGATAAGCAAATCAAGTATCTTGACTTGGCTCGCGAGGTTGTCGACATGTGGGATGTGAACTCGGCAATCATTGTGCTGATAGTTGTATCAGCCCATGGCTTAATTACCAAGAGCCTCGATCAATACCTGAGGAGGCTCTCGTTAGGCAGCTGGATCAAGGGCTTGATTCAGAAAGCGGTACTCCTGGACACGGGTCGTATTGTTAGGAGGATCCTCTCTCTGGAGCCCTGACCGTCGGTAGCTTGGACCCTGTTCCCGATACCGGTGGGCTACAATTTTTATATTTTTAAATGTCTTTTAAATTGTTTTTCTTTATTTAAAATGTAAATAATTTGTAAAAATATAAATAAAGGAAATAATAATCTCATTCTTCAAAAAACGAAACACAGTGACACAGTTTCCCTTTTCAGATGTCCAATTCAGGAAATATTATTCCATAACAGTCGCCCTTAAGGAAATAGCAGTCATTTGTATCGGACTAAAAATAACAGCAGCCGTGTCAATATGATTCGATGCCAATATTTTACGAATGTCGTCAAAGGAATAGCGAGATATTGTAGCAGATGATTGTGCGACGAAGTGCTTTCGACTATTACGTGAAGCGTTGCTGCATTAGGCAGGCAGTGGAGTGTGTGCGGACCATTATTAAGACTTGCGCGTGAGGTCATTGCTCTCTTGACAAAGATATTTGCTTTACTTAGCTTTCTCGCTTAGGGCTGGATAAAGTTCTGCTAAAGGACCTTGGGACGCCCCCATCTGTTGAGCTTAGTAACGAAAGGAGCTGGTTCAGATTAGATGTTGAAGACGTAAAACCATTTGTTGTGGCGTAACTTGGGAGAAACTGATGTCCAGCAATGGACTGCGAAAGACTGATTTTGCTTAACATAACATCACACCTGTAATCCCCGAAGGGTTAGGCATAGGTGTACCTAATAGTACACCCACATTTCACCACTTCTATTATTAAGTCCCATGTTATAGGGAGCGAGCCTATTGCCATCAACCGGGCACATATCCAGATTCCGCGGCTGCTACTGAGAAATTTCTGATGGATAAACCTAATAACACTTTGCCCCACTCGGGAATCGAACCCATTACCTCATGCTCAGCAGTCGCGCTTGCGACCACTGGACCAACGAGACAGTCTGATTTTATTACAAAAAAACAAGTGAAAGCTTTCAGATGTTTCTATTATATTTTTGCCTTTGACTGCCAAGCAATCAACTAAACATACGACACTTCATTGCGTAAGCAATTATGTAATATAATTGTCCTGCACAAGTTAAGCCGTGCTTGCTTTGGTTGGTCTGTGAATGGGTGACCACCCATTACATACCGAGTTTTCTCCGTGCCTCGGAAAGCACGTTAAGCCGTTGGTCCCGGCTGTTATTTGTAGATCTTTGACAGGCTTTACAGGGAGTCAGTGGCCCAAAAAGTCTGACAACCAGTCTTACCAAGGGGTATCGTATTACCTAGTACTAACTGGGTTGTGGAGGTCAGATAGGCAGTCGCTCCAGATATTCAGCTGCATCCGGTTAGACTGGAAGCCGACCCTAACATAGTTGGGAAAAGGCTAGGCAGATCATGAACTAACCCCCTCATAGGCCAGTTACTGCTTTGTTATCCACGTTCCATAACAATTACAACTACTTATCAAGTCCGTAATGACCTGATGCTCATTTCTCCACGCGACCGATATTAATCGACAAATTGAATTGCTTTAACAGAATAACGTCCAGCAAAAATATTGAATCACCGATGCAACTGCTGAATCGCAAATTGTTTATGGTAATGTACGATGCTACGATACGTGAAATATTCAGGTTTTATTAGCGGCCGCCGGCGACGCTGAATGTTCGGTAATGACGCAGAATGACGCTATTACGCGTCTGGTAGGTACGCGAATGCGAATGCAGTGACGAAAAACATCGCCTTTATAAACTTCATATCTCTTTGCGCGAATGAGGTCAACAATTAATTTTACGATAATCGATGTGTAGCTAGGATATATTATATGTATGCTTTCTCGATACTGCTTTTCAAGTTTTTTTCGATATATTTTGCTCACAGCTTCATACTTTTATGTTCCTGCAGAATAAGCTAGATGCGAATACAATCGCGAATGCATCATTAGCTTGATTGTTCTCCCGCAAGGTGTTTTTTTGGCAAAAGGTTTTACAAGCTATTTGTCAGGGACTGCTTTTGAGCTCATGCTCATTAGCAAGCGTACTGTTTCTCCGTTCATAATGCAACATGTTTCAGAATATGGCGGTGTGTTTTTATTGGACTCTGCCACAGTATAACCATATACAGTGCGATATCGCTCTTTGATGTCGGGCGATACCGCCGCGGCGCGGCGGCGTAGGTATTTACACTGTCGCACGCAGATGTACGTACAAGGGTTGTCACAAAATAGAAAAAGATTAATAAATATAGTTAATGTTAAGTAATCATTTATTTACAAGTACAAGTTAGCGGCTTACAAGTACAAGTTAGCGGAGTCTCCTAATACAGGCTTTTTCTTTGCTTAAAAGGAGGCTCCAATCATCAACTTGTTGTTCTGATTTTGGTTATGAAATAAACAATTTTTTAATTATTTTTTTTAATTTTGCAAGTACACATTTGCATGTGTTGCACTGACAAACTGCCCTCAACGTTTGAGCACGCCCCCGACTCCCCGCGAGTTCTCCTCGGTTGCTTTATGCAAGTACATTCGTTGACTCACTGTATGATCTTTACACTATGACTCTGCTTTGTTATTTCCAGCTAAGTTTCAACCGATTTCAAAGAAGCATATTTGTACGTGACGTAGATTCTTGTGAACACTACATAAAATACATCGTTCTAACTATAAGCACAAATAAAGTCGTGTAGGTAAGGTATTTTTACAAAGGTTAAAACAACACGAATTCATATTAGATATCTATTTACCTCCCCGCTTAAAAGTTAACAAGAAATCTAAATAAACTTAAAGCAAAATATCAGGTCGTACCTACATATACTCGCACCTACCTACGGATTACCCGGGTCAAAATGCCAAACATAGGAAAATCGTGGCTCCACCTTAAATAAGGCTTCACTCTGTATTTCGTAGGTAATGGTGCGTAAATACAAACACTTCTCAGCCGGAAATTGAACCCAACACCCACATGTATAACTAGCTAGTGCTTTGAGTTACACTATATCTGTACGTACCTACATACCCACTTATATCTCGGTATTGAGTGGTTGCGTACGTGTGTGATACACGTACGGTAACTACAGTGAGAATTACGAAAGAAATACCCTGATATATTTTCGTACGTAAGAACGATTAAAGTAATGGGAGAATTTTAGTAACACCATTTACTACAGTTACAAGATATTTTATTATTGATAACAACTCAAATTTTATAATAACATACATGACATAAAACTTAAAATCACACCTGTATTTACCCCAGAGGCTTAGGCAGACGTGTACCTATTTGATTAAAAAACTTGTGAAAAAGTTGGAATTTTGACCCCCAATATCTCCGTAACTAGAAATTCCCGGGTATGATCCAGAAAAAAAAATCGCAATGCCGGAGAGAGCCTTTCGGCTTCGGCAAGGGTATTTTACACCCGTTAGAAACTATGTACGCCCCACATTTCGGCAGTTCTATGTAAGAGGGCAGAAATCCAGTCACTGCTGCTGCTTTTGAGAAATTCCTGATTGACAAATCTTGTAAAAATAAAAGTAATATTCCAAAACATGATCTTCTTCGCGTAGATGATTCCCTTATTTATTATTTATTTATTTATTAACACTTCCCCTATTCCCTTAGTTATTAAATTAAATTTGTTTTGACCAGAACTCAGCCATTGACGGCATTGGTAGTGGCTTCGGACAGGTCCCTTAAATGGCAGGTGGAGTTGCACAAAGAACAGGTCAGGAGGTGGGCCATGGTTTGGGATTCAACTCCACAGTGGCACTCTGCTTCTTTGTTATACCCCCACCGGACCAAGTTGTACCAGCAGCGGCTCACCCGCCTTCGAAGTCGGTTTAAAGTCTTCCAGGTGGGCCATGGCAGTTGGTGACCTGCTGAGAGCTTTTCTGCAGGCTCACGGTCCCTCCTAAAACATGTTGCCTCATGAAAATAATTTAAAAAAAATATGTAAAACATAAGACCTTTATTGTAATACCTCTGTTCACAAATAAAGATTGATTGATTGATATATTCAACACTCAATACTCAAGTCTTTATATAAGTTCTAATTTTGGCGTACATACCTACTTACTATCCACTGTTACTCAATTGTGAGTAACTAGCTCAATAATCTATGAAAAGTTTATATTTGTAAACTACCTGCAAAGTAACGTGCAATCCAAGATCACAAAAGCAAACAACTTGCTAAGAAAAGCTGTAAAGTTGTAAACAAGCACTAAGTTAGTAAGAC
Organism: Noctua comes; assembly: GCA_963082995.1. NCBI lineage: Eukaryota > Metazoa > Arthropoda > Insecta > Lepidoptera > Noctuidae > Noctua > Noctua comes. The sequence continues at coordinate 7,859,247 of OY720280.1, read as the reverse complement.
TTGCTTGACTGATCTTACAAACTCGCTGTTATTAGCAGGAGTATTAGAAAATGTTATCTCACGCAAACAATATTAGGTACATAATTTAAAAATCTTATCTTTATTGGCTTATTTATGGGATGAACATAAAGTTAACTCGGTTATTTTTATGACTCGATTAAATCGTAACGTAAAGCGCAAGCGCGCGATAATCTACGTCAGCAGCATTCGCATCTAGACTGCATATCCTTGCTTCATACCTCGCTTCGGTAATCGTTTGAACGTCGTTTCTCCATCGTAACTGTATCACAGCTACAAATGTTCACATTTATGCGGTAAGGATGGAAAGATTTGTTGAAAATCTATCTGAAATGTTTTAGCAGGCTTTGAGATGGATTTTTATCCATGTTTTCATTCAGCTTTTGCAATTTGCAGGTCCGTTCAAGTATTACGTAAGCACTATGGAGGGGTGGGGGGGGTCTTTGTTTTGCTTATTTTGGATGACATGGGGGGTAGGGGAGTCTAGATGATGATTACGTCATCGGTAGTTATTTACTTTTTTGCCAAAAATTTAAAATAACTTTATTATGTTCGTAAGATTATAATATTTTTCTCCCTTACTCTATGTTGAATACTGTATCAGTAAAATCTAATCTCTATCCTAAATCTATTTTCTTATTATTTTAAATTATAATTATATCATTATAATTATAATTAAAAAAATATATATTTCTAATTGAAAAATGTTTACGTAAGCATGGGGGGAGGGGGAGCTGTGCTTACTATTGCTGACAAGGGGGATATTATTACAATTATATACCCCCCGGTATATAATTGTAATAATATCTGCTTACGTAATATTTGAACGGCCCCATTTCATGGCGGTTCCGCCTTAAATAAGTTTACTTGTGTTAATTATAAACATAGTTAGACAGGATATTTAAATGAACTATGAACTTTATTAACTTCCCACGCTTAAAAGTTTTTGATGAACAATTCTATTGTGGTTATCAAAGCTTCCACAATTATCCCTCTTTAACTGCTTAGCTACGAGTTACAGGCGTATTTAGTAACAGTAACTGCATAGACTGCATAGAAAAAGAAAAGAATTTTATTAAAGCATGCAATCATCACATATCACATACATCATTCGCCGCCTCCGCCCGACCGCGCGGACGAGTGGTGTGTGTTAGGCATCAACGGATTTCATAGAAGCCAATTATTTATGTATCATTTATTTCAGTCTACAATGGCCCATATATACATAATATATATACCTTATCAACTAATATACATAAAATAAATACAGACTTGTGTTAATATATAAGGCTTAAGACTATGTTAGTAGCGCTTCACTTGTTCACATTTCACTTGTGCTGGCCAGCAAAGCGACTTTAGCTCCGCTTCACTCCCGCGCGAACGAGCGGTGTCGTGTCATAACCAGCTTACGATATATTCTACCGAAATAAGAACCCCCTTCTCCTTTAAAGTCGGTAAAGTGTATCGTATCAGCGCAAGGCGTAATTGGCAGGCGCCTCGCGTCTTTCTATATTTATCAGCATCAGCACGCCATTAGGTGGAAGGTGATACGTCAATAGCATCGTATCTCTTGCCTTTCTTCGGCGAAGTTTAACGCAATAAAATTCCTTTTATGTCACCGAGATTCAAGGGGCTAACATGTTTTTAAAATGAGATGCTTTTTTTTAAGTTTATAACAAATACACTATTTTAAAATGTACAGTACATACCTCCTGATAGTAGCTTTCTGGTAGATTGATGGTCCTTTTTGCAAATGTAGAACTGATTGATTCATCAACTAATTCGAGTAAGTATGAAATATGGAAATAGAAGAAGAAATCATATCACTGCGATTTTATTAAAAAAGCTCATAAATAATGCTCAATAAGTATTTTTTCCAAACCTTTGGGTTATTTTAACATCATAATTTTAAATCTAAAAGTCACTTTTATGAATTTACTGTGGTCAACTAATCACCAACATTATACAACTATTTATTAACCGATTAGTGAATGATCAATTAAAATATATCGATACCAACAATCCTATCAAACTATCAACATATAGGATGTAGACTGGGCAATTATTGAGTCGATAATCGTTACGGGCAATGGCCTAATAACCTTAGAACTTCGATAAACACGCCGAGAAGCTCTCGTTAGACGGCTGGGCTATGATCTGATAGAGAAAAGAGCTCCTCGACACGGCTTCCAGATATACGAATATATTTATATTCGTTGTAATCATCATCTGCCTAGTGACTGCCCCATTTAACGTCGTACGCATAGCAGTTACCTCACTGTCGTTCAACATTTAGTCTGATTTAGTCCTGGTACGGCGTAAGCAACATCGGGCGCGTTCAGTACTTGGATGGGTGACCGCCTGGTAACACCGCGTGATGTTGGCTTTTTGCCGTCTTTTCTAGTCTTATACCCAACTATGTTGGGGTCGGCTTCACGTCTAACCAGATGCATCTGAATACCAGTATTTAACATGGAGCGCCTACCTATCTGACCTCCTTAACCCAGTTGGAACTGAGTAAGTCTCCCCTTGGTGACTGGTTGTCAGACTTTCGGGCCACTGACTACCTGTTACGAGTTTACGGCTGTCAAATATCTAGAATTGACAGCCGGGACCAACGGCTTAACGTGCTTTCCGAGGCATGGAGGAAACTCGGTATGTCACCCATCCACGGACCAACCCAGGCAAGCGCGGCTTAACCTGAAGATCGATCCAAGCGGCTGTTATTTAGCCACGAGCTCTATAAAGTTGTAATACTAGAGAGTATTTTTATGAGTCTAGGAAGACTCATAAATAAAGCCAGCATCCCGCCATTATTCAATACAATGGTTTGTTGTTGAATGTTTGTTACTCAAATGTACATGAACTGATGAACGGATTTGAATTCAGTGAAACTTTGGTATTTTGAAGGCCAATTTATACTAGCAATTGCCCGGAGACCTTGATGCACCCGAACTTCTGAGAGCCAAATTAGACACAGATAGACCATAGACTTACTCACGACTTTTCCCATTATCATCATCATTTCAGCCGAAAGACGTCCACTGTACGAGCAACGCTGTACATTCCACCAACTTGCCCCACTTTCCATGCAACGTTGCAGATTGTTTAAGTCAACATTATTACTTGATAACATGTTATTTTTAGTAGCAATTAAACCTTTATATCAATCGGTTGTCTACTCAATCAACATAACATCCCGATACTCAACATCAACATAACATTTTCACTGTTGGGAGTTACGCCCCAACATTTGGTCCTTCGAGCAATTTAGTGTTGTGTGGCTTATATCTTTTACGGTCGCGAATCGGTTGGTCTGGTCTCTCACAAGCGAGTCGCCCCAGTAACCAATTGAGAAAGCGCATATCGTAGAAGAGAAAGGTTGCACAATACCAAGAACCACGAGTGTGGAGCAACAGCCGACGCTCGGAACAGAAGAGTTCATCTTGAAGCCAACAAAAACAAAAAACAACATGTCGTCAGCTGATTTATTCCAGAATCAGAACGAACTCTACGACAGCATAAAGAAGATCGGAATAAATATCAAGAAAGATGGTTGGGACAGGAAAAACCCCGACTATTTCAAACGCCGTAAGGCAATGTTGGAAAACTTATGGTCGGATTATCAATTCAATCATGACCGCCTGTCTACGGAACAAGATGCAAGTCATCCCTACTTTACGAGTGACTCCTATAATCAAACGCTGCAGTGCTACAATGAAGTAAAGGAGCTTATTCTTCAACAACACCAACAACTCACGACTCTCGCTCGTTCTTCAAGGGAGCAGTCGCTACAAACAAAAATATTGGGAGGTGCCAACCAACAAACAGGGGAAGGTACCTCAGATCAGGCAAGACAGGAACAAGAAGCCTTCAAGAGTGAGGTGGCAGAACAAGACAGGGATACCAACCAAGGTAAACAAAACAGAGAACCATCACCTCCTCCTACTCGGCAAGAAAAACAAAACACTGCGAAAAAGGATACGGGATCCAATAGCAAGCTGGACGACATGATGCGCAAACAGACGGCAAACTTCAAAGCCTTCATGAGAGCAGTCGCGAACATACACGTGGAGTTTCTATCTGAAAAATGGGAATTTCAGGACGCTCTGCAAACACTCCAAACGCGCTGGTCTGCAATTGACAACCTTCACTGGGAGATAGAGTGCGAAACCAACGGAGAGAAGATGATAGTGTACGAAGAACGCTACACCAGGTATGAAAACCAGTTCCATGAACTGAAAAAGGCTTTGAATACCAAAATGTGGTCCGGTGCTCATCGTGAGAAATCAACACCAAAATTAGAGATACCGGTATTCAACGGTAACTACAACCAGTGGACCCCGTTTAAAGACCTTTTCACAGAAGCAATACACAACAACAATTCCCTTTCATCTGCTCAGAAGATGCAGTTTCTGAAGAGTAAGGTGCAAGGAGAAGCAGAACGCTTGATTCAACACCTACGGATAAGTTCAGATAACTACCTCGTGTGTTGGGATATCCTCAATCACCGATATAATAATGAAAAACTTATCTTTACATCGCACATCAACATGATTTTCAATCTGCCAAACATGCAACAACAGTCAGTAGCCCAAATAAAGAAGATCCATGACGTCAGCATAGAATGCTTACATGCGATAAAGAATTTAGGAGTGAATGTCGACACTTGGGATCCGATTCTTGTACATGTATTATCACAGAAATTAGACGCAGACACACATTCAGAATACAACGACTCGCTGAAGAATTGCCGAAAGCTGCCAATACTGAAAGATCTGCTAGATTTCCTAGAAGCGAAGTTTACATCGTTGGAAGCATCGCGCCGCAAACAAGAAAACAATCAAAAACCAAATACGTCAGCGAGTCAACATCAAAATTCTTCGTACTCTAAAAAACAATACAACAGTAATCAAGCAACTAGCAACAAGAAAATTACGAAATCGTTCCATGCGTCAACATTTCGCTGCCCTCTTTGCGATGACGAACATGGAATGTACAATTGTGCAAAGTTTTTAGAAATGCCTAATCACTTAAAACTTAGCACAGTAAATAAAATGAACCTTTGCGTAAATTGCCTGTTCAGCCATAACGGAAAAACATGTACATCAGCTCACCGATGTCGCAAGTGCGCGGGTCAACATAACACATTGATACACGATGCATGTATTAAGAACAAACCAGAACAACAATCTAATTCTTCCCATGTATCAAAGAATGATGATGCTTCGGAGATACTATTAGCAACCGCTGTAGTAAACATAGAAACAGCTGATGGGACCCAAATCAAATTGCGAGCCCTCATCGATCAAGGGTCACAGATATCTTTGATCACGGAACATGCTGCTCAACTTCTCGGTGTCAAGCGCGAAAGATGCAAAGGAGTCATCTTTGGAGTTGGACAGAAAGAAAACCACTGCAAAGGAATGACAACAATTACTTGCAGTTCTGTCTACAACGACTTCAAGTTCCAAACGTCTGCCTTCATTATGAACAATTTGATTAAGAACCTGCCAAATAAGACCTTCGCAAAACCATCTTGGTCCCACATACAGAACATCCATCTAGCAGATCCAGACTTCCATAACAGCCGTCAGGTGGATTTACTACTTGGAGCAGACATTTATTCGCAAATCATGCTAGGAGGAATAATAAAAGGCGATGACGTCACTCAACCTATCGCACAACAAACCTACCTAGGCTGGCTTTTATGCGGCAATGTCAAAACTTTTCACTGTAATGTGGTCATCAACAATCTGGAAGATATCAAACAGTTCTGGGAAACCGAAGACATCACGGATCAATCCAACCTATCAGTAGAAAATGAAACATGCATTGAATACTACACCAATACTACTCAACGCTTGGAGAGTGGGAAATATGAAGTCCGACTGCCAATGAAGAATGAACTTGAGAGCAGACTGGGGTCGTCCAAGCCAATGGCTATCGCCCAATTCAAAACTTTAGAAAGAAAGTTGAAAAAACAAATACATTTGGCAAAGGCCTATAAAGACTTCATGGCTGAATATATTGATCTAGGTCATATGAAGCAATCAACAGTTAGTAACAAAACACTCGAGTGTTACTTACCTCACCACGGCGTGCAACGCGCTGAATCAACAACAACAAAGTACAGAGTGGTGTTCAATGCGTCAGCAAAAACATCAACAGGATGCAGTTTGAACGACCTCATGTACAAAGGCCCTAATCTTCAACAGGACCTACAAACATTATTGATGAAATGGAGGCAATACAAATATGCGTTTACAGCGGACATTGAGAAGATGTTTCGTGCTATTTGGGTTGCCCCTGCAGACCAACAACTGCAACAAATAGTATGGCGGGAGTCGTTGGAACAACCTATCCGCTCATATCAACTAACAACCGTAACATACGGTACCAAGGCAGCGCCGTTCCTAGCTATGATGACACTCAGGAGATTGGCGACAGATGAACGTGAACAGTTCCCGGAGGCGTCAAGGGTGTTGGAAGAATCATTCTACATGGATGACCTCGTTCATGGGACACATACAATAGAAAAAGGAAAAAAATTGATTTCTGATCTGAAACAATTATTAAAAAGTGGAGGGTTTAACCTTCGAAAATGGTCAGCAAACAATCAAGAACTTTTGGAAGATATCTCCGAACAACACAATGATAAGATTGTCTTCAACTTTAGAACGGAGAATACACTAAAAACGTTAGGCTTGTGCTGGAACTCAAAAGAGGATAAATTCACCTTTCAATGCACAATTTCGAACGTGAACAAGAAACAGACCAAACGCAGCCTACTAGCCGAAATATCTAAACTATTTGACCCACTCGGCTGGCTGGCTCCCGTGTCAACAAAATTGAAATTATTATTTCAAAAACTGTGGGATGGAAACTTACAATGGGACGACGAAGTGTCCGACAACATACATGCGGAGTGGTGCAAGATACAAGCGGACGTGAGGGCGATAAACTCTTGCGAAATACCTAGATGGCTACAGTGTGGCGAAAAACAGACAATGGAGCTACATGGATTCAGTGACGCCTCTCTGGATGCTTATGCATGTGTCATCTACGCACGGGTCCACTCATCAACAATACTTGTAGCCGCGAAGTCAAAGATTGTACCACACCGAAAAACAACAACATTGCCTAGACTGGAATTGAACGGAGCGCACCTTCTATCACAACTAATGCGCAAAGTCAAACAGTCATTGAATCAATATGAAGTACACGTCTACGGCTGGACAGATTCCATGGTGGTCCTGGGTTGGTTACAAGGAGACCCATCTCGCTGGAAAGCATACGTGGAAAACAGAGTACGAAGCATTACTGACGTCATACCACGATTGTCGTGGAACTACGTCAAAACAAAGGAAAATCCCGCAGACGCCGCAAGCAGAGGCCAATACGCTAGTCAGCTGAAAGAAAACCAACTGTGGTGGCAAGGGCCCACATGGCTACCATCGCTTAAATCAAAGAACATAGAAAAATATAATTATAGCACAGACCAAGAAGAAAAAACAGTCTGTAAACAAGCCAATGTATCCCAACACAACATAGAAAATCCGAGCATTGTGGAAACATTATTGCAAAATCACAGCTCCATTGAACATATTATTCGCATTGTCGCATGGATACTCAGACCATTGAACCCGAAACGGCGACAACTGCCGAGATACCTGACGTTGCACGAATTGGATAACGCAACGAAGGTGCTCGTAAAACAAACACAGCAAAAATCATTTGACACAGATTTTTGCAACTTACAAAAACATAACACGGTGCAGTCTAACAGTAAAATAAAGGCGCTCACTCCGTTCATTGACCATCAAGACATCCTACGAGTTGGAGGAAGACTAAACAACGCCTTACTAACCGAAAACATGAAACATCCGATGATCATTCCACACGACAGTCGATTAACACATCTTCTCATCGACCAAGCTCATCGAATGACGTTTCACGGCGGCCCGAGACTGACCCTATCACACTTACGTGAGAAATATTGGATCGTCGGCGGAAACCGAACAACGAAGATGCAAATCAGAAAATGTGTCACGTGCCGCAAAAACAACCCAAAAGCAGAACACCAGCTTATGGGCAACCTACCGAGCGCAAGAGCAAATCAAGCGCCGCCCTTTTACCATACAGGGGTGGATTACACTGGATTTGTGAGCGTCAAAATGAACAAAGGCAGAGGAGCAAAAACAACGAAGGGCTACATAGCAGTCTTCATATGCATGGTGACCAAAGCTGTGCATATTGAACTGGTATCAGATCTCACCAGTTCAGCATTTTTGGCAGCCCTAAACAGGATGGCAGCAAGAAGAGGCGCCCCTCGTCACCTATACAGTGACAACGGAACAAACTTTGTCGGAGCAAACCGCCAACTCGTGGAGCAATACGATGAAATCGAACATACATACAAAAGCGACCAACTACAAAGAGAAATCGCGGAGATGAGGATTGAGTGGCATTTTAATGCCCCCGCTTGGCCATCAGCGGGAGGATTGTGGGAACGAGCAGTTAGAAGCCTAAAACACCACTTAAAAAGAGTAGTGGGAAAACAAAAACTTACATATGAGGAGTTTACCACGATCCTAACAAAACTGGAGGCCTGTTTGAATTCCAGACCTCTGTGTCCTCTAAGTGAAAACACAGACGATCTAGACTGTCTGACGCCAGCACACTTTTTATCGGGTAGGCCGGGCCTGACAGTCGTCGAAACAACGGAAGATGCAAGAACAAGATGGGAACTAACAAGAAAGATCTTCGTAGAAATCTGGAAGAGATGGCGGAACGAATACTTGTGCCAGCTATTAGCCAGATCAAAGTGGCAGGAACCACAGAAAAATCTGAAGATAGGCGATCTAGTGGTTATTCATGATGACCATATACCAGCCGGAAAATGGCACATGGGGAGAATAACAGAACTTCACCCTGGGAATGATGGATATGTTCGGGTCGTTAGCCTAAAAACAAGAAATGGGCATATGAAAAGACCTGTCACAAAGCTATCCGTCTTACCTATCAAAGGTGACGAAACTGCCGTACAACAAACTACTTCGAAACCAAACGATAATAAGTCATACCTACAGACAAACAGCGAGTCGCAAAGTTCACGACGAGACAAAACAACAAACAGAAAAATAAACTTCATTGGACTGGTCATGGCACTGCTGTATTTGCTAAATCCTGTCGCGGCCACTAACACAACAAACATTGCCGAGCTTCAACAAGGTCTATACTTTGATAAAGTTTCCAATATGCAACTAATACGCGGCGAGTGGAAGATTATCGTGTACTATGACGTCAAGCCCTACTGGCACGGTATAGCAGTATCCAGTAAATTCACCAATCATCTAGAAAATATCTGCGAGAAAATAAAACAGAAAACACAATGCAACGTAATTTTAAAACAACTACAACACTCGACCGACGAAATAGGACACTACAACCATATGTTGCTGAATCCGCAAGGCCGAGTGAATTCGAGAAGCAAACGTGGGTTTATCAACGGTGTCGGTTCCATCGCGCGCTCCCTGTTCGGAGTATTAGATGACGAATTCGCAAAACAATACCAAGCAGACATTGACCTGGTCAAGACGAACGAGAAACACCTGGCACTGTTGTTAAGAAATCAGACATCCGTGATCGAAGCAGAATATAATTTACTGAAGAGGTCGGAAGATGCAGTAGAAAAACAGTACAAACTGTTTAACCAACATCTGCTAAACCTTGAGAAGTTAACGAATAACCTCCAGAAGCAACTGGATTCTCAAGAACTGTCCATCGAATTTGTGATGTCCGCTATTACGGCAAATAGCCTGATTGAGCATCTCAGAAACGTCCAGGAGACCCTTATAGATACAGTAACAAACATCTACAACGGCAAGATGAATTTACATCTCATAGCACCGGAACAGCTTCGGGATGAATTGAACATAATCTCGGGTCAATTGTCCAAGGATTTAGTCCTACCCATCACCAACATTCAAACTGATTTGTCTCGCCTGTATCATCTTCTACAAGTAAAGGCGAAAATGACTGAACAATACCTTATAATCGAGATAAAGGTACCCTTAATCAGAAGAGATAACTTCGAGATCTACCGAACAATACCAATACCTAAAACCAATGACGTGGATATGGTCACCCTAATACCTATTGCTGAAATCTTAGCAATAAACATTCAAAAGGATTCGTACATACCTATGACGGAATCCGAAATATATCAGTGCGTGCAAAATGACGCGACAACTCGATTGTGTTCACTACAAAAACCCATATACCGCATGAAGTCTGACGAGAGCCTCTGCATGAAGAACAAGAAATCTCAACACTGCGAAACCAAACATGAAACCTGCCGAGACAAGTGGTTGGAATTAAACAATGCAAATAATTACTTATATTTTTGCTGTCAACAATGCAAAATGCGTATTATTTGTGGGCATCAAGTTTCAACACAGCTACTATACAAGGCCGGTATCATAACACTCCATGACGATTGCATAATTAGCAGTGAAACTTTTGCTGTTTATTCGCAAAGGCAACAAACGAACAAAATCCAAGCCGAGGTCGACGCAGGTCCTGCAGAAATTCCTTCAATCAACAACATCATAAACTTACCTGTACCGGTTTTAAAACATCTTCAAGAGAATGAGACGGTATCAGAGCAGAGAACATTACTGCAAGAGCTTGGCAAACAAGTAGAGCAACTGAAAGCCGCGACATCAGAAGATATCCTGTCAGATCATGCAACATACCACGATGTCCACCAATACGTTGTCATCTACCTATTAGCGGCCGCAGCAACATTCGTGGGCGTAATATACGCTTACAACCGCCTACGCAAGCATTGGGCAAGTCAACGGAAACCAGAAGCTCCATCTGTTCCCAACCCGATGCCCCGAAGAAGGTCGACAGCGAGCATCGTGGACAACGCCGTATTTGACGTTGCAGACGACAATAGCGCAGCGCACATAACGAGTGCACGCACACTCAATAAAGCAACGTCGCCTATTGCGCGTTGTGATTTACCATAATAACTTAGGACTTTGTTTGTATTTACTTTTATATTTTAACTTTATATTGTAACAATTTCCGATGTACATTTAAGTTTATCTTTGTGAGTGGGCAATATGTACGAGCAACGCTGTACATTCCACCAACTTGCCCCACTTTCCATGCAACGTTGCAGATTGTTTAAGTCAACATTATTACTTGATAACATGTTATTTTTAGTAGCAATTAAACCTTTATATCAATCGGTTGTCTACTCAATCAACATAACATCCCGATACTCAACATCAACATAACATTTTCACTGTTGGGAGTTACGCCCCAACAGCTGGACATAGGCGTCCGCCAAGTTCCGCCACATTGACCGGTTCCATGCATCTCGCATCCAGCGGATCCACGCAACCTTCACCAGGTCAACGGTCCACCTAGTGGGAGGCCTTCCAAAGCAACGTCTTCCGGTTGCGGTCGCTACTTCAGAACTTTTCGGCCCCATCGGCCATCTGTTCTGCGAGCAACGTGCGTTTTTCACATGGGGCTAGGGAAAAACTACAGAACCCCACCTGCTACAATCCTGACAAACTCGTTTCGCCTCGTCAACGTTCATACATCCATCATACATGCACGCGGGTTGCGAGTACTACGCACCTGACCTTTCTGAAATAATAATAATAATAATAAGCGGTACTTCTGGACACGGCTCGTATTGTTAGGAGGTCCCTCTCCCTGGAGCCCTGACCGTCGGTAGCTTGGACCCTGTTCCCGATACCGGTGGGCTACAATTTTTATATTTTTAAATGTTTTTTTTTATATTGTTTTCTTCTAAGGAATATTTAAAATGTAATTAATTTGATGAGAAATAAATAAAGGAGTTCAGACCAGAGATCCATAAAAAATAAAAATAAATAAACAACTGGGCACTAATTACTAACTAAAAAACACGTTACACAAACTTACTACAGCACATATCTGAATGACGGTCTGGGTGCCGCCATCCAGTGGCACATTATTTGGCCATCCACCCTGCGGGCTACAGTAGCCACGAGGCTAAAATAACTAACTACTAAGGGTATGTCCTTCTGGGGCGCCGGGCGTCACCTCCCGGCGTTGCCACTCACATCTACTTTGTCTCATTCCAGATTTAAAACATAAAACATTTCATTTAATTCAAATGCATGAAGTTCTTCAAGTATACGCACGACGACCAATAAAAGCTATACAAAACCAGTTTATGTGAATCGCGTATACGGGAAATCTATACAAAACAAGGCCATGTTATACTGGAAATGAATAGCTTAATGTGTCGCTGTGTGTACGAGTAAAACGAGGGCCGTGGTTGGTTAAATTAAAGTTAATCCAAATTAAACCGGCCTTCAAAGTGCCTAATAAATTATATTGCCCGTAAAACTACGACTGCATGTGGGCCATTTTATGTTACTATACAAATTAAGCTGATAGTAAATGAGGAACCGAACTCATTACAGAGACATTAAAGCAAACTTTCGATTGAGGGTAAGGAAGACAAGACAAAGTAAAGATTAAGCCGGAAGTAGGATCCTGCTAGCAGTCAGGATTAATTACCCCAGGCAAAATGAAAGTAGAGAAAGTTTACACAAACTTGATGAAAAAGTAATTAATGAATATCTGCTATACTTTGTAAAAATAAGGCGTTTTTCTTTAGAGTAAAAGTACGCAAAACAAAGACTTTTCATAATAGTGAAATACTGAAAAGTAAACTTATACTGTCACTTACGGTATATCTTACGTGATTGTTCATTATTTTGAGCTGGGATATGCTCCCGATGGTTTTTGATTCCCGATCACGGAAGATATTCCGGAAGTGACCGTATAAGTAACTAAACTTATACTGTCACTACTGAAAAGTAACTTAGTTTCTATGATAAACAAAATCAAAATAAATAAATCGAAAGTGCTCATGAACCACTTTTACGCTTCTCCCGTCCGCATGAAAGCAAAGAAAAAAAATTAAAAAAACAAGCGGAAATCTAATGCGCCCCAGCAAATTCAGGCTAAAACAACTATTTATAAGGCGGGACTTACACAATAACCGCATCAAAACCACAAAAGGGACGCGGGTTAAGCTTAAAAACGAAACATTTTGCACGGCGTGGATAAAGATCTCGCGTCGTAAAAACTAAGTAAATACACCGAAGCTCTTGAGTTGAGTGTACAGTGCATAAATTGGCCCCTATCTGACCATCGCCTGACCCTTAATGGCCACAAGGTGGGACATGATCGTTATCGCGAAAATGGGAATTCTGGTCGCAAGCTACTTTGTCGATACAAAGAAATTTTGTCGCTCGTTTGCTCGCAACTAATGTTACCAAACTCGCCGACTTGTTCCTGATAAAACGAATAAGAGTGATTTATTGTGTTGACATTACAAGATTTTTATGGTGTTGTTATGAGGTGTGTCTGATTGGAATATTTTGTTGTTTCCTTCGCAATATCCTTGTAATATTATGTACGACTAGATATATCAAGCAAATCTCTTTGGTAGACAATTCCGGAGACAACTTTGTTGTTTATGACTGTGATGAGATTAGTTTCTTTTATCTTTATCACCTGTATGAATTGGTTTTATTGACTTGTCGTTACCTAAGTTGAAGGGTTTCTTTTCAGAGTGTATGTTTTTATTCCTTACTAGCTTATCCCCGCGGCTTCGACCTCATGTAGTTCGATAATTGTCCCACAGGATCATACTACCGGGATAAAAAGTATTCTATGTGTTAATCCAGGTTATAAACTATCTGTGTACAAAATTTCATCCAAATCCGTTCAGTAGTTTTTGCGTGAAAGAGTAACAAACATCCATCCATCCGCACAAACTTTCGAATTTATAATATTAGTGGGACTAGCTTTTGCTCGCGGCTTCGCCCCCGTTATGTACGGCAATGAACCCACGGAAACGTTTTAAATGTAACTTATGACACTCAAGGATAATGTAGCTTCCCGTTAACAAAAATTTTCTGAATCGGATGAGTAGTTCCGGAGATTACCCCCTACATACAAACTTGCAAACAAATTTTACCTCTTTGTAATATTAGTATAGAAAATATGGATGCATCCGACATTGCCTCTGGTTTAAGAACACATATCAATAGATAACAAGTTCAATATAACTCGACTGGAAACATAAATAAACTCGTCTAAGGAAATACAAACCAATTTCCTAGGAGTCTTAAATCTACTTTTTCGTGGGATATATCAGTATCCAAACTGCAATAAAAACGACGATTTTCAAACTTTATATCGCTATCGAGTAAAAGCCGTAGAAACTGTTGGTAAGTTGCTTAAAGACTATTGAAATAGAGCGAACAGTCGACGAGGTATCGTATCGTTTCACAGATAGATACACAAGTGCTTTTCCGACCGATTTCATTGCATACTTACCGACTGAAATTGTCCATGATTCGAATGTTGACTGAAAAGCCAAACTTTGAGTATCAACTTTCCTTTATGCGCAAATTGAGTGGCTTACAAAATAATACTATTGTTATTCGTAAGTATTGTACCATTTCACATATAAAGGACTACATCATCATCTGCTTAGTCTTTTCCCAACTATGTTGGGGTCGGCTTCCAGTCTCAGCGGATGCAGCTGAATACCAGTATTTTACATGGCGCGACTGCCTATCTGAGCTTTACAACCCAGTTAGTACTGGGTAATATAATACCCGTAGACATGACTGGTTGTCAGACTTTCGGGGCACAGCCTACCTGTAACGCCTGTCAAAGATCTACAAATGACAGCCGGGACCAACTGCTTAATGTGTTTTCCGAGGCACGGAGGAAACTCGGTATGTAATGTGTGATCACCCATCCACAGACCAACCTAGGCAAGCGCCGCTTAACCTGAAGCTTGATCCATTCAGATATTGTTATTTAACCCCGAGCTCCACAAAGGATTACCTACGTAAATATTTATTCTACTCAATGCCTCTTTAGAATGAAGAGAGCTATCTTAGCTTTGCAATTAGGAATCTAGGTCCCAGTGAGAATTCCGTGAAAGCCTATTGAAGCAAACGTCGCCTTGTGCCTTTAGGATGGTAGGCCACCGCCAAAGTGATTGTTTAAATAGCAAAACTTCGAGTAGTAGATATGAGAGGCGGTGAGGCTCCAATAAATCAAAATTATTGGCAAAGTTTTGGGCTAGCTAGGCACCTGAAATATTAATTCCCCCCATATTTCATTACACTTGAAACATTTCTCGTCAATTAAGGATAGTTTTAGTAGGCTTCCGCCTCGCACAAAACATCGCTGTCGTGAAATATGCAAGTTTACAGTTTAATTTAATTAATTTCCGTATAGTTAGACATGTGTGAGCTTCTACTTTAGAAATCGATTTAGGAACAATGTTGTTTAGTCGCTGTAGCTTTCCAAATGCGCAGTGAAGGTTTAACAGAGGACATTGTATTTCAAAATGTTTTCCATATAAAAACCCGGTTGTTTTTCCAGCAATATATCAACGCAATCTTTTCACAACTCCGAACATCTTCTCAATTGTAATGAGAGTGGTCAATAAAAGAGAAGCTCGACGAAGTCTCGGCTCAGGGCCGGCGACACGCCACAAGTAAGCGTTGTAAATTTAGCGAAAAATATTTCTTTCGTGAAGAAAAACAAAGGCGACTTTATCCCCGGGTTGAAATTTATGAGATGCGCCGCGGATTAAAAATGTTTGCCGTGCCCTCCGCCGCGGGCTTGGCTTCATTAGAGCATGTTTCTGGAATATTCTGATTAATATTTACCTTCCACTTCTTGCGGATTGTAGTTCATTAACCTTTTGTCTTGTAATCGAGGCGCGCTGCAACCAAATTAGGTAGCGAGAACATTTTTGAATATTTACCGAGTTGCCGATTTAATGAGGAATCGCTAATGAGGCAAGGGAGCGGCCAAATCAGGTCAAAGACAACATGTAGCTATCGTGTCACATGGGGTCGATGGTCCAGCGACATTATCACGTCATTCCATTCCGACCGACCGTAATCATTATGTCATACAATATAAGGCCTAAATACCTAGAAAGAACAGACAATCAAATAAATCTAAACGATTTTTGACAATAATTCCAACATAAATATGCATTAACGACCGTTCAAGCTTGTAGTTGATAGCTTTACATTGGGTCATTAGCGGGGTACCATGGGGATAACATTTGGCCCAGGAAAACCGCCCTTAGCTGCGTAGAAATAAGGCACTGTCAATGTCAAATCGTGACCATAGACGAGCGGTTGACTATGCCCACCGGGGTCAAATGGCTCAACCTCGTATAATTAATACTGTCCCGTGTCTTGCAGACATTATTCAAGTAAGGATCGGTCCGACCTTATCGAGTTCTGCCCTTGGATTTGGGTATCTAGTCTGGCTCGTAGTAAAAAATCTTTTGAATGGAGAGTTATTTATGGAATCATTATGCTACAAATAATTGACTTGATGGCGCAAATTTTGGAGAATGTTTACCAAATCACATTTCTTTAAAAAGGCAGGCAAATTAGCCATTACTCAGCCATTCTTCGTAGGTATTCTGATAACTGTCTATAGACCGACCGCTTTAATGAGTCCTCCGCCTTGCCCCATCAAAGGCACATTAAGCGTCTACAAAGCCCTAACAATATCCCACAGGCTATATGCTTTAGAAGAACCATAACCCACGCAGGTATAACGATATTAATTGAACCAATACGTGATCAACTTTCACGATATTCCATTTAAATTGATATCTTCGCGAGGATTTATTAAAGCGGACGGTCTATAGTATACCTAGGTATTATTTCATCAATTGTCTGGATTTCATTCTTCCTAATAGTTCTACTGACCATTTTAACATTATCATTAACACTGAAAACGGTATATTTACCATGTTTACTACATGTTTTGAGTTCCCGATATTTCGGCGCAAGTTTCTGTTGCAAGCACCATGTAAAAACCGAAAAAGTGTCGAAAAAAGTTCGCGAGCGGACACAGTGAGTTTCGTGTGTCGGAAACAAAATGAAAGGACAACATCACTTCGCGTATAGCACGCGGACCAGCCATAAGACGATGATTTCATCTCCACTATAGATAAAAGGTCTTGGTCTTTCCCGGAAACAGATCTTCAAGGGTAAGTCCCAGAAGTACCCAGCCTAACTGTATATAAGAAAACACAAAATATTATCTCTACTTAGTCCTCTTTTACCTCGATGTACATTTTCAAAAACTTTTCTTCATTGCCTTGAATGTTTACCTAACATAAGACTGGAACCTATTCATTACTCCATTTCATTCTATTTCGAGCATATTGCCATCAACCGGGCGCAAATCCAGACTCCGTGGCTGCTACTGAGAAATTCCTAATGGAAAAACCCAACAAAATTAGTCCGATCTGGGAATCAAACCCCGGGACCTCAAACACAGCAGTCGCGCTTGACCATTAGAGCAACGAGACTAGAGCAATGAAATGGAGTAATGAAGAGGCATTACTCCATTTCGTTCTATTTTGATACAATGTACAGCTTTTTCTGAAATCCCTACCTTTTTTGCTACTTCGCGCACTTTCAATCGACGGTCATCCGATAACATTTTTTTGTTTTTTTGTTGTCACCATTTCTGGTGTAGTCTCCTCAATAGGTCGACCAATGCGATGTTCATCTTCTAGCACCTTCTATGGCTTCATTTTAGCCTGACCACCCAATATTTTACTGTTATAAATGAAAGAAAGAAAGAAGAAAGAAAATACATTTATTTGGCACAAGCCACAAGCGCACACAATATAAAACAAAAATAATACCAAAAAAAAAAACTTTAAACTAAACAAAAAATTTAGGTAACACTGTGTGCCTCATAGCTGCGCCAAACAGGACCAGTTCAGCAAAATGCCGGGCAACTAGTGCCTGACGCTGGTTTTCAACTGGACCTGGATTAGAGAGGTCACGGATATAAAACAGTTTTATGTTATGTCAGTGGTGGTGCTGAAAAGGTACTTAAATATGAATAAATAGATGTGTACAAAAAATTAAATAAACATACAGTAAATTATTAAATGAAGTAGCAGACTCCTCCGGAGTGGAATCTATCTCTACTCTTTTTTTTACCTGACTCCGTGATAGCCCAGGAATAGTGTTTTGATTAATTTCATTGCGCGTTCAAAGAAAGTCGATAAACTTCTAGCATCTCTTTTTTTTCAACTTGTCTCTGGGACTCGCTGAGTTTTGTCTTGACGTTTTTCTAGGTTATCTTGACTGTAGATTGTAAATCACTGTTTATAGGACTTGCAGTAACTAACAGACCGACCGCTTTAATGAGTCCTCGCGAAGGTATCAATTTTAAATGGAATATTCTGAAGGTTGATCACGTAATGGTTCAATTACGATCGTAATACCGGATATCGGATTATGGTTATTTTAAAGCAAATCACCTGTGGGATGTTGTTAGGACTTTGTGGTCGCTTAATGTGCCTTTGATGGGGCAAGGCGGAGGACTCATTAAAGCGGTCGGTCTATAGACATGGAAAGCAGGGTTTGCACAAAAAAAAGTATGAGTAGGTTAGTGTCGTTAAAGGCGCAACCACATACACATACATAAACTCACACCTTTATCCCATGTGGCTAGGTAGCTACACCTTTTGCTTAGTCTAAGTTCACACAACTGGTCACACGCCGTTTGTGAGAACAACGTACCTGACCTTTCTGAATATGATATTGTTACGTCGGTTGCTTTACGAGAACATTCTAGATTACGTGCGAATCTCGAATGTTCCTGTAAGGACCTGTCTAGAAGATTAGTGTCTAGAATGTTCTAGTATAGAACTGTCCAGAAGATTAGAGTCTAGAATATTCCAGTATAGAACTGTCTAGAAGGTTCGAGAAAGTTGTGGAACTTTCTCGAAGAACAATGTTCTACTATGGAGCTTTCTAGAAGTTTCGAGAAAGTTCTGGAACTTTCTCGAAGGATGATGCCCCACTAAGAACTGTGAAGAAGGTTCCTGAAAGTTGTGGAACCTTCTCGAAGGATCGGTCGGCGTATAAATAGCCGTCGTGTTTGCGGGAATGGGCAGTCTGATTTTGGCTACACAACGAAGCGAATCAGTGTCGCAGTTACCTCAAAAAGAAAATCACCAGGATTGGCTATACTGGAGTTCTTGTTTAGTTCATGTCGGCTTTAGATAAGTTACTGATAGCCTGTGTCATCCTACAGCTGGGAAAAGGCCTCTACCCGTGGCCTCCAAATTCTTCAATCCAGGGTCAATGTGGACCACTGGTCGTTGGTTTGGTCAGGCTCGTCCCGCCAACTCCTGTGAGGTCTTACGCGACGCCTTCTGGCTGTATATAAGTAATATTTAATATTTACCGTAACAAACTGCAACAGCCTTACGTCAAAACGTAATCTTGTTCTGTCAACAAACTAAACTGAGCACCTTAATGATATCAGCGGTAACACGCTACTATTCATAATGAACACGATAGTTCCAACACTTCGCTGATAAAAAATACTGGCCAAGCTTATTGTGTATTTAGGGTTCTGTACTGTGCTTTTTTGCACTGTCTGGGTTCTACAACCTGGGTTTTCTAACTCGCTGCTTTAAAATTTGTCTTTACTTAAACATGTAACAGTCTGTAAACTCTGTAAGGTTAAGACGAGGTGTACCGAGTGCACCCACATTTCGCCAGTTATGTTTAAGTGCCATGCCAGGAGGCGAGCCTATTACCGTCAACAGCTTCAAAACAGACTGGGCTTCAACTGAGGAATTCCTGATGGATGCCTAAACCCAATAGCACATGACCTGACCTGAATACTAGACCTCTTGCTCAAAAGTAGCGTTCTGTGACCACTACACCAATGAGGTCTTTTACGTTACATTGTCATTGTCTTACTTTTAACAAGCACACGGATCCTGACCCTCGGACGACAGAATAGACGGACGAACATCGAGTCCGTTCGTGCCAATTTGAGAAATTGTATAAACAAAAGAATATCAAGAGTGTCAGCATTATGACGGGGCCCCCCTCTAGAGGGCGAAAGCCTGCCGGGGTCGCGGGACTTATAGGATTACCGTGACCCTGGATCATAAAGGGCTATTGAAGGACACCGTGGATTTTAGTCAGTACAAGTCTGACAGTTCCTCCCACTCTGCCCTGGGTGGGAGGACTCATTTGATGATTTTACCACGATAAAAAAAAAAAAAAAAAAAAAAAAAAAAGAGGTGTTGAATATAAACGCCAGTCAACAAGGCTGTTGGAATCACGAAATAGGACATCGAGTGTACAAACGTTCCATTTCGTTAATTTCGCTACGGAACCTTAATAAGGCAGACTTACTCGCACTTAGACACGGTCGGACACGCCATCCGCCAGGTATCTACGATCCGAGCCACCATCGATCAGGCACTATCTGATATTCAAACTACATCATTCAACATGAATTACCACTTTGTTACTTTATTATTGAACAATGAACCTTTTGTAGAATCGGAATAATGTTTTATTCTAGCTGCTTGTTAGTCGTGTTCGATGGCCTGTACAATGAGCTAATTATAATGATATTGTGTGGAAAAATTACAACGATTCGCTATTGTTTTGAAATGAGAAAAAAGTTATTCTGAAAACAATGTTTCCTATTTACGATTCTTTTCGTCTCTTTTCTAGCGTCGACCTCTGATGCTAAGCGGCTTTTGCCACTATCATAGACTCCTAGTAGATGGGTAAACATTTTTCGACACATTTAAGATCATATTTATCCGTGGTGCTAGGCAACTGGGATTATCCCAGTTTTAAACGTCCCTTTGTGCCTATTGACACTTTTTTGTTCTGTCTCCTGCTGATATGGTGGGAAGTGACAATAAAATTATGTTTTTCATACTCCTCCGCTATTCTTTTCTGATTAATTTCGTTGCGGGATCCAAGACAGATAAATTATTTCTCTAGCACTTCGTCGAGCTTCATTGTCTCGTCGGTTTTCTGGTGGTCGCCACTGTTGATTCTGGCGTTCAGGAGTTGCAGTGGTTTAGGAATAGTGAGGCGAACTTGTCCGAATAAAAAAATGAAATTAGACCCCTCTATTACGGGTATTCGGAAGCACGAAAGTCGGATTAATCGGTAGCAAAGAATATTGCCCAGTTTTGAGACCGACCTAGTTTAGATGGTTTTTTTTTTAGGTGAGGCTCTCCGTAAAATACTAACATTCTGGCGCCTCCATTCTGGCTATAAGATGGCGTTTCCAGCGTATGTAGCTATGTTAGATGAGAGAGATTTTATTCAAAATACGCAGAATTCAAGCATCCTCATAGCACTTTGGCTTATTCATAGAAATCGTTATACCGATTACGTGAATTGAGCGTTTATATAAAAGGCAGACTTAGCTCAATACGAACTAAGCTTTTACCCGGAATTGTTTGTTCTGGTTTAACAGTATAAACAATTTAATGCTCTTAAAGCATTACATTTTTCCAACAAAAGCAAATTAGCTGAGATATTATGAAACCATTACGAGAATTATTTACTAAAGTAGTTATTGTAAATAGTAGACTTATAAAACAGTCCTTATTTGATAAATTAGTGCAGTGTTTCATTTTTCATATTTCCCGTAAATGACCAGTGGCCGTGGCATCAATAGGAGGCCCCTTCAGAACACCAGCGCTGCGACATCTATTTTTTAAATGTCACAGCATCCATGCCTATTGGCATCGTACCTGTTAATTAGTTTAATTGATGTTTTATAGTTTTACATTATTTGAAATTTTGTAATTCTTTTCATATTTATTTTTTTACCGTTTGTCCTGTGTGAGTTCAATAAATGCTATAGCTCATGGTTTGCCATCTTTAGTTTTAAGACGTGCTGCTTAAGTTTGATTCACATCTAACGGATTGCGTCAGATCTTTGGGTTATACGAGCAACGAGAGCTCTCTCTATGTCTGTCGTGAGATGTTTCGCCACCATTATGGTAGCGGAACACTCCACTCCGAGGTAGTACGAGTGAGAGACTGTTTATAGTAACACTCATCTAACCTCGGTATTCCTAGCTGGCTTTCCGTCCCGTGTCAGTTTTTAGCGAGACTTCTCGACTGAGACAGCTCTCGGTCGACAGTGTACAGCCACCATTGCAGGTGCTTAAACTAGGTATGTCCAGGTATCAAATCAAAATTACATTTAACAAGCAATAAAAACCTAAGAGCACCTCAATATGTCGGCTAAAGCTGATATATAGATATCAGCCTCTTTTAAAAACCTACAAGTAGCTATTCAGCCCAACAAAAAACGACTACCCCAGCACAAGTTCTCACGTAATAATATATCACTCGACTGGGCCTTAAACGTTTAAGTGGAGGAACTACACCACTCGTCGGGTAAACGCAACGCAGCGGTATTGTGTACGGGCGCGGCGGGTGCGGGTAGGGTTGGGAACCAGGGTGCAGTGCGGTACGCGAGTAAGGAAGCGCCGAACCCCGGCTGACAAGTGCAATTGCCCTACGCGAGATACTAGATAGCACAGGCACGCCCCGCTGTTAACACTTCCTAAGCACGCCACAGAACACTGACCTCTTTCATAAACAAGCTACTTTTTTGTGAGTTAATTTTAGGTTGACGGTAGATGACGGTTTCCGCTGTATTTTTTGTGGGGCAGTTGATGAGCGTCCACTTGTGACGATACTTCCTAAGTACGTACTACTGGTGCAACTGGGCTGTTAATGCCGCAACTACCCTTGTTGAGTATAAAGCTTGTGGTGATACGATAGTTGTAAATATTTCATTATGCTTGGGTCCAGAAAATACATCGTATTAAGTAGCTGAGTATTTATTTGACGGTGTAGGCAGTGTAGTGAAAAGTAATGGGTCGAGTATAAAACTAATTAGTGAGGATTAAAACTCAGTGCCTTCTTACGGAGAAAATAACTTATAACCACATTTTCGCTAGCAAGTGACCTTAATGTACCTAAGGGTAGAAAAAAAAAACTACGCACGATGCGATGGAATTCAAAAGTATATCACCTAGTTCGATTAGAAATAAAATAATTATCATGACAACTCAGCCTACTATTCATACATCTCTCTCATTCATACTTGTGTACTCTTTCTTAAGCCTGATATGTGTGGTGTGTGTTTATTTTCACCTGGGTAGGCACTCAAGAATTAACCTTTGGTATGAACGTGGGTCCGCGAACTTAAGTTGTCTAAACAGAAAACGCGTGATATCATTTTGTCGTGGATCCGCGTTCCAAACCGTACTAAAGGCTAGTAGTAGGTACCTTGATATTAAAAGCAAAACTTCTACAAAAAGACTACTTGCTCAAGCAATGCAAAACCAACTTTAAAATGTTAGCCACGATAAAGATATTATTTTTTATCTATGCAAGACACAAAATTCGCAGCCCTGGCCGTATATTTATTACCTCTGCCGGCGTCCAGTGTTCCGGATACCATCGGTACAGCACTAGGCACACTTTGAAACAAGTAAAATGGTGGGTGTTTAAAAAAACATGTGAGAATTAGACAAAACATCGCGTGAGGTACTCTGAGTAGTCTTTTAACACTTTTTATTTTTCATTGGAATTTCACGAAAGAAGAATTTAATTCACTTGAGCTCTTTTCTGATCTAATTTTGGCCTGATTTATCCATTTTGCGATTATGACTGTCATGGCTGACATTTTAAGTGACACACAGAATTCAATGATGATGTTTAATTGTTTACTGGTATCATTCGTATTTTTCCTGGAAACAGAAATGGAACCATAGGTATTTCGATATTTCTCCCAGTGCATTCAATAGGAATTTCTTAAAAAATCTGGTTGTAAAATCTGGATTTTTCATACTTCACTGTACCAAGTTACTTACGTTCTTGCAACTAAGGTAGTAAATAGCTTTCTTAGTTTTTTACGGCTTGCAGTCACCGTTGCACATAACCTTTGTTAATTCTAGAGCTACGGGCTGGGGGGCGTTGGAAACTTCGCTTCTACAGAGTTTGTAGAGAAACTCCGAGCCTTTGGAGATCCCTGGACGGTGAGATCTTTTGGCAATGCCGCTGTACCACCTAGTCTATTCTTCGTTCATGAAACGAGCATAATGGATCAAGTTGTAGGTTTAATGACACCGCTTTTTCTTTTTTAAAATTAGATTAAACAATTTCTTGATTATTTTACCAACTGTTTGATTGACGTGGCCACTTACTTGGCCCTGTCATTAAACATTCCTTCGAAAAGAAGAAGAAGTTATCAAGTCACCATTACCAATACTTAACGCACTGAAGAATCATCCCGTCGTCCACAGTTTAGTATGTGTCAATTTATGTTACATACCTACAACTGAGTAAGAATTAGTGTATTTAAATTTAATCAGTTTTGATGTGCCGATGAATACGTGGTTATTTTGATTATGTAATTAAATATAATATTATCATACATTATTTAGACTTGGCGCCTGTTTGGATGAGTATTTCCGATCTCCGCGAGGGTGAAACCGCGGGCAAAGGCTAGTAATTTAAAAAAGATGAAGATGTGACAAACGTTTTGGGAATAAACGTCCTATTTTAATAATCCAAGTGAAAACGGCAGATACCAGCAGCCCACAATCTAATCCGTTTTCATACGCAACGTAACAGGCATGCCATTCGAGCCACATGTCATGTGCGAACCAGATTTAATTAGGGATATGGGGCTAAACAGGCGAAAATTCATCGTTCTCGTCAAAATGTCCATTTGGACAAAACGTGCCCACATTTACACCAAAAACACTGAATAAAAGGGACCGAGTATCAGTACTTACATCTAATGCCACCAAATCCCAGTTTTAATTTTCTCGCCCCGGAATAAAAGTTCCCCGACGGTTAATACTACTGCCTAGTTCAAAAGTGTGGCCGCTTGAATTTTCACAAAACGTAAAGAACGCTTTTAAGAAATTGAAATGAATTTAAAATGAAATGAAAACGTTAGGATTGGTGGGAATTAGACTGAAATACTGAACTTAAATAGGTTTTGTATTAAATTCTAGGAATGCTTGGTGGGAAAATATGTTATTGTAATGTTTTGCGTTTATTAAAAGTAGCTTTCTATTTTTGTTAGTTAAGCCTTCTGAGAGGGCCGAAAAGAGTGACAAACGCTTTCAAAATGTTTCGTTTTTCTACAGAACTTTTCAACAGGAGTTTCATACATTTTCCGGCAAGGTTACCGTTGATACAATGTCACTTTTTCTAACCCATCAACTCTCAGCCCGTAACACTTCCGTAATACTGATTGTCATACCTTTAACGAAGCTGAAAGGTACTTGGTCTCCCCGTTTTTTATTCTTCTAGACCATACCTTTCCCAGGTATTCAGGTATCCTAGTTACGGAGATCCGTAACTAGAAGAAAAATAAAAGAAAAAAAAAAAAAAAAAAAAAAAAAAAACATTTTCACAAGTTTTTTTTACCCCCCTCCCGTACTATTCAATGCATCCATAAGCACAATGTTTTGAGTGCGTTACATTGAGTTTTACCGTAAAACATGATTTTTCCCAGCAATAATTTTTGCGTAGAGTTACTTGGTTTGATATACAGAATGCTTGGTTGACGGCTTCGTGAAGGGTTCCTTTATACCTTGTATACGTAAAACAATTGAAGCTTACGTTTAGGTAGGTACTTGAATTGACATCAAGAAATGTAGCGAAAAAAATTTGCAATCTAATGTACAAAAATAAGAGTTCTTGAATATTTATCTAAAACAATTTGAATGTAGAATGGCATGACAAAAAAACGTTTACGAAGTACTTAGTTGCCGTCATTTGAATAAGACATTATGTAAATGAACACTTTTCAAAGCTTTCAGAGAACTATTTGGCGTGAAGGCCGTTTAATAAAAATTCAGTTCTCGCACCTCATAATTAGCTAGCCACCTTCGCATTTCATTTTAGTGTAGCAAAATTTCATTTTGAACTAGGCGTATTTTCCTACTGTGTCGTGACGATGAAAGGGATCTTGGGCATTACGCGGCCACAATCACTTGTTGTTGCATGACCGGTCGCTAAAATGAAAAAAATTGGTCGAACGCCCGGTTTTGCGACCCAACTTTCTGGCTGGTCGAAGCTTTGCACCCAAACGACGTGGTCGTGGCTGCGAAGTGTGCGAGGTCCCTAGTAGTCGGCTCGTTCAATGTCTTAGTTCTTGTACCTGTATTGGTTTGTTGCTGATCTCACATTTCACGTAAGTATAATTATGTAGATTTACGGTTGATTTTTGTTTGTGTTTTTTGAGTATTTTTAGCTAGTTAAGCTATATTACTCGTGGACACTCGGGGAACTGGCTCATTATTTATTTATTATTTATTTATTTATTTTTTATGTACACACAAAATACTTAATAAGAGGTTAGGTTAGGTTAGGTTGGTGGTCATTTTGTAGGTTTAACGAAATAAACCGTCTAAATTATAACTAACGAACCAAATTTTGTTTTGACGTTGAACTAATTGAGCCATTGTAGGACATAACTACAAAATATTATGAGAAGAAAATCTGGTCTTATAATAAAGTCAGTGTAGGTGGTAGATACCCAGTAGTTGGTCTTTGGGGAGGAAATTTAACACAAAATAAAAAAAAAACATTTAATTGCACCTCACCACATTCATCCTTTCCCTGAATACATAATGAAGAGACACGATGTAAAACACGACGACATAATCGGACGCCTGTTCTTGACTTACAAGAAGTGCTAAGGTAACTACGTACTTAAGTAATATTAGCTTAGTGTAGTACAATCATGTATAAGGTACCTACGGTAAACTTGGAAAATCATTAAGCCCTGATAACGGTATAATTCAATTGAAACGGGAGACCCAAATAATGGATTTTCGATGCTGCTCAAAGTTGAGTAAATACTGATCTGAGAGCGATTCCTGTATTTAAAAAAATATCTCAATCTATCTAATGTTAGGAAGAAATGAGGTTGTACGTAGCGCATGTTACTTCTATGGAAAGGAATGACAACTTCGAATTGTCGAGGGAGACTCTTGTTGGGAATATCGCTCAAAGGGTTGTAAGATTTATATCTATATCTTCGCTTCTGTTTGCTAAAGCTAAATTACCTCTAATTAACGTGCCTTTTTCACAAGTTGACAGCGTTGCTCTTCTGGTAACAACATATTTTTAATCACCACCACCTCTACCTAAAATTAACAAACTATTTAATCGTATACCGTTAAAGTATTATGTAATTACGTTTAACTTGCTTAGCAGCTTACGTAGCTCACTCATGAAAGCTCTCAGACATGCACGTCATTTCCGATTACCCTTAACGTTAAATATAGAATTAAACTTAAGTGGCAAATCTAACACCGTCTGAGCTACAGCTACCTACACATCCGTTCTGAAATTAATAATGTATTTAGGTCTAATTTAAGGTAAAGACGTTTCTATACAATCACTTGTGTTTTGTCAGAGTAAAAAGTGCCCTTATACAGTTTTGTCATACTTTCGTATTTCGTGCTAGGTTGCTACAAAGCTACATGCAATGATATTATAAATAAAAAGAGGTAGATATCACAAGCGCGCGCAAATTGTTGCAGAAAAATTCAGACAATTGTCGTAATTTAAGTAATTGAAGCGCTATAGCTATATCTTTCTGTATTATAAGTTCCATATTATCTATCGCAGTCGTAACAACGCAAGGATATTTGAACGCCGCTCAGTATGAACGTAGCGTATCTTTCTTTATAATATCATTGGCTACATGATTCTTTTGGCACATGTCCATATTCGGAACTAATACCATTAGCTATAAAGAATTAATGAAAAAGTATTTATTTGTCGCAGGGAAATGACGCGCAAACAAAATGACAAAAAAAAACAATAAACATGCAACGCATAACAAATATTATTTTATAAACACAACATGACGGAACAAAAACGTGAACAGCTTGCACGTCATGACTGCGAAAAGCAGGTTACCACTCAGCATGATGCTGTGTGCACAGCGCTGGCCATCTTGTTTTAGTACAATTTGCACAGCAAATTTCACAAAATGTTCCAACACCACAACAGTGCCCTCTAAGAATGTTATTCAAGCAAGACCCAAAAGAACCATACGGCACTATAACAAAATTACAGACTTATCGGAAAGATCGATTGATCGATTAAGTCAAAAGCATACATAAATAAAATTGTCAATTGTAAATAATAAAATTGATGCATCTGTTTCTAATTTCAAAATAACTACTTTTTACTGAACGCTTACTTACTTATAACGCTTACTTATACTTTCATATGAAAGTATAAACGGCACTTATTAAATTTTTGTCTATCCGGCTAATCTCTGAAACGGCTGGGCCGATTTTGACGGGACTGTTTCTGGCAGACAGCTGATATTATAAGAAGTAAATTAGGCTTCTTTTATTTTAGAAAAAGGATTAAGTTTCCGTGCAAAATTTTTAAACTCTTGAAATTGGACAAAATCAGATTCAAATAGGGAAGTAATATTTTTATATTATAATAATTTCACGTATAATTTTATATTAAAATAGGGAAGTAATATAATAATTTCACGCGAACGAAGGTCACAGGCAACATTTTATTGTAAATAAAATGAACCGCCTGACGTCCCACAAAAAGTAACAACAATATTACTTTAAACACCCTATTACCCTCAACGACATTTGCAACAAGAAGCGACCCGAAATACTTTTTACAACCAACTTGAAGTAAAGTGAACAGCATTGAATTGCAATTGCCGTTTGCTGATACGAAATCAATGTTCTATTTATTTAAATTGCACATTTTTCCATTTAACAATTCGCTTAATGATGGTCATGGAAAGAAATCGGAAACCTCCTCAGTAATGGTTTGGGTGCTGATAAATTGAACTGGGCGGTACAGTGATCGCTCGTAAAAGTTTTAACGACGCACCAAATTGCTACCTATTACATCGTGTTTCATTCTCAGGCGATTCAATAAACTATACGGTATGACTGCGAGATTAGCTGCGAAAGCGCGATATAACTTAAAAGTTAAATCGTGCTTTATATATTATTATTTTCATTCAAAAATAGAGTGATACTCGGTTAGTTATTTAATTTATTTCGGTAAGGTTATTATTATGTATATATCGGATCCGGTCATTGGTACAGACATAAAATGAATCGCAAGTACGCCAATGGTGACATCACGTGACCTACTTACAAGTCTACCCACACCATAGCGTGCTTCAATAGAGCCGTGATGATTACAGCTCGACGCGAGGACGACATTCAATGTCTGATCGCAGCGGAGTTGAGACGTCCCAGAACTGGACTCGATTTATTGTGCCCCGTGTTATTGTGATAAATTGTAATGTCAAGTAATGTGTTAGTTTAATAGAAATAGTGTATCGCACCCAGTGTATTTTCATTGCACGAAATTCATTTTCTGCCCACATGAATAAATCCTGTCAACTCGACATACATTATAAACACACTACAAATAAAACTAAAATAATAATAAAAATGAAGACTAAAAGTAAGTACCTACATAAATACAACGACAACAATAGGACACATGGGCGTCAAAGTGCTCCTCCGCGTCGCTGTCATCTGGAAACGTGCCTGTCTTAGGCAGCATTGCCACGTTATTTAATTATGTAGATAATCACCGAAGATCGTAGCGGCATCGATAGCGAAACTCAAGCGAAAATAAAACACTCTTCCTTAACGAATTTCGCCAGAATTTGTTGAGGTAAAATATGTTTTCGTTAAGTTAGTTATTTAGGTATTTATCAAAAAATTATATCGACAAAATTCGTCTGATACCAACAAGAGATACCTTACTACGGAATAACAAACTTTCAATTTACCTAAACTGAAGAATAAAACTTGGTATATACTATTTCTATATATCTCGAAAGTAAGTAATTTTCCCCGAATTCGCTCGAAACCAATTTCCGAATGATTCGAGTTTCGGCACTTTGCGTTCCTGCTCCTTGTCGGTAAAGCGTGAAGTTTTATACCTCGAACCTCTTCAAAAGTGACGTTATACTTTCTTCAAAATTAAACTATTTAGCTTCTTCTTTTAATATCACGTAAAACGTGAATCAGTGATTTTGAGTTTTATATTCTCTTCGCACTTAATGCTGAAGTTATGACGCATCATCATTCTTAGTAAAATTTTAAACTTATTTTTATTCGTTCGTAAAAAATTCTGTAATCTTGGAAGTCATAAATTTGATTCAACCATTACAGATAAATCCTATAAAACTGCTATGAATGCACTTTTTGAATATCATAAGAGAATAAGTTGATAGTTTTAATTAGCATTAAGTCCGCCTCTGTACGTTATTTTTATTTTCTGTGCTTAAAATATTTAAAAAAAAAAGTGTGAGTGTGTGTGTTGTTGGTATTATAAATAAAATAAAATAATTTAAATAGACAAAACTACATTAGGTAACTAACCTATATTACTACTTTTGAACAATGGAGGCCCAGGAGCTTATCTTAACTTACGAGTGATCACGGATTCGGACCCCGGACGGGACGATGTGGTACACTGTTTAATTTAATTCATCACAACTGCTCAAAACGGTGAAGGAAAATATCGTGAGTACTTCAGCACATCCTAGAACAAGAAAATCGAAAATATGTGACATCTACCAACTCACACGATGGCTAATTGTGTTATGGCCTTCTAACAGAGAGGAGGCCTTACTCCCAGCAGTGGGAACATTATAGGTAGGTTGATTTTGTAGTTTGTAAAACTACATTGGAATCACATCTATAGTCAACTTTAAGTAATAACTTGTGTTAAAGTAATTACTTATGCAACCATTTTAAGCAATAGACAAGAAGTTGAACGAAGTAAGAACCGTCAAAGAACTTTTGACAGTTCTAACTTCAAGCAATTACTAAACTACAGAATTAATATCGTCTCTTAAAAAATGACTAACACAAGTAATCATTTTGGTTTGTTTATAGATACGGGACTTTTGACAGTTCTAAATTCAAGAAATTATTAAACTACAGAATAATAATCGTATCTTAAATAATGACTTTTACACAAGTAATCACTTTGATTTGTTTATAGTATGTGAGTCTATATACCCACATGCATATTTCAACTGCGTTGTTTCTAAAACAAAAGACGGCCAATTTTACGGAATAGTTTAAAGCTTATTTTGCAGCAGAGCGGCGCAATGTGTTGTTCTCCTAGGCGGGGCTAAAGAGAACATTCAAGCAATTTGTTTGTTTGCGTCGGGAAACTAAGAGATTGTCTTAAAACATCCCCCGATTTCTTGTTTTACATCTCATTTGCTCACAAACCGGCCAATGTTTGTTCTCCAAGATGGGTTTAATGAAACTATGAAAATTAATGGAGCCATTTGAATTCTATATTGGCGGCGACGTTTTTGTTTTAATGTTTTTCTGATTTAAGGAAATTGGGGTCGTATTTTTTAGAAATTAGTTTTCGTCGAGGTCATGGAGGTAAACTTTAGGACTCAGCTTTTGTGAAGGTTCTGCCAGGGCTGCGGGACTGTTCGAAAGGGATACAGTGGCTCTGGAACACAAAGGGCAAAGAAGGAACATGGATGGGATTTAGTCAGTACAAGTTTGACACTCCCTATCGCTCCGCCCAGAGTGGGGGGGGGGTCATTTGATGATTTCCAATCCGAAAAAAAAAACGAATGCTTTTGTGAAGGTTAAACGGAGATCGAATTTTTGATTTTAGATGAAAGCTTGATTATTTGTCTAACAGTACCTACGGCAGGCAAGGTAAGTATTCGTGAATGTACATGAATTTATTTATTTAAATGGCACTTCAACGACTTACTCACTAAAACATAAATAAACATGAATCACAAAATATTATAAGTATAGTGAATTTGTCACTTATAGAAGTGCACAGCACTCGCAGAATAATAAAAGGGCAAGTTAGAGAATTAACAATGTTTATTCAACAAAAGTTATAACAAATTCTTTTTAAGTTCCTGATTTGTAAGCTAGATAAACGCTTACGAGAAGCGACTAATGCCTAACATCTAATTTAAGCAGTACCTGTTAGAACCGAGTACCTGATATTACTTATTATTTTTCTAGGGACGAAGCTCAATCAACAGCGTCATCAAATAATAATGTAAAACATAAATTATTTTAGAATATTTTCCACGTTTTTTTACAAGGAAATGCTCATAATAATCCCATCCACGTGTTTCCAGTTTCATGGTTGCTTTTTATTGTGTTCAGTAAAGAGTGCCACGTGTAAAGATTAATATTTCAGTCGACAGATTAACAAAAAAAGTGACTTTCTCGCACAAGGTCGACAACGTGTACCTGCTAACAATATCAAGGTTTTTGTCTCCCATTCAATCTACCGTCGGCTTATTGAACGACAACATAACCTGACGCTTTTATATTGCTCTTAAATAACAAAGATGAAATTAAAAATCAACTTATTTATGTTTGTTATTGGTTACAATATTATGTCAAGTTTTACCTAGGTATCTGTGTAGCAGAAATACAGACAATTATATGAAAAGGTATCTACAATACCTTTTCATATAATTGTCTGTATTGTGTTGTATTGTTTTCATGTAATTGTAGGTATTGTAGATACGTTGTCATATACTATACTTCTTCTTTTATCAAGTGATACCTAGATAGTATCTATGTAGGTAATAATTGTATACAAAATGCATTGGTAAAAGCTTTAATCGATATTTTGTTAAAAAGTGCAGACTAGAAGAAAATTGTGTTAAATTAATAAGAAAAATAAAACAGCATTTGTTTTAACAATTTTAAATGTAGATATTTACATCAGACCAACTGCAGTCCTATGTTACAGTTACGTATCAAAAACTAAACTTTAATATTAAAAAAGTTCTTAAAACTTTTCGACATACGTTTAGTAGCAGTACAGTGTAGTATAGTGCTCGTTGAAAGGCAAATGCTCAGAAAAAAATACGAACATTCATGTTTTTTAACAAAACAAACTCATAAAGCCAAAATCAGGCGATACACTTTCTGTTCATTTCTGACTTTTATTCGGTATTTCACTCGAAGTGAAATGTCAGTACTCATTATCTTCCTGCCCTTGTCGCATTCTATTTGGTCGGCGCAACACGTTTTCTTCTTCCATTCTCCCCTGTCAGACGTCACGGCATCATTTACTCCTTTCTTTTTCATATCAGTTCTCACACAATCCATCCATCTTTTCTTTGGCCTTCCTCTCCCTCTCCATCCAATATTTTAATGAAATGTTCGTCCTAAATAATAAATTAAAAGTGAATATGCATTGATATAAAAATGAACATTGACAATGAACTAACGCGTCTGATATCAGCATAATCTGAACATGCGACTACTTTTTATCGAGATTTAATGAGCCAAAGGGATACACTATAAATGTTGATAAAACAAAACACAGTAGGACAATACCCAGATAAGTTCGTATCGAGTCCAACACTAATTAGTGTTGCCGAACAATCCGGAAAAGTTTGTTAATAAAACTGCTCTCAACTATTAATTGCCGCCATTCGAGTGCTGCTGACGTTAGCTCGATCAGTTTCGGTTATAATGAGCTACAACAACATTGTAACCTACTCGTACTGTAATTACCAATTTCTTCACTGTTTATGGCATTGAGCTTGTTTCCTGTGCAGTGAGAAAGGTGCGGGTAATTCGAACCCTACCTTTTGACGTAAATGGGGTTAAGCGTTTCGTGTTATTAAGCACATTTAGCTTTGCATAGATGAAAATGAACTAGTAGGAATAAACTAGAGATACTGACATAGCCTGCAGAGTGGGCAAGCAATTAATTAAACTTCTTTTTTTTTAAATAAACAAGGATTTAGGGGTCTTTTTTTTTGTTCTGGGTTAAGCTCGCCATTGTACATAAGCTTTATTATTGCAATTTTTATGTATATTTGTTATTTTGAGTGCAACAAAGAATAAGAATAAAATTTATAAAAATAAAAATTAGAATTTTGGTTTATCTATCAACATTAAACGAGAATACAAAGTTTCTTGTCTCTTGT
The DNA here is from genome assembly GCA_963082995.1 of Noctua comes. Lineage (NCBI taxonomy): Eukaryota > Metazoa > Arthropoda > Insecta > Lepidoptera > Noctuidae > Noctua > Noctua comes. The sequence goes on along the minus strand of OY720280.1, from coordinate 7,825,266 downwards.
GAGAAAGCGATCCTGGCTGTAGGATCAAGTCAGAAAAATGTATTGTCACCAGAACCAAAGGTGTGTGCAAAATTTTTGCTGAATCGGTCGTGGGGAACGGGTTAGAATTTTAGTTGCAAGAGTTAACCAATACATTCTAACTGACTGCCTGGTTGGTTTAATGGTCGCAAGCGCGACTGCTGAGCATGAGGTCCTGGGTTCTATTCCCGGGTCGGGCAAGATGTTATTCGGTTTTTCGATCAGGAATTTCAGGCAGTGAATCGTGATGAGCTGAGTTGATTGAACAGCTAGATTAACCCATAGTGGATAAAAAAAATTGTTAGTGAAAAAAAATAAAAAAATCACCTAATTTTGTGCTATAATCCGGAACTTTTTCGTTTTTGCCTCTCTATGAATGATGAGAAACCAAACAGCTTCTGAGAGGCACAAAATTCAAGTTATTTGTGCTAAGAGGCTCGAAATATTCTTCGGAAACTCTCTGGTCAAACAGTAAAATGTACCCATTCATCGATAGTTCTGCCAAATGTTCGCAGAACTGTAAATCTTAACCCAAAGTGAAAATTTTTATTTTTGTTTTTGTATTATTTATCTGTAAGTCCCAAAAAAAGAAGTAAACGTCAATAGTAAAAACAACGCTAAGCTGAAATTCTATTGAATTTTTTTGATCAAAAACTACAATTTAAGCCGACGTAAATCGTTGGCTCAAATTGTAGTTTTTATAAACTATCACAAAAACAAAGCCTAAAATCTGGATGACATGTCAGAAAAATTCACATTCAATCCAGATATTCATTAATAACATAAAGCCAACAAAAATACCTCACAGTATATTTGTTTACTGAACCAAATTGTCGCGCAAGTTAAAATACGACGTTTACTTGGTGAGATTCCGCCGCTGAGTAACGGGGATATCACGTAAATGAGTTAGAAAGAGTTATTCGACTTGGGGTAGGTAATTTCCTACGTTCGACGTATATGGTGCGTGAATCTTCACACGGGGAACTCACTTGTCGTCACAAATCGACCTTTATTTTCCTTTTTTCCTTTCAAAATATCAATGACGTGAATGGTTCACTGAATTATTTTTTATTTACACGCCGATCGTGTTAAGAATATAGAGCTACGCGATTGCTACGAGACTACTACGCTGCTACGGCGTAGCTGCCGTCGGTGCTACGCCAGCTACAATGCTGTAGCAGATAATTAATCCGTCGTAACTAAGCGTCGATATTTGGCTTGCATGCGGTTTATTGAAACAGTTATTTTATTAAGCGAACTTTCACACATATACTCTGAAGATAGTTTTATTTCTAATAAATAACTAGCTTATGCCCGCGGCTTCGCAGGCCTTCGGCGCACACGGAGTTCGATAATGGTCCCACAGGATCGTACTACCGTAATAAAAAGTATCCTATGTATTACTCCAGGCTCTATGTGTGCAAAACTTCATCCAAATCCGTTCAGTAGTTTTTGCGTGAAAGAGTAACAAACATCCATCCATATTCAAAGACTTTCGCATTTATAATATTAGTAGGATTAGAAATTTCGTTGAGTAAGTAAGATAGTTAAGTATACCTTGTCAATTATGGTAAGCCTGAACTGTCCTACTGCTGAGTAATGTCCCAAAGATTCTGCGACACTTAATTCTTAATTCTTTATTGCACACAAAAAATAAGAAAAAAAAAACATAATTACAACATATAGCTTATGTACAAAGGCGAGCTACTACTTACCAATTCTTAAGGAACACATCCAAGTCATGAAAAACGTTATATTAAATTATATTTTCCTGCCCATCAACTTCGTCCTATATTACCATAGTCAACTTCAGTCTTTAACGATGCTGACGAGCAGCTGACACGCCTATATTTTGTCGTTTAATGTCAGATCAACGTAAAAGCGAGCATGAACTCGCTCGCACAACTTTTGCACTCGCAAAACATACACACGTTGTTTCCCCGCACTGTGTATTAATGTTATTAAATATTTGTGCAACTAAAACGTGAAGCTATTATGTGCTAGGGGTGTAACAGTGCAGTTTTTAACTTTTAAATACCGGATTTTTTATTTGAAATCTATGCAAAATAAGTGCTTTTTATTTTGACTGTCTCGTTGGCCCAGTGTTTGCAGTAACGACTTCTGAGCATGAGGTCTTGGATTAGATTCCCGGGTCGGGCGAATTGTTATTAGGGTTTTCCGTCAATAATTTCTCAGTAGCAGTTTGTGCCCGTTTGATGGCAATAGGCTCGCCCTCTGTTACATGGGACTTAAATAAAACTCGCGAAATGTGGGTGTACTATTAGATACTTCTCTGCCTTACCCTTTGGATTACAGGCGTGATGTTATGATGTAAAATTAGGTTAAATTTTACAGTTTAAACTGAACGCGATCAGCACATCTTAACCACGTTCAAGAGCTGCCGGTGTCAATAACAATGATGACACTGATAGTGCTAGCAATGATCACGATCAGTTTTAGTTTTGAAATTGGTCTTTACGTTCAGAACCAAATGTGTCGAAATGTATTTTTCCTATCTTACTTAGTAGTTCTAAAGGCCCAAAGCTCGGCAGAAATGGTCACTCCTGGCAAAAAAAAACATAAGAAGTTTTATAGGGGTTGTTCGCCTTTTCCGACCACACCCAATAACACGACCCATGACTCGAAGCCTTTACAAATCAGTACCGTTACATCCCTACCTACTTTTGTTTTACATAGGGTATAATAATACAAAGGAGAAGTACAGCCACCAAAAGAGATAGGTCAACAGGCTAATTGTTCAGCTTTCTACTACATAACGTTTATTTTCCATTGTTTGATACGTATTTTTTTTAGGGTGCTGTTGACGTCTTCACAATCCAAGTGTGTCTTTGGAGCCCCAGAAACGATGTTCCACCTTAGTCTCTTGCTTTTTATGCAATTCCACCTGTACCTGTCCGAAGCCACGGATATCAGATTTCTGATCAAAGCTCACCTAAGACAAATCAAGAAATCATCGACACGACGAAAAAGATGAAAATGCACACTCCAAGTAGGACCTAATTTTGTTCGTAACCTGTCGTACTTGCCTCTGTAAAAACTGCCGAAAGTTATAGTGAATATGTAAAAGAGTCTAAACGTATGCTCTTCCAAGCATTCTGAATAAATTGTTTAATAAAATAGCTAAAAAATAAAAAAAAAATACAAAAATCTCGACAGCTGATATACATTTTAAAAGTACATTACCGTTGAAAAGTTCAGAATTATTATTTTTATTGTAATAATTTGATGAATGCATACTGAAATAAAAGGTTTAAAAATAAAAATGATAAATAGTATTGTTCTACTGTTGCGCGATGGTCACAATAGTCAACGTTCCATAGATAGGTTCCGTAGTTGCTTGTATCTATCTCTTTGTTCGACTGTACACCACAAGTAGAAACACTCGCAATCCCAGTTCCAGATACCTTCCTGCTTTACAATGTCGTAAAACAATGTGACGCTTCCGGGTCAACTTATTGTTTTCGCTTAGTCCGAAATGTTTGTGCTCATTGCGAATATTTCTAACTACACAGTAACACAGCTGTGTCCAAAGTGCTGGCTTTACTAAATAAATTATCTCCTGAATTATGTATTTTTGCTTATTTCAGCCGGTATTGAGTTGGATGGTAGCAGCTGAGATTAGGAGCTGGCGTAATTAGAGATTATATGGACGGAAATATCTATTAGGTTATTTATATAGCCTAATCTAGCTTCTGTTCGCACTTTCATCTGCGTGGCCTTCAGAATTGAGAATAAAGAGTTTACTGGGAGAAAAAGTATCCTATGTGTTAATCCAAGTTATAAATATCTGCGCGCTGTATTTCATTCGTTTTCTGCGTTTTTTCTTGGGAGACCACTGAACGCGCTGTGCAATGGGCCTCCCTTAGAACGGCATCATACTGTGTGGTAACCTGCTTGTCGCAGTCACGACGTGCAAACTGTCAACAGTTTTGTTCCGTCCTTTTGTATTTATAAATGTTTGTTGTTTTTTTTGTATGCACATCATGTCTCTGCGACAAAAAAAAATATTTTTTTGTTTCTTTCTTCGTTCTTTCATCGATTGATTATTAAATATTGAAAATCTATAATCTGTTTATTTTAAATAAATTATTATGTTAAATATCTAATATCCTTTCACATTCATAATGTTACACGTGTCTTTTTCAAATGTTTGATGACTAATTTATAAGACACTAAATACACATTTGGTAATATTTTTTTAATTTAATTTTTAGATAACCGAATGGCCTTGTAATTACAAATAATTAATATTAGTTTTATACCGTTTATTAAGTTAAACTATAAATAATTAATTGTATCTAATTAATTAGTTGGCTACATTTCCGGGTACCTTCGAATAATTTTGTGCCGTCGCTGCGGGCACACTGATACAAAACAATGTGTCCCACACAAATTATCTAAAATAACTTAATATCACGCCAGTAGTTACCGAAGGGTTAGACAGGTGTACCTTATAGTACACCCACATTTTCACTTTATCCGGCTAAGGTCGATTCTCAAACTGCATCTCATCTCAAAAGAAAAGACAAAGAGAAAACACAGATCACGTAGGTACTGGACGTTAAACGCGAAACTCTTGTGAAAATCGACGTACACCCTTTTCTTTACCCGTTTGCTTCTCATTTTAATTCAATTTACTGGATGAAGGAGAAAAAGTAATCTTCAGGGTTGGGTCGGGACGCTACAGAGAGATTGGAAGTCATCGACGCAGTATTGGGACGAACTCATATACTTTTATGGGAGCGAAACTTTTTTTATTCGCGGCAGAAGAAAAAAGATTCGCGTGGCGCGCACCCTCTAACATGTGAGCCGCATACTTGAATAACTATGAATACCGAGATGAGGAATGAAAACATTAGTAGTCCGTTCGATTTCATCACGGATCAAACCCATCGGGGGTATATCTTAGGTTTTATTGCATAAATATTGTGATACTCTTTGAGGAAGTATGGTAAAGTGGCATATATTTTATATATCGTATCGCATCGCCCGGCGCGCTATATGCGAATATGTAGATAAATAATAAATAAACGGTTCACACTCGTATTTCGAAATTGTCGTTTGTGAGCGCTCGCTTACGTAGTTTATCATGTATGAAAATTAGATGACCTTTCCACGTTGCCATTCGAAGTTCCAAAAACAAAAAAATGCTATTTACTTTAATTGTAGTAAACATTAGCTCCTTTACTATGCTTTGAGAAACAATCAGAAAATAAATGAAAAAGGTGGTTCTTGCATAATATTATAAAGAAACTTTTTTGAGGAAATGAAATCAATATCTGAAGTACAATAATATGTTCTTAAGGATCGATTTCAACTTTCGCAATACCGTATACCGTTTGATCTGGCATCACAACACAATGGCAATCAAAAGTACATTCTACGAGTCACATATATCAAAAGAAAATATGTAGTAATGGTACCATACGCACAAACAAAATACATACAACAAATAATGTATTCAATTCATATTACTTCCTGAAAAAGTTTGATATCAATCAAATGTTTACCTGCGCAAATAGATCAAAATATAAATGCCTGATCAAATGGAAGTACTCAGCAAATATTCTGATGGAATGCGTGATATCAATATCGTTATCACAACTGGCATACCATTCAGCGGAATATCATTCATCAAAACTGAATTCCTCTTCATGCATTTCCCTTGACCTTTACGGTTCAATACCGAATTTTAATGCCAAATATGAACGTTGTAACTTAGGTACGCAGGCGATTAAAGAATAAGACGGCAAAATGTTATTCAGAAAAACGTTATTCCTTGCTCTCGGGTCTCTCCATGCGTTTTCTTATATTTCCGCTTCTGAGGAAAATTTATTTGGCCTTAGAAAGTGAGAGCAATAGTAAACCGGACCCCGCATAACGAATATGCGACACGCGGCACGTAATATATCACAGAGGCAAAACTTTAATCTAACCCCTTCGAAGTTTCTGTTCGTAAACGAAACATACCTACGTTTGGTTCGGACTCGTTTGTTATTATAACCTCGAAATATTAACAAAAGGTACAAGTTATATGTGAGGAATAAAAGCCAAATAAACCGTACTGGTTTATTGTTCACATATTCTAGAATATTCGTACGATTTGCAAGTATTAGTGTTTGTTGCGTTGTTACGTAAATGCGATGAATATTACGCGTATGTCTAAGCATAGGTAAGTCTTCCAGCATTTTATTTATTCATGAACTTATTCCTAACACGCAATGCGTAACATTGAAATGTTCTGTATTTGCATATGTATGTGATACAGAAATCTTAACGATAACAGATTTATCGGGATTTGCCATCTTGTTTTATGCGTGCGTGACTTAGTAAGTTGTGCACGTTACGACGGAACGTCGGTGGTGTACATAAAGATGGCTGTACTGTGTAGTATTGAATTGATTTATTTCACCGGAGTCATTACTTCTGCTGTTAAATGTTACTTCTTTTTTCTACATTTATCATCGTTACACATGTTTTCCGCAAATATAAGACTTATAGATGGATGATTTCCGGCTTTCTCGTAATCCGACATCCACATCTTCATATTTTCTTTCTTGTTTTGGAGTCTTCGTTGGCTTCTTCGAAAGTTACTTCTTTTAGCTGTCTTCCATAATCTACTGCTTACATCATTTAGCATTTATATTGCGAATAAAAATGATTGATTGACATAAACTAGTTTTTGTCATCCCCATGGGCTCTCTCACAAAGTTTCAAGCCCATGGGCATCTATTATTCAATTTCCGTTTAACTTTGCCTTAAACGAACTGCAGAAAAACACATAATACCACGTTCTTTGTACGTTACTATCCCATGATTCGTCTTAAGAGACTCGTTAAAGTAACAGAGCGTTTTATTTCTTTGAACTAGCTCTTCAAGAAATACAATAAAATACGAGTGAATTGCGCACGATCTGCCAAAGAGTTTTCGATACAAGCTAAAACATACTTTATGTGCGTTTTTATAGAGTTATAAGTGTGCCTTTATCAGCAAGCATCGCTGAGAGATGTTACTTGTTATTTATAAAACACCTGTGTTGTTAACTGCAGCCATTTTCTACATTTTAAATACAAGCAAGAATATAGAAATTTAATTCTACTACTAGCTAATTAATACATCTATTTATTTTGTGCATAAAACAGGGCGAATACGGAGTATGTCGAACGCACCACCTGAAACGATAAGCAATTAATTAAAATAAAATAACTGTCCATTGGCCAGAAATAATAAATTAAATACACGTAGGTTTTGTGCATTTCATTGAACACCAGTACTTTGGGAACTTTAAGGCTTACTGCGATTATCGATTAATGAGTCTTTTGTAAACATTCGGTATGTCGAAATGAAAACAGTAATCCTGTAGTCGAATAAAGACCTTCAGTTTAAACATAATTGCCAGTCTACAAAGTTCACTGCTGTATGGGTATATCCCACTCTAGCTGTCCAATGCGACATCGCATGAAACTTTTAGACTCCGAGTTAAACAATGCTGCGGGATTTAGAAATGTCCATTTTTAGTGTTCCCACATTGTTTTTGTATTTTTCAAGAGTACATACATAAACATAAGTTTAACCTTACCGAAAATAAGAAATTAGTACATAAGAGGAAGTTTGAAGTGGCGCCGGTGACTGAAAAGTCGTGTGGTAATCGGTAGCCGGTATATATATATATATGTGATGCGGAGGAATGAGGAAAATGTCGTGAGGACAGTTTTCAGTATGAATTTGACACTATGGATGGATGAATGTGAAACAAAGAAACAATGGATGGATGTGTGAAGGATGTTATGGCAGGTAAGGAGGTATCTGATGGAATAGAGAGTTATGCAATGAGAAGACATGCTGTGGGTCGGCAACCCTAAATAAATTAAGATATGGGCAGGGCAGAGAGTGGTGATTGTGATTGGCAGAAAGATTGACTCGCCTACTTTGGATACTTTCATGTTCTTGAAGAGAGAGTGGTTTATTGTCTAGAACCACACATGTACGCCTTAGGCCGCAAATTTGTAGTAGCGGTACTTGCAGCGTGCAGCGGTGCATTTAATGGAACTGCCCAGTGCCCACATAACTCTGAATTTGCGGCGTTAAAATCAATTTTAAACTACATATTTTCTATAACTTATTAATTTTGACTTTATTCTACCTAATATTACGGTCGACTGGCAATATCATTTAAGAGGTACTTAAGTCAATCACTTAACATCAAAAGAAGCTAGAAACACGACATTTACGAACTTTTAATTACATCTTTGATGTTATTTCAAGTTACACAAACAATTTGCTGTCATACTTTTTGAGGTGGAAAGTTCGTTTTGATTACCAAAAAAATAGAATACCTATTTATTTTGTGCGGTTTGGTGCTGATACTAACTTCGAACTTAAACTGAACGATATCGAAGCGGATCTAATCAGAATTAAAACTAAAAGTTAGTGGTGATTAAATTTGTTAGTTTTTGGCTACAAAATTAAACTGTATAGTGCGTGTATTTTTAGAAACAAATCTCATAAGCTCATATCCAAATAGAAAACAACTGTCGGTAACCCGTATCTGTAGTTAATTTATAAATAGTGGCTTCAATAAATTATGATCTTTATTTCTTCTTTTATGACCTTCAAACCAGGAGTAAAAAGCATCTTCTCCGATCACTCAATCCATCATAGGCCATACAGGGTGGAAGGGACAGCCCTCCGCAGACTTATGGCGTGAATTCAGTATATCATACTAAGATATAAGAAATTATTTTAGGAACGTTATGGGAATTCAATTATTTGATTTGTTTTATTTCCTCATACGCCATGTGTCGTTACTGTGGCAAAACGCACGTAGCGAACGGCAAGTGCTACGACGAGTTCGATGAACTCTGTAGCTAGGCAGGAAGTGAACAGCTGATTTCACGCGCCATTTGTTAGAGTATTTCAACATCCATTGTTGGTTTTTTTAGCCCTATTATTTACATACATGAAGTGCTGCGTGCAGAGAATGTAATTTTAGATTGAAATAAAGGAGAAGTAACTGAAAAAAGTATATAAAATTAAAATTTTCCTGAGAAAAATTCCGGTGGAATATGATTCAAAATAAGGAGCTGATCGCACCCTGTCAGTTTGCGGAGGGCTGTCCCTTACACCCTGTATATTCTCATCGATGGCTTTCCAACAGGCGAGCCTACGGTCAAGAGTGGACACAGTTATCAACAAAACAAGTCCTCTAAAGTTAAGAAAGTCTAACCAATATAAAGGTCCCATAGGTAAGCTCCAGCATCTTGAAAGCCTTCATGACCAGAGGGCGCTGCGCTTGCATGATCGCCAGCAGAACCAACTGCCTGATATTCTGGCGGGGGTTTGACTTGGGGCGCGGAGGGCAGGACTGCCAGCCGCAGTAAAATATGGCGTCCGATACTTCTGATGCCTGTGAAGCAAAGCATATAATCCATACTATTATTAAATAATGAATGTACTGTATGATGAGATTATATAGCTAGAAAAGGAGTGACTTATGGTGTGGTGACATACAGTGCTGACTCGAAATAATTTGGGATAAGGGCAAGAGTATGATTGTGATCATTCTCCTGCCCTTATCCGGTCGCCGCAGGATGTCTTCTTCCGTACCTCTTTATTACTTTATATATATATCTCACCGGAAAATAACAAGAACCGCCAATTTATAAATTTTCTATGAAATTTATAAACTTTCGTAGGATTCTAAACGAGAGATAAATTGATTCTAAACGAGAGATAAATTGTATTATTTTACGGCCACATTTTCGCAAATCTCGGGACTTGGGGCACCCCGACTTTAGGTTAGGTTAGGTTACTTTAAACCCTGCAAACAGAAATAGGAGCCCCGTGCGGAGCCCCGTGCGAAAATGTGGCCGTAAAATAATACAATTTATCTCTCGTTTAGAATCCTACGAAAGTTTATAAATTGCCTAGAAAATTTATAAATTGGCGGTTCTTGTTATTTTCCGGTGACATATATATTATAAATACTAGCTGTTCCCGGCATGCGTTGCAATGCACCTTTTCCTACTACCCACCTAAGTACCTTCTCCTAACAATAACAAACAGAACAAAAAATAATAATTGTGAAATCGGTCCAGCAGTTCACGCGTGATGGCGTGACCAAGGGAAATAGGGATTCATTTTTATATGTATAGATTATAAATAAATATATTATAGATATGGTAAATGTATATATTATAAATATCGAAAAACAAAGACCACTCTAACCTAACCTGGTCGCAAAATACGATAAGCAAACTTTTAATTCCAATCGATTTATCTCGATATATTGGTTCTCGATTAAATCATTTATTATCAGACCGTAAAACAAACTTCAACAAAGAGTTTACGATAAACTTTTGCCTAAAATCATACCTAGATATTTTTCTAGCTTAGACCCACGGCAACGTTTTAAATATAGCCTATATTATATGACACTCAGAGATAATGTAGGTTCCCATTAGTAATATTTTTTTTTGAGAATCGGATTTGCCCCTTACATCCAAACTTGCAAACTTTTACTACATCAACGTAAAGAAAATATTGTAACATCATTCTTTACTTGGTAAAGTTAGAATCCTACGAAAGTTTATAAATTGCCTAGAAAATTTATAAATTGGCGGTTCTTGTTATTTTCCGGTGACATATATATTATAAATACTAGCTGTTCCCGGCATGCGTTGCAATGCACCTTTTCCTACTACCCACCTAAGTACCTTCTCCTAACAATAACAAACAGAACAAAAAATAATAATTGTGAAATCGGTCCAGCAGTTCACGCGTGATGGCGTGACCAAGGGAAATAGGGATTCATTTTTATATGTATAGATTATAAATAAATATATTATAGATATGGTAAATGTATATATTATAAATATCGAAAAACAAAGACCACTCTAACCTAACCTGGTCGCAAAATACGATAAGCAAACTTTTAATTCCAATCGATTTATCTCGATATATTGGTTCTCGATTAAATCATTTATTATCAGACCGTAAAACAAACTTCAACAAAGAGTTTACGATAAACTTTTGCCTAAAATCATACCTAGATATTTTTCTAGCTTAGACCCACGGCAACGTTTTAAATATAGCCTATATTATATGACACTCAGAGATAATGTAGGTTCCCATTAGTAATATTTTTTTTTGAGAATCGGATTTGCCCCTTACATCCAAACTTGCAAACTTTTACTACATCAACGTAAAGAAAATATTGTAACATCATTCTTTACTTGGTAAATATAAATAACAAGGGCGTAGGTACACAAGCTGTGATTTATGTTGATGGCCCGTATTTGACCTTATGTCGTAACTTATTTTTATATCCGACTCCACAATTTCTGTGGATGTTAGCGGATGTCACATTTGGCCGTAATGTCCGTGACATATTTTTGTTTCCAACATTGTATTGTGTCATTCGGATACATTTAGGTGTGGATTATCTTGGTAGAGCTGGTCGGAGACTGAAATCAGCGATTATTTAGGCAATGAATCTTTTAATCAGAACATCATGTTCCCACTACCACTGGGACAAAGACCGTTTGTAAGAAGTAGGGCTTAGTATAGTTTGGTACATTTAATGCTTCCACTATATTTCGTACTTGATTTTCTGACAAAAATCGCGACTATAAGACCGCCTGCCCGCCCATACACAGTTTCTCCCATATTTCATTTATTTTTGCCTAAAAAATAACAACAACTCAAGCTTGCGCAACCTTTAGGTACCAGGACTACAGGAACCATGAACGAAATTCCGAAACACAGTGACGCAGAACACAATGACATATCAAGTCGATACGCGAACTGAAACCCCTCAGGAACAAGGTCATATGACACTGTTTACTCCTCCGTTCTCCCTATAGGGAAATAGTATCAACGTATTCGTGTCAAACACATCTCACAAAATATGATAAAGCCATACCTGATACGTTATTTCCCCGGCGTTGCATAGAAAGAGGCCCAGTAGAAAGAACAGAGCCATGACAAAGGATATCAACTTCATACTTGCGACGAATGTCAGTTCGTCTGAAAGCTGGAAAATTAATTAAAAATGTACGTAACTATCAGCAGGAAAAGGAAAAATAATTGACGCAATCTATCTTAATCTTTGAAACGTGGCAATTACGGAATTAAAAACTTCAGCCGTAAAAGCGAACATTTTCTTCAGGTTTTGTCAACTAAAACAAAAACAACACTCTGTTCCCGATGGTATCAAAATAATCGCAACATTGATAAAAAATATCGCCACGTCTCTCAAACTAAATAAAACGCGACTATCAAACAAATAGAGTTTCAGAAACAGTAACACGATGAATGCGTAATCAAGACAAATAATACGCAGTTTTGCAAGATTCCCGAGCAGTCAAAGGTACTGGGGTACAACAATGCGATTACTTACGGCAATTTGGAGGAGCAGAGAGACGGCCGAGCCCGAGCTTTGACAAACTTGTAGCGCCATCACAGTCCCGAACGCTTTGTCGATGTCGCCCGATAACCTGATGAGATAAAAAGAATTATGCTCCATTTGACATTGAATCGACCTTGATGAATGTCGCCCTCGTGGAACTAGTTTCTTTGAAATTAAAACGTTTTCAACAAAGGAGCTTGGATTTAAATTAATTTGCTCTTTCTTTGTCTTAATTACTAGATACTTTTGACATTGTAGCAAGCACCCTTGTCATTTTGGCATCACAATTCATCAATTACTTTTTCTTGCCAAATGTAATGGCGATGTTTCTCAGAATTCTTAAACGATGATGTTTGAGGACACCCGTGCCGCTTCAGACTTAGTTTTCTTTTTGTCTCAGGTTCGATTTAATACAAATGTTTTATTAAAATGTTCTTAAAATTCAAACCTGATCAGAGTATTGTGCATTTTTATGCCTTCCACAAGCCCATTAGCTAATGTTTCTGTCGCCATGTCGTATTGTCCTCTGTTATTCAATGCAAAGATTTCTCCTCTCAAGTTCTCGAAGTATTGTTTCAGGGTCATGAATTTATACTTGTAAATGATCAGATATATCATGGTAAAGCCGTCGACTGATAATATCATACTCATCATCATTACGTAAAGGACTATTGTGGTGATTACGCGGACGAATATCGCTGGTATCGAATCATCTTCGAACCTTGGATAGTACGTCACTATGGTTACGAAATGAGATCCTGAAAAGTAAATGAATATTTAGTGACATAATTTCAACCACAGTTTAGGAGCTTCATAGTTTGATCCCTAATTGAGGTTGAAATTCAATTAGGTACAATTCTTTTTTAGGAAAATAAAACCGCTTGAAAAGGCATTGAAAAATATTAAACGCAGTTAGAACAAAAACGTCTAATGAAAACGAATAACACAATACACGGATCAACGGATGTCCTTCTGGCTTTTCAAAGGAAGTTTTACGTAACGCGTTTTATATTGCGCTGAAAGGAAATTAACTTACCAGTAAACATCTTCCTTAATCCTTCAAAAACAAAGAAAAAACACGACCCATAAACGATCGAAACGTAAGCGACGACATTTATTTTCATGATCTTATATTTCTTCGCCATCAACGCGCTTTCTTCGTAACTCTCGCAAACTGTCACCATTTTACGATTCAGGTCTTTTATCAACGATTTGTTTGTTATAACCGAGAATATTTTGATCATAACTATTGTGTGACTGACGGCGAAGCTCATCGAGTCACGTTTTTCGTCCTCGGGGTAGTCACCCATCATGGCGGCCATTATTTCGAATATCGTCATGAAACCGTATATGAATAACAGCATGGCGGTGTATGCTCTATAAAGCAGAGTTCGGTCGTCGCCTATTTCGTTTTCCTTGTACCAGAAATTTCCGGAGCCGATTAAGAAAATTCTTTCGCAATATGTTTTCAAGATGTAATGGTTTTTCATTTTGTTTTTTTTTGTTCGCAGTTTTGAGTGGTTGGCTCTAATGGGAGCGAAGTCTGCGAAATACAACTTTAATGATAAATGGTGATGAATAAGGTTTTTGTTTAAGTTAATTAAGTATTTAAAATAGCTAGTGTAGGTAACTTTAATGTGAGAATCTTTATTATAATAACCAAATCCGTAAAAATACATTTTTGAAAATGTATTTGTGTGTAATCATTCTATGAGTCATTCATAAGCCAATTATGTGTTACCTAAATCTATCACTACACGCCCCATTATGAAACATTACATTTCGTAACAAGTTTAATATTGAATTATTTACATTTGTCCATTTCAAATTGCATGAAATATGTTAGTAGATCATTTATATCACATACCGTTAATTCCACACCAGTCCCAATCAATTTTAAATAAATAAGCATGTATTACCGAATTGGCGATAAATTTTATATTGGTTTTGTTTATTAAAATATTACGTAAACGCCGCCACACCTCGCCACGAACGAGTTTAATCAAACAATGGCTGGAAAAATAATAAATAATCGTCGGTAGCAGTAAGTGTGAAACAGAAAAGTTTGTAATTAGATAATTTACCCCTCTTTATTAGAAGCACTAAGATATACGAAAAAGAAATAGATCGTCTACGACAATATCGAAAGTTTACAGATATGGCATTAAGTCTGCCTTTGTAAATTTATTGGCTTAAAGAATGAAATACTGATAATGATTCTGTAAACTTGAGTCATCCCACTGCCGGGCAAGGGCCTCTCCCCATGGGTTCCACTTGTTTCGATCCAGGACTAATGTGGAACACTGGTCGTTGGCTTCCTCCAGCTCGTCCCGCCATCTTCTACGAGATCTGAATAAAATAAATAAATATATTCCGAACGATAAATCTCGTTACTTTTAGACGATTTCTGTGTATCAACACTGGATACAAAGTATCATCCATACGGATTCTGTGGCTTTTACAAAATTCTCAGAATTGACAATTTCCCAAAAGTTCAATAGTTGCGATTTACCTGACATCGTTCTGCGAATTGGAATTGGATATGCAGGTTATGAACCTATACCGAAATGGACTGTTTAGTGTATACTACCTTTGAACTAGTCTATTCTGAGATTAAAACTAAATACAGGGTGTAAACAGACCCTTGAAATAGCCGTCAACCAAGCATGCATTCATTCATTCATTGTACATCAAACTAAGTAACTTTACACAAAAATTATTGCTGGGAATCGACTTTTTTTTTTGGGGTGAAAAATCACGTTTTACAGTAGGACATCGATGGAAAGCGCTCAAATCATTGTGCTGATGGATGGATTAAATAGTACGGGGGTCGTGGAGGTGTGTAAAAATCTTACATTAAAAACATGTATTTAAAAAAAAACTTGTGGAAAAGTTGGAACTTTGACCCCCAATATCGCCATAACTAGAAGGTTCCCAGGTCTAGAACAAAAAAAATATCGCAAAGACGGGGAGGACAACTGCCTTTCGGATATTTTAAGGGTCTATTTACACCCTTTATAACGGGAGTAAGTTTTGATGGTGAAAGATGGGAGCTATTTTTAAAATGATGGTTTACCGTATCGGTAAACCATTCAACTTTTTGATCTTCTGCTTTTAATTTTCCATTTTTGCCTGCTCATTCTCAGCTCTTTTATCTCGTTGGAGGATCTCGTCGTCTTATGTCCAAAGTAATCAGGTATTTTTCATAATGGGGGACAGGAATTCCAAAAAAGTCACAACTGTTTCCATTCTTACGTCATTGTCTTGCACCAGTGCGGATGCAGGTTTGAAAATTACCGGAAATGATTTTATAAACAGTGTACCATACATTACACTGTTTATAAAATGCACGTGCAAAAATAACTTGTGGTAATTTACCAGCTTATGAGTTTAAGGACCAACTAGAAATATTTACCGCTTCTACGTGAGAACGCTTCGTTAATCCTCTGCACTAGCTGAGTAAGTGTTAGTGATTACTTAAGAACTTTTTCTAATAGTTCATAATAACACGAAGTTTAGAAACTTCAAGGGGCCATAATAAATGCTTTATTAGATCGAGCGCGGAAAAACACACTTGTTTAACAAATAGCGCTATTGTAAAGTTAAATTACTTTCACTTTAACAATGGAAAAAGTTTAATATTACTGATGTTTTACGAAGAAAGCGAGATTCATTGTTAGAATTACTGAAGGTTAGATGGAACATAAATAGTCTGCATTGAATAGTGATCAATAGTTTATCCTAAGTCTATGGCCAAAAACCATAATTTCTCGATCCAAACCACTTAATGTGGTTTGGATCGAGTATAATAATTAAAATTGAATATAATAGACAGTTCCGGCGGCATATACTATTCTTTGCTTTTGACCTCATTGGCCTTGCAATTTGTTTTTTTTAACTTTACCCCACTCTAGGAATTTCTCCTGTATTGTGGGTGCGTTTACAAACATTTGAACTCTACACAAAAACCCAGGCCCAAAAGTACAACAATATATCCGTATATATATATTTTTTTTATAGTCTACATTGTGTCTCACTGCTGGGCAAAGGCCTCCGCCGCGGTCGACCTCGTCGGCTTTGTCCACCTTCAGACGTCCAATGAGTGACGATCTTTGCCCACCACTGCAGGTGCATCCGTGCGACATGGCCAGCCCACTCCCACTTTAGCTTGGCTGTTTTAACTCCAACATCAGCTACTTGAGTTATGGAGCGCAGGGTAGTGTTCCTAATGCGATCTAAACAATAAATTAAAAAAATAAATTGCGAAGTACAACAGTATTAAGTATATTGTGTAAAGGGTTCCAAGCATTCCCATACATTTTACGATTGTTCATTACGGACATTGCATCAACATGACAAGCTGATGCCATCCTAAGGCTCAGACTCTTTGCCTTGCATCCTCATGTTTTGTAAACTCAGTGTAAATCAAAGGTACATAATAAAGACAATCAGAAAGTCTCAAGTTGAGATAGCATTTGCCAAAATTTGTCTTATTTCGCAGATTCCGTCGCCCCCCCTGGCTTGGAGCCAGGCTCCCAGGGACTTACGAAGATAACTATGTTCCCTCTTACACTATACTTCATCTTAAACTGCCTCTCACGACTTCATGTTCAACCCATCCGTCAAAAGGAATGAGTTTAATTCTTTTAAACAATAGAGACGTCATGAGGTTGTGATTTTGTGTAAAGGATGAAAGAAAAAATATTTATTTGATGCAGAGACGTGACGTACATCATACAAAATGACAAAACAATGACAATGAACATACAACGCATAACAAATATTTATAAATACAACAAGACAGAAAAAATAGTTAACAGCTTGCACGTCGTGACTGATACAAGCAGGTTACCACTCCGCGTGACCACACCATGTGACATGTGTAACGATTTTGGTTTTATTTGCTGAAAATCTGAACTTGGCGGAAGACCGCTGATAAGTCATCAGATACTTCTTCTTCTTCAACCTTTGGCCACCCAATGCTGAGTGTAGGTGTCTTCCAAATCTCTCCACTTTTGGCGGTTTTGTGTCATTGCTGTTGCATTGGTGCAATTCCGACTTCATTCGGGAACCGCAGCGCATAGCCGTCCAATGGCAGAGCGCAAGAACAAAATTGTTTTCTGTTTAAACAAAAATGGTATTACATCTTCGGAATGTTAGGTAACCTACTTAATTTTCTAAAGTAGAGTCTTTGTAACATTATATTCCTCATAGAAATCATAGTCATCATCTGCCTAGCCTTTTCCCAACTATGATAGGTTTAGGAGTTATTTTTGTTAAGTCCCATGTGTGCGAGCCTATTGCCATCAATCGGGCATAAATCGAGACTCTGTGACTGCTACTGAGTAATTCCTGATGGAAAAACCCAATAATAATTTCCCCGACCCGGGAATCGAACCCAGGATTGTTGCTTGTATTCGTCTAAAATGTCATAGTTATCATATATGAAACTGTGTCATCATCTACCTAGCCTTTTCCCAACTATGTTAGGGTCGGCTTCCAGTCTAACCGGATGCAGCTTAATACCAGTATTTTACATGGAGCGACTGCCTATCTGACCTCCACAACCCAGTTAGTACTGAGTAATACGATACCACTTGGTTAGACTGGTTGTCGGACTTTTTGGGCCACTGACTACCTAACGACTGTCAAAGATCTACAAATGACACCCGGGACCAA
Source organism: Noctua comes (assembly GCA_963082995.1). Taxonomy (NCBI): domain Eukaryota; kingdom Metazoa; phylum Arthropoda; class Insecta; order Lepidoptera; family Noctuidae; genus Noctua; species Noctua comes. Next base: position 7,807,139 of record OY720280.1, on the reverse strand, counting down.
CGGGTTAACGTGCTTTCCGAGGCACGGAGGAAACTCGGTATGTAATGGGTGGTCACAAATCCACAGACCAACCTAGGCAAGCACGGCTTAACCTAAGATCGACCCAAGCGGCTGTTATTATTTAGCCACGAGCTTTAACTAGTATATCTTCCTGTGTACTTTTTTGATCGGTCTCATGTTTCCCTGTAAACAAATTTTTTTACTAATGATAAAAGCTCCCATTGAAAATAAGGAAGAGTAATAATAGTAGACAAGGCTAAGTGTAAAACATTAAACAGTTAAGTTTTCCGCTTTAACTTGCCCATCTGTGTATCTTTTGATATGTCTCGACTTTACCTGTAAACAAATGTTTTACCAGTGATAAAAGCTTCCACTGACATTAAGGAAGTGTTCGGGGAAAAAATATGCGGACCAATATAGCCAGTAACATTGTACGGAACCCAATGCAGGGCAAACTGCACAGACCACTTCCAGGCTTCGGTGTAGTATCAGTTATTTATTGCCTACCACTTTATTGCCTCACTGCGGATTTGGGAAATGGACACCCTCTGTGGCGGCGGTTTCTATCCAATCGGCCTTATATTTGGTTTGCAAAATACATTTGTAATTTTCAATTACATGTTTGGGTCGTTTGATATATGAATGATCTTACTTGATCGTGTTTCCTGTCTATGATATAAATGTATCCGAACAGGTGTTATCAGTGACTTAGTTTCCCACTGCTGGGCTGCCTACTGTCTGTGTACTCCACCACATGGGTCGAGAACGTATTGGTGGATGTCACATACCTGATGACGATGTTTTCCTTCACCATTTTAAGAGCAGTAGTGCACCTGTTAGTACGAATAAATTATGTTTACTTATCTAGAAATTAAGATACTCAGGCACTCTTGCAACACATAGTTTAACTCACCCGTTTCTCTTCACACACACACTCATCCACACACACAAACGCGCACAAAACACACACAATCCCTCCCCATGCCCATACAAGTGAATAATGTACTTCTATTATGTTTTATAATGTTCTATTATGTAAAATTATATTGCTATGGAAGAGCGGAGTCTCCTAATACAGATATTTTTTACTTAAAAGGAGGCTCCAATCAAGAACTTTTTTTTTTTTTAGAAATTTTAAAAATCGAATAAGATGTGTGTATGTAAACTTTAGTTCATTCTTCCATCGATCTATTATTGACCATTTTCCAAGAAAATCATAACGGCAACTCTTATTAGTCGGGTAAATAAAACAAAAGATCTGCTGCAATTCTTCTTCTTAGCGTGTCAATGGTAATTATGTCGGCCCAGGACTGAGCCACAAGTTTGGCGCCTTCAATACAAACTTAAAACAAATACGTTATGAGACACCGGTACATACGACATTGAAAAAAATAAAGACAAAGGAGACAAGATTTCTTCCAAATGAAATACAAGGACACAAGAATATCTCGCTGCAAGCTTTTTCTCAAGGACGCTGCGTATCATCTGACATAACAAAACATTTACCTTTAATGCTTTTAAGCAGAAATAACATAACATTACGCTTGTAATCCCCGAAAGGTTAGACAGAGGTGTACCTGGTAAATAATCCACCCACATTGCGCCAGAGTAACAGGGGGCGAACCTATTGACATCACCTGGGCTCAAAACCTAACTCCGTGGCTGCTACTGAAAACATCCTGGAAAAACCCAATTTCACTTTGCCTTACTGGGAAATTGAATCTAGGACCTCATGCTAAGAGGTCGTATTTGCGACCACTAAAACTAGTCTTCAGTAGAAGCATTTGTAACACTTTTAGTATAATCAGAGAATTACGACAAATTCAATTTAAAATACGGCGACGGCACGGTCAGGCGCAGTGGCTGATCGATCGGCTGCTGCGCTGCGTGTCGCGGGTTCGATCCCCGCACGGAACAAATATTTGTATGATCTACAGGTAGTTGTTCCAGGTCTGGCTGTTTGTGTATGTGAGTTTAAATGTTTGTAAACGCACCCACGATACAGGAGAAATACTAAGCGCGGGGCAACGCTTTTAAAAAAAAAAAAATGTTTTTAATTTGTTTATTTATAACCAACTTATATAAAAATACACCGCCACCGTGTACCGATAAATGTGCCCCATTGCGGGCAACGCTATACACTGTGTGGGTAGTTCCTTTAAATTCTAAACAAACAAATTAAAACTCGATTCACTCCCACCCGTACAAAACAATTTTAATTACGAAACAAGCAACAATTTATCAATACCATCTTCAATACAAAGCGAACGATGCGGTTTATTTTAAACTAGCTTTCGAGCGCGGCTTCACTCGCGTTATGATCGGAAATTATTCCACTGGAACTTTTTTGATATAGCTTATGACACTAGGATTAATATAGCTTTCTATTAGTGAAAGAATTTAATATTTATATATAATTATTTTGATTTGATCACGCAAGGAAACTCCGAGCATAGCCCTCTCCATTGCCCTTTGGGTGACTTTCAGCCTTCTGATGAGGCCCATTGTGAGCGACCACGTTTCGGTCCCGTATGTAATCACTGGCAACACACACTGGTCATAGACTTTCGTCTTGAGACACTGCGGTAAGTTGGACGAGAAGATACCACGCAACTTCCCGAACGCTGCCCAGCCGAGTCGGATTCGACGATTGACCTCTTTCTCGAAGTTAGACCTACCTAACTGGACCGTTTGTCCCAGGTAGACATAATCGTCTACAACTTCAAGTGTAGAGTCTCCGATCTTGATAGGAGTGGGTGTTACATGGGCATTCAACATGACTTTGGTTTTGTCCATGTTCATTTTAAGACCCACTCTTTCGGAAGCTCTACTGAGGTCATCGAGCATTGTACTGAGGTCCTCCATGGTCTCAGCCATGACCACTATATCGTCGGCAAACCGAAGGTGAGAGATGTACTCGCCATTGACGTTGATGCCTAGCCCTCTCCAGTCCAGAACCTTGAAGACATCCTCCAGTGCAGCGGTGAACAGTTTCGGAGATATGACGTCTCCCTGTCTTACACCTCGCTGCAGAAGGATAGGTTCCGAGGTCTGGTCCTGAAGTCGGACTGACATGGTGGCGTTTTTGTACAAACTCTTCAGCACCTCGATGTACCGATAGTCGATTTGGCACCGTTGGAGAGACTGCAGTACAGCCCAAGTCTCGATCGAATCGAAGGCTTTCTCGTAGTCCACAAACGCCAAGCAGAGAGGCAGGTTATACTCTTCGGTCTTCTGTATAACCTGGCGCAGCGTATGTATGTGGTCTACGGTGCTAAAGCCTTTTCGGAATCCGGCTTGTTCGGGAGGCTGAAAATCGTCAAACCTGCGCGCGAGACGATTCGTGATGACTCTTGAAAACAGCTTGTAGACATGGCTTAGAAGTGAGATGGGCCTATAGTTCTTCAGCCGGGCATTGTCACCCTTTTTGAAGAAGAGTACCACCACACCCCTGCACCATGCCTGCGGCGTTTTCCCCTCGAGTATGACGGAATCAAACAGCTTCTGAAGGGTCTTAAGTACCGGTTTTCCACCTGCCTTCAGGAGTTCGGCCGTAATTCCGTCCTCACCCGGTGCCTTGTTGTTTTTAAGCTGTTTCAGAGCCATCCTAATCTCGTACAGGCTGACATCCGGAATGTCTTCGGTATAGTGTCGGGTCAGTCTAGCTCTTGGGTCGTTAGCTAGATTTGCAACGGGTTTACTGGTTGAAGTGTACAACTGCCCATAAAAACTCTCGATCTCCCTCAGCAGCTCCGGTTTGGCGGATACGATCCTGCCATCGTCGGTCTTCAGTTTCGTGAGCTGGCTCTGCCCAATAGCCAGATCTCTTGAAAAAACCTTGGAGCCTTTATTCCGCTCAATAGCGTCTTTAATACGCTCGGTATTAAAGCGGCGGAGGTCGCGTTTCAAGGATTTAGAGATCCGTCTATTGAGCTGCCGGTACTTCCACGCCTCGTCTGAAGACTGCAGGATCATCTCGCGCCGCTCCTTCATGAGCTCGAGAGTATGATCAGAGAGTCTTTTGTTCTTCTGTGCACGACGTGTCTTGAAGAACTTAGACCCAGTCGTATGGACAGTTTCCACGAACCCATCGTTGCATTCGTCCACTGAGCTTCCTAGGCACTCGAAACGATTCTGGAGTTCAAGCTGAAAGCTCTCGGGGTTTTGGATCTGGATTTGTGCTGGACGGAGCGTAGACTTCATCAGTCGAGACCTTTCAAGCTTTATATTGATGTTCAATGTGCCTCTTACCATGCGGTGATCGCTCCCGGTTTTCACCGAATTGATCACAGAGACATCATTGAACATTTGCTTCTTGGTTGACATGATGAAGTCAATCTCATTTTTAGTTGCACCATCGGGACTCTGCCAGGTCCACTTCCTGTGCTCACGCTTTCTGAAGAAGGAGTTCATCATATAGAGGCCCTCCTTCTCCATAAAACTAGCCAGTTGGTGACCCCGGTGGTTCCGACGTCCAACCCCAAATTGCCCCACCTGCAGCTCATCCCCGTCTCGTTTGCCCAGTTTCGCGTTGAAGTCCCCCATGACAACGGTGAAGTGAGTTTTGAAACCATGCAGGGCTTTAGAAATATCCTCATACATGGTCTCCACTTCGTCGTCGGGGTGTGCCGAGGTCGGGGCGTAGACCTGTATGACCTTCAGCGAATATCTTGAGGATATTCTGAGTATAAGGTACGCCACCCTGGTCGACACACTCTCGATCTTCACCACGTTATTCACGAGGGACTTGTGGACGATAAACCCAACACCACCCTGGGACTGCCGGTCACCCTCTCGGAAATAGAGCAGGTTGCCGGATTTCAGGATTATCGTATCCTCCCCCTCTCTTCGGACTTCAGATAATCCCACAATACTCCATCGCAGCCTGCTCAATTCCTCTTCGAGTTCCGTTATCTTCTCGTCGTTCCGGAGTGTACGCGTGTTGTATGTTGCCAGGTCAAGTCGTCGGTATAGGCAGCCTGATCCCGTCCGGAGATTCTTCGCACCCCTTGCCACGCCGTAACCTCGACCGCTACCATAGTCGAGGGTAGACGGGCTGCCGGGTACTAGGGGCCATTTCTTGGTTGCGCTCATCATTGGGGGGGTTTTGCCATAATCGCCACGCTTGGCAGGCGGGTTGGCGATCGCAGTACGGTTGTTAGATACCGCTGAGAACGCTGCTGCCCATTCTCTGGTAAGTCCCTTAGTCGCCTCTTACGACACCCACGGGAAGATATGGGATGGTGCTATTCTTTTACGTCCGACACCATACGGAACCAGAAATGAGGAGATCCGCAAGAGAACCAGAGTTACCGACGTAGCCCGAAGAATAGCCAAACTTAAGTGGCAGTGGGCAGGGCACATTGCTCGCAGAACGGATGGCCGATGGGGCCGAAAAGTTCTGGAGTGGCGACCGCGAACCGGAAGACGCTGCGTTGGAAGGCCTCCCACTAGGTGGACCGATGACCTCGTAAAGGTTGCAGGGATCCGCTGGATGCGAGACGCACGGGACCGGTCAATGTGGCGACACTTGGGGGAGGCCTATGTCCAGCAGTGGACATCTTTCGGCTGAAATGATGATGATGAATGATGATGATGAATGATGATATAATTATTACCAATTGTTTTGATTTTTTAATTGCTACTATGACTTTGTTATTTTTAATTTTACTTTTCCAATTTAATGTGCTACTGTCCAATTTAATGTGCTACTATACCTTTGTTAGCTTAGTTATAAATTTAATTAAGCATGCTGTGGTCTCCTGTAAGTGAAGGAGTACACCTACGTGATTCTTTGTCGTCGATTATTTATTTCGTGTTTGTGTACATCCTTTGTTGGAGATCCTAAACAAATAAATAAATAAATAAATTTTCCGAATCGGTTCAGTAGTTCCTAAGATTAACCCCTACATTCAAAGTTACAAACACACAAACGTTACCTCTGTAGAATAGTATAGACAATCCACACATAGATCATAATGTTGTAGAAAACTCTTGAGAACTCTTGGTTTTCACAAGTGTGAAAACGAACACTTCAGAAGAATTTGTGATGAAGTAAGTAATTAATCTTGCTTTGTTGCCGACGTTGAGAAGAGCTGCTTACTAAGTGCAGAAGTGTTTCGCTACTGCTGCAAACTTTGCAATTTGGAGAGACGTCATATTTTATTTGTTGGGATACTGTTTCTGTATTTAATGTGTTTTGTATAGTTTTTCTAATTATAGGTTCTTCGTATTGGTTCTAACGATATTGGAGTGGAATTGGCTGCAGTTCAATGACCTCTTCTCATGTAAGGATGGGTCGACGATGCTTACTCATGAATTTCTGTTTTTAACCGACTGCGGTGAAGCCCAAAAGGAGGGTTATGTTTTATCCTTCTACTTTCTTATTATTACGGCGGCGTTCTTTCTTGAAAATAAAATAAAATGTTTCAACAGATTTAATTAGGTTTTAAATATTTGTGAGATACTAATACAAGAATAGTATAACATAGCTTTAATAAAAAACAAAATTCCAATTAACTAACAAAATAACTTAGAACACTAATATTGTATTACCAGACTAGACTCTTGGTTCAATATACCGAGTACATAGTTTTAGGCATTAATTTAATAAAGTGCGGCCTTTTTTTCATTGAATACCTATCGGATCCCGCGTTATGAGGCTATTCGAATGGTCTGCGCGATATGTCAGACTATTTCAAAATCAAACAAAAGAACCGCGATTGAAATATTCTTCGTTTCCTCGTATTGCAACTTTATTTTTGGAATAGAGAAGAGCGGCAACACGTCAAAAATTTTAATGAAACGAAACCATGTGAAAAACTTAAAATGAAAATAATGGATCATAGTTGTAGGTACATTCATAGCATGGACTGTCCACAGAGAGAATGAAAATTTAAAACGTGGTGTTGTTTTTGTGAGTGTATGATGAAACTGTCGCCGGACGCTGTCCATCCCCCACCGCCTATTAGTCATCTCTCAACAGCTCCTCGTGGCGAGGTCAAGTCCTACGGGTGCCATTTGTGACCCGGAACTACACGAGCTTTATCCTCAAAACATATTTTAATTCACATCGTAATACAAACAAAAAGTTTTAAAATCAAAGCCAACATGGGTAGGTTTAAAATAAAATAAATATCATAGATAAAACGAATTTGTAAACATTTCAAAAAAACCTGTGTTGTCTACGATAGCCATAGGCATTCTCTTTGTGGGGCCAGTATCTCCATATCAGGTTTTTTTTTATTTTTTAAACGTTGCCCCACCCTAGGAATTTCTCCTGTATCGTGGGTGCGTTTACAAACATTTAAATTCACATACACAAACAGCCAGACCCGGAACAACTACCTGTAGGCCATACAAATATTTGTTCCGTGCGGGAATCGAACCCGCGACACGAAGCGCAGCAGTTAATTGCTCAGCCAATGCGGCAACCGTGCCGACAAAGTCAGTCAGTTTATAAGTCACAGAAATATTTTTTGAATCTTTTGAACACATCTCTACTGATTTATGGTGATACATAGATGTGGCACATATGTGCTTCGTACAGTGCATAGCACATGGTACATAAATCAGATTACAGCCGAATCCTCGCGCGCAATGGTATCACATAATCCCGTTTGGTTAGCAGCTGCCAAATTTGCAAGCAAACTATTCTGATCGACGTCACCACAATCTGCCACGCTGATGTATGAGACGACCTATATTGATCGCGCAAATGAGCGAATGAACTGTTCGATTGAGGCTACCTTTTGGTTCGGATCGGCCGCTGTATCTATCTCTGAAAGGGTGAAATTGATGAACCCACTGTAACACACATAGGTACATCGAAGTGAGTAGATTTGGGATTCGATATCCTGCTCCTGGAAGCCAAAGTCAATGACCGACCGCTAAGAGAACTTTCAGGAAATATTTCCTTTCTACTAACTAAAAGAAAATGGTTCTTGTAAATATCAATTTTATTAAAGTAATAATTTGATGCTATAATTTGTAAAGGTTAAATTAATAGCTAATTGGGAAGGTTCTTTGGTCTCAAATCGAGGCATTTTAGCTATCAGGTTTCATTATTATTATTTAAGATTCTTGAGAGTTTTCTCTGTTACTGAAATTTTTAATCCCGTGACATTTTTTTGAAGAGGAATAATAAAATGTACTATAAAGTTAAACAGCTCTTTATGTAGCGGTTTTAAGCTCTTTATGGAGCTCAGTTTTTTGTAAATTAGGATTCATGCGTCAGAACTCAGAAACAGCCTCCCGGATACCTCTCGCAGGTACTTAATATTTAATGAAGAGAAGTCGCAGAGTTCACAGTATACACAGAAGTGACCAGTTATTGTCAAAACTAGCTCCCACACTAAATTCAACCCGGCAATGTAAAAGTTTCGGGTGAAGTTATCAAACTCCAAATTTTACAATTAACGGAGCGTCTTCGCGGCGCAAACTTCCATATTTTAGCATAGGTGAGCGCCAGTTTCAAATACGCCGCAAAATATATAGAGCCACTGTTTCCAACAGAGACTTTAGTGATGGCTACGAAGTCAGCGAAGTTCGGTATGATGTAGCAGATAGTTAACCAGTATTGTCAGCTTATTAATAACATTTAATTTTAACAATGGAAGGGTTAAACGGGTCAGTAGTACGGTACCATCATGAATGAGCTAATTTATTGAGGTGAATTCTGACTTTACGTTGTTTTGTTGACGTCCCGAGAAAAACCTGTAGTTTTTTTCTAAACTGAGCAAGCAAGCAATTACGTGTTTTGTTTTAAAGGCTTCCATCCCGACGGCGGTTGTTGTTTGAGTTCCATCTCGGCTGTCGCTTCATTAGCAGCCCCACTTCTGCTGGTAAACTTGCAATGGGACCCGCGGGTGCGATCAACTATACTTATACTTGTGTTAATACCTACCTGCGCTCAGACCTGTGTCAAGCTTCGTTGGAGACGAATTTCACTAAAATTAACTGGTTGAAGAGCTTTCTAACACTCATTACCGATTCTCAACGGAATCGAGAGGACTGTTAGCATATTTTTATAAACAAAAAAGAATAACCTTTCATCTTCAAAGGTATCGTGATAAGTAGGGTCGTTGGAAAAACGTTTGCTAAAAATGCCTATCGTTTTCTTATTAATGAAAAGGAAACCATTATTCTTCGCCCAGAAAAAGGTATTATTAACTTATTAAAATATTCAAGTATTCGAAATGCTATTGAAGCGTAAATCTCGCAGTCGATCGTAAAAACTGTTCCCCAGAGTAACGAAAGTAACTCTGTTTCATTGGATCCGAGTCGTACCATTGTCCTCATACGCACTCTGAGAAAAAGACCAATTTCTGAGATTTCCGAAGGGCTTAGCTTCATTTCCTTTTATATCTCCCCAGATACTAAATTCGTTCAGCCAATAATAAAAAATCGTCCGGGACACTTGGAATGGACTTGACGTAAAATTTACCCCCAATCCTGGGGACAGATTGGACATTATAACGCACTTATGTCCTTCGTGTAGGACACTGAGCCTGCTTGATTGGTGAAGGCTTTACTCCAACTACTAAAGGTTATTTACAAGTACACAAAGGCGCAAGTAATAGATCAACTTCAGCTTCATAATTAGATTATAAGTTCGTTGAATTGTTAATAAGTTTATGAAAGGAAAATTCTGGTATGTTTGAGGTATTTTTAGGAGAAATAAAAATATAGAGTGAATTTAATTACAGTGTTGTTGAGCAAATTAAAGAACAACATGGAATGTTGAAGCAGCTCATTTAACCGTGCACGTTTGAGTCAATTAAGAGAAAAGGAACATGAGGTTGTGTGCGAGAGAATTGCAAGCTGCCATTATCTATTTATTATTGTAATATGTAAATCGGTTTATACAACATTAGTTTTATATTATGCGAAACCTGAAACACGTGTCTAGTATTTTATGTAAAGAATCTATGTACAAAATTTCAAAACTGTATCATAAAAAATCACAAAGTTATAAGCTTGTTCTGTTACCGTTTGTCCGCACAAAAACGTGGTCACCACACGGCGTCGCCGCGCGTGTGCCTCCAGCGTCGTCTTTAGCTCATTGATAATAATAATTTGGCAGTAGGTACCTAAATGATTGCGATAGGTACTTAGTGTCGCTCGGTGTCCAACTTGTAATCTTTTTTAAATATTTTTGGGACAAAATATAACATGGTTTAAATATTATTGGAATCGATTCAGTTACTTAATCTGAACAAACTATATTCAGGGTTCGCATACACTAAAAATAATGTTGTACAATAACGTGTGTAATAACACTACTATAACTTAGCAAAACTCAACTTATTTCAATTCAAATAGTCTTGAATGTGGCCACAAGATCTTTGAAACAAAATGCACAAGCTGCGTCTTTTCTGACGCTCTCATGTTTTCAAAACTTCGGTTGATTTATTTGATGGTTCTGTGGCCTATATAGGGGGAAAAGTGTGAACGCAGCATTATGTAGGTACTATTGTTGACCCATGTTTCAACTCGTTTATCATTGGGGATAAGGAAAACTGTATTTTATATCTAGGGGCATGCTGATGTACAGTGAAAATGCATAAAGTGACATGAAACCAATAATTTTAATGTTGGAGATCTGTGGTGTTTTAATTTGCAGAGTTGCGGCTATCTGAAGAGGTTATCTGACCACAAATACCTGGCCATTTTTTTAAATTTCAGATGTCTGTGGCACAATTAAATGTTGAAATATTTATTTTTTACTAAAATACGACTGAAAAGTCTATTTTACTCATATATTGCTGCATTTTATAAGTCAGTTGCGAACACTATCTGCAAAAAAAAAAGTAAAAACAACCTATAATCATATACTTCTTGGGCCCAAGCATTCTTTCTGCGAGAGGGATTACCAGTGAACGGTAATCCAGCAGCTCCATCGTCTATTTACGCTAAAACAAAATAGATTAGGGAAATACTACAAACTAGACCAAGATTTTCAATCAACTTTATGCCTCAACAGGTCCATTGATCGTAGCCTTAGTTGTAAACCGGCGAGCTTAGCGTATGTATCTACATAAATATGTATTTCAAAAACTGTCATACCCACATCAAAATATACTACTTAAGTTGGTAAGACAAAGCGTCAGGTAACGGCCCACTGAGCAAGGAACAAACATTTTTATTGTGCTAACGACTGGTGACATCGTAAAAAAACTAAAGCTCCAATAAAGTAAAGAAAATCCAATAATAATAAACAGGGGTAGCTCTCCAAACACGTTAGAGAAGTCGGCAAAGTAGGGTTTGCATGTATTCGAAACAGAATGGAACTTATTGAAGCAATAAGGATTGCGTCTTGTGAATCGTGACAGCGGTGTCCGGGACAGACGCGGTCGGAACTTCCCGGGTAAAGTTGAAGTCAGCTTCCACATATTTCACGGCCACATTACAAAACTTTTATAGAGCTTTGGAGTTTCGACTTATAAAAGATTTAAAGGTCTATCTCTTGGGCGCAATAAGTAGCTACAACTTTTGGATTTCCATTATTTCAATGTTTTATGATTAAAACGGTTTATTGGAATGATTCTGGAGAAATGTTTACGACAAGTTTATTATGCTTAGGTACCCTGTAGACTACACAAAACTATATCGGAACAATTTAAACTATGCTTCTTATTGAAACAACAAATAGTTCAAGTTATATAAATACTACTTTAATAACACTACAATTAAGTTCGTTTTAAAATAACCGATTAGACGAAGGTCAAATAAAATTAGACACAACACGCTTTTTATAAATATGAACATCAGTTTGGTACCATTATTCATTTTTAAGCTGTTTGACGTATTCGAAGATATGCCTCTAATTAGGCTCTGACGCCCCTGCTCGGGTCATTGCACCGTGAAGACGAGGGTACCCTAGGCCTAGAATATGAGTACCTACAAGTACGTCTGCCGAAACACCTCCTCCACTTAACAAGACACTTGTGTATGTATATTCCATGGTAGACATTTTAAAGCTTTGTAGCGTGATTTATTAGTGCTCGGATAGTCCGTAATATTAGTTTGATGACTGATGATTTTGTGATTCTAAATGAACGAGAACTTCTGATCATAGGCGATGTCTAATACTGGCATAAAACTGTCCATATTATTATTATTATGTATTTAGTCAATGGTTCCCTCGGTAAGCTTCTATCAAGTTCTAAATGAACAGTATCCTCATACTTAAAAAACCTGTCCTAAAACCTCTGAAGTCACTGAAAATAAATGGCATACTAGCACATAATTCTTTTATTTCGATTCTCGTACTCCGACTTGCAAACGAACAAGCTAACTTGACTTAATTTATTCAACATACAATGTAACCCAACTTTTAAAACAGTAAGTGTACAGAGTTATTAAATAACGTCTTGAAGCAGACGGAGTCCAAAATGATCGTTGAGACGAAGTTTATATAGCACAAGGCAGACGTTGAGGCTTTTAGCAGCGAAAGTTTTAACTGCACAGCGTTTACTCAAAATGCAAATTACAGGCTTCATATATGCGAGGTGGAGTTAGACAGGCCGCAGGATGTGATACACGGGACCCCAATATTAAACCGCACGATAGCACCATAAATTTTCAACCTGCCGTGTATACGTTGTAATTTTCACGTACGTTGATGTTTACACGTTTTTAAGTGTTCAGCTGTTTTTGTTTTGTTCTACTTATCATCCTCTAGCCGTTTGTTAGTTGAGCTGAGTCGTAAATTTGTATGATCATTTCGGGTTCATTTGGCCTGTTTCATTGAACTGGGATTTGCAGTATAATTTAATAACACTCGTATTTGAAAGCATTTTGAAGTTTATAGTATGAAGAAAATTCAACTACTTGGCGTAGAATTTAAAAAAAAAAGAACAGGTTTGCATAGAGAATGAGACACTTGCAGAACGGATGACCGATGGGGCCGAAAAGTTCTGGAGTGGCGACCGCGAACTGGAAGACGTTGCGTTGGAAGACCTTCCACTAGGTGTACCGATGACCTGGTGTAGGTTGCAGGGATCCGCTGGATGCGAGACGCAGGGTGTCAACACTTAGGGGAGGCCTATGTCCAGCAGTGGACGTCTTTCGGCTGAAATGATGATGAGAGATTCCCGTCTGGTAAGAATAGAAGACTTACAAACTCAAATCTAAAACCAAACAGTTTTTTCTGCTACAATGAATGAAAATAGCATTAAACTAGTCACCTAATTAAATACAAAATAAACCATCACCTCCACTACTAACCAGCACAATTTATAACAACTGTAAATTATTTTTAGGACTTCCAAGTTACGTGCGCGAGACTTTACAGCGACAAGTTGTGGTATTGTTAAACTTTAATGCACTTTGGCACTTCACACAAAGGATTTAGCTACTTTAGTTCACAGTACTCTTAGTAGCAATTGCTCATTTCATTTGTATGGACTGTGTGCAGCATGACAGGAGTAGGTAAGAGCTCTAGGGGTAGGTCGACGCTGTTGTACTCCATCACAAGTGCATTTAGTTAATGTAAGATGTGTCAAAAAAGCTTATGCTTTTTAAGCTTGAATTTCATAGTGCTGGGGAGATGTCTCCCCCGTATCCTACCAGATACTTTTTCCCGGTGCCACTACGAACCAGCCTTCTTGATGCGCGTGGAGATCATCTCGCTACCTCTTCCTAGGCTGGCCTCAGCAGCACCGTCTCTCCTCGTTCATGGATCGTTATACTGAGGTTAAATCGAATACCACGTTCATACCATGTTGTGAATACTATTAATTTCAAGTCTAATCGCCGCTGTTTAACATTTTATGGCGTGGACAGTCTCAGTACACTTTGTGAACTTCATTAAAGGACAAATAGGTATATCTCTACGAAAGATTTCCGATTGCCGGTCCAAAGTCTAGAAAAGCACGACACGCTTATTGTTTTTTGAGACAAGTTGCACCCTTGTTGCCAGCCACCTGAAAGCTAGAAGGTGGCTGGCAATTGAATTGAATTCTACGATTGAGCTGTCCTGGATCCCATTTAGCGAAATTAATCAAGAAACATTTTCACATCCCAAAGAAGTTCTTGGCTAAAGCCAGGAATCAAGACTTTGTTATAACGCTTCACCACCTTGAGCCTTGATATTCTTCCATGAGGATTTTCCTACCCAAAAAAGGATAATCACTAATTGGTAGCTAAGTGTTTGAGCCGTTTGGGGTTCAAACACTGGGGCCATGGGGTCCGAGTGCCCACCTAGTCTTTCGGGACATCGCTAAGTGGTTGGTTTACTCTTCCCGTAACCAGAAGGCTTTCCTATTTTAGGTCAAAGAATCAGCATTGGCATACAACGTGGCAATACTACCAGTCTCCTTAGCGATGACAGCGATGTGGATGAATTTTTTTAACCGTTTAATGCTGAAAGCCTTTTTTTTTAATTATTGTTTGGTTATAGATTTAGAACTTAAGATATCTATCTTATTTATAGATAACCAACTTTGTCAGAGAAAACCTCTTAATCCACGAAAAACCGTAGGACAAAACCGTGCATTTTTCTGTTCTAAAAAGTAAACAAGATCACAAAATAAATTGGAATATTTTTCCTTCCTTTTCTAGAATCGTCTTATTACGCCTAACAAGGGCAAAGTTACCAACTACAAGTTTTGTCGGAGATGAGAAGTCACAGAATTTCTACAGTTTGTCAACAGAGCTAGCAATTCTAGGTACTGCGTCCCTTGGGAACACGAAGTTAGATGTCATTTGTAAAGTGCCTTTCTGAAGCACATTAATTTATTGAAGCTTTAAGTGGCCTTCGCAAAATGTGTTTAGTTATTTATATTTGACATACATTATCGGTCCAATTCTACAAGTTAACAGAAATTCTATTGAATTTCAGTAAACACATTCATTCGGTTAGTTCAAGTAGTCTCATGTCTCAAAGTTTTCCCTTTCCAGAAACATCTGTACTCAAACAGACTCTATAGCTGCTTTTCTTCAATATTGGTGAATTTAGTTCTTTGGGATAAACCTGACTGCGGTTGGTCTGAAATCCTCGGAATTCTCAGTTTGTTAAATGTCTTTAGGCTAATGAATTCGTTACTCGTAGGTAGTTTTACCCATGTATACAGGGTGTAAACGGAACCTTTACGAACCCGACAATCAAGCATTCTGCATCAAACTAAATAATTCTACGCAAAAATTATAACTGGGAAAAGAATATTTTTTTAGGTAAAAAATCACGTTTTACGGTAGGACTCAATGTAACGCACTCAAAACATTGAAACATTGTGTTGATGGATGTATTGAATAAAAAGTAAATAATAAATAAATAAATAGTACGGGGGGGGGGGTAAAAATTGTGAAAAATATGAAACTTTGATCCCCAATAACTCCGTAACTAGAAGGGAATTCCCAGGTATGGTTATTAATAATTCATTTATTCATCAAGTAACAAGGACTCATTAATACACAAAAATTAAATATAGCACAAATAACACACTGAATACATTAAACATTACATTACAATAGGAACAACACAAAACGTCACGTTATGACGGGGAGAGCAAGTGCCTCTCGACTTATGGTACTTTTACCCATTATGTATGTAGGTAAGTAGTAAGTGTTCTAAACTACATACCTATAACTATTAAGGGTAGGCACACCTGGTATCTACTGTGTCACTTACTTATCATTCTCCTACCTTTTTGCCAATTTCTTTGGGTTCATTGCAGCATTTCTCCTTCTTGCATTCTTCTCTATAAAAAACCAAAGCAAAAGCATCTCTGTCTTATTTAGCCGTATAATTTTTCACACAGTTTATTCTCCCTTTCTTTGGCCTTCCTTACCATAAAAGCCAGCTCAAAACTTTCCTCACGATTTTTCCTCATTTCTTACTTACGTCATAGTACAATGTACCGACAAAAATAGAGAGACTTATAAATAGGTACAATAAAATGTCATCTGCCTAGCCTATTCTCAAATATATTGGGGTCGGCTTCCAGTCTAACCGGATGCAGCTGAATACCAGTTTATACATGGAGCGACTGCCTATCTGACCTCCACAACCCTGTTAGTACTGGGTAATACGATACCCCTTGGTAAGATGGTGATTTTAACACCTGATTTGTAATACCTACATTATTTGCAAATAAAACATTCTATTCCATTCTAAGACTGGTTGTCAGACTTCGGTCCATTGACTATCTGTAACGACTGTCATAGATCTACAATTGACAGCCGGGACTAACGGCTTAACGTGCTATCGGAGGCATGGAGGAAAGTCTGTATGTAATGGGTGGTCCCCCATTCACGAATCAACCTAGGCAAGTGCGGCTTAACCTGAAGATCAACCCGAGCGGCTGTTATTATTTCCCCACGAGCTCCTTTAAGAAGACGTTGCGTTGGAAGGCCTCCCACTAGGTGGACCGATGACCTGGTGAAGGATCCGCTGGATGCGAGTCGCACGGGACCGGTCAATGTGGCGACACTTGGGGGAGGCCTATGTCCTGCAGTGGACGTCTTTTGGCTGAAATGATGATGATGAGCTCCTTTAATAGGTACAACAAAATAATAATCCAAAATATAATTGCAGCATTTTTGATATCATTAAAAGGTACTTTTATCAATAACGTTTAAGTGATAAGATATCTATCGCTTGATTTCATTTTAATATTGAGAGTGAATAAACATCACTTCTATTACGTAAGTGCTATCGATAGTACGCTTTCAATAAAATGTTAACATCGCATATTTCATCCTAATGCAAATCGTGCTTTAGTCAGACATAATGTAGATAAATGTTAATCTGAATATTTGCTACAATGTACCATGCGTCGATGCATTAATAAATGTATTATTTATGATGTGAAACGTTGATAGTAATAGTTAAATTATTCCAATTTCTAACATACACAAAGTTTTGTTGACACTGTCGGCCCATGTTTGGACAGGAAACTGGCTATTTCTAAGGACAGTTTATCATTTAAACTAATTTAAACTTTGTATCACCTTCAACAATCTGTAGTTAGCCACCGGACGATTGTTAAGGTACGGTGGCATTATAACTGAACTTTTGTAAATGGGTCTAGCAGGATTTCGTCTGTATGCCTACGAAATATTGATGTTTCTGCTACATCATGCCGCGGCCCTGGAACACAAAGGGCAAAGAAGGAATATAGATGGGTTTTAGTCAGTAGAAGTCTGACACTCCCTTCCGGTCCGCCCAGAGCGGGGGGGGAGGGGGGGGGTCATTTGATGATGTCCGTGTCCGTGAGGTTTAGTGTTGCCCAAATTCAGTCTTGGTCTTGCAGTCTTGGTCTTGTTCTTGCGTTTTTGCAAGACCAAGACCAAGAACAAGACCGCGTATTTTTAGCAAGACCAAGACCAAGACTGACCGTGCAAGACTTGAGCAAGAACAAGACATAGCCTGCAAGACTCTTGCGTCTTGCAGCTAGGACTTAGCGCTATTTCACGGAGTAGTTAGGTGTAACAGTTCGGTGTATAGGTAGGTAGGTACGCTTAGGAATTCTATGAGACGCAAAAAACTATATCAAAGAATATGAAAAACTGGACCTATGCGCATTACGACTAATACCATAAACATAGCGAATAAAAAAATATCTATTAAAATCAAACTGAGTGCATGCATAGTTATGTTTTAACCATCGGCACTTTGATAATGCGGCATCAAAGGTCTTGTACTTACTTCTCAAAGAAATTTGCCGCTTTTCGGAAGTACATGGCCGCCGCGCCGAAATCATAACATTTGACACTATTCATGCAAAATAATTTCGAATTTTAAGAGTACCTACAGGTGTTCCAAAGAATAAATAAGTTTCAGAGTGCTTAGAATGAAAATGAATACATTATACTGATCACGCAAGTAGTATTATGATTAGGATAAAATGGTGAGGATAGGTAGTAGATGTCATAATAATTCATTCTAGTAAGTAATTATAATATTGATTACTTATATGGTTTTAAACTAATTACTTAGGTACTATTATTGTACATTTAGTCATTATATTTCTTAAGTTTTTACAAGAAAAAATAGCAAAAAAGTGTTCGAATATCTCTGAGAGAGATGATGAGAGTAAGTATTTACTAGCTGTGCCCGCGACTTCGTCCACGAGGAATAGTAACTTTGGAGGTATAGTGACGTTCAGGATTTATTTATTTATTTTAAAACTTCTGTCATCAAACATACAAACGAACTCTTCAGCTTTATAATATTAGTATAGATGCACGCCAAAACATTCACTTATATGTAAAGAATAGTGATTGGCACTAATTCTTTACATATATTTTATTCACGGGTCGCGTCTGTACAAGTAGGTAATATTTAGTGTGTGTTTGTACGCCGCACGCGGCATCGTTCGATTTGCGGCGGCATCCTTTTCATAGAGCCGGCACGTGGCGAGGCGGCGCGGTAAAAAGCAAGGAAACGTACTATAAATGAAGGAATTATTTTAATTCCAGTCATTTCCAATTGAGCTGTGCTTCGATTCTAACTTAATAATTGTTTTTACTAATTCTCGTTGTTTTCTAAAAACGTATCACGTGTACAATTTAATATGAGTGACGAAGATTCAAATTATTCTAGTCCGAGTAGCGAGAGTTTGAGTCACAGATCTAAAAGACCCAAAAGCAAATTTGAGGAGTTTTTCGAAATAATTCATGCATCCCAAACTGCCTTGTGTAAATTGTGCCAACATAAAAAGATTGAAATAAAAATGAAAAACAGAAACACTTCAGGCTTAAGGAAACATCTAATGTCTTTCCACAAAAAGGAATCAGAAATATTTCTTCCTGTTAAACCAAAATTAAGTGGAGATATCACAAGCTTTTTAGTAACCGCTGGAAGAAGTGGACAGGTAAGAATATTTTTTTAACAGTTAAAAGAATTTTAACTCCGCGTAGCTATTCATGCGATACTTTCAAAAACGCCATTAACTTACGTAAGTATTTTTGAGTTAGTGGTGTTTTCATCTAGGGGTGCGACATATTAAGTATGTAATTATCGTCTTAAATATTTTTTATAAACACCCATATTTTCATTTAATCGGCCAGTAACAACTAAGTACTTTATTTTGGTAAATTACAGTACAGTGCAACCTTAATATAACAAATATCAATTTAACGATTTTCTCGATTTAACAACAACAAACCTCCTCCTCTTATACGCTCAAACCTAGTATGTTTTAAATAATAACACAAGATTTATTGTTTTGTTTCAGTCGGAAAACAGCAGTGACAACATCACGACAGCTACAGTTGATTGGGTGGTGAAAAAATATCTTCCCTTCTCATTTTTCGATGACGAAGCTACACAAGTATATTTTCGACGTATTTGCCCTAATATGGTGTTTCCTAAAAGGTCTACACTTAGAAGGAAAGTCAAAGAGCGATTTGAAGAGCTCCAATTGAATCTCAAGGAACGACTTCAACCATTATCATCTAAAATGTCGTTTACCATTGATGGGTGGACGTCAATTGCTGGTAGGAGTTACTACGGGGTTACTATTCATTATATAGACAACGAATGGAAGTATCGATCTGTAGTTCTTGATTTTATACCATCACGCGGTCGACATACTGGGGAAGATATTGCAACGATTTTCCATGAATGTTTATTGGAATATGGCATAATTGATAAAATACAAGGTATCACGGTCGACAACGCAACTGCAAATACCAAATTTATGTATGAACTGGGCAAACAGCTGCCGCCACACTTTGATTCAGACAATCAACATTTCCGGTGCTTTGCTCACATTTTAAACCTTGGTGTACAAGATTTATTAAAGACCTTAGCATTACACTGTGAGTCTGACACTAACGCGCAAGATCAGCAGTACGAAGACTATGCAGACGAAACTGAGGATGAGGAAGATGAAGAATCTGCACCAAATATTGCTGACTCGCGTACATCTGTAACAAAGTTACGCAGTATTTCCAGTAAAATAAAAAGAAGTGAGATAGTGAAGAAGAAGTTTCAGTCTGCTTGTGAAGCAGCTGGCGTGCCATCAAATCTAAATGCCATTCTTGACTGTCCAACGAGATGGAATTCCACACATGATATGATTGGATTTGGTTTAAAAGTGAGAGCGGGCATTGACATATTGTGCAGTTCTGTCACCGAATTGAATGATTTTCAAATCACAGCTAATGAATGGCAGGTACTCGAAAAATTACATAAATTTCTAATAAACTTTAAACTTTTAAGTACAAAACTTGGTGGAGACAAATATGTTACGTTACCGCTAGTCATTGTATCATTTAATCTCTTGCTAGATAAAATTGAATCCATGGTAAAACAGTTAGATGAGAAACCTAATCGATCTGAAGTGGATGAAAGGCTCATTCTAGCTTTCCAAGCAGCTCGAGACAAAATGCTTAAACATTACAAGAAGAGCAACTGGATTTATTGTACTTCTTTAATTTTAGACCCAAGGCATAAGGCTCAGACTTTTGACCTGACAATGTGGGGGAAGCAACTTAAAACAGAAAGTCTGCGCAAGTTCAATGAACTTTATGAAGAATATAAAAGTCTACACTCACTGAACAAATCTCTGGAATTACCAGAAAAAGACAATAAAGTATGTGATGAAGATGAAGACGTAATAGACTTTGATAAACTCTATGAATGTCCCTCGACGTCATCTGGATCTTGTCTTCAAGGCTTAGTGATAGACGAGTTGGAGGAGTACCTGAGAAAACCAAGAACTGCCAGCTCGGAAGACATTTTAGATTGGTGGAGGACGCATGAGACAGAGTATCCGATTTTATCGAAAATGGCCCGTGATTTTCTCTCAATACCTGCAACTTCAGTACCTGCTGAGAGGTTATTTTCTAAAGCATCATTAGTAATTAGAAAACATAGAAATAGGTTAAGTGATAAGTCAGCCAGATGGTTACTTTGTATTAATTCTTGGTCAAAAGAATTGATATAAAGTATCATAACCTAATGATAAAGCTGTTGATTTGTGTTGTATTTTATTTTTTATTCAAATAAATGATAAATCGTAAAACTCTTTTATTAAATTTCTTATAAGTTGAGGGTTCAATCTCTTTCTAGACAGATAAGTATTGTTCTTTAAAATACAGTCAAGTTATTGTAATTAATTTGTTTTTTTACATGTTTTAGCAAATGTAAGCTTATAAATCATAAATGTTTATTAAGAAACAGTTACTTCCATGGAAAACGACATATAGGTCAGTTGATTTTTCGAATTTCTTATCAAATCTTCAGTTATTTATTAATCTGCTTGATCTTTACTATGGCTATGTTAATTCAAGCTCACAATGTTCCAATTCTAATACGTTTTTCTAAGATTTAAAGTAAACTTTAATAAATAGTAATAGACTAATAGGTAATTGCAAGACTTGCAAGACTCTTGCTGCAAGACCAAGACCAAGACCAAGACTGGGAGCGCAAGACCAAAACCAAGACCAAGACCAGGTGTATTGGCGCAAGACCAAGACCAAGACTGGCTAAGTCTCGTCTTGTTCTTGCATTTGGGCAACACTAGTGAGGTTTAACAGAGGACAACGCATTTTGTCAGTTTTGTTTGAATCCTTTGTAATAGAGGGCGAATCTATTGCTATTAGTTGGGCAGAAATCCAGACTACGAATTGCTCCTGAGAACCTCCTTATGAAAAAACCCAATAACACTTTGCCCGTCCGTGTTTGGGGACCAGACCCACCACCCCCATACCCCTAATTATCACCAACAATAACTACAGTAAAAAAGGGATATCACGTTATTCAAGCACAACTCGAAAACAACCTCATCCCTGAAACTACTATTATTTTCATAGATATTCTCTTTGCCTGTACATACGAATATGTTCGTTTCGCATCCAGTTGGGTCTAGTGACACCGCAAAACCACCACAGCGTCTTAATTTTGCTGACACTGAGCTACTGCCCGTGTCACCTCGAAGTGAGCTAGGTCTTACACTGACATAATACCTAAGTGTCGCTTGGACACTATAAATATCCAAACATTAGGGTCGATGCTAACAAAATAGTGTGATACTGGAATTTGCTAGAGCACTTATATTTGGGAGTGAGTGTATAAAACACTGTGTTTAAATATAAGGTGTTAATAAATTAACCCTAAACCTCTTAGGTGGTAACTCGGACCATGAAACTGAACAACTTTCATTATAGGACCAACTCTGGAATCGCGAAAAAAAATCTGCTGTTTCATACATTTCGGTTCAGTAGGTATTGCACTTTTGTATGAAACAGCTTCATGTTTTTCTTCATTTTTCAGTTTCATGGTCCGAGTTACCACCTAAGAGGTTTAGGGTTAATTTATTAACACATTATATAGGTGTCTGATTTTCCAAAAATAAATAACTGTCATGCGTTTTTCAACGTAGGTGGCTCTATGGTCCAGCAGTCATAGTCCATTCATAAAAAAATCATTTCTGGGAATAGTAGACAAAGAATGTATGCCATTCAACTCCCCCAGACTACGGTAATAATATCTACAGTAGTGTATCTTCATACAAACGGTTGGAACGCGAGTCATACCTAAACGCCTCAAGTTTGGTACAAGAAGTCACGAAAGCGACGAACGAACGTTGTGATGGTTTTGTAAGCAGTAAGCCTGCGATGATATAGGTAATTATTTCAAGGACAGAGCCGAGTCACAATACTGTATATATTTATACTGTGCCCAGACTATTGTCCGAGGCTGTCGATTCTGTTTCTGACACAACGTATTATTGTTCTAAAACAATATCGGTAGTTTATCGCAAAATAATCACGTAGACACAATAACGTGGCGCACGACCGCCCGCCTCGCACTCCCAAACAGAACTGTGTAGGTATACACATAGTATCAATTACACTTTTTAACTGTCACATAAACTACCCTACTATTTATGATAGAAAATATCGGCGATAGTATAATATTGTCTCGTAGGTAGCCAATAAAATAGTTATGGCGCTTAGGAGGCAGCGTGGGTTGCTATTTTCATTAGAGCATTAAGTCAACTTGGGTCGGAGGCATTAATCTGTTTACGAGATATCGAGTTATGTAATCCTATCTTATGTTGCAGTTATTGGGTCCGAATATATACGGCTTTACACGACGAGTATTCGGGAATATAATATGAGTACATAGAACTACTCTAAATTAATACAGTTTGTTTTTTTCTATGAAAAATCAGACCAAGGTATTCATAAATCACTGTCGAATAAATAATTATTACTTGAGCTATTTCCATAAGGTAATTAAAATAGCTTATGACATAACGTGAGTACACGTCACGCCAAATAAGAGGGAACGTATAAATTCTTACGATAATAAATCACCTGGATATTCATTCACCTGTAGAATGTTCTGTAGAAAAGATTTCAGACTTTCTTACTGAAGATATGTACATAATTCTTACATTATGAGACAGAACAAAAGTTACTCAGTATAATTTGATTACGAGTGACGGAAAAACTTATGATAAACTCTTAAAACAGGTTTTTCCGCTTAAGACATTACGTAATTTTCATAACATAACATAACATAGCATCACGCCTGTGATCCCCGAAGGGTTCGGCAGCGGCGTACCTATTAGTACACCCACATTCCGACAGTTATGTTTTAAGTCCCATGTAATAGGGGGCGAGCTTATTGTCATCAACCGGGCACAAATCCAGACTCCGTGGCTGCTAGTGCGAGATTCCTTGTGGAAAACCCAATAACACTGTCAGACCCAGGAATCGAACCCACGACCTCATGCTCAGCAGTCGCTTGCGACCCCTTGACCAACGAGGCAGTTCTTACGTAATTTTCTTGCCTAATAAATATTATTGGAACAAAGTTCATATTCACAACGGCATGAGACGAATATCACCAATGAAAGTGGACGCTATCAGCAAATCTGAACCGCATCCAGTATCATAGGGTTAGTTGAATGGCTTTAAAAACGAGACAACACATTCGCACATTTTTTAAATGATAACTAGCTGTACCCGGCATGCTTTTTTAACCTACCCTACCTACCTACCTTACCTAACTACCCTACCCTACCACCTACCCTACCTACCTTAGTGGTATGAAAAATAGATAGTAGCCGATTCTCAGACCTACTGAATATGCAAATAAAATTTTATAAAAAACGGTCAAGCCGTTTCGGAGGAGTATGGTAACTAACATTGTGTCACGAGAATTTTATAGTATGAGAAAGAATATTCAAATGACCGTTAAACTAGAGCAAACATTACGACTATATTTTTTGTTTACTTTTTAAATGTGGAGCAGAATGTTAGTTTCAATATCTTTTTTTCATTTTTATTTTTTCAAATTAATGCTATTCTAAAGAAAGGTGTAATTTTTCTCACCCTTCTTTGCATTGTGAAGATACACCGAACAGGCGGCTATTGGGTCTGGTGGGTGTTTTTTTGAGATTGTATAGGTATATCCTAGCCTCGCGAATAACACTGCTTGCGCGATTTTAAAATTTTTGCTTGACTTCAGATGATATGTTTGTTCGTCATACTGTGACACAATTCTTGTTTATTTTTTTTTACCTTATTATACTTTAAACTTGTTGTAGCATATATTACTACGTGAATAATAATATGTAGTTAAGGAGTATATTAAAAAAAATATTAATCTTTAAACTTTATGAGGACGCACAATTAATGACAACTTCACAAAAATAAATATAAGAACGGAGAGAGCGAGATAGGTTGCCACATTTACCAAAAATAAATTGTTTTGCTTCTTTTTTTAAAGATACCATAAACAAAACGATATCACAAATGTCAAACAAGGAGTCGCGGTTGTTGATATTTGTGCAATCAAAGACGTCTCCCGGGTAAATAAACACCTTATCATGAATTTACGCTAAGAAATGATTCAAAGATTTTATTTACTTGAGCCATCGTAAATATTTGAAGCCATGTTTGTTTGAATCGCGCGGAAGTTCATTTTTTGTTCCCAGTTCTTAAATAGGATCCCGTCATTTTTGCCAGCACGACTTGCAAACACTGGTATATCAACTAGTACGTGGTAATATTCCAGTTGTAGATACACTCGAAGCAAGTCTCTTGCTGACCCAAGCGTTGCTTCGTGCATTCTGTTGGAGATCCCGGAAAATACATCTAAAGTTAACAAGAGTTCCCTATTTTTCTTCAAACAAAATATCGGTTCTTTTAGAGACATCCAATATCACAAGCAACGTACGATCTGTCTGTATGTCTTATATTAAGAGAAAAATAAAAAGATGTTTTATGTTTTCACCACCGTTTGAAACATTTTCTTTATATTCGAGTATAAAAGCAAAATGTATTTTCTGAGTTGGTATATTCAAGATTTAAGAAATCACTCCGTTATTATTAAACTTTCAATATCTTCAAATGAAAAAGTAAGTGCATTCAAACTTTTTTCATTTCAAGTTTTTAATAACACTTTAAACACAGCCGTATCAAGCAGAGTAGGACTGTAGGATCAGTCGCGTGAACGCAACACTGGAGAAGATCCCGCGATATAGCGGGAAACAATAAAACCATCTGCACACTATCCCAAAAAGGTTTACCTTCTAGTAATGCGGAGAGGAGCGTTTGCAGGGGTCTTCCACAATGGTTTGAAAGAGCAGTGAGTGCGCATGTTCGCCGCGGCACATCGCAAACCGGCCTTAGAGCCTCCAGTTCGCCGACGGAACCCGGGCATGCCGCGTCGAACCCCGCGGCCTCGCGCTCTCGCCCGCAATGTAAACACTACAAACTAGTTCTTTTTTTAAATAGTGCAACGTACTTGTGACTGGTGTGAAAAGTTTTAAACAGTTAACGCAAAAATTGACGGTATTTTTTCGTGAATTTATCTGGGTAATTATTTCAGTATATTCTAATTTCAAACTTTTGTTACATACCAAGTAACTACTTATTATTTAAAATATTTAAAAATAATTTATAGAAAATAATTGACTGTCGTCATCATTATGCTAGAAAAGTTGACAAAGTCACACGAAATAAGTATAAAAATTAGTTTTAATGCGTATTGCGACCATTAACCGCAACTCTTAGCACGCAACGTTGCCGTCGCTTTTATAGCATGTGACTTATTTTAACCCTTTTCTACCGAGTTAGATTTAGCATTTTTAGAACTTGTTCTAGCAAGGATTTAATGAGCAATGTTAAGTATAGGTATACTGCAAGAGAAAGTATTTGAAACCATTGTGAATTTGCTACGAGTCATCTAATTTTCTTTTTCAAATGAAACGTTAGGTTAGGCTTTTTTACAATTTGTGAGGAAGCAGATGAAGAAACCCTTTTATAGATTTAGGTATCAGATAATAATGAATGGGTCCTATATAGGGCCTACCTAATTCCCGTGGTGATTTAAATCAAACTTAAAGTAAACGTATATCTGACGTAACTCTGGCGTAAATTTAAAAGTTCATATATGACGAAGAAAGACAGATCAAAGTACTACTTACCAAATATTTTCAAATGGCAAAACCACGAATTAGGTACATAACATCATCTGCCTAGACTTTTCCCAACTATATTGGGGTCGGCTTCCAGTCTAACCGGATGCAGCTGAAAACCAGTATTTTACTTGGAGCGACTACTTATCTGACCTCCACAACCCAGTCAGTACTGGGTAATACGATCATCGTATTACCCAGTACTGACTGGGTATTACGATGATACGATACCCCTTGTTAGACTGGTTGTCAGACTTTTTGGGCCACTGACTACCTAACGACTGTCAAAGATCTACAAATGACAGCCGAGACCAACGGCTTAATATGCTTTCCGAAGCACGGAGGAAACTCGGTATGTAATGGGCGGTCACCCATCTACAGACCAACCTAGGCAAGCACGGCTTAACCTAAAGATCGACCCGAGCGGCTGTATTATTTAGCCACGAGCTCCTCGAATTAAGTATATAACATAACAATGAAATATTTTCGGATGGAAAAAGCTATGCCTAATGTATATTCTTCAAACTTCAGAAACAATAAAGCAAGCTACATCAAATTATTCAGAGAGAGCATTTCCTTATTACTTGTTGTTATCTAACTTCCCATCGTTTCCATGTTTCATTTTTTCCGAGTTTTCTCCGCTTGCCAATTCTTGTAAAGTTGCCGTCGGCCGCATACTCGCAAAATCATTCAGAAAGACTTGAGCACAAATTACACACCAAAAAATGATTTTATCTCTCCATTGTATTCGTTAAGTTGATAAAAATATGAATAACACAAATCGATAATTTCAATAGTATAAGTAACTGCATAAATTCAATCAATTTCGTAAATGTTTTGTCTCTGAAATATCCTGTCTCAATAAATTGATTGTCCGGATCACTACGTTCAATCAAATGATGGACGAACCTGATTGGAATACAAATTTAAACAAGTACTTATGTTCGCCCGTGTAATCGGCTTAGAAACTGATTACTCCCTTTCTTAGGTGTCTCAAGAAGCGAATAATCAGACCCATCGGCACAAGCACCCACTTGTATTATAGAAATTAAAACTGCAATCAGCAATTCGGGTGCCAAGCGTTCTTTCTTTATCGTGGGGTTCAGTCAGGTCAGAGTTTTAGTACCACCCATGGGCCTCTGACTTGGCTTTACATGCCGTCGAGAAATATCTCTCAGGCATGCTGGTTTCCTCACGATGTTTTCCTTAATCGAAGCAAGTTATAATTATACAATACGCTCATGAATCCCAAAAATCAGAGGTGCGCGAGTCTTGGGTTCTTTGGTTGTTTTTTTTTACACGTAAAATGGTCCACTTTAAGGACTAATTGCGGACACCGAAACCCTTAATTAACATAGTGTTTTGGGTTCGAACTTTAGACCTATAAGTTGGCAGTCTGGCGGTCACACGACTTGGCTATCACTGCCAAGCTTTGCCTTAATTCGTTAAAAATCTCTCTAGTTCAACTCATTCACATTATCTTTTCCAATTTCTTTCTTATTCCGCAACTCATCCGAGCCAGCTTAATTTGATAAACAGCTACCTCTTTATTCAATCTCGTCTCGTCACGTTGCCGTCCATGTCTGAAGCCTCAAATCCTCTGACATTAGAAAGTAATTGGGCACAAAGCGGGCACAAAAATCTTCGTTTCAATTCCCGCTACATGTCTGGCAAGGCTCTGGCAACTTAATACGTGACCCTTCAACGTCACACAAAACAATTTGGAAGCATCCGAATTTGGAGGCGAAGGCTGCATCTCTCCATATGTCGGAGTCAGCTCCGGCTGCTGCGGCTTTGAAATATTACGTGAAGTATTGTAAGGATGTTGTGTTTGAATAACGCTTCATGTTCTGGATTTGTTTGAGGGTACATTGGATTATCATAACATAACTTCACGCTTGTTTTCGCTGGAGACGTAGGCTGAAGTGTGACGATAAAGTTTCTACCTAAACCCACATTCTACTTTATGATTTCTAGAAATAACGATCAATTTGTTCCTGTTTATGATGAAGTTTTGATTACCAACTTAATAATAATCTTGCTGCTTATTTAACTTGATTCTGAAGTTGTTAGTTATGCTTACAGTATTGTTACTGCTCTCATAACGGAGAAGGAATACAAATGGTGAGATAACTGGCACGTCCTAGAACCAAAATTCCGAAGATATGTGACATGATGTCGCATGGGTTGTGGCATCGTGTGGTGGATACCAACCCGCACTGGACACGCGTGGTGAATTATGAGACTACTGTTCAGGCAGTTGGAACATTATCATTCATTGAAATTTATAATTAAGCAGTGATAGTCTAGTGGTGTGACCGTCGGACTGACAAGTCATAGGCCTCGAGTTCGAACCCAAGACACACACCTCTGATTTTCGGATACATGTGCATATTGTATAATTACCACTTGCTTCGGTGGTGAACGAAAATATCGTGAGGAAACCAGCATGCCTGAGAGATATTTCTGGACGGCCAGTAAAGCCAAGTCGTAGCATGACCACCGTAGACAAGGATTTCTTTGACGGAAGAATCGACAAAATGACAGATTGTGTCGACACAATGACAGATTTCTTTGCACTATCTGTCATTTTATCGATTCTTGCGTCAAAGAAATCCTTGTCTACGGTGGTCATGCTACGGGGGCAGGTCGGACACCGCTAACCACACGATAAAGAAAAAGATTCATTGAAATTTAGTGCTAGGCAACTGGGCTTATCCCAGTTGTAAACGTCCCTTTGTGCCTATTTACCTTGTTTTGTTCTGTGTCCTGCTTGATACGGAGGGAAGTGACGGAAATTATGTTTTTCCTACTCCTCCGCTGTTCTGTTTTGATTTATTTTGTTGCGGGAAGACAGTTAATTTGTTTCTTCGGATTTCGCCGAGCTTCATTACTTCAGCGCTTTTCTGGTAGTCGCCACTGTTTATGCTGGCTTTCAGGAATGCAGTGGTTTGGGAACAGTGTGTCGTGCTTGTACCAGTTTAAAAAAGTTGGAACATTATCCAATTATGCTAAGAGTGGAATAGAATAGACATTGACTTTATTATATAAGGTCTAACTATTCATACACGAAATATTTTCAGAGAATCATCTAACGACTATAACGAAGCCATTTCAAGGGATTTTTATATTTTTATGAAAAATAAATATTTTAAAATTACGTGACCCACAAAGTAAATACTAGCGTATTTAAATACTGTCATTATTAGAATATGGGAGTAAAGGTTTTATGCAAAAAGTCTCAAAAAAATTTTGAATTATAATAATTTCGTAAAAAAAAACACTCAGATATTTTTTTTTTTCGTTGCTGTGGTGACTTTACGACTTATAGAAGTTACTCTTAAAATATTTCGTGTATGAAGAGATCTTATATATAATTTGTACCAATTATATCGGTCACACACTTATCTGCCGTTACGTTGACATCTATGTCAACTTGTTATCTCAAGTTAAAGGACAAAGGTCTTGAAACATCTTAAAGACAACAAACTATGTGTTTGTGGGCACACAATACGGATGCAGAGTAGTGTTGCAAAGTCACTATTATTGGACGGATTGGTTTGTTTTAACAGTGGAGGTTTACTTTGAGTTTTCTGATCGATACTTAATTTATTAATTGCCTATAGTATACTTGTTGGGACTCGTGCACTCCGGCCCTGTGTAGCTAGGTGTGTGCCATACGCCTTAAAATTATGGGTTCTAAGACCTGCCAGATGCATTGTGTCGGTAATCGAGTACATTATTGCTTAAATCAATGAACGAAAGGAACTATTGTTGGCACTAAAATACAGTTTGAAATACCGAATATCTTTAAAACTTCCAGCGAATAACACTGTCCACTCTTGATATGCCCCATTGCTACACTTTCTTACGGACTCTCATTTCTTTTCACTAACGCATTCATAAAATTTCATTACAAAAGATAGCTTCTGTTTTTCTGTAAAACGGCCATTTTCCCGAAGAGTTTTCAAAGAATACGTGGACCATTTTACTGTTGAAAATAGTCCGGAACAACGATTGCATAAGTTGTCTTTTGTGCCGAATTTCACAGTGGAACGGAACACCGTCCGACTGAACAGACTTTAAAAAACATAATGAGGAAAGGGCTTATTATGCCTGTGATGGGTTTACAACCTGTCTCTGCTTAAGTACCTACTGTAGCGATTTTAAGCCTCCACTTTAATGTTGGGACAAGCGGAAGGCCTTTGCATAAAAGTGCTCTACCTACTTCCCAGCGTGCTCTGAATGCTCAAGGATTTTTTAAGCAATTTGCAAACGCCGGCCATTTTGACCGCGTGAATTTTACCATGCTTAGACTGTAGATGAACTGTAGCTTTATTTTTTTATTTTGGAACTTAATTATGTTGATGGTTTCAATAATAATAATGTACAGTGACGAGCACTAAAAATGGATGTAGTAAGAGCCTGCCGAAAGGCACTTGTTCTCCCCGTCATTGCGATCGTTTTTTTGTTCTGGACCATGGACCTGGGAACCTTCTAGTTATGGAGTTCAAAGTTCCTGCTTTACTTTAAATACCTCCATGACCCTTTTTTTTTTTTTTTTAACGTGGTAAAATCATCAAATGAGTCCTCCCACCCAGGGCAGAGCGGGAGGGACTGTCAGACTTGTACTGACTAAAATTCACGGTGTCCTTCAGTAGCCCTTTATGTTCCAGGGTCACGGTAATTCTATGAGTCCCGCGACCACCTCCATGACCCTTCTACTATTTAATGAATAAAGTGCGTTACATTGATTCCTATGGAAAACTGTGATAATTACCCCACAAAAAAAGTCGTTTCCCAGCAATTATTTTTCGTAGAGTTACTTAGTTTGATGTACAGAATGCTTGGTTGACGGTTACCTGAAGGGCCCGTTTACAACTTGTGTATATACCGACACTCCTACAGTTATCAGCAACAACGACTTTCTCGTAAATCACCCACTCCAACCAAAATAACAACATAAAATTACAATCAGTGCGTGAAATCGCTATGAAAACTTGCTAAGAGTATAGTTATATTATTAGTGCTAGTCACTGTGTGAAAACACAGATTTCCCACTACTAAGCCGAGAATATTATGTTCATTAATGAATGATAATAATTCGATTACGATGCATCTAAAACGTTTAGACGCAGTCCGCATAATGCGACGGCCCATATATGCAACGGAAACAACCGCATATAACAGGCTCTATGAGAATACTCCTTTGTACTCCCGCTGTATAACGCAGAATATAGTGTCCGGCAGAACTTAATGTGGGTAGCCGCAAAGCGCATACAGAGCTTGGCCATAATATCACCCAATCATATGTTATTAACCGGAGCTTCCGTTGTGCACTTTAAACTCATTTAAATATTTAGTATATGTAGAATATTACTTTTTGTACTGGTTTCACTCATGTGGAGTTTGGAAATCATCGCACGGAAAAGTATTCACAAAATAAAAAAAATCTTTACCCGAATCCAGGTCTGGTCTATTCTTGTGACAAAGGAAAATGGACACCTTTCTATGAAATCCGTTGTAACACCAACTTCGGTCGAATCTTTGACAGAACACAGAAAAAACATAATATTGCAAATGGCTCTATGGCTGCTCTCCCGGCGATCAAGGTTCTTCTTGTTCAAAAGTCCTAATTATGAACTAATATTTGAGATATATTTAATTTCTGTTGAACTTACACCCATTTTGCCCACGACTCTTTTATCTAAATTCGTTAAGCCGTGAAAATGTAATATGCATACAGTCATACTTTTACATTTAAAATATCAATAAAGGTATGGTAGGTTGATAAAAAATACTAATTAAATGTTTCGTAAAATCTTCTCTTTCAAATATTCGAAACATTTAACATCGAGTTAAATTGTTAGAGGCTCTCACGAAGAAAATATTAAAAAGATTTTGCAAGGAGTCGGTTAATCAAGGTCGCTCAATTCTAAGAATTTTCAGTGTTTTCGTAAATAAAATTGAAGGCTTACTAAATCTATTATTCATGAGACTACAAGTAAACTTTACAGTTGATAAAAATAGATAATGGAGAAATGCTTTAATTAAGATTGATTATAATTATTAAGTTTGCTGAAATTGAAGAGCTTCCGAGACATTTTTGGAACAAAACTTTGTTCCAAAAATTAATCCTTAGATAGTTGAATATTTAATTAAAGCACTAAATATTGAGGATGAAGATTTTGGGCACTGATTAAATAAATTTACGCATAATTAGTTTTAGTTATTTGTATAGCTTATGAGAGTTATTCTATCTTATAAATTCGCAAGAGTACATATTTGTATGTTTGGCCGTGTTTAACGCAGCAACGGAACTAAGGATTGACATTTTTCTAGATAATGTGTGGTGCGCTGAATAACATAGACAGCTTTTGATTCAGGAAAAACCGAATCCTAAAAACGGTGGACAAAACCTAGAAAATAATAAGCGTGAATTTCTCATTTTCAGAAATAGGGATGTTTCCTGAAAAAATCTAATTAGTCCGTCAGATAGATTTCCAAAAAATATTGGACACGTATTTTTTCTTTTTTCACAAAAACTAAAAATGAAGACGATACAGTGCGTCGAAAAGTCGTGTGACGTCATACTTGTAAGTAAAGTGTACTGACTTTTTACCGAAAAGTGACGTCACAGGCCACTCATGATCTTTGATGCGTTTTATCTTCGTCAATTTTATTGATTTGATAAAACAAAAAATACGTATCCAATATTTTTCGATAATCTAACTGACGGACTAAATAGAATCATATTTTTTTTTACACAGGAAACATCCCTATTACTTCCCAAATTAAGAAAGTTTTTTAACCAGGCCACTACAAGTAGTACCCGGTAAACTCGACATCTTAACCTGAATCTTAATAAGATTTCTGTTAAACACTAATTTCACGGAATATCACTACATAGTATAGATTAAGTAACAAAATATAACAAACAAATAACACTAAAGTTTAATCGACCAACAGTCAAAATTAAATTCTCTGCTCACATTGCGAAATAAACTCATACCTATTTTCACGGAACCTAGGCGACACCAAAATAAATGCCCAAAATACAAAAGCATGCTTTTGGAATGTTAACTCTCGATGCTGAGCTGAGCATTGAAAATCCAACAGCAAACTTTAAGTTAGGCATTAATATAAGTGTCGTTTTTCCATCAGTATCGCAAAGAACTTGGATCCTTGTTTGGTCGTAACAGTTAGGCCGATGTTTTATAGCCTCCGATAATAGGCACTGTACAATTCATTGAGTTAACTTAACTGTCCTTTTTACCTACAAGCCAGATGGGACATTGAAATAACTGAGATGGTCCCCGGAGCCCCATTCGGCTACAGGTATTGGCTTGTGATGCAAGTGCTATTCGTATACAGGGTAAAAACGGACCCTCCACGAAGCTGTCAACCAAGCATTCTGTACATCAAACTAAGTAACTCTACGAAAAAAATATTGCTGGGAAACGACTTTTTTTTGGGGTGAAAAATCACGTTTAACGGTAAAACTCAATGTAGCACACTCAAAACATTGTGCTGGTGGATGGATGCATTGAATAGTAAAGTTACCTTAAAAACTAGTATTAAAAAAAACTTGTTAAAAATTTGCAACTTTGTCCTCCAACATCTCCGTAACTAGAAGGTTTTCAGTTATAGTCCAGTACAAAAAAAAATAATTGCAACGACGGGGAGCACAAGTGCTTTTCGGCTTCGTTAAGGATATTTTTACTCCCTTTAGATAAAGACAGGAAAATTCCTTAGTGTTATTGGTAAGCTTAGTGATATTACAGACTAAAGCTCTGACCACATTGCGGCGAATCCCGCACAGAAAATGAGACGAGAGTACGCGTGTTTTCGATGGTTTGTTCATAAACGTTGGGTCTAGTAACTGCTCAACCACACATCTATTCAAATAAATAAAATTGAACTATCTGTTTGTAATTTTAAAATAACAGCTTTTTACTGAATGCGTATACGGTACCATAACAAAAAAAAACAAAAACAAAAAAAAACAATATTTTATTTATTTTTTATTTTTTGGTAAAATAACATTATTTTTTATTTTTGTGTGTCGGTGCCGGTCTGTTTGTTCCGGCTAATCTCCGAAAAGGCTGGAGCGATTGACGATACTTCTACTGGCAGATAGAAATGTTATAAGGAGTAACTTAGGCTACTTTTATTTTAGAAAAAGAATTACGGTTCAGTGCAAAAAAATAAAACCCTTGAAATTGTTAACAAAATCCGATACTAATCGGGAAATAATAATATTTTTATAATAATTTCACGCGGACGAAGGTCGCGGGCAACAGCTAGTTTGTATCTACATAAACGTCTCTGAACTTTAAGCAGCTTTTATGAATATTAACCACTTTAATGATAGGGAAAGTCGCGCGACTATTCGCAAGCAAATTTCAACTGGCATCCCGCGCGGTATTTGCCTCAGTTTGACCAGACCTTAATGGTCTGTAATATCACTAAGCTTACTACCAACATAAAGGAATTTAATTGCGTAGGTCAAATACTAACAAAAATATACAATTACATTAACCCAAGAGCAAGAATAATAGAAGTACTCCAAGAGAAAAGCGACAATCAGTATTAGATGTCTATGGCTAAAGTAATCACAAGAAACATTGCTAATGATATTTCAGTAGTGTCTACGCGTAGATATTGGTATTGGTTCAAAATTAATTCATAGTAAAAATGTACGATATCAAGTCGATTTGAATGACTAGGTAGAATTGTGTTAGATAAATTATCACGAGTTAGAAGGAGATTGTGTTACCTTTTGAACACCATTGTCACATATACGTGACAAGCGCGTGCCCTGTACGCCAAATGACACAAATATGTGACAAAATGGTAGGTGAAATTGTGGGTTGGCGTGGAAGGCACGCGCGTGCTTTTATCTCTGGCGTTCAAAAAGTTAAGCACAAGAATCTATAAATCGATAGCCAAATTGAAAACGGTTTGCCATTTGCATCTCAGCCATTATTACAGACAATTACTGGACTTGGATCTCCCTTCTTTTTCTTTTGTATCGTTACGAAAAAGTCGTAATTTTCGTTAAAAGCCAGTAGCCAAAATAGATTACCAAAATCAGCATTAGTATAAATTGCGTCCAACATTTTTCGTCGAATCCGTAACAAAACAGCTTTCTAGACACACATTTGTTTTTAATAAAAGTTTGATGAATTCCCTGAATTTGGTGGTCATTAATACCTACTATTCAACTATGAATGTGTCACATTTCCTAATTGGATCGCTCTATTGAAATACATGTTAACAAACAAATCGTCGATGTCGAGGTTAATCAAATTGACGGAAATAAAATTGGACAGTCCATTTTAGTCTTGAATCAAAATAATTATTTGTTTAACCAGAACAGTTTTTTTAAAGAATAACTTTTTAATGAGACTGAATGTTTTATTACTTTAAATGCCCAGTATTTTAAGTTAACCATGGTTTTCCATCTTGCGTAACACTCAATTATAAAACCATGGTTAGACCCGCTGTCTTGTATGGATCAGAATGTTGGGCCACAAAAGGGATGAATGAAAGGCATTTGCATGTGGCTGGGAATGCTAAGGGGGATGTGTGGTGTAACGCGAATGAATAAAATAAGGAATGAGTACATAAGAGGAAGTCTGAAAGTGGCGCCGGTGACTGTAAAGTTGTGTGGTTATTGGTTATCGGTATCGGTGGTGTGGACATGTGATGCGGAGGAATGAGGAAAATGTCGTGAAGAAAATGTTTAGTACGAATGTAGATGGCTATAAGAGTAAAGGAAGACCAAAGAAACGATGGATGGACTGTAAGAAGGACGATATGGCTAGAAAGGAGGTGACTGCTGAGATGACGAGTAATAGAGAAGTATGGAAGAAGAAGACATGCTGCGCCGACCAAATAAGCTGAGATAAGGGCAGGAGAATGATGATTAAGTAACACTCAAATCCCAATACCATTCCTTTTGTTCTTACAACTGCGTTATTGACGTTGTCGAGTAGACACATTTTTCATACATATTTAGCAAGTGAACATCATCATCTGTCTAGCCTTTTTCCAATTAAGTTTATTCTTATCTATGGATGTCACTGCTAGTGCTTGTTGCAAACATCATCTGCCTAGCCTTTTCCCAACTATGTTGGGGTCGGCTTCCAGTCTAACCGGATGCAGCTGAATACCAGAATTTTACATGGAGCGACTGCCTACCTGACCTCCACAACCCAGTTAGTACTAGGTAATAAGATACCCCTTCGTAAGACTGGTTGTCAGACTTTTTGGGCCACTGACTACCTAACGACTGTCAAAGATCTACAAATGACAGCCGGGACCAACGTCTTAACGTGCTTTCCGAGGCACGGAGGAAACTCGGTATGTAATGGGCGTTCACCCATCCACAGACCTACCTAGGCAAGCACGGCATAACCTAAAGATCGACCCGAGCGGCTGTTATTATTTAGCCACGAGCTCCTCCCTCACTCACTCACTGCTAGTGCTTGTTGTAACCAATTTATCTAAAATGCTATAGGATAATTGTATTTTCGATTCAAAAATCAACATATTTAATACGTTACGTTTTCACCGCGCGCTCGTGCTAGGGCCTCTGATTTCGTTCGCGAAACGACGTGATGAATAACAAAACAAAAAACATACTTTACACACACTGCTTCGTAAATTCCACCAGTTTCTATCTACACAGGTTTGACGACTTCTATTTCTAACTAATATCTAATGGTTGTTAACCAAAACATAAGCCCTACAAGGAAGCCATTTAACGGCCAGCCCCTTGGCACATTAGTTCGTCAAAGTACCTAAATTATTACCAACATGTACAGTAAATATCTTACGCATGTATGTACAGTAACTATCTTATGTACAGACGCCAGCACATCAAGCTACTACAATCTGTCAAATTTCTTTAATAGATTTTCAACTTTATCGCTAGAGCATAAAGTTCAAGTTTGATTGGGAAAATTTGACAGTTTCAGGTAGCTTGATTTGCTGGCGTCTGTACGTATCTTAGAAACTAGTCGTACTTTCCAACTTCGATATTCGATCACTCTCATTAGTTTGCCATCATGAAAGGAAGCTGATATTCTACGAACATAAATTGAGTTAATTAAATTACATAAAGACAGGTAGATAATACATGTGAGGTGCATACTTGTGGTATAGGTAGGTATGTAACGGAGAAGTTCGTGGCTAAATAATAACAGCTCGTGCAGCTGTTATTATCGGTCGATCTTCAAGGTTAAGCAGCGCTTGCCTAGGTTGGTCTGTGGATGGGTGATCGTCCAGTACAAACCGAGTTTCTTCCATGCCGCGGAAAGTACTTTAAACCGTTGGTCCCGGCTGTCATTTGTAAATTTTTGACAGTCGTAACGGGTAGTCAGTGGTCCGAAAGTCTGACAAGCAGTCTTACCAAGGGATATTGTATTACCTAGTACTAACTGGACTGTGAAGGTGAGATAGGCCGTCGCTCCATGTGAAATACTGGTATTCAGCTGCATCCGGTTACACTAGTAACCCCAACATAGTTGGGAAAAGGCTAGGTAGATGATTATGTAGGTATGTAACAACGGAGATCTATTGGGAAGGGGGTACAAAAAAAGGAAACTTAGGTATACTGGGTGTAAAACAACCCTTAACGAAGCCGTAAGGCACTTATTCTCCTCGTCATTACGATATTTTTTTGTTCTAGACCATACCTGGATTACCTGGGAACCTTCTAGTTACGGAGATATTGGGGGTCAATAAAATACGAGTTTTTAACGTTGTAACTTTATTTTAAATACGTCCACAACTCGCGTACTATACAATGCATCCATCAGCACAATGTTTTGAGTGCGTTACATAAAGTTCTACCGTAAAACGTGATTTTTCACCCCAAAAAAAAAGTCGTTTCCCAGCTACAATTTTTGCGTAGAGTTACTTAGTTTGATGCACAGAATGCTTGGTCGACGGCTATGTGAAGGGTCCGTTAACACCTTGTATGTACTTTGTACGATCATTAGTTTATTTATTAATTTTCAAATTATTTACATTATATACAGACTACAAATATAACTAAACTAATGATAAAAATAAGGCTAAAAGTAAGAAAATATAAAAAAACTAAAAAACGACGACAATAGGACACTTAGGCGTCAAAGTACTCCTCCGCATCGCTGTCATCTGGAAACGTGCCCAGAAGACTGGCAGCATTGCCACGCTGAATGGCAATGCTAATTCTTTGGCCAAAGAAAGAGCCAGTCCTACTAAGACCCGAGCCGTCGTTTGTGAAAGGAGTTGACCAGACATATCTGACAGACATGACATGACTTCATTTTTAGTGATAAGACATCGCCAGTAAATATTTGAAAGTCTTTGGTTATAAATAAAATTCGTAACAATGCGGTTACTTAAAAATTTCTTGTAGCGGGCGAAAGTAGGCGTTTTAATAAATAAGAGGTGTAGTAAAATTACCAAGACGTCATAAATAGACAGGCCAATGACAAACTTCATGCTGCACTGTGCAGTTGAGAGCTCGAGAAACTAATTATAACTAACGATTAAGTACGTAACTACAATAAACACCTCGCTGGGTTATAATATAAAGGAAAAAACAAAACAAATAAGATTGACAACCAGAATTATGATGAGGACATTTTCTGGCTATTACTTCATTTTACTTCGCCGCTTTTTGGTGCGACTACAAAGGGTTCTTTTATCGTCACTTCACTTTGAAAGTACCTGAAAGAATTGTTACAGAAAAACAGCAACATTATATTGCTGTATATTCGCCCTTCCTGTGATTATCTTACATTATGGACAAAATACTCGGTTCACGTCTGTCTCACAATTTGGATGAAGTGACAAATTGAAAGACATAAATGATATGTGGGAACATAAAAGTGAATCATCTGCCTAGCCTTTTCCCAACTATGTTGGGGTTGACTTCTAGTCTTACCGCATGCAGGTGAACACAAGTAGTTTAACGCTCGCTAAAAGCACGATTTATTTAATATGTAATAGAAGTTCAATCAAAGTCAAACAATTTGGTTTATTAGTGTCTTTTTTAGTCTTTTAGCTTACTAATATAATTAATATAATTCTATATAATTTATCGCACTTTATCAATAACCTAGAATAATAATCATCATCAGACAGTCCACTGCTGCATCATCATCATTCTCTTGCCCTTATCCCAATTCATTTAAGGTCGTCACAGCATGTCTTCTTCTTCCATACTTCTCTATTACCCCCATCTCATCAGATACCTCCTTTCTTGCCATATCATCCTTTACACAGTCCACTGCTACAATCATATGCCTCTCCAATTACTCAGCTCGATTCTCGGAGACTCTCATCCTGCTATCAGCCACCTTGAAGATATCATCGCTTCACCTAGCCTAAGTGTGTCCTACCTTACACTGCCGATTCGCTAGAATAATACTGGTCTATTTTATTTATGCTGTGGACCCTTCTGGTCTAAAACAGATCCTTTTAGTATGTACTCGTACCTTCCAACTGTAACATCCAAACGTATAAGCTTTTAAAGTAAGTAGTTTCTGAATTACATCGTCCTGAGAGACCATGTGAATAAAAACTGAAAATAGAACGGAACCCGAGCGAAATTGTTTAAACTCTGAGCTAAACCGGCAAGCTATTTAAAAATAGTGTTCAGTCCCAGTGAGATTTGTAAATGAATGGAGAAAGGGCAGAGCGAGTTACTAATCTACGGACGTATTATGTACGAACGTATTATGTATGTCCGACGAAGCCCGTGTCCCTCGACCGCTTATTACGAAGCTGCCCAATTGATATTTTGTAGAAAGTGACAAAATTAACAAGGTGGTTGGTAACCACATATAAAAGACAGCGCAAAACAAACTGGAACCTTCGTTACTCTCTGTCGAAAACCCTTTAATGTGTTTACTATCATTAAAGTAGAAATATGAATATACTCATCTGCCTAGCTTTTTCCCAACTATGCAGCTGTACATACCAGTATTTCAAAATCAAAATATTTTATTTCACATAGGCCTCGATGGACACTTATAAAACGTCGACAAAAAGGTGCACGGTTCGGGTTGGTCGTTTCCTATGGAGAAGAACCGGCAAGAAACTCCATGGTTACTCTCTTTTTATATGGAGCGACTGCCTGTCTGACCTCCACAGCCCAGTTAGTACTAGGTAATACCGGTTGTCAGACTTTCGGGCCACTGACTAACCGTAACGACTGTCAAAGATTTACAAATGACTCCCGGAACCAACGGTTTCTGAGGCACGGATGAAACTCGGTATGTAATGGGAGGGCCCACCCATCCTCAGACCAACCTAGGTGCGGTGCCGTGGGTTAATCTGAAGATTGATCCGAGCGGCTGTTATTTTTGAGCCACAAGCTAGGATCCTACATAAAAAAATAAGTACCTACTCTTTAGTAGAAACTTCTATATAATTATTTGATATTCCCATGTAAAAAAAAGGTAATTAGATTGTACAGTTTGCCTTCCAGCCAGTTCTGTAGATTTCTCAGAAATTCTATTCGAGTCTTGTTTGTACAGCTAAAACATTTTCTTTCCGAGAAGGAGGTAGACTAATACGTCCGTAAGAATATGTGAATTTAATTTTCTAGTGCTGGGTTCTAATCCAATTCTTAACAGAGGTGGAACCCATCGCAATTAGGCTTTGGGGATTATTCTGATAACTTGTTTTCGCTGGCGTTGCATTAGAGGCGTTTTATAATTTGAACGTAGATCCAATAGATATTGAACTCTGTGTGGATTAGATCCTTTCGGATAAACAACATCCAATGAAGTTAAGATACTTCATTGGATGTTGTAGAGACGGTCCTATCGTATACACTCAAATCGTATACGTTAATGGTAGAGGGTACCGCTCTATTAAGCTCAGTTGCTGATGAACTATCTAATTACACTTTCATAATAGATTTCTTACAAGAACGTATCAGTAGCGAATATTAGCGATAATTTGATGATGATTTCATGTGATGATTTCACAAACGAAAAAAAAAGAAAAATAAAAAAGGTAAATTTTTGTAAGAGGAAATCCGTAGTACATAATTCTTTAATGTGATTATATTATTTGTCTATAGAATACTGACTGTGCCAATTTTCAAAGGGCATCCGATAGGAATCGAGTTCCTTCGCCACTGGTACGTATCTAAAAATTGAAAATCCACAATCCGTGTGCTTGTGTGACACGTAAGTTTTAGAGAGTTTATTCTGGAAAGTTTTTGAGTATAATTCATTCTTATAAACTTAAATGTAATAAAGAACTGCCGCGTTGGTCTAGTGGTCGCTAGCGAGACTGTTGAGCATGAGGTCTTGGGCTCGATTCCCCGGTCGGTGAAATTGTTATTTTGCTTTTCCATCAGGATTTTCCCAGTAGCAGTCACGGAGTTTATGACCGTTTGATGGCAATAGACTCGCCCTCTTTTCTACACCTTTGCCTAACCCTTCGGGAATAACAGGCATGATGGAACAAGGGCGGGTTGCTAGTGAGTTATAAACTTGAAAACATGTTTGCCAAGCATCCTGTTGGGTACCTTACAGCTTCCGGGCACAGTTCATTCAACCATGTAGGTAACTTAACACACATAGTAACGACGTCCTTTATAAACAGCCAGTAATTGCCACTACACCATCTATTCCATTGCACACGAAAGCTACAGGAACAAAAGGAATACAATTACTCCTTACGGGCACCCAGCTTGTTTTGAAACCTCCTTTGACTTGATAAATCGAATGGTTCGGACGTCTGTGTGCCAAGGGAATTATTGAAGCGGACATGTTCGGACGGAATAGGTAGGTACGTCCATCGTCGCCAGGTGGAAATATCTGGGAACCAATTTAGATCTATTTGGTTAACATTTGACAATCAGCATAATGTGGGATGTAATATGCACTTTCTCCCAAATTCTTCATGGTCTTACAGTATTCATTCTTTTTCGTGTGATTAGTGCCTAAACTGGTGTCAGAGCTTTTATACCGCTCATGGGTCTCTGACTTCGCTTTACATGCCGTCGAGAAATATTTCTCCGGCATGTTTGGTTTCCTCACGATGCTTTTTCCTTCACCGGAGCTAGTGATAATTATACACATGAATCCGAAAAATCAGAGGTGTTGAGAGCCTGCTGAGTGGGAAAAGCCGTGGGTTCGAACTCGTGACCTATGACTTGACAGTCCGACGGTTACACCACTAGGCTATTCCCAACAAACATTTCAGTCGTATAAATAAAAAATATGCGACTCAAAGTGTTGTAAACATCGCATTGAAGTAATTTAGCGTGTAATACGACTTAGAGCATCTTATTCTTATATAACTTTTAGTCGTATATTACAGTCATATAGAAATCGTATTAACTTCTATACGACTATTTTTATGACTATTATACAGTTTTATGTAGAAACGGCGTCATTTAGTGGTAAAACCAGTGTCGTGACCTTAGTGACGTCTATATGACTTTTATCCCACCATTAATCGTATTAAAATCGCGAGAACCACCTTTAAGTGACGACCATTTAAGAGTGATAAATTGCACCCTTATACGGTTTTAAGCCAATTTTATAACTTTTATACTACCGTTAAATTACTGAGTGTTCTATTATAGTGCTTACAAACTGCAAAAAAATAACCATCAAGTTTCGCTTCTTTTACTCAAAATGAATAAAAAAACCTGGGCAAATGTAAAAAAAAAGTGGTGCTTTTAAAAGGAAAGTGAAAAAGAACTATACTGCGCTTCTCTTGTCATGTTGTGTTATAACGAATATTTCTACACGTAACGACAATAATGTACAAACTGAAGTTGGTTCCGTACAAGATTTTATGAATACAAAATAATTGATTTCGATGAAGATTAGAAGTTACATTTAATATAACTGACATAAAGTGCAAGCTAGTCACTGCAGAATGTGGCCCAAATATTTATTTTGTACCACTTATTCATACTTTGAAGTAAAGGTGTAAATAAAATTTTAAAAAAATCCAAGATTTTTGTCATATTTATTATTAATAAACGTATCTTTACAATCACAGTTTTATCATTCAAAATAAACATAGTAGTAACAAAGAAATTATTTTACTTAGTTTACATTGTCTTTGGATCAAAGCTATTAAGAATATGTTAATACGAGTGTTTTTAAAATAAAATTGGTGTAGTGGGTAATGCATAGTCAGCATAGTTAGTTAGGATTGATCTCAATTATATAGAAATTCACAAACACTCCTCTTTGAAATATATATTGTCAAATGTAAGTAGGTATAGATGATCAGTTGTTTTGAAAATAATCTGTTCTAATTACAATATTCACATTCATCCTCCGGATAATCATCGTATATGACAAAAAAGGTGCAGCATGGGCACCAGAGAAAATCATAATTTATCATATGTTTAATATTTTCCTCTGACACTACAAAATGTGCAGGTTTGTTTTTGTTGTTTGTTATCATAAATCCGCAACCAAAACAACGATCTGAACGTATAAAGTGAGTAGATATCCAGGGCCATCTCAAACACCAACGTGCAAGTGTGATGAAATCAGATTTGGTTAAAAACTTATCGATGTCCATTATATCACAAATAATTTTTTATTAGATCCGAGGCCACCTATAAATAAATCACCATTTTAATTAGGTACGTAAAGAAACTTCAATTACTTCAACTTAAAAAAGCAGCTTTTGACAGTAGTTTTTAATATGATTGAATGAATGAACGTATTTTACCGACACATGACACAAATATAAAAAATAAACAGTCTTCAAACCAGGAAAAGTAGGTCAAACTGTTTTTTAAACACTACAAAGGAACCCTATTTCAGTTAATATGGCTGACAATATTGAACAAAAAGTATGTGCACAGAATAATTAGTCGTTTTGATGTTGTAATATGGTTGTATCTTTAACTCTTAGTCGTATAGAGGTGACTGTTAGCACGTTTACTAAAAATATACTTGATTAATTCACTTAATTTAAAGAATTTGCATGGCGCGTTAATTAAATTGTCATTATTAGCTCATATTACCCGATAGAATTAATTTCCCAATAGATTAAATGGGCCCAATGAGTTTCAAAATCATAATTTTTGTACTCACCTTCAAATAGATCTGACAGAAATAAAATACTGAAGTCATGCAGGCATAATAATTTACGGCATTTATCTCACCATTTTATCACAAAATCCTGTTTAAAAATAATACTACGCTACCTATTTGCAACAAAATGCCGCAAAGCAGCGGTAATAAACACCATTACTCGACGAAAACGTGGGTTTTGCGACTACTACACAA
Source organism: Noctua comes (assembly GCA_963082995.1). NCBI lineage: Eukaryota > Metazoa > Arthropoda > Insecta > Lepidoptera > Noctuidae > Noctua > Noctua comes. Next base: position 7,762,462 of record OY720280.1, on the reverse strand, counting down.
CCACTATTTGACCAAAAAGTGGTTTATACGACGGTTACGTTACTCTTTTAAGACACTGATTCGTATAAAATGGGCCTATTCTCGGTGAAGCCAACGTGATGGCGACGTATTTACGACCAGCTTATGGAACCAAATGTAGAAATCGGCACGTTGTGGCGACTTGTCAAATGTTTGTTGGGTTACCACTAAACTTTACAGTATTGGACATTGAGCTTTAAAGATAAGATTTCATCCAAGTTTAGGTACATTTTTGCCCTACATTAGCAAAATACTAATGTATTTTTTCCTTATATGCGTAATATTTTGTCGACGAACATTGTCAAAGATTTAACTACTGATCACACGCAACATCGTTTTTGAAAAGAAGTTCTATAAAAAGAAATCTGTCTGGTTATTATTATTAATATTTCTTTGGTTACTGTAGGTACTCATATTATTTATTACTAAACACATGTCTACATGTTGCGTGTATACCAGTATTGATTCAGGCCAAATATCAGGTATCTAGCTCTTTCTGTATGTTATTTATGGAAGAAACTTGGCAAACACGACACAAATAAGGCCAATTTATGAAAAACATGTGTATCTACTTGTTATGTTACCGTTTTATTTTGTTGGTAAGGCATAATTTACTTTTTGGGGCTCGTTTCAACGATGAATTTCACATGCGGTTAAAAGTAAATTATGCGGCAAATCATTAATTTGCTTTTGCGAGCATAATTATGCCTCTTTTAGCATTGTGTTTAGCGTGCTGTCCCTTTGTCCATACATCGAAATCCTACGCATAAACTAGGCTTACTTAATATAGATCCGTTTATTCTCTTATTGATCCGTATTCATTACATATTCTACCGTATTCATCACATATTCTACCGTTTTCATCACATATTTTACCGTATTCATCACATATTCTACCGTCTCAAGACATTTGATTTGGGATTCTGGATCTGACGAACAATCTTTGTTTAGTGATACACGAGATCTGACGAACTGCTGCCTAAAGTATCTTAACTATATTAAAATGCCGAAATACGTCACATAGGGAGCTGTGTTCATTTGCAGCAATTTAATATCATTCGAATTTACAAACCTAATATGTATATAAGAATTATTTAACTATCGAAACAGTGATTATCTAAAATAATATATCAAATTATTATTTACTATGTAATTAATTCTAATTAATTCGATTTTCTTGCCATCTCCTGCGAGGTCTACCGCGTCGCCTTCTGGCTGTGTCAGGGCTCCACATCGTGGTTATTTTGATGACGGGACGAGCTAGACAAAACTAACGACCAGTGGTCCACATTGGCCCTGGATCGAAGAACTTGGAAGTCATGGGTAGAGGCCTTTGCCCAGCAGTGAGATGACACGGGCTAACAGTATCAGTATCGTCTTTCTTAGTTTTTATAGTCAGTGCTGACATAAAATAAAATCAATATGATAGTTACACACTTAGATAATTGCTATCCCATTAGAACCTTACCTCCTCATGCCTACTAACAATCAATCAGTAACCAAGACAATGATTACAACAACAAGACATCGTCTAAACTTCCTATCTTCAACACAAGTCCTCGTGCACAATTATTTTGTAAGAAGTTTAGGCTTTAAAGTGGATTTCCAACTAGTCGTAAACCTTTCCGAGGAACAACTCTAGTTAAAGCTACCACATCTCGGGACTGACCCATGTCTTGTTACAGAATAGATAGATGTAAAAGGCTAACTTCATACAACGATTCGAAACAGGCATACGGCCTTCCCAAATCCATGTGGTTAATCTAATCTACATGGTTCTCATATCATCATCTGCCGAGCCTTTTCCCAACTATGTTGGGGTCGGCTTAGAGTCTGCCCGGATGCAGCTGAATACCAGTAGGTACTTTTCATGGAGCGACTGCTTATCTGACGTCCACAACCCAGTTAGTACTGGGTAATACTATAATACCACTTAGTAAGACTGGTACCTAGGCAAGTGCGGTTTAACCTGAAGATCGACCCGTGTGGCTGTTATTATTTAGCCACGAGCTCCTGCCTCCTGCTTCTCATAATACCTGACTAATATTGAGTCTAGAGTTTATTAAAAAAGACTTAATAGAAGTGGAAGAATGGGAAACCCCGTCCTCATTTAGTTTCAAACACAATTTATTGTAAAAAGTGAAAGTGTTTTTGTAAGCCAATTTACAGAAATTATATCATTTTTGGGGTGTGGAGAACACGGTGTGAAGTTCTTCACCCCAATGGAATGAAAAGGGAGGATCCACCGACCAGACGGGTGATCGGTCTGGTGGGCTACTGCCCGATAGTTGTTGTCGGGTTCTTCTATATAGTCTTAAGTCGCGGATAACTTTACTTGCGCGATGTACACAGACGACGAACTAAACATCGAAATACATCCTATTTCGATGTTTAGTTCCTCGTCTGTGTCATAGATGGCGCTGTAGTACTTTTTGTTCTATGTTGCTGTAGTACTCTTTATAGTGCCCTTACACATTTATCTATATCTATCTCAAACAATTGCCAATCGAAGTGCTCATGGCCACGTGTGCATGCATTATCACTCGTTCTCTAAAGTTGACCTTCTGAATTTATCTAGTCGGTTCCCACGTCTCGTGCAGGTCTTACTCAGCACTTAACTAACTGCGTCACTAACCGAAAGAACTAATTGTTTGGACTAAACGACCACGGTAGCTGGATAATCGATTATTTTTATTTAAGTTGTATTTTTAGGTTTTTCTATCAGGAGTTTTTTTCAGAAGCAGATTCGAAATTGGATCAGTATCTGATCGTTGGCAATAGACTCGCCTTCTAATACATTGGACTCAAACATAACTGACGAACAATGGTTATACCATTAGATACACCTCTGTCTAACCCTTCGGGTATTATAGGCGTGATGTAATGTTGTCTAAGTTTTTAGGACTTGGCGTTTTTTAATCACCGTTAATCCAGAAGAAATATTTAAAAGCGTTAGTATTGAATCCCATTTAAAATTATGGCCACTGGTCTGATACAATATTGGCGCTGCAGTAGCGTTGCCTATTGTGTTATCTGCCTAACGCCCGGTATAATCCATTTATTTTACAAATCCTGCCACAAAGAGTCGTGGGAAAATATACAATGACACCGAGAGATACTTTCTAACAAAGGGTAGTTTGTATGTGAAGTGTATATTTATTTATTTATGTATATGTGTGTGTAAAAATAAATTGAACACGCCGAAATAACAGTTTATGAAATATTTTCCTAGTTTAGATACATACATAACGTCTGCTTTAATACTGAGGTTTTGATCTCCATCGATTTATTTTGATGTAATGTTAAACGAGCTCAACGAATAATAACTCGTACAATCTGAAGTAACTATGTGACATTTTTTTGGTAAAATAATCATTATAAGTGTAATATAGCTGACTAATCTTCTAATGAGAGCATATACCTATAAAGGGTGTAACAAGACCCTTAACGAAAGGCACTCGTCCTCCCCGTCATTGCGATCTTTATTTTGTTCTAGACCATACCTCTAGCTACGTAGATATTGGGGGTCAAAGTTACAACGTATTCAAAAGTTTTTTTTTTAATACGTTTTTAATGTAAGATTTTTACTTTAAACACCTCCACGACCCGCGTACTATTCGATTCATCCATCAGCACAATGTTTTGAGTGCCTTTCTGTGAGTCCTACCGAAAACGTAATTTTTCAGCCCAAAAAAAAAGTCGTTTCCCAGCAATAATATTTGCGTAAAGTTACTTAATGTACATAATGCTTGGTTGACAGCTTCGTGATGGGTCCGTTTACACCCTGCATGTATGTACATAATGTAGGCTAGCTCGTAATTTTGCTTATATATTTCTGATCATAGTCAAAAGTAGATACCTGATTGTCATTACTTTCAGTGCTGATTTTTAACAGACGTCATTATCAACGAACCTGGTCCTAAAAATACCTCTGAAAGTTGCGAACAAACATAATTCTACCTTGTCTCTAAATAAAATACTCTTGACGTAGAAATAAAGCTAACTTTATGGATTATTCCAGTTTTATTGTTTAAATTTTATGATACGACGTTCAAGTTTACGGCGCATGGTCACCAGGGGTCTCAAAGCACAATAATTCGCTGAGTTAGTTCCATTTTATTAGAATGACTTGTCGTAGGTACTCGATAGAAATTTTGTTTTTTTTTGTCAAGACTCTAGTTTGAATTAAAACATAGTACACAAGCTTCTTATCAGGAGGAGCTCGTGGCTAAATAATAGCAACCGCTCGGATCGCTGTTTGGATAAGCCGTGCTTGCCTAGGTTGGTCTGTGGATGGGTGACCACCCATTACATACCCAGTTTCCTCCGTGCCTCGGAATCACGTTAAGCCGTTGGCCCCGGCTGTTATTTGTAGATCTTTTACAGCCGTTACAAGCAGTCAGTGGCCCAAAAAGTCTGACAATCAGTCTTACCAAGGGTATCGTATTACCTAGTACTAACTGGGTTGTGGAGGTCAGACAGGCAGTCGCTCCGTGTAAAAGCTCCATTCAGCTGCATCAGCTTCCAGTCTAAACTGGAAGTCGACCCTAACATAGTTGGGAAAAGGTTAGGCAGATGATGATGACACAAGCTAATTATAAGTAAGTAACCCACTAGTTATAAACAAGTGCGTACTAAAATTTAGTTTGCCTACAATTTCAGTTAGGTAGAAGATGTAGTTAGTTGAAAGTTAGCCTCTTTCGGGGACTAGTATAACCGCTGTAACGAATGCATTTGGGCCGCCTGTAGCCAACTGCTAACCGCAATCCCGCCATCCCACCACCATCCCGCTATCCCGCCTCGTCGTATCTCTATCTAGTGGGGAACCGACTAGACTCAACCTGTCCGCCCCGTTTCAGTCTGGAAGCAATCCCAACTGCTTTTGTTACTATCTTGATAGGTAAAATTGTATTCTTTCTAATTCAGGTATTGTGAAAACGATAAACTGAAAGAGTATCGTTTTTTGAATTTTGTATAGCGTTCTATTAATAAAATGAAATTATGAAATTCTATGAAACTAAGGAAATGTTGGAATGAGTTGGAGAGCAGATCTCGATGAATCGAGAACTTTTATAATCTACATAAACAATCTCATAATATTATTTATATTCAGTTTTTTCAACATTTTTTAAGCTAGACTTCATATAATAAATCCGATTCGTTATAATTTATTGTTTTAAACAAGCAGTTGGCTACTCTCTACAATATTTTAATTAAACTTGTTAATCTTTCGCAAAAGCAAACAATGGATAGTGGTCATGCCTTTCGTGGAAACAATGCTTAAAATATTTGTTGAATTTATCAAAAATAAAGCCAATTAAACGACTCATATTGAAAATTATTAAAGTCTCATTAATTTAAAAATTGTTTACGTGTATGCGTCGCCATATTGTAGTTCAGCGAATAAATTGATCACCGGTTTTTCATATTAAATTATTCTGCGTTCAATTGCGCTATTCTTTAGCACAATATTAAACAGAGTATTATTTATCGCAGTATCTTTTAAAGTGAAAATTAAAAGGGTATCCTTTTACATATTTTTTCCATATTCCACGAAGACTGTCTCCATTTTGAAATAAACTATTTATGCAACTTAAACTCAAAGCATTTTTGACGTGACAACGTCTTATAATTCGATGGAGCCGGCTGCACGCACGAAAAAACATGACGTATGAGGCGTTACCTCGCTCTGAGGCGTACCATAAAACAATTGCTCAACGCACATTCATTTTTTGAAAAATGCAACCATTCCATCAGTATTTTCTTATGACGTTGTCACGTTCAACTATCGTCAGTAAACCGACTTTACAGACAACCGATTTTTTTTTTAATTAAACCATTTACGAGCACTATTGAAATGCCAATGACTCGGTTAGTCGGCTCATTTGATTGGTCAATACAAAGCTGCGACATCTGTACCTACATCTTACAAATATTTAATCAAAGCCTAGTATCTGTGAACACGTCTCACCTTTGTATTGGCACCCTCACAGAATCAGAGCAAGTGTTTATTTATTTACACTGAAACGGTGTCGGAATTCGTACCTCTGTGTAATGTAAATCTTATTCAGATGGCAGAACATTGCGTATACGAAAAGACAGTGAATTTCTTATTGGGTACCTTTAAATTGAGCACAATGCTTTTAGTTACTTGCTCCGTCACACTCGGTAATCCAAATAAGGAGACAGGAAAAGCAATCCTCTTATGTCTAAATAAAGGTTATTTTTGACGTTTTTCTTGTGGTCGCAAGCGCGACTGCTGAGCATGAGGTCCTGGGTTCGATTCCCGAGTCGCGCAAAGTGCTATTGAGGCTTTCCATCAGGAATTTCTCAGTAGCAGCCACGGAGTCTGGATTTGTGCCCGGTTGATGGCAATAGGCTCGCCCCTCTGTTACATGAGACTTAAACATAACTGCGAATGTGGATGTACTATTAGGTACACCTCTGCCTAACCGTTCGGAGATTACAGGCGTGATGTTATGTTATGTTATGAAACGCAATCCTCTTATGTCTTAAAGGTTATTTTTGTTTTAACAGGTAACTACGGAAAATTGCGCAGCATTGAGTACTAGAAAAGCCGAGGCGTGTCTCAAAACTGTTTTGGACAGAACATGAACAGACAATGACATGTTTGAACGAGTGCAGTGATTGTGTCAGTGACAGTGTTTAGTGGACACATGATGTGAACAGACAGTTGGCACAATGTGGGCGGCCAGGCTCAGCTGTATTTTCATATTGTTCGGTGAGTTAAACACTTTGTAATTGCTAGTTTAGTGTCACAATCAAATTACTTAAAAGGCTGTCGCAGACCTAGACTCAGTCGAAACAGTTTTATGTTTCGTTGACTAACTAACAGTTTTTATTTCTGGACTATTTTGTAGTGTAGGTGCAGTGTGTGTACTGTAAGATACCAGCAGTTTACGAGCTGGTACCAAACTTTAAATAAAAGGCGTTTATATCGTTGATTGAAATAATTATTGGAAAGAAATCATATACGGGGTGGAAGGGAAACCGACGTGAAAACGGTTACCACATAGTCAGTACATCATTCTGAGCCTCGGGGCCACATAGAATTTTTATCGGTTATTTTTTTTAAATCTGCTGTTTCCTACAAAAGTGCAATACCTACACGGTCAAAATGTATGGAACAGCAGATTTTTTCGCGTCGGTGTCCTTTCCACCCTGTATACATACATCTCACACTTCTGACGCCTGCCTCAATCGTCTCTTCTTTTCCTATTCTAATTTTAACCTTATTGTTCATTTTCTTTTTCTTTATAACGTGCCAGAGGTAATTCCTAAATGACCACAAAGGTTGAGGTCTCTACAGTACCTACTATCTTTAATTTAATATTTAGCGATAGTGACTTGCCAGACAGTAATTTGTAAAATAGACTTAAAATTTTAATGTAATAACGTGTGAGTAATACAGAAATAGTTTATACTGTCTGTCTCTCTTACATAAAAAAAAAATGGCGGTTTTTCTCTATTCTGTAATAGACGTGTTCTAGTAAAATAAACGTTTCTATAAAGATTAAGCATTACGTCTATCAAATACTTAGACTTGTCTAGGTCAGCACACGTCTTTCATTTAACTTGTAAATCATTTGTTAGGCTGTTAACATATCGGCAAACACGCCTTGAACAAGCGTAACCTTTAGTTGCGTGATACGCCATAGGTACGGTCATAACTACCTACACGGGTAATTGCTTGGGCAGTAATATAAAAATGTGGGCTTTCACATTCCACGCGAGTTTGTATCTACGTCATTATACACGAGGTTGGAATTGTATGTTTTCCACAGCTCTATTAGAAAACTAAGTTTTCACATTATTATTGTTATCATCGGTTACAATCCCGCCTTCTAATTAAATCCTTTGGAAAATAAGCAGTGGCCTGTTCTTTGTGCGGCTTTTAATTACCGTTCGCCTTAATTTAAATTTCCTTTCTTTTTTTCCTGTAGGCCAAATACCTTTAATTTTGTTTTAAAGAGGCCATGTTAACATAGCTATTTGATTAATTAAATACTTCGGAACGTTTAACTTTTCTGTCAATAGTTTGTTTTTAAAAGGATATTGTCACAACAATAAACACTTGGTAGCTATGTGACTGGCCGGCAGTGGCGAAGGTTCCATACAACCCGATTCCTACCGGCTTCCGTTTGAAAAATGGCACAGTCAGTATTCTATAGACAATAATATTCCATACAGTAAAGATATGTACTCCGGCTTACCTCTTACAAAAATTGACCCTTCGCTACTGCTGGCCGGTGATTGCAATATATTGCATGCAGACTGACTTGCTTTTTAAAATTACAGGGAAGCAGTAGGCCAATTTTCTGGATAAAAACAACGCAAATAATAACTGTAAAAAGCTTAACAAACATTTGTTTCAGTTTATTTTTAGGCTCTACGCAGCTGCGATGTAATGTGATACCGTTAAATAACAATGGGCTTAAATAATTCAGTTATAAAAACACATTGTTTGCCTTCAGATGAACAATAAAGGGAACAGTCATGACCTAATCGCAATTTTGTTTCAAATTCAAACAAACGAAACCCTTTTATCTCAGTTACAACAGAAATTTCTTTTTCAATAGGTCGACTACATAATGAAATATTTGCGGAATGCCCCGGTTAATGTTCAAAAAGTGGAGGAATAAAAAATAACGAGACGTGACGGGAAACAAAGCACGATTTTATCGCTGGAAGGGATCGTACTAATGGAGGCTGGACGCGAACGAGTTTGGATCAAATCGTTACGTTTTTGGTAAATTCGCTACAACATACATGTGTTTCCTCAAAGCTCTGAAGAAACACATTGATGAGGCGTAACGGTAAGACGCTATTCTAAACTGGGGAACGTTACTTTCTATGCTTACGATATCGTAAAAATAACAAGGCTGTTGTAGGTATAAAATCCATATAAGTATCTGTATGTATGGGCTATCGTTAACACAGGAGCTTATTTTCATTTTCAAGTCTCATCTAATACAAAGCAACTTGATACCCAACCACGACATAACATAAAATCACGCTTGTAATCCCCGAAGGGTTACTCAGAGGTGTACCTAATAGTACACCCACATTTCGCCAGTTATGTTTCTAAATCCCCTGTGGAGGCGAGCCTATTGCCATCAACCGGGCACAAATTCAGACTCCGTGGCTGCTACTGAGACATTTCTGATAGAAAAACCCAATAACAATTTACCCGACCCGGGAATCGAACCAGGTACTCACGCTGAGCTGTTACGATTGTGACCACTAGACCGACGTGGCAGTCACAGTCACAATTATATAATGATTATATAATAATAAGCACAATAATTATTATATAATCAAGACAATTATAAATCAAGACCACAACCATTATTCATTTAAAATGAAATCGAAAACAAATGTTAATAAAGCATAGTATTCTATAGCTGTTAAGAATAATCTCTTCTCTATACCATCCATGATCACTCTGAAAAGGTTTTACAAATACAATGTTTTATGTAGAAAATAACGAAGGAATTTAAACAGGTGTGCCGATAATAATAATAGTGTTGTGACGCATAAAAAGCTTCGCCCGCATAATTTATTGGCCAAAGTATCGTATAAAATTAATATTATAGGCTTGGTGTATAATGTATATTATGTTATAATAACCTTGACTTGTAATGTAAGACGTTATTCACTTACGTAAAACCTGGGTGTTAACCCGCCCAACATAGGTTTAGATTTAGTTAGGTATAACATTAAATACGTAAGCCCTTTTTGAATCAGATACATTCATTATTTACAGAGTGGTACAAATCGATTTAACCGAGCCTGAACGCGAAATGTTTTTATTCAATTAGGCAATGACAAGCAGTTTTCAGCCGTCTGAGGCTGTGACACGAATCTGTAAATAAGTTTTTACAGGCTGACAAGAGACAGATGAAAATTGCTTTTGTTCTTTTAATAAAGCTATATCTATGGGATTTTCGTATTCTTTGAGGATACCCACCTATGTATATCCAATGTTTAACTGTTACTATAATGGTAAAGCTAAAAGAATAAGAATGTAAATAAATCATCATTCTTCTGTCCTTTTCCCAAATAGGGAAGTTTCCTGAAAAAATCTAATTAGTCCGTCAGATAGATTTCCAAAAAATATTGGACACGTATTTTTTCTTTTTTCACGAAAACTAAAAATGAAGACGATACAGTGCGTCGAAAAGTCGTGTGACGTCATACTTGTAAGTAAAGTGTACTGAATTTTTACCGAAAAGTGACGTCACAGGCCCCCACTCATGATCTTTGATGCGTTTTATCTTCGTCAATTTTTATTCATTTGATAAAACAAAAAATACGTATCCAATATTTTATAATCATTTTTTTTTTACACAGGAAACATCCCTATTATTTAGGGTCGGCGCATTCATACTTCCATACTTCTCGTCATCTCATCAGACACTTCCTTTCTTGCCATATCATACACAGTCCATCCATTGTTTCTTTGGTCTTCCTCTAGTCTTATAAAACACCCTGTGGTGTTTGGTGCATCGTGTGTCAAATTGAAATGGTCGACTGGGGGGGTCATCTGCTATCCTTTTTGACCCCTAAACATTTCTCATGGCCTGTGGATTTTTTTTAATCGACTTTTTATTGTTTTATTAAAAAAATACCTAAATTTGACATTCAAATACAAATACTGTATAAATAAAATTAGAAAATACAGCCCTGTGGCAGACAAACAGTCGGCCGGCCCGACACACGACGTAGGTTTACATAGAACCCCGTTTTCACCTTTTCGGTAGGGAACCCTAACAAGTCATTCCATTCTTGGCGTTTCAATTAATGCTTTTTTGAGAAACATGTTGCAGCAGTAGTTACGTGATTCTTCCTCCAATACCTTTTCCAATTTTGCAAAACTTTCGGTTTTTGGCAAACACAATACTTTATTCATTCGATAGGTACAGTTGCTCTAACGCAAAAAGCCCTTACTCAAATAAATCTTACAATACTCTCCCAAACTTGTTTGAGTTACAAAGTAAATACTAAACTTGGGCATTTGTGTCAAAAACATGGAACCTTAACTCAGTGTAAGCATTTACTCTTTATTGATCAAGTCTATCCGAAATACGGAAACCCAGTATATTCTTAATTGCATGTCACTATTTCAAGTATCGGTAAGGTTACCCTGCAATAGAACCCTGAACCCTGACCAATTGAACCCTGTTTATAGAATATGGTTTATTTTTTTGTAATTTTGTATGGTGCACGTCATGTCCCTGCGACAAACAAATATATTTAATTTCGTTTTGTGGTCAGTCCTACGAAAGAGCAACCAAAAAAAAAGGGGTTTATTCAAGCCAATTTGATAAAAATTACCAATTTAAGTGCGAATAAAATAAAGCTGTATGTTGCATATTAATTGGGTGAAAAGGTTAACCAACCATTATACGGGTTACCCCTTATAATATATGCGTTAACCATTTAAATATTGCTGATTAACCAGAATGAAAGAGACAAAGTACCGAGCGCGGTATAACTCAGAAAGTGACGCGTTCTTGCATATTTTAATTTACAAAAATGAACTCTGTGCGTGAACCAGTTAATAAGCTGATTATCCTTTACTCTTAAGGTTTTTTCATCTGTCCCTAAAAAATACCCAAAACCCCTATTATACGGGTAGCATTTTCGGGCCCTGCTTCATAATATATATTTCTATATCTTTACAGACGAAGTCGTAAGTAAGTTCGGTAAATACAAACACGTCTCAAACTTCGGCAAGGAAATCAATATTCCTTCTTAGAAAATATGATTTCAGCGAGCTAAAAGTACCACCCGTCTTATACTTTTGCATATTTTCAAACTCATTCCTGCAAAAGATAAACTATTAATAATTTTATAAACTTGTAAACTCCTTGAACTGTAGCTAAGACCAAAAGTGGAACACGGATTGAACTTTGCTGTCGAATGTACCCCAAGTGGGTTAACTTTGCGACAAACTTCCAGTTAGTTTATCAGATGTTTAGACCCTCTGTCCTAATTAAAAGCTTACCAACTCGAGTAGCTTTCATTTTATCAAATGACCAATTAAAAATTCTCAAGGAACTTAATTTAGTCTGTTTTGTGTTGCCATTTTTACGCTCATTGGGAATGAAATTGCATATTTCAGATTCTACGGGCAGCCCGAATTTATAAAATGATTCATAATTTTATGTTGAATGCTATTTGAATTTACAAAATTATACAGTTTAGCTTATGAAAATTCGGCTGTAGAATAATTTATACGATAGCGTACAAAATAAGTTTAGTGGCTTAAACTGGATACGTATTATTTTGTTACTTATTTTGAAAAGAAAAAATATGCGAGTATTTTTAGTCTCTTTATTGTACTTTGTCACTTTTAACCTTCAAAATTGTCTAGTCTTACCGAAATACGTGTGAATAACGTGACGAATTCTTCTGATTCACTTGGCATGACAACCTATGCAGTTACATATGTATTATCAGGATTTATTCCGTTAGACTCGGACATTATAAAAATATCAAAATGGAAACCATTAAAAATCATAAGTAAGCCAGCACTATCCCACTTCTGACGTCGGATTGTCAGAATTTATTCCGTTAGAATCGGACATGTACATATGGTAAGACTGACTTGTCTAAGCACTAGGTCTCTATAGACCTATATTCAGTGTTCTGTGGCGAGGTGCCTGCGGTGCGTAAATTGTAGTCGCACTACCTACAAGTTATTTGCGTTATTCTAGGAAAATAGGTTACCTATTTCCTCCAGTTCATTTGAACGACTGGCGTGAATGTATAAACATTTACCTACCGTATAGAATGATTTTGTAGCCTTATTTGTGATACATACTGGTGGAATGTTTTTGGTGCGAATGTTATGACTTTTAGAGTAGAAAAAGACCAAAAACTATGGATGGATTGTGTGAACTGTCACTTTTGTGGAAAGAACTTTAATACTTAGGGTGAGGGATGATGAAGATTGTTATGCAAAATGATGACTGTACTGGGGTTACTCCAAATTTTCTGTAAGTAGTTACAGTAGGATGATAATAAAGAGCTAATGGGTGTAAAAATATCCTTAACGATACCGAAAGGTGCTTGTTCTCCCCGTCATTGCGATTTTTTTTTGTTCCAGACCATTCCTGGGAACCTTCAAGTTACGGTGATATTGGGGGTCAAAGTTCCAAATTTTTCACAAGTTTTAATTATAACATATAACATTAAAAATATAAATTTTTAATGTTATAACTTTACTTTAAATACCACCACGACACCCGTACTATGCAATGGGCCCATCAGCATAGTGTTTTGAGTGCGTCATATTAAGTCCTATCGTAAAACGTGCTTTTACATCCCAAAAAAAAAGTAGTTTCCCATTAATAATTTTTGCGTAGAGTACCAAGTACCAAGCATTCTGTACGTGTACTTTGATGTACACGTACAGAATGCTTGGTTGCCGGCTTCGTTTACACCTTGTATAAATCCAAGATTCCAGTTTGCTTGTAACTGAAAAGCAGCTCATTACCTATTTGAATCTCAATACCGTCTTCTAAAATCGAGATATACTTTATCCACCCTAATATTCCTTGTGCTGCTAGCACAGACTCGGAATATTGCACTCGCTGCAGATTCTAAAGCCGGAGTTCTGCGTTGACATTTTCGTTTTCAAGTCTCGACCGCATTTTGCATATGCCTTTTAATGCACATGACTCAACTTATCTCTTTAAGTACTATCGTGCCTAGAACTTCGTTCTTCCGGATTGCATATGCATTTTATTGCAGTAATGGGGCTAGCATGATTCGAATATAACATGACAGGCTCCTACTTTACATCCATGCGAATACTATGAATGCTAAAGAAATTGACTGTCTGTTAACATTTCACGGATTGAGAAGACGAATTTGGCACACCGGTTGATCATATTCTGGGTTAAGACGTAAAAATATGATTTATCTCGGTAATACGTTACGTGCGTTCCCGTGGGGTAATTTCCGACCACCATGTGGACCAAGGCCGTGAGCAAACGCAGTCAAGAAATAAATGGCTTGAACTCCAGGGTTTTTTCGAATTTAGTGGTGAAACTGGTCGAAGTCTTATCCTGGGAGATCCATTACGTCTATGAGACGTAATGGATCTCCCAGGATACTACGTTACGATAAAAACGATGCTTATAACCTATATTTCAGCCACGAATTTGTCACCGAAACAGACATTTCCAATAAATAAAATTTATCCAAGATAAATATAATAACTGCTATGTTTATCGCAGGTGTAACAGCCGGCGGCGGCGGCTGGGAGCCCCTGGGGACTCCGTACTTCGACAACAGCACGAAGAGAGAAGCCACCGCCGCCGTGGGCCAGCCTGCCTACCTACACTGCCGAGTACGGAACCTGGCTGATAGAGCGGTAAGATACACTTGTCATATAATTCGCGATTAGTTAAACGATGTCAAAGTCACAGATGGAGTATCTTCAATTTTAGAGAGAGCTTAGTCTGACTTTGTATACCTATTCGTACTGAACAAGAGCCGTCTGGTGACAAAGATGGGCAACACAATAATTTCACGTTTCACTTATTGAAGTTCACTTTAAGGCGATCGGGTAGGTTTTTTCAGTGATGATAATTCCCGCCCTAGGCCCACAGATCAGATATGTGGTTTTTTTCTCGGAACGTAGAAAGGTGGTAAAATATCAATAACAAATTTCGTTTCAGCGGATAAAAAATCAAGAGACTGTAGTGACCCTCGAGAAATTCACCACTTTTTTTCGTGTAACAGATGTTATGATCACTCCATTAAAGTAACATAATGTCTATATACATTAAAACACTGCGTAGGTAGTATTTTACTTAAGCGATGATAAAAAAATTACAAAGGTTCATAAAATATGATAAAATACGTCAATATTATGAAATACGGTTACAACATATAGAATTTGTACTTAGAATAAACTTGATTCATATCTTTAGCAAGTTTCAGAAAGGTTTTTGGCAGCCTTTGTAGGCAAAAAAAACACCGATCCGAATGTAAAAATATCGTCTAAATGTAGTTGATATCGATACAAATAAATAAAATTAAAGAGTCGGTTTGTAATTTCAAAATAATAGGTTTTTACTGAATGCATATGAAAGTATACAACTTATAGCAAAAAAAAAACGTTTTATTAGTTTTTGATTTTCTGTCCGGATCGATTTTGTCGGAAGTCTTACTGGCAGATAGCTGATGCTATAAGGATAGCTGATGCTATACAGGATTCTGGAAAAATGATTAGGGTTCCGTTCAGATAAAATAAAACCCTTGAAATTGTTAACCAAATCACAAATAGGAAAGTTAGATTTTTATAATAACTTCGCGCGGACAAAAGTCACGGGACACAGCTAGTATAATATAACAGCGTGCAAAATCTCCCACACAGTCTTCATAACATATACATACACATACCAAAAGAATCACTTAGTCTGGAAACGAAACATTTACGAAATCACCTCTGTGTTAAAGTTCGGCTCTGAAGTCGTTGAGCGCGGAGTACCCGGGATATCTTAAAGGACAAACCCCTACAATGTACAAGATATTCGGATTGAAAAAGTTATCAGCACCGCGTATATAATATAAGTGAATTAGAAAATGTTTTGTACGAGTATCGAGTTTTGGTGGGTGTTAGCTTGATTTCATTAAACGGAGTGCTTTGTGAATACAAATCCATAAAGGCGTTGAAACTGATGCGTGCTAACGATAAGCAAATGTGACACTTTTATGGTTCTTTATGGAGTGCTATCGTATCAAAGTTGAAATCGGATTAGGTGAATATAGTATTGTGGGCGAAAATAAAATTGCACTGTGGTTTTGCGCCGGAATTCACCGAGTATCTACTAGACTTTGTTTGGAACATCAACATTCCTTTTCTCAAATATTTTGGGTTCGCTTTTAGTCTTATATGATGGGGTGGAATACAATGCCGTCGGCCCTTCGCAACCCAATTAGTGAAGGATGTGTACTGATATCAGAATCTTTGTAAAGTATGTGGCCTTATCATAGCGTATACCCACTACATAGTTTGCCAACATATCGCTAAATATAAAAGTGAGCATCATCTGCCTAGCCTTTTCCCAACTATATTGGGGTCGGCTTCCAGTCTAACCGGATGCAGCTGAATACCAGTATTTTACATGGAACGACTGCCTATCTGACCTCCACAATCCAGTTAGTACTAGGTAATACGATACCCCTTGGTAAGACTGGTTGTCAGACTTTTTGGGCCACTGCCTACCTGTAACGACTGTCAAAGATCTACAAATGACAGCCGGGACCAACGGCTTGGCGTGCTTTCCGAGGCACGGAGGAAACTCGGTATGTAATGGGCGGTCACCCTTCCACAGACCAACCTAGGCAAGCACGGCTTAACCTAAAGATCGACCCGAGCGGCTGTTATTATTTAGCCACGAGCTCTTCAGATATAAAAGTGAGCACCCATCTTAAATGCAGGAACATTTCATCGATCTCTCTCAGACATCCATACTTCTTCCGTTCTTTTCCCCGAAGACTGTGGAACGGCAAATTTTAGCATAAAATTGTATATTCAAACCAAAAGGCTGCATAAACAGCTCGATAGACATTAAAACTAAGAGGGAAAGATTTTACCCGCAAGTAGTTACCGCAAACGGTACTCCCCGGAGATGAAATAGATAGTATCCGTCTTGCTTTGCCTACTTCAGAAGACGTTCACATATTCCACTATGCATTTATTTAGATTTTCACTCGTATTCATTTTATCGGTACAGAGGCATCTCCGCTAGTTTCCGCTTACGCTACTATGATGTGTATGTATGTGGTTGACTTTGAAATTGGCTTTTTAAGCTGTACGAATACTCTTGTGCATGTAGTGGTAGAGGTATGCTATGTAGCAGTAGAGAAGGGTCAATTTTTGTAAGAGGTAAGCCGGAGTCCATAATCTTTAATGTGATTATATATTTGTCTATAGAATACTGGCTGTGCCATTTTTCAAAGGGAAGCCGGTAGGAGTCGAGTTGTATGGAACCTTCGCCACTGCTATGTAGGCCACTTACTGCCTTATTTCCCGTACTTTATATGTTTTAAGTGTAATAATCGAGTCTCCTTAAATGCCTTCTCGTATGTTTTTTTCCCCTTAGGAGCGTTAACGACTTACGGCATTTCATTCATAACTTTCAAGTCCTTTTTTTTTCAAAATGACTGAACCGATTTTAATGAAACTTCATACGCATAAGCAGGATACATAAGTCTTAAAAGTTGATCGGCTTTCAATCTAACCGGATACAGCTGAATACCAGTATTTTACGTGGAGCGACTGTCTATCTGACTTCCACAATCCAGTTAGTACTGGCTAATACGATCGCTCTTGGTAAGACTCGTTGTCAGACTTCCGGGCCACTGACTACCTGTAACGACTGTCAAAGATCTACAATTGACAGCCGGTACCAACGACTTAACGTGCTTTCCGAGGCAAGGAGGAAACTCGGTATGTAATGGGTAGTCACCCATCCACGGACCAACCTAGCCAAGCGTGGGTTAACCTGAAGATCGACCCGAGCGGCTGCTATTATTTAACCACAAGCTCTTTATCACTGGTCTGTAATAGGTGTCAAAAATAACCAGCCCATGCCACTAACAGCCCCATATCGCAAAACAAGCCAATTTCCTTAAAAGTTTTCATCGCAAACTTGATAGTCACGTATGTGCTTATGTTGCCTTTCAATTCCGGAACTTACGGAAGTCGCGCGACTCGATAAAGGCCAAGTAAGTAATGCTTGAAGTCTCGTATTTTGTCGCATTTGAATTTAAGATGGCGTACGGGGAAGGCTTGCTCGTTGCAGGAACTGTACTCCTGTTGCCAATTAAATGGCTTAATTAGTTTAATTAAACGGTACAGTTTCTTATACTAAACGGTCTGAATATTTAGACTGCCTCGTTGGTCTTGTAGTCGCAAGCTCTACCTCTGAGCATGAGGTCATGCATTTGATTCCCGGGTCAGACAAAGTGTTGTACGTTTTTTTTTGTGAGGAATTTTTCAAGAGCAGCCATGGAATTTAAAATGGTGCCGTGGTTGATGGCATTAGGCTCTCCCCGTATTACATGGGACATAAATAACTGACGAAGTGTGGGTGTACACGTCTACCTAAAGTTTTGGGGATTACAGGCGTGATTTTATGAATGAGATTGAATAAGTCATTCTAAAAACTTGTTAGATTTTAAATAAATATGCCAACGAAGTGATCTTTGACATACAACTTTATAGTAAGCCTCAACCTGCTGACCTCTCCCTCGCATTTTGTGTTGCGGGTACATAAATAATTATTATAATAACAACCTCATATTTTTTGCACTGTAGTTAAGCATGCCTGTTACCCTGACTTTGTTTAACCACGTTTTATGCAACAGAAGGGCAACTGTAACAATAGCACGAAACTTTTAAATATTACACAACTACAATATAAAAGTATGAACACGAATGGCGAAATATGCGCATAAAAATGAGTTTTATTTCTGTCCGTGACTATGTCACTGGACAATGTATTTCACCTAGGTGTGTATAAGTCGTAATATTGCGGGCGTTGTTGACATTAGGACAGCTGAAAGGTCAAACATTGATTCATAGACGTCCACTACTGTAATATTCCGATTGTTACAGTAACTGTATATCTGTTTATAGGTCTGTCTGTCTGTCTACCTTTCGACGACTAAAAAGAAGGACGGCGTTACGGGTGCCTCTAAATTTCTGAGGCGTTCATGAATAAAAGTATGTACAATGAAGCAATTACAGGGCTTTACTTTGTTATATATTTTAGCCTTTTTTTGTAAAACCGCAGGGTTTAATGTTTAAAGAAAGGAGAAATAAATGTTTTATTAAATCTGAAGTTACCATATTCTGCAGATCATGGCATGTCTATTTCTATCATAGATACGTATATTTTTGCTAGTTTAAACTATCTTAAGACAATTTTATAAGAAACTATCGACCCGTCCCGCTTCGCACTAGTGGACATTTATTTTTCTAGTAATAAATATTACTCAAGGATCATTCTAATGGTGAAAGAATGTTTGAAATCGGTCCAGTAGTTTTTGAGTATATTCGTTCAAAACATACAAAAGTACAAATCTTTCCTCTTTATAATATTACGTGAATTGCTGTAAGGCTGTGTTCGTTCAATTCTGTTTCATAAATTGTAAGATATTTTGTATAAGAAAACTCCTGTCTTTTGAAACAAATTCTTCTTAGCACGGGTAGACGTTGACCTAGAAAATAAGATACTTAATACACCGGTAGCGCGGTCCAGTGGGTTAATTTCCGACCCCAACGCGAGCCAAGCCGCGGGCTAAACTTAGTTGTAGGTACAAGTCAAATAAAAACGTGATTGATTAATGTCTCATACCATATTTTTAAGACCCACGAACACAAACTGATTACTATCGATGCTACTTACACATAATTCCATTAACACCAATTTCGTTACCATAATAATAGGAATAGCATCAATAATAATTAATTGATTATTATGACAGAACTTGCGTGAGCAAAGACACTTAATCATAATCAATCGGCACAATGCTGGCAGCTTCTACGTTCTACCCACTGTGTGGGCAAAGTACGTATTCTGTGGTCAGGTGGTAAAGCTTACAAATTAATAGAACACGACATCGCTTTTAGGTAAGAATGCAAAGGACACAAATGAAAGGGCCTCTTTAAAAATGTACGAAAGTAGCTTGAACAAGATCGTAGACACCGCTTTGAAGGTCGCCAATATTTTACAAAACCTCTCTAGGTACTGCGTGCCTGCGTAAGCTTATAGTAAAAAAAAACATTTTAAAATAAACTTTTAATTTAATTTATCAGCTTACGGCAAAGCCCAAAGGAAACGTTATGAGTTTAGCAGTCTATGTATGTAGGTATGTTTGTATTTACGAACGTTCCTCCGTAGAGCCTAAACTTTTCATTTTACTACCTAGAAATTATTCATCGGTAATTTTAAAAAAAAAAACAGCTGTTCTATACATTTTAACCGTGTAGGTATTGCAGTTTTGTAGGGAACAGCAATTTTTTTAGTTCAGAATGATGTATGGAATACGTAGTTACTGTTTAACGTCGGTGTCTCTTCCACTATTTAAAGACTTTTAAACATCGAGAGAACTACAAGCCCTCAACATTCATATTATACTGCAAAATTAAAGTGTTTGTGTCCGTTATAAAAGCTCATACATAATACAGTACCATTTACAAAAGTTAATTATAAATTAAGTGTCCTATTTGACAGTGAGGCTTTATTTTCACTCCAAAATTAAGCTGCATGTTGAGCCGTTTTAATTTGACATTACCCAAAGTCTTTTTACGCTCAAAATAACTCAATTTAATAGATATATCATGAAATATTACTAAATATTATTAGAAGAGCTTGTGGCTAAATAATAACTGCCGCTCGGATCAATCTTTAGGTTAAGCCGCACTTGCCTAGGTTAGCCCGTGGATGGGTGACCACCCATTAAATACCGAGTTTCCTCCGTGCCTCGAAAGGCACGTTAAGCCGTTGGTCGCGGCTGCCATTTGTATAGGTTTTTGACAGTCGTTACAGGTAGTCAGTAGCCCGAAAGTCTGACAACTAGTCTGACCAAGGGGTATCGTACTTCCCAGCACTAACTGGGTTGTGGAGGTCAGATAGGCAGTCGCTCCATGTAAAATACTAGTATTCAGCTGCATTCGGTTAGTCTGGAAGACAAACCCAAAATATCTGGGAAAAGGCTAGGCAGATGATCATAAAATATTACATTAATAACTTTTTATAAATCTGGGATTACTCCAACTCCCAGATGTGTCACCTAGTATTGCCACGTTCAATATAAAGAAATCGGGGCAGCAAAAAATGCGGGTTCTGAAATCGGGACGAAGTGTTAATCAAGAAGGGAAACATCTGGCAACACTTAACTTCTTTGCCCCTAACAATTTGTAAGAAAGTTCGTGCACTTATTAAGCAGCTCGTCCAATATCACTGGTTTTTTTGGCATCATCTGGTCAAGTTAATATTCACACTTGGTTATGGGACTCATAAGGAAGAAAAATCTTGCATGAACCCAATGTCTGGATTTGTGCCTGGTTGATGACAATAGGCTCGCCTCCTATTATATTGGACTTAAATATAACGTGCGAAATGTGATTACATACTAGGTACACCTCTGCCTTAATCTCTCTTTAATGTGATTTTATTATTTGTCTATAAAATATTGACTGTGCCAGTTTTCAAAGGGAAGCCGGTAGGAATCGAGTTGTATGGAACCTTCGCCACTGATGAATAGAATAGAATGCTTTTATTTGTCAGAATATTGTAAAAAGCTGTTGTGTTATGGAGTCTTATTTATAAATTGCTACGAAGATATTTCAAACAAATCATAGGAAAACAAGTTATTTCAACAACCTTTAGTTCTAGTGGTGGAAACATAACCCTGAAGAAACACAATGCAAAAAAGATCTCTACTGGAACAACTTACCTACACGCAACACAACAATTTATTTATTAATTATATTTTACAATATCATTAATTTGACAGTAAACATGGTAAATATCCCGTTATTAGTATTAATAGTAATGTTAGTGACCATGATAGTTTAAAATCTTATATCATTAATTTGCTAGTAACTCAAAACAACTGCCGACAATCAATTGTGATTTTTAGTACCAAACGGTAATCGACGACTAACAAATTATTACAACTTTATACTAATAGCTCTCTTTTTCTGAACTAATTATGTATGTTACGGTTAACGCTGAAATAAGAAGTAAACCAAGGTTTACCCGGGTTCCTAAAGAAGTAACTATGTTACGGCTAAAAGCCGAAGTACTGTAACATCTAGTTCTACCCGGCTATACAGTATATCCTTTTAATTGGTAGGGCACACCAACCAAATGGGTGAGGTTAGGTTAGAACTGTGATCCAACGCGAGCGTAGCGAGCGATGCCGGACAGCTGCCGTCGACCTGTACATCCAAACCATTGTTCATCACCATCACCATTTCAGCCGAAAGACGTCCACTGCTGGACATAGACCTCCCCCAAGTGTCGCCACATTGACCAAACCCGTGCGTCTCGCCTCCAGCGGATCCCCGCAACCTTCACCAGGTCATCGGTCCACCTAGTGGGAGGCCTTCCAACACAACGTCTTTCGGTTCGCGGTCGCCACTCCAAGACATCCGCAAGAGAACCAATGTTACCGACGTAGCCCGAAGAATTGTCAAACATATGGCCGATGGGTCCGAAAAGTTCTGGAGTGGCGACATCCAAATTGGTTGCATCAAGTTGCCAGTAAAAAGAAGGCTAGACTTTAATTTAAATTTATTTTAGTGATAATTCGTACTTTACCAAAAAAACTTTAGTAATACTAAGTTTACTGGGGTAACTCGGTTTACTTCTTCTAGCCCTACCAGTAACATGTAGACAGAAACCTATCTATGCTATTGGTTACCTATTAGCGGACCCCTCCGTGATTTCGAGCGCTGCAAATTGCTCGAATAAAAAAGTTGAATGAACCGCAAAATAAATCGGGAAATTTGTCTGAATTCAATGTTCTTCTTCTTGGTGTCTCGATGCTGTCTCGACCTGGCCGTCTTTTCATTAGCAATTCCAAGACTAAACGAAATATTTCGTTCAGATTTTTCTCGACATTTCCTTTTTCAGCGAATATACTCTCGCCTCGTTATTGCCTCGTTGGTCTAGTGGTCGCAATCGCGACTGCTGAGCATGATTGAGGTCCTAGATTCGATTCCCGGGTCGAGCAAATTGTTATTAGGTTTTTCCATCAGGAATTTCTCAGTAGCAGCCACGAAGTCTGGATTGGTGCCCAGTTGATGGCCATAAACATAACTGGGCGAAATGTGGATGTACTATTAGGTACACCTCTCCCTAACCTTTCGTTGATTACAGCCTTGATGTTTATGTATGTTTAACTCTCGCCTGTAAGTTTTGTGAAAAAAAATATTGCTTTTTTCTTGTTTCGTACAGTCAGCAACAGAAGTCGTTGAACATAATTTGTTTCCAATATTTCCTAATCATTATTTTTTATCAAAAGTTATTGACTAAAGTAAATTACAAAACAACTTGTCATAATTGAACTACAAAAGTCGCTGACCTCAGTTAAACCATTAATTGCTATACATTACTACCGACAAAATTGTATGATCTGTAATAAATACAAAAGTCGCTGAGCATTGTTAGTTTCCAACATTGCTAGTTCTTTTAACCCGTTTGCGGTCAGTGGATACGAAACGGGGCACTATGAAAAAAAGACTTAGAAAAATTTCACCAAAATCCAACGCCTAATCAAGCCTTCGGGACCCGGTGGGATGTAGGAGTAGTAGAGTGGGGATATACCTCAAGGTCATTGACCTTGACCTCAAGGTCATTGACTTAGAGGTCAAGGTCAAAATTCCAAAAGTCGAACTCCGCAATTATCACTTAACTTGACCTCATGGTCATTGACCTTGAAGTCAAGGTCAAATTTCTGAAGGTCAAAATAAGCTAGTCTCCTGAAGTTGCCAAACTTGACGTCACTGTCTTTGGTCAGGTTTGGTGTTGGAGGTCAAGGTCAAAATTCCTAAAGTAAAAATCCGTGATTCTCCTAAGGTCACTGACCTTGTCCTCATGATCCTTGACCTTGAGATCAAGGTTGAAATTCCGAAAACCAAAATCCGTGATTCTCAGGAGCAGTTATAGATCAATATTCATGGTGTCCTTGAGGTCAAGGTCAAATGACATAAGGGTCAAGTTCAAGTGACTTTGAGGTCACGGTCAAGTTATTCCGGAGGTAACATCGACGGAGCCCCGCTTGTCGGGGCTCCTATTTCTGGGTGGTTTAGAAAAAAATAACCACGAAATAATCAACTCAAACTAACATCACCAATTTGTAGGCTTACTATAAAATAACAGCATATACCTAAACAATCACATGATCACAAGTGTTTAATTGTGAAATAAATCCGAACGATGTTAAAAAGGTAATGGTTTATCCTGCAGTATCTTGTATTTAACAACTCATGCATTATCAAGTTAAAAAACTCGCGCATAACATGTTTAGCGACTTACGGCAAAATGATAGTTACCGACTTATGCTGTAATGATGTTTAGCGACTTATAACATATTTATGCTTAGGGTTTTTGTAACATTGAAATGATAACCTTATTGTGTACTCTATTCTGGTGAGTGATTTATGGTCCGTTTTAGTGTTCAGGTATTTTGTAAATTAGTATCTGTTCATCGACTTTTGTTGCTGACTGTACCACCCTTCGAAAATTTAATCTTAAAAATAGTAACGCAAGAAAAAGTGATTTCAATGTTCAACCCAGCTAAAATCAATATTGGCTAGCAATTGCACAATTTTACCCTTATCGCAAAAAAAAAAACGAAAAAAAAAGCGCCGCAAAAACGTAACAACGAAAATCAGTAGGTAGTTGCTTTACCCATTGTATATTTCCAATTACGTTGACAAATGTACACCAAACAGAGGATTAATCAATCATGAACACAAATGATGTCCTCCGCGAACCTTTTGAAATATTATCTCTATAGTCCAATAAATATAGCTTCACATATTTATGTAAATCCTAATATACGTCAACGTGGAAGATAAATCGCTTGCCTTTCGTGGACAGGAATATTTAGTATCCTGTCCAAAAATACCTACTGCCTTCAGGCTAAATAAAGTTTAGAAACAATATAAATTTCAATCAACGAAAATATTAATTGTACACGTGCCGCTGTTATTGAAAATCGTTACGTCTTCCGGTATTAAAAATAATCAATCCTTCACTTGAAGGAAAATTTTTGACCTTCTACGATCAAATTGTAATTTTTTCACCTATTTTATAGTACTATGAAGAGGTAAAGTGTGTATGTTTGTAAGTAAGGGATGATCTTCGGAACTACTGATCTGATTCGGGAAATTCTTTCGCTAAGTGAAAGGTACCTTATCCCCTAGTGTCATAGCATATATTTACACTCCCGTGGGATATCTTTGACCATAACGCAAACGAAGCCTCGGGTCAAAGCTATTTTATTATAAAATACTTGGTAAGGAATGCTTCTGCGCTAGTTTCAGTCGATGAATAGATCCCGTCTTGGGTACCTACACCAGTATGTATAGATCTACATTGTGAAGGCCAACGTATTGTTACGATCTCACAATCTAGACCTCGTCTGCTGAATATATTCTCCAATTTGTCGCTAGCTTTATGGATAAGGCTTGAAATGAAAATTAGTTATATTTGAATATTTATTTATAGAAAGGTAAACACTTAGCGAAATAATGGGTTCCAAACTAAAAGCCAACCGAGAGCACTTTTACGCCAATATTAGTGAAAAATAGACACGCTTTTGAAACTAGGAGCGATAGAAAATCTGACATTTTGAGGTGATAACTGAGGTGGGTCTTTGGGTTACCAAAGACCCACCTCGATTCATGTTTTTATTATTGTTAAATAATAAAAACATGAATCGAGATTTATAACTTTTGTACGAAATTGACAATTTGTGGCCAAAGTGAGTTTTAGTTTCAAGGCCGATCTTAACTCGTGTCTGGAGCGGCCGAGCCAATTTCTCCCCACAATCTTCTAAACAACCACCAAGTGTTTGTATAGTTTCATAATATCTCGTCTGGCTCTAATTACTTAATCAGGCTCAGATAACCTCCTCCGTTAATTATTTAATTTCATGAATATTCGCTGGGAATCTTGTGTAATTATTATTGGTAGATATTCAGATTATTTATAACATGCTCCTGACGTTTTAATTAATTAATTTTGATGAGTTTAACAATAATTATTATAATCGCAAATCCATTCAACAGTCTGTCCCTGTTCAACAAAAACGGCATTTGGGTCAAACGCGGTTACAGCCGTCGCAATTCACGTCCAAAACTTACCTCGAATGGATTCAATATTTAATCCTCTTTTCAGAATCCGAGCAAAAGATTAGTGAAAGACATTAAAGGTTGGCTTTCTAGTGGTAACGTGGGGAACTATTCAGAGGAGTGGGCTATCTTCTGTGTGGTTTCCGATGTGAGCGGCGCGTGAATGGTGCCCAAATTGCCAGCGAAGGGCTGACTCATTCGAGCCGCAAATTGCGCTGATTCACTTCACTTTACTCCACTCACATTTTATCTAGTGATCCATTTAGAAGATAAAAGTATTCAGTGTAGAACAGTATTTTTTTTTGTGTGTTCACCTATGAAAAATTGCGGTATAAATTGATTCGATGCTGTATCACTTGAAATTGAACTAAAAGTGTTTGCTATTAATCAAAAATATCAAACTAAAATACGAGTTGCCAACGTATCATGGCAGTTCAGTTAAAAATTACGTAAATTGGTCGATAGATAAATTGCAGGCACTACAAACACTAATAAAGTCGCAATCAATTTGTCTAAACCCTCGCATGCGAGGTCCACTTACCTATTGGACAGTTAACACTACTTTGTAATTAGCACAGCTCACTAACGCCAACGGCTATAAAGCAAAACAATAGAGTAGAGCTGCATATAGAACTTTTTTGTTCGGAATTAAAAAGTTATCGGGTAATTCGAACGAAAATCAAAAGTATGCATATTTAATGCTGTTATTTTGGGTCCATGCCCATCTGGTAACTGGTTGCCTGCATTATATTCAAGAAAATGCTAAGCTTTAATCTTTTTTCGAGCACAATACAATTTTGAGACTAATCAGGCTAACATTCTTAAGTGATTGAGGAAAAAAAATTTATAATAGTTGAAGTTAATAATGTTATAAAAGTTAATAAACTTGTGTACCATTTTGTTTAAGCTCAATTGTATAAACTTTAAACCAATTTGAACATGTCACTTGCTTAAAATTAAATCCATGATTCAATCAATTACAATCTGCATAACACAGCGAGGGGAGTGACAATAACATTCCATTTTATTCGACGAGTTCAATCCTACTTGATCTAGGCTTGACCCATAAAAACTTCGGCGCCACGAGAAAGAATGGTTAGGGGGTTTCCAGTTATATCCAGTTAGTTCTGTCTCCACCACGCTTTAAACCGTGCCACGAAGAAAGTTTTAAAACCTCGCAGCGAATAGTCTCGAATACAAATTCCGAATGAAACTCTCTCGATGCGGCCACATAAAATTGGAACGACTCGAAGCAGCCAACGATTACTTTGTAGTACGAGAGCCTCATAAATTACAACGGCTTTTTATTTTTCTTCTTAATTGTTCTTAACGAATTTATCAAATTTACGCTTACGTGGCGGAAATTTATGGTGATCCAGGTTTTAGACTACGAATTTTATAGAGCCTGAATTTGGAAGAGCTTATTGAGAATTAAGTCCTCCCGGTTTACCAAAAAATATTGCTGTAAAAGTTTACTTCCCGCAATTTCACATTTGTAGCAAACTTTTATCTTTGAATAAAATGGGAATGGTTAAATTTTATTTGGGTTCTTGTAGGTTATACAGAAGTTACTTGAATTGATGTAGCTACTAGATACTTAGAGAATTATTATTTGGGTTCATGCGGACTTAAACAAGTTTAAGTGGTTCATATTTTAATATGAAAACCTTTGAGCACATGCGCGATCAAAAGATGTAATTTCTTAAAAAAAGGCACCATAACAGAGCATCACTTGATTCGTCATTTTTTTTTTTTTTTTTTATTCTGTGTGCTTGGTGAACTGACGTCAAATAAACTTAATTCTTTCCTTCTTTCTTTCTTTCACTGTTCAAAACGATAAAAAATCTGCTACCAATTTCCAATAAAAAACCTTCGTGCCATACCTGTAAAGACTTATCTCTAAAGAACCGAAATGTCTACCAACTCGTAACGTTCATTAACACCCGATCAAGTACACCGCGCGTCCCTCAGAGACCAAGATAAACAAGATCACACGTCAATTAATACATATTTTACTGCGAACACGTCGCAGCGGCGCATTGCGTATCAGAGAGCGCGTTATGTCAGACTGTCGCAAGTTTATTGAAGATTAATAAGCTGCAGATGCCTTCAGGCGCGGCATAGCAGCGTGGATAATAAGTTGTACTCATAATTGTTTATTTCAGCAAAAGGACGAATGGATGTATGTAAGCAAATGGCGCTATGTAATTTCTGCCATTCTCTTGGGATAAAGGCGTAAGTTTATGTAAATCAAAATATAATGTAATAAACATTTAATAAAATTATAACACGCTGATGTCTGCACATTGAAGATTTTGAAAAAAAATTATATGGGGGGTCTTTATTAAAGCAACAGAAGCCAAAACAACAGTTTTTGAATTTTTGTCTGTCTGTCTTTCTGTCTGTATGTATGTACGCGCATCACGCAAAAACTACTGCATGGATTTGAACACAGTTTTCACCGCTCTACTGCTAGATGCTTAACTTAAAATATAGGCAATATTACATATAGTTTTGGACTCGATAGGTGGCGCTGTACGAAGGAAAGGGCGGGTCGCTAGTATATATATAACTAGCTGTTGCCCGCGACTTCGTTCGCGTGAAAATTTTGGTGTGCATGTGTGAGACTGCCTCGTTGGTCTAGTGGTAGCAAGCGCGACTACTAAGCGTGGGGATCGATTCCCGGGGTCGGGCAAAGTGTTAAAAAAAATATGTTTATTTCAATTACATAAAGCAAGCAGATGCTTTTGTTAGGGGGCGTCCATTAATTACGTGAGCTGATTTTTCGACCCCCCCTCCCCCTGTGGTGGGATGTCGTGAGATTTGGCTTGACCCCCTCATCTCCCTCTTAATCTCGCGTAGTTTAGTATAAATACGGGAATCTGTGCTTGATTGCGTTGAATTCACTAAAAGAAAATAATTTGTAGAGAAACATGTTTACTCAATTAAACCCAGTGATATCTCGGGCACGCCGCAATCGCTGCGGTAAGACCCCTCTTTGAGGAGTGGCTGGATAGGCGTCACGGCGTCCTGACCTACCGCATGACACAGGTCCTCACCGGACACGGAAGCTTCGGGAGGTACCTGTGTCTGATGGGGAAGGAGGAAACGCCTGGGTGTCACCACTGCGAGGACCGCCCGGAGGACACGGTGGAGCATACAGTGCAGGACTGCCCCGCTTGGGCAGAGCACCGCCGTGTCCTCACTATATAGGCGATAGGCGGAGACCTCTCGCGCCCGGCATTGGTCGAGGCCATGCTGCGGGGCGAGATGGAGTGGGAAGCGGTCGCCTCCTTCTGCGAAGCAGTCATGCTCGCGAAGGAAGAGGCGGGCCGCGTGAGGGAGAGGACAGCGTCGTCCCTCCACCCCAGCCGCAGTGGTAGACGCCCACGGCGCCGGACGTCGGCAGACGATCTCCGGCCACCGTAGGCGCGGGCTTGCGGGCGGCGAGTAATGGGCGACTCGCTGTCCGACCATGGACCATGCCCGGGTCGACGGCGCGTTGTGTCCCACGCGCGCCTCAAAGAGTGTCAGCATTATGACGGGGCCCCCCTCTAGAGGGCCAAAGCCTGCCGGGGTCGCGGGACTTATAGAATTACCGTGACCCTGGATTATAAAGGGCTATTGAAGGACACCGTGGATTTTAGTCAGTACAAGTCTGACAGTTCCTCCCACTCTGCCCTGGGTGGGAGGACTCATTTGATGATTTTACCAAGATAAAAAAAAAAAAAAAAAAAAAAAAAAACCCTGTGATATCTGCCGTAGTTATTAATTACCAACCAAAAGGCTTAATACAAATTTTCATGGTTTGAACTGCAGACATGACGATTTTCGATACAAACTTCATCCCCTATTTAACTCGCTTAGGGTTTGAATTTCGAAAAGCACTGAAACACATGGTTTTAATTTTTGACCAGAATGGTAACCACCAATTTTTAAGATTTAAACTACAAAAATGTCAATTTTCTATACAAACTTTCATCCCCTATTTAACTCCCTTATCGGTTGAATTTCAAAAAACACTGAAACACGTGGTTTTTAATTTTTCCCCAGAATGATAACCACCAATTTTTATGGTTTAAACTACAAAAATGACGATTTTCGATACAAACTTTCATCCCCTATATAACCCCCTTAGGGGTTGAATTTCGAAAAGCACTAAAACACGTGGGTTTTAATTTTTCCCCATAATGATAAACACCAATTTTCATGGTTTAAAGTACAAAAATGTCAATTTTCTATACAAACTTTCATCCCCTATTTAACTCCCTTAGAGGTTGAATTTGAAAAACACTGAAACACGTGATTTTTAACCAGAATGAAACACCAATTTTCGTGGTTTAAACTACAAAAATGATGATTTTCGATACAAACTTTCATCCCCTATTTAACTCCCTTAGCGGTTGAATTTCAAAAAACACTGAAACACGTGGTTTTTAATTTTTCCCAAGAATGATAACCACCAATTTTTATGGTTTAAACTACAAAAATGACGATTTTCGATACAAACTTTCATCCCCTATTTAACTCCCTTAGGGGTTGAATTTCGAAAAACACTGAAACACATGGATTATAATTTTTCCCCATAATGATAAACACCAATTTTCATGGTTTAAACTACAAAAATGACGATTTTCGATACAAACTTTCACCCCCTTAGGGGTTGAATTTCGAAAAGCACTAAAACACGTGGGTTTTAATTTTTCCCCATAATGATAAACACCAATTTTCATGGTTTAAAGTACAAAAATGACAATTTTCTATACAAACTTTCATCCCCTATTTAACTCCCTTAGAGGTTGAATTTGAAAAACACTGAAACACGTGATTTTTAACCAGAATGAAACACCAATTTTCGTGGTTTAAACTACAAAAATGATGATTTTCGATACAAACTTTCATCCCCTATTTAACTCCCTTAGGGGTGGAATTTCGAAAAACACTGAAACACGTCGTTTTTAATTTCTTAACCAGAATTGTAATCAGCAGTTTTCATGGTTTAAACTACAAAAATGACGATTTTCGATACAAACTTTCATCCCCTATTTAACACCCTTAGGGGTGGAATTTCGAAAAACACTGAAACACGTCGTTTTTAATTTCTTAACCAGAATTGTAATCAGCAGTTTTCATGGTTTAAACTACAAAAATGACGATTTTCCATACAAACTTTCATCCCCTATTTAACTCCCTTAGGGGTTGAATTTCGAAATATCCTTCCTTATTCCTTGTCTACATTATAAATCAAACCTCTGTGCAAAATTTCAGCTTTCTAGGTCCAAGGGTTTGGGCTGGGCGTTGATGAGTCAGTCAGTCAGTCAGTCAGTCAGGACTTCTCTTTTTATTTATATAGATAGATAATTAAAAACAAACTTCAACAATTGACATCATCTGATTGATTGTCATTATCTACCTAGCCTTTTCCCAACTATGTTGGGGTCGGCTTCCAGTCTTACCAGATGCAGCTGAATACCTGTATTTTACATGGAGCGACTGCTTATCTGACCTACGTTAGTACTGGGTAATATGATACCCCTTGATAAGACTGCTTGTCAGACTTTTGGGTCACTGACTACCTGTAACGACTATCACAGGTCTACAAATAACAGCCGGGACCAACGGCTTAAAGTACTTTCCGTGGCATAGAGGAAACTCGGTATGTAATGGGTGGTCACCAATCCACGGACCATCCCAGGCAAGCGCGACTAAATCCCGACCCGAGCGGCTGTTATTATTTAGCCACGAGCTCCTCTCAACGATTGATTGCGTAATGACTGTTAAATCTAAAAAGGGAACAGTCATTTTAACTACCAGTTTTGTTATGTTGTATGCTATGAAATAAATGGTTTAAGTGTCAAGCAAATAAAATGAGCAGAGAGCATAAATACAAATTGCCACGGTGCTCCGCCTCATAGGACCACATAAACTCACCCAAGCGAGAATACTGACAAGGTACTGACATAAAATGAGACACTACAAGCTACTTGGCCTATATAGGTAAAATGTAATTCCTAATTAAAACTTCGAACAATTTTATTTTTAATTTATGAGCCAATCAGTCTGGAGGCCCAAAATTAATTAAAAGAACCTTACACCTCAGAAGTTATAAATATACCAAATGAAAATACACACTGGGGTCGTAATTAAGTATTCATTCTAACTTGAGACGTTAAAGGTATGTAGGTTAAGTTGGAGGCACTCACAGGCATTTCAATAAGGAGCACTAAATTACAGATGGCTCCAATAATTTCAATCGAGAAATTCTTGGATAGGTTCCTAATTTTACGCTAGAATAGTTTATTATTGAAACCGTTTTGTTTTTTGTTAGATTGTTCTATTAAATTGGATTTATGTTTCGATAAGTAATTTCTAGTTCAATGAAATCTGTAGGTAACATAACAAATTGCTTAGCTAGAACATGCGTACAAATACAAACATCCCTTTATTCTGTAAATACTTACATATAGCCGGCTATTATGTCCGTCAAAAGTGGAGATATTTGGAAAGGCATGCAGTCCGCATTGGCCAAAGGTTGAAGAAGAAGAAGTTTTTATATGAATCAGTACCCACTCAGGACATTATGATGCAACTACTAGTTCGAACTGGTTTGATCAATTAGCCAAAACACTCATCTACACACAATTCAATAAAATGGTTTGACTAAGTATATTATTGGAGCCCACTGCCCGGTAGCTGCCCACGTTAGTTGCGTGATCAGTGGCATTCTTTAGGTGTTCAAACGTGCAACTCAACGGTCACTAAGGCCACTCCAGTAACTGTGACATGACCTTATCAGAAGGACCGCACTCGCATTGGTAGTTGAATCGGTGATCGACCTACGGGTACGCAATCGTCTGAGAGCTTTCCGTACAGGTCACTACATATCATACTTCTTATAAAGATCCAAATTTGTCCCCAGGTATCCTGGATCCGCAAACGCGACTTGCACATCCTGACAGTGGGCGTGCACACCTACAGCAGTGACGCGCGCTTCGCCGCCCTGCACGCCGATGGCTCCGATGAATGGACACTGCGGGTGGCGCCCGCGCAACCGCGCGACTCCGGGGCCTACGAGTGCCAAGTGTCCACTGAGCCTAAGATCAGTTTGTCGTTTCGACTTACTGTTGTTGGTGAGTATCTTCATAAATAATAAATCAGCCTCTGTTTCCACCACATCATGAATCCAATAAGAAGGGGACGCGAGCAGCTTATTGATATCTGACGTCAGAATTGGAGGCCTCCCACCACCTCTCAAAGCGGTATGTGTAATGTGTGTTTAGTGTAGAAAAGATGCACTTATGCAGGTCGAATACTGCCAAACGAACTGGTGATAGGCGTTTTCGTTAGATATCATTAAGCTGCTCTAATATTAAGATTACGCAGCATCATGTCTGTAAAATCCACGTAAAGCCCCCTCTACCTATTGCTCTTGAGCCTAATCATTTTCCAGTCGTGTCGGATTGCCGTTTCATAGGACTATATGAGTAAGGGAATAAAGTGCACCTGTGTCAGTGCTCAGAGCACATGCACACATGCACTACAATAACTTCCGCGTAGATGACGAGTCTCCGCTGTAATTGGCCTCTATGGAAATCTGGTCTGGAGGATTACTCAAGTAGATCCATGTAATAACGAGCAAGTTAGGTATGTGATAAATGATGATTAATGGACCGAAATAACAATAAAAGAAATGGATAAGAAAAAATTGCTCATTTTTTTCTTGAAAGTAAAGGTTGTTTTATACAACAGATCAGGGTGGTTTAAAAATACCGAAATTAATTTATTTCTTGGTTTGTACTAAGTATTATTTGTACTACTTACAATATTCTTTGTTCTGTCTGTGACTGATCTGTTGGTCTAGTGGTTGCAAGTGCGACTGCTGGAATGAGGTCTTAGGTTCGATTCCCGGGTCGTTCAAAGTATTATTGGGTTTATTCATCAGGAACTTCTCAGTGGCAGCCACGGAGTCTAGATTTGCGCCCGGTTGATGGCAATAGGCTCGCCCCCTATTACATGGGACTTACACTTAACTGGCGATATGTGGGTGAACTTATTAGGTACACCTCTGCCTAATCTTTCAGAGATTACAAGGCGTGATGTTATACTTTGTTATTCTTTGTTCAACTCTCAATAAGGTCTTTCTTGGATCAATGGGTAAAGGTCAGATGCCTACCTATTTAAAATTTCAGGCATTCACTGACCTTTTTACCTTTGATCAGTATTTTATCTTGTATTTTGTTTGGCAACTACATATACTGATTAAGCCCGCCATGCGTGGTCTCAGGAAATCGATTCAGCAGCGGTGCCAAGACACTGATGTGCGGCCAATGTTAGAAAGGCTAAAGAATGTGTGTGTGAATCTAAACACACAAATAAAGAGTACTTGGCACAACCAGCAAGCGTCTAAATTCGTTCTTGTATAGAAGTACAAACAATCATTACCAAATATGTCACTTTAAGCAACTGATTCGGGATACTCTTCTGTTTACCGAATGAAAAATATTTTTTGGCAATCTTAATACATACAGGTAATATCACGCCTGTAATTCCCGAAGGGTTAGGCAGAGGTGTACCTAAGGACACCTGATTACAGGATTACAGTTGGAATGTGGGTGTACTATTAGTAGTTCACCCACATTCCACCAGTTACCTATGTTTAACTCCCATGTAATAGGGTGCGAGCCTATTGTCATCAACCGGGCACAAATGCAAATCCGTCGGCTGCTACTGAGACATTCCTGATGGAAAAACCTAATAACACTTTACCAAACCTGGGAATTGAACCTAGGATCTCATGCTCAGCAGTTGCGCTTGCGACCACTAGACCAACGAGGCAGTACATCATTATCATCATCATCATCATTTCAGCCGAAAGACGTCCACTGCTGGACATAGGCAGTACATAAACAAACATATTGCGAATAGGATGCCTGATGAAATTAAGCCCTGAGTCTTGCCTCTGATCTGTGCCTGACTATTCGGAAAAAACAGGCATGACGTTATGTGTATCTGAAGCGTTAAAAAAAAAAAAAAAAGTGTTACAACATTAGCTAAGAACTAATTTTCAGTGCATTTGTATCTATTAATGTAATTTAAACTGTTGGTACAAAATTAACACCGAACTGTCATCAAAAAGCACATCACAATTTTATTATGCAAGTGGACTAATTGGCAAAAACCACAAATGAACAGTTTTATTGAAAACTGTAAACACCATGTTCGAAGCATATTTTAAATACCAATGTAATTTATAAATAACTAGCAGCATTTTGTTCATTATAATTAAGTAATGAGCATTATTATTTATTATGAAAGAACAATTTAAATACACACATCAATACGGTCTACTTTAAAGTACTGGCCATTAAGAAAACGGTAATTTGTTGCTGGAAAATTTATTTACTGTGCTCCAAATTCAAATTTAAATAAAAATTGTACATTTTGATACAAGTGGGGAAACTTTGTCATTGCAGCCGAGGCGGAATTCACACTTGAGCAACAGGAGAGGGTGTTATGCATCCGAGAACTGCAGTGACGCTCACGTGAATCAAACGACGTTCTTGAATACACTTACGAAAAAATAAAATAACATAACGAAAAGCAAAATTATCAAGTCATTTCTATAAAAATATTTTTAAATAAAAAATTCTAAGTTTTTATTTAATTTCCTGTATTTTTGTTTAATACATGAATAACTAAAATATAAACCGTGACCCTAGACCGCGTTGAAGTGTATATTTTAACAACAATGCATATCCACAGTATTCAGTTAAACTTCAGTTAACTGTCTCAACTGTCTGGTATTTTCACAACTTTTTTGTTGAAATAAATAATGAATCGGTATAAAGTAAGAACTAATATGCAACATAATTGCATACTTTTACGGCTAATTAACTTCAAATTCCACATATTAATTCCGTACACAAATTAAAGGTCACTTACCAAAGAGGAAGGCTTTGTCCCAAATGACAGCGGTGGAAATGTTATACAGGCTGATTATGCTCATGCTCATACATTCCTAATTTTTTCTTAAATGGTACTACTATTTTAACAAATATATTCGCTAGTATTTAATGGGAGATTTAAACATACTTTCGACAATGTTCTTCGAATTTCGAGTAAAACGTCTTCACCAAATATGTATGTATTAGTGTTAACCGAGTTTTAGATAATAATATTCTCTCGTTTTCAACAGTGTCAAAGGCGGAGATATTGTCGGGACCAGAGCTGTTCGTCAGGGCAGGATCAGACATCAATCTTACTTGCGTGGCGAAGTACGCCCCTGACCCCCCAAGGTAACTAATGCGAAAAATCTAGACCTCCTACCAACCCCTAGACGTTAAAAAAATGTAGATAAATTGCTACAAAATTCTTAGCTTATTTTAAGGCAGCCTTTCGAAACAGTATTAACTTTCTTGTTTATTTAGCCGGCTCCTTTATTTAGTTAACAGCATTTTATTTGTTAAAAGATAATAATAATGTTTTATCTCTACGCCTTCTATTCTTTTTGTGGTTTAATTAAACAAGAAAAATAATTCTGTTAGTAAAGTTTAAGTTCTTTTTAGCTTAAGGCTGTAACTCAAGCTGTCTTTTATTAAAAAAATTAAGGCAAGAGTAGATTTTTGGACGAATAAATTTGTTATAAAAGTACGAAAGCCAAACCGTTTTGACCGAAAAAGACGAAACTTTTTATACGGCTTGTGAAGGAAATGGAAAAGGTGCCGTATTCTTGCGCGGAACGGGCAGTAACACATGAAAGTGTGGGTTGCCAACATAAAAAACGAGGAAGTAAGAAATAACTCTCGAGCGGGACTTTTGTGTCAGCGTACGTGACAAATGTGTAATGAGACCATCTTGTTCAGTTAGATCATATTTGCCCGCACTCGGCGACCTACAAAAGTATCATACTTTCGGCTATGTGTCGACGTTATATTTTAGAGCTTGCAATGTAATTTACTACAGCTTTACTAGTGGGAATTTTTGTTACCTCACCAAATAACGGAACATATGACATTTGAGAGCAACAATATTAATAAAAAAATGCAGTATTTTTAATTGACTACAACGTTTTTAACAACAGCCAAATACTCCACATAAACGAGAGCACAAAATACGATCCGTGTTTAAAAACGTTAGCGTAAATGAATTACTTGTGTATGAAAAACAAATACGCCGGCGACGAAAAATTCGATCTTCGTTACTGATGTTTGCGGTTGTGTAACTCTGAGTACATCCGACACAAATCGTTGCGGTGTGAATAGGCGACCCCGCCTTCCACCTTACGATCTTATAATGGAAGTGTGTTATCGTGTAGGCACCTTTTCACACCGCACCGTACCTATACATTTAGTGTTCGCATCCATAAACATGATAAGCTTATTTTCAGATAAAAGGGTCGGCTGAGGTCCCTAAGTGAGGTATTCTTTGGCTATCAACGTTTAATGGTGGCCTATGTCTGAGATCTATCGAGGGACCTTCAATTTGAATATTGAAATGATGATACGCTTCACGTGGACAGATATCGTTTTTTATTCGGACGTTTCATGAAATATTTATCGTAACTTAATGCAGAAATTTTTGGGATATTTTCGTTGCGTTAATTGGGAAGCTGAAAAATATTTTATTTAAAACATTTTTGTGTCGGAGTGACTGCGGTCTTGTGTTCGCGACTCCTTTGTAGCGCGTGGCCTTTTGTTTGTCGAGTTGCACATCACTCATGATTATTAAAAGTATTGCTTTCATGCAGTATATTATGTTTCACAGTAAATAGCAGTGTGACGCATAAAGTGGGATAAATAAATAAAGTTTTGTAAAAGGTTCCTTTATGAATAGCTTGGTCAACCCCGAAAAACATTTAAGCCAAATAAATATTTCAGCACGTCAACTAAAGTTTAACCACGTTCAATACGTGTCAAATACAGTAAACTTAGTAGTTCAAACACATGACCCAAATTCACTGCTCATTAAATTGAAATTACTGAGTTCCGTACAAAACACATCCTTGAGTGTAATGAATAGCCGTGTGACGTGAAATAACATGTAATTAGAGTAGAATGAGCCCGCCTAAGGTGTTGGATACGTATACACAATCAACAGGAAACTTTGACTTTTGTGTTTGAAGTATTAACTAAAATTAACTTTTAATGGCGTTTTGTAGATAAAGTAAATGTTACTAAGTGGACTTTTGTCTTACGGAGCGATAACGTTAAATCTAGAAAGTAATCTCCTTCTCGTAAGGCAAAGATCCAAAAGTCGCTTTACTCTGCAATTGCAATCTATATAACTATCTAGCTACGACCCGCGGTCTCGCCCGCGTGAAAAACATTTTTTAATTTTTCTGTCTTTTCGTTCCGGCTAATTTTCGAAACGGCTGGACCGATTTTGACAAAACTTTTACTGGCAGATAGCTGAAGAGAACTTGAACTTTAGGTACTTTTATTTTAGAAAAAGGATCAGGGTACCGTGCAAAACAATTTAAACCCTTAAATTTTTATCAAAATCCGATTCAAATATTTTTTACAATTATTTCACGTGGACGAAGGTCGTGGGCAACAGAAAAAAACATATTTTTATGATCGGTTCAGTATTTCCAAAGATGCAACATACAATTTCCTGTTTTATACAACATTAGTATTAGTATATGCGAAAACTGAAACAAGTGTCTAGTATTTTTATGTAAAGAATCTATGTACAAAATTTCTGTATCATGAAAAATCACAAAGTTATAAGCTTGTTCTGTTACCTGGTTGTCCGCACAAAAATGTGGTCACCACGCGGCGCAGCCGCGCGCGCACCTCCAGCGTCGTCTTGAGTTCATTGATAATAATAATTTGGCAGTAGGTACATAAATGATTGCGATAGGTACTTAGTGTCGTTCGGCGACCAACTTGTAACCTTTTTTAAATATTTTTGGGTCAAAATATAACATGGTTTAAAATTGATTGGAATCGATTCAGTTACTTATTCTGAACAAACTATATTCAGGTTTGGCATTTACTAAAAATAATGTTGTATACTATTTGCAGAAGTTAAACGTAAAAATACAACTTAATATTATTATGCTGTTAAATTTGAGTCAGTCTAAAAGGCGTGAAGTAATATATTATCGAATTATGAGGGGTCTTCAAACTCTGCCTTGATATAGTTCGTGTTATGAATATAAAAGCTAATCTCATTGTGTGGCGTCGGCACCGCACGAACAAGTCTTAGAAAGCGGTGACCACTTACCCAATACGAGATGAGATTGTGTGATACTGAATTAAATTCGGCAATAATAAGACATTTTTATAAAGGATTTTGATGTGATTGAAAATCTTTTTCATGTTTGTTTGTGAGATGAAAATAAAGTCTTAAGTTTATTTATTTATTTTAAAAAGTCTGATCTAAAAGTTTCTCAGTCTCTTCAACTTGCTTTTGACGTGATGTTTTGTGATCGTAGCTTTATTTTTTCTTTGAATCTAAGATTTATTTTAAGTAAAATTCTCCGTTATTTGTTCTCCCACAAATAAAATGGATGATTCTTGTGAAGAAGTCTTCTCTCCTTTGAAGAAGATTTAAGTTGTAACAATGCATAAAACACTGATTTTAGAAAAACAATATAAAAATTGTCCTTTACATTGTCCAAGAAAAGTAACAACGGAACGTCATCATACCGTAGATTTACGAGTACCTTTTATGCTCTGTTTTATATAAGGTCACACCCGTATTTTTTTTATCACCACAATTACTATTGTACTTGACACTGACCACTATCTTTGTTCTCTAGCTTCATCTACTGGTACCGAGGAGAGCAAGTAGTGAACTATGCTCAGAGGGGCGGTATCAGCGTGGAGACAGAACAGCGTACGCGCACAAGTCGGCTCCTCATAGCACGAGCTGCGCCTCACGACTCGGGGAACTATACGTGTGCACCGAGCAGTTCTGGTAAGGAAACTAATACTTTACGTAATTTTCTGTATCTATTAGGCGTTCCCTCACCGGAGCATTCACCTGTGAAGTAATCAAGATTCAATGGGGAGCATTCGTCTATAAAGTAAAAATCCAGGATTCGATTTTGTATAGAAACAAGTGATTGTTAGAAATTGTATCGTCACAGGTTGTGCCTTTAAATGCTTGGATCTATCTTATCACTCACTGATGTAATGCTCGAATCTGAACTGTTACATTACAAGCCAATGCTTCTGGTGAAGGAACGCTTTTTGGTTAGATAGAAATCCAGATTATTCATAGAAACAAAAAAGTTCTACTATCTCGTAACAGTGTGCTACGGCGTAGCTATAGGCTGCGAAAACCGTAGCAATGTGCTACGATCATAGAATTCATGGTAAAACTTGTGTTTTCGGCTGGTATCTGTCACATTTTACTTACTGGCAAAAGATAAAATTTTATTGTAATATACCTATCTAGTATTTGAGAAAAGTAACTACCATTCCCTGAAATGGGAATGTAATTTAATTTTCAATGTTCTAACATACCACATTTTAATAAAGTAGGCCCAGATAAATGACCTCATTAAGCCTCTTGAGACAAAAACCAAGACGTTTCACTTCGAGCTCGACGAGACACTGACATTATTATCCAGAACATTACTTCATATTAGATAACATCGTTCTTTCACTAAATTAAAACCTAAATAATCCCACAAAATTCTCCAACTACAAGAAAATATAATTATTTCTTTAATTACAAGGAGCACAAACATCGTACTGTTTGAACTGTGAAATAGGGCGGACGCATAAATTTTATAACCGATTAAAGTCGGGAAACGGGTCAATATTTCATTGTTACGACTATCGATTTTGCCCTCATTATCGGAGGGATCAACTATTTGGTATGGTGTGCTTATTATTTAGTTTATTTGTAACTGAATATTAGTTAACTATATTATCCAGGGGAGGATGGAACACGAAAACATGCTGCACCGACCCCAGGTAGAATGGGACACGGGCAGGAAGATGATGATGTAACTATAGACCGACCGCTTTAATGAGTCCTCGCGAAGGTATCAATTTAAATGGAATATTCGGAAGGTTGATCACGTATTGGTTCAATTAGTATCGTAATACCTACGTGGATTAGGGTTCTTTTAAAGCAAATATCCTGTGGGATTATGTTAGGATTTTGTGGACGCTTAATGTGCCTTTGATGGGGCAAGGCGGAGGACTCATTACAGCGGTCGGTCTATTAATATTAGATAATTATCTGAAAATCGTGGTGGCAGTGTGATTAATGTGACATTTTGCGATTTACTTTATCACACCTGCTCTCAAAACGGCAAGTACTAGAACCAAAAATTAAACATCTGACATGACTCACAGAGAGAGGAGACCTGTGTCCCAGAAGTTGAAATGTTATACAATGTTTATGTAATATTAAAACTATGTTGAAGATTGCTAGTTTTTTTTTGTTGTTTTTAAACGTTGCCCCACACTAGGAATATAGCCTGTATCGTAGGTATGTTTACAAACATTTAAACATTTAAACTCACATACACAAACAGCCAGACCCGGAACAACTACAGGACCGGTCATACAAATATTTGTTCCGTGCGAACCCGCGAAACGCAGCGCAGCAGCCAATCGTTCAGTCGCTGCACCAACCGTGCCATCAAAACGGCAAACGTCAAATTTTATATGAATGTTGGTCAAAGGAATATTTGAAAGCTCCTCTACTCTACCGAGAATTGTAAAATTCAATCAATTGATTCCGCATAGCAGATTGAGTTGAGCGCTTGCGTTGATAAAAAAGATTCAAAACTATTGAATCCAATAAAGCTTTGAGTGGTACTTATAAGACTACGACTACGAGTTGCTCTAATAACATCAATATTCTCCTGCCTTTATCCCAATTTAGGCGCCATCTCCACGAGCGAGAGAATCGCGGCGATATTATCGTCGTACCACGTATTTCTATACGAGAATATCGCCGCGATTCTCTCGCTCATGGAGACGGCCTTTAAGAGAGTGTATAGAATTATACGTGACACGACGATAATATCGCCGTGATTCTCTCGCTCGTGGAGACGGCCCCTTAGTTGAGGTCGGCGCAGCATGTCTTCTTCCATACTTCTCTATTACTCGTCATCTCATCAAACACCATAAGATTAAGTGCTCTTATATTTTAATTTTTTTTTTCTGGTGGAGGTTGCAGGGATCCGCTGGCTGCGAGTCGCACGGGACCGGTCAATGTGGCGACACTTGGGGGAGGCCTATTTATTTATTATTTATTTATTATATTTAGTACAGCATAAGCCATTTAAACTAAATTAAGTAATCCTTTTACTCGGTCTTCTCACAGAACCACAAACATTCTAACATTATCGTCTTCCATTCATCAGCAAACAAATCCAATCCAGGGTTGGTCTCCACGAGCGCGTTGAGCATCGTAAGCATACGCGGAATAGGAGAGGTGGATCGAGCTACAGTGCGACAAAATGGGACATTAAACAATTTATGCTTTCTAGAGCGATTATAATTATTCGGAACAAAGAATTGACACAGCTCCGCATGTAAATCCGAGGCGTCGGTATGACCATGTATAATTTTATATGCTGTTATTATTTGGTCAACAGCACGCCTAACTTTAAGGGAATTAAAATTCAAACATCCTAAAATATACTTAGTAGGATACATATATGGATAATATCCAAACACATGTTTGTACAGGTATCTGAGAAAAGCTTTTTGCACTTTTTCCAGCATGAGTGTATATGTAACCTCGTGAGGATTCCATACACAAGCGCTAGTTTCGAGCTTGCACCGAACTAAAGCGTTGAACAAGAGCCTGATAACTGCCTGGTTTTTAAAACCTTGACAGTTACGTAAAACAAAACCTAAGCGTCTGAAAGATTCTTTAGCCAAGCTTATAATGTGTGTATGAAAGGTCAGTTTGCTATCAAATAGTACACCGAGGTCTTTTACTGTCGATACTCTGGCTATAGACTCGCTGCTCACACTGTAGTCGTACTGTATAGGACTCCGCATGCGGCCAAAGCTCATAATTTGGCATTTAGAGATGTTAAATTCCATTTTGTTTGTGGCGGCCCATTCACTCAAGGCATCGATATCACGCTGGAGAGCTATACAGTCAGACACAGAGTTTACAGTTGCATATATTTTCAGGTCGTCGGCATAAAGTAGACATTTCGCTTGTTTTATTATTTGTGGCAGATCGTTTACCATAATCAAGAAGAGCAAGGGACCTAGAATGGAACCCTGACTCACGCCTGATCGTGTATGATATGCATGTGAGTTGTATGAGCCAAGGCGAACAAATTGCTGACGATCCCGGAGATAGTTAGAAATCAGAAGAAGAAGACTGGGTGTAAATCCAATGGTACTTAACTTGCGTAACAGAATGTCGTTATTAATTCTATCAAAGGCCTTACGGAAATCGAAATA
This sequence comes from Noctua comes, assembly GCA_963082995.1. Lineage (NCBI taxonomy): Eukaryota > Metazoa > Arthropoda > Insecta > Lepidoptera > Noctuidae > Noctua > Noctua comes. The sequence goes on along the minus strand of OY720280.1, from coordinate 7,719,124 downwards.
CAGTACATCCACTTGCTGTCCGCGGTCCATTTCAGAAGAAACAAAATCAACTAATGTTAGCAAATTGGTGTTAACTGATTTTTTGTTGCGAAAACCATGTTGTTCATTGCACATATACATATCGACTTGTCTTTGAATTTCCTTATATAAAATGTGTTCGAATACTTTAGCAGGGGCCGACAATATAGCAATAGGCCTGTAGTCTTCAACTGATGATTTCACCCCTGTCTTCGGTATAGGCGTAACCCTAGAGAGCTTCCATTGAGACGGATATTTTCCGGTGCTTAGTGACAAGTTAAATATATGACAAAGAGGTTTGGCTATAGAAGCTTTAGACAGTTTAAGAATATTAGCTGGAATGTTATCCGGTCCAACAGAACTACTGAGTTTTAATTTACTGATTCCACGTTCTACATCGTTAGTAGAAAATTTAGTTAAACTGACGGAGTTACTATTGCTGTAGGTGTCAAGAGTACATATTTGGGAGACATTCAAATCAGGTGTTTCAGGTAAGAAAACACTTGCAAAGAAATCAGCAAAAGCATTAGCGGCATCGATACCCGACAGTGATTGACCCTGATAGTTGATTGTAGGCTCAAAGCCTCCTTTGCATCGAAGGGTGGATATGTGCTGCCAAAACTGTCGCGGGTTGACTCTGATATTACGCTCAACATGAAGTAAATGTGAATTATATGCGATCATAATGCGGTGCTTAAGGTTTGCTCTTAAATCAGAAAATGCCTTGTATACCGTTAAACAAGCAGAGTTTTTCCAAATATGATGTAGTTTGTGTTTATGTTTAAGATCTGTTATGATATCACGGGTGTACCAAACTGGATAACGTTTGCGACTACCTCTATTACGTAGTTTTTTTGGCATACATTCGTTAAAAATATTATAAATAATTTCATAAAAAGTATTCGTGCAAAAAGTAATATCTGATGACTCTACTACTGTACTCCAAGATTCCTCATTAAGTAGAGTATAAAGACGTTCATAATCGCACTTATTAAAATTCCAGTCCTTAGACCGATCACTATTACTAGCTGGCATAGGACGAACATGCGAAGCTGTGTCAAACTTTAAAGTGATATCCAGTGGCGGGTGGTAATTATCGGGTGGTACCATACCTTCTGCCTCGCTAAGAGATACCTCGACGCTCTCGTGGACCAACACTACGTCTAGCATACCTCCATGCACATTCTTCACAACATTCTTCTCAGCCAGGCCACAAAAAGACAAAAAATAACAAAAATAGTTATTAATATTAACCGAAGCACTATTTAAATTTAAATCACCACAAATGAATACAGTGCCCTTTATAGTTTGTATGAAACTTTCAATTTTACAAAACCACGACATATAGTCGTTATCACTTGCACTGGGCTTTATGTACACAACACATACAAATATCGACCGACCATCTATGTCACATGATACCCATAGATCTTCACCACTATCCGTCTCAAGATCCCGGCGTCGATTCATGAGTAGCCCAGCTCGTGACAGGAGCATAACCCCGCCGCACGGAGTACTACGATCTCGTCGTATAACGTTGTAGCCATTACACGTAACTTCAGAGTCTTCAGAGTCTTCAGAGTCTCAGCCTATGTCCAGCTGTGGACGTATTTTGGCTGAAATGATGATGATGATGATGATGATATTTTTATTTAAAACAGTTTTTGCTTTTTTGTACAGTCGCCAGCGCATCAAGTTACTATAAGCTGCCAAATTTTCTCATTAGATTTTTAACTTAATCATCAACATTTAATGGTTTAAAATCATTTGAAGAAATTCGACAATTTGTGGTAGCTTAATATGCTGGTGACTGTACTATTTTACATGTCAGATTTATGTTCATTAATAAGCACAGAAAAAGGAAGCATCGTAAATATAGAACGCCATAAACAAAACGTTTCAATAAGGGAGCAAAACCATACCTACTTATACAACGTACTTTTAAATCTCTCTTTCCATTTCAAATGAAACCTCGTTCGTACGATACCGTCTCACAGATTGCCGTATTCAGTACCTTCATATTAAAATTATTCATTACAAGGATTTGCTGCAAACTGCTGTGTAATTATTCCAGGCTGGATTCTTACAAAGTAACTGAACATTATTGCTATGTTCCACAATTACCTACACGACTGTTAAAACGCTGCCAACTTTTTAATTGACATCATTTAATGGCTATGAAAGAAAACTCAATATTCCTGATGTTCTTGGAAAGTATAAAAACTATTTGAGCATTTCAAAAATGTTTGTGTGTGGAAAATTGCGGTATTTAGTTGTGATTACAATGCAGTGCGCTATTAACATAATAAAGTGTTCATATTTCTAGGTTAATGCATTGCTAGCACCATCGTGACTTTAAAATGTAGGGTAGTAGTGTGGTAGGACATTTCATTTATCTAACTTCAACTTTTGAAGTAGCATGCATATTTTCTGTTTGATATCATCGTACGTCATGGTGTTGTCATCATTATTTGACAGGCGATGTTATTCAAATGTTCTGTGGTAGTACAAAATGTTTCTTGCAAAGTATTTGATCGCAAACCCTTTTGTTTCGAAATCAAAGGTTCTAAAATAATTTCTAAATTCTCTTTGTTTCAAAACAATCGATCGAAAAGTGTCATCAACCTTTCTGAAATGACTCCAAAGTTTACGCCCAATTTAATTGAGCTTATACATATTTTAAAGAGCCAGATAGAGCAACCCTTTACATCATTTGTAAGCAATCAAGGGGCGCCCGCAGTTAATCGATAACTGTACGTGATACTAGATAAGGTGATTTATGAGAAAACTTTGTTGTACCGAATGATCGTAGAGAACAGTGGCTCAGTGGTTACGGCCCCGACTTACGAGATGTAGATCGTAGGTTCGAATCTAGGCAGGCGCGTTACTTTGTGTAGTTTGTTTCATCACCACTGGTCTGAAAACGGTGAAGGAAAACGTTGTTAGGAAACCGGCGGCATGTTCTAGAACCAAAAATTCGAAGACTTGTGACATCTACCAACCCGCACTGGGCCCGTGTGGTGGATTGCAGCCCTTTCTCGCTCGTAGAGATGAGGCCTATGTCCCAGCAGTGGGAACATTATAGGCTGATTGCTATGCTTTGTTGTACAGAATCGGCGTCGGTGATCGTCCACGTGCTGAGCGGCGAGCGGCCAGCGGCGATGCAGAGCTCGGGCTCCACGCCGCCGCGCCTCAACCGCGCCATCCTGGCCACGCTGACCGCGCTCACCACGCTGCGCCAGCCCCGCCCGGCTCTCATCGTCGCCCTCCCCGTCGCCGCGCACTACTTCACCATCCCAACACTACTCATCACTCTACTCTTCGTCAACGCGCTCGTCAAACTCCTAACAAAATTCACGACAGCCCACAATAATCCGACGTCCTCAAGATGACCTAACAGTGCAAACGCGACTTCCCAAACGTTTTAAACTAAGGAAGTATTTTATATGATTGAGTGAACAAGCGAATTTGTGGCGGACCTTCGGATTATGTTATCTGAATTGAACGTATTTAAAATACAACGATAAAATATAGACAGTAATGATTCCTGTGAGGTAATTTTAAGGCGATAAATCAATAGCATGTATGGTCAATTTTAAAAATGATATTATTGTTTAAAATTCTCTAAATTTCTATTTTATCTGTAACAGACCAGAGGGTTTTAGTAATTTCGATAAATAACGACCAGAGAGATTTATGTGACACGCATGAGATAATCCTTCTGATGATTTATCCGAAGCTGGATCTCCTTTGTTCTCACAGCTAACTACGTTCGTCGTCTTAATCCGGCACCGAGATTACAAGCAAATCGATTTCGTTCGTCCAACACAGGAATATACCGAGATTCAATCGAAGTGGGAAGCTTATCTATGCGTAACGTACATCTAAGCCGCTGGTTGCTCTCTTTGCCACGTTATTTGCGTTCGATCAACTTGAACAAACAGTGTCTGTACTAACACTAATGCATACCTGACCACCATATTGTAAAACTAATACAATACAACAACTTTCGTGTTTACAAGATTCGCTAAATAACATGCATGCATGAAGAAAATCTGTATAACTAAAAATCTTAATTCAAATATGAAATTAAGAATCTAGAAGACTTTTAATTCATTTTGTACAAAGTTTCTTCAAAAAACCAATTAGTTGTATATTTATATTTTTTATTTCTTCGCAGCCATGTTTGTTTCTTTTATTTTTGAGTTAAGGAATAGGTTTATCGTTAGTAAATGAAGTTACAACGCAATCTTCTTATGAAACAATTGGTTGTTGACGAGAAATTAAATTCTCTTGTTGCAATTTGTAAAAGAAATCTTACCTTCCAGACAAGATGTTTTCCAAGAGAATAACTAAATCCTCAAACGATTTCATCTCCAGCGCGCTCAAACATAAAATAGGACTAAATCAAGTTGATTTCTTAGCTACCACAAACCCCTTCGGTTTCTAGCAAAGTTCTTTGAATTTATGGAAGTCGTCAATCTTCGAGTGGCTTTGCAATGAGACTTTCGACGTCTCTTGACATCAAGTAGCTCTAAAATGAGCTATTCAAATCTCAGAAACCTTCCCGAGGTTATTCCCACGAAATTTGTTTACCCACTATACCACAATAGAGACATAGGTACTCAGCAAAAATCCCGGCCAAAATTCCCTTGACTTTTAAACAACAAAACTGCGCATACCTTTTTGTAAATTCGTCTGACTTTTTCACATTTCACAGTCTTACTCCGGAATAATATTACACAATCAAAGTTTAGAATTAGGGTTGCTTTACTGGCCAAAATAAAAGGCATCGTCCCAAAAGTTGTCTCAAGCGACAGCAAGGAACAAATTACGTACCTTAGGCATCATTCGTTTCGAGTTCATTTCATGTAGCGAATCTGGCAGATTGGTACTAAACATTGCTCTCAGTCAGTTTTGTTTTTATTCTGTGCGCGTCCTTCCCTTACTTATGTTAGCAGTACAAAAACAATTTTATGACCTTTCAAGAAAAAAAGAAGGGTGAACTCGAGGTCGTTTTGCTACTATGTCAATATTAAATCTCTGTTACTTTGTAGATATTTACATCTGTTTAAAACTTAAAGTAAAATGCTTGTCAAAGGCAAGTTTAAATTGTATAAAATGTTAATTTTCTCTAGATGATTTATAGACATTGGCTATTGTACCTTTGTATTTAAAGATTTAATAAATGAAATCATGTTAAACTTTAAGGTATAGATCGTATGTTGTACATAATAGCTGATCGATTGTAAATATTTGAATGTAAATAAAATGAATTAAATGTTATGTTTGTAATGTCTTGACAGCCAAAAATACATTTTGTGTATTCTGATTACTTTGGCAGCGGTTTCAAACGTCGCCACCTTTAACAAGTAGAAAACAAAAGGGTTGTGTAATAAACTATCAAATTGTAGATGTATTTAAATATGTTACCTAACGATTTATAAGAATACAGAACATAGTAATAAAACCAATGAGGAATATTATGCGTATCATTATATCTTGATTTTATTCATCTTAACTAAGGAAATGTTACTGCAACAATGTTATTAAAAAAAATCAATTGGAATATACCGTTTAAGCAAGATTATTTTGATTCATAAAATTAAATCTGTTGAAGTGGCTAGATGAAGCAGATCCAGCTGAAATCACCAGAAAAAAAAAATAATCTCTAAAAAGAATTCATTCAAGCGAGTTGAGCACAAAAATTTCATTGTATTAAGTAATGCGGCCGTGGAAGTGGGGCAGAAAGATGAAGACAAAATTGAGGAAAGCGGATAAAGGACCGAAACTGAGCGTATCTAAATGAAAGGAAACAGTGGGTACCGGGATATTTTGGTCCTATCGGGCGGAGATACGACTGCGTGTTCGACGCGGGGTCTTAGTCCACTTGATGTATGAGCAAGGGTTACTCCACCCCACGCTGTTATAATACCCACGGTCATATTATCGAGTATATTTCGGTCCTAAGATTCCATATCTGAGAAGGGAACACAATATTTTACGATTCCTCTCGACAGAAATATTTACTTAGATCCTTGCGGAAAGCAAATGTGAATGAATGGTCTTTTCAGTTTTATAGCTCGCGTTCATTCTGTGCCTTCTGTTTCTACCTCAGAATTTATTTAACAGTAATAAAAGTTAAAGTGTTTCAAAAATGTATACTGTTTTAATTTACATTTCTATTGTTATGCTAAAAGAACATCGTTTTATTTATTTATTTATCAGACTACAGAGAGCTCTACTGTGTTAGTAACAATATAACTTAGCCTATGTTAGTACTTGATAACTAGAACAGATCGGGTGCGATTAGTTAGCGCCCACACTAGCGGGCTATCTGCTCGGGCTGCTATCGATTACAGGATAGTGTTGGGACTATCACGCAGTCTGTGGAGTAGCGAGGCAGATTTTTTATGCCAGAACGCGTCAAAACTCTCAGTGCGTGCCTCGGCAAACATTGCTGAGGCACTACAGAAGCGTAGTAATCGCAACAATACCCTGAACGCATTATTCATTAATTTATGAGTTGTCGGGATCTCATGGCTGTTTCTTGGTCATGTTTTTCTAGGAATATATTGGTAGTTATTTAACTACGTAAGAAGTAAATATACCTACCCGACATTTGTAAATAACGGTCAATGAAGCGAACCAAATAGGGATCCTATTTGTTTAACAAACTCAACGACAAAGGTAAACATGGTAACTAAAAGGTATTGAAGGAAAGACGGAGGTACCACAGCTGTTATACATATATCGCACATTTAAGTTTACAGCTAAATTTATATTTATTTTTGTTTCTACGCAATTTATTTCCAGCTAATTAATAAGCATTAAACTAACTAAATACATTATTAATTAAAAATTATTAAATAACCTAAAATAAGTAAACTAACAACAAACTATAAAAGGGCATCAAAAAACTCCTCCTCAACGCTGTCAGCTGGTAATGTGCCCAAGAGACTATAAATATCAGTCACAATATTTAAAATTCAATAAGTCGTAACTATTTAAGAAAAGCATTTTTTTTTTATTTTAGCAAGAATAGTAAGAAGGTCTCACTCTCTGAAAACAAAGTTTAGTAGTCGTGTATAATTCTGTGAAAGAAGCAAGAAATGTTATTTAATTATCTTCTTTCTTTATCGTGTGTTTAGTGGCTAAACTGGCCGCCCATGGGCCTCTAACTTGACTTTACACGCCGTCGAGAAATGTCTCTCACGCATGCAAGTGATAATTATACAATACGCCCATGAATCCGAAAAATCAGAGGTGCGTGTCTTGGGTTCGAACTCGAGACCCATGACTTGGCAGTCCGACGGTCACACTACTAGGCTATCACTGCTTATTTAATTATGCATGGCAATAAATACCGACGAAAACACACAACTGACACACAACTAACTGATAATAAATTTTACTTAAAATTAACAATGTTATATTAATATAAATTAACGTTAACTTATCCAACTAAAGATTCTGAAGTAGGTGGATTTTTAACGAACAAAAATGGCGAACAACAAAATCAACTATCAGGCATCTAGCTTGCTTGTAACTTGTAACGTAATATGAGTAGTCCACTTGCAAAGTCCGCTATGTTGAAAGAATAATAATTTTGGAAAATCGATTAAAACCTCTAGTGTTAAAATGGAGTTATGAAAATTCATATTACAACACATTACTGAAAATTATTGTCACAGAAAATTAATTTCTTATAGTAAATAAAATCCCAATACCATAGTTATCTTTTTATTAGTATTTAAAAATTAAACATAACCACTTTTGCAAAAGTATTTTTAACATAAACAGTTTTGAAATAGTATGAAATTAACATAAAGAGTTTTGAAACTGTGTCAAAATTAAATCCTAAACCTAAATAATCATCTGACAATAATATTATACTCTTATTTCTGTTTCTTCATCCATTCAAGTTTCCTCAGTATCGGTATCTTCGTCTAAAGCAGCTTCAGTTTGGTTTTCTTCAAGAAATCTATAATATTTTAGACTATCGACCTTAGCGATGTTTGCAAATGGACTACTCATATATTGTTAAATATAACCAAACAACTACCCACCTCTGAAATAAATCCTTACTTTAGCGCCGCCAATCACAAGAAACACAACAAAATGTAGGTGGCTGATTGTTTATATTTTCGAAATCAGGTTTTCAGAATAAAGTGTCTAGATTGTGTTTAGTTAAGCTCTCCTAGGTTAATGAATAATATTTAAACTGCGCAGAATATCTAGTTTCTCGAAGTCTTAATATTAAGTTACACTGGGATTAGCTTACCTTACTGAAGAGGATAGTTTTATTTTTATCTAAGTTGGAATACGGTAAAACAAACACACGGATCAGAACAATATGGCTATCACTGCACTGCCGCCATAAGGAAAAAGACGTATCTAACTTTTTTTTTTTGCAAAATATTAAAATACTGGTAGATGCCATTTTTTTACTGATTTCGAACATGTATGTAACTCAATTTTGAAAAAAACGTTAGATACGTCTTTTTTCCTAAACTATGGTTCCACCACTTTGCTTAAAGTCATGATCAGTTCTGATCTTGCGCCTGATGCTAGTTGCTTCTCATCATTCCTTGCCTTCGCCAAACTCTTCTACAGTCACGTCGCTGAAAATGAAGTTTGGCATCCTCAATCGTATAATATAAAACTATACGAGGTGTAACGGAACCTTCACAAAGCAATCTGTACATCAAACTAACTAACACTAAACAAAAATTATTACTGGGAAAAGATTTTTTTTTGAGGTGAAAAATCTCGTTTTACGGTAGGACTCAACGTAACACTCAAAACATAGTGCTGATGGATGTATTGAATAAAACGGGGGTCGTAGAGGTATTTAAAGTAAAATTATAGGTAACATTATAAACTTTTATTTTGAAGAAACTTGTGAAAAATAATGCCAGGTCCACCACCTAAGCCACCAGGTCTAGATCAGCACCCAATCGAGTAAAACACCTAACATCACAATCTCAAGATTTTAAAGGAAATTCGTAATCCAATGCAAAAAAAAATATCAAAAAAATTAATAATAATAAAAAAATAAAAATGTAATGTATTTGTATAGAAATTAATAAAGAATACTAATAAAAATTAATTAATAATAATTAATTTTCAAATTATCTGCCCTACAACGTGGATAACGCAATGAATGTTTTTGAACGTCAAAATGAAAGGTGTTGCCATTGTAAGTGTATAACGCAATAAAGTAAACTCTGCTGCTCGTGATATGGTTTAACAATCATAGACAACTTTCTTGGGGGCTTCCATGGCTTCCACCGAATTGGGGACGGAGCATCTTCACTTATGTAAATCGGTCACAGAAGTTATGACATCCACTTACTGTTAATGACATGGGGCTCTAGTCCCCAGAAAATACGTCCCTCAAAATGTGAACTAATGGCAAATAAAACCTAAAAATATACCTACACATCAATTCTACATTACGTAGGCGTGAAACACATTAGCCTTGTTTGTACTTTTATTACAGTACATAATCATAATAATTCACAAGGTTTCATTACCTGTTACATGAGGACTAAGGCCTATATTAATGTGCCTAGCTGTTTATTACTCCTGAGCTCTCCTGAATTTACAACGAAAGTTGCATGTTGTATGTGTGTTAAATGTATACTGACATAATGGAGGCTAGATGGGGCGACCGGTTCGTGAGAAACATCGATATTTAGCCACAACTAATTCTAGACAACAGCCGAGCCCAAGGTAATTGGATTACAGCTAGATTGTTGGATAGATCTCTTTGTCTGGTGTCTTGATCATTAAACGGCAACACCGTTTTTTACAATAAAAAATAACGACGTACGTAAAATATAAAGACACAATGAAAATGTTAAACAGTCATAAAATAATAGTAATGAAAGTAAATAAAATAAGCCTTTATTGCTGTTCTACAATTTACAGTATACACACTTTCTTAATAATATTAATTTTTTAACAGATCGACTACACGATCGGTTTCGCTTCACAGCTTGTCTTCCGACAAAGACCTCCTCTAAAGCTTTCCATTTCTGCCTATCTCTCGCTGTTCTCGTCCACTCTGGACCCACTACCTTTTTGAGGTCATCTTCCCATCTTTTTGTTTGTCGCCCCTTATTTCTTTTCCCATACCTGGGAAAGCACTCTGTTATGATTTTTGTCCATTTTCCATTCGTATCTCTAAGCATATGTCCATTCCAACGCCATTTTAAAGTTTTACATGTTTTCTTTGCATCCTTAAATTTAGTTGTGTTTTTTATTTTTTCTAATCTTATGTAGTAATGAAAGTACACGTGTAAAAATGGGGGAAGGAATCATAGCACATCAACTAATTTGTCCGCATCGCTAGAACCTCATCTGCCTAGCGTTTTCCCAACTATGTTAGGGTCGGCTTCCAATCTAACCGGATGCACCTGAATACCAGTATTTTAGATGGAGCGACTGCTTATCTGACCTACACAACCCAGTTAGTACAGAGTAACAGATACCCCTTGGTAAGACCGGTTGGCATACTTTCGGGCCACTGACTACTTGTAACGACTGTCAAAGATCTACAAATCCGCATCGCTAGAACCTATTTGGAGTTATTACTAGGTAATGACTTATGTTACATAAGACATCTAATCACAGCTACGGAACCGCGTAAACCTCCGCTGAAAAGACCTTCATCAAAACGTAATCCCTACTCGATCATTGAATTAATATAGGCCAGGAGTACAAAATAGACATTATATTGAATATATTTCGGTTGATACGACAGTACACGGCGGTATTACTTGTTCATTCAATCATGCGTGTGGACCCGCTTTATTGAAAGGGTTGTTTTATTTTCTTTTCCAAAGAGACTTCCGAATTTATCTTTTAAAACCTTTTTTGCCTTTAAGGAATGAATATATATGGATGGACCTTTACATGAAGGTGAATAGGGAGCTTTTTACTAAAAACTTTAAGAATGTTTACTGGATGTACCCGACTGGTTGGAGCATGCGCAACATTGTGCAGGTTTCCTCACTACGCAGCTCAAGCTTACCTGACGGACTAGCGTGCAGTGGCGAAGGTTCCATAAAACTCGATTCCTACTGGATTCCCTTTGAAAAATTGCACAGTCAGTATTCTATAGACAGATAATATAATCACAATAAAGATCCTCTCCGGCTTACCTGTTACAAAAATTGTCCCTTCACTACTGCTAGCGTGTATACCTTGAGGATTGACTTTAAGATTTTTTAACTAAACTGAATAATGTCGCAGTCTATAGACCAACCGCTTTAATGAGCCCGTATCAGTTTAAATGGAATATTCTGAAGATTGATCACGTACTAGTTCAATTAGTATCATAATACCTGCGTGGATTATGGTTATTTTAAAGCGAATAACCTGTGGGATATTGTTAGGACTTTGTGGATGCTTAATGTGCCTTTGATGGGGCAAGGCGGAGGACTCATTAAAGCGGTCGGTCTTTAGTGTCCCTAAAATAATCTATTTTAACTTGATCTGTGCTAGAATTTAATTAATATCGAATGATACAAGTAGTGTTATTAAACGGAACTTAGAAATAGGTACCAGTGGCGAAGGTTCCATACAACTCGATTCCTACCGGATTCCCTTTGAAAAATGGCACAGTCAGTATTCTATAGACAAATAATATAATCACATTAAAGATTTGTACTCCGGCTTACCTCTTACAAAAATTTACCCTTCGCTACTGATAGGTGCCTATATAAAGACTTAAACCCTAAAATATTGCACAAAAAAAATCAATGAAACGTAGACTTAAACCAGAAACCTTTTTTTTTATTCCAAAATGAAATCTACTTTCACGAGATTCCCAGCCAAATCACATTCCCTGGATTCTCCGTGGTATCATTCGAAATTCTATTTAATATACATAATCCCATCGGCCTTAATGCAGGAACATTCGGTCAAGGCCACCGGCAGCATCGTCAGACGTTCAGACGACGTGAAACTGAATTATTAAGCACCCTCTGTAACAAACACTCTATTACAGCCCGTCTTGAGGGCCTTAAAGGGAACAGTCAGAATTAATTACTAACAACAAACACTATAATTGCTGCGTACAATTAATAATTCTCTCAGTGTGCCGGTCGATAAAATACAAAATTTATCCATTAAAAAGACCCAACCACTGTCTTTTATGAATACAAACCAAATGATTGATCACGAAAAACAAGCCAACTGATTGTATTAATGCAACACCGCTTTATCAACACAATTTATAGCGACTACATAATGAAAACAAATTCCATGCATCATTTTAAACTTTACTTTAATTCAACATTAATAAATTATGTTTTACACGTTAAATTACTTCAGGACGTAGCGAACAATACAAGTCAAAACATAAAGTTCACAAAATCAACAATACGAGTTTGAATGCTTGTTATCTTAGTTGTACTATTGAAATATTAACTCGAACCGTTTAATTCAATTGTTCTGAGACGGTACATAATATCTACAAACAAATGAAGTCGACTATTCATTTGTTTATAGATAACAAGCCCCCGGCGTCGCGTCGTAGTTATAACTTTACTTTCGCTTCTTATTATGTCACTCTATTTTTATGGGCCGTGTTAGTAATGTGACTTGGATGTAAAGGGACTTGGGCCCCGCATACATCCCATACATTTTAACGTTGTGACAAACACCATTTCTTTTTACCATAACCATACCCGGAAAAGGAATATGTATATTACGGTCGATTTTACATGAATATAAAAGTATAGCATCACCTTGGCAACGCGTTTATTACAAAGTACATTTCCCTCCAATAGTCTAATTCAAGTTTTTGGAGGAAGTACTTATCATTCACGAAAGGCACTCTCTTTGAATAAGGACGCCACCTAACTCGGATAAAACTTTATTAATTTACTATTTTATTATTATCTTCTACAAAGTATTTTCGGAGTAAGACGTAATAAAGGATAATATTGAATTTTTCTTAGTAACGGTATCTTGGGCTTAATTCAAGGATATCCTTGGAAACGAGCACGCGTAGACATTACGTATTTAATTAATAACGGATATATGTCTCATATTGTTTGATATTAAGCCTCCTTCCTCCCGAACTCAGCCCACCTGCCGACAGATCCAGAACAAATTGTGTTGAAGGGGAAGAGTGGGACTATATTACTTATTTTTTCCCGAGAAAGCTTTTATCAATGTGATCCAAGTGATTGCTCAACTGGGTTATGATTTATGCAGAGTAATAATGTAATACTATGTATATCTACATCCATACTAATAGTATAATGAGGTAAAATTAGTTTGTAAGTTTGTATGTAGGGGTTAACCTCCGGAACTAACGATCCAATTCTAAAAATTCTGTCACAGAAAGCTACATTATTCATGAGTGCTATAAATAGGCTATACATTATATTTATATCATGCATATTAGTCGAGCTATCACAATTTTTGCGGGCGAAGTCGCGGTCGAATCTCTCAGTTACTTATATTTCGGTTAGTAGCAGCTTCAAAGATGACAGGCAGATAATAAAGCCACCCCATACTATTAAAGCGTATTCGATGAAGCCTAAATATCCGAGCTTCGAGAATCTAGCGTGAAGTATGCCTCAACATTCCATTTTGCCGTACGGTACCGTTTTTGCCACTGGGTAAGTTCTAACTCAAATTGTTTTATAGTTGACGGGTAGGCATTATAGGGTGACGCGGGTTTGAAAACGAAAACTTTATAAGTTTTTTATAAGCCTTCTTAAAAAAAAACAATCGGTACTACAAGATTAGTACCTATTGTTTTTTTGATACCATGCTCTTATAAATGTTTCTTCTTCTTAACGTGTCGATGACAATTCAAATTGATTCAGCAAAAAATTTGGCGTCGAGTTTGGCACTTTCAGTAGCGTCCATCAGCTCTTGTGATGTACAAACAACATGACAGGCAGGACACAATATTAAGTGTCCTATCGTCAGTGGGGCAACACCACATTTACACTACAGGGCAGAGTCATCTATGAAACTCCGCCTGAACACCAACTTGTATCCGGATTCTATTTTAAAATTTCCAGGTCAGCCATGGCGACTCGTGTCCAGGTATAAATGTGAAAATACAGAAGCCCTTATTAATTTTCACGTATCAAAATAGTTATTTTCAATCTTCTTTTAGTATAAAACATTAACTTTACTTAAAAAAGGAATGCTCATACAAGGGATGTGATGTTCGTCCCGGGATTTCAGGAGTTTTTTTAATCTAATTCGATGAAGTAGTCAGCGTAGGTTCGTATAAGACTGAACTCTTAGAACTCGCGAGTTACTACTAGTGCCTCAAATTGTAGAAAAGAAATTCGCATACAAAAAAGTTCCTATTTAAATCATTTTCATTAAACTACTGTGTGAAATGTGGGTGCTATACAACATTAGTTTTAGTATGTGCGAAACCTGAAATACGTGTCTAGTCTTTTTATGTAAAGAATCTATGTACAAAATCTCAAAACTGTTTCATGAAAAATCACAAAGTTATAGGCTACCTGGTTGTTACCTGGTTGTCCGCTCAAAAGCGTGGTCACCACGCAGCGCCGTAACCTTTTATAAATATTTTTACAAAATATAACATGGTTTAAAATTATCGGAATCGATTCAGTTACTTATTCTGAACAAACTATATTCAGGTTTCGCATATACTAAAAATAATGTTGTATAATTCACATCTGCCTATCTCTTCGAGGATCATATGAGTGATTTTATTAAAAATATGTTTTGCTTAATCACCTCCCACGACATAATACCTCTTCATGAGGTAACTACTTATATAACAAGATTTATGGTGATGGAACGTGTCGCTATTAGGTAACGTGTGGACGTGCGTAGGCGTCTTTCCAGAAGGTAATGTAATGCTCAAATAAAGTCAGAGAAATTAATCTATACTAATATCGTAAACAGGTAAAATTTATTTGTAAGTTTGTATGTAGGGCGTAATCTTCGTAACTACTGATCTGATTCAGAAAATTCAATCACTAACAGGAAGCTACAGAATCCCCCGGTGTTGTACTACATTTAAAACGTTCCCGTGGGTTGAGTTCCGTACATAACTGGAGCGAAGCCTGGCAAAAGCTAGTTGTTGATAAAATTGACACATTGCGTCAATGTTCCGTGTTATAAGATTATTTTGAGGTTCTTCAGAAAGATCAAGTGCATGGTAATCGCAACCGGCGTGCGTGTATGACCTATGACCTGGTGTATAGACGTAGAAAATGTGACAGGAGTATGTAAGGATAGTAGCAGGTGGCGCTCTGTGGTATGTATGTATAACCATTTCATACGACTGTCAAAGAACGACAGTTGACGACGCACCTCATTACTTAGATCAGTGTAGCATGACCTTTACTTTTGCAAACCGCACCAATTGTATAGTGACATGTTGTGATCCCTCAAGAAAGAAAGCACAGAAGAGCACTTGGATCAGTGTGGCATAGAAGAATTATGATTTATCTAAGCCATTGCATGCCTCAGTATTGGTAAAATGTCACTTAGATCACTCCAGTTCCAACGTCGACAGTTGTGATTTGGATATACGGACCATTTAAGTTGGTAGTCACTGTGCTTTAAAATTAATTTGCGCATGTTTCAGGTTTTGTAACGAAATTAAATGCGTGGGTAAGAACTTAGTAGACGCAAAAGGCATAGTAATATTGCTTTTGAAACCCACATGACTTCATTTGACACATAAATAAGAAACATATCATAAAATCAAAATAGAATCTTTTAACAGTATTTATGTTACGGCTAAAAGCCGAAGTAAGGTTACACCTAGTTCTAGCCGGCTATACCCCTGGGTAAACTCCGAATAATCACTAAAATTGCCAATAACCAATTTGGATGTGGCGCTCGCCAGCCGCTACCGCGGCACCGCTCGCTGCGCTCGCTCGGCTCGCGCGCATTTGGTCACAGAACCTAACCTAACCGGCCACACCTAGATATAGCCGGCTAGAACTACGTGTAACCTTACTTTGGATTTTGGCCGTAACATAAACACTTGCAAGTTTACAGATTAATGGTATCTCATCTGTATAATCAATAAAGACGATGATTTTTCCACTCCAAAGAAATCGATATTTTACACACCAAAAACAGTTTGGTTACTGTTCTACATATAATACTATATTAATAAAACAATACAAAAATAAGCAACCGTAAACTCGCTGACTTTGATACTAACTTCAGGTCCAATTTAATATTAACTACCAACTAAAAACACCTCCACTATACAGAAACCTCCTTAAACAGCACCACCACCACTGAGACACGTCACACAACAGCTTTATACAGGATGACCGTTATTTAGGTTAAACGCAGTGATTTAGATAGGGACGGAGTGTTTCATCACCGGCAGACACTGAGCGACGTGGCCGGGCTGGTCCGTGACCGATGGCTTCCCGACTACGGTCAACGGGTAAACAGTACCTGTGTGACTACAGTTTTATATGCAGGATAAGTACCGATTAACGGTGTAGGAAAGAAATGGCGTAAGAGGGCTGAAAACGAGGAAGAACAATTTATTGGGCGTAGTTAAACGAAAAGGTTTCAACCCACAACATGGCCAAAACTGACTTAAGTGCACCAAACTGATGCTCAATATTGATACTATCAGCCAGTAAAAAGATCCAAGCAAAAAACAAAAAGTTATAATTTTTATTCACATTATAACCAAGTCACATGTAGTATCGATATTTAGCAGTATCAGTTTGGTGCACTTAAGTCATTTTTGGCCACTTTGTAGATTGGAACCTTTTCGCTTTCGGTCCAATTTTGGTGTTCAATAAAGTATTTTCTATTCATCTCAGAACCGTATTTAGGATCTTTTGAGCACAATTTCGAAGACACGAGACACCCAAATTGGAAGGCATACGAAATCCACCAGCCCTGCAATGCGTCCGCGTGAGGGATCGTCCGAGTAGTGTAAATATTATCAAAAAGAATTCTTATGATTGAGAATCGTAAGTGCATCGATTGTGTTGAACACCAAAGAATAAAAATTTTCAGAACCTGAACTCAAAAAGCCGTCACACATATAAACGTGACAGAGATGATGCTCTACAAAGCAGAACCTTTTTCTACGCCACGAAGTGCCATATTTACGGCCATTCGGGCTTACACGGGTTTCCTAATTTTGAAGTGTTTTTCGTGTATCAGGGAGGACCAAAGTAAAAAGGTAAATTAAGTAATGTTAAATTACATTTACGAAAGCCTTTAGAGGAATATCATTTTCATTGTCACAATTTTTCTTTTGTAAAATGTCTTTGAACTGCACAAACACTTACGAAAGTTAAAATGTTATCATATTGTGCCCAATAAGATCGGAATTGGAAGACCCCAACAGCAACGAAGAGAATAAAAGGTTAAAAAGTTTATTTGTTTAACACGTATGATGTTTATTTTATAAGCTTGCCCGCATATAATTTTCGTTTGCCCGGCTAGCCGCAGGTAATTTTTTATCCGGGTAAAGTTGCAAACTTCCCCGGGGATAATAAGATATTCGGCCGCGCGCAACTTCGTATCAATCACGTAAATTCGGCCAGTATGAACAACTTCGTAAAGTAAAATATACATAGCGCAATTTGGGAACTTGCCTACCTACTTTTCACTAAAATACATTTAGCGAGGGATGAGGTAACTTTAGTTCAGTTATTTTTATCAGAATCTAAAAATAAATTTTCTCAATCTATTTCGTGAGACGCGGCTAAAGAGAGATGTGAAATGAGTCGTAAAGTTCATTAAGCCTACATGATACGACAGTCTTCAGTAGAAATGTAATCTGTGAAATAAACAGGTATATATCCATCTATCTATCATACTCTCTGCTTCAAATATATTAGATGACTTAAAGTATCAAAGTAGGTCTGACTAAATCTAATTAAATGTTTAAGCAAGACGAGTTTTATTTTTAGACATTCGTAAAGCTAGCATAAAAAACGTCGTAAGAATTACGGCAAATAAGTAAGTTACAAACTTTTAAATTAGGTAGGAAAAGTTATAAAAAATCTAGAAGCAAAAGAAACTCAATAAATATCTATGTACTACAAAAACCTAAAAGCGCCTAAACCGTAAATAAAAATAACATAACTAAAACTTGAAATTGGTACATAGTTCAGTGACTAAAATGGCAATTTATGTGGCTATCGGCGTAAAATTCGTGCCTTGTACATTTTTCTAGCTTCGAACGGCATTTTCGTTTATACGTCATGTTCGGCGTCGTCCGGCGTCGTCGGCGTCCTCTGGCGTCCTCCCGCGGGTAACAAAACTTACGGTCACGTATAGGGAATGTATTTTTACTATTCGCTTTGTGACCTCCCCAGCATTTGAGCCTTTCTCGCTAAATTGGAAAAATCTTTTGGGTTTGTATTCACAGAAAAGTTTTCTGTAAACACTTATGCGTATCGCGGCTGCCGCGCTCGTATAAATGAAATCTTTTTACTCATTCCTACTGTGCTGTTAAATGTTTATAATAATTTCGTACATATAAATGTACTAAATAGGTTATTTTGGTGCTAATGTGCGGGACACGTGGATAATCTTAGCTTTTCTCGCAGACGGGTTTTAAAATATTCAAGCAAACTTTATGAGGTAACTTAATTATAAAATTGTTAAATCATCATCTGCCTAGCCTTTCCCCAACTATGTTGGGGTCGGCTTCCAGTCTAACAGGATACAGCTGAATACCAGTATTTTATATGGAGCGACTGCCTATCTGACCTCCACAACCCAGTTATTACCGGGTAATACGATATCCCTTAGTAAGACTGGTTGTCAGACTTACGGGCCACTGACTACCTGTATCGACTGTCAAAGATCTACAAATGACAGCCGGAACTAACGGCTTAACGTGCTTACCGAGGTACGGAGGAAACTCAGTATGTATGGGTGATCACCCATCCACAGACCAGCCTAGACAAGAGCGAATTAACCAGAAGATTGATCCGAGCGGTTGTTATTATTATCCACGAGCTCCTCCTAAAATTGTTAAATCAACACACAATAAACTTAATTGATCTCATGTTTCATTGTTTAAAACATACAAAAACTTGGAGGCCTATGACGCTACCAAGTGTGTAGTGACTAAAAGCCTTTAGTAACACTTAAAACCAAACCGTAACATGTACTAACAATTACGTCTATAACTGCCATATTTTTTAAAATATCATATTCTTTACAAGAACAATTATAATACAGTTTATAATATTTATTTCTTCAAAACAATTATAAGCAAAAACGCCTATTAAAAGTAAATCTGAAGGAATAAGGTAAGAGGTTACCTACTTCTTCTAACAAGGTCTTAAATAAAGTAACTAAGACATTTTTCACACAAAATATAATATATCTTTTGAGAGAGCTGGAGTTTATATTTCCAACATAGGTACAAAGAGCATTTTATTACTTTTAATTCCTGAAATATTTCATCTTTCCACGTGAGATTTCAAGATGATATTTCACAGACGTTTATAATAAAGTATTTTGAGGAATGTTCTCTTGAGATACAAATATGTCGGGGGTATAATAACAGCTGACTATGTCACGTATTACCAACTCAGTGTTTGAAAATATCGTGAGTGGAATACATAGGTGAGTGGGAACAGAACGAGGTCGGGAAGCAAACGGTGACGGCAGTGCGTGAAGGAATATCTTTGGAACAGAGCATTCACCCCATTTCAATATAAGACGACGCGCGACGATACCAATATGGATATCATCCTTTTAGGCTGAAGTTTTATCGTGTTATCTTTGGTATTAGTGTAGAACCATCCCACGCATATGTATTCTAGTTTGTAGCTACCGGAGTCAGATCGGTCAAAAAACCTCATCTCACAAGAATTATAATCGATGGATATACCAATAATTTGGGTATCATCCTCTTTGGCTGATGTTTTATTACTGTCAATGCTATTTAATCATGTGGAATCACCTCACTCAATGGATGTTCGTTTGTTGCCACCATAGAAAGATTGGTGCAGTCATCAAATAGGAATAAAAAAACTCAGAAATATGAAACGACGAAGTACCAACTTTTTTACCGTTCCGCCCCGTTTGTTTGCTTTCCGCCAGAGTCTTCTTCATAATTGTATGCACTATGAATAGCCAGATAGATAAAACTAGGATAATTGCACTGCAAGGAAAATTGAACCATAAACTAGAGAAATAAACAAACTCATACAGAACTAAAGGAGAAACTTTCATAGTTACGTAAGTTCACCTTTCAATGTGGATGACATCACATAGTCCACAGAAAGAATTTATCTATAAAAGTTATTATTATAGCCATAAATCTTAATCATAGACGTGTGATAAATCGATGGAGGGGCGTGCAATAGAGTAGTTTGTTTATCGTCCCGTCTCTATAGACGGGTAGGGAAAGCGTGCCGTGAATATATGATGAGATTTTTCTTCTTCGGAAAATGGGGTCTTGTCGTAGACCCACAGATTGCCTCGGAGTACGTTTTAATCTCGATTTATTTCACTTAACGCCTTTATCGAGAGATTCGTTGCATTCCTTTGACAAATGGTTCGGAAAACAACAAGCAATTTAACAACGTGCCCAGTGTTTTTAATATAGCGGCCATTAAACGTCCTTCCCGTGCCGCTTGCTCTTTATTATTTTAACGTCCATGTTATTTTTATACGTCAAACTTTAAAACATAAAAATAAAGTCACAAAACAAATTTAAATCGTGTTAAACTTTGTCTTAAAGCAACTGACAAACATTATATAACTTAGTATGAATAATGTTATATCAGTTGGGTCTATAGCAGGCGCTTATACCAAACGATGATTACCCTGCGATACAAGTTTAGGACAACAAACGACATACAATAACAAACCTTAGGACGTGTCCTTCAAGCTGGATTATGAAAATATCACGGGGATAACAGCAAGCAGGAGGCGGTCACTGAAATTTGCTCCTCAATAAGGGCGGAATGACAAACGAGCGTCCCGGTGACTCTGCGGAAACTAACGAAATAGATGTTCGCAGCGGTCTCCTGGGACGCCGCCTTAGACGTCCCGTTTTATTTTATAAATCTTACCGTACTTCACGTATTACGTAGCCAATGAAGACGTGTGTTCGCCCTATGTCCTCATTTGCTGCTTGGATTTGCGAATGAAATTGAGTAACGCTAGTGATGGCAAATCCCTGACATTGTCTTTCAGAAAATATATTTTTATTTTTGTGAAATATGGGCTAACATATCAGATTTATTCATTCGTTTTTATACGTGCTTTATGCTTAATAATTATAAAGTAAAGAATTTATTTTTGAAGATAGACTTCCTAAAATGAACTCTTTTAAAACGTCTTCTCTTAACAAATGTTCAGCGCCAAAGGAACCATCTCTTGTCTTTATGAATTCCTTTTACAAAGGCTCCAACGTAGATAAACTGAGTAAGTTATAGCTCTTATATTTAGCTAAGAATGCGATATTAAATATTCCAAGATAACGGCGTATAAAAATTAGAATGTATAATTTCGCTCACGAGAATAAAAAACAGTCAGTGTAATCTTGAGTCGAAAGAAATGTTATCGAGACCAAGTCAAACACAATTCGAGTAGTGTAAGCTATAGTCCTATTAACATGGCGCTCAGTTCCGTTCGCAAGCATTTCGGGTTCGTAACATTTTTATTCAGCGGCGTCGCCCACATAAATTAGGCTGAGCTGACCGACCAGCGCTCGTTTTGCCTTTTCTGGTGTAAGGCAAAACTGAACCATGTTTCATTTTGCTGTTTTTATTCCTGTACCTATCGCCAAACACCGCCCCACCGTCTGCCGCAACGTTTTTGTTCGTCAATTTTATTTTTAATTAAACGACATAGAAAAAAAGCCAGTGTGATCAAAGACTAACACGCTGCCTCGGGCTGATATTTCAATTGTTTATGTTAAAAACAAACCTATTTTTTTCAATGTTGCCCGTAACAATAAAGCGAAATGATACAGACTTTTGTCTTGTTTTGCCACAATGGTAATGAGGCGTCATTTGAAGACCTTATCTGTTTTTTGCTTTAATGTGACTTCAAAAGTTTTAAACACATGTCATTTAGTTGGAATTGTAATGAAAATGCTTTTACCTTTGAACTATAAAATAAAATTAGTGTAACAGTGGAACATAATTTACGATTTTGTATTTTCCACGGTAACTACAGAAACCGACCGCCTTAATTAACAACGTTGTATCCCAAAATATAATTACGTGTATTTTGTGTGTTACGAGCGACATGGCTGGCCTTATGTTAGCTGGGAAACCCTATTTGGTTCCGTAGACTTGGCTAAGGGGACATCAGACGGACTAACAACGTAATGCATACAAAACAACTGTTTACTCGGGTTTTTGGTTTAATGTTAACGTGCTAAGATTTGCTTTAGTGGTGTGAAGCTTACCCTAGACAATTTTTATTAAGCTAAATAACAAAGTATGAAATAAGTTATATTAAATTGTGATTCACAAACAAAATAACAAGACGAACAACTTACATAAAAAAAAAAATGAGTAGGTAAAAAATATGTTTCTTTTAAATAAATTATAAAAAATGGAACTATAAGTCTTAAGTCATTAATTCTTTTGTTTCACTATGCTTTACAATACCTTAAACTAACAGGTTGCAGCTGTTATTTTGTTTAAGCAGAAATGTAACATTTCATTGTATTCTAAGTAAAGAGCTATGTCTTGCCTGAAAGCGTACTACGAAGTATGCGCTTGCCATTGTTGAGGTAAACTGAAGGATTCTGCGACGGGTGTTGCCTGGAGCATTTGATTTATTAGAGTATGTTCTTGAAACATTTCTAGACACAAAAAATATAGCACTAATAGATCAGAGGCCGCCTGAAATCAATAATTATATTTGAAAGAATTAGATTTCTCCTTTAAATTGATCAGGCTTTTTTACCAAACCAAATAGTAACACTAAAACACTACGAAAAAGATTATTGAAATCGATAAAGTGGTGTAATAAAGGGCGAAACCTACAGCAGTTTGCAGGAATCGAATTAAAAAGGAGCGGTGGCAGATCTACAATCAGTTCGTACGTAAGCCCATTGTAAGCACTATTCCTATTAGCATTAAACGGTCGTTTGCAGCGAGGAATGAGCGCCACACAAACGTATTCTACTTTTTAGTAACGTTGCCCCTCGTAAATTGTACTAGGCGTCCGGCCCGCGAGTAATTCAGTTTACTTTTCACCTACCCACTTGTTACCATGTTTACGTTTCTTACTGACAATTATTAGGGTTATGTATTGGGAAAATTGTGTGTCAAGCACCTAGCTAGGGTTCAAGAAAATTGCCCTGGGTTATCTTGTCTCTTTGTGAGGGTATTACAATGAGTTTCGAAAGCCTATTGCCTGTTTTCTTTTTGTGAAAAGCTGTAATTACTTTGTGTAGTAATCCTATTCGGGCTTTGTAAAAACGCTGATTTGTAGTTAATGGTTCCTGAGGGATTTTCTCTGTGACGTTCTAGAAACAGTTCTTAGGCAGGCTAGACACGAAACAGATGGCTTTCACGGTAAGTAGTAATTATCGCGTGTTATCTATTCAGTATCAGTTAACACTCGTAATTCCTTCGGAGCGTGTCCTTCGAATGGCTTTACGACTGCACTGTTTACAAGCCATAACGTTTATTGTTTAGCAAACAAACTGCCACTAACTACTGTAATCAGTAAGAATAAACTTTTTATATTAGACTATAAACTTAGGCAACCAACTTTTCACCCTTATGCCTTAAGTAATACGGTTGAAAAGTGCCTTACCGTCAGTACACTCGGTAGCACTTGCATATGGAAACATAATTGTGCACTAATAATGGTTGAAGTAATTATGTAGGAACGTGTTTCCGGAATTTTCATTTTATAAACTCACACACGGGAAATTGTGACTGTTAAACAAATATAAACAATATATAATAGTTTATGTGTTTATGAGCTCTTAAACCGATCTGCTAAGTGATAAGTCCGTGTGTTTATTTACTCTACGGTCTACAGAGAAAGACTTGATTAGAAAACAAATCCTTAAAAAAAATGATTAAAGACCAACAATAAATGGTACTAAAAAGTCCTTCCCACCCGACAAACTGTTACGCAGTTTGTTGTTTGCAAAAAATTTACAACATGTTTGGTCATGAATATTTTTTTATTAAATACCTAAATGATTAAAAGACAACATTTCTAACTGCAGCTTCGATAACTTTACTTCCTAGTCACTACGTTTCTCTTCCAAAAGATACACTCACTCACACCGTTCCGAAGCAATACTTCACCTTCGCAATTACGGACACGGATATTAGCACACCGTTCACTTTCTATCTATATTCAGGAAACGTCTACAACCAGATATAATTAACCTCAGAATAGAGAATTTCCGCAGAAGGTTAACATAACACAACGAACGTAAGCAGACGTGTTCACGTAAATATTACACATACAGCAGCGTCTACAGACCTCCATGGGCCCACCATCGTAATCACGAAAAAGTTTTCAACCGTCCCATACAAAATTTCAATAAACCCAAATATATGGGACAGCTGATTGTTGAAAAAAAAATGCCACGGGCGATGCACTGCGTTTAAAATTACGCGTAGATATGCGCTCCGGCAGACTACGGTAACTTATTTTCGAGCCTAGATCTACGTTCGAGATACGAGAGGTTGAATATGGCCAAACTTTCTAATGTACGCAGTAGACGCGTACATCGATCTGAGTCACTCGCGCCTCGAGTGCACTTGCACTCACTGTACTTGAAGCGTATATTTCAAACATTCCTTAGACCGACCTTCTATACTGTTTAGTACCTCTACTGTGACATTTTACATTGCCTGTTGGAAGAACTCTGTTTGAAATTGTATTTAAATAAACGAGATGAAAGTACTAGTCTATTTTCTTTTCAGTCTTACAACTATTGTCTTAGCATTTAATAACTGTCAAGCTTTTTAAACGAACTTAGGTCCGTACTCGTTCTTTGTTAAGGATTTTGTTATTATTAAAGAATTCCAAGAAGAGCAGACAGTGCGGACTGCGGTTCATTTTACTGTTAGTTAGTCTCGGGTTAACCATCAAAAAGTTCTGCGAAAGATTGAGCTAGCTTTTCCCAGTATTTTATTTTAGGGCATTTTATTGAAGGTAAACAAATTCAGTATAGCGAATCACAGTGACCATTCAACATTAGACAAAAACGTGTTGTGTTCTAACTGCTAGATAGAGGTCTGCCCATCAATGTCAGACAAACCGATACGGAAAATATGCAGACCCAGCTCCGTACACCGCACTCTGACAGATTTTTAACACATCTGCCAATTCCACATTCTCCCTCACACATATATGCTTACACACTGTTCATCACACCCTCACACTCCTCATCACACCCTCACACTCCTCATCACACCCTCACACTCCTCATCACACCCTCACACTCCTCATCATACCCTCACACTCCTCATCACACCCTTACACTCCTCATCACACCGCCACTCCTTCTCACCATACCCTCACACTCCTTATCAAACCCTCACACTCCTCATCACACCCTAACACACTTCATCACAAACTCATACTCACAGTCATTTTGCCGTTTTATCGATATAATTTTTATTTAATTATTTGATTCTGTTCACTTGATTTTAGTTTTGATTGTTAAACGTCCATATCCTGTTCTTTTATTTATAGTTTAGGGAAGAATTATTTTAATTTATGTGTGTTTCGCCGCCGAATACGTTTTAATTTTTCCCAAACCCTCGATCTATATTGGTGCCCAAGATACAGGCTTTGCCTAGTTAGGGGCCAATGTGTAACCTTTTTTTATATTGCTGGCAATAAAGTTTTTGTACTTGTAATGTACTGAAGAATTTGTTAACTGACTGTCCGCAGCCGGTTCACAATCGGTCCTTACTGGTGTTACCTATAGTCAAATCGCTAATACACGGGTCCTGCGTTATTATACGCATGAGATATGATTTCTAGCGACAGTTAGTACGGGTAGCGATAAAATAATATAGTTTATAGTTGTGAGTTTTTACAGGTACAAGTTCACATTCAATTATTATTGTTTTGCCGGCCTTTCTACTGTTTTATGTCACTCCCATTATTCTCAAACCCCTTTCTAAAATATAATCCACTACTAAAACCATCTCAGAGAAGAAGTTCTCTTCGTAGGTACTCATCACAATGGGCCACTTGCCAACTGATTGTATAATAGATATTCGTAGTTTTAAAACTTCTATGAACTTCTTACGAGAATGCAGAGAGGAGAGGAACTTGGCAGTTTCTTTGCGCTTTTGATGTTTATTGACTGGGTTTCATATTTTTCATATAAATCTACGTGGTGGTTTCACCTGACCTGGTTTAACTAATCCTAAAACTAGTGGTTGAATAAAACTGGAGATCAGTAGGTCGGTTAACCACGCATCTGTTTGTTTACTTAAACTACGAAAACAGATCTTACCCCTCCGACTTAAGAAGAAATGCCGGTGGTCTATTCTCCATACAAACGCTCTCGCCTGTTTTGTTTCTGGTTTCTGACTTTAAAGCAATGATTTTTTACAATAACATAAATATCCACCTCTTCTATGTCCCTATGTTTTCTTTTTTAATGATACATAATCTCTATAAGCGCTAGAACCTTTACAAAATGCTTAAAATTGCCTATTTAGACTGCGGTCATCAGAAGCCTAGTGTACATATTTGATAACCATTAATGAAAAAAGAAAAACATGGGGACACAGTATATATTCTTATTATTAAGTTTATGAAATTTCTCTTAAATTGGTCGAATATTGGAGGAGAAAATAGTCGAGAGCCAAACCCCGAATTATGACTTTCTACTAAGGCTTTTCAGTCGGATATGTCCTTATCGCACCAATGTCAAAATCGAGCTCGCAGAGCGGCAGCAATAGTTTCTTCAAATACCTAATTTTCAAAAGTTTCTCCGCCCGCATTTCCGCTTAAGGCCACTAACAGTCACATTGTTAGGTCAACAGTCGACTTTACCAAACATAAAACACGAAAGTTTCTCGAAAATCGTGGCAATCGTCTTCATTAATAGGAATAGTAATAGGACTTTTATAATTTGTTGCAATACACTATTAGACACTCAATTCAATAGAATCCTTAGATGTCTTTCGTTAGACGCAGCACGTAATGCGATTGTCTATTCTCAGAGGCAAGCTACACGGCACGAAAGTATTTCAGCAATCGATACGATAGTCTGGCTAACAACTACCTACACTCTCGAAAAAGGGTCACTACGAGTCTAAGAGGATTTTTAATTGTTAATTAATGTATTATGAGACAAAACTGCGGACTAAACACGAAAAATAAGCACCTTTTAATGAAGTAGCATCCTAATTCCACCTTAATTACGTTGCGTATATCAAAGCGGCTCCACCAAATACAATAACCTCATTTTCCTAACATGGTTTCCTGAGCCAGACTCTCGACGAATACTAAAGTCCATTGATGAGATTTACTCTTCCCGACAAAAATCTCTTTTACGAATATTTTATTTAAAAGAACGCTAAAAGTATTTTCTTTACAATGAAAAACATAAAACAAAGACCTTCATATTTCTCGGTTTAAGTTCGAAAAATGTCTTTTCAGACAAGAAAAATGCCATCGATTAGCGCTTATCGTTTTCTTTTGTAATAAAAGGGGAAGAAAAATTGATTCGGGCGTCGTCAGTCAATTTGCTGATCTGAGATGAACGTACAATCGGATACGAAACGGTTTGATGGCGACGCGGCTAAAACAGATTATTGCCGAGAAAGCCGAAGATTGCTCGTAAAACTTTTAACGATCGCACTAAATTACAATTGGGGTGGAATAAGTTTTTCGACCTATTTAATTTATTGTGATGGCCGAAGGCGACGTCTGATCTCAAAAACATAGGTTTAGTTGTGGCAACAGTGGAATAAAATTCGCAGTTAATATTGGTCTACCGCAAAACTTTGCAGATGTAATGACCGACGAGAACTTTCGAGAAAGAAGTTACAGGAAATATGTAGAAAAAGCACTGAGTGAACATTTCAAATGAAAATAGTTGACGACTAAGTACAGTTATTAATCGGTTAATAATTAACTATTCAACGTAATTTGCTTGACAAAACCCTTTAGTTCAATCTTTCTAAACACCATTTACCAAAGTAAGTACTTGATAACTAACTGTCCATTCAACAACTAACATAGTGAACAAGGCGAGAAAAACCAACTGACTTTATTTTAATTTGAAAAGTTTCAACTTTCCACAACTTCTTTTACACCTTTAGCTATTGAGTAGAAACTATAGCTTCTTTACAAACTAACTCTTTAGACTATGTGTCTAACAAAATGAAAATGAATTTAACAGATTCAAGTTTATTTTTCAAAAAAATCTAGTTAATGATAACAAATGTTTGAAAAAACTCGGTTTGAAATATTTTGAAAGCCACGACAGCTATATAAAATTCAGATGAAAGAAAACTATATTTGTTTCCCCTTCAAAAACGGTTTTTCTTTATGTTGTCTGTGATTATTTGTAGTTACACAGACCTACCAATATTATGAACATGGCCTAGACACTCTGACACCCGATAACGCCATTAAATTATGTTGAATATCGAATATATCGATAACTATGCGCCTACCTTGAATTTAGAATATTCACTACCGTAACTAACACTCAATTAGCGCTGCCTCTAATTTATACCAACGATACAGTTTGAAACAGACGGCATTAAACACACAATACATACAGCAGGGGCTTAGATGAGTAAGAAATATTCGCCAGAAACGATGTTTTATTTGAACAAAAGTAACAAAAAGGATTTTGTCCTTAAGCTCCTAATCCAATTTCTCATAACTGTACAGAATAGAAGAGAACCATCTGACAATGTGCGTTGTCTATATCAAAATGTCTTCTCAATTTTTCTACCCGTATAATTTAAACCAAATGTAAGTTCACTTAAAAGTTGGAAGCGCTAGCATTCCGTAGGAGATCTCGTTGCTCCTCATATGGATTTGTTCGGGAATTTTGTTATTTGTATCGTCTTAAGCGGAGTCATTGTGATGGGAAAAGTTATAAGTAGGCTGAGGATTGAAAAGTTGCGAAATAACTCTCTGGGAAGCAATAAGACAGGAGCGTTTTGCAGGCATTTGTTAAAACTTTTATGAGAATGCAAAGTTTATTCTTTAAAAAAGTTTTGTTGGTAACGTATTATTGTGCGATACAACATCCAAAAATTCAGTCCCTTGGGTTGTTTAAATTCAGAATATTATGAGCAATCAAATGGACGAAGGACATTGAAATGTTTTAAAAACCCTTTAGCCCTTTTAAATCTCCGGGAAGACTAGAGAAACAAATTATGTTCCGACGGCTTCCTTCGCCTTTTACTTTTTTTCATTCACGTTTTTGTCCGTAGCGTTGTGTTTCGCAGAAGCACCGTTTTATTATTTTTAAATATATTCGTTACATTCGAATTGTACCGACTAGTGTTTACAAAAAGAGAAGATTCGAAATGATTTATTTTTTCACTCAAACGACTATTAGAAACGAGTAGTTCTACCGTTAAAACAATGGTTATACAATTTATTGGAATGCCTCAATAAAACTGTCTATATCCGATCAATACACATGTTATCAGTATCTAGATCAAATACGTGACCATCCATACTGTTCGACTGCTCAAAAACTTCACGGTCGAGCCACCTTAACGAAAATTATCATATTTTTACTCACACCCCACGCTTTACTTGAGAACAGAATACATAAAAAATCGAAGTAAAAAGCAAAGCCATAATATACCACATGTAATTACAAAATTGTATTTGAACTTGCTGCTTCGTAAATATGAAAATGTCGTGCCCACATGCGAGCACGCATTCGAAAATAGTTAATGTCTGTCCAACGGACGAATAAACGATGTCACAAAGTTAAATGTACGACTTTGATCATAAACTACGCTTATTTTCTATTTCAACTAAAACAGCAATTATTCCGCACGAGTGCTCTTCACTCGCCGATGAATAAAATATTCTGCGTCCGAAACATGCAATTAGGGAATGAAAACGGTAACCGTTTTCACACATGACAATTATTTGAAACGGGTTATTTGTATTATGTATTCTCCATTACCGCACTAGTGGGAACACAACACTGTAATGAAAGGGGACCTCAACACATACTATTAATCATGACGAACAATGGCCATGTTCAGTTTAAGCTCCCTTCGAGATATAATTACTTTCTTTGGAACGATTATTATAAGCAATTTCATTAAGCTCACCTGAAAACTTTCTTATTGTGTTTTCCAACAAAAACTGATATTACAGGAAATTATATTTTATTCAAGAGTTTATTACAAACATTAACCTTGTAGTCGATCTAAGTTTCAGGAGTTAAAGCTTTGTTAAAATAGGTACCTTGCCCGTGCCTTTACCCTGATATACTTTTTATTTCAACACATTTCGCTTATGACAAAAAGTGTTTTTCAGTACCCATGAAGTTGACTTGCTAACAAATAATTATTTTATGTAAGTTTGACATCGTCATGGCATAGAAAATGGCTCTTGCGAACTCAAAGCGACACTTTGAGTTGTGTACTCGTATTTTGTTAAAGGCCGCCGGGACTATACAAATAACTAATATTTCGGGATTATTAAAAGGATTACTTAGTATTTCGATTAGGTTTCAAAAATAACAAGTGTCTGTTTGTAATTTAAATTTTTTAAATTTTTGTTTGTCTGTCTGTTTGTTCCGGCTAATCTCCGGCAACAGCTGCACCGATTTTACTGGCAGATAGCTGATGTTATAAGGAGTAACTTAGGCTACTTTTTATTTAGAAAAACCCCTGGAAATAGTTAACAAAATCCGATTCAATGATGAAAATAATATTGCAACAGCTAGTAGGAATGTAAAAATCAGGGCTGTTTTACCGAAGCCACACATACATTTCTATAGTTTTTCGAAACAAATATTGTCAGACGACAGCTTTATTCCACGAATCCATTTCCTAATTAATGAAAGAAGCTGACACGCTGTTTGATTTACCCATTCGTATAACATTACTCAATCCGATTGAATATAACTTCAAACTCCACCTGTAGTTGGAAATTGCCAGTGAACCAGTAACAAAATTAAACAAAGCGTTTTTCTCTCTTTGCTCCAATGGAAAATTAAAGATGAAAAGGGCGAACTAATTAATTTTTATTAACCTTTTCTCTTGGTTTTATATACGTTGTAAGCTAAGAGCTTGTTGTTAGCAAAGTGTCTAAACACACTGTGCCGAAGTTACGCGACCGAAGTTTGGCGGCTGATTTTACGTTCCGTATTCGGCTGATATGACACACCATAAGTGCCAAACTTACGCGGCAGAAATTCAGTTCTGCAACTTTGTATGTGTATTCAGTGTCTCGAGCGCTGTCGGGCGGCTCGCCGCTGCTCCCCGCCCCCGGATCTTCGTCGGCAATCGAACCGAACTTCGGTCGCGTAGTGTGCTCACAGAATAAATTGCCGCTGAACTTACGCCCGACCGAAGTTAGGCTATACGCTATGACGCGACGTAATTTCGGCATAGTGTGTCGTCAGTAATTCAAATAGCATAACAGGCGTAATTGTGCTGATCTTCGGTCGCGTAACTTCGGCATAGTGTGTTTGGACATTTAGAGCGGAAAAAAGCGCAGTTTCGTGAGGAAATGTCGAGTAATACACGACCCTTTTCGTTGATTTCTCAGGAGGCAAGTATCACTTTCTACAACGTGATGCAATCCGATTTTGAACCATAAAAAATCCAGATCTGCGAAGACTTTACGGAAATCAAATAAAATGTGTGGTGAACTGACAAGCGTTGAAGCTACAAAATCAAATTTTAGCATTGAGCCGGAGATTCAGCGAAAATGGTATTACAAAAACTGTTTCACATTATTAACACGAGTTCAGCATTAAAGACAACCGGTGTCTAATTATCATAAACTTCCTCTTGGCGTATAGTCTCATACGAATGTATTGAATTCTAGAATATTATACGGTATAACTCAAAAAGACCACTCACTCCCTCACTTAGAGGTCCTGAGCTGCAATCAATGTATCGTTTCGTAAGTACCTCCACAGTTTCCATCTTCATTGTTCGCCTTCAAATCTGTGCTTCGGTGTTCAAATAGATATATTAGTGTATTGCTAACATTTAGAATTCAATTTGAAAGCAGATTTACTCTATTCTGACGATCGACATACTATAAAAATTGTCAGTACCGTGCACATCCGCTCAATTTTGATGATCGAATGCCAGTTGAGCGTCGACACGAATAGAAATACACCATTTTTCATTCATTTTTATTGTGGCAGCAGAACCTCGAAGATCATAAAAATTCAATCTTTATAACCGAATTTATTGCAGATAAAACTGTAAAATCAACTATTGAATTCAGAAGTTCAGGCAATATTGGTCGTTTTGCCAGATATCCAGCTGTCGGTAAACCTGCCAATAAGTCTAACTAATTTGTATCGACTTACGACTTTGCCGCCGTTTTGCGATGCTTTGCCTCCAATTGACACATTAAATGAATCCTGACACCAGCTAGTTGATCTTAAATGCGATGAATATGGAAACAAATAACAATCCGACAACTGTACAATCATAATTTAATATACGGACACATTTATTTAATAGCTTAACACACTTCTCTTCATTTAATTATGTCGTTGATGGGTTTTGGTTTTCGATTTTTTTTTTCTTAGGTTTCCACTTAAACCTTTTGTCAAAAAGCTATAAACGTTATCGAAACAAAGCTTTTGTAAAATGAGCGTTAAGGGTCCAAAAAATTATATATAAAACTCGACATCAAACTCAAGGATGTGCTACGCCGTAGCTAAGCGCGTAGCGCTACGAGACGTAGCAAGCGTGTTGTTTGAAATAAAATGAAACTTTCTAAAGTGCAAATACTCCATAAATGTGTGTATTGGTTAAGCCTTTTTGTTTAGTTCAAAACTTTAAGACAAATCCCATATTACAGCTAAAAATCTCACAGCACACATGTGATTTGTCATTACATCGTACATCACAAACTTCGCCGTCCGCACACAACAGCGCGTCGGATACTGTTTACTCTTCAAACACTTTTAATTGTTACCTTCTGGAGTTTGCTAGAACAACACGAGTTGAACCTCATCTAGTGGTGTTTAACTTTTAATTCGTTGGCTTACATGAAAGATAAAATGTAAGCTGCTGACAGTTTTGTGGGTAAACTAGACTAAAGTGTTTTGGGTTAGGTACCTATTTGCTGTTTCTAAGTGCTTTAATTTAACTGTAATCTTAGTAATTTCTTAACGACGACGTTACGAAAACGGCCTAAACGTCGCGGTTGTCGTTATCAACATTTCACTTGGATGATGTTGTCAAATAACTTTTCATTTTCACATTTCATTTCATATCTGAAGACTCGCCCACAATTTCCTTCGCCTTGATTTGTTTTATTTCTTTAACCTTTTAACCTAACCAACTTTTACAAGTGAACGATGTGGTCTCTTTTAATTTGAAGGGCACAGTTATATTTGTACCGATTTTTGTATACTTACTTAAAAGAGTGTCCATGGAGTTTCTTGCCCGTTCTTCTCCATAGAGATCTACGTTAGGGAACGGGCAACTACAGTACTTTCACAGTTTTTATGCCTTGTGACTGGGCCTGTAGCTATTGCTGTCTTTGTTTCGACAATTCTAAAGTCCCTGTAACTGGCCTACTTGAAATAAATGCTTTGATTTTGATTTTACATGCAATCGTGTAGCCTCTGTTGACGACTTAAACAAAAATAACTTTAAACAAAGACGTATCATCTTCATCGTCAGTCTCCTGCCCTTATCCCAATTCATTTGGGGTCGGCGCAGCATGTCTTCTTCCATAGCTCTGTATTACTCGTCGTTTCCTCAGACACCGCCTTTTTAGCCATATCATCCTTCACACAGTCCATCTATAGTTTCTTTGGTCTTCCTCTACTCCTATACACATCCACATTCATATTCAAAACTTTAAATTTACTACTCCTACTACTACTTATATTTAAAGCACATCCCTACGATTCATGTTAACATTAGAAATAGTCCCCAAAAGATGTGTTATTCAAAAATAATGGTCAACGTTTACGCTGAAGCTGAATTAATAAAATAAACAGTCATTAGAAATCGGGCGTACACGGAGCATTTAAATTACACCGTATTTATGTAAACGGATGAATGAGTGCAAAACATGGCGAATGGAGCAATAAGCTCACTGTAAATTAATATTTCAGTTATGTAAACAGTCAGTGACGCGGGATTATCCTAAAGCCTTTTAATTAGGTTAATAAATATGTTAGTGAATTCGATAATTATATGTATTGATCACTTGATGCAGAAAATCATAATTTAACACTTCAAGCACAAAGTACAGAGGCGGACTTAATGCCATAGACATTTTCTACCAGTCAACCTTTGGGTGATGCAGAGACAAGCAGTGGTAGGTGTATTTGTCTGCAATATTTTTAATTTATTATTAAGATAAACTACAAACAACATAATTAACAAAGCTTAACTTGGTATTCAATTAATAAGAAAAGTTCTTGATGGTTTCTAGTTTTTTTTGACAGTGGTTTAATGCACGCAACTCTTTAGAGGTATCACAACAAAACCTCTGAAACTGTATTTATTACCTGTAAGCCACCTCTCTACTTTCTGTTTTTACGCAAATTGGAATCTTTTCGACCTTCAGCTTAAACTGCGCTTAGGTTGGTTCGTGAATGGGTGGCCAACCATTACATACCGAGTTTTCTCAGTGCCTCGGAAAGCACGTTAAGCCGTTGGTACCGGCTGTCAATTGTGGATCTATGACAATCGTTAAGTAGTCAGTGGCCCGAAAGTCTGAAAACCAGTCTTACTAAACGTAATACGGTACATTACACGGTACCGTATGCCTAACGTTGTATGCCTAACGGCGGGACATAGACAGTTTCTGATTTTTATAGATTATACCACCTACTCTTTACTTATGTTCACAATATGAATGAATTTGTACTAACTGGGTTGTGGAGATCAGATAGGCAGTCGCTCCATGTAAAATACTGGTATTCAGCTGCATCCGGATATACTGGAAGCCGACCCCAACATAGTTGGGAAAAGGCTAGACAGATGAGTTAAGGTTATGTAGAATAAGAAAGACCAGTACTACAAAAAACAGGTTTTAATTAAACAGATATAATCACAATATGCAAAGTAAGAACGCTTATAAACGCAGTACACACTTTTTACCGTAATTTGCTTATATAAATTACTCATGAATATCACTTAATCTCTTTATAAGCTAAAATAAGCAAGCAGAGGTTGACAAGGGTCGCCTGCGATTTTTAAATTAAGTTTAAAAACATTTAATATGTTTAAAATATACCCTTTATGTCTGTTACATCTGAAACGGTCCTTCCGGCTCTTGTCATTTCTGAATTGTTTGCTTTTTGTTTTATCATTTTACCTGTTTTTTAAAGGGATAACAGAAAACAATTGTTTTATAACGTACTGACCACAGGTAGGTACGTTTATTTGTGTCTTCAGTATATACTACTAATTATATTTTTTAAGGAGTTCATAATCTATAAAAATAAATAAAATTGAACTGTCTGTTTGTGAGTTCAAAATAACAGCTTTTAACTGAATGCATGTGAAAATGTATACGGTGCTTATGACAAAAAAAAAAAAAAAAAAAATTAATTTTTGTCTGTCTGATCGTCTGTTTTTTCCGGCTAATCTCCGAAAAGGCTGAACCGATTTCGACGGGACTTTTACTGGCAGTTAGTTGATATTATAGGGACTAACGGCTACTACTATGAACTAGGCTACTTTCATTTTAGAAAAAGGATCATGTTCCGTGCAATAAAATAAAACCCTTGAAATTGTTACCAGAATCAGATTCGAATAGGGAAGTAATATTCTTATAAAAATTTCACGCGAACGAAGGTGGCGGGGCACGGCTAGTTCATAATAAATGAAAAGTAACGACCAAAATGTTAAATCCGTGGAAAAAAACAGACGTATATCTACCGAAATTAAACTGTGAATGCAGTAAAAGAAAATAAATAGATATAGTTCACACATCACTACAATTGCATGGTTGAATGGCGAACGTAAAATCATTTTGATTTTACACATTTATCCACCTATTATGTCACCTTTAGACGAGTCGTAATAATACGAGTATATTTAGCAAACAGAAACGAAAATGTTTAAAAAAAGACAACGAGGTTCACAAAATAATGAATACAACCGTTTATTCAAACTTGGAACAAAATATCCATCACTGAAACTAACCAAAAGCGCCGCAAATCATAATAAATTCAATTAACACGTAATTGTTTACAAAAATAGCGATTAAGTACACAAAATCAAAATCCAGGACTGCGGGACTGTTCGAAAGAGATACCGTGGCCCTGGAACACAAAGGGCAAAGAAGGAACATGGATGGGTTTTGGGTTACAAGTCTGACACCCCCTTCCGCTCCGCCCAGAGTGGGGGGGGTCATTTGATGATATCCCAAGCGAAAAAAAAATAAATAAAAAAGTACACAAAATATGACCAGCGACAATTTGAAGTTGTCAACCTCATTTCTTCCTAATACTACGTAAAACGTCATTTCTTCCTAACAATAAATATTCAGTCAGTTTTAGCCTAAAACTGCTAAAACTCTTGGACAAAAACCTGTGTGTTTTATATAGAATCCGTTTTATTCAGAATCGTTTGTTTAGCGAATACTAATATCGGACAAAAATGCGGACGCTGTGAGTTTGAATTCTACCCTGGGACAATGTGTTTTCAAACATACATATGTATAGAAATCACGAGCAAATAACGAATGTATCAAAGTAGGTAGGTACATATGTACTTTTGTAAAAATAGGAATTTTCAATTTAGCGCTTCTGCGAAAAATTTTGTTTTTGACTGATATAAAATCCTTATTTCCATGAATGTGTGCATGCATGTCTCTGTGCATGTGTGTATGCAGGTGTGTGTGTGTGTGTATGTGTATTTGTATGAAAATTACACAATTTGTCGCCCTGGGTCGGATGATGAATTGATGATGATGATGATGATGATGATCAATTCATTTCCCATTTCCATATTCAGAGAATTCCAGCAAGTATAAAATTTAAAAACTGGTTATATGCATTGACTGGTCAGTCGGAAAGTCATCATCTGCCTAGCCTTTTCCCAACTATGTTGGGGTCAGCTTCCAGTCTAACCGGATGCAGCTGAATACCAGTATTTTACATGGAGCGACTATCTGACCTCCACAACCCAGTTAGTACTAAATAATACGATACCCCCTTGGACTTGGAAGACTGGTTGTCAGACTTTCGGGCCACTGACTAATTAACGACTGCGTAAGATCTGCAATTGACAGCCGGTACCAATGGCATAACGTGCTTTCCGAGGCATAGAGGAAACTCCGTATGTAATGGGTGGTCACCCATCCACGGACCAACCTAGGCAAGCGCGGCTCAACCTGAACCACGAGCCAGTTTGAAAGTAACGTATCTATATAATTAGAGATTTAAAGAGTTGACAAAGTTATTTACCTAATTTAAATACTGGCATGACTCAAAAGGCAACAACGATACAGTACATTAATCTTAAAAGAATTTCTAAATCCGAACTCTAAACACGTCTTATTTGCATAAAATGCACAAAAATAATCTAGGTAAAAAGGACATTTTAAGCAGCTTTAGAAGCAAAGACGGTGAATCACGTAGGCCTTCCATTTATCATCCGCCAAGAGTTCCAACGTCTCCCGAAACGTCGCGATAAGAATATCTCCTCGGTTTCTTTGTACGGGGCAAAGGAATTTGTGAAACAGCCCGATAGCCGCGGCCTATGTACCTAACTGAAGTACGTGGGTATATACTGAAAGCTATTAAGACGTTTACATAATGGGGTACTTGCAATTAGTTGTTTACAGTTTTAAATTTTTTAACACAAAAGTCCGAGGAGGCACGGGAAAAGAGCACATGGACGGAATTGGGGGAGGCCCAGCAGTGGGACATTACAGGTTACTAAAAAAGAAAACATTAAGTTAATACTGCCCTGTTGGTCGAGCGGTGCCAAGCGCTACTCCTGAACATGATCCTAGGTTCGAGTCCCAGGTCGGGCAAAGTGTTACTAAGATTTTCACCACATTGTAATTTCTCAGTAGCAATCTGGAGTGTGGATTTGTGCCCGGTTGATGGCAATAGGCTCGTCCCCTATTACATGGGCCTTAAACATAACTGGCGTTTGGGTCCTATTAGGTAAGCTGCTTAACTCTTCGGGGATTATAGGCGTGATGCTATGTTATTATTATTAAAATTCATAGTTATTTATAACTATTTACTATTTGAATTTAGTATTTACTTCAAAAACCAAAAGGTGTAGGTACTGTAAAATTGATTTACTTGTCTCTATTCGCAGAAATATTTTATTTAAGCAAATTTTTATGCAAAAGTATTTTGCAATGTTTTTCCATGAATATAATCTATAAAATTGCATTGCAACTCTCTCAAATATGTGCCATTCGGTACAATATTTACCATGTGAGGTAACAATTTTATTCCACATTGGAACATGACAGATTTGTAAGGGATTGTTTGACTACAACGTTTTATAGTGAAGTTCTGTACCAACATTGCGCTGTAATGCCACTGAAAATTCTTTTTATCAAATGACAACAAAAACATCAACCGTGTTTTACGAAACACACGGTTTTGTAAAATCTGCCTTTATACACTGACATAACTTACTAAAAATACGGAAAAAATGCAAAATTGCACTTTTATTTTTGAAAAAGTACTCTCAACGCGCTCGCAAAGTATGACAAAAAGGTTTGGTGATGTTTCGGGCAGCGCTTTCACGGGTCTGCCTGACGGTATTTGATAATATACGTAGCAAAGGTAAGGTAAGTACTGCGATAACAACACGCAAATTGCAAAAAAGCGCATCAAGCAAAATACATCACGAAGCTTTGCGCTGCGCCTCGACCGGTACCCAAATGACCACAAAACCTTATCCAGGAAACTGCATCTTGTGTTCAACACAAAAAGTTCCACAATCGAAGTTTCAAGTAAACGCTTTCACACACTTTCACATGCAGCTTAAATACAAGGTGCTGTAAGCGGCTTGTCCATCCGTGGTAGTTAATGCAATGAGTTGGTAGAATGAAGTACTGCGATGTTAGAAACTTGGTGCGCTCAACTTTTCACTGACTTCAAACAAAGAGGACTTGTAAGACTTAAGAAACTGTTAATTTTATGAATGTTCATTACGTTCTTCTATTTGAAGTATCCATGAAATGTCGTTTTTGTTCAAGTAGTTTTTCATGCTTTTCTTTTTTTTTCTCTTCTCTTTTTTTATCAGAAGGTTGCGTGTTCATATCACGTCGGGTTCACCAATTTTGTGTGCGTGTATACAGAGTCTTTGGGTTGTGTGTGTACGGAGAGAAATGAAAGACTGCGGAACTCTATAGTTACTTTACTTAATAAACTTGTTACGAAATATTACAAAGGAGTAGCTAATCAGGTTGGGAGCGCGTCTATAGTTTACGGTGGGTACGGGCGAACTAGTTGTCGCCGGGCGCTGCACGTATCATGAATACAAAACGATGTGTCAGCGCTCCTACACCACATTAGTAAAAAAATAAATACAGAATTAAAGACCCACACAAACACAGGGTTCTTACATGGTCCACAGAACGTATGAGCGGCTTACAGTTATAGCCTATAAAGCTGCTGCTAAGTGAGGGCCTTCTGTCCATTTTGAATTTTATTAGACTGTTTTCTATTTCTAAACTTTATGAAACCCTGGAAAGATATGCCTTCGGGCCACATACGGTCGTCCATGAAAGTAGCCAACTTGTGTCTAGGGACTAATATCTTATAAGCATCGTTCCCCTTAGTTTGTTTCATCATAGTTTTTCCAATGTTACACTTACTTGTGTTTTAGTCTTAATATAACTAGCAACATCTGCAAGGGTAGCGGGAAGCGGGGGTGGGGGAGTTACAAGTTAATAAATAGGCTTTAATAAATTAATGTTTTATTAATTATAGAATAACTACATCAAATATTAGCATTACTTTTTAAAAAGGACACAAGGTACATGGACAAGGAACATGGTATGTACTCGTACGTGCTACGTACTAGTGAAGACTTACGTTGACCTTTTTGGTGATGCTCTTCAAAAAGGTCAGTTGCGCAGATCTTGCGAGTACGCAACCAGCGTGTGGCATGGATTTATAAACGTGGGCGAAGCCAGAGAAGTATATAAGGATCGGAGCAGGTTCCGTTCTGTAGTGTCTGGCCACCCCCACGGAAAAAGACCGTTGGAGAGCCGAAAAAAGGTTGGTGCCTAACCTGGTGACCGAGTTTTTATGCCGCCCATGGGCCTCTGACTTGGCTTTACATGCCGTCAAAAAATATCTCTCAGGCATGCTGGTTTGGTTTCCTCACGATGTTTTCCTTCACTGAAGCAAGTCATAATTATACAATACGCACATAAATCCGAAAAATCAGAGGTGCGTTTCGAACGCGAAACGTATCGAGGTTATGTATATATGTTACGGCTAATAGCCGGAGTGCGGCTACACCTAGTTTTAGCCGGGTACAACTAGGTGCAGCCGGTTAAACTTAAATGTATCCCACTTATCTTCGATTAGAAAATACAACGAATTTTTATGTAGCGCTCGCCGGCCGCAACCGCGGCACCGCTCGCTGCGCTCGCTCGGCTCGCTGCGCTCGCTCGGCTCGCGCGCGTTTGGTCACAGTTCTAACCTAACCTTATCCATTTGGTCGGTGTGTCCTCGCAATAAAAAAGATACACAACTGTTACCGGCCGCACCTAGGTATAGCCGGCTAGAAGGTGTAACCTTACTTCGGCTTGTAGCCGTAATATATATATTATGTACAAAAAGTGATGTCCCCGTCAGTAACTCTGTTACTCTGTTGTAATTCAGAAATAACGATATCCGTCCGACATGCAACAGATCACAAGCTGTTACATCATACCACATTCAATCTCGCTTCTCCAGCCTTTTTCACTCACTATTTACTTTTTTATTTACACACGCGCGTTTTCCAGCCAGTTTTCCGCTTTATTTATTATATCAGTAACTATCAACAATAATTTACGCGTTATACGGACGCGGGAACATAGTCAACCCCTTATCTTGGGATTTGTGTATTTTTAGCAATAGTTTCGGGAATATACGTGCATACAAATAGCTTTGTTGAAGGTATGTCACGCTCAAAGGGAAACTCCTTGGGGGACGCTCAGTGACGGCATAACCCTTTTCATTGTGATAATTTTGAGTTTGCACGTCGAGATGGGTAGCAGAAAATGTATTTAGTTGGGAAGCTAAAAATACTTTAACGTACCAACGAAATTCATGTTCCTTCGGTACTTTTAAAACTGTTTGTCTATGTAATGGAACTTTCTATTCTGAATTTAACCTTTTTTTTAACATACTTTTATTAGCTTCACTTGTAATTATGTAAAAAAATCTAAGAAGTTAAAGATCCACTTCCCGATTTCCGATTGAGCTGTTTTGTACACATTTTTAGTTTGGATGACAATGCGTGGTTAGCTAAGTGACGCCAATCTAAATCCCATATGTCGAACTCCCAAAGATGGCGGACTAGTCATTTTTTACGCACTCTCATGATATAGGTACCAAATGAAAGGGTTTGTTGAGAAGAATACGAGAAATAAAATGACATCACTCTTAGGCCCGTCTTTAGGGATCCGTACCCGAAGAGTAACCAAAGGGTACTACTAAGCCTCCGATTCGTCCGTACGCGTACGTCCGTCTGTCCGTCCGTCAGTCAGCGGGCTGTATCTCATGATCCGTAATAGGTAGACACTAGACAGTTGAAATTTAAACAGAATGTGTATTTCTGTTGCCGATATAACAACAAAAAATGTATTAAAAATTAAAGGGGTCTCCCCTACTACGATGGTACGGAGAGTAGTATAGTAGTAGTAGTATAGTACTTACTTCAAGCGCGAGTCCGACTCCCACTTGGCCGGTTTTTTAGTTTTTTTAAACTATAAAAAAACTAAACTATAATATTATTATTTTCTTTTAAAGTCTTTCCTCCGCCTTTAGTCTTTTCGTGTGGCGACCGCGAACCGGAAGACGCTGCGTTGGAAGGCCTCTCACTAGGTGGACCGATGATGCGAGACGCACGGGACCGGCCAATGTGGCGACACTTGGGGGAGGCCTATGTCCAGCAGTGGACGTCTTTCGGCTGAAATTTTGATGATGATGATGAAAGTCTTTCCACATATTCATACCGCAGTAAGGCGGTAACAGTTGTGGCATTGCCGTCTCCAACTACAGAACAAGACTTACTATGTAGTTCTCTTCGAATTGCTTCAACGTTTACTTTCGATTCGGATGAAACATAACCACACATGAATGCCGAACAAATTAAGTTTCGTCACAAGGAAAACTCATAAAACGCGCAAAATTGGATATTTTTGCTATTTCCTATTTGGGAGAATACCTACATATCTATAGGAACTGTGTTTTCATCCCTTTCACTATACGTGGTAGTGAAAATTCACACATAAATGTCGAGTTAAAAACTGACATAAATCAACAACGACGTATATAAAGTGCTTTGTTATTACGAGTATGTTTTGAATTGAAGTTTAACTTTACTCCAACAAATGTACGTTCTCGAAAAGATATTATGTTGTAGTTCCATATGCCAATATGATGTTGTGTAGGTAGGCACTATATTAACTTTAACTGTTAGTCTCTCACTTCGACAGCAAACACTAACTAGGTAAACCGATCCTATAGCGTTACTATTACTGTACATTATACCTATAACACTATCTATTGTTATTTGGACTGCCTCGCTAATATCGTGCCTTACTCATTTAGGCGCTTATATAAATTTGATATTTGGTACATTTTTCCCAAAACTTACTCCTTTTATTAAAATTGTCTAAATATTGTAACAGCCTCGTTGGTCTAGTGATCGCTAGCACGACTGCTGAGCGTGAGATCCTGGGTTCGATTCCCAGATTGGGCAAAATGTTATTAGGCTCGTCCCTTATCACATAGGACTTAAACATAACTGGCGAAATGTGGGTGTACTGGTACATCTCTGCCTAACCCTTCGGCGATTACAGGCGTGATGTTATATCGTAAAAGCTTTAATAGTTAGTCCCTTACTTCGAGCGCACAGACTCATTAGGTGAACCGATCCCATAGCGTTAATATTACAATACATTATATAAAATTATTTCGTTCCGTAGCGATTCTCATTTGCATTTGTAAATATACAACAAAAAGCGCCGAAAAAGGAGTGACGAGGGTCTCGTTCGGAATACCGTAAAAGTGGCAATCAGCTCGGTTTACTGACTTTTACTTCAAAGTGAATTTTTTGTTCTCGTCTTTTTATTTTGCACGTTAGCAAACTGTGAAGTGTTTTCGAGTAGTTCCCTATTCGGAAGCATTTTGCTGCCTTTTCTAATGCTCTCAAAGGAAACACTGAGGAAATTTTTATTCGATGTACACTTTTACTTTTGACAAG
Source organism: Noctua comes (assembly GCA_963082995.1). Classification (NCBI taxonomy): domain Eukaryota; kingdom Metazoa; phylum Arthropoda; class Insecta; order Lepidoptera; family Noctuidae; genus Noctua; species Noctua comes. The sequence continues at coordinate 7,675,541 of OY720280.1, read as the reverse complement.
AATGAAAGGACATTGGTCGGTGTCCATACATCGTTCGCCTAAGAACCAACAGAGACGTGAATTTACTTTCTGTGTTCTAAATGGGTGAATATCAACAAAGTTCATTTTTTGTCAATTTTGGTGGCTCAATTTTTTCTTTAGTTTTCGAGAAAAATAACGATCTGGTATAAGAATAGAATGTCCAAGCTTGAAGGATCTTCATGAGGGCTCAGAATATCTCCATAACTTTTTGAGATATTTTAGTTCAAAGTCTAGTGTGGCCACCAAAATTGAAAATCACCCACCAAAATCGAAAGTGCCCACCAAAATTGAAAATCAGTGGCACCAAAATTGGATTTCTCCGTCAGAAACCTCAATCTCACTAATAAAGCTCAATGTGATTAATCTCACAAATTCTCGGGAAGTATCAATAACTTTTATCGGTTTATAAAACTCTCTTTTGTTAAAAATAGGATAGATTCCGAGGTCTGGTCCTAAAGTCGGACTGACATGGTAGCGTTTTTGTTGGGGAGACTGCAGTACAACCCAAGTCTCGATCAAATCGAAGGCTTTCTCGTAGTCCACAAACACTAAACGGAGAGCCAGCTCTTCGGTCTCCTGTATAACCTGCCGCAGCGTATGTGTGTGGTGTACTGTGCTAAAGCCATTATGGAATCCGGCTGGTTCGGGATGATTCTTGAAAACAACTTGTAGACATAGCTTAGAAGTGAGATGGGCCTATAATTCTTCAGCCGGGCATTGTAGCCTTTTTTGAAGAAGAGTACCACCACACCCCTGCACCATGCCTGTGGGTGAGGTTTTCCCCTCGGGTATGACGGAATCAAACAGCTTCTGAAGGGCCTTAAGTACCGGTTTTCCACTCGCCTTTAGGATTTCGGGCGTAATTCCGTTATTACCCGGTACTTTGTTGTTTCTAAGCTGTTCCAGAGCCATCCTAATCTCGTGCATCCAGATCTCGTCCGGGTTGTCTTCGGTATAGTGTCGGGTCAGTCTAGCTCTTGGGCCATTTGCTAGATTTACAACGGGTTTACTGGTTGAAGTGTATAACTGCCCATAGAATCTCTCGATCTCCCTCAGTAGCTCCGGTTTGGCGGATACGATCCTGCCATGGTCGGTCTTCAGTTCCGCGAGCTGGCTCTGCCCAATAGCCAGATCTCTTGCAAATGCCTTGGAGACGCTCAATTGCATCTTTAATATGCTGGATTTAAAGATCCGTCTATTGAGCTGCCGGTATTTCCACGCCTCGTCTGAAGACTGCAGGATAATCTCACGCCGCTCCTGCATGAGCTTGAGAGTATCATCAGAGAGTTTTTTGTTCTTATGTGCACGACGTGTCTTGAAGAACTTAGACCCGTATGGACAGTTTCCACGAACTTATCATTGTATTTGTCCAATGAGCTTCTTAGGCACTCGAAACGAGTCTGAAGTTCAAGCTTTTCAGATTGCAGCAGCTCTCGGGGTTTTGAATTTGAGCGTAGACTTCATCAGTCGAGACTTTTCAAGCTTGATATTGATGTTCAATGTGCCTCTTACTATGCCTTGATCGCTTCCGGTTTTCAACGAATTGATCGTAGAGACAACATTGAACATAATACGCTTCTTGGTTGACATGATGAAGTCAATCTCATTTGAAGTTGCACCATCGGGGCTCTGGCAGGTCCACTTCCTGTGCTCACGCTTTCTGAAGAAGGAGTTCATCCTATAGAGGCCCTCCTTCTCCATAAAACTAGCCAGTAGTTGGTGACCCTGGTGGTTCCAACGTTAACCCCAAATTGCCTAGTTTCGCGCTGAAGTTCCCAATGACAACGGTGAAGTGCTTTTAAGCAGCCTCCTCTTCGCTGGTCTGTTTTGGCATTCTAAAAAGCCTCTTCGCTGGATAATGACGTAGCGCGGCACAGCTGTGAGTGAGGTCAATGGACGTCGGACGAATTTGATATCCGACTGCAAATAAGTACGTTTCAGGTACGATTTAGGTTGGTGTAAGTTCATTTACCTACATCATCTCTCGTTCGTATCAGAAGCACGTGTTTACCACTATCACATCTCTTCGTTAACGAGAGAAATTAATTGGCATTTAATTCACCACTCTCGCATCACGAAATCACTAGTTGGTACTCGTACCTATTCAACTAGACACCGACACGACGACAGTACGCTTGGGAGTTAGGCCTTGAATCGAGAGTCGACCTGTCGACCAATGAACCTACCTACCATAATATTGTGATTCATAAAATAATACTGCTTTTAACATTTCTTTTGCGGCAATGCTAGAGCGGCTGCTACAAAGGCAGGCAGTTCGCACAGAAAAACGAATCGTTTCGTCTGTCGAATAGAGTTCATTATTAGTTGCAGGTATCAGGAGGTATTGGAAGTAGGTATTAGGTTGGAATTAAGACCTTATTTTCATAACGTTAACCGTGTAATTCGGTTGTGCATCTTTGTAACAGTCAGGTCGGACACGAGACAATCGGTATCTCAGAATATTTTTTAGTAAACATTACTTTTAGCCTACCTAGTTTGGTAAAATTTCTAATTTTCACCGTTTGCAGTTAAGAAATAAAGTCTGAATTCGCTTTTCGTATTTTTATTTGCGAACCAACTTATCTATCGCGTATGTATTTTATTTTATTTGTTTATGTACCTATCTAAGGCCTAGCGGATGAACTAATTAGATAGATACTTACATACCTACCTACACGACGTCAGTAACAACCACGTTGTTGCTACTGCAGATACCTAGGTAGTAGGTACCTACCCGTGACAATAATAAATCGTTTGATTCTGCATTCATGACCATTGTTCGATCTAAATTGCATTTATGTTTACGTACATAACAGTTAAATAACTCTAATTTTTCCTTCATACTTTCTACGGGCTTAGGACCGTCGTCGCGTCAGTAATACATTTTACGTCTAATTATTTACCTACTTACTTTGTAAGTATTCTTTTATTCTCAAGAAAAAGTATTGCAGGCGCAGGCGTATTTAAAAAATTGGAGCTATACAAACATAATCAACATAAAACTAACTAAGGCTAAGAACATAAATTAGATAATTACACTTCCCTGAATCGAAGCAACTGCTCAAAATGGAGTCCACTTCGCTCGATACATAAACGGGCACGTTTCATTAAATTGTCTTTTAATTTTCCTAATGTGTCTCTGTCACTTTTCACAATATTAAATGCGTCCACTATCGCACTTCGTAACTCATCTCGAGTAGTACGCTCCTCGAAATAAACTAGTAATTTCGGACCACAAATAAAAATCCAAGGGTGTTAAGTCAGGGCTCCTTGCGGGCCAAGCCACAGGGCCACCACGACCTATCCACTGCTCACCTAACTCACTGTTTAGGTACGCACGCACTGAAGTAGCAAAATAGCCAGGCATCCATCATGCTGGTAGAACATACCGCGTAAATATGCCAGAGGCACATCCTCTAGCAACAGCGGTATCAGTTTGCAGCATCTCTAAATAAGACCGCCATCCCATAAAAATCCACCATTGCCCAATACTCCACGTTGGAGAACACGTATTGCCAACTCATTATTAGCTCGAGATTAGGTTGCGCGGGAATGACCTAATACAGCGAAACGCGTGACAATACTAGGAAGGAAGGAAGGGCGGGCGGGCGCCCGGTCGGCTAGAGTCTAGAGCGTGGGGTGGGGGCGTGGTTTACGGATCATACTGTCTGATCGATGAATGGATTTTTCAATGGGTACCGTTCGTATGTGTTGCCGATCGTGTTTACGTTTTACACACACATATGCATTTACCGCAAAGAAGCATTACTTCGAGTTCTCATTATGTCACAAAAAAAACATTAAATTTTATTTTTCGCGATTTTTTTTATTCTTACTTTTTAAAAAAATAGTCCCAATCGTTTCGAGTTCGATGATCGAGTTCATGGCTTTCGGTTCCAGAACGACCTAAAAGTAACCGTGTATATATGAATAAGAAACTTGGTCATTAGTATGCAACCCTTATAATAATAGGTCTTACCAACTGCCAAGTACATAACATGTATTTGTTTGCTAATCCAACTGTCTTGCAACGTAAAAACTAGCTATGTAGGTAATAACAATACATATACAGTACATAATTAAAATCTTGTGGGTGATTTTCAATTTTGGTGGCGTGAAAACGCCACCAAAACCACCAAAATTGGAACCAGGCATAAAAAAAATCTTAAAAAATAAGGGTCCTAAGTTAAAATTAAATTAATGTCATTGATTTATGAGTCACCCAAATCATTAGCTATAGCATGTAGCTTACTATTATAACACTTTAAAATCAACAGTAAATCGATCCACCAAAAATTGAACAATTCTTGTCCCCCGTTCCGCCCAAGGCGAGTACTTATGTTTTTGGAGGGTAATCACCGCACTAATTACACACCTGACACTAATCGCACTAATGGCACGACTGATAGATGCGAAATAAATAACGTGATTGATCGCACACGCACGAAACTTCATGTTATAGTAAGTTGAAAAAGTGCCAGAAAAAAAATGATTTTTGCTTGGACAAACTTTGATCGAGTGTCCTGTGCTTTTAAATAAGGTTTTATAATATGGTTTAATTGTTTTTAGATAATTTGACTAATGCATATACTAACAAAATTGTTTATTTTTTATTGCACCTCAAATTGTTACTTTGGTGAACGCAATTACATCAAAAAATGGAACTAGGACAAGCCACCAAACTTGAATTTGAAAGCGATTTTTTTTTTCCCTGATGATTTATATACACTTATAAAAAATAAATGTGGCCCTAATTGAACCAAGTTACGTAGTTCACTACAAAAAAAATCAGAAACATCCTATCATTTTACACCTCGATTCTCAACGTGGACACGTAAAATTTGCTGATTTGATATTCACCCAAATAATGCATTAATTCGATTGAAACTAAATTAAAATCACAGACCCTTTTTTTTTTAGCGTGTGATTTTATCATCAAATGAGTCCTCCCACCCAGGGCAGAGCGGGAGGGACTGTCCGACTTGTACTGACTAAAATCCACGGTGTCCTTCAATAACCCTTTATGTTCCAGGGTCACGGTAATTCTATAAGTCCCGCGACCCCGGCAGGCTTTGGCCCTCTAGAGGGGGGCCCCGTCATTATGCTGACACTCTTTGAGGCGCGCGTGGAACACAACGCGCCGTCGACCCGGGCATGGTCCATAGTCGGACAGCGAGTCGCCAGTCGCCTACGGTGGCCGAAGATCGTATGCCGACGTCCGCCGCCGTGGGTGTCTACCACTGCGGCTGGGGTGGAGGGAGGACGCTATCCTCTCCCTCACGTGGCCCGCCTACCCCTTCGCGAGCATGACTGCTTCACAGAAGGAGGCGACCACTTCCCACTCCGTCTCGCCCCGCAGCATGGCCTCGACCAATGCCGGGCGCGAGAGGTCTCCGCCTATCGCCGCCGTGAGGACACGGCGGTGCTCTGCCCAAGCGGGGCAGTCCTGCACCGTATGCTCCACCGTGTCCTCCGGGCGCTCCTTGCAGTGGTGACACCCAGGCGTTTCCTCCTTCCCCATCTGACACAGGTACCTCCCGACACTTCCGTGTCCGGTGAGGACCTGCGTCATGCGGTAGGTCAGGACGCCGTGACGCCTATCCAGCCACTCCTCAAAGAGGGGTCTTACCGCCGCGATTGCGGCGTGCCCGAAATCACAGACACTTCTGAGAATTGTAAAAAATCCAAAAAAACTTTCGGTATTTGAGGTTATAATTAGGCCAATAGAAACGCAATAATTTGTAACTAAAAACCTTATTCAATTATGCAATTCAATTAAAAAAAATAATGACACCCGCACCTGGGAATAAGACAGAAGGAAGTGAATTACTTTTGAAAATTTCCGAAATTATGAAGTGTCCGTTCCAGTGCAATAATAAAATAATAGTAATGTAAATTATAAAAAGAACTAGTAATTATTGTAAAGGTTTCATACGTGTTGATGCATGAGCCATTTTTTACAATGTCCTTTCCTACAATAATGTTGGTAGCCTAAGATTTTGTTAAAGAAAGTTCTGTTTCACTTAAAATATATTATTTATTGCGCCACTCCTTCTAGGGTCATAAATATCGCAGAGTCCGCTCGGAACGTAGGTTACACTTTCTCTGCTCTCCAGCTACATACAAGTTAAGTGCTTCGGTATTGGGAGAGTGAATTAATGTATGTGTTCTGGAGAATACTCGTACATTGTTCACTATGTACATTAACTGGACGACGTTTTATGAGGTCAGCTTCGTTTGGCATCACGCTGTGTTTTCGGAATAATTATGGGTGTTCATAATTTATGCGCGTTGCAGATTTATTCAGTTTGGAAATACCCGCATTAAATGAACCGACGATCTCAAGGTCTTTTTAGTGCCTATACTTTACTATACTGTACTATATCTAGCTATGTAATTATCAATAATGTTGTGACAACGAGTTGCCGTGTCTTTTTTTAAGTTGTAACAGTAGTTTATTCTAACTTCCTATCCTAATCATAACAGGGAAGTTAGGATTAGGAGGAACAAAGAAGAAGGATCAAAATTCACCCACGTCCTACAGCGACAAGAAGTATCTCAAAAAAAAGATAAAAATGTATATAAAAAGATGGCATATTTCCAAAATCCATCCTTACAGTCTAACATATAAAAAAATTGCTATGAAAATTCGTTCAGGGGAATATCGAAAATGAATGTAGTACTATACTACATGATTATTGTTTGAGAAATACTTGGCTATCTTGACTTGACTCCAATTATTCAATTATCCATCATCGAACAACAAAGGTTTTTTTCACTTATTCGACCAACGAACATCGAACTAGTGAGAATTATAACTTGATTGTTTGATCATTGGCATTGTTGAATATAATAGAGTAGACTAAGTTAGAGTAGGGTAGACTATGATAAATTCCACATAATAATCGATATGGTAATCCCATTTTCCATACTGTTATTGTTTTTTTTTTCTTTTGGTTCATTAAAACTTTAGTGTTAGCCAACTATCCTGACTTGTGATAAAGCTCTATTGACCGTAGAAGGTATTTTTAAGAGGAACCTATTACTTTATAATTGTAAGATGTTAAGGTTTTTTTAAATAATAATGCATATTCAAATAATTTTATTTGTAGAACATAGGTAAACAAAAGAACAGACGTCAATATTAATAAAATGAGCGCTGTGTCTTACCGTCAATGGCGTTCAAATATTCTAATTATAATTTCTGAATAATTGCTAAAAAATAATAGGTTATAATAATAGTAGGTTTTCATATTTTTCATTATGTAGTTGTATAAATGTTGTTGTATGTTATGTCAATAATAATAAATGACCTATTTTGTTGAGCTATCGTGAAGGGTTTGAAAATAATGTCCTCATAAGGTGCTGGATCCAATCACGACACATTCGAAGAAGAGAGCACTTTACCTATACGCTTTACAACACCGAACTTGAAGGGAGAAATGCAATAATTGAATATTGTTGTTCATGCATACATGGGCGCAGGACACTGGGAGTATGCGCCCATATTATGACGATCATTTATATTACTTAGGTTGGATGAGAAATAATTCAGAACCTATAAACCATCCGGCACAATTCTTAAATAGTGTATTAAGAGTTACGGAAATTGAATAAAAGTTACGTAAAATATTTTATATGCGCCCGATCCAGTTCTAGATAATGGTAATATCACGCTGTATGGGGATCGACCTATCGTTTCTTACATGACTGTTGTTGCCAATAAGCCTGACATTGTGGTGACAGATCGATTGGAGCGTAGCGCAATGATTGTTGACATTACGGTCCCGCTGAGTTGCTGGTTGATCTGAGAAGGTTCTAGGTTGGCAGTTGGATCAAGGGCTTGACTCAAAAAAGCAGAACTTCTGGACACAGCACGTATTGTTATGAGGTTCCTCTCTCAAGAGTCCTAACAACCGGTAGCTCTAAACCTGTTCCCGAAGCTGGTGGGCTACTTTTTTATATTTTAATGTTTTTTTTATGTCGGTGTACTATTAGGCACATCTCTGCCTAACCCTTCTGGGATTACAGGCGTGGTGTTATGTTATGTTTAGTTTTTATATATAGTTTATAGATTCCTATATAATTATCCGAATATTTAAAAATGTAAACGATATCTGACATCATGAAAAAAAAAACAGTATCTATAGTTGTAACATAGTCTAACCTACTCTATCTTAGTCTACTCTATTCTATTTAACAATGCTAATGATCAAACAATCGAGTTATAATTCTCACTAGATCGATGTTCGGTGGTCGAATAAGTGAAAAAACCTCTGGTGCTCGATGATGAAACTCAATAATTGAAATCAAATCAAGATAGCCAAGTATTTCTCAATTTGTTAGTACATTCATTACAGAAATTACTGCCCCTGAACTAATTTTCTTAGCAATTTTTTTAATGTTAGACTGTAAGGATGGAGTTTGGAAGTATGCCATCTTTTTATACATATTTTTATCAATTTTTTGAGATACTTCTCGTTGCTGTAGGACGTGGGTTAATTTTGTATGAACCGTGCTCCTTCTTCTTTACTTTCCCATTTAATATTGGTTAGGAAACTAATATTAAAAATGCGAAAGTAAGTTTGTTTGTTTGTTACTTTTCACGCCTAAACCACTTCACGGATCATCCTGAAATTTTGCATGTACGTTGTCAGGCGTGCAGAAATGGACAAAGGGTACCTTTCATCCCGTAAAAAAGTACCGTTTCCGAGGAAAACTACAATAACGTTCTTATGATAATAGATGGCGCCACGTGTCTTTCGAATCATGATTGAATTTTATTATTATAGAAACTTTAGTAGTGTGACAGTTAATTGTCAAATTCTAAATTAACGCGAGCGAAGCCGCGGGCAAAAGCTAGTTGAATAATAAAAGATAAAAAATCGCTATTGTTACGAGGTAGCTGCTGCGATAACGTCACTGTGCTACGCCACTACTCTGCCGTAGCACATTAAATGCTACTACGCATCAATTTTAAAATCTTTGTTTCGGTTCATATGAAGAAAGAAAGAAACAAAAATATTATCTTTATATTTAAAATATATATTATATTTGTCGCAGGGACATGACGTGCATTCAAAAAAAAATTAACAATAATCATACAACGCATAACAAAATTATAAATACAACAGGACAGAAAAAAAACAAGTTTACAGCTTGCACGTCGTGACTGCGACAGGTTACCACTCAGTATGATGCTGTGCTATGGGGCGCCCACAGCACAGCGCTGGTTTTCAGTGGTCACTCGTGAAAAAATAAATATGCGTATTTTTAGTTTCGTTGTTTATTTAAAAATAACGGTATTTTCACGTCCGAACTAAAACGAACGAACATCCATTTTCCGAACCCACAAAATTAACAACTATTTCTATTCACCGAAATACAAAAAACATTTCTCAAAAATAATATTTCCATGTAGATTTACCGGTTCAGTCAGCATAACTTTTGCCTAATTTGGGGTGTTTCAGCAACACTAATCGTAGCGGTTCGGAGGCGGTCATTATGTCGGAGACAATAGAACAAGGGGGTTGGTCGCCATTCAGACGTAGTCGGTGTTGTCGCATGACAAATGGCCGTGTGTTTCTCTGCGGACATGACTGCTCAAACAATCGGCCCTACAACATTAGATGCGTTAGTACGTGTTGGATATTGTCCTGCTCTGCTCCTGCCTAACTCTATTTTGGCGACCGTATTTGTGTAGGTATGCGTTGCGGGACAAACGTTCGTTTATGGCTTGTTTAGTTATTGCTGAGGTTGAGGCTTTGGTTTTACAGGTTCATATCGAACTATGACCACGAAATATTTAAAAAAAGAAACAGAAAATACTTAACCTATATTTTTCTTGTTAAGTTTGACACTTACTTCATAATGACTTTTCACTAGCTCATCAAAGTTTTCAACAACGTGGATTCCGAAGTAAAATAAATTCTGAAAAAGAATTACAAAGATTTCCACTATAAAGGTTTTCTAGTTTAGACTCCTAAAATTAAAAAAAAAGTCTTGATTGGTCTCTTTCAAAGACTTTTGAAATTGGTATGGAAACCAGATATTCATATTTCCCAGCCTTTACAGCGATGTTAACGCATATAGCTTGGAAACGATGCAGCAAAATATTATTTGTGAAACGAGTATTTTTACTTTTAAAATCAACGTGCACCGCGCACCCGTGCTAGGCCCTCTGTAGTACCTGTGCCATTCATTGCAGCTTCAACTAATGTTTCATGTATATTTTGTCTGGTTGACGACGGTCTCCACCTTGGAAGGTGCGAGGAAACTGGCTACTGAACCAACACACATACACAGCTAGCGAACCAACAAGATCGAACCTCATCGTACTGCTGTTATCACACGTCTGTTAAGCGCGATGATTATTGCAATACATTTTTTACTGCCATTTCGGAGTTATCGTATATTTGTCCAGCAGGAGATATGATTGACCGTGCTCATAATGAAAAACATACGATAAATAAAAACCAAGTAGGTACAGGCGCAGGTAAGCAAAGTTTCCGATCTGTTTGAATTTCGAATATAACAGGCGCGGCGCATGCGGTCACGCGCGTGGCAACTGACGTCACAAGTCACAATACGCTTCCCGCACACTCGACAATTTCACCGCGGCGGGCGTCAACTCGGACGTTTCCGACGTCCGCTTCCGACGTCTGTTCCGTCCGTTATTATTTTTATTACCCTACATAGCTTGTGCACTCACAACATGGTTACAGCATAATTATAATTTTCGGGTGCGTCGTGAAAATGAATGGTTTCGATAAAACAATGATTGTGCAAATCACATGAGGCCAGTCTACATCTGACGTCAATAAACAATGTAGTGCATCTCATCTTTTTACGCGCTTGAATGTCGCGCATTGTCAGGAGAGCGCTTTTGGTAAACATCTTTGAAACTTGTATTGAAAAAATAAGATGCCGTTAGTATTTAAATCTATTATCAGAGGCAATAATTCTGGCAAAAAATATGTGCCATACAAAAAGTAAATAAAAGTCGTAACTTCGCCACGTACAACACTGAGGTACTATTTTCGGTACTTGAGTAATTTGTTGAATTCCAATTTGTTTCGAAACTTCTCGGCGGCCCGCTACTCTCTGCTACAAAACTTCGGACGGACGGCATATTTTTTTTAATTTTCGGAAGAAACTCCACAACTTTTCATATTTTTAAAGTTTGCGAGTTCGTAAGTTGAATATTAAATGTTTCGTTTCGTTTCTTTTCACTAGATTTCATTCCTATTTTTTTACAATATTTCAATTTGTGTAGAAGTTATCAAAGAAAGATCTTTAGACATTTTTAAATGCAATACGAATTTTCATGTTCAACCATTTCATCTTTTATTGTATAAATGTCATTCAAAACATAAAATGCTTATGTCTGTCGATTCTGTCCACATAAATAAGATTGCAATACGAGAAAAGATATTATCAATATCTTTTCTTTCTATCTTTTCTTTTTTACAATTAAATAGCATTTTAACATAAATGTTCAACAAGTATCTAAGCGAGTCAGATAAAAAATACTGTAAACATTCTTGATTTATAGAACAAACGTAAAACAATCTTGAGTCGGTAGATTATTCTTATTTAATTTGTTTGTGAGGCGGCTTAAAACTGGAGCAGGTAGGTACTTATGTTGAAATCTGTCCAGTATCTCTACTCTTGTTTTTACTACTTTCCATTTCATAATACAACGTAAAAGCTTTTACAATAACGAGAAGAATAATTGCATTCTGTTTTATCATACTGTATCTCGACTAATTGTTTTAAGTATCTGCATACAGATTGTTATTATTAATTTGAGGGAATCATTTAATGATTATTGTTAGTAATAATTCGATGGAACTAATTATTTTTGTTTTTAATTGTTATTATTGATTTGATCGAATTATTTATTGATTGTTAATGATTATTGTTAGTTATTGTAAATTTGATTGAATTATTTATTTATTGATTTTTGTTATTATTAATCTGTTGGAATTTGTTAACGATTATTGTTATTAGTAATTTGATGGAATTAATTATTGATTATTGTTATTTTTATTAGTTATTATTGATTTGATTGAATTATTTATTGCTGATGATAATTGTTAACTAGTGTTTATTTTTATTAATTATTAATGTTACTTGTATGGAATTAAATAAAGCTTATTCATACATTCATTCATACAGATTGCATTCGCACCGAGATATCACATTCACGACTGTCTGCAAAATAAATGGCATTCAATTTTCGCGTAAACATGTTTCTGTCGTTTGATATCTTGGTAAAGGGTTTGCACAGGAATCTCAAAACAAAAAAGCCTTTGAAAGCTAAAGATATTATGATAAGGCGTTAACCTTTTCACAGGCGGAGCATTTTCACGATAAAAACAAAGTGTTATTTTTATTGATGAATGAAAAACGGGATTGCGTATTTTGCACTTTTTTTCCTTTTTGTCACTCGAAATTTTGTCGAGTAAGTTTTAATGTGCAGCTAAGAAATTGAATTTACAAATCTCTGTTAGGTCCAATTTTGCAATCATCGATCTTATTATTTTTAACCGACTTTTTAAAAGAAGATGGTTCTCAATTCGGCTGCCACTTGCGCGGTGGTCCATTCCATTCCAGTCACATTGCTTTGGTAGTTTATGAGTTATCTTCTATAATACATTATTTTTCTTCTACGTCTACGTGGATAATCTGCTAGTAGTTCGATTATACTCGACTAGAATTTGTGTGAGATACCATCATACCACAACTAAAAAGGTATAAAAAACTTTTTGCAAAAAAAATAAAAACCGACTTCCAAAAAAAACACTAAAAAAGTGGAAATAATGTTACTTCTGGAAGTCGGTAGCAAAAAAGCCAATGAAACAAACAAAAGTTACCGACTTCCGGAAGTAAAGATATTTTCCACTTTTTTTTTTTTTTATTAGTTAAACATCCGAGATTGTTATTGTGTAGGAGCAACAAGCGACTTGATTTCCCACCTCACTAAATCTGAACAAAAACTATCAGACTCCACCTCAGTTAAAAATAACCTAAGTTATTAACTCCACAAATAAAACAGAAGCCAGTATCATAAAAACACCACAAAGCCTTACACCGTCGCCGCGTCGTCGCGTGAATAGTTCCCAAATATATTCGGTAACCACGTGTTATCACGTCGGTGACAAATGTTTACGTTGGTTTAAAGTGTACGGTATTTCAAAAAATCCTTTATAATCTCTGATTTACGCACCCGGCCGGCTGACTGCGGTCGGACAATAAAAAGCAATTTATTTTTTCCACCAGCACTTTTTTCATTAGTAAACAAGAATGACGTGTAAAACAAGCGCTCACTGTGACGAGGGTCCCCGTAAATAACCGAAGGGAAGTAATTATCTGCCTGTGTGCTATGTAGATACGCTTTTTTTTAAAAAAAATGTGTATGACTGTGTCTATTGGCTTTGAGAAAAGAGATAAAATGATATGAGAGTTAATTACTTTTCTTTTTGAAAAATCCTTTCAAAGGCGGTCCTTGACTAAAATTGCTATGAAATGATGTTCTATGTTCACCGGTCAATGTGGCGACACTTGGGGGAGGCCTATGACCAGCAGTGGACGTCTTTCGGCTGAAATGATGATGATGATGTTCTATGAATGTTTGTTTTTGCATCGGATTGTTTTCGGCATATTTTTGTGATATCATAATAATTAGTGCCTCGTTGATCTAGTGGTCGCAAGCGCGACTGCTAAGGAAGAGGTCCTGGGTTCGATTCCCGGTCGGGCAAAATGTTATTGAGTTTTCTCATCAGGAATTTCTCAGTAGCAGCCACGGACCCTGGATTTGTGCCCAATTGATAGCAAAAGGCTCACCCCCTATTACATGGGGCTTTAACATGACTACCGAAATGTGGGTGTACTTTTAGGTACACCTCTGTATCAGGCGTGATGTTATGTTAGTACCTACATATTCATTAAACACAGGTACCATTAAAACCAGCGGATCAAGAGCGGCATATATAAACACAAGCAAAATCATTTCTTAATACAATTTTATAAGGTCTACCAGCAACAGCAACAACATTCTTCGAAAAAAAAGTTCCAAAAATACTTGACATTTAAGTCCACCACTCCGTTAATCTTTAGTACAAGAAATACGTTAGCTAAAGTTTCTAATTTGAAAACGTCTGATGTAAAAAGATGTGTCAAGATACGGGCCTTCTCTATCCTGCATACAACAAAAAAAAACATTTACTCAAGGAATATTTAACTGGAATTCGAAATGGCTTTTGTTTTCTGTTGGGAAATCATCAAATGACCCCTGGAGCGGAAGGTAGTGTCAGACTTGTACTGACTAAAACCCATCCATGTTCCTTCTTTGCCCTTTGTGTTCCAGGGCCACGGTATCTCTTTCTTTCGAACAGTCCCGAAATCGCTTCACTTTGTGTTCATTTTTGTCTTTCATCAGCATCTACAAAATGAATCAAAGTAGTGAACGTTCACTTAAAAGAAGCATCTGATAACGATTTTCGATAACCCTAAAAGTACCTCGATTAAATGCTCATGGAGTAATTATACCCTTTTTTTCGGGAAAACCTTCCAGAGGCGCCTGGTCTTTCTATTATGAGACCTAGGAGCGTGAGGTTTTTACCTAACTAAAACCAAACCGGTAGGTGGTCACAAGCCACTGGGGTCGTTTTAGTGAGGTAAAAATCTCACACACCCCGGTCCGAGCATGGGAGGAGGCCCCGTTTCCTCTTAAAAGACCTGCCCGGCGCCCCCTCTGTGCAACGCCTGTTAGGGCCCATCCCTGAGGTCCCTGAGGAGAATATAGAGAATTGTTCCCTGAGCCTCGTTTAAATGCAAGTCAAGGCTATGGAAGGCAGCGCTCTCACAATCCCGCTCGGTGGCCTCCTTCTGGACCATCACGGTCTCACAGAACGAGGTCACCAGATTAATTATAACCTAACACCATACAAATGCAAAAAACATATCATATCCCATAAATATATACGCAAGGGACTAATATATCGTATTCAGTTCCTTATATTATTCCAACAAAATAATAAGAAAAGGAGAGTACATAAGGTGAATTAAAGCCTTATTGTTCTAATAACCAGGAAGCGTGCAGGGTATGATTATGGATCCGTTTATTATGCTGTGCAAAACGGTATTATGCTTCCATATAAGAAGTTCTCTTATGGTGCAGACTGGAGTTGGATATGTGCCCGACGGAAACTTCATATTATGTGATACACTAATTTAACTTTCCTACAGTTTTATATTAGAACTAGCTGTACGGCGTTGCAATGCAGCTTTTTCTACCTACCTACTACCTACCTACTACCTGCCTACTACCTACCTACTACCTACCTACTACCTGCCTACTACCTACCTACTACCTACCTACTACCTACCTACTACGAGTGACGTACTACGTGGCATTCCACGTAGGACGTCACTATGACGCTGAATACCATTGTATTCAGCTACATCAAGTTAGACTGGAAGCCGACCCCAACTTAGTTGGGAAAAAGGAAGGCAGATGATGATGTCTAATAGTAGGACTCCTTTTTCCAGCCAATTTGTGAACCGGGACGCAATACAGCAAAACGTAGCTAGGTAGGTTAAGTTGATCTGGTATTAAAATGGTTTGTTGTTCTTTGTGTAAATTGTCTTACCGTAGCCGTAAGGTTGAAAGTCCCTTGCATATAGCAATACGACATCAGCCTAGACAAAATATCAGCGAAAACAATGATGGACAAGTAAACTGCCGAAAAGTTCATGTCAATCCTGATGACGGTCGTTGTAGAAAAACGAAAGGCATTGAAAACTATTTCCACTTGTGACATAAAAACGAAAATGAGGGGCTAGCCCTCTTCAGGGTCTTTTTATCTGCGTGACAGTTGGATACATAGTTTCATTCTTAGTAAAGTTTCAACATAAATCGGACCGTCATAGTAAATTGTTGACGGTTGGAAAAAGCATAAAATAAGAACCAAAGAAAAAAACCAAACCCGGTAAATTCCGGGTCCCGGTTTTTGGTAAATATCCCGTTTCTAGTGTTAATGATAGCATAAAATACACAAAATATCAATATAATTTGTGAGAATTACTATCATCAGCTTCACTGTCATTGCTGGACATAGGCCTCTCCAAAAGTACGCCATTCAACTCGATTGTCGGCAACTTTCGTGTCTTTTCGCTACTAGTCATCCTAAGTTACTATCGATGTGAATAAACCAGTTTTCTGTGCAGCGTCATACAAAGCCTGGTGCAAGCGAACCACTTGAAGACCAGCACGCGATAGCGCATAATACTTCGCCATACATAAGCACAGCACGTGCGTGTTAAAGCATCAGTATTGCAAGTAATGCACTCTATTATTTATTAACATAACATCACGCCTGTAATCCTCAAACGGTTTGGCAGGTTTTGTAGCTGTACCCTATCTAGAACACCCACATTTCGCCAGTTATGTTTGAGTCCTATGTGTTCGTGGATGCGAGCCTATTGCCATCAACCGGGCACAAATCCAGACTTCGTGGCTAGAGATACCGTGGCCCTGGAACACAAAGGGCAAAGAAGGAACATGGATGGGTTTTAGTCAGTACAAGTCTGACACTCCCTTCCGCTCCGCCCAGAGGGTGGGGGGGTCATTTGATGATTTCCCAACCGAAAAAAAAAAAAAGTAGACTTCGTGACTGCCACTGAGAAATTCAGGATAAAACAACGCTTTGCCCGACCATAGAATCGAACCTGGAACCTGCGAAATCAGTCGCACTTGCGACTACTAGCCCAACGAAGCTGTCAAAGTACTATAAATGTGATTAAAACGGTTTTCTTAGCAGCTTCAAACAAAGTCGTCACCACGTCTATTACTTGAAGACCAATACGCGATAGTGCATAATAATTACCCATTCCTAAGCACAGCACCTGCGAGTTGAAGCATCAGTATTGCAAGTAATGCACTCTATTATTTATAAGTACTGTAATCAAATATCCCAGAACACCCAGAGCCCCGTGAAGTGACGATAATTGATCGCTAACTGCTTGCGTGATTACGTGAATAATAACTTATTGTCTTGACTTCACTTGCCTTGGGTTAGTCGCTCCTGACTCACACAATTTGGGTAAGTGACATACGTACAATAAGTTATAATGGTTTCTAAATCATTGATTAATTATTCAGACGACTTCAATTCCATTAGACGAGGTCGTTGTTCTAGGCATTTAAGAGCATTTAAGAGCATTTCATACAAACTTTCAAGAGATTTTTTGTCGAAATGACTGAACCGATTTTAATGATACTTCGTACGTATAAGCAGGATACATTTCTTTTCGAAAAATACTGTTTCCAAATGCAACCGCAAGTTTGAGTATATAAATTGCATCAAACCATTCGACTAGTTGGACGGATCCGAAACAGCCGGTTTGGCATAACATGAACACTCGTATGCGGTTATCGGTTATTGACTAAACATCCTGGCATGCTGACAATACGACTAAACCGTTTGGATAAAAAATCTGAGCACTTAAACTCACAACGCCAGTATTGTTCAAAGAAAAAATATGGGTTCTTGGTATGCATTTCCGCAGAAAACCGTCGCATTTGAGCCCGTAATAACACCTGTAGAGTAACAATCTACGAAAAATCGTACCGTTTTCTGCACACAATATTCTCGGGGGTATTATATGTGCAAACACAAAAAGAAGGCCCATTTCGTGCCTTCGCTGGGCTGCAATATCGGCGTACATATGTTCCATCCCTCACCTCGGACACATGGGAGTTCCGAACCATTACATCACGTAGGACACTCATTTATCATTCCAGAAATATCTAAGGGACGTCCCGGCGACGACGTGCGGGGGCTATACGTGGCATCTTCATTAATAGCACGCCGCAGGTAGGGCGCGCGACGCGGTCCGTGGCGCGGGGGAGGGGCAAACTGTGTACATACTCCGCTAATTGAAATCATGGTAATGTGTTTACCTGAATGTAGGCAGATGATGGAGTGATGTGACGTTACCATATCACCCTATAAAATACATTATAATATCAAAATTCAAATTTTCTTGATAGTCGATCAAAACGGTTGAGAAATTCCATATTTAAAGTACTTGTATGAGTTTTATTTTATTATAAAAACTCCAATGTGATTTTTGGATAACAATTCTGTGTTTTCACAGATGACTTGTGTATATATTGCCAGTGGGCACAAAAACTTCAGAGGGTAAAAACAGGTTCAAAATAAAGATAAAAGTCAATTGTTTGGTGTGTTTACCTTTCTGATGTATTCTCATATTATTGTAGGGCAAAATAAATATAACGTGAATATGTACCACAGAGCACGGATGGTCGCATCGGCGGCTGCTGATATAGGTGGCACTGTCAACAGTTTCCTTGCAAATAAAACGTGCCACTAGCCTAGCCTTTTCCCAACTATGTTGGGGTCGGCTTCCACTCCAACCGGATGCAGCTGAATACCAGTATGTTACATGTAGTCACTGCCTATCTGACCTCCACAACCCACTGGGTAATACGACACCCGTTGGTAAGGCTGGTTGTCAGACTTTCGGGCCACTGCCTCCCTGTAACGACTGTCAAAGATCTATAAATGACAGCCGAGACGGCTTAACGTGCTTTCCGAGGCACGGAAGAATCTCAGTATGTAATGCGTGGTCAAATATCCACAGAACAACCTAGGCAAGCACGGCTTAACCTGAAGATTGATCCGAGCGACTGTTATTAATTAGCAACGAGCTTCTCTCAAAACCACGGTTACAATATAACGCAAATGACATACTTAATTATATAAGGTCTATCTTTTCATACACGAAATATTTTAAGGGTAACTTCTATAAGTAGTAAAGAGGCCATAGTAACGAAAAAAAAAATGATCAGAGTGTTTTTTTTACGAAATTATCAATTCAAAAATTTTTTGCATAAAACCTTTACTCCCATATCCTAACAATGACAGTAAGTAAATACGACGTAGTAAACTAGCGTAATGATTGTTAAAAAATAAGGAGCTAGTATTTATTTTGTGGGTCAAGTAATTTTAAATTATTTATTTTATAAAATTTATTTATTTATTTATTTATTTATTTATTTACAATTACCCTTACAACCATCATAACAGGATTAACCTAATGCGATGGTGTGGTATTTATATATTTACAATATTAAATTTACCTACTAATACACTACTAATATACTCAAAAAAAAACAAATCCCTTGAAATGGCTTCGCTATAGCCGTTAGATGATTCCCTGAAAATATTTCGTGTATGAATAGTTAGACCTTATAGATACTAGGCTTTGAATGAACAATAAGGAGTTTGGTGAAACAGCTGTCTCTAGACGCTGCGGGCGATTATATGTTCTATGAAAATTGTTTGTACTGTAGTTGACAGCTCTGCGTGCATTTGACCGATGAAAATAAATACTGAGAAAAAAAAGGGCGAGCTGTAACAAGCGTTGTCGGGTCACATGGATGTCTTTTTATATCTTTCGCTGTTTAAGTGTTTTATTCTCATTGACAAATTATATTCATGAGTCATTTAACATAACATAACATCACGCCTGTAATCCCTAAAGGGTAAGGGAGTGGTGTACCTAATAGTACACCCATATTTCGCCAGTTATGTTTTAAATCCCATGCAATAGGGGCGAGCCTATTACCATCAACCGTACACAAATCCAGGCTAAGTGGCTGCTACTGAGAAATATTTGGTGGAAAAACCCAAAATATATATATATATTTTCATTTATCTAAATTTTGATATATATTTATAGTATTTGATATATATTTATAGTATTTTATATATACTTATAGCTAATCTTAGTATAAATTATAACTATTTTCAGATACACCTACCACTGTTTGTCTCTGCATCACCCAAAGGTTGACTGGTAGAAAATGCCTATGGCATTAAGTCCGCCATTGTACTTTTGTGCTTGAAGTGTAAATAAATAAATAAATAAATAAAAACACTTTGCCCGACCCGAGATTCGAACCCAGGACCTCATGCTCAGCAGTCGCGTTTGCGATCACTCGACGAATGAGGGAGATCATTTAATATATTTCAATAAGTGCCTGTCTTCAATCATTGTCATTTTACAAATTGTCGATTTCATTAATCCCTGTTCGTAATACATCAGTTAAGTCAGAACTATACCTTCCACGCAAACTAAAGAAGAAACACAACGTAATAAATAAACAAAGACATAATAAACCTACCGCTGAGCAGAATTTATTTTTTGTTTCTCTACCCGCAGGAGATAAAAAAAATATTTGTCTCCCAAGTCGGTAATTTATCACGTAGGCTTATCAAAGCGTTGAATAAGCGTCATGGATGTGACAACAATAGACCAGCCTGCTGTTGCGTCAAACACCAGATCCACCACAAAGGTGAAAATTAGTAGACGTCGCTTACAGTGCCCGCTTTATGATCTGTTTGAATCTATGCCTCTAATGGCATACCAACCTCTTGTATCGGGCCTGGGTTTGAATTTCGAATGGTTTATTATCAATGGGAAAGCCACAGCTTTGTGTGTCGCCTCTCTTTTAAAACACTGTCATTATTCTTCTACTTTAATATTGAATTTCAGAAGAAATATTGTCTGTTTTTCTTAAGTCTTTCAGTGATAGCAATCAAGCACTCACAATAAATGAATCCAGCCTCTGTAAACTCACAAAACCATCAACAAGACTCGAAGGTTTTGTTTAAACTTGTTCAATGAATCAAAACGCCCCTCCATCAATCTTTGAAAGTCTAACTGAAATTAAACTTTGAACTTTAATCACGTAACAATATTCTGTGATCAAAAGTCTACTAATGAAATGCAAACGCCCGTTTCTGCCTCGAGTATCAGAAACGTGACTTGCATTTCAGCCAACTGACGTCTCAAAAGCCGATAACGCGACGACCGTTCCGAAAAAAGTATCCAATCCAGTCGTGCGAGGCAAGAATAATTGAATTAAAACAAAAGAGGAACAAGCGAGCCGCATTTATTTAACACTTCGAAGTGAATCCAGTGGCAAATACAAGTGTAGCAAACGGTTCGCGACAAAAACGGGACACAACAAGAGCTTTAGTTAATGTGAATCATATTTCATTTCGCAGGAGGACGGGATTTCCGAGACCTCCCAACACCGAGACATTATATTTTCCATTGTAGGTCTACCTACACTGCATTAAAACGAATGATGTTAATGAAGATATTTTAAATGAAACGTTATTTACGCTCCATGTAATGTAATTTAGCGACGTCGTTCAAATGTTTCACGTAGGTTTTTTTGCGTCGGTTTGTTCGTCTCGCATTGATCACGTTTCAGTGCTCACGTTTTTCTATTGAGATCATGCCACGATGAGCATTAAGTTCGATAAATGCATATTCAATGGTCTCTCAACGAGCGATCCTTCGCCTAACAATGACGCCATAGACAAATGATGTTTTTTCAATAGGTATGTAAAATTCGAGGCCCACAGAAGTGTTCTACGTTTTGCCTTTCTTTGTTTGTTCAAAGGGAATAATCTTGAGAAAAATTTAGATTATTTCACAAATGAAATTGCTTGTACAAGTTTAAATTACAGCAATTCTTTCAATTGAAAACATTTATAAAAGTAAGCGAACGCAACACGGGCAGCTGTATAATAGGCTCTTGGTAAGAAAAGTAATGTGAATAAGTTTTTCGCACCTGCTCACTCTTGATGCCTTTTTTAGTGTTCCTTAGTGAAATGGCGAGAGCGACTTCAAGATATCAATCATTTTCACAAATAAATTTATATTATAACATATTCTTTATCACCTTGATTAAAACTTTCAGTATTTCGAGTTTATTATCTACTAAATTCAGCCATGATAATTCGGTGCAAATATTTTTGAATACACACAGCCCGCTTGTTGTCTGCCTTTCAAAATGTTTTATTATAAATATTTCCCTTCGGGCCTAAATCTACATAAATTAAAGCGAGAATAACCATGTATAATCCAGCTACTTACTTAGTGATCTTCGAAATTAACTGTCAGTCACTTGAGTACATGTGGCGCATTTAAAATATACAGGGTGACAAAGAGAATTCAAAATGTAGCCAAAAGGTGTTTGGAAACTATTCCATTAAACAACCTTTTTTGGGTTCTCAAATAAAAAAGACCCTTATGATTAGTAAAGGTTAAAAAAAACTACAATTATACCCACAGTTTATTTTTCAAGATATAAAGAAAGGATTACCATGGCTGCTATAGTTACAAACTATTACACACAACCTCCAAATGTTTTACTTGAAAAGTCCTTTTTTTATATTTCTCCTTAAAGTCGAACTCAAATGTTTCCATTGACCACGTTTCTCCAGTTACCATAGTTTCTATACTCGCCCTCGCGGTCTCGCTTAAAAAGCCATCCTATGAATTTTGGCAATTACTAAATGGCTAGAACTAAAGAACATAAAAGAGTTGGTACTAATATCACAATCATAAAGTCGTCGTAAGTGCTCCACAAGTTACGGCTGCTCCTAGCTCTGCCATAACACACGTTAAATTATGGAAATAAAATTGTATTAAATGCGCTATTCTTATACCGCAATAAAAATGCTAGGTAAGGATTCATTTTTATTACTTTTTCACTATCGTTTCTTTGGTGTATGGAATAGAGTAAGTATGGAAATTCTCACATGTTTATTATATGAATATGTTCGTAATGGGGCTGGTTTCTTGGAAATTAATATACCAACTACATTGGCTAATATCTTCACGTGTTGCTCTCAGATATTAAAATATTTGTATTTATACTCATGATACGCTTACAGCACGAAAACCTTTGTAGAATCATACCGCATGGTAGGAAGAGGGTTTTCACAAATTTTAGAAATGCTCCTAATTTTACAACAGGAAAATACCACAATTACTAAGTACTTAAGTATTTAGTACGAATTCTAATGTTTCAGTTAGGTATTACGTAATACGGACGAGTATCCGAAATGTTTTTAGCACTGGAATAGTAGTGGGTACTTAACAGCAGCCGACTGTGAAGGCAGGTGAGTGACCTCGCGGCCAGTAATGGAGTTGTAAGGCGGCGAATAACCGGAATAATTCGCATTGTTCTCGCCGCATACATGTAGCCAGTAATGTCGCTCCCGAGCGAGCGGTGATTTTCCTTTTTTTCCGTAATAGTCCGTTATTTGGAAACTTCAACTTCACAATATGGACACACAAATCACTGCCACAACAAATCGTGTTCGGCAGAGGCGAAATCGTTTTGCGTGTGACGTTAATGGGATGGGAGCTATTCTTCACTTCACGACTTTATTGGACGATATATCAGCAGGAGTGTTCGACATCCAACCGGCGACAAAACACATTATGATCTTTGCATTTACTCGAGTATTGCCAATTTTACTGTTTGTTCTAGAGTTCTGAGAACTCCAAATTAGCCTCGGTGGAGCTCGCCAAACATTGGAACCACCACGCGGCTGCATAAACAACCATTAAGAATAAGACCTACCTATGTTACATTAGTACTTATAATTAAATTGTGTACAATCTTGCAAACATAAATTGTCCTTGCATTTGAACTTTGCTCAACAGATTTCAAAGTTGCTGGGTGTTAGCTAAGTCATTTATCAAGCTTACATCACTGTATCTATCCATCACTTAATAAATTTAACTTTATAGCCACGGTACTAAGTTAGTGTTACTGTAAGCCTGCGTCGTCCCACTGCTGGACAAAGGGCTGTCCCCAAGACTTACAGTTCTATTAATCCAGGGCTAATGTGGACCACTCGACGTTGGTTTTCTCCAGCTCATCTGGCCATCTTCTACGAGGTATACTGCGACGCTGTCTAAGTAAGAACAGTCAGGCATCAAGTTAGCACAAACTGTCAAATTTTCTCGTTCGATTTTGAACTTAACCTTGATGTGCTGGGGACTGTACATACATAGAAATAAATGAAACCAAACAGTTAATGCGTTGGGAGTTAGAAGGACTCAATATTACAAAAATAACCGTTGAATATTCCTTAACCATTTTCTTAGATGCAGAAGAAGTGACTCAACAAATTCCAAGCAATACACTAAACACTTCGATTGTTCACGATCTGTTAAGAACAGAACGATAGCAATTTCCTTTGTTCGCCTATAATCAAAGCTTTGGCTTAAGTGACGCAGTTTGTCGTTACAACAGACAGCTATCATAAATTGTGATTACACCTGTTTTTAGCACTTCTTAAGTGAGATTGTTTCTGCTATTTAAGAGCCTACATTGCAGTCATCAAATAAACCTTTTATTCTGAACACAAATGGTGTCTTTTTCTGTATTTCAGAATCTATCTTGCCACAGTGTGCCTCTTAGCAAAAGCTTCTTCTTATTACTTCCATTGTTTACTCTTTCCGCTGTAAGCAGCTCATCATTCAAAGACCTTCTGTTTTTTTACCATCTCTTCATCAAAATCAAAATATTTTATTTCACATAGGCATCGATGGGCACTTATAAAACGTCGACAAAAATGTGCACGGTTCGGGTTGGTCGTTTCCTATGGAGAAGAACCGGCAAGAAACTCCATGGTTACTCTTTTCAAATCATTTGGTATTACAATATTATTATGGATACAGCATTTGTACTTAAGTATGGGGGGACAGCGTAGGCCCGACAATAAGTCGTTGCTTACTACACAAAAAATGTAGAACAAAATAAAAAGTTAACAAGCAGCTGGGAATCTACAAATCTTGGTTACCTACCTACAGTAACAACCTTATTTTAATACAGTTTTAAAATATTAATCAAACTATACATGGAAAAACCTAGCATATTTGTTACGACCACCGTCCACGGCTCCGCTTCCAATAAAAGTGTAGATAACTGAATAAAAAGCATCCTATATGCGGATTTGGTACAGAATAGCCAGAACACAATTCAGTACTAAATTTCATGCAGATTTCATTCAAATCCGTTCAACAGATACGGTCCAATTGAGTAACAAACATACATTGCAAACTAGTGGGATAATAATATTAGAGGGTATGTAATTGTATTTCCAGTGCAGTGACAGAAAGTCTGGAGTTGATTTCACAGTACATTTGAGATAGAATTCCCCAAAAGGCATTTGATATTTGCATATTAGAGACCCATGTAACCACACGGGCTTGGCTTTAGCAAAGGACCGGATTCGGCTCTTACGCAGGCTTTAGCTATGCCTTCAGGTGTTCAAACTTGGTTAGGTTAACTGCTGTAATCAGAATCACGTAGTTAGAAAGCAGGAGAAAGGTTACTTGACTTCCTGCGCTCTTAGTACCACTTAATCAGTATCACTACGAATTTTTAAAGATTACTAGATAAGTAGTTGCCAAAACTGACTAGTTAGTAGTAGTGACCGCCTCGTTGGTCTAGTAGTCGCAAGCGCGACTGCTGAGCATGAGGTCCTGGGTTCGACTCCCGGGTCCGGCAAAGTGTTATTGGGTTTTTCTATTAGGAATTTCTCAGTAGCAGGCACAGAGTCTGGAATTGTGCACGGTTGATGACAATAGGCTCGCCCCCTATTACATGGGACTTAAACATAACTGGCGAAATGTGGGTGTATTATTAGGCACACGTCTGCTTAACCCTTCGGGGATTACTGGCGTGATGTTATGTTATGTAGTTACCAAAATTCAAAGACGTGGTGGAATATGACCCAATCCCTGTTACAAAGAAGCGGCATGAGTCCGAGCAGATATAGGCTGTTTATGAGTAAGCTTATAGTTATATTGAGAACTCATTAGATACAGGTAGGTAGGTCAAGTGTTGCACAGAGGAGAGTTGCCTAGTTCAGGGGGTAGGGTCAAAACTGAGAACCTCGTTATAACCACCACAAAAAACAATTGTAATCATTTTCATGTACCTACTACATTGTAATTTTTTATGGTGAGAATTAAACATGTTTTTTAGAGGGTGCTCCGAACAGTTCTTTTAAGTGGAAACGGTGTCCCCTCTCATGTGCGGGTGGTGACCACCGGGTTGGTTTTAGTGAGGTCGAAATCCCATATTTCCCATTCTTACCCCCAAAGATCGGTCGCCATTTGAAGTTGTCAACCTAAAAGCTCGCACTTACTTATTGTTTCATCAAGTTTTCACGACTTCTTGCTCACCGGTTCCAACGTCGAACCATTCGGCTATCGCCGCATAATAAATGATTCGGTGCATTCTCGTTCCGCATCGGTAATAACCACCACAAATACCTTCACGGAATGCAATGCCAGTACGGAGAATTTAATTTCAATGAAACTTTAATTAAATGAATCCGTTTTATGATTTCACCGAAAAGCCTAGTGATCGCATTACAGTCGCTTTTGTTCCTGAAATTATTTTGCTGCCCCATAATAAATAAATTAGCGTTCATTGTCAACATAATGCACTTTGTTTCATATAAAGACAAAAATATCATACCTGGAGGGTGTAAAAAGACCCTTAACGAAGCCGAAAGGTACTTGTTCTCCCCGTCTTTGTGATAATTTTTTTGTTCTGGACCATACCTGGGAACCTTCTAGTTACGGAGATATTGGAGGTCAAAGTTCCAACTTTTTCGCAATATTTTTTTTTTAAATACTACTTTTTAAGGTTTTAACTTTACTTTAATTACCTCCATGACCCGTTTACTACTTAAAGCATCCATCAGCACCAAGTTTTGAGTGCTTTACATTGAGTATTACCATAAAACGTGATTTTTTACTCCAAAAAAAAAGTCGTTTCCCAGCAATTATTTTTGCGTAGGGTGACTTGATGTACATAATGCTTAGTTGACGGCTTCGTGAGGGTCCGTTTACACCCAGTATAATTTTAACTTTAAAGAATATCAATGAATTCCCAGAAAAAGCATTACCAAAAATTGCTGTTTAAAATTAAATTCATTTAAAGCGGTTTAAGGCTACGTAAATATAAAATTGATTTATTTTCATGTGAAATGTATTGAGTAGTGAAGACAAAATTTTCAATAGTTCAAAAAGCAATCGTAAAAGCTGATACCCACAGCAGTTTTTTCAATTCGACCCATTTTATGGTATTAATTAGCTGTGCAGCTAGTAGTAGATAGCAGAATATAAAAAAAAAAAACAAAAAATTGCAATTTGCAAATTGTAATTTGTTTTTTCGTAATGGATTCATGTTGTAATCCAGGCATGATTTATTTTACCGCAATAAAGTTAAACAATCAGTAGAAACTAAAACATGTGCCTTTAGCGGAATAAACATAGAATCACAGTATTCTTAGCGCCTTAGTATAAATATCAGATATTTCATTTATATTTTTCTAAAGATGACTGGTAATGCGATTGAAACCCAGGGCTGCCAGATTGTATAATTGGATACAAAAACTGTATAATTTGGTTACTGATTGAATCCTCTTTGTATCCTGGACCCTTTTTTTTTTTTTGTCGGATGGGTAATCATCAAATGACCCCCCCCCCCCCCACCACTCTGGGCGGAGCGGAAGGGAGTGTCAGACTTGTACTGACTAAAACCCATCCATGTTCCTTCTTTGCCACGGTATCACTTTCGAACAGTCCCGCAGCCCTGGCAGGCATCGGCCCTTGCAGACCCCTACATCGTTGCTGACATCTCTTTGAGGCGCGCGTGGAACACGAACGCGCCGTCGACACGGCCTGTCGTCAAAAGACGGCCGGACGGCGAGCTAGCCCATAGCTCGCCGTCCACAGGCCCGCGCCTACGGTGGCCGGGAACCACCACGTGACCCCCGACGCCCAGAGCGGCTCCCGCGGCGGCTGGGACGTGAGGTTCTTTCCCTCTCACGTCCCGCCACCTCCTTCACTAGCATGACTGCTTCGCAGAAGGAGGTGACGGCTTCCCATTCCCTCTCGCTCCGGACCATGGCTTGAATCAGGGCCGGACGCGAGAGATCGCCGCCGCCGATCGCCGCTACGAGGACACGACGGTGCTCCGCCCAAGCGGGGCAGACCTCCACGGTATGTTCCACCGTGTCTTCCGGACGATCCTCACAATGGAAACACCCGGGCGTTTCCTCTCGCCCGATCCGGTACAGGAACCTCCCGAAACAACCGTGTCCGGTGAGGACCAGCGTCAGGCGGTAGGTGAGGGCGCCGTGGCGCCTCTCTAGCCACTCCTCAAAGAGGGGACTTATCGCCACTATGGTGGCGTGCCCTGCACGGGGTTGCGACAGTCGCTCTCTCCATGTCGCCATGAGATTACGCCGGAGCGAGGTCTGTCCGCTGAGCGGCAATTTGCCGCGGCAGC
The DNA here is from genome assembly GCA_963082995.1 of Noctua comes. NCBI lineage: Eukaryota > Metazoa > Arthropoda > Insecta > Lepidoptera > Noctuidae > Noctua > Noctua comes. Next base: position 7,647,301 of record OY720280.1, on the reverse strand, counting down.
GGAGTTTCCAACCAACTTAGTGCCTCCGCGCGCCATTCGTGCAGGCGCGCGAGGACTATCACCTCCAGATCCCATGGCGATATTTTGGACCCTCATGTATAATTGGATACGGAAAGTCTAAATTCTATTATCTGTGTGTGTATTCTATGGTGATATTTTTTGAGTTGGTATATGGATGCACGTTAAGCCTGTGTACCATAATAAATAAAAAAAATAACGTAGGTAAGTTCACGTGATTAATCATTATAGTGTATGTAAAAAAAAATTGAGCACTATTTGTATCCTGACATTCAATTTTGTATAATTTCAGAAACATTGCCGAATAATTTAAAAATATCTACTGGCAGCCCTGTTGAAACCTTTAAAAGTACGAATTATCAAAACCAAATCAATCACTGTCACCTATCTCGTCTTCATCTTCTTCATCGAGCCTTACTGCTGAGCGACGAACGACGCGTCTCCAAGCCATGCGGTCTCCTGCAGTGGGGACCACTCCGTACCGCTAGCACCCTTCTTGATTGCATCTGACCATCTTGCCGGTGCTCTGCCTTGCTCGTTCAATTTCTAACCAGCCCAGTATCCTTAGCATTTACAGACAATGCCTAGGCTATGGCATAATATATCCGAACAAGCTGAGGGCACGCTCCAGGCAGATTGTGGAAAGCCGTTTGGTGACGTTGAGCTCCTCCAGTATGGACTCATTACACCTATCTCTATACTCCTCAAATAAAATAAAAAGAGAAACATAACCTTCCTTTTGGGCTTCGCCGCAGTCGGATAAAAACGGCTCAAGCCAATAGGTAACTATCTAATATTTAAACGAAAAAAAAAATGGGACAACCCACCGCACGTATCCGAATAGGTGGTTCGTGAAATTCAGGTAATTCTAAACTAGCCATGAACCGCGGAACGTTGTGCAAAAGTTATCCGGCCCGGTTTCACGGTCGATTTAGTCGCGGCTTTATGATAAAATAATTCTTCAGTCCGATGCGGCACGGGTTATCAAGTCCCACTTACAAATGTACATTTTATTAGTGGCTTATTTAAAGAGCGTTTCTTTTTGTTTCAGCTTTTTCAATTGTTTCTTTCCATGACTGCCTCGTTGAACGAGTGACCATGAGGCCATGGGTTCAATTCTCGGGTCGGGCAGTATTTCTTGGTTTTTCCATAAGAAATGTTGTCAGTAACAGCCACTTAGTCTGGGATTTGTGCCCGATTGATGGCAATTAGCTCGCTGTTAAACATAACTGGCGAAATGTGGGTGTACTATAAGTGGGTACACGTCTGCCTAACCCTTCGGGGATTACAGGCGTGATGTTATGTTTTCATGGTTTTCAAAACTCGCGACACGGGTTTTCCTTTTGTATTTCTTTTTTCAAGAAAAATGTAACGAGCCCTGTTGGTACGAGTTCATAACTAGTCGGACTAACACGAAAAAATGTTGTTTTTTTTTTATTGGTGAATGTTTGATGATTTTTTTATATGTACGCACGACGGCCAATCAAGCTACATAAAACCAGTTTATCCGGATCTCTGATTGTATAAGAAATCTATACAAAGCGACGCCAAGTTATACTGGAAATGTACAGCTTCTTGTGCTGCCGTGTGTACACCTTTACTTAACTATGTTAGAGCGGACTTCCAGTTTAACTGAATGTAGCTGAATATCAGTGTTTTCATGGCGCACCTGGCTCTGACCTCCACAATCCAATTACTGGGTAATAGTGTAAATTTACGAACTGGTAAATAATGATTACTTACTTGAAATAAATAATTAATGAAATTATTTTTTTATGTTTTTTAATGTTTTTTTTTATTTGGTGTTGTTGTTAAAAATGTAAAATAATATGTACAAAATAAAATGAACTTCAAATAAAAGCTACGCTGCCTGTATAAAATGTATGTATTTCGACGTCGTCTTTTCAAAAAGACAATTCAAGTTACCAACACCGCTCCGTCCCACGCTTATAGCGCTCTGCATTTGTTTTTTTCCAGTTTTAAATCGCTTTCGAATCCAATTGGAACCTCGGATGAGTATACGACGCGGTTGGTAGAGGTGCCCTGTCATACACCTACACTTCGCCAAATAATCGGTGATATTTTCACCTTTAACTCAATAAAGCTTTCATAGATCTCAATGCCAAAGTATAAATTGAACGTAAATGTGTCGTTACTGCAAGTTACTCAACGAGATACGTACGAGAGTTCACTAAAGTGCAAAGTTTGTTATCATATCGCCCACGAGAAATGGGTACAGTATAATGGTATTGCCAGTTGCTCCTCACTGTTTGCATGAGACGAGAAGCAACTACGCTATTCATATCAGCCCCAGGTTATTGTAGAAATGAAGGGAGGTACCTGTATGAGTAGGTATAAGAAAATTCAAATAAGAACAGCCATTCCGTACAAATTCAGTGACCCGATTACCAAAATTAGGTTCCTATTAAAGTAAAAAAATCACGAACTACCAATATAATTCATTCTACACACAAAAGCAAGCGAAGCGGTCATGAGGAGAATGGGGCATCCCTAACAGTGGCCCTCGGAAATAACCGCAAAGGTTATCAAATTGGCAGTAGTGGACGCATTGAATGCCTAGGGCCAGGCGCACATGAACGATTCTACCGAACCTCCCCGACGACCGTAATGGGCTATGCATGAGCAACCGCAAAATCGCATAGCCCCCACTAATATGAGCAAATCTGAGCGTACCACATATTATTTATGTAAATGTATTAGATGACGGAATGTAATTTTGATCTACATACATATGAGCGAATGCAGGCAATGTTGGAAACAATGTGTTTTAATATTCAAAGTACTGTATTTTAGTCCTTCATTATTTCTAAATAAGCAAAGTGGCTTCTAGTTAATAATATAGTTTACCGTCACGAGAAAATCTAAAAGGATTGTTAACTCTACAAGTTCTATATTCAAAAGTTATTTCAACATTTTGTGTGTTTTGTTCACATTGACAAGTAAAAAATCTCGTTTTGAAAGTTATAAAAGTAAATAGTACACCGAATAGTTCGCCGAATTTTATGACTATCCACTTTCATGAAAACGAATTGTGGTTTTAATTTCTAGTAACATATCAAAATTTCATAGACTCTTAGAATAATACGCATTAAAATCAGTTAGTTCTTTTGAATAAAGGGGCACGCACGAAAACGGAAAATGATGAATAACTCTGCATCTCCTAAAAAAGTTACGGCAAACTGCATTTCGCGTTCGCGTTTTTATCCAAGCAAAGAGCAAGCGACAAAATGAATAAAAGGAGAACAGTTTTTCTTCGCAAAATGTGACAAAGAGGTGGTGCGGGATTTCTCTACGTGGAGTTATTGTCTGTGACGCAAAGTCGCCGTGACAAATAGTACTGCGTTTTGCAACATTTTTAACTAAGAGTTAATGCCTCCGCCAAGAGTTTCTTTTGGCTTACGGGACGGAGGATAGTCATAGTGCAATAAACTTTTATTATCATTTCTCTGGAGCTAGACACGTAATATTTTTCTAGTTTTATTTTTCCAAACAGAGAGAACATAAAATAAAATTAAAATAAACGAAAATTTAAAAAACGTAGCACTCCTCAAAGCATGTTGCATTGAATACAACGTGTCTATCTTAACAACACCACGTTAGCCCGAAGTTCCATAATTGTTTGGCTTAATCAAGCAAGGGAATTCGAACTTAGTTCGGGAGTTATGTGTAAAGCATTCAACGGATATTCACAGGAGCATATCGGTTTATCTCGATCAGGAGCAGATCATCTACTATATAGCACCGATCTGTTTGATAGTACACGCTATTCGTTGGTCTAGCTAGAATCTCGCTAAAGAGCTACTTCAATATCTCAAGTTCGATTACCACATCGGCTAAAATGTGGAACTTAGTTCCAGATTTTAGGTGGTAAAACTCTCAGTTATGGCCCTAGGTTGGAAATGTGCCCGATAAATGATGATAGACTCACGCCCACACATGCGAAGTCTCACAAATCTGTACTTACCTAAATTTCGTTTCAAGCTCGGATCCGGTGGGAATGAAAAACGTGACAGAAATATTTTTTAAGATAACAAATTGATATTTCTTCAACTGGACTTCCTTTCCACAAATAGATCGTACTACATTGCTGTACAACATATCGAATACTTGTCAATAACATTATACGACCGTATCAAAGACCGCTCTTAAAATCGTTTATTTATTTCCGTCAATCAATGAACTCACTTTCTTTATTCATCCAATACATTTGGAGGAGAAAGAAAAGTAATCTGAGGGATTGGGCTCGAACACGCGAAAAAGATATTGGAAACCATCCACGAAATAGGAACAACCCGTTATTATACTGTCAGATATTATCCTTCGCGTATTTAGAAATAAACTTTTGTTATTTAACAAAAAGGTTTTACTTAATAATCTGCTTTATGAGCCCACATTACACCGGTGTATAAGTTACCGTTGTTCTAATTAGGTATTATTAAGGCTTGTGTTGTAGCTTTAATGTATTGTTTTGTACTGTCGCCTTTCTTAAACACCAGTAGCGAAGGGTCCATTTTTACAGTACAGATTATATTTAATAGGATAATATTATTTATCTATAGAATACTAGTCAGTATTCAGTGCCATTTGTCAAAGGGAATCCGGTAGGAATCGAGTTGTTTGGAACCTTCGCCACTGTTAAACACACCTTGTTATTCCGCTTCAAATAAAGTATAATAGGTAACTCAAAGCTACTCCAAATCATCGACAGCCTTACGGCATGCAATCAAGTGGATCGGAACGTGAATTCTACACCCTGCCGAGCGTGGTGGTACGGCATGTGTATCTGCCCTAAGATTGCCCGTTGTGGTGAAGTGGTCGAAGCTCACTGGATCATAAGTAATATCCTCGTGCGTCTGTAATGTCACATCATATGTGAATTATATCAAAGGGTCTACACGTGTCTATTATCTTCTCGAATATTCCTTACCAGTTAACATGTAACTAAATTCACCACTTATGTTGTTTGTAGATTTTCTGTTTTCTCGTGCCGCAGCTGGACAGGTCCAAGGAGCACAGGACTAACACTAACGCTTGTATCTATAGTCAAGTTATTTAATAACTTGAGTTTAAGTAATTACTCATGCAACAATTTTTATGCATTAGAGACGAAATTGAACGAAGTAAGAACCGACAAAGAAAGCAAACCTAAGAATACTAACTTCAAGCAATTACTAAACTACATAATAAAAAGCGTTATAAGTAATGTCTTTTACTCAAGTATTCACTTTGACTTGTTTATAGATACGGGTGTTGAATCACTACATAGTATAAAACAAAGTCGCTTCCCGCTGTCTGTCTGTCCCTATGTATGCTTAGATCTTTAAAACTACGCAACGGATTTTGATGCGGTTTTTTAATAGATAGTGTGATTCAAGAGGAAGGTTAATATGTATATATTGCACCCGTGCGAAGCCGGGGCGGGTCACTAGTCTTCACTATAAGAGATACTTTTTATTACCTACGACCTAAAATAAGATAAGTAACGCCGACTGGTCGACACTTCGCGTGACCAAAAGGCTGGCTCTTTCTGTGGCCAAAGAATTAGCATTGCCATTCAGCGTGGCAATGCTGCCAGACTTCTGGGTACGTTTCCAGATGACAGCGATGCGGATGAGTACTTTGACGCCTGAGTATCCTATTGTCGTCGTTTTATGGAAGTTTATATTTTCTTACTTTTATTCTTATTTTTATCATTAGTTTAGTTCTATTTGTAGTCTGTATATAATGTAAATAAAATAAGATAAGTATCTATAATGCACATTAGAATTTATAGAATGAATATTTTCAACCTTATATAAGTAATTGATGAGACGTCAAAAATCCTTCGTTATCCTTTTCAGTGCTTTCGGGTTTAAAAAACTTCGATGTAAAGTGGGTAGAACTTAAAACGGTTTCAAAGTTAACCCCGAATTTGCACTTTGTTTCCAGAATTGCAACTGGGTGGATGTACTCTTGATGTACTTACCATTTACGTCACTAGAAACGCAAAGCAGTGGCACACAGTAACGAGAAAAAAGATACAATGTTTTTATTTTTCTCTTATTTTTTAAAAGTTTGTGTTTTTCAGTGGGAGTTGATGTGTGCCGTACTGCCAATTTCATGTCTTTCGACTCATTTTGGCGCTTATGTTGATTTGCTATTTCATAATTTTTTCCCTAAAATTACACCTTATATTAAAATTGTCTAAACTTAGTCTTTATATTAAAATTGTCTAAATATTATAACTGCCTTGTTAGTCTACTGATCGCTAGCACGACTGCTGAGCGTGAAGTCCTGGGTTTGATTCCCGGGTTGGGCAGTGTTATTGGGTTTTTCCATCAGGAATTTCTCAGTAACAGCCACGGAGTCTGGATATGTACCCAGTTCAACATCAATGGCGAAATGTGCGTGGACTGTTAAGCAAACCTCTGCCTAACCCTTCGGGATTACAGGCGCCATATTATGTAATTTAAATTATGTAATTAGTTATTATTTTCGAAATCTGATAATCGACCTGCGGTCTAACTCACAAATTTTCGTCACGTGATAACTAAGCTCGACTTGCCAAACAACGATAAAACCTCAAAAAGCTGTCTCACTTCGCTTTCAACCCACGTTTAACACAAACCACTTACATAGGTATAGGATTATGCACTTTCTCATTATCTCATCTGAGCTTAAATTACAGTAACTTTATAATGTAACCATCGCGCATCGTACGTATCCGTTAATGAGACAGCCAGTCTGTCAAACACAAAGGGGATCTGCTTCTAGCGAGAACGAGGAACTATCTCCTAAATCTATCACTGCAGGATGACTTTATTACATAATGCTGCGCTTACATGGGCTATTTTTTCAGCAATTATTATTGCTCGGCGTAGTATTTAGCAAAGCAATTAGTGGGCCTTTTCCACATAATTATGAAGGTAGGTACGGTCAGGGACTACAGTCGATTAGAATTGCCATAATAATGATATACTTTTACACTTTATTTAAATTGACACAGAATCATTTGATATTTATTGTATTTCAACATTTCTTAATAATAGCCATGAATACGATTTTTTTTTCTAATGAAAACTCTCGACCTGTATCGGTGCCTAAGACACAGGCTTTGCCTAGTTTGGGAACAATGTAAAACCTTTTTTGTAATATTTTTGGCAATAAAGTTTTTGTAGTTTTTTTCAATTAGATAGTACTGGAACTTGGCCTGCGCACTACCGTGCGCTTAGATTCTTGTAATTTTACTTCTTTTCCTATTTTAGTATAGTGATTAGATCAAATAAACAGTTTTAAACCATATCATAACATCACTCCTGTTTCATCAGTGGTATATCTATTATTCGCCAATGATTTCAGAGTCACATTCTATTAGGAGCGACGCACATTCACACTGGGCTGCTGCTGTTATTTTAAAAACTAAAAGTAATAATCAACTCTTGTCGCTGACCTGTATGTCTAATTGCTTCTTATTCTCTATAGCTAATAAATGTACCTCTAGCAAAAAAAAGATCTGGTCGATTCTGGAGGCTTTTGACCAATTCTGTCCAGAATTGAGCAATTCAAGTAAGTCGCCCATATAAACTCACCTTAACCCTCCGTCCCGTTCCGTCGTATGGGCGTCCGTCTCGGCGTCTTCCCTCCGTTCCTAAGCATTCTAAATTGCCAGACTTCACCGTTTATTACCACGTAAAATACTGGTTAATAGTCATGGCGAAGAAGAAAGGAATCTATGGGAAGTAAGTGGAAGTTTATCAGGTTAAGTTATGCATGGTGAGGTTTTATGTATTTATAACTGTAGATAACTATGACTGCCTTTTTAGTATTGTGGTTGCAAGCGCGTACACCACCCGGTCCTGGGTTCGATTACCAGGTCGGGCAAAGTGTTATTGTGTTTTTCCTTCAGGAATTTCTCAGTAGCAGCCACTGAGTCTGGATTTGTGCCCCGTTGATGGCAATAAGCTCGCCCACTATTACATGGAACTTAAACATAACTGGCAAATATGGGTGCACTATTAGATACACCTCTGCCTAACCCTTAGAATAACAGGCGTGATGTTTTTTACTGTAGATAAAAAAATATATAAAGGGTTAGTTTCCAAAGACCAGCCAAATTCTCAGATCTGATGCAGTACATCATTCTGAGCCCCCCCACGTAGAATTTTTTATAGCTGTTTTTTTTAAATATAAAAAAAACAGCTGTTCCATACATTTTGCCCGTGTAGGTATTGCACTTTTGTAGGAAACAGCAGATTTTTTTTTAATAACCGATGAAAAATTTCTACGTGGGGGGGCTCAGAATGATGTACTGCATCAGATCTGAGAATTTGGCTGGTCTTTGGAAAATAACCCTGTAGAAAAAAAAAACTAATCTTACTATTGTGAAAATGAAGGAAATTTGAGAAACCTTTTAGAAGTCTAATTCCAAGTAAGTTAAACTATCTGAAATCTTATTATTACATTGGTTTCTATAACTGCTAATGGAGTCAACTAAAGTGCCATTATGACTCGAGTTGACAACCGAATAAAACCTTGTACTTTTATGTAATAATTACTAATACGCAGTTCCGGAGCATACAATTTTGCACGAATGTTGCCTTAATAACATTGGGGGTTAAAAAACGGATTTTTCGTTCATCACCTAAATATTTCAATGTATGGAAATTCCTCATCTTTGAAAAATCCCATCGAGCATGCGACTTGTTGGTTATAACATTGTACTAATATTTTATTCATTTACAGAATTGAGCTGGCTATTTTTAATACTGAAAAATATTCAGACATTGCTTAGGAATCCTAAATGGCAGGATCGTTCATAGCCAATTTCAGCCCAAATATTTTCACTCAACGTGTCTATTTGTATTCATAGAGAAATTTTCTTTGAATAGATAAACGGATAAAAGGGTTATTCCGCATTATATGAAGGTCTGACGAACGAAAGACAGGCGCGTCTGGTGAGCCAAGTTATATATGTGGATGATTTACATAAACACAGGTTGGTATATCCTGGGAGAAATGTGCTAATGAAGACTCGAGAGGCTTGGAAGAATGTTTTAGCTAATGCAAAAATAAAAACAGACAAGAAAAGTACATCATCTGCCTAGCCTTTTCCCAACTATGTTGGGGACGGCTTCCAGTCTAACCGGATGCAGTTGAATACCAGTATTTTACATGGAGCGACTGCCTATCTGACCTCCACAACCCAGATAGTACTGGGTAATACGATACCCAAGAAAAGTACCAATACCCATTTAATGTTGATACAAAATCAATTTTAAAAGTCGTGAGAAAAGCATTTTTACAACAGTTCAAAACTCCTTAGCAGTTAAAGCCATAAAAAGAAATCTGAGAGCGTGCATAAATTCTTTAAATAGATAATAAAATAAAACTTCACAAAAACGAAATCTATAAACATTTAATAAACGTGCTTATAAATGGAGAGTCCTCCAAACTCGCGCAGAACTTCGGAAATTTCGACCCTTCAAACGTATTTTCAGTCAGGTATTTCTTGAATTAAATCTTATGAAGGATATCTTCTACGCGTAAGTTCGGAACACTCGGGTCTCTAACCCACATAACGAAGGCAAACTTACTAAATTTATTATAATTTATTGGAAAAAATCAACCTTTATAGATAACTTTATCTTTTTAACTTAGTTTTAACAAACAAGGCCAGTTCGTGGATCACGTTTGCCAAAATATTTACTTGTTATTGTTGAGATTACATTTTACCGCCGCTTGACCTGATTCCCTGTATTTTATGTTCACTTTACAATTTACATAGGAACCTACGCGTTGTAGGTCGACTAGCCGAAACAAGATAGCAAAATAAACGATAATTCTAAACAGCGAAGAAAGCTTTTTCGTGTAACCACTAATTATATTATAGTGAAATAGAATACAATATAAAAGCGTCGTGTTTATTCTATCGAGCCTAGTTTATAAATTTTTCGCGGTCTCATCGTCGGAGAGCCACGCAAGAATTTATATTCCGCACTGCGACTCATAAATTTGAGTGAACGTCCTCTAGCGCCGCCGCTAGTTGTTCTATGTTCGCGCACATTGCAATTTATGATTGTTCAGCTTAAGATTTCACAACTAATAAATTGAATAAACACCGCTTTTATTTTTCCAAACTGACACTCAGTAGTAGCGCGCCAACGCGTTTAATATGATAAAATATTCCCACTGTCGACCATAAAAATAGGTAACATTCACACGCCATAAACGCTCCGTTTCAATAAAAATGTTTCATATGAAATTTCGTATACAGCATACATTTTCTAATATAATAATTGTAATAGTACGAAGGAACATACAGTCGAAATTACAAGCAGTAACTATATTATATTTCATTCAACTCCTGACTGAACACGAAGGTGTACAAGTAATTTCGACGTATATATTGGAATTCAATTTGGGAGCGGAGTGAATATTTCCGTACACGGCGCCGTCGATGTCGGCTGTCTATCACTTTCATATTGTTTGATAGAGTTAGACTCGCTTACCTTGGGACTGGCGTTTACGTACGCGGTAACGATCATTAGGCAACTTTCTGCAGATGCTGCGGCTCGTTGTCGACTGACATTCTTGAATATTGATCAGGCACCTACCTCCTTGTGCTTCTATAAGTTGGTCGTTACCCTAAGCGAGTGTCATTAACATAAAATTGCTTATCGCCCACGCTGATGCAATGATCACAATTTTCCCCAACAAAAATAAAACGTTTGAACTGCAAGAAGTCTTTAATTAAATGAATATCTATTTATAAATATGATAAGGAGCTCGTGGCTAAATAATAACAGCCGCTTGGGTCGATCTTAAGGATAAGCCGCGCTTGCCTAGGTTGGTCCGTGGATGGGTGACCGCCCATCACATACCGAGTTTCCTCCGTGTCTCGGAAAACATGTTACTCCGTTGGTCCCGGCTGTCATTTGTAGATCTTTGACAGGTAGTCAGTGGCCTGAAAGTCTGACAACCAGTCTTACCAAGGGGTATCGTATTACCCAGTACGAACTGGGTTGTGGAGGTCTGATAGTTAGTCGCTCCATGTAAAATACTGGTATTCAGCTGCATCCGGTTTGACTGGAAGCCGACCCCAACATAGTTGGGATAAGGCTAGGCAGATGATCTATTTATAAATCGTACTATCTAACTCTGTGAATCCGTGGGAGTCACTTGGTATTAGCAGTCTATGACTAAATTATTTTTCTCATTTAGCTTGTAAACAAGTTTTTAATAAAAATGTGTTATTTTTTCACCACCTACACATTCACTTAAGTTCTCTTTTTATCTGAGTTTAGTATTTAATTCCAGGTATAGTGCTAAATGCGAGCAGCGGATGGCCGATGGGGCCAAAAAGTTCTGAAGTGGCGACCGCGAACCGGAAGACATTGCGTTGGAACGCCTCCCACTAGATGGACCGATGACCTAGTGAAGGTGGCAAGGATCCGCTGGATGCGAGTCGCACGGGACCGGTCAATGTGGTGACACTTGGGGGAGGCCTATGTCCAGCAGTGGACGTCTTTCGGCTGATATGATGATGATGATGACGATGATGATGTGCTAACTTGAAGAAAACCCCAAAGACAATGAGACAAAGGCATAAAGATGAAGATGATGTACTAACCTGAAATATAATTTGAAAATACATCCCAAACGTTATGTGTTTGTACATACACGTACATATGACTAAACAGAAGAGTCTTCAGTAAATCCTCCATCTTAATTAATTACACTTTCAGATGTAATTGGATCCATACATATGTAATCCATGTATACAGATGGGTATATCTACGTAATGAAAACGAAAGAATGCGAAATGAAATCCAATTAGGCGGGTAGTGTATCTAATAACAGAATTCAGACCATTACAAAAGTTGGGACTTGAAAACAAATTAATTTTATTTCATTCCTTGCATACTTACTACTAATTTAGTACTTCATATTTTATTCATGATTGAATAAACCCGCAAGCACGGGTAATAAACGTCTTAAGTTTCAAGTTGAGTGGCTATTTGGCTAAAGCATGCTTCTTAACTTTTCCCTATAGGTATGCTTTATCTTAATTTTTTTTGTAATATTTACCAGACATTTTATCATTCTAATTACTGCCTTATACCCACAAAACACCAGAATATATTTTGGGTATCAAAGTAAGCATTTCAATTTCGAGCGAAATTAGAATATTTAATGCCATCGTCCACTGCTTGGGTTGTGAAATCCTTCTGAGTTTAGTTATTTTAGTGAATTCGTGCTGGCCATAGCCACAATGTAGTCCACACGATGAGTACCTGAGTAGACTTGTGGGGGCGAGACGACCTAGACACGAACTTCCAGTGCTGTTTCGAGAGTGCAGGTTCACGAAAAAAAAAAACTAATCTGCATAGTCCTCATATGAGTTGGTTAAAAGAGACTATGACCTCTGAGTTTGTTCGGCTGTTAGATGGAAGATGTTATCGCCGATTGATCGTCAGTTGCCCACCGTAGACAAGGATTTCTTTGACGGAAGAATCGACAAAATGACAGATAGTGCAAAGAAATCTGTCATTGTGTCGACACAATCTGTCATTTTGTCGATTCTTCCGTCAAAGAAATCCTTGTCTACGGTGGTCATGCTACGGGGTCTGGTCTTCGCAAAGCCTAAGCGTCGATGCGCATGCAGCCTAACACAAAATTGCTAGAATTATCCACATACAATCATCAATTCATCACCCAGTTATTTGTAATAAGTAACATAATAGCGTCAAACATTATTTGACAAACACCTTTTAGGTATTTTACGGTTGACAAACACATACATATTGAATTACTGTGACCGAATATACAACGTACTACGTACTAAACCTATCCTCAAACCGTGAACACAAACAGAAATCTGGAATCAAAAAGTCAGTGTTAGATGTGTTTACTGTGTGTAGAGGACACCTTTTACTAAAGAAGCTAGTCTTTGCAAAATTTATTAGCCTTAACCCTTTGTCTCATACGAAATGCCGTTGAGGCGGTTTTTTTTAACGACTTCTATAAAAGGAATAGGCTATGTATTCCACCAGCATCATTTTTTTTATGAGTGTACATCGATTTCTCCGTGATTACTGTTCCGGTTTAAGTGATTCGTTTTTCATTTGGTAGAAGAAGATTGCGCGGTAGGTCCATATATATTTTATTATTTTATTTGTTTTACTGAACATTGGCTAAAGGATTACCAAATGCTTATTAATGTTGAGAACTATACGGTGGGTAGCTGCTTTAACCGTAAATCTATGATGCGTGGAGGTTCCCTAATATTATTGAAAAATTGTGTTAAATATAAGCAACGCAATGACATAGTAGGTCTCTCGGCTGAACAGTGCGTCGAACTGTCCTGTGTTGAGCTGGATAAGCATGTAATTGTGTGTGTGTACAGACCCCCAAACTATCAAAACTTTTCCGTATTTGATTCAATAATGGAAGATGTCCTGGCAAAACTTGCAGCCAGTAATAAATCTATAATTATTTGTCGTGATTTCAATATCAATATTTTAGAAGAAAATTCTAATAGCAGTCGGTTATTAAATCTTTTTAAGTAATTTGACTTGACCAACATTTTTATAGAACCTACGAGAGTCACTCCATCTTCTGCTACTTGTATAGATAATGTTTTCTGCAATTGTGATTACTTAGATAAAGCCATAGTAAATTGTTTGCCGTCTGACCATAGCGGACAAACTGTAACTTTTAGGTGTAACATTCCACTGCAAAAAGTTCAGATTCAGTTTAGACCAATAACTACTAATAAATTAAATAGGTATAATATTTCCCTTCAGAATAAGTTAAGCGTTATGAGCCATCATATGGACGATATTAATATAAATCAATTGTATGATAATTTCTTTTCAATAGTTCACACTGAGTTCAACAAAACTTTTGAAAAGAAGACAAAATGTATTTGCCCTAAATTTATATTTAGTGATTGGGCAACTAGAGGTATTAGAAAAAGTAGGGAAAGACTATTTGAGCTTTATGGCCTTAAGCCTTATATAAACACTGACACTTTTAACAAGTATGTTGCTAAGTATTCAAATATTTTTAAAAATACATGCAAGGCTGCCAAAGCCCTGCACATTAGCAACAAGATCAAAACTGCAGAAAATAAAATTAAGACAGTTTGGAAAGTCATAAATAACGAGACTAACAGGAAGAAAATACGTAACACTAGCTACACATTAGATACAGCGTATGGTCCTAAAAGCTCTAATCAGGAAGTAGCTCATGAATTTGTAAATTTCTTTACCGATATACCGTTAAAAACTACGGAGGCTCTTAATTCTTCTCCTGAAGTCTCAATGGGTTTATTAAAGGCGAATGTGTCTGGCTGCCTGGCTGAATTTAAATTTAAACACATAAACCCTATGATAGTTATTAAAGCTTTCCGGCAAATAAAAGTCAAACTGACCGAAGATCTTTGGGGAATGTCTATCAGAGTTTGTACATCCATAGTTGAGACTATTGCACCATACTTAGCTTTAATTTTTAATTTGTGTGTAGACCAAGGAGTTTTCCCTGATCTAATGAAATACAGTAAAGTCATACCTCTGTTCAAATCCGGAGATAGTAAAGATACTAATAATTATAGACCTGTATCCGTGTTGCCAGTTTTTAGCAAGGTTTTTGAAAAGGTAATGCTGAATCAAATGCTCAATCATTTTAACACCAACAGAATCTTACACGATCAACAGTATGGTTTCACCAAGGGACGTTGTACAACTGACGCCGGTGTAACCTTATTAAAGCACATTTTTACTGCGTGGGAAGAGTCCCAAGACGCCATAGGAATATTTTGTGACCTCTCCAAAGCATTTGATTGCGTAAATCACGACACATTACTTTTGAAACTTGAGCATTACGGACTAGGTAAACTTGCACTTAGTTTGATGAAATCTTATTTGAAGGATAGACAACAACAAGTTCAAATAAATGGTGTTAATTCACAGGGTTTAAAAGTAAAAATGGGGGTTCCGCAAGGTTCAATATTGGGTCCTTTCCTCTTTTTAGTGTATATAAATGATCTACCCTATTTATTGAAAAACCAACCTCATAATATGGTGTTATTCGCTGATGACACTTCCCTTATTTTTAAGATAAATAGACGGGCCCAAAATCTAGATGACGTGAATAATGCCCTACTTCAGGTCCATAACTGGTTCACAGCAAACAATTTAGTGTTAAATGGAAAAAAAACCGAAATGCATAAGATTTGCTTTACCAAATGTTAAAAGTAGCGATTGTGATATAGTATTGAATAAAGAGAAGCTTGAATTTGTAGATAAAACAGTTTTCCTGGGGATTACGCTTGATTCAAGGCTACAATGGGGTTCTCATTTAACATCTCTTGCGGGGCGGCTAAGTTCAGCAGCATATGCTATTAGAAAAATCCGTCAATATACTGATGTAGATACCGCTAGACTGGTCTATTTTAGTTACTTTCATAGTATACTGTCTTATGGCATTTTACTATGGGGACGGGCTGCAGACATTGAGTCTATATTTATTCTGCAAAAAAGAGCCATCAGAGCCATATATAATCTTCGTAGGCGTGATTCTCTAAGGGAACTGTTTAAGGAAATTAACATCATGACGGTACATTCTCAATACATCTATGAAAACATAATGTATGTAAGAAAAAATCTACATCTTTTTAATAAAAGAGGTGACAGACACAATTACAGTACTAGAAATAGAGACCAATTAGTTCAGCCAGGCTTCAGACTCGCTAAAGTAGACTCATCTTTCATGGGGTACTGTTTGAGATGCTATAACAAAATTCCACAAAGTATTCTTGAACTGAATGAAACGAAATTTAAAACATGCATTAAACGCACACTGTGTAGGCAAGCATATTACAAGTTGGACGATTATATCGTTGATAAAAATGCTTGGCTCAATGCCGGTCCTGCTCCACAAGGACAGGGACGCATAAATGAATAGCATTACATATCCCAATCACCTGCGCTCTTGACGATTTATTTACTGCATCAGTGAGCAGGGTACACGTGGCTGAGTTTTTGGGCTAAGCATATTTAAACTTTTTGCCATCGAAACGCTAAGAAGAAGAAGCATTAAATAGTATGTTGGAGCTGCTGAAGATTGTACAACTATCTTTGCTTTGTATAAATTCAATCTCTTTAGTATTATATAGCCGCATAGCCCATATTGTGTGAGTACTATGTAATAGAAAGCTGTCATTTGCGGGAAACCTACGTCTTTTCTTGACTTGAATGTGCCCTGGAGGTTAGGAGTGTGTCATGCTCACTCAAATGTCTCGCTGATGGTGGCGCGTGTGTCGGATCATTTAGTTCCCTTCAAAATGGTTGAGTTGAATGGTGCTGATACATGCGTCATGTTCGTGAACGGGCGCTGTCAGTTGTGACTGGTCATCTCTTGGTTGCCACGGCTTATTTGAATTGTTTTTTTTTTCTTTTTTGAATTGTTTACTGTGGACACTTTTAACGTACACATCTTGCTACATCGTTCTCACATAATGTACCATCTCAACATGAATGATGTAACCAAGAGTTTGTAAAAGTATACTGATTTAAAAGAGTGTCCATGGAGTTTCTTGCCCGTTCTTCTCCATAGAGATCTACGTTAGGGAATGGGCAACTACAGTACTTTCACAGTTTTTATGCCTTGTGACTGGGACTGTAGCTATTGTTGTCTTTGTTTCGACAATTCAAAAGTGCCTGTAACTGGCCTATTTGAAAAAAAAAAAAAAAAAATTTGCTTTGATAGGTACTTTATGAGTTATTCTCTATAATATGCTATTTTTCTTCTCCGTCTGTGTGGATGATGTGGTAATAACTTCTAGTTACAATATAAAATTGATACCTGTCAAGGATTTTTGTGAGATACCACAGCTAAAACAGGGTAAAATAAAAACCTTTTTTCAAAAAAAATAACCGACTTCCAAAAAAATTACTAAAAAGTGTAAAATAACTTAACTTTCGGGAGTTAAGTTATTTTCCACATTTTAGTGTTTTTTTTAGAAGTCAGTTATTGTAAGCTCATTAGGCACTTTCAAATCGTGTCTTGTCTTATCTGCACAGAAAACGATTGTGTTATTTCGATAACATAAATTAGATTCATGTGCACATTATTAAATGAAGGTGCCTTTGATAGGACAAGTGACAAGAACCTCATTTAGATTATAATAAAAAGACATTCTATGCCACATTCAGAACTAGGGTTTATTGCTCTCTGTATTGGTGCTATTTTCTTTTTACAAGATGGTTCTGATAAAAAGGCTAGTAAGTGTTTATCTGTTACAGAAATGTTGGAGTTCAACTGAGCGAATGACTAAACTTATCGACGTGGAATCGGCTTAAGCCGGTCAGAAGCGGCTTTTTATATCTATGCAATAAAAGTGATAAGTCTGACGCGGTTTCAAATCGCGACGTCCGTATCGATATGAAGCGAATGACGTATTTCCCCTAAACAACAGGCAGGAGAATTAATTAGAATCATAATGTTTTCTCTACTGCATCAACTTTTCAATAGCGTCATTAACGACTGTAAACACTTGGCAGTCACCAAGATGACCTACAACTGACTGATCTGAAGATAGTCATCCAATTTATTCACACGTTACGAGCAGTAATGGAAACGTGCCTTATCTCACCTTAGCTTAAGTTCTAAAATGTAATCTTTGAAGGTAAGTTAAAGGATTTTAGGCCATTAAGTACAATTTTCTTTAAGAGATTAGATGAAACTTTGATACACGCGAAGATTTTTCATAACCTAGGTAGGCAGATTCTTTAAGATAGATCAACGGAAATGAGTATTTTGACACCCACAACTTTTGTCTCTTTTTACTTACGTTAGGTGACATAAATTGAACGGCTTGTTGAATATTAATCTTACCCTCTGTTGCCCTAGTTACTACCAATCTTACTACCAGTTGTAATACCGTTAATTTTGATTGCCCTACCTACTACTCCAGTATTAGGTTGAAAGGAGGGAAAAAATAAATTGCCCGTTTTACTTCCGTTAGTACTTAAAAAAAAAAAATTAAAAAGTATAATTCTAGGAAAATCGGTAATTTTCGTTTTAATAATATGTAAAGTAAACATGAAACTTTTTTCTTTCTTTTTTTTTTCTCAGTAGTCTACGCCCTCGAGAAATTGCGCTGATTTTCCCTTTTTTATTTTAGAAGTCAATTGTTTTATGTTCGAGTTACTAAGAAAAAAAAAATTAGTTTAGAAACAAAATTTGTTTTTTTTTTTGTGTAAGTACTAACGGTAGTAACACAGGCAATTTATTTTTTCCCTCCTTACAACCTAATACTGGAGTAGTAGGTAGGGCAATCAAAATTAACGGTATTACAACTGGTAGTAAGATTGGTAGTAACTAGGGCAACAAAGGAATCTTACAACGTCGACCGAGCGTTGAATATCCAACATTGCGTCTTCCTCTACTCTTATACCCATCCACATTCATACTCAAAACTTTCCTCACGACATTTCCTCATTGATCCATATCACATGACCATACCACGACAACCGATTACTACACAACTTTTCAGTCGCCGCCGGCGCTACTTTCAGACTTCGTCTTATGTATTAATTTCTTATTTTATCCATTCGCGTAACAACACCGATCCCCCTTAGCGTTGTCAATCCATGTGGAAAGATGAATTACCAACGTGTACATCCACGGTAAGTATAATAAAATATACTTAGCAAACTACACATAATACTAAATCCTTAAACGCGCGTAATTCTCTGCTCACGGCGATAGATGGCGCCATAACTCAGTGTGGACAGAAACTACCGCCACAATGAGGCAAATCGAAAGCCATGCGATGCTCATTCATACACGATTTAGATGTATTTGAGTGGTATGAACTATGTGGCGATATCCATTTGGTTAGGTAATGGTGAATGATTTGATAGGCACTTCATTACATTATACTGTTTGCTGCAGCTATGTTCAATTTAAATGACGAAACTACAGTAACAATTTATTTAATAAAACATAACACCATGCCTGTAATCCCCCACATTTCACCAGTTATGTTTAAGTCCCATGTAATAGAAGTCATGGGGTCCTTTGCCATGCAGTGGGATAATAGTAACATTAATACGGGCGAGCCTTATTCCATCAACCGGCCACAAATCTCGGACTAGGTGGCTGCTACTGAGAAATTCCTGATAGAGAAACTCAGTAACACTTTGTCCGACCTGGGAATCGAACCCAGAACCTCATGCTTAGCAGTCTCACTTGCGGCCGCTAGACCAACGAGGCTGTTAATTTATTTATAGAAATAAAACCTTTACCTTACCATTCATCCGAGGAAGTCAAGCACCCACAAGATGTTTTTTCGCATACCTTTATTGCTCATTACTTATTATACTTTAACTTGCGGTTTTCCTCATTAAAATAAGGTATCAGGAAGAACATGAATAATTCAACTGAAATGTTTGTGATAACAACGTTCTCAGAATATTAAATTAAAACAACAAAATGAATTACAAAACTAATAGACCAAAGAGAACTTTTAACAACTTCCATTAGATTAAAAGCATCTCCAAAATTATGGGCCGGAAAAATGGAAATCAAAATCAATTTGCTATCTAACAAAAAGATTTGAAAAATGTCGGCCATTTTGAGACAGGAGTTTCATGTTAAAAGTGGCACACGCTATAAAAAATCACCATGAATAAATTAACTGAATTGCTAAAAGAAAAGGGGTTCAATTTAAAAGTGACTTTATTTCTTTTTCACACACTTATCCGCTAGTATGTGCCAAGCTAAAGGATGTGTAGGGGTTGAAATATTGCACCTTTGCCAAAGGCTCACGATGAAGATACTTAAGTCGCGTTTTTGTACCTTTTTGGGGAATGTATTTGCAACAATAGTTGTTTGTTTCTGTGATTCTTTTGAGTAGGTCTTTGAAATATCATTTATTAATAACAAAGAGCGTCATTAGTGATGAGAATGATACGTTACATTTTCTTCTTCATTTTCTTGCCATTCGACCGTGTTATACAAATTCTGATAATAAAAAACCCAATCCAAAGCTTCATTAATGTACTTTTTTATTTCAGCAGCAGTACGTGCACACACAATATAAAACACGTCGCGTCGCCATATGATAGTTTTTCTTTATGACTTGTAGCGCCATAAAAATTCAGCGAGCACAACAATCTGAGGATAGCTCATTACCATAGCTCGTAGCTCGTAGGGACGTAACATATTGTGTGTGCTGTCACAACTGGCTGTTAAACATTACTAAAACAAAAGAACTTACAAAAACAAATCCTCGTCATACTGACAGTGGCGCAACACTAATTAGGTCAAGCGCGAGCTTCACAAACTGCTCTCTAGGCCGGCTGCGCCCTCTTAATGAACTACTCTAACGAAACAAGTTTTTTTAGAACTATTGTACATAGACGTCGTAGCTTTCATTAGGTGTTAAATTAATTTATTGCAGGAGAGAGAAGTGATAGAAGTACCGAGTTTTACGAAAAAAATTAAAGGTAGCTTTAACCTAGCTCCGAAATTCTCTTGTCCATAGCGTGAACATAACGGGGCGTGGCTAGCTCAAGGCAAGCATAAGATCAAATTGCTGAATTTCTCAATTATTGGACTCGTATACCCAAATACTTCACTATCGCATTTCGTATTTCAGTTTTAAAGGTCGGTGTTCGCAAAATTCAAGCTCGTAAGACAGATGCAGTCTAAGAAAACCAACACCACTACTAACATCTTGGTCAGTAAATAATGTATGTAAACTTAAGGAAGCCGAAGGGCACTTGATCTCGCCGTCATTGTGATTTTTTTTTTGGTCTGGACCATAACTGTGAACCTTCTCGTTACGGAGATATTAAAATTCAAAGTTACAACTTTTTACACTTTTTTTTTTATTACAAGTTTTTAATGTTGTAACTTTACTTTAAATATGTCCCTGACCCCTGCCCCCGTAGCATAACCACCGTAGACAAGGATTTCTTTGATGGAAGAATCGACAAAATGACAGATAGTGCAAAGAAATCTGTCATTGTGTCGACACAATCTGTCATTTTGTCGATTCTTCATTTAAAGAAATCCTTGTCTACGGTGGTTATGCTACGGGGGCTGTGTCCTATTCAATGCATTCATTAGCATAACGGCTGCTTGGTTGACGACTTCGTTATAGGTATTTTTACACTATATACAATTATTTGATAAACGCGCCTTTGAAGATTAAATACTTACTTACTCCCGTAACTCCGTACTTACCTACTTCTAAAGCAAATGCACTCAATGTTTTTCTTACTTCCCCCCGCACCCCGCTACCGGGAGCTACCCGGAACTTAGCGTAAGCAGCTTAATATATCGGTCAGGCAGTGCTTATGTTATCCTCTAGTTACTGTACACTTTGAAGCTTAATTATAGGTATGTAATATGTTTGCAAGACTTATGAACCACTCATGTTCTGGATTTTAAAGTAAACTGAACAACTTTAATTAATGTGGTTTTTGACCTACTATATTTTTGCTGCCTCGCCGGTCTAGTGGTCGCAATCGCGCCTGCTGAGCATGAGGGCCTGGGTTTGATTCTCAGTAGCGGCCACAAAGTCTGGATTTGTGCCTGGTTGATGGCAATAGGCTCACCTTCTACTACAAGGAACTAAATCATAACTGGCGAAATGTGGCTGTACTGTTGGGTAAACCTCTGTCTAACCCTTCGGGGACTACTGGCGTAATGTTATGTTATGTATTTTGTTAATAATTTTATGTTTTTACGAGCAGAGTTGTGTTTTGGAACATAGCTATTGTGAAATGGGTCTTATTTCAAAGCGAGAAAATCGTTCTTAAATTTTCCGTACCTAGAAGCCTAAATTACTATTTGTCTACCTACATTGAAGTACCTACATAGACAATGATTAACCCCTATCAATATTCAAACTTATAATGATAGTGTTCACCCCAAAATAGAAGCCTACTAAAAATTCATGGAGTAAAACCACTTCGTCAATAAGGTTATTTGTTTGTTACAAGCTGAAACAATTTGTTGAAATTATTGTTTGTCTTGTTTATTTGAAGTAGCACAAAAAGACAGAAAATAAACGGAAAGTTGCAAATTAATATCTATATCTATGTCTGTACAGATAATAAATATTGAAGTCGTTTTTCTTGTTTGTACGTTTGTCCACGTTGTTCTTGTAAACTAAGCAACGGATTTTGCTACAGTTTTACTACATTTACTTTTTGGATAATGAATTGATCTCGGAAGACTTGAGTGTACAATAGGTTGCATACATAACAACATAACATAACATCACCCCTGTAATCCCCGAAGGGTTAGTCAGAAGTGTACCTAACAATGAGCAGACTCGTCATCGAAAAACAAAAGATCACGATTCACAACTGTTTCAAATATTTTTGTTTTCATAGTAGCGATTCGTCATCGAGTATCGTCTAATGAACAAACTATTACCCACACATTTTGACAGTTATATTTAAGGCCCATGTAAAAGGGAGCGAGCCTATTGCCTTCAACCCGGGCGCAAATTCAAAACTCCGTGGCTGCTACTGAGAAATTCCTGATTGAAAAACCCAATAACACTTTGCCCGACCCAGAAATCGAACCCAGTACCTCTTGTTCAGCAGTCGAGCTTGCCACCCACTAGACCAACAAAGCAGATTTTATATTCTACTAAAAATATAATAAAGAAATCTTCGCGTTGTTTCAAGTCGCAAAATCCGTACGAAGTAGAAACGAGTCGCAAGTTCTTGATATTTCTACTTTCAGAGCATGTCCTTTTTCTGTTCCCTTTTTCTTAGATAATGAGTATCGTAGATAAACAGACTCTCCGTTAATGACAATCTAATTAGTGCCACGAACTAAATGGCACTCGGGAGGTCTTACAGCGTACGCAGTATTTAATGTAGTCCACATTAAATGACGCTCGACTTAACCCCCGAGGACGTGCAATGTATACCTATGTACATAGTAAACAAGTGTGAATACATTCAAGCCCACTTTACTCGTAATTCGGTTAGATTCTTTACTCTGAGGGCCTAACTCCACATAATTATATTAATGTTTACTCGAAAATAAATTATTGGTCTGTTTAACTTGAATGTTACGCCGAAAACGCTTGAAATTTCCAATTTAGTTCATGGATATTAGCGACCGTAGCAAAAAGTGGTTTGTTCCGACCGTTTGAACTTCGGATGTGTAACCCTAAAAACTTTATGGTCCGCAAATTACTTACTAGCGATTATACAGGGTTAGTTTCCAAAGACCAGCCAAATTCTCAGATCTGATGCAGTACATCATTCTGAGAATTTCATTTTTTTTTCATCATTTTTCCCCTCACGTAGAAATTTTTAATCGGTTATTTAAAAAAAAAATCTGCTGTTTCCTACAAAAGTGCAATACCTACACGGGCAAAATGTATGGAATGAATGGAACAGCTGGTTTTTTTTAAATAACCTATAAAAAATTTCTACGTGCTCAGAATGATGTACTGCATCAGATCTGAGAATTTGGCTGGTCTTTGGAAAATAAACCTGTATGTAAGGGTAGTATGTGTCTAGCTTAAATCAAGACGCAAGATTAATTTAAATGT
Organism: Noctua comes; assembly: GCA_963082995.1. Classification (NCBI taxonomy): domain Eukaryota; kingdom Metazoa; phylum Arthropoda; class Insecta; order Lepidoptera; family Noctuidae; genus Noctua; species Noctua comes. The sequence continues at coordinate 7,623,687 of OY720280.1, read as the reverse complement.
GTTTTACATTCAACAACAATTTCATCTTTAAGTTGAAGCGTTATTCCCTTCTACCTACTCCATCCAGATCCCGGACAGTTCCGAACAACTTTTCCATTAGTACTTTGGGCACAACTTTTCACTTAAAATCTTAATCGCGAACAAAATATTCTACTCCTTGGACTTCATTTCTACCGTGCATTATTTTATTATACCGAAATTATTAACTTCCATCAAAATCATCGTTCTGTAATTTCTTTTCGCTTTTAATTTGTGGCTAAATGGATTTGAGGTATTATCATCAAAATGTAACAGACGCCAGGAAAACAACTTTTCGTAAATATTTTCCGCAGTTTTTAAAGGAATCTTTACTTTGTTTTCTCGCTTAGCCATTGTTTTGAGGATGGTTCAACTTCCACATGTTTTTACAAAGCTATTTTAATATTTAAGTAACTCCAAGCTGAACAATTTTCATTTTGAATTTTGGTCTTTACGCTTGTAATATGGTAAGCCATCCCCTTTTTATTTATGCAAAACAAAAATAGTCACGTGAATGTTTTAACTGTTTCAGAATCTATAAGTGTTGTTTGTGTGTGTACTTTTTGTTAGCCTGGACTGTTCTGGGCAAAGGCCTCCCACCATTCCTTCCACTTTTTTCGATGTTGCGCCTCTATTCGACAATTAACGGGAAATACATTTTGCTAGTGTATTTATGCTAATAAATGGAATAGCGACGTAACATAAACGATTATTCCACTTCGGGATTACAATCGCTAACCATAGACAATATTTGTGTACGCACCGATTGTAAATTTATTTACGAATCTTAGTTCTTTTTATCTGCTGGCCAGTAGCTCGTGACCTGGCGGCGGCGCGTGGCGCCCAAGGGTGCCGCCACCGACTGCCATATATCAAGCGGTCCGCTTTTAATCTCGCAAGCCCTATTTATTCACATTTATTCCAAAGATATTTTCCCACCGGAATTTCCCCCTTGGAATTGGTAACATTTCCCGCGTTTAGCTGATTTGTACCGTTCCTGTTATTGTGGTTTATTTTACAGGAACAAAGGGGACTGAAATATTTAGAGTTTGTCAAAAGATGGTGATGATAAATTATGGCGACCCGCTATCACAGCCGGCCGCATCTTAAATAATACGCTTTTTGTTTCCCTGAATATTCAAATTGCAATTCTGTTTATTTTTCTGTCGTGGACTTATTATTTTATAAGAGTATTTACCTAGTTAAGTAGGTACTTAAGTCTTTCAATTATGAATGTGATAACTAGACTTGAATATCATTTTAACTATTGCTTTATTTATTTATCAAACTCTGTTTCATGTTCTTAGTATTTTTAATGAGGCGCAGTTAGTACGAAAGCGACAACTCTTTGCTACTTAGTTGTTTTTCCTACTAACTAGGTATACCTTTTTATTCTTTTGTTTTCTACTTCTAATTTATAAAAGGTCTGTTAAGTTTTTTACATGTTGATAAAAGACATTCTCAGAAGAAAAACTCATATTAAATCTATCCTTTGAAGAGCAAGTTTCGGATGTTTATACCACAAAGAAAAATATATCGCAGTAATATGTCGCCTGAAATAAATCTTTAGGACGTTTTTATTGTAATTTATTCTCTCAAATCGAACACAATTCATCTACAGAGGCTAACAATAGTAAAAGCGGTGCCAATTTTCCAACACGAACCTGAACAAAAGAGTACCCCAACGAGAGATTTATCACAAGCAAAGCAACAACGAGAAAGTTTTGTGCAAACAACGACAACAACTGTTACTGCGCCTGTTACGGTTCTGACACAGCCACTTTGATCGGGAATGCATAAAATCTTTTCATCATCATCGGCCTAGCCTTTTCCCAACTATATTGGGGTCGGCTTCCAGTCTAACCGAATGCAGCTGAACACCAGTATTTTACATGGAGCTACTGCCTATCTGACCTCTACAACCCAGTTAGTAGAGGGTAATACGATACCCCTTGGTAAGACTGGTTGTCAAACTTTTTGGGCCACTCTGTGACCAACGACTGTCAAAGATCTACAAATGACAGCCGGCGTACTTAAAGTGCTTCCCGAGGCACGGAGGAAACTCGGTATATAATGGGCGGTCACCCATCCACAGACCAACCTACGCAAGCAAGGCTTAACCTAAAGATCGACCCGAGCGGCTGTTATTATTTAGCCACGAGCTCCTCCTCCGCATAAAAACTTTTATACGCAGTCTATTTCCGTGTGGGGTCAGCTTTGTAAGAGTAGCTGCGCTAGCTACCAAGCAGAATGCGTTGTAAGTAAACATAGCACTAAGCTGCTCTTACCTCGTCTCCCATCTGTGTCAAGTGCGGCACAGTCGGAGCTGCGTTCACAACGCCACATCGATGCTAGTGCAGTCCCGCTACAAAGAGACAGTAAAACGTGTAATTTCATGCGGATAAGAACTTCTCTCAGAAATGTATGTAGAATCCTCAACTTACTTTACTTACGAGTATATTGAAGACGGCGAGTGTACTTGAAGCTCTCTCTGGTTTTCTAAAGATTGTGTGTAGTAACAATAGATAACGGTGAATGAAATTCCACGTCTTTGGAGCATTTTATTTTCACGAAATGACACGTTAAATTATTTTTTGCATTGCCATTCAATTTTGTTTATTTATTTGGTAACGTATTTTGGCAAAAAAATAAACATTTTCATCATTTTCTTAACTTACAAATCAACGAATATTGCATGTGACATTTTAAATATTTAGAAACGCATTTACAAAATTCACTATTTAATCAGAGTTATAAATTGGCTTTTATCGCCTAATAAAACCAATGGTTGGTATTGTTTATTTGTGGAATAAAGCGCTACGCTGGTTCAGTGCATCGTAAACTTGAATTGGATAACTTTTTCGCACCCAACAATGTTTGCGAGAGGTTTCAACGGCTGTTATTTAAAATTTCAGCTGTTTACACACGAAAAACATTGAAGAACTGTGCTTAATGGGAAAAAGAAAATAATGGGTATTATTTTAATACGTAATACTTTTTAACGTCTTCGGGTTTTCTAAATGAAAGAGCTGATTTCTGTTAATGTTTTTATGAGCTCGGGGAAAAATACTGCAATAGGTCTTTTAAATTTCATGATTTTCTTAATCAGGTTACTTTATGAGTTCTTGTGAGTATTATTTGTTCATGAGTTCGCTCTTCGACAGAGATTTCATTGTTGCTAATAATGTTTATTTAGCGACTGGTCTAGACAATCAGACGCTATCATAATAAAGCATAGAATACTGTCTACCACCGACACAATAGTATCCATATACCAAAATAAATAAATGTAATAACGATCTTAATCCGCGGATTCGAAAACCACTTAATATCTCCCAAATATATGTGGACTAACAAAAACTTGATCATAATAAACTGCTCCAGATATCCATTAGAATAAACTGATACGTATTTATAGGTACATCAACTTTTGCCCGAGGCTTCACCCGAGTGTTTCCAAAAATTATACCACGCGATTAAAAGTGACTATCTTATGTCCCAACCCAGGTTATGGTCTAACTTTAAGCCCGATTTCATCTAAATCCGTTCAGCTGTGAAGGCGTCAAAAACTGAAAACATAACAGACAGACAAACAGGGTGGTCTTCAATTTTACAGTCTTCTTGTTAGCGCGTCGATGAAAATCTAAATTGAGTCAGCCCAAAATTTGGCGACAAGTTTGGAAATATAGGATAATAATATGAATTGCGTTACAATTCGTAAAATGGTCACTAAGTGACAATTCATAATGTTAACTGCGTCTGCGACCATTTTAAGAATTTTAATGTGATTCTTATTATTATCGTACTATGATTCTGCTAAAGCGACCCATTTTAGGCCCTCAGTTCCTGTGATGTGCAAACAACAGAACAGGCAGTGCAACTATCAAGTGTGTCAACGTTTGTCTACATTTACACTCCAGGGCAGACTCATCTATGAACTCCACCTGAACAAGTTTTCCTTGCTTTGGCCAACCTATGTCCATTTTATAGTACATTTGTGTAAGTATCTGAGTATAGTTTTGAATTATAAGTGTTTTCAGCAGCAAGGCAGCCGCCATTCTTCCAAGCAATTAATTTTCACGAAGCATTTGATAATACTTATGTATACAATTGTATTTATGTTCTGTATTTTTTTTTCTTATCCTAGTTTTTGAACAGATTTGATTATACAACGAAGATATTGAAAACATGCTATAAATTGTTCGAGCACCGCTATAAGTTACAGTTGAAAATTGTTGGGTAATATATCTCGGTATCTAGAAGTTTTCCTTTATTTATGACTCATTCTCTGAGTTCTGAGTACATCGTAATATTTCAGAAAATCTTGTTTGAGGGTAACGTGTGCTAACACTTTACGATTGGGTCAGATTTTGGTTTTCCCTCTCAATAGTTGGAAACCGGTCAAAGTAACTTAGCTAAGTATTCATCAGCTTATATCAAACTCCACACAAATATTAAAATAAGCTAGCCCGGCCGCAAAATCAACAAACGAACTAGTCTGCTGCCATCGCATATTTAGTTTTGTTCACAAAAATATTCAATATAAAAAAGGCTAGGTGGTGGTGGTTAGGGGCTATTAAAAGGTATCCGTGGGTCTTGTTTATTTTATTTTATTTTCTTATTATTTAGTGAGTAGAATCTGAGAAATATTATCAAAAAACTGATTTCAGTTCTGAGTAAATAGAAATATCATTTTCAGGATGTTTTAAGTTTTTTATAGTTATAGTTTCGTTCTCAATCCTTATAAACTCACAACAAACAAGCTCATACAAAAACATCAATATTGACCTAATCATTGTATTGTAATCAAAATGAGCAATTCCGTTTAATAATTAGATCCACACACTCAACAACAAGTGTTTATTTTTAATTAAAACATCCATTATAAAGTCTGCCAACAAATAAATGAAGACTGATGTAATGTCGCACCCTCTTTTGTTTTGTGCAATTTCAAATTCACGGGTACAAAGAACCGGCTCTCGGGTTTTATTGGCTCGTCTGTAGAGGTACTACATACGCGGATATGTGTACAGCCACAAGCACTAATACGTATACAGTATGCTACTTTACTATAATGTCTTGGTTGGTATTTTATGTTGTTGTAAATGCTGAATCTTGGAACGCATTATTATGTAAGTGTGACTGAAAATTGCAAACAAAAACCGCTTTTCAAATTACGTAAATGTCATCACAGTCAAAACTACTTTTGACCGGTTACAATTACTAAGAAACAAACAAACATACACAAACAAACATTTACAATACAAACAAACAAACAGACAAACAAAGAATACAAACAAACATTTGATATTTTTTTTCTTTTTTACATACAAACATTTGATATTAATAAACTTACTCTAGACAACATTTCAACATAAAACAGTTTTAAAACTGCGTTTGATCATATCACAGTTTGAACTGTAACATATAGGTACCTACATATTAGAGCTCGTGAGTGTACCTACCCACCCTAGTCGTTCGTATAGCCGGCACTACCCTCCCTCTCGACAATTGAACACGTTCTTACGGTAGAGTAGGTACTGAGCTTGCTTGTTGGATGAAAGAATCAATAGCTAACCGTATTATTGTGAGGATTTATAATGAAAGCCACTGGATGTATGTATTACGTATTGGATAGCGGGGAGTGGGTGATGAAAGGTAATACTATAGTACCCTACATGGTTGGGTTTTGGAACGAGCAAAATAATGGTTTAATGGTAAAGTTGAGCTTATTGTAACAAGATTAAGGTATATTTTGTTATTGGAAGCTGAAAACTATAACCCTTAGCTTTCAGTAAATCTAAGTGGCAACTGCATGATTGCCTGAATATAACATCACCAGTGTGTTTTTATTTTGGTGTCACTTAATCGCTCGGACGAGCTCGTGGCTAAGTAATAACAGCCGCTCGGGTCGATCTTAAGGTTATGCTGCGCTTGCCTAGGTTGGTCCGGGGATGGGTGACCGCCTATAGCATACCAAGTTCCCTCTGTGCCTCGGAAAACACGTTAAGCCGTTGGTCCCGGCTGTCATTTGTAGATCTTTGACAGTCGTTACAGGTATTATAGTTAGTAGCCCGAAAATCTGACCAAGGGTTATCGTATTACCCAGTACTAACTGGGTTGTGCAGGTCAGATACACAGGCGCTCCATGTAAAACACTGGTATTCAGCTGCATGCTGCGGTTAGACTGGAAGCCAACCCCAACATAGTTGGGAAAAGGCTTGGCAGAAGATGACATTAAACTGGGTCTTAAGAGCGTTTACGAGTTACGGCATTTCATACTAACTTTCAAGTCCTTATTTTTTAAATGACTGAAGCTGAACTGATTTTAATGAAACTTCATACGCATAAGCAGGATACAAAGCTCTAAAAGGTTTTTAGACAACATTTTCGAAAAATTGTGTTACAGCAAAATTAGACCGATTTCAAATTTTCCATAGAAACAGAAATTTCCAATCAGCTTTTTTTTTAAAAATACATTTCGAAAATATTCTCTAAAAACTTTTTAGACTTATGTATCCTGCTTATGCGTATGAAGTTTCATTAAAATCGGTTCAGTCATATAGAAAAATAAGGTCTTGAAAGTTTGTATAAAAACCCGTAAGTCGTAAACGCTCTTATGTATAATACTATTTGGAATTCACATTTGTACTCAATTACTTCTGTCGTACAAATTTTACAAAAAAAAAAGTTTTAGAGCGAAAACGTCCTGTTAACAATATCCGTTCTTCACTCAAATACAGAATACGTGAAAAAAATACAGCACTGAAAATATTTCCACACTTACTAAGAAGTAACATAACTTTCATGATCGCAAAAGTACTACACAAGAGTACATAACAGTATATAAGCCGTATTATAATACAACACAAAAGCAAATATGAAGGAAGGCTACACATAAATGTTCCAGAGCGAACGCATTCGTCGGTTCCCTGTATCCGGTCTTCGGAAATAGCTCCCAAGCGTGCGTTTCATTATTTCCTTTTTATATTTATCTTCGGGTATAACCGTAGACATGTTGTGTGTGTATAAAGTTCAGTAAGTTTAAATCATCTGAAGAGGGAGCCAAGTTTTTTCTTTCTTATCTTGGAAAAAGCTTTCACGATTTTGCAGATTAATACATAGCGGTTTTATACAGAGTGTGAGGGGATATCGACGAGCAAGCTGTTACTTTAGGACTAGATTGAGGCCAAAGTAGGACCATTTCAAATAAAAAAAAATAAAAAATCTTTAAATTCAGAAGGTACATGACTCTAGACTAGACCCATACACGTTTAAATTTTTCAAGACTTATTAAATACTAGCTGAAGCCCGCAACCTTCGTCCGCGTGAAATTATTATGAAAATATTACTTCTCTATTTGAACCGGATTTTGTTAACAACTTAGGGTTTTTTTTTTGCAAGGAACACTAAACCTTTTTCTAAAGTCTTCTTAGAACATCAGCTATCTGCCAGTGAAAGTCCCGTCAAAATTGATCCAGCCGTTTCGGAGATTAGCCGGAACAAACGGTCAGACAAAAATTAAAAAAAAAAGTTTTTTTTTTTATGAAAGTATCTAAACGTATTGTGAAATTACAAACAGACAGGTCAATATTTATTTGTATGTAACATAGATTTAAAAGCTGTGCTATACTTTTGTACGGCAAAACAAATCTACGCTTCTACGACATAGTTCTAGACCCCCTTCTAGAATCATTTTGTTTTGACTGCCTGTAAAAGTTTGAGCGTCGATGAACATCGTAGGTCATTCACAAAGCCATAATTGTATCCATCAATCAGTCTGTCAACATAATAATTACAACGTAAGCATCGCAATAACAGCTAAAATAGCTTAATAGATATATGTCACCTTAGTCATGCTGTAAATTGCACGATTTTTGTAAAATTTGGCACACACATAGACCAAGGCCTAAGTTCTTTATACGTGTTCTTTATACCGGTAAAACGTTCCCTTAGCATAATTTACGACTTCCACGGGAATAAAACCGAGGACGAAACCTATAATAGTACCTAATCGATCATCGTCTGCCTAGCCTATTCCCAGCTAGGCCGGGATCGGCTTCCAGCCTAACCGAATGCAGCAAATTACCAGTATTTTACATGGAGCGACTGCATATCTGACCTCCACAACCCAGTTAATACTGGGTAATGCGATTGCCCTTGATAACACTGGTTGTCAGACTTTCGGGCCACTAACTACCTGTAACGACGGTCAAAGATCAGAGACAGGATCAACGGCTTAAGGTGCTTTCCGAGGCACGGAGGAAACTCGGTATGTAATGGGTGGTTACCCATCCACGGACCAACCTAGTCAAACGCGGCTTAACCTAAAGGTCCACCGGAGCGGCTGTAATTATTTAGCTAGGAGCTCCTCTTAACCCCTAACCTGGAAACCTAATAATCGATAAATAGACTAATACTTAATAGTCTATGACAAATTCACCACTGGTATGTTAGTTTATTTATCTAAACTTTATACCGTCAAATCTCAAGTAAAATCAAGGACTAGATCGGCCATTTAAAAACTGGCAGTTAATCGAGCCAAAGCCATTAGAAGGCTAATAAAACACTTTAAATACTACTATGTTAATCGGCCTTCGTAAGCGTATACTGTTGAATTCAATTAACGCAAAGAGGTCTTACTGCATTAGGTACCTACCTCTCGTAAGCGGTGCCCCACATAACAGTAGAAACTTACGAATATTCTACTTCAAAAGGAACTTAGCAATTGTAACTTAATATTTATTCTGTAGAAAAGGGTGCAGTTTAATAAGCTGAAGGTTTAGAACACGGTTCGGATTATTACTTACCTGAAACGTTCCTCTTTAAACAAGATAAAATGATGTTCTAAATCAGCATCATTGTCCCGCCCTTTTTCCAATTTACCTACTTGGGGTCGGTGCAGCATGTCTTCTTCTTTCTTACTTCTCTATTACTCGTCATCTCAGCAGTTACCACCTTTCTGGCCATACAGTCCATCCATCGTTTCTTTGATCTTCCTCTACTCATAGCTATCCACATTCAGATTCAAAACTTCACACATCACATGCTATGTCCATATCACGATAACACATTACCACTCAACTTTTCAGCAACTCAGTTCAGCTCAGTTCTTTTCAGTCAACTTTTATATCTTCTAAATTATTAACCTTATCTATTGGTATGAATCTACTGTAACATACATTATGTATTTATGTAGCATTCATTATGTATGTTACATAAAAGCATACATGTAACTTCCAGCAAATAAGCAGAAGCTAAAAACTGCTTGTTAGAAAACTATGTAACTTGCGAGTTGCGAATATGTCGATATCATTGAAAAGCAAACTTCCTTTTAAAATAAGTTACTTCCTTGTTACCCGGAGAACTAAAGTAAGTTCCACAGACTATACAAGACGTCTGATACCAAGACGTCAGATAAAAAGACGTCTGATACCAAGACGTCTGATGCCGTAAATTATACAGTAAAGTATCTAATTTATACAAATTTTAAACTAAATACCTACAAGCAGTTGCTTCGTCGTGCCAGACAAAATAATTCCGCTTAAAATATTTACGAGCCAAACTCTATTTTATACTAAGTAAATACTTAGTACCTATTTTCGCAGACTTCTGGAAATCCCTTTGTAGGTATACCATCTTTAGTGTATTTGAATTTGTTACAAATTCCTTGTATTGTATTTCTAGAAGTAACAATGTTGTCCTATTTAATCCAAAGGTTAATTGGTAGAGAATGCCTTGTAGCATTAGGCTATACGTGAAGTTTAAATCAATAAATAATGCATAAACGCTAGATTAATGAATGCCTACCATGCAGAAATGGGTGTATTCCCGTTGACCCCACCGCCCTTGGCCCCACTGGTGGGGTCAGCGGGAATTGATTAAAATAATTGATAAAATAATTAAAAATTGTTCCTCTAGTCTAAAACACATTTACAATATAAAAATACCATCTAAATTAAAATCGTTTCAAAAAACATGAATATTCAAGTTAGAACCAACAAATACTCACTGCTACCGAAAACATCTCCTGATGTGCGTAGATATATCATCGAACCCTCACAATTCCATTGTAACCCGTTTCGTTCTACCCTAAGGGAACGGAGTTTTTCATCACCTAAAAGGGCGCTAATTTTCCGACAAGACTGCTCGCCATAATGCTGGCTGGCTTCGCAAACGCTCACAATGAGAAAATACTATAGCTATACCTACCTAACTACTGAATAACTTTATGTTGGGACTTCATTCATTTTATTCGCATCGATCTCAATTTTTCTCAGAAATATAACGCAGTTTAAGTAAGGCCCGCATTCTAGTAACGCGGAAAGAGGAAGTATGAAAAAATGTGTAAATGTTGCCTATACCTGTTCGACTGCCTCTAGTGCTAGCCTCTAGTTGCTCTAGTGGTTGCAATCTCGACTGCTGAGCATGAGGTTCTGGGTTCGATTCCTGGGTCGGGCAAATTGTTATTGGGTTTTTCCATCAGAAATTTCTCAGTAGCAGCCACGGAGTCTGGATTTGTTGCCCGGTTGATGGCAATTGGCTCGCCCCCTGTAACATGGGATTTAAACTAGCGAAATGTGGGATTACTATTAGGTACACCTCTGCCTAACCCTTCGAGGATTACAGGCGTGATGTTATGATGATGTTATGCATACCAACGTCAGAATGTACAAAAGAAACAAAAAAATCCAACACAGATTTGTATAGTTTGTAAATAAGAACTTCAGAACCGAATTAATTGCGAAAATTCGAAAATATTTCTCACAAATAACATCTCAAAATCGCTGCTCCATTAATTGGTAAAAGAAAAGTAACACTCCGCTGTCGCTGGCACGCAAGTCGCGGCTTTACAGGCGGAATAAGCGCTAGTAGTGAAGTGGGGAGCCATCATCAATCTTCTGTAATTAGCTAGTGACGTTCTCGCCTAACACTAATGACGAGGAGGGCGTTTACTCGCGACCGCAACGCCTCGCCACATAAATTACTACATCCACCGTCAAGAGCTCACTCAAAACACCTCAAGTGTTTAGTGAAATGCGCTGTTAGTGAAAAATGTCGGGGAAGCGATTTTTAAACGGCGTGTGAGTGGCTATATCGTCATTTAGATATGAGAGGGCTAACTACTATTAATTATAGGGGTAGTACGGGTACCTAAGTTAGTAATTATAAAGACTAAGTATCACCATACCGCTTGAGTATAGTGTTGATTTTATTTATCATTCTGATGTTCCACAATGACAATGTTTGATGGACCATGGAAAGTTAGGGAACGTGGAACCTGCAAATATAAGAATAAAATAGAATAAGAATAAGAATAATTTATTATTTAAGAGATTTACATTCAATGCACTGATTCCTGAAACTCACACTAGGATTCTCTGTGTCGTGAGTTTCAGGCTCCTTCGTTCCGTTTACATTTTTATTAAAAATATGCCTTAGTTAAAAAACACTATTCGTAGGTACTACCAATTTCACTGACTGTCGACCAGTTTTCAACATTATTACTTACGGCATACGGGTGACAAATGGCAGACCGTCAGTGGATTCAGTAGTCAGTAGTACTTTACCAATTTCAATATTCATTCACTCTATCATGAGACTTGACCAAGATTGTGTTTGGACTTCAAAAGAGATCTACCTCTGAGTTTGTTTCGGCTGTTTCTTCTCAGAGTAGTCAGGTACGAAACACTGGCGTTATCTAGTTTTAAAACATAGTAAACATGTGTTTATATACCTAAATGGTTTTTTTAAAACCATTATCATCTTCCTACCCTTGTCCCATCCTATTTGGGGTCGGCGCAACACGTTTTCTTCTTCCATTCTCCCCTGTCAGACGTCACGGCATCATTTACTCCTTTCTCTTTCATATCATTCTCCACACAATCCATCCATCTTTTCTTTTCTTCCTGTCCCGCTGTTTTTGTGTGTTTTTAAAACCAATTCACAGGAGTAAATATGAACTATGATTTATCAATTCTGAATATGACATCTTAACACTTTCAGGGCCGGGAAGTGGCCTGGTGGGTTCACTCAAGTCGCATTTGACTTGAATGTGTCACCATACCACGCTTTCAATTTCAGCAAAACGTTTCTGATATGTAATTCTTCCTTATAAAACTACTTTCAACACCTCAAACGTAACTAAAAGCTCCTTCTCCTTTGTACCCTCTACACAATAAGATAGAACTTCTTAGGCGCGAATTACACAGAAAAGGCGTAAGGTGAAGGCGCAGCGCAGGCATGATGCTTCAAAACGTTTTCATACAAAATGTACGTAGGCGACGTGTCTTGAATTATACTCAAGCGGCGCGGCACAGGCACGCCGTTCTTTCGTTTCCTTATAAATTCCACGCCTGCGCTGCGCCAGCGCCGCACCGTCACCTTGCACCGTTTCTGTGTAATTCGCGCCTTACACGGCGCATAATTTATCACAGAAATGACTGCAACAGCTCCATCAAGTACCTTCGTACCCCCATTCTTCCTTTGATAACTCCACAGAAATTCCCCTTTACCCTTCTACCGTATGCAACATTATTATACCTGCAATACGTTTAATGATCGTAAATTTCGTTAATGAACAAGTCGTGCAATTAATAATTCAGTACCCTTCTGAACTAAAATACATGATTAACCTAATTTGCAGCAGTATACCGAATTCTAACGCAACTAATGAGAACGTTGTTAAGTAGATTGCATTTAGTTTTGAAGATGGAATACTGTATGCTATGATGAAGTTATTACTGCGGGTTGAGTAGAAGATGAGTATTTATTTTGTTGTATATTGACATGTAACTTAACCATTTGACATTTACTGAGAAACTGATTGTATTTATATTTTGTTTGTTTTTTTGATATGCTAATCCTATTTATACTGATTTTATTACTGACGTGAAAGTTGACATAATTTCACCAATTTGTTATTTTAACCTAACCTAACCTAACCTAAACAATTATATTTGTACGCCTTTGGGCAAAACATGGAGGATCTACCTATTTATAACACCTCACACTATGTGTAACTTGACCTATGTTCACAAATAAAGCTATCTGATTCTGATTCTGATCATATTATAGGTATATTTTATTTAGTTACACAAATTGCTATACCGCCTGGTTGGTCTAGTGCTCCCAAGTGTACTGCTAAGTATGAGGTTTTGGGTTCGATGCCCAGGTCGGGCAAATTGTTATTGGGTTTTCCCATCTGGATTTCTCAGTAGCAGCAACGAAGTCTGGATTTGTACCTGGTTGATGGCAATAGGCTCGCCCCTGTTACACGGCACTTAAACATAAATGGCGAAATGCGTTATGTTAAACATAGCAAGTGATATGTGCGTGTAAGGTGTATAAAGTGATAGGACTCTGCCTAACCCTTTAGCGATTTCAGTGTGACGCTAAATAAATTACTGAAAATTATTTACCAAACTTTAATTTAACCAAGACCCACATATTCTTCACCCTATGCTTATATACATGCCTGTAATTAATATTTTCTGTTAGAGGCCTAAATTAATTATCAAAACTCTTTACGAAAAACAGGCTCTGGCTTTAACTCTTTGCTTGGATCTTCCAAGCAAAGAGACTCTTGTCTAGATTTTTCTCCATACAAAAACAAATAAATTAGGATTAAGCTCAGTTAGCTGCAAAAGATTAAGTACTTCACTATATTTTAATGTTAGAAACTGAAGATTGACTGTCTTCGCTCAAACTAATATCTTTAACAGCTGAAGTTATTTAGTGTTTTGTGTAGTTTTTTTTAGTTATTTTTTTAAATTACAATCCTTTTCATCTTTTCATCGTTGAGTATTTTGACGCCGCTGACATTTAAAAAAAGAACATTCGCTCTAAATTATTTTAGTCTTAAAGGAAAAACCCTGTTATTAAAATATTAAATTCATTTTATTAAAATAAGGTAAAAAATTTAGGTATGTATCTACGTTACTTTCATTTTAATACTACAGCCCTGAATTCAGACTTACAGACATAGTTTCTCTTGGGACAGTGGGTCACGGTGTCACCTGAGCATAAAGAAGTATAACAGAAAAAAAGACATTTCTTCAGTGCTTTTAAAGAGCTGTGCTTGTTTTTGGAAACTGTTTCTTAGCTCTGGCGGTCCGTCTCACATGGGTAAAGGTAACGAAAGGTCATTATTTATTTAACAATGTATGTACACACAAAATACAGAAAAGAAGAAACAAAACAGAAAATAGTACAAAGGTGATGCTTATTTTTAAAGAAATCTCTTCCAACATACCTGCGAAAAGACGGCGCGGTTGGCGCAGTGGCTGAGCGATTGGCTGCTGCGCTGCGTGTCGCGGGTTCGATTCCCGCACGGAACAAATATTTGTATGGCCTACAGGTAGTTGTTCCGGGTCTGGCTGTTTGTGTATGTGAGTTTAAATGTTTGTAAACGCACCCACGATACAGGAGAAATTCCTAGTGTGGGGAAAATTAAAAAAAAAAAAGGATACTAAAAAAGGGATGAAAAAAAAAATTTGAGAAAGAGTGAGAGATTTGTTAAAGGTATATTGTGTTTTGACCTCGAACAGATAAACCGTCTGATTCTACTTTTTTTTGGTAATATGACCACGGTCCGTAAAAGGTATATCTGGCCTCAGACTATACTGAAAGTAATACACTAAAAGAATCAGAAAATAAGAAAAAAGACTGTATTGTCAAAAAAAACAAAAACCAATAGGAAAAAATACATTCTTCATTCCTCGAAAATTCCACTATCTTCGGCTGTCGTCCTCATTAATATTGTTGAACCAAATAAATAAGCGAAACGTAAAACATGCAGTTAACTGAACGAAACGAAAGTCACGATATTATCAGATTGAAGCAATCAATCTTCATTAATCAGAAACATGGCGTTAACTTCTAATGACTAGTAATTAGGGGAAGGCTGGATGAGTCTGTGTACCATTTGAATTTCTATACTAGTCTAGGAATAAATAAGACCTAATTTAGAAACTCTTTATCGTTGCTGGCGGGGAGATGGTACGGATCTTCAACGCGATGAGATGTATTTTTTTTATGTTCCTTAAACGATTGCCGTTTTATTAGACCATTTAACTGTATATGTATAGATTTAAATGCAGGAAGTTATAGGAGGAATGGCGATGTGGTTGGCACAGCAGTTAATCTATGCTATATATATATGTCGGATTTTGTCAGGATTTTTCTGTTAGGCTCGTACATCATGTGGGCAGACCATGGGTTTCGTGCAATGAAAATACACTAGGTGCGATACACTGTTTATAATTAACTAACAAATTACTTGACATTACAATTTAACACAATTACACGGGGCACAATGAATCGGGTACAGTTCCAAGACGTCTCAACTCCTTCGCGATCAGACCATCAATGTCCTCCTCGCCTCCGAGCTGTAACATCAGGGCTCTGTAGAAGCCACGCTGTGGTGGAGGTAGACTTGTAAGTAGGTCGCATGACATCACCACTAGCGGACTTGCGACTCATTTTATGTCCGTACTAATGACCCGGTCCGACATATATGTATATAATATTATAAAGAGGAAAGGTTTTTTATGTTTGTGACGAATAAACTCAAAAACTAATTGACCGATTTCAAAAATTCTTACACCATTAGAATGCTACATTATCCCTGAGTAAGAGTTACTATTAACGAAACCAAAAATAGTTTACTGTGCTGACAGATTAGGATTACTACTAGTACTATGATCTGCAGATATTTATATGGGCAGGTATGGACTTTGCAGCAAAGTTGGGTAGTAACATTTTGTTTATTTATAATTATTTTTATTTATTTTTTATCTTCTCGATTCAAAAAGATTTGCCCAATAGTAAGTTCTGGTGGAAAATGCCTATGGCATTAAGCCCGCCTCTGTAATTTCGCTTGAAGTGTAAATAGTCGATGCCCTTTTGTAGTTTGTTGTTAGTTTGAATAGTAGTTTTTAATTAATAATGTATATAAATAGTTAGGTATAGTGAAAGTTTAGTTGACGATGCCATCACAAACACGGTGAAAAATCAAAGGTTTGATGTTTCAAAACCCTCGAAAATTCAACGTGTCTGTGATTGCGAATTCCTAATTTCACAGCAAGGTCAACACTCAAATCTAGCATTTCAGCAATCAAAGGCGATTGCTACGCAACGATAGCAATCATCAAGCCGAAAGTTCACGTTCAAATGGTGACCCGGTGCCGAATTCAGGTTCTCTTTGAAGTCCGTCGAACATTCAGGAATACGTAAAACCGTCGCACTAAAGCAAGCATAGTCTCTCCCATGTTGTTGTTCATTGTGTTTGGACTGGAGCTTCGTCAAAGAGCTCCACGAAATTACTTAGAGATCGAAGATAGGATGGGACTAGACATATAAGTGTATCAAGAATAGGTATCCTACCTACATCGTGAATCCGTTTTTTCTGGAATCACTGAAATCAGGCGATTCAATTTTCTAAGTAACGTATAGATAAAGTTACAATTCGTTGAAAACGAATTTCTAGTTTTTTGTAACATCAGTGTCTTTGACATTTTATGTTATAAAATCAAACATGGCTAGCAGAGGCGGGTCACGTCTAATAAAATTCCTTTTATACCTGCAGTTAAACAGGGGAGTTATTTTTTAACTTAACCGCGTAATATTTTTTATATAGCCAGAAAATAAAAGTAAAATTGTCGGATTTACAAGCTTCCTAAACTTTGTTTTAGAGTACAAATCGTTAAAGAAGACAATCATATCTGGCTGTTGCCTTGCCTTTCATGAATTAGACTTGTTTTTACTATATCTTAGTAGATGAACTTCATTTCTATATTTTGTCTCTGCATCACCCATATGTAGACTGATAAAAAATGCTCAAAGCATTAACTCCGCCTTTGTGTAATTATTTTTACTTAAGCATAAAGTTTTATAAATAAAATAATCTTCATTAAAATATAAACGAAAAAACGTAAAACGACGTTATTTTTCTAGTATGTAAACACTAACTTTTATTGCTATAAACATAAACGTATCATAAAGTATGTGTTTCTGTACCACCACAAGCCAGATGGCATTCCTTCGAAGAAGGCACAAAGAATCCCCGCATTCTCCGCTTACAACAGCAACAATACAAACGTTCCATTCATTTTTCACTCACTATTTGTCAAAACCAACGATAACTTTGTAACTGCTGTGTAGGTGCGGGCTGAGTTCAGAAAAAAACGTGGGAAGTAGACGCTTTTTAGGGTTCCGTGGTCGGGATGATGTTTCATTTATTGATCCCAAGAACAAACAGACACACACACCACTAACACAATGTTTTCTTATTTAACCCAAAGGTTGACTGGTAAGAATGACTTGTGGCATTAAGTCCGCCTATATACCACTATTGTAAATTAAGTTTAAATAAATAAATAAACAAACTGTACATTTTAGTTGAAAAACATGTTCTCCCATAGGTACATTTCAATTGCAAATGTAAGTTTGTATGCACAATATTAAGACTTTTACCTTGTTAATTTAATTAAGACCACAGACTTCTTATAGGTTTTCCAGTAGTGAGTAAATATTACATTACCTTTTTTTTAGTTAAACTGAAGCGTGCACGCACAGTAAAAACAAGCATGCTCCGACACGCACTTCGCCGGTTTTAATGTACTACAGCTACTGCTAGTGAGTGGTCATCACGATATTTAGACATCTACAATAGCAGAGACTTCTCTTGTGCCTGTAACTAAACTAGCAACCATCTCCTTCAAACCGCACATACCACTGCTGTTAAGTGACATTTATTAATGTTCTAGCTGTTAGAAAGGACTAAATGATGCCGTGACGTCTGGCGAGGTTGTGAGGGAGGGAGATGATGATAGCTGTTTCCACGACTTCGTCCGCGTGGAATTTAATATAAAATATTTCTTTAATTAATCGACTTTCTTTCTAAAATAAAAGTAGCCTAAGTTACCCCCTTTAAGATCAGCTATCTGCCAGTAAAATTCCAGTCAAAATTGGTTCAGCCGTTTCGGAGATTAACCGGAACCAACATACAGACAGGCTAGCAGGCAAAAATTTTTGTTATAAATTAAAAAAACAGTTAAAAGCTGATATTTTGAAATTACAAACAGACACTTAAATTTTATTTATTTGTATAGATGACATTGTACTTCCCTGGACGCACTTCTTACTAAGAGCTCTACTTCTTACCACAACTCACACTTTAATGGAATGCTACAATCACAAATCATATCCTAACATCATTTAGTAAAACCTTCTAATAAAACGCAACATCCTACTGAGTTAATATTGTCATCACGATTGATCACGTTGAATCACGGTAAACAGATTGTAATCAAGGAAATTATTTGTTCTAAGCACGCAAAAGGATGGACATAATCCCAGTTCATCACTTTATGGTGTTTCCACGTAGAGAGTTATGCATAACAAGCTCTTTTCAGGGAACCGCGGTCATAGTTTTATTTAGTCTCAAAATTTTCAGTAGAAATCTACAGTGGTTTTAGCATAAAAATATTAAGATCATTATTTTCTGCCACTAGACCGTAATAGCCCATTATTTGAGTTGAAGCATTCATCCGACTTTTGTTTTACAAGTACCTGTTTGGAATCGGCTTTTGGTCTAGTAAGATGCAGCTGCAAGTCAATGTATAATAAGACAAAGCGACTGCCATTTGACCTCTGACATGCGATTAACGTAAAACGTGTTAAAAGAAAGAAAAAATAGGTTTAAATGGCACATAAGTGAACAAACCATTAAAAAAAAAAAAACAAATCTAAACACAGAAAAAAGATAATTATTATGTGTCTCACGGCTACGTCAAATAGGCCCAGTTCAGCAAAATGCCGAATAGCTAGACTGCCCGACGACACGCTGGTTTTCAACTCGTTAGCCAGTTATCAGGTTTGACTGCTTATCTCGTCAGCAAGGATTAACCTGTCGGTTAAGGATAAGTAGTAAACAACTACGGTCACCCGTCCACGTACACATCGAAATCAGTAGATATAGCTTAACCCCTCTAATCGATCGACCGGACCCGCATAGCTGTTATTTATCCTCGAGATCCACATTGAAGTTGTAGAATTATCCTGTGCCGAATGTTATAAACTCAGTAGTTTCCTAGTCTTAATTCATACTAGATACATACAAAGCTTCGCTCCAAAGTTGATCTGTAAAGGCTCAACACGTATCAGGAGAGCACTCGACCGACTTTGTAAAGAACTTTGCACTACTAGTGCTACAAAGTACCTCTTTGTACGTTGCATAAAAGGGGATATATATTTCGTGTCACTACACAATAATTTACACTTTATCGTTCTTTCGTTGGTTAAATGTTAAGTATTTACAGGTATTTACTGGAACGTTTTAATTTGGCTACATTTACAGAGTCGCGTGTACGTTTATTTAAAGAGGGATAATGATCAATTGATTTTCAGTTTGGTAATAGCGCAGCGGCTGCTTCAATTGCTTTAACAACACGTGTGCAGATGAATGGACACTCTATTGGCCCCATCTTGGCCATCCTGCACTATATGTAGTCTTATTTTATTACTCTCATAATCTTTCAGTACCTGGGTGACGGAGCTCTACTCTGGTGATTATAGAGAAAACGAATTTTCCCAGATATGAGTCCTAGCTAGATCGACTTTTGCCCCCGTAAACCGCCATATTGCATATTTCATCGAAATCATTAGAGCCGTATTCCAGAACGTGATCACAAATATAAATATACAAATATTGCTCGTTTAATAGTATTGAATAACTTCACTTCGTCCTACTTTTCGCTGCAGGTCTTGTACTTCGTCGCGAGATGCATGTCTTGAAGCGAGCCTAGGTTTATTTTGTTTAGTACCCGACGCCGCAGAATCTTACCTTCAGGTACGTATGTGAGACTTTATATGTAATGGCCCTAACTTAGCTCCCCTGCTGGTCGTTAAACTGAAACAAATTCTTGTATACGAGTTAGAGTGGAATAGTAAAAGGCGGCGGTGATGCTTGTCGCACACTTTACTAGTGGATCCCTAGGGCTTACATGCGAGGGGCAAACAAACCGATAATCATAGTTTAGTTAATCAACCATTGACACAAAACTACACGCAAAAGTTAGTGATAAAAACTTCAGCGATAACATAGTATCTTCGCTAAGTGACAATAAACATATGTTTCTCAAGATCTACGGCAGTTGTAGCGATACCAAACAATCTGACTCTTGACCGCTGATATGGTGTGGCGAACAAGCATTCGCGTGTTCGCTGACAGATAGCAATCGGGGGGCCGCTGCACGCGTTGTTTCTAATTAATGGCGAAGTATCGCGTGAAAACGACCCATTTGTCTCACCCTCCGTCGGATGTTCACAGAAGAATTGTAAGCGATACAAATACCTTAAATGTCTTCAAACACTTACCTTGCCGTACCTGCTGAAATTTCCACCACGATCTGCAATTATAATAAACGATATCTACATCGCAAATACACTGTTTAAATCCGCTTTAAGTTGAATTATGGACGCTGAAACAATGTTACATAAACGTGTTTGCGATTTACAACGGACTTGGCGCACCTGAAATGGGAATACATCGATAATTACTCAAAGCTTTATTAAAAGACCAAGACTGATTAATTGTTCGCCATTAAGGTTTTTTAATTAAGAACCGATGACCACCATTTCTCAGTGAAAACAAAAGCCAATTAAGTTAATTAAATCAATTCTGCTTACGTATGTCTAGGCAGGCATTTTGTGAATTACAGCTGCCTTAAAATAAAAAAAATAAACACGAGACATCCACAACACAAGAGTACCTATCTGATGTATTTGTTTGGTCTAACATTTTGACACAAAAATCGAGTGCCGCATCATTTTTCAGAGGACCCTTAACCCAAAAAAGAAAGATCATATTAATCGAGTATCCATGACAAAATAAAAATAAAATGACAACACAAGAATTTTATTGCGATATTGTTTTCAAATATTTATCAACCACCTTTTTTCACTATCTTTGCAACACTCGTGGCACCTGGGCATGAGGTATATCATCATCATCATCACCATCATCATTTCAGCCAAAAGACGTCCACTGCTGGACATAGGCCTCCCCCAAGTGTCGCCACATTTACCGGTCCCGTGCGACTCGCATCCAGCGGATCCCTGCAACCTTCACCAGGTCATCGGTATATCAACGATGTTATAACTACTTGATATTAATCACCCTACTACTAGTGCTGGGAAACCTATATTTTGCATCGCAACTGCGATTGTATCGGTCAACAAGCGATCACTCGTTTGTTTTCTATCGGCAATTCTAATCGTGGTATGAATCGACACGTTTTGACTGGACAGTCGCAGTCATAGTAAACTGATTTTTTACTACAATCTATATTTAAATAGCGGAAACTTATAATTTATTGTAGATAATTACTTTATTTACAAAGTTTTTCGATTACCAGAGTTTATTCATTTTGTTTTTAAATTATTTAACCGTAGCAAATACTGTATGTTTCATCCGTCAGTAAAATATATGAAAAGTAAAAAAACTCTGAGAATCATAAATAATACAAGTAATGTAAAGCACATTGGTATCACTCAACGATCTCTCAAATACACTTATCCCCTTTTATGTGTTTTGAAACAATATAAAATAATTTTTCTCATACGTAACAATATAATAAAGCTTCGCAAACCTCATAAAAGTCATAAAAGTACATTTATGTTCATATAAACATAGATAGGTACTTCTCATTCTAGTAATAAAGTTTTTTTACAACTTTTTAAGTCTTTGTTTCGACATGTTCTCAATTTTATCGGCGAGCAAATTTTTCAGCGTATGGGTTAGTTGCCGTCGATTACAGGTGTCTGCCTTGTGATGAAAGTGTTAAAAAGCGAGTTTTCAATTGTATTTTTATTGTTTGGGAGATCACGTATTTCATTTTGTGTGCGGCCTGCGCGAGCGGTGATTATGCAAATCGACCGCCCCTGTGCGAATCACATAAATCGTTTCATATTTTATCACTTTTTTGCATAATATATTTTGTGTAAGCCGACGATCAGTCAGCGCCCTTCAGCGTTGAAAGGTGCCTCTACATTTGACGGATGATTTATTATTTTTTCGTCTCGTACCGCGATTACCAAATAAGGTTCAGAGTAAATCTATCTTGTTTATTCAGTATTATTAAACAAAGCAATCAATAAACCAAACCAACTGTAGGCATTAGATGTGAATCAATAAATTCTTTGGGAAATATTACAATTCGCATGTGACGTTGTAGCAGTCATTCTTCCCAAGAAAGGGTCGTCTAATTGTCCACCTTATAAAAAAAACTAATCTTTAAAACTTATTCACTGGTCGAAAGATTCTAGAAAGACGTTTCGAGACACGAGACACCTGACTTAAGAAGCCTCGAAGGTTTTTGCAATACAAAAGTGTTTTCTACTAACATGAAAAAATATCTCCTATATTTTGTATGGCATCTAATCACATATTAAATGAAAAACCAACTTCGATTTGACTTGAAGTAATTGCAATAAGCAAAGTACATATTATTTCAACTGAAATCAATTCATGCGGCCACATGTTCGGAGAAAAGAAAATAATGATAAAGAGATAAAAAAGTAAAATGATTGAATATTGAAATCGTTTGAAGTCTCGTCATGAGGCACGTGAAATAACGTAGAACCGAATGAGAACTCGTTAAGTGACAGCTCGAATGATCACTCCGAAGAAATGCTTTCGAGAAATCTCTTTATTCAAAAGATGCATGCCTTTAAACCATTCACACACTTGTTTTGTATTGTATTCTAGGTGCTGTACACTCTCGAGTACCGATTTCAATGGAATCCAGATACCTAACAAAAGAATTATGATAAACTGGCTTTTGCCCGTGGCTTTGCTCGCGTTAATTTAGAATTTGACAATCAATTGGGTATCAAATACTCTGCTTGTATAATAACATAATTCAATAATGATTCGAAAGACACATGACGCCATCTATTATCATAAGAACTATAGTGTTGTTTTCCTCGGGAACAGTACTTTTTTTTTGGGATGTAAGGTGGGTTATTTCCATTTCTGTACACCTGACAACGTACATGCAAAATTTCAGGATGATTGGTTCAGTGGTTTAGGCATGAAAAGGTAACAAACAAACTTACTTTCGCATTTATGATATTAGATAATGATGATAATACTGAAACTAAAAGTTATTTAATAACAGCTAAATACAATTGTCTTACACAAGAGTTTTACCGATGTCTCAAGGATTGACAACGTATATTGCTACAGAACAAAAGTCAATCACAGCAAGAATTCCGACGTAATCGAAACTTCTTCTAATAAAATATGACACACACACGAACACGACATATCAATCTCATAACTCCCGTCGACTTGCCTGAGGGGTTAATAAACAAAAATAATTCCTTTCTCTCTTAATATCATGTTCAGAACATAACTTACTGATATTAATAAAATCGCACTCTATCGATACTTGCCACAACTGTACTAACTTCACATGATTGCCGCTGTTATTAGATTTTCCCCTTTTCAAAGAAAATGCGATATATTATATTCACCAATCTACTTATTTGCTTAGAAATCTTCTTTGTGTTCCACTCGAAAATTATGAATATCTGAAAGCCTCTTTGAAAACACAATTATACGTAGTTAAGAGAGCGGTGCCTTTTCTTATGGCCGTAATTACATTGCTGTTGTAATTATAATAATTGCTTTTGTCGACATATTAAATTAACTCTTTTAAGGGGATGCATGTCTTTGTTTAAACAACCAGTTTAAAATGTTTAAACTCTAGTCAGGTTCACAGTTTAAACGGTGTCAAATGTTTCCTCAACAGTTTGTACGTTATTAAACTATTGAGGAAGTTTATCAATTCCAAGTTACATTAACTGCCTTGCCAATTGTACTTTGTCTGAGACGCTCCGAATTTCTAAGTAAGCAGCTTTAGCATTTAAATATTATACACATATTCTTATCTTTTGCACCATTTGGTGCGTTCCTTATAAGCTCGCCGAGACAAAATGTTACCGATAAAACGAAAGAGCTCAGTATCTAATAAAGTAGAAACATAGTTGGCAATGGCGCAAAGCGTAATGACAGGAAAAAGCGGTCAAATCTGAAGACTGTTCCTTCCAAGTATCTACGTCTACACTTGCTCCGTTCGTATCTCACACTTAACGATATCTTCGATACGAAGTACGTGTCGCTTCTGGCATCAATGCCTTCATTCAATACGTAGAAGTTGGCGCGTAGCACTCCCACTTAACAATATCACAACATAATGTATAACACCCACTTAACGTCGCTCTCTCATTCTGTTTTTGTACAAAGGGGCTAATATGATGAGGTATAAGAAGCATTCTTATATTACCCGTCAAAGACTTCACTCGTGTTTGGCTTACGAAGAAAAATGATAATTCTTAGTGAAGATATGAAAAACAAATTGGCATTTCTATCGCCGTTTCTGCCCTACGGTGTGATCGACTCGTGGGAGGACCTCAACCCACGGCTGTACCACGCCGTTCACATTTACTGGCTCAAGTTTTACGGCATGTGGTTCAACAATTTCTCACCGTACACTATCAAGTTCTGGGTACAGTTGATGTACACGCTGACCGTATTATGGCTCGTCTGTTTTTTCCCCGGAATTGGAGAAGTCGTTTATTTACTGAGGCGAAGGGAAAATATCGGAGACGTCGCCGAAGGGTAGGCTGGATATGTCCCAGTTCACTTACATTATGTTTGTCTGAGATCACGAATTGGTTACATCCCTCCAAATATGACAAACGACGATGATACAATTTTGTTATTTTTTTCAGCCTCTATTTATTTTTGAGCGAGATGTACACGTATTTCAAGATCGCTGTATTCTGGCTGAATAAAGATAAAGTCGTGAATCTCTTGAAATATTTGCATTGTGAGGAGTTCAAGCCGAGAGAGCCGGAGCATAGAGACATGATAACAAGAAGTATTCAAAGCGCCCGTTTTGTAATGACATACTATTCCACTATGTGTGTTGGGGCTGTTTCAGGTAAAACGCAAACTTTTTGTGGTATATTTTTGACTTTATTAAAGATCATTTACGACGGAACGGACCTAGTTTTTGAACAATGCATAGCATCATCATCTGCCTAGCCTTTATCTAAGTTGGGGCCGGCTTCCAGTCTAACCGGATGCAGCTGAATACCAATAATTTACATGGAGCGACTGCCTATCGGACCTTCACAACCCAGTTAGTACTGGGTAATATTATACTATACCCCTTGATAAGTCTGGTTGTCAAACTTTCGGGCAACTGACCTGTAACGATTGTCAAAGATCTTCAAAAGACAGCCTGGACCAACGGCACTTCTGAATAAAATAATACATATTTTTCTAGTTGGTATAATAATGCCTCTGACTGAAAACTTCGACATCCTACCAACGAACGTGGAGTACCCGTTTTTCAGCGTTTACAAGACTCCAGCTTACGAAGCCGTTTACATCCATCACGTAAGTGTAACTGCTTGCATAATAAAGTCAATCACTCACATTTTAATTGAATATGTTTATTTAATTAATAACGTTGTGACGTCAGAGATTGGGAAGCGTTTTCTGATTGAATATTGATGTGCTAAAAAATTTTAGCACACCAAAATTTTAGGATCGATTTTAGGAGTTTAGGATCTCATGCGTGTAACCTTTGTATAAGATTATTCATGCAAAATATAATTTTTTTTTTAAACCGTTGCCCCACACTAGGAATTTCTCCTGTATCGTGGGTGCGTTTACAAACATTTAAACTCACATACACAAACAGCCAGACCAATCCTAACTAATATTACAAAATGTGAAAGTGAGGTTGTTTGTTCGCTGGCTACCTCCAAGCCTTAACAGCTGAACCGATTTCGATGAAATTCGGCACACAGGTAGACCGTGACCTGGATTACATAGGATTCTGGTAGTAGGTACTATTCCGTGTGATTTTATTCGAAATACGCGCCGGTGAAGCCGTGGACAAAACCAAGTCCGCAAATAAAAGCAGAGAATTTTTGTACAGATTTTATCTATAAAACTCCCAGACCATGCGGTGAATAAATACTAACCAAATCCAACCAATATACAAGGATTAATGATTTAGCTAGTCGAGTGAGAATAATGAATTAAATTAATTCTGTGTTTGCAATGTGTTTTCAGATTTATTACAAGCCAGCTACGTGTATAATAGATGGGGCTATGGACACAATATTAGCAGCTTTCGTCGCTTGTGCTAGTAAGGATATCTAAAACTTATAATCCCTGAAGATTTAGACGAGTAACAATGTACCAAGCCTCTCTTTGAAACCTGCTTGTGTTATTGATTATCTAAAGCTCTCCAAATTAAAATAAATTTAATAATTTATTATTAAAGGAGATTGGCATGAACCCATGTATTTTCAGTATCACATACGGGCTTACCGTTTCATAGAATGATTATATGGATTTGAATGCTACAATAGAGTATAACAAAATATGTAATGGTAAGATATACATTAGAGTTGGGGATATTAAATTGATTTATACATAACCTCAAAATGGACCACCAAAAATAATACTTAGAAGTACCTACCTACTTAATGTAAACCAAGGCAGACCCTTTAAAGCGCAGGCCACACCGCCAGCTGGCGGGCGGACGAGCGACGCGAACGACGCGTCGTTTCACCTCTTTTCATACCTTGGTTCACACCGCGAACTATCGAAATATACGAACAAAGTATGAAAAGGGCGTCGTTCGCGTCGCTCGCCCGCCCGCCAGCTGGCGGTGTGGCCTGCGCTTTAGATTATACATTTCAATCAGATAAAGTGGATAGATTGTACTTTATTGACTATAGAAGGATTTTTGTGTTAAGTACTAGTAAGATTTTAAAGTAGGGTGTTCTAAGTTGAGATAAGAAAACGGCAATTAGAGATAAGAAGATTTTGAATTATTTTAGGCCATCCAATTGCTATGACGTCACTTACAATAGTAATAACGTACCGTTTGCGGGGTTCGAATCCGCATCCTAGATGGTCCATGGTCCATCCACAAGATGGTTGTCAATAGGATAAAAGATAATGAATAATTTAAAATAGAATAGGTAAAAAAATAAAACCATAGTATTTATAATAACTTTTTATTCTAGATAACAATATTAAAAAGTTATTTTCAATCACCACGAGTCGACATATGTTGTCAGGGACATGAAAACGTTCAGAGTTGCGACATCCACTAAATAAGCAGTGCCTGGGTGCTTCTGGTACTCTTCTTAAGTTGGGCAGAGTGATTGTCTGAGCTCGAAGTTGGTTTTCGTGTCTTCACAAAAGTTCTTGTTGTGGTTGTTCCCAACAAGTTACGCAAATTGGTTCATTTAATGTAACCTGTTAAAAAAAATCAATACTTTATTTTGACGCATATGAACTTTTTATTGCCTTGAAATCGGATTCCACTATAACCCTGCTAATATATTTCTAATTATGGCCCGCCCCAGTAAGTATAGACTCTTTTCCGACTATCACCATTAATAACAATAATAAAAAATAGACAGGTCCATCTAGGTGAAGTTATTCAACACCAGCAATCAGCATCCTCTCTATCTTAATGTCTCTTTTTCTTTGAGTGTTTCATTCTTCCAGAAAATAATAGAGAAAAAAACATAGAAAGCAAAAATATGTCATACATACCTGACGTGGCTGTATCCTCTGGTCAATTATTGCAACTATCTGGGTTTCCTCCTCTGATGCATGATTGATATGACTCTCAGTCTCAATCACTGAAGTACCACAAACAATACAGGTATGTTGCAGCTGATGCATTCCTATCGCCCAGCAAGAATTGCCTACATAATCAGAAGTGTTGATCTAAAAACAATGTTTGTTCAGAAAATAGTAGTCATAAAAACTGTGGTCAATACTATAGTTGTCTTTTTTTAATGTTATAGCAACGTGGTGGCTCAAAATAAGAGTTCACACTTCATTTATAGATGCAGAAAACATTACACATATCACAAAGAACGAATTATGCAGGGTTTAAACGTAAAACACAAAAAAAAATCCTGACGTAAATATATTTTTTTTTGTATTTGACATAAGTGACAGCTGTGTTGCCAAATATTGATTAACAATCGATTCGAATCGATTAAAATCATCGAATCAATACGAAATTAATTTAGTGAAAGCAATGCTATTTAAATTATAATTATGTTGTTTAAGTGAGAATATATTCTCGAATCAAATCAATCTACTTTATTTTTATTTAATGAACAATATTTGGACGAAAGATACTTTCCAAAACATACATAATACTTGTGGAATTGCTTTGGCCGTCTATTCGTGTATTTAAATCATTTTTTTTGAATAAACAATTTTTTTCTTCTTCACTAAAGTGATCATCGATTTGGGTTTATTATATGGCAACACTGACGACGTCATTCATTTAATTGGTTCTATTTTATGCGTTTTGTTTTGCAATTATGCGTTTTGTTTTTGCACCCTAAAATCATGGTTTTCTAATTACTCCCAACAACTAAAAAAACATTTTAGCTTGAAAAATAACTACAGCTATAAGACCTTTAATTTGTATATAACTAGATTTTGAAACGTTTGAATTTGATGAGATACCCACCTAACCAATCTCCTTTATTAATTTGTTTTATTTGTTGAATGTTTAATTTTTTTTATTTTAACACATCAAGCACTACAATCTCTGGGTGTCACCACTGCGAGGACCGCCCGGAGGACACGGTGGAGCATACGGTGCAGGACTGCCCCGCTTGGGCAGGGCACCGCCGTGTCCTCACGGCGGCGATAGGCGGAGACCTCTCGCGCCCGGCATTGGTCGAGGCCATGCTGCGGGGCGAGACGGAGTGGGAAGCGGTCGCCTCCTTCTGCGAAGCAGTCATGCTCGCGAAGGAGGAGGCGGGCCGCGTGAGGGAGAGGACAGCGTCCTCCCTCCACCCCAGCCGCAGTGGTAGACGCCCACGGCGCCGGACGTTGGCAGACGATCTTCGGCCACCGTAGGCGCGGGCTTGCGGGCGGCGAGTAATGGGCGACTCGCTGTCCGACCATGGACCATGCCCGGGTCGACGGCGCGTTGTGTTCCACGCGCGCCTCAAAGAGTGTCAGCATTATGACGGGGCCCCCCTCTAGAGGGCGAAAGCCTGCCGGGGTCGCGGGACTTATAGAATTACCGTGACCCTGGATCATAAAGGGCTATTGAAGGACACCGTGGATTTTAGTCAGTACAAGTCTGACAGTTCCTCCCACTCTGCCCTGGGTGGGAGGACTCATTTGATGATTTTACCACGATAAAAAAAAAAAAAAAAAAAAAAAAAGCACTACAATCTGTCAAATATGTAAACTTAATAGATTTTCAACTTTATCGCAAAAGCATTAGGTCCAAGCTTGATTGAGAAAATTGTACAGTTTCGGTTAGCTTAATGTGCTGGCGTCGGTACACAAAATAAAAAATAATAAAAGCAAAATTAGATCGACGTCGAAATCACTGCTACGCGACTGCTACGGGCTACGGAAAACCGTAGCACTCGTGCAGATGTGGGGTTGACAAATGCCATTTATGTAAAGCTAAAGGCAACGTTATCTATTCTTTACTCTTTCCTACACTGCCCTGAACCCATATTAATCTGATAACGATTAAAAAAAAACAAAAAGAATAATCCGACAGAAATGGTATGTATGTACTGTACATACATACAGGTCCTCATTATTTTTTTAAACAGATTTTCTTTAATAGTCTCTTAAAACAAAAAGATTAAAATATTTCCCTCCCCAAATTCAGGTTCCAAGATTTTTTTTATAAAAAAAACTCGTTAATGAAGATTATGACTATTGAATACCAAGAAAACAAAGCATACGGCTTGCTCTGCTTATCTTCTAATTTTTGCTTCCTTAGACTTGCTGTAACTCACAGATTAATTGCTTACGGCAAAACGCCAGTTATTAAAAAAAATAGACACTTCCATTCATTATAATCCTATTATCATTATTCATTTTTTTTTTCTGTTCCTTTCTTCTTCTCTGTATATTAGTGTGTACATAAATTGTTAAATAAATAAATAATTTTCAATTTTATTTTAAAAGCTTCCCAATATACTCTGTACAAAGCACGTTTTATAATTCAACAGTCGGACAAATAGAAATACTGGCTTTCAACCTGCGGAACTTCGATCTGGTGGCCGAGAGACAGCGCAAACGGGACATAGCAGAGAACAAATACATCGAAGAGCATCCTGAACACTATTACGTGCGTGCAGTGCTCAAAGACTGCATCATACACCACAACTGCATTATACGGTAATACTGTATATTCTACTCTGTATAAGAGCAAAGTAAATGAAAATTGTTATAAATGCACTAGACGTGTTTTTAGCTCGTGCGTTGCAGGTGACTTGGAGTGACTTTGTTCTCTTGTGGGTTTCTTGTGGAAGCCAGGTAAATATTTCAATTGAGAAAGTCTTTCGCGAGTAGTTTAAAGTTAGCTTTTTTCGTTTTAAGTACCCTTTGACGTTTGTAAAGTAGGCCACCGGTAGTGTGTGGTGGTCTAAATAATAACAGCCGCTCGGACCGATCTTTAGGTTAAGCAGTGCTTTCCTGGGTTGGTCCGTGGATGGGTGACCATTACATACCGAGTTGCCTCCGTACCTCGAAATCCCCGCTGTCATTTGTAGATTTTTCACCGTTGTTATAGGTCGTCAGTGGCCCGGAAGCCTGACAACTACTCTTACCAACTACTAATAACCAACTGGATTGCGGAGGTCAGATATTATCATGTTATATAATTCGGCTAGACTGGAAGCCGACCCCAACATAGCTGAGAAAAAGCTAGGCAGATGATGAAGACGTTTGTAAAGTAGGCCACCCAGAACTACACTACTTTGTTTTAGCCTTTAGAAATGGGCATCCACAATCTACAATAGAACCATTTCAACAAAACCTTAACATCATTCGTTCATCGATAAAGATTTCTTCAATTCAGTTAGAAAGGAATCCTATCGGTGTTGTAAATTGAGCTAATCTAGGTTCTAAAGAACAACAGACAGTGTATCGGTGGTGTATCTACTCGTGCAAATGTTAAGTAGGTAAGGAAAAGGGGTGATCGTATCAGGTACGGGCAGCACGTAGCCGTCGGCAAGACAACTTGCCTTGTGGCTCCCGCCACTACTTGCGCCTATGGCAATCTGAACAGTCAATAATACCTGGTGCTGAGTGAGGAGTTAATCTTTCGAACTCAATTACGTTTTAATGGAGAATTGATAAGTAAATTAAATGCATACATTCTTGGGAACGAAGATATGAGATTATTTAGCCGCCATTTCTTGTATCATTAATAGAAATTTATGTCGGTAAGTAGACATACACACAGACAGACACAGACAGATTGAGTAGTATAATTTTTACTGCGCTTTGTTTTTTTTTATTCAAAATGTTTTTAACCATTATGGAAAACAAAGCTGAGAAAGCTAGTAAAGGCTTTTCTCTGACTGAAAGCAATTG
Source organism: Noctua comes (assembly GCA_963082995.1). NCBI lineage: Eukaryota > Metazoa > Arthropoda > Insecta > Lepidoptera > Noctuidae > Noctua > Noctua comes. Next base: position 7,592,180 of record OY720280.1, on the reverse strand, counting down.
ACGAATATTAATATCCTTTAACATAGTATTCAAAGTAGAAATAATTCCATTCCACAACTCTTAACGAAGGCAGTCGTTTATACATTGGGTACAAAAAGAAAGGGAACATCTCTTCAACGAAATTAATATGGTATTATAATTACATATCTACCAACCATCAACATCATCATCATCTACAGCCTGACTTCACCCATGGCTAGGTATAGGCCTCTTGTGCCAAGTTCCACGTTCTTGTTCCAGCCTCATCCAGGATATTCCCGCGAGTGCAACGATGTCATCTGCCCAGCTTATTGCCAATTAGAGAGCAACTTCATTTTTATAAATATTTAATCCTTTGATATTAGAATGTTACAAAGATGGCAACTGTGACGGTCTGATAAAAATATTTTTAAATGTAAATCTATTTTCATAAAATTCTCCTTAAGTTATACTATAGTTATAAGTGATACTTAAACTTTAGGAGTAATTTTGTCGACAATACTCAGACAATTCAGAGATTATAAAAAAGAATACCGTAAACACAGCAGAGTATTTAACTCAAAAAAGCCACCTTTTTTGTTTTCCCATATAAAATAGATGACACTATTTTTGCTTCGTAAACGAGTGTTGTGAAACAAATTGATTTTCAGATACGTGTCGATGATCGAGAGCGCTTTCAGTTTGGCGTCAGCTTTGCAGTTTATGCTGAGCGTGATGGTGCTTTGTTTGGTCGGCATTCAGTTCCTGTCGGTAGGTGTTTTTAGGATTTTTACATGTTTATGTAGATACTGTACTGCTGTGACGATTTCTTTGTTTAAAGAGAGAACTATGGTCTAAGCGTACTTTTAATTATTGGCTTAATATGAACCTTTTACCAGACATAGCTTCAAAAATTTGTTTTGTTTAAAGTTTTTGCAAGACGGGATGACGTAGTAAAAAATGCTATATAATTGTGTATTTAGGTATACTAATGTACTATGTTTTAAAACACATGCTAAAATAGGTGCCCGTTGCACATATTACAACTTTAAGGCGTTTTCAATTACTGTAAATAGTTGTTTTCCATTGTCATTGCAGGCAGTTACTCCGAATTTAAAAAAAGAAAAACAAACCTTGTATCATTAGAGGTCTTAACTGTCGCTTGCCTAAAATTCTGCGAAACAAACCAAACAAAACGACCTACCTAATTAAAATGACCCAGTGAGTGTCGATGTCGTTCCGAGAAACGACAGTACCCTTTCTCGAACCATCAAAAGGATACTCGGGCACGGTAATAATATCTCTCGGGCCCGTATTCTAGAACAATACTCGGTCATTAATCTCGATTTAATGGAATTGAGCATAAAATCTGTCAGATTGACATTAGCGAGATTGAGAATTCGAGATTCAAAAAGCTGAGCGTCTCGTTGGAGAATACATAATAATATACTGACGCAGTTTTTGAATTGAGAATTTGAAATTGAATACTTGTCAAATTCTAATTTAGCATTAGTATTACCACCATTTATTGTAGTTGAAGAAAGCCTATATACATTTCCGTACCGTACAAAACATTTTTGTCGTCATACTCGACCCTGAAGATTCTTCCAGTTTGAATGTGCGAGCGAGAGGTGATTTATGAATGTCTCCTAGGCCGTAGACTTTGACTATGCTCATGAATTTTACAGCTCCATATTAGCGTTGACAATATCCGACTGATAAAAGATACCAAAAGTAAAGTAAGTTGACCTTATGAAGTTCTCAAATTCTCAATTCAAGAAACCGACAGAATACTCCAACTAAAAGTCGAGAACATTCTACGCTCAATAAGCTACGGTTTTTACGGTTTCGCTTTTCCGTACAGATCGAGAACCCGGCCGGCCATCCAATGCAGATAGCGTGGATGGGCATATATCTAACCTGCATGCTGATTGAAGTGTTCATACTTTGCTGGTTTGGAGATGAATTGATCTGGAAGGTAATCGCCGCTGCTCTCGATAAATTCCCTTTAGCTGTGTTGCGAGCGAACTTTATCGTACAGGAACGAGAAATAAGGCGTAGCTAGCTAATATGTAAATTCCGTAAGATTTTACATAATATATGCACACTTGAACCTCTCTTGTAGTTTTGTTTTAATGTTCAACATGTATCAAGTAACTTTACATGTGTACTTTTTAAAGTATTAATGAATTACTGGAAGTAGTTAATACACAGTGGCGAAGATTCCGTACAACTCGATTCCTACCGGATTCCCTTTGAAAAATAGCACAGTCGGTATTCTATAGACAAATAATATAATCAGATTAAAGATATGTACTCCGGCTTACCTATTACAAAAATTGGCCCTTCGCTACTGGTACTTACATAACATAACATGGCACCTACACCCCCAAGAGTAGACCAAGGTGTGAAGGGGCCAAACCTACATATTTTCACTAACTGCTGCTACTGAAAATTTCTTAATTTATGAACCTTACCATGGAATCGAGGACACCGTGCTCTGCAGACGCGCTTGATCAACGAGGTGGACAATAATTGCTTGGCTCATCCTCTCTTCTTATTGTATTACAGAGTACGGACCTCGCAAAAGCAGCTTTCGAGGGGCCGTGGATGAATAGTGACCGCAAGACTAACATGCTAATCATCATCTTCTTGGAAAGATGCAAACGTCCTCTGAGGCTCACGGCTGGGAAAATATTCACTTTGTCACTCGACACTTACACAGACGTAAGAAACACATTTAACTATTAACCTTTTGAACGCCATTGTCACATATACGTGACAAGCAAGCGCGTGCCCTGTACGCCAAACGACACAAATATGTGACAAAATGGTAGGTAAAATTCTGGCTTGGCGTGGAGGGTACGTGCGTGCGTTTATGCTCTGGCGTTCAAAAGGTTAATCAGTAGAATGCCCGTTTTGTGTAACACTTAGTGATACCTCAATTAATTCCTCAATGAAATGAATGGCAATTCTTGACAATTTCTAGTCTATCTCTAGATCTTAGTGGGCAATGATATTTAGGGATTCATTAAAGTCTCGCTTAGTGTTGATAAATAGAAATAGAGGGAAATAGACGAGGCCTATGACGGGAGACAGCCTGACCTGGTCGCGGATTAATGATAACGATGTTTTGACAATCATTAGAAAATGTTGTTAGTTTTAGTTTAATGTTAACTATTTGTTTATGTATTGAGAAGTTCAGTTTAGTTAAAAGCTACTTTTATTTTATTTTATTTTGATAAAAACGGGCTTATCTGTGTATCAAATTGCCTTACGGTCACCAAATGATTAATGAAAGCGAACAAATTGCAGTTTGTAGTATTTAATTGAAAACTGTTCTGCGTCTAAGCTAAGATGTGTATTCTTGTCTAGCTTTTCATCATCCAAAGTCAGACATACTTACAACAATAGACATAATAAATTAATGCCGTTTCAGTTTGCTTTAAGATGGCTTTGCTGTGTAACAAAGTGATTCTCAAGTCGTAAATTATTTATGTAATCTGATAGCCTAAGATTAAATATTCAAGAGAAAAGCGGAGTTACGGCGCACTACTATGCAAAGTGTACTTTCTTCTGCGAGTTTCTAATGAGGCAAATTAAATTGGAAAACTAAAGCGTCAGACATAAGGCGGGACCAGAGTGGGGAGGGGCAGCGGATTTATTATATTTACTATTAAATATAACTCTGCTGAACCACTTTTTGTTATGAGTTATTTTACTTACTAATAATCCGATACGACGCCCTGCCACTCTCAGTTAAATTGGTTCAAAAACCATCTCTACACGTAAAGGAAGAAACGCTCTTTGTACCGATCAGTTTGAAAAGCTAGTACTGAAAATAAAACCTCACTTTTTCGCATAAACCTCTATCCATATACATCCACACGGTCTCAGGGACTTGGCACAGTCACACTTTGTCAGGACAACGAAAAAAAAACGGTTGATTTGTAAAACCTGGTTCACACACGTCCATCCATGTCAGCAAGCTTAAATGTCCAGGCCAACAATGTTGGCTGTTGGCTGACAGCCGATATTTTTGGCTATCTGAAGGAGATTGTTGTTCGAAAGTATGCTGAATGAGACCGAAGTATATGACAGAGATATGTTTGTCGTAGATTATCCCCTATTCTAACATAACACTACAAGAAAGTATCGACGACTTGTGATGAGAAGTGTGAAAAGAAAACTTCAATATCTCAAGACGACGTGCGCCTTGACACGTCTTTGTGGTTATTCGAATGTGTTTTTTCACTTTCGTCGTTGTTATTGCTGTTCGGTGACGCTAGTTCTTTACTATATTCTACGGCAAAATATTGATATAGTTCTCTACAGTAAAATACAAATTATGCTTCATATATTTATTCTAAACTAGCTTTTGCCCACGGCTTCGCCCGCGTGGACGTCGTAAATATTGGATTACGTACCTTCACCCCCCTTTTTAACCCTTCGGGAGTAGAATTATCAAAAACGCCGAGACACGTATAAATTAATTTTCAATCGTCAGCCTAAACACAAAATTTGAAGATCCTAACTTCAAAACTGATAGACTTTCATACAAACTTCCATCCTCTATTTTACCCCTTTAGGGGTAGAATTCCCAAAAATCCTTTCTTAGTGGAAACCTTCTCTTCACAAAGAACACACCCTCCAAGTTTCATATCTCTAGGACCAGCGGTTTGGGCTGTGTGTTGATATATCACCCAGTCAGTCAGTCAGTCAGTTTACTATTTTATATATAGATAGAAAAAAGAATAGATAATCCTTAAAGCATGATTCAGTATTCACGCGCTATGGCTTATTATTAGCGTATTTCATGTATAACTTTGGTGTTTCTATAGCGATTTCTATGATTCTTTTTTTATGGAATAGTTAATAATGTTAACTTTTTTAATTAGGGATGACTGAGAGTTTTATAAACGTAAGAGTAGACAAATATAATCAGAAAGCTTCGAACTGCTAAGCTATCGAGAGTTACACGTGATATTGTGAGTCAACCATAAAAGATAGACATATGCTGTCGTGGGTTATTTTTTATATAATTTTAAGGAGAACATTTCCGTCATACATGATTTCTGTGTAGCTTTAACCATTAAGGTTGCACACGCGACGGAAGCTTAAAAAATTGAGTAACTTCTCCCGTTTTCCCAACATTTCCCTTCACTGCTCTGCTCCTATTGATTGTAGCGTGATGAAAAGTATACTATAACCAACTCAGGAGTATGAGAAATAATTGTACCAAGTTTCGTTAAAATCCGTCGAGTAGTTTTTGTTTCTATAACGGTTATACAGACAGACAGACAGACAGACAGACAGACAGACAAAAATTTTACTGATTGCATTTTTGGCATCAGTATCGATCCCTAATCACCCCCTGATAGTTATTTTGGAAATATATTTCATGTACAGAATTGACCTCTCTACAGATTTATTATAAGTATAGATTAAAACAAATAAATAGGTACTTAGCTAGCCCGCTACCGCTTCCAGCTTGCCTCATTCTGAACCTCGCTCATTACAGGATTACAAACTCAATGACTCATAGGTATTCAATTAATTAGAACAGTTAATATTATACAGATACCGTATACGTTCTTAGTTATCTATTTCACTTCATTACGCGATTTAGTTTACTTAGCTAGATGAGATAATTACGCTAACGTGGTTAAGCAAAACAAACTCTTATTAACACATTTTATATTCGTGGAACATTTAATTTTATAATTTTAATAGCCTTATTCTATTTCAGCTCATCAACTGGTCGTACAAAGCCTTTGCTGTAATGCGAAACATGAAGAAATAAACATGCCCAAACGTACAAATAAATTTTCGTGTATGTAATTACACTGCGCTGTTGCACAATGCACAACACTGGCTTCTATTAATTTGAGAACAAATAAAATTATGTACCTACGTAGTGAATAAAAAACTTGTGTTTTCTATTTGTTAACTGTGTTCACAGCAATAGTTTAAACGGCGTATTTCAATTCAAAACTTGCTACTATTTGTTTGTCGAATCTAATGAGGACGTTTGAATGTCTCATACCAATTTTTCTTGATTACCTATGCAAGCCTGGTATGAGTGGCAGGCCGAGGGGCACAGGACCGGGTAAAATTGCGTGAAATTGTGGAGAGGTAGAACTTACACTCAGTATACGAGTCGAAGGAGACAAGAAGAGAAACTACAACTCCACTTTACTTCCACCTATATAATGAATCCTGTCAACAACACGAATAGCCACCGGCAAATAGGTACCTACTAAGTACAGCAACTAACTAAAGCGCCCTTTTTTGTAACGACAACTCAATCTCAACAAAAAAAAACTATGTAAAAAACTTTCCCAGTCAGGTAAGGATCGAGTCAGCATTCTTGGTCTGAGGAAAACACATTTTGAAAGTACTTTTCGAAAGGAAAATATGCAAGTTTCAAGGAAACAGACATTGTAGTGACGTAGGTACCAATGAAACTTTGTACACGTCGCAATGTGCCAAACAGCTACCAGTAATCCTCGCGAGCCGACGCCTCAACTTTTCCAATTCCATCCTCCATTCCTCCCATTTCTCAGGGTTGCCACACTAATCCCGAATTCTGCCAACTTTCATGCCTGAAAAGTTCTTTTGTTTCAAAAATTCAGGGCATGTCAAATATCAAAATTAAATAGAAACATTTACGAAGATTGTTGCGTGACTCAAATCGTTTTGTTTGTTTTTCATTAACGTTGGTTTTGTCATTAAACTTAATGTATCTCGCATAATGTTACACAGCTTTTGATACCTTGTGTTAGTCACGTTTTAATTACAGTTACTAAAATATTAAAAGATCAATGTTATCGGATTACTCTGCACTGAACCTTCATTAAATATGAAATTAGTAAGGTATGTTTTTGTTTTCAGCCTGTAGTAAAAGTGGTCTAGGTACTAAAGGTGTTTTGAAATGGTATACAATGAAATTATTAGAGCTCACTCGTATAGGACCCGCGAGGAATATTCCAGCAGTAAACATATTTCACAAATGCGGCGGCTGTTACTATCCTAAAGTCGAAATAACAATACGTGAACAATTTAATTATCCTATATCGGTCGCAACGATGCCATAATCATTAACACAATGGCCGATACGAATGTGAAACCTGGTAACGTACCTACAAGTTTGTCAATAATTAACATGACCGCAACGCGGGTGTATTATACGCCAAATAATCACAGTTGCTAATTAGACACGATTGCACTACTAAATACGATGCTAATAACGCTGCCGCAAATTAGTCGCTTCCCCGATTACGTATGTTCCTAGCTCTAAGCTCACGAAGAATTTTATCATCCTCAAATCAGCAGTACCTATCAACGCTCCACTGAAAACTTTTTACACGGCATCCATAAAAAGACAATCTTCAAGATATAAGAATTTCCTTAAGCTTGTAGACGTAACTTTTTCTCGGCGTAAGTTTCCGTTACAACAGAAAGTCCAATATCATCTATCACATCACATTTAACAGTAGAACGAATTGAGATATCTCTTTGAGACGAAAACGTAGACGGTTTCTATTCCGGCGTTGGTTCGGCCTCTATTATCGCTTCTTCGGTAACTTTTGTAATCTGCTGAAAAGCTTCGCGTACCTGTGCTTATATGTATATTGTTGAAGAGTCCCGCCATCGAGGCGTAAATCCAACCATCATTGTGCATTTACTATAATTAAGGAGAGTGCACATTAGTGTTATAGACGCCACAGACTACAGAGGCCACAGGCTGCACATTGGGCCTGTGTTGTGGCCTCATCACCGTGATTAGAAGATCTTGTGTACCACGGCTAACCACGGACGTTTGTAGACTAGCTAGTAGATAACATACTAGTTTGTTGGCGACGTTACAATTTAAGGCAAAATAATTAGGCCTCTGATAACAATGTAACGGGAAGCCTAATGAGCATGTTCAATAATAGACACTTTTAATAGACATAATAGGCACCCACCTACTTATTTCGCAAACCGACGTTTGTGGCAGAGTAGCACGATAATATCAAAAATAACATCAAGTATTGTGACGACAATGTTACCCACGTACACAGACGATCACTTTTAAGCGCTCAGAGCGGAACGTCGTCGGGAAAGTAAAATAGTAAAAATAAACCGCTTTAATTCTAGTTAAATTTCGACAAACATGAAACAATGTCGCTTCTTTTATTTTTGACTTATTAAAACAAGTGGCGAGTCTCATTGTATCTTCAATGCCCTCATGTAATTTTCTATGGTTACGGCTGTGACGAAAACTCCTGGGTACAATACAAACTCCATTGTATAGCAGACTAGAGTTGATACCGCTCCTAAGGGACGGATAAGTAGATAAAAATGTTTGTCCTGGGCCTGGTCGATTGCGCGCCAATGTCATCCAAATACGTTCAGCTATTTATACGTGACCGAGTAAAAAAGTATCTTCATTAACTCCACAATATTTTTCCATTCTACTGTAGTAAAAACCCGGTCGTACCTCACAAACAAAAGAAAAAATCCCAGTGTATGACTTTTCAAAATTGGACTAACTACAACAATAAAAGGCTTTTATAACCAAAAAAAATTCATCAAAGTACTGTTTTCACTTTGTTTTGCGAGTTAATTTCTAAGCACAGCATCAAAAATAGTTAGGAACATGTTTTAATACAAAGCTCGCTTCATTTTAAAAGCTTAATAACATATGCAAGCGCTAAATGTAATTACTGAATAGCGCAAGTGCGCTCAACCTTACAGAGTAACAAACTCTAGGAAAACTCTGCGACATCTATGTTTCATTTGTAATGTTTTCTGTTTAGGGACAGTGTGAAAAAGTCGGAAAACGTACGTAATTCTTTCCTATTATGTAGGCATGTATGCTCTTTTCAAACAAGATATGTAAAACTTTCACGGTTTACAACTAAACTCATACTGTCACTTACGGGACAGACGGCGGGATATCGGGAGCTCAAAATAATGAATAATCACGAAAAGTATCCCGTAAGTGACAGTATAAGTTTAAATATATTTAATTTTAAACCGACATAGATACATGTTTCCACCGCACATATTGAGGGGTTTTGGGCCACCATAAGGAGCGCTAAAAAGAATCATCATTTAAGAGTCATAATCATTAGGCAGAGAAGCTGAATTTTGATGACAAGAAAAAGGAAGAAGAGGCTTCTGTCCATTCAATTCAATTCAATTCAATTCAATTCATTTATTTGCAAAAACATGTGTAGATAATATACATGGTATGATGCTTATTATAGGTGTTACAATATAATCTTTGGCTCAACATGTTTGACCATGACTGGTGTACAAATTAGGTCAAAAAAAAACCACACACTTCAAAAAAAAAAAATTAAAATACAAAGAATAATAATCAGAAAAAACAATTAAAATTAATATTAAATTTAAAAAATTCGCCTTCAGCCTTATGGAACAACCAATCAACAACCAACTCGAACTTTAATTCCATCATAAATTACTCCCTAATGTGATCACTTCGTCTGTACACATACGAATACCGCAGCAGTATCTTCCATAGATAATTCATAACTACACTAATAATAACCAGAGACGTGAGACGTTGTCTGAGACTCCTAATTCTGATAGACGTCGTCTATATGTCTATGTTTTAGCTATTTCAGTCACGTTGCACTTTATCACTCCTCTAATTACTGAATGCATAGCTATTGTGGGATTATTCATTACTAGCTGCGAACAGGAGCTACCTATCCATGGAAAGATGAGAAAAGTCATTAGAGAATGAAGACTTGATGAGTCACAGTAATTAAGTCGAAGAAAGTGAGATACTCTATTTGTGATCAAGCTCGTAGCAGCATTACGTAGGCGCGGCGTAGCAGTGACTCACGGAGGGCTCAGCCCTACGCGTAATATTAGGCAGTTTGCGGGACCAGCTGTAACAAAAAAAAACAGCTAGCTAGATTAATGATGCTGATTATTAATTAAAACATTAACCACAATTAATTATTTAACACAATCGAACAAAGTGAATATTTACAACAATACCTTTACCTAAGTATTAATAAACCATTACCTACACCAAAGTTTCTATTTTATAGTTATACAATACACCAAATCCGTCAAAGAATGTATTGGGATTCCATTTTGAAATCGGTTCCACCGCAGCGTAGCGAAGTTTGTTCTAAACACTATTAAAAGGTACAACCGATTCTGTATTGAACAGAGTTGATGTCCGCATTGTTTGACCGCAACTATGAATGGTGCGATAACCCACTGCTAACAATGGAATTGTGCGAGAGTTGCCATACAACAAGACAATAGGGTATATTTTTCAATGCAAAAGTTGGCCACGATATGAGGCTATTCCAATCCCGAATGAACATGAAATACTGTCGCAAAAGGTTTGATTCTTACATGGCCAGCACAATACTTTACGAATCTCCCTCTTATATGACAAAAAAGCGCTCCGCCTCAGCTATTACCTCTTCATTCGTGGAAAACTTTATTAAAGCCAGGTTTTCATCCGGAATTAATAGTCCGGTTGTGCTAAATCAGGTCAATATGGGGATTATGAGGGATGAAATACCTAATACTTGGAATCGGAGTTCATGGCACTTAGCCATCGCAACAAATGACTTGCAGGTGCCCCGATGCACCTGCACCTTTTCACCTATCTCCGCCGAAGTTCTCGAAATTTTTCAGCTAATTTATCTAACAGGTTAGAGTATTATAATTTTGTCCTTCAGGAAAGGAGTCAACAAAAAATCCCTTGATATCCCAAAACACTGATGCCGACATTACTTTCCCTGCCGACTTGTATGACTGCCAATGCTAGTCAACAATACTGATTATTTTTTATTAGCATTGGGATTTTTTTAATATAAAAAGGAAGACTTTTTTTGTTTCAAAACTAGCCTTTCCTCTCAATTATAATTTATTATGTACATATGTATGTATATATTTTGATTAGTTTATACATCTTAGCAGTATGTAAGTACCTATTTGTATAAGTATATATTATTATTTATTTATATTTGTATTTATATATAATATTTTAGGTTAAGTTAGTTAAGACACATAAACACCTTATTCTCTTCCGTTTCTACACAGTGCTGTCTACATTTCTTTTTTTCACTTCTCCTTTTGCGGGTCTGCTGGCAGAAATTTCTTAGGAAATAAGCAGTACCTATGTACTCATATATTTTAATGTTATTTCCTGTGCTGTTTATATTGTGTACATAAATAGTAAAATAAATAAATAAATAAATAAATAAGCCCGAAGCGTAGAATGAACCTACGATCACAATGGACATCACCATACTCACGGCCTTGAGGTTCCTAAGTCTAGATCTAGGCACCTTTATAAATAGTTTCAGTGAGGAAACCAGCATGCCCGAGAGATATTTCTCGACGGCATGTAAAGCCAAATCAGAGGCCCATGGCGGCCTAAAAACTTTGACACCAGGTTAGAACCACACGGGAAAAGAAAGAAGAAGAGTCTAAGGAAGTACTTACTTCAACTAGATTTTTTTTAAACCCTTAACACGTCTTTCATTAATAAACGGAAATAAACTTGAACGCCTGGGGTATGGAAAATAAAACGTATTAAAGTAATCCTCCATAATTTTATTGAAACAAGAAAACGAGGATTCAACCTCAATATGTGCTCAAGGTGTCGGTACTCGGTGAAGCGAAGTTAAAGGAGCAAAGTTTGCGAATTTGCCCCCGGGGCCGATCCAACTTCTCTGTTGCAATAAATAAGGATTTTAGCGACAAATTACCACACGAAAACGTTTCAGCCTTTCTTCGTAAACTTTGGAACTAGCGAAAATGGGATCGCTACAGAAAGAAAACTTAACAGTAGCTGGCATACATACAAAACTTTCGAATTTCGAATCAATTTCAACTCTAGTAACACCAGATGGGCAATTCGAAATAGATTCTCTTCTCCCATTTACCTACGGTGAGTATCATTTTGTATGTTTTGCTTTTAAAGTAATTAAGTACCTACGGGATAAAAATTCCCTCGGAAAAAGTTGCTGTGTTTATTTTGTAATAGAATTTACTGTGCGAATAAAACGAGTATTTTTTCTAGTTTATGAAGTTACATGGGTACATTTATAGAATTGCGAAACGAGGTGGGAGTCTCTCTGGAAGAGCAATGTAGAACATTTTTAACAAATTAGATTAATTAAACTTGTCTAAGTGCTTTTGAAGCACTCGTCGTACAGAGTATCGTAGTACAGAGCTAGTTTCAGCGCTTCTAAAACATGAATAGGTTAGTCTGCGTGGAGTTGCGGTCCATATACTCAAGCAGGCGCGGTCTCAGGGGGGTGGTCACAGGGGTTATGACCTCCCCCCAAAGTCATACACGCAAAATTGACAAACCTTCTTAAAATTGTTTTTTACGGATATAAATTATTAACCTTCCTGCTTAATCTTTCAACAAGAGAAACGAACCGAAACTTTCCGAGCCAGAATGCAAAAATTTTCGAGCTTGCTTCGCTCGCTAATGCATCCTGCCCTTTTAAGTTGTTTTTATTCTCATCTCTGTATGAATGAACAAAAAGAATGACAACTATAAAGAAATCAACCCATCCCAGGGCGGAATGCTAAAATTTTCTCGCTCGCTTTGCTCGCCAATTTATCCTATACTTTTTCAATTCTGGAAAAGTTGACAGTCCCTATTCTCATTCCTGTGTGAATGAACAAAAAGAACGTAATTCTGGGAAGAGTGCAAAAATTTTCGAGTTCGCTTCGCTCGCTCTTGCGTCTAAGTACCAGTCCAAGCTGAAAATGCACCCTCCCGGAAATAAACCTGTAGGCGCCCATGATCGTTTTGTATACGACCCATTACTTTAACGCCCCCCCCCCCTAATCTATTCGGGGTTACCGTCCCATCCAAATTCCTGGCTGTCCCTGTGTGATCCCCCCCCAAAGTCTTAGGCTGGGACCGCGCCTGTACTCAAGTTTAGGTACCTATCTACCTAACTTCTATTTGAATGGTTTTACTATTTATTTGGGAGGCAGAAATGTTGATTATTTCAGCATTTCTTTCTCTCAAAAAAAAACTCAGTGTTTTAATAAATAAAGGATTCAGTAGATGATCCAGACCGAGCAATGGAAGATGCCTTATACACTTTCAGAAACCCCTAAAACCATCTCTTCCCTTTAACGGCATTTTCAATCAAGTCGTCCGCGTCTCCTTCGCTTTATCCATCACAGTCGACAAAAAATCTGCCTATATCAGCCCACACAGCTTTCTAAATTTCGACAAGGGAAGAGCAACTCTACCTACGACATTATACAACACATTTTACATTGAGTATTTTTTTGGCAGAATGGAACAAGAAGGTGAATATCGGTAACTCAGGTCATAAAGGCAGTGATTCGAGGAGCATTTCGTCAGTTTACAAGCTCGCCGTAATAAGATATCGGACGCTCTAGCGCTCTGGAAAATGTCTTTATTATACTTACAGAAACAAAAGTACCTAACCCAAAAATTCCGGAAAATATGTTACTTACCAACATTGAAGCCAGTTCGGCTAACTAGTAGGTACGTATCTATACCTGTTATACTATTCTACCTAACTACCTAGATTCTTACTCAGTAGGTACCTACTCCTACTTTTGGGAGTGATGGATGTAAACTGGAAGTGAATCTAATAAACTCCGGATTACCAACAAATCAGGGACATACAATTCTCATAGTCTGATTCAGTGACCTTAAATGTCACATGACTTCATAAAATAGTCAGAACTGGAATTATATTTAGGTTTTTTTCTAAGAGGGTTTTATTGATGGTTTTGATGATTATAATTCTTTAAATACATATAACATACGTGTTACGGTCGCGGATCATATTTTATTTTACATGCAGCCTGACACTGACCTGCTGAAACGTATGATAATTTCAATTTCGCGGGCTACCCTTCTTAAGCTTCTTCCGCTTCTTCCTACGCCAAAAGAATGAAATGTGTATCAAAGTAACTATCACAAATATAATGCAGTAGTTCAAGATACACCGACCTAGACAGACAAATACCTATTGAATTTATAATTTTGTAATTCGACAATGGCTTTGAGTCTTTAGACAAAGACATATTTATTCGTAGGGCACGGTAGGCACAAAGTTGTTAAATAAAATAGCATGGTTCAGGACATATTCGCCGCTAGATGCGGCATACGAATATTTACATAGGTCAGACTTGATAACACTAAAATAAAAAAGTATTTTGAAAGTTTCCGAACGCTTCTAGTCAATTTTACTAAAAACATGAGACGGGTAGTGTATCCGATCACATTCTAAAAGTAACATTGCCAGCAATCAAATATTATGAACAAATTCTTAGAAAAATCTCTCTTGCTCTAAATAAAGCAAGGTTTATAAGTTTTACAACAACAAAATTGTCCGATTTAACTTTGAACAAAATAAAAAGGTATCAGCTGTCAACTTTTAAGGCTTGCCACCCTCGTCGATGCGTCATCACTTGTCAATTGACGGCTGCTCTACTGCTACAACTTGCGGCCGTTTTCCAAAAAAGTTTATTGATTCCTATTAGAAAAATTGGAATCTCCCTGAAACATCATGGGAGATTCTCTGGATGGTAGTGAAAATTCACCTGAGTCGCAAAATGTCGTCGTGGTCGACTTTCAAGACTTTGCAAACTACTTGCGCAGAGCCGCAACGGTACTTTTGCCCGAAGATGATATTGTTCCGCCGGCATTAAATACTGCTTTAGACGATAAAGTGAACCAAGATTGCATCAGGAAGTTCTTCTCAGACCCTCAGGTGTCTTCGTTGTACGTGCAAAGGTTTTCCTCCAAAGGTATGCGACGTCCACCCATTTTTTTTTCAATTATCAACTTTCTACCTGCATTGCTGCAGTATTAGATCATACAGCATTGCACATTTCGATGTATGATGATGATGTCAAGTTTCAAGTAGTCTATATTATTATTTAGTTTGTTAGTTTCATTGTATTTAATCTTTATTGTTTTGTATTCCTACTGCATTACTCAAACAATTCAATTTTTTTTTTTTTGCCCATGTTTAGAAGATGACAGTGAACAACCAACTGAAGGCGAAGAGGAGAAAGAAGCTGTTACCTATCAGATCAGCAATGAGGTTAGTGACATAATGGCTACACTTATCTATACTCAAGCTTCATTTACTTAAATTGCAAAAAAGTGTTCATTTTCTCTAGTCAAAATCTAACGTTTTGTTTCTTCCAGGTTGTATTCTCATCATCCAGGGTGGCATCCTTTGTCTGCATTAAACGTGGTGCCGTCATTGAGGCTGACAAGTCCATCCACAGTCAGCTGCGGCTCATCAACTTGTCTGATGGCTCCCCCTATGAGACTTTGCATGCTTTCATCAGCAAAACCATGGCTCCATTCTTCAAGAGTTATGTGAAGGAGAGTGGAAGGGCTGACAGGTAAGGGGAAAGATCCTTTAACCTTTGGTGTGCAAGAACATGGATCTGCACAATCCCGTTATACTGCCGGAACACAGGTCCACAACAAAACAACATGCATTTTTTTTTAGATAACTTCAGTTAACGGATCCACATTCCACTAGGTTATTAAAAGTTAACCCTGATCTTAAAGTTTAATCTTGTGAATGAGTAATGTGTGATAGTTAATTTACAAATTGGTAGCTTGACTACATCAATGAAATGAGAAAGTTAAAAATAAACACATATCTTACTTAATTTATTGGACTAGTGATTTAATCAAAATATTTCTTGTTAGCTGAACATCTCATCATCATCACACCTCTTGAGCCATAAAAGTAGTCATGTGGAAAGGAATTTAATTGTTATAATTTCACAGTATTCACCGAATCATTTGTGTATTGTATTGATCCAACTACAATGTGTGCGTTGCAGGGATGGAGATAAAATGGCACCATCAGTGGAAAAGAAGATAGCTGAGTTGGAGATGGGACTGCTTCATCTTCAGCAGAACATTGACATCCCTGAGATTACCTTGCCTGTCCATCCTCTGGTAGCAGCTGTAATTAAGAGGTAAGGTTTTGAGGTTGCTTAAAAGTTTTTTTCAGTTTGCTGATTGGTCCTTTAACATATTATCCATCAGTCATTAATGTTCCACTTCCACACAATACATATGGGAATTGATCTTTATTAATATAGATTACTTTTAAAAGTTAGGACTTCCATTTCTTATTATTTATTTTTTACTTATTCTTTCTTTCTTTTTTCTTGATAACAGAGCTGCTGATGAAGGGCGCAAACCTCGAGTTGCCGACTTTGGTGATAAAGTGGAAGACTCCACATTCCTGAATCAACTGCAGAATGGAGTCAACCGCTGGATCAAAGAAATACAAAAGGTTTGAAAACCAACTAACTAACAACAACTAACAACTTTAACTAGCATTGTACAGCAGTTACACACATGCTAAAACCCTGTTTTAATACATGTTCTTTTTACTTAGGTGACCAAGTTAGATCGCGACCCATCAAATGGCACAGCCCTTCAAGAAATCTCTTTCTGGCTCAACCTGGAAAGAGCCCTCCATCGCATCCAGGAGAAGAGGGAAAGCATTGAGGTTTGTTCAATTATTTATCGAAACTTGGGATCCACTATATACAGTGGATACAAAGGGGAGACTATTCATATTGTGACTAAAAGAATTATCCTGTTTGTATACCATTTGATGGTATCTTACGTCAATTGTTCCCTAAGAGGTCTATGCAAATTGTCTTATTCATACATTAGCATATTATAACTATGAATCAATGATATTATACTTGTATACACAGAGACATACTTAAAATATATAGTTTTTATATGATACTTTGCTTTTATTCTAGGTTGCCCTAACTCTGGAGATTCTGAAGTATGGCAAGCGTTTCCATGCCACGGTATCTTTTGACACTGACACCGGACTGAAGCAAGCTCTTGCAACTGTCTCCGACTACAACCCTCTGATGAAAGACTTTCCTATCAATGACCTTCTTAGTGCAACTGAATTGGAAAGGATTAGGTAAGAATATAAGTAAAATTTGCATAGTTTACTCAAAATAAATATTAATTCTCTGAACTTACGATCTGAGGTCATGTTTTTTTTCTTTTCATACAGATTGGCGGTGCAACAGATCTTCTCCCATCTACGAAAGATTCGATCAACCAAATACCCTATCCAGCGTGGATTGAGACTGGTCGAGGCTATCTCGCGTGATCTTGGTCAACAACTCCTTAAGGTAAAATCCTGATCTACTCAAAATTTTTATTTTTATCTTAAATACAGCATAGTATTCTATTTTTTTTGTCACTTTTTTATGTTATTGACATTTTCTTCTGTTAAAGGTGCTGGGAACTCGTCGTCTGATGCACATTCCTTTCGAAGACTTTGAGCGCGTCATGACACAATGTTTCGAAGTGTTCTCCTGCTGGGATGATGAATATGAAAAGCTGCAGGGATTGTTGCGGTAAGTTACCTAAATACCTAAATTATGCGCTTCGGTAACCTTCGTGTTTCCGAATTAGCTCGAACGTCGCACCACAGAGTAATCTGTGTAAACTCTGAGCCAAAACACAAAACTCTTTGATTTATTACCTCTATTGCCTGTAATGTCTCATTAAATATTTATAGTGATATCGTTAAGAAGAAGCGTGACGAGCACTTGAAGATGGTATGGCGTGTGTCGCCGTCGCACAAGCGCCTGCAGGCTCGCATGGAGCACATGCGCCGGTTCCGTAGACACCATGAACAACTGCGCACTGTCATGCTTAGGGTAAGTCCCACTTAAAGATCCTTTTAATCAAGCTATGAAATTCCACTGACTAACTTAAGTTTGTCAAGGTAATATTAGTTAGTTGACCCATAATCTTTGTAGATTAAGATTTTAAATGATTGCATAACATAACATCTCGTCTTCTCCAAAGGTTTAGGCTTATTCTTCTGTATGTAGTATGTACGCATTTTAATAGTAACATTTCCATAAAGATGTATACTACATTAAAATTAACGTCTGTATCTGAATTGATAAGGTATCATTTCTATGTGCAGGTCCTTCGCCCTCGCGCTACAGTGGCAGCGGACACAGGTGCCGGTGGAGAACCCGCCCAGCCTCTATCTCTACCCATGGATGCTGCGGACGCTAATGCTATTGCAGAGGTAACGTATCAACCTACTGTAGGGCCACATCGAGCTTTAAAAAGAGACTGTCAGTGAGTAATAATGGCGTCATTATAAAGCTAAACCATTTTGAAAACTCCGTGTTCCACATTTAACTTGCTTTTGACCGCCAGAGCATAAACGCACGCGCATGCCCTCCACGCCAAGCCACAATCTCACCTACCATTTTGTCACATATTTGTGTATTTTGGCGTACATGGCACGCGCTTGCTTGCCACGTGTATGTGACTATGGCGGTCAAAAGGTTAAAGTTCGATTACCGTGACAAATCTATAACTTTCCCATTGAATTCAGGCCTCCTCTCTGTTCTCAGTGAGTGGTAGAAAGCTCTATCTCTAACCATCACTAAAACAAATGAACTCTCTCACTGAGCCTAGTGTAAGAGTTCATTTGTTTTGTGTCTAAGTTCAATTGTTAATTTTCCATTTTCTTTGTGTTTAGGTAAACCTCGCGTATGAGAATGTGAAGGAAGTTGACTGTCTGGATATTTCTCGCGAGGGATGCGATGCTTGGGAAGCTGCTGTGCGGCGTTATGAAGATAGAATCGGTAAGTTTTATAACACTGAAGTTATCCGTTTATATTGGACATAAAGCGGAGATTTAGAATTACTTCTTTTGATTGTATTATGGAAACACTACACTTCTCATCTCCATAGACTCGGTTGTTATATTTTCTTGCTTCTTTCAACCTTTTATTTGCTTAGATCGCGTGGAGACCCGTATCACAGCCCACCTCCGTGATCAGCTGGGAACAGCCAAGAACGCGAACGAGATGTTCCGCATCTTCTCCCGGTTCAACGCCCTGTTCGTGCGCCCGCACATCCGAGGCGCTATTCGCGAGTACCAGACGCAGTTGATACAGAGAGTGAAGGATGATATCGAAGCTTTGCATGAGAAGTTTAAGGTAATATAATAAATTGTGAATGTTATATTTTGCGAAAGATTGACTACTATAGCGCCGGCGCATACTAAACCAGAATTTCCATTCCGGACCCAAAGTATTGGTTAGTTATTAGCTTTGAGTTAACTAAACCAGCTCCCAAATTCGTAGAGGTAATATTTCCTTGTGCCACCTAGGAACTACTACACTTGTTTGTTTTTTTAATATTAAATGGGCCTACTCTTGACCTCAATCTAGTCCTGAGGACAGAGATGAGGTCGACAATGGAACGAGCTAACCCAAAAGAAGGCTATTAACTCGCTACCTAAATAGATTGGGGTCATATGAACTTGGGATCACCGACGCGCGACGCAGGCAGGGAATTCCACTCCTTGGCTGTGCGTATAATAAACGATGTAGCAGTTGGCCTTGTGATAGATTTGCAAATTATATCTTCACAATTTTGTTGACCAGCCTCAACAGCGCCTTAATTTTAGACACTCTTGTGGACTTGCTTAATGCCCAGCTAGGAGGTTATAAGTGGATCTTACGACTCACCCTTATTTTTATAATAACATTAAAATAACAAAAAAATCTTCCTTTTCATTCAGGTACAATATCCTCAATCGAAATGCAGTCGCCTATCCTTAGTGCGTGATCTGCCCCCAGTGGCTGGTTCCATCATCTGGGCTAAGCAGATCGACCACCAACTTACTGCGTATTTGAAGAGAGTCGAGGATGTCCTTGGTAAGAATTTATTAACATAACACCAGCATGTTGCTTTTCTACAGCATGGCAAAGTCCTCCTCTCGTACAGAGAACCTCGAATGAACATCACCACTCTTGCTTAATCATTTGTTTTGTGAACAGGGAAGGGATGGGAGAACCACATTGAAGGTCAAAAACTGAAAGCAGATGGTGATAGTTTCCGTCTGAAATTGGACACCCAAGAAGTCTTTGATGATTGGGCTCGAAAGGTAAGATAAACTTTCTTAGGCTGAGGCCAAACGAGAGTAATTTTTTGAGCTGTGAGTCGTCTAAAATGACTCGCCGTGAGTCGTCTAAAATGACTCGCCGTGAGTCGTCTAAAATGACTCGCCGTGAGTCGTCTAAAATGACTCGCCGTGAGTCGTCTAAAATGACTCGCCGTTCGTCGTTTGGCCTCACCCTTATAATCATTACAATTTTAAACAGGCAACTTGAGCGACGGAGACTTTGACTCATTGACATAAGCTTTAAATTATAATGATTGTATGTGCGGTTGTCAGTTGAAACTACTATACTCTCGCAGAAGTGTTTTAAAAAAAAAAAAAAAAACTTTTTTTTTTTTTAAATTTGTTGTTATTTTAGGTTCAACAACGTAACCTAGGCGTGTCTGGTCGCATTTTCGCCATTGAGTCGGTTCGCGCTCGCTCCAGCAAAACTGGCACTATATTAAAGTTGAAAGTCAACTTCCTGCCTGAGATTATCACCCTGTATAAGGAAGTGCGCAACTTGAAAAACCTTGGATTCAGGTATGTCCCTCTGCAGTTACTGTATTTATAAAAATCTTGAAAGGGGTTGGGTTTAATCTCTTTCTTTATGTAGTTGATTTCTTCTAATTAGATTGTTTGTCATTTCAGTTACATCAGGTAATTTTAAATTAAAATTCTCATCAAAATCTCATCTCTATTAGAAAGAAGCATCCCATAAGAACTACTGCTGCTACTACTGTCCACTAGTTATTTTTCTAATTGGCCACGACCTATAAATAATTATAATAAAAGCCTTAATTCACTGACCAAAATACAATAGTTTTAAGTTAAACCTTTTAACATATGTAAATCTAATTTTATCTAGTTTAAAAAAGAAAAAGAACTTAATTGTATTAGTAAGTAATAACACAATCTCCAGCAACCGGTTTGTTGGTCAGGTTGCCCTTCGACGTAGGCCTCCCCTAGTATATTCCAGTCACAAACTATAAAGTGATCAACAAATAATTGTGATATAATATCTTCCACAGGGTACCACTAGCCATAGTGAACAAGGCTCACCAAGCGAACCAACTGTATCCCTTCGCCATTTCCCTTATCGAAAGCGTACGCACTTACGAACGCACATTGGAAAAGGTAACGTATTGAAATACAAACAGTCTGAATTCACAGAGTTCTAGCACTAGAAACATAACACGATATTCGCACAAACACTCGATTTTTATTACAATTTTACACTGAGGCCCGATTGCACCACAAGATACATGTAACGAGAAAAGAACTCAAAACATTGTTCTATTTCTTTCTATTATTACAAGTTAACAGAGACAAATATGTTTTTTATGTTAGGTCCGGTTTCCACCAAAACCGAAAACGAGCGGAGTGGAGAGAAGTCAAAAGACGTGATGTGGATTACAACTAATATGATTGGTCGATTCCGACACGTCTACTCCACTCCGTTCGTCACCACTTTGGCGGAAATCGTTGTTTAATCGTTGTTTAGTGATTAGTGGTGCAAACAGGCCAAAACTTCATTTAAATGTATATGTTGTATGTGCGTGTATGTGACAACACTAACACGGGTGCGTTTTCATTTGTGCAGCTAAATAATAGGAATCATACAAAGGTAGTTTATGAATTTATAGGCTGCATGATATTATGTGTCGATGTTTTTATCTTTTAATTTATCATATTTAGAAACACTTCTACTCACTATGATTTTTATTATTTTTCTTAAATTTATTTTTTAGATCTAGACTAGATTTGCTTCAAGAAACTATTTGTATAAAAATGTGCTACAGAAAGTGTGATGAGAACACTTTTGTTCCTTATATAACGTTCAAATGGTTATTCCAGCTGGATGAGATCTAATTAAGAATTAAAAAACCGTTATTTTAACAGACGAATCAAATAAAGAGCAAAAACATAACTTGTTACTGAACTCAATCTTTCGTGTGACGTCTAATTTTAGCCCTAGAAAAGTTAACGAAATGTCGCATCTTCTAAAATATTAGTATTTTAGAAGATGCAATATTTCGTTAACTTTCGACGAATGTCACAGTAGTTTCCAGAAACAAAAACCCTTAGCTTTATTATTTTATGTCTGATGTCGATGTCGCTTTTTTTTCTTTCATGTAGTTTTTAAGTTTTCCAAATTATTTTAATCCAATACCTTGCCTGTCCCTCTATTAATTCTCCTTTTTCTACCATTCTATAATGTTTGGAAAACCTTCAGATTCGTGATAAAGCGTCCATCATACCGCTCGTGGCTGGTCTACGGCGAGATGTGTTGAACCAAGTGTCGGAAGGAATGGCTCTTGTATGGGAGTCATACAAATTGGACCCGTATGTTCAGAAGCTTAGCGAAGTTGTGCTTCTGTTCCAAGAGAAGGTTAGTATTAAAACAATCTTTTAGTTTTTCCTTTCAGAGCAGTATTAACTTAGATGATCTACTGACGCAGGTCTTGTTTGAATTTTCCTATAAAGACTTCTGGGGTCATTAAGGAACATGTTCAAGGTATCATCATGTTACTATATGTATGACTTTGACAGTTCTCTTTAAGAACCGTGATCGAATGTAGAATAAAATAATCAACAATATGTGTCATAGTGTAAAATTAAAATTTCCTTAATATATCCCAAAATTATCAGAAAAATCAGTTCATAACAAAATGACATCATAATCAATTTTCTTCTATCAGGTGGAAGACCTTCTAGCCGTAGAAGAACAGATCTCAGTGGACGCTCGCTCCTTGGAAACGTGTCCATACTCAGCCGTTAGCCTGGCAGATATCCTGAGCAGACTGCAAAGGGCTATTGATGACCTGTCACTGAGGCAGTACAGCAACTTGCATCTGTGGGTGCAGCGCCTTGATGAAGAGGTTTGTTTGCCATTTCATTAATTAGTTTACAGTCACTTTAGCGTTGAGATGTATTCGCATCTGGTATTGGTCCAGTGAAGGCTTTTACACAAACACCGCGCATGATCTTCATGACGCAAGAAAAGGAATATCATCATCCTAAAAAACTCCTTGTATGAAGATACTCGCAA
The DNA here is from genome assembly GCA_963082995.1 of Noctua comes. NCBI lineage: Eukaryota > Metazoa > Arthropoda > Insecta > Lepidoptera > Noctuidae > Noctua > Noctua comes. The sequence goes on along the minus strand of OY720280.1, from coordinate 7,569,179 downwards.
CATGAAATAAACTTATTCAAGATAACAAAAAAATAACGATTTATGCCTCAAGGCCAATGGGGGTATCTACATTGAGGCTATGTCCGTGTTAATAATATTTTGGTACACTTCCCTAGGTTGAGAAGAGCTTGGCCGCTCGTCTCCAAGCCGGTATCGAAGCATGGACATCTGCCCTACTCGGCAAGAGCCATGAACTGGATCTGTCAATGGACACCTACTCTCCTACAGAGCCTACTCACAAACCTGGTGGAGAACCACAGGCAAGTATTTGTTATAATACATCATTTTATAAACAACTCACCGTCATAAAGGAATTGGCCAAAATAGTTCTGAAAATATCACTAGAATTAATAATAACGGCGGAATAGGCTAAAAAATCCTAATACAATCTATAAATGTGTTGACTTGTGAATCTCGCTTGTTGCCTTTTCCTTCAAGTTGACTTCAGCTAATAACAAAGCCTTTAATTCCGCCTCCAGTACGAGGCTTTTTACTACTTTGTATTAATTTTTGTTTATATTATTGGCCACATTTGTACTGGATAATTTAGTTCTTCTTTCTAGCTCCCTTCTAGCTTCTTCTAGCAACTTACATGTCTTTACTCATTTGTTTTTATTACCCAGATCGCTCGCGTAGTCCACGAGGTACGCATCACTAACCAGCAGATGTACCTGTTCCCGTCTCTGGAGGAGGCTCGCTTCCAACTGATGCGGCAGATGTTCGCTTGGCAAGCTATCGTCACCAGCCAACACCGCTTGCAGAGCACCAGGTATAATTAAGTATTACTGTTACGCTTTCGAAATCATGTAATTAAACATAAGTAACTAACTGGGCCCTTATTATTTATTATTACTTTTTTTTTTACATTTTACTATACGGCTCTTGATATAACGATGACCAACCTTATAAGTTAAAAAATAACATGTTCGAATATTCCGTAACAAGGCTAGCCCATAGTCGTACCTTATAAAAATTTACGTTTACATGTTCACCATAATTGCTTTGTCACAGATACCAAGTAGGCGTAGCGCGTGCGCAGACGGCTACCTACAGAAACTTGTTGACCAAACTTCCCGCTGGATCTAATCCTCTGGAGAACGCCTACGACGCTATCGAGCAAAAGATCTCGCAAGTCCGCGAATACGTCGACGAATGGCTGCGGTAAGCACATATAAGATTATAAGTAAGAATAAGAATAAGAATAAGAATAAATTTATTAAGCCATTGTTACAAACATTTTCTTAATCTAACTTAGAGCTACTATGATATAATCGTAACAAATTGAAATTTAACATGGTAATAAACAGAGGTCCCCAAACTAGGCTGCGCCTGTATCTTGGGGGCCAGAGTTGCGTTAACTTAAAATTAAAACACATATTGTTGATGTGATTGTTCTGTTAACAAGGCGTTTTGGTAAGTGGGTAATTGTGGATTACCTTTTACAAAAAAATTAAATTAAATGATAGTACAATAATGAAATTACAATAATGAAAATAAAAAGTATTCTAAAGTTTATTAAATGTCGAGTGAGTGTGTCTTGGTATGTGTGCGTGTGTGTGCGTGTGTGTCTGTGTGTTTGTGTGTTCGTGTGTGTGTGTTATTTGCAGTTATTTAGTCTTTGATAGTTTATTAACTTAAAATTTCTTCCGTCTCTTCATAGGATAGTTTGGTCAACCATTTTATTATGGTTTTCTTGCATGTAAATTTATTCATGTCTTTAATGTCGCAGGTTTTGCTGATTCTATTATAAATATGGATATGCGAGTAAAACGGGCATCGTCTGGCTAAGAGGCTATTTGCTTCGGGAAGGGGAATGTTGAGTACGCGTTTAGAGATAAGTTTTTTATAATCGGATCTATTTTTTAAGGTTTTCTGAACATGCAATGTTGCGTTTAAGATGAATAATTGCCGCACTCTTAAGACAGCGAACTCCTTATGAATTAGGTCTGTTGGGTAGCGAAAAGGCTTTCTTAAAGCTACTTTTATAACGGCTCTTTGAGCTCTTTCTATTTCTATAAAAGTGCTTTTCCCGGCTGCACCCCAAACAGAAATCCCGTATTGAAGTACTGACTGACACAGACCAAGGTAAATTGTGCGTAGAATTTCAATGGGTGTACAGTCACGTAGTTTTTTCATCACGTATATCAGCTTCCTAACGCGACCAGAGAGCAGGTGTATGTGAGATTTGAATGACAGGTTTTCGTCTAGTGTAATGCCAAGGTATTTGATTGAGGCAGTGTGATCTATAGCTAGGCAGGTACAATGTGTAAGCGGTGATGTCTGGTAACTGCAGCATGTATGGTATTTAAGTATAAGATGACGTGGAGGTCGAGAAGCTATTGTTTTGAAAAAGGTTATGAATTTAGTTTTTTTAATATTCAGAGTCAGAAGATTTGTATCAAGAGCCTCAGAAACAGTTAATAGTCCGATCTCTGCAAGGCGGTACACTTGTTCCCAGGTTTTAGCGTGGAAAATTATGTCAGCATATGATATTATTTCTGCATCGTTTAGTTGTAGGTTTAAAATATCATTCATGTAGAAGGTGAAGAGAGTTGGACCGAGTGTGCTGCCCTGTGGAATTCCAAAGTCGATGGGAAGAACGTCACTCGAGTGTTCATCTACTTTAACTAGCTGTTTGCGATTAGATAGGTAACTCGTGAACCAATCAAGTGCAGCCCCTCGTATACCTGCACATTCTAGTTTTCTCAGAAGCAGTTCAGGTGATATTGTGTCGAAGGCCTTTGCCAGATCTAAAAAAACTCCTATGGACTGTTCTCCTTTTTGGGTGAAAATAGCCACTAAGTTAGTCAGTAATGTAGCCGCGTCTTCAGTAGACCTTCCCCGCTGGAATCCAAACTGTTTTTCTGATATCAACTTGTGTTTTTCAAAATAGTTCACTAACCTATTGTTAACTAATTTCTCCAGTACTTTGGACAGAATGGACAGAAGTGCTATTGGTCGATAATTTTCAGGTAACTCTGTAGGGCCGCTTTTGTGTATTGGTCTGACAGAAGCAACCTTCCAGCACTCTGGAAAGGTTCCAGATCCTAAACTTAGATTAAAAATGTGGGTGAGAGGTTTAAGGATTGCATTTTTAATTTTTATTATAAATCTTGTAGTGATACCATCAAGTCCTGGTGCGCTGTCAATTTTAAGTTGGTGAATATATTTATTTATTTCTGTTTCGTCTGTCGGGTGAAGAAAGAATGAGTGTGGGAAATTTTCACAAGGTTTGTATTTTTTGACTAGGGTTTCTTGAGTCTCAGAGATTCGTGATAGTATTAGATCAGAAAGATTTTTTCCAATCGAGGTGAAGTAGGCATTACATTTGTTAAGTGAGTTAACTGGATCCTCCGAATTGGAAATTAGCTGGGATGAGTCACTTCTTTGACTATTTGGGTTATATATTGATTTAAGGGTGTTCCATAGTTTTTTCGGGTCCCTACGACTTTCAGTTATTAGCCGGCTATTGTGCTCTGTTTTTAGGTTATGTAACAGGTTGTTGCAAAAATTCCTGTACCTAGTATAAACCAGTCTTTTCATATCATCGTCTGGGTTGGAATTTGAAGCTTGATGAAGATTGTCTCGGTGCTTAATGCATCTCATAAGACCTGGAGTGATCCAGGGCTTAAGAGTGAATCTACTTCTGCTAATTTTAACTTTGTGTGTGTGTTTAATTATTAGATTAGTGATGACAGTTGTTAGTGAATTTATCGAGGAGTTGGCACAGTTAGAATTGAGGATATTAGACCAGTTAATATTCATTAGCTCCTCCGCGATTGCGTCATCGTCAGTTCGGTTTGTCCATCGGGATCTTGTATGAAATTTAATGCCATTATTTTTTTGTGAAATCACAGCCATAACCATATCGTGATCTGTTATCGAGCATTTCCCGATTATTCCTTCGGATCTGTAGCTTGATTTAATAAAGATGTGATCAAGACAAGTACGCCCCCTGGTTGGTTCAGTGATAGCAGGTAAAAGACCATGTGAGGCCATCAGGCTCAAGTATTCAGCATGACTTGAGTTAGTAGTATTAATTATGTCGATATTTAGGTCTCCGGCTACTACAATAGTTGGATATCTTTTTATTTGAGATAAAGCAGTGTCTAGGGATGTAATAAAGTTATTTAAACTTAAAAAAGATGGCGACCTATAAATTCCTACAATAGCTACTTCGTTGTCCAGGACAAGTATGATACATGATACACAAGTAAATATTATGATTGTATTTAATGAATGTGTGCTGAAATTGTGTCTTTATTCATAGTTATCAAGCTCTATGGGATCTGCAGCCTGAAAGTTTGTATGGGCGTCTCGGAGAAGACATCACTCTCTGGATTAAGTGCTTGAATGATATCAAGTAAGTTCTCTTCAAGTTTAATTGTATGTATGACTAATATCAAGTAGATTTTTTGTGAAATTTTAAACCGTCAATGAATATGAGTCAAAAGGTTAATACTGGTTTCCACTTCTTGCGTTGAAACGCAGGCTGCCTGACGCTTTCCTGTTTTTTATTTTATTCAATCACCCTTACGATGATGTATGTTACGACGATGTCGTACTTAAATTTAACACAAAAAAAATCTAAACCTTTATTATTTATCAGGAAATCCCGTACAACATTCGACACCTCAGACACTCGTCGCGAATACGGGCCTGTTGTTATCGACTTCGCTCGAGTACAGAGTAAGGTAGCTCTGAAGTACGATGCATGGCACAAGGAAGTACTCGGCAAGTTCGGCGCACTGCTCGGTGGCGAGATGGTTACCTTCCACGGACAGCTAGCCAAGTCACGCAGTCAGCTGGAACAGCAGACCATCGGTAAGTTAACTTACGTTATCGAGAAAGATGAAAGAATATGAAAGCTTTACTTTTTCTGTTACCAGTGTAGTTTCGTATGCTTACTGTAATTTCAAAGCATGGCGTCATTATTGTCTTATTCACTAAGAAAAGAAATATAAACTCAGACTAAAAAAAAATTTGATTCTACAGAGGCAGCATCAACCAGCGATGCCGTATCCCTCATCACGTACGTGCAACAACTGAAGAGGGAAGTGTTAGCTTGGGAGAAACAAGTCGACATCTACAGGGAGGCTCAACGCATTCTCGAGAGACAGAGGTAATGTAAACATCTTCGGCCTACAATAGCAGTTCAGTACTGGATTTAAGATTCTCCAGTTGCCAACTACTGAGTTGGGTCTTCGTCCCCTTTCATTACCTACCAGCAGGGTGCAAGGATCATCTTCTTCTACTTATTAACAGTTTCTACAAAGCTATTCTATTTTGTAGATTCCAGTTCCCAGCGCAATGGCTGCATGTGGACAACATCGAAGGCGAATGGAGTGCGTTCAATGAGATTATGCGCAGGAAGGATTCTTCTATCCAGACCCAGGTAACAGATCATATTTGCATCATAGCTTGGGTTATCTGAGATAATGGGGATTACCATACATATATAAAAACCACAATGACAAGTTCAAGCACCTAATTTACTGGGTGGTAAAATAGATCATTTCATCCACCCCAACTTCTCAAAGGAAACGCCGGCAACGCTTTGAAATTAGAGCGTTGTTTGACATGTCACTTCATTTTCAAAAATGGAAAATGAGGTGACGTGTTCGAGTGAAAAAGAGATGGCTGACATTGAAGTGTTACCGCTTTCTTAGAAAACCGAAGCTTTATTATTTCTCCGACGCTTCTTTATCAGAAGTCAGATAAACCTACCGATTTTCTCTCTAGGTGGCGTCACTGCAACAAAAGATCGTAGCCGAAGACAAGGCAGTGGAGGCCCGTACTCTCGAGTTCCTCACTGAATGGGAACGCAGCAAGCCCACTGATGGGTCGACCAGACCTGAAGATGCGTTGGCTAGGCTCCAGGCTATGGAGACCAGATACACTCGGCTGAAGGACGAGAGAGACAATGTGGCTAAGGCTAAGGAGGCTCTTGAGTTGCATGATACTGGTAAGCACTTGAACAAGACGTTTAAGAAATTACGCGAAAAAAAAAATACATAGATGTGTGGACTTGTTGAATGTTTTAAACAATAACGAACACATTGTCAGCGAAGCTGGACGTTCAGTTTGACTTCAATTCGAAGTATCAGTTCTTTTTTTATCGTCATAATTAGCATACTGTTTAATAATGTTAATTACCTCATAGCTCGTTTGACTGTCTCTTGTATTGCCTCGTTCCCAGTTCTTATTCACTTAAGCCTTACGTAAAATAAAACTTCCGACCTTCCAAGTGTGTTTTCAATATTTTAGGAAGCTCAGTCAACAACGAGCGCATGACCGTCGCTCTTGAAGAGTTGCAAGACTTGCGCGGAGTGTGGTCTTCACTCAGCAAGATCTGGACGCAGATCGATGATATTAGGGAGAAGCCTTGGCTGTCTGTGCAGCCTAGGAAACTCAGGTAAGCTCAAATGTTATTGAAGCAAAAACTATTGGTCATGTACCTATTCTTCGGGCCTGTTTCACCAACTACGATTTAGTTCCCGTTAACTTTCTTGGCAGGTAATTTCATACAAATTCTGTTCCATTTTGAATTTATTCTGTATGTAGTGGCTATTCGGAGATCGTGAAATAGGCCCTTAATTTAATAAATAACGTTTAAAAGGTTTTGCGAGTCTCTCCTTACTGTTAAAATATAATGTATACCCGTTTCCACCAACAAAAAGCGCGCTGTTGGATTTTGAACGCTCGGCTCAGTGCTAAAAGATAATAATCCAATAGCGCGCTTATATTTAGAGGTTCATTTAGGTGTCCCTTACTGTGAAACCAGGGAAACGGAGCATAAAACTTGTGTTTTTATCCTAGGCAACAACTGGAGGCGATGTTGAACGAGCTCAAGGAGCTGCCTGCTCGTCTTCGTATGTATGACAGCTACGAGTATGTCCGCAAACTGCTGCAGTCTTACACCAAGGTAAATATCATTACTTTATGACCAAGCTTATTCTACAATAAGCTTTCAAATATTTTGCCATCAAAAGTAAAGAGCAGTCGTCATCTACTTTATGACAACCTTTTTGAATGACCCTTCGATGACGGCAGTATTGGCAATACTTGATTCGTCATCTAACTGTCATAATTATTACGACAACTGACCCATAGATCTATGATCTGACCAATGTTTACTTCCTCCACCAAACGTTTATACTGTGGCCTCAAACATTAAAAGAAATACGAAATATAATACCTTTCATTCAACAGGTTAACATGTTGATAGTAGAGCTGAAGTCCGACGCTCTCAAAGAACGCCATTGGCGACAACTGTGCCGCGCACTTAAAGTAGACTGGTCACTGTCCGAGCTCACTCTGGGACAAGTGTGGGACGCCGATCTGTTGCACAATGAACACACCGTCAAGGACGTAGTGTCCGTCGCTCAGGGAGAAATGGCGCTCGAAGAGTTCTTGAAACAGGTGAGATACACGAAATTAAAGATGATTTTCAAATCCCAAGTCAGAGCCAGATTTTTTAATAAAAAAAAATCTTAGAGCTATCGTTAAACGAGTTTGTATGACATCAGACGAAACTAGCTAGCGAAACTTTAATGACATAAAAAATCGCACCTCATAATTTTTAGCAGCTAATTTAATTTGAGCCTGAATTACACTACCTATTATTCATATCGATACTGAACAACTTACAGTGTGGTGATAGCATCACTTGGATTATTAACCCTCGTCTTATACTAAAATATTTCACGCACTAAAACATTTCTCTTTCATAGGTACGCGAGTCCTGGCAGAGCTACGAACTGGACCTGATCAACTACCAGAACAAGTGCAAGATCATCCGCGGCTGGGACGATCTGTTCAACAAAGTAAAGGAACATATCAACAGCGTCGCTGCAATGAAGCTTTCGCCTTATTACAAGGTAAGATGATGTTTTGATTGCATCTTTAAACTCAGTGCTAGCAACAAAACTAGGTGTTGAAGTTTGTTTTACACAATTTTATTCTATGGGACAAATTTAGAGATCAAATAAAAACATGATGGTTAAATGGTAACACGAAGCTTAAGTCCAATTAGGGCTACAAATATGCTTACCGTGATCTTTAGAATCATCTCGCACCATAATTAAACGCCAACGTTATTGGCAGTCGCGATCATAAAACGTGATAACGAGTCGACAAGAGATACTTCCTGAGTGTGATTTTTTTATAATCTGAAACTAAATATTCACCATCCTGTTCGCACATTTTGTGACCGCGAGTCTCGGTGTTAGCGTGTTGCTATTGTGTTTTGCTGTCCAGAAATTTTACTCCAATTATGATCTCTATTCTTCCCAAGGTATTCGAAGAAGAAGCTCTAACTTGGGAAGAGAAACTGAACCGCATTAACGCTCTGTTCGACGTCTGGATCGACGTACAACGTCGCTGGGTGTACTTGGAGGGTATCTTCAGCGGGTCGGCTGATATCAAGACCTTGCTGCCAGTTGAGACTAGCCGGTTCCAGAGCATCAGGTACTGATAAAAAATGCTAAATTAATGAAAAAGGAACGTAATTTTGTTCAAGTTTTAGTAAAATTACCTTAAAAAAGAGAATGAATGAAGAAAATCTTCTATTTTTTATGATCCGTAATAGGGAGACAGGTGAAATTTTCACAGAGTGTGTATTTCTGTTGCCGCTATAACAACAAATAAAAATTAAATGGGGTTTCCCTGCTACTATGGTACGGAACCCTTCATTCGCGAGTCCGACTCGCACTTGGCCGGCTTTGTTGAGTATATTTGCACTGAGAGTACGTCCATGTGTAAGCGCGCCGCCTCTGCGCAGTGCACAATGTAGACAAGACATTAGCGTCGCGTTTGCACTTCAGTTATGTTTGACTAACACCAGACCAAAGAGCCTAAAAAACCCTTCATATTCATTATAGTCTGCAATGCCTTCATTTCCTAAAATATCTTCTGTTAATCCTCCTATAGCTCCGAATTTTTGGGCCTGATGAAGAAAGTAAGCAAGTCTCCAATGGTGATGGACGTACTGAACATTCCTGGAGTACAAAGATCTCTTGAGCGTCTCGCCGACTTACTCGGCAAGATACAGAAGGCGCTTGGTGAATATCTGGAGAGGGAGAGAAGCAGCTTCCCAAGGTGTGTAACTTTTTGAATCAAACCCGTGTTTAAAAAACCTATAGCCATTTAAATCAATCAAACTTCATTTAAATTTCGAACGTGTTCAATTTCGACCTATTACTTTTAGGGCGTATAATACGCCTAGTTTTTCTTATATGGGATTTGAAAGACTCAAAAAATTTTGTGGAGAAATAAATTCCTAGGAAATTTTGCATTAACCAAGAAGTTTGGCAGCTGGCAAAGAGATTGTCTTTATTTTTCACATGAGCATTTCTGAGGATAAAATAAAATAAAAAACATCATCTTAACTCTAGATTCTACTTCGTGGGAGACGAGGACCTGCTCGAAATCATCGGTAACAGCAAGAACATCGCGCGTCTACAGAAGCACTTCAAGAAAATGTTCGCTGGAGTCGCCGCCATCATCCTCAATGAAGACAATACTGTTATCAATGGTATTGCTTCTCGCGAGGGTGAAGAGGTAAGAAACACGTATAAAAACCTGTTACTTTGAACCTTATTTGAATATGTGGTCCTTTTGTTCATTATTTAACGTCCTAAATATCGTGCACACGGCGACGAATCAAGCCATTCATATCCAGTTAACTTGACCTCGCTTTGTAGGAGCTTCCCGTACAATGAGAGATCAGCGTATGCTGGTTTTGTATAGCTTGATTGATCATCGAGCGTACTAGACTTTTTCGTTCTAAATAAATAGTAGTTTAATTGAAACAAGCATAAACCGACTTCTTGGCACTAACTTGAAATTCTCCCATTGCTCTATATTGGCAACTGCAGTCATTCTGCATATGTGTTAACGGTAATTACCCGGACTTATGATGTATCGGACCATGTATAAAAAAACGTTACCCAACAATTCCTATTCTAGGTCTACTTCACATCACCCGTCTCAACAATCGAGAATCCTAAGATCAACTCGTGGCTATCGATGGTCGAGCGTGAAATGCGCGTGACCTTGGCTTGCCGGCTCAAGGACGCTGTGGGTGACGTCAAACAGTTCAAGGACGGCAATGTTGACCCGCAGAAGTTTATTGATTGGTGTGACAAGTATCAGGTAAGTTCTGACAACTATTACTAAGATTAACTCGTGGCTATCGATAGTGGAGCGTGAGATGTGCGTGACCTTGGCCTGTCGACTCAAGGACGGTATGGGTGACGTCAAACAGTCCAAGGACGGAAATGTCGACCTGCAGAAGTTTATTGATTGGTGTGACAAGTATCAGGTAAATTTTGGCAACTATTACTAAGATTAACTCGTGGCTGTCGATAGTGGAGCGTGAGATGCGCGTGACAAAGGCATCTTTTCGTAAAGAGAAATCCTTCAAAAGATGTTGAGGTTCTTCTAAGAGTCTTTCTCTTAGGACTTCAACAGGCAAGGTCTTAAAAATCCTAAGATTTGACAAATAAATGACCCTAAACGGCATATTAAACCTTGCCTTTGCTTTCAGGCACAAATCGTAGTACTAGCCGCTCAGATCCTGTGGTCAGAAGACGTTGATGCAGCCCTAGTAAGCGGTGGTGGAGAAGGATTGAAGAGAGTGTTGGCTCATGTCGAGAATATGCTTAACATCCTCGCTGACTCTGTGCTGCAAGAACAACCGCCGCTGAGAAGAAGGAAACTTGAACATTTGGTGAGTAGTGGTAGTATTTTGTCTTTATCAGCCTTTTGTAGGGCCCGCCCGTATAACAGACTTTGAGAAAAGAAAATCAATGCTAGACATATTGAAAAGTTTGCACTCATCAGTCATTATAAGGTATTTTATTCGCATTCAAATAGTTTCATTCAGTAGTAGTTGCGCAAATATTTTCACTCACAGATTACTTCTGCCGTCCGTCATGATCCTGCATCCATTGCAGCAAGCATGAAACCTACTTACCATTAATATCTGTTGTCAATTTACTTTTCATTCAAGATAGGATTACTTTATTTGTATTAGATCAACGAGTTCGTCCACAAGCGTACAGTGACCCGTCGCCTGATCGCCTCTGACGTCAATAGTGCGCGGTCCTTCGAGTGGCTCTGCGAGATGCGCTTCTACTTCGACCCCAGGAATAATGACGTGAGTATTTATTAAAAAAACCGGGCCTCCATTTTACTATACAACTCGGTGTTACGCTTGGAAATTACAGGTGTGATTATATGTACCCCTGATTACTCAAAAAAACTCGATATCTTAAAGACTACCAGTTTCTATTTGAATAGATAACTAGTGGAACTCGTCTTAACCTGATTCCTTCAATATAATGTAGCACCAGAAATTCACAAATTTAAAACTTGCGTAGCGTTAGACAAGACTTAAACTGCAATAATTACTCAATTCAGAAACGGCAATCATTCTTTCTGCTGTCACAGTTCACCAAGAAGTACCAACATGACTTGACTTGACATCTACAGAATGTCTAAATAAAGAAAATAATGAAAAAAATACAGTCAAAATTGCAGTATAAAAAAATAAAAAACTTAATCTAAACAACAAAAGAAAGGAGTGAGTTTCGATTGAGTATTCATATAAAGCGTTCTTATTTGAACCTTGGCTGAAAGAAATCTAATTACCATCACCCGTCTTCAGGTATTACAACAGCTCACAATCCACATGGCGAATGCCAAGTTCTTGTACGGTTTCGAATACCTTGGCGTACAAGACCGCCTGGTACAGACTCCGCTGACGGATCGCTGCTACCTCACCATGACTCAGGCTTTGGAAGCCAGGCTTGGAGGATCACCTTTCGGTAAGTTCTGGGATTGTGCTAAACTAAACAGATATATAGACTCCTGCAGTCGTTATGCCGCGTCAGAGTTATCATTTGTGTGCAAGAGAGACGAAACTATGCAGGAATAATCAAAATCAAAATATTTTATTTCACATAGGCCTCGATGGGCACTTATAAAACGTCGACAAAAAGGTGCACGGTTCGGGTTAGTCGTTTCCTATGGAGAAGAACCGGCAAGAAACTCCATGGTTACTCTTTTCGAATCATTTGGTATTACAATATTATTATGGATACAGCATTTGTACTTAAATATGGGGGGACAGCGTAGGCCCGATAATAAGTCGTTGCTTACTACACAAAAAATGTAGAACAAAATAAAGAGTTAACAAAAGTTAACAAGCAGCTGGGAATCTACAAAGCCTACAATGTTCACCCATTCACAAACAATCGATAAAAAGAGTCTATACAAAGGTAAGAAGAAGCGCCATCCCTTATCCGTAACGTAACTTTTAGTAGCAGTGGCTTAAAAAAATTACAGTGTAGCCAATTGCGAATGAACAACTGCCAATCTATGTATGTTACGGGTCTGCTTACTGGTTATAAATGTTCCTGCACTCAACATTTAAATGATGTTATGCCAGCGACATGAAGAATCATGTGTCAATGGTTTTAGGTCCCGCCGGTACCGGTAAGACTGAATCGGTGAAAGCTCTTGGAAACCAACTCGGCCGTTTCGTCTTGGTGTTCAACTGTGACGAAACTTTCGACTTCCAAGCTATGGGCCGTATCTTCGTTGGTCTTTGTCAGGTAAAAAATACTTTAAAACAGTTCTGGTAAAGCTTGAATTCCAAAATTAACCGTATTAATCTGACTAAATAATATCTTAGGTGGGTGCCTGGGGTTGCTTCGACGAGTTCAATCGATTGGAAGAGAGAATGTTATCTGCCGTGTCGCAGCAAGTACAGACCATTCAAGAGGCTCTCAAGAGTCACCAGGAAGCTGACACTACTGGTAAATGCCCACTTAATCAACTATCTACTTTACCATTATGTAGCCTAAATATATTTTTGATCGATCGCAAAAGGCCCTAAGTAAATTTTGATTGCATTGTAATTTGAACACACACTACATTCACATTGAGTATGTGTTCACAAATCTCATCTAAGGTTCTTGCTATATTAACATTATGTTCCTCTTCCAGCTAAGTCCATAACAGTAGAGCTGGTCGGTAAACAAGTCCGCGTAAGTCAAGATATGGCGATCTTCATCACGATGAACCCCGGATACGCGGGCCGTTCCAACTTGCCCGACAACTTGAAGAAGTTGTTCCGAAGCTTGGCCATGACAACTCCGGACAGGCAGCTGATCGCTGAGGTGATGCTGTTCAGTCAAGGCTTTCGGACTGCTGAGAAACTGGCCTGCAAGATCGTGCCGTTCTTCAAGTAAGCTTACGATGTTCATTTTGATGGACCTTCAATGAAAATTCAACTTCGTTTGTTTCAAATATACGTTCGCCAAAAATCGTTTTGCTTTGTATAGAAAAATTTCTTTTTTACTACAATTACTAGTCCACTGTCCTCTAAACTCGATTTTAAGAGTAGTTATCCTTTGATCAGTTCTGTTCCTATGGTGTCTGATTCAAGCTAGACGCAATCAAAGACGAGTATTTCCTCTCAAACATCTTCGGCACTGTTAGAACATTATAATATGCGACGATGAAGAGAAATTTTGTCGCTTTCCCTCAAAAGTGTGTCTCCCTAGCTTAAGTACCACACCATTGCGTGAAACAAGCAATAATTAAATCACTGTCCTTTTATCTTACAGACTTTGCGACGAACAGTTATCCAACCAATCTCATTACGACTTCGGACTGCGAGCTCTCAAGTCTGTGCTCGTTTCTGCCGGTAACGTCAAACGTGATCGTATCCAGAAGATCAAGGTATGCAACACTTTAAAGATTAAGCATCATGGCATCATCCCTCTCATGGCTTGATATGTATAATCTGGGTAGTCAGCGTGCAATGGCGTGACAAGACATCTAACTGAAAAGTCGAGGCTCGTTTTTTCATCTCACCACGTGTTATCACCCTTATAGACATGAAGTTGGCTTAATCCGATGAGTATTATTTATGTATGCGTCGCGTCGGCCGAACTGAAACAAGATGAATAGCGTCTTTTTAGGTTTTATTACGTGGACATACAGCTCTTTCTGACCAGCTCAAGTCGTCCCTTACTACGTTGACAAAAAGAATTCGTTGGTTAGAAAAGTGGTAGTGGGGCTAACTGCGATCACCACTCGGAAACTCTTATTTTGTCACAGCAATGCACGCTTGACTATTTCGATATGTATCGACAGCAATAGTTTGAACTCTCATTAATGGAGAACTCTTATGGAGAATTGAGAATGGATGGGTTACGACAGTTGTGTGAAATAAAATTGTAACGTGTTTTGTATGTTTATGCTCGGAACAAACAGAAACTAGAAAAAAAGTCTTTTCAGAATATGGTAAGCTAAAGAAAACCAACAATATGGTAGTTGACTTTTTTTAAAAGAAATGGCAGCAGTTTCTATTTTTTTTTTACTGTTCTTAAATGGTGTTTCTAACAGAGACTACTAGTACGAGTCAGTTGAGCGCTCTTAAAGGTGAGTTATTGAAATAGGACTGCAGGGAAAAATGAAATCAATAAAAAAGTGATATAAGTTATTTGACTTTTTTAGTCGACCTTAACTTTTTTACATAAGAATACCATTAAGTTTTACGTTTTCGCCGTGCAGTTCCGTCTCAAAAACTCCCTGTATACAATGTCCGTTTCGCATGAAAATGGCTAGACAAAATATCTTTTATTTAATTAGGTTTAATTTTTTATTTTTAACTATCGAATGCTTTCTACGGCTTTTTGTGAATTGAAACTAAATTCTTTCTTAAGTTTAAAAGTAGTCAACTGCCCTATTTCACTGTTGTGTGCCTCGATATTTTATATCTACCTTATTTCGAATCATATAAGTATTATTATAATATGCTTAAAAAAAAACATCAACAGCCTTTTTGCTTCAGGGTTTCCCAACCTTGGGGAAAATGTAATAAATTTATATAAAAACAAAAATAATAAAACCATTTATTCTCTCTTCACAATTGATACTTTAGATTTTTCCTTTGTAAGGAGTTTTGCCACGATTTTCTTCTGTCTTCCCATCAAAAAAGGTTGGGAAACTCTGCTTCAAACTATTTCAAAAACTTTAACCTCCTATTTGTGTTATAGGAGAACCTAATTGAACGCAGTACGGAAGTGCCCGATGAGGCGTCGATTGCCGAGTCTCTTCCCGAACAGGACATCTTGATTCAATCAGTGTGTGAGACTATGGTGCCCAAGCTAGTGGCTGAAGATATCCCGCTACTGTTCTCTCTGTTGAACGACGTGTTCCCTAATGTTGGGTATACTAGAGCCGAGATGACTGGTAAGTGTTGTCAACATGTTAATTATTTACTTTCTAGCTGACCGATTAAAATCTATACAAAAGGCCAAGGATACGTTGGAGGGGTTCTAACACGACATGCTGCACCTTAAATATATATTCAAACTAGCACTAAGCCGCGACCTTCGTTCGCATAAAATAATTATTAAAAAAATATTGCTTCCCTTTTTTAATCGGATTTTGTTACCAATTTCTAGGGTTTTAATTTTTTTGCACGGAACCCTAATTCTTTTTCTAAAATAAAAGTATGTTACTCCTTATAGCATTACCTAACTGCCAGTAAAAGTTCCGTCAAAATCGGTCCAGTTGTTTCGGTGATTAGCCAGAACAAACAGACAGACAAATATTGAAAAAATGTGGTGTTCAGTAAAAAGATCTTATTTTGATATTACGACACCCACACACACCCTTGAATTTTATTTATTTGTATACATTGGAAAAAGGCCTTCCTTTGGTTTTTAAGTGAGTCTTGGCGCAGCAAATCGATATGATTTTTTATTAAATTTCCATACTTATAGAAAATTAACAAAAAACGTTTAACAAGACACGTTATCTGTGGTCTTGAAATCGACGGTTCAAAGTAAACATTGACACTTTTCTAACAGGATTGAAGAACGAAATCCGTGCAGTATGTGCCGAAGAATTTTTGGTTTGTGGTGAAGGCGACGAAACAGGCTCCACCTGGATGGACAAGGTACCTTATTTACTACTACTAACGCTAATATTAACGGTGAATAAGCCCAATAAATTAACTGGTTAAGGAATTAATTAAAAACATTCATTTCATTGACTGCACAGTCAATTTGTTTAAAAAACCAGGTCCATTTTATATGCACATCGTTTGGTTTAATATATAATATTATAACATCCATAATTATATATAAATCATCGTAACCGAAAAGGTGATGGTGTGTCAAGATTTTATAATATTAAAAATAATATTTATAACAATTTATAGTTTAATATATTTCATGCGACAATAATCATAACAATTTAACATTTTGCTTTATCCATTTTATTTACACTGAGGCTGCTTTTTATATGAACCGTAATTCAAAGTCATGTTCTATTATTTTATATAAATATTTAAAAGAAAATATCGAATTGAAAAAATCTTGTAAGAAGCAGCCTCCCCATACCCATATTACCTATTATACCGATACATAATACGGTAGTACGTGAGTGTGAATGCATATGCGTTTCCATGCTAACCCGCTAACGGCACGTAGAGGCGCAGTGCATCGTCGCGCGCGCAGCACAGCACGTGGATCGAGAAGGTCAGTGACCGAGCGGTGTGGGTGTGCTCTCTGTGTCTTTACATTTACGTTCATGTGTGTGACTGTGTTCTTTCGACACGGAGTTGGTAGTAAATGGAGTGCTAACACGTGTGAAAGTTATTGATCGGGACTGGTTCGACACTTCATATTACATAGCTACCAGTGAAACCGTAAAATAATTAAATTAACATGAAAAAATTGCGAGAAATCTGGGTTCAATTTGCCTTATCATCAAGTAATGCGCATATGTGAAAGAGACAAGGCTATGACCGCCATTTGCCCGTTGCGGGGCTAACTTTGCAGTTATTTGCGTTGTGAGACACATTAGAACTCCATTTAGTTAGCAACTCCGTGGTTTTCCAGCCACCACTCACATAGACGACTTGTACTTCATTCTAAGCTTACACACCACTACACCTGGTCAAACACGTCACTGTCTGGATGTTATGTTTTGTTGTTTCTCCTTTACAGTTCTGCTATGACTAGTACCTTGTTATTTTCTTAAATATATAATAGATCTGGAATACTCGACCTGTTTCATGTTATACTGCGTGTATCAGAAAGGAGATATATTGAAGGGCGCGATCCAGACCATCAATCTGAACCACTTTCTCCAAGGAACCGACATCGTAATCTCGAAAAAATCATCTCATCTGCCTAGGCTTTTCCCAACTACATATGTTGGGGTCGACTTCCAGTCTAACCGGATGCAGCTGAATACCAGTATTTTACATGGAGCGACTGCCCATCTGACCTCCACAACCCAGTTGGTACTGGTCAATACGATACCCATTGGTAAGACTGTCAGACTTTCTGGCCACTCACTACCTGTAACGACTGTCAAAGATCTACAAATATCAGCCGGGACGTGCTTTACGTGGCACAGAGGAAGCTCGGTCACCCATCCACAGACCAACCTAGGAAAGCGTGGCTTAACCTGAAGATTGATCCGAGTGACTGTCATCATTTGGCCTCGAGCTCCTCAGCGAAAAAATCAGCTATCCCATACAAAACTTCTATACCTACTTGACCCAATTGTATGGACCAGCTGGTATTTTTACGATGTTGGTCTCTTGCAGACAGTTGTTCAGTCTGATGGTCTCTACCACACCTTTAAAAATATGGCCTCAACTTTCTGATTCATGTTATATGTAGTCGTAGTTGTTTGAGATTTTTCTAAAAGAAAGCATGCGAAGCGATTGTAATGCAAGCTACTTTAACCTTTGGTATCACGTGGATCCGCGAACTAAACTACAATTATCTGAAAAAAATCGCGTGAGGTCGTTTTGTCGTGGATCCGCGTTTCGGCAGTATAACGGGATTGCGCGGATCACGTTCATAATGCCAAAGGTTAATATAGAAAGTCTTCAGTGACTTAAACATATAGTCCTACTAAAAGGTTGAATATTGCTAGAAGCACGATATAAAGGCGCGTAAGCATATTCAAATAACGCAAAGATTCTAACATAATATAGATACATATATCTTTGATTGCGTACTCGTTTTTACTATGACTTGATTGAACACTCATTGCCACTCACTGCTCAAATACTCGAAGCTCTTTTGTCAAACAAGGGGTTTGATTGTATCGCTATATTGCCTGTTTTCAATCACACTTAGCTGCGCCAACCAAATTAATGCCTAAATAATAGCGCGATGTTGAATTTTCAACCCACGGCTCAGTGCTAATAGTTGTAATTGCAATAATGGAATGATATTTAGGCATTAATTTAAGTGTACCTAAATGTTAGTGAAAGTGGGTATATGACACTCTCTCTTTAAGCTTCCTATTTAGGCAAATGTTCCTCCTGTAGTATTTTGTCAATTGTCATGTGTTTCATACAATCTCTAACTTTCTTTTTGTGCTAAAATGTATACCTATGTGAAATGTATACAATGCCGATTCTAAATCCGAATGAAAGAAAGGATTATGAGTCTTAGTACTATAACATAAAGCTGACTTGTATAAATGTGTACAGGTCCTTCAATTGTACCAAATCTGCAAGTTGAACCATGGTTTGATGATGGTCGGACCGTCTGGAAGCGGCAAGTCTACTGCGTGGCGCGTACTACTGAAGGCTTTGGAGAGGTAAGATGGCATTTGTCACTCAAGAGCCTCTAGAAGACACACTTTGCCTTCTAAGGTGTTTTATTTGGTAGGGTCGGCACATTTGATTCGGCAGTATTTGTTGAATAACAACCGATCCTAAGTAATTACTACACATATTTGGCTTTCATTCGACTCGTGCCGAGCAGCAAACTCGGTTCGTCATCTAACATGAATCAAGCTCGGGTCGGCTGGGCTTAGCTCGAAGAGTGTAGATACAGCCGAGCCGAAAGTCTTAAACTAAAATATTTCGACCAGTAATTATGAAGAATTCTGATTTTAGTAACAAAAGTGCCAGAAAATGCAGCTCAGTTCAGTAAAATTCTTTAAAATTATTCGATTTTTGATATATTCTTTTGTTTTGTACAGGTTCGAAGGTGTTGAAGGTGTGGCTCACGTCATCGACCCCAAGGCGATGTCCAAGGAAACGCTCTATGGTGTACTGGATCCCAACACCCGTGAATGGACCGATGGTCTCTTCACTCATATACTCAGGTAGGATATCTTGTATGCTGGTCATACACAACGTACATACATAAATACAACTTTGTGTGAGTTTTCAGCCTTAAATACTACCTTTATAGGTGTCTGCTAGCTGTGATCGTAGTAGTACAAAAAAAAAACAATTCAATTCTGAAAAAAAATTCAAGATCCAACAATTTCTTTCTATTAACTGAAATAGAAAAAATGTTTAGATCTCAAATTCTTTTAAAGAATAAAAAAAAAACAATATTTTGGGAAGAATGTATTTTCGTTTTCTCGGTTTTCACCAACTTTCTCATTCCGTCTCCGTCTATACTTGACATCAGTGACAAAAAGAAACATTTAAATCGTAGCACACCTTGGTAATCTACAACATGTTCTATTCTACAGGAAAATCATTGACAACGTCCGTGGTGAGATCAACAAGCGCCAATGGATCATATTCGACGGTGACGTGGACCCTGAATGGGTTGAGAACTTGAACTCCGTGCTCGATGATAACAAGCTGCTCACTCTGCCCAACGGCGAGCGTCTGTCACTGCCTCCTAATGTTCGAGTTATGTTTGAGGTAAGATTATGTGCTGCTGCTGATGGGATTTATTTTTTTATATCATCACACTTCGCCGATTTTAAACCAATCGGTCCATAGCAGAAGGCGGATTAACTTCCTTCAAGCCTTCTTTGACGCTTGCATAGTTCCAAACTCAAAGAAGCTCGCTGTTCCTATGTAACAAAAGCAGATACATAAGATTTTGATTTTTGTTTTGATTATTTGGATGTATTTAAAATTTGTGTTGTATTTTAGGTACAAGATTTGAAGTACGCTACCCTCGCCACCGTCTCTCGTTGTGGTATGGTCTGGTTCTCGCAGGATGTGCTCACTACCGAAATGATCTTCGAAAACTATCTTATGAGGTAAATACAAAATTCCATCAGCATGCCAAAATGGACCTTAAATCCAATGGATATCGCATATTTTACAATATTTCTTTAACTTTAGGTTGAGGAACATTCCTCTCGAAGATGGAGAAGAGGACTCTTTCAGCATCGTTATGGCTGCTCCTTCAGGAGGTAACGACCAAAACGCTACTGAGAACATTTTATCTCCTGCTTTGCAAGTAAGTAGAAATTATTAGAACCCTTTTAAATTGTTGACAAGTTTTGTTTTGTGTGTTGAAAATTTGGTCAAAATTAGTTACCGCCAGTGTTTAAAAACACAAATCACAGCCGCCATATTAACATGGAACTGGGCAAGCCACATCTGCCGCATGTCGCACCAAAATTGGGCGAAAGTAGCCACAGACTGGATTCCGAACAATAGGAATCGGTGACGCGGCAGGCTCAAAAGTAGATGACGCGATGAGTTAGAATCGTACTTAAAATATTGGGGTTACATAGCAATAGAAAGAGAGCCTTTGCCTTGCAGTGGGGTGTCTCACTGACCCCCTTACCAGGCTCATAGGCTAATATTAAATCTGTAAAATTTGTATCAATACTAATAAAATTCTTCTTTTTCCTAGACTCAGCGAGACGTGGCTGCAATCCTGCAGCCTCTATTCTTCGGCGACGGCTTAGTAGTGAAGTGCCTCGAACGCGCCGTCAGTCTCGACCATATCATGGACTTTACGCGCCATAGAGCACTTTCATCGCTGCATTCTATGCTGAACCGTGGTGTTAGGTAAGTGAAGACTACCAATTAACTACGACTAATGTGTTACTCCAGTCTTCGATAACAATGCAGCTATTTATAATGAAATATTGACGATTGAGTTACTTCTTTATCGTGGAAGTACGTAATTGGGTACGAGTTTCGGTCCAATCAAAATTGAAATGGTTGATACCAGTAGCGAAGGGTCAATTCTTGTAAGAGGTAAGCCGGAGTACATATCTTTAATGTGATTATATTATTTGTCTATAGAATACTGACTGTGCCATTTTTCAAAGGGAAGCCGGTAGGAATCGAGTTGTATGGAACCTTCGCCACTGGTTGATACACCAGTTGCGTGTAAGAACGACCGAGAAATTGCATCTGACGAATTATCCACACAGATCTTTCGTTAAACTTAACTTTTGTCTTTTAGGAACATCCTGGGCTACAACCGTCAACACCCCGACTTCCCGATAACAAACGAACAACTAGAAGCTTACGTGCCAAAATGGCTCGTGTACTCTCTACTGTGGTCATTCGCTGGTGATGCTAAACTCAAGGTAAAAATCTAAACATTCTTCATCGAAAGAGCCGAGTACAGTTTAGTGCTTGGTTTTCAATATTATCGCCTATTTTATAAAGAAGGAATCAATAAATAATGTGATGTCTGTTTTAGGATCGCAACGAACTCGGCGACTTCATCAGATCTGCCAGCACCATGCTGCTCCCTAACTGTGGCGCGAACCAACACATTATTGACTTTGAAGTAAGTAATCATATGAATAACCGATAATCTCCCACATCATTTTGAATCTGTGAAACTGCAAAGACCTTATGTAAATTGCCGTCTAAATCTTTTCATTCAGCAAGAAGACCCAGCTAGTTAGCAAGATAGTTGTTTTTTGTTTTTTTTGCACCATGAGGTTGTTTTCCAATAAACAGCAGACAGGAACGGTGACTTTTTGATCCACTTCGCCTTTGGCATCCAGACTGTCCAACCCTCAATAACGTCCTGAGTTCGATTCACAGGTCGGGCAAAATGCTATTGGGTTTTTCCATCAGGAATTTCTCAGTAGCAACCACGGAGTCTATATTCGTGCCCAGTTGATGGCAATAGGCTCGCCCCCTATTACATGGGACTTAAACATAACTGGCGAAATTTGATTATATTATTAGGTACAGCGTGATGTTATGTTGTGTATTTAAAGATAATTCAACATCAACTGTGTACCCTAGGTGTGTATAACCGGTGAATGGGTGCCGTGGTCAGCGAAGGTGCCTCAGATCGAGGTGGAGACTCATAAGGTGGCTGCACCAGATGTAGTCGTGCCTACTCTTGATACAGTGCGTCATGAAGCTCTGCTGTATACCTGGTTGGCCGAGCACAAGCCTTTGGGTTCGTATATTTTGTTTCTATGTTAGCGGGTTAGGTTTCCGCAGGTGCAGTCCTTTAAGTCGACCATTATACGTGTACCTTCCCCTTTCTAATAGCGGGTTTTTTATAGCGTTTTAGACCATAATTAATTTGGCACAATCATAGTGAAAACGGCTGTTGAAATGCCCGAGAAAGCTCCGTATAAGACGAGTTGACAAGTAAAGTAAATATGTAGAAAAATCAAGTCAATGGGCTAGTTACCGCGAGCAGAATATTGTATCCCAAAGATATTTTTACGCCATCTAGTGAGAAAAAGGCTGCGAGATAGTATACGGAATCGCCTTAAGTACTCGACCGTTGCCTTAAACTGTCACATACCGGCTCAAATTCGTCAGTTCAACAAAACATTCTTTCTTTCCTCAGTACTCTGCGGTCCCCCGGGTTCGGGTAAGACCATGACGCTATTCTCCGCTCTCCGAGCCCTGCCTGACATGGAGGTGGTCGGTCTTAACTTCTCATCTGCCACCACTCCCGAGTTACTGCTGAAGACTTTCGACCATTACTGCGAGTACAGGAAGACTCCTAATGGTGTTGTGTTGGCTCCAGTACAGGTAATTAAAATTTTGAATTATCAAGCACTTATACCCAGTTTTGTTGTCTGTTCAAATTATTAGTCATTCAAAATTCAACCCTGCGTGTTAACTATAAAGTCTATTTTCTTTTGAAGTTGTTTTGGCAGTTGTTTTCGTTAACCACCTAATCTTGTTTAAGGCCGTGTTCACACAGCGTATAGTCAGCCGCCGATTGTGAGCGTCAAGTTCAAAATGTATGAAAAAACAAACGGCAGTCTGAATTTTTTACTGAGCGCTCACAGTCGGCGGCCGACTATATGCTTTGTATGAAAGTAGCCTAAAAGCTAGAAATATTTAGTATGAACAAGTAAAAAAGTGTGAGGTTTAAATTGACAATGCTCCGTTTGTTTTAGCTCGGCAAATGGCTCGTGCTGTTCTGCGATGAAATCAATTTGCCAGACATGGATCAATACGGCACGCAGCGAGTCATCTCCTTCTTGAGACAGCTGCTCGAACATAAGGGCTTCTACAGGGCCAGTGGTAAGTTAAAACAATTCTGACGTCAAAATATTTATAGATTAAGTAGGTATCCGACGCCCTAAATATCTTAATAATAGACACAGAAAATCTGTAGTACTTTAATTTCAAAAAAACATCACGATTGTAATCCCAGAAGGGTTAGGCAGAGTTTTACCCTAAAAGATAACCAAAACAATGACCGGAAAATGACAAAAACTGTTATTGTTGGCATATCCCAGTAAATAAATGATAATTAATTTTACTTATTAAGGGAGATTACATTCTTACGTTTTTCGTAAGTAAGGGGTTAGAAATACTAAGATCCTTTTAGCTAATGCAGATCAGTTACTGGTCCATTGCATTGAAAAGTCATTGTTGCCTTTTTCCTGTATATTTAAGAAGCTAGATTTGTTCTTAAATCCTTCTACCTACTGCAGATCACTCATGGGTACACTTGGAGCGCATCCAATTCGTTGGAGCCTGCAACCCGCCGACCGACCCGGGACGCAAGCCGCTGTCACATCGGTTGCTACGTCACGTACCTGTCATATACGTCGACTATCCTGGAGAGACGTCGCTTGAACAGGTATGTAATGCAATACAGACTTCCCAGAAAAATAATGCGCTTCGGCAATCATCGTCTGTCTTCGGAAATCCAAACGTGCGATGATAAAGTTTAATCATAAAGAGCTGTATTACCACAAGTACAAAATTAATAACTAACTATGCAATTCGAATGAAACTTTCAGTGACAGGTCACAATTTGCGATAGGACTTGGTAACAAACATAACAGACAAAATCCGTCACAAAAACGCGCAATGATCGGTACACTACCAGAAAGTTCGGTAGTGCAAAACTTAGAACAGATTTGCCTTTGCGGCGAGTATCCATTTGTCCATAAATTGATTTGAGGTAGTCTTCCTATAAAATCCTAACGGAGACAGAGACTGTTCTTAAAAAATAAAAATAAACACACACACGCACACACACATTCTTTACAATTATAATCATTCCAAGAAAAAAAACTGAAGGTAAAATAAATTCACAATGTCAGCTACTATCATTCACATTTCATGCGTTCCTCGCCCACAGATCTACGGCACCTTCACCCGTGCTATGCTCCGCATGCAACCAGCTCTACGCGGTTACGCAGAACCGCTAACGCAAGCGATGGTGAAGCTATACCTTGCGTCACAAGAGCGGTTCACGCAAGACATGCAGCCGCACTACGTGTACTCGCCCAGAGAGATGACCAGATGGGTGCGCGGTATATGTGAGGCTATTAGGTACCGTATTTATTTCTTATCTATACTGTAGCATTTTCTTTCCTACTGTTGTTGAAAAAACGAACGCTAAGAACCGAACGACTGTGAATTTAGTGCAGGATTTCTAAAAATTCAACTTGGTCTCGTGTCGTCTCGCTCGTACTTTTTATGTCCAAGCTTGTCATAAAGGTCGCGTTTTTTACAATTTCATCAAGATTTTAAGATATTAAACGTCTATGTCAGTGCCAATAGTACATCTTCCAGTGCATGTTTTTTGAGAAAATTAGAAATCTATGATCATTGAGACTGCAAATGGGTCCTTCAGTTTATTCGTGATGATGGTGCTTGCAACAGCTTCTAAATATTGGGAACTGAAAACTAATAGTAAACATGGTAAATAATCTGTTTTCAGCGTTAATGATAATGTTAGTGACCATGTCGGTTTAAAAATCTTAGAAATCTATGTCCGTATTTTGGCCAAAACGGGATCTTAAACTGTATTTTGATCAAGCTGTATAAAACCTTTAACTACATACCTTTTTCTTTTTTCAGGCCTCTAGATAACCTGAACGTGGAAGGCCTAGTAAGATTATGGGCGCATGAAGCCCTCCGTCTATTCCAAGACAGATTGGTTGACGAGACAGAAAGACAATGGACCGACGAGAACATCGACAACGTCGCTATGATGTTCTTCCCAGGTAACCTTGCACTGCAAGACGCAAATTGAAATTGAACTTTATGTCCTAATCGTCAAAGTAGTCTTTTCTTTAATGTCTATCAGACTGATAAACTTACATTGCAAATAGAACTTTAGTTTATGGTCTTAAGGTAGGGATTTCTTTAATGTTTTTTTTTTACTTTTTCAGGTATTAATAGGGAGCAAGCGTTGGCTCGTCCTATTCTGTACAGTAACTGGCTCAGCAAGGACTATGTGCCAGTGCTTAGAGATCAATTGAGAGAATACGTCAAGGCTAGGCTCAAGGTAAGATTACTAAAAGCTTTGCATTTGAAAAAAATACTCCATAACTTAGTTTAAATTTTTAAGGAATGTGCAAACTGAAAATACTAACCAAACTGTTTATTGTTCTTCACGCTCAAAATATAAATAACTTAGCATACCAAGATGCATCCCCAGTTATTTTTGTTAGAACACCCTTGCCAAAAATGTTGGTAACCTCAATCTCGAACTTACATTCAAGATTTTGGACGTCCTTCGTTTTGGACTCATTTTTGAAGATCCCATTTCCTTAACCTTTTCACCGCCAACGTACACAGAACGCGATGCCTCGCCAGCGCCAAGCTATAATTTTATAACGAAGTATATAGTAAACAGTACTGATGAGGGTATCGTCATATCGATGAATGAGATTTACACGCTTTAAATACAGTACAAAAGTACTGTATTTAAAGCGTGATTTTTGATAGGTAGTTAAAAAGTAAGACTTTCTGATGAAGTCGTGGCGCTGGTGGCACGGAAATCTAGAACTTCTATTGAAGTCCGTGGCGGTGAAAAGGTTAAATCATTACTTGAATTTGAATATTAATTGCCCATCATCTATCTTCTTAGGTATTCTACGAGGAAGAGCTGGACGTACCTCTGGTACTATTCGATGAGGTACTGGACCACGTGCTGCGTATCGACCGTATCTTCAGGCAGCCGCAGGGACATCTGCTGCTGATCGGAGTGTCAGGCGCCGGCAAGACTACCCTCAGTCGCTTCGTCGCCTGGATGAATGGGCTTAGCATCTTCCAGATTAAGGTTAGAAATAAACAGCCATAAGTAGCGTTTTCTCAGATTTCATTCATCTCTTAAAGATTTGCGAACGAACTCACATTATCGTCTTTTGTCTACCATGCGGTTAAATTTACGTCATCCCCTTATTTCCGCACTTAAAATAATCGCTTTGGATGTGGAGTTGCGACAATTCTCTTATTTGCAAACACACTTTCAACTATAACAACTCATCATCATAATCATTCTCTTGCCCGTATCCTAATTCATTTGGGGTCGGCGCAGCATGTTTTCTTCCATACTTCTCTAACATCTATAATACAGATTTTGTGCAGTTCCTTTTTATACCTGTTCTTCCCATTATAGGTGCACAACAAATACACCGGCGCTGACTTCGACGAGGATCTCCGTTCAGTGCTCCGCCGTGCGGGCTGTCGCGATGAAAAGGTGGCCTTCATTCTGGACGAGTCCAACGTACTTGACAGCGGCTTCCTTGAGAGGATGAACACTCTACTTGCTAACGGAGAGGTAAGATACACGTTACAGATGGTCCACCAAGTTATACTTAATAAGTAAAACGGGTGCTGAAAAAAAAAAAATTGGTGAGTCTTCCGCGGAATAGCCGCTTTCAATATCTGAATCATTTACTCAAAAAACTGTTTTTGTTTAGGTTCCTGGTCTATTCGAAGGCGATGAATTCGCCGCTCTGATGACTCAGTGCAAAGAAGGCGCACAGAGGGAAGGCTTAATGTTGGATTCTAACGACGAGCTTTACAAATGGTAAGCTTATTAACCATGTAATGAAATGATCAACTGTTCCTAAAATGGAGTAAAAAGTAGTTATATAAGTTTGATCTGAGTTATTTCCGACTCTTCACTGTTCTGATTGGTCTCCAAAATAATGTAATTGTTTGACAAATGAATTTGATAACTATGTGTCTTTTTTTTCAGGTTTACGGGGCAAGTAATGCGCAACCTGCACGTGGTGTTCACGATGAACCCGTCGTCGGAGGGTCTGAAGGACCGCGCGGCGACGTCGCCCGCTCTCTTCAACAGATGTGTGCTCAACTGGTTCGGAGACTGGAGCGATGGCGCGCTATTCCAAGTAAGAAGCTATTTATTTCTTTTATTATTTATGTACACTCAGTCAATACATTTGCCAAGCCAAGTCGGCCGGAGCAAAGACAATCTCTGCAGATGGGGGTTCATGGACGGCTCAGACCTCAAGTGCGTATTCGGCGTCTCCCCACAAACAATGGCCCACCTTCCATCTTCCCTATCACCTGCGCTCTTGATGATTTATTTACTGCATCAGTGAGCGCGGTACGCGTGGCTGAGTTTTGGTCTAAACATATTTAAACTTTTTGCCATCGAAACGCTGAGAAGAAGTCAAAACATGAGAGACATCTTTTAGAAACATCATCGAGCAGACCTGCAAAAGAAGAAATGTTGATAATAGTGTGTCAAAACAGGCATAGAAGAGAATATATCAGTCTTAAATCCTTTTGCTGCCAGCAATAACATCACACCGTTAAAGTCAGTTGTATTGCACACCATTTCTAACTGGTTTTTGTGTAATTGTGGAGTTTCCAGAGTTTGAACAGACTTTCTGCAGTAGCGAGACCACCAAAGAAAAACTTTCGACTTTAAAGTTTAGTTACAAAATTAGCATCTACTAATCCGTACGGAACCCTCGTGGTAGATTTCCCACTCCTTTCATAAAGCAGGGTCCTGAGACCCAGCAAACGGGAGATGTTACAGACTGATTTTGTTATGTGTTAAAAACTCTAAACAATCCTTTACTTCAGGTCGGCAAAGAATTCACTCAGCGCATGGACCTGGACTCGGCGGAGTACTCTCCGCCGGACGGGTTCCCGTCCGCGTGCGGCGAGGTGGGCGCGCGCCCGTCTCACCGCGAGGCCGTGGTCAACGCCTGCGTCTACGTGCACCAGACCTTACATACTGCTAACGCTAGTCTGGCGAAGAGGGCTAACCGTACTATGGCTATTACGCCTAGGTAAGTTTTTATTTACCAGTCTCCTGTTTGATGAAGTTTGTGTACTTATTTGACATTTCTAAGGAGGCCCTTACTTAAATGTGCGTTCTTGCCTTGAAAAAGTAGCTGTTTGCTTGCTTCTTAAAAACGCCGGGTGTATACGCCCTAATTCTTTTCCTATAGTTTAAATCTGTGCCAATGTTTTATATTAAAACAACATTAAACACATTCCATTTATTTCTAAGTCTACAGCAGCCATGTATTATCTTGTTGATGCACCGGGCAGACTGATATGTTAATCATAATCTGCTTCCATTTACAGGCACTACCTAGATTTCATCCAACAAATGGTGAAGTTATACGCGGAGAAGCGCGCCGACCTTGAAGAACAACAGCTTCACTTGAACGTCGGTCTGGGCAAGATCGCCGAGACAGTGGAGCAGGTCGAGGAAATGCAGAAGAGTCTGGCTGTTAAATCACAGGTATGGCATGTTCTTTCTATCTTTTCATATTTATCTACAGGGATATGTATCCTAAAAAGGAAGCAACGGTACTCGAACACTGTCATTCCGTACAAAGATTCTCTTCGATCTCCGTTACCTAATGAAAATCACATAAATAATACCACCGGCGAAACAAATCATGACAATTTTTCCTGTGTATTGCAACAGAAACTTAGTAACATTATAAAAACTTTTTACTCAATGTATTGCAAAAATCTTTATAGGAACTCCAACAAAAGAACGAAGCTGCCAACGCTAAGCTTCGGCAGATGGTGAAAGACCAACAAGAAGCCGAAAAGAAGAAGGTCGAGAGTCAAGAAATTCAGGTACGAATTAGTTTCATGACCCCGTTTTCAATCTTCACTATATACATTCCCTGAAATAAAAAACATAACATATACGCAATAAATGTTTAAAAACGAAACCATGATTCCCTTGCCGCCTGTGAAACAGGATGATTCTAGTACAGGCATCTAACATTGTAAGACTACATTGTATAGTTATGATTCATTTTGTATTTTACCCATTTTGAACCTGAAAAATGGTCATTATTTATTTATTTCCGTACACTTCGCCCGACATTTTATCGCTGTCAAAAATGACGGAAAAGGTCTTAAGACAAAAGTTGGGCTTGGATTTCTATCTAGCTGCGACACAGTAATCTTGATACTTTCCCAAATAGGTTCTTAAATGATTTACCCTGTGATTTAGGTCGCTCTAGAGAAACAAACGAAGGAGATAGAAGCTAAGCGTCGCGACGTAATGGCTGACCTCGCACAAGTGGAGCCGGCTGTCATTGAGGCGCAAAATGGTTTGACTCTTTACTGTACTCGCATGTCTCTGTGGTATTCATACAATTATGTTCCGGTTTTAGTTACAATACAAGAAAATAGAAGGCCCCATCTGAACTGGAGGGTAATTCCCGTATTTTGAAATGTCAGTTTCAATCTATCAGAAAATACTTCTAATTTACCAACATTTTTGACAAGTTATCTTTGATTGTCGCTGACGACAGATTTTGAGCGTTTTTGATTGCGGGAATTAGTCTTTTGTTTCAAAAATAAATGAATGTTTTGATGTTTAAAAATCCCAATACCTTGCGTTGTAATATACGCTAATCCGAATTTATTGGTAGTCGCGATCTTAAAAAGCAGAAGCGAGATGACAATTGACTAAGTATCTTCACCCTCTCACTCGCACGTTTTATGACCCCTACTGCCACGCCTCTTGAAGTTACTTTCGTTCGACTTTGAACTAAAACCGGTAATAGTTACATACATTTGTTGTGTTTTTTGTGTTTGTCCAGTTAATGAATACCACGACGTTACTTTGTTTAGTCACTGTTCAAGCAATTATTAGTGTAGTTTAGTTTGTTGCTGACATAATAATTTTATTAACTTTGACGTCAGTAGTTTGATCTAACATTTGAATTTTGCAGTCACAAGAAAGATGCCTCGTTTATTTCTGTTATGTATTTAATGTTTTTTTTTTTTTTTTTTAATTTTTGGGTTGGTTTCTGAATGAGATAAATGTAACAGTATTATGGAACAGTTTCTATTCAGAAATCAATCATTTTATGGCAGCGTCGTTATAGTCATTCATTCAGATTTCATTTAAACATTATTACTTTTACACTGTACTAAAACATAGAAGAATGAGTCTCCTTGTTTTAACCAAATGAGGAGTTATGAAGCCTGAAAAAGTCTAACTATAACGACATTTAGTATTAAACCCGAAGCCAATCCTATAAAACAGCCGTGCGCTCGATCAAGAAGCAACAACTAGTCGAAGTGAGGTCCATGGCCAACCCGCCGTCCGTCGTCAAAATGGCGCTGGAGTCCATCTGCACGCTCCTCGGGGAGAAAGGGGACACTTGGAAGGGCATCCGCTCCGTCGTCATGAAGGATAACTTCATATCAACCATCGTTAACTTCGAGACAGAGAACATCCAGTTAGTTTTGTCTATTATTCTCACTGTGAGATAGCATGTCGTAGTTTTTTGTTGTTGTATGGCACTAATGGTTGCTTTCACTCTTTTAGATGTTGTTGTTTACCCAAATAGCTGTGGACAGCTACAGGTTAAGAATGTAGTGTTTAAAAGTGTCTGTTGTAACTTGGCGTGTTACTCTGTCATGCACCTGTTTATTTCAGTACTGTCTTTGATAACTTTACTCGTCGAATAATCAAAAACGTCGGGTGTGAAACGACATACTATCTCAACAGAAATAACAATATACAACTTTTTATTTTGATATGAATGTAATGTTCTAGAGATCAACATCCTAGATAGCAATTAGTGTTCCTTAGTTCTAATATCCTAGTCGTATTTATTGGCAAAAACATTACCTACCTTGTTACCTATTTTGATTGTTATGTTATGCATTAAATTTTGATATATTTTGTAAGTTTTGACACAAAACCGAACATTTATATGTAATCAATTCTTTATACATTTTTCTTTATTGTTATGAATGAATTTTATAGATAAATATGTTGTTGTAAATAAGCTAAGCTCGCTTGCATTATGTGACTGTTGTTATTAATATAGAAGAAAACGTAACGCTGTGATCACTGTAATGTAAAATGGCATCTATGTAATGTAAGGCACACTAATATACAGTGAATACTCGTGACTAACCCCGCTAAGCATCGTCGTGAATCATTTAACATTTGTTTTAACATTACGTATCTTAACCGTTCCTTTTCAGAAAAAAAAACTTTATTTTTTTAAGTTTCAGCGTTCTGGTGCTGTAGGAAATTGTTATCAATTATTTAAATGAAGTCAAAGTTTAAAGATTATATTGTTAGTAACAGTTTCCTGGGCACCCGCGCTGGTAGCAGCGGTATAATTTCAACGTTAAATAATAACGCCAGCCGCATGTGTCACAGAAAGCAGCTAAATGCCTTTTTTGTTTCTCTCTTTTTTGTACTCTCTCGCTCTCGCTTCGTGCTGGTGACGGACGCGACGCGACGCACCAATGGCGCTGACGAACACCTCCGAATACCTACGAACATCGCCGAACCGTTTGTAATGTACAGCGGTGAAATCCATAAAGAAGCAGCATTTGGTGGAAGTGAGATCTATGGGCAATCCGCCGGCGCTCGTGAAGGTCGCTCTGGAGTCCATCTGCCTACTGCTCGGGGAAAATGCGACCGACTGGAAGGCGATCCGAGCCGTCATCATGCGAGAAAATTTCATCAACAGCATCGTCTCCAATTTCTCCACCGAGGACATAACGTGAGCACCGCCGCTTGTTTTCCACCCCTCCCACTTGTCCCCTCTGTTTTGTTTGGTGGTGGTATGTAAGGATTTTGATCTTTGGATCACGAAGTATTCCAATGCTTGTTTCACACGATTTTTAAAAAATCATCATGAAATATTTATTTTAATACATAAATGAAAATCGCGTGCAATTTGCATAGTAAGTTAGGCTAAATTTTGATGCTTGCTGCATGCTTTTCGCATGGTATGTTCAGTTTGTCTGCATTTTTATTGATGTTAAGAGCCGCACGCGCATGTATCGGTAATTGGTACGTATGTGGTGGTAGGTTGACAATTTTAGACAATTAAAACACCTAGACATTGAACAAATTAATATAAAAAGTAGATATTAATCACTGAAACGACCGTTCCATTCTCAATAACTTTAATTTATTAATTACACACGTAACAATTAATACTACTGCTTACAATATAAGACGAAGATAGACCAGCGCCAAAATTACACTTCTGAATACACATAACACCATACTCGTACATTACCTCGACATTCAGGACGCATGAATGTATTTGCCAATAAATAATGTCCGGTTCCAACCGCCGAGGAAGAAACTCACTGCCGACGGTGAAATAGCTTGTTTTTTTTCTGTTTAATATTATGTTTATTTTGTTTTGTTTGCTATCTAATGTGTCTTCGAGCAGGGGAAGGCAATGTGTTTATCTCTAGAATCTTTGTTTGCTGTGTGGGTAAGTGACGTCCTGTTTTATATTTGAAGTGAGGTACAGGAGTAAGATGTGCATGTTGGACGCGGTTACTGTGTAAATTAAACTATCGGTCAAATTCATGTATGAACACAATTTATCATCCCCAATATCATTTAAAGTCCCCACTTCTCACCCTACTTATTGCAAAAAAAAAACAATAATTCTTTACTTATTCCACAATTACATGAGTTTTGCCACCAGTAAGCGTACCGTGTCGTACATACAAGTCAAAATTCCTCTGGTACAAGGTCAAAAGTCATTTATTGAGATGGTCTGGTTCATTGACATTGCACGATGCACGTAATAAAGATAAAAGTATTGCCACCATGAAATTATTCCTTATATTAATTATGAATGTGTGTCTATACCAGTGATGACGTTCGCGAGAAAATGAGGACAAGATACCTGAGCAACCCTGATTACAACTTCGAGAAAGTAAACAGAGCCAGTATGGCTTGCGGGCCTATGGTCAAATGGGCTATCGCTCAGGTAAGATACATTTAATATTTGTACGAGCAACGCTGTACATTCCACCAACTTGCCCCACTTTCCATGCAACGTTGCAGATTGTTTAAGTCAACATTATTACTTGATAACATGTTATTTTTAGTAGCAATTAAACCTTTATATCAATCGGTTGTCTACTCAATCAACATAACATCCCGATACTCAACATCAACATAACATTTTCACTGTTGGGAGTTACGCCCCAACAATATTCCTGTTTAAATGTAATCAAAGTACATGTAATTTGAATTTATAAAATTTCATTATACGCTGATTACGTTGCTTAATTCATTTCAACTTTATCCGGCCAACTGCATACCAGCGGTAACATATGGTGCTGCTGATGTCAAACTGCATCACTGAATTCGACAGCCAACCGTACGTCAATGGTAATAACCATTGACGTTGGCTGTCGAATTCAGTGATGCCCATTTTACTCGTAAAGAGAACTTCGTGAAATTTAACGTTGTCTTTTCAGTACTTTTTTTGTACATTAAATCTAAGCATTCACAACTAATTCTAGTTCACTCATATCAACAGATTGAATACGCAGACATGTTGAAACGTGTAGAACCTCTGCGCAACGAGCTCCAAGCCCTAGAAAACCGCGCTCAGAGCAACGTGACGGCTGGCAACGAAGTGAGCGAGCTGATCGCTCAGCTCGAGAAGTCGATCGCGTCGTACAAGGAAGAGTACGCGCAGCTCATCAGCCAGGCTCAGGCTATCAAGACTGATTTGGAGAATGTGCAGGCTAAGGTTAGATTTGGAACAGGCTTGTTCAAAGATTTGATTACCATAATAGCAACATTATTGCTCAGTGCAACATAGGGGTTTCATTTATCCATAAAAGTTTTAAATCAATGTTTTTCAAAACATTAAAATCATACTCTTAATTTTTAGTACTTTTGCCGCTGCATGTATCTGAACATGATTCGTGTATTTCAGCATGAAACTAATATTTTATCTGTAATGTGCGTTTCATATGATTTGATTTAACACAACAAATCTTTGACTCTCTTCCAACCTAAAGGCCCGATGGAAGGACCTAGCAGTAGCGAAGGGTCAATTTTTTTAAGAGGTAACTCGGAGTACATTTCTTTACTGTTTAGAATATTATTACTATATAATACTGACTGTGCCATTTTTGAAAGGGAAGCCGGTAGGAATTGGGTTGTAGTTGTATGGAACCTTCGCCACTAGGACCTCATTACTTACCTACTTTACTATACTATTACTCATTTATCCGCAGGTGGACAGGTCCATAGCTCTTCTGAAGAGCTTGGTAATCGAGCGCGAACGTTGGGAGTCAAGCTCGGAGACGTTCCGCTCACAAATGAGCACCATCGTCGGAGATGTCCTGTTATCGGCCGCTTTCATCGCTTATGGTGGATACTTCGATCAACACGTGAGTACAACTGTTATTTAATAACTGGTTTGAGTATGAGTCATCATGGTGAAAGCATTAGTCAGCATGAAAAGAAAGAAGAAGAGTAAGAAGTCAATATGGCTAGGTGACACACAAGAGACCTCTATGTGTATTGGAAAGCAGTTCACACCGTTACTGTAATCATGATAATCCTGATTATCCATAACCGCCCGAGAATCTGATAAGTGGTGCAACTTAAGAATATCAATTTTGCCCAAAAATTAAGTTATTTATTTATTTATTTATCACAAACATTACTAACATGGACAGTGTACATTATGGAGCTCAAATGACAGCTTTCTTTGTGAAACACATCTGATTAGCAGATCCCTTTCTTTTTTGAGGAAATGGACGATACGCTGCATTAATAACCTAGTGTCATTTACTTTGCGATAAAGTGGTAATATAACCCCATTCTTCTTGCAGTACCGTCAAAACCTATTCACAACTTGGACAGCTCACTTAGCGGCAGCCAACATCAAGTACCGGGCGGACATAGCTCGCACGGAGTACCTCAGTAACCCAGACGAGCGACTACGTTGGCAGGCCAACGCTCTGCCCACTGACGAGCTGTGTGTGGAGAACGCTATCATGCTAAGGGTAAGAATTGTTCGCTTATCTTTTTGTTTCCTTTTAATTCTTCTTACCTTCACGAGGCAAGAAATACCAAGCCTTATGTGGCGAGAATCTTACGTAGCTCTCTGATGATATGTGTGATTTCTTCTACCCGATAACTAAGTGTAAGTTTAACTTATATTTTGTTTCGAATCTTGCGTTGTGTTAGCAATTTCACACAAGTGCGCCCAACAAAATGAATAGTTTTTTTTATTGGTTACTTAGTTTCCTTTTGGGCTTTGCCACACTCGGGGAAAAAAATTACTTCACCACAATGTATTACACAAATTAAAGTTATGTAAAGTACAGTTGGGGAAATATTTACTAACGTAAAAACAACTGTTGTCAAATTAAGCTGCTACAATGTATTGTAAGGTTCTCCGAGTTTCTGAAAAATGTTTTCTACATTCAAATTGTCGTCTTTCGTTTTAGCGCTTCAACCGTTACCCACTCATCATCGACCCGTCCGGCCAAGCGACAGAGTTTATAATGCGCGAGTTCAAAGAACGCAAGATCACCAAGACTTCGTTCCTCGACGACTCGTTCAGGAAAAATCTGGAGTCCGCACTGCGTTTTGGTAACCCGCTGCTTGTGCAAGTAAGTACCGTGTGTGTAACAAAAGTCTTAAGAACATAACTTACAGTCGTATAGATACTAGACTGCAATTGACGTTAAAAGGCAACGTGGATCCTTATTTGAGGAGAGTTTTTATCAATGACAAAACCTACTCGATCAGGTTAAAGTAAACTTCAATTTGTATGGATAATTATAAGTTTTTAACCTTTTCACCGCCACGGACTTCAATACAAGTTCCAGATTTCCGTGCCACCAGCGCCACGACTTCATCAGAAACTCTTAATTTTTAACTTCCTATCAAACATAAAAGTACTGTATTTAAAGCGTGTAAATCTCATTCATCGATATGACGATACCCTCATAACTTGTGTTTACTGTATACTTCGTTATACAATTATAGCTTGGCGCTGGCGAGGCATCGCGTTCTGTGTACGTTGGCGGTGAAAAGGTTAAACTGAGATGGTCACGAAAATTATCATTAATACTGAGTTCCCGATATTTCGCTGTTGCAAGCACCATGATCATCGTTAAACAAATTAATGGTGATTCCCAATTTTGACACCAGGCAGCGCTAGTACATTCTGCTACAAATAGCCTCTGTTTATCAACATTGTGACATTTTCTAGCATCGAGGCGTTAGTTATATTCCAAACTATTTGGCAATGTCGCTCACTATTTGACAATTTTGACAAACACTACGAGTACCTTGATCATCAGTTTTATAGTTGCTTAATGAACACGACTGTTATTCGTACTACCTCATAAATATTAAAAACTTCTTTGTTCTCCCAGGATGTAGAGAACTACGACCCCATCCTGAACCCCGTACTGAACAGGGAACTTCGTCGTACTGGAGGCCGAGTGCTCATCACTCTCGGAGACCAGGATATTGATCTTAGTCCCTCGTTCGTCATATTCCTTAGTACCAGGTAAGTTAACTGACCAATGTTAAACACAATTGTAAGAAACCTAGATAATAAAACCAAATCACGGCCATAACAACACAATCGCATCTATTTGACAATCAATGTCAAACTATAAAACAACGGCATAAAAGCGGTACCCGGTGTATCATCAGTGGCGGACCTCTCATACAAGCCGAAAAGCCTGGCTTGCCTAACGATAAACAAAAAAAAAAAAAAATTACTCCCTGATGCCGATGGGCCATCTATTTTTTATATTTTTAAATGTTTTTTATATTGTTTTATAATGGAATATTTAAAATGTATTTAATGTGTTTAAAAATAACATTCTTACAAAAACAAAATAATACTTAGTCATTTTTTGTCAAACAATAATAACATTCGGTTTCCACACAACTATCAATCCATAACAGAAATTACTTTAAATTCGCGCGCTTAAATTCTGATATGCCGGCCGCGATACTCGGCTCGCTCTAACACTATACAAAAGAAGAGTTGAAAAGTTGAAGTTTAGTGCGTAATACGGCCTACGGTCAGTGACCCAGTGCTAGCTAACGCTTTCTCTTTCACACCCACTGGCTTTTACGTGGCTTCTATGACCTCTCATGTTTCCTAGCAAAATGTGTCCGTTTTTGACAAAATTTTTATGTACTACTGTGAGAATTTGTATCGAGTTTAAAGCTAGGCTTTTCTTTGAATGTGTGCGTGTAAGTCTGTGTAAGTTTGAGAGAGAACGTGTGTGTTCGCGCCGATTTGCGCGGCAATGCGTTTTCGAGTTAGTTCATTGTTTTGACCTAGGAATTATGCCAGTAGCACGCGTTAATTATTACGAATGAATGCTGTTTTGAAAATTTTGAGAACAATATTCTAAAGTTAGGTTTTGTTTTGTTATTGTAATTGTGTGAAAGTTATTAGCACGATGTGATTTATACCAATGATTTTGCAAGTTATTAATTGATTGTTATAAAGTGGTCTGTGAATGTGAATTTGAATTCGGATATTACCGTCGAAAAGGTATGTAAATACGTTGAGTTAGCTCTTTACTTCACTGTTAAAGAAGTCCTAATGATAGTTTTTCTCGGCAATGTATTTTTGTCGCTTTTCGCATATCATTTTGTAGGTAGTTATTTGATCAAGTTCTTCCAAATAAAGAACCATCATCGTAATATTATATCTCTTTGAAATAAGAAAATACGTAAATACGAGTTTAGGTACTTAAAGAGTTGTTCTGAAGAATAGAATAAGTAAATAAAATTGGCTATTATTTATTAGTGATTTATAATGATTTTGTGAGATCATTAAAATTTATGTAATATCAAATATTATCATTTTAATCGACACTATATTGAATTAATAAATTAGTGTGTACGGCAATAAAATAACAAATCAATAGTGTAAATGCCATCTAGTGGCCATTTTGAATGAAATATTTTGCACGTCTGAATTGTAAACAGTAGCGTAGCGAACTTACTTTGGTGTCACGATTCGTACGTATAGATGGCGCCTTTGTCAATTATGTAAGCGTATTAAGATATCGAGACTAGAAATTAATTGAAAAACTATAACTTATAAAATTATTTCCCAGAACATCGGTAGCTGACTAACTGGGCTTGCCTCCATTCTGACCTAGCGGCACGCCACTGTGTATCATACGTCCCATTCGGAACGAAAGTACTTTCGTTCGAATTTTATGAAATATGTTTTACTTTTATTAAACAGCTTCATTGATCTTATTACAACAAGCCAAGTCAGAGGCCCATGGGCGGCATAAAAACTCTGACACCAGGTTAGGCACTAACCATACGATAAAGAAAATTATAACAATACTAAAATAAAATAAGATAACTTTCTTTACTTGTTCCTTAGGGACCCGACAGTAGAGTTCCCTCCGGACATGTGTTCTCGAGTGACGTTCGTCAACTTCACCGTCACCCGCTCGTCGCTACAATCACAGTGCCTGCATAGAGTACTCAAGGCTGAACGACCTGATATCGACACCAAGAGGTCTGACCTGCTGAAGTTGCAAGGTAAGTTCGTATTGATATGTACAACACTTAACACAAACATAGGTAAAAAGTGCCATAATTTCGGTTTAAAGACATTTCAATCAATCAATCAATCAACTTTATTTTCTCACCACAATATACATACATTATTTTATATCGGTCAGATTCGACAATGATACACTATTCAGGTAAGTATATATTGTAGGAGACTGGTGCCTAAGCTAGGCTCGTGGCCTGTGTTTCAGGACACCAGGATCCCACCCCTTTACATTTTCATTTTATAAATTATGTACTAGGCGCGCTGACAGATTGTAATAAGGAATCATGATGTTTATTTTTCATTATTTTTATTTCTCATTAGAACATACAGTTCGCTTATAATGAGATACAAAGTAATAAGTCTGATAATACAGTAAAATACACTTTCCTCCAGAGTATTAGAAGTTATAATGCAAATATATGTTCCTTAAGCTTATTTTTAAATGTATTTACGTTATCGCACTCTTTTAATATCGTCCGGTAATTTAAGTTTTTTATCGTGACTGAGGGTTCTGTATTGGCCTGCTTTGGCATGATTCAGCATAAGCTGAGCGGCAACATTAAATCTATGCATTGCTGCCCGATGACCTCGTAAAGGTTGCAGGGATCCGCTGGATGCGAGACGCACGGGACCGGTCAATGTGGCGACACTTGGGGGAGGCCTATGTCCAGCAGTGGACGTCTTTCGGCTGAAATGATGATGATGATGATTGCTGCCCGGTTGTGCCGAATCAAGCTGTTCCGAAAATGTGTAGCACGCCTGACCTGCCATCCATGCAAAGGTTGTCTTGGAAAGGTCGCTTTCTAGCAATAAGACCGCCCATTGTATAGTCCTATGTAAAATCTTTTCTTTTATGAATGTTACTTGTATGGTGTACATAATAAAGAATATTCTATTCTATTCCGTGCCGAGAAATATTCCCCTTTTTTTAAACTGTAAACAACCTCTTTTCTACCTCTATTTTAGGCGAGTTCCATCTCCGTCTACGTCAGCTAGAGAAGTCGTTGCTCCAAGCTCTAAACGACGCTAAAGGCAAGATCCTGGACGATGACTCTGTGATCGCCACGCTTGAGACCCTGAAGAAAGAAGCCGATGACATCGGGCAGAAGGTCGAGGAAACCGACAAAGTTATTGGAGAGATTGAGACTGTCAGCCAACAGTACTTGCCGCTGTCTCAAGTGAGTATACAAATGTTATAAAATACCAGTAGCGAAGGGTCAATTTCTATAAGAAGTAAGCCGGAGTACATATCTTTAATGTGATTATATTAATTGTCTATAGAATACTGACTGTGCCATTTTTCAAAGGGAATCCGGTAGAAATCGAGTTGTATGAAACCTTCGCCACTGTAAAATACTTATTGAAATATTCTTTATTTTGTATGAGACTCGCACAGGCCATGGAAGAATGACACGAACAGGAGGCCTAAAATCAACCGAAGCTCGAACAGGGCGATAAATAATGATGACGAAACATTTTACCCAATCTAGTAGATCTTTGTCTGGCTCGCGGCTACACAGCAAAGATTGTATGATTCATTAAAAAAAAGACATTTAGTTATGCATTTAGAATACCTCTTTGTAGTCTTTAAATATTAAGATAAGTCACTAACTGAACATGTTAATTCGCAGGCTTGCAGCAGCATCTACTTCACAATGGAGTCTCTTCACCAAGTGCACTTCTTATACCAATATTCTTTGAAGATGTTCCTGGATATCTTCAGCTCCGTACTGGTGTGTCCCATGCTCAGTGGTGTCACTGACTACACCGCCAGGCTCAAGATTATTACTGAAGAACTATTTGCCGTGAGTATTTTAATTTCAAGCTCTTTTCATATCACCACAAGTTACTTGTAATTTTTTTTTTATTTTATGTGACAAATTGACTGAAAATAACGTAAGAGATTTTTCAACTTTCGGGGCCATGCCGCACTTCGAAAATCGAACGACGCGCTAAATACCGAAATAAATAACACGTTGTTCCTCTAGTTTCGTCATCTTATCCACAACAATACTCTAGTCGAGTTAAACTTTGACAAACCGTAGAAAGTTGGTTTTTCAATTTAATTAATCGACTCATAAATTTCCCCAGGTGGTATACGAGCGCGTGGCCCGCGGCATGCTGCACACGGACCGACTCACGTTCTCGCTGTTGCTGTGCCGCATCCACCTGAAGGGCACGGGGGCCGAGGACACGCTGGAGCGATCCTTCGCCGTGTTCCTCGGAGGGAAGGAGGGCTTCGTGTCCACTACCTCGCCGCTTGAACCTCTCACGCACCAGCAACACGACGCCGCCGCTAGACTTAGCTCCAGGTACGTAAAAACATTACCCTCCTTTTGGGCTCCGGCACAGTCGCGTAATAAAACTGTGAAGTTACAATTTTCAGTCGTAAGGCTGGTGGTAAGAGGAAAAATAACAGACGACGCTACTTTTGTCAAA
Source organism: Noctua comes (assembly GCA_963082995.1). NCBI lineage: Eukaryota > Metazoa > Arthropoda > Insecta > Lepidoptera > Noctuidae > Noctua > Noctua comes. The sequence goes on along the minus strand of OY720280.1, from coordinate 7,527,896 downwards.
CCTATAAAGGTGCATGGTTCATTACAATAGAATAGGAAGATGTAGATGGCGAAGCAGCTATGTAAAAAGACGCTAATATTGTTACTGATAAACTCATAAAACTTATTAGTTCTGCCATATCGGATAATACGACTATCAAAAAAGTTCCCCCTAACGGCTGGAGTGGACTTGCCCCGCGCGCAGCGCGGTTGTCTGTACTTACCTACAACCCGACCCTTTTTTTACGAGGAGCGGCGGGTGTCGGGTGACCGACACGGCGTATAAACAAAAAGTTTCTATGAACTGATAGTAAACTAATGACTGTTTACTCAAGTGTATGTACCAAGCTTCACAACGCAAGTTGTTTCGTAACTTTGAATGAATGTCATTGTTTTGATAAGCCAAAACAAAATAAAACTTGTATTATTTCAAAATTTAAAGCGGTGACCCTATGTTTTTTTTAACTTTAATTATAGCCGTACTCAGTAGGCATCAAATGACATCAAAATAGTTACCACTCTTCAAACAAAGTTTTGAAATACGAATATTAATAACATCGCCTGGACTAAATTTCTAGTCAAAACAAATACCTACACTACGTAAGTAAATCATTACACACCTTCGAATTCTTAACTAAATGGTATGGAATTGGTACCAAATCGTTCGTAATTAATCACGCTTTATGGTTAATTCACAATGACTAAGTACAAACTAGCAATTTAATAGTTATATCACGTTTTTAGTAATTTAAAGATTTTTCAGACAACATTATATATTATTCCAACATCAAATAAAACTTGTATTATTTCAAAATCTAAAGCGATGACCCTATGTTTTTATTAACCTAAATTATAGGCTAACTCAATATGCATCAAATGACATCATAATAGTTACCACTCTTCAAACAAAGTTTTGAAATACAAATAATAATAACATCGCGTGTACCAAATTTCTAGTAAATTTTTTTACCTACAACGCTCTGGCGCAACGTAAACAAATTATTTCACAACTTCGAAACCTTATCTGAATGGTATGTTATTGGTACCGAATTGTTCGTAATTAATCACGCTTTATGGTTAATTCACAATGACTTAAGTACAAACTAGCAATTTAATAGTTTTGTCACGTTTTTATAAATTTTTAAATTTTTCTGACTAAATTATAACCTAACTATTGATTTCATCATCCAATTTACGATCGATTCAGAATTTACATGTATCATTAGAAAGGCCGTTAAAACAGGAACAAAAAGGTATATAATATTACTTACCAAACAAATAACAAACTCCAACAACTATCACTTCAAAACACAACCACAGAAAAAATAAATACCAAATAATTCACTCAAAATTCTACTTTTTCCACAGCGTATAAAATTTTGCGTAAGCCGATTGGAAACAATGCCATCTGTCTTAAAAATGAGGTATTTCAATGGCTTTCTATCAGTACAAGAACGAAGGATGTCGCTTCGTTAGAAAAATTCTAAAAAATAAAACAGAGTGCGCTGTCAACAAAAATAAAAAGTAATAATAATAGTGTGCCAAAATTGGGCGTTGGGCAGTTGACCGTTTTCGTTCCGGTCCCAATTTTGGCACTTGGTCAGTTTAGGGGCTAAAAAAAGGATTTTAAAGCTTTGGATTACACCTGGCTTATTGCGGTGCATTAGGAATAGGGACGCGCTTCATAAAAAAGTAAAAAGATCTCCAGAGAATGAAACAATTAAGAAGAAAGCGAAAAGACTGTATGATACTCAAGAATTAGCTAAAGCAGGTAATAACCCAAAAACCTTATGGGATACCATCAAATGTGTAACCAATTCTACAAAAACTAAAACCACAGCTACACAATTACTCTCATTGTCACTCTCACCTACACAATCATGTAATAGCGTTAACTCATATTTTGTTAATATCGGCGAAAAACTTGCCAATGACATTATAAAAGATAAAGGCAATCAAGCATTGGCTCTGCCACAAGATATACACAATCCCTCATCGGCTTCTTCTTTTGTTCTAGACCGCGTAGATCCCGAAGAAATTATTACTGTCATTAAATCGTTGCGGTCTAATGCTGCTTCTGGATGGGATGGCATCACGCCTTACTTTCTAAAAAAATACGCAATTATCTTGGCTCCTATCCTAAGCCATATTTTTAATCTATGCTTCGATACAGGTATCTTTCCTACATCCCTTAAAAGGGCTATAATTCACCCAGTTTTCAAGGGAGGGGACGGGAAGGTGCCCAGTAATTATCGCCCAATAGCGGTTCTGAGTGCCATATCAAAGGTACTTGAACGCCTCATCAATAAAAGACTGGTTAATTATCTTGAACATAATTATCTAATATCTTCGCAGCAATTTGGCTTTCGCAGAGGTAAATCCACCACAGACGCAGTGCAAGATTTGCTTAACAATATAGTCCATAATTTAGACAAAAATAAAAGGGTGTTAACTATCTTTATAGATCTTGCAAAAGCTTTTGACACCGTTCCAATTTCTATGCTCTTATTAAAACTGGAAAGGATTGGTGTCAGGGGCTTGCAATTAGATCTTTTCCGAAACTACCTCTCGGATCGCGCTCAAATGGTTAGTATAGATACCCATAAAAGCGAAGAGCTTCCCATCTATTACGGAGTACCCCAAGGAAGCATATTGTGTCCGACGCTTTTTCTAGTTTTTATAAATGACCTATGCAACCAGAACATTACAAATGCTAAGATAGTAACTTTTGCAGATGACGCTGCTATAACCTTTGTTGCTGACACCTGGTCGGAACTTGAGCACATAGCACAGTCTGGATTCAACAAAACCCTAAATTGGCTCTATTATCACTCATTAACACTCAACACCTCCAAAACTAACTTTATTACCTATTCAATAAGTCCCGCCACTCAGCCAAGATTTCCTGTATCTATTAAAGCCCACAAATACAGGTGTTGTCAAGAAAATGCCTCTTGCCTCTGCCCATCCCTAAGTGTAGTTGATCATATCAAATACTTAGGAGTATATTTAGACAAAAATCTTAATTTCAAAACTCAAATTAACCAACTTACCAGTAGAGTCCGCAAGTTAATTTATATATTTAAAACCCTCCGAAGTATCGCGAACCCAAATATAATACGTGCAGTTTATTTTTCCCTGTGCTTATCTATTGTTACATACTGTATCACATGCTGGGGTGGTGCTGCGAAAACTATACTTAAACCACTTGAGATCGCACACAGAGCGGTACTAAAAGTAGCCACATCAAGACCTTTCTTGTTCCCTACTGATTTATTGTATAGTAGTTGTAATGTTCTTAACGTCCGACAACACTTCATCCTTCAAACAATTCTCCTACAGCACCGTAAAACCCCTTATAAAATAGTAACAAAGCGTAGGAAAGACTTAATTTGCATTGTTCCACAAGTTCGCACATCATTTGCAAGAAGATTTTATAACTGCTTAGGCCCAACTCTGTACAATAAATTTAACAAAATCTGCTTGATCTACGGATTATCTAACTTTAAGTGTAAAAGGATTCTACGTTCATTTCTTCAAAATAAAAGCTATGATGAAACAGAAAATTATCTCAGTGGGTGACAGTGAAAATTCAAATTTATCTCACTCGAATTTAATCAAAACAATCACACACTCTCTCTTTCACTCCATCATACAGACACTCTTACATGCGCACATACCACTTACACACATACAATCACTCATACACTCACACACACACACACACACGCACGCACATATTCAATTATAAACATTATTGTAGTGTTAAAAAGGAAAAATTGTACTATTTTTTTTTTTGTCACTTTTTGTAAGGGATAGGGACTGTTATTCCTTAATACAGGTTATTCTATAACCTAGCTAGGAAAGCAGAACTTCACCCGCCAGATTGTGCTGACATGGTACAAACTTATATGTATAACTTTCTGTATGCCTCATGTACTACAATCTCCTTTTTTATTATGAAATAAATTTATTATTATTATTTCCTTTATTTCTTTTTTATACATATTCATTATATTTTTAAATATTTCTACACAAATATAAAAAAAAAAACATTTAAAAATATAAAAATAGTAGCCCACCGGCATCAGGAACAGGGTCCGATCTACCAGTGGTCAGGGCTCTTGAGAGAGGAACCTCCTAACGATACGCGCCGTGTCCAGAAGTACTGCTTTCTGAATCAAGCCCTTGATCCAGCTGCCAAGCGAGAGCCTCCTCAGATGTTGCTCGAGGCTATTGGCTATTAAGCCATTGGCCGACACGACTATCGGCACAATGACTGCTGTACTTACGTCCCACATGTCGACAACCTCGCGAGCCAGATCAAGATATTTGAATTGTTTATCTTTCTCTGCTTTCACGAGATTCTCGTCATGCGGAACCGTTATATCAACAATCATTGCGCGACGCTCCAATCGATCTATCACCACTATGTCAGGTTTATTGGCAACAATAGTCCTGTCAGTGACGACAGATCGATCCCAATACAACGTGATATTACCATCATCGAGAACTGGGTCGGGCGCATACTTATAGTATGGTACTTCTGATTCCACAAGATTGTACTTCAAAGCAAGTTGCTGGTGGATAATCCTGGCAACGAGGTTGTGTCTATGCAAGTACTCTCCGTTAGCCAGACGAGAACATCCAGAAATAATGTGTCGGATCGATTCACCCGGACGGTGGCATGCCCGACATATGTCAACCGTGCCATCCTTCACAATGTATTTCCGGTAGTTATTCGTCATCATAACTTCGTCCATTATTGCACAGACAAAACCTTCAGTTTCCCCGAATAGGTCACCGAAACGCAGCCAAGATACGGACGCTAAGAAGTCTACATCGGGTCCATGTAAAGCCCGGTAATAGCGTCCGTGAAGCTCCTTGCCCTGCCATACCTCCTTGCGATCATTCGTATCTAATACTCTAGGTTTGCGCCAGTTCTCGTTAGCCAGGGAGAGCGGGGTGAGGCCCTTGTCCACTGAGACCACATCTCGGTGCATCCCCACGTCGGCTTCTAGGAAGTATTCCCTGAGACTGCATACCTCACGGTTGTGCAGGGTCTTAGCATTTAAGAAGCCACGACCCCCGCACTTCCGCGGGATATACAGTCTCATCACCGACGATCGTGGGTGATGCATTCGATTTGCGGTCAGCAGTGCGCGGACCCTCCTATCCAGGGCATCAAGTTCCGTCTGAGTCCATTTGAGTATGCCGAAAGAATACATCAAAACCGGCATGACCCAACCGTTGAAGGCGCGCACCTTGTTACCGCCTGACAAAAGACTACCAAGTACCTTATTCAGGCGGCCAAAGAAGCGCTCCCTCAACGATTGTTTCATGTCGATAGTATTGATACCTAATGCTTCCGACATACCCAAATACTTGTACGTTTCTGTTGAGGAGAGGGATCTAAGGTGTATGGAATCCGAGAGTTGAATTCCCACGGATTCCATAATCTCCCCTCGCTTCACATGCATGACTGCACATTTGTCCACACCAAATTCCATCCTGATGGCGCTACTGAAAGTTTCCGTTACTTTCAGTAGCTTCATCAGTTGCAAATTGTTGGGGGCAAAGAGTTTCAGATCATCCATGTAAAGAAGGTGAGATATGACCTGACCACCTCTCCTCAACCGATAGCCTAGACCTGAACCCTCCAGCAGTGTGCTGAGAGGGTTCAAGGCTAGACAAAACCACAATGGACTCAGACTATCACCCTGGAATATACCGCGCTCGATCCTTATCGGTTCGCTGTTCTCCTGGATCTGTCGACATCCTGGATAGCAAAGGACCGTTCTCCAGTGCCCCATACATGACATCAGGAAGGTACGCAGAGTTGCATCAACTTTATACAACTCCAGCACCCTCATGAGCCATGTGTGAGGCACAGAATCATAGGCCTTCTTATAATCTATCCAACATGTAGACAGATCTCTTCGGGAGCGGCGAACCTGTTGGCTAACGGCCATATCTATGAGGAGCAGCTCCTTAGTGCCGCGGGACCCATTCCTACATCCATTCTGAGAGGCAGACATGATAGAATTACTATCAATATGATGGTTAATCTTAGCTCTCAAAATGGATGTAAGAACTTTATAGACCGTTGGTAAACAAGTGATTGGTCTATAATTTTTGGGCTCCGCAGTACTACCTGATTTATGGAGCAGGTGGGTAATTCCTGTCGTCAAGAACTGGGGCAGCGACCCTGACTCTAAAGCTGATTGAAACTGGGATGCCAAGCGAGCGTGCGATCTCTGAAACCATTTGATCCAGAAGTTGTGCAGTCCATCCGGCCCTGGAGATTTCCAGTTAGGCAACGGACGGACTGCATGAGCTACGTCTTGGGGGCTGATGGTAATTGCCCCCATTTCAGGTATTGGATCACACGCTCGTTCAACCTCCCGGGTCCAATCACCCTCAGTGTGACTGACAGGCACGGACCAGATGTTGCGCCAGAACGAACTCATGGCGTCATCATCCGGTAGACGCGTGTCAGTCACACCTTGGTCCGGTCGTTCCCAAGCCCTATATACCCACCTTTCATCGCTCTGGAATGTGCGATTCTGAGTGTATCGCTCCACTCGCCTCTTGTACCGACGAATACGGCTTGCCCATGCACAGATCTTCTGCTTCAGGAAGTCGATACGCTCTGTGACGCGGGCCAAGTAGTCTCGAAAACTAACATCAGTTCCCAAGAACGCCCGCCTCACAAAGCGCATCACTCTAGGTCGAGTATTGCCCCCCCTGAAGCAGATTAACTTGCCGATGAGTGCTCTAGCCTCAGCGATACGCCGCTCAATCCTGCACTGCCAAGCTGGAACAGCTAATTTTGGTCGCGTAACTCTGTCGTTGTTAGGAAATTTGACGTGAGCTACACGACATGCCGCTACAGCTCCACAATACAATATTGAGTGGGTATCGGTAAGGTCTTTGCTGCTGTCAAAGCAATTTGACAGCTGCGAATCTAGAGCACACACCAGCGCCTTGTTTTTCTTGTGCATAGGCAAACGAGGTAGACGTGGCCTAAGTTCAGGCAGTGTGGAACGGTACTCCCGGAATGCACCCTCCAAAGCACTCCTCAATTGTACGTTGCACTGGGTACTCACGGATATAACTTCGTCATCAACCCCTACACCACCGTGGTCCGACCGCGGCGAAGCACTGGTAACATTTTGTTGCTGCACCGCGATCATTGGTGAAGCAGGCGTAACTAGGTTACTCCGTGATTCGGAGCGTAGTCGATCAAGTACGGTGTCATCCAACATATGGTTACGCTGGATGACCCGCACCTGATCCGACAGTCGTTGCGCCGACACGCTGACACCTGGCTCAAGCACCTGAAACAGAGAGAGCATCCGACCACGGTACGCAGTCAAGTTGCTTCCCCCCTCAGTAGCCCCATAATATGCGCGCATGACTTGTTCATTAATGAACGGAGTCCATCGCATGCGCGACACATTTCCACCAGCAGCGGGGACCCTGTTCGGGGCCGGTTGGCCTCGGGGTCCCAAGCCCGCTGGTGTCCGTCCTCTTCCTCGTCGTCGTGGTGGTGGTGGTGGTGGAGTCGACGGCGGGGAGAAAAACTCGTCGCTCGAGCTCGACGCAACTGCAGCAACCGGCGACACGGTGCTCACGGATGTGGCGCGTCCCGGCGGCTGCGAGGCGGAGCTGAGCGACGAGCCCGGAGATGGTGGGTGTGCCTCTTGATGTTGCTTGGCTCGGTATCTTGTGAGCATCGGTGACATTTTTTTTTCGGTTATTTTTCAGATATTATTTTGTATTTTCCATTTTATAGTTGACTTCATTTCAGTTATTCGGTAACAGTTTTTTTTTCTTTTTCATTATTTATGCTTGTAAATTTGTTTAAATTAGTTTTTGTGTGGTAATTTGGAAAAAATATTAAATTAAAATCAGATAGAAAAAATATACGTCACTTATTATTATTTCCTTTATTTCTTTTCTATACATATCTATACATATAAAATTCAAAGTCCTGACTGACTGACTGACTGACTGACTGACTGACTGACTGACTTATATATCAACGCACAGCCCAAACCACTGGTCCTAGAGACATGAAATTTGGACAGTGTACTCTTTGTAAAGAGTAGGTATCCACTAAGAAAGGGTTTTTCGAAATTCCACCCCTAAGAGGGTGAAATGGGGTGTTAAATTTTCTATGAAACTTTTTATTCTCTGAGTCGATTGACTTGAAAATGTATCTACATATACTTCAGTTAAAATGATGAGATACGTGTATCACAGTTTTTCCAAAATCATCCCCCAATTTAAAATTCAATGTCCTGACTGGCTGACTGATACATCAACGCACAGCCCAAACCGCTGGCCCTAGAGACATGAAATTTGGAGAATGTACTCTTTGTGGAGAATAGGTATCCACTAAGAAAGGGTTTTTTGAAATTCCACCCCTAAGAGGGTGAAATGGGGTGTTGAATTTTCTGTGAAACTCTCACGGGATCGATTGACTTGAAAATGTGTCTACATTATACTTCAGTTAAAATGACGAGATACGTGTATCACACTTTTTCCAAAATCATCCCCCAATTTAAAATTCAATGTCTTGACTGGCTGACTGATACATCAACGCACAGCCCAAACCGCGGGTTCCAGAGATATGAAAATTGGAGGGTGTATTATTTGTGATGAGTAAGTATCAGTATTTCGAAATTCCTACCCCTTAGAGGGTGAAATGGGGTGTTGAATTTTCTGTGAAACTTTTTACTCTCGGGGTCGATTGACTTGAAATTTTGTGTACATACTCTTCAGATAAAACCCAGTAAATCCGATGTCCAATCTCAAACCAAGGTATCTATATTTCACGTATCTAATTTAATTGATATAACTTTAAACTAATAATTGCAAGTTATAAGCAAGTACATGTAAATCAATGTATGTATTATAGATAGATACATAGATTACTTATTATCCCAGAAGTAAGATCCCGTGGGCAATTCCCTAACTCCACGCGAGCGAAGCCGCGGGCATAAGCTAGTACTTTATATTTTTAAATATTTCTAAACAAATATAAAAAAAAAAAACATTTAAAAATATAAAAATAGTACCCCACCGGCATCAGGAACAGGGTCCGATCTACCAGTGGTCAGGGCTCTTGAGAGAGGAACCTCCTAACGATACGCGCCGTGTCCAGAAGTACTGCTTTCTGAATCAAGCCCTTGATCCAGCTGCCAAGCGAGAGCCTCCTCAGATGTTGCTCGAGGCTATTGGCTATTAAGCCATTGGCCGACACGACTATCGGCACAATGACTGCTGTACTTACGTCCCACATGTCGACAACCTCGCGAGCCAGATCAAGATATTTGAATTGTTTATCTTTCTCTGCTTTCACGAGATTCTCGTCATGCGGAACCGTTATATCAACAATCATTGCGCGACGCTCCAATCGATCTATCACCACTATGTCAGGCTTATTGGCAACAATAGTCCTGTCAGTGACGATAGATCGATCCCAATACAACGTGATATTACCATCATCGAGAACTGGGTCGGGCGCATACTTATAGTATGGTACTTCTGATTCCACAAGATTGTACTTCAAAGCAAGTTGCTGGTGGATAATCCTGGCAACGAGGTTGTGTCTATGCAAGTACTCTCCGTTAGCCAGACGAGAACATCCAGAAATAATGTGTCGGATCGATTCACCCGGACGGTGACATGCCCGACATATGTCAACCGTGCCATCCTTCACAATGTATTTCCGGTAGTTATTCGTCATCATAACTTCGTCCATTATTGCACAGACAAAACCTTCAGTTTCCCCGAATAGGTCACCGAAGCGCAGCCAAGATACGGACGCTAAGAAGTCTACATCGGGTCCATGTAAAGCCCGGTAATAGCGTCCGTGAAGCTCCTTGCCCTGCCATACCTCCTTGCGATCATTCGTATCTAATACTCTAGGTTTGCGCCAGTTCTCGTTAGCCAGGGAGAGCGGGGTGAGGCCCTTGTCCACTGAGACCACATCTCGGTGCATCCCCACGTCGGCTTCTAGGAAGTATTCCCTGAGACTGCATACCTCACGGTTGTGCAGGGTCTTAGCATTTAAGAAGCCACGACCCCCGCACTTCCGCGGTATATACAGTCTCATCACCGACGACCGTGGGTGATGCATTCGATTTGCGGTCAGCAGTGCGCGGACCCTCCTATCCAGGGCATCAAGTTCCGTCTGAGTCCATTTGAGTATGCCGAAAGAATACATCAAAACCGGTATGACCCAACCGTTGAAGGCGCGCACCTTGTTACCGCCTGACAAAAGACTACCAAGTACCTTATTCAGGCGGCCAAAGAAGCGCTCCCTCAACGATTGTTTCATGTCGACAGTATTGATACCTAATGCTTCCGACATACCCAAATACTTGTACGTTTCTGTTGAGGAGAGGGATCTAAGGTGTATGGAATCCGAGAGTTGAATTCCCACGGATTCCATAATCTCCCCTCGCTTCACATGCATGACTGCACATTTGTCCACACCAAATTCCATCCTGATGGCGCTACTGAAAGTTTCCGTTACTTTCAGTAGCTTCATCAGTTGCAAATTGTTGGGGGCAAAGAGTTTCAGATCATCCATGTAAAGAAGGTGAGATATGACTTGACCACCTCTCCTCAACCGATAGCCTAGACCTGAACCCTCCAGCAGTGTGCTGAGAGGGTTCAAGGCTAGACAAAACCACAATGGACTCAGACTATCACCCTGGAATATACCGCGCTCGATCCTTATCGGTTCGTTGTTCTCCTGGATCTGTCGACATCCTGGATAGCAAAGGACCGTCCTCCAGTGCCCCATACATGACATCAGGAAGGTACGCAGAGTTGCATCAACTTTATACAACTCCAGCACCCTCATGAGCCATGTGTGAGGCACAGAATCATAGGCCTTCTTATAATCTATCCAACATGTAGACAGATCTCTTCGGGAGCGGCGAACCTGTTGGCTAACGGCCATATCTATGAGGAGCAGCTCCTTAGTGCCGCGGGACCCATTCCTACATCCATTCTGAGAGGCAGACATGATAGAATTACTATCAATATGATGGTTAATCTTAGCTCTCAAAATGGATGTAAGAACTTTATAGACCGTTGGTAAACAAGTGATTGGTCTATAATTTTTGGGCTCCGCAGTACTACCTGATTTATGGAGCAGGTGGGTAATTCCTGTCGTCAAGAACTGGGGCAGCGACCCTGACTCTAAAGCTGATTGAAACTGGGATGCCAAGCGAGCGTGCGATCTCTGAAACCATTTGATCCAGAAGTTGTGCAGTCCATCCGGCCCTGGAGATTTCCAGTTAGGCAACGGACGGACTGCACGAGCTACGTCTTGGGGGCTGATGGTGATTGCCCCCATTTCAGGTATTGGATCACACGCTCGTTCAACCTCCCGGGTCCAATCACCCTCAGTGTGACTGACAGGCACGGACCAGATGCTGCGCCAGAACGAACTCATGGCGTCATCATCCGGTAGACGCGTGTCAGTCACACCTTGGTCCGGTCGTTCCCAAGCCCTATATACCCACCTTTCATCGCTCTGGAATGTGCGATTCTGAGTGTATCGCTCCACTCGCCTCTTGTACCGACGAATACGGCTTGCCCATGCACAGATCTTCTGCTTCAGGAAGTCGATACGCTCTGTGACGCGGGCCAAGTAGTCTCGAAAACTAACATCAGTTCCCAAGAACGCCCGCCTCACAAAGCGCATCACTCTAGGTCGAGTATTGCCCTCCCTGAAGCAGATTAACTTGCCGATGAGTGCTCTAGCCTCACCGATACGCCGCTCAATCCTGCACTGCCAAGCTGGAACAGCTAATTTTGGTCGCGTAACTCTGTCGTTGTTAGGAAATTTGACGTGAGCTACACGACATGCCGCTACAGCTCCACAGTACAATATTGAGTGGGTATCGGCGAGGTCTTTGCTGCTGTCAAAGCAATTTGACAGCTGCGAATCTAGAGCACACACCAGTGCCTTGTTTTTCTTGTGCATAGGCAAACGAGGTAGACGTGGCCTAAGTTCAGGCGGTGTGGAACGGTACTCCCGGAATGCACCCTCCAAAGCACTCCTCAATTGTACGTTGCACTGGGTACTCACGGATATAACTTCGTCATCATCCCCTTCACCACCGTGGTCCGACCGCGGCGAAGCACTGGTAACATTTTGTTGCTGCACCGCGATCATTGGTGAAGCAGGCGTAACTAGGTTACTCCGTGATTCGGAGCGTAGTCGATCAAGTACGGTGTCATCCAACATATGGTTACGCTGGATGACCCGCACCTGATCCGACAGTCTTTGCGCCGACACGCTGACATCTGGCTCAAGCACCTGAAACAGAGACAGCATCCGACCACGGTACGCAGTCAAGTTGCTTCCCCCCTCAGTAGCCCCATAATATGCGCGCATGACTTGTTCATTAATGGACGGAGTCCATCGCATGCGCGACACATTTCCACCAGCAGCGGGGACCCTGTTCGGGGCCGGTTGGCCTCGGGGTCCCAAGCCCGCTGGTGTCCGTCCTCTTCCTCGTCGTCGTGGTGGTGGTGGTGGAGTCGACGGCGGGGAGAAAAACTCGTCGCTCGAGCTCGACGCAACTGCAGCAACCGGCGACACGGTGCTCACGGATCTGGCGCGTCCCGGCGGCTGCGAGGCGGAGCTGAGCGACGAGCCCGGAGATGGTGGGTGTGCCTCTTGATATTGTTTGGCTCGGTGTCTTGTGAGCATCGGTGACATTTTTTTCGATTATTTTTCAGACATTATTTTGAATTTTCCATTTTCTTGTTGACTCCATTTCAGTTATTCGGTAACAGTTTTTTTTTTCTTTTTCATTATTTATGCTTGTAAATTTGTTTAAATTAGTATTTGTGTGGTAATTTGCTAAAAAATATTAAATTAAAATCGGATAGAAAAAATATATGTCACTTCGATTTGACGCTCGAGCCACAGATCTATTATTATTATATGTTCTATTTGTACTATGCAGGTCGGAGATTATTACTGCGATTGTCTTTAATTTTATAGTAATGCCTTACATTATACCAAGTTACGATTTAAAACTTTTAAGAGTTTGTACAAGTCCTGTTACAAGTGTGGCTTTATAAATCGGCGTATTATACACCAATGTGGTTCCCTTTTATTAAAATTCTAAATGGCAAATGAAAGCTTGTGTTTCGTATAATATAATTGAGTGATGTGTGGCCCAGACTGCCGCACTTCCGTCGCCTGCTGCACAAGGTGGGCGAGCTGCCCGAGCTGGCGGCGTGGCTGTCGCAGGCGGCGCCCGAGCAGTGCGTGCCCACGCTGTGGGACGGGGAGGCCGCCGCGCCGCCCGCGCCGCACACGCTGGCCATCTACCGCCTGCTGCTCATACAGGTCACCAGATTATTCTATTATGTGACAACTGTTTCTAAAAGAGCTATGAATTCATCACCATAACGGCATACTGTGCAAAAGCCAGATCCAAATGCGAACTCGTGTCGTATGCGTTTGGTTTGCTCTCGCCTTAGGAATTCAATATTCATTCAACAACTTGTCAAATTTAGGTTCAGTGAAGTGACGGTACTTTCATACAAGCCTAAAAGCTCGGCTTTCCCGTATAACCGACTATTCTTCATAATATTAGGGTTTCTGGGACTCGCTGTATTGTTGCCCCCCTAGCCACTCCACTCCTTGAGTGGTAATTGAAGCAAAATTTTTAAGGAAAAGTTTCTAAATGAACATTTTAAAAGTAATTGAAAAGTTCTGTCATTACCTGTGATTTGATACTGAAAAATACCCAGTTTGTTTGCAATTCTAAATATTCTTACAATATCTTGTTTTCCTAGGCATTCCGTCCTGACCGCGTGATCGCAGCAGCAACTCAGCTGGTGACAGCAGTGTTAGGCGCAGGATACATGGCTAAGGCTGAAACTGAGCTAGACCTGTCCTCCATCACCGAGACACAGCTTAACGCCACAACGCCCGCGCTCCTGTGCTCCGTGCCCGGATATGATGCCAGCGGTGAGTTTTTGGAACATAGTAAACATTAAAAGTAATTAAACCAAGTTTTATGCTATCAATTTTGCTGACTTATCTTTTTGCTACACTTTTCTAAAAAAATACAAAATATGTGCGTCTGATTATGTTTCAGAGCAGATTGTAACACTATAAAAAGTGCTGGCACTAAACTTTCGACAATACAAATATTAGCTATCAGGTTCATAATACATGCCATTACGTGTTAATGTAACATTTAATTACAAAATGTTTTATCTACTCTTAATCAGGTCGTGTGGACGACATGGCAACTGAATTGAACAAGCCACTCTCCAGCATTGCCATTGGTTCTGCTGAAGGTTTCAACCAAGCCGAGCGAGCCATCAACACCGCGTGCAAGAGTGGACGGTAAGTCTTCGATATTTAATCCTTGTGCTAAGCTTTTGTATTCATAAAGTGACGAACTTTGATAGATTGTAGAACGATTAAACTAAAGTAGATTGCAGAACGTACTCCTGACACCAGACAAATAATGTTCGGAAGTATCTGCCAAAGTTCGGTGTTCACAGACAGTCCAGAGTCCGGTGCGGTCGGACCGTCGGACTTTATGTAAACTTATGTCACTTACGGCAGAAGTCATATGACACGTGTTCTTGCAACCGAACGATGTCGCCAGTGACATGATACGTTTTATAAGTTTTTAAACTGTCATGGTCACTAACATTATCATTAACACTAGAAACGGGAAACGCTGTAAATATTCCGTTTCTAGTGTTAATGATAATAATAGGTTTTTTCGAAAGTGAATACTTGTATCTAAACTTAGACAATTTTTTCAGCTAAGAATAGTCCTAATCGTTCCAATCTTGACCAAAACTTTACGTATTCATTTCGAAACCTTCATCGCAATCTTCCATTACAGCTGGGTAATGCTAAAGAACGTGCACCTAGCCCCCGTCTGGCTAGTCCAGTTGGAGAAGAAGCTGCACTCCCTACAGCCACACCCGAACTTCCGTCTGTTCCTCACTACGGAAATCAGTCCCAAGCTGCCTGTCAACCTGCTGAGGGCTGGACGAGTGCTGGTGTTTGAGCCGCCGCCCGGTATCAGGGCTAATCTGCTCAGGACTTTCGCTACGGTGAGTAACACGCGATCCGCCAATATTGACCGGTATCATCTAGTTTTAAAATATTGAACCACAAAATGAACGCGTAAAAAAGTCTTAGTCGACACACATAGAATTTTAGAAACAGACAGCCTCGTGTGCTGAGCGTGATATCCTACGTTCGTAGCAGCCACGTAGTCCGGGTTTGTGCCCGGTTGACGGCACTAGGTTCGCCCCTTATTACATGGGACTTAAAACGTAACTGGCGAAATGTGGGTGCACTATTAGGTAGGCCTCTGCCTAATCCCCGAACGACGTGACGTTATGTCCCTTATCAACAGCCTCGTATTGTAGTGTATTTATGAAGGCAATATGGATATTTATCCCATCAGTTTTCAAAGTTCTCAATTTTATTTGAAATTATTATTAACTTAATCGTTTCATTATCCAGGTCCCGGCAGCACGCATGATGAAGCAACCATCGGAACGTGCAAGACTGTACTTCCTGCTCGCCTGGTTCCACGGTATCGTTCAAGAACGTCTGCGCTACGTGCCTCTCGGATGGGCGAAGTACTACGAGTTCAACGAGTCGGATCTGAGAGTCGCTTGCGACACGCTTGATACATGGATCGATGCTACGGCTATGGTAAGTGCATTTTCAATTAACAATGAGCGTTGCGTATTTGTCCCTAACCGTTAGTCAGTAGCCCACCAGACTCCATATTCTGTTTTGTTCCTCCATATTTGTCAATCCCTTATTACCGTTTCCATATTGGAATGGTCTGATGGTCAGAAGACTGAAGGATAAATTCGAAAATGAAGCTGTAGAACTTAGAGGGTGCACTTTCAAATGGTTACTAACGACCTATTATTATTTTATAGCGTATTTTTGCTCTCTACAAGTCATAATTAATCAATCAGATTTTAAAAAGATTTTATCTAAAATGTATTTCCCCCCTCCCCCCAGGGCCGCACCAACCTGCCCCCAGAGAAGGTCCCGTGGGAGGCGCTAGTGACGCTGCTCTCACAGTGTATCTACGGAGGCAAGATCGACAACTCGTTCGACCAGCGGCTGTTGCACTCATTCTTGTGCAAACTCTTCACGCCTAAGTCGTTTGAGGCTGACTTTGCACTTGTGGCTAATGTTGACGGGGTAAGGTTTTTATTTACATTATAGAATCGAAATTAAGAAAATCATTATAGCAGAATCAGTACATTTTGTTTATAACCTTCTAATAAATCACAGTACAAACTGTACAAAGCAGTTTTATAAGTTTTCGCCGGAGTTTCTACTGAGAAGGAATGCTAAACGAAAGTCAAATGTTAACAGGCAAGCGGTAATCAACGGCATATCACGATGCCTGATGGTAACCGTCGTGATCACTTCCTGAAATGGATCGAGGATCTGTCTGACAGGCAGACGCCATCTTGGCTCGGTCTACCCAACAATGCTGAAAAGGTGAATATTAGTAATTATTAGTTTATAAAGACGGTGAATTTAATAATGTCATATCATTTTCTGAGCTGTTGGTACTTGGGAACGAGACTAATTTCAGTAGAAGAAGACCTAGGTACTTCTAGAATATATACCGTAGCTTTATTTTGTTTTTCCTGTACTACAGTGAAATCTTTTATACAGGTGCTACTTACCAACCAAGGAAGCGACTTAGTGTCCAAGCTCCTGAAGATGCAGCAACTGGAGGATGAAGAGGAGTTAGCATACAACGCAGCTGCCGCTGACCATGATGCGGTTGCAGGTATTACACAAAAAAAAACCTATCATAGAAACATTTTTAACTATTTCGCTAAGAGACATCCAATATCCACTACTCGGGCATAAATATGACATTTTTCTGTTAACCACAGGGCATTTAGACAACCAAGCACATCTGGTCTGGAGTTTTTTAAAGTTTGACTTTGTGGAGTGTCCTCTTTGCAACACATCTGGCTGAGTTATTACTAAATCTTGATTTGTCTTATAAACGCTCTTATAACAATTGTAAAAGGCGTAAATATCGAGCTATAAATTATAAACTGTAGAAGGCCAGAGGTTTAATTGCGACATGCAGCTACCTCTCATTATTTTTAAGACCTGTATCATTCTGCACTCATGTTTTACAAAATAAATATCTTGTATCTTGACAACGTTATGTTTCAAACATTTGTACAAATTTCAATCAAAATACTTAAGTTCTAACACTAAGAACGTACTAATTGATTTATTTAATACAACTTGCTACAAAAAATTAAGTTGCAGATTCGATGGTCGATGGAAGGCCCGCCTGGATGAAGACGTTACATTCCACTGCCACGACTTGGCTGCAACTGTTGCCGCAAGAGCTACCGGTGAGATCAATTTAACATTATGATACTCTTATCTATGATGACCACGTTTGGCTTGCACGCACAATAAGCGAATTCTGCCTGTAATTGGTAGAAGTAAATGGAACACGTAGCCGTGAAAAAAATCACTGATTTTGATGGGAATTCGAAATCACGGGTTAAATAAACGTGAAAAGGACTGCAGACGATCTTTTCCAAATTCTGTCTCGGTTTTTTATTACATTTATACAAAACATCAATCAATCCTTATTCCATAGATAATTCAAATAAGATTGTCACACTATACTTTTTATTTCAGACATTGCGTCGTACCGTGGAGAACATCAAGGACCCTCTGTATCGTTTCTTCGAGCGTGAGGTCGCCGCTGGCGCGTCGTTGCTGCAACAAGTGTTGCACGATCTACGCAACGTGCTTTCTATCTGTCAGGTAATTACTTTGTTCTAATGGCTTCAATGCTATTATTGCAATTATACTGCATTAAAAAATTTCATCATGCACTCTTAGTTGTCCTAATAGAAAGCGATCCTCGTAAACGCGTGATATTTTTTTGCGAATACGAATGCGCTCTTTGCACCGGCGCTTAAAGTAGTTCACGTTCACGGAGTAAAGTTTTAATTGAACATTTATAAATACAGGGCGAGATGAAGCAAACCAACGAGACGCGCGCGATGGTCGGGTCGCTGGTGCGCGGCATGCTGCCGGCCAGCTGGCGGCGCTACGCCGTGGCGCGCGGCTGCACGGTGCAGCAGTGGGTGGGCGACTTCGCGCAGCGCGTCACGCAGCTGGCCGCCGTGTCCGAGACCGTCGCCGACATGGGCGCTAAGCGGCTGCAGGTAACCCTTACACATATGTTTAAGCTCATTTTGAAACTTCTACATTATACAGTGTGTGCCAGAAAGGTGTAGTCATATTTAATGGTGTGATTCGGACCACCAAACTGAACAACTTTGTCCATGGAACCAACATCGTTATCGTGAAAAAATTATCAGCTGTTCCATACATTTCGGTTGAGGAGGTATTGAAGTTTTGTGTCAAATATAACCACACATTTCTGGTACTCGCTGCAGAATAGATGACTTTGTCTTCCTGAGCATCAACATCTGCCCAGTCTTTTCCGAAGAAAGTTGGGGTCTGCTTCCAGTCGAATCGGTTGCAGCTGATTAACAGTATTTTATATGGAGCGACTGTCTGTCTGACCTCCACGACCTAGTTCTTTTCTTCTTTTTTTTTTAAAAAAACTTTGTCCCACACTAGAAATTTCTCCTGTATCGTGATAGTTAGTACTCGAGCAGTCAAATTCGTCAAATATTTGTGAATTCAACTTGAGCGTCTACTATGGTTAAAAGTTTGATAGTTCACGGACTATTGTTGATAAATAGTTTTACATTGTACCACATTACAATTTCATTATTATTGTGTTTACAGAGTATCCCCGTATGGCTCGGTGGTCTATTGAACCCTGAGGCCTACATAACTGCTACTCGCCAGTGCGTCGCCCAAGCCAACTCTTGGTCTCTTGAAGAACTTCATCTGCAGGTAACTTGTTCACTTATTTTTATAATTTGCCAATAAGGGTCATCATCCTGCCCACACAGAAGATATAAGATATTTTTTAAATTGATTAAATTTTATAAGATTCTGTCCTATTATCCGACTTACAGTATGAGGCCAGTGCAAAATCCTCAATACATTTTTAAAAGCCGTCGTCTCATTGTTTCACAATCCATCCATTATTTATTTAGTCTTTCTCTCTAAGGCCGACATCTATAAACGTTACGATAGCACGTCTTCGTAAAGCTGAGCGTTATTCCTGTTACCGTCGCACAACTGACAAAATAAAGACGGGAACGGCTTAAGTCAAATCCAGAGCAAAGTATAGATATCAACCTATTATTATTTACTTGTATTAATAAAACATGTTTTTTTTTTTATCTCCAATCAGGTGACAATCCCCGACCCGGGCACTCCAACAGAGAACGCTCAGACCGAGTGGTCGTTCTCGGTGACCGGACTCAAGCTGCAAGGCGCTACTGTGAAGGGCAACCGACTGCTGCTCACCAATACTATCATGGTGGACTTGCCTCTGACTGTACTTACTTGGATTCGGTAAATATCATCTTACGGCCTTTCTTACATCGTACTACTTACACTGGGATATTTATGTGATCTAAACAATTTATTTTTAACCAAACCTGTCAACCACTACCACCCTGAGTGAAAATATATTTACCAATATTTTATGGTATTTATGCACTTATTGTCTCATTGAATGAATGCAACAAAAGCAACTTTTTATGGGCGTCTGGGTTTATGACAACTTAAAGAAGTGAAATACTTCTAAAACTGTATTTCCCGACTAACTTTGTTATGTCAACAACAAAATGTGTGTTTCTTTTGCAGTGGTCCCGAAACGGCAACGGGCGGTCAGACGCTAACTCTGCCAGTTTACCTGAACAGCGCTCGTTCAGAGTTACTCTTCACGGTCCGTCTGCCCATCGCGCCCGGACAGGAACCGCACGCCTTCTACGAGAGGGGCGTAGCCCTACTCACCTCCACTGCACTTAACTAAACCACTATGCAGGATGACACAAAGGTTCCTTCGGCTAAGTTCGTCAGACACGATCAGTTCCAATCTAAACGACTTGGAAAACTCGGGCAAGGATCGACGGAATCAAGAACATTTAACTCACATATGAAGCGAAAATGAGTAATTACTAATTTAATTCGTTTATTCGGGACCCAAATAAACGAGTAAGACGAACGAGGCCAGAACGAGAATAGCTTATTTTAAAGTAAATAGATGAAACCTTTGTGTCGAGCAATGCTTATTATTAAAACATAGCTCGTCTTCGGCTTTACCGCTGACGGGTAAAAATATGTTACATATTATGTATTCTTTATTATTAGCTATTATGCACTTTCAATGTTAAACCGATATTATTTATTAATTAATTAATGTTATTGCTTAAATAATAATCATTATTTTATGCACACTATTTATATGAACAAGAAATAAAATGATAATAATAAAACAAGTTGTTTTTTTTTTGTAGACTTATATTTATTTGGAAAAGGTAAAACATGAAAATATTAAAAAATAATAGCTCACCGAGCTACCGGCTAGCAGAGGTACCACCAAACAATGCGCGCCGACTCAAGGAGTACCGCGCACTGAATCAGGCCCCTGATCCAACTGCGCAACGAGGGCGTCCTCAGGTGTTGGTCGAGGCTCTTGGCAATTAAGCCATTGGCTGACACGACTATGGACACAATGATCGCTTCGCTGAGACCAAATCCTATATGTCGACAACCTTGCTAGCCAAGTCAAGATACTTAATTTGCTTATCTTAATAAAAACGAGTTGTTTCTTTGGTATACATATATTTATTTGGGAAGGGTGAAACTAGCTAAAACTTAAAACTACATCTAGAGTTGACTTGTGCCTTGAATGGTAGTCTTCATGCCCGGAGGCTTCTGTTTTGGCAATCTGTAAAACAAAACAGTATTCAATTCAATGAAAAAATATATAAACATTGATTTGTGGTTCCAAACCCTACTGTATGGTTTTAGAAAGATAATCCTACAGCAGCTCATATACTGTTTTAACCTATTTTGTCCCACTAGTGGGCGAACCGGAAGATGTTGTGTTGGAAGGCCTCCCACAAGGTGGACCGATGAACTATTGAAGGTTGCGGGAATCCGCTGGATGCGAGTCGCACGGGACCGGTCAATGTGGCGGCACTTGGGGGAGGCCTTTGTCCAGTAGTGGACGTCTTTCGGCTGAAATGATGATGATGACTGAGCAAGAGCCTCTCCCATTCCTGACCAACTTACTGCTACTTATTAAAAATCACGGAAGATATCCCGTAAGTGACAGTTTAAGTTTAGCAGCTCATATGTCTCGTCATATTATTGTTCATCGAAAATGCAACACTAAAGATATCCTAATATGAACGAAGTCTACTCACACAATGCTCTACTAAAGAATACTTTACCTTGTGTGTATAATTTTCCTTGGCGATGACGGATGGATGAGATCATGTTGCCGCTCCCAGTCCAAGAACTTCTGATGTTGGCGTTGACGACGACGGTCCACGTAACTGATCTAAAATACAATCGTTTATATCAATGACTTATCACTAAGAATGCTTGTTCTAAACTTGACGATTTTAAGTGCTAACTTTGGACTGTTTCATTAGGTCATAAGTTTTTGAGAAAATCTCGAAATTCGAATACAGAACCCTCTTTTTATACAGTCGGTCAAAAATTGCAGTAAGCACGAAAATATTGCGACTTAGAAATAAACAGCATGTTTATAAAAGTTTGCCACCATCATTCCCAAAACGAAGTTCAGAAATAGAAAATGAAAAGTCGACTAGTGCCCTGTAAATGATTCAACTGACTAAATCAGGCCCGTCCAACATACGGCCCCCTAGCGGCCCGCATAGGTCTTTCATCTGGCCCGCGAGCTCTTTAAAACTTTATAAGACAACAATAAATATTACGCGCCTTTCCGCG
Organism: Noctua comes; assembly: GCA_963082995.1. Taxonomy (NCBI): domain Eukaryota; kingdom Metazoa; phylum Arthropoda; class Insecta; order Lepidoptera; family Noctuidae; genus Noctua; species Noctua comes. The sequence continues at coordinate 7,505,957 of OY720280.1, read as the reverse complement.
AATGCAGACCGCACCGCATCATCGCATCTTTGCATTTCTTTTGGCCTGCTGCGTTTACAAAAATACTAAAAATTATGTTGGACACCCCTGGTCTAAACACTTACCACACAACTAGCAGGTATCCAAATGAAGGCGGTGACTAGAACGACGACGCCTACTATGTTGTCGCGGAGGAAGCCCAGCACGTTGTTTATGTTGATGTCTTCAATTATGTCCCAAAAACGTTCCACCACGTCTTGGATCGTCTTTTCACATACTCCCTGTGGAAATCCATATTTATTAATGTAGATGACTATGTGCAGTTGTTCCAAAAACTAATAGGCACTTAATATCATATCCTGCGAGTTGTTTTCAGTACGTTGCACAGGAACTGATGGGACGCTAATAAAGACGCTAAACTCGTTGCCGACTCAATTTAGATTGGTATCGGCACGGTAAGAAAAAGGAAGACCATAGCACCAGATTTTAAACATTACTATGGCAAACATGAGATTCTTCTCTCTAATTATTTTGGATCAGTGAGAAGTTGAAGAAAATATATAAATCTCAGTCAGCACTCACCTTATTACAGAAACCTTGAATACAAGGTGTTCCGTCGGGCAGTATGTCGTTATGTGCCACCGGGAAGCAAGTCTTGTTCAGGCTCTTACGACAGCACCGTTTACACGCATCCGCAACTGTAAACCGCAACGTTTATACTCGTATATTATTATTTTATTATACTCGTAAATTAATATTTTATGAGCAGCCACTGTGTTTCGAGTTATTTTCTAAGGTTAGCAATTTATACTACTTACCGACTATAATAAACGGTTTCTTTGGAATGACGGTTTGTTGGTAAACATTGGTGCAAGTTTTCGATGAAATTGTATTGGAAAAACAAAAGAAACGGATTTAGTTTCGATTGTGGTTACGTTCCAAAATTTTTCGTGTACGATTTTGACTAAACTATAATCGTACAAGATGAGATGCAATCGAGTGAATCGGGTTCTTCTAGGCAAGCGTGCTCGACCCTAGTCCGCATCATCGTTTTATTTAGTATTAAAAAAAAATGCTTCAACATATTCGCTAGTTTCAGTCTCAGTATAAAGAAAGACGATGATTTCTTACCAATATCGCACATGCAGCTATGCATGCCCTGCGTCTCACAGTAAGGCACACACGTCCCGTTCCGACATCGACCACGCTCTGCACATTCATGCTCGTCTGCTATTGCCGGTGCCTGTCAAACAATGTTACGATGAAGTTGCTGTTGCTAACAAATCCTAAATACTATTTCTGTAGAAATTACTTTTACAGTTTCAGGGCATAAAAAATAATGATCAATGATGTTTATTCTGTGGGAAATAGATTTTTATAAACATATTTACAAGTTATCAAATGTGGTGTTTCTTTACCAACGAACCAAGAGGTTAGTCTCTTTTAAAGTCCAGACATAATCTTAGTCAAGACTCGAGTCATATGCTGCAAGCCGTTCAGTTTGTTGCAAAAATAGTCTTTTGAAGAAACAATCACACAAATTTGAGTAGACTTGTCTGTTCTGTAAGAAGACAAGACTCGAAAAGTGTTCTGTTCGACTTGAAATAAGTAACGTATACCTTGGGACAGTCAGCAGAGGCTCCATTGCAGGTAGCTTCGCCCTCGCAGGCTGAATGAGCAGCCTCGCGACACACCACGCCAGGTGGAGCAAACACACATCCCGAACAACATGGCGAGTTTTTATCACTGAAAATAAGCCCGTCATAGCATGAGAATACCTTTAGAATTTTAGTAATTATCGGACAGGTTGGTTATTAATTTTTCAAAATAAACTATGATTACCTGCACACTGCTCCTTGAGTTTTCCTTAATTTACAGTTTTTGTCACAGCACATGTCATTGTCTTCCGTGCCTGTAACGAACGATGGTGATTTAATGATTGGTGAAATGAGTGCTTGCCACATCACGTTACTACAATCTGTCAAATTTCTTTAATAGATTTTCAACTTTATCGCTAAAGCGTTAGGTTCAAGGTTGATTGGGAAAATTTGACAGTTTCGGGTAGCTTGATGTGCTGGCGTCTGTACGAGTAAACCAACGTCGAGGACACTTAGGATATCAAACTGATGCATTCTTGACGATAAAGTTACCGAGCAAGCCAGCATCACACTCCTCCCCGCCCTCGACTCGCAGGTTGCCACAGAAGCTCTCCTCTGGCTCGGAAAAACATCGACCGGACTTTGCTTGTAGCACCTTGCGGATCGACCGCAGACTGCAGGGCGAGAATCTCTGTACAAAGGAAATACAAGTCAAGATTTTACATAATAATAATAACATAGGGAAATCCGACTCCATTACATATACCTGGAGATTTTCTTCTAATACAATGAAATGATCATCCCTCGAAAGAGAGTTGAACGGCATGAAAACAAATGTATGACACTTTCATTCATTTTTATGGACAACTCGCACTTGACCAAAAAATATAATACGCCAAAATTGTGTAAAAGAGCTAGTTTCCTAACAGACTTTCCCAGTATCTCTTATGGATTCAGATTTGCCCATGTTGTACCCACTTAAAAGAAACACCCTGTATACAGATGGGGCTCTCTTACTCTCTAAGAATCATCTTTGGTTCAAAAATATTCAATCGATACCTCTTTAATGAATATCTGTTTCGTTTAGTATCTGAAGAGGCGGAAAAATCGATAAAATATGGATACAAATGAACGAATGTTAAACAATATCTCACCTTATTATTAACATCATACCCGCTAACACTATACGTGTACATGAGATAAGACCCGCCCTGACTGGCAGCAGGGGAGCACTCTGCCACATCAGGGTCATGTTCGGACCCCCAGTTGTGCCCGAACTCGTGCGCCGTCACCAAGTCGGCCTCGCGAGTGATCACGCGCTGCCCGTAGTGGTTGCGAGAGGAGCTCAATCCGGAGTTCAGGTAGAGGGTGTAGCCGTTCTTGAAGTATTCTGTTTTGGTGAATTGAAGGTAAGAAATTATTTGCATATATTAATTAAACATACAAATTTGTAGTAATTAAGTTGAAATATTAATTAGTTAAACAGTAATCTTGTAAATGCCTCTGTATTTACCAGGGGCATTTACAGGATTACTGGTACTTTGTGTGACTGTGCCACAACACAAGTAGGTAGGTCTGTGGTGGGTGAGGAGCTGGCGAACGTCTGAGCTCTTACCACACCTCTCCTGCCACAGCTTCCTCAGGCACCGTCTCAATTAAGCCATGTGTCTGTCTCTGGAGAGACGTGTCGCGAGACATATCAACCCCACATGCATGTTATAAAATTCATATTTTGTTATAACATCTACCACAACCAAAAAAGTCCTAGACAAATATCAATATCATTGTAGTAGGTCTTATTTCTTTTGATATTTAAGTCACTTAATTATTATAATGATTATGAGACACAATTAATGTCATCTTTGCGAGACTCCTCAGAGTCATGCGTCACTTTGTACCGAGTTCACTGACGGTCTGCCACTTTTCACCCTTATGACCAAAGTTAAAAAGTTGAAAATTGGTCACCCTTATGTGAACTCCGTAGAACATTTAGCTATTAGAACATCGGTATGTCCTAGTTTTTTATAGTCATAAGCCCTTTTTCAGTAACACTTAAAACGCACTTAAATACATTACTAAATATTGTAATAATATTGTACTGTTGCAATATCAACTCACGGTGCTGAGCCGAGAGATGTAAATCAAACTATGCGCTTTAGGTGTCGTTTAATGTATGTGAAAACAGACAACTCTTCATGAATATAGTACTTACGTAACAACATAATTCATTATAAGCATAAATATTGTGGTTAGCGAAGCTCTGATTATAATAATATAAAGTTAAAATTAACAGGATAAACCACACATAAATTATATAAATAAGCAAAACAAAGAGGGACACTCACACTAGGCACCGTAATCGCTGAAAACAAAACGAACATAAATTTAATTGTGAATTAAATCATAATAGGGAAAGGCATAAATAAATAAAAATATTATTTGTTGAGAGACTTTGAGGAAACAAAACAAAATAATGTAATAACAGCCCATATACGGGGTGGAAGGAACATCGAACAACGATTGAATGATCGGACCGTGTAAGGACTTGCATTTTTGTAGAAAACAGCTGTTTTTATTATCAAATTACAGATGAATAATTTTTATGCAGGTTCGGTACACAAGTACCGAATACGTGGCAACCGTTTGCGCGTCGATCTCCCTTCCAACCTGTATGGCTACTGCAGGGCAAAGACCTCTTCTCATAATAGAGAATGAAATGAACATTGATCTCTTGCTCGTTGTGTTTTTGACCATTTCAGATCATTTTTCCTTAATTGTAGGTCGGAAAAAAAACATAAAGAAAGTGTAATCAATCAGTATTAGACCATGTTACCTGGTGTACATATTCCGCCTACTGAATTCCGTCGTGGTGAACCTACGTACGCAAGTCCAAGGATACCACCTTCAAACTTCAAATCCGTGAACAAATGTGCGAGGCAGAAGTCCTTGTGAGAATACTCGCGACTGAACACCTGCCAAACAAATACACTTACTGCTATTCTAGAACGGTTGTAGCTAGCATAATTTACTATAGGAAAATTGCCACCAGCACCCTTGCGGGGTTGTATTCGCAGTCTATTAAAAGTAATGTTTTATTAGCCCGGCATCGCTAACCTTACTGCCTCAAATTTCCCGATTCATCCTGCATCCAGGCGTGGATCTTTTTCGCGCAATTAAAACTAAATATTTTGCATAACTTTTAAGTCTTTAATGAACTAAAGACTTAAATGTTATGCATCTAGGCCTGGATCTTTTTCGCGCAATTAAAACTATATAATAATATATTTTGCATAACATTTAAGTTCATTAGAATTACAGACTTAAATGTAGCATAAGGATGAATCGGGAAATTTGAGGCAGTAAGGTTAGCGATTCCGGGCTAATAAAACATTACTTTATACTAAGCGAAGTACCTATCCCATTTTTTTTGTATTATATAATGTGCCCAAACCATCTTGGCAATTTGGCATGTTCTGTGTTCACAAAGCCGTAAGTTACCTCAAGCAGATTGCGAACGTCCCATTTCTCGCGAACCATGTTGTAGTGTGCCTCGCCACCGCGTACGCGAGTCGGCTCAGAGTGGACCAGAATCTTCTTTATCACGAAACCCATGCCTTTGAAACCGTCCATGTCCTGTAGCACAAAAGTCCTTCTGAGATATTTACATGGGCATGATTTACTTTCTTTATTTTTTTTAATTTCATAATTTTGATTAATGGGTTTGGTTTCATGCATGGATGTCTTAAGAATTACGTAGTTGCTACATACCTGTCGATCTTGCCAAAGAGTGTCATTGTATATTTTGTGAACACGATCAATGAGACTGATCTGAAAGAAGAAAGACCAAAACATTATCCCATGAAATTATGATAAGGTGATAAAAATATTACGTTCTACATAATATTCTTGGTATTTTCATATTTTGCTGTATGACCATAAATCAGCTTAATCAGCATCTTACCAAGTAACTAATAGTAGTCTTAGTATTACTGGCGCCCATTTCTTGAAAGAATCTATAGTCCGCCACAAGGAGCAGTGGGCACCTTGTCTTCGTCGGCGTGTATTCATAGTCGCTCTGTCTTTTCACCCGTTTCTTGTTACTTTGCGTTATATCTGTAGTGTTGTCAAAATGTGTATTCTCTTCCAAATATTTGTCTTTTTCTAACTGTTCATGTTCTGATTCTATGTTAGTGGCTGTTTCTTCTTCATCATCTTCTTCTTCTTCTAGTTCTAAAGAAGAAAAGTTACGTCATTTATTTTTATCATAAGCATAAACTCAAATAATTTATTTCAATTAAACAATTTCCGGCTTGTGAATTGTTAGTAAAGATATAGATATAAGAATAAATACTGGAACGCTGACCGTGACACTTGTAATAGAAGGGTACACCATGGATGATGTGAGCAAGATACATTTTTCGATGGCTTCTGGGTGGGTTTGTGAAGAGATTTCTTCGTAGAGGCGCAAACTCGAGTCAATTTATTATAAACTTAGCAGGGGTGTAGCCATGATTTGTATTTAATATGCCAGCCTGGGGCTAGCTGGCTGAACAGCCACGTTTTCAAATACGGAAAAAGCGGTCTGTTCTGATAGGCCAACAAACAGAACCACGACTACTGACTTATTGACCGGGACACAATGTTCCAATTACTCCTGGTGTACCGGGAAGTATGGCAGTCCTAACCTAGTTGCACATTCCAAAGCGTAGTTTCTTATAGAGATGTATGCGCAAGAAACTCCATGGACACTCTTTTAACTCAACATAAGTTTGAATGTAGGGGGTAATCTTCGGAACTACTGATCCGATTCCGAAAATTCTTTCTGTAACCGTAAGCTACATTATCCCCAAGTGTCATAGGCAACATTTAAAACGTTCCCGTGGGTTAATTCCGCACATAACGGGGCAAAGCCGCGAGCAAAAGCTATTTATTTATATGTTTATTTTATCCATACCTTTGCCCTCTTTCACATAACCACAGACACGCGGCTTGGCACCATTAGTGCCCTTGGCTTCATCACTACCCTTCCAGCTGAAGTGTATGTCAGAAGAACGGTAGGTAATCATGGTCTTATCATCTAGATGTGGCAGGTGGCGCCAGGAAGGCTAGAAATAGATACAAAATGATGTACATGTATTTAATGCAATACGGTAGCACATTTGGAACAGCATTTTGTTACTTATTTACTAAGGAACTGACTTGTTGGTGTAGGGGTCACAAGATTGGGTGATTGTACTAGGTCTGGGCCTTAGATTCTGAAGTCAGGTAAAGTGTTATTTTGTTTTTCGACAAGGCATTTTCAGTAGGACTTTTATTAGTTATGTAAATAAGATAGGGAAGAGTGTAGTGTGGTTTTTACTTACCTCAATATGATATGTTTCATCAGGAGTGTGAATGATCCCAGTGATGAGACCATCTTCCATGTGCAACTTCACATCTGAAGTCTTCTCACCAAATACTCTGCCTGTGTAGAAGTTTTCTCTATCTGTAACAACAACACCTCTAAGTATGTCTATCATCTTATACATATATATGTCGGAACGGGTCATTAGTACGGACATAAAATGAATCGCAAGTCCGCTGGTGGTGATGTCACGGGACCTACTTACAACTCTACCCCAGGCGTGGCTTCTACAGAGCCCTGATGTTACAGCTCGGAGGCGAGGAGGGCATTGAATGTCTGATCGCAAAGGAGTTGAGACATCTTGGAACTGTACCCGATTCATTGTGCCCCGTGTAATTGTGTTAAATTGTAATGTCAAGTAATTTGTTAGTTTATTATGAACAGTGTATCGAACCTAGTGTATTTTCATTGTACGAAACCCATGGTCTGCCCACATGATGTTCGAGCCTAACAGAAAAATCCTGACAAAATCCGAAATATAAAAATCTTGTGTCTCGGTGTTTATGTTTGCACTCCTCCGAAACGGCTCAATCGATTTTTATTAAATTTTTTATGGATATTTGGTAGCTATGCGAATAGGTTGTAAAGTATATTTCACACCACTTATTTCCCGCGGACGAAGGTCGCTGTGTATTGTGTTGAAGTATTCATGGAAGAGCATTTGTTTTTTTTTTTTAAAAACAAAAATATAAGCTTTATGGTTTTTTAATGTTTTATTTGAGGACTTTTACAAACACAATTTTTAGTTCTATATCTAAACTAGCTGTTGCCCATGATCATGGTCAATGTAAAATTGCTTTCAAAATATTACTACCCTATTTGATAAATATAAGTAAATTTAAAATACAAGGCGCCTAAGTTACTTCTTATCACATCAGCTATTTGCCAGTAAAAGACCAATCAAAATCGGTCTGGCTGGCCAACAGCCAACAGAAAAAAAAATATTATAAGTAGGTATCATAATATACTTTCATATGCATTCAGTAAAAAGCTGTTATTTTGAAATTACAAACAGACACTTAAATTTTATTTATTTGTATAGATAAAATATAGCTAGCTCAATTGGGATAACCATCCAGCATGAGTCAGTTCAAATATTGCCACTCCTCATGCTCTATTAAGATAAAAATATGACACACTACAACACTCTATTATAGTCTTATATCTTATCTGATACATTTAAAATTGAAAGCATTATTTTAAAAAATGAATACGTTTTTCTTACCAACATGAACAGTTGTTTCCTTGCCATCACCGTCCACAGCATATGCTTTAAAATTCGAATGTAATACCGAGCTATGGGGATGGAGAATCAATCTGAAGTCTTTTCCCAGCGTCTTGAAATGTACCTCTTTAATTGTGTTGAAAGGATGGTTGGACAACTTTGCACCTCGCTTAACGACATGATGTGACAGCTTCGAGGCATGTATAGTCTCAAAATGCTTCAAATTATGATGTATAGAGCCTAAAACATATAAAATAGATGTAAATTCCTTCCTTATTATTGTATTGAAAGTCGCAATATGTTTATTCGATACTCACAGTTTCCTAATACAAAAAATGTTGATAAAGTTGTTATTATTGGAAGAATAATGTTATACATTATATTGGTTACTTTAGTACGGTGTATTTTAATTCAGAAATTTTTATGAAAATTCATTCAAATGAATAATCATCGATTCAATAACAATGTCAAACATCCATGACAGAAACGAATACAGACGGAGGAAATTTGACATCTCCTAGAGTATATTTGTTCCTTGTTTGACATTGTCAATAGAGGTGGCTTTGGTTGGTTCCACTTGGCTGTCAAATATACCTAATGCGTATACACAATGGTTCATGAGACTGTTTTTTTTTGTAAAAATTGTTATAAAAACTGTTCACAATCATGTTTAATGTTTATAATAATTTGCATCAGTAGGTATCCGAGTTCACTCGGTCCAAGCATACTCGGATCGTGTCAACGCGGCTTCAGAGAAAAGTATGTGTGGCTTAGACAAACTTGGTCCATCAATCTTTGAGATGTTTTTTGTCTGAGATAAATACAACAAAAGAATAATTAAATTTAGCAATAAGATAAATAACGTCCTTGCTATTTTGCTAGAACAAATGTTATAATTATCAATTTTTTATTTCAAGTTAAAAAAGTATTGATTGTATGAAAAAGTAGGCTGTATGTATAATTCCCCGTTCCAAATTGTAGCTGTGACAAGAAAAAAAAATTAAATTTATAAAATGGCGGTGTCTTGAGTGACGTATGTGTTGTGTGTTTATGAATTTCATTTATTATCGTATTACAGTGATTTATATAATGAAGTGAGGACTGTTTAATCTACTTATCATCTTATCTATTTGTCGTCATTTTGGTAAGTTGATTATAATTTGGTATCTTTAGTATTTAGTTGTGTTTGTCACGGTGTTGGTAGTTGGCTGTAGATTGTAGGCGGGATGGAACGTCCTCGTTTCAATATGCATTGCACAAATCCAAACTTTATACACAGAAGTTTTCTACTACAATGTATTAACATTAAGAGATGTCATGTTTTAAAGTACTGCATTGCGTCTACTCACGTTAAACAAAACTCTTACCAAGCAACTCCAGTCTCCTCTTTCCTTAGTAATCTAATTAGGTAGGTAGATCCCGGGAAATCAGACCCCCAACTTTTGAAACTAAGGTGTTAATATAAAATGTCTAATAAGATAACATGAAAGCAGCTCAATCTCTCTTTGACCATCTACCATTCAGACTCAAAACAGAAATCGTAGAAATACTACAAAGAAGAACCAAACAAATCTGCAATATTCAATACCAAAATGAAACTTTATAAATATTATCATGGAAGAGCTGAGATGTTAACAATAAATGGGAAACAAAGTGCCTTGTTTCACACTGAATCCATGCAAAAAGGTTGAATCCCATTTATGATATTGTATCATGATCCTACATATATTCTTGTTTTCTATAATGTGGGAAAAGAAACCCTATTGTATTGTAGACTATTCATAAAAACCTAATCATTACATTTATTCTTTGTTTTTACTTTGCTCATAGATAATTGCTTAGTTTCAGTATAATTAAATGCTATAAAAGTAGATTATAATTTTAGTTTATTTATATTAAGTAAGTTTTTAATCAGCTGTGCTTTTTGTTCTTGTTCACTTCTAAGATATTACATTCTATTTTACAAAACAATGTATTAGTTAATATGGAACTCTTAGGACAACCTAGCCATTATGATAATATCAAGTTGCAAATAAGAAGTGCCATTTAAATGTGATGCTTTCTTAAATTCCAAGTACTTGCATGTACTTGCCTCATTCGTATGCAGATGCATCTAAAATAGCTGTTAAGTCACTTAGTACTAGATGGATTGTCATTGCGGTAGTATTATGTACATCCCAGAATCAAAACTTAAATAATATATAATACAGCAAGTCCCATTGGAAACAGACATGAGTGGGTGTGTGGCGGTTTGAAACTCTAGAAAAAGGAGGTCTCAAAAGATTCAAACCCTTTCTTATACAGGGTGTGGATCAAACGAAACAGGGCGATAGTTGGGGTTATCAGGGTTATTTTTTTGTAGTACATTTTTTTACAGTTAGGCTCTGAAGTTACAAATAATCTTTTGTGAAAAGATATTGAAAAAAGTGCCAATACTCATAAATCATGGTACATACTGTCATAAGCAAGCACTTTTAGTTATGATACATTTCCTTGAAGCAACCCATTTTACTCTAATTAGTAAAAATGTTGGTAAATGTTGTTGAGTAAAAATGTTGGTATTTTCTTAAAAAACACTCAAGTAGTCATAACTTTTAAGGAGATCAAGATAGGAATCTGCCACAGAAATATTTTTTAATGAAAATAACACCTACTTCTGTATACCAATAACCCCTGTTTCGTTTCATCCACAATTTTTTACCCACCCTGTATTGGTAAATTGTTGTTGATTATCTCATTCACATTTGTGTCAAAACTGATTTCTTTGTATTTAGTCTATACTAATATATTACATATTATATTCTGTTAGAAATCTACTCTGATCTGGTGGCTAAAAAGCTTTAACACTTGGTGGTCCACAATTTATGACTCTTGAAAATTCCTTATAATAGATATGGCAATATTCAGGTCTCCTAACATGGCCTCGGAGCCCCAAAATATGCATTCAAAGTGACGACTATGAGCCACCAATGATGCCCTGGAAGTAGCAAAGTTTTGACCCATCAAAACTAGAAAGACTGATGTCCCAGCCACATGAAGTAGAAGAAAAGACCGCAACCTAGGTCGCGCCTCTGGAACTTCATAGACACATTTTTTTAAAGACTACTACGATTTCTGATCTGTTATTTCATCAAGAATTTCTTACTAAAAGGAAGTTTTAAAATACAAGTGAGACGAATAGTACAAATTACGAACACGAAAAAAAAAAATTGCGACTATGCTGAATGTTGGGAATTACCTAGTCAAGGACAATAAAATATTGTATCAAGAGTTCTTACTGATTTCTGGTGTTCAGTAGGTAGAATTACATCCTGGCATCCATGCTCACTCATAGTGACCTACTTCTGCGCTGCCAGTCGACGCCGTGGAAGTGTTATTGGGCCAAGTAAATTTTGAATACTGTCTTACCAGCATTATGGGTCAGAAGAAGTATTGCCACCCATCTATCTCACACAGAAAGTAGACCTGTGTCCCAGCCGTGGGAGGTATGGGCTTATCATGGTTCTGCTATGTTGAAGAAGAGAAAATCGGCTGGTCTTCAGAAAACGAACGCTCAAAATGGTTCTAGAAATCGTGTTTATTAGGTCGGCAATCGCGCTTCGTGCTACCGTGGCAAAGGACTCCTCTTCATTACAAGGACCCCAGTAACAGCTTCGAAATACACTATCGTAAAATAAGAAGTATTATTAGATTACCCATGTAATAAAACATCGTAATATGAGTTACAGCTACCGACATTTTGGTCCCATAAAACACAAAATTGTATTATCTATGGAGCAAGTGAGTTAGCAGTAATTCTGCAATAAATCTTAATGCTTATGAGTACCTAACAACTTAGAAAATTATGCCACTGCCATTTCTCAAAGATAAAGGTATAGTGAGGAGCCTATCAGTAACTTATCTCCGAGGTTAAGTAATGTGAACCAACTCGGACAAATAGGTCACCATTATGCATATCGTTCTTAATTATGCTGAGCTTCTAATAGATTAAATAGTTCAACAAGCAGACCTAATAGGTACGTTAAAGGAAAACTGAGTAAACAGTTGTTGTTAGTACTTGGTAATTGACAACGTCAATATAGGTACCTAATAAAACTGGCAACAAAAATTGCCAGCAAAATCTGAATCGGTGGTAGGCACAAAGCGGAAGGCTAGCACTAAGGGCGTAGCAGACTTGACATCCTAAATATATCGCTGTACCAATGCTAACCGTAGGTATAATTAAACAGCCACAGTGTCTGTGACTATATTTAGAGAATACATCAGTGCGCAGATGTCGAAGCGTATTCTGACTCACCATGTCATTGATCAAAACTGGACGCAAGGATCGCCAGGTTCAAAGAAAACAGCCAAGCATTTTACTAAAACATTTATAGCGTTTAAATAGGAAAATAGAATAGCAAAATATTTCAGTAAAGATGATACCTACTTATAAAAGATAATTACACTATCTTGAGAACGAATGAAGTAGGTACCTACCCAAAGATAAATGTGAGAATCAAAGAAACAATGGAGTTGTTGTTCTTAATAAAAACTCACTAAGGCCATCTGTTTAATGGAATATCGCGAAAACAATGCGAGAGCAAACAAAGCCTTCGTTAAAGGTTTAGTAAATTAATCCAATATTATTTTTCGTAGACCTTATTAACAAGCTGTCTTGTTTCTAATTAATCATTAATTCTTGGCTTATTTCGTACGTAACCTGTTTAGTATTCATCCCAACACGGAGTGAGTCAGACGACGATACACAGTAGCGGTCACGGTTGTTTTAATCTTTATTATTACTTCATTTTACGAAAAGACCTATTGAATTAAAGACGACCTTGCGGTGTCGAAGTCAACAAACCGGCCAAAATATATCAACTAACGATGTTAAAATTTTATCGTACGATGTTTGGGCTGGGATCTTTCGGTTACATTCATTTTTTGGAGTGGGTTGGTACTTAAAGCGATGAAAGCTATTATAATTCAATCAAGCCAATAAAGACGGCGAAAAGTTCCCTTTGGTATGACCTACATGATATCAACTAATATCAAGATGGAGAGTTGGGCCTGTACTCGCTGAGCCCAATAATCTTAGTATCAAGAAGCATACTAGCCAATTTTGGATGACTGATAATTAATGCTTTGTTGACGTGAGTAAACCAATTCCTTATGCAGATTTATATCGGTACAAGTAAAACCATAGTACCTCAACTATTCATAATACGTAGTGGTTGACAAGTGCTGGTGTGCTGATGACATCACCGGGTGTGTGCTACGCCCTGGCTGTTTGCACAGTTAATTTGATGAGCAAGTAGACTCGATAACATAACCACATGCCAATCCATTTATACAGGAATAAAACTCTACACATAGTACAGTCTACAGTATGTATACTATCCAATATAACTTCAAAAGTAATTGGAACTTCTGCACAACATTTTCTTCAAACTTTAGTAACCTCAATTACGTTTAAAATTTTAATACGTAGAATTAATTCTGAAATCATAAAAGTTTTTATTTACTTTCCAACAGTTGCTAATTGTTACAACAGAGAAATGATTTAAAACTTGGTCATTGTATGTCGTCAATTTTGATTTCATACCAATCGAATCAGACAGCAGGGAGTGCACATTGCTGCATTTTTTTACATGCAATGCAACGCAGATCAAACTGTTATCAATTTGTCAATAAAAGAGAAAGTTCGAAAGATTGCATCTTGTTGTAGAAGAAAGAAAATGTTTTCGAAGTTTCGTTAGAGAGTTAGACATGGGCTAACAGTTTTGAGCTAAATAAGCGAAAGCATGACGCAAAAACTTAGATATGGTAGCCATCGCACATCTTACAAAGAGCTTACAACGTAGTAACTGCTATAAGCAATTACCAGCTAGTGACGATCAGACCTAGTTTTCTCGTCGTAAATGGGTACCGCATAGTATAGAAAACATAGTCATCTGTGGCAAAGAATGACGATGAATAGAGGACATTGCGATGACAACTGTCGACAACACTTGGTTCCGGGGCACTGCGCCGCGAGCTCTACCGTGCCCGGATTCCTCTCACGCTCCAATTGCCACAAACACCACTAATTGTATTGAATTTTGCCATTGCACGGATGTAGAACTGGACTCTTTGTCGGGATATGCGCTTTATGTTAATCGTTGAACTTTGTAGTAGTTTCGAACAACTAAGTTGTTACTGCTGTAGTCATCATTTCTAGCTCTTGTATTTTATTGTATAATATCGGGCTGCTAACCGCAGCTCCTCGCCCGAAGCGCGTATTTTACGTACGGCTCATCCATTTCTTTCCGATTTATTTGGAACGTCTTTTTCTCTGGTAGCCCTTTTCTCAGAATTCACTTCATTTATAGCCATGTTTTCTTTGATCTGCCTTTTAGCTGAATAATCACTAGTAGTTAAATCATTTCTTTGTACGATTAGCCATTCTTTTTTTCTCTATCCTTAACTGTCTCACTCTAGGGTAAAGGCCTTCCCCCAATCCTTCCACGTCTCTCAGTGCAAAAAATATTAGTTCTGCAAGTTGCATTATAAAATAGCCACGTTCTTTATCAAGCTATTGTTCGTCGTCTACATTATAAGACACTTCCTGGGACGCTGACATTGGCTAGTCCACAATTGCCGCAGTGTTTTCTTGCGGTCATTAGCCAGACATGTTGTCTCTCTGTTCTCGTTTAGATTAACAGTTTTAGACACACTTCCTGCATTAACTCAAATCCCAAAATAAACTATCTGCTTTCCATATATTGTTTATTTATTCATGGCTTTCCAAACCGTAGCAATATGAATGATTTAAGAGCAGGCTTTCAAACTTGATTATAATTATACTTGCAGAATCGAGCCCAATTTAAAGCGCAAGCCAGATATTTGTGGATTCACTGCTTTTCTATCCAATATTTGCACGTACGGAGAACCACGTGCTGGGTTAGAAACAGTCTATATGAAACGTATTCGCAACAATCCAAAATATAACACCTTGTTTTATAAACATCTCTTGATTTATGTACATGTTGCAACTAAACACGCGTTTGTTCCCTAATTTCGGTCTTTCGTTGTTAAGCTAGGCTGTGTTGAGTCATAGTGTATATATACTTTCGTAATGTAATAGCTCGTTGGAGCTCAGTAAGCACGTGTCAATTACAAGGTATCAATGTGTTGGAGCGTTTCCTGTGTGCAACTGTGCAGTTCGGCGCAGCGGCTGCGGAGTAGTCGGCTTGCCGTAACTTGAGAACCGTAGCGATCGCACCAGGAAATCGACACTCGTTTGCTCAGTCTTCCTTATGCATATTGTATGTACTTATTGCAAGGATATAATACTCTCATGATGTCCCAAGTTTCCGGCTCAAAATAACCGCCGGCAAATAAGCGTAGAAATAATTGATGAAACAAGCTAAAGGCATTGTACAGCAATCATAAGACCTAGTGAAATCTAGATTAAACATACAAATGGCGTAAAATAATGTCATCACCAGTAGCACTTCGTTAACTAACGCTAACGTTTACACCATTGCCTCTAACCGTGAAGATTTTCTGTGTCCAAATCTGTCGGCCCCCGTTTACGATTACGCAGTAAAGACGAATGGCATGGATATAGACGTCGTTTGTGTAATACCTTTACTAATAGGGATATTCACGAGTTGGTGGGCAGACCGCGACTCCCCCACTGACAGTTTGCGATTGGCGGTCGCGTCATATGAACGTTTATTGTTACGGAAAGTGCCTAAGTATATGTGCGCACAAGCGAGTTAACTTGGTAATAATCTACCGTGCAGTGTTAACATGTTCCCCATGTAAATAAATAACGATTATACCACACTGGAGTTGACTCACTACTGAAAATCGTCAAGTGTAAACAAGACAGTAAAGTGTTAAAAGGATCATTTGTTCAGCATTGTGTTGGTGACGAATGTGATTTTTATTGCAGGTTTTTACCGTGTTTTAACATCCTAAATGAAGACAGTCGAGTTCGTAATACGACGAGGTACGTGATTTTTGCGCGTAATACCGCGAACTAGCATATTTATAGTCCTGTTATTTCCTTATGTTATGATTTATTTTAAGAACCGTAATATATTTGTATTAAATAAATTTATTTATCAGAGTTAATAAGTCTTTTACAATACAATAATCTCGAAAATCGCAACAATACCAGTGACTCAGTTTTTGATATTAAAAGATTACCGTAATTCTTTAATAACAAAGGAAACTGGGGCAGAATCGTTATTTTTATATGAAATGTTGATGCTTTGTATAGGAATACACAATAGGAGTCATCAATAAAGTAGAACCGGCCGTCATCATCGTGTCACGAGGCCAATGTGTTAACGCGTCCACCTTGATTGGGCCTACGTGGGCCGCGGGTCCACCCATGCACATGATATTGTTTGCCATCTCAAATATTTTAATTGACTTCAAATATTGGAGATTCTTTTGTTGATTGTTTTTTTATAAGTCACTCTAAAATGTGATTTTATGAAGTTTAAACAAGTTTGTAATATGTGTGTATGAGCGCATGTTTTTGTGTTTTGTTCCGAATTTTGTAATAGCATTTTTTGATAGTACACAAACAGTTCATGGTTTTGTATTTTTTTTTAAAGCTTATTCTGTTTTTCTACCGAAGACTGTTCTAATCCGAACGGCCGCGGCATTCTCTCAAGTGCCGAATCGCTATAAGTCATCATAGAAGTGAGTGAGTGATAGCGAATCATAGTTTAATTGCATACCTCGTTATTATTAAAGTGTTCTAATTTTATTAGCTATTTGGATTAAAATGCAACGCATTATTAATTAATATTGCTTATTTGTTAAAAAGTGTGCTGATCTGGATTACAAAAACTCATAATCGGCTATAATTAACAAAAAATACTGCTGAGTCACAACTTTCATACAAAAAAAAAGTGAGGAGTGGCTCTACCCTATGGACAACAATAAAAACGGGGTGTCACTCGCCAAAACAGGATTAATGGTCTCCGAACATGGAAATGGCGTCCGGAAGTAGTTATTCACACTGTCGTAGCCACCTTGACTGCAGTAAGGTTTATTTCCGACATTTTATCGCAACATTGTAACGTTTTCGAATAAATAAAATACAGTACCATAGTATTCCCTTCTGAAAATCCATTTTCTCAATAATTTTAAAACGGTTTCAAATTTAATTAATTTCTTATCGTAGCGAAACGTTCATTAACTTCCTCTTATAAATCTTGAGTTTCTAAATGAATCCGAATGTAATTTCACAAAGCGCTACTGGTCTTTATTCATTATCGATGCACCGACAGTTGTTTTTTATGTGACCTTACTCGAGGGAAGGAAACGATTTTTACCGGTTAAAGGCCGAATTTTTTGCGGATTTCGTACTACTGTTGAACTACTCGAAAAACCGCGTATCATCAAGCTTGCTTTCAATTTTGTTACGTCAACAAGTACCAAGACCAAGATAATCTAAATTGGAGCAAGCAGTTTTAATTAAACATCAAATGAATAGACTAGTAGTTTTAAATTTATCGTTGTAACAAAAAGTTCATATGATACCGTTTTCTTTGGTCGACGAAAAAGAACTGGGTGTTATTTAATTCATCACACATTTTTCTTAAAATTATATGCTGCACACTGCACACGCTACAAATAAAACGTAAACAAAGCCCAGCAAACATAAACAGTGATAATTGGAAATGTGTCTGCTGCTGCAGCTGTTGCGTATAACTTCCTAGTTCCTACACTCATTTAAAGGCTAAAAGTCGTTGACCGGCACACTCCACTTTAACCTTAAATTCAGCGATATGACGCAGAATACAATTATGTATGTACAATCGCAAATGTTTATTGTAAACCTAATTAAAGCTCCAAATCGTAACTATCATATCATCATTGTGTCTACAACCACAGAACCCGTTTCAAAAAGATCGAACGATTACCGAATGGAGTACGATTCGATCATAATTTACGGAATCATTTAGTAGTATTATTAGCGTTCGATTCAATGAAATTGTAATCGGCGAAAGTGGCAAGAGGCTAAATGTCAGAGAAACCGTGAAACATCAAAGAAAATTTAATTTTATGCATTCGGTTCGAACGGATGTCTGTCCGAAACTTCGTTCGGAGTTGTTTAATTTTAAGCCTACAGTCTATAGAACTATTGGAAATGAATCTTAATTGAAATGATTAAACAATGTTTTCAACTAACTAGATTTCCTGTAATTTCGAATAGAATTTAGTGGTGGATATATTGTCCAAATTGACTAATACGTCAGCGGACAGCAGGACTGACCGGTTGGTAACTAACAACGTAAATGCTAATATAGCAATTAACTTTAATATAGAGTTATATTTCCTGTTGTCCAAATAAGGTCCGGTTATACAACATGTACTAAAAAGCCAAACAATCAAAACGTGGTCGGGGTGATGAAGTGATGAATGATGTTGTTCTGTAATGGCGGTCGCGTGGTCGCGGTCTCGACGGGATGCGATGAAAGTGAAACGCGCGCGTGGTCCCAGTGGTCGTTCAACTCGGCACGCGCCTGCATCCTCTGACGGCCCATCTCGCTGCTAGTGTTGTTTTGTTGTACTCGTTACGATTTCTGTACTGCTTGCCAAATGCCCCGATGTTGCTTTAACAGCGAGCGCGCCGCAAAGTGGGTGTCGAACGTGGTTCACTTGCAAACGCCTATCGGTTCCAAACAGAATGCAAATATGAGGCTTTTGAGCTTGTCACGTTGTCAAAATTCTTATGTTGATGATGGGTCCTTTGATAGTCGCTTATGCGTCGGTGATTTCACTTTTCCTGGTGTTTTGGGTATTGGATTTTGATTTTTTTTACCGTAACCCGAATTACTAAAGTTTTCTTACGCACAAAATTATGTCCTAGTTAAATCCCTATCCTTCGTTAGACATGGACGAAGAGCTGGGTAACAATTTAATGAACGTTAGGATAACTTTTAGGATTGCATACAAAAGTAATGTAAAGTACAATATATGGTTTTACACGATATGCCTTGCAAAACGTGCAGTATTTTTCTTTCATTATCACGAAATATGTAAATGTACATTACGACAACTCGCAAATCGCAATACATAAGTAATTCGTTTTTGTTGTACAATAGTATCTTTGTTCTACATTAAACTTACGTTTTCTAGTCATGTTTGCCCTCTTTATACAACACTAACATTAGTATGTGTGTGGGACCAGATAATTTCTATACTTTATTTAGCGTATCTGCCCGTACATAAGTAGTTTACGCTTACAGACACCATATACGGATCTGTAACGGATTCCAAAGCGGTGATCTAATAACAACTACACGATAAGTCCTTCTTGCGTTACAGCGCAGCTTTGAATCCTTCGGTCACGTTTCTCCCCAAGTCTCAAGACGTGGAAAAGATTTAAAATATTACAGTGTTTTAAATTACTGCTTGTGTTTGGGTCTTGGAAATTAATAAATTCGTTCTGTTGGCCAGGTATTCGTGCCGGAACAGCTCGTCAAAAAATGAGAACTAAATGATCGCAATCAAAATCAAATACAAAATTTTAACCCGATGTATCGTAAAGGAATTTGTCTAAAATTTCCTGTTAATTTTGAGCCATTGACAAATGACACCACATTAAACTCTTTGAAACTGTATGACTCCAACCACAAACTATATGACTATTTAACACTTTCAATAATAAAAGGAGCATTTATTATAAACATTATAATATTTATAGGTTTTATACCCATTTGTTGTACATTATCCATTGCATGAGGTCAAGTTGGTTGCAATAAAATTTTCCTGTTGATGGACGTTAGGTCGTCTTGTATAAGTCATAACAGTCGGTGAGGATAATTTAAATAAATTAAACTGTGGCTGGTAGCTGGTAGCTGCGACCTTCGTTGTTATGTGTTCAGATGTGTTAATAAGGAGTCATTGTAAATAATTCATTTGTAATTTGTTTAACGTTGTTGAGTTCGTAAGTGTTTGCTGTTTCCGTTCCTCGTTCTGTTCTCTGTTCCAAAATTGAAACGCTTAGTTTAGCACAAACTTTTTGCGCCAGCTAAGTGGCAACTAAAGTATATTTTATACTCCGAAATTCAGAAATGATATTTATTTCTGAATTTTGGCGCACCATCAGATATTTGTCTGAGTCTGTCTTCTAGCCGGTGCTAACTAAGATCGCATGACAAAAACAAATTTGTTTTTGTGTGGAAATATGCAAGTAGCGTACACGGTGCGGGGCGGCGGCGCGTCACGCTTGCATGAGGCAAAAAAGTGCAAATAATCACAACACATTACATTGTACGTATATACGCTCACACTCGAGCTAGGTCAGCTGAGTGAAAATCGATAATATTATTGCAACATCCAAGCGATTGCGAGACTTTTACGTCAAGAGAAATTCCAATCGTTTCTTGACGTAGTTAATTGTATTGAACAACGTATGCACAGTGTATGAATTTTCCATTGCAATCAATGGAAAATTCATACACTGTTCCATTGTTCATACGTGATCACACTGATCGTGATCACTAATCAAGATCAGTGAGATTTAATACATTTTTAACCGACTTCTACAAAATGAGGAGGTTATGCATTCCACAAGCATATTTTTCTTTCATATATCACCGATTTCTCAGTGATTACGGGACCGATTTCAGTGAGTTTTTTTCATTTGGTAGAAGAAGCATAAATTTTATTAATTTTGCTTCGGCACTTTATGAGTATCCTCTATAATACGCATTTCTCAAATATATCAAGTAGATCATAGTAACATTCCTAAGTATTAAGATTTATGTAGAACAAACGTAGTGCAGACTCACTTGCAGGTAATATAATAAGCATCTTGACTCGTAATTGTAGAAGAAAAGTAGCGAGAAATTACTAAGTTTTCTCGTTCTAAAGCCGCTCAAAGTATCTACCTAGTTATTGGCGTCTACGATGTCGAGTCCCGACGCTCCGTCCGGTGCACTAGATTGGTTCCCCTAGTTACTAATTCCGTTCTCAATTAGAGCTGTGAATGCTGCAGCTAGTAGTTTACATTCATTGAGAGAAAACGCTTCGAACTTCCAAAATCTCTTCGAATCTCCACGTAATCGGCTCGGAAGAAGACAATACGTACAGCGTGTTTAAGATTTCCAACGATAAATTGTATTGCAAATTCGCTTACAAAGTTACATCGAATAGTTCGTAAAGACGTTACGCGTTACTGATTATGCTGTCATCTGCATTTCCACCTGTACTGTTACATAAGTTGGCTCATACATGAACAGAAGCTAGTCACGATACGCCACGGTTGGCTGGGGCGCGCCGTCCTCGTTAGTTCCACATCATCGGTGGGAGGACGAGAGTGAATCAGTACCACTCCCTGCCCACGCCTTGTGCCTTCTGCAATTAGCGCTCTACTTGTTGGTACAAACACAGGTTCTACCCACGTAATAGAATTTTTGCCATAGAAGATTGTTATGATTCCGAAAATCCACGGAAATAGGCTAGTGAGCGGTGACTAAGTTCGTATTGTTTCCGTGTGAAAAAAAAACATCGAGGAACACTTACAAATGGGTTTTCCATGTAAGTAATAATTTAACAGTAGGAAAAATAAGATGGAAACAAATGATAAAACATGCCTAAACATTATAATTTATTATAAGGAGCGCCGTAACTAGAAATATTTATGAAATTATGTTTAAATTATACCCAAGTCGTGATCTGCTATGTGGCTTCCACCATGCAAAGACGACTCTAACATTCTCAGACATAGACCATGGAGACTAATTATGATATTCTTGCTAACCAATGAATATCTTCAAATCACACATCTACTTAGTCGAGCGAGTCCCCCTCCGTATCTTCTTATTCGATAGAAAGACATACATTTTGCTATCAATTGTAAACTGGTATCATTCGGTACTATACGACTGAAACAAACCGTTGTTACAGACTGAAAACCAACATAAGTCCAAATTACATGTTTGACCAATAAAACCGAAAGCAGAACATCATATATTTGGTAGGAACTAGTTTCTAATCATTTTCGTAATTTTCTTTTGCATTCCAGTTGTTAATATAATTGACTGAAATGAATAGTCCAATACTTCGTCTGTAATGTCTTTGTACACGACGTAAATCGAAAGTTCCGCAAAACAATTGAATGCACCAGTAAATATTGTTGTACCTATTTAGGTTATGTGACGAATAACAATGTTTATAATTTTGTTACTCAACTCTTGGAGGAAGGAAAATCCCTTGAATTGAGTCATCTGAAAAAATTAAGAAGTTAACGATGTTTTTTGGAACTAAGTGTTTTTCGTCCAATGAAGTCGTCCTAAATGAGTATTCACCATGTCCTGTTCATTGTTTATTAATTTTTATTTTTCTGTACCACTATTGTACATGAAGTTTAAATAAATAAATAAAAAAATAATATTAGTTCGGTCTGTCATGTATCTCTAAATTAAGACTACTAAATATGTGTTGAATACTATATACTAAAGATTCATATTTTTTTGTCCACAGATGATGAGGGGTAATCAGTCGTGGTAGGAGGAGCGCGACATGAATTCTGACGTGCATCGTCACCAGGCGCACCCGCCATTGGCACAGGTAAATATTATTGGTTACCGTGTAGGTACCATTCCACTGCTGGGTAAGGCCTCTTCTAATGAGTTCCAGTTCTTTCGACCAGGACAATCGTGGATGATTGGTTGTTGATTTTGCCCAGCTCATCCCGCGATCTTCTATAAGGTTCGCCGCGTTGCCTATTGTCTGTGTCAGGGGTCCACAAAGAGGAAATTTTGTCAAATTTATTATAAGATAATCATCATCAGTGCTTCGGTGAAGGAAAACATCGTGAGGAAACCAGCATGCCTGAGAGATATTTCTTGACGGCATGTAAAGCCAAGTCAGAGGCCCATATGCGGCATAAAAACTCTGACACCAGGTTACGCACTAACCACACGATAAAGAAGAAGATCATCATCATAATCATTCTCCTGCCCTTATCCCAATTTATTTGGGGTCGGTGGAGCATGTCTTCTTCCATACTCCTCTATTACTGTTTATCTCAGCAGTCACTTCCTTTCTAGCCATATCATCCTTCACACAGTCCATCCATCGTTTCTTAGGTCTTCCTCTACTCTTATAGCCAAATTTACTATAAGATGTAGGTACAATATAAGAGAGGAATAACCATGAACCATTCGGAGAAAGCCGCGGTGTCGTTATTATTTGAAAGCTTGCAGTAGCAATCAAACTTTTCTCTGAAAGTTCCAACATCAGATAGAATCCTAAAAATGATCTCACAGATATAATTGGTTCAGTGTAAAGCACGAAAGGTCTATAAGACACATCAGCCCCCGTAGCATGAACACCGTAGACAAGCATTTCTTTGACGGAAGAATCAACAAAATGACAGATTGTGTCGACACAATGACAGATTTCCTTGCACTATCTGTCATTTTGTCGATTCTTCCGTCAAAGAAATCCTTGTCTACGGTGGTCATGCTAAGGGGGCAGGTCGTTGCCTACATAAAATGTTTATGTACATTTGAATTGCAATCACGGCTGGCTCGAAGCATACGCACTGAAAGGATTTCCTTGTTACATCATCCGTGTCGTAGTTTTCAGTAACATATGCAAGTAAGCTAAAGTTATAGAGCAGCACGTCTGTAGTACATTCTTTATCGATGTATCAGCCACTCTGTACGCAACGTTCGTCCTGGTACTCCCTTTCTTCTCCTAAAATTGTTTGTCCGAAAATCATTATCCATAACACGTATGCTATAAACTTCAGTAACCATAATGTTCAAAACCCCGAAATTTTGTTTAACATAATTATCTTTAGTTCTAATAGTATTCTGTCATAATATCGAGTACTATAATAATTGAATCTCCTAATTTAACATGACCTAAAGTCATATGTCCTAAGTATTGTGTTAAATAATGAGTATTATTCCGAAAGTTCATTTATTTTTTTAGTCTTAAAACATTTGCTAAAAAATAGGTTTTAGGCTGAGCGCAGACTTGAGTCAAGATAGTCTTAAGACAGACTATTGCTTTACAGAAAGTATGAGGCGACGCAAACTTGGAACACTTAAAACTGTCGTGACTCAAGTCTGCGTACAGCCTTAGTGACAGAAACGAATCGCTGTAAATCCGACTCCACGCAGTCTTGTCTGCTCTACCCCTAGAGTGTAATTTAAAATCGCGTAGGCGCGGAGGGGCGAGGCGGCCCGCGAGTTGAGGAGCAGGTGGTTGTAACACTCGCCGCCGCGGCTGAGGCTGGCCGGCTAAGCCGGCCAGCAAGCCGAAGCCGCGGTGGTGAGCGTTAAACCCATCTGCGATGATAAACTCGCGTGGGACCGCCGGAGCCCCGCAGCGCCGGAGCCGTGACAGAAACCATGCCTGCTGCATGTTGCATGCTTGCTTGCATGCTGCGTGCTTGCTTGCATGCTGAATGCTGCGTGCTTGCTTGCATGCTGCATGCTTGCTTGCATGCTGCATGCTTGCTTGCTTACAAAAACCACATGTTTACAATCAACTGCTTTATAAAAAAATATATTTTAAATGGACTCATCCATGTAAAATATATTTATCCCGAAGAATATTATTATTATAAATAAACATTACTTCTGTAATTTGAATTTAGGACTTTTAACTTTTATTGAAAACGGTTTTAAGTGTTTTGTATATTATTGATTGTCATATTTATGACAAAGGGATTTAGAACATATTATATTTAGGGATTTCAATTTTATGGCATGTGACATTATGTGATATTAAGTTCGGGTAAGTTATCATTCGGACAAATGATGATTAGGACAAAAAAAGTTATGGCACTTTAAATTATGGATAAAAAAGTTAGGTGACACAATAGAGAACCGTTCGTCCTCGATCCGTGCCAGGCCACATGCAGCTACTGTTGTGCCCGACTTTCTTTAGTGCCTATACTTGAAATACTTCCCGTGGCAACTAAGTACCTTTGACTGTGAAAATCTAACGAAAAAGCAATTTTGTACTACTGCGGTTACTAGTAAAATCATTTTTGTTACCACCGTTGCGTTTTAATTTCACACATCAAAAGTAGTGTGGAAAATAAAATTCACATGAAAAATATTATTCAGCGTACCTGTATCAACAATTTTGGCCTCTGTCCAAGGCTGTGCGTTTCAATGGATCGTTACTGGGAACATTATCGTTTATCTAAGTGCTTCCAATTCGTTATACTGCTAAACAATTACGGTTTTGTTACAACACTTGTGTCTGTGTACTGTTTATCGTTTACTATATCAATGGCCTCTTAATCCTCGTCCTCATTATTATAGACCTGCTGTAAACTTTGCTTTACTTTTTCAATACATTACTGCAATCATGACTCGTCTTTATGAGAGGTCGATTTGCGGTCGGTCAGCCTCGACTGTCACGATCAAATTCAACAGTAGCGAATTTATTTTCATTCTGGCCACTGTGTAAACTATCAATATTTTACGAGGAATGAGCAAAAGTATTCCGACGTCCAGATTTTACATTTTAATTTTGCAAGGATTTTGCCTGTATTTATCATTGAGACTTTAACCTATTAACATATAAAATAATAATATTGCTATTTCGAAAAGGTTCGTTTGTGTATTAGCAGCTTATGACACAATATTCTAGTTTAGTTTAATACACCCAGTATCTTGAATTGCAGTCTTAATGTTTGTTTAGTATCGATAACTCTCTTGTTTCTGCAATATTATTGAAATCACTGAAATATTTGATACGTTCGTAGGACAGCCTAAAGATAACAAGCCCTACTTTTACTAGTTAAAACTCCAGGTCTTAGTTTTGTATCTCAAAGCAAGTGTGATTTCATTTGAGGCTGCAAGGAAATTGATCTCGTTCATAAGCAACTGGCGGACTTGAACGCAAACCTTTCTACATGATTTAAACTATTTGCTTGAAGGGCTTAACAGTTAGACCTCAATAAGAGTTAAATCATCCCTCGTCTGATGCACGGAACCTTGCCATCAGGCGAAGTTTCAGGCGCACAAGATGATTCGTTCCAAACTTTTTGACCGAAGTTTCAGAGATAGTCTTGTTCAAACAGAGAACCCAAGTAAGAGTGAAATGTTCAGTTATACCTGTTGTTTCAGCACGGAGTGCACGCGGGCCCTCAGGGTGTGGGCCCCTGCGGCTGGTACTCAGCCTCCGCCGCGCCTGCTCCCACCGCCCCGGCCCGGCTCAAGCGCGCTCAGCCCCCACACCAACTACCAGTGCGTATTTATCTTATTGTCCTTCTTTATTGTTGGTATGAAGCACGGCAAAGACTAGAATTTTCAAGCGACCTAGGGTCGGTTTCCACCTAGTGAAAAAATCCTCGCGCACTATTTTGATGGAAACCCATATTGATAAGCGTCTTAAAGGACGACTCCCTAAGCCGATGATGGTTAGCCCAAATGGATATACTTTTTGCACTGGTGACTTATAATCAGAAGTAAGCAGTGCATCTGGGAATTATTTTAATTTTCTCAGATAATAAGTGCCTCGCCTCTTGAAACCTGTAGTTAAATAATATGACATGTCTAAACCTAGATCAACCCCAAAGAGATAAAGGTGGGACATCAATTAAAAGTATAAAACTTTCTTACCAACGAAATAGCAGCTAGATTGTTCGTTTTCACGGTTAGGATTATTAGCACATCTAAAATTTCCCAACGCAATTATAATTGCGAATGTAACAAACTTCTTAAGTATACAATTTTAATTAAGTAATTCCATTCTGATCGTATGTAAGATAAAATTCTATGGTTACATCATTACATCTAAAGTAAATCCATAAAATATTAACTGCACAATACATAGGAATGTAATTTAACAAACATAACTCGAACAGAACAAGACGCGATAATCCTAACAAACGACGGCGTTTAGAAACTTCTTAATAGGCAACATAGTACATTACGTCGATAGGCGAGACTTATTGTATTCGTCATAGAGCATTGAGAACGAGAAGCACAGTGGCATAGTTAATACAACGATGTCACTTAATTTATGTCCCTTTGTGCGACCACATTGATCTATTCACAAGGCTGTACGAGACAAGTTCCCATTGCACGTAGTTGAAACAAAACAATTGTAACATTATCACCGCCGCATGATTCCACTGACATGTGACAAGTTTTTTTAAACTGATTTGTAGGTTATTGTCTCAGTGTCAACCATATTTATGTTGCGTTAAACCACGTTTTACCGGCGACGGAAAGTAGAGTTCATTTCATTCAATCCCTTTGTCATAGCGAGCATTGTATGCGATGGAAATTCTCACGGTTGCTTAGAAAGTAAGACACCGCGCTGGATCAAACGTAAATATTTATTCACTAAAGGTAGATGTGGCGTTAGCGTAAGGCCTGTTATCTAGGATAGGCATTTCCACAATACATGTGGGTTATTTTTACGATAGTCTAAAACTTTGTTTCAGTGTGGAGGTAGTGTGAGCGGTAGTAATGGCCCACACGCGCCTCTCTCGCCCACCGCATTGCAGAATTCCATTCCACATAATGTGAGTGCAATTTATTTATATTATTTTTGCTTCACATACTCGCGAATGGAGCTATTTGGACTACGTGCATGGCATTCTTCAACTTGTATAATGGTCTTCTTCGTTAGTTGCTTTTGTGCTTGCAGTGATTTTTTTACATTTCTAGTTTATAAATACATAAACGGTTTATATTTATGTCTAGAAATAATGCGATAAGTGTCCTAAATACTGCTGCCCTAGTTTCAAAATTGAACTTCACCTAGTTACATTATTTATGGAGGTATGTCAAGCTAAGCTAGTACCCGCATTCCACGTAGGTGCTACGCATGTGCTATGCCATCGTCACTCTACTACGGTGGATTTTCACTTGTATAGGTTTCCGAACTCCTTAAATTGCATCATGTCTGTCCGTCAATTGCCTTCATAATAATGTTTTCGAAATTTAAAATTATTCTTTAATGGTTCATCTTGAATTGTTTTCATACAATGGATAATGGAAAATAAATTCAGTTTCAATTTTGTTTTTAATAGCGATTGTCTAATTCAAATGTATTCATATAATTTTGTGGTCAACAGATCGTAATGTCATCGTCGGTTCGGACGCCAGCGCCACCCGGGCCTGCGCCCGCCGCCATGCACACCTCGCAGACTACGTCTGGTAACTAATCACTTATACTTATTAATGACAAATAACATAACACGACACACTTATTTGGAGCCCTTAGAAGTCCCCTAGATACTGCACTGATTTGAATGATCGCCATATAAATAGGCAATCGCCATAATAGGCGATTGCCCTATCTGTCTTGGCTATATTGGCTTGTATGATACCTAATGTTTTGTTACTCCCAAAACAAACTCCCGGATGTCGGCTAATTTAATGATCAAAGTTTACTCATATAACACTTTCAATCCTACAGTCGAAGTCCAATTAGTGATTCATAAATAAATCCTGCCATATATGTGCCAGTTTGTCATGCACCTTGAGTTTGCCTAGCGATTGCACAAAAGTTACACAAGTAAAGAAAATTCGCCACGTGACGCCACGTCAGTCACCAATAAATCTACCACTGAACAGCTATTAACGGGCATATTAATCTAACTTGCGTAGTAATGTAGTTGATGTGAATTCCGCGTGTGCGTAAATAGACAGTTACGCACGTTCTCTAATGTAATGTATTCAGACATGCAAATCACGATTGGACCTCGTTATTCGCAGTAGTTCTTTAAATTACAATCGCTTCGCGGTCTGGTTGCAAGCGGAGTTGGATTATGTCTATGGATATGTCCCTCCCAGATAATGGTAAAAAGTAGATTGTTAGTAAACAATTGTTTTTGTTAAGACTATCTCAGTGGCAGCCCGTATAGTCTGGTAAATCTGCCTGGTTTATGGCTCGGTCCTGCATAGAACCCAAATACAGCGTGTTAAAGGACCCTTCTCGAAGCCGTCAACCAAGCATTCGGTACATCAAGCTAAGTAACACTGCGCAAAAATTATTGCTGGGAAACGACTTTTTTTTGTGTGAAACATCACGGTAACGCACTCAAAACATTGTGCTGATGGATGCATTGTACAATTTATAGGGATGACGGTGGTATTAAAAGTAAATTTATAACAAATAAAAATTGATTTTAAATAAAAAAACTTACAAATTAAAAAACGAGTCAGTTCTTCCCTCTCCTAAACTGTGAGTTATCAGAAGTGGTTGCCGTGACCCAAAGTATAACCTCTCATCACAAAGAAACCTGTGAACGTCAGAAGATGACGCCACAGGAACACAGGCATTCATGACTTGCTAAAATGACATTGCAGTATTATTTATAATGCTGCGCGAACCTTGGCAGCTGGCCGGGGAAAGGCTAATACAAAGGAGATGAATAAGCAAGTTTTGCTTAACACATTTACTCCGGGAGACACTTTATGTTCGTTTAAGACGTTGAAGATTCTGTAGCAAGAATATGAGGTTTTTCCGACTATGTTGCCAAATATTTGGGTCATTTTCCACTACAGTCTGATTCGGTCCAATTTTGCATAGAGCAACGAATCTATGATTTTATATTATACTAGTTTCTACCAGCGACTTCGCCCACGTGAAAAACACATTCTATGGCACTTGGCACTAGAGTAAGCTTTGAAATAAACTTATACTGTCACTTACGGGATATCTTCCGTGATTGTTTATTATTTTGAACTCCCGATATTCAATCACGGAAGATATCCCGTAAGTGACAGTTTAAGTTTAGTTGTCAACCGTGAAAGCTTAAAACAGAGCTTTGAAATATCTTTTTTAATAGGCTGAAAAGGATCAGTCTGTTTCAGGGATTGCCTGCAACATCCAAATTTACAAACTTTAATTTACCTATTTACACTTTTAGAATAGACAAGAAAGAGACGATACGAAAGGTAAACGCACACTTGTCCGCGCCAAAACATTCTATCATACGTAGCTATAACGTTATCTATTCGCCCGATTCAAATCTTTCGGCTCCTTAGCTTTCTTCGGCTCTGATAATAGTGTGCAGTCACTCGTTCAAAGTTACGGGTTAGGTCATGAATTCACACACATCCGTTCAAAGTACTTCTTTCTTTCTTTTCTTTATCGTGTGGTTAGTGCCTAACCTGGTATCGAAGAGTTTTTATGTCGCCCATGGGCCTCTGACTTGGCTATACATGCCGTTAAGAAATATCTTTCAGGCATGCTGGTTTCCTCACGATGTTTTATAAATACGCACATGAAACCGAAAAATCTGAGATGCGTGCCTTGGATTCGAACTTGGTAGTCCGACGGGCACAAACCACTAGGCTAATCACTGCTATAACTTCTGACATACCAGTATATTAAATAAACTTCTTATGAACAGCTATAAATATTAATAAAACTATTTTTTTCAACAGCTGTGTCCAAAGGGCCTAGTGACGTGTTGGTGAACTCGACATGCGTGAACCCTCCCCCCGCCGGCAACAGGCTCGTCAATATGACTCAGTGGCCGTGAGTATATCTATATGTATAAAATGGTAAACTGACTGACTAACTGGGTGATATATCAACACACAGCCCAAACCGCTGGTCCTAGAGACATGAAACTTGGAGGGTATGTTCTTTGTGAAGAGTAAGTATCCACACCAAGAAAGGATTTTTGGGAATTCCACCCCTAAAGGGGTAAAATAGGGGATGGAAGTTTATATGAAAATCCGTCACTTTTGAAGTTAGGAACTTCAAATTTTGTGTTTAGGCTGACGATTGAAAATTAATTTATACGTGTTACAGCGTTTTTGATAATTCTACCCCCGAAGGGTTAAAAAGGGGTATGAAGGTGAGTAATCGGATATTTTCGACATCCACGCAGGCGAAGCCGCGGGCAAAAGCTAGTTATCTATAATATCTGTGTAATGTACACTCGAGGAATTAAATGGATATGCGATTAGCGATTATTCAGATGTGTCATCTTTTTGGACGGTTTGCCTTCGAAATTATGTCAGAGTAAATCATGCATGATGCTACTAAAAAATTGAGCCAAAGGTGCTTAACCCTTTCATTCCTTGACTGTAGATATGTTGATGTTTTATAGGCGGCTTCTCAGTAACAACTAATTAGACTAAGTGTCTGCTCAGTTATAGGGATACGGTTTTTATCATCGAAAACAGAAGGTAGTCTGTTTTTTTTTCTTGGTTATTGATAAGCATGTATGATACGTCTGTCTAAATGATACGAGTTGAATGGACTTTTAGCCTGGTATACTTAGGAATTGAGACAAACCAAAACTAAATTTTAGATAACCGTGGACATCTACGAGATCAAAGCACTCTTAACAACCTAAAAATCCCCTTTTAATTCTTATCCAAATACCACATTGACAAAATACGCCTTGTTTGTATTTAGAAAACACTAATTTACTAAAACACCTAGCACACTTACGATAAGATCACCGTTATCACTGCTTATCTGACTGATAATAGACGTTTAGTCTTCAGTTACTGAAACAACGAAGTATGGAGTGTGCGTGTGACATAACCCGGTGCTACAACAAGCCGCACAAAGTGTTGTTGTTCATACCTCCGGTCTTTGCGTACGAGGATGTAGAGTAAATATGTTTGTTTTTTTTTTTCATTCAGTTCATGTGGTGTTTTTACCGCCAGTAAGGCATTGTGTGTTGAACGATGAATGAGTATTGTTTGAAGGTTTGTCGTAAATAGGCTTTATTAACTATCCCTTTTCATTCGTCTTTATCGTGTGGTTAGTGCATAACCTGGTGTCTTGAGTTTTTATGCCGCCTATGGGCCTCTGAAAAATGTGACGACACTTGGGGGAGGCCTATGTCCAGCAGTGGATGTCTTTCGGCTGAAATGATGAAGATGATGGGCCTCTGACTTGGCTTTCTATGCCGTCGAGAAATATCTCTAAGGCATGCTGGTTTCCTCACGATGTTTTCCTTCACCGAAGCAAGTGATAATTATATACAATACGCACATGAATCCGAAAAATCAGGCGTGTCTTGCGCTTCTCAGGCTTGGGTTCGAACTTAAGACTTATGACTTGGCAGTCGGACGGTCACACCACTAGGCTAACACTACTTTTTTGTCCCTCCTATCCTTTTCATTAGCCCTCTTTGAAACTTTTGAGGACTATGAAACGTGAAAAAGTATCGAGAGTGTCAACCAAACCGAGAAATAATTGTCATATAAAACCTTAGAATCATTAATAAAGAATCGAAGTATAAAAAACAGATACTGGTCAAGGTCACATTATGGTAATCCTTTGACTGTTCCATGCCAATGATGTACTTGTAAGGCTTATAGGTCATACTTTGGTAAGATTGTGTGAATAAACGATGAAGTTTTAACACTACGACTCTGATTATATGGGTACCAGGGCTAGATAAAAAGTGTATTCAAAATTTACTCCTTCCACTAGATAAATAAACGAGAAATCCTGAGTTAACTGTAAATACGTTTAGCAATACCTGACAAGTTTCTAAGTGGTTTCAGTTTTGACACCAACAAACACAATGCTAATTTAATTAAGGGTTATATCAGATAGGCCATCGAAGTAATTATGATAGAAATCTCTCATAACAATGATAAAAGCAAACATATAATCTGCCCTACGGAATTAGTCTGAAACAATTTGCTTCCTACATCATCATCTGCCTAGTCTTATCTATGTTGGGGTCGACTTCCAGTCTAACCGGATGCAACTGAATACTAGTATTATATCCTCTCCACTTGGCGGCACGGTTGGTGCAGTGGCTGAGCGATCGGCTGCTGCGCTGCGTGTCGCGGGTTCGATCCCCGCACGGAACAAATATTTGTATGATCTACAGGTAGTTGTTCTGGGTCTGGCTGTTTGTGTATGTGAGTTTAAATGTTTGTAAACGCACCTATGATACAGGAGAAATTCCTAGTGTGGGGCAACGCTTTTTTTAAAAAAGGGAAAAGAAGAAATGAAAGACTTCTCCACAAAACAATTCAAAGTCTGTAGATCCAATATCAGTTGTACCGATGTTGTTATTGTTATTGTTATCTTTAATATCTATCACACGTAACGATTACAAGTGACCTAGTCTTTATCAAAAAGCCGTCTTATGTATCAAGAATTATGTTGCAGGTAAAGATTTAAATTCTCTCCACATAGCAGTAACTGAAGCCGATATGATGATAATGGTGGTGATACCATCTAGCCGATTTCGGTCACAGCGACTGCATTCGATGGTTTTCTTGAGTGGTTGTTGAGAGCTTTGGTGTGCTGCTCTTTCAAGTGCTCTCCAGTGACTAACGTATCCAACTTTGGATATAGGCTGTTTCGAAAACGTTGCAACTTAAACAAACATTGCATTCCTCAAAGCATTAAGCAGAGGCTGTTTAAGTCCCATCATCCCATGTAATGTAGGCGAGGCTGTGGCCATTGACTGCACAACCAGACACGAATCTAGTTTGCAGGCCGCTACTGAGAAATTCAACCTTAAAAGTCGGGGTGCCCCCAGTCCCGAGCTCGCTTCGCTCGCTCTTGCATTCTAATTTATAGAGCTTAAGAAAACGATTATTTTAGCAGAACATATTTTCGGAAACTTAGTATTTTTTTCGCAAACTTAGTTTTTTTTCGAAACTTAGTTTTTGGTTTTTTTTTTTTGGAAATTTAGTATTTTATTATTCTTAGAATTATAATTTGAATAAACTCATGTTTGTTTGGTAAATACAACATTTTTTCCGGTTAATTTTGTATACATTTTTGGTAATTCATTTTAACCAAGCTTAGTATTACAGTCAAACAGATCGTGAAAGTTTTTTTTTTCAGAAGCTTTATTATTTCCCCTTTAGAACACCGATTTCATTGTAATATTGTTCCCAGCTGGCACCACGGCGCGATCTCCCGAGAGCGCGCGGAGGCCCTCCTGTCGGGCTCTCCAGATGGTGTGTTCCTAGTTCGAGAGAGTACCAACTTTCCCGGAGACCATACGCTCTGCGTGCGGTATCGAGGACGAGTCGAACATTATCGGTAAGAAATACATTGCTTTATTTCGTTTATAGTTTATTTAATTGTACACAGGCAGACCAACCTAGTGTTAAATAGTAGTATACAACCGTATCTGTTTGTCGAGGTCCCTTCCACCCCGTATAGTTAACTAGCTGTTGCCTGCGACTTCGTTCGCGTAGAAATTTTAATGTGTGTGTCTTTTTATTCTCAGAATATAATCTATCGCTTTGCCAAATTCTATGACGATACGATCAACCGTTTAGTCGTGAAAAGGTAACAAAAAAACAGAGTTACTTTCGCATTTATAATATTAATATGGAAGTATGGATAGTTTGGTGAGAAACAAAAAGCGACCTGACGGAAAGTGGCCGCCTAAGGACATTTTCCCCCTTCACTCCCTTAATTCCTCTAGTAGTTATCAATGCCAGAGGAATTAAGGGAGCTTTACATCCTAGACGAATCTGAAATGTACCTGGAACTCATATTTCTCACACTAAAAACACAGCTACGCTGTTTGGCGGTTCAGTTTACTATACAACACATAATATGCAATTTTTATTGTATATTTCACAATAATAAATATGCCATTCATTTCTTATTCCATGTATTGTAAGTAAACAAAGTAAAGTCTATCTACATAATTAAACAATAAAAGTGCTTGAAACATGTGCAGCCGCGTCATCGGAGAATAATAATATCTACTATGTTAATGGGCTACAAATGGCGTGTTTTCTATACTTAAATACTTCATCACCTTTTGTTTATTCTGCTACTTTATTTATTTTGCAAAAATGTGTTCGAATGTTTGTCTCTATTATAGTTACGTACATATGTACGTTGTAAACGAGTTAAAATATGTGAAAATGGAGAGCAGCGGTGGCCCAGTGGTGGCGGCCCCGACTTACGAGCAGTGAGTCAGGGGTTTGATCCCATGCAGGCGCATTAGTTTGTGTAATTTATTTCATCACCACTGCTCTCAAAAAGGCGAAGGAACAAATCATGAGGAAACCGGCATGTCCTAGAATAAAAAATTCGAAGACATGTACCAACCTGCACTGGACTCGCGTGGTGTATTATAGTCCATTCCCTCTCAGAGTGGAGGCCTGTGTCCCAGCAGTGGGAACATTATAGGCTGATCATGCTTATGCTATGTGAAAATGGTATGTTATTCTTTTCAGAGTAAAATGGGCGACAGCTCCTGACAACCAAAATCAACGTCTAACTATAGACGATGAAGAATTCTTCGATAACATGACGGATTTAATCCATGTAAGTGATTGATTAAGCCTTAGCCCATATTTATCGAAGCTTATCGCTGAAAGTTACCATTTTTACTGCAGAATCCGAAATCTATCGCTGAAAGTTACCATTTTTACTGCGGAATCCGAAATCTCATTTTACTTCTTTCGACGATCCCGTAGACACGAACTGAAGAATGTTGATCATCAAACAATTGTCTTCGAAAATACTCTAAGTCTTCGGACCTCCTCCTCTTTTCTTCTTCCTTTAATTAAGTAGTTAATATACTCGTTAGGCCTTGTTTTAGTTGAGTCATGACACGAATTACTAGTAAGTTCTGCTCTCAGAAGCCCTGACTGTTCCCTATGCCTACCGTTTCTGTTTACCCCGCAGCACTACTTACAAGACGCGGACGGCCTGTGCACGAAGCTAGTGCGATGTTTGCCGAAGGCGTCGCCGAACGGTGCCAACAACAACGGAGTACTGCAGCCGCCCTATCCACCTCACCCACAGGTAAAATACGCTGAACATAATCTTACTTGATAAAAATCGTAAATTAATTCACTGACAGATAACGCACAGCAAAACAACTGGGTCAAGAAGCATGAGAGATATGGATATGTTTTTAAACTATCATGGTCACAAACAAACAAAACAACAAAAACAAACAAACACAAAAAAAAACAAAAACACAAAAAACAAAACAAACAAACACAAAAAAAAACAAAACACACAAAAAAACAAAACACAAAACATGGTAAATATCCCGTTTCTAGTGTTAATGATCATGAAAAAATGAAAAAATATCGGTACAAAAGTCATTAAAAAAAATCCCTGAAAGAGTTAAATACGGAACAAAAGTTTGTATTAAAGTTCATCATCATTACCGACAAGCTATGCACCGCGACCTTTTCCGCGCGTAAAATTATTATTATAAAAATATTACATCCCTATTTGAATCGGATTTTGTTATAATTTCAACGGTTTTTTTTTTTTGCACGTAACTGTAATCCTTTTTCTAAAATAAAAGTACTGCCAACGTGCAACTATCTACCAGTACAAGTCTCGCCAAAATCTGTCCAGCCGTTACGGAGATTGGCCGGAGCAAACAGACAGACAGACAGACAAATATTTAAAAAATATTTTTTTGTTATAAGTACCGTATATACTTTCATATATATAACGGTAAAAAGCTGTTATTTTGTAATTACAAATAGACACCTAAATTTTATTCATCTGTATATATGGGCAAACCCATCGGGCATGGAACCTTCGCTCAAAAACGAAGTCTCTCAAACTATACTCCTTCAAGCGAGTCAGATATCTGAAGCGCCTCCACCAAAACTGAATGATTTCACTTTTAGCAATTATCGTTTGAAACGATGCGCAAGATCATCACTTTCGCTAATATATTACATCAAGGCCTAATGACGCCTAGGTCGTTAATTCTAGTAACTTTCTAGCTCTACTAATTTTTCGTGGATTGGGTTGCTTTACAGCAGTCTAGCAAAAGTAAACAGTAAAGAATTCTAGTCTCAGTGGCTTCCGACGCAGCACCGTTGATTTTTAACTACGACGGTGATCTAGAAGTGTCATTGATTTGTTATTTTTGTGGTGATGATTCATTACTATGAAGGAATTAGAACGATAGTGTGCATTAAGAGAGAAAGAAGAAATAGGAAGATGGCGGTGAAGAATTGAAATTATATAAAGAATTGTTTACATTTCTGGCGTTTAATTTCCCACAGGATTATTGAATTTATAATCTAATTAGCTGTAACATTGTTGTCATTAGCAACCGCCGCCCTACCCGCCGACGCCGAGCGTGTCGAGCGCGCTGAGCTCGGGGCACTTCCAGCACACCTACTCCACGCAGCTGGCGTCGTCCGACCAGACGGACTCCGCGTTACAGCCGCAGAACTTCGTAGATGCACGTAAGTATAAAATAAGTATAAGAAATGGGGTGTAACATTGCTCATCCTATATTGAAAAGGAGGGATCCTCCAACCATTCGGGTTCACGGTGGATATTATCAGCAAGGTTTTAAGTCCTAAGGTCTCTCAGACAGCAAGAACACGACGAAAAGCACGTTTTTTAGCACTAAAATAATAATAACACTTGCCAATACAGCAATTAGCCACAGGCGATATGGCCCTATCTTCTGCTTAGAAACAGCAATGATATAATCAAGATTATATTTTTCAGACCTAAGGAATTTAATAAACCTGTTGTGGTCGTAAATTAATAGGTACATTAAAAAATTCACACAAATACGCAACAAAAGAGCGATTGCGTTCAAGCATGAACTTTTAATATGTGGTTTGTGTGGCAATGCAAGCCGGTCTAGACACGGTTAATACCTCAATTATTAATGAATAATTACCAATTAATTCACTTTTCAGGCTGGAAAATAGACGAGCGTGACCTAGAGATTCGTGAAAATATAGGCAAGGGAGAGTTCGGGGACGTGATGCTGGGAATACTGAACGGGTCACAGAAAGTCGCGGTCAAGATCTTGAAGGATCGGGAAGCTGCTAGCAAGTTCCGCGCGGAAGCAAGCGTTATGGCGTAAGAAATACCTTATTATAATATAAATATTGTTAAAGTTTTTGTTATATAATCCGTCGTACATTATGAATACAAAAAAAACTGTCTGTCTGTTACCTTTCCACGCATAAACTAATGAACCGATGGTCATGCAATTTGACAGATTGGTAGCCATAGAACGTGGAGAAAGACATAGGTCACTTTTCTTGCTATATCGCAGACGAAGTCGCAGGCGATAGGTAGGTAGACATTAACGACGGAAGGAGTTTGGATGAAACTGGGACGGCGCCCGATACACCATAGTTTGTTTTTTTTTTTTACTTTGCCCAACTCTAGGGATTTCTTCTGTATCGTGGTTGCGTTCACAAACATTTTAACTCACATACACAAACGGCCAGACCGGGAACAACTAAGAGATCATACAAGTATTTGTTCCGTGCGGGGATCAGACCAATCGCTCAGCCATTGCGCCAACCGTGCCGCTAAGTAACGCCGGTTAACACAAATAGGATACTGTATGCCCAATGCCCAGGATCATGGGTAGTTCCTCTAGGATGTGATTAAAACTGCATGCTACAGTTTGTTATCAATAATAATAATAATGAACTAAGGAAAACAATAATAATAAAATATCTTTAATATCTTTTTAAGCAAATCAAGTATCTTGACTTGGCTCACGAGGTTGTCGAAATGTGGGATGTGGAGTCAGCGATCATTGTGCCGATAGTTGTATCAGCCCATGGCTTAATTGCCAAGAGCCTCGACCAATATCTGAGGAGGCTCTCGTTAGGCAGCTGGATCAAGGGCTTGATTCAGAAAGCGGTACTTCTGGACACGGCTCGTATTGTTAGGAGGTTTCTCTCTCTGGAGCCCTGACCGCCGGTAGCTTGGACCCTATTCCCGATACCGGTGGGCTACAATTTTTTTATATTTTTAAATGTTTTTTTTATATTGTTTTTTAAGGAATATTTAAAAATGTAATTTATTTGTAATGAAATTAATAAAGGAAAAATATCTTTCAATTGTTTTATGTTTGTCAACGAACGTGACTAATTAAAATTAAACTTATCTGCCCACGGAAGGTCGTCGAGTTAATTAAAAACGTGTATTAGTCATCATAACGTACTTGTAATGATAACGTGTTTTATGGTGTAGGCCGGGTTTTTAGTAAAAAAAGTGTCTTATACTATTTAAGAAATGGCTTGATTAATGTAATACTTA
Organism: Noctua comes; assembly: GCA_963082995.1. Taxonomy (NCBI): domain Eukaryota; kingdom Metazoa; phylum Arthropoda; class Insecta; order Lepidoptera; family Noctuidae; genus Noctua; species Noctua comes. The sequence continues at coordinate 7,466,785 of OY720280.1, read as the reverse complement.
TATGAGCTGGCATTTTTTGGTATAGAATGACGTTCCAAGCCAGAAACCTGGAAGCCAGTTTTCACAGAAAACTGTTATATAAAACAAGACTGAATTGTTACGGTCAATTCTGACAGACCAGTAAAACCCTCGTGCAATTTACGGGCTGCATTGAAAATAGGACCATATTAACATTGTTTAAAGTAGAAAATTGTTTGAATATCGATGCGGACGTCAAGCGTCGCCTCGCTCATGCTCGCGACTCGATCGCGCGCCATTAAACAATGGTAATACGGTTCCATTTTCAATGCAGCCAGTAACTTGCTCGCACATTTTTCCGTTCGGTCTGAACTGACCCTTAGAGGTGCTACACAAGTGTCTGGGTCAACATGATTCAGCTCAACAGGGCGGCAAAATCGAATATAATCTACATATGCGTTTGGGAAAAAATGCCGCCCGGCTTAGCTCTAATTGTTCCAAGCCGACCTGCACATGATTTCGTGAAGATAAATGCCGGACGAAGTTTGCCGCCCGGTACGACCCGAATTAAAGCCGAATTTGAGAAGTACTAATTGCTTGGGGTTGGCTTAGTGTTCAACAAGTACTCCCAAATCCAATTTGCTGAACCGAACAATTGTGTAAGCCCCCGTTAGATTTAATACGAATGACATTAATCGTAAACAACACCGTTGTCCACAGCTCACTAACGCACGACAACCTGGTCCGCCTGCTGGGGCTGGTGTTCACATCGAGCGGCAGCACGTGCATCGTGACGGAGCACTGTGCGCAGGGCTCGCTGCTGGACTACCTGCGCTCCCGCGGACGGCACTACGTCACACAACTCAATCAGATCAACTTCGCATAGTAAGTGCTCACGTACCGATTGTGTTTAGCAGGTTATACAGGGTGTAAGTGACAGCTCTCCACAAACTGACGGTGCATTCAGCTCCTTATTTAGAATCATATTCCACCGGATTTTATTTTCATTTGAATTTTTGTTTTCAGTTACTATTCCTTTATTTCAATGTAAAATTACATTATCTGTACGCAGCGCTCCATTAGAGTAAATAATATGGCTAAATAAAAAAAATCTAACAATGGATGTTGAAATACATACTTCATCGCTAGCTACAGAATTCATCGAACTAGTCGTCGCGCTTGCCGTTCGCTACGTGCGTTTTGCCACGGTAATAAATTATTGGATTCCCATAATATGCCTGAAAAAATTTCATGTACCGGTCATCTTAGTTTGATATACTGAATTCACTCCATCAGTTTGTGGAGGGCTGACCCTTACACCCTGTATGTGTTCCAGGGGGTGTGCGCGAATGTTATTGTGTCTCCCGGATCCCCGACTCATAGTAGTAGTAGGAACAGTGGGGTTTTAGTCGGTTAGAGTCCGACATAACCCTCTGTTCGCCCTAGACTGAGGGTAAACAAAAAAAGTTATATGCGTAGTTTGACTAACCCCGCATGTGTACCTGTGTTAGCGCATTTATATGACTGCATTTTCACAATAACGAGCAAAGCAGAGTGGTTTTTTACAACGTCACATTTAATTAGCTAGAGAAACTCCTCAGATGTAAGGTATTGATATCTAAACTCAAATAAAAAAAATAGGATTTGATGATTTTTGGGGTCAATGTCGTCAAGATGTCTATTAGCTTAAATATTCTTTAACTAAAATCGGTGTTTTCGCTGAAAATGAATCTATTTACAGGCACTTTCGAAGGCAAGAAGTCGTTTAGATAGTAAAACGTTAAAGCTAATTTCAAATAAATAAGTAAAATTTGTTATTACAGCGACGCGTGTTGCGGCATGGAGTACCTGGAGGGCAAGCGGGTGGTACACCGCGACCTGGCGGCGCGCAACGTGCTGATCTCGGGCGAGGGCACCGCCAAGGTGGCGGACTTCGGCCTCGCACGGAACGACACCGTCATGGACGACCCCGCCGAGGCCGCGCGCCTGCAGGCCAAGCTGCCCATCAAGTGGACCGCTCCCGAGGCGCTCAAGTACAACGTAAGTCTTCATCATCATCATCATCTGCCTGACGAGACGTTCCCGCTTCGTCTCCTTACCCCATTATGCGATAGTTTATGGACTCGATACTAAGCCGCCGACATGATCTCTTCAGCACGTCACCTGCACGCCTGCGAAAGTCGCCGTCTTTGCCCGGCTCTGGTTAGAAGACTCCATAAAACCACATGTTTGTGAATGAATTTTTATTTGTCCTAAGTTTTTTTTTTGTTTATTATTAGTTTAAGTGAATTAATGTCGAATGTTTTTTTTTTTTCCAGAAATTCTCTAACAAGTCTGACATGTGGAGTTTTGGGATCCTTCTCTGGGAGATTTATTCATTTGGGAGAGTTCCGTACCCTCGAATTGTAAGTACTGTTCTTTCGATTAGTATTATCCTCAATTCATCTACTACCTATCTATCTTCTACAGCGTCGTAGATCGAAAGACATGTATAAAATAAATTTTGGTTCACGTCGCGGTCATCACTTTTGGGATACGCAGGGTATGAAAATGAGACTCGTGGTGAGGTTGAATATGGTATGTCTTTACTTCCAAAAGACTGTTTGTTTTATACAAAATTTGGTGTAATTATTAATAAATAGTGGGTATATATAAAAAGTTAGTTACAACATAATATTGTCAATATACCCTATCGCGACCAGTATGTAGCCTGGTATGTGGCTATATACTATACTGGTCGGATAGGGTTTGAGTAAAATTGACACGAAAAGAAGAAAAAGCTAAGCAGAAAGTGCCACATGGACGCTGTCGGAGCATTACTTCGTCGTAACTCTATGATTTCAACGCACTGAGTGCTACACGAGCAAGGCAACACATGAGCGGTGTCGCAATGCAATGCAGCATTAAAATAGTTAACGATATTTAAAACAACGTTGTGTTGCCGCAGGCCGTTTTAATGCGGCGTGTGGCTTGCCGTTCTGATTGGTATCGTGTGGCATCTCTGTAAGTCGTTTCGCTTCCCCCCAGCCGCTAGCGGAGGTGGTGCGGCACGTGGAGCGCGGGTACCGCATGGAGGCGCCGGAGGGCTGCCCGGCGGGACCCTATGACGTCATGCGCGCGGCGTGGCACGCGGACCCGGCGGCGCGGCCCACGTTCGCGGGCACGCGGCACCGCCTGGCCACCATCCGCGACGCCGCACGCAGCGCGCCGCAGCCGCACGCGCCGCTACCGCACCCGCACCCGCACCAGGTACGCACATCTTTACTACACTCCTTTTGCAGATGTTTTACATCTCACAACAATAACCTAATCGTATAAGAATAAGGTTCACTTTTATTTTGACAGACGTCTTTTCACTAACAGGAATCCAATGCGACGAGAATTAGATCACTGTGATTTTTACAATAATGCTATTTCCGAGGATAATAACTGTGACAATACGTACACACATTATGTCCACCACGTCCGCTCTATACAACGTTTTTCAACCTGACTGAATACTAACTGTATAGTAGCTGTAGACAACCTTTCCGATCATGACGACAACAGGCCCAAAAAAGGCTTAAAAAAATCCTGTTGAATGTTTAAGAATCTTTGAAGTTCACTCAGCAGATGTCTAGGGCTCGCCCATGTAATAGATTACATGAGACTTAAACATAACTGGCAAAATGTGGGTGTACTATTATAATAGGTACACCTCTGCTATGTTGTATATGTTTCTTTTATGATGTGGGGATATAATAGATGAACTGGCCATACTACTGCAAATTATAACGAACATTTTACTAAGTAGCATCAAGCAGAAGAAGCAGAAGGTTCAATTTTGGAGGTTGTTTTGGTTATTCATAAGCAAAACGATCTCCAAAAGTGAACTTTCATATTATGAGAATACTTATTTATCTTCAACAATTTATCTCAATTAACGTGACGTCATCCGCTTTCAATTCTAACACGAAACATTTGTTTACAGTGAAGGTCATCGAGTGATGTATCGTGGGACTTCGTGAATTAGTGTAAATTGTACACATGGGATAGGCAAAGTGCTGTGAAGGTGGCGAGATGTATTTTATACATTAATTAATACATACTGTAAGTACTAAATTATTTTAATATGTTTGAAGACACTCCCTCGCTAAGTATATTTGTAATGTAGATTAGATAATGTGTAATTTTGATGTGTTGTACAAGAATGTGTGTCAGATGTTAGGTGTTGGAGGAACTTTTAGTGGAATCACTGTCATATCACACAATAAAGTTCAAGAAATAACAGTTAACTATTAAAATATGTCAATATTTACTCCAGTTGTACTGTGTTAGTCGGAAAGTTCTACTGAGCCGAAAGAGTAGTAAATAACTAAATTGTTTTATTCTCATACATAATTTATTATTAATTATTTTGCACGCCTATTTTGTGGAATTTGCAAGTTGAAAGGTAAGCACATAGCGCATTTGAAATATTTGAACAGCAATTTTTTGTTTGTCTTTTGGGATTTTTGTAAACCAAACAACCATAAGTTTTTGAAGAACCCTTTCGGCTTAGAAACCCGTATTCAACTAACATTGTATAATATTAGCTTTAAGCATAATATGAACACAACTACAAAGCACAAGTATTTACATAAAACAATTCCACTAAAAGATCTTTTTAAGATAAATCTTTATTGAAGGCCCAAGCTTCAATGTATGCTAACATTTTCTCGTAAAGATTCCACCCAATAAGAGGTCCCGAAGGTTATGTCGGTACTATGGTACTGTCTAGTCAAAATATTGTTTGTATCATATTATAGTATTTGCACTTTAATTAATCAAAGGGGACTGATTGCAAAAAAATCATGAAATAATACATACACTACCGGTTGTAAACATATTTTATAGAAATCGCTCAAATAAAAATAAAATTCTTCTACAAAACGCTACGAGTAAGCAACAACAAGTATTACAATTAGACGTACTTGTGTGTTAGTTTATTTCCTAGGAAATAAGTAAGAGTGGAATGAATGCAATGAGCATTCCATCCACTCACATTCATGGAGTATTATGTGTAAATTCAGTGTTGTGTCAAAAATTAATAGCAGCTGTTCGAGTGAGTTATTAATTCGTTACGACGACGTTAGCATCAAAGTCTGATATAGTATAATGATCTAAAACAATCAGTGCATTTTGTTAATGTTTTAAAAGTTCAATTGGTGTACACTTTGTGTTATAGACTAAGATATGTTTAGCCATAGTAAGGAGAAGTTGTATAAACCAACTACCAGGTTGTGTGCTATCGTAAAGCTAAGATTACTTCTCGACGGGTACGCGTAAACTAAACATAAGTCAGTCTCAGAAATTAATATTTGAATTCCCACGAATTTACATCCAAAAAAAAACGTATTCGGTGTTTTTGGCTAAGTACCGAGAAACTTTTCCTATACAATTAAATTATACACAAAAGAAACGATTGCGTCTATAGAGTTTTATTTAATTTACGGTAGTTGTAAATAATTTGTGTGAAACATGACAAATAGTCTGATATAAGCCATGAATCTCAAGTAAATGCAAGTTTTCTATGTTATTGTTGTAAACTTGTAAAATTCTTGCGTAAAATTGCTTAACTACGTGTTCCAAAATGATCTATATGATAAAATTAAATAAATGTACATGCATCATTTACGTTAGAGAATTGCAAATATATTATTATTTTTCTGTATTACAACAAACTTAGAAAGTAAGATTGAGCATTTTATGAAAATGAGACTTTAAATTTCAACTACCACATTTATTAAGTCCTTTGTTTAATCTTATGCAATACTAGTTTATAAGTGTTAAATTGTTTTTACCATATATTTATGTTCTATCAGAAATTTTGTGAGAATTAAGTATGTAATGAAGCGATTCAGATGCAAGACATTTGATTTCTGCCAAAGCATAGGAACTTGAATTTTTTTGCTGTTTCCATTAAAGTCTTCCTTTTACTAAAAATGTATTCATTTCTTATGGAGACAACATATTTAATTAATTGTACAACTGTTTACTAGTCTTTAAAGAATAGTAAGGACTGAATTGTTTGCAGTTGTATTTTTATCTGTAATTTATGAAAAAAAGAACTAAGGTATTAAAATCTCAATTGTTTTTGTTTATTACTTGTACTATTATTTTCCACAATGTAAATAGTTATTTTTAACTTTAAGGAATAAATTGTATTATAACAAAGTATAAATACCTAAACAGATGTTGTTTTCTTTCATTCACCCTTAACTCCATCACAAATGGCTGCCGTCTAGCATGTGATTTGAAGACTTTCTTTCCAACGTTTTCTCATTTGTAGGATTGGTCGACGGTACCCTCATTTCTTCATCGTTAAGTTCACAATACGGACACAGATTGTTTGATTTTGTACTTGAGGCTTTTCTTACAAGATCCTTACGAGAATATTTTGACTTCAACGCTGATGTACCACAATTAATGGAACATGTACTACATGTACTTGTGAACGGTTAACACCATTCGTCGACCTACAGGAATGAAGAAGTTAACGTCATCTGTATAAAGGTGCGCCTACACATCACCAGCATACAGAGCATACTGACTTTACTTTGCGTTTGCGTCTTACATTTACGTTCACAATGGACATCGGCATTATATGGACGAAGACAAAGAAATGCCGACGATGCTATGCCCATGATGATGTGGAAGCGGTCCTTTACCAGTAACACTGCTGGCCGAGTGACAACCACAGTCGCAATTTGGTTTCAACCGTTTATATTTTTTGTCATTCACCCTTCTGTTAGGTTTTTTACTCGCATCGTCACAAGAACACTCGGTATTCATTGAATCGCCGCTGTAACTCTTGGCGATCCACTTAGGCATCAGTAGGGCCTTGTGCATAGGTTTAGCATCGGCATTGTCTTCTGATCTTTTGTCAGGTTTTTTAGTGATATCGTCGCAAGAACACTCGACAGACGTCGTCTGGCCGCTTTGACTCTTGGCGGTCCACTTAGGCATCAGTAGAGCCTTGTGCATGAGTTTAGCTTCCGTATTATCTTCAGATCTATTGTTAGGTTTTTTAGTGATATCGTCGCAACACCACTCGACAGACGTCGACTGGCCGCTTTGACTCTTGGCGGTCCACGTAGGCATCAGTAGAGCCTTGTGCATGGGTCCAGCTTTCGTATTATCTTCAGATCTATTGTTAGGTTTTTTACTGAGATCGTCACAAGAACACTCGACGGACATAGGATCGCTAAAACACTTGGCGGTCCGCTTTGATTTCAGTGGGGCTTTGTTAATGGGTTTATCTTCTGATCTATTGCTGGTTTTTTTACTAACATCGTGACAGGAACACTCGGACGATGAATCATCGCTGTAACTCTTAGCGCTCCACTTTGACTTCAGTTGAGCTTTGTTCATAGGTTGTGTTTGTGTTTCGCGACCGCCAGCAGGAGTGCATTCGCAACCTTCATCTGCATAAGTCGTTATTGATTTGTCTACAGAAGCAATGTTGGCCTTCGAGTCACAAGCCCACATTATATTCTTTTTTTTATCCTTTCCTCTTTTATTACTTTGTTTACAGCAGCAACTGTCATCTGTAGACATGTTGTTATTCTTGGGAGTCGACTTAGGGTCCACTAAGCACTCTAAACTCATGGGCGCAGGCGCTGCCGGGACACTACAGTGGCATGGTTTGGTGCAAACTAGTTCATAATAACACACTGTAGTATTTGCGGCGGGCCCTGTGTCTATCTGAACAATTTTATCTTTGCATGGTAGCGTATACGCGAAGTCGCGTTGTCGCAAGCTTGGATAGAAGTAGACCAAGTCTGTTGTCGAAGACCAGGCGTCATTATGAAACTGTAAATAAAATATTATTGCAATGACATTTTAGTACAAAAACACAGGTTATTTTACTTGATGTTACGATTACTCAACATAAAAAATATACCTTTACTTGGTAGCCAAAATCAAAATTGTTCAAATTATGACTAAAGTCCGCATTACACAGTCTTGGAAATTCGTTTCGCTGGCTTGGAGGTATACTCACATTTTGAGGGAATCTAGATGAGGAAAAATATGTTTTATGATAAACAATCGGGGGAAGCGCCGGTAGCCCGTGAAATTCAAATTTTCTTGGGTTTTTTGCAATTTGCAGTTCTCGAATCATATTTTCATCAACAAACAACCTGCTAATTGCAAAAACCGCAAAAAAAATTGAATTTCGCGGGCTACCCGGGCGTTCCCACCTCGACAAAATAAGTTGAATGATTAAAAATATAGCAGATACTAACGGAAGAATACTTCTTATGAACCAACTTCCTCCATTATTGCATTGTGGTGGGATGCTATGATTATTATTTGCAAACATAGGATTAGGTGTGGCATTGGCCGACATCCACTTGAGCGTCGGCATGAAAAAGAATTGCACAGATCCATCTGGTAACGTTATCGAGGTAACTTGTCCTTCGCCCACTATTTCTGGATACATGCTTTGGTTAGACTGTAATGCTAAAAAAGTAATTTTATTATCAAGAGAAAAAAATGCTGACCGTCACTGGAAAGGAGAATGTCAGTTTTACAAGGGGTGCTGGTCCAAGTGTGTTGCAGATTGCAGATATGAATTGTACCTAAAACCACAGGTCTCAACCAGTCAGTACAACATTTTTTGTTACTTAAAAAAAGGTAAAAGGTCTCATGATAGAGTTGCATTTGAAAGAATTACAGGGAATTTACCTCAACTGCAAGATTTTCCGCTATTGTTGCAAGACGATTTAATAATATTTATTGTTGCAAGACGATTTAATAATATTCGCACTACGCACTTATCAATTGCAATTGGCAAGGAGGTACTACAGACAGCAAGCATGTTCGGCATGGAATTTATGCAATTGAAGTCTATCGCGATACTGACCAACTGGACGGCATATCTGATTACCATTATCGAAACCAATGTATGGTTGTTGCGAATCAAAATAAACAGCAGGCATACATCTTCCAAAGTGCATTAGGTACTGCTACCTATATATTGATTAACGAAACTGAGCAAGCATTAAAATTAAATCGTATTAAACATTATTACTGCACATAGGACACAAGGACACGCACACTGGGCTGCTTCGCCCTTATAATGTGTGTAATACGGTTTCTAGGGTGAGCCAAGCACGAGGATAACAAAAGAAAAAAGAAGTTTTTAGATTAGATACGATTAAGAATAGTAGCTATAATCAGTTTTATCAGTTGGTAACAAAAATAAAAATTTTTTTTTTTTCCTCTTTCCCTTTCACCCTTTTTACTGTTTTTAAAACTGTGCAAAAATCTCAATTCCTCTGGGATATTTTTTTTTTGCTGCCATAATAAATAATGTTGTACTCGGTAACACCTGTCATTTAAGGTACAATGTACATCTGCACCACACTTGGACCGAAGTTGACAATCTCCTTTGTCTTGTATAGTCCACAATCACAATCCTCACACGCAAAAACAACTAGACAAGATTCTACAATTTATAGTGACAGCCTTACAAACCCAGAGTCGAACCCGCGACCCTAAGAGCAAGTGTTCATTGCGGTAAAAGCTCTACAGGTGACTGCAAGACAGGTATAGGTAGTAGCATTGCCTCTACAACTTATGACACTTAAGTGTAGGTTACTGGTGCGTCCCACGCATCTTGGTTAGTCAGGCCCGCTGCCGTTGCTGATAGGCCAATAAGGCAATAACTAAATCTTACTAACGTGTATTGTAAGAACTACGAGGTCCATCGGTAAAAGGATTTCCACAGAAAGCCTGGTTGTACTGCATGATTGCGGTCCAATGTAATCCTTTTTATTTCTTCAAATCATATCTATGCTGTAGGAGTTCTGCAGTGGTTTTAATGAATGTTTATATGTTTCAATGCTATAATGTACATTTGTTGAGGAAATATAGTCTTGTCGACATTTTGCCCGACTTTTTGTGAATGACATTATTCTGTTTTAGACAGCTCAATCATAGATTTAGGTAGCAATATCGATGAAAGGAGATGAGTCTTTATAAATTTTATTTCAATTATTCATAACTATGATTTCAGTTTAATCTGGCCTACATAAATCATACCTAATGCTAGCTAAGAAATAAGTTGTAACTTGGGATTCCTAGCCTTCTTCTTGTTGGCTTTAGCCGTTATAAATGCAAACTGCTATCACTTTCATCTTTAGGTATCTATCTCAATTCCAAGGTAACCAGTAGGTATGCATAGAAGTGCTTTCCCCCTTTATAGAAGCATAGCTCCCAATGTTTTAATAAGGGTTAAACTAATCAGTAAGGGTGTTACCACACCAATGCGATGCGATCGAACGTGTAGAATGGATTATTCGACGTCGAATGAGTTTGTCTCTCGACTAATCCATTCTACCATCGATTGATTGGTGTGGTAACACCCTTACGCTACTTTGCCAGGTATTAACTAAAGAACAGCTACGTAATTCCACATTTATATATTTCGTAATGTGTGTAACAATAGCAATTCCTTTTTGCAAAGAAGATAACTTGGTACGCTTTATAAGCTCGGTTAATATTTTAATTCAAAAATTAGAAATACACGTTTTAAATTGAATACTACACAGTAGTATTAACTTAGATTATAAAAAATCTACACTTAAAATTACAAATTTATTGTATTGTTTAGGTATATCAAATTAACTGAACACTGCATTTCTAATGTGGAAGTTCACAATGTACTCAGAGTTAGTTCGCTGCACACTGATTGCAAAGGGGTCAGTAGGATGGAACGTGAATGCGACGAGCCTCCGCGCGCTCGCTGGCACTGATTGTCCTAGCACTCCTGCGTAAATCTTGAATTTGAGTAAGCCTGAGTCACGAGCATAGAATCTGAAAAAAAAAAAATCGTTAACATCGAAATCCGACAGATTTAAGATTTACTTAAATCATTTACTTAGATTAACAATAAGTTCAGTTACCTTATAGGGTATTCACCATAGGCTTTAGGTCTCTCCATAACAGAAACCCATTTGTCATCATAACTGAATAGTCCTAAATCTAAATATGGCGATCCACTGTACGACTGCGCGCTAATCGGCAACTGTGCTAGAATTCTTTTTGTAGCTTCTGTTCGACCACCGTAAATGGCTCTCACGATAGTTTGTTTGAATCTTTGTTGCGTCAGCCTCGCGTACAAATTGTTTGATGGCGAACATGTGAATTGGGAATCAGCACATAATCTCGCATTCCTAAAGCAATCGCAATAGTTCTCGAATAGTTGCAATAATCCTTCTGACGTGTTCTCATATACTTCTAGTATTTTGCTCTCGCTTATATTGTAAATAACAAAAAACGAGGACTGGCTGTTGGGTTCTGCCACACGCAATGTTACAACTTCTTCACTCGCATATTTTATGAACAGATGGTCCTCGTCTAACAATTGCATCTTCCACATTCTCAAACTTTTAAACATGTCAAAATATTTATAAAACTTTCTCAACTCAAGGGGATCTCCCGTTTCGTCACTGATTGTTTTTGCCCTTTTAAAAAGGAAGACAAGTAATCTATGTTTAAGGCTGTTTATTGTTTCTTCATGAAAAGGCCTTTCATTCATCAAAGGTACAAAGACAGAGTTAACAATAAATGGATCATCATCATAACAAAATCTCCCAATTTTTCTGATTTCTATAAGCATGCCTTCAACAATTTGAAATAAATGTATTGTCTGGTGCTGAACAGATAGTACTGCGAGAACTTCTTTATACAAGTAAATTCCTTGATTGTGTGACAGGTAAATTTTATCTATTCTGAAATGTTTTGTGTCACAAAGTTTACCCTGATGCAAGTCAACTAGATGCAGAGAATAATCTTCTAATGCTGATCTAAAACAATGAAATATATCAATGACTGATAATTATTTGTTAGTGAACAACATAAATTATTCAAACTTTGGTAACATAAAACTGGCCGTCTGCAACTTGCAAAAATTTTATTTTTTTAATAGAAACAAGAGTTACTTGGGGTCCTTGCTACTAACAACAAATCACTTATAAGAAGGTGTAGAGGTAAGTCTTTGAATAAAGGAAATAAACTCACCTAATGGTTGGAGTAACAGCTTCATTGTTGCTATGAATATGATAAAAATGTGGTCTAAGGTCATCTGGAATGTGTGCTGCGGATCCCACTATCACATATCTGCCATCCTCTGTGAACAGACTGCACTCTCGGTTCAGCTGCTGGTCCATGAATGGCATGTGACCAGCATTGTTGCGTTCAGATCTTGGTACTTCTCGTTGTTGACACACATTTACAGTGAATTTAGGCTGGAAAACAGACAAGCATTTGTATGAGGAATATAGACAGGACTGAATGATGAATGAATGTTTTGAAATGAATTAAATCAAGAAAATTTGAATACATCAATTAGACAATATTTAACTTAGTTTTGTGGATTTTAAATTAATAAACATACCTTGAAAAACCTGTAGAAAATGTGTGTTCTTATTCTATGGTGTGCATCAGCATCAGCATTGAGTAAGTCAGAGGGATATCCAGCAACGAGGTCCCCAGCAGCAGCAGCGCCTCGGTACTCATAGATCTACAAACAGATATTCTGTTAAAGTAAAATTAATGCACCGCATGCTGTTTGTCACTTACTAACAATAGTCACTGGATACCTCTAAAGAAGTTTGATCAGCTGAGAATGCAATGAAATGCTTTCCATCAGGACTAAATTTCCTCAAAAAACAAGGGGGTTTTTCTACATTCACAATAGTCAAATTCGGAAAAACATTCTGGTAAAACTCTCGAACAACATGGAAATGGGAGCCAGGTTTTCGAGAGCCATATATTTCTCTGTCCATAAGCCGTATGACTATGTTTTGGGGCTTGATTTTGCGCGGCACGATCCTCTCTGTGCAGAAAAACTCATCTTCTTTCAGAGCACCGGGTGGAGGATCCTCGTAATAAACATTTGTCGGTTGGCTGGTGGATGCCATGACGAATTATAAAACACTACTTCTTCCTAAGTTTCTTAGGAAAAGCATTTTCTAATCATTCTAAATTAATATCATAAGCGACGCTAACGCTAAACAACAAAAAGATAATGAAAATGGCGGAAATCAGCTGTTTGTTGACTGTCGTCTGTCACTGTCAATGTCAACCACACATTGACATATTGATTCCGTTCTGAAACAACGGTGCCCATGGTAAAGTTCTTAAGAATTGTAACTCTCAACGTACTTTGTTGTTTACCATGAAACTTCCATGTGTGTGTAAGAGGTATCAGAATCCAATAAAAACCATTTGTATTTCAAGAAAATAATTTAATTGCAAATAATTAATAATTTTCGTTCAAGAATTGGAAGCATGATTACTTGAAACTTAGGTATGTTCAGTTACTTCACACATTCAACATTCAACAACCACCTCAAAAACATATTAGTTTACTTTTTTTCAGTAGTCCGTCAATCAGAATATTGTTAAATTGCCAAACGTAAGTAAAAATATTAACCGGGTGAGTTTGGTTAATACTTTTGCCTACACCGGCGATCCCCTGAAGAACAGAACAGCATACTTAGTTCGAAAACAAAGTAATCGAACGAAACATCAAATTTGACAGTTTGAAGTATTTGAGTTTGACTATGACAAGAAAAAAAGGCGGGAAAACGTATAGGAGGAAAGGCGCGCTTTTTTGATTCTAAAATATTAATTTGTAAATTTTTCATAATATCTTTGTAAATTTTTCATAATATCTTTGTATATACTCATATTAATAGTTAGTTTTTAGTCGTATAGTCAGTGAGCGTTAATATGGTCAAAAAGAGAAAGAGGAAGGAGGGGGAACCACCTCCGGATTCCCAGCAGGTATCCACTGATTCCGACTCAGCGGAATCGACGGTGACATGCCTGTCGTACTCTACTACTACAGATAAGGACCCAAAAGACAAGTATAGTATTTTTAAAGTCAAAGGTTACACCCGTAACTACCCAGAAGATACTAAACAAAAAGAGCTGGTTGTATTTCTCAATCATTGTGAAGAAAACAAGCCATTTAGTGATAGGGATCGCATGGCCCTCTCAAAAGGTATTCGAGAGCATGGCGTTTCAGGCGTCATGCATTTACGTTCTATAAATAAATACAAGGTTGGCATCACATTTGATTTGCCTAACAATGCAAATATGTTTCTCAAAAATAAAAAATTATTAGATCAGTTGACATTAAAAGCATCCATCCCTGCCGCAGACACAGAGGTAACTGGGGTCCTCACTTCAGTCCCTGTAGACATGTCCAACAAGGAAATATTCTCATTAATCGGCAGCTCGAAAAATGTTGTTCAGGTCAGGCGCTTCATGCGCAGGGTAAAGGGTTTCGGCGGTGTCGAATTTGTACCAACACAGGCAGTTGCTGTTACCTTCGCCTCCACCATTCTTCCTGCTTATATATATCTAGACTCATGGCGCCACGAGGTAAGCAAATATATCCCACCGGTAAAACAATGCCTTAAGTGTCTTCGGTATGGACATATCGCTAAATTTTGTCGCAATACCGAGGTTTGCTCAATATGTACTTTAAATCATAATTTCAAGAATTGTCAGATCGACCCTAAGGATGCTAAGTGTGCAAACTGCAAGGGCGATCATATAGCCTTCTCCTCATCATGTCCTTTAAAAAAACAAAAAGTGGAAGAAAACAAAATAAAGTCAAGAAGTGCCACATACTCCGATCTTTTCAATATTAATGCTTTTCCAGCTTTAGCAGCCAAAAATATAGATGTACAAATTAATAATTTAATGAAATCAGATAAATTTATAAATATTTTAGTAGAGACAATTACAAAAATAGTTAGTAATAAAGATGTCCCTATAAACACATCATCTATTAAAGAGGTTTTAAAACAAACTTTAAGTAATAAAATATCTTTCCCTCCTTAATGGATATATCAAATTTAAATATAATGCAATGGAATGCACAAAGTCTTAATAGTAACAAACACATATTTACCAATTTCCTCTATACACATAATATTCACATTGCTATAATTAGTGAAACATGGTTCAAATCTGAACAAAATTTTAAAATAAAAAATTACAATATTGAAAGGAATGATTGTGGTAACAAACACAATGGAGTCGCTATTATAATTCATAAAAGTATCATTTACACTAAAATTAACACCAATTTTGACAATTCTTTACAAAATATTTGTGTAAAAATTACAGTTAAGAATAAGGAGATCAGTATAGTCAGTTTCTATAGTCCCTTACATTCTACTCCAGCTTTCAATAAAGATAATTTTGATTCATTGGTGAAGTCTATTCCTGGTCCATTTATATTTGCTGGTGACTTTAATGCTCATCACACATCTTGGGGTTGTGGTTCTGACTCTCCACGTGGCCGAAATATCTTAGAGGTCATTGACGAAAATAATCTAATTCTGCTTAATAATGGTCAAGCAACAACAGTTGGCTCTCTAACATGGCGTCCTAATGCACTCGATTTGTCCTTGGTTTCTTCATCATTGGCACTTAATTGTGAATGGCAAATACATGATAGTCCTCTTGGTAGTAGTTATCACATCCCTGCAATTATAAAAGTAGTGATTAATAGTAATAGTCAAAATAATGATTCTTGTGGGAATTGTACATATACTGAACATTTGCCTTCCTACCCAAATTACAAAATGGTAGATTGGCAAATGTATAGTAATAATGTGGATGAATTGAGTAGTCCACTTGCAAACACCGCTAAGTTAAAAAAAAAAGAAAATCAGATAGTGCGGCCATTTTATTCGTTGTTTAAAATGCTTTCATAAGCAACTATCAATCTCGATCAAAACTCCGTATGTTACGCATAAATTTAGGTTACATATTCAGTACTCCTGCAAAACTAGCTATATTGATTGATAGTTAACTTTCAAACAACTCTAAGTTACAGTTAACTTTCAAAACTCGCCATATTACGCAGTGACTCGTGCAAACGCCGCCATCTTGAGTGTCATTGTCAGTTCGCATGGTCCTATGGAAGTGCAAGCACGTGCAACGCGATAAAATTATTCTTTTTCTGTTAAAATTCTGCTTGAAATTGGCATTAATTTTTGCTTCCTGACCGTATTTTTGGAAATATTGAAAGGGCTACACGGCCTCTAGAAGTCATTGCAGAACCAGAGACCTATTTTGATATTTTCCAAAAATGCGGTACGGTGCTGAGACTTGGCAAAGATTTCAATTTTTATGATTGGAAATCAAACACCAAAGACGTACTGAAATTGCCTGGATCTTGGCATTTCCAATTTAATGCATCCAAGAGGTTTTTTTTGAGAAAAGACAGGAATGGCAAAATCGCCGTTAAAGGGAACCGCATTATGTATCGGAGATGGTGAATTACGGCAATGTTTGTAAAAGAGGTAAATCGTTTGAACAGATTGAACCTACTTTGATCAATTTAGGTGTTCCTGTAAAACCAGCAAAATTAAATGATGTGAGAAACTTGCTGATTAATCATTTTGGACAGGATTGGGCTAAGGTCGATAGTCTAAAATATTATAGATTTCTTGAAGAAAACCAAACTGAAGCTGCTTTAGACGAAGATACCGATACTGAGGAAACTTTAATGGATGAAGAAACAGAAATAAGAGTATAATATTATTGTCAGATGATTATTTAGGTTTAGGATTTAATTTTGATACAGTTTCAAAACTCTTTATGTTAATTTCATACTATTTCAAAACTGTTTATGTTAAAAATACTTTTGCAAAAGTGATTATGTTTAATTTTTAAATACTAATAAAAAGATAACTATGGTATTGGGATTTTATTTACTATAAGAAATTAATTCTCTGTGACAATAATTTTCAGTAATGTGTTGTAATATGAATTTTCATAACTCCATTTTAACACTAGAGGTTTTAATCGATTTTCCAAAATTAATATTTTTTCAACATAGCGGACTTTGCAAGTGGGCTACTCAATTATTAGTTGATTTTGAAACAGTAAATATATGTCCTCTTGATTCATATCATAATTTTTGCACAATTTTACGTACAGCTGCTTCTAATTCCATTTCAAATTGTAAGGCCAATATATATAGCAACAATCGCTCATGTCTTACAAATAGGACTAGAAGAACTTCCCTTCCTTGGTGGAATCAAAAGTGTACAGAGGCTGTATCAAATTTCAAAATAGCCTACATAAATTTTAAAAACAATCCATCAGAAGAAACTTATATACAATTTAAAAGACTTCGAGCACTTAAAAAATTAATTATAAAAACAGAACGACAAAAAAGTTGGATGTCCCTATGTGAAACTTTTAACAGATGCACGCCTATATCTATCATATGGAAATTCATGCGCAAATATAATAAAACGTTTAATTTTAATAATCATGAAAACGACGCATGGATTTTCGAATTTTTGAAGAAATACACTCCAGATTTTGTATCATATGACCCAAGTTCTTTTTTTAATAATAGTACCAACTCCAGCCACAGCTATCTACTTGATCCTTTTACAATCAGTGAATTAATATCCGCCATCTCCTCCCGAAGAGACACTACTTATGGTCTTGATGGAATGCCATACATATTATTTAAAAAACTTAGCATTACTGGCCTAAAAACATTAATAAAAGTTCTAAATTTGTTATGGGAAAATAATATTATACCTCAAGACTGGAAAGTGGATTGCCTTGTACCAATTTTAAAACCAGATAAACCCAAATTATGTCCCGATTCTTACCGTCCCATAGCACTTACTTCTTGTGTTGGCAAACTATTTGAGCAACTGTTGAAGCAGCGTCTAGAGTTTTATGTTGAAAAAAATCATATTTTACCTTCTAATCAATTTGGTTTTCGTAGAAATCGGTCTGCTAGGGAAAGTGTCTGTCAACTTCAGCTTGATATACATTACTCTTTATTGGCCAATAATCATTTGGTTGGAGTTTTCTTTGATGTAGCTGGGGCTTTTAATAGTGTAAATATAGATATTTTATGCCATGAACTATTACAAATAGGGATCCCTGAAAAAATTATAATTTGGGTCAGAAACTTTCTGAGCAATAGAGAAGTGTTTACTAAATATAATAGACATCTTTATGGTCCTAGACTTGCTTCAAAAGGAGTTTGTCAAGGAGGTATATTATCACCTTTATTATTTATACTGTATATACGTAGATTAAATTTAATTTTAGGGTCTCAAGTAAAAAATTTACAATTCGCAGATGATTTAGTTGTTTATTCTTCTGGAAGTAATTTATCACAGGTTGTTCATATAGTCAACGATGCCTTGTCAAATCTGTGTAAATATTTCTCGTACCTTGATCTCGAGGTCAATCCATCAAAGTCCAAAGTGGTTGTGTTTGGTAAAAAGTGTCATAATATGCCCCCCGTGCAATATAACAATTGTGCATTACCCAATTCACATGAAGTCAAATTTCTAGGGGTCCTTTTTTCATATAATTTCACCTGGAACAATTACACCAAACATATAATTAATAAAGCAAATAAAGCTTATAATATATTGAAATCTTTGGCTGGCTCATACTGGGGTGCAGACCCAAAAATTTTGCTGTTGTTGTACAAATCTTTAGTTCGTAGTCACTTTGAATATGGTTTTTACTGTTTTGCTGCAGACACCAAAATTGTAAATAGTTTAGATGTTCTGCAAAACAAATGCTTGCGTGTTATCACTGGGGCATTCAGAAGTACTCCTATTAATGCAATGCAGATTGAATGTAATGTTCCACCGTTAAGTATTCGATTTAATTACTTGAAAGAAAGATTTATATTAAAACTTTTTAGTGTATCTTATAATAGTCTCTTGGTCAATTTGTTGCATTCCAATACTAGTTTAGGTATAAAGCCATTTTATATGTTACAGGATATTCATATATTTATAAATTTTATTAAAAATATAAATATTTATCAATCAAAAAATATTCTACCTTGTTATCAAGGAGCTTTTATTGCAAAATTTCCAGATATAAATATAATTATAAAAAATAAAAAGGACCTTTCCTCAAAAGATGAAGTCAATGCAATGTTGTCAGAATGGTCAGATCATAAATTTGTGTATAGTGATGGTTCCAAAAATGATAGAGCAGTGTCTTTGCTATTTATGAGCCAATTTCAAATATAAGTCTTGGTCGAAAAATTGATAAAAATGCCAGTATTTTTACAGCTGAAGCTGTTGCTATTTTGAGTGCTTTGAAACATATAAAAAATTGTAATTCAGGACACAGCAAGTGGTTAGTAGTAAGTGATAGCATGAGTGTTCTCAAAAATCTGGCTAATAATAAATTACATGCTAACACAAACTATATAATCTATTTAATAAAAGAGCTATGGATCAAACTGTCTCATTCCAATATTGAAGTTAGTTTTGTTTGGGTGCCTTCACACATTGGCGTTGCAGGAAACGAAAAGGCAGATTATCTGGCCAAAAAAATTGTTGATCTTGATGAGTTAATTCCAAATGCTGAAATGAGTGTTTCCATACCGCATAAAGATGCAGTTAGTCTTATAAGACAGCGTATGTGTGAAACGTGGGGGAGACATTCATACCAGTCCACGCAGATTGAAAATAAAGGCACTTGGTATGCCGCTTTAGATAAACAAATAAACTCCACACCTTGGTTTTGCAGGAATAACAATTTTATAAATAGAAAGTTTTATTCATTTATTTGTCGTATGCGATTTGGTCACTGTCGTTTAAATTATCATCTTCATCGTCTTAAAATGGTTAACTCTCCTTATTGTGAGTATTGTCAATCACAAAAAGTTCAATCATTACATCATATCTTCTTTGAGTGTTCGTCTTTCAACATTCAGCGCCTTGTGTTGTCGGATGAGCTTCTAAAAATTTATAAAAAACCTGATAAGGTCCCGCAATGCATTCAGGAGCTACTTATGAATGCCTCAACCTATTTATATTTGTACAAATTTATAACAGAGACTGTAAATGACATTTAGGTTACATTTCGTGTTTTTATAAGTATATTAAGTGTATATATTGCTTTTATAAGTATATTAATTGTATAATATATTTTATTTGAACCTTTTAAGTTGTTAAAACAGCATTTTGTAGGTTACGTTTTTTCTAAAAGGAGACAGCTATAACTTGACATGTTGTATAAGTCGTTAGGGTTGGCACCAAAATGACGTTTAATTACCCTGGATTTGATAAAAATGGATATGACAAACTTTTAATGGACTTACTAAAGACAGTATAAGAAAACCAAAAAACTAAATATGAAAAAATACGAAAGACATTATTGTAAAAAATCTATCACGGAAGAATATATTTATGGACGTAAGACAAGGCAATATGGTCGAAAGACTATAGCCTTCCCTTCGGGGTAAATAAAAAAAAAAAAAAAAAAAAAATTGACTATGACAACTGACATATGACTGACTATATGAGAATTGAAATGGTATTTTAGGTTATGTTATTATATCACGGTGTTTATCTTTTCACATAATTTAGAAATGATGGAAAACCTAACTGCTCGTTTATGTTCTATGCGAAATTCATTGGCCGCTTTAAGCAAACGAAGATCATTTAAATATGGTTTGCCCTTCATATTATTCATGGTAGGAGGTTCTTTCGGTTTGCGGGAATGGACACAAATCAGGTGATTTTATCTTACATGAACGCTGCAAAAATTACATGGAATTAATTTCCTTTAGTCTTCAATTGTGAGCATTGCATTACTTGCAGATAGGTATCGAATCTTTGCAAGCATCCTAGGGTTCTTGCTAAAGACCGAATTGTTAGAAAATAAGGGACATTTTCGTAACAATACAAGATAATATTAAGATCTTTACAAAAAATCAGTCTGTTAAGACTAAGGCTGATTGGCTAATTTATGAGTCAAATCATAATATGTACATACAAGAAAATAGGCATTAAACGCTATGTGTAGTCCTAAATAAGTATTATCAATATTTATAGTTTTAGTAGCTACATGTTTATCATTGCATAACATTGTACAGACTAATTATACTGATGACATATAAGGCTACATTAGTTGCTCTTCTCTCAATGACAATGACTATCTGTGAATGACTGTCCATTAAAACTTGTAGAGGTAAATACCTGTTATCTTTGAAAAAGCAAATACTTTAGTATACTGTTCCTGTGTTGTAAGAATTTATCTCTAAATTTTTGGAGCAGTATACAAAAGTATTTGCCTATCTTTATTACAAGATTTATAACTCCAACATTTCTGTTAGGGAAAGCTGAAGTGTAAAGTACACCCACATTTGCCAGTTGTGTTTAAGATCCAAGAAATAGGGACCTGTTTTGTTGGTCTACTGATTGTAATCACTACTACTAAACATGAGGTCCTTGGTTCGATTCCCAGGTCACGCAAACTATTATTGGGGTTTTCATGAAGCATTGCATGTCATTTGCAGCCTGGTTGATGGCAATAGCGGCTCACCCCTATTACATGGGACTTTAGCATAACTAGCAAAATGTGGTGTTACTATGTACACTTTTGCTTTTAATGGACAAGTCTATAAATTTTTTTTATTAGCCTACATGGTTCCCATTGCTGGGCAAAGGCCTCCGCTTTTAATATCAATATTATAAATTAAAATTGTTGCTTTCAGATATCAATTCTCAAAAGTAAAAGGTGTCAGTAAGGAGGAGGCAGCAAAAATGGGCTTAAACAGAGAGAAAAATGTAACTTTAGAACAAACTTATGAAGAAATACAAAAACTTGACATAGACAACTGGGAAAACAAACGAGGACCTCGGCCTTGGGAGACAGTTGAACAAAAGCAGTGAACAGATTGCACCCTATACCATAAACCAAGTGTTGGTTATAATGTTGTTGTAAATATTTTTATTACCTATTCTTAGTTTAATTTAAAATGTTTATTGTTGTTTCAAGACAAGTCTAGTTAATTAGTTGTTATTTTATACAATAATAATTGTATTTTCCAATTCTAGTTTTCATTTATACATAGATAGCCCCAGCCTGCATATTTTTTAGTTAGCCCATTAATTACCTAGTACAGAATTTTGTGTTAATGTATTAAACTTAGGTAAGTATGTACACTGAATTGACTAGGTTATCACTGTAATCAGTTAATTAGATATATAAACCAGAACTAATGTGCATCGGACCTTGAGTCCATGCAATAATGTGTGACTATGCATTGAGTTGCTACGTCGCGCAATGACGTGTCTCTGAATAATAATAGTCAGATGACTTTATTGCGCTCTGTAAAACACTCCGATGGGAAAACACAATGATAAAAATTAAAAACGGCATTCCGGGAAATCACACAAAAACAAATGCCAACAAACTGATGAACATTTTTTCTCGGTTTTGAAACTTGGCAAATAGCCAGAATCGTACTCGGGAATCATCGTTTCCCAACTCGGTAAAAAAACAAAAGCTTTAGCCTTGCTCAGTACCATTACGTTTTAAGCGTGGTAATAATAGTTTCTGATTGTTCCGCATATGTTTTAATGCTAATAAGAGTTAGTAAACTACGCATTAAAGTCGGTACATACACGTGCGACCTCGAGCGATTGCGGATTGCGAGTCCAGGAAATCTAATAATACTATTAAAGAATACACCTAACTTCTCCAGCATTTATACATTACCTACTTACAGATATTTTGCATAAGAAGGTCATAAGCACGTTTATCTGTAATGCTTCCTAAAGTTGTTTATAGAGCGTAAAATGAAGGTATTAATTTAACGTTCACGAATATACCGAATACGTAGGTAGGTATGTAGTTAACTGTAACATTTTTCAGTTGTGCTCGGTGTTAATGTCCGAAAACACAGACATATTCTAGTTTCACTTTTATATTTTTAGATTAGATACCGTACGGTAGGTACCTACCTAGTTATACTTGGTCAACGAGTTCAGCGACACCATTATTTTAGTATTCAGGATAAAATATGATAAAGTTTATATTTATCCTGATACGAAAATAAACTCATTTGGTTTCACCAATGGAATACAATATTAAACAAAGACCTACCTACTAAATAATATTAGGCAGTCTGGCATCAAAAGCTCACTCATTAGTGTCATATTCTTGAAACACCGATTCTCAAAAAAACATCATGCTAGTATTCCCAAAAGGGGAGAGTAGAGGTGTAAGCCCAACCACTTCATGCCAATTATTCTGCAAATAAATGGCGACCTAAGTAAAGTACAAACAAGACATGTGCCGATGTGCCTAGGTTGTCTTTGAACTGATAATAGCTATGAGACAAGTAGGTCATAGGGGGCCAAAGAGCTGTAACTATACAACGTGTTACAGAATAAACGCAAGACCTCTCGTGTGGTGTCTCAGACCATGAAACTGAACAACTTTTGTTCTATGACTTTTGGAAATTCATAACTTTTTTTTTAGTTTTACCATACATGTGGATCAGCTGATTGCGTCCGTTCCTATACAAAGTTTTTTTTTTTTTTTGCGAATTTCCAGAACTCGTAGAATAAAAGTTGTTCAGTTTCATGGTCTGAGACACCACACGAGTGGTCTTGCGTTTATTCTTACATGTTGTTTATGTAGGTACTTACCTACCTACAGTTCAAATACCTACCATTCTTTATTCATGATTCAAATCCCTATTGTTCGATATTTATATGATTTGTGAACAATAGCAGGAGGTATTGCATCACAGTCATTCGTTTCTAGATTATCGTCGAAATACCTTCCTCTTATGTAGGTAGGAGGTATGTTGTCTTATCATTAATCAGATAAAACATATCCTTGTTTTACTTGTGTACCTATGTATTTATGATAATAACCGGCTCGCCTGATCGAGACCACTGACACCGAATGTTATTCCTTATCAACAATAAATTACTATTTTAAACAAAATTAATGCGCAAACATTCCTACCACAATTTTAATAACAAACACGAATTACCTACCTACTTGTTTTGGTTTACCAAACATTAAACAAACACGCGAGTTGTGGTCGTGGCCGACCGATCAGTGAATTCCACCTCATGCAATGACATGGCAAAAAAATAAGTAGCTTATATAGGTATGTACACTAGAAACTGAATATTCTGTTAATTTATGTAGGTATACCTACTAATCTATACTAATATTATAAAGAGGTAAAATTTGTTTGTATGTAGGGGGTAATCTCCGGAAGTAATGAACCAATTTTAAAAATTGTTTCACTGGTAGAAAACTACATATTCGTGAGTGCTATAGGTTTTATATTATAAAGATATCACGCAAATTAGCCGAGCTATCAAAATTTTCGTGGACGAAGTCGCGGGCGAAGTGCTAGTACCCATATGATAAAGTCAAGTTAAATGATAAGTGTTCACTCCACTAAGACTATTCTCCAGTTGAAACGCCTAGAACCTAGATATTAGTGTTAGGTAGCTATCTAGCCCTTAAGTCTAGACAGCATCTAGGAATATATTCATAAATATATACCTATCTATCTTCTGTACGGCATTCGGCAACAGACAACAAAGGGCGATATAAATCTATACACATAGCTGGCTACATACAATATACCATACGACTGCAATACGGCGATCGATACACGGGCATGGAATGAATAACCCCGAAACCAGCCTAAAGGTACAGACGCCAGCAGATCAAGCTACCCGAAACTGTCAAATTTTCCCAATCAACCTTCAACCTAATGCTTTAGCGGTAAAGTTGAAAATGTATTAAAGAAATTTGACAGATAGTAGATTGATGTGCTGGCGTCTGTACATACCTACCTAGGTACATAGATGCTCCTGTAAATAAAATGGTACCTAATGACAAATGATTGGAATCAACGTCTCGTTGGGGGCATTAAACGGTGTAGGTAACTAAAACGTTACCCTCTTTTTGGGCTCCACCGCAGTCGGATAAAAAGGATATTGCATGATTATTTCACAATTATACCGATGAGTCATACCATACATTATTACCTATTTCCTTCGTTTCTAATTTAACTGTAAAAGCGCGTTGAATGAGGATGATGCAATTTAACTTGTAGATGACGAACAAGATCTCGAAGAGAGAATAATAATTAATGATAACTAGAGCTTTAATATTGTTTGTTATTAAATCTCTTTTCTAAGGTACAAACTTGGTAGGTAAATTAAGGTCACACTAACAACGTCCACACCCTACCCAAAGAGTAAATGTAGAGGTCGCACAACATTGAAAGAGGTTAATGACCCTTTTCGAATCAACGAACAGTATTTTACATTGTTAATATGAAACACATGGATATACCTACCTACCTATGGTAGATTTTGAAGCTGGGTTCCTTATTTCTATAAATAGGTACTTAATTGGGTAGGTACCTGCTTATACTTAAGCTTTAGCTAATTTAATTTAAAAAAATTATGAGCGCATTAACCGAGGTCATTTGACAAGGTTGCCAACAGTTAATTTAATTAAGTATCTGCCTAGTTTAATTAGCTAGGTTCCTAGGTAAATACCTACCTATGTAGATAGTTACACCGTTATTTTTACATAAGTAGGTACGGTCAATATGAAGATAATACCTACCTATGCAATTTCATGGCCCTGCATAAAATATCTTCGTCCTAACTGAGAGCAATGTCTCGGTTTTGCGTCGAAACTTTGTTTTATTGATCGCCAAGATTCGTTGAATTCGCTTTGTTTTGTTGGGCTTCCTCTCATTCCAGACCAAACAATTTACGTCACAAAGGAAAGAAGTTACGCATGCGTTCTAGAACATTGTTGCCATCTCTATCTTTCCCAATGTGTTAGAAAGGGACAAAATTCGCGTCGGCTATCCTCGACGGTCTCCGCAGTCATTGATTTTTCACGAGACCGTGTCTATATAAAGCGAACGTCAGTACTCGGAGCGCATTTCAAAACGAGAAATTGAAAAAGGAATTCACAAGCGCGTGACTTTTTAGAGTTGTTCGTCAGAGAAAACAGTATTTTATTGAAATTTTGTGTTTTATCAGACTAAATTCTAGTGATAAATCGGTAAGTGTTCATTTTTCTATATTCGAGTTGTGTTCTAAGTAATTAATAAGCGCTGTTTTAGCATTTGATAGGGAAGGTCGTTATGTGAACTGCGCAGTTTATAATATTGATCGTGCGTGCGCCATTTTGGATAGCAGTCGTCAGATCGTGCATGATTTTCGTCGAAGTGTTTTTGTTCTGAACATTATGTTCTAAAAATATATTCATATAACAGTTCTAAACAAAAACTACCGTTAGCAATATAATGCTCAACTTCTAAAGCTATTGTGAAATGTAACAATAAATTAATAGTGTTCTCTACATTATCAGTTAAAAATCATTGTCCACCAAACAAAAACCTATTCTCATTTATTTAATAATTTATCTACTCAGATAGTTTCCGTCTCAAATAGTAAGTAAAAGTAATTAATGAGGACTGGTGTATCATGGATGAATTTTTCGCTTTGTCTAAATGTAGGTAAAACTCGCAAACTGTTCCGAGGTGGCCATGTCAGTAGGTCACCCCAGTTTACTGAATCCGTGACCTACTTATTACTTTGCCCGCGGCCATTAATACTGCCTACTGCGTATCAACGACACCGATGTTGCGGAAACATTAAAATTCTTGTCTTTCTTATTTATTAGAAAGTATGCATCCAAACATAATTAAGCGTATTTCTTGTACATTTCTTAATTATCTATTTATCTGACACCCCCCCCATTAATTGGTTTAGACATTATAAATAGGTATACCTACTAATATTGCACAGTCGAACGAAACCCGACAGGTCGAGTCTCAGATAGCGTGATGTTTTGTCATCCATCACATCACAGTAACCAGTCATACATACAGTGACTCATGCTTGAAGCTGTTTCCAACTAGTGATTAGTGACGACAGTTTTAATATTATATTCTAACAATTACTTTACTTCTATTACAGGACAATATGCAGATCTTCGTGAAGACTTTGACGGGAAAAACCATCACTTTAGAGGTGGAACCCTCTGATACTATTGAAAATGTGAAAGCTAAGATTCAAGACAAGGAAGGCATCCCTCCTGACCAACAGCGATTGATCTTCGCTGGCAAACAACTGGAAGATGGACGCACACTATCCGACTACAATATTCAGAAGGAATCTACTCTTCACCTCGTGCTGCGTCTCAGAGGTGGTATGCAGATTTTCGTTAAAACATTGACCGGAAAAACCATCACATTGGAGGTTGAGCCTTCCGACACAATTGAAAATGTCAAGGCCAAGATCCAAGACAAGGAGGGTATCCCCCCAGACCAGCAGCGATTGATCTTCGCCGGCAAGCAGCTTGAAGATGGGCGTACATTATCTGACTACAATATCCAGAAAGAATCTACACTCCACTTAGTATTGCGTCTGCGTGGTGGAATGCAAATCTTTGTCAAAACATTGACTGGTAAAACAATAACTTTAGAAGTTGAGCCATCTGACACAATTGAGAATGTCAAAGCTAAAATTCAAGACAAGGAAGGCATTCCACCAGACCAACAACGATTGATCTTCGCCGGTAAACAACTGGAAGATGGCCGCACGCTTTCTGATTACAATATTCAGAAGGAATCTACTCTGCATTTAGTTCTGCGTCTGCGTGGTGGTATGCAAATCTTTGTCAAGACGCTGACTGGCAAGACCATCACTTTGGAAGTCGAAGCTTCAGACACAATCGAGAATGTAAAAGCCAAAATCCAGGACAAGGAGGGAATCCCGCCAGACCAGCAGAGATTGATCTTCGCCGGCAAACAGTTGGAAGATGGACGCACGTTGTCAGACTACAATATTCAGAAGGAATCTACTCTGCATTTAGTCCTGCGTCTGCGTGGTGGTATGCAAATCTTTGTCAAGACGCTGACTGGCAAGACCATCACTTTGGAAGTCGAAGCTTCAGACACAATCGAGAATGTAAAAGCCAAAATCCAGGACAAGGAGGGAATCCCGCCAGATCAACAGCGTCTTATCTTCGCCGGGAAACAGTTGGAAGATGGGCGCACACTCTCTGATTACAACATTCAGAAGGAGTCCACTCTTCATTTAGTGCTGCGTCTGCGTGGAGGTATGCAAATCTTCGTGAAGACTTTAACTGGCAAGACCATCACTTTGGAAGTCGAAGCTTCGGACACGATCGAAAACGTCAAAGCTAAAATTCAGGACAAGGAGGGAATCCCCCCAGACCAGCAGAGATTGATCTTCGCCGGCAAACAGTTGGAGGATGGTCGCACACTCTCCGATTACAACATTCAGAAGGAGTCCACTCTTCATTTAGTGCTTCGTCTGCGTGGTGGTATGCAAATCTTTGTGAAGACCCTGACTGGCAAGACCATTACACTCGAGGTCGAAGCATCAGACACGATAGAAAACGTCAAAGCCAAAATTCAGGATAAGGAAGGAATCCCGCCAGACCAGCAGAGGTTGATCTTCGCCGGCAAACAGTTGGAGGATGGTCGCACACTCTCCGATTATAATATACAGAAGGAGTCCACCCTTCACTTAGTACTGCGTCTGCGTGGTGGTATGCAAATCTTCGTGAAGACTCTGACTGGCAAGACCATTACACTCGAGGTCGAAGCATCAGATACGATCGAAAACGTAAAAGCCAAAATTCAAGACAAAGAAGGCATTCCACCAGACCAACAACGATTGATCTTCGCCGGTAAACAACTGGAAGATGGCCGCACGCTTTCCGATTACAATATTCAGAAGGAGTCCACTCTTCACTTAGTACTACGTCTGCGTGGTGGTATGCAAATCTTCGTCAAGACGCTGACTGGCAAGACCATCACTTTGGAAGTTGAAGCTTCTGACACAATCGAGAACGTGAAAGCCAAAATTCAGGACAAGGAAGGAATCCCGCCAGACCAGCAGAGGTTGATCTTCGCCGGCAAACAGTTGGAGGATGGTCGCACACTCTCCGATTATAATATACAGAAGGAGTCCACCCTTCACTTAGTACTGCGTCTGCGTGGTGGTATGCAAATCTTCGTGAAGACTCTGACTGGCAAGACCATTACACTCGAGGTCGAAGCATCAGATACGATCGAAAACGTAAAAGCCAAAATTCAAGACAAAGAAGGCATTCCACCAGACCAACAACGATTGATCTTCGCCGGTAAACAACTGGAAGATGGCCGCACGCTTTCCGATTACAATATTCAGAAGGAGTCCACTCTTCACTTAGTACTACGTCTGCGTGGTGGTATGCAAATCTTCGTCAAGACGCTGACTGGCAAGACTATCACTTTGGAAGTTGAAGCTTCTGACACAATCGAGAACGTGAAAGCCAAAATTCAGGACAAGGAAGGAATCCCGCCAGACCAGCAGAGGTTGATCTTCGCCGGCAAACAGTTGGAAGATGGGAGAACATTGTCTGATTACAATATCCAGAAGGAGTCCACTCTTCACTTAGTATTACGTCTGCGTGGTGGTATGCAAATCTTCGTGAAGACTCTGACTGGCAAGACCATTACCCTCGAGGTCGAAGCATCGGATACGATCGAAAACGTCAAAGCCAAAATTCAAGATAAAGAAGGCATTCCACCAGACCAACAACGATTGATCTTCGCCGGTAAACAACTGGAAGATGGCCGCACGCTTTCCGATTACAATATTCAGAAGGAGTCCACTCTTCACTTAGTACTACGTCTGCGTGGTGGTATGCAAATCTTCGTCAAGACGCTGACTGGCAAGACCATCACTTTGGAAGTTGAAGCTTCTGACACAATCGAGAATGTAAAAGCCAAAATCCAGGACAAGGAGGGAATCCCGCCAGACCAGCAGAGATTGATCTTCGCCGGTAAACAGTTGGAAGATGGGAGAACATTGTCTGATTACAATATCCAGAAGGAGTCCACCCTTCACTTAGTATTACGTCTGCGTGGTGGTATGCAAATCTTCGTTAAAACGCTGACTGGCAAAACTATCACATTAGAAGTTGAAGCTTCTGATACTATCGAGAATGTGAAAGCCAAAATCCAAGACAAAGAGGGAATCCCACCAGACCAGCAGAGATTAATCTTCGCCGGCAAACAGCTAGAAGATGGACGCACACTCTCCGATTACAATATTCAAAAGGAATCTACACTTCATTTAGTATTAAGGTTGAGAGGTGGAATATAAAAAACATTTACTTCTGAAATAAAAGACTTATTCTGAATGCACATTTTTTTGATTTCATGTCATTTTTATTACACACACATAAACATAGCTACACATTTCCATTCTCTACAGCTAGGTTGACTAAAAGCACAGACCTTTCCCAAGAGGATGCTCTCGTTTTAAGTGCTAAGCATTTATAAGAGTAAAATACTCGTAGTATTTTACTCTTATTAATGCTTAATTGTTACTAGTTTTCAGACCAAATAAACTTAATTACAACACACCATGTTGCATGAAGTAATAGTGAAGCATCCTATCAACATGTTTCACGCAACACAAAAACATTATAAAATACAACTTGAGACTTCCTCATTGGTCTAGTGGTCGCTAGCACGACTGCTGGGCGTGTTTCTGGGTTCGATTCCCAAGATACGCGGTGTTATTGGGGTTTTTTCATCAAGAATTTCTTTTTTGCAGCCCCGAATTTTGGATTTGTGCCCGTTTGAAGGTAGTAAAACAACACCGGGGTGAATAGAGACAAAACTGAAAGGAATTTTGACATTGAATCACTTGAACTACAAGAGTACTTGTCATTACCAATAAGCACCTACTCTATTTTATTAACTAAGTTATTCTAGGGTATCCTTATTAAAGAGTCTATAATTGGGTTTTTTATTCACCCAGGATTTCTCTGTGCTTCTCACGCAAATGAATCCATTGGGGAAGCAGCAAGTGAAAAATGTGAAAATAAATGTTTTTGGAAAATAAAAAAAATACTTCCCGCAATTATTGCCATTCGAAATACCAATCTATTGACATTTACCATTCAGGATTAACTTTTTCAATAACTTCCTTGAAAACTGGCTCTTACTCTTATCGCACTACGATTACGTTTAACATGCAATGTATTTCACACTCGTAGATTTTTTTTCATTTATCTCTACTAGTGTGGAATTTACTTTTATACTAATGCTACACGGTCCAAATTGATTCAATGGGTATATGGCGCATGAATTCGCCACTAGAGGCGTTCGTGTAGAGTAAGGTCTTCAGAAATATCATATGTCATAGAGTGCTAGCGAGTTGCGTGCTTTTTATCACGTATTTTTACAAATATTCACGATTGTGGTCAAGATTGAGCCATACCTGATAAATTATGACTGGAAGATTTTAAGTAGGTAACAAGTTAGGATCTAATTTGTTAGTACTTGGAGGAAAAATGATTTTTAATTATTTCACGCTTGCTAATTTTAGAGACAGTATTGTAAATATGTATCTAAAGTTTTCACTATGTTGTTGTTATACGTTATAAAATAAACTTTTTAGTTATTGGCTA
This sequence comes from Noctua comes, assembly GCA_963082995.1. Classification (NCBI taxonomy): domain Eukaryota; kingdom Metazoa; phylum Arthropoda; class Insecta; order Lepidoptera; family Noctuidae; genus Noctua; species Noctua comes. The sequence goes on along the minus strand of OY720280.1, from coordinate 7,435,471 downwards.
TTCTATCTATCGAATTCTATTTTCGCTTGCTATCTGGCCATTGAAAAATGCAACAATTTTATTTGTCCTTTTATCAGTCAGTTAAGTTAATTCGCTAGTTAGTTATTTGTCGAGTTATTCGATGATTGAACAATCGGCCCTTATACTTTTGAGTAAAAGTATAAAATAGAATTCAAAAATACTTTTAAGTAAAAGTATAATATAGAATTCATGACAGGACCTTACTCGCCAGTGGTGCACTCTGGTGAGCCCAAAAATGATAGCCATCATTCCTACAGTCGGCGGTGATTGTTTTTTTTCTTCATTTCGGCAACGAGATATGCGATTTTACGGCGTAAATATTTTTTGGATATAATCACAAATAGGATATGATTATTTAAAAAATAATTACTTTTATGTTCAAATTAATATTTTATTTGTGTTCTAAATTCAAAACTATTTGATTTTTTATACTAGGCTGTTTAGCGGCTTCATGACTGTTTCTCCTTCCACCTGCGAAATTCAAGGGCAGAAAAAAAGGAAATTAAATCATAGTTTCCTCATGTTCATCACAAAAGTACTATCGTTCTATTATTTTATTTTTTCGAAAGTGTATTCAAAAACGTCGTTTGATACACGGGCATTTGTCACTGCCGTACAGTTCTTGACAAAATAACACCCTCGCCTGAGGCGCGAATTCCGCCTCGGGTGCAATAACAAAGTTTCCCCACTTGTAATCAAAGTTGCACTATTTCGCCAGGCGCCTTTCGACCGCTCACGTTGATTCGAAGAAAATAATTTTGTAAGTTTGTAGCAGTAATAAGAGTACCTAGCATAGCCAATGATTCTACTGTATGCTAAAATATATTACATTCTTACTTATTCTGTGAAGGCGGGAAAAGATACAACTTAAACAATCTCGAGCCTCCTTCCCCTTGGCAACAATTTCCATGGTCCATTAAATGAAAGGTCTTAAATTCTAAAAGTTCTGATACAATTATTTTTGAAAATTACTGAACTGTTTTCTCACAGCCTCAGAAACTTCAGCTTACTAATAAATGATTATAATTTTTAAGCTGCCAATAGTTTGATTTTGATAATCTATCGACATTTCCGAACGAATAGAAGGAACTTCAGGGTTTTGGTCCAACCATCGTGAACTGTCAAATTTTGAATTTAAAATAAAATCCACACAAACGGGAGCCAAATTAACAAAAAATTGTATTATAACTTTTTATAGGTAACTTGTGTAACAGAATGTTATGATTCAATTTATTAGTGCCGGTGAAGTTTAATATTATTGTATTATAAGTGACATTCGTCGAAGTAATTTGGAGAAAACACACACGATGGAAGAACCAATTCTACGCTATGAGAAAATCGACTTTCTCGGAGAGGGGCAGGTAATTTTTGCGATATTAACATAGTCAAGTGTAAACAACTATCATTTATCATTAAAAAATAAAACATTTAAAAATAACCTATAAAAATTTGTTATAGTTCGCGACAGTATACAAAGCCAGAGACGTAAAAACAGATAAAATAGTTGCTGTAAAGAAGATCAAAATAGGCTCCCGTCTTGAGGCACAGGATGGTATTAATCGGACAGCTCTGCGAGAAATAAAGCTGTTGCAAGAGTTACAGCATATCAATCTCATTGGATTATTAGGTTTTTCTTTATTTTGTTATTTCGCAGAATAGTAACCATGAATAAGCAGTAAAGCAGCTTTAACAGACCTTGTGTAGTCAATTGGTCAGGTTTCATACATAATATTTGTATTTATATGTAGTAAGTTTGTAAAGGCAAGTGAACACCATGAACAGTGCAAGCAAACCAACTTAAATGTATTCTTCCGTACCCAGAACTCTTTTCATATTTATGGACTAAATAAGAAAACTCCTTGCTGAATAATCTTTCTGTTTGCAGATGTATTTGGACAAAAATCAAATGTATCATTAGTGTTTGACTTTATGGACACTGACTTAGAAATAATTGTTAAGGACAATAATATTGTACTCACTCCAGCTAATGTTAAGGCTTACATGATTATGACTTTAAAAGGTAAGTTATATCTTCATCACCTTATGGTTTTTTAGTGGAGAAACCAGCACTATTTTTTGCATAAAGTTAAAAGACTAAGAATGTAACCTCACAACCAAAGCAACTCACCTGCAATATGGTATTAAAAAAAATTAAGAATTTTTGGGCATGAAAAGTTACTAAAGTTGCACTATGGGCTGTGATTTTTTCTTTTGTCACCGCACATTCTTCGTGTTTATTTATGTTTCAAAGAAACAAAAAGTACAACAAACTTCCTAGCAATGTAATTAATGTACATAAGGAACTTTATTGTTCAGTTGTAATACCAAAATGGGAAAAGTGTAAATAATTATTCATTGCCACACAACTTTAAAAAAAAATGTAATAACACAACTTTACTTTTCCAATTTTCCAGGTTTAGAGTATTTACATCAAAACTGGATATTGCACAGAGATTTGAAACCTAACAACTTACTTATAAACCGGGAGGGCATCTTGAAGATTGGTGACTTTGGTCTTGCTAAGGCTTTTGGGTCTCCAACCAGAATTAACACACATCAAGTGGTAACCAGATGGTATAGGTAATGAATAACAAGCAATTTCTTGTAATAATATTAAAACAACTAATAACCAATAAAAATTCCTTGAATTTGGTGCAAAACACTGGATTTAAGTTAAATATTTGCACATGTAAATGGAAACCCAATGTCTCAATGGAATTTCAACTCTAAGCAGTGAGCCGTGCATTGATATTCCAACATGCGTGTTATTATTTAGGCACTCATTTAGCTGTTGCCTAGTGTAAGTAGAAACTGGAATGAATCGCTTGGCTTGGCTTTTACTAGGTTCGACCTAAACAAAATGTTCTAACACTTCCTTTTTGCTTCTTTCCAGGTCACCCGAACTGTTGTTTGGAGCAAGACAATATGGTACTGGTGTAGATATGTGGGCAATAGGCTGTATACTGGCTGAACTACTGTTGAGAGTGCCTTTCTTACCTGGAGAGTCAGACCTCGATCAACTGTCGCGGATTTTCCAAGTATTTGGCACGCCCAGTGAAGAAACTTGGCCAGTATGTGTTTGTTTGTTACTATAATTTTCCAAATTAAAATGGTGCTCCATGTACAGGTACACTCATGGAAAAAAAAAATTAAAGGTACTGGGAACTTTCATGTACCATGTTTGTAATAAGTAGTTAAAAAATATTAACTCTCAATCATATTGTAAGTAAATACTTACCCAAAATTATGTTATATTTTAATTTCGTGATTGTACATCTTCAGTACTAAAAGGCATTTCACACTTACAGTACTAGTTTTTCCCTTAATCATTAAGGGCTGTATATTTATCTATATTTTCATTAACAAAAATTACATACAAAATATTTAATTAACCTTAAAATATATTATCATTGAGACTGATTGAACTCTGGCTATCACTATCCTTTTCATATCCTAACACTTTATTTCCAGGGTATGAAGAACTTGACAGACTATGTGCAGTTCAAGATATTTCCGCCACAGCAGCTGCGCCACATATTCAGTGCTGCGTCAGACGATCTGATCCAACTGATGGAGAGCCTCCTGGCTTTGTACCCTCCCAGTCGGTGCGACTGCACGCAGGCGTTGCAGATGCCGTACTTTAGGTATGTGAAAAGTTCTGAATCGAATATTTTATAACTCTTTATGTTTTGAATTGTTTTTTTTTCTTAATTTTTCTCAAATATAATTATATAGAAGGAGCTCGCAAGTACGTCGTGGCAAAAAGATGAGAATCCCATGGGCTTGAAGCACACACAAGGTACGACGTCATATCGCGACCTGAAGCCGTGTCCCGATGTGACGTCGTGTCGTGGAATTCTAAGACGTCCGTCGTAATAATTCACGATACGACTTCGTATCGTGGTACGATGCATGGCATACCGGAAAATAGTCCACCCTTTTCTTTCCATCATTGGGGCACGTGCAGGATTACATCGTCAAATTGTATGACACGACGTCGTGTCGCGATTGTTTACGATGAATTTTGTTTTGGCCCTTCCTCTTTGAGAAGATTGTCCTGGTTAATCAGTTTTTAAATTGAATTCTAAAAAAGGAGGAGTTAATGTATTCGGACGTCATCTTTTTTTTTTGAGTCTATAATGTCCCTCAATATCGGACGACCCGTTTGCTAGTCTGTCTGTACCATGAGACATACTTTGTTTTTGCGATGCAGGACTTCTTACCTATTAATAAATCATTGTTTCAGTAACAAACCAGCTCCTTCAGTAGGCGCCAAGCTGCCCATGCCTTCGAATATTAGCAAAATAGAGACAGATAAACCATCACTCAAGAGAAAGCTTCTGGAAAATATTGATGGTGGATCCTTAGCAAAGAGACTACAGTTTTGACCAACAAATAATTCAAGACATTCTTAAGTACTGCTGGATTTAGTACAATGAAAGAAAGTGCAATTTACTTTATATGATTGTTGATTATAATGACATTGACTTTGGGGTTAAAGAATAGATGAATGTCTTTATCAGGGGTTAACTTCATGCAAAGTTACGAAGGTGGCTAAATATAGTTCCACATGCTATATAATATACGCGAAATAATATATTTAAAGCGTCTCATATGATTGTTTATTATGTTAGCGAATTAAATGTGTAATCTCTGCTACAGTTATACAAAATGGTAAAAAAAGTCGTGGATTATTACGACACTTGAAAATGTATTGTTTTGTGATTACATATTTTTCGGATGATTGTAAAGCCGATTCTACTAATTGACAGAACTGAACTGCAAAGACTTGCTGATATTATTAACTTTTTATTGATAAGAGAAATATAGATTTGATATTAAAAATATAGTTTTATTCCATAAAAACAATGATAACTGTAAAAATAAAATAATACAGTTTATAGTAAATATAATCTTTCAGTTACTGCTTATTTTTCTATGCACCAGAATTTACAGAACATTGACGAAATTACTCTAATTAAGGATTACGGTAATGTTAATATTATCATGATTACAATATGAACACGTTATCAATTACAATATAAAAATACTTCTTACTTGTAACTGTAATGCATTGCAAGCTAATATAATTGTTTAAATAGTAGCAAGCAATAATCATCGAACAGTACGACGATATTTGGTTACAAACATTCGAACGAGCGATGTAATGTAACTGGACAGTCTCATGAACACAACGACGACACGGGAACGTCGCAAATTGTCGTAATAACACATACCCACGACGTCCCTTGTTTACTTGGACAGGGGAATCGAAACAGATCTGAAAATGAAAACAAAATGCTATTAGCGGCGTATCACACTGGCGATTAGTAATCGAATTAACAGCAAAGCGAGCGGTCAATGCGCTGAACTAAGGGACCTCGCGCACTGCACGACCACGACTTTTGGCTGCAGAAGCGACTTTTGGTCCAAACCAGGAAGAACGTTTGGCCGCGTAGTGCGCGAGGTCCTTTAATGCGCACACGATATGACCGAAAGTACAATCAGGGAAAATAAAACATAACACACGACGTTCTTGTTTGTCAAAAGTGGAGAAAATTTTATAAAATAAGAATGAGAGCGTAACACAAACGAGTTCATCCTACAAATGGTGTAGGCAGTGCGGGCGATGTGTGCTTTGATGGCACGCTCTGGATTGGACTACAGGGGCGATGGTCGTTTCCAGATCACTACGTCACGGCACTGCACTACGAATCCTGCAAATTATTTACAAAATAAATTGGCAGAATTATAACCGTCGCACACAAAAACAAAACCTTAAAACTAAGTGAAATGTTATGATATAACGAAGATATCACATAATATGTCATGTCATACTATGTTCATATGTCAATGTTTCAAGGGTTTATAAGATGTGCGATAGGCGTTACAGGGCGGCTAAAATAAACACATGGGGGGCTACCACGCCGGATATGGTGTGTAGATATACCTTCAATCACAATTATTCAAAGCGGGGCTTAAGCTGAGAATAGTTTGGGCAAGCAAGGTGCTTACTGTTACTACTTACTGCGGCTATGTTGCGATTCGTTGAGGCTGTCGAGTTCTTGGTAAATCATCCGCGTCGCACGCCGCGTGCTGCCTGTACACAGCTTAGTATATATTTTATTTTCACTCACCATTATCCCCTTGGTCGTTAGGCCTGTGTGCGACTATTTTGCTCTTCAAATAGGCAGTCTGTACACAGAAATTTTATCGGTCCATTCTTTTTTTTCTTACAACTAATTTTTTTCTATTATATAGCTTAATTTTCATGCAGCAAAAACATTCACACTTTCTGTAGGCAAACACAACATTTTAGAATAATGAGAATGATTTTAGAGGATGCTTGCAATGTTCAAAGTGCCAATTCATTGTTGAATATTTTGTAAAACATTGTGTTGGCCAACGAAACTAAAACAGAAAGTACAAGGCAAATTACATGAAGTGGCCTGAGAACATTGTCTGAGTATGATTTACATTTACCTTGGGCGTGTTAGAGACTACTGATAGTCGTCCATATACGCCATACTTGCGTTCGTCTTCGGGCCTAAGTGTTCCCATTTTTTTCATCACTAAATAGATCTGCAGGCAAAAATATTTTAGAATTTAGACGTAGCGTTCTAGCACAAATAAATCTGTAAAAAAAATGCTCAACATTGTTTCAGTAACATTTTACTGGCAAAAAACATTTTATCAGTGAAATATGTTGCCAGCTACATAAAACTTTGTTGCAATGTTCCGCAACTTTTGTTATAATACCATGCATACTGTTAGTGTGTCTAACCTGTTCTAACATGCCGTAACTCCTTATAAGGAAGTCCCTCTGCGCCAACAAGTTGACTCTTTCGCGTTCCTCTTTCTCCACGATAAGATCAGGTTCGTATGAACACAGCACGTACGTAGGCTTGGACTCGGTCACCTAGAAAGTTGGCAAAAACAACATCACATATCACTATATCAAGAGAGATTTCAAATTAAATTTTTAGTAAGTCGACTAAAGCAGAAAGTCCAGACGGTGGACTTTCTGTTGTATTCGACTGCTGGGCGTAGACCTCCCAAGAATCGCCACAATGCCTGGTTCCCGTACTTTCCGTGCTCAACGGAATCCCTGCAAAATACACCTGGTCGATGATCCACCTTCAGTCAGTTCAATCCTTACCTCTTACGACGCTCACAGAAGTCACAGATGCCCCATTAACTCTGGCAACCTAACTTATTTGGAAAAAGATACTATTAAAATGATATCACTAACCGGTTGCTGTGAAAGTGACGGTTTGGCGGACAGCTTCTTATCTTTATCATCTTTGCGTTTCTGTTCTTTGTCCACTCGAGTAGCTTTAGATTTCGCGGTTTTCTCCGTAGCAGTAGTAACAGTGGTGACAGTGGCAGCAATTGTAGAATTTGCTTCTTCAATCTTCTTTTCGCCTTCCTTAATAGCTTTGGGCTGTGATGGTTTCTTCAGAGCTTCTGCTTTGGCTTTCGTTTGCTGTAGATACGTTGCCAGAGGCTAATTAATATTTAAGGTTTCTGTTAAAATCGTGGTACTAAGTTGTGTAAGTGCAGTGTAAATATATCGTAGTACCTGAAACTCTTCTCGTTGCAAGCGGGTGCAGTCGCCGCGGGCTCGAGACGAGGCCGTGCCCGTGTAAAGCGAGCCCGACGGCTGTTGGAACAGCGACGCATACTGCTCGCCCACCGGGTACACACGTCTGTTGATGAAACTCTACCACATTCAGGTTTAGGGCTGAGCCAGTCTTATTCTGGATTCGCACTTTCCGTACCGCAATTGCTGTCGTTAAGGAACATTTTTCACTAGAGTGAGGAAGAAGCGGATACGGAAAAGTTCAAATACGGGCGTATAGGTCTGGCTGCGTCCTTAGGTGTCACAAATAATTTGTTCATTTTCATTGCAGATTGTTGTTTTTCTTTTGATTTAACAAAATCATTCTATAACGTTACTCTTGCTGGGTCAGTTAGGAAAATCTTTAATTTTAAGTTGTAAATGTGATCTACGTAGGATTGATAGTTCCAAAAAGAAAATGAAACTGCATAATTTGGAAAATTAAGGTACATGTATGTATATTTAAATTATGGGTTAGTTCAGCTTAAAATAGACTCCTTTCTTTAGTACGTTGATAACATGGTATGTACCTAAAATTTCCGAGATGCGTTTCCTCCCATTGTATTTGGGTTAGCCATGGACTTTTTTCAGGTTCCTTCTCTTCTATGGGTGTAAATTCGGCAAACCTGCAATATTTATCGCATCATGTATATTTTTTTGTAGCCATGACCCTATTGTATTCTACCAAACACATCCAAATCAGTATTTAACGTTCCATTACCGGAGCCCAGGCCTTTTTTCTGTCAGACCTTGTGAGTCTCACCTCTTAACTGCCTCGAACATAATGGCCGCTACGTGTGAAGCTTGCTTAGCGTAGCTGGTGTTGTGCAACGGCGTAGTACGCGTTCTATTGTACTACGATCGCATGATCTTCCATTATTCTGTAAAGTTTATCATACTTACTTATTGGTCTGTAGGAGTCGATCCCGTATCCTTTTGCGGTCTTCTTCGAGCACTCGTCGCTTGTCGCACTGCCATATATTGAGCATAGTGAAGGTGTCTGTCAAAAGACCCTCTTTCACTTCGCGGTCCAACTGCGTATCCGTGTGAAAACTTGGTGAATGATTCACCTGAAGACAACGCAACAATTCTATTACTATGGTCGTCTCACGGGTATTTTTTATTTAAGTTTACAATAGACTCGATTCAATTTGAAGCTAAGTAGCTTATTGACTATGTTCATTTTTTTGACGATTTCAAAATTTTCGCAGTTTCATTGTTGATGGTGTAGTAACATTGTAGGATGACAGTTTTGTGTAATCCACCGGTTCATTGCCCACTTGATTGGAGAGTCTTTTAAACTTTTCTAATTTATGTTGACAGTTCAATGGCTCAGCCAACGAGAGGACTATTATCTAACTACCACGAGACACAGCGTAAAACCCCTTGGAAATCTGAATACTAAGTGCTTTTCATGAAACTTACTTCCAATATATAGGGATGTAGCTTATGATCCAGAAGAATATCGAAGCCCAGTATTTCAAAACAAGCGTGCACCTGCAATAATGTAACATAATGGTTGAAATTGCAATGTATTCTGTGACTTAGGTACTGAAAACCAAACCTATACGACTAATACACTACAAACTAGATATCAGAATAATTTAGGTCAGATAGATTTTTAAGTGTAAGTTTTAAAAAGTAAGGAACGTTCGTCGCTATGTAAGCCTTGATACTCAGACTGTTAACAAAGTCCTGTTTTATCAAGGCGTTGAACGAATTCAAATAGAGATACGTAGAAGTGAACATTAATCTTAAAAAAAAACACACAAAGGCTTGCTATGCTTCAGCAAATCAGCATTATCATAAAATACGCGGTGAAAGGGACACCGTCGCGAAAACGGTTATCACGTATTCAGTACACCATCCTTATTAAAAAAACAATCAGCTGTTCCATACATTTTGACCGTGGTACTGCACTTTTCTAGGAAACAGCACATTTTTTCCTTAATTAAAATTTTGTATGGCTTTAGATGTATGTGTGTATGAATCCAAAGCTATTAAGTCGATAGATCGTTAACAATGCCTAAAAAATCTAAAGGGTGTTACAAGACCCTAAACGAAGCCGAAAGGCACTTGTTCTCCCCGTCATTGCGATATTTTTTTTGTTCTAGACCATACCACACCTGGGAACCTTCTAGTTACGGAGATATACATATATAAAGTTCCAACTTTTTCACAAGTTTTTTTAAACACTTACTTGTTTTTAATGTAAAATTTTTACTTTAAACACCTCCACGGCCCCCGTACTATTCAAACCATCCATCATCACAATGTTTTGAGTGCGTTACATTGAGTTCTACCATAAAACGTAAAATGTCGTTTCAGAGCAATAATTTTTGCGTAAAGTTACTTAGTTTGATGTACAGAATGTTAGGTTGACGGCTTCGTTAAGGGTGTTATTACATCCTGTTTATACTTATATTTTAGAGAGGTCAAGTTTGGTTATAGGAAGTAATCTTCGGAATTATCAGATTCCAAAAATTCTTTCACTAATGGAAAGCTACATTATACCCTAGTGTCATAGCTATGACTCTTAGGCTATATTTAAAACATTCCCTTGGCATAATTTCCGGTCATAACGCGAGCGAAGCCGCGGGCAAAAGCTAGTATCTAAAAAAGGCTAGTTCTACTAATACTCTTAGTATGTAGAGCCACCATCCGTTCGGGATGTCCCCGATTATTCAAATTTTGGTACGCAACCCCAAGTACGCGAAAAATAACTGTATATTCCAGATTATCCAGATGGAAGCCCTGAGCAGTATGCTTACTCAACTTTACCAATTTGTTCAAATCTCATACAAAAGCTAAACCAAATTCAATTACAATACTATCTGAAGCCCAAATAACTTGTAAGTGTTGCATAGATCTTGTGGCGCATGGCCATGGTTGCAAGTGTTGCAACTAACTCCGCCATGTTTTTTAAAATACAATTTCCAAAGATAATTTCACGAATGTTTACCAACAGCGCCCTTTTGAAAATGTCACCTAAGCGCCAAAAGAACTATGCTGTACTATAAAACTCAAAACAACCATGTCATGCGAGGGGAAACACGCGTGGTAACTGTGCTTGAGTATCGGCCACGCAGATATTATCGTCTTCACGATCACTTGGTCTATCGCGTGCCATAGGCTGTCCAAGTCCACGCCTTGCGATAGCAGGATCTTGTTCAAAGTCGATATCTTGCTGATGAATGGAAATTCATCGTGACTTTAGATTCGATTAGGTAACATAGTGTTTAGCCTTGCACCTGTCCCATCACCGTCGTTTAGTGAAAACGAGCAGAGAGTCTGTAGTTCGGATAGTTATGTTTATGTCGCTGTGCCATGAGCGAGCGCGCGAGTGCTACGGGCGATTACTCGCCCAATCGCCTCCATTTATTTGCTGATGTGAGCAAGTACCAAGCGAGGGTCACTTAGTCAGCGAGTTTTTTCTTAGATAGCTCTAGCTGCTACTAAGGGACTCCACCAAAGCAGAGACGAGCGGAGAGGAGAGGAGACGTGCGAAAACCGACCAATCAAATTGGTTGAAATCTACATTACGTCTCTCGTCTCTTCTGTGATTGGTCGAATCTTACACATCTCCTCTCCGCTCCGCCCATCTCCGCCTTGGTGGAGTCCGGGCCTTACTGTTGGAGACAGTTTTCGCCGGCAGTGTGAAAACCAGAGATCGACTACGATATTAGTCTATGTATCTCTTTTACTGACACAAGATTTACTTCAGTATACATATTATTATTATAATCTGTCAAATTTTCTTTTTCAACTTCATCGCTAAAGCTCCACTCGCTAAGAATCGATTGGGAAAATTTGACAGTGTCGGGTAGTTTGATGTGCTGGCGTCTGTACATTTTTTGAGCAAGAAAATACTAGCTTCCGCGACGGTGGTGGGATAGGTGCTTTAGGGCAATATTTTTTTTATATCAATCTAATATTAGAAACAACGTAATATTAGAAACGAAACACTGAGTTAAGACTAAGTGACGGAAACACTGTGCGCCGCCGCCGTTGTGTCTATCCTAAGATTCAAAACAAGAATATCTTAAGTCTTGTTAAGGCTTTTTAAGAAATTTGGGACCATCGAGTCAATATCACGGGCATAGAAAAAAGTTTCATTTCAAAGTGTTGCAATTAGAAAGGAATAGGAAAATGGATTAGGATACAAATAAGGTGTGTGAAGGAAAATTTCCCAGGCAAGCTCAAGTCATTTAGCTATTTATCATTTACAGAGTGCTAGTTATAAAGATGTATTCTCACCGTTTGCTGCCCGCTTCAGAATCATACACGTACGTGCGGCTGTGTTTGTTCAGCGCGTAGTTAGTTAGATGCATAAACACGTTAGTCGTGTTGTTCACGTTAGGATCCGCGTACCGACTTGTTGCAAACCTTTTACAGAAAATGTTAGAAGCTGAAGAAGCTGCTTTAATGATATGATACTTTTTTAGGTTTAAGTAAGACATTTGATTTGGTTGCACATACAACGCTTAATATGGAGCTAGATCTAGTGCACAAAACGGCCTTCAAAGCTATCCAGAAAACAGATAACAATTCGTGAAATACTCTACAGTTAAAAAAAATAAAGAAAAATCTATCCCATTATTGTAAAACTAGGGTTCTTCAGGGTAGTACACTAGGTCCCCTCATTATTTCTACTTTACAAGAATGACTTTGTGTCAAATTGATACAAAATATATTTTTGAATGATTTGTTGAGAGCTACCCTTACCTTACAAGTCCTTCATTAAAGACAAAAATTCGGAGAGGATCGCACGACGTAATTAGAGTGTATACCCTTATGTCGAACTTATAGCCATCCACCAAGTATGGCTTTGAAAGATATACCTGAAATTAAAATATTCGCATAATATGAGAAGAAGCTACTGATTAAATTTATTTCATTTAAAAAGTTAAGCGTTGGTTAAACTTACCTGACAGATAAGTTTATCTGTAGGTTTAATGTCTTTGAGCGACTTCGTCAAATAGATGCCGCGGCCTTGACTACCACATTCCGGTTTTATAATAAAAGTCTTATTTTTACGTGATTTGCTGTAGTTTAGTGCTTCACCGAAACTGAAATACGACACATATTTGTTAAGTAATTTATTGACGGAATTATTCACGTTCATAATGTACTAAGAAGTACTTACTCTGCAGGCAAACACCAAGTTTTCGGAAAAAAATTGTACTCCTTTGGATAAATTTTCTGCATTCTGTTTAAATTACGCGCTAGCAAGTCTTTTCTGAAATCACCATAAAATTTAAATCGAAAGAATTCCTATCAAGCCGTTTTAACAACTAAAAGTTATTATTTTCACCTGCAGATCTCTAGCATGCCAGGGAAATGATTGATGCGCTGAAACCGCTTCATCTCTTTCGCTCTTTCAACTGAAACGCTCATGTCAGTCCAGTAGAAGTTCCAAGCATCATCTTCAGACACTTCTCGCATGCCAAAGGCACTGGCAACTTTCCGTATTGACTCATATCGGCAGTTGCTCAGACAAATTGATATTTGGGATCTGAGATGGCAAAAATAAATTAATAATAAATCATTATAATACTGAATCACATGAACAGTTTAGAAAAACATTTGAGCAAGCCAATAATATCAGGATCCCATTGTAAGTAAGCGTGCATGGGGCAAAACCTCTTGTTTACAAAATTAACTTAGAATGTTAGTTTGCAAGAAGGGTAAGGGTAGAATTGACTATTATGGCATGTGTCGCCCAGTGGTTCCCAACAAATGTGAATATGCACAAGTGTTCACATGAATATTGACAGAATACATCTCCTTGTAACTAAAATAAAGAGATCTCATTACCTCCTTCTTTTCTTTTTCTTGCGTGTTGTCTCTATAGGTAGAATAGGTACAATCTGTGACGTTGGCTGAGATGTGTCATCTTCACCGCTTAACTTATTATCATAGCTACGCATAAGCATTGAAGCTATTGACTCAGCATGTTCCTTTTCATCTTTGGCTTGCTGATCAGTTGTTGCTTTCCCATCTGCTTGATAATGCACACATGTTGTTATTAATATTATATTATGTAATGTGAGGAGAACTGTAGGCAAAACCTAGTCTGTTATTATCTTGCATCAAATCAAATATTCTATGTAGTTATAATTTATTTAGTCCAGAAAAACTTGCAGTGGAGTAGCCAGAGGAAACAATACAAATTCTGTCTCATTGACCAAGACGGGAATGTTAAAATTTGATTTGTAATAATGTCGGCAATATCATCATCATCTGCCTAGCCTTTTCCCAACTATGTTAGGGTCGGCTTCCAGTCTAACCAGATGCAGCTGAATACCAGTAGTTTACATGGATCAACTAATGTATTTAATGTCGGCAATAGGTTCTTAAATATTTTAAACTAATGCTAGTATGTATTCAAAGTGATGTTTACAGTTTAATAGGTACTAATATTAAAGATAAGTTTCTAGTCCTCACCCTGTACTTTTTCATTCTTTCTTTTATTTGCCACTGCATGTGTTTGTTTCGGGCTGCCTTGTGAATGCTGATCCTCGCCACGCAAGAAAGTGTCTTGTAAATCCACCTATAAATGTTATGACTTGTACAAGAAGCTGGTGCAACTGCATATTTACCAAATAATCACAATTCATTAATTCATACCTCCATTTGCTGCAATGAATTCTTATTAGTGATAACAGACGGCCTAAACGCTAGCTATGTTAGGCATCCTATGGTATGCAATAATATCGCTATGCTATGCTAGTGCTTATGAAGTAAGTCACCTAACAACGCAGACCTAAAACAAGAATTAAAAACCACTAAAACAGGAATTTCTGCAGTAAAACAATTGATTAGTTAGACGCTCATATCATTGCTATATGTATAACTTTTAGCTTACCAATCTTGGTTATGTATCTAGTAAATTCATTAAAATTTTGCGAGAGACATTATTGGAAACTGTTTTTTGTTTTTGTTTCATGTCAGCTGTCAAAATAAACCGAAACTCTATTTCCGTTTCAGCCATAACCTATGAAAAATTCAGCTTGTTTCAGACACTAACTTCCGGAAAATTCGGAAACGGATATGACTTCGTCAGATTCCAAAATGTGATCGGATACATCCTTCGGTGGTCTTTGATGTAGGAGTCGATGCATTCTAGTCTAGTGAATCTGCGGATCCTTATTTTGTCTTTGATTTACCAAAGACTAAATTATTTATTTGGCAACACCTACAATTTTTTAGCTTGTTCATTGAATGCGGTCCAGTTATAGAATTTCATAGAGAAATCTATTAGTGACAAACTTCGCATGTGTTACGTGGGAATCAAATTAAACTCTATTTTTCATACAATAAAACTTAAATGTGCTTGTGATTTAGGCTTTCGAAGTTCTAACAAATTACCAAAGTGGGCCGTACCCTCGGCCGTCAACTTACACAAATCGTCAAATTCTACATTCTTGTACATATTTCTGCTTTTCCGCCAAAGTACAGAGTCATTCTAGATTTGCCAAAATGGCAGAGGGACAGGACGACCCTAAAAAAATTACTATTACAGTGAAAACACCGAAAGAAAAACAGCAAGTGGAGATAGAAGAGGATGCTGACGTTAAAAAAGTGAGTACGGCGCCGCCAGAAACTTCGCTCATGGCGTAATAACATAGATATTGCACACGCAATCACTGACGACATTTACTTAGTTAATCGGCAACGTAAAATGTGAATTCGTTGTTTGATTTTAGCTCAAGGAAGTGTTGTCCCCTAAATTCAGTGCGGAACCGGAGCAGTTATGTCTCATATTTGCCGGAAAGATCTTGAACGATGCCGACTCCCTGAAACAGCACAACATCAAGGACGGGCTGACAGTCCACCTCGTGATAAAGACGCCTCCTAGGCCCGAGCCCGAGGGCGCTCAGCGACGCCCTCCAGGTACTGAATTGCTTACATCCTGTCATTACTGTGGAACATAGGTTTGCACAAAATGCACAGAGCTATTGAAGAAATTCATACAAGACTAGCTTCCGCCCGCGACTATGCCTGCTTAAATTCATTTTTTTTACACAATATCATTATTATAAATTATAATAGCTTTTAAGTTGTTCTGATGTATATCTATATTTCTGCAAAGTTTCATCAGAATCCATTTAGTAGTTTTTGCATGAAAGAGAGATACAAACATCTATCCATCCATCATCACAAACTTTCGCATTTATAATAGTAGTAAGATGCCTATGTAATTTTTCTGGCCATACGTTTGTACCAAGTATATCATTATAATTAGGTCATTGACTAATTAATGTATTCAAGTAACATTGAGTTAGCAAGAGGCTAGAACAATAGTGAACAAAGTATTCAACAAATAATCAAGTAAATGTGTAACAATGTAATGAAAACTGTATATTTTCTTATAAATGATATACTATAACCAACCATACACATAAACACAAGGTCCACTATTAACTTTCTGCATAAAAAGTCTTGTTTGATAAAAGAAAAGATAATACCAAGTTATCAACTGTTAATGGAGGTCAATTTTTATTAACAAGCGTGAATATGTTTCTAAAAGTGATGAAACTATGACTAACTTAGAAAATACTTTTGTTATTGTTGTCACTTTAGTTTGGTTTACCTGTAGCTCATATTCATACAGGTAATGTTGGATTTAACTACTATGACTACCTTGTTGTTCAAGTGATTGCAGGCACAGCTTCTGAACATGAGGTCCTGGGTGCAATTACTGGGTTGGACAGTGTTTTTGGGTTTCTCCATCAGGAATTTCTCAGTAATAGACCAGATTGGTTTTTGTTGATGGCAGTGACCCACACTGCAGGATGCATGGCTTGGAGACGTGTCATATGCGGTCCTCATCCTCAGCTGTGAGAGAATGACAAAGAAGACAGAATAGGCTCACCTACTAAATTCACACCTGTGCCTTCCTCTTTAAGGATTACAGACGTTGCATGAGCACTGCATGATCGTAAATCCAGAGTTCATGCTATTTATTGATGTGTGATTGTTTACAATCTTCGGGCTAGAGTACTATCAATTGTAATCTGCTGTTATTGTTACAAATCAATACAAATTGTACCTACACTTAGATTTATTTAATCAAGACTACAAACATTTATTCAATTTACATTACTCTCCCTGGCTGGTATGTTTTATTTATAAAACTATTTGCACAACTAAAAAAATGCTGTGCCAAACCATAGATAATGCCTAAGGCCTTTCCATCAGTGGTATCTTCATAAAAATTACATTTGGCATGGGACATAAAGTTTTCAATTTCTAGATTTGAGTTGTGCTCATATCATGTGAGTAATTCCAAAGATGTCATACTGCCAAACAATATGTTATATTCTCTCTATATAATTTCACCATAGTCATACTAATTTCATCATTTATTTAAGGCTGATGATAAATTGTGTTCATATGTTATGAAAAGTTTATTGGCACATACCCAGACTTGAATTAGAGCGACCATAGAAATATATTATTGCTGAGTGCTTTAAGCACAATGATAGTAATCACATTACCTCGTTGGTCTAGTGGTCGCAAGAGCAACTGCTGAGCATGAGGTCCTGGGTTCGATGCCCGGGTCAGCCAAAATATGATCGGGTTTTTCCATCAGGAATTTCTCAGTAGAGGCCACGGATTCTGGATTTGTGTCCGGTTGATGGCAATAGGCTCGCCTCCTATTACATGGGATTTAAACATAACTGGCGAAATGTGGGTGTACTTCTCTGCCTAACCCTTCGGGGATTACAGGCGTGTTGTTATGTTTATAGGTAGTTATGAAACAATGCTTTTTTGAATAGCTGTACTTGTGGACCCAATGCAAAATAACATCACACATGTACAGTCACAAGCACCAATATGTATACACTTTCCTAAATATAAAAACAATTTTCGGGAGAAATAACGATTGTATCTCGAAGATAGGATCTTTTTCGTAAAAATATGAGTTCCAAACTACTATGCTCGTAACAACATGAAATTTTAATCAGAACACTAGGAGAACTTAAAAGGTTGTTAAGTGTTTAAATATTGGTGATCGTAACTGTGACACCCTGAAGGGTTGGACATAGCTCTAAAGCATATATTTTAGCCGTCCTATGTTATATCAGGGATATAGCATATTGCGGTTAACCAAAAGCTTCTAATGATTGTAGAGAGTTAAACAAGGGTGTAAACAAACTAATCGATAAATATATTTCAGCTGATGTTGGTGCTACGCCATTTGGATTAAATTCGTTGGGTGGATTAGCAGGCCTAGAGAGTTTGGGACTCGGTCAGAGCACCTTCATGGATTTACAGGTAAAAAACCCTGATTTAACATTGCCTCTATAATATTGAATTCATTTTGTTTCATATAGTGTTTAAAACTGTAAGTAACCATACATATTTATTTGCATAAAATGTGGTATCCTGTATATACCACATTTTATTAAAACATTTTATAGAGCAGGACACATTCCGCCATAATAATAGCATGCAAATTTAAAATATTATTTTTACATTAGGTAGGGACTACCTATCTAACATAGATTTCCATACATAAATCTCCTCTAATCTATGAATAATTAAAAGCAGACCATCATTAAACAAAACCATAAATAATTAAAACGAAAAAAAAAAAACACAAACACATACCTAATAAAAGTACCTACACCATACATACATCTAAAAAATCAAACAAAACAATAATACTGAAACACCTACAGCTTAAACACATCTAAATATTCACTGAAACCATATCCATTAAACAAAATATTAAAAACATACACAAACACAATAAAAGGACACCATACATATCTAAACCATCAAAAGCAATTATATTAAAACAAGTAAACAAATCAACGTAAAAACAAAAAAAAATCCTTAACAAATAGGTAATAATATAAAATGTTAAAACAGTTTGAAAAATTCTAACATAAAAATAACAAAATTAAAACTTACAATGCATTTTTAAAGTGATAAGAATGCAAAGATACTCTTTTTGAGGAGCTCAATGATACAATAAAAAAAATCTTTTATTATCCACTTCCGTAAGTTAAAACAAAATTTGCGATATTTTTTTTTGGAAGCAAACTGTCTTATTTATGGTCAAATATTTTATGTTATAAAATTATTTTCGACAACAGACCAGACTCATTTTGATTAAGAAAATAAAAAAAATTGAAGATTTTCTAGAATAGAGACTCGTGAAAGGGATCATAACTCTATTCTAGGAAATCTTAAATTTCCTTTATCTTATCTAAGTGTTATCAGTGTTACCTGCATGTCGTAAAATTAGAAACCGACCCCAACATATTTGGGAAAAGGCTAGGAAGATGATGATAAGTGTAACCTAGAAAATAATTATCAAATGTTACTTACGCTAGGCTCGTATGCAACAAGAGCTCTTGTCCAACCCGGACATGCTGAGGCAAGTGCTCGACAACCCGCTCGTGCAGCAGATGATGAATGACCCTGAGAACATGCGGACACTCATCACATCTAACCCTCAGATGCAGGACCTCATGGCCGTAAGTTTTATCAGAATTTAACTTGGTTACTCTTACAGGGCTATTCCACTTTCGCCTTTTAGTCTTCTTCTTATTCGTGTACCTGGCACTATAGTATTTTAAACTTAGTTGACCAAAAATTTTTATATTCTGCACACTGTGCCCCAAAACATTTGTAAT
This sequence comes from Noctua comes, assembly GCA_963082995.1. Taxonomy (NCBI): domain Eukaryota; kingdom Metazoa; phylum Arthropoda; class Insecta; order Lepidoptera; family Noctuidae; genus Noctua; species Noctua comes. The sequence continues at coordinate 7,416,175 of OY720280.1, read as the reverse complement.
CAAAATGACCTTTGCGCTGCCATGGGACGACACCGTGGTAGTGGCGGAGTTTAGTTAGATCCTTATACTACAACTATACGACGCGAAGGTTTACACAACTCAAAACAGTTGTTATTGAGTTATCTGGCTAATAGCAGGTCACAATGTTCCTATAGATCGACCGCTTTAATGAGTCCTCCGCCTTGCCCCATCAAAGGCACATTAAGCGTCCACAAAGTCCTAACAATATCTCACAGGTTATTTGCTCTAAAATAACCATAATCCATGTAGGTATTACGATACTAATTGAACCTATATGTGATCAACCTTCAGAATATTCCATTTAAATTGATACCTTCTCGAGGACTCATTAAAGCGGTCGGTCTATAGACATAGACGTTTTTTAAAGAAAACCAGAATGTAATAGGCACAGGTAGAGCAATCTGGTTGTGCAAAAATATGAGGTTCTGATTTATTAATCTATTAATCAAACATGCATGGTTTGTGGACAAAGATTAGAATAGGTAGAGTATATTAACCTAAACTTCAAGAAAGTAGATAACATATGTATAATACCTTCCTCTTATTTAACAGTGTGTGTGAGTTAGGCAAACATACTGAGTCTATTTGAATCTATAAAATCAATTTGTTCAATTGCAGTTATGAACAAATTTATTATTTAATTAATAGTATTTAATTTAATTTGAATAATGCATGAATTTTTTTTAATTAGTTTTATAAGTATCCGAAATTTGTATGCCTATTAGGTTCAACATAGCGATCCTAACATTCTAATTAGATCTTATTATATTGCACCTCTGTTTCACAAATAAATAATTTGAATTTGAATAATTTTATTTTGTTCTACTATTCAGAGAAATCCGGAGATTAGCCACATGCTGAACAACCCCGAGCTGTTACGGCAGACCATGGAGCTGGCTCGTAACCCGGCCATGTTGCAAGAACTCATGCGCTCTCACGACCGCGCGCTCTCCAACCTTGAGAGCATACCTGGTAAGTGAACCATTCCTCTTCTCCTTTCCGTGTTGATTGACAATCTTTACATAGTATAAAACAAGGCACTCTCGCTGTCTGTACGCTTATATCTTTTAAACTGCGCAACGGATTTTAATGCAGTTTTCAGCAATAGATAGTGATTCAAGAGGAAGGTTCATATCTATATATTACACCCGTGCGAAGCCGGGGCGGGTCGCTAGTAATTTATATTATACTAGCTTATGCCCGCGGCTTCGCCCGCTTGGAGTTAGGGAATAGCCCACGGGATCTTACTTCTGGGATAATAAGTAATCTACGTATCTATCTATAATACATACTTACATAGATTTACATGTAGATTTACTTGCTTATAACTTGTAAATATTAGTTTAAAGTTATATCGATTAAATTAGATACGTGAAATATTGATACCTTGGTTTTAGATTGGACATCGGATTTACTGGATTTTATCTGAAGAGTATGTACACAAATTTTCAAGTCAATCGACCCCGAGAATAAAAAGTTTCACAGAAAATTCAACACCCCATTTCACCCTCTAATGGGGTAGGAATTTCGAAAAAATGATACTTACTCTTCACAAAGAATACACCCTCAAATTTTCATGTCTCTGGGACCCGCGATTTGGGCTGTGCGTTGGTATATCAGTCAGCCAGTCAGGGCATGGAATTTTAAAATGGGGGATGATTTTGGAAAAACTGTGATACACGTATCTCATCATTTTAACTGAAGTATATGTAGACACATTTTCAAGTCAATCGACTCAGAGAATAAAAAGTTTCATAGAAAATTCAACACCCCATTTCACCCTCTTAGGGGTGGAATTTCGAAAAACCCTTTCTTAGTGGATACCTACTCTTCACAAAGAGTACACTGTCCAAATTTCATGTCTCTAGGACCTGTGGTTTGGGCTGTGCATTGATATATAAGTCAGTCAGTCAGTCAGTCAGGACTTTGAATTTTATATGTATAGATTTTATTGGACCAGCAAGTAGCTACCAGGACAGCTCTGTCTGTTTAGTTCAAGTCCTGCAATAATAATATAGGGTATTGTGCATCATGGGCAGGAAAGTAAAGGGCTGGGAGGGATATAAGGGGGCTCCACACTGGCATTGTGTTTGAGAACAGTTGAGGATACATTTGGCCAGATTGCTCCTTGTAATTATGCCATAGTAACATAACATGACGCCTGTAATCCGCGCAGAGTTAGGGAGATGTGTATCTATAGTACACCTACACTCACATTTCCCAAGTTATGTTTAACTCCCATGTATCGGGCGTGAGCCTATTGCCATCGACTGGGCACAGCACCTGGGCTACTACTGAGAAAAACCGAATTGAAAAACCTAATAACACCTTGCCCGACTTCCGGATCGAACCCAGGACCTTTTCCCAATGGGAATTTCAGTCTAACCTGTGCAGCTGAATACCAGCATTTTACAAGGAGCAACTGCCTATCTGACCTGCACAACTCAGTAACTGGATAATACGACCAATCGGTCGTCAAATGTTCAACTTACGGCCAACTACTAACAGCTTCTGACTAAAAGTGTTAATACAATTATGGGACTGACGGTGCCTCATGCTTTACGAGACGCGCAAGGTTCTGAGTACGACATGTATAGTCATTCACGAACTAGCCGTGAAAATCTCGATCGATCCACCGGTGCGGCTTTAACTCGGCTACAAACCTATTGCGAAAATGCAGCAGGCTATTCAAGGAGACTTGATGTTCGAATGTATGTTCATAATAGAATAATATCAACTTGATTGAACATGACGTCTTATGTAACAAAGTCGTGTAATATAGCTAGGTATACATTGGGAATACACGTGCGGTTGAGTGGTTATGATTATTTTTCCTGTCCATTCAACTGGTCTTGAAGATATCTGCTATGAGACTACTATTGTCCCCTTTTTATAACATTGTTTAAGCTTCGAAGGTCTCATCTCAATGACAGGGAGTGAGCTGTAATCTAGCAGGGTTCGTAAATGTCATAGCTTTTAGAATTTTTCTTTCATGCTGGTTTCCTCACGATGTGTTCTTACAAAATAATGCGCCTGTGTTTTAAGTCCAGCGCTTTACCACTTGGTCACCATTGCTATTGATAGTTTAACCAATGGTGTGGGACGAAGCGTCGACTCTTCATATTTGCCTAAAATTAACAAACAAAAATAAATGCTGTAACAGGATAAATTGTGAATGTATTTACAAATACAAGGGACTTTATATTTGTTTTCACTTCCTTTCCAGGTGGCTACAATGCTTTACAACGCATGTATAGAGACATTCAGGAGCCAATGTTGAATGTGGCCAGCAGTATGGCAGGCAACCCGTTCTCTGGACTGGTGGACAACTCTGGTAAGACATATTCTATAAGATTTTGGTTATAACTCCATCAAGTTACTATTTTTTATAAAATATTTCAAATAAATCTCTTCATAATATTGAAGCAATAAACATTACTGAAATGTTGACCCGCATGATCTCTCTGCTGGGCAAAGGCCTCTTCCTATGGCTTTCAGCCCTTTCGATCCAGGGCTAATGTGGACTTTTGGTCGTTGGTTTTGTTCAACTAGTGCCGCCATTTTCGACGAGATTTGCCGCTGCGCCTTCTAATCAAAAATTTTAAAATCTTGGATCGGGCAAATTGATACATATTTTACCTGTAAAGGGTGTTCTAGCCTCAACCTAATTATAATACAGTTGCATTAACCAGCCATCTTTTCTACTCCAAGTAGACGGAACTAACCCGCAGCAAGGGGCCGAGAACCGGCAACCGTTACCGAACCCGTGGCAGCGCGGCGGCGGCGGTGGCGGCACGGGCGGGGCTGCGCCGGGCGCGGGCGGCGCCGCCACCGGGCCCGGGCTCATCAACACGCCCGGCATGCAGTCGCTGCTGCAGCAGATGTCGGAGAACCCTCGTCTGGTGCAGTCCATGCTGTCCGCGCCATACACTAACACCATGCTACAGGCCTTGGCTGCTGATCCTGACATGGCGTCCCAGCTTATCAACCAGGTGAGTTTTGAAACTGGGAAACAAATATCATTGTGGGAGATCAAATAGGAAGGGAGATAGAAATAACTCCTTTTATTTAATTTTAAAGTCTTGTAGTCCTAACACCTTGACTTAGCAATATGCACAGGCACACTGCCATCTGCCTCTATCTCTCTCAAACCCCCTCACTTTCATTCACTCAGTACTGTCATCCCTACATAAATGAGATCTCCACCACCACTAGTATGTTATTCAGTATTGGATGGGTAATTTTGAGTTAGGAATTTCGGTTTGTGCTGACGGTTTCAGTGATAGCCAATAAATAGTACAGTATCAGTGTAGACAATGACGATTAGGACATGCACCCTGAAGGTAATCATTTACGCAAAAATGTGCCTGTATGTTGACCCTACAAATATCATATTCCTTCTATGAAAAGAAGGGCGAAGTGTAACATTTTAGTTGAATGTTGCTGTGGAGTTTTTCCGCAAATTTTTCTCTTCAGCTAAAACAGTAAGAAGTGCCGAAGGGCGGGCGTTTTGGAGGAATGTTTCATGTTATTTCGGTGTTCAAAAAGTATTGATTCTTAGCCTAATTTGAATTTATAACTAAACTTTGAACAAAATTAACTTTCATTCAATTCCACCCAGAATCCGATGTTCGCCAACAACCCACAGCTACAGGACCAAATGCGCACAATGATGCCGCAGATGTTGGCGCAGTTACAGAACCCGGAGATGCAGCAAATGATGTCCAACCCACAGGTCAGTTTCATGTCAGTGCTATATGCATACATGTACGGTACTCCTGCCGAAATGTCACTGGAAAATAAAAATGATTTTTGAAGCTACAGAAGTTTCTCAAGCTTTGGTACATAATATCACGCCTGTAACCCCGGAAGGGCTAATAGGATACCCATATTTCGTCAGTAATGTTAATTAGAGGCGAGCCTTTCAACCTAGCACAAATCCAGACTCCCAGCTACTACACAGACATTCCACATGGAAAACTCAATGACACTGACAGACTTGGGAGTCGAACCCAGGACCTCATGCACAGTAGTAGCCCTAGCGACCACTGGACCAACAAGGCAGAGGTTTGTTTGTAGCTGACTCAGGTTGTTACACTGATTACCTCTTAGCACACATAGGACTATTTAGTCGCAATACGACTCAATAGTTGTAACTGTGCTAAGGCAAACACAATATTGGTATAAATGATATGGTGTAGGCCCTGAACGCGCTGCTGCAGATCCAGCAAGGCCTGGAGCAGCTGCGCAGCGCCGCGCCCACGCTGGTGGGCAACCTGGGCATGGGCGTCGCCAACGCCGCCGCCGCGCCGCCCGCCGCGCCGCCCGCCGCGCCGCCCGCTGCCGCGCCCAACAACGCGCAGCCGAGGCAACAGAACCAAGAGCTCTTCACGCAGGTAATGCAAGTTATTTATTTATTTAAAATAAATGCACAGCATTACGGATTTATATCTCAGGTTCCAGCGAGCGCGCTTCGAATGCACGTTGCGTGCGCGCAGTTGTTTATACAGTTACAGCGGGAAGCACCGACAAAATGTCATGACAAATTCCTAGAATCTGGCCAAATTAAGAGTATAAACTTTCAGATTTAGTGTTTCACAGAGTACATCTTTAGAATGAGTAACAAAAAAAAAACGAAATAAAAGACTCAAAAATGCTTGCGCTAAGTGATAGATGTTCTATCTTTAAAGACTTGTCATTATTTCTTAGATTTAAAGAGTTATAATTACAGTTCAGTTACATTAAAGAGTGGTTTCACAAAAAGTTATGAGTAATTTACTCCTAACTGCAGTGAAACTACTTACAAGGTAGACATAAAATGCTTTGTCTGTATGTGCCGGCTCCGTCGTAGTTGAACGCAAGCCGTCCGCACGTCGATGTGGTACATAATACCTTTTATTTTTGAGTGAGTTGTTAGAACTGTATAAAATCACAAATATATGTATTGATAGATTGTAGTAGTTACTGCTGTGGCTGCTTACTGATCAGGCTTTTGGCCTTAAATATTATAAATTAACCTGTAAAAATTTAAGTGTTAATTGTTGATTTCATCATTGATAGAGTTGTAAATTGAATATATAATCGTCATGTATTACAGTACTCATCATTTAGTCAGTTAGTTTACAGGTACTTGTCTTATGTAGACAGTTGTATTGTAAATATATTTCGATAGTCCTAAATATAAACTTCACCATATTAATTCCGAATATTTGGTACACAGTTCATGCAGCGGATGATGTCGGCTATGGCGAATAACCAGACGAATTCTACGCAGCCGCCGGAACAGCGCTACTCGCAACAGCTTGAACAACTCACTGCTATGGGTTTTCTCAACCGGGATGCTAACTTGCAAGGTAAGCAGACACCTGAGAAATTGAATTCTCTACTACAAACGATACAGAGTAGTTCATTGAGATAGGGCATGGCTACATGTCATGGGCAATAGCCATTATTCAATGGGCCTCATATCAAGATCATATGGCAGCGAATTATCTTGGCAGGCCCAGGCAGGGATGGTGCGATGAGCTGGAATCCTTTGATAAAGACTGGTCCCAAATAGCCCTAGATTGATATTTTTTTTATGTCTAACTTGTTGAATTTTATGCCGATTACAGCGTACTTGTAAAAATCATATGCGGTGCTTCTTTTCAGCACTGATTGCGACATTCGGCGACGTGAATGCGGCGGTGGAGAGGCTACTAGCCCTCGGCCAGTTGTCCATGAGCTAACACTGAAGCGCCTAGCAACTTAGACGTCCACTACTGCGGCTACGATTTGCTTACACCATACCGATACTGCTGTAATTTTGTTACAAACGACAAACATTCACGTATTGACATCTGCGAACCAAGTTCTAAAGAAGTTCGATTTGTTCATGTATCACAGTTATTTATTGTACACCGCTTCGTCACTTGTGATAGCGCGTGGTTTGTTTGATGTCGTGATACTATAGTTTCGGGACAAAAAAGCCCTTTAATAAAATGTGTCCCACAATTTTGATAAAAGCAATAATTCAATAAGAAACAAAAATATGAAGTAATTTGGATTACTTCAGGATCAACAGCGGATTGGCGTCATAGAGAGTGGAATACTTTGTGATAGACAGTGAAACTATCCCGTGTGCAGGGGTGAGTACATCTGGTTAGTTAGTTTAGAACTGCGTGCGTTTGTAACAACACTACAGTTAGATATTTATGTTGTTTATGGTTTCGGTAAAAAAATTGTGTGAGCGATGTATTCAAATTACTAATTTTAAAATGGCAGGATTCGAAATATGTGTGTTTTACAACTTTTAATAAATATTGAAATTACTCTTAAACTCACCTTCATATTTATTGCAATGTAATTTCAATAGTTATTTTATAGATAACACTTAGTGAATAATATAAAAGCATACAAACATTTTGAATAACGTCATTTTATACATAGAAACACTTTCACTTATTTACTTTTCAATGCAATGGTGTAAGTAAGGATGAGCTAGCGACAACGATTTCTAACACCCTTCAATTTATGACCGAGTCTGTCGTTACGCACGTCTCAGTTTCCCTCTATATAATTGTAATAATAAAAATTCATTCCTTCTCGTTTTTAGGCAATATGCAAAATTGTTGTTTATACTTTAAGTAATAAAAACACTAGAATTCCTTATTAAAATCGTCAGATTTTTTTTTATTGTACTACTGTGAAGAAATATAAACGGTATTTCTATGATTTAATTTAATGGATTCTTGTTATACTCTATGTTATCGATGTGAACTCACTTGCGTAGAATTACGTAAATAATAGGTTTATGTAAATAGAATTGCTTTGAAAAAAAAATGTGGGAAGAAACGCACTTTCATGCAATAAACTTTATCATTTATGAGTAATGGAAATTTAATATTTTTTTTTGTATAATTTTCAAAGTTTCTTCACTATTTTTACTTTAGTCACAATTCAAAGGGGTATATAAGGTTGACTGATTATTTTGCATTATGCCAGGTAAACTGAATATTGGTTGAATATGGACAAAAATACATCAATATATAACAAAAGACAAAAATGAATTGTTTTCTTTTTATGTATCTCAATTATATATTATGCCTATATTTCGTCCGGTTTCGTTTTGTTTGTAGCCATGTAAAATATATTTTATCTATTATTTTGTGGTGGTAAAAAAGTTTTATATTTAAAATTTTCATTTGTAGCCTATTGTAGTGGTTTTATAGGTAATTAAATTTAAGTTGTAAAAAGTATGACGAGTACTAAAGTTGCTCAGTTTTGTAGGGGAATGTGTTAAAATTACACGGAAGTGGTGAATCACTAATGTGCACTATTTCTTGTATAGAGAGACCATTGATCATAGGCGCACCTTTATTTATCGTGAACAAATCTTTTATAAAGTCCTTCAACTTTATGCATAGAGGAAATTAAAGCATTCAATGACTCATATTTTTTTGAACTTATAAATATTGAGCTGATAAAATAAATAGTTCAGTTTTTTTTTTGCTTGCTTTCATGCTTGTCAAAACTATCTTTTGTTTCCAAATTCTTGCCAAACAACGCGTTGGTTTGAGCTTTTGAAATTCATGTTTTAATCAACATAATAGGCGTGTGCTCTGTGATGTGTTCTAGACTGCTAGAATTGTTTAAAATCGTATGAATCTGGGTGTAACAATATTATTACGTGACAGAATGCAATTATTATAAATAAACTTAAAACTCTCGTTTTATTTGCTCCTATCCATAAATTTCTTCTATACTACTTACTAGCTGTTACCTGCTTCGTGTACGCAACCCTAGCAGGAAAGTGTCTCCTACAGTGATAGGAGTGGAACGTTTAATTAGTGTATAATCTACTGTGAATGTGCACCACATAAAAAATTGGTGCGGTTTGTCGCTTTGGAAAAAAACGTAAAAAACGATTCCTGCTGGGGTAACGTTCTTCCAGCAGGAAAATTCTAAACGGATGATCGGAGAGAGAAATATTGTGCATGGCCAGAGACCTTATATTTGTGTAAAAAGTGCACCGTAAATGGAAGTTGTGCGTCTTCAGGTTTTCGAGATATTGCATTTCCTGCTACGGTAATGTTTTGCAGAATCGTGTGCCTCTAAAACCATTGTATGTGCGCCTGTAGAATAAACTCACGAGTAGCTCTTAATTTGTATATATTTGTGACAATAATATTGCTAAATGACAAAATGACGGTGTCATAACTTTGACGGCAAAATACAAGAAACCGGCTCAACCCAAGAAACCAAAAATTAGTGATCATTTATTTAAAATAAAATAAATAGAGGTCCGGCTCGCTTCGCTCGCTCTTGCGTTCTCTTCAGCTTAAAACTTGAAAAATCTAACTATCTCAGGGGCAAGGCCGTAGGCAGGGAGGGGATGAAGGGTGCAACCCCCCGAAATTTCCGACAACAATTAAGAAATCGACCTATCCGAGGCGGAATGCAAAAATTTTATCGCTCGCCTATATATCATATACTTTTTCAATTCTGCAAAACTTGACAGAGTGAAGCTATTCTCATTTCTGTATAAATTAAAAAGAAGTGGTGCTAAACATTTGCAGCTGGCTTAACTCGCTAATATATCCTGTACGTTTGAATTCTCCACAAGTTGACAGAGTTCTTCCTGTACACATTCCTGTATGAATGAACAAAAAGAACATAATTTACCCGAGAAAGGGTGCAAAAATTTTCGAGCTCGCTTCGCTCGCTCTTGCGTCTGAGTACCTACACAACTCCTGTATGAACGGTCAAAAGAAAATCTAACCTACCCGATGTAGTGCTAAAGTTTTCGAGTTCGCTTTGCTCGCTCTGACATTCTGCATTCTTTTCAGTATATCTTTATAAACTGACACAATTTCTAAAAGCTAAAGATGCACCTCCCGGAAATAAGCCTTAGGCGCCCTTGATTGTTTTGTTTTGTTTATTTAAATTCAGAGATGGTTGACATAATTTCGTTTTTTAATGTTGATAATAGTTTAGCACCCAAATCGGTCCCCAACCAAATTCCTGGCTATGGAATGGCCCCATGTGACCCCCCCGAAAGTCTTGGGCTGGGACCGCGCCTAGTCCAACACGTCGATTGTATTTTAAAAATATAGTCTTAACAGAGAAAGAGCAGCGCTTGACCGGTCGTTGTGGCGTTCTTTGGAGGAGGTCTATGTCCATCAGTGAGCGTGTTATGGCTGAAATGATGATGATAAAGGTAAAAGTATTGTCAGGCGAGGGCGGCATTTTTCAATTTTTGCCCCGCCTCGAAATAATTCATGATCCGGGGCAGCATCTGAGGCAAAGTTCTGAGATGGTATGAGCGGAATGCTGGCTGTAGTATACACCACTTCCATGGATTGTGCAATCATAGACAATATCCCGTTATCAATGACACACGTCAAGCGTTGAAAATGACTGAAGCTGTCAATGTCATTGATTGCTTATTGCAACGCGGTTGACTTGAGCGTAATGAATTTCTTGCATTATTGACAATAATATTGATTGAATTATGTGTAACTATAAATGAAAAAGCAGGTCTTTTATGGTAATTGCTCTTTATAATGGAATCAAATGCTTGTGTTGTTATAAAAAAGTGCTTAAATTGGTTTGTGTTTTTTGTGTTTCAGATGTATTCCCCACGGCAAAAGATTTTATGGTTTGCCTTCAGCACAAGAGTCATTCTTATTATCTTACAAGCAATATCAAACCTTATCATACCCGATCATGACGCTAACGTTTTTATTAGCCCTGAAGACCCTAACTTGCGTAAAACGAATGCCGACATCATCGTGGGTAAATTATTGGGGGGCATGAAGAGATGGGATGCTCAGTACTTTATACACATCGCCCAGTATGGTTACACTTACGAAAATTGTTTAGCATTCTTTCCGCTGTTTCCATTAGTTGTAAGATATGTTGCTTATGGACTCAACAGTCTATTTGGAACATTTTTAAACTTCCACAGCACACTATTGGTTTCTGCAACCCTTTTGAATGTTATAATATTTATCAAATCAGCTGACATATTACACAGACTGAGCTTAAGAATTTTGCGAAGTGAATGCAGAGCATATAAATCTGCAATATTGTACTGCATCAATCCAGCAAGCATATTCTTTTCTGCACCATATTCGGAATCACTGTTTGCATGGATGTCCTTTTACACAATGTTCAAGTGTACAGAAAGCGAGACATTAAGATTTGCTAATATTGATATACTAAGTGGCCTGCCAGCAGGATTCTCAATGATCACTCGGTCCAATGGCTCTGTTAATTTAGGGTTCATATTCTATGCAAGTTTTAAAAATGTTGTAGAAAGAACTTTACCTGAAATTGTGTACAAATATAGAACATTAAAACATAAGCTAATATTGCCATTCTTGTTGTTACCATTGTTTACATCATTTGTGTCACTCTTCTTGACTGTGATCATAGCACTGTTACCATTTCTTTTAGTTCAAACATATAATTACTTTAAATATTGTGTACACAGCGAACACAACTTACCTGATTTTTTATCAAATACAGAATATGTATTGCCAGGCAGTGCTGAGAGTCCATGGTGTAATAACAGTTTGCCCTTATCATATTCCTATATTCAAAATAATTATTGGGATGTTGGCTTCTTCAGGTATTATAAATTAAAACAAATCCCTAACTTCATTCTTGCTGCTCCTATCATTTTGTTGGTTATGTACCACTGTTTATCTTATGTATTGTGTAACATAAGGCTGTGTTTTAAACTTGGATTGAAAACTAGTGTTATTGGATATCCAAGTAAGATGCCTTACAGGCCAAAGCAATATTCTAAATGTTTTGGGGCCAATGATCCTACAATGTTTGTGTATATATTTCATATGTTGTTTTTATGTATATTTTGCATAATTTTTGTACATATTCAAGTGACAACCAGACTCTTGGCGTCTGCTAGTCCTATATTGTATTGGATATGTTCTAGTAAAATGAATGTTGGTCCTACACCAACATCAGATCAGAATACCATAAATGAGCATTTCCGACGTATTGGGATAGGAAAGAGAATACCTTCCCATCATCTGTCTATAGCTAATTTAGAGGGAGTTGACAATATGTACAGTAAATGGAAAACGTTTTTAATTTCCAGAAGAATGCCAGACTTCCAATCGCGAATGATACAGTATTATTTCGTTGGATATTATTTTGTAGGAACAATATTGTTCTCAAATTTTTATCCTTGGACTTAAATAATTTTTACTATCACACTGGACATATCATTATCAGCTACAGACTGATGGTTTTAATTTATCAACATATCATTTGTGATAGGCAAACTAGTGCATTCCACATAAAGATATAATAATTATCATAAATTTTAATAGTTCAAAGTATATTTACTAATTACTGCCTTATAATAAACGTCATAATGATGAGATCTTTTAACAAATTAATATTTATAGAAGGTAGTGGAACTAATATCAGCGTTATTACTAATTAAATAGAGCCCTTAGTATTTAAATGATCATGTTAAGGTTTGTATGCTTGAAATGGGGCCTTTCAATGTTAACAATATTCAAATAATATGCTACATCGTCATTTATTAAATATCGCTTTTATGAAGTAGTTTTTAAGGAAGGTTTTCGTACAAATCGACTGTTACTCTAGTCATTTACTTTGTATTTATGTAGTTAGGAATAAAAGTACGCACAGAAAACGGAAAATACCGTTCAAGACAGTATTTGTATTCAGAAACAAAATGTTCGGTGATATCACCAATTAATTTGAATGGAGACAATATGTTAAAGTACTTGTCTTGCTGTGTGTACATTGTTACATCAGTCTATTTGCGAACATAAGGAATGATGTGCTCAAAAATCACAAAAAACAACCAATGAACGTGGCGATCAACAGGTCACAAGTTCCAATCCCACTGCAGTAATGTTCAATCATCCCCTAAGTTCGCGAATCGTAAGGTAAAATAATATTCATTCCCAAGGAAATTTCTTGTCATTTTAAAGAATGATAATATACGTAGGTCTAGAATAAGATAATAATGATCAAACTTTTGATCTTGAAATGGAATTGACTTTGAACACGAATTAGCTCTATAAGTACTCATATTAGCGTTGTTAAGATTGTAGTAAGGGACCACCGAATGAGCATTAGATGAAAACACCGGTGACCCAAACAAATCCTATAGGTTTTTATTCCGACAAGTCCTATTAGATATATATTCTAAAATAATTGTATTTCTATTAGATTCTGCACGTCAGCTTCTCCGATTTATACACATAGCAGCCGTCCATTTTGAAATAGTCGCCATACAATATTGTACCATTTTAGAAAGTCTTATATTCGTTAGTCCCATTGTGGTCCCATATTAGACCAAAAACATTACATACTAATTGAACTACAGAATAGGTACCAATTAAAGATTTGCCAGCATTTTTCTAATATTAGCTTTTGCTAAAAAGACTTAACGCTTTGAGCTCAACATTTTTAATGATATAGATTGTTAATCTTGATCTTTTGTAATGCAGTGACTATGAATTTATTTTTTCATCCAAGCAAAATCATAATTAGAACTCAGTGGTTGAGTTACGTTACATACCCAGTAAAAGGTTGAACAAAACAGAATAAATAATATTTTGTTTATGGTTGTGAATATGTTTTAATAAACTCCAATTTAGTGTTAGAACGCACTATCACTTTCTGTTATCTTTGATATTAAATTAAACACGATATCACAAGTTATAAAATAGTTTTATTGTTACAATACAAAATTATTTTCCACTTAATTGAATATCAGCATAAAATATTGCTTACTTTAGCAGAAATTTATGATTAAATGTACAAGTTCTTATAGATGTTACGTATGATTACAAAAATTCAATCATTTGTACTGTAGATCGTATTCTGATTGGCGCCACCGACTTTGCCTCTATAAGCACAAATCGGATGAATCTTAAAATCTAGATATTAGATACTCATATAAAAGTCATGCAGGAGAACTAAAAGTTGTTGGTAGCAATCAGTAATACATCCACAGTCCACACTAACTTACGCATTACTACTTTAGGTATTACTAGCTACTTTATATTCAAAGCACACACAACAGCATGCCACCGGATTACTGTGTCTTGTTTTGATTTTTTATTTATAAAGTTCACCATTCTCACAAAACTGGGATTTATTTCAACTTGAAGACAACCCCCAGCTAATTCCTAGACACAAAGATCCGTGGCACGTTCTGAACCTTACAAACCAGCACGATTACAACAAACACCACAATAACCTACAGCATTCTTACCTATTTTTACAGTTTATCGTCAACACGTCGATTCCTATTTTAATTTGCACTGAATAGTTGCAGTACCGACCACACTTAAATACTAAAAGAAGTCCACAAAAGACATGGAATTTTCTTACGTGCTTTAAAACCTCAGAGAACTTGTATCGAGATTCTCTTGCCTATAAAATATATTTATTCGTTATTATCTACGTTCATTTCGGTCGACGAGGGTTTCGGAGAGGCGTCAGCTGTGTCCGACAGTCGGGATGAGACTGACAGGTCGGCGACGGCGACGGGGTCGGCGCTGGCCTCCCCGTCGCCGGCGCGTCCCTATGCAACCGTTAGCGCCTCCTGCAACCGCTGGCGTGCACGTCGTACACGCTCCTCTTGACGTCTCACGTCATCCTTGGTTATGGTCACAGCCGCAATTAGCGGCTGTTCAGGGTTTAAAAAAACACCTGGGTTCTCGAGTATGGATTGCTTTGATCCGGTTTGACCTGGAAATGGTAAAACAGAATATTAATTGCAACAGAAATATTAAAAAGAGGTTTGTTTGTAAGTTTGTATGCAGGGGGTAACTTCGGAACTACTGATCCGATTCCGAAAATTCTTCACTAACGGGAAGCAACATTATCCCCGAGTATCAGAAGCATTTGAAACGTTTCTGTGGGTTAATTTCCGAACATAACGGGAGCAAAGTCACGACCAAATGCTAGTAATAAAATTATATAAACTCCTCTTACTCCTCGCTTTATTTCTCATAAGCCTAAGGCCATTAGTAAATAGCGAGAGTGAATGGGAAGCAGTCACTTCTTCTTCTTCTTCAGTCATGCTTGCGAAGGAGGTGGCGGAACTTAAGAGGGAGAGAACCTCACGTCCCAGCCGCCGCGGGAGATACCCCGGGCGTCACCGCGGGCGGACACCGTAGGCGCGGGCCTGTGGACGGTGAATAATGGGCTAGTTCGCCGTCCGTCCGTCTTATGACGACAGGCCGTGTCGACGGCGCGTTCGTGTTGCACGCGCGCCTCTAAGAGATGTCAGCAAATCGGAAGGGGTCCGCAAGGGCCGACGCCTGCCGGGGCTGCGGGACTGTTCTAAAGAGATACTGCGGCCCTGGAACACAAAAGGGCTAAGAAGGAACATGGATGGGTTTTAGTCGGTACAAGCCTGACACTTCCACTCCGCCCAGAGCGGGAGGGGTCATTTGAAAAATAAGGCCATTAGTCAATCGCATATGAGTTTACTAGTGCTTACGTATAGTCTCTGCTTAGCCCTTCATGGTGTACAGGAGTAAATTTGTAATAGAAAATCAATTTCGTTTTACTTTACCTGTAATAGGTTGAGAAGAAACATGAAGAGCTGTTGCCAGGGACTGAATGATGGTGGCATCCGAGTTATACGGGCCCAAGGGCTTGATGTATTTAGGTAAGGATGTAGTGCCCTTAACTCCATCTGCGTCACACGCCGTCAACCCCTGAAACACCATTTAAGAAACCAGTTAATGACAAAAATCTATTCTAAATATTTAAGGCCTGTTTCAGTGTTCATAGACAATAAATAAAGTAGTCGCTGGTGAAATTGATCCTTGTTACGAATTACTAAAGAGAATCTTTCTTAGTGAGATAAAAATCAAATAAACGTAAATCTAAATGTGTACAATCGGCCAAGCTAAATAGTTTACATCGATGATCCGACGTGTGCGATGTAAACTATTTCGCTTGGCCGATTGTACGTGTAAATCTTTTTTCCTGGGTGATGTAAGTTCATCACCTAGGTATTAGGAATATAACCAATGTGACTTTTTCAATTCATATGTACTTTTTGAGTTTATCTTGGACATCACAGATATTTGTGAAGGAAAACATCGTGAGGAAACCTGAACTTATAATTAATATAAGTCTGAAATCGCCAACCCGTCTTGAGAAAGCGTGGTGATCATTGCTTGTGGCTCCTCTGTATGAGAAGAGGCCTTTGCCCAGCAGTGGGATAGTTATTAGCTGGTATTATATTATTATTATTAACATAAGAATGCAGCTTGCCTACCATTGCTTTTTCAATATTTTTTAACCAATTAAAAATACGTACTTCTAGCCTCTTTTCCCAGAACAGTTGTTTGGGTTTCTCCTGTGTACCATGTTTCAGGTCTGTTTTCACTTTGCTTTCCTGTGTCTTATAGACAGTAACTGGCTGCTTGAATATTGACGCCGTTTGACGAATAGGAGGTACCAAAGACGCATCCGATCGGACTCCCCTGTATAAAAAATATGAATTTAATATTGCTTAGATTTGAAGGATGAATTTAATTATGATAAATATTGAGGGTTATTTATTTTTATTGGGGGATTTTTTTATATGTGTAAGTCAATCTATGGGAATAAGTTTTTTTTTTTGAGACAATACATTGTTAATTAAAGAGTTCCACACAAATCAAATTTTCTTTTGAACTGCACTCTGTCATGCTAAATGAAAGTTAATTGAACATGCTTAAAATACAATGTTTTAACACACTCACTACTACCACCTTGAAATGAAAAGTGTTGGGTGTTTCTTTCCAGATTGTTTGGAGAGAAAGATAAAAGAATGAATCTATGTGTGTGAAGTCTAACAGTTAGCGCGAAAGTGATGGAACTATGAATGTCTTAATAAGCAGGATATAGTAATTGCAATGAATTTTTACCAATTTTAAAAAAACAGTAGTAATATTGTAACATTTACATGAAATCTTAGGTATGATGTTTATACATCATGATTCATGACATTACTTGTCTTGATGTCAAGATTTTATACCAAAATTCTAGTGATTTGCTAGAGTAATCCTTGATTTTTAAAACATTATATTATGCAGTTTAATAAAACCAAGTGTTAGTGTTTTCAACATAGTAAGTGATATTCATTATTTGATCTTTTATTTGGTTAAGTACAAGAATCTTCTCATTATTATGAGACATTGGTGCATTGATGAAGTGTAAATTAATAAAACCATGAGTGGACAAATAAGATTAATTCACAACAAGAAAAACACAAAAAATCAATCTATATTCTACAGTTATTAACTTACTTACCAACACTTACTAAAACATAAATTACATACTGCTTTGTGCAATGTGTAGCAAGCAAGGCAGTTTTATTTCAGAAAAAATAAGCATTATGCTTTTATGAAAAAGGGATTTTTCAGCTACCTGCAATATGAACTATATTTCAAGCCAAAGTTTATTGAAAATTTACTATTGATGTTGCAGGTAGTAGACTAATGTTGAATTGTATTGAGAGTCAAGGATTCAAGACTTATTTTAGGGATGCATCCGATACCGATATATCGGCGAAACCGCAAGTTTTCGGCGATATTAAATTTCCCGATACAATGATACTTTTTAATTTCGCGCTATAGACAACCCATGTGAACTCGCCATCACCGTTACCAAATAATTTAAGAATGTTGTGTTCCTGAATAAAAATCACCTCATAACTGTGAATTTTAAATTAAGTTTTGTCTTCTGATCTGTTATCAAGTGTCATTTCTAAATAAATATAGTATAAATGTATGAGTAATTTTGTCTATTTCTAAAGCCACAGCTTTTTATAGCTTTCTTTGAATCTTAACTGTCCATATCGGTATCAGCAATACTTTTTTATAAATATCGGTATTGTATCAGTTGCAAGTGCATTTCGATGCATCTCTACTTATTATTACATTTTTATTAGGAAAGCTGCCAAAGTATGAATGATATAATGGCAATGATCTGTGAAAGGTGAAGCACTAAAAGCCTAAGCTTGTACAAGGAGTTAGGTTAACATATGAACAGGTACTAAAACTGGTTTGTGTCAAGCGGTGCACTCGTGTGATGACTAGACAACTACAAGGACAAACAACACTGATTATGTTTCAAAAACAAAGAAAAACAAAACATAATCATTGTTCACACACAAAACTATACCTAGGCACACTGATTACAAGCTTCTATTGGATAGCATAATAAATACAGATGGTACACAAAGCAGGACTGCACTAATGATCACAACACAAGTGGAAGAAGTTATGACACTAATGGGAACCTGTAGTCAAACTGCGCGCGTGCTTTCTTGGCCTTGCACAGCAGCATAGTGTTTATCTGACCCTGCTGAAAGTCGAAACACGACAGGTCCATACTATCACCCAGATAACGAACTAGCTCAGCCTTACTGCGAAACTTTTTACCTGTTGGGCTACAGAAAAGTTTATTGTCACTGTGGACCAGTCTGCGAGGAGCTGGTGTGCGTTAGCATCGGTTAATCCCTGATTTAGTGATGGATATGTAAATGTTAAGTTAGACAATTTATTAGCCATGTTAACTGACCAGTTGATTATGTCATAGCTTACTCTTAGTTTCTAACATTGACAGTTACTTCTGTGAATTCTTAGTTCTTTTTCATAACCTAAAGATCATGTTTGTATACATGACAGTGAACATGCTAATCATAAAACCTGTTGGATAGGATTACAGTAATTTGTTAGGATCTTATTATCAAGTTAAATATTAACTGTGAATTATTTTTAAAAGTTCATACTAGAAAATACTGAATGACCCACTAAATTGGTCTTAATTTTTGGTAACATCAAGGGAATTTTGAAAATAACTGAAACAATTTATATACATGAATGATACGATGTGTATTTGTACCTGTAATAGTAAACATCAACTTTTCCGGCAGATAAGCCTGTTTTCCTGAGAACTTCTTCCCTTTGCCAACCTTTGGGTAAGGCAGGGCAGTCCGATCTTTTCTTCTCTATAGATATATTCATTGTACTCATTTTTACGAGATACTTGATCCAAGACAACTAGAACTGTAGAGAAATTACAAAATTGTTATTTATTGATAAACTAGCAAGCGATAAATAAATAATTTCGATCGAACTCGGAACTCTACAAAAACTTTACTTTGTCATTTTTGACACTGACACTGACAGCAGCATCACCAAGCAGGCGCGGCGAGAAGCGAGATTGCGAAGCACAGATAACAAAGTGAAATGTGCACAGAGCGGTCAGTATTTTCGCGAGATTTTCGCAAAACATTATTTCTGAAATTGGTATCGTTCGTTGATTCGTTCGTGGTATGTTGTCGTTCGTTTTTTTTTCCAGAGATGAACTTCATTACGACGATATTTAAAAAAAAAAAATTATATTTGTGTCACAATGTTGCAAACATAAAAGGTTTTCTAAAAATGATGGAAAAAATATTTATTTCTTAGTTATTTAATAATCAGTTTTTTAATAGAACCTAGACGTTTAGAATTTTTAATTACATCGTCAAAATTGATTTGCACCTGTAAAGACACTCAATGAACGACACCTTTCCTTAATAACTAAAATTCAAAATTGGTATGGCAATTTATTGCAAGGACATTGGCAACTTTAATCTTTCTTTTTTACTGGCTCGAGCACTGTGTTGTTTGAGCCAAAAATAATGAGAAAATGTGATTTTGTTGCCTCGAGTAATCGAGCTTCACGATCATCAATCCGTTCCCTTCTAGCCTTCTACTTTATTTAGTTCAGTGCGGTCGGTCGTCGGAATTCTGACTTGCGGTGAATAGTGTAAATCGTTGAGTTTATTAATTTTAACAAGGAAATTTAAACGAATAAAGTCTGCTCTATCGATAGAAATTTATGTGGTATTTGCTGAGGTGTCCGGTTTTTATCCAGGATCATTCACATGTAAGTATTTTGCTCTTAGTTCCCAATAACTGGTGTTGGTTATTTCGTTGAATGATGTCAACTATTGCTTTGGTACTTTCACTTTGAATCATTTTAAGAATTTAAATGATTAGTTTTATCTTTTAGGGATTAGAAGGTTCTTAGTGATGTAAGAATATTGCAGGTCCTTAACTGAGCCAAAGTTGACATCAGGATACGTTTGTTGGTCTACATCACAAGAATGGTGTTGAATGTAAATAATAACAAATAGGTAACAGTCTAATGAATTTCAAACATTAAATATCTCACTTTCAACTAGTAACTGAAATAGTTGCACCAAAGTTAGTTATCTGATAATTGTACAGTACAGACAATTTTATTGCAGTAACAAGATTACCCACTTGTGTTTTTATCATCTACCTGTATTAACTATCTTTTTTACCCTTTTGTGTGATTTATCAATGTTATATGTTGGTCAAATTAAAGACTTGCAATTAAAAAAAGTTTGTACAGTTTATGTATTAATATGGTCAGTGAAGTATCTATGTAATATGTATTGCTTATTCATACACATTCCTGATTAACTGTTCATTCGGTTTTTGCATGAGTAAAAATCGCCATGAAAAATGCTGATTTTCAGTGTTTCTCGCAATCAGATAATTTTGATAATTTTTCACGAGCCTGTCTATTCATGGGGTCATCTTATAGCATTCTAAGGTGATCTGTCCTTGGAGTATGGGAAAATTTGATGTCAGATTTATTGGTATTTTCAGGGAAAATCCACTTATATATTTTATTTTCTGGTAAATGTATTTTATATTCCGACTTCCTAAGCGCATTTGCCAAGGCATTCATTAATTTATTTTCAAAGCAGAGCCTTTTTTTTTTTATATCAGCCTGCTCTGTCCCACTGCTGGTCAAAGGCCTCCATGGCTTTCCAATCCTGTTTACAATTAAATTTCTGGTTATGTTTAGTTCCTAATAATTTAAACACCCAAAGAAGTGTCTTAAATTTCCGACCAGTTTCATAATATTTTTATTTCCAATTGAAATATGAGGTCATATTTTTGCTAATGAATACTAGATGATGATAGCATAAATCTTGTCTATAAAACTGAAAAAGGTATTGATTATGCAAGGACTAGCATGATCAGCCTATAATATTCCCACTACTGATTCCCTAGGCCTCTGCTCTAGGGAATGGGCTGTAATCCACAATGCCAGTGTGAGTTGGCACATGTCGCTTGTGCTTAAATGTTACGTAATTTTTATAAGGGTTGTAAATCCCAATGCTGGGCAAGGGCTCCCCCATATCCTTCCAAGTACTTTTCTGCTGCACCACCTCGAACCAGCCTTTTAGACCGCCCTCTCTCTAAGCCAGCCTCGGCAGCGTTCATCCTGAGGTACCCATAGCGTTGAGAGTGTACAGACTATAGTCTACAGAAATTGAATGACAATATTCAATATCTGGAAATTGAAATATTGTAGCATTGAATTTTATAATTATTGAAATAATAATGTGTGGGTTGGAATAGTGACAAGCATATACTAATAAGAGTCTTGGTTGTCATGCCGACAGACACCCTACAAGGCTACAACACTACAATGTTATTCCTTTAGGTTTTAACCCAATTCTATTATTACTCATATTGGAAAAACACACACATTTAATCTTAAATTCTTGAATCAAATAAACTACTTCTTCTTAGCGTGTCAATGGCAAATTTTCATTAGATATGTTTGGCCCAAAATTCAGCTACGCAAATTCCACTCGTTGATGCAGTCATAAGATCATCAAGTGTGCAGGTGTAACAAACTACTAATTGTTATTGAGTACAAAATAATATCTTTTAATGTATGATAAACTTATTAAAAACGATATTGCATTGTCTTAAGTCTCAAAATGCATTGATCATCATCATCATCATTCCTGTGCTCTTATTCCAATTTATTTGGGATTTGTGCAGCGTGTCTTCTTCTTCCATAGTTCCACATCCATAATTGACACCATTATGCTAGGTACAGATAGAATGTATGTCATTATAGTTTTGTTCACACTTTTCTAAAACATTATAAATTAATGTGATAATTAATGATTCCAGTAATTATTCGACTTAGGTACTAATGTTTCGTAGTAAGAGCATTTATTATTCATGTCATGTCCTTGAACATCATGTCATGATGACCCACTAACCTGTTTAGAGAATTCCTTCATCTAAATGGAACATTTCTTTAGTTTTACTCTTCAAGTGATTGTTTATTCAGTATCAACACTGAATAACTAATGGATTCTTTTTTGTGAAAAAGAAAAAAACGAAAAAATAACTTTTCTTCTATAAAAATAATATTGAGATGAATCAATAAGGTTTTTAATATCAAATATGAATTTGAATAAATTACTTCCTAAAGAGTTGGGTCTAGAAGCACAATAGTTCCATTCCATAAAGGACTAGCTTATGCCCGCGGATTCGCCCGCGTGGAGTTCGATAATTGTCCCGCGGAATCTCGCATTTGTAATATTAATAAGATAAGATATTTGAAAATTCATCCCTTGAAGGGGTTAAATAGGGTATGAAATATTGTATGGAAGTTTCACATTTTTGCTAATGTTGAAGCCATCCGGCACGCTGCCTGTATCAAATAATTATTATATAATACATTATTAAGCTCTGTTTAACTTATCAAACTTCGACTTAGTACGTTAAACAGAGTATAGTACTGATTGCCCATCACGAAAATTTGATTGTAAAATAATTGACGTAAACTAAGCTTTCATAGTTATTCTAAGCAATCTTTGAATAAGAAATCAGCCAAAGTACAGGCAACCACATGTTAATGTTAACAGTTTGATATTGACAATGGCGTCTTTATTTCGTGACTTTTATAATTTGATAAAATTATGATATTTCAAGAAAGAAGGTGTCTGATGAGATGACCAGTAATAAGAAGACATGCTGCGCCGAGCCCAAATAAATTAGGATAAGGGCAGGAGAATGATGATGATAAAACTTAATAAAAATACTTAAAACCCAATGAAAGCTAGCTAGCTGAAAAAAAAACTTTTTAATTATTGTACCTATTCATTAATTCAAGGCTTCACCCTGCACAAGTCACAACCTGTGTCTAAGAACCGATTAATCAGGTTAAAAAGTTAACTGGTTAGACCTATAACTCATATGTTAACCCATTATACGGGTTAACCTTTTAAATATTGTTGATTACCCAGAATGAAAGAGACAGCACCGAGCGCGGGCTAACTCCGTCACTTTCTTGTCTATTTTTATGTTACAAAACCAAAAAAACTTTTGTTTACAAAAATGAACGCTGTGCGTAAACTGGTTATTATAGGCTGATTAACCCTATAATACGGGTTAACCTTTATACAAGGATTTATCACCTAAACCTAAAAGGTAACCCGATTAGAAGTATTAGAACCCTTACACGGGTAACCTTTTCGATCCCTGCCTGTGTCGCACTAAAATGTCGCATTCACAACTCGATTTAGCACACATACAGTGTGTCGCTGCTGTGTGAAGGCTAGCGCGGGATTTTCAATTGATCCAGGTATATTCAATAGATAATAAGCAAATTCGAGTTGCTCTTTCAATGTTTTCTATTCGTATTGTATCCCAGACACCCTGAAAATTTGAAGTTCCAGCTAGAACCCATAACACTATGGTTCAGTAGAGCCCAAGTGCCCATCGAGGCCTATGTGAAATAAAATATTTTGATTTTGATTTTTTGATTTTGAGTAACAGTAACACTGTATTTATCATTGACTTTTATTGTTTTCGTGTGCGTGAACTAAATAACTGAATGATGTATCTTATCTTACATAATAATCACCTGCATACTTGTATAGCAGTTATGTACATTTTCACATAATCACATAGGCAATCATTGCACAATCGTTTGTCGAACTCGTTACACGCAGATTGTTTTCAATATTAATATTATTTTATGACTTTTTCATGAAATAGTCATTCAATGGGATTAAATTAACTCGGAGGGTTGTATGATTTTTATGATTAAAATTACACATGTACATACGTATTACGGTCGCGAATCATATTTTTAAAATACAGCCTGACACACACTGGCCGGAAAATTTTAAGAAAAATTGAATTTCGCGGGCTACCCTGGCGCTTCCAAATTCAAATTCTTGATTGCGAACTAAGTGTACCTTAACTTCCTCGTTGGTCTAGTGGTCGCAAGCGCTACTGCTGAGCCTCCCACCTCGAGGGAGGATTCCGGGTCGGGCAAAGTGCTTTTCTAACAGGAATTCCTCAGTAGCAGCCCAGAGTCTGAATTTATGCCCGGTTGATGGCGATAGGCTCGCCCCCTATACATGGGACTTAAAACGTAACTGTTGAAATGTGAGAATATACTATACTAAGCACTAAAGATCCCCTCTACATAACAGGTATGATGTTATTGTATGGCGTATATTGCGACGTAAACGTACGTCGGTTGCTGCTAGTCTCACGCCCGTCGATCAATTAATCGCTTCAAATATTCATAAATCGAACCAATGTCGGCGCTTCGTCTCCTTGAACTTTCTTTTTGCAATTGACGTTTAAATGTCGCGGGTTTCGTGATATTTTATGGGCTTTTGAAGTACTGTAGTGCAATCTGTGTTTACAAATATATAGCTATGTTTGGTTACACTTCATTTATCAGAGTTCCTTGAAAGGGAAGTAGAAATCTGCTTTGTTAAAATATAAGGAAAATATTACATTAGCCCCTCACAAAGGAAACACGATTTTAAGCGGCCTAGCTTTGCTATTATATGCGTTTTAGTGACGTCACATATCAAGGGATATGTTTAACTTTGATTAATTCCCAGTTGCTCTAAAATTTCAAAATCGGCATCCCTCAAATCCTAGCTTTTCCCTCTCCCTCACCAAAAATTATTATGCACTTTTAGGATCTTTTTCCTAGCGTGTCGATAGCAATCTAAATCGATTCGGCTCAGAACTTGGCACCAGTTTAGTTGAACAGTTTGGCGCCTTCGAGTAGCGTCCATCAGTTTCTATAATGAGCAAACAAGAGGACACGCAAGACACGATATTAAGTGCTCCAATCGTTTGTGGAAGAGTTAAGTTGTAGGGCGAGTTAAAACAGCTACTTTTCGTTATGAAACTAAAATGTCTTTTAAATCTTTAACATTACGTTGAGTCTTTCTAAGGACTGATGCAACTGGCATTAACACCGCAGACTGCATAGGTCAGTATTTGCATATTATATAAAAATACTATAATGTTGCGGGTCAGAACTGTACCTGCTTTGAGCGTTTTGCACACTTCTTTGTCCTTGAACTGCTCCACTCAATTCAACTTCCGAAAATAAACAGTGTACCAGACACACTAGGTGGAATTACCTCAGGCAATCATCCTCCTTTTCTCAAGCTTTCCAGAGCATATCTCTGCTGCTTTCTTTAAAACAACTCGCGGGTGTTATGCCGCCAACGCCAAGATATTTTCATTCTTCGTTTTTTTTATTATGTCTGCGATTGTCCGCATAATAATTATGTTTTAAACAAGGATCTGTTATAATCCAAACGCTTCAAATCATACGAAATGAGGGAAGGAAATCCTTGACTTTACATTAATGGGTACTTTCAACTTCAAAGATTTTTCTCCATCTTAGTCTTATGTAGACTAGAAGCTTAGTAACCAAGTTAGGTAACAGTATAGACATTAAAGCTGGGTCTTTAACTTAGCAGCGGTGGCCCAGTGGTGGCGACTTACGAGCAGAAAGGAACTCAGGCAGGCGCATAACTTTGTGTAATTTATTCATCACCACTACTCTCAAAACGGTGAAGGAAAACATCGTGAGGAAACCGGCATGTCCTAGAATCAAAATTCGAAGACATGTGACATCTACCAATCCGCAATGGGCCCGCGTGGTAGATTATAGCCCATTCCCTCTCATAGAAAGGAGGCCTGTCACCTGTGTCCAAGCAGTGGGAGCATTATAGATAGGCTGATTATGCTTATGCTTTAACGTATTTAACTAATTCCTTGAACGTGGGAGGACTCATTTGATGATTTTACCACGTTAAAAAAAAAAAAAAAAAAGTATTAGCAAATAAAAAATATACTTTGTGGAATGACTTGGACGTGTGACTGACTATCAGATAATTCTGTAGGACAGTAGGTGCACAGATGCCAGTGATAGGTGCAATGGAAGGCATCTCGTTAAAGCCCTTGTCCTTTATTTATTCTTAGTAAAGAGCAGTCGACCACCCTCGTAAGATCACGATTAAGCAGTCCAAGCTACTGAACACTTTCTGGCGTTTCCAAGAGCTTCAAAATATTGTAAAGGAGTATGATCCCGCAAAGTCGCGCTACGATACGATAGGACTCGCATCGGCGCATTATGGACACGGCATGGATCACGGCATATGTAAAGAAATCTTCTTTTTCCGTGGCGTGGACTCACAGTCCAGCCTCCGTTTCATGACCACAGTAGACAAGGATTTCTTTGACGGAAGAATCGACAAAATAACAGATTGTGTCGACACAATGACAGATTTCTTTGCACTATCTGTCATTTTGTCGATTCTTCCGTCAAAGAAATCCTTGTCTACGTGGTCATGCTACGGGGGCTGCTAGCATGAGGTAGATCTCCAAGTGTTCCAGATACCAGCTGGATTTGATTTCAATTTACATCAATTTATGCTGTGTAAAAGTAGCTGTAGTTTCAATTGTTATGAATTACTAAGCTCGGTTCACTCCGAAAGTCTGAGCTGACCATTATTCCTCATTAGCATTTTGATTTGACACTGGACTAACTTTTGTAGGTTAGCTTACATGCGACCGCAGGCAGTATAGCCATCACCTAGCAGTTTATTGACCCATGTCGACCATAAAGAATATTAAAAGTCTGCACGCGATCTATGTATTTAGCTAATATTGCTTATGTGTATGATTTGCTTGATATTATTTTTAGTAACATTATAACACCACGCCTTTTATATCCGAAGGGTTAAGCAGAGGTGCATATGCATTCTATACACCCACCCATATTTCGCCAGTCCCATGTAATTGGGGATTGTCATGCACCGTGTGTAAATCCAGACTCCTGGCTGGTACTAAGAAATTCCTGGTGGAAAATCGACCCGGGAATCGAACCCAGGACCTCAGCAGTAGCGCTTGTGAAGACCAGACTAACGGGACAGTTAGTACTTAATTGTTAGTCATGCAGTAATTATTATAAGTTTTGCCTAAACACATATCAATATTACATCAAGCATACTGACCATCTCTACCGATGCTCGACTAGTTTCGGACTCAATCTGATCCTATAGTCCGAAAGGTTTCGCGAAGAGGTTGCAAACATATTGATCGACGGTTGCAAACCAAGCTGCGGAGGTCACATTCGTACACCACAATCACCAACTTCAACAAAGGTTGGACACCTGCCCGGAAAAGACCCCAAAATCTACGTCATCCAAATATTGCGGCATTCATTTGTTCGATGCAAAGGTCATTAATGAACACGCACAAATTCTTTGTCTTGTTCACATAATACCATCCATTCTTAGTCATTGTAAGGTTCTAATGGAGTTAGGGAGGGGTTTACATGACAGGTGACGGACTGACGTCATCAACACTTTCTGTTAATCAGGGTGCCTATACATATATGGCCCAGGTCTATGGTTATGATGTGGGCTAATGATTTTTCGTGCAATCGTGCCTTAGTAACATTACTCAAACAAAATTTACGAGTTGATTTGAAATCCGACATGTGACAAACAAGGCATACTTAACGTTATTAAATAATGAAACTGCAGCCGAAAGAGGTTCCACAGCTTTTATCAAACACGATTATTACGCGGAAATGCCAAGCTAATGAATGCTAATAAATACTAAAGACTGCCAAGCACTAGCTGGCTTCGCACTTTGTGCTGTTGCCACATAACGATTATGTTGCACCATTAGTATAAAAAGCTAACCAAACAAATAACCAGAGCGGAAACGTTCGTGGAAACGTCCCCTGGAGCTTACGGGCGCAGCTAATCCTAGAATTAGTCAGTATACATACGTCTGTATACGTAATTCATCAAAATGTCAAGGTAAGGCACCGCGGTAGAAGCGCGAGCATGCGGAGCGAATAACCCGAAAAAGCTCTGAAAGCTATTAAGCTTTTTCGGTTATCAGCGACGAAGGAAGGTAGGGCTGCTTTGTTGCTTTATCCGAAAATGTCAGGCGCGGCCTGTGACGTCATCAGCGAAATGGCGCGACATTTCGCGGTGCGCCTGCCACGCCCGTGCCCACCCTAATCTCTTGGCATGACAGGGTTGTCCGAGCGAAGCGTCCCCCAAGGTTCTTTCTTAGGACCGGCCTCGTTTTTACGGTTAACAGCACTGATAGTTGCTAAATTATAGGCTGAAATGGGTTCAATTTAATCACGATAAAGTAACTCTAAGATACTGTATAAACTGTATACGTATGTGTTTTTATTGTAATGTTACGTAGTAGCATTTGAGCCGTCTCGTTTATCTCCAGCATGGGAAATGCCATTACTATTTTAATTGCGATGTCTTCGGGACTTAGATGTCTGTCATAATCTCAGAGAGATAAAACTTGTGATCATTAGTATTAAAGCGAATAAAGCAACGTTGACGTTTAATCCGTTAATGATGTAATATAAAATTGTTAACAATTTGTTGCAATCTTGAGTGTTCTGCGACGTTCCGCCTCATCATTGTGACATTTCTTGGAGAGAATTTAATATTTTATTATATTTTACTAAGGATTACTCTCCGTATGTTGTTTGTTATGACTTTGTGTATAATAATGTAGGTAAAACCTAACTAAACATCTAATAATTTCTACAGCACTTACCGATTTGGTATTTCCAGATTTACGGTTAGTTTTTTTTTAAACTCGGGTCTAAATTCATTTGTCTCCCTTCACTTAGGTACTTGCTCTTTAGAATTTAACTTGTCTGCTAAATTCTTAAATAATCAATTTGATATTATTTTTAGTAAATGCAAAATATTACTAAATAATATATTTTGTTAAAGGTAGTAAACATTCAGTCCAACTATTATCAATTAACAGGAAAAAATTGCTTCCACTTTTACCACACATTTCTATTTGATAGGTAGGCCGTAGGTACGATAAATACCGTAAATAACTTTTCATTTCGTTTTATCTACTAAGCTTCTAAAAACGGAAATACTAATTTAATTTCAGTTTCTAATAGTAAAACATTCCAAAACTAGTAGGTATTGACAAAAATGTTTATCAATAATTATGTAATTGTCAAGCTTTGTGCTGAACCTGAATATTGATTTGTAAATGTCGAAACATTTAACCACTTATTTTTGACGTTGACTGTACTTACCTGAAATTAAATGTCAAAATATTTGTCCACTTATTTTTGACGTTGACTGTACATTCGTGTATTGAACGATACCGATACTATAGTATAAAATAATTGACATAAATGATGTTTTAATGGTTTACTTTTGTTAACAGGTAATCACCATGGCGGTAATGGACCACTGTCTTTAGGACGTGTTGCTAATTCGGCTTCAGGTGAGCTCCTGGTATTATTTATATGGCAACAAAGCTTATCTAGTTTTTATTTTATCATCGCGTATGGTCAACTGGAATACCAGAAACAACGCAGATCGCTAGCATTGCCATGCCAACAGCACGTAACTTAAATATGTCGATTTTAAAATTAAAAGTACTCGTTTCTCATATTATATTTTCATAATTTTATAAAATTCATTTAACATGGATGATACTGATTGTATCTAAAATGCATGGATAATTGCATTTTCGATTTACGTATTTACGTCACGTTTACACCGCACGCTCGCGCGCTCGTCAGGTGTCTCCGGGTGATCTGACTTTTTCAAGTTGGTATATCATAAGTCCCTGTAGTTTTTCTACCTGTGTTCCTTAAGGAAAGTTGGCTCGTTTGATGGTCTGAATCACCATCTAAGAGACCTCCTTATTCTGTTACACCCTGTGTACCCTTTAAACAGACACGGTGTTGCTCGGTAGTATTTCCCCGGATTAACGACATCACATGTCTTGAGGAAAATGTTGAGTATGAATGTAGATGACTGTAAGAGTAGAGGAAGACCAAAGAAACGATGGATGGACTGTGTGAAGGATGATATGGCTAGAAAGGAGGTGGCTGGTGAGACGACGAGTAATAAAGAAGTATGGAAGAAGACATGCTGCGCCGACCCAAAATAAATTAGGATAAATGCAAGCGAATGATGATTACCGCCATTACAAAAAACTTTTTTATTTTGTCAATCCAAATTTGGCTCAATTCGTTGCTATAAATAAACAACATCGCCCACAAACGTCCTAACTTAGGAATGACCCGTCTTTACTGATTGTTTAGCTATGTCACAAAGATGGATGGATGATGGCCGGCTGCCTTAGTGCCTCATGACGTAAAACATTATCGCCAAAAAACTCCCCAAGTTTCTGTAACCCCAAATATACAAAGTTATTGTATACAATCAGGTGACCATTGTTTTACATGTCAACAACGTTGATGGATTATTTCGCTAACATTTCGCGAAAAGCGGAAACGCGAACTAAATGCGGAAGAAGGGTGTATTGTCTTTGAAGGCCGTTACTTCGAAGGTGCGGTCGCCATGCTTGCCAAATTAAAAACCACTATGTTTTAGCTTCTAATTAATCTAAAAACATAATGTTTAATTAAATTACAACATCGCTTATAATGTGTTTTGATTGATTAAAATCCATGCATACATTTAATTAATGCGGGAACTAATTTCATATGACTAATTAATATAAAATTTAACTAGTAATTAGTTTTGTAATTACTTAGTAAGATAATAGTTCTAGTAAAAGTGTGATTCAGCATTTTGTGGGTGACATGTGAAACAAATACTGTTTGTTAGTCAGTTGTCACATGTTCAAAATCACACCGTCTACATAAATTACGAGATTAGTCATCAGAGTTCTTTTCAAGTTCTTGAGAAACACCATGCTGTTATGTATAGATCAATAATAAATGATTAAAACTTCAATACCGGACCAAAAAAATTAAATGATATCAGCGTGAAGTAAAAACTTTTCCGACGATGAGTCGTAAAAAAATAAAGAGGAATTCGTAATAACTTTCAATCGAGTTTTTAGGACACGACATGTAATAAAAGAATTAACAAAATCAACTAATTGACGTTGAAAACAAATGGTGTATTACGAGGATTAGTCCTCTGTAGCGACCCCATCAAACCCTATCAGGTAATCGATTATCAGACGAGTTTATATTAGTAGTGACCGCATAGACGCATGATGTGTGCCATGATGCCACGCCTAACTCAATCACGACCGGGACTAAGCTTTAATGTTCCTGAAAGTAGAACGCGGAAATACGTAAGCGTTTACGGCAAACTAGTTCTTCTTTGTTGCTATTAAGGCTCGATGTCAAAGGTACATCTATTGTTTTAAGGGGTGGCTCTGTTTACTCGCCCCGTTCGCCTCCGCCCTAATTTGGAGGGATTTGATTTTGTTAACGGCCACGATACCGCCATATATTCCATAGGCTTCCACAATATAGTAGTTTACTTACATACAATTTGACGCATAGGGTATAATGGCCCGTATATCCGTTCAGTCTGACGTGTTTACGGAGTATTTCGTTAGATTTTCCCGTAAATGTTTATCGGAAGTTGTAACACTTTGATAATCCGGTAATAATAAACGACGCTACATTGAGGCCATCCATAGAGGTTCACATTTAGCTTTGGAAAATTAACAGTTTACAAACATGTGTAAAATTATGAACTTACCTGAGGCCCTAACGAGCGCGCAGTGTAAACGTAATGTAAATACGTCGATTTTAAAATGAAAAATAGTAAAAATACTCATTTCACATTTTCATCATTTTAAAAATTTCTCTATATCTGAAGATGATACTGCAGTGTTTCTTGCAAACTACATATTTATTTAACTGAAATGCTATAGAATAATTGTATTTTCGATGAAAAAATCAACGTATTTACGTTACGTTAACACCGCGCGCTCGTGCTACGGCCTCGGTTCATACTAGACCCCGTCAAAATTGGCACTTGGCACTTGAATCTAGGAGTTTCCACGGTTCCTAATCACGTTTAGTGTTTACCAATTTTAGGAGCCACCTATGACAGTCACCCTTTTCCTTTAATTTCTTTGACAAAACCTGTCTGAATGCCGAGATGTCATGTGATACTGGCATTAAGCGCAGGCCACACCGCCAGCTAGCGGGCGGGCGGAGCGGGCGAACGACGCATCGTTTCACTTGTTTTCATACTTTGGTTCACACCGCGAACTATCGAAAGATACGAACAAAGTATGAAAAGGCATCGTTCGCCTCGCTCGCCCCGCCCGCCAGCTGGCGGTGTGGCCTGCGCTTTAGTAGTTTTTGGTAGATAAACGTTTACATTATTGTGTTACATTATTACACTCGTGTGCTCTTCACATAATTAACAAAAGCGTGCCTAATTGAGTTCATGATACAACAATGAATGCCAACGTCCGTGTCCAGTCCTATTAAGTTAAATTTCGTTTGTCCAGAACAAGATACAAAAGCTATCATATTGGACCGTTGCCAATTCTGCGTGACTGCTTTCTCTGATTATTCACCGATTTATTTTTGTTTTTCGAGCATATAAAAAAATATTGAATTAAACTACATCCTACTTCTTTACGAAAATAGTCTGTAGTAGGTGTATTTATGCTCATGTTTTCAACAAACACTAGACCACCCTCGATTTTCGCGCGTGTTGTGTCGTAGTCCCCAGTAACATCCTTTTGTACGCTGATGACAATACAATGCGGTCACCAATCAATTTTCTCACCGCGATAGCCAATAGTTAACTGGCCATTGTCAGTAAAAAGAGGATCTTTAGATCTTTACTCAGCCAGCTTACAGTTCGATAATGACGTGCCTGTCTATGGTATACCCTTTATTAGTCATAAACACTGATCTATAAATTATCACACCTAGCGTTACCAAATTAGTTATGGAAACATCGTTATAGAAACATCAAATAACTTGCTCGTACCGCTCTACATTCTTTAGACGATGCTCTTGCGCATATGGTCCGCGAATGAAGTCACGGACGGGATAATATTTACGAGATGTCTAGACTAAGATTCGGGTAACTTAATCTGAATTTAATATTTTTAATTTGACTTGGGAGTAATTCCGAAATTATCCATGAAAATTTGGACTCCAAGCACTAATTTCAATAAAGCCAAGCGTGGCAAAATTCAGCTATTGCAACCTCAGATCCTGCAATGATTCTTGCCCAAATGAAGAGGAACAATTACTATCTACTATCACTATCACACACAATTACTATATACTATCTCAATATTTGGAAACCACTTAGCGTATAATTTACTAAAACTTAGCATGTTGTTACGGATTGCGAATTAACGCTCTATTTTTCGAAGACCTTGTAGCGTCGTCACTTTCACAAGCGTACCATTTTCTGCAAATATTGTTTAACTGACTTAGTTCTAGATCTCGTGAGGCATCATAAATAAACAAACTGCCTTCAGGGTTGTTTGTTATTTTTCTGCGATCATTTTCATGAATCATACCTAGTCAACTACACTTTTGGTGCCGAAAACCTTGTTTGCCTTTACCATCATTGTTTGTTAGTCTAGTTATTACTTACAGTTAGTGTTCTGTTTAGATCAGTGGTTCTCTGTTGCATTCCTGGTGAAATTCGCATCGCCTATGTTGTCATATTGCATTGATAATGTCGTCAGTAGTAACAGTGACTAGCCATCCGTGTGTGTCGTTGCACAAGACCTGTCGACATAATGGACAGCACAAATGGTGTTAGTGTATGCTATTTAAGGACAGGAAAATTGATTCGCCTATAGAAGGCATCGGTATTGATTTGCTTTATTACTCTATTCACCCCTACAATTCTCTGAACTGAGCTACTTCATATTCTATCATTTTATGTCTTCAAAGACTATTTGAAGTCCTTTTAGAGGAACAAATAACGAAATTTTGATCTGAATCTAGAAAGTAAGTTAAGGATTTCAAGTTTTTACATCTAAGTTATTATTCACATTCCCTTTAAAGTTTTAAGACCACAATACAGGCGGTCGTTATTGTAAGCGAAATGTTTACGGTGAAGTGGCTGATTGCTGGGTATGGTTTGGTCGTGTGGAAGTGAGCCGCACTAAAGCCAGCATTGGACGTCGACTGGAACGAAATCGTCAATGGAAGTGGTATCGTGGGCGAGCTTTGGTAGAGCTCCAACTCACCTTGAGGTTTGCTGTTACGTACGCTAAAATACACTATCAAAACAGTGCGTTTCGTTCACCGTTCCGAGTCACACGCTCGCTTGGCAAGCGCTCCATCCATATAATTATTGTTTAACAAATAAAGCTGTGAAATAAAGTCGCGAAGAGTTCTATAGCGATTAAGTACTGTGCCTTATAATGTTTTAGTATTATAAATATATGGTTTTTGAGTGTTAATAACCGTAAAATTATTTTTGTAATGTGAATGTGACGTGTTTAACGCGGACTCAGCGTCTCATTGGATTGTCTGAGATTCGTCTGGGCGAAACCTATTTCGATGATGTGAGTTCACTATAACATTTTTCAGAAATGCGTTAGCAGGGTTAATTTTTTTTTTTAAATTATCGTGCATTACATAGATTAAATGCTTTTGATATAAATAGTTCTACACATGCAAATTCAGTAAGTAGTAGTTTTTTGTTCATAATAAATATTGGATTTTTTATGATATTCTTATAATATGTGAAAGGAAGCGTAACTACTGCACACATATATTAGAAGAAAACAAAACAGGTTTTAACAGTCGATTAATATTATAGTTTTAATTAGCTATTATTTTTATTTCATTAATTTTATTACAATTTAAAATAGGTAGTGTAAGATTGCACTGAAAATAAAATTCAATTCAAACAAATCTGGTAGTTTCAAATTATTTTAATAATTATGATTAACACAGTCATTTATTTAATTTCGATAAGCGCTGTGTTAGATTTATCAGTGTTATCAAAATATAATATTCCACTTTTTTCCTAAATCAAAATCGTTAGTCCATTTCAGATTTAATTTGGTATGAGGAAAACAAAAGAACATGTAATAATTAAAATTTTATTATTAATACTCGAAACGGGATATTTACCATGTTTACTGTTTTACGAGTTCCCGATATTTCTGCGCTGTTGCAAGCACCATAATCAGTTGATCACGGATAAACTGAAGTTCACGGGTAAACCACATTGTTTTTCCAGTTCATTGTTTTGCGGTCTCTCGCATAAGGAATCAGGATGTAATTGGGTATGACATGAAGGATTGTTAAGAAATATATATTATTGTATTTGGAATATTTTTGAAGAAAATACTAAGAGTCCAAGACAGCCAAACAACTATACAAAATTGTAAACTTAGGTATTAAGCGTAGATAGATATAGAATGCCCCTATGAGGGTGGCATGGTCATACATGATCATACCCTTTATAAATAAATAAAGAAAAAAAAAAAAAAAAAGAAAATACTAAAAACATTCCAACAAAAGGACTGTTCGTGTTCCAAAAGATTACAGTTTAAGTTCGAGATTTTTAAGTTGTGCCGCAAAAATGTCTTGTTCCATTTTATGGTTCGTCAACCTTCTAGGTTTTACTACCACTTACATTAAATCATGTCGCGGTAATTTGCGTCCAAACGCAAGCTTATTTCCTGTAAAAAAAATAACCCCGTTACTATTTCAATCCTACTTATAAACTGAGTCAGAACCTCGTAGAACTAAAATGGTAGGTAGGTAGGTATCAACCATTACTGTCCCACTGCTGGGCAAAGGCCTCTTCTCATACAGAGAAGGCACAAGCATTGATCACCACGCTTGCTCAAGACGGGTTGGCGATTTCAGACTTACATTAACCTTTTGACCGCCACTGTCACATATACGTGACAAGCAAGCGCGTGCCCTGTACGCCAAACGACACAACTATGGGACAAAAGGTAGGTGAAATTGTGACTTGGCGTGGAGGACACGCGCGTGCGTTTATGCTCTGGCGTTCAAAAGGTTAATTTTAAGTCCAGGTTTTCTCACGATGTTTTCCAAAACTAAAATGATTTAATACAAAACGATGAATTCTCCATACTAAAAAAAAAAAACTTGAATTTGAACAATTTAATATCGTTCAAATTGTAGTTCTACTTCCAGTTAATATCACACGCGACACGTAACTGACATCATTATGTTAGTATTGATTTAATATCAGATATCTATACTTCTTTACTAATATTATAAAGCTGAAGAGTTTGTTTGGTTGAACGCGCTAATCTCAGGAACTGCTGGCTCGAATTGAAAAATTCTTTTTGTGTTGGATAGTCCATTTATCGAGGAAGGCTATAGGCTATATAACATCACGCTATGACCCTTAGGGGCTGAGCAGCGGGTGACACCGCGGGAATCGGCTATGTTTTGATAAAGAAAATGCTATCTCTCTAATGCTTGGTTAGGTCTGATTGTAGTTGTAGTGCACACGTGCAGTATCCATGACTTGGCTGAATGGATGCTATCGCCAAAACGAAAAGACTGCCTCGTTGGTCGAGTGGTTGCAAGCGCAATTGCTGAGCATGAGGTCCTGGGTTCGATTCGCGGGTCGGGCAAAGTGTCATTGGGTTTTTCAATCAGGAATTTCTCAGTAGCAGCCACGGTGTCTGGATTTGTGCCCCGTTGATGTCAATAGGCTCACCCCCTAGTACACGGGACTTTTAAGACATAACTGGCGAAATGTGGGTGTACTATTAGGTACACCTCTGCCTAACCCTTGGGAGAATTACAGGCGTCATTTTATGTTATGGTTTGATAAAGAAAACGCTATTTCTCTCATGCCTGCTTAGGTCTGTTTGTATTTGTACTGGACCCATCTATAACTTGGTTGAATGGATGCTATCGCCAAAACGAAGAGTCACTGTCACTCCAACTGTTAGGTCACGACAAGGAAATGATGGTAACGGGGTTGACGTAATCGCAGTTATGGATGTGTGGATATTTGGACAAACTCGCATAAACATTAGTACAGGGGGGCCTAAAATGGCCGCTGTAGCAGAGTCATAATCGGATAATAATTATGAATTAAGTTACAATTCGTATAATGATCACAAAGTGACAATTCATAATACATTAACTGCGTCCGTGACCATTTTAACGTGATTTATATTATTATCCTATTAAGATTTTGCTCAAGTGGTCATTTTAGGCCCCCTGATATTCAACCTTTCCTGGATAAAAAAAAAAATGTTTCCACATGTCCCGCTATGTGGCCATGTGGTGGATTGCGGCCCATTAAAGCGGAGGCCTGTGTCCTAGCAGTGGGAATATTGTAGCCTGAAAATTGCTTATTGTGCTAAAACATAACTCTTTTTACCCGGGTACTTATAATAATATGATGTACTTACTCGAGGATGCCAGCGAAATCGCAGGTGGCTTTAGTGTCCAAATAACTAAGGTCTTTGTACATACAGCAACAGTAAGTTAGTTTAATGGAACAAAAGAGTTTTTCTCCTAAGAACTCCTGAGTCATCGTCGCTTGGGCCAAACCCTTTGACCTACAAACACGAAATTTAGGTTGTCCCTCACACAAAAAATGTAGGCCATCCCTGTAGTAAAAATCCAAACATAAAAAGTTAACAGTCAGTACGATAAATAAATAATATGCTGACTGTTCAATACGGAAAGTAACCATTTTAATTCATTGGCAAGTTTTGAAAGGCGACTTAAAAGTTTCCTGTCATTTGAAATGTGATTTCAGAGCGCTTCCGTTTTTTAAAAACTTGCACCTACATTCGTCCTGTAAGAAAATACTGATCCACGAAACGCGCCCATTATTTACCTAAACACTAGAGTAGGTTTAATGCCATGTATTTTCATGGCAACTATTTTCGTTACAGTGTATGTACATAAATGTACAATAGAAAGCTTTTTGATTGATGATGACACCATTCGTACTCCTGTAATCTCATCAGTTTATGCCACACCTTACCAACTCTCACTTCACCACATAACAGGGGATGAAAACCGAAGCAACCGAACCGATGTTTTGCAAGTTGTGAAGAAGTAGTAAGGGTCCTAAAATACTCCCTTGGAGGTACGCCGAATTCCAGTCAGATGGTAATTTTTAAAGAGCTAAAAACGTTTTACCCATCTTTGTAGTTCACATCTAGACTTAGTTAACGGGTTAATTTTTTCATAGCTTCATATTTGTATAAACAACAGTATATTTTAGTTTTTTGGTGAATTATTTCGTTGTTTTTTACGCTTTCGAATGAAAGAGATAAGTCTATAAACACCCATAGTGGTATTTAATTATAGTTTAAATACTAACATTTTATTCACTTATATCGTGCAATTGAAGTGGTTTATGCACGCATATATAATGTTCTGGATGGTGATACACTCACAAATGATATCGACCCTAAACTATTTGCGTCAATATCTAAACAAACCATTATTGTGTTGTGGACTCTGCACTAGATGTACTCAATTTTCCTTGTGGAAACTGACGATACTGTTGAAATATAACTACCACAGATATTCCGAACGAACATTACTGTGTTTAATCAGTTATCATTATCAGTCAATACTTAAAATAATAGCAAAGACCAGACTGACTCACTGCCTGATTCATATGTTACGTTATCTCGAGAACAGAAAATTTCCTTACTTTGGTCCAGATTTGCAAGCGGTCTTTATACTTCATGCTATCGGCTAGATTGTTCTACACATTTTCTATCTCTAAAGAAATATGCACGAAAATATTTTTCTAGGTGCTTAACAGACAAAGTGGTCAATTTTAGAGCGGTAGATAAATGCTAGTTTTAATACGATAATACAATATTTTGCTAAACAAGGTAAATCCTCATATTGATGGATGACTGATATTTCAAAAATAGACCAATGTGGGATTGGTTATATACGTTTGTGGGTGAGTGTTTCTCTACACTCAGTTTAATAATATGGTGAATAGAAATGACAGTTACTTATGTAACTGAAATAACACAAGATTCAAATAATAATCGCTACGTACTTGATCGTTCATATGGATGTCATCTAGAGTTCCTGGATGACAGTCCTTAAAATTGATCAGTTCCTATAATAATTTATGTTCATAGTGAAATTCTGTATCATAAAGAGGCGCCTTTTTAAAAGTGTCATGGAATAAAATCACCAAATACGTAAGTGTACTACTCAAGGTTTAACATGTTATGATGTCACCACCACACATGAGCCCCGTAGTTTTGTATACTTTAAGTGGGCCACACGACGTAACAATAGCTACAACTAATCACGTAGTTTAGATCTAGATAGACGTTCAGTTTCTCATAGAAAAGATTCATTATAAGAATTTGAAATGGGAGTCCTCCACCACTTGCTCATTGTAACCATCTTCGGGCGAACAGACTGGGTCGAAAAAGTAAATTTCTGACGATGATAAGTATGCATTGTTTAAAGTAAAGTAAATCAGAAGATCTAGCGATAGACGATTACGTAAATTGAAAAAAAAAATGCTTGTGTGAAAAATACGTATTCTAATTTAATTTGTAATCTAGCATGTTAACTTATTTCATAGTATATCAAGGAAGGACAAACGCAAAATAATGAAGCTAGTATGTGCTATAATTAGAACAAACAAAGTGGTTCCTCAACTGCCATGTATTTGCGGGTGTTTTGCAAAATTCCTGATTAGTGGTTGTAATGCAGGATGATCATATCCTGCTACCAGCGATAAAATTGGCGTGCTTTTCCTACCTACTGCACGTAAAAGGATACAATCGTTCCGCTTAACTTTGCTCACACTCATACTAGTTTTTGGCTAAACAAAATATGCGTGTCCTTCACATTAAATACCAAATCGGCACATTTGGGACAGATGTTGTGAAATTATGCAACTTGGTTAACTGGTTTAATAATATATTCGTATACAGAAATCTAGCACAAAACCATTACGAGATGACTGACTGCTGTAGTCGAAAACAGTGTCGAAGACATTTTTACGTTCTAATATAGTACGGATATTGATTAGCAGTTTACCAATAAAGCATAATATTGTTCGCTGTTATATCCCAAAGCGCAATGTTAACTGATTGCGCTTGCTTCTATTATTCGCGTTTCATTAAGCAAGCTAGCATGCCCATCTTTTGTTTCGATGTGCAGCCATTTGCTTACCAAATTCGATAGAAATCACTGATCACTATTGGAATCAGTTAAGACCAAAACCCATTCGCCACCTCGACCTTGTTCATTAGTAGTCAGTTTGTCACAAATATTCTTCAAACGATTGTTCATTGAATCTGTTTAGTCCATCGTTGATAAAAGATGATGATGCCACGTGACTGTATCAAGCGGCGCATCTCAATTCTCCCAATAAACTTTAATTGCCACATTATTAGCACTGGTTGGCGGGCTGTCTCTAAGACGAAAAACATCTTAGTTTATATAGAACATTTGATATAAAACCATGGTCAAAGCAAAAATGCGTAGTACTTAAGTACTTAGACAAATCCTGGTCAGGCGCATGTCGAACTCTTATGATAAGGTGTTTGTTATCATAAAATATAATTACAGATAA
The DNA here is from genome assembly GCA_963082995.1 of Noctua comes. Lineage (NCBI taxonomy): Eukaryota > Metazoa > Arthropoda > Insecta > Lepidoptera > Noctuidae > Noctua > Noctua comes. The sequence continues at coordinate 7,375,605 of OY720280.1, read as the reverse complement.
TCTAGGTACTCATTGTCTCTGTTGCAAACCGTTTAGCATTGTTGGAATTTGCGTCTAATTGTTTGCAACCGTAAGCATGCAAAATGTGCTGACAACAGTAACTAAAATGAAACGGTTATGTGACACTAATGCTACTGCTATCGATGCTTATGGTTAGGTACATTAAATTGTATTAATGGACGACTAAAGGGGGATTCCCTGTTGCGAACAATAAGTCGCGTGACCGATTATTTGGAAAAAATTACAAGTTGTTATAACAATTCACTTAAACAATAGAACCATAATCGTATTACATAAATATTGGTGAGTTCCGATCCGGTTACCCAGTGCTACTGGCTAGTGCATTGGCTGCTTGGAAAAGGCCCGTTTCCATTTGTGTTAATATTTTAGTAGAATCTTAATTTGATTAAACCCGCTATATGAATATACCGTAACAGCATAAATTTGGCACAAAACTGATGATTTTCTAAGAAAAATATTTTTTGCTTTATCCTCACCATCATCATCATCTACAGCCTGACGTCACCAACTGCCGGGTATAGGCCTCTCTTTGCTTGTGCCAAGCTCCACGCTCTATGCTCACCACATGAGAACAAATATTAACTATTTCGTGACCGGTTTCATTAAATCTATTGATATTATCTATTCAGACTGTTTACCACAAGTTGTTAATAACGTAGCCATAAGTATGAAACAACGGATAGTGTAGGTGTAATACTATGATTATTGTAATTCATCTTTGAATGTCATGCTCATGAACTTGTTGCTTGTGGGCGGAATTTAATGTTTACGTGTTTAGTTTTAGGCGTATTGTGTTTAACTTAAAACTTGGACTCGCTTCTCAAGCTAGTTATTAAAGGTGATGCTAAACAAACATTTCTGCTCGCCGCCTTGTTGCTCTTGGATTTTGGAACATCAGATCCGGCTCGAAGGACCTGTGTAGAGTTAATACATAGTTCCGAACTTCAAGGTCTTTTAACAGATTATGAAAGTTCAGCAAATCAGCAGATTGAAAAAGGAATACGTACTAAACGAAGAAAATCTTTCTCTAAGAGAAGCCCTTGAAATGATAGAGTATGCTTTAGACTGGTAGCAATTACATTCTGGCTTCTGGAAGTCTGATTTAATCTTCTATCAGGTGATCTACTATCCCATCATAGTTGTGATTGGCTGCCAAAACGTATAGGCTGATATAAGAGTTGGTTCGGAGTTTGTTTTGGTATTTGATATTTTAAACTTAATCAGTGTTATTGGTACAACGCCGTTATATGTGACCAATAAATTAGCAATCTCCTAATAAAATAAAGGATCTGTAACCGTCGTATTGAACTAGAACAACAAATTCCAGGACTGTCATTGTGAGGACCTATGGGATTAGAATTCAAATTCTTAAGTGACCACTCATCAGTATGACGTGGGTATTTTAACCACAAACCACAATGATGATTTAATTCAGTCTTATCAGTGCTTCCTCAAAATAATTATTTATGATGGTTTTATTCATAAGCGTTGCTTCAAGTTAAAAGACGTTAGTGTAGTGCAGGTCATGAAGTCATGGTCAATCCAAAAAACTGAGAAATAAAATAGGGAAACCAAAACCTAAACACAGAGGTAAATGTGATGTAATGTCCTGCAATGTATACCTTTATCGTGTTTTTATATAAATAGTATAACGTTAATACAAAACAATTTATCGGTAGAAACGAATTGTAGGACGACAAATTAAACTATGATAATGGGTGATGGTAGGCCAGGTCGCCGAGACTACCGGAGTCTTCCTGCCTGAGCTGATAGGTTAAGATATATAGTTTACTTGGATACGACGTTTTATATTGACTGACAAGTGACCTCACTCGTTACAGTCAAGGTAGTACAAATATTTAAAAAACCGACACAGTCAGCAGTGATTTATGACGCATGGGAGATAGTCCTTCCAGAGGCCATGGAAACAGCTATCGCCTATCCAAGATTTGTAACTCGTATCAGTTATATCTGCTCTGGAGCCATTCACTTATGTTTGTTTTCTGCTTGTTTCAGGAAGACGAAGTGCTCTGGCGGTGCACAGAATGCCGATCGCGCCGCGTGGCCCTCCGCCCTCGACGCCTCCCTACCACCTGCTTCTCCGTAGGAGACCTAGCTTAACCCTCAAGTGTCCTTCGATAATATAACGTCTAACTTTTTGTACGCCTCTTTTATACCGACCTAAGTATAAGTACGCACAGAGTGTTTAAGTGTCGCGCGCAAGTGTGTGTGTATATGTGTGTCGATGGTGCGGCCGACATGGGAAAGTCCTCGGCGAGAACACATGGCCAAGGTGAGTGTCTTCCCGCCCACAGTACACCTGTCTCCAAGGTCACTGTTGCTGTTTCAGCTGTACTCTACACGCGTATGTCTAAGACGGAACATTGTTCAAGGATCTAACATTAGAAGTAGTAGCAACAGTACCTTCTAGTAGCAAGCTTTGATATATTAGATTGACTTTCCATAATTTACATTTTCAGTGACGGCCTTTGTGCGTTTCAGAGAAACATATATTATCTCATGTTCATATCTGATTTAATGTTTGTTTCATTCATGTTCTTTATGATATCAGCGGAGCTTTCAGCGATTCCAATGTGGTTTGAGTCAGTACACATGATTCATTCATTCATGACTTTTTATTTGCACGAAACATCACTTGAATTACATTTTCATTTGCGTTGAAAGAAATTTATTGCAGCCGAACGCAAAGCTTATAGCGCATGTATATGAATACAAGTTTGTGAAAATCTGGTCACGGCCGAGTAAACACAAGTAAGGGACGTGGAAACTAAAGGAAAGCACCGAGTTATTCAAATGTGCTAAGAAACAAAGATTAATATTGTCCGTAGTTAACTTTTGACAGAAAACACTCTACTGGATTGTGTTTCTTAATCTATTGATTCCTTAGCATTTGTCAAACTTGTGTAGATTATTCAGAAGTTTTTAATTCAATGAATACAATGTCACTCAAAAACTTTTCTAAATTACCTCGCTTAGTCACAATACCTAGAATTGACCGAGCACTCGAACTGTTCCAATTGTCCTGAACTTGGTTCTTTAATTGCTTTAATTTCTGTCCCACTTTCTCGTTACCTTCGCTTACGGAATATCGATCACTTATGATATTGAACTTATAATTGCACGTCATGCATGACACTGACCATACATTGTCATTACCGCATACCGTAGGTGATCATTATGTCGTCCTTCGTTTTACTATGTCGATTTATGATGGAAAATAATTATTGTCATTCTTATGTGGCAAATCGATACATCACTTAAAAATACAATTACACCTGCTAGCCTGCTGATAAGTAGCTACATAATGTATGTTTCGTGTAATAAGAACTGAACATTTGATGAACGTTTATTTAAAAAAAAAAGATTCAAGCTTCTTTTATAGTACTTTATTGTTTTAACTGTAGTAAAATATGTTTTTTTATGAACTAAAATCGAATTGGAGTCAACTAGGATGCGTGTATTATTATTTTTTCTTCATTTTAATCACCTGCGTTTTTTTTAAACTACTGTTCAAAAATCACTGCAATGCAGAGGTACAGTTGAATAAAATGTAGGTGTACTTTTTTTTTGAATTAGCGTAACGTCCAGATAAATGAATTTTTGAAATAGCGAAGGAATCGACTTTTTATTCCTTTCTTGTTGCTTCTAGTAGTCCGCAGACTCTTGGACTATTCCAAAAGAGACAAAACCATGCAAATATGTTCTTAGTTCTTGTCGGGGACTATATTTCTTGTCACCAAAATTTATATTTGTCATCAAGTTGTATCATCTAATAAATAGATCTATCGCCACGAAATATTTTCGTTCTCAAATAAACAAAAAGTGTTCCCAGGTATGAATTATCAAATCTATACATATAAAATTCAAAGTCCTGACTGACTGACTGACTTATATATCAACGCACAGCCCAAACCACTGGTCCTAGAGACATGAAATTTGGACAGTGTACTATTTGTGTAGAGTAGGTATCCATTAAGAAAGGGTTTTTCGAAATTTCACCCCTAAGAGGGTGAAATGGGGTGTTGAATTTTCTATGAAACTTTTTATTCTCTGAGTCGATTGACTTGAAATTGTGTCTACATATACTTCAGTTAAAATGATGAGATACGTGTTTCACAGTTTTTCCAAAATCATCCCCCAATTTAAAATTCAATGTCCTGACTGGCTGACTGATATATCAACCCACAGCCCAAACCACTGGTCCTAGAGACATGAAATTTGGACAGTGTACTCTTTGTGGAGAGTAGGTATCCAATAAGAAAGGGTTTTTCAAAATTTCACCCCTAAGAGGGTGAAATGGGGTGTTGAATTTTCTATGAAATTTATTCTCCGAGTCGATTGACTTGAAATTGTGTCTACATATACTTCAGTTAAAATGATGAGATACGTGTTTCACAGTTTTTCCAAAATCATCCCCCAATTTAAAATTCAATGTCCTGACTGGCTGACTGATATATCAACGCACAGCCCAAACCACTGGTCCTAGAGACATGAAATTTGGACAGTGTACTCTTTGTGGAGAGTAGGTATCCAATAAGAAAGGGTTTTTCAAAATTTCACCCCTAAGAGGGTGAAATGGGGTGTTGAATTTTCTATGAAATTTATTCTCCGAGTCGATTGACTTGAAATTGTGTCTACATATACTTCAGTTAAAATGATGAGATACGTGTTTCACAGTTTTTCCAAAATCATCCCCCAATTTAAAATTCAATGTCCTGACTGGCTGACTGATATATCAACGCACAGCCCAAACCACTGGTCCTAGAGACATGAAATTTGGACAGTGTACTCTTTGTGGAAAGAAGGTATCCAAAAAGAAAGGGTTTTTCGAAATTTCACCCCTAAGAGGGTGAAATGGGGTGTTGAATTTTCTATGAAACTTTTTATTCTCTGAGTCGATTGACTTGAAATTGTGTCTACATATACTTCAGTTAAAATGATGAGATACGTGTTTCACAGTTTTTCCAAAATCATCCCCCAATTTAAAATTCAATGTCCTGACTGGCTGACTGATATATCAACGCACAGCCCAAACCGCTGGTTCTAGAGACATGAAATTTGGAGAATGTACTCTTTGTGGAGAGTAGGTATCCACTAAGAAAGGGTTTTTGAAATTCCACCCCTAAGAGGGTGAAATGGGGTGTTGAATTTTCTGTGAAACTCTCTCGGGGTCGATTGACTTGAAAATGTGTCTACATATACTTCAGTTAAAATGATGAGATACGTGTATCACAAAATCTTTAAAATTCCATGTCCTGACTGGCTGACTGATATACCAACGCACAGCCCAAACCGCGGGTCCCAGAGATATGAAAATTGGAGGGTGTATTCTTTGTGAAGAGTTAGTATCAGTTTTTCGAAATTCCTACCCCTTAGAGGGTGAAATGGGGTGTTGAATTTTCTGTGAAACTTTTTACTCTCGGGGTCGATTGACTTGAAAATTTTTGTACATACTCTTCAGATAAAATCCAGTAAATCCAATGTCCAATCTCAAACCAAGGTTATCAATATTTCACGTATCTAATTAAATTGATATAACTTTATAATAATAATTGCAAGTTATAAGCAAGTACATGTAAATCTATGTATGTATTATAGATAGATACATGGATTACTTATTATTCCAGAAGTAAGATCCCGTGGGCAATTCCCTAACTCCACGCGGGCGAAGCCGCGGGCATAAGCTAGTTAATGTTAATATATGTGTACAATAAGAGATGGATTACCAATAAAATTGTAGTGCATTAGATGAATATAAACTTCGTTGTTATAATAGTAGTTTCATTACTTAAATAATAGCTTTGTGCTCAGAATGGTAGATCTGTCACCAAATAAATCGATTATCGCAAATCTCGGGACTTGGGGCACCCCGACTTTAGGTTAGGTTAGGTTACTTTAAACCCTGCAAACAGAAATAGGAGCCCCGTGCGAAAATGTGGCCGTAAAATAATACAGTTTATCTCTTGTTTAGAATCCTACGAAAGTTTATAAATTTCCTAGAAAATTTATTAGTTTGCTTAAATATCTATTAGGACAAACCTATTATAATACATACAAAAACATTTATTTGGTACTGGATCCTATATCTCCATGATTTTAGGTGATTTATTGTGGAATTGATTTTATATTGTTTGGGGACTAAATTTTGGTGACAAATCTGCTATTTTGCGGGCAAACCCTATTATTTAAGAAACACAAAACTAATTAAATTGGCGATAGCTTAAATGATACCCGTTCTTGTCACACTTCTGGGAATAAAGCCTCGTATTAATAAATCACACACTTGAGGGTATCCACTTAACATGCTGATGATAAACAGCATGTGTCTTATTTCGACAATATCTGATAACGTTTACTTCTTTACAGTATGTTAAAAAAGAGAGAAAATAATAAGTATAGATATTTCTTACTCTATTATAAATGCGAAAGTTTGGATGGATGGATGGATGGATCACCAGAACGGCTGAACGGATCTTGATGAAATTTGGCACAAAGATGTATAACAGTCTGGAATAGCACATTATCATCATCTGCCTAGCCTTTTCCCAACTATATTGGGGTCGGCTTCCAGTCTGGAATAGCACATAGGATACTTTTTTTCTCACACTTAGACATCAAAATTTCCACGCGACCGATGTCGCGGGCAACAGCTAGTATTATATATAGTAAAGAGACAATGATTGCCAAGATTCGCATTCTGAATTCACCTTTTCAACGTTTTTTTCTACTTTCTAAGGCAACATGCATTCTAGGATTGGTATGATACGATTGCGGGTATATCGAACCAACATACACAATCATAATTGGCTTTACGAGCCTTTGTTTCTCTAACTCGGGAACTGTCCCTACAATAACTAATCCGGTGTCTTGACTAGGGCTATTCCCTATGAAGCTAGACAGCCTCACATTCACATTGGGATCCAATTTTAATCCTAACTTTATTTTTAGCTGTATTGTGTCTACAGCCTTTCGAGGAAGGTCAGGTTGTAGCGATACCACGTCGCACTGTTCTAGTTAAAGGACTCTCTTATCGCTAATGGAACACCACATCACTACATCAGCCTTACTATTAATACTAACGGGATATTTACCATGTTTACTGTTTGTTATGAGGATACGGATAAACCGTGATCATGGTGCTTGCAACAGCGCCGAAATATCGGGAACTCATAACAAACAGTAAACATGGTAAATATCCCGTTAGTATTAATAGTAATGTTAGTGACCATGATAGTTTAAAATCTTACACATCATCCTTGTTTCTACACTCTGGACTCCTGCCCCGTAGCATGACCACCGTAGACAAGGATTTCTTTGACGGAAGAATCGACAAAATTATAGACAGTGCAAAGAAATCTGTCATAGTGTCGACACAATCTGTCATTTTGTCGATTCTTCCGTCAAAGAAATCCTTGTCTACGGTGGTCATGCTACGGGGGCAAGTCATGTGATTTTCCACGTTCCACAAACAGAATTGCCTTCATTACTTGTTCCAAGTCTAGGTGTTTGTTTGTGTAACAGCACTACACATGTTAACCCAGTACCTATGGGATTATTATATTTCCCATACAAAGCTGATGCAAAGATGATTAATATCGTATTTTCAAAGAAAATAATCATCATTATTATCTTTGAAAATACGATAAAGACTAAGCTCTAGTACGTAAATACAACGTCCGTATAACTTGACGTCAAGAATACATTCGTGACATTTACAGACAAACATACATTGTATACTGGTACCTTAACCCCATAAAATAAAAAGACGCAACATTGGATATGGAAATGTTGAGAAAATAATCAGAGCCAACCCGTGTGAAGTACCTAAAACGGGGTGAATAGGAAAGGCAAGGGTGAATAGAGGCAAAACTTTGAAAGGGATTTTAATGTTGAATTGATATGTTATGTTGCCAACAAGGTCTCTAAATAATTAAGTATAATTAAGTTAATAAAATAGAGTAGTTTTTGGTAACAAATCATATTAATTCAACGTTAAAATCATTTTCAAAGTTTTGTCTCTATTCACCCTTGCCTTTCCTATTCACCCTTGCCTTTCCTATTCACCCTTGCCTTTCCTATTCAACCCGGATTTACCGGTAATAAATGACGATATTACATGCAAACTTCAGGTGCATTTGAGCCTACAACAAATTGAGTCATCGATAGCCCGTATTGAACGTCGAAGGAAAAATAATGGTCGCTAATGCGATTCAATAGTTTTATATAAACATCAGCGGTGACGCGTCCCCTGACGCTCAGCGAGAACTGCTCGGCCACGCTATGTAAATTTAGCATAACCATATTATGTTTACATAGTATTATATTCCTTAGCGATGACCTAAAACATCAACCGTTGGGATTACCGGTGTGTGCTCTAAGTAAAATTAGTCTACAGCTGGGCCACTGAGGAATTCTTTAAAGGTCAATGTTGGACACAGTTTATGTTCAAAGGAACTTTCGGTCTTCCAAAACTGCAAGAAGAATTTAGAGGTTGCTTGAGAAATAAATTCAAACCACGGCGGAAGTACTCAAGCCGGAGAAACCAGATAAAGTCATGTCCAGTCGCCATTGTACGCTATTGTTCCTCGTCGCAAGGGCCTCTCCTGTTTGAAATTCTGCCAACTAAACATAATTCAAATACCTCCCTATTATGAATCTCCAAGTTACTTGGGCCCGTTTTGATAAACCGCTCATATTTTCAAGTGTTCGGTGTGAAGTGTTCTGAGAAGCAGGTTCACAAAAAACGAGAAACAACTTTTTTGAGAACGAGAAGGAACGCTGCTACATTGAAAAAGGTTTACTAAACCTTAAATTCCTCGCACAGAAGGTCATGGGCTATATACGAGGTGTAAACAGACCCTTCACGAAGCCGTCAACCAAGCATTCTACACATCAAACTAAGTAACACTACGAAAAATTATGGGAAGCGACTTTTATTTTGGTGCAAAATCGCGTTTTACGGTAAAACTCAAAGTAACGCACTCAAAACATTGCACGCATTGTGCTGGTGGATGCATTGAATAGTACGGGGGTCGTGGAGCTATTTAAAGTAAAGTGTAAGTACAATATTAAAACCTTGCATATAAAAAAAACTTGTGAAAAAGTTGGAACTTTGACCCCCAATATCTCCGTAACTAGAAGGTTCCCAGGTATGGTCTAGAACAAAAAACTGATCACAATGACGGGGAGAACAAGTGCCTTTCGGCTTCGTTAAGGGTCTAGTTACCCTTTATACGAGCGAGCAAAGTTTGAAGCTGTAAAACAATGTGCCCTTTTCCACAAATAAATGCAACTCCAAGTAAGTTGCAAGAGCCTGAAAGGGTGCAGTTGGTGCGCTGAGGGCCGAGAAAAGCCGTGTGCCAAAATTGCTGAAATGTGTCGTGGAGTATAAGTTTCGGCTGGTTTCAATAGCTTCACTACTTCCATCCCTCGCTTTAGCGCAAAAAACTTAGTTTCCATAATCTTATTTGAACTTGTATGCACTGCGCAAAAATTGGAAATTCAGTATTATCGATGACTGTTTTTCTGTTGTCACAGTATTTCCCTTGGACAACGGTCTCTTTTCTTAATTCTCAAAGATGAAAGAATATTTATTTATGTCATAAATTACTTTATTATACGTACGTTACCTACGATACATAAATTTTCGACACAAAGCCAGCTGCTGCTTTGGTCAATAGTTATCTTTTTCACGTGCTCCGATTAAAGATTTTTTTTTTTTGTAACCGGTTCCAGTATTTTGAATCAAGTGTGTTAGATAAAGTTCTCCTTTGAGAGAACGATTAGAAAATGTGACTCTTGTTAAAAAAATACATCGCAGATACCCACCTCCTTTCCTGCTCCTTTTGCAATTCCACCTGCAATACATATACAACGAAGAAGAAGATATTTTCTATTCCATCGTAGATTTTCTTTCCATATTCGGCCGTTAAAGTCTCACACTACAAGGTACCTAGCAGTACGATTTAATGCATCAAATCTCTTTTTTTATCTCAGGCTGTAGTTATTGATTGTATTACTCCATGGAGCAGTGATACTCCACTTTTTTATTCACATTACTTATCTTGTTTTATAACCTTTTGTCATGTTGTGTTTTGTACCAGCATCGCCAGTACAATACATTCTTGAAATTATTTCCTTCTCTTTGGGTTTCGACTGCCTTACAAGTCATAAAGAGGCTGTTCATCTTATTCTTTATATTTAGTCAATTCCGCTATAAGCCAATTTGACAGTTTGGTTTTCCAGATAAGAGCCCATGATTCGTGCGGTCAATAATTTTCTATTTTTTCTAGTTTAGATTTTCTTCCTACAGCCTACAGTGCAGGTCGTCTCAAAAACTTGAATCGGTTTGGAATCAAGTTCAATCGTTATTTCTGCTGAGTGCTGGCTCCACTAAAATTCAGTCGATTTGGAGATAGATTATAAAGAGCTGTGTTAATAAAATGTTAGTATTTCCCACAAGGGTCACAAGACTAACGATGTTGGTTTCCCTCGAATTATCAGTTTTATTAGGAGTAAACACTGAGAGGAGATGGCAACCCCGGGGCAGCGCGGCGGCGGCATAATCAGTATCGTCGCGGGATGCGCGCGCCGGGCGGGCGGCGCTAGTGTGTGCGGCACACGAGTCTCGGCCCTGCGACGGGTCAGAGCGCGCGTGCGGGCGCGTGTCGCGAGCGGAGCGTGCTGCGTGTCAGGTCCAGAGCGGGCTCGCGGGCCAGCCGGCGGGGTGGCCGCGCGTGGCGGCGCGCGACATGGGGCGGCGGTAGCGGCGCGAATGTGCGCGCGCTCCGAGGCCGTGGAGCTGGAGGTGCTGGGCGCGGACGGTGGCGAGGCGCGCCCCCCACCGCGCCCTTTGCGCCTGTCTCTCCTCGAGCTGCTGGGCAAGCTGGTGCGCCGCGACCAGCCCGCCCCGTCTAATCGCCGGAACCGGCATAACCATCGCTTCCGAACCTTCGTCTCCTGTGGTCGGTATCTATTGATTTGTCGTTGTGCTGATAGGAAATCTCTTATTGAATTTTCATTTCGTTCGGTTCGATGCTGATCAAGTCCTGCGTCATCGTGTATTTTACGTGCCTTGAAGCGTGCATGCGACGCCGCTGCTGTTTGCGTAACGTCTTGCTATTCTACACGGGCGCCGCCGCCGACATGTTTTCGTTTTGGCCGGCTCGCTATGAATGGCAGAGCGACTTCCCCCGAATTGATGATGAGTAGGTGTATTTCAGGAATAGAGAAGATGTGCATAGTGGACAAGGTCGGAGTCGGTGTCGGCGCACCCCCGTACGGTCAACGGCCGGCGCGAGACGGCGCTTCAGCGCTTCGCGTATGACCCCGCGCTATTGTTATCGATTAGGTGCTAATGTTTCACTTCACTCAATTTAATTAGGATGCAATTCTTTCGCCAATGTGTCAACTTCCGTACTTCAGGAAAGCTAAAAGAGATAAGATTACATCTTTTCCTGATAATCAATACTTGAATAGCGTAACTACCTGTTTGCTGACAATTGTTTTTTTTTTCTACTGATGTAGGTATCCATTATAATGCGTGCAAAACCTTAGCACGTAATTAGATTATTCCTTCCGCTGCACTAAAGAATGGTTTCGGATATAAACACTGTTGTTAGTATGTTAACTTTACTTCTCCGTTTCATGTTATGCGGTAAAATATTAGGACACCATTTTTGTTCATTCATGTCTGCGCTTTGTTTTCGGAAATACAGAAAGATAATAATCTTTCTGTCTCATCTGCTACCATGTCATTATAAGTTAAAATAATGACATAATATAATATAATAATATAATTCTAGATTAGAATATCCCAAAATTTGTCCGTATCACAATAAGATCATTAATCAAGTCAAGTGATAATCGATAAAGTTAATCAGAGATCTTTCGTAGACTTCACTATGTAATAAATTAATAATATTATATTTAAGGGTGCAATAGTCGATATTGTTGAAACAATGCACAACGTTGCTAGTGTGCCTTGTTTCAATAAGCCTATCTGAACCCCGCGCCCCGATGAAATCATGACTAGACAACTCATTCAATATACAATGAAGATTTGCATAACTAAGAGCCATAGACAAACTATCAGTCGATGAAGGCCAGATGGGTCAATGACTTATCTAGACATTGTAAGTTAGACCTGGATGAGACCGGACCAGAGTAATCACAGGATTATGAGTATGATGTGGGCGGAATAACAGCTGAAAATTATCAAGATGAATCATTTGTTTGGAAATTCTTTTATACATTCCATTGCAGTGTTAAAACCGTCACGTATATCAAAACTTCTCATGATCTGTGATTGCTTATTCGTCTTCTTCTTCGTGTCGGCGGCACGACTTAGTTTAAAATTGATAGATTGTTAGCCATAACTTCGTCAGTTCCATGACGATCTGTGAATACAACACAACCCGTATCCTTAGTCGGTCCTTCACCGTTGAGGATCGTGACTCTTCATTAAAATGTGAATAATGAACCTACTTGCTACGGACTGTGGCTTCATGGGTTGCTATTTTAACTCGGTACTTCAAATTTTTTGGCTGTTTTCACCTGACTAGACCTTCTGTTTGGGCTACGGCTTTGTCTTTTACTTAAATTTGCTCGGTAAACAGAAAGAACTGACTCAAATGATTAAAAACAAGAATAGAGCAGTCAGTATTTATGGTGCAAACGAAATTGGGTCTATAAAAAAGGAATCCAACCACCAACTGCGTGTCCATAAGTAATAACAAATTGTGCGTATTTATTATTTCACGATTATGAATCTATCATGGCTATTTCATTTGTTCCGGAACTGAAGGCCTTAATGAATGCGCGATTATGGTCTGTAAGGCTGTAAGGTGTAACCGTAAAATAAAGTCTGAAAAGCCGAAATCTTCGAACATTTCAGGCTTTCGAATTATGCAGTTTCCCCAAGTTATAATATTTGAGGCATCGCATCGGCGACAAAGATTTGTCGTTGAATCCTTAACTCTTCCAAGTTTTAATACCTCCAGATTCATTATTATGTATGCAGGCCTGCAAATTATTCTGAACCAAACTTGAAGCAATTTTCATTATGTGCGTTGGGTTATGATTGTTAGTTTCATCAATTCGGCAATTTGTTAAAAGTTTCTGAAGGATATAAAATTAATTTATCTTCACATTGTCCTTCATAACGTTGCCACTTTGTCCTTGATTTCCTTTAAAAAATGCACGAAAACATTAAACATTCTAACATGAAAACAGTTAAAGTGGAATCTTGAGAATTTCCTCAGGAATTAAATAATTACCTGGGGTTCGCTAATGTAGTTTTCGCCTATTTCTATACACGTCTGTAAGTATACGTGCATGTGTGCTTTAATGCTTAAGTCAAATATTCTGAGGTACATATTATTATTCAGAAATATACTTTGTTCAAAGAAAAATGAGATTTAGTTACAACTAGCTTCTGCCAGCGGCTTCGCCCGCGTGGATGTCGAAAAATATCCCACCCGAACAAACATAGTTACTACCTTCATCCGCTGAGACACGTATAAATTAATTTTTAATTGTCAGCCTAAACACAAAATTTGAATATCCTAACTTCAAAACTGACGGACTTTCATATAAACTTCCTAACTTTCTTTTTTTACCCCTAGACAAATATAATCAGAAAGCTTCGAACTGCTAAGCTATCGGGAGTTACACGTGATATTGTGAGTCAACCATAAAAGATAGACATATGCTGTCGTGGGATAATTTTTATATAATTTTAAGGAGAACATTTCCGTCATACATGATTTCTGTGTAGCTTTAACCATTAAGGTTGCACACGCGACAGAAGCTTAAAAAATGGAGTAACTTCTCCCGTTTTCAAAACATTTCCCTTCACTGCTCTGCTCCTATTGATTGTAGCGTGATGAAAAGTATACTATAACCAACTCAGGAGTATGAAAAATAATTGTACCAAGTTTCGTTAAAATCCGTCGAGTAGTTTTTGTTTCTATAACGGTTATACAGACAGACAGACAGACAGACAGACAGACAGACAGACAAAAATTTTACTGATTGCATTTTTGGCATCAGTATCGATCCCTAATCACCCCCTGATAGTTATTTTGGAAATATATTTCATGTACAGAATTGACCTCTCTACAGATTTATTATAAGTACTAGCTTCTGCCAGCGGCTTCGCCCGCGTGGTTGTCGAAAAATATCCACCCGAACAAACATAGTTACTTACCTTCATCCGCTGAGACACGTATAAATTATTTTTTAATTGTCAGCCTAAACACAAAATTTGAATATCCTAACTTCAAAACTAACGGACTTTCATATAAACTTCCATCCTCTATTTTACCCCTAGACAAATATAATCAGAAAGCTTCGAACTGCTAAGCTATCGGGAGTTACACGTGATATTGTGAGTCAACCATAAAAGATAGACATATGCTGTCGTGGGATATTTTTTATATAATTTTAAGGAGAACATTTCCGTCATACATGATTTCTGTGTAGCTTTAACCATTAAGGTTGCACACGCGACAGAAGCTTAAAAAATGGAGTAACTTCTCCCGTTTTCCCAACATTTACCTTCACTGCTCTGCTCCTATTGATTGTAGCGTGATGAAAAGTATACTATAACCAACTCAGGAGTATGAAAAATAATTGTACCAAGTTTCGTTAAAATCCGTCGAGTAGTTTTTGTTTCTATAGCGGTTATACAGACAGACAGACAGACAGACAGACAGACAAAAATTTTACTGATTGCATTTTTGGCATCAGTATCGATCCCTAATCACCCCCTGATAGTTATTTTGGAAATATATTTCATGTACAGAATTGACCTCTCTACAGATTTATTATAAGTATAGATATAGATATAGATAGATAGTGTATTGTTAAAACGCACCTGTCGAAATTAAGGCAAGCGTCTTTGTCTCGTGTGGTAAACTAGACACAAAACGTCTCAGCCGCATTTGTGTCTCGCATTGTAATGTGATTCACGAAGGGTGTGTGGAGATGATGCCCCTGAAAATGTTATTAGTCGTAAACTGGGAGGAGATCGATCGCCGTCCCCTCGGCGCCCGGCGGGCGTCGAGACGCACTTCTAACCACTACCACGACGAACAGATCAACAGCTATGTAGGTAGATTTGTCGATGTAGCAACATCCGCCATTGGAATTGTCAATACAGAAACGTTCGACTCCCATAATGAAGTTATTGCTCTGGAAGTTATTTTACAGCCTCGAAGCTACATCCTCTAACAAATAGATTTTGTATGAAACAGGAACACGATTGTTAATTACTAGTCGGTGGAGCGGGAAATTAATCCAATCTTATTCTTAAGAGACCATTAAATTATTATCGCCTTTTGCAGCGTGTTTATGAACGTTATCTTTTGGCAAAGAATATTGAAGCTGTATGTGGGAGTTTTCTTTGTTAGGAGACATTTCGCAATGACCTTTCAATTGTTTAATGGAGAGTTGCTCCTGAAAACATTTGTTCCGAGTCAAGAGAGTAATCGTGATCATTTTTTTAAACTGTCGTTTAGTACAATTACAGAGAGTATTCAGCCCAGCTGTAGCATTTAAAGTAGTCTTCATGAATAGGCGTTTAAGTAATTATCCTGGTAGTAGACGACAGGGCACGTTCTTTTAACAGATGCGGCTGTGTTCCGGCTCTCTTGGAGTTTAATTACTTTTTTATGAAGGGGTATCGCATGTGCATTTATTTTTATGATTCGTTTCATTCAAGTACTTTTTATAATTGTTAGGTCATCTGCTTTGTATCGCGGTGAACTGAAAAGAAATGAGTAGTTACCTTAAATAATAATATCGTCATCAATAATGCTCAATCAATGGTGCTGGTGATATAGATTCCTCTATATTTTTTGTTAGTAAGGAATTATGCATTTTGATTAAGATAAAAAAAACCATCTAGATTTTAACAACCGTGTCTATCTGTGGGTATTTTTAGTGTTTACTTAATTTGGACTATCCTTTTATTATGTTGTAGCTGTATAACATTTATAACCGATAACATTATCTTCGCGAGAGTTGTACGTAATTAGTTAAAAATTCACTATTGCTAAGTATTACCCACGGTAATTTGAAGTGATGTCATTGTGGCTACCATAAGGAAAATTAAATTGATAGTTATTTTCGTTCCTATCAGAAATTCATCAAATTCACTTGTTATGAGCATCGTACGTACCCTAGATCTATTTACCTAATATAGTAAAATGTAATCCATAATTAATATATCACCTTCGTATTATGTCTGTAATGTAAATAATTTCGATAATGGCATATTAATGGTACGAATAAGGGGATTAAAGGCGCGTTCTATATTTCTATTAGCAGTAAAATTTTGGACAACACCCATTTTATAAGTGAATTATGTTAGTGCGATAGATACTTTCAACTACGGCAAAGATGTTTCGTCCTGCAGAGAAAGTTCTCAGATATTATCATAACTCATGTAATGACGTGTGTCCTTTGGCAATGAGTGAGTGTTTTCTGCCATCTCGCCTTTACAGGTTATATAAATTATGAAACAGACCACATGAATGCCTATGTAGTCTGTTTCATAATTTCATTAGAGATGTGTGCACCTGCCCGATCCTAATCCTGTAATATGCTTTGACAAGACTAGGATTTAGATCTGATGTCGCTTGCACTGCTGTAGACGAATATAGGACACGACAGGGAGGACTGTAGCCGGGAATCCGGAAAATACTTAGCCTTCCCTTTAAACACTGGTACAATTTCGTCTTTCGTGGATGAATTGTGAAAAATTATTCAGTGGTATTATGATGTAGGTAGGCTTAAAATATCAATGTTCTTTCCGCTAAAGTGGCACGTAATATCGTAATAGCGCCTTTGCGTATAATTTTTTGCACGCAGTACTTTGTGACCATTTAATTTAATGAGGATATGCTTGCAGACATTGTTTGTGTGATTGTGTGCCCATTGAAGTACGAATAAGTCAGCTCGTTTGCATTCGTGCAAACAAAAGAATTTGGCTGAAGTCCTAAACTAACTAATCTTAGAATAATGTAGGTATGTACTTATATTGTGAGAAATCCTTTACTATGTAACTTAAGAAGATATTGAATCACAGTCCGTGTGTAATTCTGTACTCTAAGACAAAGCCGTCTGAGTGACAAAGAGAAACATCCTCTAGTATTGAACCAGTGCACATATAAATTAAGACAATTAGATCCATAATTCTGTTTGCAAGTAGGTTTGTGAGAACAACGTCTAAGTGGTATTGTTTATTGTTACAGAGAATGAACGGAGAATCAAAGCGAACAACAGGGAGTACAACGCGCAGTTCCGCTATGCCGTAAGTTATGATTTCTATACATTACATCTTTGTTATGAATCTTTAGCCCAATCCAAGGTGGAACCTGAAATTCACGGATTACTCGCAATAGTTATTATCATGGAAACACCACCAGCTTTCAGCCTTCAAAAGACAAACATTGGTTGGGATAAACTGGATAATATGCAAGACGGAGTGTCCCAAGTGTCGTATCATGTCACAACCTGGCAGAGTCCCATGTACATAAAAAGAAAAAGACTGATAGGTTGAGATTATGAAGGAGGTTTTAGTGAGCAATTGGTAAAAGGCAACTAATAGATATCCTCAGATTGGAAGCAGCACAGGTACACTCATTACAACATGACTGTCCTGGCATAGTAATAATGACATAATCCTCCGGGCAGGATTGGCTCATAAACAGTCGCAGACATTACCATTAGTGACCTCCTAAGGTGCCTTTTGACAACAATATAATGATGATGGTAATCTATGATAAACTGTGTTGTGTGAGTTTTGGGCCATTAAAATTTAATATTGGAGCGACACAACGAAAATTACGCAAAATAGACATACATTGCGAAAATGCGAACGATGGAAATTGGATTTGAGTTAAACCAACATGGAAATTACTCCTAGTTCGACATAATATCCTGGTATTTCTCTTTCAATAATAAATTATGTATTGAAAAACTCTAGGAGAGCACTTGTTGAAAAATATTAAAGCAATTCACAGTTTTTCTAATCGTAAAAAATGACCGCGATTTGATACTGTCAATCAAGAGTGTTAAAATTTTTGCACTTATCATTCAGTGTCAGATTGTAGACTATTTCGTTTCCGTTTAAATTAATCACTTTTGTAAAAATAGCATATAAAGATTATCACATAAATCCGTTTGAACTGGTATCTGTAATTTGAAAATAGTCAATGGAAATGAAACAATGCCAGTTTTGAATACAAGGGGATCCCTTTATGATTTTCTACCATAAACTCAAGGTAAGCAGAATCACTAGGTACCAAAATTATTGTTTTTCCCAAAAGATATTTATAGGCGCTCCCTCACCGGGAGCATTTGCCTGTAATGTAACAATTCAAGTTTCGATTTTGTACAGAAACAAGTGAACGTAATGCTCAAAATCGAATCTTGCATTTGTTATATTATGCCGGGTACACATTGGTGTAACGTAACGTGAAATGTAACATGAATGAGCGTCCAGACTTATGCAATGCAACATGAAATGTAATCCAACAACAGGCGAATTTGTTTCAGCGTGTGTTACATTACATGTTTCGTTTCACCAATGTGTACCCGGCATTACAGGCGAATGCTCCCGGTGAGGGAGCACCTTAAGATACAGTATCTTCTTATTATTGAAATGTCTTTGTTTTTCCTCAACTATAAAGGCGATAGTACGATACTTTGGTACTTAACCTAAAAAACTTGTCGTCTACAAACTTAGACTATAATTATTAGGAAGTAGATCAATATAACTACAGTTAACCTCCTTATAAACGGGAGTACTACCACCGAAAATTCGGAATCTAGTTTGGATATAATTTCTACAATACACCATGACTCTGAGTCATTCTGCCATATTTTGCAAATGACGTAAACAATGATTTTGCGCGGCCTATGTCTAATTCATGTGTAGGTCGGGATGTGTGAACAACATGAAATCATAGTCTTGATAATATGTCATTGCTAATTATATCATGTAAATGAATTCTAATCACAGTATCCTGAGTTCCGGTCCGTTCACAAAATATCGCGAACAATAAACTGTCTTCCTGTTACTCATCGGCAATAAAATGATTAGCGTGTTAGGAATGATTATAATTCTAGATATCAGTCCAGCAATAAGCTGGCCCAGTTTGGTGTTTTCGATAACAGGTGTATTATTATCACTTTTTATATAAAACCAAGTAGAACTGTCTAGTAGACGCTGCTTCACTATGGAGGAAGAGACAATCATGTATTTGAGTTCTACTTTGACATATACACTCGTATCTACAGGGTGTTTTTTTTTAAACGTGGGCAATACTTTAGGGGCGTGTAGTACTCATGAAAATAAGCAACTTTTAATACAGGGCCGACCATGACATCGCGAGAAAAATATTTGTTGCTCCACACATAATTTGTCGCGTAACTCGAAAAAATGTAGGCGACGGCAGATTTTTAAATCATACTCGTATTTCATAGTTAGCCCCATAGCAAAAGTTGCTCATATTTACGAGTACTTAATTCCCTTAAAGTATTGCCCACGTTTAACCAAACACCCTGTATACTGATACTGTTAGCCTGCATCATCCCACTGCTGGGCAAAGGCCTCTCCCCATGACTCCCAGTAGTTTCGATCCAAATTCAATGTGAACCACTGGTCGCTGGTCCTGTCCAGCTCGTCCCGCCATCTATTCTCAAGTTAAAGTAATTACTTATACAACAGACGAGAATTTGAACGAAGTAAGAACCGTCAAAGAAAGCAAGAATTTTAAGTTTCCTCAGTTCTAAATTCAAGCAAAAATCGTATCGTATCGTTATTACTTTTACTCAAGTAACCACTTTGACTTGGTTATAGATACCGGTGTTAACAGTCAGATCTGGGCCTCTAACAGCAATAAATATTTTGTTACAGAGCAACTTCATCAAGACATCGAAGTATTCGATCGTAACATTCCTGCCGCTGAATCTGTTGGAGCAGTTCCAGCGGCTGGCGAACTTCTACTTCTTGTGCCTGTTGGTGCTGCAGCTGATCCCGGCCATCTCCTCGCTCACACCGATCACCACTGCGATACCACTCATAGGCGTACTCGCACTCACTGCCGTCAAGGACGCGTACGACGACTTTGTAAGTACATAGTATAAAGATATTAAGTAAATAATAAAAGTAATAAACATAACACACACGCCGTAGTCCCCGAAGGGTTAGGCAGAGGTGTACCTAATAGTATACCTACATTTCGCCAGCTTTGTTAAAGTCCCATGTAATAGGTGGCAAGCCTATTGCCATCTACCGGGCACAAATCTAGACTGTGGCTGTTACTGAGAAATTCCTGATGGAAACACCTAAAATCAATTTGCCCGACCCGAGAATCGAACCCAGGACCTCATGCTCAGCAGTCGCGATTGCGACCACTCCACCAACGAGGCAGTCCAAGAATAAGTATACTAACTAGTTCATTATTTTCAAGCGGGGGTTAGAGACTCTTTGTTTTGTTGCACTACAGATATAAAATGTAACCAATTGTCTTGATGCGACAGCCCCGACTCACGCACGAGTAACCTGTTACCTGAAGCATACTTAGAATTCGTGTAAACGCCTGTGTGTGTGCCGATGCCAACCATTTGTTACCAGCTGGAATACCGTTACAGTGTGTTAATACTAATAATTGTGTGTAAAGATAACACACATAATAAACAAAGCACTCCTAGATGTATAGACCAGACACTTACGTGGAGTGGCGACAAAACAAATCAATCAATAAAATTCTAATATAACATCGACGGGCTGGCCGATACTTAGAATCTATTATCACCGCTTCGCATTATTGGATAGGCAAGTCAGCTATGGACGATATTATGTCTTATAATATGAGTTCTCATCGAATCATTGCAAACCTGTGTCGGTCATTGTTGAATTTTTTGCAACAGGAAAATCCGGGCGGACATCCACCATTCTTTAACACCTGTTACTTCCATAACACCGCGCCTACAGACCTTTTATGATCTAGATATAAATAATAATGATATATATATACCTGTACGGTTTAATAGTCAATAGTCGTACCGAATGACATACATAAACAGCCTCGGAGCAAACATCTGGTAAGCCAGCTTTATGTCCCGATGCGGTAATCGAACTCGAGCCGCTGCGTCATTTGCCTCGTTAAAAATAATAATACGGATGTGTACTAAATGTCCTATTTAATGGCACATTATTATTTTATTTTTGGCAAAGAATGTGAGGAAAGGAAGAATCTTCAGAAATATTTAAACAGGATATTAAAAGCTCTGAGTGAGTTTCAAAAGCCTTTCGTCTTCGTCTGGCACTTAACAATTGCCAATGAAATTACTGTGTTTTGCCGTTGCGCAGACTGAAGAATAAGCAATGCCGTCTTTGTTTCCCCCTTTCTCTCAAATTAGCGTAAAGAATATACGAAATAAAATAACAAATGAAAGTCTGGCAAAAGCTTCACATGGATACATTACATACTGAACTTATTATATCAATTTGTGTCTTAGAGGCCTCAATCAAATTGGATTTAATTGAACGCTGTCTGTCACTTGAGGCAGTTCTAGACAAGTCGCAAAAAGATAGTGTTTGTTTACTGTTCTAGCCATAGTTTCAACAACATCTAGTTCAAGTTTACTCAAAAAACACGTAGGTACTTTATCTAAGAATACGCCATCAGGAAACATGACGGCTAGTGTTAATGAGCGTATGTAGGAGTAATGAAATGATCAAACAGACAGTTTGTACGTATGCTGTCCTTGTCTAACTCTGTTGCTAATGCTCACTGACCCATTATGTCATCTATTGTAGATCAAGGACGCAGACGTAATTAGTGATCCGTGGCAAAATGTGCATTATATATGATGAGCATTGGTTGATTTAATTTGTACAAGCGCTCCTTTATGCGATCTTGATTTATCAGCAATTAAGATTATTATGTGTTTAGCCTTGGTCTTCAATTTTGTAATGACATAATAGTTCGTTCTGTTCGTTGACAGTATTTAAGATATTGGGTACAAAGGTACTACAGGCATCTTTAAATTTTTGTAGGGCACAAACTGTTATAAAAATGGAAAGGCTTAGCGCAATCTTGCGCTGTGAGTGGGGTTCATAATTATGGCCAAGGTTTAAAATACTAGTATTGCAATCATCATTACAATAAAACATAATAATGTAACCCACCCATGTAGAATATAGTATTTTGTTCAAAAGTTGTTGACAAAGATGTCCTAATAAATCATCGCATCGAGAACTACGAATTTCCGATGAACTTACGTACAAGTTGATCCTGTAACTTTCAAACTACGAGTTGTCATATAACTTTCCAACAACTTTGTTCCTTCAATTTACTTTTAAACTCATAATTATTATGTAAAAGGAAGGCTAGTATTATTGTGAATTATTAAACAAGAGTTCTTGTAGTTGTAGCAGCACTGGCCTTCGCATATTATCATGACCTTGTCTATGAATAGGCCCCTTTATATTCTTTGTATTTTTCCCTCCAATGTGAGCATATAAACCTTTTAATGGGCGAAGTTGAGAGCTCTGACACACTTTATCATGTCCGGTCTGTAGAAATACGCACTTCCGAAACACTTTCGGTTCACGTTATTAATCACTAAAACAACTGCTAATGTTGATGAACTAAATTAGTTCATAGACGTTTATTATCACTTGTTATTGTCAAAATCATGTCTATTTTAGTCCTCGCCCACTTTTTTTTCCAATGGAACAAACTAGCTTTATCTGAATCAAAATGGCTGTAACACGCATAGACCTTTTTATAGCCTGGATCGTTTACGTGTGTATCGATTAAGGTAAAGAGGTATTACGTGAAGCTCAATCTTAAAGCTCTTACTTCGCTCGTTGTGTTATAGACAACATTGCTCCAGTTTGTTTTTTTCTTTGAAAGAACGGAATTTATCGTCTCGATTCAGATTAGATCAGTCGTTTCCGTAGGCACAATACCCTGTGTGTTGGAGGACAGAATCTAATGTATTTTTAAAATGAAGAAGCCTAGATAATATCTAATGGAAGGCCATTAGATATTATCTAGGCTATGGTTAAAGTATTTACCAGCTCTTTTTCGTTTTTCTAATTCCTGTATTGATTTATCACATGGTCTATACACTAAAACAACGACTACACTTGGGACTCGCTATTTATTGCTACAATTAACTGTTAAATGACATGGACATAGTAAATACGCTTGCAAAAAAAGATAACCTTGGTAGATAAAAGGCCGAAATATTTTTGTTAACTAGCTCCCTTGGGCACCTAAATTCAGTGCCACTTTGGCCTTACATTGCAGCTAGAAGAAGAGCTAGCCACTATTTTTGTCCACTATTATTGTTTTTGGTTTAAACATCTTTGGATGGGGACTAACTTCCGGAAGACATTATTTTTATTGAAAGTTTCGGTCACACTGAATCACAAAGTCTTCCCCGCCTTCCACTTCTTTCTTTCGTTTCTAGCTAAAGATCACATCTTATTGTAGGAGTCTAGCTCATACCACGGCATCATTTCCTTGTAGACCCTCACGTTATCGCATACCATTAAATTGAACATGTTTGTCGTCACATTGGAAAGCGATAGCACTTCATAATTTGCATAGCCTTTTCCGCTCGGCTTACAGTATTCAGCTGAATAATAGTCCGACGAGGCACGGGAAAAGAGCACATGGAAGTAATTGGGAGAGGCCTTTGCCCAGCAGTGGGACAGTAAAGGCTAATTAAAAAAAAAATAGACACGCACCTGCCCCCGTAGCATGACTACCGTAGACAAGGATTTCTTTGACGGAAGAATCGACAAAATTACAGATTGTGTCGACACCATGACAGATTTCTTTGCACTATCTGCCATTTTGTCGATTCTTCCGTCAAAGAAATCCTTGTCTACGGTGGTCATGCTACGGGGGCTGGAGCGACTGCCTGTCTGACCTCCACAACCGATTCACGTGTGACGTAATAATACAGGTCTTAAAAATTGCTATTCTCTTTCCAGCAACGTCACCAGAACGATTCTCAAGTAAACCACAGGCGGGCCAAGACACTTCGCAATGGCAAGCTTGTGGAGGAGAAGTGGGCGTCTGTTCAGGTGGGAGACGTCATCCGGTTGGAGAACGACCAGTTCGTCGCGGCGGACATCTTGCTCCTCAGCAGCTCGGAGCCCAACGGTCTCTGTTACATAGAGACTGCCGAGTTGGATGGGTCAGTACTTACTTCTGTTCATTTTGAATATGCATAAGGTTCCCAATGCTGGGACACAGCACACAGGCCTCCTATTTGGAGGAGGAGGAACTGGGCTGTAATCCACAAATCCAAGTGCGTGTTGGTAGATGTTACAAATCTTGTAGTGTTTGGTTCTAGGACATACCAGTTTCCTCACGATGTTTTCATCACCCTTTTTGAGAGCTGTGGTGTTGAAATAGATTTCAGAAAACAATGTGCCTACTTGGGTGCGAGCCCATGACATAAAAGTCGTGAGTGCCGTGCCACTGGGCGCCACTCCTAGGTTTTCGTGTTTATTGACTACTTTCAAATTTCAACTACTCAGCCGACGAGTAGGACCTGAGCTGAACTGCTATTCATCTCGTTAAAATCCTGGTTGGTGCAGGTGATTGTGCATGATCGGCAAGACAGAATAACAAGTAACAACACAGAACATATCATCATGATCCCCGAAGGGTTAGGCAGAGGATTACCTAGTAATACACCCACATTTCGCCAGTTGTGTTTTAGTTCCATTTAATAGAGGGCGAGCCTATTGCCATCAACCGGGCACAAATCCAGACTCCGTGACCGCTACTGAGAAAGAATATGAAGGTAGGAAATATATGTGAAGGGGCTCCACACGGGCTCCGTGTTGCACTTGTGTATTATGATTAGGAGCACGTGCGTATTTACATATTTGTGTCGCGAGGCATAAATATGCAAATACATTGCATTTTTTACATTTATGTGACCAACTAGACCTTGGGGAGGTTTACGCAGCTGTGGGCTTGGATAAGGACTTGCGTGATAGATTGAAGGTTTTATAATATAAAGACAACCTTCAACCTGAGGGGGTTAGGTTTAAATTTAAATAGAGCTATGCTTAAAATAGTAACTATACGGGGTGGAAGGCACCAACGAGAAAACGATTACCACGTACTCAGTACATTATCACACAAACATATTAATTTCCGCTACATCGAAATTTTCGGTTATATTTTTTTATTGTAGCTAGCCCAGGCAAACGCCTCCCTCATTCCTTCTAACGGTCACGATTCTGTGCTACTTCTTTTCAATTCGCAAGGAAGACATTCAGTTCGTCCCGCCATCTCATTCGTGGACTGCCGCAACCCCGTGTCACTGTTTCAGGGAACCAATCCTGAGCTTTACGGGTACAGCTCGTTCGGCATACAACATACATGTCCTGCCCAGTCTCATTTAGGTTGGGCAGCCTTTTGAGCAGCAGCAGTTAATAATGATTTTATTAATCGTATGGTGTTGTGTTTGGTTACAGGGAGACAAATTTAAAATGTCGTCAGTGCCTTTTAGAAACGGCTGCGATGGGGCAGGACGACGCACAACTGGGTGCTTTCGATGGAGAGATCGTCTGCGAAACGCCCAACAATCTACTTAATAAGTTTGATGGTAAGTCTCATTTTCGGTTCCTCTAGTTTTCTTGCGTACTTGCAAATTCTAGCTGGGTTTAGGGATCCCAGCTGTTCAGAATATGACTATGTTAACGAAAATAAGACGAAATTACATTTGCTGGCTTGTGTTCGAGCACTTGTTTAGCGACACATATCTATGTGGTTATTCCAATGGCTACGACCATTGGTGGACTGATTTTAATCTACCAAAGACTAGCACATTTTAAACGAAATCATCAACGTCCCTTCTGAAGTATACTTATGGTACAGTTCAGTTTTACCTTATTATTATTTTCTAAATAAAATAATCCGTCAATGACTAATTTGGTTAGGTTTACAGTCCATTAGTTTACTTAGAAATATTAAATGCGAAGTCATTCATCAATTAGTAATGAGTTATTAATTTGTGATCGACTAAACCAGTATACCTAAATAAAATAACAACAAAAATTTCCTTGAAAGTAACTTGAAACGGTAGTACCCTAAGGCTACATACGCACTATGCGGTTAGCCGGATTGCGGCCAGCCGTCTGGCTGACCGGGATCAAAAATTTGTCGCGCATTTTATCGACAATTAACAATGGATTTCGATACAGAAAAGTTTATAATTGAGATACGAAATAGGGCAGCAATCTGGAATACAAAATCTTGCCCTCATCTCGTTTTTGCAAATAAGGATGCACCCAGATTATTTTTGTTTCTTTTTCTTTATATAACGCAAGTAAATAATGTAGTCAATAGCTGCGACTTCTTCGACGTCTATCTTAGAAATGAGTCGATCTAACCGCACGGTTTCTCAACCGCACCTTCCGGTTGCGGTTGACCGCAAGCGCAACCGCATCCTGCGGTCAGCCGGGCGGCTGGCCGCAATCCGGCTAACCGCATAGTGCGTATATACCCTAAGCTAATTGACTCAAACAAAAAACATACGTCGACAACAACTTCAACTTCCATAAACAATTGTAATCTGCCGCTGCTAAGTAATTCGTGTTTTTTGCTGATTACTGTTTCGCTACATTTGCGAAAGCGTCTGAGGAATCCGTGCGCCATTGCCCTGCGGTGTCGCGATTAAGTAACGCTGCAAAAATCGCTGGTTAAAACCTAAAGCTATAAACACACTACCTGTTGTGGCATGGCGTATCACGCCAGAAATAAATCGTGCTAACATTATTGTTTTACTCCGGCGTTGGTTTGGTTGCTAGCTTACCGGCTACGAAACACGAGGTCCAAGGCTCGAATTGCAAGCGGACCACAGGGGTGTTTCTGTAGAATAATGGTTTTAACATGACATTTATTTAATTTAACACAACTTTGGGACATAGATATAATATACCTTACAGATTAACATACATATAGTAAAAATACAATTTGTGTAACAAAAAAAACCTTAAAACTATGTTAGTAACACTTCACTTGTGCACTATGTCACTTATTATTAAAACTAGAAACGGGATATTTACCATGTTTACTGTTTTCTTTGAGTAATATCCCGTTTCTATTGTTAATAATAATGTTAGTGACCATGATAGTTTAAAATCTTATACTATGTCACTTGTTGTTCATGTGGTCGCCCTGACTGTGGAGGAAGTTAGCGATGTTACAATTCCCTGGCTCCGAGAGCACATACAGCTGTGGGCTCTCTTTCTATTTGGAGCTTCCCTTTGCAAGATTAAAGACAGGCACCTACCAAACTTCTCTGTTGCCTTCTGATTATTCCTACGCAGTTGACTAGTGTCCTTTGAGACTGGCCGCCTTGACCGAAATTCCTTATTTTATATGAAGAGAGACATGATCAGGCCACCAGATGACCAGATTTGATCATTATCGAGACACACGCCATGACCCGACAATGTGTTACCTGCCTTATTGTTTATGCACCGCTTGCACTGTGGTACTTTATCATACTGATGCATGCTAAATCGAGTACTTGAAGTCTTGAACGTATGAATCATAAGAACTCGGGTTATTCTCTGCCATTAACACAGTTACCGGAAATTATCTATATGACCATCATTATTTGTTTTTCTTCTACTTATCGTGATAGCTCACAACTAATTGTTTGTTTTGTAATTGAAACTATATTTTTAGTTATGTAATCTATGTCGTTGAATTCGTTGTCAACGTTTGGGAATGTTATTTTATTTACTTCTAACAAGTTCTCTTCCATATGCCTAAATTAAATTGATGTGCTCCGTAGTTACGCACTCTGACTAAAAGTATTAATTAACTAAATGGTAACCTTTTAGGACAAAGGCAATCATCGTACTTGCGTTTCTTTAAGTACTACTCCGTTTAATTTAGTAGACGATAACAATGCCTTGTAGGCGCTTTAGTACATCCTAACTTCCTAACTAATATTATAAATGGGAAAGTAAGTTTGTTTGTTACCTTTTCACGCCTAAACCACTGAACCGATCATCTTGAAATTTTGCGTATACGTTGTCAGGTGTACAGAAACGGACATAGGGTACCTTTCATTCCGAAAAAAAGCACTATTCACTATTTAAAAAAAAATCATGAAAAAGTAGGAACTTTGACCCTCAAAATCTCCGTAACTAGAAGGTTCCCAGGTATGGTCCAGAATTAAAAAATGATCGCAAAGACGGGGAGAACAAGTGCCTTTCGGCTAAGTTAAGGATCTATTTACACCCTTTTTTATTACAGGCAGAGTACAACCCGATTGTTTGTCAAATTCTAAATTATCGCGGGCGAAGTCGCGGGAAAAAACTAGTAGCAATATAAAATAAAACATTTCCCTCCTTCCGGGGAAGTTAAAAAAAATAGACCATTTTGTCCAGTCTCAGATTTTCTATCAGAGTTTCATTATCATCATCATACTCCTGCCCTTATCCCAATTTATTGGTGATCAGCGCAGCATGTCTTCTTCCATAATTCTCTATTACTCGTCATCTCAGCAGTCACCTCCTTTCTAGCCATACCATCCTTCACACAGTCTATCCATGGCGATGTCCCTATAAATCTTTCTTTTTACATCTTTATTTTTCTTGTAAAAAGGGAAATCTTTTCAAATGTGTATTTAATCGCTTTTGTAATTTCATAAGACCATCTATGACACGAACATGACACTAGTTTAATTTAATGAAATAATTATTAAGAATAATTGTCTAGTGATATCCGATATCACTAGACATTATTGAGTATCGTACAGTATAACATTTCTTTGTATATTCATTCATTCATTCATTGTATTTTCATTTTTTTTATATTGTTTCTAACAGTAATAGAAACATCTCGGATGACTTAACACAGGCTTGCTTGTTTCGACGTTCCTCCACTCGCCTCACTGCCTTCAGTATTCATCAGTTCGATTCTGACGTCACAGCCGGGAACTACCGATTTATAAATACTTAGTTTTATGTAGACACGATGTATAGGCCGCAATGTTGTATGCCTTCAATAACATTATTAATCATTTTAAGAAACTAAACTTTGATGAAAACGATGATTTTATCTATACTGATATTATACAAGCGAAAGCATCTCTGTTTGTTTGTTACCTTTTCGCGAGTAAACGGCTAATCGGATCGTAATGTAATTTGTCAAGGAGATAGATTATTTCCTGGGGAAGGACGTCGGTTATCTTTTTTTTATTTTTCTCACACATATACATCAACATTTCTACGCGACGCGAACGAAGTCGCGGGTTTTAAAATGAGGATGATTACTAGCGCGCGCATTGTGAGGATTCGAAAACGTACCAATTGGGACATCTTGTCTTTAGTCCGCGTCAAGAAAATCGTAATCTATGCCCCGCCAAAATATTTGAAGCGCAATCGTTCAAATGATAGCTATCTCTTTTATTTACGTGCTTATCTTATCTTTTGTACTATTCATTAGTGGAACTTGTCAACAGGTGTGCATTATAGGTACGTATATACCAGCGCAACCGGCTTTTTAAACGTCGCGTCGGTAACTATGAACGTAACATATCTTGTGTACAATATCATTGGATGCCTCACCTCAGAAATGTTACATGACTTGAGATACTTTTGTCTGAAGATTCGTTCAATTTAGGCAAAAACTTTAGTGCTTTAACTTACGAAAATATGTCTTCCCCCAGGTACGCTTAGCTGGCGCAACCAGCACTTCTCGCTGGACAACGACAAGATCCTGCTGCGTGGCTGCGTGCTGCGCAACACGCAGTGGTGCTACGGCGTCGTCGTGTTCGCCGGCAAGGACACCAAGCTGATGCAAAACTCCGGCAAGACCAAATTCAAGCGCACCAGCATAGATAGGCTACTTAATTTTCTTATTATAGGGGTGAGTTGAGATTTATTATAGTAGCTTGTCTTGTAACTGTCCCACTGGTGGCCAAAGGCCTCTTCTCATACAGATAAGGTTTATAGAATATTTATTATAATAGCATGTGAGAATAGACTTCTGATAAAAAAATCCCGAAATCGAGAACAAATTTACAGTGCGGTTTTGTCCTGTAACCGCTCACCGTTACGCCGTAGTTACTACTTTGCGGCAGTTGACTGCCGTAAAGTGTAAAAAACTGTAGTTACTACTTAAATCTCGTAGTATTTCTTCACTAGCGCCTGCAACAGCTGGTATTAAATGCGAGCGACACTCAATTATTTTATTTTTTCAACATAAATTGGTGGCATCTCGGCCACACGCGGTCATGAAAATATCGCAATGCAACTTTAGTCCGTAAGTACAAAATGAATTAACAAGGAATCTAGTCTAGACCAATAAGGTGCCATGCCTATACGTCGAAACTTCATTGTCCTTGAAACTGAGTTAGTCCTGCTTTAAAAATAAATACGTCATTTATAAACGTCCCTCTTTTTCTTCCACAGATAGTATTCTTCCTGCTATCGATGTGCGTGTTCTGCACGGTGGCGTGCGGCGTGTGGGAGTGGATGGTGGGCCGCTACTTCCAGGTGTACCTGCCGTGGGACACGCTGGTGCCGGCCGAGCCCACGTGGGGCGCGCTCGTCATCGCGCTGCTGGTCTTCTTCTCCTACGCCATCGTCATGAACACTGTCGTGCCTATATCGCTATATGTGTCTGTTGAGGTCAGTGTACACCATCTTTATCATATAACCGACATTCAGTAGATGGTTTCCTCCAAGTATAGCAGACAAGACCGGTCCTGCGCTGCAGGCTTGCTACGGATTTCCGCGACCTTCGCTAGTGCTAGTAATAGTTGAGGCCCCGTATTCAATAACATTGCGGTTGACAAAGATTAAAATAGTTAGAAATACCCTCACTGTAGTTACGCGAAAGTGTGCACAGAAGAAAAATTGCATGAAAAAAAAAACTCAATATCAATGATCTATTATGATTGACTGCCTCGTTCATCTAGTGATCGCAAGCGACTGCTGGGCATGAGGACCTAGGTTCGATTCTCAGTTCGGACAAAATCTTATTTGGTTTTTCCATCTAAAATTTCGCAGTAGCAGTCACGGAATCTTGATTCGTGCCCGATTGATGGCAATAGGATCGCCATCTATTAAAAAAAAGGAACTTAAACATACCTGTTTAAATGTGGGTATACTATAATGTACACATCTGCCTAACCATTCGGGGATTAGGGGCGTGATGATACGTTATGTTTTTTATTTCCATTATGAGCAAGACAATTGTTGACGAAACAGAAACTGATCATACTTTAACGCTGAACTTATTGATTTAAATCCTTTAGTGTTTGCTTCTTGCGAAATTCCTTGCGAAATTTTCAAATTGAGTGGTACAAAAATTCATTGACTCATTTGTGGCCAACAAATATTTTTTGTGAAGGATTTTCACAATGCTCGACTAGGCAGTCGCTAGTAAAATACTGGTATTCAGCTGTATCCGGTTAGAGTGGAAGCCGACCCCAATATAGTTAGGAAAAGGCTAGCCAGATGACGATGATCCCAATTAATGCTCAAACTCTCCGTATTAAATAAATGTAATTACTAGAGAAATACGCAGTTACGCACTAAGCCGCTAATCTTTCCACTCCCATACCGCAGTAATTATGAATAAGAAATACCATTTGACGTAATTGTGTGACTCAAGTCTAGGTATGATCGGCTTCTAATAATAATACTAA
This sequence comes from Noctua comes, assembly GCA_963082995.1. Taxonomy (NCBI): domain Eukaryota; kingdom Metazoa; phylum Arthropoda; class Insecta; order Lepidoptera; family Noctuidae; genus Noctua; species Noctua comes. The sequence continues at coordinate 7,343,832 of OY720280.1, read as the reverse complement.
AAATATCTATTTTAATTAAATAATACATTAAACTAAAAGCTATGTTGTTACTCTAAATGTTTTAATAATAGTTTCCTGTTTTTATAGGTAATAAGGTTTGCCCAGAGTTTCCTCATAAACTGGGACGAGAAAATGTATTACGATAAGACTGGTACGGCGGCGAAGGCGCGAACGACCACGCTAAATGAGGAACTCGGTTAGTATTCTAATTAATTAATTAATTCAGATAATAACATGAGCTCTGCTTATGTAATTTTTTTCTAATGTTATTACACAACATTAAAAACCTTGCAAACTAATTCTCTCTTAAGATAAGTTCTATAAACTTATACTGTCACTTACGGGATATCTACCGTGAGTGTTCATAATTTTGAGCGCCCGATATTACAACACATGAAGACACACAGTACGCACGGCGACCAATCAAGCTATGCAAAACCAAATAAGGCAGATCTCTCATCGTACGGGAAGCTCATACAAAGCGAAGTCAGGTTATACTGGATATGTATAGCTTGATGTGCCGCCGTGTGTACAAGCCCAGCACAGTACAAGTTTAGTTTTGAACCTTGAAAGCTTAAAACAGTGGATGAGTTCTATAGTTTATAAATTATGTAGATATCATCATTCATCAGCCAAGGTTGTCAAGCATTTGTCTGGTTTATAGCTAGAATTCTAAAAAACTTCCCTCATAATCTTCCGAAAACCTGTCATGCCTTTGGGCAATTTTGTTCACGACAGGAAACCCGAAATTCCAAGATAGTTGTATAAAATGTTGTAAATATTTTTGTTCCCAGGCCAGATCCAGTACATATTCTCAGATAAAACGGGCACACTCACACAGAACATCATGACGTTCAATAAGTGTTCGATAGCAGGCATCAGCTACGGAGACGTCGTGGACGAAACCACTGGTGAAACCATAGAGCTCGCCGAGGTACGTCATGTACGTTCAATTATATACCCCCCACCGGAACAAGTACCTCTTTCAAACTATTACAACAGCACATGCTATAGACCATAGACAAATAGACACAATATGCATGTAGGTTTATGCAGACGTTGAAGTATCACTAAGCACTCGAAACTTGACGAGACTCGCACGTCCGAAGTTGCACCATCTTTTATTTTTTGAGCATGCGTTTGAGTTTGGTTTTCAAACATGTATTATGAAGTTTTACGTTTGTTATTGTAAATGATGAAATTTTGTCCTCGTTCGCTCACGCTTTCGGGTCATGTGAAGTGTTTGAATTTTACTGTCATGTCCATATGTTTGTGTTTGTTTTACAGTTAGTTTGTGGATTATCTTATTACCACCTCAGTATCATGTTTGTGTAATTAATACGTTCACTTCACGGATGAATCTCACCCTATCGTCCACCTGTCGCATTACTAGATACCTAGATTTTTGTTTGAGTTTTTTGCATGGTCACACACCGCATTAGTGGTACAGCAATGTGCCTTGCTGACAAGAAACACATAATGGGGGCACGGGTCATGAGAGGGTAGCTCACTACAGCCAGTGCTATGATCACCGTACTATTATGACGGTCATTATTACCTACATGAATGAAAATCCATCGCGACTAGGTGTCCAACTATTCGGAAAAAAAGAAATTAACAGTTGAACGTCTAGTCGTATATTGGGGAGTCACATACTGTAGGATAGGTAGGGAGGTGTAGGGACTCGAAGTGTGATGTGTGTGTGTGTGGTGACGCAGCGTCAGCGCGGCGGGGGCGGCGGGGGCGGCGGGGGCGGCGGGGCGGACGGGGGCGCGGGGCGGGGCGCGGCGCGCGCGCGGCTGCTGGAGCTGGAGCAGGACGCAGGCCGCAGCACGCCCGGCGGCCGGCGCCCGCGCGTACGCACCACGAGTAACTCGCGCCCGCGCGATGCTACATGTCTCTAAAACCCATTCATTCGCTGCTGCCCCGCTTCGACATACGACAGCTCTGATGCCGAATGAGGCTTTTACCAAATCACGCGTGTTTCGCACGCCGCGAGCGAGATGCGACATTCGTTATTTCGATCTCATGATGAGTGTAATCACTTTTGTCAACGCATTGGCGCGATCACGACGAGTATCTCTACAGGCATTAAACTTACTCCACAAAATGTCTCGCTTTACGCTGCCACGGCAACTCCGCCAACAAATCTTGGCGGCGTGCGGAACACTCTTGACTCATTCAAAATTCTAAAATGTTCGTTCAGAAAGCTCGTCATGCTTATTTACGGTTATGTTAAATGTGCGCTACCGACATTTTGTTCGCTTGTTCGTGGATGTGACCTCTAGGGCGATCGATGTTTTAAATTTCTCGGTTTGACTTGTATTTCGAGCGGGCAGCGGATCTATCTAGCCTGTATTTTCGTTCCTGTATCTATCTGACCTTCTGAATCTCCCCTTTTTATCTCTGGAATGATTTCGAGCTAACCCACACAAGTGTAGCCAGTCGCCTCATGAGACTCGCTCGCGCACTTTTTTATTTATACTTATGTATGAATTAGACCTCTTGTCTTCTTGAACACTACGATTTTATTTATTCTATTACTTGTAACTTTTTAACGAACGACAAAATTAACAAAACAGTTATAACTAAAATGATTAAAATTATGTAAGATTATATGACACTTTAAATGATACAAAAAATTCAGAGCCTGAAATACCAATAAAAGCTTTGTGACCAACAAAAAAAAACAAAACACACAACATACACAGTTGAAAAAATATAACACCAACTTTTCCTTCTGTTTTGGGTAAAATAATATGTACCTCTATTGGGCCCTTTGTACTTAACGCTCCCACACACTATCCGCTAATGTATAAATGTTTGTCCATATGTAATTAACCAATGGTATCAATTCATGTTTGCATGTACGCTTTGCATCGTGTGTTTATTGTAATTCGCTTTAACACTATTAACTGCATAACAGACAAATCTACGAAAAAGAAAGCAAAAGAAGTAACATTTAAAACAATTAAAAATTAATAACAGAAAAAAAATATAAATAAAAAAGTATTTTTATGGGGAAGGCAACACAGAATTAAAACAACTGGCAATACCTTCGTAATAACTATGCTAAAAACATATCCAGCCTATTGGAATGCGGAACTAACTTCAACAAACATTATACTTTGCTCAGTGTCTCCATTATAGTTGATGCATTTCACGAGCGCGCCAATCATTGTAAACTAAACCTTATAGCAATGTCAATAAACTCACTCGAAACGCGCTCGTGATTTGCAGACTTAGTTGTTTTAGAATTAGCGTAAACATCTTCCTAATTTGCGAAACATTTTAGTGTCAATCTGCAGTTGCTTCTCCCATTGTATCATAGACAAAGAAAAACACGTAGATTTGTCCTCATAAATCCTCCTTCGTGGGCGTTAACATTGTTTTCTGCTGCGTACTACAGAGTTCAGAGCCGTTGGACTTCTCGTTCAACCCCGAGTACGAGCCGGAGTTTAAGTTCTTTGACGGCACGCTACTGGATGCGGTGAAGCGGGGCGACAAGAATTGTCACGATTTCTTTCGACTGCTCGCGCTGTGTCATACTGTCATGCCGGATCAGAAGAATGGGAGGCTGGAATACCAGGTAAGAACAACTTCACCCTGCAGTTTTCTTCGATATTTCTGACAACATGTCCTTTTCTCACTCAACACGTTTGCACTGGAAAAACAAACTATGTTTAAATCTATATTTCTCTCTCCGTCTATCTTATGATAGTTGCAATCTCTTATCTCATCAGACAACATGTTTATCTATACATGTTTCGCCAGTGGGAACGCACAATTCAACAACACTTTTTAGGTAGACGTTAAATTAGAAAAAATGTTGGTGATAATTATTGCTTCCTGTTCATTTGTTTACATTAATTGTTTTCTGTATGTTAAAATATGTGTACTTTCAGGCGCAATCGCCCGACGAATCTGCACTGGTGTCAGCAGCCAGAAATTTTGGTTTCGTGTTCAGAGAACGCGCGCCTAATAGTATTACAATAGAAGTAATGGGTAAAACAGAGGTACGTACTAATTCATCAATGATTTATTTATTTAAATGTGTTAAAAATCATATATTTTCTAACACACGATCAACCGGTGATGCAAAAAAAAAGAAAAAGCCTATGGCATTAAGTCCATCTCTATACGTTGTTCTTCAATGAATAAATACATAAATATATTCATTGCAATTTTCTTTGTTTCAGGTGTATGAATTGTTATGTATATTAGATTTTAATAATGTTAGGAAAAGAATGTCCGTGATATTGAGGAAGGATGGTGAAATTAGGTTATATACAAAAGGTGCTGATAATGTAATATATGACAGATTAAAAAGTGGTCACCAACCAGAAGTGAGGTCAAAGACGCAGGAACATTTAAATGTAAGTTTATTTTGTTATTCTATAAACCCCCCCAACCCTCTATCTCTTTCCAATATTCAAATGTTGATACAGTACGCGCTGGTAATATTATAAAAAAGCCGAGTTCAGAAGCTTGGTTGTGTAAAGCGGCTTCTCTGTCAACCATAATATCTACTAGTGTGAAAATCTCGAATGGAATTAGTTGTGTTTTTCTTTACAAAAGTTCTTTATACAAACATTTTCTGATCCAGTTTTCTTTAAATCCCTTTCTCCTGCGATATACTTCCTAAAAATCCGGTAACTGTTGAACAGAAATTCGCCGGCGAAGGTCTCCGGACGCTGGCGCTCGCGTGGCGGCCGCTGGAGGAGCGGGGCTTCGCGGAGTGGAAGCGCAGGCACCAGGCCGCCGCGCTGGCGCTGCACGACCGCGATGAGCAGCTCGACGCCATCTACGAGGAGATCGAGACCGATCTGCTGCTCATCGGTACGTAGCCTTTCGAACTCTAGGCGCTATCAGAATTTCAAAACACACGAACGTTGAGTCGAGACAACTCAGTCAAGATTCTCTTCGAAATCTGCATATGCATAGATATCGACAGTGGAAATTGGTAATGCTGTAAGGGGAATTATGCTCGATGTGGGATTTCCAACGTTCGGCTCGAGCGTCATGTTACGACCTTTTCAATTTTCATTATCGAAATGCAACAGACCGACATGAACCATTGGACAGTTAACCACTAAACAAGACACCCGTATGTTCGGAGGATCCTTCGTTTTCAATGGAGGAACTTCGTGCCTTGTTCTCATACGTAATTCGGTAGTGGCACCAAACAAATATTATTGATTACGGTTGGATTTCATGATTTACTAATTATTCGTCTGTTTTGGTTCAGGAGTAACAGCCATTGAAGACAAATTACAAGACGGAGTACCAGAAACCATAGCGAATCTCAGTATGGCCGGCATCAAAGTGTGGGTCTTAACGGGTGATAAACAAGGTTTGTTTATATACTTTTTACTTTCTGTTCATAATTTGAAATCACATCAACTAGAAAATTAAGCAGCTAAAGGGCTTGACTGAGATCGTGCCGGTGAATGCGCGGTGCGGGGAGGTCGCGCCAGCAGTGATGACAGAGCGACGCGACACAACGTTTAAATCTGAAAATGAAAGAAAATCATTGCTTTCTTTTAATATAACGATGTCCAAAGAGCACACTAACTTACCCATTATAAAACGTTGCAGAAACAGCAATAAACATCGGCTACTCGTGCCAGCTGCTGACGGACGACATGGCGGAGGTGTTCGTGATCGACGGCGCCTCGTACGACGACGTGGACCGGCAGCTCGCCAAGTGCAGGGACAGTATCAGAGTCGTCAACACGTTTTTGCCTCAGGGTAAGTTATGCATCTCGTTTTTCAGATTAGGTTTTTAATGAAGCTGTGCCACCTTTTAGAGATCCCTACTCAAAAATGTATCCGTATACATACTGCATGATGATGCATTTTTTTCATCAACGTTATTATTGCGAAACGTATGACTGATGCTTTAGATGCCATTCATTTTGCAGCAGTAGCCACGATTTTTGGCCGATTTCGCGGCTTTCTGAAAATATTAGAATGTAGATTATTGCAGAAGAATAAAGGATCAGTAAATCTTATGAAATCATTTCAATCAATAATAGGTAACACAAGACATTCGTAGACGAACAAACTATAACTAACACTATAGGTAAACGATCCAAAAATAAAAGTACAGCAACAAGCATCCAACACAGGTTCAACAAGCGAGCCACAGCCGTCAGGCGAAACCGCGAACGGCGGCGCCAGCGTGTCGCGCGCGTCGCCCGGCCGCGCCAACGTCAAGCTGAACGCGCCCGCCGTGTCCGTCGTCACATTTAGGTGGGAACATAACACACACACAGCACACAGGTAGAGAGACAAAGACACGACCTTGTATCACCGCTATCCTTCACACAGCCTGTGTTTGTCGCTCACCGTCTATCGCGTGCCCGTTACCGGCCCGTTTGCACCACTAATCACTGGTTATATTAGCGGTTAACGAATTAAACGACAGTGCTACACAGATCTTTTGATGTCAGAATGACATTGACAGGAGAGCGCATTGGTAAAGATTTGTGAATTTGTCTGTGGAATAAATGTATTGAAAGAACAAGTTGTGGCTTTAATTCCGATTAAGGCCACGCGCTGTAGATCTTTGTATAATTAAAACACAGGGTGGAAGGCACATCGATGCACAAACTACTACAGAACATCATTCCGAACTACATAACAATTTTTAATTGGTATTTCTTTAAATCACCACCTTCTTACAAAAGTGATAGGAGACCTACACGGTCAAAATGTATGGAACGGCAGAATTTTTTTAAATAGCCAATAAAAAGCTTCTATTTAGGGGGTTCAGAATGTTGTCCTGAATACATACGTGGTAACCGTTCATGCGTCGATGTCCCTTCCACCCCGTATAGTTCTGGTTCTCTCAACTGTTTGACTTCGATAGAGACAGAATGATGTTTAAACTTCGTATAACGTTAAATATATCTAGCAATTTGTGGTGCAAGCGGGCCTTATTGTATGCTATTTAATTATGTGAATTGGGAATGAATTTTTACGTGTGGTGTGTCTTGCCAACCTAGGATTTTTTTTATATTAGCAACACGTTTTGAACATTTATGCGACCATCCAGTCCTGAGATAAGGATTACAAGAACACATCATATTTGTCGCAGGTTTGTTGATCTATACAATACACATGTTTTCATCATAGTAAAAACAATTCTTGAAACTATATCATCGAAAAACTGCAGTATTGTTATTTGTAACTGTATTTATTAAATTATTATGTCACTTATGCAGTATTAATATGAATACCTACACATAATGTATTAACTATTTCAGTAGATGTTTTAACAAATCTATGAAACATCGTACTTACTTTCTATTAAGAGTAACGAAATAAAGGCAAATAAGCTTTATTAGATAGTTAATGTGAGTCAGCCTCGCTTTCATTAGTAAATGTTAACATCCATACTACTTGTGTGTGTGTGTGTGTGGCTTTACAAGACATTACATGTATTATCGTATTAAATGTTCTAGTGTTGTCCGAATTAATTTCCAGTTTATATCGATAGTTATTGTCTTGATTAATTCCTATTCGCTTGACCGTTTTTAATCCACCTAGGGGCCAACCATAGCTTCTCAATATCAGTATTATTTCAATCTTTGTTTAATGTGGGAACGAGATGCAGCTATACACGACGTATAGCTCCATCTCTTTCGCACAAAGAAGTAAGATTATAATAATAATAATATTAGAAGATTGTGGTTATGGTCCCTGTTGTTTCTTAACCGACTTTTGTAACTAAACTGTGTCACTTCCTACTAACATAGTCGTAGTACTGTCCACACATTCGTCTGTTTGAACACCAAGCCCGAGTGCTCTTTCTCTCTCTAACCTGTACCGATTCTTTTTAATCCGACACCTAGAATAGAATTGTAGATATCACATGCTAATTGTAGTTGATTTTAACATGTTCGTTGTCTCTGAGAAATTTAATAATAAGTGCATGTATGGATAAGATGTTATCCTTTTGCGCGTCAGGCTTGACGCGTTTGACCACCTCTTATAGCAGTATTAATTTAAGTTTACTTTAGTGTGGAAAAGAGATAGACAGCTATATAGGCCGTCTAGCTCTGTCTCTTTTTCACTCTGAAGTAAGATTAAAATATATCACTATTAGAGGTATTGTCAGGATGGTCTGCAAACTTTACATTGATATTACATTTTAGACCATTTTTCGGGAACCCAATATATCTCAGAGGCAACAAATAAAATGAAATGAATTTGTGTGCCGTGGTGTGACCGATGTGAATTGTTCATGTCCTGTGTGTCCTTGATTTTATGCCAGCTTGGCTGTTTTAAGGGCCCTTGTACACAACGAACCTTAAGTTCTCCATTACGAACGATAAGTTTGTTGATTTGTATCATAATGTCGTTTTGTACTGGGCCCTTAAAACATGTTTTGCCGGTTTGTTTTGTGTGAAAATTTTGATTATTTGAAAATATTACTGAAAACTTAAATATTAAGTACCAGTAGCGAATTCAATGTTTCTTTGGTAATTTCAAGTATTAAATGTTTTTATCTGTAAACTTTTGCCTTGCATATCGGCCATACTGGCCCTGTCTCTTTTCGGAATTAGTCAGTAAAAATCTTATTTCTTTCAAAAAGTCCATTTTTTTTTTTCCCAACAACAGATGAATATTCATCTCTGAATTTAACATGTATCTGTAAATAAAAGTTTAACGTAACACGAAACACTGTAGTGAGCCAGACTGTTACAGCAACGAGTACGTGTCGGGCGGCGGACCGTACTCGGCGGACTCGCACGAACACAACAACGACGACGCCAACGGGTTCGCCATCGTCATCAACGGTCATTCCTTAGTGCACTGTTTGCACCCTAAGTTAGAGGAGAAGTGAGTATTAAATCTTGTATTATACAGGGTGTAAATAGACCCTTCACATAACCGTCAACCAAGCATTCTGTACATCAAACTAACGGCGCGTACACATAGAACGTCCGTTTTAAAGGTCCGTTTAAACGTATATGTTATTAGCGTATGTAGTTGTATGGGCCAGTTCACGCACATGACACTATTCCGGATCCAGTAAAAAATCCCACACACAACGGAAATACTGATCCGTTTTACCGGATCGAAACCGCGTGAGGCTTGGCACGGGGGTGCGCGGGGTGCGGTGTGCTGCACATAGCCGCCATTTGCCGGTTTGATTCCTAGAGTAGTGCACGTGTCCAGTGCTCTCATAATCATGGCAAGCAAGGCGTTTGAAAAATATATTAAAATCGGTCCTGTAAATGCTGTGTGAATATTACCTCCAGTAGCGACAGATCAGTTAAAAAGGATTCAGTAAAATCGGACGTTCTATGTGTACGCGCCCTAAGTAACTTTACGCAAAAATTATTGCTGGGAATCGACTTTTTTTTGGGGTGAAAAATCACGTGATACGGTAGGACTCGATGGAAAGCACTCAAAGCATTGTGCTGATGGATGGATTGAATAGTACGGGGGTCGTGGAGGTGTGTAAAGTAAAAATCTTACATTAAAAACATGTATTTAAAAAAAAAACTTGTGAAAAAGTTGGAACTTTGACCCCCAATATCTCCGTAACTAGAAGGTTCCCAGGTATGGTCTGGAACAAAAAAATGATCGCAAAGACTTGGAGAACAAATGCCTTTCGGTTATGTTAAGGGTCTATTTACACAATTTATTATGAATCCAAAACGTTTAAAACTGCTTGATCAGATGAGAAAATCTAATGAAGTAAAAATATCAGCTAGCCTGCATGGTGGTAACGCGGCTGAATACCCAGAGTGCGCCCACTGATGTGATATACTTTTAAGCAGGTCATCACACGGTGAGAAGTAACGAATAAACATTGAAGAAACTTCCTAACGATTCGACGTTGAGGACATTACCTTAAAACCTTTTCTTTCCAAAATTCATGCCATCATCATGATGTGCCTAGCCTTTTCCCAACTATGCTGGAATCGGCTTCCAGTCTAACCAGTTACAACTGAATACCAGAATTTTAGTTGGGGCGATATACAAAAGATAATTATAACTAAATATATCTTCCGCAGATTTCTAGATGTAGTATTACAATGTCGGTCAGTGATCTGCTGTCGAGTGACGCCCTTGCAGAAGGCAATGGTGGTGGAACTCATCAAGAAGAACCGGAAAGCGGTCACGTTGGCCATCGGAGACGGCGCCAACGACGTCTCTATGATCAAAGGTAATATTCTTGCTTAGTTATGTTATTATATCAGCCTCTGTGCCACAGTGTGACAGTTGGGACAGGCCTCATTTCCAGGAGATTACTGTTTTAAAAAGATCGGATGACTTTACAAAATCACTCAGCACAATGTAAACTGCATAAATTGTTCATGTTCCATCTGTCGTCTTTCTCTACTCCACCCACCCGATGTAGAGGGAGAGGAAGATCAAAGCAAAGTTGAATGGATTGTGTGTGGAATGACGGTTGGCTGGAGAGAATGGAAGAAAGAAACGAGTAACGTGGTATAGTGAGCAGGAAGATGATGATGGCATTTTTTATTAACCCTATTACTTTTCTCTCAGCTGCCCACATAGGCGTGGGTATATCGGGCCAGGAAGGCATGCAAGCGGTCCTGGCGTCCGACTACTCGATAGCGCAGTTCCGGTTCCTGCAGCGCCTGCTACTGGTGCACGGGCGCTGGTCCTACTACCGCATGTGCAAGTTCCTGCGCTACTTCTTCTATAAGAACTTCGCCTTCACCGTCTGTCATTTCTGGTTCGCGTTCTTCTGCGGATTTAGTGCGCAGGTTAGTTATACTTAATCTTACTGGCAAGCTAACTCCTCAAATTTACAAATACATCATGCTTCATTCACATCCCTCACATAAATTGAACTTCTACGCTTGACTGTGTTTATTTTAAGGTTAACGTAGCGAAGTTAAAATAAATGCAGTTTTTTTAATAAGACAAAACTATAGAATTATCTAGGTGGACTGGTCCGTCATAATTTAACTCATCGACAAATCTTAAGAAGAAGATTGCTTCACAACAAAATAACTAACAAGTCACCCACCTCTCTCCGCAGACGGTATTCGACGAGATGTTCATATCAGTGTACAACCTGTTCTACACGTCGCTGCCGGTGCTGGCGCTGGGCGTGTTCGAGCAGGACGTGGCCGACACGACGTCGCTGCAGTTCCCCAAGCTCTACGTGCCCGGACACACCAGCCAGCTGTTCAATAAGACGGAGTTTATCAAGTCTACGTTACACGGGTGTTTCACTTCGCTTGTGCTGTTTTTGATACCTTATGGTGAGTTTCATTTTCAGATAAGGTCATATTTTTCCATGTCGAAAGATGTCTGCTGTTGGACGAAGGCTTCCTCCAAATATCTTACGATAGGTCTAGTGATACCAGCAGCGTTCGGCGGATTGCCACGATGTTCATTAATTTACCAGTTCTCCTTGTCCTTGTCCGACGCTGCTTCTTCAGCTATTCCTACTTTTTGGCTTACCAAAATGAAAGCATTACCATGGGGTCTCAACTCGAACAAATTATAATTAGTCTTGAAAAAAAATCATAGATGGCAGCATAGGTAACAGTTATGAAATTAACAATCACTAAAATAAGTTAAACGGCAGATTTTGGCTGAAGTAAGATTTGTAAAAATCAAAACTTCCTTGTATAATGCTGATTTATCTATTTACACTCATAAATCACTTAATTTCGACAAAAAAGATAACTGAAGACTTTTACTTCCATTCCAACCCTTAGAGTGATAAAGTTAGCTATCTGTTATCCATTTTGTTTAGAGCTGTTTGCAATAGATGGCGTTTTACTTAATTGTCACATGCAATATAACCACAATTCGATACTAATTTACGTCTGGTTGTTTCATTTTAAGTACATTCAATATAATTATATTTTTCAAATCTATTACTTTTCATAAAAATGTAAGAAATCTTTTGATATGCTTATGGTACATATTTATATATTTTTTCATTTTACTAAACCTGGTACTATAAACAAAACGAAACGTTTTAAAAGTAGGTAGTTACTCTGTCTGTCAATTCTGTTTCCGTCAAGTTTGAATTGTTTGACTCCCAGTGGCGCAGTGGCAGTACTGGCAGTTGCTGGCTGAGTGTTTACTAATTTCTTTTATCTGCTTCGAATGCGTTTTTGTTTTCTTCTAACCGACCTGGCTTCGAATTACGGATTTTGGATAAGACACCTCCCTATGACTAGACCTGGACCCTGGATACTGGACAACAACGAATCTTGCACATACGACGACCTAAGCTAGTGAAAACTTCGGATTTTGATTTTATAAAGTACACTCAATATGGCTCCCACGAAGTGCTCATATTTTAAGTGTAACAATACGTCGAAAGATTTCTCAATGTTTCGGTTTCCAACTGGTCATGCAAGTCGTTTGGAAGTTTGGTTGAGCAATTGTGGTAAGTGTATTTACTGCTTAAATATTATGTACTCACTTTTGAGATACTAAAAATAAAAATCAAATAGCAAATGACGAAATACATTAAATTTAATAACCACTGTGTTAAACATCTCCTGAACTTGCACATACATAGATTCTCAGTTTTAACTACTCATTGCACAAACTAATTAACTTAGGAGTACATAGTATGATCAAATAAAGTGTAACATTATTAAGTATTGTGTTATAAAGGCTCTTTAAAATAAAATATGTACTTACTATAGTCACAGATAATATAATACTAACTTCTATAGCCAATGGATACTCCAAATTGTATATAAATGTTGTTATAAATGCTGATAACTGAAAAATAATAGCTCAACAATATACATCTAAAATGTGGCCATATTACTCAATAACATATTGATTGTGATTTTAGGAAACATGACGATAGCACACCTTAATCATCAGGAACTCCGGAACAGATACCTGTGTATTACACATTTCGATGATAAATTCATTCAGAATAAAACTGGCAAAAGGAAACAATTATCAAAAATGGCAGTGCCTCAAAACCATAATGATGAGCAATGCTTGGTCATGACGCCGCATTCACCAAGTCCATCAACATCACAAGGTATTTTTTGAGATAATCACAATTGTTCCTACCCCTTATTTATGGAAATTCTGTGTGAGTGTTTTTAAGAATGACAAGAACTGTTCTTACAGGTTGTCAATAGTTTGTAACATAGAGTTTTGCTTACCTTTAAATATGTTTTTTTAGCTCAAGAAACTTCACCTGGACTGAAAGTTTTGACTCCAACTAAAGTGTACAAGACACAACTGACTCGTAACAGTCCAAATATTGAAGAACCTACTGAATCTAGTGCACCTTTATGTTTTGACACACCAAAGAAAAGGAAATCAACTGACACTCCAAAGTGCAAGAGATTAAAAATGAGCCTTCAAATGTCTTCTAGGTTGATCAAAAGAGAAAAAATCAAATATAACAGACTGAAAAAAAAAATATGTAGTAAAACTAATAACATAATAAATTTAGAAAAACACCAATTCAAAAGTGATGCTTCAAAAATATTGACAGTAATGCAATTAAAACAGACTAAAAGACAGTGGAGTGAGGCAGAAAAAAATTTTTGCATGTCACTATTTTATAAATCACCTGCTGCCTATAAACACTTATTAAATGCAGGCATAGTGCTAGCCTCACCGACTACCATTCAACACTGGCTCCAATCATCCAGTTGTCTGCCAGGTGTTAGTGATGATGTTTTTCAAAATATTAAAAAAAAAGTTTTGTGATCAACCAATAAATTATAGGGCCTGTGGTGTGTGCTTAGACGAAATGAGCATTATGGCTGATTTGGAATATTCAAAAAAATATGATTTGATTGAGGGATTTGAAGATTTTGGTGATGGTGAGCGTTCCCCGAAGGAAGCCAGATATGCTTTGGTATTTGTGGCCAGAGGAATTTACTCCAATTGGAAAATGCCTCTGTCATATTTTTTGGCACATAAAAATGTTAATTCCGAAAAATTAGTATTAATTATAAAACAAATTATAAGCAAATTATTTGAAAGTGGTTTGTTGCCAAAAGTAATTATATGTGATCAAGCTACCACAAATGTCAAAGCAATAAAATCCTTAGGGGCTACCAAAGATGATCCTTTCTTTTTTATAGATGATCGTAAAATTTATTCAATTTTCGATGTACCTCATTTGATTAAAAATATTAGAAACAATTTGCTTGATAACAATTATTATTTAAATGGTAATGAAATTTCATTCAATGATATAATCAACGTTTACAATATCGACAAAAACAATAAAAGCAAATCATTACGAAAATTGACCCCAGTGCACTTAAAACCTAATAATTTTCAAAAAATGAAAGTTAAGTTTGCCACCCAAATTTTTAGCAATTCAGTAGCAGCAGCAATTGAGACTGTAATAGCAAGTGGAGAGCTAAAGAGTGATACGGCAAAACATACCGCTGATTTTATAAAAAATATCAATGATTTGTTTGATTCGCTGAATTCAAAAAATAAATTTGATAAAAATCCATTTAAATGTGCAATTACGAAAAATAGAAATTCTTACGTTAATAAAACATTAATTAGGGGCTTGGAGATCTTCAGTGATTTAAAAAAAAAGATCATTAAAAATAATGAATCAAAATTAACCCGTCCTCCTTGCTTTGATGGCATATTGCAGACTATTAATGCTATACTTCAGCTCTCCACTGAAGAATTTTCTGAAGGCACTGAGGTCAGATTTCTAATGACATACCGCTTAAATCAAGATGTGCTTGAAAATTTATTTGGAATTTTTAGAATAAGAGGTGGATGTAATCGGAACCCGACATCTAGAAGCTTAAGAGCTATGTTCCGGTCCCATCTATTAAATAATTTGATTAAATTGGATAATACTAATTGTGAATCTGATCAAGACACCTTTATGTCTACGCCGGCCGAGAATCAGCAGCAAAATACACAAACATCATTGGAAGATCCATTAGCAATTGCTGGCCCATCGAACGCTGAGCCCTCAAGTGTTGTAAATGATCTCCAACTTGAGGGCACGGATAAAGAAAATGAACAAGTTTCTAATGTTATTTCGGGTGGGGCACCACCCGAAATTACATTAGAAACTTGTTCTATTGTGTATTTTGCTGGCTGGTTAGGCAAACTGTGTGTAGAACATTTTGATTGTGTTGCATGCAAAAGCGTTTTGATTAATAATGAAGTTGATTTAACTGATAAGAAACAATTATTGTTGATTAACAAAACTTATTCTAATTTGACCACACCAAGTCTTAAATCTCCAAGTGATTTTTTATATGATTTAGTAACAAAATTACTTGATTTATTTAATGATAGCATTACCGTAATTCACAAAATCAATTTGTTATCTGATTTAGTGAAAAAAATTCAAATAAATCTTCTCAATGATTACCATGATTTTAATCACATTGATTTTTTAATTAGAAAATTATTTGAAGTGAAAATATATGATTACTGTAAATCAAGAAAGAAATCAATTGAACCAAAATCAAAAATAAGAATTCTACAAAATAAATAATTTAATGGCCTGATAAGCTTAAAAGCTACTGTACTCTAGACCATTTGTTGGCTAATCAAGGTTCAAAAAATTTCAATGTCCGCATTGAAATTTTTCATTGGTTATTAAAAAAAAAAACAGCTGTTTCCTACAAAAGTGCAATACCTACACGGTCAAAATGTATTGATGTACTGAATACGTGGTAACCGTTTTCGCGTATTGGTGTCCCATGCACCCTGTATACAGGGTCAAATTAAATTACCTAGCGAAATTTTCCACGTGTTACGACCCGATATCGAAAACATAAATGAAACAAACACAAACCTTTTTTTTTTTCGGATACTGTCACGTAAATTAAGGCAACTAAACGACTGGTGTGTTATGGTTAGAAAAAATCCAAGTTAAAACGAAAAAAATAAACTACAAACGCGTGCGCAAGGCCGCGCGACACTCGCTGACCGATTGCGGGCATTGACCTCAACGCTCGCGGTGCGTTATATGGCGTGTTTAGATCAGCCGTTTTTGTACTGATCACTTTGCTATCAGTTTTGATAAGTACTTGACTGAAGTATTAAAATATTTTTATAAAATTATTCCGTTCGTTTTTTTATTTATGTAGGTAGGTACGTAGTACCTACTTCCATCTTTCATCCTCCTACTCCTATTTAATTTCATTTCCTTGCCGCAGTAGCTA
Organism: Noctua comes; assembly: GCA_963082995.1. Taxonomy (NCBI): domain Eukaryota; kingdom Metazoa; phylum Arthropoda; class Insecta; order Lepidoptera; family Noctuidae; genus Noctua; species Noctua comes. Next base: position 7,327,675 of record OY720280.1, on the reverse strand, counting down.
CATTAAATTAAAAGCAATTTTATACCTACCTAGATTTGATTGATTTGAGTAAAAATATTTGAGTGTAATTAGCTGCAAGGTGATGATCTACAAACTTTATGGCGGCCGGAGTAGGTATCTAACGTAAGTAAATTTCCTTACGTTTTTTTGCAATTTGGAGATCGGTGTCAGGTTTATTAAAATATGATTCGCAGCTGTAACATGTATGTAGTTACAGAATCGTAATCATTGAAATCATCAATACAACCCTTTAGGGTCATTGAATCCCATTGAATGACTTTTTCATGACATAGTTATTCAATAGGATTGTATTGAAGATTTTAATTATTATAATACTGTAAAGACTGTTGCGAATCATATTTTGTTCAACATACAGGCTGACACTGACCTGCGCTGCACTGACGCGGGATGTCCTGGCGTTTTCTCCATAAGAGCGTTTACGACTTACGGCATTTCACACAAACTTTCAAGTCCTTTTTTTTTTGAAATGACAGAACCGATTTTAATGAGACTTCATACGCATAAGCAGGATACATAAGTCTAAAAAGTTATCAGAGAACATTTTCGAAATGTCTTTTTAAAAAAAAAGATGACTGGTAATTTCTGTTTCTATGGAAAATCTAAAATCGGTCTAATTTAGCTGTAACACTATTTTTCGAAAATCTGAAAACTTTTTAGAACTCTTCTTCTATCTGAAATCCTACATAAGCGTATAAAGTTTCATTAAAATCGGTTAAATCATTTCGAAAAAAAAGAACTTGAAAGTTTGTATGAAATGCCGTAAGTAGTGAACGCTCTTAAGTATTGAAATACATGAAGGCATTCGCCGCAGCGAGATGTTTGTTAGCTCACTCGAAAAAATGAAACTGTTCCGCCAACTCGAGATATTTGTCCTTGAACGCACGGTGCGATGTAAGGAATCTATATAAAAGCAGCGCCATCTAGTAGTATTGATGCCACTTAGTATCGATGCCACCTAGTAACTAGGCCGACTCCTAGATGGAGTTGTAAACCTACTGCCTCTGGAAAATAGTGAGACGTTGGTGCTGCTATCTGTTGAAAAAATGGAGAAAAAAAAGTTGCCCGACCGATAGCCAGTTTTAGGGAGGTATCATTTCTTTGTATGGGATTGGGTATCTGTACGCAGTATTATATTATCTGTGGCATTACTGATACTGTTAGTCTGCCTCATCCGACTGTTGGGCCAACGCCTCTCCCCGTGACTTGCAGTTGATTCGACCCAGGGCTAATGTGGGCCGGTGAAACGGGTTTTGTCGGCGGAAGAATCGACAAAATGACGGATCAACAAAGAAATCTGTTATTTTGTCGATTCTTCCGTCGACAAAACCCGTTTCTACGGTGGTCATGCTACGCGTGCTGGTCGTTGGTTTTGTCCAGTTTTGTCCGCCTTCCGGTTGACAGGATTAAATTATAATTTTGGAATGTGGTTAAGTCAACAGCAGCAGGACTAATATATGTTTATTTTTATTCCAGGTACATACAAAGACGGCCTGGCGCCTGATGGCAAAATTTTATCAGACCACATGTTACTAGGAAGTGTAGTAGCAACAATATTAATTATAGACAATACAACACAGGTAAATATCACTTTTTAAACAATACAGTGCCCAGGCTTTAATATGATATCGAGCTTATACTGTCACACAGGTACATAAATATTTTGGTGCGTGGACATAATGAGAATTTACGCTGCCAAGATGGCAGTTTAGTCATTACAATTTCTACAGACTATTTAAAACAAAAATGCCTTATTTTACGGCCTGATATTGTACAATAACAGTCTCTTGACAAGTGTAAACAGCATTTTGGTCAAATAATATGAGGGCCATGCGGATTAGTGATATCATTTGAAATAAATAGTACTGCGTAAACTAATATCTTTATGAAATTTCCAGATAGCCTTAGACACGACGTATTGGACGGCGTTCAACCACATAACGATATGGGGCTCCCTCGTGTCGTACTTCGTGCTGGATTACTTCTACAACTACGCGATCGGCGGGCCCTACGTAGGCTCGCTCACGGTCGCCTTGACGCAAGCCACCTTCTGGTTCACTGCTGTTCTCACTGTGAGTATACCGTGATCGACGTTATATATATATTTTAGGAAAGGTAAGCTAACTGTGTGGTGGGTTGCAGATGATCATCCTGATGGTGCCGGTGGTGTCGTGGCGCCTGGCGTGCTCGTGGACGCGGCCCACGCTGGCCGAGCGGCTGCGCGCGCGCCAGCGCTGGCGGGCGGCCGCGCCCGCGCCGCGCACGCCGTCGGCCCGGCGCGCGCGGCGCTCGGTGCGCTCGGGCTACGCGTTCGCGCACCAGGAGGGCTTCGGGCGCCTCATCACGTCGGGCAAGATCATGCGGCGCATCCCGCACGCGGACGCGGCGCTGTCGGCGCTGGCGGCGCTGCCGGGCAAGTTCCACGCGCGCCCGCCGTCGCCGCCGGCCTCGCCCGCCGAGCTGCGCGCGCCCACGCAGAACCTCGCCACCGTGGACTTATGACAACGTGCATTGTGATAACGTTTGTAGAGTTAAACTTCGTATTGTCCTACTATTGCCTATATTGAATTATATTTGTTGATCGAGATTATATATTGATAGATATTTATCGCGGCGTCGGCGGCGCTGGCGCGTCGTTTTGTACTCGTGTCGTTTCGTTCGTTGAGTTTGTCGGTCGGTGTGAGCCGCGGGCCGCCCGGGGCCCGGTCAAATGTGCATTTAGACGAGCCGTCGATATCGCCGGCAGTGAAAACGCGACATGACGTCTTGGAACATTGTTATTATTTTTCAGAACGTTATGTTAGTGCCAAAGGAGAATTTTAAAAATAACCATCAGTTGAACTGTCTACAAATGTATATGTCAGTATGTTTCTGTAATTCAAAACCAATGTAATATATTACAACTTTCTTTGCCATAATCTGATTCGAATCCGGCGATCCACTGTTTCGCCCACTGTTAAATAATTTAATTGTTGTGAAGTATATCAGTTCTGATTGTTATGTGTACTTAGGACATCTTACATAAAGTATTAATTTAATTGAAAAGATGATATGAACCTACGTAATGTATGTAAATCATTAAAAGATTTTAAACATGTAGCGTTTTAACTGCATGTGAATATTATGATCAACATTTGCTTTGGAATCAGTTTTTTAATAAAAAAAAATTATTCTTAATGCAGTTTTCTATTTTTCTGTATACCCTATCCTTTATCACACGTAATCGTCTGAGTAGCCGCGCCGGTGTAGTGGTCGCGAGTGCTCTTGGAAGCTCAGAAGCTGCCCGGATTCAGAGTTTATACCCGTTCAATATAAATGGGTCTCTGCAACTAGCAAAATGTGGGTGTACGTCTACGTAATAAAGACCCCTGTCCAGTCCTACGAGGAACACAGGTGTAAAGTTATGTCTTTATTCTGTAGATCGACCGCACGACAATATATTATCCATAGTACAATCCATTGTAACCGGAAAGGTAAAGGTCAGATACCTTAACCGTTACAGCTACAGGAAACATTAACGTCGTCGTTACTCCTAGCTAGGGGCCCTTATCAGCAACCCTATGGCTGGGTAAGTATTGGCTATTCTACAAAAAACAGTTTGCATACCTGACCCAAATGAAAATTAAGTTTTTCCACATAAATTAAACCACAATAATATATTTGACTCAGATCACCCAAAACACGTAGAAATACTTCTGAGTTCACGAAAATCGAGTGACATAGAGACAGTACAAAATCACGCCGTTTGCGAGTGTGATGGGAGCCGGACAATCGGGCGCGGGCAGCCCAACGCACCGTGTGTCTAACGTATCGTAACATGCTTTAAGCCGCGTTTCCACTAGGCAACATTTGGCGCGCGACACGTGACGCTCAACATGTACGGCAACGCTGCGCAACAGCGCGCGACGTTGCCAGCTGGCGCGCAACATCACGCGCAGCTTTTTGTTTGATTAAAATAGTAGATGCGTAGACAGACAACGTTGTTCAACAAAAGTTCCGCGATGACTTTCAACATGTTGGGCATCATGTTGCGCGTCAATTTTTGCCTAGTGGAAACGCGGCTTGAGTTATTGTTCTGAGGGTAATCCGCATCCCAATTGGTAACACACGTTGCGCGGTACAAAATACCATGTTTTTTTTTTTTTGAGAATTCAACTATTTTTATAGACACGGGCAACACGCGAGTTTGAAATGTTCATTTTGAAAATACGCCTACTTAAGGTGGAAGCGCACGGATAGCCCGCGAAATTCTCATTTTCTTACATATTTTGCAACTTGCACACTTGCAGGTGTGTCAGGTTGTATGTTGACCACAGAGCATCATAATTATACAATAGTACTGGTATAGAGTCACGAGATTTTTATGCTAACCTGTCGAGAGTAGCGCCATCTGGAGATTGGTAGCCATAACTAACCAGACTACCATTTCATCTTCATTTCATTTGGTCTTTCATTTTCATTTTATTGCTTTTCCATAGTTAAAGATTGATTTATGTAAAACCATGTTTGGTAGCGTGAAATTAGTAGTTTGAAAATAAAAACAACTCCACGTAAATAGCAATCAATCTACAAGCATGAAAAATGTGCACATTTATTGTTTCATCCCAAAAAAATGGTCAGATTTTCTGCGTTTAGGGTAGTTGCAACACTTACAACAAAACGTAAAACGTCAGTCCAAAACCTTGAGAGGTTATGTCGTATGTGCCACTGTTAGGTTATGTTTGTGTATTTTGACAAAAATCATTGAATATGGGTGAATATTACCATGTCGTCCCTTGGTATGATAGTGGAGAGTGGCAGCAAGTCTATGAAGATATATCAAATACAATTTCAAGTAAAAAACGTGCGCTTAAAACTTTACTTGTGTGGAAAGCCAGAAGCCCATCTTTGCCGTCCGGTATAGAATCAACACTAAGCTTGCTGCAAGTTTTTGTGGAGGACGCAAATACTTCTCAGATTGCGTCCGATGATCAAGTACTGCGTTTAGCTTATTCTTCTGCCATCATGAGATTTGTAAACCATATGTTAGACACTGAGACAGTCAAAGGGGCAAGTTTGTACAAAGCAGCTAAAAGGTTGGGCGTCCCTGACTGGATTGTCGACCTGAGACATGATACTGCTCACAACAATACTCTTCCACCTATCGCACTACTAAGAGAAGCATGTTCTATCAGTTTAGAGTGGCTCCAAAAAAATTATTGGGATAAACATAAAGAATTCATTGAAGATTACATATGTGGTCGGCAGAACAACACTATCAATGGAGATGCATATAAAATTGGTACACTGGTTAATTTTTGCATTTCATTAGGTATATGCTCCCATTCAAAATTGAAGATTAAAAACTTATCAGAAATACCGGACGAGACCATGAGAGACTCCATTGTTGCTGATGCTAAAGAACTACTTGGAGACCACATTGATCTATCTAATCTAGAAACTGTGTCTATTATGTCAATAATCAATATACTAAATACGCATGGTAAAAAGCTGTTAAAAGTAAGAGATATCAGCACAGTTGTAAATGATGCTTTACTTGGAGATGATGGATTGTTTTTATCAAAAGATCTTTTATATTTCTTTAGCGCAAGTGACTTTAAATATAGGAACAAATTATACATCAGCTATGTTCATTGTTTTGAAGTCCTGCTCACATTTTTACATACAAATGATTTACTGTTGGATTTCATTCTGGCTCTTATAAAAATAACACAAACTCGAGAAGGTGGACATTTTAGAGCACGGCTGTCTGCATTATGGCTTGCAGAAATTTTTGCTGCACTCAAGATATCTCAAAACATCCTTAAAAAAATGAGGAAGTAAGTATTAAAAACTATTCTATTCTATTAAACTAGATGTTAAAAATTATGAGATATTTATAAACCATCATTTATGCACAAGCTTCTTGTGCCTAAGCTAGAGATCTTGGGTTGGTTTTTCTATTAAGAATTTATAAATTAAAGTACATTATTATTAATACTAGAAATGGGATATTTACCATTACTATTTTCTATGAGTTCCTGATATTGTTGGTTGTTGTTGTTGTTTCCCGTTGTTGTTATTGTTATAATGTTAGTTACCATGATAGTTTAAAATCTAATTAAAGCACAATAGTAAATTCCAAAGAAAGCTTCCAACAACAGGTTGTCAGAAGTCGATGGTTGAAGCCGGAAAGGCTTCTTTAGATGGAAAAACACAATAACACTGTCCAGCCTGGGAAGCAAACCCGTTACCCCAAGCTCAGTGTTGCGCTTGCGACCACTAGGCCAACGAGGCAGTTGGCTTAGATAGGTCAATTCTGGTATTTATTAACTAACGTCAGTAAAAGATGTAAATTATAGCTAAGATTTATAACTTTGTTTTTATATGTTTTCAGAATGACTGATGTTGATAATATATCCAAGAAACAGAAACATTTGAAGGAATTATATGAAAAATTGTACCCTGACAGTAGGTTAAAAAGTGTACTTGTGCTGGATCTTAAAAAGCCTGTTCCTGAAGAGTTACAAGATATCACTTACATCCAACCAATCATCGCTGCATATAATCACTATCTTTCTTATTTTATATCACATGTTTTGGTATTACTTGTACCAAATCTTCCTGCCATGGTTGCGGAAAGAATTTGTACATTGGCAAGATTAATATCATCTCCAGAAAAGTTTCCCATGACCCCATCAGCTACTATTTATACAGTTGAGGACTTAGAAATGGAAAATGATGATATCATAATTATTGAAAATGTCAATGATGATGTTATGATTATTGAAAATGTCTTGGAAGTTAATGAAGAGAAAGATAATGGGAAGGAACAACAACAAATGATAATTGGAGTTTGGAGATTAGCTTCCAATGAACATGACTGGTCTACATGTCCTATTGGTAGACTTCCTTGGAAGCATAGCACGGAAAATGTTGTTGAAATGGAAACAAATTAAGTTATGTATGCAATTAAACAAATTTATCTCATTATTCTTTTTTTTTATTTTCATATTTTGTATACAGTATAATGTTTTGGTTACATTTTTCATTTATATTGACACATTATAGGATTCCTAAAAATAGTTGAACAATATACATGTTTATATGATACAAGATTCATTATTGATTAACATGTAGGACAAAGTTCACAGTCAAATGACATACAGGTATATAAAACGACCATGTGTAAACAGCTTATTATTGGTCCTTATAGCAAATACAGTTACAGTTTGAATAAACACAAATGCCAGTTATCTGATTCATTCTTAATGAAATATCCAATTAATATCTTAAAATTCAGAACTTCAGTTCCATAAACATGGGTATAATAAAATAACTGTTACAGAGATGTAGGTAACAGAAAATATAATGTGATGTTACACAAAAAATTTAGGTCTAATATTTAATTTCCAATGATATTCAACTTGAAACGACAAACTACCATAAAATTTCAACAATCCAATGATATAATGCACCAATAGAGAATTTTAAAATGAAACATCGATTGATAGGCACTTTTACAAATAAACAGTGGCAAAGACTATAGCAGTTCTTAAGATAAAATAGTACCTCGCTAAAAGTTGTCATAGTAACTAATAAATTATTTACATAATAAACCGTACGCGGAACGGGCGAATATCTACATACACTTCTAAAGTGTCAATAAATTCCTAGTTGTAGCCACATTGCACATTCATTATCTTTTCTTGTAAAATAACTTATACTTTATAATTATGATTATGAGTATGTTTGCTGATGGGGAGCTCGGAAAACAGACAATACGATTATATTATCGAGACCTAACCACATCTATCTTTATATTACCTCAAAACACTGTTGACGCTAACAACGCTATACAAGAATACTAATCAATGTAAACCATCAACAATAGTAGCTAGACTTTCACAAGTGTCCAGGCCAGTCAGAGACTGCTGAAAGCAAACTAGTCGAAGGCACGGAAGTACACTAGATTACTGCGACACAACCCCACTAAAACAGAATCAACAGAGTTTTTTTATACATAAAAATATAGTATTTGTTCGGCACCTTGATGAGACATGCACTTTCATGGGTGTTTTATTTTCAACAAATGCAAATAAATCTAAGAATAGTTTTCTTCATATTTCTGTTCTGTGTAAATTGCTCAAAAGGTACGCCTCAGTATCAACTGTGAGATTCAAACAAATTTCGTGGCTTTAAAAATGTTACAAATAGTGTGTAAGCTTATTAGATATAGTAAGTTTAATACAGTCCATCATAAATATTGAGCTATAAAATATGTCCACAGATGATAGTTAAACGAGAGGCTTACAAACAATACAAGTTGTCACAGAGTCATTCGTTGTTTGTATAGTAAATTGTTACGAACTAATTAATAAAAAGCGGGTAAAATATTTGTGACTTAACAATAAATTCAATAGCTTATTTTAAGACAGTCTTTTAGAATATGAAAGCAAATTAAGATAGAGGCAAGGTACATGGTGTTTATGATAACTTTTTGGATAATATTTTAATGATAGGAGTATGTTGTAGAAACATAACGATCCTGCTAAGGAGCCAAGTACCGCAACAAGAGAAAATGTTATGTTTAAATACATTATATTCAATTACACATAAAATAAGCATTAAATGTCTAAGACAAATAATGACCATAAGTACTCAGGCGATAATATTTAATGTAAACATATAAGTTAAAATATATTTTTAAACATATCAGATTTTTAAGTTCTGAATGGATCACAAAACATTCATTTTCATACATAATATTATAAATTGCTAAAATAGGTTTGAATTAAACTCGTCTTTTACATGAGGTACAGAAACTAGATACAATTTTGGTTTATAAATAAATGATACCTTGTATAGTTTGGAATCGAATATGATAGTTAACTAGGATCACAAAACACTCAATTAAATTGCGTAATTCTAAACCTCATTTAAGTGATGTCTTTGGATTGGCATGTAAAAGCTTAATTTTGAATATTTTTGTCTACACAATAGTCGCTCGCCGTACCTTTATCGACTCAATGCTAACTCAGAATCACAACATCGCTAATATAGACAATCTAAAATAGATAATCATCAAAACTTTCTAAAATCTAGACAATATAGGGAAGTTCAAGAATAAACACCAATTTGGCATTTTCTTTTGAAGAGTTAGCAATCAAATCAACTCTGCTACGGTTCAGCGTCGACAAGCGGACGACGTGCCTAAATGCAAGCATAAAATTAAATGGAATGAATCACTTCTTAACATGTTAGAGCCTGCAAGTTTGAACCTACTAGCTAATCGAAAACTTTGAAAAATACAGTCACATGTCATCTATATATCCAACAAAATACGCCTATTGACAGAAGAGCGATATTGCTATAATTTTAAAATCACTTTAGACAAGATTTACATATTTACACAGAAAATATATCATAAAATATGTCAGTGCAAAGATGGATGTAAATATTTTTATGTACGAAAAAATACTTTTATATTCATACATCACTTGGGCAGTCGCCTAGATATCGTTGCGGCGACTTTTATGACTTACAGAAATAAGCTCATCACTACGTCTAAGTACAGTAGTGCGACGGCAGACGGCTACAGAGTATGTAGTCGCCGTCGACTGCGCGGGCGCTTCACCTTCCCCTACTGCTACTGCATGTAAACTCGTCTAAAACAGAGCTCAGTTACATAGCACGGATGTGTATGGTAGAAACACGAACATACCTGCTTGCTTCACATCGATCTCTATAAGTAGATACTACGTCGCTAACAGTAAGCAACATCAGAAGACAGCTCGCAAAAATAAAATAAATACTTCACGGTCCGTTTCATAAAACTTAACAAATAATGTAACATTCGATTGCTATCATCCTAAACAATTTAAATGTGAAGGAACACGCACAGGAACATTTTATCTAATTTCTTTTCACTTAACTCTGTCAGGAATGTTAAAAAATCTGAGAATGCGAAACTTATCCATTAACGCATTACTTGACAACACTAGTTCTAAATATCATGGCAAAACGTGGACATGTTTGCATAAGATTTGGTTGAAGGCTGCCGATTGGTACTTACGTACTACGAATCGGACATTCAATCATGTATGATCAGAAAGTAGTTTGGCAGGTGAGCTAGACCATGATGGGGTCGTCTGAGGACAGCTGTCGGTGCAGCAGTCTCTGCGAGCGCATGGAGCTGGCGCCGGTGCTGAGGTCGTCCGTGCTGCCCAGTTCGCCGTCGTGGTCGGTCGTCGAGAGCAGGTCGTCGTCTGATGTCGCTCTGACCAACAAAATATAAGTGTGATAAATAGCGAACTATTTAGTATAGCAGTAGACTACTAAGGTCAATGGTTGATGGTAAACGAAGTAATAGTTAGTGAGCAATAATTTTCGACTACGGCAAAGCCAAAAGGAAGAGTTATTTATGCATTATTTAATTAGGCCGGTGCACATAGCAGTAGCGCGGCGCGGTTTTTACTGGCAAATGAATATCAACCTTGCGCTACTCGAAAATAAGTCTACTCCAAGTGTGTCGCAATGATAGCAGCAACATGGTGTGCATCATACCTGATGAGTGTGGGCAGGTGAGAAGTGAGGATCGCCTTCTCCTTCTGTATCTCGTGGATGTGCCCCACGAGGATCTGCTCCTCGGGTCGCGGCGCGTGCGAATGCGAGCGCAGCGTGGACAGGCGCGACGTGGCCGTGTGACACGCCGTGTCCAGCGTCGCGATGTCCGCCAGCATGCCGCGCACCTGGGAACACAATCATTGCTTAAATAAATTGAACATCGAAATATCAGTACAATATAAGGGTTCATTTACGGAGACGCGGTGCGTTGTGCCGAGCGGTCTGCAATAAATTCAAACATGGCGATGTATGAGAACGTTTACGGAGAAGAGACTTTACGCGCATTTGCTTGAATTGTAGTGTTACTTGTGGCGAAGCACGCAGATGATATCGCCGCGCCGCACGCAGCGTTGCGCCCAGGTAGCTCCTGTTCCCTGACACGTAGCGGGTCCCGCAGCGTCACGCCCCGCGTTTCCGCAAACAACATCGTACATTGCCATATGTTTGTGTTTGAGCGTGTGATAACGCGGCTCCGAAGCAAGGAAGCTTGACGAGTTCCGGAGAAAAAACTCAACTCACAGCAGTCTTGGATCTCGCCACGAATCAGAAAAGAACAGCGGCCGGTAAGAAAAACATAATAGATAGATGAGTGTTACTTACGGTGCGCATCTTATCTACGAGTATGGCCTCCAGACACGCGGTCTGTCGCGCGATGTCGTGCAGCGAGTCCTGCGCCGGCTGCACCTTGTGCGTGCGCAGAATGCACGGCGCGAACACTATCGCCAGCGCGTTCGGACCCATCCTGATAATACATAAACACATTTTAGTACATAATATAATATTCTAGGTACAAGCCCTGTATAAATGTTACGATATGTGCTACTGCTGGGCAAAAGGACTCCACTCCTTCCATTTCTAACGGCCGGGGTCTGTTGTGGGCCAATCTCATGAAGGCGCCTAGTTCGTTTAGACATCTACGCTTGGGTCTTCAACGGCGTCGCTTTTTGTTCTTTGGTAACCATAAACTCATACACTTCTTCATTCACTTCTTCTTCTTAGCGTGTCGATGGCAATCTAAATTGTGTCAGACCAGAACTGAGCTACTAGTTTGGCGCTTTCGGTAGCGTCCATCAGTTCCAGTAGTGAACAAACAACAGGTCATGCAGATAAATACTAATATTACCTATTGTGATCTTCTCCTAGTGCCACCCTCGCCAAGTGGAATATTAGTCTCTCGACAAGATCAAAGTTTGGTTTTGGCAGCTTTCTTAATATCGTGAAGATTGTTGATACTCGCTCCTGAAAAATATAGGAACATTATTTTATTAATTAAAAACGCTTAAGTACGCGCTTGGACGAGGAGTTGCGGACACCAACCCGTTATACAATACAATATTTTATTAATTCTGTATTAAAAAATCTTTCCATTGATATGGCGTTGGAAGATTTGCAGTAGCCATTTTTGTTATAAATTAAGGAACAGTAGAAGTTTGTTATGCATATACAGTCAGGAAACGGATTGTTTACCAAATTAGCTATCAATTTAAATTGTCTGTATGTACAAATCACAGCTGTCTATGCATCATAATGGCTTCTATACGTTATTCTTCTTAATCTAAGGTTCAATGGATAAGTTACCTGTGGGTCAGAGATCTGCGAGGCGAGAATGAAGTCGTCGTAGAGATCGAAGGTGAGCAGAGGCTCGGGTAGCTCGCGGAAGAAGCTCTTCAGTACAGACGCACGCACGTGCACCGCGTACGCGTCCAGTTTGTCCGCGCCCTCTTCCGGAGACTCGTCGAGTAAGCGGCGGAGCTCGCGAACCTATAAAAAAGCACGTATTGTAATCTTCTTTATGTCGCTGGCACGCCATGCTTAAGCAAGCAAGGGGGTGAAGGCAAGTAAGGGGGAAGCGCATAAGGTAATTTGTGAAATTCTAATTTTGATACTTTACAGATGTACACAGCGGGTACTCGGGTACGACACGTATTCTAATTATGCTGAGAATTAGCACTTCTTGAGTGACCACAGTTACAAATAACAACCATCAATTTAAAAGTTACTTTCTAGTATTATAGTTGGAAAGAAGTAGTGCAACAAACGCCCCAGCAACTTTGAAAGAATTGCTTTGTTCATCACAACACACAGCAAGATTCAGACAAATATAGATTTAAGTTTCTGTAACGTACAGTAAAAACAAACATACTGCGCAGCTATTTAGTTACAGTCAGTGCACATTTAACAAATTGATAACAAATGAACGCTTACCTTAGAACTAAGTCCACTCTTTCTGTACAAGCCCTCTGTGTAGAGACCTGTCATTTCTATGGTGGTTATTAGCCTGTCCACGACTATAGGGATATTGCTCTCGCCGTTAGGCAGGTCAGGTAACGGTACACCAAACACCTGTAAAGAACGAGTCATTGTATGATACAAAGCTATTTAACATAATCTTATAACATAAGTCCATGGCTCAGTACCGCGAAGTGTTTAGGACACACACATACCACCCGTTATTATTAAATTCATGTAATAGGGGCGGGCCCATAGACGTGTCGACCGGACACAGTTTAAATTTTAATTTAGTCCTATTACCTTTCCTCTCGAGAGAACTCCCATGTGCTCTCGTCCGCCGGCGTCCAAGGCGCCTACGATCGCAGCCGACGATGACTGGTTGTCTTTGCGACATAATGTCGACACCTACACAAATAAAAAAACATAAACAAAACATAACTCTATTCCAAATTAGAAGGTGACCTTACATTCGAAATATTTTGATTTGATTACTTTGAGACTTTTGATTAACTTTTTAAGGACAACATAATATCATGACGCCCATATGTCCCAGATGGCTGAGTAGTATTGTACATCTACATTTCGCCATTACATTTTAAATTTTATCGGATACTGTTTCAAAATATTCTTCTATTAAACATACCTTAGTATAACATTTCTTATGTGAGGCAAGTTTACATGTCTGGCATATAAGCGACCGTTCGATTGGCCACATGAAGAAAGTCTTGCAGATCTCACACTCCGTCGGTATGTTGATCATGGACAGTATGAATGTATGACCTTTGTATTGAATCGGGTCGTCCACCTGAAAAAAAGGAATAGAATAAGAACCCTTAAAATCGTTGTAAGGCGTTCGGCTTTATAGAATTGAATCACATAAGTAAACTCAAAAAATCAATCTAATTATTTAGCAAAATCAAGTTTCAATCGAGATGGAACGATTCTTCTTTATTTGCAACTTATCGACTTCAAATTAAAACAGGGACAGAGGAGACCCTATCTTATTGCGAACATATTTATGGGATCATTTTTATATTTTGAGACAAACCCGCCACTTTGCATTCCAACCACTGTCCCTCCTGAAATCCAAAATCAACAATGGTGACCCATCAGAAAAGCGCCGAGGCACTAATGCTTGGATCCCACAAAGAAATTAAACAGAAAAGTATAATGGAGGATTAAGAAAAATCATAATTAGAAGAGATCAATTACCTTTCTCTTTTTATCCTTTTTTCTTTTCGTTCTCGCCTTATCCGTTTCGTGTTGGCTCATGAACTCGTCCATGAACCCTCTAAAGGCGTTGACCCCCATCGTGATGGACAGCGTGGACCCCTCCCGCGCACACACTGTCTCCATCACGTGAAGGAAGTTCCCTATGAGATCCTTGTACTTGAGTGCAGACCCCCGCGTCTCGACGATGCTGTACGTCGCCACTAAGTTGTCTTTGAATTCTAGTAATGCGTGTTTGAATACCCTGTCAACCTGTTGAAAAAAAGAATATTTACTTTGGTGATCTGGAGATTTCAAAGCGTTATAAGAAAATTCGTACTCTAAGGCCGTTACATTCTATCAATGTCACCTAAGCTTCCACAGACATGTTCTCATCTTCATATTGCACTTGTAGTTTGGCAGTTGTGCGATGGTAGCAGAAAATACTGGGTGGAAGGGATACCGACCCACAAACGGTTACCACGTATTCAGTACAGCATAAAAAAATCTGTTGTTTCCTACAAAAGTGCAATACCTACCAGTAGCGAAGGGTCAATTTTTGTAAGAGGTAAGTCGGAATACATATCTTTACTGTATATAATATTATTGGCTATAGGATACTGACTGTGCCATTTTTCAAAGGGAAGCCGGTAGGAATCGGGTTGTATGGAACCTTCGCCACTGATACCTACATGTCAAAATGTATGGAACAGCTGTTTTTTTCGGTCGGGTCAGTGTCTCTTCCATCCTTTATAATGCTGAGTAAAGTTTATAGAACTAGACCTAATTCTCGAAATGACACGTTTAAATAAACGCAATGTTAAACGTTATTAACAAGTCCAGCTCACCTCTGACTGCTTCTTCTTTTCATTAGGTTCCATTTCATAAATCTTCTCCGTGATAAAGTTCTGCATGGCTTGTAACTCAGTCGCGTCTGATATAATCTTATCTGTTCTATCCATAAATTCTGAAGTCCCTGTTAAGTTAAAGTTCGAAGGGACGGAGCCTTTGGAGTTATCTAATAAATTATAATTGGAATTTGAAATGATTCTTTTTCTGTTCTTATGGCGGCCTCTGCTGGCGGGTGTGACGGGGCTGGAACACGGCATGGTGATGACTCCCTTGTTCTGTATACACTTCGTGTGGTACAGCTGTTTGCAGTCGATGCACCGCTGACCTTGAGTGATGAACGCGTCGATGGCTTGATGGCAGTACACGCATTTGTCACCTTTCGCGAATCGGGTGCCTTTGCGAAACCTGGGAAATGAACATTGATTTGAATATTAATTTGCCGCTATCGAAGTCCTCACTTAGATATAAATATGCTTAGCGCGACTTCTATCGACTAAAATCTTGAACATACCAACCTACATATGCTGCCGCTAAGTAATTTTGTTAACATGCTGTAACATTGCAGTATGTAAAATCTCAACAAGATGTGAGTATCAATGTTTAACAGTAGTTATATTTCGTGTTACTTGATTTACGATACTTGTTTTTCAAAATGTTAATGAGAATTTTAGAAGTTGATCAAAATTTTGTTTACAGTTTTGTGTAACGGGCTCAAATATACATGTGTTTCGAATAATGTATGCGTATATACAATTATACAGCATGTCTAGGCACATCCACATACACAGTGTAGTTTGCAATGCATACTATTTAATAAACCTTGAATAAGAGGCCTCAGTAGTTGACTATTTTTATGGAAATGATTACATACAGCCTTTGCATGAAAGATATAATTAGGATAATTACAAGAGACAAGATTTTGCACATTCATCCTATATAAATAGATCTCATTTAGACGAGGTATTATTAGTATCGACTTATTTTCGTTCAAAATACTGTTAATCACTGATTACTGAACATTTTTAATAAATAGCAGTGAGTCGCAGACGACTATCGAAAATTATATTAGGCGAAGCTTTTATCGCTTAACCTCGCACCCGTAGATTGTGTTGCGGTGGTCAGTGATCGGTTGAGGTTAAGCAAACACGGTCTTGTTCAAGGATTCGTTCAAGTCTTGACTGACACATTGTTTACTTATCTTCGTAGATGGAATTAACACAGCGATTATTTTTGGAAGATGTCAAGTCTGGGCTGATATAACAAGTGTTATAATTATGCATAAAAAGTTCTATGTTTCTAACATTGAACTGATATAAAATTTAATCATATTTACATTGTATATTTGCGCATAAATCGCGCAAATCGCGTAAAAAATGAGTTGATGGTATTCCGTCAACTCATGAACTCAACAATGAGTATAAACGGTTCTCCATTTAATAACATGACCATAAAAAAGGCAATATATAAACAAAACGTTTACTAACGAGACGCTCAGTAATAGATTAATAACACATCGTGTCAGTGACCATGCTGTTCCTATGTTTTGTTTTATTATCCTTTATTTATTTGTTGTATTACTATTTTACAAGAACCTTCTATTACTGGAAGAGCAGAAACGTCGCTGGGCCTCCGCCTGTTCCATTTTTTGGCAATCTGAAGGAATCTACACTTCGACGAACGCATATTTCAACCGTGATGAAGAATATATACGAACAGTTTCCTGGAGAAAAAGTTGTGGGAATATACAGAATGACCACACCATGCCTGTTGCTACGAGACCTGGATGTCATTAAAAATGTGTTGATAAAGGATTTCGACTTCTTCATCGATCGAGGAGTAGAGTTCAGCAAAGAAGGACTGGGAGCCAACTTGTTCCATTCCGACGGAGAAACGTGGAAGGCATTGAGGAATAGATTCTCCCCGATATTTACCACTAGCAAGTTGAAAGACATGACGTATCTGTTGACTGAACGAGCGGATAAGTTTATGGAGTACGTCCTGAGTATTTGTGATAATAAGCAAGAACAAGAAGTACACACGCTTATGCAACAGTACACGATAGCCGCGATTGCTGCAGTCGGCTTCGGTTTAGACGCAGACAAGTTCAGCAATGACACGAAAAAACTTTTACGGAGGATTGATTCGTTAATCTTTGATATGAACTACGCTTATGAGTTCGATATGATGTTCCCCGGTTTATTGAAGAAACTTAACAAATCCCTTTATCCGGCAGAAGCGTCGGAGTTTTTCCACAATTTAGTCAGGACCGTTATTAGCCAGAGACATGGTAAACCTTCGGGAAGGAAGGATTTTATGGATTTGATATTGGAACTGAGACAGCAAGTCAATATTCAAGGACCACAGAAGTATGAAACATCTGAAAAAGTGACTGTAGAGTTGACTGAAGGTATAATAGCCGCGCAAGCCTTTTCGTTTTACGCAGCTGGTTACGAGACCAGCGCTACTGCTTTGGCGTTTTTACTGTACCAGTTAGCGTTAAACCCGTTGATACAGGACAAAGTGATACTCGAAATTGATACTGCCTTAAAGAAATCTAACGGAGAACTGACGTATGACGTTATAAACGATATGACGTATTTAGAAAAGGTGTTTGATGAGACCCTACGCATGTACCCCGTGGTGGACCCATTGCAGAGGAATGCGAAGGCTGACTATACTATACCAGGCACGAAAATTACGATAAAAAAAGGTCAGACTGTCATAATACCACTGCTCGGTATTCAGTATGATGAGAAGTATTATCCGAATCCTGAAGTATTCGATCCTGAACGTTTCAGTTCGCAGAAGGCAGGAGAACGTCATCCCTGTGCTTATCTTCCGTTTGGTAATGGGCCAAGAAACTGTGTGGGTAAGTTTAGTATTCTTTTTTCCGCATAGTTTTGCAACAAACATCGGAATTTTTGGTTCAGTGAACTTCTTTTTCTCAAGGCTTTGTACTTGAAGTTGTGTTAAAAAAAAACATCTATGAATACTTATAATTATTGTTTTTTTGAAGCTGTTATCGAGTCAAATGCTAGATATTAGTTAGACAATACTCTTCAAACTTCGGCCTCGTAAAAAATATAAGTCAGTAAGGTAATCAATAATGTAACTCGAGGGTGTTGGCGCTGTAAGTCGAAATACAGGTTCCTCCTAGTTCGGCTCCAGATGCTACAAATTTTGTATACATAATACTGTTCATAGCATTTATTTATAAATTATAATAAGTACTTTTGAGAAAGAAATACATGTGTGAAGGGTGACTGTTCAGTGCACCGCCTAACAATAAAATACTAACGTATGCATTTTTATTCTGCAGGTTTACGACTAGCAAAAGTTCAGTCACGTATCTGCATTATCAAGCTACTGTCCAAGTTTCGAGTAACACCTTCTAAGAACACGAAAATGGAGATTGATCCGCGCAGGTTTCTTTTGTGTCCCAAGGGAGGCATTTACTTAAATTTAATACCTAGGAAACTATAATTTTGGAATTTAAGAGATTAATAAATTAATGTTTGTAAATAATTGTTATTTTACTTCAGTTATTGTTTATCAAAGTATTTTAATGACAATGAAATCTCACAGTACATTTCATTAGCAATTATTGTGTTTATTTAGGAGCCTGAAGGTCTGATAATCAGTTTTACCAGGCGGTATCATGTTACCTTATTACTGGATCTGGAGGTAAGATAGGCAGTCACTCCATCAAAAATACTGGTATTTAGCTGCATCCGGTTAGACTGGTAACCGACCCCAATAGACTCTAGGCAGATGAAGTACGATGAAAAGAAGGAGAAGATCTGTGTACCTGTGTCCTGCGATCCGGAAGAGTCCGTTCCCGGTCTGTCCGATGAAGTCCGTGGACCTGGGGTCGAGCGGGCGCACGTCGCCGGGCGCGGGGTCCGAGTTGCGCCGCCGCAGCCCCGCGCCCGCCACCAGCGCCGCGCTCGGCACCACGCTCACCACCAGCCCGCCGATCTGATCTGACGCCGCGCTGGGTTGGAATGCAAACACATTCATTTCAATATTCCAATTGTAGGCAATGAGTCCAGACAAAGTTCTCGGAACTGTATCTCAGTCATGATTTGAGGCGTATTTGTGAGGTTTGACCTGACTTTTCTGGGCCTATAGCATTTTAACTGCGTTTTATTATGATGCGGTTAAGTTACCATAATTTTTGACACATAGGTAGGTCCATCGCTATCAATCAGAGCTAGCAATTTAATGCGAGTTGTTTGTTTGCAGGAGTTGCAAACAGTCAGCGGTCAGCTATTAATGCATGTCTCTATTAACCTGACATGGTATCTGAAATGGTGTGTACGTTTCTTGAGCGAGAGAAATGTCGACTAGACCTTTTTCGTCGGTGCTGAGACAGGCATTATGTACGACGACATAGCCAAACCGCAGCAGTAACCTACTTTTTCAAAGATGAAAGAGTTTGAGAAAAGTATAATTACCGTTTAATATCATGGTCGTGCAGCGACAGCGAGGCGTCGACGATGATGTCGGGCGGCGGGCCGCGCGACGAGCGGCGCGGCGAGCGGCGCGCAGAGCGCGCGGGCGGCGCCGGCGCGGGGGACTCCGACCTCGCCACGGACTCCGCGCTACCCGCTATGGGGACACGTGGATAACATATATATTTTTTTTACTATTATAGGTCTGCACGAGAGCATTCGGCAGTGAACAAAGGGATTATTTTGTTAGATTAGGTTAGGTATTGTGAGCAAACAAACTGGGTTATGGACAATCTAAATTATACATCACGGCTCCGCTTTAAAAAGGCATAATATCATTGATTATATTCAATTATATATATATCATCACAACTTGCGTTCCCATGAATTGAACACAAATCAGCTAATGCATACATTTTGTACACGGTGTAGGTGAGTAGGTGCACACTGTATGAAACAACAGATTTTGAAAAGATACAAATTAAGTATTACTTACAATAGTAATAATCAACGAATTTAAGAAGCTCAACTATGTAACCCATCACAGTTAACACAACCAACAGTCTAACTTTGAACATGTAGCTCGAGATTCTTTTTCTCTTTTCTGAAGATATCACTGTTACTGACATTTTGACGCTTAAAAGATTTTGACACAAATGCGGAACTGTTTTTAAAAAGCTCCCATTAAGCTGTTTATTTATATATAAATTATGTTTGATTTAAGGCTTTAAAATTTGATAAAAGATTGGAGTTGTTATACTAATGACTACTTAGAATTAAAGAACCTAATGATATAGTAACAATGAAAGATTAATTAAGATTGTAAACATTGGGTGGGAAATAACCCAACAATTTGAATCAATCAATTAGTTTTTGACCATCCATTAGATTTGTGGCTTCGCAAATAATATGTAATCGTGTTTTTTTGTGGTTTTTGGCAACTGAAAAAGCACCAATTCTGCCTGTAGGCGTCAATTCCGCTATCTTCGCCTGCGTCTGTCGCAATGTCGCCGAACGTTTTCCAAGACATTGTGGTTGGTGGTTTATTCTATGATTCTGATTATTACAGTTAGATCGGTATTTTTTGTCACAACGGATTGACTTGAACCTGCGTTTATGAATGAATCGCATAGCCGGGTTCATTCATAAACGTTGGTTAAAGTTTAAATATGTTTAATCACAAAAAAAGGTATGGTTTAAACTGTTACTAATCATAACTTAGCTTTAAGAAGCTTTTATGTAAATTCTTATAAGTATATTTTGTAGTTGTAGCCATGTATGTCCTGTAACATACCTGCATCAGGTCGTGGCGCGGCAGTAGGGCCGGGCGCGGCAGGCGCGGCGCGCGGGTCCCGGCGTACGGGCGGCAGCGAGTGCAGCGCGCGGCCCTCTAGCGTGGCGCTAGAGACGCTGCGCTGGTACATACCTGCATCAGGTCGTGGCGCGGCAGTAGGGCCGGGCGCGGCAGGCGCGGCGCGCGGGTCCCGGCGTACGGGCGGCAGCGAGTGCAGCGCGCGGCCCTCCAGCGTGGCGCTAGAGACGCTGCGCTGGTACACCGCCGCTGACCCACGTCTACACAAAAACCATAATAATTGAGATAGTTATCAATCTCTAATATAATCTCTAATCATCTTACAGTTCAAATTCTATTGCAACGGAACTTTATTGGCGACTTTTTTCCAGTCAGTCACAATCAGTCACAATCAGTCGTTTCACAGTTCATTTACCTCAGTAATTATACAAGCGTTCGAATAAGGTTGCTGCCACTGTCAACCAAAACAGCATCACAGTGAACTTTCTTCTCGTTAAAAGACTGCACTCCATTTCTAAATTTCTCAGATTATATTTTGAGCTGTAAGAAGCAAGTGAATAGGGCCGCAACGCATCACATCCCAACATAAATAAGCTGGGTGCGTGTGTGTATGTTTCATACAAAAAATGTGCGACAGTTTGGTAGGAGGAATTTTGCTTTGCATTGCGACCGACACAAATGTACGTCTGCCTTAAAGCTACTTTCACACGGCGACTCATTTACCTGACAGTAGTTTTAGCGGTCTCCGTGCTATCTGAAGGATTCCAATTGCCTATCTGTCTAAGGTACTCTTCACTGCTACTCGTAATTGTTTCCAAAAGCTCAGCCAGTTCCTTCTCTCGCTTTTCTCTTTTCTACAAACATAAGTAAAATTATAAACAGGTAAATAATTCCGCTTAGAGTCCACTCGCTTCCCAAAAGAAAACTGATGTGGGAACAGTTTACCAAGGGGAAACAGGCCTGCTGGCCCAGTTTAAAATGGGACGATATCCCCATTACCCCCGCATATTACAACAAAAAAAAGTTTAAGTTTTAACACTTTTAATTATGTTCCATAATTCGTGGTACTCACGACCATTTGCTCCAAGTAAAAGGTATAGTTAGCCTGCTTCATCTCACTGCTGGGCAAAGGCTTCTCCAAAAGTAAGAGTAGTTACTTTTAAATAATGATTTATCTTTCATAGATTTACTTGTCACATCTTTGAAATTTCGCCAGCTATAGACGCTTGCTTAATGAGTCCTCCGGCTTGCCCCATCAAAGTCACATTAAGCGTCCACAAAGTCCTAACAATACCCACAGGTTATTTGCTTCAAAATACCCATAATCCATGTGGGTATAACGATACTAATTGAACAAATACGTGATCAACCCTCAGAATATTCCATTTAAATTGATAACATCGCGAGGACTCATTAAAGCGGTCGGTGTATAATTTCCTGTATATAGTAAACGTACCTTAGTAATAACTTCTTTTTCAGTCATAAGATAGTTCTGGTCGAGCCGTAGCCACAGCAGCTCGTCCGCTAAGTCTTCAGGCGTGATCTTGTTGGGAAGCGTGACCGCGGCTTGAGGGTACCTGTTCGTGGTCACGTTCCAGCGCTCATCCTCTGGCGAACACTCGCTTGTTTCTTTGGGTATTAAGCTAGGGAATAGATAATAATTGTTTTAAAAACTTTCGGCGGGTTATACAACAACATTTATTTGGCTAAAAAAAAACATACTAAAAATAATGTTGACTACGAATCTAGCAGGAATTGAGACTTATGAAAACTTTTTGATTTTGTTCCAGTTCAGACATTAGAGTGTAGTAAAAATGGTAAAGCGACACTTATTTCCACATTATTTCGTTGCGAGAAGGGATGGTGCTATTCGTCCTGCACAGGTCCATCATTCTCTCGTTATTAGAAAAACAATGCTTTGTATTGCATTACCTCGTAGTCGTACTGGTTTGCTTCAACGGAACATCCGTCTTCGTAACCCTCTTCTTGGCTTTTTGGATGGCATTCGTATTTTCTAAAGCATCTATGATGATTTCCCGTTTCTTTTCGACCCTATAACCAAATTATTTTACCTTTAACGCTCATTTTCTTTTTGGGAAATATTTGTTTTTTGGTTTCTAAATTGAGCTTGTTAAACCCCAAGGATTGGTTAAAGTGTCTTTTGAAACTCAAGATTTCTTACGCAAAATACGGAAGAAATTTTGAATTTCGCAGACTACATCAGACAAACAAGACAAAGGATAGTGTTTTCTCCCAATGAGTTAAATGAATGTGTACCAGCACGCGTAGCAAGATCACCGTAGAAACGGGTTTTGTCGACGGAAGAATCGACAGATTTCTTTTGTTGATCTGTCATTTTGTCGATTCTGTCGTCGGTAATGCTACGTGTGCAGTAGACGTGTTTCGTTTCTTACCTCGGTATCGGCAATGACTGTGTCGCTCTCAGTTGCCGCGAGTTTTCCAGGTCCGTTCGTAAGATATACCTAAAATATGAGATGTCAATGAAATGATGATTCAGATAAACCAATCGATATTTACAACCCAGCGTGAATTTGTTCTTTCCGATGGCCCTGATAACACCATGAAGTAATATGCAAACGAATAATGTAATGCTGTGTCCAAAAAAACTTGTGTCATGTGCTAGTGCAGATTTTGCTCTTGGTTTCGTGGACAGTGAAGACAGTGAATCTTGTGTACTGTGCTGTGATTTCTGATCCCAGCTTATGTGATGGGTTGTTGTTATTTTAACCACAATGACAGTGTACTGTACCCTAATAACAACACAAATGAAAGGCATTCTGTGTGTTGTTATCAACACACAGAATGCCTTTCATTTTGACCGAGTGTTACGCTTTTAGGAAGTTACCAAAATTACTGACGCAGAATCTGTTTGAGCTGATCACGTGTCATTATTTAGTTCAGCGCGGCGTTCAATCCTGTCGTATGAACCGAAACGAGGCGGATAACGTCTTTCTCGCTATTTTTTTACGCTACGTAAGTATCCTGATGATGTGAAGCGACGATGCGGCCTAGAGTGGAGCACGCTTGCCTAGAAGAAACCGATTCACTCGAGCTTTGAAGAGATTCAGATTATAAAGATCGGGAAACAGAGAAGCCGGCTGTGAATTCTAAAGACTGGCGGTTCGCACAATAAATGTGGACGCATAGCGCTTTACAATAAAGCTCTTTTTATCTAGCTACGTCGATTCTGCGTCAATAAAAGTGGCCACTCATTGAAGGTACTAAGGTATCTAAGACTTAACCAAAGCTAAAAGAGCCCGGTATGGTATGTACTGTACATGTACTCACAAGGGGTCCTTCTTGGCGAGCCGTAGCGTGACATTGTTGTCGGGCGACAGCGGCGCGCGTCCGTCATGCTGTCAACACAAACACCAACCACAACGTTGTATGCGCGTGTGTACTACCACACTTTATTCACGCCATTAGTGACATTTAACTCGAGGTTAGATTGAGGACTAGTTTCACTACCAATTTAAATTTGGGTCTCATCGTCTACCTTTTACCTTTTTATCCATATAACAACCGAGTGCACTATTTTTCATGGAGTAACGCTGTCACCTCCACAACCCAGTTGAGTTCTGGGTGATACAGTATCACTTGGTAAGACTGAGAGTCAGACTTTCGGAACAAGCGTCAAATATCTACAAATAATATCTCAGACTCCCAGCAGTTTTATTTTGTCCTGATAAAATAATATTACATTAATGAAATAACAGGTAGTGAAACCAGTCCGAAGAGTTAAGTAACATTAAATTGGAAAGGGGTGCAAACCGAGATCACTCATTGAACATCTGGAGGTAATGTTTATTTTCTGGGCGAGGGTTATCGATCGTATGCTATTCATCCTGTTTCAATACTTTATAACATTGCATGTGCTGTACAAATTAGGTGCAAAAAGCCGAATTTGATGAAAGTGCAATAAAACAATTTTTGCAATTGCATTATTTACAAGAAATAAATTTCATATTTATTAAAAGTAATCGTGGCAAAACATCAATAGTGGTCAAGCCATCAATTTTCATTAAACCAATTTCAAAATTGACGATATCCCTCACCCGAGCACACTTGAAAGAAAATAAAGAAGAATATAATGTCATGCGGGAGCATCTACGCGTCCCGTACCTCGGTGTCACCCGCGGGTCCCCTGGCGCTGAGCGCGCGGCGCAGCAGATGTCCGCGCGCGGCGGCCTGGAAGCCCAGCACGCCGCGCCGCAGCCGGCGCGCCCAGCGCCGCACGCGCGCGCCGCGGTACCACGCCTGCACGCGCACTGCCGCCTCTTGACGCGCTGATAGCCATTGTCTGACGAATTTTCTAGGTTATTATCATTTACGATGATCATAGAAAGAAAGAAAAGAAAAAGAAGTGAATTATAGAGTGAAAGTTAAGAATAGAAAAAAAAAAAGTAAAAATAAAACGTGTTGCGTAGTTACATGTGACAAAGCAGGCAGATTTCAGGCAGATTTACTCTGATCTAGTTATCACAATCCAGCGTCCTAGGTCGGCACAAAACACGCATTAACGGCTGTTGTAATAAACTTCAATATTAGATGTTTCACTGGATTCAAATATTGGATCATTATAAATCAACTTTTACAACTGTAAGGCAATTTCTAGCTATTTTCATAATTTTATAGATTGCGACCATCTTATGAAAGCTATGACACGGGACACCTTTACCACCGCCAACGATTAACAAAAAGCTAGCAACTAGAAATGAATTAACGAGCAACAAACAATGAGTATGTAGTAATAATAACATGTTTTGATGTTTATAAAGGCGATATATTTAGCCTATGTAACATAATAAATCCTGAATTGCTAACAAATAGAATAAGATCATTTGTAACCAGATTGTATTAAAATATTATATAAATAAAGAATACATAAAATTAAAAAATTAATGAGTATGTAGTCCGGAACATTTTGTCGCTTGACTGTGAACGAGAACACATATGCGAAGGGCGATTACTGACTGAATGACTACCCAATCACTTGCCCAATGTACCAAGCTAGTTTCTACCCACAAACAAGCGGCGCTGAGCGAGTTTTTCTTTGATAACTCTTATCACTACGAGTATTGGAAAAAGAGAAAAGTGAGCCGAAAATAGTAAGCAGAAGGCGTAACCAAGACATACCTGCAAAAATACTGTATAACGACGGACGCCCTCCGCAGCGCGAGGAAGCGTCTCCGCTCAAGCACCGCGCGGAACCAGCGCTGGATGGTGATGATGGACGCCATGATCTGCTGGTGCAGCCGGTACTCCAGCTTCGTCTGTTCGCTCTCGCGCATGAAGATCTTTGTGGCACCTGGGTGATGGCATTATTGGTGAGTTGGGGGTAAGAGCTACGAGTGTGGCCGGTGGTGTTAGCAGTGTGGTCAAGGCCGTAGCCAGCGCTTGGTGCTAACTGATTGTTCCTTGTTTAATGTTAAACAGAACGAGGTTCTCCCGTGACAAAAATTAAGGTCTAGAGCCTGAATCTGCATATATAAAAGGGTAACCTATAAGCAAGTTGCTGGTAGTGGATAGTCGGACAAAACGAGCGATCGATTACATCGGTAGTCTCAGCCGCTAAACCTTTTGCCATCAATAGGATATACCGGAATTAGGAACCTTCCTTCTTGACATAATTATATGGCCAGCTTTTGATAGTTTTTTTTTTACCGAAAAGCTCTGCATTTCACAAAAAATTAGCGAAATAATCAAAAGCTGGATTATCTTACTCCATCTTAGCATGTTTATAAAACACATGAGTAGTTTATTGTATGTGGTTGGTATCATAAAAATCTGTATATATAAAAATGAATCCCTATTTCCCTAGGTCACGCCGTCAGGCGTGAACGGCTGGTCCGATTTCATAATTTTTTTTTTTGTTGTGTTTTTTTTGTCAGGAGAAGGTAGTGGGTAGGTAGTAGATAGGTAGATAGGTAGGAGGTAGGTAGGTAGGAAGTAGGTAGGTAGGAGGTAGTAGGTAGGTAGGAGGTAGTAGGTAGGTAGGTAGGTAGTAGGTAGGTAGGTAGGAGGTAGTAGGTAGGTAGGTAGGAGGTAGTAGGTAGGTAGGTAGGAGGTAGTAGGTAGGTAGGTGGTAGTAGGTAGGTAGGTAGGAGGTAGTAGGTAGGTAGGTAGGAGGTAGTAGGTAGGTAGGTAGGAGGTAGTAGGTAGGTAGGTAGGAGGTAGTAGGTAGGTAGGTAGGAGGTAGTAGGTAGGTAGGTAGGTAGTAGGTAGGTAGGTAGTAGGAAAAGGTGCATTGCAACGCATGTCGGGAACAGCTAGTAAGAATTAAAAAAATATTTCTTACCCAATTGGTAGTTATCTCTATCCAAGTTCAGCGTAGCAAGGAAGTGCCGCACATCAGTCTGCGAGCTGAGCAGTCCTTTGGGCAGCAGTATCCTGTACAGTTGTATGAACTCCTCGTAGGTGAGCCGCACGTTGTACCCGGCTTGCCTGATCCGGACCGTTTCCAACATGCCCGTGTACCGCAACTGACGTTGTACGGTTTCATCGTCGAACACATGCGGCACTTTCTCTCCGTTTGATTTTATACATCTGGGGGGATAAAGGTTTGAATTAAACCGACTGGGCATAGTAAAATTTGATGTTTGATTTGCCATTCGTCTATAACATCAATTGCTAGACCCCTTTTAGTAGTGAAAGTACTTGTCTCAGTCTTATTTGAATGGTGTCAAATGGACTGCAGCTTATCCTTGTAGAAACTGAATTCCCAACAGACGTGGCCCTGTTAAAATTTCTCTTAATGGACAAGAACAGCGCAAAGTTGATCTTCTTGGTCGCAATCTGTAGCCAAAACCAGCTAGCTGTAATGCTACATTCTTATATGTATTTAGCCACTTACCTAATAAAGAACGGATTCGCTTGATTCAGTGTGTCCATGAGCGCAGACAGCGAGTGCTGGAACTGCGCGGCGACGGTCTGCGGCTGTTTCCGCTTGCCGGCGGGCGCGGCCGTGCGGCCCGCTAACGTCTTTACACTCTGAAGGTTCTTTAAACCCTTTTTCGCTCGCTCTCTAGGTCTAAACGACTTGTTTTTCCTGCAGAACCAAATCAAAATTGTGTAAACAACTAGTATGTTGGAGGCCAAGTCTTTAAGAGATCCCAATATGGATTTTAAAAGCTTTTTGTTTAATTTGTTGAATTAATATCCACAGTTGCATGAGATCTCTTAAAGGGGCAACACCAACCACCTAAGTAAAGATTGCTTGGTGAGAAAGTGCGAATTATTTACATACATGCTAGTAAAGTGTTCTTTAACAAAACTTTTTTGAGCAATTGCAATCCAGAACAAGCCGATATAACACATTTTATTTTAAGTACCTGCGATTCAAAATAAGCCAAAATGTGAGAGAAATATGTTTTAATTTTGATGTTTTGCATTGATATACAGCTCGGTGTTTTGATAAAATCTGCAGAAACCTGTTAACTACGCTTACCCATACAGTAAAGCAGCAAACGACAATTACAGCATCTACATACTTTTTACTTTACTGCTTTAAATCATTATGTAATAGAAGATGTAATTGTGTGTGTGTGGCTGAAAACAGCCGCCATATTAAAATACTAAATACATATTACATAAATACGCTATATAAAACGTCACAAAAGGAAAGCGACAGAAAAATGCACGAAAACTTAAAACCCATAGCCATCACCGTGAGAAAGAGAAAAGTGAAGAGAGACCCCAACCGAAACACGCAAAATTCTTCAAACAAAATGTAAAGTTAAAAATTAAAATGAGTCCAAATAAAAACTAGTTAAGAGTTTTGAAAACAGAAAAGAGAACTAACGCCTTCGTAACGGTACAAATTGGATCGGAGTTTGACGATGATTGGTAGTATTTGCACTCATTCAAGTGTCGACTTTGTTTGAGGAAGGAGAAGTGCGAGACAGAGCATGTCACGTGTGGGCGTGGCGTCGCACGTACATAACGATCTGGCTGGCGCGCTGCATGACGTCGGTGTCGTCGAACGTTTCTCGCTCGACCCTTCGCGTGCGGGTCTCGGCTATTCTGTAATTTTTTGTCCCTTTCCCACCCGCGCGGGCTGCGCTCGGCGTCTCACTCCGCGCCCTAGTGTCGGCACCCGCGCGCGGCGGCGTCTCGCGCGCCTTACCCGCCGCTCTGTGAGGCGTTCTGTGCGTCCGGTCGATGGAGGGTGAGAAAGGAATCGAGGATTACAAAATTAATGTAAAAAAAAATAAGTCAGTTAACCAAATTAAATGTTTCTGTGAGTTGCATGCATATCTGCACGGTGTGACCGCGAAGTGAGTATGAATAAATTCCTATTAGAGAACTAACAGATGGAAACTAATTGCTCTGGGACTAATAGCGAGTCAACAAAGACATGAAGTGAGACCGCAGCTAGACGGTGCGCGGTGCGACCAGCCGAGCCGCGGTCTCGTCGGGCACAGTATAACGCAACAAAGGGTGTGTTACAGGTTGACTAAAAACATGGATGTCCATGCGTTAGGTGCACATAGAACATATAACAAGCATGCCGTAAATTCGGTGACTTACGCAATGCGGTTGATCGCAAGATTGATTGACGATACTGTCACCAGTTGGCTGAGCAACAAGACACATTTCATTACGTCACATAACGTTGCTTGCAAAGCTATATTGTAATACATATTTTATACATAACATTATAATGTAAATCATCAAGGTCGTGATTCAAACCGCAAGTGCTTTATTTACATTTGAAATGCAAGCGCATTTGGGCGAATGAATATAATTAATTGCATCAAGTTTTCAAAGTGTTTACCGTAAGAAATCTGCAATATTTCTCACTAAGCATTTGCGGTGTAAGCACAACCTACAATACAAATTTCAGTAATAGTTTAAGTCTGCCAATTTTTCATATAATAAGTAGGTAATAGACATCATGCCTTTCAAGTTAATATGGTATTGCAAAATCTGCAGTTAGTTTATGTACTCGTCAAGGAAGCTGTATTTAACGTTGTAATGCAATTTGGACACAATGACATTGCAGTATGGTGTGTTTTGGAGTGGAGCTCACCTTATAATGCTGTCGTTGGGCGCGTGGATGGAAGCGCGCGGAACTCGAGACGCGCCGTCTACTCGGTGCACGCGGTGCCTTCTGCCAGCCTCGAGGAACGCGAAGTAGCCTCTGTACACAAACAACAAACATTTGAGAATACTTTTCACACTTTATTGATCATAGATAAGATAGCTAAGTTAGCTATCAGAATCTTGTAGAGTCAGCAAACTGGTCATGTCTCGAAGGAAGGACAGCCAACAAACTGGATGGATGGATAGCCGGGTGATGTGACGTAACTTGGAAGGCCTGAGGCCTATGCCCGGCGGTGGCTTGCGATACGCTGACATAAGGAGTGACCGCACTTTTCGGCACGGAATAGTTCGGCACCGTGTTGAGTTGCGGCGAGAGACCAAAACGAGGCAAATTACGGCTTTCTCGCTTTTATTGCATGAACATAATGTTTTTGTTCAAATTTTTCTGATCGGCCCATGCCGATTCCGCGTCAGTTGTCTTTCAAGACGGCCCAAGTTTCAAACGCAATTGTTATATTAAACATAGTCATAATTACCTAAAGAAAGCTCGCACTATGGCCCAGCGGAACACAGCTACCGGGTCCACGCCGACCAACTCCCTCACGAATGCTAGCGAAGAATTCTTCAACACGCTCACGATGTCTTGCCGCATTAGGTCGAGGTTCTTCTCGCGCATTGCTGTTACCTGATAAACAATAAAGAATTGGCTTATTATTACACATCTAGTAAGCTAATCATCGCAATATCTACATACATACGCCTGTAATCCCCGAAGGGTTAGGCAGAGGTATAGTACAACCTCATTTCGCCCAAGTTATGTCAAAGTACCAAGTAATAGGGAGCGACCCTATTGCCATCTATCGGGCACAGCTCCAGACTCCATGGCTACTACTGAGAAATTCCCGATGGAAAACCCAATAGCGCTTTGCCCGACCCGGGAATCGAACCTAGGACCTCTTATTCAGCAGTCGCGCTTGCGACCCCTAGACCAACGAGGCAGTCGCAATAATTTAGAAATGATAAAAATCTGAAAAATCATAGAGAATAGAATAGACCCACTAAATGTGTTTCACGATATTTTTCAAAGTTTGGCAACCCATAATAGGTTGAAGAAAAATACTGCACCTGACTGAACAAACTATGATATAATGTATAGTGATGGTGGTCTACATTGAAGTCGTAATTATACATTTTTTATTCAATACGTGGTAACTGCTGGTAATATTGAACAAAATAGATTTACCTGATACTTCACTCTGCCCGCATAATGTCTGACAACGAAGGCAGGTTCCCGTCTCTGTGGCTTCTCATAGAATGGGTTGTTTTCATGCACTGAGTTGAACTTTTGTAATAGCGTCTCATTCGTCGCCCATGGGAAACTGCAATGTAAATGATCAAGATTTGAAGATGCTAACTTGTTCATTCATTCAAAAGACGCACATTTTTATAGTAAGAAATAGGCTTTCTTTCAGTACACACGGCGACACAACAAATTATACATTTACAGTATAACATGGCCCCGCTTTCTATAGATTTCCCGTACAATGAGAGATCAGCATAAACTGGTTTTGTATAGCTTGATTGGTCGCCGTGCGTACAAATAACTATTTCCACTACAATATAGGGTATGTTACAAAAGAAAGATCAGGGAAATTAACAGTAAAGAATAACACCTTTTTTTTGGGCGCTCGTTTAAACAGACGGCTTTTTAGAACGTCGTTTGTCCCAACCATAGCAGTGTGTCCTTCTGTGCACGATCTGTCTTATTAATGACCGGGTGCTGTACTCAAATATTATTATAGATACTCACTTGCACTGATCATCGAGCAAGCACAGCAGTCCATTGACCTTCCCCTCAATGAGCTGCAGGCAGCCCGTATTATCGGAGAAGCCGATATCCGTCCAGGGTATGCCCTCCCGCTTGTACTCCTCCTGCTCGTACTTGAACACGTGCTGGTTGAAGTAGTGCTGCAGGTGCTCGTTCGCGTAGTTGATGCACAGCTGCTCGAAGCTGTTGCTCAGACCGAAGTCTTCGAAACCGAATATGTCCAGAACGCCTGAGGACAGAGATGGTTTATTAGGTTTACAAAAATGTAAAGGTGAAATTAGACTACGGTTATCGACGTCGACCACTCGATATTTATTTATTTATTTATTTAAAATAGGTATGCCAACAGTACATACATTTTACATTTAACAATAATATAGGAACTTATATTGACCACATCACATACATAAATTGATAGTCGACCTATTAAAGTAATCAGGCTGCCGTGAGTGCCGTGCTAGCCATACTTACTAGGCGTACAAATCAATCTCAAAGATCTATCACAATTTAGTTGAGTGTAAAAGCTTACTACAACCGTCTACAAGTGTATAAGTTGCCTGTTCAGGAAATGTTAAGTTGCATATTGAGCACATTAAAACTGACTTTATTTAGCATATTGAGATGCTTATCTTTTTTCAATTTTCCACAAATATATATACAACAAAAGACAGCCGCGTATCCAATGCGCTTACTTACGGCATTACGTTTCACGATGCATAACGATTTGAATAGACAAACTCACCTATACTATGTCCCTGATGTTCTCTAAGCGTATCCTTTTTAGAGAGCAATGCGTGGTTGACCTGCATCACGATCCAGTCGAACAGAGCACCGTACAAGCACTTCGCCATAGCGTCGCGCGTCGCTATCGCTTCTGGCAATCTGCAAGACAACACGAGTAATATAAATATCTGTCAGATCCGGCCATTGATACGGCCATTAAATGAATCGCAAGTACGCCAGTGGTGACATCACGCGACCTACTTACAAGTCTACCCACACCACAGCGTGCTTCTACAGAGCCGTGATGTTCACAGCTCGAGGCGAGCCCACAAGATGTACGAGCCTAACGGAATAAATTCTGACTATCCGACATATCTAATAATTAACTAAAGCACACAGGAAGCTCGTGGCTAAATAATAACAGACAAGGACCAAGAACGGCCCGTGACTATCCCTTACATACCGAATTCCCTCCGTACCTCGCAAAGCATTTTAAGCCTTTGGTCCCGGCTGTCATTTGTAGATCTTTGAGTCGATACGGGTAGTCACGAAATCTGAAAAACCAGTCTTAGCAAAGGGTATCGTATTACCCAGTAGTAACTAGGATGTGGAGGTCAGATAGGCTAGGCTAATAATGAAGTAACTAAAGCACACATCTTTTAATTTATTCACATTATTTTATTCTGGCTAACAGCTCTGACTTGTGGTAAAGAATAGCATAATAAAGTAATCTAGACTTGTAATGGTCTTTTCTGTTTGAAGGCATTTCTCCTGCTATGAGACGAATGGTCAGTGTCTCACGTCTTTAGAAATAATAATAATGTCGGCTTATATACTAGCTAGAACTTTCGATCTCATAATCAGCTATAGCCTTGCCTCTTAAAATTTGAGCGTACTTGTTGGTATGTGTTTAGAAATTAGGCCTAAGTTACCAAACAACTACGGGATCATATCAAGAGATGTTGACGCATCGTAATCCCTTAGAGACTCTTCAGGAATGTGTTTTCGAAATAAGACGATTATCTCTTCATAGATAAGAGAGAGACTACAAAAGAATGTAAACAAAGCCACATTTTCTAGTACAATGAGCATAATAGTTATTAAATCCAACTTGACATCAATTTACATGATTACCTTGTTTACATAATCACAAAATCAGTGATTACAATAACAGATACAGCCTATCCTCTTGTTGAATAAATTCCACACAGTTGATACTAATTGCTGGCAAGATTCCACTGCCTTACATTGTATGCCTTGGCCCCTTTTTCAAAGAAATTGTTTGTTTTTGTTGAATATTATTTACTTTAAATAAAGATTCAACCACTAGTGAGTGACTTTCGCGTCACGAGTTGCGGTCGGCTTCGTAGTGTCTAAAAACAGACCCATTTACCATCGATCGCGATTCATGACCCAAGTCAATGAGCGATTTAGATTTGCAGCCTTTACAAGGTCAAACTCGATCGCGTTCGTTTACCTCTTTATTAAATCCCGATCGCCATTATTTTTTTTGATCACGGATTCCTTCTGATCGCGATATACCTGGTTACCATCCAGCACGCGTAGCATGATTACCGTAGAAATGGATTTTGTCGACGGAAGAATCGCCAAATGACAAATTTCTTGTGTTGATCTGTCCTTTATAGAAGTAGAATTTGTTTTTTAAGCAATTTTAACTATTACTTTACCTGTAATTAATAACGAGAGTTTCCCCCGAAGCCCTAGCCCGTTTAGACGTGAGGGCGGCCAACAAGGTCTCCTGCTTAACCCGCAATAGCGAGGATATAAGCGAAACGACCTCAGGATTCCGCACGCCGACCGCTTCGTCGTGGTGATACGACTTCCGTTGTGGTTGGAACTCCACGTTACCTGTAAATGATACCATTTTCATTACCATACTGACATTGGTCCGTAAATTGAGGTTGGTCAACATATAAATAAATAGTAAAGGAGTATGTCAAGCACACACAAAGGTCCACTGTATGGACTAAGTGCGGAAATCAAACCCTTAACATAGAGTATGTAAAGATCGTCGAAGTAGGTGGTGTTTTATTGTTTATGTCTATCCTTATAGGAAAACGAGTGATTTTAGGTATGTGTGTAAACATATACATTCGTCCTGACTGTCCGTCCGTATGTTACACCACACAGTCAAAATTTGGGGAGCAAGTGTGTATAAATTTATTAAATTATGCCCGCGGCGTCGCTCGCGATAAGCTCGGAAATTATCCCATGGAACCGTAATTCCGGAATAAGAAATATCCTACCTAACCAGGAGATGATCAACCTTTTCGATAAATGTTAATCCGTTCAGCCGTGAAAGAGTATCAGACAGACATAGTTACGTATTTATAGTGATTGGATTCTACAGATGGATAAAGCATGAATGAAATTGGCGTGTTGGTTTTTTAGGACTCTTTGATGTTTCTTTGATTTTTTTTAAGATCAATGGTGGTGCACAAATTCTTAGAGGAAATGCCAACACAAACAGATTCAAGATCAATTTACGTGTGACTCACTCACTCTGCAAATACATTTAAAATGGATTCCATATTCTGCCCTTAAATATTGTCTAGAAAGATAAAGATAGAAGGCAGGGTTTTTGTAAACTGTTGTGAGGTTACATGTCAAAATGTTGTCTCTTTTTACATGACTGCTCAAAAAAAACGTGTTATTTGCAGTAAAGCTGCTGGGGATAGGCCTCTCTCAAAACAATTTCCAATAGTATACGTTTGCTAAATTTGGACATTCGTTTATAATAACGTATCTACGTCATTTATTATTAAAAGCATTATCAACCGAATCATTATCCTCGGTTTAATGTAGATAAGCCTCAATATATTTGAATAAATTGTTATTTATAGTAGTTTACTCTCTCGATTTGAGTATTGCATATGAACAAGAACCAAATAAGTATCAGAGAGACTCGTTTTCCTTTCATTATCAGATAGGTGTTAATGCGATAATCAGTTTCTAAGCTACCGTCATAATAATAACTTATATAATGGCATTCCATACTATAAGATACCATTCTATTTGAACCTCCATGTAAATAAAGCATGTCACTGCATTATGAACTAAAGGGTAAAATGATTAATACAAAATTAGTGTTAATAACTAATGCAAGAATGCAGGGCCACCATGTTTGTTGAGTGTAGGAGGAAAAGGAATCAATTTCCTATTATTAGCACCAATCAGTCAATGAATTATGTACACATATTTAAATGTTCATGTGTACAAGGCGTTAATTTGTTTGCTATGTGGAGGCATAATATGATTCAACAATATTATGACCGATAGTAAAAGATATCAAGATTATTACTTCTCTATCAGCTGATAACATTTCCTAATAGAAATTTGACGAATTTATAATGTCTACTCAGATGGACATTTATTTACGAAAAACTTACCTAAAAGTAGCACGGCCGATAACACAGCGAACAACCGCTTCTGCTTGTCCATAGTGAAGCCCACCATCTCCATAGACTGTTTTAACCGCGAGAACTCATACTGTTCATCAATACCCGGCACCTCACTACATCCAGTCCTTGATAAATAGTTATATTTGTCCACACTGAGTAAATGCAACTGTTCCTTCTCCTGCTCCGAAGCACCCGCCAATAAATAATAAAACACATGATAATTCCTCTCGTTTCGACCCTGACTGCAAATTCTTGATTTTTCCAGCAAATATTTTTGTACAACGGCTCCATGCACCATGCCATTTTCTTTGTAATTTACTTGAATAAACTTGCCAAACCGACTCGAATTATTATTGTGGGCAGTTTTCGCGTTGCCGAAGGCTTCTAACACTGGACCTGCACTTAATATCGTTTGCTCCACTCCACTCCCATGAGATCCCTTTTGGCTGAGCGCCGTTAAATGATGCAGAAGAAAATTCGTACTCTCAGTCTTTCCTGAACCAC
The DNA here is from genome assembly GCA_963082995.1 of Noctua comes. NCBI lineage: Eukaryota > Metazoa > Arthropoda > Insecta > Lepidoptera > Noctuidae > Noctua > Noctua comes. Next base: position 7,291,450 of record OY720280.1, on the reverse strand, counting down.
TCTCTCCACTGATCACTATGCATTGGTTAGTTCTCTCTCGGAGCATACAATGATATGCGGCGTCGGCTACTGCGAATATGTGAGGCGGAAGACTGGATCCTATCCGTTTGTTCTGATATAACTTCACATATTTCGGATTATAAATCGGGTAGAACTTGAACGGGTTGAGTGCTATGAGTATAGAGCCGACGTATGTGTAGATGTAGCCGGCCGAGAACCTCGCTTTCAAGTTATCTAGTAGCGTCTGTTCGTTGAGCTCCGGCAACTGGCACAAGTCGGGATACTCGCGATCTTTCGGCTGGTACAGGAAGCGCTGGAAGTAATCCTTTATCAGCTGAGGATCCACCGAGAAGTTCTCTATCCATGGCTCGTCGGGGATCTTCTCGCGGAGGTAAAATCTGCAAACAGAAACCAAACCCTTGAACTGAGATATCGACAGTAAAAAGCGGGAAAATGTCTAAAAATAAAATTTTACTTTTGAGTCATAATGCCGAAATCTAAATATTTGTGAGTTGTGATACAGTTTTAGAGGCCATGTTTGATATCGCGGCAAAGTTTCAATTTGATTGGCAGGATGGAGACGGCGTTATCACGGCGCTGTCGCAGGAAGAGTGAGTCATGCGCCACACTGGTATATTATCCCCAATCACTGCTACAGCCCTTCATTAAACAACTAAGTAGTAGTTTAAACAACACTTATTTCATTCCAGCACTTAAATATGTATAATAGACACATTCATAGCGGGGTTTCGATAACGTTTAGCTTTCGTCTGTATTTACGCGTGTTTAAATGCATAATAATAGAAATTCTGTAGAACGTTAGTAATTTAAAGTTGTCCGTTTCCCGACCACAAATAGGGACATAGAAGTTTTAATTACGGTAATCACGTCTCGCGTAAAATAAATTAAAATGAATCATCACAATGGAACATAGTATACAAATAGTATTGCGGTGACAGGACGCTAACGGACACAACTATATGTAAAGGTACAACAAATACAAGACACGCAGGTGTTTAAGACAAGGTTAGACGTATCTCTCGTAACAGATAATTGCAGGAATAAGATAATTATATAGAAAAACCTGATTTGACATTGTTGAACTTGCCACAGACTACTGTTTGCGTCGAGGAAAAATTATATTCAAATAGGGTAGGTATACAACATTTACAGTCGGTTTTTTAATTAAATTAATCATGAGTTGAACGTTACAGTGTTAATTATAGCAGGAAAAATTTACATGTAACTAGCGTAAATGGTAAAACACAGCAAGACATTTTGTTATTCATTAAAACATTGAACTGGCGACAACTGTGAACCGTCCCTTACTATACTGATATGATTAAGGCGATGCAAAAAAAAATGAGTCATATCTAATTAGTAGTTAATGACACATGTTAGGTTTCTGAGTACTGACCTGTTGTACTGTCCCGAGCCGGTGTTATTGGGCCACAGCAGCATGACTGCGACGGGCGACTCATTGGGCCCGAGACGCCGCTCCTTGCACTCGCCGCTAAGCATGTCCCCCACCACCTAATAAGGACATATTTTTTTTAGTCTCCTTCCCTTATGAGAGTGCAGGTAATCCTATATCGCTAAAGGCGATACGAAACTCACGATAAGCCAGTATGCGTGCGCTTTCGGGTGAAAAAACCTAAAGAAATTTTAAAACAGTCTTTTACAGACGAAGGCTTTTCCAAGGACACCACCTCTCTTTCTTTAGACACATTTTAGAACAGAACAGAATTCACATAAAATATTCATAATAAATTATTTGGCGAATTTTGTCCACGTATACACACTGATCACAAATTAAATAGGATTTAGACTAGAGGTTCAACAGTTTAGATAAAAACAAATAGTTAAAATAGCACAAATGTTATCACTTTTTAAAAACAAATTGTACTAAAACATTTTATCATATCTGTAACTTCCTCAAAATACGATAATCTCATCTATGAGCTGGTAGACACATGTAGAATGTCTCACTGATGACCAAGCTAAAGGAAGCAATCATCTTGGACATAAGCTGACTCATTCAGTCACAATGAGCAAAAAATTGCAATGTTTATATTGTTAATCAATTTTTTACATCAATGTGGTGAGCTGTTTTAACTTTTAACTGATACTGGGTAAATGTGCTTCAGACATTTTGTATGTTGTATGAATGGATAGACATTTCTTAACTCAAATGAGATTTGACAATATAAAATTAACATTGATTGGTTTATCCTGAAATTAGAGTTTATGAAAAGAGATAAAATACAATATATGCCTTTTTAGAGAGCCAGAGATATACTGGTAATAATGAACTGTTAATTTATGGAAAGCACAATTAGTATAATTAATTTGAACATATATACTCTGTGCCACACTTAGTGTCACATTGAGCTTCTTTTTTACTGCATTATTATTACTTTCTCTAATCCAGCTGTGGTGTAAATCAAAATGGTTTCAGACCAAAGGCTAAACATTTTTTCAAAATGAATGCATCAGTAAAATATTTCCATATGTGAAAGAATATGGTCATAGCATACTCAGCCTATTACATATCCATTCTGTGTGAGGGAGAGGGCTGTATATCTGCCACCAAGCAGGAACAGTGCTGGTTCGTGTACGAGTTTGCATGAATGTCACATATCTTGGAATTTTTCCGTTAAAGAACATGCCTGGTTCCTCATACTTTCTTTCACCGTTTTGAGAGCAGTGGTGATGAAATAAATAAAGTAAGGTGCCTGGGTTTAAAACCACACTAAATCAGGGTCGTTACCACTGGATCACCACTGCTTTCAAAATATAATGAGTGTAAATACACCCTTCATGAAGCCGAAAGGCACTTGTTTTCCACGTCATTGTGCATTTTTTATTTGTTCTGGACCATACCTGGGAACTTTCTAGTTACAGAGATATTGGAGGTCGAATTGCTACCTTTTCACAAGTTTTAAATGTTAGAATTTTACTTTAAATACCTTTACGACCATTGTACTGTTCAATGCATCCATCAGCACAACGTTTTTGAGTGGGTTACATTGAGTCTTACCGAAAACCGTGATTTTTTAACTCCAAAAAAAAAGTTGTTTCCTAGCATTTTTTTTGTGTAGAGTTACTTAGTTTGATGTACAGAATGCTTGGTTGACAGCTTTGAGAAGGGTCCGTTTACACGTTGTATGGGCATAATAAAGAAATAATAAGCCTACCTCAGCCAGTTCATAGGGCCCACCGGATCCATTGGTCAAGCCGAGTTTGTCAGTGATGCAGCAAACAATTTCTTCAGAGCTGGTCTGCTTCGAGGCTTCTACTGACAAGGCTTCGTAGTGAGGCGACAATGCCCCCACATACACCTGTATTTAATTAAAATTTAGGAATAGTATGCAGTTACTGAAGAATAAGTTCTGGCAATAAGACCGACATTGTAAATCAAAACAATGAAGTGGTTGTACTCTATAGATCGGACAAATATTTCAGACTATCTATTTTGTTTCCTAGAGTCCTTGCAATATGAGAAAGGATACAAGTTTTTAAAATATCATGGTCACTAACATTATCACTAACACTAGAAACGGGATATTTATCATGTTTACTGATTGTTTTGAGTTCCCGATATTTCGGCGCTTTTGCAAGCACCATGATCACGGATAAACCGGTACCGGTTTACCCGTAATGCAACAGCATGGTAAATATCCCGTTTCTAGTGTTAATGATGAGAAAGGATGTCTAGATTTACCCTAGAATTTTAAAATCATCGTCTTTAACTCTTACTGTAGCTGTAGTTCAACATAACCGTAACTGTAAGTAATAAACAGTGAAATAATAGTACTTATTACAGTGACTTAAAATTAAGTCGAATTCTTAGGAACACTAACTTCAGTACTAAATGTGGCCCTGGACAACCGAGCTTGGCAGCAAGCCACACTTCCCATTTGCTTGGGTGGTCTCGGCGTCCGCAAAATTTCAAGTATAAGTTTACCAGCCTTCCTCTCCTCGGTCTACAGTACCGAAAAATTAACCAGGGATATTCTGTCTTCGTCACTGGTTGATTTTGAGGAGCTGTTTGACTGTTGTGTTGAACGCTTGGAAAATGGCTTGTCCCAATACGGATTTGCCCGACAACCTGACCTCCCAGAGACAGAGCGACGTGCCGCTCTGCATATTGTACGGAATACCCTTTCAAACACGTTAATCAATACTGTGCAGCGTGCCCGTCTGCTGGCCGTGGGGTAATGGGAGGAGGGCTTGTGGCTTCAGGCACTTCCGTCATCCACCATTGGCACTATGATGGATGACGCATCGTTCCGGGCGCTCCGGATCGCTACGAGTCTACTTTTAGGCGCACCTTGTGTTGCTCCGCATCACTCGTGTCATCACTTGTCACTGCGGTGAAGCTCACGACAGCCTTGGACACCATGGCTGCTCCTGCTTCAGGAGCGCAGGTCGCATTGACAGCATTAACGACATTATTCGTCGAGCCCTTGCCAGCGCCGGCGTGCCAGCTGTTTTAGAACCAAAGGGCTTGGTACGAGACGATGGGAAGAAACCAAATGGCATGACGTTAGTGCCTTGGAAGGTGGGTAGGCCTTTGGTGTGGTACACAACCTGTTTCGACACCTTTGCGCCATCTTACGATGCAAGCACGGCCGGCTGTGCGGGCGCTGCTGCTGAGATCCTCAAGCGGCGCAAATACTGTAACCTTATTGGTAACTGCAGTTTTGAGCTGTTTGGGGTCGAAACGCTCGGGTCATGGGGCCCGACTTCGCGTCTCCATTTTAAGCATCTTCCTTTTCGCCGACTGGGCGACTCTTCGCGTGACCAGAAGGCTAGCTCTTTCTTTGGCCAAAGAGTTAGCATTGCCATTCAGTGTGGCAATGCTGCCAGTCTTCTGGGCACATTTCCAGATGACAGCGATGCAGAGTACTTTGACGCCTAGGTGTCCTATTGTCGTTGTTGTTTATAGGTACTTACTTTTAGTATTTTTAATCATTATTTTAGTTCTATTTGTAGTCTGTATAGTTTATTGAATTACTTCTAAAAAGGACTTTGCTTTTTAAATGCACATAAAAAAAAAAAAAACATTTCAAGTTAATTTCATTAATTTGGCTGGTAAAGTCAATGTAGTGTGTGACAAAAGGTAAATTGGTTAACAACTTCCTCATAAGTGACCAATAAACTTTGTAAACTTGTTATGGGGTTATTCAAGGAAATATAGTGTATTTTCATGTGATCCAATGATTTTTTCTGTCATTTTAGAAGTTTTATAAATGTGTAAAAATGCATTTGTTTACTTTCTAGGGTTGCAGTATAAACAAGCTTGGCATTGAACTTTGCTCAAAATTAAACATGATTTGAGAGTCATTGCCTTATTTGTAATGTTCCTGTTTTCCTTTCTTGTACAAGGAAGTTAGTAGCTAATTAACATTTACTGGGTGGAGACCCTGCTGAAAAACCTGACATTGAGTCAGTTGTATAAATGAGGTACTTTCAACTATGGCACAAATTAAAAACATGGTTATGTTACTTGCATAGAACAAAGACTTCCAGGAACTACACTGCCATATGTTTATGGCAGTTCAATTAATTAATGATAAGCTAATTAAATAGTAATGTACAACTCATGGGTTATTGTGGCCCTGCATTTTACCAATTTGGATGTTTTATATCATGTATTCACAAAACTTTGATAAAGAACTGAATATACCTTGTAACTAATTTCAATTTGTTTCTACTTTTACTCAAAAATTCTTAAGAACATAAACATTACTGACCTGCACAATATACCTGTGATTTTCAGAATGAGCCATTTTGCAACATTGTCCTACTCTTTGTGGCTCAATACAACGTATTTACAGCTGATCTTCATTTTAGCACAATCTTTTTCTCTTGTTTCAAACTTTTGTGAGTGTTTACATACATTTCAGGTAAACACTGATCTATGTTATCTCTGTATCTCCCACAGCAATCTTATTTGTGTATTTTCATTCAATGTTGTTAAGTATGTCTTCCAATAAAGCGTAAGTTCAGTCGATGTTTTTGAAAATGTGAATATTCAGCGAACTGCACCTGACCCCCACTGAGTTGAACAGGTAGTCAACCGTGACAAGTTCATAAAATATCATGTCCTTATTACGATCGCTGCTCGGAACCCCGTTTGGTATATTCCTTGTTGATTGATTTAGCGTTTCACTGTGTAAACATGAACCCAGCAATAAAACACAAAGAAGAGAAATCTCAGATTTGGGTCACATGCTGATTGAATAGAACAGTTGCCCAGCTTACAGCGAGGTCTTTGGTTGACTTTCTTCCCACTTAACTCAACTAGTCGAAGTTAAAATATTCACTTAGTTTATGATTTGAAAATCGGTACAGCTTACAAACTTATTGCAGTTAAAAAAACAACACATTAGATACAAAACTGTAGCGAAATCGGTGTCTCCGACAACCTGTTATTTGTCAAACACAACTCTTCCCAACGCACCACGTAATCGCACCAGTTATATTCTAATATTGGCAAAAAATATAAAAAAGTTTTCTATTTCTTGTACACTTTTGGATAGGTTCGCTTGTTATTTCAATAAACAGTTTGATCAGAGAAATCTAATCTATAGAACCACCATTTTTATTTGTGTCCGACTTGAATCGTGTATCAATGTAAAAATAGATAATTTAAAATATATTCAAATCTTAATAAATTCTACCACAATGGTGGACTTCTGAATTTAGCCGTATAAAATCATAGACAATCACTGTCAAGAATAGACAAACGACAGTTTTTTTTTAATTTTATGAGATCTAATAAATGGCTCATGAGTAACTACCAAACAAGTTCTATAATAGGGATCGCTCACCGACATAAACGAGAAAAGTATTTTTTTCATTATTTTATTTACCGTGGGGTCTGAGTGCTCACAGCCTTTATAAGGAAATCAAAAAACTAGTCGACGTCTCCCGTGACCCAAGGGCTGGCTAAGTGTTGCCATATAGCGTGGCAATGCCGCTGTCAATCGCCACCAGTCTTTTGGCTAGGGCACATTACCAGCTGACAGCGTGCAGAAGGAGTTTTATGATGCCCTTTTATAGATTATTGTGAGTTTAATTTATTGAATCACTAAAACAGTGACAGCTTCTCGGTTTACCACTAAATTAGTACTGTCACTTACGGGATATCTTCCGTGATTGCGCATTTAGAGTGATTGTGTTCCAGTAGTCAAAACTCAGTCATGTTGCTATGTTTTGCTTTGCAAAAAGTTTCAAATATTTACGAGCGATACTTAATTCTTTTAAATCTCTTTGATCGCCATAGTATGTACAAGAATCTTTAGACGCATTGTCAAAACTAGAACTAACGCATCCGTCTTAATTTTCAATATAATTATTCATCATTTGGCGCCTTTTTGGCGCTCGGTGAACGATAACTGGGTGGGAACTTTTGGTAAACGTTACTAAACTTCGAAGATCAAAAAACTCCATAAGATCTTTGTAGCACTGTAGATCCGTATTATAGCCGGACTGAAACATATTATATTCTTTTACAAAATATTTTTATTCAGTTACTTCCTAAATGCGTTATAAACCATCCCAATTAATTTCATTTTGGTTGGCAACACTGAACCAAAAGCGCGCAATATTCAAAGCGCGATTATTCAAATCGTCTGAGGAAAATTCGGTCAAAGATTGAGAAAAGATTGAGTTGATAAAATCATGTAACTAATAAGTACTGGTCAATATAGTAGAAGTTCTAATGTAAGTCAAGCAGTCTACGGTCGGTGGACCGCAGACTGATCTGAGAGATTTTCAGTTCGTTGTAATTTACACCATCTGTGGCGTACGCGCCTACCAGCGCAGGTTCAAAAACACTGCACAGGTCTATAATGCCAATACAGGCTCCGCTCTGCATGTTCAGTATTGCTCAATCATGCACAACCAGCCCACTTATCAGATCAAAAGAATTCGAAGTGAGAAAGAGGAGAAGAAGAAGCGGTGGACATAAATATTAGAGTATCAAAACTTGATAGTGGCGGCCCCTCTCCTTCAGCGTTTGAGACAGATGTAAGTTAAATAAATGATTAAAATAGTAATGATAAATGAGATAAAAAAACTCATACTGAGTGGGATTTCGTGTGACCGGGACTGAAACCACATAAACGAACAGTTCGTCGTTTGACATTTGCTCATCCGAGTTAATTAACGGTATAACTGTTAGGTACCCAGCCCCCTTTTGTCTACGGGGAAGACTACTTTCCGGATGCGACGGACGACACTGCAAGTCTAACTGAATCCAGAAATTCTAATAAGTATGCAACTTGGAACTGACATGGACTTATGTTTTGAAGATTTAGCTGCACCTAAAGTCAATAAATTGAGTAATGTTTTTATCTCGGGCACGTTTGACACAACTTTGTTGAGGCGATAATCGTATCCCTGTGCATGTGGATAACTATTACTTTAATAACAAGGGGCAAAAATGTAATTTAATATATTATGTGTACCTAGTTAATAAAGAGGTCAGTACACTTAAGTACTAGGTAGACACTGGGATCGGTGCTTTAAGGCCCAGCGCACACCGCTGGAGGCGCGGCGGAGCGCATTTAGCACAGAGCAGCACGGCGGCGACTGTCGCGCGCATGTTCTTGTAGTAGCTTGAGGGCGCTCCGAGCACCGCATGCGAATTTATTCTTATATTGACCGTATGTCAAGGTATTTAAGGTTTATATTAAATTGTTGTCTTCAATTGCGCTCCGCCGCGCCTCCAGCGGTGTGCGCTGGGCCTAAGGCCTGCTCTTAAGCCCGCTCTGTAGCCTATGGGTATACATACGTCAATGAAAAGATACAGTCCTAGTTTCTGATTTTCAATGTGGTCATAAACATCCGTTTGGTACTCAGAACAACAACTAAAGCAATAACAAAAATAATTAAACAATAACTTTAGTTATTGTTCTGAGGTTTGGTACAAGTATTCTACTCTTTGTCAGAAACTGTCAGAAATGTACAATATTCCCAAGCCCAGAGTTCGTTTTTGTACGATTTAATGTAGCTTAGTAGCTGTACTACCTTAGCCAACGCACTCGGCATGCAGCCTTGTCAGCATGATAAGAAATGAAACACTGAACTTGAACTTTAAAATTTCAATTATAATTTAGCTTTACTCCTACTTAATGCCTGACTGACTGCGTTGATGTTTGTTGTTGAGGTAGCCAAACTACCAATAAAATAACATTGAGTGATCTAGGAATTACCTACGAACGTGAGGATCTGGGTTCGATCTCCTCGCCTAGTGTTATTGAGTTTTTCATTAGGTATGATTTTTCTGGAGTTCGGGCCGGAGTTTGGATTTGTGCCCGATAAATGGCAATGGAGTTACCAATGCATAGGAATAAAATAGCTGTCGTAAAATGCGTAGCAGCTCTGTTTCTATCTAGTCCATTCACGAATAAAAACAGGCGTGATATTAGGCGAATGAAATACGATTGCGATTGCATGTTGAGATGGATGTGTGGAGTGACTTATGACTTATGAATGAAAAAAGTAAGGAATTCCTTGCTTTAAATTAGAGGAAATTTGAAAGTTCTGTTACAGAAAAATTGAGAGGAAGTCGTTTGTCTTGGTATGGACATATGTAATGAGGACGGATGAAACGCATGTGACTATAAGAGTAATGGACATGAGTGTTGATGACTGGAGAGGGAGAGGAAGGCCAAAGAAAAGATGGATGGATTGTAAGAGGAATGATTTGAAAGAGAAAGGAGTAAATGATGCCGTGACGTCTGACAGGGGAGAATGGAAGAAGAAAACGTGCTGCGCCGACCCCAAATAGAATGGAACAAGCCCAGGAAGTTGATGAATGGTATGATCCAAAATTATGTTTTATCTTTTTTTTTTTACATGGATTATGGCTACGCTGTGTTCAAAGTCAGCATCGACCTCTTTTGGCGAAGATTGGGATTTTGAACTTAAAGACATAAACAAAAACTTCAATAAATACCATGCATTTTTATTCATTTTCGCTACTAATAGTGATATAAGTACATAGGTATTAACTTTACTTATTATCTATATTTACAAAATTAAATTAAACCTAGTCAGAAGAAGAATTACTTACTAAGTACAATAAATGCTATTTATTTAATATTTACAAATCTTTATTTCACAGTCAGTATTTGGTAACCATTCATACGCAGAATACTTATTTATATTAATTAAAAATAGTTAAACTCCCGTTTCTGAAACTCTGTTTCTCTTTTTCTTCTCAGTAGTGTTTCGATTAGTTGTATTATTTCAGTTTACAAATAATGAAAGCTAAATTAAAATTTGACAGCAGTTACTTGATCGGGGAGTCGATCATTAAGCGCAGGCCACACCGCCAGCTAGCGAGCGAGCGAACGAACGGTGTGGCCTACGCTTTTGCCATACTTAATCACCCTTTCAGACAGAAACGGTCGATTTAAAAAAAAAACTATTTGAGATTACTAATATCGAATTCAGTCTTCAGTGCTTTGAAGAAATTTGCAGAGAATTATGTCAAGTTTCCGTAATTTTAACCTACGTCTATTTTATATTTACAAGATATTTAAATTCACCCGAAACTTCAAATCGCGGAATCACCTATTTTAAAACAGCGTCTCTCATTACATACTCAAAACTGTATATGTATGTAACGTATCATCACACTAGTAGTATTCCTCTCGTAGATCTCCGATGAGCATGCGGCGCTGAGGCGGCTCGCCTGGCTGCGACGGCGGCAGCAGCGGCGCGCCGTGCGTGCACGCGCCCGTGTTTGGCGAGGTGGTCCGAGCGCGCGAACCGCTTGCCGCACTCCCCACACCGATACGGCTTGTCCCCAGAGTGACTCCTTCTATGCCGAGCCAGCTCGTCCGACCGCGCGAACCTCCACGCACACCCGCCCCACGTACACCGGTACGGCTTCTCACCGCTGTGACGACGCAGGTGAGCTCGTACGTGTGACGCTTTCGCGTACAGTTTGCCGCAGTCCTCCACTGGACAACGGAACGCACCCAACTCCGGACAAAACTTTGGCTCACCAAACGATCGAACTTTTACATCGGTCTTCTCGTATACCCGCGTTTTACTCTGCCAAGTTTTATCCACCGCGACATAGTCGTGTGTCTCCAGAGCACACAAGGACTCGCTGCTGAAAGATGAGTCAGTACCCGAGTGTGGCGACTGTGGCGAGTCGTTGGACAGATCACTGCTCAATGCTTCCAGGAGATATTCGTCAATTATGCTCTTGTCCAAATCGGCGAAGTCGAAAACTGATCCATCAAGGATGTTAGCGGCTTCCTTGTTTATGTCACTAGCACTATTTATAAAACTATCACAGTTGAGATCCAAGTCACTGAGCTGCCAGTCGCCGTCTGAGTCCAGGGATGGCAGCTCGAAGTTTATGAGACTTTCCGCAGGCGAGTACTCGAACAGGAGCTGGTCGTTGAGGAGAGCCTCCTCGAGCAGCGGTCCGGAGCCGTCGCAGAACATTGTTGACCTGGAAGTTAACAACGACACCGTTAATTTAAATTTTGTGAAAGAGAAGAAAATAATGAACGAAAAGTTTTTGTATTGTTACTAACAATTTTTAATTCTTTGTTGCGTCGCCAGTTTAATTGATGGTCCACCACTGAACACTGAACTTAGTAATGGCAAGTAATATCAGCGGATATAATGTCAGGATGAGCTGCAGACAGGCGGCTGTGTCGCGTCCCGGGGTTGGAATGAGTGTGCTCGAGATGGAGCGGCGGCGGCGCCCGCCGGACAGTGCGACGGACGCGATAACGACGATCAGCGATTAACGCAGATCCGCGCGCGCACATGTCCCGTGCCATCCAACACCGAGTGGAAACACATTTGAAAAAAATATCTTTAAACCGATTAACCCTTTGCGCAATCAATAACAAACATTATAGCCATAACCGGTCACAGTATGAAGTTACGTGCTCAACTCCACCTCTGGGTATGTATATGAACATTGTTTTCGTCTACATTTTAATACAGTTTGCAGTTAAATAGATAAAACAAGTAGAAAATATCAATTAACAAAGCCGTTTATTGAACATAATCGAGACTCGGCTCATTCATTTTCTGTTGTTATCGGTTATTTGCCCGGCTTGTCCCACAGTTCTTTTACCTAAGTTCACTTCACAACAATATTGAAGTGTAAGAGTGATTTATAACATTTATAACAAAGTCTTTCCATCCAACATTGTATGTGTTGACCGCGACTCTAAATTTTTTTATGAGGACACTTAATTTGCCTTTTGAATCAGACCATTTTCGAAATTCGCTTCTCGTAACGATATTTTACTAGAGAGATAAACCCTTATATTTTTTAAACGCAAGAGTTCAAAGTCTGCTATCTCACATCCGATATTCCGATCTAGTGTGTCAGTTTAGTTACAAATTATTTTGTTTGTTTATACCTATCACTAGATATCAAATGTTGCAATTTCCGAAAAAATAAAAATGCTTGCGAAAATCAAGACCAACCAGAGAAAACCGCACTGGGCCCGCTTGCTGGATTACCTACAGCGGTACAGCCCTCTAATGTGAACTGTGTCCCACCAATGGGAACGTTATAAGCTGATTATACTAATCAGAGTTAATCAGTCGAAAGTGATGAACTACAAAAGGGAACAACGCACGCAAGAAAGATCGGCATTTTGAGACTTTCTTAATTTCAGAAGCGTTCATCAATGAAAGTAGGTATGCACATTATATGAAGCAATTACGAGGCTTTTCTTTCCATGTAGGTAATATCTTTTTGTTATTAAACTGCGCAAAGTACAAAAAGAAGAAACTAATATTTTACTAAATCTGAACATCTAAACGCAATCATTTGCAATATCGAAATGTAGAAACTGTGTGGGAAGCAATGCGCATTGGAGTATATTCAACAGAATTATGGAATTTCTATTTCTATAATAATACTAATTAGCAGGATTTTGGTGGACATTCTGTTAATAAATGATAATAGGTACCTACCTTCAGCTACTATTTACCGTAACATTAACTAGGTGCTCCAGATTCTACAGTTTGGTGATATTTGTAAAATAACGACTATCTGTGTAACCAAGCGCGAACAGGACGCGAAATGCATTCATTCATGAATTCCCTTCAAATCCATTCAAGGATTCTTATCACTATTTTTTCCGTTACGATACCCATTGTGGTATTAATAAATTATAGTACGTAGGAGTAGGAACTGTTTCATTAATATATTGAGTCAATTGGTAACATTATTTAAAAAAAAAAATGTTGACGTGTTTGCTGCGCAAGAGTAACTGGAATTTATGATTTGGAGCACTGCAAATACCGAATTTCATTCATTTAGTAAAAAAATATCTATTATTTGAATACTTATGAAGTATCTTTTCATCACAGACCTGTTTATTATTTTCATGGATTGTCTAATCATAATCAGAATTTAAGAAAGGTAAACAACAAACTCATACCGTCTCCATAAGCTCGACGTGCAAACGCAATTAAAAACGCAGTGGAAAATAAAATAAAAAGTCACCAGCGTGCAGCGTAATATTAACAGTACCTACAATCTACATACGCAGAATGCGTAATTGAATCACAGCTAGTACAATGTGCGGGGAAAATTATCAAGGTTTTACGCGCAGATGATTTTTTTTTTCCTTGCGTACACTTGCGTCATGATTTCGCGTCTAGCCAGCGCTATCGGTCGCGGCGGTGGCTGGTACGGCCACCATCTGGCTACGTCGAGCAACCTGCTCACGTTACACTGACATCCGATTTAACTGCAAACCGATAGCCAACAATCAATTTGAAAAGTAACGCAAATACTCGTTTTCCTAATTGTTTGATTGGTAATTTTGACCAGCCTGAACACTGTGGTAGAACACACAGTGTTCAGGTAGGTCAAAATAACGGAAGGTAATATTAGAATATCACCTTTTACTGAACCTATGGTTCAAATAAGGATCTATAGACTTGTACTATTACGTATTCTGCGACAATAGTAATAATTGACAACGAGTGTCCTTAGTACAGTTCTACATACCTAGAATAATTTCACATTTTGCGATACCTACTGACTCATCTTAAATTCTCAAGTGATCATGATATTAAAAACCAACGAGAATGAAAGAGGTAAGTAAGGAGTACTTATTTGTCTATATATTGACTGTACTTAAACCAGGCTTATGTAAAAATTAAAAAAAAAATCCAACAATTAATATCGCACTTCGGAAAGCCCCACAGATATCCGGAATAACGAGCTGTAGAAACTTCCGACCGATTCCGGGTTTCTGCGTAATAATAGATAATACATTTGTACATAACTTGTTTTTGTGCATGACGAATCTACAACAATAATAAAAATATAAACCTACTAGCTTTTGCCCGCGACTTCGTTCGCGTTAATTTAGAAGTTGACAATCAATTCGTGTTGTACTCTGTAATAATATAATTCATCACGATTCGAAAGACACGTGGCACTATCTATTATCATAAGAACGTTATTGTTGTTTTCCTCGGGGACCGTACTCTTTTTCGGGATGAAAGGTACCTTATGTCCGTTTTAGTACACCTGGCGACGTATATGCAAAATTTCAGAATGATCGGTTCAGTGATTTAGGCGTGAAAAGGTAACAAACAAACAAACGAACAAACTTACTTTCACATTTATAATCTTAAGTAAGGATGTAATACGTAAGCCTGATCTTTGTTTACTATAAATTATAAAAATAGCTGTTTTCTTATAAGTAATCTCTTTATTGACCCGGTGATTAACATTTAGCTTATGTCTGATTCTTTAATAATTACTATTTTTAACTAAAATAAAATATCTGTCAGTTAGACAAATGTGCCGTAATATTTAAATAGATTTTACCTTTTTTCAATAGGTAACTCAGTAGTTCAATCCGTGTCCGTTGGATACCGAAAATAAAGGTCGTACAAATTAAATGGACACCCAGTGCTACGAGTGGCTACGATCGCGTAGCCTTTCGTAGCACTGGGCTCTGTCATTCTGTCTACGTCTTGCATCCACAGGGGAAAGGTGTACCTAATGGTAGAAACTGGATAAGAACTTATGCCTTATGGTTCGGTCAAACTTGTACGGAAAAATTTAAATTGCAGACTGGCTGGAAATATTAATGAATCTATCAGTCCATTACATTGTGCACTGATAGATTCATAGATATTTCAGTATATTATCTGCTGTCAGAGTTGGCTTTGGCTGAATAATAACAGCCGCTCGGGTCGATCTTTAGATTATGCCGCGGTTGCCTAGTTGGTCCGTGGATGGGAGACCACCCATTACATACCAAGATTCCTCCGTGCCTCAGAAAGCACGTTAAGCCGTTGGTCCCTCCTGTCATTTGTAGATCTTTGACAGTCGTTACAGGTAGTCAGTGGTCCGAAAGTCTGAGAACCAGTCCTACCAAGGGTATCGTATTACCCAGTATTAACTGGAATGTGGAATGTGGAGTTCAGATAGGCAGTCACTCCATGTGAAATACTGGTAATCCGTATGGTACATAGTTGGGAAAAGGCTGAGCAGATGATGATCCGTCAGAGTTGGGTGTCCTGAGCCGTCTCGGTAATTAGACCGAACATTTACATGAATTCAAAACGTTGGCAAAAAGTTGTTGAGATTATTTGCCGCATATATTGGAATGCCATCCCAATATGTGTCACACAATAGAAAACTAGATAAAACAGCTAGAATCTGATGTGATTTTATCAGCATTAGTGAATATGGTCGCGTTATATTTATACATGTGTCCGAGGAGATAACCGCCGGTGGCTGGCGGTGCCACCATCTGTTTCAGACACTGCATACTTTGAACTTATACTTACGCACCAATACTAACATTAAAGTATTAGATTATCCATTTATTTATAAGTAAACATTACATTGGTGTATGTTTACTAACATTTGGGTAGATAATTTAGTTTATTTACACAAATATTTAAGATAGTTCATTCTTATCTCATTCGTATATTGTAACTAGTTGCACGTACATATCATGACGATCTTGGAGTTCCCAGGATTCCAGTTTGGAAACTAGTAACAGAACTTGCCACTCAGATTATGTACTACGTAAATCGTACATAATAATAATAGTCCTCCTGACCCTGACCGTTTTTGGTGATAATCAAACTCAACGGAGACCATCAGTGCGGGAGATATTATTATAGTGCACAAGTGTGTTCGCACACACAGGCACAGGTGCACACTCTGTTCCTTTACTCTCATAGGCCGATGGGACGGCAATCCGACACGATCGGAGAGAGATCAGGCGCAGGACCACAACTTTCAAACTCCAGGCTGATACAGAGAAATTTCTAATGGAAAAATCCAATAACACTGTTTGCCCGATCCGGGAATCGCACCTAGGAGACCTCGGTCAGCAGTCGCGCTTGCGACCATGAGACCAACAGGGCAGTTGTACACAGGTAGTAGGTATTTGTCTGCGTAAAAAGCTGCTTTAGCTCAACACCCGTGCAAGTGTTGGCATGAAGAAGCATTTGCAAATACACATAATGAGGAACATCAGTGGTCTCCTGCGTGTGGCCTAGATAGCGATAACTAAAAAAAATCTGTAAAACCAAAAAAAGTGAACTTTGCTTGCAAAAAATAAGATAAAATGGTCTTCAGTGATACCTAATATCGAAAGCGTATTAGATAAAAATGTCATTAATAGACCATATGGCACCATTACGGTATTGCTTTGGTCAATCGGGAATATAAATGGGAAACACGTCTGATATCGTTTAGGAATCAAGTTACAAACAAAAATCACGATGTTGACGAATGACAATGTACAAAGGGTACGAAGCATTGGTCATTTTGTTTTCAACTCCAGAGTTAACAGAATTTACCAGAGTTCATGGAAATCAGCGCAAATATTTGTTGGATTGGGAAAAAATAAAGAGGAACGGCGCACATCTGTTTTGGCAAACAACAACTGGGGTAGGTAATTAGGTAGGTGTCTGTTATCTGGTTGTTTTGCTAAAATATAATTATTTCTACTTCCTGGCTTACGGTGAATCTACCAGGATGTTATCTGATGTGTGATCAGAACCAACTTAAGCTCTACAAAAGTAGGTACTTCTTTGAAAGTTTGGTAGGGACGTTGTCATCATTGACCAAAGAGGACTATAAGGAGCTGAGTCGTAAATTACCGTAATTTATAACCTAGAATTTAAAATTGTAGTTTGGCTGGCTTTCTCTTTAAACAGCGAGAAGAGGGGCAGCATCGAGAAAAGTGGAAGGAATGGGGGGAGGCCTTTACCCAAGACTCAGGAGTGGGACCGATAAGGCTAACAAAAAAAAAGTTCCAGTTTTTTTTTGTCGAGCGGTTTGTTTGATCTTTCTGCGATAGAAGAATAGCAACGAGGTCCTAGGTTGAAGACCAGCGCTAAACAATGAAACTATTGCGAATATAAATATGTGTTTTTAGAGGCTATTTTTCATTTTCTACGGCTCAAAATATTCGTACAGCTTAGGTACCTTAGCTAAAAATAAACGTTTTATGTTACTGTGTTGGCGAATTCTGGATGACACCATATGTAGGCACTATTTGTAGTACAGGTTCTTTACTTTCAGACCAGCTTTCTTGCCACACGAGTATATCGCATAAAAACGTAAAAATGACCCTAGTTTCATCAGAAAGAAACTAGGTCTTCAGTTAGGTCTGGCTAGCGGAAACAACGTCTGGATGCGAGTCGGTCGCATTATCTAAGAGAAATGAGGCCGTCGAGATACAACACACGTGCTTCTAATACGCAATACAAATGTCATACGTAATTTGTAACGACAATTACTTAAATATCTTGTTTTGTAAACAAACAGAGGTTTTGAATCAAGCAATTAGCATAGAATTTAAAAGTTTAGCTCTAATTTTATTAAAAAAAAACATACAGTGCGTATGAACTATTTGTAAGCTTTTACGTAAAAGATGTAGTCGAGCTGTACTTTTTCCAAAATTGTTATCTCGCTCAGTACATAAAAAGTATTTGTTTACAAAATACCTAAGATAAAAAAAGAAATTATACATACTTAGATACTTACGAGTAGCAGAGCGCCAGATTGGTCAAGTTGCTCTGCGATCCACTGACAATCTCAGAGCCTGTGCTCATGTTTGCTCGCAGAACGGATGGCCGATGGGGCCGAAAAGTTCTGGAGTGGCGACCGCGAACCGGAAGACGTTGCGTTGGAAGGCCTCCCACTAGGTGGACCGATGACATCCGCTGGATGCGAGTCGCACGGGACCGGTCAACGTGGCGACATTTGGAGGAGGCCTATGTCCAGCAGTGGACGTCTTTTGGCTGAAATGATGAATGATGATGATGTGCTCATGTTCTGAGTTCTGCCAAGTTGTCTTAAGGTTTTGGGTGTTAAGATAGTGTTAACTCTTCGGCTTTCCCTGGTGAGATGAGAGGGTATCTAGGAGAAAGAAAAGAGAGAATACAAAAGCTACTACTGTGTGTTTCTGGGACACAATTTCATTGTTGAGGACTAGAGGAGCCAGGACCGGGAGTTATTTTTTATGTAAACTACTCAATTGAATCTTGAAAGGTTTTGGACGACTCTCGATGCCGTTCACCATATCATCTGCTTCTGACCATCTAGTTCGGTCCATTTCAATGTTACCTTACCAACTGTTGGTAGCCTACCAATAAAATAAAACAGGGAAGGTAACAGCATTTCTTGCCAGTAATCCTTGGAAGGTAGGCAGCAGTTCAGTCATAGCATCCACATTTCACTTGGTTATGATTTAGTCCCATGAAATAGCGGTTTGCTTACGCTATTGTTACCATCTTCTTCTTCTTTATCGTCTGGTTAGTACCTAACCTGGTGTGGACTCTGACTTGGCTTAACATGCCATCAGATAATATTTCTCAGGCATGCTGGTTTCCTCACGTTGTTTTCCTTCACCAAAGCAAGTGATAAATCTTACTTACAAATATTATAAATGCGAAAGTTTGTGAGGATGAATGTATGTTTGTTACTCTTTCACGCAAAAACTACTGAACGGATTTGGATGAAATTTGGCACATAGATAGTTTATAACCTGGATTAACATATAGGCTTCTTTTTATCCCGGTAGTAAGATCCCGTGGGACAGTTACCGACATTCACGCGGGCGAAGCCGCGGGCATAAGCTACAATACGCACAAGAATCCGAAAAATCAGAGGTGTGTGTCTTGGGTTCGAACTTACGAACCACTAGGCTATCACTGCTTTTTACCATCTGGATTGTTACCATCACTTATCCAGGATCTGGGGTGTTAATAAGAAATCCGTACTAATATTATAAATTATGCGAAAGTCAGTTTGTTTGTTACCTTTTTTCACACCTAAACCACTAAACCGATCATCCTGAAATTTTGCATATACGTTGTCAGGTGTACGGCATACCACCTTACATCGCGAAGTAAAAAAGTACTGAACCCGGGGAAAACAACAACCACGTCCTTATGATAATAGATGGCGCCACGTGTCTTTCGAATCATTACTTCGAGATGAAACCAATGACCCTAATGTTCAACAGGCGTGCTTTTATTATTTTCGTATAGATCACCTTTTGATCTTTCGAATCTATAGTAAAAATATTAAACAAAATATTGAATATTAAATGAGTTCGATGAGAACATTTATGCTGATTATGCTCATGCAGCCTGTATGGAAAGCAATGGCTTTCCATAAACAGGGGTGGTAGATGCACCTAGGTGACCTAGGATGTACGAAGCGGCGTCTTTTGTGAAAATAATTTATACAAACCAAACACATGACACGGCTCCTTTCATATCCTTGTTTTACTTAGCGTGATTGACGAGGAGACGTCCGTTAACCAAATATTGGTATGCATGAACTATTTTAGTAGTAATGTAAGTTCATTGACTCGTACGTATAAATGTTGTTGCGATGTTTGTTTACCTCGCAAATTAGCAAGTTCCAATTACAGTTGTTCAACCGGTTTTATTCTTGTGTTGAAAAGTGTATTTGCCTAATGCCTTTACAAAATCCGAGAACTTTGACGCCTAAGTGTCCTATTGTCGTCGTTGTTTATGCAAACAATTATGTAGTTTACTGTTAGTCCTAATTATTTTATTATTATTTTAGATCTACTTGTAGTTTATATATAATATACAAGTAAATAGTACCTATCAAATAATAAACTTTAGGAAAATGTTCATTATATACTTATTCCCTAATGTCTTTATTATACAAATAAGATATCCATGTTGAGTTTGCTGCAAAAGGTCATAGCATGGAAGACACGAAGACAGGTATGGCATTGGTCTCTTGCGAACGTTTTCGACTTGTCTGCACGAGTTTTTTTCATTCGCAATCAGATTAATTTCCGTTCGCACCATTGAAGATCTCGTAAGTGCTTATTATGGCCATGTAGAAAGCCGGTTTCCATTTCCATCTTATTAGAATCTTGGAATCGTTTGAGTCGTGATGTTTGATATGGCTTTAGAAACTAGAACTAGAGTGATTCCCGCATACTTGCTGGGGAAAATGCAGCGATTCTATGGTAATAAAAAAATGATGATTGATGGACTGAATTTGAATGAATTGATTTGGTTTTTTTATTTTTCATTGGATTATTTTTGGGACTGGATTGGATTTTTTGATTAATTGGTGGTTTTGTATGGTAATATAATAAGATTAGACAATTTTACCAAAGCCGTAGATTGGAAGCATTTTCAAATGAATGATTTAAATGATTGTACAGTAGATATTAGTTATTTTGTTGGTAATAGTAAGTAGTTGGTTATCCTTTACCTTTGATTCCTGATTCCAAAACGTTATAAAAGAGAATCGAATATTTTATGACTTCAACGATTTTCTACTGAAATGTATTTCTTATATTGATAGCGTGAAAGGGAAGGTCAATGAATAAAAGTAAGATTTATACGGGTTGCGCATATCTTTTCTTTAATACGAGCATTTTACAACAATATTGAAACGAAATCATCATTTTGAGATCTGCTGCCAACATACACTACGGCGCTCAACAAATAAACATAAATCGCGCACACTAATCTATATAAACAAGTCGCATAAGTACATACAGGCTTCCCGATATATTCTATACATACACTAAAGCTATATCACCACTTGCCACTCCACGTTCCCAGAACGTTCGTCACTCACTAAGGTACACAGTCACTTGTTGATCTATTTTGTTCGCTTGTTTAACTGTCTGTTTGTCGCACTAGTAGATCACCTCATACACTGTGGCCTTCTTGTCGCCGGAGCCCGTCACTATGTATTTGTCGTCTGAAGATATGTCACAGCTGAGCACTGATGACGATTCCTTTGACTGGAAATGAAAGTAATTTAATTAGTAAATTGAATTTTGTAGGACTAAAAATAACATAAATGATCATAACATCTCGCCTGTAATCCCCGAAGTGTTAGTCAGAGGCGTATCTCATAGTACACCCACATGTCGTATGTTTCAGCCTCATGTAATAGGGGCGACCCTATTGCCATCCACCGGGCGCAAATCCAAACTCAGTGGGTGGGTCAGGCAAAGTGTTATTGGGTTTTTCCATCAGGAAAAACCCAATAACACTTTGCCCGACCTGGGAATCGAACCCAAGACCTCATGTTCAGCAGTCGCGCTTGCGGCCGGTAGACCAACGAGGCAGTTTACTTAAACGATAAATTATCATAATGTCAAATTTAAACAATTAGCTTTTCACACTTTGTTTGTCAAACTTATTCATCATTTGACTATAATACTTCAAGTACCTTATACTATCATCACACTATTGTGTAGTGACTAAGCAGAATCAAAATGAATCCAAAAGTACCACTTGAAACCACTTAGCGCAATTACGATAACCTAAAAATGAATGAAGATGCATTATGTTGTGATAACTCACTCTACTATTAGCTATAATAACATCGGAGATAAGGTATTCTCAGCTCACGTGATTTCATGCCTATATTTTGATAACATCAGACCTCATACGGCGTAATAATGATGTAAAGCTGGACTGAGGTAAATTCATTCACCTCAGTTTGCTTGCTACGGGTACACAAAACAGTTGTTCTATTCATGTACTGAATTCTATTGAATGGATTTTATTTTTATATCGAACTAGCTCACTACTTTCTTCGTGTACCATTTGCCGTGCTCAAAGTTTGTACAAATAATCATCAGATTGCCTCTTTACACTCCACCACTCATTAATTTATTAGTCCGTATGTCGACTGTGAGTCATGGATGGACTGTGTGGAGGATGATATGGCAAGAAAGGAGGTGTCTGATGAGTTGACGGGTCACAAAGAAGTATGGAAGAAGAAGACATGCTGCGCCGACCCCAAATAGATTTGGTTAAGGGTAGGACAATGATGATGTCGACTGTGAGCCAGACACTTACTTTTCATACTTAAAGGAAAATATTCTTTATTGCATTCTATATTTAAACAGATGGTAGGCTCAGACTATGACAAAAATAAATTATAGTGTCAGACATAGCACGTTTTAGTTTGAAAGAGTATTGCATATCTATTGTTATTGCACATTGAGTATTATTTCTTATTGTTATTCCTGCTTGCGGGTACGTGAATTTACGTCCTGTAATGTTGTGCATTCTCAAAGAAGCCAATCGTTTTTTGTCCCTTACCTGGAATATACTGGCCCCATAAGGCGTGCGCCACGCGTTGAGCAGGTTATCTTTGCCGGTGGAGACGAACCATTTGCCGCACGACGCGAACCTGAGTGACAGCACGCAGGACTCGTGCAGGTGCAGCTGGTACTTGTCAGGCTTGACCGCGTGTAGGACTTCCACATTGCTGTTCTCCATGCCTACTGCTAGCCATTCGCCTGTGAACAACCGTGTTTTTTCGTTAGTAGGTTGTTTTACCAAAGGTAAACTGTGTTATACTAAAATTCTCCTTCAATAAGAAGAGAGAAGACTCATTTTAGGACTATCCTAGGACAGTTTAAAAAGAATAGTACACTTTAAATAAAAAGATATTTTTGCTTCACGGTAGAAAAAATTATTTTAATTTCCTACGCCCAGAAGACGACTTTGAGCGTCATTCAAGTGTAGATTATGAATGATTGGTATCGGCCGTAGCCAACATCAATAGGTCAATAGGTTGTAGCTATCACTGTATCAATCAACTCGCCGACTTATACAGGCTGTAATTATCATAACATCGACAATTGTGGCGGTAAAATATTCCATTATTCACCTGGCATTTCAATGTTACCTCAGTTCATTGATATTCTCTTTCACTTGTAGATACGACCTTAACAGACAATAGTGAGGAACGTGGAAATTATATTAAGTAAAACAATTTTGAATGGCTTACCTGTCGGACAATATCCTAATGAGAATATTTGAGAACTGAAGTCGTGTTGTTGTAATTGTCTGCCTTCTCTCAAATCCCAAGACCTGGAAAACCAAAGAAATACTTCCATAAGCACATGTTTGTTGATATACGATGTAAATCAGAGAAAGTTAGAACAGTTCCTTTGAAATTGTGTCGCATTTTTTCGAAGAGGACCAATGTTCTTTTAAAATCGACACCATATTCTGTCTTCAAGACTTTCAGAAGTCTTTTATCAGAGGGGGAGTTAACCCGAAAATGCTTTATCTCAGAAAGTTCTCGGAATTTTCAAATAAGACGAGATAAACGAAAGTACAGTGGCAATAGATCTGCATATACATATAAATTCTACATCTGTAACACAAAAAACCAGCTGTTAGATACTTACCGCACAGTATTGTCAAGTCCTCCAGTCCAGAGCTTGGTCCCGTCTGCAGATATGTCGATACAAGACGCGCCGTCCGTGTGACCTTGGAACTGTCGCACCAGGGTCTGATTGTGAAGGTCCCACACCGCGATGTTGCCATCTGAGCAACAGCTGAAGCACACCTGCAAAAAACAATAATCAACGTTAAGTGATGAAAGAGTTCCCATGTATTTTCTTGGTCGTAAATCTCCAGACTCACTAACTGACCAATTCCAATCATTGAAATAAATGCTTTGAGCATGGTGCAAGTCGTCGAGAAAAGCATCTCAGGAAGCTTTCATTGGAAGCCTGAGTGAGTGGCTTTAAGTGGCTTTATATCTTCAGTACCGAGGTTCTTCTCTGTGGAGCCCTGACTAGCGGTAGTAGCTTGGGTCATGGTTCCGCTGCTGAGGAGCTAACTAGTTAGTTTGCTAAATAAAAGTTGCAGAGACAAGCCCAAGTGATAATTTGGACCCTTTCTTGACCGATTGTCTGAAGACAGAAAAACACAAGACTCTTGGAAAAATGTGGAAGAGACCTTTGCTTAGTAATGGGGAAAAAGTAATTTAAAATAGAGATCATGATGATAAAGTTTTCTTACCTTAGAGTCGGGACTGATGGCAAGCGCATAGCATGCGGGTGCTGATGAAGTGAGTTCTGCCTTAATCCTAGGAGTGGGTGACGCGAGGTCCCAGATGGACAAGTTTGACGCCTCCCCGCCCACGATCAGCGTGCGACCATCGGGCAGAAGCTTCACAGACCTTATGTAGTTATCCCTTTGCTGCAAATTGACGAAACAAGTTTTTAAATCTTTTTCTTTCTCGAGGTAATGCT
Organism: Noctua comes; assembly: GCA_963082995.1. NCBI lineage: Eukaryota > Metazoa > Arthropoda > Insecta > Lepidoptera > Noctuidae > Noctua > Noctua comes. The sequence goes on along the minus strand of OY720280.1, from coordinate 7,266,872 downwards.
ACAAAATGATAAGATATTTAAATATGCGGTATTTTTAGGAAAATAAATGTTTTGTATTTGATTTAAATATTTTTAACATTAGTTTAGAATTTTGCATTTTTATTGCTATTTCTCTATTCTAAAGGCCAAAATAAAAATACCAAAGTATCATGAATCGACGACAGTTACCCACTCACCAAACAATCCAGTTGACTGACTGGTGCTTTACTGGGCTGGCTGATGTCCCAGACCTTGACGCAGCCCTTCCCTCCGGTGTACACGTACTTGGTGGGCGAAGACACTGTGACCGCGCACACCACCTCGCCGTGCGCGAGCGCCGAGACTTGACGCGCGTGACGGGGTATGCCCGGGCCCATCAGCGCGTCAGGCGGAAAGGGCACCGGCTGCATTTGACCCTCCGCCGAAACATGGAATGAATATGCCCTGGAATAAAGTTAGTTCACAGTTAGATTACATGAAATGATTGGTCAGCCGCAGTTCACTGCTAGGAGGACAAAAAGGGGAGTAATGCCAATGTCATCACGCTGGGCAAGCGGGATGGTGACTGATAAATTTTCAAAAAAAATTGATAGTAATGTAACGAATACTTCAACGAATTTTTCTAACAAATTTTGAACAACTAAAACGAATATGAGCTGGGATCACTTACGGCTTGCCACCCGGTATCGGCGTCAGCGACGCCGGTCCGATGGGAGGCCGCAGCGGCTCATATGCCAACGCGGCCCGCGCCGAGTACCCCGCGAGGCCGTAAGCGTCGTGCGCCCCATTGCCCAGGTAGGGGTACTGCAAAGCCGGGGGCTTCACTGCGGCCTTCAGCGGAGCCCCCGCAGACCCCGCCCCGCTCGCCCCCGACGTCGGAGTGACAGGCTTCGAGATCGGCGTGCTAGGCTTCTCGTCAAGCTTTTTGGCAGAAGGCGTCGACGCGTTGCTAGACGTGCCCGATCTGATGATTGTTAAAATTGAGTTATCAAATGCCCCGCTAACTGTATCGAGCAAACGATCAATCTAACCGCAAAAACTTGTAATGGAACTTTAAAGAATCTAAAGTAGTCGTTATAAAAACCGTCGCTTTGAACATGAAGAGGCGGTAGTAACATGCGCATGTATTTATTTAGTACAACAAAATGTCTGTAGTTTTTGTAAAGAGAACTGAACGCTATCCATCAACGCGTCTAATCTGATTGGTGTTAATGGGAGTACCAGTGAACCTCGGCCGTGTATACGTAATTGATTCAGTGCGGAGGCGGATTAACTTTCGACTTGGACAACTTGTCTCCGGGCGTACAATGACCTTTCGGGTACAAGTAGTTTTCTCACTAGGGCTTCTGTTAAACGGATAGAGCGATTATCGCGAGTTAACGCAGTCGGCGAGTATTACGATGGAAACGCCGCGGGGCGTGCGGCTTAGCGTGTTCGTACTAATGTATTACTTGTTGTATTAATTACAAGTGAAATGGGCCGCCACGGTTTTAATGTAATTTGTCAAGCCCAAGTTTTGTTGTTCGACGTAACATTTTTATTTTACTATTCTTTGTATTGCTTTCGCATCGTGCAGATATACGGGATACATACCTGGGACTGTGTGGCGGGTGCTCCTTCTTGGGTTGGAGCTTGTCCAGTCCGTTCTCCCTCGGCGAAGGTGCGCCATTGTGTGGTGACGTGGGCTCCTCACTGGCGTCGTCTACTACCAACTCCTGGAATACACGAATACAAAAGTTGCAGAGCTTGCAAAAGAACACTAAGGCAGAGAACAAGTACTATTGTAGAAGTTGTGGTCTACTTACGTGGCCCATGTCTTTCTCTTCTTTCTTTAGTTTCTTGTGATCAGGTTCAGCCGGACTCCGTGTCCGATACTTTTCCCTTTCACCGGGTGATATAGAATTTCTCTGTAACAAAAACAGAAAACGATAAAAACAAACCGCAAGACCATTAATATTGGCAGTATTGGTCTGTTTGTTTAACAAATACGAGTAGGTAAACATAATCAAAACGTTTACGGCGAGCTTACGTACCTACAGCAATCAATCGATCATTGTTCGCAAATAAATCGGCGCGCAGCGAGGCGAACGCTACAGTCAATATCAATATCAAAACACGCTGAGGCAGAACAAACTGACCGCATGATTAGCTCCGGGAGTGGTCATCGCCCCCTCGGGGGGCGGGTTGCCCGAGTTCAGGCGCGGGGGGGAGGGGGCGACCGCAACATTTGGATGAGCGCGCAAATACGGACTAATGAAATAATCATATACGTGACGAACGACCGCCGCGCGCTTCACTGATTCCGTTCGTGTTGACATTGCGTACTTTCGCGCACATCCGCACGATACGTACGGACTAGCGATGCGCGCTGCCAGCTGCCATGCCACTGCCAAATTGCAACGGTGTACGTTAAAGCGGCACGTGTGATTGCGAATAATCTGGTCGAGACCAGGCAACAACATAAAATGTTTCATTCATACAATTAAGTATTTATGTGGTGCCTCCATCAAAATTTAAAAAAAAACAAACATTTTGGGAACCTGAACACTGTCTTTACAACATTTGACTAATAAAAAAAACCATTCTTTGTACAAAATCAGTACTTTTTCCCACAGTCAAACACATCAACAGACCAACACCAGAACGGTCGTGTACAGCCACGGATTATCAATATATTCGGTCGGATGCCCGCGGCCAGTTATGTGCTAGACAGATGCTATTTCAAGTGTTCGAGCAGCGAATGCAGTTATTCGAGCGAAAAGCTATTCCGTATGAGTACCCTGTGTGTATTGCGCTTTTATATTTTCACTTTACACGTAATCGTTGACTGATTTATTTGGTTTTCATTTGAGGTGTTAATTTATTGGTTTTGCTGATATTACACATTGAATGAAATTTTTGTTACACAATCGTAGTAGGTTGTTTTACGACGCGTGCCACACCATAGCTTTGTGAGGCGTGCTACGCCGTAGCTCCGCTAGACGTGCTACGCCGCAGCGCCGTAGCTCTACAAGGTGCGCTACGCCGCGGCATCGAAGGTCTACAAGGTGCGTTACGCCGCGGCTCCGTACGTCTACAAAGTGCGCTACGCCGTAGCTCCGCGTAGCAGTAATTGCAATCGCCCGAATTGGATTTTCATTTCAGTTTCAAAATGTGATGCGTGTTTGGATTTTAACTTTTTACGGGCAAATTGGCTATCTTTATTATTCGTAGGCTATTAAATTGTACAACACATGGTGACGTAAGTCATAAGTGTTGCAGAACATTAAATCGTTCGGGTTCAACCGTCGTCCCCGGGGAGTCTAGCAGGCTATTCGGCGAGCAGGCGGGTAGGCGGTGCCTGAAGGGATCTAACGGGCCTAATTTTACGAGGCACTAAGTTAGAGGCGAGTGGCAAGCGGCTGTTAATTTGCTCGGCGAGACGGCGACCTGTCGCCACCCGCGGTGACTTACGGCCCTCCCGCACTCCGGAGATCGTACACAATCATACTTTACGTACAGATTTGCATCTATTTAACGCCTCATCGTATAGTGAGTGCGACTCTTAGGAGCGTCATTTAAATAATTCTGGATTTAAATATCGTTTATGTTATCCCGAGGCCTACTGTGAATTCAATATCAAGTATCTCAGCCTGTGTCTTTTAGTGTACTGCGAATTTATAGATTAATTTATCTTGACCAACATAACCCACATTTCATTCAATAATCTCCTGAGAGCATAAAAATAAAAGTTCTTTTCATGTACGGATCCTGATTTTTACGAGCACGAAATTAGATAATAACATCGGGACAAACCATCACCGTGTTAGATAAACAAGTAACAGATTATTGCGACCGTCGTTATTGGATATTTGATAGGCAAGATGTAACCAATAAACTTTTATTATTGGCACCAGCCGCGGATACAACAAATATAAAAGTCGAGAACGGAACACAACACACACGCAACGAATAGGCACAATATACCTCCGTACATTCCACAGCATGTCTAATAGCCACATAGCACCTAGAAAGGTGAGCGAGGTGCACGTTCAGGGGTCGAGCGTGTACTCGAGGCCTAATTTTACGATCACCGATCTCCACAGAACTCGACACACTCGGTTCAAGTGACGCTATGTCGAGGACCCGCCGACCCACCGCGGCACCGCTCGATGCCTTAATGTGACGTGTCGGATTCGATTGGATGGATTTTATGTTGCCCATACGAGTCATTCGCTCGAGGGTAGATCGTTTGTGGTTAATCGTTAATTTAATAGATTGAATTTGTGGTCGGCTGATGAGTAGTTTGATGTGGTCGGTTCTAATGTAATTTATATTACGAGTTCTTTTCTTACGTACTTTTAAAGTGTTATTCGTCAATAACATGCGTGCTTACAAAAGAACATTGTGTATTATCGATATTTGTACAAGTGTAGAAACGTTCGTTCACTATGTATGGCGGACTGTAACGTAATAACATAATATAAGACAAAAAACAACGAAATAAAAAGAGATTGTTAAGGTCTACCTATCCGCTGTCTTCGTATCTCTTTACTCAAACAAAACACTCAATAACGAGTAGTCGCGCAACCTTTTCTATTTTCAACAGAAAAGCGAACAGAGCTAATCTTTACTTTATCCCATTACGCGCGTCGACCTCAAGAAAAAGGCAATTGAGCGCCGTACGAAGGGTCGGGGCGGGGGTGACAGGAGACTGCGACGCTAAACAAGTACTAGAGGAACAAGCCCCGACAACACGACTTATTCTGTGTTATCGGCTACCGCGCGAGTCGCGTGTGTCGCACACAGCACACACGCGTCGCAAGTCGCCGGCGCGGCTCGGCGCTGTCGCTGTGATGTAACATATAAAGTGGCAACACACAGGCGCGCTGTTAACGCCGGCCGGGCTTATTGTCTGCGGTCACGCGACGAGCCGTTTAGCCGCGCGCCTCGCCGCCGCCGCCGCCCGGTTAACCGGAAGGGGGGCGGTTAACCGGACGCTCTGGGGCGGAAGCGGGGGAAATAGATAAATAGACCGCCCGCCGCTCGGAAATGTACGGATTGAGTTCGGACTATATTTCAGGCATAATAGTTTTGAAAGTTACGTGATTTACACGCGACGTTTTCAGCTTTTATCGAGAATACCAATTTTATACGACTTCGTTTTATGATACTGTCGTCGAAAAGTTTTATTGCGTACATTTTATTTTTAAGTCCCATTACGATGTCAATTTATAACAAACGATATCGTGGCGCTTCACGATACGATAAAGCGGCCCTCATTGAATAAGCTCATTCATACGGATCAACGCGTTATTAAACCAGTCGCAAGCGCTACCGAGACTCCGTAAAAACGTTAACGTTAATCGGTCCGAAACGAGAATCCGCGCTCGTCGGAACCCTGGCCCACAAAAAGTTACAAAAAATTAATCGTCAGCGAGCGCATAAACCGCGGGGTGCTGTGCGACTTTAAAATTAACTTTACCGGTTCATTCGTATACATAAATAATGGAGGAATTTCTGAATACACATTAAACTCCTATAAAGAATACATTAGCATAAATTTATGGAAGCGAGTCGGCGTTTCGAGCGCGTTTTTACGTGACTCGTAAAGTTTATAGTCGCGAGTGGAGGATTGCGTTTACTGCGCTCGCTATCGCTTTATGGCCGACCCCAAATAACCAAATTGCCTGGTGCTCGTTGTCGACTGACGCGCGCTCGCGGCCAGCCGCCCCGCTCCACAATCTGGTCGCAGCGCCCATTATGCCGCCACTCGGCGAACGGCGTTACGAGCTCTCTCGCGGAAACTCCGCCGTACACTTACAAATACACTTGGAAACTTGCCCGATACAATTGATGTTCATTACCGCACTGTTTGTTAACCTGCAGTTAACCGAGCGTGAGCGCGAGCGCCCGTCGACGCTCCCTACTAAACGGCTCCACTTCGTCTAATGTAAACCGGCTATTCAAAACAGAAGTTCCGATATACGTGTGCAGGCAAAGCGAAGTCAAGTGGACTACAAATTATATCAAATTAACGCCCGTGGGGCAGCTGTATCACACAAAGTAAATTCCGGGGAAGCCATCGATAAGCAATCTCACTCCGCCCCCTTGCTCTATTACAGGAGTAATTAGCACAATTAACAGGAGCAGGCGCGAGGGGGCTGCGTGGTGGGCCGGGAGTGCGGGAGGGGGGGGCGCGATCGCTTTCACGCACGCAAACAAATGTCACGTGGCACGGCGCCTTAATTAAAACGATAATTGAGTTGACTTGCGAAATTCATCCGCCATTTCGACATTCCGAGAGAAATTTCACGGAAACTCCCCTCGAAACTACGAAGCCCTTAAGTGTCGACGACTTTAATTTTGTGTTTGCGTCTACTTTGCGGTCTCGAGGCAAATTTTAATACGGTGTACGCGGCTTCGCTTTGTAAAATTACTTAAATAAATTACCTGGAATCGAGTTTCGTCGCCATACTGAAAGACAACTCGTTTGGAAAATTGGCATCAACGAAATAAAGTAACTTTACAAGGTTACATAATGAATTTAAAATTGTATATAATTGTTTAAAAATATGAAGATATAGAATAAAAAAATACAATTACTGGCGCTAGTCGTTCGTGTTGACAAAGCCGACTCCGTTAATAATGATCCCCATGTTTAAATCAAGTAGGGTGCGGAATGGCGCCCTCAGAGGTTTCTCCGCCTTGACTGCAATATGTGCGTCAAAACGGCTTTAAACTGCCTATAAAGAATTCGTTCCACCTTAACGAACGATTCGATTTGATAGCGTGGATTAAAGCAGTAAAATTTAATTTAAATAAAAAAAAGAAACAACCTCTAAAATTATACTTCCATCCACTTGTAACTTGTAATGTAACCCTCAGGCACCGGTGTTATGCATATTGTAAACCAAGTAACTTAAATAAAAGCTTACAAAACAGTTACAGTATTATATTTCAACAAAAATATTAAATCCCGAAAAAAGACAATCTAACCTCAAACATAATGTTGCTTAGATTTTTCATAAATTGTGTGCCTTTCATGTGGGTGGGTGGAGGTAAGAGGTGAATTTACTGTAGAAATACTAATATTTTGCTTTTCAGGAGTTCTTTGTCAAAAATAAAACAGAGTGTTTCTCAGCTTGGATACGATCCCACGAGTGTCCTTATATCAGGGGTAGTCGGACACCGGACTACGGTTCACGTGATCAACACGAGTGGAGCTGGCGCGGAGCTGCGAAAGGGGCTGAAGCCGCGCGGTTATTTAAATGAGAGCTCCCTAGCCACCCGTCAATAAAACATTAAACACGTAACAAGTTTATGCGCAGCGACAACCCTAGCGGATTCCGCCACTTCGTTAATCCGGGGCGGGGGCAGCCCTAAATTAGGGTCGAGACAAGCCGTAATCCCCCGCTCGGCGCGACGGGGGATTTATATTGTTATTGCTCCGCGTCCGGAATTATACGAGGGTTGAGGGACTAATGAAAGGGGAAATTTAATTCCTAATGATTCTCGTCTTAGTCCGTAACGAGGAAACTCGAAAAAGGGCTGCGACCCGCGCACTTTTTATGATTAATCGTTTTAAGCGAACCGAAGATTATTCGATCGGATTGCCAGTGTTTGTTTGTTTACTGGTGTTTAGTGTGTTTGTTTTTATTGTGAACGAGGCGGAGTCGACGTGTTTGTGGAGTCAGAAGTTAACGACCAAATTGGATTACAAATTTATTCATGAAACATTTTCGATGCTAGTACACGGCGTCGACAGTGAGCGGGCGAAGCATATGTAAATGTGTGATAAGCACGAAGGGGGCCGCATCGCGCGGAGGCTGGCCTACGGCGCGCCACGGCGACACGGCGACCGGCGCTTCGTGCTGCCGCAACACGACGCCCGCAACACGCCGCACGCTCGCCGCATTGTTAAACATGCCGCCAGACAACTGCAGCCTACACGCCACACTACATATTATTGTCCATGCTCCCACAATAATTAATAATTTGCAACTAAATATCCGGTAACTAAGTAATGATAGACGCAGCGAAAATTCTAAATAAATCCAGAGCTAACATGGTCATAATTATTGAAATATTCAACTCACACGTCATTCCTAAACGCGAACTTTAGCCCGGTGAGAAACAATGAGTTAAATAAAAATGAGCCGTCAGCCATTAGCAGTATGCGCTGTTACGCTAACTGCAGCCGTACTGGCGTAGCGTCCGCCCTTCCTCTCATTACGCCGGCGACTAATTGAGATAAATTATGAAGACGTGCAGCGAGCCGCGAGCTATCGCACCCACCTCACCTGCTAATTACATGCAGCGATTTCAATTACTCGAGCGCTCTAGCGTGTTTTTTGCTCAACAACAAACATGCTTGGTTTGTTTTTATTAAGTTTATCCGCTATTGAACATCGTCCGAGGCGATTAAATCACAATTAACACACGTAATAGCGTGTTGTAAAGATGTTATAGCATTATGGATGCAATTAGATTTTAGTGCTTATAGGGTGTCGTAAAATTTAAAAGAAACGAATGCAATAAATAAATGTGGTGGTGTGTGTTGTGTTGCGTCATCGGTAGCGATGTATGCGGGCCACACACGTGGCGAGGGCGACAAAGAGCGCGGTGGGTGATAGTGGTGTGACCGCAACAGAGGCGGTGGCGACCACAGGCGCGGGCGCGGCTACGTGCTGCTGCCTCGTCAGGCTGCGGTCACCACACACTCATCCACTGTTTACGACACGTGCGGGTAACTTCCAAACCTATGTACCAGCAACAGTACCTAATTATTATTCCATTTACTACACATTTAACGAAAATACATTGCATATCTTTTATACGCGATAATTGCTACAGAGGCACCCTGTTTGAATTCTGACGCACTTAGTATAACAAAGCACCTTTGAATCGAGTCGTCGAATGCAATATCTATTGAATATTTCATTTGAAATATTGAACGTGTGGGAGCGCGAAGCATCGTTATTCGTTACATACGGCTGGTTCGATCGACGCGATCTGTTCGAAGTGAAACAATTAATCAAATGGAACAATATTGTTGATTTAAAACACTATAACGTTAAGACAAAGCTTAATAAGTAAGCTTACTAGATATTTATAGGTTAGATAAGTTATTGCCATACGGTATTTTGAGTGTCATCAAGATAAAGCGACACCGCGGTAGTTTGGAGACATGCCAACCATAAGGTTGTATAACAGATTAATATTACCACTTTGAAAGGAATAAAAAGTTATTATTTCAGCGTCAGATTCCAAATATCGTTTTATAAAGTATGAATATTAAATTGCGTTAACACAATGCAGCGACAGAGCCAGGTATAGTTATGAAGCAAGAGGGAGGGCCGACGGGGGCAGGCGCGATTCGATCAAGCTTGCATAAATCGATGCGATACGGCCGGATCGTGAACAAAGCCGCAAGCTCGCTCCGAGACGAGCAATACCCTACCTACCCACGGTACCCACCATACACACATCCACCGAGCACCGAGCGATCGTCACACAAACGATATTATGAAAAGAATTCCGATATACTTTTTGCTCTCACACGAGTAGGCGGATTATTACCTTCTCAGACCAAGTATACAACAGGTAGCTAAGTATTGTTATTTTAGGAATTCAATAAACGAACCAAAGTTGTCAGCTTTTTATATCAATTGAAGGTTTATTTATCTTGTATAGCCCTTTGTAAAAATTTAAGCAAACGTATTATTTATTTCTAAAGCTACGTTAAAAGATTTCCCTCAGAACTAACAGACTACCATGCGAAATACACGAGTGTTTTACCCGACTAAGTCTTGATTAATTCTGTTGGCAGATTATAAATTCAAGTTAGAGACAGAGGCCCTGACTGCACGACACGACAGATAATCCGCGCGGAATAATGTGGATGCACCGACATAATCTATGTGTTATTCCCTATCAAGAGACACACAGTGTAAGGGGATTAAGTACAGTGCCTCAGCTCCGAGACATTAGCCGGGACTCAAGCAGCAACCGACTGAACAGAAGCCATGTAAGGGATTACCCAAGGATCCGCTACCTTGCCAAATATTATAACAATGCTCTCAGAATCGAATTGGATAACATGCGGTGACGTCATCTCTGATGTGGGGAGGATTCGTGTCGCCTTGTATTACAACCAGGGGCAATAAATTAAATGTTTATTTATTCAACGATAAAAGGCACTTAAATGTACCTTACATTTAATGAGCTCTATTAGTTATCAACCAATAATTGCGTGCAGAGTGGCCATTTAAAACCGAAGTCAATTTCCTAGAAGCCGCACAATTTCATCGAAATGTCATGAATAACAAGCCACAATGTTGCGTGGGCAATCTACCTGCGCCTCAAGCAAGGGGTACAATCCTGAGATCGATATCCATCGCGACTACCTAGTAACTGCTCTTTAACCTGTTCTTTATCTGATCGTTTCTTCTCAAAGTAGCTGGCTCAAGATATCCAACCTATAAGTAAATATTACTCTCAGTAATTGAAGGGAAACTGCTCAAGAATAATTTTGCATTTATCCACAATGTAGTTCCGTATCTCTGTACACTATCTACGAGAAGTGTAATTTGTATAATTGCAAGAAACGTCTCTAGAATAAACAGGAAGATCACGCAGCCGTATACTGAAATGACTGCAAAGTAGAAAGCAGCATAAATAAATTACATTAAACATTCACTTTAGTAGCGCCAACTTTTGTTTTTCAATAAACAAGCCACCGTTACTTTAGATAGCCGACGGTGTATAAAATGTAAAAAAGTAAAATAAGAGGACGACTACCGCGCAATCTGTTTCACTTTAGGGCGTCTTAATAATTACAAGTGGCCATTCTTTCCAATTAAGAAAAGTCTCGAGCTATAAATTGTGAGGGCTGTCGCGGGCGCGAAGCGAGCGAGCGCTGTTACAACGCGCGTAAACATGCCGCTAGGGCTACCACCCACCGACTTAAAAGGAAAATCTCCCATTTTTGTTTTAACGGTTTAATAAAGTAGTCGGTCCTCGCCTGTATTTATGTAAGTCATTTATACTCGCCGTTTCTACCTTAATTAAAGGAGCGCACCTTTAAAACGCAACGACCCCAGCATATCGAAGAACAAACGCAAATTTATTCTGACCGGAGTTTTTTTTTCGGTATCTATTAAATAAAGAAGTCGAGGAGAATGCTAAACAAGGTTGAGCGGCCCTCGCCCTGCGAGTTTTCCACTTGAAGTGGTGTGCGGGCACGGGGTGCGGGGCGCGGTGCGCGGCCGGGTCGGGGTGGCACGGGGTGTGTTATTCAGAGTGGCTTAGATAAGGTAAGGAGGATGAAGAGGCGAGATGCGCGGCGTAATGAACCGGCTCCGAGCAGTTTTTGTGTGGTTCGGGCGCCCAAATTGAATATTAGGCGCGATTTGAGAGCGAATGAGCGGGCGGCAGAAATAAATCCGCGGTTATTATGTTACTCAAATGAGATTGTGGAAGGGCTCGCTCTGTTAGGCTTACAGCGGCTGCTCAATTTCGCGTCGGTGTAAATTGCTAGTCGTAAACTTTGTTATTCTGCGGAAATTTAAGCACCTTTCTAGAATTTAATTTATGTATAAATGGATAATTATACGGTTCGACCGCTACATGATAATTGCCGGTACAAAGGGGTGACTCGGACACCTTTTATTAAGTTCGTAAAGAAAGGTAAGTAATACCATAACATACATTCATGTTTCATAAATTTTAGATAGCATACGAAACTCTTTTATTTATATCCGGACATGATATTATTTTTATCATATTATCATAAAAATAAAATAGAGCTTCAAAACAGAGCGGCATCGAAATGAAAAGTTTCCCTACACTGTAATGTAAACATGGGCCCGATGTATCGGAAAATCAAATATACGGCGCGCGATGTTTGCAAATAAACAATGTGCCTGCAACTGTGTAGCACCTTCGTGATTCGCAATAAAAACATAGTGTGGACAAACGGGTGCGGCTCGGTCGAGTGTAACCTGACGCCCCCGCAACCGCGGAGCCAAGACGCGCTCGGTTTATGTAAACTTTATTACGGAGTGCACTTCTCCCTCCCTCCTCCTCCCCCCCGCCAGCCAGCCACGACTCCCTCGCTTCAAATTGTAAGGCGCGTCCGTGCATTACTCAGCTCGCCGCGTGTTTGCACAGATCGACGGTTCCGTGAGCGGACTGCCAACACAGGCCACAGCCGCGCCGTATCGGGGTCACACTGCAAGATAAACTCTTCACGTGCTGTCGTCGAGTTATAAACTCGCTCACCTCACCCAAGTTTTCCAACAAACTTGTTAAAGTATGCGGTACGAGCTGATGTGCGGTAATGTGATCGCTACGTGACTGATTATGTTTTCCCAGTCAAGTGGAATTAGTGTCTGGGGGAGGACGGCTACTGGTGGGTAGACAAAGTTTATGCCTAGGTCATAAATGAATTACCTAGTTCAGTGTGCCTGTTTCAACTCTATTCACATAAAATGCCAATTTATTTATTCCAGACGCGGTTGTAAGGAACGTTAATTGATGTAGAAAGGAGCATCGTGTAACCGGAACGGAACATCCTTCTAAGGAGTCATCTTACAATAGACTGCACTAACGACCAGACATTGGCAAAGGCAAAAGTGAATAATTGCTGTCATTGTCATGAAGTAGGTTAGTGCAACAAAGACAGTGTTACAAGTAGGTGCGGCGTATCGATTCGCATGCATTTCTGGGCGCTCGTCGGCACATCTGTGCGGTGCGCCACTGTTCACCCCCCTCCCCCCACGGTAGCGCGATAGCCGACATTCGCAACACCTCGGGAACGACGCACTCGCGACCGAGCTCACTTCAACACAGGGTTGACAACTACTCACATTATATTCAGTTTTCCTGTTCCTCCAATCAATTTCCTCCACACCCCATTTGACAAACCACACCGAATTGAACGTGACTGGAGCGCGGATAGCGATAATCGCTGACAATATGTTCAAGATAGAACTGAGTTACATAAAACAGATTACCTCATAGGATTCATTTATGGCCATTTATACGATCACGCTTGTAAATCCCAAATGAGTAAAGTGTAGGCGAGGTATGCTTTTGGCTCGGACATTCCCCCTTGTACAGTGACAGTGCCAGGCCCCAAGTCCCTAAGGGGATTGGGGGCGAACCCCAATTCGTGTGCTTTAGCTGCCTAAGTTAATAACGGATGCAAGGATGACGTGTCGCGTTTTCGGAACTATGTTTGTTTAGTAACAGATGGTACGCAACATGAAAAACAACACGTGCTTCAATGATTCTTTTTATTAAACCTTTAATTTAATATTTACATTAACTGATTTCTAAAATCTTGACGACATAAAGAAAAAGTAACACAACAAACTAGTTTCAATTTAAGTTAATATCAATGAAGATAAAATGTGAACGACACATTATAGCGTGACACCCCTGAGTGGGGTGCGCCACTTGCACCACCCACTTGTTTCAGTCAGGGCCGTGTTATGAAATCAACGTGTTCGAGCGCAACACTACTCTCCGCGTTCACATTCCCAAATGGAAAAGGCACTACGTACATACATATACGTACTACCTACGTTATAGGTACGTCGGTACGCTTGTTGGGGAATTTTTCAAAGCAAAATTGTGCCGTCGGAATTTTAACAACTCGGGCGAAATTGGAAAAAGTTATTCTATACTCACATGTCGCTCCTCTGCTGAACTGATACCTGCAACCAAGTGGGATAAGTTAGCTGGATTATATTACACGTTGTACACGGGAATTGTTAGTAACCGCAGTATTAATTGATTCCAATTACTTGGTAATGATTAGAATGGTTCACAGCTTATATTGTGGCTTTACTGAGAGATTACGTGAATCAGATTAGCAGTGGTATCCACGTGCACAGAGCCAACATCAATTCTGCGAAAGCCTAATTTCCCTAATTGCTGCGTATGTCAGAAGTTCAGAACTATGTATGCAGGTAGACAGTACTCGCTTCAGGTAAGACGAGAATTGCGAGCTTGTTCAATATGAGAGCTCGCCTAATCTCGGAATCAGATCGACTGGTATATTTGAGATAAGATTTTCTCAGTATACCTGACAAGCAAATATGCAAGATCTGGAAATAGAAGTATTACCGCCTACCACGAACCAGTCGTACTTATGTTTATTTTATACAAGCAATCTGAGTGGGAGGGGCACGTGTGAGTGTAATTGAGGTGGATCCGATGAGGAGCCGGGTAAAGTGGTCGATGAATATTGCAGAGCCTGTCGCCGGCTCGTCACGACACCCCCGCCACTGCCAGCGCTCCTGACACCTTAATGCTGTTACTCACTATACCAGCCATAGCTACTGTTTACTTATTAAACGACTCGCTAATGTTACGTTCCACAAATAAAACACTTCCCCTTAATAGTGACACGTAACTTTGCTTCGAAGGAAATTTAATCGACTAATAACCCCGGCTGATTGATTCTTTAATTTCGATATCGATGGAATCGATACTTTCTTCTCATTCACGAATGACTGGTCGTGATTAACGGATCGGATATCATCGGATTATAGCCTTTCTCTTTTGAATCTGTGAACTAGGCTACTAATCTAAATCATACAATGGTATATCTAGTATAGTTATCAATCAACGCCTAGCCACCAACGTAGTCAGCCAACGGCTCTGACAATGGTCTGTCATCATCATCATCATCATCATTTCAGCCGAAAGACGTCCACTGCTGGACATAGGCCTCCCCCAAGTGTCGCCACATTGACCGGTCCCGTGCGTCTCGCATCCAGCGGATCCCTGCAACCTTTACGAGGTCATCGGTCCACCTAGTGGGAGGCCTTCCAACGCAGCGTCTTCCGGTTCGCGGTCGCCACTCCAGAACTTTTCGGCCCCATCGGCCATCCGTTCTGCGAGCAATGTGGCCTGCCCACTGCCACTTAAGTTTGGCTATTCTTCGGGCTACGTCGGTAACTCTGGTTCTCTTGCGGATCTCCTCATTTCTGATTTGATCACGCAAGGAGACTCCGAGCATAGCCCTCTCCATTGCCCTTTGGGTGACTTTCAGCCTTCTGATGAGGCCCATTGTGAGCGACCACGTTTCGGTCCCGTATGTAATCACTGGCAACACACACTGGTCATAGACTTTCGTCTTGAGACACTGCGGTAAGTTGGACGAGAAGATACCACGCAACTTCCCGAACGCTGCCCAGCCGAGTCGGATTCGACGATTGACCTCTTTCTCGAAGTTAGACCTACCTAACTGGACCGTTTGTCCCAGGTAGACATAATCGTCTACAACTTCGAGTGTAGAGTCTCCGATCTTGATAGGAGTGGGTGTTACATGGGCATTCAACATGACTTTGGTTTTGTCCATGTTCATTTTAAGACCCACTCTTTCGGAAGCTCTACTGAGGTCATCGAGCATTGTACTGAGGTCCTCCATGGTCTCAGCCATGACCACTATATCGTCGGCAAACCGAAGGTGAGAGATGTACTCGCCATTGACGTTGATGCCTAGCCCTCTCCAGTCCAGAACCTTGAAGACATCCTCCAGTGCAGCGGTGAACAGTTTCGGAGATATGACGTCTCCCTGTCTTACACCTCGCTGCAGAAGGATAGGTTCCGAGGTCTGGTCCTGAAGTCGGACTGACATGGTGGCGTTTTTGTACAAACTCTTCAGCACCTCGATGTACCGATAGTCGATTTGGCACCGTTGGAGAGACTGCAGTACAGCCCAAGTCTCGATCGAATCGAAGGCTTTCTCGTAGTCCACAAACGCCAAGCAGAGAGGCAGGTTATACTCTTCGGTCTTCTGTATAACCTGGCGCAGCGTATGTATGTGGTCTACGGTGCTAAAGCCTTTTCGGAATCCGGCTTGTTCGGGAGGCTGAAAATCGTCAAACCTGCGCGCGAGACGATTCGTGATGACTCTTGAAAACAGCTTGTAGACATGGCTTAGAAGTGAGATGGGCCTATAGTTCTTCAGCCGGGCATTGTCGCCCTTTTTGAAGAAGAGTACCACCACACCCCTGCACCATGCCTGCGGCGGTGGTCTGTCATATGTTGCTAACTCCGAGATAATTGGAAACAATATTACTGGCGAAATTAGCTTCGCCTGTCAATCCCGCAGAATATTATGCTATACTCGAAGTAATATGTTAACTTACGTGGATATATTGTGCTATATGGAACAGTAGTCTGCATGCAAATTGAATACTAATAAATTATTGGTAATCAGAGTGGCACAATACAATAGGTAGGAATAGTAAATCACAGCCAGCTGTTTACAAGTAGTTAACCTTCCGTATAATTAAAGATCAGACGCTTTACATTACGAAAATGAACTATGTAGATACATTAAGCATAACGAACTAGATACATTGTTATAAAATAAATGTCGAAGTAGAATATTTTTAAATGGAACTGGATTTTTTTCAAGTTCTTTTTACTTTCAACACATTCTAAAATGTGACTTAGTGTTCGTCGCTCGAACCTTCATTTATTTTGAAAGATCAGATGGTCTATAGTCAATTAAATGTGAACTTGAACCAAAAACTCGCAATTGTAAACGATATTTACCGCTACCCTTACTAACTGTCGCTCAATATCATAACTCGTGCATATCTTGAATTCATTCTTATTCTTAATTGCACACAAAAATCAAATATACATACAAATTGCAACAATATTATAGCTTATATACAATGGCGAGCTTAACCCAGAATTGGGTTTTCTTACAGCAAACCAAATTTTGACTGCGAGATTTGCAGAAAAGGATAAATACTTTATCTATTCATGATACAGGACCTGTGTAAAAAAATCAGCTGTTCCATTCATTTTGAGCGTGTAGATATTGCACTTTTGTAGGAAACTGCAGATTTAAAAAAAAAATACTGATGAAAAATGTCCGGCCGGCTGGGGTTCGGTATGATGTACTCAACACGTGGTAATTGGCAATCGTTTGTGGGGATTCCACCCAGTATACATCAGTGCTAAACAGTACCTATTTTCGAACTAGACCATAGACTACCGTTTAGGCTGTCTTACCCCCTCCTGGCGGAATTAACCCCGCTGTCGTCAGCACGTATCAATCGTGACTATTCACGGAGCCATAGTGGCGGAGTTAACGACACCGCCATTGTGCCTGAAATAGACGCCTTCACGGTTACGGAGAAACTTCCAGTCTATGTTTAAGTTCAAGTTAAATTACATGGTTACTAGACAACATTACTAAACTTATTTAGTGCGTGTTCGCGTGTTCAATGAGCGGTTTACCAGGTCTGTTTTAAATTGAAATTGTATTTGGTAAAGTAGGGTATTTTAAGCTGACGTATGTATTTATAAGGTGTTAATTACTTTCGAAATGAATCGATATTGTGTTCATTCTCAAAGTTTCAAATTTTACTCTGATCAATTAGCTGCTAACTTGAAACTTGTTCACAACATCACGCCTGTTATCACCGAAGGGTAAGGCAGATATGTAGGTACCTAATAGTATACCCACATTTCGCCAGTTATGTTTAAGTCCCAGGTAATAGGGAGCGAGCCTATTGCCATCAACCAAACTTGTTTATAGATTTGATAATTTTACAAGCATGATGCATACTACCTACACTTCCTACACCAGCATCAGAATACGTTGCCACAGTTTAATCAAAACAGCAAATCCGTTGTAGATTACGTATGTGCACTACATACCATAGTTACAGAGTATTGCATACATCAAAGGCATTATCTCCGCCGCCTGATTCGTCTCAAGTTTGTGAGCAATTGCAGCCAATCCCATTACTATTCACGTGCGCTACATCAGTACATATGTACGTACATATTGCCAGACGCCGTATTAGCACTGCATGTATTGCCACAATTAATTTAAACGCAATAGCCTCAATTATTGGCCGGCTATTCCCCTATATTGCCCGGTTTCACATGAATGCTTCGTGCACATCGATTCAAACAATGCAATCACGCCATAACAGACAAATTAGAGGTTTTATACGTGTTTTTGAGCTACTTAATATTCATAGAGTACATTATTATCGTTCTGACACATCGCAAACGACTAGGGCGTTTATTATTTACTCTAATGCAACGCGTGGATGTAATTTGGTTAGAGCGCGACTTCGTGTAGGTCCGCGACCGCACACACTCAAGTCAGCCGCAAAATTACGTTACTAATTGACTAAAACACGCGACGCTCACACCAGCAACGAATAATTAATTGAGCTCTGCCAAGGTGCGGGCGGGGCGGTGTGCGCGAGCGGGGGGGCGGGAGGCGGGGGGCCATCTGCGCGGTAACTCTTACATCAGTACACCGATAATGGCACAAATTAGCCGGGGAAGTGGCAGGCGGCGCTCGGGGGTGGCAGGGGGCGCTAAGCCGGAACATCCCGGAGCGCAGATTACCGCTTGCTTTTGTAATTAACCGGAGCGACGGGCGGCTTCCAAATCCATTTCTGTGTTACATTTTCATTTGTGGCGCGCTCGTCCCCGCCGCGCCGGGATTACTCGCGCTACCGTGAAAACTGGAAACACTCCCCGTTGTTTGATATGAATAATACTCGGCTTGCCCTCGAATTATAAAGTGCCTATTTGTTTGATGGATATAGCAGACTAACAGGAAAAATGTTTTCCACCAATCTGTTCCACATCTCTGTTTACATATTCTGTCCAAACACGCGCGTAGATACTACCTACCAGTTCGGAGAATTGACTTATTCATACTCTCAAAGTAATATCGGGCGAGCCGTAGCCGTCAGCGATCCGAAAACACGCAAACAGTGAGTTCAAAAAGCCACTCGAAGATTGTAAATATTGAAACAGAAGTGGGATCGGAGACGTCTGCCGCGGAGGGCGGCGGGGCGGGGGCGGCTGCGGCGGGGGAGGGGGGGCACTAATAGTCTCCAGAGGCACACAGCAAACAAGGCGAATACACAAATACGCGACAACCTCTTAAAATATTCATCTTTGTATCGAACCGTTACTTATACAGTAGGATAGTCAGGAATCCTTTTTCTTTTGGACTTTTCTGCGATAGTTTATGTCACTTGACCTGACTGACAAAACTTGTTTCTTGGTTATGAATTCATGATTAACTTACCATTTCCTTTATCATCTGGTCGATGCAAGTCTGGAGGTTTTGCGAGTACTGACAGAGGGTGGTGAGGCACGCCGAGCCCCAGCAGGCCGGCGGGGGGCAGAGCACCCTGGCCCAGGAGAGGCAGAGGAGGCGCACCATGCGCTGGCAGGTGCGCCGCATGCATCTGCTGCAGCAGCCGAGGCAGGTCTGGCCTTTGTTGCTGCAACAATCAGAAACACAAACATTACAACTCGTTTCCAAACAAATCAATTCCAAAACCGAAGTATCCCCAAGTCGTTTAAAGCAGCTTAACATTCAGACAAATAGCGAATAGACCAAATTAAAGCAAAGCCAAATGGTCCATTCTTGGGCGAAGGTTGAAAACCGCAACTACGGTAGGACACTAATTAAAATCCACAACGTTTAAACAGAATCAACCCTCTGCTTCGTACCTCTAAGTCTAAATGAAACGAAATCTCAGGCAACATCACAATCAAATTAAAGTGTATTGTTTTTTAAAAGAGTAATGTATTTTAGTTCAGCGTCAACATTCAAAGTGGATTGATGTGTCACCGCAGAGCTCCGTGCATTTTTAAACCGAAGCCAAGCCAAATTAAAAAGTCCTCCACGGGACCCCTCCGTTCCGCGATATTTTAAATTTTAAATGAGAGCCTCGCCGGCGGCGGCGACTGAGCGAAATTGATTACTCCTTCTCCATTATTCCCCTTTTTCCACTTTTCCTGTTTTCCCGCACTTTCCGTTCGTATCTCGTCTCGTTTAACCTTATTATTCCTATACCCTGTGGATCGGCTCACTTCTCCAACCAAGCGCACCGCTATGTTTTAACAGCTTATCGCTATGCCCATTTCCGTTCTTTACCTCTTATTTTCTACATGCGTCCATATTACAATTGCGTCCATCATCGGCGTATTTCTCTTCGCTAGCCGCTCCCGCTACCTCTATCGCTTCCGCGAGGCTGCCCGCTGTTCGCTTGTAGCTCGTCCAGTACACCCAAGCTTTTTCCGCTCGGACGGGCAGGTTCTTTTTTTAACCGCCGAAAATTAATTGGATTTTCGCCGAGGGTGGAACATATTTTTTATTGGCCGCTCACGGCTGTGATTTATTGTGTGTCAAAAGGTGGCGAGCGCCACTTAGTTGGGAGTGCTTTTTACAAAAAGGGATTTTTTTAAATTCAAATTATTCCATTTGGGCATTTACACGTCTTATGCTCGAATGATTATAATAAATAGTTTCTGTCTAGCGTGTTTTATAAATGCCTTTTTGCAGTTTCGTTAATTAAAAAACAGCGATCGAGTGTGATTCGAAATTGATGATTAATTGCTTGGCGCCACGAAATTACTTCTGGCAGTTCCGGCTGATTTAAAACCGCATAAAAGACAAAAACACAGAAAATTCAAGATAGACTAGTTCCTAAAAACGAGCATTTTATGTAGGTTTCTTGCCATGCAGATCTTTTAGAACATAAAAGTGTGATTCCACAGAAATGTACACGTGGTGACCTGAAAAGCGGTCTGTCCCCGAGCGTTAGACTTCGTGGTGAACCCTCATCCGTCCTGACAAGCGACGTACCTATCCTCTCCCTCAAACTAATAAAAACTTTAAGAATCTATCATTAATGTGTGTTTCCACCGCGACGTTTCTCCTCGCATTTGTGCTCAAATAAAATTAATTGCGTACTATTACAAAAACCTTTAGCTGGAACTAATGGTTGCGTTTATGTCTTGCAGTATGTAGTTGATTATTTATTAACTACGCATATAAAACGACATCGTTATTATTTTTTTACAAATAATATCCTAAAAAAAAATTAAAAAAAATCAGACGAATTGATAACCTCCTCCTTATGGAAGTCGGTTAAAGAGAGACACATTAGCAATTCGCGAGGATTTAATAAATAAAGTTTTAGTACGTTTGTAGTCGTTGGTTGTATGTACATTTTTATGTGGCGCGAGTTTTAATTACGTATTCGTCCCTCGCTAGTGGGAGACATACCTGTACAAACATTTCGCTCGAGCTAACTGTTCCCTCGTTACGGTGCGGCGGCGTGATCCCGCAGCTATCGCTATCGAGAGCGCCTCACCCCGGCTCACACCTCGCCCCCGACACGCCCGCTACCCCACTGGCACCCACCGCCTGTTATGAATGACAATAACGTGGCGTGATACCTCACCAACATTTTTTTCCATATTTAGACGTGATTAAATAGCGCCGATACGCTCTCCCCGGGATTAAAACTCGTTCCCCTAACGACTTTTCCATCCGTTTACTTTATCTCTGAACGAAGTTTGGTGTTTATATTATCGACCGAATTTAAGTTTGATTAAGTTCCCCTCCTACAAGGGGAGATGTCTGATTTTTATAATGAATTTTGAGGCTCATAACATCAAGAGTAATGTATTCAGAACGACAACCCGATAAGTGATGTGAATAATTCCCACAGCGGTGTCACGAGGCACGCGACTAATGATTCAGTAATAAATGCGAACAAAAACCACTAACCTCAAATTCTTGTAGATAAAGTCGTAAATAGACTATTGTTCAGTATTTTCCCATGGAAAAGTGATGAGAATGAATTTTATGTTTGTCTTAAGTGCCATATTAAAGCTGTATTATAAAGATTTGTGTCAGCTGAGTTGAAGGAAAAAACTGTCTGGGTGGATTAGGATAGATAAAAACATACAAAAGGTTTATTTTCTGTATCTGTGCTATATCAGCGAGGTCTATGTAATTTCGCGTGTGTCGGTACGTGTGTAGCAAGTAGCAACAGACGTGAGCTGTCTCCAAAGCTTTTGTCATGAGAAAAATGCTCCGCCGCGTTCGGGTTTTCACGGCACATTTACCACCGTCTATGCTCCGGGGATTATTCTTCATTTATAAATGGATAGCGCACGCCAACCGCACAGATTTCCACGCATAAATATTTCGCCAGGTTTAACAAGTATTATTTTTTGATCAAACATTTTTTTTTGCTACGCTCTTTTTGTGTTAAAAAATAATGCCGATTCTGTGCTGTAGATAGTGTTGAACTTTTGGATCAATGAGATTTCTAGTACGTGACAATTTTCAGTCACGATTTCAATCATTGGTCTTAATTTTTCTGAAAACCGCTTTTATTTTTTTGTAAAGTGGGTTCTTGTGGTTCTCCACGAGTTTAGTTTAAAACTTTTCAATACAATTTAAAAGCGATTTTATGTGGATTTCACTTTTTTTGGAGTTTTATTTATTTTTCTTCACAATAAATTGCTTTATGCATCCTGAATGATAAAATGATTAAATATTAAGTACGATTACTTTAGGTGTTCACTGGCAATTTCTCACACACAGCGTGCTAAAGGGTAGATAATTTCTGGAAATAAAAAAAAACACATGTTTTAGATTTTTATGACGCATCTCGTCGCACCGCACCAGTATTAAGGAATGAGATCAACAGCATATTATAAACACATTAGTTTAATATGGTCAGCAATTAATAAGTAGCAAGAACATTTAAAAATAATTACTCTTTACACAATTATGGGCTAAAGAGGCAATCAACACGTAAGTGGACGTTAACCTACAATTAGTACGTTTTAATGAGACTCATCAGATGAGAATATTCCACTGTAGAGTAGGGTCACTATATGATCCCCGATAAATTGAAGCAGCAAACAATATTCGACGGATATAGCAACTATCCTGGTTGCCAGGCGGCCAGCAGGCTTCTGAAAAGCATTGTATCGCGTTGATCTCGTTTGAAGCAGGTTTTTTGTGCGTTTTACTGAATAACTTCTGCCACAATGGCCACTATGTTAATGGCTTATATGCTGGTAATCTAGTTACAACGGTTAGACACCAAGCAATGGTTCAAGTGCCTAACTAGCAGAAGTTAAAGTTTCATTCTAAGACACCTGAGTTAATTAAAAGGAGAGATTAATATACGCATCGTTAAAACTTAAAACCATTCGTTTACAAAAAGTAGTAAGTTCCCGAAACAAAGTTTAAACAATTGGAAAAGCGTACATTTTTCTTTCAATAGCTAACGAAGCTGTATTTTCAGTTGTAACTGAATCTTTTCTCAAAGAAACAACGATCTGCTAATAACGTTATTTAATTGTAACGTACGCCAACCCTAGCAGTTGTTAAATAATTAAGAGACCGTTAGTTCGTGGTGTGAGACGCATTAGGGCTGCTACAGACGATGCCAGCCTCCAGCCAACACTGACAAGAACAGATTATAAACTGTAATGGTATCGCATAATTGAATCAACCCCCGCGTTCGTGTAAAACTGCCTTATATTCTGTTCTTGTTATAAAATTATTGTTCAAAGGTTGAAATACTAGAACAAAGTCAGAATGAGGTTGTTTTCTGATGCGTTAATTTAGATTTGGCGTATTTAATCGATAAGCAAACCACTAACCATAATGAATTCAACGGGTTTCGGTAATACCGTAATATGCAATTAAAATCTGTGTCATTGGGTACTAAAATTAGCTTCAATGTATTCATGTCCCTGACTGCAATGTTTAATACATTAAACCAGGAAGTGGTAAGCATGACACGCATGACTAGAACAGAAGGAACTTTAAACTCTTATAATGGTAATGCTTCGAACCAAATGTTACGACCAATAAAACAATACAAATTCAAAGCTGTAACTACATTCTAATCTTCCAATGGCGGCCATTAACGGCCATTGTGATGGACGTGTCAAGAAAAATAAAGAGGAATATACCAAGCAGCAAAACAGCGAAACAAAATGTACGTCACTTTACACATTGGAACATTAAAAGCTCGTAAATTTGCGACATACTAACGTTTCTCATGCTAAGTGCCTATGTGAGGACACGGGCACGACATCGACACAGAATACATATTTATAAACTTCGTTAGACAATGCCTGTTTAGGCGCATGACTTCTTAATACTTCGGTGTTGTAATTAGCTGTAATGGTATACCGGTCTTATGTGTAAGTAGTAGGTGCAGTGCAAAAGGGGTAGGATATCGCGGGTGACGGGGAGGGGCAGGGGAAGGGACGCACGCACCATTAGACAGGGAGCCTCCAGGCGTATCGACACGCGACGCCGACACGTGTTACACTTTCAACATAATTGCTTCTAATCACATGTATTATACCTAAATACATGTTATGTATATGTGCACATTAAGGATAAACACGATTTTGCTGAAAAACTGTGAACCTTACAAATATCACGGTAAAAACTAAGCTACACGTTTGACATGCGACTTGAATAAAGTTACCGAAGACCGACCATAATAAACAACGTCTATTCTCATGCTATATTCCTACAACATGTAACTTTGAATAACTTCGTATACTCAAAGAAAAGAAAGATAATAATAAGAAAAACTCGTGACACTCGCGGGCCGGATGAGTCGTAAAACTGATTACATAATTTCATTGGAAGCGACGACAGAACGGGGCCTAACTCACTTTTCCGCGTTGAAAAACAAGGAGCTTCGTCTAAGCGACAGGGGAAAAGTTAATGCGAGTCGCCGGGAGGACGCGTCGTGCGACTCACAAGAAACGTCGAGGGCCTGCAATGCAATATTTATCACCCGCCCGCGAACGTGCCTGGGAAAAAATGACAAATTCATGTTTCCCCGACGCCCGACCCCGGCGCGCTTCTCGCCCCGATTTATTCTCCTCGTAATTTTTATCAGAGGGCGCGGGACCCAACGTAAACTAGATAGAAATGTTTTCACGACTCGCTTGTTTATAAAGCCATCGACGGGGAAACAGATACGCTCTATTTGCACGGCTCCAGCGCTCGTGTTTGCACATCTATCTCGACAGATAATGTTGCATAAATGTTGTACGCATAATACACTTGTTTATTTCGCGTACTTGCGCTGATTCGGTTTTTCAATCACGGCCTCGGCGGACTCGATCGTAAATATAAGGATGAGATTTAGTATTGGATTCGTAACGCGTATCTATGACACGAGGTCGCACGTCCCGATCGATCTGCACAAGTTACGTGAATATTGTTTCAATGTGAACATTCGTGTCATGTATAGGTGAGCTTGAGAGGGAGTTTTCGTATCTGTAAGCTATTACCTTTGCGGAGGTCGGGCGCCACCCCTCGGGCGCTGGCGTGGAATAAAATCAGAACGAGAAATGATTTACCCGCCGATAACGCACCGACGACGCTCCGTCCTCTCCCGGTTATTGACGACGAGTTCACGCACATTGCTCAAACACAATGCTGAATCGTTTCGCCACCTTATCTATCATACTCGAATTCTATTACACAACAAGACTCTTCTTATTGTTATTTGTTATGCGTAGGTTGGACTTATTTATGCTTTTTACTTTATTTAATCGATTAATGAATTTATAACAAATATTTTTAGTCTGCCAAGAAATAGATTTAAAACAAATCATTCAGAGGCATCAAAAGTTCTAAACATATCAGAATCAGAATATTTATTTGTGAAACATAGGTATTTACATAAAGGTCTTAGGTTCATTATATGGGCTCTATGTTATGCCGTGAAGGCGTACAATTATTATAAAAATAAAAGCAAACAGTAAAATAAAACACAAACAACTAACAGAAAAGGCAAAATAAACAAAATCAAAGCCTTTCAAGCAAATAATCAAACAATAAAAACTATTTTAATTTAACCTAAAATAAAAAGTAAAACAGACTTAAAAATAATCAAAAATTACATCAAACGTTTATTGCACACGAAATGCAAAAAATTTTCATTGATACAATCTTCTACAGTATATAACATTTTTCTATATTTTTTATGCTTTCGGGTATTATATTATAAATTTTCGGAGCCATGTCAAAAAAAAACTCTTTTTTACTAATGCGGTTCTGCAATTTCTGTCGCACAGTTTATTCACATATTGAGAAACTGGAAACAGGTGTAAATTGGTTTTAACAAATAAAGCAGTCTCGTAAATGTACATAGCTGGCTTAGTCAGCAATTTTAATGATTTAAAATGAGGTTTACAAGATTAGATAGTTTTTAAGCCACACATGGACCGAATACATCGTTTTTGCGCTATAAGAACAATCTCTCGATCTGTAGATTGTCCCCAAAAAAGAATACCAAACCTCAGAACTGATGCAATGCAGCACGTTTAATTTAATTGACGGAAGACAAATGAAGCGTTTACCTTGTAAGTGAATTTAATAGGCAAGCAAACAGTCCCCTATTTGCGAAGTGGGGAATACTTCACGTTCACAAATCGGCGCTCTCGCGTACGCTCGCAAATCAGACGGAGGCTGGGCGGCCAGTCTCTGGGGAGAGCCCCTTTGATCCCTAGCTGACCCGAAAATAAAAAAGGTACGTAATAAAAAAGGCCCGACATACGGAAGGTGGCGCCGCTTTTTTATTTAAATTAGAGTGTTTTATGAGGGGAGGGCGATATTGCGTTTTGCCAGTGTCTCGAAGGCTGTTCAGTAAGCTATACTCGTACATGTAGGTAAATCCTCACGGTCCGGGGGCGGCGAACCTTCCGCAAATACTTGGGACTCTTAAGGTATTTTCTTCTATCCGGTGGCCGTTTTCCGATCGTAGACACGGGACGAAGAGTCTTACGGCACGGAGTAATAATTTACGAGACAAGTGCGTAAACCGGGATACAGTAAAAGAGCAACTAGAATGTTGCAATAAACAATACGTACAATATGTCACACGCTAATGTGCGACTAATTTATTAATTGGAGTGGCTACGCACGCCGTAAAAGATGCTCTACTTGTAAACAAAATAGTTGGTGGGTAGCCAAATGTTATGATCTCAGGTATTAATGTGGGGAATTTTTGTCGTATCTCAGTTTACGTAGTATTGGGCAGCGTCGCTTGGTGTGGGTGATGCTACACAGCGGGCACGCCGTGTGATCGAGTTGGCGCGGAGCCAGCGCGGTCCATCCGCAACACTCTATCGGCCGCAGACGGACGAGCGACGACTGATTTCCACCACTTTATTTTCGCCCTCATTATCTTTAAAGAGATTTATTTTAGTCGCGGTACATCTATTCATGGTTTTCGAACGCCAAACGTTAACACATACGGAGAATAGGTCGCGCTAACGACTTTGCAACCGGCTGCGAATGAACCTATTGAAATAATAGACGGCAATGAAGTCCTCACGACACTTACTATAGCTAAAAAATACAATTAGAGCGTTGTGAAATTAGTTAGAGCCGCAATTTGAGGACAGACACTAATTCATAATGCGGGAGTAGTTGTTAACACCGTGTATGCAAATTGAAGTAAGAGCTAATAATATGTAGCTGTCATTACGCTTGGACAGTGTCGGTAGCAATATTCTACCTGTCTCGCCCACGCCGATGACAAATGGCCGCTTGAAAATTATATAAACATGCTAATTCGCCGCGGACGTGGCGGGTGTCGGTTTAATAAAATAATTTTCTATATAATGGTAGTAGTTTGTAGCAATTTCATCAAAACCTCGTAGTTGGATCGCCGCCAACTCGTCTTGCGCGGCTTAGATCGTTTAATTAACGACCGTCGAACTTTCGACCTGTTGAAAGCCGTGCTTTTGGAGAATCAACTTACTTTACACGTAAGTACCGCTTGTTCCGGACGAGAATTTTAGTTGAACTTCTGAACAATAACATTTTACCCACGCCTGCGAGTTAGTCGGCAGCGATAATTGGAATATTAACGTTTGTTGTTTCAATAAAGCTTGTTTTAGAGAGGTGGATAGCTTCTGTGAAAAACGATTATGTTTGCAGGTGAGTCATCGGATAAGAAGCGTGTAAAATATTACATTTTAACCGAAAGGTGTGATTTATGCACGGCTATTATAATAACATCGACCTTCCCACCGTTTAGTGTGCGTGCAACAAGCGAATAACTAAGCAATGACAGCTCGGAGTCGCGAATGTTTGGACAGATGCCACACTCACACTGGCGCTGGCCGGCTGGCAAACTGGGAGCTGGGAGCAGTGCGAGCCGGCAGCTAAACATTCCACGCCACATTTACAACAGCCCACTGCTGTACAAACAAGGCACGTGTTGTTCAGATCGGACTCGCGTGAAATATTACCGACGCTGAAGAAATTCATTTCGTTACTCGGAATTTTAAACATGACCTACGCGATTTCGGTGAATTCAGGGATTACGTAGTAGGTATTTACTGAAGCCCCGGTAGTTAGCCAGGCGTTTGGCAAATTGCGATTATGGTTACATCTTGTACAAAAAGATTTTGTTTTGTGCCATGCGAGATCTGCTGAGGGTTATTCTGTTATTCATATGATAAACAATAAAACAGCACAAATATGCAGGCGATCAGAATATAAAATACATGCCCCATTGAAATATTGCGGTGAACCCACTCAATTGGAAGCAAGCTCATGTGTTAGGTGTTATGATGAACCATTAGTGATGTGCCCCACATGTTGTTAGTACTGTTAACAATATGCGAGCAGGCAATGAGTACTCACCCCAATAATGGCATTAAGTTCTGTCATAGTGACCTGTTTCGCGCGCTCCACGGCCGAAGCGACCTGCTGCTGATGCTCCTGGGACAGGAACGGCAGGATCTGGGCTATTATCGCGTTCAACCTTTTCGCTATCTCCGTCTGAAACACAATCAACTTATTTAGTAAAGTCATCGCAGTAATTAATGTTAAACAATCTTCTATAAACACGACATAAGGTCATCGTGACGAAATTACAATATCATCACGAACGAACACCGATATCACACACGTTATGAATAATTAATATTGTTTAATATTCACCAATCTACTTTTCTGAATAAAATCAACATTAACATTAATATAAAGTTGGCTATAAATGAAACAACGGCCCGCTAGCCGGTGATCGTAGCTTACATACAAATTCACATCCAAAAATGTTTCCACATTCCGAAGCAGATTATATTCAATAATAACATTTATAATTAGTTGATAAGCTGAGCGAGAAGCAACAAATAAAATTAACACGATAAACAATAACACCGGCGCTGCGCGGTGGGACGCGGCGCGGGTCGGCGCGGTATGAGATGATAAATCGCCGCGTTACCGAGCCCGCAGTATTTATTGGCTTTGTTCGTATTTTCCGTTTAAATGCACATTAATTTTATTCGCAGATTCACAGTGAATCGACGACGAATTAACATAATTGAGTGTATTATTATATCGGCCCTTGTCGGCCCGTGTAAACAATGAAGTTGTTTCGGCGGTTTATTTTTATTTTGTCATCATCGGTCGACCGTAGAGTTGTTGAGTGAGTTTAACATGATAATGTGTTGATTGTTAGGAATAACAATAGGAGTAAAAAAGCTGTCATACATCGCTGTGGCAGTTAATTAGTAAGATGATCCACAGCGTAATTAAATGTAGATGTAATCATTGACATTTACAACGCGCATAGAATCATGGCGCGCACATGTCTGACGAAGTGTTAAATTACGATATTGTGTGAACACGACGGATGCTCTATTACCGCCACAGAGCTACCCACTCATATAAACAGAATGTCCATGCCATAATTGCATGGCTACATACATTTCAGAATTTCAGGACACTTGCCAACTTTCTTATTATCTTTCAAAACAACATTTTTAATTTTATTTACTGTGAAGCTTGTTTTTCTGGAACGCTGATGAGTTCATTACTCAGCATTATGTCTACACAGATTTTCTTTAGTTTGTTGACGAGTTTTTATGTTTTATTGAAACTTAAATTAAAACTATTATAAGACCGCTCTGCAATTAGAGATCGAGCTGAGTGATTAACATAATATTTCAATGTAAGATTACTAATTCAAGATTATCGCAAGAAGGCGTGTTCCCGCAATTAACCGCAACAAGTCATGCGATGTTTTTTATGTTACCTAGAAACTACAAATTGCTTACTGTTAGATATAATGCGTAGCAGTGGCGAAGGATCAATTTTTGTAAGAGGTAAGCCGGAGTACATATCTTTAATGTGATTAATATATTATTTGTCTATAGAACACTGACTGTGCCATTTTTCAAAAAGAAGCCAGTAGGAATCGACTTGTAAAGAATCTTCGCCACTGTAAGTAGATACTTTGCTAAGTTATCAGTCGTAGGGCTGTCTGTCCTCGTTTGAACAAGCTTTTGTTCGCGGCTCCGCGTGGGATTTGCGGCGACACTTAATATTATCTATTTCCCAACATTGTACCGAGATGAAAAATGCTTTTGCTTTATCCGAGACTCAATCACTAAAAGTAATATTATCCCTCTGTTTATACAATGTTTAGTTTTCATTCGAAATGAATGTAAGTATAAAATAAATCGTGAGCTTTCGTTCGTTGTCTTTGCGTGTTATTGATCAGTTAAATGGTAACTGTACTGTCTCTTGAATATACATATGCAATTTGTTAAACGAATGTTCTTTGTTTTAGAATGGTCGACTTTTTTATTTTTCAGTGAAGCAGAACGTCAAAGCTTTAGTAAAGCGTTGATACAAAACATTTAACCCGTCGTTGAGTTACATTAAGCCGCGATATAGCGGTGTGCACACGTACGGTGGTACGCGCGGCAGGCAGGCAGCGAGGGCGCGGTACGCGGTGGACCGCAGCGCTCGCCGCAAATTGTACTTTCATTCCGCCTCGCTAAATGGACTGTTTGTCGCGTCCCGCGTCCGAGCGCCGAGCTCGCGCGAATTTACTCCACACACCACGCATATTTGTTTTTTGCGCCAACTATTTATGTGTTAACCGATACCTTTTTGTTGTAACGGCAAAATAAACCTTTTAAAAGCTGACTCATCATGAGGTACGGCCAGCAAATTATTATAATAGAGAAAAACTTCAACTAGAATTTTAATTAAGAACGCTGTTTTTTCAACACGTCCATTATTCCTAATGTAAACTGGGACACGAATTATTTTCGCAAATATTTAAATACGATTTTTATGAGAGCGTAAATAAATAAACATAAAGAATAAATAAGGCCAGCGATATATTTTTAGAAGTAAGACAACAACAGGGTTCCTCCATTTACTAGATAAACATCTAACTTCGTGAGTCGTGCAACTATTGGAATATTAGTGCGTAATGCAAATTTTCTCAGCGATGTGCTAATAAACTGGCTGATAGGCCATCGCTTCACGTATTCAATTTCTGTGTGGAATAAACAAGTTTGTTTCCTCTTATCAACGGACGATTAATTAATCGTCAGTTTTTATTAAAACTTGCGGGTTCAAGAAAGTTTATATTTTATGGCCATTGTCAGATATGAATGATGTCAGACTTGTTGATAACCCTCCATCACGGAACTTGGTTTGATATGATGTGGTGTCAAAGAAATATTCACGGACTCACATATAAAGGACTTGCACACAAACAAGTTAAAACAAAATTCTAAAAGTAATAACCATTGGTACAGCGATCGATAATGTGTGATGTTGACTTGACATTGCCGACCGCCGCCGCGCCGCAGCCGCCCCGCAGCGGCACCGCGCGACCGACGCGACGCGCCGAATTACCGCAAATTACATTTTCATTCGCCGCCTCTACCACTAGGTTATTGTGAAAATTTACTACTAAGCTGAAAAACGCTTCTGCCTCTAAATTTAACGCTTTTTATGATAAACGACTTTGGTGCTCCCACAGCGACGAATATTAATTTTTACACTAACGGACCGTGAATTGCAGAGAATTGTAGTGAGAGTTGGTTATATCTTTGTTTCTCAGTGAATCGGACATTCCTCCAGCCGCATGATTCAGAAGGTCTCGAGACAGTGAGAACTCTATGAATTTATAATTAGCGAGCAATTAAAACTAATTTCAGACGTGTGAAGTTTCTTTAACAGCTATGAGTTAATTGTTAACGTGATCATAAAAGTGAAATTAGTATTATATAAATAGAATTATTCAGGACAGTTGAATAGGAATAATGATAGCGGAAGTTATTATTTGAATATATATTAATTAATGCAAGGCCTGTATCCTATTGTGTGTAATGAACGGACTAATGAGTCTTGTTGTCGGAGATGAGCTCAGTGGTTGGTCACACATTACTTCAAAACTAAACACTTTAAAAAGCAATCACTACCTACGCAATGTTGAATTTCGTGCGCTCTTCAAATACTTTTGCGAAATTTCTTGTCTAGCTATCATATTGTTCCCATACGTGCGCTCAACGCATTCCTACGTATCGCTATGTCGAAATTCAATCAGAGAATAGCACCATTGAGCGCAAAATATCGACAAAGGGTTTCAGATTAAAGCAGTTTTTCTTATTGTCGTTACGAGGCGAACAATCCCCGTCCCATCTGCACCTCGTATAACTCTGCAGCAGTAGCTACGAGTACGGACGGAGGAATAAAAAGCGGGCGTACAAAAGGGCCACAAAATACGTACTTTTGCGAGCTCTCCACAAAAGATATAGTACGGTTTGTCATTAAGGAGTTCATCCCCGCGCGAGAAATAAAAGAGGAACGTCGGGTTTCGGGGTGAGAGGGCGCCGGCGGGGTGTGGGGCGGGGGCAGCACGCGAGGCGAGGAGGTGCACTAATGGCTCCGACACTCATCCGCTAATGCCGCGGGTGACTCCTCTTTTTGCGCGATTTTCACGTGGTTTAGTCGGTGGAGCTTTTAATCTGCGGCCGCATCTCGCCAACGGTGCTCCATTTGTTTCACTATTTTATTGCTCCCCCACAAACAACGCTTGAGTTTATACCAAACATCTTTTTAATGAAGAACACGAGAGTCAATTAATTAAACGATTTATCGACGGCTATTATGCAGACTTGGCGAGTTTTCGAAATTCGCAATAAAATTTAAAAGCGTTGGGCAATAAGAATCCACCAATTTAAATTAATAAACACATTTAAATGTAAAATCGATTCGTTAATTTCGTCACGAATTGATTTGAAGACTGAGATAAATTATCGTCTAAATACCAACGACGAGAAATATCTCCGAAATGAATCATTAAGATGCCGAATTAAAATTCAGATGAGATAGGTTTGAATTTAATTATTGTATGACATGCGTGAAGAATAACAAAAGAAACACAAGAGAGATTTTTTTTGTTTCTCTTTTGCAGTGTCGCTCGACGGTGCTGATTCGAATTCAGGTGTCGTAAAACCATCAGGATTCCTTACGACACAATACAACGGAATATGGCACATGAGTGCACGGTGCATGCCGCGAGCTGTGACCTGAATGCGGGCCGCGGTTCCACGCCACAATTTATTGTCTCCCTTGAATGCTCGTACGCGCACGGTGCGGCTGCGTACATCGTGACCAGCCAGCCACCACGTGAATACTAACCGATAACATCTACATAATGTCACCAATCCATAATGCTCTATGTAACAGCGTTAAAGGACATAGCCGTAAATTATGTGTGAGTAACTACAGGCTATAATGGTTTCACTTTAACACCTGCTATTAAATTGATAAAAGATTTACGCCACAAGGTATTAAATCAAAATGAAGAGGTTAAACGGCATAACCATTTAGTTATAAGTTTCCCGGCGCATCCGGCCGCCCGCCTCCCGGGACGCCTCGGATGAACTTTTACTGCTCTTACCGCGATTGTGTTCCGCGGAATAAACTGAACGGACGCGGCACTTCCACTGAGGTTTCGGCCTTCATTAATGCCTCCCGACTCTTTTATGAATTATTTATGCACGCTGCGTTCTGGTTATCTTGCCTGCGGGCGGCGCTCTCGCCAAGTTTCCACTTTATTAAACAAAACAGTCGCCAATCGAAAAGGCACGCTATTGTATTGAAAGCGACGTAGCTCTTATGGCCCGCAATAAATAATTCCTCAGGCGAAATGGCAGTCAAGTCGATAAATGGACTATTATTGCAGCAGACAGAGGCCAACATTATCATCGATTCGTATCGCATTCGCGGAGCAATAATTGTTTAAACATAGCCTGCCGTGGAACATTAGTGGCTGGCACATCGATAATGCACACTGCCAACCGCTGTCACCGCTTCTCGTTAGCTTTCTAATTACTCACTGCTGGAATTGTACCCTGTCCAATGTACATCGTGAACTTTTACACGAGTTTGTACAACAAACAGGGGCATTAGGGGTAGGATTGCATCTAAAATATTTAAACAGGGTTCAATTATCTACGCAGTTGAGTGAAGTGCTCGTGAACGACAATATAATTGGCTTTACTTAAAATAATTGCTACTCGAGCGTCGATACTTATAATAAACAGAATTGTCGGACGCGGACGGGAAGGCGCGTCATTAATATTCATTATAAACAAATGGATATAATTACTTGGCAAGAACAAGTTGATTGGAGGGCCGTGGAGTGGGTGTGTAGTGGGACACGTCGTTATCTCGGTATCGAGCCGAGCGCCGAGCTCCGAGCCGCGCCGGCTCCAGTGTCACCTCGTAATCAGATTGTAATTGCGCGATCAAGAGCCGGCTACGCTCCACTACACACCACCTGTCAATTTAAACCTCCGAGCTACGATAATAAATAAAAACAACAACAATATTCCAGTCTACCTCATGAATCATTAACTGTTTGGAGCAAGATAAATGGAACTTATATCTCTGATGATGTAGAAATTGTAGACCGTTCGTAAACATTTGATTTTGGACGTTGCGTTACTTATTGTGAAAACCGAAAATCTATACGAATGATTTGCACACGTAATCGAATCTCCAAATATTTAAACCATTCACAGCAAACACGATAAAAATATTGCAGTGTAATCAAATCACATTAAATATTTAGAGAGGCGGACGAAGTGGCCTTAAAACGTCACGGTCAGATTCATTCAAACAGTCCCAGTTACAAATGAAGTAGAATGCAATCGGGCCGCGTCCGAGCGATTCTGATTGACAGATTAGCGTCGACAGTCGACATATCACGAGAGTCGCGACACACGGTTTCATAACAGCCGGGTCAGGCAAGCGTGAGCGCTCTGTTGACTCGCATGTTTCTCGCCAAACAAAGAGCCAGCTTCCTAGCTACCCTTGTTTGTTTAGGTCCACGCCAAACGTTTATTGCCCTTTGTGTATCTTACCTCTCGGCAAAGCGTGAAGCCTTTTTGACTCGGCACTTTTTATGAGAGCGCTTATAAACGTGTATGTTACTTGACATTCTAAAAACAACGCAGTCAGATATTTATATAAGTGAAAGAAGCATTGTTGTATAAATGCAATCGCTGGAGGTAAAAGCCGTAAACAAACAGACGTGGAGCAGGCACTACATCATAGTTGATTCGCGGCGAGCGAGGTGAAACCGCACAAGCGCTTACGTGATAATAAAGAAACACAAACAAGTTTCTCGACGCACATGAATTGACCAATTTGTAGACGCTGGATAGTTTCACAAGCCGCGGTCTGTGTAGTATAGACGAATCAATCATCGCGGTGCACACGGAGCTTTTTTGTCGACGTAACGAGCGGCGGCGCTGTGCGGCTGTAATGACTCCGCACTTCCGGCGCCTTATGTGTTCCGCACCTTGTACTGGAACACAATGGCGCTCGCTGCTACGCAAATACTAGTGTATTCGGTAGCGCTATAGCAATGTAATTAGCGCTGTTAATACAGTCCTAATTTATGCAATGTGCAGCGGAGCCTCCACTCGCGCCGCGCCGCGCTCCGTGTCGTGTACACGCGCCGCTAACACCGATTGTCTGAATATAATTCGTGTTGCCATCAAATTATTTTCGGTTCGACGCGCGCCGAATATTATTTTTAGTTTCGCAACGTTGATTGCAGGATCGCTATCGCGGATTATTAGAACGCTTCATATCAGCTGCTTGTTCTGAATAACAACATTAATACATATCGATAACTTCATCCTAAAAACTCGATGGTTATCATTAAAGCTTTATCTGCTCGGTATTATCTAGTATGATTTTTATACTCAGCTGTCTTGCTTTCGTTCAGACATGATAACGAGTTATCACGGATTTTGTACTAAAATTGATTGGCCTGATTACAGACGGTTCCACGATAAACTTTATGTATCTGTATTATTTTTGTGTGATCAGAAAAGTAGGCGATAAGAGTATTAGATAAAGGCTTTGTTAAATTGTGATAAACAGTCGATATCAGGAGAGATATTAGGCAGGTATCAGTCAGTCTCGGCGAACTAATCGCCTTCATAAAAAGTCATAATTTATGAGTCGAAGTTATCGGGTGACATCAAATTGAAATAGCGTGCAAATCAAACGAAATATATATCTAAACATAACAGAGTTAGCGATAGAATCAGTCGTAGAGATAGTTGGTTATATTCAGCATGGATAACGTTTATCGTAGGTCGTATATATGTACAAGTGCAGAACGACGACGTCCAGTTGCGATGGAAGCTTGCTTATTTACGGAGACCGTTTGCACTGTACTGTTTGCTATCTCGTTGTGCCGGCTGCCGAGTCGCCGACTCACTGGCAATTCTTGCTATGCAGTATTGCCGTACGACACGACACGGCACACAACTCAACAATATTCGTGATCAAAGAACGTAGAACAATGATTCCATGAACAATAAGTACTCGTAAGATTTACCGAATGCTTTTAAGTACGATGTTCTGTTATCTAGACATGGAATCGGAATTAAAAGAAGCAAGAACAGAGGTCGAAAGATCAGTTATATGGCGGGTTGATGTAAAGTATACGTAATGTTAAATATTTAATATAGTTTGCAAGTATTTGTGCGTAGTCGCAGCGGACTGAGCGAAGCGAGGGCTGGAGTTTGTGAGTTTACACAGGCGGTGTTTACTTGGCGTGTTTGCGAGCTCGATGCTTATTGTGAGCGCTGAGCGTCCGTCGGCCGCGGTCTACGAATACTGTTTAATTTGTTGGATACGTCAAGTGGCGAGTGTGGCGACTGTTGCCGACTCACAAAGTTCACAAGTAAAATTTCACGCTTCTTGGAAACTAACAACGTTCCTAACGTTGACAGAATTCCTCCGCTAATGTTTGGAACGTCTTTGTGAAGTTCTAAACATTGTTCATTTGTCATAGTTTACCGCTACATAATCGTATTTCTCATATAATATTCGTAATACAATGTAAACAGCGGCTGCATGTTTATTTTAATTCAGTCATTTGAATAAACATTCTTATTTTAATGATTACTTGGAAATAATGCCCACAATAAAATATTTATGACACGATCCTTAAATATTTTATGGTTTCCTGTTGAGCATACGGCTTCGATAGGGTCGCAACGGCGAAAGCAAATCGATATTGTGCCGAATCTAAATGATAAAATAACAGAGTATTTTAGGCAATTCTGCCGCGACCTAAAAGGATTAACGTGTATTTAATTGAGCCAAAACAGTTAAATGAGCGACCATTTATTCGAATTATGTATTTAATATTCAAATTGGCTAAATGTGGAAAGTATTGAGATAAACAAAACAGCGTAGTATATTTGAGTGGGTGCGGGTAAAGGGAGCAAGTGCGGGGTCTGCGTGCGGCGCGGCTCGCTCGACGACCGCAGACCGCAGCGGTGCGGCTAACCGCACCCGCAACCACCCCCGGCCCGCGCCTCACCCCCGTGCCGCGCCTGCTAAGCTGGACTTGTCTCTACACTTGATCTCTACGCCTTCGTAAATGGTTATTAATATTAACTTGAACAATATGTAACATGATGTCGCAAGTTTATTCTTTATTGTGACTTAGTTCTTAGACAAAGTTAATTGCTTGGCCACACTATTCAGAAGAACCACACGTGGTGTGTCATGTGGCAGTCAAGTGAAACTCCTACTGGTTGTACGGTGTTCATATAAATCAAAACATTGAATTTAATACAAACAAGGTGTATATTTAAATTAAATTTTGTTAATATATTGCCGATTTTATTGCGATAAACTGCACTACATTTACACGATTTAAACAAACAAGGCAGTACACAAATTCTACAATATATTTCATTATTTTTATTTCATTTAGTGTTATACCAATTTAACGTAAATCGAATAGAAATGTCGCTGGGAATTTATCGGCTGTTTTCAATTTCAGTTGCGAACGGTACCTGGTAGTTGGGGTACCTACAGCTGGTGAAGTGAAGTGCCTAGGTATTGTAGGTACATCTAGACATACAGGCAGAGACTACAAACCTCACATGTGGGTTCGGTATAATTCAGTACCGTGTTCTACTAGAGTGTAAACGGGCGATCATTTGCTAATTAACCGTTTGACGTCGTATAAAAGACAGTTAACTATATTTGAGCGTTTGGGGTCAGGTGGTTTGAAGAATTGACAGTGATATGTATGTTTTTTTTTCGGTGTACTGACAGCTACTGTTTATTTAAACTATGTTATTTTTCTGCATAATACCTATGTTACTTATAGAGAATTAATTTTTCTTACTACTGCTTCTCTAGTCTTTTTTTATAGATATATGATGGATATAGTTGATATGATGGATGTTATCAATAAACACGCACGTCAATACTTTTTTTATAATTATGCTTCCCGTAGAAAAGTTATAATAATGCTATTCGGACTATGAATAGTTTTGAAAACTCGCGATTCTAGTGTTCATTGAGGATCGCGTCTATCAAAGCGTCGCGTCGTCGTCTGATAATGATCTCGCTACTCGACTGGAGAATATTTCACACCATTACAAAACCACGGAACATAGAGTGCTTGGCTATCTACTACTCACCGTTCTAATTTAATGCTACCTGCATTTTATTTACCACTGAAGTACGAAGTCACGATTCGTAAATGTCATCGGGAAACAACATTGGATTAATAGTGTCATAGATCTTCAAAGCTTAGACTCACGATAAAGGTGTGCTCAAAGTTACGGCGCAGTTACAATTTTCCCCTCTTTACTCTATCGTTGGTACTGGGTACTGAACTAACTGAATATTAGGTCATCGATTGGACACATTATGAATAGTAATTTGACAATAATATTCACCGATAAATGTGACAGCTAAACATAATTTCATAATGTATTCAGTACATAAATGCATTGAAAATATTCAACTGTCGCATAATTTATTAATATTCATTTGAATTGGACATGAATTTACCAGTTGAGCTATACGTTTACCTTACACTAAGGTGTGGGGTTAAAAAGTCATATCGCGCACATTAATTCAAACCGCATTTATACTTAAATCTTTAATTATTCAGAAGCTATTATGTATAATGTATTATACATTATTATCAATGCTAAATACGTAATTAATGGGCTTCTATTCTATTGGACACCAAGTGAGTAATGTACGGCTGTTACAGGTTTCTTATTTATAATTCAACATGTCGCCTGTGCAATTACTATACTGATATATCCTGGTGTTAAATAAAAAGCGTTATAAATAAAGAGGATCATTAGAAGCGTCGTTACACCACAGTTGATAATAACAGCGCTCGAGTTTCTTTGATAGCGTCGTAAATTCCTATCAGATTTTTATCTAGAGAACGTTGCACGTCATCATCAGTGTTATAAGATGGCTATGGAGCAGAGATTCATCCGGTTCATTCATATCATAACTACAAGATTATATCATTAATGAATACTTATCAACTAAGACGTCTGGTCGGTGCTAATTACAACCGTGCAAGCTAGAAAATAAGTACCACTTAAGTACTAAACTAATAGATAGATTATCTGTTATTATTTAAATTAGTATTCTATTGTAATAATGACACTATCTATCTGAAATTACGTGTTATTTTATTTAAACTGTTTATTGCATTTAGAATTATCAATAAACCCATGAGTAAGTATTTTACAATTTGATCAGGGCTTCAGTCAGTAACACTAATAAAGTGCACTTAAACACAAATCCAGCAAGTGTATTGTGGGGAGCTGTCAGATTGCGAGCGATCCAGCCGTCAATAGCTGCGAGGGTCGCCACCCCCGTGTTTGTTACCCCTTCGCCTTGTTTGCATTGTTACACTGTATTTGAATAGAGTACGAGCACCCGCCGCCCTACAACTGTTACCGTTTTCATGATAATGTAAGCGAGATTTAATGATACAATCTATGTGAGTAACGCGACTACCGTACTGCACGACCGCATTACTTATACACGCGCATAAGTATACTATGTTAATTCTCAAACATTTTATTTAGTATGCTAAGTAAAAGACCGCTACTTAAAATTCTTACAACGCTGGGGATGCAGTTTTACGGGTTATTACGTTGAATGGGAAATGAGTGAGTCATAGGCGTGTAGTTTACGAGTCGAATAGAAATCGTCTGTTTTAAATGAAACTCAAGGAGCGAACAAGGCGTCCATTATTCATGAGGGCCGTTTCACGCCCGACCACCGCCGACAGGGTCCGAGCAGAGCCGAGTGTCGGGTTCCTGCGAGGCACTCGGCACCTCGGCCCCGGCGTCCACGCAAACTGTTTCGAAATCAATATCCGTGTCTCAATCAGTGCAATTAAGGTGGTCCGTGGAACAGGGGTCGTATTCAGTGTAATTAGTTTGACGCCGTTGTAGCCGCCGGCTAGAGGGGCGATGAATAAACGAGTAGAAATACTTGGCGTAGTGGAGTAACGTTAAACGTACACCCACTGGAAGCTCACCGCTTGCCGAGACACGTCTAACTGCTCGGGTAGATTAGATACACAGCCTGTTGTATGTTATCCGATATAGTATAGACCCCGAAATATTCTGAATAAAAAAGAAACAAGTAATATTCTTACAAATCGCGATGACAATTTTTTTAGTAAATTGTTGAATAATGATGATAATTACATAGTGAGTAATGGGTAAAAAAAATACATGACACGTGAATCAAGAAGATAACGCGACCAAGTCTTTACTAATTGTGAGCACTTATTATTATTACGTCGTTTTATTGCGTGGCTTTAGACCGACTATAAAACTGTTTATTAGTCACGAGCTCATGGACATATAACATGAAATAACTCAATACGCTCACGAACACAAGTTTTACGAAATTAGCCAATTTTTGATAAATGGAACGTTATTATAACGGAACACGCTGTACTGTATGGTATGAGCAAATTTAATAAAGCACAAAAGCACCGAGGGTGACTGCGTGAGTACGCGCTACGCGCCCTATTTTTTCACATGGTTCAGAATATCACGTCCCTCCATATTATAGGGGTCGAATTTGAAAACACAATTAGACTTAATACAGAGGTGATTGTTGGCGGGCGAGGGTCGCAAGCGAGGGGTTACAGCAAATCCTTTAATTTGGCTCCCCGATCAAATAATAAAGCGGACGAGCTGAGGGGCAGCGAGCGGCGATATCGTGTTTAGTGGTTTTATTGCAAGCGCCATCTGCCGCGCGACGCACCCTGTAGATGGAGAGATAATTTCGCTTTTAAAGCGAGGGGGCGACGCGCGACGCTACGCGGCGAAGCGTTCATTGTGAGTTGTTGCGTTCGTTTAGACAATTCACAGCGCTGTATCCGCCTGTAGATGTACGAGATAGCGCTCCCATTATGCGGGACCCTTAACGACTACCTGCATGTTGATGTGAACACTCAACGGCTATAATTTGATAAGGCACGCCGCGCTCGCTGCCATACTCCTTCACTATTGTTTATACCTACTTTACGTTTTATTGTTACGCCTTCATGAATTGAGTAACAGGACGTTGAGTCACGTTATTAAGTGTTATATTTTGTCATAACCTAACACTAACAACATAACGAGTTCGTTGATAGTCAAATTACTGTCTTTGGAATGCACTTAGTAATGCAGTATTGAAATGATTACACAGCGATGACCTGAAATAACCTAAATTGGCCATCGAATGTGTTTTCAAGTAGGTATGAATATTGTTGGTAGGTATACTTAGATATGTACCTACTTCAAAACAATTTACAACTAGTAGAAATAAAGATAATCCGTGTAGGTATCGTTGATATTGAAGTGTGTAGACTAACTAATCTTTGGTATTACAGTAAATACTTTAATACTCGACAATCCTAAAAGATACCTAAAATCCTGATAATACCTATACCTATCGATGTCGTAAACAAAGAAGTCAAAAGAGACGCGTTGGATATCCACCCCTGGTTATTATAATAAACAGTAGGTAAGCTGATGGGGCACGTGCACTGTTTCTATCAATGAGAGCGATTGCGCGGGTGTGCGGCCACCCTAATGCAAGGACAAACAATCCTTGGGGCCGCGCATGAATAAATTTGAGCGGAGCAAGCGGTGTGAGCGGGATGAGCGCCGAGCGATGCGAGCTGTTTGAGCGCAGCGTCCTCCCCCAACGGCATGGAATGAATGGAATCGCAATAACCCCGAGATTATTAAATTATACGGACACGTACAGCTTTCGAAAGTATTGAAATGGATTTTTCGCTAGAATGCTTTGGTGATAAAACGAGTTTTAACTGAATTGACGGATTAATTAATTGTTTTGATGTGTGCGTGTAATGATAGGAGAATCGGTTAAGTAATCATTATTTTTGTTTGACTGAGTTGAGCTTAATAAAACAAATCTAGTTTTCCTTCCATAGTTTCTATAATATTTGTAGCAGAAGATTTTATAGTTTTAGGAAACCCAAACACTAACAGAAATAAAGTAGGTATCTATAGACTATACTAATACTGTAAAGAGGTAAAATTTGTTTGTAAGTTTGTATGTAGGGGTTATCTTCGGAACTACTGATCGTATTCCGAAAATCCTTTCACATATAAGACGTTCCCGTGGGTTAATTTCCGTACAAAAAGGGAGCGAAGCCGTTAGCAAAAGCTAGTATTCAATAAAACTACCTATTAAGTGAGCACCTGAAAAAAATAGTAAACAAAACATGTCATGACAATTGAAAACACACAACAAACGCAGTTTATTGAACAAATAAAACAAAAGCAACTATCAAATCAAAAATATCGAAAATCTATAACTAAAAGGGCTTATTGTTGCAAAGCAACGAGTCCACATTGATATATCATAACAAGCGAGCTTTGAGCACGGAACGTGTGTCGGGGGGTGGCAGCGAGGCAGCCAAGTCACCGAGCCGCAGGGGTGTCGACTGTCGACGCTCGTAAACCTCGACAAAGTATTTTATCGACATCCCGCCGCGCCGCGCACCGACCCTATTCACTATTGTCTCTCTCCACATTCGTGGCACTTCATGAAATCACTCCACCGTATGAATTCGCTCTTCAACTACCCGTTATCTACATTACAAGTTACGACACACACTCATTTAAATTTACGACTACAGTTTCGATACTACT
The DNA here is from genome assembly GCA_963082995.1 of Noctua comes. Lineage (NCBI taxonomy): Eukaryota > Metazoa > Arthropoda > Insecta > Lepidoptera > Noctuidae > Noctua > Noctua comes. The sequence goes on along the minus strand of OY720280.1, from coordinate 7,223,714 downwards.
GGATCTGCGTCGCCGGACGATTCTAAATTATTCTAAGTAAGGAAACCGTTGCCATAATCGGCAGCGTGAAAGTCAGTCCGGGCGTGAATAATAGCTTGAAGCACAGAACAATAAGTCTCCGTGTCGATACTGCCACACAAAGACGAAACAATCAATTCACAGCGTAAGTAGGTGTGATTCGGCACGGTCTCACTACGGTCCGGCCCCGCGACTAACAAAAGAAAATCTAAGCAATTAGTCGTCGTCAGAAAGAGCGGAAAACGCGCGTTAGTCGCGGTCACGCCGGCGAGTGCGACTCGGTCACGACGCGCGGGAAACGGCGTGTTGATGCGACAAAACCGACCTTATTGACGCGATAATGACGTTTTGTATAATGTTCGTGTCAACTTCTCGATGTATTTCAAGATGGCCCTGTATAGACCATGAAGAATCACAATAAATAAAATGAAAAAGCTCCAATCATACCCAAAGCTTCACCGATTACAATTAATTTCAATCTGTTTTTATGAAGTGTTTACCCGAGGCGACCGTCACTCGGTGTTCAGGAAAAAAATAAATAAACACGTTATAAAATAAAAAAAGGAAAAACATTACTTGTTATTCTATTAAGCTCGCATGCAACACATAAAAGCTTAACAAAGTCGACGGGGTGCATTTCTGTTTCTCGCTCGACTGAGCGTGTTTAAGTGCTAATGTAATAATCCATTACAATGAAGCTCGGCAGTGTACGCTAAATAGCGCATTCAAGCATCGAACTAGTGGTGGAGGCCGCCATCTGTCCGCCGCGGCGGCAAACAATACGACCCTTCGTAATCACCCCTCGTTTGCTAGTTTGCCAGAACCTAAACAAATATCACTCACCGCGCCGACGGCTTAACATTTCGAGGTCTAGGGATCGGACCTATTGTCCAGAGTTTATCAAACAAATCATAAACCATGTCAATCTAATATCTTCGCTATCAATATACTCATCAAGCCTATATTTCTATCTATATAAATAAAAAGAGAAGGCCTGACTGACTGACTGACTGACTGACTGACTGACTGACTGACTGACTGACTGACTCATCAACGCCCAGCCCAAACCCTTGGACCTAGAAAGCTGAAATTTTGCACAGAGGTTTCCTTTATAATGTAGACAAGGAATAAGGAAGGATTTTTCGAAATTCAACCCCTAAGGGAGTTAAATAGGGGATGAAAGTTAGTATGGAAAATCGTCATTTTTGTAGTTTAGACCATAAAAATTGGTGGTTACCATCCTGGTGAAAAATTAAAAACCACGTGTTTGAGTATTTTTCGAAATTCAACCCCTAAGGGCGTTAAATAGGGGATGAAAGTTTGTATGGAAAATCGTCATTTTTGTAGTTGAAACCATGAAAATTGGTGTTTATCATTATGGGGAAAAATTAAAAACCATGTGTTTCAGTGCTTTTAGAAATTCAACCCCTAAGGGAGTTAAATAGGGGATGAAAGTTTGTATGGAAAATCGTCATTTTTGTAGTTTAAACAATGAAAACTGGTGTTTATTATTCTGGTTAAAAATCAAGTGTTTCAGTGTTTTTCGAAATTCAACCCCTAAGGGAGTTAAATAGGGGATGAAAGTTTGTTTAGAAAATTGTCATTTTTGTAGTTTAAACCATGAAAATTGGTGTTTATCATTATGGGAAAAAATTAAAAGTCACGTGTTTCGGTGCTTTTCGAAATTCAACCCCTAAGGGAGTTAAAAAGCTAATGAAAGTATGAATGGCAAACCCGTTGGTTTTGTAGTTCAAACCATGATTTGTATTAAGCCTTTTGCTAGGTCACTCACTCACTTATCACGAAATATCGAAAACCGCTTGACGTATAAATTTGAAATTTAGCAGGTAGTTAATAATAGTTAGTAGACGTCCGCTAAGAACGGATTTTGCGACAGGGCCGGATTAAGGAGATCTAAGGGCTCTCGCAAGTTTGTATGGAAGTCCTTCATTTTTTGTGCTACAAACTTGAAATTTGGCAGGAAGGAAGTAGTTAGTAGACGTTCGTTTAGAACGGATTTTGCGACAGGGTCGGATTAAGGAGGCCTAAGGGCTCTCGCAAGTTTGGATGAAAGTCCTTAACTTTTTGTGCTACAAACTTAACATTTGGCAGTGAGGTAGTTTGTAGTTAGTAGGCGTTCGCCAAGAACGGATTTTGCAACAAGGCTGACTTATGAAGGTCTAAGGGCTCCACCTTTTGATCTGGCAGTCAGTTCTCACACATAACATAACATCACGCCTTAAAGCCCCGAAGGGTAGGGCGGACGTGTACCTAATCGTACACACACATTTCGCCAGTTTTATTGAAATCCCATGTAATAGGGGAAATTTAGGCCTATTGCCATCAACCGGGCACAAATCCAGATTCCGTGGCTGCTACTGAGAAATTCCTGATGGAATAAAATCAAAATCAAAATATTTCATTTCACATAGGCCTCGATGGGCACTTATAAAACGTCGACAAAAAGGTGCACGGTTCGGGTTGGTCGTTTCCTATGGAGAAGAACCGGCAAGAAACTCCATGGTTACTCACCTATAACCTACCTACCTATTATTCATAGTATTTTTTCCATTTGCATATACATTGTTTAATGTTAAGTGGAAGAGCGGAGTCACCTAAGGGGGCATCCATTAATTACGTGAGACGTTTAAGGGGGGGGGGGGGATGTCGCGCCGTTTATCACCCAATCTCTCGAGGGAGAGAGGGGGGTCTCGGCAGATATAACTGGAGAAAAATGTTTACTCAATTAAACATTCTCTACAAATTATTTTCTTTTAGTGAATTCAACGCAATCAAGCACAGATTACCGTATTTATAATAAACTACGCATTTTGATAAATCTCACGTGAGATTAGGAGGGAGATGAGGGGGTCAAGCCAAATCTCACGACATCCCACCAAGGGGGGAGGGGGGTCGAAAAACCGCCTCACGTAATTAATGAACGCCCCCTAACAAAAGCATCTCCTTGCTTAAAAGGTGATCTCCAAATCATGTGTGTGACAACTTTATGTAATTGAAATAAACATTTAATTTTTAACACTTTGCCCAACCCCGGGAATCGATCTCCACGCTTAGTAGTCGCGCTTGCTACCACTAGACCAACGTGCCAGTCTCACACATGCACACCAAAATTTCCACGCGAACGAAGTCGCGGGCAACAGCTAGTTAATTAATAAATGTAATGCATATTAACTAACAAAAACTCATTTTTATAATCATTCTGTCCTTAAAAAGTAAATTAATAAACAACTGTACCGTGTACGAGCGAACACCTGTCTTGTTCATTTAAAAATCCACGTGTGAATATTAATTGTGTGAAACGAATGAGTGTTTCTTATTACCCGAGTAGCTTGCCGTGTAGTAAATTGATTGTGATTCCTTTTTCAGTACGTGTTAAAGTACAGCAGGGTGATATTAATAAAAGCGGGGTTCGAGACAAGCTGGCGAGCGTAAAATCAACAGATTACCATGAAGCCCCCCCACGGCACCCTCACCGAGGCACCCCTGTGTGTACGTACCTATTTGTTACGATAGCTATTGTTAAGCGAGCACCCACTGGTCAGGGCTGTCACATCAAATCAGATTAAAATATTTACTCACTAACATTTTGTTTAGCAAAAACAACAATCATTATTTTCGTCGCAATTTCATTGCTTCTGTTTTATCGCGTCCAGAAATTAACAGCGTGAAAATTAATTAGGTATTATTATTTTTCAATCAATTCGAACACATGTAGTTTCGGTCGCAATAATATTTCAATTAACCAGTGAGCTATTCGAACACATTTCACATAATTAAACACTTTGTTCCTTAATTTTCAATCGACGATCAACGATGTACTCTTCTAACTAATCAATTCTCGCGCCGTAAAATTCTTTAAGAGAAAAAAAAACCGATAGTATGTTTGTGTTTTAATATTAATAACAAAATTATATAATTTTATGTATGTTAGCAACCCTACCAGACCCTTTTTGTGAATTCTACTAAGCGTCTAATTCATAGATATAGTTTCTGCGCTTTAGTCACGCGCATTGGGGGAGCCTGCACAAGTTTCGCTCCCTCCGACATAATATTTCGATAATAACGTATCCTATTGAAATGAATCTCCGTCATAATATTAATTCAACCGCGCGACGGCTGAGATTATTCGACATGCATTATAGTTATACGAGCATAATGTCGATCATTGTTATTAAAGATCGGAGAATAACAAAGATAACAACGCAATTAAAATAACAAAGTTGGTGCAAATTAAAAACCGAAATGTCAACAAAGTGGCTTGACCAGGCGTTATTCGCCCATCCCCCGGTGGGGGTGCGCCCGCGGGCTCGCTGTCAAACAACGTTTATCCAACAAACAGGCGCAGCGCAATAACACGTTTTTTTTGCTTTTCCAACATTTCCCCGTGCGCCAATTCGCCCGACCGCTGTTGTTAAAATATAGCCATATTTTCCCCTTCATCTTCCTTTTGTGTTACCTTATTTTAAAACATGTTTAACATCTGCTATCAGAAAGTGGAAACATTTTTTTTTCGTTTACAAATACAGACAAACTTATTCTAAACAAATTTATTTAAAGATGATGAGAGTACATACCTGTTTATGCATTTCCACATTGAGGCCGTACGACATTTCATAGTACTGAAACATAAATAACACGCTTTAGTTTAATCGATTACAATTTATGCGAGTAAATGTAACGAGCGAGCAGTGACACGGTACGGTTTTGGCACAGATTAGCTTCCTCAAATTATAGGAGTCGAGTGACTAAACATCCGCACTGGCACAGTTTGGACGTCGGCCAGAAGTGTTTCCGACACATAAAAATTCTCGCGAAAATTTCCTCTCGAGCGTATTAAAATAAATTGCGAGCGATTTGGCAACACTTAATCGTGATTCATATCTGGATGGAGCGAACATGCGGGGATTAAGGCATGCCAAAATATATATGTTCGTTTGAAATATATTGTCTGCTCTTGAACTGGCCACTAATACGTTTGCCTACGCACGCCTCTGACAGCTCGGTTGGCGCTGTGATTGATACGGCGATGTTACAATATCTTATCTAAACATATTTTATTACACGTGCTAAACGTCTGAAATGTTCCTTGTGAAGAGACAAACTGCCCAGTACCTACTTGACTAAATAATTCTTTCATACGGACAATTATCTTAATAGGAGGGTGCATTGGAGCCAATCAAATAGAAAACATGTGACATGCGGGCGGCGAACAAAGGAACACATTTATTGATTTCACACGCCATAACAAATGTTACATGTGATAAACATCTCTATTTAGCTGTTAAATTAGCTGTCCCTTTAAATTAAACTATGTAGTTATAATATGACATGCGTTTCAAAGCCTGTTGCGTTCGTTTTTATTGTACGGGTATGAACGTAATTATGTTTGTACCATCGCCGCTATTATCATTAACCCCAATCTCTTGTAGCGGTCTAATAAAACATTTCATGTTACCACACTTTTATTTACAAGTTTCCCAATGGGTATTTTTGGTTTGAGAACAATAAATTGCTGGTTTAATAACTTGGTTGTCATTTGGAACAGTTATTTGAGGTTTTCTAGGGGATTAGGGAGGTGTATCTCCCTTTGAAGGACAAGAAAAAACTTTTTTAAATATAGAATTTCTACTCACCATAACATAATGCCTTTGTATTTCAATTTTTTCACTAGCCAGTTTCTCGCATTCTAATTTTAAACTGAAACAAAAGAGAAAACTATTACGTTTTTCACAAGACGCAACGAAATCTTTTTATGAAATTGTTTGTTTTAATTTTTATAGCTGCCAGTTTATAGCTCTACGTCTTGAATAGTTTCGAACAAGACTATTGTGTACGTTTGATCTATTAAAATTTATTCGTGGTTCAGTGTTATGATCAGAGAGTTCCAACACGCAAGCTCTCTGGACTGTTGTTATTAATCTGTAGGTCCAATAATATCAGACTTGCGATAACCTCCGCGAAAATAGGTCAAAGCAATGAGATATTAGGGCTCTTTGGTGACTTTTTAATTTGAACTTATTAAATACTCAAGTGTACTCTGTAAACTAACACTCGAAGTTCTATTTAAGGAGCGCTTGTAACATTATTAAGATAAGAAATATATGTATAAATGAACAGCTTGTTTTATAGCTGTTATCGCATGCATAGTGGGTCAGACCTGTTATGGTTATAGTTTTTATCGTCGCTTAACTACACTGTTCAATTTCAATTCTAGATTATTACCTACATACTTAACGATCACTGAAAACGTGGCCCGATAAGAGTTTATAACATAATAACTTTGTAGTAAAGTAGGTAATAGGTAGGTTAGGTCGGGCGTTCGCGAACATAGATTTACATATTGCTTAACAATCGCTACTTTTACAAAAACTTTGTAAACTTTTCTGTTAACCACAAAAGATTTGTAGTAAAATGATTTAATGTAGAACTTTTTTACTATAGCTACTTAATTTGTTTTCACGTTAATTATTTTGAATTAGACAGTTTTTAAGACCCATTGTGGATTCAGCCGTACAAAATAATACTAAATCGTAATCGCGCTTTGACCGTTGACTCGGAAAGACCAGTAAGCCAAAAGAGGGAAGGAAATGAGAGCAAAAGGAATTGAAAATTAATATTATTATAACAGCACTGAGGGATTTCCGATCCGCTTGCTCGTTCGCCCTATAATGCTGTTGAAACTTAAACTAATTTATTATTCATATAAAGTAGGGCCTCTTTGCGATGTTTAATATAAACGTCGTTGATTCGACTATTGACTTTAATTTGTAGTAAGAACCGTCGACAAAATAAATTCAAATTCAAAATTTTTAATAAACAAAAAAAAAAAACAAGTTACGTCTTATCGTTTTTAAAACAAAATCCCGTGCACATGATGACCACATCTGTTTACTGCCTCTTTTTATGCGGAACAATAGTATTTTGAGTCAGTTTTCTATCAACTAACTTAATTAATGGTTGATTTTTAACCCCCGGCCAAAAAAGAGGGGTGTTATATTTCTATTATTGAAGCTTGTAGTTATTTCGGTTTAGCTAGAGAAACTTGAAAATTATAATGAAGTATTGATTTACTAAAAATAAAAGATTTATTTTTGATTTTTGTGCGGTGACATAATTATTAGAGTAATGGGTAATTTTCAACAATTTATCTACTTGCAACTATAACTTAATTACTTCATTGAAAAATGCGTAGAATCAAAATAAAAAATCCTTAAAATTGACCTGTCTCCGACTTGAATATTAAATTATTAACCTAATCTACAAAAACGTTAAGTTCATTTTTATTTCTTTGGTTCTATTTTTAAACGAGTCGTGTAAATAAACCCTATTGTTCGGTTTTTTGTTTCACGACAATGGTTCGTCGCAAAAAGCCTGGCAGGGTGCTCAAAGGGCAGGGTACGGAGAGCAGGTAAGGGTTGATTCTCCTTGATTCCCGGTGACAGGGGATCCCGGATGATCCCACTTTACGTGTTTTATTTTTGTTGTAGTAAATCCTACAACCTTATGCATTGATTCTACTGATACTTTTAAAAACTTTTTTCCTGTTTGTGTTGAAGTATTTTTTTTGTGAATTAGCTAACTGTTGCCAGCCATTTTTTTAATGGTTGGTTACTAAATATCGGTTTCGTAAATCTCAGTTCAATCAATCAAAATATAATAACAATAAAAGAGTTAAAACAATACTAACTTGTGATATTGGGCTTGTAGAAAGTTGAATTCTTCTTTAATCCTGTCACAGGATTCTCCCACCGTGAACTTGATGGGTTGCCCGGGTTGTGGGGGACCCTGGGAACAAAAACGACAACAGTTAATGACCTGCAAGTAAACACCAAAGAGTTTCCGCTACAATGAAGACTTCTTAAAACCTGAACACATTATATAAATGACCATTTACAAACGTTTACTGAACACGCAACGCTCTAAATATTAAGAGCATTCGACGCAACTCATCAATCTTACTCTCTGCACAAAAACATTCCTATCACGAAACAAAAATTACACGCATCACAAATTACCATAATACAAATTATCCTTTAATGACCATAATTCGGTGTGAGCCTCGATTAATGAAAAAAAAAATAAACAACATCGACCGCTCGCCTCTTAACACAAAAATAAAGTAACGCGAACACGCGAGCACGTAATAATAAAGAAAAAAAAAACTAACTCCATAATAAGAAGCACGAAAATAAAAATAAAGCGAGGGACACAACAACACACGGTCGCCGGGAGGCCGACGGCAAAAAATAAATAACCGCCGCTCGGTGCCGGCGCGAGGAACAAACGGACTTTAAAAATAATAAAAGGAGCGTAAATAAAAGCGTAAAAGGAACTGGCGCGGCGTGTAGACGTTGTAAATGGAGCTGCGGACAATCGGGCTCGGGAAAAATGTGGCCGGGAATTTAGTGAATGTAACCACCGGGGAGACGGGCTTGCGGTCGCGCGCCTCCACGCCGCCGACGACGTCTCACGCTCCGCGTAATGGGTGATCGCACTTAATAACGTAATAGTAACATCGTGGATAACCTAACCGCAACGTCTAGGCACTGTTCGCAACATTCTAACTTAATTCATCATCCACCGCATTTCGTGCTTATTTACAACAAATTTATAACCCGAGATTGTCTAGCAATCTAGCCTAGCACTATCGTATCAAAAAATAATTTAAGCGCCAATCATGTTTCTGTTAATTGCTTTATTGTAGGTTTCGAACGTTTTTAATTAAAAGAAAAGATGAAAGCCACACAACCATGTGGGAGATGTAAATCGACACAAGCAATTACTTATCCATGTTCATATCGTTGAATCACAAAACAAAAAGGAGTTTAAAGTTACGAGCTAACACAACGTGTGTTTGGAGGCAAAAACAAAACGATATCGACAGTAGCAGTGTGAGAGCAGGCTCGCGTGTGGCGAGGCTACACGACGGCACTCGAGTCTCGACGTACCGTTCTCGGCTCCTCGCTTCAGACGCTGCTCCGACACTTCAAACATTATTGATCAGAATTAAGGCAAAAAGTAATAAAGCTCTTCGGCTAATGTGCACTCAACTTAAAAACACTTGTCGTACGGCCACTGAAGATTTGTTCATGTTTAAGCACACAAAAAAATATCTTCATTTTGGATTAAATACTTATTACTTGTACTGTGTTATGTTCGATACATGTTTACAGAAAACATCAATGATTTGACAATAAGTTCAAGAAAATAAATGGACTTTCTTATACAATAACATGTAGGTGCATTCTTATTATTATCAGACCTTCCATTAGTTATTCTCCCTGCTTATCATGTATGCAACAAAAGCCATATCGCTAAACACTCAACAAGTGTGCGCGTGCCTTAACTTGAACCGGACATTATTTATCTGCGTCAATAAGTGACGGCGTCGTCGTTTTAATTATTTGTTTTATTCGGCGCTATCGTGCTTATCGCATCGGGCAACACTGCCGCTCTCTCGCTCTCACTGTCCAACAAACCTGATCCCTCGATATACGTTAAAGTGTTTTATAGCCACGATTAAATCACCATATAAAATAACATTACGACTACGGATTAAATTAAACGCTTTTGTGTAATAAAATTGTATAACATGCCAATCGTTGCTCTGTCTGACCTATCGTAAATTTTGTATTATTTAACGTGCAAATTATTTCAGTGAACAATATTGGCAAAATTAAATATCATTCCCACCTCTCGACGCGTTTAACGCAATCGCATTAAAATTACACATGATTAAAAGTAATTGAAAAGTGAAACACGTTGTTTGTTGTGTTAGCTCGCTATTTAACAGCTTGTTTCCTAATTCTGACATGCTTCTGTGTAATATTACTCAATTTCAATTTGAAACTATTTTGCCGGATCGATTATTTTTTTCCCACGGCCTTAACAGCTTAAATATACCCTCCGATACTAATAGTCGCAACTTCGATCCAACCTTCAAATCGATCACAAAAGAAACTAAAATATTCTTCGGCAATAATAGACTGAGTAAACGTTCCCCTCGACAAAAAAAAGATTCCCATAAATTATCGCCGAAAAGGTCAAATTAAAATACAATGAACAGTTTTTGAGTGGCACTATTGTGTAGAGGGCCCGGATGAAAGGCCCGCATCCACCGGCCGCTCACAAAAACAAAACTAAACAGAATGCGTTTAAACGGATATAAAAAGAAATACGTGTTCTTATTTCAAATTATTGAATACGTCTGCCCACGTCTACCTGCTGTACGCTCCGGAGAGTATTTTCTTTTTATTGGATTCGAAATTCGAATTCCGAAACGGCTGAATGAATTCTGCTCGAATACGAAATTGAAATGAGAGTTTTGGTGATTTATATTAACATCGACGTCCGTTTCGTTACGAGGAAAACTCCGAGAAGTGGATCGATGTCAACTGTTTATTAGTAATATTAGAAGCTCGCCCGCTCGGCTAACAACTCACACAAGTTCAGCGGCTTGGTAAACATCTAAACACCATTCGCACTTACAAACCAAACAAGCATAGACAAATATTTGAACGTCAAGATTGGCTTTGTAACGTAACGCCTCAACGTCAAAACCCCGCGAGCTAATTTCTGCTCTATTGTGTGCGGTTTAGAGCTCATAAAAACGAGCGTAACAGGGGGATTTATTACCCTTTGTATTGGGAAAATAAAAAAAAAAGCTAGTAAACTAATATGGTAGCGTGGGGATCGGAAAGCTGATTTTATTTTCTCAGAAATACAACACCGTTTGCCACCCGATGTGAGTACGGTGTGGGCTGAGCGATTGATGATAATTTTAATTCTATCGGCTATTTCGCGAACTTGACCAATAATAATAACTGTTCTTAACAACAGTACCTATACAACACAATACTATTTGATTACTCTTATTAATTGTACCATAAACAGTTGTTTTTGTCTGTTTTTAATAAAAAATACGGAACCTTAAACATATCTCCTTTCGTTTCCTCCTCGTTTAAAAAACAGATTACTGAAGTCGGAAACGGAACGGACGTGAAAACGTCAACAACAGTGAAATAATATCCCGCTCGGTGGTCTCAAACGTAAGTATGTCAGCCCTCCGTTCCCGCGCAGCGAGTATGTTTGATGGCATCTTGATTATGACGAAGCATTGTTTGCGTACTCTAAATGCCGTGTTTGTGCAAACTGATACTGCATTATCTTCTACAAATATCAAGTCATTATTTTGGGTGAACATTGACTCAAGGCACTCCACTTATCACGTTGATAATCCTGACAAGACATTTCCGTTGATAAACTCATCTCGAAAATATTAAAATAATCGTCATTGACACAGATTTATTATTTCTAGAACTCAACTTTATGTGCGTGTTTGAAGAAAACTTGGAATGTTTGACGAGACGCCATCTCATTTGTCCGTAGCGGTAATTCTGTCAGTCAAATATTTACCGAGTAGGACGCGACACGGATTTTAAGCAAATAGACAAATAGGCATTTACATTAACACCCGACCCGCCCCTCCCGCGGCTCATTCACCACCCCGACACACTCATAGATCGGAGTGACGCTTATAATAAACTACAAGAACAAGACATAACGTAGTTTCGCCCACGGTTTACAAGAAAAAAAAAAAAAAAAATATTGCAGATATGATAGAGAAGATCATGGTAATTAGGGATTGCAGACATTAGTATGTATTTGCTTTTGTTTTACTACGCTATATGCCTCGTCAAATTAATTACTCAGATGACATGTTTTTCCCATGGTGTCCACAAAGTAATCTAGGTAAATACTACAATTTTCATACGTAACACGACGTCGTCGACTAAACGAAACTTTTTAAAAGGCACAACCGACTACTTATCAATGCCAAGAAGGCTTAATAAGGTGTGTATTTCTTTGAAACTGGTATGAATGCATCAATTAGGCGAAAAGCGTCGCACGACTTCCTGAAAGTACAACCAGTGTAGATGGACCCCAAAATGTATAGCACCACTTCTTGTAGTTAAAAGGATATTATAAGCAGAGGAGGTCATTAAATATTGGTCGTGTTTGTCCATTTATAAAGCGGTTAATGCGTGCGCGTGGGAATGTACCAACTAATAACTTCTGCGTTAACTTATTATCTCAATAAATACGACCGTCCAAAACATGAAAAAAGTAGTGGTTGAGCAATTAGCTTGGGATTTAATCGTGTTTGAAATGAGACTATTTACTCTTAAACATTGTATAATGCCGCTTTATTAGTTTCAAGTTCAGAAAGTCAGGTGTCAATTACTGATTAATGGTTGTTCTGTTCCACAGAAATATAATGTTTGGATTTTCACTATCACATTACTTACATTCGAAATTTATACTGATGGTCAAGGCTATCCTGGTTATTAGAGTTTGTACTTCATCAAACAGGTGTTAGTTCGATGAAATCTAAAAAAATATGTTGTGAACTTAAATTCGCCCAATGTTTACCACTCCTGCCAGTGCAAATATTCACGTAAAATTATAAACGAAGAATTTCACGAATCTACGACGATTTTAAACAGTTTTAATTACCATTTAGGCTAGCTAATGTTTAAATTATTTACTCTTTCCTGTTCTCTTGGTAATTTTGTAAATTACTTTTTATACTTTCTAGTGGTGGGCTGCAAACCACAGCAACACAACATTTTGAAAGAGTAATAAATTACAAGGGTCGCAGAACTAAGTGAACGGTGTCTCTTTAAAAATAACACTAATGTATTCTCGAAATGTGGTTAGTTTTCCGTCGGCTAGCGGCGGGCGACAGATGGGTTGCGGCTTGCGGTCGCTTCTTTGAACACCACTCGGCTACCGTTGCGCTCTATTACAACGTCGTAAAGTTGAGAATCGTTTCACACACGGTTACACACTTCGCCGCGGTTTCGACGGCACATGGTCAGTTTCGTTCATAAAATATAATTTTGAAAATGCTTGCTGAACGTGCACAAGGTTTAATAGGTATTTCAGTTTTGTTCTTATTCAAGTACCTTCGGTCTAACACTGGGTTGTAGCAATTACACATTAACAAGTTTTCTCATAAAGGAGTAACATTATTTTGATCTTTTAATGACTGTTACACAGTATGTCATTGTCATTTAATTTTATACCCAACGTGATAATTATTTTAATATTAGGTTTAAAAGATTACATTAAAACACAGTTTATAAGATGCCGTTAGCCTTCATTAGTTACCTACCTATTTTATTGAGAAATGGTGCGTAACGTAAATCATGATAATATTATCGACATCGTAGATCTTTATTTACGACGTGTCTAATATGAGGAAAATGTTATTAGTGCGACCAATTTCAAGTTGCTATAGATATTTTTTATCGATATTCCATGTCAAACAAAAACGAAGGTAGGTACTTCAACGTTACAACGTTATCAAATAAACGCATCAACATAACTGTTCTTTAATCTCAGCAGCACGTTATTTCACGAATTGAGTGTCGAGTAAGCTTTGTTAATTTCGTCCCCAGATTTCCGAGTATGATAAAATCCTTTGCAGACAATTTCACGGGTAATTGAGCGGTTGACAATGATCGGCGGTCGGTCCGGGGGGCTCGCAAGTACCAGCGTCTGTTTGAGCCATTCCACTGTTTATTACTTTTATGCTTTTATTACCACTCAACTTTCTGAATAACTAAACTAACGTACCATCCTACGTGTTATTTGTGCTGTGTTGTAAAATTATATCACTTAGTTTTGCAGATAAAGAGAATTGTTCGAAAGAAAGTTTTCCTCATAAAAGACATCAACGCAACGAACTTAATATTATTTTTTGTCAACTAACCTTTGAGAATGACAGAAAATTTTAGATTTTGGCTTTGTGAGTAATTATTACTACTGACAACCTAGAAAGTAGTATTCAAGCAAATGACCCTCAAGTTATGTAAAGCGTGTGCAAGTTCAGAAACTTTTTCGAAGCCATTTAAGAGTGCAAAAACAAGAGTATCTCTGTCTTTGGAGTGGAGAACGAGATGGTTTATCACTATCAGTAAGGAGTGATTTGTGTACGCGTTAGTGTCGCTTACCGGATGCCTGGCGGCCGCCACGGCTGCGGCGGCGGCGGCGGCGTTCATTGCGCCCGCGCTCGGATACATCCCTCCGTCAAACACACACGCTCATGGTCTCAAAAACACTATAAGTAAAACAGGGCACAGCACACACTCCACTTGGGGCACACAACACAGGATCCACGCACGTACTCCGAGTCAGTCACACGCGACGATCCGCTGCTGACGAAACTACCGACGCACGTCGTTCTCGCGCGAACGTTGCAAGCGAACTGACACGAGGGGGGCGCCACCCGCCGCTTCCCCCGGCGGGCGACCGACCCTCGCATGCCGATTGCCGCTGCCATACATATTTCTCCACTCGAATTTTTCGTCGACTATCTTCATGTTTGAGGAATACTTTAGCCGAATCGGAGATATACGCTCTAATAGATACGTATTATCTGGGGATTTTCTACGAGGGGTGGTGGGTCGGTGTTACGGGTTGGTGGTTCGTTGCGGTTGACTTGCCCGATGTTATTTTGGCAAACAATATTGCATTGCAATTCTGTCTGAGCTAGCCAGGCTTATTCTCTTGATACCTAGTCACGTAGTTAAGTAGGTCAGATGTCAGACCAATAAAGATTTCTGTAGACACTTATCGCAAAGTTGCTATGTCTTCTTCTGCGTAGGTATACTTGACACATTAAATGGAGTCACTAATTGATAATCTTAAATGTATTTAATTATGTAAGTCTGATTTCATTCCATACTGTTGGTAACTAAGTAGTTAATTGATACAATGCTGTCGACAGCTATAATTACTATTTTGTAATTCAGAACAACCATGTCATTCTGCCGTAATGCAAATTTTAAATTGTCTGTTTTGTTACCAGCAAGTTTAAAATAGGATGTAGGTATGTCCAGAACTCTAGATAAAAATATAGAAATGACAAAGTTAGATACGTACGAAAGCTAAGAAAACTAAGCACCTACAACAGGGCAAGAGAACAGTGGAGAGTTATCCATGTCAATTAACGATATAATTACCGTTTATCACTGGCAACATTACGGCGCAATGCCTGTGGTCAATAGAATAGATCGCATTATCGTGGCCAGTGTTGCCACGTACGCGTACATTTGCGGGCATAGATTAAAATATTAATGTGGTTGGTTAATTCGGTAATCCACAGAGGGGCAGGTAATTGATACAGATAGCTCGGTATCGGTCGGCCGGAGCGCCCTAAAGCTGCTACCACACTTTGCGTATTTACGAGCTCGATCGTACCCCCGCGTCGTATACTAGCCTTTATGTATATACTGTACATACAGGTACATGAATACTTAAGTATTTTTATCGTTCCGGTATTAGAGACCCTAGCATGAACGTGTGAAGTAACGTAAAATTATTCTTCATTTTAATAGCATTTTGATATTTTTTTTATGCGTCAAGCACAATTAGTAACATTTTTCATCGAATATTACGCCGAAATGTGCAAAACATAAAAATGAAATCGGATTAAAAATGTAAGAGCTCATTAGACTGATAACGCCCAGCCCAGAATGATTATGACGAAGCAACAGCTTACGAGTTGAGTCTTGTCGAAACTTTGATAGCTTATCAATAGAGCTTCCCCGAATACCTACCTAAGGACAATTATTAACCTATCATATGTAGTCTCATCACACCCTCTAGAAAAAACCTAAGCAGAGTGCTGCCACAAACGCACACACAAGGAAAACGAACCGATGGGAATAGGTACTTAATCCTGGAAATATGTAAGTAATTACATGACCAATATAAGTTCAATATCAATGACTACATACCTACATGCGACTGTTAGACGTACCCGAAGTCAAAATGATACAAAAAATGTTCATTTATATATACTTACCTAGCTAGGTGTAGGTGCTTTACCAACTTTTAAGTAATTTATAGGTATCAGCACTAGCGTATGTTCAGGAAAGGAACATAAGCTAAAGCTATACCTATTAAGTCTGTAGTAAGTTCAGGAAGTACCCACGGGATCGTACTTCCAGAATAAAAGACTATAAACTACCTTTCTCTGTGCCAAATTTTATTCAGATCCGTTCAGCTGTTGTGGCGTGATTGAGTAACAAACATTCATCCATCCAAATTTTCGCATTTATAATAGTAGTAAGAAGTAAGATAAAGATAGACGCCACTTGATGTAGCCACTCCTAGGAATGTAATCTGGCTTATCACAGGGACCAAATAGATGCCGACCAGATGATTAAAGTATTGAGGTATTCCTTAGTATCGCGAAAATTACGCATAACATGATAATTATATTGTTTTCTATTGTGCGTTGCCGCCTTGAGAATGATACCGGCAGCTAACTGGCTACCCAGCGGTCTTGTTCAATCGATTTACTAAGTTGTTACCAGGTAAGTGTAATTTGTAACTGTTCCTAAACGGATAAGACTAAAACTATCAGAAGGAAGGCTGACAAAACTGTGTAACACAAATCTAAAGAACGGTACCCTTTAGCCACTTAGTAGTAACAGACATCGCTATCTAAAATGTAGATAATAATACCTAACACAGGCACCTTTTATTTACAGCCTTATGAAGTTAGATAAATTATAAAAGTATGTCAACAGAGAGAAGGTAAAAAAATAGATTAGTTAATAAAAGTAGGTACATGCACGTGCAATATACAGGTTGTACAAAATTCACAAAGCTAGTGAACAGATGCCTATTTGTTTATTTATATTTAGCAGCAAACTCCGAATGATCGCTATTTATTTTAGATGAAAAAATAAAACAAGGAATTTAAACCAAACTGTATTTTTGCTGTCAAACGAAATATTATGCAATATATTACCGGGAAAACCAATACTACGAGTGGGTTGGAACCGATGTCTGGATTAGAGATATCCATATCCGGACGACGGGTTTTAGGCTACTTTTTACTTATGTTATGAGGAAAACAAGGTGGTACCTAAAGTGCCAACTGCCAAATTAGAGTTCATATTCATACATACATACCTACTCACATTTTGTAGTAACAGTTATCAACCTTCGAAGGATTAACGGCTTAGGTAAGTAGTTTCATAAAAAGTTACCTACAAATAAATATAAAGTACCAGTAAACATATTAAATTATGTTCATGGCATTATCAACAATTTTATCGCAATGGCCGCATAACCACGAGGGAATGAAATGGCTCTAAAATTCCGTGCTATACTTTCGTGACTAAATGAGAAGTCGTTTAAGGCTTAGCACCCTGTATTGCGTGTAAATACGGTAATCGGTCATTATTACGTTGACAACCCTGGAATAATTAACAGTAGTAAGAAACAAACGAAGCTTGTTTCTCGATGTGCGGTGAATTTAGCTGATAAACAGTCGAATAACGACTTTATTGTATTGTAGAGGAATACAGATCGGTGTTAACAGATAGCAGTTCCAATGAAGCGTCAATTTGATGACTTGATGAGTTATTTCTGCTTGAGCAATGATAATTTGTAACGACATTTATAAACGCAACAATTTCCTGTGTCACAAACACCCATGGTATAGGTTTATTGTCTATGGCTTATGTATACTGTTCTTCTAAAAAGCAATAAAGGATGTTTCTGTAACAAAAAAAGCTGTAATGATACAGACCAAGTAGGAATATTAAATAATTTGCTATTGTTTGTGATGAATGAGAGACTTTTTAATAGACTGATACATAAAAAGCCCTTGTGTGTGCCCTGCCCTGACGCGAGTACTTATAAATGTATGAAATTATGAATGAGACAGTGTGACCATAAATAAAAATAAGTCTGTTAAATAAATTAACTAGGTAACTACCTACTTTCTTATCTTGAAGTGTTCACAAAATAGTCATAAAACTTGTTCTCACTTTTATATTTCCTTCAAGCAGTCACTTGACACCGCTGGAAGATATAAACAACTATTGAAGTGACCAACAAAAAATGCAAATTAAATGTATGAATTAGCACTTAAATTATTATAAAACGTCAATTATTCACGGGTACAATGCAGTGCAGAAAAAATAACCTCTAGAGACGTTAATTAATCTATCTGAACATTCTGAACACTTCACAATGGGATATTGTTGGCATTTTTTTTTATAAAAAAGATTAATGAATAAAAAGGAGTGTGTGTATGTATGTGGGCAAGTGAGGCGTAGTTAGCTATGCTTTATGTTTATTCAACGCATTCCGAGCGGTGCATACGATGCGGTTTTTGTGACGGAGCACGGCCGGAACGTTAAGTAGCTACATTTTATTTTGCTCGCCACCACACACGCTCGCAATAACACAGCTTTAGTTTTTATTGTAACACTTCTCAAAGCTGAGATTTTCTTTGTTTAGTTATGTGATGTTTATACTCAATTTGTTTGTGTTATAAACTTATAATATTATATCTGTAAACATAGCTTTGTAGAAATCCCACGATTTTATGGGGACGTGTAATGTGGCTTGTTTCAGGATGCTCTTAAAAAAAATCAAGTATTTTTAGGATTTAGTTACGGGGTACAAGTATTCCATGCATAAGAAAGCCAATACCATCATCATTAGTTTGCCTCCTGAAAAGCACACTTTCCATCGAGTAGATTATATCTAATAGCCATTCCAAGCCAATCCTGAATAGCCATTGAGATGAAGAAGGAAAATGGTTTCTTAGATCATCACCACTTTTTAGTTATTATTTCCTCGCTATTGAGTCAAAAGATGAGTTATTGCGGTCACCGGCTTGGCGTCATTAACCATATGGAAAAAATAAAACTAACTTCCACGTAAATCGTTCCTGAGTAATGTGTCTTTTACGTCATTATTTATGATGATGTTTATAGTTATTAGTTTATAACCGTTTCAATATGGCCCCGTTGAATACGAGGATTTATCATTTGTATTATCGTATCGCCACTATTACCTTGACCCAGTCAGTCCCAATATTTATTTCCGTTTTACCAAACGCGAAAAGGTCAGTTATTTCCGATCATGTCCAGACTAGTTAATTTGCCAAATCCGGTTGTGAAAATGCATACGCTGTCCACTGTCAGTTACAAGCGCTGAAACTGGGACGAATCTATTTTGTCGCGTTAACGGGTTGAAAATACTTAATTTGGGTAGGGTTAAATAAATGTTGAAAGTGGAGTGGTATATTTGCTCGGAAGTGTAGCGGTGTGTGTCATAAATTAGTTTTAGCATATCTTTGGAAATGTGTTACGTAAATTCTTGATAGAAGTTTTTTGTTTATCATGGGTGTTTGGTAAAGAAGCCAGGCGTGAAAACAATTCCCACCCAGCCAGCAAGTAAAGTTAAATCGCCCGCATTCAATCCTGTAAGACTCAAGCGTCACCCCAACTTCGTCGCAAGTACCAGTTAACACGTCATCTGTCAAGTTGGTAGTAAGTAAGTAGTTGGCAGTGTGAGCGAGCTAAGTCACATGTTTTAATTTACCGAGGCGTGGGGTTGCCCCAACTTTCGCGATACTTACCAATTATGCGTCATCTTGAGGGGAGGCTGGTTAAAAAGCTGCCGCGCTACGCAAAACGATCAATCTTCTAAATAAAGTAAGCAAAGCTTGCGTGGGTTATCGTTCTTTGCATATGATCAGGATTGATCAAGCTTTGCCTTTTTATAATCTCTTTGTTTTTCCGCGCCTACGCGATGTGAAGCGGAGTATTTAGAAATATCAAGTTATCCAGCAAACATTTTTTTTTTTTTTTTTTTTCCCTTATCCTAGTGTTCATCAAAATGATGGACCCTAATCTTATTACAATCTAGCCTTGTATATAGACTAATAAGTAATTTAATTATAACTTAAACTGTTAAAATATTGTCTTTACGTACTAAGAATGTGTCCATTGGCACTTTTCTTATTGTCTCTATTAAGGCGAATACACTTTTTCTTGTGTTTTTTTGGTAACACTTGTGCTACATTTCACTAATCACTAACACTAGCACTAAACACTAACTCGAACGGTTTTGTTCTTTTTAGTCTTCTAACTATGTCCGTGTGATCGAGAAGCTGGATCGCCTCGACGTTCACATGCTGATGAAGTCTCTTGTCGTGAGCTTCTGCAGATTTTTGTATCACTTTATCGATGAACTCAACATTTAGGTCCCGATGGAGGTCATCATTTCGTACGTACCAGGGTGCATTTACAATTTCCCGCAGTACTTTATTCTGAAATCGTTGAATGATTAATGCATTTGTCTGTTTGGTGCAGCCCCACAGCTGAATACCATAAGTCCAAACTGGCATCAGGACTTGTCTGTATAGTAACAGTTTGTTCTGCACGGACAGCACGGAGTTTCTTCCAAGCAGCCAATACATTCTTTTGAACCGTAGGTCGAGTTCATCTTTTTTCTTCTTCACGTGTGTTTTCCAGCGTAGCTTTGCATCAAGGGTCATACCGAGATACTTGGCTGTATTCTCATAAGGTATTTGGTTGTTATTAATATAAACTGGAAAATACTGTTGCTTTTTGTTAGTAAAATCTATGTGTACGGATTTGGATTCGTTTAATTTAATCCTCCATTTTTTGGTCCAGTCATAAACCTGATAAACAGCCATTTGAACCTTTTCTACTGCTTCTTCGTGGCTGTTTCCAACGGCCATTATGGCTGTATCATCAGCAAAGGTTCCAATGGTATTGTTTTCGAATTCGGGTATATCGCAAGTGTATAGTAGGTACAGGACCGGACCTAACACACTTCCTTGCGGTACGCCAGCTTTTATTGGTTTGAATTCTGAATAAGTGTCTTCTTGTCTTATTCTAAAGACTCTGTTTGAAATGTAAGTTTCCAATATGTCTGCAAACGGTTTCGGTAGCAGCCTCTTTAGTTTATGGATAAGGCCTTCATGCCAAACTTTATCAAATGCTTGGGCTACGTCTAGAAAAACAGTAGAACAAACTTGCTGGTTTTCTAACGCGTTTTCTATTACGTTTGTGATTCTGTGCACTTGATCGATTGTTGAGTGTTTTTCTCGAAAACCAAACTGGTGCTCAGGTATAATGTTCCTGTTATCGATGATAGGTTTAAGGCGTTTGAGTAGTAGCTTTTCAAACAGCTTTGACATCATTGGTAGCAGGGAAATCGGTCTGTATGATGTTGTTTCGTGAGCCGGTTTCCCAGGCTTTGCTATCATTATTACTTCGGCAACTTTCCATAACTCTGGTACATATTTAAGCCTCAAAGCGGCATTAATAAGGGTCGTTAACTTAACCAGACCCTTTCTTGGTAAGTTATGAAGGATTTCCCCTGTTATTAAATCGTAACCTGGGGCTTTCCTTGTGCTTATTTTCTGCTTTATTTCTCTTGCAACTTCTCTCGGTGTTACTAGTTTTATGACATCTATTTGATCTGGCATCACTATATTAACCAGAGTGTGGTCTTCAGTGGTTTCCCCCTCGTTAGGTTGAAAGATGTTTTCTAGGTGCTCTGCAAACCTCATAGCTTTTTGCTCATTTGTTCGTGCCCATTGTCCGTTTTCACACTTGATGGGAGGGATTTGGGCTATCGGCCTCTTTAGATGCTTAGTAGCCTTCCAAAGGGAGTAGTTGGTCCTTTGGTCGTTACTTAGTTTCTGCAGGTAGGTTTTGGTTGAGTCGTCTTTGTAGTCCTGGATTAGTCTTCTTAGTTTTTTTGTAAGTTTGTTTAGTACTCTTTTGTCATCAGGACACCTAGATTGATGCCACATTTTTCTTTGCCTTCTTTTTTCCATAATCAGCTGCTTGATTCTGAAAGGGAAGACGTTTCCCTTCGTTCTTTTGTTGAAGTCAGGTGTATTTTCCCACGCTGCTTGTTGGATGTGAATAATAAACTTCTCAACTTCGATGTTTAGATGTTCTGGAGTTTTTAATGGAACTTTAAGGTCTATTTGATCATTCAATCTGGCCTTAAAGCTCTCCCAGTCCGTAAACTTATTAACAAGAGTGAGACTATTTTCTTTATACAGAATACTCTCGCTAATTTTTAAGTAAATTGCAGAGTGATCCGAGTTCAAGTCATAGCTTTGTTCCGTTTCTATATAGTTATTTGATAGGTCTTTGGTTACGAAAAAATCTATTAAGTCTGGGATTTTATTTGGATCTGTTGGCCAATAAGTGGGCTTTCCAGTTGATATCACGTCACATTTTAGCTCTTTTATGGCACTCAGTAGTTCTTTGCCTTTAGTAGTAGTTAGTCTGGAACCCCAATACGTATTTTTAGCGTTGAAGTCACCTCCTAAGATAAATCTATTACCAAGGCGGGCTAGAAAAGACGAATACCGATCTTTTTTTATCATGTACCGTGGTGGACAGTAGATGGCACACACGGTTAAGGGGTATTTTTTGGTTTGAAGACAAATTGCCACTGCTTGGATGTCTTTCTCTTCACATTTTAATATTTCATAGTGTTGCAAGTTATCTTTAACAATAACGGCACTTCCTCCTCTTGCAGTATTGTCTGGGTGTAGCGCATGGAATACTTTGTATCCTTTGAATTTAATGTGACATTGTTTTGTGAAGTGTGTTTCTGATATAAGACAAACATCAATTTTTTCAATTTCTAGTACAACTTGCAACTCATTCCGATGTTTTTGTAACCCATTTGAGTTCCACGCCATAAGTTTAAGAGTAGCTGAGTAGTATTCATTTTTGGATTTTAGAGGTAGCATTTATGTTGCTATTTTCGATTTTTTTTAATCTCTCGTCGAACGATGACATTAACTTTAAGATTTCATCCAACTTTTTGTTGCTGTTCATATCTGTCAAGGGGGCTTTCGCTATGCCTGATGAAGTTGCTTGAGCGTATGAAACGTTTTTAGTTGTGGATTGCATCACGTTTCGGCTTGGTTTGGACTTGCTAGCGTCATCTCTTCGGGCAGGTGCACTTTGTTGAGGATTCAAATTTCCTCCTTTAGTTTTTTGAGTCTTATCTGCTGTATTTCTTTAGCTACAATACATCCCCTGTAGTTAGCCGGATGTGGGGCTCCGCAGGGGACGCATTTTGGCTTCTCTTCTTGCGGTTTTCTGCAATCCTTGGTGAGATGTTTACCTGTGCATTTTACGCACCTCCATCCATCCAGCAAACATGCATATTAATTCGCCTGCTTGTGTTGTGGAGCACCTGAGCACTTACAAATACCTACCAAGTACCAAGGTATGTGCACCCGCATCTACTAAAAAGTAAAACCCCTGCATAGGTACCAACTTGGCGAAAGGTATGGAAGGATGATGGCTTTATTAGTTAAGGTGAATTCAAATTTTCTTACGTTTTTTGCAAGTACATACGGTGTTACGGTCGCGAATCATTATGTTGTTCAACACACAACCTGACACTGACCTGGTGGCCTACCATGACGTGTTAGAGCATGAGTAATTCCAGTGTGGGAAAGAGATGGCGCTAGACGACCTGTATAGCTCTGTCTCTTTCCCACACTGGAATTGAAATTTTCTTACGATTTTTACAATTTGCAGGGGGGTTCCCCTGCAAATTGTAAAAAACGTAAGAAAATTTGAATTTCGCGGGCTTCCCTGGCGCACTCACCTTAATACGACATTTCAAGTTCACATGGTGTCGGTATAGTGGGTAGTGGTGCTTTAACCCGCTACTAGTATGCACGTTGTTGGTAATTCACGCAGCGCACACGAGGGAAGTAACGAGCCGCGGCAAAAAAACGAGCAAACCGCGACGCGAGCTCGTTTTGTTTCGTGCTCGAGTCCCACTGTCGAGCACCCTCGAAAATTTTGCCAAGATTTTTTACGCCCACCGCCGAACTCGTTATTCTTTCATTTCGAAAATATTAAAAGCGCTGAAAACATGGCATTTAACTTTTGAGACTAGACTTGGGGTCATTACACGAAGCAGAGTATTTAAATCAAGTGTCTGATGTGAGTGGGTGCTATAAAATTAAACAGATTTTAAGCACATAGATCGTGCCAATATCTCTCTTTACATGGCCAAGTTAAACAAAAGTTTTAAACGTTTTTTGATAACTTAGTAACGCTTATAATTAGTCTTCTCTGTGAAAACAAAACTGTGCCTGTTAAACTAATAGCTAGATTTGACTGAACTCACAAGAGGAGTTAATTAAATAAAAGCCTGTACAAACGTAGGGAACCCGGCACGTTTACGAGGCCAACCCTTAGGAGTTTATTTTTAATTCTTATTTGGAATCGGTCGTTTTGTCCGTCGGCGGCCACATGTCGCTTCAACGATGTAAGCTAACAATGGCCGAGGCATTTTACGTGCAGCCATCACTTTACCTACCTGCGCCAATGCTCATTTATCTATTTATCTGTGTTATAAGAAGGTTACATTGTTATATTGCCTGTATTATTTTTTACACAGCTACATTATACTATTTCTTTATACACCTTGTTTATTTCCATTGCAACAATCTATGCTTTTTAAAAGCCTATTTTGTTTCTTTTTAAGATAATAAAAAGAGATTTGCATCATTTATTTCACTTAATACGCAGCAAGAGAAATCCATTACTTTGGGGACAGGACTTCCTTCCCTAAAAACAACCGCTTCCGCTCGAGTAGGTAGGCTGGCACTGGTGGGGGATTTCTTTTTACAAAAACACAATCAAATGATCGATCACATCTGCTAAATCGTGATATTTGAGCGCTTTCTTGGATATTTTATCTAATGTACCTACGATACGTCTCGGGAGTCAGTACAGACATAATAATATCCCATTTACTGGTAAAAAGAACCGCCGTCGTCCGCCACGACATACACAGAGCGCCGTAACTTGTAATAGACATGGTTATTTATCTGGTCGCGGTGAGATGTGGCGATACAGGCTCCCGCGCAGGCGGCCAGGCTGTGGCCACTGGTAGGCGGCCAGGCGGCCAGGCGGGCGCGATCCCCGATAATGGATAAATAACAATCAAGCGGTATCGCGCGACATCGCGCCGCCCCCGCACTACATCGCCTTATCTCCCTACCTGACTCAAACAAAATTTTTACGATCCCATTGCTTTAACGCTGATCGCATCGTGCAAGATAAGCCTTAATTAATTAGGCAGCCCCGCTTAATCGACCCGTTATTTTCTTGTCCATTTAATTTACACACTTGATGACTGTAATAAACACCTACAATCGAGATTGTTTAACCCTAATTCGAAAGTTTTGAGCTTCTACATAAGTTTGGGAACGTCCGTGTAGGTAGTTTAGTAGAAGTCGATAAAAAGAACATAACGCCTACGTATTGTGCGCCTTTATTTAAATTAATAGGAATGCCTCTGGGTATAAACCGTCATTGGATTGGAACGCATTGGAATTTCAGTGGTCGTGGCTATGTTTTTATAACATGGTTTCACCAAGAGGAGGCTCTTCAAACATTGACTTCGTTACGGGACAACATAAACAACGGTGGATTAATTGGCTAGACAGCGGTCAATGCAAACTTGCGTTATCTGTGTGCGGGCAGGACGCGGGGACACGCGGCGCGACGCGGCTCGGCGCTGCAAGCCGGCCGCAGCGCCCGAACAAACAAAACAAGCTGCATAATTAACCGGCGCGAACAATTAGTTGTATAACCGGCCATTGTGTCGCGTAAAAGCGACTACTTTTTTTAAAAAGTCACTCGGTTTCCCAGAAGGCTCGGATTCTGTCTCGCTCCAAGCTCGGCTTTTTGCTCGGGAATTAATATTTAATGGCTGCAGTTGGAATTGCATGCGATCGGCTCTTTAGATATCTCAGTTTATTTACTTTTGCGCGGTGTGGTGGCGTGAATCATGGTTTTTCAAAATCACACCGATGTAAAAGGGAATCCGATGGTTAGATAGCGCACGTCTGGCTTCGCCCGCCTAGGTACGAGTACTTAACAGATACTCACTGGCAACAAACGGAGCTTTTGTGAAAACAAGCTTTTGTGTGAGCGCAGACAGAAAGGTTAATTGTTATTAAAACGTAGATAGGTACTAGCCTTCAACATCGACCCTTGATAACAAGTTAAACACTCTTTTTTTGAGGATTGACGTCGATAAAGTAGCTTAAATATTTACAAAAGCTCCTTAGCAAGCTTACCTATCTGTATTATAGTTTGTCTTCGTAGTTCAGACTTAAATTTTAGCACAAAGGTTCACAAGCCATGAGGCCTAATTTGTAGCTGACGTGCATCCCTTATTCCCTAGATAGACTGTTGTTAGGGCATGTCGCCCTCACGTATCGGTAATGGCTTAGCCATTGCAAACGTTCCTGAGCTCAGTGAGTCTTGACAGTTGCACGGAATCGAGTTTAATGCTATTGTCTTTCCAATACTCTCGCATTTAATGTCTCGCGTAATCTGATAACTGTGACAGTCTGATCTTAACTTTCTCTAAGAGATGTAGGGATACTTACTGCAGAAGTAGTATACTAAGTACACAGTATACGTATTTGTAGATGAGTTTTTCAACGGATACCTGTCACTGTCATTGGACTTTTAAAAGGGATTTTTCGGAGGCAACGAAATAAATTAGCTAGCGAAAATCATAAAACGTGATTGTATGTATTGATATCGATATCTACAGAATATATCGATATCTTAAGAAGATAGAACGCTCAATCAAAATAATGATTTTTTGTATCGCAGGTTTTGGAATAACCTAGCATGCGGTCATTTACCCCAAAAAATGTCATCCATTATTTTTTTACTCGACTGCGGCGAAGCCCAAAAGGAGGGTTATGTGTTTTTATATGATTTTTGGATATCGAAAATTAGATACCAATCACGGCTGCAGAGTTTGACAAGCAAATTTAATTTGCCTTGTATAATCAGAAAGATTATTTTATATGTAGATACTTACTTAGATAGTTAACAATAAATATGCAACATGGATTTAAAAAATAATTCACGTTTTAATAGACTTCGCGGCACCCATTTTAATAGCCCAGACTTATGATCAATTGATTAGGTAACGTTAGATTTACTATCATCGTACAAGCACCTACTTGATATTAATATAGGTGCGAACAGCCGCCAGCCGCCATAATTAAATACGCTCCACGCTCAAGTGTTGATTGACAATAAAATAAAACTCTTTATTACTCGTTACACAATGCGTGTAAGTACTTGTAATGTATGTGTACATACATACAGCGTGTGTTTGAAAAGTGTGGCCATGGTATTTGGGTCCCGGCTGTCATTTGTAAATCTTTGACAGTCGTTACAGATAATCAGTGGCCTGAAAGTTTGACAACCAGTCTTACCAAGGGGTATCGTATTACTCGGTACTAACTGGGTTGTGGGGCTCAGATAGGCAGTCGCTCTATGCAAAATACTGGTATTCAGTTCCATCCGGTTAGACTGGAAGGCGACCCTAACATAGTTGGGAAAAGGTTAGGCAGATGACAGAAAGTTAAAGGTCTTTTTTTTCACTTCTCCTTTTGCGGGTCTGCTGGCAGAAATTTCTTAGGAAATAAGCAGTACCTATGTACTCATGTATTATAATGTTATTTCCTGTGTTGTATATATTGTGTACATAAACAGTAAAATAAATAAATAAATAAGGTTACCGGTTAGACTGGAAGGCGACCCCAACATAGTTGGGAAAAGGCTAGGCAGATGACAGACGGTTGTTTTGTTTGATGGTTTTTACCACACCCTTACAGATCACCACACTTTTGAGATACATGCTGTAGATGTAAAAGTAACTACGAGTAGGTAACTAAATTAAAGTGTTCAATATAGAACTCAATCAACGTTTCGAAAAAGCAGCGTTGCAAGTTATTATGAATGAAAACTTCTTGCTCATTATTAAGTTTTGTTGGAAATTACGATGCAAAAGATATTTATCAGTGGTTGGTTAATTTTTTTTATATTTCTGCCATTATGATTAAATTAATTACTGGCAACATGCACAATCTCCTATTGATGCTGGTGATATGATACCTACTGTCTTTCTGACTTATTGTACTTTTAACCGACTTCTAAAAAAGGAGGAGGTTATGTATTCCACCAGCATCTATTTTTGTTTACCATGTTAGGTATGTAGGTATGGGTTATTCTTGATGTGTTTATATGACATAGTAACGTGAGGTGAAATCAGTAGATAGGTACTTATTTTACGTTAAGTTATTAAGAAAATATGTTCGATTTCTTCACAAACTTGCCAGCTGTTTTATCATGTCGACTGACCATAATTTCTGTTATTATTCATATATCGATTCTTGGCCATGGGCAAAAACAACAGTTTAATCAATAATATCGAATTTACCGCCAAGCCTCAGCTGACCTGCGTTTAATATTTAATGAAGAAAAATAAATTGATGCGTCAATTTATTTATGTGTCAATTGAGACAAATACTCGTTAAAGTCTTTTAACGTTTATTACTGTCAAATTGAGGTTGTGGCAAGTCATTAGTAACCCTATTGCTGCTACAATAGAGATAGATATGCTGTGCCATTGACTGATAATGATATCGAGCTTTGATTTGATCCTTCACAAAAGAGGGTGAACATTGAACAGTCATTCATTTAAGTACCCACTAAAAACGAGGGCCAAAGCTGTCTGTACCCGTTAAGTTTATGAATATACCATTAATGGTTATGTAACTGATACACCATACATTTCGCCCAGTTATACGAGCCAAAAGTTCTTGGCGACTCATGTCATTGGCATCGCTGGCTCGCCATCTACGCGAATTTAAATCACTGTCAGTCGTCTGCATAATGGTTCCGTATCGTAAAGCCGTCAGTTGCCAACAATGAACGTAAATATCGCACTTACACCGCCCCCTCCCCCAGACCTCGACCCGCCCCGACACCCGAGCCGCCCGCGCACTCGCGGCGCAATGATTGACACATCAACTCATTGTGATAACTACCCACATGTAAACCGACGGCGACTCGCCACCCGCCAAAATTACGCATACATCGCCAGTTTGAACCGGATATTATTTAATTACACCGAACGATGATATCAATGGTCAGTTATCAAAGCGATCCGCCGATACGTGGCCAGTTTAGATAGCCGGAGATTGCCGTGAATGGTTTTGCTATTAATTAAGAGATAAAAGACGTAACCATAACTTAGGACTTAGGTGGGTATTAAAATGAGGATGCCTTGTAGCTGGTTGCTTGAAGACACATCCCTACTCGTTAACTTCTGTTTATATTTATACCACTAAGGGATATTATTTAAGTCAATAGCCCCTTGATGTAGAGTCCCCTATAATCCAAAATAATTACCCACATATTTTATTTAACTATTCGAAGCGAGATCTATACCTAGGTAAACGATGTTGTTTACCTAATATACACGCTGCAAACCACTATGTATTGTAGTAGCAACACTTGCAACAGCTTGTCACATAAAATCAAACATACTTATTACAACTGTAAGTCAAAATTATAGGCGAACTAGTAAACCTTTTAATTTTATTACCTTTATACAGGATGCAATAATGCAACGTTACAACACTTTTATGCAACGAAAAGTTTACAATAAGCTTATAATTGTCTTATATAAGTGTTATAGGGACTTTTTAGTTACATTTAATGGATAATCATTTAAAACAAAGGGGTAGTTAAAGAAATATATGCAACCCATTAATAAGAAGAGTTATTGTCATCTTTAATAAAAATAAAAGCTTTAAATTGTAACCCAAGAAGCAGAAACGATAAAGAACCAATCACGACCACATTATTTGAAGGAATGTTTTCTCGAATGCTGTACAACACAGTATCACTGCTTGGGGTATCAACTTACGTGGCGAACCACGTACTTAGTCATCGATCCAGATTCTAGATAGCGTTATATCAACTCGAAAAGAACGGGCAATTACTCAGTTCTAGATAGGAGTTACCGCATTAATCATTCATCTATGCAGGCACGGAACCACTTCACAAGTGGACATTAGATAGATAGGCAAGTGTTAGTGTCCAAAACATAAAAGAAATAACAGTTACAACTCCGCAAGGAAGCTTAGGGCTGTCAAATGACATGCCTAGTTTACGCTGAGAAGAATTAATTGAAACCGAACTTTCATCGTCTGAGCTAGGTATAATACGGAATTAAGTGAAAGCTGGTGCAGAATTCATAATTTCAGTTTATACAAGGCGAACATTAGCCGAGCTTGTGCCAAGTTCGGAACTATTTATCGTATAAAAGTGCAATGTAGATGCTTTGCACGCTTGCCACATGGTTTGAACCTTTCAAGCGGACAGGTTTCCGTCAGTAAAATCTGGCAGCCCTGTCAGCTGTGCGGTGTGCAGGTATGTACGTACTTACGTAGTTATTTTTTACACGAAGTGTGGCTCGCCAGCTACCGGACAAGCCCGCCTTATCCGATGGAGGTCGCTTGCCGCGCCTATACTTATGTATGACTGCCTGTCTCAGCCGTCTTATTGTGCTTTTAATGTCGACGCTTTTGTTGCCTGATTTTCTGTATTGATTATTTTTTTTGTTGAATACGAATTAGCTTTGTACGGATCTTTTGAATTGATGTTTTGTTTTGGAGAGTATTTTAGGTTTTGCGTTTCGCTGTGTGGTTTATTAAAGGCATGTTAAGGGAAGTAGTATAGTTGGTTCTGCTCTTTTATTTGAAATACTTTGTCAGGGATATTATTATTTTTGATAGAAATGCCCATGCGAACCCGCGCTCTAGGTGCGTTAGTACCGGTAGCGAGGTCGTCACCTGGTGAGCAAGGCGTTGTGTCGCGACCCGCGCCTCACCATTAGCGCCGCGCATTCAATAATAATGAACGAGCCGCACCGAAATATCCCCTGTTTACACCCACTCGCTCGCTCCGCACCGACCGACCGCATTTTATTTTTTCGCTGTCGCACATTTCGCCGTCATAGCTATTTCCACTCGAGGCATTATACGCGCGTCCGTGTGTGCGTCAGTCCACGTGGACCGCTTCGTCGTCGGTGAGTAGAACTTGACGAATCCGCGGCTGCGATTGGCTGTCGCGCCGAGATCGCTTATTAAGGGCGGGGTTACACGCGTTCCGGCGCCGCAGTTGGCTGGAGTAGTGCGCGGAACGCGCTCCATTGGCCGAGTCGATTTTTATAAGAGCTACAGTCCACGTGGACTCGTTTATCTATTCAGACGCCGGCGGCGCGGTCGCGGGGGGAGGCCGGGGGGTATACGGGCAATCAGTAAAGGCGGGAGGAATACGGCCATATTTATAAGAGCTGCGGGGATGCAATCACGAAGCGGCGCGGGGGCCGGCGGGTGGTCGGGGGGGAGGCGGCGGCCATTTTGAGGGCAGCTCTTTTTATTCGTTTTTCGCGCGGGGTGCGTCGTCGTCGGCGGGAGCGCGCCGTGCGCTAATTGCGGGGGTAATGAGGGCGCTCGACTCGACTCGCTCACTCTATTAAACTCGCTCGGTATCGGCTGCCTTATTGATTTGTCCTTAATCGAGGCGCTGTGGAGTGGCAGCCGCGGCTCGGTGTAATGTAAACAAAGCGGTCGGGTGGCGCGCGGGCGGCGGCGACGTCCGCACAAATTGAATTAGAATGATTACAGCCAGCGACACAGCACTGACCCAGTCGCCGCGAACCGCTGCCCGCTCCGCGCGCCCGCCGCCGCCACCGCTAGCTGACCAGCCATCTCACTATACTGTCCAGCTCGTTTAGTAGCTATTCCAACATTGACATACAACATCTGTCATGCGTCACCAATAATAATGACCCATCCTTATCCAGACATTTTTTTTTGTCTGTCTGTCCCTAAGTGTAAGATGAGAATGACCCACCCCACTCTGCTCTAAAAAGTTGAGACGAACTTTTTAAATTAATTTTTCTTCAGAAATGTTTTAAACTTATCTGCTAATGACCTGGTAAATTTCTTTATTAATGCTGGCGATCCTTTTAATTGCATTAAAATATAATAAGGATAACAATTAACTATTCTGTAAGTTCATCCTACGTTTACGAAGTTCACAAGTTGACAGTTGTACGGATGTAGAGAGGCATAAATGAAGGGTACGATACATTAAATAATTAATTGAGTAAAGGGAAATCTGACTAGACAGTGTAACAGCTACCACCTAATTACACACCTACACATCTTAATTAGCAGATACTTATTTTCCGATCTTTAAATTCCGTACTTTCCCAGAAATATTTACCAACTCAGATAAAATATTTAAGTAGGTACCTATTTTACAATCTCTAATTTGACACCTTATACTAACAGATAACATTTCAAGATTTCTCGTTTTGATAAACAGGCAAACCTATAACTACTTTCATTTAGATAGCGTTACTAATACCTGAAGATATTTCCAAATTAAATAATGTAGGTGCAAATGTATGTACCTACTAAAGTAAGTACTTACCTAACGTTTGTAGGGTATTTGATTTATAACATGTATAAATAGGAAATGATAAGCGTTCGGTGATTCGCTCCGGCGTGGCGTGGCGGAGGTGTGACGAATCGGCGCGCAATAATAGCATATTTGTTTACGAGAGCGACATCTGTTACTGATGTTCTGTAACGCGTCCACTTCGAATCGGCCGCTCGGCCCTGGACTAGTCTGTTTCTGTTTGTTTTTCAATTTTGATTACTGGGGGGGCTAAGTTAAATTGACACGGCGGACGTGTTTACTTGTAAAGGTATGATTAATAACTTAAAGGCTGCTTATAAGACTATAGTAGAACTAATTGCTATTATTTTAGAGGCTATTTTCACTAAGAGGCTTTGCGATTGGTTTTATTACTGTTCAGGAAAATCGTAAATATTCGTCAACTTTTGCCATCATTGATTCCCCGAAAATCAGCCTATGTCAGGCGCCTATTGTCTGTGACATTCCATGCTATCAATTTTAGGATTCAGGTAAAATATTCTAAGAAGTGCTTTAACTCTCAAATCTTTTGTATTATTTTTATCTCCTCTGATTTGTAATAATTTGAGAAGAATCGTACTCAGGAAGGTCAAGGTTTTTTATACAAGTATCATTTAGATACGGGTTAGCTACTTCGTTTGAGGAGTAGATACTTATCGATTTACAAGATATGGTTGCGTATAAAAACTGCGTCAAAATATCTCGAATGTAAGTAGATAAAATAAGCATGTTCGATATGAGCACTCAGATAATATTAAATCATGTTATTATAAAGTAGTAGGTAGGTAGGTTTATAGAGGATTGTATTGTTTGTAAGTCTTGAAAATCGGCTTAGCCGTGTAATTTGACATTGTCATTATCAGTTAGGTATAAAAAATATAGGTATAATTGTGATGACCTTACTACCTAAAATACATTTTTTTTTCAACAGAGCACGATTTTATTCTAGAAAAATGTTTCATAGATAAATCTGCAAAGTGCAGACTCATCTCAGACACCGCAATACTTTTTGTCATTTAGTGCGTGTCGTTTGTTTTTACCCCATTCTCGCGCTCGCGATAGGGCCATGGGACTGTCAGTGACGAAAAAGTTGAGCTATTGTCGTAGTAGAAGTAATCTACAGTAGGTACTTACACAGATGTACCAATAAGACATGCACATGGCCAGTGCCACAAGTGATGCGGCCTAGTAATAAGTACGAGTAACACATGTTGTGAACAGAGCACAACGCAACTGTGTCAATTGCTCACATTGTGTGCCGGACTATCGCTAAGAAACACTCGCATATCTACATACCACTTACATGATCTACACTGTTTTGTTACAGTTGTAACTAGGGAGTTATGACTCTAGTAGCAGAATTATTGTTTCACTTACTATTCATATTAGCGCGTTAAAAAAAATGGCAGC
This sequence comes from Noctua comes, assembly GCA_963082995.1. NCBI lineage: Eukaryota > Metazoa > Arthropoda > Insecta > Lepidoptera > Noctuidae > Noctua > Noctua comes. The sequence goes on along the minus strand of OY720280.1, from coordinate 7,190,019 downwards.
ATCTATGTGCTATATAATGTTTGTTGTATTTTTTTTAAATCAAAAATTAAGAAATGTCCCTTTGTGTTTTGTATAAAACAGGTACTTTATACGACTGAAGAGCTCGTAGCTAAATAATAACAGCCGTTGGTGTCGATGCTTGCCTAGGTTGGTCCATGGATGGGTGACCACCCATTACATAACGAGTTTCCTTAGTGCCTTCGAAAGCACGTGGAGCCGTTGGTATCGGATGTAATTTGTAGATCTTTGACAGTGGTTAAAAGTTGTCAGTGACCCGAAAGTCTGACAACCAGTCTTACGAATGGGTATCATATTACCCGCTACTAACCGGGTCGTGGAGATCACTTAAGAATTTTTGGTTTAAAAACTGATAATAAGATCTCGTAAACCCCTTATACGACTTCAAGTTCTATAACGCTCTTATAGAAGTTATCGTTTATAAAACTTTTATGCGACTAATACTCCTATGGATAGAGGGATGGATGTTTGTTACTCTTTCACGAAAAAACTGAACAGATTTCGATGAAATTTAGCATACAGATCGCTTATAACCTAGAATAACACATAGGCCATAGGGTACTTTTAATCCCTGTAGTATGATCCCGTGGGACAATTATTATCGAACTTCTGGTGACTATGGTTTCCTTTTTTGTTTGTTTTTATTAGCTGTAAGTCCTCCATGTACTAAAATAAATAAATTAACTCCGTCGAAGCCGCGGGCATAAGCTAGTGCTTTAAAAAATATTTCGAGTAGTTTAATATTCCAAATAATTCATGACTGTGTGTGTGCATGTGTAAGTATGTCTGTTGTTGACATGTTAAACAACACAACCCAAGCAACTGTGTAAATCGTGCGCATTGTTCGACGGACTATCGGTAAGAAACACTCACAATAATATACTTAGTAATATCCTTCTTACGAGTACCTACTCCTCAACACATGTGCACGCTAGAGAATGGAACAGAGTCGCATAACAGTTCCACAAAGGTGGGGGTGGTAACAGGTGCAATGATATTACTCAGACCACATAGCAATTCACCTACAATGTCGCTTTCAAAGACCGTAATTTTAATCATAGCTCCTGTAAATTATTGAAATGTTATTTACTAGCACTTCGCCCGCGACTTTGTCCGCAAAATTTGTGATAGCTCGGCTAATATGCATGATATAAATATAATTTATAGCCTATAGCACCCACGAATAATGTTTCTTTCTATCAGTGAAAAAATTTTTAGAATTGGATCATTAGTACCGGAGATTATCCCTTACATACAAACTTACTAACAAATTTTATCTATACATATAAAATTCAAAGTCCTGACTGACTGACTGACTGACTGACTGACTGACTGACTGACTGACTGACTTATATATCAACGCACAGCCCAAACCACTCGTCCTAGAGACATGAAATTTGGACAGTGTACTCTTTGTAAAGAGTAGGTATCCACTAAGAAAGGGTTTTTCGAAATTCCATCCCTAAGAGGGTGAAATGGGGTGTTGAATTTTCTATGTAACTTTTTATTCTCTGAGTCGATTGACTTGAAATTGTGTCTACATATACTTCAGTTAAAATCATGAGATACGTGTATCACAGTTTTTCCAAAATCATCCCCCAATTTAAAATTCAATGTCCTGACTGGCTGACTGATACATCAACGCACAGCCCAAACCACTGGTCCTAGAAACATGAAATTTGGACAGTGTACTCTTTGTAAAGAGTAGGTTTCCACTAAGAAAGGGTTTTTCGAAATTTCACCCCTAAGAGGGTGAAATGGGGTGTTGAATTTTCTATGTAACTTTTTATTCTCTGAGTCGATTGACTTGAAATTGTGTCTACATATACTTCAGTTAAAATCATGAGATACGTGTATCACAGTTTTTCCAAAACCATCCCCCAATTTAAAATTCAATGTCCTGATTGGCTGACTGATAAATCAACGCACAGCCCAAACCACTGGTCCTAGAAACATGAAATTTGGACAGTGTACTCTTTGTAAAGAGTAGGTATCCACTAAGAAAGGGTTTTTCGAAATTTCACCCCTAAGAGGGTGAAATGGGGTGTTGAATTTTCTATGAAACTTTTTATACTTTTTTTATTTATTACATATCATCATCATCATCATCATTTCAGCCGAAAGACGTCCACTGCTGGACATAGGCCTCCCCCAAGCGTCGCCACATTGACCGGTCCCGTGCGTCTCGCATCCAGCGGATCCCTGCAACCTTTACAAGGTCATCGGTCCACCTAGTGGGAGGCCTTCCAACGCAGCGTCTTCCGGTTCGCGGTCGCCACTCCAGAACTTTTCGGCCCCATCGGCCATCCGTTCTGCGAGCAATGTGCCCTGCCCACTGCCACTTAAGTTTGGCTATTCTTCGGGCTACGTCGGTAACCTTGGTTCTCTTGCGGATCTCCTCATTTCTGATTTGATCACGCAAGGAAACACCGAGCATAGCCCTCTCCATTGCCCTTTGGGTGACTTTAAGCCTTCTGATGAGGCCCATTGTGAGCGACCACGTTTCGGTCCCGTATGTAATCACTGAAAGTGTGTCTACATATACTTCAGTTAAAATGATGAGATACGTGTATCACAGTTTATCCAAAATCATCCCCCAATTTAAAATTCAATGTCCTGTCTGGCTGACTGATATATCGGTCGATTGACTCGAAAATTGATGTTCACACTCTTCAATTAAAATTATAAGACATGTGTATCAGTTATTCCAAAATCATCCCCCAATATAGTTAAACTAGCTTCTGCCCGCGGCTTCGCCCGCGTGGAGTTCGGGAATTGCCCACGGAATCTTACTTCTGGGATAATAAGTAATCTATATATGTATAGTACATACATAGATTTACATGTACTTGCTATTGCAAATATTTGTTCATAGTAATATCAATTAAATTACATATGTGAAATATCTTGGTTTGAGATTGGACACTGGGACACCAATCAAATGATTTATTAGGAATCTATTTATAGACATAATACTTTGACATAATATTTAATATCAATGTCCCGTATCGCGAGCCAACGCGAAAATCGGTGGAATAAACCATATTCACAGACACGTACGTCTACCTCAGAAAAATCCTACCTACTTAGTAATAGGTAAATACTCCCGCGCCCCGCACGCCCCACGCAACGCTGCGCGGCATGCCCTTCTACGTGAGCTTCGAAGCCCTATTTAACTATATTGGGGGATGATTTTGGAAAAACTGATACACATGTCTTATAATTTTAATTGAAGAGTGTGAACATCAATTTTCGAGTCAATCGACCGATTTATCAGTCAGCCAGACAGGACATTGAATTTTAAATTGGGGGATGATTTTGGAAAAACTGTGATACACGTATCTCATCATTTTAACTGAAGTATATGTAGACACAATTTCAAGTCAATCGACTTAGAGAATAAAAAGTTTCATAGAAAATTCAACACCCCATTTCACCCTCTTAGGGGTGAAATTTCGAAAAACCCTTTCTTAGTGGAAACCTACTCTTTACAAAGAGTACACTGTACAAATTTCATGTTTCTAGGACCAGTGGTTTGGGCTGTGCGTTGATATATCAGTCAGCCAATCAGGACTTTGAATTTTAAATTGGGGGATGATTTTGGAAAAACGGTGATACACGTATCTCATCATTTTAACTGAAGTATATGTAGACACAATTTCAAGTCAATCGACTCAGAGAATAAAAAGTTTCATAGAAAATTCAACACCCCATTTCACCCTCTTAGGGGTGAAATTTCGAAAAACCCTTTCTTAGTGGATACCTACTCTTTACAAAGAGTACACTGTCCAAATTTCATGTTTCTAGGACCAGTGGTTTGGGCTGTGCGTTGATTTATCAGTCAGCCAGTCAGGACATTGAATTTTAAATTGGGGGATGGTTTTGGAAAAACTGTGATACACGTGTCTCATCATTTTAACTGAAGTATATGTAGACACAATTTCAAGTCAATCGACTCAGAGAATAAAAAGTTTCATAGAAAATTCAACACCCCATTTCACCCTCTTAGGGGTGAAATTTCGAAAAACCCTTTCTTAGTGGATACCTACTCTTTACAAAGAGTACACTGTCCAAATTTCATGTTTCTAGGACCAGTGGTTTGGGCTGTGCGTTGATGTATCAGTCAGCCAGTCAGGACATTGAATTTTAAATTGGGGGATGATTTTGGAAAAACTGTGATACACGTATCTCATCATTTTAACTGAAGTATATGTAGACACAATTTCAAGTCAATCGACTCAGAGAATAAAAAGTTTCATAGAAAATTCAACACCCCATTACACCCTCTTACGGGTGAAATTTCGAAAAGCCCTTTCTTAGTGGATACCTACTTTTTACAAAGAGTACACTGTCCCAATTTCATGTTTCTAGGACCAGTGGTTTGGGCTGTGCGTTGATGTATCGGTCAGCCATTCAGGACATTGAATTTTAAATTTGGGGATGATTTTGGAAAAACTGTGATACACGTATCTCATGATTTTAACTGAAGTATATGTAGACACAATTTCAAGTCAATCGACTCAGAGAATAAAAAGTTACATAGAAAATTCAACACCCCATTTCACCCTCTTAGGGGTGGAATTTCGAAAAACCCTTTCTTAGTGGATACCTGCTCTTTACAAAGAGTACACTGTCCAAATTTCATGTCTCTAGGACCAGTGGTTTGGGCTGTGCGTTGATGTATAAGTCAGTCAGTCAGTCAGTCAGTCAGTCAGTCAGTCAGTTAGTCAGTCAGTCAGTCAGTCAGGACTTTGAATTTTATATGTATAGATAGGGCTTCGAAGCTCACGTAGGAGGGCATGCCGCGCAGCGTTGCGTGGGGCGTGCGGGGCGCGGGAGTATTTACCTATTACTAAGTAGGTAGGATTTTTCTGAGGTAGACGTACGTGTCTGTGAATATGGTTTATTCCACCGATTTTCGCGTTGGCTCGCGATACGGGACATTGATATTAAATATTATGTCAAAGTATTATGTCTATAAATAGATTCCTAATAAATCATTTAATTGGTGTCCCAGTGTCCAATCTCAAACCAAGATATTTCACATATGTAATTTAATTGATATTACTATGAACAAATATTTGCAATAGCAAGTACATGTAAATCTATGTATGTACTATACATACATAGATTACTTATTATCCCAGAAGTAAGATTCCGTGGGCAATTCCCGAACTCCACGCGGGCGAAGCCGCGGGCAGAAGCTAGTCTCTTATAATATTAGTATAGATAAAGATGGGTGTGAAAATAAACTTAAGACACAAAATTCACGCCTTTTTCCCATTAGGGTAAGCAGAATTCAGAACGCCACCTGCTGCGGTCCTTACATACTCCATTAACTTCATCCACGTTCATACATCTGGTCATACAGACACTCTATAAATTATTAATATCTTTGTGTTAACGGAATAAACATGTGGATATGTTAGGCAGATGATACGTGTTAATTACAATAGCTAATTAGAGTGTAATGTTACCATAATTCATAGTGCGATGAAAACAATTGGCCGCTCTATCACACTATTCGCGATTAACGGCGACACCTCTGTTGTATGATGTAATGGCAATCAATTAACACGTCTCGTTTTGTAATTGGGAATCGTTTTGGTATGTTTTACAACTTCATTATTATGTACGTTTGAGATAAGTAGTATAACTGGTTACTTAGTTAGATAATCCACTTAGAACAGTGTCAAACCCTAGCCACATAATTAGTAAGCCTCACATTAGTGTCCCTCGTCCCAAGCCACTCATCTTCCACATTCAAGACAAGTTAATGACGCGACTGCGATGCGTAGATTAGCAGTTAACATTTCATTAAATAAACAACAATTTACGAGCACCTATCCACATAGTCGGGAATCCTTGCGCGACCGGTGCAGTCTAAATTAGGTAAATTGATAGTTACCGCCTTACTAGGCACGACCGACGACGTCGCGCGGCTAACTACAAGCCAAAGGCTACCTATTAATATTCTAAACATTGCGACAGCTGGTCCGGACCAACGCAGTCACACAATAAGGGTCGTCTAATTACGTTACACTGACGCCCAGCCACGTTGCCACGGCGAAAAACACTTATTGCTTTACATAATCTTTATTGCTTATCAGCACGAACACGAAATGTATAGCGATACGCCTCAGTGGACAGTGAGCCTAACGAGCTGTTTTTGCTACTTAAATTGGTAATCGTGTATAATTAATCACTTGACGGGTGATGCGTAATGCGTTCGTTAATGTTAGTTTCAGACTAAAAAGTAACCTATTCATTAGTTTTACCTAGTTGGTTATCGTAATTTACCGTTATAGACCGTCACCTACTAATGTAGCGAACGTATTGTCAAATAACAATGAAGCAGACGCCACTCATTAGGAGCAGTGAAGTGTTACAATCCGCTAGTTTCAATAGTGATGTGCAGCTACAATGGGTAGCGTCGCGGGAACGATATGAAATTTCATTAACGAGGGTCGGCGCGCCTCTCCACAAGACGGCGGGCAAACAGCGCGCGTGAACCCACGAATAATTCACACGCGAGCCCTACAAATAACACCCTGCCTCACCCCCGGCCCCTCCGGCCGCAAACTGAGTTATTTATCGCCCCCGCCTCTCCCCAGCCGAGGCTGTCGCGGCACAGGAAATACCCGCACGTATTTTTACTGCCGGCTGAAGACCGCGCGATCCCTAGCGAGTAGCGACTAGCGACATCTCTTGTGGGGTCGCGCGATCGCACTTCACGCGGCAGTGGCGCCTCTCGACTACGAACATGTTGCTGAATCACTTACACGTGCTGAAAACAATTTATTTACACGCCGTACCTACTACAGTTGCTAAATGTGATGATGCCATATTAGCGTTTGTGGCTTCAGGACTCAAGACTACCAACGTTACATGTAATGTAACGTACCTAAACGCTATAGTTAAGAGGATAATCTGAATAATTAGGTACGCTCCTGACCTGGCTACTGAGTAGGTACATCCATCGCATGATAACCGCATTGGGTATTGTATTTTGTTATATATTTCCTTTTTCCTAATTATACCGCCACCATCACCAGTTAGTTAAAGTAGGTAGGTTATTTACAACAAAATGTAAACAGGTAACTGTACTAATTAATACCAACGCAGACTGGCTTCCTATTATAGCTTCACTATCAGTAGGTACCTACAAGGAAGGAAATCTTTAATATAATTTACAAAACAGTTCGATAAATGACACAATGTGAGTCATTGTTTGGTAGTGGAGCTGTAATATCTCAGTATTTGCGGTCTCTATGGGTTGTTTGTGAGTCAATTAGTGGCTTGCGCCGCGCCGCCCTCGCACCCACCGGATACATGCTTCGAAGTTTTATGGCGAGTTCTAGGTATCGGTACTTATGCGTACGTATGGCCGCGTACGAAACTAACAATGTATAAAACGTTTAGGAGGTGTGAGTTTTTTATTTTTCCAATCGACTCCTGTGGGTAGGTACCTACCTATCGGTGTTCTATCGAACGAAATCATAAAAAATTAAAAACAAAATCCGTGCGGTACCTCCCAGAGCTGGGGCTCTGGCGGTGCGCGGCTCACCCCCTATTTTTTGCGGGTAGGTAACGTGCTCGGTGACACCTCGCGCGGGTCAAGTGCGGGGCGCGCGGCGGCCCCCGGACCGCTAATTCCGAGCGCGTGACCGCACCCCCCCTCGCCCCGCCCGCCCGCACCCCCCTCGCCTAACGCCGTTTTCCCGCCGGATTTGCGTTCATACAGTAAAATAAAAAGGGCGATTTGGCGCCCTCCATCGACGCGGCCCGATTAGCGGCGCCCGGGGAAATTAAAAGTATTTTATTCCAGCATTTATTCCCTTTTTGTTTGTGTTGAGTAATGCGAGTGTGTCGTGCGGCGTGTCGGGCACATCGGCACACATCAGGCCGCGCCGGGCCTGCCTCGCGCCGCCCGCACTCAACCTCGCCTCGTGTTATGAATGACGGATGACGTGATATCGATAATCATGTCGGCTATCAATTCAGGATACATGATTACAGATTACTTACTCCTCGCCTTACACTTTCAAGTAAATGGGTTAAAGAGATAAAATCTGTTTTTTACTTGGCTATTATCTTACCTGGCATTTTGTATCAGCATGTCTTTAAGTAACAATACTATGTATCAGACTAGTGTTTTTGTGTCCCTAATCCCCTCTTACGTTACGTTATCTCAGCAGTCTACTTATTTTTGTCTTCCATTGGAACTCGCATAAGTCACGAGGCCATAAATAAGAAAAACCCTAAAAGCATTCACACTGAGACAACAGTTCTTCTGCAATTTTTTCTCGAGGGGGCGGGCGGCCCAGACTAATAACTTCGTCTATAAATCAAATATTAGCTCAAATAAAGCGGTGAACGCTTTATCAACACTGTGATATCGTTTTCTCAGTTCGGAGGTAGGTACACATAATTTATAAAAAGCTTCCGATGTGGAACGCATCGTCGGTAGCCATTAGTCGAGGCGTTTGAAGTGTTTCAAGACTTTCGAGAAACTCACTTGACAAAAAGTACGCGCGAGCGAGTTTGTATGATGAAGCGCTGCAGCGCTGCGGTGGGCGGCTGTTTAATCAATTTATGAGAATGAGCCAATTGACGCGTAGTCGTGTACCTATAATAATTTGCCATTGCCTACAAAAAATAATCACTACGTCTACGACCGACATACTCGTAGTGAGACGATGCGGATCGTGTCTATCTAAAATTGTTTTTATTGCGACAGGATGTGCGTCCTCCTAACTACTGTAATTAATATTCATGTTAATTATTTATTCAAATGTAATGCTACATTTAGAATAATTAATTGTTTAGCTAATAGGCACCTACAACCGTGTAAATACCATTACAGCTATATCATCTACGTTGATGAAAAACGAGAGTAGCAAATTTTATATTTATAAAAGAAGGTAGCAATACAAATAAATTGGCAATTTATATTTTTAATTCGGTGCCGTGTTTGTTCATATTCGTATTTTTGTGTTCAATGCATGAGTGAAGACATCATTGGGGTCGGGGGGAAGCGGGCACATCTGAACCACTCCGAACGTAATATTTCCGGGTGTGCCGTCGACAAAAGATCCCCTTTCCATTGAATCAAAAACGTAATCGTAAAAGAGCTTTTAAAGAGTCGATTTGTTTCTAAGAACGGCTTTTGATTTGAATCTCGTTATTTTGTTTTTCATAAAAAGTTGCCCGAGTGAGTGAGGGTAATCTGTGAGGAATGTAGGTATTTAGAAGAGTTCGAGATTTTATTATATTTATTTGATTAATACCTGTAGCGGTTGATCGAAAAATTGTTTTCTCAATCTTATTATGTAGAAGGCTGTACCTCACCCCACTACTACTTATTTCTTATTTATTTCTTTAGTTTCACGGTTCCACCCGCTTAGAATTTATTTTTAATAAATATGTATGTTCGTGCATTAAAATAGTCGTTACTTTTAATGTGAACAAGCAATGTACGAGCATTTTCCATATAATTGCCTCATGCGAAAATCCTTTGCTCAGTTGGTCAAACAAACGCTATAAAAATAAAAATAGGTAGGTATAGACTGCATATTGCTAGAGCAAAATATTGCGAGCGTTGAGTGCAGCGGCTGGCGGCTGCATGCACCTCTCGGAGAGCTATGAAAACCTCCTGCCTCAGCACAACAGTTGACTCTGAACAGACGTACACATACAGCGCCATACACTGAACCTACAATAAAGACGGGAGAGCTCCGGGGTGGGCCGGGGGGCGCTCGCGCTGTGACGATGCAGTTTGCACCGCGGCCTCCTCCAACCTTCACCAACTTGCGCCCGTGTTCTTGGGAATCGTTTTAAATTCAAGAACCGCAGAACACTCCAAACACGACAATGTACCTTACACCCTCGCAATATGACCCAGAATCATAACATCACATTTTTATAAGTCATTTCGAAAATGGAATACGCCTTCACCACCACACCAGATTTAAAACCGTAACTCAACGTCAGAAAGTTCAGAATCGTATGAATATTGTAAAAATGGCAGCTGTCCTTGGTGTGAGTGCGGAGGTGAGAAATACATTAGCGGTACCGTTTTCTATTGGTCGTTGCTCCTGTGTTGATATTAAGCAGTCCACGTGGACTGCTCGGTGGTCGCTTGTCTCGTTTTTTTCAGCGGGTAGGTCGCTATCCGTCCCGTTCTAATCTACAGCGAAACGTGGAATGTCATGTCCGGAGTTGTTCAGAAAGTCGTGAGCGTGCATCGTGCTTCCAACTTTCCCCTTGTTCCGAAACAGTGCAAGTCCGGACCGCTGACTTTTAACATTGACTTTTATGTCACACTACTAAAGTTCAATTTAGTAAAACGAATAACGTGATCAAAAGTTTTTGTTCATACGCCATATTGATAAGCATTTTTAAGTCAATTAAGGTTGTAAGCTAAAAGCGGTTGTTGCTACATTTAAATTATCGGCCGGCATTCAAATAACGCCATTTTTTTCGTGTCGGCACGAATTTATTTAATAGTTAGATATATGTTGTTGGGTATAATAACATAGCGTGGGCGATGGTATGGTAGGTACCTACGTGTCGAGGTAGATACCAGCGAAGGTATTCATTCACTTAGTCACGGATATCGGTTTATTAATGAACAATATTGATAAGTTTTATTGAATACCGTCGTAGTTCATTTGCTAGATACGGATTTTTGTATGATGATGCGTTCGAGAGAAGATTACGCCATAGTCACCTTGGAATATCATTTTAGGTTTGGAAGCTACACGTGCAGATAGAATTGATTATCTTGTTACTAACTTTCCACTCAACATTATCAGCATTCAAAACATGCATTCAACATTCCTACCCGTCTGCCACTGACTATTTTCTCCCCAATCTCCCCTTCTGGCTTTTGTGAATTATATGAATAGGAACAGATGTAGGACGAAGCAGGTCACAGTTTAAGCAGCGGAAACTATTAAAAGGCGATCTATTAGGTACCAAGATCAGTTAGACAAGGGGACCGTCTGAGATGAATTGTAAATCAGGCATAGACTGTATATCTACCTACCAACCTTATTTTTTTCTATTTCGCTATGTTCCAAACTTCCTCAGAATCTTTTTAAACTAGGTCGATTATTTAGATATCAAATTCAAATAACTATCTAATAGAAATATTTACCTACCTACAATCTGATATTAATAAAACATGGTAACTACTAATTAAATAGGTATTTTATTTATAAATTCCTGCCTAACTTCATTATAGGTACAAGGGATTTCCTTCCTTGTTTCGTATAATCTCGTTAATTATAAAGTATTCCCTGACTAATTGGCAATCTCCATGTGCCTTACGAAAATAAAACGTATAGACGCCATTGGATAACGTTCAAAGTTAGAATTATACATTTTTGGACAACAAACATAAATAACTTTGAAAGCTTATAAAACATTGTTTTGAGTACGTGTGCTGCCATCTCCCGGCGTAACAGAACAACTTGTTAACAGGTGGCAGGTGGCAGCCTAACATGTTCGCTACAAAGCTGAATCGTAATAAACGTGCTGCAATGATAAAAATGCATGATAATTATTTTGTTTTCACACATCTGTATAAAATAACTGTTCTGTTCTGTTGGGGAAATAAGTTGGTATTTTCATTATTATGTAACGAATTAAATTCTTTTTGTGCGGCCTCTATCGTAAACTTTGTCATCATGAATTTCGTGGGCTATAGTCTGTTTTTTAATCTCGGAGACTAAATTGACAAGTGAAAATGTCAAAACTGACATAAATGCTATTGAAATCGATGTCAGTTTGCCGTTTGTACTTGTCAATTTAGTCTCCGAGATTAAAAAACAGACTTTAGCTTAGCACATCCACCATCAACTGGTTAACACTACACTTGATTATCCGATTTCAAAAAAGGTGGCTCTTCGTTAATGGCTATTTTATGAAAATAATAATAATAATATTTAATTCATGAAAACTTATGTGCGTTTCAGAACGTAAAACTTTATGTCAAAATAAATTGACATTGACACTGACAGATGACAAGTTTTTTGAAGTTTCGTTTTGGTGAAACTAAAGAAGTAGGCAGAGTGATTCAGTCAGTTAATCAGTTTGTTTGCCTGCGTCCTTCCTGTGTAATTATTGAGTGTTTGTTGCGGTCCAGAAAGTGGAACGAATTAATTGAATATTCATACATAACAAGTACAGTAGGTTTTCTTAGAAAGTTTATCCGAATTAAAGTCTGGTTTCAATTATTTCTAATCGAAGCGTCCTGTATCCTGTCCTAACTTTTCAGTGTTTTAGAATATCTGTTCCAGTATAAAAGAAATGCCGCAAATTATACTACTTTTCAGCGGGAAGAGAAAATCCGGCAAGGATTTCTTAACAACACATTTACAGAAATTGTAAGTTTTTCTTTAAGCGTGACTCTTTTTAATTTGGCAGTGATTCATGAGTAAAAATACGTAAGAATACAAAACGAATTGTAAAACATGTTTTTATGTGAATATTAAGTAACATATTTGTTGATGGTAAAGCTATTCAAAACCTGTGAATTATGTTTCTACATTTAAGCCAGATGTTTATGTCAATACTAATATTTATTAATTTTGTCTCTACTGTATTTAGAGACAAAATTTATAATAAAATCGAAATTTGAATTTAATTTACAGGAGAGCATGTTAAGCTTACGCCACTTTTGTTCAGTGTGACACCCATGTTAAATTTCATATAAACTTTATGGCCCTTTGTCAAAATAAACATTAAACATGTTTACTAGTCTTCTGGAAAATATATATTTTTTAAAATATTTTTTCAGGTTAACAGAGAGATGTGAAGTGTTAAAAATATCCCAGCCCATCAAAAGTCACTGGGCCAAGGAGAAAAATTTGAATCTCAATGAGTTGCTGGGCGACAGTGAGTACAAGGAACAATACCGGCTAGATATGATCAACTGGAGTGACGAGATGAGAATACAAGATTATGGATATTTCTGTAGGATCGCTTGTCAAGATGGTATGTTTAAGAACAATGATAATGATATGTTTTAAATACTCAATACTCAAGTTTTTATTGCATTCCATATGTATTACATAGATGGTGTAACAAGGTAAAGATCAATATGGACCCTGTAGTTTAGTTGATGCTGGAGTGTTATAGCAAAAATATAAAAACAACAGATTGTAATAAAGAATAATAAATAATACTTAAAATATAATAATATATTTAATTTTATTTTTTTTAATTTTTATTGTTTTTATGAAAAATGTAAATGATTTGTAAAAATATAAATAAAGGAAATCATAAAAGTCCAATGCCTGGAACATTTTATATTTAAAAAGTTTTTTTATCCTTTTGTTTCGAAAATTATTATTTAAAAATGTAAAAAGTATGTGAGAAAAATTAATAAACTATTAAAAATGAACCCATTCTCTTCTTTCATAGCTAAAGATATATTTAACTGATTATCAATTTTTAGCAAGTAGGTTAATAGGAAGAATTCAAACTCAAAGCATTTATTTCAATTAGACCATTAGAGGCACTTTTGAATTAAAAAAAAACAAACAAAAACGAACCTACAGTCCCAGTCACAAGGCATAATAACTTGTGAAAGTACTGCAGATGCCCATTCCAAAGCATAGATCTCAAGAGCTTGCAATGAACAATTAAAAACTCTTTTTCTCTTTCTTTCTTTTAATTCATCAGTCTGTCTGTCTCTTTGACCTAAAGTAATAATTGTTTTCATCTTATTCCAGCTGAGGAGAAAGCTATATGGATAGTCAGTGACATCAGAAGAAAAACAGATATCCAATGGTTCAAAGAAAAATATGGTGATCTAACTAGAACTATTAGGATAGTGGCTGATGAAGATACTAGAGTAAAAAGAGGTTTTTTGTTCAAGTCTGGAGTTGATGATGGAGTTTCTGAGTGTGGCTTGGATGATTATAGTGAATGGGATCTTTTCATAGATAATAGTGATGGGAAACAGAAGTTGGAGGAACAATTGAGTAGTATATTAGGGCTGTTGTCTGGGTTATGAGTTTTTGGCCCTAAATCACAACTGAAGCAAGCCTTAATCCAGACCAGCACAAAACTGAACCAATAATTTTTACTTTTTAGGCTGAAATCTCTAGAACAAACATTGAATTTCTTTCAAGCTTAGTGCAGTATGTGCAGTTGTAAATGAATTTTATTTGTGAGAAGTGAAAGTTCATAGTCATATGAAATGCTTGCTCAGTCGCTTATTGGAATAGGCACATTAATAGTGTCGTAATAAGGTTCATTGTATAAAGTGCTACTGTATTAAGCTTAAGTAAAGTCTAATTTCGCTCCATAGATCTCAAAATTATTTCATAAACAATATTAATACATTTTATGATGTGAATGACACTTTAATTTGTTATTTATGGTTAAATGGTTAAGGTTTTGTTTTGGGCAGCTTGTATTCTTTCGTTGTATGTTATTATGGTTATTGGTATTATGTTGCAAGTGAGGTGATAAAAAACATAATATTTTATGTATTTATTGAGCAATATTTTTTTGAAATATTTCTTCTATTGAGGATTTTTTCCTATTATGGTTTTAGTGAGTGATGTAATGTTGAGACAGAAACTGAACAAGTGTGATTTTTATGACGAGATCTCATTCAGGATGTTAATATTAAGTGATACTTAATATAATTCGCATAATTAAGTTATTCACCAACTACCACACCATAAATCTAGTATTTTTGTCCAATGCCTTGTGGAACTGAAATAAGAAAATAAAATATTTAGCTGGGTTATTGCGAAATACACTCCAATTCCAATCCCAATGCAATTTAGTGTATTTTTCATTGCGCCGTTTATGTTGTTGTAGACAATTTTTTGTTATAACTGTGTTGACTTATTGGGATGCTGATCTCTGCTAGGATAAAAAATCAAAAAGGTAAAGAAAGATGAAAGTATGTTTGAATTTCAAATATTATTCTCGATGTACACAATACTAGAGTATTACAGACCAAGGCTGCTTGTTTATATGTTTGTAAGTAAAACATAATGTTAAAAAAACTAATTGACATGTTAATTTATATTTAAATAATTGCTGAGACAGCTGATCAGTTCTAAACTATGATAATAGGTATTATTATTTATGAATCTCGGTTGTTATTATGTTACACGAACAAGGTTGCGTGTTTTATAATAAAATTAAATCAATCATGAAAGGTATATGTGAATGATAATGTACTCAGTACAATTATTATTCCAATTGATTTCAATAGACAATAAATGTAAAGTATTTTATAATTCCTGAGGCAAAAAAATTAAATGTTTTTTGTAAGGTACCTATGATATTTAAATGAAAAAGCGGGAATTTTGGAAAACTTGTATTTTTTATTAAAACCTGGTTTTACAGTTATTTTGAATAATAATAAGAAGATATAGCAAGAGAGTTATCTCTTGCGCATTCTAAATGGTAAAAAATATAGATAAATAAGTCTAATAATAGTTATACGACTCTTTAAGTACGCAAAATACGCGCTTTGGACGTGGAGTTGCGGACACCAGCCCGTAATACAATAAAAGGCTCTTTAAAATGTTGATGGCTCTTCTTCGTCTGGCCAGCTTCTGCATGAGTAGAGTTAAGTTTAGACCAGTGGTTCCCAATCTGTTTTTGACCACGGACCATTTTGATGTCTTTATTCTTAGCTGGGACAACTAAGTTCTAAATGAACATTTGTGAGCCACCGCAGCACCGGCAAGTTTATAATCTAGGGGAGCGCATCAGTTCAACAAAGCAAATAATTGATAATGTCTGTACCTTGCCTCGAACAGGATAAGTTTCCTCGGCCTTCCTTGCAGAAATAGGGATAATTTTGTAGACTTTTGTAGAAAAGCTTAAGACTTAAGATAATGTAGCATGCAAGAGCGATTTAAGTAAGCTCAAAAGCTTTAGCTAGAATATAATAGGGTTTCTTTACTCCATTCATACAGAAATAAAAATTCTGCAGAACAGCTAAAGGACAAGCTTGCAAGAGTGACTGGTAGACTTACACTTTATTTTAACTCAGGGGGTTGTCACCACGGGTCCTTGCATGCTCATATAGATAATTAAAACAGTGTAAATCAAAAATAAATCATCAAAGTGCTTTGAAGCAAAAGAAAAATGCAATCTGCAGTATAGTATTTATCGTAGGTACTATGGTAAGGTAATAGACCTTGCAGGAGATGGCGGGACGAGCTGGTAGAACCAACGACCAGTGGTCCACATTGGCCCTGGATCGAAAGATTTGGAACTCATGGGGAGAGGCCTTTGCCCAGCAGTGGGATGACACAGTCTAATAGTAACTATGGAAATACAAAACGAAACATTTTATATAGAAAGTTCAAGTACTGTTTGCATCAATAGGATTTTTGAAGTTCAAATTTGCATCTTCTGTACAAGTACTAAAGTCCGAATAAAACTTGGAACTGTAAATTTTCGCGGACTATTATTTACCAGTGGTGGTCCGTGGGCCACGCGGGACAAACGCTTCGTTCAGGACCGATTAAGAGTATTAAGCTAGATGAAGTTAATATCTAGTTATCTACGAAACTACAGAAATGTACACAAGAGCCAGTTGCGGTGAGACGAAGTAACTACTAGAACAAGATACTTGCTTTTACTGCTTCTCGATCTCGTGACGTCTGAACGTGCAAAGTTCAGCTTAGAACGCTCATTGTTGGTACCGGTCCGTGACAATAGATGGCGCTAGTAGACACAGGCTACTCGGTTTAATTTCTCGACCAATTTGTTCAAAAAGATTCAAAAACTTTATGCAGATTCGTTGCTGCATGCAATTATTGTGCTGTTAGCGGTGCGGATTTTTTCGACTAATTTATATATCTACGGATTTCAGTTTGCAATAAAGTATTTCAAATAGGTACTTAATTTAGCATTTCATATAATTATTGGTCTGTTTGGTCCTCGTTTGCATCTTTGAGGATATTCGAAAATATTAGGCAGTCAGCTATTCTGAATCTGATTGACACAAAATGTATTTAAAATTAAGATAATATGTACGATACTTTTTCAAAGTTAAATAGAAGACTATAGTAACGACACCAATATTTATGTTATTATATAATTTTGGTCAATAAAACTTCAAAGGACAATCTAATCAATTGTAACCACATTCTATCAAATTGTAAAAGAGGTCGGTTGGCTAAACCCCAACCGACCTCATTATTTCTCATTATTTGAATACAATATTGTTGGTCCTTTGAGTTTCTTATAAAATTAGTACTTAGGTCCTTTTTTTTTATTTTTATTTACTTGGTAAAATAATCAAATGAGTCCGCCCAGCCAGGGCAGAGCGGGAGGGACTGTCAGACTTGTACTGACTAAAATCCACGGTGTCCTTCAATAGCCCTTTATGTTCCAGGGTCACGGTAATTCTATGAGTCCCGCGACCAGTACTTAGGTCCTTAAAAGTTATTGAACTCATAACTTTTAAGTATTGGGCAAAACCGCAAAACTCCCCTTGGTCATTATCAAGGATTAACCAACAAGAGACCAGTGTCTCTTGTTGGTTAATCTTAAATTAAATGTGGTAATGCCCCACAAACGATGGGATACTTGATATCGTGTCCTGCCTGTCCTGTTGCTTGCACATCACAGAAGCTGAAGGGCGCTACTGAAAGTGGCAAATTTTGAACTGACTCAATTTAAATTGTTATCGACACGCTAAGAAAATCAGGACTTTATGGGCTAATTTGAATTACAACGCTAAAACAGATGGGCAACTTCAAAATCTTCCAAAAGTTTTCACGCCGAGAAACTTTACATTAACCATTTGACTGGCTGGGCTGTTCAAGTTTTCATTTCGAATCTAACTCAAATATTTGTTGTAGGGTAGGTAGGTGTCTCTCTAGCTTCGACCTTTCGACAAACCAACCAACAATGTTGTTGTGCCATTTTCACCCAATTAAACAAATGTAAACGTTAATTTCACTCCACTTTTAATTGCGCAAAGTGACACGTTTATTTACAAATGTCCTATTTACGGGCGGAGTGAAGCCATTCATGAAATTGTATACTTGATCTGCGGCCACAATGCGATGGAACTGCGCCGCCCCGTCTCGCTGAGATAACTATATTTAGTACTCGACACTCCGATAGCATGAATGGTATACAGGCAGCTGTGCCATTTATGTACATCCATAGCCATACAATATTATGTGTGTCAACTTTTCCCTGTTATCGATGATTATTCCTGCTTACATTAACAGAAGTTCAAGCTAGAACAAACCACAAAGTTAACATATTCACAAGAATATTATGCTAATGTTTCTTTGTTCTGACCTTTCAATTCTAGGACAGAACGTTGGCGCAGACACAACTAGTTCGATCGCCATGGAACTCCATAATCAGGTCACGTACGAATGACCTTCGGCGCCAGGCTTCCTCGAAGCGCTAACTTTAATAGCTTGTGCAAAGATCCTTGGCTAGCCGCTAATGCTAGTCGATTGTCCTACTTAACCTGGTCATAATGTGCGCAACTTAACAACTTTAATTTATGTCTCAAAGGGTCTAGATTGGAAATCGTGTCCTCGTTTTCAACACCTTGGATGGGAAATCTGAAGCTAAGTACTATACAGGGGCTGAAAAAGCAATTTGTAATATGTTTTCGTAATTAACTAAGTACTTTTCCTTGTACAAAGCCTGAATAATTATGTCCATCGTCGACGTCCGGCGGCGAGGAAAGCTCGTCTGTGTGTCTGCGTTACGTCCAGAAATGACTAGTGTCTCCGGTGTAATGTCAATTGCGGATGGCGGTGGTCGTGCGAGGGAGGCGCTGCGGGCGGCGGGGGCAGTGGTGCGGGGCGCGGGGTGGGCGGGGGTCGTGCGGCGGCGCGGTATCGATGCGGGTGCGCGCGCAGTCCCGCGCCCCTCGCGTTCGATTTTCCCAGTCCGGGCGACGGTGGCGGCGCGTTGCATAACTGTGTAGCGGCACTCCGCGCGCGACCCCGCTCCGAGCGCCCGCCGCGAGCGCGCAACCCGCGCTGATACGCGCAACGTCGCGCCCTTTACGTAACGCGCGACCACCGCGCGCTCTCGCGCTCCTCACCGCCTTACCGAGGATTTCTGTTGGAGTGATCACTGTTAGTGTGGCAACATATCGTCGCAGCCGGCTCGGACACGTCGCAGGCCGGGCGCGGGCCGCCGGTGCTGGTAGGTGTCGCCGCAGTGCGCGCGCTCGCCCTTTGTCCGCGCGTGGTGGTGGCGGTTGCGGTCGCGTGCTGAATAATTGACGCGGAGGCTGTGGCGCGCGCCCGCTATCGACCTGGTCGCGTGACTCGCGCGTGTTACCGCCGCGCCGCAAGGACGCCGCGCTGGCTGCGACACCGGCCGCTGCCGCCACCGCCGCCGCCGACCTGCCTCAGCACACTATTGTGCTCTATGCTATTGATTCCCCTCTATACTTAACCTATTTACAGCTGTGACCATTATTTACATCATACATGACAGCCTTGAAGCCCCACGGAAGCTGGGCTGCTGTCAGGATACGTCATCTGTGTCTCCCGAGGCCGGAGTGAGGTTGGCTCCGTACGAGAAAGCTTGTTGTTCCTCGATATGTTATTGACAGCTCGTCAGATCGATACACTTTTGACGCAAACCGCTGGTAGTTCCAACAACAATCATTTCATTTGAAATAGTGGTTATAATGGGGTATACACCTTGGAATCGATGTTTTCTATAAATATTAAGTCTTACACAGAACTTTCAGTGTTTTAATAAGGTTAAAAGGTTCAGGCCGATGTTTTAGACTTTGCTCAGCTGGTTACGTAAAGCGATAACTTGCGCTCTATTCACCCCTAGGTATTACACCTTACTTCTCTTTTTATCCAGCTAAAATTAACCAGTCATTAACTTTCCAATTGTTAAGTCAGTGTTGCTACGAGCTTTGCTACGATTGTGGCTACGAGCTACGGTGTACACACATGCTACGTAGGTACGTAGCACGGTCGTAGACGTAGCGCTACACACAGCGTAGCTATTAGCTACGACGTTCTTTATTCCAACTTACTCAAAGCTTTGTCTAGAATTTGACAAATTACACAATACTTTTGTATCCCTATTTGAGGATGAAAGCTCTATATAATACTTGATAGTTTGGAAAAAATAATAATACTTTCTAGAATTGATCTTTTTCGACATTTGTGTGACTTTTCAGTTATGGTTACGTATTGGCCAAGCTGTTTCTTGTCGGCCTGGTACGAACTTTACGGCCAAGTTGACGACTGAAGTATTATGTTAGAAAAAGACAGGACTAATATCTTTATTTACCATGGTATACATGATAACAACCTCATCGGCCTAGAATTTTGGACTGGCAGGGTCCTCACTTTTGTTTTTGGGGGTCTTAAAACAAGGATTTTTTTGACCTTCGCTGTCCAAATTTTTCCTACATTTGAATTAGCTTGCGCCAGTGCGCAAACGTTGTCACATTAAGCATGCGTAGACCAAAGTAGCAACATTTGTAATAAAACTACGATCACTTTATCGGTGGCACCTGATTATGTAAAGGATGTTTTCTGAAAGGCTTTTGAACATCTTCACATTTTTAAACGTTACATGACATCTCGTAACGACAACAATTGGCGAGGAGTTAAGTAGTTCACAAACTATAGTTTGATGGTAGACTATCATCATCATTCTCCTGCCTTGGGGTCGGCGCAGCATGTCTTCTTCTTCCATGTTTCTCTATTACTCGTCATCTTAGCAGTCACCTCCTTTCTAGTCATAGTAGACTATCGTAATATTAGTATTTTATGCAGTAAGTATAGTGTGTTAAGATCCAAAATGTTTTTTTTTTATTCATCATCAGTATTATTGAAAATCATCTTTTCTGGTACTAAGCCAAGAAAACTAATTTCCTATACGTACCTAGTCTTTTCATTGTCTTCTTGTATTCAAGAACTTATTGAAGTTAGTCCTTCAAGGTCCTAAGGGTTTAATCCAGTTTCATATTCACCAAATCAAATTTAATCAAACTGATGTCTTCACTTACTTCTGGCTGAAAGTCAAACGAATAGTTCATCGTTTCGTCACCATTATGCAATTTTAAACAACTACAGTTACAATGCAGGGTTTTAATGACTGCTATAATCTGCTGGAACATGCTAATAGAACATTAGTTCAGTTTCACATGAAATTGTATAGAATTTACTATTGTACAAGTCGTTTCATAGAAGTTGGTCAACACGTCAACATGAGCTGGAGAAGAGTGTGTTCTTGAACATATGAAGAGATAATTCTTTCTTGTTTACGTAATCTTTTGTTGAAGACTGTTACGTTTACTATAGAATATATTTTATTCTACATCAAAATTGAAAAACAACTGTTTATCTTGCTTGTATCTCGGAAGGAGGTTACACCACATGAGTCACTAACTCATTTGCCAAGATTAGTGATTATGAAAACGATTGCGTAAATGAATGTAGTCCATTGGACTCATTCATCGGTAAGACCTGCAGTAGGCATTACAAGCTGAGAATAAAATTAATTATTTTTTTGGTAGGTGAAAACTGTATGTACCTCGTGACCTCGACTGACTGTCTCCCTCCTTCCTCCTGACCTGACTGCCTCGTTAGTCCAGTGGTCGCAAGCGCGACTGCTGATTATGAGATCCTGGGTTCGATTACCGGGTCGGGCAAAGTTTTATTGGGTATTTTCATCAGGAATTACTCAGTAGCAGCCACGGAGTCTGGTTTTGTGCCCGGTTGATGGCAACAGGCTCGCCCCCTATTACATGGGACTTAAAAATGGAGAAATGTGGGTGTAGTATTGGGTACACCTCTGCCTAACCCATCGGAGATTACAGGCGTGATGCTATGTATGCACCTAGATACTTTGATATCCAATAAAATAAAATAAACTTATGTTCACTATATTCCACCACAGCCACCTTCAAATCAAGGTTATATTTTACTATCCGAAGGGAAAGTCGTAAAGTCGTTCCTGTCAGGTTTCTCATAAACATCCAAGGTGTAAGGCTGTGCGTATGGAAGAAATCCAATCTTAGTACGAGTACAAGTACGAGTACACTTACTTACTTACAAACTTGTATTCCACTTTTGATTTTGAAATAAGAACTGCGGGCTTAAAATGGCCGTTTTGGCAGAGTCATAATAAGATAATTGTGAATCACATTCAATATTCTGAGCCCCCACATGTATAGGCATTCTTCATAGGTTATAAAAAAGAAATCAGCTGTTTCCTACAAAAGTAAAATACCTACCAGTAGCGAAGTGTCAATTTTTGTAAGAGGTAAGCTGGAGTATATATCTTTAATGTGATTACATACTCGTAATTTGTCTATAGAATACGACTGTGCAATTTTTCAAAGGGCTTAGGAATGGCGTTCTATGGAACCTTCGCCACTGATACCTACACATTCAAAATGTATGGAACAGCTGTTTTTAGTAACCGTAACCGTTTTCGCGTCGGTGTCCCTTCCACCCTGTATAATTGAACATGGATCTTTTGGCTTGTTGCTGGGTTTTCTTTAGGTAGCAAAAATAAGGATAATTACTGTTGCTCCCATCCTCTTTGAACTTTACCTCCCACACGCAACTATTTGTAAATTCAGTCTCCAGACAGAGAATTATCTAATCCCTCTTATCATCTTGCCCAACCCGGGGATCAAACCCAGCCAACGCAGTCAGAATAAGAGGATTCAGTGAGCAGAATATAAACTAAATACTTATAAACATTTATTTTAAGCTATCTAGAAGCTTTCTGAACACAACGTGACGTGAAAGTAATAAGAATTTATAGATTTAGTTTGGAAAGCCGCCGTCGTTTGACAAAAACTCTGGCCTCGCCAATTTCCCCGGAAATTCGGGTTATGGCAGCTTTTGATTTAGATCCTTTTCGGTGTTGATTACATAACCCTGTGAGTACCCATATCCCTGTTCAGCAGGGGAGTGGTTGATTGGCAGACGTTTTTGGTAGTAAAAAGGAAATACTCGTTTAAGTCACAAAGCATGTGTGATGTGTACTTAATTTTTGGTAAGGAGCGAGATTCTTGAGCTTTGGTTAAAATTTAATAACGAAACTACGTGCATCTTTTTATCGTAGATCCTACTAATATTATAAATGTTATAGTTTGTTAGGATGGATGTTTGTTACTCTTTCAAGCAAAAAGTACTGAACGGATTTGAATGAAATTTCGCACACAGATAACTATCTGTGTGCGAAATTTCATTCAAATCTGTTCAGTACTTTTTAAAAAAGTATCTTATATGTTAATCCAGGTTATAAACTTATAACCTGGATTAACATATAAGATACTTTTTATCCCGGTAGTACGATCCCGTAGGACAATTATCGAACTCTACGCGGACGAAGCCGCGGGTATTAGCTAGTAATATAATATACGAAACAATAGTTTTACACGAACCAACCAATTTGGCTTTTTTTGTTTTTTTTTAACGTTTTAAAAACATCAAATGAGTCCTCCCACCCAGGGCAGAGCGGGAGGGACTGTCAGACTTGTACTGACTAAAATCCACGGTGTCCTTCAATAGCCCTTTATGTTCCAGGGTCACGGTAATTCTATGAGTCCCGCGACCCCGGCAGGCTTTGGCCCTCTAGAGGGGGGCCCCGTCATTATGCTGACACTCTTTGAGGCGCGCGTGGAACACAACACGCCGTCGACCCGGGCATGGTCCATGGTCGGACAGCGAGTCGCCCATTACTCGCCGCCCGCATGCCCGCGCCTACGGTGGCCGGAGATCGTCTGCCGACGTCCAGCGCCGTGGGCGTCTACCACTGCGGCTGGGGTGGAGGGAGGACGCTGTCCTCTCCCTCACGCGGCCCGCCTCCTCCTTCGCGAGCATGACTGCTTCGCAGAAGGAGGCGACCGCTTCCCACTCCGTCTCGCCCCGCAGCATGGCCTCGACCAATGCCGGGCGCAAGAGGTCTCCGCCTATCGCCGCCGTGAGGACACGGCGGTGCTCTGCCCAAGTGGGGCAGTCCTGCACCGTAACCAATTTGGCCTTAAAAACGTTTTCTATTCGTTTCCCCGTACGTATTGTCTACTAATGCATCATGAGGCAAGTATAGCGCCGTACATAAGTACCTATAAGCAATCCACTCTCCCCGGCAAACAGCAGCTTTCTCATTGTGATTTCCCTTTCATTTGTCGTATCGGTTCACTTTAATCTCCGCGTATCAGGTGTGTGGTATTAAAACTGAAACAGACCGTGTAGCAGTGGCGAAGGTTCCATACAACTCGATTCCTACCGTATTCCCTTTGAAAAATGGCACAGTCAGTATTCTATAGACAAATAATGTAATAACACTAAACATTTGTACTCCGGCTTACCTCTTACAAAAATTGACCCTTCGCTACTGCCGTGTAGTGCTTGCGTGGATTACGCAGGTCGCCGGGATTACACGGAAAATACTGTTATAAAGTTTACTGGAGTTTGATGAGCTGACAGACATTCAGTCGCATGTAAAAGCCGACTCAGACATTTTTGGGGAAAGGTAGAAAAATAAGCTTTCCGGGAAGGAAACGAGTACGTCTATCCGTATCGTTTGAAGCAAACTATTTTATTTTCTACTAGCGACACGCCCCGACTTCGCACGGGCGCAATAAACATATAAACCTTCCTCTTGAATCACTCTATCTATTACTGAAAACTGCATTAAAATCCGTTGCGTAGTTTAAAAGATCTAAGCGTACAAACAGCGGGAACGACTTTGTTTTATGCTATGTAAAGATATCGAAAACAATATCTGAGAATTCTGAAACTGAAATTAACTAAGCTTAGGTTCATGTGAATGGACCTTTTTGTAATAATCAAAACTCATTAGCGGTATCAAAAGTGTTGACTACGCTGTAAAATAAAATCCTACACAACTAACTCTCTGTCTTCGTCTTATGTTCTGTAAGTAAAGAGGGAGCAGGATATATAATTAGTGTATACGACCAAATCATCCAATTACCAAGAACCGCCCATAAGAGTATCTGACCCTTATCTGAGTATCTCTTGATAGCTTGGAGACGGAACTGTGATGTTCATGAGGAGAATTAATTAGTGACAAGATTCATGCTTATTTTGAATGAAAGAAAATGAAAGGTCAATTTTCTTTTCGCCTTCCATACAAATATATTGAATTCGATTTGACTACATACAGGTTAAAGTTTATTTTACTTTGTGCAAATATCTACCAAAGAAATAAATTAAGGAAGCTGCATTTCTAAGGTATAGAAGGATAAAATTTGAATATAAAGTACCAGTTGCTTTGATATCTCAAAAGCAATTAAATGATGTCGTAGAAAGCGATTGGCAAGCATCCTTTGACCGCTGTAAGCTTCATACGAAACTTAATTGCTAAGGCTTTGTGACGAGTAATTTTCAATTAACGTGGCAATGTTCAGAGCGTCCCACGCAACTGTAAACAACTTGCAAAATAGAATTACTTTAGGTACAGACGCCATCACGCTAGCACAGCAAGCTACTACAATCTGTCAAATGTCTTTAATAGATTTTCAACTTTATCGCTAAAGCATTAGGTTCAAGGTTGATTGGAAAAATTTGACAGTTTCGGGTAGCTTGATGTGCTGGCGTCAGTACTTACATAATACGACAGTTTCTCTAAGCCCAAACGAGTTTATGTAACCTTTTTTTTTAGCGCCTGAAAATCCATTTGTTATAAGAACTAGCCCTCGTGCGCAGATTAGACCCGAGGTTAGCGATTGGCCCAAAAATATTTATTGCCAAGATCTTTTTCTAGTTCGGAGACCTCGTTCGGTTAAGAATTATTGCGGTCTAACTTAAATCCGTCTCGTACCTTCTGGTTTATTTGTGGAAAATGGAGCAAGAGGACGTTTTAGCGTCAGCTACTGAATGCTCGACTAATGAGTGAAGGTTAGTTGTAAGTTTTGCATAATTTTCTTTGTTTTTCGCAAGGTTTTAAGTTCCGCAACATGTGCAAGGTTTTAAATTGGAAGTATTAATATTTAAAATCACATTCTAAGACCTACCGAAGTAATTACTTTTAAAAAGTGACCTGAGACTGTGAACAGAGCAACAGACATTGCTTACAAAACTATTGTGGCATTCACACTCCTAACAAAACAATATCGTTGTCAAATTTGACATTTAATGCAACAACTGTTAAAATACTAATGGTTCTGCCTACGATCTAGGCAAAAATTGGTGTGTTCATTGTCTTAATGATAGCAATGTTGAGTCATGGACTCATGGCCTCTCTAACGCCTATGTTCTTTCCATGAATTTCGCGAAACTAATTTGTTTGGTGGCTGAAATTAATGACTAAGTTTGGCACAGCTACGAAATCTATTGACTAACGCCTACGCAAATAGTAGACCTATAAGTTACATGCGGGTGTTTGACTTTCCAGTTTGTGTACTACGAGAACTTAGAATATGGATGTATGTCGAAACTGACGATTGTATTCCGAGTCCAGAATATGAGAAACAAACACACGGAAGAAGATATCGATACCGTTATTTGACGGAGTCTGATGATGTTTCTGGTAAGATTGATTCTAGATTCACGTGCGTGGCAATTCTTGTTAATCTTGCTTTCGGTTTTATTATGGGTCACAGACTGTTTCTTCTGCCAATTCAATTGAGAGTGGTTCGATAAACACAACTTTGTAAACGTACCATTCTAAAATACATCCCACCCACATTACAATATTGAAAACGCTTATTTTCAGAAGCGTACCTCGTTAAATTTTTATCGCCAAAAAGAACGATAAAACTGCATTAAAATTTTGACAATTTCTTAAGTTATTATCCTTATCCGATCCACGAATTCTGGAGTTAATAGCTATCTTGACTTAATTGAAATACCTCTTTCAAGTTGGTCATTAATCGCCTTTTATTTTTGTCTTCTAATTACTGTTCGCGGTTGAAATAATAAGCTATGAAATATTCAAAGGAGCGTCTGCCTGATCAGGGCATTTTCCTTTATGACAACAAGATAGATACTGTCTGAAAACAACTACGATATTTTTATTCAAACAAGCTTTTCCTTGACAGCTTAAATGAAATTACACTGGACGAAATGTTCTAAAAAACACTACACCTACGCAATAATATTTTAGCAGAGCGCTTTGTTAAACAAACAAGGCAGGCAATATTTTTTTAGCAGAGCGCATTGTTAAACAAACTTGGAAATATTTTTTTAGCAGAGCGCATTGTTAAACAAACAAGTCATTTGGAGATTAAAAATATTTAAGCGTTCTAATTCTTAACTAACTAATTTATGAACTGTAGCTTTCCCTTATCATGTAACAATATTCTGTCAAATATCCTAAAAGACCAACACCCACTTATGTAACACAAGAAATCGGTTTTGTCTACGAGTCGCAGAGAAAACTCAAGCTCTGAAAATTTGCCAGGCGTTTCAGACTTACGCATAAAATGTTACATAACTTCAAGTCGAAGTTAGATCATTCTTTTTCACGTTTAACATGTTTTTCATTTTCCTCCGTGCCTCGGAAAGCATGTTAAGCCGTTGGTCCCGGCTGTCATTTGTAAGTCTTTGACAGTTGTTACGGGTAGTCAGAGGCCCCAACAGTCTGACAACGGGGTATCATATCACCCATAACTGGGTTGTGGAGGTCAGGTAGGTAGTCGCTCCATGTAAAATACTGGTTATTCAGCTGTATCCGTTTAGACTGAAAACCGACCCCAACATAGTTGGGAAAACGCTAGGCAGATGATGATTATGAACATGTTTTTGATTTTCTTTTTTGGGTTTACTGTGGATGTATGGGTAGAATAGACTTTATTGTACATCACAGAGAGAAGTACATCATCATCAGCCTAGCCTTTCACATACTGGTATTCAGCTGCATCCGGTTAGATTAGAAACTTACCCCAACATAGTTGGGAAAAGGCTAGGCAGATGATGATGAGTTTTATTAAGTCCATTCCGGGACGCTTTGTTTCGTTATAAAATATCACAACAAACGTAGAATTACTTAACACACGAGGTGATTAAAACCTCGTTTCGCGCTATAATACCTGTTGTCCTAATAACTATGTCACTTAGCTATATTAGCCACACAACTCGTGTCCTGGTGTTAGTTCAGTCTGACGTAGGCACATCACTTAACAGGATCGTATCTACCTACGCACGGCGACCAGTCAAGACATAACTAGTTTAAGCGGATCTCTTACTGTACGGGAAATCTATCCAAAGCGAAGCCATGTTATACTGGAAATGTCTAGCCTGATGTGTCGCCGTGTGTAGGTACATTATACGTCACCCATACATTTGCTGACCTCGTAAGTTTTCCGCTCCATTTCTATATCAAAGTGAATTTCATTATTAAAGTTTTTTATTCTTTAAATAGTCAATACTCAATTCTTTAAATATCTGTAAAGGATGATTTCCACCAAACGGCTCGAGTCGCATCGGATCGGATTTTACAATCTTTTAAACGAATTAAATCGTGTACACAGTTTTTAAAGTCTAGATATTACCAAGGCGCAGGCGTCTTCCGCGACACGCGATCGTAGCCGAAAGTATACTGAGACGCGATCGGCTGCGTTCGCCTGAGGTCATATCCGATCGGATCCTTTCGGCTGTCAACACGGTAGGAATGAAACTTTTGACTAGGCGCAGAGACGGATACTTTCGCAAGCGACGGTACGGAGCTGATGGTATGCGTTGACATCCTGCCGGACACGATCGACTCAGCTCGGTCGCAGCATCCGTTTGTATCTTTTCCAATCCTATGCGATGCGAGCCGTTTAGTGTCCGACCGAAAGTTTGGTTTCGGTTTCGGTCGTGTTTCGCCAAAAAAATATTTTTTTGGTTAATTTAAATCTCTCGCTAATGCTAAACCTAAACAAAACTTAGTTAGGTACTTGGTATTTACTATAATGCATTAGCGGTGACAATATTATGGATTCAGAGTTTCAAAGTTCATTTCAATTAATGTTTTCTTTATTTTTTCCTCAAAACATGATCCTTGTAAGGAAGTTTCGGTTTCGGTTTCGGCCGAAACTGACACCGTTGCCGAAATTCGGTTTCGGTTTCGGTCGTAAAAGTCCTATTTCGGTCGGACACTAGCCGTTTGGTGGAAATCATCCATAAATTTATCTATTTTGTTTAAAAAAAAATATAGATTCTATTTTATCTTGTGAAAATCAGGAAAATCATTTTACAAGGAAAATCTTTTTCTCCAAGAGATTGAAAAAATATTATGTTTTTTGCTCCGTAATGAGGAAAGGGTTGTTAGATATGAATATTGAGTGCCGTGATTAATTGGGGAGGGTAGAAAAATATTCGTCCTTGGCCTACCCGTTCAACAAACAGGGTCTTATTATTTATGTTCGTTTAATTTTGTGAAGGAAGTAATTACGGTCGTATTTGATTCCGAATGTCTTGTTTGTAATTCAAATATCATTCTAATTTCTTTTAAATTTTGGTCAGATCTTTGTCGATAGGGTTGATTTTTGCTAATTTTTGTTAATCTAAAATTTCAAGTCAAGGTTATGATCCAAAAACCCTTTGCGGATTTTGAACCCTTATTTGCAAAGTACTTTACTTTTGTTTCATCCTTGAATCAACATTTGAGTTTCAAATTATCATCTGCCTAGCCTTTTCCTAACTATGTTGGGGTCGGCTTCCAGTCTAACCGAATGCAGCTGAATACCTATATTTTACATGGAGCGACTGCCTATCTGACCCCTAAAACCTTAGTACTGGGTTATACGATACTCTTGATAAGACTGGTTTTCAGACTTTCGGTAGAACCACTCTGACTTCCTGTAACGACCTTTAAAAATCTAAAAAACGACAACCGAGGCACGGAGGAAACTCGGTATACCCATCATTGTTACTGTTATTATTTAGCCACGAGCAATTCACTCGCTTCATATCTGAAGCGGAAAACGCGTGTATTTACAGTTGCACAAGGATCTTTTGGCGCATGCCGTAAGTCGAAAATAACGCCGAAAAAAATTCCAAATGTTTACCAACAACGTCCCGTCAATGTCATTCAAACGCCAAAATAACTTTGTGGCGCAGCTACACAGGATGGAATTGGACACCGACGCACATTCAGTACATTATTTGGGCCACATATAAATTATTCATCGGTAATTTTTAAAAAATCAGCTTTTACCTACAAAAGTGCAATACCTATACTTACACAGTCAAAATGTATGGAAAAGCTGTTTTAAAAAAAATTACCGACAAAAATTTCTATGTGGCCGGGTTCAGAATGATGTACTGAATACGTGGTGTCCTTTCCAGCCCGTATACGTAAGGTACAAACCTGGTACCTGTACAATATTGTCACATGACCTAATTCCAGTTTAAAGCACACTGCTCTTAGCTAATATAATACGTGAGTGTCGTTCCACCTGCATGCGTGATTGTGTCAGGGCAGGCAGGCGTTTCATTTACATTGCTGCACGCGACCTAAGACTGTTGTGCCCCGTTATTATAAACCGGCATTGGAATATATCGTAGCGATACGCTCGTAATTAACTTTTCAAAGTTTTTTACTAAAATTATAATTTAGTTGGAAGTATTTCTTTTTGCTATAAAGGTCGTTAGTTTAGACTGAAATTCTTTCTCTAAAAAATCCCTCAATCCACACTTTCTTGCTAAGAGGGGCTGTCATACGGCCATTGTAACGTTAACGTTAATGGCTGATTACGTGAATTTCTTATTGGTAAGAATATAAACAGAATCATAAATGAATGTACGGAGTTTAGCCAGCTACCTAGGTTAACATAACTGCTTGAAATATTCTTAGGCGCGAATTACACAGAAACGGAGTAAGATGACGGTGCTGCGCAGGCGCAGCGCAAGTGTGGAATTTATACGGAAACGAAAAAACGGCGTGCCTGCGCCGCACCGTTTGTGTGTAATTCGCGACACGCCTACGTACATTTTGTATGAGAATGTTTTGAAGGGGCATCATGCCTGCGCCGCGCCTTCACCTTACGCCGTTTCTGTGTAATTCGCGCCTTACGTTGATTCCTAACCCCGTTGGCTTGTTCGGAAATATAAGCTAAGTAATGTCTTTACATGTTTACAAATAAATAAAATTGAAGTGTCTGTTTGTTATTTCAACATAACAACTTTTTACTGAATGCATATGAAAGTATATATACGGTACTTATAATAAAAAACATTTTTTTAATGTTTGTATGTCTGTTTGTCGGGCTGTCTGTTTGTTCCGGATAACGGCGGGACCGATGTTGACGGGACTTTTACTGCCATATAGCTGATATTATAATGAATAACTTAGTCTAATCTTATTTTAGAAAAAAGAGTAGGGTACTGTGCAAAAAAAATAAAACAGTTGAATTGTTAATAACATCCGATTCAAATAGGGAAGAAATATTTATAAATTAATGTAAATTGCTATTCTAAAGTTTATTTCTGCTCTTTATTAAAACCCTGGCTCTCTCCACTTTCTGAAGTAAAGCGCTGACTATTTCGAGCGACAATCGAAGTTAAACAATATAGACCCAAGAAAATTGAAATTGAGACTTAGCAAAAGAGTTCTTTTGAAAGTTATCAATCAAAAGTTTTCTAAGTACATCATGACTTAGATGAGATTTTTATTGACGGAAGACTAACGATATAATGGGCGTAAAAAACCCTTCACGAAGCCGAAAGGCAATTGTTCTCCCTGTGATTGCGGTCAGTTTTTTTTGGACCTTACTTGGGAACCTTTTAGTTACGGAGTAATTGGGGGCCAAAGTTCCAACTTTGTCACAAGTTTTTCAATATTAAAACTTCACTTTAAAATCATCCATGAGTAGAAATAATATTTATTTGCTTAAAACATGGTGTTTAAAGATAATAAAGACATTACAGAGCATAAGTGTTTTGCTTATACAACATTAGTATACGCGAAACCTGAAAAACGTTCTAGTGTTTTTATGTAAAGAATCTATGTACGAAATTTCAAAACTGAATCATGAAAAATCACAAAGTTATAAGCTTGTTCTGTTACCTAGTTGTCAGCACAAAAACGTGGTCCAGCGTCGTCTTGAGCTCATTTATAATAATACTAGCTTGTGCCCGCGGCTTCGCCCGCGTGGAGTTAGGGAATTTCCCACGGGATCTTACTTCTGGGATAATAAGTAATCTATGTATCTATCTATAATACATACATAGATTTACATGTACTTGCTTATAACTTGCAATTATTAGTTTAAAGTTCTATCAATTAAATTAGATACGTGAAATATTGATACCTTGGTTTGGATTGGACATCGGATTTACTGGATTTTACCTAAAGAGTATGTACACAAATTTTCAAGTCAATCGACCCCGAGAGTAAAAAGTTTCGCAGAAAATTCAACACCCCATTTCACCCTCTAAGGGATAAGAATTTCGAAAAACTGATACTTACTCTTCACAAAGAATACACCCTCCAATTTTTATATCTCTGGGACCCGCGGTTTGGGCTGTGCGTTGGTATATCAGTCAGCCAGTCAGGACATGGATTTTTAAATTGGGGGATGATTTTGAAAAAACTATGATACATGTATCTCATCATTTTAACTGAAGTATATGTAGACACATTTTCAAGTCAATCGACTCCGAGAATAAAAAGTTTCACATAAAATTCAAAACCCCATTTCACCCTATTAGGGGTGGGATTTCAAAAAAACCCTTTTTTAGTGGATATTTACTCTCCACAAAGAATACATTCTCCAAATTTCATGTCTCTAGGACCAGCGGTTTGGGCTGTGCGTTGGTATATCAGTCAGCCAGTCAGGACATGGAATTTTAAATTGGGGGATGATTTTGGAAAAACTGTGATACACGTATCTCATCATTTTAACTGAAGTATATGTAAAGACATTTTCAAGTCAATCGACTCCGAGAATAAAAAGTTTCACATAAAATTCAAAACCCCATTTCACCCTATTAGGGGTAGAATTTCAAAAAACCCTTTCTTAGTGGATATTTACTCTTCACAAAGAGTACACTGTCCAAATTTCATGTCTCTAGGACCAGTGGTTTGGGCTGTGCGTTGATGTATCAGTCAGCCAGTCAGGACATTGAATTTTAAATTGGGGGATGATTTTGGAAAAACTGTGATACACGTATCTCATCATTTTAACTGAAGTTTATGTAGACACATTTTCAAGTCAATCGACTCAGGGAATAAAAAGTTTCATAGAAAATTCAACACCCCATTTCACCCTCTTAGGGGTGGTATTTCGAAAAACCCTTTCTTAGTGGATATCTACTCTTCACAAAGAGTACACTGCCCAAATTTCATGTCTCTAGGACTAGTGGTTTGGGCTGTACGTTGATATATAAGTCAGTCAGTCAGTCAGTCAGTCAGTCAGTCAGTCAGTCAGTCAGTCATTCAGGACTTTGAATTTTATATGTATAGATTTTGGCAGTAGGTACCTAAATGATTGCGATAGGTACTTAGGGTCACTCGGTGTCCAACTTGTAGCCTTTTTAAATATTTTTGGGACAAAATATAACATGGTTTAAAAATTATTGGAATCGATTCAGTTACTTATTCTGAACAAACTATATTCAGGTTTCGCAGATACTAAAAATAATGATGTATTTCATAGCATGCAAATATTGTAGGTTACGTTAAACAATGTTTCCCGCCAATCCCTCAAAAGTCGTTTCCCAGGAAGAATGTTTGCATAGAGTTGCTTAATTTGATGTGATGTGAAGGTTCCGTTTACACCTTGTATTTATGAAGCATCACGAAGCATGTCTACATAATGGATAGTTGTATATGCTCTCTATTATAAAATTGTCATAATTTACTGTTACATAAGTCGTTTGATTTTGCTACGCAATCTAGTTTATTTTCGGGAAAATTTGTAGATGAAAAAATAGAAAAATATAAAGCTCTCAAATAAGAAAAAACCTCATGACATTAAAGACGTTATCACGTATAGAGCCAAAAACACGCTGAAGTTTCACATAAATATGTAAAAGTTAAAAGATTGACTCCTAGTTTCTGAAAGCTTAATCTAACTTAATCTGCTGCCAGCGCATTTGAATATCTACTGCCAAGGTCATGTCAACCAATCACAACTGTTATCATATATAAACTTAACAAAGACTCAATCAAGCTGTGAAAATGATGTTAGCTAAGTTTAGGTTCGGTGTTGCTGTCAAAACATCAGTGACCAGTAGCCACTCACCACTGACTGTTACGTAGTTAGAACGTAAATAAAACACGTACCAAAGCTGCGCAAGTATAGTACAGTGTGTTGTTAAAATTATGTCACAAACTTCGACCGCCCACGCTCCTGTAAAAGTAAAATTTGAACGGCCTTCCGTCCCACACACAAGGACAACATCGCTTACTCCATACATATATATGTATGTCTACTACCTACATGTACAATACTGACAAGTATTTGATGGGAATCAAATGGGTATTGAAGAAGGAAATTGCTATACGTTTCACTGGACGGAAAATACAATCTTAAATGGGAAGTTTTGGGTGTTTCTAGGAAGAATTGAAGATAAATTAAATCATTACATTCCTGTTGGCCTTTACCGCGATCGGTTAATTACGGGGTGGAATCACCGACGCGAAAATGGTTAACACGTATTCAATACATCATTCTGAGCTAAAAAAGAAATCTACTGTTTCCTACAAAAGTGCAATGCCAACCGGGTAAAAATGTATGGAATAGCAGATTTTTTATTTAACCGATGAAAAATTTCTATGTAGGGGGCTCAGAATGATGTACTGAATACGTGGTAACCGTTTTCGCGACGGTGTCCCTTCCACCCCGTATACATACGATATTGAACTGACCCAAAGTAGCATGGAACCAGGGGACCTAGGCCAGTGGCAAGCGCTTACAAACCGTTTTTATTTCTCTAACGAAAGAGACATATTTTCTGTACGTTTAGTCAGTCCCATACATTTTTGTCTTTTCCAAGATTGTTATCACTAATAAACCTTATACTTTTCTAGGCCCCAAGGGCAGAAAGAAGATTATTATTATAGGCAGTCCTTTCTACTCCTTACCCGTTTGGGCTTGTGCATATTCAATGACCGAAAGTTTGTTCCAAACACAATTGAATTTTTCCTTGTTAATTTCTTTGGGGATCGGTGATAACAATCGAAATGTCAATCGTCTTTTGTTTCGTACTCATTTGTTAGGCATCGTAAGTATTTTTAACCTGCAATCTTCAAAAAACACTCACTCATCACAATAAAATGTTAACAGGAAGTCCATTTCCTGCAGACTCATATTTTTGCAATCATTTGTAAATTATCATTTTCCCAGCTGCATGTGATGCACGCCTTATCTTGCTATAAATAGAGTCAATTTTAATTAACCACAATGAACCGATATCTTTTACTACAATAGTTGTTTTGTGTATACTTGTATCGCAACATATCCTGTCACATTCCTGATGCAAAGAAATCATCATGTGAGGATGACTTGAGAACTTACTAACGAGATTGACACGTTGAGGAAAATACGTAAGTAAAAATATTCCGTATTCTACCGACTTAAATCGTTGATAGGTGATATATTGAAAAAAATGTGGTTTTTCTATTTCGTATAACTTGTTAAGTATGTGGAATAGGGATTCAACATTTTGGTATATGTTTTTTGACTCTTTGGTCTAGTATACTTAAATAAGGAATACACGATTCAATGAACTTTTCTCGATACAAAAAAAATGCAAAGTTATATCTATTTTTTTACTTTTTTCGACATCACTGCGTAACGCTTAAGAATTATTCAATGGGATTTACTTTAAAACATAGAGAATTATTATTTCAAAGATTACTCATTGTAGTTTTAAATTTAATTCATTTTTTATGTTAAAAAAGGAGTAAATTCGTTTTGGCACGTACGTCGTTTTATTCCGAACGCACGCACAATATAGCCATCTCTTTTTTTGCGTTTCAAAAGTAATTGCATCACTTTCGCTCGCTTACAAGATCAGTCGCCCGGTGGGCTTCATTGACGTCAAACCTATGACATTTTTTTGCAGATCGGTGCTATCGGATTTTCGTGATTTTAATAATTGTTTATATAGTAAAAGTTAGTAGATTGTGTTAATTAGTGTTAAATAGGTATATAAAGACTATTCTTGTGATTGAACAGTACCTATAACGTATCGTTTTTCTATTTGTGACTAGTTTTTAATGGAAAAAATATGAAACCAAAACTAAATAAAGTACAACGTTTAGAGCACAGAGCGACTGAGGGTGAGGGCTCAGAAAATGAGAAAGAGTAAAAAGTAAGTATATAGTTATGTACAATAATTATTAGTTTCTATTTATAAAATTGTTTATATTATGAAAAAGGCTAAAATGTACTTGTATTTCATTTTAGGTTAGAAATATGTCAACAATACATTGATGTATACGTCAAGTACTGTTACCGCGTGTGACAGGAATGACAGGACAAGGAATGGAGTCGCATTTGAATTGCAAAAAGAGGTGAGTTTTTAATCGAATTTTTTTTTGATCTTTATTGAGGTATAAACTTGAAGGAAATGTGAGTTCTCTTATTTTATTAACTGTGTACTATGAATTTTCCAGTATAGAGCTTGGCATAAATAGTATTTTTCCAAGTTGACTTATACTTTTTGTTTCAGGAGTCCAAAACTGCCGACATTAGTGGCCACAGAGTTGTTGATGTAAATTACTTTTTTAATGCCATCTATCGACGCATCGGGACATCATATTTTTTATCTACGAATGAGGGCACGCAAACGTCGGTGACCAATCACAGCACGCGTTTGTTCTCATTCAATTCTTTGTAAAGGTTCAATCTGTTTAAAAATTATTACCTGATACACCCTGCTTGTTAAAAGACGAATTAAAATATTAAAACAAAAATTCACTAAAACGATTATTGAAAAGCAACTGCCTCACGTTCCTGCACAAATTGCTTAAAATATCGAGTCACCAATCAATGTTTCAATGCGGCCTTACAACCATTAAATTAGAATCAGAAAAAAATTCTGGCCTTACACACATTTTCTTGTACATTATGTAAAACAAAGTTTAAAGTACAGAACTCAAAATAAAATGGTGGTGGCTGGGATGGTGACAGCTGGTTGTGGTAACGC
Organism: Noctua comes; assembly: GCA_963082995.1. Lineage (NCBI taxonomy): Eukaryota > Metazoa > Arthropoda > Insecta > Lepidoptera > Noctuidae > Noctua > Noctua comes. The sequence continues at coordinate 7,152,925 of OY720280.1, read as the reverse complement.
TTAACTGAAACAGTTTTCGGCTGCTGTCGATTTACCATCCATGTCGGAATACAAATACAAAATCTTGCAAGATGAAATATGTGACGAATGGGAAGTGACGATATGGGAAGAAATGAGGAAAGCGGGGGAACGGGGGAAAGAAGCGGCAGTGAAAGAAGGAAAAGCTACTAAAGATGACATACCAATAATAGATGTAATCTTAGATGGTTGCTGGGCTAAACGTTCATACAGAACTAATTATTCTGCACTATCTGGCGCTGCGAATATTATAGGTAGTCGATTTCGTCAAGTTTTTTTCATGACAGTCAAAAACAAATACTAGTGTATTTGTGCTAGAGCGGTAAAACGAAATGAGGTAGTAAAACACCATGAGTGTTTTAAAAATTATAGTGGATCTTCAACAGCTATGGAATCCACTATTATCGCCGACAGTAAAAAGTCCATAGAAATGCATGGCGTTATCTATGGAAGATACGTAGCTGATGGAGACAGTATCTCTTATGCAAAAATACTTGACACTCGACCATATCCCTCAATCACGGTCGAAAAGATTGGTTGCAAAAATCACAAATAATTAACAAATTTTTATATAAAATTGCTAAACTTAAAAACGGATAAAAAATATGCTATAACAAAAAGGAATATATTAACTACAAATAAGATTTTAAAGATACGAAAATACATATTATGTAACGCCATAAAATATCATGGCTTACAAAATCTGCAGCAATCAGACAACATAAAAAATCTGCACCAAGATATTACGAATGCATTTATCATGCACTAGCTTCTGCCCGCGGCTTCGCCCGCGGCTTCGCCCGCGTGGAGTTCGGGAATTGCCCACGGAATCTTACTTCTGGGATAATAAGTAATCTATGTATGTATAGTACATACATAGATTTACGTGTACTTGCTATTGTAAATATTTGTTCATAGTAATATCAATTAAATTACTATGTGAAATATCTTGGTTTGAGATTGGACACCGGGACACCAATCAAATGATTTATTAGGATTCTATTTATAGACATAATACTTTGACATAATATTTAATATCAATGTCCCGTATCGCGAGCCAACGCGAAAATCGGTGGAATAAACCATATTCACAGACACTTCTACCTCAGAAAAATCCTACCTACTTAGTAATAGGTAAATACTCCCGAGCCCCGCACGCCCCACGCAACGCTGCGCGGCATGCGCCCTTCTACGTGAGCTTCGAAGCCCTATTTAACTATATTGGGGGATGATTTTGGAAAAACTGATACATATGTCTTATAATTTTAATTGAAGAGTGTGAACATCAATTTTCGAGTCAATCGACCCAGTAAATATTAAGTTTCACAGAAAATTCAACACCCCATTTTACCCTCTTAGGGGTAGAATTTCAAAAAAACCCTTCCTTAGTGGATACCTACTCTTCACAAAGAATACACCGTCCAAATTTCATTTCTCTCGGACCAGCGGTTTGGCTGTGCATTGATATATCAGTCAGCCAGACAGGACATTAAATTTTAAATTGGGAAATGATTTTGGAAAAACTGTGATACACGTATCTCATAAATTTAACTAAAGAGTATGTACACAAATTTTCAAGTCAATCGCCTCCGAGAATAAAAAGTTTCACAGGAAATTCAACACCCCATTTCACCCTCTTGGGGGTGGAATTTCGAAAAACCCTTCCTTAGTGGATACCTACTCTTCACAAACAATTCACCGTTCAAATTTTATGTCTCTGAGACCAGTGGTTTGGGCTGGGGGTTGATATATCAATCAACCAGACAGGACATTGAATTTTAAATTGGGGGATGATTTTTAGAAAACTGTGATACACGTATCTCATGATTTTAACTGAAGAGTATGAATACAAATTTTGAAGTCAATCGGCTCCGTGGATAAAAAGTTTCGCATAAAATTCAACACCCCTTTTCACCCTCTTAGGGGTAGAATTTTGAAAAACCTTTTCTTAGTGGATACTTACTCTTCACAAAGAATACACCGTCCAAATTTCATGTCTCTTGGACCACCAGTTTAGGCTGTGCGTTGATATATAAGTCAGTCAGTCAGTCAGTCAGTCAGTCAGTCAGTCAGTCAGTCAGGACTTTGAATTTTATATGTATAGATTTGAGCACCATGATTCTTGTAATAAAAATTTATGTAGTGAAAATTCAAATGGCGAATCAAAGAATATTTGTAACACACGTCTCTAGCATCAGATGAAATATTTAATCTGCAATGTTGCATCACATTCAAAGAGCTTAAGAGGGCTCTTCCCGGTCCATCTATCGTCAACGCAAGCATGGTCGAAAAGCTTGTTGTTTCATCCAGAGTCACAGTGGCAATTTTTTTCAATTCTCCCGTCTCAGGGGGCCCCGTCCCCGTACGAGTCGTCTCCCGCGCACCTCATACCGCCTAACGCGATAACATTGAACGAAAATTTCATAAACTTGTTCCAGGAAATACGTGTGTGTGCCAAATTAGTTGGCGGCAAAAAAATTCTAGCCACTCTCCACTTTCACTCTGTAGTATTGTCCTCTCCTGTATCTCTTAGCGTTCTTCATCGAATTTTTCTAAATTTTTCAAAAACGTTAATTTTGTGAGGTTGTATGTATCAGAATCCACATCGGGTCGATCGCCATAATTAAAATCTATTTTCTTAGAAACCAATTTATGTTTTTTTTTTCTTTTTAACGTTTGGTTGTACGTTCTTGTATTTTCTACTTGTTCTTCATATTTCTTGACTTTTGCTAAAGGGCTCGTATTGTGAATAGTTTTGTGGACGGTAGTCAATATTTTCCCGGAGTTAAATGATACTACTGCCCCTGTGCATCTTGCTTGATAAGACCGTTTAAGAGCGTAGTTGACTCTTTTGCCACCAACTAATTTGGCAACTACTCCATTAAAACTCTCTACAATGTTGCTGTCTATATTTTCAATTAAACTCCGTGGATGTGATGCAACATTGCAGATTAAATATTTCATCTGATGCCAGAGACGTGTAACTTTGTTTATATGTTGTACATAAAACCATACTTGGGGATTATACCAGTGAAAGAATCATCAAAATCGATTCAGTATTTTACGAGAAAATTGCGAACATATTTTATAATACATAATATAAATAGACGAGTTTTTTAAAGTAGGTTAAATATAGAAAAATTAAAACAATATATTAATTATTTAATAAAAAATATTCTTGGTAAATAAACATTTGTTATATGCCTTCATTACCTAATTAATTTTTATTACATGGTGTACTTAATAAAAAAAAAATGGTTGACAATTAAATATTTGTATTATTTGTCTACTCCATACCTCCTATGTGCTAATATTTCAAAAAATCCAAGAAGTGCGTACTCGGTTTTCCAGATGCCACCGCGTAAACTGCATTCGCCGCTCCCCGCGCGGGGGGCTAAGCCACGCCCATCGAGCTACGATTTATTTTCGATGTAGCGCCTTACTGTCACCGGTAGATAAATTACGTCAGTTGTTTCCAATCAAGTTTCAGTAATTTGAGAGTATGAATACATTAACTCTGAATTCTTTTTATACTTGGTAAAAGCTGGAAGCAATTTGGTTGAGAGGCGCCGTCACGGCGACCTAACGTATGTAAATGTGCGCAGTGAGCACGGCTCATAGAGGAGTTCCCGGCGTTCTCTGGGCTATATAGCCCACCAAGGGCCCGATTTTATGGGTTTTCTGTCAGGGCGTTTTTCATATAGACATTTGGAGTGCAACAAACATGTTTTTTCGTGATATATTGCGTTGTGGTTTATTGTAGGATAAAAAGTATTGGATGAGCGCACCGGAAGACCATCAATTCTGAAATAGTGTGAGCTTATGCTTGATTTGGAGATATTTATATAGGTATTTTAAAATAAGTATTATTGTTACTACATCATCTGCCTAGCCTTTTCCCAACTATGTTGGGGTCGGCTTCCAGTCTACCGTATGCAGCTGAGTACCAGTATTTTACATGGAACGACTGCCTATCTGACCTCCACAACCCAGTTAGTACTGGGTAATACGATACCCCTTGGTAAAACTGGTTGTCAGACTTTTTGAGCCACTGACTTCCTAGCGACTGTCAAAGATCTACAAACGACAGTCGGGACCAACGGCTTAACGTGCTTTCCGAGGCACGGAGGAAACTCAGTATGTAATAGGTGGTCACCCATCCAAAGATCAACCTAGGCAAGCGTGGCTTAACCTAAAGATCGACCCGAACGGCTGTTATTATTTAGCCACGAGCTCCTCAAATATTATTGTTACTGTCAGCCAGTATTACATCACTGCTGGCCTAAGGCTCCAAGAAACCAGTTCCCTATTTGATTTACGGTGGAAGCGCCAGGCTAGCCCGTGAAATTCCAATTTTCAATACAACCATCTAAGTTCAACCAACAATATTCCAACTTATATGTATACCTACATTATCAGCAAATAAATGATTTCTTTCTTTCTTTCTTTATTTCATTCTTTCTTTCATTTAACCCCATTGAATGACTTTTCATGAAATAGTCATGGACTGAGGTTAAATGAGCTTAGAGGATTCAGAATTCATGATTTCAATTATTATAATTCTGTAAGTACATACGTGTTACTTGTGCGACTCATTTTTCATCAACATACAACCTGACACTGATCTGAAAATTCCAAAAAAAATAAGAAAAATTGAATTAACTGAATAAGACTTCTAAAATGTATATTGTTGCGTACTGAAATTGCTTACAAACCATTCTAAATAAGTAATTCTCAACGTAAAAGAATGGTAAATGTCTCATGCGTTTCATTGGTCACGCTTCCCGCGCCGACCTCCGAGCTCCCCTCCAAAACCGAGTGCCCTTGGCCTATATCGTCGATCGGCATTGGGGGCTCAAGTTTTTCATTGCCTTTAGTTCATACCAAGTCTATAGCTTGGCAAGATAACGGATTTTATCAGTGAAGATCTCTCTTTTCTTCAGAGCTTATGAAAGATTTTTTTCTTAGATTTTTATAGGTGCCCTCGATATTACCTAACCTAACGCATGTAGACGTTCGTTATCAATTTATCCATCGATCAAATAACTTAGAACAACATTTTTAACCTATATTCGTGTAAAGCTTTCATCTAAATTGTTTTACCGCAAAGTGGGTCACTGTAAAGTTAATCTGCTAATAATAAAATAACTTACAATCGTGTGCGGAGTTAGGCTAGACGCCAAGAATAGGAGGATCGATTGGGATACAAGAATACACAGTTAGATGGTCGTGACAATCCGCTCTTTATTCACTGAGACGATGAAGGAAAATTTAATGAAGAAACTAGAACAAATTTGGTCCAAAATCGCCAATTTACACAGCTGGGGCATTGTGGTTGCCTGTTGCCGTTTTTTGTAAAAGAAGTTCCCAAGTAGCAATGCAAGGCTGTTAGAAGTATGTGTTGTAAAAAGTTATTGTGTTGTCGAGTTACAATATCGATTCTATTTCTGTATGGAGTATATTTCCGCCTTGGAACGGGCAACACAAGTCATTATGCCTTGTGTCTGTGACTGTAGCTTCGCTTTCTTTGTTTTTCTGACATTCAAAAGTGTCTGTAATGGTCTAATTGAAATAAATGCTTTGAGTTTGAGTTTCAACTTATCAGTCATCTACAAACGAAACTAAATAACATAGCGGTAGGAAAATAGACACAGCAAATCAGAACTTTCAGTACGAAACTGAATTTTAGAAAATCACCGACTGTAATCGGTATGCAAAAGTGTCGAGGAGGTCTTTACTTCACCCTCTGTCGCTCGAGGGGCCGCCTTTGATATCCGATTCAATGTAAATAACAGCACTTTGCGGGCTGTATTTTCTGCAACTTTTGCTTCAAAACATTATTTCATATTTCTCGAAGTGTTTGATTTTAAATAAAACCGTTTTGCTGCTTTCTATTGTCAAAGCGGTTTAGACGTTTGAAGGTTTTTTTTTGTATTTTTAAGATTCCCGTTGTACCAGGTTATTTAATTGCCACATTTGCTGGTAAAGTCCTTTCAGTTCGCTATTTAGATATATAAATTGTAATGCTTCTGACCTCAATTTTATTTATTGACCACACGTATTTAGCCAGGGATCGTAAACATAAACAAAACAGCTGCGTAAAAAATAAGTGTAACATCGCCTTCCTTTGTGGAATAAAGTCAGGGGTAGCCACGGTCGGGTTATGTAAATTGCAATAAGTGAACACCTACGTATGTTGGGGCGCCCTGAATAACTACATTCAGGAAATAAATGTTTACACTTTTGGCTTTTACAAAAAAAACGTCGTTGTTACTGTAGATTTAAAAGAAAAAGGACGCAGTTTATCCTTTTACACATAACGTTCAGGTAGGTGGAAGTTTTATAATAAACTCAACAAATAAATAAAGGGTGTAAACAGACCCTTCACATAGCCGTCAAACAAGCATTCTGTACATCAAACTAAGTAACTTTACGCAAAAATTATTGCTGGGAATCGACTTTTTTTTTTGGGGTGAAAAATCACGTTTTACGGTAGGACTCGATGGAGAACACTCAAAGCATTGTGCTGATGGATGGATTGAATAGTACGGGGGTCGTGGAGGTGTGTAAAGTAAAAATCTTACATTAAAAACATGTATTTAAAAAAAATTGTGAAAAAGTTGGAACTTTGACCCCCAATATCTCCGTAACTAGAAGGTTCCCGGTATGGTCTAGAACAAAAAAATGATCGCAAAGACGGGGAGAACAAGTGCCTTTCGTTTATGTTAAGGGTCTATGTACACCCTTTATATAATATAATAATACCAGTCTATTACTGTCCCACTGCTGGGCAAAGGCCTCTTCTCATACAGAGAAGGCACGAGCCTTGGTCAGCACGCTTGCTCAAGACGGGTTGGCGATTTCAAACCAAATAAATAGGTAATAAATAAAATAAATCGCCAACCCAATATAAAGTTATCTAATTATTCTGGACAAGTAAATAGGTGTCTAACCAACGTGAACCGGCAATAAATTAATTTAGGAAACTCCGTTGTTGGTAATTTTTCACCGTTGGTAGAATCCCTATTACCTTTACGTAGGTTGCGTGGATGCGAATTCAATCAACATTTAATGAGGCCAATGTACCGGGTAAGTACTTAATCTGATTTTTAAAACCCGAATCGAGCAACCGAACCTTGTTTATCAGAAACATTTTTTACCTACGGCGACCATTCAAGCTTTACAAAACCAGTTAATGCGGATTTTTCATTGTGCGGGAAAGATATACAAAGCGAGGCCATGTTATACTGGAAATGTACCTATAGCTTGATATGTCGCCGTGTGTACTGCATGGATAATAGGTAGTTTAATATTATGTAAGTGTGTGTGTATCTAATTAGCTTGATTATATTAGAAGTAGTTCTTTCGGGGTTCACAAAGCATTAACTTCAGTTATTAATCGTGGAGTTTAGAAAAATATAAGCGTGAGTAGGTACTACCGATCTCACCGACGGTCGACCACTTATCAACCTTATTACATAGCGCATAAGGGTGAAAAGTGGCAGACCGTCAGTGGACTCGGGAGTTCTTACTGTGAGACACCTTACTTTAATTAGGACCAACTAGATATCGATTAGGTTTCGATTTTCTTTCACAGTGTACTCATGAAATAAAAAGCCTAACTACTAGCAAACCAATGCCATGTAATAATTTATGTTTTAAAAATTTAAAGTCTGATTTGAATCATTTTTGGCACGATGTATGTCCCTGATACATTCTGAACTAGGTACAGGATACTGAAGTAGATATGCTTACATAATAACGATCTGAAATGATCATTGTTCATGAGCTTTCGACATTTCAATGGTAATCACAACTGAAAGTTTTTCTGACATTTACATCATTAAATGTCAGTGAAAACTGGATTTTCCTTCTCTTTTAAGTAAGTTCGAAAAAAAAGGATATCTATACTTCGATACTAATATTATAAAGAAAAAAAATTGTTTGTAAGTTCATAAATAGGGTGTAATCTTCGGAACTTCTGATCCGATTCCTAAAATTCTCTCACTAACGGCAAGCTACATTATCCCTGAGTGTCATAGGCTACATTTAAAACGTTCCCGTGACTTAATATCCGAAGATAACGGGAGCGAAGCCGCGAGCAAACGCTAGTCGTGATTTCAGCGTTTGAAATCACATTACATACTTGTGAAGTCCCTATTCTCCCTGTAAAACTCTCTGTAAAATATGACACAAACTGTCACAATTTCAAGGCCTTTATTTTCAGGCCTGGTAACATTTTTTCCTGAAAATTCTTTGCACAGTTATCGAAAAACAGATTTATTACGAAAGATAGTACCATGAATCACAAACGAAACAGAATCCCAAAAGCTCAATTATGAGTCTCACTAGCTAATACATCTTGGTAGGTTACAAAGCATTTCGTGAGTTAACCGGAGCGAGTCGACGTCAAACATCGAGTTGTATGTAACCCGGCCGGCTAACAGCCACACGTAGAAATACGCATAGTCCGCAGTGGCGCCCGAACGAACCGAACTTAAACCTTGACGCCACCCCCACACACCCCACCGCACCCCCTCGAACACCCCTCTTGGGGGTGGGTGCCCCCGAACAACATTTATTTCTTGTATTCCTTTTATAACAACGGGTAATTGTATTAGGTAGCTCAGTTAGTTTTTAGTGACTGCAACAATTTATATTGCCTTTCTTCGTACGGCACATTACAAAAAAAAAAAAATTAATCAAATGTTTCCATTTCAGTCAGGTTCGGTGGGAGGGGCGTCTATATTTGGGGAACACCCCTTCGGTTCAATTTCTCGATTTGGTAAACATTCGCAGTTAAGTATTTTATGAAAATTCTTTTGTGAGAAGGCAGCCTTGAAATTGTTGAAGTAGGTTATTTTAATGCTCCGGTTTCAGTTTCAGCACTCGTTTAGTATATGTCCTTGACTTCTGACTTTTTACTTGATTTATCATTCATTTGGATAACTGGCTTTATCCGCTTTTGTCCAATAACAGCATTATCTTACTGTGACTACTAAAAATACAGTCATCATAGTGAAGATTTTTCTGTGTTCAGTTTTCAAGTGTTAAGATTAATGCGGGCAATCTAGGCTAAACGCTTTATATCTAGCGGAAAATTGGGGATTTTGAGTAAGAATCTACAAGGTCAATAAGTAAGATAAAATGTACCGACAGCAAATCTTTTTTTCTGGCGCCTGCCTATTACATAACGTGCCGAAGTGGAGACTGTAGATATTTTGCCGACTCAGTTGACTTAAGCCCGCGAATCACGATCTTGATTTTTTACTGTGTGAAAAAGCTTGTGATTTTTGTTGAGGGATGAGAGACTCTTTTTGTCAATATTTATTAAATGTTATTGATTATAATTTTTCCTTTATCTATTTCTATACAAATTAATTACATTTTTAAATATTCCTTAGAAGAAAACAATATAAAAAAAAAAATATATTTTAAAAATATAAAAATGGTAGCCCACCGGTATCGGGAACAGGGTCCAAGCTACCGGCGGTCAGGGCTCCAGAGAGAGGAACCTCCTAACAATACGAGCCGTGTCCAGAAGTACCGCTTTCTGAATCAAGCCCTTGATCCAGCTGCCTAACAAGAGCCTCCTCAGGTGTTGGTCGAGGCTCTTGGCAATTAAGCCATGGGCTGATACAACTATCGGCACAATGATCGCTGAGTCCACATCCCACATGTCGACAACCTCCTGAGCCAAGTCAAGGTACTTGATTTGCTTATCTCTCTCGGCTTTCACGAGGTTCTCATCATGCGGGATGATGAGAATAATAATAATTATAATTAATTACGATTTTGTTCCTAATGTTTACCTTCAAAAGTTCATAACATAACGTGCGAAATGTGGGTATACTAATGGGTACACCTTGACCTAACCCTTCGGGGATTACAGGCGTGATGTTATGTTATGTATGTATACCTTCATGAAATTAGGCTTATTAGTACCTACTAATGAAGCAGTTTGAACAATCTATATTTAAAGTTCAATTAAGGTTTTTTTCCATGGCAATAAAACATTTTACGGGGCAATAACCTTGTACCTAATTGATTTGGTTTTTTTTAAACAATTTCTATTGTTATTCAAACTTTTATTTAGATCGTACCACAGACAAATAGAGCAAATAATCTCTAACCCAATTTACGTTACCTGATCTTTACGTAGTACGTGATGTAAAACTATTGTAACTTTCGACCCAACACAGTAGGTACCAACCCAAGTAGGTACTACCAACCTAACTACCCAGTCGTACCTGCATTTACCTCGAAAATACAAAAACTACGTTCGCTTCACGTCGCGTGACGCCGGCTGTCGTGTCTGTCGCATTTAAGGCCATCCACACACGAGCTCATTTATAATTAACCTGTTACTACATCAGCATGCCACAGTTAATCCCTAGCTTTATACCATTTACGAAAAGCTCTTAGGAAAACGAAACGGATTTGTGAGTAAAGTTGACTGGGTACAAGAGATGTCTTATCTTAACAACAGAATCAAAATGTTTACACAATTAGTCATGTTTTGAAACACCTTTTTCCTTGTATTTATTTTCTTCGTGTCCCCGAAAATACAAGTTTTCCTTAACGCTTTTTTCTTGTCATATAACTTACTAGGTTCGAAATTTGAATGCGCCAAGTTTGGTTTATCTTCTCCAACTTTTCAGATTTTTATATTCTGTCACAAGAAATTTAAATTATTAAACAAAATGTTTATATAGACGTGTTTTTGTTCTACTTTGATAGTTAGTAATTTTAAAAAGTATATTTAAGGTTATAATTTGGTAAAATGGTAATTAGATCCTTAGCTTGAGTCGAGGAGTTTATATTCTTTTTTTAATATTCTTTGTGGGTACTGTTTCTAAGTAATTTTTTCCACTTATATTCTTTTCTCTCTTATTTATTATATTGTCTGGTCATTATAGACCTAACGTCTATTAAACTTATGATAATTAAATTTTGTTCAATAAATTACGTCAATAAACCAATGTTTAGATACGATTTTTTATTATTAGACGGTTTTTGTGTTATTATACGATATTATTTTCTAATAGATTTTCCGAGAACAGCCCGAAAATGTTTATGTTAGGTTTATCCAAATTTTAAATTACCTAGTAATAGGTATATCCCAATGCCTAGAAACTCTTACTTTGTTATTTTTCTAAGGGATCGTATTGAATAAATTAGGCTGTAATAGGTATACCAACTGAAATCTGAACGCCGTAAATTAGGTTTTTGTCTACATAAAGAAAATGTAGACATCTTTTTTGATGTAAGTTTAATAAATCAGCATACCTACTATAACTTGAAGACAATATTGCTTTAAATTATGTGTAACTTACATACATTCATATTTTGGAGAGTTTACACGAACTCACTTTAAATATACGACAAAAATGATAACCAAGTGTTATAAGACTGCCTCGTTGGTCGAGTGGTCGCAAGCGCGACTGCTGAGCATGAGGTCCTGGGTCCGATTCCCGGGTCGAGCAAAGTATAATTGGGTTTTTCCATCAGGAATTTCTTAGTAGCACCCCCGTGCCCCCGTGGTCTGGAATTGTGCCCGTTTGATGGCAATAGGCTCGCCCCCTATTACATGGGAGTTAACCATAACTGGCGAAATTTGGGTGTACGGCTATAATGAAGCCATTTCAAGAGATTTTTTTTTGTCTGAGTAAATTTTTATAAAATAAATAATTTAAAATTACTTGACCCACAAAATAAATACTAGCTCCTTATTTTTGAACATCCATTGCGCTAGTTTACTACGTCGTATTTACCTACTGTCATTGTTAGAATATGGGAGTAAAGGTTTTATGCAAAAAGTCTTAAAAATTTTTTGAATTATAATCGTAAAAAAAAATTTTTTTTTTCTTTGCTATGGCGACTTTACGACTTATAGAAGTTACCCTTAAAATATTTCGTGTATGAAAAGATAGACCTTATATAGGCAGGTTTTTCAGGACATCGAAAGCTTAGAGCTTATGAAAGGGAATTCTTAAAACCATTGGTTCTAAAGAGCGCTCATTTATTTAAACGTGTGAACGAATTTAAAGCCGCCATCAATAAATCTTTATATATCCACAGGGGCCATTGAACCCGCTGCCACTCGGCTTTTGATAAAAAATTGCTGTTACTCTCTTTTTGTGAAGAGCAATTTGTATGGGAAGATGTACATAAAGATAAAAGACAAGAATATCTATTCCAAAGTTGAATGAACTATCAAAATGGGAAATATTGATCTATGAAGGGAAAGTGTCTTTGGATGGAGCCGCGAAGTTTGTCGTTCAACGTTCTGCTCTTCGATCTTAATTTAACGAGTTGACGTTGACCCAAGCTCGAAAGTAAATAACATAGTTTAAGCATTCTTAATGTTCTTTATGTGTTTTTATTCTGCTCGTACATGTGTAAAACCCCGTAAAGGTTGGGCAGTAGTGTATTATATACACCGTGTTCCGGACGATATACATAAAATTTTGCATTTTTCTTTATGGACACATTAATGAATTCCTATTTAAAAAAAAATATATATATTTACCTTGGGGTCCTCTAAGTAAGTAAGCGGCAACATAGGCCAAATTAAGACCCTTTCTTACTGCATAGCTCAATTAAATTTCATTAAATGAAATTACAAATATCTTTGTAACGAAGGCTTTTTAAGTACTACTTCCTTTGTAAGATTTGATTTGTAAAAGATATAGGAGCGTTTGCCAAAGTTTATAGAAAACGTGAAGAACACGGTGTATAGTAGGTACACCCTCATTTTGCAAGTTATGTTTAAGTTCCGTGTAATAAGGGGCGAGCCTATTAACCTGGCAAGTTATACTTTTACATAGATTTGTACTTTGAACATAAAGTAACTTAGGTACATTTAAATTTTTGTTTTCATTGTCCATATCTGTGATAACGAAGCGAATTGTAATACAACGTTCTACTATCGTTGTATTATTTGGAAAACATTTAGGTACATTTACAATACAACATTTATGATTGTCATGATTAACACAAAATGATGACTTTTAAAGAACGCTTTGTAAGTATGACTTGCAAAGAACTAAATTACTTAACACGATGGAAATAACGTGTGATAGCGATGCGAAGAACGTTATACGTTGTATAGTGGTGCATGGTTCTATTGGCGCTTGATTGACCACGACAGGACAGCGATGTTGGGTAAGCATTTGTGATGCTGTCAGTGGCAAAAGTGTTGAAAAAAACAGATGGCGGTGTTCGTTCCAACTAAAGCCACGCGCCAAAAGAACCATGCAGCTCTATAAAGAACCGGTTTTAAAACTCTGTGTCATCTGAAAATCATAAACAAAAATTCAGCAAAACCAATGAAGGAACCTATTTTTTTTAATTAGTATGTAATCACGATCGCGTGGTGTCGTCAGTGGCAACAGCCGTGCACGATGCGCGCCGATGCGGCTGCCACTAAACTAGGTCATTCCTATGTAACCAGGTAGCACACAGCTCGGAAATAGACCACAGAGAAAAGCTTAGTATGTCATGTCCATTTTTTGCATTGCTTTACTTTACGAGACCTCTTTCGCCTTGAATTAAGGATAAAGAAATAGAATAAAAATCAAGTTCTATGTTAAAAGAAAGTATTTGATCAAAGAGCTCAAACGCTTTTAATGAGGACGAATCTCATTTCCTTTCCAAAAAGGTTAGATACGGTTTTAGAAGCATAACCTTTTTACTTAACTAAAGTTGAAAAAACATCTGGCAATCATTCTTCAAAAAAGGTTTCAGATGCCATAAAAAAGGAAAACACTATTTTTATTTTTTCATCATTTACGGCTTGCTTTTTATTTTCTTAATGACGTAATGGCCAGTTTCAAAATTATTAAAAAAAATATAAGAGCAAAATAATAAATGCTTTAAAAATATTGTTGAATAGGAAAAGCTATTTAACAAATTAATGCTTATGGTATCAATAAACCAATCGCCCAAATGTCAAATGAAAGACAAACGGAGCACCGGACAAAAATTAGGCTGTATAATTTCAAGAACTTGGTTTCTTCGGCGGCGTAATAAGGCGGGAAAATTTTATTACTAATCTGTGCTGTGGCAAAATCTGAAAATATTTTATGTTTCTCTCTCATCTCGCCTTGTTGGTTAAAAACATAACCGACTAGTAGGCGACAGTTTCTAGCAGAATTACCTCGTTGTAGCGACGAACACAGGAGGCTTTTACCCGGAATAACCACAATGGGAGCCGGCTCGGAGAGCTCTTTAAAAATTCTAAAAAGAAGTAGTGTGGCGTGTGAAAATGGTGCGTATGTCGTGGATGCGATGTTCTACATAACACGTTGTTTGACAGAGCATGGTAAACTAGGTCGCTTAATTAACTTCAATTGTATATTTTAGTGTGTTTCTATGTAGGCGTAGTTTTGCATTTTGTTTTCGGCTGTTCACCTGGTAAAAACTTAATGGGATAACCTGAATTTGATGTTTTACATTTACTTGGTACAAAAGCTATTTATGTACGTCTAGTCGATGTCTAGTCTAGGTAGACTAGACATCGTTTTATCAGGCTATAGCGGTCTAAATAGATTGACTACCTATTCGTACAAAAGCACTCAATAGGATTGAGTCAGTTTTTGCATGAATAATAGGAATGGTGCATTGAACTTTGATACCTCACAACTGTTTGACATCAGGCCATTTATTGATATAAATGGCCTGATGTAAGATCTAGATCCACTAGTTAACAATTTAGAAGGTTTTAGAAAGAAAAAAAGTGGGTTTTAGTATGAATACCAATACACAAAATACCTAAGTATTTTACATGTACGAATTTCGGTCTAAGTATATGTGTTTCATTTGGCCGCCCGCTCATTATGTACCTAGGTATGTAAGATACCTGCCTACTTTCAAAGAGGATTCGTTCGCCCAAGCCCGCGTACCCGGCGGCGTACCATTCATACCTTGAATCTTTGCCATTGTTCTTTTCACACGTTCCATCCCTTGCCCCAACTATCTTTGAACAAAGTTCCATTTTCACCTGGCTATTATATTTGAGGCAGGATATTTTTGTCACTCGTCTATATACCTACATCCATGGTACATACATGCCGGAAAATTCTGTGAAACTGTCATTTGGCCGCGCTCAGCCAATCAAAAACTTGGACGGACGGGATGAGTGACATTAAAGGAAGCGGGAAAAATGGGCGCTTTTCCGATCTTTTCCCAGCTGTACTTTTGATTGGTGGTCGAGAACTTCAGCTTAAATTGGGTACACTGGGTTTAGCCATTAGGGCTTAGGCGCCTGCTTGCGCCGTTTCTTCAAATGAAACTAGGGGGTCCAGATTGTATATTCACTATATTTCTTCTATATGTTTGCATACACTATGCACTTTGATATGTTAGACATATAATAACAAACGTAGCAGTAAGCGATAGTAATTCAAAAGCAAAGAGTTTTACAAGTAAGAAACCCTTTCGATATAAAGTGCAGGGTATCTGTTACTATTTATCTTTGGTGTAGCCATAGAGTGTCGAGACAAGTGCTGCCAGCAACAACCGAATTAACTCCGTAGTGGGAACCATAGATAATAAATACAACAACTATGATTCGCCACAAGGGTTTCATTACTTTAAAACATAGACTAATCTATCTTAATAAATGCCTAGCAAAAGTGACCCAATTTATCCTATCTCTCCAAAATTGAAAACCCGTACGACATGAGACTGAAAACTCCTGAAATCAACTCTTAGCTACGCTCAAGTATAACTTACTCATTCACTGTTAAACAGAAGACTTTTGTTCCTCATAGACATGAAATCTCGCCAATGTTCCCATTCATTCGAGTTACAAGACAATTGGAGCATGTCATTTCTAAAGCCTTGTATTATCTCCCTTCCGCTTTACGTTCTTTCCTACCAATATAAAGATTTTCGTGTTACATTTTTTCCAGATTTATCGCCTTTGTATTACGACCTACTTACTAAATGGAAGTTGAGTTATTAATGATAAAGAATTTTCAGAATGAAACGTCTGTTTTTGATTCAGACAAAACAATGTTTTTATTACGTTTTAAGTCAAGTATTTTGCTTGAATGAAATAAAGTTTCTGTTCTTTTCAACTAATTCAATGTAGTCTTTTATCATTTTATCTCTATATTTATACTTGTTTCTACGCAATTTAGTAGATATACATAGGCTCCTGCTTACAGATGCACAAACAGAACAAAAACTTGTACCTACAGCGAGGGCGATGTCTCAGAAACAACATTTAACAAGGTCTTGTACGGACGAGAGGAGAATATGTAATGAATGTTGGAGATAAGCCGTGAAATATAGGTACGTTACATTATCTAGTTATAGCCCGCGGGATATAGTGATATAGGCCGACGTTGTACGTCGTTAGTAAGGTCAACGCCGGGGAATATTGACATGATTATCATGCTTAGAAGGCGTTTCATGATCTCAGTGAAAAATTACTCATCATGGCAACACTTCTAGTCATCAACCTGCATAACTGATCAGCAGTTCTGTGTATTTTACAAAACCATTAGTCGCTTTTTAAGTAGCATTTCATGGGAAATAATCAGAAGAACTATTTCCGTAGCGTAAACCATTCGTTCATTACTTACTCGATTAACATTAAAATCGATTAGCGCGATACGAATCACCAATATTTCAATCGTCGACAACTTGAAGGCTCATTGGCTCAGTAACTCGGGATTTTCGGCCTCAAACGGATCATGAAGTATGTACACACAGTAATTGGCCGGGTATCCCCAGGGCTAACACTGGACATTTGATTGACACGGAACGAACGCAAATTAACACAAACGTTTACAACGAGTATGAGCTTTTATGGAAATGGTTGAATTTTGTAGTTTCACGAATGTAATTAGATAATGTAGGTAAGGTATGACACATTAAACAAACAGTACACAAATGAATAGTAACAAACAGTATTAACACTTTTGATATTAGTTATTTTGCATATTTGTGATTACATAGTATGAAACCATTAATTTACATATCTCTAATTGTAGTATTTCTAATTGAGTTTGATGACAGAAATGCTAGATTAAATTTAAACACAATATACGCCTATATTGCGTTTAAATCGAATCTATTCTCATGAACTAAATGGTTAATCCCTTTAAATGTCTCTTCATGATAATTTCAAAATCGGTATAACGTTTTTTGAAAACCTACATTAAACACGGGTAAAATAGGGCTTACATTTCATTCTAGTAGCATTATTAAATCTGTATGCAAACGAAAGCCTAAACTAAAACAATAAAAATATGTACAAGGCGGTATACAAAGTTATTTACGTGTGCGTAGCTATTTTGGTAAATAAGTATAATAGTAGTGTGTGCGTAGGTTTGCGTCGACCGTAATGGTTGGATTCCTAGAATATTTGCGATCGATACGAAGTTCGAAACACAACCATGATTTATGAGGAATATAAACATGTTAATTTTAAACGCTTTGTGCATGTTATTGACAATAATCGCCATTGTCATTAAAATAAATGACGATCGAGTGGCAAATAGCGCACATTTATTAGGTTGGGTAAGGTCAGTTAGGAGTTCATCCACTGCTGCGAACTTCACACTTTCTGAAAATCTGTTAACTTCATTCTTGTTATCCCTGAGAGTTAGGTACAGGTGAACGTATATAACACCCACATTTTGCCAGTTATGTTTAAGTTTCACGTAATAAGGCCTATTGCCGGCGACGGGGCATAAATCCAGACTTCAGAGCTTCTGAGAATTTCGTTGTAGAATGTGAACAGTTAAATAAGATAATCAACTAAACAGATCAATTGTCGCGAACTAGTATCGTGTTCACATGACAGGAAAATAGTTGTATCGATCGTGCTAGCAGGTACCACTACCTACCATGCAGGGGTCAAACCGCAGGCTAGTTGTCTGCCAAGCGCTGACCGGGTCGGCGCCTCGGAATCGATCGCGCGACCCGGAGCGATCGCGGTGCTAGCCCACGGCCTCACTCCGTCCGTGCCGACATGCTAATTTATGCCAATTTTAATTTAACTATTTACCTACAAATGTGGGACTGCGATACTGCATGCTTAATGGCCGATCCTGGGTTTAACAGCTTCGGCAAGTTTAATAAAGTCAGGACATAATGATGCTCAGAATAAATTAAGTGAAGGATAATGGGTGTAAAAGTACCCTAACCCCAGCACGTCATTGTGATCATTATTTTGTTGTATACCATACCTGGGAACCTTCTAGTTGCTGAGTTATTGGGGGTCAAAGTTCCAACTTTTGCACAAGTTTTTTATGTTGTAACTTTACTTTAAATACCTCCACGACCCCCGTATTATTCAATGCATCCATCAGCACAAGGTTTTGAGTACATTACATTGAGTCCTACCGTAAAACGTGATTTTTCACCCAAAAAAAAGTCGTTTCCTAGCTATCATTATTGAGTCGAGTTACTTAGGTTGATGTACATAATGCTTGGTTGACGGCTTAGTGAAAGGTCCGTTTACACCAACCATCGTTTATATAAGTGTAGGAAATTAATGCTTTTGTTTGAGACCAAACACTTTTCACGACATTAATAGAATTAAATCTACTCTAATTCTTTACCTTTAAACAACATCGCTAGAAATTGCTCCGAAATTACTCAAATTGTCGCCATCAAGGCTCATATCACGGTGACATCTCGCCTCGAAATTTGTTTGTTGAAACAACTGGTGGTGAAAGGTCAGGGACGGGACACCAACCGACAAACAGTCGATTGTACGACCCGTGATTTCGAAAGCAAGGGGTTAGCTACATTATAATCTATGAAATTCAGTTGCTTTCACTGTCTGATAAATAATTTCAGAAATTGTAGGTATACGAGTATTTGATTCACGAATAAGAAAGACACCAGCTATAGGTATCCGGCAACTTTTCTATTATTTTTACAATACCATTTAAAGTTTGTCTGTTGATGTTCTTCTTGTTGCTCTTGTTTTTCTGATGTTGTTCTAATGTGGTTTGCACTATCATTTAGAGAATTGATTCCGAAAGTTGAATACTTGTATAAATGCATTAATATAAAACTTACACTAATAAACAAATCCTAAAGCACAATGTTTTGTCAGGTCATAAAAATCGTGAAAAGTAGGGGCGGGTCGGTAGTTTGTTAGAAATTTACGAAAATATCTTAGTTACTCTGATGACCTGTAGGAATCGTTATTTTCAATGTATTTAGTACTTCTTTCAAAGACTCCTTCGGGGTAAAAGATATCAAGAGCTCACCTGAACTTTCGCAATAATCTGCAATAGCTGACACACAGCTATCAATACTCATGTCATCTCTGTATCAATAGAAAAGTATTGTCATTATTACATTAACATTACTTTTGTTTTTTTGAATCCTCAATGTTAAGATCACAAAATGGTCTATTTATACATCTGTTCCTACGTCAATGGGGATCGATATTGAATGGTTGGCGTCACACAAACTCACGAAGGACTGTAACGATAGAATGCTTTGAACTTAAAAGCTTCTTTACCGGTAGAATTGGTAGAAAAGCATTTGCAATGTGAATAAATAAAGTTATCTATAGTAGCTTCGCCGTTTTCCGGTTTTCTCGTACGCCCGGTATGTATGCTATAAATTTTCATTTCCAAGTCCAGTGTACATTGACTTCTATCAGGGTACCAATTTATTCCATTCAATTGTTAGAGTGATTGAGTAATAAAGATACATTCGAACGTTACCATTATATAAATTGACGCACGTTTTATATAATAAAACGATCGTTCGTGCTCTTTGGATTGTTCGTGATCACATTTTACATCTTTTTAAATATTTCTCTTGAAAATGTTGGATCAGCCGTCTGGAGTTTTCTTTTTTCTTTTTGAGTTTACAAGAATATTTTCTGATAAATCTGATCTGAATTCATCGTTCTCTTCGTCGTGTCAATTGGTACATAACAATTTTATTTAGGCATCACAAGTATATAACTACCAATTTATTGATCACATTTTTCTTAAATTTTTAAAACGCGTCATAATGAAATCTGTAGGTATTTTTGTTAATTAAGATACTTACTGTAGTAAATGTTTCGTTGAGAATTCTCTTAGTATTTCTTCAACATAAATATTTTTACCTCTTTCTCGGAATTTTCCTGAAGGGTTGGTAATCTTAATAAGGGCTCTTGCCGCCCGCTAAAATCTTCCGCTCTACGTAAGCCCAGATTCGCTCGGGCTTATTCGTAAACTCGCCCGTGATTACCGTGGGATAAGCAGCCAATATAGTCCTTTCATCTTCTGTAGTTACAGATATATTTCTACTGAAACATGAACGTTATTGTTCAGTGATCGGTAAAACCGTTCAATTTAGTCAACTTTCCTGAAATTGCCATCGTTTCATAGCCCAAATCTACTTGGGTGGTTACTTCTATGCTTATTCCAAACTTATTTTTAGGCAAATTATTTTACTTTAACATTAACAGTCGATGATGAGTCGATTACGTATAGAATAAAAAAAAAAAAATCAGGGATGATTAATTGTTTATCAGTCAATTTAAGATGCAAGCAAAATGTACGTTTAGTGTACATATTATCTTAGTAAAATGAGATGGTCGAATGATCAAACTTCAGTATAATATCCGTAAAGATTGAAACGTTTCCAAGGTAAATAATCGTGGTAAGAAACAAACAAGTTAGTCCATTCTTTAACGTAACCACAAGACTGAGATTGAGCGTAAACGTTAATAATACTTGCTGTAAGTAATGCAAATTAACTTACTACGCTCAGGTCCACCGTAAAAATAATCCTAATTAAGAGCTCAACAGCTGCGCAAGTTATCCTTAAGGAGTAATTGCTTGAAATAATAACAAGGGATTAGTAAGATAAGCTGTCATTTTCTGAATAATAAAACTTGATAGTATTATGGCTTATGCGTTTTGCATGACCACACACGATTAGGTATTGTGGGTGTGTGTGAAAGACTGTTTACTAATAGGGATGATAACACATAATGATGACTAAGTACACGGCTTATGAACAATTAATCTTAATTATAATCTTGTGATTGTTATCATACATTGTACAGATGCGTTTCGCCGTTAATTATTGAACTTATCAAATGAAGCCTTAAAATAATCTTTATCAATAGATAAATGTGTTGTTATTTTGGATAAGCATAAGTCACGTGCATGGTATAGCAAATAACGCTCATGCACACTCCACGATTCCAAAGTTCTTTTCTATATTCTCAATTGTTGTCAATTGTCTAAATCATCATGACCATGTTCTTTTAAAGCCAATTCAATGACACGAATGTTCCAAATTATTTGAGCGATTATATTTGTGTTTTGTTCTGCTATTTTTTTTCTTAGAATCACAAGCATAGCAACCTATAATGGTTGTCAAGTTCCAATCGATAACTCTCATGACTCATGTACAGTCACGCGCACTAATATACATAGTACACACTTAGCAAAATTCTAAAGCGATTTTGTCGTAGAATATTGATCATGAGAAGAAAGTATCAGTAATATCCTGAACGGCGTACATTTCTCACAGTCAACAGTTTATGGTGGAAAATTGCCAAAAAACTTTAAAAGTTTGATTTGATTTCTCCAAAACTTCTTTTTTTTTGTTTAGCCTATTCTGTCCCAATGTTGGGCAAAGACCTCCCTCACTCCTTTTCGACTCTCCCGGTGTTTTGCCTTCTGTGGCCAATCAGTCAGGAACGTTTCTTAGGCCTACCTGTATGGTTTGTTATTGTTTTAAATGCTTTAACCTATAGTTAATACGCATATCATCCTTTCAAAGGTTACAATTTATACGTATTTTGTATCCAAGTGACGAGGGTAGCGACTCACGCATCTGTGTGTGATCAAATATCACCCAACTGTCAATGGGGGGGGATCTTTCTTTTATAAAAGATTTTCATATTGTGATATTGTCTTTCAACAAAATAGAATAGATTAATATAATTTATTGTTGTTGTAGGTGGGTCACATATAACAATGGTAACTTTTTTAAAAGTAGGTCATGTTGTATGGATACAACTTACCCTTAAGCTGTACAATAATAGTAAGTAAGAATAATTGAAAGAATAATACCAACAGTTATTAACTGTAAACTAACACTGATAAAGTAAACTAAACAAGAATTATTTTACGTCTTCTAGGAAAAGATAGAAATGGGTATATACACAGATTTAGTGAGAAATAAATTCAAAGTAAAAGCCTATTATTCTATTTAATCTTTTAAATACTCATTAATTGTATAATAGCATTTTTGTTTGTGTAATTGTTTTGTTTTTATTTATTATTACTATCTATCGTTGGTTTTTCTTGATGTACTCGGTAATTTATTATAAATGTTTAGATTAAAGATAGGTTCATTTTTCCTTAGGCGTAGCTGCCTCTGAGCTAACAAATGTGTTACATTGTGAATGATGGATGACCTTTATCGTATATTAAAGATATTAATTCCAGATTCAACTTGATTAGTGGCACTCGTGTCTTCCCAAGAACATGGCTTGAAGAAAGAAGCTGAAGAACATGATCAATTTATATTTTCTTAGAAATAATTACACCTGAAAGTATGTCTAGGTAAAAAAACCCCTTTTGTTTTCACGCGCGAATATCATACTCGGAAACATTTTTCATTCAATTTGGCTTAAGTTATTCAGCCACAATTAGCCAATCCCACGTAATGTGTAATAGTTTATAGGCGCTATAGTATTCTAGGCAATGAGTTCGTTCAAAGGCCTGCCTGACCTAGTTCCGGGCGTGAGAAGTCTTTAGATAGTGTCCCCGGTTCCGAACCGGAACGGCACTGCGACTGAATGGTAAACATTCAATTCATATCACATTACATCTGTTGCGGTTTTCAGCAGAATATTTAGTAGGTCCAGTGGGCAGATGGCGAGCGGGCTTTATGGCTTTCACGTTGACCACCCGCTAAACGTAGTGAGGTATAGATAAGTATTACGTGGTCCGGTGTTGAGGTAGCGCCGATATTGTTTACATTATGGCCGGATAGAAAACCTTAACCCGGGTTTCTAAAGGCTGTTTGGTCAAGTCTCATGTCTTGCTGCTTTATTAATGGTTGATGTATGTGTTGTTAATCTCTTGATGTATAATATTAAAATTCCAAGTTTTTTATATGATTAACTTCAAACTTTTTGTATGAAAAACTGTTAGCCATACAGTTTTTTTTTGTTTACGTCAGTAAACAAAAAATAACTCAGAGGTCATTCGTATCCGTCCATACAAAACAGTTCCTAACTTAGATGAATTAAAAAAAACATGTAATTCTTACACAAAGTGCTCTATCATGCACCATGTTTATTTATAAGTTGTTGTTGATATGACATATTATTACATCTAGGTGAGGTGTCATTACAAACCGGTCGAGCCTCTTAGCACACATGTTCTGATCGGCCTATTTCGGAATGATTCCGCACAGACCGGGTGGCAAAATCATATGTACAAAGGGTGTAACAAGACTCTTAACGAAGCCGAAAGGCACTTGTTTTCCCTGTCATTGCGATCATTTTTTTGTATTAGACCATACCTGGGAACCTTCTAGTTACGGAGATATTGGGGGTCAAAGTTCCAACTTTTTCATGAGTTTTTTTTTTAAATACATGTTTTTAATGTAAGATTTTTACTTTAAACACCTCTACTACCCCCTTACTATTCAATCCATCTATCAGCACAATGCTTTGAGTGCATTACCTCGAGTCCTACCGTATAACGTGATTTTTCACCCAAAAAAAAAGTCGTTTTTCCCAGCAATAATTTTTGCGTAAAGTTACTTAGTTTGATGTACAGAATACTTGGTTGACAGCTTCGTGAAGGGTCTGTTTACACCCTGTATTTTGCCGACAAGAACACGGAACGAAATAACTCACCTTGCATCGAAATGAATCTTGATGTGTGATTGTTTATTTACTAGGAGCACTGAATCCATCCTCTTTCACACTAGTTAGTGTATAATGTACGTTAAAGTGCCTGTATCAATGGCCACTCCCACGCGGGCATTTTACTTTAATGAAAATGTAATTACGTCAAATCGACCTGCATCTTTGTACCTACGTATATCTAGCGTCTACATAGCACGCCATTGTGGAAAGGAATGTAGGAAAATTCCCAATCAATACCGAACCTGGTGGTTTGAACGTTGAATCATGCTGAACCGTACCTAAGCCAGCTTTCATTTAGTTTGGGATATGTGTTGTGGAACAGATTCCAGCTTTTATTGATCCCTTCCGTTGTGTTTACTGATGCCTGTGGCATAATTGATGTAGCATCTGGTTCTATTCAAGACGTTTTTATGTAACTCATGAGTGTGTGATGAAATATCTAATCATGAAGCCGATAAACTAAGTTTATACGTTGATGGTACAAAACTCCTGAAAAACTTACTGTTTATGCGTTAAGAATGCTACTTTGACTTGTGTCAGACTGTCAGCTTATGCATGCTCCTACAAAACATTTTATCGTACCGAAAATTCTCTGCTAGGTCATTGCCTTTCCCCCAAAACATAAATAAATTTAATCCGATTAACAAAATATCACATAATTTAGACTCATCCTTTTCAAACAAGTAATAAGAGCCATTCTTACCGCCCTATTTCATTGTGTATAACAAATATTTTTACGATTTGAAGTCAAATAAGTGGGAGGCGTTATAATTACGGACCGTACCTCACCTTTACCTTATCCCTTGACCCGTAACATTCAGGAAGGAACCCTTTGAGGGAAGGGCCGTACGATGACGTAGGTCATTGTTGAAGGGTTGTAGTACTTTATTGGTGCATAGCGACGGTACGACCCAGGCGTAAATATGACACATCCAGAGGAGACTGTCACACAGGTGTGATTGACAGGGACGTGTGAAAATAATGTTTATGCTCACTCCTCCGCTGTTCTACTTTGATTAATTTCGTTGTGGAATCTAAGACAAGTGAATGGTTTGTTCGGGACTCGTCAAGGTTTATTGCTATGCTTTTTTGCGGTCGCCACTGTTGATTTTGGCTTTTGAAGTTGCAGTGATTGGGAATAGGTAGAATTGCGAGCATGCCAGAGACAATGCTCTTAAACCAATTCTTTTTCTAAAACTGGTTGCGCCATAGGCATATCTGTACGTCATATTTATGTTAATATTTGATGTTAAGATGTTGATTAAGTGCTCCTCGATTCTAATCCGAATCCATTACTTGATTGATTAGAGTTACCACCATTTATCGCAGAATAGGTAAGTATATCATGCATATGTAATGGCGGCTTTGATGTATAGACTCCATGAATTACATCCAACTTCCATACTCACATTACAAATGCGCAACTACTGAACGGATTTGGATAAAATGCACATAAAGAGACAAAGAGCTAGGTTAGGACAATGGATACTTTTTATATCGGTAGTACAGTCCCGTGGGATGATTTTCAACCTCCACGAGAGCGAAGCTGCGGACAAAGGCTATTAATAAATATACTTTTACATAACATAACATAACAACAAGCCGATAATCCCCGAAGGGTTAGGCAGAAGTGTAACTAATAGTACACTCACATTTCGCCAGTTATGTTTATGTTCCACGTAATAGGGGCACAAGCCTATTGCCATCAACCGGGCACAAATCCAGGCTTCGTGACTGCTACTGAGAAATTCGTGATGGAAAAACCCAATAAGACTAACCAACCCCGGGATCGAACCCAGGACCTCATGCCCAGAAGTCGCTCTTGAGGCCCTAGTCCAACGACTTAAAAACAAAAATGACAAATATACTTCTACTTTTCTAAATAAACTTCTGGACCTGGAGTCCTGGACTGTGCTATGTCCTAAGTTTGCCAGCGAATAAACAAGTACTTAGTTACTTAGATACTTCTGTAACCTTTGCATAGATACTTCTTGGCGTTTTAAACTACTATACCTATTATGCTAGGCTTACTACGCAATCGGATTATAGTCTCCAGTAGTAAAAAGAGTAAGTTACATGTAATAAGTAATACGATACTGAGCTAGTTCGACCGACACTAACATGATTTGTTGCAACAAAGCTGATTTCACGACCTTAGCGTGGACACTATTAACCCTCGTTCGGTCTCCATTAAAATTGGGATTTTCTTAATCTCTTTCAAGTTAACACAGCTAAGGTTTTGAGATTTAAATTAAGTGAAAGTAGAGAAACAGGTTGCTAGGTCGCAAGCGCAACTGCTGAGCATGTGGTCCTGGGTTCGATTCTCATGTTGGGCAAAGTGTTATTGGGTTTTTCCATCAGAAATTTCTCAGTAGCAGTCACTGAGCCTGGATTTGTGGCCGGTTGTGGGCAATAGGCTCGCCCCCTAGTTCATAGGACTTAAAATATAACTGGTACCCCTGGTATCTGCCTATTTGCATAACCCTTAGGGGATTACAGGAGTGATGTTATTTTATGTGTAGAAAAACAGAGAATATGTCTAAAATGCTTCCTGATTTAAACGAGAGAGTTCTGGATACAGCTTCTTTTGAAATAAATCAGTATTTAAGAGGTAAAGAAAGTTAATACGTTATCAACAACTTTTTAAGAATACAATTTGGTAGATTGGTGTGTTGTTTTCTCTAAAAGTAGTTTTTAGGTGCATATTCTAGACTTAACCGGCATTTATCTGCGTTATGATGTGCTGTTAATTTAAAATGACAATGAGTAAACGTGATATTGCGTCAATTAATTAATAAACCTTTATCATTTATGATTCCACAAATTAACTGAAAAGGATTTAATGTGAATTGATTGCTGTTATTTTGACATTCGACTATTTGGTTTACATAATAATTAAAGCCCATGCATAAATTGATGTTCACATTGTTGTGTGGCCTTCGGCAATTAATAGTTTCTCACCCCTTCTGTGGGCAGAAACCACAACAGAACCTACACTGAAAACTTCACGCTGGGAACACCTGGAGCATTATTATTGTAGTTTAAATGTTTACTAATACATAAATCAAAATCAAAATCAAAATCAAAGCATTTATTTCAAATAGGCCAGTTACAGGCACTTTTGAATTGTCGAAACAAAGACAACAATAGCTACAGTCCCAGTCACAAGGCATAAAAACTGTGAAGGTACTGTAGTTGCCCATTCCCTAACGTAGATCTCTATGGAGAAGAACGGGCAAGAAACTCCATGGACACTCTTTTAAATCAGTATACTTTTACAAACTCTTGGTTACATTATTCATGTTGAGATGGTACATTATGTGAGAACGATGTAGCAAGATGTGTACGTTAAAAGTGTCCATAGTAAACAATTCAAAAAAATAAAATAAAAATAATCAATTCAAATAAGCCGTGGCAACCAAGAGATGACCAGTCACAACTGACAGCGCCCGTTCACGAACATGACGCATGTATCAGCACCGTTCAACTCAACCATTTTGAAGGGAACTAAATGATCCGACACACGCGCCACCATCAGCGAGACATTTGAGTGAGCATGACACACTCCTAACCGCCAGGGCACATTCAAGTCAAGAAAAGACGTAGGTTTCCCGCGAATGACAGCTTTCTATTACATAGTACTCACACAATATGGGCTATGCGGCTATATAATACTAAAGAGATTGAATTTATACAAAGCAAAGATAGTTGTACAATCTTCAGCAGCTCCAACATACTATTTAATGCTTCTTCTTCTTAGCGTTTCGATGGCAAAAAGTATAAATATGCTTAGCCCAAAACTCAGCCACGTGTACCCCGCTCACTGATGCAGTAAATAAATCATCAAGAGCGCAGGTGATTGGGATATGTAATGCTATTCATTTATGCGCCCCTGTCCTTGTGGAGCAGGACCGGCATTGAGCCAAGCATTTTTATCAACGATATAATCGTCTAACTTGTAATATGCTTGCCTACACAGTGTGCGTTTAATGCATGTTTTAAATTTCGTTTCATTCAGTTCAAGAATACTTTGTGGAATTTTGTTATAGCATCTCAAACAGTACCCCATGAAAGATGAGTCTACTTTAGCGAGTCTGAAGCCTGGCTGAACTAATTGGTCTCTGTTTCTAGTACTGTAATTGTGTCTGTCACCTCTTTTATTAAAAAGATGTAGATTTTTTCTTACATACATTATGTTTTCATAGATGTATTGAGAATGTACCGTCATGATGTTAATTTCCTTAAACAGTTCCCTTAGAGAATCACGCCTACGAAGATTATATATGGCTCTGATGGCTCTTTTTTGCAGAATAAATATAGACTCAATGTCTGCAGCCCGTCCCCATAGTAAAATGCCATACGACAGTAAACTATGAAAGTAACTAAAATAGACCAGTCTAGCGGTATCTACATCAGTATATTGACGGATTTTTCTAATAGCATATGCTGCTGAACTTAGCCGCCCCGCAAGAGATGTTAAATGAGAACCCCATTGTAGCCTTGAATCAAGCGTAATCCCCAGGAAAACTGTTTTATCTACAAATTCAAGCTTCTCTTTATTCAATACTATATCACAATCGCTACTTTTAACATTTGGTAAAGCAAATCTTATGCATTTCGTTTTTTTTCCATTTAACACTAAATTGTTTGCTGTGAACCAGTTATGGACCTGAAGTAGGGTATTATTCACGTCATCTAGATTTTGGGCCCGTCTATTTATCTTAAAAATAAGGGAAGTGTCATCAGCGAATAACACCATATTATGAGGTTGGTTTTTCAATAAATAGGGTAGATCGTTTATATACACTAAGAAGAGGAAAGGACCCAATATTGAGCCTTGCGGAACCCCCATTTTTACTTTTAAACCCTGTGAATTAACACCATTTATTTGAACTTGTTGTTGTCTATCCTTCAAATAAGATTTCATCAAACTAAGTGCAAGTTTACCTAGTCCGTAATGCTCAAGTTTCAAAAGTAATGTGTCGTGATTTACGCAATCAAATGCTTTGGAGAGGTCACAAAATATTCCTATGGCGTCTTGGGACTCTTCCCACGCAGTAAAAATGTGCTTTAATAAGGTTACACCGGCGTCAGTTGTACAACGTCCCTTGGTGAAACCATACTGTTGATCGTGTAAGATTCTGTTGGTGTTAAAATGATTGAGCATTTGATTCAGCATTACCTTTTCAAAAACCTTGCTAAAAACTGGCAACACGGATACAGGTCTATAATTATTAGTATCTTTACTATCTCCGGATTTGAACAGAGGTATGACTTTACTGTATTTCATTAGATCAGGGAAAACTCCTTGGTCTACACACAAATTAAAAATTAAGGCTAAGTATGGTGCAATAGTCTCAACTATGGATGTACAAACTCTGATAGACATTCCCCAAAGATCTTCGGTCAGTTTGACTTTTATTTGCCGGAAAGCTTTAATAACTATCATAGGGTTTATGTGTTTAAATTTAAATTCAGCCAGGCAGCCAGACACATTCGCCTTTAATAAACCCATTGAGATTTCAGGAGACGAATTAAGAGCCTCCGTAGTTTTTAACGGTATATCGGTAAAGAAATTTACAAATTCATGAGCTACTTCCTGATTAGAGCTTTTAGGACCATACGCTGTATCTAATGTGTAGCTAGTGTTGCGTATTTTCTTCCTGTTAGTCTCGTTATTTATGACTTTCCAAACTGTCTTAATTTTGTTTTCTGCAGTTTTGATCTTGTTGCTAATGTGCAGGGCTTTGGCAGCCTTGCATGTATTTTTAAAAATATTTGAATACTTAGCAACATACTTGTTAAAAGTGTCAGTGTTTATATAAGGCTTAAGGCCATAAAGCTCAAATAGTCTTTCCCTACTTTTTCTGATACCTCTAGTTGCCCAATCACTAAATATAAATTTAGGGCAAATACATTTTGTCTTCTTTTCAAAAGTTTTGTTGAACTCAGTGTGAACTATTGAAAAGAAATTATCATATCTTGAAGTAAATCCCTGACGTTGATTTAAAAAGGTTGGTTTAAGATTGTATACAGGGTGTTAACATACCCTCCACGAAGCCGTCAACAGCATTCTGTACATCAAACTAAGTAACTTAACGCAAAAATTATTGCTGGGAAACGACTTTTTTTTGGGGTGAAAAATCACGTTTACGGTACGACTCGATGGAACGCACTCAAAGCATTGTGCTGATGGATGGATTGAATAGTACGGGGGTCGTGGAGATGTTTAAAGTAAAAATCTTACATTAAAAACATGTATTTAAAAAACTTGTGAAAAAGTTGGAACTTTGACCCCCAATTTCTCCGTAACTAAAAAGGTTCCCAGGTATGGTCTAGAACAAAAAAAAAGATCGCAAAGACGGGGAGAACAAGTGCCTTTCGGCATCGTTAAGGGTCTATTTACATCCTTTATAATTTTATAGATGGAATATATCATTCATCATCATCATTCTCCTGCCCTTATCCCAATTTATTTGGGATCAGCGCAGCATTTCTCCTTCTGATGACTAGTAATAGAGAAGTATGGAACTTCTCTAATTCTCGTCATCTCAGCAGACAATATGTAAATATATTATTCTTAGAGTTAAACGAATTTGTTCAGCTACTGAAATGAAACCAATTGTCAATTGACGACCACGTTGAAATCCCTATTGCTATAAAAGCTAACAAAAATATTAAGGTAGCATTCAAGTTCATAGGAGGAATATAGTTTTCTAAGAGTTAGCTACATTATACATCATCATGTATAACTACATTATTTCTCGTCAACGAGAAACTAATTTCAAGTAAAGCGGCTTTTCTTGAAAGCAATTGTCAAAGTCAATTGAGGACAGCGTAGATAAATCCTTATTGCGATATCAAGGAAAGGCTCTCAGTGCAGTGAGTTCTCTATTTAAAGGCTAAAATAAATATCAACCAGCAATTTCAACACATTAAGTAAAATTAGTTTCAAACTTTCTCGTATTCAAAGTGAATGACTCACCGAGAGGATAGCAATCGATAAAAGCTAAGGAAAGGAAAAGTCGCGAGCGCGCAAGCTCTCCGTAACTTGTAAAGTACAATGTTTGCTTTCAAAGCTAGTCGGAGAGTCCACATTACTACAACGTCTGCGCTGGCAAAGCACACACGCACGAGTTTATCTAGTAAGTTGTTCAGCTACTAGTCATTTCTCTGTAATTTGTTATCAAAAGACAAACTATATAGTTAGTTGGATGCTTTTGCGTGTAGATAATTGTTTTGTGTTATTTTAGAAAGTAATGAAAACTGTGAAAGTTATCATATTTTGTATTCATACAAAATTACATAATTACAGATAACGCTACTTTTGGAGTTTTGTTATCTTTATTATCATGTTTACCCAGACACACCAATCCTCATAATAAAAGACTAAATAAACAATCTTCAGACTTATGCAGCGGCAATGTTTTTCAGGAAAAACTCACTGTAACTATGTTATGTTATAAACAGTGCACTTTTATGTAAATTCACAGGGAATTTTGTAACTTTCCAGCACGCATCCCGCCCACAGTTACTGGCACTATGTTTTATTAATGACCTTTACGGAACGAGGACATTTAAAGGTTAACAAAGTCTTTGATAGAAAACACCACACGGATTGCCATATACGGATCATTTTCTCGAACGAATCGTAACGAGTTACCCTAGAATCTACGTGTTTTTCAACATAACGTTTAGTAGCTTTATAGTTATAGGGGTGACATGATTTATCGACGTATAACTAGGTACATCTTCTGTATAATATCAACATTAGGGGGTTGTTATTCCAAGAAAAATGTGACTCAATACGTTTGCTGTTTGCTACCCTAGCTGATTCATAGTTCTTGGCAAAACTTTGTGTTTCACAGAAGATTTAACAATAATAATGATAGGGTGCGTAAAAGTGATTGCTATCTGCTTAAAAAGTTCACAGAAAATTAACTTAGATATTTCATAAAATTAATGTTACGACCAATTTATTATTCTTTGAGGTAGCTTATATATTTGTAAAGTAATAACCTACAAAGAATCTTGTAAAAGAACAATTTACACAGTAATTTTCATTTTATAAAAGTGTTAGCGCTGTTCACAACTAGATGGCGACAAAAGGCAATCCGTGTCGTGGAACCGGCAGCGTTGCAAAAAGTCTGGTTAGTTTGTTTTTTCGATGCGTAGATACATTATTTTATACTAAGATGGTCTTTAGCTATAAATTGTACGTTTTTTTCTATAAATGATCAGTCCATTTATATAAAAATACATACGGAAATGCTTCTAGATACATTAATTTATACTAAGATGGTTTTTGCTATAAATTGTGCATATTTTTTCTGTAAATGGACAGGATCGCTTCAGCTTTAATTGAATAAACAAGTATGCACAGATATTTCTCGATCGTTAATTACATTTCCCTCTTTAATATTTTTAAAGATTATTGTTCAAGCTCGATTGTCTTTTTCCAAAAATGTCAATAAAACATACAAAAATATAGTGTTTATTTCATAAAGTGCTGCAATGTACGGGGCGTTTCGTCGGAGCCGGTCGCCGGTATCGATCTATGCGGCACTGGGTTTGTTCAACTCGCCCGCCCTACCCAGACATATCTACCACCACTCATTGAATTACAGACACCGAGAACCCAATGTTTATTACTTTCTCTCACACCCTGCCATCTTTAGATACGCTACATGTGCCACTTTGGGTTTAACGTTCGTGATTACTGAACATTTTGTAGGTGATGTAACTACACGGGGACTGTTCGTATTCAAATTGTTAACAGTGTTGGATATATTATCTTCTGGTGTCCTAATAACCATCAGAGGCTTTTGGTGTACATAAAAAACAGTTAGCTCAACCATTATTCATTGCCGGGAACACAATTGAAACGTTGTACCCAATTGGATCCCCTCCTAGATGAACCCAGAACCGTTCTAGTCCCAAGAACTGCTAACACGTCCTTCACTTAGGTAGTACCAACCCGTTCAAGCTTTAGATATCTTCTAGTAACATCAAAGAATAAGTTCTTGAGATCTCACAAGTGTATGCTGTCAACGTTATTAGAGTAAGCCGCAGAGATGCTTGACGCTGAACAAATGCCTTGACCTGATTGTGCGTTAACGAGACCCGTATTTGGCGGGGCCGCGGCTTCAGAGAGCCAATAGACTATTAAACACTCCTCGAGAGATTGCCAACTTTTAGGTCTAGTATGGACATATTAACTAGTAAGGTGGACTATATATCACCGCTTAAGATGCTCATGAATTAAGGCTTTGGTCGAAAAAAATCTAAACATACAAACAAACACAAACCTACACATGCCAGGACTGAATGTGAACATAATCCTCTTCATTAACGAAACGAAATGGAAATGTAGATATCTGATTAAATCAACATTTTGAATAATAGTAAAGTATGCCTTTTAAGGAAAACAAACAGATAGTTAACAAAATGTTTTTAATTCAGTACAATCTTAATATAGTTTGACTGGTAATTAGTGACCGAGACTTAAACACGTTATTGTACTCATGATAACAAACAAATTTCCCAAAGAACATTTTTTTTGTACACATTCACTTTAATCACAATAAACGGTAGAAAAAGCTGCACTGCAACACATGTCGGGTATAGCTAGTTGTAATAAAAAAAGAAACTTAAAAGCAAGTAGTAACTGCATTGATTGGTTAAATCTGTCTGGCCGATAGAGATTTTCTTAATACTTTAATTTTCTAGGAACAACATTAAGAAGTATTCCTCCTTCTGGTCCAATGATAGCTCTGCGTGCAGCTACCTTCAAATTTCTGGCAGTATTCTTTGATGGTTCAACTCTAAACTTAGACAAAACCTTCGCTATGCACAATTGAGACTGAAGCCTGCCAAACCGCATTCCTAAAAATAATGAAAGTTTGTTTTAGTTTATAATGAAAGTATGTACTACTGATATGATAACCTTGAAATGCCAACATTGAAAGGTTAGTACATAAACCATTTGTACTACATAAACCATTTGTACGTGAATTATTATAATCGTATCATTGTAAAGCCAAATAAAATGTAATCATCAGAAATTGTTAATGTCCCACGGTTCTCACCCAAAAGGCCTCCGTAGCTGTATTTGAACTATTCAGATCCTGTTTGTGGCAGAAACTGATGCGCAATATTTTATTAACTCAGTATTCACGTTGACACATAAAATAATATGGAAAAGTTAACGAAATTACTTACCAATGCAGTTCCTTTGTCCGAGCCCAAATGGTAAATAAGCGCATGGGTGTCGCTTACCCACCTCCTCCGGATCAAATCTATCAGGATTAAATACTTCAGGCTTCGTATAATATTTCTCGTCATAGTGAATACCCCTCGGAGATATTAGAACTACAGTGTCTTTTTCAAGTATCAAATCTGTACCGGGTACTTTGTAATCTCTTTTTGCTTTTCTTTGCAGTGGTTCTAGTATTGAGTACATGCGTAGGGTCTCATCAAAAACTTTACTTAAATATTTCATTTCCTTAATAGTATCGTATGTTACGTCTCCGTTATGAGCTTGAATAACTTCGTCAATTTCTGCCGTCAACTTGGTTTGAATGTCTGGGTTTAACGCTAGCTGGTACAGCATGTAAGCCATGGTTGTGGCACTGGTTTCATACCCAGCTAAATAAAATACAAAAGCTTGCGCTGCCATTATTTCTTCTGTAATTTCGACCGTTGCTTCAGTTCTTCCGTATTTTGAACTATTGACCTCTCCCATTTCACGGAGTTCCAATATTAAATCCATGAAATCACGTCGGCCTGATGGTTTCCCATTCCTTTGAATTATAATGTCGTTTACAAGGTTTTTGAAAAATAATTGAATAGGTTTCGGAATAAGAGAAACGTTGAGTGCTTTCAGAAGTCCTGGGTACATCATAATTAATTCATTTCCATAACTCGGTTTCGTAATTACCTGGTCTATAACTTCTAGTGCCTGCAGTTTGTCGCTGAGACTGTCATAGTTAACACCAAAAGCGCAGGCAGAAATTGTAGACAACGTGTACGTCTGAAGAAGAGAATGAATTTCAAACTCTTGCTTCTTTTGACATTCGGCGCTGATATGGTCCACAAATGTATTAGCACCCTCATGCATTAGATAAAACATGTTTTTTAATTTACCCGATGTAAAAATGGGGGTAAACCGATTCCTCAAGGCTGTCCAAGTTTCTCCGTCTGCAGTAAACAAATTTTGTCCTAATCCTTCTTTGCTGAATTCCACGCCACGATCAGTGAACACTTCGAAGTCCTTAATGAATATATGTTTTAAAATATCCAAGTCTCGTATAAGAAGACAAGGTGAAGTCATCCTATATACTCCGACCACTTTTTCTGTTGGAAACATTTTATAGATTTCTTCTATTACTATGCCCAGATTTTTGTTACGTAGTGCTGATTCTTTCAAGTTCCCGAATAAAACAATTGGTTTTGGTCCAGGAACATTTCGACTGTTCCAATAGTTAAATGTTCGCGTAAAATAACGGTACAGAACGTAAACTAACACTATGGACACTGCCGGAAAATAATAGATCAACATTCTGACGTAGCTCTTAACAGATTCACTGAATACTATGATTTGAATAGCAATTTCGCTTGACATGATCTTTTATACCACGTCACTATTTGTGTGTGTGTGTAGCTAGCTACCTAATAAGTGTCTTTATTGTTACTATCGTAACTTTCGTGTACACATTTGCAAGTTTTGGGTTATGGTTTCAGCATAGAAAAACATGATCGATCTTTAGTTAATAAAATAAAAATACCTGATGACCTAGGGTAGTTCCATTGCGTTTTTCCCGGTACGACTATGTTACTGTAGGATTATTTTCGACTTGAATTATTAATTCATTATACACCACGTCAACTTGATGAGTCTCTATTATGAGTGAAATTATGATAAATATTGATGATTTAGACTGCTTCATCCGAGTTGGTCGCAGTAACTCAGTTAATTAGGCGAAGGCATTTCACAAAAACATAATCTGGTAGTCTTTCTCGCTTATCGAACACACGCTGAATTGCTATTTGAAAATTTCACACAGGTCTAGTGGTCGCAAGCGCGACTACTGATCATATAATCCTGGGTTCAATTCCCAGATCAGGCAAAGTGTTATTGGGTTTTTCCATCAGGAATTTCTCATGACATTGAAGAATTGCTCGTCTTGTGACTTCCTTGTCTTGTCTGGCCTGGAAAGAGTCTAACTGGCCCAAGTAGATGTATTCACGGACACATTGCAATTCTTCACCATTTACTCTGATCCTATGTTTAATGGTGTTTGTCATTAGTTTGGTCTTCGACATCACGCGGTGTACGCACCGCGAATATGTTATGTTAAACTTAACTGACCATAATTATGTTGGTGTTCTTAAGGTACAATTTGGCCTATCCCTTTAGGGATGACAGGCGTGATAATATGCCCTGACTGGTTGTGAATATTTATCAGTAAAGCCATTGTTTTGTTTACTAATACAGGGTGTGAGTTTTGTACTATTAGGTAAGAAATCTGTTTGATTCAAGGCAAACCAATGAAGTATCTAAATGAATCGTCAATGAAGCGTACTCATAAGGAATCGGAAGACATTAAAAGGGAAAAGATAGAATAGAACGTGTTGTTGGTTTTCATCAAATAATAAATTTTATTTCAATAAAATATCCTCAAGTTGTACACCAATTTTGAATAATAATGAAAATACAAGTTAACTTAAAAATAATCTCAGTGCTGTTACTACATTACGTTATCATATTTATTTCAAATAAGCTCAATTACTTACATACAAATATATATTTATAACACATGGATACATCCATGTGTTTCCGAGGCGGTCTGTCTCAATACTTCACAAATACCTACCTACTAATAAAAAAATTCAAAACCCAGCTTCTAAAAAGCTAGGATTCATACAATTGTAATGTCTTATTGAAAAGATCGGTCAAATATGTTGAAATATGAACTCAACAAAACTATAATCTCATGTGTTCTATAGTTATTAATATTTAAAAATTATATCACAATATCAATGTTTGGACACCTGCAAAACTGACGAAATATGTAGGCGCCTGTAGGTACCTATTTAATATTAGCATACCTAATGTGCGTTCCTTCTAGGCAAAATATTCAGATGTATTCCCCCTGCAGGTCCGATAAGAGCTCTATGGGGTGCAACCCCTAAATTCCTGTCTGTGTTTTTCGATGGCTCCACTTTGAACTTAGACAAAATCTTGATCAAGCATAGCATAGACTGCAGCCTGCCAAACCGCATACCTGAAAATAAACAAAATAGGTATAAAAATATCAACAGATAAGATACGTCGACATGTTACCTAAAGTAATTTAGTCATACTATTTAGATTTTTTTCCGGGCGTTAATCTACAGGTGCGCAGTAGATATAATATGCAGAAAGGTATTTTTATTAGTGTTTCAATTACGCATTAAGTTTAAATAACTTACCAATGCAATTTCTTTGTCCTATTCCAAATGGTAAATAAGCGCATGGATGTCGCTTTCCCACCTCTTCCGGATCAAATCTGTCAGGGTTAAATACTTTAGGATCGGGATAGTATTTCTCGTCATGGTGTATACCCCTCGGGGATATGAGTACTATCATGTCTTTCTCAACTACAACATCTGTACCGGGTAATTTATATTCTCTAGTGGCCTTTCTTTGCAGTGGTTCAACTATCGAGTACATACGGAGGGTTTCATCAAATACTTTATTCATGTATTTCATTTCCTTTACGGTATCGTATGTCACTTTCCCATTATTCGCCTGAATAACTTCATCAATTTCTGCCGTCAACTTGCTTTGGATGTCAGGATTTAATGCTAGTTGGTACAGCATATAAGCCATGGTTGTTGCACTGGTTTCATACCCAGCTACGTAAAATACAAAAGCTTGCGCTGCTATCACATCGTCTGTTATTTCAAGAGCGACTTCGCTTCGTCCAAATTTTGTAGCATTGACCTCTCCCATTCCACGGAGTTCCAATATTAGATCCATGAAGTCGTTTCGGCCTGATGGTTTGCCATTTCTTTGATTGATAATATTGTCCACAAGATGTTTAAAGAAATTTTTCACAGCAGTTGGAAAAATAGAAAGATTGAGCGCTTTCAGAAGTTTTGGAAACATCATATCTAATTCAACAGCAAAACTGGGTGACGAAATTATCTGGTCTACAATTTTCAGCGCCTGTAATTTGTCGGTGAGACTGTCATAGTTAACTCCGAAAGCGCAGGCAGAGATTGTAGATACCGTGTATGTCTGAAGAAAGGAATGAATTTCAAACTCTTGCTTCTTTTGACATTCGGCGCTGATATAGTCCACAAATGTGTTAGCTCCGTCATCCAGTAGATAAAACATGTTTTTCAATTTACCTGATGTGAAAATAGGGCTGAACCGATTTCTCAAAGCTATCCATGTATCTCCGTCTGCATGGAACAAATTTTGCCCTAACCCTTCTTTGCTGAATTCCACACCACGATCAGTGAACACTTCGAAGTCTTTAATCATGATATGTTTCAAAATATCCAAGTCTCTTATAAGAATACAAGGTGTTGTCATTCTATAAAGACCGACCACTTTTTCTTCGGGAAACTTATCGTAGATTTCTTGTATCACCACACCCATGTTTTTTTTGCGTAGGGCGGATTCCTTCAGATTACCGAAAAGTACACTTGGTTTTGGTCCTCGGACATTTCGGCTCTTCCAGTAGTTAAATGTTCTTGTAAAATAATAGTAAAGAGCGGAAATTAAAACTATTAACACTGCTGACACATAATACACCGACATTTTAATGAGTTCTTAACACGTTAACTGCGTACGGTGATATGCAAAGAAATATCGCTAAGTGTGATTATATATACTCTACGCGAAACTCAATTACGATAACGTGATATTATCTTGCTGTGTCCTTCACTTTGTGTGTATTTCATTTAGATTCGTTTGTTTATTTGCTACCTACATGGACCAGTTGGCTAGCTACATAACATTGGCATTGTTACCATAGAATTAACAATATTGTAAAACAGTTTTGTTTCAATTTTGGTACAATTCTTCAGGACACAAATGAGGAAAACAGTAAAAGTTTTTCCTTGCCTGCTCTGTCCCACTCCTGGGCGAAAGCCTCCCTCGACTCCTTCCACTTCTCGCGAACCCGCGCGTCCTCCTTCCAGCTCTGACTGAACTTGTCCAGTTCGTCCCGCCATCTCCTTCGTGGCCTGCCGTGACCTCGCCTCATTGTGTAAAAAAAACATTCTACGCAAAAAATCACACAGCTCATAAAGTTATAGGGTTCAAAAACTTTTCTCCCCCGAGTGTTTTTCAGTTCCACACTACTTGATTTAAAATCCATAGGAAAATAAATAAAAAATTGAGTTTTTGAGATGGGGCTCCAAATGGGGGAAATCAAGACAAAAGTGGTGAAAGGAAAACTTGAATTCAGAGAATACTATCTTCATACATTTTTTAGGGTTCCATACGTCCAAATGAAAAAACGGAATCCTTATAAAATCACTCGTGTGTCTGTTCTGTCTGTCCGTTTGTTACAGCCTTTTTGCTCCGAATTTACTGAACCGATTAAGTTGAAATTAGGTACACATATGAAATTCTGTGACCAACATGGACGTGTAACGTAAATATATGATTTTTTATATGGAGGTCACTTTTCGGAGGAAAATAATACAAAAAAGGAATTACAAATTTTGAAGAAAGAAGACGAGGCAAAGCAAAGTAAAACTGATTTTTTTCTCACATGTCTTGACATATATACAAAAATGTACACATTCATAGATATTTACATGTTTGTGTGTCGTCCACGTATTTCGCAGATGCAACTAAGATGTTGAGTCGGTCGGTGGATCGCTGACTGAGTCTTCGCTTTGGCTGATGTTCCGATTTGTAAATTGTTGTTCATGGTTCACACTTTAGGGTTGTTAAAGAAAAAAAAATACAAGAAATCCTGAAAAAAAAATACACGTGTAACTCATTCCACTCTGTAGTTAGGCAGACATTGTTGAGCTTTCTGTGATAGCCTAATTTAAGAAACGAGCCCTCTGTATGGTATGTGGTACGTAATACTTTAAACAATCAATGAAAAGAAGATGAGAGAGAGATGATGAGATGTATTTAAGTAACAGAATGTAATGTTAATGCACCAGTAGCGAAGGGTCAATTTTTGTAAGAGGTAAGCCGGATTACAGATCTTTACTGTATAGAATATTATTGGCTATAGAATACTGACCGTGCCATTTTTATCGAAGGGGAGCCGGTAGGAATTGGGTTGTATGGAACCTTCGCCACTGTAATGCACATACGTATCCTCTTCTGCAAATCTCGCAGTCTAAATTTGGTTTGCTGTAAGAAAACGCAATTCTGGGTTAAGCTCGCCATTGTACATAAGCTATATTATTGCAATTTATAAGTATATTTGTGTGCAATAAAGAATAAGAATAATGCTTTTTGGCATTATAGCTCGATGAATAACCGTAACGGCAAGAGATGTATAAAAGTAAACACTGTAATTGCTGTCAATTTAGCTAATGCAAATGCAAATGCTCTATGAGATTTATGTCTGTAGGTTTATTACGCTTTTCTGGGAATAACATCTATGCAGATGTATTCCTCCTTTCGGTCCGATGATAGCTCTGGTGGAGAAACCCCTAAATTCCTGTCGGTGTTTTTCGATGACTCCGCTCTAAACTTAGACAATTCTTCACTATGCATAATTGAGACTGAAGCCTGCCAAACCGCATTCCTAAAAACGAAGACATATTTAAAATATAAAATGGTACTTAAAACTCAGGTCTTTAACCGGCTTTAAAGGTAAAAACCGGCCAAGAGCGAGTCGGACTCGCGCATGAAGAGTTCCGTACCATCGTAGCAGGCCCCTTTATTTTTTAATTTATTTTTATTATTTGTTGTTATAGTTTTCTTATAGGTTTTCCTGTAATCTATAGGCAAAGATCAAGCTTTTTATTTTTTTTTCAAAATTTTCGGCCCATTAGTTTCGTAGTTAAATGGACGATGGTCAATTTTCGCCTATTTTCTAAAATAACTTCAAAACTATTTACCTTAAAATTATAAAAAAATATAATTGAGATGGTCACAATGAGCCCTTTTATTTAATACTAGCTTTTGCCCGCGGCTTCGCTCGCATTAATTTAGAATTTGACAATCAATTCTCGGTTACGTTATACTCTATTTGTAATAATATAATTCAATCCTGATTCGAAAGACACGTGGCGCCATCTATTATCATAAGAACGTTATTGTTGTTTTCTTCTTTTCGGGATAAAAGGTACCCTATGTCCGTTTCTGTCCACCTGACAACGTATATGCACAATTTCATGATGATCGGTGCAGTGGTTTAGCCGTGAAAAGGTAACAAACAAACAAACTTGCTTTCGCATTTATAATATTAGGATAGTAAGGATATTACTAAGGAAGTAAGGATAAGGATATAACACGATATAGTTTGCAAAACTTTTAATTTTCATTTTCTAATTTACCCCCCAAAAGTGGCCCCGAAATTAAAATTAATTTGTTTAAGTTACACGACCGTCTTTGGGTTACCGACTTACATAAATCGATTCGGTAAGATCAGTTTGTGGACTACGTTAGCAAAGATTGCCAAAGTAAGCAAGAGTTTGACATATACTCCCTTCTGCAGACATGTACGTTGTCTACTATATGTGCCTGCGCTTTCGGTGTTAAATATGATAGTCACGGCGACAAATTGAAGGCCCTGAAACTTGTCGATAAACAATTTCGGCACCAACTTACGCGAATGAATTAGATTAGATAGGATTAGATGTATGAACTTGGTCGAAGCTAAAGGAGTATTGTAAGGGTCGTAGCAGGTGGCGTTCTGTATTTTGTGACTTTACGTGTGTGTATGTTCCTTGAACTTACTCAAAGACTTTCATTATAATTCAATTCTGCACTATCTAATCCGTCTGTGCGTCTTTTTTTGTTAAGATCTTAACAAAAAAATGTAAATAAATTGACAATTTCCTGAATCAATTGTACATATATTATTTGTTCCAAATTATCAGCAACACTATCGCTTACTGGGTGCGATTTTACGGTAAACTAGAATGCAGCTTTCATTTTCTTTAAAATATGAATATCTTTATTTCATTCTCTTGACCACTTATAGTGTTCGAAGCCATCCGAGCGTCCAATTGAGGTGAAAATATTTACTTCTAATGTAATATTTATGTTAGAGGTAACGCTTTTTTTTTTTTTTTGGCGTGGTTAAATCATCAAATGAGTCCTCCCACCCAGGGCAGAGCGGGAGGGACTGTTAGACTTGTACTGACTAAAATCCACGGTGTCCTTCAATAGCCCTTTATGTTCCAGGGTCACGGTAATTCTATGAGTCCCGTGACCCCGGCAGGCTTTGGCCCTCTAGGGGGGCCCCGTCATTAGAGGTAACGCTTATTCTGAAAACAGGCATAAACTGTACAGTCGGATTACTTCTATCAATTAATTTTTATTTAAAAAAAAAAAATACCCTCTAAAAATCTACAATTCCATAAAGAATTAATCAATAATTATTATCATAACATATTTATTATCATAACATAAATGCCTTACATAATATCTTATCAGTGCTATTACAGTTTTGTAATTTAGTAATATTGTTGTAACAAGAGAAACAAAGACAATATTAAATGTTTTATATAATTGTACATCTTCTAAACCCTATTTAAAATTCTATAATTATATCTTACTGTCTAATACAATGGCATACCTATCCGGGGAAGCTAAGTCTCATTCAATATTATAAAAACCC
The DNA here is from genome assembly GCA_963082995.1 of Noctua comes. Lineage (NCBI taxonomy): Eukaryota > Metazoa > Arthropoda > Insecta > Lepidoptera > Noctuidae > Noctua > Noctua comes. The sequence continues at coordinate 7,110,211 of OY720280.1, read as the reverse complement.
TGTTCCTGGGAGTAAAAAGTAAAAAGATACGCAACATTTACTAACATAATAATCTCTGGCCTGAATAAAATTTGTTATGGCACATGGTCCACAATGATGTTGGTAAAACTTTTTCGAATGCATTAGTTACAGCGGGGTAATTGCGTAACACACTTACAATGTCAATGTCTTTCGCCTTTATAGACATTCTTTACATAATTTATGTTCTTAAGCAGACGAATTGTCCAAACACAGGAAGCATAGATAAAAGATAATTAATTAATTGCCTTTAAAATCCTTCAGATTGTGATAGAAAGTGAGTTGCACAATTGGGATGCTGTTGGGGTGCACAACATACTTAATAATTGTTTGTGTAGGTTTACTTTTAAGCTTTTAACTTCCTAGGTATAACGTTGAGACGTATTCCTCCATCTGGTCCGATAATAAATCGGTATGGATCAACCTTTAAATTCCTGTCGGTGTTTTTCGATGCCTGCACTTGGAACTTGGACAAAAACTTCGCCACACATAGTTGGGACTGAAGCCTTGCAAACCGCATACCTGTAAACAAACACAGACATGTTAAAAAATACATTATAAAATGGTACCGGTTTACCTACTTAGTTTTTACAAATGAAGACCGTTCAAAGTGAACTTAAGCCAATAAGTATTTCTTGTTGACTTTTGTCACTGTGATAATGAATGTACATACTTCCATGATATTATCACTCTTAGATGTCAAATGTCCGCGAATTAAGATAGGTAACTTCAAAACAAGTTATTTGAGTAAAGAATATATATTCAGTGAGCACGTTGATGTTATCAAATAAAAAATATTATGCAGTAGTCAACTTACCAATGCAGTTTCTCTGTCCGAGTCCAAATGGTAAATAAGCGCATGGGTGACGTTTACCCACCTCCTCCGCATCAAATCTATTAGGATTAAATACTTCAGGTTTGGGATAATATTTCTCGTCGTAATGAATACCCCGCGGCGATATTAGCACTGTACTGTTTTTTTCAATTACCAGATCTGTACCGGGTACTTTGTAATCTGTTGCAACTTTTCTTTGCAGTGGTTCTACTATGGAGTACATGCGTAGAGTCTCATCAAACACTTTATTCATGTATTTCATATCTTTTATGGTATCGTACGTTACTTCTCCATTATGTGATTTAATAACTTCATCAATTTCTGTTGTCAGCTTGCTTTGGATGTCAGGGTTTAAGCACATGAGTAGGAAAACGGAACAGAGGTTAAGCTTCATACAACCGCGCAAATCGGTTGCACTACTACAAGCACGCGGGGCATGTGTGCGTGACCACTGGCCGCTTGTCGCGTACGCGGCGAGACTGGAAAAAACCGGTTTACGCTGGCACAGCCAGTGGACAATCTCAGGGTCTGCACAGCACGGTGCCATGGCAACCAAGGGGCACGTTGTTTGTTTTGTCAGTTGCAAGATTGGTTGCAAGTTTGAATATTAAAATTAAAATGTTTGTTTATTGTACTGTGTGTATGAATAATAGTAGAAAAAACAAAAATTTATCATACTTTAACTATCCCAAGGAGTACAATAGGTAAGTAAATATTTGACTATTACTTTTTCAAGTAAGTACCTATATTTTATTGTATGATCCTTTTTTTTAATAAGAAGAGGATACTACTCGGTGTGTTTTTACCCGACTGCGGCGAAGCCCAAAAGGAGGGTTATGTGTTTGACCTGTATGTATGTAATGTCTGTTTCTATGTTCCCTCGTAACTAAGGAGTTAAGGAGCCCGGTAAGCCGAAGATTATCGAGTTACGACAAGGACAGAAAAAGAAAGTATGTATGGGAGAACAAGATAGAATGAGTAATGGTCTGTATCGTATTTGGTACCAACTAGTTTTTTTATTTTGTTGACTTATTTACATTTTTTTATTATACTCCCCTACATTTTATGCTTCACTTTATTTTCGGCTTTCTTGTCATGGGTGTCATTTTCGTGGTTTTTGGGGTCGCTGATAACTAAAATTAGGTCAAAATGAAAATTCAAGATGGCGTCGACGAAAATTTTCGGTTTTTCTTCATGGGTGTCATTTTCATGGTTTTTGGGGTCGCTGATAACTAAAATTAGGTCAAAATGAAAATCCAAGATGGCGCCGACGAAAATTTTCGGTTTTTTCTTCATGGGTGTCATTTTCATGGTTTTTGGGGTCGCTGATAACTAAAATTAGGTCAAAATGAAAATCCAAGATGGCGCCGACGAAAATTTTCGGTTTCGTGTCATAGGTGTCATTTTCGTGGTTTTTGGGGTCGCTTATAACGAAACTGAGGTCTAAATGAAAATCCAAGATGGCGTCGACGAAAATTTTCGGTTTTTTCTTCATGGGTGTCATTTTCATGGTTTTTGGGGTCGCTGATAACTAAAATTAGGTCAAAATGAAAATCCAAGATGGCGCCGATGAAAATTTTCGATTTCGTGTCATAGGTGTCATTTTCGTGGTTTTTGGGGTCGCTTATAACGAAACTGAGGTCAAAATGAAAATCCAAGATGGCGCCGACGAAAATTTTCGGTTTTGTCGTCATGGGTGTCATTTTCGTGGTTTTCGGGGTCGCTGATAACAAAAATGAGGTCAAAATGAAAATTCGATGGCAACAACATTTTTTATTTTGTTTTTTTCATCATGGGTATCATTTTCATGGTTTTCGGGGTCACTGATAACGAAAATAAGGTCAAAGTAAACAGAGATAAAAAATAAAAAAAAAAGGTAATTCTCATTTTTTTTCTTCGGGTTCCCCTGACTGAGTTTTCACCCTTCGCCACTGGACTGTATCATACTCAATAATAAAACTCTATAACAAATGTTTTGTTTAATTTGTCTTAACATATTGTGACAACCCTACCAAAATAGGTAACAATTTTGAACGTTCTTTAGAAGCTTTAACTCTGTTCCGTTTACTTACTCATGTGGTTTAAGGCTAGCTGGTACATTAAATACGCCATAGTGGTTGCACTGGTTTCATACCCAGCCATGTAGAAAACAAAAGCTTGCGCCGCGATCACATCATCTGTTATTTCAACAGACGCTACACTTTTCCCGTGTTTTGAAAAACTGACCTCTCCCATTTCACGGAGTTCCAGAATTAGGTCCATGAAATCGTGTCGGCCTGATGATTTGCCATTTCTTTGAGCGAGAATGTTATCCACAAGATTTTTGAAGAATTTTTGTATGGGAGTCGGAATAATAGAAAGGTTCAGAGATGTCAGAAGTCCTGGGTACATCATATCTAATTCATTTGCGTAACTCGGTTCCGAAATGAACTTGTCTACAAGTTTCAAGGCCTCCATTTTATCACCGAGACTATCATATTGAACACCGAAAGCGCAGGCAGATATAGTAGACAACGTGTATGTCTGCAGAAGGGAGTGTATTTCAAACTCTTGCTTACTTTGGCATTCTTTGCTCACGTAGTCCACAAACTGATCAGCGCCCTCATGCATTAAATAATACATGTTTTTTAATTTTCCAGATGTAAAAATAGGAGTAAACCGATTTCTTAAAGCTGCCCACGTTTCTCCATCCGCGTGGAACAAATTTTGTCCCAATCCTTTCTTGCTGAATTCCACTCCACGGTCAGTGAACAGTTCGAAGTCCTTAATGAATATATGTTTCAGGATTTCTAAGTCTCGTACAAGGAGACAAGGTGATGTCATCCTATATATTCCGACCACTTTTTCGTTTGGATACATATCGTAAATTTCTTGTATCTCCACACCTTTATTTTTTCTGCGGAGGGCGGATTCTTTCATGTTTCCAAAAAATACAGTTGGTTCAGGTCCGGGCACATTACGGCTTTTCCAGTAGTTAAAAGTCCTTGTAAAATAATAATATAGAGCGTAAACTATCACTATGAGCACTATCGGATAATAAATTAACGCCATTTTGAAGTAGCTCTTAACACATTGAACGAACTTTAAGCAATGAATAGCAATATCGCGTCAAATGTTTATATACAAGACGCGCGCGGACACCGGTTTGCGATAATGCATATTTTATCAGTCGGCAAGCGATTTTTTGTTATCTAATTTTGGATATTTTTACTGAAATTTAGGGCTCATGAGTTGCTAGTTGCGCATTTTATAACAACATTGCTAGCCCTACGTTGCTGAGCTGATTATGTATCTCACAAGCAAGCTGGCAGTGGTGACATTGAGATGACTTTAAGATGTACAGTTATGTAATCACGTAGCTACCTGAGAAAAATTTCACTACTTGGAGAGCTGGTGTTTATTTTTTTAGAAGAATATCTGAACTACGAAGAATAGTTTATCGTAGCTCTGAGGTTTATAAACTAAATTAAACTACCAGGGATCCTCAAGACCATATATATACCATCATCATCATATCATCAGCCTAGCCTTTTGCCGTCTCTGTTGGGGTCGGTTTCCAGTCTACCTGGATGCAGTATTATACATTCAGTGTGATTGAAAATTTTCTCTGTCAAGTTTATTAGATAGACTTATGTATCCTGCTAATGCGTACGAAGTTTCATTAAAATCGGTTCAGTCGCCCGTCGACGTTACCGCCCTTAAGAAAACTGAAATCAATTTTTTTGAAAACAGGTATAGAATTTTTGTATTTGTGTGACAGTGATCAAATAATTCAAGATTTATTCTGTTAACTGCCCAGCACTACATCGACTACGGTAGGTAAGTTAGTGAATTAGAATCTAGATCCGAATCTAATCAAGGTTAAACATGTTCATTTCTAAAATTAGCTGTTTTTTTTGTCTAGTCTAGCGCACGCCCTAGCCAGGCGAAAACTGTACTTAGTAAGTTTACCAAGATGCACCGTACCTATACTTGTTAAAAAAAACCTATCTACCTTACCATAAATGAATTTGAATTTACTCTTCGTTTAATATTTATATTTGTGCCATAGGAACAATAATTACACCGATCGACTGAATTTGAACATGATTACTTTTAAGACGTTTTAGTTAAAAATATACTGACTGATAGATAACCTTTAGTAAGTTCTCTTACATTATAAGATATCAATAGTACCGCGTTCGCGATTTGGTTTCTAAACATGTTAGCAGATACGTGTATTTTAATACCAATGCCTACAGTTCAGTTTGCCGATAAATAGGTACCATTTTTTTGTAACTTTTGGATTAGTAGGTACTAATCATTCTGAAATACAAGTTAAATTTACTCAGGCATAAAGTGGGTTCTTGTTTAAAGTTGAAATAACAATAATTGGAAACTCGACTTCACAGTCAAGTTACTTTCTTGTTTGGACACTTGCGCGAAAGTCATTTGCGCGAAAGACACTTGCGCGAAAAGATATCTAATTGTAGATGAAAAAGCGTTATTATTAAATGTTGGCAAAATCTGTCAACCTTCTGTCATATTCGAAAGATTTTTAGTGATCTTTCATTTTAATATTTGACTATTTTTAAAACCCTACTAAATGGTGTCCAAAATGATCCTTAGGATATGGGCAAGATGATCCCCAGGATAATCATTCCCCTATTTCGAAAAAGTAGGTATATAAATGAAAACAACAATTTGTTCAAGTTAACAATGTCTTTCCATCCATGTTATCTTAGATATAACCTAATCCAGTTTAGACAAAGTATGGTAAACTTTAGTTCCGGTAACAACAGAGCAATCCTCTGCGCCTGAGCAGATGTTACACGATATCAGTTGTGGTTATAAAAAGGAGTGTGATGCGATTGTCGGAATGCAGGCTTGACGTGCTCAGTGATTTTTTATTGATAAAATGAAATAAAACACCATTCTTTTGTCTAAATATTTATTTTAGCTTGTCATTGACTGATTAAACACCTCTCATACTAAATAGGGAACAAATAAATACACCTACAAGCATATCAAATTTACAAACAATCTTAAAATAAACTAATCCTAATACAAGTACCTACTTATAGTTGAATCCTGAAACTAGTATGTTCAAAATCCAGAATAATAAATAATTTTACCCGATCCGGGAATCGCACCCGCGCCTCATGCTCAGCAGTCACGATTGCAACCACTAGACCAGCGAGGCAGTTATAGAATTTTACTACATGACATAATCAGCGGATAACGTTCCCACTGCTGCGAGTCCGGCCTCCTCTGCATGAGCCATAACCCATTATGGGATGGTGGATGTCAAATGTCTTCGAATTTTTGGAACTTAGACAAGCCGGTTTCATCATGTTTTCCTTCACCGTTCTGAGAGCAGCGGTGATGAAATAAATTATATAAAGTTATGTGCCTGGTTGGGTTTGAACCCGCGACCTTACAACACGTAAGCCGGGATCGTTACTTTACTGTCATCATTGCTCTCAAAACCAGTGGACAATATATATTTAAATTAAAGCTTGGTGACAATAACAGTCAAAATGTTTCATGAGATATCTCGGCTGTAGTCACGTTGAGTTGTCAAGGGGCGACAATGTCCGCGACGGCTAGACAAGGAAAATGGCAGACTTGTCGCCGCCAGCCACCGCTGAATGGAATCGAGCCTGAATACAATGAAAGCACCCCATGAATGGAAAATAAATATTCACTGGTTTAGATAAAAAAAATATATTCATCCAGTTTAAATAAATGAAGAATACGTCTAATACTAAATTATGTACAATATGTTTTATTTTTATTTTGTCTAATGCAGTGTATTTAACACGCATGATTGACCTCGTAATGGCTTTATCACTTTGAACAACAAACTTGAGATTGAATTAAAACTTTCGACTGAAACCATGAAGGGTTGAAACTATGTAACTCGGTTTCGACGTGCAAGTGATATTCAACCTTAAGATCAACAAGCAATTACGAGAACGACTGTACCACATGTATTGACAAGTACATTATTTAATTGGCAAGTTCTCACAACTAAAGTGGTTTTTATAATCTTCGTTTATTCTTCTTCCTAGCTGATGACGTGCATTGCAAAGTTAATGTATAAGATTTTCTTATGATTTTATTTTTCTAGGAATAATATTAACACGAATTCCGTCTTTCGGTCCGATTAGAATTCTTTTCGGTGCCACCTCTAAATTCCTGTTGGTATTTTTCGATGCCTCCACTCTAAACTTAGACAACAGTTTTGCTATGCCTAACAGAGATTGAAGCCTGGCAAACCGCATTCCTAAAAAGAAGAAACAATAATACATATTAATAATAAATACAATTAAATTGTAGCGATGCTATTGTCTTTGATTCTTTTCTATGTAAGTGTGCACTACTGTTACAGTAATACATTTTCAAATGGCTAAGAATATTGATATTTACTAAAGGTTTTAGTTAATCTAAGATTACAACTGAGATATTTAAAACATACCAGCACATTTATATGTAGATAACACGTTGTGCTGATTATGTATCAGCACAATCACTTTTTGGAACAGATTAAACTAAAAGAACATTAAATATAAAATTGGGAACACTGGTTTATAAATGTTAGATATTTATAAGATTTCATGAGTCATCAAACAAATAAAATATGTAGTAAAGCTACTCACCGATGCAGTTTCTTTGTCCAAGTCCAAATGGTAAATAAGCGCATGGGTGACGCTTACCCACCTCCTCCGGATCAAATCTATCAGGGTTAAATACTTCAGGCTTTGGATAATATTTTTCGTCATAGTGAATACCCCTCGGGGAAATTATCACTGTCATGTCTTTTTCGATTACCACATCTGTACCGGGTACTTTATAGTCGCTAAAAGCTTTTCTTTGGAGTGGTTCTACTATTGAGTACATACGAAGGGTTTCATCAAATGCTTTACTCAAGTATTTCATTTCCTTTACGGTTTCGTATGTTAGTTTTCCTTCATTCGCCTGAACAACTTGATCTATTTCTGCCGTCAACTTGTCTTGAATGTCTGGGTTTAACGCTAGCTGGTACAGCATGTAAGACATGGTTGTGGCACTGGTCTCGTACCCGCCAATATAAAATACAAAAGCTTGCGCCGCTATCACATCAGCTGTTATTTCAACAGACGCCACACTGCTTCCGAATTTTGTAGTGTTCACCTCTCCCATTTCACGGAGTTCCAGAATTAGATCCATGAAATCATTTCGGCCTGATGGTTTGCCATTTCTTTGAGAAATAATTGTGTCCACAAGGTTTCTAAAGAATTTGTTTATAGAAGATGGAATGATAGAAAGATTGAGTTTTTTCAAAAGTCCTGGATACATCATGTCTAATTCCATTGCATAACTCGGTGCATCTAATAACTGGTCGATAAGGTCTAGGATCTGCTTTTTATCACTAATACTGTCATAGTTAACGCCGAAAGCGCAGGCAGAAATCGTGGACAACGTGTATGTCTGGATCAGGGAGTGTATCTCAAACTCTTGTTTACTTTGGCATTCCGTGTTCACGTGTTCGAGAAAAGCATCAGCGCCTTCTTCAACCAGATAAAACATGTTTTTCAATTTACCTGATGTAAAAATAGGTGTAAATCTATTTCTCAAGGCTTTCCAGGTTTCTCCATCAGCATGGAACAAGTTTTGGCCCAATCCTTGTTTGCTGAGCTCCACGCCACGGTCGCTGAATACCTCGAAGTCTTTGATCATGATATGTTTTATGATATCCAAGTCTCGTATAAGAAGACACGGTGTTGTCATTCTATAAATACCGACCACCTTTTCGTTGGGGAACTCATTATAGAGATCTTGCATGACGACGCCCATATTCTTACTGCGGAAGGTCGATTCCTTTAAGTTGCCAACAAATACAGTTGGCTCTGGACCAGGAACATTTCGGCTCTTCCAGTAGTTGAATGTCCTTGTAAAATAATAGTATAGAGCAACACCAAACACTACTATCACCACTGGTAAATAAAATACCAACATTTTGAGGAGCTCTTAACACAGCCTCAAATTATAAACAAATGATAGTAAATACGTTCAGCATGTTTTTATATACCTACCGACATAAGTCGATGTTATTATGACCGACGTCGATTATTTTATAGTTTTATCGTTTAATCTATTTGCTCACGAACTTATTTATGGCACTTATTATGTACCTTTTTTAGTTTATTCAGAAAATGCTGGGTCTGTTTGATAGTGCTTTAATTAGAACTGCAATAATACATTCTTTATAATTTATTTATTTAGGTTTCGCATAGTTTAGTAAAAATGGGCATAAGTTTCCTGCACTGAAAGAAAGAAAATACATTTATTGGCACAAGCCATGCACAAGTACACACAATAAATGAGAGACAAAAGGGTTTATTTGTAAATCAATTAAAAATATGTAAATTTGCTGGGCTAAATGTATTTCGCGATTATCGATATTCTTCAAGGCAAGGCAAGGCAAGGCATTAGTTAAGTCCGCCTTTGTACAGTGTTTACTTGGGCATAAAGTTTTCACAAATAAATCTTTGAAGGGGATTCCAAGTTACAGCCTTAATTATATTACGAAGTTTATTTTGAACGTTTTCCTGGTCAAGCCTTTAGTTTTGGTTCTAATAGATATTTTCTAGTTTTTTACTGGTTCTAACAACACGTCTATTTATAAACCTGAGATTCGGTAATCGCTGTATATTTGATAGGCTTGTGTAATACGATAAACCATGGCCTTGGTGACGGTTTATGATTAGTAATGTTTATCTTATGTCCAAATCTGCATAAATGTTGTTTGGAATGGCAGTGAATAAGGCAAATAATATGTTTTAAATGATATATATTTTTTTAACATACCAACAATTTATTCCCCCCACAAGGGTAGTAAGTTGTGTAGCACATTTAGCCTGTTATATTCTAAGTGGAAAGGCTGACTCTCAATGCCGCTGAAAGTATGGGATTCCTTAATATGCATATTTTCTTTGTGATTTTTTTGTAAAGGATATACCGTCGAACGCCGTCGATCAATATGTCGTGACCTTAACAGTCCATATGGCCAAAGCTAATTAGTGATTGGATTATCAACTTAAAATCGTCGAAATATGGATGCAAATGTGCATAATAAATGATCGAAATATGCCATACAACTGCCAATATAAATGCAACATAAAATTGAAATGAGTACAATACAATAAAGTTTTTTGTTTATAATAATCGAGTAGGTAGTGTTCCAAATTATCAGTAGTACGATTAAGAACTCTATTAATTAAAATATTTGTATCTTTCTACAATTCTACATCCACTGAGGACAATGGGCACGGTTTGAATTTAGGTACTTTTTTTGCTAGTATTACTACGAAGCACATTTTTGCCCTTTTCCATCAGTTATATACAGGTTAAATTTAAAGGAAACATGCCCAGAAAATGCACGATTTGGCTAAACTATTATGCATTATTAAAAAAAACAGCCATCACATGTGTCTACTAATATTTAAGTATATCTCAACACATAATATTTAAATGACGTGTTTTTTGTTGAACAGACGCGGCTGAGGGCTGACGCAGATGTTGCGCGCGCGCCGAAACTGGAGAGAGGAGCGCGCGCGGCCAGCGGGCGACGCGGCCACCATCCCGCGCGCCCTCTAGACCTACACACACCCCTAGGCACTGCACTATATACGGTAAACACTACATCCTATCCTTTTAGGTTAGGACCTCATCATCCACCGAAGTGACGAACCTTTCCACAACTATGCTGGGGTAACTAAGGTCCAGTCTTAACAGTTTTGAAATGGAGCGACTGCAGTCAGACTTTCAGGCTTAACGAGACACGGAGGAGTCTTGGTGTGTTATGTATGGTCTGTTCACCCATCTACAGAATAACCTCGGCCAAGGCGGTTGTAACTTAGCCATTAGCCAATTAGAACAGGAAATAGAATACTTTTAGTACGTTATCGTGGGATAATTTCTGAACTCCATGCGAGCAAAAGATGCTGACCCCACTAGCATCCTGTGGAATCTGCTACAATCGTGTACTCGGATGAAGAGTATTCTATTTCTATATTGTATCTTAATCGATAGCGCACATAATCTTACCTCATAAAGATTGAGCGTTATTATTTTTCTTGTAATAATTGTATGAACGCATGTGGAAATAAACAGATTTAATTTTTTTTATATATTTTTGCTCAGTGTTTAGTCCACCTGTGTGTTAAATTTTATTAAAATCCTTTCAGCTGTTAAAGCATGATTGTGTAATAAACATCCTAATGCCGGGTACACATTGGTGAAACGTAACATGTAATGTAACACACGCTGAAACAAAGTCGCCTGTTGTTGGGCTACATTTCATGTTGCATTGCATAAGTCTGGACGGCTCATTCATGTTACATTTCACGTTACGTTACACCAATGTGTACCCGGCATAAGTCTTTTAGCTAACCAAATTGCTAATCATTACGTTTTAGAAGATATTTTACGAAAATTCATGTGGTGTCTTTTGTAGAATAATTTGTTAGAATGAGTTTCAAGATAAATATTGTTTGTTGCAGGTCGGTCATGAAAAATCTTGCCCATTTGCTGGCTGTCCCTATCAGCGATCACGTGGTAACTTTCACCTCTCTAGTAGCCGCGGTCACACTGCTCTCGCGGACGACAGGTCAGTACACATGTTCATATCTACAATTAGTAAACAAACACCATTTAGTCAGGACTATAAAGCCAAGCCTACGTTACATTAAAATAAAGCCATGAGCGCATCAGGCCGTAGCGCATCGCATTCCGATACTAAAAAGTGCAGCGATGGGGGATTTTAACAATGCGCCGCGGCAAACTTACAGACTGTCCAACTTATGATGTAGCTAAACAATGTGTACAGTCAGGTACATATTGGTTTTCATATCTACAACTACTTGATATAACTCATGAAGCATTTTTTTAATGTTTTTTTTTTTTAATTTTAATAATAGATCGATAATTACTTCTATTTTAAAATAAACATTACTTTACTAGCCAGTTTTTAAGTTCTGCTGAAGTTTGTAAAAAGCGACTTTATCTAATTAACTTTAGCTAGAAGACACCCATGCACCCATGTTGGAAGCAAAGCAAGTCAATCGATGAAAAAACTTGCCGTGGAAACTTTGTTAAATGCTAATTAAACTACCAAACGGTATTTTACTCCCCTATGCTTGATTTACTCGTACATTTGCATTAGTTAAGTAGCGAGTTTAGTTTCAGTAGCAATTTATGAGTCCAAAAGTGACAGACTTTCTTTGTAAACCTATAGACGTCGAGGAACTCAACTCTCTACTTGGCTAATTCAATGTAAACAGCCTTTTACGTAAATTCTTCAACTGTTTATGTTTGCTACTTTTTTATTTAGTTGTCTTATAAAATCTTAATTTCACATTCTTAGACATTTATTTGTCTAGATACACTCCATAGTCTTGTCGACCTCGTTCTAACGTCCTTGAGACAATGCTGTTATTCCTCAGTACAATAAAAGGCAAAAGACGAGAATACGCTTAGCTTTAGTCCAGTCATAAATTTTATTCGCTTGAAACTTGTACAGAAGTTTACTCTGATATAAACCTTCAATAACAGAGAATATTTTCATAGAGCTCGATATTTCAGTGTTATTTTAAACAACTAAGTTATCTATTATATGTAAAAGTAAGGTTCATAAATAATAGATTGAATTCTGTCTAATAAAAAATAAGTAAGTTAGATTTCAAAATCTTCCATGAAATCTTGAGCATAATGTTTCTATCCGATCGTAATTATTCCCAACAGAAGTGGTATTAACAATTCTAATCGGACACTCACTTAGAATTGCTAATACCACTAATTTAGTTCGAGGCAAGTGAGGGAACTCCACGAGGATGATCAAAGTACTTCCTATATTTGTCACACTTAGGTACTTATTATAGGTCCACGTTTTACACGGAATCCAAGGGAATATATGCAATCAGATTGCACAAGACAGCTAGTGTCGGTGTGACCTCCGGATAACATTCTTCGTTCGACAGTCAATTTTGTTTAGACGATCAAAATGTAGTGTCCGACGTCAAGAAGGTTGTGGTACGCCATCAAACTAAACAAAACAAGCAGCTGTCCCATACAAAACTTCAGTACTTACTCGTCCTAAACGTACAAGTTTTCCACGATTTTGATGTTGGTCCCACGGAGAAATTGGTTCAGTTTGATGCTCCGGACCACCACCCTTAACGAGCGCACATTTCTGCTACACACTGTAGGTATGATAAGTACACAAGTCAGAACACCAACAATTAAATTTAGTTGATGATTTCACACGGTACTATTGTTTACAAAAATCTTTATGGTAACTCTTTTGATATTATTTCATTGCATTACCTCAAGGTTAGTTAGCCAGTTTTAAACGCTTGCCCACAAAAACACGACATAAATCATAAAATATAATAAAAAGAAGGTCTTCTGAGTAAGACAGGACTATTTTTTGTTGCTTGGGTGTCCGTCAACATAAATGCCTTCAACCTATGACGGAGATTACATAATGTACGGATACAAAGAAGCCTCGTGTCCTTACAGAATGTAATCTTCCTTGCGGGTTGAGCAAAAGGACATTCCACAACCGTGTACTACATAGAAACGCGATGGGTCAAAACGGTCATCGCGTGTCAAAATAACAAAAAGAGGTTATGAAAAAGGCCTGAAACAAATACGCTTTGTTGACAACGGTCAATAAACTACGTACACTTGTAGATATTTGACTACTCACATTCATTGTCAAGCCGCGTATACATATAGAAATGTAGAAACATACCTACACGTACATAAACAATGACTTCACGCGGAAATACGGGGAAATTGGGTAATAAGGGGGACACTTGTGACGTTTACTCAGCTCCACGAATCCCAAGTGTATGCGTGTAGGTACAATACGAACAGTCACATGAGCCAGAGTGTCCACCCCGGTACATTTAAGCCGAATACATTGTATTTTAGTAGAAGAGTTATAGGTATACTTTGGCCTATTTTTTATAAGCATTTCAACCGTCAAAATTCAGCCCTGACGTTACTACAAGGGTGAAAAGTGTTCCTCCGCCATTATCCACGAAGGTATCTAGCTAATCGATGCGACTTCTGACTCACACGTTGTTCTAAGGGGTTAGTGCGTGTTTACCTATTCGAGCGCGATAAGGTAAACTCAATTTATACTGAAACTGAACTGGCGCCGTCTGGTATCAAAAATGGAAAGGACAATCATTCCATAGAAATTGAAGTTAATTTTAACGCAATTGATTACGTATAAAAACTCACTGCGTCTGTGTTGTTAACCTGACCGTGTGAACCATTAGACGAATAAGCTAAGCGTAGCGCAAGCTGCTGGAGTTAATCGTAACATTGATGATGATCCGCAGAAGGGCGGTCCGCCCGTAGGTGGTCGGCGGGAGAACGCGGGCGTAGAGCGTGCGGCCGCGCGCGTTTCCCGCACCACACACACCCGCCCATTCACTGTTAGCAGGTAAACATTGTTCATTCAACCGCTGCCATCAAAATATCGCTCCAACAGGAAAAATAGACTGGGAAAATTTGTCCCGTTGTGCCAAAATGAACCAACCCACAATCTCTCAAATATTGCATGAAACTAATCTCCATTCCAAATGTTTTTGAAGCTTACATCTACTCAAAATGTTTGTAGGGAGACTTAAAGTTTTATTTAAGTGCTATTAACTTTATCGCTTATCGTGATAAAACTTTATCAGGTAATAACACTTAACGCCTGTAGGTAATATTTTTCCACTGCAGCGAACGGAGAAAATTATCTTGAAGAAAGGAATGGATGAAGCTTTAATACATATTTTAATCTCAACAATATGCAGTAAACTGATATAATGATACACTAGTAGGATTAGAACAATGAAATATGTAGAGGTGTCACTACGAATGCGCACTGCGGGAAAAACAATTTCTCCTCCCGCATTGCGTATCTTCCGAAGAAAAGACTGGATTAGTTTGACAGATATATTATGATCGATCAGTTGAAGAGCTCATTGAAATTTTATAGATAAAATAAATTAAGATCAATAATGTTCCAAAAAATGTAGCTTACATAGAACCCGTCTGGAGTATGGGATATTTAACGGGTTAGCAAACAATTTCAGCCAACCACACCGCAATAAATAATTATTATTTGTGCGAATATTAATCTTATATAAGCTATCCCAAAGCGATAAAGAAAAGGAATAAAAATAACCTAAGAGAAGTAACGCACAATATAAGGGACGGCCTTGGCCTAGTTCTGTAAGGCACAAACAGTGTCTTATACAACCCAGGAGGCGTAGGGGAAATTATATTGTTAATATAACCACATCTCATCCTCCTCGTAATTTGTAACAAGCTAACAGCATTTACGTCTCTTTATATTCAGAGTTTAATCAGAGCCCTGAAGTTTACTTTTATTCAATGCGACCTTATTTTATAGCAGGAAAATCTATTTAATTAACCTGATTCAACAAAATTCAATTGTAAAGAACGGTTCCTAGATTTAGAACCCTTTTTGTCATTTATTCTGCAAAACCTTGGTGCCAAGTAATGCAAGATATTTGAAAAAAAACTTCAAGTAAGAAAACGATCAACAATACATATCCCCATCTCATAAATACATTTAGTCTAGTATGGTTAAAAGAAAAAGTGGTAGGAAGGCTAAAATAGTCCACAAAATAAAATAAGGCCGCATCAAGTTGCTTGGGTTAATGCCAACTATCGTAAATCGTTACTGGGTATAATTTTGATACGATGTTCTGCTTGCTTATTGCGATATGTACTGGCTGTGCTATGGCTATGTATCGTTTATAGTTTATCTAAAACAAAACTATTTTGGCAAGAGCTTTTCTCGCTGAACCAACGCGTTATGTAAGATTTTAATATATCTCCTTTTCTATTATACAGTAGGCAGTTCACTCGGGGGGAGTTCGATAGACAATGTCCGAGGACTTGGACTCGATCAGCGAGGAAGAACGAAGCTTGTTCCGACCCTTTACAAGAGAGTCACTGGCCGCTATCGAAGCCCGCATAGCTGAGGAGCATGCCAAGCAAAAGGAACTCGAGAAAAAACGAGCGGAAGGCGAGGTGAGTGTTTCTGCACCATCTTCTGGGTGTCTACGGTTCAAATACACGTGTGTCGAGTGCTGAAAATATTGAGACCAAAAAAAGAAGAAACACTGAAATACTATTAGGTACAAAATTTTATATTTCTTACGACACGAGTGAAAAAATGTTAGATAGCACACAAAAACATCACTGCAACTACAAATTGTGTGACACACACAACTTAGCAACGGAGACAAACCAAAGTTAAACTCTGACGGATAATTTTTAAATTATTCCAGAACGATTTGGGGCGGACGAAAAAGAAAAAAGAAGTAAGAATGCTTGCTTGCCCCTTTTACCTTTTTACGGCTCGTTTTTATTAGAGAAAATTTTCAGCAAGTTATCGCTTTCACAAACGAAATTTCTTTCAACATAAGATATTGCAAGCTCCCACAAACATTGGCGCCACATTTGTTCAAGTGCGATAACTTGTAGTGCATTCTGATTTATGCATATTGACCGCATTTAAAGCATTATCCTTAAACACATCGCTTTGTTGGCAAAGTATCTGTAAAGAACTGTGTTGACGAGTTTAGCTGTTACTCGTGATTTAACGCAATCGTAACAGCTAATCTTATCGTAGCTAAGATGAAGGCTTGTCATGTTTATTTGCATTTCGACGAAGTAAATGTTCCTACCAGTACCAACTGATGTAAAGAATAATAAAGAAATGCATAAACTGAATAGACTAGACCTACCGATAAAAAATATGAATTCCTCCCCTATAGTTACCAACAGTAACACGTAATATCCTTGATTAGATAATAGCAAAGCCTCTAGTCAACCTTGAACCTGGTAATAGAATTCACTGAGAATTTACGTAGTCAATGTCCCTTTAATCACAAATAACTTTCAATAGGAATCAATCGATTTGAGAGTCCTCTTATTGAGTAACGGAACACAAGTAAATCGTAGGATCTCCAGTTATAATCAGCGTTAGTGATCAAAGTACACCAGCACATAACATATACCATTATCAAGCATTGCACAGGACTGGCTCATATTCGTCACATCACCATCGACTGCCGTCATGTAGGTCTAGCATGGTGGCATCACCTAGCTAGCGTTTAGTGCATAATAGTTTACAGTTAACAATAATTCAGATGAAAATCAAATTTGTTGGTTATGATTCGTATTTTGTAACATTTTGGGCTTGCGCTAGTCACGCCTCCTATTCTGGGACCGTTTTCGAATAGACGTCAGTTAGATTCAAAATTTCCCTGGTTTATAGACAGGCGAAGTATTCGCAAGTTGCCTTCGTACATTCGGAATGGTTACATAATAGTAGGAATGTTTCAAAACAACTGCTTTTAGTAATGCCAGATACGCATCATAGTCACACAGACAGCAGCACTACACAACATAAAATTAGCTTTAAACGCCTTCACAAGACATGCTGACTCAGTAACTGGCTCTGTAATAATACTAGTTGTGTGTGAGGCCAACAGTATTGTTACGAGCACTAGCGCATTATAAGCTCATGATATGTTACATTAGGCTTAACGTAGGCTAGCTTGTTTCAGTCATTGGATGGGTACAATGACTAAGCGTAAGTAAAATCTCAAAGAAAACTGGATGAAGACGGTAAATGGGTAACCTAGGTGATCAATAAAATATTCATATATTTGTCAAATGCAGATCCTAAGGTCAATGCTCCGCATTTCATATTCCTATGTAAATAAACTGAATGTAATTTTCCTTTCTGTAAGAACAGACATTATCTAAAGCTCGGGAGCATTACGTCGACTTTGAAACAAAAGAGAATTCGTTATAATAGCGCCTTAATATTTGAAGAACGTTGATAGCTGTGTTTTTGGGATCTGCCGTTGGCTGTTAGTAGATTATTCATGTAATGTTTGACGTCGTTGTAATGATAGTGTTGTGACATAGGTGCGTTACGATGACGAGGACGAGGACGAAGGTCCCCAGCCGGACGCGACCCTGGAGCAGGGCCTGCCGCTGCCGGTGCGCATGCAGGGCACCTTTCCGGCGGAGGTGTCCTCCATACCCCTCGAGGACATCGACCCCTTCTATCATAACCAGAGAGTACGTATACACGATGTTATATGTTGCGACGAGCTGCGAGCGGTACCAAACCATTTTCAACTATCTTTTGTGTAATATTTGAACTGAAGCAACATGTCGACGGCGCATTTCACATTTTGCATGATACTGAAATTTTGTGACTAGAATAGTTTCTGACTATTAGTGCGAAGGTCTTAGGTAGGTAAGTACTTAATCTGATATGCGAATATCGTTTTATTAAATCATAATATAACTAAATAGACGTAATAAATCTTATGCAGTGAGCAATCATAACAAATGTCTCCGATAATTCACTCACTTATCGGTATTTACAAGAATTTAGCAAATCATGCTTAGTAGCAATTTGGCCAGATAACAAGTTTCTTTAAAAGATAATAAAAAATAACACGTTACTAGCATAACAACCTATGAACAAACAGATTTTAAATTTTGCGATCTCATAATGACACAGCAAAAATTGTATTTACTTAGATAAAAAACCCGTTGTCCGTTTGCCCGCGGAATTATCTACGATTTAATTAGCATCTAAATTTGTTCTCAGAATACAAAATATATAAAAACCACGTGACATAAATACTTATTAGCAAGTCTGTGTTTGTGATAAGAATTTAGACTACTCCTATGCATAATGTCTAAGATATATTTGCAGATATTCAAATACAGAACGGATTTTGCTTCAGAGCAAATTCACTAGATATTACTAACTTAGACTCACCAAAATATCTATTTATAATTTTATTATTGAATTTTTCATGTTTACCCCTAAGTAAACTTTGACGTAACACATCCCTACTGCAGATCAAAATATCTAGCACAGAGGAACTGCTAATTTGTTATCTGAATCTGGCCAAGCCTTTATTTAAATCGAAATAGATCCAGTTGTCATGGAGGCCCGTACCTGCAACACAAGTCATGACTTTTCATTTATATTTCAGAGAAAAGTGTGCAAATAATATTTGTTATTTACTTATGTAATGTCTAGGTACTAAGATATTATTAACATGATAACAGAAAGTCAGAAACCTACTGCTATTGATAAAAACTAAATTACAAAGTTGATAAGAAAATAAAACATTGGGGAGTGATAATGATTTAATTTACGTCCACTCACAGTGAAACAGCATTTTTAAAAGTCATTCGTTAGCTGATACTAACTTGCATATGTCTATTGTCTTGATATATCTGATTATGTAAGCTACCTAATCATTTTTAAAATACTTGGTAGGTACCAATGGTTCCGTAACCATATTTTATTTTTTATTTGCTTTTTTTGCATTAACTAGATGAGGGGAATTGTTTTGTTACCAATGGACCTTTAATTTCCAAACATAATCTTTTATCTCAATTACTTGGTGTTTTCGTTGAAGTTTTTACACTCGAAATACACATATGACAGCTGACAAACAGTCGAACGGTACCACCTTGTGCCTAACGCTAGAAACTGGTTATAAAGTCAACACGGATGTACTAACATATTTATTATATCATTGCAGACGGTAAAAAAATCTAAGTCGTGCATTATAACGTCGTTCTTACAACTATTTGTAAGAAATGTAAAGTCTATCTCAAGCATGACTGACAAAACTACATTAATTTAGGAGAGATCTAATCTAAGAAAGCCTTGAACCCTGAAGAGAATCAAAATAAATCAACAGTTGAAGTGCTTATTTACATAACTAACTAAATATTATAATTTATGAATTAAATTAAATACAGAACGAAGACCGGTTCTACTTTTCTTAAAAGAATGAACTGTGTAAAATATTTGTTATGTAAACAAAAGTTTATTTTGTTCGGTAAAACAACTGTTAGGTACATAATGACGATTTAAAAAATAGAATAAACAAAAGATTAAAATTCGTTTATTGTTTGTTTGATCTTCAAGATTTGCCTAATTGTTTCATACACCTTGCATGTTTCTGCAATGTAATTGTGGATCTCCTAAAAATATTATTATTATTATAAGTAATTGGTAAATTACTTATATTAATAATAATAACGGCTCGTATTGTTAGGAGGTTCTTCTCTCTGGGGCCCTGACCCGTAGCTTGGACCCTGTTCCCGATACCGGTGGGCTTCCATTTTTATATTTTTATATTGTTTTTATTTTAAGAAATATTTAAAAATGTATTAGATTTGTATGGAAATAAATACAGGAAATAATAATGAAAGAAAGAAAAGAAAGAATAAAGTTTATTTGACGTCATTTTCATCAAGCACACATTATAAAAAAGATACTAAATAAAAAATTACATACCAATTTAACCTTTTTATTTTTTTTATTTTAATGGTTTAATTACTAATTAAACCACCCACAAAATTAACCTTTAACGCAAAACAATCTTCTTCATAGGGTGTTGATGCCAATTTAAACTGATTCAGCCCAAATTTTGTGACAAATTTGGCAGTTTCAGTACCGTCTGTAGTGTTGTAAGCAAAGGATTATAAATATTGCTATAGCTGCATAGTAATGAATGAAGACAACACAATGTTTAACTGCCACCGCTAAACGTCCGTGACTTTTCAAGAAAACAAGTGCATTTATCGGTGCAAATTCGGTACAACTCGGCTGTCGTATGACGACAGAATACCAACCTCAGAGACAAATCTGATGATGTCGTCTACACCACAGTACTGGGCCTGTGTTCATTGTGTGGTATTTTCTTCCTTGATCAAGACTTACATAACTTTCAAGTGCTAAACTAAACTGTGCTAAAGTTTGCTATATTCTCTTTTTAAACCAAAGACAAAATCTTTACTTTGGTTTCTTTTGTTTCGAAGTCCATTTTAAAACTTTCCATTGATTACTGAACAAAAGATATAAAATAAATCAATCATAATAAGCTCCAAGTTATTACGTTATTATAAAAATTCTCATTACATGACTAATTGAATTGAACGTTTTTGCAAATTTCGCATGACTCGCAAAATTACTAGATAAATATTTTCCTTTTACATAATTATCCTCTATCTATCTTTTCCTCGAACACTTAATTATTGTGATATTACAATATTATTATAATACTTCGCAGAAATCTAGGGGTTAAACAGTCAATAATTTATATTTTCACGGAAACAGACTAGAAAATAAAGAAACAACTAAACCAGAAATTGTTTAGTATTTATACAACATTAGTTTCAGTATATGCGAAACCTGAAACACGTGTTTAGTTTTTTATGTAAAGTATGTATGTACAAAATTTCAAAACTGTATCATGAAAAATCACAAAGTTATAAGCTTGTTCTGTTACCTAGTTGTCCGCACAAAAACGTGGTTACCACGCGGTGCGCCAGCGCGCGCGCCTCCAGCGTCGTCTTGAGTTCATTAATAATAATAATTTGGCAGTAGGTACCTAAATGATTGCGATAGGTACTTAGTATCGCTCGGTGTCCAACTTGTATTTTTTTTTAAATATTTTTGGGACAAAATATAACATGGTTTAAAAATTATTGGAATCGATTCAGTTACTTATTCTGAACAAACTATATTCAGATTTCGCATATACTAAAAATAATCTATACATATAAAATTCAAAGTCCTGACTAGTCAGTCAGGACTTTGAATTTTATATGTATGTATAGATTATTTTCTGACTGACTGACTTATATATCAACGCACAGCCCAAACCACTGGTTCTAGAGACATGAAATTTGGAAGGTGTATTTTTTGTGAAGAGTAGGTATCCACTAAGAAAGGGTTTTTCGAAATTCCATCCCTAAGAGGGTGAAATGGGGTGTTGAATTTTCTATGAAACTTTTTATTCTCTGAGTCGATGGACTTGAAAATGTGTCTACATATACTTTAGTTAAAATGATGAGATACGTGTATCACAGTTTTTCCAAAATCATCCCCAAATTTAAAATTCCATGTCCCTACTGGCTGACTGATATACCAACGCACAGCCCAAACCGCTGGTCCTAGAGACATGAAATTTGGAGAATGTATTCTTTGTGAAGAGTAAATAACCACTTAGAAAGGGTTTTTTCGAAATTCTACCCCTAAGAGGGTGAAATGGGGTGTTGAATTTTCTATAAAACTTTTTATTCTCCGAGTCGATTGACTTGAAAATGTGTCTACATATACTTCAGTTAAAATGATGAGATACGTATTTCACAGTTTTTTCAAAATCATCCCCCAATTTAAAATTCAATGTCCTGACTGGCTGACTGATGCATCAACGCACAGCCCAAACCACTGGTCCTAGAGACATGAAATTTGGACAGTGTACTCTTTGTGAAGAGTAAGTATCCACTAAGAAAGGGTTTTTTGAAATTCTACCCCTGATAGGGTGGAATGGGGTTTTGAATTTAATGTGAAACTTTTTATTCTCGGAGTCGATTGACTTGAAAATGTGTCTACATATACTTCAGTTAAAATGATGAGACACGTGTATCACAGTTTTTCCAAAATCATCCCCCAATTTAAAATTCCATGTCCTGACTGGCTGACTGAAATACCAACGCACAGCCCAAACCGCGGGTCCCAAAGATATAAAAATTGGAGGGTGTATTCTTTGTGAAGAGGAAGTTTCAGTTTTTCGAAATTCCTACCCCTTTTTTTCTTTTTCGGATGGGAAATCATCAAATGAGGGGGTCACTCTGGGCGGAGCGGAAGGGAGTGTCAGACTTGTACTGACTAAAACCCATCCATGTTCCTTCTTTGCCCTTTGTGTTCCAGGGCCACGGTATCTCTTTCGAACAGTCCCGCAGCCCTGGCAGCCATCGGCCCTTGCAGACCCCTACATCGTTGCTGACATCTCTTTGAGGCGCGCGTGGAACACGAACGCGCCGTCGACACGGCCTGTCGTCATAAGACGGCCGGATGGCGAGCTAGCCCATAGCTCGCCGTCCACAGGCCCGCGCCTACGGTGGCCGGGAGCCCCCACGTGACCCCCGACGCCCAGGGCGTCTCCCGCGGCGGCTGGGACGTGAGGTTCTTTCCCTCTCACGTCCCGCCACCTCCTTCAATAGCATGACTGCTTCGCAGAAGGAGGTGACGGCTTCCCAGTCCCTCTCGCTCCGGACCATGGCTTGAACCAGGGCCGGACGTGAGAGATCGCCGCCGCCAATCGTCGCCGCCAATCGCCGCTACGAGGACACGACGGTGCTCCGCCCAAGCGGGGCAGACCTCCACGGTCTGCTCCACCGTGTCCTCCGGACAATCCTCGCAATGGAAACACCCGGGTGTTTCCTCCCGCCCAATTCCTACCCCTTAGCGGGTGAAATGGGGTGTTGAATTTTCTGTGAAACTTTTTACTCTCGGGGTCGATTGACTTGAAAATTTGTGTACATACTCTTCAGATAAAATCCAGTAAATCCGATGTCCAATCTCAAACCAAGGTATCAATATTTCACGTATCTAATTTAAATTGACATAACTTTAAACTAATAATTGCAAATTATAAGCAAGTACATGTAAATCTATGTATGTATTATAGATAGATACATAGATTACTTATTATCCCAGAAGTAAGATCCCGTGGGCAATTCCCTAACTCCACGCGGGCGAAGCCACGGACATAAGCTAGTGTTGTATATTATGCTACATAACATCAAAATAATCCAAAATGTTTCCTTCATTAATAAATTAAAAATCCGGGTACTTCCTTGTTAACTTTTTACAATAATATTGGTACCGCTCACCTCGTCGCCACAAACCGATCGTAGAATAGCAGCACTAATGAGTTTATGATTTTGTTTCAGACCTTCGTAGTTATAAGCAAGGGTAAAGATATCTTCAGATTTTCGGCCGCCAACGCCTTATGGTTACTAGACCCATTCAATCCTATAAGAAGAGTGGCGATATACATTCTAGTACATCCTTTGTTCTCGTTGTTTATCATTACCACAATTCTAGTCAACTGTATTCTTATGATAATGCCTACGACGCCAACCGTCGAAAGTACTGAGTGAGTATACATTCTATTGTTACATTTTTTTTCAACATATAAGTTAGATTTATTCGATTACGAATTTCAATTTGCAATTCTGAAAAACCACCGGACGACAGAACATAATATCCTTTCTTAGGTTCTAGAATATTTGTAGAGTGCACGCTAGTTTCAAAATTGTTAGTGTTTCAGCTAGTTTTCCAATTGATATAATCAATATTTAGATAAACGGACGTAAATTATTAGAAATTGTTTATAGTAAATTATTGGAAAACATTTATAATATAAAACATGTATATTCAATACATAGTTATCCTGAATCGCTTTAGACAGGCGTTTAGACAATTATAAATTTTCCCTGGCTGCAACGACCAAAATTCATGTCCATATTTTTGTCTAATATTTGTTCAGAAAATTACTAGATACCATTCTTAATTTTTACATTCAACTAATAAAAACATGTGTGTGCAACGTTCAAGATATCATAACAAAAGATTTTGGTACCAGCAGTGATTTCATTGCTCAGTTTTGACTGCAAACCAAACTGCAAATTCTTTCATTAACTGTACATATATCTACATCCGTTTTTATATATTATATTGGATTTAGACGTATTATTAATTACATTTATTATATACAATATTACTTTACGTACATCTAATTAGAAATAATATTTTGTTCATACATTGACCTACCATCTCCTACAAGTTGAGATGCTGAACTTATATACTGTATCTCATATTATAGTAATGTTTTGTTATTATTTTACGAGTGGCATTCCTCAGTGGAGGTGAATTTTTCCAGAGTTATCTTTACCGGGATCTACACGTTTGAATCAGCGGTGAAAGTAATGGCCAGGGGTTTCATACTACAGCCATTCACATACCTTAGAGATGCATGGAATTGGCTTGACTTCGTAGTTATAGCTTTAGCGTGAGTAGTAGACAATTTTATTGAATTATAGTAGAAAGTTAAAATCGTTGAATTGTAGATTATGTCGGTATATATTTGATGTGTCATTTCTAGTTATTAATAGAGAATTTTGTATTAATATAGACGAGCAGTTGAAGAATTGATCAAAGACAATAATTATGAATTTAATTGTAGAGAACAATTTGAAGGCAACAAAAAACTAAAGTTTCCTGATAATGAAAAGATTCATGGAACAATGAATTAGAGAGTATTGTTGGTAGTGCTGTAGTGATGTATATTAACGTAGATGTTGTTGTTGTGGGTGTCTGTTTCCAGTTATGTGACGATGGGCATAGATCTCGGCAACTTGGCCGCTCTCAGAACGTTCAGGGTACTCCGAGCGCTGAAGACTGTGGCCATCATACCGGGTAAACATTATATGACGTCTAAAAAAATGTGACAAATATTTGAAGAGATTATTTCATAAGTATTTTATTCCCAAGAAAAATCCTATGTCCATCATTAATCTTTCGCTCAGAAGTAATAAATTATTTGATTAATATAACTACAGCAAACTATTAAATAATAACCTCTTCAAATATTTTACCTTACTAGACCTTTTATAAATAGACGTAAAACGTATGTAGGCACTTTTATCAAATTTAGTAGATGTTCAACGTAAAAGTAGATATTAGATACAACAATGGTAGACGAGTTATGTTAAAACATAATTGGTGGAGTTTTACAATATTTAACTCAAAGCAATGGTTAAGCCAACTGCAATCAAAATTCTTGTGGTTTTATGAAACGTTTACTGTAGCTAACCAATATCGTATACTGAAACAATATTCAAATTAAATCGTATCCACAGGTTTGAAAACAATCGTCGGCGCCGTCATAGAGTCAGTGAAGAATCTGAGAGATGTGATAATCCTAACGATGTTTTCACTGTCTGTGTTCGCGCTGATGGGCCTACAGATCTACATGGGAGTGTTAACGCAGAAGTGTATAAAAGTGTTCCCAGAAGACGGCTCCTGGGGGAACCTCACCGATGAGAACTGGGAGAGGTTTTGCCAGAATGAGAGTAAGATTCATTCAATCAAGTATCACTCAAACATGTTTTTATGACAATTATGATTTGTTATGACACGTTCACCTCTTTTTCAGCCAACTGGTATGGGGATGGAGGGGAATATCCACTTTGTGGAAATTCATCAGGAGCAGGGTAAGAAAATTTACCCCGAATTCGTTTTTTTCTTGTCTACTTGGACGATGTTCTTACTGCTGTGGTATATTGCTTTCAGTCAATGTGAACCCGGTTATATGTGTCTGCAAGGCTACGGTCCGAACCCTAACTACGGATACACGAGTTTCGATACATTTGGATGGGCTTTCTTATCAGCTTTCCGCCTTATGACACAGGATTATTGGGAAAATCTTTATCAATTGGTACGTTGGCACATTAGATACTTAATTTTGTAATTTACTTCATATCGTATCTGCTAACTCACCATTCAAAAATAAGTGTGAGTCTATCTAGAATATGAAAGAATTTAATATCTAGTATTTAATAATAATTTAACGTTTGTAGGTGCTGAGGTCAGCGGGGTCATGGCACGTGTTGTTCTTCGTAGTGATCATCTTCTTGGGTTCTTTCTATCTCGTGAACTTGATCTTGGCCATCGTCGCCATGTCATATGACGAGTTGCAGAAGAAAGCCGAAGAAGAGGAACAGGCGGAGGAGGAGGCTCTTAGGGTAAGTAAAAGTTTAAACAAGGGGAAGTTTTTACAATATTGTGAATAAAAATGTTTGTGTGTCACCAAAAAATTTTGGTGTTTTAGTTTCATCCATTTGAATAGGTTGGTTGACGCGCTAATTTTGTCACACCCTTTTTAAACCAACCCTTCCGAAAATAAACGTTGCATATTTGACTGTCTCTTTCGAGCCATCAAATGATCTTTAGTATGTACACTTTGTCACTTGAGGTAGTTTGCGTTATTTTTGAAAATATTGTGTGTGTCAGGAAGCCGAGCAGAAGGCGGCGGCGCGAGCCGACAAGCAGGAGGCGCGGGAGGCGCACGCGCGCGAGCAGGCGGCGGCGGCGCAGGCGGCGGCCTACGCGGAGGCGCACCCCGCCAAGTCGCCGAGCGACTTCTCGTGTCAGAGCTACGAGCTGTTCGTGAACCAGGAGCGCGGCAACCAGGACGACAATACGCGCGAGCGCATGTCGCTGCGCAGCGACCCCTTCCAGGACTCGGTGAGCACTCAGCCCGCGCACAAGCCAAGCGACCCGCACCACGACGCACGCCGCCCGAGGAAGGTCAGCATGGTGAGTATGCAACGCTCTACACGCATCACCTCGCTGACAATGATTCTTGTTTCCGAATTTCGTTACATAACTACACTCATTGACATTTTGTCATTGACCGCGGCCTAACTTTTCTGTAAACAAAGACTTGTAACGTCTTGAGCTAACTATAATTAAGTCCTGTCGCGTTCTGTCTGGTTCTATAATTTATACCTAAATACTGATATGTCTTAAACGAAACTTGTTTTATTTGTGGAATAAGTCTAACTTGAATTTTATTCGATTTAGTTACCATATTTTTGAATAGTAATGAATTGTTGTCAGTCGAGCAGTATCTTTTCAACTTGACCCTAAGAGTAACACGCTGCTTAACGCAACTAGTGATTCATCTTCTCAAAGAGAAGCTTTTAAGTTCACTCCTGTCACACTCTCATCATCATTTAGCACTTCCAGTAACTTACTCAAGTTGAAAAGAACTATTTTTATTATTCTGTGTTTACCGCCAAGCTTCCAATTCTTTTGTTTTTGCCAGTGATGTCCAATGATTTTTTTCTACGCTAGTGCAAATATGCAGATGAAAATAAATGTTTTAGTGTGTCCTATTAGAGTTTTAGTTACTTCTGTTTATCGCTATCTGAATATTTGCAGTGACTCTTATTTCTCTTTTATCTGTACCTAAAGCTATGTGATCCTTTATCATGTCAGAACTACTTTTGTCTTGAAGCATGTGTATTAGTTACATAATCTCTGTTAAAAGCTATATTTTCCAAGTAGGTGTATCTGTAACATTCTGTTTAACATGTATCTGTGCTCTCATCACTTGTCTAAAACATCTGGTTCACCATCAGCCCCCGACATGAA
Organism: Noctua comes; assembly: GCA_963082995.1. Taxonomy (NCBI): domain Eukaryota; kingdom Metazoa; phylum Arthropoda; class Insecta; order Lepidoptera; family Noctuidae; genus Noctua; species Noctua comes. Next base: position 7,082,231 of record OY720280.1, on the reverse strand, counting down.
CCACGCATTAGGCCTCGTTTACAAGCACCATGTACAGCACAGATAGATGCATAAAAAAAAATAAAAAAATTAGATGATACGTTACATATTTCCTCAATTAGATCTAGTTTTTCTGTTTCAAAACATTTATTAGCAAGCACGACGAACATTTGATTAGAAATGTTATTTTATTTCGTTATTGCAAGAAAACTTCTTTATTAATTTCGTTCAATATAATTTCCTGTGGAACGGTTATGATAAATGTTAGCATGGTTCCTAGAAGTTGCATATTTGCTCATTGAATGAAGCACTGTAGTGCACTTTAGTTCTACAGTTGGTCTCCAATAATATTTCTTTAAAACACGCATCATATTTATGTCGTCCACAAGTGTTTCCTCGCATAATTGTTAATCGATATAAATGTCGTTATTTGTGAAACTTATTTGAGTAATGTGGGATTGATTGTAAGAAATAATATTGGAGCGAATGAGTCTATTGTCATGGTAGATTGTTTCTTTTGCAATGTGAGTGTTTACGAACGGGCCGGGCCGAAACTGAACGTATCGACGATGAAGAGGTAGGTTCAGTCTGAATATATTATGAATAAAACTGACCATATTAATATTGAAGTAACATTTAATTCCTCAATTTCGATTAGCGACATGCGGAGGCTTCAATATTTGGACGAACAAAGGAACAGTCGTCATGACTATAGATGTAGATTAAATGAAGTAAATAGCTACGATAGGACTATGAATTAGTCGTATGCAAATATGCATGAGTTCCCCACAATACTTCATGTGTTTATAAACAAAGTTACTTGACTAACTGTTGCTTTCACTCATTACTATCATTGCTAATTCTAATCGTATTTCGTTCTACAATAAGAGTTTTATAGAGCATCCTCATTTTTATTTTGATCCTTGTACATTTTTCCTCGTGGATGCTAAACTAAAAGGAAAATTCTTGTTGTAAATATTTGTAATATCTTAGGCCTTTTCAATATACTCTCATTGAAAGCTAGTGACACATTACTCGTAGAGCTGAACTAAACCTCTCACAAGAGTAATTTTGTTTCTATCACGAGTCTCGCTTCAAGCTGCAATATTCAGTTATTATTGTATGCCATTTTGGTTTGTTTTGTTTGTAATCTGTGTAATATGGCAATGCCTATTCTCCGTCCTTTTATCCTATTTGTTGGATGCTAGATATTTGATCGTTATAAGTTTATTTAAATGTAATAAACTCAAAATTTTGTTTGTGTATTGAAGGTCCCCCACCCTGAACGCATAAATAAAATCAGCCAGTTACCATATGGGCCACTGCGCGAGGGCTCACAGGTTTGTCCTTCAATCCTCATTGGTGTTTGTGTTCCCCTACCTCTTCCTTTACAATAGGATTAACTCCACTTTTATTTTCTCTGTTTAGCTCTTGTACCTCTTACTTGACTATTAGTGGTAACCTGTATCTTCCACGTTATTTTGCAGTGATTCATATTATTTGAAATTTTATTAAGGTAACAATCTGTTTTTTTTTTGCCCTTAATATAACCGAGTAGACCATTACTTGCACCGATCATTTCTTTACTTCATTATACTTTAATTTTTCTATATTCCTCAATTTCTGTCTTTATTTTCTTGCTATTGTTTATCAGCACATGAAAGTAAATAAATCATTAACATAACAGTAATATTTAGGACTACCTACTTACTTCAAAAAGCTTGACTTATCAAAGCCTCTGCAGCCGGTTTGATAGACTTAAATCCATAGTGAAACAAACATAGTGAATCCTATCTTAGTGAGAGACGACAATAGTGTGAGCGATTTAAAGCTACTCGATCTGAATTGAGGAAAAATATGTAAATGCAGGATATAAGATTTGAAATTAAGAATAAGATTGAATAAAATTGCAATGTCAATGATGTACCTGTAAATTAGTATGAAATGTATGTTTTGTGGGAATGTGTCAGTGTTTTGAATTGGAGATATGGCCACAGGCTTCGTTATCACTGCCTGGTTCGCCGTTCAATTTGCGCCGAGGTTCGAGGGGCTCGCACCAGATGGCGCTGCGGCCGAACGGTCGGTCGCGCTACCCGCCGGGCGCGGACCGCAAGCCGCTGGTGCTGTCCACCTACCTGGATGCTCAGGAACATCTGCCTTATGCTGACGACTCCAACGCCGTCACCCCCATGTCTGAAGAGAACGGTGCTATCATTATTCCAGTTTACTACGCTAATTTAGGTTAGTATCAACTTGTTTCAAATCTAATCGATATTTTCAATTTTGTAGAGTAGCATTAGTTGCAACAAATAACTTTCTGAGAGTCAAAAATATGACACATTTATTCCTTAACAACCGATAAAAAAGACTCTCTCATATTTTGTTAACAATCATATTTGTTTACCGTATAAAATACTAATACCTGATGATACCATTTTCGCATGCACAGGTACTATCATAGCAAAATCTTCTTTTCAGAAAAAACTTGTTCCAAAATAACTCTTCGCTTATTCCAAATTTTTAGCTTAAATCACAACATTTGCCTGCTTCAGGGTCTCGTCATTCGTCCTACACATCCCATCAGTCGCGGCTGTCGTACACGTCCCACGGGGACCTGCTCGGTGGCGGCAAGGCGCAAACAAAAGAAGCGCGGCTTCGGAACCGCTCTGCGTCGAGGAACCACAGCGTGACGTCACAGCCACACCCCTACCCACTGCCTGGACAGGACTTCTCATTAGCTTCTAGGCCGCTTAGAGAATATGTATGTATAAAAACCTTTACTACTATTATAAATGCGAAAGTTTGAATGGATAGATGTTTGTTACTCAATCACGCCAGAACGGCTGAACGGATCTGGGTTAAATTCGGCACAGCACAGGCTACTTTTTATCACGGAAGTACAATCCCGTGAGCAATTCCCGAACACCACGCGGGCGAAGCTGCGGGCATGAGCTAGTATTTAATAAACTAACTGTTTTTAATAGGTAGTCATGCGCCGAATTTTACCAATGCTTTTGAATGTCGACACTGACATCTCTTGAACGCCGTTTTAAACGCGTTCAGTATCATTTGTGAAAAACCACCCTTAGGATTTTTGACGCAGTTGTAAATGCTCGTCCATTATACAAAGCCTATTTAAGCACACATGGAAAATAAAGGCGTTTCTTACAAGATTTTCCTTGTAACTAAATAAGAGTTTCAATTAGAATACTTAATGAAATTCGGATTGGCATTAACAAACGTGTCAGATAAGAAGGTTTATAAGAAACTTATCGATTGAATTGTTTTAGGACATGAGTGAATGCACGGACGAAGCTGGAAAAGTTTTAAAACCGTCAACCGACAATCCGTTCATAGAGTCTTCGCAACAACCAAATGTAGTGGATATGAGAGGTATGATACCAGAATACTTAGTAATATAATATCTAACAGCGAGTGTTTGACTTTTGTTTGTAACGAAGCCACTGCTTCGTTGCGAGTTGATTTATGAAACTTTGACGGCACGGTTGGCGAAGTGGCTGCTCTGCTGCGTGTCGCGGGCTCGATTCTCGCACGGACCAAATATTTGTATGGCCTACAGGTAGTTGTTCCGGGTCTGGCTGTTTGTGTATGTTAGTTTTAAATGTTTGTTAACACACCCACGATACAGGAGAAATTCCAAGAGTAGGGTAATATCTAAAAAACTTTGCTCAATCCACTTATAGATACTTTCGAATGCCTTATCGTGTTAACTGATATGTTCCAGATGTAATGGTGCTGAACGAAATCATCGAGCAAGCAGGGCGCCAGAGTCGAGCGAGCGATCAAAACGGTATGACATACACCACACACTTAATAATATTGATGCAAAAGACTACGCTGTCTCCGCATTATAATTTGTTTTATCAAAGTTCGATGTTTATCTCGCTTTCCAAAAAACCTACAGTTTACTAAATAAACAAATAATTCTACACGAACACTAACAGATCACACTCGCCCGGTATTTGCTCATTATGCAACAAAAAAGCATAATTGGCAAAAGGAAACAACAGAACATTTGTGGATGTCATTTATTGGCGATGAGCCGTCGCAAATAGAATATTGCACTCGCACGCACTATTTAGTTGAAGAAAAAGAACTGAAACAAATAGGAACAATAACTATGTAGCATGAAGGTTCGATACAGAAAAAAGATCTTACATAAAAGAAAACAGTTGTAAGGCTTAAAAACAAAAGCTTGCAACTAAATGAAGATAGACAAAAAGAAGAATAATGAATTTGCGAAATTAGAGATTTTTTCTTCGACTGCCTACACGAGTGTTGAACAGTAGTTGCCTACACATCCTACTTTGCGTACAATACATTATCCTACAATGTTGATTACACTAACATGTGTTACACTGTAGTTGTATCCATTTCTTACGTACTTTTGTCCACGCTTTTTGCACTACTTTGATTTTCATATGCACCAGTTTTCCTTCGTTGATGTAACTTCAATATACAATATTGACGAAGTATTTTAGCAGCTTTAACATGTTTGTGTTCCTTTTTGCATGGTTTGTAAACACGTGTTTCGCTAGTTTTTGTTAATACTAGAATCTAGCTATTAATCATGACTGTTACTGATTTATGTCATGCAGTAAAAACATTAAGAACGTAAAACATAATTAATATCTAAATATTGTATCTATCATGCAAAAAGCTTCAAAGATTTGCTTATTTCACTCTCTATGGATAGCCACGATATTCATATTTTTTGATCTGCGGAAGTCAATATCGATGAGATGAGCTCAAAATCATTCATGAGCATTTCAAGTAGTTAAGCTAAATATGCCTAAAAGCATTTGAGAGTATTCGAGTATTATCACCGCTAGTACTGTTTGAGTTTGATTTGCACGAGGTTACCTGGCACCGTGGTGTGATTGATATTCTTGTAGAGTATCTCCTGCGGCACCAAGTGCCACCCGTTTGCGCAACCCTTCGATCATTTGTAGATAAATGACAGCCAGCAAAACAACAAAAAATATGGATATTGGTGTCTAGATTTTAAGACTATGAAATGTTCCAATAAAAGAATGAATTGGCAAAACCAAATCAAACATCTCAATCAAAATTCAACTCCATCTTTTATTGGAAACAAATCTGACTGTTATAAAAATAATGAGCGAATACTAACAAAAACTTATTTCTCTCTCTCTAACACACACACACGCACACTGCTGGTAAACGGGACAACAGTGTCAGTGTACTACTTCCCAACAGCGGAAGACGATGAGGATGGGCCAACGTTTAAGGAGAGGGCCCTCGAGGGCCTGATGAAGGCGATAGACTTCTTCTGTGTGTGGGACTGCTGTTGGTTGTGGCTGGAGTTTCAGAAGTACGTGGCGCTGCTGGTGTTCGATCCGTTTGTGGAGTTGTTCATCACTCTGTGTATCGTCGTCAATACACTGTTCATGGCGCTCGACCATCACGACATGGACAAGGACATGGAGAGGGCGCTCAAGAGTGGCAATTATGTGAGTAGCGACACTATAACAAGCGTCTAAAATATCAACATTATTGTAAATAATTTTACTATTAGCGCAGGTCTGTTGTATTTTACCATGACAATTTGTAACTTGATGTTTGTTCCAGTTTTTCACTGCTACATTCGGAATAGAAGCCATGTTGAAATTAGTAGCTATGAGCCCGAAGTTTTACTTCCAAGAGGGTTGGAATATATTTGACTTTATCATTGTGGCCTTATCACTGTTGGAGTTGGGATTGGAAGGAGTTCAGGGTTTGTCAGTGTTGCGTTCCTTTCGTTTGGTATGTATTGCTCTTACTGTTCTATTATCTTTAAATCAAAATCATAAATCAAAATCATTCATCTGTTCATGTCAATACTTTGTTCTGTCTCTTCTTTTATTGTTATACCTACAAGTTAATTTGCTATACCTACATCTATTATTGTTACATTCACGCTTGATATAACAGAGTCTGTGTTTTCTTTATCATCTTTCCTTTTTACATGGTCTTGGTTTCCATTTCATAAATCACTCGTAATGTTAAGACTGATACTAATACAACTTCAACTTATGTATAAATGTGGTGAAATATTTTCAGCTACGTGTATTTAAACTGGCCAAGTCTTGGCCGGCGCTAAACCTAATTATATCCATAATGGGTAGGACGGTGGGAGCTTTAGGGAACTTGACCTTTGTACTTTGCATCATTATATTCATATTTGCGGTGATGGGGATGCAGTTGTTTGGCAAGAACTACACAGGTTCTAATTTAAAAGAAAATTTAGCATCTCTAATTAAAGAATTAAGCTTCATTATTAATTATTCAGCTTCACACAACAGAAATTTTTACACTGGGCTTGATTCAACATTATTTTCATGACGGACTGATGAGTCCTCGCTGTGGCTTTATAACACGGAATGTGGCTCAGAAACGCAGGCGAGCCTGAAACGAGACACGTTATAAAGCTATGCCACGCAGCTTCAGATCATAATTATTTAAGCTTTGCATCGAGTAACATAGATTTGACTTGCAGCTTCGCTTCCGAAGGGTACTTTGATGCATCAGGTCGTCTACTGATGGGATCTATGAAGTTATAAGAGACAAACAGAAAATTAGAACCTATAAGAACTTATGAAAGTTGATCTAAAATGTTATCGATCCAAAAGCTCTCACGATAAGAACTAACATAAATCCCACTCATACAGAAATAACTCTGTGCACATCGATAGGTAACTCAAGCACACATTTGCTAATGTTGGCCCCCAATCACTCACCGCACGCACACGAGACACGTGAGTGATTGAGGGTCGTGGAAGGGTTCCGCAGTAGCATAGGTGAAGCGCCGGTAAGCGAGCTTGTGTGACGCCTTGTATCACAATTTGTAATTGCAGCTTCGAGTATTCAAATTGGCAAAGTCATGGCCGACACTTAATTTACTCATCTCCATAATGGGTAGGACAATGGGTGCCTTGGGCAACCTGACCTTCGTATTGTGCATCATTATTTTCATATTTGCGGTGATGGGTATGCAACTATTCGGGAAAAATTACGTGGGTAAGTGTAATTGGTGGGAGTGTTGCATGTACATTGGTGTTTGATTGGAGATGTTGACTGTTGGTTCGCGGCGGCGGCGCCCGATGTAGCGCATAAATATATTTCAACGGATTTGTGATTCATACTGTCTCGTGTTGTAAATCTATTTGGGCAGCTGTGGACAAATGTTGTGCAGAATCACTTAGCTTCCGGTATTGTGACTTCGTATTAAGTTCGCGCTTCTGTTATATTTTTTAATATCCTTCCGACAAAAATTGTCGTGTAAATGAAGTTAAAGTTTCTTCATCTGACTTTTGTTCTACTCTTTATTCATGATCATTTATCGCCCTATCTTTTTATTTATTTCTAAAATTGTAATTCCTCTCAATTAATTAATTTATGTGTATTTCTTACTCTTTGTTTTACGCAATAATAATGACATAGTTGTTGATTTCTCAACAACTAGTTAGCTCTGAAATAAATAAACCTTGAAGCATAGGGGAGTCAAATCTCAGTTTTATTTGTATTAATTATCGTGATCTTTGAAAATACAGCAGAAATATTACATACATAAGTCTGGTTCTTAAAGATACACAGCTCAGCACAACAAAAAAATGAGCGAATCATCAAAATCAAGAAGTCACTGCTGTTGAAGTATATTTTGTGTTACATCTGTTAAAGCGTGGATGAAATGTTTAAAACTAAATTCTTTATTCAGACAAAACAGACATTTAAGACGTTTAGAATCATGTTAACGCATCAACACTTGCTCAGAACATTGTTTAGATATCCCGTATTGAATGAAAACCGATTGTAAAGGGGAGGTAAAGTATTTTTACAACGGGAATCACAAGAGACACAAGGAACCTCAAAACATAACTCAGCCCTTAGGATTAGCATTGAGCACATAGATTTGACTAAAAGCTAGTCAATGGGCTTACAGGAAACGAATGTAAAATTCAAATAGATGTGTGCAACCAGCATAATACATAGTTTTAGCATATGTATGAACTACTGAATGAAAGAGACACAGTACATTGGTTACACCCAGGACCAGAGTGTGAGGTTTACACTACAAACGATCACGACACTACGTTGCGCTTAACAAATCCTAAACGGCCCTGATCTAAATTAGTTCCCTGAGTCCACACTTTAATTGGGGCTCGCCGTCGCTGTTTGAATAGTGAATATTGTGTTTATGTGCGTCACACTGTTGTGCTCATTAGACGATTGGTAAGATTCGATGTGTCCCCTTCCAAGTTAGCCTGATACCCTAAAAGTATGTACAGTCCTCTTTCTAAAAGCCCCATGGAAAAGGCGCCTCACTTGTGAGACATTACGCTAGCTACCTTTCATGTTTCCTTTTACATCTTTTCTTTGGACATTCTCAATCTTTACGTTTTCTAAGCCTTCCGTAAGCGCTATGTTTATGTCTCTAATATTCTATAGTATTTATTGTATGGCATGCTGTAATTATAGTAAGTATGTTGTTGAGTATGAAGCTTATTTTGTAGGCTCATGTTAGTGAACCGCATGAACTAGCTGGCTTTAGGAATGTCACAGAATATTAGACAAATAATTATGGTACTATGACACAATATTAGCAATTACACATAAGGAGCTTTAACAATAGTCGCAGTATTCAAATTAATTACAGAGTAAAGTTCAAGATAAAAAATAACAATGATTCATTCTGGTTCATTAAACACATGCTTAAGCACTGCACTTAATTAGCATATTGCGACGATTGTATAACTTGTTAATTATAAATCTAAATTGCTTATCTATTAATATATTAAAAATGCAAATATAAATCAAAATATATCTCTTTACTTATATGTATCTATTTAAAAATATATATAAAATATTCATATGTAATTATCACTATATCTATTATTTTTTTACATGGTGTGTTGTGGTTGTCTTTCACATAGATGTTTCTAGATCTAAACACAAACCCGAAGCTTTTAATAAGTAAAGAGGAGATATTTTTGTCACGTGAAGTCTCTTTTGAATAATGGGTGTAAAAATACCCTTAACGAACCCGAAAAGCACTTGTTCTCCCCGTCATTACGATTAATTTTTTTGTTCAAGAGTTCTAGACCATAGTTGGGAACCTTCTAGTTACGGAGATTTGGGGGTCAAAGTTGCAACTTTTACACAAGTGTTTTAAAATACAAGTTTTCAATGTTATACTTTACTTTAAATGTCTCTGTGACCCCCGTACTATTCAATGCATCAATCAGCACAATGTTTTAGTGCGTTTCATTGAGTCCTACCGTAAAACGTGATTTTCACCCCAAAAAAAGTCGTTCCCAGCAATAATTTCTGCGTAGAGTTACTTGGGTGACGGCTTCGTGAAGGGTCTGTTTACACCTTGTATTGGAAACTTAAGACACTTGGGTATAAAATTAATGTGTTCGTATGTATGCACAGATTACGTAGACCGTTTCCCGGACGGGGACCTCCCGAGATGGAACTTCACGGATTTCATGCACAGCTTCATGATTGTGTTCAGAGTACTCTGCGGAGAATGGATTGAGAGTATGTGGGACTGTATGTTGGTTGGAGATGTCTCTTGTATACCCTTCTTCTTGGCTACCGTCGTCATTGGTAATCTTGTGGTCGGTATCTTACACTTTATCTACCTGATGCATGCTTGTCGTTTAGTAAATCTCAATCTTTATGAGTTGACAAATTGTCTACATAAACCATTTTCCAGGTACTCAACCTTTTCTTGGCCCTGTTACTGTCCAATTTCGGCTCATCGAGTTTGTCGACACCAACTGCCGACCAAGATACCAACAAAATAGCAGAGGCCTTTAACAGAATATCAAGGTTTATTGATTGGGTCAAACGAAACGTAGCCGACATTATGAAACTGCTGAAGAACAAGTTGACCAATCAGATAGCGATCCACGCACCCGGTAAGATGTGTCTTATTGCCCGTTTGTTGTGGCATGTCGTTGTACCTCTATGTATTTTTGTACTTATGTAGATAAATATGTATACAGTCTTTATCGTCCCAGCTTGTGTACAAAAACAATGGATCCTAAACGTTAAAAATTGATCTAAAAAAATAGTAGAACAGTATCAACTTGCTAATGTATCTAATATGACATAATACCATTCAAACGCTGATAAAAAAAAAATCTAAACAATTGCTTGATTGTAATACAATCAAATTGTTGCACAATCAAATGATTGGTTGTCATCAACGTAGCTGTGACAAAATTTAGTTTGGTGTTAAAATTCCAGCGTGAAATATTCTAATTAGAACTGTAGCATGATTTGTTTGTGTGTTAAAAAAAAATGGAGTAGCATGGAGTTGTTGTATCCAATAAAAACTATTTGGATTGCGTGTTGATATTTGTGAACACTGTGCGTTGCCTGCGCCCTAGCGATCCAAGTGTAGAAAGCAGACCCCTTATGTATAAATGTCGTGTGTTTGAGTCCTCGTTACACTGTTACTTTTCCATTTTGTATCTATTCCCCTTGCATTTCTGTTACGATCATTTGTAATAATCGTTGTATCTTCTTTTAAGTATCTTATGAAAGTTCTTTTGAAAAAAAACACGTAATGTTTGTTAGTAGGCAAAAAACGCAATAGTCAGATAAACTATGTTCCTATGTCAAAAGTAATCAGTTTATCCAGTTAAATGAAGGCTAACTGTCTACTGTGTTTCTTGCTGAACTCTCTCCTCTAATAGCGGTCTATATCTCGGAGTCGTAATGTGAATTCAAGAGCTAATCTGAAAATAACAAAAAAAGCTTTAAATGATTTAGTCACATTCTTTCTTATTGGAATTTGTTACCGCTCCAAAAGAAGTGGCAAAAAATTAAAGAAAACGAAACGTCAAAACGAAAACGGGAAACGTGGTGAAAGTGATCATAAAAATAAAAGAAAACTTGCACCAAATGAATCAGCTAGTTAAAGAACCTCACAATGATCACAATACCAAAGGCCGAGATCTACAAAACGGTAGGTAACGATTAACGTTTGACAGCTTGATAGTACAAGGTACTGTCCCTTCACAGTTTGCTTAAGGTTAGCCTATTATGTTGCCTAACCTGAAATTTGAAGATTCCCCTGTAGAATATATTCTTTTTACGCAAGCCTCAGGTTAGTCAACATTATAGATAGCCGTAGGTGAACAAACTGCGAAATGACTTTGTACACATCAGTCCCAGATGAACATCAGAGCATAGTCAAAACGCTTGTTAGGTAATGTTTATAGATCTCGGTACCATTAGCTTTACTCAAGTCTATTACGTCAAACAATGAGACATAAATTTGGCATATCTCGCAGATATCCAAATGTGCCTTCCCATTTCCATAATCCGTCTACAAATCTATCGGTTCATAGTCTTGTCATCTACTCCCCAAATATAATCTTGATGATATCCTAAATATCTTTTTAAATCTAATTGATGATGATGGAGGTGTGTATTAATCTAAATAAACTTTGGATATCGACCGAGGATAATTAACTAAATATCATTGATTAGGTAATTCATGACTTTAACGCTTTGTGATGTATCATCATTACATGTTACTATTCCTACATGTTCGTGTTCTTGGCTTTATGTGTGTTTATGCATGATTACTGTATGTGGATTGTATATTATTCGTTCAATATGTATATTATCGATTACATGTATCACTGTTTCATTATCGTAATTTGCATCTTTGGTGTTGTGTTACGATTAGTTTAAGATGATTAAATGAAAATTACCAGTAAGCTCTAATAAATGATAAATGTTATTTAATGATTCAATGTAAGTACCTATTTGTTACAAGAAATTCAATAATTTATTGTCATCACAAAGTCTTATAAGAGAAAATCGTCTCATTTTTGTATTCACTATTATGTATATTGTACTGAGGATTTAAAGACATAATAACATTAATACATGACATAATTTAAAATAATTGAAACAATTTGACCAATTTCACTAAGTCGATTCGTCCTGGTCTGATTTCTATGCTTGGTCGTCGGGTGGCCTCTCCGTGAACGCACCGTGGACACATGCGACATGTAGGCTTAAAGGCGGCTTTGTGTGGCCGCTGTGTCTCCTCAGAGCGAGTGGACAACGAACTGGAGCTCGGCACAGACCTTGACGACGCCGTACTGTACAAAGACAAGAAACTCAAAGACCAAGTAGAAGTAGCTATAGGTGACGGTATGGAATTCACTATACCAGGTAATTTTTCAAATTTTAAAATAATCACTTAGGTTTACATAAATATACTGTTTACTGCACTAACCATTGATCTTCCAGGTGACAATAAATACAAGAAAGGGAAAATTTTGTTAAATAATATAAATAACGCTATAACAGATAATCATAGAGACAACCGGTTAGATTGTGAATTAAATCATCATGGGTATCCTATACAGGTAAATGAAAGAAGGAAATAAATCAAATCAAACACTTACTCTAAAATTATGTGTTAACACAATAACGTTTCTTGTGTAGGATGACGACACAATAAGTCAAAAATCGTACGGCAGTCATAAGATCAGGTCATTCAAAGATGAAAGTCATAAAGGATCAGCAGACACGATAGATGGCGAAGAGAAAAAGGACGCCAGTAAAGAAGAATTAGGGTTAGAAGGTCAGTTGGAAACCAAGCTTTTGTTTAATCTTTCTAACTTAAACTATTTGTAGAATGGTGAATTAATTAAAGTTTTGTTATAGAAATGGTTGAAGAAGAAGAAGATAAGCTAGACGGAGGTCTGGGCAAGACAGACATTATAGTAGCAGCAGATGAAGAAGTTGTAGACGATAGTCCTGCAGACTGCTGTCCAGAACCCTGTTACGCGAAGTTTCCGTTCCTGGCGGGAGATGATGAATCTCCCTTCTGGCAAGGCTGGGGCATGCTCCGATTGAAAACATTCAAACTCATTGAAAACACATATTTTGAAACGGCTGTGATTACCATGATTTTGCTCAGTAGTTTGGCTTTGGTAAGTTTCTAAAACTTTATTTTAATGCATCGCAATAAGTTTTTAAATAAATTATTCACTATACAATATTTCTGTCGATTACAGGCTTTAGAAGATGTAAATTTACCACATCGGCCGATTCTTCAAGACATCTTGTATTATATGGATCGTATCTTCACCGTCATTTTCTTCCTTGAGATGTTGATCAAATGGCTCGCCCTTGGCTTCCAGAAATACTTCACGAACGCTTGGTGCTGGCTCGACTTCATCATTGTCATGGTAATATACTGATATTTAATGAGATACTTTATCTTTAATTTGTGCTAATAGTTTTTTTTACAGATTAGATTACAATAAAGTAAATCATGACGAAGGATTTGATTTGCATTATTGTGTAATGAAAGAGACAAAGTAAAGGTCTATTCAGGTTTGTCTTACAATTCTTTGTAAAGGTCCTTACTAACACTACAGCTTCCCAACATGCTGTAAGTGAAAAGACCGAGTATATTATGAGTTAAACCCATTACACCTAAACCTAGATGTAAGAAACATTGTATGCTAAAGTAAATGACAATGGTGTGGCGTTAGTTGTCGCTCGTAAACCACGGCGCGGTGATGGCGGGTGCGGACGACATCCCGGCGTTCCGCTCGATGCGCACGTTGCGCGCGCTGCGGCCGCTCCGCGCGGTGTCGCGCTGGGAGGGCATGCGCGTGAGTAGCGCGAGCAGCACGTCTGGCGGTACTGTTGCGCTGCACATCCACACACTATCCAGCGCAGCCATGCCAATGTGCTGTCACTACAAAATTGTTTTGCTAAATCGACTGTATATAATAATCATGTCGAATTTCAAAATTTCAAAATTTTTAACACAAAACAAATTTTTATTAGAATCCAAAAAAACATGGTCGTTGTTCCATCTGGTTCAATTGTCTCGATAATCTTGCTAAGGATATTTTTTAAGTTCGCGTGTTCGATGTGCAGCGTAACTCAAAGCGTGCAGCTTTGATTGTTCGATGTCTATGGCAGTGGAAACTCCGAACGGCCTCACCTCGCTGCCTCGAGCTCTCGATGTCGTACTGTTTGTTTATGGATACCGCTTCTATGTGACTCTCTTACCCACGAACCCTGCTACCTGATATTAACCTGTGGCCAAATATATAATGGCCTTCACAGAGTGACTTGAAATCCTGATATTTTCAAGTGCATGAATAAACACGACTTCTATCTTTGTGCTGTCGTACGAGACAGTGCTGTTTTCACGTTTATTAAAAGTTTATTCTTATTAATATTCCAAATTAAGAAAAAAATGACTTAACTGAAAATGGCACATGATCTTGGATGCTGTCGATGTCATAAATTGCAAAATATATAACTATATACATATACTTTGATTATGTTCTTAACATGTGATGTAGCTTTTTTGGGACATCAGAGAATTTTAATTCAAGACAAATTCAAAGTTCAAATTTATTATTTAAAATTCTCTGATGTCCTCAAATTATCTTCGATGTACAAATGTGTGTAACTTGAGTGATATATCACATTTCTATTTCTTCTGATATTCTGCAATAGGTTACTTACCTCTGTATTTGTAAACAAGTCTTCATCTTCCTCAAAAGATTCTGTCCTTAGTTTTGTTATCCAGGTCGTGAGTCTTCAACCAAATTATGGAATATTCAAGTTTGGCGTTGGTGGGATCTAGTCTTATGTAATTCTGTCTTTTTTGTAGGTGCAGAAGTAGACGTCAGAACTTATTTTTACCAGCAAATTGTTGAAATATAATTTGTCTCAATATGCAACCCTTGATTTCATCAGGTCTCGCTTATAAACTTCGTAGCGGCGCTTTGTGGCGCCGGCGGCATTCAGGCGTTCAAAACGATGCGAACGCTGCGCGCACTGCGCCCGCTCAGAGCCATGAGCCGCATGCAGGGCATGAGGGTACGTATCACCCTGTGCTGCCGACACACCCTATCGCTCATCCATCCACCACACACTTCGCTCCACACTTCACATTCACATTTCTATTTCAACTTCTACGATCATTATAAACATTATAAAATCTCCAACATTCGAGTATGGCTCCTTTTTTCGATATTTCTGCATCAATCACCAGATCTAAATTGTTAATTTGAACAGTTGTTACCAATTCATTGGCAGTAGTCTATTTCGAATTAATATTAGTGAATCATTTTGAAGTGGTCGGTGGCACCCCCTGAATGGCTTAGTATCATCACTGTTCGTCATAAACCTCTTTTAGAAATGGTTCCATGGGATTTATTATAGGAGAGATTTCATCCATGTTTTGGTCTCTTTTTCTATTGGTCTTATTATTATTAGCTAGATTAGAGTTTTGTAATTACTTAGTTATTTGGAATGCTAATTTATATTCTGCACCTTAGATTTTTTCTTCTTGTATCTTCATCGTACGAGCGGCAAGTCGCATGCATTACTACTAATTCCATACATTGTGGATGGCTAACTTAGTGGACAAGGTAAGAGTAGTGTAGTATTTATGTTGCTTTGAGATGTGCTTCGATGTATTCGGTGTTAAGTAAATTAATTCATGTTGTGCATATACTTATACTAATACCATTTTCAATCAGTACCATTTACATGATCACTCAAAATATGGAACAATTCAAAATCAATATTAACCTGAGATGCTACATAGAATTGCACAGTACTAATAAAATTAACGTCCTTGCTTCCAAACTAATATTTTGCGCCCACTAACAAATGCACGCCATTCAAAAGTAATGAAAGTGTACGTGTTTCACTGTACACTCATTGATACTTGAATTAAAGTCTAGTGAGGTCCCTTTGGGCAGTGTTAGTAACGTGTGTGTATGTGGCAGGTTGTGGTGAATGCGCTGGTGCAGGCCATCCCGTCCATCTTCAACGTGTTGTTGGTGTGTCTTATCTTCTGGCTCATCTTCGCCATCATGGGAGTACAGCTCTTCGCTGGAAAGTACTTTAAGGTAAGGAGCATCATTACCTATTTTAGCAAAATCTTAATGTCTTAACCAAGGTAGAGAAAGCTTTGTTGATTTTTGAACTTGACCTCTGACCTGGGCGATTTTAAATAATACACTGTTTGTAAATATTCTTCTTAAATTGCTCATTAAATATCCTTTAACTGTTTCCAGTGCGTCGACCTAAACCACACGACGCTTAGCCATGAGATCATCCCAGACCGGAACGCGTGCATCTTGGAGAACTACACTTGGGAGAATTCGCCGATGAACTTCGACCACGTCGGCAAGGCGTACCTGTGCCTCTTCCAAGTTGCCACCTTCAAGGGATGGATTCAGATCATGAATGACGCTATTGATTCCAGAGAAGTACGTTTGACATGTGTTACTTTGCTCGAGTCTACTAATATATCAGAATTAGAAAATCTATGACATCGTTTTAACTTAAAGTTTTTAACAAAATCTCTTTGTTAATTTCAGGTGGGGCGCCAACCGATCCGAGAGACGAACATCTACATGTACCTGTACTTCGTATTCTTCATCATATTCGGCTCATTCTTCACTCTCAACCTGTTCATCGGAGTGATCATCGACAACTTTAACGAACAGAAGAAGAAAGCCGGTGGAAGTCTCGAGATGTTCATGACTGAAGATCAGAAGAAATACTACAATGCCATGAAGAAAATGGGTTCTAAGAAACCGTTGAAAGCTATTCCGAGGCCGAAGGTAAAATCTTGAAATGTAACAGGTCTATGGATGAAAGCCATCCAGTAAAGACCAATTTAAATGATCAGGAAATTCATACGCACAATAATAACCTCCTGCTTTATTTTGTATATTTTTTAAACAGCTCATCTTCGCTTTCCTTTGTCCTGGGAGATTAGCAACCTGCGGAGCGTAATGTTGCCACTACCCATGTTTTCGCACAGGAGACACACACACCTCATTCAAAATTTGCAGCAGTGCGTTTCTCAACAGCTTATTACCACACCAACGGATCAACGACACAGATGAATTCAGATAAGACAGCATCATTGTTAATAAAAATTCTGAAACGTGACTCTTTGTTGCAGTGGCGACCACAAGCGATCGTGTTCGAGATAGTGACGGACAAGAAGTTCGACATGATCATCATGTTGTTCATCGGGCTGAACATGTTGACGATGACGCTAGATCACTACCAGCAGGCCGAGACGTTCAGCACTGTCCTCGACTACCTCAACATGATATTCATAGTGATATTCAGTTCAGAGTGCCTACTAAAAATGTTCGCCTTACGCTATCATTACTTCGTTGAGCCTTGGAACTTGTTCGATTTCGTAGTAGTCAATTTCTCAATTCTTAGTGAGTATCCCGAATTATAGCTCTATTTCCTTTCCAGGACTTTTAACAGTTTATTAATCATACATTTCTTTGTTCCCAGGTTTGGTATTGAGTGATATAATAGAGAAATATTTTGTGTCGCCAACTCTATTGAGAGTGGTGAGAGTGGCGAAAGTTGGTCGTGTGTTGCGTCTCGTCAAGGGCGCGAAGGGTATCCGGACGCTGTTGTTCGCGCTGGCCATGTCCTTACCAGCGCTGTTCAACATCTGTCTGTTGCTGTTCCTCGTCATGTTCATCTTCGCCATCTTTGGCATGTCGTTCTTCATGCACGTCAAAGACAAAGGTGGCCTCGACGACGTGTACAACTTCAAGACTTTCGTGCAGAGTATGATCCTGCTATTTCAGGTCAGTTGTACTACATTGTCAAATCAGCCTGCTGTTTGTTTGGCAAGAGTATTCTCATAGACCGCTAAAACGTTTTTATGTAATTGACTTGGTGACGACTGCGATCAATGATGCTACAGGCCTCTGCTCTTGATATAATTCCATCAGCATTAGTCTTTATTACTAATCAGATATTTGTATTGTGTGGTGTCTCCCAGATGTCGACGTCAGCCGGATGGGACGGCGTGCTAGACGGCATCATCAACGAGGAGGAGTGCGACCAGCCCGACAACGAGCGCGGATACCCCGGCAACTGCGGCTCCGCGACCATCGGCATCACCTACCTGCTGTCCTACCTCGTCATCTCCTTCCTCATCGTCATCAACATGTACATCGCCGTCATTCTCGAGAATTACTCGCAGGTAACTTAGCGCTGTCCAATTTTTTTTTAAACAGCTAACAAGTGGCGATCCTGATATGATTGTTATGGTTCTATCTTTGTGTACAGGCGACGGAGGACGTGCAGGAAGGTCTGACGGACGACGACTACGACATGTACTACGAGATCTGGCAGCGGTTCGACCCGGACGGCACGCAGTACATCCGCTACGACCAGCTGTCGGATTTCCTCGACGTGCTGGAGCCGCCGCTGCAGATCCACAAGCCCAACAAGTACAAGATCATATCCATGGACATCCCCATATGTCGCGGAGACATGATGTTCTGCGTCGACATTCTCGACGCGCTCACCAAAGACTTCTTCGCGCGGAAAGGCAACCCCATCGAGGACCCCGGCGACCTCGAGGTGGGGCGGCCCGACGAAGTGGGCTACGAGCCCGTCAGCTCCACACTGTGGCGCCAGCGCGAGGAGTACTGCGCGCGCCTCATCCAGCACGCCTGGCGCCGCCACCGGCGCGCGCAGTCGCCGGCGGGCGGCGGGGCGGGCCCGGGCGCGCCCACGGCCGTGCTGCTGGACGGGCCCGCGCCGCGCGTGGTGCTGGGCGGCGGCGCCTGGGCGGGCGGCGCGGCGCCGGCGCCGGTCTGACCCGCGCTGGCGCTGGCGCTGCTGCCCGCGCTGGCCGGCGACGCGCCGCTGCCGGGCCCGCTGCCCGCGCTGCTGAGCCCGCCCGAGCGCTAGCTGCGCCGCTAGTGGCCGGGTGTGCGCCCGCGCCGAGCCCGGAACTGTTCGCGCGCGTTTAGAGACGTTCGACGTGTTTACTGGAGTGTTTTGTATTCGCGTGGCCGAAGCTTAGTGACCGTTTGTTTTGCGACCGTGTTCGCGCGCGTTCACCGCGTTCTGTCGTTCCGATTCGTATCCGTTGGTTTGCGTTCGCGTGCGGACCTGTTCCCGGTGAGTGAAGCCGTCGATCGGAGAGGATCGTTCTCGCGAGCGTGCCCTTTTTTTATTCGTCACTAGTGATGTAATGTAAGGTATTGGATAAAATTGAGGAAACTCTAAAAGCTTATTTTTGTATTCGATGAATATCACTGTCTATCTGTAAAATTCTAAAACAGAGCTGTACTTATAAATATTGTGAAGTTTGATGATTTGTTACCGATTGTGAGATATCATTTTTCTTCCCCGAAATGGTGTCGAGCAATAGCACAAGTAGATGTTCCCGGTCCCGGCGTGTGCGTGTGTGTGTGTGTGTGTGTGTGTGTGCGTGTGTGTGTGTGTGTGGTGCGGCGGAGTGCGGCGCGGCACGCTTGTTCAGCTTCACTCACGGCCAACATGTTCGAGCACCGCCTCACGTCTCCACACTTGGTTACATTGCATACATTACGTCAGCCGCGAGCCCGCGCTCACGGGCGCTAGTATTATCGTATCTTAATAGACGCTTAAGAGAAGCAATGGCTACGCCGATTCATATCAATTTTGTCCGTATAGTTTTAATAGTTCCAATTTGTAAGCTTCTCACTGTACCGAAGGACGCGAGGTCGCGTCTGTCTATGCGAGGACGGCCGCCTGCCGGTCCTCGGGAGTAAAAGAGTTTAGAGAAATTTTTGCAACGTTATCTATATAAGCTTAACAGATCAGCTGTGAAATCGGTACCAGAATTCACTTCCGTCCTAATTCAGTACGCATCATAGGAATCGAGCCATTTTATGTAACGCGCACTTTCCACATACCTAGTTAATGTAATTGCCTTCCCCTGATTACATTAGCTGCGGGCCCGGCGACAGTCCCCGGCCGCCGGGCCGGCGTGCGGTGCCCGCATGCGGGGCGGGGTGTGTCGCACGCGACGGCGACAGTCGTAGTGTCGCTGCGGGAGGCTCGTCCCGCCGCCCGCTTGCGCCGCCGTGCGCCTCATAGACCTACGAGTATATATCCGACATAGCGAGCGGGCTGGTACTGCTTCGACGAGTGTTGCTCTTGCAGATTACATTTTGATGATGTTGATAATGTTTAATGTTCATTCACGATGTACAACCGATTCGGCTACTTGAACGACATCACTATAAATTAGCAATAAGATAATATTGATATACCTAAGAGATCGAACGTCCCTTACCGAGTAAGGTAGATATTATTGAAGTATTGTTTATTTTTCGATTGACATCTCTCTAGATAGCCGGGTAACCCGGACGTTGCCGTTCCCTCACGACGGTTCACTTCTGTGACAGTATTGTCTTTTCTAGCACAACAGACTAATGAATCATTCAATTTTTGTAATTTAACTTTGGAAGTGGTCAATTTTCTACTACTCTGTAAATATTGAGAGCTTATTGCCGGGTAGATCCCAAACCGCACGTCGCAACACGTAATTTATTATATTATGTCTACTATCTATTGATATCAGCGATACGTAATAAGCTTGAAGCAATAACGTTAACGTGTGCTCGACGAGAGGTTTCGCTTTTCATGACCTTGTACGGAACATGCCACCGAATAGTTGTGTGCCGGTTGTTTTCAATTCGTTTACATAAAATGTGAAAAATATCTGAAGTGCAAGACAATTGTAAATGTTGCAAGGTTTAAAGAGTCAGTGTATCGTAACTAATGAGACGCTTACAGTTTTGCACATATTTTGCAATAATTATGAATACAAGATAACGATTATGTGGATAATTTTATAAATGAATGCACGCGGGGTGCGCGAGCGAGGTTCCCCGTCGCTGGCGCACGCGCGGGCGAGTTGCGTTCCGCGTTCCCTCTCTTGCGTTACGTCAGACGTTACTTTACGTTCACACAAGGTAACTAGTTCTCTCAGAGCCGTGTGGAGCCACTCAAGCTCTGTCCTCTAATATGTAATATTATATTGCGCTTTGGAAGACTGATCGGATAAGATGATCTTGAACATTTGTTTTAATGTCCTTGTTGACGTGTTTGTAAAAATCTAAAAACAAAATCTGTAACTTAAAATCACGTAAGTATTTTAAGTTTAGAAGTATGATTTAACTCGACAATACTGATTTACTCACCTAGTTAGCGCCGTGTAAACACTACGTATGTACACCAATTGTTATGTATTAGCTATTAAGGTAAAGTTACCGCTTATCACAATATTAGTAAATGTGAATATATACCTATGGTTAGCCAGTAAATGTTATAATCAAGCTAGATAATTATTTGCTCTTATTACAAAAACACTCGGTCAAGAAATCAGAATTTATTTGAACGAATTCTTTTGAATCAACACGAATACGAATTTAACTACAAAATAAATGAAATTAGGATTCGGAATCCTTTTTCCCATTTCAGGTGTATAGATTTCAACGGAAAGTTGAAAATGGACATTGAACATAGGTGGTACAACTGTGTAACGTGATCAATTCTGATTTCTTTCAATTTTGTTATCACAAAAATGCATTTATTAAAAATGTGTAAGCATTTATGTGATAAGAACTACAATCTAAGAGTATTTGTTACTTAAAGCTCCTTATAGCGTTAGGTATCGAGGTTGACCAGTTCCATACGGCTCTACACGACATGCTCTACCAATATGTCGTCACTTTATGTTGGTGAAACCAAAGATTATAACTACTATTAGGCATATTTGCACAAAGAAGTTGTGTTTAATTAAGTTTAGACAATAAGTTATAATATCATTGTATTGTTTATTTTAACTATACTTATGACAAAAAAGTGAGTTCAGTTTGCTGAATGATAGAGGTTTAATTGAGTATTTATTATATATATTGTTGAAGTTTGTACAAAATAAATTAAGTAAACGATAAAATATAGAACTTGACTGCTTTGCTCTGTCGTTTTATTTTATTCAGAGATAAATATTGCTAGCATCGTATCGCTTGCTAGTACTACTCATTTAGTCTTTATTCATTTGTATTATTTTACATTTATTATACACGGTGAAAGGGACACCGACGCTAAAACGGTTACCTCGTAATCACTACATCATTCTGAACCATAGACATTTTTCGTTGGTTATTAAAGAAAAGAAAAAACACCTGTCTCCTACAAAACTTGCAATACTTACACGGTCAAAATGAATGATACTGCTGTTTTTTGACGTGAAAACGTCTTATAATTCGATGGAGCCGGCTGCACGCACGAAAAAACATGCGTTACCTCGCTCTGAGGCGTTCCATAAAACAATTGCTCAACGCACATTAATTTTTTGAAAAATGCAACCATTCCATCAGTATTTTCTTATGACGTTGTCACGTTCAACTATCGTCAGTAAACCGACTTTACAGACAACCGATTTTTTTTTCAAATTTACGATGAAAAAGTTAACCGCAAAGCTCTTCTATCTTTAAGACCCTTATCTCTTTCTCAACCGTACAAAAAAATAAAATAAAAAATAACGTCTATTATCTTACTATTCTATTGCTAGGATTTACTAGGTCCCGTTGTTGACGGGGCCAGGGATCACTGACACACAAACAACTTCTTGCTAGCGAAGCTATCTAGTACTCTACGAAGTACATTCTTGTAGGTACTCTCAGGTATATTTACGACAAAGTACTAATTGCTTTGTGATGCTATGAGACTAAATCAATCGAAAGATTCTATACATTTATCTCAATATGTTACCTACAATTTTTCGATTTAAAACGTTAATCGTTGTTGTTGATGAAAATATGGATGCCTGCACCAATTAGTAAAGCAATCTGACACAGAGTCGTGTCACTGGTCAAGAGTGTAAGGAGCGCTCTCTTGTGTTCCTTCTGTCAATTGTGCTAACGTTATCCGATACGGTTGTAACATAATCTTTTAAATAAATAAGTTTTATAAACTTAATTGCCCTTGTTATCATTTCATCAGTCTTCGTGAGGTTAAAACAAAGCGTAGCGTTACGTCGGACTGTAGCGCTACGTGTCAAGTCTGAGCGGATCCTATAGAAAGCGTAGATTTTTTTTGCTACCTGATAATTCGTAGTGGATGCTAGAGAAAGCGTAGAGCTACGACGCTTGTAGCGCTACGCGTCAAGTAGTAGCAGATACAATACAAAGCGTAAAGCTACGACGCATGTAGCGCTACGCGCCAAATCGTAGCAGAAGAAAGCGTAACTACGCTTTTCAAACCGTCCACTATGTTTTGACGCGTAGCGCTACGCTTTTAAACGAAGTATAAGAGATGAGACCATGACAGGAGATTTCTCAGTTTTTGGCTTATCTCTCGGAAACCAGAGGTCCTACGCAAAAAATAATGAAAAACTTCGAACCCCCTCGAGGCCGATCTATGGATAATCCTTATATGGGGTTCGGATGACCTTGATCGGTAAAGTCATGATCCGTGTGTCGAGTGAATGGGAATCAATATAATTATTCTGTTTCTGAAGCCATGGTGAGTCATGTATGACAGAGTCGCGAGTCTAACAGCTGTATAGGTACAGCCCAGCCTCGCAGAGTAGCAGCGTGGCGTTAAGACAGGGAGCTTTTTAAATTACTGCGTAGTATTTTTGAGTTGTTTCTTTGTAGCTCGATCATTTAACGACCAGTTTCCTTCAGTTTTCTACGAAAAAGTATAAAAGCTAAGAAGACTGGCAAGTTTCAATTAAATTGAATCATAGAGGAATCCTGCAACTATGACACATAACTGGGCAATATAGCCGTACTGATGCCCGAGCTTTAAAAAGCTGAATCATTCACCAGCACCGCTGCACCGGTTCTTTACCCGACCACGGCGAACCAAAAGGAAGTTATGATTTAAGTAGGCTACCACGTATGTTTTTATTCTCTCCTCGTATAAGCACGAACTACTATTACTATTTTATTTCAGAATAGCTGAAAATGTCTGACTAGTGGGGATATTTTAATCTGTCAAGTCTACTTTTCTTGATGTCATGCTAAGACTAGCGGTGTGCATGCTGGGCTGTCGTTGAAGGTAGTATAAGCGCATTTTTGGTACTTAGTAGCTCACTTCAGCGCTTTTACATTAAATGGTTGTTAATTATAATAATTGTTATTTGTTTTCTGATAGGACGCGTAGCTAAATAATAACAGCGGCATGGATCGATTTTCAGGGTGAGCAGAGCTTGCTGAGGTTCGTAGATGTGTCCATTCATAAGGCTATCGTATTACCCTGCACTAACTGGGTTGTGGAGGTCAGATAGGCAGTCGCTCCATTTAAAAGACTGGTATTCAGCTGCATCTGGTTAGACTGGAAGCCGAGCCTAACATAATTGGGAAAAGGGTAGGCAGATGAAGCTGATGATAATATTATTTATTTGGGATGTAATACTTATTCTTAAAGAAAAGGCATTAAATGTACAGTCCGATTACTTCAACCAATCAATTTTTATTTCAACAAAATATACCCAATAAAAATTCTGCAAATAATAAAGAATTAATCAATAATAATCACAACGTAAATGCCTTCCATAATATCTCATCAGTTCTGTATACAGTTTCGTATTTTAGTGATATTATTTTATCTTTAATAACAAGAGCGACAATTTAAGTATCCAAGTACACATACAATTATATTTTTACATCCATACAATTATATTATATCTTATAAACAATGGCATACCTTTCCGGGGAAGTTAAGTCTCACACAATATTATCAAAACCATTAGCACAATCCTAGGTATAGCAGTCCACAGCATTGCTGTGAATAGATATTTACACAACATTCGCAACAATCTCAGGTCCAAATTATATTTTTTTATGGCATGTGGCCCACAAAGATGTTGGTAAATCTTATTGTAGGCATTAGTTACAGCATGCTCTAAGTTTACAGTTGCAGTGGAGTAATTGCGTAACACATTTACAATGGCAATGTCTTTCGTTTCGACAGTTCAACGACATGTATTCCGTCATTTACCAACATTGTTGAGTAGACGAGTTTTCCAAAGACATGAAGCAATGGATAATAAATAATTAATTTCTTTCAGAATCCTTCAGATTGCGATCGATTAAAAGTGTGCTATACAATTGATGTTGTTAAGAATAGGGGTGCAAGACGTACTTAGTAATTGTTTGTGTATGTTTACTTAAGCTTTTAACTTCCTAGGAATAACATTGACATATATTCCTCCAGCTGGTCCCATAATCAATCGGTCTGGAGCAACCTTTAAATTCCTGTCGGTGTTTTTCGATGCCTGCACTTGGAAGTTAGACAAAAACTTCGCCACACATAATTGAGACTGCAGCCTTGCAAACCGCATACCTAAAAATAAACACAGACATGTTAGAAAACTTAACATTTTACATATTATAGTACTGATTTGCTTGTTTTCTGTCAGTTTATCTACTCAGTTTTTACAAAGGATGAGAGGTCAAAGTGAATCAAACGTAAAAAGTTAGTCAAATTCCCCATATAAAAAAAATGGATCACGAGCACGGTTGAATTTCGTCAGTCATTATGAATGTACTTCTATGATATTTTCACTCTCCGATGTCAAATGTCCACAAATTCATGATCCCTTTAATGAATGCTCAAACTTTAACAAACGTTGACCTCCAATATCTCCGTAACTGCAAGGTTCCCAGGTATGGTCCAGAACAAAAAAACTCAACTACAAAAACAACCATTTAGCTGGCAGGAGGAGAGTGACACTCGACTCTCTTGTGACGCCTGACAAAAACTTGCTCCTTATCTCGAAACATGGTTTTCACACACGAAATATAAGGAGAAAATAAAATATATGCAGTAGCTAACTTACCGATGCAGTTCCTTTGTCCGAGACCAAATGGTAAATAAGCGCATGGGTGACGCTTACCCACCTCCTCTGGATCGAATCTTTCAGGGTTAAATACTTCAGGCTCCGTATAATATTTCTCGTCATAGTGAATACCCCTCGAAGATATTAGAACTATTGTGTCTTTTTCAATTACCAAATCTGTACCGGGTACTTTGTAATCTGTGATAACTTTTCTTTGCAGCGGTTCTACTATGGAGTACATGCGTAGAGTCTCATCAAACACTTTATTCATGTATTTCATATCTTTTATGGTATCGTACGTTACTTCTCCATTATGAGCTTTAATAACTTCATCAATTTCTGTTGTCAGCTTGTTTTGGACATCGGGGTTTAAAGCCAGCTGGTACATTAAATAGGCCATAGTGGTTGCACTAGTTTCATACCCAGCAATATAGAAAACAAAAGCTTGCGCTGCCATCACATCCTCTGTAATTTCAACAGATGCTACTCTTTTTCCGTGTTTTGCAAAATTGACCTCACCCATTTCACGGAGCTTCAGAATTAGATCCATGAAATCGTTTCGGCCTGATGGTTTGCCATTTCTTTGAGTGATAATGTTATCCACAAGACTTTTGAAGAATTTTTGAATGGGAGTTGGAACAAGAGAAAGGTTCAGAGTTTCCAGAAGTCCTGGATACATCATATCCAATTCGAATGCGTAAGACGGTTCCGAAAAGAACTTGTCTACAAGTTTCAAGGCCTGCACTTTATCACCGAGACTATCATATTGAACACCAAAAGCACAGGCAGATATAGTAGACAACGTGTATGTCTGTAGAAGGGAGTATATGTCAAACTCTTGCTTACTTTCGCATTCTTTGCTCACGTAGTCCACAAACTGATCAGCGCCCTCATGTATTAAATAATACATGTCTTTTAATTTTCCAGATGTAAAAATAGGGGTAAACCGATTTCTTAAAGCTGTCCATGTTTCTCCATCTGCGGAAAACAAATTTTGTCCCAATCCTTCTTTGCTGAATGAGCCTCCACGGTCAGTGAACAGTTCGAAGTCCTTAATGAAGATATGTTTCAAGATTTCTAAGTCTCGTACTAGGAGACAAGGCGTTGTCATCCTATATACTCCGACCACTTTTTCGTTTGGATACATATCGTAAATTTCCTGAATCTCCACGCCCTTATTTTTTCTGCGAAGGGCGGATTCCTTGATATTCCCAAAGAAGACAGTTGGTTTTGGTCCAGGCACATTTCGGTTTTTCCAGTAGTTAAAATTCCTTGTAAAATAATAATATAGAGCGTAAACTACCACTACAGGCACTATCGAATAATAAATTAACGTCATTTTGTAGTAGCTCTTAACAAATTGGATGAACTTTAACGAATGAATAGTAATATCGCGGCAAATGTTTATATATACAAGACTCGCGCAGACACCTAATTGGGATGATAATGCATATATTCATTATCAATCGCCACGTGAATTTTTTGGTATCTGTTTGGGTATTTGTATGGCAATTTAAATCTAATGTAGAGTTCATGATTTGCTTGTTGCGCAATATTCAACAATAATGCTAGCCCTTCGTTGCTCAGCTGATTTTGTATCTCGCAAGCAATCAATTAATATGTGCAGTTATGAAATCACATATTTACTGAGAAATTTCCACTAACTGCGGGAACCTAAAGATAACGATAAACACCGCAACGTACTACTTCGAGAGCTGGTGTCTATTTATCTTTCTTGAAAAAGTATCTGATCTCCGAAGAATAGTTTAGCGTTGCTCGAAGGTTAATAAACTAAATTGAACTACAAGGGACCCTGACGACCAATTCATGTACAAATGTGTAACAATGTAATCAGACAGGGATAAAATGGTTTTTTTTACAAGACTTTTATTTAACTTGCAATGTATGTATTGTGATGACTATGTTTGTTCGGATGGAATCTTGCAACTCAATTTTGAAGCACATATCTTCAACCGATTGAGCTGAAATTTTGCACGCATGTGTATATCGCGTGACAATGCAATATTATGATGACATGAAGCTGATCTGATGATGGAGCTGTAAGGTGGCCATAAGAACTCCGTTATAAAATGTCATAATCCCATCTAGTTTGGGTTTGTATGATTCGTCTTGATGAGTACTTTGGTCCTAGATAATATCCATATGCAACCCCATCAGTTTTGGTAAATAAGTTCGTTCCATTTGTTATGATTCAGAATTCATTTGGTTAGTAGAAGGATGATCCAATGCCAAGGTGAGCACGTGCCGAGGGCTGAATGGTATGCGGGTGTATTAACATATCATATCGCTAACGTTGCGCCTCAGGGTACCAAGGCGAACCCTGTTGTACTGAAGCCCACATCCCCCTACAATGGACCTCAGGGGCGATGGACTGTTTATGTCCTATACTCGTGGGAACAACATGATTCAAAAAGAAACTACTACACAAAGAAAAAGACGTTTGGAGAAGGCGAAATTGAAGCGACTGGAAAACTCTTGGAAAAAACATGTTAAGCAAAATATAAAGAAAACGAATCGTTAGAACAACGCTCATAACTACAAGTCCTACTAATTAAATAGATGTAAGTTGTTAAAATAAAATATAAATTACATAATACTTTAAGTGCTCAAAACATCACATATGTGTGCGTACTACGAATCACTACGGGCTACGGAAAAACGCTACGCGCTACGAACTACGCCATAGTAAATCCCGAATCATAAATACTAAAAAGGTAAAAATAAAAATAAAGAATTTTTTTAAAAAGCTTTTATTATTACTTGTAAATTAAAAGTTTAAAATGATTTATTTCTGATGAGAAATATACCATTTTACAGGTACATTATATCCCATTTTTTTAAATAAAAGCGTGTTACATTTTGACGGCAAGAGAAATAAAGAAGGTGTATCGCGCTTTTTACGCCCCTTGGACAGGTCGTGCCGCTGTCGGTACGCATGCAGGGTACCTTTCAGGCGGTGGCATCCCTCAAGGACTTCGACCCCTTCTATCATAACCAGAAAGTAAGTATACACGAGCTGCGATGAGTTGCGAGCAGTACCAAAACATTTTCAACTATTTTCTGTGTAAAATTTGAACTGAATCAACACAGTGACGGTGCATTTGGCATTTAACGCGGAAGTCTTAGATAGTTAAGTACTTAATCTGATATGAGAGTATCGTTTTATTAAATCGTGATATAATTTAACTAGACGTAATAAATCATATGCAGTAAGTAATCATAACAAATGTCACTGATAATTCACTCACTTATCGGTATTAAAGATTTTTACAAGAATTTAGCGCATCATACTGAAGAAACTTGTTTAAACTTGTCTGGTCAAATTACTACAAAAATTTGGCCAGACAAGTATCAACAAGTTTTTTTTAAGAGATAATAAAAATAACACGTTATTAGCACAGCAATGATGACCAAACTGATTTTAAATTTTGCAATTTCTGAATGACGTAGCAAAAACTGTAATTACTTAGATAACCCGTTGCCCCCAAACCCACGTGATATAAACATATAGTGGCAAGCCTGTTTTTGTGATTAAAATTGTGACAGTCTGCACTAGTCCTATTCTAATTGTCCAATGTCCATTGCAAGTAGGGTTACCATTATATACATGTATACTCATGTCCGGACTTCTAGACTGTTGTCCGGACTTCGTCCGGTTCTTTTATTTGTCCGTTTTTATTGGCTTAGATGGAATACGAGTAATAAAACTTAAATAAGTAATATCAAATAAGTCTTTAATCTGTATTATTTTCTCATTCATCTAAAAACAAAATATAAGTCATCTTAACAATCATCTTATCGAAATAAAACAATAAATCTTCTATTTGCAAACAATCAACCAATTCCAACATAAAATATTTTCTTCAAAACAAAAATAGTTAGTCTGTCTGTTTGTTTGTTCCAGCTAATCTCCGAAACGGCTGGAGCGATTGTTACAGGTTTTTCACTGGCACATAGCTGATGGTATAAGGTTGAAACTTACGCTACTGTTTTTTTAGAAAAAAGATTATGGTTCCGTGCAAAAACCCACCCACCTATGAAATTGCAACCCACTCACAATTCAAATAGGGATGTAATGTTTTTATAATAATGTCACGCGGACGAAGGTCCCGGACTACAGCTAGTTCATTGATCTATATTGTCCTATGTCCTTTCGTCGCCGTCGGTTGCTAGTACACGCTACATAGTTACCACTGATTTACCGTAGTTCTCAACTAAGTTTTATAATAGAATGTAATGCTTTATTTACAAAGAATTTAGGTATTACAAATCAGGTGTTAAAATACTTAGAGAGTCCTTGTAGACACGGCGGCACATGAAGCTAAACATTTCCAGTATAACTTGGCCTCGCTTTGTATAGATTTCCTATACAATGAGAGATCCGCATTGACTGTTTTTGTGTAGCTTGATTGGCCGTCGTGCGTACATTCTGCCTTATTGAACAAACTTTATGATTTTTTTGTTTATTAGGGAAATTAATAAGTTTACCTATTAAAAAAAAAACAAAGTTACAGAAGTTATTACTATTGCGCTAAATAAAACTGCACTGTCTATTTTTATTTATGTTTTTTATTAATAATACAAAACTTTCCTATACATTTTTATAAATTACAAAATGTCATGAAGTTTTTGGATATACTAGTATGTACCTAACAACCTAACTAGGGCAGCAAAATATAATACTATTCATTTAGTCTTTATTCACTTGTAAGATTTTACATTTATATAGAAAACATTCCGAATAACTGAGTTGCGCCCTGAAACAGAAAGAATGTTAGGTAATATTGATCAGCAATCAAAATGGTTCTTTTATATTCATGACTTGTGCAGTCGCGGAATCTTTGGGTTCTCCCCGACATCATAGTAACAACATGTCGACAGCACTGAACGAATCAACACATATCATACCATCATCATCATGTACATAATATTTAAAAAAAAAAAAAAAAAACACAAAAGAAGTGAAAAATAACTTTAGCTTTAGAAGTCGGTGACTTTTGTTTGTTTTATTCAGTTTTTTTTTGCCACCGACTTCTGAAGCTAAAGTTATTTTTCACTTCTTTTGTGTTTTTGAAGTTTTTTTTTTATTTTTCCATTTTTAGTTGTAATATCTGATACAAATATTTTGCGCACTGCTCCAATGAGATAGCGAGGTTTCGGAGTAAACGAAAATATCATCGATGTATACAATTTATAGATTTTTGTTGATTTTTCAAAACCCGCTCGATCGATTGCGATAAAATTTAAATGGGACTTCCTGGGAAGTATCTATACCCTTTAAAACAAAAACAGCATTTTCCAAATCGGTTCAAGCGTCTTCGAGTAATCAGTGAACATACATAAAAAAAAGATTCCGACAAAATGAAAACCTCCTCCTTTTTTGAAGTCGGTTAAAAAGAGCGAAAAATGCTTCAAAAGGTTTCGCGATACCTCTTATGGCCTCCGATTTCCCAATACTGTCTCAGTAAAAAAAACACTGTATTTAACCGCATAGCTAGCTTAAATACCATTTTTACCCAATTTCTTTCACATAAAAAAACAAAAACTCATTAAAATTAACGTCCATTATCTTCTTGTTGTTACTCACCATTCTATTGCTAGGCTTTACTAGGTCTTGTTGGAGACGGGGCCAGGGCATCCCTGCGACAACAAACAACTTCTTGTAGCTATCTAGCACTCTACGAACTACATTCGTGTAGGTACGCTTTCAGGTATATTTACGACAAACTATTTATTATTAAATTTTCATACATTTATCTTAATTTTAATATGTTACCTACAATTTGTCGAATTAAAGCTTTGATCTGTACGTCGTCTTCGCCAGTTTAAAATAGCGGACGCTGGCCAAACCGTAGCGTTACGTCGGACTTTAGCGCTACGTGTCAAGTCGTAGCGGATCCTATAGAAAGCGTGAATTTTTAGTGCTACGCGATAATTCGTAACAGATTCTAGAAAAAGCGTAGAGCTACGACGCCTGTAGCACTATGCGTCAAGTCGTAGCAGATACTATAGAAAGCGTAGAGCTTCTATGCTACGCGATAATTCGTAGTGGATGCTAGAGAAAGCGTTGAACTGAGATGCTACGCGATAATTAGTAGTTGAAGCTAGAGGAAGCTTGAACTGGGGTGCTACGCGATAATTCGTAGTGGATGCTAGAGAAAGCGTTGAATTGAGGTGTTACGCATAATTCGTAGCGGTTCTCAGAGAAAGCGTACGGTACGACGCCTGTAGCGGTACACGTCAAGTCGTAGCAGATACTATAAAAAGCGTAGAGTTTCGATGCTACTCATCAAATCGTAGCGGATTCTAGAGAAAGCGTTGAACTGAGGTGCTACGCGATAATTCGTAGCGGATGCTAGAGAAAGCACGGAACTAAGACTACTGTGGCATCGACGATGGGCTCGGCAGCACGCTCTCTTTCTCGCTCTAGCAAATGACGGTACCGAGCGACAGAAAAGAAAAATGCAATTCCGAGCCAATAGATGAGACTCAACCCTTACTCGTCAAGTCGCAATCTCGCAGCATATGCTGGAGGAAGAGCTCCCACTATGTTATGACGCATTTCAACGAATTAACAGAGATTAGTGATTTCTCAGTTTTCGGCTAATATATGAGAAACCAGAGGTCATAAGCATGACCTGGTGATGATCCTTAAATCGCGTTCGGATGACCTTGATCAGTAAAGTCATGGTCTGTGTGACGACTGAACGGGAATCAATTTTTTTCATAAAAAAAAAAATATTCTTAAACCATGGTGAGTCGAGCAGTTATGACAGAGTCGCGAAATTTGCCGTTAAGATTTCCGCTTGTCATTACTTCCCAAATTTTAATCCCTATCAGCGACACTATCAGATGGGGTTATAATGCAGTTTTTCTCTTTTTCAAAATCAACGGGTTCGATTCCTAGCAAGGAATATTGATTTTACAAAAATTTTATGAAGCAGTTTTGTTTTCATCAAAATCCGATTGGAGACTCCTTTGAGTATTTTTCGCTATTCCTCAGTTTCGGATTTGGCCATCCACGCCCATTTGAAAAATCCACCCTGTATAGTAGATATATATCCAATATATAGTTGTTAATTTTTTGTATAAATAAAAACAGCCGCACGGGTCGATCTTCGAGGTTAAGCAGAGCTGGCCGAGGTCAGTCCGTGGTTAGGTGACCATCCATTATATACCGTTTGTCCCGGATGTCATTTGTATATCTTTGACAGTCGTTACAGGTACCTAGTGAGTGGCCCGAAAGTCTGACAACCAGTTTTATCAAGGGGTATCGTACTACTCAGTACTAAATGGGTTATGGATGTCAGATTATTAGCCGCTCCATGTAAAAAACTGTTACTCAGCTGCATCCGATTAAACTGGACACCGACCCCAACATACTTACAACTAGGCAGATGATTAGTCATTGCAGGTTGCCAGAAGCCCAAGTTTGACAGCCAGTGTTCCTAGGGGGTGTCGTATTACCCAGTAATTAGGTTGTGGAGGTCAGATAGGTAGTCGGCAGGCAAAATACTGGTATTGAGCTGCATCCGATTAGACTGAAAGCTGAATCCAACATAGTTGGAGAAGGCTGGTCAGACGATGAATACCGTGATTGTGAACGAGGCCATCATTGTCATCTATGCCAATCATCAGGCTTTTTTGTGATACTGAAGATGCATATAAAGGGTGTAAATAGACCCTTAACATATCCGAAAGGCACTTGTTTTCCCAGTCTTTGCGATAATTTTTTTGTTCTAGCAATACCTGGGAACCTTCTAGTTACGGAGATATTGGGACAAGTTTATTTTTAAATACATGTTTTTAATGTAAGATTTTTACTTTCCACACCTCCACGGCCCCCATACTATTCAATCCATACATCAGTACAATGCTTTGAGTGCTTTCCATCGAGTTCTACCGTAAAACGTGATTTTTCACCCAAAAAAAAAGGAGATTCCCAGCAATAATTTTTGCGTAAAGTTACTTAGTTTGATGTACAGAATGCTTGGTTGACGGCTATGTGAAGGGTCTGTTTACACCCTGTATGATATTTCGGTATTCTTCATCATTTTTGTGTGTCCTGTAAATTCCGTCAGCTCACTATTCAGCTGCTATTTTAATCCAATTTTTTTGTTATTTCTCCAACACTAGGACTTTATTGTTTCATCCTCTGCATTTTCTTTTCAAATATCAATAAATTCCATTTAGAATTCAAGGGTCAGGAATGGTGGGACGGATAGGTCAAGGTAATGAGATAAATAACAAACTTCTTTCGATGTTACTATTTTTATTTATTTTTATTTCCATCTTAGTCTTACTTAAGACAACTGTGTCCTTAACATAGGCACACATACAAGATGCTTTTCCATACACAGGCATAGTAACCATATAAATATCTATACAGCATCTATATGTACAATAGTATGTGTGTACCGACCAAGCCCTCTGCATTAAGTAGAACGTGTGTGAAGTCCGCGCCAGGGCCCTCCTACACTGTACAGTCCACTATGTGAACCTCGTACAACAAGCTTCTTATTTATTTAATTTACGACATTTACTGGCAGTGCAACTGACTTGTGCACGTTTCGTACCACAATTCATCGATTTGTTATTCATTAATGACAGATATGTAGCGCGCGAGTTAATTTACAAAAAAGCGGATTATCGCGAATCGAAAACCTTCAAAAATAGTTATGTATGTATCTATTTGTACGACTTGGCTCCGATACCACCTAGTCCCGAAATACTTAATTAGTGACAAAGTTATTTATTTGTGAACACGGCACCATGTTATGTTGTAAACGTTGCGGGCTAATAGTTCGCGACTCCAACTCTTAACTAGTAAATATACCTTTACAGTACCAGTCGTCAATTTTTATTGGGAAACTTTATAATTATTTTAAAATATTATTTTGAATATAAGTGAGCACTGAGCAGCGCATGACGTGAGCGGCGGCCGGCGACCTCGCCCCAACGTCGCACTGAACGCCTTCCAGGCGCTAAACTATAACTTGATCACAGAATAAAAACATACTAAGTGCTGAACTAACCGTTTTATATTGATATACAGTATTCCAATAACAAAAATAGGTTTTTTGGTAAAAATATTTTTTGTTTTTTCTTAACCGATAAATCGTTATTATATCATATTGTGCTATTTTTTTTATTAAAAGACTCATTATCGAAGATAAAGTCGACAATCGAAACAAACCACCGCTATGTAAACTATAATACATCGTAGTACATTACCATGAAATGAGCTCGTAATAATACAAAGATTCAAACGTTTACTACACTAAGCGATTTACACGACGCTAAGACGACTTTAAAATATCAAAAAATGATTAATATTAAAAATTATAAATTCTAAGTTTACAGTCGAAAAAAATAAAATAAAATGAACTCTATTAAAATTATTACAGGAGATCTGAATGTTTATAATGTGAGACTTATATACGAGATGTAGCAGAGTTGTATGCGGGTATGTCCGGAGTACCTAGCTCTCGACTAAATGCTGCCATCACGAAATCACATCATAATCGATTCGATAGTGGTCTTCTTTGGTACTCGCTCTAATACTGGCGGTCCTCGCTTCAACGGTTCATAATTCATTTTCTCGTTTTTTTTCTAATCTCCTACAACTGAAACATGTTGGCTTACAGAGTTTAAGATCACAGTGTAATCAGTCAATTTGTACCAAAAACATAAAATTAAAGTTTAGCATCATCCAACCGTTGATTACGAATCGAGAACCGCTTAATATTATGAGCAAGCGGAGTGTATTTTGTATTGCGTACAAATAAAGTCGAAAATAACACAAATTCCATTTTTATTCATAATAATTTAGAATAATAAATCATATTAAGTCCTGGTATTTTAACTAGCATGGTTTATATGAACAATCCGTTTGTTAACTAACTCAGTTAGAATAACGTACATTTTGAATCCATGAAAAAAAAAAAATGATAAATTGACACGCTCACAAACTTTGTCACGAGAATATAATATTTTTTTTAATAGTCCTATGACGTGACACGACAAAACCTCTTGTGCCTCTTGACCCACGAAAACAGTCTTACAAATATAACGTTATCACAAAATATTTATTAATGTTCAGTACTCGCGAATTATTGCCAGATTTTATTACTTTTATCATTTAAATTCCTCCCGTTGTCCTGTCATATCATAGGACCAAATTGTTTACATGTTTAAGGTAATCTCGTCATTGAAATGTATGAAAAGCGTAGAATAAAATTGTAGTGGTTACGTTTCATACATTCGAACTCTTCAGAAATGAGATCTACACGTTTTTTTGTTAGTCAACCACAAACTTGCAAATTGGTGAACCTCAAATACATTACATCACTTGCTTGTAAAACACGACATTAAGGCAACGGTCATAACAAACTCTTGGTTTCTGGAAGGCCATTCAAAACAATCTGTTGTCAAAACCGTGATTTTATTTCATTGACATTAGACTAACAATTTAGACACGTGAGAGGCCATTCAGAAATCAAGTAAGAGTAGTCCATTCACACAAACACATTGCTTCATTTGCTGACCAAAATTCACTGTATTTTAAATCCAAAGGTGGTCAAAATGTCTTAAGGAGGAGGGAAATACAAGATATTTTTCAATCTGTACTGAACATTCAGGCCTGGGCATAGTTTAACAGTGTGTTTATGTGTTTCTAGTCATTAAGTGTCATGGACAAAGCAGACTACTGACACACCAGTAATTCTTATTCATTCAGTTACTTGCTAGTAACTCTCCTAATAATTTCACAACTTTAAGCTTGCTCAATCTCAGATATCATTCTCAACACAATCAATCAAACAAGGATCAATAAAAGCCCTTTTACGAAGATAAAATTTTATATTAATTTGAAATTAAATCGTCATTTTCACTGACAAATACAAAAATTACGGTGTGACCGTACCATTCTTTATGATCGAACATTACCTAAATATTATAAATTGTGACTAATCCAAGCTGCAAAAACAAATTATTTCGTATTCCGTAATGAATTTAATTTCTATTGATTTTAAATAATCCTATTTACATTTTTTTTTTGTTTTTGTGAAATATTTTTTTTTTACCACATCATCAACATGCTTAGGGGCCAATGTGAATTAGTAAGTCTTATTTTAAAAGTATGAAAATCCCTTGTCTATCGGAAGACAGCCGTTTTAATTAATTACAGAAATTGCCATTAATCATCACACTAGCATCATTACAGAGATGAGTTATTTAGATCTCAAAGATGTCAAGCTTATACTAAAGCCGAATTTGGACCAGCGAGTTTACTTCTAGAACCTTCGCTAGATAAAACCTAGAACGGTATACAAACTATTCATTACCACACTAGTTCTATCTAATAATTTCAGTGTCGAAGTAAATTCTCTCGCTCGTAACTTAAACATACTCTACGAGCTATAAGATCGGTCCCAGTAGACAGGAAAGGTAATATAATGTGATTTTGTTCGCAGCTTTTAGTCTATACACGATAGAAACAAAAGCGTGTCGCGGGAGTAGTGAGGTGCGCCCACGACCACTAGTGGCGCCCGACGTGGGACCAACGAGAATAGTACCCGACCGTAAATGTAACAGATCGAGTTTTTGACTCACGTAGGTATGAGTAACGGAGACGATGCTCCACAAAGCCAAACTTGTACTAAAACTGGATATGCCACATTTTGGTAGTCTTTCTACCAGAGATGCGTTAAGCTGCGTAGAGAGTGATGACTGTGTATGAAATTAACAAATACAATTGCTTCATTTTCTAAGCTAGTGGTTATTGGTTAATTTTTGCACACATCCCTCGCTACGTATCCTCGCTCATCTCTGGTAGAAACGCAGCTTTACGGTGTTGTACTGAAAATCGTCAATTGGCGCCCAGCGTGGGACAAAGTGGCGACGAGCCGTGAGTGTGGGCAGTGCGTAGTGTGTGTGTTTGTTTGTTTGTGTGTGTGTTATGGAGAGGAGGCAAGATTACTCTGTGTAGTCCCAGCAGTCCTTCTCGTAGCCCTCGTGTACGTGCTCCAGCAGCACCTTGCGCCGGCTGTCGCAATATCTGCAGACATCGGAAAAGTACTGTTAGCAATACGGTTATCATTATCAATTGATGTCTTGCAATTAGTAATGGTTCAAGTTGCTGGCATTGTACTTTTTATATTTGATTGGTATAATACCCCCGTGCCTCGGGAAACACCATAAGCCGTTGGTCCTGCGCTCTCCGGCCGTTTTGGATTGCCATCTCATTGGACTATGAAAGTGCGGGAAGAAATATTGCACCCGAGCTTACGCACACAATTGTGCACACATTTGGAAATAACAATACACTAACTATGTAGCACAAAAAACCCAAAAAATTACCTTTTAACCATCAGTAATATGAGAAAATTCAAATAACAATAAAGAGAACAATAAAATAAGACAGGTTCATTATTATTAAAAAACAAAGTACTCACCTATACTTATCCTGGACCTTCTGTTTGATATCAGCCAGGTTCTCGCTAGTGATGTCACGCTCCAGATACTCGGAGAGCGTCTCGGTTGCCGACTCCAGATCCCTCTGGTTGTCCTCAAAGATCACCGACTGGTTGTTCTTGCGCAGGTAGTACGCGAACACGTACGTGTACATCAGCGTCTGTCGGCACTGGCACAGGATGTCCACTGCCTTCTTCAGGAATTGCACCTGTAACCAGTTTTAATAATCACATTTCCGGTTTAGACGTGGGTACTTTAATATTTGGGATTGCGGTTGCGTTGGTGAAACTGTTAGAGTGGTGCGTGGTTCTTTCATCGCGAGGTCATATTCGGTTCTATTCAATACAATTTCCACGCTCAAAAAATTCTATCGTCGTTCGTATAATTTTAAGGCAAGGCGTCAAGGTGATTAATTCTAAGGCTAAGGCGTTAGAATACGCCGATGACCTTGAGCAGCACACTAACATGAGATGACGCATTCTCGTCACGGAGATTTGCTTGCACATGGATTGACATGGACGATGGACATGGATTTCAAATAATACATTGTTTTATAAACAGGGATACTAGGAGCTTAAAAAGAAGTTTCCTATCTTTGAGTGTAAGAATCGATAAGAACGAATTTCTTGGTAGCGCATTATTGCGGAGTTTTTATTTTCAATGTAGCATATTAAATTTAATTCTGCTAAGGCCAAAATAATCAACAAGAATACTCTTTATGTGTCGTATTTTTCGTAGAATTTGTAGTTTTTTCAGTATTTTGAGTTGAAAAAAACAGATTTGGCAACTGTTAAGGCCTTAAAGCGCCAAGAGAACCAGGAATATAATGCGAGATTTAACTGAAATGATGTAGCGAAAACTAACTGGTTTCAACTATTTACATAAAATAATAATTATGCATTTATTACTTTTAACTTTACACTACGCAACACATAATGAGACACAACACGACTCCTTTCATGATGCTCGAATATTTTTTTCTTTGTAAAGGTTTTATGAATATTTTACTATTCACTACTTTCACGCAGTTTTACACTAGCTCTACACAAAGCTACGTATTGTCAAGAAAACAACAGGCATTACCCAATGTGGCGTCCAGATGGCGCACAAAACTAGACGAAAAGATTAACAAGGGTCGTGACACATCAAGCAATACATTTCCAGTATATCATAGCCTCGCTTTGTATAGATTTCCTGTACAATTAGAGATCCGCATAAACTGGTTTTGTATAGGGGAGCTTACGGGGAAGGTAACTGTGTAAAACTAATTGCAGTGGCGTAGCTAGTTCCAAACACCGTCATTCGTTGATAATAATCGATTAATTATTATTATTAGCCTGTTGTGTCCCACTGCAGAGCAAAGACCTCCCTTCCTTTTTTCCAGTCTTCACTCTCTAGAGCTATTGCAGCCCAATCCTTTATGTAGCAGTCCAGCTCATCACGCCATCGGTTAATATAATTTTATAGTTCAAAATAGCTTAACCTCATTGGTCAGATTGGGACCTAGCTTTGAACACGCCGTCTACCCCACACGGGACGGAGTCTATTGCCATCAACAGAGTACAATTCTTGCCAGAAAAAAATATACAGCTAAAATATGTAAATATAAAGTGCACATACTTCAATCCAGCTCATGTTGTGTTGCTGCATCTCCTCCATCTTCTCCTTGACGGACGCGTAGAGCTTGGACTCGAAGCGCAGCGACTGCATGTGGTTCATGTAACGGTTGCAGTAGAACAAGTAGCGCTGCAGCGCTGCACGCGACCGCTCTTGAGCGTCGCGGGCCGCTTTAGCTTCATCCTCGTCGTACCTGAAGGGGGAAACGTCAAATATTAAGTCTGGTTCCATAGTGGCGGTGCCTTCATGAAAGCCCAAAAGGTTGGCTTGCCTTTATAACATTACTAGTGACCTGCCCCTGCTTGTCACGGGGTCACCTGTCGGGTAGAAAACTATCCTATATTTTAAGCTGGAATGTTGAGCTGCTGCTTGTTGTTGCTGTTGTTGTAGTTGGATGTTGTTGTTGTTGAGCATGTTGTTGTTGTAGTTGTTGTTGTTGTTGTTGTTGTTGGCACACCACTATTTTCACTGAGTTGAATGGAGGACGATGAAGTTTCTTGCTCACTCTTCTTCTTAAGAAACTACCATTGCATTTGCAAAAGACAAAGAATTGGGCAACTAGAATTAATTCTTTTACCTTATAAAGTTAGACGTCCAAAAGTGCCTTTTAATGGCCTAATTGACAGAAATGGATTCGATTTTGACTAAACTTACAGGTAGATTATTTAATCTACTTGTAAGTTTAACAAACAACGATAAAGAACACAAACAAAAAAACAAACACACAGCAGGAGCAGGATAACAAATTAATTTTTGGTTTTAAATAGAAGCACAGGCGGCGAACGTGCTTTGACGATAGCCTTACAAACAAAAGAAACACGCTCGCGAATAGTATATAGCGCTAGTGTAACGAAGCCCTTAGGCAGCGCTTCCAGAACATGCAGTAGTTTAACATAATACCAAGTTGACAGTTCTGAACTGTCATTGCCTCATCTCTCGATCTATCTCTATGTTAATAAGAGCACATGAGAGCCAATCTTAATAGTTATTTGCGAAGTAATATCACAAACTGTGACGTCA
Source organism: Noctua comes (assembly GCA_963082995.1). Lineage (NCBI taxonomy): Eukaryota > Metazoa > Arthropoda > Insecta > Lepidoptera > Noctuidae > Noctua > Noctua comes. The sequence continues at coordinate 7,041,394 of OY720280.1, read as the reverse complement.
TGATAACGTCGTTTATAATCAATGACGAACGCATGACAGTACAGGAATTGATTGTCGGTACTAAAAGTGCCAAACTCGTCGCCATATTCTGGGTCAATTCAATTTAGCTTGCCATCGACATGTTAAGAAGAAGATGCATGAGGAATTACCGTACCTATTGCAATTATACCAGCTGCTACCATGCGGCTCCCAGGGCCCGAGGCACACCCAGCAGAAGTCCGCCTTACAGTTCTGATTCTTGCAGACCATGTGGTTGCAGCCGCCGTCTTTCTCGATCGTCACGTTGCACTTCGGGCACTCCTTCGTGTTCGCCGCGATCCAGTTGGACGTTTCCGAATCGTCGTCACATTTCTGAAATGGATGTGGGTTTTAGATAAAGTTGGCTTGGAAAGTATGGTGTGAAGAGGGATAATAATTTCAGTAATTAACTATAATATACGAAAGAAGCGTTATCGACGAATTGACTTATTCAGTTCAATCAAATGTGGTATTTATTTTGCATCTGGATACTATAAAAACATTGTGATCCCGTCTACTATATAACAAAAAGGCGATATACTGGAACGATATTGTTTCTACGACATTATGACGTCACATAAAAATCAATATGGCGGTGATTAGACTTCACGCATTCTTAACGATGTTGAAGTCATTCAACATCGTTAACACCACATTGTGTAGTGTTTTGTACTTTATTAATCTTCAACCAATACCACAAACAAACGACACTAAAATAAACTGTCGCAGCTCTGCATGGATGTTTTGGCGCTTGAGGCTTTTGAGGCTGTGGTAAACATTCGTTTAATCGTCTGTGGAAATTGTATTGAAAAAACCAAGATGGCGGCTTTAGTTCCTATTAAGGCCACGCGCCAACAGATCTATGTACAACGATATTATGTTACCTTGATCCACTTCCTGAGCAGACAGCACCGCACGGGGTCGTGCCAGTTCTCGCCGCACGCGAAGCAGAAGGTGTGTCCGCAGCGGCACGTGACGGGCGCCGCCTCCACGTACGCCACCTTGATGGCGTTGCTGCAGTCCGGAGACGGGCACCAGCGCAGGAGTCGATTGCACTGCAAGAAGAATATGACGTTAATCGGTGCATAGATGGCAACCCCAGCACAAACAATATAGCATGACCAATCACACTCCTGGAATACAGACGTTCAGTCTTTTAACAGGACGCCAGATGTGGTTTGTGTGTAAAGAACCAGATTCAGACCTGCTTGTGAACCTCCCAAAGGAAAAATCCAATAATCCTGCTAAAACATGGAATTCCATGACGGAAGGAGCTATCAAATTGAATCCAGTCTAACTGTCTAACTTCTACTACACAATTTTACATAACATTTCAAAATATACGCTAGAAGTATGCTAAGATACATATTAACAGCTCAAAACCAATATCAACTATTTATGTTAGTAAATGATATCCCACTGCTGGGACACAGGCCTCCTGTCTATGAGAGGGAATGGGTTATAATAAACCACACGGGCCCAGTGCAGGTTGGTACATGTCAATGACTTCGAATTTTTTGTTCTACGACATGCCGGGTTCCTCACGATATTTTCCTTCACCGTTTTGACTGCAGTGGTGATGAAACAAATTACACAAAGCAATGCGCCTGCCTGGGTTCGAACTCACGACTTACTGCTCGTAAGCCGGAGCCGCCAGCACTGGGCCACGTCTGCTCTCTAAGTAAAATAATTATATCATTACACTTATTTTGAAAGTTGCTGATTTATGTTAAAAGTTACCTCAACAAAACTATTGGTGATGATGTGTTGGTACTTGAGCTTGACGCGCGGGTCGCGTACCAGCCGCATGACAGTCGCGTCGTCAACGAGGATGTCGCACGCGTGAGCCGCGCACGCTATTGTCTGACCCTGTAATAACACACTTATATTATAATAGCTATAATAACACCCTAATAGTACACCAACATTTCGTCAGTTATGTTTATGTCCCATGTAAAAGGGGCGAGCCTATTGCCATCAACCGGGCACAAATCCAGGCTCCGTGGCTGCTACTGAGAAATTTCTGAAAGAAAAACTCAATGACACTTTGCTCGACCTGGGAATCGAACCCAGGTGCTCGTGCTCAAAAGTCGCGCTAGCGACCACTGGACCAAATGGCATGAGAATGTTATGTTGTTGTAATTCTGTAAACACTTTATTTATTTCAAGCTTTCTGTTATCATAAGAATGAAACGTAATAAAATAACACTTAAACAATGGCTTTACTTTGATTCTATTTTAATCGGTTGTTCTACATCGCGACAAGTGCAGTCAAAGTTATCTATACTTATAATAAATCTGTAGAGAGGTCAATTCTGTACATGAAATATATTTCCAAAATAACTATCAGGGGGTGATTAGAGATCGATACTGATGCCAAAAATGCAATTAGTAAATTTTTTGTCTGTCTGTCTGTCTATCTGTCTGTCTGTCTGTCTGTCTGTCTGTATAACCGTTATAGAAACAAAAACTACTCGACGGATTTTAACGAAACTTGGTACAATTATTTTTCATACTCCTGAGTTGGTTATAGTATACTTTTCATCACGCTACAATCAATAGGAGCAGAGCAGTGAAGGGAAATGTTGGGAAAACGGGAGAAGTTACTCCATTTTTCTCTCTCTCTCTCTTATGTGACGCAGACGAAGTTGCGCGGGTCTGCTAGTCTATAATAAAGATAATATTTAAAACGGAAAAACCCCGAAGTTTCAATCGCTAAAAGCGGTCAATAACGAAAACACACAAATTCGTTTCAGGCATTATACTTTTATAACAAAAAGATAGTGTGTATATTCTGCATGTGTGAGTTTGTGTCTTTGGTTATTCATGCAGGGGTAACCTCGAAAACGGAATAAAATTTTGATTGTAATATTTATGACGCATTGAATGGTATCTGCATTAAGGTCGAACACAAGTACGTTGGTTTGTGTTCTCTCTTTTATTCTGTCCTTGTTGACTTCCACACACAACATAAATAATAATCCATCGCAATATTATTCGAATTAATGCTAAATTTTTTGAACAATCAATTTTTATAGGATGCTGATGCCCGCGACCTTCGTCCCCATGAAATTATTCTAAAAATATTACCTACTTCCCTATTTAAATCGGATTTTATTAACAAGATTTTTTTTTTGCACGGACCCTAATCCTTTTCTATAATAAAAATAAGACTCAAACTAAGTTTCTCCTTATAACATCAGCTAGCTGCTAGTAAAAGTCCCGTTAAAATCGGTCCAGCCGTTTCGGAGATTAGCCGGAACAAACAGACAAATATGCTAAAAAAAAGTTTTTTTGTTATAAGATCTGTAATATAATCTCATATGCATTCAGTAAAAAGCAGTTATTTTGAAATTAGAAGATGTATAGATCTGTGTTGAATGTTTGATCACTTTGTTTGACCGACATTTATTGGTCAGATGCAATATATTTTATGAACATAAGTAAATAACACATAGGACTTCCAATGCTGCGCGTATTATTATTTATTATTTATTAAAAATTAAATTACAGCGCAACAATTACTTAAAGGTAAACACCACATGCACAAAACAATAAATTCGGAAAATAAGCTTATTGTTGTATTATTTCCAACTAAACTTAAACTACAACTAGACTTCGTCTCAAACTATGTGAATATTCAAATAGTACTTAAGTATACTTACTAGGCCCTCCTCCATTATTTTAGTAGTTAAATATTCACACCAACATTGTGTGCAGAATCTGTGACCGCACTCCAGACCCGTCATCAGCTGTAAATAAAATATAGTGGCATCATTAATTTCTGTGTCATTATTTGTTCTTTTATGGTGGTCCCGATAGAAAATAGTTCATCGTACAGGTAAAACAGTAAGCAGAACATAGGTAAGCACAAGATGACATAACAGCTAGGTTACATTGGCAGTGATAGTCTAGTGGTGTGACCGTCGGACTGACAAGTCATAGGTCTCGAGTTCGAACCCAAGACACGCACCTCTGATTTTCGGATACATGTGCGTTTTGTTTATTACTTGCTTCGGTGAAGGAAAACATCGTGAGGAAACCAGCATGCCTGAGAGATATTTCTCGACGGCATGTAAAGCCAAGTCAGAGGCCCATGGGCGGCATAAAACTCTGACACCAGGTTAGGCACTTACCACACGAGAAGAAGATTGGCAGTGAGCCCCAAAATAGCCATCTGCATATTGGGGCTTGGGAAACGATTTACAGAGTGGACACAATAAGATTCCTATATCCAATAAGATTCGCAGTTTACTACGCAAATGTCCGAGCGGGAACCGAATTCGCAACCCAAGTAGTCGCTTAGTCACGGCGCCACTCGACCAACACATAATTCTTATTGTAATAGCATTCTGTTTTTAGAAACATAAATCACTTTTGTTCGTAACATACCTAATGTTCTTAACATGTGGTAATGTATTCTATTTTGGTCATTATATGTCGCATCTAGACAACGCATCGAGAAAATAAAATCGCGAACACAAATCGTCGCTGCGCTCAAGCGCGCAACTTCATACAAAATGTAGGTAATAGGAATAGAAAGTCGCATCGCGCCGTGTTGCGCTGTGCGAACTCTCTACAACTATCAAATGTAACACTTTTTCATGTTGATTTACTAAGGAATGCTCTAAAAAGCTACAACTTTAGCTTAAACAGTCCTGCTTTAAGGCCGAAACACACCGGATCCGTACACGTAGACGTGCACGTACACGTGCACGTACCATGACGTTGTAATATATGGAACGTAATAGAGACATGGCACACCGCTTGCGTGACGTACACGTGCGCGTAGACTACATGCGTAACGCTACGCATTGCAGCTCCCATGAGACAAACCGGCTGCGTACCTACGCAGAGCGGAACGGCAACGTCGCATTGATGCGTGCAATAATGACGTTGTATTCAATGGCATTCCGTATTGGACGTCAGACCTAGCAAGTTTGAACACGTACGTATCTTTGCTGCGCGTCACTACGCGCGTGACTTACGCATTCAGTTGTATTTGTTTTCAAATTGTACCGGTAGTAAGTGGTGTTTTGTGTCGGTTAATGATGAATAACGAAATTAAAGAAAAACTTATTGAAAAAGTGCGAAAACATGAATGTTTGTACAACACAAAAAACAAAGAGTACAATTTTTTTTTCCCATAATAAAGATTTATAAGACATATCTTATAAATCTTTATTATGGGAAAAAATTGGAGCAACACTGCAGATACAAGGTATATATTGTATTCACAAAATGTTGTTTTTTAGTATGTAACAAACTTTTCTCTGATAGCCATTGCGTCATTAGGTGCTGCCGCAGCGGCTGGGTACGCAAAGGACCGGTTGCATTGCGTGCCCAGCACGTATGCGTAAGCGTAAGCGTAGACGTATGCGTAACCCGGTGTGTCAGGGGTCCACGCGCGTCACTACGCGCGTTTATACGTGTACGTCACGCACACGTCACGCCACGCATCTGGTCTGACCAGGCCTTTATTCTATTCCATTCAAAATTTTTGCTATTACAATTTCCTATAAAGTTAAATATGAATATACATAATACTGCCGAAAGAAATGCTCTAAACAACGGTGCAAATCCTATCAAAATTAATTGTGCAATTTAGAAGATCTAAACGGTCACACAGACATACACTAAAACCGACTTTCTGTTGTTCTAGATATTAATAATGTGAACGAGCTTTCCTTTATGTCGTTTGGTTAATTAAGCTTATTGTCAATAAAATAGTTGATAATAATGAATAGTTGACTGTATTCAGCAGTGTCTGCGAAAAACAGGCTACTGATAACATTGTTAAAATGAATATCCTGCTAAATGAACGCAAACAACGGAAGTTGGTCATCTATTCAATGAAATCTAGTGAAACAATCAAGAACTTTGAACTAATAGCGTCTTAAAAAGAAAAAATATTTATTGGGCATAAAACTGTTCATAATCGCCCCACAATTTTCCCACTATCGGACACAGACAACTCTTTGTGAAACCGTGTAAATGTGACATATCTTTGAATTTTTTGTTCTAGGACATGCCAGTTTCCTCAGGATGTTTTCGTTCAATGGTTTAAGAGCACTTGTAGAGTATAGTATAAAATAAATTGAACAAAGAAGAGTCTGGGTTCGAACTCACGACTTACGAGACATAAGTCGGGGCCGCTATCACCGAACCATCACCATCATAACAATTATAATGATCTGTCAAAAATCTATATAAAAAGAGATATTCCATAACCAATCACAGTAGTTTATTCAAAACATGTATGTTAAAGGTGAAAAACCTTTAGTCATTGGTATCTTATCAGTTTCCTTTGGGGGCACAAGATAACAATAACAAGATAAAGTTAATAATAAAAACAAGTCACTTACTGAGGTCGGAAGGATTGAAAAACATATTTCACATTCCTCTGTCCCTGATGTTGATATCCGTCTGGGCAACTAGAATAAAACACAACATAATATAAGGCTATTAAGGCTCATTGAATGGTTTCCTTTCATGTACAGCAAAATGCGTGATATTAGAGTAAGATCATCCATCTTTTCAGTCAATACATCCCCAATGTTGGACATAGCTCCCACAGTGTTGCCATAAAGACCAATAAAACCTTTCTCAATTCTCTACTAATGTGTGTGTAAGCAGATAGGTAAATATACACACTAACAGTTTACCTTCAAGGTCATTCGACATATCCTTGACTGATTTAGAATGGCAAAACAGAAAAACAGACTACCTGATGTTAGGTATAAAACCTTCTTGTTAGCACATACTAACGCAACTCAACTGTAAAAAGTTCTATCTGTATGTGATTTGATACTGTTAAACTGGGTCATCCCACTGATGGGCACAGGGTTCTCCCCATGACCTAGTTCTTTTGATCCAGGGTTAATATGGACCACTGGTTGTTTGATGTGAAATGTAGAACATAAGGAAAGTTGCTGTTGATTATTAAGTAGTTCTGTTTGTTGTTGTGTTTAGGCAAGAAATTATGTCATTGGATAACAGCCAATATGAGACATAATATGCCATAAGAAGGAGCACATTGTGAGGGTCAGGTTTACAGCTGTTTAGCTCTACTAATCACCATACCAGCTGAAGATCTGCAGTACTATGATGTTTGTATTAAAAGTAATGGACAGTTTGACATCTAGCAGTAAATGCTGAAGCATATCTGTGCTCTATGACCCTACTAGACATACCCCTGAATTCTGTAAGTCTACATAACTCTATGGTGTAAAATTTTAAGGATTAATCAGTCTTCCAGTCATGAGTCATCAAGTGCTATTGGCAAGACCAAGCGTAAGTATGACATTAATACAATATTACTGTATGATAGCATATTTATCATGATTTTGCAGTGTCAACAAACAATAAATGAAGCCATTGTTGTGAAATGTTGTGACCCAGAAAACCAAAATATTGTGTATATCACCAGCTAAGCTAAAAACAAAATTATATCTTTTTCTATTTTCAGAATAATATGCATTCAGAAACACTTTTATCATTTTTTATAGTATATGATGTAAGTCATAATAATATATTAATAACAAATACTAATTTTAAAACTAGCTTGCTAATAGTATAGCAGAATCGGTAATCACTAAGGTGAGAATGTGGATGTTTGTTGTGAGGATTGCCCTACAAAACAACTGGGCTTCAAAATTGATGTTAACACTAATAATAACTACTTAGACAATTGTTCAAAATGGAATGAATCAAATAAAAAGACAATTATCCTTAACAATATCCTGTTTATATGATCTACTAGGAGGTTTAGCCTAAAATTCAATTGTATGAGTCAGATCCTACAATTAAAAAGACATCATCATAGGAAAAAGTTTGCGAAACTCAGTACAACATTATTTACTAGATTTAATTTCTTATGCAATAACTAAGTATTCTTATGTACCATCACTGTACATGCAGTTTCAATAAAATATGCACAACCTCCTTGCTTCAAACATGACTCAAAAGTTTTGAATGACCTCTGTGGTGGAATAACTAATTTAAAAAAATAACTGTTTGTGGGAAAACCTTGTGATATTTAAATTCATACCTTCGGCCTTTGTATGACTGGTTTCCTGAATGGATTAATGACTCTAGCCTCAGAGAACAACTGGTCTTGGTCCCCATCATAGAATCTTTCCATGAGCTTTTCTTTGTCCCATTTAAAATGGTTTAAAAGTATGCGGGTGGTTGTAGCAGGTATCTGAAAAGATATATTTCATGTTTTACTAAATACAGGCAAATAAAAGAGGGAATGAGAGCCCTAAAAATAACAAATTATACCCTGACACAAACATGAGATTAGCCTTATCATACATTTAGGACATGTAAACTAACAAGCATTTTGTTTATAATCAAAATATTTGACAATATTATTGTTGTATTCCACTCCTACACATTTATACATAAACAGTAAATTGTATCAGCATCAGATAATTATCAAAGCAGTCATCATTGTTATGACTCATTCCTCCTACTTCAAGAATACCTTTGTTACTTTACTTTCATTCAATCATTAAGAAACTATTTCCATAATTTTGATACTTATTTATCCCTACTATGAACATGCAATATTGCATTGTAGATATGGCAACATAAATAACAAGGTGAAACGATTCTGAGCTATACTTAATATGAAAATTAGGTTTGTGGAACAACAGTATTTTATCCAAGCAGAGAGCATTACCCAACTTTGTTGGTAGCTTTAATAAGCTAACACATAACGTTTCACCATATCGAACACAATTAAATTGGAATGCGACACAAAAGAACATAAAGAAGTACGACAGTGGACGAGTAACCTCATTCGATTAGTCCATTGTTTACCACTAACATACTGACCTCGACAACAGTGTTCACTTCTTTGATGCAGTCGACCATATGCTGAACGATTTCCTCCGTAGATAACACCTCATATCGATATTCCTCAAGCTCCGTTTGTCGTTCCCGTGTACTGTGTGTCTCAACGTCCATTGCAAAGTCGACATCGTCTCCGCTAGACTCATTCCCAGAATCCACATCATCCTTTGTGTCATCTTCGGAGTCCATCGCCGAAACTTTGACTAAATATGTATACTAGATAATAAGGGTGCAGCCAGAGTACGTCTAATGATGAAATAATTACACCTAAGATTTAGGAAAGGTCAACAATGAAGAAAATAGTTCACCCGCGGGCTGCCAAAACCTCTGACGTATGGACAGGCTAGGGTTACCAGGTTCAAAATTTAAAAAATCCCATAATTAGATTAATCAGCAAACGCCAGCCTAACGGAAACCGTTTATTACATTTATATAAAGAATAACTTTTTTGTTATTTGTGTATGTATTAGGAACATCAAAATAAATGAATAATACTACTCTACTCTATATTTTACTATTAGATATTTTTTTTAAAATAGTCGATTATGAAACTTGAAAGGCCATGCTCCAAGTTACAAAAAATCGTGACATCCTCTTCACTATTCTGTATACACAATGCAGCAATGGTTTATAATTTTATATTGGTCTAATTTGAATTGGTCACACTTTATCAATCACTACCCAACATGGGGTGAACAGATACAGTGTGTGGGATTGACCTTCTTCTTTATCATGTGGTCAATGCCTAACCTGGTGTCTAGAGTTTTTATGCCGCCCATGGGCCTCTGACTTGGCTTTACATGCCGTCGAGAAATATCTCTCAGGATTGATGGGGATGCAGCACAGAGCATCATAATTATATAAGTATATAAATATATTTAACGTTATCGACTCTATAACACTAAATATCTTTATATATATCATAAATCCTCTGTAATATAGAGCATAGTAGTGATAACAAAGTAGAAGCCAAAATCCTTGATAGGGTATTAATAACATACAGATGCAGTGGTAAATCAGGATGGAAAAAAAAGGATTTCATTTTGTTTGCCTAGGACTCATATCATAAAAATAATGATTAATTAATAAAAATTAGTTCTTGAGAGCAAAAAATATTACCAATATTAAATCCAGTTACTAGAATTGGGTCAGTAATAACATTCTAGGAATGATGGGTTATTATAAACAAAGATAATCACACACAGTAGTGGTGTTTTGAAAAAAACTGATCTCGAATTTTATGAAAAATATTTTATTTTACCTTTGATAGAGATATTATTATTTTCAAGTAGCTTAACCTAAATAAAAAATATTTCACAAGTCATAGTAGTACATCATACTGGATCTAATGACATAAAAATTTTTCAACAGTAATTAAAAACGAAATCAACTGTTCAATACATTTTAAACATAACCCATTAAAAGTTTCTATAGTTCAGAAGAATGTATTGAATATGTGGTAATGGGTGTCTGTGTCCCTTCCACTCTGTATATCAATAGCATGGTTAAATAAATTTGTTACTGAATTGCACTTTTATGCTATATCCAGTCTTGGATTTTATTTTAACCCAAATTATAATAATGAATATACTGGTATTGCTTTGAAACTTGATTCATCACAGAACACGACCAGAATTCAACCTTCCACCCTAAGTATACTGTTATCTTTATGTTATTAAATTATCTAATTCATTCTGAATGGATTCGAATTGTAAGAATATTGAATACAGCTCGGGATGGGTCAATTCTATTTCAGTTTCATTCATTTCTCTTGAAAGTGACAAATATGCTTTGGGAATCTTGGACTTCTTGCGATAATCTGAACTTAATTCAGCATTTAACTTCCATGAGAAATTTAAAGACTCATTAGTTTCATTTGTTGCTATAGTCCCAAGTTCATCTAAAGTGGTTCTTGTTTCTGCTGACCATACTTTAACTATGGAATCGGCTTTTTCATTACTCAATCCAATGGTTTTGAGATCGTTCTTTAAATCAACAGGCATAAAAATATACTTTAGCATTCTTTTAAATAAGTATTGTAAAGTTTTGATGCTCAATATCAAGTTTTCTTGTTCAATGCCAAATATTTTCTCTAATTTCAGTCTTTCATCGTCTGTAAATATTTCTGTGCTCGAAAGTTTCAATTTCACTACAATTCGACGGAGAAATTGTTCAAATCTTGTTTCGTCGAGTTGATTGATGACACCAATACCCTTGCTCAAACTGCAACAGAAAATCAAATACAACTTTTAGGTAAGAGCAAGAAGAAAACGCCAAAATCCTGCCTTCATATCTGTATCACCTTGGCGATATTTTCATCCAGTGGCAATCCATTATAGTGAACTGAAATGAAAGAATAATAAAAACTAAAACCAAGTGGAATATTTTTGTTGTTTGGAAATGAGTCGCTGTATATTTTGTTTTGACGTTTTCATTTTTTAATTTGTCAGTTGTCACATGTGTCACTGCCTGGAGTTCGTGTCTTTTTTTAATAGCAATTATAGTGTAGTGTACTCATGTCGAGTATTCCGCAACAAGGAGCATACAATTTATGTAGATAAATATTTAGTAACGAGCTTATATATTATTAAAAATGTGGTCGGTTGGTCCAAGCTACCGGTGGTTAGGGCGCCAGAGACAGGAACTTCCTCACAATGCGAGCGGCTCGCGAGCCGTTTCGAGGAGGACTGTTTTCTTAATCAGACCCTTGATCCAACCTCCAAACGAGAGTCTCGAAAGATGATCGTCGAGGGTCTTGTCCATCAGGCCATTGGCCATAATGACTATCGGCACAATGATAGCCGAGTTTACACTCCACACTTCGACAACCTCGTGTGCCAAGTCGAAATATTTTATTTGCTTCTCTCTCGTAGCTTTTACGAGATTCTCGTCATGCGGGATGTTAGCACTGACTATCATTACGCAACGTGCTGATTGATCTATCACCATCACGAAACAGAAAAAACAAATTACCACTATATCAGGTTTACTGGCGATACTAGTCCTTCTGGAACACTGGGTCCGCCACATACTTGTATTAAGAAACCTTAGATTCCACAAGTTTATATTTTTATTAAAAATGATTACATTTTTATTGCAAACCGTAGTTTTTAATACGTGAGAGGTCAGGTCATTGACGTTCCTATTTCTATTTAATACGCGTTGTACGATGCAAGTATGATGGCCTTATTGTAACGTCTTGTTTTTAGGCGTTCACTCACAGCACCCAGTCCTTCCCGCCGTTCCGATCCTAGAACGGGCATTCAGAACTGATCATATAGGTTGATATAAGTATTCTACTCTTTGGAACTGATAGTTGAATCGGATCGCAAGGTTCTTCACACTGGCTCCGATCTGTTCATTCTACTTGAACAGATTCTAATGATTGCATTTTTGCAAGCGGCAAAAGCCACGCCGAACACGCTATCTCTGTTACCGGAGACAGAGATTATATGAGCGCACAGAACATTAATACTCTAGCGAGTATGAGCGGCATGCGATCACTCACTTAAATGCGTTGCGATCTACCGAAGGCAGTGAGAAGGCATACAAGAGCGGCCATTAGTCACAGAGAACGCATGGGTTCAGATCGCATCGTCAGATCATTCCATTGGAACGGATCGGGCGCTGTGACTAAAGACTTTACCTAGCGAAGTGGAAGTGAAAGTTATTCTGCCGAAGTCTAAAATTTTAGGTAGTGATTAAAACAAAGTTGCCGATAAGAGCTTACCTCTATCATTAACAACATGAGCGAACGTAAGTACCTATTTCCAGTCACATGTGTGTGCAGCCTCGCCAGCATGCGTGTGCACCCTCAACTACCCGCGTCCCGAGTACGTGTGTCATGCATGACAAGAATAGTATTTGTATGTACAAAACATTAATTATGATGCGGGCAAAATAACAAAACACCTACATGACGTAAGGTTTTGGGGTCTCTCGAATGTATAGTATTAGTAGCTCATACAATACAGTATTGCTTCCATCAGAGGGTGAATATCAAATTAATTATATTGCAAATTATGCTCGAAAACGGTGCTCGTTTTCAATATGAGATAATGGTGAAATGGGGCAAATGGTTTCAAAGAAACAGCCCTGAGACAGACAGTTGAGGCATAAAGTGTACAGCGTAGACTTGAAAATTAATACGATCCCGTTAGCGCCTTTTGGGTAGGGAACCATGATGTCTAAAACATCACACAACATCTGATGATGAAATATTGCGAAATTCTTGAAACTGATGCAATTCTTGTAAATTTGCCAGTTTGTTGCCAGCTCACATTGACGCAGTGACGTTTCTGTCCAATCGTCGTCGTTACTCGTTAGTGTGACATACATGTGTGAAAAAAAAATGACGTTTCTTTTTCTTTTATCTGTGTGTGAGGATTTTGTGTGATGGCGTGGAATTGAAAAAGGTTATAAAAAAATATCATGGCCCTAAAAGTGAACAGAGTACCTGAACATATTGACTTCCCAAAAGAAGAGGAGAAAATTCTGAAGTTTTGGAAAGATATAGATGCATTTCAGAGTTGTTTGAAACAGTCAAAAAATAAACCCAGGTAAGGTTCGCTTCTTTACAAAAAAATATGTTTCGTGAGATAAATGTGGATTTTATTGTGTCTTATAGTATTTTAATTTAGTGTGTGTTATTTATTGAGTCATGGCTATGGACTGTGGAGGTCTCAGTTGACCTAAAAAGTACATTCATCGCTCCATAAGGTGACCACAATTCCATGCGTTTTTTGGAAAGTGATACAACGGTTTTCTTGTAAATTAGACGCGTAGCCTAGGCCAATAAAACATCTAGCGATGAGAGTACTCACAGCAAAATATTGAGGTCATAATTAAATGTATGTATTATGGTACCCTGCATAAAAATAATTGTGTGATGTCACAATTTTTTTTTTTAACTGAATTTATAGGGACACAGTTATTGCATGATAAATCTGTAAGTACTCACATTCTTTACCCATAGGAAAGAGTGTAGCAAACATCCAAAGTTCTCTAGAACTATCACATATTAAGTTATCATTTTAATAGAAATTGATTTGAGTATATCTTTAAATATATTAATATTATATTTAATAACCTTTAATAGAGTGTACTCTATTTTACTAGTATTAAATAAATCAATAATTTAATCGTTTTTATGTGCCTAGTGGCCCAGAACAAGTTGTGTTTTAATGTAGCTTTACGGAGTTAGTAACTCACAAAATAATGTGAATTGTTCAGAATTTTATTGTGTGTTAGATGCACATAGCTTCTGTGTGTGTAAGCTTGGAAGCAATCAGTATTGCTCACCCACACTCAAAAAAAAATAATATCAACATGATGAAATACTATTCATTCAATTAAAACCATCCTGCCTTCATGACTCAAAACATTTTTGCTAGATTTTTTTAAAAATTATACCTGCCTTGTCAAGTTATGACTTTAAATGAAACTTATTTAATTCTTGGAAGCAATAACCACAAGCGTTTAATACTGGAGCTCTTACAATTTCATAGTTGAAAGAAGTTAATAATAGAATTCTTACATTGTTTATACAGGTATTCCTTTTATGATGGGCCGCCTTTTGCGACTGGACTTCCACATTATGGCCATATCCTTGCTGGAACTATCAAGGATGTTGTCACCAGATATGCACACCAACAGGTATTGTACTATTTACAGCATTATTACGGTACTTAAAAATTTGCTTATTAAACCATGGCCATATTTTTTACTGAACAATTTATGGCTTGGACAAATTTTATCAAAGAAAAAAATCTGTACTGTTAATATTGTAAAATTTTGTACTTATAGGGATATCACGTAGAAAGGCGGTTTGGTTGGGATTGTCATGGACTTCCCGTTGAGTTTGAAATTGATAAAGCATTGGGCATCAAAGGTCCAGAAGATGTTGCAAAAATGGGCATTGACAAATACAATGCGGAATGTCGTTCAATTGTTATGAAGTATGCTGATGATTGGGAGATGATCATTACGCGAATGGGTCGTTGGATTGGTGAGTTTTACAACACAAATATTATGTTTATTGAGTCTTTATTTTGTGTGCTACTACTTAATTGGTAAATCATCTTTTGTTCATTTCAGATTTCAAGAATGATTATAAAACTCTGTACCCTTCGTTTATGGAGTCTATATGGTGGGTATTCAAAGAGCTGTACAACAAAGGCTTGGTGTATCAAGGTGTCAAAGTCATGCCTTACTCGACAGCTTGCTCCACTCCTCTGTCCAATTTTGAGTCTGGACAGAACTACAAGGATGTTGTAGATCCTGCAGTTGTAGTATCATTTCCTACAGCTGAAGGGTTCTCATTGCTCGCTTGGACCACCACTCCATGGACACTTCCCAGCAACTTAGCACTTTGCGTCAATCCGAAACTTATTTATTTAAAAGTAAAAGAAAAGAATACTGGTAATTGTTATGTACTCCAAGAAACAAGATTCCCTACTGTTTTCAAAAATGTTGAAGACTTCGATGTTCTTGAGAAGTTTGCAGGGGAGAAACTTAGAGGAATAAAGTATACGCCTATTTTTGATTACTTTGTAAACCAATGTCCTAACGCATTTCAAGTGCTGGTTGATAATTACGTGACAGATGATTCCGGTACTGGTGTTGTCCACCAAGCACCATATTTTGGTGAAGACGATTTCAGGGTTTGTCTAGCAGCAGGAATCATTACTCGGGATCAGGATATCATATGTCCTGTCGATCCCAGTGGTAGGTTTATGGAGCCAGTCAAAGACTTTTTGGGACAGCACGTCAAGGACGCCGACAAAAATATTATTGCTAATTTGAAGGCTCGCAACCGTCTGATCCAATTAGGACAAATTAAGCATAGCTACCCATTCTGTTGGCGTTCAGAAACTCCACTCATCTACAAAGCGGTGCCTTCTTGGTTTGTTCGAGTTGAACAAATGAGTCAAGAACTTTTGAAATCTTGTGAAGCTACGTATTGGGTACCTGAATATGTGAAAGAGAAGAGATTTAAAAATTGGCTCAAGGAAGCTCGAGATTGGGCAATTAGCCGTAATAGGTACTGGGGAACTCCAATTCCTTTGTGGATTTCGAGCGACAAACTGGAGATAGTTTGTATCGGTAGTATTGCGGAGTTAGAAGCTTTGACTGGTAAAGAAATAAAAGATTTGCATAGGGAAAGCATTGATCATTTGGAGATCCCATCGTCACGACCTGGACAACCTCCTCTAAAAAGGGTGTCTGAAGTCTTTGATTGTTGGTTTGAGTCAGGCTCTATGCCGTATGCGCAATGCCATTACCCATTCGAAAACAAAAAGGAGTTCGATGATATATTCCCAGCGAATTTCATTGCCGAAGGTATCGATCAAACGAGGGGCTGGTTTTATACTCTCATTGTTTTATCGACAGCACTATTCAAAAAACCACCGTTTAAGAACTTGATTGCAAATGGTTTAGTTTTAGCTGCTGATGGTCAAAAAATGTCGAAGAGGAAGAAAAACTATCCCGATCCTCTAGAAGTAGTTAAAAAATACGGCGCTGATGCTTTACGTCTTTATCTCGTCAATTCTCCAGTGGTTAAAGCAGAGAATCTTCGATTTAAAGAAGAAGGTGTCAGGGATATTATCAAAGACGTATTTTTGCCTTGGTATAATGCTTTTAGATTCTTAATGCAAAATGTGGAAAGAATCGTCCAAGAGGATAAAATCGACTATAGGTTTAACGAAAAGGCAGTAAGAGAAAATGTCATGGATAAGTGGATTTCATCGTTTACGCAATCTCTGATCCAATTCGTGAAAAAAGAGATGGCGGCATATAGATTGTACACTGTTGTGCCGAGGTTGACCAAGTTTATTGACCATCTCACCAACTGGTATTTGAGAATGAACAGGAAAAGGTTGAAGGGAGAAAGTGGTGTTAAGGACTGTCAGGTCGCTTTAGATACGTTATTAGGCGTGTTATTCGATATGGTACGAGTGATGGCACCCTTCACGCCTTTCCTTACGGAACTGATGTACAAGACGCTTCGACAACTTTTGCCTGGTGATTCACTGGAGAGTGTTCACTTCAACATGATATCAGATCCGAAGTTAGAATTTGTCGACATAGAAATAGAAAGGGCTGTTCAAAGAATGCAGGTTGTGATCGAATTGGGAAGAGTCGTAAGAGACAGGAAAACAGTGCCGATCAAGTATCCGTTGCCAGAAATGGTTGTCATTCACCGTGACCCTATTTATTTGGACGATGTGAAATCCTTGGAGCGATATGTCCTAGAAGAATTGAATATTAAGCAATTGCACTTAACAAATGACAAAGAAAAGTATGGTATTACACTGAGAGCCGAGCCAGATCATAAACTTCTTGGAACTAGATTAAAAGGCGATTTTAAGGCTGTCACTCAAGGTTTGAAGGACCTTAACAACGAGCAATGCGAAAAACTTATTGCTGATGGATTTATAGAATTAGTTGGACATCGCATTGATGTCTCTGAAGTGAGAATAATATTCCAGGCTCAAGGCAACGATCAATACGAGGCGCATAGTGATAATGATGTACTGATTCTTCTCAATGTTACTCCTGATCAGGACATGCTTGACGAAGGTTTTTCTAGAGAAATAATAAATAGAGTTCAAAAGTTACGGAAGAAAGCCCACTTAGTACCGACAGATGATGTCAACATTTACTTCTCTGTTAACAAATCCAGCGATATTGTGCGTATCATTAACTTGCATCGTGAGTTTATTGAGAGTACAGTGAAAGGACCTCTGATCCCGATGGAACAGATCAAGCCTTCTATGCCTGTCGTAATCGAAGAGACGCAAGAACTTAAAGGTTCTTTACTCAAGTTGGTTATAACTTGGAGAAAGGAAGTAGAAGTGCCCGCAAACCCTTGGGCGAACATCGTTCTACAAGATTTAACACCTCGATTTGGTGTCTCGAGTAAGCAAGGTAGTCTTATACTTAAGGATAAAATGAATAAGTTTATAACTTTAGATAACCTTTACCATGAGGTTACTGTTCTCTTTGGTCTGTACGGTTTGAGGTTTACACTATGGTGTAATGGGGTTGAGGTAAAAGACACAACAAATTTAAATACTAAAACATTGATCGCTTCTCCCAATAAACCTAAAGATTGCGAATCTAAAACCAGCCCGTTCTGCAAATTTGTTAATATCGCGAATGGCATAAAATCAGCAACATTGTTCTTAGAAAATCCCATAGGAAAACCAACTTTAAATCAAGATGATGCATTAAAGTTTGTAACAGATTACTTGGGGATTAAAGCGAGCGATGTCGACAAGAAATTATTTAAATAATAATTTTAAATGTTATAAAACAGTATACATAATCCAACATCGTTTATGATTATACGACCTTTTGAACGCCATTGTCACATATACGCGACAAGCGCGTGCCCTGTACCCTAAATGACACAAATGTGTGACTAAATGGTAGATAAAATTCTGGCTTGGCGTGGAGGGTACGTGCATGCGTTTATGCTCTGGCGTTCAAAAGGTTAATAAATAAAAAGTAATGTTAGAATGTTGTCTGTGCTAAAATAACATAAACAATGTTTTTCATGCTAAGGAATTATAAACAATGAAGTATCGTATTCAGTATTTTAAACTATACTGCAATGTGATTCTCGTTGAAACACGGTAGCCTTTATTCGCGACCGCGTTGGTTGCTTATATCTCGTTATTTATCTATATATTATATTCTTTAACTCATTTCGCAATGTAGACCCTTATGTATTTCTCAATAAATTATTATTTTACATACATAACTGCGACGTCCATCGTCGGACGACTTCTGGTTGGTATATTGATCCGTGGAATATGTTGCCCTAGAGGCAGTCTTCAAAGTGTAAGGAGATTGTACATTCTTGTCACTTGTCTTATTTTAATAAATTATTGTTGAACCCCTGTTCTTCTTTCATTGTGCGTCATCTATAATACTAGCTGTTCCCCGCGGTGTCACACGCTGCGCGGCCCCTAAGGGTCGTAGCGTGATGTTATATAGCCTATAGCCTTCCTCGATAAATGGACTATTCAACACAAAAATATTTTTTTAATTCGAACCAGCAGTTCCTGAGATTAGCACGTTCAACCAAACAAACTCTTCAGCTTTATAATATTAGTATAGATAATGGAAATTAATCATCACCCCATAACTTATATAATAGAATTCGGTATAAAATAAAACAATAAAATATGAGTTAAACTTTATTTTAAATGTTTCCTTCATAAATAAAACAAAATAAGCATTGAACATTGTTCATTCAACTATTATATCGTAACAGGTGCAGTGTATTACAACTCATTTAAATTGTGGTATCCCTACAAAATAGGGTAGTGGCGTAACTAGGTACCTACAGCATTAAACTATACGTACCTGTACGTATGATAAGCAAAGCGATATGAAGCAATCCTTATAGGTTTGCGCGTTTACAGTACTCTGTGTGTGATCTGCATGATTGCAATTAGGTTCAATTTACACGTACACATCACAGCTATAATATACGACACATAACGTGATACCAATAACCACCGGCTACTTTTACAGGTGTTTATAATGTAATCTTACAGACACTGATTAGACAATAATTGACTTATTGAAGAGGTGTTATAACCGGTGATCATAGGAATCTTATTAGAACTATTGTATATTTCCTTTGCATCTCATGTGTATTGTGCGAATTTCATTCATAAAGCCGGTAACTTACTATATTGAATTTCATATTATGTTATGTAGCAGCTATACAATTATGTTCGATAGAATAAACTTTGGTGTTCAGTCATTAACCTAAACAATATTACAAATAGTTAACCAAAGAAAAACAACGAAACCAATGTCTTTTATTTCACTCAGATTAGGGTTTCATTTAAACGAACATGTTATATTTAGTCAACGGATTTAATAATATGACTAACATCAATATTATGAATTATTTTCTATTAGGTAGTGATTATTACTAACTTGTTAGTACGATACATGGGATTTTGTAAGTAATGTTGCTAGATTTTACTAATTCAACAATAAATAAATTTGGAAATATACATATACAAAATAATATTTAAGGTTACAATAGATTTTTTGTTAACATATTGGAAAATGGCTATACTGTTTAGTTTATCACTGTATGTATCACAAGCGCAGTTTAGAATAGTTTCGATATGGAACACATTGCAGGCTATACAGATTATATAATAATTTTGTTATTTTCCCTCACCACCAACGTAATAATACTGTTAAAATAAAGCACAGGAAAGTACACAAAAAAAAATGATATTTATAATTTTATTGCTTCGTTTAGAAATGCTTTCATGGAAAAAAATATTGCTTTAAAAATAACATGAACATATAATCTCGAATACATCACATTATAGAATACATAGATAACAATATAATACTTAACTACTAGAAACAGGAGGTGCCATATTAGGGGATTAAGTTTAATAATGTTATATGAAACACGATGCTTACCGATTGCCACTGTGTACGAGCCACGCGATTAAATAGTTATTATACATGTTACAGTAAGCCAACGACGATTTAAATAGAGATAGATCGATATATACCTATGTATTTAATAAATAGTATTTTATTATGCGTCAACAAGTTATATGCACTCATATCATAAGCTAAATCGTTTAAAAGAGCTAAACTGTTCTAGTGAAGGCTTCGACGTCGTCAGTAGTCGGATTCATAAGTTAGCATCGAGTTAGTTATTGCACATTACATTAAAAATACACCACATCATACAATATTATTACACTAAGGTAGTCGCTACCGCCGCGCTATGTATACGTGCGGCGCGACTTAGGCCACCGCCGGTCGACTGACAGCGAGTGCTAATAAATAAATTACATATTCATCTAGGACATGTTTTATTAAGTTAAAAATAGCGAATATTTCACACTAGAAATAACTAAAGATTCATTAACATTTTAAATACATTATAAGATACAACATCGCCTACTCAGTGACTAGTCTAACGGCGTATAATGATTATCATACTCGTAACATTTGAATAGCAACAACGATAAATAGGTACATCACATGGGGGGGTGTAAGGCTAGACGCGGCGCGCCGGACCAGATTATGCTCTATACTGCGTCTCGCCTGCCTACAAAAAAACGATACAAGAGTAATGTTTGACTGTGCACCAGTGGCGAAGGTTCCATATAACTCGATTCCTACCGGCTTCCCTTTGAAAAATGGCACAGTCAGTATTCTACAGACAAATAATATAATCACATTAAAGATATGTACTCCGGCTTACCTCTTACAAAAATTGACCCTTCGCTACTGTTGTGCACCTAACATTTTGGCAAAGTATGACCGTATTCAAGTATTACGTACCGTGTATCGACTTGACCAGCTGCGTTAATACTGCGGCTGGTGAGGTAGCGGCGAGTCTCGCTCCGGCAACTTGCGCACTTTCATCGTGCCGTCCGCGCCGCAAGAGAACAGACGGCCAGCGTTGTCTGTAGATAAACAGTTATTATCGACATGATCTTGACAAGTATCTAGTCCAGTTGTGCGAGGGACCAATGCCGCCATTTCTTTTTTTCTTTTTTTTTTAGTTCCGTTTCACGAAACAATTTCTCAAATGTTTGTAAAAAATCGTTGTTGTTATTTAGAAAACAAAAGATCTTTTGGCACTTGGGTGGTCAACCTCCAAAAAGATCTTTGCAGTACTGAAATACTAACACTTATAAGGCTGTCTATCTCATTCTAGGTATAATAAAGGTCCTCTTGAATTAAAAAATTGCGCTAAGGGCCTAAACATTTTTTTAAAGAAAACAAATATATTAAGTCCCTTATGTGCCGTGTAAAGCCTTCACAAAAAATGCAAGAAAGAAAACATCTCGGGCTTATTTTTAAGTAACCATACCGATATGTATTTGAGTGACACCCTGGCCGATGTGCTTGAAGAAGGAACTCCGAGCGTGCTCCCCGGCGAACGTGTACAGCAACTGATGCGTCGTTAACGAGAACACCTGGAAAAATTATGGAAATATTGCAGGTGAGATTAATTTATTAGGTAATCTCAATTCAATAGACAGCTTCGCTGATACAAATTAGTAGATATTCATAGGTATTATTAGTAGATATGCATAGGACATTATTATCTTACTGTGTGTGTAGGTAGCATATCTATGTTTTTAGTGTACTAATCTAGGCTTTTACTCCAGTTTCAGTCGTTATATAGGTAGTTAGATTAACTATTTAGATTTGCAGGTGTAACAAAACACACGCTTCAACCATTACAATGTATGAGGTATTCTTCTTAGCGTGTCGATGGTAATCTAAATTAAATCGCCACTAAATTCGGCGACCACGAGTTTGTCACCTTCAGTAGCGTCCACTAGCTTCTGTACTGTGCAACCAACAAAACAGACAGGACACGATTGTATGTGTTACATTAACATAAGAGTTCTTACCTTGATGTCACCATCAGCGGCTCCAATAGCATAGTAGTCCTCCCGGGGCGACAGCGCGACGCACTTGATGGGCGCATGGTGCGCGTGCAGACGATGCCTGACTGCCCGCGAGCGCAAGTCCCATACGAGTACGTCGCCGCGCCGTCCACACGATACTAGCGCGCCGAGGGAGCCAGCCCACACGACGCAGGCTGCGCCGCCTTCGTGGCACGTCCACGCTTTAGGGAGAAAGTAATGTCACTTTAAAACCACTGAACAAAACCAGTATGGGATTTGAATTCATCCTTCTTTTTATGGTGAATTTAGTTAAAAAATCAACTTCAGTGGCGTCAAGTATATAAATTACTTGGAATTTGCTTGGAATTAATAATTAATTTTCGTACTTATTAACAGTGCTGAAGTTAGTTTTATTTGAAAAAATAATCATAATGTCAAATACTAATTCATACTCACAAACCACTAAAGCTTTCTTGGTGGGCATCAAAGTGTCCCATATGGCAACGTTTTTACTCTCGGAGCTGTGTCCAGCTGAAACATTTGAATAACAGTTAGTTTAAGAGACAGTTATGATGTCATCATTAAAACATACTTTTTGTAAATATTTTACCTGTTGCAACTAAACTGCAGGAGCCGAGGAAAACGAAATCGCTAATTCCTTTGCTATGACATTGATGGGTCTGTAAAAGAAGAAATACATTTAGGTTTCTGATGCTGACAATCTGTGAATTTCACCCAGTTTTTGCAAGATAGCGATAAAAAAGAATAAACAATAGTTTTACATCTTTTTACACCTATCACAGAACTAGGCGCTCCGTTCAAATTGGAAGATAATATTTTTAACATGCAAGTAACACTGCAAAATGCGATCTATCGAAGGCAAATTCTTCAAAAAGAAATGTATTCAACTTACAAAGAATGGCCTGGGTGACGCATGGGGGTGTCCCGCCTGATGCGGCGCTGGGTGCAGCTGCCACATCGCAAGATTACCGTCAGCATCCGACGCGGCAAACTTGTTGCCGTAGTCCGAGAACCTTACGCGCGTCACCTTAGCGAACGCCCCGGGGACCCTGGGTGACCAAACGCAGGAAGGGTGGCCCCACTCCCACAGTTGGACTGAACCGTCCGCGCCACCAGTGAGGTCTGAAATATGATTTTGTGAAATTATCGTTAGAATATTGATATGCAAAAACTAACGATTGATAAGCGTAGTCAAGATAGGGAATGCAATCTCGAAAAAAGGCTCGAGATCTTGTGGTGCGGTAATCTCGTTCGAGGTCTAGGCCAATATGGTCAATCCCGAAAACTTTGATCTGCCTAGATAGCCGGCGAGATCTCGAATAGCCAATCTCGACCACAGCCTTACTACGTGAGACCTCCGCCTGTCACGGCTCGAGATTGCATTATATCGAGATGAATTTTAGGGACGGGATAGATTTATTAAGCGGAGTCTAGGCTACTAAATTGTGAATTTGTGAGTAATTGTCTCTAGATATCAATTCGAATCAGGCGATTGTTTCTGGTGGTTTTTTTTCCTACTTTAAATGATGATAGGTGAGCTTGTGAGCTGAAATGACACAGATGTCATTGATTTTTAAATACAGCATCCACTTACACAATGGTTGTGAGGGATGCGCTGCCATCCTTTTGATGTTGTCGATTTTGTGTTTCAGCACCTAAATAGAACATTATTGTTACAAAAATATTTTATAAACGCCGAACATATCAATGGCGGACAATATAATCATCTTCAACAATTAGATCGGTTAGTAACATGGACATCATCATGCATCACATTATTCAAACAAAATGTGCAATAGACAACGCAACATATATTAGCAAAAAGAGACAGTGGAAACTTAACAAAATAATTCGGAAACACTGGTCAGAAACATCTACTAAAGTACTAAACGGACATCTACAACGAAAAAAAAAACGTGGCCTGAATGTAAAAACCGCTGCTCTTGAGAACTGCTGCAAAATGAGGACTGATGAGAACAAACTGGCACATCTATTTGAACAGCCGAATGAGTAATGAGAAACCAAAAATAAAACAACAGAAATTACCATGGGAGAAGAACAAAAAAATAATTCAACAAAAAAATGTACAACGAGCTAGAAATAAATTTTGGGGAGTGCGACCGCTGGCTAGGGATGTGACATAACGAAGATGGCGAAGGACTTGCTAGGGTTGTCACTGACCGGTTTCATGAGAAGCTTCGAACGATGCAGCACCAGTCGACAGTATTTCGGGTCGTGGCAACCCGGGAACTGTAGACCCTTCACCTGTGATCAACACTCTGTTATACCGAACATAAACTCATACAAACAGTTTAAAAGACAGGAGGGCCACATCCTACTCAATTTTCAGTTACTGAAATGAATACTATACCTTTGAGTATAAAGATGGCTTTGAATCTACAATCTATTACGGGTTTACCTTCCCTCGTTTTTGTTTGTATTTGTTGGATCTGTTGACGCGTGGCTAAAATCGGAACTATAGCCGCCATTTTGTGACCATTTCAAAAATGTTTCCCAATAGCGACCTCCTGACAATTTCATTCAAGCGCCAAAAGAAGGCTGTTGCACTACACGGGGTGGAAGAAACACCGATGCACAATCGCTTACCACATATTCAGTACATCGTTCTGATCGGTTATTTAAAAATTATCAGCTGTTTCCTACAAAAGTGCTATACCTATAGCAACACGGTCAAAATGTATGGAATACTAATGGATACGAATGGGGGGGGGGTCCAGGATGATGTACTGAATATGTGGTAAGCGTTTGAGCGTCGGTGTCCCTTCTATCCTCTATTAATAGTGAACTTAAAAAACTATATTTTTTCCGTAAACTGTCAAGTTAGTTTTAAAAATAAAGGTAAAACTCCCACAATATAATCGACCTCCGTTAAGTATAGTTTCGGAGTGCTACGTGTACAAAGAGATTAGATAGGAAAGCGCGGGCGAAGCGCGAGGCGTTACGAGACAATGTTACAAGTACAGACACGCACACAATAACCACACCACGTTCATATTGACCCAGCATCTGTTTAGACGTCTACTGGGTGAATCAATGTTTTTTGCGGCTTCTATTTTGATTAATTCGCGTAAAAAAAACTGTTTAATGTTACCAGAGGACCTAGGGACCTGCATAGCTATTCACAAACGCTTCGATTCGGAAAGTCCTATGTCTATCTCGCTCGCTTCCGTAATGCCAAAAAAAGATAGACATCCGACTTGTCGAATTGAAATCAAATCGAAGCGTTTGTGAATAGCTATGCTGAGCTGGTTGTTGCAATTTTTGAAACTTCGAATTAAAATAAATTTAGACGAACGGAACGGAACATATTATTATAATAGCAAGGGTTCAAATGATTCGGAAACACCATGTCCATTCCTGAACTTTAAATTATATTTCAAATTGTTCTATGAAAAGGTGAAAAGGTGCTTTTCCGAATGCGACCAAACGAGCAAACCACGCTGGCAACGTCGCCCAAAAGCAATGACAGACTCCATGTTCGTCCACGAACGTTGCCGTTGCGGGCGCATTCAGAAGAGCACCTAGACCTAACTTTACGTATTTTTTTGTCTCTAAAATTGATTCACCCAGGACGTCCGTATAGTGCATTTAGTTATTACGTGCACGTACTGTAGCGATATACGCTTCTAGGCCGGTCGGTACGCTGCTTGACCGCCGCTCCTGTCAGAATGTTATTATTACTGTTACTTGTTAGTTCATGCTTGTTGCTGCTATGTTAGGTGTTAGGAAGGATATTTCTAGCTCCCTCTAAAGTACCGTATTAGTTAATATTAGTGGGAATAGGTCATTGGGTATTAAGTTTTTGTTACCGCTCGGGCTCAAGTACATGAAACTATTATAAATCAGTTTAAATTAGGTCTCGAAGCCACACACTTGGCCTTTCGACTTTTAAGGAAGCTCCACACGTGTTCGGTTTGCTCTGATTCAGCTCGGTTGTGAAATTAAAATACCGACAGAGACCCGTTTGCGAATTTTTTTTGGTCTGTAACATTTTAGTTACGGAAATATTAAGGGTCAAGGTTCCCACTTTTTTTTTTTTTTTTAAATGATTATTTTCAATGTATAACTTTAAATACCTGCTTAACCGCTGTACTATTCAATGCGTCCATCAGCACAATGTTTTGAGTGCGTTACTTTGAGTCCTACCGTAAAACGCGGTTATTGACTCCAAAACAAAAATCGTTTCCCAGCAATAAATTTTGCGTGGAGTTACTTAATTTGACGTACAGAATGCTAAGTTGACGGCTTCGTGAAGGGTCTGATAACACCTTGTATTATTCGCCAAGCTGTCAGACCGATCCAACATGTGTGTAAGCTCCTAAACA
Source organism: Noctua comes (assembly GCA_963082995.1). Classification (NCBI taxonomy): domain Eukaryota; kingdom Metazoa; phylum Arthropoda; class Insecta; order Lepidoptera; family Noctuidae; genus Noctua; species Noctua comes. The sequence continues at coordinate 7,014,720 of OY720280.1, read as the reverse complement.
ACCCATCCTAGCATGCTAACACCAATACATTTTTTCATCAAAGTGTTGATCCACAATTAGTAATGTCTGTCATTTGTATTAGTGCATTGTTTCCTACAATTTTGGCACGTAACTTATATCTAAGGCATACAACGTAAGTTATGCAATAGACCATTATCTGTATCATATTTGATATAATATAATATCTTTATAGCTTATCATTGGCGATTAAACTGTCATTGATAAAAACAGAAATAAGTAGGGCAATAAACAAAACAAACACGTATTATCTTGCCTTTAACCTTGAATTAAACCGGTGCATTTAATTTAGCTGTGAATGCGAAAATGTACATTGATCGGAAGAGAAAATGTGTGCTTCAAGTGATTGTTCTCCCAAACCTCACATTTTTTGACGTGACAACGTGTCTTATAATTCGATGGAGCCGGCTGCACGCACGAAAAAATAAGGCGTTCCATAAAACAATTGCTCAACGCACATTCGTTTTTTGAAAAATGCAACCCTTCCATCAGTATTTTCTTATGACGTTGTCACGTTGAACTATCGTCAGTAAACCGACTTTACAGACAACCGATTTTTTTTTTTGTCTTTTCCTTTTTTCTTCTTTTCTTCTTTGAGGATGCCGGAGCAACACCTCTGACGAACCCTTCAGGGATTACAGCCTGAGGTGATTGTTATCTTAGAGGATAGTTACTAAAAATCCCTTTATTGAAAAAGTTAAAGCTGCTTGAAATCCACAAGACAATATGCTCTGTGTTTTCCGCCACTCCAGGGCAATGAAACCGAGAGTTTAAATAAATAATGGGTGTACTTACAACGCTGGCACCTCGTCCGGTTTGACTGGCCATGCCGACTGGCACTTGGGGCGCGTTGGGATTTAATGGCGAGCTGTTGCCAGTGCCTGGCACTGAACCGCTGTTTGGTCTGTGGGAAGAAAGAAGTACGTGAGACGGTGAAAGACAAAAAGAGACATCATCAGCATACAACAGTCCACTGCTAGACATAGGCCTCTTCAATCACACGCCACTTAACTCGACTCTCGGGAACTCTCATTCAGTTGCTACCAGCCACCCTGCGAAGATCGTCGCTTCACCATTAAATAGAGACATACGTAGTTTACGTAAATAACTTCATGTTTTATCTTCTGCTTAAGGTTGATACGGTATAACTTCGACTGAATGCTAATTATATCATGCACTCTGATTTGAAATGCATCTCTAGGAGCGACGTCGTGACGGTGCCTGAATGCCTGATTCAGGCACATACTGGGCAGTCCCGTTAAGACGGTAGCTGATTACGGGCTGGCTCAGTTTTTTACCATGTTATTTCCTATCTTGTCTGGACTCACTTGTCGTGATGCTGTATCAGCAAGAAGCCGGTGTCTGGTAGCGCGGCGGGGTCGGCTGCGAGTGCTAGCAGGTCGAGCTCACACTCGTCCTCGGCCCACCACGCACCCGCGCGCAGTAGCAGCGACACGTCCATCTCTTGGACTTCGCGGGCTGTTGCTACGGCTAACAGGCAGCCGCCGACCTGTGAAACAGGAATCAGTTTAATTTCAATCAAACATCGTCACGCACTTTTAACCTCTGGTCACGACCAACACGCTCAAGCGGCGGCGGTTGCGAAGAAAACAAATGAAATAAGTTGTTATACGCGACCTGCGGAGCAACGGTACTCACTCACGCGAGAAAAACCTATTGACGCAAGCGCACCACTTGATGGCATGTGCACATTATTTTTCCTTTTATTCAGACACTAGTCACGTCACCAATAGATACTATAGGATTAACAATTCTGTCTAGGCCGGGGTATCGTGTTAGTCTGTCATCTTGGTGACCTCCAATGACTAAGCGTACCAGGGACATGCTGTTGGCATCAAAGCTCGGGTCAAATCATGCGCGATCTTGTTACGTTACCGACGGATACCTCATGCTGTCGTTTTATGAGTATGCTACTAGTGTTGTTACCTTGTTGAGACAGAAGGCAGCGATGGAGTCTTGCTCCTTGTGTATGATGCGCACAGGGTTGTGTAGCTCTAAGTCACGCTCGCGCTGTGACTGAGGTATACACCCTCCCCTGGCTTCGGCCGCCATCGTCTCCGCCGTTACTGATTGAGTTCGACGACGAGAGAATACTGCTCGGATGAAGAGATCCTGTAAGGAACAAATATTTTAGTAAGACCACAATTATGAAAACAGACCCCTCGTCCGCAGGTGCGATTTTTAACGCGAGATGTTTTTATTGCGCACTGAATTTTCAACTTTAGGTATCACATCGAGCATTGAGAATGCAACAGACAGTAACATCCGCGCCGTTGGGTTTTCACGTCTCAGCGCTAAGCTGTGAGAAAATCCAGTGCCCGAGATGCGGCTCTGCGTGCGCGGGCTAAGGGTCAAAATTCTGAAGCAAGAGAGTTACCTGAACCGGTTCTTGTCGTACTAGGAAACTCCACAATCTTCGTGCGGGCGCGGCGCTGAATAGTACCGAGCTGAACGGGGTATTATGCTTTTCTAATAAACATCTGAAACAAAACAACAACTTAGCATCTCCTACGTAACATTAGATGACTGAATACATGCACTAACTAAACGAACGTAGCAATGAGTAATTTTGCTTAGTATATTGTATTTATTTGGATCAGCTGGATGCGAGTCGCACGGGACCGGTCAATGTGGCGACACTTGGGGGAGGCCTATGTCCAGCAGTGGACGTCTTTTGGCTGAAATGATGATGATGATGATCATGATTTGGAAAACTTGTTGCGCGGTTTACACTTTGTAGATTGATTTTTTATGCACAGAAACAGACATCGATTTGCTAAGAAAGCACACGTCAAAAGATTTTCTACGTTCAAGAAAATTCATCGTTACTTTAACCTTTTCACCGCCAACGTACACCGAACGCGATGCCTCGCCAGCGCCAAGCTATAAATGTTTTTTCCGATTTTAAGACAAATAAGGGCTACTTTTGTGTGGAAAAGTAAAAAACAGGGTATTAGACCGTGTTATATTAAATAATAAAATGAAACGAAGCTTTTAAATACAGTACTTTATGTTTTTTTATAGGGAGTTAAAAATTAAGAGCTTCTAATGAAGTCGTGGGCGCTGGTGGCACGGAAATCTGGAACTTCTATTGAAGTCCGTGGCGGTGAAAAGGTTAATCACGTTACGAAGGAGACGAGGAATGAATGTCTATATATTGATCCTCTTCTATTTCTGCGTCCATACCTGTACTTATTAATAGGAGGTCCAGTGGGTAGTTGTTCGGGGAAACATCCGGGGATGTAGTCTTGTGGCGGCGCGCGAGACTCCAGCGTTTCCGTCAGCTGTTGCTGCCATTGGTCCACGCGGCGAAGCGCGCCATGGACCATAGGGCTCGTTGTCGCTAGTTCTGTTTGTTTGATAAAACACGGTTAATATCAGCTTACAGCATTATAAAAAATCTATAACTGCCATCACGTTTTGTTAATAACATTTCTCAAATCTTTATCAATAGCGTGTCCCTGTAAATGATACTGGAGCGCCAAAAGATTCTTCTAGCGCTGATTGGCCATGTCTTACCTGACATCTCGATCCCGCACAGCTGCAGGAAGTTCTGCAACTTCTGCTGCGCGAGCCGCAGTACCGCGATGCGCATCACGAGCCACGAGTACGAGTCGGGGTTCGAGTGCTCCGAGTTCGCTAGCTTGCGATGTTTCTCGAGACGGCTGCAAAATGGAGCAAAGTTAGATGTTATGTATCGAGCTAGAAAGTTTGAGCCGATGGAAAAATAAATAAGGGGAAGAATATTGGTCATTTAAAATGACCATCTGACACCAAATAAAAAACAAGAAAACGTTTTACATGTCAAGAAAACGATAAGGAGACATAGTATTCTTAATTATCAAAGTAACAAATAAATTGAACCGGTTTTTTTTTTTCGTAAAAAGTTATGCTACTTTATTATTAGTTACAGTTTCTGTGAATAAACAAGCAACTGCTAATTAGCGTTTCATACAACAGTTAGAAGGGTATATAAATTCAATCTTACTTGGCAGTAGCGGTGTCGAAAATGTCGTCCTCCTCGGCTTCGCTATCCTCATCGTCCATATCTTCAGCACCGGACTCCGCCGAGTCGTAGTCGTAATTCTCAGGGTCTTGTTCGGCCGTGGGCTAAACGTATATGTATCCAAATTAAACAAAATCACCAATGTTTTGGAATTAGTGAAGAACTAGCAGCAGCGAGCTGTAGCTGAGCAAATATATTTTCAATTCCATTGAACTTTGTGTGGATTTCATTTAATGCTTAAAATAACATAAGCTTTCTTTTTAAAATTTTATAAAAAGTCTGAATTTCAATACAAATGCGAAAGTAGCAACATTTTTTTTTCTACATTTTGATGGCGGGTCAGCGCTTGTTCAAAAAGTCCGAATCTAATGGCAATAAAATAAACTGCCAGTGAACTTACCGCCTATTTAGTATATAAAAAAAACTAAACGATAGTTACCTTGGTAAGCAGATAAGTAAGTATACTGCAGTGTGGTGGCACGAACTGTTCCCTATACGTAGGCCGGCCTTCCTGTATGTTCTTGTGCGGCACGGTAGGACCAAGTCCCAGGAGCCGCATGTTGAGTAACGCACGCTTTTCTCGGAGCGAAGACCACACTGATGTGCCTTCTGGTCGCTCTACTAACTTTGGCTGAAAATAATGAACATTGATAGAATTTGTAGAATATTTTTTTGTTGGGTAATTCTTGCTTGCATTTGTGATTTTATATATTCAACCATGTTCAAATGGTCTAATCAATATTGCATAAAAAAATGGAATAGAATTAACCTTAGCACCAATTTATGAAGTTTTAGCCTAAAACTTTATAAGTTTTAGGCTAAAACTTCATAAATTGCTGCAGCTGAAGTTAATTTGCAATAAAACGTCAAAAATATTATTTTTATGGAATACTCTTCCGGACCATCACACCGTGCCGCCCAGTAGGATGGCGTCATTCGTTCCTTCGTCACACGTAGGACCTCGACCTTACCGGGGACCACTCGCTCGCCGTTACTTAGCGTGCGCATATGTACACCGGCCATTTTTATTTGTAATTACCCAGTCAAAATTATGGTCTTCATATCGAAAAGCAGTTCTAGGCCACCAGCATCACAACTGGAGCTTGGCACTCAAACAGTGATCCGGCTCGAAGGACTCAAACAGTGATCCGGCTCGAAGGTCTCAAACAGTGGTCCGGAACAAATACTGACTCTTCAAGTCATCACTGTTTTCTTTTGATCGCATATTTTTTTTATTTTATAGGCATTTTCTACAAGCCTTTGGGTTAAATATTGTTACCGACTTGAGTACAGTCCCCACTGACCTGTAGAGAAGGCGCAGGGGCAGTAGTCAGCAGCCGCCTCACCCCTCCCCCGAACAGGCGCGCGTGGTCGGGCGCGGCGGGCGCGTGCGCGCACAGGCGGTACAGCAGGTGCGCGTCGCGCGCCGCCGCCGCCCAGCCCAGCAGCGCCAGGTACACGCCGCAGAACGCTTCCGCCAGTAGCACGGCGAGGCGGGGCGCGTCTTCTTCCTCGGCAGCCCGGAGAGCTAGGCCGCGTAGGGCTGATACTCCTGTGGGATTAAATTAATAAAAATGTTGAATGCACTTTGTCAATAACGTATGCTACATTCGCAATTTAGTTTCCAAAAGTGTAAAGAAAACTAAACCCGACAGCCGGTATGGCTGTCGGGTTTAGTTTGCGCTTCAAATTCAACACATTCTTAGTTACTTCTAATAAGCACCCAACCTAATGCAGGTGGAATAAGTTGGGCTGTCGTAATCTATACAGGTATAAGAAACGTATGTAAAAGTATCATACCTGGCCACTTGTTCGGTGGTGTCGTGACGGTGAGGTCATCGGTGGAATGGCGTCTTTGTCGCACGATGCTCTGACTAGTACCCGAGGTGTCGTTTATGACACTGTCAAACAAAATCAAAGTGATAAATATATGCAATTTAAATACATCATAGCAATCAAGATATTCATTGTTGAAAGCCTGAAACTTAAGACTGTAGATAAGGGCGTGCATTGGTAAATCTAATGCAGCTGAGTTTTAACTCAGCGCTTACAACCATATGTGCTTTCGCGGACAGGGCGACTGCTAGCTCTCAGCACGTGCAGTATCCTGCTGGTGCCGCAGCAACTTACCAGTCGTGATGATGCGCGTGCTTCAAGCTGAACGTGTCGGAGTCGCACAGACTCTGGTAGATGCAGGCGGACAGGGCAACTGCTAGCTCTCTCAGCGTGTGCAGTATCCTGGTTGCTGATCCACCTGGGATGCCCAGTTCGCCGATAGTACCCAACATGTCGTGAGCCACGGACTACGAAAAAATAAAATAAAAAGTTGTTAAAACGTGTGTATTGTGTCTAATGGCAATATAATTTGGTGTTAACATCAGAATATAATGAATGGTGTGGCGTTATTGGTTTTTGATTTGATCCAACTTAAAAAAAATATTGCAAGAATGTTGGACCTAACGATAAATGCATTCTCATCTAGTCCATCAGATTAAGATTCATGCTCGCAGATAACCTCCACTAGATTCAATATGTTGAAAATTTTGTTTGCATTCGAGTTCACCTAATTTTGCGGTAGGCACGCGGTGCGCGGGGAGTGACAAGAGCAATCCGATTGGCTATTTCAAGGTCGACACCACCTGACGCAGTGATGGGACACTGACATTTAACAGATTCTGACATCGATATTTTTTTAAACAGAATTCTCGGATTAGTTGTATGCGGAACCTAGAGGAAGTTGTCTGTGATCATGCTGCAAGCTTTTTATCATGTGGAGACATTCGATTCACCACTTAAAATGAGGGTGTTACAAGCGGTCTAAACTTGAATTACTGGTAACTTCTTGTGTGTATAGTCAGAATCTTACGGAAAAACTCACCTGTAAATGTCTAACCGGATCAGCAACCACAGTGTTATTGGTAGCAACAGCCGCTGCTAGCAACGGCAGTGTGGTCGGGAATGGTAGCGGAGACAGCAACTGTTGGTGCTGCTTGTCTTGTCCCAACTCTTGGAGGAGCAGGACTAACTCCATGCGGACTGAAGCAAGCCCGCCGCCGCCCGCGCCGTGTAGCGAGCAGTAGGACAGTAATGTTCGGAGAAGAGTCTCGTTCGCTGTTAGATGGAAGTGTTTAGATTTTAGATTCTTGGTGGGTCTTTTTGCTAGTGTCGGCACGAGTTATTAGGAGAATAGTCTGTTAAGAAAATGTTGCGAAAACGGGGAAAATAGTATTTTTATAATAATTTAATGCGGACGAAGGTTGCGGGCAACAGCTAATAGTGCAATAATATTTAGGCACTCACTCTGGTGTCGCCTTAGTAGAAACAGACAATTTTCGTTTATTTGGCAAATGTGGCATTGATTTAAGAAGCTTAGCGGTTTCAATTTATGTTTTTCTATAGTCCATAAGTACGTTTTTATCTTAATTTACTCACCCTTCAGCCACTTCTTCCTGTTAAGCGCTCGCTGCACTTTGGCTTCGAAATCCGCCTTCTCCCTAACCAACAGCTGGTGTAGTGTAGGTCTGTCAGGTAGCGGCGCGAGCTCGGGATCAGAACACAGCAGAGCGCCGCCGCCATCGCCGCCGGTCGACAGGTAGCCGCACAGGCGCCGCAGGGCCTCCACCTCGCGCTCCAGCCAGATGTATAGTTGGTAGCGGAGGTGACCACCTAGGGAATGCGGATAGAGCATTATGCCCGGTATAGATTGATGAAATGTAACACACTTTGAAAAAACATTTCACATTGCATTGGATTCTCTGCACAGCGTGTTTGTCTCACATTTCGTGTTAAATTTCACCAATCTGCCTTCATCTTTCTGAGCCTGACGTTTTCCCCTAGTTTTTGGGAGAGCTGATACCGAAAATGAGTACCAAATTTAAGATGGCAGCCAATAATAAACGCGGTCGCCGTCGCTGTTATGGTTTTCGGGGGTACTGACACCTACAAAACCAAAACCCATGATGGCAGCCATCAATTCCATAGACTTTGCGGGTGATGATACTGAAAATGTAGTCAATTTGCAACTCCAAGTTGGCGGCGATGAACATGGAATATAATAACTATATATTGTGTAGATTCACTTACCATCAACTTCAAACCCAGTAGCCAAAGTGCTCAGTTCCTCCATTAATATCTTGAGACAAGCGGTAAACTTGAGCTGTTGCGCCATTATGTCGACAGAGGGCGCTTCCTCTCCCTCTTTCTCAGAAATTCCATTCACTATTGGCTCTTCGTTTTCTTCTTTCTTGTCCATTTTCATCTCTAATGGCGGAGTGGATGCTCCAGAACCATCCGAACTTTGTAAGAAATTATACAGTTAAGTTAATAAAGGTAAAATAATTACTTAATTTATCGTATCACGATAATTCTTTAATCAGGAACTATATTCAAAAAAGTTATTTTCTTTATATTTGCTGTTTTCTAATCAAAAGATATAATGCTCGTCAGCTAGAACGACGAACAAAATGAGCATCTTTACATAGTATAAAACAAAGTCGCTCCCGCTGTTTGTACGCTTAGATCTTTTTAACTACGCAACGGATTTTAATGCAGTTTTCAGCAATAGATAGAGTGATTCAAGAGGAAGGTTTGTATGTATATGTGCATCTACATTGCACCCGTGCGAAGCCGCGGCGGGTCGCTACTTTAGCATAAACGACTTTAGTAAAATTATCGTTAGGGTGCTATTTTTATGACATGGAATGTTAATACATAGTAAACTATGGATAGGATGCTCCTTATCTAGCTAGATTTCCTTTCCACGGTGGCAATGGATTAGAATTAACAGACTTAAATGTTCAATTGATAACCCTGATATGTGCATATACACCTGCTTTAGCCTAATGATTTCAGCATAAACATGCAACAGAGCGAAATATCCATAGGTTACTTGCTAGTTATAGTGAACCTTCAAGCTATTGGTATAGTAATAATGCCATATCGACAAATTTTCTGTCATGGCGGCCGGCCCCAACCGAGACTGGCAAAACACGCTGCAAAAGAACTCACCTCTTATCATCGCCATCGTCGTCCCAGCTTAGAACCAGCTCATCTTTCTTTACCGCGGCCACCGGTGCTCCCCAGTCCACCTCTACTGCCGGAGCGTTCCAATCCACACTAGTCGGTTCTTCCTCTGTTCATAAATGAATTAGCTAAGAACTTGAATTGTAAGAAGAAAATATCTGTGGATGAACTTACCTTGAGTGGGATGAAAGGTCCACAGATATTTTCGTTGTATGTATATTTTCATAATTAGTTAGGTTACGGCTTTACTGTTTTGGGTTTGAAAGAAAATAATATGCTATGATAAGGTCAGTTCACACTGAAACGCGAACGGACGCGCCGCAAATCGAATTTTTTAATACTACACAAAAAGGTATAGAACCCTGTTTTAACCTTTCACGGTTTACAAAAAACACAAAAGAGCACAAAAGCAAAAATAAAAGCTCAAAATAATGAACAATCACGGAAGATATCCCGTAAAAGACAGTATAAGGTTAGGTATAGAACCGCACCACAAGCAAAGGTTTTATATTCAGAAACGTTGGAGATAGCCCAAGGTAGTTGCTCTAAACTTTTTGAAAACTTGAAAGCAAAATGCGACCGTAGCCGTGCCATCACGTAGTTTCGCGCCGCGCATGCCTCAACGAAATAGAAAGTCGTTGTGAAAAAGGAATCGTGCTATTGGTCATGTATAACTAACACTTCTCTTTGGCACTGGAAAAGTGGTGCCATAATAATTCTACACGCCGCTCAAAGCTGGTGAACTGACCCAAAAACATAAACACGTAAAAAACACAACCATCGTATAAAAAGCAACAAAAACCACAAAACAAAACATAAATCAGCGGACGTACAAACGGACGTGAACGTTGCGTACTTTTTGATGTTGCGACTGGTTGATCCACGAGTTGTCCGGTGTGTATGACGGCGTCATCCATGGACTGCGCGGGCACCAGCGGCTGCTTCACACGCTCGTCCCGCACTCGCGCAGGGAGCTTGGATAGCACCTCTAGTGCGAGGGCGGGACAACCGGCCTTGAAGTGCCCGTGGGCTGTTTGGAAGTAGAGGCGACGTTCTAGTCGAGTGATCCCTTCTTCTGGTTCTTGTTGGAGGAGGGCTAGAGTTCCACCCTGTAAATATGATGTTGCTTGTAGTTATTGCAATAACAATTAATATTAGTTACATGAAATAAATATTAATCATTTTGGAGTCATACAGATCGAGCTCCTGCGAACCCCGGAGCCACTTAATCAATCCGCTGACTAGCTAATCTTTTTACCATCACAAAATAGAAGCACAAATACCTTTAGCCTGAAAATACCATATCGTTACTTGTGCGAAAAGTGTGGGTCTGTGATCTTCACTCACAGCCTCGTTTTGCGCAGTTACTACGATCAGCAAACATAGGTTGGGTTGAAAACTTGAAACGGAGGACGGTAAATACTAACCTGAGTAGGCAGATTATGCCTCTTCAACCGGGGATGCGTGCGCAGATACACATAGAAGTTGAACACGCTCGGCATTGGTTCGTTATCCTTCGCCACATGTAATCGTCCCGCGTTGCTTAGCAACGTGTTCAGCGCGTCACCGTATCGTTTGAGTTCCCACAGTGCCATGGAACGGACGAATGGGTCTGGGTGGGCGCGTTCTAGGTCTAGTTCACCGTCTTCTGTTTCTCCTCTGGGTTAAAAAGGGGGAAAGATTAGTATTCTATTGTAGTTAATAGTGTTGTAATTGTGACAATCTTGCAGACTGCTGTATGAGGGTATACTGAGAAAATTGAGAGCATACAACTTGTTCAATAAACCCCATAGTAACCAAAATGTAAGCTCTCATAAATCATCATCTGCCAAGCCTTTTCCCAATTTTATTGGGGTGCCGCATCCAGTCTTACCGGTTGCAGCTGAATATATAATACTTGTAGTATTTACATTGAGCGACTGCTTATCTGACCTCCACAATCAAGTAAAAATTAAGTTAATACTCATAATCATAATCATTTATTTATTTGCACAAACATGAGTAGTGAATACTGGGTATACTATACCCCTTGGTGAGACTGACACTTACTACCTGTAACGATGGTAAAAAATTACAGAAAAATGATATATGGAGTAATAATTCCAATGTAAGACATGACTATTTTTGACCGTGCCTTTAGATACAAACATTTGAGCGTCTACGATAAACTAAATACATATCGGCAGAGATATTTAGACTTATAGTTTAAGAACGGTTATTATGGCCGGGATTATGTCCTACATGGCGTATAGTGGCCTACAGGCAGCCTATATTAAGTTTTCGGAGATTACATTAAAAGACAACTTACCCTAATACTTCGTTCATCAGTAACTTCTTCAAGCTAGCTGGCAGTGGGTTCTCTGCTTCGTACAACCGCGCTACCACCATGGCCAGTTGTAAGTCTCCGAGACGTGTGATAAGCACCTAAAAACCATACAGTAGTATTAATAATATACTTTTTCTTGACAAAACTATCAGGTTAGATACAGGGTGTAAACAGACCCTTCACATAGCCGTCAACCAAGCATTCTGTACATCAAACTTATTGATGTACTGTAACTTTATGCAAAAGTTATTGCTGGGAATCGACTTTTTTTTTGGGGTAAAAAATCACGTTTTAAGGTAGGACTCGATGGAAACTGTTTCATTATTGTGCTGATGGATGGATTGAATAGTACGGGGGTCGTGGAGGTGTGTAAAGTAAAAATCTTACATTAAAAACATGAATTAAAAAAAAAAAAAAAATGATAATGTTGGTCCTTTGACCCCATTATCTCGGTAACTAGAAGGTTCCCAGGTATGGTCTAGAACAAAAAAATGATCGCAAAGACGGGGAGACCAAGTGCCTTTCGGTTATGTTAAGGGTCTATTTACACCCTTTATATTCTCTGTCCTTTTTGTCTACTTTTCTTTGAGAAACTTCTCTTTTATTTCTTTCATGTAATCTTACCTCTAAAGCATCCTTGAGTGCACCTCCGAGCAAGAAGAAAGCTGCGGCGTGCTCAAATCGTTGTCTACCGAGCAGCACGAACGCGTTCTTCAAAGCAGCCTTACGCCAACGATCTTCCGTGAAGTCGTTTGAGAAGAACTGAATCGACAAAAACAATATTTAAACGAGTATACTTACTTAAATGTAATGTTATCTGACGGAAATAATATCTGTTGATTTTTGTCAAAAAAAAAAAAATTGCCTATTGACAAAAATAGGCCAGATAAGTTCCGATTAATTATTTCCATTGTTCGCCTATTCAGGCACAGAGACTGTGTGTTCTACGTAGTCTACGTCCACGGAAATAATCGGTAAAGTTTATAATTTCAGAGTATCTTAAAACTCTCCTAGACCTCTAATACGTACATTGGTCATCTTATCATCCCTGCTGGACCGGAACAGTCCCCACAGCAGCATCCTCTTCTTCATGGCGAGGTAGTATAGTGCAGCATCCATGGGATCTTGTTTCTGCATGTACGAGGCGCGGGCTAGCTTCTCCATGCAGGTGCGCAGTAACTCGCCGCGGACCCACCAACCGACACCTGGGATTTGAGAGGTAAGAAGCCATGTTAACGATATGGTAATCATGTTATTATGCTGTCTAATAAATACTGAAGCTTATTTTTTGAGATATCACAATGTTTTTATTTCCATCATAGAGCGTGTTGGTATTTTGAATTCCACCCACGTAAAGACTAAATCATTTTAAATACTGAGTTCGTGAAAAAGCAAAACTGGAGTAGGGTGTCAATCATTCGCCCGGATAAGTGTGGGGTCTCTTTTGAGCTACAATCGTATCAAGTTTTTGTTCGTCTACCTCATGCATCTCACGCTTATGAAGAAATCAAGACAAGAGAAACATTGACCATCATCATCATCTGCCTAGCCTTTTCCCAACTATGTTGGGGTCGGCTTCCAGTCTAACCGGATGCAGCTGAATACCAGTATTTTACATGGAGCGACTACCTAACTGACTTCTACAACCCAGTTAGACTTGGTAATACGATACCCCTTGGTAAGAATGGTTGTCAGAGTTTCAAGCCGCTGACTGCCTGTAAAGACTGTTAAAGATCTACAAATGACAGCCGGGACCAACGACCAACAGCTTAACGTGCTTTCCGAGGCACAGAGGAAACTCAGTATGTAATGGGTGGTCACCCGTCTACGGACCAACCTAGGCAAGCACGGCTTAACCTAAAGATCGACCCGAGCGGCTGTTCTTACTAATACGACTTACCTAACTCCCTCATAGTCGACCACTTCGGCGTTCCCTTCGTATACCCGGGTATCAAAGCGAGCAGCTGCTCGTGCGTCTCCGAATGGAAGGCCCACACCAGGTTGCAGGTGCCGACGCCCGTGCGCTGCAGGCTCGCACGCTGCGCAAGCGGCAGGCAGCGGAGTAGGTAGCCGTAGTGCTTCATGGCGAGGAGGAAACGGAGGCCGCAGTCGTCGAGGGAGTCTGGTGAACATGTTGCAAGCTTAGAAATATTTTTGATAAAGTTTCAAATGAAGATTTCGAAAATGAATTTGCCTCTTTTCTTGGTAAATCGTAATGACGCACGTTGTAGTCATTCATGTGCGATCTATTTTGCATCTATGTATACCCTGCTTGAATAAAATATTTACACAGATTTACGCAGGAGGTTGTATAGGAATAAGCCGTAAAAAGAATATTCTATTAAATCTGCTGCATGACATTTAATGGCCAATTTCGCCAAGATTGGACAGTGACCATGATGATTTTTATACCGGTAGACATAAATGCATGAAATCTGATCAACGATAGCTACAGGATAATACATGGTGCTATTTAAATAAAAGTTTACTATTTTTGACACCAATATATCCCAATATAAACTTACCAGGTAAAACCTCCTGTCCAGACGCCTGCGCAACATCAACTCGTGCGTTGTTGGCGAGTCGTTCAGCAAAGTCAGCGTCACAAGTGGACACGGTGTCCGCTAGCGCTAACAAGTGCATCTGGTCTATGGAACTGAGACCCGGCAAGTGTGTGTGCGTGAGAAGACGGGAGAGGATGCGGCCTGAGGGGAAAAGACGTTTTTGTACGAAAGAGTTTTAATCGATAAGTTACAAAAGCTTAAGCAATAACAAAATAGAGGATTATGTGATTAACTCCTGGTTCAAAATGCCAAGTCTGCGATGAGGTTCGACAGCAGACTTTTATAGCTTCTGTTTTGCTTGGAAAAAATCACAAGAGCAATGCAGAGCACTAAGAGAACTTAAAATTTGACAACTGATAATAATGAAGGCTCCTTTGCCCAGCATTGGGACAGAAAATGCAAAAAAAAAAAGAAATATTACAACTTGTCACACTTTAACCGCCACGTCAATAACGAAAATTTGTGTTCTCTACGCCAAGCGCTTTAAAAGTGTTATTTTTGACGTGCCATGCCGTCCGAGGCGTCGTGAGCACTTTTTGATTTGATGTCCATAGACGTCCGAGGCGGTCAATAGATTCAAGTTGTTATAAGGAGTGTTAAAAACCTGGCTCACCACCCAAGGAAATTCCTGGCATAGGCAAAAAAATGTCAAGACTATCTAAGGTTTCTCAACATACTCATAATGAGCCTTCATGTTTAACAACCCCCCTATATTGTACCTTACCTTGTCTCAGTCCAAAGTGTGACAAAGGTTGCCGTTCAGGCATTGAGGGACGTCTGTCAACTCGCTCTTCGTCACCCAAGAGTAACGCATCAAGATCATCTTCCGTATCCTGTATTGTGCCTTCGAACAATTCGTTATAGTCCTGCGAAATTGAAATACAAGGATTTATTAATACCATAACACTTAACATCACGCCTATACTAAAACAATTTTTTTTTAAAAGGTACTTACTTTAGCTTCTTGAATAGTGGACGGATGATGTGGGGACTCCTTGTCTGCGACGAGCAAGGTCCATAAAGGCAGTGGTGGCACTGATGTTATTTCTGCGTAGTCCAGCTGGACGTCCTCTGTTATCTGTATTAGTTTTATATGTTAGATAGGTCTGAAAATAGCTGCAAGTTTTTAAATAAGACTGTTAACAGCTATGAACTGTTTTAAAACTAAATTATTTACTGTTAACAACAGAATACAATCCAAATAGTGTTAAAAAGAAGTCTCAAGTTGTCAATAGGTCCAGCACGCGTAGCATGACCACCGTAGAAATGGGTTATATCGACGGAAGAATCGACAAAATTAAAGATCAACAAAAGAAATCTGTCATTTTGTCGATTCTTCCGCCGACAAGACCCGTTTCTACGGCGGTCATGCTACGCTTGCAGTATAGTTGAACTAATATCACTTAAAAAAAATATCATGACTAATTTGTTTCTTGTTGCAACGCAGCGTTGTTAATCTGCGATCAGAAATCCATTGAAGTCAACCTTACCTACTTGGTTTCTTTGTTCATCACAACTATCTTCTGAAGAAAGAATTCAATGAAAACGTGGCCTATTTACAGTAGTTGTACTACTTGTACTCACATCAAAGTCTGCACAGAGAACAATAAACACATTATATAATACAGTGTTTAGCGCGAGTATATAAAAGCTACAGTTACCTGTGCAATGCCATCTAGTGGCGAAGCGGCGCCGGCAGCGAACGACACCGACAGCGTGCGCGAGCGCGACCAGCCGCGCTGCAACACACGTGCGACATGCAACAGCGGCGCGACAAATAGTCGCAAGTGTACAATGATACAGTGGCGAAGGGTTTATGTTGCTACATGGATCATAATGAATAGAGAACTAACATGAAATGTATTGATTTGATAATAATCGGAGTACTTGTCGGAATATTTGCCTTATTTAAAAAAATACCTTACAGTTGTTGGAATAAAGTTTATTTCGTAGAGGTAAAACAAAGCGAAATTGGGAGTCAGCGTAACGTTCATTATGATCTGTGTCGCACTCTATAATCTTCTTCTTCTCTATCTGGATAAGGTTTCCTTGGGAAATACTCCCTTCGCCTCGGACAGTGAAAGATTATGTTTTCGCTTATGTGGATTTTTACTTAAGCGGTTTCTTGTGGAACATTAATGACAAGTGTATGACATGTTGCATGTTCTCAGTGGGGATTACACATGCAACTATCTTCAATTGTTTTATAATATCGGTATATGGTTCAGTTATGTCTCTACTAAGTATCAACTATATTGTTTCAATACAACTACTGAATTTATGAATAGAATTACCTATTTGTTTAATTATTTAGTGTTTTATTTCAAAAATATTATTCAAAACACACACTGGAAGTGATAGTCGATTAATGACTTATTTAATCACAGTTAAGATAGAATTCAAGAACAATTTGTTACCTTGATTAATATTTCAACCTTTTAAAATCTTTGTTAAGCAAGCGACACATCACATCGCACTGTTACATCAAATCACAACAGTTATACAATATCGATTATTTATGTATAATAAATATGTATAAAGAAAAAATCAATACGATAAAACACATACTTTTTAAAATTATTATTAACAGTTTTCACGAACATCAAGCTAAAGTGAACTTAATGTTTTAGAAATACAGCACATATTAGTAAATCAAACTTCAAGTGAATATTAGACTAGTAATTAGTTCATTCGGTGTATTTGATGCGCACAAAAGAGATTGCAGCTCTTGTTTCAGTTGATATGCAAATCAAGTGTTAGTTAGTTTGACGTGGCAAGATTATGATGCCACTTTTAATCACTTTTTCAATCAAAGAAATCTACATTAAATGAATACAGCTGCATAAACGATGGATTATTGTAAAAGTAATAATAATAGACCATACCTGTCTGGACAAACTATCTTCATCACCTTGGGAACTGCGTACAGTGAAACTTCCACCGATACATCTAGAAATATGGAAATATATTATGTCAAATCATTTGACTTGGTTTCCATAAGTAGCATGAAAGCTGACAGCTGCAAACTGGACCAAGGAAAACCAATGACCCAGTTTCGACCCAGCCAAGTTTAGATTTGTTGAATAAAGTCCAAATTATGACGTGTTTTAGTGCGAGAAAGAGACATACAGTTTTACTTTTTTTTGGGACAAGCTCTCCAAGCCAGAAACAAGATTGGCGACCACAGAAAAGCTTCGAGACAATGAAACTCGACGAAGTCCCGGAGACACATATTAACTGTCTTGGATACCGCAACGAAATTAATCAGAAAAGAATAGCGGAGGAGTAGGAAAAGATATACAATATAGGACGAGTAGCACCATCTCTTTCTCGCAAGAACAACTTTGCCCGAGTCTGATCCAACAAAAATAAGTGTTTCTGGATCAAAATACCATACCTGACCAAATGAGCGAGGATAGCTTTAACCCAGCGTATTTTGCCGCTGTTTAGAAGCTCCATCAATTGCTTAGGATGGTATTGAGGTAGCACCGGGCAGGCCATTTGTGAAGCTTCGAACAATCCGTAGTCTGGCATGTAGTCCAACAGAGGCTGGTAAATAAAACAAAATTGTTGATCAAGCTCATCACACAAGCTTCCAAGTCAGTTTCTAGCCAGTCCAGCCAGTAGGCGTATTGGTTCACATATTCGTTATTTGGACATTACAAAATACATCTTATTTCAATTCAGATTAAGTTGCTTTTGTATTTAGGGCCATACACAAAGCTAGAACGTGACTAAAGTTAAGACAGTATATGCAGGCATCGTAGCAGTAGCCGTTATTTATTTACTATTTACACTTTGGAAAAAAGGATTGATTTCATATGTATGTATCATCATTATGATTCCCCTGCCCTTGTTCCAATTTATTTGGGATCGGCGCAGCATGTCTTCTTCTTCCATACTTCTCTATTACTCGTCATCTCAACAGTCACCTCCTTTCTAGTCATATCATTCTTCACACAGTACATTCACCACATGAAGCGATTAATACCTGAGGTTGATCCGGTTGTGTTTTGTTACGTCTTCTGGCGTCACGCTCCAATAGTTGCAAGTTGATTGAAGACACACGCTGTAGGTGCGGCGCGGATATGCGCAAGTCTGAATCACGTAGCGCACGGGATTCACTGCCTTCTTCTAGGTCCTGTATCAGATACAAGATGTTTACGTTTAGTAAAGTAATCAACACAATGAATATGAAAAACTTTCGAAAACGAAGACGACGAAAAGATTTCACTGCTTCTCTAGGTCTTGCTCCGATTTGTAGCGAATAAAAATGCGTTAAAGAAAGAATATGTGCCTTTACGCTGCAGTAGTACACTATAGGATAGATGGAAAAAGAGTAGTCAAGCTATTTATTATCAATTGGGTAGGACTTTGATACGAAAAAGATATAAAAACAAAAAATAATAATCTATACTATATTTTATATATAATAAAGATGAAGATTTTGTTTCTTTGTTTGGTTGAACGCGCTAATCTCAGGAACTACTGGTTCGAATTGAAAAATTCTTTTAGTGTTGGATAGCCCATTTATCGAGGAAGGCTATAGGCTATATAACATCACGCTACCACCAAAATTGTATTTTAATAATAATTACACGCGGACGAAGGTCGCGGGCAACGGCTAGTCAATAATAAAATCAATAAACAATAAATTTCGCAACAAACCAGAAGACGGTGTAGTCGTGAGGTGTCCCTGACTCAAGCAGAATCATCATGAAGTAACTACATACGCATCACCTGCCTAGCCTTTCCCAACTATGTTGGGGTCGGCTTCCAGTCTAACCGGGTGCAGCTGAATACCGGTATTTTACATGGAGCGACTGCCACAACCTAGTTAGTGCTGGGTAATACGATACCCCTTGGTAAGGCTGGTTGTCAGACTACATACTCACGCATACAATATAATACAACTACATACCTGTGTACCCATATATCCAGACGACGTTTGTGGGTTCTCAGGCTTCCACTGCGAATACACATGCATTTCCGAGTCCATCCCGACCACGAGTATACCGTCTCGAACCCAGGATATTTGCATAGGTA
Source organism: Noctua comes (assembly GCA_963082995.1). Lineage (NCBI taxonomy): Eukaryota > Metazoa > Arthropoda > Insecta > Lepidoptera > Noctuidae > Noctua > Noctua comes. The sequence goes on along the minus strand of OY720280.1, from coordinate 6,995,717 downwards.
AAGGAGGTAGACCATCAGCGGTTTTCAGCTCAATGCGCCGGAGTTGCATCCATCTGATTTCTTCGATGAATAATGGGGCGGCTAGGGAAGATGCCTTGCGCAGGAGTGGACGGTTGTTGCTGATTGATTCTTTCATTGCCTAAAATGAGATTATTTTCAGTAGGTATGTTTTATTAAAGAAAATATTTTTATTAATATAATTTATTCTACTGGTGTGTTGGCTACGCTGGCGATTCCTCACAATGATTATGTTATACTGTTATTTTTGGCACTTTAATAAAAACGTAATTAAGTTGTTTTCTCTTTTAGAATCTACACTCAATCTAACTAATTGTACGCGGCTAACTAAGGTATTGTGATTATCTAGCTAAAGACGAGCGCTTGTTATGTGAGTTCAAAGTCACTGACATAAGGTTTAAATTGCAATACTTGACGAACACTCTTGAAGTAACAAAAATAAATCAATAACCATATTGAGTTTTTTCATTCGTACTTCATCACAAGCACGACATCTTGCTACGTAGAAACGGTGTGGTTGAACATTCATTAGTTTCTGTAAAATGTCTTAGTACTTGAGAACAATGTTTTTCTTGTTAGAACATTAACAACCAATAATTGACAGAACCCGGGGGTTAATATGGTACTACCGCGCTCACTGACGGACGACCACTTTTCACCCTTATGCCCTGAGTAATAAAGTTGAAAAGTAGTCGACCGTCAATGCGGTAGTTCATTGAGGTTTAGAAGGCGACGGTCACACAGGCATAAGTGACTGAGTGACAGAGATAACGGTTATTAAGGGGCTGTTTCTACCAAGCAAAACTATTCTTGCGTAGTTTCTTTTTATGTCACTGAATAATGGGCTGTATCACTATTGAATTTAAGTATAAAATTCGACGCAGACAAAGTGTCTCCTCCCGCGAGCTTGAGGTTGCGCGAGCGCCCAATTGTATACTATTTTTTTTCCTTTATTCAGTGACAGCAAAAAAGTGCGCGAGGATTTTTTAGCTTGGCGGAAACGGACCCTTAGTCATAACATAACATGACGCTGAAAATCCCCTGAGGGTAAGGCAGAGGTACGGTCGTATTTGGCTAACTAAGGCAACTTTTTCTGAAACTAGACGAGCCAGCCATACTAATGGTCATAAACCATGCTTACCTTTAGATTAGCTTGTGCAAGGTCACTAGACACAGGAGTGAATAAAAGCACTCTTGAACCGACAGCAACAGTTAGAATATGCGATCCATCTTCCTTCGACACCCAATCAAGTTGTACTAAATGTTTCTGTGTCAATGGACAGGTGTTCCCATTCTCCATGATACTCTTGCGCAATGACTGAAGGGTGCTGAACGATGGGACGGCAAGGAGTCCGGCTGATTTTCCTGTGTCGCCCTCCCCGTTGCGATTGTTACGACTCTCGTCTGATGATAGGGTTTGGAGTACCTAGAAGAAATATTTTGTTGAGTCTGACTATCCAAAAAGTAAAGGATTATAGGTGCAATTAGACTGCAGTAGATCAACGTTGACTTTTTAGTTTAACTTCCAGCTCTAAATCACTGTCGGTAAACATATTTGTGTCTTTAATCTATTTGTAAATTCCCATTCCCAAAATTCCCATTTGAAGGTTTCACCTTTCCCATTTGAATTTTATTATCTTAATGTGTATTATAATATTATTTTCAGGTATATTAACAGTGATTTAGAAGTTTAGATATGATTAATGTTCGATTAGTAAACGAAATCAAGGCTGCTATGCACCATAATGGATCCATTTTAATGGTAAAGTCATGTCGTCGATTGACTGTAATCTATTAGCACCCTATAACACAACATTGTTGACGTTTGAAATAGCATTGCTTAAATTGGACGGTATAAATTGGTTTCAATAAAGGAGAAGTTACAATAAGCTTCACTACAAACAATTAATTTAAAAAAAATATCAACAAGAATTAAAAATACTAGGTGACATGCATAAAATCTTTTGATGGAGGTAAATTACGAGACAATATGCAAGAATTCATATACCTGATTCAATCTCTGCTTCTTCTGCATAAACGACGTATCGTGTAGATACGACAGATCAATCTGCGTATCTGTACACACACCAACCCTGGGCAGGCTGACATTCCTCAGCGGTATCGTATCTTCAAGCAACCACTCCGCCCCGCCTGTACTTTCACATTCATACACACAGACGCACAGGTTCACGAAGCGAGCGTCGGGATTCGTGCTGTTTGTTGTGGTCCCGCCTTTAGGACGCGTGAAGGAACGACCGCATTTGTATGCGCAGGCGATGCGGCCGGAGTAGGCGGCGCTTATGTGGAGGGGTTGACCTGGAGAAGATTTTGTATTTGGATTCTGATTAGGAATATATTTTTTGGGGACAGAAACTTAATATTCTACATAAAAAGTTTTAAAGGAAATGCAAAAAAAAAAAACACATTACATTTAAGGGCTAGTTCGGACATGCGGGAACCGCGCGGTTCCCGTTAGTCGCGGCTTGATTAACCGCGCGGTTATGTCTGAACGATTACTTAATAACTCATACAAATAAGCGATTTCTGAAATCGCGCGGTTCCCGCCGTGTCTGAACAAGCTCTAATTGATCGACAATTGAGCGGTAATACATGTAAATTGTATTTGTAAGATGGGGTATTAAAGTATAGTATTGATTTATGTCTTACCTGGAATGTCAATCGCGGATTCTTGATCTTTGTTCATCATTTCCCATTCTATCCATGTATAATCAAAGTCTTCATTTTCCGTTTTTGTTACTTGACATTTCCAAAATCTGCAAAATACATGACGATCGTGACGTGTGTTTAGAGAAATAGAGAATCGGGCAACGTTTTTTTTTTTAAAAAAGAAGAAGACATCATATTTTTCCTTTCTTTACCTTAACGTGCTGTCAGAACAAGCAGTAGCCATGATGTATGGCGCTAAACACGCGGGGTAGATGGAAGCAGAACTTAGATGACCAGCTGCGGGGGTCGCGTGTATCACATCCACACCGTCCGGCAACGATAACGGGCACTCACATACCTGTAATAAATATATTTTTGTTATACAACTACAAAAAAATAAAGCCTAGTAAAGACCACAGGAATTAAGGTTTTAATCGTATGTCCACCTTTATTTTGTCAAATGCGCAAGTGACTCCCGCATTGCAGGGTAAGGAAATTTGAGGAGAATCGTGAGGTTGTCCCATGTTCTTTGTATCATTTGCTAGCATACGCCCGCGGCTTCGTCCGCATGGAGTTCGGTAATTTTCCCACAGGATCCTACTACTGGGATAAATAGTAGCCTATGTTTTAATCCAAGTTATAAACGGTGTACCAAATCCAAATTTGCTGTAGTTTTTGCGTGAAAGAGTAACAAAAATCCATCCATCCATCTATCCATCCTCACAAACTTTAAAATTTATAATAGTAGCAAGATGTTATGGCTGAGTTACGCCGTGACCAAGTGACGTCCAATGAAAGGAAAGAAGTGTTGGTCGTCCGGCGGCGAGATGGGTAGACGACACTGTTGGCATCGAGGGTAAAATCTGGATGAGGCTGTTATAGGAGCTTGGAGACTGTCACGAACATAGAGGGGCATATTCCTAGCAGAGAATAAAGTGGACGGTGATGACGATATTCAAATACGGCCCTGTATTGCCAGCTCCTTCGCAACATACCTTCTTGGTAGAAATAGAGATGTGTGAATGCGCGAGCGATTGCGGCGGCGCGCGGTCGTTGTCCATAGACACGGAGTTCTTGCGCGACTCGCCCTCGTCCTCTTGTATTAGCGCACTGTCGGGCACGTACATCATACTGTTTGTGAGGTCATCTGTGGAAGTTACAAGTTACGGTCAGTAATCAAATCAGTTTGTTTGACGAAAAAATTAATGAGGATAGAATCTGTAAAACAAATCATGGCCATAGCTAGTTCCAAACAGCGTTATTGACTGAAAATCTGTGTAAGTCATTTTATATTTCAAAATAGCCTGACCTAATTGTCAGATTATGAACTAGCTATGGTCACGCCATCTATAAAGAGCTTTGACAGATCTTCCCTATTATGAGACCGTCAGATGTCCTACGTTCAGGTAATGTATGACATGAAGTTTTTAAGTGCATAAATATCCATTTAAAAACCTTAAAAAAAAATCTTTATTCATAGAGAAATAAAATAACTGTCGTCTGCGACCTGTTACAAACTTTTTTCCTTAATTAAATGAATTTGTATTATAAGCAACTTTGAACCAGTCAGGCAGGAGGTAAAATTTTCATAAAATATCATCCAAGACTTGCTTTCTTGTACTCACCGCTGGGATCCGCCTGTGACGACACCGTGAGTCTCCACATATGCACGGTGGATCCTCCATCAGTTCTCTCCAGCACCACGATGTAGAATGGCTCGTTGAACGTGGCCGCTTTACGCAGGTCCACTATCGCTTCCAAGCCTGCTTCCGTTAAGGTGTTCATATCGGAGTTTTCTATACCTGAGTCTGCTTTATCTGAATCTACTGATGTGCGTTCACCTGGTGACGAAATGTAAAGTAGCTATTAACATCATATTATGCCTATTTTTAATTGCCTTCTTCGTGTCGCTGCAATCACAGTAATTTAAAATTTGCTGGTCTAATGCTTCGCCGCCTCCACGGCGACGTCGGCAGCATAGAGGTCACTTTGACTTTGAGGTCACTTTGTCTTGGGGCACAGAGAGCAGGTCAGGAGGTGGCTCATAGTTTGCAATACATTTCCATATCCACACCGTAGTGTTCGTGTGTTTCGTTGTTGTTTGTTTTGTTTCCGTAGTATTGCTGCAATTTGTATGTATATTTTTTGTGTGCAATAAAGAATAAAAGTAAAGTAATAAAGTAAGTAGTAGGTAGGAAACATTAAGTGTCTGCTGAGCATTAAACCTGGGGTCGATCCCCACCCCCCCTAAAGTCATTAGCAGTTCGGAATCTACTTTCGTGCCCTTTTGATGACAATGGACTCGCCCATATTATATCATTCTTAAACGTTACTGGGAAAAAGTGGGCGTGCTTCGGATCCGTCTACCCCTCCAAGAAATACAGGTGTGTTTAATTACCCTGTTCGTTCTACACACTTACCAGTAATAAGTTGTTCCTGGAACACATGCAGCAGCTGCGTGTTGTGCCAGTCGTGCGTCGCGTCGGCTATCGCGTGCAGCTGTATGATAGCGCCGGGCCGCGCCGTCGACTGCTGCGACACGATCTGTATGCGCTCGTGTAGCGGTACACCTCCGCCTTCTTCTAGAGTAGACTCGGATGACATCGACATTGTGTCGTGCTGTTGAGTCAGAATAGAAGATAAAGCGTAGGAAAGCCCCCCGCGCATTATCTGGTCAGGTTGCAGCGATTAAAAGGCCAATTCTCGTATTTATAAAACACACAAATTCATGTCGCAATCTCATTTCAGCGACAAACGTAAATTAATCTTTTGTGCGGGGCCTTAACCAGCACGTACGCCGTCTAATTTCTTTCATCAGGCCGTTTCTCAAATATGTATCAACCACCGCGACCTCCTGTCAATGTAAATTGAGAGCTACAAGAACCACGCACCGCTGTGAACCGATTGTATTTTTGACAGATTGTACTTGAACGTGAAGTGCCTTAAAGATACGGGAATAGGTCCTCAGTTTCGCTGGCAAAACTGGCCGCATAATGCGCGGGAGGTCTTATAGTAATGTATAGTGTGCCTGTCCGTAGAGCAAAATTTTGAGGCACGACTATGTTAGCGCCAATCTGTGTAAATTATTAATTAGAAGTGTAATTTTGATTGCAATAGACCACTACAGTGTCTATTGGTACTTTTGACGAAATATCAATACAATTTAATTCTCAAATTTTGTATTTAGCTTGCCGCGAAACATTTTCAAACCGACCTAGCTTGCGGCTGCTATCCGTAAAAGCACAGCGGAAAAGAGATGTCTCGAACAGCCATTTAATTTATATTAGAATCGTTTTAAGTTGGCAAAACAAGTGAACTTGTACCAAAAGCTAAAAATACAGGACCTGCGTACTATGATACGCGTGAGACATGATATTTAGGGACAGTTAATACGGGTAGCGATAAATATCGTTTTAATTGCGACTTTTTGGTACAAGTTCTCATTCACTTCTTCTGATGTCGTGCCGATGACAATTTAAATTGAGTCAGCCCAAAACTTTGTGACCTGTTTGGTACTTTCAGTAGCGTCCATCAGCTCCTGTGATGTACAAACAACAGGACAGGCAGGACACGATAGCAAATGTCCCATCGTTTGTGAGGCAAACAGCACATTTACACTCCAGGGTAGAATCATCTATAAACCTCGACCTGAACAACTTCTTCGGCCAACCTGTGTCCAGTCTATTTAAAGACTTGCAGGTCAGCCACATCACGTGTTTTGCCTAGTTAAAGCGATTTTACTACACATCTCCCGAAAACAATCTTTTCTTTTTTTTTCCAAGTCGAAGGGCCATGGGCTGTAAACCTCAGACACCTGATTGTTAGCTCTTGGAATCAAACCAAGGAGAATTAAAACATCACGTATATTTTAAATAATTGAACCAACACGTCACACTCCCGCGCACTCCCGAATATAGTGTCCTATCGAACGCGGTTGTGCCGATCGATAGTGCTGCCCGCCCTGATATGCATAGGGTTGGGACAACCATGGCATTGTCGTTATCAGTCGGGAATGCGCGGGAGTGTGACGTGTTGGTTCAATTATTTAAAATATACGTGACGTGTTAATTTTCCTTGGTTTGATTCCAAGACCTAACAGAATCAGGTTAAGCACTAATCACACGATAAAGAAGAAGAAGAAAACAGTATTACTTCTTGTTTGTTTTCAAGACACCGCTTTTTGTCCGCTATGTTAACCCCTTAACCTGCTGTGTAGTGAGTCTAAACTATTTACCATTACATCTTTATGACGTCTCTCCGAGGTGGCTATCTCAGCCAATAGTGTGCGCGCATCTATCACAGCTTGGAACACCCGTAGACTCTCGCCGTCGCTCGCCACGAAACACGCTGAAGGTGAGTTTGATAGGTTGCCGAGAGTCGTGCTGGAAATAAAGAAGCGATATTTGAAAATTGTTCAGGTGTTGTACACGTGTTATCATTTCCCGAAAAAGGATTTTGCTCATTTTGCTGTATGGCTTCACCTCTGTTTCGCAAAGGATCGTTAACATTGTTCAGCAGTTTCATTCTTTTGCATGAAGAAGCGTATATAAAACGACCATTTTATCAACATCGTCGAAAAGGCTGTTGGTTAGCGGTGTTTTTTTTTTTAATTTGATTAAATCCCAGAGGTATATACCTAATAAATATAGACCATAGTATGTCGCTCTATGTGAAGAAAATATTATGTACTCTCAGGCTAAACATACTTATGTACCAACAAGTTTATATTCTGAAATGTTTCATACCTAGGCAGTAAGGTAGGCAGCCAGGCGACGTTGCTGAAGGCGGAGAGATGCGGCGAGTTGACGCGCGCCAGCTCGGCCACGCCGCCCGACTTGCCGAGCGGGCCCACGCACTCCACGCGCCACATGATCAGCTCCGAGCACAGCCCGCCCGCTGCTGCGTCGTCGTCGTACTTGTGGTGGTCCCGCTCACTATCTGTTGGGAGAGTATTACTTAAATAAAATATTAATGTTACTTCAGAAAATTTTGTATTCACGCTCTAACGGAAGCAAACCAAACTTTGGTCTAGAAGCAGTCACTGTGAAAACACGTTCTTTTGCATTCTCGGTTTATGTAAGCCATACAACAGCAGAATTATTTCCGATCGGAAATAAATGGCGTTGATGTCCAACAAAATTCACTGAAATTAAAAGAAGCCGGAACAAGTACCTGTAGGCCACACAAATATTTGTTCCATGCGGGGATTGAACCCGCGACTAACAGCGCAGTATTCAATCGCCCATCTACTGCGCCAGCCGTGCCGTCATAAGTTAGATAAGTCCTTCGCCCGTAGGGCGGCCACACCCCTCCAGGGACCCCAGGCAGTTCGAGCAAGTAAGTCTGTCGGACTGACCATAACACAGCGGAAAAATAGAGAAAGATTCTTACCAGATATGTTATGATGACTTGTAGTTAGTAGTAGAGGTAATACTGGATGGCATGTTATGTCGTTTACTCTAAATCTATGGCCCGAAGCTCTCGATGCGTGGCCTATTGATAGCACCTGTAACAAAAGTTAAATCTATCGGTGTCTCCAAAAGTAGAGAGAGAAGGTTACTTAGTAGGTCGTCAGATACCTTTGTATCTAGGAATATGATAGGTAACAGTGGCGAAGGTTCCATACAACCCGATTCCTACCGGCTTCCCTATGAACAATGGCACAGTCAGTATTCTATAGCTGATAATATTCCATACAGTAAAGATAAGTACTACGGCTTACCTCTTACAAAAATTGACCCTTCGGTACTGATAGGTAACAAGTTTAGAACACGCCTTTTTATGGAAGAAGACGGTCGTCTTAGAAAGTAAGGGCTTTTCACAAGTGAAAGCAGAATCAAGTGATAAATGGGCAATCAAAATAAATTCTATTCACTTTGTTCTAAAGTTTGACGTTTATAAGTGTTCTTTAGTGGCCGAATTGATAAAATGTTTAGTTTTATCTCTGAAAAGTAATTTTTTCAGGCTCATTGTCAATCCATCAACCCCTTTGTTTTCACTGATTATCTAAAGGGAAATATTAAGCTGGTATTTTTTTAACACTATGTCTATGTACTCCTTACCTGAGAAAATTTGGACTTATCATCGAAGGTCAGTTGCCAGAGGTTCAAGGTCCCGTTAGTATGGTTCGTGACCATGGATATGACGGGTGCGGAGTCCAAAACATCTCCTTCCGGATTATCTCCTAAATCTTCGGTGGCCACGCTCGTCTTACGTTGCATTTCATTGTTGTTCTCTTCTCGATTTCCTGCGCAAGAGCAGGAGCAGTGTAGCATTTTATTTGACAGGATTTGTCGGTATAGGATTTTTTTACCAGTGGAACTTAATTTAAAAAAAAAAATTACAATGACAGATGCAAGTTGTTTTGAATCAGATTTACAAAAACCGCAGTTGCTCCAGCAGTATATCTTTTCTGAGATTGTATTGGTACAGTCGCCAGCACGTCAAGCTAAACCCTACACATATCTATAAATACGACGCAACATCGCATGTTAGAAAGAAAGTATCCTTGGCATTATTGGTGGAATTTTCATCGTTTCCTTAATTTACCCAATGGTTGCGCATACTAACAATTAGTAGCCAATAAATTCATGCGTCATCGCGTCACTAGGAATAGGCCACACCTCCAAGCCCCCGCGCAGTCGCCCCGACTCCCGAGAATTCCCGAGCTTTAGCGAAATTTAACGAACGCCACTCGTCACCGCGTTTGTTCCTTCCGGTTCCGTGAGTGATCTATTACGCCAGTCAATAAAAAATCGTCTAGTTGGCCGGTATTTTGTTAAAAGTATTTTGTGATTATTAATCATGGCGCCTCAGTTGACGCAAATAGAGAGACAGCGCATAATAGCGCTCCGATTGAGTGGATGCCGGATAATAGATATTTGTCGGCAGACGGGCATAACGGTGAGTAATATTTATTGTTATTATAATTTTAAATTAATATAAACAAAAACTATTATTGAAAAAATGTGTCAATGGTGTTTTTTTAAAGAACTTTCTAAATAAGTTAACGATTTTAAATGTTGTTTCTGTGATATTAAATTAGTGTTATCTTATTTGGTGATAAAAAGTAACCAATTTAGCTTAATACCTATTCGTATGCTGCTTCTAGTGGCGGTTAAGCCTTGAACATTAATATTTTAACAACTTTGTGCCTACCCGTATCCTACGAACATGGGTGTTTCTCCATTTTTGTGCATATTACACGTCCAGATCAAAAACCTTTATTAATTATTGTATCTATCCTACCTTTTAAAAGAAATCAAACAAGATCAAGTTGTGCTTACATGCATGGAACATTTACAGGTCAAAATAACACAATTGCCTTCTTTATTAGGTATTATTACATGGTATAAAACAAAGTCACGACTAAGGTGTGAGTAAATAAGTTACATTAAATACTTATAATACTACTTCTTGGTTTTTTTTAACTTTTTAATTACAAACATCGTATTCTCCTTTGAAACTTAACAATATTATGGAATATGCACGAAATACGACAAACACCCATAAAATGTCTTTCTCTCGCCTTATCTACCTATTGGTAGGAATCTTTCTTTTGTTCCTTCCTATTGAGTTCCCGGTATTGTAAGTTTTTAACGCTGCGCGCTGTTTCAAGAGCCATTGTTATTGTTTTTTAATCGCTATTGGTTGGATTTTAAAGTAAACACCTACGCAAACACGCACTTCTTTTTGTCTGTTGAAAGATTACAGAGTTAAGACCTTTTTAGTGATGTTTGTGTGTAAATAATAATTTAATAATAATAAAATAGCAATTATTGTAGGGAATCATTTACGTAGCATATTGGGTAATAATGCGCAAATAAACTATAGTTTTTACTTTCGTTCCAGAAAAAAACTGTTTACTTCTGGCTTCGGCGGTGGCATGAAAGCGGAACACTCGAAGCGCACCACCGCCAGCTGTACGCGAGAGCCACGACGGCGGCAGAGGATGCGGCTATGGTCACGGCACACTCAGCCGACCCGTTCCTAAGCACAAGAGTGACCTCAACTTCATATAGTGTAAGTCCATGTATACCTTGTTATCACACAAATGTCACCCTTCCTTATTCATATTTTTTTTATAGTCATAGTTTAACGCGCGCCGAGCGGCCTGTGGGATCTAACGATACCTATTAATTGCAACCGCTAATAGCAGCAATACGTCTGTATTGGACTCAGTGCAATGTTAATAATTATCATTGACTCAGTGAATGTTAATAACTTTCACTATTAGATAAAGCTTCAGTTCTTTAGCACCTATCTCAACAAAGTTTATATTTTGGGGAATAATTTTTAACTGTCCCATACTCATATAATAGTAGTTAAGTTGGCCCGTACATTTTGTCATAATCTTTAATTGTTGTTCGTTAGTCTCGCTAAAACTGGAGAACGACTCGACCGATTTGGCTAATTTTGGTTTTGAAATATTTGTGGCAGTCCAGGTAAGGTTTAAACGGTGAGAAATAGGTAGGTAGGTAGTAGGTAAAAAAAGTGCATTGCAACGCATCAGCTAGTTAACAATATTATGTAAGAATTGAAATTGTAAAATTTTTCCTTTGTTTTAGATTTCAATGGACACTGTCAGGAGGCGCCTGAAGGACGCCGGAAAGAAATGTTGCCGCCCTGCCAAGAAGATATTAATGACCCAGGCACATAAAGACGCAAGAGTAAGTTTTTGCCTGGAATATTATAATTTTGACTGGGCAAACAATATCGTCATTTTTGTGGACGAAAAAAGCTTCCGGTCGGATATGGACGGAAGAAAAATATTATGGCGCAACAGCAACGAGCGCTATGTAGAAATGAATACTCTACCAAATCGGGCTAGTGGAAGAATTTCCTTAAATTTTTGGGGATGGATGAGCTCAATGGGACCGGGTGAACTGGTGGAGGTTAGCGGGCGCATGACTGGGGCTCAGTATGTCGAAATATTACGTGACGTAATGATCCCCACCGTGCGCCTGCACTATCCAGAGGGCATTATATACTTGTGCCAAGACAACTGCCGCGTACACACCTGCAGAGTGGTGCAGGAGTGGTTCGCGGCACAGGATGACGTCATCTGCCTGCCATGGCCTGCAAAGAGCCCTGACCTAAACCCAATCGAGAATTTATGGGGTCTCATGGTTCTCGATTAGGATACCTCAGAAATCCGCAACAACGAGAACTTGCGGCGAGAGGCCCATACTACATGGGAGCATTTCCGTGGCACGGACACGTGCTGGAACATGGTGGTCGGCATGAAGGACAGGCTGGACGCCGTGTTAGATGCGCAAGGAGGTCCGACCAAATATTAAAATATTCTCCTATGGAAAGACCCAGTATGCAGTGTGCATTTTCCAACTGGCCGTGGATGACCAAATCCGAAACCATGAGGAATAGTGAAAAAGAAAGAAAGGAGTCCCGAGGCCGATTTTGATGAAAACTAAAACTGCAATATTCGATTTTTAAAAAATCTATAATCCTCGCCAGAAATCAAACCTACTCAACAGTTTCGATTCCTGGCCAGGAATTTTGATTTTTCAAAAATCCATTGTTGCAGTTTTAGTTTTCGTCAAAATCGGCCTCGAGGCGCCTTTCAGTATTTTTCGATATTCCACGTAGTTTCGGATGTAGCCATCCACACCCAGTTGGTAAATTCACCCTGCATACTGGGTCTTCCCATACGGGAATATTTTAATATTCTAGGGTCTTTCCATAAGAGATTCGAAAAAAAATTGTTAGGAAAATTTAGCTCTTTTTTATGTTTACAAATTTCACTATATTTGTGGACAACTCACACTTAACCAAAAAAGAAATATGCCAAAATTGTTAACATAAAAAAGAGCTTAAGACTCCCAACAAAGTTTTTTCGGAACTGTTATGGTTTCGAATTCTATTTGTCTTCTAGTTTTTTGTTCAATTTTACAGTATCCATAGCTATTAGAGTTTTATTTATGTAAGCAACATAATATATTATTTATCATTTAATAATATATTGTATTGGCAATGCGTTACGCTCCTTTGTAGTCATATTTTTTACCAACTAAAAGGCCGATCTTGTTGCGTATTTCTGAGGTTACGTTTGGGCTCTTTTAGGTCATGGCATATTATTTGTTTCTAATAAGACCCGAGTAAACTCTACAATACTATAGGCCGCACAAAGACACTCTGTGTCGGACACTGAGTGCACAGCGTATAGTGTCGTAGTCTGAATTTAGCAGATGACGATCTCCCATGGCACTAGTATATAATGCGCTTCATTCACCTGCTCTTCCGTAGAAACCTATCCTCATCCATCCATTTTCACAAACCTTCACATTAAATAGTAGTAGTCATTTTACAATTCAATTCATTTAATATTGTTATTTTATTTATCAAATTAAATATATTTCGGTATTTTCAACCACTGTTTCTGAAACGCCTAAAAATTCTTCCATTGCTCGATTTGGGTAAGACGCCAGACATGTCGCTTGTTGATGTTGTGTCATAATAAACTGGCTTCCTCCATGTCCTTCCCCAGGCTTCAAACTATCTCCACATTTTGTATCACAATTGGCCAGCTGTTTCACCGTGTAGGCGTAACAAATAGACAGTTTCTTTCGCATTTATAATACTAGTATGAATAATTCTACAAATAATGTTATAGCTAATATAATAATGTATACTGTAAAACATTTTATACTTCTTTTTGCACCATTGTTATTTTCTTGAGATTTTTTTCTTTACTATTGTTGGTGATAATTATTATAGTTACGGCCGTCGCCTACTGGCGGCATGGGCCGATAAGGGATTTTAGTAAACGCAAATGATTTGAGATCTTATTGTATTATGCTTAGCGCACACATTTCGGGATGACACGGATAGCAAGAACGTGCCGAAGGCTACGAAAGCAGGCTGTGCCGTATTATGAAATGTGAGTGATTAACAGTGTTGGATAAGATTTGAATTCATCTGCAAATATTATAAAAATCCCTTGTCGTGCCGTGCCACCAATGGGCGCCGGGCCTTTTACAGCCCAGTCAAGTTATACTAATCCAGGTAAAAGCTTACTTTTGTTTGGCGACAGCATTTAATTCTGCTTGGCAACTTAAAGTGTATAATAAAATTCATCTGCAAGCTTGTAAAAAATAAATATAAGTAATCTAGTTGTTTCTAATGTATGGTTTTATATTTTAATTTAAAGTATTTGTTTTTAAGTTTTGTAGATATTAAAATGAATGTTTAAAAATAAAGAGATAAATATTGTTATTCCGCATTTTATTTTGATACTAGATGACCCGCGCATCTTCGTTTGCGTCACATAACAGAGAGAGGGTTAAAGACAGTGGGTCGTAGGCAGGACACCTACAATACAATTCTAAAGGTAGCTGAACTTTCTTTGTTTCTGAATAACTGCGTTGAGCGGTCGCCCGCGATGGGCATCCGTTGCGTGCAAATGCGCGTTTGCGCGCGCGTGGCCACGCGGACGTATTCCTTGGGACCGCAACGGTCCTCTTCGCAGAGGCCGGCTTATTACGCAGTGTCGCTTGTTCAACATTATCGGTTAGTGGTAGTTCAACATTAACCACTCAGTATCTAAAGACATTCTTCCGAGTGCGTGCGACCCGTATCGCATAGCGATATTGACAAAACAAGCCCTTGCGTGTTACCGCTGGCAGAAACGGCGCGTGCTCCCGCGCTGGCCTCCGTCGCACGGACGTGGGCGCCGCGCGCCGGTGTGTGGACGCGGGCCCGGGCTTCCCGCCTGATTCCCGTGCGAGTCTCCGCAACGGAGTGCTTTTATATGGGACCGCGCGGGCGTCCGCTTTACGCAGTTTCAGCCCTAAGTTGACTTTATTAACATTTCAACATTTTTCATTGATGCTCCGCTCCTTGTGATCGTAGCGTGATGTTATATAGCCTGCGTAGCCTACGCAGGCTATATAATCCTCGATGAAAGGCCTATCCAATAATTAACGAATTTTTCAATACGAACCAGTGGTTGCTGTGAATAGCGCGTTCAACAAAAGAAAAACAAACTCATCAGCTTTATATAGTATAGATTTTTCCCGCGGTTTCACACGCGTTCTCGTAGGAACCTATCCTATGTCCTTTTCTGATAAATTAAATTGATGTGAAACATCTACATACGCGCCTAGGCAGTAAAACCGACACGTATGCCATGACGGGAATCACGATGCTGATGGCTACTGCCCATCAGCATCGCAAACAGTATCCGAGCTACGGGTGATGGCCAGGGCTGTTGAGAGAGGAACCACTAATATAAAATTATTATAACTAAAGTAAACATAAATCGATTTTATTGAACGAAAACACGAAAATAAATAAATTTTTTATTGTTTTACTCCATATTTCGCCATAGAATAGAATAGATTTTTATTTCGTAGTTTTTATGGGTAGTCATAGGTTTTTATTTATTACTAGCTTCTGCCCGCGGTTTCACCCGCGTCATGTTGTGCGTCAACCCTATGGAGGCCCCGTCAGTTCCCTTGAGCGCGTGGAACACAACGCGCCGACGACTCGGGCCATGTCTTTGGTCGGAAAGCGAGCTACCCATTACTCGCCGTCCGCAAGTCAGTGTCTACGGTGGCCGCAATTTGCGCCGCGGTATCAGACGGCGTTTTCAGCGGTAAGGTGAGGTAGAGGATGTCCTTTCCCTCACGCGTTCTTACTGCTCCCCATTCAACTCGACTGCCGCTGAATCCCTGACCTCCCGAAACAACCATGTCCGGTGAGGACTTGCGTCAGGCGGAAAAGAGGGATCTTACCGCCACAATAGGCTATTTTACCTACTCAAAAAATTTAATTAGTCCGAAAGATAGATTATCAAAAAAATTTTGACCCGTATTTATTCTTTTGATACGTATACCAAAATTGACGAAGATACAACGCTTCTAAAAATCACAAAACGTCACTCGGTCAGTATAATTTTGCAGGCGTTATGATGTCACAAGCCCCCACTCCCGAAGCGTTTTAACTTTGTCAATATTCATTGATTTAAAAAAACAAAAATACGTGTTCAATATTTTTCAACACTCGTAACTGGCGGACTAAATTGATTTTCAATTTATTTCTGCTTGTGACCTGCCTATTTTGTTGCGGCATTATTTTGAAACTATGATATTTCCCAAAATATTCATTGAAATCAAATGAAATCAAGGGCAATTTTGTTCAAAAAGAATGCTTGTGATAGAATTAATATAGTGTTTATAAATTACCTTCGCAAATAATGCATTATTTTAAAACCAATTTAATTTCCATGAAAAAGGTTATAGTGAGTTAACTTTAAAAGATACATATATGCTTTTGCAGACTTTTTTAAAAACTTTTAATGAGAAATAATTCCGTCATACATGATTTTAGCGTTAGTAAGGAATATTTTTTCCCGCTATTACAACATTTTTGTGTGCTGCTCCGCTCTTATTAGCCGTAGCGTGATGTTATACAGCCCATAGCTTTCCTCGATAAATTAACTATCCAACACAAAAATATTTTTTTCATTCGAACTAGTAGGTAGTTCTTGGATTAGCGCGTTCAACCAACCAAACAAACTCTTCAGCTTTATAATATTGGTAAAGATGAATAGGATAGATAACCAAAAAGATCTTATTAGATCGACACTTAGATTCCTAAAAAATATTGGACACGTATTTTTCTTTTTTCATGTAAACAGAAAATTTTGACGATACAGTGCGTCGAAAACTCGAGTGACGTCACATTTCGGTGCACTTTTACCGGAAAGTGAGGTCACTCATGATCTTTAATGCATTCTATATCTTCGTAACTTTTTATTGGTTTCATAAAAAAAATACGTATACAAAATTTTTCAATAATTTATGACGAACTAAATAAAATCATATTTTTACTCAGATATCATCCTTTTCTAATATTACAGAGATGTTTGACATAATTATGCCAGACGTCCCGTCCAGCTAAATTATTTTATTACCATGCCATTATTTCGATTCCATTCAAGTACGCAACCTGCTAAACTTGTTTTTCGCATCAAAAGTATCTTATACAACACCACGACGCGTACACGCACACACTCTCACGGACGCACTGCAGCACGAAACATTACAAGCAGGAACAATAAAAATATATTTATCTCTTTCGCACTATTCTCGCTGTTCTTGTTCATAACGCGCTCAAGGTCAAAGTGGGGTAACTTGATGTGCTGGCGACTGTACATTGCATTCACATTTTAAACCAAAAAATGTCTTTTGCGTTTTCAAATACGAAATTACAAATAGGTCGTCTCCCTAAAAAAAATAGCAAAACAAAAGACGACCTGCTTATGCAGAACGCAGACGTTCTGAAAAATTTGTATTGTAACCAGTATTCACGTCCTTAAAGTAAAATGTTTTTTTTTTACCATTTTCCTTATTCTCGTGATGGTCACCTTCTCCTTGAGGCCACTCGGTCTCCTCCTTCTCTTCCTGTACACTTGCAAGCGGTGTCGTCACTTGTTCTGGCGGTTGTGGTCCCACTATTGTGGAACAAACATTGAAAACGTTTACATTGATTTTTTAAGAGAATATTTCGGAGGTCGGTAGAACATCAAGTTATTCAGCTGATAATTATCTGTTAGGACTGGTTTTTTTTATCCATTAGTTTAAAATGCCCCGTGTGTTCAAACACGAATAAAATTGTTAAAGACAATCGATTCAAATTCGAATCGATTTGCCGCTTGAATGACGTTGACAGAAGGACGCTCTAGGGCGTTTTTTTGTAAAATATATTGACAAACAAGATGGCGGCTTTAGTTCCGATAACGCCAACCGCTAAAACATCCCTGTAAGCTAAACTTACACGACATGACCGGCTTGGTCCTGTGTCTCACATACAGCGGCTGTGCGGCCGCATGGTACAGCGCGGCCGGCGTGCACATGGTGGTCGCGTCACCCAGAGGGAACGCTGACGGTATCCGCGCTGAGAAAGATACTTGTGCTTGTCGGATCGCGCCCGCTTGTAACTCGTCCAACCATTCGCATACCCTGGAGAAAAGAAAGTAAATGTTTAAAGTGATGAGCGAAGAAAAGAAAACCTCTTTTGGGTTTCTTCTTTAGAGGCGGGAAGTTCAAAATAGAGGAAAATCTATTATCAAAAGAGATCACGTTCAACTCCGCTCAACAACGCCGGATAAGATGCTCTCTAAAATGTCATATTTTGCAGTAAATCCAGCGTATAGGTTAGTGGCCCTGATGGTCACAATCTTAGACATCATGATAGACATACTCACCATATAAGAAGTCCCGCAGTAACGATTCTTCAGGGTGGCGTATAAGTGACGTCAGTGGCCATAGACTATAGAGTTTATAGACGTACTCACCATATCAGAAAGCTGCCATCAACAGGGTGTATAGAGAAAAGTAGATCCGGACTCTGATGCCAGTCGCGCAGTAACGACTCGATCTTAGCGTCCAGCGAGTCGGGGAGGTGCGTACAAGTGACGTCAGTGGCTATAGAGTTTATAGACGTCGTGTTTGATAGAGTCGGGTGACTGTGGTTGTTGCTACCTGGATGAGAAGATGAAGTTCAGTGACATGTTTTTTTAAATCTTGATTTTAAGGCCTGCTTGGCACCACATATTACGGAAAAGCATTAATTTATAGCTGGGATTTGATGCGAGGTGGGATTTATTTATTTATGTGGGATTGGTCCTAACTGGCTCAGAATAAAGTTGAGTGGCAAGTGGGACAAAAATTTTAAATTTAATAACAACGAAATTATTTTCAGCCTTTGTGATAATAATTTCGACGGTATCAATTTTTTTTTTTAAACTGCCAGTTATGTTATTATGTTTTAAATAACTCGTGTACCGCTTTGTATTTAGTTATTTGTGGTAAAAGCAGGTCTTAGTTTCATTGATTTTGTAAGTCTGAGACTATTCTCACACAGTCAAAGAAATCAATTGATAAAATTACATACAATATTTGGTACAAACAGTATACCTTACAAAATTAATCCTGGAAATACGCTGGCTGTTTTACAACACATAGGAATTACATTTCGAATATTCACATTTCGTTAGATTGACAGTTCATGCAAATATGCTGTGTTTTAGTTCTGCTTGGGACCTTTTTTTTTATGAGATCTGTGTATTTCACTGACAATTGTAAGGGGATCGCCAATTGTTTTTGAATTTTTGAATGCTGCTTCTGGCTGGATTCTCACATTTGCCGGGAGCTGGTTTATGTGTCATTCAAAAGAGGTGGTGGCATACAGTTTATGGCCCAGACTCCCACCAAAGAAGAAACGAGCGGAGCGGAGAGGACACGTGCGGAAACAGACCAATCACAGTAGTTGAAATCTACATTACGTCTCCCGTCCCTCCTGGGATTGGTCCAATCTTGCACATGTCTCCGCTGCGCTCGTCTTGGTGAAATCCGGACCTTAGTCAGATAGTAAAATGGAAAATGTTGTTCAGTTTAATGGTCTGTCTGTATCAGTCTTGTTAACATGACCACAGCGTTCTTATACACTCTGTATTCGTAGGACGAAGTTAAAGCTACTATAGCCAAACCTCTTACGTTAAATTAGCTAGCGACACTCCACTGATGAAATGGGTGTCGATACACATCTGTATACATCTATGTACTTCACACTTATAAAGCATGCAGCATGAATATTCAGTTACCTGGCTGTTCATCACTATTGCTGTTATCCTCGGATTGCATTTTAGTTAAATGATGACTTGGACGTCTATTTTCTATACGGCAGCGTGAAATAAAGTAAGCAATAAGGCTTATAAGTAAGCGAGATTTACTCAACATTATACTTTAAAGCTCAACATATTAAGGCTACAATGGTTTGTCATGATTACACTCGATATAATAATTCTAATATCAATACGATGTCAGTTTCTAGATGATTACATGGTTATACCACAGATAATATAATACTGCGTACAGATACCCAATCCCATACAAAGAAATGACACCTCCCTAAAACTGGCTATCGCCCGAGCTATTTTTTTCCTCCAATTTTTCAACAGACAGCAGCACCAACGTCTCACTATTTTCCAGAGGCAGTAGGTTTACAACTCCATCTAGGAGTCGGCCTAGTTACTAGGTGGCATTGATACTAAGTGGCATCAATACTACTAGATGGCGCTGCTTTTATATAGATTCTGTACATCGCACCGTGCGTTCAAGGACAAATATCTCGAGTTGGCGGAACGGTTTAATTTTTTCGAGTGAGCTAACAAACATCTCGCTGCGGCGAATGCCGCTTCATGTATTTCATACTTAAGAGCGTTCACTACTTACGGCATTTCATAAAAAACTTTCAAGTTCTTTTTTTTCGAAATGATTGAACCGATTTTAATGAAACTTCTTAAGCAGTAGGATACATAGTTCTAAAAAGTTTTCAGATTTTCCAAAAATAGTGTTACAGCTAAATTAGATCGATTTTAGATTTTCCATAGAAACAGAAATTTCCAATCATCTTTTTTTTTTAAAAAGACAGTTCGAAAATGTTCTCTGATAACTTTTTAGACTTATGTATCCTGCTTATGCGAAGTTTCATTAAAATCGGTTCTGTCATTTCGAAAAAAAGGACTTGAATGTTTGTGTGAAATGCCGTAAGTCGTAAACGCTCTTATGGAGAAAACGCCAGGATATCCCGCGTCAGTGCAGCGCAGGTCAGTGTCAGCCTGTATGTTGAACAAAATATGATTCGCAACCGTCTTTACAGTATTACAATAATTAAAATCTTCAATACAATCCTATTGAATAACTATTTCATGAAAAAGTCATTCAATGGGATTAAATGACCTTAGAGTGTTGTATTGATGATTTCAATGATTTCGATTCTGTAACTACATACCTACATGTTACAGCTGCGAATCATATTTTAATCAACCTGACACCGATCTGCAAATTGCAAAAAACGTAAGGAAATTTATTTAAGTTAGCTACTCCGGCCGCCATAAAGTTTGTAGATCATCACCTTGCAGCTAATTACACTGAAATAGTTTTACTCAAATCAATCAAATCTAGGTATAAAATTTCTATTAATTTAATGTAGCTACTGCGGCAAGGAAATGGAATTAAATAGGAGTAGGAGGATGAAAGATGGAAGTAGGTACTACGTACCTACCTACATAAATTAAAAAAAAACGAACGGAATAATTTTATAAAAATATTTTAATTCTTCAATCAAGTAGGTACATAGCAAATCTGATAGCAAAGTGATCAGTACAAAAACGGCTGATCTAAACACGCCATATAACGCACCGTGAGCGTTGAGGTCTATGCCCGCAATCGGTCAGCGAGTGTCGCGCGGCCTTGCGCACGCGTTTGTAGTTTTTTTTTTTTTCGTTTTAACTTGGATTTTTTCTAACCATAACACACCAGCCGTTTAGTTGCCTTAATTAACGTGACAGTATCCGAAAAAAAAAATGTTGTGTTTGTTTCATTTATGTTTTCGATATCGGTTCGTAACACGTGGAAAATTTCCCTAGGTAATTTATTTTGACCCTGTATACGGGGTGGATGGGACACCGACGCGAAAACGGTTACCACGTATTCAGTACATCAATACATTTTTACCCGACTGCGTCGAAGCCCATAAGGAGGGTTATGTGTTTGACCTGTATGTATGTATGTCCGTTTTTATGTTCCCTCGTAACTCCTAAACAGATGAACGGATTTGGATAAATTATACGTCGTTAGATTCGTCTTGGTCGCGCGAGTGTCATTGGCTACACAGAAATACAGAAAAAAAAGAAAAATGGCTGATTTCCGGTGCTATATCGTGAAGTTCGAATTTTAATTTTCTTCCAATAACATCGAGTGGGGTATCAAAACGAAGGGTTTTAAAGGGTGATTCCGAAAATATACAACTTATACGCTTAAAAGTAATTCAAAGTGTCAAATCATATTTAAAGGGAGACTGCGAAATCTTTTACGTTACTCAACTAAAAAGCTGGAAATAAAAAAAGTATTTGAAAAAACTAAAAAACCCGACTGAAAAAACTGAAAAGCATAAAACAAGCACATTTTAAATTAAACAAAAGCTGGAAGCAGGCGGGACCCATTTTTTTTTTTTTTTTAACGTGGTAAAATCATCAAATGAGTCCTCCCACCCAGGGCAGAGCGGGAGGGACTGTCAGACTTGTACTGACTAAAATCCACGGTGTCCTTCAGTAGCCCTTTTATGTTCCAGGGTCACGGTAATTCTATGAGTCCCGCGACCCCGGCAGGCTTTGGCCCTCTAGAGGGGGGCCCCGTCATTATGCTGACACTCTTTGAGGCGCGCGTGGAACACAACGCGCCGTCGACCCGGGCATGGTCCATGGTCGGACAGCGAGTCGCCCATTACTCGCCGCCCGCATGCCCGCGCCTACGGTGGCCGGAGATCGTCTGCCGACGTCCGGCGCCGTGGGCGTCTACCACTGCGGCTGGTGTGGAGGGAGGACGCTGTCCTCTCCCTCACGCGGCCCGCCTCCTCCTTCGCGAGCATGACTGCTTCGCAGAAGGAGGCGACCGCTTCCCACTCCGTCTCGCCCCGCAGCATGGCCTCGACCAATGCCGGGCGCGAGAGGGCTCCGCCTATCGCCGCCGTGAGGACACGGCGGTGCTCTGCCCAAGCGGGGCAGTCCTGCACCGTATGCTCCACCGTGTCCTCCGGGCGGTCCTCGCAGTGGTGACACCCAGGCGTTTCCTCCTTCCCCATATGACACAGGTACCTCCCGAAACTTCCGTGTCCGGTGAGGACCTGCGTCACGCGGTAGGTCAAGACGCCGTGACGCCTATCCAGCCACTCCTCAAAGAGGGGTCTTACCGCCGCGATTGCGGCGTGCCCGGACCTCGGTTGCGACAGTCGTTCCCTCCATACTGCCCTGAGATCGCGCCGGAGCTCTTCCCGCCGCGCCTCGACTTGTCGAGGTAGCAGGGATTCGCCCCGGCGCTGCGCCTCCACGCGCCACTCATAGAGGCGCTGGAGGGCAGTCGCCTCCAGATCCCAGGGCAGCAATCCGGCAAGGAGGTTGGCCGATTCGCCGGCGATCGTACGGTATCCTCGGATCATCCGGATAGCCATGACCCTCTGGCATGCGACCAGCTTCAGTGGTCGCGTCCGAATGCTCAGGGCCCACACGGGGGCCCCGTAGAGGGCCATGGACCGCACGACACCGGCGTACAGCCTCCGGCAGGAGGCGTTTGGCCCGCTGAGATTGGGCAGGAGTCGCCTGAGGGCGGCTGCTGTCCGGTTCAGCTTTGGGGCCAAACGCAGGAAATGCTCCTTGAAGTTCCACCGGCTGTCGAGGACGAGTCCCAGGTACTTCATCGTTCTCCCGACGCCGATGCGAACCCCTCCCACCGTTATGTGGGACTCAGACCGTGGCGCGTTCAGACGGCCATGAAAACACATGGCCTCTGTTTTGTGCAGCGCCACTTCGAGTCCCAACTGCCGGATCCTTCCAACGACTGTCGCAACCGCTTGCGTCGCCAGGTCAGCCGCTGCCTGGTGCGACTCTCCCTCCGCCAGGACGAGCGTGTCGTCGGCGTAACATATTACGCCGACGCCGTCAGGGAGGTCGCCGCGCAGCACCCAGTCGTAACCGATGTTCCACAGGAGCGGCCCCAAGACCGATCCCTGTGGAACACCGCACGACATCTCTCGCCGGTTCCATTCTCCCTGGTGACCGGGGTAGATGACGGCTCTGTCCGTCAGGTAGTCCTCGACTGTGCGACGGAGGCAGGTCGGCACCCGGTGATACCGGAGTGCCTCCCTGATGCAACTCCAGGGCAGGGTGTTAAAGGCATTGGTGATGTCCAAAGACACCGCCAAGACGACCCTGCCCCGGGATACCGCAGCTCCCGTCGTGAGGGCTCTCACGCGCATGATGGCGTCCACCGTCGAGCGCCCCCTGCGGAAGCCAAACTGGCTCTCCGCAAGGTCCGGACCCACCCGATTCAGGTGCCCGACGAGGCGGTCTGCAATGACTCTTTCAAGGAGCTTGCCCACCTCGTCAAGGAGCTTGCCCACCTCAGGCGGGACCCATTTGAATATAAAATTATGAAAATGGAATGGGCCCCGCCTGCTTCTAGCTTTTGTTTAATTTAAAATGTGATTGTTTTTTTTTGCTTGCAAAGCTTTTATGCTTATCAGGCCATTAAATTATTTATTTTGTAGAATTCTTATTTTTGATTTTGGTTCAATTGATTTCTTTCTTGATTTACAGTAATCATATATTTTCACTTCAAATATTTAATAAGTGTTTATAGGCAGCAGGTGACTTATAAAATAGTCATCATCTGCGTAGCCTTTTCCCAACTATATTGGGGTCGGCTTCCAGTCTAACCGGATACAGCTGAATACCAGTATTTTACATGGAGCGACTGCCTATCTGACCTCCACAACCCAGTTAGTACTGGGTAATACGATACCCCTTGGTAAGACTGGTTGTCAGACTTTTGGGCCACTGACTACCTAACGACTGTCAAAGATCTACAAATGACAGCCGGGACCAACGGCTTAACGTGCTTTCCGAGGCACGGAGGAAACTCGGTATGTAATGGGCGGTCACCCATCTACAGACCAACCTAGGCAACACGGCTTAACCTAAAGATCGACCCGAGCGGCTGTTATTCTTTAGCCACGAGCTCCTCGTGACTTATAAAATAGTGACATGCAAAAATTTTTTTCTGCCTCTCTCCAGTCTTTTAGTTTGTTTTAATTGCATTACTGTCAAAATTTTTGAAGCATCACTTTTGAAGTGGTGTTTTTCTAAATTTATTATGTTATTAGTTTTACTACATTTTTTTTTTCAGTCTGCTATTTTTGATTTTTTCTCTTTTGATCGACCTGAAAGACATTTGAAGGCTCATTTTTAATCTCTTGCACTTTGGAGTGTCAGCTGATTTCCTTTTCTTTGGTGTGTCAAAACATAAAGGTGCAGATTCAGTAGGTTCTTCAACATTTGGACTGTTATGAGTCAATTGTGTCTTGTACACTTTGGTTGGAGTCAAAACTTTCAGTACAGGTGAAGTTTCTTGAGCTAAAAAAACAGATATAAAGGTAAGAAAAACTCTATGTTACAAACTATTGACAACCTGTTAGAACAGTTCATTCTTAAAAACTCTCACACAGAATTTCCATAAATGAGGGTAGGAACAATTGTGATTATCTCAAAAAATACCTTGCGATGTTGATGGACATGGTAAATGCGGGGTCATGACCAAGCATTGCTCATCATTGTGGTTTTGAGGCACTGCCATTTTTGATAATTGTTTCTTGCCAGTTTTATTCTGAATGAACTTATCATCGAAATGTGTAATACACAGGTATCTGTTCCGGAGTTTCTGATGATTAAGGTGTGCTATCGTCATGTTTCCTAAAATCACAAACAATATGTTATTGAGTAATATGGCCACATTTTAGATGTATATTGTTGAGCTATTTTTCAGTTATCAACATTTATATACAATTTAGAGTATCCATTGGCTATGTATTATATTTATCTGTGACTACAGTAAGTACATATTTTATTTTATAGAGCCTTTATCACACAATACTTATTAATGTTACACTATATTTGATCATACTATGTACTCCTAAGTTAAATAGTTTTTGCAATGAGTAGTTAAAACTGAGAATCTGTGTATGTGCTAGTTCAGGAGATGTTTAACACCAGTGGGTTTTAAATTTAATGTATTTCGTCATTTGCTATTTCATTTTTATTTTTAGTATCTCAAAAGTAAGTACATAATATTTAAGCAGTAAATACACTTACCACAATTGCTCAACCAAACTTCCAAACGTTTTGAAGAAATCATTGAGAAATCTTTCGACGTATTATTAC
Source organism: Noctua comes (assembly GCA_963082995.1). Lineage (NCBI taxonomy): Eukaryota > Metazoa > Arthropoda > Insecta > Lepidoptera > Noctuidae > Noctua > Noctua comes. Next base: position 6,970,237 of record OY720280.1, on the reverse strand, counting down.
AATTAAAATATGAGCACTTCGTGGGAGCCATATTGAGTGTACTTTGTAAAATCAAAATCCGAAGTTTTCACTAGCTTAGGTCGTCGCATGTACAAGATTCGTTGTTGTCCAGTATCCAGGGTCCAGGTCTAGTCATAGGGAGTTGTCTTTTCCAAAATCCGTAATTCGAAGCCAGGTCGGTTAGAAGAAAAACAAAAACGCATTCGAAGCAGATAAAAGAAACTAGTAAACACTCAGCAACTGCTAGTACTGCCACGGGCCACCGGGAGGCAAACAATTCAAACATGACGGAAACAGAATTGACCATTGACAGACAGAGTAACTACCTACTTTTAAAACGTTTCGTTTAATGTTTATAGTACCAGGTTTAGTGAAATGAAAAAAAATATATAAATTTGTACCTTAAGCATGTTAAAAGATTTCTTAAATTTCTATGAACAGTAATAGATTTGAAAAATATATATATTGAATGTACATAAAATGAAACAACCAAACGTAAATTAGTATCGATTGTGCTTATATTGTATGTGACAATTGAGTAAAACGCCACCTATTGCAAACAGCTCTAAACAAAATGGATAACAGATAGCTAACTTTATCACTATAAGGGTTGGAATAGAAGTAAAAGTCTTCAGTTATCTTTTTTGTCGAAATTAAGTGATTTATGAGTGTAAATAGATAAATCAGCATTATACAAGGAAGTTTTGATTTTTAGAAATCTTACTTCAGCCAAAATTTGCCGTTTAACTTATTTTAGTGATTGTTAATTTCATAACTGTTACCTATGCTGCCATCTATGACTTTTTTTCAAGACTAATTATAATTTGTTCGAGTTGAGACCCCATGGTTATACGGACGAAAATACACTTTACGACGATTACAATAAGGCGTTAAATTACTTTAATTACCACATCGATTCAAGTAAGCTGTTACCACGTTATACTGATGGAAGCTATAAAATGTTTATCAAAGTTATCATTATGGATAATTATGGTTTTCATATATCGGATCCTCTCTATCTCTCTAAATACCTGTGGACCGGTATTCAAATGGCAAATTATGAGAATGGCAATTTTGTGCGTCTACGAGACGTTGCAAATATCGAAATAATACAAAACCTTTCACGGAAATATATGCCTTAAGTCAGCAATTAATCATATTTAATTGCTGATTTAAAAACTTCAAAGTCATTATGGAATGTGACCGCTCACATATATTTTTGTTTAGTGTACAGTAGTACACCAAACAAAATAATGATAAAGCAAGTATATAACATGAAAAAACCCTTACTTTCATGCTCTCCGTCCGGATGTGCGGTGTGATCCGAACCTGACCCACCCTCGTCTGTCTCTTCTTTATCTAAAATCTAGGCAAAAAAAAAACGGTAAAAGATGTTTATTGCATAAAAAGGGATTATTAACTATTAACGGAATTATTGTTATTATGGTCTATTAAACGGGAGGTGTTATATGTTTATAACGACGAATAACTGGCAAAAGATATGGCCTGTAGATTTTCTGATGTCATCAGGCATAAGGAGACGTGTGAGGAAAACAATTGAAGAAGGGACTTAAGGTCTTCCTTTTTTTTTGTTGGTTAAAAAGAAAAGTTCTTTGTGCATCTGTTGCAACAAAATATCTGGTTACATTTTCAACAATTTCCAATTTTGAAATGATGTTTATTCGGTCGGGTTTAATCAGGAAATCCAATTTCAACCATTGTCATTACACCCAACTAGCAGATTCCGACAGCTTGCTCCAGGCAAGGGCGGATCCAGGGCGGGGGGGTCATGGGGGTCATGACCCCTGGAATGAGATTTTTTTTAATTTTAATTAAAGTGTTTTGAAAAACGTCGTTTTGATACGAGTGGGGATTTGTTACTGCAGTTCTCGGCTCCGTAACAAGTTTCCCCACCTATTTCAAATTGTACAATTGACGACAACAAAAAGCAACAAAACACTTTCTTCTTAATTTGAATTATTAATGTAATCGAATTCGAGCCGGTCATGACTAGATCACAACTATGTGATCCCCTCTTGACATGAAAGCTGGATCCGCCCTTAGCCCCAGGTCGTCTGTCAGTAACGATTAGGACTTATTTAAATTCTAATTACTTTTTTAGTAAGATCATGCAGTATAGCTTCAGCCTGGCTGGTGAAGTGCATCTCCTTGTTGTGAAGCCAGTGCAGGATGAAACGGCCACCACCAGCCAGTGAGGGCACCAGAGGAATATCCGTCTCCGCGTTTATCGAAGCTGCTAGGTGAAAGTGAAGACCTGGGGAGAGTTAAAATTGTATGAGACATTAACTAGACGCCAGAGATATCACGCTTGTATACCTAAAAGGGTAGACAGAGGTTTAAACTACAACTACATTACGCCAGTTCTACAGGGTGTTTTGTTAAACGTGGGCAATACTTTAAGAGTACTCATAAATATGAGCAACTCTTACTAAGGGGCTAACTATGAAATAAGATTTAAAAAATCTGCTGTTGCCTAAATTTTTTCGAGTTACGCGACCAATAATGCGTGGAGCAGCTGATATTTTTTTCGCGATTTCATGGTCGGTCCCATAGGAAAAGTTGCTTATTTTCATGAGTACTACACGCCCTTAAAGTATTGGCCACGTTTAAAAAAACACCCAGTATATTGCAGGGCGCACCTCTTATCCGAAATCAACTCTAGACTCCAGCTCCGGCAGCTACTGATAGTATCCTAATGGAAACCCACAAGACTCTTGGCCGAACTTGGGTATCGTACAAGCACTTACTACATACAGGGTGAATTTTTCAAGTGGGCGTGGATGGCCAAATCCGAAACTGTGAGGAATAGCGAAAAATACTCAAAATACCCGATTTTGATGAATACTAAAACTCATCATCGACGTATCATTAGATTTTTGAAAAATCAATATTTCGAGCCAGGAATCGAACCTGTTGATTTTGGAAATAAAAAGCACTGTATTCGATAACGTCGCTATTAAGTTTCAAATTCTGAGAAGAAACGACATATGGCAAATTAAAGTAAATTCATCCTGTATAGCAAACCCTGTATAGTATTTTTTTAGGAATGAGGGGATTTTCTATAGTAAAAAACAAAGAATCTGTCTCAACACAAGATTTCTTCATTAAACGTACTTACACCATTTATGGTAGTATCACTGAGGTATGGCGTAGTAAACTTCATAATATTAAGAATATTATATAACCCATAAAATCTTTACTGCCAATAAAAATGAAGTTTCTCTTTAACGCAGCCGATAAACGACTTTACTATAACCTCTTCATGAATATTATATTTATCACATCTAGTGCTAGATTGTGCTGTAAAAAGGTTCTCTTAACTTTTTGACCGCCATAGTCACATATACGTGACAAGCAAGCGCGTGCCTGTACGCCAAACGACACAAATATGTGACAAAACGGTAGGTGAAATTGTGGCTTGGCGTGGAGGGCACGCGCATGCGCTTATGCTCTGGCGGTCAAAAGGTTAAACAAAGATTTGATAGCAAAACTAAAAACATAACAAAAGGAAATAATGAAAAAAGTTGTAATTATTGTGTTTATTTTATTTTTTATGAACAATAATGTTATATTATAAATTAATGAATAAGTTTAATTTAAATGTCCTTCCTGTCATACCCAATATTTATCCTATACTACTGTAGTGTATTTACCTCCAGTATAAGAAGTCGCATGGTAAGGATTGTGAAAATCGTGGGCGCTGTACGTTGAAGGTAGCGTGGGAATGGGCGCGCCGGGCTGTTTCGACGACTGCGCCGTCCGTCTGATGTGGAAACATGTCCTGGAACAATCATATATCACTGGAAGATACAACGTTTTACACTGGCATTATGAACCGGTTTCTGTATTTGATCCATGATTCCGGAACAATGAAGAACAGGAAGAACTAAACTGATCTGTAAAACAAAACCATATATGTAATCTTAGGCCCATTGGGACCACAAACCGCTAAATACTTTTAACGTTAAACATATTTAAAACATCATTCTGTCTCTGTAATCTTCAATCCATTAACAGAAACAGAACGATTTTTAAACGCGCTTAATGTTAAATGAATTTGTGATTTGTGGTGCAGGCGGGCCTTAAACTCGTAATAATAGATGCCCTCCAAGACATCCTTGATAGCATCAACACATCAAGAGGTCTTTTGAGATCAAGGTATGCATTCTGGGCTCGAAATTCAGATATTGGACCCTATTTTCAAGACATAAGGCAGGATTTTCGTAATTCATGCAGTTGGCATTCATGAGGTGCCTAGTTTTTTCTTCTATTGTACATTTTAAACTATTCACAAGCATTAGTAAAAATAATGCTCACATTGCGTGTTACGCTCAAATTGTTCAAGCGAGACGATCATAAATATCTACAACACGTGAATCATAAAGGAAAGTTTACAGTGAAGGCTGATTGTTTAATAAGAGACGACATTTGTTGCATTTTTGTTGATATTTAGGCGTCTTGTAGGGAAATATGACTGTTGTGTGACCCAAATTATCCTCCTCTTCCTAATATGTTGTCTAGTAAATTAAAAAATAATGTTAAGGTCGGCTTCCGCTGCGCCTGCGCACGTTAAAAAATTGACATGGATCTTTTTATTGTTGCCTTCCATAAATTTCTCCTTTATCGAATAATCGAAGGTATATTTTCAAACAGAAATCTCCCAAAATACCTATCTATGAGGACTGTTGGGTGCATACTAATATTTGTTACGTTCGGGAATCGATCCCACCTGAAACCGATTACCAAGGTATCTTTGCGGTACCGTCGTTTCTTCTGTATCGTCTTTCGTAAAACATTCAAACGGGGTGGACGAAGGGTCTCTGAGTCCTGTGTAAAATACAAGTTCCACCTACTTCATATGCTTCAAGCGCTGCATGAACCGGTGCTTGTGTCGGTGCGTGGCGCGCTGGCGGCGCGGCGGTGAGCGCGAGTGTGACGTCACGCAACCGCCCCCCCACTCGTCCTCGGGCAGAAGTGTCTCCGCCCACACGCGACAGATGTTGTCCACACATGATGTTACTAGGACGTTGCCGACACTGCCCCTGGAGAGTGCAGATGGTAATTAAAACCTTAAAATATAACATACCGTTTCGAAGAGATAGGTGGGTGTGTATATAACTCCTACATTTCAAGTCCCATATAACGCGAGGCGATTCTATTACCCCAGGACTTCATGTGCAGTCACATTTACGATCGCATGTAGTACATGCATGGTCCAGTTCAATACTAGCCAACTTTACAGCCATGCTAAGTATCATATAAAAACCGTCTGTGAAGGGTTTCTGTATCCCTGTAAAGTCACACTAAATGGGTGTGCGCACTTATTATGAACGGCCATCTTGATGTTGACAATAATACTGCAGTATACTAAACAATAATACGAACTTTGTGTATATCAAAAGTAATGTAAAACTTACTTTGGCATATATTTGCTAGTCTTCCGCCATGACAGATGTGTGACAGCGCGAGGATGGGCCACATATATGAACGTGTAATTCAGCTCGGGCGGCGAGTGATCATTATGTGCTTGTGCGAGCACTGAAACAAAAACATCACGTATTAGCTTTTTTGAACACCTGAAAAAATATATGTGATGTTGATGGCTGGAGAGGGAGAGGAATACCAAAGAAAAGATGGATGGATTGTGTGAGGAATGATAAGAAAGCAAAAAGGAGTAAATGATTGAGTAACATGGGACAAGGGAATACGTCCAGCGACATCATGGCAGACCCAGGCGAAAATCGCGAGACGAGCTTGACGTCAGAAGACAGGATTGGTCCACTGGCTCAAGATAGAGAGAATCGGAAAAGGGAAAGGGCTAAATACTGAACATAATAAAAAATACATACGCTTCTAGGTAGCGTTCACTGACGGTCTGCCACTGTTCACCCTTATGTTTTAATTAATAAGGTTGAAAAATGGTCGACCATCCGTGAAATCGGTAGTACATTTGACCAAAGATTCGCCCACATAGCCTTTTAACAGAGATATGCGTGCCCAAAGTTTGTTTGCGCCCATAATCCAAATACAAGAAATGTATACTTTACATTTATTGTTTAACTTAATACTAAACTCAGTTAAACGAACATCCGAACAGCAATGTTGAAACTTCTTTAGCGTGACAAACGACAAAAATACATCAATGCATATTGTATTGTTCGTTTTGTAATGGAAAATGATGTCACTGCCTTTTTCCTGCCGAACATCGCTTCTACAATTGGCGCGTCATTTCAATGTCATACTATGAAATTACTACGGGTAATGGGCACAAACTAGTTTTACAAATTAAGCGACATACCAACCATTTAACTATTGATTGAATACCGGTTGTTCTTATCTTAGCCAGCGTCATGGTTTCAGTTAGATGTGCTATCTAAATTTAAAGCAAAAGACTGGTTTTTATCTTGTTTAGGATCATCTACACGTGCCCTTAGTGGTTGCTATATAAGGTATAAACGAAGCATTCTGTACATCAAACTGGGTAACTGCGCAAAAATGATTGCTGGGAAACGACTTTTTTGGGTGACGAATCACGTTGTACGGTGGGACTCAATGTAACGCACATAAAACATTATGCTGATAGATGCATTGAATAGTACAGGGATCATGGAGTAAAAATAAAATTATAACATTTAAAACTTGTATTTAAAAAACGTGTGAAGTGTATGGAGATATTGAAGGTAAAAGTTTAAACTAGTCGATTCCCAGGTATAGTCCAGAACAAAAAAAATATCTTACTGACGGGGAGAACAAGTGCCTTTCGGCTTCGTTAAGGGTCTTTTTACATCCAGTATTTTACAATTATTGCGTACATCACCAAACCACATTGAGCGTGGATTACAACCCAATCCCTCTCATTGAAAGGAGGTCTGAGTCTCAGAAGTGCGAGCATAATAAGCTGTTGATGCATTATTAAACACATAATTTTACGTGATTCGAGAGACTTCTAAAGAAACAGCATTTTGCAGAATGATATTTTTGCATTACAAAAATCTTAGAACGCATAATGAATCATGTAATTCGTAGCCTCAAGATGGTTAAGATTAGAAGCTTAGCCGCTTAGCTTACTTCTATTTGCTTATTAAGTATCAAGTACACAGGACCTTACGTGATCATCTATTTTTACAAAACCGGATCGTGTTTCTTATCAGGCCAGACATTTTGAGGTTCACATTTCATTGTATCTTAATGCCAACTTAGTCATATAAATAAAATTTGCATAGATTATTGATAAGCACTTATTAATAGATAGAAGCTAGTTACCAGTCGATATGATCTTAGATAGGCATCAATTAAAGATCTAATCAGCGCCTGTTTACTTGTCAAACAGGACCTGGTCGCTATAATGACATAATTATCGAGTTTTAGAAACAGTTCAGTAATGTATTGGGACATGCCCGCTACACTATTCCCAAACTACTGTAACTCCTGAAAGCCAGAATCGACAGTGGCGACCGCCAGAAAAATGAAGCTCGAAGAAGTCCCAGAGAAACAAATATAACTTTCTTGGATCCCGCAACGAAATTAACCAGAAAAGAACAGTAGAGAAGTGAAAAAACATGATTTCGTCTTCGCTCCATATCAAGCAGGAGACAAAACAGAGTAAGGAAAATAGACCCAAAGGGACATTTGCAACTGGGATAAGCCCAGTTGCCTAGCAACACAGACATAAATTATGATTACAGTTAGGTAATCTAGAATCGGTCGGTCGTCTTTATCTACACTAATATTATAAAAAGAAAAGATTTGTATGTTTGTAACGAATAAATTCAAAAGACCGATTTCAATCATTCTTTCACCATTAGAATGCTTCATTATCCCTGAGTAATATAGGCTATATCTATTACTAAAAAAAAATGTCTTGCGAAGCCGGGACACGCCGCTAGTCACTCAGATATGTGTGTCTTTCTAAAGCTTGAACTCTCCGGCCGCGACAGATTGCCGAACTATAAGAGTGAGGGGGAAAAGAGAGCACCTGTGCTTGTGCACACACTTGTGCACTATAAAAGATCCCGCCTCGATGACTAGTCTCGCTGAAATTGGCCTCCAAGGTCGAAATTCGATCAGGAGAACATAAAGCTTGCAGTGTCATTTTTACGGGCACTTAAATATTTTTATTACCTTTGTTCTGGTACCAGATCTTGACGAGTCGGTCGTTGATGCCAGATGTGGCGAATAGGACGCCGTCCGGTGAGAATGCGAGGTGATGCGCAGGAGTCGCCGTGTGACATTGCCACACGCATATCCACCCCTAGGAGAGGAAAAAATTTGTTGAGAGGCATATTTGAGCGTTATTTTTACACGAGTTACAGGGATGTATTAGATATCTATTACGATACACTGTTTTGTATCGTTTTCTAAAATTTTACGTCACATAAACATAACATCACGCCTGTAATCCCCGAAACGTTAGGCAGAGTTGTACCTAATAGTACACCCGCAATTCGCCCGTTATGTTTTAAGTCCCATGTAATAGGGGGCGAACCTATTGCCATCAACCGGGCACAAATCCGGACTCCGTGGCTGCTACTGAGAAATTCTTGATGAAAAATCGCAAAAGGTACAGTTTAACCTAGCGGAGCGAACTGCGGACCGGTTACTGACCCCGGACAAATATTTCGGTACTTATCTGTACCAAATAGCAGGAAACGACAACGTGGCAGGCCCAGAAGAAGATGGCGGGATGAGCTGGACTATTTCGCAAAGGATTGGCCTACAATCGCACTAGACCGCTAAATGTGGAAGGAGGGAAGGGAGGCCTTTGCCCTGCAGTGAGACAATATAGGCTTATAATAATATTATCTGTCAAAGTCCGATGTCCACAGTACGGTCCGCTCGGTTTTATCGCACCTTAAGTTCTCAAGACTTGCTAAACAGTGCTTCGGGATATTTTTCGTGACCGAAATAATGCATCCATAAAACCGAAATGGATGGTTACACTCGTAATAATAAATCACTATCTCGCTATCAAGATGTTTTATTGTATCCCCATTCGGGACTGAAATAAAAAAATCCCACCCAAATAATACATTTTGACTGCGATTGACTGATAGCACTGTTGACGAAACATTTCATCATTAGTGATAAGAAACTATAGCAAATTATATTTCGATAAAGAGTATAGTCGATGCCTTTGAAAGAACGAGTCCCCTTAAGGTGCCGTCTCCACGAGCGAGAGAATCGCGGCGATATTATCGTCGTGTCACGTATACTTCTATACACTCTCTTAAAGGCCGTCTCCATGAGCGAGAGAATCGCGGCGATATTCTCGTATAGAAATACGTGGCACGACGATAATATCGCCGCGATTCTCTCGCTCGTGGAGACGGCCCCTAAGGGTCAAGAGACAGGGGCGCCCGCGAAATTCAAATTTTCTTACGTTTTTTTTGCAATTAGCAGGTCAGTGACATGTGTAAGTTGATTACAACATGATTCGCGGCCGTAACAATCATGCTTTTCATCAATACAGCCCACTTAGTCCATTTAATCCCATTGAATGACTATTTCATGAAAAAGTCATTCGGGTTGTCGAATCATATTTTAATCGACGTACAACCTGATAGGCTGATACGGCGCCTTAACATAAGTGAAATACGAAACTTAGAAGATCAGAATTCTAGTTGCGTCCAACACGTAATAGCTATAGAAATATTGCGGTCAGCGAAATGAGAGCATTTAAGTAGAACGCGAACAAGTATAGTCTTACTTCGCTAAGTTTAACATGCACAACAAGCCTGCAAAACTCATTTATAATTAATGAACCAGCTTTTGCCCGCGGCTTCGCCCGCGTGGATGTCGAAAAATATCCCACCCGAACAAACATAGTTACTTACCTTCATCCCCCTTTTTAACCCTTCGGAGGTAGAATTATCAAAAACGCTGAGACACGTATAAATTAATTTTCAATCGTCAGCCTAAACACAAAATTTGAATATCCTAACTTCAAAACTGATGGACTTTCATATAAACTTCCATCCCCTATTTTACCCCTTTAGGGGTGGAATTCCTTTCTTAGTGGATATTTACTCTTCACAAAGAACACACCCTCCAAGTTTCATGTCTCTAGAACCAGCGGTTTGGGCTGTATGTTGATATATCACCCAGTCAGTCAGTCAGTCAGTCAGTCAGTTTACCATTTTATATATATAGAAGATAATCTACTACTGCAAATTGCCGTAACGAGTTTCCGTCAATTTATCGTAGTTATTAAAATGTTTAAGTATGTGGGTACGTGGGAAGATGATTTCAATTATACCTACCTAATTGACTACTATATAAACTGTAATTACAGTCAGGAGCAGTAATAAGTGTCCATTTTGCAAAATTCAGAAGCGATTTCCTCGTGAAATATCGGTTGGAACTTTCGGGTTAAAGACCTATTTGACAATATTATAAGGTTCGAAATACTATGTTTGTAACAGCGTAAAATTACAATCAATACACAAAGAGAAAATCACTTTTTAAAATTGTTACGTGGGTACATATTTGTGCTCGTGACTGTACGTCTAATTGATCATTGTATTCATACTAAATATAGTTGTTACAGACCATAATAGATAAACAAAACAAAGATAAGAGCGGACGGTGGAGTACCTATATTGTTGAATGTTTATCTTATCAGACGTATCACAATCTGCGTTGTACTCACAGGCTCGTCTTCCTCGGCCTGCTTCGGTTTGTCCTCCTTGTCACCACCTATCTGGAATGTAACTCCTGAACTCGCTGGAAATAAGAATATGGAAATTTTACGCGGGTAATATTAAATATGTAGATACTAAAACAGTCATCATGAGTATGACGGTATTTAGCAGTCATCGCGGGCCCATCGTGGGCTGACGACATGAGCGAGTTAAATCCCCTTAGTACCCAAGGCTAAAACATACCTTATTGCTATTGCTATTAAGTATGCAGCAAATCTCTTGAAAGACTATAAAAAAATAAAAATCCCTACAAATAAATAAAGGTTTATTTTGTACACGAAGTTACAGTAGAACACTGACACCTAGGTCACAGGTTCCCCCTAGTTTAGGAGGCAGGGTTTTCAACTATTTGTACAGCCTTCTACTAAAATTCAATGTACCTATGTGGAATATAATATAATGGTATTGTATTATACAAAGGTTTTTGTGCCAGTAAACTTATTTTAATTTTATTATTTTATGGTTTGTGATTAAAAACCAACATAGATTACAGGCATCGAATCCGTATCAGTAAATTGACTGATGAGGTCAACTAGAACCACGAAACAAAATACTGACACGCCCCTAAACTCTAGTACAAATTAATCGATACTACTAGTTACTACACTCTAGTTCCTAAACATTGTTATAAATTAGTTTCACTTCCGACACGACACAAGTGAATTATAGCGTGGTTAATTTTGCTGCCTTAAAATCGTTACTTTGCCGCATTAACAAGGAAAATTGTAATTGTTTTGCCACTTGGCGGCGGAAAATATTCGAGATCGTAACGTCTGAAATCACGATTATTATCTGATTTAGAGATAAAGATGTACATGACAATGATAATAGTATTTGAAACAAGAATTTTAGAGTCGCGAAAAGATAAGCTAGACGAAAACAATATCTTACGTTGGCTGTCATCTTGATAGAGCGATGCTTGGTGCCACAATTGCAGTATCTTTCCGCCAGTTAGCAGCCGGGTGCCCTCGAGATTCCATGACAGCGCGGTGATCGGCCCATCCGCCACCAACTTGCCTGTTTGCACCCACCGGTACTCCAAGCCCTGAACAGTCACATGTCGGGTTCAATTGAATAATGAATACGAGTGCGAAAACAGTTTTATATGACAAGAGATTGACCAATTGCAATAATAATATGGGCAATTGGCGCTGCGCCATCAGCAATAGTCTAAGTTCAGAGACCTGTTATGCAACAAACGTCTCCAAAACCTCCTATTTCATTCGATAAATGTCCGAACTCGGATCTCGTTACGTAATTCTAAGCGCCATTAAGTTTGACTGCGGACAATGCGTCGTTAATCTGTAGAGTCATTTAATGAATCTCTTTTATTTATGTTTGTATTTCGCGAGACACAACATGACAAATGTTTGATGATGCATATAAAATTTCAGCAAATATGAATGTTTTGTAATAGAAATGCATCCAAATGGCCTTGGCAGAAACCTCTTAGATTACGTACCCCAGAAATTGCCAAGTTATAGGCTGTATCGAGTTTAAAAAGTACCAACACAAATAAACATACTGCAACTAACTACTAATGAATAATTATAGAAGGGTTAGTTAGCCTCAGGTCCTACTATTTACTGGACTGTGATAATTAAACAACATCAATTAAAATGTCATATGAACTCATTGTCAGCACCTAGCTAGTAAACAATGATAGTAAAGTACTTAACAGAATACATAGTTCAGCTTTTATCTAGTTGTTCTTTTTGCTGCTCATCTGGCATCAAGACAATAAAATATCAGCATTTGAAATATGTAAATTAATTGTTTGAGCGCATTGTGTCATAAAGTACAGTTTTGTATAGCAAAATGTATTGCTCTTTAGTTCCTGGTAATAAAAATGTCTGCTTTATCTGCACTGAATTTTGTATCATATCAAACATCCAGTTTAACTGTAATTGTTGTAAATATCTGTTTTGATAACAATGCATGCTACAAGCTACTATAATCCCTCTTAATCTGGCATCTTTTTATCATATTAATCAATTTCATGGTGACATTATCAGGATTTTTGCAGTAAATTCGTATGGTTTTTATGAATGGTGATACTTTAATGGACACAAGGTGCGCCTTGTGTACATATAAGTATCACCCAGGAAAGTTAGTCTGCCACTTTGCTTACTGTCAATTATTTTTACTGTCATGAGCTATTTATAAATGGTTTTGCTAATTCAAGACAACACACACACACACATACACACACACAAACATACACACACACACACACACACACACACACACATGTCATTGACATTTTGGGCTTTAGGGGTCAGATAAGCAACTTCTCCATGATACTACTACAGGTATTTGGCTGCATCTAGTCTGATTGGAAATCAGCCTTAACATAGCTGGGAAAAGTCTCGGCAGAATAATGAATATTATCTTGCAGCTCATTAATATTCTATCTTAGATTTTAGTTTTGAAGTACAAGCATAGTATAATTTATTATGATAACTTACATGAGTGGTAGCAGATGTATGTATAAGCGGTGTTGGTTCAAAAATGCACACTTCGGCCCCATAGGACGCAGCTATCTTCCCTGTATCAGTGCTGCAGTCTAAGGAGCCAATGCGGACGTAACCATGGATTGCTCCAGGAATTATCTGAACTCTCTCGAAGTTGGAAGCTAAGATCACTATGTTACATCCTGCTGCGTATGCCTGTGAAGAAAAATAATGTGTTGTAAAACTGACATAAAGAAGACCCATCACACATCTTGCTTATTTTAAATACAATATATTAAAATAAATAATAAAAAGCATAACCCTGTGTACATTAGCTGTAATATAGGACCAATTTATTGCAATTTTTTTTTAATACAACAAAGAAAAACCTGCTGTTGTTAAAAATGATTACAGATGTTCTTTGTAAGTAACTTTAATATGTCTTGGATAATATTTATTTAATAGAAGAACTTAAGGACAATTGAAAGTGACATTTAGATTTGCCTTTGAATCTTGTTTTTACTTGGCACTGTTCATAGGTATTATGACATGACCATACTTGATTGAATTGTGTGAAAAACAAACAAATCAGCATTCAAGGACTTATTTGTTTTGACAAATGCAGAGTTGAGGAAATAACACAAGTAGTTAGGTAAACCTGTGGTGTGTCATTAATTAATCTTTTGGTAAAAATATCCACACACATTTTTCAATAGTTTTACATAAAGCTTTTAAAACATAAATTAATCGTATGGTAGACCCATATGATTTAATTTATGTATTGATCACAATTGATTTTATAGATTACATAAGGTCAAAAGTAGATACAATATGTATCTCATGTTTATAAAAAAATGTTTGTATTGTGCAAATCTTTATACCATGTGCAGAATAGTAGTTAAATATTAATTTTAGCACATCTTCATAAATATTTACCTAACTGATTATGATCATACACTGTAAATGGAAAGATTCTCATACCATATATTTATGTAAAAACTAGGTAAGGAGCTGTATTATAACATAAACTCTACAGTTATTAGCTGCGTCTAGCAATATTGTTATTTAAATGTCTATCAATGACTGATGCAAATTAGCATTCAAGGAAACTCATTCTACTTGTATGTCTCCTGTGTAACTAATGTTAAGTAATGAGGTACAAAACGCTCACAAACAAAAGAAGATAATAGTATTTAGTGACCAAACGAAAATGTTATGCTTATCAAACTAGGCTAAATTAGATTTTCCTGTTAAGAACATCACTTCTCAATTACCACTTTAGATGCACAGAATTCCAGTCACGAGACTTGGACGTCAACAACGACACAGACATTAATCTAAATACTTACTGTAAAAGGTATTCCTTCGACAGATCCAACAGCAAAACATTGATCTCCTGAATTACAGGCACCACTTAATACTTGGTGACAGTTCATAATGAACTAATAAAACAAAAAATATCTTCGCTAGATGAATCCCAGACAATCAAACGTCACTAGCATGCTTTTATTAAAGAAATACATAATTTACAAAAGGAAAAAATATTCTAAACATCTCAGGATCTAATTATTTTTTAACAATTATCACGAATATTTCTCTGACACCTCACATCGAACGTGAGAGAATGACGTAGAGAAAGAAAGAGATGAAAAATGTCAAGTACGTTCCGAATATTTTGTGTAATACACAATAATCGATAACCGCTGAAGGAATAATTAAACATAAAACCATTTTATGATCAACATCTTCATAAAACTGTTACAAAAAACAATGATAATTTGTTAGCACATATAACACAAAAGCTGAAAATGCGTAATAGATCTAGAAATTTTAAATCTGAACATAATTTATCAATTACAGTTTTTGAACGAACCCCATCCATATGTTTCGGTGTTACTAATCAGAAAATTTACTGGTACTCAAATTGGCATGTGGGTAGAAATATAAAAATTAATTTATGTTTCTTATTAGAAAAATTGTCTCTATCATTTAGTAAATATATTGTTGAATTGTCTTTCAATAATAAAATACATTTAAAACCTTCTATCCAATAGTGGTTGGTTGTGGTCTTTTGACAGCTTAGCACTAACTGATTGACAACTTTGACGTTACTTCCTATAGCTAGAAAAGTACGAATGCCAACGCTTATTCGTTGAATGAGCTGTTTTTTGTGTATTGATCTGTATAAAAGAATCAAGGACTCATTGGACGGTTATTTAGTTGAAGGACATTATTTCTATATACTGGTGATACTAGTGACTCTGTAATTTGTGCTTCGACGGTCTGAGGTGAAGAAGTCAACATAACAGGTAAGTCACTTTACACCAACAAATCAATAATTATGTTATCTGGAGTAAGATAAATGGTAGAAGGTTTATAGAAGAAGGAAGATAGGATATTTTGTTTTAGTTGTACATTCCTCATTGTGTGGAATAATCGCACAATTGAATACATAGTCACAGCCATACCTTACTAGCTAGTAGCTTATGATAATAAATTGGTTCCTATTATCAACTGTTGACGATACAGCATGTTGCGCGGAGGCGTTCGGCTGATTACCGGGCATTCAGTATTTACAATGGTCAGTATGTGACAGTATCACCATAGTATCCACCAAAGTCTAAACAAAACATTGTGTGGTATGTACATACTTATGCTTTTAGTGTTAATTTATTGATTGAAGTGTTACTCATGTTATGTGGCGATGAGACCAGTTTTACTATACTTGTGACAATTTTTTCCAGCTTTCTTGGACTCTTAATGATGTCAATGATTATCAATAAATAGCTATAACAGTAACTTTCTTATCCTGCATATTTAAATGTACCTAACCAGTTTCTGATTAAGCTAGAATTTGATACAGTTATTTTAAAGAGTTATATGTAAGGAATGTAACTAAGTCTGGTGTTCTATTTGGTATTTCTTCAATGATTTATTTATTCTATATTCAGCAGTAACATGCCTCACTAGTAATATACTCATTTAATTACATATTATACCTTATTATGCAAACCAACATATTCTATTTTCTATCAGGATAATAGAATCCTGTTAGTAATAACAACTTGATTATAAATAAATTAATCTCTGATTAGTTAAAGCCATGACTAACACATTGTATTATTATCTCAATTGTTAATTGTGTATGCATATAATGCATATCAATTTGCAATGATAACATAAAAGTTGAAATCACTGTGCTCTGGCCTCTGTTTCCCGCTGGCACAACTTTAATGAAGTTTTATTTTTGACCAGACACTTGTTCCTAATTGAAACTAATAACTTGCTGTACAGATGTTCAAATGAAATTTACTATTGATCACACTACTTTGAACCTTAAAATGTAGAGCTGCTGAGCATTTTGGAGATTTTTTGTTTGAACTCATAAGTCATAGGTGTGCAATGTGTATGATGTCATACATTATTTTTCTCCACCATCTGCCAAGGTAATTGAGATAAAACCATGGAAGGTTTGGTTACTTGTGTAATCTTGTAATACCTACTTGCCAGGTTATGAATAGTTTGATAAACTATCAGCATGCTTTTTAACCACTAATAGTATTATTAAAGCATTAGTAAAAAGCAACAAAATAATGATAATTGTAACAATATCTAAAATAAGCATGCTGTGGCTGTGGTTTTCCTGGAAAAAGCTATTTTAAATTTTAGAAAATAACAAGATAAAACATGATAATGTGGTTTCTCCTATCAACCTATCCTAATAGTGCTAATAAAATCAAACAACTAGTGTAATTTTACAGTTGCATGAAAACATGCTATCACTCTGAAAATGAGGTTTGTAAACTTGATAATGTTTTGACTGTTTTGTTGATATTTTTAAAAAAATCACAATAATTTCTTCATATAAACCTATTGGGTGAGTGTTTCAATTAAGAGGGCCCTTCCCGGTCCGTCTATCGTCATCGCGAGCATGGTCGAAAAGCTTGTTGTTTCATCCAGAGCCACAGCGGCGATGTTTTTTCAACTCCCCCGTCTCAGAGGGCCCCTACCCCGCACGAATCGTCTCTCGCGCACCTCGTACCGCCTAATGCGACAACATTGAACGAAAAATATGTTCGAAAATTTCATAAACTTGTTCCAGGAGATACGTGTTTTTGAAAAAGGCTTACAAGTTTGTGAAATTAATATTTGTCATTTAAAATCTCCATTACATTTGCAAGTTTGTTTTCTTTACTTTTACAATTTATGAGTACAATATGAACGGCCAAAGTTTAGGTAAATATGTGCAAAATAGCAGATTTTTAGAGGCTTATACTGAATTTGTTTCATCAAATTTTTACTTTTTGCTTTGATAGAAACCTAGATATAGTGCACAAGATACCCATCAGTAAAAAAAAACAAAGAGAGATGTGTTACCACGGCTTAAGGCGCTCTAAACAGCAAATCTTTATACATTTGCGGAGGTGAAGCAGGGGAAAGGCGCGCAGCGCGTAGCTCCGCCCCTACGGCCCAGCTGACGTTGTCGGCAGCGCGTGGCCTTCGCGGCGTCCGTACCGGGATTTTCAAAATAAATTTTGTTTTATTAAAAAACCCGCGATTACGGGATCGATAAATTTAGTGTTCTGTTGAATCAAATCATATTATTTACCCAAAAATTGTATTCATATTTTATTAAAATTTACCTACCTAAAGATTTAGAGCAGGACAAAAACAATTTATTTCTCTTACAAAAATCGGTCAGAAGGCGCGTTTTATGTGTGTTAGGTTTTATTTTGAAATAATATTTTAGGTACATTTTTAATAGGATCGTAGCAGGTGGAGTTATGTAGTTTCTGCCTACCCCCATGACGGCAAAAAGGCGTGAGTTTATGTATGTGTATTTTAGAAGCCGCTTCTTTACTTTTGTAAGCAGCAACTATTTGTAGGTATAACACCTATGCATCCGATTATCCGACCTCTAAATATGACTTACAGTGAGTAAAACATTATTCTCATAATACAGGATGATAAAAATCTTTAGGCTTGAATGAAAATAATAACTAGCTGTTGCCCGCAGCTACGCCCGCGTGAGTGTCCATACTGCCTTATTTGAATCGGGTTTTATGTATACTTCACAGACGTGATAAAACAGAAAAAAAAAGAGATTTTCTCAGCTCTATTTCAAGTAAAACACTACTAAATCTTTTTATTTTAATTTGTCGTGTTGTTTAGGTATCGATATCAATCACCTCTGTGGAGTTTCGCTAGCTAATTGAATATGACCCTGTTCATGCGTAAGTATAATTCAATTTAAGCTTATAAGGCTATAGGTAAACTAAAACATGACACGGATATATCTATACAACGTGTAACATAATAAACACAAGACCTCTCGTGTGGTGTCTCAGACCATGAAACTGAACAACTTTTGTTCTAAGACTTTTGGAAATTCATAATATAACTTATTTTTTAGTTTTACCATACATGTGGATCAGCTGATTGCGTCCGTTCCTATAGAAAGTATTTTTTTTTTTTTGCGAATTTCAAGAACTCAACAAAGTTGTTCAGTAGGTAGGTAGGTAGGTAGTAGGTAGGTAGGTAGTAGGTAGGTAGGTAGTAGGTAGGTAGGTAGTAGGTAGGTAGGTAGTAGGTAGGTAGGTAGTAGGTAGGTAGGTAGTAGGTAGGTAGGTAGTAGGTAGGTAGGTAGTAGGTAGGTAGGTAGTAGGTAGGTAGGTAGTAGGTAGGTAGGTAGTAGGTAGGTAGGTAGTAGGTAGGTAGGTAGTAGGTAGGTAGGTAGTAGGCAGGTAGTAGGCAGGTAGTAGGCAGGTAGTAGGCAGGTAGTAGGTAGGTAGTAGGTAGGTGGTAGGTAGGTGGCAGGTAGGTGGCAGGCAGGTGGTAGGCAGGTGGTAGGCAGGTGGTAGGCAGGTGGTAGGCAGGTGGTAGGCAGGTGGCAGGCAGGTGGTAGGCAGGTGGTAGGCAGGTAGTAGGTAGGTAGGTGGTAGGTAGGTGGCAGGTAGGTGGCAGGCAGGTGGTAGGCAGGTGGTAGGCAGGTGGTAGGCAGGTGGTAGGTAGGTGGTAGGTACGTGGTAGGTAGGTAGGTGGTAGGTAGGTGGGAGGTACGTGGTAGGTAGGTGGTAGGTAGGTGGTTGGTAGGTGGTAGTAGGTAGGTAATAACTTGCCCGGCATTTGGCATCAGAAGATGAAAAAGTTTACAGTATATCTGTATGTCATCTTAGTATTTAGAGGGTGTGATAAGGATGATAAAATAAAATAGCAATAAAATCAAGAAAACAATATGCATATAATGATTTTACTAAAACTTCACATAGGTAAAAGTTACAATAACTTTGCTGGTCAGTGGCGTGCAGTGGTTGTCCACGTAGGGTAGGCCTCCGCCAAAAAAAAAATGATATTTAAAATTTGAAAAAAAAAAAACATTGAAATTGAGCCTGTAAAAATAAAAGTTATAAATACAAGAACTCACCACGTTATTTAAGGTTCAAATCACGATTTTCTGACGACGCAAACTAGTTTCATTACGTGATTTACCAAATTATTTAACTTTAAGCATGCCTCTAGATGTTATTCTATTGATATGTCATGTTTTTTTGACGAGTAATGAAAATTATGCAAATCAATATATCCCTCACTCCACTTACTGGAAGTTTTAAACAAAATTCACGGAAAACAATACGATTTATTTGTGTGTATACAACACAACACCCACACAGCCAGCTAAATGTTGCATAATTTTGAGGATAGAAATGACGAGTACGAGGTGAATTATCATATTTTTGGATTAATTCTCGTAATTGGTATACCTTTAGTCACCACTTGAATCTTATCATTAACGATAATTGCGAAAACTTATTATGTTTAACTTCTAACAAACACACATTATCACCACACACTTCACAACAGAATACCATCTTTAAGTGTAAAACAAATAATATTTACATTAATGTACGTTTCAAAACCAATTACTTATAGGTTATAACTTAGTAGGATATAAAAACATTCAAGATCGCATATAAATTGCTTGTCACGTGAAACAAATAAACAATATGGCTACTCAAGAAAAAATTATTTCGTAATTTGTTAAAAAAAACACTACCAAATAAAATGCATCATTGTCATACCGTGATCCTTTATAAAGGCGCATTACAGAATTTTGCCGGATAATAATACTGACGGACGACAGTAACGGTGGTGTTGTCATTACTTATTTTCCAAACACTCCAAAAATCAAAGCGAAAAATAAAATTCATGTAGTTTTTAATTATTTTTATAGGGGTTTTTGCAATTCTTACAAATACAATTTATCATTTTTGTGAAAGGTATAAATTCGACAATACCACCATGTTTTTTTAATTGTATCTAGTAGTCATTAAGGAAACTATCATGTCTGTCTGTTTCTCGAATTCCCCGCAATTCGGGGAAATGTCCTCAAATTGGGAACACTGCTCTAATGTCGTCGTGTGATCATCTACAGTGAACGGAGTTTACGCCTATAATCTATACATGTGTGCCGTTCATGGCGTTTGTTAAGAAATGGTTGTAATACTGCATGTATATATGTATTAAAATCCACCGATTATCAGGCTTTGAGTGTCAGAATGGTTACTTGTTATTTACTATGTCTAAAGTATCTTTAAAAAAGTGTGTAGGGAAAAGGGTTTTTATTAAGAAAAGCACAGAAAGACAAGACTATTTATTTATTTATGTTAGGCTTGTCAGATATTTATAGGTAACGTCAATTACCTATCAAGCTACGTCCATTCGCAAACCTATGTCTTCGTGGAGAAGAATGGACAAGAAACTCCACGGTAACATCTTTTAAAATATTATACCAGGACAACGTTACGTTGTCATTCAGTAATTTTCATAGTATAATATCAAATAACATACATACACATTGTAATCCAAATAGGTTCCAGCTTTATACATTTTGTACCTCCATTACTATGTCACTTTCAAACGTAATACTATACACATGGCACACACAATATATCACTCAGGGTATGTCTTAACTCTTAGAACACTTACAGCATGAAAGCCTCTGCATTGGCGGCAATATCTACTTTTATACCCGTCAAATCATAATCATAATGATACTCATCAAAGATGGCCGCCATAATAAACCAATGGCAAATGGTCATATATTATACCTAAATAACTAAAAACGTAGATTATAATTAACAAATCCTGTGTAAGTAAACTATTACATAATTTAGCAATCTAGTATGTATTTATTTGTAATATTTATGTTTAATCGGCTAAATATGAACATCAACTGATAGTTCAGAGAATTGATTGAAACAACTTGATATATTGAAATTGCAAGATAAGATCTAGGAAAGATTATAAAATAATATTTAATTATTACTAATTCATTTATTAGCAATATAAAGTAAATAAACATTTAACTTGATTATTCAAATATCACAACTATCTTTCGTTTTGAAACTAAGCCTTTTACGCCACAATGGAAACTATTTCTATAAAATATAATAGATAATTGATTTACAATATTCTTGAAATGCAACGTCGCCATATTATTTCACATTTGACAGCCAACGTTGCTACATTATATTGTTATTAATTTGGTCGGATATTCTCATAAATATAAGGCTATTCTAACACGGCCAGACTGACAAGTACTTCGTCCTCGAAGTACAAGATAATCATCCTGACACAAAAACAATAGTGTGACCAAAACTTAATTTTCGTTACATAATCATATTAATACAATCACATATTACAGTATGTGTCGAAACCCGCCGCAAGTGAATATAGTCAAGACAAAGCTCGTCGTACAATAATCCATTAATTATTACACAAAATATACATAATTATATTTCATAATATCTTCCGTCATTTTCATTTACATAATCAAAAACTTATCGCTCAGTCAATCTGACTATATCATTGCAAATAAGCTAGTTTATCATTGTTGTACAATGTCGTAAAAAAAAGGATTGTTATTATTTTAACAAGTCTAGTTCAATAGTAATAAGTCAAGCATGTCTTTTTTTTTGAAGGACTCAGTCATATGTCATTTGTATTATAGTCCCTGAACTTCACATGTTAGGGTTCTCACCTGCTGTACATGAGATCCAAACTAACACCTAGCGTCAGGACTGTCCAGCAGTAAGTCATGTCGTTTGTCAACGGTCATAAGTATGTAACCCTAAGTCAATAAACATAAGTCATGGTAATCATTAGTACTAATTTTGTTTACATAATATCAGTAATCGTTTCATAATCGTCATGCTATAATCAATAATCAGACCTTACTGGGCAGACTACACACCCCGCAGTCAGTGAAGCTCAATCACCCGCAGCCAGTGAATGTCATACCACAGCTAAGGTTTTAATCCATCCATAATAATACAATCATGTCTTAAATTAATAGTATAAACCTTATGTATAAACCTTCTACTACAGCGTTTAAGTTGATAATTAACCGTAGTTTCCCCTAGGATTTTTCATTTCTAACTTTTTAAATATCATTAAAGCAGAGCCTCTAAAGGCTTTACCGACATTAGCTATTTCGTACTGCTGCTCCATTTAATCCATGACATGGCTTCGAAACTATTCCAGCAGCTTTTCAGTTCCACTGTCAGAGTCAGCAGCACGTCGTTATCGTCCTTGTTAAATCGAGCTGGCGACCCGCAGACGTCACAGGTTTCAGCATCACACCATTAGCTCCAACGTTGATCATGAAAATATCAAAATGAAGACCATTAGAAATCGTTATGGTTATAATACTACATGTATATACAACGTGTAACGTAAAAAACGCAAAACCTCCCGTGTGGTCTCTCGCACCATGAAACTAAACATCTTTTGTTCTACGAGTTCCTGAAATTCGCAAAAAAAAAATTCTATAGGAACTGACGCAATCAGCTGATCCACATGTATGGGAAAACTAAAAAAAAGTTATGAATTTCCAAAAGTCTTAGAACAAAAGTTGTTCCGTTTCATGGTCTGAGACACCACACGAGAGGTCTTGCGTTTAATATGTTACACCTTGTATGTATTAATATCCACCGATTATCAAGCTTTGAGTGTCAGAATGGTTACTTGTTATTTACTATGTCTAAAGAATCTCTAAAAAGGTGTGTAGGGAAAAGGGTTTTTATCAAGAAAAGCACAGAAAGACAAGACTATTTATTTATTTATGTTAGGCTTGTCAGATATTTATAGGTAATGTCAATTACCTATCAAGATACGTCCATTCACAAACCTAGGTCTTCGTGGAGAAGAATGGACAAGAAACTCCACGGTAACATCTTTTAAAATATTATACCAGGACAACGTTGCGTTGTCATTCGGTAATTTTCATAGTATAATAGTTTAATATCAAATAACTTCCATAAACATTGTAATCCAAATAGGTTCCAGCTTTACACATTTTGTATCTCCATTACTATGTCACTTTCAAACGTAATACTATACACATGGCACACACAATATATCACTCTTAACTCTTAGAACACTTACTTATTAAATATTTTATTTTATCACTTAAATATTTTGTATTATTTTATTACATCGTTAAAATAAATGCATTTGGTTTTGTTGGTAGGGTAGGCTAGGCCTAATTACCTCTATGGACGGCACGCCCCTGTTGCCGGTCTCACGTATTAGTTACATTTCATCAAAACTTAGCTGTTTGCTACAACAGGGCATATTTTCTTCGTTAGCACCTATTGCAGTAGAAAGGATTGTTGACGATCCTTCAAAAGTTAGGCGTCTCTTAGTACGACACAGGTAATTTTCTTTATTATCATCACTTGAAGAAGAAAGAACTGTTGGTGATCCCTCAAAAGTCAGTCTTCTCTTACGACAAGTATTATTTTCTTGATGATCGGGCTTGGATGATTCTTTTTCTCTAAGTGGCATTCCTCGAGCATGACGAGAATCTACTATTTCAGGCAAGAGCCAGTCCATATAAAAAGACAATAATTTTGATTTCATCTTCGTCTCCCAGAATACATCATCTTTATCTATAATTTCTGTTTTGAGCTTATGGTTTTCACCACTCCACACAGCAAACAAGCATTTTTTTTTACATGACACATGAAGTTGCCCCTGAACTTGATAAAACCAATTACTGTTTTTGTTCAGTATGATCAGACCACTTTTTTTATTGTATCTCCATATCTGTATCTTGTTTTCCCTTATAGAATTTTCCAGACCGTTTTTGAAAGCCACTATAGGACATTTGATTTCCACTATTGTATCTTGGCCTATCAAACCGTCTGGCGTGGCGCCAATAAACGGGTATTCGTAGTCTACGAACAACCCACAGGAATTAATTGTCACATTCTCTTGAATAGCGAGTTGCTGCAAAGCAAGTTGTTCATTTTCCACGCCATGTGCAATTGCCGTTACATTGCTGAGATTGGATTTATATAAAATATTTTGCACTAATTTGGCTTTGCTACTATTTTCTCTTCTTTTCACCACCACTCCAAAATTAGACGCAGTTAACATATTCTTTCTTAGATCTAACCAGTCACTGCTATCCCTCTGGTTTATTGTTGATTGTTGTATGCTATCTTTGTCCGAAGTTAATTTTTTTAAATTTTCAAGGAATAGTTCTTTGGCCCTAACTAATTCATGTGGTACCATATCAGGAGTAGTACTTTGAGTACCATAATCATGTTGAACTACTATATTTTCTTTATTTAGTGTTCTATTCTTCCTATGAGGTTTTGCTTGGTTTGTTTTTCTTTTCTTCAGTCGTCCTTCTTCAAACTTTTTCAACATACTTCTGGGACTTTGCCCTAAAATTTTCTTGTGTAGTGTATGTCTTGGATGAGGGTTATTGAAAGACAAAACTGCAGCAGAACATCGTGCACGATAACCTCGTCGAAGTGAGAAATTTATCCTTTTGCCCCCCACAATCTTTGCCACTACACTATTAAAGCACTCTACTGCATTCGTATCTACATCCTCAAGCAGACTTCTTGATTTTGATGAAACTGATTGAATAATCATCTTTATTCTAAACCAGAACATAGTGTTCTCTATTTCGAGGTTGCTCTGTAAAGTTTTATCTTTCAAACAGTAATAGTCTTCACATTTTTCATGATTACCAAAAGCATGGTAAATGGAATTTTGTACTTCGTTCCTAAAACTTGTTATTGTTTCTGGTTTCTCCTTCTCCGATTTGTATTTTTGTATTGAGGCAATCACAACTTTACGAATAGTCATAATCTTGACTTCTGATAATAATTTTCTATATGCCAATGGATATTTAGTTTCTTTGGTGACAGCTCTCAATTTGTTGCACATATTGCGGAGCAAGTGGTTTCTGCATTCTATCTTTTGCACGGTATGGTTTGGGTAAGGATTACGCGCTAGGATTTTCGCGTATGTAGCAGAGTCTCCGTCTGCAATTAACCTACCATAAATAATGTTATACATCGCTATAGATGTCTCAAATCCTTGACAAATAATGTCAGCCTCCATACCACTGGAAGATCCTGTATAATTTTTATAACAATTGTGTTCTGGAGTCGAAATGTGTTTTTTCTCTGCTCGAGCACATACGAGACAGTATTTGTTTCTAATACCTATAAATAGGACCTCACCAAATCTGCGACCCACAATTGCTGCGGCACCTGACAATGCCTTATAGTTATTGCCGTAGGAACGCGACGACCAAACGCCATCGGCATATACGTCAACTATAGGAATACCATCCTTGCTCAATTTCCCTTCAGCTATAGCTTCATCACGCTCACGCAAGGCAGCTATTTCCATAGATTCAACTGCTGTTGTCTCCCATTTTTCATAAACGAAGTCTTGAATTTTTGAATAAGTAAATTCTGTAAAAATTGGTAAATCCATGCACGCTGTGATTTCTTGAAACTGCGAATAGCCGATACCCGCAGAAGTGATTCCAGTAACCGCAGCCAAATTAGCGTTGATATTGTGTTCGCTAGCTGGCTCTTCATTTGTGATTATAAAATCCTTTTTACACATAATACATCTAAATTTAAATTTGGAAATCATACCATTTCTGCTTTCTCCTATCAGTGACATATCTTGAAAATTGCAATTAAATAAAGAGCTGTGCCTGGAAATTTTTTGTAGTTGCTGAATGAAGTACATCATATTTACGATTCTTCGACCCTGTATTGGTATGTATGAATTTTCTTGAGAATCGCTCTCAACAAGGTATGGCTCCTCTTCGGTGGTTTCTCTAAAAAAAAACAGATAAATGGTTTATTTTAGTAATATTGAAAAGGTAAATGTTTGTTTGTTCGTATTTTAATCGCGCTGAAATGGCTAAACTGATGGTACGAAGCTAAACCATGTGATTATATGATACATACCCATAATTTCGTTCTTGTGTAGTTCCGATATCTGTTGAGGTTGGATTAACTGCAGTAAGAGGTGCGAGTAATGTTGCAGAGGTACTCTGAGAGCCCCTGGGTTCTCTGTAATTTAACAAAAAGAAAACTTTATAAGAAATTAATTTCTGTTTATTAGATATTTATTTTATTATCTTTTTATTTTATTAATTATAATCTTTCTATTACATTTAATACATGCTCAAATAAAATGAGCTAACGATACCTCACAGAAGAAGTAGGCAAAAAAAAAAAATTTGATGAGTGTTTTGCGGATCATCTACTGCAACAAAACAGGTAGTGTAGTCTTGAAATATCAGTTTAAAAAAAATTGTTTATTTTTCTTAACTTCACTGACGTGATGGGTTTCGATAGATATAAACAAGAAACAGATTTTCTTAACCCGTAATTCACAAGTGTTCGTTGACCCCAATAAAAATCACGTGAAATCATTTTTTTTTTAAGGTCATTGTCACCCATCACATCTGCTCAGTTTCGCTATCTAAATTGATTTCTCCTTGTATATTATTTTATTTAGGTACATTATAATAAACAGGGTGTAAGGGACAGCCCTCCTCAAACTGACGGGGTGCATTCAGCTCCTTATTTTGAATCATATTCCACCGGTTGTTTTTATTTTTATTTTTCAGTTACTATTCCTTTATTTCAATGTAAAATTACATTCCCTGTACGCAGCACTCCATTTATGTAAATAATACGGCTAAATTAAAAAATCCAACGATGGATGTTGAAGTAATCTAACGAACGACGCGTGAAATTAGCTGTTCATTTCCAGCCTAGCTACAGAGTTTATCGAACTCGTCGTCGCGCTTGCCGTTCGCTACGTGCGTTTTGACACGGTAACGATACATAGTGGATGTTGAAGTACTCTAACGAACGACGCGTGAAATCAGCTGTTCATTTCTTGCCTAGCTACAGAGTTCATCGAACTCGTCATAGCGCTTGCCGTTCGGTACGTGCGTTTTGCCACGGTAACGATAAATTGCGGATGTTGAAGTACTGTAACGAACGACGTGTGAAATCAGGTGTTCATTTCCTGCCTAGCAACAGAGTTCATCGAACTCGTCATAGCGCTTGCCGTTCGGTACGTGTGTTTTGCCACGGTAACGATACATTGCGGATGTTGAAGTACTGTAACGAACGACGTGTGAAATCAGGTGTTCATTTCCTGCCTAGCTACAGAGTTCATCGAACTCATCATAGCGCTTGCCGTTCGCTACGTGCGTTTTGCCACGGTAACGAGACATTGCGGATGTTGAAGTACTGTAACGAACGACGTGTGAAATCAGGTGTTCATTTCCTGCCTAGCAACAGAGTTCATCGAACTCGTCATAGCGCTTGCCGTTCGGTACGTGTGTTTTGCCACGGTAACGATACATTGCGGATGTTGAAGTACTGTAACGAACGACGTGTGAAATCAGGTGTTCATTTCCTGCCTAGCTACAGAGTTCATCGAACTCATCATAGCGCTTGCCGTTCGCTACGTGCGTTTTGCCACGGTAACGAGACATTGCGGATGTTGAAGTACTCTAACGAACGACGTGTGAAATCAGGTGTTCATTTCCTGCCTAGCAACAGAGTTCATCGAACTCGTCGTCGCGCTTGCCGTTCGCTACGTGCGTTTTGCCACGGTAACGAGACATTGCGGATGTTGAAGTACTCTAACGAACGACGTGTGAAATCAGGTGTTCATTTCCTGCCTAGCAACAGAGTTCATCGAACTCGTCGTCGCGCTTGCCGTTCGCTACGTGCGTTTTGCCACGGTAACGATACATAGCGGATGTTGAAGTACTCTAACGAACGACGCGTGAAATCAGCTGTTCTTTTCTTGCCTAGCTACAGAGTTCATCGAACTCGTCATAGCGCTTGCCGTTCGGTACGTGCGTTTTGCCACGGTAACGATACATTGCGGATGTTGAAGTACTGTAACGAACGACGTGTGAAATCAGGTTTTCATTTCCTGCCTAGCTACAGAGTTCATCGAACTCGTCATAGCGCTTGCCTTTCGCTACGTGCGTTTTGCCACGGTAACGATACATAGCGGATGTTGAAGTACTCTAACGAACGACGTGTGAAATCAGGTGTTCATTTCCTGCCTAGCTACAGAGTTCATCGAACTCGTCATAGCGCTTGCCGTTCGCTACATGCGTTTTGCCACGGTAACGATACATTGCGTATGAGGAAATAAAACAAATCATATTTATTAGATTCCCATAACATTCCTGAAATAATTTCTAGTACCGGCCATCTTAGTATGATAATCATACTGAATTCAACCCATCAGTTTGTGGAGGGCTGCCCCTTACACCCTGAAATATATCATATCATATACAGAGTGGAAGGGACACCGACGCTAAAACGACTGAAAAAAAATCAGCTGTTCCACATATTTTGACCGCGTAGGTATTGAACTTTTGTAGGCAACAGCTGTTTTTTTTCTAAATAATCTACGAGAAATTTCTATGTGGCCCGGCTCAGTTTCACGTAGGTACTGAATACGTGGTAACCGTTTTCGCGTCGGTGTCCCTTGCACCCTGTATCCTACCGTCCTACGGGGAAAAGGTGCGAGTTTATGTATGTACCTACGTATCACACACAAGACCTGACGAGATCGAATAATCTAAAAAAAGATACCAGTATCACAGCACTGTATCATAGTGCTCTGATACTGGTATCTTTTTTAGATATTATCTTAGCAAAACTGAAGGTAGGTAAAAAAATGAATTTGCTATGAATGATACAATTCTAGGTAAGTAAATAGGTAATATGATTCTATTCAATAGAACACTAAATTTGTCGATCCCGGAATCACTGGATTTTCCCGTCAAATCCTCAACTTTAGATCAATAAACATCCGATTATTCCATCTCTGATAAAATCCAGAATATTATTTAGGAATTTAGTACCTAACTACTGAAATATGACTGTTTTTGAATTGCTTTAGTTTTGATCTAGCTGTGCGATATTTTTATTACTCTGTACCTACTGTTGTTATCAATCGAAGCGCGTTCGAGCGATGTTACCTACTCTGTCGCCGCAAGCCAGCCCGCGCCGCCGCGCGCCGGCCCATAGCCAGCCATGGCAGGAGCCGAACATTGTGATAACAATCATAATTATTTTGTTTACCTATGTCCCTACTTATCAATCCAGAGATAAGTATGTTTGAGATATTGAGAAAATATAACTACATAGCACTTGATGATAATTGGAATTTTTTACCGTAAAGGGTGATGAACTTATACGTACTTACCCACTTACACACGACGTTTCCAGTATGAGCTGATCTCGCATTGTATAGGCTTGTCGTACAATAAGAGGTCAGCTTATACTGGAACTTTATAGCTTGATAGTGTCGTTTTGCTTACTATCTAATTATAATTCAATTTTTTATACTTACTCAGAAACAGTATTTTTTTTGCGTTGATTTCTCCGTTTTCTTGTACAAATCCGTCGTAGAACTTTATTTCTTTTGTTTCCCATTGTTTTTATCACACACAGAATCACGAGTCAGTCCCAAATATAAATAGTAAACAAAACTTATAAACTAAAGTGTCTAATTATCACACGAAAACCTTATAAAAATAAAAACCAAAAATAAAGTGTCAATTTTCACAAAATAACTTATTTTACTAAACGAATTTACGTAATGCTGGAGCGCCGTATGCGTAACGTGACCTTTCTCTGAGAGAGTTAGCCGCAGACTGGGCGTAGTGGGCGTGTCGCCACCAAGCGCGCAACAGTAGTGCATCGCGGTAAACAAATAGGGTTGAAAATGGCAATGCGTTTGATTTCAGTTGAATCTCGGGTCCGCCAGTTTGAAAGACTTTTCGCAGTAATTAATTATTAAAAAAAAAAATACGCTGTTTTGTTAAAATATTTTTACATATGTCTTTAGTTGATTAAATTTCCTTTCTGATAGTTCCAAAAAAATTTATAGTTATCGCTGAAAATATTGAGCAGTTCGAGACGATAATTTTTTTTCGTGTTCGTTCTTGTGATTTTTTTTTTCAAGATTCTGTATTATTTTCAGAAAATATTTTTGCATTAGTCTTTTACTTATACATTTGACTATTCACTGTATTTTTTTTGGGCTTGTAATATATAGCAATACGGCTAACTCTGCGACGAAAAAGAGTACGTTTTTACGGTTTCCTCTATGGGCAGCGCCTTAATCACGTAACAGCGTTTGTATGAAAAGTATGACGGGTTGGCCGCTCTTAACTCAGGATGGCTGGACCTAGGTTTCTTCCACCACAACACCCGCGGAAGGCGGAGGCCTTCCACATCCGGCTGTATGGCCAGATGCGGAAGGCGAGGCGAGGGATGACGACCTTTTTGAGGTCGTACGTCTCTTGCTGGGCAGCTGGAGGGTGTCTCCATCCCACGCTATGCGGTCGAATTATTAGGCGTAGATAAATGGATAAAATGCTCTTCTTTTACAACAATTAAATTTAGTAGAACGTAATTATTAGTTAGTCGCTTAACTTCGCGTACTGATTAGTCTGACCCGAATTAGTCGTAGACGCGACATTTTGTAGTAGATAAACTTAAGTTTTTAAAGTTGAAGGAATATTAAATTAGCATTTGTGAGATCAGAATAATAAGAGCACTGATAATTTGCCGTGAAGTTTTGTAAAATCAAGGCACGAAAATTTGGCGGTGGCGGTTAATATTATATTCTAGTCTGTGGTGCCGTTCTGTAGTTTCTGAATACCCCCCGCTCCTAAGACGAGCCACTGACCAAAGACACGACTTTTTCGTTTATGTAAGTATGAAATCTCGAAACCACTTTTGTAGTGGCACCCAAGTGCAAATCACGTAGGTACCGAAAGATGCCTCTCTTTCATATCCTTCTTAAATATATATAAGAATATTATTGAGGATTTTCAAAATAAACCACAAATTGTTTCTCTGAAAATACAAAGATTTGTTTTATTTAACACATTCTTACAATATTACAACAGTAATCGTTTATCTATGATAATTACTCAATAATCTAACCTGAAAATACAAAGAAACGACATTTAAAGTTCACTAATATCGCCTCCTCAATTATATCCTTTTATTTTGTCTCTCCACACGTTTTCTTAAAACAATAAATCACACCGAATATTTTGACCATCATCCGCCATTCAATTCCACAGACAACTTATAAAGGCGCGAGGCGCGGCAAATTCGAATTAATGAAATGTCATTTCATTACATATAATTAAATAGTTAAGTACACTGCAGCAGTCATAGCATTCATGTGTATTGTATAATTATTACTAGCTTCAGTGAAGGAAAACATCGTGAGGTAATCAAACCAGCATGCCTGAGAGATATTTCTCGACGGCATGTAAAGCCGGCAGAGGCCCATGGGCGGTATAAAACTGACACCAGGTTAGGCACTAACCACACGAAAAAGAAAGAAGTGCACTCATACACTGTAGGTACAGTCACGAGCACCAATATGTAAACATTTAACAACTTTGAAATGTGTTTTTTTCCTACTGTTCTGATTCAAATTTCATGTTGTTACGAACATAGTATTCTGGAACTCATATTTTTATGAAAACAATCCTATCTCCAAGTTACAATCGTCATTTCTAGCGAAAATTGCTTTTAAATTTAAGAAAGTGTATACATATTGGTGCTCGTGACTGTACAGTACAGCTTAAAATAGTAGCAGTATCCAGCAAAATACATATACGACTCCTTTTCTATCTTTCCATAGGAGCGTGGGTGTCGGAAAAGACGACTAAGGGATTACGGTAGTGGGCGTTAACGGTCTCCAAAATAATCCACTAATGCAGAAAGCCGACCACTTAGGCACTCCAACATTAGTGTTAAAGCACTTCTTGAACACAACTTTTTCGTGGGTGGACCTACGACAAACTAGCTAGAATATAATTGATGTCATTCGTTCTGGTTTTCGTTAGTACAATAATGTGCCGTGTTCCTGATTAGAATAGGTTATCTTTTCCATTTTCCCTTGTGCCCGTTCAGTACACCTGCATAATTGAAATAATCAAGCACCTCTTAGAAAACATGCACAACGGCAAATCAAGTTGTACAAAACCAGTTTATGCGGACCTATCATTGTATAGGAAATCAAAACAAAGCGAGGCCAAGTTATACAGGAAATGTACAGCTTTATGTGCCGCCGTGTGTACAGACGCCAGCACATCAAGCTACCCGAAACTGACAAATTTTCCCAATCAACCTTCAACCGGCTTTAGCGACAAAGTTGAAAATCTATTAAAGAAACTTGACTGATGGTAGTAGCACCGCACAGATAAAACGCTGATAGTTCTTCAACAAAGTTGTAGGCGGCTACCTATGACTCCCGGTCCAACATGGAAGCAATTAATACAACTGAGCACAATGCGGCTTGTCTTTAAACTAAACCAAGATATTGTGTAATTGCTTTGATGATAACGCACACTCTGTTTACGAACTATACTACAATCGGTTGAGACTTATCTTAATGTAGTATGCCCGCATAGTGGGGTTACGTTTCAAGAAGTTTTTGAGTAGCACAAGAACAGTAGATGCTCTGTAAGTAGGTAATCAATTGTTTCTTTTTGTACTCGCGGCTTCAAGCCAACTTGATTAATAGTACACATTGAATGAAAAATGCAGCTGCTTTGTGTGATAATCATATTGTTCCTTAGATATGCATCTAGTTTTGTATTAGTCATGTAGGATTTCCTTTCATAAACATGCATATAAACATGCAACCTAGCAGTGGCGAAGGTTCCATACAACTCGATTCCTACTGGCTTCCCTTTGAAAAATGGCACAGTCAGTATTCGATAGACAAATAATATATTCACATTAAAGATACGTACTCCGGCTTACTTCTTACAAAAATTCATCCTTCGCTACTGCAACCTAGTCATAGTATCAGGTAAATTCAGGTATGACTAGGTAAATACGATAGTATAGGTATAGTATCTTAAGACAGAGAAGAATCGATTAAAATGATAAAGAACTTACGTACGATACGTTTTGTTTGTTAGAATTCCTCCAAAAACAAACTTAAAATTGTTCTTCATACCACACAGTATAACTGTAGCTTCATCATCCATCATGCTTGTTAGCAAGTATAGGTAGGTACTTCATTATACATATTTTTATATTGCCGGTTAAGCTCACCTCGTTCATAATTAACTAGTTCTACGGGCCAAACACGAGTATGGATTGTCTTCCGGTATTTGTAAAATGAATCAAAAATACGACGCTGGTTCTCGCCAAAATAGCCAGTTCGGTTGGTTATACCAAAATAACAGATAGAACCCACCCAGGCATTTAATAAATCAATCAATTTATTGACACACACAAGGTAGGAAACATACAAACAAGTGACAACAGTGATAGTTAAAAGAGTGCATAGGTGGAAGTAGCCCTGGGCCCCAAACTGGGCATAGCCTGTATCTTGGTGGCCCAGATAGCCAGCCAGCCCAGGTTTATAATATTAAAAATGCAGTAACGCTTCAGCATAATTGAAAATCAATATGAAATGGCCTCGAAATAGCACCTCATCCCGCATCGGTTGGTAAATTAACCAATAGTTGCAGAGTGCACTTAGTGACTGCTACCGATGTGGGGGTCCATCTATTTTAGAACGGCTCCCCCAGTCGCGGCCGCTAGTCTCTCTCAATTAACGCCTTGGCGTCTCACAGAGAGCAAGCTTTTAAAAAATAAAATCGACCGTTTTTTTTTCGAGCTACTTATAATTTGTTTTGCTCTAACCGTTTTTATCTTTGTTGACCATATGAACCGTTTAATGAGGTCGTAAACCCCGTAATTGTTTGTATTGAAACTGACGACGGGAAGTGGGAGCAATTATTCCCGACAAATGTGCGAGTATTCGGTGTTTGTTTTCCGAAAGAAATAGCACAAACGGTCGCTAAGTTTTAATGAAACACGAGTTAATCCGCCTTGGGTTTGCCCAAAAAAATGCAATGCATTGTTTTCCGTAAAAAATACGCTTGATAATATAAAGTTCCTGTTAATTCGCATATTATATAATCCGTAAGCGATAATATCAAAATGTATATTCTTATTATCACACTATAAAAAGTAATAATCATGTTACCTTGACCTTACCTTGTTAGTACAATGGAAATGTTATTATTTTTGTGATACATTACCAGTATATCACGCAACCTGAAATTAAGGTCCTGAGCTTAATTAATGGCTGTATCTGCGGCAATATTTTACACCAGCAACCACAATGTTTGTGAATGATATTAACCTGTAAATGTACACTGTTTAATTATTGTCCTCCTAATTGACCGTTACAGTAATTAGTTTCAGGATAAATTAACCGCAAACAGGTATTTTGGTAAACGGATTGGTTGCCATCACATTAGCTAACAAGGAAAGCCTGGGCGGTTGGCTTATTATTAACCTACAAGGAAAGCCTAGCCAGTTGTTTAATGATTCGTTTTTTTATGAGAAAGGGACTTTGGAAAGTGGAATGAGGAAAGTTTTAAGTTTGAATGGGTTGGAATGCGTGCCCGTTCATACTTAAAACTTTTCTTACCACATGTGTTATTATAGGAGATGTAGAGGAAGAGCAAGGTAATGATGGCTAGATATGACAGAAAGGAGGTTACCACTGACATGACGGATATTAGAAAAAAAAAAGTCATAGCGCTGGTATTCTCCATACTCCTCCAGTATGGAGAATACCAGCGCTATGACTTTTTTTTAAATGTTACAGCACCATGCTGAGATGGGGCCTTTTGACCTCGTACCAGGACCAATTTATTTTTATTTTTTTCTTTTGTTTTAATTTTTTATATAATCTTGTTTTATTGTTAATTTAACCAATTTGTTTTGTCCTGTGCAAGACAAATAAATACTTTGTCTTTCTTTCTTATGGAAGAAGACGTGCTGTTGCTGCGGTTATAAACTACAGAAAGGAGGATGAAGATCTCTGCGTGTGTTATCCCGTCTCGTTATCGTTTAAAAATAAAGTTTATAAACAGTATAAAATAGAGAACCAAGAAAATATCGTAACAATTCGTATTTCAACTTTCCGTGAAAGGAATTTTCTTCAGAAGCGACGGCGTTGCAAAATGGCTAGCATTTTTAGAATGCTTCACCTTTAAAGTATGTTATGCTGAAACGGCTAACGTATCGACTAAGCTTGTATGTACTGTCCAACGGGGTTATTTTTATCCGTCGTGTTTCGATGCCACTATCAAGGACATATGTCTTTCACGTGTGTATAAAATGTGGCTTTTTATGTGGACAACATGAATAAAAATGTTTATTTGACTTGTCGCTTTCAAGGCCGTTGAGTTTTGTGTATTTCAGGAAAAAATAACGGTCATCAATATATTACTAATTTCTTTTTCAATTGGTAACTGTATGGAAATTGACCTTTTGATTCATGGTATCCTAATAATGATACCATCATAGTATTACCAATAGTCCAAAATATACTGAATTATAAATTCATAAACAAACAGCTCCAAATTATTAGTGAATCGTTCCAATATTCATGAATTAGCACAAACCAAATAAACCGTAATCATTCGTAGTATTGAATTACAGTTAAAATGCATGCAAAGCGGTAGTATTGAATCAGTTTATCTAAAGGGTGTAAATAGACCCTTAACATAACCGAAAGGCATTTGTTCTTTCCGTCTTTGCGATATTTTTTTCGTTTTAGACCATACCTGGGAACCTTCTAGTTACGGAGATATTGGGGGTCAAAGTTCCAACTTTTTCACAAGTTTTTTTTTAAATACCTACATGTTTTTAATGTAAGATTTTTACTTTACACACCTCCACGACCCCCGTACTATTAAATCCATCCATCAGCACAATGCTTTTAGTGCTTTCCATCGAGTCTTACCGTAAAACGTGATTTTTCACCCCAAAAAAAAAAGTCGATTCCCAGCAATAATTTTTGCGTAAAGTTACTTAGTTTGATGTACAGAATGCTTGGTTGACGGCTATGTGAAGGGTCTATTTACACCCTGTATACAACCCCTGGCTGTGTATTTCACTGGATGTGCCAATAAAACCGTTATTGCTCTAACGCTGTTAAGGATATATGAAACTGAGAAAGTTGAAAGGTCAGCTGGGACCACATCTTGCTCGTTTACCCGCGATATTTAGCCGCTAAGCTGTTATCTGAAAACATTTTTAAATTGCGTAGAATATTTTTTGTTAGCTCTTCTTATCATGCCTTTGTTTACTTTTAGTGCTGTTGTATAAGCTATATCTTCGCTAATTTTATCATGAATTGTAATGAAAGAACGTAAATGTTGCTGAATTCTGTTTTAAAAGTGATTCCCCGCGAAATAACTCTAACCTTGCCAAACATAAAATCTATTGAGCCAAATCAGTCATATTTTATCATCTTATCGATATGATTACGTGATATGACATATCGATATCTGCTAAAGGCATAGACATTGATAGATTAATAGAAAGCTTTTCAAATAAATGATTTAATTTATTATTTTTATACACCTACTAGCTGTGCTTCGCGACCTTCGTCCGCGTGAAATTAGCAGTGTGAAATACACTATGCGACCTATTCTCATACCTACCAAATACAAGGTGTAAACAGACCCTTCACATAGCCGTCAACCAAGCATTATGTACCTACATCAAACAAAGTAACTTTACGCAAAAATTATTGCTGGGAAATGACTTTATTTTTTGGGGTGAAAAATCACGTTTTACGGTAGGACTCGCTGCAAAGCACTCAAAGCATTGTGCTGATGGATGGATTGAATAGTACGGGGGTCGTGGAGGTGTGTAAAATAAAAATCTTTGACCTCCAATATCTCCGTAACTAGAAGGTTCCCAGGCATGGTCTAGAACAAAAAAATGATCGCAAAGGCGGGGAGAACTAGTGCCTTTCGGCTATGTAAGGGTCTATTTACACCCTTTATACATTAAAAAAAATCATAAAAATCGGTCGAGCCGTTTCGGAGGAGTGTGACCACAAACACCGTGACTCGAGATTTTAAATATAAGAAGATATATTTAACTAGCACTTAGTCCGCGACTTCATCCGCAAATCTTGTGATAGCTAATATGCATGATATTAATATAATTTATAGCGTATAGCACCTACGAATAATGTAGCTTTCTGTCAGTGAAAGAATTTTTAGAATTGGAACATTCGTTCCGAAGATTACCCCCTACATACAAACTTACAAACAAATTGTACCTCTTTATAATAGAAGAATAGATATCAATATCCACTGATATTAAATATGAGGCGTATATTCATTAATAATGTAAAATGTCGGTTGTATATACCTACTAATGTGCTGTTAAGATATTACATTTGACATACAGGTCAGCCGAATCGATGGACAGCTCATTACCGAA
Source organism: Noctua comes (assembly GCA_963082995.1). Classification (NCBI taxonomy): domain Eukaryota; kingdom Metazoa; phylum Arthropoda; class Insecta; order Lepidoptera; family Noctuidae; genus Noctua; species Noctua comes. The sequence continues at coordinate 6,932,380 of OY720280.1, read as the reverse complement.
AATCATTCAAAAGTATTGGCTGCGCTATCAGAAACACGCTTATGTAGTTTGTATTTTGGATTTCCAGCAATTCATAATTGGTAGGTATAAGATTTATTAAACATCAGAATTATTTTGTTAGAAGAGAAAAATTATATTTAAAAAAATGGTCTTTTTTTAGATAGATCAATTTGCTTTTAAGTCTGAGTTCAATATCGATATAATAATAACTATAATTATTATGTATAGCGTTATCAAATAAAATAGTTATTTAAGTTAAGAGGTATTTGTTATCAATAATAAAAAAACCTATGAGGAAAACTAATGTTGGTCAGTAGGTACGTAAAAATGAACGTAAAATTAACAATAACGTTCTTTACACACGTTAGTACCGCATTGCGGGTAAACCAAATACCTTATCTTCAACTTGTACTAAAAAGAACGTAACGAAACTATTTTCAGACACTGCCTACCCCCATCCAAGATCTGAGCCAGCTGATTTAAATTTAATCGAAGTTAAGAAAAGAGCAACCCTGACGTCGGCAAATTACTTTTGAACCATTATTCTCGTAGGTAGGTACATAACTGAAAGCAATAGATTTTAACATCATAACATCACGCCTGTAATCCGCGAAGGGTTAGGCAGATTTGTACCAATAAGACACCCTCATTTCGCCAGTTATGTTTAAGTCCCATGTAATAGGGGGCGAGCCTGTTGCCATCAATCGGGCACAAATCCAGACTCCGTGGCTCCTACTGAGAAATTCCTAATGGAAAAACCCAATAACACTGCCCGACCCGGGACTCCAAGCCAAGATCTCATGTTCAGTCAGCAGTCGCGTTTGCGACCATTAGGCTGAGCGCAGACTTCAGTCACGATAGTTTTAAGACAGACTATTGCTTCACAAAACATATGAAGCTGCGCAAACTTCAAACAAAAAGTCTCTTAGACAAAATTGTTTAATAATACCTACAAGAACTGCACAGCGACAAGTCTGACTAACGATTGTCTGCTTCCCTTTTGTATGTATGCGGGCGCGCACATCAACGACAAAATAGTCTAGCGACGTACCTTCTCTCTTGTAGTCTCGTTTCACTATATATGGGATGCATGCACCCAATATTTACGTCTGCGTCGTTTTGCAAGTGCGCGCGTAATTAAGATAACAGTATCGATGAATTCCATGTTGATACTGAGTAAGAATTGAACGGTAAGCGCCACGTCGTCGTAGTAGACAAAACAGTTTCTTTTTAGGTGCGCGACGTGTCGTAGGCAAAACAGTTTCGTTTTAGTTTTAAGACAGACTTGACTATGTGAGGCAAGTCTCTCTTAAAACTGTCGTGACTCAAGTCTGCGCTCAGCCTTAGACCAACGAGGCAGTCAATGAAGGTAGAATTTATTATGATTAAATAATACAATTGCCCGCACAGCACAATATATTGTTTTCATATTTCATCCAAATGCTAGTGATACGTGCATTCTGGTATTTATAAACAGATGCGTAATACTGGAATGTAACCAGATCTTTGCACAGATAAACCAAGTTTCCGTGTTTGTATGACACGTCAAAGTAACCCACCATTTTCCCAACTAAGTAGGTATTCATCTCGTGTAAACGATCCCATGATACCCTTCTTACACGACATCTATTTCTAAGAACTCTAATGGTTTTTGTTTCCGTGACAAATTGGACCAGTCTACTGGGTACTGATTTTTCCAGCTACGTTTACGACATTTTGTTACGAGCCCTTTATTTGGAGGTTTTCCGATTCCAATTCTGTTGAACAGGGTCAGTTTGAGGGCTTGCAGATCTTACTGATTCGGTATTTGGACGCTTGCCAGATGACCACCTGCACAATTTGAAATAAAAATGTAGAGCAGTTATACAACGATAAAATTGCGGTCTGTCTAATCCAAACTGTAATCTCATCCAAACAAATAAATATTGGTTCTGTTGATAAATGGATAATGCTTATTTAACAGTTTTTGTACTTTAGATAAGTTATGGAATCAGGCGTTACTTTGCGGAAATTAATGGCATTAAATGTTATGCTAAATGCGAGTTTGATGCAGAATGCAGCACCGCCTGCAAATGTGTACAATAAATATTTTGTATAACATTTCGATTTATACAGGGTGTAAGGGACAGCCCTCCGCAGATTGATGGAACGAATTCAGTAATCATACTAAGATGACCGGTACAAGAAATTATTTCAGGAACGATAAGGGAATCTAATAAATTTGATTTGTTTTATTTCCTCATACGCAATGTATCGTTACCATGGCAAAACGCACGTAGCGAATGGCAAGCGCGACGACGAGTTCGATGAACTCTGTAGCTGGGCAGGAACTGAACAACTGATTTCACGCGTCGTTCGTTGGAATATTTCAACAATCATTGCTGGTTTTTTGATTTCAGCCGTATTATTGACATAAATGGAGTGCTGCGTACAGATAATGTAATTTTACATTAAAATAAAGGTAGTAAGTAAAAAACGATTAAGAAACGAAAATTTTCCTGAGAAAAATTCCGGTGGAATATGATTCAAAATAAGGAGCGGAATACAACCTGTCAGTTTGCGGTGGGCTGTCTCTTAGAGCCTGATAAACAGCCAAGAACAACGGAACAGAAACATAATGTGTTCTTGTTATTTCAGTTAACCAGTAACAACAACTTAAATTAGTTTCTTGAGCAGGCTTTTAGTATCTCACTGAAGAGTGAAGTCTAATTTAGTAATTTTCATCAAGTCAAGTACACAATACAGTATTAACTAGATAAAATATTGTATTATCTAATAATATCAAACCGAGCTAGTTTCTCCGTAATACATTTCGATTAGGAGAGTGTATTCTTAATGGCCAGATTGAAACGAAGTCTCAGGAGAATTACATTATTGGTTACATATATGTTTCTCTCTCTATACTAATTACTTCTGTTACGTGTGTACTGCGAATGATATATACTGGAAAGCTGTAGAAAATAGAACTATTAATAAAACCGCCATTTTACTTTCTCTTCGCCATCATCCAATACTCTCACTTTTATTGCCATATGCTCTGTAAAGTAAAAGAAAGAAAGAATAAAGTTTATTTGACGTCAGTTCATCAAGCACACATAATAAAAAAGATACAAAATAAAAAATTTAAAAACAATTAAAAAAAAAAAAAAAGAGAAAATAGGTACCTACAGCACATGTGTAGTAGTTCATATTGGCTTAGCAACAGATAGTTCCATGTCCCAATTAATTAGGCAAAAACAGTAGGTAAATCCGATGGTCCTATTTCTGTTTTGCGAGAAAAGGAAATGCTTTTTTTTACTGAATTCAGTTAAGGAAGTTCTGCCGTCGTAAATTGTAACAATACCCTAATACTTCACCTTACCGGTAGAAAAACATTTCTAATCTACCCACTGTTCGTCGGAACTGATTTTGGTTTTGCGAGTTGTGGTTCTAGATATGGGATTAAGATTACTAGCTATTCTTATTCTCAACTAGCTTTTTCCCGCGGCTTCGCCCACGTGGATATCGAAAAATATCCCACCCGAACAAACATAGTTACTTACCTTCATCCCCCTTTTTAACCCTTCGGGGGTAGAATTGTCAAAAACGCTGAGACACGTATAAATTAATTTTCAATCGTCAGCCTAAACACAAAATTTGAAGATCCTAACTTCAAAACTGACGGACTTTCATATAAACTTCCATCCCCTATTTTACCCCTTTAGGGGTGGAATTACCAAAAATCCTTTCTAAGTGGATACTTATCTTACTCTTCACAAAACATACACCCTCCAAGTTTAATGTCTCTAGGACCAGCGGTTTTGGCTGTGTGCTGATATATCACCCAGTCAGTCAGTCAGTCAGTTTACCATTTTTAGATAGAAGACTAGCAGTTTTCCGCGATCTTCGTCCTCATGAAATTATTCTAAAAATATTGCTTCCCTTTTCGAGTCGGATTTTGTTAACAATTTCAAGGGTTTAAATTTTTTGCACGGAACAAAGAGACAGAAAGACAGACAAAAAAAAAATTTTTCATTATAAGTACCGTAGGTATAATACTTGCCTGCCGGGGCTGCGGGACTGTTCGAAAGAGATACCGTGGCCCTGGAACACAAAGGGCAAAGAAGGAACATGGACGGGTTTTAGTCAGTACAAGTCTGACACTCCCTTCCGAGGGGGTCATTTGATGATGTCCCATTCGAAAAAAAAAAAAAGGTATAATACTTTCATAATTATGCATTCAGTAAAAAGCTGTTATTTTCAATTTTATTTAATTGTATAGATTCATTCACGGAGCTATATCAAACCAATGCACACAGACAAGGCTCGTAGGTTTCTCTTTTGAAGTCGGTTAATAAAACTATTTGGAACACGCTGGATAAAAGTTCATTGTCGCCTTTTAAAGCACCCATGGAAAAAAACATTCAGCTTTAAAAGACAATAACGTTTCAAATCTAATAACTTAACCAAACATCCCTAAACGTGTTGGCCTAACTTTAGTGGGTAATGTAATTGTTATATTATTTTTACATCCATGTTATTGACCTATTTGGCTCTCTCTGCTCTGCAGTGGAACATGACGGCAGACAGACGGGCGCCTCGAGACATTCAACCACCAGAGATATGGCATCTCGCCCACGCTAGACTAAAACCGCTTTTTCGGCGAGGTCTGTGTTCATTGCCCTGAGATATCCTTGAGTATCGCCTTTGTAGTAATTCTTTTGATTTACGCGTACATAGTAGTGGAGATTTCGGATAGAAAAACAACTAAGGAGTAGGTGCTTTATATTTCTGTCAATTGAAGTTTTTGGTTTACACTTCATAATACATCTATATATATTTTTTGGGTGGGCGCAGCATATCTATGGGTTCCGTTGCAAAATGAAAAATAGCGGAACCCTCTTAGATTCGTCCTGTGCGTCTGTTTATCTGTCCGTTCGTCACTTACGGGATATCTTCCGTGATTGTTCATTATTTTGAGCTCCCGATATTTCGGCGCTGTTGCAAGCGCCATGATCGCGGGTTGACTGGAGAATGCGGGTGGATAATGAACAATCACGGAAGATATCCCGTAAGTGACAGTTTAGTTGTAAACCGTGAAAGCTTGAAACAGTGTCCGTTCGTATGTCACAGCCATTTTACTCCGAGACTGTTGGCACCACACAGTTGAAATTTGGAGAGCAGGGCTTCTATGAATTGATACACAAAAGTGACGTGAAATTACGAATAAAAAAAAAAATAGGGGTGGCCCTTCATACATTGTATGTAACAGAAGGTTGAAAAAAAGAAATGATATCGATGTTCCCAATATTCTTTTTTTATAAAGCCGTAAAAATTGTGTGTCCCCCTCGAGTTTTAACTTAAGAAGAGGAAAGTTCTGAAAAAATGTGTAGCGAACGTGAAAAGAACTGTCAACAACAATTGCTTTGAATGAGATTTGATATTTAGCTTTTGAGAAATAGGATATTTGCGTGAAACTGCAGCAGTAACTTTATTTTTCATTAATGTACTATGAAAAACATTTTGATGTCGAATGTAAATTGACCTATGAATGAGCGTTAAAAATATTATTATTGTATTGTTTTGGTGCTATAGAACTCTTTGTATGCGAGTCCGACTCGCACTTGGCCGTTTTTTTATGGTCTTTCCCGATTTTTAACAGCCTTTTTTATTCATATTCATCCCCAAAACTTTGCTTATTCCTTACTCTTACTCTTCAAAATTATGACATCAAATTTCCCGCCTGTAATATGATTTTACATCCAAACTCAACAGAACTGAACCTTTTAATCGGATATTAAAGGCTATAATAGCTTTAAAATGGATGGAGATGACGGCGGGTAGGGGTGAGAGGTAGAGGTTCCCGCGATGGTTCGCGACCCACATTTCCGAACGGTTCTTTATACGTTCGCGCCCCTGACACATTGACTTACATTCGAAACGTTCGACCCGTTTTAAACTGAGCTACCCCATCAGCAGATGGCTTTACGGTTGGTCGTAATAATGCTCGTTATAGAAACGTCGACAAAAGCTTTCTAAAAATAGTCACGAGCTCTTCTATGTATTTTTATAACAAATAACTTTCCAAGGGAGTATAATAAGCAACGCTAAGGTAATTATGAAGAAAGATATTACATAAAAAGTATCTAACTAAGTGGAAATAAAACAAGCAATGTGACAAAAATTTCGTGTCGTCAACAAGACCCTCTTAAAACAGTCTGGGAGACGGGAGTGTCTCGGAATTTACCAAATTCATGAAAAAGTTTTAATCGAGTTTCCCTATCTTGTTTATAACGTAAAATATGTTTCAGGCTTTCACTGGCTGACTTTAAATAAAATGATAGTCCCTAGAAACATGTCCTCCTTGGGTACACGGGTTTGGTTATATTTGGCGTCGAAATTGAGTAAAAACGGTAACAGACAGCCAATTGGAATTCGGGGAGAGCACAAAAACTACCAATATTTTTTGTTGCTGAAAGTTGACTAGCAAATCGTTTTATTGGGAGTGTCTTCATGATATTTTGGCTTAACTTGGAAGAAAAAATGTTTTTCCATGGCTAGACGCTACTGAATGTTCTAGAGATGGTAATATCGGGGATTGAGGCAATCGTGTTGAAGTTCCTTAAGTAGAATAAGCCAAGCCAGTGTCTCGTGTCGTCACCGTTGCTGAGGATGCGCGCGCATTCGCTTCGATCCAACCAGCCAGACATTTGAATGAAAAGACCGGTCACTCACGGAGCGTGGCGTCACGTGTACGTCTGCCTTGATGACTATGATCTAATTATACCGTCGTAATATACGCTGACATTCACTTCATATCTACACTCTTCAACTCGTGACATAATTTGCATGTATGTAATGCTTAAGACTAAGTTTGTTTGGCTAAAAATAGTATTTATGGGACCATACCACAATCATGTAGTAGCAACACGTTTGTCGGAATTATTTCTTGGATTTCTGTGTGGACTTCTAAATATCCGTCCGCAATGTCCAACTCGTTACACAGTTGGTCACACAAATCTGTGTCCACACAATATAAAATCAGCCTCAGATTGCACGATTTTTGCTTTCCGAAGCTGACCCCGAATCTGTGTGTCCGAAATTTAATAATCATGTTAGATAAACGCAGAAGAATGTCCCTTATTATCTTAGTGTTTGTACAAAGCATTGTTCACGATTTTTTATCACAATTAATGGACACGCGATAAGACATTACGTTTTTGTGATAGTCAAAGAAGTTGTGAGAAATAATCGGTTGGGGAACACTATCAACTCTTTGTAATGTTGGAGTCAAGGAACGGAGATGCTGTCTAAATATTGAATGCTGCTCGCCTGTTCCGTAGCCCCAGTTAACTTTTATGTGTATTACCGTCTTGCAGGTGTTGCATTTCGGAACTTCTTGAACTTATGCTAGCCTAGTACTTTTTGGTGGGTTACCAATGTATTATTAGAAATACTGATCAGCGGATGGACGAAATAACTTTATTAATTAATAAATAGCACAGCCGTATTTCATTTTGACTGTACTCTATGACAGCCATGTCAAGGTGAAACAAATGACAATACATCAAAACCAAGAAAAATCCGAGTCGACGTAGTCGACGTAGCGGGAATGATTCCTCGGTACTGCGTGCCAAACTAACCGATATCGTATTCAACGTTTTGTACATAAAACAACCGAACCGTTTCATAAGTGAATAGTTAAATTGGCAGGTTTACACAATAAACGGTTAACGAAAATAGATTTTGAATTATGATAGCAATAAACATAACAACCGCGGTGAAATTAAACACATTACCGCATCAATGGAGTTTTGTTTTGTCGCAGCCTTGAGGCGCGTTGATTCGTGTTTTTTGTAAGAGAATATAATAACACGCGATAAATTACCATTATTGGCTTTAACATTTACTTATTTAGTTTTTCTTTATCTTTTGGTATTTGTTAATATATTTTCAACATTTTCAGCGAAATCTCGTAGATGAAACGCGTCTAAAAATATCCCGTGATATGTTCTATAAAAATGTTAAATATCTTAGTGAACCCACCCGCTTATAATTAAGATTTCACCCATTTCACCCGTCAGTTGCAAAGCCGCAGAGTTAATTTCTAGCGCGCCTATTAATAGTTAGTTTTGTTTGCTTAGTTTTATCTACACGATTTGCTGCTCTGATCGTGGCTTTTACTAATACTTGATTAACCTAGATCCTATATCTGGCAAAGGGCAAAATGGTTCCAACTTTCCAACAATCATAACAAAATTGTCGGAAAATATTATATATGCAAATAGTAGGCGGAGATGAACTGTAATTAATTCCGCTTCATTTCAAAATTACAACTTCAAAATAACATCACGCCTGTAATCCCCGAAGGGTTAGACAGAGGCACCTAATAGTACACCCACATTTCGCCAGTTATGTTGAAGTTTCATGCAAAAGGGGGCGAGCCTATTGCCATGAACCCGGCACAAATCCAGACACCGTGGCTGCTACTGAGAAATTCCTGATGGAAAAACCCAATAACACTTTACCCGATCCGGGAATCGAAAACTGGATCTCATGCTCTGCAGTCGCGCTTGTGACCACTGGACCAACGAGACAGGTATTTTTGAAGGCGTTTGACCACGATGTGTAAACACAAATCATCTTATCAGGATATAGTAAACCATTGTAGCTGCTGGCTACTCTTCTACAATCTGTAGTCTAATATTAGACTATATTGGTGACGAAGGTTAATAATATAAGTGATGAGTTCGACTGTGCCAGACGTATTTGAATGACACAATCAAAACGCGCTACTTGATTATGTGTCACAATTCATTTTATAAATTGCTATCTAAATGTTGAGTCTGAAATCGAAATGAGCAAGCGTAGTGATCAATGCTCACACCTTTGTGATGAGAGCGAGGTGTTTGTCCTGCAGTGACACTGTTATGGGCTGGTATTAATTACCGTACCTTACCTGACTGCCTCGTTGATCGAGTGGTTGCAACCGCGACTGCAGTGCATGGGGACCTGAGTTCAATCCCCTTGTCGGTCAAATTGCTATTGCGTTTTTCCATCAGGAATTTTTCAGTAGCAGCCACGGAGTCTGGATTTGTGCCCGGTTGTTGGCAATAGGTTCGCCCCCTATTACATGGGACTTAAACATAGCTGGCGAAATGTGGGTGGACTATTAGGTACACCTCTGCCTAACCCTAGGAGGATTACAGGCGTGATGTTATGTTAATTCCCTCATTTTTTAAGTTCAAGATATCGTGGGTTTTTTTTGTTTATACAATATTTCTGTTAATTTTAATTCGAGAAGCTTTAAAATAGCCTCCACGAACAATATTTTAAACAAACACCCGGCGCAACCTGGGTGGTCAACCCTCACACTGCAACCTTGCTGACTGGCGTAATTTTAGCTCGTGGCACACGGCTTGAAGTTTGCGCCGCAAACGAAAAAAGAAAAAAAAATAAAAGCCCAAAATATCCATTTGTTTGTCAGCTTATCAGTATCAGATTTAACATTGTAATGTTATGTAATGATTACAGTGTCATCATTTTAATAACGTGTTTTGTACTCTTATTAATTAAAATCAGCACTTCGCCCGCGACTTCGTCCGCAAAAACTGTGATAGCTCGGCTAATATGCATGATATAAATATAATTTATAGCCTATAGCACCTACGAATAATGTAGCTTTCTGCCAGTGAAAGAATTTTTAGAATTGAATCTTTCATTCCGGAGATTACCCCCTACATGTATACAAGCATAGAAACAAATTTTACCTTTTCATAATATTAGTATAGATGAATGATTCCAAATGCTAAATACAAGTACAACCAAGCCTGTAATCATTTGAAAATAAAGCAATATCTAGTAGAATAGGTACCTACCTATCGAAATTACGACCAACTTAATTTCAGAAAGTTCTTACCAAAATTAATTTTGGAATTCCTAGGGGAGACTCCCATGGCGTGTCTCTTAGAAACCTATAATAAAGAAAAACTGAATTACTTTAATATTAATCTGAGAATTGCGATGGATGTATCGTTAGTTTCTGTCATAAACCTATCGACCCATTCACAATAAGGCATAAATATAATTATGTTGTGACATGAAATCAAGAACGGATGCTCTGCCAAAGGAATCTTTGATATCTCTCTTAGAGCTTTAACATGTAAGATAATCCTTTGTGCAGTCTCGCATATGGGTCATTTCTACATTCATGCAGGTACTACCGAGCTCACTGACGGTCGACAAGTTTTCAACCTTCTGACTTAGGACATAAGGGTGGAAAGTGGAAGACTGTCAGTGTAATCGGAACTACGTGACGCTGCAATTGATTGCTAGTTGTATATGGGCTGCCTTTAACCTTTTCTGCCCAGTCATGTTCGACAGCTTAGATATCAAGCAATGATTGACATGTTTTCCCGAAAATGTTCAGACACCCTCATTGAAACTGATTACGTCTTTCTCAAAAAGTAAGTAAAAGAAAATATTATTGCACTGCCTAAGCGTCTATAGACCGACCGCTTTAATGAGTCCTCGCGAAGGTATCAATTTGAATGGATAATATTCTGAAGGTTGATCACGTATTGGTTCAATTAGCATCGTAATACCTACGTGGATTATGATTATTTTAAAGCAAATAACCTGTGGGATATTTTTAGGACTTTGTGGACGCTTAATGTGCTTATGATGGGGCAAGGCTGAGGACTCATTAAAGCGGTAAGTCTATAGGTCAGATGTTATAACAAGAACTCTATTAATAAGCTTGATTGATAATACAGTGAAAATAAACAAGTAAAGGGCGCTCGTTGTAGCCGCAGTTCAGCGGCGTGGGCAGTCTGTGGGAGGCCACGGGGCACAGCTTTGTTTTAATACGTACAACTTACTCAGGATCAAGTTAAGCTAATAACTACCATTTTCCGCAACAACAACCAATTGTTTGCATGGAATATATTTCACTCTTCCTAAGGATTGTTTGTGTTTAGCCAGAAGTCAAAACAATCTAACATATTTCTCGAAACGGCAGGTTAATAATAGAAAGTTGCCTTTCAAGTGGTAGTTATGAAGGTCAGTCGATAAAAACCGCCATGATGTTAAAGTAGTTCAAAGCTTCCTCTTGCTCAACATCCTTACCTAATTTCTGTAAATAGGCAGAGCAAGATACTATTTCTATCTGTGTAATAAATATGAATTCACAATCAATGATTTACAACGAAATGCTTTACTTGGTTTGTTTTTGGTAGCAGTCTGAGTAGGAGTTTGCTCGTATCCAAAGTGAAATTCTATGGACTGAAACACATGCAAAAGCATGTATTCAAGTAGCCAATTTCAATACGGGCGTCCAAAGCTATGTATGTTTACAAGAAAATTACATAATAACTTTAAGATTACCTATTTCGTATATATACTAATATTAACAAGAATTTGTGCTGTAATTAAATTTGGGGTTTACAAGGTAAAAAATAGAGTCCTCCTATCGTTGAAGTCGTTAAAATGTAGCCTGTTACCCGGGCCATAATAACGAATCGATTGACACCTTATTCATCAAACTCGTATGAATAGTTTAGGCGCTATGGAGATACATACATACAGAGACTGCTAAAATCATAACCCTTCCTTTTGTTCGCCGTAGTCGGGTATAAAGAGGTAAAATCTGGTAAGTTTGAATGTAAGGGGTAATCATCGGAACTACTGAACCGATTCCGGAAATTCTTTCACTAACGGATAGCTACATTATCCCCGAGTGTCTTAGGCTGTTGTTCGAAACGTTCCCGTGGGCTAATTTCCGTACTAACAGGAGCGAAGCCGCGAGCAAAAGCTAGTATATTATATTTAATCGGCCAAAGACAATCCCGAATCACGTTATATATAACCTTATTCCGACATTGGCAAACTTGGTATGCGATAGTAGTTCTATCCTTACTCTCACGAGATTGCCTCGGGGTTAGCAGACGAAGCTGTTAATTTGTAATTATCTACGTGTCCAGAACATAGTTTATAGGATACTCCCCAAAGATACACAAATAGAGCAATTAGCCTTGCTTAAGTTAGTATAGAATTTCAAGATAGAAATTGGAATATCTAAATGGCAGGAAATAATTTCCTATTTAAACCTGATATATAGAGTTGATTGAATTATCAAGTCGAAATTATCTGTATAATATACAATTCTTAGTATTTTGATTAAGTCTACGCAGCTTCTATTTATATTTAGCTTCAAGGAATAAGATACTTTGTCTGTTCGTAGAATCGAAATTGGAATCTTTAGGCAATTGAATAATTATTCTGACTAGTATTGTTCAATGTTAGTTGTGTGGTATAGTATTCCAGGCTGGCTTTAAGTTAATTCTTCAGAGACGAAAGAACTTATAAGTAATACCAACTTTTAATAGGACCAACGATTCTATACAGGGTGTAAACAGACTCTTCACATAGCCGTCAACCAAGCATTCTGTACATAAAACCAAGTAACTTGACGCAAAAATTATTGCCGGGAATCGACTTTTTGGGGTGAAAAATCACGTTTTAAGGTAGGACTCGATGGAAAGCACTCAAAGCATTATGCTGATGGATGGATTGAATAGTACGGAGGTCGTGGAGGTGTGTAAAGTAAAAATCTTACATTAAAAACATATATTTATAAAAAAAACTTGTGAAAAAGTTGGAACTTTGACCCCCAATATCTCCGTACCTAGAAAGTTCCCAGGTATGGTCTAGAACAAAAAAAAATGATCGAAAAGACGGGGAGAACAAGTGCCTTTCTGTTATGCTAAGGGTCTATTTACACCCTTTATACAGGGTGGAAGGGACATCGACGTACAAACGATTACCACGTATTCAGTAATAATTACTGAATACTTATACTTTATACGAAACAAAACAAAAAATCTGCTCAAAATGTATGGAACAGCGGTTTCAAAAAAGTTACCGATGAAATATTTCTATGTGGGGGAATAGAAATATTTCATCGGTATTTTTTTTTTTAAACCGCTGAACTGGGTTCGGAATGGTGTACTGAATACGTGGTAACCGTTTGTCCTTACAGTATGGGTAAAAAGTCCCACAATCCGCCATTAATAATAGATACATTTCTGCTACAGTCGGCTTAATCGAGCTAAAAGCCGCATAGTTCTTAGATACTTCATTATATACTTCCCACATTCATCCCGTGAGGTACAGAGGGATTTATTATTGTGAAGAACATCACATACCTGAGTACCGACACCCACAACATGCCTCGAGCCTCGAGCGTGGGGATTACAACATTATTCACACAAAAATGAGAGGAGCCTTTTTGAACAACAGCCATCTTTCTATGTAACACAATGAAGAACGGCTGTTATGTACCGATCTCTTTGAACCTTTTTTTTTTTAAATAGGGCATTTTTCTTTACAATACTTAGCTAAAACTATATGCTGCTTAGCAGTAGCGAAGCGTCAATTTTTGTAAGAGGTAAGCCAGAGTACATATCTTCAATGTGATTATTTTATTTGTCTATAGAATACTGACTGTGCCATTTTTCAATGGGAAGCCAGTAGGAATTAGAGATGCGCCGAGTAACACTTTTGCCGAGTACCGAGTACCGAGTTTTGCTCGGCTCAATTTTTTTTCAACCGAGTACTCGGCCGAGTAACTCGGTTCAATCAAATTCCCATTTCGCGCGCGTAAACAAGTACAAACAGGTTCGCGCCGGTCGAGAGGCCGGCTTATTAATTGAGATTGTCAAAGATTTCCTAAATTAGTAATAAATACTTTTTGATTAACACTGTTGTATTAATTATATCTACCTAAATATATTGCTTTTCTTAAACAAAGTATACTCGGCCGAGTTATTCGGCCGAGTACGAGTATTAAAAAACCCGCCGAGTACGCCGAGTACCGAGTATCAACTGAGTACTCGGCCCATCTCTAGTAGGAATCGAGTTGTATGGGACCTTTGCCACTGCAGTGCTTAGTGTAGGTAGTACAAATTGTTCTGCGGATGGCGTGCTACAAGTGGTCCCAGGGTACAATTTGTAACACTATGTGAGTTCATTATTCGTTAGTGTTGTTCACTAGTCTTCTACAATTTCCACGTGAAGTAAAACAGGTGGTGTAGGCAATTCTTTCATTAGTAAAGAGCTATTAAAACTATGGTACTTTGTTTAATTTGCACCAAATCCTAAAAATTTCCTGCAAGCGTCTTCAAGGATGTCTTTAATCGCTTTCTTCTTCTTTCTTATCGGTGAGTGTTATTCTGTTGTGGGCTCATGTCATGGTTAAAAGATCAGATATTCAGCAGTTCGGCAGTAGCAGTACTCTATAAAGTATGTAGCAGAGTAATCACCCCACCGCTGCACCGGGAGCTGCAAGTAATTATAAAACGTTACTCTCGACGCCTCAACCTCTTGTAGAAATCATAAACGAAAGAAACCACTGAAGAACTTACTGTAAACCCTATCATGTACTATAAATAAATAATACCAGCCTATTACTGTCCCACTGCTGGGCAAAGGCCTCTTCTCATACAGAGAAGGCACGAGCTTTGATCACCACGCTTGCTCAAGACGGGTTGGCGATTTCAAACTTATATTAATTACAAGTCCAGGTTTCCTCATGATGTTTTCCTTAACCGATGGCAGTGAAAACCTAGAAATTACATATGTATGAATTTAAAATTCAAATGGGTACTTGCCCGGATCTGAACCCACAACTTGTTGCTTGAGACGGGAGGCCTTTACTTCTGAGCCATCACGGCATTATCATCGACTTCGACGCTATCATGTACTACGAAATTATATTTACTAGCGTGTTTATACGCTATCATAGCCGTGCAACGTGTGCCGAGGTGTGTTACTATTAGTTTAGCGCGTCGCCAGACTGGGCTCATCTCCGTAGTAAACTTCGTTACGTATACGGGCGGTTGATGCATGTATACTGAACGTAGTAGCAACCTTCTACTGTGTGGTTTGATAGATAGATATTTACTCGATTGTAATAAATGATAGCAAGCAGTAGTGTTGCTATTATAGGAATACTGTCCAGTATTAAACAATAGCCTGATGGCCATAAGACCTACAAAAGATCCCGGGAAAAATCTGAAAGAGACAAACCCAGACTAGAGAAGCATGACAGTAATGGGTGTAAAAATACCCTAACGAAACCGAAAGGCACTTGTCCTGCCCGTCATTACGATCATTTTGTTTGTTCTGGAACATACCTGAGAACCTTCTGGTTACGGAGATATTGGGTGGCAAAGTTCCAACTTTTTCTCAAGTAATTTTTATAATACAAGTTTTTAATATTAAAACTTTACTTCAAATACCTCCTTGTACCCCTGTACTATTCAATACATTCATCATCACAATGTCTTGAATGCGTCACATTGAGTCCTACCGTAAAACACAAATTTTTGCCCCAAAAAAAAATTGTTCCCAGCAATAATTTTTGCGTAGAGATTTGATGTACAGAATGTTTGGTTGACGGCTTCGTGAAGGATCCGTTTACACCCTGTATAGTCAGGAGGCCTCTACTTAGCAGTGAGTGGAACAATAAGGCTGCCAATTATGAAGAGTAACCATACAAACACAAGTGCAAATAAACGACGCTTTAAAGGCTAACACAACTATCATATGAACTGGAAAATGTTCCTAAAAGGCTGTCGCAATGTCTTTAAAAGTAATGTGCGGTCCTGAGAATGTTTTCCTGTATTTTCGACGGTTAAGGTAGTACCCACGAGTCCGTTTCAAATTCCATTCAGTAAACCCTATAGTTGCAAATACATGGAAGTCCTTCGAGTTCTTTGGCAGTTTTGTAATCGACTGTACTTCGGCTATAAAGATCTTCTAACTTTTTTTTCATGATCCGTAATAAAATTGCTAATACTAGTATTCTTAAGATATTTTGAATAGAGAAAATATACTCGCATATCATCATGTTTTAAAATTCTCCGAATAATTCCGCTGTGTGCTATAAACAGTTCAAGCTGGGCTCGAGGCAATTATTGGAATGGAAGGTTTTCCGAGGAATGGCAAATTATAGAGCAACTTGACAGAAAGTGCAGGTATAAATACCTTAATTTTTAGTTATTTAAGTGGCGCGCTGGCTTTTGACTTTATTCCTGAATTGAAGAGACACTTGAAATAACCGCAAATTATTATCAAAGAAATTATGTTCATAGCTTTTATACTATTCACAGGAAAAACTAAAAATGTTGTAAACAAAATTCAACAATTAACGATTTTGTGTAGGACTAATTATGATCGTAATTGTTATGGTAAACGAGCAATTCGTAATTAAGCGTGTTATATTTATCGAAGAGAATTTGGTGTGTAGGTGTATTAGCGGGTCAAAAATGAAAAGGTATACATATAATTATGACGAATTTGAACCATACGTAGGTCCAGAGTGTACCCTCATCATTTTGGTTCTTAGTGGCGAATGGCACGCGTGACAGTCTCAACTTCCTTCTCCGGGACTGAAGAAGTATTTAGGTGTTTTATTTTAATCTCTGCTGTTGTGACCTTTGGGTAGGTCACATTATAGCTACAAAATGATTCGTTCTGGAAATAGACTATAAAAACACCCACCATACAGGTCTTAAAATGTAGGCGTAAGTCTGTAGCTTCGCGAAAAAGTAGAATCAGAAATATACAAAAATATCGTACACATTCGATTCGCACAGTATTATCGCTATATCACTGACATTTAAAAGCTGAAAGAGTCTCCCTTTTCCGATTTTGTCTGGAATTGATACAACCGTTTATGAGCATTGCAAAACCCTTGTTTCGCACTGTTTCGTGATTCCCATTTTGTACACTCCGTGTTTTCACAAGTATCGTTATCCTCAAAGAAATAATAAGAGCGGGCATTTGAATTATGAAGAAGATATCCCACCAAGGGGGGAGGGGGGTCGAAAAATCGCCTCACGTAATTAATGGACGCCCCCTAAAAAAAGCATCTCCTTGCTTAAAAGGTGATCTCCAAATCATGTGTGTGACAACGTTATGTAATTGAAATAAACATATTTTTTTAACACTTTGCCCGACCCCGGGAATCGATCCCCACGCTTAGTAGTCGCGCTTGCTACCACTAGACCAACGAGCCAGTCTCACACATGCTCACCAAAATTTCAACGCGAACGAAGTCGCGGGCAACAGCTAGTTATAAATAAAACATTCGACTAACAAACACAGTTAATACCTTTGACGTAGTTAAAGGTTTTTGCCTGATCGAAGTCAAAAGGATTATGTTTTCCCTTCTCAAGCCAAATCTCTGCGACATTGATAAATTACTTATCGATATTTTTAGCGCAGACTAGACGTCTATGTACGATTAGATATGTTCTGTAAAGGTTCACTTTTTTACTAAAGTCCTAGATGAAAAAGTTCTATTGTCGGGCAAGAAATGAATGAATCTATTTATAGACCATCCGCTTTAATGAGTCCTCCGCCTTGCCCCATCAAAGGCACATTAAGCGTCCACAAAATCCTAACAATATCCCACAGGTTATTTGCTTTAAAATAACCATAATCCGCGTAGGTATTATGAACTAATTGAACCAATACGTGATCAACCTTTAGAATATTCCATTTAAATTCTTCGCGACGACTCATTAAAGCGGTCGGTCTATAGTGGAGGAAAAAGTTGGCGATGCGGTGGCCTGCGCCGCCTGGACAAAGTTCTCCACATCCTAATAAAACGAAATGCAGCGGAGATGCCCCACTTCTATAAGGTTATATACCTGGCAATCATGTACATAGACATTGCAAAAATAAATAACGCAGACAGCTGAAACACTTTCATAATTCATAGAACGTAAGTAGTGCTATATCAGACGTTTCTATCTGCGAAGGCGTCAATCATGTCGCCTAGTGCTCTAGACGAATTTTAAGTTATTTATGTGCCCTTTATACGTGTAGGTTCTTATTCGTCCTAAGATTTTCAATCTTCGCTTTTCGTGTAGGTACTAATCATAGTTCACAGCGCCCCCTAGTTTATCAACGGTGGCCAATTTCTCACGTTACACTGAGTAATAGTAGTTGGACTTCCGCAATCTTTGACAGGGGATCTATTTTATGGACCGGAGTTGATATAGCCTCTCGTCCACTTTATATTCTTTAGTTGCCTCTAACGAGAAAAAGAAAGGATGAGGTCATCTATTTTGAGTCTAAAGCGGTCGTTTAATCCACGTTTGTTGTTGTACAAGTTGCTTACGCTTATCTAAAATTACAAATTTACTGTCAAACACGAAAAATTAAAGATGATAAAGTGAAAATTACCATTTGGGTAACAAAATTTTGATGAAAACGATATTAATTGTATTTTTGATGAGCGGATTCTCTCTTGTTTCCACCTAATTATGAGACACGGTAGCTTCGGACTCGAGTTGTCGATACATTAAGAATACGACTTTAAATCGAATATTCGCAAATCGTTTCGAAATTATTTGGAAGCGGATTGATATCGGGTTTACATGTGAGGGGCGAGGCTGCGCGCGCACCCCTACGACTCCGTAGCGCTACGAGCGCTTCAGTCGCGTCCGAGCTACGTGAACTATTGACTGCTACGCCGTAGCACTACGAAAACAAACTCAGTATATTCATATACCGTCAAAGTGAATCAGTGACGTGCTCTCAAAGGAGTTGCGGGAACGTATTGAGAAAAAAGTCCAAAGGTATGTAATAAATAATAAGTAAATCATGTATTATTTATATTATTGAATTGAGTCATGCCTGATATAATGATGTCGTAATATCTAGAGCATTCTCTTTTACTGACGGATATAAGTTACGAAATGAATGCGCTAATATAAAATGGAGACGATTGAGAGAAACTGTTTTTGCATGCTTCTAAAGTTCCAATAACGTTTTTATAAATTTTAGTAATGTAGCAGTCCAATATTGAATTTCTCAGAATAGTTTTTGTTTTACGAATTCATTCATGATTCAACTGCCATTGATTGTTCTGTTCATTCTTATTTCGATACTGGATTCTCTCGTCCGAATATAATTAATTTTGAATTGAAAATTCTGTGAAAATGCATGCCAATAACAAGAACTAAATTCCTTTTGTGTCTCGGATGTCAATTGTTAAAATATGGACGTTTACTTATTACATTTTTATTCTGTAAAACTAAAACCAATGCCTGATTAAATTTTGTGCATAATTCAAACGATTGCATACAGCACACTATGCCTTTGTTCACTACCAGGGCTGCATAGGTCGATGCGTTTCACTATTGGACTATTCATATCTTCTTGATGATTCTTTTAATTCTCTTAGATGAGCTTGGACCTCAACTCGGTCCCATCAACAGCATTTTCGGTGGATTCGGACAGAGCCATATCAATACGTTTTGGAATGGGCAACTACAGTCATTTCATAGTTATTATGCCTTGTGGCTGGGACTGTAACTACAGCATTTTTACTGTTACCTACTTTGACAATTCAAAAATGCATGTAACGTAACGGATCTATTAAGTTTGAAACAGATTCACCTTCCTCGGATCAATTAACGGCCAACTAACAATAGATTACAATAATCTCGTAGATCAAATGAAGCCTTCGTAGATGGTGTCAACGATTAACCCCAGTCGGAAAGTGACGGTCGAATCGATTCAACATAATTACAACTTTAAAGCTTCCTCGGGGAGGGTGATAAACATAAATGTATTCGACGCTTATCGTCCTCCGAAGCCGTAAAAGATGATGGAAAGGGTTAATATATACATAACGTCACGTTTTACCTGTGAAGGGTTTAGCAGAGGTGTTTTGTACAGTTACGAGCACTTATATGTATACACTTTCCTAAATTTAAAAGCAATTTTCGCGAGAAATAACGATTGTAACTTGGAGATAGGAGCGTTTTTTATAAAAATATGAGTTTCAGAAAACTATATGTTCGTAACAACATGAAAATCAGAGCAGTAGGAGAAAAACACTTTTAAAAGTTGTTAAGTGTTTACGTTGGTGACTGTACACCAACGTTTAGACAAATATGTTCTCTATGGAATAGGAGAATCTAATGCTGTTAACTAATCACGAATCCAGGCTATGTGCTGTTACTAAGTTTATATTGCGTTTAATCAATAGCACCCAGCTCGTGCATACGCATCTGCATCTCTTACGTAATTTAGACATTCAAGAAGTCCATTCCAATTTAAATCGATGATTGTGGATTAAAATTCATTCCTTTTTTAAATGGTAACGGCAATGAATAATCTTAAGAAATTCGGGTTTTAACTATGCATGCCAATTGATCGGTGGATTGAAGGAAGGTATCCATCGCCTGGCGGCTTTTAGCCAGCACTCACGCGAGAAGAGGTGGCCTATATTTCGAAATGGGTGCTATTAAAAAGGGGAGTCTTATCGGCTTTCAAGCAGGGATACTAAGGCTTTATGTCTATAAGTAGTGCTCCTTATTACAAATATTTGAAATGTGTTACGTCATGCAATAGTAGGACATTCATACTTGGAACGTGCCATTTTAAACTCCTTTAGGCTATGCGAGCTTGGTACCCGGTTATGTAAGATAAACGTTTAAACGCAGTACGAATATTTATTTTAAACCCTTTTGATTAACGAAGTGTTACGTTTAATAATACCTTCGTAACACGTCAGGCCCATTCGAGATCAAATGATCATTTTGTATAACCAAACAGGGTGTTAAATGTTTCGTCCGATTAGATGTACGAGTCCTAGTGGTTTTTAAAGGTATGCCTTGAGCGGGTTCTCAACTACAGACCAGCTGAATTATTTAGAGGCACATCTTATGAACACCTGTGGGTCTTGGAAGTTTAGTTAGGCCTATTAATCTATACATCTATACAAATAAATAAAATTGAAGTGTCTGTTTGTAATTTCAAAATAACAGCTTTTTACTGAATCCCTATGAAAATATATACGGTACTTAAAAAAAACACATTTTTTTAATTTTTGTGTGTTTGTTCCGGCTAATCTACGAAACGCTTGGATCGATTTTGACGAGACTTTTACTGGCAGATAGCTGATGAGTTATAAGGTCTAACAGACTACTTTTATTTTAGAAAAATAATTAGGGTTAATTTTTTTAATAAATAAAGTATATACTGGTTTTAATAAGTGCACAAACTTGCTGTAAGCACATGATGAGAATCCACGCGCGTTATAAAATAGTTAAAAGGTTTTTCATTAAAGATTTAATTTGGTTATAGAGTTAAAGACCATCTCCGTTTTTCAGTAGTACGATGTTTTTATTTAGTGGAAACGACTGCTTTTTACTTTGTACTACCGAATTCACTGACGCTCTGCCACTTTTCAACTTTATGCCCTTAGTTATAAGGTTGAAAAGTGGTCTACTTTAAAATTCGAAGGATTCAGTTGCTAGCTGATGTTATCAGAAAACAGGTGGATGCTTCCAACAATGAATTGATGTCATTAGCAGGAAGCGGTGGGCTGCTTCTTATCGCAGACTTCAATGAATCCTTTACCGTAGAAACTGATTATAATGAGATAACTGGACATAACATCACGCTATTAATCTCAGAGGGTTTAGGCAGAATTGTACCCTACAGCACAGCCATATTTCGCCAATTATGTTTAAGTACCATGTAATAGGGCGAGGCTATTGCCATCAACCGGTCACAAATCTACACTGCATGCTGCTACTGAGAAATTCCTGGTGAAAAAACCCAATAACACTTTGCTCGACCTGGGAATTGAACCCCAAGACCTCAATAAGATGTAAGGCACAAATAAACATCCTCGTAGCGGCGATTAGCGGCGGCCTTCTCTCGCGTCCGGCCCTGGTTCAAGCCATGGTCCGGAGCGAAAGGGAATGGGAAGCCGTCACCTCCTCCTGCGAAGCAGTCATGCTAGTGAAGATGGTGGCGGGACGTGAGAGGGAAAGAACCTCACGTCCCAGCCGCCGCGGGAGACGCCCTGGGCGTCGGGGGTCACGTGGTGGCTCCCGGCCACCGTAGGCGCGGGCCTGTGGACGGCGAGCTATGGGCTAGCTCGCCGTCCGGCCGTCTTATGACGACAGGCCGTGTCGACGGCGCGTTCGTGTTCCACGCGAGCCTCAAAGAGATGTCAGCAACGTTGTAGGGGTCTGCAAGGGCCGATGCCTGCCAGGGCTGCGGGACTGTTCGAAAGAGATACCGTGGCCCTGGAACACAAAGGGCAAAGAAGGAACATGGATGGGTTTTAGTCAGTACAAGTCTGACACTCCCTTCCGCTCCGCCCAGAGTGGGGGGGGGTCATTTGATGATTTCCCATCCGAAAAAAAAAAAGGCACAAATAAACATTATTCTCTTCCTTTTCTCACACACTATTGTCTACATTTCATTTTCATATCTCCTTTTGCAGGTCTGCTGGCAGAAGTTTCTTAAGAAATAAGCAGTACCTATGTACTCAAATATTATAATGTTATATTCCTGTGTTGTCTCATCATCATCATCATCATTTCAGCCGAAAGACGTCCACTGCTGGACATAGGCCTCCCCCAAGTATCGCCACATTGACCGGTCCCGTGCGTCTCGCATCCAGCGGATCCCTGCAACCTTTACGAGGTCATCGGTCCACCTAGTTGTCTACTGTGAAATAAATAAATAAAATATTTATACAACGTGTAACATAATAAACGCAAGACCTCCCGTGTGGTCTCTCGCACCATGAAACTAAACATCTTTTGTTCTACGAGTTCTTGAAATTCGCAAAAAAAAAACTTTCTATAGGAACGGACTCAATCAGCTGATCCACATGTATGGTAAAACTAAAAAAAAAGTTATGAATTTCCAAAAGTCATAGAACAAAAGTTGTTCAGTTTCATGGTCTGAGACACCACACGAGAGGTCTTGCGTTTATTCTGTTACACGTTGAATATATAAATAGTAAAATAAATAAATAATATATTTGGATTTGCATATTTCTGTTGTAAATGTAGCAAAGAGCTTTAATCCACTGGGATTTCAACCCATAACATTACATCCTTCTCTGAAATGTTAACAGAAAAGCTCGCGAACTATTGTCAAGAGTTTCCTATCACAGCGTAAAACTTATATTGGAACACTATTGTGTTTTGTACGCTTCGCAAACATATTGCTGTCATATAAATACAAGTTTTTATACTCGAACATTACGTCATCGCTCAGCGAAGATACTAAAAATATATTTTACCCTGGTTCTGTGAGACGATTCCGCTGTGAAGTGTACATTATCATCAAGTCAATAAAACGCAAATTCCTGTGTGCTCTATTTGTATAAAATAGGTCCATCAGTCCATATAAAATTTAAATAAATGATAACATTATTCATTTATTTAAACTTCATGTACAATAGTGGTACATAGCAGTAGCGAAGGGTCAATTTTTGTAAGAGGTAAGCCGGATTAGATATCTTTAATGTGATTTTATTATTTGGCTATAAAATACTGACTGTGCCAGTTTTCAAAGGGAAACCGGTAGGAATCGAGTTGTATGGAACCTTCGCCACTGGTACATAGGTGGACTTAATGCCACAAGGCATTCTCTACCAGTCAAAATTTGCCTTAAATAGGACAACATTGTGATAGGGTACAAACTAATATAAAAAAGCAACTTCTTGTTTTCGAAAATTTATATAATTATATCGATACTAATACCTATGGGTATTAACAATAAAATAAACTAATAAATATTTCAACAAATACCGAAATAACAAAACGAGAAACCTAAGAATAATTACTATGACCCTGTTCCGGATGCTGGTGGGCTACTATTTTTATTATATTTTAAATGTTTTTTACGTTGTTTTATTTTAGAATATTTAAAAATGTAAATAATATGTGTGTAAACATTTACTCGACTTCTAATTGAGAGCTATTTAATCTGACTTGCATAGTGGTTACGTGGTTAATAATATTATCAAACCGTCTGTGCTGCTCTAATACATTCAAAATAATATTGCTCTATGCTAAAATATGGTAATTCTGTAATAATTATGTAACATCTCCAGCCCATTTGACATTATAAGCCCCGAAACCCGGTTTCATTACTAATTCCGTATGATTCCAGTTTCAGCAATGATGGGACTCATCATTGTTTGTTCCGAAATAGCGTTCGCTGCACAGTAAGGGTTGGACCTCATCTGGCAGCACGGAATCGCATTTGTTCCGCCTGTGCTACCACGTGCTGCAGTATGCTGCCGCATGCGAACGCGCGCTGTCGCATTCCGCAGACAGAAAAGGCGATCGCACGCGTCAGCATGCTGCAGCATGGGTGGCATACTGCCGCGTTCTTTCATGATCAGTTTAGTTTCAAGCGCGAGATGGATAGGACCACGGAAGAGAGAGCAGTGATTCTAGCGTGTATTTTGCAAGAAATGCAAAATCAAAATAATAAAAAGAAACGCATTCGCAAAATAAAAAGGAAATACTAGGTTCATCCTTCGTCAGTCATTGTTATTTCCATCCGTACGGAATGAATGAACAGGCTGCAATAAGCTGACGAGCGGCCGCGTGCGCCATTGTACGATAGAGTGAGACAGCATGCGATAGCAAGTGATCGGCGGTGAAAGGATGCGATAGCATGCTATGCGCGCTTCAGCGTTCCGGAGTCTCCCTGCCGACCATTGCATTTTGTCCGTGATGCCGATCGCCTCGAGGATTCCGCCGCGTCCTATCGCATTATGCTTTCTGTCTCGGTCTAGCAAATGGCAGTTCTAAGCGACAGAAAGAGAAAGGGCGACGGAAAAAGGCGATTCCGTGCTGCCAGATGAGGTCCAACCCTTAATGTCAAGAGGCATCGATACACGTAGTATAAAGCTTAATGAAAACAAACGCACCACAATGGCAGATGTTGCCGACCGAAACAAATACCGCTCGCCCTAAATTACATTTGTTTCATGTTCACACTTTTCTCTTTGTACATTTTTCCCTTGTATACTCAAACAAGAACTCGCGTTCGTATAAATTAACCCGGCTGATTTACATAATGCTGGATCTTCATTTATCGCCGGCATGCAGAGACTATGCTGTGACCTTTATATTGGGCTTAGTAAGATTAATGGCTATTCAGAGACAATTTTGAATAGATAAGCCATTAATCTCAGTCGTAATCAATGTAGAAGGATGTCGTACATATGTAGTGATAGTAATAGTTGGCGCTAATGAACCCGAATTGATATTATCTTTGATGTTCTGTGATTGGTTAGTGATGCGAGATGTCCGTTTGTTGAGCCGCACCGATGCGCTCATTGGCTATGTGTAATTGGCAATTTAGTCAATATATAAAGTTGTGCCATTCATATAATTCCACTGAAACAAAACTGGCTTCACTAAAATGTTTTATTAGCAGATTTTAACGCAGTCACGGGTTGGACGCGTGAGCTCGAGTGCTCGAGCCTCGTAACTTCGGGGAAAATGAAATAATTCCATTACCACCTCCACAATTATAATTTAGGATTTAAGTAATGAGCTCTCGAAAGGTGTAATATACTGTGACATATTTGCTTGATAAGAACCAACGACTTAACCAAATTACATTTTTGTGTACTCAAAAGCTTTGTGTTTTCACGCAATCTTCATGATTTTTACTTTAACATGTATGAGGAGATAAAAATGAAAAGATAAAGTGGGTTCCAGAGGGAGTGAGGATCCACTTAAGTAAAGAACGAATTCTTTTCTCATATCCGCACAAACTAGGCGAGACTAGTTCATGTAGCTCGACAAAAATATTAATACAGAGCTACGTAATGAAAGAATATGAATGGAAAAATGAATAATTTGACGTTATATGGTTCCTCCATTCCCTCCGTAGTAATGAAAATGGATTCAAGTCTCTCTTCGTAGATGTCATCATCGCCTACACACGCGTCATGTAATCATGTTATAAGAATGGTATAATGGATAGAGAATACGTAGAATCTATCAGCCACACTTGCAACATGTCCTCCCATTTTCTTAATATATTCTTTAATAAACTTATTATAAAAACCTCCAGCTCAGAACTTTTTGATTAATGATTTTTCCTCTTTTTCCTTCGTTGACACGAAACACTTCAGGTTTTTCGAGATTTTGCTAAAAAAGATCAAAGAAAAGCTTCACACAAAATCTAGCTTGTTCAGGTTTATTCAAAGTTTGAAGTCTACTGAGCTTAGCTTTAAAAGCAAGCTTTACTGAAACGTAAAGAGGTGTAATTAATGTTGAGTGTGGTTTCACGAATGAGTTGCCACTTTTTATGCTTGAATTACTTGTAAATATATTATTTTCCCTTTATGTTAATGGAGACCCAAAAATAGTTTTATTATATCATTCCTCAGGCCTATAAACTGAGTTATTATTTGATTGTGAATGAAAATTCAGCCACAATGAAAAATTAAGTACGTAATGAAATTACTTTCAGACCCAAAGGTCGCATAAAATTATTGGGACGCGCTCACAAGCGTACAAATTTTAATATCACCGTAATGAGTGATGCGGGAGACCGCCCACGTATCGCGGTCTAATATCACTAATTTCCACTTCCCATAATATATTCATGAGAACGACAAACCTTCCCTCATTACGTCCTTTATGAAGCGTAAAATAAAATTGCAATACATACCTACGTTATGAAACTTTAAGGTCCAATTAGACTTAATCGTAGGCTCTCTGCGGAGAAAGAGACGAGTTCTGCAGAACATTGCATGTGATTTGATGTCGGTGCATTCGACTTCATTTAAGTTGGAGCGCCTGTTATCGAGGTAAGTGGTTATGTGCTGACATAGTTGCAGACTTCAGACGTCCAACTTGGATGCTAAGGGCTCGCAAGCAACTTTGTCTTTCGGTACGTTTGTACCAAATATTTTTGGTCGTCCGGTACATTTATCGAACGTGGTTTGAGTTAATGATTCTAAACTAGTTTTAGCACTACCTACTGTTGATATAAGCGTGGGCGAGCTTCCATAATACTGCGAACTGAATCAATTCAACCGGCGCTTTGCATACAAATGACTGCAGCGTCATTCATACGATGAAACTGATTGACTCCGACCATGAAACATAATATGGTAGATTAGTATTGTATAATTATCACTTGCTTCAGTGAAGGAAAACATCGTGAGGAAACCAAACCAAATACCTGAGAGATATTTCTCGACGGCATGTAAAGCCAAGCCCATGGGCGGATGAAAACTCTGACATCAGGTTAGGCTACACGAAAAAGAAAGAAGGTAAATAAAATAGACAAACAAACAAAACTAGGATAAACAAGCTTATTTCACGTACTGAGCTTAATATTCCAATTACATTAATGTGTAGCGCTACGGCGTAGACCCACCACGTCCACAAAGTGCTACGATGCGCTACGAGGATAAAGCTAAGCAAACATTGTAAACGTTCCTTTACGATCCATTGTCATCTTCTGCGAACATTTCGCTACTATAAATAAACTTTTTACTAGCTATTATTATTTCTTATTACTTTACCTTTTATATTATTCACCTTTAGTGAATTTTTAATTAACTTTGTCATGAATTACGGAACGGGTACACGCCCAGAATTTTTAATTTTGACTTTTTGTTTCCTATTATTTATTCAAACAAGTAAATTTTATTTAATATTCTGATATAAACAGCAAATATTTAAGTTAATATACCAAACGGTATAATATCATGACGACGATACCAATATCTCATCTGTTTAATTGTACAGTCGCCAGTGCATCAAGTTACTACAAACTGTCAAACTTTCTCATTCGATTTTGAACTTAACCTTCAACATTTTATGGTTCAAAATTATTTGAAGAAATTTGACAGTTTGTGGTAATTTGATATGCTAACGACTGTACACCGTACATCAAAATTAAACTTCGTGTTCACAATAGACTCGTCAATGTTCCATAGTACTAAAACCTATTTATGTATCGCTATTTCAGGCTGTAACGATCGATTTTCAGTTCGACAACAGGTTGAGTGATATTTAAATGTCTATCGTTACTATTTCAAGTCGTTAGCTTTGAAATAAATGGTTATGACACAGATAAGGAGTTTATAGGCCCTTAACCCGCAACAGTGTACGTTGCCCTTTATTCGAACACGTTACTTTTATAAATAAAGGTATACTATATAACAAGCTTTTTACAAACATTGTCTACGTTATGTATTGCTTTAAATACTTCAATTAAATTTTTCGAGAATCAAGAATCAATTATTTGCTTAAAATAAAGGTTACCATATTTACAATATTCTTTTTTTGCCTTTTTATGGCATGCAAAATATAGAAATAAATACCTAATACTAATATTAGTGAAATAATAGCCAATGAGGTTTAAAAATAGTACACGTAGTTTTACACGTATGTGTAAAATATTTAATCTACATAGTTGTACAACTATGTAGATTAAAATTATATTTTGTGTTTTATAAATTCCTGTAGGCTGTAGAAACAATTTTCTGTTAGCCATTTAAGCAGTTTATTTCTAAAAAAAATTAATGGAACTTACATTTATTTTTCTTCTCTTATAGTCCTAGGTAATTTATAAAAATAATTATGCACATATGAATAGGAAAGAAAGAAAGAAAGAAAATACATTTATTTGGCACATGCCACAAGTGCACACAATATAAAACAAAAATAATACAAGAAAAAAAAATTTAAACTAAACAAAAAATATAAATAGTCTTTTTTTTTTAAATTAATTTTGTATTATAAAACGGTATCATTATTTTTGTTGGATCTCTTTGTCTTTGTTTAATGCAACTGTCCTTTAATTACATAGAATCCTTACAAATACCGATACCTACTTTAAATACCATAACATTCTTATTACTGTAATAATGAAATAACAAAAGAACCTGAAAAATATTAACGAAATTAAACTAATCTAAAACATTTTAATGTTTAATTAAATTAAGCTAAAACAGCGTAAGTTCGTCCGTTCATTAAAATAAATTGTGTAAGATAAAGCCGTCGAGATTTTTCCCCGGCGCCGGCTACCGACATCGTATTACAAGGCCAACGTTAATAGATTATCAACTATCCATTAATAGGGTGAGCGGTCAGTTGCCGGACTCGGTCATAGTGCACATTAAGCTGTACTACCGTAATAGGGTTATTGTTGAACAAGCCGCCGATTACGTAATGTTACTTACGGTTCCCCCGACCGTATCGATCCGTTAATGTGGCACCGTGCCAATAACAAACTCGGCTACCCTACTCTCTGTGCCGACTCCCGAGAACGGGGACTTTCGTCCGATGATAAAAGTTTCGGTGTTAAAACGGTGAGTGCTTTTTACTGCCCGTGTCGGCTACATGTACAGAATAATTATTTTCTAACGGCCGGCCTGCTCCCAAACTTTAAAACTTACATTTTATCAGTTACTAGCAGCCGTACTTTGCAGTTGTTGAGCCTTTTGATTTATAAAACGTCTAGACACTCGTATTTATGGAATAACTCGTAGTAGTTCCTGGAGTACTTGCTCCAGGAACTACTACGAGTTACAAGGAGTTGCACTTTATGACTACTTAGTCATAAAGTGGAACTCCTTGGTGAGTTGCTTCTGATTTGTCCAGGTATTCCACTGAACGCCCAGATACGTCAATGTTTTTGATCTATGATTTATGATCCAGTCTAGCGTCTTGAGAGTCTGGATGACAATATTTACATGTTCCCTTAGGCTTTCCTTGTGTTGCTGAGCAATCAGGAAGTCTTCCAAATACACCAGTATTTGTATTTCTCGTTTTTTGAGCATTTGGGCAATCCAATTGCTAGTCCATAAGGGTCCCATTATTTATTTCTTTATAATTTTTTACAATATTTCTTAAAAAAACAATATAAAAAAAACATTTAAAGTAAGTATTAAAAAGCAAAATATTAAGGTTCTACTTCTGGATAATTATGCTTTATGAATCCAACCCACATTATAGACCTTTCACAATGATTTACCTGTGACTTCTGATAATAAGAATAAAGATCACTATAATTTTGACAAAATTGTCAATGGCAGCAAGCTAATAGCTTTCTTATTTCTACGAAAATTAAGTTCACTGTGATTTTGATGGCGATGCAAAAGCAGAGGTAAACAAACAATAAAATACTGTACTTCTTTTATTTATTCATTTATCCTGCAATCATAAGAGGAGCTCGTGGCTAAATAACAACAGCAGCTCGGGTTGATCTTCAGGTTAAGCCGCGCTTGCCTAGGTTGGTCTGTGGATGGGTGACTACCTATAACATATCGAGTTTCCTCCGTGCCTCGGAAAGCACGTTAAGCCGGTAGTCCCGGCTGTCATTTGTAGATATTTGACAGTCGTTACAGCAGGTCAGTGGCCCGAAAGTCTGACAACCAGTCTTACCAATGGGGTATCGTAATACCTAGTACTAACTGGGTTGTAGAGGATCCTGTGAGACTGGAAGCCGACCCAAACATATTTGGGAAAAGGCTAAGCAGCCCCCGTAGCATGACCACCGTAGATAAGCACTTCTTTGACGGAAGAATCGACAGAATGACAGATAGTGCAAAGAAATCTGTCATTGTGTCGACACAACCTGTCATTTTGTCGATTCTTCCGTCAAAGAAATCCTTGTCTACGGTGGTCATGCTACGGGGGCAGATGATGATCCTGCAATCATAAATTAACTTTTTAATTTTTCCTCTTTCCAGATAATTTAACGCAAGGATAGGCGCAACATCACAACCATGGCTTTCGCCGGTCTCAAGAAACAAATCAACAAAGCCAATCAGGTGAGAGAGTTCATTATGAAACGTTCTTTTTATATACAGCCGCGTCTGAAGGAAAATATTGAGCCAGATTAGAAACTTTTTAAAGAAAGCTTTGCGGATTATCCTACCATCGCGATCGTAGACGGCTAATATCAGAGAAGTTTTGTCAGGTTTCATAGCTTATAATTTTAATTCAACACTTATAAATGCTGGTGTATATTTCTAATTTCTATTTCAAGAACTTTTTCTATATTTTAATTTATTTTCCTACGGCTCTTATTTGACTTCCTATTGTAATTTATTACTATGAAAAGCTTTGACATTCTTAGAAATGTTTTTTTAAATGGTAGGCTGTTAATAAATTATTTGTTTCGAAATATCAAACCCATAAATTATTGTACTTCTCATTTCGTATTTGTTAACAAATATTTACAAAGTCTTTACGTGGGTCGTACTGTTTTTCGCATGGATAAAATCAAAGCGATTATGACTTTACTTTTGTGTTTGTTTTCAACAATGTAAAATACAGATTAGGTGGTTAACCTTTAACGCCTCACTGCCTAACCAAAGCTTTTGAAAACAAATCTAAACAGGTAAAAAGTAAATTAGGTGTAAACATGAAAAAAAAATGATTTATCCTGAAGCATCGCTAAACAAGCCAATTGATATAGATCTTACAGAGTGAGAGGTTACGTATTTGTTCGGCCAATTGTATAAAAAAAACACGCTACAACGAAATCCACTATTCAGTTCTCATCGCAGCCCTGTACAACAATGTACATCCAACACAGGAAATAAGTAGTACACTAGTAGCTCACAACTACGCGCTCGCGTGTTTGTTTTAATTCAAAACTTTTTCTAGTGCCTTTTGTTTACAACAATACCAATACGCCAATGCAGAGAACATTTATCACGCAACCAGGGCTCACACTTGGCCGGCTTTTTTATTTAAATTCAATTTGGCCTAGAGTCAGCATTTCACCTGCGACATATTGTAACATCGATTCTGCTGAAATATTTTTCAATTAACCGGCTGAATGCGCACGGAGTTTATTAAAGTTAATAACCATGCCATCCCCGACATTCGTTTTCACTGAGCCTACAACAATATTTATATAATATAACAATCCAACCGTTTTGTAAGCTTAGTTTCCTCTCCTCAACGTTATGTTTCCTGTTAATGAATGAAATGTTTAACAGTTTGCGAGTATTACTGTGAAAGCCAGGTCTTTCATTTATTTAGTCGCCTAAATACTGATGAAAAATAAACTGAGGGCACCTCGACCTCCGGGAATACCGTCTGGCTTGAAAGCTGAAAGCACGTACCTAGTGCGTAATGAATTCATGAATAGATTCACAACTGCGATAGTCGCTGCTATAAAGTTTTTACTTTAACTTTACGCTGTGGTTACATAGAATCCCTATGGAGTCATAATTATTACGTGTCTGGAACATTTGTCTGCGTGGATTACAGTTTTATTAACTTTTTTTATTCTGAATTACGTAGAATGATGACACAAGGAGCGCTCGTAATGTGCGGAGGCGGCGCTGATCAGTCCTTGTGATGTTAACTATACAGTATCCACATCGTCAAATACTCTGTGTTCCTGTAATTTGACCTAGTATTACCGATACCGTGCAGTCATACTGGTTCATACTAAGCTATTATTTATTTACTTCAATATTATCAACGGTCGCTATGTTAGTCACCCAGGAAAGAATCAAAGATTCTTCTTTTATTATTGGTCACCCCTCTGATCACGTGTCTTGTTCTCCTGAGATAGGCACCACGTGTAAATGCATTGGCTGTTTGATGAAATATACCAAGTGAATAAAAAAACGAAGAGTCTCTTGATTTTCTAAGACGAGTAAGCTACTTATAGCCCTTCGGATGCTAGATCTTCTACAAAAATAGGAGAAGAACCTGATCGTAGGTGGCCATTAGACGAGGTGGTTCGGAACAATCGTTCGTCGACCAGAATAGACTTATGAACAATTAGGTACATTTTTTGACGTGACAACGTCTTATAATTCGATGGAGCCGGCTGCATGCACGAAAAAACGAGGCGTTACCTCGCTCTGAGGCGTTCCATAAAACAATTGCTCAACGCACATTCATTTTTTGAAAAATACAACCATTCCATCAGTATTTTCTTATGACGTTGTCACGTTCAACTATCGTCAGTAAACCGACTTTACAGACAACCGATTTTTTTTTACTAAATTTTGCTTGCGTTTGGCCGAATAATAAGTGGGTATTACATAAATCTTATGCCTAGAGTTGTCACATTATGTTACATCCATCTGTTTTGCTAAAACAAGAACTATCTTGTGCTTCAGGAAACTAAACTGATCGTATCGATATGGCCATTAAGCAAAGCGGTCCGTCTGTTAGTCCGGAACAATCTTCCGCCTCTAGAACGTACGCTCTGCTTTACTTAATACGGGAAGGCAAGCAAATCTGGAGTGATTGATGGCTCGACAGGCCCAGTAATGGCAAATCTCGATCACGCCCACCCCGAAACTATCTCTCAGCGAAATATATGGACAAACAGCCATTTAATAGGTACAGAACGAAATTATCTTTTTCTATTTATAACTGAAACTGGAACTCAAGTTAAATTGGTCTACTCGTTAATGAAAGTACTCGGAAAGCTGGGTAAACTTTGTCAAAGGAACGAAAATATTATTGCAGGTTACCTCTTATTCATTTTCCCTACATAATTTATTACGTTAGAGCAGAATATATTTGTATACAAAATACTAGTTAGTATAGCTGCGACATAAATGTCGTTAGTCGTAGTTTCGATTGAAACTAGACAGGTACTGTCGACTGAAGCTACGTCTGCTCATTTTTAATACAAAGTCCCGTGCACACCATCACCATATCTGTTAACCGTCCCTTTTTAGGGTTCCGTAAAAAACGGAACCCTTATAGGATCACTCGCGTGTCTGTCTGTCCCTTTGTCACAGCCAATTTACTCCAAAACTACTGGACCGATTAAGTTGAAATTTGATACACATATGTAAGTCGGTGATCCCAAGACGGACGTGTAACGTAAATTAATGAATTTTAAACATGGGGCCTCCTTTTGGGGGGTAAATTAGAAAATGAGAAAAAAATTCTTACTATATCGTGTTACACATCAAATGAAAGGGCTTTTGTGAGCATCTCAAATATATACTTTTTTATAATTTTAAGATAAACAGTTTTGAAGTTATTTATGAAAATAGGCGAAAATTTACCATTCCGCACTGGGTGAATTACCCACTCCCTGTGACAGTGGAGAACCGTATCCCAGCGGTGGGAATAAGGGAGTGTTGACTATAGTTTACTGTCATAGGATGACAAAAACTCTGTGCATTCAAAGTGAACGAATTTTCTAAACAGATAAAGAAAGCGTTTAAGAGTTATTTTTGTTTTGGGACATAAATTCTCATTCGTCTTGTACGTAGGCTTATCGCAGTCCGTTTGTCTTCTGACATTCCTTTTTTTTTGTTTTTCTCATTTGTGAATAAATTTTCTTCTGCTGTTGTTTCGTCAGCGTCGTTTATGTGCGTTTTACGACTCTTACTGGACCACAAAACATTTCGCCGCTATAAAGTGTCCGGCCTGCTTACCGTGCAGTTTTTTCGTCATAAAAAAGTGGGATACTAAAAACAAACAAGGCCGTGGACAGTCGAAATGTATGAAATATTCGGTTTTCAATTTGATTCTGGATAGGCTTTGGTTGATTTTTTTTGAGTATCAGCAAGTTATCCATTTCACTGTGTCATCTCTTAAAACACAGCTAGAGATTTGGATCCATTTACGCTTTTTCGAATTGTGAGGAGCTCGTGGCTAAAGAATAACAGCCGCTCGGGTCGATCTTTAGGTTACGCCGTGCTTGTCTAGGTTGATCTGTGGATGGCTGACCACCCATTACATACCGAGTTTCCTCCGTGCCTCGGAAAGCACGTTAAGCCGTTGGTCCCGGGTGTCGTTTGTAGATCTTTGACAGTCGTTGGGTAGTCAGTGACCCAAAAAGCCTGACAACCAGTCTTACCAAGGGGTATCGTATTAGCCAGTACTAACTGGGTTGTGGAGGTCAGATAGGCAGTCGCTCCATGTAAAATACTGGTATTCAGCTGCATTCCCAACATAGTTGTGAAAAGGCTAGGCAGATGATGACGCTTTTTCGAATTGTCACAGAAAATAAAATACTTATAAATCCCAGACACATTGAATATAACCGAATTTAAGAAACTGCGTTATTATATTGATGTTCGATGTGATACAATTTACTGTAGAATCAGGAGGAGTGCGTCAAGCGGTTGAACGCGCGACCTCATTTTATACAATTTGTAGGAAGTTAACCTAGCGATAAACGCAATTTACGGTTTTCTCGCACATATGCCGTTACCGCAGATCAAATATTTCACTTCCTCTCATTTGGGATGTTTACCTTCAGAGTACATCGTATCTTAGGCGTAGTATGTCTTGTAGTAATGAATCATGTTGTTGTCGAATGACATCATAAAGGCCATCTTTATTGATCTTGGAAAACTTCTGATATACGCCGCCGCCTACGTACGGGTACTTGTCGACATGTCATCCGTGTTCACATGAACGTTTGAACAAATCACCATGCTATACAAACAGGGAGGCAATTCAGCTATTTTAGTCCACGCGATCGATATGTTTGTGTTTTACAAACACTCGAAGACCTGTTTCCACTTAAAAATGAATCATAAAGCTGTAACATTGTGTCGTTTCAAATTATTTGTTTAGGAAGACACCAGCCCCCGTAGCATGATCACCGTAGACGAGGATTTCTTTGACGGAAGAATTGACAAAATGACAGACAGTGCAAAGAAATCTGTCATTGTGTCACACACACACAATCTGTCGTTTTGTCGATTCTTCCGTCAAAGAAACCCTTGTCTACGGTGGTCATGCTACGGGGGCTGAAACACTTCCATATTAATCCGATGCGTGATATTTATATTCATAACGCGAATGTAAGTTATGTATTTGTAAATATATTAGGATTAGAGGAAATGTTGTGAAAATCTCGACTGTGTCCCACAATGGGCGTCAAGAGGGAAGAGCGGGCAGAGTTGGCCGTGACCTAGCCTGCCCTATATCGACGAGGTGCCCCAATTATTACGGCCTTCGCAGCTTCTCTGGAGTCCTGCGACATTGAGAGTATACTTAGATCGCTTTAATGGACTTTTGCATGTGGATACGGAGATAGAGCTATTTTTTAACTATTGTATCTATTATTGAACCCCTAAACAAATTTGCTGTTTCCTACAAAAGTGCAATACCTACACTACACGGTCAAAATGTACTGAACAGCAGATTTTTTAATTACCCTTGTCGGGAGACAAGGGTAATTAAAAAAATCTGCTGTTCCCGATGTCCCTTCCACCCCGTAGATGTAAAGAATCCCAATATTTAAAAATAAATAATTCGTATCAAAAGCAAAATTATCAATTTAAAGAAATGACTCTGCAAATGGACACCCACGCATTACTTCTGATTAATCCAATCTATTTTTTTATCAAAAATACAAAACTATCCCTGAATATTGTCGAGGTCGCTGCGTACCCGTCTAGGGCACGCGGGTGCGACGCAACCTCAATCCTTTTAGCCTCGACATAGTTAGGAGAAAACTTAAGCTAACAGGGTACAGTGATGACATAAGAGCGGAGAGGTGCTTTTAGAACCTTCCGGGACGGATTCGACTGATTGAGATATTCATAGAAAAAAGCTTGTAAAAAAATAAGGAAAGCCCCAAGAAAGTGCCAAAGTTATGACTAGAAACGGGATGACTAGTGAGGTGATGGCTTCTTCTTTAATGTGGTTAGTGCCTAACCTGGTGTCACAGTTTTTATGCCGCCCATGGGCCTCTGACTTAGGTTTACATGCCGTCAAGAAATACCTCTCAGGCATGTTGGTTTCCTCACGATGTTTTCCAAGAGGTGATGGCTAATAGAGATTTAAGGATATGCAAGAAGAATTAAGAACTTGCTGCCGGCATCCCAAATAAATTGGGTTAAGGCACAATGACGATATGTCTGAACTGAAGCTTTCAACTTTCATAGATCAGTTTTGCGTGAAAGATTAGCACAGTGAAATATCTGTCTCATTCGAACTAGGATTTTTTTTGCGTATCTAAAAGTTGTGCAGTAAAACCACAAACGTTGTTTACAAGTCCGTCCCTGTTTTTACGACGGCCACGAGACTTGACAAGGATCTTATTTCTCGGCTAACAAGGTCTTTGTTAGAAGGTCCCGCCCCCTACAATTTATTTTATACTGTCCGTTGTATTGCAAATGGACCTATACGCGTGCAGTTGTGTGAAACGAAATGACATTATGAATTTTAGGAGCTTTGGTAATAGCGGCAGTGTCGAATAATATTTTCAGATGGTACATTAGGTTTATTATTAATAGTCGAAACGGGATATTTACCATGTTTACTGTTTTTTTATGAGTTCCCGATATTTCGGCGCTGTTGCAAGCACCATGATCACGGATAAACTATATCCGTAACTGTATCCGTTTAGTTAGTGATCATGATAGTTTAAAATCTTATATCATTTGGTTTATGTTCGTGAATTTAACGTTCAAAATTTTTCATAGAGTAGTTATTTGTACGGGATTTCAGAATAATTATATCTAGACGTAACACACCATCACGCCTATAATTACCGAGGATTTGGCAGAGTTGTACTTACAGTGCATCTGCATATGAGTCCCCCCTGTAATAAGTGGCGGGCCTCAATAGGCCCGATAAAATAATTATAAGTAAA
The DNA here is from genome assembly GCA_963082995.1 of Noctua comes. NCBI lineage: Eukaryota > Metazoa > Arthropoda > Insecta > Lepidoptera > Noctuidae > Noctua > Noctua comes. Next base: position 6,894,967 of record OY720280.1, on the reverse strand, counting down.
AAATACTTCAGAAGTCGGTGACTTTTGTTTGATTGATTCAGTTTTTTTGTCACCGAATTCCGAAGCTAAAGTTATTTTTCACTTTTTTGTTTTTTTTTTGAAGTCGGTTTTATTTTTTGCATATAAAAAGTATTTTTACTTTTCCATTTTTTGTTGAAATATCCTATACAAATATTTGCTATACAGTACAGGTGCACACAGATTTCGACAGTTAGGTACCTACTTAACTGTCGAAATCTGTGTGTACCTACACATCCGTGTACACCCTCAGAGTAAACAGGCGTTATGTTAAGTTACGATATTGAGTAAACAATAAACATCCAAGCGGTTGCAGCAATCACGGCAGATTTGCTGTCTATTATTTAAGAGTTCCATTGTTTATTTCCGAAGATCAGCGTCAGATCTTAACCAAATTAAACGGGACCACCGCGGAATAATATACTTCCAAACAAAAAAAGAATCATAAAAATCGGTTCACAAGAATCGGTTGGCGAAGATCATATCGCTGAACATAGATACAAAAAAAAAACGGGCATGGTATAAAAACGAATTATTAAGTCTATAACTATAAGAAATTTAGAAAATAGATAACTTTCAATCGGTTAGCTATGTTCTGGTGTTAATCCAAATTTCAATTTCCAAGCCTGAAGATTACATTATAAATCGCTTTAGGATACATAATAATTTAACAAATGGCTGGTATTAATGTATGGGGAAGTACGATCCCTATTCGGAGAATTTCGGTCCATTATTAACAAATGTAGCTATAAATTTTCCGGCACTTTGAGAAGCCGCTAATCTTTTCATGTTTTCGTCTTGTTTACATTAATATGCCTTAAGGCTTAACAAAAGATTCTATTCTTAGAAAAAAGATGAAATGTTTTAATAAAATTATCCTTTTCTACTTTGAGATAATTGATGGTAAGGCTTAGTAAAATGTATACTTTTGAATGAATCCGTGAAGACAAACAATCACGGATGTAGCCACTTGAGAATACTTAGGTATCTATAATAATTACTGACAACTTATCCATGAATGAAAGACATGCGATTAATTATTAATAACCGACAGATACTAGACAATGACTGCGTTTATTGTAGTCATTGACGCAGAAGCTTGCCCGTTATTACAATTTCGATGTGGATGTAGAACGGGCACAATCCGGCCAAGGCTACACCTCGACCCAGGCTTTTGTTCGCGCAACACTCCCAATACTTCCGCGGTTTATCCTTTGTGTCAAGTTTTTAACAGTAAAATGCAACGCATTAATGCTTTCACTTCTTTATTAGATTCCTTTGATAAATGTTTTAGGTCTTCATTTATAAAGTATGAAACCACAGCGCCGTTCTACCGATCAATTACCCCTCTAGTGGGTGGATCAATACCTGCTTGCTAATTGAAAGTTGGAACTTATATAAAGTTCCTACTCTTAGAAATTCACTCAATGTGTAAAGTATGACTACCTACATCGTCTATTGAAGTTTGATATCGTTTTCTGACTATAAATATTTAACATTTGTTTTATTTTATTTCAGTATGTCACGGAAAAGATGGGTGGTGCCGAGGGCACAAAATTGGATTTGGACTTTGTGGAGATGGAAAGAGTAAGTACAGCAGTAACTATTTGCTTTTATGGAAACACAATAAAGCTTCAGATATGCGGTTCAGAAGAAAATATGAATTCAGATGTTATTTCACAATCGAATGTAATAAAAAGGAGGACGTTTACGTAAAGCTCGTAACCGCTTCCGAATACATTTTCTTTGCCAAGGTTTATGAATGTTCTTAAATATGATTTATGTGGCATTTCATTTTACTTCATCAGCTACCCCATGTATATTTTAGCATGATTTTACCTCCTAAGTTTAAAATATTGAATATATTTATTTATAGAAAACGGATGTCACTTGCGAGCTAGTCGAAGAATTACAAGCAAAAACAAAAGAGTTCCTGCAGCCGAACCCCACGGCTCGGGCGAAGATGGCTGCGGTAAAGGGCATCAGCAAACTGAGCGGGCAAGCCAAGAGCAACACCTACCCCCAGCCGGAGGGCGTACTCGGCGACTGTATGCTGCTGTACGGCAAGAAGCTGGGGGAGGACACCGTCTTCTGTATGTTCCGTTATAAAAATGTTAATGTGTTGAGAGTGTTTTTCGAAGATGGTGAACGAAACTTTGTCCTTCAGATGGACACGGTATGGCGGGAGCGACACACTGGCGTGGGCCGGGCGTGCGCGTGACTCGAACGGGCGCGGGGCGTAGTCGTGGCGCGGACGCGCCACGCCGCGTGCACGTCGCGCGGCGGTGGAACGCTACCCTGGCATCGCACAGACGCCCTTATTTTTTGTTTCGTTAATCATTCGATTTTCCGTTCCGTTCTATCGTTTCGCAGTCACGCGACGTGCACGCACAGTGGACGCTGCGGGCGCTGCGCGCTCCCACGGGAGGCGTGCGTGCCCGGCCAATATACGCCAATATGATATGGCCTAAACTGAACAAAGCTTTTTTCGTTGGAATTCATATTTTATTTTAATATTTTCAAAATACTAAACTGTTATATTTTGTATTGTTGTTACGTATCAGTTCCTATCATCTGGCGTATATTGGAAGTCTAAGATAAGTGTAGTCACTTAATGAAAACAGATTGCAGCTTTAGATTTGAATCGAGTATTTATTTCCATATCATTTTCTTTAATACAGTTTTTACCTAGATCATTATGATTTACGAAAAACGTTCTTTCCAGGATACGAAAAATTGCAAGTATATAAAGTAAACCTAGTTTTACCCCTTTAGCTGGTCCTGGGTTCGACCCCATCCAGAGTTCGTCCCATATTATCGAATGCATGGCTACCTAAGCATTCAGTTTCAATCATTTTGGGTCTAAGACAAAGCATGCGCCTGTTTCTTCTTGCTATTTAGGATTAATGTTTTAATAAAAAATAACTTCTTAGCGAATTGTCTCATCGAGATGGGCGAGGCTCTGAAGCAAATGGCTGACGTAAAGTATTCACTGGACGACAACATTAAGCAGAACTTCTTGGAACCTCTTCATCATTTGCAGACCAAAGATCTTAAGGAAGTTATGGTGAGTTTATTGGTATTCATTTTAAACTAAGTGTCAAATTATTAAAATTGATAAAACATATTTTATATCAGCGGGGTGATTGCATAACAGACTTACGCCAATGTAACTTATTTTGTGAATTCATCAACATCCATTGCGTTATTTTACGCTGTCAACGATTATTTTTAACCATATGAAGCTATATAAATATGAATTAGGGATTTCCTTAAAATCCTTTAGATTGTGATTCTAAGCGGGTTATTCAATTGGGATTAACTCAGGTTTATCCCAATTAGCACGTCCACCACATAGCTGTGTGTAGAAACTTTATCCATTTGCAGCACATCATGTGCTTTGCTTCTCATTAAGTCTAGGTCCAGTGGCAGCCCCAGTTCTCCTATTTATTTATTTTATAAATTTACAAACATTTTATTAATTTTTATGTATAATAAACTATTTTTAAAGTTCTATTAAAAGGGGAATAATTAACTGACAGGTTGAATTTCCTTTTCAGCATCACCGAAAGAAATTACAGGGCCGCCGGTTGGACTTCGACTGCAAACGGCGAAGACAGGCTAAAGGTGATTATCATAATATATTGTTCACTTCCATTAATCCTATTTTTAATTAGTTTGCCTCTATTATTTTTCGTCTATTTTTCTAAGTTTTTACTTTTCTTTTTCCCGAATGTATTGGCCAGGCCCCGGTCGGGCCAGCCCTTACATGAGCCCAAGTCACAACACACCAAGACAGGGTATGTGGGGAAGAATGAAATGCTAAACTAAAAACACAATAGGCCTGTAGTGCAGAGCTAACACGCCATTCAAAGCCTCATTAGATTTTATTCAAGTCGTATAATGTGCGCTCGTTTTTTCCATGTTTTTGTTCCTGTTCCTTCGCCTGCGTCGCTCCTAACCATCATTCATAACTTGAGTATTATTTTCGCTGTTTGGTTTGTATGCACCTATTTTCTTTTTATTTCTATTGAGACTTATTTTGCATTTGTATACGTATTGTTGCGTGACCTTGTGCGTGTACGTTTGCGAAGCAAATACATCAGGCGCTCACATTGCAGACGATGAAATCAGACAGGCGGAGGAGAAGTTCGCCGAGTCGCTTCAGCTAGCCCAGATCGGGATGTTCAACCTCCTTGACAATGATGTAAGTTGAACTTTTTACTTCTTTTACTTTGTTAGATGGCAAACAAACCCACCTGAATATAAGTGTTCACCGTCATCTGCAATACCCATGGCGCATCAGATACGTTGTCATCGTCAGGACAAAGCTTAAAAGCGTGTTTTATGTGAGACAGTAAATACACCAATCATATCGCGCGCATGCTACACGCAGAAGCCGACGCGACGCGAATAATAAGCGTGTGCACTCCCTACAAATCCGCTTGACGGGGAAATATGCATGAAAGTAGTAGAGCCAGATGAGCTCTTTTAAAAAGACCTCTATAACTTCATCAAGAACTTATCACAAATACTTAGGTAGTGTCCGATCGAAGCTTCGGCTACGGCTTCGGCCGCCTTCGGCCATGGCTTCGGCCGCCTTCGGCCATGCCTTCGGCCATGCCTTCGGCCATGCCTTCGGCCATGCCTTCGGCTTCGGTTCCTAGCAAGCGCTGAAATTAAACAAACTGGTTCGAATGCGCAGTGGAGGAGGCGGAGCGCGGGGGCGGAGTCACACATTTCGAAATGTTATTATTTTTGTCAAGTTGCACGATCATTTATCCAAGTGTCAATTAAGTTATTTACTTAGCTGGCTAACTTGTTTGATGTCGTTGCCGTTGAGGTAAAAAAGCATAAATAATTCTGTCATCTGTCTATCCTCAGGTCGAACAAGTTGCACAGCTGACGTTCTTCGCGGAGAGTCTACTGGAGTACCACCAGCAATGCACGGAGATCCTCAAAGGACTTGTCTCTACGCTTATGGAAAAGTAAGTTTTACTTAGGCGTAATTTTCTTCATTATTTTTTAGCTAAGTTCCGAAGTGTTGCCCGCACGATTTATTTATTTGAGAAAAACATGCACAACATTAAATAACCGTTGGTTCCCACGGGGAACATTGGTGAGGCTACAAAAAATTTCCTGTGCCAGTGAAAACACAGTCGGTTTTTAAAGAATGTTATCTCGACATAAAAATATGAAACGAAAAAATTTTTAGATTGATTACTTACTTATTCTGTTTCTCTACGTTTCCAGGAAAGAGGAAGCGGTGAACCGTCCCAAGATGGAGTTCGTACCAAAGACCTTAGCGGACCTCAACATCGAGGGCATCCACGACTTGAACAATGGTAGGCGGTACGGTTCCACCCAGAGTCTCTCCCGTCCCCGCCAACACATCCCCCCTTCCTCCTCTGTCGGCGACCTCAGCAACACAGACCCCTTCACTGCTTGGGAAGCCCCCCCTCCCTACCGGGCCCAGACGAAGCCCGCGCCGGGGTTCAAACCGCACCCCGCGCCAAGAAATCAGATCAATGGAAGGGACCCCTGGAAAGGTGACTTTGGTTTTATTTGCTGGGTTATATTTTTATGTTCGGTTTTGGTTGTGGATTGTGGGTAAAGGCCCGTATTCATGGTGCAGAAAAGTTTTATGACACTGTTGCAGCAACATGTTTATGTGTTGATATAACATGTTTTCAAAATAATGTTGCTGCAACAATTCACAGCTTCTGTCCACCATGAACACAAGGCGCATAGGTGGCGGTTCTAATTTTATTGCTTTTGGGAGCAGTCCATGGTTGAAATCTTATAGCACTATTACACATTTCATTGAGGACATTTCGCACGCTTCGGGGCACATTGCGAGTTCCATGACAAACGGTGGGGCCACAGAATAGATTGGTACAGAAGGACGGGTGTGACACAAAGACGCGTAAGTATGACAATAATAAATCAATCGCCGGTCGCGAGTGCGCTTGCACTCGCTGTACGCGAGGCATGTCTATGTGTGCGTGCGTTTTCGATGAATGAACCCGAGCTTCTGTACTCCATCTATTATGTGGCAGGACGGTGGACTAATAATACATGTCACTCATAACTAACCACACAGATTAGAATAATGTTAATTTCTTGGAACGGGGCTAGCATTAAGTGTGGGTAATTTTGGATTTGGCTGTCCGTCATGCGCGATATTTCATATGCTGTCGAGGTGACGTATTTAGGATTCGAATTAATTAAACTTTTAGTTACAGGCAGTCTTTACCATTTTAAAATAAAATCGAGCATTGATTTGCGTTAGATTTTCTACCAGATAGTTGTGCTCATGTTTAAGTGTGGTACAGACCATCAAACTGATCAACTTTCTCCATGGAACCAACATCGTATTCGCGAAGAAATTATCAGATGTCCCATATAAAATTCAATAGCTACTCGATCCAAATGTATGGGGCCCTCCTTTAATCACGTTAGGTTTTTTAGGCCAATTTTAATAGCCCTCCCTCCCCCTTGGTGAATAAGATATACATCGTGAGGTTGTAGGCTATCATTCCTCCCTTCTCCCAGCCACACGTGTATTTTTACTAATGAAAAGATAGGATATTAAGTTTTGGAATCTGTTTTAATAAAAATATATTAAAAATCCGTTAAAAAAAATATCGGATTTTTTTAGATAAAAATTCGTTTAAACTTATACTGTCACTTACGGGATATCTTTTGTGATTGTGTTGAACCGTAAAAGCTTAAAACAGTGTTTAAAAATTCGTTTGCTCGGGTTTTTTAGACAAAAATCGCTGGCTCGGATTTTTAATTAAAATTTTTGGTAATAAATCCCTCCCCCCTGTTCAAACCTCACGTGATTAAAGGACGACCCCTAATAATAATTAAAAAGACGATGAACCAAAGAAACGATGGATGGACTGTGTGAAGGATGATATGGCTAGAAAGGAGGTGACTGCTGAGATGACAAGTAATAGAGAAGTATGGAAGAAGAAGACATGCTGCGCGGACCCCAAATAAATTGGGATAAGGGCAGGAGAATGATGATGATGAAATTGGTCCCATAGAGCAAGTGGTTCAGTTTGATGGTTTGTACCACCTCCCCAAATATGACCAGACTTTTCTGGTACACGCTGTATAAGTTTATGTAAATTGTGACTAACAATACCCAAACCTTTTGTAAATAATCAATTTGTGTTTATCACGTATTTATTAACGCATAGATATTCGATTATAATTCGTACGTGTAAATATTCGGTCGGTTTTTAGAAGAAGTAGAATATAACAACAGTCTTAAAAAAACGGGGTGGAAGGGAGGGACACCGACGCGAAAACGGTTACCACATATTCAGTACATCATTTTGAGCCCCCGGACATAGAAATTTTTCATCAGTTATTAAAAAAAAAAAACAGCTGTTTCCTACAAACGTGCATTACCTACACGGTCTAAATGTATGGTATACAAGGTGAAGACGACAATACGACAATTTTGGCCAAGGTTTTTGAAGTAGCGAGTTGGCAACATGTGTTTAACGTTTATACCGATTCGGGATTCGTTAACCTGTTGGTGGTAGCCTATTATCTACACTATGTAGAAAATGCTAAAAATGAAAAATAACGTCTTGTGAATAAACTGCATACAAAATTCAATCGAAAATATCCAGTAATTTTCGATTGAATTTTTCTATGCAGACTGGGAACGTCATGAGTTACATACAGTTTAATTTATTGTCGCATTGTCGTCTCCACCCTGTATATGTATGTAACTGCTAATTTTTTTTTTTTTATTACCGATGGAAAATGTCTATGTACGGTGTCCCTTCCACCCCGTATGTCAACAACTTTGACCTCCAGCTTCTGAGAGCCTATAGAGCCTTATCTGTTGCCAAATCTCTGATCAGGTGAATCGATAGGTTCTTGTTATTTGAGCCAAGATAGCCTCTTGATTTTTGAGTGAATCAGCACTTCGGAAGCCGGTTGTAAATTGTATAGAGAGTCGATTTTATGAGATATTCAATATTTCTTCAGGTAGACAAAAATGTAAAACAGCCAGTTTTACCAGGGGTATCTTGTAACTGGCTGGGTGGGTTGTGGAGGTCAGATAGGCAGTCGCTCCATGTAAAATACTAGTATTCATCTGCATCTGCATCCAGTTTGATTGGAAGCTGACCTCAATATATTTGAGAAAAGACTAGGCAGATAGTGATGACTATAAAATGTAAATATAAAATATAGTAAGTAGTTTTACCATTACTTCTCAAGGCGTTCGCTTCTCGAAAGATATTCTGTACATAATTTTGGGGCTAGATTACTTTGACATAACATTTTTATTATTTTTATTTTAAGCTTCTCTTATTCTGTTTATAACCGATAAGGTGCACTCACAGGCGTGGGACGATCATTGACAACTTTTCTTACAGGTTGCCGAAAATCCTTTTCCTTTATCCCTACTCCCACTTAACTTAGGAATTACCTTATTCTTATTCAATATATTCAAATTAATATGTGTGTTGTTACTGCGATTAGTGTTGCCATTAATAATTAAATGACAAATTATTTAATGAAATACGCAACAACAAAAAAACCACTGTCAGTTGAAGCAAGCTAGCTGGCATTGCTTTGTTTATTTTTACTGGCAACACCACTTGCAGTTTATTGTTTCTTCTAGAAAAAAAAAAATTGTTTCTTTCTATTTTGACATTGTGTATGTTTAGTCTCTGAGCTCTGGTAGGAAAGCAAAGTATGGTATGACCTGTTTTTCTATTTCTTCGAGTAGTCGATATTTGATGTTTCTATCTATTTCTGAAGATGTTCGATGTTCAGTCCTTTACAGACGAACTAATTGACATGCACATCACGGGATATTAAAGCTACACTAAATTATTTTCAAATGGTTAAAAAATAACACATTATTTTTGATAAACTCTTTGATACTTAATACAGGTTGTTTGGAGAAGAACCGACAGATTTTTTGAGAAATTGGGGGTGTCATGTGCTAGCGCAGAAAAAATATATAATACGTTTTGATACCTTAACTCAATTTTAAAATTTTTGAAGCACATACTACTTTATTTTCTACATTGATCAAAAAAAGTATTAAATCTTATAACAGCTTGGAGATGATATTTGTGAAATAAAGAAAATAATAATAAAAAAAAATACGGCATAGTTAGCGCAGTGGCTGAGCGATTGACTGCTGCGCTTCGTGTCGCGGGTTCGATTCCCGCACGGAATAAATATTTGTATGGCCTAGTTCTCGGGGTAAAAATACCCCTATCCATAAGAAAATTTTGTCGGTTCGTCTTCTTAGCACCTTGTGTAATAAATAGATAGTCTAGTAATAAAGTATAAATAACCGAAATAAAACTTGATCAATACGTACCTTCGGATTTAAAGCTTTTATGTGAGCATTGAGTATATGGTTTGTTCACGTTGTGCGAAGCTGGTTCTCACGCCGGCTCTCCGGAGCACAAGCCGCCATCGAACCTGGAACTGTTCCCCGGCACCGGCAACCCGTCGCGCTCAACCAATGGTAACACGCGAACACATACATCATGAGAGATTGCATATTTTTAATCTGCCTGTACTGTACTCAGATTTGTAGATTGTAGTTGTTGTAAATATAACGTTCATTGATCAACTCAACAGTTTTTAAAAAAAAATCTCCATTTTATAAATAGTTTCGAAGTACGAAGATTATCACCAAATTAAACTCTCAGCACATTTAAACGGCGTGCAGGAGATGTCAGTGTCATAATAAAAGATTAACATATTATAAAGCACTTGAACGCCGCTAAGATGTGTTGATTGCGATCAATTTCATTAGTAAAATCCGCTTCGCGAGATCAGCACGAAACGTAAGGTCTCTGACACATTCATCAATTAAATATGAACGTTAAAAACTTTTTTTACTTGTATATTTTCGTACCAAACTTTAATACAGATATTAGTCGTCAAATAAATCAGCTTTGAATTCAATAGAAATGCAATCTTTCACACATCACCATACACGAACACAAATCGTATAGAAAATTTAAATCAAGTAGTTTATTATTTTGTTGAAACCGTTAACGCTGACTGTACTCAGGACTTGTACACAAAGCAAAACTCAACACATACGTAGAGTAGATTATGATTTCAAGTGTGTATCCTGGCTTTTTCAGTGTTGCTTAATACTTGTGTGGCGTTTTTTGTGAAGTCTTAGTGAACCCTATCAAATTCTCTTGGCTAAAAACGGCTAAATCTAAGTTAAAAAAAAAACTGTGCATGTCAAAACCATAGACACACCCGTGTGACGTCTAGTAGTGATCGTTTGAATGTGATACATTTAGGATGGCATGCGCTTTCGAATCTTCAGCATAGCCATTTGGTCATATCATCATGTAATTGTCAGATATTCATCACATTGTGAATGGATGTCAAATTACCATACATAATCTCATGAACATTGTTTGCAGTTTTTTATCATCATTTTGGGTAGTAGATACTACGTGTACACTGAACTATATTAGAGGATTGAGCCAGCCAGAGTTCACAGTTCAATTTACCTAATTGCTTGTGGCACACTATAAATTGAACAATAACAAACGTTTCATCACGACGCAAGTCATTTGTTGCTCCAATTTTATTGTACGCCACATGCAAGTAACTTTTACCGTGTAAATGGATCTGTACGCAAATTATCATGAATAAATGTTATTTATTACACATCTCGTTAGTTCAGAACACATAGTATCTACTAGATAGCGAAAATATACTCTTCAGCATATTCTTTACTTCATCAGAAGGATAACGGGCCTCTTCGTGGTATGTTTTCACAGCTACAGTTTATTGAGGCTATAAATTTTGCCATATTTAATGCTGACGTTTGTATTTTCGCTCAATAGACCGTAGTAAACATAATACTGTAGTATCTGCGATCGGCTAACTAAGATGCTACTACTAAAATTAAAATATGGTTAAGAAGTACGAATGACGACCAATCAAGTTATACAAAACCAGTTTATGTGGACCTCTCATTGTACGGGAAATCTATACAAAGCGAGCCCATGTTATACTGGAAATGTATAACTTGATGTGTCCCCGTGTGGAGACAGGTAAGTATAATCTGTTCCAAAAGTATTTCATGTGTTCTTTACATTATTTTTCTAAATGTTAACATTTTCATGAAATTCTTTTGGGACAGAGAATAGCACTTAACAATCGCTGATGCTAACAGTATCACGTTTCCTATGGGACCTAACACCTTTTGGCACACTGCAGCGAAAGTGAGACGAAAGATAAGCTAAATAGCTTCCCTCTCTTCTAGAAAACCAGCAAAATATATCGGTTTGCATCCATAAAGCCGCTTTGACACGATCAGAGTATGCTCGGACCGAGTGGACTCTGACACCTACTCCCCAGTTACCCTTAATCCGAGCGCCCTCTGATGGATTGGTATGGGTTACGTTATAATACGAGTTGCGTCCGAGTAGGTATCCGAGTCCACTCGGTCCGAGCATACTCTGATCGTGTCAACGCGGCTTTACTGGTGCAACCAGCCTTACCACGTGATATTTGGTTACCCGGTAGCAGGGTTGTGATGGTTAGATAGGCAGTCGCTCCATCTAAAAAAAACCTGTAACCACATAAAAACCCGCGTTTTTTTTATGATCCGTTACTGGCATAATGGGACGTGACAATAGAATTCCGCCATTGTTTCGTTTCGCTGCATTGTGTTAAAATCACAAGGATGGACGCAAGTCTGATGGAAAATGCGCTGCGTATCGTCGGTCGCGTAACGCCAGAACAGACGAACATGTAATAAAGCATCCAACCTTACACACATAACCGATGATGCGTTAGTACTTCGTGCGTACTGACTAAATTCTTCAAATTTCGACCGAAAAGACGCAACCGACGATACGCCACACGCATCTACCGTCAGATGTACGTTCACTCTAAAATTTGAGAGAAATGTAGAATTTTGGAGTAACACGCCTTGTGCCCGCAGCATCCCCATTGCCGTCGCCGGTTAAGTCGCCCGCACGGACCCCGGTGGTTGCTAACAAGGGGCCCTGCTGCACTGCTCTCTATGACTTCGAGCCTGAAAATCAGGGCGAACTAGGATTTAAGGTAACTGGCAAACTTCATTATAGTGCTGCATGGTTATTTTGGCAATTGACAGGACGTAAACATTACTGAAACTATTAAAAAAAAATCTATATTGCGATTATAGTCACGCGTCAAAAATAACATGCAGCTCTACTTAGGACGTCCCATTTTAATTTCAGTCGATCAACTCTTTCACATTTTACTGGATTTGGGTCAAATGTGGACTAACTCGACTCCTGTGTCTACGTTTCTGCAATGACAATATGAATAATAATGGTTTTATAAGTTTTAAAACTGACATGTCACTAACACTATCAAACCCTTGTTATCATTAACATCGAAAACATGATATTTACCATGTTTACTAAGTTGTTTTGAGTTCGATATTTCGGCGCTCCTGCAAGCACCATGATCACGGGTGTTTATGAGCAGACAAATCGGTCTACCCTCTTTCTTGTTCGTTTTTTGCGCTCGGTACCGCTACCACTATCCACTAATAGTAAACATGATAAATATCCCGTTTTCAATGTTAATGATAACAATAGTTTTCCCGTTTTTAGACCATTCAAAACCACTTATTAGACCCGATTTATTGCACAGTATCAAAAGCTTAACATCGATTCTGTATTTCATTTCAGGAGAACGACGTGATCACGCTGATCAACAAAGTTGACGACAACTGGTTCGAGGGTTCAGTGAATGGCAAGACCGGATACTTCCCCATCAGCTACGTGCAGGTCACCGTGCCGCTTCCCAACATGTAAGCGCGAGATCGCATCTAACCACCAACGTATTCATTCATTCCCTACTGATGTAACACAATCTTATACTGCTACGAAGACAAACCATCATATAGAACCCGCGAGGAATCTCAACTTGAACAATGGTACCAATGCCGACTTGGTCCAACCTTTGTAAAGGTTGTGTTACACTTCTTACTCATTTGATGTCACGTTACGCAGTATTACGTAGATTTGAATCTATTATTGTGTCAAAAGCTCAATGGCAAGCTGTTTATAGTTAAACCTCCTTTATTACGCCGTATAATTTAATGAACTATGTAATTTTATCGGTTCCAACTTTGTCTTCCGGTGTATTTTAAAGTTTCGTCATCTTTCTATCGTAGCAGAATTTCTTAGACAATATTTCATCATGTCTTTGAATATTAAATACTCAAAATGTTATCAATATTCCAAACTTTAAAAATATAGTAATAAAATTGAATGTTAATAAATTGACTTTCTAGATGTAAACATCTAATCTCAAGGAGAAAATGCTACGAAATTTACTTATGAAATTGTTTTGTATTGTACCTACCTACTCTTTGCATTTATTGCCAAAATAAGTAATTATTTAATATTAAAATTATTGTAATAGAAATCATTGTAATCATGTTGCCATTTTACTTCATGACGATTTATGTTAATAATGAGTTGGGAGTCAATTGCCGTTATTTTTATGTATTAGGTATTTTTAGTTTTAAAAGTGACTTACGCCAAATATACCAACATCAATTGGAGTACCTTTGCTCAGACCCGAAGGACGAGGAATCATATTGATTGTTAATAACGGGAGTATGAAGTACTGTCCACATAATAAGTTGCTGTGCGTATATAAAGTGGCGAGTGTGTGGCCGCACTATAACGTTGCATTCCAGATACATACAGCTCAAGTTTATCGATGTGGATACGATAAATGAGATTGATAATTTTAAGCAAAGTGATAACGTCAATGTCAATCGCAATACATTATTGCTGAGGGCTCTCTGCCACGATGCAGCAAAAATTCTTTAAAGTGATATTTATGAACTAACGTTTGTATATTAGTTAAATATCGTGCATCTGTTATTTTAGGTGCATTGCCCTTTGTATAGTATACTCCTTTGACGTACTATTAGTTTATTTAGTTTATTATCCTTATTTGTACCGTAAAATAAAGGCACAGGAATGGAATATTATAGTATGTATTAGGACTATAATATAACTAGTTAACACATGCGATTAGATTTTATAGTTGTATGTTTGCGGGTAATTATTTAACTGAATGGGAAAGTATACAATGTAACGTATATTATACAATTATTGTGAGAATATAAGGGACGGAGTCGTAAGAGTTGTTGAATTATTGCCAGAAATCTATGGCGTTTCGATGTTCGATGTATTATTGGCAAGCTATAAAAACATATAATATAATGTAATTGTGATAACTATATATATCATGCTGTTGGTGCGGTGTCCTACCATGTATTTTTTTTACATTGTTTATATTTTATACCCCACCCCTGTTTACTTGCTCGACATTTCGCATAATAACTCCTTTAGTCATTACACTATCTAGGCTACCTATTTTAAATATATTTTAATGTGTATGATTGATACTAAAAAATATCAAAATTAGTAAATGTACATGGCCTCCATTCAATTGTACTTTAATTAATGCACTTGAGAGGTAAGATCTTAAATTGTCACATTATTCACTTTATCCGATATTGATGTTGCAGTAATATTGAACATAAGTAATTTTTAAATTCATCGCATCATTATTGTCGTAAACGGACCCCATTGTATCACATTTCTGGCATACAAAAGACAATACCTAGATCTAATGTTAGTTGTATGTAAGTTCATAAATAATTGTTCTATCTTCAAGTGTCTCTTAATATAAGTATTTTGAGTAAATAAATATATTCATCAATGTTACGAGAATGTCATGTTTCAATGTTTAATGTGAGGCGGTACCTAAAGCGTGGAGTGGACGTTACACTATGTCCGTTGCCGCGCACCATATCGCTATGACCTTCTCAATATACATACCATTTAATCGAATGCAGTACGATATTATCACTATCCTACAGAGCGGAATTAGACTGTTGTTGTTTTAAATGTGTATAAATTCTATTAGCTTGTGAATGAGCGTTTGATTGATATGAATGATGTGGAAGTGTTTCCGTATTAGATAAACTAGCCTGCTCAACAGGAAATAAAAACGAAATGATACCGAAACTCATGAAATGACACTAAAGATATGCATATTTTTGCTCGTGATTATACCATGTTACTGTAATATTGGATAATGATCAAATCATTTCCAATTTTTTAAGCTAATCCTAAGCCACGAAAAGACATCGCGAGGCGTGCGTTGCGAATGGTTCGTCTCGCATGCCTCGGGCTGTGTGGACGTGTGTGCTCACAGTGAGCATTCGCGTCATACGATCGTTGCGAACGCAGTCTCAGTGCGAGCAGTGCGCTCCGAGTGGACGGACGGGTGTTATTTGCTTGAGCATGTGTCGTTCGGGACGCATGCATAAATGTACCGTCGTATGCCTCAGGTTGAGGCATGCGTGACGAACCATTCGCAACGCACGCCTCGCGATGTCTGTACGCGGCTCTAGCTGAAAAGCTGGCTTAGCTGTTGAGCTACTTAGGGAAAGGACTAGTTTATCAAATACTAGTTTTGTAGTTGTCCTATACTGTGTTGGTTCAGTGTTGCTTCACTTGTTAAGTATGTCGAATCATTTGTTTGTATGGTAATGATACTTGTTGTTCCACACTTCACAGCTGACTCATATGTATTTTTAAAACAATGAATTGAAGGTTTACTTCGTTCAAACTTACATAAATACTGGTAAGAAACACTCGCCAGTATCTTTAATGTATTTGTAAGTAGAGTTATATAAACAACAAGTAACATTGTCCTGAAAGGTGATTTGTTAGCCTACCAAAGTATAATTACGTGTCAAGTAGCACTATCATTATATTGGATCCCAATATATTTTGCTATTGATGCGAGTACCTTCGTCTGTTATGGTGTATTATTCTACTTGTTCATGTTACTGTAATCTTAAAATACTGTAATTTCATAGATTTAAACTTGACGATTTACGAGATGTAATGCAAATATTATTGATTTGTATTAAAATTTATCCCGAAACTTATTGCTCGTTTTCGCCTCCTAATAAAATGTTAACAATTAAACACTTATTTTTGTTTCATTTAAATATTACCTACTGTCTGTATCTGTACGTTAACGTTTGTAAGTACTGAGTATGACAAAGTTGTTTTACTTAACACTACACTGGAAAGACAGAACAGAACTTAATTTAGAAACGACTTCTGTTGTTCACTGCAAATAAAAAGAAGATCTAGTTACAAAAAAATAAAAGAGTATGCTTAGATGAACACTGTTTTAAGCTTTCACGGTTTATGGCGCTTGCAACAGCGCCGAAATATCGGGAGCACAAAATAATGAACAATCACGGAAGATATCCCGTAAGTGACAGTATAAGCTTATGCTTAGATGGTTTGGTCATGTGGAGAGGATGAGTGAAAGGCAATGTGTAAGTGCATTGATGATGTGGTCTCAAGTTTCACTTACAACTTTTCGGTTGGTAGGGCTCAGAAATTGGAGGTACATTTAGCTAACAATAGGTGTAGTACTAAAGCCTCTTGGTTAATTATATTATGGCACATAAAAATGTCAGATGACCCTCCAGTAATTGTTTAAAAAAGTACTGCGAAACTAGGTTTATAGTTTTTTTTTGTAATACAATGTATTATGTTAGTCCCTTTTTATTTTAGCCCTTGCCTTTATACAATAATAATTTAAAATAGAAACCTATCTTCTGCCTTTTTTAGGGTTCCATACCTGAAAGGTAACCAACGGGACTCTATTACCACATGAGTAAGTAAACGGAACAGAGTTAAAGCTTCTAAAGAACGTTCAAAATTGTTACCTATTTTGGTAGGGTTGTCACAATATGTTAAGACAAATTAAACAAAACATTTGTTATACAGTTTTATTATTGAGTATGATACAGTCCAGTGGCGAAGGGTGAAAATTCAGTCAGGGGAACCCGAAGAAAAAAAATGAGAATTACATTTTTTTTAGTTTTTTATCTCTGTTTATTTTGACCTTATTTTCGTTATCAGTGACCCCGAAAACCATGAAAATGATACCCATGACGAAAAAAACAAAAAAAAAATGTTGGTGCCATCGAATTTTCATTTTGACCTCATTTTTGTTATCAGCGACCCCGAAAACCACGAAAATGACACCCATGACGACAAAACCGAAAATTTCCGTCGGCGCCATCTTGGATTTTCATTTTGACCTCAGTTTCGTTATAAGCGACCCCAAAAACCACGAAAATGACACCTATGACACGAAACCGAAAATTTTAGTCGGCGCCATCTTGGATTTTCATTTTGACCTAATTTTAGTTATCAGCGACCCCAAAAACCATGAAAATGACACCCATGAAGAAAAAACCGAAAATTTTCGTCGACGCCATCTTGAATTTTCATTTTGACCTAATTTTAGTTCTCAGCGACCCCAAAAACCACGAAAATGACACCCATGACAAGAAAGCCGAAAATAAAGTGAAGCATAAAATGCAGGGGGAGTATAATAAAAAAATGTAAATAAGTTAACAAAATAAGAAAACTAGTTGGTACCAAATACGATATGGACCATTACTCATTCTATCTTGTTCTCCCATACATACTTTCTTTTTCTGTCCTTGTCGTAACTCGATAATCTTCGGCCTCCTTAACTCCTTAGTTACGAGGGAACATAGAAACAGACATTACATACATACAGGTCAAACACATAACCCTCCTTTTGGGCTTCGCCGCAGTCGGGTAAAAACACACCGAGTAGTATCCTCTTCTTATTAAAAAAAAGGATCATACAATAAAATATAGGTACTTACTTGAAAAAGTAATAGTCAAATATTTACTTACCTATTGTACTCCTTGGGATAGTTAAAGTATGATATATTTTTGTATTTTCTACTATTATTCATACACACAGTACAATAAACAACCATTTTAATTTTAATATTCAAACTTGCAACCAATCTTGCAACTGATAAAACAAACAACGTGCCCCTTGGTTGCCATGGCACCGTGCCGTGCTAACCCTGAGATTGTCCACTGGCTGTGCCAGCGTAAACCGGTTTTTTCCGGTCTCGCCGCGTACGCGACAAGCGGCCAGTGGTCACGCACACATGCCCCGCGTGCTTGTAGAAGTGCAACCGATTCGCGCGGTTGTATGAAGCTTAACCTCTGTTCCGTTTTCCTACTCATGTGCTATTACTAAGTCTCTGCTGTCCGTAAGTCTGTCAGCGGGCTGTATCTCATGATCCGTAATAGGTAGACAGTTGAAATTTTCACAGAATGTGTATTTATAATAACAAATAATAAAAATTAAAGGGGGCTCCCCTACTGCGACAGTGCGGAACCCGTCATGCGCGAGCCCGAGTCGCACTTGGCCGGGTTTTTATTTACTACCTGACCTAGAATAAGTAGAGATTATAATTAGTAGCTAACTCCTAATAAACAGCGCGTGACGACCTAGTAAATTCCTCAAACGCACATCAGCTTAATCTTTTAATATCATTGCATTTGATTATTTACCTACGACCAGGGCCCATAGCTTGAAATTTGATTCGGCGGGGTTTTGACCTGAATAAAAAAGCAGTACGGGGAGGGACTTAACTAGAATGTTAATAAGGAACTACTTTTGCATACCCCTAGGATAGGTTGGTTTCTTAATAATTGCCCGAAATTTCGGGGAGGGGGTTGAACTCCTAAAACCCTCGCCCTGCCTACGACATTCATGCAGAATGAAGCCAGCAAATCTCTAACGAGGCTCGGCTTACCTACGTTCATGTTACATAAATGCAACGCAAGGTTAAATGGATGAGATTACGAAAAGCCATATATCCTCAAAATTTGTGTTAATCAGTTATCATAAAATCCTATTTTATAAAACAAAATCGGGTTAGTTACACCATTTATAAGTCACGAACGGCTGCTGGACTGATTTTAATGATCTATGATTTATTGGATTCGTCTCCGCCCCGAATAGCAGAATAACTTAGGCAGAGTAGGGTACACGTAGGGTATGTAGGAAAAGGTGCATTGCAACGCATGCCGGGCACAGCTAGTACTTAATAAAGTATTTTTTATGAAGCCTATCGTTAAAAACTTCACGACTACAATCGAAATAGTAACTCTGGTATGAATTATATAGGTGTCAGGTGTGGTCATTTAGGAGTAGCTTTCTTCTATCATCGCATGTTCCACACACGAGACGTGGACTGTCAATGTACTGCTGGTGCACAAAAAATCAAGCTAGGAACGAACTATGCTTGAAGGTTTTCTCTGAAATATTCATTTGTGTTAGGTTAGGTTAGGTTGGCTGGTTATAATCCTTCAAAACCCGTAGAATATGGACTGAAGTGGCACAATGGGGGCCAGCCTAAAGAATATGTAACAATACCTACTGACTTTTGATGGCTGTCGAGAGGCTGGCGTAGTAGGAGGTCCTCCTCGAATACCAAGTGACTAATATTCTGCAGGGTGGTACCTGGTAGAGCAGCTAGATGAGTAAGCCATGTAGATCGATTAAAATGGCATGTGATTGTTAAGACCTTTTTCTCCCAGTGGAGTGCTCTAGACTCATGATATAGGTGTGGATAACCATGCCATGTTTAGAACCGAAAGTAAAGTTTTATTGGTGGAAAAATGTGTTGTGGAAATAATAAATTAATTACAAGTTACAAGTATTTTTTGCAAAGTATGATTGTGAGGGTACCGTGACAGTAGAAGTTTAATAATTGTGGTGTTTTCTGATAGTTCAATTATGACTTAGGTCAACTAAAGGTAAGGTAAGGTAAAAGGAAATAAATACTTTGATATCAGAAGAGAAAGCTATTTATTTATTCAATCAAAGTGTCAATTAGATACTGTTATTGGAATGATTAGAATATTTAGAATTTGAATGTGCTTAAGGCATATCTTGGGGATATAAGTTAGTAGCCGCCACGAAGACGGAGTACCAAGTGAAGCGTTGACTCCTTTTGTATGTTATAGTCGGAAAGGGTGCGGCCATCTTCTAGCTGCTTGCCGGCGAAGATCAGTCGCTGCTGGTCTGGAGGGATGCCTTCCTTGTCTTGGATTTTAGCCTTTACATTTTCGATGGTATCAGAGGCCTCGACCTCTAGAGTGATAGTCTTGCCCGTCAAGGTCTTCACGAAAATCTGCATACCACCACGGAGACGCAAAACCAAGTGAAGGGTCGATTCCTTTTGGATGTTGTAGTCGGAAAGGGTGCGACCGTCTTCCAGCTGCTTTCCGGCGAAGATAAGCCGCTGCTGGTCTGGGGGGATGCCTTCCTTGTCCTGAATCTTGGCTTTGACGTTCTCGATGGTGTCAGAGGGTTCAACCTCCAGGGTTATGGTTTTACCAGTTAAAGTCTTCACAAAGATCTGCATACCACCACGGAGACGCAAGACCAAGTGAAGGGTCGATTCTTTTTGGATGTTGTAGTCGGAAAGGGTGCGACCGTCTTCTAGCTGTTTGCCGGCGAAGATAAGACGCTGCTGGTCTGGGGGGATGCCTTCCTTGTCCTGGATCTTAGCCTTCACATTCTCAATAGTATCAGAGGCCTCAACCTCCAGAGTGATAGTCTTGCCAGTCAAGGTCTTGACGAAAATCTGCATACCACCACGAAGACGGAGTACCAAGTGAAGCGTTGACTCCTTTTGTATATTATAGTCGGAAAGGGTGCGACCATCCTCCAGCTGCTTTCCGGCGAAGATAAGTCGCTGCTGGTCTGGGGGAATACCTTCCTTGTCTTGGATTTTGGCCTTTACATTCTCGATAGTGTCAGAGGCCTCGACCTCCAGAGTGATAGTCTTGCCAGTCAAGGTCTTCACGAAAATCTGCATACCACCACGAAGACGGAGTACCAAGTGAAGCGTTGACTCCTTTTGTATATTATAGTCGGAAAGGGTGCGACCATCCTCCAGCTGCTTTCCGGCGAAGATAAGTCGCTGCTGGTCTGGGGGAATACCTTCCTTGTCTTGGATTTTGGCCTTTACATTCTCGATAGTGTCAGAGGCCTCGACCTCCAGAGTGATAGTCTTGCCAGTCAAGGTCTTCACGAAAATCTGCATACCACCACGAAGACGGAGTACCAAGTGAAGCGTTGACTCCTTTTGTATGTTGTAATCGGAAAGGGTGCGACCGTCTTCCAGCTGTTTTCCGGCGAAGATAAGTCGCTGCTGGTCTGGGGGGATGCCTTCCTTGTCTTGGATTTTGGCCTTTACATTCTCGATAGTGTCAGAGGCCTCGACCTCCAGAGTGATAGTTTTGCCAGTCAAAGTCTTGACGAAAATCTGCATACCACCACGAAGACGGAGTACTAAGTGCAGGGTCGACTCCTTCTGGATGTTATAGTCCGAAAGGGTGCGACCATCTTCAAGCTGCTTACCAGCGAATATAAGACGCTGCTGGTCTGGGGGAATGCCTTCTTTGTCCTGAATCTTGGCCTTTACATTCTCAATGGTGTCAGAAGGTTCGACCTCAAGGGTGATGGTTTTGCCTGTCAAAGTCTTCACGAAAATCTGCATACCACCACGGAGACGCAAGACCAAGTGAAGGGTCGATTCTTTTTGGATGTTGTAGTCGGAAAGGGTGCGACCGTCTTCCAGTTGCTTGCCGGCGAAGATAAGACGCTGCTGGTCTGGGGGAATGCCTTCCTTGTCTTGGATTTTAGCCTTTACATTCTCAATAGTATCTGAAGGCTCAACTTCCAGAGTGATGGTCTTACCTGTCAAAGTTTTCACGAAAATTTGCATACCACCACGAAGACGGAGTACCAAGTGTAAGGTTGACTCCTTTTGGATGTTGTAGTCGGAAAGAGTGCGTCCATCTTCCAGCTGCTTGCCAGCGAAGATAAGTCGCTGCTGGTCTGGGGGGATGCCTTCCTTGTCTTGGATTTTAGCCTTTACATTCTCGATAGTGTCAGAGGCCTCAACCTCCAGAGTGATGGTCTTGCCAGTCAAGGTCTTCACGAAAATTTGCATACCACCACGAAGACGGAGTACCAAGTGAAGCGTTGACTCCTTTTGTATGTTGTAGTCGGAAAGGGTGCGACCGTCTTCCAGCTGTTTTCCGGCGAAGATAAGTCGTTGCTGGTCTGGGGGGATGCCTTCCTTGTCTTGGATTTTGGCCTTTACATTCTCGATAGTGTCAGAGGCCTCAACTTCCAGAGTGATGGTCTTACCCGTCAAAGTTTTCACGAAAATTTGCATACCACCACGAAGACGGAGTACCAAGTGTAGGGTTGACTCCTTTTGGATGTTGTAGTCGGAAAGAGTGCGTCCATCTTCCAGCTGCTTGCCTGCGAAGATAAGTCGCTGCTGGTCTGGGGGGATGCCTTCCTTGTCTTGGATTTTAGCCTTTACATTTTCAATGGTGTCAGACGCCTCAACCTCCAGAGTGATAGTCTTGCCAGTCAAAGTTTTCACGAAAATCTGCATACCACCACGAAGACGGAGTACCAAGTGAAGGGTTGACTCCTTTTGGATGTTGTAGTCGGAAAGAGTGCGTCCATCTTCCAGCTGTTTGCCAGCGAATATAAGACGCTGTTGGTCTGGGGGAATACCTTCCTTGTCTTGGATTTTAGCCTTTACATTCTCAATAGTATCTGAAGGCTCAACTTCAAGTGTAATAGTTTTTCCTGTGAGTGTTTTGACAAAGATCTGCATACCTCCTCGGAGACGCAGTACAAGATGAAGGGTGGATTCTTTCTGGATATTGTAGTCAGACAGGGTGCGGCCATCTTCCAGCTGTTTGCCAGCGAAGATCAGTCGCTGCTGGTCAGGAGGAATGCCTTCCTTGTCTTGGATTTTAGCCTTTACGTTCTCAATAGTATCTGAAGGCTCGACTTCAAGTGTAATAGTCTTACCAGTAAGAGTCTTCACGAAAATCTGCATGCCACCACGGAGACGCAGAACAAGATGGAGGGTCGATTCTTTTTGGATGTTGTAATCAGACAGGGTGCGACCGTCTTCCAGCTGCTTTCCAGCGAAGATCAGTCGCTGCTGATCTGGAGGAATGCCTTCTTTATCCTGGATTTTAGCTTTTACATTTTCGATAGTGTCGGATGGCTCAACTTCCAGAGTAATAGTTTTACCCGTCAAGGTTTTCACGAAAATCTGCATTATGATATCTGTAACAATAGAGGAAAGCTGTTTAGGACGGTACAAACTATAAATTTGGTCGAAGTCTCTGATATGAGAAGGCTACCGAACTAGGACAAAGAACAAAGAAAGTTCGCGATCACAAAATGGCGTCGGATATACGTCGTAAGTCGTGTAAGTCTTTTGTAACTAAAATGACAACGTCATTTTACAATAGAGAAGGAAATAGATAGATGTTTGACTTTAACTTAACAATGATTGATAAAAAAAACGGAGGATCTTACCAATTTAAACTTAGCAGGAATAACAACACCAGTATAATAATCTTATAAATAAACACAAAACACTGTTTAGTCAACGCGAGTCAATCTCAAATTGATTTTCCAGTTCGAGAAATTCACAAACATGAAAAAGCGAAAAACGAAACTCACTCTTGAATGAAATCAATCTCTCATTCACTCTTTGAATGATTTTAAATTGATTTTTAGGAATGAAAACTAGTCTTTTGAGCTATCTCTAAAACTGCAGCACAAATTATTAATAAATTACAATGTGAGATTTTGACCGCAGAAGCTTTGACCAACAAGAAAGGCTATAGTGAAAGATAGCGGCCGGTCATTCAACAAATCGTGGTCGTGGCCCCGTATTGAGTGAGATCGCTAAAAACTTGGCTTTTAAGTTGGACTTGTAAGCCCGTGCTACTTTCCTAAGTATACAAGTTTTTTGAGCAAAAATCAAAAAACTTTACGACGAGGCGAGCACTTGGAATGTATCCACTGTTTTTATAAGTTTGATTCACTCAAAATTTTGAAAGACTATTAAAAGTGGAATGTGGTACAACCGGCCTTTACCCTGCAGTGGGAGACTACAGACTCATTACATAGTAATAATATTACGGCCTTTTAAAAGGTGGAAGCGCCAGGGTGGCCTGCAAAATTTAAATTTTCTTACGTTTTTTTGCAATTTACAGTCAGTACGCCACCGTAACAAATATGGCTTTACAGAGTTAAAGTCATTAAACTCATCAATGCAACTCTCTAAGTTCATAAATAATCCCATTGAATGACTTTTTCATAGATTTGTATTATATTATTGTATTGATGATTTTAATTATTTTAATTCTATAACTACATACGTGTTACGGTCGCGAATCATATTTTGTTCCACATATAGCTTGAAACTTACCTGCAAATTGCAAAAAATCTTAGAAAAATTAAATTTCGCGGGCTACCGTGGCGGAAAAAAAGGAGGAAGCTATGATTTCGATTATAATAACTTTTTATGAAAACCAGGTAGAGTGTGCAACACTGAAGTTTAATGTCAAAAAATAGATTGAACTAGATTGAACAGATTGATTAAACCATTCTTGAATTTATTTATTTTATCATCTGTGACGCGGGCGTATCGAAAGAAAATTGACTCTTGGAAAATTGTTAGAAATATTAATTTTATCAGTCAAATATTCAGTGTTAAAAGAAATCGCTTAGTTATTTCGGAAAAATAATGTGTTAATATTCTGCTGCTGCCTTTGGTTTACACACATTTTTATTGTTTCAACGGGTTCTAATTAGTGTCTTTTTTTTCTTTTGTAAACACGTTTGAAATATTTCCTAAATTTTTTATATCATACGGTTCCTGAATAAACTATGAGTCACTGGTTTAGCTCTAACGCATACAAGTGAAGTGTTTCGGATCTAAATAGTTTGTGTTTTGAAAGATGGCCGATTTAATTCGTGCTATGGGGGCGCCGATCGGACCCCCAGTAAAGGATAAGTTGGGGTCTCCATCGACGGAATCTGAAGACGGTGGGGGTGATATCGCAGAGCTAGTGGCAGATTTGGAGCTGGATGAACCTGATGGACCTAGCACTAATGGTAAGTTCATCAGACAGCACAGTCTGACATGGCCAAAACTGAGAATTCCATCAATGCATGCTGATTTTCTGATGATTTGTAACAGGTGAAAGGCAGGCAGTGCTGGCCCCTCCTGAGACTGAGTGGTACCATGGCCGGTTGGATAGATATACCTCTGAAGAAAGGCTGTGGGCTGCTGGGAAACTTGGGAGCTATCTAGGTAAGACATGCTCTGACAAACTTGTCTTGACCACATCTAATTATTTGTTCAAATAATGGAACATTCAGAGTGTCTAGGTTATAATGAATAGCAGCTGACTAGCAATATAAAAGGTTGAAATCCAATAAAACAGGTTGAAATTCAAATTAATAAGATTGTTAATTCAAATATAGAACATCCTAATCACAGTTACCATAATGAATGAATACAGTACAAATTGATGATTTTCCTGTTAGTTAAGGTCAACTGAAATATCTTTAGTTGATGCATCAAACATATTGTATTTATTCCTGTACTAAATTAAAAATTGTCTTGTTATTGTGTTGATTATATCTTGGGTACACATATTGTGGTGTTGAAATCTTGTAACAATTTTCAAATCTCATTAACATCTGGAATTAGGATGAAAAGTAGTAATACGTCCCATTCCAGGTCCCAAGCTCCCTGTATCAAATATTATAACAATCTATTTTGTGGTTAAGGCAGGAAATGGCGACAGACAAGCAGATACGATTTTTTTCACATTTATAATATTAGAATGGATACCATTAATTTAAGTTTTTAAAAAAAAAAAAACATTGATACATGTAAAAAAATGTAATGAAATGATTTAAAAAAACTAGTATATTTAATTATAAACTTTCAGTCACAACAATAGACTTAGGCTAATGAAACAGTTCCCATGGTGTTTTCTATGAGAAAGGGTTATGCAATTACATTGAACAACATTTCCTATAAGAAATGATAAAACAACTACAGTGTAAGATTCATTGTTCTTGTTTTCACTTGTTCAACAATGATAACATTATGGGTAGTTATAATTGCAATGGTTACTATGTAGTTTTTATTAGCAAGTCACTTTACATAGTTGGTACAATGGATTGTTACTGTATGCACGGCAGCCAATCAAGGTATGCAAAACCAAATTAAGCTGATCTCTCATCGCACGGGAAGCTCATACAAAGCGAAGTCAGGTCTTCTTTATCGTGTGGTTAGTGCCTAACCTGGTGTCAGAGTTTTATGCCGCCCATGGGCCTCTGACTTGGCTTTACATGCTGTCGAGAAATATCTCTCAGGCATGCTGGTTTCCTCACAATGTAAATTCAGGTTATACTGGTTATATACAGCTTGATGTGGTGCCGTGTGTACATTAACAGAAAACAATTTTTGTAGGCTGTAAATGTTGACACTGTCTTACTTTAGATTATTATTAATAACATCATGCCTGTAATCCCCTAAGGGGTAGGCAGAGTTGTACCCAATAGTACTATATGGATGTAGTGTTCGGATAATTAAAAGTTTAAGTAGCTTAAATTTAGATAAATTAATATAAACCCAGCCTGGCAAGTGAATCCAACCTAGGAACTCATCTCAGCAGTAGCTGCTCTTCATTATTTTTGTATTAGCTCTTGGCTTCACCCTCACGACACTGAAGCTGCTCAATGCAAAAAAAAAAAAAAAAGAATTTCATAGAAATCCATGCAGCCACTTAAGTGTGAAAATGTAACAGACAGACCAACAGACCAAATTATTTTCTCAGGTATAATATTAGCACATTCTTTGTATTTACAAAAGCAATTATAACAGTATGTTAGGTTTTCCTGTTTCACTATTATGTTTAATAGTTGTTAGGATAAAAATAATTTTCCTGTTTCTTTGGTGGTAGGGTTAGGCAGAAGTAGGTCTTATTGATTTAATTAAATTTATCAAACTAGCCATTTGCCTACTACATCTTCTTAATATAAAAATCTCATGTCACGGTGTTTGTGGTCGCACTCCTCCGAAACGGCTTGACCGATTTTAATGAAATTTTTATGTATATTTGGTAGGTATGAGAATAGGTCGTAAAGTATATTTCACACCGCTAATTTCACGCGGACGAAGGTCGCGGGGCACAGCTAGCATACATATAAATATACCAACATATTAGTATGTTGACATGAGTTTGTTAAACATTGGGTCCTTATCTATATCCAAATCCTTCCTGATTGTTTAGTTATTTCCACTTTTAACGAATTTCAACTTTGTGTTAGTGTAAATTAAATTGTTTTTAGATTCACTAAAAGTCATAAAAATATAACTTTTTTGGAATAAAATTCTATAAGCGGGCTAAGTGGATGACTCGCCAAGCTTACAAATTCTATTTAACAGTTTATTTATAAAACACAATATTGTTCTGTACAGTGCTTTTCCTATCATGGTCACTAACATTATTATTAATACTAGAAACCTGATATTTATCCGTGATCATGGTGCTTGCAACAGCGCTGAAATATCGGGAACTCATAGAAAACAGTAAACATGGTAAATATCCCGTTTCTAGTATTAATAATTAGTGCTTTTCCTGTTCTACTTGGTATCTTATCATCATGTTAGTAAGAACTCAAATGCGCGATTGGAAGAGGAGATGTAGACACCAACCCTATGCAAACTATCATGCCAGCTTGCATCATCTTCTTGCCTTTGTCCCATGTTACTTGGGAGTCTGCGCAACACGTTTTTTTCCTTCCACACTCCTCTGTCATCCGTCACATTGTCAGCTACCTTTTTATTTCATATCATTCCTCAGACAATCCATACATCGTTTCATTTATCTTCCTCTCCCTCTCCATCCTATGGGCTTGCAATTAGCCCAATTTGAGAACGTTCAAAACACAATGGCACAGTAATTAATAATAATATGGTTCTTTATTTAAGAACATGGTCTAATGCAATGACTTGCTTTAAGGATAGAGATTAGTGTGTACGAACCTGGTGATACGTGATTTTTTTAAATATTAAGAAGATATATTTGTGAAATTAAAGAAGGCTGCTGATATGTTTATCAAGTTTAAAATAAGCTTTAAGTTCTTCACTGGTTATTTAGCAACAAATGTATAGGTACTTACAAAACTGGCAACATATGGCTGAACTATTAATACACCTCTGTCTTACAGGCGTGATGTTATGCTAACTTTTTGCTTGAATAATTTATGTAAACAATTAATTCCTTTTCAGTTCGAGAGAGCGATCGTAAGCCAGGATCTTATGTTCTGAGTTACTTGGGCCGCACAGGAATAAATCACTTTAGGTACCTATGCCAACAATAAAATTAGTCTTATACCTACAAATATTTAAATATTATATTTTATTTTCCTATATTAATACTTAGTTTGTTTGTTTCCCATGCAATTTTGGTTTGATGGTTAATCAATTCTCAGAATTTCGATTTCTATTTCCTTCCTGTTTTACAATTGCTTTTGTAACCTACAGAATAACGGCAGTATGCGGCGACTATTACATCGGTGGTCGTCAGTTTGACTCGCTGACCGAATTGGTGGGCTTCTACAGCCATTGCTCTGATCTCCTGAAGAGGGAGAGGCTCGTGGAGCCAGTGCCGCCACCCGAACCAGTCAACGATAAAAAGGTATGATAACTTTTTATTAGCCGTAACTGTTCCATCATCATCATCATCATCAGCCTATAGCAGTCCACTGCTGGACATAGGCCTCCTCAATCGCACGCCATTCAACTCGATTTTCAGCAGCTCTCATCCAGTTGCTACCAGCCACCCTGCGAAGATCGTCACTCCACCGAGCCTGAGGGCGTCCCACCTTACGTTTGCCGATTCGCGGTCTCCACTCAAGAACACGTCTACCCCAACGGTCATCGGTTCTACCGCTAATATGACCAGTTGCCACTTCAGCTTACTTATTCTGTGAGCTATGTCGACAACTCTGGTTCTCTGTCGGATCACATCGTTCCGGATGCGATCCCTCAGAGAGACTCCAAGCATAGCCCGTTCCATAGTTCGCTGAGCGACCTTAAATTTATAGACCAGTCGTACTGTGAGTGTCCACGTTTCGGCTCCGTAAGTCATAACAGGCAGGACGCACTGATTGAAGACTGTTAACTATTCCACTCCAGGGCAAAGACCTCCTTTTCTCTTTTCCAATTCTGTCTATCTTGAGCTAGTGTGGACAAATCCTGCCTGTAGGCGTCCAGCTAATCCTGCCATCTTGATCGTCGCGGGAAGCTTTTAGAGGCCCACATTGTGGTTGATTTAACCCATGATCCGTTCGACATGCGGCAGACATGTCTGGCCCAGTCCCACATTACCTTGACTGTTTTTTGGGTGTCATCGAAGATTTGCATTTAGCAGGGTAATAATAACTTAAATAGCCAACTATAGTTCGACGCCACGTCAGTCATTCATCAGCTTGCAGACTCAAATTATCATCAGTGTGAAGTTTCACTAGATAACACTATTTGATCCTGTATTAATTAGATGGTCACTTTCATTGAAATTTTACGCACTGCATGTAAAACACTGCTACCCTGATGCAGCTGAATTCCAGTACTTTCAGACTTGCTGCAGACCCAGGTAATGAGCTGTATCCAGTTGGACTATAAGTTCTAGTTTAACTAGAAGCTGCTGAATACGAGTATTTAACATAGAGCGGCACCCCTTGAAAATGTACACAAGAGGAGGTCAGACTTCCAAGCTTCAGAGTAATTCCATCCAATATTTATGTATTATATTTTTTCTTTGGCAGAGGGTAGTGGCAATACTGCCATACACGAAGATGCCTGACACTGACGAGCTCACCTTCCAGAAGGGAGACATCTTCTTTCTGCACAACGACATGGGTGATGGCTGGCTCTGGGTCACTGCACATAGGTGAGATATTAATGTTAGCTTGTAACTACGAAACTGTTTTAGGCGGAAGTAAGTTTATAGCGAAGGCCTGTTTCTGAAATTCGATCTTGGTTTTATGATGAGGGGACTGTCTTTTATACAGTGTCTGGAACAGTTAACACAAATGAATTTTGAAGCTTTACGCGTAAGTTACCCTAATTGTACAAAGTTGATGAGCTAGGAGCAACTAAGTTCAACTGAATCTACTCAGTCTGTTGTAGTCTTATGTACAGTCACGAGCACCAATATGTATACACTTTCCTAAATTTAAAAGCAATTTTCACGAGAAATAACGATTGTAACTTGAAGACAGGATCTTTTTCATAAAAAAAATTAATTCCAGAATACTATGTTCGAAACAACATGAAATTTCAATCAGAACAGAGGAGAAAAACACCTTTAAAAGTTTTTAAGTGTTTAGATATTGGGTCTCGTGACTGTACAACAACCAATTCTCTGCCTACCGTATCCAGTCGATGCCAGCCGCTTTAAGGCCGAAGCGCCAGGGTAGTCCACGAAATTCAAATTTTCTTACGTTTTTTGCAATTTACAGGTCGGTGTCAGGATAAATATGTTCCCCCATAAGGCTACTATTATCATTATTCATGACCCCTGTATTGTAAATTTTCGGTGCTCGTCTAAAACTATCGGCATAAAAGTCATAGTCGATGTGGCACAGATCATGACGCTCTATTATGAGTAACAGTTCATTCAAGTAGATAATTCCCGATATCTTGCCTTGGCATCAATGTGTCGGTTTATTTTCCGATATCTCACATCCTGCTATTAAATGTACAACTAATGCGCAGTTCCCTTGAACGGTCATTATATTTAGAAAGGGTCTAGCGTTCGTAGCACAATTTGTTTACAGGTCAATGGTCACCATTGCGAAGGAAGGAAGTCAATTTAGTAGGCATGATTAGATATTTATTTTAGTTGTGATATTGCGCCTTTTTGTCCATTTTTGACGGCTAAAGTATGGAAGCAGAAGACATGTTGCGCCAACTTCAAATAAATTGGGATAAGGCCTAGAAATGGTTTCTTTAATAAACTTTGATTTTATATTGTTGCCTTTTTTCGCTAACATTTGGCGGCATTTAAATGGATGCGTAAACAGTAAAGCGTTGAATTTCCATTCCATTGAATAAAAAACCCAAAAGCACGCTTTGTGTTATAAGTTTCATATGTCTCATGCCAAGTCTCGTAAGAGTACGTTGATAGTAAGGAAATGTCTCTCTCTCTCTCCTCAGTTTTAAGTTCAAAGTTAAACTTACTAGCCACATAGACATAATCCGATGTGAAAAGGGGCTGATGGGATCATCCTGGGAGAAAACTCGACTTGAGCATGGACTCTAATTACTGATTAATATATTGTTTGTACGCACGACGACGGCCAATCAAGCTATACAAAACCAGTTTATGCAGATCTCTCATTGTATATAAAATCTATACAAAGCGAGACCAAATTATACTGGACATGTACAGCTTCATGTTCGTGTGTACAATAATGAGTTAAGAAACACGATAAATATGTTCAACATTAAACAGGAAAGAATTTAGCTAGTCAGTCCAAAACTAATAATTATAAATGGGATTTTGATTTACCATTTCAGGTGATGAATAATTAGGATAAACATGAATGCAATCCTTCATTTAATAACACATATATTTTCCTTATGTAACTAGAAATACCATTTACCTGTTTCAGTCTGAAACATTGATGTTGTATAATGTGTTAGTGTTTGTTTTAGTTATTAAAATGTGTGATTTAGAAAGTGATGTTTTTTTCAACAGAACTGGGGAGCAAGGAATGATCTTCAGAGAGTTGGTCGAGGATCTTGACCCATCAATAGATCCTAACACCGTGTTCTCCTGGTTTCATCCTAACTGCACGAAGAGTGAGGCAGTTGATATGCTAGTCAAGGCTGGACCAGGGAGTTTCCTCG
Source organism: Noctua comes (assembly GCA_963082995.1). NCBI lineage: Eukaryota > Metazoa > Arthropoda > Insecta > Lepidoptera > Noctuidae > Noctua > Noctua comes. The sequence continues at coordinate 6,863,178 of OY720280.1, read as the reverse complement.
TGAGACCATCGGACAACTCACCCGGGGACTACTCCTTGTTCTTCCACATCAACAACCAGATTCAAAGGTTCAGGATAGAGAAGAAAGGTGTGAGGTACCTCATGGGTGGGAGGACGTTTGAATGTTTGGATGCAGTCATCAATAGGTACAGGAAGGAGCAGATTGTTGAAGGACATACTTTGGGACAGCCGGTGAGTTTCTTTTTATGTATAGATATGTTCAATACTTGAATGTTCAAGTGTTTAGCTCTTTTCTCACCTTGAAAAAAATATTATTTCCTTTATTTTTATCTTTACATATTAATTACATTTTTAAATCGCGCGCGCCTTGTGGTGACCACGTTTTTGTGCGGACAGCCAGGTAACAGAACAATTCCTTAGAAAAAAAAAACATTTAAAAATAAGTATAAATAATTGTAGCCCACCGGTATCGGGAACAGGGTCCAAGCTACAGGGCTCCAGAGAGAGGAACCTCCTAACAATACGAGTCGTGTCCAGGAGTACCGCAAAAATTTACTCTTAATTTTCATTTCCTACCACGCCAAGAAGGAGTTTTGCATGTTTTAGGCGCATTAAAACTTGCATTTCAATATAAATGAATAGGATTCAGATATTTATCTGAATCGTAAACATGTTATCTCTTGTTATCACGCCAAAAAGGCATTTGTAAATATTTTATACGTATTCACGATAATTTGATAAACTTGCATGATTATTTTACGTTTGTCATTTTTATCTGTTTATCATTCACAACATGACAATTGAAGAGAAAGGATCGAGTAATCTAAAATGCTTCGAAATTATACGCAATTCGATAGTGATTTTGCGGTAAAATTATATGTTGCTTCACTAATAATTTGGTCTTAGTAGATAATTAGATGTAATCATATATGCTAAAGCGGCACAAGTGTCTTTCACTTTTCAAACTTTGTCACAGCCAAGGCAAGCCTATCTACAGATTGTTTTTCTTACTAGCCGCCATTTTCAATTCATCCTTTTTTTCTCATCAGCTGATCGCCGAAGGTCACGTAATCGAGCCACAACAGAGCACAACCGGGGCAGCTGCTGAGAAGATCTACGCAACGTTACGCGAATGCCGTGACCAGATAGGCCTGAAGAAGACCAAGGGTATCAAACACCAGGGCTATTTGAACAAGAAGTCTGATAAGGGTGCCAAGAAATGGAAGGCTTTGTACTTTGTGCTGCTTCAAGAGGGGACTGATACGCATTTGTACTTCTATGACTCGCCGAAGAGGACGAAGCCGAAGGGATTGATAGATCTGTCGTGCGCTTATCTTTATCAGGTGAGGATTCTGACTTGCAGAAATTGTGACGTTTATAAACTACTAGCTGTGCCCCGCGGTTTCACCCGCTGCTTCTGACTTGTTTTATTTATGCAGGGCTCTTATTGGTCGTAGCGTGATGTTATATAACCTATAGCCTTCCTCGATAAATTGACTATCAAACACTAAAATAATATTTCAATTCGAACCAGTAGTTCCTGAGATTAGCGCGTTCAACCAAACAAACAAACTCTTCGGATTTATAATATTATATATATATATATATACTAGCAGTTCGCCCGCGACTTCGTCCGCGAAAATTTTGATAGCTCGGCTAATTTGGCCTATAGCACTCACGAATAATGTAGCTTTCTAACAATTTTTAAAATTGGTTCATTACTTCCGGAGATGACCCCCTACATACAAACAAATTTTACCTCTTTATAATATTAGTATAGATATAGTATAGATTTAATTTTGATGCGTATGTTATACCATATACAGAAGCCAAAACAAGATACCAAAAAAAAATAAAAAAATACAATCTCCAAATTCGAATTCAAATTTTTATTATATTTTTCTGTCAAATTTCTTTAATAGATTTTCAACTTTATCGCTAAAGCATTAGGTTCAAGGTTGATTTGACAGGAAAATTTGACAGTTTCGGGTAGCTTGATGTGCTGGCGTTTGTACACATATTAGTATTCTTATGTATTGCATTAGATTTAAAACTGACTCCAATGTTATTGGGAAAAACTTGGTTAGATGATCATGGCTATATTGCACACTAAGTTATAACTCTAGTCCAGATATGCATAAACGGTTGAGAGGCTGTCTCGGGTTCCCCCATTCTCGGTATTCTCCGTTCATAGAATTAGATGTGTTAAATGGAGTCGACCTTATAAATAGTTGCTTCAAATTTGACAGCTATAATAAAACTAAATTAAAATAAGTTAGGCAAAAATGTTTAGTTTAATTTAGCAGCAACTAAATCCAGTAAACATGGTAAATGTCCCGTTTTCGGTGTAAGTGACCATGATCTGTGGAAATTTTATTTCCACACTAGGAGAGATAAATGAAAAAAAAAACCACGACTGTGAAATACATTGCATGTTGAACCTAATCGTAGTGCGATAAGAGCTAGTTTTGTTTTGGTGTGAAAGTCAGGGAAAATAATGATGAAGCAAATTGACTGAACTGAGAGGGCCGAAAAGTTCTGGAGTGGCGACCGCGAACCGGAAGACGCTGCGTTGGAAGGCCTGCCACTAGGTGGACCGATGACCTTGTAAAGGTTGCAGGGATCCGCTGGATGCGAGACGCACGGGACCGGTCAATGTGGCGACACTTGGGGGAGGCCTATGTCCAGCAGTGGACGTCTTTCGGCTGAAATGATGATGATGATGAAATTGACTACTAACTGAAATAGTCCGTAACTGTTGAAATTTATTTTCCCAAGAAGCGACTAACCAAGTGGAAAATGACTGGAAAATTCAATTTTTGCCTTCCATTCATTCGAACATATCTTAAATTCGAAGTGAAACGTCTAAACATAAAATTAATCAGAGGTGAAAGCTGAATTCATTAATGAACCGATCCAGTGATGGTGAATCAAAGATGGCGGCGATTGAACCGTTCACCCGAGTGAAGCATCTGATTAAAATTACTCGTAAAAAACAGAAAAGCTGGTGGGAATGTCAGAGTAGTATCTATACAAATAAATAAAATTAACGTGTTTGTTTGTAAGTTCAAAATAACAGCTTCTTACTGAATGTATATGAAAGTATACACGGTACTTATAACAAAGAAACAATGTTTATAATTTTGTCTGTCTGTTTGTTCCGGCTAATCTCTGAAACGGCTGGACCGATTTTGACGGGACTTTTGCGGGCAGATAGCGGATGTTATAATGAGTAACTGAGGCTACTTTTACTTTAAAAAAAGATTAGGGTTCCGTGCAAAGCAAAAACCCTTAAAATCGTTAACAAAATTTCATACGGATGAAGGTCGCGGGGCACAGCTAGTTTAATTAATAAAACAAACGTATACTAAAAATATCATTTTATTTGGTATTAAAAAGGTAATTTTTACAAACATACATAAATTCAGGACTCTTTCCCATTAAGTGAGTCAGACTCTACAGAACGCCATCTCATCTACTATCTAAACGTGCTCCTTTACCTTCGTCGTTTATCGATCTATACTTATTGGGGATTAGCCACTATATTAATGTAAGGAGGTAATGGAGCTATTATACCTAATCAATCTGCCTAGACTTCCCAACTATGTATGTTTACGGCTTTCAGTCTAACCGAACGCAGCTTAATACCAGTATTTTACATGGAGCGATTGCCTATCTGACCTCCACAACCCAGTTAGTACTTGGTAATACGATACCCCTTAATACATTTTACATTAAAATATATAATTACTTATGAGTGGTTGCTTCTTTTTCTCAGGTCCACGAGTCTCTCTGGGAGCGTGAATTCTGTTTCCAACTGGTGGAGCGTGCGTTACCATGTTTGTCGACTCACACCTTTCTCGCTGCTAACTCTGCGACCGAAGAACGCGCATGGCTCGACGCGCTTAGGCCACTGTGCGTTCCACAGCAGGCAAGACATCAGTGCAAGGTAATAAATAAATAATTTTATCAATGCTTACGTAAAGCATTGGTTTATATTGAGACAGTAATTGTCGACGCGACAGCGCTGGTTTGGTGGTAACATATTTCTGCGTCCATGCGCTGGCAGACAGCACTAGATTGAAAATAGTGCCCTTTTATTTTTCTGCCAGCGAGCTCCTTCTGCTTCTAACTGTCGACAGTCACTGTCTCAATATACACTTGAAAATCTTACTTTACAGAATTTTTATTATTCGTCTACAGAATCTTGTCAAGAGTTTTGTTGGCCAGTTGTTAGATGGCTTATCATCTATGCATCGTTGGTGTAACGAGTTATATGTGTAATACATTACTGGTTTTTTTTTTAACAATGGGACTGGGCAGGACATGTCAGTCGCATGCCGAACGAACTGTGGGCCCGTAAAGCTCAGGATTGATGCCCTGAAACAGTTACTCGTGGTCGCGGCAGACCACGTAGAGGATGGCGGGACGAACTGGATGTCTTCGTTGGAAATAAGTAGCACAGAATCGTGACCGTTGAAAGGAATGGAGGGAGGCCTTGGTCAGCAGTGGGACAATATGGGCTAGCTATAATAATAAACAGTTAAAGAATAACATAACGTAAAATCACGCCTGTTTAACGCCAAAGGATATGGCAGAGGTGTACCTATACACCCACATTTCGATAGTTATGTTTAAGTCCCATGTATTAGGGGACGAAACTGGGCTCAAATCCAGATTTCGAGCTGCTACTTAGAAATTCCTGATGGAAAAAACCCAATGACACAGTAAAAAAATATGAAACACTATCAGTTGCGTGGGATTAGCAGAGTGGATTATCGGTAGCATGAGTTGCCAACGGCTCGTTTAAATACAACGGAAACCTAGTCGGCAACATGCTTAGGTATCGAGGAACCGCCTACGTGTTTTAAACGAATAAAGGGTGTCTAATCTGTTTAAGTATTTCTCTTCTGTCAAATCTTCTTTAATTACCATTGTCATTAGTTTTGTATCGCAATCTGATAACAGATGGCGTTATGCAGTGACGTCACGTTTCTACATCGCGGTGTTAAGATTTTCTTACAAGTAACGACCTCCGCGGTACATTATGTATTAAAGTTTTGTTTTACTCTGGACACCCTTGTTTAATTTCAAAGCGAGATATTTTTGGGACAATGTACAAGTGGTCCTTCGAGCCGGATAAAGGACTGGTGTGCATCGTCACTGTTGTGGTACGTCAGCGCGGTCAGTGGTGAGCAGCATCGGCGGATCGTACAAGGTTGGCGCTTTAAGCGTGTATGTACGAGTGGTACACAACGGTCAGCGCTGGTGCTGATGAACAGTTCGTGTTGGCACGAGCAGCAGCTGCGGTGCGGGGGCAAAGCACCCCGCATATCATCACGACGAGCTACGCTAAAGTGAGTGACAGTGCAGTGATTGTGTTACGAGGATAACCTGTGAGTACTTTGAGATTTACATTACAAGCAAATTTAGACCTTATTAACTTAGAAAATTATAATTAACGATTTGGACTTAGAAACTTTAACGTGTGCATAGACTTAGAATAATTTCAAGAAAAAGTGAACTACGGGGAACCTATGCCCGATTTCGCAGCGAGGAGTATTAAGTTCAAAGACTTGTGATTTTATACGTGTTGTCCACGAACTTAGCATAGCGTTCCGGTACAGTTTATTTAAAGGACTATATAAATTCATCATGGAAGCTTTGAGCAATTTACAGTTTGCTCTGCATTCTGCTATCAGTAAAGCAAGGTCCAACTATAAGAAATCCCCAAAGGAGCGAGTAACTAGTTCTTACATAGAAGCTAGATTAGAAAATTTAGAAGCTAACTGGTCAACATTTTCCGGAACCCATATAAAAATTGTATCATCGATTAAGGCTATTGAATTCGAAAAATCGGATTATTACATAAAAAATACATATGAGACCACGGAAGAATTATTCACTGATTATAAAGCAGAGTTGAGGGAAGCATTGAAGAAAATTGCATGTTCAGATAGTTTAGGTAAAGTGTCTGAATTTTCTGCGAAAGGTTCTAAAGAAATGTGTACTGTGAAATTGCCAAAGATTGAATTGCCCAAGTTTACCGGAAGTTATTCTGAGTGGATTAGTTTTAGAGATTTATTTAAATCCTTAATTCATAACAATACACAACTAGACGATGTTCAGAAACTGCATTATTTGAAATCTCATTTGTCTGGAGAGGCTGAAGGTCTTTTACGGCACATTCCCATTACTAGTAGTAATTATGCAACCTGTTGGACTAAATTAGAGAATCGGTATAATAATAAAAAATATTTAGCGAATTGTATAATGAAACGTTTTATGAGTCAAAAAAACATTGTAACCGAATCCTCGAGCGCAGTTAAGGAATTATTAGATACTTCTAAGGAATGTTTACATGCTTTGAAAAATTTAGGCCTAATGGTTGAGCATTGGGATATTATGGTTATTTATGTATTGAGTTTAAAATTAGACACTGAGACACGTAAACAATGGGAAATGAAGATTAGTGAGTGTTCAGATGACTGGCCCACAATGAATCAATTTCAATCTTTCCTTGAACAAAGATTTCGGTCTTTGGAATTTTTAGATAACAAAGGTCAACGTCATCAGAACAATCGTTATGTGCCAGTCAAATCGCTCCATGTGTCAACTACATCATGTGTTTATTGTCAGGATAACCATAAGCTTGCCAACTGTAAAAAGTTCGCCGGCCTCGATATGGATAAGCGTCGTAATTTAGTCCAAACAAATGGGTTATGCTATAACTGTCTAGGAGCAAATCACTCCGTATATGCATGCCGCCAGTCCACCAGATGTCATATATGTAAAAAGAAGCATCATAGTCTTCTTCATCTCAAGAATGTCTCCAAATCAGTTGGTGATAGTAACAAAACTGATCAAGTTGCAGTTTCTACTGATACCACTTCAATCCAGAGTAATTCCACTAATATTGTAAGTTGTTTTGCTAATAGTCATAGCCAAACATTATTGGCCACTGCGTTAATTGCAGTGGAATCAAAGAGCGGTACTGCTATAGTGTTAAGATCCCTGTTAGACCAGGGGTCTCAGGCTTCCTTTGTGACGGAGTCCGCAGTCCAGCTCTTAGGTCTTAAAAGAACACCAACTAAAGGTTCAATTTCCGGTATAGGTTGTGATCAAGGCCAATCAATGATTTCATTAAATTCGATGGTCCTCATTAAAGTTAAATCACGCGTCGATCCTAGTTTCATTTTCACTGTTAAGGCTTACGTCTTAAAGAAACTAACGAGTATTTTACCGGAAAGGAAGGTCGTGGCAAACGTTTTGACGACAATCTCGTCTTTGGCTTTAGCAGATCCATCGTTCGATACTCCGAACAAGGTTGATTTGCTTTTAGGTGCCGAAGTTTATAGCCAGATTTTGTTAGAAGGTTTAATCAGAGGTCCACCTGGTCGTCTTATCGCACAAAATACTAGATTAGGATGGATCTTGTCTGGCCAAGTAGGTGAAATCAACCAAAGCGAGACATGCCACAATACCGTAGTTACATTACATTCTACTCATATAGATGAGAACACACTCCTTAAACAATTTTGGGAACTAGAATCTGAGCCCAAGGGCGATTACGATAAGGTTTACTTGACCCCAGAAGAACAGAAGTGCGAAGACATATTTAAGGCCACGACTAAGCGAGACGAATCTGGTCGCTATATTGTGCACATGCCTTTCAGGTCAAGCGATCCTGCTTGTAAACATGGTGGATCGAAAGATATCGCTCTTAAACGCTTTTTAACCTTAGAAAAGCGATTTCTAAGGAATCCTGAATTTAAAGCTCAGTATTCAGCAGTTTTAAATGAGTATCTAGCTCTTAATCACATGGATATAGTACAGGATAAGGACAAAGAAGGTTCTGTATACTTACCTCATCATGCCGTCATCCGTAACGATAAAAGTACAACGAAGTTACGCATCGTATTCGATGCATCATGTGTAGGTAGCAACGGGGTATCTCTTAATAACGATTTAATGGTGGGGCCTCCTCTACAACCTGAACTTCGTCATATCATCATGCGTTGGCGTTGTGAACCTATCTGTCTGGTAGCGGACATCGTCAAGATGTACAGACAGATTAAGGTATGCGATGATCACACAGATTTTCAGCGAATTTTATGGCGTGAGAATCCAGATGACGAAATTCAAGTGTTACGTCATTTAAGAGTAACGTTCGGAACATCATCGGCACCTTACCTAGCAGTAAGATCAATGCAGCAGTTAGCTCAGGACGAAGGCGCTGAATTTCCTTTAGTGAAGAACCGTGTTGTTTCCGACTTCTATATGGATGACCTAATGACGGGTTGTCAAACCGTAGAAGAAGGATTAGAAATATATAAGCAGACATCGGAGTTACTTAAACGTGGAGGTTTTCAGCTCCAAAAGTGGGCCAGTAACGACAGAGAATTACTGAGATTGATCGAAGACGGTGAACAAATATCACAAACACAAGGAAACATGGAACTAAGAACAGAGGCAATTTCAAAAATATTAGGTTTAACGTGGGACAAAGACAATGACGAGTTCGTTTACACTATTCAGCTTAATGATGTAGATTTACCAGTGACAAAGCGTAAGGTTATTTCGGACATAGCGCGACCATTTGATCCTCTTGGTTGGTTAGCATCGACAATCATCACTGCAAAGGTGTTTATTCAACGAATATGGATGACTGGGATCGAATGGGATGCAGAACTACCTGCACCATTGCTGACAGAGTGGCTTGACTTCCGGAAGAGCCTTTGTAACCTCATTAAGTTTCGTCTGCCTCGTTGGATCAACTCTAGCAAGGAGAACAGAGTTCTAGAATTGCATGGTTTTTCAGATGCGTCTAATGTAGCATACGCCGCGGTGGTATACGTCCGCATCATTGATAGAGATGGACATATTCACACAGCCTTGGTGAATTCAAAAACCAAGGTTGCTCCTGTTAAACAGGTATCAATCCCGCGATTAGAGCTTTGTGGAGCTGTCTTACTATCAAAGCTTCTTCAGGAAGTCGCTTCAACTCTTGAAGTTCCCAAACAGCACTTATATGCGTGGACAGACTCATCCGTCGTATTGGCGTGGTTAAGCAGCCACCCTAGTCGATGGAAAACGTTTATCGCGAACCGTGTTTCTGAAATACTTAACATCATGGATAGAAGTCAGTGGTCACATGTGTCGTCGTCGGAAAATCCAGCGGACTGCGCATCTCGGGGAGCAAGTCCTTCTGAGTGTAGCGATATGCAGCTCTGGAAAAGAGGTCCAGTATGGTTACAGAATGAAAACATAAACTATAAAAGAGGAAATATACAAGAAACTACACTAGAAGAAAGAAAAATTAAAGCAAAATGTCATGCAACTGCGGTAGAAGGCAATGATAGTCTATTTACTAGATTTTCTAAGTTCAGTAGGCTAATAAGAGTGATAGCTTACTGTAGAAGGTTTCTACGAATGAAGGAAAGTAAACATAATAAAAATAAAATGACTAATTGGCTAACCACTAAGGAATTAAATGAAGCTGTACTTACCTGTATCAAACTTTGCCAACGCCAGACCTTCAGTGATGAAACAGAATCTGTAAAAAAAAATCGTAAATTAAGTAAGAGTAGCAAACTTACCTCGTTGAGTCCTTTTCTTGACGATGACGGAATCTTAAGGGTTGGTGGTCGCTTGCACCGAGCTTCTATGGCTGAGAATATGAAGCACCCCATCTTAATTCCTCATAAATCACACTTCACCAATCTTTTGATTGCAGAGGCTCACGAAAGAACTTTGCATGGCGGGCCGCAATTAATGCTTAATTATTTAAGATCCAAATACTGGATACTCAATGCTAGGACTCTCGTTAGGCAATATGTTCATAAATGTGTAGTTTGTATTCGACACTCAAAACAAACATACCAACAAATGATGGGCCAGTTACCAAAGACCAGGGTGTCTGCTCAGAAGCCTTTCCAATGCAGTGGTGTAGATTACGCAGGTCCAATCAGCATCCGAGCCTCTAAAGGTCGTGGTCATCACTCTACTAAGGGTTATATATGTTTGTTTGTTTGCATGTCCACTCGGGCTATTCACCTTGAGGTTGTCAGTGACATGACTTCTCACGAGTTTTCTTGCGTCTTTTAAGCGCTTTGTAGCCAGACGTGGCAGAGTATTGGACTTGTGGAGTGATAATGGGACCACATTTGTTGGTAGTGCAAAGGAATTGCGACAGCTATTCAACGCTGAAAAGTCTATGGTAGCTTCGGAAATAGCTGACTTCCTATCTATGAATGGTACGACTTGGCATTTCATACCTCCCCATGCTCCAAACTTTGGAGGATTGTGGGAGGCTGGTGTCAAGTCCACGAAGCACCATTTGAAAAGAATTATAGGCACCAGCACATTGACATTTGAAGAAATGACAACTGTGTTGGCTCAAATCGAGGCCTGCCTTAACTCGAGGCCGATCTCTCAACTTTCTAACAATCCAGAGGACTCGTGTCCTTTGACGCCTGGGCACTTTCTCGTGGGTGAACCTTTGGTAACTGTACCTGATGCCAATTATGAAAATTCATCCATTAGCAATCTGAAGCGGTGGCATCTCACACAAAAAAAATGCTTCAAAATTTCTGGCGTAGGTGGTCATCAGAGTACTTAACTCAATTGCAGCATCGATATAAATGGACAGATGTTAAACCCGAACCTGAGATTGGAGACATGGTTCTGGTAAAGGAGGATGGTCTTCTACCCGCTAGATGGCTATATGGGGTTATTACAAATAAGCATCCAGGTTTGGACAATATTACTCGCGTTGTAACCATACGGTGTAAAAATAATGAGATTAAAAGGCCTGTGTCTAAATTAATTATTTTACCTGTGAACACTTAGTTGTTTACCATCTTGATGATAGATATGTTTATAGATAGTTTTATTTACGCAATAATATAAATGGTTTGTGTATTTACTTGAATGAACTTGTATTTTACTGTGTTTACTATTGTTTAACTTTAAATTTTTATTTACTTGAATGATCTTTGTTTTAACTGTGTTTTAGTGTTGTTTAACTTTTATTTACATAAGGCATGAACTTGTATCGTAGACATAAGGCACTAGATTTAGGTTATAGTGGATAGCAAACAACCAATCATAAATTTAAGTTCATACTGTCATGTAAACTTTATGGACAGAGCCGTCCATAGTGGGCGGAATGTCTAATCTGTTTAAGTATTTCTCTTCTGTCAAATCTTCTTTAATTACCATTGTCATTAGTTTTGTATCGCAATCTGATAACAGATGGCGTTATGCAGTGACGTCACGTTTCTACATCGCGGTGTTAAGATTTTCTTACAAGTAACGACCTCCGCGATATATTTTGTATTAAAGTTTTGTCTTACTCTCGACACCCTTGTTTAATTTCAAAGCGAGATATTTTTGGGACAATGTATGTACGATGGGCTACGACCATTAAAAATGTTGCTATATAATATTACAAGTAATTCTATTGCTGTTCTCCAGCGACTCGGGTACTTGTGGTAATACTATGAAGTGAAGTCCTACTAATAACCTACTAAGTATTTGAAATATATTTCAATTCTGTTAGTCTTATACTTAGAGTCCATAGAAAAATACCCATGTTCCTTTGCTGTCGCCTCATGCAAATATTTATATTTATTTAGCTCGTATGTTTGAACGTGTTGTCTCTGTGGTCAGGTGGCCCGCGTGGTGTGGCTGCGAGCGCTGCGCGTGCGCTGCCTCACAGCGCACCGCCTGCCCGCGCGCCTGGCGCCGCGCCCGCTGCTGCGCCTGGCGCTGGGCGCGGCGCCCGTGGCCTCCACCAAGCCGCGGCCCTCGCCCGACCCGCACTGGGACGACGAGTTTGTGTTCGAGTGAGTACCCACACATACACTAGTTAGATACAGGGCAGGCGTAATAGGTGGCGGAAACGACACCGACTTACAAATTATAGGGCGTGGGTTCAAATATTGATATTGTAATTTATTTCCTCACCAATGCGCTGAAAACGGTGAAGGAAAACATCGTGAGGGATTTTTGGGTTCGGATTAGTAGTTCCGAAGATTACCACCTGCCTATTGTATTGGGGGGGAAATCTGTTTGTTAGTTTGTATTTACAAACAAATTTTTACCTCTAAACTTAAACTGTCACTTACGGGATATCTTCCGCGTTTGTTCATTATTTTGAGTTCCCGTTATCCCGATAAATCCCGAGATATCCCGTAAGTGACAGTATAAGTTGTAAACCGTGAAAGCTTAAAACAGTGTTTAAATTTTACCTCTTATAATATTAGTACAGAAGTATAGTTAATGTTTGTTTTCTTTTTACAGCGACGTGCCTCCCGACGTGACTTCGTTTACAATTACTGTCCATAACACGGGCAAGAGAGGAAAAGAATCTGAAGTAAGACAATTTTGTTTTGACTATTTTTTTTTTTTTTTTCATCAGACTCCAATACTGACTATTTTAAGTCAGAATGCTTACGAATGAAATGTGTTTCAGGTTGCAGAACTGACAATCGAACTAGCGAATCTCGCAAATGGTGAAGAGATCGAAGAATGGTACCCGCTCGCAGGCATGACGCCTATTGGCGAATGGGGATCTTTAAGACTGCGTATAAGGTAACAGATAACTTATTTCCTCCATTTTCTTAAACAATGTAAAAAATGGAGTCTCATATTTTCATTCATATCAAGCTGTCCGCTGACAAACGGTCACAGCTTCTAGTCCCATCCTATCAAACTTATAATTCCACTGCTGTCTACCCCAAGTCCGGGCATTAAGACCAGTTCAGTGCTTCTCACATCTTCGCATCCCAGCGACAGAACCCTCCATCACAGTGGCTTATCAGTCCAAAGAGAGTGGAGTAGAATGTATCTACAGAGACTACTTATAGTGGAACTGTATAGACTAGTATATTATGCCCATTTCCACTTTCGTAGACCTGGGGGGTTACTATGACGTCTTAAAGCAGCAATTATGCCAGTGTGGGAAAGAGACAGAGCTATACAGGTCGTCTAGCGCCATCTCTTTCCCACACTGGAATTACTCCTGCTTTAAGACGTCATGGTAGGCCACCGGGATCATCCAATTTGTTTAGCCCTAAAGTTAATGTTTACTCTCTCTCTCTCTCTGTCTCTCTCTCTCTGTCTTTCTCTCTCTCTCTCTCTCTCTGTCTTTCTCTCTCTCTCTCTCTCTCTCTCACTCTCTCACTATCTCACTCTCACTCTCTCACTATCTCACTCTCTCTCTCTCACTCTCTCACTCTCTCTCTCTCTCTCTTTTTATTCTTTATTGCACACAAAAATATATACATACAAATTGCAACAATATAGCTTATGTACAATGGCGAGCTTAACTCAGAATTGGGTTGGTTTGGGTTGGGTTGGTTTTTTTTTTACATTCTAGTTTTATTTTCCAGATACATGCAAGAATTGGTGATGCCTCGAGAAGAATACAATCCCCTGCGTCAGCTGCTCTTAGAGCCGGGACTACCTGCTGTCAAGGCTTTGGCGGATCTGTGCCGCACTGATAGACAACCTTTAGCTACTTGTAAGTATTTATTTAGTTTTTTTCTTTGTGCTGCTTGCATGACAGTATTTTAAACTTAGTTGTCACATAACTCACTTCCACGCCGTTGTCGGAGGCAACGCAAAGATTACTTTAAGTGATTAGTTGAACTTAAAATAAAATGCAATAAATTAATGTCCGTAAATCATTGTCTTCCTGCCCTTGTCCCATTCTACTTGAGGTCGGCGCAATGCATTTTCGTCTTCCATTCTCCCCTGTCCGACGTCACGGCATCATTTACTTCTTTCTCTTTCATATAATTTCTCACACAATCCAAAATTATTATTATTATCAGCCATTTGTGTCCCACTGCAGGGCAAAGGCCTTCCTTCCCTCCTTCCACTTATCCTCTCCAGTGCTGTTAAACGCCAATCCTTGTGAAAAGACTCGAGTTCGTCCCGCCAAAATTAATGTCCGTAAATAACACTGCTTTAGATTCGATGATTATTAAATATTTGAATTTGTGTCCATCCCCAGCCTTACTGCACGCCTTCACGGAGTGCGGGCGCGGCGCGGAGCTGGCGCGCGAGCTGGTGAGCGCGGAGGTGGCGCGCGAGACGGACCATCGCGCCATGTTCCGCGCGGCCTCGCTCGCCACCGCGCTCGTCGACGAGTTCATGAGAGCGCACTGCAAGACCTTCCTGCAGGTCAATGTTATATTTTTTTCATTATGCAGCTTATGGTGAAAGACAAATAAAAAAATCGGCCAAGGGCGAGTCGGATTCGCGCATGAAGGTTTCCGAACCATCGTAGCAGGGGAGGCCCCTTTAATTTTTTATTTGTTGTATATATAGCGGCAACAGAAATAAACGTTCTGTGAAAATTTCAATTGTCTACCTATTAGGGATCATGAGATACACCGCTGACAGACAGACGGACGGACGGACGGACTGCGGAGGCTTAGTAATAGGGTCCTGTTGGTTACCCTTCGGGTACGGAACCCTAAAAACGATTCGTAAATTTCATAACTTTGTAATTTAAAAGGAATAAGAAATGATAATTTGAGGCATACAAAACTGACCTGAAAAAGTGTAAGAACTCTTGTTTTCATGAACTTTTCCACACAATTTTTGGTGGTCGCATATTTCGAGATCACCGGATTTAATTCGTATATGTACGGTAATTACGGTATTCCGTCAAATTATGCGGCATGATCAACAGTTAACCTACATCCAAGTAGTTAAAAATGTGTTTTATTTTTGCAGGCAGCCATTTCGGAAACAGTTCAAAGACTAATAGACGCGAAACAATCAGCCGAATTGAATCCAACGAAAATGGACTCTCCCGACGACGCGTGCAACAATGCTGAATTCCTGCTCATGATACTGGATCAGGTAATGATTCTTCTTACCCTTTAGAACGTCAGAGCATAGCCGTACGCGCGTGCCCTCCACGCCAAGCCACAATTTCACCTATTATTTTGTCACATATTTGTGTCCTTTGGCGAACAGGGCACGCCTGATGTTCGGTCAGACTGTTTTACCTCTCTTCATAGATTTTATTCTTTCCATTATCTTGAAGAGAGCGTAAAATGACCCTAGCTAAGTGAGTTAATAAGGTCAATACAGGCATCTTACTGGCCAGGCCATTTTGAAACTTTAAAGAGGACTATGTTTTACCTAAGCCAAGTAGTTGACCAACAGATGGCTGAGTGTAAGGTACGGTAGAGATTAAGCTTCGTTGTGTTTCATTGGAGAGGCGTATTTCCTACAGTGGATTTAAATAGGCTGTTTCTTCATTTTGTGTCAACGGTACTTTTGTGCGTTACATTGAGTCCGACCGTAAATCGTAACTTGCAATGTTTTTGCGTAGAGTTACTTAGAACACGAAGGGGATGGTGGGGTCTTAGTTCGCTCGCTCTGGACTCAGTCGTCCCCTCCCAATTTGATATCGAGAATGCTTGGTTTACGGCTTCGTAAAGGGGCCATTTACACATTGAATTGAGTTCAGAAAGACGCGTTGTTTGAACGTTCAAGTTAACCGCCATGACACCCCAGCAAGTTCTACATGGTCTGATCGCAGTACAAGTGTAGTGCAATAGGCTGATGTTTTGGATAAAGAGCGAGTTAATAAGTAGATAATACGGTGTGTTCCAGATAACGTTGTCGATCTTCACGTCGCCCGAGGCGTGCCCGCGGCCGGTGCGCTACCTGTGCGGCTGCCTGCAGCGCGCCGCGTCCGCCAAGTGGCCCAACGAGCGGTTCGTGCGCACGCGCGTCGTCTCGGGTATGTGCCATATAAGGATTTCGTTTAAGATCAAGGTATACTTATGGCTTTTAGGCGAACTTTTACAATTATGAAGATATAGTAACAATAATCCTTTTTCCTCAAATCCCTATTCAGTGATGATTTTAGGCTCTTGTGTGTCAAAAATACTTTTGATCCATACTTTGACTCTAGACCGATTGTTTGATGTTTGAAATACTTTTTCAAGCTGCTTAATTGATTAATGAACATAAAAGTGTGAAAACGGAACCTCCTGTTTATAGTCATGTAAATAACAATGCGTAAACAAGCAGACGTGTTATCAATATATCCCTTTGGCCCCCAGGCTTCATCTTCCTGCGCCTGATCTGCCCGGCGCTGGTGGAGCCGCGCGGCTGGGGGCTGGTGCCGGCCGTCCCGCCGCCGCACGCCATGCGCTCGCTGCTCATGGTGGCCAAGTGTCTGCAGAACCTCGCCAACCTCGTCGAGTTCGGCGCCAAGGTATCTAACGTTACTGCCATCATCATTCATAGACTTTCCATCTACTCGATACCGAGTAACGGGCCCAGTTCTTTCCGCATCCGGCGAATTCACGCGACTTACACTACGTCTTGGTAACGTCGGACCACATTGTGAAAGGCGTAGATCTTGAAATAATTGTATGGTCAATCAATTAACTCAGCCTAAGAACGCAGTCCACTGCTGGATATAGACCTAGGTGCAGCGGCGCTACAACACTTGCAGATATCGCACATCTAATCTGACTCAACCACCTTTTTAAAGTAGTCGGTCCATCTTAGTGGGCAGCGTCTCACGCCAATCACTATAATTATTTCTCTTTTATATTTTTTAACCTGTGTTGCCCTCGACAAGCCAAAGGGCGCCATCATCTACACAAATAAATAAAATTGAAGTGTCTGTTTGTAATTTCAAAATGATACATTTTTAGTGAATGTATGAAAGTATATGTATACTACAATACTTATAACAAAAATCTTTTTTTGTCTGTCTGTTTTTTCCTGCTAATCTCCGAAACGGCTGGACCGATTTTGACGGAACTTTTACTGCAAATAGCTGATGTTGTGAGGAGTAACTTAGGCTACTTTTATTTTAGAAAAAGGATTAGATTCCGTGCAAAAAACAATCCATGAAATTGTAAATAGGGAAGTAAGATTTT
The DNA here is from genome assembly GCA_963082995.1 of Noctua comes. Lineage (NCBI taxonomy): Eukaryota > Metazoa > Arthropoda > Insecta > Lepidoptera > Noctuidae > Noctua > Noctua comes. The sequence continues at coordinate 6,846,290 of OY720280.1, read as the reverse complement.
TATTAACCCTTCAAACGGCTGCACAAAATAACAAAAAAGGTTCATTTTTACAGGAGCCTTACATGGAAGTGGTAAACCCGTTCATCTTGAAGAACAAGGAGCGCATGGTTGTGTTCTTGGACCAGCTCAGCAACGTGCCTGACCCTGGCAACCCACCGCCCAGCCCTAACAACAACTTTGATATTGGTAAGAACAAAATCTTTCGAATTTCTCAGTAGCAGCCACGGAGTCTGGATTTGTGCCCGGTTGATGGCAATAGGCTCGCCCCTTATTACATGGGACTTAAACATAACTGGCGAAATGTGGGTGTACTATTAGGTACACCTCTCCCTAATCCTTTGAGGCTTACTGGCGTGATGCTATCTAATTCTTTCGTATTAAATAAAAACTATACTAAGAAATTGTCTTTTACAGCGAAAGAACTAGCAACACTCCACCATATATGCGTGTCACACCTGACGGAGCTGCAGGGGCTGGCCAAGGCCCAGCCCTCCATAAGGAAGCTGGTGACTGTGACCGAGATGCTCACCAAACACAAGCACAAGTATCTCGAGATGATCAGATAGGATACAACTACTAAAACACAGGTAAGAAGCTGGGATAGTCACCCTATGGAAGTTTTTTCCGTGTGAAGCTCTCATTTAGCTTTCTTTATCTTACAACTAGCACTTCACCCGCGACTTCGTCTACAATTTCGATCACGTCTGTAACTGTATTTGTTTTTTCCAGGGTAACAAGCAGTAATTGTATCGGAGTATCGGTAAAGGTAGCGGCAGACGTAAGTCTTCCGACGTAGAAATAAGGAATTTCCAATAGTCGTTCATGCATAGTCATTGTTAGCTTTAGTCATGTATTACTTTAACGACAACGTACGCGTACTACACGTTTGTTTCAAGCTTATTCGTGCCAAAACGTTACGTTTCTAAGTACGTATTTTACATACCCTTAAATTCTTCCTTTTAAATGCAATTTTATTTTAAAAAATCAGCTCTCTCTAGTATTGTAAGCCTATTTATTGATTTTATTTAAATCAAATAATAAAAAAAAAACATTTATATAAGTTAAAGTGAGCATTTATTTTAATTATTAAGAGTAATGTATGAGCGAGAAATATGCTCCATTTATATATTCAGACATTCAGTATTTATTTTTATTGAGAGGTCTTCTTTGATTGACATAGCAGGCAATCTTTTGCTAATATAAGATGATTCGATTATATTCTTAGGCGTCAAAATTCGCCAGCAATAATAAAGTTAAGATCATCGTAATTATGAGAATACCTCTTACTGAAAATGCTTTAAATTCATAATGAATAGAATTAATATTAATAATCCTTTTATACTACTCGATTATTTAGATTTTTGTACTTTATAGTCCGATTATTTTAGTAGTATATCTAGATGTAGATAATAGAGTAAAGCTCGACCATCATTCTTAAGACACCAAAAAAGTACTAGGTAAAGTGTATGATTGTGATAGAAGTGAGTCGTGACTCGTAGACTGGTGTTGTTCGCTAAATTACATTTTTGAATGTTGCACTTACAATTATTGCTGTGCACCTCGACTATATTGATTCTCTGTGATAATGTCTCATTATACTTTCGTGAAATTTTGCATTTCATTCTGTGATTAATGATTTTTTATTCAAATTTTGATATGTTTAAGATTTTATTACTGTGTTAATTGCCTACTGATTTGTTTAGCTTATTTTTTCCCCCATAATTTGGGTACTGTAAGTAAATTAGACGAATCTTTAGACTAGCTGGCTCGAACTCGTTCCGTATTTCTTCCCTTCCCTGTTGCTCAATAAATGTGTTGTGTAGACAGTTTATATTTCTAGTGCCATATATTCTGTACTTTATATACTTGCACTCGCTTTACATCACAATTTAAGAAACTGCTTTAAAATTGCTGTCTTTTCTATGGTACAAGTAAAACAGGCGACGCAACGCTAATTCGAAGTATTTTAATTAATTTACAGAATCAGCAATTTTTTGACATTTTACAAAATATTTTTGATTTAGGTTTTATTTTTGTACAGAGTATTTGAATTTTTATTGCATATGGATATTGATTTAAATAAGGAATTTCTATTTTGTCTGTATTCCGCCTGTCTTTACTATTGCAAAGGCTTTTTAATACAAGATAGTTGTACAGTGGTGGAATTTCTCGAAATGACTGGATATAACGCGCATTAATGCATCGAAGTTCATTTATTTATTTAGTAATAGCTTGTAGGACTAGTGGATGTGTCGTCGCTGTATTTAGGTGTGTTTAGCTTACGATAGGACAATGTCTAGACTGAATTAAGCCCAATTAGACATTAGTATTACGTATTATGCACTAGTTTTTCCACAAAATTGTAACAAAAAGTGATAAGAATTTGCAATATTTCGGCCCATTTGATAAAAATTTTGTACTGAAATTCAGAGATTATATCCATAGCATAGGAGTTGATATTGTTAATATTTTGAAACATTTTACAATGCTTATGTTTATTTTATTTCAATTTTTAGGCATATTGACAAAGTATAAGCTTATTGGAATTGCTATGTTAGTACTGATTGATCACCAATCACACAAAGTTATTTGATAAAATCATATTGGTTTTATGATTATTTATTTGAGAATAATGAGTCATATTTATCGTATGTTAATTTTACAAAGCAATGCAGTATTTGCAAGCATGTTGATCGGCACAGTTTGTAAAGTGATTGCACTAGTTAATATCTGCATAATCACTCGGCTGATGCTTACACTTGCTATTTATAAATTGAAGACATTTGTTTTCATTACAGTTATTCAGTTATGAAAAAATAATTACAAGGTATATTATAATGGTTAGTATTAGATTTTGTGACTGTTTTGTAATCTCTTTATATTCTATCCCTTAGCATTTTCTATTTTTAGAAACCCAGACACGTATAAAAATAAAATTACTGAAAATTATTGGTGTGTTTTATTTGTTTTTTTTTATTTTGTAGTCAATCAGCCATGATATAGTTAGATTTTTAATTTCAAACAGTACTTGGAAAACCAATCAACATGTTGGTGATTGATTCTGTGTAAAAGGATGGCTACTGTTTAAATTCTTTTAAATTAAAAAAAAAAAAAAAAAATAGAAGCACCTATACCTTTTCTGAACAGGAACTGTTTCCTGAAAGCCCAGGAATTTACTATGATTATGCCCCACCTCCAGAACCACCTGCACTGACCAGGATGTTTAAACGAAGCCAACAATGGACGGAGTGGGAAGCGGTCGCCTCCTTCTTCGAAGCAGTCATGCTCGCGAAGGAGGCGGGCCGCGTGAGGGAGAGGACAGCGTCCTCCCTCCACCCCAGCCGCAGTGGTAGACGCCCACGGCGCCGGACGTCGGCAGGCGATCTCCGGCCACCGTATGCGGGCATGCGGGCGGCGAGTAATGGGCGACTCGCTGCCCTACCATGGACCATGCCCGGGTCGACGGCGCGTTGTGTTCCACGCGCGCCTCAAAGAGTGTCAGCATAATGACGGGGCCCCCCTCTAGAGGGCCAAAGCCTGCCGGGGTCGCGGGACTTATAGAATTACCGAGACCCTGGAACATAAAGGGCTAAGTTGAAGGACACCGTGGATTTTAGTCAGTACAAGTCTGACAGTCCCTCCCACTCTGCCCTGGGTGGCAGGACTCATTTGATGATTTTACCACGCTAAAAAAAAAAAAAACCAACAATGGGGCCGTGCTGGTGGCTGTATAACAGTCTGATATAATTTAAGTCCTTCGCACGCAAAGAAGAAGCAGGATTTTGTGGGTATAGAAGAAAAACGAAACTATTTTTATAAATGCAAGTAATATTTATTTACAAATGTAAAATATGCAAGTAAATTAAGTATTGTTACAGCTATTAAAAATTATATTATTTTTACAACTATGTGAGGAACAATATACTGAATGCCATGATAATGCAGCTCACAGCAACATAGGGAGATTTTCTTTCACCAATCCTCGCACATTTCCAGAAGGTTCCAAGTAATCTGAAAATCAAACCAAGAATAAGTAACATAACAAATCATGCCTGTAATCCCCAAAACCCATTAGACACTAGTACACCCACATTTCACCAGTTATGTTACCCATGTAATATGGGGTGAACCTATTGCTAACCTATCATCGTCAGCCTTTTCCCATCTATGTTAAGGTCAGCTTTCAGTCTAACTGGATCCTGCTGAATACCAGTGTTTTACATCGAACAACTGCCTATCTAAACTCAACCCAGTTAGTACTGGGTAATACGGTATCCCTTGAAAAGACTGATTGTCACGTTCAGGCCCCTGACTACCTGTCAAAGATCTACAAAAGACAGCCAGGACCAATGGCTTAATGTGCTTTTCAAGGCACAGAGAAAACCCGGTATGTTATGTTGGTCACCCCTCCACAAACCAACCTAGGCAAGCCAGCTTATTCTTGATTTTTTTAGTTTTTTGGTTAAATAATAATAATTAGCCACGACAAGCTCCTTTAACCCATCAACTAGGCATAATAGGGAATATGCAAGAAATACAAAATATTTTTTATTTCTTAAAAATGCCTTGTATTGGCCCATAAAAACATTGTGGTACATGTGTAATTTTCTAATACAACACTTATTTTACTATTTACTGTTTTATGTAGCGTGTTTTAGGTGAAACGGAACGCAAACTCTAAATGCATTGTCCCTTGATAGCGCCGGTAGTGATGTCAGTCTATAAGTCAACGAAACACTTTTATTTGAAAAGTACTTAATGTTTCAATAAGATTTTATTATGATATTGTTATTGCAATGTTTGCTTGAATAAAGCACACAATTGGTAAAATTAATATATTAAGGGTACCTATGCAGCTTTTTATTAGTGCAGTCGCTTTGACCAGAATGGTTGCATATCCACATATACAAGGTATATGTTACCGTCCGCTATTAAGAGTTTTTTGGCTTACTGAACTCATTCAGATTGAACTTTTAGAGGTAACCTAAATAATGCAAAGTATCTTACCCAGTCTTATTACGATCCATTATACTTGGAAAGAATGATCTTAGGTACGCACAGGTGCATATGAGCAGTAGTATCACGGACAGCAAGCTTTGGAAATTAAATATAGCACTCTGAAATAAAGATACAAAAATCGTTTAATTAGATCGTGGTTTGCTTCTATATTTGGTTGACTATCGGGCGTGCTATCGATAGTATGTCTTTACCATTTTAACAATTTCCTATTTGCGATGGTATTGATTTAAAACTTTTATGTTGTTCTTTTTTCCACTAATAAAATAAACGAAAACAATATTTTTGTGTGCCGTAGTCTCTCGCTTGTCTTACTTTTGACATTTGGCGAATCAATTTGACACTTGACAGATGACAGGCAGTGACTTGACAACACATCGCAAAATTCGTTCAGAAATATTATTGACAAATGCCGCAGACGTATGCGTCGTATCGTAGTATGACCGATTCCAATAATCCGAATCTTTTCTAAGACCCATGGATTTTTACAAAAATTCGATTTCTCTAATTATCCTGAACTAAGCATGGTACTAGGTATTGTGTGTTGTGCTGATATGGCAAGGAAGGAGGTGAGATGACGAGTATTAGAGAGGTATGGAAGAAGAAGTCCCCAAATAAATTGGGATTAAGGCAGGAGAATGATGATATGCAATATTGGACATAAAGTTTTTATCAATATAAAAACAATGTTAAAGACTGTAAGTTGTCAATATTGAAATGTGGACTTAGGTATAAAATAATAACGTTTACATTTTATTACCAATAAATAGTAGTAGTAATTAGGTATAATTTGCACCAACTGATATGAGAAAATAAATAACTGCATAAGGACAGCACACACCGTGGACGGCAGGGAAGAGCATTTTATCTTATTATCAAACTTAAATTCATATGTAGGTAGTGGTAACAAGATAATATAGATTCTAATGTTCAATGCCGCGACAGGAAATCCCGTTCGATACCTTGGGGTCTGCCTGTTTTTTTACTGGTCTATTGGTCTTCAGCATTACGGTACATAGGACTAATAGACCAGTAAAAAAAACACAGTCACAACCACTAGCCCAGTCGCAAGTGGTCATCATAGGTTCTGGGTATCTGGGTTCAGTCCCTTTAGTAGCATTATTGGATTTTCCATTCCGAATAAGGTAAGAAAAATAAATACTTCGAGCTACCTGCTCGAAATATTTATTTGTCTCTGATTACTGGAAATAATTATGTTTGTTTGGAATAAAAATTAGCGAATACTGATTGAATGAACTTGTTTTTTTTTAAATTATTTTTAGGTTTATTTTCGCTAAGCTGAGGTGGGACTGGACTGGCCACGTCTGCCGCATGCCCAATGAGCTTTGAGCAAAAGTACCTACTTTCTGGAGCCCTGACACAGCCAGAAGGCGTCGCGGCAGACCTCGTAGAAGATGGCGAGACGAGCTGGTCAAAACCAACGACGAGTGGTCCACATTACCCCTGGATAGAAATAAGTGGAAGTCATGGGGAGAGGCCTTTGCACAGCAGTGGGGTGATGCAGGCTAACAGTACCAGTTTTATTTTTAACTGGAGGCACGGTATTCTATGGTTTGAAATAAATAAATAAACTAAATGAAATGAAATTGTACCTAGATCCATTGAGCTTAAAACTGGTCCAACTTAATTCCTAGAATATGTCATAAAAGTTTATTAACCCGCAAAAAAGCAATTACAAGACGGGACTACTAAATTCTAAATCCTATTGGTCACAACTAGGGTTCCCACATCTATTAAAAATATTCCGGACAACATAGACAGAGATACATTTTTTGCAGAACATTTGCTTAAATAAAATATGAATTACTAGGGTCAGTGGGTCGTCTTAGGGGAATAGCGTTTGCCTGCGCCTTCGCTCGCGTTCATTTCGAAAAAAACACACTACTACTAAAGTTTCCATAATAATATTATTCAATCATGATTCGAAAGACACCATCTATGCAGAGGCGGCGCAAGGCGTAGGCGACGTGGGCCACCTCCTACGGCCTCGCGGTACGAGGGAGGGCCTCGCACCTCAAAAACCCAATGACAAAATTGGGACCGGAACGAAATCTCCAAACTGTACATGGCCAATTTTGGCCAATATATATTTTTTGTTGACGCGCACTCTGTTTTATTTTTTTTATTTTTCTAACACAGCGACATCCTTCGTTCTTGTACTGACAGAAAGCCATTGTAGTTTCTGATATTTTAAGCTAGATGGCGTTGTTTCGTATAGGATTACTAAAAATGTTTTCTGCGATGGGATTTCAAGTGAATTATTTGCAGTTTATTTTTTCTGTGGTTGAAGTGAAAGCTGTTGGAGTTTTGTTTCGTACGTAATATTATGTACCATTTTGTTCCTGAAATTATGGCCTTTCGAATGATACATGTGAATTCCGAGTAGGGTTCCCAGATCAAAATATCAAAAATCCGGAGAAAATTCCTGACATTCCATGAAATTTCCGGACAATCTTGTTATTTTTTTATTAAAATCGTTACGCATCGTGCAAGTAAATAAACTAACCAAATCATTCATTTTTTATTTCACTCTTCACTTATTTGTAGAAATTCCGGACGGTTTAAGATTCCCCCCGCATTCCGGACAAAGACCTATATTTCCGGACTTGTCCGGAAAATTCCGGACGTATGGCAACCCTAATTCCGAGTCAATGCCGATTCCGGGCCTCGCTAAATGTACTTTGCCTACATAAAATTGTGGTCTTGCCCCGCCACTGCATCTATGCCATCTATTATGATAAGAACGTTATTGTTGTTCAAAAGTACCCTCTCCGTTTCTCTACACCTGACAACGTGTATGCAAAATTTCAAGTTGATCGGTTCAGTGGTTTAGGCGTGAAAAAATAACAAAAAACTTACTTTCGCATTTATAACGCTACATACACAATTATTATATCGAGGGGTGAAAGGCTATTTGGTTTAAGCGACATCTTGGGCGATATTGAGTTATATACATATTCGGAATCAGCAAATTTTTCTCCGTCGAATGATGCCGGATTCATTTAAATCTGAGCACTTTTTTGGCGCTTCAAACAACTCTATTTTTGGGTTGTTTCCAAAGTGGCAGTGTATTATCTGACGTCGTTTTTGCATTAATTTTTTACTAGTGTACTTGAACTATACAATGATTTAAAGAACCGAGACATAAATCAGTAGACCTTTCTCAGATAAAAGATTCAATATCGGTTAAAGCGTTTTTCTTGTTTCTATTTTTTATTAACATGTGACTTAAATCATTTTGATTTCCACGGTTTACATGTCGTGATGTCGCTTAAATCATTTGTCCGTCAACAAAATAAAAAAAAAATAAAAAAAAAAAAAAAAAATAAAGTCACTTGCCTAAATAGATAATAATATTATTATTATCTATTTAGGCAAGTGACTTTAAAAAATATATTTCTTTTGGGAATTATGAACGCTTTAACCCCACCCCCCCACCCCATTCCGGACACAGAGCTACAATTCCGGACATGTTCGGAAAATTCCGGACATACGTCCAACAAGTTGACAACCCTTGTCACAACAAGCTCGTAGCCTTGTAGGTACTTGTACAGACTTGCTTATCGCAAATCAATAACGAGCTGTGTGCACATGACAAAATTATCTGAAATGATAACAATATTAATTGTTGATTTTAAGAGTATAATTATAGGAAACATGAATGTTTACGACCATTCTGTCGTGAGCCTGCTTAGTTACTAGTCGATTGCTTTGCTACAATGGCACAGTGGGCCGCGAAAAACAAAACTGTTTTAGTAACTGGAGGAGCTTCCGGCTTGGGTGCTGCCTATGTTGAGGCTCTCCTAGACCATGGAGCAAAGGTATTTACCAATTATGAATACTGCCCGTCTAAAATCCACCCAGAAATGGTTGAATGAAAACTTGAGAATCTTTTTAATTTATGGCGATATGTTGTCAATTACTTAGTCTACATAAAATAAACTAGAAATCAGAGTTCAAAACTGCCCTGCAGTCATGCGCAGATTTTTGTGAATCCTTTGTGACCTACTGAGATTTACTTTAACTTTTAGCTTTTTTTTTCTTGTTTGTTAGTCCGTATTGTCGTTAGTCGAAGGAATGCCCAGGAGTGGGCTCCTGGGCATTCCTTCGACTTCTCTCAATGGTGTGCTTCTTCTCGCTAATTCGCGAAGAAGTCATCAAAGGCATCCCGCCATCTTCTCCTCGGCATGCTGCGACCCCGCCTAGCTGTCTCAGGGCTCCAGTCTTACGATATTCGGGCCAATTTTAGTCTCGCAGCTCTAAAAGCTACGTCCGAAATTTGCGTTCTGGAGCGCAGTGTGGTGTTTTTTAACCGGTCAGTTATTTTAACATCCAGTATCGTTTGACCATTTTTAATTTATTGCAGAATGTAGCAATCTTAGACATTGCCGAGGACCTTGGCAATGCGACCGTCGAGCGTCTGAACAAAATTCACGGCAATAAGGCGGTGTTCATCAAATGCGACGTGAGCAAGGAAGAAGATATAACGAGCGCGTTCGACTCCGTGCTCGCGCAGTTCAAGCAGATCGATGTCATCGTTAACAATGCTGGCGTTATGGTCGACTCACCCAGCGTTTGGAGAACTACGTCCAATATTAATTATGTAGGTAATTTTAACATCGTCGTTTTAGGTAGTTTCCATTTATTTCGAGTAGGCGCAGTACGACTTTCATTCGTCTAACCTTATGAAGATTGTAGGTTAGGTATACCTCTAAGCCGATATCTAAGAATTCATTCTTTGTCGTCTCTCACACAACCCGTCCATTATTTTTAAACGACTTCTAAAAAGGGGATTATGTAAATGGCCGGTCTTTTAAATGTAAGTACCCCGATTATTCCGTGATTTCTGGGCCGATTTACGTTTTTTTTTTTATTTGCTAGACAAAACCGCGCGGTGTTCTCTTAAAGGTACATACATTTTATTAACTTTGTTTGAGTAGTTTATGAGTTAGCTACTTTAATACGTATTTTTTGCCTATTTGATGACTCAATGATCTCTTATTAAAACTTCTATATAAAATTTAAAATTCAATTCAATTAATTCAATTTTGAATTTGTCTGCAACTAAAAAGAAAGGGTAAAATAAAAATCATCTTTGCAAAAAAAGTACAACTTGGATCTTTTAAATGACGCTAAACACCCAAAACTAGACCTTTTAAAAATAGTAGATATTAAAATTACAGCACAATTTGTTTACAGCAAGGCGTAGTTTCCTTCACATTAAAAGGCGTCAAGCACATGAGGAAAGACGAAGGTGGAGTTGGTGGAACTATCATAAACATCGCCTCGATAATGGCTTTAACCAAATTTCCATATTTACCAGTCTACTGCGGTGCGAAAATGGCTGTCGTACAGTTCAGCCAATGTTTAGCGGTGAGTCAAATGAAGAAGGCGACGCTTTGTTGTTAATTTTTGACGAATCTCCCTCTTATAACTTCAAAATAGTGATAATTGACCCAAAATCTGGTAATCTAAAGCTAAAAAAAAATGCAAAATAAATCTGCTTTTAAGTGTAACAGTGACGTGACGCTCAACTCAAATTCTTATTTCCAGATGGATCCGTTCTACGAAAACACAGGCGTCAGGGTTTTGACAATGTGCTTAGGTGCTACTGATACCCCTTTAGTTCAGAATTTAGAATCGAAAGCTTGGGACCCAAAGCTTGGGAACAAAATGGCTGTCGCCGTTGAGGACGGCTACATCATTCAAAAGTAAGTGTAAGAAATCCCAAAGAGGAAAATTGGGCCACTTTATTTAATCTGATTTCAGTGTGCGTAGGAGATAGAGCTAGACGTTCTGTATGTACAGACGCCAGCACATCAAGCTATCCGGAACTGTCAAATTGTCCCAATCAACCTTGAACCTTATGCTTTAGCGATAAAGTTGAGAATCTATTAAATAAATTTGACAGATTGTAGTAGCGTGATGTGCTGGCGTCTGTACTTAGCATTGTAGCATCAGTAATTTTTAATTTTTTTTTTAATAAAAAAAAAAAAAAAAAAAAAAATTCCTTCAGAACCTCGGGATCCTTTTGCCTCTTTGTCAAAACCTTCAAGAAAAACAGGTGTGATGCTATGTTAAACCATTCAGAAACTGCTTGTCGAAATGTCCTTCTGGGTTCGAAGTCTAGCTACTTAATAATTGAGCAGTAGCATTTCTTTTTGCTCATGATTCTTTCGATTTTTCTTTCAGGAAAGAATCAGCAGTAGCAGCTCTTCTGGATATGTTTAAAACTGGCGCTCCTGCTACGATTTGGATGTCAGTCGATAACAAACCAGTCCAAAACATCACTGCGGCTCTTGATCGAGCCTTTAAAGACTTCGAGAATGTTATTTTAGGAAAATAGGCTGTCTGAATATTGTGATATAAAAATTTGTTAATCAACCGTTGTTTTCTATTGTTATGAGCTTATCAGGTAACCCTTGACCTGTTCCCTCTTAATGATTCCGGTGATTTTTTCTACATAATCGTCATAGTAAGTAACAAATAGGCACAAATAGACCTACTAAAAGAATAGATAAGTAACAGATTAGTACCTTGAATAACATGATAAAGATGCTTTCGATAACGATCTCATTACTGGGTGTGGCAGTGAAAAATATTGCACACGGAGGGTTTTTAGCAGAAAAACAAGCTACAGTTAGTCGAAGCAACCTGAGTGGGAATCGTGCAAAACAAAATTATTATTAAAATGTGTAGGTACCCATATGGGTATCATTGTCCAAATTTAAATGGGGAAGATGAGCAGGCGCTATAGGAAGCACCAATACGAGGAGTTTGAGGAGCTGACTCTTAGCGGTGGACTTAAAAAGTCAGGTCTCACTCAAGGAAATTTTCGGTGTTCAAAACTAAATCCGATAACTGATGTATAAAAAACATGAATGGAGATCTTAAATTAAATAATATACATAATATGTATGTTGTTATATTTACGCATATCAAAACAAAACAATGGTTTATCTACTTCCCAAGAGTTAGGCCCACCAATGATGTTTATGATGGATTGATAAAAATATGATAAATAAACTAGGTATCCATAGATAACATACAATGTATATAAATAAAAGGCAATGAAACAACAGTGTTAGATACTTACATATAGTGATAAAGTGTATCATTACAATGGCGCAGTGGGAAGCAAAAGATAAAACATTTTTGATAACCGGAGCAGCTTCCGGCCTGGGAGCTGAGTATGCGGAGACGTTTTTAAATGAAGGAGCAAAGGTATTTATATTTTACAAAATTCTAAGCACGGGAATTAAACAATTATTTATTAACGTAATTCTGAAAAAACTTACTTATTTTTTTACATCGTTATTATAGCTGGTGCTAGAGTGCTTTGCTACTTCTGTAGAATTGTGGAGACGATCATAGTCTAATTTATTACATAACATTTTTGTATGCATTTTTCAAAGACTAACGTTACCGATTGGGTTTACGACATTTTCTTAAGTGTCCGCTAAAAATATTTAAAAAAAAATCTAGGCTGCAGTTGATTAGTTCCTTTATCATCATCACTTTCCTGTCTTTGCCTCGTATTACTTGGATTCGGCGCATCATGTTTTTTTGTCCTATCAGTCATCTCACTTTCATTTACTCCTTTTTCTTTCAAAATCAAAATCAAAATCAAAATATTTTATTTCACATAGGCCTCGATGGGCAGTTATAAAACGTAGACAAAAAGGTGCACGGTTCGGGTTGGTCGTTTCCTATGGAGAAAAACCGGCAAGAAACTCCATGGTTACTCTTTTCATATCATTCCTCTGTCCTCACACAATTCATCCAACGCACTGGGCTCGTGCTGTAATTTCCTTTGATAGAGCCCTATCAGTCATTGGTCTCTTGACCAGGTTGATAAGTGGATACTCATGAGCTCAACAGGTCTGTTCACTGCCTCTCACAGAGTCACATTCCTCTCCGTTTGTCTCTTGCATCTTGGCCAAGTCACAAATTGACGCTGATTATTTATGTTGGTTGACAAGCGTGATTCCCATCATCATAATCCACTTATCTGTATACAACTTTTTTTGCAAAGCAAGTGTGACAAGGCAAGGAGCTTCGTCACCCTGACTTCATTTTATGCTACCCATTCGCAAGCGTTATTGATTGGACAATCGACTGATCACTATACTTTGAACTCGCCAGGCTAAACACGAACTTCATGATGTTGAAATACAACAAGCTGAAACATTTTTACTTTTGCAGAATGTAGCTCTTCTAGACATTGCCGAAGAGCTTGGCAAGGCGACAGCCGAGCGTCTTAACAAAGTTCACGGCAATAAGGCGGTGTTCATCAAGTGTGACGTGAGCAAGGAAGAAGACATAACGAACGCGTTCGACTCCGTGCTCGCGCAGTTCAAGCAGATCGATGTCATCATCAACAATGCTGGCGTTATGGTTGATGCGCCTAATATGTGGAGGACAGCTTCTGATGTTAATTGGGTAGGTGTGGCAAGTCGACCATCGTTCTCTTTCTTTTTGCTCTGCCATTAGATTGTTTCGAGTCGCAAAATGTATTTCACTTTCTCCTCCTTCCAACTAGGTAGGTACATTTTTGTTCAACATTAGATTGTTATTAAATAAGCTTAGACTGACATACATTTTTCATAATTGAGTTAATTGGAGTTCTGTCCATCAATGATTTCATCTACTTTGTTAATGCTGATATGCCAAGTAAACTAAGACACATTTCATTTTAGCAAGGGTTAGTTTCCTTCGCATTAAAAGGCGTCAAGTACATGAGGAAAGATGAAGGTGGAGTCGGCGGAACAATTCTCAACATTGCTTCTACAGTCGCATTGACTAAATCTCCAGCCTTGCCAATTTACAGTGGCTCCAAAATGGCTGTTCTACACTTCAGCCAATGTTTAGCGGTAAGTGAATCAAATTAAAAAGTATTAATTTTAGACAGTCTATTTGAAAGAAACAAAAAAGAAGCTTCGAATCTTATCTAATAGCATTCACCTTGATTTTTCAAACTTAATGGTATTATGTGTAATTATTTAGATACTCACTCACTGATCTGGTCGTATCCAATTCTGTTATCTATCAAACTACATTTTTCCTTAGTGTCGGACATTTTACCAAGACAGCTACATAATTTTCTCTCCTTTCCAGGTGGATCCTTTCTACGATAACACGGGCATCAGAGTTCTAACTTTGTGTTTGGGACCCACTGACACTCCTTTGCTGCATAACTTGGAATTGAGAGCATATGAACCGAAAATAGGAAAGGCTATGGTCGACATGGTTAAAGCAGTTGGAGTCATATATCAAAAGTAAGTGGTCTTGATCTATCTAACGTAAGTATAAAAACTATAAACACTGGTCTGTAGACCTTATAGCACGGTCTCTAAAGTACTTAACGCGGATGGGATCCCAAAGTGCACCGACGACCTGGTGACGTGGACTGTGTGGTTGCCTGACTTGGAAATTGTAGCCGTGAATGTGACGGGACCTATGTGTTATTATGATGAACTAAAGGAGGATAATATTGCATGAAGGAATTTCCTGTTTTGTAGATGGGATTTTAGAGCAAAATACCAACGGTGCTTTCGGAAGCTGTTAAGCTGTACTTAGTCTTAATGGAGTTTTTTTTGGACAGTGATTTAATCAGTATATTTTGTCTGTTTCAGGCCAGCTTCCGCCGTTGCTTCTGTGCTTGTCATGTTCAAAACTGGTGCACCAGGATCTATTTGGTTGTCTGTTGACAATAAACCAGTTAAAAATATAACGCCAGTTATTGACGGCGCTTTTAAAGATTTTGAGAATCTTTTGTTAGAATAAAAGTTGTTTAGATAATAATCTAAACAACTTACTACCACACAGACCTAAAATAATAATAAAAAAATGTACATGTACCAAAAGCCAAAAAATAATTAAAAGGCGTCAAAAAAAATCATCCGCACTGCTGTCAACGGGGAAAGTGCCCAGAAGGATGGCAGCATTACCACGTTGGATAGCAATGCTGATTCTTTGGCCAAGAAATAGTCCAGCCCTCTGGTCACAAGAAGACTTGACTAACCGTTTTGCGTTATACCGAAATATTAAGTGGGCACTCGGACCCAATGGTATTTCAATCATAAACGGCTTAAACACATCACTACCAATTAAGTTATTGTATTTTTTTTTTAAATAAAATATAATATAAATAATTTATTCACGTTTTATTTGTAACAAATAAATCTATTATTTTAATTTGGCTGACCCATCATCATCTCTGTGTGCCGTTTTCCAAAATTTTGGGTCAGCTTCCAGTCTCTCTACCTGAATACCAGTATTTGACATGGATGGAGCGATAATGACTCCATGCGTATCAAAAATCTCTAAATTCTCACTACCACGAAACCTTTAGAGTTCGTTGTCAAACTTTCGTTCATTACACTCTATATTAATCTTCTAGAGATATAATCTAACCTAAGCAAAAGGCTCAAATCAGATTAATACCTACTGAAATCTTCTTCTTGAATCCTCAGAAACTCAGATAGACCAAGCACAGCCTAAACTTTTGGGTCCAGAAGCTGGAGAGCTCAAGAGTTCCTTATACATATAAACGATGGTGATACTGATCACTAATCTAGGCAGAAGTTAGAAAACTCATCGGGCGTAGATACTACTTGTTATAAATAAATGCTTCCTCGTTGATTTGTATTTCTTGATGCAAATGGAAGCACTGCTAAGTGAATTTATCTACTTTA
Source organism: Noctua comes (assembly GCA_963082995.1). Taxonomy (NCBI): domain Eukaryota; kingdom Metazoa; phylum Arthropoda; class Insecta; order Lepidoptera; family Noctuidae; genus Noctua; species Noctua comes. The sequence goes on along the minus strand of OY720280.1, from coordinate 6,830,556 downwards.
GCGCGGTGGTGCCTGGATTTGTAGGATGAGATAACGATAAAAAAAGGGACGCTCATCATTTGCCTAGCCATTTCCCAGCTATGTTGGGGTCGGCCTCCAGTCTAACCAGATGTAGCTGAATACCAGTATTTTACATGCAGTAACTGCCTATCTGACCTCCACAACCCAGTTAATACTGCGTAATTCTGTACGATACCCCTTGGTAAAACCTTTAACGACTGTCAAAGACATACAAATAACAGCCCGGTTCAACGGTTTAGCGTGCTTTCCGAGGCACGAAGGAAACTCGGTATGTAATTGGTGGTCACCCATCCACGAACCCAGCCAGGCAGGCGCGGCTTAACCTGAAGATCGACCCGAGCGGCTGATATTATTTAGTCACAAGACACTGATGCACTTTTATTATGTAGGTGTACAAAGATCGGGTTTCATAATCAGATATCAAAATGTTTGTTTTTTTCGCAAAGTAGGTATGACAAAACAATAAAGGATTAAATGCATTGTCACACTTACTTTGCGTATTTTTCAGCAAAGAAGGTATGGCAAAATAAATATCTGCATATCACACAATTAGGTACTGATATTGAACATAAAGCAACGAGCAACTTCCTTCTGGCTAAGTAGCAGACCGTAACCACTATTGGTAGATACCTAACCCTCAGTCAAGCAAGGTGATTATAGATTTATACCAAGAGTTGGAAGAGGTCCTCACCGCGTTTAGTTTAGCTTTCAACAGTTTTCAACTATACCACTTCTGAAAAAAGCTAGTGGGCAAATCGTTTCACATTGAAAGAGACTGCCGAAAAAAGGTGAGTTAATGCGCCAATAAGGTTGACTTGGGCGAGTCTCTCACGAGGTCAGAGAAAGGCTTGAGGCTTCACCTGACTTGAATAATTGGTAGAGGTATGACGAACAACTCTCTTTGTAATTAGTGAAGACTTAAAAAAAATGTACCTATGTCACACAAAAAAAGGTGGGTCTGTTTCTGAGCAAAGCCCACCAATGTCTTAATCCTCATAGATAATGGTGTAGGTACTGGTAAAAGCTAAGATATAAAGATAATGTATCTTATTGTAGATAACATTCAGGTATTTAAAAGACAATCCCAGAGTAAAGTTGATTTAGTAGCAGACTGAGTGTTATCATCATTACAATGGCACAGTGGGACGCAAAAGACAAAATATTTTTGATTACCGGAGGAGCTTCTGGTCTAGGGGCTGAGTACGCGCAGGCTTTTCTAGAACAAGGAGCAAAGGTATTTAAGTTTAATTTAATTAAGTAAGTATAAACTCATCAGTCTTCGTTACCAGCCTAGGGGTCTGTCAGACTCCTACTGACTAAAACCAAACGGTGTTCTTCGACTATCTTTGACGAGGTGCTGCAGTATCGGCGCAGTTCCTCATGAGAGGCAACACGGCCAAAACTGTCACCCGCATAAGCCATACCCTATGGCGGCCAGAGATGGTTGTGCGTTCGTTACCAGCTGTTACTCATCCCAAATTATTTGGGGTCGACACAAAATTTCTCCTTCTTCCATACTTTTCTATAGTCATCTTCTCAGTGGCCTCTTTAGTATCTTTTTCCAAACAAACAATTCATGTTTATCCTCTTTTTCTTAGCATATTGATGTCGATCTAAATTGAGTTTGCCCAGAACTGGGCTACGAGATTTCCCCAACTGACAAAAAATTCTTTCTTCATCAATGTAGATTTTTTTTTGTTGCCTGAACTGCAATTTTTTTTAAATTTCTTACAGAAAGTAGCTCTCCTAGACATTGCCGAGGAAGCTGGCAAGGCGACCGCCGAGCGTCTGAACAAAGCTCACGGCAATAAGGCGGTGTTCATCAAGTGCGATGTGAGCAAGGAAGAAGACATAACGAGCGCGTTCGACTCCGTGCTCGCGCAGTTTAAGCAGATCGATGTTATCGTCAACAATGCTGGCATTATGGTGGATGCTGCTGATACGTGGAGGACAGCTTCTGATGTTAATTGGGTAGTTACTAATTAAGACGTCCAATTATCCAGTATTATTCAAAATCAATCATAGAAGGGCTATTATTGACTCAGTTCTTCCTTTCCAGCAAGGATTAGTCTCCTTCTCATTAAAAGGCGTTAAGCATATGAGGAAAGACGAAGGTGGAGTCGGTGGAACAATTATCAACATCGCCTCTACAGCTGCTGTGACTGTAGTCCCGGCCTTACCAGTTTATTGCGGATCTAAAATAGCTGTCCTGCATTTCAGCCAATGTTTAGCGGTAAGCGAATCCTAAAGTGTCACGTTTTGAAGAATCAAGGATTTAGCTGATGGTAGCTATAAAATGAACAAACTTGATAAAACATAAATATGACACAATATATTAATTTGTGGAAGCCACTTTTATCAAAACTGAGACAGAACTTATATTCGAATGCTTGTCATAAAGAACAGGGGGAGGTCCGAACTCAGTTGAAGCTTCGTTCGATCATTTTTCCATGGGACCGCTGCAATTTTTAATCCGCCATTTTATTCTCGTTTCCAGGCGGCACCATTCTACGAAAACACAGGTGTTAGAGTTCTAGTCTTGTGTTTAGGGGCTACTGATACTCCTTTATTGCATAACTTGGAAAAGAGGGCATATGAACCGAAAATGGGACAGATTTTCGTCGACTTTATTAAGGATGGCGGATTTATATTTCAAAAGTGAGTGTACTACCTAACACCATATTTGAACGACATCGACAGACCTTCACCAAGGGCTAACCTTTTTCCACAAAAAGGGTAGCCGAACCTAACTTTTAAATAGCTAATACTACTACTAGCTACTTAAAAGTTGGGTTCTTTTTGAAGTGAGTGTAAATCCTCGCGCAGCTTCCCTAGTTTGTTTTAAAATGGTAGATTGGTATCTTTCCTAACCGTCTGCCTGCATTTGTAATTCTAAACGTTTTTGATTGACCCTGGAATTTACACCTTTACACTTTTAAGCCCATAAAGAAATAGTATCTTTTTTACGCTAAATAGGCTTGTGTTTGGCCACAACTCGCCTGATGTGAAGCGATGATGCGGAGAGTGGAGCACGCTTGCCTAGAAGAAAACGGTTCACTCGAACTTTGAATAGATTCAGATTATAATGATCGGGAAACAGATAAGCCGGCAGAGAATTCCACAGACTGGCGGTTCGCACAATAATTGTGGAAGCATAGCGCTTTGTTCTATATCGTTTTAAACTCGTCGTGTGAAATACAGTACTTATTTGTTTATTTTCAGGCCAGCTTCCGCCGTTGCTGCTGTGCTGGAGATGTTCAAAACTGGCGCATCGGGGTCTATTTGGTTGGCTGTTGACAACAAACCAGCTAAAAATATCACACCAGTTATAGATGGTGTTTTTAAAGATTTTGAAAATCTTTTGATGTAACATATATCTTTTTAACATTATATTAAAAAAAAAAAAACAAAAATTGCATAAATTTAAGGTAACTTAAGTAGTTACCTCTTTACTTATAGCTCTGCGTTTTATCATATTATTTTTAAGTGGGCCTATGTGTAAATTAAATCCCGTTTAAAACGGTTTATTTATTCATGTTTAAACTATATAGCTGGTATGCATGTAAATATGAATTATGTGTTGGACGATAAAGTACCTACTGTTAATAATAAACAAACTTATTTGAGTCATGAGCAGTGATAGGAATAGGTAGTGCCTATTTGCCTAAACTTCGAAGAACAGAGACAAGAAACGGAGACTTCCTTAGGACTAAATTTTTTCCGAGACATCTGTCCCGAAATTTCGAGACAACACATAAATACATTTAAAAAAAATGTTATTTGGAATAAGTAATTCGTCTATATTTACCTAAAGTTTGCGACTAGATATATCATAATAATTTATTATGATATATAAATCATCATCATCATCATCATCATCATTTATTATGATATATCTAGTCGCAAACTTTAGATAAATATAGACGAATTACTTATTCCAAATAACATTTTTTTTTAAATGTATTTATGTGTTGTCTCGAAATTTCGGGAAAAGTCTGTTAGTGTCTGCTTAGCAATTTCACTGTAATGTCTCTGATTACCTATTACATGGCGTAGTAAAATTCAAACGTTTAAAGTGGATACCTTATACAGTAGGTAAATCTTGACTTTATTCACAAAGCACACCAAAAAAACAACCTGTCAAGTGCGAGTCGTACTCACACGCACACTTGGTTCCGAAGCACCAAACAATATAATAAAAATATTTTGAAGGCTCATCTTTTCTTAAATCTTAATCGAACCAATTTTCGTTAAAATTTTTTTTACGTCCTACGCTACGTAGGTACGTTTATTCGTATACGTTTTTTCAGAATTTTCCTCTTACTTTAGAAATTAGAGGTCCACATTTTACCAATTTGGAAGTGTCTATCTTTCAAACGATTGACTTTGAGAAAAAATTGTTTTAGGAACCTAATTGTCATTTTTACAGACAGACAGACAGACATGGCGAGTCTATAAGGATTCTGTTTTTGCCATCGGCTACGGAACCCTAAAAACTTGTCAGAACCTTGACTGCAAGTGAAAAAGGTTAAATTTATTATGATATTATTTCGCCAACTGATAGCAAAGTGTGATATGGCTATCTTGTTTCTACACAGATATCGTAAGAAGATTTCAATATCGTGCATTAAAAGAAACACTCCTTAGTTTCTTATCAGGTGCATTGCAAAATAATGACAAAACATTCTTAATAACTGGCGGTGCTTCGGGCTTGGGGGCTGGGTATGCGGAGTCTTTTCTAAGTCATGGAGCAAAGGTAAATACTTACCTACTTAATCTTCGTCTAACAATACTAAGTTAATGCTTCCCAACATCTGTCTACCTACCATGACGTCTTAAAGCAGGTGTAATTCCAGTGAAGGAAAGAGATGGCGCTAGACGACCTGTATAGCTCTGGCTCTATTACCAAATAATGTAGGGCCCGCTCTCACCACACACCACTACTTAAACAAAATCATCATTCAGTTTCTCTCATCTTCAAACGATTGGCAGAAACATTACGATATTTCAAGTCCGTTTAGGTCTAAACACTCGTGGTACCAATGCTTGGGACGCAAGCGAGCCTATAGGAATTCGAAAGTGTGTTTATTGATTTGTTGAAATTAAATGCACCACATTTTTGCTCATTACAGAACGTAGCCATCTTGGACATTGCCGAAGAGCTTGGCAGGGCGACAGTCGAGCGTCTTAACAAAGTTCACGGCAATAAGGCGGTGTTCATCAAGTGCGACGTGAGCAAGGAAGAAGACATAACGAGCGCGTTCGACTCCGTGCTCGCGCAGTTCAAGCAGATCGATGTCATCATCAACAATGCTGGCGTTATGGTGGACGCTCCTGATTCATGGAGGACAGCTTCTGAAGTTAACTGGGTATTTAGTTCAAAATGCTGGAATGTAGATCATTATGCTTTTTTATACCTTCATAATCTTTGTTTTTTTTTTTTAATATTATTAGTATCTCCGACGGGAGTTCAATTAATAGGTGCTGAAAACCCAAAGCATAAAGTAAAGTCAAGATGCCTACTTCTTTTTATTTCCAGCAAGGACTGGTTTTTCTTTTTTTCTAAAAGGCGTCAAGCATATGAGGAAAGATGAAGGTGGAGCTGGTGGGACCATTATAAATATCTCTTCGATAGCCGCTTTGACTCGAGTTCCATTTCTGCCGATTTACAAAGGATCCAAAATGGCTGTTCTGCATTTCAGTCAATGTTTAGCGGTAAGTCAAGTTTGGGTATGTGACTATGGGAACCATACCCAAAGAGTAGAATAAAATATTTATACTAAACGGACCATACCATAATTCCTATGTTTATTTACATTTTTAACCACATTCTTTTAGAACATATTTTATACCTGTAAGTACAGTTTATATCAGGAACGTGTGGTCACATTAAAGGTACAGACCATCAAACTGAATAACTTTCTCCGCAGAACCAATAGCATAATCGTGAATAAATGATCAGCTGCCCCATACATTTAGTTAGAGTAGGTATTAATATTTTGTACAAGGCATCTAATATTTTTTTCACGATTACGATGGAACACATACAGAAAGTGGTTCAGTTTGATAGTCTGTACCACACTCTTAAAAATGACCACACCGTTCGGATACATGCTGTATCTGTATATCGTCATAATAATATACTGACCCAAAATGTTTTTGTCAACTGATAAACCGGCATTTTGAAGCTAAGTGGTTGGCAAGTTATAACAAAATTATTTCCACCATATTGAAAATTCCATGCTCAAACTCCCGCTGCAGAGATATGATAAGTTTTTTCAACTCTTATTTCCAGATGGATCCATTCTACGAAAGCACTGGCATTAGGGTTTTAACAATATGTTTTGGAGCAACTGACACACCCATATTGCACAATTTAGAAACTAGGGCTTATGACCCAAAACTGGGGAAGATATTGGCTGCTGCCGTTGCCAAAAACTACGTTTGTCAAAAGTAAGTTATTTTTATTGCCCTAAACGTTATGAGAACACTCAATTTGTGACATAAAAATTAACTTCACAATATGCTGTTTTTCTATTTTTAGAGTGGAGTCTGCAGTTTCAGCTCTGGTCGAAATGTTCAAACATGGCGCTCCAGGATCAATTTGGATTTCAGTGAACAATAATCCAGCTCGAGACATAACTTCAGCTATTGATCGTGCTTTCAAAGATTTTGAAAACCTGTTAATATAATGTGTAAAAATATTAAATTCTGCTTTCAATTATACAACCATCCACCTGCTCTATTTCCTAAAACGACAAATAGCAAAGAACATTCAGCGGGAAAATACCTTTGGCATAAGAAAGAATTCGCGGCCGACTTCCATTCTACTGTTGAAAAGGATGAATGAACACTGGGGATCAATGAGGTGCTGTGCTAATAGAAATAAAAGACACGTGGTCGCTGCGATCAATTGTTTAGGCTCACTGATTAAATGAACGAACCGAGCGAAGATCTATAATTAATTGTCGCGTGAAATACATGGTCGCAATCCTCGTTTAGTCTCATAGTCACCTATTATAGTCTTTTGTTCGAACACTATAAAAGCGGTCTCTGTCGGCAGTTCGGCACGAATTTACAGTATGAAGGAATCAAACGCCTAGGACCCAAACCTCTAAATCAATACAACAGGGATTGAAACGTGACGGATGTTGTCTTGTCTATGAAAATCAATGAAAATGACATTTAGTTAATTGACGGTTCGAAATGCAGTACGTGTTTTGTGATCTTGTTTTCATCTAAATGTATTTGATTCCTGAAAAGATTGACATCAATCGTTAATTTCTCACATAACCCACTATTGTTATGTCAACCATGGCCGATAAAAGCGACGATAAGAGCGGACTATCAGGACTAGTGGAGAAAATAATAAAGGAGTTGAATCATTATCTCACGGACCGAAGATTGTAAATATTTACCTCAAATTGGCAAAATTTCAAGATAAATGATAAGTAAGAATAAAAGAAGTTGCGTGTTAATGCTGTGTTATTTCAGGACGGAGTTTGACATCGTTCCTGTGGAGTCTACTACTAACAAATCTCCTGTCCTGTATGTAGCGACGTCGTTGGGTCTGGAGTCCTGGTGTGTGAAGCATGTGTACAACTACTGCTACACCGAATTAATACGCGACTACTTGACTAACCCAAAGCGAAGACTCAGCAGATTATCAAATCTAAACTACAAGAGGATTTATACACTTTTGAATCCTACTCTTCTGATAAACCCAGATGTAACCTCATTATGGAACAAAAGAAGAGAAATGACGCTGCGGAAGTTTCACGACTGGTTCCAAGAGTTGCATTTTTCTAAATTAGTACTCTCAAGGAAGCCGAAATGTAACGAGGCATATGCATACAGGAGATGGATTTTCACAAAATTATTAAAAGGTATGAGTATGTTTATTTTTGAAATATATAAATAATTTCTTACTTTACTTCCAGTATTTGTAACAGCTAAGTAAGCTATTATAACAGTAAACATTACCACATCATCTGCCAACACATTATCAGGTATTATTTGGTAATTATGATATTTTGGGTGTTTATTACTCTTTAACTGTAGTGCTGAATGAATTTGGGCAGAGTTATGTTTAAATCCACCCAAATTCAGTTGGATCCGTGATCAATAGAAGAAGTGTTGGTAGATCAACGGCCAGATGGGTACACGACATTCAGCAGATTGCAGGCTGGTTGAGACTCATGCAAACCAGAAAAGAATGGTACAAAAGGGAGGAGGCCTATACTCGGCAGTAGGTGCGACATGGCTGCAACAATGATAATGTTTAAATCCCGTAGAATATGAGTGAGCCTACTGCCATAAATCATAGACAAAGACAGATTCCAGAGTGCTATTGCTAAATTTTATTACTGTAGTGCTCCATTGGTTGTTGGCTGCTGGGTGGGGCGAAAATGATATTGGGGTTTTAGAGTTTGGTAGTTGACAGTATAATAACTAGGGATGCGTTGATACGCACTTCAGCCGATACGATACCGATATGGATATATAAAAAAGTATTGCTAATACCGATTCCCTGTTCCGAGTCAGTGTGATTTGTTTCTAAAGCTGAGACTTTAGAAACAGACAAAATTACTCATACTTATATTTATTTAGAAATGATGATTGATAATAGATTAGAAAACAAAACTTAATAATTATAATTCACAGTTATGAGATTTTTATTCAGGAAAGAGGTCTTTCAGATGCAATAGAAGTCATTTGGAAATTTTATTACTGTAGTGCTCCATTGGTTGTTGGCTGCTGGGTGGGGCGAAAATGATATTGGGGTTTTAGAGTTTGGTAGTTGACAGTATAATAACTAGGGATGCGTTGATACGCACTTCAGCCGATACGATACCGATATGGATATATAAAAAAGTATTGCTAATACCGATTCCCTGTTCCGAGTCAGTGTGATTTGTTTCTAAAGCTGAGACTTTAGAAACAGACAAAATTACTCATACTTATATTTATTTAGAAATGATGATTGATAATAGATTAGAAAACAAAACTTAATAATTATAATTCACAGTTATGAGATTTTTATTCAGGAAAGAGGTCTTTCAGATGCAATAGAAGTCATTTGAATATTTTTGTGATTCAAATTCAAAAAGTATCGTTATCGGCAAATTTAATATCGCTGATTCGAGTCCGCCGGTGTCTGGAGCAGGGTCCACTACTACTACAACTACCGGTTAGGGCTCCAGAGGCAGAAATCTCCTCTCAATGCGAGCCGTACCGACCAGTGTGCTTAGTGCGAGTTTTTTTTACGTATCGAGCGCGTTAACGTTTACGCAAATTAGTATGGCGCTGGGTATCCGCCACCTAGCGGCACGAATTGTCGCTTACCCAGCGCCATACTAATTTGCGTAAACGTTAACGCGCTCGATACGTAAAAAAAACTCGCACTAAGCATACTGTACTGCCTTCTGAATCAGGTCCTTGAACCAACCGCCTAAGGAGAGCCTCGAAAGATGGTCGTCGACGCTCTTGGCCATACGGCGATTGGCCATCACGACACTCGGCACAATGATAGCCGAGTTCACATTCCACATGTCGACAACCTCGTCAAGTCGAGATATTTTATTTGTTTTTCTTTCTCAGCTTTCACGAGGTTCTCGTCATGCGTAACATAAGCAATCATTACGCGGCGCGCTGATCGGTCTATCACCACTATGTCAGGCTTATTATAATTTGTATTATGATTGCTTTCAGATCAAATAGAACAGTTTAGCCAACAGTTCCTAGCTGATACCATTACTGAAGAGCTTAGAATCTGCACTACGGCAGCGGATAAGTGCATAAACAACTACCACAGCTGGGACCATCGTGCCTTTGTGATGGAAATTGTCTGGCAATACAAATCCAACTTCAACAGCACCCGGGTTTTCTTCAACGAATACAGATTCATTCATAAATGGACAGCGAGACATGTTTCAGACTACAGCTGCTTTCACTATCGCCAGGTCGTTGTTAAAATACTTTTTCATATTGAAGAACAATGGGCAATATTTGAAAACAACATGGAGGTTAACTTACGTGAAAATTTACAGAAAGTTTTAGCTGATCATTTGAATGGTGACTCAGATGTGATTCCTAGCAAGATCTCCAAGAAAACAATATGTGATGATGTTCTAATTGTTCTCATATTGGGCTATGCCCCAGGAGATTGCAAATGCTATGCATCCGTGAACCAAACTTTAAGAAAACTCGAACTGCTGTTCTATGAATTGATATTAAATGAAGAGTTGCTGAAGTACTACACAAACCATCAGACAATCTGGTATCACCGAAGATTTATTGTGAATAGCATTTTAACCACCATGTATGGTTATTTGGAAATAGCGAACAATTTAGATGGGTCCCTCCAATCAAACACAATACACAAAAAACGTTGTAAAAAGTGTTTCTTTTCCGATTTAAGAGAGCATCACAGAAATGTTATGGAACAAGAAGAAAGCTGGTTCTGGAATTGTCCACTTTATAAAGCCTTCATTAGGCATGAGAAGGCATTAATAAACGATAGGCGGAAAGATGATTCAAAATATGCTGAAGCCCATGAGAACTACTTGAAATTTTTTGAAGGTCTATTTTTGAACTTTGATCCCTAAACAGTATGTACCTAATAAAAGTTATTATACTCCAGCTATTACCAATTGACGACTGGGGATATTATTATTTTTTTATTCTAAAAATGCCTTGCTCATACCATGCAGGCTAGGCACATGCAATGATTCAACAATTTTATCAATATGATAACTAATATCATAAAAATCTAGTCAGGTGTTGCACTCTCATAATATAAGCAAATTTTTATCATTATGATTTTATTAATAGTATCCTGTACAGACTCCAGCGCATCAAGCTACCCGAAAATGTCAAATTTTCCCAAGCAACCTTGAACCTAATGCTTTAGCGATACAGTTGAAAATCTATTAAAGACATTTGACAGATTGTAGTAGCTCGATGTGCTGAATCTGTACATTCAGACTTGTATGAAACATAATTATAATAACTTATCAATGTCTTCTAATGTGTTATTGCAAAATAGATGGCTCTAATGTTAGCCTGAATAGAAGTTATATTTGTATATTATCGCAATTAAATAAATGTATTTTAAAATTACTGCATTTTGCGGGTATTAATTTTGTTTTTGTAGGAATTTTAGGTTAGTAATTTTTTTTAACGATATATTCAACATGATACCCAATTAGTTGCTATTTAGAAAAAAAATGCGTTCGACGACATTGTAGATCTCTGTTTAGTATCTAGACGTATGGAAGCTGTTTAAAACAGCTATCGTATGCACTGCAGCGAAAATCTAGTTACTCTTAGGCCTGCTGACATCACAATCATAATTATGTACACGTAAAATATAATTTTAAATTTTAGGCGTGTACGCCCAGCCCCCGTAAATAATATAATAAATCTGTCATTGTGTCGACACAATCTGTTATTTTGTCGATTCTTCTGTCAAAGAAATCCTTGTCTACGGTGGTCATGCTACGGAGGCTGATGTATGAAAGTGGACGAGTAAAAGTCTTTGGAAGGCTCGTTGCAGGTGACGTTCTGTATTCTTGTGTTTCTCCCTACCTCCATGGGAAAATGGCGTGAATGTATGTATGTTACTAACATCTTGTGTTTGTCAATTACTAGACTTGAAATGATTATCAGAAATCGCTAGAAGTATTTAGTGACTTAGCCCTACAAGTCACTAAATACATTTAGTAGTTACCAAGTCTACTTTACTCATGGTCTTTTTAACCGACTATAGCAAAGCCAAAAGGAATGGTTATGATTTTATCAGTCTATGTATGTAATATGTATGTATGTTTGTAACATTTTGATGTTCCACCGTAGCGCCTAAACTAATGAACCGATTTTGATGAATGAGGCATTAAATGGTTTTTTTAAGCTGCAGTGTGTGAAAATATAAGAAATGTAAATATACTAATATATATCAATGTAGGTATTATTGATACTTTTTTAGTTAGTCGAGATATTAAATGATCCATTTAAAGGGTGATCTTCAATAAGATATTGACTGATGATCTATAAAATATAGATTTAGGTGTATTGACGTCACTATGTATACTGTTTTCAAATATTCATCGCCAATTTAAAATAGGCGTAGTCCTATTTTACCTGACCCACAAGAAGAACAGATGAAGAGGAGTCAGAAAAATCGGGTCACATGGATGTAGCATTGAGGTTTCTCATTAAAAATAAGAGGAATACAATACAGTGGGCCTCGTAAGAGATTTCATCACTGACAAAACCCCGACCGGGAGTAAACATCAATATGTATAGAATAATTGTAAGACCAAACTATGGATGGACTGAGAAATTGATAATGAGAGAAAGGGGTATCTCATAAGATGGCGGCTATTAGAGAAATAGGAAGAAGAAGACATGCTGCGCTGACCCCTAGCTGATTAGTATAATGACAGTAGAATGATTATGACGAAAAATTGTTTGCTAGTTTAACCTTTTGAACGCCAGAGCATAAACGCACGCGCGTGCCCCCCATCCAAGCCACAATTGCACCGCAACTACCCCCAAAAAAAAAATAGGAATTCCAAAACTATTTAATTAAAGAAAGAAAGAATAAAGTTTATTTGACGTCAGTTCATTAGGCACAGAAAATAAAAAAAATATACAAAATAAAAAAATAAATGAATTAAAAAAATTAAAAAATACATAGTATCTGCTGTGTGTCTCACAGCTGCGCCAAAAAGGTTCATATAATTGTTTATTTCGTGTTTAGTGCAATCGCATTTTTTGTCACATATTTGTGTCGTTGGCTTGCAGACTTCGCTTGCTTGTCACGTATATGTGACAATGGCGTTCAAAAGGATTTGGGATAAAATCTCAAACTAAGGCCTCCAGGATTCATGTGTCAAGTAGCTAGGATATTAATATGTGAACCTCCACGGTTAGTATTAAGTAGTTTAGGCGAGTATATACCGTTTTTGAAACATGTAACGTCGATTTTAGATCGAACAGAGAAAATAAGATTCGTAATATTCAATGAATGTCTAAATATTTACTCCTATACCTAAACATGAAAACATGTCATTTCGAAGTTCCTGATACTTTGTCCTATTCATTTGTATGCCAATGAAGCGAGATCGCAATATATCAATACATCTGTTTCGTTTTAAGACGTTTATGAACGGAATTATTGATAATGTTGCCAACTACAACAAATTTTTTACGATTTTTGTACCAAATGTTAACCATAAGTATTCCATAGATATACCTATATAATGAGTGTGATTTTTAAACCATGTAATCGATTTCGATTTAAATAAAAGACACTTCTTGCATTTCAATAAACTACCTATATAACAATTCAACGTTGTTTGTTTACATCAATTAATGAAGTAAAATTTGGGTATCATTTGACTTTATTAGTTGATGGTATTTCGACTATCCTTTTCTGATCGCCTCTGTTTTAATTCATTCGAATTCATTCGAGGCAAGGTGTAAAGATATTCGAGCCTTGTTTAACCTTTTGACCGCCATAGTCACATATACGTGACCAGCAAGCGCGTGCCCGGTACGCCAAACGGCACAAAAATGTGACAAAATGGTAGGTGAAATTGTGGCTTGGCGTGGAGCACGCGTGTGCGTTTACGCTCTGGCGGTCAAAAGGTTAAGGCGACGCTCTGACCACAAGATATATTGACCGAGTTTCGGGATTATGACTACCCGTCACGACTGACAAACATCTACGAATAACGTAATGTAACGCCGGGCTCAAAGGCAAGGCACGGAGGGGTCTTGCAGCGGCACTACAAAACGTACAACAGCAACATAGAACAAAAAGTACTACAGCGCCATCTATGACATAAATGAAGAACTAACATCAAATTCCTAAATCGCGCAGTTAAAGTTCCGCGATTTTAGACTATGTAGGAAAACCTGACAACTGTCAGGCAGTAGCCCACCAAACAGCATCCGTCTGGAGGAGGATCCCGCCTTTTTTATGGGGGATGATGAACTTTACTCCCTGTTTTTCATACCCCCAAAGTTTCGTTATGTAAAAGTCTCCCATCAAGACATCGGCTTCGACATGCGACCGTATGCAGATATCCAGTAAAGCTGTCGCTTATAATTCCGATCAAATTATAACAAAAAAGTTGCGTAGGACGAGTTGGACTCGCGAGCCGGGGGTCCCCCTACCTTGGTTTTTTATAGTTTTCCATTTTCATAGTTTTTATACCACATAAATAAGCTTGTGTTATAGAGTTTTTGCTGACTACAAAACTGTGCTAGTTAGTAGTACAACAAAAAAAGTTTATTTTTTTCGCGTAGACGTTAGTTATTTTGATGTACAGAATACTTGGTTGCCCGCTTCGTAAAGGGCCCGTTTACACCTGGTAAACCATCGTTACTTAAAACCTAGGTAAACATAAAAATTTGCTAAATGTTTGCAAATGATCATTAGGCGAAATCTGTTCAACGGTTGGCTGCGTTTTTGTCCTCGTAGCACAGTTTTTGTGGCAGTGCTACGCTTCGTAGCATTTCGTAGCAAACTTCTTGTAGCCCGTAGCCCGTAGATGTCTCTTTATGAAGACGTTACTAATTTAAGAATTCGTCATTTGTCTCTTACTAGTTATGTGTTTTTATTAGGGAATCCCGGTGATTTACTAAATTCTATTTATGGAAGCTTTGTTTTAAGAGGAGAAGATGTATCAACAAAACCTGTACTGTTTCTCTTCGACATGAAAACTTCCAGAGAAGTCTGGAGTTTCGTTACTTGCTTAAAATAATCGTCAACAACTAATTAAACAGGTCTACCAATATGCACAAATATCACCTGAAAATATTATCAATCACTTCACAAGCGTTGCCATTTCCAATTTTATCTCCCGATCTATAAACAACTGCTATTCGTGCCCCCTTTTACAACTCACACGTTGAACTCCACGCTATAGTACTAGGGTACTAGTACAAATAACAGGTGCATACGCATTACGCATCGCGTGATGTGGGTCAGGCAGGCTCGCACGGGGGAACCACCACCTTTATCACCCACCCTGTATGAAAAAACGGGCTCAAAACTGACACATTCCATTTAAATTTCAACTGTAACGTGGCTAGATAAAGTCGGGTTTTGGTTGGTGAAGGGTTGGTGTTAGGACATTTGTTTGTCGCATGATACGTGACGTCACAGCAGTGTCGCTTGTTCGCGGGCTTGTTTCGATCGATATTCGGATTCGGTCGTTCCCGCGAAAGGTCGGAAAGGGCCGAGTGACGCGGCACCACGTGCATATTACGTAATGATGGGTACTACTCATTGACAAAGATTATTTGTGCCAACAACGCTTTGCCGCACAAACACAGACGGACAACAGCCTGACTGGTAAAAGAATAAAGAAAACGTAACCGGCACTTAAAAGTCTCGATATTTTTAATTGATTGCGTAATATATTTTTTTAAATTCTTCTTTTAGAACTTGTTTAGCGTTTGCCGCCTTCAGTAGCGTCCATTCATCAGTTACTGTTATGAGCAAACAAAGGACGATATTAAGTGCCCCATCGTTTGTTACATATTGGTTTATTGATACAGTACTTTCAACAGCCACTATTAATTAAACTTTTCATTAAAAACGTTAATACGTCAGACCTTAATCCATTTATCGAAACAAAAAACCATTTTGCATTGTTATGATGAATTTCTATAACTCCTATTGATTTATTTATCTGTTGAATGCATTCCCAAGAGATTTTCATCGAAATTGAATTCAAGAGTTCTGATGCTGTGAGAATGTAACGCTGTTGAATTTTCAATCGGAATTCTATGCTGCAATAGAATATTTTTGAGCTGTCAAAGCTTTAATATATAATACAATAACGTTTTCAAGAAGAAGTGCGATTTTAACCGACTGCCCCACGGTTCATGCGTCTGTCCAGTTGAGTAGTTACTTGGCAGTCGTTCTGACTGAAATATGAATAAACAGCTGCAAAAGATACATGAAATTTTGCACAAGAGTACCATTTGAAGGATAGTTTTTGTAAAAAAAGTGTTAATGTTCGTCATTCTTCATCGGCATCGGAAGAAACGTTGGGAAATTAAATGTCTTATTTAATGTCTTGGTGATGGTGTAAGTTTAAATACTGTTTAAGCTTTCACGGTTTACAACTAAACTTATACTTTCACTTACGGGATATCTTCCGTGATTGTTCAAAATATCGGGAGCTCAAAATAATGAACAATCACGGAAGGTATCCCGTAAGTGACAGTATAAGTTTAGGTGTAAGTTTAAACAAGAAATTGCAGATCGCCTAAAAACATGCAAATAATAGTTTAAGAATACTATTATTTGTGTTTTTGTATCATCTCCGTACGGGAGATGATTCAAGATTCTTTATCTACATTATTACATATTTGTTTTCTGGGCAATCAGTCGCCTAACAACTTTGCTGCACGGCTACATGAAGTATTTTCATATGGCATAACATACACTAAAGTTTCAAATACTCAAAGGTCCTCAAATTAACTTGCTAATAAACTCGCATCCTCTTGCAAATTACTTTAATTGAGGAGTACGTAGTGGGAAACTTAACAAGCCAAGCTGCATAACTAATGAACTACTTTACTCATTGCACGGCAGTTTGTAAATGTAGGTGCAATTTCACCTAGTTAAAATATATAATGAATAAATTTGTTGGCTGGGTTTGAGATAAGGGGAAATAAATCTATTTAGTGGAGTATATTGCTGCAGACAAAGTATAAGTCAGTGCCAATAAAAAGAACTAGTTGATCTGCGCAATATTTTGGGATGGGGACGGGCGTCCACTTTTATTATTTCCATAACTGTCATTTGCCCCTTCAGGCAATGTTAGACTTATTCATAAACATCACGCCTACAATCCCCGAAGGGTTAGGCAGAGGCGTACCTAATAGTACCTATACCCACATTTCGCCAGTTATGTTTAAGAACCATGTTATAGGGGTCGGGCCTATTGCCATTAACTAGGCACTCCGAGAAATTCCTGATGAAAAATACCAATAACACTTTGCCCGACCTGGGAATCGAACCCAGGACCTCATGCTCGGCAGTCGCGCTTGTAACCACTAGACCAACGAGGCATTCAGTTTCAGTTAGAGTAAATATCTGCATTTAGTGAACCAAACATAACGGAAATTGCTTTGTTTTTTTCTTAAAACGAATTAATATAATAATATTGTGTTCGTCGATATTCAGAACAAAAAAAAACTACCATTATAGGTATCGTACGCACGACGGTCAATTAAGCTATATATATCCAGTTTATGCGGACCTCTCATTGTAAAGAAAATCAATAGAAAGCGAGGCCAAGTTATACTGGAAAAGCACAGCTTCATGCTGCCGCTCAGTGCTGCCGTGTGTACAATGATGCTTTAACTGATTAAAGAAACAAACTATGAGCACTAATCTGTCTTCAGAGCGATTTTTCTGTTCCTTTTTTATTGAAACAAGAACCACTATTCTGTTGCAAAATATAGGTATTAAGCAATTAATAATATCCAAGTGTAAGACTCATAAAAGCATAATATACAAAGATAGTGGCATTCGGAAGTGGTAGCTTGCATGCCTGCGGCGTCCCGACGTGCAATGAATTTATAACCCATTAGTTGCAGTCGACTACGTGATTAAATTCCTATTGCGCTGTATAATGCAATTTTGTACTCGGCTGTACCTGAGAAATAGTTATAGTCAGGCATACATTAAAAATATTTAATAAACATTTATTTAAGACTGAACTTGGTTACATAATAATTATATAGTAAATAAACTTAATCTAAAATACAATCCAGTTTTACTAGAACAATCCTTTTATTCCAACAAAATTGATTGGTTACGTAAAGCAAAGTCTACGCCGCGAGCTAAGAATAGCTTCGTAGCAACATACTACGCAACGCGTAGCTCGCTACGAGCTTGTAGCAGTTCGTAGCTGATAAGTTTCAAGGTGCAAATAAGATCGTAGCAACTTTGCCTTGTAGCTATAATTACCCCTTATGCTACGAGTCTACGAGATCTCGGCTACAAACAGACCTTGCGTAGGCGAGTGCACTTTTCGAAGGCTTTCTACAAGGCGGCTAAGAGATTTTATCAAAAGGATGTGCCGCAGAATCTTTGTGCCATAAAATCAAACTGCGGTCCCCAAAATGGCCTGCGAAGTATACTTGATCATGATAATATGTCCCCGAGAGCGTTTCTTCAAAGAGTTTATGGCAAGGATGATGTTTTCATAGAAATGTACTGATATGATAAATGCTTTTAAAACGAACCAACACATTTCCCGCCTCTATGAAATCGTTTAATTCATTCAGCCGTTCCGCAGTCGATTAAAATAAATGGTTTGTACCACTTGACGTGGAACTAGATTTTCCATTGTGAAAAATATTTCCATTTGTGCGTTGTTTTCATCGTGATTGGAGCCTGAGTCGAAATATCTGGGAGAGGCGACTGAGACAGACAGTTTGAGATCAAGATAAAACTTGATTCCCTTTTTGTAAGGAAAAAGAAAAATGCTTCGCGTGCGCTCTGCTCCGTACGCTACGATGATTTATTTTTACTACATCGCCAGCAACAGCATTGAAAGCTAAATTTAGATTTGCAGCTTTTCCTTTGTTGGAAATTATGCTCACGAACAGACTAAGCGCGTTGTAAAATCTCAGAAAACTGAGCTCAGAATTCTTGTGAAAATAATTAACGACTCATGAAATTTGTGCAGCTCTTCAACTACTCGCATATTAAAAAGCGAGAAGACTGAAGACAGCTCGGGAACTAATAATCGTTGGTTGGTCGCCAGCACCTGCGGCCCAAGGAAGGAGTTCGTCGGTGGTCATTAAAACTGCAACTGTAAGGACTAGGGCAGTGCAATAATTGCATCAAGTTTAACTGGGCTCGATCGATGTGAGGGTATTTACCTCGCCGGGCGAAAATAATCCGGGTACCGGTGATGTCAGAAGGTTGTGTGTGCGCATGCGTGAGGACGCTAGTATGTACTAGCGGGTACAGTGGGTAGCCGGGCGTCAGTCGGTCGCCGGCCGCGCGTTGAGCCGGGCGCGCGTGTGCTACTAATGGCGCCCCGTGGCGGCCGGTGAGGCGCCGGCCCCGCCGACCGCCTCGGGTCGACGGGCCAGCCAGGCCAGACGGGCGTTCGTCCCATCATGTCCTTGCTCAGCGTCACAGGTATCTAGTGCTAAGTGCTGTGTGCCGCCGCTGATGGTGCTACCCCGCTTTGTGTTAAGATATACGAGAGTTACGCAGCAATTTGTGGTCGTTATGGACGCGTACTGAATGTGCTCAGGTACTTATGGTGGTCAGGGCTAAGGACTGCACTGAGGCAACGTGACACGATCAACTAATAGCCACGTTACATTGATAACTGAAGAGAAAAACAAGTTTCTATCTCAGCAGCCGTCTATATATACACACTGCACATAGCTCAGTGTTGGTAGCTATGACCGTAGGCTTAATGTATTTCCGAGAACTTTTTGTTAAACTGATAACAGATAAATAAAGTTTGATTACCAGTTTCGATATATTAGTTTGTTTTGCGTGGGTTACGATCACATATCGTCGAGTATCAACCGTGTGCTATTGGTTATAAAGGTCATAGTCACACCACGCGTGCCATCAACGTGCACTTTACTATATTTATACATTTTATTAATGTTCGTGACGTTTTCTATAACAATAAATCGTTGAAAGTACGGCATAATACATTATTTAGAAGTGGTTTTTTCACCGAGCCGAAATGTGGGTTTACATTGCGCGCTATTAAAGTGTTTTGTTTATGCTCTACCGTTTTTAGCAGACGGTGTATGCCGCCGCAATTTCTAGAATCGTCAAGTTGAACGTATTCAGACGTCTTCGCTGTATGTATTGAAGAAAGGCCGCATTATCTGAAGTGAGGTAGTTAATTCAATAGTGCTAGAGCGGGCGCATCGACGAGCCACGCAGGGTGGCTATAAGTATAGCTATAGTATGAGTGTATACAATGTTCTGCCCCATTTAATGCGGATGTAGGTCGGGACCATAACAAGATGCCTTTCTGTAACTGAAACAATTAACCGCCTACTTATTATGGGCTGTTTTTCATTGTTGCGGTTTTAGTTTCAGCGTAAATTACTGTGCGGATTTCTTTACTGATTTTTTAAATACAATTTTATTTAATCTCTTAACTAGTTCCTATTTAATTTAGGAACAGAAAAGGAGTCTCGCTAATCTCGTTTCCTGGTACATTTAATGCAATCACGCCTAGCTATAAAATAAGTAGGATTCCTTGGTAATGAATGTCGACGAAGCAAACGATGGCAAGGGGAGGCCCAATCCCGTTATTTATTGAGCTACATTATTTACTTTTTGAATTTGTTTTGTGGAATTTTAGATGGTTACTTTGTTTTCTAGGAAAAACAAATTTAAAGGAGAAATAATGATTAGTTGACATTATTAATCTTGGCCGGTTTCACCGGCACTAGGCAGCACCTAAATTTAATTGTCGCTTACTGTTACTGAAAATGGGCATTGTTGTCGTTAAATTCACATCGTTTAATGAGTTTTCATTATTTTTTTCAATACAAAAAAAGTATGACCACTTTTTTTAACCTCCTTACAAAAGCCATCATTCTTTTGCCCTTATCCCACTTTATTTGGGATCGAGCCAGCACGTCTTCTTCTTCCATACTTCTCTATTATTCGTCATCTCAGGAGTCATCCCTTTCTTGCCATATCATCCTTCACATAGTCCATCCATCGTTTCATTGGTCTTTTTCTTTTTACCCATCCACATTCATACCCAAAACTTTCTATACGACATTTTCCTCATTCCTTCGCATCACATGGCTATACCAAGCCAACCGATTACCACATTGCTTTTCAGTCACCGCCGCCACTTTCAGACTTCTTCCTCCTTATAAAAAGGGAGCTTTTTTATAGTTGCAAATCAAGAATATCAATACCACAAAGTAGGGTTTTATTCTATTGCCAACAAATAACAAAAAATGAACAGGTCACCATTATTTTTCAACTACGTTTCATTCCGATGTTTTTCAACTCGCACGTTAGCTTGTAATGAATCTCTTGAAGTTGTCAAAACGTTGATTAATTCATTCGAGTGCGTGTAACACGGTATAACTAATATTTTTCACGCCCACACGGTTGAGGGTGAAAAATTCCCGCCTATATCGTTAGGTACCTTTTATGTATTTTTTTAAAGCTTTTATTTTAGTTTTTGCAAGTTAATTCCTTCAGAGCAGCGGTGGCCCAGTGGTGGCGGCTCCGACTTACAAACAGTAAGTCGTGGGTTCGAACCCAGACAGGCGCATTACTTTGTGTAATTTATTTCATCACCATTGCCCTCAAAAACGGTGAAGGAAAACATCGTGAGGAAACCGGCATGTCTTAGAACAAAAAATTCGAAGACATGTGACATCTACCAACCCGCACTGGGCCCGGGTGGTGGATTATAGCCCATTCCCTCTCACAGAGAGGAGGCCGGTGTCCCAGCAGTGGGAACATTATAGGCTGATTATGCTATGCTAAGTTAATTCCTACTTCTCATTAAAAAGTAGCTTTTTTACCAGCACGGGAAAGTTATAGGCATGTTTCGTTATGATTTTGCAAGCTAATTTTGATAAACTTCCTCTTGAGCTATCAATTGAGGTGTAAACGGACCCTTCACGAAGCGGTCAACCAAGTATTCTGTACATCAAACTAAGTAACTTTACGAAAAAATTATTGCTGGGAATCGACTTTTTATTTTGGGGTGAAAAATCACGTTTTACGGTAGGACTCGATGGAAAGCACTCAAAGCATTGGGCTGTTGAATGGAGTGAATAGTATAGGGGTCGTGGAGGTGTGTAAAGTAAAAATCAAACATTAAAAACATGTATTTAAAAAAAAACTTGTGATAAAGTTGGAACTGTGACCCCCAATATCTCCGTAACTAAAAGGTATGGTCTAGAAAAAAAAAAATATCGCAAAGACGAGGAGAAAAAGTGCCTTTTGGCTATGTTAAGGCTCTATTTACACCCTTTATTTTGATTAGGCGGCAAGTATTATAATAATAAAAATTGATACATTTACATTTTCCTCTACTTAACTTACACAATAAGCAGATCTTAAGATACGCTTTTTGGAGGTAAGTATGTATCCATCATTTGATTATGTTCAATACTTATTGGTTACCTTAACGAGACAAGGAAAGATTATCTTTGCTTATACAAGTTGCTAGTTCTAAATACAATGTCTACTTAGAAGATAGGAGAATAAACAGAAATTCTCAATAAATCTCGACCGAAACTCAATACCTCATAAATTACCGAATAATATCGAAAACATTGTCTAAATTAACACAAAACTGTAAGAAGAAAGCCCAACGGAGGCTTTACACGCGTAAAATTAATTAAATTACGTCGAAACTTTTCTCGGTGGCGGTTAAACTGTACCAAAATCCGTTCAGTAGTTTCCGAGATTAGCTCGCACGTATAGACATTTGTGGTTTTAAAACTTTGTTTTATAACTGTGAGCTGTGTTTTGGAATAAATTACTGAATAAGAATTTTACTTTGTAAGTCTAAAAAATGTCTAAATGAGAAAATGAACTTTACTTTACTTTACTTTACTGTACTTTACTGTACTTTACTTTACTTTACTTTACTGTACTTTACTGTACTTTACTTTACTTTACTTTACTTTACTTTACTTTACTTTACTTTACTTTACTTTACTTTACTTTACTTTACTTTACTTTACTTTACTTTACTTTACTTTACTTTACTTTACTTTCTTTTTAGTATGTTGTGATGATCGACTTAAACTAAGTTTCTAGCACTTTTACTGTGGGTGTTGTCAAAAGAAAAGGATTACGTCAAGAGAACGGGCACCATTTTTGTCGTGCTTCAATTCAAACCAAGTTCAATATTGAGTTTACCAGATACCTAGGTTTAGGAGACTTCGTCATAGTTAATGTTTCCATTTCGGTACAATAATCTTATTGGCACGTTAAGCCGTTAGTCCCGGCTGTCATTTGTAGATCTTTGACAGTCGTTACAGGTAGTCAGTGGCTCAAAAAGTCTGACAACCAGTCTTACCAAGGGGTATCGTATTACCTAGTACTAACTGGGTTGTGGAAGTCAGATAGGCAGTCGTTCCATGTAAAACACGGGTATTCAGCCGCATCCGGTTAGACTAGAAGCCGACTCCAACATAGTTGGGAAAAGGCTAGGCAGATGATGATGATATTGCCACAATCGTAAAACACATAAGCATTTTTATCGGTCCCTGAGTGTTTATTATAGATATAACACCATAATATTCTTTGTTTTATTAATCGATTCAATAGTTTTCGACAACCGCGCTCCAACTCATACGTCAACTTGAGGAACTTAATGAAGAATGTATGAAGTTGGAGGCTTTGGATGATTCCCAGCTTTATTGCACTGAATATAGCAGAGTATGTAGGCACATATATGGGTATGGAGGTATCTATGTCTATGTATATAATAGGTCTTTAACTATGAAATTGCCGTTTTTTTCTCCCTTTTTGTTCTTTTTGTAACTTTGACGTGTAGTTATCTTTTTTCCTAATTCTATTTTTATTGGATTAATTGTTAAATTACGTACCTTTTAGAGTTTAAAAATCGTACTAGTAGTTGCATATTACCTCATAGGGTAGTGTGTCAAAACACCTGTTTCAATGTGCCGTCGGTTTCAGTACTTCAAATAGGTATATTTTTGTCATAGGCTGTGTTTTGAGAATTTAAGATACACAGTGCAGCGTAGCTTTTTTCACACTAACTATAGTTTGCAAATCATACATAATCAGTTCAGAAGTTTCCAAGAAAAAAAAAATGTTAGTATGGAAATATCACTTTTCGCAAAATCGTCCATACAAATCGTCAATTTCATACTTTAACCCCTAATATTAAATAGGTACCATAGGTAAGATTCCATTTACCTCTCCGGATTTTAATAACTATCTCAGAGTTTAAACGACCAACCTATGGTTCTGAATAGTAATTTAGATACTCACTGCAATATTATTTGTTTTAAGTATTTTACTGCGCCCTATGAGGGTCATATACTCACAAATTTTAACCCTAGCGTGTGACTATAATTGTGCACATAGTGCATGAAATAAACAAATAGTAGCTTGTTCGAATCGTCAGAAACACCAGTCAGACAAAATAACAATACTTAAAAAAAAAAAATCATTCATTTTATAGACAACCCTAGCAGAAACCAAGATTAATAAACCCCGGTTAGCCAAAGATTGAATCAATCAAGTTTCACTTTGTCCAGTTTGCAGCATAAATCTCGAATACAAACATGTAAACGGCCGAAAATTGGCGCTATTGGCCTTTAAACCGGCTTACTGGTAACTGCAACAGGTTTCCATGGTATTTCCACGAATTTGAGCATCACTTCATACTCATGGGTGCTGAGGAGCTTCGTAGAAATTCGTTTTGTGTATTTTAATCGATCGTTTTGAGATTTTTTTAAACATTGCTCCACACTAGGGAATATCTCCTGTATCGTGGGTGTGT
Source organism: Noctua comes (assembly GCA_963082995.1). NCBI lineage: Eukaryota > Metazoa > Arthropoda > Insecta > Lepidoptera > Noctuidae > Noctua > Noctua comes. The sequence continues at coordinate 6,805,990 of OY720280.1, read as the reverse complement.
TTACAAACATTTAAACTTACATACACAAACAGCCAGACCCGGAACAACTACCTGTAGGCCATACAAATACATATATGTTCCTTGCGGGAATCAAACCCGCGAAAAGCAGCGCAGCAGCCAATCGCTTAGCCACTGCGCCAACCGTGCCGTTACTTGCAAGTTAGTTGCAATTTCTAAGTAGATAATTCACTCGACTTTTCACTTTGTACGTGCAAGCAATAAAGGCTTTGAGACTAAGTTTTTATCCTAGATTTCGAGACTTGTGGTAAGTGGTTCTGCCAATTGAACACATCATCATCTGCCTAGCCTTTTACCAACTATGCTGGGGTCGGCTTCCAGTCTAATTGGATGCAGCTGATTAGTAGTATTTTACATGAAGCGACTGTCTATCTGACCTCCACAACCCAGTTAGTACTGACTGAGTAATACGATACCTCATGGTAAGACTGGTTGTCAGACTTTCGGGCCACTGACTTTCTGTAACGACTGTCAAATTTATACAATTGACAGCCGGGACCGACATCTTAAAGTGCTTTCCAGGCACGGAGGAAACTCTGTATGTGATGGGTGGTCACTAACTACCAGACACCGCATAAAACCGACTATTCCATACACTACGTCATCGATGTACCAAAACTAATGATGCACTTGCTTGTTTTCACTCTAAATAACGAGTTAAAATTCTCTGTTCTTGTTGTCCAAAACTGAAATTGTACCAGTTGTAAAGTGATTGTGTTTGACGAATTCAGCCATTGGAACTTCTAAGTTGTGTCGCTCGTTATGTACGAAAAGCATATAAGAAACAAGCCTTATTAATACGCCGCGTTGTTGACTAGTATCTACGAATACATTGTGTTGTTTCGCGTGCCTAGCAAACATTTCGCATTGATATTCACGATTTATAGATACCGACGATATTATGTAATGCTACGGTAAGTAACATTGCTTATTTTGCTACGCTATGTATGTTTGAAGAGATGTATTTCCTCGATTATGTTGTGTGTTTTAGTTTTTATTAGATGTCATTTGTATTAGATGTTGTCTATATTGTTTATGCCTACATACATAGTTCGCCTGCCTCGTCGGTCGAGTGTTAGCAAACGCGACTGCTGAGCATGAGGTCCTGGGTTCGATTCCCGGATCGGGCAAAGGGTTATTGGGAATTTCCATGAGAAATTTCTCCATAACCGCCATGCATTTGTGTCCGGTTGATGGCGATCGGCTCGCCCCCGACATGGGATTTAAACATAACTGGCGAAATGTGGGTGTACTATTAGGTAAACCTCGGCCTAACTCTTCTGGGATTACAGGCGTGATGTTATGTTATGTTATATGTTACATACTTCGCATTTTTTTCGATGGGGGTAGGAATAAACCACAGAACGCAACCTAATACGATCCTTACATACTCTTTTCGCCAAGTCCACGTTCATACATCATGTCATTCACGCACGCCAGGAATATGTTTGATACTAGATCATGCATCAACGGCTCAAATGGCTCAAATGGATTTGGCACGATAGTAACCAAAGGAAGCAGTACATAAGCATAGGTTATGAATTAATTATTGATGCAAGGGTAACTGAGTGCTACAGTAATTAATATTATAATAATTTGAACTTGTCTAAATAATAACAGCCGCTCGGATCGATCATTCAGGTTAAGCTGTGCTTGCCTTGGTTGGTCTGTGGATGGGTGACCCATTCCTCCGTGCCCCGGAACGCACGTTAAGCCATTGGTCCCGGCTGTCATTTGTATAACTTTGACAGTGGTTACAGGTAGTCAGTCGCCCAAAAAGTGTGACAACCAGTCTTACCAAGGGGTATCGTATTACCTATTACGTATTATATTATCTGTGCTATTACTAACTGCGTTGTGGAGGTCAGATAGGCAGTCGCTCCATGTAAAATACTAGTATTCAGCTGCATCCGGTAAGACAGGAACCCGACCCCAACATATTTGGGAAAAGGCTAAGCAGATGATGACGGTTGGAAACATGGAACTTGTCTTTTGCTGTAGCGCAGTCGGATAAAAAGTACATCACAGATACAGTTTTTTTTTTTTGTTTTGTAGACGTTAGACCGATTTGTCTGCTCATAAACACCCACCCGCAATAACTTCAGTTTATCCGTGATCATGGTGCTTGCAACATCGCCGAAATATCGGGAACTCATAAGAAACAGTAAACATGGTAAATATCCCGTTTCGAGTATTAATAATAAAGTTAGTGACCATGATAGTCTAATATCTTACATCACAGTTTTGTTTCGTAGTATTGGTGAACTTCTGACATAATATGCAACATCCCTGTATCTCTTAGTTTCCGGCCACAAATGTGGCCAAGCCGGCCTTCCCACGGGTATCGGTTAAGGCGACTACGGGATTATTCCTGGGAAATGGACAGCAACGTATAAAGCTGTATATATATATACCCATATGTACATATGTAAATAATATCTCGTGTGCCTGCCATGCCATAGTAAATGACCGAAGATCGGGTTAAAGGTGAAGCTGATTTTAAGAACAGTTTTAAATTAATGGCGCACTAGAATGTAAGTAGTTTACTGTTTTGAACGAGTTTTTTTTTACCTTAGACTAGAATAGCATGTTGTTAAACTATTCAGAATTGCTTGACACATTGTTGTGAAGTTGAAAGCTAACATCTTAACCGTATTTAAAAACTGCCAGTGTGAATCAAACTAAGTATATCCTATACTGTTATTATATTATTATCGTATACTATTATCATATTATTATCTATATTTATAATCACGTTCTCGAAAACGGCTCTAACGATTTCGATAAAAGTTGCAATATCGATTTATCAAAAATCGATCTAGCTGGGTCTCATTTCTGGGAAAATTCGTTTTCTCTATTTTCACTCCCCAGATACTATTGATATATATTATATGTATTATATATTATATACTACTATTATAAATGCGAAACTTTGGATGGATGGATGTTTGGTGTACGGCATTGAAAAAATATCTAACCATTATGTTATTTTTTTCCAAATTAATTACCTACTACGCTCGAGGTATCGACTTTTTCCATCCAAGTGCAGTAAATGTCTATTATTATTGACGTGGTCGCTATCTGCTCAGGCGAATTAAAAGATTGTTGCACTAGTTCAGAAAATTGGCTGTTCTGAAATAACTATTTTACGAAACTGGCTCTCAAAGTTAAAGTTTATGAGAAAGTTTACAAGTTAGTGTAGTTTGATACCTACTAAGGAACAAATTAATAGTAGAAGAGCGGTTTATAAGACAATTTTTGACATTTTGTGAAGGCTGTTTTTAACAATAACAATTTTTTTTTTGTACGCAGATCTATTTCTCTATTTCTCATATTTAAACATCTATTCACCACCACCATTGACACAAAATATAAAACTGCTTCACATCCGTTACCTCACTAATTTAGATCCAGTAGAAAACCAGCGTCGGGCACTAGTTCTCCGGCATTTTGCTGAACTGGGCCAATTTGGCGCAGCCGTGAGGCACACAGTGTCACACTATTTTATTTTTTTGTTTTATAATTTTTTGTTTTTTATTTGTTATTTTTTATACTGTGTACACTTGTGGCATGTGCCAAGTAAGTGTATTTTCTTTCTTTCTTTCAACAAAATAACATAGTGACACGCTTGTTTCCCTAAAGACTTAGGCATAATTGTGTCCTATAGTGCATCCACATTTCCTCAGGTATGTTTAAGTAGCAGGTAATAGGAGGCTAATCAATATCTATCAACCTAGCACAAATCCAGACTTCCTGATGCTTCTTTTTTATATTGATTGCCTCATTGGTTGAGTGGTCGCAACAGCGACTATTGAGCATGAGGTCCTGGGCTCGATTCCGCGGTCGGGCAATGTTATTAGATTTTCCCATCAGGTTTTTTTTCAGTAGCAGCCTTGGAGTCTCGATTTGAGCCCGGTTGATGGAAATAGGCTCGCCCCCTATTACATAGGATAAAAAAACAAAATTGGCGAAATTTGGATGTACTATTAGGGACACCTCTGCCTAACCCTTCGGGGAGTACAGGCATGATGTTTTATTGTATTTTTGTCAGGATATCAGTATAAGATTTTAAACTATTATGGTCACTAACTTTATTATTAATAATCGAAACGGGATATTTACCATGTTTACTGTTACAGTAAACATGGTAAATATCCCGTTTCGAGTATAATAAGGATACCAGTATTCTGACAAAAAAAAGGAATAAGTTACTATAATAAATTAAGTCTTCCAGTTGAATAACATTATTTTTTTCAAGGAAAATCTCAAGATAATAATTAAACAAAGGTTCACAAACCATCTGTTCATAACATCGGTTGTTTAGGCGCTTAAATAACAAAAGGCTTCTTGTTTTCAAAACTTTGAAAGTATACTCATAGCTTTAATTTGTGTTAAAACTCGATACTGGAACATTTTTCAATGAAGTGGAAACACCAGCGAAGTCGTAATTCTTTTGAAGTTTTCATACTTATTAGCCATAGAAAAATATCAAAGAAATAATGAAAGTAATAAAACCATTACAGCTCATATGAAAGGGCATGCGGGCGGCGAGTAATGGGCGACTCGCTGTCCGACCATGGACCATGCCCGGGTCGACGGCGCGTTGTGTTCCACGCGCGCCTCAAAGAGTGTCAGCATAATGACGGGGCCCCCTCTAGAGGGCCAAAGCCTGCCGCGGTCGCGGGACTTATAGAATTACCGTGACCCTGGAACATAAAGGGCTATTGAAGGACACCGTGGATTTTAGTCAGTACAAGTCTGACAGTCCCTCCCGCTCTGCCCTGGGTGGGAGGACTCATTTGACGATTTTAAAACGATAAAAAAAAAAAAGCTTATATGAAACTCTAGTAATTTCATTAAAGACTACCTGTTGCCCGTGAACTTCGTCCTCGTGAAATGATTGTAAAAATATTACTTCCCCTATTGTAATCTGATTTTGTTTACAATTTCATAGATTTCATTTTTTTATGCACGGAGCCCTAATCCTTTTTCTAAAATACAAAAAGATTAGTGTTAGGTTAGCCTTTACTCCTTATAAAATCAGCTATCTGCCAGTAAAAGTCCCGTCAAAATCTGTTCAGTCGTGAGATTAGGCAGAACAAACAGATAGACAGCCAGATATATATATTTTTTGTTATTTATACGGTACTTACAGTATATACTTTCATATGCATTCAGTAAAAAACTGTTATTTTGAAATTACAAACGGACACTTCAATTTTATTTATTTGTTTAGCCCCTCCCCCCCCATATCTCACGGTGCAGCTAGGAAGAAGAAGAGTGCTTCTCTTTCACTTTATTGATTGTTATTCCATGTTATAACGGATAGTTCATAACCTGACTTAAGACAGGATACTTTTTATCCCGATAGTACGATCTCTTGGGATAAATACCGAACTCCACGCCCGCAAAGCCGCGGGCAGAAGCTAGTACAATATTCATATTAGTGCTCGTGACTCTTTATGTCCTACACTCTATGGTACTCTATGGTACATAAAGAATAGTTGCATGTTGTATACGCTGGTGTGTCTACGTCTTATGATAGTGTACGGAGGCTTGGCAAAGCGGTCTCGCGTAAGCTCATATTGACATATTAAACTGGTGTATGCCTCGTTCAACTTATGAGCGGTAGCGTGTCTTTATTACTTTTACATATTAGACTTAAGGAACTCATAATACAGGGTGTAAGCAGACCCTTCACATAACCGTCAACCAAGCATTCTGTACATCAAACTAAGTAACTTTACGCAAAATTATTGCTGGGAATCGACTTTTATTTGGGCTGAAAAATCACGTTTTAAGGTAGGACTCGATGAAAAGCACTAAAAGCATTGTGCTGATGGATGGACTGAATAGTACGGGGGTCGTAGAGGTGTGTAAAGTAAAAATCTTACATTAAAAACATGTTTTTAAAAAAAACTTGTGAAAAAGTTGGAACTTTGACCCCCAATATCTCCGTAACTAGAAGGTTCCCAGGTATGGTCTAGAACAAAAAAATGATCGCAAAGACGGGGAGAACAAGTGCCTTTTGGCTATGTTAAGGGTCTATTTACACCCTTTATGATGCTTCTACGCATGCGTAGAGTACCTATACGCTCATTTCACCAGATACTTACTTGAATTTTTCAGACCTTAAGGAAGAGCATAATTAATTGAATTAAACGTAGTTAAATTCTTATTAAGTCGTATTTTCGATAGTTGTAATTATTTATCATGGACTAGCACTTCGCCCGCGACTTCCTCCGCAAAAATGGTGATAGCTCGGCTAATATGCATGATATAAATATAATTTATAGCCTATAGCACCCACGAATAATGTAGCTTTCTGCCAGTGAAAGAATTTTTAGAATTGGATCATTAGTTTCAGAGATTACCCGCTACATACAAACTTAGAAACGTATTTTACCTCTTTATAATATCAGTACAGACGTATAGATTTCAAACCGTTTGTCTTTTCAATACGAGTGGTCAACTTTACATAGATTTTAGACACACAATAACTACTATGATTTCCTAAAGTATCTTTCCAACGTGGGTTTGCAGCAAACAACAAAATAAAAAACCTTCTTTTTCCCCATAAAATGCAAATGAAACCGCCAGAAATCCTGACAATAATCAAGATTAGAAACCGTTTGCTCAAAAAAAAAAACAAAATATAAACGTGGCTTTCGAATTCAGAACTCGTGTTTCCTCATTCCGTAGTAATCACGTAAGATCGAGTGTTCGCATGAATTATAAAACGAGGTATATCGGAAAAAGCTGGATCATTTAGTAGATATTCATGAACAACAGATGATGTTGTGCGCGAATCGCTTTACATCTTATTGTCTATTCTTGGGTTCTCTATAATGAAAGCTTTCTTGTTTATTTTGATTACAGATTTCTGTTTATTTTTGAGAGAAATGGTGGTTGTTTTTTTAAAGCAAGTAGTTGTGAAAGGTTCCATTATCAAAAGGTTAAGGATACAATTAAAGTATTTTATATCATCTCAGTTTCTCCAGATGGTTAGACAGAGTTGTACTCACATTTCGATAGATTGTATATTATTTTGGGTTAAAAATAAGTTAAACTGACTAATGTCATCCATATAATGCAACGGGTAATAACTCTTAAAATGATAATGTAAACACAAAGTCATGTTATGCCATTAATCGATAGACTATACATAAATACATAATCATTGCGCCAATGTCACGTATGTTTTACGATAAAAAGAACAGAGATTACAAACCTTTTGCCTTTTCAAAACGAGTGTTCGAATTCGAACGTTCGAAAATACTTGTAAGTCAAAGTAAGCACCAGCTCTTGAGACTGTTTCATGCCAAAAACGTTTTTTTGTTAACATTACAAGGGGCGTTATTATGCCAATTTGCTACTCCTTACCGTGCTAACTTCGAATTCGTTGCGAGAGGAACTTTAATAATTAAGTTTGTCGAAATGACCTTAAGAAGTCGCGTGGCTAATCTGATTTTCAAATTCAATCTCTGTACAAACGAGAATCTTAAAGTTTCTCCATAATTTCGTAAACTTTTTTCGTATATTTGGACTAGATTTGAACTGAACTGAGGATTTGGAATTTTCCATTGTATTAATCACACCACTTCTTGGTCTTGGGTTCGATTCCCGGATCGGGCAAAGTATTATTGGGTTTATCCATCAGGAATTTCTCAGTAGCAGCCACGGAGTCTGGATTTGTGCTTGGTTGATGTCAATAGGCTCGCCCCCTATTAAATGGGACTTAAACATAAATTGCAAAATGTGGGTGTACTATTAGGGACACCTCGGCCTAACCCATCGGGGATTTACAGGTTTTTTATACTTATAGTGTTAGTACTTATGTTTTAAGATTTTAAATTATCATGGTCACTAACATTATCATTAACACTAGAAACGGGTTATTTACCATGTTATGGTAAATATCCCGGTTCGAGGACTTATGTTTTCCAATATTGAGGAGGAGGTAATAATGATCTTCGGATAAACCAAGGGTTATTGGCATCAGTTCCAAACAACCGTTTTTTTGTTTGTTTACAATTTTTACTAGTTTTTTTTTTTTTTTTTTGTTTTCAATTTGAATTAGAATGATTTAATTATGTGTGATAATAATATTAGTCTTTTTTTTAATTTTTCTTTATTTTATTCTGTTTGATAATTTATTTTAATTAGCATGTGTGTAAAATAATTTTTGTACGCCGATGACGGCTAGACATAGCGTTCATTAATAATTATAACATCTGTACCTACCTATGTTCAACAAATAAAAGTATTTGTATTTTGTATTTGTAAGACTATCACCTACACATTTCCTTCACAAACAATCGATTCTAAATAATTATTCCGGGGCCTCGCAGTCCCACTTCACAAGGTAGTGTAAAATTGATTGAATCCATTTTGAATTCTAAGACAGTAGTAGGATTTCCCCGGGGAGACCCACACTTCACTTTCAATAACTATGACTCGAACGTGACTTCGTTGACAGATCTTGGGGGAAAAAATGATATATGTGAGGACACATTTAAATATATATCTCTATTTCTTATGTGGATATAAGTATATCGATATATGAATGCAGAAATGTGAATGAGTTCGGGGCTAAGGGGAGCTTGTGGCTAAATAATAACAGCCGCTCGGATCTCCAGGGTAAGCCGCGCTTGCCTAGGTTGGTCTATGGATGGATGACCAACCCCCATTACATACCGAGTTTCCTCCGTGTCTCGGAAAGCACGTTAACCCTCCCGGCAGTAGATCTTCGACTGTCGTTACAGGACGTCAAAATTCTGACAACCGGACTTAACAAAGAATATCGTATTACCCAGCACTAACTGTGTTGTGGAGGTCAGATAGGCAGTCGCTTCATGTAAAATACTGGTATTCAGCTGCATCCGGTAAGACTGGAAGCCGACCCTAACGTAGTTGGAAAAACTTCAAGTCAGACTTTCAGACTACTGACTGACTTGTAATGACTACCAAAGATCTACAAATGACAGCCAGGACAAACAACTTAACGTGCTTTCTGAGGCACGAAGGAAACTCGGTATGTAATCGGCGGTCACCCATCTACGGACCAACCTAGGCAAGCTCGACTTAACCTGAAGATAGACCCGAGCGGTTATTATTATTTAGCCACGAGCTCCTCAATGATATCTAGAACACATTTAAGTACTAATGTAAAAGAACGAAGTCACGTCCTTCCGTTAATATCAGGAAATTCAACTCATATTCCGTTCATTAATCAATCCTACATTTTTTGTAAATGACAGCGATTTTTTAGCCTGTTACCAGTTTTTTTTTTTACTTTTTAAAGGAAATGTAGGCGGATTCAGACAGCTGCTACTTCTTGCTTGATAAATGTAGATTCTTTTTTTAAGTGGAACCAGACCTTATGGGGGCGTTTTAATATTTGTAGCCTATTTGCTTTCAAAATACATAATTTATCATGTCTAAAGAGATTTGTAGGAAGCTCCTACACTTGTCTGTCTATAGTTAAGCATAAGCATAACCAGCCTATAATATTCCCACTGCTGGGACACAGGCCTTCTCTCGATGGAGATGGGATGAGATGTTAGTATTGCCTACCTACTTCTTTTGAAGCCAATTCGGCTTACTAACTCATTCATATTATTATGATCAACAAAAAAATAAGTCCATTAAGTATTTCTGGGCTTGCTTTCCACTTTCCGTTTGTTATTGATGGTGGCAATTAGTTTAAGAAGATAGATGCAAACAATTCGTCATTCGCTTAAGGTGCAAGCGACAGGGTGGTCTGCGAAATTCAAATTTTCCAAGGTTTTTTAAAATTTGCAGGTCAGTGTCAGGCTATAAGTTAAATAAAATATAATTCGCGACCGTAACACGTACCGGGTAAAACGGGGTGAATAGGAATGAAGGGGTGAATAGAGACAAAACTTTGAAAATGATTTTAACGTTGAATTAATATGATATGTTACCAAAAACTACTCAATTTTATTAACTTAATGATACTTAATTATTTAGAGACATTGTTGGCAACATAACATATCAATTGAACATTAAAATCCCTTTCAAAGTTTTGTCTCTATTCACCCTTGCCTTTCCTATTCACCCCGTTTTACGGTATGTATAAATATCATTGAAATCATCAATACAACCCTTTAAGTTTCATCATCCCATTTAACGACTTTTTATGAAATAGTCATTTAATGGGACTCTGTTAAGCTATATTTGTTACGGTCGCAAATTATATTTTAATCAACATACAACCTGATACTGGCTTGCAAATTGCAAAAAACCTAAGATTTGAATTTAACGGGCTACACTGGCGCTTACACCTTAAAGAAATTATTAAGGCACATTCTAAGACACCCACGGGCAGGAAAAAGCGACGAGGTATTTCCTGGTAACCATAAATAGACCACAAAATCGATCCTTCAGAAATTTTGTAATGGTTAACTGTATCCGCACAAGATACAGGCTTGCCTTGTTAGGGGCCAATGAAAAAGTCTTTGTAATCTTTATGGTAAAGACTTATATATGAAAATATTACTTCCTTATTTGAATCGGATTTTGTTAACAATTTCATAAGTTTTATTTTGTACGGAACCCTTTTATCCTTTTTATAAAATAAATATATACTATAAAGAAAGAAAGAAAAATATTTCTAAAAAGTTACTCTTTAGTACATCAGCAATCTGCCAGTAAAACTCCCGTCCAAATCGTTTGGGAGATTAGTCGGAATAAACAGACAGACACACATTTTTATTTTTTGTGTCTGTCTGTTTTTTCTTGTTATAAATACCGTATTTACACATTCAGTAAAAAGTTGTCATTTTGAAATTACAAACGGACACTTCAATTTTATTTATATGTATGTATATGGACCAATAGATTGAAGTAAGTACGTACCTATCACGTTGTGTAATGTGTGTGTGTTGTCACGTTGTGTATTTATAAAATTAAAATGCTTCATATCACAATCGCCTGTGGCTTGTACCAGATTCAAAGACAGGTGTACTCGTGGGGGAACTATGTCAAGATGAACCATTTTTTAATCGTGTCGTCGCAAGTGTGAAGCGAGGCACTTGGACGGTTTCCGACCCTATACAATACTGAATTAAGACTGACTGTTTGTGTAAAGACGTTAGTTGGACAATTTGGGGACTTTTAGTATGGTATGGTAAATAGCAGTCGTAGTGTAATAATTTGTTTTTTTTTTTCGGACGGGATATCATCAAATGACAAAAAAAAATGTACTATAGTTTTAAAATCACAATTCATTTTTTTCCGTACTACTAAGGGCGATTTTTTCATAGTGTCGACTGATAAATAGTCTTTGTAAGCAATGTCTGTAATATACTAAAGTGCAATAATTTTAATTAAACACATGCACAGCTTTGCTCGTGGCTTTGTTCCCGTTATGTACGGGAATTAACCCACGGGAATTTTTTGAATGTAGCCTATGACACTCGGTGATAATGCATCTTCTCGTTAAGGAAAGTATTTTCGAAATCGTATTAATTGTTCCGAAGATTAAAGCTTGAAAACAATGTTTACCTCTTAATAGAGAAAATAACTGAAAACATAAACTGAGATCATCATTTGTTCTTTTTTTTTTTTTTAGAAAATAAAGACAATCAAAATTAGCGACAGTTTATACAATATTTTAAAACTCATTGAACAGGACGATATCCAAGGAATGTTACGTAAATAAAAATCGTACCAATACAATCCAGTTTTTCCCTTCTGTGGGAAAAAATAGCTGCGCTAATTGAGTGCACGACCTTTAAGCGAAATGTGACAATGGGCCGGAAAATCGCTTAGGCTGGGATCTATAAACGTTACTCAGCACGTACTTTGACGAAGCTTTATTCCTGTCACTGTCGTATAACTGTAAAACTACATGTGCAAGATATAGTAATAGGATCTCTTGGCGCGTGGTCAAAATTGGAACGTACGCCGCCATTTTGTTTGAGAACGATTCTACAAAATGTTTGCAAACACCGCCCCCTGTCAGTCTCATTCAAGCACCTATATTATATTATACTATCACACTTTAAAGACAAAAAAAACGTAACAGGTCAAAACCGGAGCACCTCTCCAAGTATCGTTTATAGATCTCGTTACCTTACACTCGTATTTATTCGTATTTTCCTTCTCTATACACAAATGTCTATTCTTACAAATAATTATGTCACATTTCTAACGTTACCATGGCTGCTTGTCGGACGAATATCCGTATTATTGGTAACGGGCTGTCAGATCTCCGAAGATATTAGACATTATTATTGGTTTTACCTTTTACCTCACCTCTGTGGGATGGTATCTACGGGATACGGAACATTTATAAATAGGACGAAACCATTGCGTAACACATCAAAATCAAATCAAATAAATATCAGTTTATTAATCAATAAAAATAAAACAGTAATGTTATATTTAATCGGTGAGCCACAAACTAAGTATCGCTTGTATCATGTGGCAATGTATTATAAAGGGTGTAAATAGACCCTTAACATAGCCCAAAGGCAGTTGTTCTCCCCGTCTTTGCGATCATTTTTATGTTCTAGACCATACCTGGGAACCTTCTAGTTACAGAGATATTGGGGGTCAAAGTTCCAACTTTTTCACAAGTTGTTTTTTACATACATGTTTTTAATGTAAGATTTTTACTTTACATACCTCCACGACCCCATCGAGTCCTACCGTAAAACGTGATTTTTCACCCCAAAAAAAAAAGTGGATTCCCAGCAATAATTTTTGCGTAAAGTTACTTAGTTTTATGTACAAAATGCTTGGTTGACGGCTATGTGAAGGGTCTGTTTACACCCTGTATGCATATTCTGTTTTGTTTTGTAAATGAACATTGTTAAAATGTTGTTGTACATTCGCCAGCGCAATCATTTGGAGAATTTTGACAGATTGTAGTAGCTTGTGCTAGCGTCTGTACAATAATGTTCACATTTACTTAACCACCTGTCTAATTTCGAAGTTGCTGGCGGTTAGTGGCCATTTAGTGGCTTACAGCGAGAATTGTCACCCGGTTTCTGTAACGAAAATTATCGATGTAACAAAATTCAACGCAAGTTGAGTGAATCACAGCAGTTGACGCGAGTGTGGCTTTTTGCGTTGATTTTCTTTCCAGAGATCGCGCGTGTCTTTTGAGGAATACAATGCACAATGTGTGTATGTGTATGTACAATGTGTGAAGCTTCTACCTATTGGATATCTAGTTCCTGGTATACACGGTGTAACAGACATATAGATATACTTTTCAGTACATAATAATAATAATAAATAAATAAATAATAATAATAATTTAATCAGGACCAAACATTTTATCAATTGTATGCACCCACCAAACTGCGCAACAGTTTGTCGGCGGGATTAGCGCTTGTATAATACATTTGGTTCACATTTTTTGGTAATAAAAGTAAAAGTGGCAAATATTGCGGAAGCGCGATACATGGTATATGGAGCTGTTCCTTAAACCATTTTTTTAAATGATCCTCGAAAAATAGTGCTCTGAGAATCACACTGTGGCCTATTACCACCTCTAATTATCTTTAATAATCTTTTCTTTGAAGTATAAAAGTAAAGCAGCTTTGCAGGACGTATAGAAAGAAGAAAGAAAGAAAAAGTATTTATAAGTCCGCAAAGGACAAAAAAAAAAAAAATTAAATTATTAATTTTAGAGGTGACTAGCTTTTGCCCGCGACTTCGTCCGCGTTTCCGTCGTTTTTCGTAAAAGAAAGTAGCCTATGTCCTCCCTCACGGTTCAGTAGTTTTGATGTAACAGACAGGTTAACCTTTTTTAATTAGGGATGACTGAGAGTGTTATAAACGTAAGAGTAGACAAATATAATCAGAAAACTTCGAACTGCTAAGCTATCGGGAGTTATACGTGATATTGTGAGTCAACCATAAAAGATAGACATATGCTGTCGTGGGATATTTTTTATATAATTTTAAGGAGAACATTTCCGTCATACATGATTTCTGTGTAGCTTTAACCATTAAGGTTGCACACGCGACGGAAGCTTAAAAAATGGAGTAACTTCTCCAGTTTTCCCAACATTTCCCTTCACTGCTCTGTTCCTATTGATTGTAGCGTGATGAAAAGTATACTATAACCAACTCAGGAGTATGAAAAATAATTGTACCAAGTTTCGTTAAAATCCGTCGAGTAGTTTTTGTTTCTATAACGGTTATACAGACAGACAGACAGACAGACAGACAGACAGACAGACAGACAGACAGACAGACAAAAATGTTACTGATTGCATTTTTGGCATCAGTATCGATCCCTAATCACCCCCTGATAGTTATTTTGGAAATATATTTCATGTACAGAATTGACCTCTCTACAGATTTATTATAAGTATAGATAGGACGGTTGCGGGGATCCGCTGGATGAGAGTGTGCAACTTGCATGTGGGATGGTCAATATGGCAACACTTGGGGGAGGCCTATGTCCAGCAGTGGACGTCTTTCGGCTGAAATGATGATTATGAGAGGTCATAGTACAGCCCCTGAATCCACTATAAAAGTTTGTGTCACAAATATTCTATGATGGCCCTTGTTATGTTATTATTGCTGGCCCATATCATCACACTGCTGGGCAAAGGTCTCCCTCCATTATTTCCTACAGTCACGATTTTGCGCTACTTCTTTCAATTCTCAGAAAGTTATCCAGTTCGTCCCGCCATCTCCTTCGTGGTCTGCCGCGACCCCGTATCACTGTTTCAGGGCACCTACCAATCCTGAGCTTTATGTGACAGTGTATTTATTTTCATTATATTTATATAGCCAATACTGTCCCACGGCTAGGCGAAGACCTCCTCCAAGTCTTTCCAGAGCTATTGTCCCGCGCTACCTCGAACCAGGCCTGCGTTCAGGTCGTCTCGCCACCTCTTTCGCACTGTAACAGAGGTTTCCCTGATTGAAATAGAACACAGGTGTATGTCGTACTGTTATGTCGGTAGTAATAGGGTAATAGGTAGTTTGAGCGGAATGGTGCACATCGAATATATTGCAGGTAGGTACTTACGTGTAGCACCACTGGAATGGTGTTCATTATGTTGTAATTGATTCAGTATGTCTATCTATCTATGTAACTCATTGTCTAACTATTTTTTTAATCTTCTAGGAGAATTTTAGTTTATTTGTGACTCAGGACCAGAGTAAATGGTGTTGCCTGGCGTAAAAATATTAGTCCCAAAGCTTATGGATTAAAACCTACACAAGATCACAGTTATATCGTCTTAAATAAATATATACAGGTTGTTAACAGACCCTTCACATAGCCGTCAACCAAGCATTCCGTACATCAAACTAAGTAACTTTACGCAGGAAATTATTGCTGGGAAGCGACTTTTTTTTTGGGGTGAAAAATCACGTTTTACGGTAGGACTCGATGGAAAGCACTCAAAGCATTGTGCTGATGAATTGATTGAATAGGACAGGGTCGTGGAGGTGTGTAAAGCTAAAATCTTACATTAAAAACATTATTTAAAAAAAATATATTATTTAAAAAAAACTAGTGAAAAAGTTGGAACTTTGACCCCCAATATCTCCGTAACTAGAAGGTTCCCAGGTATGGTCTAGAACAAAATAATGATCGCAAAGACGGGGAGAACAAGTGCCTTTCGGCTATGTTAAGGGTCCATTTACATCCTTAATATTCAAAAAACTAACAAAATAGGGAATAAATGTTAGAATATACGCATTTAGATGGCCAATGGATTCACCATTTTTCTGCCCTTGTCCCATTACGCTTTATAATTTTCTTCTATTTTTTTTTGCGTAAAAGCGTAAAAAACATCTATTCTCACAAACTTTCGCATTTACAATATTATTAGTAGGAAGTAGGGTGTCTGAAATACAGGTTCAAAACAAAAGTATGTACGTCGTAACCATTGAGTTTCTTGCCGGTTCATTTTCATAGGAAACCCGAACCGTGCACCTTTTTGTCGACGTTTTATAAGAGCCCATCGAGGCCTATGTGAAATAAAATATTTTGATTTTGATTTTGTACAAACACTTACGGTTCTATTTATACAGTTCGACAGCAATTAGGGGTGCTTATGAGTAGGTTTAAAAGCTTCCTACGCGTTAAAATCCGCTTGTAAACTTACACAACAAATTGTTTGTAGTAAAACTAAATGAGCATGTGACCTTTGACCTTTTGACCGTCAGTTTAATGTCACGAGTTCTACCTACGCTCTAGATTTTTCTAATGTTGAACATCGAGTACATATAAGCAATAAGCACGTGGGTATGAGCAGCTTGTGAATCTTGGTGATTTCCTTAACGCCTACGCGTGTGTTTACAGAAACAGTGAAGGAAACGTAACAAGGTACATAGGTTTTCTTTTTATGTTTTTTTATCGGTTTTAATGACAAGACAAGACGGCACGGTTGGCGCAGTGGCTGAGCGATTGACTGCTGCGCTGTGTGTTGCGGGTTCGATTCCCGCACGGAACAAATATTTGTGTGGCCTACAGGTAGTTGTTCTGGGTCTGGCTGTTTGTGAATGTGAGTTTAAATGTTTGTAAATGCACCCACGATACAGGAGAAATTCCAAGCGGGAGGCAACGTTTTAAAAAAAAAATGTTAAGAAAAGAAAATAATTAGAACTAGACCTTAAGTAGGTGTTTCGACAGTTTATTTTTAGTACTATGAACTAGTTATAGTACTTTCAGTAAGTAGATTTGGTTTTAATCTTTCATTATAATGTTTCTTTATCATAATTATGTAAGTGGCGAATCGTGGGTGTAGGTACTATTAAGTACACCTCTATCTAACTTTTCGGCATTACAGGCGTGATTTTATGTTTATTAAATAAAATAAAATAAAATATTTGTTTATTTATGGCGACTAAGCCCAATTGCTAGTAACAATGTTCTTAAAAAACTATTGTTAGTAAACAAACACAGAAACAAAAATAAAAACACATATGTATGTGTTAATCTTAGTTTCAGCTATCGATGTTCTGCTGGGTCTGCGGGACTGTTCAAAAGAGATACCGAGGCCCTGGAACACAAAGGGCTAAGAAGGAACCTGGATGGGTTTTAGTCAGTACACGTCTGACACTCCCTTCCACTCCGCCCAGTGCGGGAGGGGTCATTTGATGATTTCCCATCCGAAAAAAAAAGCTATCGATGTTTGGATTTTTTTTAAATAATCTGTGATTCCTTTATTACAAGGCTTTGTTAGGATTACTTGAAGGTACAATATTTTACGTTATTATCAGCAAATGAAAAGATTTCCTGGCGTCATTTATATTCTATAAATGTGAAGATTGTTTCGTTTTATGTTTTTGAGAGCATCGTTCCCAAAAATGTTGATATTAGCTTGTTTTCAAAAAACGTTTTTCCTACAAAAATGGGTACTGTAAGACGTCGTTCTATGTTCATATGAAATTGGGAGACATTTGTGCCGAATCGAAAGCCAAGCCAGTAGAAATAGACCTAATAATTTACATAGTGAGCTTCCCATCTCTACAAATGGAATTTTGCTGTGGAAATACCCAAATATAAACATGGATACTTGTGGTATCTAAACATTCCTTTCAATCATGAGTGAAAGGACAAGTAGAAGTAATACTTAAATAAAGCAGCTTTTGAAGCATTGCAGAAATTGCATTGCATTATTTCTTTTATGAGTCAGTGATGCTGGCATTAAAATGTTTTTTTTTTTTTTTTTGATATAGCTTTTGTCCGTTTATTCCCATTTGACCCCTTCGAGACAAGACAAAGTATTGTTTTAATATTTTTTCTAGCCATGTGAATAGTTTGAATAATTATTTACTATTTTAAATAAAAGTTCCATATATTTTCCAGTATTTTACTTAAAATCAAAATAAAAAATCTAATTGATAATGAATTGAAATGACAATCGACAACCTTACTATAATTATGAAGGGGGCAGATAACACTAAATAAGTGCCATTACCAACGGGGTGGTAAACGCCACTAGTTAGTGCCAGCCACCACCCCGGCGGCAAGCTCGAAGGGGACAAATGGGAATCAGGGCTTTTGACGGCACGGCACGGCACGCAGTGGTCGAGTGATTGGCTGCTGTTGTACGTGCCACGAGTTCGTATCACTCACGAACACGAAAAAAAGAAACAGTTGTTCGATTTGCACATACTTAATCCGGGTCTGACTGTTTAATGTACCTCCTATATAATAGAATTTATCAGAAACGTAATAAGCCTCGTTAGTCTAGAGGTCGCAAGCGCGACTCCTGAGCATGAGGTCCTGGGTTCGATTCCCGGGTCGGGCAAAGTGTTATTGGGTTTTTCCATCAGGAATTTCTCAGTAGCAGCCAGTCTGGATTTGCGATTACATGGGATTACATGAGACTTAAATATAACTGGTGAATTACAGGCGTGATGTTATGTTAAATGTATTTTTTGCACCAATTAAACAGAAAAATATAAATGTACAAGCAATACAGCACAGTTTTCTGCCAAAAATAGCCTTCATACCAGGCCTTTTATGATGTCCGCGGAGCAACTCAATAAAGGTCCGTAACGACGTATTCCACAGGGATATTACCATAATCACCAATCTTCGTAGGGGAACCAAGTATGTTTGTGGAACACAGGACGATACTTATCCTCATATTATCTTACAGGATGTTATTTCTGCTGGAGATTGTTCAAAGTCGCGAGTTAATAGGCTTCTTTTGGGTTAGCTCGTTCTATGGCAAGAGTAGGCCCATTAAATATTAAAAAAACAGGTGAAAATATCTAATAATGAAAATGAAGTCGAATTGAGCTCAACTTGTAACAAAATTAATTAAATATAATAATATAAATAAATAATAAATAATAATAATTAAACATTTACAAATATACCTTCAAACTGAATAAATAATAATAAATCTTGATTTAATTCCATACATATTACAGTGGCTTAAAAATTAAAAAAAAGGTTGTTGTAGTTGATCTTCTTCTCCTCTTATACTCATCCACTTTCGTACTCAAAACTTTGCTCATTCCTCCGCATCACATGCCCATACCATGACAACCGATTCCCACACAACTTTACAGTCACCGGCGCCAGTTTCAGACTTCAAAATAAGGAGCTTATTTATGGTTGCAAATCAAGAATGAATACCACAAAGTAGATTTCTATTGTTTTGGCAACAAGTAACAAAAAAAAGAACAGGTCACCATATTTTTCAACCACATTTTATTCCGACGTTTTTCAACTCGCACGGTTGCCTGTGAATCTCTTGTATTTGTCAAAACGTTGTTTAATTCAATCAAGTGCGTGTAACACGATATAACTAGGCACATAGTACTGTAAATAACGGATCCTTTTCCATTCTATCATCACAAAAAGTGCAAATATGGAATGTACAGCAAGATACTTTGTGAAGAAGAGCCGTTGACTCACAGCTTCGCATTCAAAGCTTAGCTTTTCTTTACTGCTTTGTGCTGTACGTTTCGTTTCATTGCAAAGCCAAGTAGGTCAGTGACACACCAGAACTGATACACTATGTCGGTAAATAGGTTATGGGTGCTTAATATCTTAAGTACGATTGATACAATGTTTTGGTGATATTTGAAGCATTTTATGGCAGTTTTGAGTAGTCTAAAACTAAGTTGTTGAATAATATTATCGGCAGGTAAGTTAGGAATTTTCGGCTTAATGTCGTCTTAAGGTGTTTCCGTACCCGATGGGTAACCGAAGGGACCCTAGTACTAAGCCTCCGATGTCCTTCCGTCTGTTCGTCCGTCTGTCTGTCAGCGGCTGTATCTCATGATCTGTAATAGGTAGACAGTTGAAATTTTCACAGAATGTGTATTTCTGTTACCGCTATAACAACAAACAATAATCGCGCCTGTATGTCTTGCAGGGTTGGGCAGAGGTGTATTGTAACACCCAAATTTCGACATCATCATCATCATCATCATTTCAGCCGAAAGACGTCCACTACTGGACATAGGCCTCCCCCAAGTGTCGCCACATTGACCGATCCCGTGCGTCTCGCATCCAGCGGATCCCTGCAACCTTTACGAGGTCATCGGTCCACCTAGTGGTAGGCCTTCCAACGCAGCGTCTTCCGGTTCGCGCAAATTTCGACAGTTACATACTAAATGCTCTGAAAAGATATATGTATAAACCAAACGAATGAAAGTGATGGTGATCTTTGATCCTTTCTCGAATAAAAAAGATATATAAAGCAATTACCGCCAGATAGCATAGATATTGTTTTTGGTCCTGCGAGTCGTCTGCAGTTTGCCATAAATCTCTTATTTTTTTATTTCCTAGAAGCCTGATCGGAAGATCGGATGAAGTGAATTGAATTGTCCTGTAAGGAAATTCTTAAGGATGATTTCCACCAAACGGCTGGTATCGCATCTGATTGGAAAGGATTTTACAATCTTTAAACGATATTAAAACGTATACACAGTATTTAAAGTCTAGATTACCAAGCCGCGCAATGCAACCGCGGGCGTCTTCCGCGACTCGCGATCGTAGCCAAAAGTATACTGCGACGCATGCTCGACTCCGTTCGCCTGTCGTCGAATCCGACACGGTAGGAATTAAACTATTTGACTAGGCGCAGAAACGGACACGTTCGCAAGCGACCCTTACGGTACGGATCCGATCGTATGCATCGACATCCTGCCGGATCCGATTGGCGGTCGCCGCATCCGTTCGTGTCCTTTCCGGTCCGATGTGATGCGAACCGTTTGGTGGTCATCCTTTACTCCAACTAACACAAATACAGTTAGGTAAAGGGGATCTTGGTTATTTTGTGAAAAATCTCAACTGATTATTTTTGTTATCATTAACACTAGAAACGGGATATTTACCAAGTTTACAGTTTTCTTTGATGATGTTATTATTTTTGTGTTCAGATGACATGGTTCGATAGATTGTTTGTGAATGTGTGAACATTGTAGGCTTTGTAGATTCCCAGCTGCTAGTTAACTTTTTATTTTGTTCTACATTTTTTTGTAGTTAGCAACGACTTATATAAGCCCTACAGGCTTACGCTGTCCGCCCATACTTAAGTACAAATGCTGTATCCATGATAATATTGTAATACCAAATGATTTGAAAAGAGTAATTATGGAGTTTCTTGCCGGTTCTTCTCCATAGGAAACGACCAACCCGAACCGTGCACCTTTTTGTCGACGTTTTATAAGTGCCCATCCAGGCCTATGTGAAATAAAATATTTTGATTTGATTTGGTTGGTTGGGGTTAGGTTTAGCAGGTTATAAAGCCTCCACGCGTTCTGTTCACGTGCAAGTAATCCTTAAGGACAGTGTCACACTAAGCCGGGACGGTTACGATCTTAACGACAAATCTTCCTTTCAACCGCTCTATCTTAGTTAAGCTTGTAAGATTATAATCAGATTTCGACTTTGAAATATAAACAGGTATAATACAAGCACGTTTTTTTTGTGTTTATTGTGATCATTTATCATAATCAGCCAGAGGGAAGGAGTGAGCTGTATGGATACAGCCCACTCCTTCTCTCTAAGAAGCGCACGCGCTCCGTGTGCGTGGTGGGCCACGCACGCGGACCTAGTGCTGGTTTGTGGATGTCGCATGTTTTAGATTTATTGTGTCCAATCTGTTTTAAACTTACAAAAGTTTGTTTCAAGCTTTCACGGTTTACAACTAAACTAACACAAAAAAAAAAAAAAAATCGGGAGCTCAAAATAATGAACAATCACGGAAGATATCCCGTAAGTGACAGTATAAGTTTACAAAAGTTTGAGCTAGTAAACTAGGCTATTTATTAGCGCGACAGTCATGTTATGTATTTAATTAATGTGTGGCTAAATAATAACAGCCGCTCGGGTCGATGTTAAGGTTAAGCCGCGCTTGCCTAGGTTGGTCCGTGGATGGGTGGTGACCATCTATTACGTACAGAGTTTTCTCCGTGCCTCGAAAAGCATGCTAAGCCGTTGGTCCCGGCTACCAATTGCAGATCATTGACACTCGTTACAGGTAGTCAGTGGCCCGAAAGTCTGACAACCAGTCTTACCAAGGGGTACCGTATTGTCCAGTGTTAACTGGGCTGTGTAGGTCAGACAGGCATTCGCTCGATGTAAAACACTGGTACTGAGTATTCAACTACATTCGGTTAGACTGGAAGCCGATCCCAATGTAGTTGGGAAAAGGCTAGGCAGATGATTAATGCGCAAAATTAACAAGAGTTTTATGCAGAAAACTCGGTTATTTTTAGCGGGACAGAACCGTTATGCACATCTAGTAACCAGTTCAGTAGCACACCAGTTCTTTGAAAGTGGTAAGGAATTAAACTGACGACCTCTTTCATGGTTGCAGTTCGTCTTAGGAGTTATTGTCCCTTTGACATCAAGCGTCTTTGATAGAAAAGTGCCTGCATTTAAAATGAGATAGTTTTTGTAACCTTTTCTATTATTTCTTTTTATTGAATAGTTTTGAACGGTGGGAAGATTTTTAAAGCGGTGTAGCTGTAATATTTTAATGCCGTTTCGGGAACTTCTTCTGATTTTACCAACTTACTTTGTAGTAGTCTATTTCTGGACCTAGACAGACATTTGAAAGCTTATTAATCTTTTGAATGCCTTTGTCACAAGGTGGTGACGACAATACGACAATTTTGGCCAAGGTTTTTGAAGTAGCGAGTTGGCAACATGTGTTTAACGTTTATACCGATACGGGATTCGTTAACCTGTTGGTGGTAGCCTATTATCTACACTATGTAGAAAATGCTAAAAAGGAAAAATAACGTCCTGTGAATAAACTGCATACAAAATTCAATCGAAAATATCCAATAATTTTTTATTGAATTTTTGTATGCAGACTGGGAATGTCATGAGGTACATACAGTTTAATTTATTGTCGTATTGTCGTCTCCACCCTGTATACTTGACAATCAAGTGCGATCCCTGTACGCCAACGACACAAATATGTGACAAAAAATGCGGTGCACTATAACACGAAATAAACAATTAAATCGTTTTGGAATCCTTTTTGTAGGTATTTGCGGTGAAATTGTTGTTTGGCGTGGAGGGCACGCGCATGTGTTTATGCTCTGGCGTTCAAAAGGTTAAACAAATCGGGTACCCTGAAAGTCACAGGCTTTTTCGGACATATTATGCGTTCGCTTATTCATTATCTGGAAGGGCTTATAATACTAGGCCGGGTAGAAAGTTAACGCGCGTAAGACAGAGCACCGGCAAGATGGTCAGACGTGATCAAGAAGGCTGTTGGAGGTAGCCTGTACCGAGTGGTCCACACTGCAGGAGACCGCATGGCTAAGAGACCAGTCATCTGTGGTCGCGATCCTCAGCAGTGAGGGAACGACGAAAACGGAAGAAGAAGGAAAGCTACAAAATAAGAATAGAGGGTTAATTCCCGTATTTTTATGAATGTTCAAGTGTACCTTAGCCTTGAGATAAGATTGCCACATAAACATGAACGATTTTTAAGTACGAGAACTTGCTTTTGTCTAAGTCAAGTTCTTTTTATAAGATACTAACGGCCCGTCCGGGCTTTGCACGGGTGGACATTTTTATTTTATTTTATTTAGCCTATGTTACTCAGAGATAATGTAGCATTCTAATAGTGAAAGAATTTTTGAAATCAGTCCAGTAGTTTTTGAGTTTATTCATTACAAACACACAAATCTTTCTTCTTTATAATATTAGTGTTAGCAAACTTTCGGAGTTCCGTACATCGCGTTGATGAACATTCTCAATTAAGTAATTCGTCAGAGCGTACCTTCTGACTCACGTAATTCGACCTTCCAAATTTTATGTATACAGTACATCGGTATTTTTGACGGCAGGGTGGCGCAGGGGCTGAGCGATTGACTGCTGCGCTTCGTGTCGCGGGTTCGATTCCCGCACGGAAAAAATATTTGTATGGCCTACAGGTAGTTGTTCCGGGTCTGGCTGTTTGTGTATGTGAATTTAAATGTTTGTAAACGCACCCACGATACAGGAGAAATTCCTAGTGCGGGGCAAGGTTTTAAAAAAATATATATAAAGGGTGTAAATCGACCCTTAACACAAATGAAAGGCACTTGTTCTCCCCGTCTTTGCGATCCTTTTTTTGTTCTAGACCATACCTGGGAACCTTCTAGTTACGGAGATATTGGGGGTCAAAGTTCCAACTTTTTCATAAGTTTTGTTTTAAATACATGTTTTTAATGTAAGATTTTTACTTACTTGACACACCTCCACGACCCCCGTACTATTCAATCCATCCATCAGCACAATGCTTTGAGTGCTTTCCATCGAGTCCTACCTTAAAACGTGATATATTACCTCAAAAAAAAAAGTCGATTCCCAGCAATAATTTTTGCGTAAAGTTACTTAGTGTGATGTACAGAATGCTTGGTTGACGGAGATGTGAAGAGTTTGTTTACACCCTGTATATATACTTCGAAGTTCAGTAATACAGACGTGTAGTGAGTAGACTGCTATACAGGGTTATTTGTAAAACACCAACAACCTTGCAGGAGTAGATTACTAACACCATAAACAACAACATATGTTCTACGAATTTTCCTAAAACAGACAAAAAAAATCAACTCTCCATACATTTATGTCCGAACAGCTGATCGAGTTTTGTATGAAAAGTCGATATTTTTTTGCCTGTTTTCGAAAAAGTCGTAGAAGAAATGTTGTTGCTTATGATGTTAGTAATGTACTCCTGCGAGGTTGTTGGTGTTTTACAAATAACCCTGTATACCACGTATATCTTTCAAAAATACCAGTAGCATTTGTAACAATTCACAATGTGTAGTTAGCAACTGTGCCCTAGAGGCAGTTGACTGCCGTTGTGTATAACCGCTCAAAATCACAGTTATGTTATAACTAACTAACTTTCCTTGTGTGAACTCGTGCGGAACTAACACTCTACGTAATGCTTTGAGTTTAACTCATCCTGTTTTACTTGTTACATTTCATAATCATTGCAATTTATACCTTAACACAATCACACAAGAGTCACAGTTAATTGCAAGAACGAAGCTTAGTTAGTAATTCATAGCTTACGGATGGAAGTTGGAGTTTTTGGTTGAATTTTAAAATATGTCCATATTACAATAATCAACCAAAAATGAAACCTAATGATCTCATGAATAAAGTTGAAGTTAATTAGTGTAGTTTGAATGTTGCTTGTTACTGTAAGATATTGTTGTTTCCTACTTCGTTTTTCCCATATGTTTCTTTATATGCCTCGCTGGTCTAGTGGTCACAAGTGCTACAGTTGAGCATGAGGTCCTGGTTTCGATTTCCGATTCGGGCAAAGTATTAGGAATTTCTTAGTAGTAGCAGAAAGTCTGGATTATGCCCGGTTGTTGGCAATAGGCTGACCCCCTATTTCATGAGACTTTCATAACTGGCGAAATGGTGATTACATTACCTATATTTTTGCCTAACCCTAACGGCAATTCAGGCGTGATGTTATATTTGTTTTTATTTAATGAGCATAGCTTATTGAAATTGTCCCTACCTACTTAGGGCTCAAACACAAAAACACGTTACGACGACGCAACGTGCCACCGCACGGCAATGTGACGTTGCATGCGTCACGGTGCCGTGACGTGGAAATCCACGTCGAGCAACGTAAATAATCACGTTACGACAACGCAACGTGCCACGTTGCACAGCACGTCGTCGTGACGTAAAATATGGCTGAAAGATATGGATGGATCCAGTATTTTCTTTGTATCTGTTTCTTCTTTATCCGTCTTCTTAATATTAGCAGGAGGAGAACACGTCTAGTGTGGTCCATTTCTCGAAATTAATTGCTGCAATTCTACAAATACGCCACCGTCAATACGACGTCGTTCAACGTGGCACGTTGCGTTGTCGTAACGTGATTATTTACGTTGCTCGACGTCGATTTCCACGTCACGGCACCGTGACGCAACGTGCAACGACACGTTGCCGTGGGGTGGCACGTTGCGCCGTCGTAACGTGTTTTTGTGTTTGAGCCTTTACACTTACTTGTGTTCGATTTTTCAAGACGCATTGAGATTAAAATTTGTAGGTATACAAAGCGACCTATCCAAATCTTTCATTACGTACCCACTCAAAAGATTTCCAGAATATCTTTAAAAACTTATTGGTATTACGTGTAAGAACATAACCTTTAAATTTCATGTCTACACATTTCAGGGCCTCGTTTAATATTCAGAAGGGGTCTGAAACTTTCAGCTAATACACAGGTAGGTAGGATAACATTTTTGCGTTTACGCCAAAGTGGATTTACTCGGCGATGTAGTTAAAGAACGTTGATTAAACAACACGCGAAATTAAAATTGCTTGCAAAAAGGATGCTAGTAATTACCACGGTTGTTGGTTATTTTATTTAGGCCTTCTTCTACAGGCTGTTTTTTTAAACGTGGGCAATACTTTAGGGGCGTGTAGTACTCATGAAAATAAGCAACTTTTACTATGGGACCGACCATGAAATCGCGAAAAAAATATCAGATGCTCCACACATCGGACACGGTCGCGTAACACGAAAAAATGCAGGCAACAGAAGATTTTTTGAATCATATTTCATAGCCCCATAGTTAGAGTTGCTCATATTTATGGCTACTTCACTCCCTTAAAGTATTGCCAACGTTTAACCAAACACCCAGTATATATCTGCGAATATTATAAAACAAAGCTTTTCGTGTATGCTTCTTTTAATATTATTTAGAGTATTAATTGTTCTTGCAGGGTTACGTGTGTAATACATTAGGTTTTAATTAGATATTGCTGAAAAATCTCGACGTTTCGACATGTCGCTCGATATTGCACCCGTGGGGATGCAGGGACGGTTCTTTATTTATATTTTTACAAATCATTTATATTTTTAAAATATATATTCCTTAGAAAAAACAATATAAAAAACATTTAAAAATATAAAAAATTGTAGCCCACCGGTATCGGGAACAGAGTCCAAGCTACCGGCGGTCAGGGCTCCAGAGAGAGGAACCTCCTAACAATACGAGCCGTGTCCAGGAGTACCGCTTCTTCTTATTATTACAAAAAGAATAAGTGATGACCCAGATTCAATCTAATAAAATCAACCATTTAAACAATTAACGGTGTAGTTATATGTTATGAGGTAACGTATGCTTAGGGTCCAAATGCACTGACAGGTAGCTTGCTCAGCGCCTAGAGGCTAGCGAGTCACTTAGCGAGTAGCGTAGTGAAACGAACATTCTAAAGTCTTCGCAACCGTAAATAAAAATGTATGTTCGTACCTAGAGATGTATAACTACCTGTACCTGTGAACTACCAATATTGTATAGTGTCATGTCACCGTTTATTATTAATTTGTACACACACGTAACAGACATAAAATTTAACGGCTTCCACAGCATAGTGCAGCTGAATTTATGGCGTAGTAAACATACGCGGGAAATTAGTTATTGTTTACACGAAACCTCCTTGCTGTGTAAATGTATTGTGTGTGCGGAGCTTGTAATGACAGTGGCGTAGCGTTACGCCATCTTGAAACGACATTGTCTATGGATGAGAACGATTATGCTATTTTATTGCATAACTTAGAAGATTACAGGATATTTGTATGAGAAAATAATTAAAACAATTTTGTCGAATTAAAATTGCATTTTACGTGAAAAAAATTGGTAAGTCAGCACTGTCTACTTGTAACTCGTAAATCGTAGTTTTGTCAACGTTAAAGTCATGTTTACTAAACTAAGAAGATCGCTTCTACGTATTTTCATTTAAAAGTACTTCTTCTTCTTTCGTATCGATGGTACGACTTATTTAAATTTCTTGGGCCCAGTATGTGATCACGTTACGGCGTATGTGGCGTATTTTAGGCCCTCTGAAGTTCAGGTGTAGGGACATTTCTGGAGCACCGCATTCGCACTGTGTGCCAAAGAGATCTTTAATACCTCACATTGCCAAATTGTGTTTTAGCGGCCTACTTGGGTGCGCAATCGGTTAAGTGCTTTCCATACTTGCCACTGCAGATCATATCCGGGAAGAAAATGTTCCTGGGGTTTTACGAAACAGGGAAGTAGTGTAAAAGTACTAAAAAAATAGTAATGGAAATACCATATACATAGACAGATTACTTATATTTCAGACAGAAACAGACAACTCAATAACACTGGCACTACATTTTAAATTCAGAACACAAAAAAAAAAAACAATCCTCTGTTTCTTGCCAGCACAAACCTCACTGCTAATTTCAAATACCGAATCAAGTCATTGTTCGACCCTTACCTACGATGCAACGCAATTGAACGCATACACTGCTCTTTGCACATAATAGACTGGAGTTACCTGTCGCATTGAGTGAGCAATGAATAGCCCCGACGAGGATACATCGGGCTCTTAGCATTCATGAGTGGCACTCGATTTAATAGAAGCTGTACTGAGAATGCATGTTATGTGAATGGTAGCTCTTTGGTAACAATAGGTCACACTGTCAATTGTCGTAGAATCTCTTCAATAGGAATTGTAGGGATGGTAAACCGTTAAACAGATGTTGTTATTGTAGCATAGAGTAACTTGGGCCTTGATAAACATGCGTTGATGCAGAGTATTTATTCTAATATTATAAAGAGGTAAAATTTGTTTGTGAGTTTATTTGTAGGGGGTAATATCCGGAACTAATGATCCAATTCTAAAAATTATTACACTGGTAGGAAGCTACATTATTCGTGGGTGCTATAGGTTATAAATTATATATATATATCATCCATATTAGCCGAGCTATCTCAATTTTTGCGGACGAAGTCGCGGGCGAAGTGCTAGTCAGCGATAACAAAAATGTATTGGATCGATATGAGCAACCAAAACACTCAAAAACAACTTTCTGACTGGCCGACTCCTTTACAATAAATGTTCAGTTTATAAATCAATGTTGTTGAAAGGCGTGAAACGATTTGAAAGCGATTAAAACATTTTTCCCCTGTGCCATGACCTGTTTTCGAAACATATACAGTTTACCGTTTTGTTTAACATTTACTGTTGATGGTCGTTTGAGCCCACCACCTAAGTTCACATTCGTTCACAGGATCAGAGATATATCGTAGGCCGTGAGATGTATAGACGCCAGCACATCTACCTACTACTATCTGTCAGATTTCTTTAACAGATTTTCAACTTTATGGCTAAAGCATTAGGTTCAAGGTTGATTAGAAAAATTTGTCAATTTCGGGTAGCTTGATGAGCTACCGTCTGTACAAACATTCAATTATAACTCCTCTTAAAAATGTACTTCAATATAATCTTATTAAGTTCAGACACTTACAAGACAGGATTCATAAAAGTTATGAAGATCGAATGGCAGTTTCCTATCGACATTTTAATTAAAACTGATCCTGACCCAGTAAGCCGCTTAGTAAGGGGTAGTCTTTATAAAAAGCGTCTTTCCCGATGCCCTAGATTCTGTCAGGATGAAAGAAATCCTGGAGTATCTGCATTACAAGTACCACCAACAATTTGTTTCGTATGGTTCTGAATTTCATTTTTGAACAAGGATTTTTAAATCATTAAATCACCACGTTTTTATTTCGTTTACGTTTACATAGTCTCGCTCACTCAAGATGAAAATCGTAGCAATCTCTCCACCTGGGATGTTCACTTTTCTGACTGTGGACACTTTTTTGCACAACCTAAGACCCACAGGAATTTGATAATAAAGAATCCACACAAAAGAAAAATAAAATATGAAGAATTTTTTTTCAATCATATCTATTAAGAAATAATTTTCATGATCTAACTTCCCCTCATTGTTCATCACATACCTAATAGGGTTCGTATTGACGTAATCAACCAAAATCTAATAATTTTTATAAATCATTTATGTTGATGATGGAAAAAACTTCACTTTCAACTATGTATAAGTACATTCCATTCATCGGTATCAAAACGTTAAAATTCAAAACGTTTCGCTCATAAATACTTTGAACTTCTTTTAGAAAACAAACTTCTTTGCTAAAGAACTATGTTGTATTGCACTGAAGTTTATAATTCTGAAATATACGAAGTCAGGTGAAACTCGATAGTTAATTCATGAAAAACCTAAGGGCATAGTCAAAGTGACTTTCTGTCACAACTAGGATGAAAAGTTAAAAAGGAGATTGGCGAACGCTCATAGTAAGACAGGCCCAGGGTAAAATCGGTGAATAAGAATTACAATTTAATTAAATCACTGCTAAAAAACACACAACTAACGATACTATGAAAATAAAAAGATAAATAATCAAATGTAAGGATTTTTTTTAGGTGAAGGATTTTGGTTGGGTTTTGTTTTAGATGGTTTTTTTGAAAATTATAGTCGTGCTTGCAATGATTTTAAATAGCTTATTTAGTTGGTAAAGTCACAAGAAATTGGGGTAATCAGTATTCACAGCGCACGAATACAAAAGTGAATAAAATTATTTTTGACATTTGATTTTAATTGGCATCCAGCCGTTTGCCGTCTGATACATAAAAAATATACATGAAAACGTTTAAAAATAAAATAAAATAAGAGTGATAAAAACACACTATCCCACATGGCTTTCGAACTTTTTACAAACAACGATAAATGTATGGATTTTTTTTTTTTTTGATATGTTTCACTTCAGTCCACTTATGGCCCGATTTTTGCCAATGTCCTTTGTGGGACTGACTGCTACCATAAGCTTATGTCAATACTATAGTAATTGTAGAATATGAAATGCTTTGAAACTTATTGATTGAAACTTATCTAGGCCATTTGGTCTATTCTTGCTACCTATTTCTGCTATTATAAATGCTTTTGTGACAAAATAAGATTTTGTAAGGCATCGTCGTTAGAGCTCCTTTTACCTATTATTTCGATTTTAAAGAAAAAGTCCTGACATAAAATTTTGTTAAACAACCCTTTTGAAGTAAACTAATTGGAATCTTGCTTTCGTCTTTATCTATTTTTAGTTCACCCAAACGACCTTAAAAATATCAATTCGAACAGATTTATTTCTGGTGAAACACATACGTAAAACTGTAGCTACATGTACGAAGGGTGGTGTGGATGACGGAAATAAATAATCTTTACATCTCTAAAACCTTTTTTAATATTTAAAAACACTTCTTACACATTGGAATCGTTTTAGCTCGCTCGCCATTCTACCCTTCTCGCTCCCACACACACTCTCTCATTCGCTTTTTTAAATTAATGATGCGTTCCGAATTAACATCAGACATGTTTAATAAAAATAAACAAAAACAACCTTTATAGCCTTCAACGAAATACTAACAGATAATCAAATACGAAAAAAGAACTTACTTACGTCTAGAAACGTGTCCAATCGACAATGACGGCACAAAACATGTAATTATAGATAGCCGACGTAAAAAACATTAGGGTCCTTCTGGCGTGGAAGCCTTTGGACCCTCACGTCCTGACTATTAAGCGAGACGGGTGCCTGATATGAAGGGTTATCAATATTAGAAGCCGTGCCGCTATTTCACTGGTGACGTGATATAGTCGGGAGGATTACTTGATTAGTTGCTATGAGCTCCTTGACTGCCTCGTTGGTTTAGTGGTCGCAATCGCGAATGCTGAGCATGAGGTCCTGGGTTCGATTCCCGGGTCGGGTAAATTTTTATTGTTTTTTTCCATGAAGAATTTGTCAGTAGCAGCCACGGAGCCTGGATGATCGCAATAGGCTCGCCCCCTATTACATGGGACTTAAACTTATTAGGTACACCTCTGTCTAACCCTTCAGGGAATAAAGGCGTGATGTTATGTTATGTTGCTATGAGCAATTTTTGACTGATTTGAGAAATGCGTTACAGCTGATTAGAAAGGTGTGTTGGTTATTGGTGCACATAGAAAAATAAGAACTTCAAAAAATATAGAGAACCGATGTTGACTATGGAGTATTTAGATAAAGCAAACAATTATCGGACCCCACATCAGTTACAACCATAGACATCAATGAGCTATACCGTTTATCGTTGTCATTCGTAATAAATACTAGGTATGTATAATAAATACTATTCAGGTTCTAGCAGTGATGAGAATATCTGTTTAGTAGTTATAAAACAAATGACTAGAATATAAACTCATGGTAAATATAACATTAATATCGTACGTATCGTATCGTCTTTGGAATAACGTTGACCGTTGTTATTCAAAGCTCCTAGAAACTTCAGATCTACACATCTATACAAATGAAGTGTCTGTTTGTAATATCAAAATAAAAGATTTTTACTGAATTTATATGAAAGTACCAAGACTTATGACAAAAAAAAAAAAATCATAAGGAGTAACTTTTATAATTGAAAAATAATTAGGGCTCCAAGCAAAAAAATAAAACAAAGAAATTGTTAACAAAATCCGATTCAAAATTTATTTTTTCCCTCCTTACAACCTAATACTGGAGTAGTAGGAAGGGCAATCAAAATTAACGGTATCACAACTGGTAGTAAGATTGGTAGTAACTAGGGCAACAAAGGAGAACGAAGGTCGCGGGCAACAGCTAGTTTAATATGCTTTGAATTCGAGTTTGCTTCGAGAATGCTGGTCATAATATTGGAGTCACAGACTCAGTGGGTCCGATTCCCATCGCGTCTGGAAATTTCCACAAGTTAATTCAATTTGACCCTGTATCTGGCATGTCTAATTTCAAATCTATTCTTAGATTTTACCAATACTTTGATTAATATCGATGGAGAATATTCTAGTAAATTATTATTAAAACATCGTTAACCCAAATATTTAGTTAAGCTAAATCTAGATTGCTGTTTGATAAGAATGTCATGTGATATTAATATAACGCCTGTAACAACTGAAGGGTCAGGCAGAGGTGTGCCTAATAGTACCTACACACACATTTCGCTTGTGAATAGAATAGAATAGAATAATTTTATTTGTGTAAAAACATGGTACATTAAGGTCTTATAAACAGGGCTGTGAACTTAGATGTTTCGCCATAGAATGGCATACAAATATTAGGACATCTTAAACGTAAAATTTTAATACACCATCAATTAGTGTAAATTAATATTATAATATCTAGGTAAAAAGAATAACACTTACAATTCAGGATTTGTATCTCTTCGAAATCTTAACAATAATAGACTCTTTTGATTAAAGAACACGTTAAAAAAATATATCAAGAATAGAATAGAATAGAATAGTTTTTATTTGAGTGAAAACATGGTACATAAAGGTATTATAAATAGGGCTGTGAACTTAGATGTTTCGCCTTAGAATGGCATACGCTATGTGTAAGACAAATGCTATCATTTTAGTCCAATACATGTACCTATAGTCTCCTTTGGTCGCAGAACAATATACAGTTAATAATAAGAAAGTCGTGTTAAGCACGAATTCATGTGTATGTAGTACTCATAGCTGGTTAAGTACCTATAAGTCTGATGGTTAAAAAATACGTTACACGCTAAATTTAATAGCTTTCTTTTGAGAAATAGATCTCTTTGCTCAGTTTGGCAGCTCTTGTTATTGTTAATTTAAATATGTGTGTGTTTTAATGTGTGTTGTGTGTGTGTGTGAGTTGTGTATGTGTAATGTGTGTGTGTAATGTGTTTGTTGTTGTTTTTTTTGTTTGTTTTTTTTTTTTATCTTGGTGTTGTTTTTGTTTTTTATTTGTTTTGTTGTTTTTTTTATTTTTTTATAAATGGGCTAAGTACGAATAGCGGCCAGATAACAATATATTCACGCATCATAATGTCTTTATCTTAATTTTTTAATGTGTATTTAAATATATTGCTTACGAGTAGTTTGTACTTACTTGAATAAGCAGTCGCATTTTCTTAGTAGATTCTATTTGTATAGCTGTATCATAGTCATTCTATATCAAGCCCTAGTAAGGTACCATTATTTATGCATTAACGACGACCCTAATGCCAAACATAGAAACCAAAAACATTTACGAAAGTCACCGAACATTATTCCTTTCTAGAAATTTCTTTGACCTCAATGACCTTTACATTAACTCGGTTCAAAAATCTCTGATACCAATTTCTTAGGGTATTTGAAAACGTTCAAGTTTAATTGCTTAAAACAACAAGCTTTTAGTAAAATGTTAGTTGCATTTCAACTTGTTCTATCAGAGGAATCTTCAAAATATGAAATGCGATGAGAGTTCTCTTCTAAATTAGTTCTTAAGAAACTTCACGTACTGCTTGAATGCGCGATTGTTTGCAAATATTATAAGTACAAGTATCACTAGTACAGACGACAGCACGTCAAGCTTCTACAATCTGTCAAATTTCTTTAATAGATTTTCAACTTTATCGTTATAGCATTAGGTTCAAAGTTGATTGGGAAAATTTGACAGTTTCGGGTAGCTTGATGTGCTGGCGACTGTACCTAACCATAGTGTCTATAGTCAAGTGAAAGTAATAACTTGAGTTTAAGTAATTACTAATGCAACCATTTTTATGCAATAGATAATAATTTGAACGGAGTAAGAACTGTCAAAGAAAACAAAGATAAGAATTCTAACTTTTGACAGTTCTAACTTCAAGCAAGTACTAAACACAGAATAAAAATCGTGTCTTAAGCATGGACTTAGTATGGTCTTAAGTTATTACTTTTATTCACGTAATAAATTTTACTTGTTTATGGATACGGGTGTAAGTACTTATCAATGTTGTGTTACAATATAAGTACGTTTAAGCGGGTGTTCTAGGAATTACTCCTCTTTTGCTTTGGACTAAGCTTCATTTTGCCATAAAACGAAACTGGTCTTATATTTCACTGAGTTATAAAGAAAACTCAGGATGAAACTACAATAGAAATATTTGTAATGTCATATTCATACGTCATAATAACAGTCGCTCGGGTCGATCTTTGGATGGGTCACCGCCCATTACGTACCGAGTTTCCTCCGTGCCTAGGAAAGCACGTTAAGCCGATGGCCCCGGCTGCCATTTGTAGATCTATGACAGTCGTTAGGTAGTCAGTGGCCTACAAAGTCTGACAACCAGTCTTACCAAGGGGTATAGTATTACCCAGTACTAACTGGATTGTGGAGCTCAGATAGGCAGTCGCTCCATGTAAAATACTGGTATTCAGCTGTATCCGGTTAGACTGGAAGCCGACCCCAACATAGTTGGGAAAAGGCTAAGCAGATGATGATGAACTGTTTATCTACTTGTGAAAGTGCGTTAAATGTTGGAAGTCCATTCCCCGCAAAGTTTACTTAATAAACCCACTTAATCTTGAACAAAGTGTTTGTATATTTGATTTTAAACCTAAAACAATAGGACCTCTTTCTAAATCGACTTTCTTTTTGTTGTACTTCGCAGGTCAAGGGTGAAAAGTTTCAAAGTATTAATATAATCTTTTGTTTCTCCAAGATATTTAAAAAAAGAAAATCATTTTTCGCATAATATTGTGTAACGAACATTACATTCCTGTTCTTCCATTTCACGGAAGCATCTAAGAAACTTTGAGAAGATTCTAGAAGGCAAGTTTAAAAGAAAAACGACGACGCGTGGTTATGACGTAGAATCCTGCCCTTATCCAAATTCACTTGGGGACGGCGCAGCCTGTTTTCTTCTTCCATATTTCTCTACTACTCGCCACTTCAGTCACCTCCTTTCTAGCCATATCATCCTTTAGACAGCCCATCCATCGTTTCTTTGGCCTTCTTCTGCTCCTATAGTCATCCACATTTATACTCCAATCTTTCCTGACGATATTTTCCTCATTCCTCCGCATCACAAGCTCATACCACGACAACCAATTAGCACACAACTTCTTAGTCAACGGCGCCACTTTCAGACATCCTCTAATGTATTCATATCTTATTTTATCCATTCGCGTAACATCACACATCCCCATTAGCATTCTCATCTCAGTCACATACAAATGCCTTTTATTCATCCCTTTTGTGACCCAACTTTCTGGTCCATACAAGACAGCAGGTCTAACCATTGTTTTATAAATCTTCCCCTTAAATTTAAGGGAAATACGGGAGTAGCAGATTATTCTCGTGACCTGCCGCCATTTCATCCATCCAGTGTTATGTATGTTAAAAATAGTAGTTTAGAAGTGTTGATGGTGACAAGAAGTGCCATTGTAACCCCACAAAGTGGTGTTAAGTGCGCCAATCCATCACGGTCACATATCAACATATGTTAGTGATGACATAACAAGGTACACTCGTACTTGAAGACGCAACAGGTTGGCATATCATCAGTCATAACACAATTTGTACACATTTTTCAGTTTACCATTGTTTAACTCGGTTAAAAATTTCAGAAATACCGATTGGCTTTACTGATACCGATACTGTTAGCCTGCGACATCCCACAGCTGGGCAAAGGCCATGGCCTATGACTTTCAGTTGTTTCGATCCAGGGCTAATGTGGACCACTGGTCGTTGGTTTTCAACTCGTCCCGCCATCTTCTACGAGGTCTGCCGCGACCTTCTGGCTGTGTCAGGGCTCCAGGAAGTGGTTATTTTGGTCCACAGCTCACTAAGCATGCGGCAGACGTGGCCAGTACAGTCCCACTTCAGGTTTTTGATTGGCTTTAACAAAAAAATATTGACAATGTGATTTTTTTGTTATTTTAACCTGTGTAGCTGTGGCATGTGCCAAATAAATATTAATTATTCTCTCTGTACCCACTTTATGTATTAATAAGCTATTATGCTATGCTAATATTAGCTTTATGTATCAATTAGCAATTATTTTCGTTCTTTCTGTATTAATAAGCTGTTCCTGCTGCGGCTCCAAGTGTAGGCAATTTTAAAATTTATTGGTTGGAAAGGTCCTTAGTACAATCATCTTCCGCATGCTCTTATCTTAATTTATTCGGCGTCAGCGCAGCTTTATGTCGTTATGGTATAATGTAGTGGCAATACATTTTGTTTTTAATTCGTTGAAGAGTTACTTAACGTTTTATCAGTAAACTAAGGATTTTCAATATCGGTAGGCACTTACTTAATTCTGTAAAAAATTGACAAATCTCTTTCACTCTCTGTCTGCTTTTCTTTCGTTCTCTGTTAGGTTTCCTTTTCCACATCCTTAAAATATTCATGTTTACAATACGAATAGTTATACTACCTATGGTTATGTAAATAATAAAAAAGAAACGAAGTGTAAAAAAGAAACGAAGCGGGTAATCTTTTGTGTAAAATAACGTTGCTGAAATATGAGACTTTTAAACATCAAAAAAAAGAAAGTAATCATTCCGTAATTTTCAAGCAAAGTTTATAAATATACCCCTAAATGTACAAGACAGGGAAACCTTCAGTCATTAGGTCGTACTACACCGAGTCGTAAGTCTCTATAGTGGCTGTACTCTCTCGCCCGAAAGGTCTCTCTATGTCTCTCCCGAGACACCTCGCAAATACTGACACGGGACGTAGAGTATGCGAGGAACATCATACCTGCCTCGGGGTTTGTCAGCGAGAGTGTACAGTGTACACTCTCGCTGACAAACCCCGAGGCAGGTAATATAATAATAGTAATAGTGGGTGTACACTGTACACCCACTATTACAAATGGTAGTAGAGCAAGCCCGAAGACACCTAAGAAGCCGTGTCCTACCGGCTTCTCTTCGGGAACAAGGCACTAGGGCTACCTAACGTAGAGTCTAGTAGAGTGAATGCACTGCAAACGTAATGCTTTGTCTAATCTAATTGAATGCTTGTAATTGTTTGAATATCAATACACAAGCGTCATTATTAATAGCCTGATAGAGAAATTTTAAACTGAACTGATGATTGAAGAGTTGTATTGCACGAGTATTTACACAAGTGTTAGAAAATCATTCATTGACTAGAAATACTACGACCACTCGCTTTTTGTTATATTGAAATTAACTTAACAATAGGAAAACATACAAACAATAATAATGTCTGGAGAAATCTAGACGAAGACATGGTTCTATCATAGACGAGCCGGCTCAAGGGTCAGGCTGCGTATAATAAGCCAACACGCATACTCCACATGCCACAATAATTATGCAGATAGCCTACGGGAAACTTATACTGTCACACGATTGTTCATTATTTTGAGCTCCCGATATTTCGGCGCTCAGTCAACCCGCAATCATGGCGCTTGCAACAGCGCCATGATTACATATATAAAATGTTTATAAATAATAGATATTTATATATGTAAATATACAGGCACTTTTAAATTGTCGAAAATGTAAGATGAAGTTTAGTCCCAGTCACAAGCCATAATAACTACGAGAGGACTATAGTTGCCGATTTCAAAGCGTACATCTCTATGGAGAAGAACGGGCAAGAAGCTTTATATTCACTTTTAAATCAAAATGTTGTTAGACAGATGTTATAAGCTAACAGGAGCAAAGCATTCATTAAAAAATCATAAGACGTAAAAGAATAAAAAATAATGACACAAAAACATAAATTCCACTCTTTTATCCCAAGAAGACGGTATTATAATCAGAAAATAATTGGAAACCGCTCAAAATAAATGGTTGGCCAAGATTTTGTCCAATTAAATATAATAATAGACAAAATGAGAGTCTCCCATCGTTCCATACGACATCATTTGAATATCGAATTGAAATCTTGTATTATTGGTTCGAGGAAATATTTTAATAGGCAGTTCCGATATTACTGGTTTTATTGATGACTAATAGAATAAAAATGGCGGAGCATTTTCTTGCTTCATCATCTGCCTAGCCTTTTCCCAACTGTGTTGGGGTCGGCTTCCAGTCTAACCGGATGCAGTTGAATCCCAGTATGTATATCCCATGGAGCGACTGCCTATCTGACCTCCACAACCCAGTTAGTACTGGGTAATACGATACCTCTTGGTAAGACTGGTTGTCAGATTTTCGGGCCACTGACTACTAATAGTAACGCCTGTTAAACATCTTCAAATGACAGCCGGGACCAACGGCTTAACGTGCTTTCCAAGGCAGCATTTTCTTGCTTACGATGCCAATTAGTTTTGTAAAAACGTTACCCTCCTTCTGACGCAGTCGGGTAAAAAAACAAGGCATATATAGATAAGATATAATTAAAATGTTATAACACTTTACTGCCACAACTTTCATTTGACTACCTCGTGGGTCTAGTGGTTGCAAGCGCAACTTCAAGTCCTGGGTTTGATACCCAGGTCGGCAGTCTGGATATGTGTCCGGAGGATGGCAATAGGTTCGTCTCCTAATACATGGGTCTTAAATATAACTGGTGAAATGTGGGTATACTACGAGTACCTACACTACACTTCTGCCTTATTTTTCACATACGTGCTGATATGTTATCAGTTTTAAAAAGCTGTAAATTTAGACAAGAAAATATTTATGTTGATTCCGCATGTACAGAGAATTTTAAGAAATTCCGCTTCCTCAAGAAATATTTTTTATATTATTGCTTAAAGTAATTGTTAGCCCTCTTAAGAGATTAACCAATAGAAATGGCTTTCAGCCAAATGGGACGGATGCTAGACGTGAATAAACCCCTAATATTATTACACTGGCGTGCGGTAAAGGATGAGGAAAATGAAAAGTTACGGGAACACGGATTGTGTACGTTTGTGCGCCTTTTCCTGATAAAAAGTGTAATATATTGTTGGAGGCACGTGGAATGATTTGTTCGGCGTAGGTTATAAAAGTGTAATCTTGCCTAGGTTGATCCGTGGATGGGTGACCACGGATTACGTACCGAGTTTCCTCAGTTTCTCGGAAAGCACTTTAAGTCGCGGCTGTCATTTGTAGATCTTTGACAATCGTTACAGGTAGTCAGTGGCCCAAAAGTTTGACAACCAGTTTTACCAAGGAGTGTCGTATTACCCAGTACTAAGTAGGTGGTGGAGGTCAGATAGGCAGTCGCTTCATGTAAAATACTGGTATTTAGCTACTTTCGGTTAGACTGGAAGCAGACCCCAACATAGTTGGGAAAAGGCTAGGTAGATGATGAAGCTATGGAAATAGTAAATACTGATAAAATATGAAACACTGGCATTTCAGCCTACAGAAGTTTCCACTATTAATAGCAATTTGCCCATAGAAGTTGCTAACACAAGGTCTTTTAACTTATTAAGCCTAAATACTACTATCGCAAATCTAGGTGACCTACAAACCCCTAGAAATCTTTTCCATTGATTGTAAAACATGACAAACCAATAAGCCCTTGCGTTGGCCTTGCCACACATTTTTGATTAGCAAATCGACATGCAAACGGAAACCCTTCGAATAATACAAATTACTTTCTGTAGGCTAACGGTTTTGGTTGGTTGTGAAAAGGTCTTAATTTTCTGCTGTGGAAGGTTGCTTATGTACTACGAAAACCAAGTTCACTGGCTGTCGACCACTTTTCACCCTTATGCTCCGAGTAATAAGGTCTCACAATGTTCTGAATGCATCACATTGAGTCCTATCATAAACCGTGATTTTACACCCAAAAAAAAGTCGTTTCCCAACAATAATTTTTGCGTAGTGCTTAGTTTGATAAAACAGATTGCTTGGTAGACGGTAGCTAAGAAAAAGTCGCAATTTTCCTGCATTATTCAAAACCGTAAACCATCATGGCTTTCCGTCGGGTAAGAATCACGTCTAGCTCAGCTCCATCTCCCTGAAAGTACATCACATGCCGCTGAAACCATTCAAAAAACATTTAATCCTACATTACAAAAGTCCTACATAATAATTAAGCATTAAAATGCACTTATTTAAATGCCGCCCCCGATGCGAGGACGCATCAATGAGTGCTCACTACGTATGCACATAATATCCATATATATGCACATAATATGCACGCGAGAGAGCTTCAGTGTAGGGGTTCGACCTTCAGTTTAGAGTACTCCATCATATTATGCGGTCTAAGTTGTGAGTTTTGGTGTTAATTGAAATGTAAATAGGCAGAAGCGAAGGTTTCTTTATACAGGGTGTTTTGTTAAACGTGGGCAATACTTTAAGGGAGTGAAGTACTCATAAATATGAGACACTCTTACTATGGGGTTAACTATGAAATATGATTTAAAAAAATCTGCTGTTGCCTAAATTTTTTCGAGTTACGCGACCAGTAATGTGTGGCAGAGCAGCTGATATTTTTTTCGCGATTTCATGGTCGGTCCCATAGTAAAAGTTGGTTATTTTCATGAGTACTACACGCCCCTAAAGTATTGCCCACGTTAAAAAAAACACCCTGTATAAGGTGACTGGTAATACGAAAATAAAGTAACCGATACTTAATCACGTGATTATACTCATGATAACAAACAACTTTCCCAAAGAAACATTTTTTTATACTTCCATTTTTTTGTGTTATTGGGATAAAAGTGTTCACAAATTTTTTTAATACTCGTTCGAGTATTAAAAAAACTTTCTTTGTGAAAGTTGTTTGTTATCATGAGTACAATCATGTGTATAAGTACGGTCACTAATTACCAGTCACCCTATAGAAACAAACTGTGATCACCAACCTGTCTGAAAAGCGTCCACTGCTGGGACGCAGGCCACCTCTCTTTGAGAGGGAGTGGGCCATTATCAACCACGCAAGCCTGGTGCGGGTTGGTCGGTGTCACACGATGCTTAGGTTTGAACCCACAACCTTCGCAGTCTGTTAGTTTGGGGTCAAAACCACAATGGCGGCTGTTCAGCCTCTGCAGTGGATTTCTTGGTTAACGGGGGCTCTAGAATAATATGATCGTGAGGATTTTGGTCAGTTAGTACCATCTGAAAGTCTATAATAAATATACTCCGAATCGCTCAGGTGGAGGCTAAGAAAAACCTGCCCAGGTGAAGATTCGTTGATGGCTCTGCCCTGGAATGTAAATGTTCCACACACGATGGGGCATTTAATATCGTGTCCTGTTTACAGGAACTGATGGACGCTATTGAAAGCACTAAACTCGTGGCTCAGTTCTGGGCCGACACAATTTAGAGTGCCATCGACACGCTAAGAAGAAATAGTGCCATCAAGTGTTCATGTAATTAATAATTTCTCTGATTTTGAGCCCTATTTCCTTCTGATAAGTTTTATTACAGCAAAGTTTCAATAACTTTTTCAGTCCACGTTATATAATTGTAATCATGTTAGTTGAGCGTGGGTAATAAAAAAAGAGTTTTAAATAAATATAAAATAGAGCTATTTTTAAAACAACCTTCACATAATGACGTCGGTGTAATGTCGCATGCTCACTGTAATTAGTATTTAAATAGTGTTCACTATGACGTTCTGACTTTTGATTGATGATTTCGCCTGTGAGTGTTATATTTAAACACGCTAAGTAGAAGATAAAAGTTCATCTAATTTAAGGATCAGGACTGTCTTGTTGGTCGCGTGGTCGCAAGCGCGACTGCTGAGCATGAGGTCAATCAATCAATCAATCAATCAATCAATCAATCAATCAATAGTCTTTATTTGTAAACATAGGTTACAACAGTGTGCAAGATGTTACAATAATTGTTATACATAATATAGTATCTCTATGTTTTACGATTTGGCGTACAAATATAATATAGGTCCTGAGTTCGACTCCCGGATCGGGCACAGTGTTGTTGGGTTTTTACATAAGGAATTTCTCAATAGCAGCCGTGGAGTCTGGATTTGTGCCCGGCTATTTTTTTTTTTTTTTTAGTCTCGCCCCCTACACATAACTGGCGAAATGCGGGTGTACTATTAGGAACACCCCTACCTAACCCGTGGGGGATTACAGGCGTGTTTTTTTTAAATTTAACAATCGATCATCGGATAATGACAGATACTTCTGCAAGTTATTGTATGACAGTATCCATAGCAGGTTTACTGACTATATTTTTAACTGCCTTAAATCAAGTTTGCCAATAGTTAACTTAAGATTCGCGCACATTATGTCGGGCCGCCGCGGGTCGGGTCGCAGCGCAAAAATCCACTCAAATCGCTCGTATGTTTTTTATATGAACTATCGCACACGCGCAGCGGGCCGCAAATTCCGCCGTATTATGCTAAGTAAGCATTTTGTGCTTTGCTGCGGCCCGACATAATGTGCACGGACCTTTAAAGTCCACATAAAGCGGCACGATGACATTTTTAGAAAAAAAAAATAAAAAAAAACATCCAATAATATCGCTAACAACCGTTCACTTATACCAAACACCAGTAAACTGTGGTCTACAAGCCCGCCGTACCATCATTCCATTA
This sequence comes from Noctua comes, assembly GCA_963082995.1. NCBI lineage: Eukaryota > Metazoa > Arthropoda > Insecta > Lepidoptera > Noctuidae > Noctua > Noctua comes. The sequence goes on along the minus strand of OY720280.1, from coordinate 6,762,934 downwards.
ATTTAAGCCTCTCTGCCGATGACGCGAGTTTACCGGATACTGATATTAAAATCAAGCAATAAAGACCTTTATGTTTAAAGCCAGAGTGTCCATTATGCACTTTAGCTGTTTTAGTGTAATTAATAGTGAAAATGTACGTAGAAAGCTTTGTGACGTCGAGCTTTCTGCATGAAAGTTTGTATGTTTGTTCCTGCATAACTCTTTAAAGGATGGAAAGGATTCGGATGAAATTTTACACACAGATTATAATTTGGATTAAAATGTAGGATACTTCGTATGCGGGTATGTGTTGAAGTTTCTACTTATTTAAAAGTTACAAAATATATGTTTTGTTTTTGCAGTTTTAGGTAGTACCATTAATGTTTTCAGTATAAATATTTCCTTTGGGGACATTTCAGTGCAGTTACGGATAGTTTTGTTTTAATAGTTTTAGGAAATAATGGTTTAAAATTATTTTGTAGATTTTCCTTTGAATCAAGTTCCCAAACGGGACGCATAAGCTTTATAAATATGTTTTACCCCCACATATTTTTTGATGGCTTAGTTTCGGTTACAATTAAAATACACGATTTCGAATTCGGGCTCTGTGTGTTTCATAAAGTTCACATGTTCCGGCCATCAACAATTTTTCGGTTCAGCCGTTATATGAAATTCATTCATATCTGTCAATGTTTATTTTTGCACCCTCACCCTTCCTTATCTACCCTTTATTTACTCCTTTAAGGACTTCCTAAGCACAACGCTCAAGTCGATCATCCATACGATCCCTAACAAGTAAAATGAAAGAAGTTTCTTTATTTATCTTATTGCTAGTTCTAAAGCTATTAGGGCTACGAAGATGCTACGTGCTACGCCGTAGCTCATTGCTACGCCGTAGCGTTGTGCTACGCAAAAACTACGTGACGCAATCTTTGAGATTCTTTTGTGGAATTTTAATAAAAGGGGAAAGCAAGCAATAAGCTATATTGAAAGAAAGATTTATGGGAAAGATGAAATAATAAAACAAGAAATCAAACACATTATTCACTTGACGATTTGAATGACTTTGAGTTTGTTTTTAATGAAGCTGATTGGGGCTACCCCTTTTTATACTTGACATGTCTTAGCAAATAATAATAATATCAATAATAGCTTTACAAATCTATCTTTAATTTATTGAAAGCATAGCTAGATTGATATTGAATATTTTGTATCGCAACGAACAAAGGTATCATTTTTTTCGTAATAACCGGTAATGTCCCATACATTTTCTTTGTGATAGATTTTAAACAAAATAAAATATATACACCGACTTTCCCGCTTTCGTTGTGTTTTTAGGATTCCGTAACTCAGTCGGCTAAAACGGAACCCTCATAGGATCACTTTGTTCTCCATCTGGTGAAGACCATTTTTCTCAGGAACGCGTAGAGGTATCAATTTGAAATTAATATCAAATAGGTCTGCTACTTTCCAGAGCAGCAAAAAGATCTAACTTGTAAGTCAAGGCCATCAAAAGATATGACCGTTAATGTCAATATTTTGCCATTTCACAAAGAAATCAAAACGGGTACTTCCCGTTGACCTAGAATCAAGAAATTTGGCAAGAAGCAATGTTTTACAGCGCATGTAAAGGAATAATAAAAATGACTGAAAACCGTAAATATGTAGTTTAATAACAAAAAAGCCTCGGTACAAGAGTCCAGCTCGCACTTGGCCGGTTTTTTAATATATCCATGCTAAAAATTTTGGTTAAAACTAACTAAATACATTATTAATTAAAAACTATTAAATAACCAAAAATAAGTAAACTAACAACAAACTATAAAAGGGCATCAAAAAACTCCTCCTCAACGCTGTCAGCTGGTAATGTGCCCAAGAGACTGGCGGCGTTGCCACGCTGTATGGCAACACTTAGCCTTTGGCCAAAGTAAAAGCCAGCCCTTGGGTCACGGGAAGCGTCAACTAGGCGTTTCGAAATTTCCTTGAACAGGCTATAAACACTCGGACCCCACGAAAAATTTTTCATTTTCACGAACATTTCCCAAAACTGTGTCCCTCGTATAAACATTCACACTTGTATAAAATGACGTAATAGTGAATATGTTATCGTACGTCGTACATTGCCCTTGTCACTGTGTCTATCGGTTTGTGGGCAAATAAACAAACTAGTATCGCTTCGTGTTAGTAAACATACTGTTTTGGTAATTTAAACTGTTTGTTGTAGGAAATATGTTTGAAATTCTAATGATTTGACTTCTTTATTGTGTGGTTCGTGCCTAGCCTGGTGTCAGAGTTTTTATGCCGCCCATGGGCCTCTGACTTGGCATCACATGCCGTCCTGAAATATCTCTCAGGCATGCTGGTTTCCTCACGATGTTTTCCTCCACCGAAGCAAGTGATGATTATACAATACGTACATGAATCCGAAAAATCAGAGGTGCGTGCCTCGGGTTCGAACTCGAGACCTATGACTTGGCAGTCCGACAGTCACACCACTAGGCTATCCCTGCTATGTGATTGAACTGCAGTCATACATCACACCTGTTTTCCTGGTAGGGTAAGTTAGAGGTGTGCCACGTATACCTTAATTTCGACTGTTACTGTATGAGATAGGTTTCTGCCCCGTATTTTATTCTGTGGCTCTCAGTTTCAATAACTATGACAAAAGACTAATATTAATAATGGATACCAATTAAAATAACTAAAAAAAAACAATTATAATTATGTTATGTTACTCTTAGTTGATAAAATAATATAATTGTAATTCTAATCTTTGTAAGCAATTTAAACTTAACTATAACTACACTATTGTATTAGGTAAGCCTGTGATGATAGTGGTATGTGTGTTGAATAAATAAATAACTTTTTGGTCGTAAATAATAAACGGTAATGGTAAGATCACAAAAGACACGTAGTTCTTACGTATTGCCATATAAGCACCTACGTATTGCCTGACAGTACCTGCAGAGGGTGGAGGTGAGGCCTGGGATGCTCATTTCCTCATACATTGGTGGAAGTCAGTGTTATGGAAGAATTTGATTAGGATTTTTTTCTAGCATCCGCTACTACTACTACTTTTACTGTGTAGTTAGTAAAGTCTTTATTACTTTCTCATAAAATATATAATATAAAGGGTCTTTCAAATAGGGCGGGTCGATGTTGACAGTTTGTGGCGGCCATGTTGTTTTGGCGGCATCTGTCAAATGCATTGTTATTTCTTCAGTTACTTATGCCAAATCACCATGGCTAGTTACACGATTGAGCAGCACGTCCAAATGATAAAACTTTATTATCAAAATTAGTGTTCGTTAGTGCAAACGTTGCGCGCATTACGTCCATTTTACGGAAGACGCAGTGGCCCTTCAAAGTCGACTCTCCAACGTTTGGTGACCAAATTCGAGAAGACTGGTTCGGTAAACAACCAACCAACATCCTTACGTCAAAGGAACGCCAGACCGCCGGAGAACATCGCTGTTGTCCGTGAGAGTGTGCAGGAGACTCCGGGGAAGTCGATTTCTCGGCGTGCACAAGAACTCTGCCTTTCGCAGACTTCAACTTGGCGAATTTTGCGTCGGGCCTTGGGCCTAAACCCGTGGACAACATGTGGTGGAACCACATGTTGTCCACGACGTTATAAGACGGCGCTACGTGCCACACAGCGAGCGACACAATGGACATTCTGCATGAACGGTTCGAGGGTAGGGTTATCTCTCGCAGAGGTGACGTGAATTGGCCACCAAGATCGTGCGATTTGACCCCGCTAGACTTTTTCTTGTGGGGTTTTCTCAAGTCACAGGTCTATGCCAATAATCTGCAATCAACCGATGCCCTGAAAGTCAACATAACGCAGGCCATCGCTCAGATTCAGCCGGATCTATGCAGTAGAGTAATTGAAAATTGGACCTCTCGGATCCGTGCCACCGTTCGAAGCCGCGGTGGACATTTAAACGATGTCATATTTCATAAATAATGGCATGAATGGGCCTTTCAAATAAAACAATAATTTCTTTAATATCTCACATACAGCTTGTTTTATTTAATTTCAACATCGACCCGTCCTTGTTGAAAGACCCTTTACATTATTAACTATACAATATAATCTACCGAAAAATAACACGTTAAATTGTAAGCAGTATGTTACGTTTGTAATCTTTCGACAGCTTACAATCTCGCGAGATAGATTATAATATAACGATATTTACAATTTTATGTTATTTATTCATAGATCTAGAAAATCAATGTAGATTTTGAAAAGTATGAAATACTTTACAATGTACGCACGGGACCGGTCAATGTGGCGACACTTGGGGGAGGCCTATGTCCAGCAGTGGACGTCTTTTGGCTGAAATGATGATGATGATGACTTTACAATGTTTATCGATGTATGTCTGTTATTGCTCATTGTTTTTTCCTCACGTATTCATTTCGGGCTTTTACCCTTTTCACTTGAGAAACGTATACGGAAACCCCCCCACTTCCCTCAAAATATTATTTCTTTACCCCATATTTGCCTCACCTTCCATTCCGTAGACAAGAAACAATATGTTTATAATGTCAGCACGATACTACGGATGTGCCTCAGGGCGGGAATGCAGAGGTGGATGGCACAGAATAAATAGACACAGAATGTCGGCTCCATACGACGACTTCGTTATATAGACGGCTAATCAGAAAGATGTGCGCCATTTCTTCTCCCCAGGTAAAGTACCAGGAAGAGGTGAGGTTTGGGGGATTGGGGGACGTTACATGACAAAAATACTAATTCGTAGCACAATTTCAATAAATGTTGATGTTGAGCGAAAACGCTTGCACAGAAACAAATCTACGTACAACGTATGCAAGCACACTCGCGATTGTCATTTGTTTGAGACCGCCACCTTTGTTTTATAGATTTGTGTTTTTATGTGTGCGTTCGTTGTAAGAAGCCGTCCTTCTGTACCCTATCTATTCTGTGTCAATGGCGAAATCCGCCCTTCCCGAGCGTCAAGGTCTCGGCCACTTGGTTACGTCATCACAGGGATGTTGTGCCGCAATGAGGAGTTCAGTTCAAGTTTCAAGGGAGTTCAGTTGTTGTATGATTCGATTGAATGGTTTGTAGTTTGTAGAAGTTTATGTTTGAATGGAGGTTTTGTAGGGTCTTGTAGTGGAATTTTGATGATTGCTAACTGGTTAAGTTTTCAAAATGCAGTAAGGTTCATTGTTTTGGATGGTGCTGCTTGATTTGTGCCTTAACACAAACTTAAACTCAAGATTTGTTTCTTTGAGGGTAGGGGGAAATCACAGGAGACCATCTGTTATGCTTCATCCACGTCCATACGCGTACAGCGTCCGTCCGGTTGCGAATACTACGTACTTGACCTTTTTGACGAACTAATAAGGTCAGTGATTGTCCTTCTAGGGCGTTTCTCCCGGTGTATCCACTTATGTATATCTGTTTTGTAACCTTTTCTTATTCGCCTTTCACTCATCCTCTCATGACCAAACCATCTAAGCATTATGTTCTATTTGTGGCCGTAAATAAGGCCAAAACTTCCACTTTAATTATTGAACAAAAATCTATATAAATAATAATGAATGTTTGTATGTTTGTCCTCTATGCGTTCCTACATAATTCGACTGTGATGAAACTTTGGTGGGTACTTCGGTGTACGCCTGCGAAGGTTCCTGGCCAAAAAAAATCTATTCTATACAGGGTGTAAACAGACCCCTCACGAAGCTGTCAACCAAGCATTTTGTACATAAGTTAATAAGATAAACTTTACGTAAAAATTATTGCTGGGAAACGACTTTTTTTTGGGTGAAAAATCACGTTTTACGGTAGGATCACTCGATGGAACGTACTCAAAGCATTGTGCTGATGGATGGATTGTATAGTACGGGGGTCGTGGAGGTGTTTAAGGTAAAAATCTTACATTAAAAACATGTATTTAAAAAAAAACTTGTCAAAAAGTTGGAACTTTGACCCCCAATATCTCCGTAACTAGAAGGTATGGACTAGAACAAAAAAATGATTGCAAAGACGGGGAGAATAAGTGCCTTTCGGCTTCGTTAAGGGTCTATTTACACACTTTATACAGTAAGTACGTAGTAATTGGGTTTCTAAACCAACACACAACCACGCAAAATACATTTTACCACCATAACATTAATTATTCCATCGTATATTCAACGTAATCCACTAATCGGTTTAGTCATACGTTGCCTCAAATAAGAGGCAAGGTCACGGGTGTTCATTCAGGTAAACAAAGCTTTATCTCGCTTGTACACCTACTTACGGCCAAAGGGGACTTTATATATGTACTTATTTACACTCCGATGAGCGTATTAAGGCTTGAGCGAAAATTCTGGTGCTATAGCAACGAAAGGTTTTGGTTGATAAGAAATCATTCTTTCTTCATTCATTTTTTGGAGGAACATGGATAGGTTTTAGCCAGTACAAGTCTGACACGCCCTTCCGCTCCGCCCAGAGTGGGGGGGGGGGGGGGGGGGTCATTTGATGATTCTCCAAACGAAAAAAAAAAAAGGCGACGTATTCTTTAAGTAATATTCTTGTCATTATAAGACATGCTGATGTAGTGACATTAGTTGGATGTAGTTACTCATTTATCATTTACGGCGCATCAAAGATAGGGCCAAAAGGAGGATAGACTACTTTTTTTTGGTACTTGCAGGTCAGGTCGTATGTTGATCAAAATATGATTGCGACTGTACCAAATGTGTATTTTCTATACCTCAGTGGTGAAGGGTCAATTAGAATACTGACTGCCATTTTTCAAAGGGAAGCCGGTAGGAATCGAGTTGTATGGAACCTTCGCCACTGCTTTTCCCTATCAGTCACCATGGCAGGAACCGAGTACCTTAATGTACTTTTAAGAAAAACCTGAAAGTGTTATTTACTTACAGTAGAAATATTAAAATACAAGAATTAATACTCGAAACGGGATATTTACCATGTTTACTGTTTCTTATGAGTTCCCGATATTTCGGCGCTGTTGAAGCACCATGATCACGGATAAACTGAAGTTATTGCGGGTGGGTGTTTATGAGCAGACAAATCGGTCTACCCTCTTTCTTGTTCAGTTAGTGACCATGATAGTTTTAAATCTTATATTAAGAAATATTTAGACGAGTAATGCGAACCATTTGCCATACTTGCGAATTGAAATATAGGTTACAAAGTTGCCTGCCTGCACTTATCTATTGTGGACATTCATCAACACACAATTAGGCCAATATCAGGAATAGAAGCTTGATAAGCCTATCTGGTTGCGAATTTGTGTAATCATACTGAAAGGAGGTACATCTACTTACAGTTTCATCGTGTAAGTGTCGATCAATTGAGTCGATTTTAATGTGGCCGTAGTACGTAGGTGACATTCATGAATAAAGGCCAATACAACGTCCTTGAGGTCGGTAATTCAATAGTAAATAGTATGAACACGCTGTCTGTTTATTTATGTTTATTGACTTTGTTGTTAATATGTTTAATAGTAAAATGGATATCTATAGTGACGAACGTACTTTCATTGTACAATAATGTAATGATACCCAGTGCTGTAGTGAAGTGTAAGAAAAGCTAGGTATTCATTCACATGATTTGTGTTTAACTTTGGATTGATATCTTTCTTTTTTTTAAAAACGTTGCCCCACACTAGGCATTTCTCCTGTAACGTGGGTGCAATTATTGAAGGATGGCCATCATCAACTCCCAATATTTCCGCAGCATTCACGCAACACCTCAGCAGCATTCATGACTCCAGTCCATTCGCGAATGTTTCTCAACCAAGTTTTTTTCGCTAGCCAATATCGCAACGGTCTACGTGAGCTTGCGTTCCTGGTCCAATCTTAAGACTTCGTCATTTGTGTCATTGATAAATGGCAAATAATATTATTATATTTTATAATATTTTTCTATATGATCAAAATATGCACGCAAAAACGCACACGACCCGTTACTTAATTATATTTTCAAAGTACGCTTATTCGATTCCCAGCTCCAGATTCCTCTATGCAAATTTACCGACCAGACTATCGACATAAGACAAAATGGTTGCTTTGTATTCAGACGGACTATAAACAGAACGGGTCAAGCGCTTATTAGTCAAACAATTCGCATTGGATCGAGTTACCTCTGACAGACCGGATAGTCTCTGGTAAGTGCATACGCACACATACGCTTGTGAGATTGGAAGCTTTATTATCTAAGGGTTCTGTTTCTGATTCTGGGCTGACACAATTTAGATTGCCGTCGACACGCTAAGAAGAAGAAAGGATTCTGTTATATAAGGTGTAAACAGACCCTTCACGAAGCCATCAACCAAGCATTCTGTACATCGAACTATACAGAATGCTTGGATCAAAACTCAAAAAATTATTGCTGGGAAACAACTTTTTTTTGTCTCTCATTGTAACGCACTCAAAACATTGTGTGATAATACAATTTAAAAAAAAAAATCTTATTTCTTCTTTTTTCTTCTTTCTTTTTTTATTTCTTTTTTTTTTTTTTTTTCTTTTTTTTTTATTCTTATTTATCAGTTTAATGTTTTTAATGCGTTATATTGAGAACTACCATAAACTGTGATTTTTCACACCAAAAAAAGTCACTTAGTACCAAGTAGACTGCTTGGTTGACGTCTTTGTGAACGCTCCTTTTACACTATGTATAAATAGTATAGAACTTGATACCTAAATAAATAAGTATATAATGTTCTCTTACTCCCGATAAATTACATTTCAGCGTAAAGAAACACTGTCCATTGTACTAAGAGAGGCCTACCACTCAACAGTGACTGACGGAAATTCTGCGTAAAACCCTCAGCTACAGGAAAACATGGGGTCCTAGGGCTAACCTTGAACTTTGTTTGGGTTCCCGCTGTTCCATTGTTCTTGACTCTTAAAGAAAACTTCGTAGAAATATTACTTACTACGTTTGAATTCGGTAACTACGCGGTGCTTCGGTAAAAGGTTCCTCGAAAATGTTTCCTTGTGTAAGCAGTGATTGCTGCTTATGTTTTTTTCCTTGTTTATTGTTTTGATTTATTTCGTTTTTATTATGGCTGCTATGGTAACAAAAATATTGTAATAAACATTAAGTATGTTGTTTTTTATGAGTATGTTTTCTCTTAATTATGATCAGAACAAATATCTTTTATATAAAGTCTAGCAATAATAATTTTAGTCCCTTAAACTTAGCCAGATTTTATATTAAATATTTTTCTAAAGTGTAGTATAATATTTTACTCTCACAGTAGTTGAGTAGTCATTACATCACTTTATCTCGTGGATAGCCCTATTTACAATAGTGCAGATCGCAAGAAGAAATAAAAAATAGTGGGGATTTTTTCCTCAAAAATCTATTAAAGGTACCCAATTCTGGGTTAAGCTCGCCGTTGTACATAAGCTATACAGGGTGTAAACAGACCCTTCACATAGCCGTCAACCAAGCATTCTGTACATCAAACTAAGTAACTTGACGCAAAAGTTATTGCTGGGAATCGACTTTTTTTTTTGGGGTGAAAAATCATGTGTTACGGTAGGACTCGATGGAAAGCACTCAAAGCACTGTGCTGATGGATGGATTAAATAGTACGGGGGTCGTGGAGGTGTGTAAAGTAAAAATCTTACATTAAAAACATGTATTTAAAAAAAAACTTGAAAACGTTGGAACTTAGACCCCCAATATCTCCGTAACTAGAAGGTTCCCAGGTATGGTCTAGAACAAAAAAATGATCGCAAAGACGGGAACAACAAGTGCCTTTCGGATATGTTAAGGGTCTATTTACACCCTTTATATTGTAATTTTGTGTGTATATCTTTTAATTTTGTGTGCAATTAAGAATAAGGTTTACAAGTACATAGTTTTTATATAACACAGAAACAAACTTTACTATTTTCGTACGCAAAAAAGGAACCTAAATTCAAATTATTGTGACAGAAATATGACTAAGTAACCAAAATGTATTACGGGCGTAAGTAAAAGCTGCCCTAACTGAATAAAAGTAGCAGTAAGAAGGTTTTATTCGCGTTTCGACCTTCGACCGTGTGAGTGAACCGATATAAAACTCGCATGAAATGACTGATCGTATTTTGTGCGTTAGCTTCCTTGGCGTTACTTACGGCTTTAGCTAAGGTTTTCGGGGGAAAAGTGCTTAAAATTCTTGACTGTAACATTTACTCACGGGTATGACTACCCGCGGGTACCCACCAGTAGCGAAGGGTCAATTCTTGTAAGAGGTAAGCCGGAGTGCATATCTTTAATGTGATTACATTATTTTTGTCTATAGAATACTGACTGTGCAATTTTTCAAAGGGAAGCCGGTAGGAATCGAGTTGTATGGAACCTTAGCCACTGGTACCCACGTACCCGGGCCTCAACCCGCGGGTACTTGGCAACCCAAAAGTTTGTCAACCAGTCTTACCAAGAAGTATCGATATTTCCCAGTAATTCTGTTGTGAAGGTCAACTAGGCAATCATTCCATATAAAATATCGGTATACAGCAGCATCCTATTAGACTGGAAACCGAGCCTAACATGGTTGGAAATAGGCTAGGCAGATGATGATCATGAGCAAATGTTGACGGCACGGTTGGCGCAGTGGCTGAGCGACTGGCTGCTGCGCTTCTGGTCGCGGGTTCGATCCCCGCACTGAACAAATATATGTATGATCTACAGGTAGTTGTTCCGGGTCTGGCTGTTTGTGTATGTGAGTTTAAATGTTTGTAAACGCACCCACGATACGGGAGAAATAGTGAGGGGCAAGGTTTACAAAAAAAAAAAATTTCTTCGTTGCTTGCTAATGTTGGAAACCGCGCGTTCATATATACTTACAGGTTATGGACATATATAGTCTACAATATACACTAATTTATTTACAAGCGACGGTGCTATTGACTCAGTGTAGCTTTTAATTGTACCCACTGTTTCAAATAGCCTTTAGGTTTTAATGAGTACTTAAAACAAACGACATTTAAAATTACTAAGGTCAGGTTTGTTCAGCTAGTGCTTGTAGTATTTTAATAGAAGTACAGTTTCGGTATTATTCAGTATATTGTGAAAATTGACGAAGTTTAAGAAGTTTATTTATTTAATTCAGACCATAGATTCATAAAGTGTTCGTATAATCGTAACGTAGTTCGTAACAAACATTATAATAAATAATAGTGCAGTGATAGTCTAGTGGTGTGACCGTCGGACTGCCAAGTCATAGGTCTCGAGTTCGAACCCAAGACATGCATCTCTGATTTTTCTGATTCATGTGCGTACTGTATAATTATCACTTGCTTCGGTGAAGGAAATCATCGTGAGGAAACCAGCATGCCTGAGAGATATTTCTCAAAGGCGTGTGATGCCAAGTCAGAGCCCATGGGCTGCATAAAAATTCTGACACCAGGTGGTCTACCATGACGTCTTAAACCAGGAGTAATTCCAGTGTGGGAAAAAGATGGCGCTAGACGACCCGTATAGTCTCTTTCTCAAACTGGAACTCAAAGGTTAGTCACTAACACCATACAATAAAGAAAGATTCAAACCATAGATCCATAAAGTGTTAGTATCTGACAAAATTAAAATTGCGACATGGACGTCTGTGCGCACGTGTTTACATGCCCAGTGCCTGATAAATGGCCCATCAATTTTGTCCACCAGTGTAGCTAGAATATTGTTATTTATCTGTGCGTACACTAGGTAGTGAATGGAACCTGTATGAAATGTGAGCTTTTGGTACACATGGTATTAAGGAAATCAGACATAGACAAAAACGGCTGAAACTGAATGAAACGGCTGTTTTAGCTTCTACTTAAACTGTGTAGATATTGCACTTTTGTATGGAACATCAGATTTAAAAAAAAATTACCGACGAAAATTGACAACCGAGTAAAAAATAAATCAAATCGTGTATGGAACAGCTGTTTTTGCTTCTACCTATACGGTGTATAATTATATTGCACTTTTGTATGGAACAGCAGACTTAAATGTCTGAATGAATGTCTGTGTCTGAATTCAAATAATTGAATTACCAACGAAAATTGACAACAGAGTTAGCAGTAATCAAATCATGTAGGTTCTGATTCGTTGGACAGTTTTATCACGATGTCCCTTTAGACCGTGTATTCAAGATGACAAAGAAAGCTTTGGCTTTGAGCTATAAAGAATGGCGAGTAATGTGTAAGTTTTATTGCCTCACAATTCTTTTTCACTAACCGATTTATTCCTACCGATAGTTGGTTCGGGATGGGTATAACCGTAAATAGAGTATCCTATTGATAAGCTGTTAACTCTTATGGCATGGCAATAGTCTGGTAGGCACTTGTAAACTGATGTAAGTACTGTGTGTCAATTTTCTATAGCTTTTATGACATATTGTCTCAATTGAATTGAATGACGGCACGGTTGGCGCAGAGGTAACGCGATTGGCTGCTGCGCTGCGTGTCGCGGGTTCGACTCAAAAACAAAAAATATTGTACGACCTACAGGTAGTGGTTCCCGGTCTAGCTGTTTGTGTTTAAATGTTTATATACGCACCCACGGTACAGGAGAAGTTCCTAGAGTGGGGTAATGTTATAAAAAAAAAAAATCTATACGGGGTTTAGTAGTCGCAAGCGCTACTTATGACAATGAGGTCCTGCTTGCGATTCCCAGGTTGTGGAAACGGTTTTTCGTTTTTCCATTAGGAATTCTCAACTGCAGCACGTAGTCTGAATTTGGTCGCCCCTCACGTATCGGCTGTTGCTGTTGACTGCCTCGATAGTCTAATGGTCGCAATTGCGGCTGCTGAGCATGAGGTCCTGGGTTCGATTCCCGGGTCGGGCAAATTGCTATTGGGCTTTTCCATCAGGAATTTCTTAATAGCAGTAGCAGAGCCTGGATTTGTGCCCGGTTGATGGCAATAGGCTCGCCCCCTATTACAAGGGACTTAAACATAACTGGCAAAATCTGGGTGTATTTTGGTACACCTCAACCTAATCTTATGAGGAAAATATGTGTGATGTTATGCAGTACCAAGGGCTGTATAGATTTATTTTTCAGTCAAGTCTCGTGTATTTTCGTCTCATTTTCCCCAGCATCGGCTATAACAGGTGGTTGTAATAACATCATGGAGCGATAACCGATTCCCTTACGAGGCACGCTGATTGAGTTAAGGTCCTTAGGATCTTCCGCAGTAGTGGGAAGGGTTTGAGTGTAGTTGGATTTTGAGATAAATTAACAATATAGTTAGAACATGGGTTTGAGGTCCTGGGTTTGATTCCCTGGTCGGGCCAAGTGTTATTGGGTTTTTCCATCAGGATTTTTTCAGTAGCAGCCACGGAGTCTGGGTTTGTGCCCGATTGATGGCAATAGGCTCGCCCCTTATTACATGGGACTTAAACATAGTGAGCGAAATGTATTAGGTACACCTCTGCATCATGTGATCCGATTTAAAGGTTGGCCATGAAAAGGCAGTTTCAACTTTTAAACAATTTTTTTTTGACTAAATAGGCTTGCGTTTGGCAACTATGATGCGGCCTAGGGTGGATAATGATTGCCTAGAGATCCAGATTATAAAGACCGGGTAACAGATAATCCGGCAGTGAATTCCACATCAATGTGGTCGCATAGGGCTTTGTTCGGGTCTTCAATCATACGTAATAATTTTTTTTTTTTTTAATTTTTCCAGCCTGAATATAATAATAATAATATATTTAATTCAGACTTTGTCCATAAATTTGTTGGTAACAATGCTCTTAACATAGCGTTAGTAAAAAAAAAAAAATACAATCCAAAGTAGTTATTAACAATGTCCTTAGCCTATAGTGTTAGTAAACATACAATGTAGTCAGGCGCTTGCTCTCGCGTTTAGGCCTATCCACAATATACATAGGTCCATTTTGCAAATGCAATGTAGATGCACACTGGCAGATACAACAGCTCAAAGAGCTCAAAGAGCGCGTACTCTGCCTAAAAAATAACGGATTCAGCATCACAGCGGAACTCTTCAGAGCTATGAAATTAGTATGATCAACAAAACACCCATATAACGACAGTTATGAGTAATAATATAAAAAAACTTTATAGAATATCTGTTGCCGTGTATTAAAGGCATAATTTCGCACAGGCGAGCCGGGTTCCGTTATTGTTGGCCGTGTTGGCACAGAGCCATTAACTTCCATCCATATTACGAAAACTTCCTATAATCCCACTTTTGTTATATAAAACCTTAATGTCATAAGTTTAAGGTTGAAAAATTGGTGTAAGCGCGCGGTATTTTGTAACAACTGGCGAATCTTTTTTGTTTGAAAATTTTTGACTTGACGATCTTAGTTTGTATGTGGATTTCAATTAGACGATGATTTTGGAGCGTGTGAATGTGGGGTGATCTATTGTGTGTAGAACTGCACTTTTTCGATGAAAGTGGAATCAAATTTGGTGACTTCATTACCCACAAGGCAAAACCCTTCCCAACAAAACGACTAGCATTCCTGTCTAATTTTTTTAGGCAAAATCAGCCCAGCAAAACTCTATTAACTTAAATAGTAGTATAATTGCAAAGCCAAATTGCCAAATGTCAATAAAAAAAACAATCGTACAGACAGTCAGTGGCCCGAAAGTCTGACAGCCATTCTTACTAAGGGGTATCGTATTACCCAGTGCTAACTGGATTGTGGTGGTCAGTAGTAAAATTTAGTATTCAGCTGCATTCGGTTAAACTGGAAGCCGACCCTAACATAATTCGGAAAAGGCTAGGCATGATTCGGATACCCCGAGCACCCATCATACTTTACAACTTCGCTTATGAAGCTCATCTCCGTATCATAAAAGAAATCTAATTTCTTTTATATTAAAATGACAGATTGTGTCGACACAATGACAGATTTCTTTGCACTATCTGTCATTTTGTCGATTCTACCGTCAAAGAAATCCTTGTCTACGGTGATCATGCTACGGGGGCAGGAGGTAAACTATTTCCATGCATGAATGAAAAGTGTTTTGTTTTAACAATTGGATTTGAGCTTCATAGCAAAACTTGTGTAGCCACCCTGTAGGTAGGTATATTGTGTCTTTTTGTAACAAAATATCCCATTTGTTCCTTATTGTCATGTTTTTGTCTAATGATCTCAAACAGCCTTACACAACAACCTTTTATATACAAGCCCCATTTTTCTACAAACCACGACTTTGATTAAAAAAGAAAAATAATACACAGCCAAGGTCGCCCAAGTTAGACATTGGATCAGCGAGATAGAAAGATTAATTAAACATGGTTGCCTCGCCAATATAATTAATGTACTTGCCAACTTCGTGAAGCTTCGTAAACGTTCGGAAGGTATCGTCCTGACTGTAATGATATTCTGTAAATTGTTTCTGATATACTATGGTTTTTGGTTTGTAAAGGAATGGTTCGTAGTGGAATAATTAATACTAGCTGTAACCTTAGGCTTCGCCGGTAATTATGCTTTGCCCTAACACAAGCCGATGATCAACCTGTGTGTAAAAAAATCATGGTTTATTCAGCCGCTAAGGTGGTAAAACAGAGTTACTTTCGAATACATAATACTAGTTCGAATGATGTTGTTATCTATTTCACGTGAGTGAGGTCGCAGGCAGAAGCTAGTGATTAATATCTTCACAAATCTAAACCGAAGCACACGTGCGCATCAGCTTGTTGGAGCAGTCAATTGTTACTGTAACTCCTCTGAACCATTTGTTTTGAACGATCATTTATTTCAAATCGCTGTTGTTTATTCTAGCTTTATAAATTGTTTATTTGTAGTGAGGAAATGGTTTTTATTAAGGTCTTTATAAAACTCGCACTATAGCTAGGTTTTTAGTCATTTATCAATTAATAAAAATACGGGGTACGGTTAACTCGTATTCAGTACATCATTCCCACTCATTCCCATTAATTTTTCATCGGTTATAAAAAAAATCTGCTGTTTCCTACAAAAGTGCAATACCTACACAGTTAAAATGTAAGGAACAGTTGAATTTTTTAATAACTGATGAAAAAATTTTCCAAGAAATTTTTCATCAGAATACGTGGTCACCGTTTTCGCGTCGGTGTCCCTTCCAGCCTGTATATGCTCATGTCTTCTATGTGTGACAAAATTCCTTTGTCCTACAACGGGACAGTAATTCTGTAGATTTAATAATTAAACAATCTAAAATTGGTCGGGTTGGTTGAATTATTTGAATTAATATCCAAACAGGCATTTGTACAAGGCCTGCTGGTTTTAGTCACATACAATACCGTGCGGTATAGTTTTGTGTTGGATATTATTTTCCTTTATATTCTATAGTAATACGCAGATAGATGCAAAAGTAATTCTGTCTATTACATATTTCTACGCCAATTACGATTTAATTTGACTCAGGTGATGTATACCTGTAGTACGCTTCCATGGAATAATTTTCAGCAGGGTTCGAAGGGATAATTATCATGATAATTATCTTGTTAATAACAAACTTCATAGAACTATAATGAATAAAACAATTGGTAATTAGTAATGTCTTTCTGTATTTGATCATGATAATTTTCAAAGAAAATAATTATCATGATAATTATCAAAGAAAATAATTATCTTGATAATAACAAACCCTGATGAGGGCAAAAGCTTGTATTTATGTTTCGGGTATTAATTTATACGCACTTACAAATGCCTATAACTGAGCTGTCACTTAAAAATGACTTATGCCGTAGTTGTTATCGCTCTAAGCTTAACAAGAACTGTACAAAGTTTTCAAACATTTAGTATAATTATTAGAATTTCTACAACAAAAGAACCATTAATTTAAATACTAAGAATAGGTTTATACACGGTGAACTTGTTTCAGTCTTGGCTTTGTTAGAAGTATTGTTTGTTTTATAAATGTGTTTCTTTATAAAGACAGAAATTTCTATTGAGCCAGGCGAATTATTAAACATTTTAGGTTTCAACGAAACCGAACCTACATATATTGTTGAGATTTCCATATGTTATAACTAGATATACAAGGTGTAAATGGGCCCTTCACGAAGCCGTCAACCAAGCATTCCGTACATCAAGCTATTACTTAGCTTGATGTACGGAATCAATCTCTACGCAAAAATTTTAGCTGGGATTTTTTTTGGTAAAATCACAGCAAAACATTGTGCTGATAGATGCATTAAAAAGTAAGGGGATCATGGAGGTATTTAACATAAAGTCATTACATTAAAATCATGTATTAAAAAATATCTTGTGAAAATGTTGGTCCAGAACAAAAAAATATCGCAATGACGAGGAAAACCAAAAAAAAAGTCTTCGTTAAGGGTCTTTGTTACATCCAATGATTATTGTTTTTTTTGATAAATAAAGAGTTAAGAACAAAATATCTAGAAATGCAGTGGTTGGCTTTGGAATTTCACGATCTCTGAAACCTACTTTCCAGCTTTCGTTTCGTTTTTAGCCTGTATTCCGAATAAAAAAATATTCACCCCGAAGTAGGTACGAGTAAGTTCATTAAGTAGGTGATTGTGGAGTTTATTGTAATGAGCTTAAAGTGTTTTACCTCAAGGAAATGCTCATGGTTAGTGTTTTTTCACACACATACATGCTCACGATGTTTTGTGTTGAATCCATTTATAAACACACTGTTCTGCTGAAAATAATAATAATAATAATAATAATCATTTTATTTCGGACATTTTACATCCATATAGTGTTAGTAAACATGAACCTTAAAAAAAAAAACTATGTAAAAAAACAACCGCTAGAACCGCTTGTTTGAAAATGTTGCCGATTTTTCATGTAGGCTTTTGTACTATATATTAATACATTTTAAACATCACGCCTGTAATCCCAAAAGGGTTGGGCAGAGGTGTACCCATTAGTGCATCCACATTTCGCTAGTTATGTTTAAGTTCCTTGTAAAAGGGAGCGAGCTAATTGCCATCAACTGGACACAAATCTAAACTCCATGGCTGCTACTGAGAAATGTCTGATGGAAAAACCTAATAAAACCTTGCCCGACCTGGGAATCGAACTCAGAACCTCACGTTCAACAGTCGCGCTTGCGACCACTAGACCAACGTTACTTTTCCAACTGCTTTCGTGTTTAAATAATAGTCAGTTCCTAATGTCTTAAACAAAGAAATGCCATAGTTATAGTAGTAAGTATATAGGAAGAAGGCTAAGCCGGTGATGACACAGTAAAGCGTAGTGCTTTACTGCGCTGTGCGTAGCCTTCTTCCAACTTTGTTGAGGTCGGCTCGCAGTCTAACTTGATGCCTTTGTAATATCAATCTACCTTATTCATATCAGACTAAATGGCATTTTCATCTGCCTAAACTTTTCCATATTATGTTGGGGTCGGCTTCTAGTCTAATCGGATGCAGTTGGATACCAGTATTTTACATGCGACCTATATGTAAAATACTGGTATTCAGCTGCATCGGGTTAGACTGGAAGCCGACCCCAACATAGTTCGGAAAAGGCTAGGCAGATGATAACAAGTAACTGAACTTTACAACTTGTTTTGTAATTGTATATATAAAAAATAAACTAAGCCAGTGGACACAATATAAAGAATACATAAGTACAGTATGTTTTATATCAAGGAGTATATACAAAGGGTTAAGAAACCCCTCTAACTAACCGGTTTAAGAACTCACTCTCCAAGTACGAGGGTTGAATACCTGGGAAGGAGTAGGTAGTACGTAGTACGAGTTTTATCATGATAGTAAGTAAGTTAAAGTGGACGTTGGCCAGAAGGCTGCTAGGCTAAAATGGGATTGGGCGGGTCACGTCAGCCGCATGCACGATGACCGCTGGGCAAAAGTGTCCACACGATGGTTGCCGGAAGACGGACGGCGCCGCCGAAGCCGGCCCAGAAAAAGGTGGCGAGACGATCTGGACGCGCACCGCGAAGCTTGCCTATCTGACCTCCACAACCCAGTTAGTACTGATGGATAATACGATACCACTTGATAAGAGTGGTTGTCAGAGTTTCGGGCCACTGCTTGCTTACTCAGCAAGGTACTCTATGGTATTTCACAGAAGCAAGTTATATGTATGTATTATACTTTATTGCTTAAAACTTCGAAATTTAAATTAATTACACACATGTTTTAATTTATATATTGTGCTTTATGAATATTCAATGCCAAGTAAATACATACACTGCGTTTATTTAAATGCCTGTTTGAGTAAGCCAACGAAATATTCCTGTTTCTTGTACCCTTGTTATTTCCCCATGGACAAACAAACAAAATATTACCATTGGTAACTTTCCCGAATGCCCATTTATTTTTGTTGAAATCTGAGTTCTGAATTATTTTAAGGGATGAGGGCGATATAAATTCTGATTCACATTGTATTTTATTTTAAGAGACGGTGACTTATTGTTGTGATAAATATTTGTTAAGATAAGTACAGTTTACATTCGTATAACGATGCTCTCTTATTAAGGGGAAGCGTCAGGATATCTCACGAAATTAAAATTTTCTTGCGTTTTCTGCAATTTACAGGTCAGTGTCAGGTTGTATATTGATGAAAAATGAGTCTCGCAAGTAACACGTATGTAGTTACAGAATTATAATCATTAAAATCATCAATATAACTCTCTAAGCTCATTTAACTCCATCGAATGACTTTTTCGTGAAATAGTTTGTGGTCGTGTTCGTGATTTATATCTCAAATCCACAAAAATTAACTTGAAAAAAAACTTTGCGTAGTTCTTTAAAAGTTCGTCAGGTCTGACCGTTACGGTCAGTGGCAGATTTGATGAAACTATAATAAAAACACCACTCCATAGCAGCTCACGGTTCAGCAATACACGTGTACTTAGCTTCGCTTTGTATGAAGTTGTACGCGGGATCATCCACTGCGACCCTGAGTCACGCTACGCACGAATGCGTGCCTGAAAAACAAATGAACCACACAGCTGGCAAACCTTCCCGTGTACCTGTACATCCCGTGTAGCAGTGGATGATAACTTAGAGCGGTTTTTAACTAACGTAATTTGTAGCGCGTATAAGCTCGTACAGGCTTACGCGCGTACACGAGCGCCTCTCTAATACGCCCTTATTCCAGCGTATTCGCTTCATTATAATGGCAGCTGTCAGAAAAAGTGACGACCTATCTCGCGACTCGCGCTTGTACGAGCATAAACACGCATCAACGCTCGAACGAGTTCCAAGTGTGTCAAAAGGCGCGCGTATATGCTCCTGCACGTGCGTCCTAAAACGAGCTAATACGCGCCGAAAATACGCAAACCTGAAACCGCCCTTAATGTCAGCTTGTTACCTGTCTCTCTGACGTGTAAAATCCTCTCATACACGAAGGTTACGATCATTAATCACCACTGTAGCTTCCTCGTGTAAGCGATCTCTGAATATTAAGTTCAATTTTTCTCACGATGTTTTCCTTTCCCGTCAGAGGTGTACACAAGCTTCATGTTTGAATAAAACATTTTAAGAAATCTCCTAACTCGACCTCGCACATGGAAGTTTAAAATCCATTCTAATAATATAAATCCGTAAAGAACCTCCTGAAAGCGGAGAAAGATAAACAAATCAAGTATCTTGACTTGGCTCGCGAGGTTCTCGACATGTGGGATGTGAACTCAGCGATCATTGTGTCGATAGTCGTATCAGCCAATGGCTTAATTGTCAAGAGCCTCGATCAATACCCGAGGAGACCCTCGTTAGGCAGCTGGATCAAGGGCTTGATACAGAAAGCGGTTCTCCTGGACACGGCTCGTATTGTTAAGAGGTTCCTTTCTCTGGAGCCCTGACCGCTAATATCTTGGACCCTGTTCCCAATGCCGGTGGGCTACAATTGTTTTATATTTTGAATTATTTCTTTTTATTGTTTTTTTAAGGAATATTTCAAAATTTATAATGAAATAACTTAAGAAAATTATAAATGCGTACATAACACTGTGTGACTGCCGGATGAAAGGTACATAGGTAGACCATGACCTGAGATGGGATACACGATACGTTTCCATGGGATCTATCACAACCATAATACGGGTGAGGTCGAAGGAAAAAGATAATTCGACACAAACTACTTATATACGCACGGCGATGTATCAAGCTAGTTCTAGTAAAAGCTGTCATAAAGCGAAAACTTCATACAATGCGAGGTCAACTTATGCTGGAAATGTATAAGTTGATAAAACATGGCAATGATGTCGATAACAACATTATAGAAATACAGAAGTATTTGGAATATCGCCAGCATCCTCGTCATTATAACTAAGTTTATCTATTAAGTAGTTGTCAAGTTGTGCCGGACATTAAACTGGGCGACGATTTTTTTTACGAGTCTGATTTTGGAGAGTATCTCCAAATTGAAGAAGTAAAGTCAGAAGTAATATAAACTATGGGACTGGTCATCTCTTAGCTGCCACGGTTTATTTTAAATACTTTATTTTTTCATTGTTGATTTAATCTTTTACCCCGGACGCTCTTAATGTGCACGTCTTTCTACATCGTTCTCACATATATGTATAATTTCAACATGAATGATGTAACCAAGATTTTGTAACAATATTTTGATTTAAAAGAGTGTCCATGGAGCTTCTTGCTCATTCTCCTCCATAGAGATCTATGCTTTGGAATGTGCATCTACAGTACTTTCTCAAGTTATTATGCCTTGTGACTGAGACTGTAGCTACGCTTCTTTTTGTTTTTTTTGACATTCAAAAGCGCCTGTGATGGTCTAATTGAAATAAATGCTTTGAGTTTGAGTTTTGAAACCTATTAACAAGGTTTCACATCATCCTAATGTGAAATAAGTTTTTAAACTATCATGGTCACTAACATTATCATTAACACTAGAAACGGATATTTACCATGTTTACTGATTGTTTTAAGTTCCCGATATACAATCAGTAAACATGGTAAATATCCCGTTTCTAGTGTTAATGACTACAAAATTAAATGTGAATCTGAAAATTGCCAAAACTTTGTATTAACGTACAAAAAATATTCATAATGTTTTTATTTCATTACCGCTATTTGAAGATATTGAGGCCGGTTTTTGGAACTAAACAAAAGAATGCTTGAAGAAGATTTTTATCTTTAAAAACTGGCATATAATAATGCCTAAAACAGCCATAAAAACGCTTAAGTCGCGAAGAACAAACTGCCTCAATTTAAAAAAAAACCTAGTCACGTCGTTTCGCTAGAACACTGATAAATTTTCAATTATTTTCTCAATAAATTAGCAGTTATCGTAAAAATTGGATGTAATTTAAGTAAATTTAGTGCCCTATTTACATGCACTACACCTATTTGTAATACGCGATCCGGTTTTTGGAATCATTCCCCGGTTAGATCGTGTGCGCTATGCTTAATAACTTGTGAACACGCAACGCTGCTATTTTTGGTTCAATTTTTTCTAACACACTTTTTAAGCGTTTTCTAGACTGACGGGGAAATTCACGTTACATTTTGTACCGTTTTGGCGCCAGTGGCATGAAGTCATGAACTTATGTAGCATCTAGTTCACAATTTAGTTGCTTGTCATAAAAAAGTTAGTTCGTTCCAAAATGGCGGTTCAGAAATTGGTTGTCAAAACTTTTAGTATTTTAAAACCCAAAAATATGCTCGGTTGAATGGACTGTCATGTGTGAATGAAAATTTGAAATGTTAGGGTTCGGTCTAACTACGGATGGTTCTCCGGACACACGGACACCAATATACAAATAGCTACAGACTAAAGTATAGACTGCCAGTGTCCGGTGTTCGCAATTTGTCCGGACCATGTTGACTGATCCCTTTTTTAGACGTAATAACATAACATAACATATCATCACGCCTGTAATCCCCGAAGGGTCAGACAGAGGTGTACCTAATACTTCACCAACATTTCGCCAGTTATGTTCTAAGCCTCATGTAAAAGTGGGCGAGCCCATTGCCAGGAACCAGGCACAAATCCAGATTCACGGGCTGCTACAGAGAAATTGCTAATTAAAAAACCCAATGACACTTTGCCCGACCCGGGAATCGAACCCAGAACCTCATGCTCAACAGTCGCGCATACGACTTAACACTATTAAATACTTTTTCTAAAAAAGGTACAAGTAGAATGTACCAACATGTTCATCTATAAATAAAAGGTACAACGTACATGTTTAAGATCCACAAATATGTACCTTCGTCACGGTCCATAATATATATTTTTCTCCTTCTTATATCAAGATTATATTGATTGATTGTTAATCAATCAATATAATCTTGATAAATCTTGAAACACACTTAGCTGCTGCCGTAATAAATCCGAAAGGTTAATATGCCTATAATTCTGCTTCTACGACCCATATATTTTAACACACGCAATTTAAATAAGAGTGTCGCATTAATTACACATTTCATTAATTCTTAGGGATGTTAGGGATTTGAAATAACCTTTTATAACCTACTATTTTTCTATTATTAACTAACTATTTTTATTTTTTATTTTTAACTAACTATTTTTATTTTATCTATAACTAGCTATTTTTTTATCAATTAGCTGTACATAGTGTAAACAGACCCTTCACGAAGCCGTTAACCAAGCATTCTGTCCATCAAACTAAGTAACTCTACGCAAGAAATATTGCTGGGAAACGCCTTTTATTGTTTGGTGAAAAATTACGGGTTACGGTAGGATTCAGTGTGACTCACTCAAACGATTGTGCTGTTGGTTGTTATGAACAGGGAATAGGGGGTCATGGAGGTATTTAAAGTAAAGTTATAACATTACAAACTTGTGAAACGATTGAACTTTGACCGCCAATATCTCCGTAACTAGTAGGACATAGAATGATCGAAATGATGAGGAGAACAATTGCCAATGTCCATTAGGTATACTCGCCTACATTGTCAATTATTTAGCCTGCCTTACCTTCGGATGAGCATCTTAACTGTCCAACTGGTCAACCAAAAAACATTAGTATTTTATAATACAAGTAATACTAAACCATACGGTGGGAAATCAACGAAGTAGACTATACAACATTAATTTTAGTATATGCGAAACCTGAAACACGTGTCTAGTATTTTTATGTAAAGAAACTATGTATAAAATTTCAAAACTGTATCATAAAAATCACAAGGTTATACGCTTGTTCTGTTACCTAGTTGTCCGCACAAAAACGTGGTCGGCACGGGGCGCGCCCGCGCGCGCTCCTCCATCGACCAAATTATTACCAATGAGCTCAAGAAGCTCATTGGTAATAATTTGGCAGTACTTAAATTATTGCGATAGATACTTAGTGTCGCTCGGTGTCCAACTTGTAGCCTTTTTTAAATATTTTTGGGACAAACAACAAGGTTTAAAAATTATCGGAATCGATTCAGTTACTTATTCTGAACAAACTATATTCAGGTTTCGCATATACTAAAAATAATTTTGTACAAACAGGGTATCTGCATTTCACCAAATTAACATTATTGTAAATAACTTCTACAGTAAATCGTATAAAGTAATATCGACTGCTGGCTTTAAAATTCAACCTCGTTTCGGCCTGAAGGCTGTGGGTAATTTAGAACCATGCATTAATAATTAGGTCTGCCTGTCTATCTGGTTCGGTGTCGCAGTACACTCATGCCCAGGACCTGTATTTTAAGGAACATTATAGCTCACATAGGTACCTCATCTTTATAGCCTTTTCCCAAATATGTTTGGATCGACTTCTAGTCTAACCGAATGCAGCTGAATCCCGGTATTTTGTATGGAGCGACTGCTTATCTGTCCTCCACAGCCCAGTTAGTACTGGGTAATACGACACCCTTTGGTAATAGTGGTTGTCAGACTTTCGGGCTACTGACTACCTGTAACGACTGTCAAGGATTTACAATTGACAGCCGGGACCAACGTGAGGCACGGATGAAACTCGGTATATAATGGGTGGTCAACTATCCGCGGACCAACCTAGGCAAACGCGGTGTAACCTGAAGATCGACGCCAGCCGTTGTTATTATTTAACTTCAAGCTCCTCTGCTACATTAGTACTTACCAAAAATAAATGCAGCCTGTATTTTTACGGACGGATATAGGAACTTCTCTTCAAAACTTAAAAGGCGCGTACTGAGTATAAAAATTCAAGTATGTAACATCCACGAACGAACCCACGATGTGTACGATCACTACTGAGCCCACGTGGACACATAATGGGAATTTTATAAGCTGATTATGCTAAACGAAGCCTGCAGTTTACACATACGGATAGCTTCATATAGCAGCCGCTATTCAAAAAGCATCCGAATAGTCTCAGCAGTGGGTACACTTTAGTCTTATCGGTTTATTGTCATCTTCATTTTACTGTCTTTTTTCCGTGTCACTTGGGGCCGGCGCAACACTTTTTAACACGCTTTTTAGCTTCACCTGTAACTATGTAAAAAAAAATCTTAAAATTTAACTTTGACCCACTTCCCTTTTTCCGATTAAGCTGAAATTTTGCATACATATTTAGTTTGGATGACAATGCATGGCTAGCTAAGTGACGCCATTCTAAATCTAATATGGTGGACTCCAAATAACGGCGGATTGATTTTTAATACATTCCCATGATATGGGGATAAAATGAAATGGGTTTCCAGAATGCATGACGACACTCTAAAGCGTGTTTTTTAGTTTTTTTTTACGATAGTATTATATTTTCGTTTGAATAAGATTTGATGTTTATTTTTTTGAGATATGGGACTTTTTCACCAAACTGCAGCAGTAACTTTGTTTTTCATTAACATAATATAAAAAAAACAAATTTAGTTTTGCTGTTGAATGTAATACAATACAACACAATTATGAACGAGCCTTCTAAATATTTTAATTATATTGTTTGGTGCTACGGAACCCTATGTGCGTATGAGTACGACTCGCACTTGGCCGATTTTCATAGACCTTTTTCTTTAATCATGTGTGGTACATATTAAAACCAAACACAATCACTGGTATAAATAAAACGGTCATATTTCACCGATATCAGAGCCGCTCTGTACTATTTTATCGGTGGCGGCAATATTTAGTGGGAACGCTTTAAATAAACCCGGTTTTGGGGAACTGCAGTGCAAATGTTCGGGTCAGTTATTTTAAGAGTTTATTTTAACTTTGTTAACCGTGTTGAGTTTTTCGTGTGCATTGTTACGAGGCCAACCTGCAAGCTCAGCACATCGTACCGACAAAGTGACCGTTCGTATTACAACACCGCGCTTCAGACGTCACCGACTATTGTCATCGCCTTTTCTTTATCTAACTTCGGAGGGTCTATTTACACCCTTATCAGTGTCCGTACACTGATATAAAGGGTGTAAATAGACCCTTAACATATACGAAAGGCACTTGTTCTCCCCGTCTTTGCGATCATTTTTTTGTTCTGGACCTTACCTGGGAACCTTCTGGTTACGGAGATATTGGGGATCAAAGTTCCAACTTTTTCACAAGTTTTTTTTTTAAATACCAGTTTTGAATGTAAGATTTTTACTTTACACACCTCCACGACCCCCGTACTATTCAATCCGTCCATCAGCACAATGCTTTGAGTGCTTCTCATCGAGTCCTACCGTAAAACGTGATTTTTCACCCCAAAAAAAAAAGTCGTTTCCCAGCAATAATTTTTGCGTAAAGTTACTTAGTTTGATGTACAGAATGCTTGGTTGACGGTTATGTGAAGGGTCTGTTTACACCCTGTATATTAAACCTAATTCATTTTTATCTGTAATTTGTGAACCTTCGTAATACATTTCGTAACTTAAAAAGATCTTATTCATTGGAGAGTTTCCCGACACACATATCTATTTTAATAATATTATTGTTGTTTGTTATAATTGCTTTGTTGGTGTAGTGATCGCAAGCACGACTGCTGAAGCATGAGGTCCTCAATTCGATTCCCACGTCAAGTAAAGTGTTATTGGGTTTTTCCATCCACGATTTTTTCAGTAGCGCGAGTCTCTGGATTTGTGCCCGGTTGATGGCAATAGGCTCGCCCTCTATTACATGGGACTTAAAACGAAGCGTGGGTGTACTATTAGGTATACCTCTGCCTTACCCTTCGATGATTACTGGCGTGATGTTATGAATGTTGTAACTTTCTCTAAACAGCACAAAGAGGTTTTATGAGGATACGACGTGTTTTTTGGTTTCTTTTATGCAGAATAAAATACAAAACGAAATGAAAACTACTACTACTACTACTTTGTACTTAAAATTTTTTTCTCTATGCCACTTACTTCTTAAAAAATGCAGAATGGATTTTAATGCAGTTTTTACAAACATTATAAGAGTTAATGTGTATTATAAATTAAAAAAAAAACAATTTATCTATATATATAAAATGATAAACTGACTGACTGACTGACTGACTGACTGACTGACTGGGTGATATATCAACGCACAGCCCAAACCGCTGGTCCTAGAGACATGAAACTTGGAGGGTGTGTTCTTTGTGAAGAGAAGGTTTCCACTAAGAAAGGATTTTTGGGAATTCCACCCCTAAAGGGGTAAAATAGGGGATGGAAGTTTGTATGAAAGTCTGTCAGTTTTGAAGTTAGGATCTCCAAATTTTGTGTTTAGGCTGAAGATTGAAAATTAGTTTATACATGTCTCGGCGTTTTTGATAATTCTACCCCCGAAGGGTTAAAAAGGGGGGTGAAGGTACTATGTACGGGTGGATTGTAACTCAATTTTGTACAACCGATTGAGCTGAAATTTTGCACACACCTTTAGTTTTGGTGACAACACATTTTTATGACAGACATTTCTTAATCCTGCATCCAGGATCGTCTCCTCAAGAGAGAACTCTTCAACGGTTAGTAGCACGATCACGAAACTTTGTTTACGCGTTCAATTTTGATAGACAAAGATGATTTTTGACCGACTTCCAAAAGGAGGAGATTTTTTTTTATTTTTTTGTTTTTTTTTTTTATTTTTGTGGATGTTCAGCGATTTCTCCGCCAATTGTGAACCGATTTTGATGATTCTTTTTTTGTTTGAAAGAATATTATTCCGCGGTGGCCCCATTTTTTATTTTGTCAAGATCTGATGGTGATCTTCGGAGATATCAATGGAAATCTTCAATAATAGACAGCACATCCGTCGTGTTTGCTGCAATCGCTTGGATGTTTATTGTTTACACAACACCATAACATAACATCACGCCTGTATGCTCTGAGGGGGTACGCAGATGTGTACAGTACACCCCCATTTCAACAATTAGGTATGTTAAGTTTCATTTATTGGAGATAAGCCTATTACCATGACATGTATTGTAAACGGTTAACAAATTTTTCACCAAAACTCCTTTGACAATTTTTAACCGACTTAAAAAAAAGACCTAACATACCTAACTGTCGCAATCTGAGGGTACTGTAGGCATCTGCGTACCCCTCAGAGCATAGAGCCGTTATGTTATGTTATTGTGTAAACCACAAACATCCAAGCGATTGCAGCAATCACGACAGATTTGCTATCTACTATTGAAGAGTTCATTGTATAACTCCGAAAATCAGCTTCACCAAATTTTAACGGGACCACCGCGGAATAATATTCTTCCAAATTAAAAAAAAAATCATCGAAATAGGTTCATAATAGTATAATAGAGTAGGTATATGAAAAACATTGAATATGTGCCTATAAAATTTGAGTCTTGGTCTTTTTTTAAGTCAGCTCAATCGGTTGTACAAAATTGAGTTGCAATCCACCCGTACAAACATAGTACCTTCACCCCCCTTTTTAACCCTTCGGGGGTAGAATTATCAAAAACGCCGAGACACGTATAAATTAATTTTCAATCTTCAGCGTAAACACAAAATTTGATGATCCTAACTTCAAAACTGACAGACTTTCATACAAACTTCCATCCCCTATTTTACCCCTTTAGGGGTGGAATTCCCAAAACTCCTTTCTTAGTGGAAACTTTCTCTTCACAAAGAACACACCCTCCAAGTTTCATGTCTCTAGGACCAGCGGTTTGGGCTGTGCGTTGATATATCACGCAGTCAGTCATTTTATCATTTTATATATATAGACTAGCTTTTGCCCGCGGCTTCGCCCGCGTGGATGTCGAAAAATATCCCACCCGAACAAAAATAGTTACTTACCTTCATCCCCCTTTTTAACCCTTCGGCGGTAGAATTATCAAAAACGCTGAGACACGTATAAATTAATTTTCAATCGTCAGCCTAAACACAAAATTTGATGATCCTAACTTCAAAACTGACGGACTTTCATATAAACTTCCATCCCCTATTTTACCCCTTTAGGGGTGGAATTCCCAAAAATCCTTTCTTAGTGGATACTTACTCTTCACAAAGAACACACCCTCCAAGTTTCATGTCTCTAGGATCATCGGTTTGGGCTGTGCGTTGATATATCACCCAGTCAGTCAGTCAGTCAGTCAGTCAGTTAGTTTACCATTTTATATATATAGTTATAGATAGATACATATAAGAAGATAAATGCGAAAGTAACTCTGTTTGTTTGTTACGTTTTCATGACTAAACAGCTGATTGGATCGTAATGAAAGGCAAGGAGATAGATTATATCCTGAGGAATGAATAGGTCATCGTTTTTTTCTCACACATACACATCAAAATTTCCACGCGAACGAAGTCGCGGGCAACAGCTAGTAATATATACGATGCACCCGTGCAAAGCAGCGGCGGTCCCAGGAAATAATTGAAATAGCAGGCAATTGTTTCTTAGATACTCATCATCTATGACAAACAGAATACCTGAAGAACCTATTCCTACCAACAAAGTCGCAAACAATCACTAAGTTGTGCAAAAATAACACTCGCTTGTTTAATACAGCGCTTCATAAAGCGTCGTCTGAAAAAGAACAGTGCTGAAATAACATCGCAAATAACGCTGCAAGTTAATTTGCTTGTTACTGTAACCCGTATTGTCTGGGACTTTAATTTACTTGCTGGCTCTATTGTGATTGCCAGTTTATTGTTAGGTATCTTAAGGTAACAGCGCCAGGGTTCTTACGTTTTTTGCTAATTGCAGGTCAGTTTCAGATTGTATTTTGAAATGAAATTTTTTTCTTCCATTCTGTCAACCGCCACGCTTTCATTTACTCGTTTAACTTTCACATCATTCCTCAAAACATTGCGCTGATGGGTGAATTGAATAGTACGAGGAGTCGTAGGTAAAAATCTTACATTAAGAACACGTATTTAAAAAAAAACTTTTGCAAAAGTTGGAACCTTGACCCCCAATATCTCCGTAACTAGAAGGTTCCCAGGTATGGTCTAGAACAAAAAAAATATCGCAATGATGGGGAGAACAAGTGCCTTTCGGCTTCGTTAAGGGTCTTGTTAAACCCTGTATTAATATGCGGCCGAAAAAAACATTAGAATCATCAACAAAATCCCCTAAGTTCGTGTAACCCCAAACACTGAATATTTCATAATTTAAAATCATGACATTATGGGCTATCACAAACTTAAAGAATTGTATTGAAAATGATTATGTGTTAGCATTGCCATTCAACGTGGCAATGCTGCCAGTCTTCTGGGCACGTTCCCGGATGACAGTGCTTCGTAGGAGTACTTTGACACATAAGTGTCCTTTTGTCGTCGTTGTATATAATTAGATACTTACTTCGGGAGCTCAAAGTAATGAACAATCACGGAAGATATCCCGTAAGTGACAGTATAAGTTTAGCGGCAAGCGCGACGGCGAGGTCGATGAACTCATTAGCTGGGCAGGAAATGAACAGCTGATTTCACGCGTTATGGTATTTCAACATCCATTGTTGGTTTTTTTTATTTTAGCCTTATTATCTACATTAATGGAGTGCTGCGTACAGATAATGTGATTTTATATTGAAATAAAGGAATAGTAACTGAAAAAACGATTAAAAAAATGAAAATTTTCCGGAGAAAAATTCCGATGGAATTTGGTTCAAAGTAAGGAGCTGAATGCACCCTGTCAGTTTGTGGAGGGCTGTCCCTTACACCCTGTACACATTAAGCTCTTTTCCCCCAATGGTTCAGAGGTACTAGGGATCACCAAGTCGTTTACTTAGGCCCAACAAAGAGCGCTTCGGGAACATATCGTACTAAAACTAAATCTGTGCACTAGTCTTTTTATATCTAAAGCTAAACGACCACTTCGAGACCTATTTTCCAGAACATCTAAAAGACGAATCTATCGTAGAAACGTCGCTCCAAAAATCTCGTCCCCAATCACTTCGAACCGAATT
Organism: Noctua comes; assembly: GCA_963082995.1. NCBI lineage: Eukaryota > Metazoa > Arthropoda > Insecta > Lepidoptera > Noctuidae > Noctua > Noctua comes. The sequence continues at coordinate 6,731,823 of OY720280.1, read as the reverse complement.
ATAAAAGTGTAAAAAACTCCTTTTTAGGGTTCCGAAGCCGAATGACGAAAACGGAACCTTTATTGATTGGTCATGTCTGTCTGTCCGTCTGTATGTCACAGCCACTTTATCCCGAAAATATTAGGACTACACAGTTGAAACTTGGTAGGTAGATGTATTCTGTGAAACGCTTTTTTTCTTTTTCTTTTCGAACTGATCTTGTCTAATGTCTATAGATAGGTCTTTAAAAATGACACTGAGGTTCCTAAAACCCTTTTTTCTCAAAGTCAATCGTTTGAAAGACAGACACTTCCAAAGTGGTAAAATGTGTGTGTGTGTCCCCTCTAATTTCTAAAGTAAGAGGAGGAAAATTCTGAAAAAATTGTGTGATTGTAGAACGCAAAAAAAAACTTTCAACGAAAATTGGTTTGAATAAGATGTTTAGTTTTTGAGATATGGAACTATTTCATCAAATTGCAGCAGTAACCTTGTTTTTCATTAACATAATATGAAAAGCAAACTAAGTTTTGCTGTTGAATATATAAATTACAACATATGAATGAGTCTTCAAAATATTTTTATTAAATTGTTTGGTACTGCGGAACCCTGTATGCCTGTGAGTACGACACGCACTTGGCCCGTTTTTTTTTCTTTATTTATCTTAGGACAGACTTCAGAGACTATAAAGCTTTATTTGAAGATGGTGTTTATTGGTGCCCAGAAGTCTAGTAGACTGTCGTTGACATAAAATCTTAATGTTATGTGCCTTATTCTTTGGCCCACTAACCACCAAATTTGTCTCTCTTTATTACGGATAAAAATGAAATATTGGAATATAAACGTAGTTATATTTTTTCTAAGAAAGTTAATGGCCAATTTTGTTTTAACGTAGTTAGTTATTGAATAGTGAACTGACTCGTTGAACTAGAGGCCACAAGCGCGACTGCTGAGCAAGAGGTCCTGGGTTCGATTCCCGAATATCTCGGTAGCAGCCACGGAGTCTGTATTCGTGCCCGATTGATGGCAATACGCTCGTCCCCTGTTACATGGGACTTTAACATAGCTGGGGAAATGTGGATGTACTATTAGGTACACCTCTGCCTAACCCTTTGGAGATTACAGGCGTGATGTTATGTTATTGAATAGTCGTTATAGTGAAAGAATATCCGATATAATAACTACGGTCGCGTTAAAATGTTTCTAAACCGATTGCCATGTTCTTAAACCAATAGTTGTGAAATGAAATCAGAACTATCGTCACCATCTTGTTTTTTCAATTTTTTTCTCATAGAAGCGCACAAAAACAAAGACCAAGAGCGCCTGTCAGCGTCATTCAAATGTCGAAGAAAACAGTGAGACACACAATATTATCATTTTTTTTTTCTGTTTAGTTTTAACCTTTTCTTGTTATGTAAATTTAAGTTTTTTGACGTGACAACGTCTTATAATTCGATGGAGCTGGCTGCACGCAGAAAAAAACGGGCGTTACCTCGCTCTGCGGCGTTCCACAAAACAATTGCTCAACGCACAATCATACTTGTAAAAACTATGAACATTGTAAAAAAAAAAAAAATGACATAATTGTATTTATGCGTACAAATAAATGTAACTTGATCAATTCAAATGTGATTTCCATTTACCTCCTTCTCTATATCCATACAAAATATCTATCAAACAAATAAAATTAAAATTTTCTTTTGAAAAATGCAACCATTCCATCAGTATTTTCTTATGACGGTGTCACGTTCAACTATCGTCAGTAATCCGACTTCACAGACAACCGATTTTTTAATTTTTGTTTATGTTTTCTTTCTTTCTGTATCCTAGTAGCAATGTAAACTTGATTGACAGCTTTAAACTACATCCATCTCTATCTTCTGCCACCTGTTTGTAAGAGATAGCAATATTTCTAGTTTAAATTCGCTCCTAAAATCATTGGTAACGTCTTGAAAGCCTAATAAAATTCTGGAAGAGGATGAAAGACCTAAATCCCCCCATGACCTATTTACCAAATAAATATTATCTAAGATTTATTGTTATACTTATTCTAGTTCTGAGAATCTGTTTCAGCGGTTTACGATGCTTTTCATTGTAACTTGACAATAAAATGAAGATAAAATGTTTTAGTGAAACTTAAAAGTTTAGAATTTTATGTTGCTCTTAGGTTATAGCTGTAATGGAACTGTAGTTTTCTAGGTTATAGTCTGTTTTGGTCTTCTTCTTCGTTATCGGGTGGTTAGTGCCTAATCTGTTAACAGAGTTTTGTGCTACCCATGGGGCTTCTTTTTTTTTCGGATGGGATGTCATTAAATGACCCCCCCCCCCACTCTGGGCGGAGCGGAAGGGAGTGTCAGACTTGTACTGACAAAAACCCATCCATGTTCCTTCTTTGCCCTTTGTGTTCCAGGGCCAGAAACGAAAATAACAGTCCCGCAGCCCTGGCAGGCATCGGTTCTTGCAGACCCCTACAGCCCATGGGCCTCTGACTTGGTTTAAATGCCGTCGAGAAATATCTCTCAGGCCTGCTGGTTTCCTGACAATGTTTTCCTTCACCGAAGCAAGTGATAATAATGCAATACGCCTACCTCTACCCAGAGGCCTACCTCTGATTTTTCGGATTCAAGTGCGTATTGTGTGTGTGTATTGTGTTTGTGTTATTTCTAACTTATTAGAACTTGAGACCTGTGACTTGGCACTCCGACGGTCAACCACTAGCTATCACTGTTCTTATGTTTTGGTGTTAACTGTATTTTGAAAGTCACATTAATCGCATTGACTGCCGCGTTGGGCTAGTGGTCGTAAGCCTTATTGCTGTGTATGAGGTCCGATTCTCAGGTCGATCAAAATGTAGATTTTTATTTATTCATCAGGTATTTTTAAGGAGCAGATCGTACTCTGAACTTATGCACGGTTAATTGCAGTAAACTCTATTTTCCATGAGACTTGGCGATATGTAAGTGTACTCTGCCTAACCTTATAAGGATAACAGGCATGTTGTTTACCTACGTCAATCACATTAATAGTAAACACTGAGGTTTTGAAAACGATAAAGTAAGTACTGATATGGAATATCCTAGACTAGATGAGTACTTTGACGCAAATGAGATGCATCTTACGTGAAACAGAATATCCACTTGCACATTCATCAGTATATAAGAGGAACTTTGAAAGTTGCGCCAGTTACAGGAAAGTTGAAAGGGAATCGACTGTGGCTGTGTGTGTGGTGACTGTCTGTGGTGTGGTGTGTGTGTCTTGGTATGGACATGTGATGAGGAGGGACGGATCGCATGTGACTAAAAGAGTGATGAATATAAACGTTGATAGATGGAGAGGGAGAGGAAGACCAATCCATGGAGGAGGATGGCTTTTGTGAGGAATGATATGAAAGTTAAACGAGTAAATGAAAGTGTGACGGTTGACAGAGGAGAATGGAAGAAAAAAACGTGTTGCGCCGACCCCAAGACACATGAGACAAGGGGGGGAAGATGATGATGACATTCATCAGTAGTCAGATTAAAGCCTCATGTTCCCACACATCATCATCTGCCCAGCCTTTTCCCGACTATGTTAGGGTCGGCTTCCAGTCTAACTGGATGCAGCTGAATACCAATATTTTACATGGAGCGACTGCCTATCTGACCTCCACAACCCAGTTAGTACTAGGTAACACGATACCTCTTGGTAAGACTGGTTGTCAGACTTTTTGGGCCACTGACTACCTATAACGACTGTCAAAGATCTACAAATGACAGCCGGGACCAACGGGGCATGGAGGAAACTCGGTATGTAATGGGTGGTCACCCATCCACAGACCAAACTAGGCAAGCACGGCTTAACCTAAAGATCGACCCGAGCGGCTGTTATTATTTAGCCACGAGCTCCTCGCCTCATGTTCCTACAGATCGTTAGAATAATCGCACCGACATTTTCCTCTGCGTATGTTATATTACCAGTAATCCATCTTCCAAGAGTTTTTCCACCTTTTCTCTGCCGTGACTGAGCAAAAAGACATGGCTCCTTTCAATGCTTTTGCTGGAGAACACTATACATATTATTCTCTCATGTACCCTGTGTGCATATAAGGTCTAACTATTCATACACGAAATATTGTCAGGGAATCATCTAACGGCTATAACGAAGCCATTTCAAGGGATTTTTTTTTTATCTGAGTATATTTCTATAAAAAATAAATGATTTAAAATTACTTGACCCACAAAATAAATACTGGCTTCCTATTTTTCAACATCCATTACGCTAGATTACTACGTCGTATTTAGCTACTGTCATTGTTAGAATATTCTAAAGGTTTTATGCAAAAAGTCTCAAGTAATTTTAGAATTATAATAATTTTGTAAAAACAAAAACACTTACATAAAATTTTTTTTTCGTTGCGATGGCCTCTTTACTACTTATAGAAGTTACCCTTAAAATATTTCGTGTATGAAAAGATAGACCTTATATAGATTTTTCCGGCCAATCTTTTTGGAAAGTATCCAAAAGAATATTATTACAATATCCGATGATGAATGGTATGGATATGACCTAGTAAAACAAATAAAAATGATTTGAATCTGAACCGTTTTGTGTAGTTTGAAAATTCTCCCCTCTTCAGGTAGTGGGTTTCGGGCCTGTTAATTGCAATTACTGATGGCAAAAGCCTTGAGAAGTATGGAGACCAGGGTGTAAAGGTCTTCATCCCCCATAGAAAAGGGAGGATCTCCTGACCAGACGGGTGTTGTCTCTTGGGCTACTGAACAACAGTTGTTGTCGAATTTTTCTTTTTAACATCCCACATTTAAATTTGATGTTAGTTCTTCATTTGTGGCAGAGATGGCGCTGTAGTTCTTTTTATACTAAGTTTCTGTAGTACTTTTAAAACAGCCGCTCGCGTCGATCTTTAAGTTAAGCCGTGCTTGCCTAGGTTGGTCTGTGGATGGGTGACCACCCATTACATACCGAGTTTCCACTGTGCCTCGGAAAGCACGTTAAGCCGTTCGTCCCGGGTGTAATTTGTAGATCTTTGACAGTCATTAGGTAGTCAGTGGCCCAAAAAGTCTGACAACTAGTCTTACCAAGTGGTATATGTTATTACGTAGTACTAACTGGGTTGTGGAGGTCAGATAGGCAGTCGCTACATGTAACATGCTGGTATTCAGCTGCATCCGGTTAGACTGGTAGCCGAGCCCAACACAGTTAGGAAAAGGCTAGGCAGATGATGATGATGTCGCTGTAGTACTTTTTTTGTGCCACTACAAGCTTATTCAACTGCAGGTCCTTTGGCCCGTTTTCTTCATATTATTTTCTTCTTTGCAATTACTGCAGGGGTAAAAAGCACAGATTGTTCGCTGTACCTCCGTGTCGCACTGTAGCGCGTGCTAAGTCTCCAATTCCTTGAACTCTGGCTGCACTTAATGATCTCTTGGATTCTAATCCAACAAACGATCTGTTTGCGGATGAATGGACAAAGATTTTATTGGCATGTCAGAAGTACTGTGAGAGGGATTCATGACAGAGTACCTAACTGTTTTTTTAAATTTTTTATTATTTATCTATTTTCTGTTTTCCATTTTTGTTTATGTTTAGTAGTTTTTGTGCTTAAGTTGCTGTAATTGGTTTTAAACCGTTGTAATTAAATAAAATAAATAAATTCTCTTTAAGATCATTTATCGTTGCGATCATTGAAAAAGCCATGATCAGTGTTGAACTTTTATGGACAAAAGTGATGATGGGAACATAAAAAAACAATTCCAAAAGCCTTTGTTTTCTCCACAAAAACGTATAAATTAAACGAAGTAGCCCATTTATCACTGTTGTAAAAAGTTTCAGTACAAATCGACCTTCTTAAGTACACCCTCAATTTGTTATTAGTCGTTTAAATTGTTCCATTCACCCTTCTATTTGGATTGGTTGAAACATATACGATCCGTAAATCTTCGTACAGTCGTTTGGACGTTTCTTCAAGCGCGGGGAAATCGATAGTTTGGAGAAGTGAGCTCTATTATTTGGTTGTAAAATTGGTTTCGTATAAAATTGTGCTTTTTTCAGTATTGTTGACGTCGATTTGTTTTGAAATCGTTGCCATAGTTGGATAAAAGCTGGTATTTTTAACACAATCGTTTCTGTTAGGTACTTGAATTGCTTTTGCCAGATTTCATTCAGAGTTTCACAGCAATCTTTACTCCTTACTAATATTATAAATGCGAAAGTAAGTTTGTTTGTTTGTTATCGACAAAATGACAGATAGTGCAAAGAGTGTCATTGTGTCGACACAATCTGTCATTGTGTCGACACAATCTGTCGTTTTGTCGATTCTTCCGTCAAATAAATCCTTGTCTACGGTGGTTATGCTACGGGGGCAAATCGATTAAATTATAGACAACATAACAGATAATTTTCGAGTAAAGACCAGTTCAGCCCGTCCAGTTCAGATTTGCTTTATCAAACTCTATAACACGTACGCACGGCGGCCAATCAAGCTATGCATAACCAAATTAAGCTGATCTCTCATCGTACGGGAAGCTCATACAAAGCGAATTCAGGTTATACTGGTAATGTATAGCTTGATGAGCCGCCGTGTGTACAAATTCTATTCGAACAATTTCAATATCTTTAAAGGCCATTCGAATACATCTACTGAACGAAATAAAATGAAATAGTGACATTACTTTATAGGAAGACGAGAACGAATGTTCAGCGAGTTTCCTCAATCTTTTCTATAACTTATGTATACTTATAAAAGTAGGTGTGTACGTATATGACTTGTGAGTTATATAGTGTGGGATTTAGAAGGTGACTTACTGAATGCGAAATGTTACCAAGAAAAAACCGCCCAAGTGCGAGTGAGATTCGCGCACCGAGGGTTCCGTCCAAACGTGTCTGTGTTTTGTTAATAAACTACATATTTACGGTTTTCAGATTTTATCCTTTACAAGTGCTGTAAGACATTGCTTCTTGCCAAATTTCATGATTCTATTCTAGGTAAACGAGAAGTACCCTATAGGTTTTGATTTCCTTGTGAAATCGCAAAATATGCGACATAAACGATCTTTTGATCGCGTAGATCGATTATAAAAAAAATCTATCGGAAAATATTAAAATAACACCAACAAGCATTCATTTTATTCTTTCTCCTTTTAGATAAACCAAAATAATATAAGTAGATTGCAGCAGCAAAATTGAACACGATCATCACTTCTAAACCGCGTTTAAGAGCTTTCAGACTGCTGGCTGTTATGGAATATTCACACCAACTGGTATTGAACGTCGTTTGGATGTGATAAAATAACACATTAGCCTTTAATTAATTTGAATAATTAACATTACAAATCTCCATATTATTATTACCTCCTACACTGTCATGACAAACAAACATTGCAAGTGCATATCATAACAGTAAGTAATTAATTCTGGTGGCGTTAGTTATTATTATTTCAGTATTAATTAAGGTAACAGGCCTGGTAGCTCAGTGCTACTAACCTGACCTATTGACCTCGGCTTGTAGCATGACGAGGAGATTATAAAGGTACAACTCCGGAGACGACCACAAATCGCAAATCGCAGCGACTAAGCTAATCGTAAACACGGACTGTAGCGAAACGACTACTTTAGTTTTCATGGATTCCATTCCTTGTTATGACTAACGGGGCCGAAACGTGGACACTCATACGGGTACTGACGTCACTAGTACCTATGGTTGGTCCATAAATTCAAGGTCATTCAGCGAGCTATGGAGCGGGCTATACTTGGAGTCTCTCTTAGTGATCGCATCCGGAACGAGGTGATCCGACAGACAACCAGAGTTGTCGACATAGCTCACAGAATAAGTAAGCTGAAGTGGCACTGGGCCGGCCATATTAACCGTAGAACCAATAACCGTTGGGGTATACTTGTTCTTGAGTGGAGACCGTGAATCGGCAAGCGCAAGGACGTTCTCAGGCTCTGTGGAGCGACGATCTTCGCAGGGTGGCTGGTAGCAATTTAATGAGAGTTGCCGAGAATCGAGTTGACTGGCTTGCGATTGAAGATGCCTATGTCCAGCAGCGGACTGTTGTAGTCTGATGATGGTGACATAGACATTGCACCTATTTCCGTTTCAAAAGAGATCAACATAGAAATTGGTAGTCTCACTGCGATCTGTGTCATGGCTATCGCTATGGACGCACTGACAGATGGCTTGCTCAGCGCCTAGAGGCTAGCGAGTTGCGAAGCGACTAGCAAAGTGAAACGAACGTTCTAAAATCTTCGCAACCGGTCGCACTGCGCGGTTGGCGCTTCGCTAGTCGCCTAGTATGCATCAAAGCTAGCCTCTATGCGTCAAGCAAGCTACCTGTCAGTGCGTTTGTCGCCATTATGGCGTGTTGGCGGCTTAGTCGCTGCGATTTGCGATTTGGTATTGTACATACGACTACATATGAAGCTATACATTTCCAGTATAACATGGCCTCGCTTTGTATAGATTTGCCGTGCAATGAGAGATCCGCATAAACTGGTTTTGTATATCCCGATTGGTCATCCTGTGTACCTTTAGGTATAACGTATAATGGCAAGTAAGCTACCTATTTCCTGCTTATGATACAGAGATTCAGTTAGGGGTATGAGGAATGCTAATTATCCCCTTGTCAGCACTAACCGCTGGACATGACATACTCCGGTTTTCAAAGCCGTCTTTGAGGTATATCTAGTAGGTAAACTTATACTGTCACTTACGGGATATCTTCCGTGATTGTTCATTATTTTGAGCTCCCGATATCTAGTAGGTACTTGTGTGTATGTTTGTCAGTCGTACAAATACTATACAGGGTGTAAACAGATTTTAAACTATCATGGTCACTAACATTACTATTAATACTAACGGGATATTTACCATGTTTACTGTTTGTTATGAGTTCTGTTTGTTTGATATCGGGAACTCATAGAAAACAGTAAACATGGTAAATATCCCGTTAGTATTAATAGTAGGGTGTAAACAGACCATTCACATAGCCGTCAACCAAGCATTCTAAACATCATACTAAGTAACTTTACGCAAAAATTATTGCTAGGAATTGACTTTTTTTTTGGATTGAATAATTACGTTTTACGGTAGGACTCGATGGAAAGCACTCAAAGCATTGTGCTGATGGATGGATTGAATAGTACGGGGGTCATTGAGGTGTGTAAAGTAAAAATCTTACATTAAAAACATGTATTTGAAAAAGACTTGTGAAAAGGTTGGAACTTTGACCCCCAATATCTCCGTAACTAGAAGGTTCCCAGGTATGGTCTAGTACAAAAAAAATTTCGCAAAGACAGGGAAAACAAGTGCCTTTCGGATATGTTATGGGTCTATTTACACTATTTATGTATTGAACAATGAACTCAGTGGGATAATTAGAGGTATTATTATTACAATTAATAGCCGTTCTTCCAATCTAAATACGTAGTTGTAGGTAGGAAAGCTATTCCCGAATAAAAAATGAGCTGACGGACAGAAAGATAGACGTTGCATCCATACTAATAGGTATACGCGAAAGTGAACGAATGCGAAGGTAACACTGTTTGTCTGTCACCTTTTCTGTAACGGCTGAACGAATTTTGATGTGGATCCGAGCGAAGCCGCGGGCGGGCATAGTTTGAGCGCGCCTTTTTCAGGCTTATTGAAATTTACTAGTATAGACGAAAATGTGATTACTTAGTTTAAACTAGTTTTTAACTCTTATAAAGGTACACTCTCGCTCGAGAGCTCTCTCAATGTCTCGCCAGAGACGTCTCGCACAGAACCGACACAGGACGGAGAGCAGGCGAGGAACACCGAGGCTAGACGAGCGCCACTAAATATACTCTCGCACTCGCTCTGTCTCGCAGTATCTCGGCGAGAGTGTACAGCCACCAAAACATGTACCGTTCAAAAATGACCATTTTATTCCAAGAAAAGTGAATGTGTTTCGAATTTTTGCCAGGACATAAATAAATGACCTTGGCAAAGATTCCGCAACCTACACAAGACTCATATGTGCTATGTTATCGGTACATACATTGAAACTGTGTCCAATCGTGTGGGTATAATCCCTTTGTCTGAAGCGGTTCCGAAAGGGACACGGAAGGAAGAGGTATTTATAGGCCAAGCACGTAACTTATTGTTATATGTGACATAAAAACATTCGCAATATATAAGGTCTAACTATTCATACACGAAATATTTTCAGAGAATCATCTAACGGTTATAACGAAGCCATTTCAAGTGATTTTTTTTATCTGAGCATATTTTTATAAAAAATAAATAATTTAAAATTACTTGACCCAGAAAATAAATACTGGCTCCTTAATTTTGAACATCCATTACGCTAGTTTACTACGTCGTATTTACCTACTGTCATTGTTAGAATATGGGAGTAAAGGTTTTATGCAAAAAGTCTCAAAAATTTTAGAATTATAATAATTTCGTAAAAAAACACTCAGATATTTTTTTTTTCGTTGCTATGGCGTCTTAACGACTTATAGAAGTTACTCTTAAAATATTTCGTGTATGAAAACATAGACCTTATACATATATTCCACTTTAAAAAAAAATTGACAAGAACTTAATCTATCCAGATTGCCATTATTACCCGATTAAAAAAATACACGCGCGTACACATGCTTAGACATGAGTGGTGAGCGGGCGCGCGCGGAGGCGTCTCTTTCTGCTCATGCTTATTCGATCTTTTGAAGTACGACTCATTCGTGAAACTGAGGCGAGGATACGCGCGTACACGCGCTTCCAGAAACGAGCTTATAGCTTATAGCGCCGAAATACGTCAATCTGGAACCATCACGGCATTGGGTCGCCATCTTGTGTTTTTAATACATAATACACGTACAATAACGTCATTTCAGCGCCATAAGATCCTTGTTGCTACGTAAATAATAATGCAATATTAATGTCCACATACTGTAAATTCTAGGTGAAATGTAATGTAATGAAATGAAATTTTCTATGTCTACCTGGTCACGAAACATTTTAGATCCTATATGATTTGGGATTAAGAACCTTGGTCCTTTTGAACATAGTTCAGATTTATTTGCACCTAAAATAGTTTATTGTCGTTCTGAACTCAACTTAGTTGTCATATCAATAAAGTTGAGATTTCTGTAAGTTTCAATAACAGATTTCTAGTTTCGTGTACAAGTTCTTTAAGAATTTATCTCATATCGTCCCAACGTCATGACGGTCGAATTTATTACTTTCCCACTATTGTAGTACGACAATACCTATCTACAACAGATCTATGCTGCGTCACTATGATTTTAGCAAAACCGTCTTTTGAGGAGGACTTTCATCGTTTAATCGCAATAATTACGATGAGTCTTTGGTAAAATTATGAAGATTTTTAATATGTATTTCCATTTACTTAAAGTTCTAACAAAACAATGCTTTAAATACGAGGAGTATATATAAATGATGTCATTGTTTGCATCGTAACGATCTCGCTAGTAAATATGAAAGTCCGCTTGCACCACGAAACACTATATGCACGTTTAACTCTAAACATATTTTAAACTTCGTTTGTCTACAATTTTCAACCAATTGACAGGAACCATATCTTGAAAATGTTTAGCGTTAAACGCAATCAGTAATTTGTGCAACCGGGCCTAAGCAGTCATCAAAATATTCATAAAAAACCGGTCAAGTGCGAGTGTAGGGGAGCTAACTATAATTTTTTAATTTACTTTTATTAAATCATTTGTTGTTATAGCTGCAAAAGAAATACACTTTCGGTGAAAATTTCAACTGTCTACCTATCACGAGACATGAGATACAGCCCGCTGACAGACAGACAGACGGACGCTCAGCGGAGGCTTATTAATAGGGTTCCGTTGGTTACTCATCGGGTACGGAGCCCTAACAAAAAGGATTGGTTTTCGCCTAAAGTATTTCCGATAAAACAAAGATAGGACTTTTTACTATCCTGAAATCTATACTTCCTTCGTAAAGAAATATTGGAGATTTATGACCGCCTTGAATGGATAGGAAATACGAAAGTTTAAACGCGACAAGTATCGTTCCATAAACCTTTTCTATGTGCCAAAGCTCTGACACTTTGCCGTTCTGCCAAGGCTTTATACGCGGTATAACGAAGTATTGAAGCGTAATGTAGTGTAGTGGATATAACATGCAAAATGCCTAGGTTTAAAAAAGGCTTAAATGTCACAATACCCAAGTCGTAATACTTTGTTATTCTTGTATTTTTTTTTCTTATTTTTCATTTCCTTTTATTTATTTTTACACATATGAAATGCATTTTTAAATATTCTAATATAAAACAATATAAAAAACATTTAAAAATATTAAAAAAGTCCATTATCATTATAGTTCAGCTTTTATATAATTCACCTTATTTCTTTTGTATGATTTTCGTGTAATGTATTTAGATTTATTTTTAACCTTCACAAATTTACTGTATGCACCTAGATTATAAGGGAATGATGTGGTCTCTTATAATTGGAAGCGCACACTTGTACTTGTCCCTGTTCTATGTATACTTGCATGTAATTGTGTAGTTTCTGTTGGAGATCCAATAAATCTTCTACATATATATATAAAATGGTAAACTGACTGACTGACTGGGTGATATATCAACACACAGCCCAAACCGCTGCAGTGGTCCTAGAGACATGAAACTTGGAGGGTATGTTCTTTGTGAGAAGAGTACGTCCACTAAGAAAGGTATTTTGGGAATTCCACCCCTAAAGGGGTAAAAAAAATAATAAAAGTTTATATGAAAGTCCGTCAGTTATGAAGTTAAAATCTTCAAATTTTGTGTTTAGGCTGACGATTGAAAATTAATGTATACGTGTCTCTGCGTTTTTGATAATTCTACCCCTGAAGGGTTAAAAAGGGGGTGAAGGCAGGTTCCGTATGGTGTCGGACGTAAAAGAATAGCACCATCCCATATCTTCCCGTGGGTGTCGTAAGAGGCGACTAAGGGACTTACCAGAGAATGGGCAGCAGCGTTCTCTGCGGTATCTAACAACCGTACTGCGATCGCCAACCCGCCTGCCAAGCGTGGCGATTATGGCAAAACCCCCCCAATGATGAGCGCAACCAAGAAATGGCCCCTAGTACCCGGCAGCCCGTCTACCCTCGACTATGGTAGCGGTCGAGGTTACGGTGTGGCAAGGGGTGCGAAGAATCTCCGGACGGGATCAGGCTGCCTATACCGACGACTTGACCTGGCAACATACAACACGCGTACACTCCGGAACGACGAGAAGATAACGGAACTCGAAGAGGAATTGAGCAGGCTGCGATGGAGTATTGTGGGATTATCTGAAGTCCGAAGAGAGGGGGAGGATACGATAATCCTGAAATCCGGCAGCCTGCTCTATTTCCGAGAGGGTGACCGGCAGTCCCAGGGTGGTGTTGGGTTTATCGTCCACAAGTCCCTCGTGAATAACGTGGTGAAGATCGAGAGTGTGTCGACCAGGGTGGCGTACCTTATACTCAGAATATCCTCAAGATATTCGCTGAAGGTCATACAGGTCTACGCCCCGACCTCGGCACACCCCGACGACGAAGTGGAGACCATGTATGAGGATATCTCTAAAGCCCTGCATGGTTTCAAAACTCACTTCACCGTTGTCATGGGGGACTTCAACGCGAAACTGGGCAAACGAGACGGGGATGAGCTGCAGGTGGGGCAATTTGGGGTTGGACGTCGGAACCACTGGGGTCACCAACTGGCTAGTTTTATGGAGAAGGAGGGCCTCTATATGATGAACTCCTTCTTCAGAAAGCGTGAGCACAGGAAGTGGACCTGGCAGAGTCCCGATGGTGCAACTAAAAATGAGATTGACTTCATCATGTCAACCAAGAAGCAAATGTTCAATGATGTCTCTGTGATCAATTCGGTGAAAACCGGGAGCGATCACCGCATGGTAAGAGGCACATTGAACATCAATATAAAGCTTGAAAGGTCTCGACTGATGAAGTCTACGCTCCGTCCAGCACAAATCCAGATCCAAAACCCCGAGAGCTTTCAGCTTGAACTCCAGAATCGTTTCGAGTGCCTAGGAAGCTCAGTGGACGAATGCAACGATGGGTTCGTGGAAACTGTCCATACGACTGGGTCTAAGTTCTTCAAGACACGTCGTGCACAGAAGAACAAAAGACTCTCTGATCATACTCTCGAGCTCATGAAGGAGCGGCGCGAGATGATCCTGCAGTCTTCAGACGAGGCGTGGAAGTACCGGCAGCTCAATAGACGGATCTCTAAATCCTTGAAACGCGACCTCCGCCGCTTTAATACCGAGCGTATTAAAGACGCTATTGAGCGGAATAAAGGCTCCAAGGTTTTTTTAAGAGATCTGGCTATTGGGCAGAGCCAGCTCACGAAACTGAAGACCGACGATGGCAGGATCGTATCCGCCAAACCGGAGCTGCTGAGGGAGATCGAGAGTTTTTATGGGCAGTTGTACACTTCAACCAGTAAACCCGTTGCAAATCTAGCTAACGACCCAAGAGCTAGACTGACCCGACACTATACCGAAGACATTCCGGATGTCAGCCTGTACGAGATTAGGATGGCTCTGAAACAGCTTAAAAACAACAAGGCACCGGGTGAGGACGGAATTACGGCCGAACTCCTGAAGGCAGGTGGAAAACCGGTACTTAAGACCCTTCAGAAGCTGTTTGATTCCGTCATACTCGAGGGGAAAACGCCGCAGGCATGGTGTAGGGGTGTGGTGGTACTCTTCTTCAAAAAGGGCGACAATGCCCGGCTGAAGAACTATAGGCCCATCTCACTTCTAAGCCATGTCTACAAGCTGTTTTCAAGAGTCATCACGAATCGTCTCGCGCGCAGGTTTGACGATTTTCAGCCTCCCGAACAAGCCGGATTCCGAAAAGGCTTTAGCACCGTAGACCACATACATACGCTGCGCCAGGTTATACAGAAGACCGAAGAGTATAACCTGCCTCTCTGCTTGGCGTTTGTGGACTACGAGAAAGCCTTCGATTCGATCGAGACTTGGGCTGTACTGCAGTCTCTCCAACGGTGCCAAATCGACTATCGGTACATCGAGGTGCTGAAGAGTTTGTACAAAAACGCCACCATGTCAGTCCGACTTCAGGACCAGACCTCGGAACCTATCCTTCTGCAGCGAGGTGTAAGACAGGGAGACGTCATATCTCCGAAACTGTTCACCGCTGCACTGGAGGATGTCTTCAAGGTTCTGGACTGGAGAGGGCTAGGCATCAACGTCAATGGCGAGTACATCTCTCACCTTCGGTTTGCCGACGATATAGTGGTCATGGCTGAGACCATGGAGGACCTCAGTACAATGCTCGATGACCTCAGTAGAGCTTCCGAAAGAGTGGGTCTTAAAATGAACATGGACAAAACCAAAGTCATGTTGAATGCCCATGTAACACCCACTCCTATCAAGATCGGAGACTCTACACTCGAAGTTGTAGACGATTATGTCTACCTGGGACAAACGGTCCAGTTAGGTAGGTCTAACTTCGAGAAAGAGGTCAATCGTCGAATCCGACTCGGCTGGGCAGCGTTCGGGAAGTTGCGTGGTATCTTCTCGTCCAACTTACCGCAGTGTCTCAAGACGAAAGTCTATGACCAGTGTGTGTTGCCAGTGATTACATACGGGACCGAAACGTGGTCGCTCACAATGGGCCTCATCAGAAGGCTGAAAGTCACCCAAAGGGCAATGGAGAGGGCTATGCTCGGAGTTTCCTTGCGTGATCAAATCAGAAATGAGGACATCCGCAAGAGAACCAGAGTTACCGACGTAGCCCGAAGAATAGCCAAACTTAAGTGGCAGTGGGCAGGGCACATTGCTCGCAGAACGGATGGCCGATGGGGCCGAAAAGTTCTGGAGTGGCGACCGCGAACCGGAAGACGCTGCGTTGGAAGGCCTCCCACTAGGTGGACCGATGACCTCGTAAAGGTTGCAGGGATCCGCTGGATGCGAGACGCACGGGACCGGTCAATGTGGCGACACTTGGGGGAGGCCTATGTCCAGCAGTGGACGTCTTTCGGCTGAAATGAATGAATGAATGAATGAATGAAGGCAAGTAACTATGTTTGTTCGGTACATTCCCGTCGGATATTTTCCGACATCCACGCGGGCGAAGCCGCGGGCAAAAGCTAGTAAATAAATAAAGATAGAAAACCGACAGAATATGGTGAAAAATGAAATTCAATAACAATTTAAAAATATGAGTTTTTTTTATTATGTTGTTTGTAATTGTTTTCCTTATGGTTACAGCTGAGATTTTTATGTTTGCGATCCCATAAAGGGTAGGTCGTAAAATTGTTCTACTCAGCTGTTTGGGTACTTTTATATTATGTGTATCGTATCGCTGTTTTCCCTTATCAGGTAATCAGAACGTCAAGTTAATCTAAAGTACTCATGATAGTAATTGTGACTGATTCTATACATATACACAATTTGGTACATATAATATACAAGGTGTAAACGGGCCTTTCACGAAGCCGTTTACCAAGCATTCTGAAGATCAAACTAAGTAACTCTACGCAAAAACTATTGCACCCCCAAAAAAAGGCATATCCCATATGCCTCTTTTTTTGAGGGTGCAAAATAACGGTTTACGGTAGGACTCAATTTCATTTCGTGTTACCCAGTTACTACGTTGTAGAGGTCAGATAAGCAGTCGTCGTTTTGGAAAGGCCGGAAGCCTGATTCGGGATATCGATCTGCTTTGGCACTACAACCATTGATATTATAAATAAAAAGAGGTAGATATCGCACAAGCGCGCGCAAATTTTTGCAGAAAATTTCAGACAATTGTCGTAATCTAAGTACTTCAAGCGCAACAGCTATCTCTTTCTGTATCATACGTTCCGTATTATCCATCGCAGTCGTTATTTGAACGCGATATTTGAACGCCTCTCAGTATGAACGTAGCGTATCTTCTTTTTAATATCATTGACTACAACCATAGAGAAAACTGAGGTCAAAACAAGCACAAGACAAAAAGAAAAAAAAAAGTGAAAATGGGTAAAAAAATAGGGATAAATTATTTTTGTATTGTACAACGGGCTGGTGTCCGCAACACCACGTCAAAGCGCGTATTTTTATTTATTTTACTTTTACTTTTCATAATAAAGTCCTGTCTGTCTGTTTTTTTACGGCTACACTACCGTCTTTGGCAATATTTTCAACATGATACTATAAAAACAAAATATGACTGTTGCAATCAAATCTTCGACAAAATACAGGAAATTGTAACATTTTCATTTTGCCTAAGCTCCGGTCTCCGGTGGCTATCGAACTGATCGCAGTAGTTTGAATCGGAGAAATTATTGTGAGCTATTATTTTTGATATATTTCAACTATGTTGGACTTAGCCCCATTTTTACCAAGACCCTTTAAACTGCTTCGTACCTTCAAAATATACGTTTTTACACTAACACTAGCTGTACCCGTCATGCGTTGCAATGCACCTTTTTTAACCTACCCTACCTACCTACCCTAGCTACCGACCTTACCTAATTACCCTACCCTACCACCTACCCTACTTACCCTAGCGGTATGAAAAATAGATAATAGCCGACTCTCAGACCTACTGAATATGCATATAAAATTTCATAAAAATCGGTCAGGCCGTTTCGGAGGAGTATGGTAACTAACATTGTGACACGAGAATTTTATATATAAGATTATTATTAACGCTAGAAACGAATTATTTACCATTTTGTATTGACTTCCTAATATTTCAGCGCTGTTGAAAGTACCATCCACCGGCAATAACTTCTTACTGCATACACGCACACGGTTGCGAGTAAGTACTACGCACCTGATTTTAAACGGAAGATACTCAGGTAGATGTCCCTATAGCACAGCTACTAAATTACAAGAAAATACGCGGTCAATCATTCACAAAATACTATCTCCTACAAGAAAAACATTCCGCCACTTAAGCGTGAGAAAGCGCCTCAATCTACTTATCTCATGTTACAAAGTAAACCACTTAGGTTAATCATAGTCTGTAGTAGCTCATCTCATATTTAACTTAACATTCACTTAAGATAATATACTAGCTTTAATTACTTTAACATATTATTTGTAATAGGAAAGTTCAGTTAAATGAAAAAATTGAGTGAAATTACCTGAAGTAACGCCACTTAAAATTATGGCGATTAAATATTGTTAACTTTATTTCCATCACACATTGTCCAGTTTACATTGTAACTGGATTTATTTTATAACACATTCTGACCACTCAAAAACCAACTTTGCCGTAAAGTTTTCAAAGTTGATATTAGCGTGAGTTGCAAAAAAATATTCGTAAATAACCCTTGTAATGGCCTCGATCGTTTGCGAGCCGGGCTTTTTATAAATCCGTAATGTTGTGGTTTGACGCCGCTTTTTGAAGGGCATTAATGGGGGAAGTGTTGTAAAACTGTTGTTATTTTAGTACAAGCTTTTGCCCGCAGCTTTGCTCGCGTTAATTTGGAATTTGACAATCAATTCGGGTTGTACTCTGCTTGTAATAATATAATTCAATCATGATTTGAAAGACACGTGGCGCCATCTATTATCATAAGAACGTTATTGTTGTTTTCCTCGAGAACAGTACTTTTTTTCGGGATGAATGGTACCCTATGTCTGTTTCTGTACACCTGACAACGTATATGCAAAATTTCAGGATGATCGGTTCAGTGGTTTAGTCGTGAAAAGGTAACAAACAAACAAACAAACTTACTTTCCAATTTATAATATTAGTATGGAAGTATGGATTCGTTATTTCTGTTATTAATCCCACTAGTGTTGTGCGGTTGTGTTGTCATTTGTTATTATTAAGGTTCGGATATTGCCGAAGTTTGGAGTATTAATGTTGTATGGTTAAGTGTAAACTGTGAAACGTGAATTGGAGAATTTACAAGTTTGTTGCTTACAAAACTTTTGTCTTTTTGTCATTAGAACTAACTTATGAAAACGATGCGCTCTTGTATTTTCCTCTTTAAACTTTATTATTTCTTTCTTTCTCTTTAGTCACTTAATTTTTTTTCTCGAAAACATCTTAAAAGTCGACGCTTCGACTTTTTCTTATTCTTCATCACTTCTAGGAATTTGGAAGCAGGCAGGACTCATTCCAAATTTTAGTTATTTTATATTCAAATGGGTCCCCCGCCTGCTTCCTAATGAGCTTGTTTTTTGCTATTCAGTCGGGTTTTTACTTTTTATAATTATTTTTATTTAATTATACAATATCTTTATAAAATATAACAAGTGTTATTCTGATGTATAAACTATATTACTAAATGTTATAAAAAAACCCATTCAGTCGTTTTTGCGTGAAAGAATAACAAACATCATTCCATCCATCCTCACGAATTTTCGCGTTTGTAATACAGTAAGAATTATATGGTGTTATGCTGTAGTACAAAACAAAATAGAACGTGGAGCTCGTGGCTAAACAATAACAGCCGCTCGGGTCGATCTTTAGGTTAAGCCGTGCTTGCCTAGGTTGGTCTGCGGATGGGTGACCGTCCATTACATACCGAGTTTCCTCCGTGCCTCGGAAAGCACGTTAAGCCGTTGGTCCCGGCTGTCATTTGTAGATCTTTGACAGTCGTTACAGGTAGTCAGTGGCCCAAAAAGTCTGACAACCAGTCTTACCAAGGGGTATCGTATTACCTAGTACTAACTGGGTTGTGGAGGTCAGATAGGCAGTCGCTCCATGTAAAATACTGTTATTCAGCTGCATCCGGTTAGACTGGAAGCCGACCCCAATATATTTGGGAAAAGGCTAGGCAGATGATGATATGCTGTAGTACAAAACAAAATAGGACGTAACCTTCCAATGCAACATAGTATACAAGTGCTATTGTTACACTTATCAGTCAGTCCATATCAATAATTTACGACCACTTTAAATGTAAAATTAAAACCCCATTTACTTAATAGCTTTTATATCGAAAACAATCAGAATGAAATTTTACATGTGTGTTTGACATGATTGGTTATACATGATTTAAATGACATTGCTATTTGCGTGTTTAACCAAGAATATCAGCAGTGATAGACTGGTGGTGTGACCGTGCGACTGCCAAGTCATAGGTCTCGATTCGAAGACCAAGACTCGCACCTCTGATTTTTCAGATTCATGTGTGATTCATGTGTGTGTGTGTGTCGTCATAAGGGCAATCCTTATGACGTTTTAAAATTGCACTGCCCGACAATCCAAGGATCACACGGGTAGAATTCACAACGATACTCGATTACTTACGCTGATGATTTGAGTTCTTAATGTCAACGGACGATATGCCTAGCTGTGTCGATATAGGGTCTAATTTCTGGAGCATCAGGAAGTCATTATATTGTGACATCTCAAAATCTTCTCGTTTATGATTGAGGCTTGCTTGTGACCTTATCGGGTCGGCCTGAATCGACACAACCGGTCGACATAATACTCATTCAATTTTGCCGCGCGTCCTGTGAAATTATTCCGATCTGAACATTTGGGTAACACCACTGATATCACTAGCATAGCATCATGCTGAGTGGTAATCTGATGTTGCAGTCACGACGTCCAAGCTGTCAACTTTTTTATTTCGTCCTGCTGTATTTATAAATATTTGTCATGCGTTGTATGTTTTTTTTTTTGTCTTTTTGTATGCACGTCATGTCTCTGCGACAAACAAACAAAAAAAAAATATTCCTTTTTTTCTTTAACTAGACCTACTCCTATGATATTCTTTAAAATATATTTGTAGACACGTTCACCAAACTAGTGTCTCAGGATTTTAGCCAATCCTAACACATTATTTTATAAGCTTTGCATAAAGAGGGTCATCTCAACATGATCCTATAAGCTTGAACAAAGTAGGCGGCGGTCAGCGGTCAACGGTGGGCGTTCTCGGTCGATCTCTGTTATTGACGGTCAAGGACTCAACAATGTCCTCTAAAATTGACCTTTGTTTGGATTTCCATAAGACTAGGAGGAGTCTTAGCTTTAAGAACTGTGAGATGAGTTCAGAATGGATTAAGGAATAAAAAACATTTAAATGTATGGTTAATTAAAAACTATTAAATAAATTAACAACAAACTATAAAAGGGCATCGAAAAACTCCTCAACGCTGTTAATTGGTATTGTGCCCAAGAGACTGGCGACATTGCCACGTTGTATGGCAACACTTAGCCTCTAGCCAAGGTAAAAGCCAGCCCTTGGGTCACGAGAAGCGTCAACTAGGCGTTTCAAAATGTCTTTTAACAGGTTATGAGCACTAGGATCCCACGGCCCCAGTTTCCACCCCAAACGGCTCGAATATATAGTTTACAAAAAGGTTTCTATAAGTTTTTAATTAATCATGTATAATTAGTATAGTTAGTTGTATACTTAATAAATATTTTTTGTAGAATGGAAAAAAGAATGTATGCTTTCTACAATTTTGATACATTACTTCCTCGGCAATTGTTTATTACAACACTATCATTTGTGTACCTACCTATACCTAAACCCTTTTCGTTTTTATAAAAGCGCCATCTGTCTTCGTAAATTCTAAACTTTAAAAATGAAACCTAAAACGAGTATAGTATTCTATCTTTCTATGAATTCGTAAGGAAATAACAAGTCGATTTCAAGCACACTGTTGTGCACTCACAACTACTTATTTAAGTATAGACACCAACACATCAAGCGACACCATCTGTCAAATTTCTTTAATAAATTTTCAACTTTATCACTACAGCGTTAGGTTCAAAGTTGGTTGGGAAAATTTGACAGTTTCGGAAAGCTAGATGTGCTGGGGTCTGTAGGTACCGTCTTGTGTGTTTGATACTAGACCAAAATGACTTTGTTTATGGAATAAAAGCATGTGCATGGCCCCTGAGTGGACTTCAGTGCATGATTTTGCGCTTGTGCGGTAATTATCTTTTTTCCAACGATAAAAGTCTTTGGGAAATTCAGTAATAGAAGTTGACTGCCAGATATGAGTCTATCTCTAATTCCAAGATAGTTTTCTTGTCAAAACTGGGCAGGTATCCAACCTGACGTGGTACTAACAGTTTTGGTATCGTGTCACTTAACAGCTTACCGCTTGGAGTGCTACCAAATGTGCTATGTTGTGATCTTTGGCAGAGTATTCGTATTGGATTAAAGAAGCTATACTAGAATCGTTTTAAGCTGGTAAAACAAGTGAACGTCAACTCGTACTTGTACTAAATATCTCATGCGTATTATAATACAAAGCCTGTGTATTATGATACGCGTGTGATATGATATTAAGCGACAGTTAGTTTAGGTAGCGATAGCTATTGTTTACGATTATGAGATTTTGGTACTAGTTTACATTCTTTTTTTTTTGCCAGGTCTCCCACTGGTTCGGCAGTAGTAAAAGCTAAAAGGTGTATATGAAACGATGATTCCTTTTGGTTTTCGATTTGATCTGAGTCTATAATGCTAATTACATACATTTTTGGACAGGTTTACTTG
Organism: Noctua comes; assembly: GCA_963082995.1. Classification (NCBI taxonomy): domain Eukaryota; kingdom Metazoa; phylum Arthropoda; class Insecta; order Lepidoptera; family Noctuidae; genus Noctua; species Noctua comes. The sequence goes on along the minus strand of OY720280.1, from coordinate 6,709,408 downwards.
TGATAGCCCTGTGGCTAAAGCCTCGACTTTCACGCACGAGATTGTGGTTTCAAATCCAGGAGAGTAAAACAACGACTGGATCATCTCCTGTGTATGTAGGTACTTTCTAAGTTTTTCTTGGCCCTCACGAACATCGGGTCACAAACCTAGAGTTAATATAAGTCACAAATCGCCAATTAGCCATGAACAAGCATAGTGTTCAATACTCATGCCATCTCTGGTGGCATGTGAAGAGGCCTAAGTCCTAGAGTGGCACAATAAAGGCTGGTAAGCAATAACATCAGTGCTCAGTATAGTGAGTACCTAAAAGCATGACAATGATGGTTGGCGCAGTGGGTGAGCGATTGACTGCTGCGCTGCGTGTCGCGGGTCCGATCCCCGCACGGAACAAATATTTATATGACCTACAGGTAGTTGTTCTGGGTCTAGCAGATTATATTATGTGAGTTTAAATGTTTGTAAATGCACCCACGATACAGGAGAAATTTCTAGTGTGGGTCAACTTTTTTTTTTGATGACGTTAGGTGCGCCCTGTGTTACATGTGATTTAAACATAACTGGCGAAATGTAAGTGTACTACTAGGTACACCTCTGCCTAACCCATTGAGGGTTACAGGCGTGATGTTATGTTTTTGGCCGAACGCACACCATTTTCTTTTGCTTTTAAAAAGTTAGTATTCAAGACGAAATCACAGTACATTCCGGTTATGTAGTGCCCAGTAGCGAAGGGTTAATTTTTGTAAGAGGTAAGCCGGAGTACATGTCTTTAATGTGATTTTATTATTTGTCTATGGAATACTTTTTGCGCCCGTTTTCAAAGGGAAGCCGGTAGGAATCGAGTTATATGGAATCTTCGCCACTGGTAGTGCCTAATAACAAAGTCTTATATTGAAACATTAAGAAATATGGCGACACAAATTACAAATCTTCATCAGCCTTTAAAAGGTCAGTGGTTGTTAGTCATCGGCGGTCCGATCTTTAGGTTAAGCCGTGCGTTGGTCCCGGGTGTCATTTGTAGATCTTTGACAGTCGTTAGGTAGTCAGTGGCCCAAAAGGTCTGATAACCAGTCTTACCAAGGGGTATCGTATTACCCAGTACTAACTGGGTTGTGGAGGTCAGATAGGCAGTCGCTCCATGTAAAATACTGGTATTCGGCTGCATCCGGTTGGACTGGAGGCCGACCCCAGCATGGTTGTGAAAGGGCTGGACAGATGATGGTCGTTAGTCATTGGCTCTTGAAAAGTGACTCACTTTTTCATGAATCATAGTACTTGTTTGGTATTTCTATTAATGTGAAATATTATGTTGGATAATGTTGTGTAAGTATCACGTGGCTATCATGTTTATTATTGTCTACAGGCTGACTCACGTGTTTATATTACGATTTTGGATCGTTTTATAGTAGGATGGGTTTAACCCACAAGAGCTAATGTACCGTCAGGCACAACAATTGTTTAGAAAATTAATTTTTATTAGCAAACTACATAATGTTCAATTTGTCGTGTTATAAAGGGTGTAAATAGACCCTTAACATAGCCGAAAGACACTTGTTCTCCCCGTCTCTGCGATCATTTTTTTGTTCTAGACCATACCTGGGAACCTTCTAGTTACGTAGATATTGGGGGTCAAAGTTCCAACTTTTTCACAAGTTTTTTTAAATACATGTTTTCAATGTTAGTTTTTTTAATTTACACACCTCCACGACCCCCGTACTATTCAATCAATCCATTAGCACAATGCTTTGAGTGCTTTCCAGTGAGTCCTACCGTAAAACGTGACCCCACACACAACACCCCAAAAAAAAAAGTCGATTCTCAGCCATAATTTTTGCGTAAAGTTACTTAGTTTGATGTACAGAATGCTTGGTTGACGGGCATGTGAAGGGTCTGTTTACACCCTTTATAGCAACTTTATACAACTTCCAAGAAACACTGTTGTGATTTGAAAATGTGCAGGTACTATTTAGGTTGGTTTTAAATTTTCTTAAGTAAAAATTATTATCTGACTGTTCATTCACCAAATTCTTTTTGTGTAAACAGGGACAGAACATTCTTTCAACTCCGAAAAACAAGTGCGAGTCGGATTCATAAAGGGTTCCGTACTATCGTAGTAGGGTCCCTTTTAATTTATTTTTTGTTGTTATAGCGGTAACAAAATACACATTCTGTGAAAATTTCAACTGTCTACCTATTACGGATTATGAGATACAGCCCGCTGACAGACAGATGGCCGAACGGACAGACAGCGGGGGCTTAATAATAGGCTCCCGTTGGTTACTCTTCGGGTACGGAACCTGAAAAACTACCCGTAAATGAAATCTTCAAAGAAACACTCATCATCTGCCTAGCCTTTTCCCAACTATGTTAGGGTCGGCTTCCAGTCTAACCGGATTCAGCTGAATACCAGTCTTTTACATGGAGCGACTGTCTATCTGACCTCCACAACCTAGTTAGTACTAGGTAATACGATACCCCTTGGTAAGACTGGTTGTCAGACTTTTTGGGCCACTGACTACTTGTAACGGCTGTCAAAGATCTAGAAATGACAGCCGGGACCAACGGCTTAACGTGCTTTCCGAGGCACGGAGGAAACTCGGTATGTAATGGGTGGTCACCCATCTACAGACCGACCTAGGCAAGCACGGCTTAACCTAAAGATCGACCCGAGCGGCTGTTATTATTTAGCCACGAGCTCCTCAAAGAAACACTCAAAGAAGGATAAAACGTTCAAGTACTAACGACCGACAAGAAATAGAAATATTTTCAGCGACATGTTATTATATTAATATACATGGCTTCAGCTGTAATAACATTATCCATCGATGCACTCCTGCCCACACTGGTTTACTGTATTATTGGAAATATGGCCGCCATGATGCATCACGCATAGTAAACGAATCAATTTTCAAGGGAAATTCCGTTACGTTGTTGGGAAACTGTGTGATTAAAATCTAGATAAACTTGAAGTAGGATGCGAAAGTATTGCGGGAATTAATTTAGATAGTAGTATCTTGTTTATGATTTAGTATTGGGAAATAAATATGTGGTACAAGGGATATTAATTAGTTTTAACTTGAGACCGGATTATATGCAAATGCATATTATGGATTTTTTTACGACGATAATGCATATCTTTTTTTTTTTTTTTAACGTGGTAAAATCATCAAATGAGTCCTCCCACCCAGGGCAGAGCGGGAGGGACTGTCAGACTTGTACTGACTAAAATCCACGGTGTCCTTCAGTAGCCCTTTATGTTCCAGGGTCACGGTAATTCTATGAGTCCCGCGACACCGGCAGGCTTTGGCCCTCTAGAGGGGGGCCCCGTCATTATGCTGACACTCTTTGAGGCGCGCGTGGAACACAACGCGCCGTCGACCCGGGCATGGTCCATGGTCGGACAGCGAGTCGCCCATTACTCGCCGCCCGCATGCCCGCGCCTACGGTGGCCGGAGATCGTCTGCCGACGTCCGGCGCCGTGGGCGTCTACCACTGCGGCTGGTGTGGAGGGAGGACGCTGTCCTCTCCCTCACGCGGCCCGCCTCCTCCTTCGCGAGCATGACTGCTTCGCAGAAGGAGGCGACCGCTTCCCACTCCGTCTCGCCCCGCAGCATGGCCTCGACCAATGCCGGGCGCGAGAGGGCTCCGCCTATCGCCGCCGTGAGGACACGGCGGTGCTCTGCCCAAGCGGAGCAGTCCTGCACCGTATGCTCCACCGTGTCCTCCGGGCGGTCCTCGCAGTGGTGACACCCAGGCGTTTCCTCCTTCCCCATATGACACAGGTACCTCCCGAAACTTCCGTGTCCGGTGAGGACCTGCGTCACGCGGTAGGTCAGGACGCCGTGACGCCTATCCAGCCACTCCTCAAAGAGGGGTCTTACCGACGCGAATGCGGCGTGCCCGGACCTCGGTTGCGACAGTCGTTCCCTCCATACTGCCCTGAGATCGCGCCGGAGCTCTTCCCGCCGCGCCTCGACTTGTCGAGGTAGCAGGGATTCGCCCCGGCGCTGCGCCTCCACGCGCCACTCATAGAGGCGCTGGAGGGCAGTCGCCTCCAGATCCCAGGGCAGCAATCCGGCAAGGAGGTTGGCCGATTCGCCAGCGATCGTACGGTATCCTCGGATCATCCGGATAGCCATGACCCTCTGGCATGCGACCAGCTTCAGTGGTCGCGTCCGAATGCTCAGGGCCCACACGGGGGCCCCGTAGAGGGCCATGGACCGCACGACACCGGCGTACAGCCTCCGGCAGGAGGCGTTTGGCCCGCTGAGATTGGGCAGGAGTCGCCTGAGGGCGGCTGCTGCCCGGTTCAGCTTTGGGGCCAAACGCAGGAAATGCTCCTTGAAGTTCCACCGGCTGTCGAGGACGAGTCCCAGGTACTTCATCGTTCTCCCGACGCCGATGCGAACCCCTCCCACCGTTATGTGGGACTCAGACCGTGGCGCGTTCAGACGGCCATGAAAACACATGGCCTCTGTTTTGTGCAGCGCCACTTCGAGTCCCAACTGCCGGATCCTTCCAACGACTGTCGCAACCGCTTGCGTCGCCAGGTCAGCCGCCGCCTGGTGCGACTCTCCCTCCGCCAGGACGAGCGTGTCGTCGGCGTAACATATTACGCCGACGCTGTCAGGGAGGTCGCCGCGCAGCGCCCAGTCGTAACCGATGTTCCACAGGAGCGGCCCCAAGACCGATCCCTGTGGAACACCGCACGACATCTCTCGCCGGTTCCATTCTCCCTGGTGACCGGGGTAGATGACGGCTCTGTCCGTCAGGTAGTCCTCGACTGTGCGACGGAGGCAGGTCGGCACCCGGTGATACCGGAGTGCCTCCCTGATGCAACTCCAGGGCAGGGTGTTAAAGGCATTGGTGATGTCCAAAGACACCGCCAAGACGACCCTACCCCGGGATACCGCAGCTCCCGTCGTGAGGGCTCTCACGCGCATGATGGCGTCCACCGTCGAGCGCCCCCTGCGGAAGCCAAACTGGCTCTCCGCAAGGTCCGGACCCACCCGATTCAGGTGCCCGACGAGGCGGTCTGCAATGACTCTTTCAAAGAGCTTGCCCACCTCGTCGAGCAGCACGATGGGCCGGAATGCGGACGGAGAGTCCGCAGGGCGCCCGGGCTTCTGGATGAGGACCAGTTTCCCCGTCTTCCAACGAAGCGGGAACCGGCCCCTCTCCAAGCACGCGCTAAAGAGCCCCCCCAGTCGAGGCCCGAGAGTCCCCGAGGCCAGAACCCAGGCTTTCCCTGGCAGGCCGTCGGGTCCTGGGGCGGTGTTTTTGGCTTTGAGCCGTTGTACCGCCACTCTCAGGTCTACCTCGGTCACCTCTGGAGCGTCGTAGACGTCGTCGTCGCTGTGGTCCGCGTTTGCGCCAGCTTCATCGCCAGGCACCGTCGAAGGCGGAGCCATGGGCGGGGGAGTATGCTCCCCTCGCGATGGGAACAGGGCGCTCACCACGTCCTCCACGAACTGAGGCCGGAGACTCTGCGTCAACGGGGGAGCCCAGGGCCGGAACTTTTCTCGCACCCACTTGTAGGGACGGCCCCATGGGTCCCCGTCCAGAGTCCCCAGCATCTCCTTGCGGGCCAGTTCCTTGGCCCGCCAGATCTCGTCGCGGAGGACGGTCTTCGCTGCCCTGTAGCCCTCGTACCGACCGTCACCGCATCCGGAGGTCGGGTGCGGCGCCTGCGGAACCTGGAGTACCGGCGTCGCGCGGCAACGCACGCCTCGCGCAGCGCTGCTAGCTCGCGCGACCACCAGTACAGCTGACGCCGGGCGCGTCCTTGCCGGACCCGGGGCATGGCTACGTCACAGATCTCCGACATGGCCTCCCGGAGCCACTCCGCCTCGTCGTTGATGTCGGCAGGCCTGTCCGGTGGTGACACCCAGGCCTGCACGATCGAGGCTTCCAGGAATAGCTCCCGGTCCAGCTGCTTCAGCGCCCATCGCGGACCACTTGGGTTCCGTCGGACCGGCGCGTCTGGGGTCTGGGCGGAGACGTCGAACCGGATATACCGGTGATCGGAATAGGTCTCCACCTCCTCCACAACGCGCCAGTCAGTGACGCGCGGCGACAGGCCAGAGGTGGCGAACGTAACGTCCACCACCGACTCGCCATTCCACCGCACGCACGTGGGGACGGAACCCCGGTTCTCGATTACCAGGCCCTGCGCCAGGGCCCAGTTTTCGAGCATCCTGCCCCGCATATGGTCCGTGTACCGGGAACCCCAAGCCACATTCTTGGCGTTGAAGTCCCCGAGGACGAGCACGGGGAGGGAACCGAAATCGACGACGACGTCTCCCAGTTCCGATAAGGAGTCCTGGAACTCGGCGAGAGTTCGGCTCGGGGAGAAATAAACGCCTACCACGGCAATCTCCCCGAACCGTGCCGCGACGATCCCGCGCCCTCTCTTGACGAGATCAAGGGGCGGGGTACCGGCGGCGGCCGACGAGATGAGGGTCACCGAACCGTCCAGGTCCGCCACCCAGTCATTTCTGGGCACGACAAAGTACGGCTCGGCGACCACGGCGACGTTGATCAACCACTGCGCCACGCTCTGGAGCAAGAGATCCTGAGCAGCGGCGCAGTGGTTGATATTCGCCTGGAGGAAGCGCATTGGGGCCATTAATCGGAGTCCATTGCAGCCTCCTCCAGGGCCCCTCGCGGGGGTACAGCCACGGCGGCGGCGGCGGCGGCAGTGGCGGCGGCGGCGGCGGGAGTGGCGGTGACGGTGGTGGCAGAGGGCCTACCTCTGCGCCTGTTTTTGGCGGGTGGGGCGCAGGACCTGCCCCCGGCCCGGTGATCGGCCGGCTTTCCAGCCGCTGCACATGCGAAGCAGTGCGGCGGGGCAGTGCACGAGCCGGCCTTGTGACCGGGCTGACCGCAGCGGAAGCACCTATCGCTGCGGTCCACCTCCGAGGTGCAATCGCATGCCGCGTGGTTGCCCACTTGGCAGCGGAAGCACCTCAGGGGTCTGGGCTCCAGGACTTTCACCTGCGCAGACACCCACCCAACTAGGAGCCTTCGGCCCTTTTGTATCTTTTTGGCCGCCGACACGGGGCAGCCGACCGTGATGGTCTGCAGCCCCGCGAAGTCAGGACGCAGGGCGCCCGCCCTCACCTGGTCGGGAGGGCACCCCCCAGTCCTGGCAACGGCGGCCACCACGTCCTCGACCGTCACGGAGTCATCCAGACCCAGTATGCGCACGTCTGCGCGCTTGGTGGGTCTGGAGACTCGGGCCTCCTCCGCGTTTAAGGACGCTCTGAGCCGTTCGGCTAGAGCGTCAGCGGTAGGGCCACTGGCCGCGCCGGGGACCTCCAGCATCCGAGCCCCGGTTGCAGTGACCCGGTAACGGAGGCCCCCGGGCGATAATGCATATTTTAGTTAAAATCGGTATATCGTGCCTATTTGCCCAAATAGGCATGATATATGTATGTGTTTATGTTTTGTTTTTATGTGTTTCCTATCATTTTGTTTCTGACTGGAAGAATGCAAAAATGAGCCAGAGGATGATCCCCGCAAAAAACGCCTAAATTCAAATAGTGCCCATTGACCCAAGTGGATGTAGAGCGATTGTTAAGCAAGTTATAATAATGTTTTAACAACCCTACTGATAGTTTAGAAAGGCACTCGGTTTTCAAAAAAAAATATTATACCTCATCGAAAATCGAAAATCTAGTAAATTAAAAAATAAAACGACTATAAAATTGTAGTAGTTATTAGATTTTTGTGTTGCATATTTTGAGCATTTATGATGCATATATCGACGATTTCATATTGCATATAATCCGGTCTATACTTATTACTATATAAAATGTTGTGTAAAGTTGTCAATAATTGTGAAACACACTGTAAATTGGACTTGTTTGATGATTCATATTTGGTTAACATTTATTGCTCGCAACACTAATTTGGTAATAAAGTACGTAAAAGTATATTCTATCTTAGTTCAAAACTATGTTCTGTTATGTACCCTCGAAGTGTTAATCAGAAATCAACCTATAATATTAACACCCACATTTCTTCAGTTATTTTTAAATACCACGTAATATGGGGCGACCCTATTGCCAGCAACTAGTACTATCTATTTACTTTAACGAACAATCTTCTTAATAATATTATAAATGTGAAAGTTTGTGACGATGGATAGATGGATATTTGTTACTCATTCGCGCGAAAACTACTCAACGGATTTTGATGAAATTTGGCACACAGTTATAACCTGGATTAACATATAGGTTACTATTTATCCCGGTAGTATGATCCTGTGGGACTGTTACCGAACTTCACGCGGGCGAAGCGTCATAAGCTAGTCTAGTATAATTCCAACCATCGTTAAATATTTTCTTGCCAAAAGATTTCAGTAAAATAATCGTTTCAGTGCGCCCATGGGTTCCAATACAAGACGCTGTATAATTGCGGCCAAAGTTCTTAGAATAGCTTACAAGACTGGAATAATTTGCGAGAATTTACGAACTTTAGTGTTTACAATGAACGCTTGGAGTACGCGCGTGTGATTTTAAAGTTGTTAATTCTTGATTAATCTTATTTTAATGTAAACAAAGGCATTTAAATATACTTAAAATGTTTATCAAAATAGAAACGACGAAGCGAATAACATCGTAATGTACTTGCAATGGCCAGCTAGTTGATGTCAGTAAAATTGACATCTGTCAAACTTGGTAATTATTATGCTATTTTGCATTATGGCCTCACTGAGACAACATGGAATTACAGTTTTTTTTTTTTATGACGTTTCCTCTGAATTATGTAAGCCATCATAATTTAAATGAAGTACTAAAATTCTGTGACTACATGTTTATTAATGAAATAAATGTTGCCCGCGACCTTCCTCCGAAATAATTATAATAATACTATTTTCCCCGCTTTTTCAACAATTTTCATTGATGCTCCGCTCCTATTGGTCATACCGTGATGTTATATAGCCTATAGCCTTCCTCGATAAATGGACTATCCAACTGTAAAATATTTAATATTTTCAACGAAACAAACTCTTCAGCTTTATAATATTAGTTTAGAAGTTTAGATCATGTGGACCGAAAAACGAAGCATTTTATATCAAATTAGTAGCTTAAAAACATGTTTTTAATGCAATCCTTAATAAATCACCGCAATGAATACGCTGTCCAGAAAGATACCTTATTTACTAGAAGACTTAATCGGATTTTTTCCGCCGGCCATGTATCATGTCACTACAGACCTAAAAATCGCCTTTAGATTATTTTTTTATAAAAATACAAATTCCCCTTTCATCGTCCAATCAAATCAAATCGTGTTGTAAAAAGTTGTAAAAACGGTGTAAAAATATAAACAAAAATGTAACCAATTTGCAATCAGGGGTTCATTTATCTGCTCGGCAGTGCACGTGGGTGTCATAGCAAATTGTGGTACAATTCCCTGTTCTAACTACACGGCTGGCATAATTTATAATTAGGCGGAGTACACTGGGGGATAGGGATTATTTTTGGCATTTAAACCAGTTGTTACAGTGGCCCGAAAGTCTGACAACCAGTCATTCCCAGGGGTATCGTGTTACCCAGTACTAACTGGGTTGTGGAGGTTAGATAGGCAGTCGCTTGCCTAGGTTGGTCTGTGTATGGGTGACCACCCATTACATACCGAGTTTCCTCCGTACCTCGGAAAGCACGTTAAGCCGTTGGTCCCGGCTGTTATTTGTAGATCTTTGACAGTCGTTACAAGTAGTCAGTGGCCCAAAAATGACAACCAGTCTTACCAAGGGGTATCGTATTACGTAGTACTAACTGGGTTGTGGCGGTCAGATAGGCAGTCGCTCCATGTAAAATACTGGTACTCAGCTGCATCCGGTTAGACTGGAAGCCGACCTCAACATAGTTGGGAAACGGCTAGATGATACTGTCCAAATAAAATTATAAATCCGTTTCAAAGAAAATTTCATTAAATATTTTACTTTAGAGATTAACTAATGAGGTTGTATAAGATTTAAGCTTTATATTTACAAGTTTGTAGTTAGTTATTAATAGAATTTTTTAAGATATTTGTCTTGGTTACGTTTTAACATTATTTCGTTAAACCTTTTAAATTCTGATAGTAGCATAGTACCTACTCTAGATAAATGAAATATGTACAGAATAAATGCAATATAAACATTTCCAAAGAGAATACCAAAAATAGAACTAGTAAGAAATCGCAGTATTTTATAAAAAACGTTTATTGATAATACTCAGTTGATTTCATTGATAAAATGCCTCTCGCATTTTATAGTCTTACTAATAACTTTCTGGTTCTCGCTTAATGCGATTTCTTATTTATTTTATATTTGGATCTCCAACAATGGATGTACACAAACATAAGTATCGTAGCGTATCTTGTCGAACAACAAATAGAAAACATAGACGCGTCTTCACGAACACTAAGTGACACGTAAATTAATGCTTAAATAAGCGCCTAAGTTTATTACATGATTCGTCGATCTTCTTCAATTTGAAAGGTTAAAATATGGAATATTAAATGATTTGGGCCCAATAGGTGGATACGCCTATAAGGGTATGAAGATGCCAGGGCTGCGGGACTGTTCGAAAGAGATACCTTGCCCTGGAACACAAAGGGCAAAGAAGGAACATGGATGGGTTTTAGTCAGTACAAGTCTGACACTCCCTTTCGCTCCGCCCAGAGTGGTGGGGGTCATTTGATGATTACCCATCCGAAAAAAAAAAAAAGGGTATGAAGATCAGGGTGTAAAGATCTTAATCCCCCATAGATAAGGGAGGATCCTCCTAAAAGACGGGTGTTGTGTCTGGTGGGCTACTGCCCGACAGTGGTTGTCGGATTTTTCGGAGGAGAATTTCGCATCGCCATTTAGGATTTTGATGTTAGTTCTTCATTTGCGCCATAAATGGCACTGTTGTACTTTGTGTACTATCTTAAGCCACTAGACGCCAACTGCGGCAACAGTGACCATGACGTCTCTAATGTATTCTAAGGTGCAGGAGTCTAGACACGCCGATATGGGAGACGGTTTGGCCAGGAGAACCGCATTCACACTGGGTATCGTGGATAATCCATCCACAGTAGTATTTTTTTTTTTGTTAGCCTGTCATTTGTCTCAAAAGCCTTTCTTCTTCCAAACCTCTCTATTTTGTGCGATATCTAGCCATGTTCGCCCCGCAAACAAGATCAGATCGTCACACCACCTTCACCCCGGTCTACCTCCACGGCGATTTCCGCCGTCAGGCATCCAGTGACGGGTGCATTCGCGCTACGTGGATAGGCCACTCCCACTTTAGCTTGGCTGTTTTTTCTCCGACATCTGCAACCTGAGTTATGGAGCGCAGGATGGTGTTACTAGCGCGATCTGTACGCTTTACACCTATTATGCTGCGCTCCATTGCCCGCTGGTAAATCTTGGGTTTAGACTTCTGTTGGTTAGGACGAGCAGGATGCACATGTCGATGAGTTTTCTTTTCAGTGTCGTTGGAAGACTAGCCTTCATGTGTTCTTTGGCCCACTGTAGTATAAACCAGAGATGTTATGGATATGGTATTTCGGATCTGTTTGAAAATTATATCGGTTTCGGATACGGTTACAGATATGTAATTATTTCGGATTATCCGTTAGTTTCGGATAGTTTCCGTTTCGGATATTAGATTGAAGTAAAATATAAACACAAATATTATGTAATAATTTGGTTTATTTATAGGTTTTATCTAGTCTAGGTTATCATTTGGTATTATAATCAATCATATAGGTAAGTAACTATCCGAAACTTGTGAAACAGATACGGTTACGGTTACGGATATATTTTTATTTCGGATATCCGATAGTTTCGGTTACGGTTACTGAGTTCCATAACATCCCTGGTATAAACTCTCAAAAACGAGGTTTCAATATTTACCATTATTCCCGAACAGAAAAATTCCTTGTAGTCTATTCACACCAAGAATTCCATTAACGAAATGGGCTTATTTAAATTTGTGGCTCGTTTGTTGTTGCTTTTTGTCATTGTGTGTATAGAGCCTTCATCTCTTTCCTTTTGTTACTTAAAATGTTATTATTGTCGACAAAAATGAAGGCTTTGTTGGTCAGTCGTGGCATACGAAATGTTACAAAAATTTGTTATTTAGGTCGAATTAGAGTGGTACTCTGTTTGAGATATGCTGGTGATATAGTGATGACAAATATATACCTACACATTCGTGGATTTTCGAAATTCTGTCAATTTATAGATATTGTTTACTATACTGCAGTAGCGAAGGTTTAATTTTCCAAAGGGAAGCCGGTAGTAATCGAGTTCTATAGAACCTTCGCCACTGCTATGCTGCCACGTTGGTCTAGGGTCACAACGTAATTGCTGAGCATGAGGTCCTGGTCTCGACTCCCGGGTCGGGAATAGTGTTATTAGGTTTTTCCATCCAGATTTTCTCAGTAGCAGCTACGGAGTCTGGATTTGTACCCGGTTGATGGCAATAGGCTCGCCTCCTATTACATGGGACTTATACATAACTGGCGAAATGTGGGTGCACTATTATTTACACCTCTGCCTAACCTTTCGGGGATTACAGGCGTGATGTTATGTGTACTATACTTCTGTGAAATATCTGTCAATATCCGGTGTCCCAAGCCACTTCCGTAATTTATCCTCACCATTTTGAACAAACCTTTAGGATTTCCATACGACATCGAGGCGTGTAAAATATGCAAGTTTCCAGATCAGAATTCGTTGTAAAAATATGGGCTCATTTAGCTAAAACCACACTTTCAAAACGTAAACAACTCAAAACCCCATTCGAAGGCGACGCGACGCTTAACAAAGTTCAAGGATAATGAATTGGCCCGTAGGGAGTCGACTATCTGCTACGCCGCGTAGCAGCTTCGTAGCCATGTCGTAGCGATAGCTACGGCGTAGCAATATTGTAATACTTTACTTTGACCTCTTACTCATTTGTTTTCTGTGTTATGCCAAGATGAATTTTTTGAAGCTTTTTCGGGTAACTTCCTCTTGCCTTATTGAGATCAAACTTTGAGTATTCCTTCTGTTGACAATAGCTTTAATTTAAGTTTTTCCTCTTAAAATCAAAGTGCAAAGCAGTGGGATCCTGTAAACGACATTAGACTAATAATATTATAAGTTTGGTGAGAAACGAAGCATTTTCTATTTATGTTTGATGCTATCTTCACCACACTGACGACGTACACAATTACCTATAACGATCCCACTGACAGGCTTCTTCTCGGTGAGAGAGAATGGTCAGCGGCATTAACCACGCGGGCCCAGTGCAGTGCATATTTTTTTTCACGATTTTGTCATTCGTTGTGATGATATAAACTACACAACGTAAAGTTCCTGCTTAGGTTTGAATTCACAATCTACAACTTGTGAGGCGAGGTCAATACCACTGGGTAACCTGTACTTAATTAATTTTATTACAATATAAATTCAATCGTCACTAAAACTCAGCCAAGACCGGTTCGATCAATAATAACATTGCATCATGTACAGCTCAGACAACTAAACAAACAACTTAATTAAACTATTGAACCTAACACTGGTTTGTGTGAACTAACTACCTTCCTAAAACAACCACCGGGGTATCAGTCAACGACGAGAATACCTCAACATCTTTTGGTCCTTCGAGCCGGATCTGCTTTCTACGTAAACATCACCCTAATCTAAAACATAATCCCTTAATCGCCTTTTCATAAAATTTCAAAGTACATAAAACATAAACACACATAAAGATCGGCGGAGTTTTCATAATAACGAATTCAGGGGGACGTATAATGTGTGTCGGTATAGGTGGAATCATAAAACGGACACTGGTTTCGGAGGGACGACCTTTTTGGACGTATGACGTAAATAATGTAGTTTTACGAGCTGTAGTGTACGTCTAGTATGTACGCAGGTACCTAGTTGTTCAGTTATGTGGTGCTCGAGGTACTTGTGAGCGAAGACTGAGGCAATCTGTTTATTGTTTGAAGTAGGTACTTACTCTTTGAACGCCAGAGGTCTTTTGTTTGCAAAACATGGCTTGATAACTGATCGAAGAACCCCAGAAAGAGTACTGCGGCCGCACTAGTTGATACAACACATCGGGTTTTTGAAAAAGACAGAAAAAAGGCAAACCTTTTGCAGGTTTTACGGGTGTTATTGAGAACTACTGATGATACCAAAACGTATTTGAAACAAAAGCACATCACTAATTTTTAGCCCAAAAACATGCAGCCGAAGTGACCTTTGCGCTGCCACCGACGACGCAGAGGAAATGACGAAGTTCTGGGCAAAAAAATATAAAAGTTGTCCTCGAGCGACACGAAGAAGATCTAACTCATTCCCATATTTAAATTATCCAATTCTCAGAGGTCAGTATCTCATAGTGCCGCTTACAAACCCTCTCAAGAGAGATCGAGTACCAAAGAAACAAAACACTTCAACACTCACACGCAAAACTTGCAAACTAAATCCTCTTCCTACATTTAATTACCACAGTTTGAGAAAGTCCGTTAAATAAACTAGTTAAGGCAAGAGACAGAGAGGCAAAAGGCACAGAGGCATTTGCATACGGACGTACTTTAGACGTATAATCCTACAGTTGCCTTCATATAAATTGCATATGTGTTCCCACGCTGCCTCGGTATCTCCAAGCTTTGGAAACCTAGACAGCTAAAAATAAATATGTGGGAAATTTTCACTTGTGTAAAAGTCATGCCTTTGTTCTGTAACGATTGGTGGAAACTCAAGAACGTCATACATATCCAACACGTTTTCTGTGCGACTTGCATCTGCCTAGCCTTATCCCAACTATGTTAGGGTCGGCTCCTAATCTAACCGTACTTACGTACGGTACAACCGTACGTAACCAGCAAACATGAAATTAAAATATCAGTGGGGTCAAGGATGAGTTATTGGGGTTATTGAAGAGACAGTCAATAACCCCCCCGTTCGGTCCGGTCATAATGGCAAATGGATGCACCAAACAACCTGTATATTACCAAATAAATCGGGTGGCCGTTTTTGCTTGCCTCCAAGTCGCTACCCACACACACCCACCCATGCTCACAAAATCTTACCCAAACACACTTTATCCTTTTCACTTGTTACACGTGCAAACAACAAAAAAATTAATATTAAAAAGTATTTTGTTTGAAACGATGCCAATATTTATTCGATGTCGCTTGAAAAATTGTTCAAGCTCAGAAATATTTTACATACCCGTTTTTATTTATACACTTTGACTACAAAAGGACGAATTTACATACCTTATACTCGTCGGAGTTGCCTCTGTGTGACCTTTCTGCGGTAATTTTTATTTGCATGCGAAAATACACAAATGGCAACATGCCGCACGTAGTTAAAGGACTTTCAAAAGTATTTTGTTAACGAAAGCTTTTGGATAGGCTGTACGTCGTACCTCACACTGTTTAACTGGGCTGATTTAATTTTTGGTGTTTTATAAAGAGGGTGCGTCTTTGTTTTTGATCTTTTTATACTTTTTATTTCGTTTTCTTTACAGCTTTTTGTAATTTCGTGGTGTGTTTTCATTGAAGAGCTTTTTCCAACAATAATGATGAGGAATTGTAGATCTGAGCCATAAATATCGGCTCCTTTGCGACTCACAACACATTTTTCTCACTGCAATTGACAATCTTGGCTCGGTAATTGGTCATTGCGCCCGGCAGATGGGTAGGTGATCGGAGTTAGATATACGGGGATAGAATATCGTAGAAAAGCATAAGGAGTAACTGGTGTACGAATCGTGGCAAATAATAATTTGTGTATTTACGTTACGTTACTGTCGATATTGTTTCACAACAGGATTTTTTCTCCTGATCATTTCAGCGGAAAGACGTCCACTGCGTCCCCCAAGTAGGTATTGCCACATTGACCGTGTGTCTCGAATCCAGCGGATCCCCGCAACCTTCACCAGGTCATCGGTCCACTTAGTGGGAGGCTCTATTTCTATAAAATTACTGAAATTGAAACATGAATCACAATTGAACATACAAGTGAAATCTGTTGACACGATGTAGTATAGATATTCATAGACTGCATCGCTTTTACCTACTTTAAAAAAAAGTCACGCTCTGTCTTATTTACTGTTTACACAAAAATATCAACAACGATTTATACAAAACATAAAAAGCGATCAAAGTTACATAAAATATGTACAGAAAGTTGTTTCCTATTTTCATGACGCTGGCGTTGGGAAAAGATCTAGAATCTGAAGGCGGTGGTCCGGCGAGGAAAGTTAGGCCATCCTGTGGGAGTGAATTATTTAAAGTATGCTTCAAGTCGTGAGAGGGAAACGAGTGTTTGCTCAGACTTACAGAGACAGACTTTTTATTTGGGTTAGTGACGTCACAGACAGATGACCGCATATGCAGTAATTTAGGGCAAGTGGGTTTACTAACCAACCAAAGAGTATTTGTATGCAGGATGTAAGCGACATTGATGCACAAACGGGTACCACGTCTCAGTACATCATTCTGAACCCACCCACACCGAAATTTTTCATCGGTCATTTAAAAAAAAAATCTATCGTTCCATACATTTTGACTGAGGAGGCATTGCACTATTTTAGGAAAAGCTGATTTAAAATAAAATTACCGATGAAAAATTTATATCTGGGGGATTTAGAATGATGTACTGATTACGTGGTAACCGTTTGTACGTCGGTGTCCCTGCCACCCTGTATTTATTTAAATGGCACTTCAACGACTTACTCACTAAAACATAAATAAACATAAATCACAAACTATTTTAAGTATAGTGAATTTGTCACTTATAGAAGTGCACAGTACTCGCAGAATAATAAAAGGGCAAGTAAGATTAGCATTAGAGAATTTAGGTAGGTATACAAGAAGCTAGGTGAATTATACACCATGAGTAAAACTATTGATTTTAAAAAACAAATGGTAAGACTCTCATGCAGCCTACGCCTCCTCTATTAATGGTTGGTATGAAATATAGAATAATAAAAAAAACTTTTATTGGTTCTTAAAACTGTGTTGTGCTCAAACTTTTCCAATAATTCAAAAATCAAAATCAAAATCAAAATATTTTATTTCACATAGGCCTCGATGGGCACTTATAAAACGTCGACAAAAAGGTGCACGGTTCGGGTTGGTCGTTTCCTATGGAGAAGAACCGGCAAGAAACTCCATGGTTACTCTTTTTTTTGATTGACGATAACCTAAAGTTATAACCGTGAACTAAATCACTACAGTTCAAAAACCGCTTTATCTCGAAATATTCAAATGTCAAAGTGTGAAGTTTTTGTTATCTGGCGTAGTGGGAGCGATATTTTCAATGAGCTAACTTTTAGTCAAGTCTCCTAGCTAAGTCTCCCAACTCCGCCTCAAGAGGATTTGATAAATTGATACAGATTGTGGGTAGTTAAAGTTTTTGTGTACCTGTTGTTGCTCTGAACCCCCGAAGGGACGAGCCAACAAATGTAATTGGAGAACTTCCATTTATCAAAGTATTAATTAGATATTTTTGTGTTTGAAACAATCGTAATTCATGTCTAGAGTTAGCAGAAACTTTAATGCTACATGACTATTTGTATTTATATTATTTATTAATATTTATTAATGAAAGCTTACAGACTAGTAACATTATATTAACAAAATATATACCTAAATTGCTAATAACAGGCCTCTACAGATAAATACAGAACTTATTAGTTCTTTTTTGCATAAGTTACTTTAAAAACAAAAATCTAACACTATGGTAGGTTATGTCTACTCCATTTGTGTTTATAAAATTTATGAAATAAGTTGTCTAATTTTACAATAGGCAATATTGTTACCTAAAAGAAAACAGTATTTACGCCCAGCATCTCCATTCAACTACAAAAAATCAACTAAGGGATTAAGCGTCCGTCAATTGCTGTGTTTACTTTTATTATGACTTTGAACTATCTTTATATAAAACAAGCACTTCGTCCGCAAAAAGTATGATAGCTCAGTTAATATGCATGATATGAAAATAATGTATAGCCTATAGCATCTACAAATAATGTAGCTTTATATCAGTGAAAAAAAATTGGAATGGATCCTTAGATAAATGTTATCTCTTTATAATATTAGTATAGATAACACGACATAACAGCCCGAGACCATCATACGACCACCTGCGAACTTGAAAAAACGTCCTTTTTCAACGAATAATATTATGTAACTCACAACCTAGAAATTAAGAGTCTCTTATTTACCACTAGTTTAGTTTAAAGCATTCCTCATCCACATTTACAACCGTCCAGGGGGGTTACTATGACATCTTAAAGCAGTAGTAATTCCAGTGTATGAAAGAGACAGAGCTATACAGGTCGTCTAGCGCCATCTCTTTCCCACACGGAATTACTCCTGCTTTAAGACGTCATGGTAGGCCACCAGGGGTGTTACCGTGACGTCTTAAAGCAGGAGTAATTGCAGTGTATGAAAGAGACAGAGCTATACAGGTCGTCTAGCGCCATCTCTTTCCCACACGGAATTACTCCTGCTTTAAGACGTCATGGTAGGCCACCAGGGGTGTTACTATGACGTCTTAAAGCAGGAGTAATTGCAGTGTGGTAAAGAGACAGCTATACAGGTCGTCTAGCGCCATCTCTTTCCCACACGGGAATTACTCCTGCTTTAAGACGTCATGCTAGGCCACTAGGCGTCCATTGAGCACGTTACATTTTCTTAATCCTCAATAAGTCATGGTGGGGTAGTACCATCGATTGCGCTAACAATTCTTGTAGTAGCAACAGAACACACGCAACCGCTGCACGTGGTTCGCCTTTAAATAGCCCTTTACCTCTTTTTATGGTATAAAAGTAATTGATTGTGTTGCACAGTTACTGTAAGGTTTTAAGTGTATAATCGCCTTCTTTCTAAAATAGGACTTTTGTTAGTGTTAATAAGTTCGAGTTTTGTTTATAAAGTAAGAAGACTAACGTGTAAAAATTGTGTGAAAATTATTAAAGTCTTGGTTGTAAAATAAGACTTTTAATAAGTGTTAATAAGATAGAGTTAATTTTGAAAGTGGGTGGAGTTAAGTTTGAAACTATTTACATAGTTATGAGACGTTTATGAATAGTGGGGTAAGAGCTTAAGTGCAGTTGAGCTAGTGAATACATGGCAATTGCAAGTCCTATAAAATCATAGGCACTATGACAGAGTTGGTTGTGTATTTAAAAAGGTTTTCTACTGTGTAAACACTACTAATATAACTGTTGGCAAGACGACAGTTTCTTGTGAAAAAAAATATGACTGTACATTTGTTTTTTTTTTAAATGGCTTCTCGCTGGTCAACCTATGAGGCTGGCTTCTAATGTTCAAAATACTGGTTTCTAAATCTTAAAAATGCTGGTTTTTAATGGAGATTTTTACTTTACACACCTATTATTTACCTATTACTTTACACACTATTCAATCCATCCATCAGCACAATATTTTGAGTGCTTTCCATCGAGTCCTACCGTGAAACGTGGTTCTTCACCCCAAAAAAAAAAAGTCGATTCCCACCAATAATTTTTGCGTTAAATTACTTAGTTTGATGTACAGAATGCTTGGTTGAGTCGTCAACCAAGTGAAGGGTCTGTTTATACCCTGTATACACCGACCTATTATAAAAAGAACAAGCATTTCATAACTCAGTCCCTGTTATGCCACCCTCATTTATGTTTCAGGCATGCATAGGCCGTTTACACTAGATTCCTACCTATAATACCAAGAAGACCTAGCTTCATATCCAAGAATAGTTGTACTTAATTGTGTTTAGCCATTAAAGAACACTTACGTACTTCTAAGTTAGCTCAAGTGTTGTAAACAGTGATCTAGGAGAGCAAATGTCAAGTGTCCTGACATTTCTTGAACCTTTCTGCGTAGTTTCTGTTATCCTAAACCAAGATCCTATTAAATATAGTGCCTGTATAGAAATTTACGAAACCTTTTGGTGTGTACTACTCGTATGTCAAAACCTTGGTGTTTTATACAGAGTTAAATCTTTAGATGCATCCCTACTATTTCAAGAAATGATCAAGTTTTTGTTTCGTTGATAATTTCACTTTGAATACCATCATCAATTAAATTATCTCAGTCACTCATGCTCAAAATCACGGCTAATCCTTCAAAGTGTAAACACTATTCTGCGTCATCAATCAAAGTGTGGCGAGGGCTCATCTAATTATTTGAATATTTACTTAAAAAACTTTTATACAATACTAGCGATCCGCTCCTGCTTCGCCCGTCGCCATATATCGAGTCCAAAGCTAGAACAAACTATAGACTTTAACAAAATTTCATTGAAATCGGTTGGGTGGTTTCGGAAATTAGCGTGAACGAACATAGTGACGCGGTATTTTTACATAATTAAGACGACTCCCCGACCAAGAAAGTCTAAGTTAAAAGTGACATGAGAGCTCTATTGCAAGTAAAAGTTATTGCAGGAATAAAATAAACAGAACAGTAACTGTGCAACTTATGCTTAAGTTAAGTGAACGAAGCTTTTGTACGGTCGCGGACTTAAATGTTTAACACTTTGAGCGCTATAAGTCTTGAGCTTTCACAACTTATATAAAATGGTGAAGAATCAGATGTGGACTCTGACAGATAATGTACCGAGGTATCGTTCAGTGTCCGGTGTCAACAGCAGATCTGTAATCTGTCTGATACCGGCTTAATGGAATGAAAAACTGGGTTTGTTACAAAAACTGTCTCGTTGGTCCACGGCCACTAGGCTTAGGCTGATGAGCATGAAGTACTGGGTTCAATTCCCAGATCGGGCAATGTGTTATTGGGTTTTTCATCAAGAATTTGTACGGGGTTGATGGCAATTGGCTCGCCCCCTGGGACTTGTACATAAATGGCGAAATGTGGGTGTACAATAGGTACACCTCTGCCTAACTCTTCGGGAATTACAGGCGTGATGTTATGTTATATTCATGTTCAGTTCGCGTCTGTACCTAAGCTTACCAAGAATCTTAGTAACTGCTAACATTGTATATCGAGGTCGTTTACCTTGGCCGGTCGTTTCAGGGGCCAAAACTGTGTAATAATAGTGTAATAAATGGTTATTATTTGTTTGTTTCAGTAAAAAAGGCGCGCTATGTTTCTATGCAAGGTAAGATTTTTGGAAAAATGTTTATTGTTTTTTTTTTATTGCTTTTTTCTTTTGGTCTTCATTCTTAAATAGTTTTTGTCTGCATACCCTTTTTCAGACACTAGCACGAGCGCGCGGTGTAAACGTAAAGTAATACGTCGATTCTTTATTTAATCGAAAATAAAACCCATGTTGGTATTTTTTTTTGCAAAATCCACAATTATCATACAAATAATACCTATAGATATGGATAAATTCTTAAAATGAAGTAAATGTTTCAAGTGACGAAGTGAAATGAGTGATTTCAATTTTAAAATCGTCTGTATTTGCGTAACCACGCGCGTTATACCACGCGTTATACCACGCGCTCGTGCAACGGCCTCAGATAGATTTAAAAAATCTCTTATTTAAATTGGACTGTGACTGAATAAAGATTGGTGTTTGCCAGATTTTAAAACGTCATATTTATTCTCTGATGATTTACAAATCGGACCAAGACAAGTAGATGCTTGTGTAATAGAAAGACAGCTTAGACCTTTGAAGATCGATTTTCTTGAATTGTCAATATTTTAAGTACTAAAGACTGGTCGCAAATAATGATTTCTAATATTTTAAGCTCAATCTATTTCTAAGCAATGAACAAGCAGTCAGTGGCCCGAAAATCTGACAAACAGTCCTACCAAGGGGTATCGTATTACCCAGTATTAACTGGGTTGT
Source organism: Noctua comes (assembly GCA_963082995.1). Classification (NCBI taxonomy): domain Eukaryota; kingdom Metazoa; phylum Arthropoda; class Insecta; order Lepidoptera; family Noctuidae; genus Noctua; species Noctua comes. The sequence continues at coordinate 6,687,606 of OY720280.1, read as the reverse complement.
GGAGGTCAGATAGGCAGTCACTCCATGTAAAATACTGGTATTCAGCTGCATCCGGTTTCACTGCAAGCCGACCCCAACATATTTGGGCAAAGGCTAGGCATATGAGGACTGGTCAACAATAAATAATTTAACGTGTTAATAGACTTATTCGAGGAATAACCGAAAACCCAAGTTCTATTTACAATTCAGCGGACCCTTTGAGTTAAGTAGAACAGGTCCACTGTCCAGTGGTCTCACAGACCCGCACGGAACCCTTACAACTACCCCACATTCATTCTAATTTAACTTTCAACGCTCATTAGGCGTTTGATTGATCGTATTCTAGGAAAACTATATTGTAGTCTTTCATTTCATGCGCTAGACTACCTTTATTTTCAAGCTGAGCGATTTTAAACTTTCAGTCAGTTGAAATATGGTTTGTTTTTCAGGAGTACAACAGTTCAACACTTACGTGACACTCAAACTACAGAATGTCAAGTCTACGACGGTGACAGTTAAGGGCCCGACTCCATGTTGGGAGCAAGACTTCCTATTGTGAGTATTTTTAACTTTTTTTTTTGTTTAAAATAGCATGTATGCAATTGTAGCGTCTATTCTCTTGAGAAAAGGCTGAGATTTGTGTGGGGTTAAGGGTTTTCTAGTGGTCTAAGTTAGCGGTTTTGTTTTTCTTAGGTATTTTGCCCAATTAGTGAGCATTCTGTATTTCTTTGTATACAGTCTAGTATTTTAGTCTGGGAATGTACCTAGATTTTCAAACGTGTTTATTGAATTTCACCGCTGGTATTTCCATATAAACTTTAAAATATTCTGCTAGAGGTTTCGTTTATTTTATATCATAAATATTTATTTCGCAAAAATCACAAAACTATCGATCGATTTTCATTTGGTCATCTCATAGTGACCATTTGAACATTTGACACTCAATGAACCACATAAAGAGTTCCTTTGATTTGAAGTTAACATTGTTATTCGATTTTGGCTGTGTAAACTTAGTCCAATCTTTAGTTCAGTTTAAAATAAAACTTTAAAACAAGAACTATAGAGTTCCCAATAACAAACAAGCAAAATCACTTACACAAATTTGCTTAACAAATAACCGTTCACATTCTCCGCTAAAACAATAAACTGTACACATAGGTGCAGGTATTATTAATTTATTTAACCCTACAAATGCCGACGGACGAACAATCTGTAAGCGAGACAATAGCTTCACAACGGGACGTCGTTCTCACTGACGTAGGTCGCAAATGCCTACTTGTCATTCCTAACCGCGTTCTAGGGTTGTATCGAATCAGAAAGTCTAGGATTTTATGACTTTGCCTCTGTGTAGGTCGTATAGGTTTATGTGCATACATTTATGTATGTGGATGTGATTTCGTGGCCAGTAGCTGGGTCAAATTGTGTGCACTTTTGTGTAAATGTATCGTGTAAACACACAACAATTATTCTAGTACTAATACTATCCATAGCTAAACAGCTATGGATAGTATTAGTACTAGATTAATTCTTAGAAATGGATTTTGTTAGTCCGACCTCCCCCAATACCTTCCATGAGCTCTTTTCCCGTGCCTCCTCAAACCAGCCCTCTTGGTACGGAAATGGTTAGTCAGTAATTTCTCAGTAGTACGTAGCTCTATGTGTGGTTACGTGTCTGGTTGATACCAATAGGCTTGCCTCTACTACATGGGACTTATACATAACTAGCTAAAAGTACATCTGCATACTTTTTCGGAGATTGCGAGCGCGATGTTATGTGTATATAAATATAATTGGCTAGAGTGATTGGATCCATCAAAGCCAACAATACAGTTCGATTCAGTATTAAAAATGTAAGCCTCCCAAAATGTATTTATTTATGGATATCCAATGTTCAATCGTTGGCGCGTATTAATAGATGGCCTAATATTTTTGGGAGGTCACTTTTAGAACTGTCAAAACGAAATCTGCTCTTCCATTGGCCAATTATTTTGTCTGTGCTGTTTTTAGCGCAGGTAAAATGACTCGGATTGGTGTTATTTCCCAAGCTTGACAGGCAGTTGTCCTTGAAAATGTGACTGGGTTAGATTGGATGACGAAGGCGGGATGGCAGGATGTTGTGGCGTCGTTTAGCAGTGTCAAGGAGTGGACTGCCATAAGTTGAGTCGATTGATTTCTGTCACTGTCACACAACGGTTGACCTACAAGTACTAAATAGAGACGGAACCATATCTCGGTCAAAACACGTTGTAAATAAAGTTTATAGTTCTTCGTCTCAAACCTGTATCTATAAACAAGGCAAAGTAATTACTTGAATAAAAGTAATAACTTAAGATTCGATTTTTATTTTGTAGTTCAGTAATAATTGCTTAAAGTTAGAACTGTCAAAAGTTACAATTCTTACAACCAGGTCTATAAACAACTCAAAATGTTTACTTCAGTAAAAGTCATAATTAAACATACGATTTTTACTATGTAGTTTAGTAATTGCTTGAAGTTAGAACTGTCAAAAGTTAGAATTCCAAGCTTTGCTTTATTTGACGTTTCTAACTTCGTTCAAATTCTTGTCTATTGCATACAAATGGTTGCATAAGTAGTTACTTAAACTCAACTTATTACTTTAACTTGACAAATATGCCGCCAGGGTTAGAGTTAAGAAAGCTTTGAAATAACTTAGGAAATACGGGCTTTAGTTACCTATGTTTTTAAAGCCTTTACGTTTTAACCAGTACATACACGTTTGAAGTAAAGAGGAAGTACTTAAACCCTAACAACATCAGTCCTAATTTAAATAAAAGATTTTATTTCGCTTCATTAATGTGGTACGTTTATTTAACCCAGGGCTTGACACAAACGTGCGGAGTAAACGCAACGTAAGATTCAAGGGTTTTAAAGTTCAATTTCGTAAAAAATATTGACTTTATTTTTATACTGGGTGATTTTTAAATGTTGGCAATACTTTAAAGACGTCTAGTACTCATGAAAATGAACAACTTTTACTATGGGATCGACAATGAAATCGCCAAAAAAATATCAGCTGCTCCATACATGATTATCAGTTTTTATTTTGTCATAGTTAGTCCGGTAGTAAAAGTTGTTCATATTTATGAGCATTTCACTCACTTAAAGTTTTGCCCACGTTTAACCAATCACCTTGTATATAATTATAGCTCAATCTAAATGTATTTGTCGCGAAAAATTCTGATAGGATAGTTGTATTTTAGGTTTAAAAATCAGCCTGCGACTTCGTTTGCGTCGAAGAAACATAACATCTTATGGCACTCGATAATACGCTTTCCGTTAGTAAAATAGTTTTTGAAATCGGATGAGTCGTCTCATAGATTACGTCCTTCATCCAAACTTGACCTCTTTACAATATTAATGTAGATTTGAATTGACGTTACGTTATACGTCGCGGGTTCGTGCTAGTTCCTCGGTAGTCCAAAAATACGAGTGACTTTGGTCTCTAGTCGTGGGTCATTAATCTCAATTGTGTCTACAACAGGCGTTGCATAGCAAACAGCTGACACATCTTGTTTCGTTTTGTATTCACTGCTTGGTACACAGTTTTACTTGTCAAGGGACTTTTAATGGCTTCGTTTTATGGGGCAAGGTGCAATAAAGTAGAAAACTTCCGAGAGAGAGGTAGCGTACATCGTATTTACGATACGGAATGTTTCGTTGACAGTGCAAACTTCATTGTAGGACGCCGATAGTCATTGTCAATATCAAAAATAAGACTGGCATGTAAAATAAACAAAAATATTGTCGTAAGTAACAATTTTGTTACAAGGTAAACTCCATTTGTCTACATGCAAATAAACAGAGATAGGAAAATATTAAAAGTAAATACCCATTCAATAATGCTAATACAGCATCATCAAAAAATATCATTATCTGTATCCAGACACAGGACATGTACCTAGTTTCTCATTCTTTTTTTTTTTTTTTAATTGTTATTTAATTTTTTATTTTGATCTTTTTTATTATTTGTGCTTGATGAACTGACGTCAAATAAACTTTATTATTTCTTTCTATCCCAAAATTTCGCAAAACTGAGACTGAAATATTACCTCAAAACAAACATCACATTTTACGAGATGGGCAGGAAATCCCGGATTTGCCAACCCTGTCTCTGGCGACTACAATTTGTATTATATTAGCATTTCAACCCTCACAGTCGCTTGTTCATAGCACAGCGTTGAGCGCTGTAAAGTCACAATGTGCGAACATACGTCATTGTAGCATGTCGTCTGATGGATACACTGGATTTGTTGAGGGGAAAATGGATTGCATTTAGGATTGTTTGTGTCTATTTTCAGAAAGTTGAAGCTAAGTTAAGAAGCTGGTTTTGTAGAATAAAGATAGCCAATCTTCTTGAACACGTCGTCGCCTGTCTTCTTTATCTATCTATTTTATAAATTAAAGTCGCGTACCGTGTCAGTCTGTTGAACCGCTTAGATCTTTTAAAACCAGACAATGGACTTTGTTGCTGTTTTCACCATAATCTTGAGCAATAATGGAAGGTTTGTGTGTTTATTTATGTAAAACTTCAGGCACAAAGTACAGAGGCGGACTTATTGCCATAGGCATTTTCTACCAGTCATCCTGCTGCTGTGTGATGTGTGTGCTGTGTTTAAGACAGTTTTAGTATTTTACTTAGATATAACATAGAGGGGCCTAAAATGGCCGTGTTAGCAGAATCATAATAGGATAATAATATGAATTACGTTAACATTCATAGAATGTTCATAGATGCAGTTAACATTAAGAGTTGTCACTTTATGAACATTCTATGTTCTATGTTAAGGGTTTTGGTTTCCGCACTTAGTCCTTAAAGTGCAAAGCAGTGCAATTTTTTTGGACATTTAACGAATTGTAACGTAATTCATATTAATATTATAGTATTAAGATTCTGCAAAAACAGTCATTTTAGGCCCCCTAAAATCTTGATGATTTCACGTGTCGCAATTGCACACGTGGTAAGTGTGGGCTAGTCGCCAGTTATTTATAAAACAGTAACTTACTGACGACAGACAATAAACATTTAAAAAAGAGAGAAAATACATTTAAGCAGCTGGGATGTGTCGCATAAAAGGCAAGACTAGAAATAGAACTATCTTAGACTAGAATAGGATAGACCAGAATAGGAACATGAACTTTGAAAGTGAGAGAAATGTAGGTGTGTGCAAGTAGGTGTTTCTGTAGGTGCACTAAGAAATAAGTTTTCGAACCCAACCCCGGTGTGAACGGGAGATTCAATTGTTTATGCACAGTCAGGTTAGTAGGTATACAACGTGTTTTTTTTTATATCCCATAACTCTAGGGTTATATTCTATATGTAAAAATAATACAAAAAGTCCCAGAATATGTGGTCCAAAAATGCATACTTTCGTAGATATCATCAATCATAATTAATTTAAGTTTCATTGATAAATACGAGTAATTCATTTTCATTCAAACCAATCATTCGTATTTAAAGCTAAGAAAATGCGGGTTTGTCATATTTCACGTAAGGTCGTTTACATTAATTTAATAATGGCGACCCAAAAAAAAAAAAAAGAAATTGAAAAAAAAAACGAAACGACGTCGACGATGACGTTCGATTATGACGAATTGCTTTGTATGAAAAATGAAAACAAAAAAAAATGTTAATTGAAAAATAATTAATATGCAACTTGATTTTTTGATTAAATTATATATTATATATTAAGAGTTAAAAGATATCAAAGAAAACAGCTTGTATAAAGATAGAGATAGCAACCATACCATCTTTCTTGTCTTGTCTTAAATCCAACTGAAGAAGGTACGTTGATGGCTTGATAGTAATCTAGTGACCATTACTTTGCACCGCGCAGTGATAAAGTGGGGAAAAAGACATTCAACAGGTATACTTAACATGTTGTAAATGGAAATCTGATCATATCAGTAGAAAAGATAGGAATTTGTTTGTTTAAGAATAAATAGTTATACTTATGTCTCCTTGCACCACAAATGACTAAATGCGTTAAAAGCTGTATTTAAAACATCGTACTCTTCTGTCAATCGTTAATAGTTAAATTAGTATCTGCCTAGCCTTTTCCCAACCATGTTGGGGTCGGCTTCCAGTCTAACCGGATGCAGCTAAGTAGCAGTATTTTATTTTAAAAAGTAACCTGTGTCGTTCCCCAGGATATAATCTATCTCTTTGTTAAATTTCATAACGATCTAATCAGCCGTTTAGTCGTGAAAAGGTAACAAACAAACAGAGATTCTTTCGCATTTACAATGCTAGCTTATGCCCGCGGTTTCGCCCGCGTGGAATTCGATAATTCTCCTACAGGATCATACTACCGGGATAAAAATTATTCACAAAAGTATTCTATGTGTTAATCCAGGTTACAAACTATCAGTGTGCAAAATTTCATCCAAATCCGTTTAGTAGGTTTAACGTGAAAGAGTAACAAACTACGAAAAAGTAACAACTATCCATCCATCCATGAATTTTCGCATTTATGATATTAGTAGAAGTAGGACTAAGTATGGATGTGTCACAGGGCAATAAATTGTGACACACGGTCGTCATAAAAGTAGAATACCCTTAGCCCCATCCACGCGAGAAAATCCACAGGAAAAAACGTAGTTTACCAATGAAAATCATCCCGTAAATAAGTCGTGGCGGTATGTCATTTACAAGATGAGTTTTTGCGTCCCCTTAACTATTTATAAAAAACGAAAAATAAGGCTGAAGTTTTAGTAAAGATGAATGGTGAGTGTTGCCCTAAAAACATGACGTACGTCACACCCAGGCCTAGGGTTGCCATTGTACATCTGAAATGAGTCTCTAGGTACTTTATTTAATAAGGATAGTAATGCTTTCAGGCGCAATGTGTCATGGGAGTGAAGATAATGGAAGCTGTTTTGTATTGTCCTATGTTTCATTATGAGTGGTTGAAAATATCAAAGGTATATGTAGATGTTCTAATAATATCTTGTAACTGAGGAACATTTGTTTTGGCAAACGATGAACCAAACACCCTGTATAATGTTCTTGAGTAATCTCACAAACACACGCGCGCCCACACACACTCTCTTATACAATTGATCGAATTTTCTTTAATTTTTATTTATTTATTTTTTCTCTTTTTGTTATTCATCTATTTGTAAGTTTATATTGTAAAGGAAGAACGGAGCCTTCAACTACAGGCATTTTCTATACCTAAATGGAGACTCCTCGTCATGCAATGTAAGCCAAAATGAAATGAAATAAACTTTTTTTTTTTTTAATCTAAAGGTATTAATATTGAGCTGTTTAACAATTTATTTTGTTAACCTATTCACTTGCATTCTATTGGTTCATTTTGTTTCCGTATAACGCATATTGTACGTATGCATTTAAATGTAATTCATAATCCTATTCTATTAGTATCGCTCCTACCGCACCTTTGGACTGCATGTTGGTCTGGTAGTCGTAAGTGCGATTGCTGAGCATGAGGTCCCGGGTTTGATTCCCAGGTCAGCCAAAGTGTTATTAGGTTTTTCCATCAGGAATTTCTCAGTAGCACCCACGGTGCCCGGTGCCCGGTTGATGACAATAGGCTCACCCCTATTACAAGGGCCTTTTAACTGCGTAATGTGGGAGTACTAGTGGGTACACCTCTGCCTTACTCTTCAGAGATTACAGGCGTTATGTTATGTAATTGTTACTAAATGTGGTTTCACTCGGTGTTGACACCTACCGCACTTGCCGATTAGAGTGCTTATTATACAACATTCGTTTTAGTATATGCGAAACCTGAAACAGGTGTCTAGTATTTTTATGTAAAGAATATTTGTACAAAATTTCAAAACTGTCTCATGAAAAATAACAAAGTTATAAGTTTGTTCTGTTACCTGGTTGTCCGCACAAAAACGTGGTCACCACGTAGCTTGCCCGCGCGCGCGCCTCCAGCGTCGATAGTAATAATTTGGTAGTAGGTACCTAAATGATTGCGATGGGTACTTAATGTAGCTCGGTGTCCAACTTGTAACCTTTTTAAATATTTTTTGGACAAAATATAACATGGTTTAAAAATTATTGGAATCGATTCAGTTACTTATTCTGAACAAACTATATTCAGGTTTCGCATATACTACAAATAATGTTGTATAAGTGGAAATATTCCGTAACTAATATTAGTTTACACTGGATAGTTAATCAACGATGCTTTATTCGAATTTATTGGGTCTTAGATGACTTCGAAAACGCTAACTAGTCAACAAAGTATGAACAAGCTTGGTTTAAACTTAATCTTAACATCTGTTGATGTTTTCTAGAAGTAAATAAAAATTATCTGAGGGTTTAATCTATTTAATATTACATCATCACGCCTGTAATCCCAGAAGGGTTAGGTAGTGGTGTGCCTAGTAGTAAACACACATTTCGCCAGTTATGTTTTTAAGATCCATGTAATAGACTTTATGGCTGCTACTCAGAAATTCCAGACGGATAAACCCAATTACTCTTTGCTCAACCTGGGAATCGAACCAAGGACCTCACGCTCAGCAGTCGCGCACGAAAAACCGCACATACGAAAAAAAAAAGCCCTACTCCGTGCAATTGCAATGGTTACACAAATACCTATCTAAACAAATTCAAAGCCAAACAAATTGAACGCAATTCATGCAAAAGCGGATAACGAACTCCATAAAATATAATACAGGTTGTTTATATCAACATCACGCGAAGTACCGATCGATAGAACGAGCACTAGATTTTTATCAAAATGTGCAAGTTATTAATATGATAAGTCTGTGATACGTAGGTAGTAGGTATTGCCAATTTTCGCAAACGAGTATTTAGTTTGGGCATTATTGGGTATTGAAATTTGATGTTAGTGAGAGCGGTGGTGACCTTGTGGTAGTGACCCTAGTGTGCATACAGTCGCCACCACATCAAGTTACTACCTACTGTCAAATTTCTCCAAATGATTTTAAACCATAAAAAGTTGATGGTTAAGTTCAAAATCGAATGAGAAAATTTGACAGTTTGTGGTAACTTGATGCGCTGGCGACTGTACAACATTAGTTTTAGTATACGCGAAACCTTAAACAAGTGTCTAGTATTTTTATGTAAAGAATCTATGTACAAAATTTCAAAACTGTATCATGAAGGATCACGAAGTTATAAGCTTGTTCTATTACCTGGTTGTCCGCACCAAAACGTGGTCAACACGCGCGCGCCTCCAGCATCGTCTTGAGCTCATTGATAAATAATAATTAGGCAGTAGGTACCTAAATGATTGCGATAGGTCGCTCGGTGTCCAACTTGTAACTTTTTTAAATATTTTTGGGACAAAATATGACATGGTGTAAAAATTATTGGAATTGATTCAGTTACTTATTCTGAACAAACTATATTCAGGTTTCGCATATACTAAAAATAATGTTGTATGTGGTTCCGAACCCAGACAAGCGCTTTACTTTGTATAATTTATTATATCTCTGCTCTCAAAATAGTGAAGGAAAATATTGTGCTGAAACCAGCATGACCCAGAACCAAAAATTCAAAGACTCCCACTAACCCGTACTCGATCTACGTGGTCGATTAAGGCTCACTCTCTATCCCAATGGAGGAGGCCAGTGTCCCAGCTGTGGGAACTGATATTATTGAGTATCGATCCCGATGTAAGTGCGTATAAACCATGGGCTTTTTAAAACGATTCCAGTTATGGATTGATTGATTTCGAGAATGAAATAAAGTGGTGATTTCAATGCTGTCTACTAATGAAAAATGAGTTCTCGGTACTGTAATTTTTATTAAGTGAATACCTTAGATTTTTATAGCTTACTACGATTAATGAAGTTATTATGAATTTATTACTTCCCTATTTGAATCTGAATTTGTTATCAGTTTCTTGGGTTTTAATTGTTTTGCACGGAACTATAATGTTTTTTTCTAAAACAAAATACTAAGTTACTCCTTATAACATCAGTTATTTGCCAGTAACAGTCGCGTCAATATCGGTCCAGTCGTTTTGGAGATTAGCCGGAAAAAAACAGACAGTCCGACAAACAAAAATTAAAAAAAAGTATTTTTTAGTTATAAGTAAGTACCGTTTACATTTTCATACTAGGTAAAAACCTAGTTATTTTTACTTCGAAATTACAAGCAGTCACTTCAATTTCATTTATTTGTATGTATGTATAGACTGGGCATCAAAAAATTCGTCCGCATTGCTGTCATTAGGAGAAAATGATTTTGTGATAGGAAATATGAAAAACACATACATTTCGCAACCAAGTATTGCACGACCCCATTTTTTCGATTTACTATTCCAGCCCAAATCGAACACGAGGAAAAAGCGGCAATATCGTACGAGTATCATTACGTCATCGCTCCGGAGTTTGGTACATCTCGTTTGTGGCCTTGTGGATGGTCGAGGCCACGAGTGCAGGCTGACCCAGGCCCGCGTCCAATAGATGCCCAATTTCATTACATACGTCTCTCAGACGTCTGTCGTATCCTTGTGTTAGACAGATAGACGTCTATGAGTCTCATTTTGATAAAGTATAGGACTTCAAATACAGGCAGCTTGAGATTCAGAGCTCGTTTCGAGCTAAGCCTGGCTGAAATGCTTCTTGTAATAACGCGTGATATCAGACATTTATCTTCCGACTTTGGTACTGATTGAGCGTACACTCTTTGAATTATTTTAGCTGTCGTGTTTGTGAGTGTTTTAGACTGATTCTGATTCCAGGAGGTATAAAAAATAACAGCATAGAAGGTACATTCATATTATATTTTTTAAATAAAGCATTGTATTATGAGATTGATATAATATTTACATTAAGAAATATGTCGACTAGGGAACGACAGAGACATAACTTGAATGAAAAGATGAACGTAATTGTGAATTCATAAATGATTTTTATAACAATAACGCGATGTTTAAAATTCGTAGTGAAATCGACCTTTTTCCGTTCATGTTTGCCTTTCATTCAACATCTTTCACTTGAAGTAAACGTTTGACCACAAAATTAAACAAAAGTAAAAAAAAACAAAAACTGCAACGTAATCCCTAGCTGGCAGTTACACTAGTCAAGTGTGTCATTTTTTAATTATGAGCCTAATGTGTCCCACTGCAGGGCAAAGGCCTCCCTTCCCTCTTTACATTTATCTCTGTCTTTGGCTATTTGGGCCCAATCCTTTTGATAAGAGTCCAGCTCGTCACGCCATCTCCCGAGCTAAAATAAAAACAACAATATTAAGCCTGAATTACTTAACTATTTGTTCATAGATTATTTTTAGTATCATTAATTTGATTTCACCTGCACAATAGCCAACATTCAAAGCTGGCTGGCTTCAAGTGTTCACCCTGTATTCTTGAATACAGGCCATTAATATTATAATGGGGCATAAAGTCGTTTTATCCGGGCTGAATGGGTGCAATTAGGGACGAAGTAAAGGTGACTTCGGGCCAAAATACGAAGCGTCCGCCTATACGGATTAGTCGTGATTTTAGTTCAGTCTCTCTGGGTAATTAGTTTTTATCTGTATTTTAGTTGGACTAATATTTTAGTACGTTTTCGCTGATTGCACATTATTTCCGTGGGCCTAGGTTACTTACGCGGGTTTTGACAAAATATAGGGCGGAAGGGGGACGACGACGCACAAACAGTTACCACGTATTCAGTGCATTATACCAACCGCCCCACATTAAAAAAAAACGTACAAAAAAATCTGCTGATCCATACATAAAGGGTGTAAATAGACCCTTAACACAACCGAAAGGCACTTGTTCTCCCCGTCTTTGCGATCATTTTTTTGTTCTAGACTGTGCCTGGAAACCTTCTAGTTACGGAGATATTGGGGGTCAAAGTTCCAACGTTTTCACAAGTTTTTTGAAATACATGTTTTTAATGTAAGACCGTGTAGGTAGTGCACTTTTGTAAAACCGAAAATAAGTTTCTATGTTGGTTGTATAAATGGATTTGGTATGATGTACTGAAAACGTGGTAACTGTTGTGCGTCGATATCCCTTCCGCCCTGTATGGGTGTGGAAAGTAGGTACTTTCCATGCATATACATCTTTATTCTTTTCATCCCTACATTGAATGACTGGTCAATAGGCCACATCTTGATCAAAGTGTTACGCAAACCCCCAACTCGTGGTTTGGCCTTTGATTTCCGAACAAACGAGTGACGTACATGATCCCAACGATTGCGCATTCTCGCGACCGCTTTGGTTAGCCTGCGGGACAAGGCTCTCATAATGACCCTTTTTTTTTTCGGACGAGAAATCATCATATGACCCCTTCCTACTCTGGGCGGAGCGGAAGGGAGTGTTAGACTTGTACTGACTAAAACCCATCCATGTTCCTTCTTTGCCCTTTGTGTTCCAGGGCCACGGTATCTCTTCCGAACAGTCCCGCAGCTCATATTGACCCTTATTATTTCTTTTATTTATTTCTATACAGATCTAACACATTTTTAAATATTCCTTAAAATAAAAACAATATAAAAAAAAAATTAAAAAAAAAAATTGTAGCCCACCGGTATCGGGTACCTCCAAGCTACCGGCGGTCAGGGCTCTAGAGAGAGGAACCTCGCAACAATACGAGCTGTGTCTAGAAGTACCGCTTTCTGGACCAAGCCCTTGATCCAGCTGCCTAACGAGAGCCTCCTCAGGTATTGTTAATATTAATATCCGTCAAATCGTTGGTCATTTTACCATTTTCCTATAGAAGGTTTTAAAAATAAAATCTATGTTATAAGACCTCACCAACCACAACCTAACTTTCAACGATGTATCTAGAATTAGAAGTTACGTTTTCAGTTATAAACTTCTAGTCCATCTCTAAGGTGGAGTTCAGGATGCGCTGATTAAGTTACCTATATGGAAGCAGCATTCAAGGAAGGATGTTACTTCCCGTACGTGTGCACTGTACTACATAATATATCATACAACCTGCACTTTATGCTAGCACAACGGACGTTCAGACGTAGAATTTTAAGACAGTTTGCAGGAATAGATTGGTATGAGCATTTCTGTGAAATATACCGAGAAAAGAATCCAGACACATATGTTATGAGTGCTTGAAGAATTATTTAGTGAGAAACTGGAGGCAGTCAGTTACTTGTAAAAATATGCATGAAGGAGTTTGCTAGTCTGAGTTTTGATTATTTATTGCATGATACTGGCTGTTTTTTGACGTATTGTACTGGTTGTTGATTTTGGCAAAATATTCGTGGCAAAAATAAAATTCAAATTATTTATTTGTTAAACATAGACCAGGTACAATATAATAAGATCTGATTCGAATGTCAGGATCGCTATGTTTAACCTAATAGGCATACAAATTTCGGATACTTATAAAACTAATTTAAAATAAAATTAAATTCAAATTATTATTCAAATTAAATTAAATATCATAAATTTTTCAAATTAAATTAAATACTATTAATCACACAAAATAAATAATATAATCACCCTTAGATAGAATTTAGCTTATATAAATCGGACATTTTGTCTCATACAACGACATACCTAATTATTACTTTTCAACATGCAAATACTCGTAGATGTAGGATGTATTTTTATTACTATCGTACACGCGTTCAGTCGAATATCAATTTCATACCGAAAAGATGATGACGAGAGTTGTCGGTCAAAAATAAAAAGAAAAGCCGAAATACTACGTAAAACTAGTTACATTAAAGTACTGTTAAAAGTTACTCGGCAATTTAAGAAACTTTGTGTAGTTTAATGTAATAGACCCAATTTCGATAACTACTTTACTTTATTAGTTTTTGAGAATCGAGGAGAAAATTGAGTGGTAATTTATATCAGGCCAGTTAACAGTAAAATTGCTTAATACGTTATTATTCATTTAGGGCCAGTTGAGACATTACTATTTGATTGTTGGTATGAAACATAACGTAACATCACAATTCCTTGCCTATAATCAGTGATCGGATAATCGGATGCATATTTGCCTAAAGTTCATTTTTGGTTAGGAAATTATGGAAGCGACTTCTTAAAACATTTTTTTTTATATAAATCCCGGGATTCCAGAAAATTCGGGAATTAGAAACTAGTCTGTAATATGGTGAGGAAACGTCGTCTTTAGCATGTGGTATTTATTAAAAAAAAACAGGGGGATAACATAATTATTAATGTGTATTTACTTGAAGTTAATTTTAAAATAAACAATAGGAACTTCCTTCGGGTACCTGCACACAAGCAGGAATATAATTTGATTTTATTACCCGATTTGATTCTATAATAAAAACAGTAAATTTGTTGATTCCGAAATCGCGGGGTTTTGTTCGATACAAAAGTGCATTCCATAATATTAGCCAACACCTTAAACTAAGTAAATATTCCTACACCCGATTTGATTCTATAGTAAAAAAAACTAAATTTGTCGATTCCGAATTCCCGGTATTTTTTGATACAAAAGTGCATTCCATAATAGCCAATACCTACACCTTAGGTAAATATGCATCCGATTATCCGATCACTGCCTATAATAGTACACGCACATTTCGCCAGTTATGTGTATTACAAAACTGCAGTTAATAATAATATAAATGTAAGATTTTCTTTTGCAAGAAGTTTTTTTAGTCGTCTTACAAAAGTGGTCCACTCTAGGCGCGATTTTATTACCTTACATAATAGGTACAAAGAAAAATAAATAATACATTGGAATAAAATTATGAAACTTCCTGTTAATGATGTTTACGTGTCAAACGGGAGAACATACCTACCCAGCGCTCGACTCCAGTAGATCATCGCTCGCAACAGATTGTTTTATCTACGTCAAGCGTCATAATACTGAATAATATTTTAATTTTTAAATTATTATTATCTCATAAATACCATTTTTTTATGAATGTTTAGTAGTCATTGGATACAAGAAGTGGGCTGCCGTTGTAAGACGACAAAAAAGTCACAGTGTATATGTTACGGCTAAAAGCCGAAGTAAGGTTACACCTAGTTCTAGCCGGCTATACCTAGGTGCCTCCGGTAACAGTTTTTATTGTTAGGGCACACCGACCAAATGGATTAGGTTAGGTTAGGCTAGAACTGTGACCAAAGGCGCGCGAGCCGAGCGAGCACAGCGAGCGGTGCACCGGCAGCGGCCGGCGAGCGCTACATCCAAATTGGTTGCATCAAACCTCCAAATTTAGGCCGCACCTAGGTATAGCCATAAGGTTTGTAACGAGATAACTCAAATGAAAAATATTTTTAAAGCTCATTTTAAAAACGTGTTCGCAAAGGCATTCAAAAGCAACACTACCATGAAAGACACTCCTGGGATAAAATATAAAATACAAGAAATAACTTTCACAATAAAGTAGATTTGTCTTGTTCTTGTCAGTTATTTCTTCGGAGAGTGCACAACAACAATGAAAAGTATAAAATTTTATTTGCTGCGAGAACTAAGGTTGCTCTTTACGAGGTAAATGAATTAACTGTTTAAAGTGAGGATAGAGTAAACGTGCTTTTACGTTACTGCTTTTGTTAATACGGTAGTTTCTTGAAGGGATTAGGAAAGGTTGTTATTTTTGTAATGTACAGTGTCCTTTTATTGTGTTTGTGTGTCTTTAATATTCTTTTTGATTTTGTTAAATGAATATGGTTTCAGAGAATATTTAGATGTGTTTATGGTGTAGGTGTTTCAGTATTATTGTTTTGTTTAATGATGGTTTGCCCTATAAGGAAAACTGACCTTATTTGAGAGGTTGTTCGGAAAGGTCAGGTGCTTTGTACTCACAACCGGCGTGCTTGTATGACCAGGTGTATGATGTATGGACGTTGACGAGCCAAAAGGATTATGAGGATCGCAGCCGGTGTCGTTCTGTGATTTCTCCCTACCTCCATGAGAAAAAAGGTAGACTGGTAGAAATTTCCCAAGGCATTAAGTCCGGCTCTGTACATTATGCGCATACTGATACTGATACTGTTAGCCTGCGTCATCCCACTGTTGGGCAAAGGCCTCTCCCCATGACTTCCAGTTGTTACGATCCAGGGCTAATGTGCCCACATTAGCCCTGGATCGTAACAACTGGAAGTCATGGGTCACTGGGTCACTGGTCGTTTGTTTTGTCGAGCTCGTCCCTCCATCTTCTACGAGGTCTGCCACAACGCCTTCTGACTGTGTCAGGGCTCCAGAAAGTGGTTATTTTGGCCCACAGCTCATTGGGCATGCGGCCAATGTGGCCAGTCCAATCCCACTTCAGCTTAGCGGCTTTTTGAGCAACGTCCGTTTACATAAATAAAAAAGCGTGAGTTTATGTATCTACGCATGTGTTATAACTATCACTGAACAAATAAACTGTGCGAAACCACTTTATCTCTAAAATTAACCAGTTATAACTACATTCGCTTTCTAAAGTACGTCCATTAAACTAAATCAAAAAACTTAGAATTGAACCGAGAAAATGAGAAATATACTCGTACTAGCGCCAAGAAAAATATTAGCTCATAAAACTTTACTTTTCCTACCTCTAGCATGATGAATATAAGTTAGACTTCTTTGCTCTGTCACTTCAGGCTAAGAAAACAAATTTAAAAAGAAAAACAAGCTTCTTCATTCAAATATTGGTGAATTTTGATATTTTTTGTGAAAGAAGGAGCGGTGGTGAATCAGAGAGGGTGTGTCTATGCCTTGTTATAATTCGGAATAGTTTGTTTTTATCATAAATAAGGTTTAGTGGTGGTTTCGGGATGGTTGGCTGCGTTCATTATTTTAGTTAAATATATCTAACTAAATACATTATTAATTAAAAACTATTAACCTTTTCACCGCCACGGACTTCAATAGAAGTTCCAGATTTCCGTGCCACCAGCGCTCATGACTTCATTAGAAGCTCTTAATTTTTAACTACCTATAAAAAACATAAAAGTACTGTATTTAAAGGCTTCGTTTCATTTTATTATTTAATATAACACGGTCTAATACCCTGTTTTTTACTTTTCCACACAAAAGTAGCCCTTATTTGTCTTATCGGCAAAAACATTTATAGCTTGGCGCTGGCGAGACATCGCGTTATGTGTACGTGGGCGGTGAAAAGGTTAAATAACCTAAAATAAATAAACTAACAACAAACTATAAAAGGGCATCAAAAAACTCCTCTACGCTAAAATAATACTTAGTATACTCTACTTAATTAAATAATACGATGGATAACTATCTAATATTTAATTTCATATTAAAATTAAATCTTATCCCAATTTATTTGGGGTCGGCGCAGCATGTCTTCTTCTTCCATACTTCTTTATTACTCGTCATCTCAGCAGTCACCTCACTTCAATCATCTTTCACAAAATCCTTCATTAAATGTTATTTAGTGTTAATTCCGCGAAAAAGATCCAGGCTTCGATGCAGGATGCAACACTGCCTTCCAGCCACCAAAAATATGCAAATGCATTAAAAGCAATAACTAGCAAACCATGCACCCAAACTTCTTAATTTTGCATAACATTTAATGTCATGGATTTATGCAGAGTAACGTCTGATTCCATAACTTAATAACTTTAATGACAACTGTATTACAAAACTACAGTTAATTTTGTTTTAAGTTTTTCTTTCGCAAGAATATACAGGGTGTAAACAGACTCTTCACATAGCCGTCAACCAAGCATTCTGTACATCAAACTAAGTAAATGATGCGAATCACGCTCGAAATTCGCTTCCGGCGATTGTGTTTACAGAATTGTCTACAGGTTGTTCAAACTAGCGCGAACAGTTGCATAAATTCCTTATTACTAGAACAAAATGAGCGTGCTTTGTCGTCCCACGTCCCGCCTGGAACTGTCTCAGTGTAGACATATAAGGTGTAAGCAGACCCTTCACGAGGCCGTTAATTAAGCATTCTTTACATCAAACTAAGTAACTCTACGCAAAAAATATTGCTATGAAACGACTTTTTTTTGGGGTGAAAACTCACTATTTACGGTTGAACTCAATGTATCGCAATCAAAAAATTGTGTTGGTGGATGCATTGAATAGTGCAGGGGTCATGGAGACATTTAAGGTCAAGTAATAACATTAAAAACTTGTATAATATACAACATTAGTTTTAGTATATGCGAAACCTGAAACACGTGTTAGTATTTTTATGTAAAGGATCTATGTACAAAATTTCAAAAATGTATCATGAAAAATCACAAAGTTATAAGCTTGTTCTGTTGCCTAGTTGTCCGCACAAAAACGTGGTCACAACGCGGCGCGCCCGCGCGCGCGCCTCCAGCATCGTCGGGAGCTCATTGATAATAACAATTTGGCAGTAGGTACCTAAATTATTGCGATAGGTATTTAATGTCGCTCGGTGTCCAACTTATAACTTTTTTTTAATATTTTTGGGACAAAATACAACATGGTTTAAAAATTATTAGAATCGATTCAGTTACTTATTCTGAACTAACTATATTCAGGTTTCGCATTATACTAAAAATAATGTTGTATATAAAAACTTGTGAACTACCTTTATCATATCGGTAGCTAGAAGGTACCCAGGAAGTTTCTCCTGAACAAAAAAACGATCACAATGACGGGGAGAACAAGTATCTTTCATACATTGGGGTCGGCTTCCAGTCTAACCGGATACAGCTGAATAACAGTATTTTACATGGAGCGACTGTCTATCTAAGCTCCACAACCCAGTTAGTACTGGGTAATAAGATACGATAATACGATGTTTTTACACCCATTAGTTTCACCGAATTTTAGCCATGCCACATCACATAAATAAATAAATCAAAATTTATAAATAGCTACATATTAAAATAATAACCCGAAAGCACGAGAAACACCACTCATCCCATCCATTTTATAAACTGCAACAATTTGAAACATTTCTCCAAAACACATAAATTTCGGTGAAGCCAGAAAACTTTTCAATTTTACTTTACTGCATGAAAATAGTCCGAACCCGTGTGATTTGTTTATACCGTTGGCAGGACGTAGCTTCGTTTCGCTGGAGTAAGCTCTTTTATATCGTACGGAGCTGATTTTATGGTCTGTTTACGTTTAGTTGCGGTTGGTTTTTGTTTTTTTTTCTTGCTGGCAGGTCCGTGTTGGAGATTGGCCGCCATATTGCTAGTTTGTGATTGGTTCTTGCTCGAAATTTGAAATAGTTTTGTTTGCGATACCGTGTGACGGTTTCTGTGTGTGTCTTCTGATGTTACAATGTTGTGTTTTAGTTTTATATTATACAATTTTTAGTAAACTAAATAGATTTTAATTATACCACAAAAGAATTTCTGAAACGTCGTCGGTAGACTAATGAGGTCAAATTCACTTCTGAGCTGCTTTTTTTGCATCCGTTTGCACCGATAGGCATTATGTCAGTCTCACCATTTTCACCGCATAATCCCCTTGTGTGGCGACTTACATTCAGTAGCCAATTAGGTGGCTGTTGAAAAAAGTAAATGCAAAATTGGAGTATCAAAGGGTGAAAGTAATTATGAGAACTATTACTTAGTCCGACATCTATTAACATGACTTGGCGCGTACATTGGCCATCACCCGTATCTATAGTCAAGTTGAAGTAATTACTTGAGTTTAAGTAATTACTTATGCAAACATTTTTATGCAATAGACAAAAGTTCCAAAGTGAACCGTCAAAGAAAGCAAAGATAAGAATTCTAACTTTTGACAGTTCTAACTTCAAGCAATTACTAAACTACAGAAAAAAAACATATTTAAAATGATGACTTTTACTCAATTATTCACTTGGACTTGTTTTTAGATACGGATGTAAAAATTCTCAGTTTTGACAGTTCTTACTTCAAGCAATTAATAAACTACAAGATAAAAATCGCATCTATAATGGCTTTACGCAAGTAATCACTTAGACTTGTTTCTAGATTCGGGTGTAAGCGTTCATTGTCACGCAGCTGTCAAACTAAAAGTCTAAGATAGAGTCGAGAACATGTCTGAGCCAAAGCTAGTGCTAAGCGAAGCTTCAAGATCTCATGCGGCTATATAATGCGGAAAGACTAGAGTAAAAAGTAAAATGATCGAAAAGGCAGAAGAGAAATTCAAACTTGTAACGGCTGAAATAGAGTTTTTTTTTCTCTTTGGTTACAATTTATCTCTTTTCATTAGGATATTAAGTAATTTGTATGGCGTGTTAGATGGTTTGGTATGCGTCCTATGATACAACTTCTTACTTAAAAAGCATAATGCTAAGTTTGTCCGATAGAATCTTGTGGAATTTTGTGTTTTAACCTGTGGATTCCTTGTTTACCTATGAGATGGTTTGCCAGGATGTTTGGGTGGTCAGTTATTCTTTCTTTATACAACTTGATGTAGCTTTTTTTATTTCTTCTTTGACTGGAAGTGTCTTCAGATCGTGGTGTAGAGCTTCATTCGGAACAAACCACAGGGAGTTTGGTTTTCGTGTGTTTTTTTTTAATCTTTACCTCAGACTAGGTATTTCTCCTGTATCGTGGGTATGTTTAAAATCAATTAAACACACATGCACTAACAACCAGCATGCGTAGCATGACTAGCGTAGAAACGGGTTTTGTCGATGGAAGAATCGACAAAATGACAGATCAACAAACGAAATGTGTCATTTTGAGGATTCTTCCTTTGACAAAAGCCGTTTCTACGGTGGTCATGCTACGGGTGCAGACCCAGAACAACTATACCTGTAGGTCATACTAATATTTGTTCCGGGCAGGATAGAACCTGCGACATGCAGCGCTGCGATTTTTCTTAGAAGCTTGTTCTAAAAGCGTTTTAAGCGCTTTGTTAGATGTGAATGAATGCAGCATGAATTTCTCAGTTCATTTTCTTCTACTTTACTTCGAATTAATATTAATATGAAAACTTTTGTCCAACAGTGAAATCAATGACATCAACCTGGGTCTCTTAGTGGAGGTGTGGAACAAAGGTGTCATCTGGGACAAAGCACTCGGCTACCACTACCTGCCTCTCGCTTCCGTCGCTTATAACGAGGTAAGATAGAAAGAGATGGAATGTACTAGAATTGTAATAAAGCATCAATTTTATATTATATGTGCAGTGCTACAGGAAACTGAAGGAATTGTGTAGTGATGTTCGTGTTGGTACGATTTTTAGGTATGCTAAAAATTGTTCTCTCATTTTATTGAACACACTAGCTTTTGCCCGCGGCTTCGCCAGCGTGAATGTCGAAAAATATCCGACGGGAACGTACTACCGGGATTAAAAAGTAACCTATAGGTTAATCCAGGTTATAAACGATCTGTGTGCCAAATATTATCCAAATCCGTTCAGTCGTGTTTGTGCAAACCGGAACATAAATCCAAACAATTTTTTGCATTTTTGGCATCAGTATCGATCCCTAATCACCCCCTGATAGTTATTTTGGAAATATATTCCATGTACAGAATTGACCTCTCTACAGATTTATGATAAGTATAGATAGATATAGATGATCACTCATCGCTTACTACTAGTATGTTATGTTGTCATTTTTATAATGGACACTACTGACTACCTAGAGGATTGTCTCTTCTCCTCCTTTATCCATCGAAAGGTTCTTTTGAAACGATCGCTTTGAGCGATAAGACCGCCCGTCGTGTCACTATTTTTATAAGTTCTATATTTGTAAATTGTACGGTGTACATTTTAAACAGTATTCCATCTATGTTGTAACACTGATAGATAATATTTTTACTGGTTTTTTTAATAATAATTATAAACTTATTTCTACTGAGAACTACCTTTTGTCCGAGGCTTCGTGCATGTCTGAAGTTATCCCAGGGGAATTAATTAGGTACCGAGTTATTGGTAATAATTTCGGCGGAATTTATGAAAATATATAAATAATAGACAAACACACGGAGTTATTTTCGCATCATAATATTAGTGTGGTTTGATTCCGGAAAGTCCATGTGGGTATTTGAAAATTAATATTTAAAGAAACACTGTTTCAAGCTTTCACGGTTTACACATATACTGTCACTTACGGGATATCTTCCGTGATTGTTCATTATTTTGAGCTCCCGGAGCTTACGGAAGATATCCCGTAAGTGACAGTTTAATATTTAAAGAAGTTAGACAAAAGCCTCTTCTTGTCCACAAACAACAAACACCTATCACCCAAGTACAGTGATTAAGAGCAATTTCCTCTTAAACTGTTCCATGTGCAGATCATCGGGTTTGTGTTCAGTGCTGAAAGTTTACGGGCTGTAAAATTGTTAAGTGCAAGTAGTTAACACTCCTTCATTAGTTACTGAAGTAAACTAACTGAGTTAGAAACGTTAATACACATTATTGTTCCGTAGTATTAATGGTTGAACAAAAGGTGACTCACACACTCGTATGAATAGTCTACACGTCATAATCAGCATTCTTTTCGTGCTGATCGGCAGATTCCATTCACCATCAACCGTTGCTGAATCTTGCTCGGTTTGGCTCAGCAATCTTCTATTTAGGCCGAACAGCTTTTTCGTGGGCGTGCACTCCAATCCAAAATTTCCTCCATGCCTCGGAAAGCACGTTAAGCTGCTGGTCACTGTCATTTGTAGATCTTTGACTGTCGTGGTAGGTAGTCAGTCGATAGTGTGCCGAATTACCCAGTAACTTGGTTGTGGAGGTCAGATAGGCCGTTCCCCCGTGTAACATATTGGTGTTGATCTGAATCCGGTTAGACTGGAAGCCAACCCCAACATATTTGGGAAAATTCTAGGCAGATGATTATTATATCTACCTACATATAACTATGCCATTTTGCCCCCCGGTTGGGCCGAATCATGCCGTCACGAACATATGAGAAGAACCCCTTAGTACCTACATACGAGTATATTGGCGGTAAACAAGAAACCTATCACTGTTTATGCTCTATTAAATAGAATATGGCATCTGTAGTTTTATGAAGTAACTAAACGATATTTATTTTGCAAGTAGGTTTTTACAAATACGTTATTTTTTTTAAACTAGGTGAGGCCGGTGTTTCGTGCCTGACTACTCTGAGAAGAAACAGCCGAAACAAACTCAGAGGTCATAGTC
Source organism: Noctua comes (assembly GCA_963082995.1). Classification (NCBI taxonomy): domain Eukaryota; kingdom Metazoa; phylum Arthropoda; class Insecta; order Lepidoptera; family Noctuidae; genus Noctua; species Noctua comes. Next base: position 6,664,656 of record OY720280.1, on the reverse strand, counting down.
TATTTTAAACTCCAGAAATAATCTTGGTCAACTCACATGAGGACTGTGCAGATTAGTGTTAGCTGTCATTTATCTATTTATTTGCTCAATTTATTTAAGATGGGACTGTGTACCCTATAATCTAATCATTAAATAGTTGATATACAGGGTGTAAACAGACCCTTCACATTGCCGTCAACCAAGCATTCTGTACATCAAACTAAGTACTTTACGCAAATATTGTTGCCGGGAATCGACTTTTTTTTTGGGGTGTAATATCATGTTTTAAGGTAGGACTCGATGGAAACCACTCAAAGCATTGTGCTGATGGATGGATTGAATAGTACGGGGGTCGTGGAAGTGTGTAAAGTAAAAATCTTACATTAAGAATATGTATTTAAAAAAAACTTGTGAAAAAGTTGGAACTTTCACCCCCAATATCTCCGTAACTAGAAGGTTCCCAGGTATGGTCCTAAACAAAAAAATTATCGCAAAGACGGGGAGAACGAGTGCCTTTCGGTTATGTTAAGGGTCTATTAACACCCTTTATTGAAACACTGTTCTAAGTTTTCACGGTTTACAACTAAACTTTACTGTCACTTACGGGATATCTTCTGTGATTGTTGTTGTGCTGGGAGCTCAAAATAATGAACAATCACGGTAGATATCCCGTAAGTGACAGTATAAGTTCACCCTTTATTTGTTGATAAACTGATAAAGTGGCAATGCAATTAAAAGGTTATTTTGGTAGTGAAACGACTACTGTGTTTGCGATCTTGTTTCCAACCATGTACACAAATACGTGGGTTTGGAAAAACAACGTTAACACTTGCACGTAACTTGTAGTCTGCGCTGCGACTTCATAAAAACATATGTATTTAAGACTTTTTAAATAATTCTAGTCGTTCTGAAATCAATTTTGTTACACACATTTCCATTTTTTTCATGACGGCGATTCAGCGATGTGAACGAGTATTTGAAGCTTCACACACACACACACACACACCCGTATCTATAGTCAACTTAAAGTAATAACTTGAGATTAAGTAATTACAACATTCATTTTTATGCAATAGACAAGAATTTAAACGAAGTAAGAACCGTTAAAGAAAGCAAAGCTAAGAATTATAACTTTTGACAGTTCTAACTTCAAGCGATTACTAAACTACAGAATAAAAATCGCATCTTAAATAAATACTTTTACTTAAGTAATCACTTTGACTTGCTATACGCGTGATAGGCTTCAAATACTCGTTCACATCGCTTTTGTTTTTGTACAAAATAGAGTTGATAGTTGATTCGTTCAAGAGGAAATAACATCAATAGGAAATTGGGATCTGAATGGACTTCATATTTCCTAAATGTTGCCTACCGCGAAAGTAACATGCATATGATACAAATATATTTTTCAGAAAACTAAATGACTAAAGATTGCCGAAAAAAATCTCTCACTTATCTTCTATACATATAAAATTCAAAGTCCTGACTGACTGACTGACTGACTGGGTGATATATCAACACACAGCCCAAACCGCTGGTCCTAGAGACATGAAACTTGCAGGGTGTGTTCTTTGTGAAGAGAAAGTATCCACTAAGAAAGGATTTTTGGGAATTCCACCCCTGAAGGGGTAGAATAGGGGATGGAAGTTTGTATGAAAGTCTGTCAGTTTTGAAGTTAGGATCTTCAAATTTTGTGTTTAGGCTGACGATTGAAAATTAATTTATACGTGTCTCGGCGTTTTTGATAATTCTACCCCTGAAGGGTTAAAAAGGGGGGTGAAGATAAGTAATCGGATATTTACGACATCCACGCGGGCGAAAGCTAGTATAATACTAAAAGGGTTATTTATAGAACCTTTATTGTGTCTTTAATATCTAAGAGAGCCAGCAGAGGCAGCCTTGAAATGGGCAATACCTTTAAATGTGAACGGGTTTTCGTATGCAATCATCGGCGTATTGCATAATACGTAAGGTATAATCGTAGATATAGTTAGAGGGTTGAGGCAGAACGTTTTATGCGATTACAAGAAAAACAAATGGGAAATAGTTGGGCTTAATGGCTAAATAGTAGTCAGCCGCTCCGGTCGATCTTCAGTTAAAACCGTACTTGTCTAGGTTGGTCCGTGGATGGGGTGACCACCTATCACATACCGAGTTTCCTCCGTGCCTCGAAAAGCACGTTAAGCCGTCAACGTGCCAGCTATCATTTGTAGATCTTTGACAATCGTTACAGGTAGGCGTAACGATTGTCCTGAAAGTGTCCTGATAGTCTGACAACCAGTCTTACCGTGTCGTATCACCGATTTACTGGGTTGTGTAGGTCAGATACAGTGACTCCACGTGTACTCCACATAAAATACTAGTATTCAGCTGCATCTGGCAAGACTGGAAGCCGACCTCAACATTGTTAGGAAAAGGCTAGGCAGATGAATGAGATCAACTTATTGGATTAAAATTAGACCCTAAAAATGCTTATGCAATAGAAAAAAGGATCGTGTATTTTAAATGCAATAACTTTAGATCTTCAATTTGGAGATCTTACAAATAATCATGAGATGTTTCATACGGGTAAAAGAAATATATTTGTCGGATATGCCAGGATTTACTCCGTTAGGCTTGTACATCATGTGGGCAGACCATGGGTTTCGTGCTATGAAAACACACTGGGTGCGATACACTGTTTGTAGCAAAACTAACGAATTACTTGAGACTACAACTCGACACAATAACACGGGGCACAATGAATCGGTTACAGTTCCAAGACGTCTCAACTCCGCCGCGATTAGACACTGAATGTCGCCCTCGCCTGAGCTGGCCATCAAGGCTCCTGACAAGCACACCGTGTGGTTGGTAGACTGGTTAGTGAGTCGCGCGATATCACCACTGCACACTGGCGCGCTTTCCAAATCATTTTATGTCCGTACTAATGACCGGATCCGATATATTTTTATTAAGAGAAGAAGCTGCCACTTATCAGTATCCAATACTCGATGTTAATTAATGGTAAAAGCGTCCGTTGCCATTTAATTCTCTAGAACGTATAGTTAAGTCAATACATTATACAATGTAATCTGTGTTCGCGATTAGGTTCAGTTCAGTTTAAACTCAGCTGGCAACACTTTTTGTGGCATTTCAAATAGACAACAATATCACTAGTCATTATAATATCAACTCAATAAACACTGTCATAGTCCTCATACTCGTTTAAATAGAAATAACATCCATTGAAAAAAAAAACATTTGAATTAGATCTTTGATACGCTACTGTTTTTAAATTAGGAACACATTTGATTTAGAATACTCCTAACACTGTTTTAAGCTTTCACGGTTAAGACTAAACTTGTATTGCGCCTTTTGCTACGCGCACTACTGGAACTCGACACTAAAGCCGCGTTGACACGATCAGAGTATGCTCGTACCGAGTAGAGTCGGATATACCTACTCAGACGCAACTTGTATTTTGGCAACCCATATCAACCCATCCGAGTGCGCACGGATTATGGGCGCTGCTTGCTTGCTTATAAGTCACGAAAAAACACACAGTATCACCAGGTTTTGTGGAGTCCTTATTACATTAGCATACTAAAAACTGGATTCCACGTACTTGACAATTTGAAGCCATCCTCTCGATTAAAATTTCCCGCGATCGTAGCGCTTGCAACAGCATCGAAACATTGGAAGCTCAAATGTATGAACAATCACGGAAGATATCCCGTAAGTGACAGTATAAGTTTAGAATATTCCTTTTTGGTTTAGCCTCATACTTTGTTTTTCATACATCAGTATAGCAAGAAAAATACGTACGTATAGCTTATTACACTTATCGTATGTACTACCGAGTGCATTGACGGACTGCCACTTTTCACCCTTATGCCCTAAAAAATAAGGTTGAAAAGTGGTCGACTGTCAATGAAATCGGTAGCACCTAGTAAGTAGCGCAAAATATAATAAGCCTACTAACATGGCTGCCTACCTTGTACTCAGTAGAAATCAATATGTATTTTTAGCTCAGAATACGGTCTTTCATGTCAGAATGTCTTGAATTCTTGAGAAAGCCAATTCTTTGGTAAGTACCTATTGATTGTGATTGCTCGTAGTGTGTGTAATGAGGTTTTGTGAATGAGAAGGGACGTTTTCTAAAAGATATCTCTATTATTATACAGGGTGGAGGGACTCCGACGCCCAAACGGTTACCATAGAAAATTTTCATCGGCATTTAAAAAAAAAATCTGCTGTTCTACATATTTTGACCGTGTAGGTAGGCACTTTCGTAGGAACCAGCAGATTTTTTTTTAAATTGTCCGTAAAAAATCTATGGGCGTTTGTGCGTCAGTGTCACTTCCACCCAGTATAAGCGCCTACTTTGTACTTAAAACGTGAAGTCATGTGCTTGAAACTTTCTGATGTGGTAAGATAAGCAGGCGATAGGCAAAGAGCTTCGATTATAATAATTTTGCTGAGCGTTCAAAATCGCGTAGTTATTAGACAGTTTTGAGGCGTATGGGACTTTGAATAAGTTATAATTGTAACGGATAAAATCCTGACTGGTTGATATCCACATTTTGAATGCGTTTGAAAATTAAGCTATTAGAGCTTGTTCAGACACGGCGGGAACCGCGCGATTTCAGAATCGCATGGAAATCGCGAGTGTCTTATTTGTATGAGTTATTAAGTAATCGTTCAGACATAACCGCGCGGTTAATCAAGCCGCGACATGCGGGAACCGCGCGGTTTCTGCATGTCTGAACTAGCCCTTATAAAGTTAAAGGCAAAGTTTTTCTTTTTTTACTGACTTTACACACTCTTTGACAATATAAATTATTACAACTTAGTGAAAAATAAAACTAATTTAGTGTAAACAAATTAAACATAAGATGGCAATATTTTTTAAATCATCATCTGCGTAGCTTTTTCCCAACTATGTTGGTGTCGGCTTCCAGTCTAACCGGATGCAGCTGTATACCAGTATTTTACATGGAGCGACTGCCTATCTGACCTCCACAACCCAGTTAGTACTGGAAAATACGATACCCCTTGGTAAGACTGGTTGTGAGACTTTTTGGGCCACTGACTACTGTAACGACTGTCAAAGATCTACAGATGACAGCCGGGACCAATGGCTTTACGTGCTTTCCGAGGCACTGAGGAAACTCGGTATGTAATGGGCGGTCACCCATCCACAGGCCAACCTAGGCAAGCAGGGCTTAACGTAAAGATCGACCCGAGCCGCTGTTTTTATTTAGCCACGATGTTTTTTAAATAATGTACTATAATATAAAATAAGACCAAAATCTTTTAATTGTGATTGTACTGCAATTAGTAAACAATCGAAACAAAGTAAGGACGCTATCAATAAAATTGCTTCATAATTAAGAAAGTCAAGAAATTATAGGCATAATAAATACTTCTTTGTTTCAATTCTCCTTACACCGAACGAATTTAAAAACAGAACACGGTAATTAAAAAAAAAACGTACGGCAACTTTGAAACTCCCGTTTAGTAAGCTTTTACAGAACAATGGATGTTAATTTTCATGGAAATCATTGTTAAGCCCGATATATGGGATATATACTTACTATGGTACGCAAATTGTATAGAATTTGCATACATAAAGCCCGTAAGCGGTATTTTCCGCGGCGTCGACACCGCTCCGCTTTTGTTAACCCTGTAACCGCTTACCGGACGAGATTTTTAATGAATACAGAGTAACAAGTTGCGGGTTTTAAACGGGGTTTAATATTGAAGGTGGTTGTAAAAAGTCGGATGTTGAATGATCCGTGAATCTGATACATTTATATCCGGCCCATAAAACTTTGATTAATTCTCAGTTCAAATAATTTACTGCTTGCTGAGAGTGAGGACGCATTCCGATGTAACTGAACGCGATCAGTAAACCTGCCACAGCTGTCAGTGTTATTATTAGACACCGAATTATGTGCAACATCAAATCGACATTGTATGCATCATTAACACTCGAAAAATACAACAAAAGTGCCAAAATCTATAAAAATAAATAAAATTGAAGTGTCTTTTTGTAATGTCAAAATAACAGCTTTTACATAGACAGTGATACCTCTTGAACGCGGTTCAGTTTCTCCTTACGTCTCATTAACACTAGAAACGGTAAAACACGGTAAATAAACACACAGACACATGGACATTCTAGTGTTAATGATAATGTTAGTGACCATGATAGTTTAAAAACTTAACTTATCCTGTCACTTACGGGATATCTTCCGTGATTGTTCATTATTTTGAGCTCCCGATATTTCGGCTTCTGCTCTTAACAATTTATTTTTCCATCCACCCGCATTCAACCCGCGATCATGGCGCTTGCAACAGCGCCGAAATATCGGGAGCTCAAAATAATGAACAATCACGGAAGATATCCCGTAAGTGACAGTATAAGTTTAGTTGTAAACCGTGAAAGCTTGAAACTGTGTCTTAAAACTTATATCTCCTTTCCTTATATTTTACTTCATTCATAGTGGATGTAGACAATTATGGCATTAAGTCAGTAAGTAGGTACCTACAAGGGTAACATGCCAAGTCATAAATTATGGCTAAGAAGATATTCCCGTGAGAGCGTTGGGATACGTACCTGTAATATTTTAATCAAATACTATTAAACCGCTGCTTTATCTATACTTATACATATTTATATATTATATATCTTTACTAATATTATAAAGCTGAATAGTTTGTTTGTTTGGTTGGAACGCGCTTATCTCAGGAATTAATGGTTCGAATTGAAAAATTATTTTAGTGTTGAATATCCCATTCATCGAGGAAGGCTATAGGATATATGACATCACGCTACGCAAAAAGAAAACAAGTCAGAAGCGGCTGGTGAAACCTATAAATTTAATATATTCACTAGCTTTTCAAAAGGCAAGCAAAGCCGATGGCGATAACAAAAATATAAAAGCGAAGCATGTGCATAAATGATAGGATAGGCAACATTCAAAAAAACAACAGCATTTCAGAAAACGTCATTAAAAAAGACTTACAACTGCTTCCCATTAATAAAATACATTCCGTACGTTAGAAAATCGAAGCCATGCGAGCCCGCACGTAATTGTCGGTACGTACCCAGTCATCAGCCGGCAATTGACCAGATTACCTCTGAAATATAAATGAGCATCGGTATTCACGTTAATGAGGCCATGACTGATTGATTGCAGTACTTCGATAGTTATTTCACTACATTTGCGAATACATGTGGACGAATTGCGCGGTTAATGTTGAGTTATATACTAAAAGTGTTTTTTTTTGTTTTTAAGGACTTTTCTATGGGTTTTCATTATAGATGTATAATGGGTGTAAAAAGACGGCGCTTGCCTTGGTTGGTCTGTGGATGGGTGACCACTCATTACATACCGAGTTTCCTCCATGCCTCGGAAAGCACGTTAAGCCGTTCGTCCCGGCTGCCATATGTGAATCTTTGACAGTCGTTACAGGTAGTCAGTGGCCCAAAAATCTGAGAATCAGTCTTACCAAGGGGTACCGTAATACCGAGCTCTAGCTGGGTTGTGGAGGTCAGATAGGCAGTCGCTCCATGTAAAATACTGGTATTCAGCTGCATCTGGTAAGACTGGAAGCCGACCCCAATAAAGTTGGTAAAAGGCTAGGCAGATGATGATGAATGGGTGTAAAAAGACTCTTACGAAAGGCACTCGTTCTCCCCGTCATTGCAATCATTTTTTTTTGTTCTGGACCATACCTGGGAACCTTCTAGTTACGCAGATATTAGAGATCAAAGATCCAACTTATTCACAGTTTCCCAGCAATATTTTTGGGTCAAACTCAAACTCAAAGCATTTATTTCAGTTAGACCATCACAGGCACTTTTGAATGTCAAAAAAAAATAAAAAAAGCGAAGCTACAGTCACAGTCACAAGGCATAATAACTTGAGAAAGTACTGTAGTTGCACATTCCAAAGCGTAGATCTCTATGGAGAATAATGGGCTAGAAACTCCATGGACACTCTTTTAAGTCAAAATATTATTATAAGTCTTGGTTACATCATTCATGTTGAGATTATACATATATGTGAGAATGATGTAGAAAGACGTGCACGTTAAGAGCGTCCAGAGTTAAAGATTAAATCAAGAATGGAAAAATAAAGTAATTAAAATAAACCGTGGCAGCTAAGAGATGACAAGTCCCAACTGACAGCGCCCGTTCACGAACATGACGCATGGATCAACGCCATTCAACTCAACCATATTGAAGGGAACTAAATGACCCGACCCACCCGTCACCGGTAGAGTTACTTAGTTTGATGTAAATAATGCTTGGTTGACGGCTTGGTGAAGGGTCCGCTTACACCTTGTATATCACCGTATAACCATTTATCGTGTAAGAAAAAGGCATTCTGACTGACGAGACCTCAGCAAATATTTAAATCGTAAGATTCACACATCCGCATCAAAAAAATATTACGTTTCTGCTTCACGGATGAATGATTTTGTCTCGTTCACTCATACTGAAAATTGTATCTATTGTTCCATATGCGATGTGTGAGTTCACTTTTCATGAGAACAATTTTTCGTTTGTCCTTTACTGTGATCCAAATGGCATATCGAACAATTTAAAAATAGTTTGTTCTTAAGACACCTTTTATGACTTAACTTAATCTTTCTTTTCTTCATTTGCCACCACTACCAAACGTGCCTGAGAGATATTTCTCGACGGAATGTACAGCTAAGTCAGAGGTCCATGGGTGGCATAAAAACTCTGACACCAGTTTGGGCACTAACCACACGAAAAAGAAAGAAGATTTCCTTGTTCGATTTTGAAATAATTTTCGTTTTTTAAATCCAAAATACTCAATCGGATTTAAACTGGTTTACTTACCAAAGTTGAACGTTAATGTAAAAAATTTCAATTCTAAAACAGCTATCTCAATTCACTACGTATTCCTGATTCCATTCGTATTACCAGGAGCCCAGAGGTTAAAAGCACAGTATTCGTCCTTCGGGAGTGTTAGAATTTGCATTTCCTTGCCCATTTACTCTTTGGAGGTAATTGGTACACGTAAATGGAATGAGAGGGAATTATCGTAAAGTTTTGTATTCATATTCATGGATGTTAGAGGATTTGTTAGCTACGTAAGTGAGTTCTACTACGGTTAATGAGAGAGGAGATTACTAGTACAAATATAAAAAAAAAAAACTATTGTGTACCTAGACGGTTACTCTTACCAAGGGATATCGCATTACCCAGTACTAACTGGGTACTGGAGGTCAGATAGACAGTCGCTCCATGTAAAATACTGGTATTCAGCTGCATCCGGTTAGACTGGAAGCCGACCCCAACATAGTTGGGAAAAGGCTAGGCAGATGATGACCTAGATCGTCACTAGTTTTCCCCCTATTTGTGTTACGAGTTTTTTGCATTTAACTGCTTTAGTTATGATAGGATATTTAATACTAAATTAAGTCTAGGAAGTCATATCCGGGCACACGACAGGAAATACCATAAAAACAGAACTTTTTTTTTTTTATCTTTGCCCACACTAGGAATTTCTCCTGTATCGTGGGTGCGTTTACAAACATTTAAACTCACATACACAAACAGCCAGACCCGGAACAGCTACCTGTAGATCATACAAATATTTGTTCCGTGCGGGGATCGAACCCGCGACACGCAGCGCAGCAGCCGATCGCTCAGCCACTGCGCCAACCGTGCCGTCAATTCAACATCAACACCATAGCGATTATAATTATTTTGTTGATGATACTTATTGATGAAAATACTTAACCATCCATCTCTCTTCCAGTCGGACGGTGGGGGGCGGTGGGTGGAACTTGAGGCGCAGGTGATGATGCGAGGTGGCGCTGTCGTCGGCACCACGGGCCCCACTGGCAATGCCTTGTTATTGGACTGCAGGTTCGAGCCGCCCTTCGGTGAGTACAACCTTGAAATAGTCAAAAAAGATGTCATGTTATGATATGCTATAATGGTCCTATTGCTGGACACGGGCCTGCCTTTCCTCTTTCAGCGCGGATTGTTCGTGAATCAAATAACTTAGCTTGTAAAAGTGGATTTAGACTTAACAAATCAATAACTAGAGCTGGAGTAGGTAAGAGCATTCTTTTCTCCACATTTTTTTATGAAACAACGAAGAAAATCTCAGTCTCAATTGTTTTGGATAGTTTTCCCCACAGTATGAATTTCTCCTGTATCGTGGGGGCGTTTACAAACATTTATACTCACATACACAAACAGCCAGACCGGAAAATTACTTGTAGGCCACACAAATATTTGTTCCGCGCGGAAATCGAACCTGCGACTCGCAACGCAGCAGACAATCACTCTGCCACTACGCCAACCGTCAAGTCGCGTAAGGATATAATTAACAAGCTAATTCTCTCTTTGAATGTGAAGAGAATTTGAATGGCTTCATCCGTTCGTCTAGGTTTTGTCTAGAATCTGGATTATTGCTGTCATAAAAAGCTTCAATGCTTTTGTCACATTTTTGCAACTCATCCCGATGCAGGAAAAGCGGATCAGTAAAAAGGGAACAAAAATAACAGCCTGTGTTCCAAATTGTTATATTGCTGGGAAAATACGCATGACAATACCACTGTCCATGCATTTTTCGTTAGTTGGTTGCAATACTGCTTTTGTCCGAAACAGCACATACATTGAGGTTATTGTACTAGGCATAATAACCAATAGGAACATGACTGCGCTGCACTGTATTTTTTTTTTATTTTCTACAGTGTGGAGGGACACCGATGCTAAAACGGTTACCACAAATTCAGTAAATCATTCTGAACCACATAGAATTTTTTTTCGGTTATGGATTTATGAAAAAGGTGTTTCCTACAAAACTGCAATACCTACACGGTCAAAATGTATGGAACCCAGCTGTTTTTTTTCTAAATTACCGATGAAAAATTTCTATGTGGGAGTTCAGATTGATGTACTGACCACGTGGCAACCGTTTTAGCGTCGGTGTCTCTCAATCTTTAATACTACGTTTCTGCTGAAATGAAACTCTAATTCTGCCTAAAATGGTAATCACAAGATCGTGTTTTGATAACCTTTAAGGCTGCCTGACCATTGAGGCTGAGGAGCGGAGAAACGGAGAAATATTAACCAATAGGATTGCATAAAATATCCGCTCCGCTCCAGTTCTCCGTTTCTCCGCTTCGCAGCCTAGCTCCGCTTCAATGGAGAAGCAGCCTAACACGGCGCTTTGTCCCCGATCTCCTCTAAGTCAAGTTAGCATGCGAGTAACTCGCACGCTTTTGTGCAAGTGGCAACTTACTGGCAATAATTGTATCCCGGCTTTAGACCAAGATTCAGCCAAGCGTAGTCCGTAGTCCTATAAAGTATATTCTTAGACTTCCTAGAGAAAATGAAATAGGATATTGGCTATTAGGGTTTATGCAAAGTTGACAATTTTCTGTAGCAATGTATCTTGGGGACGATTTCCGTTAAGCCTTCCTCAGCGGAAATATTCTGTCGCTGAATAAAATGAACTTTTTTGCATTTGCTGTTTGAAATAGAATTTTATTTACGTTAATATTAACGTTTATTTTCGAATAAAGGACATTGCATCATTAATTATTTTCTGAAACCATGTTTGCAAAATCTGCTTGCTGCTGGATAAAATTTTATGAATTTTGCGACACATCTCTTTGACGTGCCAATGTTTTCGCTTAGAAAATTTTGTTATGAAAAGCGCAACATGCGAATTAATTAGATTTTAATTTTAAAATGGCAACATTACTTGTTACGGGTGATCATTTGTACGTGATATGAGTAAAAATATTATTTGTGTTATCACTTGTCCCAAAAATTTTCAAAGTTAAAGTGCGGGCGAACCGAGTGACAGAGAAAGAGACAGTTATTTCAATACATTAGCTGCCAAAGTTCTTATACCCGTATCTATAAACAAGTCAAAGTGTCTACCTGATTAAAAGTCATTATTATTATTTAAGGTACGATTTTTATTATGTAGTTTAATGATTAAAACACACAACAACATTTTGTCAGCAACAATATTTTTTTTTTGTGGTTTTATTTATTTATTTAACAATTTATGTACATATGGTTTTTTTATTTTTTTTAGTTTGTTTGTTTGTCTATGATTGTTTTTGATTTGTTTATTGATGGTTTTTTTTTTTGTTTCATGATTATTTTTTTGTTTAATAATTGCTTGAAGTTCAACTGTTAAAAGGTTAGAATTCTTAGCAATGCTCTCTTTGACAGTTCTTACTTCGTTTAAATTCTTGTCTGTTGCATAGTCTATGGCATAAGTAATTACACAGACTCAAGTTATTACTTTAACTTGACTATAGATACGGGTGTCAGTGGCTGCAGCCCGGTTCGCTCTCCAGACCGCTCAGTTTAACCGCACATTTATTGAAGTGAAAAAATAATCAGAACACTTTTCAAAATGTAAAGCGTGTTCACAACATGTTGCCTAAAAAACAATTGCTAAGTAAATTTCTCTCAACATCGCACAACTTTTGAACAACATTTGAACTTCATTTAAACCGAACACAAAAGATTACACTTACGAGTTTCCATCGTAAATTTTATGAGAATATTAAAGTAATCCCGATGCTTTGTGAAGGGCTTTCATAATTAACGCCAATTTAAGCTTAATTAACGCGTCTTATTATCTCGATATACACTCCCTTTTAGATTTAACACCCTTATTTTTGATGAAGAACATTTTACAAGCGGTTTAGGATTATAACTGGGACGTTATTAATGCAACGCAGTATAGCACCATGCCTGTGTTTGTCTATGGGTATGAGACGACGCGCGCATTTTTAAAATTCACGAAATTTCGGTGCATTTTCTCATGCACGATTAAATGACGAGCTTGCTGGCACTACCGAGAACAAAACAAACCCCGGACTTCTACTGTTTCCTATGTAAAACCCAATAACACTTTACCCCACCTGAGCATCAAATCTATACCGTTAAACTAAGGAACCACGATTGCAACCTAACTACCGAGGTAGTCCTGAATTCCAGCGAATTCAGGTCTGCCTCGGTAGTTAGGTCTCAATCGTGGCTGATTTAATTTAGCTGCCCGAGCCGTCTACGTGCTGCGGAGTAATGACGCTCGCAAGCTTCCTTCCTTTAACTTTTTAATACCGCTTAGCTTTGTTTTTTAATACCCAAGAGTATTAAACATAAGAAACAAAGAGTAATAGTAAGGAAGCGTCAAAACTTTCATTTGCAATTTTACTTAGACACTTACATACATTACACGCGCTCATAAACATCCACACCCTTGATCATTTTTCTCTCTCTGACCCAGGATGGGTGACAGAGATAGAAGCTAACTGAAACAATGTAAAACTTCAACGGTAAAACATTTGTGACCCAAGACCCTTGTTACGACAACTGGCGTAGTGGGTCCGGGGGTGCGTGGAGGCGTAAAAATAGTTTGTGGGAATTCTTCAGGACATTTCGTATCCCATAATCGATAAAGAAAAAGATATAAAGTGGATTTGGCACAAATCTCAAGTATGTCAGTAAGGCGCCTGCCTGGCTGTTGAGCTTTGGCACGCTACATGTCCTGATTTTCGAGAATCTATGGTCGGGTCAGACCAGTAAATAAGAGTAATGTTTCATGATGGTTTATTCCACATTCGTACAGATCGTTGTTTTTTATGGATTGAAAGGAGAATAAAAACATCTTATGTGCCGTTTTAATCCATACTTCTACATATTTTTTTTTAATAATGCGATAGTTTCTGACTCAATCACGCGAAAACGGCTAATAATATTTCCATGGAATTTCGCAAACTGGTAGACTATTATTCTGGAGAAAGGATTTATGGATTGTATAGGTTTCGAACCGAACCAGTCGCATCTCTTTGTGTCATTTATTTCATCACCACTATTCTTCAGCATAGAAAAAAAAACTGAAGAAAAACATGTCAGGTCATAGCATGTCCTAGAACCAAAATGTCTTTAGGAAATACCCATACCAGTAAAACTATATTTTTAACAAACAGAAGCGAAGAGGTTTTAAAAAAGACAGCGAGGTACACAAAATAATGAATACAACCGTTTGTTCTGACTTGGAACAAAATATCAATCACTGAAACTAACCGAAACAGCCACAAATCATAACGAATTCAATTAACACGTACACAAAATAGGAAATTATTTAACCTTACAGCCCTTTGAGCGATGTTTCCGTCAAGAGTCAAAAACTTCAACCTCATTTCTTCCTAATAATATACTCGTATATGTAATACTACCTATGTTTAAATAGTCCAGAGTTAATTCCTAAATAACCACAAAGGTAAAGGTATCTAAAGTACAAAGGTAAAAAAAAAAAAAAAAAAACAGTAACAAGGCTGCAAATAGTAGCATTACAGCCCTACATGATAATAGATTCCACTAAGAGCTTTTTAAACAACCCCACTTTTTCTTCATGTCCGAGAAAATCGCAGAAGGTAATCCAATTTACTTTGGAGTAACAGACCCCAGCGATCTATATTCTTTGCTTCTCCATTACGTTATCTGATAAGATCACATCTAAAATAGCCACTTAGAAAGTCATTTACTACCCTATCTTTTATACGGAGCATTAAAAAGTTTTTAGGGCTCTTAAATTGTTGATCTTAAAGGACGTAATGAAATAGAAATGGTTAAATTATTGCTATCTTCATTAATGTTTAGAGAAATACGAAAATTAACAGAAATGGAGCGCAGCGTGGTTAAAATCGGAACTAAATCCGCCATCTTGTTTATTTAATACAATTTTATGAAGTGTCAATGTCACTAACATTATCATTAACACTAGAAACGGGTAACATGGTAAATATCCTGTTTCTTGTGGGAATTTCATGAAGCTCTTTCAGAAATCGAAGGTCCCTACGTACAAAGTGACATGTCTAAACACATGGTATACAGGAGAGCATTTTGAGAGCGTAACATTCATATATGAATGTTAAATAAAAAAACGTAACGTCATTAAAAACTCTATTTTGAGAACAAAATTACCATAACATTATTTCATAAAATTCACTATAGAATCGTTTCTTTATAACTCCCTCTCTCTTGTAAACCATGTGTGTTAGACATGCCGCTTTGTACGTAGGGATTGTCGAAATGTTTACCAACAGTATACGACGTACTTACCTACTGAAGTGTTACAAAACTCCAAAACAGAAAAAAGTGCGCGACCCCTGTCAATACCGAAAATGTTTTTTTAAGGCGTGGCCGTAGTCGGAACTTTCGCCGCTACTTTTTATTTAATTCAATTTCCATATTATTATGCAATTTCTCATTTTTTTTATAGACAGCACCCTCCTGACAATGGCTAACGAACACCCACTGACCCTATTGTTTCTGTAATCAAGAGACGAATTAAAAAAAAAACGGGAAAACTTTTCAAAACTGGAACACCTAATTTCAGAACAACCCATTAAAAAGTTAAACGCAAAGGAAAAACAAAAGCCATTCAGCCAGGACGCGTCGTCACTAGGACGAGACGGTTTTTTTTATTTTTGTTCACAATGTAACAAACATCAGGCGCCGTCTAGGCGGCGATGTGAGACTCGTGGGCTGAAACGCTTCGGTGCTAGGGTGCCAAGGTCGCTGTGTCACGTGACCAACTCAGCGACCGCCCGACCGATAATGAATGGACAGCCTTATTACGTCTATGGCTGGCTGTAGACGATTTGGCGCGAAATGTTGAGCGTTCTATTTTTGAATGCGTGTGTGTGTTTTTTTAATGGCGGTAATATGGATGTGAGCAGTCACGATGGTTTGCCGTATTGTTTTATGGAGCGGAAAAAAAGAAGTTATGGATTTAATTCCTTGTAAAAAAGTGTGTTATACCTAGTGGTAGTGGTCCTGCCCTTGTACTTGGGGTTCGTGCAAAACGTTTTGAGTATTATGAGGGAATAACTAACATCAAGCAGTTAAACTATACAGAAATGACTTGTTTGATGTGGTTTTAGGGCGCATACTCACCGCGGCGCACGGATAGGCCACGCCACGTGCCACGGCCACGTGCCACGTGTGTTCAGCTTCGCTTTGCAAGAAAATGTATGTGATTGTATTCACTACAAACCACGCACACGCTATGCATCAATTAACGTCATTAGTACATGCGTGGTTTGCTCGAATAAGGCGCTCACATAGCTCAACGCTGTCAACGCCATGCATGCTGTGCATGCGGTACACATTGTACACGAATATTAACCCACGACTATGCCGCGGTGGGCCACGCATGCTACAGTTGCACATAGTTGTGGGTGTGTAGTGTATACTGCAGTAGAAACATAGACCCACGTTGTCAAACAAATGAATTCACGCAGCTAAATTGCGCCGCGTGCCCGTGCACAGCATTCGCCGCGGTGGGTTTGCGCCTTTATTTTTTAAAAGAACACTCCTAAATAAGAATAATGATTTAATAGAACTTGACATTTTGGGCACCAAGTTCACTTTCAGACAAGGTTATACGCAATCACGCTTCATAATATTAAAAATCACACAAGATCATTCATCAAATCCGTGCCCTACATTAGAAACATAATTACAAAACATGAGGTGCATAAAAGCTATATTATACATATTGGCATCGGGGTGGTTTCGTACGTCAAATTTGATGGATTGTGTTCGTATTAGGCGGTTCCTGTACTCGTAAATTTATGATAAATTGAGGGTCACCAGACGATTAAGCGCGACAGGGGGAGATAAAAGTATCGGTGTTAGTGTAGAAGCTATAAAATATGTGTTTTAAAACGTTTTGATAGACTGAACCTAGCTTATCTTTATGTAAATACTAGCTTTTGCCCGCGGCTCCGCTCGCGTCAATTTATAATTTGACAGTCAATTCGTGTTGTATTCTGCTTGTTATTAAATCATAATTCGAAAGACACGTGGCGCCATCTATTATTATAAGAATGTTATTGTTGTTTTCCTCGGTAATAGTACTTTTTTTCGAGATGAAAGGTATCCTATGTCCGTTTCTGTGCACCTGAAAATGTATATGCAACATTTCAATATGCATTTCAGTGGTTTAGGCGTAAAAAGGTAACAAACAAACAAACTTACTTTTGCATTTATAATATTAGTTAGGATTAGGATAGGTCATCTATATTTACTTTGTCATATTATGATAGATATGATAGATATTACGCCCTCTGTTTGTTTTGTGCTGAGTTCGCTTTACTAGGGCAACAGGTTTGAATAATCACAAGAAGAGCTCTGTTATGCAGGTTTCTGTATAACTGATTACAGAAAAGTTTTAAAAACTCGAAAAATTTAACATACTAGGTATACTATTAAATGAGCAATATTTGTACTCACCAGTGGCGAAGGTTTCATACAACTCGATTCCTACCGGATTCCCTTTGAAAAATTGCACAGTCAGTATTCTATAGACAAATAATAAAATAAAATAAAAAATGACCCTTCGCTATTGGTACTCACGTTCTCGAAGACGGCTCTAACGTTTTCCAGCTAGGTCTCATATCTAGGAAAATTCATATTCTCTAATCTCACCATAACAGAGCTTGATAGCCTAGGGAATTCCATTTTAAAGTCAAAGCAATTGTTTATTTATTTATTTTACTATTTATGTACATAATATATACAACACAGGAAATAACATTATAATACATGAGTATTTCAGCCAGCAGACCCGCAAAAGGAGAAGTGAAAAAAAAGAAATGTAGACAGCACTGTGTGTTGTTTCTTGTTAAGCCTTCCAATGTTTATTAAATACGACAATCCATGCCATAGTCATCATCAGATTGTAACACGTTGTTTTATTTTGTAAAAAAAACCCAGAGAGAAACTTCTAACTTTGGCAATATCTGAATACACAATCGTTTATCATTGAATAGAACTAAAAGCTCAGCGCTCTGTTTAACCAGTTCGAAATGCTTTTAAAATGGCCGCTGGCGCTAGCTGTCAGTTGCGATAATAATGTGAATGTCACTGGCTGGATAGAACCTGACAGCTCAAGCTTGAGCTGTCTCAAAAGTTTCTACTGTGAATTTTAAAATAGGAATACAAAATATGTGCTTTTCTTTCAAAATTATGTTACGTCTAGTTGGCAGACTGAGGTTCAAATGATTAATTATTCATCATCATAATTCTGCTGCTCTTGTCTAAATTAATTTGGGGTCGGCGCAGCATGTTCTCTTCTACCACACGTCTCTATTACTCGTCATTTCATCAGTCACCTCCTTTCTAGTTATATCATCCTTCACACAGTCCATCCATCGTTTCTTTGGTTTTCCTCTACTCTTATAGCCGCCCACATCATATTCAAAACCTTCCTCACGAAATTTTCTTCATTACTCTGTATCACACGTTCATACCAGGTTAACCGATTATTACACAACTTTTCAGTCACCGGCGCCACTTTTAGACTTCCTCTTATGCACTCGCTCATTTCTTATTTTATCCATTGCCCTGTAGAACATATTTTTCTTACATAAACCTGAGGTTAGCTAACTTAAAAATAAGCGGAATATAACTGTGAAAGGACTGTACTTACGAGGCTGTAGATATTGTTAGTATACAAGAAATTTTCTTAATTGGAAGGTACACCTGTTGTTTTGTGATTATTGCTGGTTTGCATTATCCAGCGACTTTGATTTAGGATTGCCATAGTTTCGTTGAAGTTACCACCACGTAAGTAAATTTTTGGCGGTTTTCACATTTTGATACCGCTTACTAGAGAAACGGAAGACGCGTTGTTTCAGCCAATCAGAACCAAGCAACGTCTCATCTAATTTGAAGTGAACACGAATTAAAAATAGTTTGCACTATTACCTAGGTATTTTTATACGGTTTTTCACTCTCCTGTAAAGTTGCTATCTTTGACTTATATGGTCTTAGAACTTCGGCGATGATAGGTGTTTAATTAGGCCATCCCAAAGAAAAACTATCATTAAATTAGATTCGTGGTATTAATGTCCGCACGTCGTGCGTCGTGCGGCAAATCGGCAAATGCTGAAACTTGCCAGTATGTTTTTAAAAGCATTTAGTTGCTATTTCAACCATGTTTTCAAGTCAAATATTTTCAAGCTGTTAATTTAACCATAGGTTTTATCCGGATCCCTACAAAATAGAATTCCGTAACAATAATATCCAGTTTCATTTTAATAACGCCAAACTTTCCGACAGTCAACTTGATAAGGAAAAAGATATTCATTTAATTTCGCTACTCTGATAACCGAAGTTTCTGCCAATTATAAATGGATCCAATTAATTTTTATGCAATTTTATTAAGCGGATTGAATGCTGAAAAGATTTTGCTTTTTCGAAAGTTATTTTGGTAAAGGCAGCTGAGGCTTTTGAAATTGCCGTGTGGAATAATTAAGGTTGTATTTTTATGCATGGCAATCCCGTGATTTCCATGCATAAAAATACAATTACACCATAAAGCTTAAAATATCTTGATAGAGCGACATTCATATGCTTTATTACCAAGAAACAAATATTTTTGTTACCACATAAAGGTATTCAATTTTACTTTGTCATTAATCGTCGGAAAAAATGTTTTTCTCTTCAATACTCCAATACTCAATTCTTTATTGCATTCCACAATGTAGGCTTAGGTGGTAGACATTTTTTAAAAGAAACAATCGTGGACCCTGTCGGGCACAGCAAAAAAAAGATAATAATATTAGGAGATGAGGACTTATCATTTAAGTATCTTATAATCTAACTTATTCTAAAAACATTTATGTTAAATCTATATTTTTCAGGGATTTATCATTGTAATCGTTGACACTGTAGTATCATTTGCTTATTAATAGCTTTTTTAATTTGTTCGTGAATAGATGGAGTTTTTTTTCTTTTCTTATTGATTCGGGTAACATATTGAATATTTTGATTGACATAACCAGAGGGCTTGTTGAATGTAGTTTTAAGCACGATGTTGGTAGGTTGAATCGCGTTTTGTGTCGGAGTGTGTATCTTGTTTGTATGTCTTCTCGTTTAGTGTAAAAGTCTTGGTGTTTGTGAGCGAATTTGCATATTTCAAGTATATATATACAAGGTAGACTTAATATATTTCATCATCTGCCTAGCCTTTTCCCAACTATATTGGGGTCGGCTTCCAGTCTAACTGGATGCAGCTGAATACCAGTATTTTACATGGAGCGACTGCCTATCTGACCTCCACAACCCAGTTAGTACTGGGTAATACGATACCCCTTGGTAATACTGGTTGTCAGACTTTTTGGGCCACTGACTACCTGACGACTGTCAAAGATCTATAAATGACAGCCGGGACCAACGGCTTAACGTGCTTTCCGAGGCACGGAGGAAACTCGGTGTGTAATGGGCGGTCACCCATCCACAGACCAACCTAGGCAAGTACAGCTTAACCTAAAGATCGACCCGAGCGGCTGTTACTATTTAGTCACGAGCTCCTCAAATACTTTCTCAGCAACGAGGTGTATTTACTTTTAAATAATTCTAGTTTTGTTATTTCACCGGCTATTTTTATGACGTCAAGAAAATGTTGGTCTAACTGTATCGTGCGTACTTAACTTTGAAGGTCCTTCAGCAAAATACAAAAAGGAATAACATTCTAATTCAGAACTTAAATATTTTTGACCCTAACTTGCCAACTTCTTTTCAGGGTTCCGTAAGCCTCCGCTGTCCGTCCGTCCCTATTTCTATCCGTCTGTCTGTCTATCAGCGGTATATATCTCATGATCCGTAATAGATGTACAGTTGAAATTTTCACAGAATGTGTATTTCTGTTGCCGCTACAGAATAAAATTTAAAGTGGGCTCCCCTACTACGATGGTACAGAACCCTTCTTGCGAGAGTCCGATTCGGACTTGACCGGTTTTAATAAAAAAAGGAAGCAACTCTATAATTTCTTCATCGTTCAAAAACCATCATATCATCTAAATGACTTCCAAGAAATGTTCATCTTGCCATGGTATATGTATTCGTAGGTACAAAGAAAGCCGACATCCGTCTTGTCTCCGCTTCCTCAGATACTCTATAGAAAAGTAGGGAACTGGGTGAACGGAGGGTGCACCGTCTAATCAATGTATTGTACTTCCCTTGTAGGTACATATGTTCTACATTATTGTATTAAGGCGCTTGTATACAGCGTGAGGCTGTGTTTACATGTGTGTGTGTGCGTGTGTGCGTGTGTTGCTCTTTCATCTATTCCCATTAGTAGGTTATAGAAAAAGGTTGAGGGGGGACTCTTTGTAATATCTGGTCTCAGGCTCACACAAAGACTGGTTAGACGTAATACTGCATTGTACTAACAAAACAAATATATATATATAATACATCCACATACAATGAAGTTAATAAACGAGATTGCGTACCTTGAGTCAATTTGCAGAGAAGAAAACAGCGGTAAAGGTCAAACAGCCTCTTTTTACTCTCATCTCGATTATGTTGCTGTACGTTTCTTTCTACAGGGTGTAAACAGACCCTTCGCATAGCCGTCAACCAAGCATTCTGTACATCAAACTAAGTAACTTTACGCAAAAATTATTGCTGGGAATCGACTTTTTTTTTTGGAGCGAAAAATCACGTTTTACGGTAGGACTCGATGGAAAGCACTCAAAGCATTGTGCTGATGGATGGATTGAATTGTACGGGGGTCATGGAGGTGTGTAAAGTAAAAATCTTACATTAAAAACATGGATTTAAAAGAACTTGTGAATAAGTTGGAACTTTGATCCCCAATGTCTCCGTAACTAGAAGGTATGGTCTAGAACAATAAAAACGCAAAACGGGGAGAACAAGTGCCTATCGGATATGTTAAGGGTCTATTTACACCCTTTACATCTCTCTGTTTCACCTGTTTTTTATTTTGGCTGAACGTTGACCTCTATGACATCTTTTAGAGATTTTTGGGGTCTTCCTCTTCTTTTGCTGTAAAGTAAGCCGGTAACCTAACAGCGGTCGTTGCTATCATTATTTTGACATTCATTAAGTTCGGTCCTGGGTTCGATTTCCAGGTCGGGCTAAGTGTTATTGGGTTTTTCAATTAGGATTTTTTCAGTAGCAGTCACGGAGTCTGGGTTTGCGCCCGGTTGATGGCAATAGGCTCGTACCCTATTACATGGGATTAAAACGTAACTGGCGAAATGTAGGTATACTAGTAGATACACCTCTGCTTAACCCTTCTGGGATTACAGGCGTGATGTTATGCGGAGACCGAAACGCGCTCTCCGTCGTCAGCGTGTTCGAATTCACCAAACAAAATGAATTGGACGATCGCGTATTTGCGTGGCGATTGCTTATATTAAAACACGGTCTTAGTTATATTCAATTAAAATAATTCCATCCATCGGTTGATGTTAATTAATCTGTCTAGAAAATTCAATCTGGAAAGTTGTAGTGGCGAGATTAAAGTAAATAACAGATTACATTCGTTTAATATTGCTCGATCAGAAACCTTGTGATGTCCTCCTTAGGGATCGAATTCTTGATTTATCGTCTTCAAAGAAAGTCGGGGAGATGTCTTCTCGACCCTCGCGATTATCACAATTATTATCTCTTCATTTTCTATTACAGTATTAGTTGAGTAATAATTTTTGGATTGTACGTTGTTAGGTAACTGTTGCTGGGGCGTATTTGACCAAATAGGTAGCAGTAGCGAAGGGTCAATTTTTGTTAGAGGTAAGCCGGAGTACATATCTTTAATGTCTTGTAACTTATTTGTCTATAGAATAGTGACTGTGTCCATTTTTCAAAGGGAAGCCGGGAGGAATCGAGTTGTATGGAACCTTCGCCACTGATAGGTAGGTGGATTGGTCGATTTCATTTTTAGGGTCCCGTAGGCGAAGGGTAACAAACACGGGACCCTATCAAGCCTGTGCTGACCGTCCGTC
The DNA here is from genome assembly GCA_963082995.1 of Noctua comes. NCBI lineage: Eukaryota > Metazoa > Arthropoda > Insecta > Lepidoptera > Noctuidae > Noctua > Noctua comes. The sequence continues at coordinate 6,641,841 of OY720280.1, read as the reverse complement.
CGTCCGTCTGTCAGCGGGCTGTATCTCATGATCCGTTATAGGTAGACAGTTGAAATTTTCACAGAACGTGTATTTCTGTAGCCGCTATAACAACAAATAATAAAAAAATAAAAGGGGCTCCCCTACTACCATGGTTCGGATCCTTTGATGCGCGAGTCCGACTCGCACTTGTTTTGTTTACTTGGCTTGGTTTGTTTTATTAATATGAATTTGAAATTGTGCTTTCATTGTGGCGCTCAAATCAGACATTATTTATAACTATGCTTTTCTTTTTTTTTTTTTTCGGATGGGAAATCATCAAGTGACCCCCCCACTCTGGGCGGAGCGGAAGGGAGTGTCAGACTTGTACTGACTAAAACCCATCCATGTTCCTTCTTTGCCCTTTGTGTTCCAGGGCCACGGTATCTCTTTCGAACAGTCCCGCAGCCCTGGCAGGCATCGGCCCTTGCAGGCCCCTACATCATTGCTGACATCACTTTGAGGCGCGCGTGGAACACGAACGCGCCGTCGACACGGCCTGTCGTCATAAGACGGCCGGACGGCGGGCTAGCCCATAGCTCGCCGTCCACAGGCCCGCGCCTACGGTGGCCGGGAGCCACCACGTGACCCCCGACGCCCAGGGCGTCTCCCGCGGCGGCTGGGACGTGAGGTTCTTTCCCTCTCACGTCCCGCCACCTCCTTCACTAGCATGACTGCTTCGCAGAATGAGGTGACGGCTTCCCATTCCCTCTCGCTCCGGACCATGGCCTGAACCAGGGCCGGACGCGAGAGATCGCCGCCGCCAATCGCCGCTACAAGGACACGACGGTGCTCTGCCCAAGCGGGGCAGACCTCCACGGTGTGCTCCACCGTGTCCTCCGGACGATCCTCGCAATGGAATGCTAATAAATTACCCGAGTATACATTTTGCTTTAGTGTTCAGTGTTGCAGCAATTAAAATGGTAACATTCTGGTTTCAGTTGATTAATGATTACTGTCAATATGACACGAAAAGGAAGAAGAACTAACGTACCGAAACAAATGTGAAGTCGTATGCAGAATTTTTTGGTGGTTAGTTTTCAAATCATTATCATCTGCCTAGCCTTTTCCCAACTATGTTGGGGTCGGCTTCCAGTCTAACCAGATGCAACTGAATACCAGTATCTTACATGGAGCGACTGCCTATCTGACCTCCACAACCCAGTTAGTACTGGGTAATACGATACCACTTGGTTGACTGATTGTCAGACTTTGTTGGCCACTGACTACCTAACGACTGTCAAAGATCTACAAATGACACCCGGGAGGACCAACGGTTTAACGTGCTTTCCGAGGCACGATTAGTCTTCACATAAAAACTGAATTAAGGCTCATAATTAATTAGTTTGAAAGGTAAGGAAATGTATCGGTTATTCCCTTGGTATTACAACTTCAGAAGACCATTGGAATATTCATGCGACTCTCACGTCTTAGTAATTATTAATGGTTTCTACCTATTCATGGTCACCGAATTCGGTTGCACTATTGTTCCATACGTAACTAGGTAACTGCTGGTTGCTGGTAGGTGCTGGGTGACTGCCTCGTTGGTCTATGAGGTCCTGGGTTCGACTCCCAGGTCGGGCAAAGTGTTATTGGGTTTTTCCATCAGGAATTTCTCAGTAGCAGCCACGGAGTCTGCATTTGCACCCGGTTGATGGCAGTGGGCTCGCCCCTAATACATGGGACTTAAATATAACTGGCGAAATTTGGGTGTACTATTAGGTACACGTCTGCCTAACCCGTCGGGGATTACAGGCATGGTGTTATGTTATGTAACTAGTTACTACCTAGTTCACCACTGGACTGCCATATTACACCCCTATGTAATAGGGTTGAAAGTGGTCGACCTTCAGTGAACTCGGCAGTGCATGCCATATGCAAACCCGTGTCCAAATTATGTTATTTCCACTTAAACAAATTATGATCAACTTCTCATCATCATCTTCCTGTCCTTGTCCCATTCTATTTGGGGTCGGCGCAACACGTTTTCTTCTTCCATTCTCCCCTGTCAGACGTCACGGCATCATTTACTCCTTTATCTTTCAAATCATTCCTCACACAATCCATCAATCTTTTCTTTGGCCTCCCTTTCCCTCTATACATCATCTGCCTAGCCTTTTCCCTACTATATTGGGGTCGGCTTCCATTCTAACCAGATGCAGCTGAATACCAGTATTTTACATGGAGCGACTGCCTATCTAACCTCCACAACCCAGTTAGTACTGAGTAATATGATACCGTCTATACATGATGATCAAATTTATACTAGAGGAAATAAATGAAATACAGAATGCCTACAACAATTGAACACGTGATTAAAATGTTCAAAGTTGTACCATAAACTGAACCTTATGCGTACTCACACATAAAGTTTGGTTTGCTCAGGTCTTAAAGATTTTTCCAAAAACTAATTACGAGTTTGCAATTTCGTAAATAAATTTAGAAACGCATGAAACAGTCGTCATTCTAGTACAATGTTTGTTCAATTATAACCGACGCCATTTTCACAAAGTTTTGCCACCTAATGTGCTTACTAGAGCGTGGGAGAAGGGTCTTTGATGATTATCTAGGTTATACCTTGTTTATGGTTTCATTGCCGTTTCTATTCGCAGTTGCATGCTCATCTGTGATTTGTTTGTTTCAAAGTATGTCTATGGTTGAAAAAAAAGTATGGAAATTAAATGTTGCCTTATCTTATCTTTAGATTGTAACTTTGTAAGTGATTAAAGACACTAAATTGCATACAATAATGCCACAGAAATATTTGTTCCCTACTTGAAGTAAGACCCGAATAAAGACGCCTACAAGACTCGAAGCGGGTTGATTTTTTTTCACCAACCTTCTTTAGATGTATGGCCATAGCAGACAAGATACTGCTAGCGTGAGTATTCAGCGATTTGGATACCACATATTGGCAACTATAGACCGACTGCTTTAATGAGTCCTCCGCCTTCCCCCACCAAAGGCACATTAAGCGTCCACACAGTCTTAACAATATCCCACAGGTTATTTGCATTTAAAAATCATAATCCACGTAGTTATTACGATACTAATTGAACCAATACGTGATCAACCTTCAGAATATTCCTTTTTAAATTGATACTTTCGCGAGGAGTCATTAAAGCGGTCGGTCTATAGATGCTTTCGTTTTAGTGATCGCCTTTTGAGCTTCCGAAAATTGGTGATCGCCAATGCTAAAAATATGAAGTTCGCGATGGCTTTAAAAAGTAACTAGCACATAACTATTAATACTAATAACGGGATATTTACCATGTTTACTGTTTTCTATGAGTTCTCGATATTTCAGCGCTGTTGCAAGCACCATGGTCACGGATAAACTGAAGTTATTGCGGGTGGGTGTTTATGAGCAGACAAATTGGTCTACCCTCTTTCTTGTTCGTTTTTGTCTGCTCAAAAACCGAAATATCGGGAACTCATAGAAAACAGTAAACATGGTAAATATCCCGTTATTAGTATTAATAGTAATGTTAGTGACCATGATAGTTTAAAATCTTATAACTAGCACATACATTAACTATGAATGGTTCTCTTGTGTTAAAATAAAAACAAACTGATGATACATTCGATGATCCATGGCGGTAAGCAATATCTACCTAAATTCTGCAAAGCTGTTTTAAGGAGAACCACGTTGAGCAGTTCACGTATATTCCATGTCACGATAAAGTCTTGTATAAATGTAGGGTAAATACGAAAAAACGAGTACTTCATCCAAGCTCAGAGATTATTTATTATTTTGTTTACTTTCTTAAATTACTTTTTCATTTTTGTGATCATGGGAAATGGAGGAAGATATTGTTGTTGGGAAATATGAATTAGTATGGGTAAGTATGGGTAAGTATGGGTAAGTATGGGTAAGTATGGGTAAGTTTGGGTAAGTATAATATGGTTTGCTTAAAAAGATACATAGATTATCATTAACACTAGAAACGGGATATTTACCATTTGTTTACTGTTTGTTTTGACGGCACGGTTGGCGCAGTGGCTGAACGATTGACTGCTGCACACGAAGTGCAGCAGTCATCGCGGGTTCGATTCACGCACGGAACAAATATTTGTACAGGTAGTTGTTCCGGGTCTGGCTGTTTGTATAAGTGAATTTAAATGTTTGTAAACGCACCCACGATACAGGAGAAATTCTAAGTGTGGGACGTTTTTTTTAAAAAAAAAAAAAAAAAGTTCCCGATATTTTAGCGCTCTTGCAAGCAAAAAAAAAAACAATTAAAAAAATGATAATGATAACGTTTGTGACCATGACAGTTTAAAAACTGATACATAGTTTGTGATATCGACGAATGTTTTTTGACCTTATCATTAACGGGATTAATACTAACGTGTTTGTTTAGTTTCTAAAATTTTTGATTAGTAGCAGCCAGCGGTTTTAATATTGCACAGATCAACAGACTGTATAAGTATTTCTTCAATAATTCGTGGATTTGTATAAAGGTAGTCAAATAAGTACTTTTAAAATATAGTAGCTCCATTTTGCAATCGCGCCCCTTTCTCATTGCGTCAAACTTTTTTCAACAAGTTCATATTTTGATTTCAATGAAAAATATCTTTAAGTAAGTAGTCAATCTTCAACCCTCATTGTTAATATCTAACCTACGAATATTACCGAAATTGTAATCTCAATTTTCATTTCACTCCAAAAGATTTTCACTGAAAGATATTTTCAAAAATTACTTTCTTGCTCGCATACCACTGGCTGAAATAAGTTATGTATTACTGAAAGGCCAACCACCCTCGCTCCAGCGCCCCAATCAAAATTCAAGACAGGATCCCGACTCAAAATAGCATTTCGGAACCTAATTCTCTTTTATTGCAAGCATAATACCAATTAACTTGCGCCCAAGGAACTTTGTTCGCGAATTTGTACTTTTCAGGCTTATGACAGTCGTGATATAGGTATGTAGATATCGTTTTATATTATGTAAGGACTTTGTTGAGAAAGTTTTGTTCGTAACGTCTTTTTGTGGTTGCGGTTTCTCATATCTTTGAGAACTACGTAAAGATTATCTAGCCTTTTGCCAACCGAGGTTAACATAAACCATACAGGGTGTAACGGGACCCTTTACGAAGCCGTCAACCAAGCATTATGTACATCAAACTAAGTAACTTTACACGAAAATATTGCTGGGACTTTTTTTTTTGGGGTGAAAAATCACGTTTTACGGTAGGACTCAATGTAACGTACTCAAAACATTGTGCTGATGGATCGATTGAATAGTACGGAGGTCGTGGAGGTGTTTAAAGTGTTAAAAATCTTACACTAAAAACATGACTGTATTTGAAAAAAACTTGTGAAAAAATTGGAACTTTAACCCCCAATATCTCTGTAACTAGAAGGTTCCCAGGTATGGTCTGGAAGAAAAAAATTATCGCAATGTCAGGAAGAATTATGTTTTGTGTTAGTTAATTAAACTTAGTAATGGTCTAACTAAGCTGTTATAAATCAATAAATGCTTTATTTAGTTACCTATTTGCATGCTATTTTTATGGCGAAATATGTCATTGCACTTCATGTTATTGTTACCATCTTTTGTACCACATTTACAGAAAATAAATAATTTTGACTTTGACTTTGAAACCAGTGCCTTTCGGCTTCGTTAAGGGTCTTATTACACCCTTTATGGTAGCATGGCGGATTACCAAAGGAAGGCCAGAGGTCCTGGTGGTGACTTTTTACCAGCGAAAACAATTCTGGAAATATCTAAAAATGTATGGAACTAAATACAAAATAAGTTACGGAACAATCCTGTTGAATTTTTAAATCCTCTAGGACTGTCCGCAGATAGATTCCACTAAGTTCTTTGGTCAGGGATTTCCAAAGTTTCTTCTTTACTGCTTCTCACCTATTTATTTCTAACCAGCATCTTTCAAAATCTGTCCTTAGATAAGCACATAATATAAATAAAAAAAAAAAATAAGACAATAAAGTAGTAATTGATATAAATATAATTGGTATAATTTTGTTTTAAGTTCCAATTTCAATTTTCCTGTTTTGTCTTTTCTACACACTGTGTCTACATCTCTAATTCTACTTTCCTCTCGCAGGTCTGCTGGAAGAGATTTCTCATGAAATAAGCAGTACCTTTGTGCTCTTCTATCTTAATGTAATGTCTTGTTAAGTATTTTACGTGTACATAATACTCTTCACTTAAATCCTATTATGCTATGAATCGATTTTACCAACTAATAATAGATTCACAACCCTTCTCTATTATTAAATAAGTCCTTTTGGTAGGACCTTCAACAGTTAGATGTCAGTAAGGACTTTTTGAAGATATTCAGCCAGTTTATATTTAGTACTAACTGGCCCTGGGATAAGACACCTTAAACCGATTAGATACAGTTCAGTTTCCATCGCAGCTTATTTGTTTTAAGACCTTATCATTCACTTTTGCAATTCTAAAATAAACTTTGTTTTAAAAGACGTAGAGTTGTTTTTTGTGCGAGTGATATGTGTTTGTATCCATTTCATATTGGCTTTGATATAATTTGTTGTTGGTTAACAAAATTATATATCCAGTTGTGTTACGGTTGAGTAATTAAAGTGTGAATCACACGGAAAACGGGTGCGGGTCGGGTCGTATCCACCGCGTGAGACGCAATATTTCCGGGACTCAATGTAACGTTCTAAAAACATTTGATGCATTGAATAGTACAGGGATGAGGGATCATAGATGTATTTAAAGTAAAGTTATAACATTAAAACCTTATTTTTTACTTTTTAATCTGGTGAATAAGTCGTAACTTTGACCTCCAATATCTCCGTAACTAGAAGGTTCCCAGGTATGGTACGAACAAAAAATGATCGCAATGACGGGGAGAACAAGTGCCTTTTAGCTTTGTTATGGGTCTTTGAGAGCAGCGGTGGCCCAATGTTGGCGGCCCCGACTTACGAACAGTAACTATTGAGTTCGAACCCAGGCAGGCGGATTACTTTGTGTAATTTATTTCATCACCACTGCTCTCAAAAATGGTGAAGGAAACCGGCATGTCCTAGAACCAAAAATTCGAAGACATGTGACATCTACCAACCCGCACTGGGCCCGCGTGGTGGATTATAGCCCATTCCCTCTCATAGAGAGGAGTCCGTGTGTTCCAGCAATGGGAACAATATAGGCTGATTAAACTACGGGTCTTTTTACATCCATTATATCAAAAGGTATTTTTGAGAACACTACATAGCTATAATCTTTTTCTGAAACCTAATATGCCATATTTACGACCGGGAACTGTGTGTAGGTATGGGCCACGGTTCGCTGTGTGTTCCGGGTCAATGTGTTTTGAGGAAATGATTTATGAGCGTTCATGTTCCCACGAGACGTTAAATATGTATGTTAGCTGCGCAAGGAATTAAAATGCAGGATAAATTTTGTGTTTTATAATATTAATATTGATTTATTAGGGGAAGCTCGTAGCTAAATAATAACGGCAGCTTGGGTCGATCTTCGTAGGGTAAGCCGCGCTTGCCTTGGTTGATCTATGGATGGGTGACCACCCGTTACATACCAGGTCTCCTCCGTGCCTCGGAAAGTACGTTAATCCGTTGGTCCCGGCTGTTATTTGTAGATCTTTGGCAGTCTTTATAGGTAGTTAGTGGCCTGAAAGTCTTACAACAAAGCATTTATATCAAAATCAACCAGTGTTTCCAAGGGATATCCTATTACCCAGTACTAACTGGGTTGTGGAGGTCAGATTGGCAGTCGCTCCTTATAAATTACTACCTCCTAACTCCTCATAGATACTGGTAAACCTGCGTCATCCCACTGGTAGGCAAAGCGTCTCCCCATGGCTTCCAGTTCTTTCGATCCTGGCCTGTGGACCTTTGGATCCTGTGGTCGTTGCTTTTTAATGGCCTATATTAAAAACCTTTTGTGACTCATTAATTTATTTACTAACAAACAGAATAAACTGAAAACGATAAATAATTTATCCTCTTTACATCAAACCTGACCTTATTTCAAGGCTCTAATACCTTATTACGAAATCTATTTGAGTTGAGCTCAGTCTTGTGATTTGATGCCGAGTACTCAACAGCTACTGAGCAAACTATTGTAATAAGTCACTGCAAACAACGCATGAATATGATATCTTTGTGTAGTTAATCACCTGCTGTAGTATGTGTGTGTGTTCGGAATTAGTTAAAGAGCTGTTTTAAACTTGTCTTGTTCAGGTCGGTAAAGAACCTAACATACCATCACGCCTGTAATCCCCGAAGGGCTAGGCAGAGGTGTACACAAGCACTAACATGTACTTAGCAAAATTCAAAAGCAATTTTTTTGTGATAAAACGATTTACACTAGATAAGACCTATTTCGTAATAGTATGGCGCCCAAAAGAATGTGTTCGAGAAAACGTAAAACGTCAATAAATACAGTAGGAGAAAATGATTTTTAAAAGCTGTTTCGTGTGCACATATTAGTGCTTGCGACTGTACCTAATAGTACACCCACGTTTTGCCAGTTACGTAAGTCCAATGTAGGGGGCGAGCCTATTGCCATCTACCGGCTGCTACTGAGAAATTCCTGATGGAAAAACTCAATAACACTTTCTCCGAAATGGGAATCGAACCCAGGACCTCATACTCAGCAGTTGCGCGCTTGCGACAACTAGACCAATGAGGCTCCAAGAAGTATTTACCAACAACAAAGTAACTGCTAACAGAGCTTCTTCTCTGCCTAACCCTGTGGTGATAATAGGCGTAATGTTATGTTATTTTATAATTCAAATAGTTTTAACAAAGTAATGTATTTTTTTAATTTAGTTCCTTTTCGACGAGATATTATCATTTTCTTTTTTCAAACAAGCCCATAAACATGCATTTTCTTTAAAAAACCAATCCAGTCTCGGTAGGCATTAGTAATTGAGGTTAGAGCAAACAACTCAACGGTAGTAATTTGTTAGGGAATCATAAAAATATCAAACTGCCATAATTATTCTTTATTACTGGTAAAATTCTCTATTTTACTATCCAATTACCGTTATCACAATTTTTTCCAATTTCCTGTATTATTTTAACAAATTAGGTAATATCTATTACGATTTTCATAGACGTGACAACTGATAAATGATAGCAAACCAATTATTTATGGGGCTTTAATTTGTACAATCGATAATCGTTTTTTTGGTGGCACACAATGGGGGATCCGATTCAATAAATTACTACTATTATGTCCGATTAAATTCTAACAATGTTAAGGTAATAAAATAGATCGTAATTATAGATTTGAACAGTGTAAGTTTGTTTTGGTTAGTACACAATACACTACTACTGAAACAATAGTGAGTAAATATAATTTATGTGATTGAAACGAACTGTGAACCGTGTTACAAACGAAATTGGTTTGAATATTTTTGACGGTAATTCCCTCGGGAATAGGGGAATATTTACTGCTAGTCGGGGTATAGAAATTTGAACAAGTACATCATCATCTGCCTAGCCTTTTCCCAACTATATTGGGGTCGGCTTCCAGTCTAACTGGATGCAACTGAATACTAATATTTTACATGGAGCGACTGCCTCGATATGACCTCCACAAGCCAGTAAGTGCTGGGTAATACGATAGACCGGTTGTCAGACTTCGGGTCAATGACTACCTGTAACGACTGTCAAAGATCTACAAATGACACCCGGGACCAACGGCTTAACGTGCTTTCCGAGGCACGGAGGAAACATGTAATGGGCGGTCACCCATCCACAGACCAACCTAGGCAAGCACGGTTTAACCTAAAGATCAACCCGAGCGGCTGTTATTATTTAGCCACGAGCTCCTCCAAATTTGAACAAGTACACAGGTAAATAATTCATAATTATTTTTTCCACAGTTGAAAAATAAATGTTGCTTTTTCAAAGTTGTAAATAAGGCTGATTTATTTTATTAATAACTAGCTTTTGCTTGCGGCTTCGCTCGCGTCAATTTCGAATTTGACAATCAATTTGGGTTATACTCTGCTTGTAATATAATTCAATCATGATTCGAAAGACACGTGGCGCCATCTATTATCATCAGAACGTTATTTTTTCCTCCGGAACAGTACTTTTTTTCGGGACGAAACGTACCCCATGTCCGTTTCTGGACACTTCACAAACAAAATATGCATTTCAGGATGATCGGTTCAGTGGTTTAGGCGTGAAAAAGTAACAAACAAACTTACTTTCGCATTTATAATATTAGTTAGGACTAGTTAGGACTTTGAGTGGTTCACAATTCGATAGAGCTGCCTATGATTATCGTTATTGATGCATCTTGATGGCGAAATAGGTAGTTAGGAATGGTAGTAGTGGGCTTATCTTTGGACAAACGCTTCCACAAAGAACTCCAAAGCTGCTAAAATAAGATCACATCGTCATCTGAAGCCTTTTCCTAACTTTGTTGGGTTCGGCTTCCAGTCTAATCGGATGCAAGTGAATACCAATATTTTACATGGAGCGACTGCCTATCTGACCTCCACAACCCAGTAAGTGCTGGGTAATACGATACCACTTGATAAGACTGTTTGTCAGACTTTCGGGCCACTGACTACCTGTAACGACTGTCAAATATCTACAAATGACAGCCGGGACCAACGGCTTAACGTGCTTTCCGAGGCGCGGAGGAAACTCGGTATGTAATGGGTGGTCACCCATCCCCGGACCAACCAAGGTAAGCACGGCTCATGCCCGGGTCTACGGCGCGTTGTGTTCCACGCGCGCCTCATAGAGTGTCAGCATAATGACGGGGCCCCCCTCTAGAGGGCCAAAGCCTGCCGGGGTCGCGGGACTTATAGAATTACCGTGACCCTGGAACATAAAGGGCTATTGAAGGACACCGTGGATTTTAGTCAGTACAAGTCTGACAGTCCCTCCCGCTCTGCCCTGGGTGGGAGGACTCATTTGATGATTTTACCACGATAAAAAAAAAAGGTAAGCACGGCTGCAAAATCGATCCGAGCGGCTATTCTTATTTAGCCACGAACTCCTAAAATAAAATCACAAAACGCTCCTAACAGTTTCTTCAGCTTCTTTGTAATTTCTTTTCCAAGCTCAAAACTAAACATCTTGTTTACAACAAACGTCTAATCTTAAATCGGAATACACAAATCTCATTGCATTAACCCGCTCCTGCCGCGCCAGTCCGTTTAAATAAACCAACGCTCTCTAGGTAATGACAAGATGGCTCCGATTACGCGGTACCGCATATATTACGAGAGGGTTAAGTCGACGGGCTGATGTGCCTACGTAATATCTTCATTTCAATATCATAGTGGAACAGGCTTCATTATAATGTTCATTTAAACTGACAAAAGGGGTTGATTCGTAGATGTTATTGCGCAGTTGAGTGATTGTCAGTTAATGCTGGGGTTTTTTCTACTATTATTTTATTTATTTATTTAAACTTCATGTACAAGAGTGGTACATAGGCGGACTTAATGCCACAAGGCATTCTCTACCAGTCAACCTTTGGGTCAAATAGGACAGCATTGTGATAGAGTACAAAAAAAATAAATAAGAAAAATATCATTTTGTTAACATAGATTGATATACATAAATTGGTACATACTAATACACATATACAGTAAAATGATATAAACTAATATATATTATAATACATACAAATAGTACCAAATACGAGAAACCTTATAATAATAACAATGACTACTAATATCTAGCTTGCTTGCTATCTTGGTGATATCTGTATCGTACAGGAGCACTAAGGAATTTATTTGAGCACTAGTCGTTGCCCGCGACCTTCGTCCGCGCAAAATTATTATAAAACACCGTACCTTTGCCCGCGGTTTCACTCGCGTTAATTTAGAATTTGACAATTAAAATCTTAACACACTACTAAACTACTGTCTTTAATAATGTAATTCAATCATGATTCGAAAGACGCGTGGCGCCATCTATTGTCATAAGTACGTTATTGTTGTTTTCCTCGGGAATAGTACTTTTTTCGGGATGAAAGGTACCTTATGTCCGTTTCTGTACACCTGACAACGTACAATATGCAAAATTTCAGGATTACCGTTTTAGTGGTTTAGGTGTGAAAAGGTAACAAACAAACAAAGTTACTTTCGCATTTATAAAATTCTAAAAATGTTTTGTTTATTCTTCGCGTCTACCATATTGTTTACTTTATAATTAATTGTATTACTATTTTTTATTTTTTATTCTGATTTTTATGTTCAACCAATAACTTAATGTATGTTTGGTGTAAACTGTAAGTATAGTTATAAATAAATAAATAAAAAAATTTAAAACATTATAAAATATTTAAATCGATTTTTGATTTTGTAAACAATTCACATTTCGCCAGTTATGATTAATTCCCATGTAACAGAGGGCGAGCCTATTGCCATCAATCGTGCAGACTCCGTGGCTGCTATTGGGAAATTCCTGATGGAAAAACCTAATAACACTTTGCCCGACCTGGGAATCGAATCCAGGACCTCATGCTGCATTGCATGCTACCACTAGACTAAGGAGGCATTCAGTAACGAGAATTTCATGACAGAAATACCCAAAAAACCTGGGAGCTGAATCCATATCTTAATGCAGGCAGTTTATCATATCGTAATCTTCATTATATCACGTTTTTCAACTCTCAAAAGAATCGACGTTTTGTCATTCTGTTAAAATATTGGGACACCGATAACCATGAAAGAGGAAACGAATGGGAATGTTTTATGTATGCATTTTAACGACTGAATATATCCGAACATATATTTCCATTTTTTATTGCGATTGTTTAAAAATGCATATTCTGTCGTATTTACTGTGCTTTTGATGTTCTCTCACAATGAAAAATCATCCGAGACTCACAATCAGCATATTTTATGATTGTGCTGATGGCGGCTGAAGGTCGACCTTTGCGCGAGTGAGAACGCAATATATCCTATTTTCCTTCGCGAGCAAAACTAGGACTAGGATAAACATTTTGCAACGGATAATCCGAGCAGCGTGGTGCGCACGCGCAAATGCATCAATATGGTGAAACAGTATCATGTATCAGTAATTCATCAGTATTCAGTAATAGATACAGTGAGTTAAGAGGAAGGTTTATAAATATACACCGTGACTTTTTAGTCGTCTTACAAAAGTGGTCCACTCAATGTACCCGACATAAAATAGCTCTAGGCGCTTTTTTTTTTACCTATAATAATAGGTACAAAGAAAAAAAATAATACATTAGAATAAAATTATGAAACTTCCTGTTATTGATGTTTACGTGTCAAACGGGAGAACATACCTACCCAGCGCTCGACTCCAGTAGATCATCGCTCGCAACAGGGTGTTTTATCTACGTCGTGCGTCATAATACTGAAAAATATTTTTATTTTTAAATTATTAAAATCTCATACATACCATTTTTTTTTATGTATGTTTAGTAGTCATTGGATACATGAAGTGGGCTGCCGTTGTAAGACGACTAAAAAGTCACGGTGTATATATACATTGTACCCGTGCGAAGCCGGGCGGGTCGCTAGTTAGCGATAAAGTTGAAAATCTATTAAAGAAAGATAGACTGTATTAGCTTGATGTGCTGTTGTCTGTACTATGTTAAGTTACATGACAAGTTATTCTTATTATAACTTTTCTTTTTAAGACAATTTTCCGTCACTCAGACAGCAAAAGCCTTACTGAAACGGCAACCATAAAGCCATAATTTTCATGAATTTATTCATCAAGGTATTAGGCATCTCTTACGTCCCAGTCTAAATCTACTCCTGAGATATAAAACCTAATGGATACCATCCCAGTTTAGTACACAGTACTAGCTTACGGCCGTATTTCAACGGGCATACATAATAAAGTGTCAACAGTAGCACAACTTGGTAGACATAACCGATTCGGCGTATGAATGTGCGCAACGTACGACTTGTGTCACTGATAAAGTATTCAGGAACAGTATTTACAATTTGGGTGTACTTTACCTGTTACCAATTTCGAGGCTTTCGGTCTATATGTTTTTAGGGTTCTGTTGCCAACTTGACTCGTACTATTTGTCATTCAACATGTGATACATATTTAAGAGAGATCGGTAATTAAATATGTAATGTAGGCCTTCCTACCTCGAACATTTTACTTTATAAATTGACTACTTTTTTTTTTTTTGATATCGGTTCCCCGCTCTAAGAATATTTTATTTTTTCCTGTATCGTGGGTGCCCTTTAACACATACACAAACAGTAAAATTCGCAACAAACCATCTCTATAAAATTTTTGTTCCGGGCGGGAAACGATCCCGCGACACGCAGTGCAGCAGCCAATCTCTCAACCACCGCGCCAACCGTGCCGTATTTACCAGTGTCGGTGATATAATGTCGAGATAAATTAAGATTTATTGTTGTGATTATAATGTTTTTGATCAAATGAAGCTATCCAACAAAGGTATTTTCGATTTCTTATTAGTTGATGCATTATGAGGGTTCAAAAACTAAACCTGTCTGCCTGTTCGTCTGTCACAGTCAATTTGTTTTTCTTTTCGACACATATTTCCCCAACACACTACACTTAATGTACCAAATGGTCATAAAAAATTATTCCAATATTATATCTTCGTCATTCGTGGCGGGTGTACTGATTTTCGTGATAGATTTGTGGACGAATAAGTTCATCGTCATCATCCACAGCCCGACTTCATCCACTGCTGCGTATAGGCCTCTCTTTGCTTGTACCAAGCTCCAAGCTCTTGTGCCAGCCTCATCCAGGATATTCCCGCCATGGCAACAATGTCGTCTGCCCATCTCACCGCCGGTCGACTAACACTTCCCTTTCCTCCTCGGAAGAATAGGTTGGTAGTCTATAATTTTGATACACACCACGTATTTTTGTCTATACTTACTAATAATAATATTATAAAGAAGATTTTATTTTTGTTTGTACCGAATAAACGCCGAAACTACTGGACCGATTTTAACCATTTTTGCACCAATAGAAAGCTGAATTATCATTAAGTCACATAGGCTATAATTTATTTTCAAACAATTTAGAGATGTAAGCTTACGCGGGTGAAACCGCGGGGCGTAGCGAGTTCTAAATGTATTGCATTCGAATTAGTTCATGACACCCGTGATCCAGTTCCTCCACACATGATTTTTCACTGTCTCGCTACTGTTTCCTATTAACTGTGGTACACAGCTAGTGGTTATCTCGTGAGTACCTCTTGATAAATGGACCGAAGGCTACATGCCACCATATCTTTCTGGTTAATAAACTCTTGTCCTAATTCGCTTTCTCTCAGAGGATTCGTGCTATTTAGAGAACCAATCTCGATGATAAGGATGTTATCTCGCTATCTCTCGGTTATTATAATGAAGTTTGCGTGTTTGGATGCATATTTATCGTGTAAGCTTGATGATAAACGCAGTTTTGCACACATCTTTAGTCAGTTATCGAGAGAGTTCTAAGTTACTTCGATAGTGGCACGTTTAACTGGGCTCAAGAAGACTTCCAATTGCAAGGCCCGTTTGCACCACATTGCATGTATTGCTAAACATATTTAAAACAGAATTCTGTATCAGTCATCCTCAAACGTTTTCGTGATTTGGTGCAAGAACAGAGCTTAATAATATTACTCATCTTTAGTTCACAACAATTTGAGAACACTTTTTTTACCAAACTACATGCATAGAAGTGTGTTGAAAGAATCTGCAAGAGTTGAAACTTATAAGAGTGTTTTGTTTTTCAATACTTAAAGTGGAAAATAGATTTAAGTGTTTAGTGTGTGCCCAGATTTCTAATACCTAGGTAAGTTTATTTTGGTTTTAGCGTCGTGGTTTAGTAAATTAATAGGTATTTAGAACTAATTAGCGCTCGCCGCATTGGTATTCGATATTAAGCTGCTAGTAAATTGTTATTTACAGCTAAACGAGATTATACCAAAGTTTAGTTTAATCGTTTTAGCTTCTATTTTCATAGTTGTTTTTAGTAGAAGTTTTCTATGTTTGCTAGGTGCATATTTCAGGATTTCTGAAACTAGTTCAGACTCGAATTATACTCCTGTTTAACGTGTTGAGTACGAAGTTGATAAAATGGGGTATGTAGCTTTTATCCTAATAAACTATAGTCATAGTCGTGCCTCGGAAAGCACGTTAAGCCGTTGGTCCCGGCCGTCATTTGTAGATCTTTGACAGTCGTTACAAGTAGTCAGTGGCCCAAAAAGTTAGACAACCAGTCTTACCAAGGGGTATCTTATTATCCAGTACAACTGGGTTGTGGAGGTCAGATACGCAGTCGCTCCATGTAACATACTGATATTCAGCTGCATCCGGTTAGACTGGAAGCCGATCCCAACATAGTTGGGAAAAGGCTAGGCAGATGATGATGACTATAGACGTAGAATGTTCCCACCTGGGGCCAGACTGCGTCTAGAGACTTAATCCACCACGCAAGCCGAAAACGGATTGGTGGACGTTGTCTTCAAATTGGTGCTAAACATGCTCGTTTCTCACACTGTTTTCACCATTTTGAGAGCAGTTGTTTATTTAATTACAAAAAGTAAAGCTTCCGTCTGGGATTGAACTCACGGGTACTACTGACCAACTGGTTTCGGGTCTTCATGTTTTTAACCGATATAAAGGGTGTAAATAGACCCTTAACATAAACGAAAGGCACTTGTTCTTCCCGTCTTTGCAATATTTTTTTTTGTTCTTGACCATACCTGGGAACCTTCTAGTTACGGAGATATTGGGGGTCAAAGTTCCAACTTTTTCACAAGTTTTTTTTAAATACATGTTTTTAATGTAAGATTTTTACTTTACACACCTCCACAACCCCCGTACTATTCAATCCACCCATCAGCACAATGCTTTGAGTGCTTTCCATCGAGTCCTACCGTAAAACGTGATTTTTCAATCCAAAAAAAAAACCGATTCCCAGCAATAATTTTTGCGTAAAGTTACTTAGTTTGATGTACAGAATGCTTGGTTGACGGCTATGTGAAGGGTCTGTTTACACCCTGTATGTCAGCTGCTGGTCGTAGACCTCACTCAAACTTGTCTGGTGGTATTGTCCGGTGGTTAATATTAACGTTTTAATTACGTCCATAATAAATAGACACCTTCCTTGTTCAGACAATAAATTATTTTAGTTTTGAAACTAGGCATATAGGGTATTTGACCTTACCATTGTTCGAATGTATTGTTTTGAAAATTAACTACTGTTCTCTTTCAAACAATGGTTATAAATAAGTTAAAAGTTCATTGTTTTGTAGTCCTTTATGTTTGGGGATCAAAAGCAATATTTAGGGCGATACAAATATTGATATACACCTGAGTGCGCGTTTCTAAATGGTTAATTAATTTAGGCTAGCTTATGCGACTTCGCCCGCGTCCGTAATTGTCCCACGGGATCGTACTACGGGGATAAAAAGTATCATATGTGTTAATCCAGATTATGAACTATCTGTGTGTCAAATTTCATCCAAATCCGGTCAATAGTTTTTGCGTGAAAGAGGAACAAATAATATTAATAGAATGGTAAGCCGATAGAAAAGTTTTGTGTGGTAAATCTTGCACAGTGATTAATTTAGTTTTTTTATAGTCTTAACATATTTATCTTATTTCGTCTACTAACAATTCAAAAATAACAATTGCTATGCTTTTTAAATTAATAAAGAGAATAAGAATACTCTTTTTTTAAATGAAATTTCTGAGTGCAATTAAAATAAGCATTGTTGTCTTTGTACTTAAAACTTCAACTTCCTGTTATCTTTTCGTTGCAATAAAAAATGAAACAGAAGAAAACCCTTTCTATAACAAAGCCAAACATTGTTACCTAGTAGTCTCACTTAATAAACTGAAAAACCCCAATGCGAACTTGCAATTTTCCAGTCGCGAATTTCGAATAAACTTACACAGTTACATACCCCATGTGTTCGTAACAACCGAATATATCACAAGAGTAGGGAATACGACAGAGACCAAACTTTATACTACTACGGTCGTGTAGTCGCGAACAAAAAAGCTTAAGTACCCAGTAACTTGTGTTAGTTTAGTTTATTTATTAATAACTAGCTTATGCCCGCGGCTTCGCTCGCGTGGAGTTAGGGAATTGCCCACGGGATCTTACTTCTGGGATAATAAGTAATCTATGTATCTATCTATAATACATACATTGATTTACATGTACTTGCTTATAACTTGCAATTATTAGTTTAAAGTTATATCAATTAAATTAGGTACGTGAAATATTGATACCTTGGTTTGAGATTGGACATCGGATTTACTGGATTTTATCTGAAGAGTATGTACACAAATTTTCAAGTCAATCTACCCCGAGAATAAAAAGTTTCACAGAAAATTCAACACCCCATTTCACCCTCTAAGTGGTAGGAATTTCAAAATACTGATACTTACTCATCACAAATAATACACCCTCCAATTTCCGGTTTGGGCTGTGCAGTCAACCAGTCAGGACATGGAATTTTAAATTGGGGGATGATTTTGGAAAAACTGTGATACACGTATCTCATCATTTTAACTGAAGTATATGTAGACACATTTTCAAGTCAATCGACTCCGAGAATAAAAAGTTTCACATAAAACACATTCACTATTAGGGGTGGGATTTCAAAAAACCCTTTCTTAGTGGATATTTACTCTTTACAAAGAATACATTCTCCAAATTTAATATCTCTAGGACCAGTGGTTTGGGCTGTGCGTTGATGTATCAGTCAGTCAGTCAGGACATTGAATTTTAAATTGGGGGATGATTTTGGAAAAACTGTGATACACGTATCTCATCATTTTAACTGAAGTATATGTAGACACATTTTCAAGTCAATCGATTCCGAGAGAGTTTCACAGAAAATTCAACACCCCATTTCACTCTCTTAGGGGTGGAATTTCAAAAAACCCTTTCTTAGTGGATACCTACTCTCCACAAAGAGTACACTGTCCAAATTTCTTGTCTCTAGGTCCAGTGGTTTGGGCTGTGCGTTGATATATAAGTCAGTCAGTCAGTCAGTCAGGACTTTGAATTTTATATGTATAGATTATCAAGAATTACGGGTCATATGTTGAAAAAAGTAAAAACACAAATCAATATACATTAAAAAAAGGCAAACCATTATACATTAAAATGAGCATCGAACACAACCCCTACCTACCCTACCCTATACCCTTCCCTTAGTTTTCAAACCAATTGGGTTGGTTAGTGACACACTTGGACTTTATTTTCCAGTAATTACACTCGTATCCATGAACAAGTCAAAGTGAGTACTTGAGTAAAAGTAATAACTAAAGATACGATTTTTATTCTGTAGTAATTGCTTGAAGTTAGAACTTTCAAAGGTTATTCTTAGCTTTGCTTTCTTTGACGGCTCTTACTTCGTTTCAATTCTTGTCTATTGCATAAAAATGGTTGCATAAGCAGTTACTTGAACTCAAGTAATTACTTTAACTTGACTATGGATACGGGTATCAGTGTAGTGTACCGGGACGCGTTGGTGAAACAACACGCACACATAGCCGTGCTGTGTATTATTACCTTGATCATGCATAATTTTTTGTTAGCTAATACGATGCAAACGATGATGTCAAAAATGACGTGTTAAAGAATGTGTAAGTGACCAAGGATTCCGTGAGGTTACGTCTCAGTAGCCGGGTGTTAGTCTCTGTCGCAAGCCTACTCATGCACACATACTCCGTTTACGGAATACAAATTGCGCTCCGAATATTTTTTGTTATTTTTCCTTTCAAGTTAAAAAAAGTTTCGTTGTTGGCACAATAATAAAGCTGCCGGCTGTTTTGAAATCTGCGGGATTACGAGTCGAGTGCGGCCATTTTAAAGTGTTGCCGCTGTGAAATATTATGGTTTTATACATTTTTTATTTGGTGGCAACCTTTATGCTTAAATAAAAGGAACGGAATGATCATTGCACGGTTGAAAGGAAAAAAGACTTTGTTAATCTTTTATGGCGCAATCAGTGGAATGAGAATTTTGTTGGATTGTGTTATATACGAAGATTTAGTAACCCGCCCCAGCTTTGTTTGCTGAATAAATATGAAGATATTGGTTTCTGTACTTTTCTCAAGAGATTGTGGGATGATAAAATCAATAACTTTTGGTGGATACAGAATGAGCAAGCGCGTGCCCTGTACGCCAAACGACAGACATATGTGACAAAATGGTAGGTGAAATCGAGGCATGGCGTGGAGGGCACGCGCGTGCGTTTGTGCTCTGGCATTCAAAAGGTTAAGAGGAGTATTAAAAAAAAATAAAGGCACGTCAATAAAATAGATACTGAATTGAGTAATCTGTTAAACCAGTTATCAATCATTCGTATATAAAACCTTTTTCCAAAGGTCATTTCATTCGCCTCGACAACTTTCATTTTATCGCGAAATGTCACTAAGCAATTCAAGTTAACCTAAACATGTTGAAAATTTTCTTTACAATGACGCAGATAAAACTGATTACACGAACTAACTCATTAAAACTAAGGCTTGAATAAAAGTTCAGTGGTTTCACGCATTTTAAAATAGAAAACTCGCTTTGGAACCGCGCTCCTCGGTAAACTAGCAAAATTCGAGCTAGGTGTTAGCAAAAGTGAGTTTTAAATCAGTGGAAATAGAGCCGTGTTTATGATTTCTGTGTGTCAATAACACTGGTCTGTGACGAAACGAGGGCATCTTCCGAGCTGTCACGATGACCCGCCGTCCTTGTTTAATAATAATTTCAAGCTTCGCCAGTGTGCTACGACAAATTCTGTTGTAATAATGTGTCTACGGCGTAGCGTGCTACGGTGCTACGGAGCTACGTAAGTGCTATGTAATAAGCTTTGAAGTTATTTATAACTATTCTTAATTGGTGTCTAAGTTTTGCCTTGCGTTTAATTACTGCGCCTTTTTAGTATGTACTTAGTAGTGTTTATTGATATGTTCAATAATTGTACAATGTTTTCTTTTTTTCTTTGTCGTAAAAATATACAGGGTGTAAACGGGTCCTTCACAAAGCCGTCAACCAAGCATTCTGTAAATGAAACTAAGTAACTTAAAGCAAAAATTATTGCTGGGATACGACTTTTTAGTTTGGAGTGAAAAATCACGTTTTACGGTCGGACTCAATGTAACACACTCAAAACATTGTGCTGATGGGTGCATTGAATTGTACGGGGGTCTTGGAGGTGTGTAAAGTAAAAATCTTACATTAAAAACATGTATTTTTAAAAAAAATTGTGAAAAAATTGGAACTTTGACTCCCAATATCTCCGTAACTACAAGGTTCCCAGGTATGGTCTAGAACAAAAAAAAGGTCGTAATGATGGGGAGTCAAGTGCCTTTAAGCTTCGTTTAGGGTCTTGTTACAACCTTTAAAGGCATTGCGATTACTCCTTATTGTACATTTTTTGTGTCGTTAACAACCGTTTGCCTTTTTTAAGTAGGGTAAAGTAGTTTGTGTATCCTATTTCGTAGTGGGTTTGATGCTCACGCCAGGCTTTATTTTTAATTCATTCACAATTATAATGAATGAGTAAAAAATCTTCTAAATATATTGTTTTACTGCCTCGTTGGTCTAGTGGTCGCTAAGGGACTGCTGTTCATGAGGTCCTGGGTTCGATTCCCTGGTCGGGCAAAGTGTTATTGGGTTTATCCATCAGGAATTTCTCAGTAGCAGCCACCTGGATTTGCGCCACGTTGATGGCAATAGGCTCGCCTGCTATTACATGGGACTTAAACATAACTGGCGAAATGTGGGTGTACTATTAGGTAGGTACACATCTGTCTAATCCTTCGGGGATTACAGGCGTGATGATGAGAATGCCACACTTCGACCG
Source organism: Noctua comes (assembly GCA_963082995.1). Lineage (NCBI taxonomy): Eukaryota > Metazoa > Arthropoda > Insecta > Lepidoptera > Noctuidae > Noctua > Noctua comes. The sequence continues at coordinate 6,620,035 of OY720280.1, read as the reverse complement.
GTATTTATAATATTCACAAGTTTAAGATAATAATTATCACAAATACTAATTTTATAATCATACATGTATGTATAAGTCACGTTGCTCTGTTTTCACATATACATGTTTGTATGTATATCTAATGTTTACTTAACTAACCTGTTAGTTAGCTGTTTGTCTAATAAACCAGATAACACGTTAACTGCACAAGTTTACGTTCAAACACGTTAGGTAACTGATCTTTGTTTAGATAAGTAATTAGCTACTGAGATTGTTCCAGATTGTTCTGTAACTGAAACAATTAGAAACTAAAGAACTTTGGTAAAATAAAGGGTGTAAATAGACCCTTAATATAACTGAAAGGCACTTGTTCTCCCCGTCTTTGCAATCATTTTTTTGTTCTAGACCATACCTGGGAACCTTCTAGTTATGGAGAATTCAGCATATCATACTAAGATGACCGGTACAAGAAATTATTTCAGGAACGTTATGGGAATCCAATTTTGATTTGTTTTATTCCTTCAATGTATCTTTACCGTGGTAAAACGCGCGTACCGAACGGTAAGCGCGATGACGAGTTCGATGAACTCTGTAGCTACGCAGGAAGTGAGCAGATGGTTTTACGCGTCATTCATTAGAGTATTTCAACATACATTGTTGTTTTTATTTTTATTTTTGCCGTATTATTTACATAAATGGAGTGCTGTTAGGGACCGTCGATTTGTTCCGTGCGGGAATCGAACCTGTGACACGCAGCGCAGCAGTCAATCGCTCAGCCACTGCGCCAACGTCGAGCTGGAATATGCCTCCTACTTTCAAATCTACAAAACGTTTTTCTTTTCCATAATAACGTACAGAATTATGCCATCTACAACATAACACGTGTATTTGAGTCACCTTATGTTCAGGTTCAGCCATATACGCGACATTTTATTTCCATACACATGCATATCTTTGTGTTTTACGACCAATAACCGGACGCATTTATTGCAAAACACTATAACATTGTGTGTTACGGTACGTGGTATGACGAGGCGGGGTTCTAGGGCGAGCGAGTTGTTACAATGACGATGTAGTTGTTTATATTGCTGTTTCGTGCATATTGGTGTATTTATTTGGTACAGCATAATTTGCGTTATTAGTCAAGCTTCAAACTCATCCAAAGAGTGTCAGCATAATGACGGGGGCCTCTAGAGGGCCAAAGCCTGCCGGGGTCGTGGGACTTATAGAATTACCGTGACCCTGGAACATAACGGGCTATTGAAGGATACCGTGGATTTTAGTCAGTACAAGTCTGACAGTCCCTCCCGCTCTGCCCTTGGTGGCAGGAATCATTTGATGATACTAAGAAGATAAAAAAAAAAAAGTTAGCCAATTAAACATTCTGTTCATGAACACTAATATTAAGGTGGACGCGTTACGGCAGTCCGCGAAATACACTTTTTGTTAAGTTTTTTGCAATTTAAAGATCAGTGTCAGGTTGTATGTTGATGAAAAATGAGTCGCGCAAGTAACACGTATGTAGTTACAGAGTTATAATCATTAAAATAATTAATACAACCCTCTAAGTTTATCATTTCACCCCATTTAATGACTTTTTCATGAAATACTTATTGAATGCGGCGAAGACCTCGTGGCGAAATAATAACAGCCGCTCGGGTCGATCCTTAGGTTAAGCCGTGCTAACATAGGTTGGTCTGTGGATGGGTGACCGCCCATTACATACCGAGTTTCCTTCGTGCCTCGGAGAGCACGTTAAGCCGTTGGTCCCGGCTGTCATTTGTAGACCTTTGACAGTCGTTAGGTAGTCAGTGGCCCAAAAATCCTGACAACCAGTCTTACCAAGTGGTATCGTATTACCCAGTACTAACTGGGTTATGTAGGTCAGATAGGCAGTCGCTCCATGTAAAATACTGGTATTCAGCTGCATCCGGTTAGACTGGAAGCCGACTCCAATATAGTTGGGAAAAGGCTAGGCAGATGATGACTTATTGAATGCGGTTAAATGAACATACAGGGTTGTATTGATGATTTTAACGATTTTAATTCTGTAACCACATACGTTAATTGCGCGACTCATTTTTCATCAATATACGACCTGACACTGACCTGCAAATTGCAAAAAACTTTAGAAAATTTGAATTTCGCGGGCTACCTTGGCGCAAAAGATTTTATGTTTGGATGTAGAAGGTAATCTTTGAAACCACTGATCCGATTCCGAAAATCTTTTTACTAATAGGAAGCTACATTATCCTTGAGTGGCATAAGTCATTGATTTCCTGTTGGATAATTTAGGAACATAAAACAGGCAAATCTGCAGGCCAAAGCTAGTTAACTATACAAGGTGGCGACGATAATATATGAAAACACTGGTAATACTAGTTCATAGTAATTTTTTGAAACATCAAATAAATCCTAAAATAAATAAGATATTTACTAGCTAAATATTGTATACATTTATAAATTTAAATAACCTAAAGTAACTAACTTAACAAAACTTAAAAATTTCGTCAAAAAACTCCTCCTCACCGCTGTCAACTGGTAATGTACCCATGAGACTGGCGGCGTTGCCACGGCGTTGGCAACGTTAATCCTTTTGCCAAGGTAAAAGCCATTGATTAAAAAAAAACTAAATAGCTTAACTGTTAACAAAATAGAACACCATTTATAAATATTGGTTCACTAACCTTATGTATATTTTAAGGGACGAATTTGGCTTGGAACAGGTTTTTGAAGTAGCGAGTTAGCAACATGTGTTTAGTGTTTATACCGATGCGATGGTCGTTAACCTGTCCGTGCTGGCCTATAATCTACATCATGAAGAAAATGCTGAATTGAAAACTAATATCTTCACAACTGGATATATTCGATGAAATTTCTAACAGTTATAGTTACTTATATAGCAGTAGCGAAGGGTAAATTTTTGTAAGAGGTAAGCCGGAGATCTTTAATGTGATTATATTGACTGTGCCATTTTTCAAAGGGAAGCCGGTAGGAATCAAGTTCTATGGAACCTTCGCCACTGCTATATAGTTAGAGTTTTCATATCATAGTCATCATCTTCCTGCCCTCGTCTCATTCTATCTGGGGTCGGCGCAACACGTTTTCTTCTTCCAATCTCACCTGTGAGACGTCACGGCATCATTTACTACTTTCTTTTTCATATCATTCCTCACACAATCCATCCATCTTTTCTTTGGCCTTCCTCTCTCTCTCCATCCATCACCCTTTTAGTCACATGCGTTTCATTACTCCTCAATTCCTCATTACAAGCAGTGGTAGTCTAGTGGTGTGACCGTCGGACTGACAAGTCATAGGTCTCGAGTTCGAACCCAAGACACGCACCTCTGATTTTCGGATACATGTGCGTATTGTATAATTATCACAAGCTTCGGTGAAGCAAAACATCGTGAGGAAACCAGCATGCCTGAAAGATATTTCTCGACGGCATGTAAAACCAAGTCAGAGGTCCATGGCATACAACTCTGACCCCAGGTTAGGCACTAACCACATGATAAAGAAAGAATTACACGTCTATACCAAGACAAACGACTTCCTTTGAATTTTTCTGTAACAGGCTCTAATTTCAAACTTCCTCTAACGTATTCATTCCTTACTTTGTCCATTCTTGTCACTCCACACCGGTAGCGAAGGGTCAATTTTTTAAGAGGCAAGCCGGAGTATTGGTTGATAGATTGAGTACATATCTTTAATGTGATTATATTAATTTGTCTATAGAATACTGACTGTGCCATTTTTCAAATGGAAGCCAGTAGGAATCGACTTATATGGAACCTTCGCCACTGCTCCACACATCTATCTCAATTTTTTCATATCATAGTGTTGTTCGCAAATAGAGCGTCCCAACCCTAAAATATAATATCTCGTTCGATGCTAGATACGACATTTAAACTGCGGGGTTTTGTAGCCGTTCACGGACAAATAAAACACTCACTCTGCGTTCAAGATAACATTGTTACATGAAAACGGTCTCTTTTCTTTACTCAACTTCAAAGTAGGCTATTTTACAAAGGACAATGTAATTTAAGAGAGTTTTTATGATTTTTATATCGTATTATAAGTTAATACCGGGTCTGTAGGATTTTTAAACGGTTTTCTTATTTTAAACATACGATGTTTTTTTTAATCTTTGAAAAAGTTCTGGAGGTAGTTTTTGTATATGAAAATTTTAAAATGATGTAGTTAGCTAATATTATTCAGCTACCATTCATGAGAGTCCAAATTACTTAAGGCGCGATCTTTAAACGTAACTAAGCAGGTAGAGATTATCATTTGTCTTGTCATTGTTACACACAAAACTACGAGTGCAAGAGGGCTACATGTCTAAATGTGCTGTACTCATGTGCTGAGTAACGTTTATAGATCTCGTTTTATGTTTTAGTTAAAATTAATAAGTCATGGGAAATTGAGGATAAACCTAAGATTAGTCAAAGTAATAATAAATGTCTTATTGGTGTAGTGATCGCAAGCGCGACTTCTGAGCATGAGGTCATGGGTCCGATTCCCAGGTGAGGCAAAGTGTTATTGGGTTTTTTCATCAGGAATTTCTCAGTAGCAACCACGGAGCCTGGATTTCTGCCCGGTTGATGGCAATAGGCTCGCCCCGTACGGGGCGGGTGGGACTTGGACATAACTGGCGAAATGTGGATGTACTCATGGCTACACCTCTGCATAACTCTTCTGGGATTATACCCGTGATGTTACTTCACAAAATATAGGCAACATATAAATAAAAGTACGGTGTTGTATTTTCGAAGCTCTGCTTAGAGCTTAAAGTTGAAAATTAGTCATTAGTCATTCACTTTGGTGTTAGTGACTACGGACACAAGTCTCAAATATCATTAAAGGTCAAATGTCAAAGGTCAAAGCATGACCTTTGTGACCGTTAATAATTTGAAATGCAGCATATTCAAAATTGGACTAATTACGTTTCCGTACTTATTAAAGAGCCTTTTTAGAAGCTAGAGAAATAGAATTCTACTAAATTTTAGATTATTTTAAAGGTTCTGTACATTTATACACCGTGACTTTTTAGTCGTCTTACAAAGGTCTACTCAATGTACCCAACATAAAATAGCTCAAGGGGTGTTTTTTTGTTTTTACCTACTAATACAAAGAAAAATAAATAATACATTAGAAAAAAATTATGAAACATTATGTTAAAAATGGTTACGTGTCAAACGGGAGAACATACCTACCCAGCGGTCGAGTCAAGGGGATCATCGCTGGCAACAGGGTGTTTTAACAACGTCATGCGTCGTAATACTTAATATTATTGTTATTTTTAAATTATTAAAATCTCATAAATATATATTTTTTTATGAATGTCTAGTAGTCATTGGATACATGAAGTGGGCTGCCGTTGTAAGACGACTAAAACGTCACGGTGTATAATTAATAATAAAATTTATGATGTTAGAACGTAGAAGCAATAAATATTCTGACGTTTCCACTTGGACTTAAGCTGGCGTGCAATTGAGTTTGAAAAATGCTTGTGCTTAATTACAATTTTATGTTTATAACTAGACGTCTTCGCTGCTTCATTCACAAGTTATTAATTGTTCATACTTTGTCTTGAAAAATGTAGGTACGGTGTTAATATCGTGTAGGCATAGAACAAAATGGCCGCCCATAACGGTGTCCAAAACACGCACATTGCACAACAAAGTTAGTTAAAAGTTGTTGTAATAAGACTATTATATTCAAACTTGACTGCCTCATTGGTGTAGTGGTCGCAAGCGCGTCTGCTAAACATGAGGTCCTGGGTCAGGTCCAGGTCCTGGCCCAGGTCGGGCAAAGTGTTATTGGGTTTTTCAATTGGGAATTTCTCAGTAGCAGCCACGGAGTCTAGATTTGTGCCCGGTTGATGGCAATACGCTCGCCCCCTATTACATATGACTTAAACACAACGTGCAAAATGTGGAGGTACACCTCTGTCTAACCATTCGGGGATTACAGGCGTAATGTTATGATCATGATGATCATATTCAAACTAAGGTACTTCATTATGTTTCGTATTCTTAGGCCTGTGTTAGCCCACCGCTGCGGCATGGGCTTCTCCCTATGACTTTTTGTTTTTCGATTCAGGGCTAAGGTGGACCACTGGCCGTTGGTTTTGTCCAGCTCATCCCACCATCTACTACGAGCCGCCTAGTCCAGCTGTTCTAGTTCAGCTCAGGACTTAAAATAACCGGTGAAATGTGGATGTAATTTAAGGTACATCTCTGCCCAACCCTTCAAGAAAAAAACAGGCGTGTTGTTATGTGTGCATCTAACAGATTACATTTCATTACAACATTGAGGGGAGACACGCCACATCACGTGTAAATGCGTGTTATGGGTGAATGGGACCTTTGAATGTGTCCTGCCCCATCCTATTCAATGTGTGTCCTATTGTGTCCGTTATCAGAGGAAGTGACGTCAGTATTGTCGGTTTAATAGCAGATTTTGAAGTTTGTGATTCTAAACTTGAAGACAAATCAAATTTCCCTTTCTATCTGACTGCGGCGAAGCCCAAAAGGAGGGTTATGTGTTTGACCTGTATGTAGGTATGTTTCTTTGTTCCCTCATAACTCCTAAACGGAGGAACTGATTTCGATAAATTATACGTCGTTAGATTTGTCTTTGTGGCGCGAGTGTCACTGACAACAATTAAAAAATACAAAATATCGCGATTTTTGGGTTACATATTGTGTGGTTCGATTTTTTTTCTTTCCAGCAGCCCTTCAAGTGGGCATTGAAATTAAGGGTTTCCGGGTTTTTTTGAAGGGAAAATTTACTACAAAAATATATACCTAATACATATAATTATGTTTAAAAGTAATTTGAAATGATAAATCGTGGAAAAAGTGAAAAAATCTTGAAATAAAAAGTTAAATAGTCTGAAAAATTTTTCAAATTAGTAAACTAATGGAAGGTGCAAATAAAAAGTTATTAATGAATTTTTATTTATTTTTTATGTATATTTATTTATTTTTATTAAAAAAACATATTTTTTGGAGTTTCTTTGCCTGCCCTTCGTATTTATCGTAGGAATAAGTGGGATTTTTTTTTTTAATTTACCGACATTCTCCCACTACTGAGGGAAGGTTTCCCTCAATTTTTCCAGGTATAGTTTTTCTGAGCCAAACGTATGGGCTGCGCTAAAGCGGCTGCATTACGATAGCGCATCGCACTTGACCGATATTTCTGAAAAGTCACATTTATTGAAAACCTACTCATGAAAGTACTCTGGACAACTTGCTGGGTTCGCCTACTATAAGGCTCATACAACTTAACTGCTATAAATTACAGCAACTAGTAAAATGCGTCATTAAACTTTCTTCGAAACCTTTGATTTTACCGATTACAAGGTATTAAGGTACATAATTAAGCTGCCATACCATAAATCATTTAAATAATTCGCTGGGCTACTGCACACGTCAAACGTACCAAGTGATTGCTTGTTCATGCAAATTTCGACCTTGTTCTTTTAAAAATACGTACGACAAAAATATTTTTAACTTTACGATCGGGAACTCTCGTGATTGCTCCAACTTTTGATGCGATTATGGTTTTAAGGCGATATTTATGCGAATGGACTTTGAAAAAAGCCTCCGTGAAAGTCATAAAATGAAAAAAACTTCGAGTTAGCTATTTTCTGCATAATCAGCCTATAGTGTTCCCAAATCTGGGGTATAGACCATAGACATCACAGGGCATTAGTGTCGTGTCTTCGAATGATTGGTTTCAGGACATGCCGGTTTCCTTATGATGTTTTCTTTCATCGTTTTGAGAGCAATAGTGATGAAATAAGTTCGAGGAGCTTATGTCTAAATAAAAACAGCCGCTCGGGTCGAACTTTAGGTTAAGCCGTGCTTTCCTACGTTGGTCTATGGATGGATGACCACCCATTACATACCAAGTTTCCTCTGTACCTCGGAAAGCGCATTCAGCCATTGGTCCCGGCTGTCATTCGTAGATCTTTGACAGTCGTTACAGGTAGTGAGTGGCCCGATAACTTGACCACCAGTCCTACCAAGAGGTATCGTATTACCCAGTACTAATTTATTTATTTTACAATTTATGTACACACTAAAATACAGAAAAGAAGAAAGGATCAGAAAATAGTACAAAGGTGATGCTTATTTCTAAAGAAATCTCTTCCAGCATACCTGCGAAAGGAGATACTAAAAAAGAGATGTAGACGTAGTGTGTAAAAGAAGAAGAGAAAATGGAATACATAAAACGTATAGCAGAACTATTTAAACATATAAGAATATACTAACATACTTATAAACACAAAGACAAAAACATAGCAATACTGTAAATACAATAAAATAACTAATAATAAATACTTATGCAGCTATGACGAAATGGAAAGATAATGTTCTTTCACTCTTCTTTTGAAAACTGCAACAGTTTGGCAGTCCCTAATGTCAGGCGGGGACTAGACTAAATGGGTTGTGGAGGTCAGATATTATTATACAGTCGCTTCATGTAAAGTACTGGTATTCAGCTGCATCCAGTGAGACGGAAAGCCAACCCCAACATACTCGCGAAAAGGCTAGGCACATGATGATGGTGCTGAAATAATTTACAGGCGCAAAGGAACGCGTTTGCCTGCGAACCCCAGACCTACTAACTCGTAAACCGGAGGCCGTTACCATCAGGCCAGCTTTGCTAACATTTTGCTATTTTCTATCGTAGGTACTAGGAAATCAGGCTCGCAATTCAGCCTGCCCAGTTGCGGTTTGAAACGAAATTCGATTTAATATTCCCAGTAATCTTTTCCATCTTTCGTCGACGTTGTTTGTTCTGAGATTCGGGAAATTTCATGTAAATTATGTTTTGAACTGACGGCGACCGATGCCAAGTTTGCTAGACTTGTTTAGAGTGCAATGACCTATTAGGGTCACGTTCAAAGAAAGATTTCGATCGAAGCGAAGGCTTGATTACTGGGCACTTATTGACGGATATACTCGTTATGAGTTAAGTGAGGTTGAATACTATATTGACTTGTATATAATGTATGAATGTTCGGTTGGTGGACGCATATGTGTATGTGAGATAATAATATAAACTTCGTAGTAGTATAACTTAAAAAAAGAAAATACAAAAAAAACTGAGTCATTGGTGTAGTGGTTGCAAGCGCGACGGCTGAGCATGAGGTCCTGGGTTCGATTCCCGGGTCGGGCAAAGTGTTATTGGGTTTTTCCATCGGGAATTTCTCAGTAGCAGCCACGGAGCCTGAAATTGTGCCCGGTTGATAACAATAGGCTCGCCCCCTATTACATGAGACTTTGACATAGCTGGCGAAATGTGGGTGTACTACAACGTACACCTCTGCCTAACTCTTCAGGGATTGCAGGCGTGATGTTATGCTCTAAAACTGGGTCCTATACTCCTAGAACCAACCCTCGTCTACGAACAACCTATACACATTAATTTATCAATTAACAACTACGTAACATAGGTCGCTAATGACATCTAAGGAGAGTAGAGTCCCCGGGGAAATGAATTTAATCTAAGAAATTGGGCCGCCCCGGTATATTAAGGGGATGCTGCCGTCTTTTCTACATAGTTCATTATATTTTTGTCCACGTTGTTTTACTAGGAATTTCTTAAGAATCCATAAGTATTTAAGAGCAGTTTACTGTTATACTAACACTGTTTTAAGCTTTTACGGTTTAAATAAATCTTCCGTGATTTATATTATTCATTATTTTGGGAGCTCAAAATAATGAATAATTTCATTATTTTGAGCTCCCAAAATAATGAATGAAGAGTTTATTTGTTTGTTTGGTTGAACGCGCTAATCTCAGGAACTACTGGTTCGAATTGAAAAATTATTTTAGTGTTGGATAGCCTATTTATCGAGGAAGGTTATAGGCTATAAAATTGCACGCGGACGAAGGTCGCGGGCAACAGCTAGTAGTTTTCGTCGATAACGCCAAACAAAGCTGTCCTTTTCCGAGCTTAATATATTTTTTAAAGGATTTCTTAACAAGATTCTTTTTCTCCTTCTTCCAGACGCAGAAGGCACAGGCGGTGCGGACCTGCAGCGCAAACTGGACCTGCTCAACGGCACGCTGGACGCAGAGAGAGCCGAGCAGGCCCGAAGGCAGATGCAGTACATTGCTCACTGTAAGAGAGTAACTAAATAGTCCTCTTGATAGTTTTGGTCAATTAATCAATCATTCACTCAGCCAGTCTACTGCTGGACTGGCTTTTACCAAGCTGCGTTTAAATACGCTGCCTTCAGCTTTAAGTATTAGCAGTCTTAAGCATTGATAGCCTAGTGGTGTGGTCGTCGGACTGCCAAGTCAAAGGTCTCAAGTTCGAACCCAAGACACGTACCACTGATTTTTCGGATTCATGTGCGTATTGTATAATTATCACTTGCTTCGGTGAAGGAAAACATCGTGAGGTATGCCTGAGAGATATTTCTCGACGGCATGTAAAACCGAGTTAGAGCCCCATGGGCGGCATAATAACTCTGATACCAGGTTAGGCACTAACACGATAAAGAAGAAGCCTTCCGACTTCATGACTTGACTCAGTCACATTTCTAAGACTCACTCCAGAGGCCTAGCATGAACGCGCGGTGTAAATAACGTGACGTAAATACGTCGATTTTAAAATGAAAAATACTGGTTACACATATAGTATTTTTATAATTTTTTTAAAACAATTTAACTAAAATGCTATTTGTGATAACTGTATTTTCGATTAATAAATCGACGTATTTACGTTATGTTGACACCGTATACTCGTGCTAGGGCCCCAGGACTTGTTTGTTTTCGGTCAATCTGAAAGGAGACGAATATTATTGAGAACAGTTTGTGTGTGTCCAAACATTATTGGAATCTCCGTCCAATCCTTTGATAACTCAAGGAAGAGTCCTTGAGTTATCAAAGGATCAGATGAACTTTCGTTCTTTTGTCTTTTGTCGTTGTCGTGTGGACGTGAACTGTAACAAAGTCAAGGTTCACTTAATGAATGCCAACAAAATAATATTTATTAACTTTAAGTGGTGATATTAAGGAAAAAAACCTTGCTAACAGACTACTTGGCAAAATCACCACTTTTTTAATAATAGTAAGAGTTATTTTATTTTATAACTTGTTTCGATAAGTGGATATTGGATAGTAGTATGACGTTATACGATTCCCGCGCGGAATTAATGTCTATATGGGGCTATAGATGGGAGTTCCGGGTCCAACCGTTCTTGCATATAAGATTTATGATTCAAATATTACTTACATATACGTATCGGACAGAATTTTAATGTGGTGCAATCGTTTTAACTGACTTCAAAAGACAGGAGGCTCTCAATTCATTAACAATTTGTTTAATTTTTTACTTCAAAGTTTTTGTGTTATGTATATGATAAACACGAAGAGTCTATTAAACTGCATTTTAAAGGACCTACCGAATCACAAACACCGCATTTGGCGTGGAAAATTAATGGCGAAAATTGATAAAAAAAACCATCTAGATGAAAGTAAATTGAAGATGCGAGTTTCTCATCAAAATTGTAGTAAAATAAAACCTTTGTTGCCCTAGTTACTACCAATCTTACTACCAGTTGTAATACCGTTAATTTTTATTAACCTTCCTACTACTCCAGTATTAGGTTGTAAGGAGGGAAAAAATAAATAGCCCGTGTTACTACCATAAGTACCTTAACTAAAAAAAAACAAAATTTTATTTCTTAACTAATTTATTTTTTCTTTATAACTGAACACAAAATAAGGAATAAAAAACCGAGATGACAATTTAATTTTTTTCCTCAGGTTCATGTCATCGACTAAGAAGAATGTATGTAAAACTCGCTAACGTTATACGGAACCAAAGAAAATTTGTCAAAGAAGTTTCATGTTTACTTTACATATTAAAAAGAAAATCACAAATTTTCATAGAAATAAAATTTGATTTTTTTGTGTAAGTACTACTTCAAGGAGCATTTCCTGCGTTTGGCCCCAAAGCTGAACCGGGCAGCAGCCGCCCTCAGGCGACTCCTGCCCAATCTCAGCGGGCCAAACGCCTCCTGCCGGAGGCTGTACGCCGGTGTCGTGCGGTCCATGGCCCTCTACGGGGCCCCCGTGTGGGCCCTGAGCATTCGGACGCGACCACTGAAGCTGGTCGCATGCCAGAGGGTCATGGCTATCCGGATGATCCGAGGATACCGTACGATCGCTGGCGAATCGGCCAACCTCCTTGCCGGATTGCTGCCCTGGGATCTGGAGGCGACTGCCCTCCAGCGCCTCTATGAGTGGCGCGTGGAGGCGCAGCGCCGGGGCGAATCCCTGCTACCTCGACAAGTCGAGGCGCGGCGGGAAGAGCTCCGGCGCGATCTCAGGGCAGTATGGAGGGAACGACTGTCGCAACCGAGGTCCGGGCACGCCGCAATCGCGGCGGTAAGACCCCTCTTTGAGGAGTGGCTGGATAGGCGTCACGGCGTCCTGACCTACCGCGTGACGCAGGTCCTCACCGGACACGGAAGTTTCGGGAGGTACCTGTGTCATATGGGGAAGGAGGAAACGCCTGGGTGTCACCACTGCGAGGACCGCCCGGAGGACACGGTGGAGCATACGGTGCAGGACTGCTCCGCTTGGGCAGAGCACCGCCGTGTCCTCACGGCGGCGATAGGCGGAGCCCTCTCGCGCCCGGCATTGGTCGAGGCCATGCTGCGGGGCGAGACGGAGTGGGAAGCGGTCGCCTCCTTCTGCGAAGCAGTCATGCTCGCGAAGGAGGAGGCGGGCCGCGTGAGGGAGAGGACAGCGTCCTCCCTCCACACCAGCCGCAGTGGTAGACGCCCACGGCGCCGGACGTCGGCAGACGATCTCCGGCCACCGTAGGCGCGGGCATGCGGGCGGCGAGTAATGGGCGACTCGCTGTCCGACCATGGACCATGCCCGGGTCGACGGCGCGTTGTGTTCCACGCGCGCCTCAAAGAGTGTCAGCATAATGACGGGGGGGGCCCCGTCATTATGCTGACACTCTAGAGGGCCAAAGCCTGCCGGGGTCGCGGGACTCATAGAATTACCGTGCCCCTGGAACATAAAGGGCTACTGAAGGACACCGTGGATTTTAGTCAGTACAAGTCAGACAGTCCCTCCCGCTCTGCCCTGGGTGGGAGGACTCATTAATTTGATGATTTTACCACGTTAAAAAAAAAAAAAAAAAAAAGTACTAACGGTAGTAACACGGGCTATTTATTTTTACAACCTAATACTAGAGTAGTAGGTATTACAACTGGTAGTAAGATTGGTAGTAACTAGGGCAACAAAGGTAATAAAACAAAAAAACAGTAGATCGTAATACTAATTTAAATTTTAGAATGCATATTTTGGCATTTTTCTTGCGTATTTCGAGCATTTATGATGCATATTTGCATGCATCTTTCGAAGATTTTATGTTGCATATAATCCGGTCTCTACTTAACATTATCACCCACCAAGTAAGACGATTAGTGGATATACTTACCTATCAATATATTGTGCGTTGAGCTGTATTGTGTCAAGAAGATTAATTTATAGTACTATACGTATTGAAATGAACGTAAAGCCGCTTTAGTTAATCGTCAGACCAGTAGTGTATTATGTCTAGATATTGATATTTCAACTAATTCAGAAATTGATAGATATAGTTGTACAACTAGTCTACATTCCGGAACATGAAATAGCACGAATTAATTAATCATTTACACTTCTGTCGTGTCGATTTAACTCTCATTTTGTCCAACCATAATGTAGCTGCACAACTCTATTATTTTTTTTTAAATCAATGAAGCTGCAAATGGTTATGCAGTGTGGGAAGGGAGATCAGGCACTTCTTATGTAATCTATACTAATATTATAGATAGGTAAAATTTGTTTGTAATTTTGTATGTAGGGCGTAATCTCCGGACCTAATGATCCAATTTCAAAAATTTTTTTTCAACGATTGTAATATGACATTATTCGTAGGTGCTATAAATTACATTTATATCATGCATATTAGCCGAGCTATCACAATGTTTATGGACGAAGTCGCGGGCGAAGTGTCTAGTGTCATAATAATATGAAACAATGCTTGGCTATAATTCTTTACAAACTTTGTCGATGCACACATGACACCGCTAACAAGTTTAGTGGGCGATGCACCGTGCGGACGAGCGGTGCATGTGAGAATCGCCTAATAGTAACCGCCTTTTAGTTCGTTCTTGAGGTTTCACACAACAGTATACTTCCATATTATGTTCACTTTTTTATTTTATTTTCTCTCTTTTATATTTTATGTTTGTAAACACTTTTAATGCATGCCATATCTCATAGTGTATCCCATTTTTTTTGTCTATCGTTTTTTATATGTTCCCTGTGAATTGAGAGGTCTAGCTCTTGTGATACAGGGAATCCTAGTACAAGAGCCAGGGCTACACTGTTGTTTGAACAACCTCCTGTTAATAAAGATTTTATTATTATTATTTATTTATTATAAGACATAAAGGAAGCTTTCTCTATTTCAGCGGGTTACTCAGAGGACTCCGACTACACGTCGGACCTCAACTACCCAGTGGGGCAGCACGCCAACTGCAGCGCGTCGCAGTTCCGGAGCCATGCGCACCAGATGCACACACCACAGGTACACATTATGTCTATCATCATCACTGTGATCATTTGTGACTATGTTGTAACTACACATCGAAGAGATAGACTGTTGAGCAAATTGACAGGCTGCAGCGTTTGGGGCACACATTTAGTTCAATTAATCGTTCAAGTAATAGTAGTAGTAGTAGTTCCTAATTATAGTCTGCTAGGCTCGACTGAGCAGCGAGTAATACGTCCTTTCATAGTTTTTACATCTGACAGCAACCCAAACAGCAACCTATCAGTACCCTTATTCCGATAAGAATAAAGATCACTTTGGGTTTGACAGTAAATGGGCAGTCCATGTAGTAGCTACTTCTATTTGTATCACTTGCTGCTCAGTCTTTTCTAGCAGCCAACTGTAGTCTCTTAACCTACTGTCTGTATCTGTATTTATACGTCAGTACAAAGTAACAAAGTGCAACACTGGGTACACATGCGTACAGAATGCTTTGTTAACGGCTTGTGAATGGTCCTTTTACACCCTGTAGAGACAGCAGTGTCGCATAAGCGTTAGTGAGACTTGGGTAGCGTCGAACTACTGTCGCACAAGCATTTGTCGCACTAGCGTGATGCCGAGCTTCAGTTTGTCGCTCTTGCGTGCATTCGAGTGAGTTGCAGTACAGTTTTGTCGCACAAGCGTTAATCGCACATCCGTTTGTCGCCCTCATGTAGCGCTCAACCAACAATAGAGTCAGTATTCATGACATACACTTAAAAATACTTTAAGTTACCTGAAGTAAGTTGCGGACTGCTTAGGAAATTTAAGAACCAGGCTTGTTGAATTAGTATTATCGTATTGCCACATTTTCTAACCGTTCTCTATTTTCAATTTCCAGAGATCCTTGGAGGTATCTCGTGAGAATTCGTACGAGAGGGACGAGTACCATATACACGGGGACACCGACCCGCTGTATTATAACAGTCAGCCGCGGACCAACAGGTAAATATCTGCGCCGAAGTTACCTACTGTTGTTAGAACGTACATGTCTGGGTATGAGACATTGAGCCGAATGTTGAATTTTGAACTATCGACGCTGAGCCGAACGTTACTAATCTAAAGCCTACACAAACGTCACGCATCTGTCAAATGAGAATTTGACATGTATAGGTGGTTGATTCCCTTATAGCGGGGCAAATCATTTGTAAGAGTACGGTACATACTGAAATAAGATTGGTTAGGCTGAGGGGTTCCTGTGGTCCACACATCCATATTTCGGCAGTACTAGCTACTAATATTGCTATAATCTACTGTATTATA
The DNA here is from genome assembly GCA_963082995.1 of Noctua comes. Lineage (NCBI taxonomy): Eukaryota > Metazoa > Arthropoda > Insecta > Lepidoptera > Noctuidae > Noctua > Noctua comes. The sequence goes on along the minus strand of OY720280.1, from coordinate 6,604,162 downwards.
AATATTTATTTATTTATTTGAGAAAACATCTACGTAATATAACAGACAAATAACAGCACAAAGCTATTGCACAGCTAAAAGAAACATCATTACAATAAGAAATGATAAAAATATTAAATAAAATATATAAAAATAACAAGAAAAAGTCACCTCTCGTGCATCCTCTTGCATAACAAGCGCAAGAAAAAGTCATCTTTCCTGCATCCTCTTGCATAACAAGCGCAAGAAAAAGTCATCTTTCCTGCATCCTCTAACATAACAAGCACAGGAAAAAGTCATCTTTCGTGCATCTTCTTACATAACAAGCACAAGAAAAAGCCATCTTTCGTACATCCTCTTACATAACAAGCACAGGAAAAAGTCACCTCTCGTGCATCCTCTTGCATAACAAGCGCAAGAAAAAGTCATCTTTCCTGCATCCTCTTACATAACAAGCACAGGAAAAAGTCATCTTTCGTGCATCCTCTTACATAACAAGTACGAGAAAAAGTCATCTTTATGTCACCCAAACTGAAGGCCTGTTCTGTGATTTTCAGGATAGACACGTGGTCACAGCTGCACGCACAAGTGAGTGTGGAGTCAGCTATATCATGGCGGACCGCGGCTGACTGGCAGTCTGGAGGTAAGCCCACGCAATTTCTCATCATATTTTATATATTACACTAAATGTAGAAAAGGAATCACTTGGATGCTACAGTTTTGTTGTCAACTGATAATTTGTGTAGTTGCTTTCAGAAATTAATGTTCAAATCAATACTTAACTGATGCATTTGTGATCATTTTATGGAACCTCTTTCGTACACACACAATTTGGGAAAGTGTATTAATTTTTGTGATACACATACCGACGACGTACGCACGATGACCATTTAAGCTATGCTAATCCAAATTAAGCTGATCTCTCATTGCACGGAAACCTCATACAAAGCGAGGTCAGGTTATACTGGATAGCTTGATGTTTCGCCGTGTGTACTATACAAAGATTTAATTTTCTATTTTTTGTTTAGATGTAAGTTTTTTATTTTTTTGGTTTTCTTTTATTTTTTTTATACTGTAATAAATGTATTTTCTTTCTTTTTGTTTATTTATTTATCTACTTACATATACCAATACATGATAACAATACGATAAAATACTTGATAAAATAGAGTTTATTTTGATTCCCTTATCAAACCATGTCTTGTGTTACAGAGGAGCAGCGTCGGCCGAGTCTGGAGCGTCAGAACACGCTGTACGATGACAACATGCCTATGTATGGCTTCGAGGCTTACACCACCAGTATCACGCACACGAGGTACTTCATCAACTTTCATACTTATATTATTATAAGGGTCTCATTTTACTCGACTTCAGTAGTGCAAAAGAAAGGGTTACGAGTCTATAAGTTCATCTATTTTTCTTCCAATCTTCTTTATCGTGTGGTTAGTGCCTAACCTGGTGTCAGAGTTTTTATGCCGCCCGTGGGCCTTTGACCTGGCTTTACATGCCGTCGAGAAATATCTCTCAGGCATGCTGGTTTCATCACCTCACTCCTTCACCCAACAAGTCATAATTTATTGTACAATACGCACACGAATCTGAATCGAGGAGCTCGTGGCTAAATAATAACAGCCGCTCGGGTCGATCTTTAGGTTAAGCCGTGCTTACCTAGGTTGTTCTGTGGATGGGTGACCGCCCATTACATAGTGAGTTTCCTCCGTGCCTCGGAGAGCACGTTAAGCCGTTGGTCCCGGCTGTCATTTGTAGATCTTTGATAGTAGTTAGGTAGTCAGTGGCCCAAAAAGTCTGACAACCAGTCTTACCAAGGGGTATCGTATTAACCAGTACTAACTGGGTTGTGGAGGTCAGACAGGCAGTCGCTCCATGTAAAATACTGGTATTCAGCTGCATCCGGTTAGACTGGTAGCCGACCCCAATATAGTTGGGAAAAGGCTAGGCAGATGATGACGCACACGAATCCGAATCAGAGGTGCGTGTCTTAGGTTCTATGACTTGGCAGTCTGAAGGTCACAGCACTAGGCTGTTACTGCTTTTTCTAACTATAGACAATCTTTGATAAAAGATTTGAGTTCGTCCCGCACTGTCCTCCACCAGTCGCGATTTTGTTTACTGCCCGGTGGTGGTTGAGTTTAATTTTGGACATTTTAGTAGGTCTCGTTTTGAGTTCTTGTGATGAAGACGTAATACAAATTCCGACGACAAATCAAAAGTTGTTATCCTTTTTCATTGAGTTCTGTGTCTCATTTTGGTAAATGTGTTGTAAAGAAAGACCAAATAGACCAAACAAACGGTGGAGGAACTACTATTGATACTGTTCTGTGCTGGCATCATACTTGAAATGATGCCAGCATCAGCATGCCTGAGAGATATTTCTCAACGGCATGTAAAGCTAATTTAGAGCCCGATGGGTGGCATAAAAACTCTGACACCAGGTTAGGCACTAACCACATGAAAAACAATACAAGTGTGAAGTGATGAGACAAGAGAATTATGATGAATTATGACTTTGAGTTGTATAATTCGTAGCTGAGTCCATGACCTACTAAAAATAGGCGGATGTTTAAACTTTTGAACAAAAGAGAATAAACGCACGCGCGTGCCCTCCACGCCAAGCCACAATTTCACCTACCATTTTGTCACATAATTGTGTCTTTTGGCCTAAAGGGCACGCGCTTGCTTGTCACGTATATGTGACAATGGCGTTCAAAATGTTAAACACAACAATTTACCTTTGCAGGGACCATTCGCATTTATCACAGCAACCCAGTTACGAGGAGTTCTACGACTCGCAATCGTACCCATACCAGACGTCGTACGTTGGCGACGACTCCAGGCAGTGGGACAGCGGCGGTCAGTACTTCTACGATGACGGGCATGGCCTCACGCCGACGGAGTACGAGAATGTTATCAATAAGAGAAGGTCTTCAGTTGTTCAGTTGCCGCAAGTGCCGCCTAAGCCGGTGAGTTAACAAATAACTAAGTTTTGTTGGTACCCTGAGATGAGATCGAAGTTTCTTTGGTAGTGGACTAGCCTCTGACACAGCTGTATCATTAATTAAAATGAAATAAAGGATTACACCTTTTGATGGTTAGATGACTCCGCGTCCTTTCAGTAGCGATTTATTAGTCACTAGCAATTCACCCGCGACTTAGTCTCCAAAAAATGTGATAGCTCGGCTTATATGCATGATATAAATATAATTTATAGCTTGTAGCACCCACGATTAATGTAGATTTCTGCCAGTGAGAGAGTTTTTAGAATTGAATCATAAGTGCCGGAGATTACCTTCTACATACAAACTTACAAACAAATTTTACCTCTTTATTTATTTATTTTACTATTTATGTACACAATATATACAACACAGGAAATAACAATATAATACATGAATATTGAGTAGTATAGATTATTTGTTCGGAAAGTTGGGAAACTTTCGGTATTACCTCTTGGTTTGACCTCGCGTAGGGATTTCTAAATAAAATTAGCACGTGTTTAGGTCGCCGCCATAGGTGCTGATCGTAAACTATCTCAAGAATTGTTTATGTGCTTTTTATTTTGTTACATTCACGAAGAAAGAATTACAAAAGGTGTTATATTGTTTCAGTTGGTGCCATCGTCAAGGTATTCCGACTACAATGAGATGGCGCCGTACAGGCCACGGCCGGGAAGGTCTGCCGCGAGTCTTCCGGGTAAAACGCTTTGAACTCTTTATTATAAGGCTATACTTAAGCTTGGGCATATAATGAAGTGACCACGCTTATTGACACAAAACCGGCGGGAACTTTATGCCGAGAAGGCCTGTCATTCTCCACATTTTTCTTCAGACATGACTCGATACCGTGCCAAACTAAATGTGACAAACGTGACACAGGATCGGATCACACCGATACTATGTCGATATGTGTGGTCACTCTCTATTTTATTATAAAAATTGAGGCCTAATAAAAATGCGTTACTTATAATTTATGTTGTAATGTTCAGCTGAAATAATCGCCGTCAGAAATACCAGAAACGAATGTAATTGAAAGAAAACTGTAAAGTTCACCGTCAAACCCGACCTGGGAGCCATGCAGTTTTGACACAAATATAAGAATGGAGTGACAGAATTTTGCGGCGATTCCATCGAGTCGGAACTCAACTACAAGAAGAGAGGAGTTTAAAAAAAATCGACTAGAGCAATCATCAGGACGATATCGTTAGGCACGCAAACGATACAATTGACATGCGTGTGACACTGTCCAACACTACTGGGACGAAGGCCTCATCTCTGCGACAGGGGGCGGGTAATAATCCTCCACGAGGGTCTAGTTCAATTAGGTTTTCTGCTTGTTTGACGGCTTCCTCACGTAGTTTTGTTTAGAAGCGGTGATGAATAAATTACACAAACTGCCTACTTGGGTTTCGGACCCACAACCAAAGCCGGGGCAGTTACCTACGTAACTCGATAGACAAGGCCACTATTACTCCATATTCTACTGCTGCTTTAGCTTCCCGTCAATCAACGTGCTTCCTTTCCAGCCACGCCTTCGTCGACCCCGAAGCGGGGCCGCGCGCTGCCAGTCCCGCCGAGCAGCGAGTCGGGCTCGACGCGCGGCAGTCGTGGCCGCCGGCTCCCGCAGCCCCCCACGCCGATGACGTCATCTATGACGTCGTACGGCAGCTTCACGCGCCCCCAGCGCGCTCCTTCCGCCTCCACGCTTACGCACGTGCCTTACGTACCCGGTGAGCTAGGCTTGAAATAAAAATGTCGATGTTTATGTCCGTTTTGAATAGCAACCAAAATCATTAATGATTCAATATAAGTACGCTGTTGGTTTTTGTACTTTCAGTGCAGAGCTGAGGGTTGTAATTGTAAAAGCGTGCTGTATATTATTGCCTCGTGATAGGGTGCTTGCATAAACATTCAGGTTTCCAGTTGCTACGGAAAAGCCTTTAATAAACCTTTAAAATTTACATTTTACTTTACAGAACCTGAAAAACCTATTCCTGATGCGAGTTATGGTTACGATAGCTTCGGGTTCAACCAAGACTTTCAAGACACTGCCACTGAACCGTATCAAGATACTAATTATAATAATACTACGTAAGTATTCCTAAATCGTTCGTATCTTCAAGGTTAAGCAGCGCTTCCCAGGGTTGGTCCGTGAATGGGTGACTATCCATTACATACCGAGTTTCCTCTGTGCCTTGGAAAGCACGTTGAGACTGGTCCCGGCTGTCATTTGTAGATCCTTGACATTTGTTAAAGGTAGTCAGTGGCCCGAAAGTCGGACAATCAGACTTACCAAGGGGTATCGTATTATCCAGTAACTGGATTTGTGGTGGTCAGATTGGCAGTCACTCTCTGAAAAATCAAAATCTGGTATTCAGCTGCATCCGGTAGAATGCCGACCCAAACATAATTGGGAAAAGCCTAGTCATTTCTCCGTCGTGAAAGTATTCTTACATCACATCATTTTTTCTAATTTATTATTATTGTCATAAAGAAACTATGCCTTTGCTATATTTCATTGATAAAAGTCAACGAAATTAGGGGACACAAAAGTACTCTTATAAAAGATGTAAATGGACCTTTAACGAAGCCGCAAGGTACTTGTCCTCCCAGTCATTGGGATATTTTTTTTTCGTTATGGAGCATACCTTTTAGTTACGGAGATATTAGAGATCAAAGTCCCAACTTTTTCACAAGTTTTTTTTTAATACAAATTTTTAAGCTTAGGTATAACTTTACTTTCAATACCTCCATGACCCATTTACTATTCATCAGCAAAGTGTTTTGAGAGCGTTACATAGAGTTTTACCTAAATGTGATTTTTCACCCCAAAAAAATAGTCGTGTCCCAGGAATGTTTTTTGCGTAAGGTGTGACGGCTTCGTGAAGGGTCTGTATGGTATTTTTTATGAAACTGATAAATCTGAACACATCAGGTCACTTTGTGTTATAGAAGATCGCACTTAAATTGTAAAAACATATTGTAATTATTTCCCCAACAAAAATATCTCATTGTTAGGACGGCTTTCATAGCCAATACAGATAAATAGAGTTTCTTTGAGAACAATGAAAAAGCATTTAAATAACTTTTTCCTTAATGCATGACCATTCTAGGAACCATGTTTGCTTTTAAATAATATTATGCATAAACGAGTCATTATATCCAATGACTATATACTTACCGAGAAACACATGTTTCCTGCAGTTATCTGAATCACGATTATTATCTCATATCTGCAGCTTGAATACACCCACTACTGATTTGCTTCGCTCAATGTTCCACTTCTACAACTCATTTGGATAAATTGCTAATCAAAACTCCAGCTTAATAACTCCCTCATACGGTTTACCTAATTATAATGTACTTTGTCGAATGATTGGGATGCTCTTATGAAGGAAAAGTTATTTATTTACTTAAAATATTGGGGATTGATCACAAGATCTGAGATCAATCAATGCCGACCCCAAATCAATTGGGATAAAATCAGAAAAAGGATGATGAGGATTGAATACATTGTATCCCTTTTTTAAAAAAAATTAGACCTACAATAGAAGATTCCAGCATCATATTTTTTAACTATTATTTGTTAATTATTATTTTTATTTTATTTTTCCAATTTTATTAACAAATGTGTTTTGATTTTAATTCTTAAATGCTACTATGATTTTGTTAGCTTAGTTACACATTTTATTGTGCATGCTGTGGTCGTTGAAGTGAAGGATTACACCTACATGATACTTTTGTCGTCGATTATTTGTTTCGTGTGCTTGTTTATATCCTTTGTTGGAGATCCTAAACAAATAAATAAATAACAAGCATCTAACGCTAAATAATTTGTTACAGTTATGATTCGGATGGGATGCAACCATTCTTTGATGAAACGCCACACGCTACTCCGCCTGCAGCTGGTAATTATGCACCCATTATCTACTCGTTTGATATTAATACTCGAAACGGGATATTTATCATGTTTACTGTTTTTTATGAGTTCCCGATATTTCGGCGCTGTTGCAAGCACCATGATCACGGATAAACTGTAAACATGGTAAATATCCCGTTTCGAGTATTAATAATAAAGCTAGTGACCATGATAGTTTAAAATCTTATACTCTTTTGATGTCCACAAATCTGACAGTATATGAAAAGGAGCAAGTACTGTTTAATATACTTTCGACAAAAAATAGTCAGTGGTGTCACAAAGATTTCGCTGAAGCACATTTAGCTTAGAGTGCCTAGAAAAACTGACACTCAATTGGTGATCATGATGGTGGAAAAGATATACAGGGTGGAAGGGACACCGACGCTAAAACGGTTACCACGTATTTAGTACATCATTCTGATCACATAAAAATTCTTCATCGGTATTAAAAAAAAATGCTGTTCCGTACATTTTGACCGTGTGTGTATTACAGTTTTGTAGGAAACAGCAGATTTTTTAACAATCGAAAAAGTTTTATTTGCCAGCATTCAAGATGATGTACCTACTGAATACGTGATAACCGTTTTAGCGTCACTGTCTCTTCCACCTTGAATATTTAATTGGATTTAACTATGTTAACAAAAAGCTTGTAAGAAGTTTTTGTTAGACGAAGCGCTTTGGAAGCGATTGCCCTAGCGTTTTAATAATGATTAAAACGCTAGGGCAATCGCTTTAAATCCGCGATGAACTTTGTCGTATCTATTTATACACACATTTTACGATATCAAAATTATGTCAATGTCATTACAACAATAGCAAGAATTTATAATAATTCATATTAAAAAATGATTCAGTTACATAAAAGATAAGAACTTCCGTAGCACGGCGTACAGATTTGTTGCAAACATCAGTTCTTTTTTAATCGTAAACATGACGGCCCGTTTCATACACTGTCTGTGTGGTGAATTTTCACTGAATATTTATAACGTTTTCTTCCAATTTCCAGCTCAAAAAACACCATGGACCGAAACAGAGACAATATCACAGTTCACGTACCCTATTACTAGTGAGATTGATTCGTTGTTACCGAAAACAGTGCCATCAACGATTTCGTCTTATTTACCTCAACTCTCAATTGCGAAACAAGAAGACGTGTATCACGAAAAAATTTATCCGGAGGTCGATTTACAGTACGAAGAACAACAGTATCGATTCGACCAACAAGACCCACAGTATACAGACCAAAGTCAGTATGAAGATAAAGAACAAAATCTACAACAGGAGTACCAGCAACAGCAAGACTATCAGCAACAGCAAGACTACCAGCAGCAACAAGACTATCAGTATGATTTACAATTCGAATCGCAGTACCCAGAGGAAGAAAAACAGCCAGTTTCCCATCAGCTTTTTACGCAACAGTTTGAACAAGACCAGCAATATTTACAAGATCAACAGTATTTCCAACATGATGAACAACAGAAGGCACACCAATTGCCATTCCAACAACAGCAACAACAAGACTTACAATTTCAACAACAACAACATCAGTTACAATTTAAACAGCAGCAACAACACCAGTTACAACAACAGCAACAGCAGCAGCATTTGTTGCAGCAACAACAGCAGGCAAAACAACCTGCTCAACAGTTGCAAACTAGTGTGATTGCCGGTGCTGCCACCTTGGGTTCGTTTATGGCTGGTAGTGCAAAGAAGTTGGGAAGTTTCTTCGGTGCAGCCGCCGCAGCGGTAACGCACCCTCCCGCAGTGAGCCAACCTCCTCACACAACTCCTGCGACGACTGCTCCAACAAGCCACTTAGCTTTATCTGTTGCTCCCGTAACACCGTTCACAAGTACCGTGTCAGCGACAACATCCGTCCCAGAAGTATTGCCGTCAGTGCCAGTGTCTACTGTGACCGTGACCACGTCTGCGCAAGTTTCTTTACCACGAACTCCGTCTCTAAGGAGACAGGAGTCCATACAAAGACCTTCGGTGCGTCGTACTCGGACGTTACCAGACGCACCCGAAGAGTTAACCCAGTCGAGTTTCGACGAAAGTGCCTACGAGGACGAGTATCATAAGACTGAATACGATCAAACAATAGACCGCGATAGGACTTCTTTGGATAGGTATCGTGACGACGATTACGCTCATGATACCATCCATGAAGAAGTCCCCGAGGAGAGGCGTTTGTCGGAAGCGCCGCCGAGCCCCAGCTTGCAGAAGCAGGCGTCTCCGACGAGGACTGTGGCTCAAATAAGGAAACCTTCAGTTGACAGCTATCACAGTCAAACGCCGTCGATTGTTGATCGTAGAACCTCACAAAGTTCTTTTCATCCCGAAGAGAAACTTGCTGTGCCGACTACACAAGAAGGTAATTCACTTTTGTTCATAATTTTTCTTTCAGGTGTTACTTAACGTACTTATTCGATCATAAGAAGACACAAAACTGACTGTCATAATTAGAACATTATCATCATCAAAGCCATTTACGATTTACCTCACAGTTTAAACAATTAGCCAGTTAACAAAAGCACTAAAAGATTTTGTAAACAAAAACACTAAAAGATTTTGTTACATACTGTCATGTTATTTTTTTAGATCAAACGATTTATCAGAATATACATCACTCAACGTCCACAGTAAAGTAAATGTTTCCATAACCAACAAAATTTCTGATGTACTTTCCATGCCTTATAACAGAAAAGCTTCATTCCACAGATTCACTCACGGATAAAACAAAAGTTACGTTCCAAGAAGAGCGCACGACGTACCACGAGGTACCAGAAGTGACTGACGGCTTCCATGAAGCTGAACCTTTATACGATGATCAGGTTGACGAAGAGTACCGAGATGATACATACAATGACCAAGATGATACCTTTCGGAAAGAAAGGGAGAAGTTCGATGACCAAGAACAGTTCCAAGAGACTGATGAACCGTATCAGGAGGAGGATAGTGTGTTTAGAGAAGAGCAGGACAGACCAGAGGAAGATAGACTGGAGTTCCAGCCGGAGCAGCCGAAGTTGACGCCGAAGCAGAGGTGGCATCGTGCGTATAACAAGATCGTGATGAAGCTGAACGTGAGTACGCTTTTCGATTATAACGATGGGTGCAGAAATACTAAAACATTTTTTTCTCAAATATGTTTTTGTTTCTCGTTCTATTGAGTTGGTTTAGTCGTTCGTAGTTTGTTTGTTGATTTTATTTCGTTATTTTTGTTCCATTCGATTATTTTTCGTTTACTTGAGTTTAGTTTTCGTTGTACTTTTTTTGTTCCATTTAATTTTTACTTTTCGTTTTATAATTTCAATTTTAACTTTCGTTTTGTTTGATTTTATTTTCTCGTTTTTTTATTTGACAAAACTACTACCAAAATGAACTGAATTGATACTGCCAAATACTACGAAATCTGCAGCCATCGTCACCTGATTTATATTTCATTTGTTGTTAAAGATTTTGTGTAAGGTTTTTTTTACAATCATGGAGAATTAATCATAGCTTTCAGTACAAAAGGACGAGGTAAGTCACATTACCGAATGTAAATTTGAAAATAATTGAATAATTATAGGTACGGGCGAAACAAGGTTGAATTTGTCGTACATTGTCCCAATTTAATGAACATTCAAATACATACTTTAGCAGTACATACAATTAAGAAACGACATTACGAAGAATTTTCTTTGTTATACAAATAAAACAGGGTTTTTAATGCATTGAAGTCACACAAAGTGACTGACGTGAATTTATATGATTCTATTATAGATAAATAAATGTTATGCCATGTATTTTTATCAAAGTGTAACAAGTTCCAGTTTAACACGTCTGCGGTTCACGTTCATTCTAGAACATTTTAACTTTCTTTTTAATCTGTTTGCTACAGCTGCGAAACGTGAATTTAAACTATTTTAGTAGTGTTAATACGATTTTCGTCGATAGCGTCATTGTCTAGGTATAAGTATTTTAAGATATCACACGGTACTAGTAAATTACCGTAAAGTATGTTTTACCGTTGTTATATAAATAGATGTACAAATACATAAAATGTAAAACAAGAAAGCCACGTTCCACGTTCCACGTTTCACAAGACAATATTCATAACTATAAACTACTAATTTTCAAAAATGTTTTTTTTTCTATTTAAAAAAAAAATGTTTTTTTTCTATTTAAAAAAAAAATGGTTTTTTTTTTAATCTAACGAGAAAGACCTTTATACCATATCGACTAAAGAACTTATTCTGAAAGCGTCTAAAGACATCTCGAATCAAATCGACATAACACATGTATGGATAAGTGCCAACCATAGGACTACACTAAAAGCGTCTGGCTCAGCAGGGGTTGCTCATGGTTGCCCCCTACAGTTTTATAGTCTTACTGACGATTTAATGGACAAACTAATTATGTCTTAACACCAATTGAGGTTACCAAAAGTGTTGTAAGCAGAAGAGGGTTAGGATATGGGGAAAAAGATTGTTTTCATTGATGTATATTATTTCTTATTGATTGAAGACGCCATTATTTTGTCGTTTGATTAAGATGAATTCGTTAGCAATAGTTGCTACGCAAATAAAAATAATAAATATTATACATACCTTATTGTTGAAATTTTCTTTTGGGTTTTCGAGGAAACTTCATTGGTGGGATGTTTACTCGGTATAATTCGATGTTATGTATTCAAAGCTTTGTTGTGTTTCATCGAACTGTTTCTTAAATCAAGATATTTTAAAAGTAAGGTACAGAAACTGAGCTTCATTTAGAATATTGTTTTATGTTTCTACGAATTGTTTTTGCACTTAACAAATTTTAATATATTTCTACGCAATTTCACAGTTAAACAAACTTAAAATTGTAATCAGATAATGCCAAAAGGTAAAACTAATTATTCTATATCGTGGGTGAAGTTCTAACACCACATAAGTCAAAAATAGCAATTTTTAAGGAGAGGGAAAAAACTGCGTTATTATGCCCTGGTAACAGTACAAAACCATTTCTTAATTTGTGTTTACTTCAAATTAGAGAGTTGCTTGTTTTTGATTTGCTGAAGCAAGGCGTCTTCCGATTCTCTAGCAGACGGCATCAAAATGTCAAATCCGCCAAAAATTGACTTACGTGTTGTTAGAACTTCAACGACGAATATGTCACAATCATTAACGTCGACGATAAATATTATCTTATTTCCTACACAACACATAACTGCAGTTGTATATTGTATACATATACAATCCTACGCTTTCACACGTACTAATGTAAAATAGAGCTATTCACAATAATATAACAAGTGCAAAGTCCTGTATGTACTTACAATATAAGAGCGAAACTTGCAATGGCAGTTCAGTGTGCTCTACTTTCAAACTAAATGTACGTACCTACCTACTTCAACATTAGATAAGAATAAAGAGTATATAATATAGATACATTCATTTCAATAAAGTAGAGACCTAATTTAAACTACTCGTCAAGTCGGCTAACTACCGACATTTTCGTTCAAATTGGTTTTAACTAAACCGAAAAGTAAATATAATATAAATTCTACAGTGATCATATTTATATGTTAAACTCAGTTCATGTTATTGTTAACTACTCCTATATAACATTAGTTTTAGTGTATGCCAAATCTGAAACACGTGTCTAGTATTTTTATGTAAAAAATCTATGTACAAAATTTCAAAACTGTGTCATGAAAAATCACAAAGTTATATGCTTGTTCTGTTGACTGGTTGTCCGCACAAAAACGTGGTCACCAAGCAGCGGGCTCGCGCGCGCGCCTCGAGCGTCGTCTTGAGCTCATTGATAATAATAATTTGGCAGTAGGTACCTAAATGATTGCGATAGGTACTTAGTGTCGCTCGGTGTCCAACTTGTAACCTTTTTTAAATATTTCTGGGACAAAATTTAACATGGTTTAAAAATTATTGGAATCGATTCAGTTACTTATTCTGAACAAACTATATTCAGGTTTCGCATGTACTAAAAATAATGTTGTATATTAAACAACTAGCTTCTGCCAGCGGCTTCGCCCGCGTGGATGTCGAAAAATACCCCACCCGAACAAACATAGTTACTTACCTTCATCCGCTGAGACACGTATAAATTAATTTTTAATTGTCAGCCTAAACACAAAATTTGAATATCCTAACTTCAAAACTGACGGACTTTCATATAAACTTCCATCCCCTATTTTACCCCTAGACAAATATACCTAATCAGAAAGCTTCGAACTGCTAAGGTATCGGGAGATACACGTGATATTGTGAGTCAACCATAAAAGATAGACATATGTTGTCGTGGGATATTTTTTATATAATTTTAAGGAGAACATTTCCGTCATACATGATTTCTGTGTAGCTTTAACCATTAAGGTTGCACACGCGACGGAAGCTTAAAAAATGGAGTAACTTCTCCCGTTTTCCCAACATTTCCCTTCACTGCTCTGCTCCTATTGATTGTACCGTGATGAAAAGTATACTATAACCAACTCAGGAGTATGAAAAATAATTGTACCAAGTTTCGTTAAAATCCGTCGAGTAGTTTTTGTTTCTATAACGGTTATACAGACAGACAGACAGACAGACAGACAGACAGACAGACAGACAAAAATTTTACTGATTGCATTTTTGGCATCAGTATCGATCCCTAATCACCCCCTGATAATTATTTTGGAAATATATTTCATGTACAGAATTGACCTCTCTACAGATTTATTATAAGTATAGATTAAGCGTAAACCTAACACTACGCATAATTAAACGAAACGACACACAGTACGAACATTAAAATAAAACAAACTTAAAACCTTTTAAGACTAATTCTAAATTCAAGACCATAATGCCACTGCATAGTGGAGCAACTGAACTTTAATCCAATGCATTACACAGTACGCAAATAGTGCAAAGTCCTGTACAATACTGTAACAAGACAAATGCATATAGAAACAGCGTTGTGCTTTACGCCCCGCTGCGCTGAGCGAGTAGGCGTAATCAAAATGGCGGAGAAAGAAAATGGCCAAATGGTGTTATGTGGCCTTCGAAAGGGTGTGACCTTGAACGGGGTAAATGGGAACTCGATAAATGGTAGATTTGGGGATTATTGATTGATACATTATACCGTTGATTGAAATGGTCAAGGAAAAGAGTGGGTTTACTGTGAAGAAAATCCTGGAGTCCTATTGATAGGTACTGGCAGTTTTTAAAGTTAAACTGCGAGACTGAAAAATTAACCGTCTAAGTACTTCTACTTTCTCATTTCCTCATGACTGAGGTTCGTGACCACATGAGGTCATTACTTTCTCCACCAACGCTCTCCATGCTGGACGGTTTTCGACCATGCGGACAGATGCCTGGAAATTCCCTCTACAGACCTTCACTACATCTGTCCATCGGGTTGGTGATCGTCCACGGCCCCTTTTTCCTTCCACGTTACCAGCTACAATAAGCTTCTCCAAGCTATCAGGCTTCCTCCTTGCCACGTGTCCAAAGTACTGTACTCATTCATGGAGACGGCCCTTAAGAGAGTGTATAGAAATGCGTGGCACGACGATAATATCGCCGTGATTCTCTCGCTCGTGGAGACGGCACCTAAGTGCTAAACACCGTTTTTAAGATGTAAATTACAGTCTTCCGTACACATTTTTTTCTTGCTACAATTTTTTTTTTTCGTCCTACTTGTGCCATCACTTGCGTAAAATTCATATTTAAGTACCCAAAAAGATACTTTAAACATAATAACTATAATAGAATCCCCAGCAATTGTAGCACAAACGAAGCTTTTAACACTCTAGCATTAGAACGGCAAACTATGCTTTAGTAAAGTTGTTCGGTCAAGTAGTTTCTAACAGTCCGCTGGTAATGACCAGTAAGGAGTTTAGTACAGTAATAACTGTGCTATGCAGCGATGGAAGCTAGTAAAGTCGACGACTTTATTTTGTCGCACAAGTGCTTGAAAAGTTTTAGAAATGCACTTCGTTTAACACTTGGACTTTTTAAAGAACGTGTTTGAACTTTCGAACGTATTTGTGCGAATTTTTAATTATCATGTGTGTTTTAAAAATACCTAGTACTCCCGAGTTCACTGACGGTCTGCCACTTTTCACCCTTATGCCCTAGGTAATAAGGTTGAAAAGTGGTCGACCGTCAGTGAGTTCGGTAGTACGTTCCAGTAGCCAACCACGATAATTTTAAGAATAGTATACAGACACGGTCTGACAGAGACATAACACAACTTTTTACTATGGATTTGGAACATAAATGTTGATCAACTAAAATTGATAGTTATGTGTGACGACGTCCCTTACACCCTGTATAATGCGAAATCCTGAAAAACTTAACATACATAACATATATTTAAGTTTTTAAACCATAAAAATATAACTGGAACATACGAGTACGTAGAAACAGTGTCTATGTGGCCTAATACGCCGTCATGCCGTCGTATTGTTTTAATTTTATTCCAGAGTGGGTAAGAGATGAACAATTAACGTATTTTTTTTTTTAATTTTTGACACTAATTTTTTTAATGAACTTGACCACGATTTGCGCCAACTCTATAACATTGCACCTCTTATTAACGCTTCGCCTTCTGTGTGCGACCATCCCAAATAGTCCAAGTTTCAAACAAAGATTATGCGGTGCAAACAGTGCCGGACTCAGGCTGGCTTTAATTGCCCCACTTCCAATCAGCCTGCCCTCGTAGTGGTCAAGAGATTTGCATAATTATGATGTTATCTCTATATTTTATGGCTGCATAACTTTTGCCAGAGTTATATATTTGTATGCTAACGCACTCATTAGCTAAATTATAAGCTCTGCCTGCCCTGTAACTTACAAAATGTGTTCAACATTAAATATATTTCAAAACTCACTCTGTCTTTGTCATCCTCAAACGACTAATAGAGATAGATTGATGTTTTAAATACGTTTTTAGATAAATTTTGTGTCTAGTGATATTTAAAAAAAATAAGAACAATTCTAGATGAATGAAACGCTCTGAAAACAATGGAGGAGAAGGAGATAGGATGTAAATACATGAAAAAGGACGATTTATGATATCAGCTCTAAGTAGGTTACGATTAACTAATCTGATAAATACATTATTTAATCCCTTATAGAGAAATACAATTCTCTACTCCTGTTGAGCATTGTGTATATTGTGTCCTCACTAGCAGTTTGTACCGGCTTCGCACGTGTGGACATTTTTTTTACGATAATAAATATAGCCTATGTTATTCAGGGATAATGTAGCATTCCAATGGTGAAAGAATTTTTGAAATAGTTCCAGTAGTTTTTAAGTTTATTCGTTACAAATATACAAATATATCCTCTTTATAATATTGGTGTTGATCATATTCAGATGTTCTGGTGTAAGAAAATATCTCCTGTAAATATTAAAAAAACACGCCTGAAGCGAGACTCTTTTGTGAAAGAATTAGTAACACATGAATGAACAGGCGATTTACAATAGAGTCTATAACAAAAATATGTGTTTCAGTCGTCAAGGTTCGAGGTTCACCCTTTTTTCAACTTTATTACTAAAGATATAAGGGTGAAATGGTCATCCTATAACATTGTCGAGTGTACCTCTATAGGTACACTCGGTAGGTGTCCAACACTGTTGTTGGACACCTGGAACATCTGCTTTCAATTTAAAATATCGTACGTATTCTTTTGTGTAGATTTTATCTTGAAATCGACCTCACAGTGCAGAGTCCGCAAAATACTAAGTACTTAAACTTTGTGAAAATTGTTTGTGTACTAAATTGAACTGTATTGAAAGGGCTATAAAGTATTTTGCTTGTCAGAATTAACTACTCGGATGTACTATTTATCGAAGGTATTATGCTACGTAAATATACAAGGTGTAAACGGACACTTCACGAAGCCGTCAACCAAGCATTCTATACCTCAAACTAAGTAACCCTACGCAAAACATTATTGCCGGGAAACGACTTTCGACGTTTCTTGGGGTGAAAAATCACGTTTTACGGTAAAACTCAATGTAACGCATTAAAAAAACATTGTGCTGATGGATGCATGGAAATAGTAAACGGGCCATGGAGGTACTTAAAGTAAAAACCATAAAATTGGTATTTAAAAAAAACTTGTGAAAAAGTTGAAACTTTGACCTCTAATTCTCCGTAACTAAAAGGTTCCCTTCCCAGGTATGGTCCAGAACAAAAAAATAATCGCAATGGTGGGGAGAACAAGTGCCTCTCGGCTTGGTTAAGGGTCTGTTTACACCCTTTATAATTTTATTGTTGGAATTAAATATTATATTCCTAGAAACAAATGATAAATATAGACTAGATTATTTTAAGCAAGAAGAGAGAAGTTAAACACGTCAAAACTAACGGTTTCAGATAATGAAAGACTACACTATGTGCCTAATAAAATGTAACTAATAATATCAAATAGATTGTCATAGGGAATCAGATTAGATACAAGCTGTTTAGCTCGCAAAGTGCTTGTATATAGACTAATAGCTAATAATTATGTCATAGACGATAAGATTACTACACACCATCATTGCGAGGTAGTTGACCGTGTTTTGGAGTGAAATATATTGTTATTTTCCTAATCAATCATTTAAAAACGTGTTTAACAAGCATTACGGATTTTTTTTTAGATTTTACGATAAAACAAAACATTTTTTTTGTAATATATTAATTAAATAAAGTAATCTAATACACACAAACTTTTTCCGGAGTAAATTCCCTAAATCGTGGTTAAACGTACATCAAAATCTGTTGCGTAGTTTTGAAGAACAACACAACAGATAAACAGACACTAAAATTGATTTAATTCATGATGTTATGTTATGATTTACATTGTATATGTTTCTCAGAATCAATATTTAACTTAGTTCAGAATCCCTCAAGTAAACAATGTTGTATCATACAATTTGATTCTTTTGTTTGTAAATATTTGTCCTTCTTGGGTTCGTAAATTGAGTTCATAAAATGTTTGAATAGAACATCATTTTATTGCTTCGATATGAACAGAACAATAGATTGATTAAATCAAAACAAATGCCTAATTTTGTTTGGTTATTGAATGAACCCTCTAGCGATCTTTGTTTCATTATTTTTGTGAATCTTTTATCCCATATACGAGTAAATAATATTTAAGTACGTAAGTATTTACGCTTTGTGAAGAAATCAAATTTACAATATTGATTAAATTTTTCTAGTTCAGATAGTTCAACCAAAACATCTTTTTTTATAAAACAGACAAGAAGTTTGTTAATGTTATGTGATAAGCAATATTAATTCCGTTTTTTTTCAAGATCAATGCTACAAAAATATAAACAAACAAACACTCATTTTCTACTCAAAGTTAAACGCACTCTATCAAATCCTTACCCGCACGTTTCCGACCTAACAAAAAAATAAAATAAAAAAAAAACCTTTTCAGAAACATCTCAATGAATTTCATTAACATATTCACTACTCAGTGATTTACTCTAAATGCCGATTCACTTGGCCTGAACTTGTTCGGTAATTGATTGAACCCATCTCAACGAGTGCACTCGTAAAATAACACTTCATTACCCTTTATATGTCTTGTTAATTAATTTTCGCATGTTGTTAGCTAAGGAATTTAGTAGGACGATTATGCTTTTGAAAAATGGCTACTATTCTAAATTTTACAAAGCGTCAGGGTAGCTTCAAAGAGTGTCAGCATAATGACGGGGCCCCACTCCAGAGGGCCAAAGCCTGCCAGGGTCGCGGGACTTATAGAATTACCGTGACCCTGGAACATAAAGGGCTATTGAAGGACCGTGAATTTTAGTCAGTATACAAGTCTGACAGTCCCTCCCGCTCTGCCCTGACTGGGAGGACTCATTTGATGATGATACCACAAAAAAAAAAAAGCGTCAGGGTAGCCCGCGAAATTCAAATTTTCTTATGTTTTTTTGCACTTTGCCGGCCAGTGTCAGGCTGTATGTTGAACAAAACATGATTTGCGGCCGTAATACGCGTGTATTTACATATTTGTAATCATTAAAACCATCAATACATCCCTTTATGTTCATTTAATCAGTCAACTAAGATGAAAAATAAATAAATGGGGATTTGCTGGACGTACGGGTTTCTATTTAAATAGGCCGAGTTTGTTATAACTTAAAGAAAAAAAGACTAGCCTGAATTAAATAACGCCACAAAATTAAAATAGTTACTTACAAAAAGTCAAATACCGGTTTCTGATTAAAATGTATAACTTCGAATAAGGCCATGAATAAATAAACGAAATTATGTAGATATTTACTGTTCCAATAACAAAAGAGTTCTTAAAAGAAAAACACTGTGATAACCTTTGAAAATTCGTTTAATTTTCCTCTGTTTAATTCTGCCTCCGGCTAATTGCGGAAAAGGCTTCCCTAGTGATCGAAGTTTTACTTTTCATTACAGATACAAATTGAATATTTAATATTTACTTTTTTTTTCCTTGAGGCTCGATCGTTGTTCTTAGAGCTATTAGCGCAGAGGCGGCCGTCGCCTGCAGAGACCTTATCGCCTTTGAACTCGATCATCTCATTAGTCCAGCTCAGTTGCTCCATACATACGCACATACGAAACTACGCGTTCCCGCTCAGTCCGTTAACAGACTTTGCTGCGTACGCACCCCTTAATAAAAATAAGAAGAAATTCGAAAGTGTCGTTCGGGGTACGAAACATTGCGCAAGCGATGGCGGCGGAAACTCGCGAGGACGCGATAACGGCATCCTGCGGGCGACCGTGGCCCTATTGATATCGCAGCTATCACTCGTTTGTATGCAAATTCTTCGCTCAGGTGTTAACGCTCAGTGTTGTGGTAGACGTTGATGTGTCATCACACGTTTTCAAAATGTTCCGAAGCAGGAAAGGTCAAGCGATCAGCGAGGCGGACGTCCGGCGGGAGCAGGCGCTGCAATATCAGAACCGTTCGAATGTCAGCGGTTCGCGCCTCCGCGTCCGCCGCGGATCTAGTTTGACGGATTTGGACAAGTTGCGCTGTGGCGGTGGGTCCAGCGGTGGTGGTTCTATCGGGGATTTGATGAACATGTTCAGTGGTAGTGTGAATTCTATCGGGAGTGACACTTTGGTGGCTCGGACTGTGCCTCTGGAGACGGTCCGGCGGAATGTGCCGCTGGCGTCGACGCCACCGCCGCGCCCGCCGTCGTCACCGCACATCCATGTGTCCCGACCCGTGGGTCCGCTTACGATGGCTCAGCGAACACTAAGATTCAGCAGACTGCTGAAGTACCAACCCTGTTCGGCCGACGTTCTTATTACTCTGGTGAGTGGTATCACTTAGTTTTATTATTATGGATTTATTAACTTGACTCATAAATACTCGTCTTTACTTACAATGTCGCACCCACTAGTGTTTATCTTTTCCAGTGAAGTTTGTGTGTACAAACACAATGTTACACCAGCTTTATAAACGTTATCAGTCAAGTGTATCGTGATATCGGTCGTGAAAGCTTGTATAACAGCCCTGACGGGTGATAATTGCGTTATTAACTCATTATCAATTGATCACTTTGATATCATTCGACATTATCTTACAATATGGAGCTTTTCATAATGATAAGCTTAGTTTTGCGTTGTTTTAAACTTTAATATCTACAATGTTGTCTAAAGGTTTTCTGAAGTGGAAAGACAGAATATAAAGTAGGTAAAAGCCGAAGTCAATGACCGTCTATAGATAAGTGGTAGTTTAAAATGTCAAGTATACCTATCTTTCGTGCTTGTAGTCAATAATTTATTGCCGCCATTACGTTCATTAGGGAAACCTTATAATTGACTGAAAATATGAACATTATTACTATCGACACTATTATTTTATTGGGAAACTGCAGAAACATTGAAGATGGGTTTTATGTTCTGAAAAAATATACATATCATTAATTTTATGTTATGGAAAAAAAAATGGGAATTAGATGTATCATGTGCATGCATTTGGCAATTTTTGTTGGTCTACGTCTGGGTCTACGTTGGTCTCTTATTTCAAGATCAAAAAAGTATATATAAACTAAGTAGTGTATTATGTATGTGTATTTTATGTGTAAAGAAAGACCTCCAGATTTTCCTTTAGAAGTTTCTATAGTCATAATTTCATTTGAGGATAGAAATACGTTACTAGAAGCGTGTTTTTCCAGTACTTAAATATTATTGTGTGTCATACTATAGTGATGCGTTTGAAGGCTTGTGCGAAGGCAATCATATCATTGTATTTCGATGACGTCTGTCAATTCCCTAGAGCGTAGAGTTGAACTACAAAGTTAGACAGATAGACTGAAGCCTGTAAATTGCATTTGAAAAATATCACACTGCTGTAGAAATATTAATTTTAACTTTTAACAAGGGCTTTCTCAAGTTTCATTATAGTTTAAAATTGTATTTGATGTGTGAAATATTATTAATTCTTCATGAATGCGTAAATCAAAGCACATTGTCCTACTTCCTACTAATGTTATTAATGCGAAAGTTTGTGAGCATGTATGGATGTCTGGATGTTTGTTACTCTTTCACGCAAAAATTACAGAACGAATTTGGATGAAATTTACCACACAGATAGTTTATACCTAGTAGATAGATAGATAGTTTGATAGGTAGATAGTTTTTTTTGTAGTTTTTTTTTTTTTTTTTTTTTTTTTTTTTTGTTTAACCTTTGAAATTAAAAGAAATTGCTAACAAGCCCTGATAAGGCAATACTTTCAGTATACTAATAATACTTTCAGTATTGCCCTATCAGTGCTTGTTACTCTATATATTTTTTTTATTAAACAACCAAAAGTAAGTTCACATACAACTTGTAACATAATAAACGCAAGACCTCTCGTGTGGTCTCTCGCACCATGAAACTAAACATCTTTTGTTCTACGAGTTCTTGATATTCGCAAAAAAAAAACTTTCTATAGGAACGGACGCAATCAGCTGATCCACATGTATGGTAAAACTAAAAAAGAAAGTTATGAATTTCCAAAAGTCATAGAACAAAAGTTGTTCAGTTTCATGGTCTGAGACACCACACGAGAGGTCTTGCGTTTATTCTGTTACACGTTGTATAAAAGACAGAAAAACAGCAAATAAAGCTGTTTTTATTGATATAAATCAAATTGTCACACTGTGTTCGTTCGCTAGCACTGTTGTATTGTGTCGCCGTAGAACGCTTTGTAGCTCCACTTAGTAGTTCCTACCGCTGAAAACAGATGGCGTTATTATCGTATTTATGTCCAAATAAATGAATTAATCTCATTTCTTGTATAGGATTTAAAAATCCATCTTGCTTTGTTATTTTTTTATGAAATCTGTTAGGTACCTACCTAAATAACAATGTCACCAAATTAAATTAATTTATTTAAATAATGTATTTATTTTCATTCCTGAACACTTCTGAAATGAAACGATACAGCAACGCCATTCTTCTTTTGATGACCTATGCAGTCTTTTAAAAAGAACCGCAAGAAGAATGTGATATTCTTTATTCGTTTTCTCATAATAAAACAACTGGAGTGTCAGTGACCCGTATTATATTCCTTTCCAAGTTCTTTCAAGACTATTTCCTGGACTCTGTGTTGAGATTCAATGAATCGAATCATTGAATGGAATAGAAAGCAATGCATAAGGAAGCAGTGACGTCACCGAGTGCGCCAGAGATTTCATGAATTTCCAACCACCCTACATTTTTATTTAAATGCTGTATTTTTATCTGGAATGTGAGTAAGCAGGATTGATATTGATATCTATCTTATATACTTTATTTAAAAAAAAATATATACATACAAATATTATTATAGCTAGATTGTACTGTCCCACTGCTGGGCAAAGGCCTCATCCTTTGTGTATTTCGCGTTTTGATTTACTTTTTGATCGGTGACCTACCACTATGCGTGGCATATCAGTCAATGAAGCTCTGATTTTTCAGTAATCCGCCCTAAATCATACACTTATTCAGTAAATAATTCTAAACACGATTTCTAAATAGATTTCTTTCTATGTGATTCTGTTCAGAATGATGTACTGAAAATATGGTAACCGTTTTGCGTCGATGCCCCATTCCCCCCTGTATATTTATACAAAAAATAAATATAATTATATATTTTCTTTTTCATAAACACTCTTCTATAATATATAAGGTCTATCTTTTCATACACGAAATATTTTAAGGGTAACTTCTATAAGTCGTAAAGTCACCATAGCAACGAAAAAAAAATTACCTGAGTGTTTTTTTTTACGAAATTATTATAATTCAAAAAATTTTTGAGACTTTTTGCATAAAACCTTTACTCCCATAATCTAACAATGACAGGAGGTAAATACGACGTAGTAAACTAGCGCAATGGATGTTCAAAAATAAGGAGCTAGTATTTATTTTGTGGGTCAAGTAATTTTAAATTATTTATTTTTAAAAAAATATACTCAAATAAAAAAATAATCCCTTGAAATGGCTTCGTTATAGCCGTTAGATGATTCCCTGAAAATATTTTGTGTATGAATAGTTAGACCTTATATAATATTTACTAGCTTATGCCCGCGGCTTCGCCCGCGTGGAGTTAGGGAATTGCCCACGGGATCTTACTTCTGGAATAATAAGTAATCTATGTATCTATCTACATACATAGATTTACATGTACTTGCTTATAACTTGCAATTATTATTATAAAGTTTTATCAATTAAATTAGATACGTGAAATATTGATACCTTGGTTTGAGATTGGACATCGGATTTACTGGATTTTATCTGAAGAGTATGTAAACAAATTTTCAAGTCAATCGACCCCGAGAGTAAAAAGTTTTACAGAAAATTCAACACCCCATTTCACCCTTTAAGGGGTAGGAATTTCGAAAAACTGATACTAACTCTTCACAAAGAATACACCCTCCAATTTTCATATCTCTGGGACCCGCGGTTTGGGCTGTGCGTCGGTATATCAGTCAGCCAGTCAGGACATTGAATTTTAAATTGGGGGATGATTTTGTGATACACGTATCTCATCATTTTAACTGAAGTATATGTAGACACATTTTCAAGTCAATCGACCCCGAGAGAGTTTCACAGAAAATTCAACACCCCATTTCACCCTCTTAGGGGTGGAATTTCAAAAACCCTTTCTTAGTGGATACCTACTCTTCACAAAGAGTACACTGTCCAAATTTCATGTCTCTAGGACCAGTGGTTTGGGCTGTGCGTTGATATATCAGTCAGTCAGTCAGGACATTGAATTTTAAATTGGGGGATGATTTTGGAAAAACTGTGATACACGTATCTTATCATTTTAACTGAAGTATATGTAGGCACAATTTCAAGTCAATCGACTCAGAGAATAAAAAGTTTCGTAGAAAATTCAACACCCCATTTCACCCTCTTAGGGGTGAAATTTCGAAAAACCCTTTCTTGGTGGATACCTACTCTTCACAAAGAGTACACTGTCCAAATTTCATGTCTCTAGGACCAGTGGTTTGGGCTGTGCGTTGATGTATCAGTCAGTCAATAAAAAAGACTGTTTATGACTAACAGTCTGTATTTACAGACTGTGAGTCATAAACAGTCTTTTTATAGTTCATGAAAACTGATTAGAATAATGAATAAAACAAGAGTCAATTTAGCTTTATTTATTCAAATCGGAAATCTCATCAGTTATTGACAGTTCAAAATAATTTCATTACAATTTAATATAATCGAATTTTAATAGAAGACACGTTATTTACATTTTGATTAACCCATTCAAATCATATTTAAATCATACTAAGGGTTGTCATTTAGCGGACTTCAATTTAATTCCACTACAAAATAATCAAAACGCTCAATTAATCTCAATCAATTATCTTCAGTTAAACTTTACAATGATAGCTAATGCGTAAAATAACCTATCTGGCTTCAAAATAAAATAATCCCAAAAAAGTACGGTTCTTTACTGTGGAAAATTGGCACAAAAATTCGTTCTACGAAAAATTGACAACCCTACCAAACTTAACCACGCGCTCATTCAGGCATATTTCTTCATGAATTTGAGTAAATACTTGAGTTTTGGCATCTCTATGTTGTGAATGCATCTGTTAAAGTCTCCAATGACCTTGACAGAGTGTGTCATCATTCGAGAGATGATATCCTTGAGACACACGCTAAGATCTGAGACCTCTTTGAAGCCATGGATGGCTATTTCAGCCATCACCACCGGGAATGGTGACGTTTCGTACAGGAACTGAAAATAAAAATTGTTTACGATAAAAAAATAAACTCAGGCCCTAGCACGAGTTTTGACGTTTTCTTAACGTAAATTCGATTTTTGAATCGGAAATGAACCAACAGCATGTAAGTTAGTTTGTTTGCAACAAGAACAATCATTATCATCCATACATTCTTAAAATTATGAAAATATTTTTTGTGAAACGAGTATATTTCATTATTTAAAAATCGACGTAATTACATTACGAAAAACGTCAAAACTCGTGCTGTGGCCTATACACCGACCGCTTTAATGAGTCCCCGCGAGTCTATAGCGTCATTTTTGATGTTTTACTACTACAGGGCTATTTTACTACTACGTGTTACTTCTGGGGAGTAGGAGAATCACTTGAGTTAGAAAATATGTTATCGTGACGCTCTTTTTGATATTGTTCATGATTTTGTAGATTTAAGCAACAACCCTAATTTTTTTTTTGGCAGAGCAAGATTCCAGGGCCGCCAGACATTACTTATTTTCTGATTATAATTATCAAAATGACTGGCATCGAGTAGTATGCTAAAGTTGCGTAAAAATAATACTAACTTTTTCTTAAAGCCCGAGTGCTGATTTTTTTTTTTGACAACTTAGAAACTCTAAAATAATAATAAAATTAAAATTAAAAAGAAGATTGTTAAAAATTAATTATTAACACCACTGCCAGATACTTCCAGACGGGTAAAGCACGCAAAAAATTATGTATGTTGACTTTTTCCTTATATTTATAATTATTAAAAATAATGAAAAATAAAACGTTTGTATGGGATCAACGCCGCTAGACTTTCGTCTTAAGTCTCCACATTTCAAAACAATATTTTTCTTCTTGTCCAACCGACAGTGCATCTAATTCTACGGGGTGTAAGGGACAGCCCTCCACAAACTGATGGAGTGAATTCAGTATATCATTCTAAGATGACCGGCACTAGAAATTATTTCAGGAATGTTATGGGAATCCAATAAATTTGATTTGTTTTATTTCCTCATACGCAATTTATCGTTACCGTGGCAAAACGCACGTAGCGAACGGCAAGCGCAACGACGAGTTCGATGAAGTTTGTAACTAGGCAGGAAGTGAATAGCTAATTCCACGCGTTGTTCGTTAGAGTATATCTACATCCATTGTTGGATTTTTGAGTGCTGGTTACAGGAAATGTAATTTTACACTGAAATAACGGAAAAGTAACTGAAAAAAAAAAAAAATATTTTCCGGAGAAAAATTCCAGTGGAATATGATTCAAAATAAGGAGCTGAATACACCCTGTCAGTTTGTGGAGGTTTGTCTCTTACACCCTGTATATTATACTGTTTGGGCCCAGTTGGTAGTTATTTTTTAAAACTGTGGCCACGATTCTACGTTTCAAACAATAACTTTAACATATACTTTAATTTCTCCCTAACAACATTCCTCTCTATGAATATTTTCCCCGCTCAATATTCCAGACCCAGCGAGTTTCCGGTTCTGAATCAGTTGTAGATACAAACTCAATTCCCGGGATCACGTATCCGGTTGCTACTAAACTACCCTCTTGGGGTACTGACATACCAAGCTATATGTACGCTGGTCACAAGTCCCTGTTTATTTGCGTGTTATTTGGTACTCGGGAAGTCGGCAACGGTAGACGGAATTTGGACGATCGCGAACGATTTTTTCTTAGAAGTTCTGGGTTTGTAGGAAAAATAGAACTTGTAGGATAAATCCATTATAACTGTTGAATTAGAAGCAACGGGCGAAGTGTGAACAGTTGCTTAATTAACTTGATTGGGGAAAGCACATGAGTTAATTTACAACTGTATTGTGGCTACAATTAGAGTCAGGGGGGTGAAGAGAAATTTAACTCTGAACATATTAACATCGACATTAGGACCTCTATAAAAACCTTTGTGTGTTGTAATCACAAATACGATCACACATATTTACAAACAACAAAAACTAAATAATTTCCATTGCAAGTCTTTGCAAAGATTCCGTGAATGCAACATAAAATAAGACAATAAAACATTTTGAAATTGTACATAGGCAACTGTTTCCACTAAATTGGTGTTGGCTTCGTCTTGATACTTACAACGGTCCTCTCAAGATCTTGACTTTCATGGGAGCAGTTCCCACCAACTTGCTGCTGCTTCTGACATTCGAACAGCTTTGAGGCTGAATACTTCTTCAAATTCTCCAGCGTTTCAAAGTGGACTTGTAGTTTTTCTATAACAAATATATTAACTTTGTTAGCTTCCATTGGTGTTAGAATATATTTGGTGACATTTGATTTGAGTTTGTATTTTGCATCTGGTGGCTAATGCCCTAGGTACTGTCTTTTCACTAATTTCATAGATTTAAATACGCTCTCTTAACTCATCAGTCGAATCGGTAAGAACGAATTGCGGAGCAGTGTGGACACCAGATACTTCAATAGTATATCGGTCGGAGTCCGGTGTCCGGCGCCATGTCAGCATCGACTAGACCGAACCTTTATTATGTTTATCAATTTGCTTTTATTTTGATTCGTCACATTTGTTTTACAAAATAGATCAAACAATGACACTCTTGGTCATTAATGCAATAGATTTTCTACAGCACACACTGACTTTGTTGTTATTACTCAACGCTAGGTTTGTTTTCGCCACTACCTGTATTGTCACTAGCGGATATGTTGACGTTGATAAACAAGGAACGTTGTCCCAAAATAATACGGACGTATGTGGGTTGACAAAACCCGACGGCCAAACCGTAAACAATTTGGATTTAAAGTAAACACACCTAGTTTACTGACAACCTATTTACTTATGTAAGTTTCGTACTACCCTTTTCTGTAAATAGCGGATATTTAAAGAGGTTTTTGGAAAACATTGTCTTCCTACATTTATTTGGTGTTGTTTAAGGAGACAATATAACTGATCAATGTAATGTTTTACCGTTTGTGTAAAATCTATCTACCTTAGCCGGTTTTGTACTTTATGATTGTATGAGCTGCGATCCCTAAATGTGTTTATAAAATACAAGATTTAGAAGCTAAAAAAACAAATTCTTTGAAGTTAAAATCAATCCATACTAATCATTTTGAATTTAAGACAGATTCCCCCATAGACAATTTTGCATCGACTGCCAAATTCAAAATGCTCTCCAATAAATGTCACGAACAAGCAAGTAATTCAATCCTTTGGCTTGATCAAAGAGAAAGGATATTGGCCAGTGTCAGCATAATCGATTCTCCGACAAACAGAAAGGTTGATTTAACTGAGCTCGACCGCGCATTCATTAACCAAGAGTATACACAATAATATCGTACCGACCGGAAGGCAACGTGAATGTGGATATCACCCATATTGACGTGGAAGTGGAAAACTCCATTGTGTTGTGTTTGTACTTGATACTTAGTAAATCTTGGAATAGTTAAGCGTTTTTTTGATACCACTGATTACCATTTTAAGAAAGAATCATCGGTCTTCCCCATACGACTCAAAATTGACGTATACATTTGTGTTCCCCAGGGTGCTATTTTGGGTCTTTTGTTATTTTCAAATAACAAATAGTATGTTTTCTATTAACATTTAACTGATGGTAAAAAAGGCAAATTGAAAACTCTATTTCAATAGACCAGAATTGAAGAAGAACTTAAAATTATAGATGTAGAACATACCTGGTAATCTTTGAACCCTCTGGTATCCAAGAGCAAGGCACAATGTTACATTTTCGTCAGCCAGTTGCAAGTTCTCGCCAAGCAGCTTAACTATGCTCTCTTTGCAATACGTCCCATTTCGAGGCTTACGGTCGTGTATTATCACCTAGGGGAGCGTAAAATTGGTCAGCTATAATCGGATGAACGTTTGCAGCAATTTATTGAAAGTCGTTAGGATTGTAAGCTTCGATTTTATTGTTGGAATTTTGAATGGAAATGATAAATGGTTTGTTATTTTTTGTTATACTGACATATGGTCTGTAATGTTCCCGCTGTGGGAGCACAGAAATCTTCTTAATCTCAGTGCTGTTATATCATCATAAGGAAAAAGCAATCCTTAGATTTTTTTTTCTGATATAATGCAGCATACTAACAAATTTTTAAGGATTTCATTAATCTTATTTTAAAACGTAACCCCTTTACCTGGAAGTACAGAGATATTTGTTCGAGGTACACAGTCATGTAGTTAATGGCTTTGTCCGCCTCGTTTTTCATGAGCAGCTTTATTTGAGACACTAGTGTGTCCATGTCCTCCCGGGACTTTTGTGTTCGGACCTGAATGTCCGCAATCAGTGACCGGTAGCCATTTATTAGGTTATCTTGAAAATCTGTCGTCTGGAAAACAAAGAGGTACTTTGTTAGGCTTTGTGTTGAAATTACTTTATGTATTAATTTTGCAAGAAGATTTGATTGTTAATTTGACTTACACCACAAAAAAAATGTTTAATGTTTTCATTTGTAAAAATCGTTATTTCTTTCAATTGTTTGTAATGCATTAGGGATTTGTGGTGTATACGGGCCTTAGACTTCATTATTTAGTATAAAATCTCTGCTAGTTTTTCTATTTTACAATTGGAAGAAGCTCTAAAACTGTTTCTTTTATTTCATCATCAATTAGCGACTTAACCTTTCCTGCCGTTATCCTAAAAAAAGTTAGGCAAAATATTTTAATTCTTGTATTGTGTGAGGTGAGGAATAGCAGATGGCTGTACTCTTTAACATATCTTTGATGAAATGACCTTATATTGTTTAAATTATTTATTTAATCTGTCATGTACGAAGTAGAAGCTCCATTGTTTTATAACAATGACAAACATAAGAAAGAATGTAAATGACATTCTATAAAATCATCACAATCATTTTTGGACAGAATTATAAAATTAATCATAACACAGCAAACATTAGCCTATTATTAAGGAGATATTGGAAGAATAAAGTTTGTTATCTAAACAAAAATTCTGACCTGAAAAGTCATCTCATTGTCTTCTACAAAGTAATTGATTTTCTTGTTTGAAAACAACTGAATAAACAATTTGATTAGTAACGTTTTTCTGTACATCAAAATAAATAACTATTAATTACTAATCACGTGATGGTATTTGTTTAATTAAACAATATACTTACAGCGTATGATCTATTTTGTATAATGTATTGTAGTGGAATTACCTAGAACATTTTAGCAATATATTCATGCTAGCAACGGCATAATTGTGCTAGAAACGAGTCTATTAACTAGGCAAGTAAAGAAAGAAAAGAATGAAAAAATATTTATATGTCGCAGAGACATGACGTGCATCATACAAGATTACAAAAAAAAATAAACAATAAACTATAAAGCATATGATAGATAAATATATACATTAGGATACTAATACCTGTATCTATAGTCAAGGTAATTACTTGAGTTTAAGTAACAACTTATAGACAAGACTTTAAATTAAGTAAGAACCATCAAAGAAAGCAATGCTTTGAATTATAACTAATATATACTTCAAGCGAAATTACTTTTACTCAAGTAATAACTTTGAATTGTTTGTAGATACGGGTGCAAGCATCCCTTATTTTTGTGCCTGTGTTCACTAACAATGGCACCAAAATGAATGATTGATTATAAGTGCGGTCTCGGATTTTCTATGCCCGCTTAACCTTTAAATTGGAAAAAACTGCCTATCAGACCTCCACAAGTTAGTACTGGATATGACGATACCCTTTGGTAAGACTGGTTGCCAGACTTTAGGACCACTGACTGTAATGACTGTCAAAGATCTTCAAATGACAGACAAAAAAGATATGAGCATTCATTTTCACGCTTTAGACAATCCTTATACAGAGAAACAATAAAGGGTGTAACAAGACCCTTAACGAAGCCAAAAGGCACTTTGTCTCTCCGTCATTACAATCATTTTTTTGTTCTAGTTTGTACCTGGGAACATTCTAGTTACGGAAATATTTCCTTTTTCACAAGTTATTTTTATATAATTGTTTTTAATGTAAGATTTTTACTTAACTAACTTACCTTAAACACCTCCACGACCACCGTACTATTCAATTCAGGCATCAGCACAATGTTTTGACTGCGTTACATTGAGTCCTACCGTAAAACGTGAGTTTAAAAAAAAAAAAGTCGTTTCCCAGCAATAATTTTTGCAGTGAAGTAACTTAGTTTGATGTACAGAATGCTTGCTTGACGGCTTTGTTAAGGGTCTTGTTACAAAGTCGAAGAAAGTCAAAGAAAGTGGAACTTATTTTTTGACTTCCCTAAGAGAGCAGAGCCGAACACCTCTGCTCTCTTTGGAAAGTCAAAAAATAACTTCCAGTAATAATTAACTTGGAAATTAATCAAGGATCTAAAAATAAAAAGAATCGATTTCTTCATTTATGACTTCAATTATCGTCTAATTGGTAATTGTAATTAACTCTGTCTTTATTGCATGCCAATCACTTGTATAAGGTATTCATGCTGTATCGAGTTGAAATACGGAATCGTTAAATTTTAACGATTAATCCTGTAGTTACGGTACTAATTATATCTTTGATTAGGTTTTGTAGGTACTTTCTTAATAATTTTTTCAACACTTATGCGAAGACAATATGTTCTGATTGACTTATTTAATCATAGGGACTAAAGGATTGGTATATGGGAATGTTTATAGTATATGCTATTCTTTTGCACATTGCTTACCGAAAAATCTGAAGAATAGTAAGCTAGCGCTGGTCAGAACTCAAATATTAAGGTACCTCGTGCACTACGCGGCCGCGACTTTGCGCATGATTGGTCGCAATTTTGAACAAAAATGGTCGGACGCCCGGTCGTGCGACCAAACTTCCTTCCTAGTTCCGACCAAAAAAAGTCGCTTCAGGCGGCGACTTTTGAGCAGTTTTGGCTGGAGCGGCCGCTAACTCCATCAAAACTGGTCGGACGTCCGGTCGTGATTATAATTATCAGTATCATGTTTTCCTTTTACAAGTTCTACACTAAATATTACCGGCTAACTTGACTATACGACTTTTTTTCTACTTTTTTTTGCGTTTGTGCTCGTCGTTGACGCTAGGTTTTTAATCCCTACAGTCACAAGTAACAAGTATTTGCTAATGAGGCGAGGTCTATTTAAAAATAATCTGGCATGAACTTACGCAAGTTATTTACATTTTCTTATATATTTTACTTTAGGAAATGAAAATTGTTGGACATTATTGCCGTTAAGAATGGATGGGATTTGCATTTATAAATATTTATAGTGACTGTTACTGTGAGCCTGTGTCATCCTACAACTGGGCAAAAGCCCCATGACTTCAAAATTTTTCGATCTAGGGCTAATGTGGGCCGCTTGTCGTTGATTCTGTCCAGCTCGTCCCGCCATCTCTTGCGAGGTCTACCGCGTGCCGTCTGGCTGTCCACATCGTGATTATTTGGGAACACAGCTCGTCGGGCATACGGCAGACATGGCTAGCCCATTCCCACTTCAGCTTAGCGGCTTTT
This sequence comes from Noctua comes, assembly GCA_963082995.1. NCBI lineage: Eukaryota > Metazoa > Arthropoda > Insecta > Lepidoptera > Noctuidae > Noctua > Noctua comes. Next base: position 6,571,615 of record OY720280.1, on the reverse strand, counting down.
TGAGCAACGTCAGTAATTTATTATTTGGAGCGCAGTGTGGTGTTGCGCATGGTCGCTGAGTTTTGCGCCTAGGATACTGCGCTCCTTTCCACGTTGGCATATTTATAGTAGTATCTTATATTAAGCCGAAATATAAGATTTGTTGACTTAATAAGATGTGTTGCACCGACCCCAAGTAGAATGGGACAAGGGTATTAAGATAATGATTTAAGATACGTTGATCATGTTGAGCTATTAAGCTCGCATCAGTTAGTTGAATTATAACCAAAAATTAAATTGAAATATTTTAGCCCGTTTATTATTATTTTTGAAATTGCGGCCTTGTTTATTTATTACCTGTATATATCAATAGCAGGCATCAATAGAAACAATTACTGTTAAAGAAACTAAGTTGATAGAATACCCCTCTTTTTGGGCTTCGCCGCAGTCGGGTAATAAAAGGTATTCAGACAAAATAAAAACACGAACCATTTTGTTTTACTACTTTCCCCGAATATTTTCAAATTTTAGTTAAAATTGCGTTGTCTAGGAGTACGTTTTGCTACGTCACTTAGTACGCATGACAACCAATCAAGCTATACAAAACTAATTTATGCGGATCTCTAATTGTACGGGAAATCTATACAAAGCGAGGCCATGTTATACTGGAAATGTATTGCTTGATGTGTCCCCGTGTGTACAAAATATTTGCGGTAGAGTTTCCAATATACGTAACACACATTCGCCCTACTTGAGATTCTAAGCATTGTATTTCCGAATCAAAGATAAACAAAATGGCTAACAATGAGAAATGAAACGATCCGTGGGCAATTAAAACTTTGTTTACCATTACACAGGATTTAGTTGATTTTTTTTTTCAAAAAAGGAGATTTGCGCTACTAAAATTATGTTACAACAAATCGGTAGGTAATTTTCTTTCGCAATACTGTAATGATAAACTTTGCACACTTGTATCAAAATGTTTGTACGTAGATGTTATTATTGTTTTATTCAAAACAAGTTTAAATAAAAACCATACAAAACATAAACCATAAACAGAGTAATGTAATAAGATTGTGCAACGGAGTTTGGAGAAAATTTCTTATTACATCATTATGCCACCGGAATATTTACGATGCTATTATTCCATTTGAAATACTTACTACACTAATATTCTCCAACTGTAAAAAATCGGTTATTTATTGAAACAGAAACTCACCTGTAGTGTGATGACGACTGAAATCGCGAATACGAAAATTATTCTGCGATACATTTCCTGGATTGTATTTCACATCCCGCAATCAACTTTTTTCACACAACATTTTTGTATTTCTTGTTCAAAAAATTAAAAAAGAACTGTATTCTTTTGAAATATGAGTATTCTTTTTTTAAATTATTTGTTATTACACTAGTGGCACAATGCTGCCGATGTGGTTATCTTGGAGCAACTGGTTTGTTTAGGCGTGTGCCTTGTTTTGCTCAACAGCGGCGATTGGCTTCAACGCGTGTAATGTTCGCTCAAATCTGAATCGCGTTGATGACTCGATCGATCGCTTTAGTTTATGATATGAGCTAAATTGTTTTATTTTTAGCTCACAACGGTTGGGGTTCCGTAGGATGATTTAACGGTTTGCCTTTTAAATATATATGTATTTAGTTATTTTCTAGGACTCAATTTATGAAAAGTTTTATTTTAAAAGGGACCACACATAGGTTTCAATATGAAACTTTATACCGAGGAAAAAATTTTTTGTTCATCACTTTGTCTGGCTAACATTCGACTACCGCATATTTCAATCATTGTCAATTGCAAAAAGACAAAGTGGATGTTACACTACAGTCAGTATTGTAGGATTGTTTCATAATATTTATACGGCAAAAAAACTAGGCTTTTCATGTTTTATAAACTACACTCTTTCAGAAAACAGCTCACGCCATAGGAAATATTGAAAAATATGAAACTTTGGACTTGAATGAAAATTTTAAAGTCAAACTAGCTAATTTAGCCTCTGTCTACTTTATAACTGTAAGAACTACGGAAAAGCAGATTAAAAAAACAATATTTTCAATGTTGATTAAATTTACATAATAATAATTACCGGAAGACGCTGCGTTGGAAGGCCTCCCACTAGGTGGACCGATGACCTCGTAAAGGTTGCAGGGATCCGCTGGATGCGAGACGCACGGGACCGGTCAATGTGGCGACACTTGGGGGAGGCCTATGTCCAGCAGTGGACGTCTTTCGGCTGAAATGATGATGATGATGATGATGATGAATAATAATTAATGTACGGCATTGTTGACGGCATATTGAATGCATCACCCGCGTTCTTCTGTTATGAGACTGTATATCCCGCGGAGGTGTGGGGGTCGAGGCTTTTTAAACGCTAAGACTCTCCACAATCGCGAGATATGCAGTGTCGGGAAATGTTTCCTTGAAATCGACGAGATGTGGTCGCGGTGGACAAGGGCCTCACCCCGCTCTCCTTAGCTGACAAGAACTGGCGCAAACCGGTAGTGCTTGACACTAACGACCGCATGGAGGTATGACACAGTAAGGAGCTTTACGGACGCTTTTTCCGGGCCCTACATGGGCCCGATGTAGACCTATCAGCGTTCGTAGCCTGGCTACGTTCCGGGAACTTCTTCGGAGAAACCGAAGGTTTTGTCTGTGCAATTATGGATGAAGTTATGATGACGAATAACTAAAGAAGATTTATTGTAAAGGACGGTACGGTTGACATATGTCGGGCATGCCACCGTCCAGGTGAATCAATCCGTCACATTATCTCCGGGTGTTCTCGTCTGGCTAACGGAGAGTACTTGCATAGACACAACCTTGTAGCTAGGATTATCCATCAGCAACTTGCTCTAAAATACAACCTTGTGGAATCGGAAGTGCCGTACTATAAGTATGTGCCCGACCCAGTTCTCGAAAATGGCAGTATCACATTGTACTGGGATCGATCCATCATCACTGACAGGACTTTTGTAGCCAATAAGCCTGATATAGTGGTAGTGAATCGATCAGAGCGGCGCGTAATGATTGTTGACATAACGGTACCGCATAATGAGAACCTCGTGAAAGCCGAGAAAGATAAGCAAATCAAGTATTTTGACTTGGCTCGCGAGGTTGTCGACATGTGGTATGTGGACTCAGCAATCATTGTGCCGATAGTTGTATCAGCCCATGGCTTAGTTGCCAAGAGCCTCGACCAATACCTGAGGAGGCTCTCGTTAGGCAGCTGGATCAAGGGCTTGATTCAGAAAGCGGTACTCCTGAACACGGCTCGTATTATCAGGAGGTTCTTCTCTCTGGAGCCCTGACCGCCGGTAGCTTGGACCCTGTTCCCAATACCGGCGGGCTACATTTTTTTATATTTTTAAATGTTTTTTTATATTGTTTTTTGCAAGGAATATTTAAACATAATAATTGTTTTATATATAAATAAATAAAGGATTAAAAAATGTACGGAACGAAATGTAATATTTAATCGAAGACAACACTCTCATCCCTGATGTACAAAGAAGATAAACACCAATGTTGTTATACTTCATCTTATGAATGGAGAACATTGTCTGTCCATTCATACTTTTTAAAGATACCACAGTTTTTCTTACAATTGAGATATTTATACAGTAAACAAGACTTAACTCGATGCAAAAAGAAAAAAAATGGTTTTATTTAATATTTTAAATTTTCGACAACCTGTGCAGAAACGTCACTCTGTAAATTGAGGAATCATTTTATTATAAATGTATATACAAATATAAATAAATAATGTTTATTTTCTCATCACAAACGTTACAGAGAACAGGACTTATTAAACTAATCATCATCTGCCTAACCTTTTCTCAACTATGTTGGTGTCGGCTTCCAGTCTAACCGGATGCAGCTGAATACCAGTATTTTTAATGGAGCGACTGCCTATCTGACCGCCACAACCCAGTTAGTACTGGGTAATACGATACCCCATATTTAATCTAATACACAAGGTAAACATTTGTGAGAGACTGGTCCCCGAAAAAGGCATACCTACAGTACCTTTGTTACGGGTCACCAGGCCCCCCAAGACTGGTATACATACCAACTTTGATGATTTTACTTAAATACTAGGTACAGAATGTCGTAAATAAAAAATAAGAAAATCATATTTACTCTAAAGGGACATATATGTGTAATTCTGCCGCCATAAGGAAAAAAGACGTATCTAACAATTTTTTTTTCAAAATTGAGTTTCATACATATTTGAAATCATTAAAAAAATGGCAGCTACCAGTATTTTTATATTTTGCAAAAAAAAATGTTAGATACGTCTTTTTTCCTTATGGTGGCAGAATTTATGTGAATGAGATAGTGTGTGTTATGTAGCTGATAGATTAATAAATAAATAAATGAACATACATACACGAATTTACTAAGATATATACCGGAAACCGCAAAAAGAAAATGAAATAAAATGAATACCGGAAGACGTTGCGTTGGAAGGCCTTCCACTATGTGGACCGATAACCTGGTGAAGGTTGCAGGGATTCGCTGGATGCGAGTCGCACGGGACCGGTCAATGTGCCGACACTTGGGGGAGGCCTATGTCCAGCAGTGGACGTCTTTCGGCTGAAATGATGACGATGATGATGACTAAAATAAATAAGACAAAAAATAGAAAAACATTGCTATACGACGTGTAACATAATAAACGCAAGACCTCCCGTGTGGTCTCTCGCACCATGAAACTAAACATCTTTTGTTCTACGAGTTTTTGAAATTCGCAAAAAAAAAAAAAAAATCTATAGGAACGGACGCAATCAGCTGATCCACATGTATGGTAAAACTAAAAAAAAGTTATGAATTTCCAAAAGTCACAGAACAAAAGTTGTTCAGTTTCATGGTCTGAGACACCACACGAGAGGTCTTGCGTTTATTCTGTTACACGTTGTATACATCACTTTAAGTATAAAGTAATGTAAAAAGACAAATTGATAATATTCCTGAATTCACAAAAGACTGAAACTGTACCTACATAAATGTTGATAAATTTTTCAGAAATACTTTGTACGAGTAACAAGAACATTGGATTTCATGAATGAATTGAAGCTGAAACAATGGGATGAGAAAACTGTCATATTTACTAACACGGTTACAATACAATTTCCCTAACAATCTTCTTGACATTAAGAACAAAAGATATTATTGTTGTGTTACTCACTTCACTGGTTACTAGGACATTTTTTTTTTTTTTTTACTTTTGATTCAAATAAGGCGACATGAGATGTAATTAAAATTCTAACAGACATAAATGAAATAATATGAGGGATCGACAGCTTTTTAGAAAATAATATGCATATCTCTATCTCATGTTTCTTCATCCCAATGGTATTCCACCACCCATGTCCCATATTATATTTATATGTATAGATATAGTCAAAGTATATCTACATATTTTCGTAGATATTCCCTTAAATAGTCCCATAGACTTTCATCATCTTCGGATTGGTACAAAGCGATTAGGTATACTATACACACAACAATCCTCATACTAACTTTTCTAAATCTCGAAGATATTCAAAGCGAGCATCACTAGTTACTCCCTATAATTTAAAACATATAATTTTATGTTTGACTCCGAATAATATGCGATGCAATGCGAGAATTTATTACCTTAGGTAGCTAATAAATTCTCGCATGCATTCGGTACTATTGAAACTACGTGCTATCGGCACTGTATGTAACAAAGGGAAAATAAAATATACCTAATGTTCAGTAATTTCCCCGCTAAAGATATAGTTTAATAGCACACAGTTTATTAATGTGTCTTCCTAAGAAATAATGAGGGTATTTAGTTAGCAACGGCTATAATTTCAGTAAGATTGCCTCGTTTCTAAACTACATATTAGGTAAATTTTCGCAGGCTATTATTTAATACTGAAAAAGATAAATAACAAGTAAATATACATAGTAGGGAAAATAATAAAGAGACGAACTTTGTAAGCATTGAGAACAGCGCCATCTTTTGATTTTTTCACGAACTAGTAAGTGAAAGCTTTGTGAGTTCTGTGTGAAATAATAACATATCATGAATACAGATGGCACTACTGCTGCTGTTTAAAAATATTCAATGTTGTATGAGTTTGATCACGAATTCAGTAAAGTAGAAACCGTGGATGTGAAAGTTAAACTACAAAAAAACCCACGAAAATAAATGAATTCAACAATTACGTTTTTCTCATTGGACTAATAAAAACAAAATAGAGGACTACGTACTTACGGCTTGATAGAACCTTGCTTTTACACGTGCCCCGGATGCTTGTATCCACTACGCACCGTACCTTTATGAAGGACATTACAATTAACTTGGGTGTATTTCCTTTTAGGGCGTAATACCACTAATTTGGCTGCTCAAATCGTGTTTACTATTGAATTGAACACATTTTGACTACGAATATTTTGTTATTTCATTGAGTCCACTAATATTTCGCTGTTTTTATATGGATTAGTCCCTTCTAACTGGCGTATCCTAGAACAAAGAATTCGAAGAAATCGAACTCGGCCAGCGTGATGCATTATGACCCTCTCAGGCAGGAAGCCTAGTTCCAATGAAACTTCTGTCCTTTCAAACTGCAAGTTTCGAATCGAGTATTCGAGTCGACTTCGAAATATCACGATCGTGAATTGCAACGGACTTTGATTGCGATTCAACGGTACCTAGTGAGCGGGGTTATTGCCTCCTGTATAATGTAGGCACCGGTTTAATATCTGCGTACTTGTCTAACAGACGAGGGTGAAACAGTGGTTTAGTGAGAGGGTTACAGAGTAGGAATGTGTCTGTTTTTAAATGCCTCCTTTTAGTAGTGAAAGGTGCTCCTGGTACGGAGTTGTTTGGATGTTTGGTTTCTTGGGAATTAACACGATAATAGGCCCGTATCATACACGGTGTAAACGAACCCTTCACGAAGCCGTCAACCAAGCATTATGCACATCAAACTAAGTAACCCTACGCAAAAATTATTGCTGGGAAACAACTTTTTTTTTGGGGTGAAAAATCGCGTTTTATGGTAGGACCCAATGTAACGCACTCAAAACATTGTGCTTATGGATGGATTGAATAGTACGTGGAGGTGTTTAAAGTAAAGTTCTTACATTAAAAATATGTATTTAAAAATAGATTTGTGAAAAAGTTGGAACTTTAACCCCCAATATCTCCGTAACAAGAAGGTTCACAGGTATGGTCTAGAAAAAAAAAATGATCGCAATGACGGGGAGAACAAGAACATTTCGGCTTCGTTAAGGGTCTTGTTACACTCTGTAGTCATAGTAGACATAAATGAATAAGGTAAGATATTAGTAGGAAGAAATGTCCCATGGCTTTTCGTCACCTTTTGTCAAGGGGTATGGTATTACCCAGTTATGATGATGATGATGATGCCATCTACGACTGTATTTGATGGCTTTCTAGGCTGGTTTTCGACAGCTTTGGTGAGCTGCTCTTTCATGTGCTCTCATGTGGTTAGCATATCCAACTTTGGTCGAAAAACTCCGAACACAAAGCCCAGTAATAACTGGGTTGTGAAGATCAGATAGATAGTCGCTCCATGTAAAATACTAATATTCAGCAGCATCCGGTAAGACTGAACGGACCTTCACATACTTGAGAAAAGGCTAGGCAGACAATGAAGAGTCTTTTATAATTAAACTACCCGCCCGGCTTCGCACAGATGCAATATAAATATATTCAAACCTTCCTCTTGAATCACTCTATCTATTACTGAAAACCGCATCAAAATCCGTTGTGTAGTTTTAAAGATCTAAGCATACATAGGGAAAGACAGCGGGAAGCGACTTTGTTTTATATTATGTAGTGATAAAATTCATTACTTTCTTATACTTGGCCAAATTGTGCAATTATCTCCAAACAAGGTTTCACAAGGTTATTAGCTAAATAAATTAACCTTTGTCCGTCTAAGACGTAATTAGGAGCCAGGTAATTAGTGCTACGATTATTAATTAACTGGTCAGGATGGTTTGTGGAGTGTTATTAGGTGTATTATGTGATTAACATAAATTAGCTTTGGATGACGTAGTGGTTGGGTTATATTACGACTGTTTTTACTAAAAGTGTAGACAGCGTTGTAAAGCACATCTTCTGTTCACTAGTTATGTAATAGAGAAAGTAATTCAATTGACTGTTATTTGGTTTTTTTTTTCAAAAACTTTTCAGTAGTACGTTGAATAATTTTTGTTTTGTGGGGATTATTCCATAAATCCTTCTTCTGACTGATCAAAAATATCAAATCTATATGTTACAGTTTACCTATATAACAGGATTGCATAAAAAATAACTAGTTCACTATCTTTGGGAGTCCGCCATATTAGATTTAGACTGAAGATACTTAGCTAACCATGCATTGTCATCCAAACTGCAAACTAAAAACAAATACGTGTGCAAAATTTCAGTTCAATCTAAAACCGTGAAGTGGGTCCAATTTTACTTCTAAGATTTTTTTACATAGTCACTTACAGGTGAATCTATTAAAAGCGTTTTAAAAAAATCATCAAGATCATTTTCCAAACAATTCGAAGGTACCTATAGGATTATGCTAATATTTAATATTGTAATAAAACCCAAAGGAAACGCTACAGGTACAATTAATCCACGGTATATTAATTGATTTAATTAACGTTCGCATGAATTTTAAATGAATCCTATTTTGTTACCGGGTATTTGCATTTTCCTTGAATGCAAATTTCATTAGATAGCCCGTTCTGAAATGCTAAAATGGTTCCAACACACGAGAATATCTTCTACACAATATTATGTTTCTTTTTTCCGTAAGGTTTTAGAGAACCTTTTTTCTTTTTTGGCTGATACCCTGATTTTTTAAATCAACCTGAATTGGCCTACTTATGAAAAAAGATTCCCATAGCCTTCCATTATTTCCTTAATGTCGTCTTCTCTGACTTCCATCGTATATTCATACTAGCATGTTGCCCACGACTTCGTTCGCAAAATTGACCAAGTTTCATACAAACTTTCAACTCTCGTTTTAACCCCTTAGGGGATGAATTTTCAAAAATCCCTGCTTAGTGCACACTTACGTCACTTAAGGAACGTTTGTGCAAAATTTCATGCTTCTAGACCCAGCGGTTTCAGTTGTGCGTTGATCGATCAGTCAGTGAATCAGTCAGTGAATCAGTCAGTGAATCAGTCAGTGAATCAGTCAGTGAATCAGTCAGTTAGTTTCTTACTTTATATAAAGATAGACAGAAATTTAAGTTTTTTTAACGACCAATGAAATTATTTTGGAGCTCTTTGTGTTGAGTCAAAACTGTATCGGTTGAGGTTAAAAATCAATACTTCATACTCATTAACCTGATTTATGAACTGGTACAACGTCATCATTATCTGCTCAGCCTTTTCCAAACTATTTTAGGGTCGGTTTCCAGTCTAACCGGATGCAGCTGAATACCAGAATTTTACATCGAGGGACTGCCTATCTGACCTCTAGAACCCAGTTAGTACTGGATAATTCGTTACCTCTTGGTAAGACTGGTTGTCAGACTTTCAGGTCAATGTAACGGCTGTCAAAGATCTACAATTGACAGCCGGGACTCACGGCTTAACGTGCTATCCGAGGCACGGAGGAAAGTCGGTATGTAATGGGTGGTCACTCATCCATGGACCAACCCAGGCAAGCGCTACTTAACCTGAAGATCGATCCGAGCGGCTGCTATTATTTAGCCACGAGCTCCTTTAAAGAGTTAAACAAAAACCTGTTAAAACATGTTATTCAAATGCTTTTAAACAACATAGCTAGCTAAATAAACGGTCGACAATTAGATTAATACCTTGTTCAGTTTAATTTCCGCTTTCCAATTTATTTAATGGCTCCACGATGCCCTTTCCTATTTATTTAAAAGCATAAAAATTACATTTCGTTGTATTTATTACCTTTGCTCTCAATTAGTAACGGAATACTGAGCATTGTGGAACATTATTATTCTAAAAGACAGACATTTCCACCTTTATTCGTTTTTGTTGCGTTTGCTATTTTTCCGATATAATAAATTTTATTGAAGCAGCGAGGAATATAAGAAAAATATATTTTTTAGCTTTTGGGTGCGACTTCGCAAAATCTTCTGTCTCATTTATGCACGCTAGATAAATTAAAGTAAAGCAATTGTATCTTGCGGTAAGACCCCTCTTTGAGGAGTGGCTGGATAGGCGTCACGGCGTCCTGACCTACCGCATGACGCAGGTCCTCACCGGACACGGAAGCTTCGGGAGGTACCTGTGTCTGATGGGGAAGGAGGAAACGCCTGGGTGTCACCACTGCGAGGACCGCCCGGAGGACACGGTGGAGCATACGGTGCAGGACTGCCCCGCTTGGGCAGGGCACCGCCGTGTCCTCACGGCGGCGATAGGCGGAGACCTCTCGCGCCCGGCATTGGTCGAGGCCATGCTGCGGGGCGAGACGGAGTGGGAAGCGGTCGCCTCCTTCTGCGAAGCAGTCATGCTCGCGAAGGAGGAGGCGGGCCGCGTGAGGGAGAGGACAGCGTCCTCCCTCCACACCAGCCGCAGTGGTAGACGCCCACGGCGCCGGACGTCGGCAGACGATCTCCGGCCACCGTAGGCGCGGGCATGCGGGCGGCGAGTAATGGGCGACTCGCTGTCCGACCATGGACCATGCCCGGGTCGACGGCGCGTTGTGTTCCACGCGCGCCTCAAAGAGTGTCAGCATAATGACGGGGCCCCCCTCTAGAGGGCCAAAGCCTGCCGGGGTCGCGGGACTCATAGAATTACCGTGACCCTGGAACATAAAGGGCTACTGAAGGACACCGTGGATTTTAGTCAGTACAAGTCTGACAGTCCCTCCCACTCTGCCCTGGGTGGGAGGACTCATTTGATGATTTTACCACGACAAAAAAAAAAAAAAAAAAAAAGCAATTGTATCTTATTAACTGAGATCGGAATAAATAAAGTTTAAATACCTACCTAATACCTTATGTTGTCCATTACTAACTACTAGTTGTGGATATCTTTTGTTGGAGATCTTAAAATAAATAAATAAATAAACTCTACGTTTTCCGATTACCTACTGTGGAGACAAGGCAAGCAGTTAGGAACAATTTTCACTTATTTCAAGAAAATTATATTCCAAATATGCTTGTATCAGTCGGAGATGGGGTTGTGAGTGGTGACTTATTCGTCAACTCGCGAGTATGAAACTCGCGAGTGCACGCGAGTTGGCATCTATCTGCACGTTTGTACCCTAGTCCTATGTTATTCCATTAAAATGCTGGACCCATTGGCTGGAGGTCCTACACTCAAGGCACTTTCAAGATAGTCCGGTTAAAAAGACGACAATCTCTTAGGTTGACCTGCAAGATGCGATTGACAAAAGAAAAACGAAGCGAACGTATAATGTGATAACACTTTCTATTGCATAAAGTGCAAAAAAAAAAGAATAGAATTCCATCTAAACGTCACAAGCTAATTTGAATAAAAGCAATACACTTTGACAAGATTCCATTCAATAACTTTTTCCCATCGTTGTTATTTGTTGCGACTGTGAATCCGATCTACAAACGTCGGTGCAAATTGAAATTCCGTTGCAACTGTCATGTTAGGAGCAAAATAGATAGAAGATCTGCTTCACACGACGAGCGAACACATTCACACACACAAAAGCGTCTGTGTCACACAAAACTATTATCTCAAATAGACCAGTTACAGGCACATTTGAATTGCCAAAAATAAAAGGACGAAGCTACAGTCCAGCCAGAAGGCATAATAACTGTGATAAGACTGTAAGTTGCTCATTTCAAAGCCTAGATCTTTATGAAGAAAAATAGTTAACAAACTCCATGGTAGATCTCATGGATTTTTTTTATCCCGTCTTCTATCCTTACGGAGATCTCGTTGAACAAATGACATTCGCTAGTGCGCTTAAACTGTTTGTGCATGTCTGTGTGCGTGCGTTTTTGCTCTTCAGAGAACTACGCCTTCTGTATATATCTCTTTTGCAGCAGCGCTAAACCTTTATGTAATCTGTTCAATGCTTACGTATTCCGGCAGACCATGCGCCCGGAATTAAATCCGGAGCAGAGTGGTATTTTCGATCATTGTTGGGGCAATGTGAGTCAATTGCGCAGACAGCTCTCGTTTAATTCGTTGTGAATTAAGCAGATTTGATTGTAGTTATCAGAATTAGTAAGCTTTGAACTGCTGTATTATTATTTTGGATCGAAACGAGAGATCGCGATTGGAATTTCCTTATTTATTTATGTACACACAAAATACTACAAATACTAAAATACTACAATTTTTTTATATTTTTTAATGTTTTTTAGGTACATTGTTTTTTTCTAAGGTATATTTATAAATGTAATTAATTTGTATAGAAATAAATAAAGGAAATAATACTTATTTATTTCCTTATTTTCGGGAGGGAACTAAAAATTGGTTCTGGTTTTCTGGCTTTTTCTTGTGAACTTATGTTGTTCTGCCACGGGATTTTTTTTCCGCGGTCTGCATTTATAAGTAAGTACAGTTTTTTAACTATTTCTAAGATCTCTTTCTACGTCAATCGGATCTAAGAATATAATTGTATTCCAGGATATTTAATACAATGGATGTAAAAAAACAGTAACGAAACCGAAAGGCACTTGTTCTCCCCGACATTGCGATCATTGTTTTGTTCTGAAACATATCTGGGAACCTTCTAGTTACGGAGATATTGGGGGTCAAAGTTCTAACTTTTAATGTTACAACTTTACTTTAAAGACCTCCTTGACCCCCGTATTATTCAATGCCTTCATCAGCACAATGTTTTGACTTCGTTACATTGAGTTCTACCGTAAAACGTGATTTTTCAATCCAAAAAAAATCTATTCCCAGCAATAATTTTTGCGAAGAGTTACTTAATTTGATGTACGCAATGCTTGGTTGACGGCTTCGTGAAGAGTCCGTTTTTCACCTTGTAGAAAAACTGCAATGTGAATTTCTATATACTTAAGTGAGATACCAGTTCAATATTGGAACTATTATTGAGATCGGAATACTCCAGTTAGTTCAAGATGAAGTGTGGTATAGTATTGGTTCAATAAATGAAATGACTATCTGCTTCCGTTTGACCTTTCGATTTCAATGCATATTATATCCAGACGCCTCTATGGTCAACCGTAATATGAAGTGTATTTTTATTTAGGTTCCTTATTTCGAAAACAAATTCCAACTGAGTAACACTTTGACGAGATATAGGCCAGAGAATGACGATGATGACTGCGATTCCGATTTTGAGATGATGTTCTTTTTTTTAAAAAAAACTGATTAAGCATTTAAATTCACGTTTAAATTTTTGTCTCTGTGAGAGAAATAATTTATGCAATGGGTATGTGAAACTGATGCAAATGATTTTTTGTTTGTTTACAAAATGTACCTTTTGAAAAAAATACTAAGAAACTTTTTCTGCTGTAGACGAAAACAAAATAGCATTGGCTGAAGCTGAGGCGATTTCGTCGAACTCTCGTAGCTTCGGTTTCAATTTTCGATTGAATGCATTGAATTTTACATCTCTTCAGTATATATTCAGTTGAAACTTGTGTGGCTTTCCACAAAGGCTTGCAACACTGTAATATGTAAATTAAGAAAACCAAATATTGAGGTAATAATATTCATATATGGACAGTGAAAATATGAAATAGCTGCTGAATTTTGAACATTCGACTAAGAACCGAAAGTTAAAATTTCAGCAGCACGCTCAATATCCTTTACGTCATTTGAGATTTCTAACGTCAATATGAAAACCAACTGTGGGTAAGATAAAATAGAATTTCTACCATATTGTACTGTGATAAAGTGAACTTTTTAATGTAAAAGCTAGATTAAATGAAACAAAGCAATGTCCCTGAAACGGACTGCAAATGAAATGAATGATCTTGATAAATAGCAGATATTATTCTAAACATTTCAAAGTCAACTATGTAAAAAGTATACACCAAAGAATTAAATTAAATTAAATGAATAAATGCATTCGCACTCTCGTGTGCGCAAAGAGAAATTGACCTGAAGTGAATAAATTAAAATAGTTTTATTCTGACGCTGGAAAATGCTGTAAAGTTCAAAATTGGCAGGTGATTGTAAAAAGGGCAGCGATAACGACCTCACAGTGAACTATCGGATTTACAACTCTTATTGTGAGATTCAAATCAAATTCATTAAATGCAAATCAAATCAAAAGTGAATATAAATGTTGATGGATGGAGAGGGAGAGGAAGACCAAAGAAAAGATTGATAGATTGTGTGAGGAATGAAGGAAAAAGGAGTAAATGATAGCGTGACGAAAAAAACGTGTTGCGCCGACCCCAAGTAACATGGGATAAGGGCAGGAAGAGAAGTGAGATTTACATCTCATTGTTACTGTTTTTTTTTTAGCGATTTTAGAAATAGCAAGTGAGTTGCATTACTACTAGTTTTCTGTAAGGAATGTTTAACTTTGTATTGCTCGTTAATTCTACGTAGTCACATATTTGATTATTTTAGTATACTATATATATATATGTATACATACTAGAGAAAGTCTGATAGTCGCGCCGGTGATTGAAAAGTTTTGTGGTAATCGGTTGGCTTCGTATATGATGCGGAGGAATGAGGAAAATGTCGTCAGGAAATTTTTCGTGTGAATGGTAGAAGAAAACGATAGAGGGATGGATGTGTGATGAATGATATTGCAAGAAAGGAGGCGTCTAATGAGATGACTAGTTATAGAGAAGTATGGAAGAAGAAGATATGCAGCGCCGACACCAAATAAATTGGGATGAAGGCAGGAGCACGGAGAATGATGAGGCATACTAGGTTGTCACATCGCTCTTTTTAATACCTTTGACGTCTGTAGGGTTTTGCTAACCAATTTAATTTAACCCTGTTGTCCTGGTATTGCCATGTCCGTAGACGACGAGCTTTATCTCTGAGTAACATTCTCTTTTAGATATTATTTACATTATTTTATTATGAAAAGAATTTGCTTCTGTATTGCCTGGGGACAAGGCCATGTTTTAAATAATAATACAATCACAGTCAAAGAGTATAATTATAATGGTTCTGTTAATTATTGTAGATACCTTGTTACCTAATCCTTATTATACTCAATATTGTTGTTAACATAAGACTGATAATTATTATGTTATCGTAATTATTATGAGAACATCCTTGTTAGGAAAATATCAGCTTATAATAATATTAGTTTCTTGTGCTTTGTTATGTTAGCCAAAGGTCATGCATTGTATGCCAAGAATGCTTTCTTTTATATCAGCAGTGTTCAATATTGAAAATTAAAAGATAATAACAATGTTATTCATTCCGACCTCGTTCCTAGATCTTACGAACTGATATCAGTTAGAACTTCGACTCTCGTATCTGTAGTTGAAAAAATGCTTCATCATCTGCCTAGTATTTCCCAACTATGTTGGGGTCGACTTCTAGTCTAACCGGATGCACCTACCAGTAGTTAAATATTAGCCACATGGAACGACTGCTTAAATGAATGAATGAATATTTTTTATTTCAATCATCAATTGGATCATATTAAAGCATAAGGTACATTAAATAATATAAAATAAAAAATAAAAATGTTAGAAAAATACATAAAATAAAACAAAACACAACACACACTTTCATTACTACTACAACTTAAATTGAATTAAATGACCTCCACAACCCAGTAACTGGTTAATATGATATCTCTGAAGCCTCTGATACCTGTGAAGCTTAATCGTAAGCCAGTCAGATTAGGTTGCCTCGAAGTAGCTACATTCCTAGGCTGAATCTGCCTAGGCTTTCTTAACAATGTTGGGGCCGGCTTCCAGTCCAACCAGATTCAGCTGAATACCAGTATTTTACAAGGAGCGACTGCCTGTCTGACCTCCACAACACAGTTAGTACTGGGTAATACGGTACCTCTTGGTAAGACTGGTTGTCAGACTTAGAGGGTGTGTTCTTTGTGAAGAGAAGGTTTCCACTAAGAAAGGATTTTTGGGAATTCCACCCCTAAAGGGGTAAAATAGGGGATGTAAGTTTGTATGAAAGTCTGTCAGTTTTGAAGTTAGGATCTTCAAATTTTGTGTTTAGGCTGACGATTGAAAATTAATTTATACGTATCTCAGCGTTTTTGATAATTCTACCCCCGAAGGGGGGGTCTAAAAAGGGGGGTGAATGTAAGTAATCGGATATTTACGACATCCACGCGGGCAAAGCCGCGGGCAATAGCTAGATATTATATAAAGGGCTAGAGGGTTTTAAACAAAACGTGTTTAACAGCTATTACAAAATACAGTCATCACTATAAACGGAGTTATTTCATATTAATGTTACCAAATCACGCTTTGATTTTATGATACCTATGAAAATTATGAGTCTAGAATTGAATTGCCGTATCCCTTGTTCCAATAAATTTTAGTTTAAAAATCTTTATTACTAGTTTTATTATAGTGATAAATATTAATTACTTCAATTTTCTAGATAGTTACTTTAATGAAGAGTACCTAAATCTACTTTGTGTTGTTTTGATATCACTGCAACATAGTATAAAACAAAGTCGCTTTCCGCTGTCTGTCCCTATGTATGCTTAGATCTTTAAAACTACGCAACGGATTTTGATGCGGATTTCAGTAATAGATATGACAGTGATTCAAGAGGAAGGTTTATATACAACGTGTAACATAATAAACGCAAGACCTCTCTTGTGGTGTCTCAGACCATGAAACTGAACAACTTTTGTTCTATGACTTTTGGAAATTTATAACTTTTTTTTAGTTTTACCATACATATGGATCAGCTGATTGCGTCCGTTCCTATAGAAAGTATTTTTTTTTTTTGCGAGTTTCAAGAACTCGTAGAACAAAAGATGTTTAGTTTCATGGTGCGAGAGACCACACGGGAGGTCTTGCGTTTATTATGTTACACCTTGTATATTACACCCGTGCGAAGCCGGGGCGGGTCGCTAGCTGTTGATAAAACAGAAAATTGGCTGCCGTGTATTAGATAACGCTCTATAATCCTAATTAATTTAGTCTTTGAAATAATAGCTGTTTAGAATTAACAAAAGTTTTCGTTTCTTTGACGAAAAGGCCATCGGCGAAACTAAAAGTTTTCAGCATTTAACTATCCTCAATGTTCAGCTTTGTACACCTTCAGGCGCTTTTAAATCTTGTAAACTTTGAAATATCAGAATAGCTCAATAAGTTGTAAGTATGAAAATGTAATAAAGACAGCAGGTACGGTAGGCCGGACGTGAGGACAAAACCAGTATAAATTGGACTCTAATCTATTGAAAATCACACCATTTGCTAGACCGAGATAGCAGGAGTAATTCCAGTGAGGGAAATAGATGGCGCTAGACGACCTGTATAGCTCTGTCTCTTTCCCACATTGGAAGACTCTAGCTTTAAGACGTCATAGTAACACCCCAGGTGGTCTACCATGACGTCTTAAAGCAGGAGTAATTCCAGTGAGGGAAAGAGATGGCGCTAGACGACCTGTATAGCTCTTTCTCTTTCCCACACTGGAATTACTCCTGCTTTATGACGTCATAGTAACCCACCCCCCAGTTCAAGCTCAGTGTTATAGTCGAACAAGTGAAGATTATGAACGCAAGGCATCTGAAAGCTGGGTTCTTAGACAAATTCTTCATCATCATCATCATAATCATTGAATGTGATATCTTTACCTACTCGTAATTAATTACTTAGTTTTAGATTGGCTGCTCATTTGATCTTGTGTTTGTCACACGTTACTTTTAAATAGCAAATCATAATATCACATTACTGGTGTGTAGCGGTTCTTAGAAGGCACCTACTCGCCAAATTTCAATTGTGTAGTGTCAGCAGTCTCGGAGTAAAATGGCTGTGACATACGGACGGACAGAACGAATCTGTAAGGGTTCCAAATCAAAATAATTTATTTAAAATAGGCCAGTTACAGGCAGTTTTGAATTGTTGAAACAAAGACAACAATAAAAACCGGTCAAGTGCGAGTCGGACGCGCGCTTGAAGGGTTCCTTACCATCGTAGTAGACGAGTTTAGTGTTTATTTATTTATAATATTTGTTGCGGCAACAGAAATACACAGTCTGTGAAAGCTTCAACTGTCTACCTATTACGGATCATGAGATACAGCCCTTTGACAGACAGACTAACGGACGGACAGCGTAGGCTTAGTAGTAGGGCCCCGTTGGTTACCCTTGTGTAGTGAGTACAGAACCCCAAAAATGAAGCCACAGTCCCAGTCACAACACATAATAACTAAGAAAGTACTGTAGTTGCCCATTCCAAAGAGTAGATGTTCTTCTCTTTGGAGAAGAACGGGCATTCTTCTCTATGAAGAAAAACGGGAATTCTTCTCTATGGAGAAGAACGGGCATGAAACCCCACGGCGTCATGAAGGATGGGCTTTATTCAAAAGTAACCTTGTGTTTCCTGTTCCCTCCTTCCTGCCATTAACATAAATATTTTGTCGCCATTCGGTCATAACTTCGACCAGGTCCATATTACTTCTCGCTACGTAATATATCTAATAGCACTCGACTATGCCTGCTTCGGACGCCTTCGGCATTGTTCACACCTGCAGACGTTCAGGAGAATAGTTGGCGTATTAATAAGATTATTTCTGGTGTGTGAATGGAATTTATTGTTTGTATATTCTTTTATGTATAGAGAAGTGAATTTGAGTACTATGGATTGTATTGTTATAGTGTATTTTCGTCTTTTCTCGCTTTATTATGATACATATTAGATTTTTAATGACGTGCGTGTATTGTCAGACGCATGGACGTGAATGAAGCAAAAAGAGTATGTGAGGAAACAAGCAGGTGGCATATTGTTGTTAATAAATCATACAAGGTGTAAACAGACCCTTTACGAAGCCGTTAACCAAGCATTCTGTACATAAAACTAAGTAACTCTAAGCAAAAATTATTGCTGGGAAACGACATTTTTTTTGGGGGTGAAAATCACGTTTTAAGGACTCAATGTTACTGTGCACTTAAGTACGACGGTCGTGGAGGTATTTAAAGTGAATTTTTAACATTAAAAACATGTATTTAAAAAAAAACTTGTGAAAATGTTGGCATTTTGACCCCCAATATTTCCATAACTAGAAGGTTCCCAGGTATGGTCTAGAACAAAAAAAATATTGCCATGTCGGGAACAAGCCTTTCGACTTCGTTAAGGGTACTTTTACACCCCTTATATAATATTTAATAAAATAAATAAATAAATAAATAAATAAATAAAAAAATTGATTTTACAAATACTTTTCACAAAAAGTTTTTATAAAACCTAGTTGTGCCTATGTATCTACATTTATATCTGCAATGTATATAATGTTCATAGTAAAGAATATGTTATGTATCTCTGAAGGCTAAGAAGTTATACCAATTCACATTTTGTATTGTTATTCAAAGAATTGCCTTTGACTTTGAACTGAAGAGTTTTTTAAGAGGCCGGTGTCATTGAAGTTTTTAAGTTATCCGTCACACAATTTGTTGCTTAAAAATGTAAAAAGAAAGTATGTAGTGGCAAAGAATTGCCTCTTCACTTTTTAAAAGAAAAAATGTTATAGTGTATTATTAAAATTTACTTTGTCATCACTTTGTGACGATACAAATATTTATTAAATAAAAAAAAAATAAAAAAAATAATAATATTATTTTTATATAATAATATTTCCTTTATTTATTTTCTAGACATATTCTTTATATTTTTAAATATTTCTAAACAAAGTAATATAAAAAAAAAAAAACATTTAAAATTATAAAAAATAGTAGCCCACCGGCATCGGGAACAGGGTCCGATCTACCAGTGGTCAGGGCTCTTGAGAGAGGAACCTCCTAACGATACGCGCCGTGTCCAGAAGTACTGCTTTCTGAATCAAGCCCTTGATCCAGCTGCCAAGCGAGAGCCTCCTCAGATGTTGCTCGAGGCTATTGGCTATTAAGCCATTGGCCGACACGACTATCGGCACAATGACTGCTGTACTTACGTCCCACATGTCGACAACCTCGCGAGCCAGATCAAGATATTTAAATTGTTTATCTTTCTCTGCTTTCACGAGATCCTCGTCATGCGGAACCGTTATATCAACAATCATTGCGCGACGCTCCAATCGATCTATCACCACTATGTCAGGCTTATTGGCAACAATAGTCCTGTCAGTGACGATAGATCGATCCCAATACAACGTGATATTACCATCATCGAGAACTGGGTCGGGCGCATACTTATAGTATGGTACTTCTGATTCCACAAGATTGTACTTCAAAGCAAGTTGCTGGTGGATAATCCTGGCAACGAGGTTGTGTCTATGCAAGTACTCTCCGTTAGCCAGACGAGAACATCCAGAAATAATGTGTCGGATCGATTCACCCGGACGGTGGCATGCCCGACATATGTCAACCGTGCCATCCTTCACAATGTATTTCCGGTAGTTATTCGTCATCATAACTTCGTCCATTATTGCACAGACAAAACCTTCGGTTTCCCCGAATAGGTCACCGAAGCGCAGCCAAGATACGGACGCTAAGAAGTCTACATCGGGTCCATGTAAGGCCCGGTAATAGCGTCCGTGAAGCTCCTTGCCCTGCCATACCTCCTTGCGATCATTCGTATCTAATACTCTAGGTTTGCGCCAGTTCTCGTTAGCCAGGGAGAGCGGGGTGAGGCCCTTGTCCACTGAGACCACATCTCGGTGCATCCCCACGTCGGCTTCTAGGAAGTATTCCCTGAGACTGCATACCTCACGGTTGTGCAGGGTCTTAGCATTTAAGAAGCCACGACCTCCGCACTTCCGCGGGATATACAGTCTCATCACCGACGACCGTGGGTGATGCATTCGATTTGCAGTCAGCAGTGCGCGGACCCTCCTATCCAGTGCATCAAGTTCCGTCTGAGTCCATTTGAGTATGCCGAAAGAATACATCAAAACCGGTATGACCCAACCGTTGAAGGCGCGCACCTTGTTACCGCCTGACAAAAGACTACCAAGTACCTTAATAATAATATTATTATTATATAATAATATTTTTTTTTTTTAATATTTATTATAGTGATGAACCAAAGTAGCTTTGGTTGCTTTCGAATATCACTATAATAATTCCTTAAAGTAATAGGCTTCGCTAAAGATAATTACCATAACTATTACCTGTAATTACTATTAACTAGCAGAGAAAACCATAGTGTTTATCATTATCAGCTCATAACCCATAATATATAATTTAATAGGGATAATAATTAACCCATTAATGACTTGACACTATGAATAGGCTTCGCTCATTGGAGGGATCAGCAGAATGAGACGGTATAATCACTTTGATATCCACGGAGATGACTTCAAAGGGTGTTTTCAGATGGTTAGATGCTTCGGCTACATTTGAGGTGACATTAATTTACTTTCTGATTAAGATCGGTTCCATAATTGTGTAACATAGGTGCGTATTTAATTATAATAGCTATAGCTTTCGTATTAAAAGCAATTAGTATTCCATTTTTGAAGCATCCATGAAATGACTTGGAAATCTGTTTAAGACAGGTTATTCTCGCATTCTTCAATACATCGCTATTTTCAATATTATTTTTCTCATTCCGATGACCTAAATATTATTCGACCAGTACGTAGCGACCAGGACAGCTCTGACGATTGCGTCATTGAAGTCCTGTAGGGTGCAGGTAGTTGTGTGCACGACGCACATTACAAAATATGCATATCGGATATGTCAGGATTTAGTCCGTTAGGCTCGTACATCATGTGGGCAGACGATGGGTTTCGTGTAGTGAAAATAGAGTGGTACACTGTTTCTACTAAACTAACAAATTACTTGAAATTACAACTTAACACTATAACACGGGGCACGATGAATCGGGTACAGTTCCAGGACGTCTCAACTCCGCTGTGATCAGACATTGTCTGTCGCCCTCGCCTCGAGCTGTAAATCAGGGCCCGTTAGAAGCACGCTGTGGCACACCACAGCGTGCTTCTAACGGGCCCTACTGGTAAACAGGACGCGTGGCGCACCACTGGCGCGCTTGCGATTCATTTTATATCCGTACTAATGACCGGACCCGACATGCATATCCTGTAAAGGAGCTCTACACTCACACTCACTTTCACTATCTCAACTCGTCTTTTGGTAAAAATACACATTTTATTCTACACACATTATCATTAAAAAAACACAACCCGATAAAAACCTGTTAGCACACTATTCATAAAGGTAACCTACGCTACTAAAGTGTCACATACCACATTAACCAAAACAAAAAAAAAACTAGCCCCACTGCCCATATCTAACCCGTATATCGTGATTAAGTTAACAAAGCGACCCCTTTCTTTTTATACTTTTTAACACTGCGACAAGAACATGACTTTAACGGCGTCCAACATAAATCACCACCCACGATTTATGTAAGCTCTGACGTAGCGCCAGGTGAATTTTGTGTATGAAAACACATGAAATGTTGACAACCCCTGGTAGATTGGGATGTTTGCGTGGAATAACGCGTTTGATAGTTTAATGTGTAAGTTTGGAAAAAGATCTTGGAATTGTGTTGAGGTTTTGTGAATTCTTACTCTGTATGGAAATACTTGAAATGTTGACAAAACCAATATTAGCGAGAATAACCTTTAATGACTGCTAAATTATTGTATTCAGAGGTTATAACCTCGATACTGGATGAGCACAGTTGGCTACAGGACAAAAACAATATCATCATCTGATAATTTGAAAAATTTCCACTGCCGTACAAAGACCTCTCCCAAGCGTAGCTCGTCAGAATAGCACTCAAAATCGAGCAATTATCTCGTTTCATAAATCGTTTTCTCGATTAAAATTCTCAAACAATCACGCAATCTTGAACCTAAGGATCCTTAAAATAACTTCTCATTTAAAATGTTACAAAGAAAAACATCCAAACGATCTAAAAGTTAATCTTTCGCCTTATCAGCACTTAGCTAAGCCGTTGCGACGCGATGCCGTAAAAAAGGGTTTTACAGTTGCGCTACGGTACTTCGTTTATTGGCAAAGGAGTTAGCGGACTGACGGGATTAATTGCAATAGGATAATAGTGAGAGCTTTGTATCTGGACCTAAGGTTTTCTTTGTGATGGCAGAGTTGTTTGTTTCTACTATTTGACTTCAAGTTTTATCAATAAAAGACAAATCAAACTCGTAACCCACTTCGGGGCGACTCAGTTTAGATTGCCATCGACACAGGAGTGTTTTGTTGATGAAATCAGAAGATCGTTTAACATATTAATTATTCATTTTCTAAAAAAAGACTGGGTCTAAAATCTAGAATTTCTCAAAAAACGTAGGTGATGGGCACTGGGGAGGGTGCTCCGGAAATGCGAGGTTCATTTTAAATGGATGTAATTTGTAATTTTGTCAATTCAAAAAAAAAAAAAAATTATTAATGTGAAATTCCCTAATACACACGGCTTGAAAATACCGAATTTTAAACTCACAATGCCATGGCAATCTGTACCTAGTTTGAATTTTCTCTACAGTACAGAGATGTTGTTATTAAGTTGTTAATTTTGCAGTAGGTACCGAAAGTAACACAACATTTCACGAGTAATTACTTCACAATTAATGTGAGAAGCTTTACAATTCAAATATCAATTTGCTTGTAAATTTTTCCTTCACTGCTTCGTTGTTCTAGTGGTAGCAATAGCGCCTGCTGAGCATGAGGTCCTGGGTTCTGTTCCCGGGTCGGGCAAAGTGTTATTGGTCTTTTTAGTCAGGAATTTCTCAGTAGCAGCGGAGTCTGGATTTGTGCCCGGTGGATGGCAATAGGCTCGCTCCATGTTAAAGGGGACTTAGACATAACTGGCAAAATGGAGTGTACTAATGGATACACCTCTGCCTAAGCCTTCGCGGATTACAGGCGTGATTTTACGATGCTTTTAATTAGAAGTTTATGTGTTACTAGCTCTTGCCTTTGGCGTCGGGTTGTATGAAGGTTAGAAATTATCCCACTGTAATGTCCTTCCGGGTAAAAGAAGTATCTTAAATCCTAATCTAGGTCATGGTCTACCTGTATGCCGAATTTCATCGAAAACCATTCAGCCATTCAGGCGTAAAAGATACCAAACAGACTGACAATAAGTGTATCTGTCGGATACACTTATTTTGTGAATTTATTTATTAACTACTTAGTACGGATAGTAAAAATTTTCCTTTTACGCTCAAGTTAACACGTAACGAAATTGTATAGTTGTGTTACCTTTACAATTTACTTAACTACTTACAACATTGTGTGCAACTTTAACTAGCGATTAAAACGATGTTAATTGCCTGTTCGCCAGTTAAAGAATTTAACCTACATAAGTAACGATGTTCGTTTCAATTTAATTAAAAATGTAACGTTTTTCTCCCAAGCGAACCTATTGTGGTAGAATATTGTTTCTTCACAAAGCTCTGGTAACATTTACTTTGTTGTTGGTAAATACTTCTTCGACTTCTGACTGCTTGGTTGAAAAGTTTATTCATTTATTGTGGAAATATTCTGAACAATGAATGGATGTCATTTTCAGGGAATCAGATGACTGAAACTATAGTTTTTACTTTTGGTGAAATGTCAGATTAGCCTAACGCAAATTCTAATGGCACAGAGGAAACCCTGACGATGAATTTTTTTGACGCCATAAATATTATATTAATGACGCAACAAAAAAAAAAGATGGATTGTGCGAGGAATTATATAAAGGTAAAAGGAGTAGATGATAGCGTGACGATTGACAGGAGAGAATGGATGGCAAAAAAACGTGTTTTGCCGACCCCAAATAATATGGGACAAGGGCAGGAAGATGATTATGATGATGAATGACGGTTACATTAACAGTTAAATTTACAACAACTTTTTTTTTAATTGTTTTTTTTTTCGAATGGGAAATCATCAAATGATCTCCCCCCACTCTGGGCGCAGCGGAAGGGAGTGTCAGACTTGTACTGACTAAAACCCATCCATGTTCCTTCTTTGTGTTCCAGGGCACGGTATCTCTTTCGAACAGTCTCGCAGCCCGAACAGTCCCGCAGCCCAATTTACAACAACTTTCAGTTACGAACAAGGTCCCTATTTCAGTTTTACAAAAAAGTGCTGAAAAGACAAATCATTGTAAATCAAAGACCGTAATATTCTTGAACAGTCTACAAAAAACATTCTACAATTGTGATTTATTTTCACAATTACACTGCGAGACAGAAAATTTGATGCCACTGTAAAACAAATTACTTTCCGTTCGTCGACAAACGAAACAAGTATAAGCCTCTTACGTCACGTCACATACAATAACGTAAACAATTCATTCTTCTTTTGCCGTATTTACGTAAAAGGGCTGTCTGATTGCGGAAAATGCCCCGTTGAATAAATAATAGGCCGTAATTAGTGGGCACTCGGCGGATTCGAGCAGGCGAGAGGTCGTTTCTCCAGGCGTCGGGAATTGGTAGTTAATGGCTCTTGTTTATAGTTCTTAATAGATCATGAATGGGTGAGCTTTAATTTGTAGGTGCTACTATTTCAGTTGGACAAGTTGTTTGTTTTCAATACTTAATTCTGCTTTTTATCTGAATTAAATATAATAAAATAATAAAATAAAATCATTTTAATTCGAGCATCACCGACTCATACAAGAAATAAATAATAATTACACACACACACAGTCACATTACATATACAACACCACATCACTAATTCAATTCAATTTAAAAAGTAAATAATTTAACACAATAATATTAAAAAGTAAATAATCAAAATTAAATTAACAATTTACCCCCATAACTTGGTTGTCGCATCAGCCTGCCGCATGTCGCCCACAACAATGGGAGACGATGGAGCAATCAAGTCTTGCCGCGAGCGCGGCCAGCATGCTGTTAGCGCTCCCCCGCACTCGCCGCACCAGCGACGTGCCTCTCTTGCGCATCGTGGCGTGGAAGCAATCCACGCGCGCGCATGCAAACATAGTCGATGCGCTGCAAAAGCGGGGGAGCGCCAACATCATCCTGAACGCGTTGTTGAACTGGACACGAAGGGCGCTGTACGACTTTTGCGTATAGTCAGTCCACAAGCTGCACGTGTACAGAGTAGTGCAGTAGGCTCTAAAAAGAGTAATTTTAACGTCTTTTGAGCACCGTGCAAACCTGCGGATAACCATGTTCGCTCTGACCGACAGCGCCCTTCGCTCCCGCTCAATGTCTGCATCATCCCTCAAGGTAGGAGTCACGAAATGTCCCAAGTACTTAAAAATGTCCACCCTTTCCAAGGGTGAGCCATTCAGCTTTATGGGTGGCATTTCTTGGACCTTCCTAGACCCCCCCTGAAAAACCATACACTGACTCTTTCCTACATTATACCGCAGCCCGTGATCAGCTGCATAGTCCTCACATATACTCATCAGCCTCCTGAGTCCACACACCGAGGCGCTCAGAAGCACCATATCGTCCGCGTAGCTGATGTTATTAAAACAGACGCCATCTATGTGACAACCAATATGTTGCTCACTGAGCGCCTCAATCAGTCCATTCACATACAGGTTAAAAATGGAGGGAGAGCTCAACCCCCCCTGCCTCACCCCACATTCCAACCTATATGGGTCCGACAACTTGCCCGCCCACTTCACGTTGTTCACCTGGTTCCCGTACCAATACTTAAAGATGTTGATAAGTTCATACGGTATCTGGGATGATCTCATCTTATTCCACAAGATATCATACGAGACCAGGTCAAAGGCTTTCGAAAGGTCGAGGAAGCAAGCGTACACAGATGTTTTTCTCTCGGTATAGTATTTAACAGCACTCTTAAGACACAATATTGCAGCTTCTGTAGACAGTCCCGGCCGAAACCCGAACTGATTATCATGTAACTTTATGTATTTGTTTAATTGTGTATTAAGAATGCTGTCAAACACTTTTGCAACTATTGTAGCTAGAGAAATAGGTCTGTAGTTAGATATATCTGACAAATCCCCTGCTTTGTTTTTTACTACAGGCACTACGATAGTCCTCAACATGTCAGCCGGCAGGTATGAGTGTGAAATACAAAAGTTGTAGAACATAGCCAACACCCTGTATATATGAGGCCCAGCATGCTGTATATGTTCCACACCCAACCCGTCATGACCAGGAGATTTCCCATGGGAAATCGATTTTACCGCCATTGATATAACCCTGGCTGAGATTCTGGTATCAACATATTCCCCACTCACCACTCCCCCCTCCCCCAGTGACGAGGATGATCCTAACGGTGACCTTACAATAAAGTTGTTTTTAAATTTATCAGCTATACCTTTCAAATCATTCGTCCCGTCAACACTCACGGGAAGACCAGGGCGTATTCTCAAACGGTTGGTACTTTTCCAGAACCCCTTGAAATCCTTCGCGCTATGTTTAGTTGCCAGAACATCCATTTTTAACTGGTTTTGATGGTTCTGACACCATTTTAAACGTGACTTAAATATTTTTCTGGTCTCACACATTTTAGTAAACATAACACCAGTAGTAGGACTCCCACACAATATCCATTCCCGAAAACTCGCCCTGGCCGCCCCGTGACTGTCGCTCACAATTTTATTCCATCCAACAATGGTTCTAAGTGGACGCTTACTCTGTATACGCTTGCCCCCCCGCCCCTCCACCGACGCCTGTGATAACGCAAGCACGATGTCGGAGTACATCTTGTTAATAACTGAGCTGTGAGTTGGGTCATCACAATACAGATCGCTACACATTCGAAATTCAGTCGGAAAATCAATTAGTCTGAGACGTTTATGACATTCAGTTCGATATTGTGTGATATCGTCTGAGGTTTTTTCTCCCCACTGGACCCGATTATCAGTTACACTCGACATAATTCTAAGAGGAGTCAAACGTTCTAGTTTACATTCACATATTACGGGAAAGTGATCCGACCACAGCACGCCATAATAAACGTACACATTGCACACAGAGACCGCAGCTGATTGCGACATAACACAATGATCAAGCCAGCGCTTAGACCCATAGGCTAAATATGAACGACCTCTTATGTTATTTCTGTTTGGTGTAT
This sequence comes from Noctua comes, assembly GCA_963082995.1. Classification (NCBI taxonomy): domain Eukaryota; kingdom Metazoa; phylum Arthropoda; class Insecta; order Lepidoptera; family Noctuidae; genus Noctua; species Noctua comes. The sequence continues at coordinate 6,543,550 of OY720280.1, read as the reverse complement.
CTTTAATATTCTATCGGGTTTACGTATTGAAAAAGTTTGTCAAACTTTAGTTTCCCACGTCTTTCATACCAACTTTAAACAATAACGTGCTTCTTAGAAGTAATATTATATACAGACTACAAATAAAACTAAAATAATGATAAAAAGACGACTAAAAGTAAGCACCTATATACATATAAACAACGACGACAATAGGACACTTAGGCGTCAAAGTACTCCTCCGCATCGCTGTCATCTGAAAACGTGCCCAGACTAGCAGCACTGCCACGCTGAATAGCAATGCTAATTCTTAGGCCAAAGAAAGAGCAAGCCCTCTGGTCACGCGAAGTGTCGACCAGTCGGCGAGAGATTTCCTTAAAAAGGAGACGCGCACTCGGACCCCATGACCCGAGCGTTTCGACCCCAAACGGCTCAAAACTGTAGTTACCAATAAGGTTACAGTATTTGCTCCGCTTGAGGATCTCAGCAGCCGCAGCAGCAGCGCCCGCGCAGCCCGCCGTAAAAAGTAAAACTAATTAATTATATCCTCGTCATTTCTTGTTCAATTTTGTATCATAATGTTTGCGTATATGATCCTTTTTCTCCGTTCCAAAATCAATCCCTCAACAAAACCCTCCAGGTTAAGAAACACTGTTTTCTTAACCCAAAGATTGGCTAAAACAACGTGTATTTCTAAAAGATTGAGTCCTTCGTTCAACAACGATACGAGTCGAGATCAAGAACTTTGGATTAAATCGTTCAGTTCACTCTTCATGAATTAGAAGCAATATCGACCTTCGTTTCAAGTCTTGTGACACACCTACCGAAAATTATGTCGCTTCATTTGTCGTAAAAGTATACGTCTCGACGCCTTTGCGAAAATTGCGTGTTGTAGTTCCCATTCAAAATATATAGAAGTTCGAATTTTCAACCGACCATTAAACGTCAAAATATGAGCTAATTTCCGCCTTGCTTCGCCTGCGGGTGATGTCGGAAGTTATCACGGGAATGTGCTAGCAGGATATATAAGTATTCTATGTTCTGCTCCAGGTCATGGTTTATCCGTGTGCCAATTTCGTTCAAATCAGTTCAGCCGTTTAGGTGTGTACAGGTAATAGACATAAATATAAAAAAATCTAAAGGCATAAATAGTTACTTTCGCATTTATAATATGAGCATAATTTCTAGTATATATTGCAGTCGTACCGAATTATAGTCGCGTAATTTCAGCCAGTATGTCGCTAACGAGTCAAATAAATTGGCTTTTATAAAGGTCGATTTGTTACGCGCTGTGTTCGTTCTACCGTCAGCATTCTTCAGGGATTCGACGATCGACAGACCCGACACGGTTCCCGTAATACCGACAATGCATTAAAGGTATTTTTCCTTCACTTTCTTCAATTCACTGAAATTACTGTTTGGTTTCTTCATCGAGAGCGTTTTTTGAGGAAGATGCGAATTTAAAAAGATTTCGAGATAATTGAATGATCAGAATTAAAATAAGGACTCTATTGTCTTTTCATTTTCCATGAGGCGACTAGCATTCCTGTCAACATGCAATATGAAATAATTTTGTGTGGAGATATGTTACAGGGTTAATTAAATTGCTAGCAGGTAATAGTATCATTAACACTAGAAACGGGATATTTACTAATAATGATAACAAAAAAAAAACTATGATATCAAAATCAAAATCAAAAGTATTATTTATTATAATTTATTAATTATTTTTAAACATATTAAATATATTTTTAAATATTCTAATATAAAACAATATAAAAAACATTTAAAATTTAAAAAAATAGATGGCCCATCGGCATCAGGAACAAGGTCCAGGCTGCCGATGGTCAGGGCTCCAGAGAGAGGAACCACCTCACTTTATATAATTTATTTATTATTATCAGTTATTTCAAGTAGGCCAGCTACAGGCACTTTTGAATTGTCGAAACAAAGACAAAAATGAAATGTAGCTACAGTCCCAGTCACAAGGCATAAAAACTGTGAAAGTACTATAGTTGCACATTCCTCAGCGTAGATCTCTATAGCTCGTAGGCAAGAAACTTCATGGATACTCTTTTAAATCAGAATACTTTTACAAAACCTTGGTTACATCATTCATTCATTTTATGGTTCATGTTGAGATGGTACATTATGTGAGAACGATGTAGCAAGATGTGTACGTTAAAAGAATCCATAGTAAAAACAATTCAAAAATAAAATAATTAAAAATATAATAAAATAATAAAATCTATATTAACAGGTGGTTGTTCAAACATCAGTGTAGCTCTGGCTCTTGTACTAGGATTGCCTGTATCACAAGAGCCAAAAATTGATTCATAATAATGATAATGTACCAGTAGCTAAGGGTCAGTTTTTGTAAGAGGTAAGCCAGAGTACATATCTTTAATGTGATTATATTAGTTGTCTATAGAATACTGACTGTGCTATCTTTCAAAGGGAAGCCGGTAGGAATCGAGTTTTATGGAACCTTCACCACTGTAATGTCCTAACATGACTGTTTAAAAACTTGTAGCAGGCAATAGTGTTTAAAAAAGTCGTTTCTCATTGCTCGGTTGCATAGGAATACAAACCTAAGAAGTCCCAGAGAAAAAAAACGCTTCACCATTTCAAGGAAATTCTTAGATCTTACCAAGACATAAGTGGTATAACATTATTATACAAAAGACGTGATGTATGTTCCATGAATTCCTTGTGAGAGCGATCGTCAGGGTGCGTCCTGAATCCTTATTATACTTGTCCTTTATTCCTATTGTGCCACCTCATGTATTATGACAATGTGCCCTATATACGGTCCGTCTTATATGCGGGAGTTATACTCAAATGGCTTTCCTATTTAGGTATGTATTCGGACTTCACAATTGCTTGTATTTGTTTATAACTAGTCGTTTAGTAGTAGTATCGTTATACAATACAACACCTATAGGTGTTTGGTTATAAATGAATTTGATTGATGTATTGAAGTTTAGTTTCTTAGTTCGGTCTCACGCGGGCCCAGTAGGTGCCGGTTTCCTCACGATGTTTTCATCTTAAGAGGGTTCATCCAAAAAGTTGGCAACGTCGCAAATAGCTGTCAAATATTAACCTGTTTTAATTAATTTGGCAATATTACTGTATGGAAATAAGAAATATGGCTAACTAGTGAACTAGATATTAATAATGAGTTGCAATTAAAACACTGAATTTGATGTTGTAACCGTTTTCGGGGTAAAAAAGGCATTTGCAAATTTTCCAAATACTTTTTTTCTAAATCTAAATATTCGGTGTTACGATATTAATTATTGTATTTCATAATCAATACTTTAGTTCATTAGCTATATTTCTTATTTCCATCCAGTAATATTGCCAAATGAATCCAAACAGCAAAATATTTGACAGCTATTTGCGACGTTGCTCACTTTCTGTACAAGCGCTCTTAAACTTGCTTAAGTCAGATAAATGCAAGCACAGCTGAGTATAACTTGTGGTTGCAGCAGGTAATCTCAATAGTTACTTATTCTTAATGAAGCCAGGCGTATTTTAACACAGATAAAGCCTTAAGGATGATTTCCACCAAACGGCTCGCATCGCATCGGATCGGAACGGAACAGATTTTACAATCTTTAAACGATATTAAATCGTGTACGTAGTATTTAAAGTCTAAATTACAACGCCGCGCTCATCAGCTTGACCGCGGGCGTCTTCCGCGACAGGCGATCGTAGCCGAAAGTATGCTGCGACGGCCGATCGGTACCGTTCGCCTGTCGTAGTATCCAACACTGTAGGAATGAAACTATTTGACTAGGCGAAGAAACGGATGCGTTCGCAATCGACGGTACGGACCCGATCGTGTGCGTCAACGTCCTGCCGAACGCGATCGGCTGTCGCCGCATCTGTTCGTGTTCCGATCCGATGCGATGAGAGCCGTTTGGTGGAAATCATCCATTAGGCTAACTTACAAATACTCGCAAATATTGAAGCTACAACAGACTCAAAACTAGCAAACAGTCTTGAGGTTTGATTCGATACCTTAATAGCGTAGAAGATGTTTAATTGTTGCCGGTTGAATGCACCCTTTGTAGATGCCGCCGGTAACTTATTGTTTACACGCGAATTAGTACGATACCGTTACATGTTTAGACTGTTCTAAATTCAAATTAAATTCTAATTATTTATTAATAATCATGTACATTATACATAAAGAACGATGATCCCCAAACTAGACGTTAGTCTATATCTTGGGGATCAGAGTTATACATTTTCGTTTTACGAGTATTATCCAAAAAGGTCGTATACGGTGATTATTAACAGAATTAAATTAAAAGTAAAATGAGTAAATTGAAGTAAAAACAACGAAAATATAATTAAGAGTGAGTAAAAAAAAAAACTTGGTAACAAATTCACAAACAAGTTTCGACATGGCTTTTTCACTATTTAACTACAAAGCCACCAACAAGCTACTAGCTTGCTACAAAGACATGAAGAATGAAAATGTTTTAGTGTAAGACCGCCTTTACTTTTAATTAATCTTATTTATCTATTACCTACCCGTATTCTTCTATTTTGTTATTGTAAACATTGTATTGGCATCTGAACAAGCTAAGTACTTATTGGTGCAAGACGGCCTTTACTAGAAGTGGTTCAGCAGCTTGAATGCCATCAGGATTGTGCTGAAATTTAGCTGTTTCGTCGTGGACGTGGTAGAATTAATCGTCATCGTAGTTGGCAGTCCGGTTCCACATACTGCTGAGTATACGGCTCCTCCCTTTGTGTTATGTTTAATTGGTAGGTTAATTAGATATCACATTGATTTGACAACGATCAAATTGAATGGCCTTTCACAAACTCCGGTCAGTGAGCTGAAATGACAAATGCGTTGAATTGGGTATTGTGTATACCACAATACAATCAATCAATCTAGAATACAATATACTAGGGTTGCGAACCCTAAGTATATTGTTCGGGACTTAGTACCGAAAGAGTTAGTTTCTATTTTACAGATACAATGATGGTTTCTTTTTTCAAAGGGATAAAGGATCTAAACTTATTGTGGTAACTTGGGTTTCGCTACAAAGATTAATCGGGGTCAATTTTTTTTTATTTTTGGTTCATCGATCGCAATACCTAAACCTACCTGCAAGCGTAGCATGGCTGCCGTAGAAACGGGTTTTGTCGACGGAAGAATCGACAAAATGACAAATCAACAAAAGAAATCTGTCATTTTGTTGACTCTTCTGTCGATAACGTCCTGTTCTACGGTGGTCATCCTACGCGTGCTGAACTATTCAACTTCGTGTTTTGTCTTCTTAAATTAATACCCACTTACACTAACACTTTATTGGAATCCCTATAAAAAACGCGCTTTTTAAACTCTAGGCTTTACACCGAGATTTGAGAATCCGACGTGAAATTATATGTATTTAGGCGTTAACATTTAGGTGTCAAAATCTGACTTCTGACCCGGAGTTTTCAATGCAAACAATATTGCCATCGAGTTTTACTACAAATATAATACTAATGATGGTGCTTTGAAGGTTCCCCCGTAATTAAAAAAAAAAAAAGTAATAGGGATGTTTCCTGTGTAAAAAAAATATGATTCCATTTAGTCCGTCAGTTAGATTATCGAAAAATATTGGATACGTATTGTTTGTTTTATCAAATCAATAAAAATTGACGAAGATAAAACGCATCAAAGATCATTAGTGGGGGCCTGTGACGTCACTTTTCGGTAAAAAGTGTACTGAAGTATGACGTCACACGATTTTTCGACGCACTGTGTCGTCTTCATTTTTAGTTTTCGTGAAAAATAAAAAATACGTGTCCAATATTTTTTGGAAATCTATCTGACGGACTAATTAGATTTTTTCAGGAAATATCCCTATTGGATTTAAATAAAATACATTTTAAATATTCATCTTCAAATTATGACAGTATTCTACAAATTTATTAAGCTGAATCAATCAAAATCTAATAACTACTCATCTCTAATGCAATAACAAATACCACAACGAATGCATTGTTTACATAAACACAAAAATAACTTCTCGTACATCAGACGACGTAATTTGCTCACTATTCCATAACAATAACATGAAATATTATTACGCAACTTTCACTAACAGACAGGTCTATTCTGAACTCGGAATGAGTTCTGTACAAAAGAATATTCACGATATTATTGCATGGATCCTATCCCATTCAGAAATGGTTTTTGTCTTCAATGTATAGTGGAAGAGGAATTGCGGTTTCAATTGTGGACCTGAATTATGAATGCGAAATGAATTCGACTTATAGTTGCCGAATAATGCATATTGTAAAGTTGTGTTTTCTTTTTGTTGAATATCGATGTTTTAATATTTTTAAAAGAAACTACTAAAGCGGTTGCATAGACAGTCGAATAGAGAGTAAAGTTTTAAACTTGATATAACAACATATCATCACGCCTTGTAATCCTCGAAGGATTAAGCAAAGGTGTACTTAACAAGTACACTAACATTTCGTCAATTATGTTTAAGTCCCATGTAATAGGAGGCGAGCCTATTGCCATCAACCGGGCACAAATCCAGACTCTGTGGCTGATACTGAGCAATTCCTGACGGAAAAACCAATAACACTTTGCACGACCCGGGAAACGAACTCATGAACTTATGCTCAGCAGTCGCGCTTCCGAGCACTAGACCAACGAGGCAACTTGATATTAAATAGATGTTGTTAGCAGCAGTAAAAGGGACCTAGTTAGTTTTGAGTTATATTCATAGCGCAAACAAGACTAAGACAAGGCTCTCTTACCAATATTTAATTTCGGGGTGAACCGAATTTCAAGTATACCTACTTGTATCTCCCGGAAACAGCTTCTTACGTCACATTGGAGTGGTCTTATCGTAGCAAAGTTTGAACACGTGTAAGCTGAGGTAAAATTTTGGGGCTGTGGCGATATCGGTAACTTTGGTTAAGAGATAGTTCCTCTGCAGTCCCCATGTAGGACTATTTCTATAAAAACATTTAACTGGTAGGGGAATCACGAAATATGCTGTTGCCAAAACTTGTTAATATTTGAATTAAAAGAAGCAGCTGAATACCAGTATTTTACATGGAGCGACTGCCTGTTTGACCTCCACAACCCAGTTAGTACTAGGTAATACGATACCCCTTGGTAAGACTGGTTGTCAGACTTTTTGGGCCACTGACTACATGTAACGGCTGTCAAAGATCTAGAAATGACAGCCGGGACCAACGGCTTAACGTGCTTTCCGAGGCACGGAGGAAACTCGGTATGTATGTAGGTAATGGGTGGTCACCCATCCACAGACCAACCTAGGCAAGCACGGCTTAACCTAAAGATCGACCCGAGCGGCTGCTATTATTCAGCTACGAGCTCCTCCCTTTATACAACTACACAATGTAACATAAAAGATGCCTGTCATGTTGTCGTCGTAAACGTTGATAAAGATCTCTAGTCCCGAATTCGTCACTCTTGACACTGTAATCATGTTTTTTCATACCACACAAACAGTGGAAAAAAGTAATCAAATAAAAGTGATGGCGGTTTTTCTTGTACTCTGTGTCAATGTTTTTTTTAATGTTTTGGACACATAACGGGTGTAAAAAGACCCTCAAAAAAGCCGAAAGGCACTTGTTCTCCCCCCGTCTTTGCGATCATTTTTTTGTTCTGGACCACACCTGGGAACCTTCTAGTTACGGAGATATTTGACGTCAAAGTTCCAATTTTTTTTTTTAATAATAGTTTTTTAGGTTATAAATTGATTTTAATTACTTCAATGACCTGTTTACTATGCAAAGTATCCATCAGCACAATGTTTTGAATGCGTTACATTGACTTTTACCGTAAAACGTGATTTTTCACCCAAAAAAAAAGTCGTTTCCCAGCAATCATTTTTGCGTAGGGTTACTTAGTTTGAGGTACAGAATGCTTGGTTGACGGCTTCGTGAAGGGTCCGTTTACACCCTGTATACATAACACTGCCTAGGAACACCAAAGAAACGATGGATGGTCTGTAGAAGGATGATATGGCTAGAAATTAGGTGACTGCTGAGATGACAAGTAATAGAGAAGTATGGAAGAAGAAGACATGCTGGGACGACCCCAAATAAAATGGGATAATGGCTGGGGAATGTTGATGATGATGAATGATACATAACCCTGCCTTACCCTTCAGGGAACTATATACAACATTATTTTTAGTATATGCGAAACCTGAATATAGTTTTTTCAGAATAAGTAACTGAATCGATTCCAAACATTTTTAAACCATGTTATATTTTGTCCCAAAAATATTTAAAAAAAGTTACAAGTTGGACACCGAGCGATATTAAGTACCTATAGCAATAATTTAGGTACCTACTGCCAAATTATTATTATCAATGAGCTCAAGACGATGCTGGAGGCGCGCGCGTGGGCGCGCTGCGTGTCGAACACGTTTTTGCGCGGACAACCAGGTAACAAAACAAGCTCATAACTTTGTGATTATTCATGATACAGTTTTGAAATTTTGTACATAGATTCTTTACATAAAAATACTAGACACGTGTTTCAGGTTTCGCATATACTAAAACTAAGGTTGTATATATAGGCGTGATGATGTCTGTTTCATTTTACTGCAGATAAAGAAAAAAGTCTAATTCCGGCCAGGCATGTAACCAGTTAAAAATAAGTAAGCGTTTGGTGTAAAATGAGCACGTATCTCTTATACATAATCTGCCCTTGACGGGATTTGCAACTACGTACATTACCCGACAAGACGAAAATCATTATTGCCCCTGTTTCGGTACTTATACAGGTATTTCGAGCTCAAATTCCCGGGCACTTTGGCTCAGAATTTAGTACATAATAGCATCCCAAATTCCACAGAATAGGGACATGCACAATATTATATACCAGCACTAACCTGCAACCTAAGTCTAAGCTAACGTTCATTACCTCTATTTACATTGAAATAATAAATAAAACATAACATAACCTTTTTTTTTTTTTTTTCTGAGTGCATAATCATCAAATGACCCCCCCCCCCCACTCTGGGCGGAGCGGAAGGGAGTGTCAGATTTGTACTGACTAAAATCCATCCAGTTCCAGGCCCCGGTATCTCTTTCGAACAGTCCCGCAGCCCTGGTAGGCGTCGGCCCTTGCAGACCCCTACATCGTTGCTGACATCTCTTTGAGGTGCGCGTGGAACACGAACGCGCCGTCGACACGGCCTGTCGTCATAAGACGGCCGGACGGCGAGCTAGCCCATAGCTCGCCGTCCACAACATAACATAACCTAACGTCACTCCTGTTATCCCCAGATCACGGTTAGGCAGAGGTGTACTCATTAGTACACCCACATTTCGCCAGTTATGTTTAAGTCCCATGTAATAGGGGGCGAGCCTATCACCATCAACCGGGCACAAATTCAGACTCCATGGCTGCTACTCAGAAATTCCTGATTTAAAAACCCAACAAAAATTTGTCCGACCTGGGAATCGAACCCGGGACCTCATGCTCAGCAGTCACGATTGCGATCACTAGACCAACGAGGAGTAAATAAAACATTTTACTTCTAAATGCGATTGTAATAAATGAGTGCCATTTATTTCCTGAACACGTGTCGCCGAGAATTTCGTTATTTGTAGGTGTGTTACATTAGTTTTGTGAGGTGAAAAATAAGTAGCATTATTAACCGTGAATACATACAGGGAACGTTGTATTTTAAACCACAGAGGCTGAATTTAATAGTGTCCGCGGTCTGTATGAAACATGAACATTTTTTGTTTCGAAACTTTGTTTTCTGCGTGTATACAGGGTGTAAACAGACCCTTCACATAAACGTCAACCAAGCTTTCTGTACATCAAACTAAGTAACTTTATGCAAAAATTATTGCTGGGAATCGACTTTTTTTTTTGGGGTGAAAAATCACGTTTTACGGTAGGACTCGATGTAAAGCACTTAAAGCATTGTGCTGATGGGTGGATTGAATTGTACGGGGGTCGTGGAGGTGTGTACAGTAAAAAACTAACATTAAAAACATGTATTTAAAAAAAAACTTGTGAAAAATTCGGAGTTTGACCCCCAATATCTCCGTAACTAGAAGGTTCCCAGGTATGGTCTAGAACAAAAAAAATGATCGCAAAGACAGGGAGAACAAGTCCCAATCGGATATGTTAAGGGTCTATTTACACCCTTTATTACCATAAGTTAATTCTTTTCATTTCCTCGTGTATTTCGTTGAGCCTGTCAGATACAGACTTCTTTAGATATACGTGTCATTAGGGCCATGTCGACTCATAATATGAGAGATAGGTTGACAAATACAGCGGCCGGGACTCATGAATTATTTCGGTCGGATCTGCGTCGTAATTACGAGATGAAATGGCGTGTGAGGGATATTCTGGTTACCGCATCAGAGCCATAAAGGAAACTGTGTTCAATAAATTCTATACCTATAGACTTTAGCGTCACTTTAGGTTACAGTAGCGAAGGGTCAATTTTTGTGTGACTGTGGGTGGCATTTTTCAAAGGGAATTTCGGTAGGAATCGAGTTGTATGGAACCTTCGCCACTGTTAGGTTAGCTACAATCTTTCATAGTATTGCTATCATTTATACCAATTTTAGAAGGTTCTAGGTATCTGCTTACTTTTTAATCTTTTGCTACGAAAGCTTATACGTGATATGATTCACCGAAACCTTTAGTTTTCAAACCACAGCCGCTCAATGTCATGTAAATCATGCACACTAATGCATATTTCCTAAATTAACTTATGTTACGAGTTAGTGTTTGGAATTAATGTCACGTAAACATTGGCGCTCGCTGCGGTGTAATTGCTGCCACTGATAGTGCAAGTAGAGATGTACCGACTAGTAGGAAAAGCCGACTATTCGGCCTAATTGTAGTCGGCGAATAGTCGGTGACTAGCCGGCAAAAAGCGCCGAATAATCGGATTGAGTGATGTAATTAAAACATATTATGTTTCTTTTATTATGAATAAATAATGTTTTTGTTTTCGTTTTATTTTAGGTACATGAAATGTCATGTACATTACTGATGTACCCTGAACTCCACCCATAGGAATAGTTGGCTTGGCCGAATAGTCGACCGAATATTCGGCCAATTTGATTAGTCGGCGAAATTCATAGTCGGCACATCCCTTATTTCAACTAAGTGGATACTGTGCTGCACTAAAACGTTTAGAAGCTCTATATTTTGGTGAAGAGCTTCCTACCCGGGTCACGTACCTAAATCATAACGTTACCGGTAAAATAGCGGTAAAACACCGGTAAATTGTTGGTAACTGGGAACCCTCAGAGATAAACAGGCTAAGTTGTTGGTATTTACCGTTTTATTCCGAGAAAAGTGTTTTTATACATAAATGTTTTCGTTTGAAGTGATGACAACCGATTTATTATAAGAATATTTTTGGCGAACCTTTGTTATAATTGTTATTATGTAAATAAAGACATTCATAGTTCCAATTTTGTATTCTTTGGAATTAGCTTTTTTTTGTCGAATAAAAATTCTGTTTGTTGATTTAATACAATGTTTGTGACCGTTTGGAGACGTTTTTAGGTAGCTATTATTTTTTTTGTTAAAGTTACCACGATATCTTTCATAAAAAGTTTTTGAATAAATTATCTCATATTTTAAAAAACCTAGAAACCTCTAAAGCATTTGATAAAACTATCTACGAAAACCAACATTACGGGTCTTTGACAAAAAACAGATCTGATTTTTTTTTTTCAGTTATGATTTTAAATAAGAACTTTTTGCTGGTCGCATGAAAAAAAGTAGGTTCCATAGAGCCTCCTTCGTTTCTCACGTTCGAAATTTGAAATAGAAACCGTGCATAATGTAAATGGCGTTGGCAATTGAATGTGCCAAAGCTTTGATAATGTACTGCGATGCGTTATTCATGACAGGAAGTGAATCCAAGGTGGAATTAGAATGATTTTGGCTTTTATTAAATGGGTTAAAGTATATTTTTGCTTGGTTTAATAAATAGGGACATGTTTTGAGACTGCTGTCTTTATTAACTTGGTTCTTCAAATTATATACTCTGGGATTTTTCATAGAAAACAAAAAATCTAACTACTGACCTTCGGTAGAAGATTTGGTGGCTTAAATTGTTGCATTTGAACACTACTATGACGTCCCGCAACGAATTCGTCGAGTGACCAGTAACCCTGTATAATGATGACGTAACATACTGCTGTCCAACTACCGATTTCTACTTCTAAAACATAACAAAGACCAGGCGTATCCTAAGACAATAGTTCGGTGCAAACACCGGTTAATATTCTCAGCTCCGAACATTCAATGGAAAAGTTACGCCAAACGGATATTCAAACTAATATAAATCGGAATCTCGTACACCGTTCTACTATCACATAACCTTGAGGGCTTTCTGAAATATAAAGGCAGCAGTCCACAATGGCTTTCATCACGAATACAAACAATTTATACATTTGCGCTGCGATATTACTCATGATAGCGAAGCCAACGTGACCCGATATTGAGTTATTACGATTTGCATAGCCGTTAAACTGATTAGTAGTTTAGATTGCGATAACAAATCAGTCAGATTACGTCTAGATTAGCTGTCATTGTCAAAATACACGTGTTACATTCTTGAGGGAAAAACGTATCAGCTGATTAGTAAAGAGAAAATAATTGCCAATCACATCTGCATCGAGTCACAGATATCGACTGGAGAATAGACACTCTTTGTAGACGTCATCATCATAATTTGAATGACGTCTGATTCAACCCATTACTGAGTATAGGCCTGCTCCTATTTGCGTCATCCTTCCCTGGTCTGCGCAAGTCTCAAGCAGGTCTTACCCACTATCTTCTGAATGTCATCCACCCAACCATTTTTGATCCTGCTAATAGTTCTTCTAACGTTTCTTGATAACCATTCAGTGACGGCTATGACTATAGACATGAGTATAAAAATAACAACCTAAACTTCATAAAATGAACCTCCGAACTTTTAAAAGGCCATTAACCTTAAAAATCTTCTTCTAAATTAAAAACCCACACCTTTGATAAGCCCGCAAAAAATTGCCCGGAAAAAGATATGAAAAAGTTTCGCCCTAAATATCTTTAATCTTGTAAACTTTTTGACGGATCCCGAGGTCCTGCTCATCTTTCCAAGGTCTTTTCCTTTAGTGATCGTAAAGATTTATTGCCTACCTATAAAAGTTTCGGTCTGACTGAGTTATCGACGTTTAGCAATGGCCTTGGACCTAGACACAGTATAAAAATAACCAGTGGACCAACTAGCTCCTTGTAGTAAAATCAATCACGTGTGTAGTGTTAGGGTTTTCAACAAAAAAAAAGTTGTTGTTTGCATTCCACGTTTAAAACATAACCTCTTGCTTCGATGCAACACCCCCAACTTCCGTGTAACTTGTTACGTGAAAAGAGCTTAGAATTCGTGTTAAAAGTTTGTATCCGTGTGTGAGCCGATCACAACAATTTGTTCCTAGTTGACATTCTGTATGTTTATACTATAATGTGTCTTCTGTGATCTAGGTATAGGAAATTTGTATATATCTGAGTCGAGGAGGCGTTCCGAGGGATTTTAACTTTACTAACAGATATATTACGATAAACGGCACGTGTAGGTTGCTTGTGATTTTTTTTTTTGGGAACGGAAGTTTCATCAGTATGTTATGGAACGTGCGAGTAATAAGTTAGTATCAAATTGACAACATATCAAAATTGAGTCATCCACACACACTTCAATTTGTATTTACTTCATCTAAAAAATCTAAATTCAATCAATTCACTGATTGATGACGCACAACCACACTGCTGGGTCTAAAATCATGGAATTTTGCACACGAGTTTCGTATATGACGACAGCATTAAGGTTTTTTAAGTTCGTCGTTTTCGCTTTTCATAAATGTTCTGACAAGAGTCATAATGTGTGCTGTGAAGCTGAGGTTGGATTGTAACTGTAGCCCATTTTGCCAATTCTTACTAAAACTATTCGAATTACTATTCCTTTTATATGCTTAAGAGATCTTTGCTCGCATGAATCTAAATCTAGCCACTTAAATCATGTAGTGTTACGATTTAAAAGTCTGATTTCATCTGTGTTAGAGTTTTTCATTCGAACTTAACACACAGTAAAGTTAACGGCACAATAAACCAAGTTTTAGTTGCGAACAGTTTTTATTGTACGATGTAAGTGAGTTTACTTGAGTGACAGTTAAAATTGAGATCTAGTGGTAAATAAGATGTTTTATGTGGTTTTTGAGAAATAAATCTTTTAGTGGTCGTTTGATGTCAATGTATGCGGTTATAGCAGACTAACGTAGAAAAATAAATAATAATTATTTGTCAGGCGCGAAAAAGGGAAAGCTATTTCTTCAGCACTAATATGCTATAAATATTCTGGGCAAGACGTCTTATTATAATAATACTTAAGTAGAAATACATTACTGCCTACTAGGTATAAGTAGTCTACAAAATATTACATATGCTCCTAAAAAGGCCGCACACAAACTAGTTTTCTGCGCAAAAAACCGGCTTAAACCGATTTAAACCAGCCAGGGTTGATGAGATTCTCATTTTGCTCAGCACTTGAATTACAGCAAACTCCCTCCCTATGATATTAACTTTGTGAGCAGGAGTTGCAAACGGAATGATTTTAATCGCGCTAACGTCGGAGAATACAAAATATCTTTTATTGCTTTCACGGGGTCAATTCTCGAGTAGTATTTCTGGAGTTGTACTACGTTGCAGCAACGAAGCAACGAAGTACTCATTTGATGTTGCTTTTGTCACTGTTATTGTACTCAAGAGGGAGAGCTATAAAGTTTTAATTCCTTAGCAAACAAATTCTGTACTGTGAGTGAGAATGTTCCGTTTCTGGGACAGTGCATAAAAGAAAATGGTGGTACTTTATTACCTGCCGCATTTGAAGGGAGGTGAATTATCTTCGTGTTTTATATAGCGTGTGCAGTATTCTGCGAATATCGAGCGTAGTAAAACTTGAGATAGACCGTTATATTCTCTTCAAAATAAACAGAGGCCTTAGAACGAGCGCGCGGTGTATATGACACGTATATAGGTACGTCGATTTTTGAATCGAAAATACAAATTATCCTCTAACATTTTAGTTAAAATGTTTCCAACAAGGACAATCAGTATCAAGTATCATTTAAGTAACGAGTATTTTTAATTTTGAAGTCGACGTATTTACGTTACGCTTCCACCGCGCTCTTCTCAGAAATCCTCTGAACTGAAACTTTGACGGAGTTCACTGGTGCTTAAGTTTTAAGCTTATTTGTGTAGTGTTGTGAGCAAGCAAATAAATTTAAGAAACATTTTAATAAGAAAGGCCACCGACCCATGAAAATCACATAAATACTTCATACGAGAAAAACACAACTATATTTCTTCGTAAATATCTCCGAAATATACGTAAGGGTTTGATAAAATGTTGAAGACCCCGTTACCGGTCGCGAGATAGCAATTTTTAGGCTTCAGCTCTGTGCGAACCGATTTAAAGGGTCAAATAGGGTCCGACCGTCGATCGGACCTCAACCATCTAATATTTAACAGAAATACTTTGAAAGTTGACCAACAATATACTTGTGTGAATGTGGAATATTCTAGAAAAGTGTGAGAAGAGTTTTATCCGTACTTGTGAAGTATAGAGGGTCTTGCGAGATTTTATATTTTATATGTGGGTTAGAAGTGCATCCGCTGTGAAGTAGCTAGCAGGGATTCTCTTAACGTTTGTAGGTAGTGCACTTTGCTTAGGTACATGTTTATTGTTAAGGATGTAATGTTTGGTTACTTATTCTTTGGCTTAGCACTTACCATTTTGTTTTGCAGGCATAATTTGTAGTTGATGCCTAACTACAAATGTTGAACTACAATTGATGTCTTCATTTGTCATCGGGCTAACAAATGAAGACGAGCGTCTTCATTTGTTAGCCAGATGCCAAATGAAATCAAAATGACCTATTGTTTCTGTCAAAACAGTACGAAAAATTTGCAGATATTGTGCCGGGCACTAGACGCAGACATATATATTGAAGAATCTGCCGATGTCCAGTGTTCTGCTGGTCCGTATTTTGTTCATACCAGTTTGTCCGATCCTTAAGAGACTTCGTTTACGTTCTGTACCTTTACCAACCCCCATAAGGAGTAGGTGCCAGACTATGCATTTACATGAGTAATGAAGAACAGGGTGTAAAGTTCCTCAATACTATATAGAAAAGGGTGGATTCTCTGACCAGACGGGTGTAATGTCTAGCCTACTGCCGTACAGTTGTTGTCGGGTTTTTCTATATGATCTTAGGTCGCGGATAAGTTTAATAGCGCGATTTAGAATTTTGATGATAGTTCTTCTTTTGTGTCATAGATGGCGCTGTAGTACTTTTTGTAGCGCCGCTATATATACGTACATTTACCTTAAACCAGTTAGTTTGCGATTAAAATTTTACTGTTAGCAGTAAAACAGTTAACCATTTGAATACAGCAAGCTCTAATCAACAATAATTACAAGGCACCAATAAATACATCGTCACCTCCCATCAGAAATCGCACATACTGTATAATATTACAGGGGAAGGTAGGTAATCGTTCGGACATAAATACTCTTTAATTATTCAACTCCGTGTAATAGCACATTACACTGCAATGCAATCATCGTTAGCACAATTTAATTGATGATACCACAACGTCCTTACTGCATCGGTTTAAAGATCATTTTCGATTGTTCCCCCGAGAGTTTCAAACACCAACCTAATCTTACAGCGTGTTTAATCTTTGTTGTGTAAGAAATACAGTCTTGTTTAGAACGGTTTAACGTTTGTGTAAGTTTGTGAGGAGTTGGTACTGTTCTGTATGGTAGTAACAATGTTAACTTGTAAATGCATTTAATTTTGATTGCGTGTAAATAATTGTTCTTCAGATTATGGTTCTCGGGAGTATTTCATTTGTTTTGTGTGTGTTTTTTAATGTTTGTGAAGCACGTTGCTTTTGTTTTAATAGTTGAATAGAAAAATCTGAAAGTTTAATTTGTCGTTCTTTGTAATATGTGTTTTAAATTATAATACAAGGTGGTTTATAATATACTAGCAGACCCGCGCAACTTTGTCTGCGTCACATAAGAGAGAGAGGGGGTTAGAGACAGTGGATCGTAGGCACCTATAATACTATTTTAAAGGAGCACATCACCCACATCATTCCGCATAATGAAAATGCGCGTGCGGTACTTGATCATTACTTTGCTGCGGAGTTATTTTAAAACTGTGATATCTCTTAAGATATTCATTAAAATCAAATGATGAAAGAGCAATATTGTTTAAAATGAAATACTTGTGATGAATAATGTATTTATTTGGATATGGATAAATACCATGTTGTAAACACCTTCGCAAATAATGCTTTATTTTAGAACTGATTCCCATAAAGAAGGTGAGTTATAGTATTGTGAGATACGCAGGTTATGGAAATGAGACGCAAATGCAGGTTGAATATGGTATGAATGTATTTCCAAAAATCGTTTCCTTATATAGGTACAGAATCTGTTGCAATAATTGCATGACACATATATTAAAGAACATTTTGAGGATTTTGAGGGGGGTTGGCATATTTGAATAGCTTAAAGGGCCGCACATGAGTAACAATACCAGTATTTAACTGGTTTTTATTCTGTTGTTACTCCGTACTACGCTAGGCCAGGTCCAGGTTAGTGTTACCACCAACTAAAGTACGACTACCCAAAGATAATAGAGTTGCCTAGAAGCTTCTAAGAAAATAATTATAGTAGAGAAGATAAAAATCAAATACTAAATAAATGAATATCAGTTTCTTATTAATTATAAATAACTAGAACCTCATTTACTGAGAATATTATTCGCTAGTAAACGTAACAGAACTACTTCGATAAGGATACCTTATCAATATTAATTTCTGAGTAAGACAGGTAAACCAATATTATATTACTGAAAATTCATCAATACGTAATAGGTCCATTGATTTGAGAGAGGACTGATTAATTCAACGAATTGTCGAGAATTTTCGATAGAAAGGCTTTGATTTCATGTCTCAAACGGGCACTATAGGAATTTTCTAGTTAAAGGGATATTTATTTTTAAATGAATTAGGGATTGGTGACATGAAAAGTACTAAATTCCGATGTTACTTTACTTTAGAAGTACCTAACTTATCTATCTATCTAACTTATTGTTTTTTTTTTAATAATCTAAAAACTTTTAAACTATCATGGTCACTAACATTACTATTAATACTAACGGGATATTTACCATGTTTACTGTTTTCTATGAGTTCCCGATATTTCGGCGCTGTTGATGGTGCTTGCAACAGCGCCGAAATCCGATATTTCGGAACTCATAGAAAACAGTAAACATGGTAAATATTAATAGTAATCTAAAAACTGTTTCTTTTATAGACTTTTTAGGCAATTTGATTTGTAAGATTGGGAACGATGATACAAGCCTTTTTGACGACATTCAATTACTTGGAAAAATACATCATCATCTGCCTAGCTTTTTCCCAACTATGTTGGGGTCGGCTTCCAGTCTAACCAGATGCAGCTGAATGCCAGTATTTTACATGGTATCTGACCTCCACAACCCAGTTAGTACTGGGTAATACGATACCCCTTGGTAAGACTGGTTGTCAGACTTTTTGGGCCACTGACTATCTAACGACTGTCAAAGATCTAAAAATGACACCCGGGACCAACAGCTTAACGTGCTTTCTGAGGCACGGAGGAAACTCGGTATGTCACCCATCCGCAGACCCACCTAGGCAAGAACGGCTTAACCTAAAGATCGACCCGAGCGGCTGTTATTATTTAGCCACGAGCTCCTACTTGGGAAAATACGTCATTACTATTTTTGAGAGTTAATGTCATGGCATTTGATAAGCCATTGAGAATTAGCTCTTTATTTGAATAATATTTAAACACTAGCTGTTGCCCGCGACCTTCGTCCACGTGAAATTATTATAAAATACAATTTTCCCCGTTTTTTGCAACATTTTTCATTGATGCTCCCCTCCTATTAGTCTTAGCATGATGTTATTTAACCTTCTTCGATAAATGGGCTATCCAACACTAAAATAATTTTTCAATTCGAACGAAAAATTCAGTATAGACCGACCGCTTTAATGAGTCCTCCGCATTGCCCCATCAAAGGCACCTCAAGCATCCACAAAGTCCTAACAATGTCCCACAGGTTATTTGCTTTAAAATAACCATAATCCACGTGGGTATTACGAAACTTATTGAACCCATACGTGATCAAACTACAGATTATTCCATTCAAATTTATACTTTCGCGAGGACTTATTAAAACGGTCGCTCTATAGTACCAGAGATTAGCGCGTTCAATCAAACAAACTCTTCAGCTTTTTTTAGCTTTCTTTAGTTTAGTATAGATTCTCGTAAAAATTGACGGCAAATCTAAAATCAGCGCAATTTCTTAAAGGATTTTACGTACAAGACGCGTACGTTACGCGTCTACTACTCCTTATGCATTATTAAACAGGAGTGAGACTCAATGATCAGTGATTGATCACCCTTTATGAGCCAAATTGAGTTTTGTGCTGTTAGTAACACGTTTGAAAGTCATTAGTGCCGCTTGTAATAAATGTAGGTACTGATGACTTCATTTTGAGCAGTGGCTGAGTGTTTTGTCATAATTTTACTTTGGTAGAAGTAGATTTGTTTCTAGCACCTTTTAAGGGTTCACGAAGGGTAACCAACGGGACCCTATTACTAAGCCTCAGCTGTCCGTCCGTTCGTCCGTCTGTCTGTCTGTCAGCGGGCTGTATCTCATGATCCGTAATAGGTACACAGTTGAAATTTTCAGAGAATGTATTTCTGTTGCCGCTATAAAAAAAAGAATAAAAATTAATTAATAATTAAAGGGGGAGCCCCCTTTAATTTTTATTTTATTTTTTCTACTACGATGGTATCGAACCCTTCATGCGCGAGCCCGACTCGCACATGGCCGGTTTTTATTGTTTCGTAGATAATGTTGTAGGAGTATTTTTTTTTTCATTACAAACATTTTTGCATGTATTAAGAAAAAGTCTTATGAATATTTTAATGTAACAAACATTTACAGTTTCTAGCTTGTAATTTACGTTTTAAAAATCTCACAATTTCTTGCACTTATTCTCATAATTTTGTTCTAGAAAGTAAGAACCCATTAAAAAAAATAAAACCACAGTATCTCTTACAAAAATACACCACTTTTACAACATTAATATAGCAGTAGAAATATACGAACTCCAACCGTATTTCAAAGCTCTATTTAACAGCGCCGTGACTAGCTAAAATATTACAGAATATTTCCTTTGGTACTAACAACGAGAAACTTTTCAAATAAAAGCAAGCTACTACTGAGTTACATCGCAGTCGGGCAGATATTGGAAATGCCTCGTGAAACTGTATGACTCTCGCCTTTTTAAAAGCTTTGAGAGAATCCTTACTTACTTTGATTTAAGTCTTTGAATGTTATTTTGCGAGACTTTTACAGATGGGACTGGCATGATCTAGTGGCCTACCGGACATAGTTAGGCTTTTTGATTGCGTGTCCGGCCAAAATAAACGCTGTCCGGCCTGTCCGGCTTTTGTTAGGCTTTTTACATTTCGCAAACGAGCGTTGTTGTGGTTGTAGAATTTAATTTAAAACATTTGTCATGTAAGGATTTTTACAACTGCATTTTGAAAGAAACAGCTCTTAAAGCAGGTTTCGGCAATTTTTTTGTCGTACCTATTAATACTGGGATACCTAATCCTCAATAATGTAGGGTGTCCGGCCTTTCTACAAAAATGTCCGGCCAAACTGGCTGGTATGTCCGGCTATTAGGTTTGGTGACCTGGCAACGCTACTTAGAGCAGGAGTAATTCAGTGTGGGAAAGAGATGGCGCTAGAAGACCTGTATAGCTCTGTCTTTTTCCCACACTGGAATTACTCCTGCTTTAAGACGTCATAGTAACCCCCCTGCCTTTAATAGCAACAGTGTGGGAAAGAGATGGCGCTAGACGACCTGTATAGCTCTGTCTCTTTCCCACACTGGAATTATTCCTGCTTTTAGACGTCATAGTAACCCCCCAGCCTTTAATAGCAATACTGCTGGAAAGAGATGGCGCTAGGAGATCTGTATAGCTCTGTCTCTTTCCCACACTGGAATTGCTCCTGCTTTAAGACGTCATAGAAAGAAAGAAAACATATATTTATTTGTATTTATTTATATAGTAACCCCCCAGCCGTTAATAGCAATAGTGCAAGAAAGAGAAGGCGCTGGAAGACCTGTATAGCTCTGTCTCTTTCCCACACTGGAATTACTCCTGCTTTAAGACGTCATAGTAACGCCCCAGCCTTTAATATCAAAATAGTGCCATAAAAACAATATTAATATTACAGTGTTTGTGTACTATGTATTAATAATAACGAGACCTTGATACATCATGAACATGCATCCATTTGCTTTCTTTCATAAATTTCTTCTTAGCGTGTCGATCGCAATCTAAATTGATTCCCTCCAAAAATTGACTACGAGTTCCTTTAATACTTAAAACAAAGTTGTACTAACAGATTTTAGGTTAAATCAACAGCAAGTCAGTTTATTTGTAGATGATGTTAGAAATATACTACGACTTCACGTTCTCATGTAATGTTCCCTGATAGTGCCAAAAGCGGACGAAATAGTGGGTCATGTGCTTAAAAATAATATAGTAGGCCAATTTACAGGTTATCAAGACAAGAATAAAGACGTTTCTCTTCCTA
Source organism: Noctua comes (assembly GCA_963082995.1). Taxonomy (NCBI): domain Eukaryota; kingdom Metazoa; phylum Arthropoda; class Insecta; order Lepidoptera; family Noctuidae; genus Noctua; species Noctua comes. The sequence continues at coordinate 6,521,788 of OY720280.1, read as the reverse complement.
AATGTTATTTGTCTTAAGTCATAAATTACATACAGCCATATGAAAATACTAGCTTTTGCTCGAAAAATATCCGATTACTTACCTTCATCCCCTATTTTAACCCTTCGGGGGTAGAATTCTCAAAAACGCTGACACACGTATAGATTAATTTTCATTCGTCAGCCTAAACACAAAATTTGAACATCCTAACTTCAAAACTGACCGACTTTCATATAAACTTCCATCCACTATTTTACCCCTTTAGGGGTGGAATTCCCAAATATCCTTTCTTACTTACTCTTCACAAAGAACACACCCTCCAAGTTTCATGTCTCTAGGGCCAGCGCTTTGGGCTGTGTGTTGATATATCACCCAGTCAGTCAATCAGTCAGTCAGTTTACCATTTTATAAATATAGATACACTCAGTATCAGAATTTCATTTTCAATAGTTAACACGGAAGAGAACTTTCGTTACAATTTATTTGTTAAGTCTTATTTTCGTTATAATAATTGTACCTAATTAATTAATTATTGATCTTACAAGGAGTCAGTGGTCCAAAAATTCTGACACCCAACCAGTCTTACCAAGGGGTATTGTATTATCTAGTACTAACTGGGGTGTGGAGGTCAGATAGGCAGTCGCTCCATGTAAAATTCAGCTGCATCCGGTTAGACTGGAAGCCGTCCCTAACATAGTTGGGAAAAGGCTAGGCAGATGATGATGATGAAGAATTGTACCTAATTATTACTTTATCATCATTTTCCTGCCCTTATCCCAATTTATTTGGGGTCGGCGCAGCACGTCTTCTTCTTCCATACTTGTCTAATAGACGCTATCGAGATACTTCTTTTCTTGCCATATCATCCTTCACACAGTCCATCCAGTAAGCAGCGACTTATTGTCGGGCCTACGCTGTCCCCCCAAAATTAAGTACAAATGCTGTAACCATGATAATATTGTAACACCAAATGATATGAAAAGAGTAACCATGGAGTTTCTTGCTGGTTCTTCTCCATAGGAAACGACCATGGAGTTTCTTGCTGGTTCTTCTCCATAGGAAACGACCAACCCGAACCGTGCACCTTTTTGTCGACGTTTTATGAGTGCCCATCTAGGCCTATGTGAAATAAAATATTTTGATTTTTGATCCATCGTTACTCTACTCTTATACCCATCAACACTCATACTCAAATCTTTCCTCAAGACATTTTCCTCATTGTAACTAATTATAACATAATTGTACTAATTCCTACATAACCTGCTTGTAAGATATTATGTGCTACTACATCTACAGAAGGCACTACACAAGCTTATGGCTAATTAGCAACGTATAAGATCCCCGGAAACGTTTTCTATGTTATAAGAGCTTAATTACCTGTACATACATACGTTAATGAAACATGAGAATAATTGTAAGAGGAAATTACACGGATTATAATGTTTTGATATATTAAATCGTATCGTCGTTACAAGTAGTCAGAAGGTCAAAAGTATAACAATTAATCTTACCAAGGGGAATCCTATTACCGAGTAAGTGGGTTGTGGAGGTCAGATAGGCAGTCGCTCCATGTAAATACTGGTATACAGGTGCAACCGGTAAGACTCGAAGCTGACCTCATCGTTAGAAAAACAGTTTGGCAGATGTTGATGACGACATTATTTTGAGCGTCGCTTCATCTAGCAAAGGTTCGCTTTGATAGTTTTACGCCTGTTTTGTTTGATTTCTATAAATGAGATTTCAGATAAGTGATGTACCACGTGACTCAGTTACACACAGGTGGGATGCTTAATGCCTAGACCTTAGCGACATCGGTACACGCTAGGCGCCTCTAGCGAAGGTGCCAAGCGCGCTGTGCGGCTGGTGGAAGTACGTAAAGTTGCTAAGCAAGCCACCGTCCACCTGTCAGTGCGTTCGTTGTCTATGATTTCCTTTTCTTATCTTTTTCAACAAATGGCGATATATTTACATCGCCATTTATCGCTTAAATTAAAGAAAAATCTTTTCTATGCGCTCCAGCTTTTTCAAATGAGCTCGTATTGTAGTTTCTGATAGTTCTCGTTTCAGACACTAATGTACAATAAAAAAGATGAGACTCTTTAGATAATCGGCTATTTTTATAATTTATATGTTTATAACTTATATTACTTTTAAATTTTAAGTGTTTCGAATCTTTTTAATAAGAAATTCACAATCAATTTCACATTAGTTTAATTTTGTAGATAAATATAGTTTTTGTGTCACTTTATAAATAGCTCAACGACAAACGATAAAAACATCCTATCAGAAACACCGTCGATACAACAAAATCTCATTTACTTGATAAAACTTCCTAAGATTCCAAGAATTTAATTTTATCAGTAATGTAATGCATAATTGAAGATCACTTAAGCAAAAACGTAGACAACGAAATCCCTTTGAAGTCAAAAATCTCTTTAGACATGCGACGAGTTCGTGATAAGAAATTATCTCTTATGTCTCAATGATTTATTGGAAAGGGAAAAAAATCTGCCAAGAGCGAGTCGGACAGGGTTCCGTACCATCGTAGTAGGGGAGCCCCCTTAATTTATTTTTATTATTTGTTGTTACAGTGGCAACAGAAATACACATTCTGTGGAAATTTAAACTATCTACCTATTGCGGATCATGAGATACAGCCGACTGGCAGACAGACAGATAGGCAGTCGATCCATGTAAAATACTGGTATTCAGCTGCATCCGGTTAGACTGGAAGCCAACCCCAACATAGTTGTGAAAAGGCTAGGCAGATGATGATGATGATGATGATGATGATGCTTGATACGATCTATGTTGGCAATATTTCATTACTTATACGGCAAGGTGATAGCGTCGAGGTGACTATGATTGCAGCTTTTGAGGCAAAAAGGACAGGAAACGAGATGAAATCCTGTGATCCAGTTTCTTATCATCACACTTTAGCTTTTCCTCGAAATATCCTCACACACATTGGCGTCTATACAGGGTGTAAACAGACCCTTCACATAGCCGTCAACCAAGCATTCTGTACATCAAACTAAGTAACTTTACGCAAAAATTATTGCTGGGAATCGACTTTTTTTTTGGGATGAAAAATCACGTTTTACGGTTGGACTCGATAGAAAGCACTAAAAGCATTATGCTGATGGATAAATTGAATAGTACGGGGGTCGTGGAGGTGTATTTAAAAAATCTCCGTAACTAGAAGGTTCCCAGGTATGGTCTAGAACAAAAAAATGTTCGCAAAGACGGAGAGAACAAGTGCCTTTTGGCTATGTTAAGGGTCTATTTACACCCTTTATGTCTGCCCATTTGACCGCTCACATACACACAAAATGAGTTAAAATGTTTGTTTGTGAGACATTCATATGTTCGGGTTCTAAGACACCCCCTCTCACTTGTCATTACGCCATTAATTCTGCTTTTTCTGCTATATGACAGTAAAAGAACGTCAAAAGATCCGAATTATACTGCTGATGTTACTTACTGGCGTATCACAACAAGTATATTGACCCAATTTCCGAGGGTAGACTGTAACAACTTACTTGGAAAGATAAGCAGCTTAGGTGTTTTTTCTTTAGTTAGGGGTATGTTGCAGACCGGTATAAAACTTAGAGTAAAGTATATTCCTTTGTAGTCTCCGTTGTGGTTTTGAGCAAAGAGGATTGCACTTATGCTACGGCGTAGCTGATGCGGTGAAGTGACTGCTACGCGGCTACGCCGTCGTAGCAAATTCGCTACGAGTTGAATATTTTGGCTATTTATTTTTTAACATCTACTAAGGTTTCAATAAATGATAAAGTAAGTAAATATACATAATCTCTAACATTTTTGTTTATGGCAAGATTTCCTTTATCGGCTTTCATGATAGGTGCGCTCGGAAATATTAATGTTTCGTTCACAAATGAAGAACCACGTTAAATTCAAACGAGTTATGAATAATTCACAAACCTAGATCGTTTCAAATAACAAGTCTTAAGTAAATAGCTTTAAACGTGAAAGTATATTATTTTTTATTAGTTTAGGTACCCACAAAAAAAACTTTTTGTTAAGCAGGAATAAGCACAGTAAATTGGTTTAGAACTTTACTTAGGTTAACTTAGCCAATTTCAATCTAGGATAGCTTAACTTTTAAAAAAATAAGTTAATTTGTCTTTGAACAGAAAGTCAAACAAAAGATGATTTTCTTATTTTATGAAGGTTAATTGAATTTACAAAAAACTTTGAGTTAGACAAAAAATTGAAACTGGCTATAACATCATCAGGGAATTTAGAATATGTATCTAAGGAGGTATTTACCCATTCTCTTCTTACATATATAAATTCACGCCTGTCCCACGGAGGTAGGCAGAAACAATAGAACATCTACTGCTACGATCTTTATAAGTAAAAAAAAAACAAAAGCAGTACCTTTTGCATCATCGTCTTCTATGTTCATAAAAATGACTGCGGACGCGCCCCATTTGAAGATCACCATAAATAAGATCAGTGGAAGTCCTTCTTCTAGAACGTTAATCCCGAGCTTTTCATTCATTCGTTCAACTCAATTTCACTGTAAAAGTCATAAAAATACATAATGCAAAAAATTGATCTACTTACAACATGAACTGTTCTCAATAACATAAGTTGCCTGTCACTTCCTCAGACGTGACGGCAGGTCACGGCAGGTTATTAAAGATTGTGACAGGAACATTAACACTGTCACGCAATTCACAAGAAAAAAGGATTTACAACAACCCCTTTTGAGGGTAAAAAGGGTTTTAATCACATTATTAAAAAAAAGTGTCTCGAAGGATAAATTATAGCGAGCTATTTAAAAAGTAATTTAAATCTAGATATCTGTTAAATTACTTTTAAAATTGCGATACATTTTTCATGCTGAAGTTCCATGTGAATCAAAAAAAAACAAAAAAATATTTCTTTTCAATAAGTGTTGCAGTCTGTCTTTGACGCAGCTCAAAAGTAATATTATAAACTAAATCATCAATTTGTAGACACACGTAATGTCACAGCAGTAACTGCGGTATTTCAATGGCAGTCCGTTCACGACGCGACTAAAGGATCAATTCAAGTTGAACGATAAATTGCAGTACGACTGCAAATATTGGAGACTTAAATATACTTCAGTTAGTATCTGTATGGATGTGTCCGCCGAGTCCGGAGCCTCCTCGATAAATTGTTCACGGTACAGGAATGGCCAAGCTTTTAGCTTTTTAGTTTTTTTTTTCTTTTTTTCCCGACTGACACGTCTTTGACGATAAACCTAAAAAGTTAAACTAAACAGTAGTCAGCTCATAATCAAAGATAAGATGCGTAACAGCTGTTATTTAAGAATGCATTGGCATAGAAAGTCTATTAGGCCTAGTTTCCCTTGACAAAAATTATAAACTTGCTTACAACGAAGCTAGCGACAAAACGGAGTAACTACACACAATACAAAACAATAACACAACGAACATACGAAACGCAAAAATAATGACTCCAATAGTAACCCAACATAAAAATTCACTAACAGCACAAAGTGTTTACTTAAACCAAACTTAATTGTGGTGCTTATTAGGGTTATTATGATTCTGGCAACGATAACGAGGTTTACCGCGGTAAATTCATTTGCCCTGACTGAAATTGCAAAGGAAGAATTTATGAAGCTGTTAATGCAACAGCGAATTGACCATTTGTTTAGCTTGAAACTGGGTTTTACTGGGTAAATTTGTATTGGGATTTTGTAACTGAGTTTTAAATAATATTCAGCATTGGAAATTCTTAATTGAAAAACTAGAAAGCATTGTACAGCTATTTCGAGGGATGTTTATTTAAAAATCGAAAGTTAACTCCCAAAGAGTTAACTTTTAGTAACTTTTGAATAAGTACACGAGTTTAACGCCACGGAAAATTAATTGGTTCAATTTGGTGGAGATATAAGTATTCAATTTATGCCTTAACACGGATCAACGGATTATGGATCAACGACATTTGCAGAAAACCAAAAAAAAAGGATTACAGTGATTATTTATTGTTGAACTTATTTGTCAATCATCAACTGCCTAGTCTTTTCCCAATTTTATTGGAGTCAGCTTCCAGTCTCACCGAATGCAGCTGAATACCAGTATTTTACATGGAGTGACTGCCTGTCCGACCTCAACAACCCAGTTAGTACTGGGTAATACGGTACCCCTTGGTAAGGCTGGTTGTCAGACTTTCGGGCCACTAACTACCTGTAATGGCTGTCAAAGATCTTTATATGACAGCCGGGAGCAACGGTTTAACGTGCTTTCCGAGGCACGGAGGAAGCTCGACTTACGAGGAAACTTATTTATCAATATTATTATAAATTTATTTTCTGCCAAATTATTGATGCCTCCTTTCTAACAGATACATAGCTCAAGCCTCGTTAAAAAGTCAATAGATTACCAAAGCTACTCAAAAAACAAACAAAAAAATCCTCCATTTGTAAGAAATAAGGTACCTTGGCAACAACTTTTCTTTCGTCTGTACGCACTTAAAGGCTGCTAAACAAATAATGAGATTCTCATGTTTCAATCTTCAAGAGGTTGGTAACCAAATACTGAGAATACAAGTCAACCTCTTTGCGAGATCCGTGGAGAGTTTAACTTTGTATTCTTTTATTCTGAAGAAAGTTACCCTATTTTATTTCGTTTGTAGACTTTAATCTAGTCAGATGTTCACTGCTGGACATAGCTGTCATGCTGCACCACAACACCCAGTTCTGTGCCAGTCAGCATTTTAAGGTTATTCCGACAACCTTAATCAAAATCAAATAATTTATTTAACAGATCATAAAATCCAATTTGGTAGTAATACATTCACATCTTATACACTAGTGTTAGTACATAAGCATATTTGGAAAATTCTGGTAATAATTACAAATAATGTCAAGATAATTAATAATAATAAAGTCATGATAATTAACAATTATCATGTCAAAATAATTAACAATAACGTCAAAATCATTAACAATAATGTCAAAATCTTATGTACAATGCCTATGTAATAATGATTATGTACAATAATGTCAAAATTATTAACAATAATGTCAAAATCACCATTAATCATCTCAAAATCATTAATAATAAATTTATCAGTAAATAAATAAAGGACAATAATCAAATAAGCAATAATTAAAAGAAACATTATTTCAAGGCCTTAGTCCATTGCCTGAGTATACCTTCCGCCCTATCGGCCACAGTGACCAAGAGGCTTTTGGCGCTGCCCGCACCCGCCGCATCAGAAGGGCGACACTATAAATTGCCATCTAGACAATTTTTATTTTAACAAATAAAGGCTCTCATGTAGTAATGGGTTACTAAATAAAGGGTTCAAACCTAATATCTTACAATTTACAGGACCTAGTTATTGAACCGAGAACCCATCAGGCGTTTCAAAACCAACCAAGATCGTCGTAATATTAAACGAAAATAAAAATAAAATCTCAACAGTTTTAAGGAAAGCTTTCTGTTTCTTTAAGGAACACAAAACTCAAGGACAAAAGATGATTAATATTCTTTAACGAAATTCTTTGTCATGACAAGACAAGTCAGCTTTGTAAAATGAATTACTTGACAATTTCCATATTAGATTCGTAGAAATATTTTGTGAATTTTTGTTGTTACTTTTGTAAAAAGGCCCTAGTAAAGGAGGATTTCCACCAAACGGCTCGCATTGCAGTCGCTCCATGTAAAATACTGGTGTTCAGCTGCATCCGGTTAAACTGGAAGCCGACCCCAACATAAAAGGCACGGATAAGGCCACGCAGATGATGTTTTGCCTTACGACTAACATACATACGGAACATACATACGGAAGAGCCTACATAAACAAAATAATGATGAAACCCAAAAAACAAAAGCCTACAAAATACTTCTGAACAGTTCATCGGAATTTTAAACAGCGTTTACCTAATCGATGGGCGTGTCCTAAAGCGAGGAATAATAAAGTATTGGCTTAAACAATTTACGATGCCCTAAGCAACGACGCTGTTGCCATTTTGTTTAGCTACTAGAAAGTTGCCAGGATTAAAATTAAGCAGCTCATTTATTCTCGCTTGCCTCTAACAGCTTGCAAAGAAAGGTGTATCACTTTGCTTTTAATAAAATTAAAATGTTGTCTTGGATCGGCGAAGGAAGGCTTGGGTAGCCAGTTGGCTACATCGTTGGTAGTGACAAAGTTTAATTTGAAGGAAATTGGAGCATTGATTCCAGTTCTGTTGACAGAATGATGTCGCCTATTTTGCCTCCAGGTAACATTGCTATGTTCCACTTTGATAGGACTTGAATAATTTGAGAGATCAGAGGCCGTAGCATGAGCGCGCGGTGTAAACATAACGTAAATATGTCGATTTTTTAATCGAAAATACAATTATCCTATAGCATTTTTGCGAAATTGTTTGCAACAAGCACAGTCCGTATCCACAGTTCTGAAAAAAAATCTTAATATTACAGAAATATTATAATGAGAAAACGAGTCTTTTTAATTTAAAAATCGACGTATTTAAACACTGTTTTAAGCTTTCACGGTTTACAACTAAACTTATACTGTCACTGACGGGATATCTTCCGTGATTGTTGTGTTGTTGTTGTTGTTTCGTGATTGTTGTTGTTGTTGTTTCGTGATTGTTATTGTTTTGTGATTTTTGTTGTTGTTGTGTTGATGTTGTTTGTTTTTGAATAAACAATCACGGAAGATATCCCGTTAGTGTAAGTTCGACGTATTTACGTTACGTTTATACCGCAGGCTCATGCTAGGGCCCCAGCTAGGTGTTCTCTGGGATGATGCAAATTGAGTTTGCTCGAATCTGCTATAGTTGGCTAAATATTCAAACAGCGCTCGTACGGAATATGGCCATAGGTATCACTGACAACTTTTCATAAGGTGGACCTCATGCTCGATTGCCTCGCAATGAACTAAAAAAGATAGGATACGGCCGTCTAAATCGTAGTTCTTATATCCTAGTCTGGACAAAATGGAAGGTATTCAGGCAGTCACTAACTCTCTGGTTTAATGTTGTGAAAACGGCCATTAACCTTCCTGTTACTACACCATTGTGTTTGATTGTAATACTACCATTATCGAACTCGAATGAACCTATATCTGAGAGCTGTCGATGATAGATAGGTGTAATATAATATGATAGCTATATTTATAGACTGTAGATACTGTATTCTTTGACAGTCCTTACTGTGAGTCAGAATCCTGACATTCTGATAATCAGTCTTACAACTGGGTTGTGGAGGTCAGATAGGCAGTCGCTCTATTTAAAATAGTGGTATTCAGCTGCATCTGGTTAGATTGGAAGACGATCCCAGCATAGTTGGGAAAGGCTAGGCAGATGATGATGAGAACATGATGATAGCTAGGTAATTAGGCTTTGATCCAACTTTTTGTTTCGATCACGAGTTTGATTTATTATTCATTTTTATATATACTAGTAAAATGTTAGCCTAATGCCCACATAATAATTAATTTCAATATGCAGATACACGATACGCCGATGCGTATAGTTGCTCACATTTCATCGAACACCAACGATAATCACGTTTTATTAAAATAATATTCACATTAAACTTGATCATTTTAATTAATATCATATCTGATTTAATCAGTAAATAGTGATATTCTTTTTCAACATACGATATTTGATAAGTAAGATAGTAACCTTATTTAATACTAGCTTTTGCCCGCAGTTTGGCTCGCGTTAATTTAGAATTTGACAATCAGTTTGGGTGCCACGCATCCGCAGGAACACCACACGCACGAAGCGCCATCTATTATCATAAGAATGTTATTGTTGATTTCCACGGGATCATTACTTTTTTTCGAGACAAAAGGTACCCTATGTCCGTTTCTGTACACCTGACAACGTATATGCGAAATTTCAGGATTATCGGTTCAGTGGTTTAGGCGTGAAAAGGTAACAAACAAACAAACTAACTTTCGCATTTGTAATATTAAGTTAGGATTAGGATTAACCCTACTGGTTTAAAGAGGAGAAGACAGGCAATATCACGCATTGGTTTGCCCAGTAACTGGGCAGTGAGTATCATAGACAATCGCTCCTTATAAAATCACACCAAAACACAAAACACCACACACGCACACATGTTTTGCATCGTAGCAAAACACGACGCCGTCAACGATACGTGTATAGATTAATAAGACACTGTTTTAAGCTTTCACGGTTTACAAATAAACTTATACTGTCACTTATGGGATATCTTCCGTGATTGTTGTGTGTTTGTTGTGATTGTTGTGTAATGAACAATCACGGAAGATATCCCGTAAGTGACAGTATAAGTTTATATTAATAAGGTTTTTTTTTATATGTATTAGTTTATTATTGTTTAAGATTATTTTGATATAGGCCTTAGTTGCCTGATAATAAAATGATTATGATTATGATAAAATACTGGCACATAGTCAACTAGATCCGGTTAGACTAAAAGCCACCGCAAACACGGTTAAGAAAAGGCTAGGTAGATTACGGCTAGGCAGTAAGATATCATATAATTCTTTGAGGAAGGTCTGCTTATTTCTTAGACCTTATCTTATGATTTCTATCTTTACCTTATGGCTTGTCCCGGACCATAAGGCGATCCGACTTTTATGGGCAAAGTGGATTTCCCGTAAAATATTTCAGTTATTTCTTATCAAACAGATCCGTTTAGGAATGTTTGAAGTTTTAAAGAGACTCTATTATATCGATAACTTTAAGGAAGTAAAATAAATTCTGAATTTATTTCAGCTTTTACTAATATATATTTTTTTTATTTACATTAAAAAATTACAACCATATTATTGCAGTTAGTAAAGAGGCGCATCCTGGCTATCTTATACTAATATAAAATGTGAAAGTTTGCATGTTTGTTACTCAACTCAATCACGCAAAAAGAACTGAACGGATTGGGATTAAATTTGGCACATATATAGTTTATAGAACGGATAAAGACATACTCGTATATAATACTTTTTATCCCGAAATGCAGACGAAATCGTGGGCAGAAGCTAGTATCCCGATAAAGTACTAAACAACTAGTTTGAAACTGTCGGAAATTAGGTCCTTCTTCGTCTAAGTGGTTCTTACGGACGGGAAAAGTTGACACCGAGTTTGACATCTATTATGAACAGTGACGACGAAAAATATTTTGGAGACGGTAAAAAAATGTTTTGTCTGAAATATTTTACTAAAATACTTGACTGTTGCCAAGATATTTTTGTGAACTGTAAGCTGTATCTTGAAGAAACATTTTAGAAGCTAAGAATATAAACCGAAGCAAATAATATTAAGATAAAAACTATGATTCGTAGGCACGTGTAAGACGGTACAAATTCTGGGAATGAAATCTTATATTAACTTGGTGTGCTCCAGAATACGAGATATTCAACATAACCAGAATAACAAAGGCCTGGGGCGATACATAGACAAATATGTGGTAAAAGATAATATTTATGTGAGACAACAATGTTAGATATTCTCATGTTTTTTACAGTACTCAATTAAGAATATGCAAAGAAATAAAATTTCATGCAACTTATTAATTTGGTTTCATTGTTGTTACAATTACATCTATACTATAATAATATTATAGAGCTGAAGAGTTTTTTTGTTTGGTTGAACGCGCTAATCTCAGGAACTACTGGTTCGAATTTAAAAATTATTTTACTTTTGGATTGCCCAATTGTCGAGGAAGGCTATAGGCTCTATAACATCGCGCTATGACTAATAGGAGCCAAGCAAAAAAAAAAACAAGTCAGAAGCGGTGAAACCGCGGTGCACAGCTAGTCTTTCATATTTGGCAGCTCGCATGTCTACCTAAGAGGTTCTCGAAATTTCTGTGACAGTTATCACACAACGCCATACGTCCGCGCGGTCATGCGGTGAAGCGGATTTTACACTGCATTGGCTTGTATGAAGTACCGTAATGCCTGACACATGTACACTGCCAGGCCGCGCGGACGAGCGGCATTCACCGCTTCTCCGCGCGGCGCACCGCCACGACATTTGCTTCGCTGCAGTGTCGTGGGAAAATCACCTAATATTCCCTTGGTACACATTTGTGTATTATACATCTACTATTAACTTAATATTATGTGAGTAAGATGACATTCAACTCGTAAATATATTTAAAAGTCTTTGCATACAACACGCCCGTGATTACGATTTCGGCAGAGCGCTTGGGAGAGACAAATTCAATCTGGGTCAATTTATCGTGGTTCAAAATTTTCATACCCAGGCAATAAAAATTCTAAAAATACATCTGGAGCTTTCACTTAATTGAATTATGTGCCAAATGTGGAAGTTCAAGCCTCCGAGCTCCGGGTTGAAATACAGGAGTGCCATAAAAATCGACGGTACTAACTTTTTATGCCGATAGTGAGGGCAGATGTCCAATAATTTAGCTCTAACTGAGTAGGATTCTGGAAAAGATATTAGGATTTTGTGGGTCGTATTATTTTAGGTCTTTCAGCTCATCGGATTTTGCCTGATAGGTTTTATTATTGAACGGGTTATAATGTACGCAATTTTCTTGTAATACTCTATTAAATTTTGAATAGTTTTACCGCTGTATAAAGCATAAATTTGCTTTTGCAATTTGCTTGAAAATATTGTTATTCAGCACAGACCTTGCGGTTGTTTTAATCTTTGTCATATTCGTGGCGTCGGTGGTCTTATATTTCATTTTTGTTAAAACTGGGTACTTTCTCGTTTTTATACACGTACAGCGGTTAATAAATAAAATTGTGAACACAGTGAACTTCATATTACGTGTAAAAGTTATAAATTAAATTCATGCAGCTTTTACATATCAAAATTTTATGAAAATGTTTTAAATTAAAACTATCCGTATACAGCCACATCCGCACATTATCTGGTTCATTTCAATGATATGGTGCCATGAATATTCAAATTTGTAGAAGGTAAATTTACTGCAACTGTACTTATAAACATGGTCCATATTTTTCGTCAGTGTTGACGGTAATATTTCACATTTTTCGCGAGGGAAGCCATTTTAAAAGCATTCCACGGCTTTTGATATATGGATAATTTTCTCGTGCGTCTTTTCCAACTTTGTCACATTTAAATACATACTTTTCCATACTAGTTTTCTTTGGATTCATTACATCTTTGTGTTTGAAAAAGAAAAAGTTATTTGCTTAATAGGAACTTGTGGCATTTGTTTCTGAAATAAAACAACTACTTTGTACGAAGTTTGTAATATAATTTAAATAGTTCACAATAATATGCATTCAGTTAGGAAGTAAAACACTCCGTCATTTCGGGAATTTCAGTTAAAATAGGTAACGTGATATTATTTGCTATTTTTTGACCAATACACACTGGTACAGGTCTGCAATGTATTCTATCTTTACGTTTCAGTGTAAGAGTTACGACAATTCACGCCCATAGATCACTAGACTATGGACACACGAGTGACATTGCCCCGTCTAACCTAACCTTTAGTGGAACCGTTTCACTTTGTTGCAACAACGGACACAACGGCTATTCTAGTCAAAGAGTTCAGTGATGTGTACCTAACCTTATCAATCAAGCTCAGGCTCGAAATAGTCGCCTTCGTCAATAGGAAACTTCGAACTTTGTTTCATGGATCGCGCACAGGCCGAAACAAAGTTTTAGTCTTATTATGCCGGAATATAGCCTTTATGGTCATATGTACAGCGATCATTTTTATAATGAAGGGCATGCAAAAATCATTTAAAACGCTGTTTGTCGAAATGAAAGTGATTTGTCACTAGTGGAAGAAAAATACTATCAGGAATACAATTGGTGTAGGGTATATGTACGTATGAGCAAACATAATATTGTATAGGCTCTTATTTTACTCTATGCTAAAATACAGTGACAGACAAAATATGTAGGACAGGAATTTCGTGAAAATTTTGGTCCTTTGTGGCAAAAGTACGAACATTGTCCAATATAATTAAATAAATTCCGTTGTTCTAGTATTTCGACAAAATGGCGCTGGAACTGCCGGCTCGATTAGTAGGCTCAATTTTCACAGGCCTAAATTCATTTGAAAGGACGTGTACTGTTGAGTTCAAAAGTACCTAAAGCTTGACAAAATATTGTCTTGTAATCATTTTGAACAAAATTATGACACTTGCACGTTGTTTTGCTTAGATTTTAAGTATGCTTCGGTACGATTTAAGAGACGATATTATTATAAACAAAATTTAAATGATGTTGCTTTGTGTTAGTTTAGGGATTTGGTTTGATAATTTTTCATACAAGTCATCTGTCCCGTAGAAAACTGTTTTTTTAACACGCTTTTATTAGCGTCACCTGTAACTAACTCTGTAAAAAATCTCAGAATTTAAATTTGACCCACTTCCCAGCTTCCACTTCAGCTGAAATTTTGCACACATGTATAGTTTGGATGACAATGCATCGTTAGCTAAGTGATGTCATTTTGAATCCAATATGGCGGACTCCCAAAATGGCGGACTAGTTATTTTTTATGCATTCCGATGATATGAGTATCAAATGAAAGGGTTTGTCGAAAAGAATACGAGAAATAAAATAACGTCACTCTAAAACGAGTTTTTAAACAATAATATTATTTTATTAGTCTTAAGTGTATGTATTTTATTTATTTAAATTCGTAGAACCAAGCTTTCATTTCAATCTAGGTAGGTCTAAAAGTGTCTTCACGCTAATGTCGCAGTTGCATAAAGTCAGAACTTTATTGTGACACTGCAACCGAATTTATATTTAGCCCACAGTTTAGAGCTTGAAACTCGAGCACATTTTGCCTTGATACTAGATATTAGTAACTACATCGGAAGCATTTTAGTCCAATATTTTATATATTCAGACTGGCTTTCAAAGTATTGTTAGTGTGGAGTTAGCGTTATTAGTTTTAACAGAGTTGTGCTTTTAAAGTGCATTCGAAAATAAATGTTATTTCTTTGATCACTAGTTGCGTTAGAATTGTAAAAGAGAGATTTTTTGTATTAGAACTAATAAATAAAAACAAGAAAGAAATAGAAGTATAGATTAATATCTGTGCATTATACTGATTGTACTTGTCGCAAAAAAAAACAAAATGCTATAGGATAATTAGTATTTTCGATTAAAAAATCGACGCACTTGCATTACGATTACACCGCGCACTCGTGCTTCTGATGTATGAACGCGGACGAGGCAAAAGAAGTATATGTAAGGATCTGAGCTTGTGGTAATCTCTAGTTTCTGTATAATCAAATGGTAAAAAGGCGTAAGTTTATGTACATTTTGAGTGGGTATGTAGAAAGTGAGGCATTGTTTCGTTTTAGTGTATGGCTTAAGAGTCCTACTACAAAGCAAAGACCTCTTTTCACTCAAAGAAGAAATGACTTTATTTAGATATTAAATAAAGTCGTTTCTTTGCTTCTGCTGCTAACTTGGTATTGGACCATGACTAATATTTTCAGCCAGCATGAGTCTGTTTCAATTATTTCCAAGTATTTCGAGGGATCAAAATATTTATATAAGCCATTTATTTTAAACGAAGGAAACCGAATATTTGCAGTAAAATGTGTAAAATATTTTCTGGAGTTAAGTGCTGAGTGAAGGCGGAACAGTTTTGAATTACATTTTTAATTGTTTTAATTGCAGCTACGTTCGATGAAACTTTGAGTTTTGATATAAATATTTTGTATTTTATTTACTACTGGTTTTTTCCCACGACTTTGTCCGTGAGCAGGCCGGTAATTATTCCAAGGCAACACGCTACATGGATAAAAGGATGCCTAGTCATAACTCCAGATATGGTCCACCTATGCACAAAACATTCAAAGATAGTATGGTACACAGAAGGTATTTACAAGGCTGATGTCACTGGCAACACCAGGAGGGGACGCCCTAGAAGGACGTACACTGACCTTATTGATTAGATATTTATTATGGCTTTTTTTTTTGGATGGGTAATCATCAAATGACACCCCCCCACTCTGGGCGGAGCGGAAGGGAGTGTCAGACTTGTACTGACTAAAACCCATCCATGTTCCTTCTTTGCCCTTTGTGTTCCAGGGCCACGGTATCTCTTTCGAACAGTCCCGCAGCATTTATTATGGCTTAACAGCTAGAAGACAGACCATTTAGACAGACAGAGATGCTGTTGTTTTTATAATATTAGTATGTTGTGTAGAATTGGGAATTTTACTCGAAATAATTATTCTCGACTATATTAATGTTTTATAAATACTAAGTAAGTTTGGATATATGTATAAGGTAATCTTCGGAGCTACTGATCCGACTTTTTTGTTAACGGGACGGGACGGGAGCTACATTCTCCCCAAGTCTCATAGGCTATATTTAAATCGTCCCTGTGGTAATTTCAGACCATAACGCGAGCGAAGCCGCGGGCAAAAGCTAGTATTTAAAATTTTGATTCATACAGTGCTTCTGTGCTACTAATATTTATTAATTTACTAGCTGTACCCGGTATGCGTTGCAATGCACCTTTTCCTACTACCTACCCACTACCTACCCACTACCTACCCACTACCTACCCACTACCTACCCACTACCTACCCACTACCTCCTGACAGTAACAAACAGAAAAAAAAGAATTATCGAAATCGGTCCAGCCGTTCATGTGTGATGCCGTGACCAAGGGAAATAGAGATTCATTTTCATATATATAGATAGATTAAAACTTTATGCACCAGTAAGGGGTACAAAGGTGGGCTTAATGCCTTGGGCATTTTCTAGTAGTCTACCTATGTATTATTGTATATCTATACTAGCTGTTGCCCGCGACTTCGTTCGCGTGGAAATTTTGGTGTGTATGTGTGAGATTGGCTCGTTGGTCTAGTGGTAGCAAGCGCGACTACTAAGCGTGGGGATTGATTCCCGGAGTCGGGCAAAGTGTTAAAAAAAAATTTGTTTATTTCAATTACATAAAGTTGTCACACACATGATTTGGAGATCATCTTTTAAGCAAGAAGATGCTTTTGTTAGGGGGCGTCCATTAACTACGTGAGGCGATTTTTCGACCCCCTCCCCCCTTGGTGGGATGTCGTGAGATTTGGGTTGACCCCCTCATCTCCCTCCTAATCTCACGTGAGACTCAATTAAACCTCAGCTAAACCCGGTTATATCTGCCGAAACCCCCCTCTCTCCCTCGTGAGATTGGGTGATAATGGGCGCGACCCCTTAGTTGACTCCGCTCTTCCACTTAACATTAAAATATGCAAATGAAAAAATACTATGAATAATAATGTTATTGGGTTATCCCATCAGGAATTTCTCAGTAGCAGCCACGGAATCTGGATTTGTGCCCGGTTGATGGCAATAGGCTCACCCCCTATTACATGGGACTTCAATAAAACTGGCGAAATGTGTGTGTACGATTAGGTACACGTCTGCCCAACCCTTCGGGGCTTTAAGGCGTGATGTTATGTTTTGTATGAGAACTGACTGCCAGATCAAAAGGTGATATGACTACAAACGGCGTCCTTTTGGGTGCTGTTATTCTGGGCGGCAGAGGTCCGAAACAAAATTAAATGGCGTTGAGGCAACGATAGGCTTTAAAAATCGGTGTATTTTGGCGCTATACAACTATTTTCCAAAGTGAACCTTGTTGGGCACTTTTTATTCTAATACCATTCTGTATACAACATTAAATGACTTTTTGCGAGAGCCCTTAGACCTCCATAAGTCGCCCCTGTCGCAAAATCCGTTCTTAGCGAACGTCTACTAACTATAAACTACCTCACTGCCAAATATTAAGTTTGTAGCACAAAAAGTTAAGGACTTTCATCCAAACTTGCGAGAGCCCTTAGGCGTCCTTAATCCGACCCTATCGCAAAATCCGTTCTAAACAAACGTCTACTAACTATAAACTACCTTCCTGCTGAATTTCAAATTTGTAGCACAAAAAATGAAGGATTTCCATACAAACTTGCGAGAGCCCTTAGATCTCCTTAATCCGGCCCTGTCGCAAAATCCGTTCTTAGCGGACGTCTACTAACTATTAACTACCTTCCTGCCAAATTTCAAGTTTATACGTCAAGCGGTTTTCGATATTTCGTGATGAGTGGGTTTGCCATTTATACTTTCATCCGCTATTTAACTGCCTTAGGGGTTGAATTTCGAAAAACACTGAAATACGTAGTTTTTAATTTTTAACCAGAATGGTAACCACCAATTTTTATGGTTTAATCTACAAAAATGATGATTTTCCATACAAACTTTCATCCCCTATTTAACTCCCTTAGGGGTTGAATTTGGAAAAACACTGAAACACGTGGTTTTTAATTTTTAACCAGAATGGTAACCACCAATTTTCATTGTTTAAACTACAAAAATGACGATTTTCCATACAAACTTTCATCCCCTATTTAACTCCCTTAGGGGTTGAATTTTGAAAAGCACTGAAACACGTGGTTTTAAATTTTTCTCCAAAATGATAAACACCAATTCTCATGGTTTAAACTACAAAAATGACGATTTTCTATACAAACTTTTGTCCCCTATTTAACTCCCTTAGGGGATGAATTTGGAAAAACACTGAAACACGTGGTTTTTAATTTTTAACCAGAATGGTAACCACCAATTTTTATGGTTTAAACTCCAAAAATGACGATTTTCCATACAAACTGTCATCCCCTATTTAACTCCCTTAGGGGTTGAATTTCGAAATATACTCAAACATGTGGTTTTTAATTTTTCACCAGGATGGTAACCACCAATTTTTATGGTTTAAACTACAAAAATGACGATTTTCCATACAAACTTTAGTCCCCTATTTAACTCCCTTAGGGGTTGAATTTCGAAAAATCCTTCCTTATTTCTTGTCTACATTATAAAGGAAACCTCTGTGCAAAATTTCAGCTTTCTAGGTCCAAGGGTTTGGGCTGGGCGTTGATGAGTCAGTCAGTCAGTCAGTCAGTCAGTCAGTCAGTCAGGCCTTCTCTTTTTATTTATATAGATAGATAGATTTCATGACAAAAAAGACTTATGACAACAATGATTTCGTTTCCGAAACCAAATTAATGAGAAGTTATCTGCTTCATGGATGATAACGTTAGCCTGCGTTCACATTGCACATAAATATTCATTTTGTATGCCAAATGTGTGATACGAATCGTGTTTTAGTATCTGTATGATTCATGATATGAATGTATTTGTTATCAGATTTCATTTGGTTAGGTATGCTAAAAATGGTTGGTTATTTATCTCTGCAGCGTCACAAGCGTACCTAGCTATTATTATTAATGTGCATGATTAATTTTGATAGTTATTTAAATGATGGGATTTACAGATCAAATCATGTACATTTCTCGGCCAGCATAATCAGTTATTCTGCTATTAAATATTAGAATTTGTGATCTGCCCATATCGTTCCAAATTCTGGGAGACAGGCCTTCTCTGTTTGAGAACGAATGGGCCATTATGTACCAAACGGGCCCAGTGCGGTATACTTCTAAATCTTTATATGATAAAATAAACGATAGGTAAAATAAACGTGACCAGACAGAAGTCGGTTCACGTTTATTTTCGTTTAGAAAGAAACGGGGAGAATTCTACTTATTATATTTCAACGCCTGAAAAACATACTCTTAAACTTATTCTTCAACTTTTGGTCACCTAATGCTGAGTGTATGTCTCTTCCAAATCTCTCCACTTTTGGCGGTTTTGTGTCATGGCTATCCTATTTCATCCGGCCACTTTAATGAGATCGTCTGACCACCTAGTCCAGGATACTTACCAGTGGCGAAGATCCCATACAACTTGATTCCTACCAGCTTCCCTTTGAAAAATGGCACAGTCAGTATTCTATAGACAAATAATATAATCACATTAAAGATATCTCCAGCTCCAGCTTACCCCTTACAAAAAATGTCCATTCGCTACTGATACTTACATCATCATCATCATCTGCCTAGCCATTTCCCAACTATATTGGGGTCGGCTTCCAGTCTAACCGGATGCAGCTGAATACCAGTATTTTACATGGAGCGACTGCCTATCAGACCTCCACAACCCAGTTAGTACTGGGTAATACGATACCTCTTGGTAAGACTGGTTGTCAGACTTTTTGGGCCACTGACTGCCTAACGACTGTCAAAGATCTACAAATGACACCCGGGACCAACGGCTTAACGTGCTTTCCGAGGCACGGAGGAAACTCGGTATGTAATGGGCGGTCACCCATCCACAGACCAACCTAGGCAAGCACGGCTTAACCTAAAGATCGACCCGAGCGGCTGTTATTATTTAGCCTCGAGTTCCTCCTCCTACTGATACTTACATATTATATAATAAAGCATCTCGGGAACAGTTCCATTTACATAATATCCTGCTATAACCACAAACTGACCATCCAAAAACAAAAGTCATTCATTGTTTCCGCCGCTCCACTTCGTACTTGTAAAATGTCCTTGCGATGTCCTTCTGATTCAGACAAAACTTTGTCTTTGAGACAAGACAATGACAAAGTCAAGTTTCTACACTTTAAAACTGGGACAACAGTATCATAAAGTTTTGCTTCTCGAAATATATTTAGTGGTAACAGCAAAATATTGTATCTGTGTGTGGAATTTAAAGTTTTATTTAATCTTACTTCTTAACTTAGTCAGACAAGAGATACTTAGCAGAAACATGTATTTTGCTGAGGGTGTGTTCTAAAGATAAGTCCAAGGCATGTAAGTGTTGTGTCGTGAGTTCAAATCAAATCATTTATTCGCATAGAATGTATGTATTGTACAACAAAGTTTTTTTTTTAATAAATGTTTGTTGTGTTTGTTGAATGTGTGTTGTATGTTGTGTTGTGTGTTCGTGTGTGTTTGTGTGTTTGTGTTGTAAATGTTTTTTTTTCTTTAAGTTGTTATAAAATATAGTGAGTCCGGTACATTCTGCCTGAGTTTTGACATGCAAAATTATTTCATTTGCGTATCATACTCTACTAGTTATTTTAGAAATGTCAAGGTTTGTATTCTAGAACAGGTCCAATAATGAAATTCGACTTGAAGAAGAAAGTCGTCATACTTCTTACAATTTACAATCTACTTCAATCTAATTAAATTTCTGATCTAACATTAAAAATAAAATCTTCAAATATTTTGTACGAGCCGGCGAGCCTTATGCCGAAAAAACAAAAAAAAAACGTAAACACCACAATTAAAATCACCGCGCCAGCGAAGGCATTACTTAATGACTGGAAAAAAGGAGATTCAATAAATTGGACAAATGAAAAAGGCTTAAATCTGCAAAAAGTTGTTTTCGCTTTTCGCTAAAAGTGTTTTTCTAATTGTTTTTATCGTTCCGCAATCTTTACGGCTTCCCGCTGAATTACTTTTAATTAAGACGAAAGATTTTTATTACCCACCCCTTTTTAAGATGTCACTCGATTCTTATTTTGCTCTTTGGAAAGATGAAACAAATTATTATAATGATGAATATTTTTTTATGTATTTAACGCGGCGACAAACTAATCTGATTTAGGGTTTTAAAAATAATAAAAATTCGTAGAATAATAATAGGTTGGCAGCTAAAATTACCCACTAGATTGTAGACAAGGCGTAGTCGTCGTTGCGTAGCCGACGTAGTCGACGCTGCGCGGGGCTACGTCTACGTCGACGTCGTATTTCTGTTTGCAGGGTTTAAAGTAACCTAACCTAACCTAACTTCGCTCCTGCTTCTATCCTCCTTGCCACAATGACCAGATAAATAGTTACTTACTTGGTACAATAGTCGCCCATTCAGTGTATTGGTCGCCAATAAAAATTTTATTCGCCCGATTAATTATTTCCCTTTTTAAATTAAACAAAAAATATTAATACTCGAAACGGGATATTTACCATGTTATAAGATTTTAAACTATCATGGTCACTAACATTACTATTAATACTAACGGGATATTTACCATGTTTACTGTTTTTTATGAGTTCCCGATATTTCGGCGCTGTTGCAACCTCACATGATCACGGATAAACTGAAGTTATTGCGGGTGGGTGTTTATGAGCAGACAAATCGGTCTACCCCTTTCTTGTTCGTTTTTTGCACTCAGAACCGCAAAACAGTAAACATGGTAAATATCCCGTTTCGAGTATAAATAATAAAGTTAGTGACCATGATAGTTTAAAATCTTAAACAAATATTTTAAAATCACAAGAAATGTACAGATAGCATCATCATTCTCTTGCCCTTATCCCAATTTATTTGTGGTCTGCTCAGCATGTCTTCTTCTTCCATACTCCTTTATTACTCGTCATCTCATCAGACACCTCTCTTGCCATTCATCCTTTACACAAGCAACCATCGTTTCTTTAAGGAATAATATTTCTGGCTTATCACATTCCCAATAAAGGGCGAATGCCTGTAACCAAACGAAAATTGTACTAATCTACGTCATGTCGTTTTTAGTTTAAAGGCTCCTTCACAGTGTTTTGTCTTAATCAAAGTCCACCATGAAACAAAATATATAAAAACAGCGCATGGTTATCTGCTCGTAATAGCGAACGAGACAAATGAAGCTATTACACACTCCACAGTTTCTTCAAACAGAACTTCCTGAAACTAATGGCATGTCTCTTTTCTCGTTGCACCCGTAGTTTACTTTCCGAAAGAAAGATGGCGCTAGTTATCGCTGTTCGCAGAGCATTACACGCGCTCACATTAGGTACTATCAGTGATTTTTATAGCTAATAAAAGTTTAACGTAGGAAAAAGGAAAGGTCAGCTTTTATCTTGGAACTATTTATGTTTTAAAACAACCTTATTTTGAAACTTAATTCGTCAGTAATTTTGCGGCAACGCCCTACTTCTTACTAATCTTACTAATATTATAAATGCGAAAGTTTGTGAGGATGGATGGATGTTTGTTACTCTTTCACGCAAAAACTACTTAACGGATTTAGATGAAATTGAGCACACAGATAGTTTATAATCTGGATTAACACATAGGATACTTTTTGTCTTACTGGATCATACTACGGGGTAGTATAATCCAGTAAGACAATTATCGAGCTTCACGCGGGTGATGCCGCGGGCATAAGCTAGTTCTATATCAAAAAGGGGAGAATCATTAACGACTTACAAAAAACAGACGGTAGGGCTTTAAAATGTTTAAATTTAGTGTAATTCATTTTCATGTAGAATGGAAATTATTCAATATCTAGGCTACAAGGCGCTTCAGATTACATTAATAGTATTAGATACTGTGATAACGTAATCCAGTCTACATTTGAGCCTAGGCGCCGTGTCATGTACCTAGAGTGAAACTAGACTGCCCAACTCATCGTCCTATCCAGACAAAGATAGCTTAATCCATCTACGTTATAAGCTTTCTAGTTCATATCAATCCATTGTAACATGAACCTTGTTTACATAACAATGTAAACGTTTTTTGCATGTTTTTGTTTATTCTGTGAGCTCTGTTTACTGAACCTGTGTCGGCAGATTTTAAATTAAAGCCGGATAAACAAAACACTAGATTTTTTTTATTTCTCATTGATAGAATACGCTCTAGAGAGCGAGTTGATTGGATCAGAAATAAAATTGAAAAAGATTTTGTGTTTTTTATTAATTTAATTTTTATAATATTTTTTTAATGGTTTGATTGATAGGAGGAAATCGAAAGTAAAAATATACCAAAATGCGAATTTTGTTCAATTTTATGAAATATCAAATAAAATTTTATAAACGATTCCGGATATTTTTAAAGTATCACGTTATGTAGATGTATACATCTTGATAAATAAATATGTAAAATTCGTATTAAATCATCATCTTCCTAGCCTTTTCTCAAATAAGTTGGGGTCGGCTTCCAGTCTAACATGATGCAGCTGAATACCAGTATTTTACATTAAGCGATTACCTATCTGACCTCCACAACCCAGTTTGTACTAGTAATACGATACCCCCTTTGGGGTTCACTGGCTGTCAGACTTTCGGGCCACTGACTAGAGTAACGACTGTCAAGATCTACAAATGAGAGCCGTGACAATCGGTGAGGCATGGAGGAAACTCGGTATGTAATGGATGGATGATCATCACCCATCCACAGACATTCTAGCCAAGCGCGGTATAATTTTGAAGATCGACCCGCATCCGGCTGTTATTATTAAGTCAAATACACCAGTCATAATTATTATCAATTCGTAATGGGCAACGTAATATTCACTTCATAGGAAGACTATTTCATTTCGAAATCTGTAAAATCCTTTGACTTTTGCCAAGTTTGACCGTCTTTATGACGAAAGACATTTTTTTTTTATTGTAGGGTCATTTTCTTCAGCCTATTACACGTTCCATTCGCCACAATGTAATAAAGCAAACCATTTAATCACTACACTAAGAGCATAATCGGCTCAAAACTGGCACAAATCCGCCACAAAACTGGCTTTAAATTGGCAGCCACGTCACGTATGCCAAGCTCATTGTCCCAGCCAATCCCGTAGCATCCCCATGCATATTAATGGCCAAAAGGCCAAATAAAAATATGGCCTACGTGCGAATTGCTCGCGTTACTATGGACTTATTGGTTTAATTGCTATAGTGTGGGTGTACTTTTTTGTGATTATATATGGCTGGTTTCTTGGGTTGATTAAAATAGATAATAAATTATGTTGATTATATAATTTAAACTCTATGGACACAAAAGTGTTCAGTAAGATTATACTGTCCCTTACGGGATATCTTCCGTGATTGTTCATTATTTTTTTTGTTTTTTTTTTTAAATTTTATTTGTAAATAATGAAAGCTTAAAACAGTGTTCAGAAAGATATTGCTGTCAGTGATAAGACCGCCGTTCTACATAAATACAAGAAGAGCAAAATTTTGAAAGAGGTGTGTAATAATTTTGGCGGACTATGAAGTATGTTATATATCTACAAAAGGTATTAAAGCTGACATAATGCATTGGCAATAACATAGGGATTCTCAACCAGTCAACCAAGTTTAAAGATCTTCTGTGCCAGACGAGTAAGAGAGTGAGATTATAAAAGTTTCATTTCCTTTATTTTGGAACCTTTAAAACACAACAACATACATAATATGTTTTAATGTTTCAGAAAGACATACAAAAATATTTTTGGTCGTGATCCATATTATTCAGACTTATATCCGGAAAAGTATTTCAAAAGTCACTTGATTCTAGTTTTCTCAATAATTAGTAGTACGTCAATAAGATAAGATTTTTTGTTTTCACACAGGCATACATGGCAGTTATAAAACGTTGAAAAATTGGTCCATGGGTCGAGTTACAAAGAAAACCGGAAAGAAACTCCATGGTGACTCATCATCATCATCATCATCATTTCAGCCGAAAGACGTCCACTGCTGGACATAGACCTCCCCCAAGTGTCGCCACATTGACGCACGGGACCGGTCAATGGTGACTCATTTAAAAGTATTTGGTTTTTAAAATGTTATTGTGTTTACAGTATTAATACGTAAGTATGACAGAACAACGTAGGCCTGACATCAAGTGGGTACTCCCTAACAAAATCGGTCCGCTATTCCAGAATATTCCCCTTAAAAAATCCGTATCTCAACTAGAGCACCTCGATTCGTACGTGTTGCGCAACGCCCCGTCAATTTCACATCCAATAAGTACTGTATACGAATTTTAAACTAATTATGAAGTTGCCAGACGGGCACTGGGCTAGGCCAGACTTTAGCTATAAATACTTGAAATTCGCTCATTTATTTTTACTCAAGCCGGGAAAGTTTAAGAGCTTTTGTCGAGGCTAGATGTTTAGGGAAACTATTAATAATAAATGCATTCAGGTCAGTCACAAAACTTTAGATGTTTTAGGCTTTCATAGGGCTGTTTAAGTATTCAGGGGCTACAAATGTTTCATCATATTATGCTCTTTTAGTTTCTACTATTAATTTAACTTTGGCTTTCGCTGTACCAGGTAACAACAATAAATGAGATTGTAGAAATAAAAAATCTAATGAGGTTTATAAATGTTTGATATAATTGGAAAATGTTAATAGGACCTTTAATTGAGACGAAATGCCAAAAGGAATGAGTCTATTTCTTTGTTATGAATAAGTGCTATACGGTTGCTACGGCGTAGCAACCCGACTTTGCTGGTTTTAATTTATGTGAGATGGTATAAAATTTTATGCTATAATTCTACGTAATGAAATCCTATATAACACACATAATTAACTAACTATTTTTGAAGATGAAATGCCAAAAGTAGCATTAAGCTACGCCGTAGCAAACGGCATAGCTTAATGCTACGCGGTTTAGCCACCCAATTCTGCCGGCTTTATTTTCATTGAGGTGATGGATAATTTAATATTACGATTAATTATAATTCAACCTTCCATTTTATAAGTTAACTATGACATGTTTTCTGGAAACTTAGCGGAGGAATATAATAATGTAATGTCTTGTATGAGTTTCTATTAAAAGTAAATATTTTATTAAAATGCAAGCAGACAAAGTGGCAAGCATATACGTACGAGTTGTTTCCTTAGAACTTCCTCTTTATTGCTTTCACAAAACTAGCTTTTACTTCACATTGCTGTTTTATAATTCATTGTCTAGCCGCTATTGACATAATAATAGTTGAAGGAAATATAAAACAGAAAGCAATCAGTGCAACCATTTGTAATAGCTAGTTATGCGAAATAACTGTTATTGAAAAGCTCTTTCGTTATCAACAATCAATCATTGTGGACGTTAAAAACGCGATGCCGATTGTGACGTTTCGTGGAATCACGAAATAGCTGGCATTGTGGAATGAATGGATTTATAAAACAATGGTTTATTAGTCGATTTTTACTTCAAGTATCGTTAGTGCGCTTGCCAAACCTGATAGGTGTGTACACAACAAAAACAAAAAATTTAGCACTCATACACGAATGTAATAAGTTTTTTATTATCTTAGACTAAAATAGATATTTTTTGACATAATAATATTTTGTGCTATTTATATTTTTTCAGAAGATTCATTGATTTCTTCTTCTATTCATTCATTACGAAAAAATCAGTTTTTATGTTGCCTTGATCATTTCTTAAAATGCACACATTCGGTTTGGCAAGCGCACCGACGACGGTATGCTCAAATATACCAAAAAATTAAAGCTAACACGTTTATTTATACACAGCTGTTTAAATATATCGATACTTCATTCAAGACCCGTGTTTTTAAAAATTGTTCTTTTGGACGTCGACAAGTGAAAACTGGTGTGTTTTTCCACACATTTCTCAGATTTTGTCTGTTTTGGTTCTGTAAAATATTTATATGAATATTTATGTGAACGACAATAAAATTGGCTCAAATTGGTCTAGTTTAATAGACCGCGTCGTTGGTCTGGCGGTCGCAAGCGCGACTGCTGACTGAGCATGAGGTCCTGGGTTCGATTCCCAGGTCGGGCAAAGTGTTATTGAGTTTTTTCATCAGGAATTTCTCAATAGCAGCCACGGAGTCAGTATTTACGCCCGGTTGCTGGCAATAGGCTCGCCCTCTGGTACATGGGACTTAAACATAACTGGCGAAATATCGGTGTAGGTAATTTTAGGTACACCTCCGCCTAAACCTTTTTTTTTTTTTTTTCGGATTGGAAATCGTCAAATGACCACCCCCCACTCTGGGCGGAGCGGAAGGGAGTGTCAGACTTGTACTGACTAAAACCCATCCATGTTCCTTCTTTGCCCTTTATGTTCCAGGGCCACGGTATCTCTTTCGAACAGTCCCGCAGCCCTTCTGCCTAACCCTTAGGGGATTACAGGCGTGATGTTATGTTATGTGGACTGGTGTTTTGAATAGCGAAAAACAAAGCCATATTCCCATTACAATGTCTTTTTGACCCAAGTTAATGTTACAATGTCCTATTTCTTAATTCACTACATTTGTGTCACACAATGGCCACTGCATACTCCTTTGTGAGTAGCGTTCATTAAAAGAACCGAGTGAAAGAGATGCAGCTATACAGGACGTCTAGCTCCATCTCTTACCCACCCTGAAATATATAAGAACCAGGTACCTATTGTTTCATTATGTTACGTTTTGTTTCTTTGTTTACGACTATGCGTAATGAAAACCGCTTTTGTGCCGCGAATTGCGACTTTATTGCGTTGTTTTAAGGACCTTGTATGTGGATGTGGGTTTTGTTAATTTAAGCAAGGATGTATAAAATAAATATTGGTTGTGAGAGCATAAAATATAGCAACATATTTTATGTAAATCAGCTGGAATTCCTGTGTGCTGACGTGCTTTACTTTATTTAATGGTTGGGCTCAACGTGGTACTACGACGTATCGACGGGTATCGACGGGTGACTATTCTGCACAAATCGAGTTCTCGTTTGTTTTACGGCGCTCCCATACAGGGAGCAATCGCCTGGAATGTAACAATCAAAGATTCGATTTCGTTCAGAAACAAGTGAATCTGAATTGTTACATTACAGGCGAATTCCCCATTGAGGGAGCGCCTTTATCCAGAATACAAAACCTAGACAGTCGTATAACTGTCGTTACAGGTAGTCAGGAGATTGAAAATATGAAAGTCTAACTTAAGGTATCCAAGTACTTCAGCTTTGAAGTCTAATGACAGTTGTTCTTGACGTAAACGGTCCATCGAGTATCTTTTGAACAGAGTGGTAATAAAAACACAATATATGAACTTACTTATTTATTTACGTTATCGTTGAGTTAACTTACACATTTTACGGTATTTGAAGCCTAACTTTAAAACATAACTTTGAACACATTCCAATACATAACAATTCTTGCTCCGTTATTTCATTCACAAACTTTATTCAGTACCAATTTTACTTTTTTTTTTGTTATTGCAATTCAGTTTTTCTCTTGTATAGTTTATTTAAATTCATGCGTAAGAGATTTATTTTACGAAAACTTAATGAATTATAGGTAATGCCAGATGTGTACTTGCACAGTGACATAATATTGAATAAAAAAATAATTTGAAATGTTTCAACAGTCCAACAAAATTCTTAATAACACTTTTAAAAAGTTATTTTTGCAAAATGTATTTTACCAAAACAGATGTGACTCTGTATGTGAATAGATTTATTCTGGAATACATTACGCAGCCTGTTAAGCTGCTCTGACACTAGATATAACTACTTCTTTATTGATGATTACATGACATGTAGGTAAAAACCTGATCCTGATCCTGCCTTCGTAGGTTTACACCTTTACTGTTCTGAACTTTCACTAGGGTCTAGGAACATCTTTCATTTTCTTTTAATTGCAAAATCGACGATTGCAAAATGGGCCTGCTCTTGACCTCGATCACGCCTGTTGGAAAGCGATGGATGAGGTCTATGATGGAATGGTTCCCAGAAGATGCCTGTTCACTCTTGCTCTGAAGGCAGACGGGTTAAATGCAGTAGGGAACACATATAAATTCTAAATCTTTTCTGTCATTTTCGTCGTCCAAATGATCAAAAACCTTCACATTCCTATCACCACTGTTTCGATATCCACCCATCGTATAAATTGGAAATACAAATTCCGTCACAAGGCAACGCGTTCAACGCAAATGCACACCCAACATTCCCAAGGCCGCCTTCGTTAAACAATTTGCATTTCCCAGTGTTTTGTGCGAAAACACGCCAGTTATTGCTTCCGACCTTCCCGGTTTTTGCTATTGTGACATTATTGTTGGAGTAATTATGTTTTCTTTGGGACTATAATCTTTTAATATTGCTTATAGGGTTGGAAGGGACGTAGCGAAGCGGAATACAAATATTTTGGGTAGAGTGAATACGGAACTGTTTCCGATTGTAAGTTTATGAACCGAACTCGGTCTATCGCAGGCCACTGGTTTCTAATGATTTACGGAAGTAAAACCACCCACTTGGCTTTACCGCAAATAAGACAGTCTTGTTCGGATATTGTTATTTCATTCGCAACCCTGTAGGTAAGAAGACTTCTACGTTTGGTCTACGTTGCTCTCTTGTTTTGGCATCATAAGGGTATGAGGAACAGGGTAGTAAGTTAATCGTATATAGCAGGGAGGATCTTACAATCAGACGGATGTAAAAGTACCCTTCAGAAGCCGAAAGGCACTTGTCTTCACCGTCATTGTGATATTTTTTTTGTTCTAGACCTGGGAACCTTCTGGTTACGGAGATATTGGGGGTCAAAGTACCAACTTTTTCTTTTTAATACAAGTTTTTTAAGTTATAACTTTACTTTAAATACCTCCACCACCCTCGTACTATTCAATGCATCTATCAGCACAATGTTTTGGATGGAAAAAATGGAAAATGGAAATGGAGTCCTACTGTAAAAAGTGATTTTCCACCCCAAAAAAAAAGTCGTTTCCCAGCAATATCTTTTGCGTAGTTCGATACACAGAATTCTTGGTTAACGGCTTCGTAAAGGGTCCGTTATCCGTGAGATTCGGAGACCTCCAGGGCTGTAGATATCCAAATCTCACGGATATCTCTGCTTGTAAGATGTGAAATATGCGTGACGTCTGGGGTGATGCGTAGTTCGTAAATAGCATTGTAGATACACCACGATATCTTATTCACGAAACCCAAAACATTGTTAGTTCATCACTTCCAATGAATAATGTTAACCTTAATTTCTTCAAATATTTCCATAAAACAACAAACTACAAAAGCTTATACTAAATACAACAATAACAACACGGCTGAGGGAGTACCAAAAATACCTTCGTAAATTCCCCGCTGTTCCAGAATGTTGTTTGGAGATTAGCGAAGCGTGGCACGCGTTATTTAGTACCACACACAGACACATCTGTTCTGAGGCACTTTAAGTGCCGCGGATGCAGCGTCACGTTTCTATTCTGTTGTTCTGAAATTAGTTGCGTTTTATGGAATCATATTGGTGGACAAGAAGCATAAGGTTAAGTGAGTAAAAGCTATGTGATGTTGTGTTACCATGTAACGCGTCTGCCATGTCTCTGGTATTGCCTGATGGCTCTAGCCGGGCTGGTGACAACTTATCGTTCTCTTCTTCTTCTTTTTCAACTTTTGGCCACCCAATGCTGAGTGTAGGTGTCTTCCAAATCTTTCCACTTTTGGCGGTTTTGTGTCATGGCTATCGAGTTTGTTCCGGCCACTTTTATGAGATCGTCTGTCGGTTGTCTTTCCTTCGTCCCGTCTGTGGTCTTCATTCCAGCACTTTCTTTCTCCATCTTCCATCAAGTCAGCGGCATATATGGCCCACTATGGACCACTTGTCATTAGCGGTTCGCAGATAATATGTGGAAGCAAAGTTCGGGCCCGATGAACGGTTTTCTATCATAATTTTGTTTTGCCTTCTGATAAATCTCCGCTTGATTGTCAGACATAAATTATATGAAAAAGACACATGTCTACCTTCTGTTAGTAAAATTCTTACGAATGTGTTCACTTATTTGAACATTTAACCTAGAACTGGTCTTTAAAAACATACTCAAATATGCAGCTGTCATAATATTTCAACTTCAAAACAACAAATTTAATCACGACAAAGTTGAAAGCAGGACTCACCTAGTTCCAACTTGGTCATGAATCCCGCTCCTGTGAGAAGTTACATTTTCAGTTGAAAATTTTCTCCTTAAATTATTTTAAATAATATTGCAGCTGCATATTCTCTGCGTTGACACTTTCAAGTACATTTCTCTTCCCCAAGGATTTGAAGTAAGATTTCGAAATACTACATTTGAAATTCGAATGCAGGCAATGCGTATTTGAGAATCGATAGTATAGAATTTGTCTCGTCTTTACTTTCAAACAAAGTGTCGCATTTTTTAAAATACGATATTCATGAAAATATAAAAACAGCCTTAATCAAATAAAAATGCTTTTAGTTGCTCGTTCATAGGTTTTTATTCACATTTTGGAAATTCTAAACCACGTTTCAGTAATACTTGCAGCTTTGGATTTCAATATTTTTCACGCAATATAAAGGCATATTTTGCAACTATTTGCATTTTGTTCGAGATCAAAAGTTTCGGGGAATTTCGTTGGTAGCGTTTAGGGAAGTTAAAACAAACCAAATTCAATATTTTCATTCCGTTCAATATTATTGGGAGCAACCTAGCAGCTTAAACAAATATTACTGTATTTTCAATCGAATTGATATTAGGTCGATGTTTGGGTAACATTGTGTTAAACGTTTTCGTGCTGAAATGTAAGGAATCCATATTTTCAAAGAGATGTCAGCAACGATGTAGGGGTCAAGGGCCGATGCCTGCCAGAGCTGCGGGACTGTTCGAAAGAGATACCATGGCCCTGGAACACAAAGGGCAAAGAAGAAACATGGATGGGTTTTAGTCAGTACAAGTCTGACACTCCCTTCCGCTCCGCCCAGAGTGGGGGTCATTTGATGATTTCCAAAACGGAAAAAAAGGAATCCATATTTCATGATAATTGACAGATCTTCGACAAGGTGTACACGAAGCTTTCACGAAGCCGTCAACCAAACATTCTATACCGGTACTTCAAACTAAGTAACTCTACGCAAAAATTATATTGCTGGGAAATGACTTTATAAAAATCACGGCTTACTTTAGGACTCAATGTAACGCACTCAAAACATGGTGTTCATGGATGCATTGAATAGTGCATAGGTCATGGAGGTATTTAAAGTAAAGTGACAACATTAAAAATTATTTGTGTATTTTTTTAAACGTCCGATATCTTTGTAACTAGGTGGGACCTAGTTACCGGAAAGATGTCGGACGTTTATGTCGACGGTATGGTCCAAAACAAAAAAAAACGCAATTACGGGCATAACGAAGTACGTTTCGGCTTTGTTGACCATGACCCCATTTAGTAAATAAATACCGGTTTATCATAAGATCTCGTATCAGAATAAAGGCTACAACATAATCTAGATTATGCCTGTACTAACAAACAAGGTCTCCATAGAAGTAGTAGCTATTTGTTGTGACTTAAAACGAATGTATGGGAAAACTTGATTAGAATTGTTTTGACTGCTAATTTTGATTTAATTAAGATCAAATGGCTGATAGTCCTGCAGTGAGGGATGTTTTGAGGTGGAGGAAAAGATTTTTCTCTTAGAGATTAGATCTTGTGATTGTGTGGTCCCAATCCGTTTCGTTAATCCAGCTTTAATCAATTGGAAATCCTTTTAGAAAATTTGGAACTGTTAATTCTTTGCACATGTTTGTTAAACACGATTTTTGTAGTCTCACTCTCATGTTAAGTACTGTAACCGAATGCTGGCAGTGTGCATTGTCTATGGGACAATAAAAGCTGCTTTTTGTACTCATATCTTATTTTTTTTTGCTTGCTACAGGAAAAATGGCACAAAAACTAGAACTAAGAAGTCAAATATACAACAAGTAATCTTTGGCTGATAAAATTAATATTTACATATTTATTTTATATTTTTGCTACGCTTAATACATGCTCACATTGCTCACACATTTAAAGTGATGACGTAACAAGGGCTACGAAACACATCCTTATAATCCCACGCAAAGGAAAATTGCGAAATTCCACACGTAAATTTTTAATACCCTACGAACTCATTCATTGCGGAACGCCTCTTCATAACTGTTTGGCAAACGAAATCTCTCGGATTTAAAGGGATAAAAATATAGACGAGAATTACGTTAAAGGTACCCACAGACACATCAGTCACGTCAACTATCGACGTCAACTTTGGTAGGCGAGTGAGTTGATTTGAACTTTGTGATGACGCGTCGTTGACTGGTTCTGTAGTTTCATATAAATAAACATCGTCTCACCGTAATCCACGTCAAATAATGTAGGTATGGTTGTAGTCTGTTTGAAACGCTTACATCAGCTTAAAAATACTCCGTGAAGCACTGACGTAAAAAGTCACAGTAACATGATTGACGTGTGGGACAACGTCCCTTGTATTCTACAAAACTACATTTTTGACATGCTTGATCGGTGACTTGATTGTGACGTGTCTGATGCGTCTGTATGAACCCTTTATAAGTACCTATAGGTACCTGTACAGGTGGTTCGCGTCTTGTAACGCTTCCTGATTAAATTTGCATCGGATCCGTTTGTATTTTAAAGCTGGGCTGCTCGTGTTTGGCACCTGTGCACGAGTTTCGAACATCTCAAACCGGTGTTGGAATGGAATAAACGTCGCACCGTTTAGAATTGTGAATTAGTGGTAATTGTACTCATTATCGTGAAAGCTTTGTTGAAATTAATGTGAATTTGGTGAATCAAAAGTTGAGAAACACGTATTGAAAGGTTTTTGATATTGGTTTAGGCAAAATGGTTGAGTGAATTTTATTAAATTGTAGTTTTTGAGAGAGATTCAAGTGCTTTTCTTCCTTTTAAGACTACGTAACCATCAATTTGTTTAAAGACATTGAATAAATCGCACAAAATTTAAATGTATCCGCCGTTATTCCTACAAAAAGTTGTAAAACACCAATATCACTTTTTACACAAATGATTTAACAAGACCTTGTAACGTTTACAGATAAAATTTTCCCGTCTCGTTTATATTTTAAAGCCGATTGGCTCGAGCACCTGTGCAGCGCTTCAAGCAATTACATACACGCTGAATAAAGCGGAAACGTGTATGCTGTACACTTTTGAATTGCGTATGAGCTTTTATTTACTGTAATAAATTATATAGCGATATGTTATGTGCAGCAATGGAAATTATAGACAGAAATTGTTGATAAAAGTATGCGTTTTTCGGGAAACACTTGACTATTTTAAATATCATTTTGTTTGGGCTCCAAAATAATTGGGTCGTGGGTCTGTTTGGTATCAAAAATCTTACTAAACCTCCGACATCGGTACCTAAAACTACATAATCTGGTAACACAAATATGAAATTTTTTTTTTTTTTTTTAATAATTTTGAAATTTAAAAAAAAAATATTTTTCACCGTATTTAGTAGCGTAGAAGTCAAATCTATTGCACCGGCGCGCGCTATGCTTCCAAATTTATTGTGTGACCTGCCAGTCTGTGGAATTCACAGCCGGCTTCTCTGTTCCCTGATCATTATAATCTGGATCTGTTCAAAGTTCGAGTGAATCGGTTTCTTCTAGGCAAGCGTGCTCCACACTAAGCCGCATCATCGATCCACATCAAACGCAAGCCTATTTAGTATCTTTACATAGAATAAAAAAAAGTCGCTCCCGCTGTCTGTACGCTTAGATCTTTTAAACTGCGCAACGAATTTTAATGCAGTTTTCAGCAATAGATAGAGTGATTCAAGAGAAAGGTTTATATGTACATGTGTATCTACATTACACCCGTGCGAAGCCGGGGCGGGTCGCTATTTAAAAATAAAACAAGTATTTCATTGTTTTATAATTTCAAGCAAATATCATCAAGGTCATTGGCCCTATTTATGCAATTATACGCTATCCCTGTAATACCAACTCACCTTAATTCGTCACTTAAGGTCACATAATCAAATGTTACTGTATTTATTTATATAGGTACCTACAGTAGTCGCTTTCCGTTCCGTAGTCGACTACTAATATCCGGTCGTTACCGGAGGCATATTAATCAGTTTTACCCTTGCCATTTAAGGGGACGGTCATACTTTTAAAAAAAAATTAGCCAAAGTTGTGTTTTGTATTTTTTTTTTATCTGGGTATAATTTAAATTATACAGGGTCAGGGTCAGGGTCTAGTGGTGTGACCGTCGGACTTACAAGTCATAGGTCTCGAGTTCGAACCCAAGACACGCACCTCTGATTTTCGGATACATGTGCGTATTGTATCATTATCACTTGCTTCGGTGAAGGAAAACATCGTGAGGAAACCAGCATGCCTGAGAGATATTTCTCGACAGCATGTAAAGCCAAGTCAGAGGCCCACGGGCGGCATAAAACTCTGACACCAGGTTAGGCACTAACCACTCGATAAAAAAGAAGAAGGGTGTTATTTTAAACGTGGGCAATACTTTAGGGGCCTGTAGTACTCATGAAATAATCAACTTTTACTATGGGACCGACCATGAAATCGCGAAAAAAATATCAGCACACATTATTGGTCGCGTAACTGGAAAAAATGTTGCCAACAGCAGATTTTTTAAATCGTATTTCATAGTTAGGCCCATAGTAAGAGTTGCTCATATTTATGAGTACTTCACTCCCTTAAAGTATTGCTCACGTTCAACCAAACACCCTGTATATCAAGCAGGTATATTAGTATACTGTGCCTTCTTTCTCTGCCTTTTTGGTCTAGTGGACGCAAGCGCGACTGCTCTGCATGAGGTCCTGCGTTCGATTCTCAGGTCGGGCAAAGTGTTAATGGATTTTTAAATCAGGAATTTCTCAGTGGCAGCTACGGAGTCTTGATTGTGCCCGATTGATGTTAATAGCCTATTACATGGGACTAAAGCATAACTGGCGAAATGTGGGTGTACTATTAGGTACACCTCTGCTTATCCCGTCGGGGCTTAAAAGCGTGATGTCATGTTTATGTGCCTTTTTTGTTACATTAAGAGCAGAGTTTCAACTTTTATTTATGTGCCTTTTTTGTTAACTTAAGAGCAGAGTTTCAACTTTTATTCTTTAGGCTCTCAGACTAACTAACTTATAGGTTAAAATCTAATTGTTGAACACCTTAACTAACAAAAATTCATTAAAAGTATATCTAAGTCTCAAAAAGCGTAGTTCTTTCGTAATTTAATATCTTAATCTCTATAATTTAAAACCTGTACCAGCGAAATAATGAATTTCAAACGAGTCTTTTAATTTAGTGGTCGTACCCGAAATTCATTACCTACAGCTTACATTATTAAAATTCCTTATGATAATCTAATAAAAGTATAACAACCAATATAAAAAATCTTCTTATCAGCTTTAATGGCGTCTGTTACCTAATTTTTTGTACAAAGTCACGTTTTGCCCATTCCGGGCAACTTTGCCCATTTAATTAAGGTTGGTACGGTGAGGATGGTCCAGGAATTGGAGAATGGAGCCACAACTTCTTGTTACTTCTCCAGTGACATAGATAATGTAGTTTTCTTTTGTTCTGTTGTTTAATTAACGGGCTGTGTCACTTGTGTTGTGAGGTGTTATTCATTGTTTTAGAAAAATAAAAGTAGCCAAGTAGATACTGGCCAGTTTTTTTAAATTTTTGTTATTGGTAGTTAGTGGGATATTGTTAGGACTTTGTAAACGCTTAATATGCCTTTGATGGGGCAAGACGGAGGATTCATTAAAGCGGTCGGTATACAACCTTAGTTTTAGTATATGCGAAACCTGAAACACGTGTCTAGTATTTTATGTAAAGAATCTATGTACAAAATTTCAAAACTGTATCATGAAAAATCACAAAGTTATAAGCTTGTTCTGTTACCTGGTTATCCGCGCAAAAACGTGTTCACCACGCCGCGCGCCCGCGCGCGTGCCTCCAGCGTCGGTTTGAGCTCATTGATAATAATAATTTGGCAGTAGGTACCTAAGTTATTGCGATAGGTACTTAACGTCGTTCGGTGTCCAACTTGTAACTTTATTTAAATATTTTTGGGACAAAATATAACATGGTTTAAAAATGATTGGAATCGATTCAGTTAGTTATTCTGAACAAACTATATTTAGGTTTTGTATATACTAAAAATAATGTTGTATAGATGCTTACCATGAAGGCGAAAAACAATACTCGGAGGTTTTAGCCCAGCAGTGGGACAGCAACGGCTAATGAAAAAAAACCCTAGCTTTTTTACCCGTAATAGTAGGTAATCAAAAAACAATTCCAAATAAACACAATCGTTAGCCATGTCGTGTACGTGGAACGATTAACCGTGCTCTAATTGATTCGATGCATATCTAGCCGGGTTCGGCGTAAATCAACTTGATACTTGTCCGCCTTCGCGAGGAAATGAAAGCTGATTGTGAATCTTGATAGTTAAATACAATAGGGGTTCGTTTAAAGCTGTTTAATGACTGTGATTGTTTTTTTTTGTCTAATGGTCGCAATCGCGAATGCTGGGCATGAGGTCCTGGGTTCGATTACCGGGTCTGGCAAATTGTTATTGGGTTTTTCCATCAGGAACTTCTCAATAGCAGTCACGATTTGTGCGTTGTTGATGTCAATAGGCTCGCCCCCTATTACATGGAACTTAAACATAACTGGCGACATGTGGGTGTACTATTAGGTACACCACTGAATCTTACTATATAACTTCACGCCTTTAAGGTAATAATGGCGGCGGCGGTAAATAATGGCGTATGTTATGTTACTTAAAAGTTAAACATTTCGTCACTTCTCTTAGAAGTAGAATTAGGAACAGGCAAAGATTGGGGTCACAAAAATAGCTATCGTCTCAAACTCAACTCAACTCAAATTATGAACTAATGGCAACTGAGAATAAATAATTTGCGGCATTCGTAATGTGCTCTTCCCAATTACATAGCCCATGAGTTTGAAACTTTTTCTTTCTGTCGCTGGCAACACCGTATTATTTTATATGTATTTTCTTGGCTCCTAATGTTGCTGTTGCGAAGCCAAACTTAAGTGGCAGTGGACAGGGCACATTGCTCGCAGAACGGATGGCCGATGGGGCCGAAAAGTTCTGGAGTGGCGACCGCGAACAAGAAGACGTTGCGTTGGAAGCTCTCCCACTAGGTGGACCGATGACCTGGTGAAGGGTGCAGGGGTCCGCTGGATGCGAGTCGCACGGGACCGGTCAATGAGGCGACACTTGGGGGAGGCCTATGTCCAGCAGTGGATGTCTTTCGGCTGAAATGATGATGATGATGAATGTTGCTGTGTCCACGGCTTCGTCGATGGCACCGCCGCGCCGCGCCGATCACTTTGGCTGCATTAAAAATAGTTACAACTAAATAACCTTTAAACCACCCTTATACCAATATCATGAATATATTATAAGCCTACTACGTCATAATAGGGATGTTTCCTGAAAAAGTCTAATTAGTCCGTCAGATAGATTTCCAAAAAATATTGGACACGTATTTTTTCTTTCAGGAAAACTAAAAATGAAGATACAGTGCGTCGAAAACTCGTGTGACATCATACTTCAGTACACTTTTTACGGAAAAGTGACGTCACAGGAGCCCATGACCATCACTCATGATCTTTGACGCGTTTTATCTTCGTCAATTTTTTTTGATTTGATAAAACAAAAAATACTTATCCAATATTTTTCGATAATCCGACGGACTAAATAAAATCATATTTTTTTTACACAGGAAACATCCCTATTAGTTACCCCAAACAATTTTCTGTACCACAACAAGCAAAGGTCAGATTCCATAAAGAATTCAACTATGAACAATGTGTAGGTTGCCGAGGATACAATGTTATAACATCACATACTTGCGACTCTTGTGAGCCCGCAGCTTAAACTTGCAGGCACTTGCACAAGTTATACATGATGTTTTGAAGACTTGTTTAAACTTGAGCAGACATTCTTAGAATCGGTCGTGTCAGTAATTATTCACGATGTTTGGTTTTCCGGGAACTTGAAGTATTGTGTATAGAACGCAGAGATATTCAAATATACGTCGGGATGAATGAATTTAAAGTGGAGTGAAACTTTTATATTCTAAGTTAGTTGGTTTGACAGATATTATTTTCATCATCAACACCATCATTGACGACCTTGTTTTAGTGACTACTGAGTATTGGCATTCATCTTTTTGTGCCATACTTCCCTGGTATGTCCACGTCTCTTCTAGCATGACGAAGCGTTGGGTATTTTAAAAGTTGTCCATATTCCTGAGTAACTGATTTCTTTCTTTGTTTAAAAATCTGCGCATCCTCCATCATTCTAGGTAGGTGCATACAAATCGCGATGTTGGGTCGGCGCAACACGTCTTCTTCCATTCTTCTCTATTACTCGTTATCTCATCAGGTACCTCTTGTCTTGCCATCAGTAGCGAAGGGTCAATTTTTGTAAGAGGTAAGCCGGAGTACATATTATTATCTTTAATGTGATTATGTTATTTGTCTATAGAATACTGACTGTGCCATTTTTCAAACGGAAGCCGGTAGGAATCGAGTTTTATGGAACCTTCGCCACTGCTTGCCATTATCGTCCTTCACACAAACCATTCATCGTTTCTTTGGTCTTACGCTACTCTTAGACTCACCCACATTTATAATCAAAACATTCGTCATGACGTTTTCCTCAAGTTTACTGACGAAGTGCTATGGAAAAATGTAGCACTACAATATGCCGTGATACGTTTAAGTTCTAATTTATGGACAAAGCTTTAAACCTACCAATAGTGACGTAAACCGCTTTCCACAATTTAGACGGCCAATATTCAACACGGTACGAATATAATGGATCCTTTATACGTCCAATATTAAAACAGGAATATTGATGGCGCGCGTTGTTATAAATATTACTATATAGCTTTTAATATTGAACCTTCGGTGGTCGTGCTAAAGTTTAATTAATGACAAACAAATAACGGCGCTATTGATGGTGCTACCGATCATTTTCAGTGTGAAGTGTGAACACCGATTAATGGTATTTTGTTGTAAAGGCTTATGGCGCAATTAGACTTCGTCGTTTCGTGGTCGTTTGCCCGAATTCGATTGCTTCTGGAATTCGGACAAACGACCAAAATGTAAAAGAACTGGATCGAGTTCTTGCGTCTTATTCAAACTACTCGTAGAGTAGCAAATGCATGGGATGCCCGAATTCGAGTACCCGCAAACGGGCTAACGACCAATTGTAATTCCACCATTACTTCATGGAATGAGGCTGATACTCGGTTTTGAATTGAGAATTTAAAATTGAGAGCTGGTCAATCTTCCACTTTACTCAAAATGTTTCTTTTAAAAAAACATCGTGTATTTTTTTTGGAAACAGTAATGCTAAAATAGAGTTTTACAAGTTCTCAGTTTTAAATTAATAGTTTTTGTTTTGTAATAACGACATTTTGTTTAATTCTAATTTGGTCTTATTTTGAGAATGATATAAATTTTAATTGATTTCAGACGACGTACCCATTTAAATAAAAACGTATTTTATTTGAAAACCTTATCAACAGGGTTTAATTAAAATCCACCGTTTTTCAAATGAAAAAGATATAAAACATAATAAATGTTGTAGGGATCGTACCTGAAGGCCAATTATGATTTTTATCTTGGCATTTGCTTTCATGAATATTAATTTTATTTCAGTCCAGTTATATTTTTGTTTGAATATTAACAAAAAATATGATACAAGCTCGCACCACATTTTTATTAAACTACCTATATTTTTAACATTAATCTTTCCTTTTGGAACGTTTAGTATTTTATTTTTCGTATTCAAAAGATAATATCAACTATGACTATAAAAATAATAAAAATTCGTGCTGCTGAAAAATATAATTTACATTTCAAATCAAATGGGATAAAATATGAAACGTCAAGATATTTATATTTATTAGTTTTATGTAAAAAATGGGCTACTAAAAGTTCTGAAAACATCGCTTTTTTTACGAAGACTTGTAGTTCATAAATCTAGTGGAGGTTTACAATAAATTGTAAATAAAATATACTAAATATTTTTTGTATGTGCCCTCAGCTATGTGTGTGCGGGCTATTTTTTATATCACCCGTTACAATAATGACAATTTTGGCAGTTTTAAAAGATATCTTCCATTTTCAACATACTCTTCATGAAATAGCATTTACTTCATGAAGAGTATTTAAAAAAAAAATATATGAGCGTCGAATTTATCAAAAACAAAATTGTCGCTCAATCCCATTGTAAAGATTCAAACAATTTGTATAATATATACTGATCCCTGGATTGGCAGGGTTTATCAACATACGGCGGAAAACGAAAATAAAATCCTTTTCGCTGTACTTTTATAACAAACAATTCCCGCATCCTATGAAAATACCTAAATTGTAAAACCAGAACTCCGTAATTTGAGTCTGTTCGGGAATTTTCCCAGGAATAAAAAATAAAATATATGCGAGTAGTGTTTTCCTACCAAGCCCACAGTAATCCTAAGGAGTATAAAATTTTTTACTTCGCTCTACTTTCTGAAAATTATTTTTTAACAAGTTTCGTCCCTATTTGATGGCGCCCGGCTAATCTAGATGATGCTGTAGTAATCATTAATTAAAGTTCAATTTATTTTACGTTCTTAGATTATTCAAAGGTCAACGTTCTTTGGAGCATAATATCACAGTACTCTCTGTTACGTAGAAAATTGTTCACATTATTGTGTGGAATGAAAAATAAATTTCATAAAGCCAACTCAGTGGATATCTTTTTTCATGTCAACAAGAGTCTGTTCGTGTATGTAACATCTGTTCTTTGTAAATTTAAAAAGAGTATATTTATGAAATAAAATGAATGCATAAAATGGGTGTTTCATACATTTCAAGACACCATCATAGTAAAACTAGCTTTTAATCGCGGCTTTGCTCGCGTGGTGGTTGAAATGGTCAGACGGGAACAAAAAGTATCCTTTGTTTCAACCTTGATCATGTTATCACCTACCTGCTTGCAAATTTATATTTGTCGGATCCGGTCGTTAGTACGGACATGAAATGAATCGGAAAACGCGCCAGTGGGCACTGGTGACATGACGCGACCTACTTACCAGTCTACCCACACCATATCGTGTTTCTACAGAGTCCTGATGTTCAGCTCAAGGCGAGGGCGACATTCAATGTCTGATTGCGGTGGAGTTGAGTCGTCTTGGAACTGTACCCGATTTATTGTGCCCCGTATTATTGTGTTAAGTTGTAATCACAAGTAATTAGTTAGTTTTGCTAGAAACAGTGTATCGCACCTAGTGCATTTACATAGCACGAAACCCAACGTCTGCCCACATGATGTACGTGCCTAACGGAATAAATCCTGACATATCCGACATTTTTAAATACGTTGAGACTGTCGCATTAATTGAACCAGACAGGTGCTCTTGTATTTGGGAACGTAACCTGTAACGGTTCCAAAATGAGGCTTTAACCGTCTAGTACCTATAGGTTCCGGCTGCAACGTTAGCTTTGTGAAACGGAGTACTATTGTTTTCTTTTATATTTTTGCGAACCGATAATAATAATAATAACAAGAGCCCTGACCACCGGTAG
Source organism: Noctua comes (assembly GCA_963082995.1). Classification (NCBI taxonomy): domain Eukaryota; kingdom Metazoa; phylum Arthropoda; class Insecta; order Lepidoptera; family Noctuidae; genus Noctua; species Noctua comes. The sequence goes on along the minus strand of OY720280.1, from coordinate 6,478,847 downwards.
CTCGGACTCTGTTTCCGATGCCGGTGGGCTACTATTTTTTATATTTTTAAATGTTTTTTTTAAATTACTTTGTATAGAAATATTTAAAAATATAAATTATATGTATAGAAAATAAATAAAGGAATAATAACAGAACGTAATAAAAGATAATCAAATATGTTTACTTAACCAACACGTAGCCGTTTAAAATAGATTAGAATATTCTTTATTAGGTACATAGGTACGCCATACAAATAATATTTACAACAATTGTCACAAAGAAAGTACATATTCAAAAAAAGGAAACGTGTATTATTGAACGAATTTAATAATAAAACAAAGCATCTTGAAAGGAGCAACATTCTTACTAATCAATACAAAGAAACATTTGTGCCTAAGGACGTATGTAAAACCATAACAGAAACGTATAAGCGTATTACCCAATGACGAGCGCTGAAACCGTTTTTCTTTTATCTACCGCTCGAGTGGGAAATTGGTATTTGTGTCAAAGCTGTCGCCGATTACAGATCTGTTGAAATTGGGGACATCGTATAGACAAACGTATGATACATAGGTATACACAGAAACAAGTATCTGGTCCTAAGTGTAGATACCTATACTAATGGAGCATGATGACTATGTCGACTGAAACTGACTTTGGTTTGAATGCCTTTAACGAAGCCGAAAGGTACTTGTTCTCCACGTCATTGCGATCATTTCTTTGTTCTAGACTATACCTGGGAACTTTCTAGTTACGGAGATATTGGGGGTCAAAGTTCCAACTTTATCACAAGTTTTTATAAAATACATGTTTGTAACGTAAGATTTTTACTGGAAACACCTCCACGACCCCCGTACTATTCAATCCATCCATCAGTACAATGTTTTGAGTGCGTTACATTGAGTCCTATCGTAAAACGTGATTTTTCACCTCAAAAAAAAAGTCGTTTCCCAGTAATATTTTTTGCGCAAAGTTACTTAGTTTGTGCTTGGTTGACGGCTTCGTTAAGGGTCTTGTTACACCGTATATGTGTTATGGATTTTCATCAGTTCAGTTTCTCTTTATAGAAATAGGTACGTGTTGTGCTCTTGTTATTTTTTTTTTTTGAGGTACAAAGGTGTGGGAGTCAGGAATCCAACCTAGGATATCCTGTGCTACAGACTCTAGCCCGCCTCGCCGAGACTATAATATATCAACTGTAGATACATGTAGGACTTTTGTAAGAAAAGAACAAAATAAAAATGCGTGTTTGTGTGTTTGTTAGTGCATGAAGTGTGAATGTGATGTGGAAGGTGTCGCGTGAAAAAAAAACTTTTAGTAAGTGAATAACTAATGAGAGAAAAGAAGGAAATATGTTTATTAGGCACATATCACTAGTACACTCAATAGAAAAACGAAGAAAAAAGAACTTTAACTACGCAACACATCGTTCGGTGTGAATATACGAAATACAGATACACAAGTAGGTAGGTTATACACAAAACAAAGACTATTTACTTAACTTTATTTTATTCAACGAGTTAGGTGTGAGGTAAATACTTTTTCCTCGTGATAAAAGTTCAGATGTGTTTCTAAAGTTAAATACAATTTTTGATTAATATTAAGAAAGTAGGTAAAACAATTTAAAAAAAGAACACGTTTTTTTTATTTTTTTTAAAGGGTTACTTTGCAAACATTTTAACTGCCTTCATATCACAAAAAAAAACAATAGAAAACACATTTTTGAAACGGATACAGCATTCCAATTTCGAAGACCGAACAAAAAACCAGATCAATCTTTCGTGTCCAAACACATTCGTCATACTCAAATAGGGATGGTATTCCCTAGAGGTTGATGTCGTGAATGAGGAACAAGCGAAGTCTCTCAAGGGTTTTATGTAAATCTAATGTGTTGTATCAGCGGTGTTTAAACTGTAGATGAAAGGTTAAGAATGTGGTTAAATTTAATTAAGTTTAAACCACCATTTATTAAATAGAATAAAATAGAAGTCATTACAAAAACATCTTACCAAGATATTAAAGTAAATTGTCCAGAGAAACTCAAATGTCCAAATGTTAATAAAGATTTTATTAAAAAATAAATTTCATCAGATTGTCCTGTCATCTGCTTAGAAAACATAATTAATCTCAGATATACGTACCAACAGAAGTATAGCAATCCTCCATATTGTTTTATGCGGTCGAATTTATCACTAACCACGTTGATTTTCAGACAAAGCGTCGAAATAAAACGGGATGACAGCAAAAACACTGTTTTATTGGCAATCGGCCAAGCAAACCTTTTAGCTGGATTAGGCGGAACATTTTGGTATCATTATACTGATCATAATAAAGGATAACTGGTTTCAATGATTGCTATAATGATGTAAGAATGGGTAATTTGAAAGTCATTGAACGGTATCAATAAAAATAATGCGATTAGTCTTTTTAAACGATTTGAATTTCGAATAGTGTGTACATTGCCAACGTAGAACTTTTTTTTTCAAATATGGTATACGTTTAGTATGTAATCTTTGGTTTAAAAAACGACTCACAATGTTTCCAGCCATATTTTTCCGACAGGAGAAAAAACTGTAGGTAACCTTATAATAACGAGAAAAGAAATTACAATGATGGGCCCTAACCCATCATTGTAATTTTTTTTTTTCTATTATTGACAAGCCTACCTGTGGAGGAGCTCGTGGCTACATAATAACAGCCGCTTCGGGTCGATCTTTATGTTAAGCCGCGCTTGCCTAGGTTAGTCTGTGGATGGGTGACCACCCATTAGATACCGAGTTTCCTCCGTGCCTCGGAAAGCACGTTAAGCTGTTGGTCCCGGGTGTTATTTGTAGATCGTTGACAGTCGTTAGGTAGTCAGTGGCCTAAAAAGTCTGACAACCAGTCTTACCAACCTGTATCGTATTACCCAGTACTAACTGGGTTGTGGAGGAGCTGCATCCGGTTAGACTGGAAGCCGACCCCAACATAGTTGGGAAAAGGCTAGGCAGACGAATGATTGACAGGTCTACCTATCAATCGTTTGTAGTTATTGCAGAAAACTAAGAATTCCGTCCAGCGTATAAGTCGCATCGTTTTTTATCAGCTATTACGATTATCAACAAAGTGGTCTTTCAGACTCGTTTTTATAACGGACTAATGTAATGTGTAAAGACTTAGTTTGACACAACCCACTTAAAATTAGTTTTATTTCATGATAAAACAGTAGTTTGAACAATGTCTGACACAGATACTGGGTCAAAAGTTAAATTGCATAGCGTAGGGGCAAGTATCCAGACAGCGAACCTCTCTATTATTTGTTAAAGTGTAGAACAACATTAAACCCTTACTAATGTCGAGGCATACCGTTATTTACCGTGTAATCTACCCTTTTGCGACCTCTGAAGGTCATAGCCTTCTCTTAGAGATTTCTACATCGTGAGAGGCAAAATAATCGGACCTGTTTTGCATCTAGCCACTCGCAGTTTCCTTTATCTTCAAATAAAGGGTGTAAATAGACCCTTTACATATCCGAAAGGTACTTATTTTCCCCGTCTTTGCGATCATTTTTTTGTTCTAGACCATACCTGGGAACCTTCTAGTTATAGAGATATCGGGGGTCAAAGTTCCAACTTTTTCACAAGTTTTTTAAAAATACATGTTTTTAATGTATGATTTTGTCTGTAAACACCTCCACGACCTCCGTACTATTCAATCCATCCATCAGCACAATGTTTTGAGTGCGTTACATTGAGTCCTATCGTAAAACGCGATTTTTCACCCCAAAAAAAAAGTCGATTTCCAGCAATAATTTTTGCGTAAAGTTACTTAGTTTGATGTACAGAACGCTTGGTTGACGGCTATGTGAAGGGTCTGTTTACACCCTGTATATTAAACCTTTTTTCTTGTTTTTTGTAGTGTTTATGTTATTTACCCAAACATTTTTGTACACCATGTCTAAATGGAGAAACATGTGTCAATTTATTTACAAGACCTGTACACTGTATAGTATGTTCACTGATGTGTTTACAAAATGACAGATATTTATCTTCAAAAGCTTTACTTACTGGTACGTATTTCACATTCTTCTCCGGTGGCTGAAAATCCATTAATGATATCATCATAATGAGTAGTAATCCACTGCCGGCATAGGTCCCTGTGATCGCGTGCCATTTAACGGAATATTAATCTAGTCTCATCCCAGCCGCTTTCAGCCACCCTGAAAAAGATCGATGTCCCTCCTAGCCTCAAGGTTTCCTACCCTATGTCTGCTAGTCCCCAAAACTGTCAAACTGTCAGACAATTTTTAGCCATGTTACAAAAATAAAACCATAATTTCCACCCAACTCTCACGATCCTTATTACCAGAACCGCGGCAAACAGTATCGTCAGTACTTATCAAATATTTACGTTACTCAGATTTTTTTGTAAGCCGCCTCATACGTCATGTCAGTTCGCACATATTTCGCAGAATGTAATATTGCCGCTGGAATATATACGGGGATAATCTCGTTAACAAGTTGACTCGTCCATTTTGTCCTCCCCTGTATATGACCATGTTGTTTAATTTTTTGCTGAAGCTCCAAATATTTTGACGATGCGATTCTGGCGTGTACTTTCGTGAAATATCGCTATTTTGTGATAGGGTGCCCTGATTTAATTTTGTTTGCTTTTCTTTATGGATTAAAGCCTTAATTCATTGGTTTGTGATTATATCACCTTGTTACAGCCGCATTGCTGGACAACGGTCTCTTCGTATACAAAGAAGGCACTAGCATTAATATTTTGAATTAACTTATTAACGCCATGTTGATTTATTATCGTATAAGTAGACTTTTTATCTTACTGTTATACCATCATAGGTTGGTCGCAGCAAGGAAAACCTGCTCAGGTGAAGATTCATGAATGACTCTGCTCTGGAGTGTAAATGTGGTGCTGTTCCACAAACGATAAGGCACTTAATATCGTATCCTGCGTGTCCTGTTGTTTGTTCACTACAGGAACTGATGGACGCTACCGAAAGCGCCAAACTAGTAGCTCAGTTCTGGGCTGACACAATTTAGATTGCCATCGACATGCTAAGAAGAAGAAGATGGGTTTGGTGGGCTTTTCAATTTCGACTTTAAAATCCCTGGTTGCTAGTAGGTAGTTTTAGTAAACCCTCGATAAGATATTAGATTTTTTAATTCTTTTTTTATTTTATTTTTTATGTCGGGTACTCATAGAAAACAGTAAACATGGTAACTATCCAGTTATTAGTATTAATAGTAAGATATTAGAAGTTTGCCGGGAATTCTTTAAAGAATATTTTCCGCTCCATTCTACGAACTTATTGAAAGATAGTCTACTAATTAGAATCCATTTACAAGCTCCTTTGACTTACCCGCAACTTACAACGATACTAAAAAAGGAAAAGTCTTCAATAAAATTTCTCAATAAATGGAAATATTCCTTTAAAATATAATAATGAGAGTCCAGAGCCGGATTAAAAGTAAAACAAACAATGGAATTAAATGTGATTCAGAAAGTTCAGCCACTTATTCCGAATGTTCGGGGTTATATCCTTTATCTTGGTTACTTTGTTTGGGCTCTTTTAATCTTATTTTCAAAGAGAAAAGAACCGGAGTAACGGTTCTCTCACAAATTGTAGATTTAGGCGTCGTTTTGTAAGATTAGAAACGTTAATGTCATTGCCCTCATTGACACTTATGGGGTAGGCATAATGCTGCGGGGTACTTTAAAATGAGTTTTAAAGGATCTTAAAAGCAGGTGACGTTCTTTTCTTTCTAATTTCAGCCTACTTTCACGGGAAATGGCCGTGAGTTTATAAGATACTAGCTTATGCCCACGGCTTCACCCGCATGAAGGTCGGTAAATGTCCCACGAGATCATACTACGGGGATAAAAAGTATCCTATACCTTTGTTAATCCAGGTTATAATCTATCTTTGTGACAAATTTCATTCGAATCCTTACAGGAGTTTTCGTGTGAAAGAGTAACAATCATCCATCCATCCATCTATCAATCCATCAGTAAGATGTATCGAGTATCGAGGCCCTAGCACGAGCTCGCGGTGTTAACGTAACGTATATACGTCGATTTTTAATTGAAAATTCAATTATCCTAAAGCTTTTAAGTTAAATTTTGTTTGCAATAAGCGCGGCCAGTATCATCCATTTACCATACAATAACATCACACGTTAGGCAGAGGTGTATCTAATAGTACACTCACATTTCGCCAGTTATGATTAAGTCCCATGTAACAGGGGGCGAGCCTATTGCCATCAACCGAAAAATTCCAAATGGAAAAACCTAGTAACACTTTGCCCGACCCGGGAATCGAACCAAGGACCTCATGCTCAGCAATCGCGCTTGCGACCACTAGCTCAACGAAGCAGTCAACATTATCCATATCAATACATTCTTAAAATATTATAATTATGTGAAACGAGTATTATTAATTTTAAAATCGACGTATTTACATTACGTTTACACTATGCGTTCGTAATAGGGCCTCCGGTATGTTTTTTGAAATCTATTTAATAAATACGGCGGCGGTGCTAGTTCCGATTTTGGCGACACGCCAAAAAAACTTTGTACACCAGAACCTATTATTTTTACAGTCGTATGAAAATGTGAGAACGTGGTCGTAATGTTACGACGAATGGATCATATAGCACGTTTATTACGATATTACGCTCAATGTAAACAAAAGAAATGGTTGTTACTGTTTATATTTTTGTGTTCGGTTGTGAAATCTGAGATTTTCAGTGACACCTTCGAATAATTTCGCTGTGTTTTGTTTACTGGTAAGCGCCAATTTGTTTTTGTGTTGTTATCTCTAAAGCCGCTACTGCAAAATAACAACATTAAATCTACCAGTACATTCACATTTTGTTAGCGTATTATGACGTGGTTACATAATAAAGTATTATAAAGTTTTTATTTTAACTTTTTTACTTTTCAAATGTGTTGCTTAACACTGGTAATCGACACTTTGCTAATTTTATTAGACGGGTAAATTCAGTAAGAACTTTATTTACAAACTGCAAATAGGTCTAAAATAGTAATAAAAATATGTCATCATCATTTCAGCCGAAAGACGTCCACTGCTGGACATAGGCCTCCCTCAAGTGTCGCCACATTGACCGGTCCCGTGCGGCTCGCATCCAGCGGATCCCTGCAACCTTTACCAGGTCATCGGTCCACCTAGTGGGAGGCCTTCCAACGCAGCGCCACTTCAGAACTTTTCGGCCCCATCGGCCTTCCGTTCTGCGAGCAATATGCCCTGCCCACTGCCACTAAAGTTTAGCTATTCTTCGGGCTACGTCGGTAACCAGAATAATTGTATTTAGGTTATTTTTAGAAAGTCTCATTACCATATCAAGCAATTACCATACCAACCAACCATACCTATTAACACGTACAAACTTATAAAGCTGAACGCTGCAAAGTAAAGTTGGTGTAAAATCAGATTATCTGCCGAGGAAGACGGAGCGGTACTCATTAGTTAATGGCGGCGATCAATCTCCATCAATTAATCACCCTGCTGCCTCTATGATGTACTGTTAACCTCTGCTTAATATGTACTTGTTTGATATAGGTCTATGAATGGAGTAATCGGTAGAATAATTTGTCAGATAGAATATCAAGGCCTGGTGTTTTTGCTTAATATTTTTTTTGTATCAAAACGCATGCAGGGGTCATTAATTAATAAATAAATTCTTTATTTCTTAAAAAGTCACCACATTACAATATCCAAAGGCTAAGAGCATATAAGACGTATAACAAGGTCACAATAATTTTAATACTCTGGCTCCTAAACTAGTTGTTTTAGGAGTCAGTGATTCTCCATAACAAACAAAGCCATATTATACTAAATCAGGACGTTTCAACAATAAACAAATGGTGTAAAAGAAAACAGGATATAATTTATTTGAAGAAAAAACAAAATGAAAAACGTTTAACTGTGTGACATTAAGTTCTGATTTAGCATATTACTCTTGAACAATCCTTGGTAATACTAGTATTCAGCTGCATCTAGCTACTACTGGAACCACACCCCAACATAAGCATGAGTCTTGCATATGCATGAATACAAACACAACCATTTAAACAAACAAGAATTTGTGTGGTATATAACAACGAGAGAACCGGACAACTAAAAAATCACGCTCTAATTAAATTCGGGGTTTACATGGTAAAGTCGACACCTCCTATTGTTGAAGTCGGTTAAAATGTAGCCTATGCTACCCGGGACATAATAACGAATCGATTGACACCTTATTCATCAAAATCAGATAAATAGTTCAGGTGCTACGGAGGAACATCCGTAAATACAAACATACATACATGGATTGCTAAAATCATAACTCTTCCTTTTGGCTTCGCCGTAGTCGGGTAAAAACAGTGCTGTTCTAGAAAAAAGAAAAAAATAGATGCCGATTCACAAGCAACTTTCTTCCTTTTTTCTATAATGTGCCTTTTACTCCTCATGAAGTATTTCACGTCTCTGTAGTTACAATATTGTGCCTGCATTTCATCTCAAATTTCGGTTGTGTAGTTCCTTTGGTTGGTAATAATCTTGACAGATTCCCTTGTTTACGACGCCCATGGGACGCCATTGAGCGGTAACCTTTCCATCGCCAAGAAACATAAATCTGTATGTTACTGTTTTTTTTTTGGTTTATTGACAAGTTCTTTCATCATCTGCCTAGCCTTTTCCCAATTATGTTGGGGTCGGCTTAATATCTAACCGGATGCAGCTGAATACCAGTATTTTACATGGAGCGACTACCTATCTGACCACCACAACCGAATTAGTACTGGGTAATACTGGATAATGCTTGGTTGAGGGTTTCGTGGAGGGTTCTTTATTTATTTATTTAAAAATTTATGTAAACACTAAATACAGAAAAGAAGAAAGGAACAGAAAATAGTACAAAGGTGATGCTTATTTCTAAAGAAATCTCTTCCAGCATACCTGCGAAAAGAGATACTAAAAAAGAGATGTAGACATAGTGTGTAAAAGAATTCTTCTTTGACATCTTTCGGAATATATATTGTAATTGACCCTTTGTTGCCCTAGTTACTACCAATCTTACTACCAGTTGTAATACCGTTAATTTTGATTGCCCTTCCTACTACTCCAGTGTTAGGTTGTAAGGAGGGAAAAAATAAATAGCCCGTGTTACTACCGTTAGTACTTACACAAAAAAAAAACAAATTTTGTTTCTAAACTATTTTTTTTTCTTAGTGACTCGAACATATAACAATTGACTTCTAAAATAAAAAAAGGGAAAATTAGCGCAATTTCTCGAGGGCGTAGCCTACTGAGAAAAAAAAAAAAGAAAAAGAAAAGTTTTATGTTTTACTTTACATATTAAAACGAAAATTACCGATTTTCCTAGAATTATATATATATATTTTTTAAGTTAGTACGTAGTAGGTAGTTTTTTAAAGTAGGTAGTAACACGGGCAATTTATTTTTTCCCTCCTTACAACCTAATACTGGAGTAGTAAGAAGGGCAATCAAAATTAACGGTATTACAACTGGTAGTAAGATTGGTAGTAACTAGGGCAACACAGGTAATTGACGACGACATAATAGTAGCTGTTTAGCGATAATTATACAGAAGTCAATATAAAGCATTTATACCCATTTATTCGTTGACTTGAAAGCAATTGGAAAGTTAATAGGTGACGATGGCGTTTTATTTAAGAAGGAAAATTAAAAAGGAAGTTTTTTAATTACCTATTTGTTTAATAAACTATAGTATATAGCTACAACTAAGCAAGACGCTGGGATAAAATACTATGGGAATTATTACAATATCTTATAATCACTGTTTTATGCTTTCACTGTTTAAAACTAAACTTATACTACATATGAACAATCACGGAAGATATCCCGTAAGTAACAGTATAAGTTTAATATCTTTTAACTGTCAATAATGCACCATTCTAGTCTCGAGTCAATGAAAAGTCCAAAAAACGCTAAAGTCACTGTGTTAGGTTACTGTCATCACCAGTCAACAAGATTGTGACGCAAGGGGATGGTTTGATTCGCAAATCCGTTGTTTAAATTAGGAGATTTTCGTCTTGTCCGCTCAGTCTTAGCCAGTGAACTTAACCATAAGCTTCAATGCAATGTTACACACTTACACCTCTCCTCAATTTAATTTTAAACCTTAAAATTACAAGTTCAGCAAAAAGACGTGCTCAGTTTTAATATTTAATTTACTCCTTCTTCGTCTTGTCATCTGGATGGCGTACTGTCTCAATAATTGCTCGTTCAGTTTTATTTACTTAAGCAAGACGACTTCAGAATGTTAATATTGGTATCGGTGAACGAAGTTCATTTGTAACTCACCCGGCGTCAACTGTACAAAATAAATACAGAGGAAAAAGATACAGAAGACGAGCTCTGCACAACGAGCAAAAATAAATGAGCACACGACGCATAAGCACGGCCATATCAAACTGTCAACCAAGAAGTGACAGTCGCGAGTGCGCTTGTACTCTTGTATGCAAACGCTTGTCTCTGTGTGCATATTTCATATTTCGACGAACCAAAACTTTTGGCACAAAGACCAGGATAGGAAATGGAACTTATAGTTTGCGACACAGCTCCACATTCATAGCCTGCTGCTAGTCCGTTGACTACTAGGGTTCAGAGACAGCGCAGGGACTTTCAAGTAGACCAACGAGGATTGAAATCTGCAAGACGGTGCTCGCTTGTATATTGATAGTGAGGGAGTGGTAAATAGTAATTATTTTTTCTAATTATAACGACTTTTGTACAATAAACTGGGAAAAATTCGCTCACTTTGATTTTAAATTAGAATTGATAATGATATTATATTACAAGGCAAAACTGGACTAACCTATTCATAATGTGTTAGCTTATTTTATAACAATTCCAACTACATAACTTTTATACAAATCCCATACATAATTTTAGAGATATCGTAATTTTCGTCATACTATATCGCGCGAGACCATCCTGAAGAAGCGTGACAGACGTGCTATTCGCGTCAAAATCGCCGCGACAATTCAAAGGACCCTGCCACGGTTTGTCGACTGGGTTTTCGCTAGTCGAATTTAATCGACCTTCTGTACGTAACTATTCTATGTTAACTGTACCAGTAGTTTGACCCAGTTCGGTCAAAGGTAAATTAAGTCAGCAGGAAATGAGTTTTTGTATTGTAAATAATTGTTACTCCTTATCTTGAATAACATTGGTTTTAATAATTTGCGATAGAGGAGGCCGGAAATTAAAGTTTGGGTGAATGAAGTTTTTGTGGCAAGGACATTATTCAGTTTTAAACGAATCACACTTGGTTAATACCTCGACGAGTCGTACTAAGCGCTTATCCTCAACGTTTATTATGCGCACAGCCACAGTGTGGAACTCTCTGCCGGCATCTGTATTCCCTCTCACATTTATCCCGTCTGCCTTCAATCTTCTGGGCACGCTCGTTACATCATAGACCTCATCCATCGCTTTCCATCAGGCGTGATCCAAGTCAAGAGCAGGCCATTTAGTAATTAAAAAAAAGAATCATTCAGAAAAGTTTTTTAGGCTTTCAAGTCGAAAGATTAAGTTAATTGTTGGTCTATGACTGCTTTCAGAGATAAGAGTGGATTTAAGAAGGTACTCACACTTTTTCTCTAACGGTTTCTGCATTTAAATTTGACGGTACGATTGGCGCTATAGCTGACTATTGACTGCTGCGCTGTGTGTCGCGGGTTCCATTCCCGCACGGAACAAATATTTGTATGGCCTGTAGGTACTTGTTCCGGGCCTGGCCAAATGGACCCACGATACAGGAGAAATTATTAGTGAGCGGCAAACTAAAAAAAAAATGGAATCTTTTGTTTTGAAAAATCAGCCTGAACCGTACTCCTAGGACCTAAGCTTCTTCCCCTCTGTTATGCAGAGCAGGCCATATGCGGGCTATCTACAGCAAGCCCATTGCGATTCGTCTAGGTACATAATAACGTCTTAATATTGAATTGATAGGTAACTATATCTCTATTTAATCCAATCTTGTTAAATTAGGCCCACTTAACGGCTGAGAAATCCTACGAAGTCGCAATGAGTAAGATACGATTTAATTGACAAAGCTGCCGAAACAGTTCGATGACCTTGAGCAAGCAACACTTAACGATGGATACTAATTGAATTTACTTCGTATTCGGCTGTGGGCACACTGGAAACAACGCTGTTCAGCATTCTGCACAGTTTTAGGCGTTTTTAATTATGTGGAACCTAGCGGAAAATAGGTATAATGATTGGGACTATTTTTAGAACGTTTTTTAAATACCTATAAGAATTTTTTTCTTGAGTCAAAACAGATTTTAAATGATAAAATATGAAGTATATTAATTGGCAAATAGGTTTTTACAAACACTTTTACACTTATGTTTTTGAACTAATTGGTTTTTTTTTCGTACCTGACTGCTCTGAGAATAAAACAGCCGAAACAAACTTAGAGGTCATAGTCTTTTAAGGTCCCCAGACATAATCTTCAAGTCACATGAGGACCATGCAGATTAGGGTCTGATATGGTCTTTTGAAGACACCACATACATTTAGTGGTTTACAGCCTATAAAAAAACAAGTCAGTTATTTGCAAACAATAAAATGCAAGCTACTTGCAAACTTTTGTTTGTAACAGTTACTGACATGTCTATTCCTGGCTTTATAGACAGTCTTGATCCAGTTTGCGCGCAGCTTAATAGTTTATAGTTGAAGGCAATTAAACGTTTATTAGCCATGTGTTTTGATGCCTGTCAGTGTAGGGATTATGAAGGATATGGGTATGAATTGTTTAGGGATAAATTAATTAAATTGCTGGCAGCAGATGTAGGAGATGGGCTTCGTTAAGACCTTCGTCCTAGTTTTGAGCCTGACTTATCAAAGGCTTATAAATAAACTGGAGATGATGAGTGAAAGGCGACTAACAAAAGATATTTACAAGGCAGATGTGAGTGGCAGCGCCGGGAGGGGACGCCCTAGAAGGACATACAGTGAGCTTATTGGTGAGGTTCTTCGGAAAGGTGGTAGGAAACCAGCGTGCATGTATGACCAGAGTTATGTACGTGGACGAGGCAAAAGGAGTATGTAAGGATCGTAGCAGGTAAGGAGATGTCAGCAACGATGTAGGGGTCTGCAAGGGCCGATGCCTGCCAGGACTGCGGGACTGTTCGAAAGAGATACCGTGGCCCTGGAACACAAAGGACAAAGAAGGAACATGGATGGGTTTTAGTCAGTACAAGTCTGAGACTCCCTTCCGCTCCGCCTAGAGTGGGGGGGGGGGTCATTTGATGATTTAGCGTCCGAAAAAAAAAAAGATCGTAGCAGGTGACGGTTTGGTGGTTTCTGCCTACCCCCATGAGAAAAAAGCGTGAGTTTATGTATGTATGAATTAAATAAAGTCTAGCAGTGTGTTGCCTTGTGAGACACCATTCTACTAAGGCCTCTGAATATTTTATAGCCCAGTAACATCTAATGCTAGTTGAACCGAAACTGTCTGCATCATTGTATGGAGCTTGGACATTAAGTATAATAAAACGGTAAACTGACTGACTGACTGACTGACTGGGTTATATATCAACACACAGCCCAAATTGCTGATCCTAGAGGCATGAAACTTGGAGAGTGTGTTCTTTGTGAAGAGTAATTTATTTTTATAAATAAACCAATGTTTTCTTTTAGTAAAATTTTATATCTCCAGTATTTAGAGTACTATCCCTCCAGGTGGCGTTGAAAAATTCCACCCTGTATACCTACTCTCTACAAAATAGTTCACCATTACGTAAGTCGCAATTAAGTAGCAGTGCGTTCAGTCCGTGGTTCCGTACCGTGTTTGTTTTAATATTTAGCGCGGCTGCAAATGAAACTGATTGTGCTGTATTCCCCCATCCGCCATTGTGCATTGGTGCAACTTTATTTGCGTTTCTGCGTATTACGTTTCATCTATCTTCGGTGAAGGGTTTTGGTGGAGTCATTAGTGTGGTTTTTTTATGTGAAAGAGTGTGCTGGGTTCGTGGTTATGTTCAGATGTATGATTATGTTTCTGAGATTATCACATCGAATGCTGGTGCTATTGGTATATGGTGTCAATAACATGTTATCGTCATCATCGTCATCGTTTTCCTGGCCTTATCCCAATTATTATTATTTTTATTTGGGCTCGGCGCAGCATGTCTTCTTCCTCCGTACTTCTCTATTACTCGTCATCTCAGCAGTCACCTCCTTTCTAGCCATATCATCCTTGTCAGTGTCATGTAAGAATCTAAAATTAAAACTCATTTTGACTCATTTAAGAAAGTAGAAATTATTCAGCTTAAATTTTTACATGATACAGATTATCACAATACCCATCAGGGTAGAAACCAATTTTATTTTGAGACCTATAATTTGTTTTCTAATCTTCTGCACCTAACTTGGAGAAGAACACAAACTATAAAAATAAAAATTCTTCATGGCTGTTCACTATGAATCAGGGCAATCAATATGATCTCCCTGTTGGTCTCTGCAAACCATTAAACAAACCACCACCGTATTCATCCATAATTGTATGCAAATACACACGTAGATCCCTCGAGGAATCCCCGAGATGCTGGAGTCGAATGACAAATCCTTGTGCTGGACGATTAGCACTTAGACTATTGACATTATGTCGATATGTCCCCGATCTCCTCTCAGGAGATCTAACAATTAAATCAATCGAGGCTAGACGGAACCTTGGTGAATGGGTAGAATTTATAGCTGCAGGAATGATTATGTGACCCTATAACCTTAAACAAGATAGCACGAAACAATCTGCCAATAAGGTTCCCACTGCTGGGACTCAGGCTTCTGCTCTGTGGGAGGGAGTGCGCCATAATCCACCACGCGGGCCCAGTCCAGGTTCGTGGATGGCGCATGCATGAACATGCTAATTTCCTCACTAAGAGTTGACTAAGTACTGTTGTATGATGTCTGTGTAACGGAACCTCCTTGTTAAATGTGGTTTATATTAGTTTGAATATTACGTCAAATCTTTGGTAAAATACAGGAAAAGGCAACATATTTCAAATTTCTCTATTTCTGTTCTAGGGCGACTTAGGAACTTATTGTCTAAGAATGAATTAGTTTTCATAATAAGGTATTTTTTTAGAAATATTACAATTCCGTTGGTATAGTTTAATTCACCCAGAGGTCTAAGAAATACGACCATGGTCCTTTTTCCTTTACCGTTTTGAGACTAACTGATAATGAAATAAATTACACAAATTAAAGTCTCTGGGGGGTACACCCAAAAAAAATCAACCAATAGCAAATTTTCAATCCAAAATAATCACAAGTCGTTGAACTCTCCGACCCGTTTTTAATTCCCCCAACCCTATTCAAACCCGTTTAATATCAATGCAAAAGCCATGTAAAGTGTTCGAAAGACGTATGATCCATTTCATCCCGTTTAGAAACGGGTGACGTCACTGACATTGACATGTGAAAGACAACCCTCAACCCTGCTAACGAAATATGTCAATTTATATCGATCATGCGGGTCTTTTCCATACAAATGTTTTCGAAGAGACTTCACAAAGTTTTCAAACGTAGATTAATTTTGATAGTTTAAGCTGCTTATACTCAAATCAAATCATTTATTTCTTTGCAAACATGGGTCATACAGGGTGCAACGGTGGCCCAGTGGTGGCTGCTCCGACTTACGAACAGTAAGTCGTGGGTTCGAACCCAGGCAGGCGCATTACTTTGTGTAATTTATTTCATCACCACTACTCATAAAACGGTACTCGGAAATCGGCATGTCCTAGAACCAAAAATTCGCAGTCATGCGACATCTACCAACCTGCACTGGGTCCGCGTGGTGGATTATAGCCAATACCCTCTCATAGAGAGGAGGGCGTGTGTGCCCAGCAGTGGGAACATTATAGGCTGATTATGCAAACATCATCATCATCATCATTTCAGCCGAAAGACGTCCACTGCTGGACAAAGGCCTCCCCCAAGTGTCGCCACATTGACCGGTCCCGTGCGACTCGCATCCACCGGATCCCTGCTACCTTCACCAGGTCATCGGTCCACCTAGCATGGGTGATAGGTAAATAGATTTGATGGTCTTTTATAATAAGGTTCTCCGTATTTCACCGTCACATGGGCATGCAAATAGTAGGTTTACAGTAATACATTTTAAATAAGTGGCATGTCATTGGAATTACGTTAGTATACAATAAAAAAAAAAGTCAACCTGGTGCAAGGACTAAAAAATAAAAATACTGTCAGTAATATGAAACGGAATTAAATTATGCAAATATGATATTAGAACAATATGTCAATAATAGAGTTACAGTACATAAATTATAAAACAGTCAATAACATTAGGTGTATAGCGTAACAGTAAGTGTTTTCTATACTTTTGCTACGTTTTACGTTCGTGAAGATTTCGTCGAAATTAAATGTAGGCAGAGTGATGAGTTTGGTTATTGATATTCTCCGAATACGTTTCAAAAGATTTGCAAGATTTTCGGGAATCAATAAATTTTTGTTCAATCTGTTTTAATTTGAGACACATCTGATGGATTATTATAAACCTTATTTTTGCACTAAGAAGGATCACTGCTAAGTGTTTATCTAGGAACTATGTTGTATTCCCAGTTCGTATGACCTTGTTTTTGTTCCAAAGCTTAAATAACACGAAGAAACTCTGTAGTAGTAACAAATAATGAATGCAGCATAAAACCTTACAAATCATGACCTCTTTTATAACTTCACCTTTTGCCTTTAAAAATATAAAAAAATCTTTTTAATTCAGTTCTGCAGTTGAGTGCCTATGACTGCGGCGTAGTTCAAAAGGTTTTTGTTTGGCGTCATTTAGTTACACGGCCCGTAAGCACTTACATTCAGTAACTGTCGGTACTATGTTGATCTGAGTATGAATGGGACCTTTCAAACTAGGAATATAATCGAAAGAGGCATATATTTTTGCGAGCCCAGAGGTGCATGGGCCGATGCCTGCCATGGCTGCGGGACTGTTCGAAAGAGATACCGTGGTCTGGAACAAAAAGGGCAAAGAAGGAACATGGATTGGTTTTAGTCAGTACGAGTCTGACACTCCCATCCGCTCCACCCAGAGTGGGAGGGGGTCATTTGATGATTTCCCATGCGAAAAAAAATAAAAAGCCAATTTGCTTTTTTTTTTCGCCTGCCTGCACTATATATTATACTTGCTTCTTTTGGTGCAGTTGAAATTACACTAGATGAACACTCATACCGTGGCTATAGGATTAGCTATTCAGCAAAATGTCTAAAGGAGCTGACTGCATAAGATAAGCGAGACGTTCTTGGATAAAATGCAACTTAAAATAACATAGAAAAACCAGCTTAAATCTAGATATTTTTTAAAACAGTAGCATGATTATCATTAACACCAGAAACGGGATATTTTTTTTTTACACGGTAGACCGATTTGTTTGCTCATAAACACCCACCCGCAATAACTTCAGTTTATCCGTGATCATGGTGCTTGCAACAGCGCCGAAATATCGGGAACTCAAAGAAATCAGTAAAGATGTTAAATATCCCGTTTCTAGTGTTAATGATAATGTTAGTGACCATGATAAAAAAAAAAAAAAAAAATAATGATAGTTTAAAATCTTAGTAGCATGATTGAACTCAAATTGATAAAGAAAGCGCTTGTACTCAAGCTTCTTCTAAGGACGTTGAAAAACTTACAAGAGGGACACTACATTCAATTTGAAATTTCCAAGTGTCTTTAAAACTTCGTACGACATGAAAATATCTTTTAGCAAAATGACTAAAGGAGCTGACTGCATAAGATAAGCGAGACGTTCTTGGATAAAATGCAACTCAAAATAAAATAGAAAAAACCAGCTTAAATCTAGATATTTCTTAAAACAGCAGCATGATTGAACTCAAATTGATAAAGAAAGCGCTTGTACTCAAGCTTCTTCTAAAGACGTTGAAAAACTTACAAGAGGGACACTACATTCAATTTGAAATTTCTAAGTGTCTTTAAAACTTCGTACGACATGAAAATATCTTTTGAAGACACAATTTTTATTACAATATTCAATGTGCTGAAAAGTTCGAGGAAAAGAATTTTCTTTAACCGCAAATTGCTTGTCAAAATAGAGATGTCCACAAAATACGAATTTCTACGATTTCGTTTCGAATTATCGAGTTTATATTTTCGTGTGAACGTGGACTTGTATGTCCTGAAAATATGTGTTTTAGTTTAGATGTTATAACTATTGGAAGTATATTTTAAAGTAATGTTTCAGACGTCATAAAACAGTTTTAAAATATCATTATCATCTGCCTAGTTTTTTCCCAACTATGTTGGGGTGGGCTTCCAATCTGACCAGATGCAGCCGAATACCAGTATTTTACATGGAGCGACTGCCTATCTGACCTCCACAACCCAGTTAGTAGTGGGTAATATGATACCCCTTGGTAAGACTGATTGTCATACTTTCGGGCCACTGACTACCTGTAAGGACTGTCAAAGAACTACAAATGACAGCCGGGACCAACAACGGCTTAACGTGCTTTCCGAGGCACGGAGGAAACTTGCTATGTAATAGGCGGCCACTCATCAATTGACCAACCTAGGCAAGTGCGGTTTTACCTTAAGATCGACCCGAACGGCTGTTATTATTTAGTCACGACCTCCTCAAAACACTTTTAAAAATATTAATAAATTTTTCATAAAAATATCTACAAAAAAAATATTTCTGAATTAGTAACAACTATTTTCTAAGAAAAATAGCTAACATTCTAACCTGTCGTGTATACATATATTATTTTACCAGTCAGAAATAATAATTTCCAGCTGTAAGGTTACCAGTGTAAATAACACGTAACTGTAGCCTGTAATTGTTATTTTTTAATGTTACTGTATTTGACCACCTGCTGCATGGACATTAAAGGGATTTATGGTTTGGCAACAATCGTAATTAGGGTCGGTAGACGTAACTACAGAAGTTCCAATATGTTGTGACAAAAATAAAGATGACATTTGTGATTAATATATAATTATAAAAACTCTGGAGTTCTGTCGTGGCGACCGCGAACCGGAAGACGCTGCGTTGGAAGGCCTCCCACTAGGTGGACCGATGACCTTGTAAAGGTTGCAGGGATCCGCTGGGTGCGAGACGCACGGGACTGGTCAATGTGGCGACACTTGGGGGAGGCCTATGTCCAGCAGTGGACGTCTTTCGGCTGAAATGATGATGATGATGATAAAAACTCTGTTTAGAAATTGGTAATAGTAGGTCTAATTTTCTTAACTTATACTGTCACTTACGGGATATCGCCCTCCATCCATCCCTCACAATACTTGGACGGCAACCAATCGGTTCACATTCAAAGTGAAAGCTCGAAAACACATAGACAAGAAGTTCGCAGATTTGTCTCAAAATTATCTAATTCATCTTCCATTCATCGTTGGAAGGCCTCCCACTAGGTGGACCGATGACCTCGTAAAGGTTGCAGGGATCCGCTGGATGCGAGACGCACGGGACCGGTCAATGTGGCGACACTTGGGGGAGGCCTATGTCCAGCAGTGGACGTCTTTCGGCTGAAATGATGATGATGATGATCTCCCATAATTTTTTATATTTTGTTTTATGTATTTATTCTTATATTTTAGTTATAAATATTTTCTAATTTGTTTTCTGTTATTGCACCTACTGTGTATTGTCTCTGAACATTCTAAGGTCGACTGGTAGAAAATTCCCAAGGCATTAAGTCCGCCTTGTTCAGTTTTTTCTCGTGCATAAAGTTTTAATAAATAAATAAATGTCTTCAGTGATTATCCATTATTCTGAGCTCCCGATATTTCAAAGCTGTTGCAAACTCCATGATCGCTGGATAAATAGTGATTATTGGATCGCGGGTTTGAATTATTTTATTGTCTTTATACTAATGTCACATCTTAGGTTTTGTAAAAGTATTCTGATTTAAAAGAGTGTCCATGGAATTTCTTGCCCGTTCTTCTCCATAGAGATCTACGTTAGGGAATGGGCAACTACAGTACTTTCACAGTTTTGTGACTGGGACTGTAGCTACATTTCATTGTTGTCTTTGTTTCGACAATTCAAAAGTGCCTGTAACTGGCCTACTTGAAGTAAATGCTTTGATTTTGATTACTTGTTTACCAATATTTAACACACTCGTTTTTCCTCCGTTTTTTAAAACAAAAGAGTCTTTCATGAAGATGAAGGTTGGCAATATTTTACCAAAAAATATGAAAATAAAGTAATTACTGTTATGTATCAAGTATGCAATTAAATAAAAAATAATCAGCAGTTCCAATGTCATTTACACAATATACACTACCAAACACACAATACACAATTATAATTACAATACACAATACACACACACAACACACACACACATATTACAATTTACTAAGTTACTCAACCAAATAAACTTGTGTGACATTTCCTAATGAGTTAAAAACGAACAACAATATCACTGTAATTGCAACCACAAATTCAGCGTTTATTTTTATACGAGTATATTGTCCTTCATAAACTGTTGGTCCCTCATTACATGAATACCACTTTTGTGTTATATTCAGACCCAGAAAGCACATTAGGGACCTGAATCTGACCTCAAGAATACTTTACTATATTTTAGGTACTTAGATCTGGGAAAATGATTTTAGTTTCTACATAACATTGTGTATAGTACCAGGATGTAATAATACTGAGGAGATATAAAGAAGCTTTGAATAGTGCTGTCACTTTCTTTTCTAACTCGGTATCAAAAAGCTTCTATTGTAGGGTAAATCATTAATAATAACAGCCTTTTTTTGTCCCATTACAGGGCAAATCCCTCTTTTTAAGTGGAGACCGGGCAGGAGCATTTTTTGCCATGTTTATTCATCGTGTGTTTTCGATTTCTGACAAGTTTTATCCAAAAAAATACACTTGGATAAAGGGAAATTATTAGGAAGAAGAAGTAGGTGCCCTCTGTTTAAACTGTCTCCTCGATTCCCTAAATCAAACGCCTATTTGCATTTGCTCAAGCTCAAATAAACAACGTCCTGTCCTAAATGATTGATGCCGTTTCTTAGACGACAGGTTCTGCCTGAACTTCGCTTTGACAAGCGCCTGATTAATTACGTCTAATCAATTAATTTATCATAGTTTCCTCTTGTTTTGAGTTGCGAAGAAAAAACCTAGACACTTTATTTTAGTAAAAGGAAGAAAAGGCACAACGTTCTTTAGAAATCGGTGACAATTCTGCCATCTGAACGATTTTGGAGGCCGGTAAATGTTGAATCATGGGGTATTGTGTACATTGAAACATAAAGTATTCTCATCATCTGCCTAGCCTTTTCCCAATTATATTGGGGTCGGCTTCCAGTCTAACCGGATGCAGCTGAATACCAGTATTTTACATGGAGCGACTGCCTATCTGACCTCCACAACCCAGTTCGAAACATAAAGTATTCTACAATATAAAATAAAGATTCTTCAGCGAGCCGTTTCAGCGAAAGGTGCTTAACGTAAATGCAAAAGCTTATTGTAGGTCCTTTTGAGTAAATCTATCTATACATATAAAATTCAAAGTCCTGACTGACTGACTGACTGACTGACTGACTGACTGACTGACTGACTGACTTATATATCAACGCACAGCCCAAACCACTGGTCCTAGAGACAAGAAATTTGGACAGTGTACTCTTTGTGAAGAGTAGGTATCCACTAAGAAAGGGTTTTTCGAAATTCTACCCCTAAGAGGGTGAAATGGGGTGTTGAATTTTCTATGAAACTTTTTATTCTCTGAGTCGATTGACTTGAAAATGTGTCTACATATACTTCAGTTAAAATGATGAGATACGTGTATCACAGTTTTTCCAAAATCATCCCCCAATTTAAAATTCAATGTCCTGACTGGCTGACTGATACATCAACGCACAGCCCAAACCGCTGGCCCTAGAGACATGAAATTTGGAGAATGTACTTTTTGTGGAGAGTAGGTATCCACTAAGAAAGGGTTTTTTGAAATTCCACCCCTAAGAGGGTGAAATGGGGTGTTGAATTTTCTGTGAAACTCTCTCGGGATCGATTGACTTGAAAATGTGTCTACATATACTTTAGTTAAAATGATGAGATACGTGTATCACAGTTTTTCCAAAATCATCCCCCAATTTAAAATTCAATGTCCTGACTGGCTGACTGATATACCAACGCACAGCCCAAACCTCGGGTCCCAGAGATATGAAAATTGGAGGGTGTATTATTATTTGTGATGAGTAAGTATCAGTATTTCGAAATTCCTACCACTTAGAGGGTGAAATGGGGTATTGAATTTTCTGTGAAACTTTTTATTCTCGGGGTAGATTGACTTGAAAATTTGTGTACATACTCTTCAGATAAAATCCAGTAAATCCGATGTCCAATCTCAAACCTAGGTATCAATATTTCACGTATCTAATTTAATTGATATAACTTTAAACTAATAATTGCAAGTTATAAGCAAGTACATGTAAATCAATGTATGTATTATAGATAGATACATAGATTACTTATTATGCCAGAAGTAAGATCCCGTGGGCAATTCCCTAACTCCACGCGAGCAAAGCCGCGGGCATAAGCTAGTACAATTAATTTTCGCTCCTGCTTGCACACAAAGTATCTAGTACGGAGAATGCTTAATTAGCGTAGGTACGCAGTTTAATCTATACTAATATTATAAAGCTGAAGAGTTTGTTCGTTTGGTTAAACGCGCTAATCTCAGGAACTACTGATTCGAATTGAAATATTCTTTTACTGTTGGATAGTCCATTTATCGAGGAAGGCTATAGGTTCTATACTATATTTATTTATAATATTATAAAGCAGAAGAGTTTGTTGGTTTGGTTGAACGCGCTAATCTCAGGAACAACTGGTTCGAATTGAAATATTCTTTTAGTGTTGGATAGTCCATTTATCGAGGAAGGCTATAGGTTATATAATATCACGCTACAACTAAAAGGAGCCGAGCAAAAATAAAACAAGTCAGAAGCGGCGGGTGAAACCGCGCGGGGCACAGCTATAATTATTATAATTCAATAATATTTTACTAGAAGGAGTTCTCATGCGTCTTGAATTTATTGTTTCTTTAGTTAATCATCAGTTGCCTCAAGTTTTTGAGGTTAGTCGGTGTTGTATCAAAAGAATATATTGAATACATTTGAGTGGACCTCCTAAAATACACCTCTGCCTAACCCTTCAGTTATTACAGTGCAGTGGCGAAGGTTCCTTGCAATTCGATTCCTACCGGCTTCCCTTTAAAAAATGGCACAGTCAGTATTCTGTAGACAAATAATATAATAGCATTAGAGATAGGCACTCCGGCTTACCTCTTACAAAAATTGACCCTTCGCTACTGTTACAGTGTTAATGCCATAGCATAGCAAGCGATCGATTTATCGAATCCGTTTATAAATGACGTTTATGGGGCAATAGGCCAGCCTATGGGACTTAAACATAATTGGCGAAATGTGGGTGTAGGTACTAATAGGAACCACCTCTGCCTAACCCTTCGGGGATTACAGGCGTGATGTTATGTTGTTGTTGTTTATTAATGAATCCTGTGGTAATGATTGATATATTTTACCCTAACCTACTGAAAAGCACACACACATGCATTGTACTAAACACCCTATTTTACAAAAAAAAAAACAACTACATAGCACCGCGCAAAAATGAGCAAAGCTGAACATTTTTCAACAGAAAATGGTAAAAAATGCGCTGAATATGACCTCCAGCTAGTACTTATCCGTTGCCACGGTAACCTATATACGATTTAGTACATCCGAATACAGATTCAAAATGTCCTCGAGGCTTCTCCAAGGCCGCTGTACCTATACATAGTGCCTTGTTAACGATAAACAGAAGGACAGTTTTTATTGTCTTATAATTTTATTACTGACCTATGATTTTTGGAGGCATCTTAGGCTTTTTGTTGTGATAAAATAATCCTTGTAGCTAATCTTAAAAAAAAACATTGAATCCTATTAATGTTATAAATGCGAAAGTTTGTGAGGATGGATGGATGTGTGTTACTCTTTCACGCAAAAACTACTGAACGGATTTGGATGAAATTTAGCACACAGATAGTTTATAACCTGGGTACTTTTTATTCCGGTAGTATGATCCCGTGGGACAGTTATGGAACTTCGCGCGCGAAGCCGCGGTCATAAGCTAGTATATAATATATCGGTATGTCTAATGAACTTTAAAAAGCTTCCGAAGCTTTTTAATTTTTGTTCCTTGGTCTTAGGTTGAAGTACTTTATCATTCAAGTCGTCATACATCTTACATAACATTTTCTTAAAACACTTAAACATTACAACCTCCTTTCAATATTTTTTTTTCTTTCTTTCATTCGCCAAGAACACATAAAAAAACCTCACAAACACATAATCTAACTGACCTACTGTTCTCCAGCCAGAGTTAAGCAACAGTTGTGAGATGCGTGCGGGGTAGCGCGGGCTGCGCGGGGGTGCAAAATCAATAGAGGAACCCAGCCATGCCCCGCCCCGCCAAAACATATACTCTCTATGTGGATAGAAGCTTTTTTATATTACCCTACGTGATTTTACATGTACACTTCACCGTTTTTTGTCACTTTGTCCGTGATAATAACCTTGAATTAAGAGCTAGGTTGATTTTGGGTTTGTAGAACGGAGGATTGAGTTAGGAAGCTACTGCTACAGAATAAGGTCGCCTTAGTGTATTTCTCGCTACGTGGACTGATTTTAACAGAGAATATGATATAGCAAGATTGTCCGTTTTTTTTTGGTTTTAGAACCAAATATTGGGACCCGATACCAATATTTGGTTCTAAAAACCTTTTATTACTTACCACCCAAATTTTTTTGTATGTTTTTTTTCTGAAAAATTTTAAAAATATTTTCAGGAGGTCGTGACTAAATAATAACAGCCGCTCGGGTCGATCTTTAGGTTAAGCCGTGCTTCCGTGGATGGGTGACTATGTCGATGACGATGGGTTCCTAACACAAGCCATCCATCATTTCCTTGGTCTTCCTCTCCCTCTCCATCCATCAACATTTATATTCATCACTCTTTTAGTCACATCCAATTCGTCCCTCCTCATCACATGTCCATAGCAAGCCATTTCATTCCAATAAAATACAACGACAATATCAAGTATCAAGTGTCCTACATAGCAAGACTCCGTTCAATCGCCTTACAACGTGCGTGAGAAGGCAGGCAGCTGACACACTAATTCTCTTTCAACGGGCCATGCTGGCCCACGCACGACATTTGACCTGCACACAAAGGTTGGGTGGTACTCTAAGGACCACACATATGAAATGTGGTCAGGTAATGTTTATAAGCAAATGTCTTGACCTTTTATCCTAGCGTGTAAAAACATTACATAACGTCACGCCTGTTTTTTCTTGAAGGCTTAAGCAGAGGTGTACTTATTAATGTACTTAGTCATCATCATCATCATCATTTCAGCCAAAAGACGTCCACAGCTGGACATAGGCCTCCCCCAAGTGTCGCCACATTGACCGTTTGTACTTAGTAACAACAATATTTCGCCAGTTATACTAGAAAAACGCGCACTGGCGAGTAAATACTAAGTAAAGTTAAATCCGAGACATATAAAGGGTGTAATAAGACCCTGAACGAAGCCGAAAGGTACTTGTTCTCCCTTTCATTTCGATCATTTTTTTGTTCTAGACCATACCTGGGAACCTTCTAGTTACGGAGATATTGGGGGTCAAAGTTTCAACTTTTTCACAATTTTTTTTTTTAATAGAATGTTTATTGTTGTAACTTTACTTTAAATACCTCAACGACCCCGATGCTATTCAATCCATCCATCAGCACAATGTTTTGAATGCATTACATTGAGTCCAACCGTAAAAGTGATTTTACACCCAAAAAAAAAGTCGTTTCCCAGCAATAATTTTTACGTAGGGTTACTTAGTTTGATGTACAGAATGCTTGGTTGACGGCTTCGCGAAGGGTCTGCTTACACCTTGTATTATTTCAATCATAACCCGTTCCATTGTTTCATAGCTCGCGACCTTGAATTTATGGACCAACCGTACAGTGAGTGCCTACCTTTTGGCCATGCAAGTCATTGTTATGACTTGCATGTACCAGTACGAAGAAGAAGAAGAATTTGAAGATCTTAGTCTTAAGGCTCTGTGGAATACGTGACGAAAAGACCCGACGACGTTTATCTTTTCTAACTATACTGAACTATCAGCCATTTTGGTTTTTCGCGTAAATCAGAAATATCAACCGATCATAAAGACCTTACAATTTGCCCTTACGAGACTTGTAAAGTTTTTTGTGCGAATGTCGTGATTAACGATACGGTCGTGAATTGTAAGTAAAAGTCTTGTCGTAGTAACATAAATAAAAACCGCATGTGGTTGGAGTAGATAAATGATATCCTAACTTAATATAATAAATGGAAAAGTAACTTTTTTTGTTTGTTACCTTTTCACGCCTAAACCGCTGAACCGATCATCCTGAAATTTTGCATATACGTTGTCAGGTGTACAGAAACAGACATGTACCTTTCATCGCGAAAAAAAGTACTGTTCCCGAGAAAAACAACAATAACGTTCTTATGATAATAGATGGCGCCACGTGTCTTTCGAATTATGATTGAATTATATTATTACAAGCAGAGTACAACCCGAATTGATTGTCAAATCCTGAATTAACGAGAGCGAAGCCGCGGACAAAAGCTAGTATTTCATAACCCTAAACAAGCTTATGAACTCAAGCGATATTCGCCCTTTCCAGACGAAACCTTAATACCAAGGAGCTCATTATCACCGTGTCAAAATGATTACAATTTACAACCTTTCCCACATTGTGTTTGAAGTACCTAACTGGGGTTCTGTATCTTAGAAGGGAGAGAATTAATAATATTTTAATTGGACCCTTGAACGTTCTATGCCGTTATTTATCGGTATTTCTCTTTGAATCCCGCTAAAGTTTAATTGGAACAGTTATGTACTTTGAATCGCTCTCTGTTTCACGAAACGGACTACAATAAAACTCCTGGGGTACATAAAAGTACTTAATTTGTGGAAAAATAACTTTCTTTCCTTCGAGGACTTTCTTAACGAAGCTGAAGCTGGTAGTTTAACATTTATGATTGGTCTAGTGGTCGCAAGTGATGAGGTCCTGGGTTCGATTTCCGGGTCAGGAAAAGTGTTATTAGAATTTCTCTGTGCCAGTCACGGAGTCTGGATTTGTGTACGGTTGATGGCAATAGGCTCGCCCCCTATTACATGGGTCTTAAACATAATGGCGATGGCGATGGCAAAATGTTGGTGTACTATTAGGTACACCTCTGCCTAACCCATCGGGGATTACACGCGTGATGTGATGTTATGTTATGTTATGTAAAAAAAACTGTAGGAAGAGAGACATTTCTCTGAAAATTGTAATTTTAATGGAATGAAGTCAAGTAGCTTTAATAAATCTTCTATTCATGCGTCTACACGCGTAAATGTAAATAGCGTCAGTAACGCTTAAGCGTCACTTGAATTAGTACCTAATGTACACACAGCGGCACATGAAGCTGTACTTTCCAGTATAACCTGGCCTCGCTTTTTATAGATTTCTTATACAATGAGAGATTCACATAAACTGGTTTTGTAAAGCTTGACTGGCCGTCGCCGTCGTGCGTACCTATGTAGCTATTTATTCTTAAAGTCACTTCTGACATAAACGATGGAATAAATATTATACTATATTATTATATTTCCTTTATTTATTTTTACACATTAAATACATTTTTAAATATTCTAATATAAAACAATATAAAAACATTTAAAAATATAAAAAAATTGAAGGCCCATCGGCATCAGGAACAAGGTCCAGGCTGCCGGTGGTCAGGGCTTTTATATTACTATGTGATTTCCTTTATTTATTTATATACAAACTAGCTTATGCCCGCGGCTTCGCCCGCGTGGAGTTAGGGAATTGCCCACGGGATCTTACTTCTGGAATAATAAGTAATCTATGTATCTATCTATAATATCCTTGGTTTGAGATTGGACATCGGATTTACTGGATTTTATCTGAAGAGTATGTAAACAAATTTTGCAGTCAATCGATCGATTTGATTTGATTTGATTTGACCCCGAGAGTAAAAAGTTTCACAGAAAATTCAACACCCCATTTCACCCTCTAAGGGGTAGGAATTTCTAAAAACTGATACTAACTCTTAACAAAGAATACACCCTCCAATTTTCATATCTCTGGGACCCGCGGTTTGGGCTGTGCGTTGGTATATCAGTCAGCCAGTCAGGACATGGAATTTTAAATTGGGGGATGATTTTGTGATACACGTATCTCATCATTTTAACTGAAGTATATGTAGACACATTTTCAAGTCAATCGACCCCGAGAGAGTTTCACAGAAAATTCAACACCCCATTTCACCCTCTTAGGGGTGGAATTTCAAAAATCCTTTCTTAGTGGATACCAACTCTCCACAAAGAGTACATTCTCCTTTCATGTCTCTAGAACCAGCGGTTTGGGCTGTGCGTTGATATATCAGTCAGCCAGTCAGGACATTGAATTTTAAATTGGGGGATGATTTTGGAAAAATTGGATACACGTATCTCATTATTTTAATTGAAGTATATGTAAACACAATTTCAAGTCAATCGACTCAGAGAATAAAAAGTTTCATAGAAAATTCATTTCACCCTCTTAGGGGTGAAATTTCGAAAAACCCTTTCTTAGTGGATACCTACTCTCCACAAAGAGTACACTGTCCAAATTTCATGTCTCTAGGACCAGTGGTTTGGGCTGTGCGTTGATATATCAGTCAGCCAGTCGGGACATTGAATTTTAAATTGGGGGATGATTTTGGAAAAACTGTGATACACGTATCTCATAATTTTAACTGAAGTATATGTAGACACAATTTCAAGTCAATCGACTCAGAGAATAAAAAGTTACATAGAAAATTCAACACCCCATTTCACCCTCTTAGGGGTAGAATTTCGAAAAACCCTTTCTTAGTGGATACCTACTCTTCACAAAGAGTACACTGTCCAAATTTCATGTCTCTAGGACCAGTGGTTTGGGCTGTGCGTTGATATATAAGTCAGTCAGTCAGTCAGTCAGTCAGTCAGTCAGTCAGTCAGTCAGTCAGGACTTCGAATTTTATATGTATAGATTAATTACATTTTTAAATAAGCCTTAGAAAAAAAACATTTAAAAATATAAATATAAATAAATAATAATAATTTTAATATATATTTTTTTTTAATATATATTACTATTATTATTATATTTTTAAATTGTGCCTGAGCTTTACTGCAGAGCTTTTGTGACACCAGCTATTTGCATTGTCTGTAAACACGAGATATCTCTCCACCTAAAAGTTAGGTTCAACAGCAATGTAAATGCACACAATACATCAGTGCACGACAATGATGCATAGATCAATAGGAATGTCCGACCCTATTGTTGATAGTCACGCACGAAATAAGTACAGTCGGATCGTTTTAACTTTCGTCAGTTTTCGAAGACTTTCCTTTATCATGTCAGGTTACAATTGAAGCTGTGGAAGGTACTGGGGGGTTACTACGACGTCTTAAAATAGGAGTAATTCTAGAGTGGGAAAGAGACAGAGCTATAAAGGTCATCTAGCGCCATCTCTTTCCCACACTGGAATTACTCCTGCTATAAGACGTCATGGTAGACCACCTGAGCAAATTAGTGCGCAAAAAAAAATATTTGTTCAAAATCTTAAGTACAAAGGCGAATATCTAGGTCGTTACCTAGTTGACATCAACCTTAAACCTTTTAAAGTCTGGTAATTTTATGAATTGTTAATCCTATTATTATATTTAGAGAGAATTCACACGTACCACAACCACACAACATTGCAGCGACAAAAATTGGTCAATCAGTGGTGACGTGTGAATTCGAGACTGTCTGCAACTTCTTGTTGGTTGCGTTATCCCTAGTAGTTGTGATACAGTGGTTACGTTGTGGCTATTGTTTGTAGACAGACAGATCGACTCCAGCTTTCACGTCGCTTTCGCGTCGTTGCGTCAACGCAACGTTGTGTTTGCGCTATGGCCGACCGCGACGCCGATTGCGACGTGATCGATCGCTCAGTTGAATTTAGCAGCAAAATGTGGTCCGTGTGAGTTAAACTATTTACTTTGATACAAATTAGTGCTCGCCCACGTGTTGTTGTGTTGTGGTTGTAGTTGTGGTCCGTGTGAACTCTCCCTTAATTATGAGTGTCATACATTTAATTGTCAAGAGAATGTCGTTGTGTGTTATTGACACTGAGACAATATTGAGTCTAGGTCTAGCGAGGGTATATTTATGGTTATAGAGCAAACAAAAATAAACTATACGGTGACGAACGCATTTTTACTGTAACTGTACCTCGTGTTTGTTTGCTAATAACTAAGCTCATAATTTATATCTGTTGGAAACAAAGGTTCAACACGTAACTACGTTTGTTTGTGTAAGCATTACGTACTAGGTCAGAAATGTAGATTTTCCTGTATTGTTTTTACGGTAATTGTATGCTGAAATGGTGGTGTTTATGGCAATGTAGGTGGGTAAGCTTAGAATATTGGTTTCTATTTAATATGGTTTCTTTAAGAATAGAACTATAATATCAACCAATCCCATTTTGTATGAGTGGGCCAATATGTCCCAGGCATTTTATTTGTGTAACAGTTTCGGCTAAATCTGACCCACAACTATGTATTAACTGGGTGAAAAAAATTTCGTCACACTCCAGGCAGTGTGATAAAATTTTTTTCACCCAGTTAAACATATTACTCTGAAATTTGCTAATTTTGACCAAAAATTGTGAACAGCTAATAAATAAACATAACCACAAAATCAAACAAGTTTCTCTAGTGTAAATACAGAGTGGGAATCGATTTAGAAAAATAAGGAAAAGCAACGCCATGACAGTTTTGTGAACGTGAACACAAGGACGCAAGTGATTGGGGTTTTGTTTGTTTATCTATTTAGCCATCTGTAAAGACGAGGGCAATGTTTTGATACGTATGTTTTGTTGTGTAGACGAGCTTTTTGTTTCTCTAGGTCAAGATTATTCTGTTTAGAATAAATCTCATTTTAGTGGGAGAGAAGTTTCCTTTATATATTTTTTTCGGTGATGTTTTTGCTTTTTTTCGGTAAAAGTGTTTTGTTTTGAACACATCGATCTGTTTTTGTTTTCGTAGAGCTGAAATATCTTTTTTTTGTTTTTTTTTTGGATTTTATGGGAACTTCTATTTACTCTTTTTGTCGTATTGATGTCTTGCATCTACCACTGCTTCGAGTCTGAGGTTAGGGCGGAGCAGTATTGCGTAATAAATATTCTGGTTCAGTATCAAGTTAACTGCAGGAACTTTTGGTGTTTCCTGTTTTAAACAAACAAGAAAGAGGTTTGTGTAGAATTTACAAGTTCAATAAAATACTAAATATATTATGAATCTCTCTTTAAATAGTCATTTACTTCGACGGCACGGTTGGTGCAGTGGCTGAGCGATTGGCTGCTGCACTGCGTGTTCGATCCCCGCACGGAACAAATTTGTATGACTTACAAGTAGTTGTTCCAGGCTTGTGTATTTGGGTTTAAATGTTTGTAATAGCACCTACGATCAGGAGAGATTCCTTGGGATAAATGTCATAATTCGTTACCAAAATGTACTAAAAGGCTTTTAATTGACAACGAAAACATATTCGAAAACAAAAGTGTTAAAGAAATCTACGATTTTAAATCTTCTCTTACTTGAAAATGGTACGCATAATCTAACCTGTCACTGTTCAGGTATACCTATACAAATTAAGGTTAAAGCACACACTCACCGAAAGCTCATAAACTTACGCACATAATTACACACTTATCTACAACACTTGATAGGGCGCGAAATTTTTATAGACTTTTACACTTTATAGGTCGGCCGTGAAACAATATTTGTATAGGCTGCCGGATTTTTATGTTAACGTGATATTTGGCATGTGGACTGGCAAAATAATGGTTATTGTGCTCGTATTTCGCTACTATGTTTATAATAACTGTTTATTGTACAGTCACGAGCACCAATATATTAACACTTAACAACTTTTAAAAGTGTTTTTCTCCTACTTTTCTGATTAAAACTTCATATTGTTACGAACATAGCATTTTGGAACTCATATTTTTATGAAAAAAGATATTATCTCCAAGTTACAATCGTTATTTCTCGCGAAAATTGCTTTTAAATTTAGGAATAATGGTGCTCGTGACTGTCAAATTCAGATTGTTTTAGCCTTTGTGTTAATAAGCCCGCTATTGTTGTTGCTCTTAATAGGTAGGTAACTACTAAGAGATATACGTTACCAGGTATTTTAAATTCTATAAGAATACCGATTGAAATCTAGGTAAGTGTGAAACGCGAAAACTACACAGTTGCTTCAAAATAAATGCCCCAAGGACCAAAACACAAAATCAGTTTCACCAAAATATAATATACCAAAACTAAAATTAGCTTCGCACCCCAAAAATACACCTGAAAATACGCGTCTGTAATTCAGAGGCACTCGAAATATTAACATAATTAAATTTGTGTCCATTCGTCATAATCATAGCCTCGTCTTGAACCCTTAATGTTTGCGCGATGCCGGGTGCCGCCATTTGTACTAACTGACACTTTTATTATAATGTTTCTGTTTAATTAGATTATACTAATTACTGAAAGTGGACGTTGAGATTTAGAAGAGTAGCTTAGTTGGTTTGAGAGGATGCATGAAAGGCGAAAGGTATTACAAGACGGATGTGAGAGGAGTGGAGGGGACGTTCCAGAATGGCATACACTTGATTGTGATTTTCTTCAGAAAGTACCTACTCGCAAACGGCGTGCGTTTACAGCGTGTAAACAGACCCTTCACATAGCCGTCAACCAAACATTCTGTACATCAAACTAAGTAACTTTACGCAAAAAATATTGCTGGGAAACGACTTTTTTTTTTGGGGGAAAAATCACGTTTTACGGTAGGCCTCGATGGAAAGCACTCAAAGCATTGTGCTGATGGATGGATTGAATAGTACGGGGGTCGTGGAGGTGTGTAAAAATCTTACTTTAATAACATGTATTTAAAAAAAAACTTGTGAAAAAGTTGGAACTTTGACCCCAATATCTCCGTAACTAGAAGGTTCCCAGGTATGGTCTAGAGCAAAAAAATGACCGCAAAGACGGGGAAATAAGTGCCTTCTGGTTATGTTAAGGGTCTATTTACACCCTTTATGAACGTTGGTGACGGAAAGGAAGTATGTAAAGATCCGAGCAGGTTACATTCAGTAAAAAAGAGGTGTTTTTATCTATGGACGTTAAGGCTCCTGCGCCATGACGTGGGTATGTGGCATTCGCAGAGGTTTCACAATAAAATATAAAAGCGCTCGTGCTTACTTGGTGTAGTCATCTACGTGCCTCTTGCATAGTTGTTCGTGCATACAATTCGGACTACATGTCTCTTTGGTGAAGTAACTTAATAAACTTAACCAAGTTTGCATGTAGCATGACGTGTGTATCTATTATGTCAGCTCTACATACGTACTGACGACAAAATAAAATGTTCAGGAATTTACACTCAGATTTTTAAAAACTGGTGTTTGTACTGAGTAGCCAAATCTTTGTTGTCCTTTTTCTGAGCTTATGTAGTGAAATACCTACATAAAACATTAAGAATACCTACCAAATTAAAAATTCAACTCAAACAAGTCAATGGACATTTCAAAATCCACGATTCCCATTTCAAATATATGTACACAGATAATTACAAACAAATGATGAGTGAGCTTTATTTCCCAAGGCTATTGCCACAGAATAGATACTAGGTACAGAAGGACTGTCTTATACAACGAGCGAAAACACACGCACACTTAGACACGCGTCGAATGAGGAAAATGACGCAAGGAAGGATTTGAGTTAGACTGTGAATGACTATAAGGATAGGGATGTCGAATAAATGATGGATGGACTGCGCGAAGGATAATTTGGCTAGAAATGAGTGACAAACTGAGATAATGACAAGACTGGAGAATGGTGATGATGACATAAAAAATTTCTACGAACAGCGAGTGCGTTTGCGTTCATGACTGTCATTTGTTTGATATAGTTTGAGATCGCCAGACGTAAGCGTCTATGAATACGAGCGACTATTTTCACTTGATATATGTAGCCTTCTGTATCATATATGTCATTCCATACAATCAAATTTTTCTAGAACAAACACAAGGTAATCAGTAAACTCGACGCTAGATCGAAACTCGTTCGGTGAATTGATAAAAGAGAACATCGAAATTTTGGACTACATTTTATGTTCGGGCATTATTTATTTATGGGGTTAAATCGATTGGTTTGGAGTTGATTGGAGGCTTTTTCATGAAAGCCAAATATCGTTTAACAAGCGAGAGAAAGGACCTCTTTTAAAAAGGAAAGGTAAAAAGGACACTTTTACCCATCATCCTGAAATAATTTTCAGAGATTACAATCGTTTAGAAATTAACTTCCACCTAAAGTATTTTTTAATCGATTGTTTATTATGATCGCCACTGCCTTCAGTAAATACATGTCCATACAAAATAAAGAGAGAACCGTATTTCCAGTTTTGCCGCAATTTAAACTATCCTGCAGACCTACAACAGGATACTCAATTTCTTTTATACGGAATCAGGACTTACCAGATTAAAGAGAGTAGCCCATGATAGTACTTCATCCACCTGAAAAATATTCTAACCAACGTAGTTATAACAAAAAAAAAAAAAAAGACAATTCTTCTATAAAGGGTGTAACAAGACCCTTAACGAAGCCGAAAAGCACTTGTTCTCCCCGTCATTGCGATAATTTTTGTTGTAGACCATACCTGGGAACCTTCTAGTTACGGAAATATTGGGGATCAAAGTTTCAACTTTTTCAGAAGTTTTTTTTTTAAATGCTGGTTTTTAATGTTAGGGTTTTACTTTAAACACCTCCACGACCACCGTACTATTCATCCATCCATCGGCTCAGTGTTTTGAGTGCGTTACTTTGAGGTAAAACGTGATTTTTCACCCCCCAAAAAAAAGTCGTTTCCCAGCAATCATTTTGCGTAAAGTTACTTAGATGTACATAATGCTTGGTTGACGATTTCGTGAAGGGTCCGTATACACCCTGTATAGCATTTTTTTAAAAAGCACACAGCATAATATTTACCTAACAAAAAAAGTACAAAACGTAGTACACTAACCTAAAACCGTAGATAATTCGTCCAAACGGTATTCATAGCGTAAAGGCTGAATCGATCGAGGTTTAAACTTAGTGGTGCTCGAATAAGGTTACTGACTGAATAATATATGTGTATCCCGGCTCTGCCCGGAAGCCACTGTATCCGTAATCCTATTTTAGAATGTATCTTCACAAAACAACTCGGCGGTAAATAAATATTATAGTCGTTCGCGGGCCGTGCTGAGTAGGTAGCTCATCTGTTTTTAGCAATATACTGGCAAAGTCGAAGCCACAGATAGAAGCGTACCTTCGTTGCCTGCCTTGGTGAGTAAAGTCAAAGAAGTGACAAGTTAATCACGCAGAATACCAAGAATCTTACAAGAAATTAGTAATTTAGATGATGTTTGAAAGGCGCCTGTTTCAGAAAACTTGAAACAGAATTCTGTCTTTTTTTTCGCGCTCTGGGCGGAGCGGAAGGGAGCGTCAGACTTGTACTGACTAAAACCCATCCATGTTCCTTCTTTGCCCTTTGTGTTCCCGAACCGCGATATCTCTTTTGAACAGTCCCGCAGCCCCATCAGGCCTTTACAGACCCCTTCCTTGTTGCTGACATCTCTTTGAGGCGCGCGTTCTTTCCCTCTCAAGTCCCGCCACCTCCTTCGCTAGCATGACTACTTCGCGGAAGGAGGTGACGGCTTCCCATTCCCTCTCGCTCCGTACCATGGTGACACCCGAGCGTTTCCTCCCGCCCGAATTTGTGCAGGAACCTCCCGAACCGTGTCCGGAGAGGAGAATTGTCTGTCTTGGTGTGGGCTTGTGATGGAGACTTAAATGGCGCATGTTCCAAAAAAGTTGAAATACTCTATCTATATGATAAACTTTACTAAAAGAATGGTATCTATCTGTACGGTCCAAAGAAACATGGAACATAGGCAGATAGATGATGATGAGATTAGCACTAAAAACCAGTATGGCCATTGGAAAGACCAAAGCAATAAGCGAAGCCTCTAGTTACGAATATGTGGCTTCAACCTCTTTAAGGCATCTGGCAAGTGAACGTGTGGTTGGCGGTCACTTAGCCCAGTTATCCTACGGATGCCTTATAATTAAGGCCTCTAGCCAGGATTGTAAAAAATTCTTAGGTCTAACTGAAGATTGTTTGCTTTTATAATATTTAAACGTTTCATTTTCTCGGATTTTATGGCAGCTGGATCGGTTTATGTGTGTCACATGTCGTGAAGATATTAAACTTTTAAGCCGGTTGATAAATAAAAGTTATGGTGTAATAAAACATTAAGCACTATCATGAGGAAAATAAAGCGAATGGAAGATATGGGTATTAAAAACATTGACATTTTCTATAGATTCGATTTTCTATTTTCATGTGACACTAGTTTTTACTCGGCGTTATGACCACGTGTTGGTCGAATATTATCCCACGGAAACGTTCTAACGGAGTGAAAAGTATACTATGTTCTACCCTGAGTAATGCTTCTGCCCTAGTTCTTCTTCAGCCCAGAACTGAGCTACTAGTTTGGCGCTTTCGGTAGCTTCCATCAGTTCCTGTAGTGAACAAACAACAGGACACGCACCACACGCCAAATGCCCTAGTTAAACAGGATGGGTTATCATGACGTCTTAAAGCAGTATTTTTTAAATCTTATTTCAGAGTACGAAAGAGAGGGACCTATACAAGACGTCTAGGTCCATCTCTTTCCCACCACCGGGGCATTTTTACTACGATTAGTGTACTAAAGGAAGTAATCGAAGGATAATAGACAAAGTATTCCATTTGCCTACAAAATAATTACGCATGCTTGCTTTTTGAAATGGTACGGTTTTCCACAAATAAATAAAATACAATCTCTAACTTAAATAATCTATGACTGATAACTTAGGTACTATTCAGTTATCTATTGTATATGTATGGACCGGATTAGGTTCACCGGTTAACCGCAACTGATTTCGTGGCTCGATTCGGTTTATCGGATAACACCGAATCGATATAACCGAATTAATGATGAATGTGTTAATAGTGAGATAGTAAGCGAGGCTCATTCATAAATAATGATGGAATGGAACATTGTATATGGAAAACCTTAATTTTTTGTGATTAGATTTTTTAGTTTTTTTTTTTTTTTAGATTTTTATTGAATCGTTGATGTCTTAACTCATTTAGATAATGATAGGTTGAAAACATTGTAGACGTTTGTTTATTTTAACAATTCAGTTTTAGTTGATATTTCTCTGAAATCGGTTAGCATACTTTTTTTAATTAATAGGTAAAATAAAATTAAGTGAAATGGTCAAACTTCGCAAACCTAATGGGTATTGATGAGTTAGCCTGATAAAACAAAAATATGTGATTTTAAAATTACAATAACGTTCTTTACCTACGTGGCGTGCGTGTATGATCAGCAGATACCAGATTATACTACAAATATTAAAAAAAAATGTTAATATACAAAATCATCATCATCTGCCTAGCCTTTTCCCAACTATGTTGGGGTCGGCTTCCAGTCTAACCGGATGCAGCTGAATACCAGTATTTTTTTTTTTTAAAAGGAGAAGTCTATCAATTCGACTGACTTTTTTAAAAAACAAAAAAGTCAGTCGAATTGATAGACTTCTCCTTTTGAAAGTCGGTTAAAAATTTATCTTATACACCGCAAGTCTTCGCAAGCGTAAAATCACGCTCCGACTACAAACTAACTTAATCCGAACCACCAACAGTTAGTTAAGTAGTTATTGCAATATTTGCCTTATTGTGTAACAGTAAACTATTGTCTAATGCCGTCTTAACTTAATAATACTGGAAACATTTATGTCGCAAGTAACGGTGCTGTTTGTTAGTTTAATCCGTATCTATACAGAATGCAATGTTGGCAAGACCACAATTTGGTTTATTTGTACTTTGTGCGAAAACTTTAACACATTTGTTAAGTATAAATATAAATATATAGACATTTCGAACAGTGGTGTTTGTTGAATGTCATATTTTGTGTGAGCTATTGCAAATGCATCATTATCAGTAATAGCAAAAAACCTGACTGAAACAACTGCATAGCAAAAAACAAGCACATTTTAAATTAAATAAAAGTTGGAAGCAGGCGGGGCCATTTGAGTATAAAATTATGAAAATGGAATGGGCCCACGGGGAACAAAGAAACGGACATGCATACATACAGGTCAAACACATAACCCTTCTTTTGGGCTTCGCCGCAGTCGGGTAAAAACAGTATGTTCATCAGTCAATTATATTCTTTCTGTTAGTCTGTAAAACACGACAGAACCTGAGTTCATCATTTTCTCTTATTTAAAGAGAAATTAATAAAAAATTGTCAAATTGCATCAATCTCACTCAAAGTTTGAATGGATGGATCTTAGTTACTCAATCACGTCAGAACGGCTGAACAGATCTGGATGAAATTTAACACAGACTTAGATTATGTCTGGATTAGCACATAGGCTACTTTTACTTTTTTCTCACACAAACATCAACATTTCCACTCGAACGAAGTCAAACACTAAGAAGAAAAAAACTATATTCTATTAGCAATAACAGCGGGGGAAATTAAAAATATATGGGACTGTCGTCAGCTGTCGACTGTTGTCAAGTAAATTTACATCGACGTGTCAAAGTTGGTACATTTGTTTAAGCTCTGTGTTTCACGGCCTGTACAGATAAGTTGGTTAAAGTGTAAAAAATAAGCTAATAACAACGACAAAAGACAAAGAAGGCGAGTAAACCCATAACCAAGAGAACAATACAGCACAAATACCCGGAACTCCGCCACTAATGAAAGAACACCGTCCAGTTAACCGCCTGTCTTACTGACAGTTGAGGGAAACGACTGACGGGCCAATGAATTAACGATTCGTCGGCATAACCTTTTACTATTCGTATGGTGTGCTTTGTAAATAGTTAATAAAGGCTTCTCTGGGTTGGTAAGCGCATTGGATTGTAGGTACAATGTACTAAGCATAGTGCTCTATGGATCGGCTGTGTGATATAGTGGTTTTAGCGTTTGGGTTCGTGAATAAAAGGCGTTTTGGGGCAGATCCCAATACTTATTTAGATCTATACATTTATAAAAAATAAAAAACCGAAGTGTCTGTTTATGTTTTTATTGTTTATTTTCAAAATTACAGCTTTTAACTAAATTTAAAATGAAAGTACGTTACTTTTTAAAATTTTTGTCTGTCTTTCTGTTTGTTCCGGCTAATCTCCTAAACGGTTGAACCGATTTTAACTGGACTTTTAAATGGAGATACCTGCTGTTATAAGGAGTAATTAAGGCTATTAGACGGTGCACAAAAAATTCAAACCTTTGAAATTTTTAACGAATTCGATTCAAATAGGGAAGTAATATCTTTATAATAATTTCACGCGAACGAAGATCACGAGGCACAGCTCACGTCAAATAAAATCATATTTTACTACAAGTCACTTTTGACGCATGCCTACGCTGTCTCAACTTTTCTTATTCCAATTTCAATCTTATTGATTATTTCCTTTTTACGTGTATATAGTATCTACAGTATATTTTGTATTATTTAAACGTCTATGTGATGGAATAGGCGCTGCTTTACTCGCGTATAGGTGGGACATTATTCCTGTCTTTTTTTATTTTTTATCGTGGTACAGGGCTGAGCGGGAGGGACTGTCAGACTTGTACTGACTAAAATCCACGGTGTCCTTCAATAGCCGTTTATGTTCCAGGGTCACGGTAATTCTGTAAGTCCCGCGACCCCGGACATTATTCCTGTCTTTAGCCAGGATATAGTCTACCTAGTTCTGTTTACCCACATCAATTAGGATTTGTAGCCTGGTATACCTTTTTCGCAAAAGACTAAATTTCCAGATGTCTAGTCTAGATTTGGTTTCGTTTATCACCACGAGCTTGAATATTAAGCTCTAGATTTGCTGAATTACTATTTTGTTCTGTTCCAAGAATTAAAAAAAAAAAAAAAGTTTCCAAATGTTAAAACAAAACCTCAATCCTATCTGTAAGTGGTTTCTTTTGTTTGTCATTGTCCGCGTTCGCAATTCATTTTCATTTTCAGTTCCTAGACGACACGGTTGGCGCAGTGGCTGAGCGATTGGCTGCTGCGCTGCGTATCGCGGGTTCGATCCCCGCACGGAACAAATATTTGTATGATCTACAGGTAGTTGTTCTTGGTCTGGCAGTTTGTGTATGTGAGTTTAAATGTTTGTAAACGCACCCACGATACAGGAGAAATTCATAGTGTGGGGCAAGGTTTTGTCAAAAAAAAAAAAAAAATAGTTATCCTACTAATATTATGAATGCGATAGTTGGTGGGGATAGATAGATGGATGTTTGTTACTCTTTTACGCAAAAACTACTGACCTGGTTTGGATGGAATTTGGCACACAGATAGTTTATAACCTGGATTAACACATAGGATACTTTTTATACCGGTAGTACGATTCCGTGGGACATTTCACATTATCGAATTCTCCGAAGGCCCTAACTGGAACGTGCGTCGTAAATGTAACGTTCATTTGAACGATTTTTTAAACGAAAATCAACTATGACCCAACTATGTCTTATATCATTTTGATTTGAATTTTTTTTGACAAGCAAAAATCAACACTCTGAGTAGTGTCTTTAACTAATTAAATATTGTGTGTATAACGAGTATTTTCAATATTAAGAGTGTTCGAATTTAAAACACAATAAATTCGGTTTTGATACCCACCGGGCTAACATTACGATTTAAGCCGTTTTTATAATCCACTAGCTGTACCCGGCATGCGTTGCAATGCACCTTTTCCTACTACCTACCTACCACCTACCTACTACCTACCTACTTACTACCTACCTACTTCCTACCTACTACCCACCTACTACCTACCTACTACCTACCCAAGAACTTCCTCTTGACAGTAACAAACACAACAAAAAAATTTTTGTGAAATCGGTCCAGCCGTTCACACGTGATGGCGTGACCAAGGGAAATAGGGATTCATTTTTATTTAAATAGATTTGGTAGAAAGTTTTTAACTCTTTTTAAAACCATTCGTCTTAACACATTTCTTTTGTATAAACGAAGTATAAAACCTGCCATCTCCACTCTAATGTCCATGATTAACTTCAAAAATGTTTTATACGTCTCACGTTTTTCCGTTTGGGGCCCCACGTACGGAATTACGGCCTCTAGATTGTACAATCAAGTTGTATGCGAGGGAACAAATCTGTCATTCTCGCCACACATTTTTTATATCGTAATAATGGCGATACGTGCATTGTTATTGCCTATGTTGGGGAGGATTTTGGGAAAAGGAGCGATGCTGTTTTGTTTGGGAGATCTGATAAAGTTGTTGTTATAAAAATATATATATATATTATTAATAAAAAAAATATATAAATAAATATATATGTAAAAAAATTAAAATATCAAGTCTCTCTCTCTTAATTTTTTAATTTAAATCTCGTATCAGATACTTCTGCAATTAATCTTTTGAAATACACATTGAGGTCTGAAAACATCAATGGGAACAGTAATTTATCTTCAAACAAAACTGTAAGTTCCATTTTATAAGTCAATCAATAATTTAGAAAATGGTTGTTTCTACCTTTTATTATGTTGGCTATCATCATGTGGGTCTGAAATATTTGCAGTCAATCGAATCAAGTCAAATTATTTATTTTGCTTGAATATGGGTACACATAAGGATGAAACATCTATACAAAAATCGAGCTCAGAACCATATCCTACCCTAACAGGTGTGCAAAACTAGTACATAAATATTAAAATTTAAATTTTAAAAAATCATGGGTAATTTGAATTGCAATAATTATAAACAAATGACACCTTACAAACATTACATTACATTATGACTTCAGAAATTAAATTAATTACATTCCTCATTTAAGTCATATCATAAAGAGATGTAAAATAGGGATGTTTCTTGTGTAAAAAAATATGATTCTATTTAGTCCGTCAGTTAGATTATCGAAAAATATTCGATACCTACGTATTTTTTGTTTTATCAAATCAATAAAAATTGACGAAGATAAAACGCAGTAAAGATCATGAGTCCGCCTGTGACGTCACTTTTCGGTAAAAAGTGTACTGAAGTATGACGTAACACGAGTTTTCGACGCACTGTATCGTCTTAATTTTTAATTTTCGTGAAAAAAGAAAAAATACGTGACCAATATTTTTTGGAAATCTATCTGACGGACTAATTAGATTTTTTCATGAAACATCCCTATTATCAATTAAAATTCTTATCAATCTATACGCTATAGAAATCTAAATCCCATATGACAGTCATTTGTTTTGTTTGTCCTAAGCTCACTTGATACCAACTCAATCCTTCTAAAACAAGCCTACTATCATTCGTAGTAACCTACTCCGTTGTTATTCCTTCACAAATCGATCGTGAACCTTCCATTCTGCCATAAATAGGAATAAAACCATTTATTTATTTCCGACCCTGTCTAGGCTGGGGCTGTTTGTTGGCTGCAAATAAATCTGACACTATCTTAGTAAGACCTAGAGCTCCAGTAATTTAGTTACGATACTGTATGTAGTAACAAATAAAAGAGGATTGTGTTTCGTAACAAGTTTATGTTACTTACTCGTTATCTTTCATGATCAGCTTTTTAGGGTTGAGTTAGAAGACTTGAGTTGTCTCTAGAATAAGATTTTGTGACTATTTTGTTCTACTGGGCTTCTACAAGGTGATTTTTTAGGAGTTTGTGGGTCGTAATTTTAATACAGTCTGATGGTTGTTAGTAATTTTTAAAAACTATCATTAAACTTGAACTGTTAGCATGTATCTCAGCTGTCCGCTTAAAAATTTGCAAACTGTTTTCAGCCACTTGTTGGTATTGCTAGTTGGTAGCTGAAATTTTGCACACCTTTGATTCTGGTGACAATATTTTTTTTTTTGACAAACATGACTTGATCCTACAGCCTGGATCGCCTCCTCGCGAGAGAACTCCTCAACAGTTAAAAGCACGGAGCCTAAACTTTGTACCGCGTCCAATGTTGATTGATAACACTAATGTTCTTCTTTTTGAGTTTGAATAAAAGCTTAACTTATACTGTCACTTACGGGATATCTTCCGTGATTGTTCATTATTTTGAGCTCCCGATATTTCGGCGCTGTTGCAAGCGCCATGATCGCGGGTTGAATTTCGGGAGCTCAAAATAATGAACAATCACGGAAGATATCCCGTAAGTGACAGTATAAGTTTAGTTGTAAACCGTGAAAGCTTAAAACAGTGTTTGAATATAAGCTTGTTTTTTTAAGTTAAGTTAAATTTATTAAGGTCAATATTTCCGCAAGACAATTTTCGCGAGAATCTCTATAATATTTATATAGCCAGTAAACAGCTTAACAGGTTACCGGTGCCGCTAACATAATTTTAAAGTTTACCCTACGATATGATATTATCAAGGGGCATGCTTGAATATAAGCTTGACAGGATTATTCCGTGATCCGTAATAACTTAAGCTGCTTACTTATGCACTTTGATCTTTAAGTACATGATGCAATTTAGTTAAATAGAGTGTCACATGGACTTTAGAAGGTGGAGGAATGAGGTATTATGATCCTTATGGTAAAGAGTCAGTGGCGAAGGTTCCATACAACTCGATTTCTACCGGATTCCCTTTGAAAACTATCACAGTCAGTGTTCTATAGACAAATAATATAATCAAAGTCAAAACTAAGTATACAATGTGGTAATCACATTAAAGATATGTACTCCGGCTTACCTCTTACAAAAATTGACCCTTCGCTACTGTAAAGAGGAATGCTTTATCCAGACAGGTGATTTTGATAGGTACATCATTTTTAAGGAGGATCTTGATACTTTGATCCACTAATTACCCATGTGACTCTGCGAGATCAGTAGACTAGAAGATAGTTTGCATAAAACAATAAAGGGTGTAAATATACCCTTAACACATCCAAAAGGTACTTGTTTTCCCCGTCTTTGCGATCATTTTTTTGTTCTAGACCATACCTGGGAACCTTCTAGTTATGGAGATATTCGGGGTCAAAGTTCCAACTTTTTCTTAAGTTTTTTTTAAATTCTAGTTTTAATGTAAATCCATCCATCAGCACAATGCTTTGAGTGCTTTCTATCGAGTCCTACCTTAAAACGTGATTTTTCACCCCAAAAAAAAAGTCGATTCCCAGCAATAATTTTTGCGTAAAGTAAGTAAGTAAGTTTGATGTACAGAATGCTTGGTTGACGGCTATGTGAAGGGTCTGTTTACACTCTGTATTTATATTTTTTTTATATGAGGCTGTTTGAGTTCGTTAGATACAATTAGTAGATTATTTTGTTACACCGTTTAGCGAAGCATGATAGTTTTATTCTTTCAACAGACCAACAATGCTTTTGCAATCATTTGATTCAGTAAAAGAAATAAAAATAATAACTCGCAATTAAAATCAAAATATTGACTCAGCTTGTTATAGTTATTTAATTTAGCTATGATAACAGTATTACTAATTAATCTATTCGTGTCCGTTCAGACCGCCATGTTGCATGTTGATGATGATTACGAATGAATACACATCCGGATGTCAATTTGAGGTCGGCATGTCTACTTAATATACAGCTGTAACTATTTATTTTAATACAATAGTTATCATGATAT
Source organism: Noctua comes (assembly GCA_963082995.1). Taxonomy (NCBI): domain Eukaryota; kingdom Metazoa; phylum Arthropoda; class Insecta; order Lepidoptera; family Noctuidae; genus Noctua; species Noctua comes. The sequence goes on along the minus strand of OY720280.1, from coordinate 6,433,958 downwards.
TAGATATGTTTGCCTGGTTGACAAATAACATGAATTGCATCATAATATCATCATCATAATCTAGTAATGCTCCAATTAGAATTAAAACCGACACCGGGTTAGTTATTTTTTTTCTTTGTAAATGAATCAAAAGACAATATTTTTCATAATTGCAAAAAAAAAAACTTTACATGACGTAACATTTACTAATTCAGAATAAGCCGCCAGAAAAGAGGATCTATCTTACAGCTGTAATCAGCATCGTGTAACACTCTAGCTTAGCTGATTTAAAACAGACGTTACAGAATCACAAACACAGATTTGGGTCAATTCGTGATGATCACAAATCTTACTAAAAAAAATAAAAATGTATGAGAATACGAGTAGGTACATACATCACTACTATTCTCATTTTATGTTCCCGTGTGTTGTAAAGCCCATGGATCATGCAAAACGACAAAATATATTGCTCTACGTGCGGAAAGCTGCAATATTCACGAAAAAATGTTTCCTCTATATATTTTACATTCAGCACGCACTCGTATAAATTAACAATAACAAAGCAATTGTCTTTACAGTCACTTTTTTCCCATCCTTTAAGAAAATCTCGGCGGAATAAATGTTCGAATTCTTCCATTTTTTCCCCATAAATTGTAATGCTCACTGATCATTTCAATCTTTTACTCGTCCTTTTACAATCTTTTCCCTGTTTCATTTGACTTTAATTTTATAAAAAACCTGGGTCCTATAAAAATGTTGAAGGCATCACGGTGTGACATAAAAATTGGCGAAGTCTTTAAATTGAAATGAAATGCCAGGAAAAGTTTGAGTTTTAAATTATTTTGAAATGAAACATTTATTAATTTTGATTGGGATAAACATAGCATTATTATTATTTTTTTCCATTAGCCTAACTTCGTCTTGTCCGTTAGGTAAAGTTATTATACTTTCCCCAAAAGTAAACATATACGAGTACATAAACTCACGCATTTATTCAATGGGAGTAAACAGGAACGACACTCACCTGCTACGATCTTTATGTTTGACATAATTAAAGCTTTTAAACTGACATGGTCACTAACATTAACATTAACACTGAAAACGGGATATTTACCATGTTTGCAATTTTTATCGAGTTCCCGATTTTTCGGCGCTGTTGCAAGCACCATGATCATGGATAAACAAACAAACCAAAAGAACAAACAAATAGCAAACATGGTAAATATCGCGTTTTCAGTGTTAATAATATAATTAAATTAGTATAAGATACAAACAATGCAACACCACTAATCACTAGCCTAACTTAACTTAAAGGATAAAGTAAATTTCAATGGTTTATGTCTTACGCCAGTAACTGGGTCAAGCGGACTCGCCCGACGCTTATTTAATCATTGTTACTTCAAGGGCAAGCTGTACCCGAACTAATTACTTTTCTAACTTAGGTAGGCAAATCTACAAAGGTACCGCGCCTCATATTTTACCAATTAGCACCCAAATTATTTATTAATCTTTGCTTAAATTAATTACGGATACTAATCTGTTAAAAAGTATTTTTATGCTGCTGGTGTTTGCATAAAAAGTTTATTAAATTAAACCTTCAAATTTGGATAAAATATTGTCCAAATATAACTTTATTTAATTCCATACTTTTTATTTACTTCTTACGGAACTTAGACGGGCTTATCTTCGAAGTAATCTTCTTATTTAATATAAATATTTCTAATAAAATTACTTCCCTTGTAACAAGTTTTATTTTACATACTTTACTCGTTTTTGTTAGGTGTTGAATCTATTCAGAACCTAAAAAAATAATGGAAAATAATGTGTTAATGTGTTGATGATTTGTGTGTGTGTGTTGTGTGTGCATTTGTGTGTGTGTGTCTGTGTAATAATGTGTTTTAATGGTATCAGGTTTGCTCTAGCTAAACCAATATCATTAAAACTACTTTTTGATTTGCGATATTTCAATTGTCAAAACACCAATTAAAAAGATAAACTCGTGTTAACATGTCCATTGCCCATTCCGGAACTAGACTGCTTATCTATTACTAGCTATCTTATCTATCTGAGTCTTTGCCAATATGGGCGCGTGTTTTAACACCTGATACATAACACAATACCTTGTTGTTCCTAGAATTTATTGCGGGAATATATAACTGTCTTCACTTCGTACATAAGAATGATCATCCTACAAGCTTGTCACTGGCTGGGACACAAGTCCCCGCTGTCCTTGTACCTACGGGTTGGTGTTATCGCACTTGTTTTCATTTATTTTTGGTATTCCTTCATGGCCGTGTCTTCAGAATGTTTTACTATAATATTTTGAGGGTTTAAGAGGTGGTGAAGTAATTTTGACAATGTAAATTGTTTGTTTGAGTTCATCCCTGCAATATTATACTTGTAGGTCGCGGCCTTTACCACTGGCCACTATACTATGGTACCTATAGCCATAAGAATTAGCTACCAATGCAGCTATGTTAACAGTACCCGCATAATCAGTTTCAGATAGGACGACTTTCAATTAATCTTCAAGGTCCCTTGACCTCTGAGAATACGAATTCTAGAACCAGGCTAACTATCTTGATTTGAAATAATCTTTGATATTAATCTCAAGTCGGATTCAGTTTTGTAACGAAATGGAAGACTGATCTTTTGTCTATTAGATCAAGGTACAAACAAAAGGCGTTAGGGGAAAATCTCCATAATGATGTCATAGCGTAATCAGCCTATAACATTCCCACCGCTGGGACAAAGGCGTCCTCTATGTCGTGGTAGACAGAAAGTAGGCCATAATTCACCACGCCACCACTTGACTACATTATACAGGGTGGACGCACAAACGGTCACCACGTGTTCAGTACCTACATAAAAGTAAGAAACATATGGAAGTTTCTCATCAGTAATTGACTGACCGTCTAGGTATTGCACTTTTGTAAGAAACAGCAGATTTTTTTTTTAAATTGCCGATGTCCCATCCACATTGTATTAGCCAAGTAAAATCGATTTACTCAATACAGGTTCAATGACATTAAGTTATTTATAGCCATCTACATTATTTCGACCAAAATACGATTCCACGGTGAGGTAGATTAATAAACCAGATCCCTAATATCAAGTACAAACAGACCAATACATTGATACCCGTCCCTATTATCGGTAATTACGTCCACAGTATAAAGTTTCACGGTTAAGTGTCAAGAATTGGGTCGAGCATAAACCGTCTAAGAGGGTATCGACACGTTTTTAGTGCTGCGCTCTTGAGAAACCGTAACACTTGTGGTTGAGACCTTATTAGCTCTTGTTTGCACTTCATTTTGTCAAGTGGATAATGTTTTTTTTTTGTTTTTGTGGACAAAAGAGATAGTGTGGTTACTTGAACATCTTATATTGAAAATATAAGTATGGTACTGAAATTCTGTCTTTTATTTATCAAGACAAGATAGTGTGCGGTGTTTGTATCCAACTCCTAAGCACGTTCATCTTGAAACTGAAACTTTGTACGCATAAGCAATATACTTAAGCCTAAACACTTGACAGAGAACATTTTCCAGAAATTTGTGTTACAGCTTAATTACCGATTTTAGATTTTCCATAGAAACAGAAATTTCCAACTATCTTTTTTTAAAAAAGACATTTCGAGAAGTTCTCTGTCAAGTTTTTAGACTTATGTATCCTGCTTATGCGTACGAAGTTTCATTAAAATCGGTTCAGTCATTTCGAAAAAAAAATCACTTCAAAGTTTGTTTGAAATGTTATAAGACATTAACGCTCTTAAGATGAATTTACTCTCTGCCTATACATTTCTGTCTCGTATTAAAATTATACCCTTACTTTCATTCTTTATTGAAAAGATATAATCCCAAACAAAGTGAAACAATTTTCAAAGCGAGCTTAAATGTACTGCGTAGGTAGCTACTAAAATTTTAGTTCTCCATTATCTAAAATACACTATTAATTAAAATTTGTTTCGAATAGACGCGGGATTACACTAATTATTCTCCATTTACGTCGTGATTATCGGAATAGAATCTTAAAATCGGAGAATTATGTTATCCTACTTCGTAATTAGGCTGAAATTGAGATCTTTTATGATCTAATCCAGACGATTTATTGAAGATAATCACGGGGTCTTTTGAAGAAAAATGGGGTATTAGGAGTGTTTACTGCGTACATAAGGTACAGTTTTGTTAGTGGATAACTTTACTAAAGTCCGTTTGGAGTTTGTCCATGTATGGGTACATGCTACAATTCAGTAGGTACATGTAAAACGTGGTGTGATTTTCTTAAAAGAATTTTAAACTCATTATAAAACTACCTTCTACTTAATTTGAAATCAAAGCAAGCAAGCAATTTTGATCATTATTATAATCATCTTGATTATAATAATGATCAAAATAATGTGCGAAGTCATGCCTTTTTTTTTTTAGAATATTCGTTTAATTTTACTCTGTCTACAAATTATGTATTTTGTGAGTGAACATTTTCACTCTTTTCTGTTTCAAAATGAAACTTTAACTCAAAACTCTTTTAATATTCATATCCAAAGTTGAGTTTTATGAAAAATCGCGATAACTTCTATCGTGAAAGTAGTCTGTCCAAAAATCTTGAAAATTAACTTTATATTTGTTTTTGCTATCCAGTCTGCTTAAAATGTGATCAATAGGGATGTTTCCTGAAAAATTCGAATTAGTCCGTCAGATAGATTTCCAAAAAATATTGGACACGTATTTTTTCTTTTTTCACGAAAACTAAAAATGAAGACGACACAGTGCGTCGAAAACTCGTGTGACGTCATACTTCAGTACACTTTTTACCGAAAAGTGACATTAAAGGGTCCCACTCATGATCTTTGATGCGCTTTATCTTCATAATTTTTTCTTGATTTGATAAAACAAAAAATACGTATCCAATATTTTTCCATAATCTAACTGACGGACTAAATAGAATCATATTTTTTTTACACAGGAAACATCCCTATTGTCACTTTTATCGTGTCAACTATAAAAAAGCTATGGTGTTTTAAAATGTATGGCATGAGGTCTTGGTTCCCTTTTTGGCGTAAGACTCAAGTTTTTTAAATGCTCTCGTTACTAAAAATACAGTACTAATTAGATTAGTTCCTTTCGTCAGCTTCTCTCAAATATTACCCAGGATTAGTTTTGATTTGACCTTTACATTGAAATAACATAGAGATTAGATTTCATCGTCACCATTTGCCTAGAAAAACTTGTGTAAAAGTTGGAACTTTGACCCCCAATATCTCCGTAACTAGAAGGTTCCCAGCTATGGTCTACAACACGTACCTTTCGGCTTAGTTAAGGGTCTATTTACACCCTATATATGCAAACGAAAATTGGTTCCTGATTTCAATAAAAACAATAGTTTATGACATGTCCACGAACGAACGTTAAGTCGTTAACACCGTCTTTTATCGATACAGTATCGGTTTTCAATAAACGCTGTTTATCTAGCTTTTACGTTCTCGCTCGCCCTTGTTTTATTTCTAGGTATAAGTTTGGTTAGTTCTCCAATGTCTTAATTATCTTCTGTTCTGCTATCCGGGTATCGTAAAATAATAACTACCGATGCCGTTTTATTGTTTCGTTTATTCGTTTCAACTAGCTGAAATTAATGTCAATGTGTTAATTTTTTCCGGATTCTTATGTCTGTTGTGTGCCAAAATTGGGTAGATAAAACTGCTATTAGTAAAATAGGAAATAAAAGCGTTATACAACGTGTAACATAATAAACGTAAGACCTTTCGTGTGGTGTCTCAGACCATGAAACTGAACAACTTTTGTTCTATGACTTTTGGAAATTCATAACTTTTTTTTTAGTTTTACCATACATGTGGATCAGCTGATTGCGTCCGTCCCTTAGTATTTTGTTTTTTTTTTTGCTAATTTAAAACTCGATTAAAAACTCGTAGAACAAAAGATGTTTAGTTTCATGGTGCGAGAGACCACACGAGAGGTCTTGCGTTTATTATGTTACACCTTGTATAGTGAATTTATGCGCCTCTTCATGTGACTTCTTCATTTCAGAAAACTGCTTCAAAGTTATTTTATTATTATCTTAGATATTACTGACATTGAAGACAGTAAACATTGTGACAAATCCTGGAATAATACAAAGTGAAAGAGACATGTAATACCTACACAGTCAAAATGTATTGCACCGCCGTTTTTTTTTAAAGTTATTGATGAAAAATTTCTATGTGGGGGCTCGGAATGATGTACCTACTGAATACGTGGTAAGCATTTGTGCGTCGGTGTCCTTACCACCCTGTATAAGTCTGAGTCTCGCCAGTCCGCTTTGAAGCGTGGTGAACAAACGTTGTGCCTTCTCTATATGAGAAGAACAAGAAACAAAAGAAGTTTTACTGTTATGTTCTCACGGAAATTGTTCCACACAAATTAAAGGAAAAACGTTCTAACTCAAACAATCTTCAATAACAAAGATATCAATTCTAACAAAAATACTTCTCTTTCTTGAAACCTCACACCAAGAAAAATATTGTTCTACCATATTAAATTGTCCACATTTTCATCGACACGGGAGCACAAACGTTTACTCCGCTAGCTAGAAGCTAGAGGGATGCTGCGGAAATGTTCTTACAAAGCGCAGGAAGTGGGCCTTAATATAAGACCCTGTATAAGAGACTGCGAAAATGCAATGGAGAAGTGTATTTTTAGAAAAGAAAGGATATTTTTTCTTTTAAAATTCAAGTTCTTAGTTCACAATTGGGAAAACATTCATGACTGATTGTGAATGTGACTTGTCTTCAAAACATATTCGTTTAGCATTTTATCAGTGTAAATGATCCCTATTTCATGTAAACCCTCTCTAGCTTGTGGCTAAATTATAACAGACGCTGGTTTTGGTTAGGTTCATCGCATAGCTTAATAACATAATCAGCCTATAATGTTCCCACTGCTGGGACACACGGCCTCCTCTCTATGAGAAGGAAGGGGCTATAATCCACGACGCGGGCCCAGTGCGGGTTGGTAGATGTCACAAGTCTTCGAATTTTTGGTTCTTGGCCATGCCGGTTTCCTCACGATGTTTTCCTTCACCGTTTTGAAAGCAGTGGTGATGAAATAAATGACACAAAGTAATGCGCCTGCCTGGGTTCGAACCCACGACTTACTGTTCGGAAGTCGGGGCCGCCACCACTGGGCCACCGCTGGTTAGGTTAGGTTCAGGTTATTTTAATTTGTTAGAGTTCTATCTAAATCGAAATCTAATGAAGTGGATATTACATGCAAAATGGCTACGATTAAAAAAGACTTCTATGTCACAGCACCCAAGTCGTAATATTTTGTTATTTTTGAACGATTAATATTTATTTTTTTCCTTTGTTAATTTCATTATTCTTATAGTAGATTATATACCTAGATTATTAGTGAATTTTGTGGTCTCCTATAATTGGAAGCGCTTCTATAGTTTCTGTTGAAGATCAAATAAATAAATAACAGCCATATTCTAACAAAGACAAAACAATAAAAACAATAAAGACAAATAAAAAAAAACAAACATAACAACGACAACACAATATAGACATTTAGTTTTATTTAAATCACATACCACAAGCTTGTCGTTTCAATTCTACTACTCTGAACCATAAGTTTATAAAAAAATAACTAATTAAAGCACCACTCGCTATTTCAAGCACCAATATTTATGTATATTTCAGACTCTGTATTCAAAACGCTTAAGAGGGAACATACCTAAGTTCCCACACGTAATCCTCACAAATCTTATGAAGTAGGTACTGAGAAGATTTTTACATTAAGTCAGTTTTATTCTAGACTTTTTTTTGTCCTACTTGACTTACATTTCGCCTTCGTGTATGGTAAAAAGGTATATGTTACATTGGGTGTATTGTTTTCTTGATGGAAAAGAAATCTTCGTTTCGATTGATGATCCCGTGATCAGTTGTCAGAAGTTATTCAGTTGTCAGAAGACTGGTAGTCTGTCAACCGGTCTTATCGAGGAGTATCTTAAGCTGCGTTTCCACATAGGATGCGTAGCGCGGGATGAATGTGAAACTAACCAATAGCAAAGCTTCTTTTTCACGTTTTGAGCTAAACTAGCTATGTGATTGGTTGGTTGTATGCACGTCTCTCGCTGCACATCCTCGTACATCTCTGGTGGAGACGCAGCCTTAATGCCCAGAATTTAGATGAGGCCGGCCTAAGCATCATTTTGAAATTCTGACACAAGACTTTCAAGTTCAGATTTAAAAACCTCGAGTGTCACTCTCAAAGTGTCTCAAGAACACAAGCTCAAAAATTAGGTCTATATATCACTGTCAAGGCCACATATATAATGAAAATAATGAAAGAAATATATGTATAAGGAAAATACAAATGGTTGAAAACCTTCCTCGTTACCATACCGTATTTTTTTGCCAGTTCATTCACAACTACTTTGCATATATTTACTTTATTCCGTAGCTTTATACCGATAAAATGTTAGAACTATACAGGGTCTGTGGGGACCGCCTCGTTGGTCTAGTGTTCGAAACACGACTTCTGAGCATGAGGTCCTGGGTTCGATTCCCGGGTCGGGTAAATCACTATTGGGTTTGACATCAGGATTTATCAGTAGCAGTCACGGAGTCTAGATTTGTGCCCGGATCTAAATGTAGGTGTACTATTAGGTATACCTCTGTCTGTGATGTTATGTTATGTAACTATACAGGGTGATTACAAAACGAAATCGGAAGAGATTTGTGAAAGGAGGCAGTTCAATAAGGTTTGTCTGAAATAGACGCGGCACCGTACACAGACCCCTTATGCCCTTAGTAATAAGGTTGAAAAGTTCAGTAAAGAGCTGTAATTTTGAAATCAACAAAAGACACTTCAAGTTAATTTATTTGTACAGATTCGTAAAATAAAAATATAAAATACAAATATTAGTTGTTTACAAATATTTAATTAATTCTAATAATAATTTAACTAATTCAAATATTTAATTAATTCTAATAATATTTAATTAATTCTAATAATATTAGTAGTTTACAAATATTTAATTAATTCTATTTGGACGTGGACAAAGCACAAGAGTCAAGAAGATGGCAAGTATCGCTTTGTTTTCTGTCCGTCTCCATGAGTAGAGTTGTGAACATGTATGTTTGTTTTTATATAATATTAAATTCTACTCTGCAAGTACGAGTATGTACTAACTCATTACGCCCATTTAAACATTTTATAGCTTTCTATATTTATAGCAATGCATTTAATGTGCCCGTAACACGTTATTAAAGTACATCGTAAAGGTGTTATTATGTCGTAATAGCTCGTTTATAGCATTAGCTTTATAGCTCTTACTGGATAGTGGACCTTATCAATAACGTAATAAAGACCTAATAAAGTTTAAAAAAAAGCTTGAAATAATCTTTGATTTTAATATCGAGTAATGACAAAGCATGTTAAGCCGTTGGTTCCGGCTGTCATTTGTAGATCTTTGATAGTCGTTATAGGTAGTCAGTGGCCCAAAAGTCTGACAACCAGTCTTACCAAGGGGTATCGTATTACCTAGTACTAACTGGGTTGTGGAGGTCAGATAGGCAGTCGCTCCATGTAAAATACTGGTGTTTAGCTATATCCGGTTAGACTGGAAGCCGATCCTAACATAGTTGAGAAAAGGCTAGGCAGATGATGAGATAGTTCATAACCTACTCGTAAGTTAATATATAAGTAACTTTTTATTCTGTTGGTACGTTCTCGTAGGATAGTTTGAAGCCATAAGCAAATACTATTTATGAATAATAATATAGATGAATCATCATCATCATCATCATCATTTCAGCCGAAAGACGTCCACTGCAGGACATAGGCCTCCCCCAAGTGTCGCCACATCGACTGGTTCAATGCGTCTCGCATCCAGCGGATCCCTGCAACCTTTACCAGGTCATCGGTCTACCTAGTGGTGGGAGGCCTTTCAACGCAACGTCTTCCGGTAAAAATATATAGATGAATGATGTCAGGCTACTCCGGAATCATACAAACTGTAAAATATACATATATACACGTTCAAAATATTGCATTTAAAAGCTGCTTACTCCACATAAAATTCGTAATACATAATATTTTGATCCGGTCCCCGGTAGAGTCTTGTTTTACGCACAAATGCACTCTTCACGGAAATACTTTTCACGGGTAGAGTCTGGTAGAGACGTACTCTACGTAGAGATGGAACGGATGCACGTGACGCACACTTGCCGCTCTACCTAACTCTTGTAAAATGGAGCGCTCCGGGAATTGAAAATTGTATGTTGTTTAACGAATGTAGAGTCAGCGAGTTTTTTTTTAAATATTATGTTAACAGATACACGGTAATGAGATTCTGCGTATGTTTGTGATAAGGTAGCTTGTTAAATAAATACGTTTCATGAGTTTTCTGTCTCAATATAGGACACCTGCATGTTCCGTAAAATTACTTAACTATAGTTACAGCAGTGATAGCCTAGTGGTGTGACCATCGGACTGCCAAGTCATAGGTCTCGAGTTCGAACCCAAGACACGCACCTCTGATTTTTCGAATTCATATGCGTTTTGTATAATTATCACTTGCTTCGGTGAAGGAAAACATCGTGCGGAAACCAGTATGCCTGAAATATATTTCTCGACGGTATGTAAACTCAAGTAAGAGACCCATGGGCGGCATAAAACTCTGACACCAGGTTAGGCACTAACCATACGATAAAGATAGACCACATAGCAAAGAAAATCAATCTGTAGCAACAAAAATATCGCTTCATTAAAAAAAAAAAATCCAACGATTTTCTTCCCAGTTCGAAGTTTCAATTACTCTAACAAAACCAAGAAACTCATTTAACTTGATAGTCTCTTAAGCCGCTTTTTGAAGAACACATAAGGAAAACTGTTTATGCAAAGGACGGTAGTTAATTAGCCTCAACCGTAAATAATTCAGAGAGGAAAATTCTGAATAAAGGTTTGTACACGTTAAATCGTAACAGAACATCGGGAAACTCTTTGACGAACTTTTTGCAAACTTACAGTGGGTTAGTTTAAGAGGAGTAATTCTAGTGTGGGAAAGAGACAGAGCTATTCAGGTGGTCTAGCGCCATCTCTTTCCCACACTGGAATTACTCCTGCTTTAAGACGTCATGGTAGGCCAGCTGGGCTTTTATAAGTGGTTTGACAGTCTGCATGGTGGGAAGTGGAAACTATGTTTTAATCTAATACCTAATCCTCCGCTTTTTTTTTCTGATTAATTTCGTTGCGGGATCCAAGACAGCTAAATTGTTTCTCTGGGAATTCTTCGAGCTTCATTGACTTGGCACTTTTCTGGTGATCGCCACTGTTGATTCAGGATTTCAGGAGTTGCAGTGGTTTGGAAATGGTGTGGCGGGCTTGACCCAAAAAAAAAGTCTGCATTCAATGGCACTCGCATATTTGTTAAATATTGATCTGTTGTTAGTGTCAGTATGGTAATGCACTAACCACGAACAGCCACACCATTTCATCGAGCTAAGAAACTACAACACGAAGTGTTATGCACAACAGAAATAAATATTATAAGTAAAATGCTTACACTCTATGACGTAAACCCACTGTCGAGCATTCGCAATGACGTACCTACCTACCTACACACTATAAAATGCTCTTCTGAATGACGCACTTTCCTTGTATTTTATCATTCGCAAAGACGATAAATGCATCGTTGTAATGACAAGGCTCTAGTGTGTACTCACCTTTATAATTTCTTTGGAGGTAAAAAATAATTATTTTAATTATCTGCGATGTTCCCCAAGGGGTTTCATTTTAATAAATAAACGAGGCTTATAAAAAACGTGTATAACTGGGTGGTTACTGGCTTTTATTGAAAGGCTCAAAGTGCAATGAGTACCTATAAATAATAGAAAACCTAACTGAGGTCCTTGGTTCAATTTCCGGGTCGGACAAAGTGTCATTGGGTTTTTTCCGTCAAGAATTTCTCAGTAGCAGCCACGGATACTGGATTTGTACCCGGTTGAATAGCAATAGACTCGCCCCCTATTATATGGGACTTAATACATAACTGGCGAAAACTGGGTGTACTACTAGGTACACCTCTGCCTAACCTATTCTTATCTATGAAATAAAATATTAAGAGGGATTATTTGTAAAAAAAAGTTGTGAGAAAGTGTGTTTTGTTTTGATATTTTTGCCATAAGAAATAATTAACTACATCTAACATAACATAACAGAGATGAAGGCCGGTTAGGCAGGAGTGTATCAAATTAATATACCCTCATCTAAATCAGCAGTTATATGCAGATTTTTAAAATTAACACTCATACGGTCGGTTAAAGTTTAAAATTAAAATGTCATGTATAGTTCTGTGATCACATCACAGTGTAGGTCACATAGGACATTCGCGCAAAAAGGCAAACAAAAGGAGACAGTTCCACGTAGTTATTGCGAGAAAACCTGCACGGTACAACATTGGTGCATGCTCCTTTAAAACTATAGAGATAACACGGTCTATTCAACTTGCAACTGTATTCTCCAGGTATTAAGGTCGATATTGCTGCAACGTTGCTAGGTTTGCTGCACTTATGACTCGACACATAACACCAGTTTTCCTGACTCAATTGCCTTGCTTAGTTGTATTTGCAGGACTGAATGGTTGACGTTATAAGAGAAACGCATATGTATAGAGTATTGCATTTTATTTAGCAGCCAGTAGGAAAATTTGCTGCATTTTCACTTACATAACTACGTTTAACTTTAAATTTCGTTATAATTCTCCTGCCCTTATATCAATTTATTTGTGGTCCATATTTCTCTATTACTCGTCATCTTGGCAGTCACCTACATTTTACTTTAAATATCATCATCTGCCTAGCCTTTTCCCAACTATATTGGGGTCGGCTCCAGTCTAACCGGATGCAGCTGAATACCAGTATTTTACATGGAGCGACTGCCTATCTGACCTCCACAACCCAGTTAGTACTGGGTAATACGATACCCCTTGGCACAGATAATATAATACTGCCCTTGGTAAGACTGGTTGTCAGACTTTTGGGCCACTGACTACCTAACGACTGTCAAAGATCTACAAATGACAGCCGGGACCAACGGCTTAACGTGCTTTCCGAGGCGTGGAGGAAACTCGGTATGTAATGGGTGGTCACCCATCTACAGACCAACCTAGGCAAGCAAGGCTTCACCTAAAGATCGACCCGAGCGGCTGTTATTATTTAGCCACGAGCTCCTCCTTTAAATAGTGATTATTAAATACTTATCATTATCACTCTCCTGCCCTTATTCCAATTTATTTGTGGTCCATATTTCTCTATTACTCGTCATCTCATCAGTCCTGCATTTGACTTTAAATAAAGATTATTAAATACTTTTTCACCAAGCCTCAGAGAAATGAAAATTCTACAGGAATATAAATAAACTGTATTTCTTTATAAAGTAGACGTTCCATAAATACGTTCAAACAAAGGTACGAAAACTTCCCACTAACCCAATTACAGAAACAAAAAGTTTATTCCAACTAGCACTTTATAATACCACCACTTAATTGTTCCCAGAGCACGACTCGGTTGCAAGTGACAAATAGCCTATTTACATTCCCCCGTTTCCCGATAATAGAACTCACAGCAGTTCTATTGATATTCAGCGTTATTGCAATATTGAGTGCCAATCTTGCAGTCCCGAGCAGAACATGACAATTTTCTGCAATTATTTTCTCAGTTTAATTTAAAAGGTAAGATAAAAAGTGCATTGTGTACCAAAATTGACTTTTGATGCAAATTACATAGTGTTAATACCTTTGTATTTAACTTTCAGTGTTTTAAATGTCTTTATTAAACCACAAATTTAAACGGAGCTGCATTGTATGAAGGTTGGATGAAACTTTTAACTCTCCTTTGTTACATTGAGTCAAAATAAATTGCCAAGATAAGTAAAATTCTACTCGCTTTAGGATGAAAATGTGATGATGTTATGCAAATACTTTTTTGAGATTATCCTAGCTTTAATGTTTAGGAAGTATTCTTCATCTTTTTTTACTTATTTCCTCGTGAATAAAACTTTTGCTGAGTGATCAAAATGCTCGCTAATTCGATGTACTACAAAGATTGAAAGATATTGCCATAATCAAAGCTATCATCAGGGGCATTCGATTTAATCGTTTCTCGAATGAAAATATCAAAAATAATAATTTTCTGATTAGCATCAGATCGGAACTTTTTTCATAACAGTGTACTTGTTAGTACTATTCCTTTATTTCAAGGACAATTATTTTGTGTTTTTTGGAATGAAAATGAATGAATGAATTTTCCAAAAACCAATATCTGAACACATGCATTTATTTTTTTATTATAGTGCTTGTTTTTTTTCAAGGATTTCGTTTGTTGTGGCAGTATTTTTTACCTTTTGATTTGGAGCTTTTCGTGAAAATCTTTGGTTAAAAAAATGAGATACGTCTTGCACAGCAATAACTTTTTCAGTTGAAGTTATTTCTTTTAATTCAATATCAATAATTATATCTATTTTATTAGATTGAATGTCTTTATAACATTTTTTTTTTTTAATTTTGTTTTTAAACCTGTAGTGCACCATAATACGGCAAAAACATTAAGGGTATATATTGTAGAAGCTAAATATTATGTCTTTAGCGTAGCACTGCCACATTTGCAACTCTAGTGAATACAATGCGCTGTTAGTCATTTGTTTATTTTAAAGCTCTTCTCATAAAAGACTTTTATTTTCCCAGAGGTCAAACATGCTTACAACAAAAATTACTGAATGTGAGTTTTGCCAATCTTCTTTTCTAAAAGCTAATAATAAAGTAGAAAGGCTAATGAAACTTAATTATTAATTAAAAGCCCCTGGAGAGCACATTTAGCTTCTTTTATTTACAGCCGAGCTGAGTGTAATGTTCTGATACTAAGAATATATTTATTTGCACACCGTTTCGCAGTTCGTAAAGTTATATAATTTTTGTTTGGGATTGTTGGAGTTTAAGTACTTTTGTGGACATCCCTTTGAATATTATACTGGATGATTTATTAAACGTGGGGAATACTCTATGGGAGTGTAGTACTCATGAAAACGAACAACTTTTACTATTAAAAATATCAGCACCTCCATTCATTAATCGTCACGTAACTCGAAAAAATGTAGGCAACAGCAGTTTTTTACCCGACTGCGGCGAAGCTCAAAAGGAGGGTTATGTATTTGACCTGTATGTGTATGTCCGTTTCTATGTTCGCTCGTAACTCCTAAACGAATGTACAGATTTGGATGAATTACACGTGGTTAGATTCGTCTTGTAGGAGCAAGTGTCACTGACTACATGAAAATAAAAAACAAAGAAAAATGGCGGAGCGTTCGAAATTTTTAAATCATATTTTATAGTTAGACCTATAATAAAAGTTGCTCATATTTACTGAGTATTTCACTCCGTTTAATCATTCTGTAAATATCACAGTAGGTATCACTAATGTCGACAAAGCAATTTCTGAATTTGCAAGCTATACGCGTCTTCTTTTTCAATTCGATTTGTATGAAATAAAAATCACGATTATAAAAGCTAGCTTATAAAACACGAGCAATAATCTCACCCTTCAAAAAAGTAACTTCCAACCACTGATGCATCTGACAATAAGCGATAAGTAGCAAAAACGTACCAGACGATTTTAATCTCTATCCTCAGTTATGCAATCGAAGCCTTTTAGACTCAGCTCGGACGATTTATTACATAGCCTGTTAGGTTACTTTTTGTGCAACCATTGGTACCGAGATTAATTGCCTATGCATGACAGTGGCTTTTTCAGGATGATTAAGATTTGTTTGGAGGGCAGTCTGGATATTTTGGGGTTAGTATACGTGTCTTTGTTCAATGTCGGGCTTCTTATCGCTCTCTGCCTAATGCCTGAAGGATTTTGAATTAAGGTTTTATTAATAGGCTAAAATTCATTAATTATTTATGACTTGAATGGGTCTTTCAAGCAAATTATAAATAGTATAATTATTGTACTTAATTGATAAATTGAATAATCTCATAAAAATATTCGTAACAATAGTTTGTTACGAATATTTGTATGAGATTTATCAACTTAGCTTATCGCAGTTCACTCAAGTGGTGCACTGCTTTATACACAGACATAGGCCTTCCTCAAGTTACGCTGTCATACCTTGTTCACTGCCTTCCGCATCCAGGTTGACTCAGTCCTCTTTTTAACGTTGTTAGTCCAAGAAAATAATTCAATTAATTTATCACTAGCGACTCGCCCTTGCTTCGCATAGCGCCACCTATCGGGTCCAAAACTATATCTAATGTAGCCTATATTTTAAGTTAAGCATCTAGCAGAAGAACGGTGAAAACTACGTTCAAATCCATGCAGTAGTTTTTGCGTGATGCGCGTACAAATATACAGACAGACAGACAATAAATTTAAAAACTTTTATTTTGGCTTCTGGTGCTCTAATAAAGCCCCCCCTTAATTTTTTTTTCTATATCTTCAATGTACAGACATCGGCCTGTTACAATTTTATTATAAGTATGTATAGATTGCTAAAACAATAACATTACTTCTGATGTTCTATAAAATTCCACTCGAGGATGATGTCCAATCCAATTAAACAAATGAATCAGATGACAATTCCTCCATTTCCCAAAACCAGACGCCTTTTAAACACCACACTCAAACTTTACACCGTCGTTCAACAATAAGTGACCGCCATATTTTTCGTAAAGAACAATAGCTATTTCCACCCCGCATCTCTTTGCGCAGGACTATAATATAAATCATTGCGATATACAGAGGATAGCAAAGTTACCCGGGGTTTTATTCCTGTCCTGACCCACTTTCTAGGTACAGTAATAAAAGTGCATTCTGTCTGGGTTTCCTTCGAGTGACAGCTATGCAATTATATGGACCTTCACTTGTCATACTTTTGTTTTCGCTTCTTTATTTAATTTTTTTTCTTGGATTTTTTTTAACGTTGTCTTGCTGAGCTCAGCTCGTCTTATCATTAACACTAGAAACGGGATATTTACCATATTGTTGATTGTTTTGAGTTCCCGATATTTCGGCGCTGTTGCAAGCACCATGATCACGGATAAACTGAAGTTATGATAATGGTAATGTGTGACCATGATAGTTTAAAACTTATTTACTTGTCTTGTTGAGAAATGAAGTTGGACTCAACATTGTTGATAAAAGACTACACAGATGTTAATAAGGTATGTGTGGGGAAGTTTTATTGTGATATATATTTACCATTAAAAGGTAAATTGTATATCAGTCGCTTAAAAAGGATGAAAGGTTGAAACTATTAGGGGCTGTCTCCACGAGCGAGAGAATCGCGGCGATATTATCGTCGTGGCACGTATTTCTATACGAGAATATCGCCGCGATTCTCTCGCTCATGGAGACGGCTCTTAAGAGAGTGTATAGAAATACGTGCCACGACGATAATATCGCTGCGATTCTCTCGCTCGTGGGGACGGCCCCTTAGGGTTTCCATCTTTTCATTATTCTGTGCCAATGTCGATTTAGACTTAAGACTTTGAAGGACTTAAAATATTTTGTATAAAACTATTATCGTTGAAACTTTAAAAGATAATATAAAATCCACTTTTCTTTTTGTAGCTCGTCTCACTTTGAATAGTAAAATTGTACTTTATAATTAAAACCAAACCGCTTTTCACTTAACGGTTTTAATTATCATTCAAGCTGAAAGTTAATTCATTACATTAAATTGAAGACTATTTAATTTTTTTAAAGTTTAAAGAACGTTTAAATTTATTACGTTATCTTGCCATGTTAACTATTCATCGTCGTAATGAGACGTTTCAACTTTAGTTTGTCTTTGTGCAGAAACGTTAAAAGTTTGAAGTTTTAGTTAAATGTGAATTTCTTGAAAGCAACATAATAATAACAAGATATAGCCACATTCAGTTTATGAAGATGAAATAGTCAGAGGATGTTGTAAGTTTACGCGAATTTAGCCTTTAACGTTACTTACCCACGGGAGAATATTGTTTATGTTGTTAGTAACTATATGACTTTACTAGCTTTTGCTCGCGTTAATTCACAATTTGACAATTAATTCGGGTTGTACTCGGCTTGTAACAATATAATGATTCGAAAGACACGTGGCGTCATCTATTATTATCATAAGAACGTTATTGTTGTTTTCCTCGAGAACAGCACTTTTTTTCGGGATAAAAGGTACCCTATGTTCATTTCTGTACACGTAACAACGTATACACACAATTTCAGGATGATCGGTTCAGTGGTTTAGGCGTGAAAAGGTAACAAACAAATAAACAAACTTACTTTCGCGTCCATAATATAATATATAATTCTTTGAAATATCGTGTTGCCACGCTTTTAAATACATTCATATATATAGCATTACTAAACCCCCTTTACGCATAAACCCCATATGGGACAAGAAACTTCTATAAAATAGGCCATAAATATATGGAAATAAGCCATAAATTATGCTTTTAGTAAGAAATATAATAATAAAAAATAAAATAAATTTATGGTTCGGGATCCCTGATCAGTTCAAATTCTATACATACATATTCATTTATAGTGTAAATATTTGCAAACACAAAAGGCTTCTCTTGTGTGTTTGTAATTTTCTAAGTGACTTATACAGGGTGTAAATAGCAACCAAGCAATCTGTACATCAAAGGAAGTAACTGTACGCAAAAATTATTGCTGGGAAACGACTTTTTTTTGGGGTGAAAAATCACGTTGTACATACGGTTGCACTCGATGGAACGCACTGAAAGCATTGTGATGATGGATGGATTGAATAGTACGGGGGTCGTGGAGGTATTTAAAGTAAAAAACTTACATTAAAAACATGTATTAAAAAAAAAAATCTTGTGAAAAACTTTGACCCCAAATATCTCCGTAACTAGAAGGTTCCCAGGTATGGTCTAGAACAAAAAATGATCGCAAAGACGAGGAAAACAAGTGCCTTTCGGCTTCGTTACACCCTTTATAAAGTTTAACTCGGTTTTCAGACATGTCAACTAAGAAATCTGTTAATCTCTTATCTTAAGTTGTGGAAAGATCCACAAGCTTTGCATTTACGCAATAATTTAAATAAAATTCACATTTATTTTCCATTTTATTAAGCTCAAAACATCTGCTAAAATCATAAAATATAAGCCAGCTTACATTTCTTATTATATTAGACGGATTAGTGGAAAATAAAGTGATGATCTTAATACGCATCAAAATAATAGTCTTTACTCCGTAATAATCATTTGAAACATGTCTGTGGAACGTTTTATTGTAAATTGTACCTTGGAGTAGACTAAACAGATTTCATAATTGCTCTAACATTTAGAGTACTCACTTTTCTTTGTTGTTTCCATCTTAAAGGGTGAGGTATACTTCAAACAGTATTCCTATGAAATGTGTCAGTCTGTCTCGAGCTTTATCGTTTCAAATTCTTGGTTCTGTGTGTGTCTGTGTACGTTTGGGGTAATCTTGCAAACGGCTGTATAGAGTCTGGTATAGTTACTCTGATATTTTTGTTATGGAACATTGCGCTTCTTATAGCAATTTAAGTTATGAAACAGTACATGATGACGTAATCTTTACGTACTTCCCATTTTTTTTTAAACGTAGCCCCACACTAGGATTTTCATCACACATACACAAACAGTACTACCTGTACATCATAAAAATATTTGTTCAGTGCGGGGATCGAACCCGCGACACGCAGCGAATCAGACAATCGCCCAGCCACTGCGCCAACCCGTCTAATTCCTATGATTCGTTTACGTTCGTTCAGACGCCAGCACATCAAGCTACCCGAAACCGAAAAATTTTCCCAATCACCCTTGAACCTAATGCTTTAGCAATAAAGTTGAAAATCTATTAAAGGAATTTGACAGATTGTAGTAGCTTTATGTGCTTGCGTCTGTACATTATGTCATAGGAGAGTTAGTTCTACGTAGGTGACGTTTTACGAGGATTCAGTAATAAATGTTCCTTTGAACTGTATTCGCCCATCTTCGCAGCTGTTGCTATAATATCAGAATTTTGAATTCTTTATTTTTCTTGCTGACCCGAAAATGTAAAATTATTTTTTGTTACAATATCAAAAATCGTTTCAGAATAGCGCTAAAACCCAATCAAGAGACGCTAAAGCACTTAGTCGCACACACTCAACAAATACATTTCAAAATGACCCTCAAAAACAAGAACAAATTACGAAACTGGTATTATCCAGTTCCGATTCCTCTGACGTCAACATCGAACTTTTATTAGTGTCAAGTTAATAGGACGACTTGGTTTGTGAGAAGCTAGAGCTTAACGTGCTCTTTGCCGCACGGTGGAGATTTAGTCTGAACGGTCACCAACTCGACTAGCTAGCTAGCACAATAATCGATACGCCAGTCTGAATTAGCAGCTGTGTTTAACTCAGAGGCTGTAATTGGAATATTGTCTTACGATGGTTGCTAAACGTGAATGGCGAATGAGCGAGTTTTTGAATTTCTATTTTGTATTATTTTAGTAGCGCCCTGAAATTTCGACGTGGGTTTACACGTGGTTAAGCCCTTGGGTAAATGTTATTTCTGTTTCGAGCTATTAAACACTTTAAAACAATCTCCTGAGTAGTTGAACTACTTAAACTTATAGTACTTTATAGACACAGATCATGATCAAACGATCAGAGTTTTCACATTACTTAACACTAACTTAGGCTTAACTAGCGCTACCGGAGGAATTAAGTATGTAAAAATTTAAGAATATTCTTTTGGAACTGTAATTAGGACAAACTCCACTGACCTTTTAAAACAGCGCACTATCTTACGAGTGACGGTAGGTAACCGACGATCTATAAGGGAATTAACTCGGAGCAACCCCGTGAACTTTGTTAATTATCTCGCTTCGTCCGCCTCCAACGGACGTTAAACTTCCATGTTATATACTGTAGACGTTTACGTGACGTTTTAGTTCCAGCGCACACTGAAGACACCGCACGATACCGTGCGGACGGACGTACGAACCGTACAAGTGCTCCGGCAAAAGTCCGTCGAAGCCTCGAAGGAAACTTCACAAAACTCTCAGCTCCCACCGTTCCTTGAATGCCAATGAGCACTTGATTTCTATCGATGTGTGGGTACTGAGGTTAAGTTTAAACTTAGATAGCGGCTGAATTTCTAATCTTTAATTAAATGCGGTTTAATTTAAAGTGCCTAGTCTCTTTAACTTCCTAGCTAGGGCGTTTCGGTCTTATGCCTAAGTTCGGCTTTAAGTCTGGTAGGGTAACGTTTATGCCAGCTTTTGTTAGTGTCAAATTCTCCAAATCTATCCCATTTCTCAACTACTCGATTTCCATTCACAATAAAAGTCAGAAAAGAGACAGTAAAGTGAAAATAAAACGGAATATCAGAATTCTTATCCAATATTTCGAATGGAGAACTAGAAAAAGCTAGCATCGCAGAAATATTGTGAAAAAATGCTTTGAATGAAACTGTCTGTCGCAGTAACGGATGAAAGCATGCAGAATATGCGAGTGTGCACGGGCTATAAGTAGAATGGTTTGGTGGAATGGTTGTTTTGGTTTTGGTCCAAAAACTCGCATTTGTAAACGATATTTATCGCAAGTCGAACTAATTGTCGCTAAATATCACATCTCACACGTATCATAATACAGAACCTGTACCTGTGTATTATGTTACGTGTGTGGTATGATAAAAAAGCGACAGTTAATATGGGTAGCGATGAATATCGTTTCAAAATGCGAGTTTTTGGTACAAGTTAACATCCAACTGTTTTACCAGATTAAAATTATTCGTGAATAGGGCGTTAGAGTAAAATTATGCGCTGTTTGTAATTTGTAGTCTTGCTAAGCGGTGATAGTACGAAATCTTTGTGGGAGTTCACGAGCTGTCCTGGTTTTAGTCGCAGCACTATTTATTGTACGCCTGGGATCTGAAGTGGGTTTTATGATCATAACTTATGGTCTGCATATTTATATAAAATATACAGTTATTGAGGTCAAAGATAAAGTGCCTTTTACATAAAAGTAAAATACTTAGTTACTAAGAGAGCTGCCATTTTCTGTGTTTTGATAAAAAACACGTAGAAAGCTCATTGAACAAATTAAGATTAGGAAGCAAAGTAAATGTCACATGTCATGTGTGTGTGTAATGTGTGTGTGTGTGTGTGTGTGTAAATGTGTGTATGTAGTGTCTTGTTAGGTATTTTGTGTGTACATAAATAAATCAATAAATCCAACGTAAATCAGAGTTAGATACATCGTCTAAAAACTGCACAAAGATAAAAAGCTTTCGGATTAAGTAGCATAATTAACACAAACAAAATCGACATTATTTTTTTCACGGCTTGAGCTGAGCATTCCGAGTCAACTAATTAAAATTTTAATTCTAACACTCAAAGTGAGAACGGAATCTTCGAAACTTTACTAAGAGATTGTATTCCTATTTTCCCTTTTGAAGATACAACTGTTAGAAAGAACTGTTTAAATATTCAATGGTATGAAGTTTAAAGGGCGGTATGACAGAAACGCTCGTTGTGTTGTATACTGCTGGCCTCGGGAGGGCCTTGTTCTTGTAATTACGCCCACAAAAGGACATTTCCTCTTTTGTTATTTAAATAGAAAATGTGTGTGTTTATTGTTCTGTAAATAGCCTTGGGATAATTTTGGTTTTGTGTCTTTAATATTTATTTTAGTTACCAAATACTGGTCTTTAGATTAACGAATAAGGTTGGGTTTCGGCTGACAGATCTGTAGCCGACGATACGGGAAGTCTGATCTTGTTGTCAGACTTTGGGGCTTCTGACCTTCATAGACCTTTGTAATCCAAGGTGTATCGTGGTATCAATTAACTGGAATGTGTAGGACAGATTAGCCGTCACTCTATGCGAATTACTAGTTCTGGAGTAATGTTGAAAAAAAGAGCACTTGACTTCAATAAATATGGCCATTTGCCACCATGAAACTGATCTCTTCTATCACATAATGTAACGTCTTATTAAGTATTTTGTGTGTACATAAATAAATAAATAAATAAATAATAATAAATAATAAATCAGAACTTCAGAACATGCTTATTATAAAACACTGTTTTAAGCTTTCACGGTTTACAACTAAACTTATACTGTCACGGAAGATATCCCGTAAGTGACAGTATAAGTTTATGCTTATTATAAATTATTATACAAAGAAGAAGGAGCACGGTTCATACAAAATTAACCCACGTCCTACAGCAATGAGAAGTATCTCAAAAAATTGATAAAAATATGCATAAAAAGATGGCATACTTCCAAACTCCATCCTTACAGTCTAACATAAAAAAAAATTGCTAAGAAAATTCATTCAGGGGCAGTAATATCTACAATGAATGTACTACAATACTGACTAATACTTAGCTATCTTGACTCGACTTCAATTATTGAGTTCCATCATCGAGCAACAGAGGTTTTTTCACTTATTCGACCACCGAACATTGAACTAGTGAGAATTATAACTTGATTGTTTAATCATTAGCATTATTAAATAGGATAGAGTTGACTAAAATAAGAGTAGGGTGTTACAACTATATATACTGTTTTTTTTTTTAATTATTTCCTTTATTCATTTTATCAGATATCGTCTACATTTTTAAATATAGGAGTATTTAAAAATCTATATAGGATAATACATTTTTAAATATTCGAATAATTCTGTAGGAATGTAAAAACTACAATAAAAAAAAATAACATCACGCCTGTAATCCCCGAAGGGTTAGACAGAGATGTACCTAATAGTACACCCAAATAAAAAAACATTAATAATATAAAAATAGTAGCCCACCAGCTTCGGGAACAGGGTTTGAACTACCGGTTGTAACAACAGGTAGATCTTGAGAGAGGAAACTCCTACCAATACGTGCCGTGTCCAGAAGTTCTGCTTTCTGAATCAAGCCTTTGATCCAGCTGCCAACCGAGAGCCTCCTCAGAACAACCAGCAACTCAGCGGGACCGTTATATCACTAATCATTGCGCTACGCTCCAATCGATCTATCACCACAACGTCAGGCTTATTGGCAACAACAGTCCTGTCAGAGACTATAAGTCGATCCCCATACAACGTGATAATAGCATTATCTGATCTAGAACTGGGTCAGGCGCATACTTTTATTCAATTTACATATCTCTTAATACAGTATTTAAGAATTGTGCCGGATGGTTCATAGTTTCTTAGTAATAGATGATCGTCATAATATGGGCGCATACTCCCAGTGTCCTGCACCCATGTATGCATGAACAACAATGTAGAATAATATTCAATTATTGCATTTAATTTTCTCCCTTCAAGTTCTCTGTTGTAAAGCGTATAGGTATAGTATTCTCTTCTTCAAACGTTGTCTTCTTCGTACCGCATGGGGAATATGTTCTCGAAAGTCCGGTCATGATAGTAGAAAATGTTCATTAAGAATGTGTCTACGACGTTGTCGCAGTGAATGCTCACACACAACACAATTGTTCTCCATATTATCAGTGTCCAAATCAAAGCCTTAATCAATTCCGGTAATAACTTGGCACGTAATAAATAGCATCCAACAAATCACAATAGATCAACAAACTAGGTCATTTATTATTTTCAACAACTACATGATGTAAAATGAAAACCTACTATTATTATATACTTTTATTTTTAGCAATTATTCATAAGTTATAGTTAGAATATTTGGACGCCATTAACGGCAAGACATAGCTTTCATTTTATTAATATTTACCTAAATTTTACAAGAAAAATATTTGGAATTGAATTTTTATTTAAAAAAATCATAATAAAATAAATACTCTTTTAACATCTTACAATTATAAAGTAATAGGTTCCTCTTATACGGTAAACTTACCTTCTACGGTCAATAGAGCTTTATCACAAGTCAGGATAGTTGGCTAAACTTTTAACTGATCAAAAGAAAAAACAATAACCATATTGCAAATGTATCAATATCAATTATTATGTGGAATTTATCATAGTCTACGGTACCCTACTCTATCTTAGTCTACTCTATTCTATTTAATAATGCTAATGATCAAACAATCAAGTTATGCCTAATTCTCACTAGTTCGATGTTCGATGGTCGAACAAGTGAAAAAAACCTCTATTGTTCGATGATGCAACTCAATAATTGAAGTCAAGTCAAGATAGCCAAGTATATCTCAAATAATAACCATGTAGTATTGTAGTACATTCATTGTAGATATTCTCCTGAACGAATTTTCATAGCAATTTTTTTATTTGTTAGACTGTAAGGATGGAGTTTGGAAATATGCCATCTTTTTATACCCATTTTTATCTATTTTTTGAGATACTTCTCGTTGCTGTAGGACCTGGGTGAATTTTGATCCTTCTTCTTTAGGCATTATTTTATCGTAAGTAGTTCATCTGTATAAATTCAGTGCACCAATGAAGAAAAAAATGTGATCAAACAATGTGTCAAAAATATTTTTAATTTTTAATCTAGAGTTGTCAATTTTAAAAGAAAAGATATTTGGCGTTAAGGTTTTACCAAAAAGGCTAAAATGCAGAGGTAACTCTGCATAGTATTCGGCTTGGTTGGACTGGAAGCCGAAACGAACATAGTACGGATAATGCTAGGCAAATCTTCTTCTTCCTACACTTGGGATACCGTTCAAATTCTACGGTTGACAGGGGAGAATTTGATTGATTTTATTAGATTAGATTTTATTAGATTTAATTAGATTGATGAATTTGCTATCATTTACTCTTTTTTCTTTCATATGACTCCTCATACAATCCATCCATCGTTTCCTCGGTCTTCAAATCAAATAATAATACGAAAATACATACTCAAGTTTCGACAGATGTGTTTTTGTTTGAAAATACTAGCTTCAGTCTCAGGTTCAGTGTAAATAATCAAGAAAACCAAAGAAACGGGTCTGCAAGATCTACAGCTTATCATCCTTGGGACGTCGTAAAAGTAGAACGAGGGAAAAGGTTATAAATGTACGTGTGTGTGTGTGCGTCTTGAGATAAAAGCGGGGCGACCGCAGAGAGGCATCTTGCTGTGAGTCAAAAATCAAAGACCATGTACAGTGTGTACAGTGTAACTTTCAAGCAAGCTGTAAAATTATAATCATGATACAAACTTCTTACCAATTGGTCAGCATCTCAAACACCGTGACCCTAGAAAGTATATTGCTCCTTTGCTTTGTTTTGCTACAAACTGATTTGGCACGCATTTTGACTAAGACAAGACAAGCATTCTTATTTATGTTAAAATATATACAGGGTGTAAGGGACAGCCCTCCACAAATTGATGGGGTGAATTCAGTATATCATACTAAGATGACCGGTACAAGAAAATTGCCCGGATTGCAATTGAAATTACCTCAACACCCGAAATAAAGTCGTTTGCCAGCTATAATTCTTGCGTAGGGTTTCTTAGTTTGATGTACAGAATGCTTGGTTGACGGCTTCGTGAAGAGTTCGTTAACACCTTGTATACTTTTAATTTGTTTTACTTGTAATGCAAATTGTTTTGAATGTGTCTCCACAATACAGTATTACTATTTATCCAACAAAGTAATTGCCTCCAGTTAGTGTCTACACTGAGAAATACAAGAAGCAGTTTTCAGCTTTGACTACATCGGAAACAGCTCTGTCTGTTGTAAATAGCTTGTATATAAGCGGATTGCTCAGAAACGGCAAGATAGTTATTACCAGCCTGTTGCAAAGATGTATCTCACAATTTCGAGGTGCTCTTAAAAATATTTCTCTATAAAGGTATTCAAAGGGAGCCGAGTTGAAAGTTAAAACTTTTTAAATTCAACATGGCTCCCCGTAACTAACGGTTCCGAGTATATTTACAAAGAAATTTATTATGGTATGATATTGGTAGATTAATTTTAAAATGACCTATAGTAACATAGTTCATGTTGTATTTATAAAAGGAGGAATTGTGAATCTTATTTAATTGCGTGGTAAATACTTAACTAGTCATTATATAATTACCTTATTATTCGGTAGGTATAAACATTTAATTAAATGTTTTCGTAATACGTTCATCTGTGGACTATAAAGTAATTAAGACAGCTTTAAAATATGGCGAATAAAGTCACCGTAACATAATATAAACCAAGCATGCTTATAAAAACCAACTAGTGCCACAACCGATTCCAAAATAGAGCCTCAAGCTGCAAGCCTAAGTGCAATCCTAGGCTGATATTACTTCGTCGTGACTTCCCGTCACAAAGTGCTGTCGTAACGTATTCAGTTTTAAAATAACAGGTATGGGTATAGAAATAACAGATATAGTCAATGTCACGCAGCAACTTTTACGAATGATTTTCTCTTCCCGAATTCATTATCGTTTTACGTTTTCATGAAGACAGTATTTTGAAAACCATAATATTACGAAATAGGCCTTATCTCAAAGTAGGAACCGTTATTTAGCGAGAAAATTGCTTTTGAATTTTGCTAAGTGTATATATTAAATTGCTCGTGACTGTACACAAATAACAGGTAATGTTTTACTTTTTATCGTAAATATCAAACAACGGAACAATGAACATCGTTTAAGTTATCGTGACCTTTTTCGGTGTAATAAATCGTGATTTGAGGTGACAACGCCAATTTTTGATACATTGCGATCATCGCGATTCGCGACCACATCTTTCAGTACGATCGATGGCTGATCATTTATTTTTGATACATTATTTTGTCGCCTTGTTACAGTTGTCGGCAAATAATGTTGGCTTAGTTTTTCTTGTGATTTGTAGGTGGGACTAGGATAAAATATCGATAGAAGAGTGAATTATTTGTGACCCATGTCGTGCTAACCCAAAAATAAAATAGAAAAATAGTAAATTCCTCTTTTCATATCTTATTCTACAAATTCAAAGGTCATGTAAAAATACTACACAGACACGAAGCCGCTTAGAGCTAAGCTGAAAATAATATTGTGACTGCTCAGAAATAGTTTATTCTGCATCTAGATTTAGTCGACGTTCAAGTTTTCTATCAGTTTTTATCGCTTTTTACCGACATAAGAATAAATTTCTTCTTTCAGTGAGAAACATAAATTCATCTCGTAAACTTGATATTTGAAGCTCATCTTTCCGAGGCACAATAGTAACGACCGTAGATAGGAATTCCGTTTCATGTTAATATTGTCTGAGTTTTAGTACTATTATAAACTATGTGTTAAGGAGATAATTTAAGAATTAATTTGGTTAGAAAATAACCAAAAAAAAGTTAAGTAGTATGGACTAAGCGCGCATAATGCAAAGCGTCATTTTAGCGCTCCAATATCATCCGAGACCACTAAAATGCCACTAAGTAAGAGGTCGCACGCCTGTGAAATTTAGTATCGGAGTATGAGGACATTCAGTAATTTGGGTGAATTACTGACGAAATGGTACTACGCTTCATACCAAAATACAGCGCGTATGAATACGAATCGTCTACTTAACATCGTTTTAGACATTACACGTAATATTGACATCTTATAAAAGTTATATTATAGTACGATTCGAGACGTGAGATATTCAAAAGCCCTACATAGCGCAAAATCGTAAACCTTAAGATTTACCAGTATCTGTGTAAACTTCGTTCCTCGCGTTGCTGTGATTATGTTACGTATAAATTTGCATTTATGTATTTTATTTGTCTCGCTTCACAGTCGTATTTCTAGCTTTTATTTCGAAGCAAGAACAGTCGTGTTGTATTTCATTCTAGTTTGCTTGTAACGAATAGTTTTCCTTTTAATACAACGCTATGACGTAATTCTCAATCTGCTCCGTCTCAACCGCAACTTTGTACGTTTAACCCCATTTTAAATCGGCGGGTGGGGGACGAAGGGAGGGGGGAACTTAAGAGCGCATTAAAACCTGTCCTATACAATCTGCTACAGTGTAGTTATAACATCATCTGCTATGACTGTAATAAATATGAAAATCAGACTGTGTCGCTAAAACTTGTAACTAACTGAAATGCTTTAAAGTTTTATAGAGTTAATAAAAGCAGTTTATATTTTCTACGTGTTATTTTAATAGCTACCAACAATGTAAAATGTTTACAAAAATGTCACCGAAGCCATAAAGTGGAACTGGAAATAGCACACAATAAAACACCACTTAAAATGAACGCGTCGTCAATCGTCAGTTCCACAAAAATTTCAGTGTGAAATGCATAAAACATGTACAAATCTACATTCACGATGGTATTGTGAGGTCCCAAAATAGTTCCGATTCTAATAAAAACCGTCACGGTCACAATGGCGCAACAATGACGTTTGGTATGAACGGAACGCCGTATTTTCCAATTTGAAGCATAAATCCGGAATGTCGCGCCGTATTCATCTGTCACTCGGCCAACGTAGGGTTAACATTCGTATTTTAAAAATGTTGTAGTTGGCATGCAAGTGGAATGAACGTATCTGCTGAAAAGAGAGAATACCTGAATGGAGTAATAAAACGTGCGTTGTCTTAGTTTGAGAGAGAAATATTCATATCTTTTTGTAATTCGGAAATAAATACCAAAATTCTATAAAAGTAAATTTATGTTTATTTCATTTTAGTATTGAATCATAAGACTATTAACACAATAATGACATCAATAATGAGCTTTAAGTTGCGTCAATATATCAAAAAAGGCAACCTTAAGTTCTTTGCATTGGTTGTTTTGATTTTATGAAATAATACTTGGATTCAGAAACAAAACTAAGCTGAAAACCTAAGCTATTAACTCATATCATTTCCCGGCTCAGCCTAGAAAGAGCCAACAGTTTACTGGGACATAATAGTGATGAGATACGAGACGAGCAATAAACAGCGACCTTTTTTCGCTAGTCCGGCGCACCGCACACGTTTGACAGTTGCGCAATTTAACCCTTTTTAGAACGTAATTGCGGAATCCGACTGTTAGTATGGAATGAATGTGAGATCACTTTAATTCCTTGTTTTGTTCGAGTTTAATGTAGTTTATGTTTGATTTACCATAATTATTTTTAGTCAATTATGCATTACAGTAAATCGGCATTTAAAACTTCGAAGTTGAGTATGACAGTCATTGTGGGCGTTGTGTGCTACCTAGTTGAATTTTTTATCGAATTAGAAACATTTTAATACCGGAATTAAATATAAATGTCGAAAAGGCAGGGTCCAAGTTTTTTTTCCATATTTTATGATGCTGAGTTTATTAAAACCTTAGAGATGAATAACAGAATCACATTTATTAAATTATGTGAGAAAACTTTCGTATTTATACAGGAAAGCTTACATTACTGGATTAAGTTAAACTTATATCTTTTTCTGTGGAAGCTCTTCTGCAGAGTTTCATGGTCACGCAATGTTCCATTAGAAGTTTCTAATACCAACCTCGTTTCGACTATGTTGTATATTTTAGTTCGTCTCTCATGCGACCTTATTACATAATAATCAGTCGTAGATTCTGTACCTAAAATTCACTTGGAAACTCACTCAAGTGAAAACACATACCTAGAATGAAATTCCGTAAAGGATATCGCGACCACTAAGTGTATGTTAAAAGTTATATGTACACTTGAACTTGTGAAATGAAAAGTTTTTAATTAATCTAGACATTCGTTTAATTTTGATTACCGTGCAATTCTGAATTTTGAAGTGGTGTTACAAATCGAAAATAATGTTTATGGGTTGTGATATTTAAACTGTGGATAATTTTTATCAAATAAGGCACCATTTAAACGTGTTAGCCTGAACTTAATAGAGTAAAATCAAGAACACGTAATTACAAAGTGAGGGAATCAATACTAGATTCTATTGACGACTCATCGCTGTGGATAGTGTAGTATCCGTGGGCGTATGACGCCACCTTTTTTGGATACTATGAGATTCTCGGACGCTCGAGTGGAATGCTTTACGAACGAAATTGTAAATTGAGTCAGTTTTAACTCAGTCAAAAGTCAGTCAGTTATAACTTCAGTTTGTCCGTGATCATGGTGCTTGCAACAGCGCCGAAATATCGGGAACTCATAACAAACAGTAAACATGGTAAATATCCCGTTAGTATTAATAGTAATGTTAGTGACCATGATAGTTTAAAATCTTATAGTTTTATTTTTTATTAAATTTTATAATTTTTGCTGTGCCCTATAGGGTCCGTAACATAGCACCTTACTTTTAAGCCCATTGTAAGATCTTCACACATTGTGGAATGCAAATAAAGATAATTATGGATATGAATATGAACAATGATTGTACGTATGACAGAACGCCTTTGCCCTGCTTTGTGACAGTTACAAGCCCGTATTATATACTTTTGACAGATTTCTAGGCTAAACTTCATGACCATTGAAAACGAGCTGTGTAAAAGCTTCGACACACTGAGCTGTGAGTAAGTGATGCCTATAGTCCTTTCACGGATAATTTACTTCGGACATTACATCACTCAGAAAATCACTGTGATACCTATAAAAATAAATGAAATTAAAGTTTGTAATTTCAAAATTTTACTGAATGCATCTTTTATCTTTATCTTTTTACTGAATGCATCCTACTTATAACAAAAATATATTTTTTTATATTTCTGTGTGAGATAAAGATAAAGATAAAGATAAAGATATATTTATTTGTAAACATGTGTAACATAATACATATAAATGCAAATGTGGATGTAAAAGTGAAAATCTGTGAGTTTCAACATGTTTTGCCAACATTGGCGTACAAAATAATTTATAGCCACTTGAAATATAAGACAATTTAGAAAAACAAAGCAAAACAAAATTAAAATATAACACAAAATAGATTAGAAACTATCATTTAAAAAATCTTTAACATTATAGTAACATTTTTCAGTAAGTAACTTCTTAAGTTCTCTTTTGAATAAGTTTGGCTGGTTTATATTTTTAATAACCTCTGGAATCTTATTATATATTAATGGTGCCATACAAAACACGCTTTTATGAAGGAGTGCTGTTTTCGCAGAGTAAGGCTGTAAGAAGTTCTTATATTTAGTACGTCTATTTCTAGTGACATTGTCTGACAAAAGAGGAAACCAGTGAGGATTGCTTCTAACAAATAAAGCTATTTCCAAGATGTATAGTGACGGAAGTGTCAGTATATGGTATTTTATAAACATTGGCTGACAGCTGTCGGTATTTTTGATCCTAAACATAGCCCGAATACAACGCTTTTGGATTTTAAACACCATGTCGGTGTTTGTCGAATTACCCCAAAATATTAGACCGTATCTAAGCACCGATTCAACCAGTCCATAATACGCCATGAATAATGCGTTTCTACTCACTATTGGTGCCAGTTTGTACATCGCAAAAGATAAACTACTTACTTTTGCACAAAGGTCTTCTGTGTGACATTTCCAATTGATTCTACTGTCAATTTTTAAACCGAGGAATTTGGCTGTTTCAACTTGATTTATTGTATTATTTTCAAATATTAGTTTAAATTTAACTGAATTTTGAGGTCTTTGACTGTAGTTCATTACATTTGTTTTATTTATATTTATTTTTAGATTATTATTGATTAGCCATGTTATTATAGATGTTAGTGCTTTATTTATGTCATTTTCAAATAGATTTTTATCATTACATGTAATATTTACTGTGCTGTCGTCTGCAAATAATGTCATAGGTTGCACAGTTGCATTAGGGAGGTCGTTGATGTAGGTAATAAATAACGTAGGTCCCACTACGCTGCCCTGGGGAACACCATATCTAACAAATCTTACTTTGGATTGGTATTGTTCTTCTTTTTTAGTTTTTATGTTAAATTTTGTAATTTGTGTGATTTGTTTTCGATCAGTTAAGTAAGATCTAAATAGTTCTAAAACGTTTCCTCTTATACCGTATGCCTCCAATTTACTAGCCAATATTTTGTGATCCACATAATCGAAGGCTTGTGTCATATCGCAGAAGATAGAGCACACAGGGGTAGTTTTATCAACCGCAGTCATTATATTTTTTTAAAACTCAAAGATAGCCATATTTATATTTTTATGTTTGCGAAAGCCTTTTTGTTCGCTGCATAAGATATTGTTATTTTCTAAGTAATTATTTAATTCTGTATTGTAATAAGTTTCAAAGATTTTAGAAAATATAGAAAGGAGAGCAATGGGTCGATAATTTTCGACTAATTCTTTATCATCTTTTTTCAACAAAGGTTTGACAATTGCTAGTTTAAGATCCTTTGGAAATGTACCATTTGTTATAGACAGGTTAATAATATGACTTAAGTGATGACATATCTGACTATTTACTTCTTTTACAATTTTTGTAGAAATTTCGTCATATCCGACACTTTTTGTATTTTTTAGGCCATTTATTATCTTAAATACATGAAGAGGTGTGCTTGGAGCTAAAAACATTGAATTAGGTCTGTGGTTAATTAGGGATGTTACATTTTTACCAGCACCCAAGATTGGTTTAACTTTATCGACGAAGTAATTATTAAATGTGCTAGCTATTTCTGTAGGATTTCTGATACTTATATTTTGGATTTTAATTTTTTCTATGGGTTCTCTTGGTAGATTTGGCCGTACTTTATTAATCATTTGCCACGTTGTCTTTGGTTTATTACTTGACATTTTAATTCTGTAATTATTTTGCGCACGCTTCGTTAGTGATATAATTTTTTTTAGTAATTTGGAATAATTAATATAATTTTGTTTGTTTGTCTTTGTTGCTTTTTGTCGAAGTTGCCAGAGCAATAATCTTTTTCTTTTACAACAAGTTTTTATTCCGCGTGATATCCACTTTGATTTATAATTAACTTTAAACTTTAAGCTTTTCTGCGGGAAGCACAGGTTGTAGAATAATTTAAAATTATCAATGAAATATGTATAAGCATTATCTACATCCTTAGTTGTGTAGATTTCGGAGAAAGAAAAATTATTCAGGCAAATTTTGAATTTATCAATGTTTTCTTTACAGTAATCTCGTTCCGTTTTATACCAGTATTTAAATTTAAAAAGCTTTTTTATTGGAAGTTTTATTAATTGGGCCGTGTGATCTGATAAACCAAATTCCAACACTTCAGTCTTACACTGTTTTTTGAAATCATGGGCAAAGTTATCTAAACAAGTCATGCTAATCAGTCTAGTAGGTTGTTTTAAAGCAAGCTTTAAGTTGAAATTTAATAACAAACATTCGAAATCTAGGGATACATTATTACTTTTTAAAATGTCAATATTAAAATCTCCAGCTATTAAAATATTATTACAACTTATTTTTGTAATGAGCAGAAGGACTTTTTCAAGTTTTGAAAGAAATGTTACCACATTGTTTGGATTCGGTACTCTGTAGACACAGACAATAACAACTTTGTAATCAATAAGTTCGATAGCACAGCATTCAAATAAATTAGTTATAGTATGTTTCTTAACTTCTGGAATTTCCCTCCATTTATGCTCCTTATTAACCATGATACACGCTCCGCCTCTTTTGCTATTATTTCGACTAATACAACTAGCTAAATCATAGTTATTTATATGGAGATATGTTTCGGATCCTGCCATCATAAAATGTTCCGTAATACATGTGCGTGTTTGTTTCGGCTAATCTCCGAAACGGCTTGACCGATTTTGATGGGACTTTTACTGGTAGATAGCTGATGTCATAAGGAGTCATTTGGGTAATTTAGAAAAAGGATTAGGGCTCCGTGCAAAAAAACTAAAAAATCTTGAAATTGTTAACAAAATCCTATTAAACTAGGGTAGTAATATTTTTATAATAATTTCGCGCGGACGTAGGTCGCGGGCAACCACTAGTTTATTCATATATTGTGATAAGGTAGGTGGCTGGTGTATTAGTGCCACTGACAGCTCTGTCGAAATGAAGTAGACTTAATCTCGTTACAATAAGGTTGCTCTTGAGTTTCTTCGGCCAGAGGTACAAAAAACTGTGGAAGAACTGTGAACATTAGAAATTTTAATTTCAGTCAAGTCAGTTTTTATTTATTTAGCAGCTGTATATTTGGCGACACTTGGCGCTCCAAAGATTTTTTATCCGGTGAATATTTAATCACTAGAAAGTTTCAGACTTTCACGAGTCTTGACGAAAAAATGACATTTTCTCGGCATTATCGTCCCTTATTTTTTCTCACAAACTTAGCGACGACGGAGCAAGAACTAAATAAAGCATTATTTAGTATCAGTACGTGAGAAAATCTTCTCTTTCTAGCTCTTAGCTTTGACATACCATTGTCTCTCTTACACTTATTGTTTTTAGGTACCTTTGCTAAGTGCTTCAGTCATTACCTACCAGTTTTAATGGCCTTATAGACAATGGCCCAAGCTGGTCAATCGTTGACATTCATGACTTCATTTCTATACAAGAAATTGATTAATTGGCTCCTCAATTGACATCGAGGCGTGGCCGACATCGATCTTGGTGTTTAAGTGCCATTAAGTATAGCAATAATAATCTGTCCGGTTGAAACGTTTATGAAAGTATGTGATCATCATTCACTGATTGGCTTGCTTTTTCAGTAGGTATAGCTTCGCTTTATCCTTGACAAATAGAATAATCTTTATGATTTACACCTTCAAAATAAAAATATAAAAACAAAAAAAAATATTTCAATTACAATAGGCATTTAGTTACATATTATTGGAGGTCACCTTTTAAGCAAGGAATTGCTTGTATTAGGAGACTCCGCACTTCCACTTAGCATGTTTTTTATGTAATTGAAATGTGAAATATATAATATGAAAATAATAGGGAGTATTTTAAAAAACTATTTTTTAAAATAGAACCTGCCTTATTTGTGTCTTTCAACTTTGCATCGTCGGTCGGCGACTCATATTAATCTCCCGGAACTTGCTGGTTTACATTTTTTTTAAGAAAAATAGTTTTTACTGATTTTTGTTAAAAAGGTTAGAGGTTAGGGTTAGATTATACACCGTGACTTTTTAGTCGTCTTACAAAGGTGGCCCACTCAATGTACCCCACATAAAAGCTCTAGCTCTAGGCGCGATTTTTTTTTACCTATCATAATAGGTCAAAGAAAAATAAATAATACATTAGAATAAAATTATGAAACATCCTGTTAATGATGTTCACGTGTCAAACGGGAGAACATACCTTCCCAGCGCTCGAGTCCAGTAGATCATCGTTCGCAACAGGGTGTTTAACTACGTCATGCGTCGTAATACTGAATAATATTTTTTTTTAATGAATGTTAAGTAGTCATTGGATACATGAAGTAGGCTGCCGTTGTAAGACGACTAAAAAGTCACGGTGTATAATATTTTATTACTTACTATTATAATAATGCCTGGCGTGAATTTTTTTATTCTTATCTCCCTGTATTTATATCAGCCAGGTTTTCTAAATAGAAGAGCAAGAAATTTTCATTCTCTTTTGTAATAAAATCCGCCAAGCCGTATTATGATAGCCTGAAGCCATGCCTTTTGATAAAACTCTTGATAAAGATAAACTAGTCAAGTCCTAGAAACTTTCGACCAACAATGTTGTAATAATATGTTTATTTCTGATAAAATCCATACAGCACAATAGTAAATTAAAAATAAAACAGTCAGCTTACACTTAAAAAAAAAATAACAAAATAAAATAATTCAATTAATAAATGATTAGATATTATTATGTCAATCACGATCACGATGTTTCTGTTATCATTCACGATTCAAATTTTCAAAAAGAAATCTTTAAAAGTAGGTTAATAATAATAGTAGCCTGAATACTTTTCAGGCTCAAATGTAAACAAATATAATATTTTTGGAAAGAAAAAGGAACATTTTAAATAATAGGCTCTCCCAAAGTTATGAAAAGTTTTCTTTTGAGACTTTTCCTCATTACATAATATTTCTTTTGTTTCTCATTTCTTTGGAACAAATCTTTGAAGGAAAATAAACAAAAGATTAATAGACATCGAGGTGTATCTGTACCTTTAGGGTTTCAGATCTATACGAATGTTAAAATATTTACAAGAAAACGAACATTTCCTGAAGAGTTAGCCGAAGAAGTAAATAACATTGGCAGCCGTTCACACAGCGCTATCCTACACGATATTTTATGGTAAAAAATTGAGATCTCATGTTTTTTGACTTGTTTTGCAAGTACCAGTTTTAGTATACGTTGCAGGTCACTCGGTCTCGAGTCTTAACAAGTAGTAACGGGGCACCAAGGGGTGTCATATTCCCAGTACTAAGCGTTGTGGAGGTCAGATAGGCAGTCACTCCAAGTGAAATACTGGTATTCAGTTGTATCCGGTTAGACTGGAAGCTGGCAGGCAGATGATGATGGTTGAAAAATACCAAAAAATTGATAAACAGCAATAAACTATTCTCTAAAATAGATTTAAAATGTAGTACTTAAAATATAACACAATAACATTCACAAGCTCAGGTATAACGAGATACATTTCATCTGAAAGCCAGTGCTCTTTACCGACAAAGAAACTCGTATGGTTTACAAAGCGCTTTTGTTAAACCCTATTCGAGCTACACAGCTTAGTGGTAGATTTCACTGCTTATATTTCTTTTTTTACTTGATTAGTACTTATGTATTTTAGTGCAGTATAATGCAATGTTCCTTTTCTTTTTGTCATGATTTTTTTTCGAAATAAAACGAAGTTTGTTTGAAGTTTAAGTTGAGGGTATTTTCGTGCTCATGTTGGTAAGAGAAAAAAAGAAAAAGTATTTATTTGCCGCAGGGACATGGCATGCATACAAAAGGACAAAAAATAAAATAAATAATAAACAAACAACGCATAACAAATATTTATAAATACAGCAGGACAAGGTAACAGCTTACGCGTCGTGACTGCGATAAGCAGGATACCACTCAGCATAATGCTGTGCTATGAGGGCATGTGACATGACGCGACCTACTTACTAGTCTACCCACAGCACCGCGTCTTTCTACAGAGCCCTGATGGCGACATTTACTGTCTGACCGCGGCGGAGTTGAGACGTCTTAAAACTGTACCCGATTCATTGTGCCCCATTTTATTGTGTTAAGTTGTAATCTCAAGTAATTATTTAGTTTGCTAGAAATAGTGTATCGCACCGAGTATGTTTTCATAGCATGAAACCCATCGTCTGCCCACATGATTAGGATAACGGAGTAAATCCAGACATATCCGACGTATACAACGTGTAACATAATAAACGCAAGACCTCTCGTGTGGTGTCTCAGACCATGAAACTGAACAACTTTTGTTCTACGACTTTTGGAAATTCACAACTTTTTTTTTAGTTTTACCATACATGTGGATCAGCTGATTGCGTCCGTTCCTAAAGAAAGTATTTTTTTTTTTTGCGAATTTCAAGAACTCGTAGAACAAAAGATGTTTAGTTTCATGGTGCGAGAGACCACACGGGAGGTCTTGCGTTTATTACGTTACACCTTGTATATGTTGTTATACACACTATTTTAATTTATGGCAGAAAAGGATTGATACAACATTTCCGATACGAGTACCAGAGAAAATCTATAACCGGTAGAAAAATAGCTACAAAATCCGGTGCTCTCCGCCTCGTAGGTAACAAATAGGTCCTAACCACAACCAGATCTCACCTTATATCATTGGGATTCATCTGACACGACAGATAAATCTAACGCGAATCCTATAACGTACGTCAGCTCAGTTATTTTCCGTTCCCTGCGTCTAAATCATTACCTACCTATTTTTGCCAGTCGGGTAAAAATGCGACAGAGTTTCTCTGATAAGATACGACAAACGACGTTTACTCTTAGTCATTTGTTATTTTTGCAATATGGAATGCAGTTCTTTTGTTTTTTGTGACAAATGGGACGTATTTTTTATCATCTTTGTATGGGAGAAACTGTCGTATGTTTGCGAAGTAAGTTTACGTGTTATATACTCGTATACGAGAGATAATTTATACACGCTACTTGTTTATGAGGTACCTCTAAATAGTTTGAGGTCGTTTGTTTCGGATTTCATGTGTTTTTTTTTCTGTGTGTTCGTGGTCGTAGCGTTTCGTTTTCATGAGTTATTATTTCATATTATTTAACTTTAATGCGGGGACTATTTTCTACACTTTTACGATTGACTGGATTTATTTCAAAGAGAGAAGGGCCTATGTGTCAGCTGTGGGAATATTACATACAATCACGCCTATGATACCCGAAGGGTTAAGCAAAGGTGTACCTAATACTACACCCAGATTTAGCCAGTTATCTTTAAGTTCAATGTTATAGGAGGGGAGCCTATTGCCGTCAACTGGGCACAGACCCAGACTCCGTGGCTGCTTCTGAGAAATTCCTGATGGAAAAGCCTAATAACAGTTAGCCTGATCTGGGATACTAGCCCAGAACCTCATGCGCAGCAGTCGTGATTGCGACCACTAGACCAACGAGGCAGGAATATTATAGTATGATTAAAAACCTAGAAGCCCTATCCCTAAGTAAAAGCTAGTGTAATGATGATGACGATGATGATTTGTCTGCAGTAGGAAATACTGCCTTATAAAAAAATATAACAGTAATTTATTTATTTGAAAAGATCGACGTAATCGAAAACTCGAATAAAATCGTCTTTAGAAGAAACAAATATAATACCCTTCTAAATACACTCTTTATAAAAAAAAGAAAAATGAAAAGTAAAGTAAAGTAAATTAAGGGTAAAGGGGGAAGGGGGGTAAATTCCTAATTGCCTTTAAAAGTTACAATTTCAAACTTTTTCCTTAATATTTATGTGAATACTATTCATTGAAGTAACTTTGTGTTCATTTTCAACATTTTGCTTCTGAACACAACCGACTGCTATTAACGATTTCAAGCGAAAAGCAAAATTACTAGGTATTTAAATTAAGGCGACGTTTTGGGAACATAGTTAGAATTCAGGGGTTTATAAAGGAAATACTAAAGGAACAGAATAGGGGTGTTTCCTGTGTAAAAAAAATGTTTTTATTTAGTCCGTCAGTTAGATTAACAAAAAATATTGGATACGTATTTTTTGTGTCATAAAATCAATAAAAATTTATGAAGATAAAACGCATCAAAGATCATGAGTGGGGGCCTGTGACGTCACTTTTCGGTAAAAAGTGTACTGAATTATGACGTCACACGAGTTTTCGACGCACTGTATCTTCTCAGTGTCTTCATTTTTAGTTTTCGTGAAAAAAGAAAAAAACGTGGCCAATATTTTTTGGAAATCTATCTGACGGACTAATTAGATTTTTTCAGGAAACATCCCTATTGTAATATATGAATATGTACGTACTGACAGGGTAAACTGCGTAGGTGGCCATGAAAAACTATTAAAGAAAACGGTCAAGTGCAAGTCGGACTCACGCATGAAGGATTCCGTACAATCGTAGTGGGGGGGGGGGGTTAATTTATTTTTATTACTTGTTGTTATCGCGGCAACAGAAATACACATTTTGTCAAAATTTCAACTGTCTACCTATTGCGGATCATGAGATACAGCTCGCTGACACAGACAGACGGACGGACGGCCGGACGGATAGACAGACGGACAGCGGAGGCTTAGTAATAGGTTTGATTAGTTACTATTCGTGTACGGAACTCTAAAAAAGAAAATTACTCAAAGAGACCAATTTTGATCAGAACTAAATCAATATTTTTTTGGAAATCAATCCCTACATTGATTATAAAAAGAACACACTCTTTGTTTTACCGATCAGTAGTGATGCATTCATTGAAATAATCTGAAATTGATGACGGAAAGCGTTGAATTGTCAAACAATAATTGTTTCTGAGAAGTCCTATAATAGGTGTCAAAGTACGAACGTTAACGAAGCCGAAAGGCACTTGTTCTCCTCGTCATAGCGAGATTTTTTTAGCCCAAACCTGGGAAACTTCTAGTTACGTAGACATTGGGGGCCAAAGTTCCAAGTTTTTAACAAGTATTTTTTTAAAAACAAGTTTCCAATATTATAACTTAATTTTAAATACCTCAATGAGCCCCGTATTAGTCAATGCATCTATCAACACAATGTTTTGAGTGCATTACTTTGAGTCCTACGTTACTTAGTTTGATGTGCAGAATGCTTAGTTGACGGCTTCGTGAAGGGTCCGTATACACCTTATATAATAGGTAATTATATAATAGGGTAATTGTAAATAAATAAATAAATAAATAAATAAATAAATAAATAAATAAATAAATAAATAAATAAATAAATAAATAAATAAATAAATAAATAAATAAATAAATAAATAAATAAATAAATAAATAAATAAATAAATAAATAAATAAATAAATAAATAAATAAATAAATAAATAAATAAATAAATAAATAAATAAATAAATAAATAAATAAATAAATAAATAAATAAATAAATAAATAAATAAATAAATAAATAAATAAATAAATAAATAAATAAATAAATAAATAAATAAATAAATAAATAAATAAATAAATAAATAAATAAATAAATAAATAAATAAATAAATAAATAAATAAATAAATAAATAAATAAATAAATAAATAAATAAATAAATAAATAAATAAATAAATAAATAAATAAATAAATAAATAAATAAATAAATAAATAAATAAATAAATAAATAAATAAATAAATAAATAAATAAATAAATAAATAAATAAATAAATAAATAAATAAATAAATAAATAAATAAATAAATAAATAAATAAATAAATAAATAAATAAATAAATAAATAAATAAATAAATAAATAAATAAATAAATAAATAAATAAATAAATAAATAAATAAATAAATAAATAAATAAATAAATAAATAAATAATATAGCAAACCTGACCTGTATAGCAAGCTTGCTCTGTATCTCAATGAAAAACGATCTTCGTAAGACAATAACTACCCGTTATTATAGCATCTATTTACAATTTCCTAAAATTAATAATAACATCAAACCCGCTAACAATTTAATCTCACACAAACATTAACGCTTGTCAAACTTTAAAGTGATTAAACAAGTTACTGTTGAAGCAAATATCTCGTTATTTAACTTGCAACATTTAATTTAATAATTAACTCTATTCAGATAGAGCTACGTCACAAAATTGAATGTTTAATCATTATTGTAAATCAAAGTTTTGACTTCCTTGTTTTGGTTAGAATAATGTTTATACTGAATTGAATATGGCGGAATTGTTTCTGAGAATTTGTAACAGAAATGTTTCTTTGATTGACAGCATTTCACTACTTTTTTTTTTGCTTCTATCATACGAAACAATGTCTGAAATAGGTGTGAATTAAAATATAATAATATGTATTAATATTTACGAGTATATAGATGTTTTTTCCTATAATCAACAAATTATCTGTTAAACTGTGCCTTTATACTCGATGATAAAAAGAAAAATGAGTGTATAATTTTATCCTAGCGTTAAAATTCACCCTTTTATTTTAAGTTTTTATTTAACATGCCTTGTTAGTTAGTTACTTTGGTCGAATCTTGCAACTGAATTTCAAACCAGTTCCCGCCAACTGATTGAGCTAAAATTTTGCACACACCTTTGGTTCTGGTGACAGTACATTTTTTAAGTTTATGACTAACCGTTTTTTATAACTGAGACGCTAATAGAAGAACGCTGCTCATATAAAAAACAAAACTACCACGCGCCATGGTTTTTTTATACCCGAAATTTAATTTTTCCGGGTAAAATATTCAGTTTTCTGCTCAGTATTTATTTTCTTCCCTATTTTGCTGTAAGCACTTGTTATAATTTTAAGTATTTTTTAGTAGCGGAGATCAAAGAAATTTCTCAGAAACACTCGTTGGAAGCATCTTCCCTCCCGAGCCAAGAAAATCCTTAATGTTCATAAAATATCAAAACAGAACCTTCATTATAATTTTCCATGCTTTTAACTTTATGTACAGTCACAAGCACTAATATGTATATCTGTACAAATAAATACAATTAAATTGAAGTGTCTGTTTGTAATATCAAAATAACAGCTTTTTACTGAATGCATATGAAAATATATACGGCACTTATAACAAAAACACTTTTTTTTTTCAATTTTTGTCTGTCTGTTTGTTCCGGCTAGTCTCCGAAACGGCAGGACTGATTTTGACGGGACTTTTACTGGATACAGATACAGATAGCTGATGTTATAAGGTCTAACTTAGGCTACTTTTACTGTAGAATAAGAATTAGGGTTCCGTGCAAAAAAATCCTATTAAAAAAGGGAAGTAATATTCTATATAATAATTTCACGCAAACGAAGGTCGTGGACAACAGCTAGTGTATAATATAAGTATGTACTTAGATTCAAAAGTGATTTTCTCGTGGAATAATCGGTGCAACTTTCAGAAAAGGTTGATTTCATAAAAGTAGTAAGCATAATTCCAAAAATAATGTTTTCATAACAGCTCAAAATTTCAATCAATACGGTAAAAGAAAATTACTTTTAATTGTTGCTCAGTGTAGGTATACAAGGTGTAACATAAGAAACGCACAAATTCTCGTGTGGGGTCTCGGCCCATAAACCAGAACAATTCTTGTTCTACGAGTTCTCGAAATTGACGCGATCATTGATCAAAATGTATGGCAAAACTAAAAAGTTATGAATTTCTAAAAGTAACAGAATAAAAATTGTTCAGTATCATGATCTGAGTCACCACACGACAGGTTGCGTTTATTATGCTACACCTTGTACATATGTTGCTGCTCGTGACTGTACCTATCTCTTTGATGAAAGCCCGATAGCACCCCAATTACCGAAGTCACAGAATTATGATTCAATTAATTTTGCATCGTCACTCGCTGTTGGATTGTTCCAATTAAAAATGTACGGTATGCATTGTCCATTAATTACCTTTGTAGCAGTGAATATCAGTCATTAAAGGAAATTATAGCCTCGATGTTTTACTATTAATGAGGTTCGTTTTGTCAATAGTAATTAAAACCTTTGTGATGATTTTAACAACAAAAAAAACGGCCAAGTGCGAGTCGGACTCGCGCATTTAATTTTTATTATTTATAGCGGCAACAGAAATACACATTTTGTGAAAATTTCAACTGTGTTCCTATTACAGATCATGAGATACAGCCCCCTGACAGACAGACGGACGGAGGCTTAGTACGGCGGAACCCTAAAAACACAAATTCCACTTCTACAACTACGAACTATCAACTGCTAATAATATTCTCTGCACTGAGGGTCTAAACAAAGTCAAATTCTGTCAACGATAACAATAAAAGATAAAACAAAAAATAACCGTAAAAAACCTTGTGACAAGCTTTTATATAGCAATAGCTTTTGACCGCGGCGTCGCCCGCGAGAACTTCGGACCTTGATAAAAAAGTATCCTGTGTTAATTCAGGTTATAAACTCTCTATGTGCCAAATTTCATCCAAATCCGTTCAGTACTTTTCGCGTGAAAGAGTAACAAACATCTATCCACCTCACAAACTTTCGCATTTATAATTATTATATATTTATTATATTTTTTATTTATTTTACTAATATTATAATATTAGTAAGAAGTGAGATAAAAATTGTACAATGTAATAAATTGGGATTGATTTACTGCTCACTGTATCAATATGCAGTGAGTGGTTAATGACCTTAAATGCCAGTGCATTTACGGTCATTAACCCATAACCTAAGGCCCAAAAACAGGTCCTTTAACCTCCAGACTACACACTACATTTGCCATTTATTTGTCTAGAATGTTTATTTACATAATCAAGTCATAAACAATTATAAATCCAGACAGGGTGGGTCGTTGACTCTTAAATTCTAGACCACTGAATATATTTCAGGCTAATGTCGAATCTAAGTGCCTGTGGTACGGTTTTCTAAGATGGTTTGGTATTAATAGAATGGAGCTTTTGAATTATAAATGCGACAGACATTGCATAAACATGTAATCATAATACATCACTTTATATATGCTTTTAACACGCTGCTAACCTAATGATGTTGTGGGTTATAT
The DNA here is from genome assembly GCA_963082995.1 of Noctua comes. NCBI lineage: Eukaryota > Metazoa > Arthropoda > Insecta > Lepidoptera > Noctuidae > Noctua > Noctua comes. Next base: position 6,389,102 of record OY720280.1, on the reverse strand, counting down.
CGCTTTTGTGTACATGTGAGGTATTGAATACCCACCTTTATGTATGAGGAACTTGAATTGGTTATATTAGGAATCTGTACACGGTGGTATTTATATCCCCTTATGACAAACAGTTTGTCTTTGCCAAGCGTCTGCGCAATTAGTAGATAAGAATCGACATCTGCTATTGGTTCATTTTGAGATACGGATCTTGATAATGCCATAAGTCAACCAATAAATGATTCTTATAAAAAATAGAAGTGAGTGTCGATTGCTACAGTCACACATCTTACGCCAACTCGCTGAACTATACACACAACGTATGAAACGGACAACAGAAGTGACACTGTACATACAAATTGTTCTGCGATATAGGAAACATTGTGACGTCACAGAGGTATACCTACACAACACAGTAACATAGCATGAGACACATGACAAGGACAACAAAGGACTATGCGGATATATATATTGTGTTGGTACATTAGGATAGGGAGTGACAAGTTAGATATGCGAGGATATTAACTAAGAATGGACTTGTAATTATATGTATTCTACAGAAACCTTTCGGAATATATTTACTAAGTGATGGTGACAATTAACCGCATTTAAATTCATTGCCGATCTTTAAAAACTTTAATTTTGTCAGTCTTGTGGAGGAATGCCTGTGGCTAAATAATAACAGCCGCTCGGGTCCATCTTAAGGTTAAACCGCACTTGCCTAGGACCAATCCATGGATGGGTGATCACCTATTACATACCGAGTTTCCTCCGTGAAAGCACGTTAAGCCGTTGGTCCCGGCTGTCATTTGTAGATCTTTGACGGTCGTTAGTCAGAGGCCCGAAAGTCTGACAACCAGTCTTACCAAGGGGTATGGTATTGCCCAATACTAACTGGGTTATGGAGGTCAGATAGGCAGTCGCTCCATGTAAAATACTGGTATTCAGTGGCATCCGGTTAGACTGGAAGCCGACCCCAACGTAATTGGGAAAAGGTTTGGCAGATGATGTGAAGGAATGCCTGCGCTAGTTTTCGAAACTGTGACATTTTTAGAGCAAAATAACATCGCATCGAAATAAGTTACTGAAGAAAAATTAAATGCATTAATATCAGAATTCTCTTGCCGTTATCCCAATTCATTTGGGGTCGGCGCAGCATGTCTTCTTCTTCCGTACTTCTCTATTACACTCTCATCAGACACCTCCTTTCGTGCCAAATCATCATTCACACAGCCAATCCGTCGTTTCTTTGGTCTTCCTCTACTCATATACCCATCTACATTCATACTCAAAACTTTCCTCACAACATTTTCCTCATTCCTTAACATGACCTGTGCATAGCACGACAACCGATTACCACACAACTTTTAAATGAATTGAAAATTTGGACGAATCTTATTCAATAAGTAATTAAGGCACTTTGTTGTAACTCCTAGAGTTCATCATTAAAGCGTTATTTTATAGAAAATTATGAATATTTACCATAAAATAATATTATTGTAAACTGAGCAAAAAGCATCTCGTGAATTTCTGCAGAGCTTTTACCAGTCTTATAATATTAACTCAGCACTTTGCGAACAAAGATCCTATTGGTTCTTCAGATATTCAGGAACTGATATTACAAAGGCTTTCATCTATAAATTCATTAATGTCAATAAGTCAGTGCAGAGTAAGGCGACTCCATTCATTTCTTCTATTCACAACGCTCGATAAAATCGCCTTGTCGCATCTTTGATTACATCAAATGGGAGTTTCGTTATCAGATAAAGGAATAAGGAATATTGGGTGAAAGGAAGGCGAAATGTGGAAGCGAGATAAAGAAATAGATATGTACGAGTATGTACATGACGAAGACGTGACGAGTTTCTTTCAGCTAAAAGTCTAATCATGTCAACAGGATGTGAGCAAATAGCTACGTTCCATTAAAACCAGGATAGTTTGTACACTATATGTTTTAAGCTTTCACGGTTTACAACTAAACTTATACTGTCACTAACGGGATATCTTCCGTGATTGCGTGATTGTTTTTTGTTTTGTAATATCGGGAGCTCAAAATAATGAACAATCACGGAAGTAAGTGACAGTATAAGTTCAGGAAAGTATATTTACGGAAATGAAACTTTATCAGCTACGATATTTTTACCGTGTGAACAACAGTTAAATAATTATTATCGACTTCGTTTAAATTTGTTTGTTCTGTGAAAGTCTGACAACCTAGTCTTGCAATGTGCCGATATGATTTTTACACGAGGCGTCGTGTGATTCAAAAATTGGGTCGGCATAGGCAGCTGTTTCATGTAAAATGTTCTATTCAGTTTCATCCGGTAAGAGACTGGAAGCTGACCCAAACATGATTGGCAAAACGTAAAGCAAATGATGATGTTGGCTTGTGGGAACTTAGACTTCAGCTTAAAAACTATGGCGAAATAAAGGTGCACTTATATGCATACAGGGTGTAAACCGAACTTTCACGAAGCCGTCAACCAAGCATTCTGTACATAAAACTAAGTAAGTTTACGCAAAAATTATTGCTGGGAAAAGACTTTTAGTTTTGGGGTGAAAAATCACGATTTACGGTAGGACTCAATGTCACGCACTCAAAACTTTGTGCACGAATGCATTGAATAGTACGGGGGTCGTGGAAGTATTTAAAGTAAAGGCATAACATTAAAAACTTATATAAAAACTTGTGAAAAAAACTTTGACCCCCAATATCTCCGTAACTAGAAGCTTCACAGGTACGGGCTAGAACAAAAAAAATATCGCAGTGTCGAAGAGAACAAGTGCCTATCAGATGTGCTATCAGCTTCGTTAAGGGTGTGTTTACACACTTTATACTGCAAAAAATTTAAAAGCGATTTTCGTATAGTTACTGCAACTTGGAGATCCATAACACGATGTTCATAACAGCACTAGCTTATGCCCGCGGCTTCGCCCGCGTGGAGTTAGGCAATTGCCCACAGGATCTTACTTCTGGGATAATAAGTAATCTATGTATCTATCTATAATACATACATAGTTTTTTATTTTTATTTTTTAAAGTTATATCAATTAAATTATATTATAAAATATTGATACCTTGGTTTGAGATTGGACATCGGATTTACTGGATTTTACCTAAAGAGTATGTACACAAATTGTCAAGTCAATCGACCCCGAGAGTAAAAAGTTTCACAGAAAATTCAACACCCCATTTCACCCTCTAAGGGATAGGAATTTCTAAAAACTGATACTTACTCTTCACAAAGAATACACCCTCCAATTTTTATATCTCTGGGACCCGCGGTTTGGGCTGTGCGTTGGTATATCAGTCAGCCAGTCAGGACATGGAATTTTAAATTGGGGGATGATTTTGGAAAAACTATGATACACGTATCTCATCATTTTAACTGAAGTATATGTAGACACATTTTAAGTCAATCGACTCCGAGAATAAAAAGTTTCACATAAAATTCAAAACCCCATTTCACCCTATTAGGGGTGGAATTTCAAAAAACCCTTTGTTAGTAGATATTTACTCTTCACAAAGAGTACACTGTCCAAATTTCATGTCTCTAGGACCAGTGGTTTGGGCTGTGCGTTGGTATATCAGTCAGCCAGTCAGGACATGGAATTTTAAAAATTGGGGGATGATTTTGGAAAAACTGTGATACACGTATCTCATCATTTTAACTGAAGTATATGTAGACACATTTTCAAGTCAATCGACTCAGGGAATAAAAAGTTTCATAGAAAATTCAACACCCCATTTCACCCTCTTAGGGGTGGTATTTCGAAAAACCCTTTCTTAGTGGATACCTACTCTTAACACAGAGTAAACTTTCCAAATTTTATGTCTCTAGGACCAGTGGTTTGGGCTGTGCGTTGATATATAAGTCAGTCAGTCAGTCAGGACTTTGAATTTTATATGTATATAGAAGATAAAATTACATTCACTTTTGAAGCACGAGAAAATAACTTTTAAAAGTTCATACGTCTTATACACAATGTATATTTATGCTCGTGAATGTGCTACTAGCTATGTATAGATATAACGGTAAAAGACTTTAACTTCTCCTCCGGCGTCAGCACAACGTTGAGCAATATTTTAAAAACTTAGTAGGAAGATGTTTTATGCAAAATAATATTAAAATTTTGAAAAAGTTGACGCATTTATTAAGGTTAGGCGAAACGTAACTGTTCTTATTTTACGTACCAGTTAACAAAATAATATTTAACATCAAGGCATTTCGGCTAATTATTTTTTTTCTTTTATTTATTCCAATACACATTTATTACATTTTTGAATATTTATTTCTAAAATAATATTACAACAAAAACATTTAAAAATATAAAAAAATAGTAGCCCACCGGTATCGGGAACAGGGTCCAAGCTACCGGCGGTCAGGGCTCCAGAGCGAGAAACCTCCTAACAATACGAGCCGTGTCCAGGAGTATGCTTTTTGAATCAAGCCCTTGATCCAGCTGCCTAACGAGAGCATCCTCAGGTCGAGGGTCTTGGCAATTGAGCCATTGGCTGAAACGACTTATTATTATGCATTTATTTCAGATTAAAATCCATAAATTGTTAGTAATGACTTAAAACAATGTTAGTATAATCTCTTGATATAATATGGCACGATGTAATATGGTAACGCCCCACAAAGTCATAAAAACACCGTTTTTTACTTCTGAAACTTTGTAAATTCTGCCGACCCAGTAAAATTCGCGACCAGACCCCGACGCTACTAGGTTGTCAAAATTAGTACCTACACATTTATTGACAGGCAATTTTCAATATCAAAACATAAAGGTCAAGTTTGAGACGTCGCCGTCGTATGTACTGACAGTGTACTGCTAGGTAGGTGGATGCTTTTCTTTAGTCACCAACTGTACATACAGGGTGTAAGGAACAGCCCTCCACAAACTGATGGGGTGAATTCATTATATCATACTAAGATGACCGGTATAAGAAATTATTTCAGGAATGTTGTAGGAATCCAATAAATTTGATTTGTTTTATTTCCTCATACGCAATGTATCATTACTGTGGCAAAACGCACGTAGCGAATGGCAAGCGCGACGACGAGTTCGATGAACTCTGTGTCTAGGCAGGAAGTGAACAGCTGATTTCACACGTCGTTCGTTAGAGAATTTCAATATCCATTGTTTGTTTTCACCCTTATGCCCTGAGTAATAAGGTTGAAAAGTTGTCGACCGTCAGAGAATTTGGTAGTACCCGTCGTTCCCACCCCAGTTTCTACGACAAAAATATATATTTTATATTTACGCCTTTCCCCCCTCACGAGAGAAACAGAATAAATGAGATAACACCACACACAACGTTTGAGTAAATATTTTCCTCAAAGACGAGAAAAATGGAAGACTATGACAGCATGTGATTGTTTCATCCAGGGAAAAGTCCACCTGTACCGTTCCCATGATATGAAAAACAATATCTTCAGAAATGCTTTTCAATTCAATGTGGTTATTAAATGCTTGGTGATTTTTCAAGAAAGATAGCCTTAATTTTTTCTAATGGCGATGATAAGGTGTCTGATGAGATGACGAGTAATAGAGAAATATGGAAAAAGTTTTCTTCTAGCTGACATGCGCCATTGACGGCACTATCGCTTATCTACCATCAGGCGAGATAGTGGTCAAACGCAAGCTCGACGCAAGATCGACGGCACGGTTGGCGCAGTGGCTGAGCGATCGGCTGCTGCGCTGCGTGTCGCGGGTTCGATCCCCGCACGGAAAAAATATTTGTATGATCTACAGGTAGTTGTTCCGGGTCTGGCTGTTTGTGTATGTGAGTTTAAATGTTTGTAAACGCACCCACGGTACAGGAGAAATTCCTAGTGTGGGGCAACGTTTCTTTAAAAAAAAGAAAAAAGCTTTGCAAGTATATAAAACCATGGATAAATATACAAATGTAGGAAGAAAACTTCCACACAATATACCTATCAAATTTAAGCACAAATCCAGTAAATACCTTTACAAAAGTACAATGTAACAGATAATAATCGCTTTCACTCACCCACGAAATCGAATCGAAACAGTACAGTCATATTGAAAAATTAATGCACTTTCTGCCTTAAATCCGAATCGTTTACATTTTAATTCGGCTAATAGTTATTTATTTATTGATACCTATCTGGGACAGCGGGAGCAATGTTTCACAAATTGCTACAATTTTGGGTTCAATTTCACGTGGTCGGCAATGGCAGATGGAAATCAAATATGTTTCAAGGTACGGGAGTGGAACGCTCGATTATCTGGCCATACGAGACATAAATATGCCTGTAATGATATCATATTAACTAGGTATGAACATTTTTATTTTCATTTTTATTCCGGAATACGTTGCGTTGGAAGGCCTCCCACTAGGTGGACCGATGACCTGGTGAAGGTTGCAGGGAACCGCTAGATGCGAGTCGCACGGGACCGGTCAATGTGGCGACACTTGGGGGAGGCCTATGTCCAGCAGTGGACGTCTTTTGGCTGAAATGATGATGATGATGATGATGAACATTTTTATTGAGTCCTGTTTTGTATTACTTTACCTGACGGAATTTCTTAGTACTCGGTGATTCGATTACCCTAGTCTACACCAATATTATAAAGAGGAAAGATTTGTATTTTTGTATCTTTGTAACGAATAAACTCAAAAACGAATGGACCGATTTCAAAAATTCTTGCACCATTAGAATGTTACATTATCCCTGAGTAACTTAGGCTATATTTATTACTAGAAAATCCCAAAATGTTTAAAAACTAAATGTCCACCCGAGCGAAGCCGGGACAGGCAGCTAGTATAATAAACGCTTGATGCAAATAATGGGGGTGTGCTTATTTCTGGTCTGTTCTCTTTAGGTGGTTGTAATACGCTGGCGGTTTTACCTAAGATCGCAGTTATTATAATGCAACAAGTTAGGAAAACAATACATTATACCTTTTTTCTTCTTTTAGAGCTGTTGGTGGGTTCTCCTCACTATTTAATTTATTGTGATAAATAGCTTACGAGGTATTATAAAACAATAAAACGTTGTATTTACCCTTTGTCACTATTTACTGTATGTCACCCTCTCCTACTTTTCTTTAGAATCTTCTTTTACTGTATGTCACCCTCTCCTAAATACTTTTCTTTAGAATCTTCTTTTATTGTATTTCACCCTCTCCTAAATACTTTTCTCTAGAATCACAATAGACAAACATGGGTCAGAATATTCTGACCTGATTCTGAGAACATACATTGTATTTATGAATAATTCAAATTCGAATAATTAGAATATGTAAACTTGTAATCGAGATCCATATTTCGGTTCGGATATCCCAAGGGGCGTTTAGAATATTGTACTAACACCTGCCCTCTGGGTATGCAGAATAAATAGTTCATAAATCAAAGCTACTGGCATGTTCGTTACTTTAGTTAGGATTTAACTTAGGTTTATTTAGCTTAGAAGCTTTTGCGTTGCTTGTTTTTGCGCGTGCGAGGTTCTTATGATTCTTACTTTGATTTTCGATCAGGCAAAACACAAATCTGATTAAACTAAAGTCAAATAAAGTTTAAATACCAATTTATAATTTTATTATATAACAGTATCGATTCTATTACTTGGGAATAATTTAATTTGTCTAACAATGCAAATAACAGACTTTATTATTTGCTCATTTTGCAAAATCGAAGGATAAAGCATATAATACAAAGTTGTAAATCAAGTTTATTATGAACTTATCGTTAATTAAATAGCTGCTAACCACCAACTGTGGTTTTAACCCCACTCACCAAAAGTAGTTTACTATAAGAACTTACTTATAAAATTGTGTAGATTAACTGGGCGATACAATATAGTGCTATTTATTATAAGCTTGTCGGGTTTTCAGGATTTATTCCGTTAAGCTCGTACATCATGTGGGCAGAAGATGGGTTTCGTGCAATGAAAATACACTGGGTGCGGTACACTGTTTCTGTTAAACTAACAAAATTACTTGAAATTACAATTTAACACAATAATACTGGGCACAATTTATCAGGTAAAGTTCCAGGACGTCTCAACTCCGCAGTGATCAGACATTGAATGTCGTCCTTGCCACGAGCTTTAAACATCTCGGTTTTGTAGAAGCACGCTGTCGTGTGGGTAGGTTTTGATGCAGTTTTACCATTATTCAGATAATTTATTCAGAAAAGATTATTGAAGTTGTACCCGTGCATAGCAGGTAAGGACCGCTAGTGTAGCATAAATAGCGGGAATGGCATATTGCAACGAGGTGCAAACGCCGCGCAATAAGGAAACCGCTGTAACACACGGCTGGACACGAACAGCTGCATTGTGCGAATAGAGATGTGATGAAAAACTCATAAATATCAGAGGGTTTATTCAAAGTGACATGGAAACGTCAAAAATGTGATGGATTGACGTATCAAGTATTGTTGTAGAAACACAAAGATTTGAAAGTTATCGTCACTGTCATCGTAAAAAGATCAACATCATCATATGCCTAGCCTTTTCCCAACTATGTTGGGGTCAGTTTCCACTTTTCCAGTCTAACCGGATGCGGCTGAATACCAGTATTTTACAAGGAGCGACTGCCTATCTGACCTCCACAACCCATTTAGTCCTGGTTAATACGATAACTTTTGGTAAGACTGCTTGTCGAACTTTAGGGCCACTGACTACCCGTAACGACTGTCAAAGATCTACAAATCACCGCCGAGACCAACAGCTTAACGTGCTTACCGAGGCACGGAAAAACCTTGATATGTAATGGGTGGTCACCCATCTTAACCTAAAGATCAACCCGAACGGCTGTTATTTATATACCCGCGAGCTCCTGCTCAAAAAGATAATATCAACACACGATTTTAAATAACTGCCTCAAGCCTTTTGAAACAAAGACGCCAATCAATATTACTAAACTTCCATTTTTAAACGCAAAAAAAAACGGACAAAGGTTGTTGTAGGTAAATAAATTGATTTAAAAGTCGTACTATATTTTTCTTACTAACTGTACCTTTTGACACGCAAATTTATACTGATGACGAATCGGGAACTTCAAAATTAAATAAAAATTCATTTGTTTTCTTATGATGACGAATCGGGCCTTCTTGTATGGCAAAAAATTGGTGACCAATTGGAACAGTGACGAGTCGGGCATAAGCCTTTTATATCTTAGCATATTCGAACTTCATAATCGTTGCCCCCAATTCCAAAATTAAATCTTTTTCATCTATTTTTTATCAACAATAAATTCGAATCGAATCACTCGTTCCATACTGAAGCGAGAAGCTCCGATTGTGTCGCATCACTAGTGTGTAGCGTGTTGGACAGTGTGACATGTCAGTTTGGCCGGGCCATCGGAAGTGATGTAAATTATTCAACTGTCACCGTCGGCAATAAAGTGCACGTGCACGTTTTATTGGAACCCAATTGAACTGTTCAAACATGATTAGTCGTTACAAATTAGTTTGGTTAAGGCTTTAGATGCGTTTTCGAAGTCAAAAGTCACACCATTTAGGTATTTCAATTAGGCCATTATAAAGTACTCTCGAACGTCAAATACGGAAATGGAATTGAATATATTTTCATACTACATAGAAAAAGAAAACAGAAAATGAAGAAAAAATGTGTATTCTTCATAAGACGTAATTATTAAATAAACGTAAAATAATACAAGATCACCCCTCTCTTTTAGTCAAAAATGAATCATAAAAAAAAATGGTTAAATATTCAAGGTTATAATATTCCTAATATTCTAATTAATAATCCGGCCCTGAAATAAGATCAAAATAAATTATCTAAAATAATGTTGAGTTCATTTTTATTAAATTTTATTGTATCGTAAAAGGTTGCTAGGTAATTAAAACAATAATTTATCGGTTCAAAATGGCCATCAAAAATAATAATTCTTTACCTAAAAGCCTGTTGTATATTTTAACAAGAGATGGTGGAACTTGTGTTGTTAGGCTAATGAGAATAATATCGTACATTTCCATTAATACCGAGAATCATTAACATTATTATTAGAGTTGAAGAAACTTCTTCGAAATAAGCCTCTATTATTCATGACGATCTAAACTACACCCAGTATTGTCACTAAACAAAATATCTATACGTAGTTGTGGTTCCATGACAATCATTGGACTTTAAACCGTAAATCAATGACTTGAAAGATCACATGACGCGCGCTTGTGTATTGGAAGAACTATACCAAAATATATAATACCGACGCATGGCGGAAACACCCGAAATTTTCCGAGGTCATCCTTCAAATTGCGGGGCCGGAGACACTCGGGGAATTCCTAACAACTTGTGAGGTCCCTAAAATTTTAATTACGCTGTATCCAACCATTCTTCCTCCCCCCAAGTTGGCATAGCGGTCTCTTTGAATATTATTACACAGCCCACTCACAAAAAGCCTTTAGCGAAACATTCGGGAGAATACAATTTTATTTTAATGCTTGGGGATGACCCTGAAGGAGTATTGTTCTTGCCATCGGATTGTGAAGGAAATGTTATAATAATATCAATGCTGTTCGATGCTGATTTTGTGATTCAAGAACTGTTTATATAACCAAACGTCTATAAAAACAATCTCTATCCATTTTGCCTGATATTTTCGATTTACATTGTTTTTTAAGCTTCGAGAAGCTCGTGGCTAAATAATAACAGCCGCTCGGGTCGATCTTTAGGTTAAGCCGAACTTGCCTAGGTTGGTCTGTGGATACCGAGTTTCCTCCGTGTCTCGGGACGCATGTTAAGCCGTTGGTCCCGACTGTCATTTGCAGATCTTTGGCAGTCGTTAGGTAGTCAGTGGCCCAAAAAGTCTGACAACCAGTCTTACCAAGGGGTATCGTATTACCCAGTACTAACTGATTTGTGGAGGTCAGATAGGCAGTCGCTCCATGTAAAATACTGGTATTCAGCTGCATCCGGTTAGACTGGAAGCCGAACCCAATATAGTTGGGAAAAGGCTAGGCAGATGATGATTGTTTTTCAAGCTTCAGTAGCTCGAACCTTTAAAACAGATTGTTTAACACCACCAACACAGCAGCGTCGTTAAATGACGACAAAAACTTGACTTCACAAGTTTTGCAGACTAAAGCCTTGCAAGTTCTGGGTCCAGTATTCCTAGTGCTGACGTATTTCGTTACGTTCAACCACGTTCAGTATTCAAATACCGTCGTATGCCGTTCGTGCAAGAGATTTGTGAGCATTAGGTACTCGTGAGATTTCGCATAATTAGTACCGGGATTCCCCTCGGTGCAGTTGTTCGAAGACGTATTTTGCATAAGATTATTTGGAAATTATTCATGGGAGAATATTATAAATGATTCTGTAATATGAAAATTAGGATCGCAGCTTTTTCAGGGGCAAATTTAAGAATGAACAGAGTAGATACTACAAATTGGTTTTAGAAATTCAGTCATCATCATCTGCCTAGCCTTTTCCTAACTATGTTGGGATTGGCTACCAGTCTGACAGGATGCAAAAATCTAAATCGAAATCAAAGCATTTGTTTCAAGTAGGCCAGTTACAGGCACTTTTGAATTGTCGAAACAATGAAAAGTAGCTACAGTCCCAGTCACAAGGCATAAAAACTGTGAAAGTACTGTAGTTGCCCATTCCCTAACGTAGATCTCTAAGGAGAAGAACGGGCAAGAAACTCCATGGACACTCTTTTAAAGCAGAATATTTTTACCAAACCTTGGTTACATCATTCATGTTGAGATGGTACATTATGTAACGATGTAGCAAGATGTGTACGTTAAAAGTGCCCATAGTAAAAACAATTCAAAAATAAAATGCAGCTGAACACTAGTATGTTACATGGAGCGACTACCTATCTAACCTCCACAACCTAGTTAGTATTAGGCACGGAGGAAACTCGGTATGTAATGAGTGGTCACCCATCCACAGACCAACCTAGGGCAGCGCGGCTTAACCAGAAGATTGATCCGAGCGGCTGTTATTATTTAGCTACGAGCTCCTGAAACTCAAATTCTGGCATTCCTGTTTCAGAAATTCATTGAAGGGTCAAAATTCTAGGGTGCTTATTAATCGCCATAGTTACTCATTTAGTTGTAGATTCCGTCCTAAATAGAAAACTCTAAGTTTACAAAGTTACACCTTTTACCAACTCGTCAACTCACAACTTATCTTTGTCACAGCTCAAATGTTCTAAATCAAAACAAAATAATTACTGTTGAATTCCGAAATTCAATTACGTGATTTGAATAATTAACTGAACGCTGAACCCTATTTATTGGACAATCTCATAATTTTAATCAAATAATTGAAGAATGAAACAACACTGAACACTTTACAACAACTTTTCGTAAGCAATTTTGACGACAACAATGACGGTGTTTATTGATTTCTTATAACATCACGCCGGTAGTCCCCGGAATACATCCAACTAAGTAACCCAACGCAAAAATTAGTGCTGAGAAACAACTTTTTTTTGGGGTGAAAAATCACGTTTTACGGTAAAACTTAATGTAGGACACTAGAATACATTGTGCTGATGGATGCTTTGAATAGTAAACGGGTCATGGAGGTAATTAAAGTAAAGTTATAACCTTAAAAACAAATATTAAAAAAAAAACTTGCGAAAAATTTGAAACTTTGACCTCCAATATCTCCGTAACTAGAAAGTTCCCAGTTATGGTCCAGTACAAAAAAAATATCGCAATGAAAATGTGCTGCAAGCAATTTTGACATCAATTTATTCTCATTCTCTTTACAATGTTGGCCTATTTTCCTTTCCTTGTCGGATCGATATTGGATGATAATTGCGCCATTCCTCATATAGCGAGCAATGTGTTCACACGCTCGGAAAATCACCCCATTGCTTACGTCACGAATGATAAACGCAATATTAATCCATGTAAGCATGACCTCTTTTATGAATTTATTACTCCTACCCTGTCAGTGCAGTGTAGTGTGCCTCTGTTCAGTATTGTGTTTTTATTGGAAAAATATTATTTACATCATTGATTTGATTTATTGTCCTACACTTGGTACCGGGAACTGACCGAACTGTAGAAATGATTGTATTATTCTTTCAAGTATGAACATTCATTTTAAAATGTTTCATCAAAATAAATAGTAGTTTTCGTATCAACTTTCAGAGTGCACTAGGGCATTGATTTTATCCTTTCTTACTTTTTCATACTAGAAAAGGACAAAACAAATTTACTATAACTACCATTTGATTGTCTTAGATGAGAGAATACAAAGTTGCTCATCGCCCCTACAGCAGTCCATTGCTGGACAATGCAATAGTGTTCTCCAATTGCACGCCATTCAACTCAGATTGTCGGTAACTCTCAATGCTTCATCTTCTAATTTCAAAATATTTTATTTCATATAGCCCTCGATGGGCACTTATCGTCGACAAAAAGGTGCACGGTTCGGGTTGATCGTTTCCTATGGAGAAGAACCGGCAAGAAACTCCATGGTTACCCATTTCAATTTGAGAGCTTGGCTTACATTTGCCGATTTGCGGTTTCCCCTCATGTATAAGTCTAGGTCTACCCCAACGGTCATCGGTTCTACGGCTAACCTTATATTTTTATTTTTTTGAATTGTTTACTATGGACACTTTTAACGTACACATCTTGCTACATCGTTCTCACATAATGTACCATCTCAACATGAATAATGTAACCAAGAGTTTGTAAAAGTATACTGATTTAAAAGAGTGTCCATGGAGTTTCTTGCCCGTTCTTCTCCATAGAGATCTACGTTAGGGAATGGGCAACTACAGTACTTTCACAGTTTTTATGCCTTGTGACTGGGACTGTAGCTATTGTTGTCTTTGTTTCGACAATTCAAAAGTGCCTGTAACTGGCCTATTTGAAATAAATGCTTTGATTTTGATTTTGAACCAACCATAATAATAATTTAATTCTTTGTAAAATATTGAGTTAGTAACAATCCATATTACACATACGGGCGTGCCAACTCAACCGTGTAATACGAATATCGGAGCGTAATTAGGCATGAACAGTCATACATTACACAAATTCTACATTAAACTATTATACTACAGCTACCAGTTGCGCCAACATTACAAACCTAACGCCGACATTAGTTTGTACGACTATTAGCATTCAGCATCCTACTGCCAACCGAATGGTTTTATCAACAGAGAAATGGATATGTGGAGGCCTTATCGTTTATCGAAATGGTTGACACTTCATTAGAATATCTGTGTACGTTTCCGACCATATTTGAGGAATTTTGTCGGATCTCAGGGCATTTGCAACGCAAACTGTATGGTTCTATACATCATCTGCCTAGCCTTTTCCCAACTATGTTGGGGTCAACATCCAGTCTAACCGGATGTCACTGAATACCAGTATTGTACATGGAGCGACTGCCTATCTGACCTCCACAACCCAGTTAGTACTGACTAATAAGATACCCTTTGGTAAGACAGGTCGTCAGACTTTTTGGGTCACTGACTACCTATAACGACTGTCAAAGATCTTTAAATGGCAGTCGGGACCAACAGCTTAACGTGCTATGCGAGGCACGGAGGAAACTCGTTATGTAATGCCAAACCCATCCACAGACCAACCTAGGCAAGCAGCTTAACCTAAAGATCGAACCGAGTGGCTGGTATTATTTATAAAGTATAAATATACCTAAATTTAAAAAAAGCAATGCGCACACCCAAGGAGTGGAATTCCTTGCCTGCGTCGGTGTTCCCAAGTTCATATGACCCCAATCTATTTAAGTCGCGAGTTAATAGGCTTCTTTTGGGTTACCTCGTTCCATCGTCGGCCTCATCTCTGCCCTCAGGACTAGATTGAGGTCAAGAGTAAGCCCATTTAGTATAAAAAAAGTAGAGTGGACAATTTAAAATTTCATAATATTGTGAATTTATTCTTCCGACTACCGTTTAAAACAATATTTTCCAAAGCAGATAGTTCTTCGGTATTTTCTTTATTCATAAGAAGTCGAGTGGAACTAAATCCTTTTTTTTTACTGGCTCGGTTTCGTATTACCCAGCTTTAGTACAGAACTTAACGTAAATACAAAACTTCCAAACTGTGGTTTTCTTTTACTGAAATGCATGAAATTTAATTTTACGTCTTAATTATTTTAGCACTGCAAAGCAGAACCATGAATTCTTTTGTGTTTAAAACTATTTAATTGCCTACATAAAATGAGCATTCCGGCTCCCTATTTTCTTTGTCCGTCTTTTGAATAGAGGAATTAATGCTGCTGTGCAAGTCTTTTTGTAAAATCTAACACTAATCTAGGACCCTAAAATCAATAAAAGTTGGTCATTTAGAGCCAAAAATATTACTAGCAGCTACCTAATGCATTTTCATTTAATTTTATGTACGCAAGCCTTCACTCGTACCATCAGATCTCTAAAACAAGCAATCAAATATTTAGCACATATGACATTATGCAATCGATTTCCAAGACTCATCTTAAGTCAATTGCTCAGCTCACTTAGACTCAGTCGTCATGACAACCATTCAAAACGCCGACCTAGCCGTAATTGGCGGATCCTCAATTTTGACAGATTATTTCGTATGAAAATATCCAATCGTTAGCGTTTGTCAATTTATAAACAAACTATAGCTGTCAATGTGTCTTATGGGGCGGATTTACGGCTTGACTTGAGCTAAGTCAGTGATTAAGAATATCATATGTCACAAATTTTCGGTCAAATCTGAGTACAAAATCACGAGACAAAAGTTCGTGTTGGGCCTCCAATTTACCAGTCAGTGGTAAGCTGGCACGCGACACGGATATCCGTGACAATGTCTTTGTTGTTCCGATTGCGTAATTAATTTATGTCCATGAATTTATTCGTAGTTCGCTGAATGTACTAATTAAGGCAGCTCTGACGGTTCTACGGCTTGATAAGTTAATTGTTGCTGTAAAGTGGTCTTTTTGTGTTTTATTTTGGTACTGTCAAGGTATTGGTTATCTGATTGGTATAGAATTTAGGTGAAGGATGTCCTAAGTGATGGGTTGGTATTAATGATTCGAAATAAAGATCAGCTGAATTAACGCTGCGACTGAACTTATTGTTTTTAATATTTATTTTACTTATTTGGAACAACAATCAATTTCATAATAAAGCTTAGGATATACATCAAACTTAAAATTAACAATGATGTAAACAGCAGTGTTATTCACAGAATATAAGCAAAATATTAATAACAAAAAATGTTTCTAAAAATGCAACAGATTATCTTAAAGTTAAAAATGTAACGAATTCGAAAACAACTCTTACATAAATTCACGCCTTTTTTCATATGAGAGGCAGAGTCTACGGAACACAACCTCGTACGATCTTTTCGAACTCCTTTGGTTTCGTCCACGTTGATACATTGCTGGTTACGAGTACTACGTCTCTGGCCTTTCTGAAGAACTTCACCATACAAAAAAACAAGTACTTACACACGAAAATGCGTCCATTCCAATTCACTTAACAGAATACAAATAGTCCTTAATACCTAACACTAAAGACCTAAAACCTAGAAGCACACCATACAAAGACCTTTTCTCTTCCAACATATTATCTGACCGGAACAAGTATTTGCCAAGACTACAGCCTCGTAAAAGTCACGCGTGTTTACAGTGCCGTTAACAAGCTCAATAAAAGCGTCTGGCAAGGTGTGGGGACTTGGGGGCTCTTTGGCAACGTTGCCACAACTGGCACGAACGTCACAGCCACATCTGGCACTTGTTGCGTTGCCAGCGTTGCCAAATAGCCCCCGTGTCACAGAACTGTGTAAATATCAAATTTCGTTCGTACATAAATGGTTGAATTGTTCGGACAAAATTTTTGAGTCTAAGCTTTCCCTTTCGTATTTGAATTCCCTTGTCTGTCGTTTGGGGCTTTGGGTTCGAAGGGTACCTGTACCCTCGTGGGTGTGGAGGTGTAATATACTTTTTCAATAATCACTTTTCCCAAACATCCATTTGTAAATGTTGAATGTATGAATCTCTGGAGACCTATATCAATCTTTTACAGGGAAGATATTGTTTTTGAAATAGAAAAACCTCCTAGTTTAAAAAAAAAATACATTACAGTAGTATGCTTGAGTAAGATAAAACAAGATTTTAAACTATCATGGTCACTAACTTTATAAAACCGGGAACAAATAAAAAAAATAAAAAAGACAAAACAATTTGTGGAGAAACCACTTAATATTATGAATGCGACAGTTTGGATGGATGGACGGTTTGTTACTCAATCACGCCAGAACGGCTGCACGGATCTGGGTGAAGTTTGGCACAGAAATATATAATCAGCTGGAATAGCACATAGGATACATTTTTTTTCTTTCACACTTACACATCAAAACTTCCACGTGAACGAAGTCGCGGGCAACTGATAGTCCTTCATAAACAGAAATGATTTTAGAACGTTCAAAATGACCAAAAAACCTCCTAAACGTATCTCAAAAAACATCTAAAAAGGTCACTGAGATCTTACTCAAACTCAAAATACCAATAAAACTTTTTTTAACAACATCAACTTATTATACTCGACTGCTCCAGGCTCCTGGGCCAAGTTTCTTCACAAAGTTTTTTAACAAGTATGTTTCTAAGGCAGCTGCGATGCTTATCTGGGCTAGTCGGGGCCCCACAGATGTTAGTAGTTCCTAATTTAATACGGGCCTTATCGATTCGAGTTTACGCCAAGTTATTTAAGGTTTGGAATAGAAATAGTCTAGCCTTAAGGTTGTGGACTGGAGAAGAATTTAAACTTGGTTGTTCAATAAAGAGAAAGGTTGGTTGGTTGGTTTAGTTTATTAATTAATAATCATCAAAATTACAGGTCATGTTTTGAAAAACGTAAAATAAAAATCATGCTACATTAAAAAACAAAACAAATCATTATACATTAAAAAGAACTTCGAACACACATTTCATAAATCATAAAAAAAAAATATAATAAATAATAATTAATAACACACAATAAACAGAATAATAGAACCATATAGTATAATAATCACATCAATTTACCTAAAACCATTCTTTTAGGTCATATAATGCCTGTTCGGCTAGCCAGCCTTTGAGTTTAGTTTTAAAAACAGTGTCAGACGTCGCGCTCAAAATACAATCCGGTAGCCGGTTGTATATCGATGGACCCATAACATGAAACAACCTTCCAGACTTAGATAGTGTGTGTTGTTGGTTTCTTTAGAACTTTTGATCGAAAGAAAGAAAATGTATTGTTGTTGTTGTTGTAATGCCAGTATTTGTGTCACTTGTTTAATTTAGTACTTTACAAGCCTTTGTATAGATTCTTTTTATCGATTTTTTGTGAATGTGTGGACATTGTAGGCTTTGTAGATTCCCAGCTGCTTGTTAACTTTTGTTAACTTTTTATTTTGTTCTACATTTTTTGTGTATAGCAACGACTTATTGTCGGGCCTACGCTGTCCCCCCATACTTAAGTACAGATGCTGTATCCATAATACTGTAACACCAAATGATTTGAAAAGAGTAACCATGGAGTTTCTTACCGGTTCTTCTCCATCGGAAACGACCAACCCGAACCGTGCACCTTTTTGTCGACGTTTTATAAGTGCCCATCGAGGCCTATGTGAAATAAAATATTTTGATTTTGATTTTTATTTTTGATTTTGAATGGCATTGTATACAAAGGTTTTTGTGCCAATAAACTTATTATTTTTTTTTTTTTTTAATTTGTCTCACAATTAGCAATAGAGGAAGTTTAAAAGTTGCCCCAGTTACAGAAAAGTTGAAAGGGAATCGATTGTCTTGGTATGGACATGTGATGAGGAGGGACGAATCGCATGTGACTAAAAGAGTGATGAATATAAACGTTGATGGATGGAGAGAGAGAGGAAGACCAAAGAAATGATGAATGGATTGTGTGAGGAATGATATGAAAGATAAAGGAGTAAATGATAGCGTGACGGTTGACAGAGGAGATTGGAAGAAAAAAACGTGTTGCGTCGACCCCAAGTCACAAGGGGCAAGGGCAGGAAAATGATGATGATGATGAGCAATAAATCAAAATTAAAAAAAAAATAGACAAACTTAATTGGTCCTGTATGAGGCCAAAAGGCCCCTATCTCAGCATTGTGCTGTAACATTTAAAAAAAGTCACAGCACTGGTATTCTGATAGGGCCCAAAATTTTAAGCTGGCTGTATCACCAAGGGCAGGCAAAAACTATTAAGTTCACCTACAACTATAAACGCTTCAATGGAACACCCTCCTAAGCGTATAAATCGTACCTATAACTGACCTACAGGAGTGTCGCCTGGTAGATAAGGGCAGTGGCCTGCTTACGCGGCTAATTGAAACATTCGACCCACTCGGAAAATATCGCGACAAACAACGTTTATTTTAAACTAGCTTTTACCTGCGGCTTCGCTTACCTAATAGTTGGATATACCCCCACTTGAAATTTTCAACTATAGCCTATGACACTCAAGGATAATGTAGCTTCCCATAAGTCAAAGAATTTTTGAAATCGGATCAGTATCCCTTTTTGAATCAAATTTTGTTAACAATTTCTAGGGTTTTATTTTTTTTGTACAGAACCTTAATTATTTTTCTAAAATAAAAGTAGCCTAAGTTAGACCTTATAACATCAGCTAGCTGCCAGTAAAAGTTTCGTCAATATCGGTCCAGCCGTTAGAGATTAGCAGGAACAGACAGATAGACCGACAGGCAGACGGGCAAAAATGAAAAAAAATGTCTTTTGTTATAAGTGCCGTATATATTTTCATATGCATTCAGTAAAAAGCTATTATTTTGATATTACAAACAAACTTCAATTTTATTTATTTTTATAGATAGCTTTAAAAATAGTTTTTGTTTCCGGCCATAATTTGTTACAGTAGAATTACAAAGTATATCCCATCATAAACAAAAAAAATAATTATAGTTACAAAAAAAAAAGCTGAAGTATACTCCTCTATTTTTCGATATCCTTCGAGACGACAAACTAATCAGTCATTTGAACGTCAGATTTTCCCTCTCAAGGCTATATTTTTGAGACACCACTAAAGATTACTATGAATATAAAGAGAGAAATAAGTTTTCGGAGAAAAGCTACGAAAGAAGAGGCTTTACGCACGAGTAGTAAAAAGAATTTGATTATATTTTTATGTGGGCACCTGTGAGCTTATAAGTGAGGTTGACGAATGTCGATTTTCACTTACACCAGACAACACCTAACCGCATGCTTAAATAAAATCACACGGTTGGAATTACAACATATACATTACAGCATAACGCTAAGCGTAAAAATTACAACAGTGTTGTAATACATATTAAGGCATTACATTCAGGTGTCGCTAAAAAGGGGCATAAATCTCTTACTGCGAACTTTAAGTTAGCGACTTTTATTCTATTAGTATAATCTGGACAGAGATATAACTTGTTTTATTAAACTCTTTGACTATCTTGGCTCGATAAAATAAAAGTAGGAACGTTTTTATTCAGTCGAATTTGTGCTGAGTTTTAATTTATTTTAAGTTTACACGTAGCGTAATTTCTCTCTGAAAAGTTTCGTTCGTCGGAGTTTTTAGTTACAGTCAGTTTTATCGTTAAGTCGAATTAAAAATATTTAAGTTACTATGTCCAAGAATACATCTACCTGGGCCAAGTAGTCTCCTTCCAGGCGAGACATGATAAAGAAGTGGCAAGGCGCACGGAAAAGCCTGGAAGAGCAACTGGTCCGTGAAAGAGCCATTCAAGGGCGATTTACCTATCCCCTTAAAACGCAAAGGCAACGGGTCGCGGTAGACCGAAGAGAAGATGGCGGGACGTCTTGGATGGCTTTCTCGCGAATTGGCGAAGAAGCACACCATCGTGAGAAGTGGAAGGAATAGTGGGAGGCCTTTGCTCAGGAGTGGGACAATACGGGCTGAAACTGATACTGTTAGCCTGTGTCATCCCACTGCTGGGCAAAGGCCTCTTTCCATGATTTCCAAGTTCTTCGATCCAGGGCCAATGTGGACCATTGGTCGTTAGTTTTGTCTAGCTCGTCCCGCCATCTCTTGCGATGGGAATACGGGCTAACTAAAAAAAAAAAAAAAGTTACTATATTTTCTACAGCTCTCTAAAGTGTAAAAGAAAACATAGTGAGGATCTCCTAGAACCAGAAATTTGAAGATGTACGACATCCATCTACCTGGGCCTGCCGCTTAAGTTGTAGCAGTGGGAAAATTTTAGGCTAATAAAGTAATTTTCCACAGTTTGATGGTCGAAATTGAGAAAAAGTCCATGATATCCTAGAAATCCTTTCCACCGAATGTTCTTTTATCCGAGAAAAGCACTTACAACACTATCCCTTCAAAATGGGCTAAAACATTAATAAATTGTTATATTTAATGATCCTGTAAACAGTTTACCCACAGGGGGTGTAATAAAACGAGATAAGCTCAAATATTGAGTAATCAGAGCTTTTTATGAGATTTCAACACGCGATATTTAGAGGTACACAGATTGGTTTTCATAACACCATTTAATGTTTTAGATAAAAGATATGATGGTGTTCCATTTAAGATAGTTTGCACGCGGGTACCTAACATATTTTACCAGCGGTTAATTAGGGCCGGACTCCACCATACGGTTATTTACACTTCTCGTCTCCGCTTAGCTGTAGTAGAAACGGTTGAGCATACAGGAGAGGAGATGTCATGCAATTGTTTAAGCCAGCGGAGACAGACGTGTACGCGTGCGGTGAGCGGTGAGTTGTATGCGGCTTGCTGTAAGATGTGTGTGTGGTGTGCGGTGAGCGGTATGCTCTGAGCGGCGCGCGGCGTGCGGTTTTTACATATCTCCTCTCGGCTTCGCACATCTCCGCTCGTCTCCGCTTTGGTGGAGTTCGGGCCTTAATCCATTTTTTTATAGGCCGTTTTTAATATCTTGATTATAACCTTGAGTAAAAATACAATAGCAATTAATAGTCTCATCTCACTTTAAATCACACTGAAGATATTTAAACTTAGGCCAAGTTAAATACCAAAATTCGTTACATGAAGGCCTATTTTAAATACAGAATTCTGATCTATTCTTATTCTTATTCTTTATTGCACACAAAAACAAAATTTACATACAAATTGCAATAATATAGCTTATGTACCATGGCGAGCTTAACCCAGAATTGGGTTTTCTTACAGCAAACCAAATTTTGACTGCGAGATTTGCAGAAAAGGATATACTAAATACGATAACCGATCATACCGAGTTTTGATTAATTATTTATAGTCACAAATAGCTGTGAAAGGCATCACTGTTCTTGCTAATGAACAGACAAAATTCTCCCCAATTAAGCATCGGTCGGTATCACTGAATGAGGCAGTGATCGCGACTGATCGATGGTTGTTGTGTAACCAAGGGGCTTCTAAAGGATAATCTTTGTAAAAGCTTTTTTTATGATTGGATGGAAGATTGTGGATTAATGTATTTAGTGATTTGTGTCTCTAAATACATCTCATAATGATGATGAAGTAATTTTAGACATAAATGTTTTATGCACAAAAAGCTGATGTTATTTTTAAAAGTACGTAATGATGAGCTCGCAAAAAATTGCACCGTGAAAATGAGAAAATGCCACGCCTGGCATTGGAAAAAATTGTATCCAAACATGCCAATATTTGAACGACCTGCATATTCAGGTGCGATTCATACTAAATAATATATTTAGCTTGAAAGAGATATTTACTAGTTTATTGTTTGTTTTAGTATTCAATTAGTTAAAAATATTTACTTATCATTAGTATTGAGTTTAAAGGTGATCGTTGTTTTTATAAATTAAATTGTAAAATAAATAAAAAAAATATTATAACCAATTTATATTATAAATGAAGTAAATAATAGTTTTTTAGTTGTTTATATTTTCTTACTTTTAGCCTTATTTTTATCATTAGTTTAGTTCTATTTGTAGTCTGTATATAATGTAAATAAGTAATAGAAAGTTGTATAGTGTGATTAATAAATCTAATATGGTATTATAAATTGGTTATAATATTTTTGTCTATTTCTTAGTTATTGAACTACCGAAAATGACGTCAGAAACTCAAACACTATCCAACCATGTAATCCGATTAGAATTTACATAAGCTCCTTATTTTTTCTTCAAGATAAACGGCGTAACAAATGTTTAGCTTAGGGCAACCTTCAACCATGAATTACGTTGACTGACAGGTGCCTGACCTTCGGAGCGTCCAGAAAACCCGGGATTTTCCAGCGTTTAATAGGTCACAGGTGGATTCAGCTGGCAAACTGGTTGAAATAATCCATTAGTCATTTGAAATGATACCTTTATTGGAATAATCCTCTTTGAGAAGTTTTTGAAATTGAGAAAGAAGCTCAGTTCACTGTGAACGGCCATTATTTTTGCTGCGGGCTAGGCGACTAATAAGAAAGACAAAGACCTATTCTTTTGCAGGAAAGAAACGAGCTTCGATCAGAATTTTTACATGTATACACCGTGTTCTTCACGTTATCCATAAACTTTGGTAAACGCTTCTATAGCTTTTACAAATCAAATCTTACAAAGGAAGTAGTACTTAAAAAGGCTTCGTTACAAAGATATATGTAATATCATTTAATGAAATTTAATTGAGCTATGTAGTAAGAAAGGGTCTTAATTTGGCCTATGTTGCCGCTTAGTGCAATGAAATGATCAAATGCTATTTGAATTTCATTTGCACGTACGAGAGGAACCCGAGAGTAAATAAAAAAAAAATAAGAATTCATTAATGTGTCCATAATGAAAAATGCTTATTTCCGTGGTCTGAACATCTGGCCGAAGTTTATGTATATCGTACGGAACACGGTGTATTGGCAAATTCAGAACATTGTATTTTATGTAAGCTCTAGTGATGTCATTAATTTTAATTATTGTACTTTATTTATAACTAGCTTATTCCCGCGGCTTCGCCCTCGTGGAGTTCGGTAATTGTCCCACGGGATCATACTACCGAGATAAAAAGTATTCTATGTGTTAATCCAGGTAAACTATCTATGTGCCAATTTTTATCCAAAACCGTTCAGTATTTTTTTCGTGAAAGAGTAAAAATTATCCATCCATCCATCCATCCTTACAAACTTTAAAATTTATAATAATAGTAGGAAGTTGAATGATACTGAGAGAGTTTTAGCATTGTGTAATAGATGTTGATTTTTTTTTTATTTTTAGCAACTAGACCAGTTATTTATATAGTATTGTTAGAATTAAAAAACATATTTTGGCTTCATAAAACTAACTTGAAAAGTGTTTAAGATTTATCAGTCAACGCAGAATGTCCCTTATGACTTCTTTGGTCCCCTTTCAATCACTTACAAAACTATCAAAAAAGAAAAAATCTTCAGCTGAACACGATACAAAGCACATATTACAGTCTACACTAAAACAAACGCAACCGACCGCGTTAACGTTCGCCGGCAAAAGCAATTACGTCGACAATCAGTCCTTAACCTTACGCGCGTCTGCACACGCCCTAATTCTTTAATTACTTCGCAAATTACATTTTTAGCGTGTAAACACTAAATGACGTTGAGTGTCTTTTTATCTTTTATTTTTAAGGGAGGGTTAAAGGTCATTGTTTTTAAGCTGTTAAGGGTTTCAAAATTCTTGTCTTTTGAGTGGATAAGACGTTTTAGTCAATAAGTACTTAAGTTAACTGACTTGCTACTTTAGTAGTTTACTTAAGATTTAAGTACGTACTAGACGAAATTAAAAGATCTCAAAGTTTTTTTTTAATGGCATTTTATATAGTTACCCATCCATCTACGAAGTTTCGATAGCGAATTCAATTTTACTTAGTATAGTATTTGATAGGTACTGTCGCCAGCACATGAAGTTACCACAAACTGTCTTTCTCCAAATGATTTTAAATCATAAAATGTTGACAGTTAAGTTCAAAATCGAATGTGAAAGTTGTGGTAACTTGATGCGCTGGCGACTGTACCTATAAAAATATTTGCGGCGGACATTGATAAAAGAGCCACGTACCTACCTAAATTAAAGCAAAGTACACTATGTAACGACTATGTCAACATACTAGGCTAAATATTCTGGCGAATCTCCAAGACAGGGAGAAGCCGAACTTTGTCTAGTGCCTAACTCTATTACACCATTAAGAAAGTGCTAAATTTCCATATTTCTTTGTTCAGACAGTTCTGTGACCTTTGCAGATTCCTAGACTTTCATATTTTCTGCAAACATAGTAAGGTTTTCATATTAAGTTAACACCAGACATGGGTAGACTATATTACTATATATGGAAGGGACAATTTATTGACTCAGATAATCATCTATACTTATATATATATATATTATATATATTTATATAAAGCTGAAGAGTTTGTTTGTTTGGTTGAACGCGCTAATCTCAGGAACTACTGGTTCGAATTGAAAAAATATTTTAGTGTTGGATAGCCCATTTATCGAGGAAGGCTATAGGCTATGTAACATCACGCTACGATCACATTAATAAATCCCCTCTCTCTCTCATGTGACGCAGACGAAGTTGCGCGGGTCAGCTAGTTATATTATAATTATTAATTATTTAATTATATATTATAAAGCTGAAGAGTTTGTTTGTTTGGTTGAACGCGCTAATCTCAGGAACTACTGGTTCGAATTGAAAAAATATTTTAGTGTTGAATAGCCCATTTATCGAGGAAGGCTATAGGCTATGTAACATCACGCTACGCAAAAATAAAACAAGTCAGAAGTGGCGGGTGAAACCGCGGGGCGCAGCTAGTAAGTTATAAAAACTTATGGTACCACATTTGTTATCATCATCACCTTCACGTTTACTTAGTTTTAAACTTATTTTGTCATACTTTAATTGTAATATGTTACAGTCAAATGAAAAAAAAATAATTAAGTAAATAAAATAAAATCTGCCTAGCTTTTTCCCAACTATGTTGGGGTCGGCTTCCAGTCTATGCGGATGCAGCTGAATACCAGTATTTTACATGAAGCCACTGCCTATCTGACATCCACAACCCAGTTAGTACTGGTGAGGCTGGTTTTGTTAGCTCTTACACTGTATTATTTAATTATATCCTATCAAAAAAGCACCTACGACTTAATTCATGTGAAACAATTCAACGAAATCCATATTAAACTTCCTATAAACATCCACAGTTGAAAATTGAATTTAAAAAAATGTTCAGCATTTTTTGAGATTAGCTCTTTAAAACAAACAGAACCAGCACTGGTTCTCCCCGTGATTGAGATCTTTTTTTTTGTTTTGGACCATACTTGGGCACGTTGTAGTTATGGAGATATTGGGGGTCAAAGTTCCAGCTTTTTCACAAGTTTTTTTAATACTTACAAGTTTTTCATGTTATAACTTTACTTTAAATACCTGTAACCCCCTTACTATTCAAATCATTCATCAACACAATGGTTTGAGTGCGTTACATTGAGTCCTATAAAAAGCGAGATTTTTTTTCCCGAAAAAAAAAAGTCGATTCCCAGCAATATTTTTTCGAATAGTTACTAATTAGTTTGATGTACAGAATGCTTGGTTGACGGCTTCGTGGAGCGTCCGTTTACACCTTGTATGTGTTAATGATAAAAGAGACCTGACTACCAGTGTAAATATTTAAAATTCCATATGAACCAGAATAATAAATAAACACGACATACGAGTAAATCCCCCAGTATTTTTGCAGCATCACTATTCAATCTGAATCGTCAATTCAATTTCATACAGGCCATGGTTATTTCATTCGTGCTCTTTATAAATGCGACCGACCCACATACTCGTTCGTTGCGATCACATTGCATTTTAATATGTCCGTGATTATATCACCACATTTATGCAGGCCGCGTATATTGCGTTTTTTATACGGGTATCACATTTATGAACTAACGATGTACGTATTCGCGTCTTTTGAGAACAAATGAATGTTGTGCTATTCCGATCTTTTTTGTTACTGCATTTCATTTGTTTTGCCTGTGTACTACCATTTTTTTAACCACCGACGCAAAAAGAGGGGTGTTATACGTTTGACCGCAATGTGTGTGTGTGTGTGTGTCTGTCTCTGGCACCGTAGCTCTTAAACGAGTTAACGATTTGGATGCAGTTTTTTTTATTTAAAAGTTAGTTTCTTGGCGATGGTTCTTAAATATGTTTTATCAAAATCGGTTCAGCCATTTTAGACATGAGGGTGAAAGTGGTGATGAATAATCGAATATTTTCGAATATATCCAAGTGGGGTATCAAATGAAAGGGCATGATGTGTATTACAATTAGTCATGTTTTATCAAAACTGGCTCAGCCATTTTATTGACTTTCAAATGTTTGTTAGCTTTTCTTTGTTGCGATGGGGGTTATTTAAATTTAAAATTTAATTTTGTTTTAGAAAAAATAAATATTACGACACCTTTGGTGGGGTTGACTGATATATTTTGTAATTTTAACGTTTGTGATTTTATTCATCTGATGTATACCTGTAGATATATGGTAAGCATTCTACTATCATTCACGGATGGCCCAAATTTGAGACTGGCAACATCTGCCTCAAGCATTTTGAAGATCCTGCTTATATTATCAGCTTCCCTCATTTAAAGGAAACCGTTCAGGTATTTTCTCAAAACTGTCAGAGATATTTTTGCCAAAAACTAGATTATGTGACCATCTGAGCACCCAACCCAGTGTTAAAAGATCAAAATCAATATATTTTATATCATATAGGCCTACATGGGCACTTCAAAAGATAACTCCACGGTTCGGCTCTGTATGGAGAAGAACCAGCAAGAAACTCCAAGAACTAAGAACTCTGTACTTAGTTATGTCTTTTTCAATTTTGCTCATTTACTTTTCAGTAACAGAAATGTTTGTTTGTGTACGCTGTGTATACGGCTTTATTTACGTGCTTATTTCGCACGAGTGCTCGAGACATTGTCGAGTAAAATGCTCCGAGGCAGGCATCCCCAAAATTTGCAATTTAAGGTCTTATACTGTAGCTAGGTAACTTGAAATGGGTAGGTGCTACTTTGCAAATTTAGCGGATACTTAAGGGGGAAGAGCATCTTAAATCTCATTGAATCACTTTTTCATGAAATAGTAATTCAATGGGACTCGATGAACTTAAAGTTGTATTGATGATTTTAATAATTATAATGTTGAAAGCGGTACTCCTGGACACGGCTCGGTTTGTTAGGAGGTTCTTCTCTCTGGAGCCTTGACCGTAGCTTGGACTTTGTTCCCGATACTGGTGGGCTACATCTTTTATATTTTTAAATGTTTTTTATATTGTTTTTATTTTAAGAAATATTTAAAAATGTATAAGATTTGTATGAAAATAAATAAAGGATAATAATGTTGCAAATCATATTTTGTTCAACTTTTAGTCTGACACTGTCCTGCAAATTGCAAAAAAAAAAAATCGCGGGCTACCGTTGCGTTTCCACCTTAATAAAAATAACCTGGCACATCTTCAACACTGATACATACATAATCAACGTAATTTGAAGTTCCCACTGCTGGGACATAGGAAGCCTTTCACTGAGAGCGAGTGAGTCATAATCTACTGTGGAGGCCCAGTTGGTGATTGCCACAAGCTTTCGATTTAAATCCAGGACCGGTCGGTTTTTTCCTCAACTTTTTGAGAGCGATGATGTTAAAAAATTAGAGTACAAAGTATTTGCCATGAGAAGTCAGTTCCCAGTTTCTGATGCAATCCGATGATCTCGCTTAAGCACATACAAATCATTTCATACATTCTTGTGGTCAAATGAGTAATGTCTGTAGATAATAGCGTTTGAGGTTATTCTTACTAGAAGAGATCTCCTAATTCATTGTCTATAGAAGGTGTAAAAGTACCCTTACGAAGCCGAAAGGCACTCGTCATTGCGATCATTTTCTGTTCTAGACCATACCTGGGAACCTTCTAGTTACGGGGATATTGGCGGTCAAAGTTCCGACTCTTTCATAAGTTTTTAATGTTATAACTTTATTTTAAATACCTCCAAGATTCCTGTACTTTTCCATGCATCCATCAGCACAATGTTTTGAGTGCATAAAATTAAGTCGTACCGTAAAACATGATTTTTCAACCCAAAAAAAAATGTCGTTTCCCAGCAATAATTTTTGCGTAGAGTTACTTAGTTTGATGTACAGAATGCTTGGTTGACAGCTTCGTGAAGGGTCTGTTTACACCTTGTATCCTTGTGGTCAAATGAGTAATGTCTGTAGATAATAGCATTTATGGTTATTCTTACTTAAAGAGATCTCCTATTTCATTCTCTGGAGTAAGCTACAGCCGATAATCGTCGGACAAATTCGTGGACATTTCTCCACGTCTTCGAGCATTAACTCTTCATATATCAATCTTTTTCATACAGACTCTAACGAGGGCTTTTCGCATTACTTCAAATTATCAACATAACCCTTTTTCACCCTCTAATATATCTTGTTGAGTGGCCGGTACAGACATATGGAGGATCAAGTGGATAGGCTGATAGTAAGGGTTCTCCCGGTCACCCCAAAGGGTATATATTGAAGGAATTTTTATATTGGACGCGTATAGGTATTTGTGTTTTTCTATTATATGGATTGATCTGTGGGAAGACTGTTGCTCTTCCTCAACTTTTATTGTTGTTAGAAATAGGGTTGAATTTTGAAATAAAATGAATTTATAGTCTGAAGTGTTATCTTTTTCAATTTTTTATCAAACATCGGTGTTTTACAAACAAACTACTCATTTACTAGGATCAATAGACAATACATATATTCTTAAGGTCCGCTTGCACCACTAATAAAAAAACAATCGTTGAGTCACAAATGCATTTAAGAAATCGTTCCATTTCTTTCAATCGTTTCAACTTGACTGACATAGATTGTTGTTTTTAAATACTTACGACATATTACCGGCGATAAATTAAGAGGGTATTATTTTGGATTTGTCTTTAATATCTTATTTGGCTTCACTGATTGTGTATCAGAAATTTTACTTCAAATTATACCAGACTAGATTCTAATTAAGCTCATAATCAATACATTTACGATCTTTCGTCGCTCTCATTTTTCACTCGCTCACTTTCAGATCGTTGTCATCAACACTTACTACAGCAATATAAGTATGATACCTGATATAACCATCAGATATCGTTTCGTCCGCAATTCAGAGATCAGTATGAAAATAAATTGTATGATAGGATAATTCCTCGTGGATTATTCATGTACGGACCCATTGATTCCCTCATCTTTAAATGCACGATAGGCATGCCTCTACGATTGTTGCCGGAATATCTCATGTATTAATTAACCAATGAATAGACTCGGTTGGGACTTTATAATGAAACTAATGGACTGTATATTTATAGGTGTAATACCACAATTAACAGATAGTGCAACGTGTGAAGACCGTACAAAGAAATGCCCGGAGTGGCCGACGTCTGTGAGCTCAGTGTCGATTAACAAAGTTTATGGTAAACCTGATTAGAATAGGTACTTAAAAAGTACTTGGAGATTTTTACATCTCCCTACAGATCAGATCTTTGGACGGTAATAATTATAGGAAGTCTAGGTATAATCAATAAATCTAAGTACTCTTATGTGGATAGACGTTATCTTTTTCGTTCAGTATTATAAGGTGTTTACTGGCAATCTTAGAGGAATTTTAACAACGTATATCACAATTACCTGTTACTTTTTTCACAGATATTATATATAAACCATTCCTAAAAACTAATAACATATCTACCTTAACCCTATTTATAACACACTTTCCTCCAACAAAGGCAACGCTAACACGTACCACATGAAAATATACGCGTTTTAATTTGTTCACAAAATGAGATTTCCTGTAAAAGAATCAGATAATGAGGGTACGTACGAAGTTATATCCGGGTTTAAGGGAGGCCTTGACCCGCAAGTCGGCCGGGCGAAAGGAGGGTTATGATGAGTCTATAGAAAAACGTTCGATGCTTTCGTAAAGGGAGTAGGATGAATTATTTGGACAACTTTTTGTAGGATAATCCGATTTTTAATGGTATAGTTGATAGGTTCAATTCAGGTTCAGTTGAATAAACATATATACACCGTGTTCCGGACGATATACATAAACTTCGACCAAATGTTCAGACCACGGAAATAAGCATTTTTCATTACGGACACATTAATGCTTTTTACCATGTGTCCCATAGGACAGGGAAAATGCAAATTTAATCTTTCCCAAGTAATAAAAGAACCTTCATATTTTTGGTCCTTCGATCCGGATAAAAGAAAACTGTCACTTTGATCCGGTCGAAAAACAGTCTTATTTTCTATAAAATTCAACATGGCGTCTGAAAACGAAATCTCGAGTAGACACGGCAAGGTTGGCACAGGGGCTGAGCGGTTGGCTGATGCGCAGTGTATTGCGGGTTCGATTCCCGCACGGGACCAAAATGCATATGGTACTGTTGTTCCGGGTCTGTTTGCGTATGTGAGTTTAAATATTTGTAAACGCAGCCACAATACAGGAGAAATTCCTGTTGTGAGAAAAAGTAAAAAAATAAAATGAAATAAATAACGTATAGCCTTCTTTTCTAAATTAAAACCATTACACACACACACACACACACACACACACATACATTACACACTCAAACATACATTTTTAATTTATCAGTATTACTAGGGAACTTTAAAATGAGTAGTTCCTCTCATGGATATGTGGAGTCACTAGAATGGATCAAGTAAGGACTGAGTATACTATAAGAGGAAGTTTGGAAGTGGCGCCTGTTACAGAAAAATTGAAAGGAAGTCGTTTGTCTTAGTATGGACATGCAATGAAAGGGATGAAACGCATGTTGCTAAAAATGTGGTGAATATTAATGTTGATGGATGGAGACGGAGAGGAAGGTCAAAGAAAAGATGGATGGATTGTGTGAGGAATGATATGAATGAGAAAGGAGTGAATGAGGCCGTGGCGTCCGACAGGGGAGAATGGAAGAAGAAAACGTGTTGCGCCGACCCCAAGTAGAATGGGACAAGGACAGGAAGGTGGTAATAATTTTCTCTCATGTGAGTATAGAAAATACACAAACAAACAATCTATATTCTCAATCATATATATTTAAAATGGTAAACTGACTGACTGGGTGATATATCAACACACAGCCCAAACCGCTAGTCCTAGAGACATGAAACTTGGAGGGTATGTTCTTTGTGAGAAGAGTACGTCCACTAAGAAAGGATTTTTGGGAATTCCACCCCTAAAGGGGTAAAATAGGCGATGGAAGTTTACATGAAAGTCCGTCAATTATGAAGTTAAAATCTTCAAATTATGTGTTTAGGCTGCGATTGAAAATTAATTTATATGTGTCTCAGCGTTTTTGATAATTCTACCCCTGAAGGGTTAATAAGGGGGATGAAGGGACGTAACTATGTTTGTTCGGTACATTCCCGTCGGATATTTTACCGACATCCACGCGGGCGAAGCCGCGGGAAAAAGCTAGTAACGTATAAATTATTTGGATAGGTATCTAATAATTATAACAAAACACTAACGACTCCCTACGGAATCAGACTAGTACCAATTAGCTCTAAAACCCTGGTTCTAATTACAGCTAGACCAAAACTAGACTAGACTTCGTTATTTAAACCTAATTGAGCTGAAAACGATTTTATTAATGAATAGTTCATAGATACGTCGTTTTAATAGATCGAAAAACAATAGAAGTGGGTATGAAATATTTCTTGGCTCAGAAATCCTAATTAATCCTAACTTCCTAAGTAATATTATAAATGCGAAAGTAAGTTTGTTTGTTACCTTTTCACGCCTAAATCACTAAACCAATCATGCGGAAATTTTGCATTAACGTTGTCAGGTGCACAGAAACGGACATAGGGTAAAGTACCCTATTTCATCCCGAAAAAAAGTACTGTTCCCGAGGAAAACAATAATATCGTTCTAATGATAATAGATGGCGCCACCTGTCTTTAGAATCATGGCTTAGATTGATATGACACTTAAGGACACATCCATAACATCACTCATATTATTACAACTCTCAAACTCAAAACATTTATTTCAATTAGACCATCACAGGCACTTTTGAATGTCAAAAAACATCGACAGGCCCGCAGCCTGCCACTTTTAGCCTAAAAGCCAGTATTTCCATCATATTTACCTTTACCATTTAGAGCACAAACTATCATGATCATAATAAAATTTTAGACTAAAATTGAAACCGAAAAGTACTTCAGCTAAATGGAGCCGTAAAATCAGAAAATATATCTTGAAAAGTTCTGATAGCCGTTCGGTCTATTTTTATTATTGTCTAAACCTTGAACTAAGATCTAGAATACTGACATTCTGTCCGATCCGATGGATTAAAGTGACAATACATTACGGCTTATTTCTCTTGGAAAATGTACTTACAATGTTGTTTGAAAATGCAAATGCAAGGTTTTTGTAACAATGAAATATTTATGTTTGCCTGAGTTATTTAACTATTTTGTTCAAAACATTGTAAAATTAATGTTATGGAAAATCCGGAAAATAAACCTCATCATCGTCTGTCCAGCCTTTTCCCAACTATATTGGGGTCGGCTTCCACTCTAACCGGATGCAGCTGAATTCCAGTATTTTACATGGAGCGAATGCCTATCTGACCTCCACAACCCAGTTAGTACTGGGTAATACGATACCCCTTGGTAAGACTGGTTATCAGACTTTTTGGGTCACTGACTACCTAACGACTGTCAAAGATCTACAAATGACAGCCAACGGCTTAACGTGCTTTCCGAGGCACGGAGAAAACTCGGTATGTAATTAGCGGTCACCCATCCACAGACTAACTTAGGGAAGCACGGCTTAACCTAAAGATCGACCCGAGCGGCTGTTATTATTTAGCCACGTGCCTGAAAATAAACCTAATCGGTTTCTGGTCGGTAAAGGCTGAAATAAGCACTAGTTCAAATTACCATTTTAATGAACACACTTTAACACAAACTTCAAACTGTTTCCTCTACCGTTTCGCAAAACACCTACAGCAACTTCAATTTATATCTCATAGCACTCACAAACAGAAATGCAGGCGAAAGCAATTGGATTAGCAAGTTAACACCTCCGTGCGACGCCATGTTTGACATTTCCAGGCTCATAAAGTTAGATCATTACTGACGTTCGATTTTGAATGCAAAAATACTATACTTGATGGTATTGATCGAACTTCGTCATAGAAATTGAAAATTGAATTGTAAATCCTTCCTCGACTTTGAAATTATAATCCGTTAAATATAATTTAAGACCAAAAATGAATCAGAAATGTTATCAAACCATTGGAAACCGATATCCAAGCAGTGATAGCCTAGTGGTGTGACCGTTGGACTGCCAAGTCATAGGTCTTGACTTCGAACCCAAGTCACGCGCCTCGGAATTTTCGGATTCATGTACGTATAGTATAAATTATCACTTGCTTTTCTGTGAAGGAAATCATCGTGAGGAAACCAGCATGCCTGAGAGATATTTCTTGACGGCATGTAAAGCTAAGACGCCCATGGTCGGCATAAAAACTCTGACACCAGGTTAGGAACTAACCACACGATAACGAACGATTGAAAACCGATTGTTTCACATATTCCGATAGCAGATTCTTCTATTTCCATATTCACAAGCGATTTACAAATCCCAAGTACCGTAACAACACTAGAATTTGTGTGATATTGTCATGCAATGTCACATAGACGAAGATTTTATTACCCTTTACGATACAATATATTTGGTATACCTACTACAAGGGCATTTATTTTGTGCCTCATTTTTTATTTTGTGGTGACGCAATCATTTGTTTGGCTGTGAAGAAATGGCGAAGCTCTTGCTGTTTAAATTATTTTTGGATTTACTCTGTTATATTACCTAGTTATTGATTCCATTGATGATGATGATGATGATGCATCTAGCCGATTTCGGCCACAGCGACTGCGTTCGATGGCTTTCTAGGGAGGTTGTCGAGAGCTTTGGTGTGCTGCTCTGTCATGTGGTCTCAAGTGGCTAGCATACCCAACCTTGGCCGAAAAACTCCGAGCACAAAGCGGACATGTCAGAACACCATTGACGAAATTGATTGATTCCATTAGAGTGTAGATGAATTGTCGGTTGCACTTACTTAAATTAAAAACTTGTAATCGAACTTTGATTCCGTCAATCACATATTAATTAAATGTTGATGTCTGTGGGGAAATGTGTGTAATTCAAAAATATATTCAAAACAAGGACCGTAAATGCTCATTAGGCCAGAATTCATCTCCGCAAAAATTAATTAATTCCGTCCATTTGAAATGCTCGATAAAATAATTGATGACCGCTCTTCAACGCAGACGCTTTTTAACCAGACTGATCAGATTTTTATGTCAGTAGCCGTTCACCCCATTTTCTCTTTCCATAAGCTTCAAAGGACATTTTATTGCTAAGTCTTTGCAGTCCATGAAACAATTAGTAACATTTTTAATATCCTAGCGACAATCATTACGTGAATATCAAAGAGAATATTTAAGCTAACGTAACACATGCTCGGAAGCGAAACATTTAATCGATTCTAATGAGTTTCATTCCATGATAAAAGGTTCTGAAAGTTGGCAAGTGAAACGACGCCTTCACTGGATCTGTGAACGTGTTCCAGCCCCCCTAAACCAGGCTATAATACGGCGGTGCATGTTTACGACGCGGGGTTGATCTCACGAAACCATGGCGCGGTGTTTTGACGGTGCTCACAGGTGGTATAATGAGTCGTGTGGGGCGCGGCGCGGATATCGAGCGGGCGCCGGCGGCGGCGGCGCGGCGCGCGCAGCAGTGCACCGGGCGCCAGCAGCCCGGCCGGCCGCGTTCCTCTGGTACATGCGACCTCCGCCGGCCGCACGACACCGGCCGCGCGTGGCGGCCCGACCGCCCAACGCGAACCTACCCATATCCCGTAACTGTATACTACCCACCCTATCCTGTGGTAAACAAAACCCATGTGATAGTGCTGTGAAGTGACCGTTTATCATTGTAACTCAGCCACGTGAGGATTTTATAATTCGACGTGACGGCGACCTACCGTCCGTGTAGTGTAATTAGTTAATCAATTATGTAACGGCCGTAATGGCATAAGCTTTTCAGTGGTAACGCTATAGGCGTCTATAGAAAATAGGGGAAAGCTTTTTATAGATTAAAAAATGTTGTGTCGATAATTGCCCGCGTAAATACGTTCAACGACATCAAATGGCGTGTGAACGTTCATAATTATTATGTTCTTTAGAATTTGTGTGGTAAAATATCTTTTAAAGTCATTTATGAAAACTGTTTCCAAAAACGTATTAATGCTACGAGTAAAATTCTTGAGAAACAAATCGTATAAAGAAAACTTTTAAGGCTTTTATCGTTATTGCCGCGTAGACGGTAACTTAGCACTTTATAAACTATCAGGTATCCGAGCACATAATATCTACCTATATGTACGGCTAATATCGTAACAAAGTTTCATTCAAACTATCGTGAGCGCAGTCGATTCGTAGCACCTGTGCTACGATATAAGCTACGTGAGCGCTACGCCGGGGAATTATTAATATTAGTTGTGAATATTACAGTTTCCGTAGCGTGTAAATAGGTTCGTAGATTAAAGCGCGTTCTGATATAAATTCTACAAATTCCTTCCACATAATCTTGACCCAATTTCCTATGTACTGAAAGCCACCACAAAGGGATATGTGAAGAAGTCGTCTAATATACAAACGTCTATGTATAAAACTAATAAAGAGCTAAGTGCGTAATAATAGGCTTGTGATTACTCGCGTAGTATATTGTATTAGGCTATAATATTGAAAATTAGTTCAAGTTTCTATTCAGGTCATTCGTGTTTCCAACACGAGCACGTTATTATATTTTAAACAAAGGGTATAATTACGCTCTACATAAAAGAAAGTGAAATATTATGTTTTTTGCACTATACTTTTTTAAAGACGAAAATTCGAAGCTCTATATAATTAAATTCAGTCAAATAGAAATTATAGAACTAAATAATATAAAAAACAGAGTTTTCGTATGCATTTTCAGATTTTTACATAATTATCTTTTGTCTTGGGAACTAATCAAAACTATACTGGGTTCCGTATAACTATTTCAAGTAAAAAACCACTGATTGTCTTAATCCAAGCATTATTCCAGTCTATAAATCAAGATTCGTTTTACGAAGCGGATCAAAGAACCCAGCCATGCGCACATTGACCAGATACTGCTTCCGAGTTTCGCAAAACGCAGACGATATTCGCCCTTATTCATAAATATACAGACCTCTAGGAAACCAAAATGGTTTATATGTTGTCCCCTTTTACTGACATGTAAATGACAAAGACAGGATACATTTAAAAAGCGTTGGTATATTAGGCTGCGCGCAGATCTAACCCCCAAGGTTGTGACCAAATACACCCCAAAGACATTTTATTATAAATACAAGGTGTAAACGGACTTTTCATGAAGCCGTCAACCAAGAATTCTACACCTCAAACTAAGTAACTTTACGAAAAAAATTTTGCTGGGAAACGACTTTTTTTTGGGGTGAAATATAACGTTTTACGATAAGACTCAATGTAACGCACTCAAAACATTGTGCTGATGGATGGATTGAATAGTACGGGAATCTTGGAGGTATTAAAAGTAAAGTTATAATATATAAAAAAATATAGGAACTTTGACCCTTAATATCTCCGTCACTAGCAGGTTCCCAGATATGGTCCAAAGCAAAAAGTGTCTTTCGCCTTCGTCAAGGGTATTTTTACACTCATTATATTATCGGTAGACGGGACAATACTGGCATTCAGCTGCACCTGTTAGACAGAAATCTGAAGCTGACATAGTTGGGAAAAGGCTTGCAGATGATGACGATGAATAGACGGGACAGTGCTAACAGCATCATAATCAAAAAAAGGCTTAAGGCTTGCAGTAAGGTTACGTTACTGGACCGACTGCCTATCTGACCTCCACAACCCAGTTAGTACTGGGTAATACGATACCCCTTGGTAAGACTGGTTGTCAGACTTTTTGGGCCACTGACTGCCTAACGACTGTCAAAGATCTACAAATGATAGCCGAGACCAACGGCTTAACGTGCTTTCCGAGGCACGGAGGACACTTGTTATGTAATGGGCGGTCACCCATCCACAGACCAACCTTAGCAAGCACGGCTAAACCTAAAGATCGACCCGAGCGGCTGTTATTATTTAGCCACGAGCTCCTCCTCATTTAAAAACAGGGTCAATGATAAGGAGTAAATAAGGATCGTAGCAGGTGACGTTCTGTGGTTACTGCCTACCCCCAAGGCATCCATAAAAAGTAAAGTACAATGCATAATGTTCTATTTGTTATAAACACGAAGGCAAGTGACATAAATCATATTTAATTCTGTAAATTGGTTTTACAAAACACTCTTACTCGTCACATCTTGTTATGTTTTAAAACTAGATGGGGCCGGTGTTTCGTACTGGACTACTCTGAGAAGAAACAGGCGAAACAAACTCAGAGGTCACTGTCTCTTTTAAAGTCCAGACATTGGTCAAGACTTATATTTAGCATCCGAAAAAAAAAAAAAAAAAGTAAAGTCATATGGACCATGCAGATTAGGTCTGAGATGGTCTTTTGAAGAAAGAACCACACAGATTTGAGTGACACAAAAAATTATAACTTCGATGGTTCAATTTCTGATACAGTGTTTTTGGTTAAATATTTAGTTACAAGACAAACGACGCATATTAGTTGGAAACGTTGGAAAACTAACGTTTTTCTTCGATATGTAGATTAATACTGATACTGTTAGCCTTTGTCATCCCACTGCTGGACAAAGACCTCTCTTCATGACTTCCAAATTCTTTGATCCAGGGCCAATAAAATTCTAGAAAAATAATAAAGGTATTTTCTACTCCTTCATATCACCATTTAAACAGATTTATAATTTCTTGTTATCTGATTTTCCATAACTGCACTATTTCATCAAAACAACATGCCCTACAAGCGAATAAAACTTTACTTTTTCAACACAATTTCTTTTTGTATCATGTGACATCATGATGAATAACAAGCTTTGAAAAGGGATGTCCTACAAAAAAGTTTAGCGGGGAAAGTCTTGGACAATGTTTTTAGGGCTCCCCTTTGGTAATGTTATTAACAGTTATCACAAAAGGAATGAGAAAAAGTTGGTGAATCTGAATTGTATGGCATGTATCCAATTGTATGGGAATGCCATAAAGTTAGATTTCCTGAAAATTTTTTGTCTGAAGAGTCTTGCTCGCGTAGCATGACCTTATAGAAACGGGTTTTGTCGACGGAAGAATCGACCAAATGACAGATTGTAAAAAGAAATCTGTCATTTTGTCGATTCTTCAGAAGACAAAACCCGTTTCTGCGTTGGTCATGCTACGCGTGCTGGATTGCTTACTCGCATTGATAAATGTAAAGTTAGTAAAAAACAAGTATTTATTAAAAGTTAACCAAGGCATCTTTTTGCAGTCCACTGGCAGACACAGGCCGCTCGTAAGATATGCCACAACATGTGCCACGACTGCACGTTTGGCGCAGTGGCTGAGCGATTGACTGCTGCTTTGCGTGTCGCGGGTTCGATCCCCGCACGGAACAAATATATTTATATATTGTATGGCCTACAGATTGTTTTTCCGGGTCTGGCTCTTTGTTTATGTGAGTTTAAATGTTTGTAAACGCACCTGTATCTTTATAGGAGAAATTCCTAGTGTGGGGCATCGATTAAAACAGAAAAATTAATATTTCTTCTGGTTTCCGCATCTATTATCATCATCGTATAAGTATCAGTTGTCTTATCTTACTACACAAGGTAAACGGATCCTTCACGAAACCGTCAACAAAGCATTTTGAGGCCCCAGCTCGAGCGCGCGGTGTAAACTTACCGTAAATACGTCGATTTAAAATATTTTCATAATTTTTAGAATGTATTCATATCTTTGAATGATATCGGTTGTGCTTGTTGCATACAATTTCACTAAAATGCTAAAAGATTATGGACGTATTTAAAGTAAAGTTATAATATTAAACCCATGTATTATTTTTTAACTTGTGAAAAATTTGGAGCAAGATTAGACTGGAAGCCGACCCCAATATAGTTGGGAAAAGGCTAGGCAGATGATGATGATGAAAAATTTGGAGCAACCCCAACAAAAAAAAATATCGCAATGTCAGGTTGAATAATCTCAGGCTACGGCATCCAATGTCATGATGGCCCAGAGGTTAAAGCCTGACCACAGATAGACAGACCACAAGGATGAGGGTTCAAATCCCGGCCATAGCAATGAGACTTATTGAATTCATATGTAATTTCTGAGATCTTGGACGGTGGAGGAAAAAATCCTGAGGAATCTGAAATCGACATTCCGTCTTGAGCAAGTGTGGTGATCAATGACTATTGCCCAGCAGTGGGACAGTAATAGTCTGGTCGTCATCCGAAACCTGAAACATTTCGGTTCAATACAATTTGGTAAGCTGTGTGTAGTTAGTTGCTAAGCAATTACCAATATGATACTTGGCTCCTAAGCCAATAGAACAAGGCAAAGCCATCGTAATTCAATCAGCTTCAACAATACGAGTAATGCTTTACTATCTCTGGCTGCTTTTATGTATAGGAAATACTAATACATACTTTGTTATGGACAATTTCATGTAGTATGCTTCTAAGTTCATGAAGGTATGTACAGTTGAACAAATCATTTTGTAAACAGGCAGTAATATTAATTGTATTCCAATATAAATATTAATTGGGTGAGAAATACTAATAACAGTGATGTAAAAGAATTTACTTCTGAGCACACTTACAAAACATCAT
This sequence comes from Noctua comes, assembly GCA_963082995.1. Classification (NCBI taxonomy): domain Eukaryota; kingdom Metazoa; phylum Arthropoda; class Insecta; order Lepidoptera; family Noctuidae; genus Noctua; species Noctua comes. Next base: position 6,348,333 of record OY720280.1, on the reverse strand, counting down.
TGACTGCCTCGCTGGTCAAGTGGTCGGTGCTCATATTGTAATAGGGGGAAAGCCTATTGCCATTAACCGGGCACAAAACAGTACTACGTGGCTGCTAATGAGAAATTCTTGATGGAAAAACCCAATAACACTTTGCCCGACCCGGGAATCGAACCCAGACCATGGTGCTCGGAAGTTGAGCTTGCGACCGCTGGACCAACGAAGCAAACTTGTCGGTTTTCGCTGCGCAAGCGACATTCTTTGTTTAGCAATTACTACCAAAACTGACGCAGAAACCAGTGATTGAGTTTTTGGGAGAAAATAACATAAAAATAAAACTCCATCCATCCATTAGACATAGTATAATATTATATTGGATATATTGGTTGCGATAAAAAAATGTAATTATTATTAATTAAACATTGTAAAAAATATTAATTGATTATTTGTCATGCGTTTCAATTTCACTGCAGATTATTAGCATTGGAAATTGCTAATAATCTAGAATTTATTTTTCTAATAGCCTGTTTGGTCGTTATTCCTCGCAACAAATTTGAAACATCTCTATTATTATCTCTGTATTCGGTTTGCAACCTAGCGCTTGAAATCCCAGCTTCCGCAATTTTTGCTAGTGTTTTTAGCGATACTTTATTTTGCTGAACATTAGGTATTGCAACCTGAGTTAGTTCAAAATCAACCTGAGCTGGTGGTTGAAAAACACGCTTTAAATCGACCAACAGAATATATATTACAAAATTAAATTCTAATGCAGAGTCTACCAACATTGCAGTGGTGCAATTAATAGCGGGACAATTAATTAGTGACATTACTGCTTGAACTGTAACGGCAGCGCGTTCTCGAAGAATTTCGTAATGAAGATAAATTTTCGCCAAATTTTTAAGAAGAAATAATTTATCGTTATTAGGATCCAGATCATAAAGCTCTTGCAATCTTGTTTTGATAACGGAACCAGTATAGATGAAACCCATTTCAAAGTTTTGACAAGCAGATATCAAGTTATACTCTACCATGTGGCGTAAAAGGATTTTGCGATGATACCTAAAAATAAAAATTGAGGTTACTATATTTTTCATTTTGCGCCCAGACACCGCAGGTGTAATGGTTAATAAAAGACGTTATAATCCCGGTAACTGACACTGTACCATATGTTAAAATACATTAAAAAAATGTGAAACAAATATACATTATTCACTTTATATAGCATAAAATCACGCCTGTAACCCCCGAAGGATAAGGCACAGGTGTACCTAATCGTACATCCACATTTAGTCACTTATGTTTTAAATCCCATGGAACAGGGGGTGAGCATATTACCACCAACCGAGGACAAATGTAGACTCCGTGGCTATCACTGAGAAGTTTCTGACAGAAAAACCCAATAACATTTTGCCTGACTTGGGAATCGAACCCAGAACCTCATGTTCAGCAGTCCTGCGGCCACTGGTCCAACGTTGCATTACTTTACATTTAGTTAAATATAATAATATAATAATGATTACAAAACTATACTAGTAAACAAAAAACATACTTCGTTTTGTCAAAATCGAAAGCAGCTAATAGGACCGAGCGAGTTCCGCCACTTTGGTCGCTCAAGAATTTCAAAAACAATTCGAGTCCCCCACTCTGAGTGCTTGCATCCACTTCATTTTCGCCAATCTTCAGTTTTCCGTCGGAGCCCATTTTGTATCCTTTCTTCACACTAACGCTTGGTGCAATACCATATTTTTCAGGTTTCATGTATACTTTGAATTCATTTATTTCACCGTTATTGCCAATGCATGCAGCTGCAATCTGCACCAAAAAAAAAAATGCTTAGCTTTACAATAAAATAAATTGGATTAAAAAAAACAACAATTTTACCTGGCATATTTCGTTTGTAATCGTTTGATGTATGCGATCTGTCGTATCCAGACCATAAAACACGATAATAGGATTGTTCCATGTTTCCTCTGTAAAATATAAAGTTTTTAATCATAAGGGTTTTATTAGATTAATAAAAAAAAAATGTTCCAAGATTATCATCTGTCTAGCCTTTTAGTATGTCTGTTGTAGTATGTTGGGGTTGGCTTCTAGTCTAACCTGATGTAGCTGAACACCAGTACTTTGCACGGAGCGACTGAATATCTGACCTCCACAACCCGGACAGTGGGTAATCCGATACCCCTGAGTAAGACTGGTTGTCAGACTTTCGGCCCACTGACTACGTGTAACGACTGTCTAAGATCTACAAATGAAAGCCGGGACCAATGGCTTAACGTGCTTTCCGAGGCACGGAGGAAACTCGGTATGTGGTCACCCCTATCATTTTTTTGCCACGAGCTCCTCTAAATGTTACTAGATATTGCATTAATGAACATGAACTTACTCTTCAAATCGAGAGCATGAAAATTATCGATTAAGTTTTCCTCATCAAGTTTATCTTCGTAGCTTGTCTTCACATGTTGTGATGAGGTGTTTGACTCCATTGTTATTTAAAACTACGAGAGAAAAAAAATGTGTACATTTTAAGAAATTTTTCGCTAAATAATAAATTTATTTAGCGAAATATTTTATTTATTTAGCTAGTTCGCTTACAACTGATCTCAAATGTTAGAATTAAAAAATAAAAAACTTATTTTTTTAGGTAATGGCAAGCATTTTGACTAATTTACAATATCGTTTTCAATTCAAAGTACTCATCGGGATATAAACAAAGCGCGGGCGTTACATGAGTTACATCAATAGCTTAAATGATGTCGTTTTTAATAATATTTTTCCCATTATGTGGCGAGAATTTCTAATTTTTATGCGTAAAACTTTATTGTATACTACGAGTGCCAATTCATTCATTTTCTAAAGTGATTGTATTATCAAAGTGTATGGTGTTAATCATCATTTTTCTGTGACTACGCCACTTAATCATCACCCGTCTTCATCATCATCATCTACTTTCAGTCTAACCAAATCCAGCTAAATATCAGCAACCGGATGCAATAATAGTATTTAACATGGAGCGATTGCCTATCTGACCTCTACAACCCAGTTAGTTACTCGGTATCACTATACCCCTTGGTAATACTAGTTGTCAGATTAAAGGATGATTTCCACCAAACGGCTCGCATCGCATCGGATCGGAACGGATTTAACAATTTTTAAACCATATTAAATAGTATAAATAGTATTTTTGTATTTAGTCTATTTCCAAGCCGCGCACAGCAACTTGACCGCGCGCTTCTTCCGCGACACTCGTTCGTAGCCGTAAATTTTGATGCAACGCGTTCGCCTCTTGTCGTATCCGATCGAAATTATAAAACGTCAACACGGTAGGAATGAAATTATTTGACTATTCGCAGAAACGGATACGTTCTCAAGCGACGGTGCGGAGCCGATCGTATGCATCGACATCCTGCCGGATGCGATCAACTGTCGCCGCACCCGTTGGTATCCTTTTCGATCTGAAGCAATGCGAGCCGTTTGTTGGAAATCACACTTTACGGGCTTCTGATGTAACGATTGACAAATATCCATGGATGACAACCGCGACCAGAGCGGCTTAACATGGTTTAAAAGGCATGGTTTTGTTATAAAAAGATGGTCACACATCCACGAACCGACCTCGGCATCCGTATAACACTTATGATACATAAAACATGCTTATCAAAAGTTATGAAAGTAGTACTTACCTGCTTGTAGTACAACACACGTTAATATTTCAAATATACCAAAAAAATAAATGTAACAAATTTGCAATTCGTTAAAACGCACACACAATCTGTTCGACAACTCTACTGACACTTCATTCGGCTAGTTATCACTTTTATACTTAAAAATGACACATAGATAAGGAAAGATAAAGCACGATAATAGTAGGGGTGCCCACTATGCTAAATGGAATTTACTCGAGCGTCATAGAGACCTATTGGGTTGCAAAGCTTAGATGATAAGAAGAAAAAAATGTTATATGATAATACCTTTTCATCGGTGGGGGAAGCGGCTATAGATTTTTAAATATTATGTAAAAAAATACTGTTGCATGGACATTCTCGAGCGCGTCAGATATTGATAGTATCAATGCCCTACGTATTTTTAATAATGTACGTATGTTAAACTGATCGTTTGCATGATGCGGGTGGTTGTATGTAAGGGTTGAAAATGAAAAAAAAAAAAATTTAATTGAGCGCGTCAGATTTTCTAAGGGAGTGTTAAGTGCACCAAAAAAAAGCTCTCACTCACTAATCTGACGATTTCGATGTGACGCAAACTCGCGGCCATTTTTATAATGTGCAAAAAAAATTCGCCGTTTTGAAATACTCAAGCGCGTCAGATTAAGATATACATGGTTCATCTTTATGTTCTAAACGTGGTGTCTCATAATCTGACGATTATGTAGAGGGATTCGCCTAATCTGACAAAAAAATATATTTTTTTTTAAATCATTGAACTTAATTAATTGAAAAGCTCAGGAAATAGCATGCAAATAAATAAGTATATGCTTTTTAAGTAGAAAACTTGTATTTATAAAAAAAATAATTTTTATTTCCTGAACGTTGCTCGACTCTCCCGCTCTGAAAATTTTATAACAATAATTTAAGTATAACATAAAATTAAAATATTGGTAAAAAAAATAGATTATTTCATATCTTATAACGGCTTAATAGTTTTTTCGATGGAGGAAATAATTAATGTTGTTTTTCTTATATAATATTTTTTTTTTTGTCTAAACGTTTAACGAAACAATATTATCAATGAAAAAAAATTTCTATAAATACTTATGAGACTGAAGTTAACAGACACTCGACAATTGTTTTATTTTTCTTTAAAAATAAACTAGACATAGAAAATTTGCACTTTGTTCTTGTAAATACTGAAAGTCTCGCGGTATTTTAATTGCAGTAAATAATTTATAGCACTGTGCGTGATATAAATCATTTAATGAAGATTCCATCGACAGTTCGAGGTTATCATAAATGTTGCTCCATATTTTCGGACAACCGGTTTGCTCCGACGATATTCCAAAATATTTACACATTTTTTAGTGTTTCTACTGTTAATTTAATTGTTTTTTGTAAAGTACTTTCACCACAAAATACACATTTTAAATTAATATCACTCATATTAAATATTTATCAACTTTAATTCACACAACTAATATTAAAATAGCAAAAAAAGCCAAAGCCAATATTATTTACAACGTGTTTCCAAAAGAGTCTCTATGATCAGCTGTGATGGCGTCATGGCAGCAGAAACCAGAGTGGGCACAGAGTGAGAGAGTAATAGATAGAGAAAGAGTGATAGAGGAATAGAAACGCGGAGAAGGAAATATGGGCATCACGCAGCTGCACGCATTTAACTTTATCGACGAATTTTTGTTATTTCGGCTTGCGGAAATCGTCAGATTATATATTTTTCGTTATCCTTGAATTATTTCCTTCAAAATAAAAAAAAATTTAGCTACGCTCGAGAATGTCGAGATGACGTTTTTTTTTTTTACAACTTTGCTGCCCTCCCTTTTCTTTACGTCACTCTCAAATTGTCAGATTAGTGGAACATACACTTTTTAGGATGTAATTAACTCACACTACCTTAATCTGACGCTCTCGAGAATTTCTGATGGTTAATATTTTTTTACTAATCTGATCCTGTATCCTTCACGGGCGGCCTTATATATGGGGCTCATATTTGGTGGAGGTACTTAACCGGGTACAAGGTATCCCCCTGTATATTAATCTGACGCGCTTTAGTAAATCCCGAAATCCCCGCTTGGGCTCCCCTACTATAAACCGTTGGGCCCGGCTGTCATTTGTAGATATTTAACAGTTACAGAAAGTCAATACCCGAAAGCTCTATCTTACCTAAATTTAAAATTCTGATTACCTAGTTATAATCTTAGTAAACACTGTTTTAAGCCTTCACGGTCGGTCGCGGGACTCATAGAATTACCGTGACCCTGGAACATAAAGGGCTACTGAAGGACACCGTGGATTTGAGTCAGTACAAGTCTGACAGTCCCTCCCGCTCTGCCCTGGGTGGGAGGACTCATTTGATGATATTACCAAGTTAAAAAAAAAAAAAGCCTTCACGGTCTACAACGGTTTATTAATATAATCTTAGTAGTTATAATTCGATAAACTTCGATAGTATTGATAAGGGTAAATAACCTTAACAAAATTTTCCGTAAGCAAGAGGCGTTGTAAGGGTTTTTGATCAAGCCTACACTTGGATGATAATGATGACTGCTGATATGGATATAGGCAGAAAGATCGCGTAATAAATGATAAACGACACAACTTCTGCGATAAGTATTTAATTGATACTTATTGATAGAAATGATAAAGTGCAGTGATACATAATGCTACAGTTACAATATAAATACCATACAAAAGTGCTGACGCGCGCCGCAACGCTAATTATGTATATAAAACAAAATTAAACCTGTACAGTTGTCTGTACATGCTGCCGCGGGCGCAAAAGGAAGAATTAATACATAACAAAACTTAATTACTAAATTGAACCCTTTAACTTTCACTTAAAGGAATATCAAACTTAATTGACTGCAAGTTAGGGGTTGATGTGCTCTCGGTGATCTTCCGTAGGGTAGGCTGCGGATTGGTGATAGTCTGAAGTCCTGCTAGTTCCAATCTTGACTCCAACATCGGCTGCTGTCTGCGTCTTCATCGGATCCACATGACGACTAAGATAAAGCCCGTCAGGATCGCTCCGCCCACCAGCAAGTAGAGCACGCTGTATTGATGCACGTCGTGGACACTGATTGTTTGTGTCGACTGTTGCTTAAGATCGTCTATTTCAGATCTCAACTGATTCCACATAGTGCGATGATCTTCTGGTACAAAGGGCCCAACAGAAGGGATGCTTGTGTTGACAATATCATTGACTACAGATTGCTGCAGATAGCTGCATCTCTTCTGTATAGTTATAGTCAACGTGATTGATGAAGTTCTTATGAGAGTAAATTTTGAAAGACTCTCCTTTAAGTGTGCATCCTGGGCAAAGGCTGATTATGCCATTACCTGATAAAGTCTTTACTTCCGTGCTGCGTGATGGGAGATTGGACTGGTCCTTTGATAAGACCACTCATGATAATAGATGAATAGACACTGGCATCCAAGAGCAAGTCAATTGGCTTAGTAATGTTATACTCAGGATCCGCCAGTCTAGTGTGTGATAAATGGGGCCAAGTTTGATTCTTAAATGAGGTGTTAGGCAAGTTTTTTATAACTCGGGATACGACTAGAGCCTCCGTTGTAAAATGATAGTCGTAATAAATGGATATGCAGTCAAGCGACACTAAGCCTCTGCTTTGTTTTTGTGTCGACCCAATTCCTGATACTGCTGCTTGATATGGTTGCCTTTTCAACCCTAATAATTGGGCGGCATTTTCTGATATAAGTGATACTTGCGATCCTTGATCTAGAAGTGCTCTGAATCGGATATTGCTTCCATCTGAGGCTCTGATAATCAATGCTATAGTAGTTATAATTACTTCTTCATTTTCGCTGCCAACGTAGTTAACGTTGTGATTATTACACGATGTTGAAGCGGAGTCCGATGACGAAGGGGACTGCTGAGTTTGAGGTTTGTCTGTTTTTTTCAGTGGATCACCTGGCATGGTCGAAAGTGCGTCATGCATAATAAAATTATGTTCACCGTTGCATTCTTTGCACCTTTTTGTAGAAATGCACATTTTGTCATAATGCTTGTAAAGGCAATTACGGCAAATATTATGTTGTGAAATTGTCCTCATTTTTGCGTCCGGTGATTGCGCAAGGAAGCGCTTGCATTGATACAAATTATGAGGCTTCTTACAGACTGGACAAAATCTCTTATTATTTGTAGCGTTTGATTGATATTTCTTGTAATGGGATGCATTCCTTGAGGAGTTGTTATGATTGTAGGGTTTGGGGTGACTTGAACCCGACTTATAGGAATCCGATGTTGCAGGCTTCTCCTTCTTGCACACCTCACGCCTGATACTGTAGTCAGGCAGTCTGCAGTTATCAGTTTTATACTGATAATAAAATACTGGTCAAGATGACTCACAGGATGTTCAATAATATTTATGCAGGTGTGGTGTCTATGGTTTACGTCATACAAGCCGTTCCCAGACAACAATTGTGTCTTGATGGGAATGGATGTTTCGGCAATAAGTCGTTTATAGTAAAATTGAAATGAAACATGAAAAAATATGTATTTACTGTTTACTGTTTTTGTAGAATATCTATGTAGTAGTTTTTTGTAGTATATGGAGGAAATTGCTGCATCAAATAAAAGCATTTTTTAATGGAAATTATTAAAGGACTTTAATTATTATTATTTAAAAAAAAACTATTCCCCACGCTAGGAATTTCTCCTGTATCATGGGTGCGTTTACAAACATTTAAACTCACAAACATAAACAGCCAGACCCGGAACAACTACCTGTAGGCCATACAAATATTTGTTCCGTGTGGGTATCGAACCCGCGACACGAAGCGCAAAATGCCGTAAATCGTAAAAGCTCCCATTCTTTTATTTAAGCGAAAATGATTGTCATTAAGCTGAAAGTTCTTAGCGTCACTATAAACTCAAAAGCACAAAAAAACATTAAAAAATAATTCTTAAAATGTCAAATAAATACTTTCAAACGATATTACAATAAAACTTAACAACTTTCTTAAGGATCAAAGACCGTTGCGTTTCAGATCAAATTGACACTGATGGGTATTATTCTTGTACGGGGTGAATGGGGGTGAAATGGGGTGTAAGGGGGAGTGGCTTGATTGATGATCCCCTCGTATAATTAATGTGGCCTGACCGTTCTGCAGACAATAAGATAGATATAGGTCTGAACCAGTTGTCGCGATATCTCTATACATGTACGAATCCGACCTTGTATGTATAAAAATTGATGAAGATGCAAGTCATTGATGTTTATGTTTGGTTTGGTCATGGCCATTTCTCATGGCCATAATTTTAAAAGAAACAAAGAAAGAAAAAGTATTTATTAAACACACACAGGACAAAACAAAAAAAATGGATGAGATTACAATAATAAAAAAATTATATAAAAAGTAAACATAAGATAAAGATAAAACAAATTAAACTGGTCCTGTACAAGGCCAAAAGGTCCCTATCTCAGCATGGTGCTGCAACATTTAAAAAAAAAAGTCACAGCGCTGGTATTCTGATAGTTTACTCATTAATTGAATGTATTGGTTAAATATTTTGCATCACATTTAATGTCATGGATTTTCGGAAAGTTACGTCTTATTTCATAACTTTTATGTACTCGAACAACAAATACTTGATAAAAATGTTTTATGGCATATAGGAGAGCAGTGGCCCAGAGGTGACGGCCCCGACTTACGAGCAGTAAGTCGTGGGTTCGGACCCAGGCACGCGCATTACTTTGTGTAATTCATTACATTACCACTGCTCTCAAAACGGCGAAGGAAAACATCGTGAGGAAACCGGCATGTCCTAGAACCAAGAATTCAAAGATATGTGACATCTACCAACCCGCACTAGGCCCGCATGGTGTTTTATCGCCCATTCAATCTCATAGAGAGGAGGCCTATGTCCCAGTAGGAACATTATAGGCTGATTATGCTTATTCTACGGCATAAAAAACCTCTCGCAGTTAGCACAATTAGAAAACAAAATTTTACGTAAGACAAAAACTACCTAGCACCTACAATCATCCTGTTTATCTAAACAACGACATTTAGGTAATTCTCAATATACATCACATGATGTTCTAAACTTTTATACTTTAAAGAGTATTTAATTCCACAGTATTTATGTTTAAGCTTCATTATCTGCCTAGCCTTTTCGAACTAGGTTGGGGTCGGATTCCTGTCTTCCTATCTGACCTCCACAACCTAGTTAGTACTGGGTAATACGATACCCCTTGGTAAGACTGATTGCCAAACTGGGCCACCTGTAACGACTGTCAAAAATCTAAAAATTACAGCCAGGACTAACAGGTTAACGTGCTTTCCGAGGCACGGAGGAAACTAGATAAAGGGTGTAAATAGGCCCTTAACACATCCGAAAGGTAATTGTTCTCCCGTCTTTGCGAAATTTGTTTTGTTCTAGACCATACCTGGAAACCTTCTAGTTACGGAGATATTGGGGGTCAAAGTACCAACTTTTTCACAAGTTTTTTTTTTAAATACTTGTTTTTAATGTAAGATTTTTACTTTACACACCTCCACGACCCCAGTACTATTAAATCCATCCATCAGCACAATGCTTTGAGTGCTTTCCATCGAGTCCTACCTTAAGACGTGATTTTTCACCCCAAAAAAAAAACTTAGTTAGATGTACAGAATGCTTGGTTGACGGCTATGTGAAGGGTCTGTTTACACCCTATATATAATGGGTGGTCACACATCCACGGACCAACCTACGCAAGCGCGGCTTAACCTAAAGATCGACCCGAGCGGCTGTTACAAACTAGCCACGAGCTCCTTCGACCACTGCGTTTACCTTAAATATTTGATAATATAATTCAGGCTTGTAATGGTAGGATAAAATATTCGGTTTAAATTTTCTTATGTTACCCTAAGCGTCGTTGGTATTAACGAGACTGCCGACGCGCGATGATTTTTTCTTCTAATATTTTAATAGAAATTTTAACATCAAATTTTAAGGAATTTAATTGCTGTTATATTAAAATGGCGCCATTTCTTGCGTATCAAGTGGATTTTATTCTCAAATACCTACTTTTCTTATTTTCCGTTTTATCGTTGCCTTGTTTATCGTTTTATCGCTGTCGTTTCTATTTTGTATATCTCCTTCATCCATGTCCAGTCTCCGCTAAGATTGGCCCCCATTACCGATAATCGGGCAGGAGAACTAGATTCAATTATTGGCAGTATAAAGACAAAATATTAAACCACAAGCTTCAATCTTCTAAAATACCTAATAAGCTAGATTTTATGTAACAACGAAATTCTACAATTCCTAAAAGCGTATTTTCTCTAACAAACTTGAATTCTGAATTAAAGTAGGTTGTAAATATACAAAGTAATGGGCCAGTTGAAAGCTCTACTGGATCTAAACTAATTATTTTGGAATACTGCAATGTGTGTACGCTGAAAGTTTCAGTGCTAGCTTTGTTTATTCAATTCATTCGCTTTGCTGTATGCCAGCGAAATGGTTTGATTCAATATGCTTGAAATAGAGAGGGGATTTAAATATTTAAATGTTTGTTTTCTACGAAAATAACGTGGAGAATTGAGTATTTTCGTGTTTAGTGGAGTTTTTTAAATTAAAACGAAAGACGCAAAACAATTTTGATAAAGCAGGGATATGGATGTGCATCTCTTGCTCAATCGGTCTAAACTAAACTTTAGAGATAATAATATTACTAATAAGAGGTACAGGAACCTCTTATTATTATTAACCTCTGGAGCCCTAACCACCGACACCAGAAGACCACTATTTTTTATATTTTTAAATGTTTTTTCTATTCTTGTTTTAAGAAATATTTAAAAATGTGTAGAAAAATTTATAAAGGATAATAATATATTACATAAATGATTATTATTATTATATATTATTTATAATTATATATAAATTATATACAATGATAATTAATGGAGTTTTTTTTTAATAGACATACAAGTTGTAATCGGACCTATCACGAAGCCGTCACTCTACGTAAAAATTACTGCTTGGACACCACTTTTTTTTTGGGGCGAAAAATCACTTTTTACGGTAGGACTCAATGTAACGCACTCACATTGTGCTGATGGATGCGTTCCATAGTACGGAGGTCGTGGAGGTATTTAAAGTAAAGTTACAACATGAAAAACTTGTATTTAAAAAAAAAACTTGAAACTTGTGAAAAAGTTGGAACTTTGATCTGGGACAAAAAATATCGCGACGACGACGGGGAGAACAAGTGCCTTTTGGCTTCGTTAATGGTTCTTTTACACCCAATATACGTTAATAAATATAAAAAGGGCACACTTATTTTATTAATTTTAAAAACAAAAACAAACATATCTAGATCTAAACAAAACACTCTTCTACCGCACTAAATTATTTTTCTTTCATCAACAATTCAATCGAGGTCAGTTTTACTACGAGATTGCGGCCGATTGTGAATAGTTCGTGACTGTACCTCATTAGCGGCTCGAACCGGATAGAACCGGTTACTGAACAAAGCCTCTCGCGGATACCGCTAGAAAACCTTTCTTCGACATTCAGCTTCAGCTAACGAGAAACTGACGAATGAATAACGCTGACACCCGCTTATTGTGATGTGATATTAAATTAAAGTTAGAATTTAATAATGATATTGTTTTACTATTGTGACTTCAACACTTTTGGTTTTTGACTGTATTACTTACTAACTTTTTCCCGCGGCTTCAATCGCGTTAATGCAGAATTTGACAATCAATTCGGGTAGTAGTCTGATTGTAATTATATAATTCAAACATGATTCGAAAGACACGTGGCGCCATCTATTATCAATAAGAACGTTATTGTTGTTTTCTTCGGGAACAGTACTTTTTTCGGGTTGAAAGGTACCCTTTGTCCGTTTCTGTACACCTGATAACGTATATGCAAAATTTCAGGATGATCGGTTCAGTGGTTTAGGTATGAAAAGGTAACAAACAAACTTACTTTCGTATTTATAATGTTATATAAATATTAATATAATAATATAAGATAATACATAGGATATATAAATAATAATTTAAGATAATATTTAGGTTTAGAAGTAGAATGCAACCACAGCTGGACAGTCTGTTACCTACTTACGCGCAGCAGAAGCACAGCTGAAGCTCAAAAAATAAAAATAATAAAGTAGTCTAAAATTCTATTCAATTTTGCATTTTTACTACTTTTCTGTTTGAAGATTTTCTCAAGCACCATTACAACGAAAAAAATAATGTTTATTCATTTAAACAGCTCAGTACATTTTTTCTCAATTTTTCAATATTTACTAAACACTGCTTTTTAACTCTTTATTCATAACTAGCTTATGCCCGCGGCTTCGCCCGCGTGCAGGTCAGTAATGTCCCACGAGATCGTACTACCGGGATAAAAAGTATCCTATGTGTTAATCCAGGTTATAAACTATCTGTGTGTCAAATTTCATCCAAATTCGGTCAATAGTTTTTGCGTGAAAGAGTAGCAAATATTCATCCATCCATCCTCACAAACCTTTGCATTTATAATATTTATTAGGATTAGTAGGATTGAATTCAATTTTTGTTTCACTTTCCCCTACATGTTTGCGAAGCCTTGTTGCTATACAACACTATTTTTAGTATATGCGAAACCTGAATATAGTTTGTTCAGAATAAATAACTGAATCGATTCCAACAATTTTTAAACCATGTTATATTTTGTCCCAAAAATATTTAAAAACGACGCTGGAGGCGCGCGCGCGGCTGCGCCGCGTGTTGACCACGTTTTTGTACGGGCAACAAGGTAATCTGTTACCTGGTTGTCCGCATAAGCTTATAACTTTGTGATTTTTCATGATACAGTTTTGAAATTTTGTACATAAATTCGGGTTTCGCATATACTAAAAATAAATGTTGTATAAAACGTGAAGTGTTACGTCCGTTGATTTTGTTTACGTTAGCGTTTGACACAAACGACATGTAATGGTGGCCTGACCTATTAATGTGACCCGGTTAAATTATTAATAGTCATTCTGATAAATTACGTTAAATGTATGGGAAAGAATTTCGGTTTTAACCCATACATTATTTATTGATATTGGACATAGCTGAAGTGTTCTTCAAATAAAACTTAGTAAGTTTTATATTACTTACCAACGGTAGCTGTCACATAAAATAATTTTTTTGTTGTTCTAGTCATTAGGATTGTACATTCATCATCTGCCTAGCCTTTTCCCAACTATGTTAGGGTCGGCTTCCAGTCTCATCGGATACAGCTGAATACCAGTATTTTACATGGAGCGACTGCCTATCTGACCTCCACAACCCAGTTAGTACTGGGTAATATGATACCCCTTGGTAAAACTGGTTGTCAGACTTTTTAGGCCACTGACTACCTAACGACTGTCAAAGATCTACAAATGACAGCCGGGACCAACGGCTTCACGTGCTTTCCAAGGCACGAAGGAAACTCGGTATGTAATGGGTGGTCACCCATAAACAGACCAACCTAGGAAGGCACGGCTTAACGAGCTCCTCGGGTCGGTCGTAGGGTTGTACATTAAAAATGTAAAAAAAAACTGTTAAAATGTTTAAGTAACAACATAAACGGCGCTTGGTATTCAAAAAGTTTTCTTTACTAGCATATTGAGCTCGCATTTCTCGCTGTGAAAATGCATTGGAGAAAGTAGGAAAATGTTGACCTAGATACGTTGCGGGAGACGTTAAAAAAGTCAACACATTTTTCCTTGCGTGCGTAACAGAACTCGATCTCAATGAGCCTTAACAGCACAAGAAATTCATTCCCATACAAAATAACTTGTAAAAGCTTGCGTGTCGTACACACGTAATATAACTGACCACATTAAACGATAAAAACCGGCCAAGCGTTCCGTACCATCGTAGTAGGCGAGCCCCCTTTTATTTATTTTTTTATTTTTATTATTTGTTGTTATAGCTTTCTTATAGGTTTTCCTGTAATTTATAGGCAAAGGACTATCTTTTTCCAAATTTTTGGCCCTGTTCCTAGTTAAGTTGGGGGGAATGGTCAATTTTCACCTATTTTTTTAAATAACTTCAAAACTATTTATCTTAAAATTATAAAAAAAAAAATGTTTGAGATGCTCACAATAAGCCCTATAATTTTATGTAACACGATATACTTTGTAAAACTTTTTTTTTTTTCATTTTCTAATTTTCCCCCCAAAAATGGCCCCCATGTTTAAAATTCATTAATTTACGTCTGTCTTTGGGTCACCGATTTACATATGTTACATATTTGTACCAAATTTCAACTCAATCGGTCTAGTAGTTTCGGAGTAAATTGACTGTGACAGACGGACGCGCGAGTGATCCATAAGGTTCCATTTTTCCTTTTGAGGTACGGGACCCTAAAAACTAAGCACTCAGAAATAATATTTACTGTTCATAAAGTGTCTTTATCGGCTTCCATCTGCTAAGCCTTTCTCGACCTATGTTGGGTCAGTGGCGTACCTAGGCGCCAGCAATACGGCAAGCCTGTAAAGCGCGAATTACACAGAAAAGGCGTAAGGTGAAGGCGCAGCGCAGGCATAATGCCGCTTCAAAATGTTTTCATACAAAATGTACGTAGGCAACGTGTCGTGAATTACACTCAAGCGGCGCGGCGCAGACACGCCGTTCTTTCGTTTCCTTATAAATTTCACACCTGCGCTGCGCCTGTCCCGCACTGTCACCTTACGCCGTTTTTGTTTAATTCGCGCCTAAGGCGAGCAGACTGTTCAGGAACCCTAATATCATGAAGAGTAGTAGAGCTTATAAGAGCAAGCCAAGCTTTTAGACTTGTATGAGAGTACCGCCATTAGTTGGGATCGTCTTCCACTCTTAACGAATGCACCAGTATTTTACATTTAGCGATTATCTGTCTGACCTACATCGCAGAAACTATGCAGGTAATACAGTACCTCTAGGGAAGATTGAAGATTGGTTGGCAGACTCTCAGGCTTCTTCTACACCTAATTGTCAAAGGTCTACCAAAGATAACCGGAACTTTCCTTTGTCTCCGTGACTTTGTTTGTTTCATAGACTTTTTGGTACCGACTTCCGAAAGTAAAGTTATTTTAGACCTTTTTAGTGTTTTTTTTGGAAGTCGGGTTTTTTTTGCAGAAAGTTTTTATAAGGGTTAGCAATGGTCGCTCAGGTCAGTCCTTGGATGGGAAATCATTCTTGACTTACCGAAACTTCTCCGTGCCTTGAAAAGTTCCGTTTATTTATTCAGAAGTCGGTTTCTTTGCATTTTTTTTTTATATTGCCCTTTTTAGTTGTAGGTGTGTACACTAATTGTTGTCTTGAATTGATTTATACATTGTAACTAGAAGTTATTAAGGGATCATTATGTCATCAACATAGCCAAAGAAGAAAAAATAACGTATCAAAAAAAAAAAAACTACTAAACCAATTTTGATTAAATTTCTATGGGAAAAAATGGAAAGTATGCCCATTCACATAAAAAAAAGAATTTTATAAATCGGTTCATAAATGAGTTATGACAAACATAAAAATACAACCGAAATGGGAACCTCCTCCTTTTTTTTTAAATCGGTTAAAAATCGAGCAGTGCGGCTGTTATTATTAGTCACAAGCCCACGAGCCCTACTCTGACGCATAGGTACGTAAAGTTTGTAATACACTCCTGAATTATAGCAAAGCTCAGAGGAAATTGCATGTTACGAGTTGTTCAAACAGGAAAGTTTTATTACCTGTGCTAGGGACTTGGGTATTTGCAAAGATTCCGAAGTAGGAATTGCGAAACTCGCCAGCATAGATTCTTGAAGATGTTTGACGATTTCGTTTAAGGAGCTTGTCGGAGACATACCTGCCTTAAGGAAGGATTTCGTGTTTCTCGCATGACTTAAACAGAATACAGGGTGTAAACAGACCCTTCACGAAGCCGTCAAACAAGCATTCTGTACATCAAACTAAGTAAGTTTAAGCAAAAATTATTGCTAGGAAACGACTTTTTTTTGGGGTGACAAATCACGTTTTACGGTAGGACTCGATGGAACGTACTCAAAGCATTGTGCTGGTGACGGATTGAATAGTATGGGGGTATTACAAAAATCTAACATTAAAAACATGTCTTTTAAAAAAACTTGTGAAAAAGTTGGAACTTTAACCCCCAATATCTCCGTAAATAGAAGGTCCCAGGTATGGTCTAGAACAAAAAATATATCACAAAGACAGGGAGAACAAGTGCCTGTCGGCTTCGTTAAGGGTCTATTTACACCCTTTATAGAAAATCGCGATATTCGGCTTAACCGAGCCAAAGATTGGGCAGTTTAGAAGCGCGTTATCCATAAAATAGTCTCTTGAGTGCCATCTAGTTATGCGAAAGTGTACTGTAATACCGATATACGTTCCAATACACTCGGAAACAACGACACTGAAACACCAGTGAAGTGCAAAAGAATATCAATGAGGCATACGACAACGAAATCGATACGTTAAGAAGTACTTTCGAGGAGAAAATGCGGTATACAAACAAACCTGAATCAAGTTACGCACAACATTACCGACAACGTTTTCCGACACGGCGCGGCTTAATTTATGAAATTGCCACCAACGAAAACAAAGCCTAGATAGCACCGGTCACAAGGGATCCAAAGGGTGTGTGTTTGGGACGGAACGAAAACGTCGCACTAGACGCCAATTGAAAATAAACCCTTTGACATTATTCATTAAGAGCAAATTGCTTTGTAAGACATGATAAGGTAAGAACAAGGTGCGTCCATGTTGAGCTAGGCTGTTGTCGGGAATTAATGAATGGTTTTATAATATTAGTTCTGGTATCGATGAACGACGTCCAAGTTCAAATTTTCGTAGGTAAGGCAACTGTTTACATAGAACCAGTATTGAATAGTTGGCAGACGAATTGGGGGTAAAGGCCTTTAATAGCCGTTTTGGCAGCCAAGGCATTTCAAACATTATAAATTCTCTCCGAGGTGCAAACTTGGCAATCTAAGTAACAATAAGAGGCAGAAGCGTGATTGATTTCATTGTATCAATTTCGCCAATAAATTCAATTGAAGATATCACTCTCTTTATAAAGTCAAATTACAGACAAAAATGTCAATAAAGGAAGTACGTTGAAAGAGTAATTTTACAGACGAATTTTAATTCCCTCACCTCAGTGTTTTTGAAATTCTCTATTTATCATATTGTGAGTTCAGTGATTGTTGACCTTATTTCTTTTCTTATAAAGGTGGGTTCCCTTTACGATTCACAGTTGAAATACTTTAGCATTTTATTCGTCGTTCATTTGTTCTGTTCCAATATAAAGTTCGCCCACGATTTTTTGACCTAAAACTGTATTAGTGTTTTATATTTCGTCTGATTTAATCTTTTTATAATTCAAGAAGTGTCTTTCGTCATCTGAACGTTTTATTTTATTAAAAAAAAAATTAAAAGTTTTGTCGCGGAAATTCCCTGTTAACGTTTGGTTAACATATTTATACCTACTTCATCTTTACTGTTTGTACGCACGATGACCAATTAAGACATGCAAAAAAAATTGATGAGCCGCCGTGTGTACTACATTTCTTTTTGCCGATTTGTGATTTCTTCAATACTAATATTATAAAGAGGTAAAATTTGTTTGTATGTAGGGGGTAATCTCCGGAAGCAATGAACCAATTTTAAAAATTGTTTCACTGGTAGAAAGCTACATTATTCGTCAGTGCTATAGGCTATAAATTATATTTATATAATGCGTATTAGCTGAGCTATCACAATTTTCGCGGACGAAGTCGCGCGCTAAGTGCTAGTAATAAATAAATTAACTAAACTTATACTGTCACTTACGGGATATCTTCCGTGATTGTTCATTATTTTGAGCTCCCGATATTTCGGCGCTGTTGCAAGCGCCATGATCGCGGGTTGACGTAAGTGACAGTATAAGTTTAGTTGTAAACCGTGAAAGCTTAAAACAGTGTTTAATAAATTAACTGTTATTTAACCTTTCATTTCGTACTGTGAAGGTTTACCTATCACAGCTATTGACAGGGAAATTACCAATTTCTTGTAACGTTGGTCTTGAAGACTGAAATTATCGTGTCAACGTTTCTAATTACGTGTATCATCTATTTTATTTTTAGTATCCGTTTAATTTCCATTAAATACATTTTAGGAAGGCCATTTAACACAGCACATTTATGAAACCAAAAATTAATTTTAGGTTGGCTAAATATTGTACTTAATTTTTTGACTTAAAAGTTGTGATTTAAGAACTAAACTTGCTTCTTAGACATAAAGAAATATATTTTCAGAATATCACATCGTCTTTCCCATTCATATGTTGTGCTTTTATCAATTAATAATCTTTTTAGCTTCACGACGTTTGTAGCAGATGTCGTGTATTTACTAACTAAATGCCCGAGGCTCTTACAGCAACCCATTCTATTTTTATTGTTAGAATTTGCACGACTAGATTTGCGTGTCTAGACAACGAGCTGTTACATTCATTCTTTATCGAATTCCTAGAGCAACATGAAAATATGCAAGTCAAATGAATTCATAATAAATATTCTAAAAAAGTTTCTTGTATTTTCGGAAGGACGTTGATTTGAATTTATATTTGACTAGCTTTTGCCCGTGGCTTCGCTTGCGTTAATTTAGAATTTAACAATAAATTCGGGTTGTACTAATATAACTCAATCATGATTCGAAAGACACATCTATTATCATAAGAACGTTATTGTTGTTTTCTCGGGAACAGTACTTTTTTCGGGATGAAAGGTACCCTATGTCCGTATTTGTACACCTGACAACGTATATGCAAAATTTCAGGATGATCGGTTCAGTGGTTTAGGCGTGAAAAGGTAACAAACTCACTTTAGCATTAAAATCTTAAAAATAGTTAGGAAGTTAGGATGTTGATTTAGCAGCTTTCAGAGCTTCAACTAATGCTAAATCATTAAGAGTCATGCAATTTAGTGTTGGATATCTTGTCATGTTCATTGAAAACAAATCAAAAGTTCGGCTAGTAAGTCATAGAACAGTCCAGTTAAAAAAACTTGAACATTTCTATAATTCAGCTCATTGAAATCCTAAAAGTTACCTGTAGTTTTTCAAAAAGCAGATGAGGCATGTCTTTATGAGACTGGTTTTCAAGGAGGTCGGTTTTAGCTACAAAAATATACACCATGAGTTTTTAGTCGTCTTACAACGGCAACCCACTTCATGTATCCAATGACTACAAAACATTCATAAAAAAAAAAAATATTTATGAGATTTTACTAATTTAAAAATAAAAATATTATTCAGTATTATGACGCGTGACGTAGTAAAACACCCTTTTGCGAGCGATGATCTACTGATCTCGAGCGCTGGGTAGGTATGTTCTCCCGTTTGACGCGTAAACATCATTAACATAATTCATATTCTAATGTATTATTCATTTTTCTTTGTATGTACCTACTATGGAAGGTAAAAAAAAAAATGGAGCCTAGAGCTATTTTATGTCGAGTACATTGAGTGGACCACCTTTGTAAGATGACTAAAAAGTCACGGTGTATATACGAAGAAAGTTAAGACGCAATACAACACATATATGTAAGTCATTTAGCAATACGATGCTATCTATGTGCTGGATAAGCTCGGGAATCCGACTGATATGATCAGATGGTCCACTTATAGAATACAAGAGACGGAATGGGGTGGCCTACTCTTAGCAGTGGGCAGAGCCATCCAATGCAATTAACGTTTCATTTTCCACATTTTATTTATGAATGATGAAGAAAGAATTAGAATTTCTCAGAATAGTTATTTGCTGTAATTAAAATGCCAATTTTAGCGGCCATAAATGAAGTGGATAGGTAAATAAACTATTATCGACCAACCTCCGTTTCACGCGGTTTTTAATTCGCGGAATATAGACTTTCCTTTATATCATACTTAAGTAATTATATTAATGTTTTATGTTTTATGCCGGTCAATGTGGCGCCACTTGGGGGAGGCCTATATCCAGCAGTGGACGTCTTTCAGCTGAAATGATGATGATGATGATGCTTAAAATATATCTTTCGAAATAAATTCTCTAAATTAATGTGAAAAATCCGTTGCGTTGTTCAGAAAACCAACGTCGTTCACACTTAAAAATACGCAAAACGAATTTGTTTTATACTATTTATAGATAGCAGTAGACTATATAGATTATAAATGCAGATATAAGTTACAAAGATATTGTATTTACTTTTAAATGTAACTACTGTCCGCTGAAACCATTTTCCTGTATTTTAGGTTACATTAATTTCAGTCTTGTAAGTGTCCAGTTTGGGCACAGATTTATTTAATCACTAGCGACCCGCCCTTGCTTCGTACAGCGCCACCTATCGGGTCCAAAACAATATCTAAGGTGGCCTATATTTTGAGTTAAGCATCTAGCAGTAGAGCGGTGAAAACTGCGTTCAAATTCATGCAGTCGTTTTTGCGTGATGCGCGTACAAACATACAAACAGGAAGACAGACAAAAAATCTAAAATCTGTTGTTTTGGCATCTGTTGCTCTAATAAAGATTCCCTTATAATTTCTTTTTCAATATCTTCAATGTACAGACATCGGCCTGTTACAATTTTATTATATGTATAGATTATTAATTTTCCCATGACTTAGTTTAGCTAAACTAATTCCGTTTTGTCCTAATTCTAGACTATACTGTAATGGTAAATGTCTGGAACTTAATCAATTTGGGAAGAAAGCAATAGATTACTCTGAAATGACGCAGAACCAAATTACGTGATCGGGAAAGAAGGACAGAATGTATTATCTCAAAGTAATTTATGTTTAACAAATAGACACTTATTACGTTCTTAAATACTGGTTCGTGTTCAAAGACTGGTATTCCGCTGCATCCAGTAAGACTGGAAGCTGACCCCAACATAGTTGGCGACAGGTCCAATCAATCAATCAATATTATTTGCAACAGAGTATTGGTACAATTTTGGTCTTAACATAAATAATCCAGATCCATAATCCTTCGTTATAATTCAATGCTCTTAGATACAGTTTTCAGGATAGGTCGTATTAATGTCAGAGGGTGAATGATTAGACATGGTTGTTATTTATTTTGCATCCTAATGATGATAAAACTAATTACGTTCATTGAATACTTGGTCAAAGATCATGAATGGATTTTATTGTGTATTAGACACAATGTTTTTAACTTTATTTGGAAATATTACTTCCCAGAATTTTTTTTTTTTAATCTTTTTTTAAAGAGTTTTTTTTTTGCTAAAGCGAATATGACACTCTGTATGTAAACAAAAAAAATACTTTACTGTTAACTTGATCCCTAAACCGACACTATCGAATAGTGTATTAATACAGTGTGTGTTAAGTTCGATTCCTAGCTAGGAATATTAATTTCAGAAAAATCTAATGACGCAGTTTTAGTTTCCATGAAAATCAGGCTCGAGAATCATTTGAGTATTTTTCGCTATTCCTCATAGTTTCGGTTTTGGCCATCCGCGCCCACTTGAAAAATTCACCCTGTATACTATACCTATTCTAAGAGGATGTCGAAGTCTGTACGAAGCTAACAAAATATTTGATTATACGATGGCTTATCTCGAGTCTACAAGGTGTAAACAGACCCTTCACATAGCCGTCAACCAAGCATTCTGTACATCAAATTAAGTAACCCTACGCAAAAATTATTGCTGGGAGACGACTTTTATTTGGGGTGAAAAATCACATTTTACGGTAAAACTCAATGTAACACACTCAAAACATTGTGCTAATGGATGCTTTGAATAGTAAACAGGTCATTGAGGTAATTAAAGTAAATTTATAACCTTAAAAACTAATATTAAAAAAAAAAAAACTTGGGAAAAAATTAGAACTTTGACCTCAAATATCTCCGTAACTAGAAGGTTCCCAGGTATGATCTAGAACAAAAAAATGATCGCAAAGACGGGGAGAACAAGTGCCTTTCGGCTTCGTTAAGGATCTTTTTACACCCTTTATGCTATACGCCAAATGTCGAGAGGAAAGTTTTGTGAATGTGAATGGCTATAAGAGAACGACAAGACAAAATAAACAATGGATAGTCCGTATGAAAGAACATAAAGCTAGAAAGGGGGTGCCAAAACTGAGATGGCCAATAGATTTATGGAAGTAGAAACCGAAGAAAAATAGTAAGTTTCTATTTTCGAAAGTGAAAATCTAGGTTATTACTAAGAAAAGAACGTTGCGGTTTAAAAGAAGATGTAGTGATAAAAACTGAAGAGCTGAGGAGCTCGTGGCTAAATAATAACGAGGAGCTCATGGCTAAATAATAACTGCCGCTCGGGTCGATCTTTAGGTTAAACCGTGCTTGTCTAGGTTAGTCTGTGGATGGGTGACCGCCCATTACATACCGAGTTTCCTCCGTGCCTCGGAAGGCACGTTCAGCCGTTGGTCCCGGCTGTCATTTGTAGATCTTTGACAGTCGTTAGGTAGTCAGTGGCCTAAAAAAGTCTGACAACCAGTCTTACCAAGGGGTATCGTATTGCTCAGTACTAACTGGGTTGTGGAGGTCAGATAGGCAGTCGCTCCATGTAAAATACGGATGCGGATTCAGCTGCATCCGGTTAGACTGGAAGCCGACCCCAATATAGTTGGGAAAAGGCTAGGCAGATATAGTGATAAAAACTGAAAAGAATAAGCTTACATGGTTTGGTCATGTGGAGAGGTTGAGTGAAAGGCGACTAACAAAAGGTATTTAGGTACAAGACAGATGTAAGTGGCA
This sequence comes from Noctua comes, assembly GCA_963082995.1. Classification (NCBI taxonomy): domain Eukaryota; kingdom Metazoa; phylum Arthropoda; class Insecta; order Lepidoptera; family Noctuidae; genus Noctua; species Noctua comes. Next base: position 6,324,948 of record OY720280.1, on the reverse strand, counting down.
ACGCCGGGAGGGGACGCCCTAGAAGGACATACACTGACCTTATTGGTGAGGTTCTTCAGAGAGGTCAGGTGCGTAGTACTTGCCACCGGCGTGCGTGTACGACCAGATGTATGAACGTGGACGAGGCAAAAGGAGTATGTAAGGATCGTACAGTTGGCGGCTCTGTGGTTTCTGCTTACCCCCATCGGAAAAAGGCGTGAGTTTATGTATGTATGTATGTACTAAGAAAAGAACAAAAACAAAACGGAATTGACGGCACGGTTGGCGCAGTGGCTGAGCGATCGGCTGCTGCGCTGCGTGTCGCGGGTTCGATCCCCGCCTGGAACAAATATTTGTATGATCTACAGGTAATTGTTCCGGGTCTGGCTGTTTGTGTATGTGGGTTTAAATATTTGTAAACGCACCCACGATACAGGAGAAATTCCTAGTGTGGGGCAACGTTTTATAAAAAAAAAAACACCATCAAACCAAAACTGAACACAAAGTTTAAAAACGTTCCCTGTCATTTGTCGTTTTAGACGTATTGTTGACGTTCCCGGATGCGAAGCTTACTCGGTTACATATAGAGAAAAACGTCAGCGAAGGCCCTTTTACTAACGTCCCGATGGACGAGGGGATTTGACAGCGTGGGTCACCGTGTCAAAGCCGATTCCGGAACCCGTTTTTATTAAAAAAGGTTTTTTTAATGTCGGAAAATTTTGGATAGATTGCTTTTGTGAAAGGTGAAGTTGATGTGATAGGAAGGACGGTTTGTCAGTGAAAATAAAATAAACAGGTTTGGAATTTCAAAGTGGAGTTAAATTTATGTTTAGCAGTAGAGGTTGGTGACCTTTCACAGTGCGATTGAGATAAACATCACTTCAATCACTGAAAATCTGCAAAAATGTAGGAACCAGTAAGCCAACACAATGGGACGCTTCTGTACTGATAGCCAGAATATTCGACGCCATTCTGGCTAAAAAAATCGTTCAAATAAAAATCCACATGAAAAATTGCATTGTTAAACCGGCCGCACACATCTCATTTGTAGATACGCACATGTACTCGCATATTTTCGCGATTGAAATCCATAAATTTTGTCGAACAGTAACGTTCGATCCAAAAACGGATTTTATTAGAAACCAATTCTGTGATACGTGATTCCATCAGTATGATAGTGAAAAATATTTTTCTTCCGAAACCTGCAAAAAAGTGGGTGTGAAAAACGTTTCGACTGAATGAAATAGGCATGAGTCGGCGTTATGCTGGCGACCGACGTACACTCACGCTCAAAATCGTTTTGTTGACAATCCCCGCTTATACATACTTACCTCGCAAAGGGTTTTTTTTTCACTTGTTTCCACGTTTGAAACTTTTGTGCTATTTGAACAGCCTCAGTGCGGGGAAATGCGAGATTTTTTATGAGCGTGGAAGTTGAAATTCTGACGTCTATTTTTCAACAGTTTACAGAAGACAAATAACGTTTCGCGTTTAGGTACCTATCTCACTGTAGAGTGCTTCTGCGTTTATTACTTTTGTAAAACGCTCGTTGTGCCTACAAAAAATCAAGGAAAACTTATTAAATATTATGTAGTGTTTTAGAATCGATATTGATTATTAATATCCTGTTACCAACGTAAGATAACGGATATAATTATTAAGATGTCTATAAAATAAAAAACGACATCAATCTTATTTTTAAATATTAAAAGCGAATACCACTAACGTTAACTCCAAATAAAATCATCCTTTCAACTACAACCAAATCATAAAGTACATTATTTGGCCCATTTAACTGCCACCTGCAATGTGTAGAGATGCCAAGTTTTGAGGAAAACGTTCAGGAAATACCACAAAATGTTTCAATAGGAATCGTCAACACTCATTTATCTTATTGATCGAACACGTAGGAACCCTTATGTGTTTATTCTCCGATCTTAGATAAGAAAATCTATGAACTGTTGTATTCTGCGAGAATTACCAACTTCTTTATCACTTTTGTTGTTAAGTGTACATAGAGCAGGAGTGTCTGCTTTTGCTTTATCTTTATTAACGCATTTGAGTGTTAAATGTCTATTTAATTTTAACTTGTTTATGCAATGTCCCCCCCCTCCCCCCACTGATCATGAAATTTTGCGTCGGTTATAAAAAAAACAGCTGTTTCTTATAAAACTAATTAAAAAACTTAAAAGTACCTATAAAATGTCTATTGGGGGGTTTCAGAATGATGTTCTGAATATGTGGTAACCGTTTTTACGTCGACGTCCGCTTCCATCTTATAGAAAGAATTTGTTATGTTTCGTATTTTCTCCTCACTTAAAGATTTAGTTTTCAGTTGACACCCATTTAATTATTGATTTCTTACTTCATTAAAAGAACAGTAATCTTGACCGTTTTTTTAATATAAATTACTACAAAGAAAACTCAGAGCTTTCTAGACTTTTAAAATAAATTAATGTTAATAATACCGTTAATGAAAATATTTGAAATTTTAACCTTGAATAACGATTTTGAGGTCGATAAAGCCATTTACAAGTACTGCTGATAATTTATTCAATTTGTGTTCTCTCGCCATTGTACGTACACACGGTGGCACATGAAGCTGTATATTTCCAGTAAAACTTGGCCTCGCTTTGTATAGATTTCCTATACAATGAGAGATCCGCATAAACTGGTTTTGTATAGTTTGATTGGCCGTCGTGCGTACATACTACATACGTACTTGATAAATCAATACCGTTTTGTCTTTATCGCGTCGTCGATTAAATTGAACAAAGATGTAATAATATTAGACGAATTCAAGATGAATTGTTTGAAACTTTTGTTTAAAGACTCCCCCTCGTTGGTCAACTGATCGCAAGCGCGACTGCGTAGCAGGCCGAGGTCTTTGGTCCGGCAAAGTGTTTGTGGGTTTATCCATCAGGAATTTCTCAGTAACAGCCGCAGTGTCCGAATTTGTGCCCGGTTGATGGCAATAGGCTCGCCCCCTATTACTTGGAACTTACCTAAACATAACTGGCGAAATGTGTACTAATGGGTACACCTCTGCCTAACTCTTCGGGGATTACAGGCGTGATGTTATGTTTTTAAAAGATTTTTTGTAGGAAAGAGGAAATGTAGTTAATAAAGTAATATGCTCTTCATTTCATAATTATGACGTCTGGTTATTTGAAAGGAAATTAAACTGTAAAGTCTGTAAACCAAAGAACTAAATAATTTTTTTAAGTGTAAATAAAGCGCTGGTAGTTTTAAATTCCAACATAGTTATTATTAATCATTTATTTCAGACATAGTCCATTAAAACATTAAAATCGCATTAAACACATGTACATTAAAATAATCAATAAAAAATAAAATTACACATACAAATTACGATTACATACCCAAATTAAATAAATTAATGATAATTTAAAATAGTACACATTAAAAGAATCAAACAATAACAAAATAAAACACACACAATATTAAATTAAACATACAAACATAATATAATGCTTACTTAAATATTGGTTCTGATCCTACTTAGAAAAACTGTCCCCTCAAAGAAGAAATTCTTAATTAATTTATAACTCTGGCATACAATCATAGATTGCGATTTTAGATTTAAAAAACTGCAATAAGATGACAAAAATTCCACTCCAAAAACCAGCTACATTTAATATGCTCTTAACATACTCACTACGTAACAATCTGGAGAGCAAAGCGTGACATCCGCTTCTTTTGAACGAATGCCAACAGCTGCATCCTGCCGCGTTGCTAATAATCTTCAGCCACTGCAATGATGAAGTGCCTCTGTAAAGCTGTATTTTGGAACATTAAGCCGGGTGCAGATTATTTGCATTACAACATGCAATGCTTTAAAGACAACGGCGCAAATGCTATGTGCAATATAGCATTAGGAGAGTGTTGCATTGCATGTTGTTTTGCAAATAATCTGTATCCGCCCTTATGTACGAAAACAACGTCTTTTGAAGCTGCCAGAACTTCTGTTAAGATAGAGAGAGAAAATATCTCTTAGCTTGTTTAACATAAGAGCGAATCTCCTCTGAGTATTTTTTGTTTCGTCTCACAAATGAGGGCAAAAGATTCGAAAATATCTTTCTAGAGAGTTGATTATTTTCGAACTTGTTGCCAGAATTTAATTGAAATCTTGATGACCTTCAAAATTAGGATGTTTTCTTAATTCAATTAAAAACAGCTTAATTACACTAACAATATATAATACAGGTACTATGTCGTTTACAAAAAACAGAAGAGCTTGTCGAGCAACAAAACTACTTAATTATATTACTTACCCTCAAAATCTATCAAATTCATTTTTCAAAATTGTCAAGCTCCACCTATCAGTTTCCTACTCTTCAACATAATCATTTTCAATTTTTTTAAATTTTGTGTAAATATGAAGTGTACCAGATTACTCCAGTAGTCGCGATTCGAGCGTGAAGTAACAGCTGGTGTGTTGAACTAGTGCCAACAGCTGCACGTTGGCCGTATTAATCCCTACTCCATTTGTGGCTGGAAACTGGACTGGCTTCGACTTCCATGATTTATTGTATTGTGCCTTCGAATCGACGGGTTTTATAAAAGAATTTAATCTGCAGCTTGTTGATTCTTTTGGCGCTGTTGCAAACAATAAAAGGCGCGTTTGAGTAGATGAGGACATGGACACTTGATACTAGTACACACAGTAGACTTTATTCATTATCCTTCCCTTATCCCAATTTATTTGGGGTCGACGTAGCATGTCTTCTACTTCCATACTCCTCAGTGGCGAAGGTCCCATACAACCCGATTCCTAACGGCTTCCCTTTGAATAATGACACAGTCAGTATTCTATAGCCAATAATATTCTATACAGTAAAGATGTGTACTCCGGCTTATCTCTTACAAAAATTGACCCTTCGCTACTGATACTCCTCTATAACTCGTCATCTCATCAGACGCTTCCATATCATTCTTCACAGTCCATCCATCGTTTCTTTCATCTTCGTCTACTCTTGTACAGAGTATACTATACTATATTAAAGCTCAAAGCGATTTAAAAAACGATCGTCACGAACAAAAAGTTTGCCAATTTGTTTAGCACAAAAGCCCAGACACCAATTATTACTAGGCAAGACTAAATGGATTTGAAAACTAAAACTAACTTTGTGGATTACGCTTGTGGTTTGAGTGGATTATCCGTGACCACAACAAGTATGCAGATTAACTTTTGAAAATAAAACAATGAACATTAGACTAGTTTTATACCACTGGATGCTGATAAAATGTTAGTAGATATTTAACCCAAACTGTTAATAATCAAGGATCTCTTTCGCAATGGCCAGTTCCACTAGGTAGAATATTTACCGTTTTTAAAGCATTAACGCAAAACATTATCCGAGTGTTATAAATCCCTGAATCGATAAAAAGACTCACTTAAAGCCTTGAAATATCTTAAACGCTTCCATTCTTCGAACATTCTTTTTTTAATTTTTGAAATAACATGTACTCTTAGCTTTTTTTTTGCCCAAGTTAATGGAGCGGCCACATAAATTCTCGGATTAGGTTGACACATAAGATTTATATATAACCACGGTGAGGGTTGAAATTGAAAAGGCACCTGTACGAAAATCGTTCGCCAACCCTTTGTTCATCGTGCTTCATGACAGGTCTGTGTTGATTAGAACGCAAGGTTAGTTCAAGAGTAGATTGTATAATAACTTACTTTACTTTTAGTCATAAATAACGTTGTTTATGAAGCAAATGGTGTAATTAGTCTTAGTAATGTTCCTTTTTAGCTGTATTATTCATCGTTATTTGTATTAAAGGCATACAAGATTATTAACATAACAAAAATCACGTTTAAAGGGCATCATTTTCATTAAATAAATAATAATATTAATATTGTGGTATTGTTATTGTTCAATAATATTATTATTGAACAATAACAATACCACAATAACTCCAATAGTTAGGTTACGAAGAGGTTAGGTTATGCCAGGAGTTTGTAAAAGTATTCTGATTTAAAAGAGTGTCCATGGAGTTTCTTGCCCGTTCTTCTCCATAAAGATCTACGTTAGGGAATGGGCAACTACAGTACTTTCACAGTTTTTATGCCTTATGACTGGGACTGCAGCTATTGTTGTCTTTGTTTCGACAATTCAAAAGTGCCTGTAACTGGCATATTTGAAGTAAATGCTTTGATTTGATTTATGATGTTTCGTTATGTCCTCTCTCGTGTGTTCATAAATGATAAAATAAATAACATTACAGCTCATTCTTCTTAAACAATTTTTCGCTTTAATAGCACCCACTGCAAGTATTAAGTCCAAACAAATAGAAAATAATTGTCACAATCCATGGGTTCGCGTGACTGGCATGCAACCGAAGTATAACGTATAACATACAACCTCGAAGGAAAACAAGCGACATCTTAAAAAAAAAAACGAAAATCCTGTTTTATTTTCACATCTAATAGATTGAAGAATCTCGCGTCAGATGATCTAATCAAAATAACAATATCTTTGCTGGATAAAAAATACTGTAAGAAAAATATATACATGGGGTTGGCGCAAGACTTTTTTTTTATCAAATAATTGAAATTATTCACATAATAATTTCTTAATTTCTCGAAATATATTTTCGTTGGGTTACTGCTTTTGACTTTCGGGGCAGCATAACTCTCTTGAATATCGATATTGCCTTCAAGTGATACGTTACGGTCTCAGGTACTCTTACTTCCAATACTGCTTCGAGTATCGGCAAAACTTTGATCGCACGCATCGAGGCTTACCGAATTGTTGCTTGTTACTGAAGCCCTTTACTTTCGGTAATGTTAGTAGGCCCATCAAACCTTATAAGACTACTTAACGCTGAAGTATCGTACCTTTGATCACTGTTGGATTATTTCTCACTTGAGCTTGAACCTCTTTGTAGGACGAGGTGGCTTTGTCTAGTTTTGGATGTGCTTATAAAATACGTCTTAAATTCACTTACTCACAGACAATGTACAGCTTTGGTCTGAAAGCATGAATGTTTGCGCAATAGTTCCTTATAATGTATAACAAAAGTTGGATGTAACTATGTTGTATGTATAACAAAGAATGGATTTTTGAACATTCATCCCCTCGAGTGGTTACATAGCGTACGAAGATTTGTTTTTTTTTGCTTTTGGGAAATAGGTACACTTGGGGCTGGAAATAAAAGTGTATTTTGTTTATAAAAATACATTGTATATAGGGTGACTGGTAATTTAGTGACCGATACATAAACACGTGATTATACTAATGATAACAAACAACTTTCCCAAAGAAACATTTTTTTATACCTACTCATTTTCTTCTTTACTCGTTCTCATTATTATCGTACCGTGAAACAGTGGGTAGGCAGAGCGCAGTGTAAGACAGGACGGCGTCACGCGGCTAACAGCTGATAGGTCACAGGCGCGCGCGCGAATTTCATACGGCTGTTGAGTTATTGGGATATAAGTGAACGAGTATAAAAAAAAATGTTTCTTTGGGAAAGTTGTTTGTTATCATGAGTACAATCTCGTGTTTAAGTATCGGTCACTAATTACCAGTCTACCTACCTATATGTTGATGCACAACATAATTTACCGTGTCTGTCAGATAAATCTACACCAATAGAATCTACAAAGAAACTGTTTTTGAAACTATATATAGTCATAATCGGAATGGTAAATAATCACATTCGTGTTTTCAATAGACCAATCCGAAACCTGATGTTTTGCTATGAACATGAGACAAAAAATTCCACTTTCAGATCGTATTTTACACATTTGAACAGCGAAAGAGTACTACCCAAAGGAATTCTTACACGATTCCCATAGATTGAGGTCTACAAATCCAATTAGTGTGAAGCAAAAGTTCCTTGGTACATTTTGGAGAGCATCCAACAGTTTCAATTGGTGATTGCCAACCAGGTTTACGTTGTGTTGGTCCATTGCTACTGATTTAGCCGGGTGGTGTGAGGGGAAACACAATTGGTTGGTGATTACTTTGCATTGGAGGTTGTAAAGATTGTTTCTTGAATTGGGGGGTTTAGCTTTAGCGATCTTCGAGTTTCGGAATGTCTTTGGATGTCGCCAAGTGATTGTTTCGTTGCGGCGTTTCGTGCATTTGTTTTGGTTTTTAAGTTGGAAACTGTTAATGATGATTTCAGTAAGAGCTTTGCTTTTTTTTTTTATCAGTAAATACTGTCGTATTTTTTAGACCGGGACTTATGTAGAATTTATACAGGGTGTAACAGAAAGGGTATAGTCATACGAAAGGATATACTGCAGGTCATCAAACTGAACAACTTTCTCGTTGGGTCCAATATCGAAATGCGAAAAAATTATTAGCTGTCCCATTCAAAATTTCAATACCTACTCGACCCAAATGTATGGGACAGATGATAATTTTTTCGCATTTACGCTATTGGAACCAAGGAGAAAGTTGTTCAGTTTGATGGTCTGTAGTCCTTTCATATGACTATGCCCTTTTTGTGACACCCTGTATAACTGGCAAACTCTTTGGTTTGCTAAAGCGGCTACAAGATTTTATTATTTAGTTATTCACACAAAATCCAAGGAAATCTATTAAACTAATATTTACTTCATAACACTTCTATTCTACTTCCCTTAGGTAACCAAAAGAAGCATTTCGGTTAGATGCTAAAAGAAAAAAGAAAATTCTTTCAATATCGGAAACCGATATTCTCCGTGTAAAGAAATCAAAACACTCCGTTGTATCGATAAGGCATTATTGTTTATTGGATCGAAGACCCATTCTTATCTGTACCTTTTGGTATAGATGGGACTAACGACTTGGAAACGTCCTTGGCTTTCGAAGGTCCTTAGACACGAAAAAAGTTAATACTGAATTAAAATGACGTCAACTTTGCCAGCAAAGATGAAAATTATATAGCATTATTAATAAAGTCTTAAATAAAAATTAATAATTGAAGACCCTTAATGAAAGTTAAATGACGCTCTTGGTAATAAGCGGAGTGATGAACTCTCGAGAATTACAGCGTCTTTATTATACTTACGTCACATAACCTAAGACATCGGTATTTAATAAAATGAAAACATACGAAGGGCGGTATGTAATATTTGCGTACATAATATTGGACATAAAGACTTATAGGAATATTTCTTGGATAAAGTATTTATCATATGACAAAACGTCGACGCACATTGTTTAGATAGACGTTGGTATTGTGTGTAATATACACGCTCCTTCAAATATTCCTCTATGTGGTATCAAAGGCTCCTTAGTCATCTAGTCACGTATTGCCCTATAGACGTTCTTCATTTATTTAGTTTGTGTGGAGGAAACGTGGCTTTCTTGTAATGTAAATACCTACACATAAATCTAGGCAACAAATATTTAGGAGTTTTGTTTACCACTTGTAACAATGATACTGTCCTAATCCAATAAAAACGCTACGGTTTATCCAAGCGAAGCGGTGGTGGAACTCGGCTCTAATTTCCTTTCGGTTCATCCTATTTCCTTTCCTAGCCGAGCGACGCCTTCCACCTCTGAAATGCATTTGCTCACGTGGAATCAAATACGAACCGCTTAGCTGCCTCACACAGGAAAATGTAAACTTTCTTTTAAGAAAACTCGACCATAATATATTTGGAACATTTCCGTCAAGAAAATTGGGTCGCGCAGGGTACAAAGTTTACATGTTCCGCCGAGGTATTCCTTTGCCTCCCACCCACTGGTGTGCACATAAGCCGTCTTATGCCCAAACCAGTGGAGCCTGACATCTGCTAACCAATTTCTCTCTTGTTACAGTAAAGTGATAAGTGTAACTCAAAGTATATTTTTGATGTAAACTAATTATTAATTTCATTCCGTCGAAGTACAAAGTATACATTTTAAAAGTGTTGAAAACAGATATTAATAGATTTAGAAAGTGAACTTTAAAATAAACAATATGACGTGTTAAACATTCAGTGTGGTACAATGACTCTAGTGAGGAGTGTCAATGGCAGAGGACTGTTTCTAGTCGAAAGTGTGAACAATAAAACGATATGGGATGACTCATAGTGCAAAATGTTATGTGCAACCCACTGTCCGATCCGAAGATGATGCGCGATATCCACGACAATGCTGGGGCAGGCACAAGCGGCGGGATGGAGGAAAGCGAGGACGGCGGGAATGGGGTTGTCGAGGTCGATATGGACGACTGCGGCTCCCTCGCGCTTCCTCCCGACCTGCCCCCCTACTCCGGCGACTACATCATCAGCGACTACATGGAACGCCTCGGCACACGTCTCAATATTCTCGAAACAGAACTCAAATATGCTTGGCGAGCGCTCGACCTGCTCAGCCAAGAGTATGTCAGGATGTGGGAACGACTCGAGAGATTGGAGACGTTGCTCGCCGATCAACAGGGTGTGATATCAACTTTACTGGACTTTTACACATGCCGAACTGTCAGTGCCAGAGATCCCATCACTCGTTTAGAAGTGATCAGAGAAATATTAGGAAATGGCACTGTCGAAGATGGCATAGAAGAAGGCTTAGATATTGGCCGAAGTGCAGTGTTATTAGACCACCAGGAAGAGATTATGGAATCAAACGAAGCATTTTATAAGAGCTTAAATCAAGCCTACCGTGATGATTTAGTTTGCGATGAAACATCTAGGCCACCATCACAATTAGATATGATTTGGGAAGCTCCAGAAGAACCGGACATAGAAATGATGCCAACAAGCTCTAGACAAATATACAGTTCATCAGACTATAAGGATTACTGCGGATTAAAAGGTGGACCTGTAATTAGTGAAAGAGATTTGGTACATTTGTCTGCTTTAAGTACAATAGATCAAATTACAGTAGATAAATTACATGAATTAGATAGATTGACAACCCAATTACACAAAGATTCCAGAGAGTTAAAAGACTTGAAAACGAGGCTTCTTAGTCCTGAAACAAAACTATCAAAACATGACAGGGAAATAGAAGCAAAGGCACTGGTTGAGGATGGCAATATAATAAATGAACAACTAAAAAGCGTGTATTCTGGCGGTGACAACTGGGCCATTAACGACATGATGAAAAGCTTTGATGATTTTATGTTAGCGGCACCTAAAGACTCTATTGTAAGAGAAAAATCTCCATCTAGGTTGTCACTAACTGATAATGTGTCAGATAGAGCAATAGATTATTTGCCACCAACTCTGTCTCCTCGTCGAAAGTTTGTACCAGAGAGAACCACTACAGAACCTTATACGACTGTAACTGGGCGACTGGCTTACAGTTCGGCTGTAGCCAATGCTGAGATAAACGCAGCCAAAGCGTCTAAATCACCTAGTGCTATTTCAAGGGAAAGATTTGAATATAGTTCTCCGTATCAAATAACAGACACTTCCAGACAAAATTATTTTTCTAACAAAGGCCTATCTCAGCCTCTAAACGAGATCTATAAATCAAGTGGTTCAGAACAACTCTCTCCCATGTCAATTCACGAAATATACAACGGACCTAGTGCTAATGAATTAAGTTATGAAGATAACAGGCTAAGAAAATCACCAAGTCCCCCGCCACCGGCTCCGCCAAATGGGACAAATGGATTTCCATCAATAGAGAACAACAACGAACTGGTTGCTCATCAACCAATGTTATCGACAAGTAGCGCTATGCCTCATGATGGTATGCGTTTAAGTCCCAGATCTCCGAAGTCACCCAAAACTTCCCCTAAGCATGTAAAAAGGGATTCTGCAAATATCGTCGCTGCAAAATCTGATTCAGGGTTATCGTCAATGAGTGGTTGGTCCAGTTTAGAAAAAAGTCCAGGTTCACCTAAAACAGGAAGAATTACGCATGGAAGTCACGATTCTCATAAAATGAGAGATCCTTCCCCACAACCAATACAAAGAATGTCGTATGAGATCGAAACGAAACCGTATATAGAAACGCTTGTGGATTCTTATCTTTACGAAGGCACAGACATGAAGAGCGATTACAACTTACGAAAGACAGATCTCTTAACGAAAGAAATTAGCTCTAGAGATTTGAGTACTTTGCAAGGAAAAGTGGATAGTGAATACATGAAAAGCGATATACCATATCCAGTAACAGAACAAATGACTCAAATAAGCAATATTGGGGAATATTATTATGGCAACGAAGCTCCTTCAATATATTCCGTAGCTGGGAATAGGCAACCAATATTCACAACTGTGTATAGTACTCCGAGAGGAATGTTGTCTGAAGATAGGAGTTTTTCCGAATTATTAGATAGAAACGAAATTTCTGAATCTGTTGCGAGGCCCGCAGTGGATTCTTATCCGCCAGAACCTAGTTATCATGCACAAACTGTAGTCATATCGGCGGCGAATGCCAGCAAACGACCTCTGACTAGGGCAAATACGATGGGCGCGAATGATCCTCATTTTTATCAAAATGGTTATAAAGGACACCGCGCTGGATATCCTCCCGGTAGTCTCACTGATGCTCTGTCCTATTACCCTACATCGACTAGGTACGACTCGCCGAAAAGAACATCTTTAGAAGATCAGATCTCGTGGCAAGGCGGCAGTAGATCCCCGACCAGTTCAATGGAAACATCAAGCTTGAAATCACATTCTTTGAGTATAACGGAAAGAAAACAATTCCAAAATCAACTACAACAGGAATACTTCAAACAACAACAGTACGATCAACGAAATGGTAATGCAATGTATGAAAATGAAGGTGTTGACAAAGAAGCTGTACCTGAACATAATAAAACGAGAAAAGAGCAATATGTTGAGTCAAGTGGCATACTGGTTTCTGAGTCGGGCTACTTGTCAATATCAAACAACTATAAAGGCAAGGTTCAAGACAAGCAACCCAAAAAACCAAAGCGAACTTCATCACTAAAGTCTGCCATGTCTTCGATGAGTCACTGGCTCCCAGATTTACATTTGCCTAAAAAACACAGGTCACACTCACTTCCATCTGGTGTTGATGCAGTGGAACAATCACAGCAAGAAAAATCATTAAAAGAAAGGATATTATCTGCACAAAGAAGGAAAAAGAAATATCACTTGGTGGCTTCAATGTCTGGTTTGTTGCAAAAAGCAAGACGAAAGCAGCAAGCCAGTCATCAATCTCTTTCAGACCCAGAGACCTCTGAAACTGAATGGTCTGGCGGTCGATCTAGTGCTCAGTCAGAGGATAGTGACAGCGTCTTTTCAGACTCCACACATGAAGGCAGCATGTTCCCTAAAGTAGCACCTAAACCTAAAAGAAAGATAAACAATCAAGAAATTGTCGAACAACAACAGATGATACAAGAACGAATACAAGAGCAAGGACTAGAATTTCGTGGGGATGACACTGAATGTATAATAGAAGAACCTGAAAAGTTAACTGCACCCAGTAATGTTATACCAAGAGATAAAAGTGACGATATCGACTTTCATTTTGCACGTGTTAGTCAAATGAAAAAAGACAACATTCCCAAATTAGAAAAATTGGACATTGACACCGACATATCCAATGTCGACTTATTTGAAGAAGATGAAAGGGACGACAATCAATCTCCCGGCTCTCTCTTTGCTACTATTGGAGACGTGAAAAAGTCATCAAACGTTTCTGATGAAGGACTAAGTGAGAGTAACAAATCATACAGTGGAAGCTCGCAAGAGTTTGCTGTGTCGAGAGCTTTGGGTAAATATCGTCTGCGTAAGTCAACGTCAGTCTCAGATGAGCATATAAACGATATTTCTCCTCCAAAAGGAGAGGAAGAGCAACAAGAAGAAATAAGCCAAGAATTTGTAAATCAACAAAAAGAAAAGAGAGTTCGTAAACCAAGTCCACCCGAAGTGGTTAACAATACGTTAACACTACACGAAGACTCTAATAATTTACCAGAAAGAAGTCCATCCATACAGAGTACTCGGGGCCTACCAAATAAATTTCAACCTCGACATCAACAAAGTTTGGAAATACCAAATAAACATGACGATGACGACAGTAGGAGTACCCATTCCTGGAGGAGTGGCTCCCGAGTGTCTTCCAGGCGACAGAGTACTGAAGACAGTATTGATTCTGAAGATGAATGGTACTGTTACGAACTAAGGAAGTTAGAAGAAATGGAGCATCAGTCTCAAATCGAAGCGGAGCGACAACTGACCGTGCCGGAAGAGCCAGAAATGGAAGAAATTGATGAAGACTCAAGTGAATACCTAAAAGAAAAAATGTCTTTTGTACTAAGGGAACTTAAACTAAAGACAGCGACAACTAAACAAAAGTATGATGAATCTCCAGTAAAAGACAGTTGGAAAGATATAACAACTTTCCCAGTGATCGAAGAAACTATTGATGATATTCAAGACAGGGAATCCGATGATGATAAGTCATTTGAGGATTCCGGTTCAGGAGAAACTTCTGGACCCGACAGCCCAGTTCAAAGTGGTGATGAACTGGATGATGACTATGATATGCCACAAATTCATCAAGATTCTCTTCCTCTTGAGGAGCCTCCGCAACATCCGGACGCCCCTGTTGGGAGCAAATGGAAGCTCCTCAAAGCATTGAAAGACCGAAAAGCAGAAGAGAAGACGTCTGAAACGCCAGCGGCTACGACACCGCTCGCAGAGAAGGACAAAGTCAGCGCAGGTGTAAGTTATCTTATGCAAAAGTTTCATGAAATTAGAGTTAAGAGTTAAATATAAGCTGTTTAGACATATTTATAAGCTGCAGGTTACTTCCATGGTTATTTGAAATAAATCTCATAGTTAGACTGATATACTCAAGCCATTGCTAAAATGATTAACCCGCTTTACAATTCTAATACAAACGATGTTACTCGTTATATTATAACCTATTATATAGATTAGCAAGTAGGATGTGTAATTGTTACTTTTAGTCGTCCATTTTAAACAACTTTTAGTGGAACATTACACATAGTATTTATACTTCAATTTCCCCGAAAGCAGGGCTCTGTTAGAACATTTAATTTTGACGTTATTTTAGGTAGTTTTGACCTAAAAAACTAACTGCGGTTGTGAGAAATACATTCAACCAGTTTCTTTTTCTCCGTGTACTGCTAAATATGTATTTGAATGCATAGAATAGGGTGCTCGTATATACAATATTATACTTATATGATATTTACTTACTATTGACGCTCTTTCTATTTAATTGAGGCAATAATTAGATATAACCAACGCAATAGGGTACTAAGAACTTTCTATATATGTATTAAAGGATTTTTACATAAAGCTTAAGATGATAATTCAACTAAACAAATATACAATTTTTGCTTGACGATATATTTATACTTGGTAAAACGGTAATCTTTACATGCAATTGTGTACTCAGTATTATATATGTTTGTTGCTTGATAGATATTGTTTGGTAATGTTAGTGTTAATTAATTAATGAATTTGCTGTCTATGGTTAAATTCATACATGTATGTATCGGCTTGGGAAGCATTTTGTCGTACAAAATTCATTCACGGTCATATCATCTCATATCAGAGAAAGATGTTCCTTTATTTATAGCGAATCGAAATAAGTAATAATTCTCAGCCATAATACATATTCACTATTTTCTAATATAGTATGAATACTCAAAGTGATAAGCAATACATTATCAGTGTAAACACTCGACTACGGTTTAGATAAAATAACTAATAGGCACTACAGAAAACTTTATTTACAACATGGTTGTCACGCATTCTTACAATTTACTATGTAATTACAAATTATTGTGTAATTTTATGAAGTCATAATAATGGAAAAGGTACTAAGGAAACATAAAAGACGATGGTAGCCTTGTCCAAACACCTTTGATCTCGAAATCAAACGAGGTTGTCTCCGAATATTGAATTGATATTCCCCATTATCTAAATCTTTGAACCGAAGAATACTTTGATTTAATATTGGTATATGAGTCTGTGGTTGCCAATTATAACACACGTCTTACATATCCACATCATTGCATTTGAATGTAAACCCGTACATTAACAAATATATACATCTTACCGTAGTCGGGTCGAAATAGATCAAATAATGATTTCTTCCAAAAAAACAATAGGTTCTAGTTTAAATTAATTACCTTCTCTATTTTTGAAAACATGTCACTACCATTGTTACCTAAATATTTTAATCGAGTGATTTATATAAATAATCATAATAGAATTATATACATATACATCGTAACGTATTTACTAGATGTCACACGGCTTAGGTAATCGTATAGCTATTTACACTTACATAAAATATAGCTGGCACTTTATGTACTTAATAAACATACTTAGCGGGAAGTTTTAGATGTTGAATGATATTGCGTAGAATTATGATAATTATAATTATTATGGGGCAGATTCGGTATATTTTTTTGCGATTTTTCATTATTAACTTTGCGGATTTTTGCTGTCTACATTTTGCATTAAATTGGGACAATGTTACTTCAAATATCAGACTTATTTGGTTCTAGTTATACTAGGTACTCTTCGGTTTCATGGTTCAAAATGAATTATCATTACAGTCATAAACGGCCCAAGCATTATTACAATTGCTAACAATACTATAAATTGTTTTTTATTGTTAGGTTAATTCTCCATGTAAGCTGTTTTATATTATGAGTGTTAAAATGTTTGATTAAGTTTCCATGACAAACTAAAACATTATCATTAACTCTAGAAACGGGATATTTACCATGTTCACTGATTAAACATGGAAATATCCCGTTTCTAATGTTAATGATAATGTTAGTGACCATGATTAAAACATGTTTTCTACATTTGTAAAACACAACAAAACTTGCATTTTGCCATGTCCAATAGAGAACGTAACGGACAGAGTTATCAATTAAATGATCGAATATGAGCATTCGTCTATCACGAATTTAAAATAAATCGTTTGTCATAGAAAATTAATAATGTGATAATATTACTGTATTGTTGGTTGTTATTTGTTTTTAATAAATAAATGTTAGCTTTTTATTTTAGTTTTTATTTTGTTTTTTTAATTGTTTTGTTTTTTTGTTTTTAGAATGGCTCCGCTGGCTTCAACGAGCATGGAGGCAGAGGAAATGGGTATGTGAACTGACAATATTATTGAATTAAAACTGCCTTTTATTTTTTTATGTAAATAACTATACAAGGTGTAACATAATAAACGCAAGACCTCCAGTGTGGTTTCTCGCACCATGAAACTAAACATCTTTTGTTCTACGAGTTCTTGAAATTCGCAAAAATAATAAATACTTTCTATAGGAACTGACGCAATCAGCTGATCCACATGTATGGTAAATCTAAAAAAAAAGTTATGAATTTCCAAAAGTCATAGAACAAAAGTTGTTCAGTTTCATGGTCCGAGACACCACACGAGAGGTCATGCGTTTATTATGTTACACGTTGTATACATTAAAAATAAACAAAACTTACAACAATAAAAACATAAATTAACATCAAAAAACTCCTCAACGCTGTCAACTGGTAATGTACTTAAGAGCCTGGTGGAATTGCCACGTTGTATGGATGGCTCAGCCCTACTCTTATTTAAACTCGACTTAAGAGATTTCCTCGAAAATTACTAATTAACTGTGCAACGTTACTTCTTTTATAAACAGGTGTGAATATTCAACATTACTTTATTTATCACGACGGAGAACCCGACATCCTCGAAATATGAATACTTTTTTCAGTAGAAACTTTAATATTCATCAAAGAGAAGGTAACCTAACTAAACCGTTTTTCTAGGCCGCCCGGTAACGAAAACCCATTCTACAGTAATATTGACAGCATGCCCGACATCAGGCCTCGGAGAAAATCGATCCCTCTCGTCTCAGAACTTGTAAGTAACTTTTGAATGTTTTCTTATCGATAAAAACCTATCTCTATTATTACGAATCCGATGGAAGTAAGCTATCTTTCTCTCGGGCCGGTTTCAATTCGCTATCTTGAAGTTGACTTGAAGCTATTTACAAAAAGGCTATCTTTGCATAATACGCCTTTATCTGAACGTGGTTATTCAGGTAGACGTTGAAACTGGCCATAAATGTTTACAGCTCGCATCGACGTATGCTACCTGAAAGCTTAGTAATATTAGGCGCGTAATAAATGTTTTCTTCTACACGGAAATTTTCCATAATAGTATGTGTTTTGAACAGTTTATGGGGAAGAAAATTGCATCGCGCTCTTTGAAATTTGCTCTGGGATAATTTTTAAATTTTATGACACAGGAAGTTGCCTTATAAATCGTAAAATGTGACGCGGCGTGGGTGAAATATGAGAGGCAGTCACGCTTTGAGACGTTAATCCTGGTTCGATATAAATAGTTTACTCTCCATTTATTGTTCAAATAGAAAAAAAAAAAAAAAACAGGCCTATTCGATCCCTTCTCTCTTCATTGATGTCTCAATGTTACCTGTATTGTGTTTTTCCTTCTGATCTTTACTACTTAGATGGCCTTTAACCTATTCTTAGATACCAATCCAACCCTTACTGTACCGTGTAAAAGATAAATTAGGGGTCACCGGAGAAATCTACAGTAGCGGAACCATAGACACCGAATGAACGATTCTTATTCCTGATAAAAATTAATAATATCATTGCATTTTACCCCCTTACCACGGACCCGCAGGTTCTCAAGGTATTTCTATCCCAATAACACTTCTATTCTATGCATGCAGTTCTGATTGACAGTGAAAAGATAAAATATAGGTCGAGAACCTTTAATCAAGAGTTTTCTCTTTTCACTCATTGTACATAGTGCGCTTGCATTGAAATTTGATTTAATTTGATTTGGCCTCTGCATGTTTCTGCTTTAGATCATTTTTTCAGATGTTGGTTAAGTATAAAAGGTAAAGCTACATAATATTGTTATACATCCAACGATTGCATAACACCATCACAGCATACGTAAACGAATAATAAAAAATGAAATTTGAATTCCACACTGGGAACATGCACGTGCTTGCCGATTTCGTTATCATTGCGAAGCTTCAAAATCACAGCAAATATTGTTTTTGCGACTGAAAAGTCTTTTTCATCAAAACATCAATTAACATGATCCCTCAAATTTAATACTGTTTCAGTGTTGTACCGACTCTCACACACACACATTTTTACTTTACACGCACCTAAATTTTTTTGTATAATCAAACGAATTTTTCATAAGTACATGAACTACTGAAACTTTCGAGATGGTAGATAAGATTTGTTTAAAAGATAGGCTTAAAAAAACAGCTTTCTTCAAAGCATGAGTAGCTTCAACTTGCAAATGAAATACAAAAATTCTCAATTTCTAGAGAAATTACAATAGAAAATTTTCAAAATAGTAGTTAGGTAGGCGATTGAAGCTTGATTAGAAATAGCAGACACAAGACTCAGTTCCATTACATACTGAGGATGGAGTGAGATGTTATTACCCATTGCTCATATATTCTCTGCTGTTTAGACTATGGCTGCTACGAAGAGGAACGCAGGTTTGGCGTCAGCTGTACATCGACAAACGTTGAATGACGAGGAATTGGTGAGTTCAAACTTATTACCACTAACATATTTTTTTGTATCATATAATATGCAGCTAATAAACAAAATTATTTTTTTTTGCTTACTGTTTCTTAGATAAAAAGTGTATTCCAGAAAATGCATGTATACAAGAAGACATTGCAAGCACTCATCTACCCAATATCTTCGACTACGCCCCATAACTTTGTACTATGGACCGCGACTTCACCCACCTATTGTTATGAGTGTGAAGGGCTACTTTGGGGCATCGCCAGGCAAGGTGTAAGGTGCACCGAGTGTGGTGTCAAGTGCCATGAAAAGTGCAAGGATTTGCTCAATGCCGACTGTTTGCAGAGTAAGTGGAGCCCTGAGGTCTATGGGTATATTTGTAATATAAATGAAAGGGATTTGTTTCATTACCTTACAAGTCAAGGGCAATTTATTATGCAAACAAATGAAACACCTATTATTTTAAGAATGGAACGGATTCCTGTCATTTTAATCTAGTGAACTCTCCTGATTCAGTGTAAGCAAGTACGAGAATCTCAGATATTTTTTTTACTAATGCTACGGAGCAACTCAAAATCTAAATAAAACCATTCTCTTACTTCCCGACCACAAAATATGTGTGCCATCAATCTACAATTTTTAATTTTTAATCACAAAAGCAACGATTACCAAAAATCTTGTGATTAAAAAATCTAATCTAAATCTTAAAAAGCGTCACTTCAAAGGTATCTTTATGAACGTTCGCGACGCTCGAAATGTTTAGGTTTTTAGAGTTGGCTGGGAAGCGCAGTTCCCTCCTTATTAAACTCGAGTGAGTCAAGAAGCACTTGACAGGTCACTCGTTGTAGACAAGATCTTTGGATACACAACGTCGCAGAAGAAAATCAATATTTAATGCACAGTCTCTCTAAAGAACATTGTACTTAAAGCGCTCAAGACTGAGCACGATTTTACGGGAGCTTAGACCGTTTCGCTAAATGTAATTTAATTATTTATTTACGTAATGTTGAGGCATTCGTCTTCTATTAAGTTAGTCTAGATTTTGAGGTCTTTGAAGCCTTTAGATTCGCTGCTTTATTTGGATTTAACGCGAATCCTTTTGTTATTCAAAAGGGACAGTATAAATCGGGTTTGAGATTTTATTTGTAACGAAGAATAAGAATTTAGTTGAAATTAAATGATTTTGAGATAAAATTGAAATCGAAGCATGAGTGAAGTTGAATCGTAAGTCGCAAGTAGGAGTTAGTCCACAATTCTCCCACACAGAGGGAGTTTCAATGGTACTTAATGGAGAGCAAGTCTTGTCGAGAGTTATGACCTTTGTGCCCGCACTTTGATCAGGTCTAACTAGATATACAACGGAGATTCATAGATTTATTATCCTAACCGCGAGTTATCTATTTGTTTGAAATCAGTTTCGAGAATTATGACCATTGTTCGTAATATATCAGATTGTCTTCCAGCGTTTGGAGGCTTAGCTAATGCTTTCAGAAAATGATGACTCTCATATTTACCTGTTACATGAAGTGACGCTCTTTAATGTCTAAATGTTAATATAAGTCTACTAGATTTTTTATTAAATGTGTTAGATTCTGCTCTCTAGGTGATGTCTGTGTTAAAGGTAATAAATGGTATTAAAAATCCAGAATGTCATTTTAGATAAAGTTACTGCCATTCTAGTTCGATTGATATGCATGTGTTAAAACTATTGCATGCTGCGATCGCTATACATCCGTGATCAGACATTGTTCACGTTCGAGAACATAGCTAGACCATTCATATTAAAGACACAATTAGCGACATCACCAGGATTCACGCAATCATAGGAGTAATACATTTCTTTATATTTTTTATCGTTGTTGTAATTATGTTTCTGTGGTGTTAATTTATGTCCCTTTTCTTCATGTTTACTCTGACCTCATATAATGAAAATAGCATGATGTGTTTTCCCTTCCCAATTGATGATTTGACCATTGCTTTATCGGTGTGCATGGCTATCGGTGAAATACACAGATAATATTATATTCCAAATTTTATTATTCGCATATTATTCGGTTCTAGATTGACATGTGCACGATCATGTAGGCGAGCAGTCGTTAGGTGAACCGCGTTTTACGTACAAATTGTTTTTTTAACAAATCAGTAGAAAATCGACTGCACGCCATCTTCATCCCTAGTCTACACTTTGAAATTTGTAATTGAATTTATAAAACTTTATATTTTGAATTATAATCATTAATTATTTTGAATTTATTTTAGTATTCTTAATTGAATATGATTTAAGAAATTGGAATGGTTATATCTTATTTGCTGACGTAAGTATTTTAATTGTATTTTTTATTGTTTCGTGATTTATTTCTTTATTTATATTGTGCTGT
This sequence comes from Noctua comes, assembly GCA_963082995.1. Taxonomy (NCBI): domain Eukaryota; kingdom Metazoa; phylum Arthropoda; class Insecta; order Lepidoptera; family Noctuidae; genus Noctua; species Noctua comes. Next base: position 6,303,132 of record OY720280.1, on the reverse strand, counting down.
GTATTAGTAACATGATTTTGGTATTTAATGTTTTCGAAGTGTGGACGTGTAGCTCACATAGTTAGGGTTAGGTCCTGTCATTCGTTAGTTCCTTTCGGGTTGCCCCGCCCTGCGCCGATACTTGTTAAGAGCCCTATTAAACTAAATTACTTGTGTTATGTGCTGTTCTTTACCCTACTTTACATTCTACACTATCTTACACACCGGTTTTCCTACAAATCGGTTTAGAAGCTTTAAAAACACGAACGCCCAAACAAATCCGACAAATGCAACGTGCTGTTACGATGTGCCTGTTAGCAATGTGTGCACGCAATCCAATGTCTGTCCACTTCTATATTATATGTGGTCCTTTAGTTTTTATTTTTACATATTTTGATTTATAGAGTTCCACGTTTCTGTATTAATTTTACTATCTTTATGTTTTCACTTCTATCCCTGAGGATGTTCAGCGCTTTAAATGATTAAAAGTTGTATATAAATTATATGTTACGAGTTTCGTTTCAAAATAATGGTAAATGGACGAACAAACAATACTGATACATACAATACAGAGGGTGTTTTAGTAAGCGATGCAGTTCTAACGTCGAATGGAGGTATTTGGCAGCTTGTTGATACTGTGTCTACCCAATACCCACCCATCTATAAAATATTAATAAGCTGCCAATAATAATCCCTGTAAAAGTTAACAAAGCGTTGAACTGTATTGAATTTTGTTTACCAGGCGCCGCGCTCAGATCCGCTGCGGCCGGCGCCGCTCGACGTCGACGACCTGATCAGAACTGACATACATAAACTTTGCTCAATTTACATATCGAAGTTGGAGTCTTGTCAGGTTGAGGCCAAGAGTGGTCGTAGCGGGTGTGGGCGCGGGGCGGGGGGCCGTCCCGGCGCATCCCGCGACTGACAAGAACTATGTTGGCACCGCCTGATCAGTGTGTTTCGCAGGGGCGGCCGAAAAGTCTTCCAAACATGGCGCCGAAGATAAAGCCAATTCCATCATCACGGCTATGAAGGAAAGAATGAAACAACGCGAAAGAGACAAACCTGAGATTTTCGAACTGATCAGGTAATGAGACTTCCAATTTTGGTCTACGATAATGTTTAAAATTCCAAACTTAGTTCGGCGATTTGCTTTAAAAGGGTCGGATTCAGGTATACAATTTTATATTTACCTCAATAGTAATAAACCTAATCACCATTTTGCCTCGTATCACTTAGCTGAAAAAAAAAACATAATTATAAACTTGCAATAGCTAAACTGCACGTAAATAACACCCCTTTGAAATCCATTTTATACAGGGTGTAACAAGACCCTTAACGAAGCCGTCAACCAAGGATTATGTACATCAAACTACCGTATCTTTACGCAATAAATATTGCTGGGAAACGAATTTTTTTGGGGTAACTCACTCAAAACATTGTGCTGATGGATGTATTGAATAGTACGGGGGTCCTGGATGTGTATATAGTAAAAATCTTACGTTAAAAACATGTACTTCAAATCAAAAAAACTTGTGAAAAGGTTGGAATTTTGACCCCCGGGTATTATCTAGAATAAAAAAATGATCGCAATGACGGGGAGAACCTTTCGGCTAGTTATGGGTCTTGTTATACCCTTTATAACAGAACGTTGCTTGTAAAAGCGCTGTTTCTGACGATGTCAGGAAATGTAACGTTTAAAATAATATAAGATGCCGTTGAGTAAATTGAAAATATCGGAAAGCAATCGCTGACACGAGTGTGTATGTGACAGACGCGTGTTCAGCATCGAAGGCGAGCCTCACACAGCGCACATGGGCACAGTGAAGCAATCAGTCCTCGATGGTACATCAAAATGGAGCGCGAAGATCGCCATCACAGGTTCGATTGACGTACAGTGTTTGTATTAAATGTTCTCCCCTAGGATCTAGGTACCGGCAGAGGCGAAAACATCGAAAGGCATAAAAACACAATACAACACACAACACTAAATTGTATTCAATCTTTCGTTTCATGTGGCGGCCAGGCGGACTTTTAACGTCGACCCAGACACTCACATTGAAAGTCTAGAACAGGCCAATCAAGTCACTATAGAAGGAACATCAAAGTGGTCTTGCAAGATCGCCATTACAGGTTTGCGGTGGTCTTTTGCGGCTACGAACCGCACGCTCGCAATTTTGGTACTATTAGACAGACTCTTCGCCTGATTTATCTTTTCCCTTGTTTTTGATATCTGCTTCAAATTATGATTTTCGTAACATTGTATTAAAAAGGCGTAATAGCGTTGTACGACAGTATAATAATTATGCTAAGTTGAAGAAAGTAAATGCTTTGGTAACTGTAAGCCGCAGCTTCAGCAGATATCAAAAAAGAAATCTTTTGCATATCTATACTTCAAATACCCGAAAAATCACGGTCGTTAATGCACCGCCTCTAATCACTTCCATCGATAAATCGTAGCTTGATTTAACCATTAACACTAAGGAAATTCCACGAATCTATAACACTTCACCAAACTCAGATGATAAAACAAATTCAATTATTCTTGTCACGCACACAAATTTTATACTCCCTGAACACTGAAACGACACGATTCAAACCACGTTCATTTATAATGATTGCAAAACCACAACTCGGCAGCACGTCTGCTAAATTGACACAAATTGCATGAGAGTCACAAATTAACAATAATGTTACAATTATGAGTGGATTGTCAAAGCTCGTTCACTGTAACATGAATGGTGATAGGGCTTCACATCACGAACATTAACCTGTTTAATTTTCAGTGCGACGATGATAGAAACCTATACTTCAGTAGTCGTTTGTAAGTGAATGAAATTTTAGAAGGAATAATAGCATGCAGAATGAAGGACCCCAATTATCCCGAAATTTCTACCTCTTCACTGTTACTGCCAATAAATTTTCGATTCGTGAAAATTCCAATACCATTAGACTTGATTCCCGCGCATATCTTTATACTTCTTCTTTGAAACTTTCTTCTTGGTCGAAGTTTGCATTAGAAGTTGCGATAATGTAGGCGCTATGTTCAACTTGTTTTAGAAATCGAATTTGGGCATACATAGATGAAAAGTTTGGTAGTTTGAAGCTAGTGTCTTCTCCTTTGACCCCGACCCGTTCTGATCACACTAAACCCTGTTCATAGATTTTCAAGAGATTCTAGCACAGAATGCCTAATTTGGTAAGTAAGGTAGAAGATAGCTTGGTAAGGTTATCTTTAGTGTAAGTTGAGGCTAGCTTTATCTGCTAATAAAATGCTTCATGGCGAAGATTCTGAGCGTAATGTAACATTAGTACATTGCGTAGTATTACATTTCATGAAAATATGTAATAAGTAGTTATAAAACAACCATGAATATGAATGTATATTACTTTCGAAAGATTTACCTGAAATACGTTTACTGGAATTCACTCAACCGATCTGAAGGGTTTTGGAATAGTCCTATATTATTCTTATTACAAGTAAGAGACCCACTAAAGCGGAATACTTTTTTGAAATATTATTTCTGTAAGCAATCTACTTTTTGGGAAAAAGTTCCTCTTTAAGAGGGACCGCTAAATTAGTTATTTGTAGTTTGTATTATTTAAATTAATGATTTGCAATGTGATGATGATATACTAAATTGGCCCTTTGTGGGCAGTTATTTGTGCCCAAGGCCTCATCGCGAAAGATAAGAGTGGAACTTCAGACCCCTACGTTACCGTCCAAGTAAGCAAAGTGAAGAAGAGAACACGAACTATGCCTCAGGAATTGAACCCCGTGTGGAATGAGAAGTTTTACTTGTGAGTATATACCGTGTTCGACTAAAAAATGCCGTGTCATCCAATGAAAAGATTTTCATGTTTATCATTATTGTAATGACAAACATGAAAATTTTTTTCATCAGCAGTATTTTGTATATTTACAACCTTTTTGTTTCCAGTGAATGCCACAATTCGTCTGATCGCATCAAAGTGAGAGTATGGGATGAAGACAACGATTTAAAATCGAAACTGCGCCAGAAATTGACGAGAGAATCTGACGATTTCTTGGGTCAGACTATCATCGAGGTAAAATAGTTTTCCGAAATTTACTTTTTTAGTGTTTTATGACATATTAATATTTATAAATAAAACAACGAGTCCCATAACATAAAAATGGACGTACGTAAAGTAATCTAGAAACATTAATTCATCATAGTCTTGTCATAATCTTGACAAGTGAACTATGATGAAAAGCCCTCGCCGTGTCTAGTCTCATGGATAATAAATATTTATTAGGTGGAATAATTTGTTGGTATTTTATCTCTTGTGCCGATATTTGTGTCTTCTTTGATATTTTAATGCATAGGGACCGTGTCATAGTATCAAAGTTTTGTCGTTGTTCTGGCGAAATTATATATATAAGTGTTGTGAAACAACCTAATTCAGTATGTATGTTTATAGGTACGAACCCTATCAGGCGAAATGGACGTCTGGTACAACCTGGAGAAAAGAACAGATAAGTCAGCAGTATCCGGAGCCATCAGACTGCACATTAACGTGGAGATCAAAGGCGAGGAGAAGGTGGCACCGTATCATGTCCAGGTCAGTGATAGAATTTGTAAAATCTTCTTTTCAGAAACTCCGATTTATTGAACCAAATTCGAACTTAACTTTTAGATTCAATCAAACGAAAAACTTTGGTATCAATAACAAACTTTACTGTCTAATAAATGAAATAAAAATACTTCACACTTTTGCGACTTCCAACGTTTTCAATGTCTACGGAAATAAGAACTGTTAATTCCATAGGGTTCTCGAAAGGGCAACGACCGGGGTTGCAAATGTAGTTTATAGCACGTTTCACCTTTCCTTGCGTTTTATTAACAATGTTTTCCAATTCGCAAGTCAACAGGTTGCTCGGGGCATTGGCACCATGCCCCTTGGCCTACAGCCAGCGGTGTTCGTAATTACTTGTTATTTAACGCAACTACTGAACTTGACAAACATAATTGGTTATTGTTTTGTAATGATTTGTTGGCCTCCAATGTTGGAATAGATATTTTGATTTGAGAGAACAAATGTTCGCTTCGCAGTTTCTGTTTTATGTCTTAGCGAGAAAATACTTCGTCGTTTTGTTAATTTAGGAGTAACACTGGCTGCGAAAGCCGGAATAAATCATTTTTATTTGCCAGCACTTGTGTTTTAAAGGGAAAAGTGTACATTTATTGCCAATTACATTCGGACACGAAAATTTTTTCGTGTAATGGTAATTTCTGTCTGAATGTTCTTTCCTTAAACCATTTTTTGTTAATTTCTTGGCTAATTAACCTCACATGTTTGAAAAATAATTCTTTGAACGAACTTCATCATCTGCCTAGCCTTTTCCCAACTATATTAGGGTCGGTGCCAGTTTAACTGGATGCAGCTGAATACTGGTATATTACATGGAGCGACTGTTATTTGACCTCCACAACCCAGTTAGTACTAGGTAATACGATACTCCTTGGTAAGACTGGTTCTCAGATTATCGGGCCACTGACTACCTGTAACGACTGTCAAACATCTACAAATGATAGCCAGAACCAACGGCTTAACGTGCTTTCCGAGCCACGTAGGAAACTCGGTACGTAATGGGTGGTCACCCATCCACGGACCAGCCTAAGCAACCTAAAGATTGACCCGTCGATCGTCGATCTTCAGGTTAAGCCATGCTTCGATAATACTTCGAAAGGGTGGAAGGGACACCGACGCGAAAACGGAAAAAGAAATCTGCTGTTCCATGTATTTTGACCATGTAGATATTGCACTTTTGTAGGAAACAGCTAATTTTTTTTTTAATAACCGATGACAATTTTTTATGTGGCTCAGAATGATGTACTGAATACGTGGTAACTGTTTTGGTGTCGGTATCCCTTCCACCCCGTATAGCAGGTTTACGAAATTCCTTTCAAGTTCCAATCAAGTTAGGATATCCAATCAATTTCAAAGATATAATTAAAATCTATAGAAGTCCCAAACGCTCTGCAATTTTTTTTTGTCGAATCGTTCTTTTATGTCATTAATTCGAATGACATCGGTGGACTAGCCTATCTTCAGTTCTGTGGGATTAGCACAAACGCGCAGCGTAGTTGCAACGTGCTTGTCAGAATAAAATATCGGATAGTTAGTGTTGTATACCATTAAAAAGTCATCCGTTAACGTCGCAAGTTCATGCTAGGGCCATGCTCTGCCAGGGCTGCGGGCTTTCCGAATAAAGAGATACCGCGGCCCTGGAACACAAAGGGCAAAGAAGGAATATGGATGGGTTTTAGTCGGTTCAAGTGTGTCATTCCCGTCCGCTCCGCCCAGAGCAAGAATAATTTGATGACGTCACAACTTAAAAAAAAAAATGCTAGGGCCATACAATCAAAGCTAGTTGTGGAGTTGAAGGTAGCGACTAAAGCCCAAATGCGGGAACTGAATGGACGAACTTTTCAGAATAAATGTGAAAAGTTTATGCAACCAACTAACTAAGCGAAACTGCTAGCTAATGCAAAAGTATAATTTCTTGGTCACATTCGGTCCCGGCGGGACGTTGGGGACCGTGGCCAGTTTTGTGATGCAAATAATTTAAGCTTGCTATTTTATGTCGGTTTTGCGACCTCTCCGTTGGGAATTTTAATGTTTATTTTCTAGCAAACTTTGGGTAGGACATTAAGGCTGATGGAATTAAAATTTCTTTAGACGGGAAATTGAATGTTGAACGTTACATTCATTATTTTCACGCCTTAAGTTTTTAATACAATTATGAAAAAGCCCTCAAACTGTTTGTCCAACAGAAAGATGATACACTAAAGAAATTTTACGATATTGAGTCTTGTGTGCTTGATTGATGGTGCTTTAAGATATTATATTAATGGTAAATTAGCTTACATTAAAGTTTACATTTTTTAAGTCACATTTGCAGTACGTACTCTTTTTATTTCTTTACTAAGATCTTGGTATTTTTAAATGATACAGAATTTATTGTTGTATTATAATATTTATAACGTGCGTAATAGTTATTATGTATTTATAATTTAAATACGATTTTACGTCACTAAAAATGAAGACAGTAACTTACTTTAGCTTTTCTCATTATATTATATAGCCGCATAGCCCATATTGTGTGAGTACTATGTAATAGAAAGCTGTCATTCGCGGGAAACCTACGTCTTTTCTTGACTTGAATGTGCCCTGGCGGTTAGGAGTGTGTCATGCTCACTCAAATGTCTCGCTGATGGTGGCGCGTGTGTCGGATCATTTAGTTCCCTTCAAAATGGTTGAGTTGAATGGTGCTGATACATGCGTCATGTTCGTGAACGGGCGCTGTCAGTTGTGACTGGTCATCTCTTGGTTGCCACGGCTTATTTGAATTGTTTTTTTTTATTTTTTGAATTGTTTACTATGGACACTTTTAACGTACACATCTTGCTACATCGTTCTCACATAATGTACCATCTCAACATGAATGATGTAACCAAGAGTTTGTAAAAGTATACTGATTTAAAAGAGTGTCCATGGAGTTTCTTGCCCGTTCTTCTCCATAGAGATCTACGTTAGGGAATGGGCAACTACAGTACTTTCACAGTTTTTATGCCTTGTGACTGGGACTGTAGCTATTGTTGTCTTTGTTTCGACAATTCAAAAGTGCCTGTAACTGGCCTATTTGAAATAAATGCTTTGATTTTGATTTTTGATTGATTGATTTTGATTCTCAAGGTAGCTTTTATTTACGAGAAACTATTGAAAACTACAAAAACGTGGCAAGTTTGTTAATTTGACGTAAATATTTTGTGAACATTTTAACTACCTATAATAATTCAGACCATCAAGGCCTTAAGTCGATGGTTACGTCACAACAGCTAAAAACATTTCAAAGAAAATCAGAACAACAATAACTAATCTAGGAGTGGAAATTGAATTGCTTTACAATATCGATATCGTTTTATAGATAACAATGAGGGCCTAGAAACTTTGATACACAATAGTATGAAGGACACATGATGAGGATACATGATGGTCGTCACGTAGCACGTCATCATTTGTCGATAGATAGACAACTTAAGGGTCTATTATTGATTTAATACCGCATTTGATCCGCTAGGGTATGAGATTTGAATAAAAAAAACATAAATTAAGCAATCCATTAATTTATAAAAATAACATAAATTATTTATAACAATAGGGAAAACTGAAAGGCATGGTAGGGATGGATATAGATTCTTTTATAGTAAAAAATATTTGCTCTAATTTTATTTGCCAGGGAGAAAACAGGGGAATACATTTGTATGGGCGATAAGCTGCTGGCCTTTCCTCTCTTTCAATCAATCAGCTGTCCATTTCTCATCAAAAAGGACTCAAATTCAATGCCATGTCTGGCCTAATAATCACAAAAAGACAAGACATTGGAGTTATAACCGCAGATTAAACTGTCGTGTACAAAGCAATTATTAGAAAACAAGAGTCAGTTTGACATAATCTTTTTCTTAAAAAATATTAAAAAATAAAAACTTAAATCTTAATCTTATATTTGACAATACTACAAGAAATGTAATCAGTCAGTAAACTCATTCTACAATTTTCTGATAAGAATTCTGTTACCAGCAAAATAGAAGTTCATTTTGAGATAGCATCATTCCTGTTAAATCTACAAAGACCTCAATTTCATCGGTAATAGGAGTGCTCTCAGTGGGCGTCAACTCTTCAGCTTACTTTGGATTTCATTCCAATTTAAAGCACACTTTTAAATAAATTTTAAGACGGAATTTTATTAAATGTTACCATGTTTAGATAAATATTTTTGAGGTAGGATTTTTATCTTATAGTATTCCTCAGTATAATATACCTTACTTTGTGTAATTTATTTCATCAATACTGCTCTCAAATCAACGGAGTAAATTGTCGTGATGGAACCAGAATATCCAAGAACCAAAACTTTGAAGAAATGTTATATTCAGTCCAACTGGGGCCATGGATTACGGGCTACAGCCTTCCCTTTCTTACAGAATAGACGCCCTGTGTCCCAATAGTACAATTAGTGGCTGATTCTGCTAAATAAAATGATTAGTACGAAAATCGGCTGTTTTAGTCTTCATCAAGTATTTGAAATTAATAAGTACTACCTATTGAAAGCCTGAAACTAAATAATGTATAAAAATCATTATCCACCTACGTCATTCGTTTTGACCTTTCAACGAATTAATAACCTCTACGAGAAAGCCTTTGGTTTACCGAAACATTATTAGGCCCTCCAAGACAAGACATATTTAATTTAAACTTAATTAATTTACTCAGACTTATGTGTACAAGTTTTGGTATATTACTGACATGTTACGTAGCGCCGTCACTAATGAAAATGGTCGTAGCTTACATGAGACTATTAATTAAAATTTTAATTTGATTAAAAATGCTTCTGATGAAAGTGGAAGTTGAAAATTTTTTGCTTGCTTAGTAAAAAAGAAAAAGAAAACATATTTATTGGTAACAAAGACAAGACGTGTTTAGATAACAAAAATATTTACCGCAAAAAAAAATTGTTTATATTTTTACCGTATACAGGGTGGAAATATTTTTACGATTTCTGGCTTTTTCAATCACGGAAGATATCCCGTAAGGGACAGTATAAGTTTAGTTGTAAACCGTGAAAGCTTAAAACAGTGTTTGTTCTTATTTTTGAATTTTGAATGATGCGTGAAAATAGTTATGTTTATGAATCATAGATGGCACATTACGTCATAATGCTGAAGTGCGGCCTTAAGGTTCTCCGCAAAATAACGACCTTTGAATAGAATATAGAATTAAATTATCTAGCTCTGAAAGTTGCTGTTTTATATCGACGTCTTGGGAAATAGTTTTTTGGGAAAAGCACAATCTGTCACAGTCCTATGTCCGCAGCCAGTCCGCAATCCCGTCCGCTGGGTTTGGTCGCACCTTCAGTTGTTACATATTATTTTACTTTTATACTAGCTTTTGCCCGCGTCCTTCGTCCGCGTGTTATTATTATAAAAATGGAAATACTTCCATTGGATTTTATTTACACTTTCAATGGTTTTAATTTTTTTGCTCAGAACCCTGATCCTTTTTCTAAAATAAAAGTAGCCTTATGACATCAACTGTCTGACAAAAATGCTCGTCAGAATCGATCCAGCCGTTTCGGAGATTACCCGAAACAAATAGACAAAAATTAAAAAAACAACGTTTTCTTGTTACAAGTACCGTATTACGATATTATACTTTCATAATAATTATGCAGTCAGTTAAAACCTGTTATTTTGGAATTACAAACAGACACTTCAATTTTTATTTATTTTACCTATAGATTGCATTTTGTAACAATAACATCAGACGCGCGCTCGTAAATTGCAAGGACCATTTTGCAATTCAGAGATTTCTCCGTTCGTTCATCCCTCAACTTTTCAACTAAACGTTTGTAAAATACACTTTCTAAAGTCGTAAGACAAAGTTCTGGGCTATGTTTGAATATTAATATTGAATTACTGGGAAATTTCACCAGATATCTCGCTTTAATGTTGGGTAAATTTTATACTGAATTGGTTAAGGTTATATTGACCTATAAGGCAATCGACGTCATTAATTCTGTAACTTTGGTTAACAGATTACAACTGTAGTTATTCTTGATTAAGAATTAATTTATTATGTTTATAAATATCGGAACACTGTTAAATTCTATCTTTCCTTAGTTCTTAGACATAAAGGGTGTAAATAGACCCTTAACATAGCCGAAAGACACTTGTTCTCCCCGTTTTTGCGATCATTTTTTTGTTCTAGGCCATACCTGGGAACCTTCTAGTTACGGAGATATTGGGGGTCAAAGTTCCAATTTTTTCACAAGTTTTTTTTTGAAATACATGTTTCTGATGTAAGATTTTTACTTAACACACCTCCACGACCCCCGTACTATTTAATCCATCCATCAGCACAATGCTTGAAGTGCTTTCCATCGAGTCCTACCGTAAAACGTGATTTTTGACTCCAAAAAAAAGTCGATTCCAGCAATAATTTTTGCGTAAAGTTACTTAGTTTGATGCACAGAATGCTTGGTTGACGGCTATGTGAAGGGTATGCTTACATCTTGTTTAATATATTCTTCCAAGCCAATCATGGCAACTCGTGTCCTGGTGGGTTTTCCCATCACTCCGGGGTCTGGTTATAAGCCACAGGCTCGCCCCCATCACCTCTACCTACCACGGTAATCCAGGCGTGATATTATGTTAAAACGCCGTAAAAACAAGCTCGATGACCTTATATTAAACAGACGCATTTACCGATCAAGCCTGCATATCTATATTTTTATCCAACCTTATATAAATAGATATACAACCTTTCCGTAACATTTTTAGCATATTGATAGAACCTTTTTGGGTTATAGGACAGACGGCTCACGTTGCGAGGTTTAACGAAAATCCCCTAGTCTTTGACATGATGTTTTCAATGGTTGTGTGTGTATTTTGTTATTTTTTTACACCAACCTATTTTGTTGTTGGCCTCGTTACGACTGCCTCATTAGTCTAGTGGTCGCAAGCGTGACTGTTGAGCTTGAGGTCCTGGATTCGATTCGCAGGTCGGACAAAGTGTTACTGGGTTTTTCCTTCAGGAATTTCGCAGCATCAGACACGGAGTCTGGACTTGCGACCGGTTGATGGCAATAGGCTCGCCCTCTATCGCATGGGACTTAAACATATCTGGCGAAATGTGGGTGTACTATTAGGTACACGTCTGCTTAACCCTCCTGGGATTACAAGACGTTATGTTATGTTTATTTTATGTATTCTGTTGTTGTTAGTTTAACCATAAAGCTTAACCAAGAAGCCAAGATCCCACTGCTGAGACACAGTCCTCCGCTCTATGAGAGGTAGTAGGTTATAGGTAATCTACCACGCGGGGCCAGTGCGAGTACGGAATGGCGTCTCAATGCCAATTAGAATACATCTTTGTCTTGGAAAACTTCATCCTGAGAACGATTTTGAATATTTGTCAGATTTTTAATAAAAAAAAACCGTAAAAAAAAATTAAAAATATTTGGTCCATCAAAAAGAGGTCTGATTTTGATCAAATCAGCTCTCGTAGGTACTAAATTACTCAGGGTAAATTAAATGACTAATCATCATAATCAAACGAGATCAAATTATTTGTTAAATCATGTGTAATTATGAATACGACGAGCAAAAGGAAATATTACACATTATTTTTCTTTAAAAAAAAATTACCGAATCTCTTTAGAAAATATTAAACAACACTTTACTTCAAGTAATCATATTATGCTAAATAGTTATTACTTTACCACAGTTTGCTAATCTAAATTAAACTTTAAAACAAGAACTACCCACTATCGGTCCTTTCCTGAGTTTATTCTAAATTATTCCCATCTGCGCGCTAGTAAAACGAAGCTCTGTTTGTCAAGAAAATAAAGTAGTTTGAAGTATGTTTTACACAGCTGTAGCAACATAAACACTGAAACTAACATAACTTTGAACATCATACTTTTATTGCCCCATAGGATAGGCAGTGTTGTTTAGATATACAGTCATAGTTTACCAGCATAGTCTCTTGCATGTTTACATTGTCTAAATTTCAATTACATAAAAAATGAAAAGTGGAAGTGCGGAGTCTCCTAATAGAAGCAATTCCTTGCTTAAAAGGTGACCTCCAATAATATGTATCTAAATGCCTAATAAAAATAAAATGAAATAAACATTTTATTTTATTTTTTACTAGCGAGCCTAATGCCATTTTCCGAGCACACATCTAAACTGCGAGTTGCCACTAAGAAATCCCTTTAGGTAATTTCCAATATCAGATTTTAAACTATCATGGTCACTGACATTATCATGAACACTAGGAACGGGGTTCTTCATCATAGTGCTTGCAACAGCGCCGAAATATCGGGAACTCAAAGAAATCAGTAAACATGATAAATATTTCTAGTGTTAATGATAATTTCCAATATCATTTGCTCGACCTTGTGTCCAGTCTCTTGTGTCTGGCTCCATGAAGCAGGAATTTAGAACAAAACATCATATAACACTTACATTTGTTTTATAGTTAATTTTAAACTTAGTATACTTGCAGAAAATAACATTATTGTAAGCAAATTGAATACTTAGCTCAGTGCAATGCGACGACAGCAGTTGTAAGCAATCACATTAATTAGGTACTGCCGTGTGCATTCAAATACATTTGATACGTAAACAAGCTGTGTAACTAATGTTTGAGCTCAGCAATTAGAATCCACTTAAGATACTCTATTTAGTTAAAAGGAGACGTTACTACATTAAATCAATGATTAAACCCTGACGACTTGTAAACAAGCAAAATTACAAGAAACGCACCAACAATAACAAGATCGTTTGTCTTTTGCGCATTTTCAGTTCATCTTCTGAATGAAGCCTTTGATAGAACTTGAGAAAAGATTATCACTAAAATTAAAAACGAGATATTTACCATGATCACAAGATACTCGGTTTATCCGTGATCATGGTGCTTTCAACAGCGCCGAAATATCGTGAACTGTAAACAAATAGTAAACATGGTAAATATCCCGTTTTCAATATTAATGACAGTGTTAGTGACTACATCAGTTTAAAAACTTATATTGATAAAATACGTTGCTTTTTATTTATTGCATGTTTGCATTCTATTTATTGTATCCGTATGCAGTTGAGAAAAAGGTCACAGAAAACCATTCAATCCATTTGGTTTGGAAAAGTTCTGAGCTGGGCTAAGCTTAAAGTATCCTAGCCGCGCCAACGTGACAATGTGCTCCAGAAAACTATTTTCACATTCGACTGCTGTCTTGAAAAAGCCGGTTTTAATATAGGATAGTGCAGCTACTATTTTGCAAATAAATTTGTCGGATATCTCAGGATTTACTCCGTTAGGCTCGTACATCATGGGGCAGACGATGGGTTTCGTGATATGAAAACACACTGGTTGCGATACACTCATCATCATTCATTTTCCTGCCCTTGTCCCATGTCACATGGTTGTGATACACTGTTTCTAACAAAACTAACGAATTACTTGAGATGACAACTTAGCACAATAACACGGGGCACAATGAATAGGGTACAGTTCCAAGACGTCTCAACTCCGACGCGATCAGTCATTGAATGTCGGCCTTGCCTCGAGCTGAACATCAGGGCTCTGTAGAAGCACGCTGTGGTGTGGGTAGTCTTGTGAGTAGGTCGCGTGATGTCACCACCGGCGTACTTGCGATTCATTTTATATCCATACAAATGACCGGATCCGACAAATTTATTTAAGGTTATCCAGAAATATAAAAACGAATGATAACCAAATAGCAGATAGATTCCAAATACAATGCCAGTGTGGAGACCCTATGCAGGATATGCCCCACCTCCTTTCTTGCCCATCCTGCACAGCCACCTGCACCTTCCAGGATTTAAACGAAGCCAACGATAGAGCTGTGCTATATACTGGTCGGGTATTATTTGAGTCCATCGACACACAATGAAGAAGTCGATAGGTATCTTTTCAATTATTTTTAAGGTTTTCGCTTTCCCAACTTGTGTACCAAACCCACCATATTCCTTTCTTTGACCTATGTCACATGGATCAGTGTTCTTCTTCTATTCTCCGCTGTCAAACGTTACGAATTTTTACTTCGTTTTCTTTCTTATCACCCATTACACAATCTATTCATCTTGTTTTGTTCTTCTTCTCCCTCTTTATATATCAAATTGTAGGTACCAACCAAACCATGTATTTTAAAAGAAAATATCGGCTAATCTATATATATATATATAAAATGGTAAACTGACTGACTGACTGACTGGGTGAAATATCAATACACAGCCCAAACCGCTGCTCTTAGACGCATGAAACTTGGAGGGTGTGTTCTTTGTGTAGAGTAAGTATCCACTAAGAAAGGATTTTTGAGAATTCCACCCCTAAAGGGGTGAAATAGGGGATGGAAGTTTATATGAAACTCTGTCAGTTATGAAGTTAGGATCTTCAAATTTTGTGTTTAGGCTGACGATTGAAAATTTATTTATACGTGTCTCAGCGTTTTTGATAATTGTTCCCCCGAAGGGTTAAAAAGGGGGATAAAGTTAAGTAATCGGATATAATTCGACATCCACGCGGGCGAAGCCGCGGGCACAAGCTAGTATAATATAATATTCTAAAGCATTAGATATTCATCATCATCATCATCTTGTCCATGATACTTGGGGTCGGCACAAAACGTTTATTTCTTCCATTCTCCCCGGTCTACATTTTTTTTCGTATCATTCCACACACAATTCATCCATCGTTTCCTTGATCTTCCTCTCCATCTATCATTAAAGCATTAGATATTATTATCTTGTCCATATTATTTACGCAACATAAATTATTATCAACTTTGCTCGTTAAAAATAAAGACCTGGAAGAAATTTTCTTTAATAAGACGTTAATTTAGTCCTGGGTAGCCAAATGAGAGTTGGCTGAGTATTCTAATGGGCCGTTATATGGCAATTTGAGCATGTGTAATGGCGCGAATAATCATCGCGTTTTGCTTGAAGGACCGTTTTTTACAGTTCACCAATTTTTTTTCATATTTACTTTGTGAAAAAGGTGTATTTGGCACGACATGACAACTTTACGAGTTATTTGATTTTGTTTACCTTACATTGTTGAATATTCCGCTCATATGATCAGGTCACAACATCAAACTGGTAGGTAATTATCATAGCTCTCGTTCGATTTTATTAAATTCCTACAAAATTACGTCGAAATCTACATTACCATACGGAACTGCAAACGTTCAATTAAAATCCTCCTACTTTAATATTAATTACAATCACATGAATGACACCTGTGTTCTCCGAAACCAGAAACTGCACTATGTTAGACACCTAGTGACCCGCCCCGGCTGCGTACGGGTGCGATGTAGATAATATACATATACATTTATAAACCTTCATCTTGTATCACTCTATCTATTGCTGAAAACTGCATCAAAAACCGTTGCGAAGTTTAAAAGATCTAAGCGTACAAACAGCGCGAGCGACTTTGTTACCTTTCCTATAGCTTCTGTACTTCATTTGAACGTATTCGAGATACCAGGACATAACATACCATTTTACTTCACTATCCTGTTAATGTACCATTTCTTGGCAAAGTATTTCTCGTTAAGCTATCAGTACCTCGAAAGGTAATTCAGCCTTCAGACTTAGATAAAGTACCTCGCTTCTTAGTATAAAATGCTCTAGAAAGCATAAAAGATACCCCATTTGATCAATCTTTTCGCTGAAAGAAAGGTAGTAACTGGTATTAACGATGTTTTTACTTAAGTATCTTGAATTGAGGGGTGTAATTAAACGGTATACATTTGTAAACAAAGAAAGTACTTATTCCTCTCTGTAGATTTTAGTTTACTGCTGAAGTATTGTTGCGTAACCCATCCTTAAATAAAACATCAACAGAATGTATTTTGCTCAATGGGAGCCTAGATCTTTAGAAGTCATTAGGTCGTAACGAAAAGGGAACTAACATAGAACTTGATATGCAAATATGTAAGACACAATGAGTGAAACTCCCTGCCTGCGTCGGTGTTCCCAAGTTCATATGAACCCAATCTATTTAAGTCGCGAGTTAATAGGCTTCTTTTGGGTTAGCTCATTCCATCGTCGACCTCATATCTGTCCTCAGGACTAGATTGAGGTCCAGAGTAGGCCCGTTCAATATATCAAAAAAAAAAACGTTTTTGCAGAGCTTTCATAAATAGTTTACAAGTGGTACTCCCTTTCTTCTCCTAAAATTGTTTGTCCGAAAATCATTATCCATAACACGTTTGCTATAAACTTCAGTAACCATAATGTTCAAAATCCCGAAATTTTGTTTAACATAATTATCTTTAGTTCTAATAGTATTCTGTCATAATATCGAGTACTATAATAATTGAATCTCCTAATTTTACATGACCTAAAGTCATATGTCCTAAGTATTGTGTTAAATAATGAGTATTATTCCGAAAGTTCATTTATTTTTTTAGTCTTAAAACATTTGCTAAAAATTAGGTTTTAGGCTGAGCGCAGACTTGAGTCAAGATAGTCTTAAGACAGACTATTGCTTCACATAAAGTATGAAGCCGCGCAAACTTGAAACACTTAAAACTGTCGTGACTCAAGTCTGCGTACAGCCTTAGTGACAGAAACGAATCGCTGTAAATCCGACTCCACGCAGTCTTGTCTGCTCTACCCCTAGAGTGTAATTTAAAATCGCGTAGGCGCGGAGGGGCGAGGCGGCCCGCGAGTTGAGGAGCAGGTGGTTGTTACACTCGCCACCGCGGCTGAGGCTGGCCGGCGAAGCCGGCCAGCAAGCCGAAGCTGCGGTGGTGAGCGTTAAACCCATCTGCGACGATAAACTCGCGTGGGACCGCCGGAGCCCCGCAGCGCCGGAGCCGTGACAGAAACGATGCCTGCTGCATGTTGCATGCTTGCTTGCATGCTGCGTGCTTGCTTGCATGCTGAATGCTGCGTGCTTGCTTGCATGCTGTATGCTTGCTTGCATGCTGTATGCTTGCTTGCATGCTGCATGCTTGCTTGCTTACAAAAACCACATGTTTACTATCAACTGCTTTATTGAGTCCATGTATAATATATTTATCCCGAAGAATATTATTATTATAAATAAACATTACTTCTGTAATTTGAATTTAGGACTTTTAACTTTTATTGAAAACGGTTTTATGTCTTTTGTATATTATTGATTGTAATATTTATGACAAAGGGATTTAGAACATATTATATTTAGGGATTTTAATTTTATGGCTTGTGATATTATGTGATATTAAGTTCGGGTAAGTTATTATTCGGACAAATGATGATTAGGACAAAAAAAGTTATGGCACTTTAAATTATGGATAAAAAAGTTAGGTGACACAATAGAGAACCTTTACAAGTACCTACTTAGATGGTTTTGTACCAGATTTAATCACTTAAATCCTTTTTCATTTGGTGAACCTCAATTTTGTATTGACCGATTAATTTCAACAAGATTTAATTTATGGGTTGTTTTACAATTTGGTGTGTTACATCATATTCCATCTATCCATCTAATTCAGTGGTTCCTAACCTTTTCGATCTTGTCACCCCAAAACTTAGCTAGAGAATCTGATTTACCCCTCCCGCTCTCCCTCATGTTACCAATGAACACAAAACAAAACAACACACATAAATACAAATTGACTGTCTACGTAGAGCATCTGGATAAATGTTTTGTCTTTGACTTTTGAGTAAAACTCTGATTCTTTTTGGGTTCTCTGGTTTTCCAAAAACAATCCTATTTCTTCACAAAGCTCATAAACTCTGTTTATACATTACCATTATTTATTTATCTTTATATATTACCAGCTTATAACCCCCGCAGAATACCAGTTTTACCCCCGCAGGGGTAATTACCCCCAGGTTAGGAACCGTGGATCTAATTCCTTAATAATTCTTATCATCTCAATCATATTTTAATCAATAAACAAGATCAAACGTTCATTGGTCAATCTTTGTGGTTTACAAGACGACGCGACGTTCCAATTTCGAACAGCCTGTGTCTAAACGGCTTAACGCTTTAACCACATTTAGTAGCCGATGTTTGATAGACACGTCCAGTTAGGGTCACCATTGTGAATTTGAAAAACTTTTGAAATGTTTTTTTTTTTTTTCAATAGGTATTTATTGTTCTTTTTTTAAATAAATCTGCTTATATCAAACTGTCCGGATGACAAAGCTTGACAAAGAATGGTCATATAAAGATATGGGTTTCCAGTTCGGACGAGTCCGATGAATGGGTAGCGATCGGTGCGGGTAAAATATGCTATGCAAGCACCCAAACCCCGAACGACAGGCCAAAACGCGGGGCATGTCCAGACAAATCCGTATGAAAACCCTATATTCAGCAGCTGACCGCAGAGATTGCTTTACCGCACCGCTTTAACATCTGTGACACCTGTAGGTATAACTGTATTAATTCTGCAACTCATAACTATGTTAGACGTCAAAGGATTGCGGCTGAATGGATGGCTGTAGGAGCTCAATTGGTTTATAGAGTCTGCGTGGTCTGGGTAAAGGCTTTGGAGAGGGATTTGAATCAATGCCAGGGAGTAGCAGTTGCTGATCTTGCTTCTGTTTACATTTGCACGGTGAGCGAAACCAGATGAGTATTAACACAATATCGGATTTGTTATCGGTGTATTTGGTCTTTAACTATGAAATTGCCGTTTTCTTCTCACATTTTGTTCTGTTTGTAACTTTGACGTTATATTTTTCCTAATTTATTTTTTTTGGATTAATCGTTAAATTACGTACCTTTTAGAGTTTAAAAACCGTACAAGTAGTTGCATATTAGCTCATAGGGTAGTGTGTCAAAACACCTATTTCAATGTGCCGTCGGTTTCACTACTTGAAGTAGGTACATTTTTGACATAGACTGTGTTTTAAGAATTTAAAATAACAGTGCAGCGCAGCTTTATTCACTCTAACTATAGTTTGCAATTGCATCATATATAATCGGTTGAGACTAAGAAAATAAAAAAGGTTAGTATGGAAATATATAAATCGCATACAAATCGACGATTTCACAGTTTAAGCCTAATATCTGGACAAAGAAAAAACTGTTCAGCGAAAGTGAAGCTATGTTATATATTCAAGATGCGGTATCAGTGGCCAGATATGTCGAATCTGGTAAAAAGTGAACCAGAGGATCCGGTCAGACCACCGTTTTGGTCGACGACTCCTTAGTTTTTTCCTAGTGTCTCCATGGACCAAGTCAGTGTCATAGGGTATACGTTTGATGTCGACAAAGTAGCGCACAATTTGGTCGAGCACAACGAAATACAAACACCCATTTAAGGCAAGCGCAGCACTTCCTCTTTAACCGTGCACTCCGGAAGCCAACTTTCAGCTATTAACGTTCTACACCCTCACATACGACGATAGTTACGCCACTTCCCGCCATCACAGGAGCTCTAACTACCATTATCCCATTAAAAACTACGAACGACGCACATACGACGTTTTACTTCGAAATGTACCTTCAAGCATTATAACCACTTACGGCACTTGCGAAGGTAATTGGCGCACAAAGCGGGCAATGTCGCACGCCACCAACTTTTAATTGCATTACTTTACGCTACGTAACGCGGCTAGTAATACCTACTTACTTTTTAACACTGCCACGAAATTTAATGAGCCTTTTGACAGTAACCTTTTTTGATGCCGTGCCACCAACAAAGTTATTTTTTATACAGAAATAATACCACCACTTTAGTATGCGCAGTGGCACATATACTGCTACCAAATTTTTCACATAATTGTCCAGCGATTTAAAAAAAAAAAAAAAAATTTATTTTTGTTAGTTTAATAAAATATATAATCTTAAAAATCGTATAAAATATTCTTATTAACAATATACATCGTTTTCCTACCACTTCCGGTTGTCTCTGCCTTATAAAGGGATAGCATAGCATCATCACTTCATCACACTCGTTGAAGCTATTTCAATGCACCCTGAAAATCTGACGTCATCATCATCTTTTTCCCTTGTCCCATGTTATTTGGGGTCGGCGCAACACGTTTTTTTCTTCCATTCTCCCCTGACGATTGTCACGCTATCATTTACTCCTTTTTCCTTCATATAATTCCTCACACAATCCATCCATCTTTTCTTTGGTCTTCCTCTCCCTCTCGATCCATCCACATTCATATTCCTGAAAATCTGACGTAAAAATTGGAAAGTAAGTTACATCGCAAATTCTGATTTAAGCCAGTAAGCCAATCCAAAATATATCTTTGCGAATA
Source organism: Noctua comes (assembly GCA_963082995.1). Taxonomy (NCBI): domain Eukaryota; kingdom Metazoa; phylum Arthropoda; class Insecta; order Lepidoptera; family Noctuidae; genus Noctua; species Noctua comes. The sequence goes on along the minus strand of OY720280.1, from coordinate 6,282,334 downwards.
TTCAATAAAAGATACGACGTATTAGCATTGCAATCACGGAATTTCAATCAAACTTGCAAATTCGTTTAAAATATGAAAAGATAGAACAAGTATTTCATATTTTCGGAACTGCTGAAATTGGTAGACAAAAACATTGATAGAAGGGTAGACAAAGTAGTGGACAAAAGCTATAAAGAAATAGAACTTAAAATATGAATAGCGCCTGTTTTTCGCACTGGTTATAAAATATTATGCATCTACTACAGACGGAAGAGTTGTTGAAGTTTTGTTTTTCTATCGAGCATTAACAAACTATTTAAAAAAAAAATGTATGAGAAACAGCAGGTAACAATAAGTTAATAATAAACGAATGAAATAACGAACCAATTAAATAATGTGGAGCGAAGAAAAAATACTGGAATACTATTGTGAAATGTAACCATTGAGCTGTGCTATCATACCTTTCTGAACGCAATAAATGAGGCCTTGAAATACCTATCTTTTTTTTTTTCATTTACGAATTGTTCGTTTTATTTGAAAACAAATGACATAAATGTCAGCGACTGGAAATATTGTTCAGATTACGAAAAGTCATAGTTTTTTATTAAATTAGGATAAATCTAGACGTAACACGTTCATTGCCACATCACGCGACGTTGCGTGAAGCGGCCTGTCAACGGCCGTTCACATGATGATGACGATGGTGTTGGATGACAATGAATCTATGTCTGTATGACTGAATTTGGTCCTTAGTATTGTGTTACTAATTTATTGAGATGAGCAAGGTAATGTGCAAATTTATGAAATAATCATACCAATGGTTCCTATCGTTTTAACCCAGCTACTAGGTCGTGGAGGTAAGATAGGCGTCTTTCCAGGCAAATTACTAGAATTCAGCTCCGACTCTGTTTTAAGATTTCACGGATACCAACTAAACTTATACTGTCACTTACGGCATTCTCCAGTCAACCCGCGATCGTGACGCTTGCAACACCGTCGAAATATTGGGAGCTCAAAATAATAACACAATAAACAAAGTTTAGAATTTAGCTACATCAAATTAGACTGGAAGCCGACTCCAACATAGTGAAACTTTGGAGAGCATTAATTCCTTTATTTATTTATATACAATATGCATTTTTAAATATTCCTTACAAAAAAACAATATAAAAAAAACATTTAAAAATATAAAAAATTGTAGCCCACCGGTATCGGGAACAGGGTCCAAGCTACCGAGAGAGAGAGAGAGCACTATTATTTCAGTTGGTATACGTATGTATATACTAAAGCCACCCTACCCCCTTTCCATTTTACGCACTTATGACTATGTGTTATATAAAAATCAAAGGCTATATGCCAGTCTACCTAGACACTTAGCCACATCTGGTGAGACTAAAACCGAACCTAATACATTTCTTTAAAAGGTATAAGAGATGAAAGGTACTTTCTTCTCCCTCACACATGGGCTTAAGTGCTGATATCTTGCGGGTTTCTTTCCTCACAATTAATGGTGTACCCCGCGTTTTCCTTGTACTTAACATCTATGGGAAATTTTACGTGCGGAACTACCCCATTGAAAAGATGATGGTTCTTTAGCTAGCTTGTACGTGTATGTATGCTTTTACATTTGCGTCAGCCTTTTTTGAGAGGGTTGAAATTGAGCGGTGTTGGTAAGAGGGTTGAAAAATTTAGTTTTGATTTTATTTTAGTTGCTATATTTATGCCATTTTATTTAGGATGGGAAATCATCAAGTTACCCGCTCTGGGCGGAGCGGAAGGGAGTGTCAGACTTGTATTGACTGAAACCCATAAATGTTCCTTCTTAGCCCTTTGTGTTCCAGGGCCGCGGTGTCTCTTTCGAACAGTCCCGCAGCCCCGGCCAATCTGAACCCCCTCATATAGAATTTTTTTGTCAAGGCAAGGCCATATCTCCTCCCGACAGGTCTGATGTGTACAAGGCAACTCTCCCCGGTGTTTGTCACTTGCCCAGACTTTTATACTAAAAATCTTGAAAGAGATAGAAAAGAGAGACAAAACATAAAGCTTTAAAAGTAAAATGCCAGGACTCTTAACAAATTTCATTTTTCCTTAAATTTCTTGCCATCATCCTGTGATCGTGTCGTCATTTTGGTTTCTTTATTCTTCATTTTATTTTATCAGTCCTCAAAAACGGTTGGATTTTCCGGACTTTCTCACACCTAAAATAACAACGTTTGTGTTCCTTCATTTTCACTCTTAAAAAAATAACGTTGTTTCTTTTTACCATCCATCCTATCCCAAATTGATTTTAAACGACCGTCCTATAAAAATGTCAGAATAACCCAAGCACAAAATTTTCAAGTACTGCACGCAAAAAAGTCGCAAATCAAAATTTTCCTCACGTAGGTAGTGTAAGGCAGATGTAGTAATTACCGAGCCTCGCTAAAAAAAAAATTATAAAGGGCCAACCCTAATTCCCTTTATGTAGTCTTATGCTGACCGAACAAAAAACGAGGAAAAAAGGGAAGGCGCCATATTTGAGAGCTGTTTTATGATGGTACTAAAGCTGGGTAGATACTGTGGGAGTGTATAAAGCATTGATAAAATCGGGATAATGTTGGGTAGTATTTAGAAATACCGGGACTCGGTTTCATCGCGTGCAAGGCATTTCACGATTATCGACGCTCCATTAGCCACGCTTGGACGCGAGGAAATAAAAGTATGGTGGAGTCACTGTCTTAAATATAAAAGCTACGTTATGGCATTTAATGACAAAGTATTAACATCAAATCAAATATCAAATATCTTTATTGGAACAAAAACATATTTCTCAAAGTAATTGAGTACGTAAATAGCTGCATTAGTTAAAAACTGTGTCACAGCTATTAACGCCCACCTCCAGGAGGGAGTGGACAGCGTTCCAGATACAAACATTATAATAGTAAAAAATAAAATAGTAAAACAATTAAAATAGTTAAAAATTAACATAGCAAAACTAAAAGAAAAAAAGTGTTATGTAAGTAATTGATGTGCATGTGGGAGTGTTGTATGTGAGTGTAGTGGTTCTCTATTGTGTCACCTAACTTTTTTATCCATAATTTAAAGTGCCATAACTTTTTTTGTCCTAATCATCATTTGTCCGAATGATAACTTACCCGAACTTAATATCACATAATATCACATGCCATAAAATTGAAATCCCTAAATATAATATGTCCTAAATCCGTTTGTCATAAATATTACAATCAATAACATACAAAAGACATAAAACCGTTTTCAATTAAAGTTATAAGTCCTAAATTCAAATTACATAATGTTTATTTATAATAATAATATTCTTAGAACAAATTTGTATAACAAAGCTTTGCTATGAACTTCTCTCTCTTATAATGTTTTATTATACAGAAATAAATATATTAACATGTACTCAATAAAGCAGTTGATTATGAACATGTGGTTTTTGTAAACAAGCAAGCATGCAGCATACAAGCAAGCATGAAGCATGCAAGCAAGCATGCAGCATGCAAGCAAGCATGCAGCATGCAAGCAAGCATGCAGCATGCAAGCAAGCACGCAGCATACAAGCAAGCATGCAGCATGTAAGCAAGCATGCAACATGCAGCAGGCATGGTTTCTGTCACGGCTCCGGCGCTGCGGGGCTCCGGCGGTCCCACGCGAGTTTATCGTCGCAGATGGGTTTTACGCTCACCACCGCAGCTTCGGCTTGCTGGCCGGCTTCGCCGGCCAGCCTCAGCTGCGGCGGCGAGTGTTACAACCACCTGCTCCTCAACGCGCGGGCCGCCTCGCCCCTCCGCGCCTACGCGATTTTAAATTACACTCTAGGGGTAGAGCAGACAAGACTGCGTGGAGTCGGATTTACAGCGATTCGTTTCTGTCACTAAAACCTAATTTTTAGCAAATTTTTCAAGACAAAAAAATTATTATAAATGAACATTCGAAATAACACACATTATTTAACACAATACTTAGGACATATGACTTTAGGTCATGTAAAATTAGGAGATTCAATTATTATAGTACTCGATATTATGACAGAATACTTTTAGAACTAAAAATAATTATGTTAAACAAAATTTCGGGATTTTGAACATTATGGTTACTGAAGTTTATAGCATACGTGTTATGGATAATGATTTTAGGACAAACAATTTTAGGAGAAGAAAGGGAGTACCGAGTGTAGTGCTTGTCTGTGGAATGTAAGTGTAGAGAGTGCTTGTGGAACCTCCCCACATACAAGTTGACAAATAATATTGAAATTAAAACTAATGGAATGGTAGTCACTGATCGGCTATTTGATGTTCATACAAAGCAGCACATACGTCACACTCAAAATATACTCGACGACATGATTTTTATAAGTTTTTAAACCGACACGGTCACTAACAATATCATTACCACCAAAAACGGAATATTTACATTTGTTGGGCTTGATTTTTATTTATTTAGCATGTTTCTTATTTAGGTCCCAGCAATTTTATACCATAACATCATCCATTAAACAAAATATTGAAAAAAAACTACTCTACTTATACTGTCACTTACGGGATATCTTCCGTGATTGTTCATTAATATCGGGAGCTCAAAATAATGAACAATCCCGGTAGATATCCCGTAAGTGACAGTATAAGTTTAGTTGTAAACCGTGAAAGCTTAAAACAGTGTTTGAAAAACTGCTGTATCTTCCAGGCAGTACCCAACAGTCAACAAGTGCTGTGTTATTTGTTGTTGGTAAAAAACAAAAATGTGTTTCTGCTCTAGTACGCCTACGCTGTCCCCCCATACTTAAGTACAAATGCTGTATCCATAATACTGTAACACCAAATGATTTGAAAAGAGTAACCATGGAGTTTCTTGCCGGTTCTTCTCCATAGGAAACGACCAACCCGAACCGTGCACCTTTTTGTCGACGTTTTATAAGTGCCCATCTAGGCCTATGTGAAATAAAATATTTTGATTTTGATTTTGATTTTTGAGTAGCTATAAACAGACCGAGACCAATTGCCGAAGCAACAGACTTAAATGATTAAGGTTCCTTAATTTTCCAAGCAATAAATTTCCCGAAAACATGACTCTTCCGTATATTTACGGGCCTTGACACTGTCATCTCGGGAATTAATAATATTTTGTTTTGGGCATGTCTTTACCTGCCAACACCTGGGGCCTCACTTTACGGCGATCTTTGGGGAATTGCTTACGGTTTCTGGAAGCTTGTTCAATTTTACCTGTCGTTAACCACGTCTAAATATTACCTCCCGTTGTTTGTTGATATTTATCAGAATATTAGCTTTTGCCCGCGGCTTCGACCCCGGTAATTTAGAATTTTACAATCAATTCGGGTATGTGTACTTTGCTTGTAATAATACACCGTGACTTTTTTGTAGTCTTCCCCCCACTTCATATATCCAATGGCTACTAAACATTCATAAAAAATATCTATTTATGAGATTTTAGGAATTTAAAAATAAAAATATTATTCAGTATTATGACGCATGACGTAGTTAAAACACCCTGTTGTGAGCGATTATCTACTCGACTCGAACGCTGGGTAGGTATGTTCTCCCGTTTGGCACGTAAACATCATTTACAGGGTGTTTCATAATTTTATTCTAATTATTTTTCTTTGTACCTAGGTATTATGGTAGGTAATAAAAAATAGCGCATAAAGCTATTTTATGTCGAGTACATTGAGTGGACCACCTTTGTAAGACGACTAAAAAATCACGGTGTATAATTCAATCATGATTCATTGAATCACGTGGCGCCATCTGTTATCATAAGAACGTTATTGTTGTTTTCCTCGGGAACAGTACTTTTTTTTTTCGGAAAGAAAGGTACCCTATGTCCGTTTTTGTACACCTGACAAAGTGTATGTAAAATTTCAGGATGATCTGTTCTGTGGTTTAGGCTTAAAAAGGTAAGAAACAAACTTACTTTCGCATTTATCATATTAGCAACAATTTATAATTTTTCTTCTCCTATTGCGTAATACGCTTTCTGTCAGAATGCATGAATTTTCAAGGTCTCCCTCATTTGTTTAAATTAATCTCATCAATGTTGTTGAATTGTCAAAATCCACGGCATTACATTCATAAGTGTGTACGCATTACCCCGGAGGCTTACAGAGTCCAGAGAGTATAATAAAAGACAGAACTCCACTCGATAGAGTTGAAAGTATGTGACAAAATTACTGATAAATTTTCCTTTTTAAGAAATAACGTACTTTTCACGCCAGAAAACATAGTAGATAACCCCATAAATATAACCCGTTCAGGGTCAGTAACAAAACTATAAATACACATTGACAAGTCGGTCGTATAGTTGCAGGTTACAAAATACCTTCACGCTGTTTATTCCCAGGGGTGCTGTAGGATGGCTAAAGAACTAAACTAGTCCAGTGACAGGTTAATAGCCTATTTCAAACAGGACGAAGCCTTTTTTGTTTTGTGACGGTTCGTCTATTTCACTGGACGGTTCGAAACGCTTGCAATCATAGAGCATTGCCCTTTTTGAATGGATTCAAAAGGGAGTATATACACACGTCAAGCTACTACAATTTAATAGATTTTCAACTTTATTGCTATAGTATTAGTTTTAAAGTTGATTAAGAAAATTTGACAAAATCAAAATCAAAGCATTTATTTCAAGTAGGCCAGTTACAGGCACTTTTGAATTGTCGAAACAAAGACAATAATAGCTACAGTCCCAGTCACAAGGCATAAAAACTGTGAAAGTACTGTAGTTGCCCATTCCCTAACGTAGAACTCTAAGGAGAAGAACGGGCAAGAAACTCCATGGACACTCTTTTAAATCAGAATACTTTTACAGAACCTTGGTTACATCATTCATGTTGAGATGGTGGATCGTTAAAAGTGTCCATAGTAAAAACAATTCAAAATTAACATAATCAATTCAAATAAGCCGTGGCAACCAAAAGATGACCAGTCACAACTGACAGCGCCCGTCACGAACATGACGCATGTATCAGCACCATTCAACTCAACCATTTTGAAGGGAACCAAATGATCCGAAACACGCGCCACCATCAGCGAGACATTTGAGTGAGCATGACATACTCCCAACCGTCAGGGCACATTCAAGTCAAGACAGTTTCGGGTAGCTCCATGTGCAGCCTTCTGTACATCGCATCTTTTAAAGTCCGTTTTCTGACGACTCTTAAGATGACTGTCGCCCTCTCAATGCAGAATCCAGCATGCCTGAGAGATATTTCTCGACGGCATGTAAAGCCAAGTCAAAGGCCCATGGGCAGCATAAAAACACTGACACCAGGTTAGGCACAAACCACACGAGAAAGAATGGAGAAGCATATTTCATTTTATTGAAGTAATAGAAAGAGGAAAAGGAGTATGTAAGGATCGTAGCTGGTGGAGTTCTGTGGTATCTGCCTAACCACATGGTAAAAAGGCGTGAGTTTGTGTATGTAGGTACAATAAAAAAAAAATGTGTTTTAATTCAGGCAAAATACCCATATTCAACAAAAAATAATAAGAGAAAGAGAGAGTAGAAAATCATATAAAAATATCATTAAAATCATTAAAAAGTCATTAAAATCATTAACAAGTCATTAAAATCATTAAAAAGTCATTAAAAACATTAAAATCTCATTACACAATGTCAATACATTACATTCAGTACATTTGCCCGCACGACAGTGATAACAAAACCAGTAAGCACAGCTCATATTCTATTGCTACTACGGCAGGCCAGCTCAAGATCAAAGTGATACCATTGATTCTTCTTCTGTACTAGGTTTTTTTTTGCCTGCTCTGTCACACACCTGGGCAAAGGCCTCCCTCCACTCTTTCCACTTCTCGCAACCTCCTTGCAGTTCTGACGGAACCTGTCCAGTTCGTCCCGCCATCTCCATCGTGGCCTGCCGCGACCCCGCCTCACGCCTACGCCTAGTGTGTGTACTAGATAAAGGTCGTGATAATTGGATATAAAAAATGGAAACATATTACTAAAAGGACCCGGCAAATATGCAAGATTAAACAAATTGTATTGACACAAAGTTCTTCTGGGTCAGCGAAAATTATGGAAGTGTTCATAATTTATTCAACCTGTCGCAACAAACTCGTTACGTAACCTACAGTTACTTAGTGTGAACGCTGCGTAAACCCGTTTCAGTACATCACAATCGGTTGCTACGCAAAACCACGTATCATATAATATCTACATACATAATACATAAGTTTCATATATTCTGTTGAATTTTGTATGCGTATCTTGTTACCGAATAAAAATTCTTATAGTACGGAGAAACATATAAGAAAAACGTGTTAGATTGGTGGTGTGATCCAAAGACTTTGGTTTTTGCCAAAGAAATCAGATCGTGGATTGCGAAAGTTATTTTGTTTTATTCTGTTTTGTTTATATGACATGTTTTTTGTTTCCTCACCTTTGGTTTTGTATAAAGGGTGTAAATAGACCCTTTTTTTTTTTTTTTTTTTTTTTAACGTGGTAAAATCATCAAATGAGTCCTCCCACCCAGGGCAGAGCGGGAGGGACTGTCAGACTTGTACTGACTAAAATCCACGGTGTCCTTCAGTAGCCCTTTATGTTCCAGGGTCACGGTAATTCTATGAGTCCCGCGACCCCGGCAGGCTTTGGCCCTCTAGAGGGGGGCCCCGTCATTATGCTGACACTCTTTGAGGCGAGCGTAGAACACAACGCGCCGTGTAAATAGACCCTTCACATATCCGTCAACCAAGCATTCTGTACTGCACTCAAAGCATTGTGCTGATGGATGGATTGAGTAGTACAGGGGTCGTGGAGGTGTGTAAAGTAAAAATCTTACATTAAAAACATGTATTTAAAAAAAAATTGTGAAAAAGTTGGAACTTTGACTCTCAATATCTCCGTAATTAGAAGGTTCCCAGGTATGGTTTATAACAAAAAAAATATCGCAAATACGGGGAGAACAAGTGCCTTTCGGATATGTTAAGGGTCTATTTACACCTTTTATTAGGTTCGCCATTTTGAATCCACACATTGCCACGTACGTTATTTTGTAATTTGTGCCTTTATGTCGCTCGTCGCTTCAAAATTTCGCCATGCGGGTTTTCCTAGGGGAATATGGGTTGACACACTTTGTCCAACCGTATAATTATGTAAACCACTGTGCATCACACGGACGCTTAATTGCATGTAGAGAACAAGTAATTAAAATGTAATTAGTTACAAACCAGATGGAAATTAAATAGCGGCTTTAATTAAAACTAAGTGGACTCTATTCTGGTAATGGATCTATTTTAAATTACTTTTACAGGAAAGATACTAATTGTGTTGTGTATTTTTATTTACTAGGGGGCTTACAGCCAAGTGTTATTGCTTAGAGCCCTAGATATGAAGATAGTTTTGCAGACTACTTATTAGAGACAACCTACTTAATACAGGGTGTAAACGAACCCTTCACGAAGCCGTCAACCAAGCATTCTGAACATCAAACTAAGTCCTCTACGCAAAAATTAATGTTGGGTAATTACTTTTTTTTTGGGGTGAAAAATCACGTTTGACCGTAAAACTTAATGCAAAACAATGTGCTGATGATTGCATTGAATATTAAAGAGGTCATGGAGGTATTTAAAGTAAAGTTATAATATTAAAAACATTTGTTTTTTTTTTTTTAAACTTGTTCAAAAAAAGCTTTGTAACCTTGTCCTCCAATATCTCCGTAATTAGAAGGTTCCCAGGTATAGTCCAGAACAAAAAAATGATCGCAATGACGGGGAGAACAAGTGCCTTTCGGCTTCGTTAAGGGGTCTGTTACACCCATTATTGAAATACTAAAACAAAACGTCACGCCCCTAATTACAGTGGTGTACATAGTAATAATTATAGTACATCCGCCATTCGTCAGTTTAAATCCCATAATTATAATAGGGGTCGAGATTTTGCTATCAGCCGATCACAAATCCAGACATCAGGATTCTGCCTAGGAACTCTTGAGGAAAATCCCAATAACACCTTTGCTCAACTTGGAAATCGAACCCAGAACTTCACGGTCAACAGTAATACGAGCACTAGATCAACGAAGCACTTACTCATCATCATCATCATCATTTCAGCCGAAAGACTACTGCTGGACATAGGCCTCCCCCAAGTGTCGCCACATTGACCGGTCCCGTGCGTCTCGCATCCAGCGGATCCCTAGAAGCACTTACTGGCGTAGATAAATACTAATAGATTCTTCATTTATTTGAAAAAGGCGGCCATATTTCATTTTTGTACCGATTATTAAAAATGTCATCCAAGAAGGTCGAATAAATTAACCATTTAGACTTGTACTGGGAACAAAATATAATCTACATAGAATAACATAAGCCGTTAATAACGACCTCAATCCTGAATTTATGTGTGAATTTGGGTATTTTGGTTTCAAATGACTACCGCGATAATTCAATTTAGAAATGCTACTTTCAAAAAAGGTCTAGGAAATAGAAAACAATTTATTACATAACAAAATTCTGGCTGCATATATTTTGCTCCTAGTATTCAATTGTTCGAGAGGAGCTCGCGGCTAAGTAAAAACAGCCGCTCGGGTCGATCTTTTAGGTTAAGCCGTGCTTGCCTAGGTTGGTCTGTGGATGGGTGATCACCTGTTACATACCGAGTTTTCTCAGTGCATCGGAAAGCACGCTAAGCTGTTGGTCCCGGCTGTCATTTGTAGATCTTTGACAGTCGTTACAGGTAGTTAGCGATTACCATGTGTATCTGAAATTGTCAACATTTTGGGGCTTGCGTTTTATTTGTTCTGAGATAAATAACATTTTGACTTTGCAATCTATACTAATACTAGCTATTGCCCGCGACCTTCGTCCGCGTGAAATTTTATAGCCTATAACCTTTCTCGATAAATGGGCTATCCAACACTAATAGAATTTTTCAAATCGAACCAGTAGTTCCTGAGATTAGCGCGTTCAACCAAACAAACAAATTCTTTAGCTTTATAATATTAAGTATAGATTATAAAGCTGAAAAGCTATAGGCTAGAGCCGAGCAAAAGGAACCAAGTCAGAAGCGGTTGGTGAAACCGCGGGGCACAGCTAGTGAACTATAAAACATAATTTGACATGATTCATCGTTGGGAGTATTTTATATTACTGACATTTAATCTCATATATCAGAGAAGTCTATGTGATTTTTTGACTTTACGATCTTCAATTCCTCTTTAAACCTTATCAAGCTACATGCACTTAGTAGTAAAAATTTATGTCCAATCTCCGAGAGTACATTCAAGCCGAGCCAGAGATTCCTTTTACAGCTAAGCACTGAAGGATTTAAAAGCAAAATACTTATTTTTAGATGTATGACGCATTTTGTCTTGGAAAAGACATAAAATGTTTATATAAAAACTTCAAAAAATTATAAATGTATTGTAATAAATATGAACGTGTAGGTTTTTTTTACTTAAGTTGAGATGATATCTAGATATTATATTGACAATGTTTTGACAGGTTTAGTGCAAAGAGTCAATATAGTTACCAGTAGCGAAGGGTCAATTTTTGTAAGAGGTAAGCCGGAGTACATATCTTAACTGTATAGAATATTATTGGCTATAGAATACTGACTGTGCCATTTTTCAAAGGGAAGCCGGTAGGAATCGGGTTGTATGGAACCTTCGCCACTGATAGTTACCCTTTTTACTCTAAGACATGTGTGGTGGAACTCTGAATGATAAATTGAGGAAGGGGGGAATACGAGAACGTTGCGGTTTAAAAGAAGATGTAGTGACAATAATTGAAAACAGTATGCTTAGATAAAAATGCTTAGATGGTTTGTTCATGTGGAGAGGATGAATGAAAGGAGACTAACAAAAGGTATTTACAAGGCAGATGTGGTGTGATGTGTGTGTGTGTGTGGTGTGTGATGTGTGTCTGTGTGTGGCAACGCCGGGAGGGGACGCCCTAGAAAGACATACACTGACCTTATTGGTGAGGTTCTTCAGAAAGGTTAAGTGAGTAGTACTCGCCACCGTCGTGCGTGTATGACCGATATGTGAATGAATTAATTAATTAATTAATGATTTATTAAAATACAATTTCTTAACGCTAGGTACATTGCCCCACAAAACTGCTTACGCAGTTTAACTGTGAGATCGTTGAGTCTCTAATACAGTAAACTTAATTTTAGGTACATCTATAATACAAATATACTTAATACCTACACTTACATTGAATCTAATAAATATTTTTTAAGTTTACGCGCGAATTTTACTTTATTATCTTCTTGTCTGATGAACGTAGACGAAGGAAAAGGATCATAGCAGGTGGCGTTCTGTGGTTTCTGCCTACCCCCATCGTAAAAAGGCTTGAGTTTATTTATGTATTTACAGACGCCAGCACATCGAGCTACCCGAATCTGTCAAACTTTCCCAATCGACCTTGAACCTAATGCTTTAGCGATAAAGTTGAAAGTCTATTAAAGAACTCATAGAAAACAGTAAACATGGTAAACGCATGGTATCCCGTTTCTAGTATTAATAATAGTGTTAGTGACCATGATAGTTTAAAATCTTATATCTATTAAAAAAAAATGACAGATTATAATAGCTGGATGTGCAACACACACACACACACATCATTTGACATCACGTAATCTTTCTTAATTTTTTTATACACCATTTCTACTATCGAGCACAGGTGGCCTTCCATGACGTGTTAAAGCAGAAGTCATTCCAGTGTGGGATAGAGATGGCGCTAGACAACCTGTATAGCTCTTTCTCTTTTCCACACTAGAATTACTCTTGCTTTAAACGTCATAGTAACCCCCAGTTAAGAATCGCTACGCCATAGTTACATGTAAAACTCCTAAAGCAATCCCTCAGTAACTTCATCACGCCCTCAAAAGTAACGAAATCATCTGCAGGCACGTGACATTTCAACGAATTAATATTTGAAGAGTATAAAACCAGGTCATCGTGTCAAAGTTCATGCGTAATTTCAGGTCTTGGGAACTCAATTTTCAAGTGTCAGAGTTACGATGGGTGGTTGGTACGAAATTTATTCGAATATCAATGGTTTGCACGCTACATTCGGAGGGTGAAGGGGTGCTGTATAAATTATTAGTACCCCACACTACCCTTGTTGTTCTATGTGATTAGTTATCGAATTCTAAGCAGGTAAAGGGTTGGGGAGGGCAAATATGGTGTGATGACGGTTAGAATCCTATCATGGCGGTGGGGGTTGCTTTCGTATGTCGTTTGGGTGTATTGATACACATCTATAAAAAAAAAAAGAGGTGTCTGTTTGTAATTTCAAAATAACACCTTTTTACTGAATGCTTATGAAAGTATATACGGTACTTATAACAAAAACACTTTTTTTTTCAATTTTTGTCTGTCTGTTTGTTCTGGCAAACCTCCGAAACGGCTCGACAGATTTTGACGGGACTTTTACTGGCAGATAGTTATTTTAAGGATTAACTTAGGATAGTGTTATTTTACAAAAAGAATTAGAGTTCCGTGCAAAAAAATTAAAATCCTTGAAATCGTTAACAAAAACCGATTCAAATAGGGAAGTAATATTTTTATTGTATTGTATTGTTGTATTGTATTTTATGATAAGTACTTCATGTAAACGTCTTTAAGGATTTATTTTTTTTACAAATAAAAAATATCCATTTCAAATGCGAAAGTAACTGTCTGTCTGTTACCTTTTCAAAACCTAAAGGCTGCACGAATTTTGATAAAGTGTAAGAAATAGGCAGGTAACGATCTGGGTTAAGTCATAGTCATTTTATCCTAGTAATACTTTCCCATTTTTAATAATTCAACGCGAGCGAAGCCGTGGACTAATGCTAGTGGAGTCTGTTAGCTCGACTTTCACAGACCTCCACCTAATTTATAGGACCACGCTGTGTATTTCCCAAGTTTTTATGAAACATAAAAATTAATAAGACTATTAATCATTTAATACGAAGGCTACATTCCAAGGACATCAGTGACGGAAGATCGAGATTAGATTTTTTATTAAAACCTAAAAAGGAAAGACGGATTGATAGAAAAATAATACTTTTAATCTTATATTAAATTCTGAAACCTTCAGGGTAAAATATTTCATTTCAGTAAGGCGAGGTCAGGGGTAGAAGACATCCTTCAAATAATATTTATACGTATTTAATATCGTCGCAAGTCTGAATAGATTTTGTGCCGACACGGTTTTGTTTTATAAATCTTGCAATTTGTTAACCGGCTAATCTTCATGAAAATGTTTATGAAGGTATTTGATAAATACATAACGTCACGCTGTAGTCCCCGAAGGGTTAGGCAGAGGTGTACCTAATAGTACACCCCACATATCGCCAGTTATGTTTAAGTCCCGTGTAATAGGGAGCGAGCCTATTGCCATCAACCGGGCGCTTATTCAGACCCCGTGGCTGCTACTGAGAAATTTCTGATGGAAAACCCCCTGTTTTTGGGGTTTTGCCCGACCTGGGAATCGAGCCCAGGACCTCATGCTGAGCAGTCGCGGTCGCGACCACCCGACCAACGAGACAGTTTGATAAATAAAAATTTAAAAAAATTAAAATTTTTAATAAAGTAGTTTTAGGAATTAGCCATTTGCTTCAATAACTAGCTATATGTCCATGTCCTAATTAGGCAGCGTATAGAATGTGAATTTTACCTTCACAAAGGTAAGAATTAAAAAAATTAAAAAAAATTGTTAAGAAATATAAGGTCTTAAAATATTTCGTGTACGAAAAGATATACCATATAGACTGTGAATTTTACCTTCATAGAGTTAAGATTTTCAAAAATAAACAAAATTGTTAAGAAATGTATCGTTCAGTGGGCTGCATGTTAGTGGTAACACTACAACCTCACGTTGACCTTGATCTAGTAATTAATTTCAACAGAACCAAAGGTCAGCTCTTACTGTTTGTTCTTACCAGTCTTACCTATTACCTAAATACGTTCTGTATGTACAACTTAAACGTGTTATTATGGAAACCTTATTCGTTAAATCCTTTTGTACCCTTTTTTGAAAGATCGTATCAAAGATTCTCAGCAGGCAAATCAATATTTTTTTTTTCGGATGTCTAATCATCAAATGACTCCTTCCGCTCTGGGCAGAGTGGAAGGGAGTGTCAGACTTTTACTGACTAAAACACATCCATGTTCCTTCTTTGCCCTTTGTGTTCTACGGCCGCTGTATCTCTTTCGAACAGTCCCGCAGCCCCGTTAGCAAATCTTGTAAGACTAATAATCCCTGTAACTCTCTATTAACCTTTCCATAGACATGCATGATATATCTATCGTCCCCTTCTATTCAATTATATCACAGTTTCAAATCTATTTCTCCACGAGTGTACTCCAGGCCGAACGGTATAAAAACAACGAGATTACGTCATCGCACGTTATAGCTTAAATGAATTTTCCAGGAGCGTACTCAGCGGAACTTCGAGCTCGTATTAAGCACATAATCCAATTATAGTGTGCGCCAATATATATTTAGTATCGATATCATACGAGGATACGAGCCTCTTAAGATCGTAAAATATCAGTTTGCTAGTATCTTGTAGAAAGTACTTTGTCAAATGGTTCATATCGGTATATACACCGTGATTTTTTATTCGTCTTACAAAGGTGGTCCACTCAATGTATACCTCTAGACGTGATTATTTCTATTTTACCATTAATTGAGAAAATAGGTACATAGAAAAATAAATAATACAGTAGGATTATGAAACATCCTGTTAATAATGTTTACGTGTCAAACGGTAGAACATACCCACCCAGTGCACGAGTCCAGTAGAATAACGCTCGTAACAGGGAGTTTCAACTACGTCATACGTCATAATAATAGTATTTTTATTTTAAAATTATTCAAATCTCATAAATACCTATTTTTTATGAATGTTTAGTAGTCATTGGATACATGAAATGGCCTGCCGTTGTAAGACGACTAAAAAATCACCGTGTATTTCTTTACCGATTTCAGCCACAAAGCAGCATTTTTTGTTGTGTTCCGTCCATAAATATTAAACAAGTACTTTTAAAATAAGTAATATTTTTGTAATAGTATCAAGTGAACTGATGGTTTTGTTCAATTACTAATTTTCAAGTTTTGTGTGAACAGAATGTCTCGGTAATTCTTTAGAAGAGATTTTAGCAGCTGTTTAACAATAATTAAAATAAAACTTCATAGTATCGATGCTTCTTTAATGAAAGGCATCCAGGCCAAATCGTACTAATATTATAAATGCGAAAGTTTGTTAGGATGTCTGGATGTTTGTTACTCTTTCCCGCAAAAACTACTGACCGGATTTGGATGAAATTTGGCACACATATAGTGTATAACCTGGATTAAAAGATAGGATACTTTTTATCCCTGTAGTACGATCCTGTGGAACAATTACCGAACTCCACGCGGGCGAAACCGCGCGCTTACGCTAGTTAGTCAATAAAGTTCACCTAAATCACACAATCCGATTTAAATTCCAAAAACTATTAAAACAGACATTAAAATAACATCATCATGTACACTGATACTATTGGCCTCTACCCCTAATGTTATAAGAACGTCTACCCAAGCGTCACAGGTCAAAGGCGCCTTCGATCAGACGTTTTCAATATCCCCGGCTGCTCTCTAGGGTGGTACAATGTTACCTAGGTAGCTGGGCAATATACCTAATAGAATTGATTTACAACCTCTCTGGGTTGGATCGTCTATTGATACAGATTGGCTGTCGTTTGATAAGTTCAATGTGATTTTAGTTGAATGTTGATTTTTTGTAGTATCTTAGATTTCTTGGCGATATTAAAATAGAATTCATTTACAGTCTCTGGGGGTATATCGTCTGTTGATACAGATTGTTTTGCGTTTGTAATAATTTATATGTTATTTAGGTTTTACTATTATAATGGACTAGCTTCTGCCCGCGGCTTCGCCCGCGTGGAAGTCGAAAGGTATCCCATTACTGACCTTCATCCGCCTTTTTAACCCTTTGGGGGTAGAATTATCAAAAACGCTGAGACACGTGTAAATTAATTTTCAATCGTCAGCCTAAATACAAAATTTGAAGACCCTAACTTCAAAACTGACGGACTTTCATATTAACTTCCATCCCTATTTTACCCCTTTAGGGGTGGAATTCCCAAAAATCCTTTCTTAGTGAATACTTACTCTTTACAAAGAACACACTCTCCAAGATTCATGTCTCTAGGACCAGCGGTTTGGGCTGTGTGTTGATATATCACCCAGTCAGTCCGTCAGTCAGTCAGTTTACCATTTTATATATATAGATTTCTGTGACACTTTGTCTACCTCGGTGTGACTGCCTCGTTGGTCCAGTAGTCGCAAACGCGACTGCTGAGCATGAGGTCCTGGCTTCGATTCCCGGGTCGGCCAAAGTGGCTCGCCCCCTATTACATGGGACTTAAACATAACTGGCGATATGTGGGTATACTATTAGGTACACCTCTGCCTAACCCTGTGGGACTACAGGCATGAAATTATGTATGTGATGGTTTGTTTTTAATTTTTTTTAATAACCGGCCTAAGATTTCCATGGCGGGGCTCTGGAACGACCAAGATTTTTATAGAATTAAAACTCATGAGTGGTGGACATAAAATAGCTTGTAAATGCTTGTTACAATATGGATGTTTCCTGAAAAAATCTAATTAGTCTGTCAGATAGATTTCCAAAAAATACTGGACACTTATTTTTTCTTTTTTCACGAAAACTAAAAATGAAGACGTCATACTTCAGTACACTTTTTACCGAAAAGTGACGTCACAGGCTCACACTCATAATCTTTGATGCGTTTTATCTTCGTCAATTTTTATTGATTTGATAAAACAAAAAATACGTATCCAATATTTTTCGATAATCTAACTGACGGACTAAATAGAATCAATTTTTTTTTACACAGGAAACATCCCTATTCACAAAGCGCCACAAAGAAAAAATCTAATTTCAGTGTTCAGAATATAACCCATTAACGTGGTGAAAATACATCAATATATCATACTAAATCTTGTTTTTCTAATTGAAACCTGGTTTCGAAATTCTCTACAACTTTCAATTAACATTTTAACAAAAGCAAACAAATTGTAACACCAAATATTTTGTAACTACGATTTTCCGTTTGCATCATAAGGCTTTTGATATAACTTATGGAACTTAAAGCGTGCCGTCGGCCATTAAGGGCAGTGTTGATAATTTATGATTTGTATATTTTTTTTTAAGTAAGGGCGACTCTGGTTGCGTGAAATCTGTGTTTTATATCAAAACTTCGTTCAAGAGTTTAAACTGAAACACGCATATGGCTGACTGAGATTATTTGATGTTTTTTTTAATTTGCAAAATGGACCGGCTTTTGACCTCAATCACGCCTAATTCATTGATTTGCTTCGTTCTGCAAGCGTGATTGCAGAGCATGAAGTCCTGTGTTCAATTCCCAGGTCAGGAAAAATGATATTAGGTTTTTGATATGGAATTTTTGAGAATCAGCTATGGAGTCGGTTGATGGCATTAGGCTTGCCCCTTATTACATAGGAGTTAAAGACGACTGTCGCCTCTGCTTAACCCATTGGTGATTGCTATGATATTTTTATCTATGTTCAGTCGACCGAACTTTGTAGTAGCCTTAAGCTGGCCTAGCATAGTATGGAGTTTCTATAAAATAAGAGGCCAGATGATACTGGTTTTGTTGTAACAGACGCGCGTCCTTAGTTAAAATAGGCAATTTCAATAAATGTAATGCCTACATTGACTTCTAGTGAATCCAATTTAATCCGATTGTTAAATTAATGGTGCATAAATTGAACCCTTTCTGTAAAACAAATTGACCGTTAGGTACTGTGTAATGCCTAATTAATGCCTGTTCTAATTCATTGAGTATGACTAATACGATACCTGTTCCCAATATTTTCCCTTTGATTATTATTTTTTTTTTCTGTCTGTCTGTCGGTTTATGTTTGTTTGTTCCGGTTAATCTCCGAAGCAGGAGAGGTTATAAGGAGTAACTTTGGCTTATTTTATTTTAGAAAAAAGATTAGTGTTCCATGCAAAATAATTAAAAACCCTTGATATTATTAAAAAAATCTGATTCTAATAGGCAAGTAATATTTATATAATAATTTTACGCGGACGAAGGTCGCAGTGCACAGCTGGTAGGTACATAATAAATTAATAACACTTAGATAATTTTATAATTAATTTTTCTTTCTGCCCATTGTAAACAAGTTTTAACGTCTGGGTATTCGGCACGACCAGGTTCACATACATATAAATTACACCGGTCTAGTACCTCTAGGAAGGTAGGAGGGACCCATTTAAACCAATTTATCTCTCCTTGATTTATTAAGGGTCTCTCTAATTAAATGGAGTCCAAAATATTGGTGAGACCTCCCTAAACGAATTATAAAGGAACTTTGTAAGAGTACAATTTATGCCATTTGGGGTTATATTTTTATGTTGATAAGATTTATAATCGCGTGCATGTTTATGCTTGCAGCCCACGCTAATGAGGAAGTGTTTACGTGATAAATAAGGGTTTTAAAAATAAATGTTTGGATGTATAATTGGGTGGAAAAAAGTAGGTCAGCGTGTTTGAACTAATTAAGCGAGCTTAGAAGGTAACTCATATATGCATAAGTAACACTTTCGCGGTAACAATAATTATGTAAATTTACAAAATGCTGCCGAGAAGCAAATACCAAAATACCTACCGGAAAAGCTTTTAAGCTAGATAAACGAGGTGCGACAAATTACTGCTGAGAAAATTCGCCAGTTAGGCAAATGTAGGCGAGAAATTGAGCATTAAAAGAGTCTTCGCGAGTAATGATGCTTAAGTACGGTTGACGCACCTTCAGCTGGTGGAACCAGTTACCTTGCTTACTGGCTCATCGTACATATAAGGTTGATCGTAGGTATAAGCTATTCTTGAACCAACTTGGGAGAAGCAGACCTTGTTTCTCGATGTTACTGGGAATTTAATTTTTATATAGGTAAACGCTAAACGGGTGTGATTTTTCTGGTAATATCAATATTTACGCATTGATAATTATATTTAAAAAAAATAATTTAACAATGTTCTTATGTTTAGTATTTTCTGGTTGACAAACAAGTATTTTTATACTAGTATTTTATACAAGTATTTTTTATACAAGTGTTTTTTATACAAGTTTTTTTATACAAGTATTTTTTATACTAGTATTTATATGAATATTTGCAGTGAAAAATTGTTAATTTAATTACGGCTGAAAACTTCCTCAACCAGCTATTTTACAAACATAACTACCTGACTACGTATATCGTACGTATGTATTCAGTGTGCTTAATCTCATCATTAAATATAGGTTAATTGAGGATCATGCTTTCGATCTAACCGAGTGAGAATCACCAGCTTTCGATAATGCAACCACTTTGGTGTCCCCTTTTATTTTCCAATTAACATTAAATGGAGGCTCGAAACCACTTTGATATTAATCTGCTGATATATATTAATGTATAGTGAATTTTAATTAAACGTGAAGTATCGACTGCCGCGTTGGTCTAGTGGTCGCAAGCCCGACTGCTGAGCATGAGTTCTGGGTTCGATTCCCGGGTTGGGCAAATTGTTATAGGGTTTGAAAAATTCCTGATGAAAAAACCATCAGGAATTTCTCAGTAGCTGCCACAGAGTCTGGACTAGTGCCCGGTTGATGGCATTAGGCTCGCTCCCTATTACATGGGACTTAAACACAACTGGCAAAATGCCTAACTCTGCCTAACCCTTCGGGGATTACAGGCGTGATGTTATGTTATCAAATAGTTATACGGTTTTCATTAAAATTAATTTTTTAAACCACATCATGTTTATTGCCAGAAAGTGTTCAACACAACCTATTACAGACCTATCTCAACACACTTTTACAAAGTTTCAAGCCCACTATTTCCACCAGAAGCGTCTTCAAGTTCCACTTTGGCACAAAGTATCGATTTGGCTAGTCGTTTCTCAGACGCGGGCGAATTCAGCAAGGCGTTATATATTTTTCATCGTAACTATTCTAAAACGAGCTCTACTCCACCTGATTCCACTTTATAGAATATCTCTATTTCAAATTTGTACGAATAAGAACTAATTTTGTGAGTGCCTGTCCCATCTCTTTAGTCTTCTTTTTGAAAATATGTTTCAGTTAACTTTCGAGAAAGCTAAGATTTTGCTTTGAATTTTCAGATTCATTTTCTTTTTTACTTAAGAATATTAAATGTTATGAGTCCTGAGATAATTAGCATCTAGCTGGCGTGTTAATTTTGTAAGTAAAAGGGTTGTTGCCGAGGTACGTACTAATAACTGTTATTACAGTATTTTCAGTTGAAACTTCGCTTAGAGCTTAGTGTATTTAAGCTGGAATTGTTAATCTAAACGATGCTAATATTATGATAATAAAGGCTCATTTATTTGCGGTTCCAAGTTGACAGTTAAGTTACATTGTAAACGTTCACTTAAATTCGTAAACTAATGTTGCTATGTAAACATGTTATCTAAGCAGTGATAGCTTAGTGAGTGACCGTCGGACCGTGCAGTCATAGGTCTCAAGTTCGAACCCAAGACACGCACCTCTGATTTTTCGCATTCATGTGCGTATTGTATAATTATCACTTGCTTCGGTAAAGGAAAACATTGTGAGGAAACCAGCATATCTGAGAAATTCTCGATGGCATGTTAAACCAAGTTAGAGACCCATGGGCGGCATAAAAACTCTAGCCCCAGGTTAGGCACTAACCAAACGAAAAAGAAAGAATAATTTAAAGTGTTTTCAAAGCGTCTGAAAACTGAACGAGTATGTTACCACGTTTATAATGCGCACAGTCAAAGTGTGGAACTCTGTGTTCCCTCCCACCTTTAACCCGTCAGCCTTCAAAACAAGAGTGAACAGGCATCTTCTGGGCACGCTCGTCCCATCATAGACCTCATCTATCGCTTTCCATAAGGCGTGATCGAGGTCAAGAGCAGGCCCATTTGAACAAAAAAAAAAAAATCTGCACGAAAACAGGTCCAAAAAATAATTAAGACATTTCGTGCAAATTACCAAGCCGGCTTAAAACACGGTAAAATTCTGCAAAAAAGGACAACTGTACGAAAATCCGCGAGTTGTACCAAAAAATGTTACTCTAGTATGCTCTTTATCTCGAAAGCTTCGCAGAAAACACAATTATAAAACAAACAAAAAAACATTGAAGAATGGCTGTCGCTGTGTTCATTCATTGTTGCCCACTTTCTTAACGAGAGAGATGAGTGGATTATCTTAATTTCACTGAAATAGTACTACGGTGCTTGCGAAATTATTGTCAGCATTTTGTTTAATGTTTCAAACAAATATGTTTATAAAACTCTTCGCTGTTTTTTATCATTTGGTTGAACTGTGTTTAAAGAAAATAATAAAAAGTCTAGATTAATTATATCTATGCTATGAGGCCTATGTCCAGCAGTGGATCCGGCTGAAATGATGAAATCTGCCATCAGGATTGATTCCCATTAATCGTTTCGATCGATTGATTTTGTTTCAACACAATGATATTGTTTTTTTTTGTTCACATTAAACAGCCTTGACACAGTCGTTACTCGTGGCCGAACCTTGTTTCAACAATAAATAAATTATATTCTGAACGTAGATATCAAAACAAAATGTCTACCCTAATGGTGACGAAAACTCACAACAAAATTGTAATCATAATAATGTTCATGTTATAATCGCGACCATCTATCAGCAAGTACAATCAGCCATACGTCGTTGGTAGTATTTTGACCTCGAGTTAACCTAGCGTGGTAAGGAATGTCTATAGCATAAGAGGCCACCTTAAACTGGTTTGGTTACCACTGACATGGGACCTACCGTACAGTCACGAGCACCAATATGTATACACTTTCCTAAATTTAAAAGCAATTTTCGCGAGAAATAACGATTGTAACTTGGAGACAGGATCTTTTTCATAAAAATATGAGTTCCAGAATACTATGTTTGTAACAACATGATATTTTAATCAGAACAATAGGAGAAAAACACTTTTAAAAGTTGTCAAGTGTTTACATATTGGTGGTCGTGACTGTACAAGTTCGTATGTGTTTACAAGACAATAACTTTAACGTCTTGCGGGAAATATGAACCAATTATACTTTTAAAGTCTCATATCATAAGGCCTGTTTTCCTTTGTGGTATACCTAAATTACCTAAGGAAAAACTTGATGAAGTTTCAAATTGCGAAACAACTAGGGAAATCAAAATCTGTATGTTTAACAATGGATTTTTCTTCTTGTTTATTTCTTCATTATTGAAGGTCGCGCTCTTAAAACGGTTTCACGGAGTAACTACGCAATAAGTAAGCAGTGATAGCCTATTGGTGGTGGTTTTATGTGGCGACACTTGGGGGAGGCCTATGTGCAGCAGTGGACGTCTTTCGGCCGAAATGATGATGATGATGATGATGAGCCTATTGGTGTGACCGTCACACTGACAAGTCATAGGTCTCGAGTTCGATCCCAAGACACACCTGTGATTTTTCGGATTCATGTGTGTATTGTAAACACTTGCTTCGGTGAAGGAAAACATCGTGAGGAAACTGAACCAGCATTCATAAGAGATTTGAAAGGCGGCATGAAAACGAAAGAAGACGGAGTAGTTGACGAGTTGTTTCCAGGCCACTCTGTCTTTGGCTCGTTTCTGGGCAGTGGTAACAGTGAGTCCCGTAAGCGTCTTCATCTGGTCTAACCAACGGAGTAGGGAACACCCTCGTGGTCTTTTTACCCGACTACCAAGGAAGGGTTATGTTTTTCGCGCGTAACTTTTATGTTTTAAAAAATAAAAAAAAGAACGTTGCCCTACACTAGGAATTTCTCCTATATCGTGGGTGCATTTACAAACATTTAGACTCACATACAAAAACAGCCAGACCCGGAACAAATACCTGTAGGCCATACAAATATTTGTTCCGTGCGGGAATCGAACCCGCGACACGCAGCGCAGCAGTCAATCGCTCAGCCACTGCGCCAATCGTGCCGTCACTTTTATGTTTCTTTGTTTGTTTCTTTTAAAAAGGAACTCTGCCTATAGATAAATCTGTCTCATCTGTTATATTTAGAGGCTAAATCGATTCAAATTTAGAAACAGACCATGTCATGGAATAGGATATACATGGAATAGTTTTTTTCCTTTGGTACGTTGCCGTCGGATAAATTTTCAGCCTCCACGCGGGCAACATCTAGTTCCTTTATAATTTCGTCCGTTTATTTATAAACAAATAATTACTAATTAATATTGTGACGAAGATTAATTAGCCCCCAATGCGCCCACAAAACAAACAAAAAATGTTCTTCATTATTCTTCTTTGTTAAAAATTCGTTCAAGAAAATTGCTATTACAATATTTCTAGGGGCGAACTTTTAACGTTTCGAAGTTTCCCGATAAAATTAGATGTTTATAAAAGAAAAGTTTTTAAAAGTGTATTTTTATAATACTTTAACGGTAACAGTGTTTCGATGTATTTATTTAAACTTCGCAAAGTCAATGACCGAAGTGTAATTCGATTACCTTTTATACGGTTTTAATTCTCGTTAGAATGAAAATATTTTTTCGGTCTGTTTCCACTAACACTATCATCTGCCTAGCCTTTTCTCAACTTTCTCTGGGTCGGCTTCCAGTCTAACCGGAGGCAGCTAAATACCAGTACCTATTTTACATGGAGCTGCCTATCTGACCTCTACAACCCAAGTACGGGTACTAACATATTTATTTATTTACTTAAAGTTCACCCGCAGCTCATACATACACATATATTATACTAAATAATGCGGCAATATTCTAATATACAACGTGTAACATAATAAACGCATGACCTCCCGTGTGGTCTCTCGCACCATGAAACTAAACATCTTTTGTTCTACGAGTTCTTGAAATTCGCAAAACAAAAAAAAACTTTCTTTAGGAACGGACGCAATCAGCTGATCCATATGTATGGTAAAACTAAAAAAAAGTTATGAATTTCCAAAAGTCATAGAACAAAAGTGGTTCAGTCTCATGGTCTGAGACACCACACGAGAGGTCTTGCGTTTATTATGTTACACGTTGTATATACCAATTACAGGTAAACACAACATTGACAACAAAGTAGCCAGATTACCGCTTAGTTGCTAACTTAAGTCTAAGTTTACAAACGATTAAGAAAATGGGATGTAAATTTCGTTACAAAGAAACTGAAAATGAAAACAGAGTATTCATTCATTAACAGTACAGAGAATTCTTGACTATACGTTCCATTGGTGTGTAGGGACTCCAAGATTCTTGATTTAATCTTCACATTACGGTCATTAAATACGAGTATATCTGCTTCGGATACGAACTTTTTAAATAGATAGAAGATATCCCTTGCTAAGACTGTTTGATATTCAGTGTAAGTACAGATTACTTAGAAAATTGATTGATAACTACTTACGTAGGCCGTAGATCGTTCCAGACATTTTACTTCTATGACACATAGTTTTAATGCGTAGTACGGTTATTGATCACCACCAGATAATAATTTTGGAGCGTGTCTGAAAGATGTATATGTGTACATTATGCCCTGGTACACACGACGGCCAATCAAGCTATACAAAACCAGTTTATGCGGATCTCTCATTGTACGGGAAATTTACCCAAAGCGAGGCCATGTTATACTGGAAATGTACAGATTGATGTGCCGCCGTGAATACATTCACAATATTTCAATATTGCTGAATACGGTATAATGTACATTTTGAGTGCTTTATACTTGAGTATCAGAGTTGTGGGTAGCAACACATAACATCACGCCGATAAACCGCGAAGGGTTAGGCAGAGGTGTACCCAATAATAATACACCAACATTTCTGCCAGTTATGTTTAAGACCCATGTAATAGGAGGCGAGCCTATTGCCGTCAACCGGGCAAAAGTCCAGACTCCGTGGCTACTACTGAGAAAACTCCTGATGGAAAAACACAACAACACTTTGGCCGACCCGGGAATCGAATAGAACCTCATTCTCAGCAGGCAGTTGTGGGTACCAAGTTAATATAAAATCACACTTGCATCATTATCAAGAGAATATTGAAGAAATGACACGTTGATAGTTTTAATGGCACTAAACAATTTACTGCAAGAACCTGAAAGCAAACTCAATTTTAGATGTTAAAAACACAATCATCATCTGCCTAGCCTTTTCCCAACTATGTTGGGGTCGGGTTCTAGTCTAACCGGTTTCAGCTGAATACCAGTATTTTACATGGAGCGACTGCCTATCTAACCTCCACAACCGAATTAGTACTGGGTAATTACGATACCCCTTAGTAAGACTGGTTGTCAGACTTTTTAGGCCACTGACTACCGAACGACTGTCAAAGATCTACAAATGACACCCGGGACCAACGGCTTAACGTGCTTTCCGAGGCATGGAGGAAACTCAGTATGTAATGGGTGGTCACCCATCCGCAGACCAACCTAGGCAAGCACGGCTTAACCTAAAGATCGACCCGAGCGGCTGTTATTATTTAGCCACGAGATCCTCATGTTAAGAAGAAATCCCAAGTTAAATGTACAGGGTGTTTTTTTAAACGTGGGCAATACTTTAGGGGCGTGTAGTACTCATGAAAATAAGCAACTTTTACTACGGAATCGACCATGAAATCGCGAAAAAAATATCAGCTGCTCCACACATTACTGGTCGCGTAACTCGAAAAAATTTAGGCAACAGTAGATTTTCTAGATACCATTTCATAGTTAGCCCCATAGTAAGAGTTGCTCATATTTATGAGTACTTCACTCCCTTAAAGTATTGCCCACGTTTAACCAAACACCCTCTATATTTATCTATTTCTCAGTACCCCCGACTCCATGATAGCAAACAATAATTCATTCTAAGTAACAACTACTAAACGATAACACACTCCTAACTTCCCTACTTGTTATACACAGTAAACAGACCCACTAAAGTTTGATTATCTCCAAGCAACCTTTACTCAAATTGGATTAGATAGCAAAATTTACATATTCACGCAAATGGTTTCCGAAAGCGAGAGCTAACGATAATAGAGACTTATTCGGGAAAAATGGTTTCCCTACTAAAATATTTTTCGGTGAAAATAAATTACTTTTGGAATTTCTGCTCCGGGCTTGCTTGAAGGCTGGCTTCGTAACTGATATTAAAGACAATTTATATGGAATGATGTTTTGGAGTGGGTGAATTTTGAATACGTCTTATATATACAAGGTGTAACATAATAAACGCGGGACCTCCCGTGTGGTCTCTCGCACCATGAAACTAAACATCTTTTGTTCTACGAGTTCTTGAAATTAGCAAAAAAAAAAAATACTTTTTAAAGGAACTGACGCAATCAGCTGATCCACATGTATGGTAAAACTAAAAAAAAGTTATGAATTTCCAAAAGTCATAGAACAAAAGTTGTTCAGCTTCATGGTCTGAGACACCACACGAGAGGTCTTGCGTTTATTATGTTACACGTTGTATTTATTCATTTATTTCGAGCAACAAGACTCATAGTGTTAGTAACAATGTACTTACAAACTATGTTAGTAATACACCTACAAAGACAAAAAAGGAAACAGATTGTGGCATCATAATACAACATTATTTTTACCATATGCGAAACCTGAATATACTTTGTTCAGAATAAGTAACTGAATCAATTCTAATGATTTTTAAACCATGTTATATTTTGTCCCAAAAATATTTTAAAAAGTTTACAAGTTGAACACCGAGCGGCACTAAGTACCTATCGCAATTATTAAGTACCTAATGCCAAATTATTATTATCAATGAGCTAAGACCACGCTGAAGGCGCGCGCGCGGCTGCGCCGTTTGTTGACCACGTTTTTGTGTGGACAACCAGGTAAAAGAATACGCTTATAACTTTGTGATTTTTCATGAAACAGTTTTGAAATTTTGTACATTCTTTACATAAAAATACTAG
Source organism: Noctua comes (assembly GCA_963082995.1). Lineage (NCBI taxonomy): Eukaryota > Metazoa > Arthropoda > Insecta > Lepidoptera > Noctuidae > Noctua > Noctua comes. The sequence goes on along the minus strand of OY720280.1, from coordinate 6,254,405 downwards.
ACACGTGTTTCAGGTTTCGCATATACTAAAACTAATGTTGTATAGTTCTTGGGTTAAGAGCGTTTATACAGAAAATGGGCAGCGTCGCAAATAGCTGTCAGATATTTCGCTGTTTTGGTTAATTTGGCAATATTACTGTATGGAAATAAGAAATATGGGTAACTAGTGACCTAAAATATTGGTTATGAAATGCAATAATTAATATCGTAACACCGAATATTTAGTTTTAGATGCAAAAAAGTATTCGGAAACTTTTCAAATGCCTTTTTTACACCTAACGGTTACAACATCAAATTCAGTGTTTTAATTGCAATTCATTATTAATATTCTAGTTCAAAGGTTTATAATAGGTTTTTTTTATTTAGCTTGTGGCTAAATAATAATAACAGCCGCATGAGTCGATCTTCAGATTTAAGCAGCGCTTGCCAAGGGCGGTCCGTGGATGGGTGACCATCCATTACATGTCAAGTTTTCTCCGTGCCTCGGAAAGCATGTTAAGCCGTTGGGCCCGGCTTTTATTTGTAGATCTTTGACAGTAGTTACAGGTATTCAGTGGCCTTAAAGTTTGAGACCCAGTTTTACCAAGGGGTATCATATTACCCAGTACTAACTTGGCCAGATAGCCAGTTGCTTCATGTAAAATACTGGTATTCAGCTGCATCCGGTTTCAATGTATGTTGACCCCAACAAATTTGGGAAAAGGCTAAGCAGATGATGGTTGTTAATGTTAGTTTTGAGCAATACGATAGGTTAGGAACATTTCATTATAATTTCACAAGCCTGTAAAAATCTTTCATTTCATTTGTCTTTGTTATGATTAAAAAAATGTTTGTACCGAATACATAGAATAAAACGAAGTCAAAACAAAAATAAAATACACCCACTACATACCTACAGGCGAAACCTTTCCACGATTAGGGTAACGGTCCCTAATGTCGGCCTGATAGCGTATCGCCAACAAATTCTACCACAATATTCCCAGTTTTGTGCGTCAAAACATTCAACATCCGCTCAGTAATGGAATCCGTGATGTAGGTACCTACTACCTATGTATCTTTACTTTATACGATTCTGGGATTGAGGGTTGGAGGAGCTTTGGGTTGCGTGTTTTCTATTTAAGGTGGAAACGCCAGGATAGGCGGACAGGTCTCCGGCGTGATCTCATGGCGACATGGAGCGAGCGACTGTCGCAACCCCATGCAGGGCACGCCACCATAGTGGCGATAAGTCCTCTCTTTGACGAGTGGCTAGAGGTGCCACGGCGCCCTCACCTACCGCCTGACGCAGGTCCTCACCGGACACGGTTTGTTCGGGTTTTAGTCAGTACGAGTCTGTCACTCCCTTCCGCTCCGCTCAGAGTGGGGGGGGGGGTTATTTGTTGATTACACATGCGAAAAAGAAAAAAAAGGGTAGCCCGCAAAATTCATATTATCTAGCGTTTTTTTTAAATTTGCCTGTCAGTGTCGGACTGTCTGTTGATTAATATATGATTCGCGACCGTAACACGTTTGTATTTACAGAATTATAATCATTAAAATCATCAATACAACCCCTTTAAATTTATTTAATCTCATTGAATGATTATTTCATGAACATCATTCAATAGGATTCAATGGACTTGGAGAGTTGTGTTGATGATTTAAAATATGATTATAAATGAGTGAAGCCATATTTGAAACGGCCGGGATCATATTTTAATCAAAATACAAACCTAACACTGACCACTGGCAAATTGCAAAAAACATAGAACATTTTGTATTTCGCGAGCTATCCTGGTGCTTCCCCTTAAGTTACCGATGTGGATTTAGAGGTGAGATACGCAGTCAGTCTATGTTAAATGCTATTATTCGGCTGCACCCGCTTAGACTGGGAGCCGATCCGTTGGTAAAAGATTAGGCAGATGATGAATGAGGTTGCTAGGCAGCTGTTAGGATATTTTCACTAGGTTTTGAAAAATTGTCCACTTCCCATAAACAAGTGTTCCATAACGTTTATTTTGGTAACATAATCAGGATGTATGTTTTTTTTTTCTCTTTACTGTTTTTGGGGGTTTTTTATCCACAAGGATACGTCAACCCCATTGTATCTTAAAACATATATTTCACTATAATAAATGGAATACACACTATACTAAACTATCACTACACAACTACCTACTTATTATTTACTTTATTTATATTTTTACAAATTATTTACATTTTTAAATATTCCTTAGAAAATAAAGTATAAAAAATAAAAAATAAAATATATATATTATTATTATAAGCCTATATCGCCCCACTGCAGGGCAAAGGCCCCCCTTCCCTCCTTCCACACTTCGCGGTCTAGTGCGATTGTGGGCCAATTCTTTGCGAAAGACTCCAGCTCATTCCGCCATCTCCTTCTGGGCCACACTACTACTACACTGTACTAAACGGAATATTAAAAAAAAAAAAACAGAAAAACTCGGAACATTATAACACTCATTCACACTGTTTCGCTAGATCGGATTTAGGACGTGACAAAATCGTCTGAATTAAACCTATATCTAATCTGTTTAATTTAACACAATCCATCAGCAAATGTTGTTCGTCCTCAATTTGGTCACGATGTATGTGTCTTTATAGATAGCACAAAACAAAGGTCACCCAAAAATAACAGGTTTATATTGATCGCGTTGTATCCGTTAAAACGTCGTCCCTCAATGATTTTTATTATTTATAGCGGTCAGTACCTACACGATATAATTATATTGAAAACAATGCTGTTAAAATACATACTGCTTGTGGAACCAGTTTCTTTGCCCATTAATACATACAGGGTTTAACCTGACTCTTCACGAAACCGTCGACCAAACAATCTGTACATCAAGCTTAGTAACTCTTCGCAAAAAATATTGCTGGGAAACGATTTTTTTTTTTAAAATCACGTTTTGCGGTAGGACTCAAAACATTGTGCTGATGGATGCATTGAATAGTACGAGGGTCGTGGAGGTATTTAAAGTAAAGTTATAACATTAAAAACTTGTTTTTAAAAAAATCTTGTGAAAACGTCGGAATTTTGACCACCAACATCTCCGGAACTAGAAGGTTCCCAGGTATGGTCTATAACGAAAAAAATATCGCAATGACGGAGAGAACAAGTGCGGTTCGGCTTTGTTATGGCTACTTTTACACTCTGTTTTTAAAACGAGAAACGGTTCAAGAAAACATGTCATCTATATAATAAAAAGCTCTAACGAAACGTTCTAACCCACATCCATATTCTGATGAAATAAACATTACCGGAACGCACACAATATTCACTCATATATCTCACTGTCAGACGAGGTCAGACAGGAGTGGAAATTCAATTTATTTTCGGTTTGCACCCCGATTTCCCATGCGGATTTGATTTTGTTTTAGAAGTACCAAATCGAATTGAAAATAAACGTATGGCCAACTTTTTTGTGTTAACAGAAGTTTTTTTAATTTGTAACTTTGTAGTCCTTTGTGGTTTGGTTATGACGTAACAGACGAATTTGATGTATTGGAACGTTTTGTGTCCACAAACATATCTATATTTGCTTTGGAACAGATATTTTAATCGAAAGCTGGTTGGATATTGTAAATCTTTAAGCTCGATTTATCCACGTCGATGATATAAAATTCTTATGTGATGGAGTGCAATTGATATTAAAAATTCTTTCGGAAATCTGAGGATATTTTATTGAATGCCTTTGTATAAAGTTCATCGGTTTGCTGTGCAGCTATTTGCATATTGATTTTAAAATATTTAAAAATTGAATAGCTTTTGCATGATTTACTTTTGTGTTTTTTTTTGAGTTCTTGCTAAACCGGTAACAGTATAGTTCATTGTGACTGAAGTTGTTGCGTGCGCGTTGTAAACGTTACAGAAATACAAATAGGTCGGTTTTTAAATCGAAAATACAATTATCCTATAGCATTTCAGTGAACTCGTTTGCAACTAGCACAGTCAGTATCATCCATAGATATGAATCAATTCTTAAAATTACGAAAATATGAAAACACGAAACGAAACGAGCGGTATTCGGTGAAAGGGATATTTTTACGTTTAAAATCAAAGTATTTACGTTTACACCGAGCCATCGTGCTAGGGCCTTTAATCTTTGTGTAAGAGAGATCTTAGTTTAAAAATATTGGTGTTTAATTTAAATCTGGACAAAGTTTCTAAACGTTACTAGGTATCCACATTCAGACTTATATTATACTAGCCACCCGCCCCGGCTTCGCAAGGGTGGAATGTAGATACACATTTACATAAAAACCTTCCTCTTGAATCACTCTATCTATTGCTGAAAACTACATTAAAATCGGTTGCGTAGTTTAAAAGATCTAAGCGTACAGACAACGGGAGCGACTTTGTTTTATACTATGTAAAGAAATGTGAAAGCAACTCCATTTGTCTGCTACCTTTCACGTGTTAAGGGCTGAACATGAAACAAAATAGGTAGACCATAACGTGGGTTCAGACATAATTTACTTTTTATCCCAGTAGAACGTTCCTCTAGGATAATTTTCGACCTCCACGCGAGCGAATCCGTGGCCAAAAGCTAGTTAATGTTATTTATTATTTTCTCTTTCCCCAGTACACCTGTCTTCACGAGAACCTGTTCCACTACCTTTGCGAAGAGAACAGCGGAGCAGTCACGTTACCAGCGGCAAGAGGAGATGATGCTTGGAAGGTGTATTTCAATGATATCCCCGAAGAGATCGTTGATGAGTTTGCCATGAGATACGGGATTGAAGCCATCTATCAGGCTATGACGTAAGTACCTACATTAATGAGAGCCTGTTATTGGTGAATTAGGGTAATTGTTTTTTTTTAATAATTATTATGATAGGACGCCTGTATTTTTCGGGGCGGTTAGGCAGAACTGTGCACCCATGGTTCGCTAGTTATGTTTAAGTTCCATATTGTAAGGTCTAAGGAATAATTATATTGCAAATAACCGAGCATAAACCCAGGCTACAAGCTACTAAAAGTTACTTTTTTAGTTAAAGTTACATTTTAGTTTATTAAAGTTACTTTTTTAGTTAATTAAAGTTACTTTTTTAGTTACTTAAAGTTAATTTTTTAGTTAATTAAAGTTTCCTTTTTAGTAAAGATACTTATTGGTTAAAGTTACTTTTTAGTTAAAGCTGATTTTTTGTTAAAGGTAGTTTTTAGTTAGTTACTTTTTAGTTAAGGTTACTTTTTAGTTAGAGTTACTTTCTAGTTATAGTTACGTTTTAGTTAAAGTTACTTTTTAGTTAAAGTTACTTTTCAGCTGGGGCTGAGCTTATTAAACAGGAATCTGTAATAGCTTAAGTTATGTATTTGCATAGAACAGAAACAAGAACTACAGGCTAAAATAAACCAAAAAAGCTAACATTCTTTTAGCATATTGTGAGCATCCTCACCACCAAAACTAAATAATATTAATTGGAAATATCTACTCCAGGCACTTCCACTGCCTCTCCACGAAGTACCTGTGTGCCGGGGTCCCAGCCGTCATGTCTACGTTGCTAGCCAACATAAACGCTTACTACGCGCACACCACCGCGTCATCAGCTGTGTCCGCCTCCGACCGATTTGCTGCATCTAACTTTGGAGTAAGTACAAAATATATTAATTCAAAAGTGGAATCGCGCAAGGGACTCGACGTACAGGATGTATACAGACCCTTCACATAGCTGTCAACCAAGCATTCTGTACAAACTAAGTAACTTTACGCAAAAAATATTGCTGGGAATCGACTTTTTTTTTTGGGGTGAAACATCACGTTTTACGGTAGGACTCGATGGAACGCACTCAAAGCATTGTGCTAATGGCTGGATTGAATAGTGCGGAGGTCGTGGAGGTGTGTAATGTAAAAATCTTACATTAAAAGCACGTACATAAAAAAAAAAAGTTGAAAAATTTGGAACTTTGACCCCCAATATCTCCGTAACTAGAAGGTTCCCAGATATGGTCTAGAACAAAAAAATTATCGCAAAGACGGGGAAAACAAGTGCCTTTCGGCTATGTAAAGGGTCTATTTACACCCTTTATGAATATTCCATCCCACACCTAAGACCGACTCAACTTCAACATCTAGTAAATTAATTCAAACGATGTACCTACAATTTAATGGATGTATTTTCAGAATGGAAACCCTTTCATGCTCATCAAACTAATATTTGGTTAAGACTCCAAAAACGAATAATTAACGTTATATCTACATATTTATCTAAAGACTCGTTTTCCTGTACAGAAAGAAAAATTCGTCAAGCTGCTGGATCAACTACACAACTCGCTGAGAATCGATCTGTCGATGTACCGAAACAACTTCCCAGCATCCAGCGCAGAGAAGCTCATGGACCTCAAGTCTACGGTTGATCTGCTCACCAGTATTACGTTCTTCAGGATGAAGGTATACTACTTATCAACAGTTTAAATGTTTCATGATCATAGTAGAAGTCTAAACGGCTATTGCATTTTTCAGATCGAGAATACAGTTATTACAATAATAAAATGTATTTCATGCTATTGAAAACTGATTTTACAGTTTCAATTTTTTTATTTAGAGCAGCCATGACAGTGAGGAAAGAGACTGTGTATTTGTTTTTGCGCAAACACTTGTACACTTTGACATTGCTTATGTCGATGTTAATTACCACAGAGATTGTCTATGACCAAAATCGGTCAGGAGTATTGTGTCCAGCCAGTAAACAGCCAGTGTGCCAGTGTGTTGTGTGTATCGTATTGTTGTACCCAGTCTTTTTATTGTTAAACTTTGAGTATCTATGATTTCAGGCACCCTTTAAATCCAGCCTTCAAACCCTCTAACACTCAAATATGTTCAGTTTTTCAAGGTTCTGTCTGACATTCTAATATCTTTTATTTTTCAAGGTCCAAGAACTAAGCAGTCCGCCCCGTGCCAGCACCGTGGTCAAAGACTGCGTCAAGGCATGCCTTAGATCAACATATCAGTTTCTATTTGAGAATTGTTACGAGCTGTACAACAGAGAGTTTCAGGTAACTATAAAATAGATACGAGTGTAAGAGGCGATATTGATAGAAAAGAAGTGTAAAAGGTGGGAACATAGTCATTAATAGTCAAATGATACCGGTGCTTTAAAGATAAATGCCAAGGAGTCGATTCCCTGCTTGCGTCGGTGTTCCCTAGTTCCCCAATCTATTAAAATCGCTAGTCAATAGGCTTCTTTTGGGTTAACTCCTTCCACTGTCGACCTCATCTCTGTCTCAGGACAAGTCCCATTTAATATTTTAAAAAATGTAATTATCGGACTAAACATTTACTAATGTACACACGCGATGGCCGCTAATCGTTATATATATTAATTGAGAAGTAAGAGAAAAAGCATAATCATCAGTAGTGTATGGTTTCTACATACAGGACGTGAACACTGATGCAGGCAGAAAGAGATGTATGAAAAAAAGTACTAAGCCGAGCCCAGTCAAACTAGGATGGAACAGGAGATTGATGACCAGTCAAATAAGATGTAATACTTGAGTTACGAAATCTCCTTTGGCACTGATGTAACATAAAGGCATCAACAATGTTAAATTGTAACTAATCCTACTATAGACATGCGGTTGACTGTGCGAAATTTCTCGAACAACGGAGGCTGGCAATTCATCATCAGGCCACCAAAGACCTTCAGTATCCTAATATCAAATTCTACATTTCAGGTGGATCCAAATGAAGCCAAACGGGATCCATCAGACCACGGGCCACAGTTGGATTCAGTGGACTTTTGGCACAAGCTGATCGCTCTCATAGTGTCTGTGATAGAAGAGGATAGGAACAGCTATGCTCCCGTCCTCAACCAGTTTCCTCAGGAGTTGAACATTGGACAGGTATGAATTTGAGTGTTTCATTTGTTTCTATACTTCATCATCTTCATTTCAGCCGAAAGACGTCCACTGCTGGGCCTCTCCCAAGTGTCGCTACATTGACCGGTCCCATGCGACTCGCATCCAGCTGATCCCTGCAACTTTATGAACTTACTCACCGCTAAATCTTATATCTATTGTCATTCTGTGTGAAATCATCCCAAGAAGTTTATTTCTGTTACTACAGTACTGCAAAGTTATTTTATTTTCGTTCGGAAACAATAGAATAAGGTCAAAACCTTATACTTCTTCCTTACGCTTATTATCTTAGCATTTTTCAAGTTGTCATTTATAGTTTGATTTGACCCCAAAAATGGCGTTTGCTTAATAGTACTTTCTGTTTAGTTTTTATGAAGTTCTTTTTTTACTAAATTATACATATTATCATTATTATTTTTATAATATGTAAAATATATATATTTTTTATTTTTTATTATTCTTTATTTATTATAATTATTATTTTGGTTTTGCAGCTATCGGCGGCGACGATGTGGTCTTTGTTCGCAGTCGACATGAAGTACGCCTTGGAGGAGCACGAACAACATCGGCTTTGCAAGTCTTCTGCTTACATGAACCTGCACTTCAAGGTACCTTGGACATTTTGCTAAACAACAGTAATCCTTGCAAAAGGTGTTTGTGATCTCACAGGAACAACTATTATTTCAAATACATTTCTTATTTCCCACCTTTTTACTTGGTTACCTAAGGTTATAAGCATAATCATAATCAGCCTATAATGTTCCCACTGCTGGGACAAACGGCCTCCTCGCTATGGGAGGGAATGGGCTGTAATCCACCTAGCGATTTTAAAATTTAAATCTTTATTTACAAATGTCAACATAATATTATAGGCGCTGGTAAGTAAAATGTGCAATCTTCATTAGAGAATATCTGAGGTAGGAGGGCCCTGAGTTACAGATCACCTGGCTCTCTTAGATATTTCATGCTTATTTTTATTGACCATAAGCGTGGACCTCTCAGTGTTCATTATTTCTAATCTACACTTTCTGTTAATTATTTTCAATCTATCTCTAAACTAATGTACCATCTCAACATGAATGATGTAACCAAGAGTTTGTAAAATTATTCTGATTTAAAAGAGTGTCCATGGAGTTTCTTGCCCGTTCTTCTCCATAGAGATCTACGTTAGGGAATGGGCAACTACAGTACTTTCACAGTTTTTATGCCTTGTAACTGGGACTGTAGCTATTGTTGTCTTTGCTTCGACAATTCAAAAGTGCCTGTAACTGGCCTATTTGAAATAAATGCTTTGGTTTTGATTTTTTTTTGATTTTCTGAGACTATAATATTTATTAAAATATTATACACTATGATGATTTCATCTTGCTTTGCTCGAAGCACAAAAGGAAAATAGTTATTCTTCAAAAACTTTACTTACAGGTAAAATGGCTCCACACAAACTACGTGAAGGACGTGCCACCATACTGCGGAGCTGTTCCGGAGTACCCAGCCTGGTTCGAGCCCTTCGTCATGCAGTGGCTCAATGAGAATGATGACGTGTCACTAGAATATCTGAATGGAGCCTTCAACAGGGATAAGAAAGACGGGGTAAGTTGAATTATGTTTGTTAGCGTTTGTTAGTAAACAAAATTTAGAAGAATCAACTTGCTTGTCGCGTCAAGTAAAAAAAAAATCAGTTATTGAGGTACCCATACCTTACCTACCTTATAACTATAAGTTTTTAAACTGCCATGTTCACTAACACTATCAATACCACTCAAAACAGGATATGTACCTTGTTTATGACTGGCGCTTGCGACAGTCTCAAAATATCAGGAACTCAAAACAAATAATAAACATGGTAACTATTCCGTTTGAAGTGCTAACGATGACTTCTGATATGACTTCTCTTAAGACTCTTGATAGCCTGATAAGCGCAGCTAAATTAAATGACTTTAAAACAAATGTGATTTTTATTTATTTTGTAAAAAAGGAATTACGAAATTATAAATCCTTAGTATAAAAATAATATATATATTATAAACTGGTTTAATAACTGGTTTATTAATATATTACAAACTGGTTTTTGTGTCTTATAGGTATTTCTTCTATATTTTTTAAGTATTCAAAAAACATATCTAAAAAATAAAATAATAATAATATAATATAATCTAAAATATCTACTGCACAGTTTTACTCAATTTTCTCCATTATTTTCCAGTTCCAAAAATCAAGCGAGCATGCCCTCTTCAGTAACTCAGTGGTGGACGTGTTTACCCAACTGACACAATGCTTCGACGTGGTCTCCAAGCTGGAGTGTCCCGACCCTGAGATCTGGAAGCGGTATATGAAGAGATTTGCGAAGACCATCGTCAAGGTGCTCATTGCTTACGCCGACATCGTGAAGAAGGAGTTCCCTGAACATTTGAAGGAGGAACGAGTGGTATGCTTTATTTGGAATATTATTTTCACGAAAGTCGGACTTACTTTTTTTTTTTTTTTTTTTTTTAACGTGGTAAAATCATCAAATGAGTCCTCCCACCCAGGGCAGAGCGGGAGGGACTGTCAGACTTGTACTGACTAAAATCCACGGTGTCCTTCAGTAGCCCTTTATGTTCCAGGGTCACGGTAATTCTATGAGTCCCGCGACCCCGGCAGGCTTTGGCCCTCTAGAGGGGGGGCCCCGTCATTATGCTGACACTCTTTGAGGCGAGCGTGGAACACAACGCGCCGTCGACCCGGGCATGGTCCATGGTCGGACAGCGAGTCGCCCATTACTCGCCGCCCGCATGCCCGCGCCTACGGTGGAAGTCGGACTTACTTAGTACGATTTGGAAACAAAAAAACAAACAAACTAACAAATAATTGCTCAAGCTCATTATGAGTTTGAGAAATTATTTGTAAGTGAGATAAAGAACATACTCGTATGTTTAACGAAAAGTTGGACGAGCAACCATTAAAGCTATTCAATCGTTTTTTTTTTTAATATACAAAAATTACATAGAGTATACAATGGATTATTATCACACTATGAAAATAAAAGAGCTCTGAAGAAACTCTTGTAGACGTAAATCTATACTAAATTATAAAGAGGTAACATTTGTTTGTATGTACGGGGTAATCTCCGGAACTAATAATCCAATTCTAAATTCGTGGGTGTTATAAGCTATAAATTATATTTATACCATACATATTAGCCGAGCTTATCACAATTTTTGCGGACGAAATCGCAGGCGAAGTGCTAGTTACTGATAAAGATGTAATCATGATAGTCCTCATTGGTAGTGGTCGCGAGCGTTGAGGCTGAGCATGATCCTAAGTTCGATTCCTAGGTCGGGAAAAGCGGTATTAGGGTTTCTCATCGGAATTATCATAAGCAGGCTGGAGTCCGATCTACAAATCTATACTAATATAATAAAGAGGAAAGATTTGTATTTTGTGTGTATGTAACGAATAAACTCAAAAACTACTGGACCGATTTCAACAATTCTTTCACCATTAGAATGCTACATTATCCTTGAGTAACATAGGCACCCGTGCGAAGCCGGGACGGGCCCCTAGTCTGTAATGAGCTCATTCCCTATTATCTCTACAAACTTCGTAACGTCGTCTTGTTTTATTTCAGGCGTGTATCTTGATGAACAACATTCAACAACTGCGAGTCCAGTTGGAGAAGATGTTCGAGTCGATGGGAGGAACCAAACTGGAGCGTGATGCCGCTGATATTCTCAAAGATCTGCAGAACAGGCTGAATGGGACGCTAGATGATCTGGCATCCATGTTTGCTATCAGGTAACTTTATAAGTTTTTGAATCTTTAAATGAATTTGATATACATACATATGAATGACATTGAATTGCATGTGACTAAACGAGTGATGAATATAAATGTTGATGGATGGAGAGGGAGAGGAAGACCAAAGAAACGATGGATGGATTGTGTGAGGAATGATATTAAAGATAAAGGAATAAATGAGAGCGTGACGATTGACAGAGGAGAATGAAAGACAAAAACGTGTTACGCCGGCCGCAAGTAACATCGGACAGGGCAGGAAGATGATGACATTATGAATGACATTAAAAAGAGGGGAATACAGTCCTGTCCCATTTATTTGACCTTTCCTATTTTCCTTTCATCGCTGTCAAAATCACTGTGATCTTTATTTTCGGTACAACAAGGTTGCTTGTGGGTTGCTGTTCTCATGGTTAAATAGCTGAGAAAGGAATGTATACCGTAAAACGGCATAATGCTAGGGTGATTAGAGACAAAACTTTGAACTGAATTTCAACGCTGAATATTTAATATAACCCTCCTATTGGGCTACGCCGCAGTCGGGTAAAAATATAGGGTCCTTTCAGGCAACCAAAAACTTTGAATTAACGTTACAATGAAATTGTATCCCGAATCACCCGTGTCCCTATTCATCCCATTTTACCGATACTCAACACTGTGGAAAACCAAACTGCCAATAAAGACAATGATGTTATAATAGTATAATTATGTAATGATGATATAACTAATAATAAACATTTTTCTTATTAGTTTGGAGACGCGAATCACGGCGAGTGTGAAAGAATTGGGAGAGTTACTTCAAAAGGTTGGCGGTGGTGGAGCGCCCGGGCAGCAGCAGCCGCCCGTACACCACGAGGCCGATGAGGTGCTGCGACCTCTCATGGATATCTTGGTAAGACATATCTACATTATCCAGGATATTAGAAACTAAGATATCAGCAATGTACAGGGATTACACCATAATAATAATATATAAGCACAAGTGGCCCAAGAAATTTAGGCCCATCGTACTAATAACTTTTATCGCCACTGGAATACCACAGGGATGCATCTTTTGCCTTAAAGTAAATGGTAAATTTAGCAAGGTCACCTCGGTGATTATTTATCACCTGATAACAAAATGTGACTTTGTCTTCTTCAATTGACTTGTTATTAATAATTTTCTTTTGTGCGCAGGATGGCTCTCTCACAATGTACGCAGAATCCTGTGAAAAGACTGTACTTAAACGACTACTAAAGGAATTGTGGAAGATTGTGATGAAAATATTAGAAAAGACTGTTGTACTGCCGCCTATGACTGATAAAACGGTAAGACTTCCAGCATCAATTGAACAAGAACATACACCTAGTACCCACATATATAAAAACTGGCATCGTCTTCTTCTTTGCGTGTCGATAGACTCAAATTATACCCAACCAGTATATTGCCACCTGCACAGCTCTATCGTTGGCTTTGTTTGAATCCTGGAAGGTGTAGGTGGCTGTGCAAGATGGGCAAGAAAGGAGGTGGGGTATATCCTGCAAAGTGGCTTCACACTGACATTGTATTTGGGAGTTATATTTTTTTTTTTCTGTTTCGTCTTTTCCACACGCTGTTTCTTCATTTCCAATCCAACTTTCCGGTCTGCTTGATGGACTTTTGTGCTCTTCTATCTTAATGTTAATGCCTTGTTAAGTATATTGTGTGAACATAAATAAATAAAATTATTACTTGAAATAATACACCACCCCGAAACATTTATTTTATATCATTATAATGTGGTGCTCTCAATGTGTGCACCCTATTTTATGTATTTTATTATTGCAGCTTAGTTTGTGGGTAACTAAGCTGCAATAAACACACAAATAAAATAGAAAACCAAATTATATAAACGTATTCTCATACTTCATCTCCATATTGTTAACTTCCTTGGTTCAGATGATGCTGAAGAACTTGACAAACAACGCGAAGAACTTGGCTGCGAACGCAAAGATCGAGGACATGACGCAGCTGTTCAAGAGCACGGTGGGTAAGCAGGACGTCAAGCATGCGCTGTCCGGCGTCATGGATATATCGAAAGAGGTAAGCTAAAAGATTTTATTAATTTCAACTAGTTGGACGATACTGAAATGTCAATTGACAGAAAAACCCCAATAAAAAATTAAATAAAATGTAGATACTAAAAAAAATGAGGAAACTTAGGCAGTAACGTCAAAAACAAACAATTGACGATCGAACATACTAAAGCAGACGATGGTGTTGTTACGCTTTAAAAAATCATTCAATTTCAATTTTGGTAATGTGGGCACAAAAAACATACATTTTTAAATTCACAAAGAAGGATGGCAACCCCTCACGCAATCTGGGGAACACACTTAGAGCTGGCGTCCTAAAAATACTCCCAAAAGATAGGTAAAGATAAAGTTATGTTTACTTTCATGAAAATATTTTATGTTTGTTTTTATTTATTTGGTAATGTCATTTGGGTTCGGATCGGACGGGGCTTTTTTTAACAAATTGTATGACGCTAGTCAACAATCTTACACCTCACAGTTGCAAAACAGACAATTTTCTATTTTTGAATACACCTTCAATTTATCTATTTGACCCACAGCATCTATCAGCCGAGAAGAGTCTAACACCAAAGCAGTGTGGAGTCTTAGACGCGGCTTTAGACACCATCAAGCTGTACTTCCACGCTGGGGGCAACGGGCTCAAGAAAGCCTTCCTAGAAAAGAGTCCGGAACTGCAGTCCTTGAGATATGCTCTCAGTCTGTATACTCAGACTACTGACACGCTCATCAGGACATTTGTTAGCTGTCAGCAGAACCAAGGTAAGAGTTCAAATTAAGGTACGCGCAGAAAAAACTTTGATAACGTAGCAGTTCTCAGGACCATTTGTATTGTCGTACCCAGTAAGACCATCATTATTTGACAAGTTGAAAAGTTTGTATTGAAATCAGTTTACTCGGTTCTCTAAAAATGATGAACAAGGATACTCGCTGTCAGATCTGCTTCGTGGTCTTTCAAATATAGGTTGCTAGATTGAGTATTTTCAGAATCAATATTTAGAAATCTTCGTAAAGCTACAAGTCTCGAACTGGTGGCCTAGCATGACGTCTTAATGCAGGAGTAATTCCAGTGTGGGAAAGATGATGCCGCTAAAAAACCTGTATAGCTCTGTCTCTTTCCCACACTGTCCCACACCGTCACGATAAGCCACCAGTTCGAGACTTGTAGCTTTTGAGACGTCATAGTAACCCCCCTATGACACTTACCTTGTATACGAGACGTAACTCGCATACCAACCAACTTGCTCCAGTATCGACTGCGCCTCTTTTTTTTGGAAAGTCTTTATATTGTGTATATTTTCTAAAATTGAGCTATAATTAGTACATTTTTGTGGCCTATTTAGACGCTGCTGTTGTGGAGGAGGGCAGCGTGGGCGAGGTGTCATTACAAGTGGACCTCTTCACGCATCCCAATACAGGCGAACACAAGATCACCGTGAAAGGTAAGAAGTCTCATCACAACATCATGCCTGTAATCCCCGAAGGCAGAGGTATATCTAATAGTACACCCACATTTAGCCAGTTATGTTTGAAGTCTAATGTAACAGGAGGCGAGCCTGTTGCCATCAAATCCGGACTCCGTGGCTGCTACTAAGAAATTCCTAATAACAAACACAACCCGGGAATCGAACCCAGACTTATCCTGATCTTAGCTGCTCTAGCATTCGTGAACAGAGTTTTCTTAAGACTAGCATGGCAAATTTAAAACATGTCAATGGGTTGTTGATTTTGGAGTCCTTGCATTAGGCTTACTTAACTGCTACGCTAAACTGTTTGTTGAAAAATAAAACTATCATCATGTCGACGCCAGGAATGGAGACGCTTTTATATCCAACACTGGACTTTTATAGGCTGATTATGACAATAATATGAAAACGTCAACCACTTAACGTTTACAGAAATCTGTCATGTCTTGTTAAATCCTTTTCAATTCTGTTTTACTAAATTCTCTAACAAAACTTGCAGTGGTAGCAGCAAATGATCTGAAGTGGGTGATACAGAGCGGCATGTTCCGTCCGTTCATCGAGGTCAACCTTATCGGTCCTCACCTCGCGGAGAAGAAGAGGAAGTTCGCCACCAAGTCCAAGAGCAACAACTGGAGTCCTAAGTTCAATGAGACTTTCCATTTGTGAGTACCCAGTATAATTTGTTATCATTATACAGGGTGTATACAGACCCTTCACATAGCCGTCAACCAAGCATTCTATACATCAAACTAAGTAACTTTACGCAAAAATGATTGCTGGGAATCGACTTTTTTTTGGGTGATAAATCTCGTTTTACGGTAGGACTCGATGGAAAGCACTCAAAGCATTGTGCTGATGGATGGACTGAATAGTAAGGGGGAAAAGTAAAAATCTTACATCAAAAACATGTATTTAAAAAAAAACTTGTGAAAACGTTGGAACTTTCACCCCCAATATCTCCGTAAGTAGAAGGTTCCCAGGTGTGGTTTAGAACAAAAAAATGGTCGCAAAGACGGGGAGAACAAGTGCCTTTAGGCTATGTTAAGGGTCTATTTACACCCTTTATTGGATTTTTTATGATACAGTATTTTCTGCAGTGGAAAATAGACTGCTGCGCTACACTCATGGGATATCTTTAGGATTGATGTCAGTTGTAACCTGAAAATTTCCCAAATATGTTGCAATTCAGATATCAAAGTGTACATGTCGACTGTCTTGTGGGAAGGAATATAGCAACCGTCGCCACAATCGAAAGACACGTTTCTAAAACTATATTGCATACGATATAAGATTTTAAACTATCATGGTCACTAACATTATTAATAATACTAGAAACGGGATATTTACCATGTTTACTGTTTTCTATGAGTTCCCGATATTTCGGCGCTGTTGCAAGCACCATGATCACGGATAAACAATAACAATAATATAATATCGGGAACTCATAGAAAACAGTAAACATGGTAAATATCCCGTTTCTAGTATTAATAATAATATTGCATACGTCTTAAAATGTACTCACATCTTTACAGAGACCATCTTCATACATCATTAGGGCACCTTGTTAGTCTTTTTTAGTGTTGTTATTTTCTCTTTCCAGCATGGTGAGCAACTCGGAGCAGCTGGACCTGTTCGAGCTGCACGTTTGCGTGCGCGACTACTGCTTCGCGCGAGAGGACAGACTCGTCGGCGTCGCTATCATGCGCATGACTGAGATCGTTGAACAGGTACACTGCTTTATATTCGTCATCATCATCGACATCACCCAGAACTGATCATGGGAGCGAAGGTAGGCAACGAGCAAAGCAGACCAGTCAGAGTAGCAGGCAAGAGTTGTGCATTGGAGGGGTAGATGAAAAGTGATCAGCATCATTATTCAGTTGAATGATTACATTATTTGCTCCATGACTAATGAAATGAGTAATAACTAATGTCACAATACAAACAAATCATTCACAAACCGTTTAAAATTTTCAGGGTGCAATCGCGTGCTGGCTGCCTTTAGGCACCCGCATCAAGATGGACGAGACAGGCTGGACGATACTAAGAATACTGTCCCAGAGGCACAACGATGAAGTTGCCCGGGAGTTCGTCAAGCTCAAGTCAGAGATGAGGACCGAGACGCCAGCTGGCGCACAGGGCCCAGCGTGAGACATTTAGGGAAACCCCACGTGCCACAACATTCTACACAACTTACCAACTCCAAGACTGCGACTGGACTGACAGATCCGGTTGTGATGTCCCTTAATATTTCAAAACAGTTTTATGTGCGCAAGCGAGACAGAACCATGTTCTGCACGGTGCGTGCGAAAGAGACGAAGCCACTGCAACGGAGTAAGGAAGTGACATTCGGCGCTCCGGCGGCTCCCGGTCAGTGCTCGTTTGTTTTGTTTCGTACAATCTCGACGGAGATGCGTTTTGTAAATAAAATTTATCTTTGTTAAGTTACGCGGATAGTAGAATATTTTGCACAAATTCGTAAACGTTAGCAAACAAGACTGACCGTAGGCGGCCGGGCGCGGTGGCGGACGCGACTTAGGGATCCAGCCACAGCTGACTCTCAGCTCAAGAGACATCTTGAACTCTCTCAGTATACGGCAATAATTTAATTTGCCTTTACCAATTATCATGTTTGTTAACTTCGCCCTCTTTTCATTCTTTATCGTTCAGTAGCGAAGTTATTTCCTTCCAGTTCTCACGGCCCAAACTTTTGCTGGGTACCTAAATTCGCGAACGCATCGTTGACCCACGATTTATGTAATAATATTTATATGGACCAAAACGTCGTAAATACGGATGAATTAATCCTTAAACATTAATATTAAAATGCAACATAATTATTTATCTAATTAATCATCTACTCGTTATACGTGTACAGTAAAATATATGGCCTTATGAAAATTATTTCCTTCGTTTGTTGGTTCATTGCTTCTTTCGAGTCGGTTACGTATAAAAGTGTTGAGGATGTGTCCGGAGTGCTAAGAGGTATGCGTTTCTATATATTTTACTTTCGGTAAATGCGTGGTGTATAGAATTATGCGAAGTACATAAAGCATGTTCGTTTAGGTGATGAGTGTTATTATAAAAAGGAATTAATATAGTCATAGCCGTCGTTCGTTCTTGAAATCCTTTACGCGGTGCTTTTTGACGTCTGTACGTAAATATAGAATTAGAAACAAATTATCTTGAACCATATATCTTTATTCAAACGCAGCGTTTAATACTAATGGCTTCCGCGATAAATATACTGGATCAACAGAGGAAATGATTTGTTTAGATTTATTTCTTACGCTCTGTACGTCATGTAATTTTGTCAAAAATATCGCCCGGAAATCTCGTATTCAATAACCTTGTATACTGTTTACAAAGAATGCAACTTGTCCATAAAAATAAAGTGTTACTTCAAAAAGTATCGCGTAACAAAATGGATGAAAAAATGTGCGGTATTGTCATCTTTTATAAAATAATAAATAAATAATTATTTTACGTGTCCCGTTTTGAGTGACCTATATTATGTCTATGTGATCCATATTTATTACAGACATGTACATAACACTAAGTATATGTTAATATATGTGTATATCACAATATTTGCTATTACTTTAATAAGCTTGGCCTGTTCGAAATGTAATCTAAAATCTCCAAAAATCTTTTTGTATATTATTGAAAATTGTGATATTGTTATAAAATATGACGTAACATCGTAACTGTCGTGTTTATCTGTTTAATAGATCTGATGTTAATTGTTAATAAATAAATAATCATTTTTGTTAAGTATTGAAACATTCCATTTGTAACATTTCATTCCATTTTGTTACTTTTGAGACTGTTTCTAAATAGAAATCTTATTGTGTTAATCATTTAGGTATTTAACCGATTGTTTTGTTAAAAATAATACAAAAAAAACCTTCCAAGTTAAGGCCCCAGTGCTCAAAAATAATTTGTTAAGGCTATAATATTATGGCGAATAACAATAACGAATCGTTGATTTATTAACATAATAATTAAAATATACTTAAAAAAAATATCACAGTCCAAAACTCAAACACGTTTGAAAGTCGTCACATAAATACATTTTAATGTGTGTACATTTTCAATATCATTAATTCAATAATATTGATTATTTTAAGTGCACCTAAGATGACTTTTTTTTTCTTACTCCAACTTAGAAGTTTTTCCCCTTTGTAATCAGTATTTTGACAACACAGTCTAGTTTGAAGAAATTTTCTGAAAAGATCCTTCATTAAGTTTTTTTTTTTCGGAGGTAACCTTCTAAAGGCACCTGTAATAAATCTTTAATGACGTTGAAAATGCACACGATGTGTAGATAGGCACATCACTAACTGACACGGGACATAGATTTTCTAAATATTAGCATTTATCATGGATTACATATCTGTAGATAGAGAATGTGGTTTGTCTAGTCCAAATCTCAATAATATATATTAATTAATTATATATTTACTCGTCTTATTATAATATTTAGAAAATACTTTTATTATTTCTAATTTACATTTCCGAGTTGACTGAATCTGTATAACTATAGCGTAATAGAAAATTGCAACAATAATTATTAAAAATAAATTGTTTTGTTTTGTATAATCTCAAAAAAATCAATTATTCTATTCAATGTAATAATGTGCGTAATAAACCATTGAAATAACCAATTGAATTAGATATAATACATTCTTTGTCCACGATAAAGTAAATAAAATAAATAATTGCATGGGCATTACTGCGTTGAATAGAGCTTTTCAAGGAAATATTTTGGAAAAATATAGTGACGCCCATCAAATAGAATTTTTGATTGTGTTATTTTAAAATTAACATTTCATTATAACAAAATCATTATTGGATCATACATTTGTAAATAGTTGCAATTCGTACTTCCACCGTCTGTGAAGGGAAGCCACTATATTGATGGGATCGTGTGATATCTACATAAACCAAAATATATCAGTATTACTTTTCGTGTATTTAATTTAAAGTAAATTGTGTATGAGAATAATTCTGTGACCAGTAACACTGTTTATGAAGATATGGCGATTCGAGCTAGTATAAAGAAAAGCGCACAGTATTCATTATAATCTCATCAAAATATATAATAACTAACAAATCATATTGACACATATACCTTTACCTTGACAATACTTGGTAAATATTATTTTGTAAGTGTAATATGTGATTGTCACAAGCATCGGCATCATGTAAGTCAGTTACGCTCCAATTTTAGTATTAAATATCACATAACATTGCATACATCTTTGTATAAATGCATATATGTAAATGTTACATGTTTAAACACATTATTGAATTTAGAATTTTTATGAAAAAATAAATAAATATCCGTATTTCAAATATATTTCGTTTCGTTTCATTGTTCCCGTTGAAGTATGTAAAATTGCTGAAAATTACTTCCTCAGATAGTTTTGCTGAAAATAAATCAATGAAAATTTTCGTACTTCATCGGCTTCCTGTCTTAAGAAAGTCTTTAAGATGGAACCGCCAGGGCATTTCCAATTTTGTTAGGTTTTTTGTAATTTGCAGGTCAATTTGCAAATTGTCTTACTTCATCATCTGTCTAGCCTTTTCCCAAGTACGTTGGATCGGCTCCCTGTCTTAAGAAAATCATTAAAGTGGAAGTGCCAGGGTGGCCCGCGAAATTCAAATGTTCTTAGTTTATTTGCAATTTGCAGGTCAATTTGCAAATTTTCTTACTTCATCATCTGTCTAGCCTTTTCCCAAGTACGTTGGATCGGCTCCCTGTCATAAGAAAATCATTAAGGTGGAAGCGCCAGGGTGGCCCGCGAAATTCAAATTTCTTACTTTTTTACAATTTGCAGGACAGTGTCAGGTTGTATGTTGATGAAAATATGATTCGCGTCCTTAACACGTAAGTATAATTTTTTTTTTAAATGAAAAGTTTTTATTGTTTCTCATATAATAGGGATGTTTCCTGTGTAAAAAAATATGATTCTGTTTAGTCCGTCAGTTACATTATCGAAAAATATTGGATACGTATTTTTTGTTTTATCACATCAATAAAAATTGACGAAGATAAAACGCATCAAAGATCATGATGGGGCGTGTGACGTCACTTTTCGGTAAAAAGTCAGTACACTTTTCTTAAGCATTCTGTACATCAAATTAAGTAACTTTACGCAAACATTATTGCTGGGAATCGAATTTTATTTTTGGGGTGAAAAATCACGTTTTAAGGTAGGACTCGATGGAAAGCACTCAAAACATTGTGCTGATAGACGGATTGAATATAACGTGGGGCGTGGAGGTGTGTAAAGTAAAAATCTTACATTAAAAACATGTACATGTTTTTAATGTAAGATTTTTACTCTTAATCTATAGAATCGTTGATGAGAGTTGGAAAATAGAAAGAAATCAAGGAATCGAAATCACTTCCAACTTATAAAAAGGTATTAAAACACCACCTCATGACCTGAATAATGTATAAATTGTGAGTTTTTGCCTTTTTATAACTTAATTTTAGTTGTAGCGTTGTTGTAGCGACGGCGGCGGTTTTATTTGATATTAATTATTATGTTTTTCCTCATAGATGTGAATAATTGTATTCTGAAATATACCGCAATGATCTTTCTTTTTTATACTAAACTAGCTTATGCCGCGGCTTCGCCCGCGTGGAGTTTGATAATTGTTCCACGGGATCTTACTACCAGGATAAAAAGTATCCTATGTGTTAATCCAGGTTATAAACTATCTGTGTGGCAAAATTCATCCAAATCCGATTAGTAGTTTTTGCGTGAAAGATTAACAAACATTCAGACATCCATATATACACAAATTTTAGCATTTATAATAATAATATTATTAAGTTAAGCTGCTTTTGGCCGCAACTTGTCTGATGTGATGCGGCCTAGGGTGGAGCACGCTTGTCTAAAATAAATCGGTTCACTCGGACTTTGAATAGATCCAGATTATAATGATCAGGGAAAAGAGAATCTTCAATGTTCCAAGGTACTTCTACGAGGTCGCGGGACTTATAGAATTACCGTGACCCTGGATCATAAAGGGCTATTGAAGGACACCGTGGATTTTAGTCAGTACAAGTCTGACAGTTCCTCCCACTCTGCCCTGGGTGGGGGGACTCATTTGATGATTTTACCACGATAAAAAAAAAATGGTACTTCTACGATTATTGAAATTTATACACCGTGACTTTTTAATCGTCTTAAAAAAGTGGTCCACTCAATGTACCCGACATGAAATAGCTCTAGTTGCGATTTTTTTTTTACCTACCATAATAGGTACAAAGATAAATAAATAATCCATTAGAATAACATTATGAAACTTCCTGTTAATGATGTTTATGTGTCAAACGGGAGAACATACCTATCCAGCGCTCGACTCCAGTAGATCATCGCTCGCAACAGGTTGTTTTATCTACGTCATGCGTCATAATACTGAATAATATTTTTATTTTTAAATTATTAAAATCTCATAAATACCTTTTTTTTTAATGAATGTTTAGTAGTCATTGGATACACGAAATGGGCTGCCGTTGTAAGACGACTAAAAAGTCACGGTGTATATTATCCCGACTCTTAAAAGTACAGTGATACCCTGACTACCGTTATCAACAAAGCCCAAAATTAAGCTTTGAAAACAAGATTTAATGCTAAAAACATGTTTTTAGCATTAAATCAAAACACATTCTATTAACCTGATTCATGTATGAATCCATTGTGTAAACAGTATTAAAGGAGGTAAATAGGTCAATATGTCATTATCTTTGCACCATTCTGTTCTTGAACCTGACATAGAAAAAAGAGGCATTGGCCGCGGAGCGTTTCTAGACGTTCGTTTTTTCAAGTGGAATGGGAGCGAGTCAGACAATGCACCGTGTTTTTCACATTTGATGGGTTAGACACTTGGACAGCGGTTCGGGCCCAGACGTACAGTGAGTGATAGAAATTAACTGAATCCCCTTTGCATAAATGGCTGAGATTTTTAGAAAACGAATCGAATGAAATAAAATACAAAAGAATTGTACAATTCTATATTTTATAATGCTTTTGTATTTTATTTATTTGAGCAAATCAAATAAAATATAAAAGAATTATAAAATTCTATTGATTCGTTTTCTAAAAAATCTCAACCATTTATGCAAAGGTGGGTCAGCTAATTGTTATCACTGACTGTACATCGGCGCCGTAAGGATCACTCAAACTGTGGCTTGGCTGTGGATATGAGACTACGACAGATACTTTAGTATGTCATCATCTGCATAGCCTTGTTCTGTTCTGTTTTTTGAGGCACGTAGGAAACTCAGTATGTAATAATGGTCACTCATGCACAGACAGACAAAAAAATGGGACGTCTGGGCGAAAAATCCGGAATGATGATCTCGGGCCCCATAATAGTGCAGCTGTAGGCGACGTATTCTGTCTAAAATACGTATTTTTGGCATCTAATTATTTGGTAAGTATTTACCTGCACTCTTCACTTAATCTTACTACTATTCATCATCATCATCATCATTTCAGCCGAAAGACGTCCACTGCTGGACATAGGCCTCCCCCAAGTGTCGCCACATTGACCGGTCCCGTGCGACTCGCATCCAGCGGATCCCTGCAACCTTCACCAGGTCATCGGTCTACCTAGTGGCAGGCCTTCATTCTTTATTATTACCTTTTTACTTTTATGAATGCAAAAAGTTTTCGAGCACGGATGTTTGTTACTCTTTTAAGCCAAAACTACTGAACGGATTTGGAACTCCACACGAACGAAGCCGCGGCCATAAGCTAGTATTTATTATATTATTCAATGATTGTCTAGGCGACGGAATGTAGAGTACTAAAATCCAAGTTTATCCTGATTGTCTTGATTATATTGGAATTGCGAAAATCTCCCGCGTAATAAAATGGAAGATTTATTCAATTCTGCCAATGATATAAATTACACTGAGTTGAATAAAAACTCACCAACTGGCATAGTAATCAACCTCCATCCGGATTTATTTGCGTCTATCCAAACATACTTGATTGCCAATAAACTTTCGACATTATGACTTTGAGCCATTTCAATTACACTGATATTTATTTTACTTGAAAACCGATAAAAGTAAATCAGAAAACGCTTCGGATTCCATGGAATTTTCGCAGTTGCATATTTGTAGTCGGATGACGTCAGAGGCTGAGATCCGTCACTGACAGGAGCTTTCCGTTGCCCCACACAGCTGATTTTACAGGCTATTTGGGTAACAATTCGATCGGAACGCAGACACTCCTACACGGCCCGGCTACAAACCGTGACGTCACGATACTCGGAAGAGGGGGGAACTATTTAAAACGTCACCCATTCATAAACTCCCGCTACTTCAGTCTTCATTTGAACACACAACGCAGTCGCGTGCGCACGTTCGAAACTCAAATCTCGCGCTATTTTTAAAACAGTTACAAAAACAAAAGAGTGTTGGGTTTTTTTTTTTAAATTGTGTTTGAGAAATTGTGACAATGAGCGGAAACTTCCTCACGATACCCGGAGATGACCCCATTACGAGGCGATCGAGGGTAAGGCTTCTTTACGTGTTGTTGTTATGTATACAAAGGTGATGCATGTTTTTTTTCTGAATAAAAGAGTATTTTATTATTTACTGATCTAATTTTACAACGGTCGAATCGTGAGTTAAGATACAAACATTTAACTGCCGAAAAAGTAATCTTATCTAATACCAATAGTCCGATTTATCGATCTTATCAGTACATCTTTTATCCTTATCTCCGAAATAAAAACATACAAAAATAATCTAGCCAGACATACTTTCTTTAAAAACATCCGACACAACAATAGAACTGAAAAATCGTCCGTGACTGAGTGAATCCGGATATTTTGGCATAGGAAACACGTATTAGTGTGCCAAATATCGCTTCACTAGCTTTGCCCCGCGGTTTCACACGCCGTTTTTGATTAGCTCATAAGGGTGATATTGTGGGGTTAAGACTTGGAACTTTCCTAAAGAATTGGGCTATTAAATGATTTTTTTTATTTTTAAATCCGACTGATGGTTCCAGAAACTAGCGCAGTTCAAACAAACAAACTCTTTAAGTTTTATTACATAAAGTTTAGATTTACTTGTCCCCATAACACTGGGACTTTTAATCAGCACTAGTTGAAGGAAAATCCAAGGTTTTGCTAAAACGTTGTGAATAAGGGTGGAATGAGAATGAATTCTGATATCGTTTTGTCATTTTCTGCTCTAGTCTTGGACACTCATATTGGAAAAGTCGGGTAGGTATATGTTTTGTCGCTTCATGTCGATGTGAAATCTGTAAAGGGATAAACAACGTGTAACATAATAAACGCAAGACCTCCCGTGTGGTCTCTCGCACCATGAAACTAAACATCTTTTGTTCTAAGAGTTCTTGAAATTCGCAAAAAAAATATACTTTCTATAGGAACGGACGCAATCAGCTGTATGGTAAAACAAAAAAAAAAGTTATGAATTTCCAAAAGTCATAGAACAAAAGTTGTTCAGTTTCGTGGTCTGAGACACCACACGAGAGGTCTTGCGTTTATTCTATTACGCGTTGTATAATTGTAAAATACGTGTAATAAAACAGATAACATAATAAAAGTTACAGTAGGTAAGCTTATTCTTGATGTAGGACTAGAATATACATAACATAACATCACGCCTGTTAGGGTTTAGCAGAGGTGTACCTAATAGTACACCCACATTTCGCCAGTAATGTTAAAGTCTCATGTAATAGGGGGTGAGCCTATTGCTGTCAAACGGGCACAAATCTAGACTATGTGGCTGCTACTGAGAAATCCCTAATGGAATCACTTTGCCCGACCTGGGAATCGAACCCAGGACCTCGTGCTCTGCAGCCGCTCTTGCGAACACTCGACCAATAAGACAGTAACTAGGACTACAATCTACATACATATCTACACTAATACTAATTTGAAAGAGATGAAAAAAATTAAATCATTTTCGGACAACTAAGAGATCCATAAATTGTTAGTAACAGAGTTGCACTTAAACACCATTGTTAGTAACTTAACTAAAGACGAATTAATGAGAGGATCCCCAATAGTAAATAGCCATTATAACTAGGGCAATGAAATACTAATGTTTGATCCCCATTAAAATTTTCAAACCAAAATGAATGGGAAAAGTATTTTGTAATTTCTAACTTTTTTAGTACTCCTGGGTTGCTCTCACAGAAGTTATGTCTTCTCACAAATCGTCAATTTGGATTTGTTTTCACTAATCAGCAATTTGTATCATCATCATCATCATTTCAGCCGAAAGACGTCCACTGCTGGACATAGGCCTCCCCCAAGTGTCGCCACATTGACCGGTCCCGTGCGTCTCGCATCCAGCGGATCCCTGCAACCTTTACGAGGTCATCGGTCCACCTAATGGGAGGCCTTCCAACGCAGCGTCTTCCGGTTCGCGGTCGCCACTCCAGAACTTTTCGGCCCCATCGGCCATCCGTTCTGCGAGCAATGTGCCCTGCCCACTGCCACTTAAGTTTGGCTATTCTTCGGGCTACGTCGGTAACCTTGGTTCTCTTGCGGATCTCCTCATTTCTGATTTGATCACGCAAGGAAACTCCGAGCATAGCCCTCTCCATTGCTGTTTGGGTGACTTTCAGCCTTCTGATGAGGCCCATTGTGAGCGACCACGTTTCGGTCCCGTATGTAATCACTGGCAACACACACTGGTCATAGACTTTAGTCTTGAGACACTACGGTAAGTTGGACGAGAAGATACCACGCAACTTCCCGAACGCTGCCCAGCCGAGTCGGATTCGACGATTTGTATGTCAGGAAATAATCTTGTGCAAGTTTGGATATCAGGATATTATCTTCGAAATCACTCACCACATTAAAAAAATATTTCGCTAATATAAAGCTACACATTGCCCTGTGCCATAGAATAATTATGTTTCTTTGACGCTGACGAATTCGAAGGCAAAAGCTATAGTTGTAAAATAAAGTCATTTTCCGTGTATGTCCATGTGACCGCGTTATTCTTTTAAACTACGAGAAGGATTTTCATGCAGTATTCACTGAACTTCGCGCATATATCCCGAAAAGTTTATGTTAACGCAAACATATAAAACATTAAATTACATAAGTCATAAAGAAAACTAGATGTTTTATCAAGTAATAAAACTGTGCAAAGTAGAGGTGGGCGCTAGTGGTGTATAAATTTTTTTATCACTATTTCGTTAATAACAAGAAAACAAATGCGTTTAGTTGGATGCAGCACAATAATGTGTGCGAAACGAGCACTAAATCTTTCATTACAAACAGAATATGAGGGCAAAGTTTCCAGTTGTTGTCAACAATACGGGGTGGCACCAACGCGAAAACGGTTACCGAAATTTTTCATCGGTTATTTAAAAATAAACAGCTATTCCATACATTTTGACCGTGTGTGTAGGTATTGCACTTTTGTAGGAAACAGCTGTTTTATTTTTTACTAAACGACGAAAAATTTCTATTCTAGAAAACAAATGCCTTGAGTTGGATGCAGCACAATAATGTGTGCGAAAAAAACACTAAAATTTTCATCTCAAACAGAATATTAGGGCAAAGTTTCCAGTTGTTGTCAATAATACGGGGTGGCATGACACCGACGCGAAAACGGTTACCGAAATTTTACATCGATTATTTAAAAATAAACAGCTATACCATACATTTTGACCGTGTCTGTATTGCAGTTTTGTAGGAAACAGCTGTTTTATTTTTTACTAACCGATGAAAAATTTCTATGTGGCTCAAAATGACGTAAATAAGTGTGTGTTAATTCGTGGTAATCGTTTTCGCGTCGGTGTCCTTTCCACCCCGTATAAAGTTTTGTCGAATTCTGTAATAGATCCCAAGTTATGAACAAACCAAATAAACGAAACTACAAACTGTAAAGAATCGTTCAAAGATTTCGTAGAAATATACATTGAAGAAAAAGTGAAGTGCTCTTGTATTAAAATCTTCCGGTTCAACATCCTATTTAACAGCTGGATCAAAAGTAAACATATAAAATGAAAGAAAAATACATTAAATTCTCTCTCATTTTCAGCTTCACACGTGATGTTTTGACAACGAAATTCGATCAATTTGAAATAAACTGTATTTAGCTTTTAGTCATCATAATCAGCCTATAATGTTCCCACTGCTGGGACACCGGCCTCCTGTCTATGAGAGGGAATGGGCTATAATCCATCACGCGCGCCCAGTGCGGGTTGGTAGATGTCACATGTCTTCAAATTTTTGGTTCTAAGACATGCCTATTTCGTCACGATGTTTTCCTTCACCGTTTCGAGAGCAGCGGTGATGAAATAAAGTACACAAAGTAATGCGCCTGTCTAGGTTTGAACCCATGACTTAATGCTCGTAAGTCGACGCCGCTACCACTGGGCCACCTCTACTCTCAGTTTATAGTAATCCTTATTTATATCTACTATTGTTATCGAAATACTTGGCTTCACATCCAGAGCACATTGCTCGCAGAACGGATGGCCGATGGAGCCGAAAAGTTCTGGAGTGGCAACCGCGAACCGGAAGAGGATGCGATGGAAGGCCTCCCACTAGGTGGACCGATGACCTGGTGAAGGTTGCAGGGCTCCACTGGATGCGAGTCGCACGGGACCGGTCAATGTGGCGGTATTTGGGGGAGGCCTATGTCCAGCAGTGGACGCCTTTCGGCTGAAATGATGATGAGGATGACATCCAGAGCAAATAATTTGTGATGCCTCTTAGTGTCACACCTCGCGTTGGTTTGAGTACCTACAAACTTTATTATGAGTTAAATATTGGTTATTCTGTATGAGTAAAACCGTGAATCAGTAAGTTGGGTAATTAACCAATCCAATGAAATGATTCATTCATATTATAATTACATTGCTGTCTTTATTCCTTAAATAATTTATTCATGAGTTCAAAACATCTGTTGATTTACGCATAAAGTTTTAGTTTTCTTTATTCTTCCTGGGTTCGATGTACAGGTTGGGTAGAGTGTCATTGAGTTTTACCATCAGGGATTTCTTAGCTTGGAGTCTCGATTTGTGAAAAGTTGATGGTAATGGCCTCGAATTGGTGACATATGCATGTTTTATTTTTACCTCGGCCGACAGCTAATGCAGGCTTTTTTTTTTCGGATGGGAAATCTTCAAATGACCACTCTGGGCGGAGCGGAAGGGAGTGTCAGACTTGTACTTACTAAAACCCATCCATGTGCCTTCTTTGCCCTTTGTATTCCAGGGCCACGGTATCTCTTTCGAACAGTCCCGCAGCCCTGGCAGCTAATGCAGGATGATGTTATGTTATTCTATCCAGGTAGTCTTCATCAATGTATATTTTTTCTTATTTAGACAACCTCTGTAAATAAACTGTCTCTCCCAATATCTGATCGTTCATCAACATCTTAAATTAACCACGTTCATTTAACTTAACGAGTAAACAGTAAGGTTAAACCAACCACACAATACGTATAACACAACCAGTTTCATTCTTCAACACGTTTCCCGTTGGCGCAAGTTCATGATCATTCTTTCGACGCATCACATTGACACTTCTATGGAATCCCGGTCAAGTCCACGCTCGGCTCGTTCCGTGTTTCTTTTTACGTCGCATTTCCCGAATGACTCACATTACACGTTCTGTTTATCTTTGATAAAACATTGAGACTGTTTTTTTTTTCAAATAAGTAGACAGAATGAGAGGTAAAAAAAATTTTTGCAAAAAAAAACCAAAATCAAAATCAAAATCAAAATATTTTATTTCACATAGGCCTAGATGGGCACTTATAAAACGTCGACAAAAAGGTGCACGGTTCGGGTTGGTCGTTTCCTATGGAGAAGAACCGGCAAGAAACTCCATGGTTACT
Organism: Noctua comes; assembly: GCA_963082995.1. Classification (NCBI taxonomy): domain Eukaryota; kingdom Metazoa; phylum Arthropoda; class Insecta; order Lepidoptera; family Noctuidae; genus Noctua; species Noctua comes. The sequence continues at coordinate 6,224,378 of OY720280.1, read as the reverse complement.
CTTTTCAAATCATTTGGTGTTACAGTATTATGGATACAGCATTTGTACTTAAGTATGGGGGGACAGCGTAGGCCCGACAATAAGTCGTTGCTTACTACACAAAAAATGTAGAACAAAATAAAAAGTTAACAAAAGTTAACAAGCAGCTGGGAATCTACAAAGCCTACAATGTCCACACATTCACAAACAATCGATAAAAAGAATCTATACAAAGGTAAGAAAATATTGTAAAATACTAAATTAAACAAGTGACACAAATACTGTTATCAGTGCTGTAACTATTTTGAGGAAAAGATATAAATGATTTGAAAATTACTGTAAAATCTGATTCAAAAGAAGAGAAAAAAATTGAGAATAGTTAGAGACATCCACATATTTGTGCCGTTTATGAGCTACCAGGGAGGCCGCAAGCGCAGAAGGAACTAAGGCCAAACTTCTTTATCTTCAACGTAGTCCTTGATTTTGTAGTATGCTTTTTTAATAAGGACACGTTTGATGTGGTTTTTGAACTTTCCATCGGTCAGTTCTATAACTGACTTTGGCAACTTGTTATAAAAGCGTATGCTGTTTATAAGAAAAGACTTGCTAGTTTTTGTTAATCTAAATTTAGGTATTACAATTTCGTGTTTACCGCGTGTATTTATCTTATGAAAGTCGCTTCTAATTTTGAAAAGCCCTCGATTTTTGCGGACATATAAAATACATTCTAAAATATAAAGTGAAGGCAGGGTTAGTATATCAATCTCTTTAAATTTTTCTCTGAGGGACTCGCGAGGACTCATTTTATAGATCGCGCGGACTGCCCTCTTTTGTAAAATGAAAATCGAGTCAACGTCTGCTGCTGATCCCCACAGCAGAATGCCATAGGACATAATACTGTGGAAATAAGCATAGTATACTAGCCTAGCTGTAGCCACATCAGTTAACTGCCTTATTTTTCTTACTGCATATGCAGCTGAGCTTAATCTACCCGAAAGAGTTCTAATGTGCGCGCCCCACTGCAATTTTGAATCGATAGTAATCCCTAAGAATACAGTTTCCGCTATAATATCAAGTTTTTTGCCGTCAAGATTTAAATCCAGATCCCGTTGCGGCACGTTCGGTAAAGAGAACTTCAGACATTTTGTTTTGTTCGCATTAAGTAAAAGATTGTTAGCTGCGAACCATTTCGAGAGAACGGTTAGACTTTCGTTGGCATGTAAGACATTCGTATCTTTTCTATCTATTTTAAAAATTAGCGAAGTGTCATCAGCAAATAGAATTATATCCGATAATTTGGCCATCATATAAGGGAGATCATTAATGTAAACAAGAAATAGGAAAGGACCGAGAATTGAACCTTGGGGCACGCCCATTTTGACTAGAGACCCGGAGGACGTCGCCCCATTTACATTTACTTTTTGCTGCCTATTAGATAAATAGGAAAGAAGAAGGTCAGCAGCTTTTCCACGAATTCCGTAGTGGTGTAATTTACAGATTAGTGTGTTGTGGTCGACGCAGTCAAACGCTTTTCGACGCGACTTCTCCCAAGATTCCAAAATATGACTGATGAGTTTTACTCCCGCGTCCGTTGTCGACCTTCCCTTCGTGAAACCAAACTGTTGTCTATGCAGAATCCCATTTGAGTTGAAGTGAGACAACATCTGGTCCAGCATGATTTTTTCATAGATTTTACTCAATGCTGGAAGCACAGATATAGGTCTATAATTTGAGGGATCACTCTTTGAACCCGATTTGAAAATTGGTACTACTTTACTATGTTTCATTAGATCAGGAAACTTGCCGCTGTCCAAACATTGATTGAATATGCCTGTTAGGACAGGAGCGATTGAGTCAATAATGTCTCCAAGAACCTTGACGGATATCCCCCATAAGTCTTCAGTATTTTTTATGTTGAGACTTTTGAATGCCTTTTTAATTGTAGCAATACATATTGGTTTAAATTTGAAGTTTGGTATGTACTGAGTAAAGTTTTCTTTAAGAAGAGCTTCAGCTAATTTAGAAGAAGAGGGGAGAGATTTAGTAACCTCTAACGGAATGTTGGTAAAGAAAGTTTCTAGAGTCTCAGCGACTTTTAGCTTATCAGAAATGGTCTGATTATCTATTTTCAAAGACAATTGATTCTGATCTCGTTGTTGTGCCTTTCCAGTTTCTCTGTTAATTACCTGCCACACAGTTTTTATTTTATTATTAGAAATACCAATTTTGTTAATTATTATTTGTGATTTTGCTTGAGCGCAGACACTTTTGAATATTTTTGAATAGTTTCTAACGTAAGTATGAAAAACTTGATCTGAAGTCAGAGATTTTTCGTGATATAAATTATATAAAGTATCTCTGCTTTTTCTTATTCCCGCAGTGGCCCATTCACTAACCAACACTAACCGACTTCTAAAAAACCATTAGTAAAGTCTAAAACTTTACTTTTGGAAGTCGGTGACTTTTATTTGTTTCGATGACTTTTTTACCACCGACTTCCGAAAGTAAAGGTATTTTAGACTTTTTAGTGTTTTTTTTTCTCAAAAAGTTTTTTTTTTTTTCAAAAAGTTTTTTTTTTCAAAAAGTTTTTTTTTGGCTAAAAATAAGAAAACTTTTTGAAGTTTTAGTTGTAGTGTTCCATAAAAGATCTTGTCATGAATCAATTTTACATTGTATGTAGAATTTATTAAAGGACTATCATGTCGACAACAGGCCGCGTTTCAGTCAAGTGGCAGTTTTGATAATCTCCTTGTAGAGAACCTCAAGCGGCTTAAATATTGTACCTTTGTGGAAACTATATTTTCGAGCCGTTTGGGGTTGAAACTCTGGGGCCGAGGCGTCCGAGTGCTCACAGCCTGTTTAAGGAAATTTCGAAACGCCTCGCGCCTAATAGACGCTTCCCGTGACCCAAGTTCTGGCTTTTACCTTGGCCAGAGGCTAAGTGTTGCCATACAACGTGGCAACGCCGTCAGTCTCTTGGGCACATTACCAGCTGACAGCGTTGAGGAGTTTTTTGATGCCCTTTTTTTTAATTTTTAGTCATGCTCCCGCTTCACCAACTTTTATACCATCTTAAATTTTAGCGTGGTCGTGCTGGGAAGGAATCTTCCCAGCATGACCTGTATATCTACGATAATTGAGAGGTATAAAATTTCTAACTTGTGGTATAAAATAGTTTAAATTAAAAAGATTTTATTACCATCTAAAGTTTTAATGAATGCGTTCATGGTCATGCTACGAAGTACAACACAATTCTCGCTATCAGCCTCGTCTGGATTTACACTGAGATTGACAATAGGTTCCTACGAAGATCCTAGTTCTCAGAATTCTGACTTTATATATGTATGTAGGTAACCTGTGAAAACCGTCAGTCGCAGTTCATGTCTAGATATATCTCCTATCTGGGATTTAGTGAGTTACAGCCTAACTACGCCAACCCGTTCCTTGAATAAGGTGTCTTTGTTGGGTAAAAGCAACGTCTTGCTTGCGACTTCGCTCGCGTAGAGGCAGGAATTATACCACAAGAACCCCAATCTATTCAAGTCGCGAGTTAATCGGCTTCTATTGGGTTAGCTCGTTCCATCGTCGACCTCAGACTGGACTAGATTGAGGTCAAGAGTAAGCCCATTTAGCATAAAAAAATTAACGTTCTGCAGGGATAAAAAAGTATTTTTTGTCTTAGCCCAGGCGGTGCCATGACGTATTAAAGTGGAAGCTCCAGGGTAGCCAAGAAATTCAAATTTTCTTAAGTTTTTTGCAATTTGTAGGTCAGTGTCAGGTTGTTTGTTGAGGAAAATCTGATTTGCGCAAGTAACTAGTGTGTAGTTCATCATCATCAACATCATCATTTCAGCCGAAACACGTCCACTGCTGGACATAGGCCTCCCCCAAGTGTCGCCACATTGACCGGTTCGTATGTAGTTACAAAATTATAATCGTCAAAATCATCAATACAACCCTCTAAGTTCATTTAACCCCATTGAGTGACTTTTTCAAAAAATATTTAATACAGTTAAATGAATAGTGAGAGTTGCATTGATGATTTTAATGATTATAATTCTGTAACTACATACGTGTTACTTGCGCTATTCATGTTTTCATCAACATACAACCTGACTCTGACCTACAAATTGCAAATAACGTAAGAAAAATTGAATTTCGCGGGCTACTCTGGAGCTTCCACCTTAAAGCAGTATAATTTAAATCTTATTCCAGTGTGGAAAAGAGATGGCGCTAGACATTCTGTATAGCTCTGTGTCTTTCCCACACTGCAATGACTGCTTTAAGACGTCATGGTAGCCCCACAGATCATGGTCTAACCCTATGCCAATGGCATCCAATTCGTTTATCCGTTAAAGCGCGTAAAGGTAACAGACAAACAGAGCTATTTCCACATTTATAACACCAATTACTATACCTCTTTTCAATATTAGCTTGGCTGTGGTTGAGTGGTTGAGCAGAACAGTTCTATTTGTAATTCCATTTAGCTCAACAAATTGCAATAGCAGTTTTAATATTTGATTTTCTTTAAATAAAAACGAAGCTAAGCACTAAAACAGAATTGAGTAAAGGACAGATTTACGTAGCCAAGAAAAATCGAAATTTTTTTAGCTACAAAAATCTGAGGAAATTCCCAACATTTTTCAATCCGAATTTTACTTTCAAAACACAATTTTTATTACAGCTATATCCGCTTACATGACGTACATACAGAGATACGATCGTTTACGCCAATACGCAAATAAATTCTAATATAAATAAGCTGATTTCGTTCGCACGATTTCCTTCAAACATCTTTATCTACATACTTTAGAAATTAAAACCACTTTTCGTGTGTATAATGTGTGACCGCATTGTTCTCCTAAACTGCCAAATGAATTTCGATGCGGTTTTAACTTCCAGAATTTATTCCGCCAAGTTTGTGTGTTTAACTTATTAATATTCAACTAATAATAAAGCAATCATTGTGCCGAAAGTTGTGTCAGCCCATGGCTTAATTGCCAAGAGCTTCGACCAATACCTGAGGAGGCTCTCGTTAGGCAGCTAGATCAAGGGCTTGATTCAGAAAGCGGTACTCCTGGACACGGCTCGTATTGTTAGGAGAAGAGCCCTGACCACCGGTAGCTCGGACCCTGTTCCCGATGCCGGTGGGCTACTATTTTTTATATTTTTTAATGTTTTTTTATATTTTTTTGTATAGAAATATTTAAAAATGTAAATTATATGTATAGAAAATAAATAAAGGAATAATAAATAAATTCCATTTATTTCAGGTCCGAGACCCATATAAAAACCAAAAATAGATGAAAATACAAATACGATCACTCAAATTATAGCTAAAACCAAAATATCAGAATTACATTACATTATAAACATTATTGAATTAAATTAAAAAGTCAAAAATAAAATACACAACCGATTTAGAACAAATTAATAAATGTCAAAATAAATTATGATATCAACTAAGATATTTGTTTATTTCTCTATTTTGTTTTTTTATAGCATAGAAGATATTTCTTGGCTATAATTAGACCAGGTAGCACTGTTGTCGACATACTAAATCCATACGGAGATGTCGCGGGCAAAGGGCTAGTTTCTTTTACACTCGTAGATCGATACGTTTACTCACAAGATACGACTTTCTGAATCATCTTACAACCATTGATTGGTTTTTTCAGCTGTTGTATCTACGTCAGTCATGTTTTCCTAGTACCTAAAGTTGGATGTTTATGTATTAGTCTAGACGTTAACAATGACGTTTCACATTCTTTCCGACTCGAGCCAAAAATAATAGAACAGTCTTCATTCATGACAATATTTAAATTACATTTTAATGCCTGTCTAAGAAAATTTTGTTTACGTAGAAATGGATTGTCGGGGTTCTCCGAAAAGCTATTTCTCAATTAAATTGGATTTTTCTTCCAGTCTCAACAAATGTAGTTTAATATCAATATTCTATATGTACAGTCGCCAGCTCATCAAGTTCCACAAACTGTCAAATTTTTCCAAATGATTTTAAACCATAAAATGTTTAAGGTGAAGTTCAAAATCGAATGAGAAAATTTGAGTTTGTGTTAACTTGATGCGCTGGCGACTGTACACTGACATTCATTTGTCAACCGCAATCCTATAACTGGTTATTAAATAGTTGAAATTCAGAGGATAGCCTTGTTTGTGATAATAGCATTGTTAAATTTGGGGTTCTAACTATAAAGACTCTCGTAGACAGTGACAATTCAACGTGTTTTCTGCAGCAAGTAGCAGTCAATGTGTCCAGAATTATCACATTCCCAGTATTAACCGCAGCTAGTTCTGGTTAACCCCATTGTTCGATTGATTAAGCTCTGTTAACGTTTAATCACAAGTTAATAAAAAACTTATTCAACATTAGCTTATGCCTGCGGTTTCGCCCGCGCGGAGTATGGGAATGCCCAGGAGATCGTACATCCGGGAACTCCTTCAAACTTAACCTGTCCTAGTCGGGGTGCCCCAAGTCCCGAGCTCGCTTCGCTCGCTCTTGCATCGAATATAACTTATAATTATTTCACTAGATTAGTCTAGCAAGATAGTTATAAATCGCTTTCATATTACTATCTTCCAGGATATAGCTACATCCCTAGCGATATAACTATATCACGGCTATACCTATCTTACGGCGACGTATACAGGGTGCCCCACGGCTATAACACCCGGAAGGAAAGTACCTTAAATATTGTATGCAGATACGAAATAGGTTTCGCGAAAGCATTAAATATCTGCTCCGATCAGATTTACACAAGATATTCCTTGCAATAATATTACATGCCCGATGCATTCAGAGGTTAAACTCAATCCAACATTCCTTCTGACTCACCGGGAAAATACGGAATGTATGTGACGTCACGCAACATTTGTTTCGTCTCATCTCTCGTTGTTTTCGAGATTGAACTGTCATTGAAACTGAAATAAAGCTCGTAATACACAAGCCAATAACTAGCACAGAAAGTTTGCAAGTCGTTTGCATTTTATTGTGCCATTTGTTTTGTCTCGCCAACACTGTCCCATTGCTTGGCAAAGGTCTCTCGCAAGCCTGTCTAAGAGCTTTTGTACCGCGCTATGAGTACCTCGAACCAACCCTTGCAGTATGCGTCCAGGTCGATTCGCTTTGTGCCATTAGCAACTTTAAAAGGAGGTGATAACTGTGCAACTATGGGCTACTGATAGCCTAGTGGTGTGACCGTTGGATTGCTAGTCATAAGGTCTCGAGTTTGAAACCCAAGAGACGCTCTGATTTTTCGGATTCATGTGTTTGTATAATTGTCACTTGCTTCGGTGAAGGAAAATATCGTGAGGAAACCGACCCAGCATGCCCGAGAGATATTTCTCGACGGCATGTAAAGCCAAGTCAACTGGCCCATGGGCTGCATAAAAACTCTGACACAAGGTAAGGCACTAACCAAACGAAAAAAAATTACTGTTATTTTAGTTCTAGTTTGAAATCTGCTCAAATCATTTTATATTTTAAAATAGCTTGACCTTTTGGTAAATTGGGATTTAGCTATAATCACGCCATCTAAAATGGGCTTTGACAGACATTTCCCACTGAATCACATAATATTGGCATGACGTAAGCTTTGTGCTTACTTATTTTGCTGAATGCACTTTCTCAACGTTTTATGGCGTTGAGAAAGTGCATTCAGCATTTCACGAACATTCCAAATTCAAATAAAACAAAAAGTCAGACAATAAAAGATGGCCAATTAATTAAAATATTCCATTAGCACTTCGCGAGACAATAGTTTTTAGATCAACGTAACACGTAATAAAAAATTTTCGTTCTCTTGTGGATGGCTGCCAAGAATTTAAGAATACTTTCGAAATTTCGACTGATATCGTTGTAATTATCACAAAGTGGGACAAGATAGATACACAGCGATAACGACTATGAGGCGGGATGGGAACGTGTGATATTTTAGGAAACTATTTCACATTTAAAAAAAAAACGTGCCGAATACATAACCTCCTCCTGTTTTAGAAGTCGGATTCGAAAGTTTGGTCTTTACTGGTAGCGAACAGAGACACAGAATAGAGGTACAGAGTTAGTTAGTTCATTCCGTGCTCAAAAGATTGTATTAAGATGGAAGCGCCGTTCGGAGCGAGAGGGAATGGGAAGTCGTCACCTCCTTCTGCGAAGCAATCATGCTAGCGAAGGAGGTGGCGGAACGTGAGACGAAGAGAATCTCACGTCCCAGTCGCCGGCCACCGTAGGCGCGGGCCTGTTGACGATGAGTAATGGGCTAACTCGCCGTTGGTCTAGTGGTCGTCAGCGCGCCGACTGAGCATGAGGTCTTGGGTTCGGTTCCCAGGTCGGGCAAATTGTTATTGGGTTTTTTTATCAGGAATTTCTCAGTAGCAGCCTTTGAGTTTAGACTTGTGCTTGGTTGATGGCAATAGGTTCGCCCCCTTTTTGGGACTTTTTGTACCAAAAACCCGCCATCCGTCCGTCTTATGACGACAGGCCGTGTCGATGGCGCGTCCGTATTCCACGCGTGCTTCAAAGAGATGTCACCAAATCGGAAGGGGTTCGCAAGGGCCGATGCCTGCCGGGGCTGCGGGACTGTTCGACAGAGATACCGCGGCCCTGGAACACAAAGGGCTAAGAAGGAACATGGATGGGTTTAAGTCAGTACAAGTCTGACACTCCCTTCCGCTCCGCCCAGAACGGGAGGGGTCATTTGATGATTTCCCATCCGAAAAGAAAAGGGTAGCCAGTGAAATTCCTGTATTCGTGCAAAGGGTCTAACAAAAGTTTAGCTATACAAAATCAGTTTATGCGGCTCTCTCATTGTATAGGAAATCTATACAAAGCGAGACCAAGTTATACTGGAAATGTACAGCTTCATGTGCCGCCGTGTGAGTGCATGGTGGCCCATAAGAAGGGTTGAGAAATAAAATGCTTCTATCCCGATAGCAAAACCCCATCGTATATTTTCCGACGTTTCCAACATTAAAAACTCTGACAAAGTGAACATTTACTAGACAATCGGTACCTACCATTAAGGTCACAGCACACACATCAACTTGGAAAGGGATCGTCACCGTATCAACTCGAGCCATTCAGTATTCTTTGTGTGAAACTCCCTACTGCAACGCGCACTAATCGGAATCGCAACGTAATCGCTTCGGCTCGGGACAAGCTTACGAAACACATGAGGCGAAAGGCGATACGGTGACGATGCCTTTCCGAGTGGATATATGTGCTATTTCCTTTACACGTGGAATCCTATTTCCTTAATATAATAAAAAGTGAATAAGATAAAAATACACTTTTCATTTTATCAGATGAGACGCAATAATAATATTGCTACTGAATAAAAGTCGTAGTTCTACGAATGTATAAATTCTATATCAAAGAATGCTGTTAACTTGAAGTAAAAGCTTGCAGCGAAGTTATAATTTTAGCAATCTTGAATTCTTCAGTCAAACAGGAAAATAATTTTCATTTTATTATGCAGAAAATTTGGGCTTTGATATTGTAAAGTAAATTTTGTGATTTTTTATATTAATAGCTTATTCCCGCGGCTTCGCCCGCGTGGAGTTCGATAATTGACCCACGGGATCATACTACAGGGATAAAAAGTAAAGAAGTGGAAGCGTAAAGAAAAATTACGTGATACGGTAGCACTCAAAGCATTGTATTGATGGATGGATTGAATAGTACAGGGGTCGTGGAGATGTGTAAAGTAAAAATATTACATTAAAAACATGTATTTAAAAAAAAACTTGTGAAAAAGTTGGAACTTTGACCCCCAATATCCCCATAACTAGAAGGTTCCCAGGTATAGCCTAGAACAAAAAAAATGATCGCAAAGACGGGGAGAACAAGTGCCTTTCGGATATGATAAGGTTCTATTTACAGGGTGGTTTTTTCTACAAATTTGTAAACACCAATCTGATTATATTTATTGTAATTCTTGAATAAGGGAAAACAAAATTGGTTTATGTAAATGTTGGCTACCTACCACTAGCACGTGTATTTTTTTTTTCAATTACTTCTTTGGTCAGTTGCCACGGGCGATACATATTTCATATTTTGAAAGACCCCCGTCTTTTTTTATCAATACATCTATTTTGCTGTTTAATACCAGTACCACCTTCAAACGAAATACGTATGCTGTACCTACCAAAATGATTTAAAATTACGAAGAATGAAGCAACGTAAAATAGATTTTAAACTATCATGGTCACTAACATTATCATTAACACTAGAAACGGGATATTTACCATGTTTACTGATTTGTTTGAGTTCCCGATATTTCGGCGCTGTTGCAAGCACCATGATCACGGATAAACTGAAGTTATTGCGGGTGGGTGTTTATGAGCAGACAAATCGGTCTACCCTCTTTCTCCGTGATCATGGTACTTGCAACAGCGCCGAAATATCGGGAACTCAAACAAATCAGTAAACATGGTAAATATACCGTTTCTAGTGTTAATGATAGCGTAAAATAAGCATAATATTCAGAATAGCTTATGATATACAGCTTAATTTTATCCTGTTAAATTCCTGTGAATACTCCAAACACGTAGACGGAAGCATGAATCACAGCTCATAAGTACGTCAAAACAGTAATAATTCAAACGTAATGAGTGTTAAATTACGGAGGTCGTCGCCGGCGCAACGCCAACCAACTATTCACTCTGTCAGTCACCCGAACAATGACAAATTCTGGTATATTTGTCGGCATGCTATTCGTAGATGGCGGGACGAGGAGAGCAGCATTGGTTCTTATTGGTTCAGAATAGGGATGTTTCCTGTGTAAAAATATATGATTATATTTAGTCCGTCAGTTAGATTATCGAAAAATATTGGATACGTATTTTTTGTTTTATCATATCAATAAAAATTGACGAAGATAAAACGCATCAAAGAACATGGGGCCTGTGACGTCACTTTTCGGTAAAAAGTCAGTACACTTTACTTACAAGTATGACGTCACATGAATTTCCGTCAACCAAGCATTCTGTACATCAAACTAAGTTGCTTTACGCAAAAATTATTGCTGGGAAACGATTTTTTTTTGGGATGTAAAATCACGTTTTACGGTAGGACTCAATGTAACGCTCTCAAAACATTGTGATGGATGAATTGCATGATACGGGGGTTGTGGAGGTGTTTAAAGTAAAAATCTTACATTAAAAACATGTATTTAAAAAAAAACTTGTGAAAAAGTTGGAACTTTGACCTCTAATACCTCTGTAACTAGAAGGATCTTAGGTGTGGTCTAAAACAAAAAAAAATCGCAATGACGGGGAGAATAAGTGCCTTTTGGCTTCGTTAAGGGTCTTGTTACACCCTTTATATTTTAAAACGTGAAAAAACTACATCTTATATATGCCTAGCCTTTTCCCAACTATGTTAGGGTCGGCTTCCAGTCTAACCGGATGCAGCTGAATACCAGTATTTTACATGGAGCGACTGCCTATCTGACCTCCACAACCCAGTTAGTACTAGGTAATACGATACCCCTTAGTAAGAGTGGTTGTCAGATTTTTTGGGCCTCTGACTACGACTGTCAAAGATCTACAAATGACAGCCGGGACCAACGGCTTAACGTGCTTTCCGAGGCACGGATGAAACTCGGTATGTAATGGGTGGTCCCCATCTACAGACCAACCTAGGCAAGCAGGGGTTAACCTAAAGATTGACCCAAGCGGCTGTTATTATTTAGCCACGAGCTCTTCAAAAAACTACATCTGCTGTAGCCAAATGTATTGAAAGATCAAGACAGTCAGGAGTAAATGACGCCGTGACGTCTGACAGAGAAGAATCATCATCATCATCATCATTTCAGCCGAAAGACGTCCACTGCTGGACATAGGCCTCCCCCAAGTGTCGCCACATTGACCGGTCCCGTGCGTCTCGCATCCAGCGGATCCCTGCAACCTTTACGAGGTCATCGGTCCACCTAGTGGGAGGCCTTCCAACGCAGCGTCTTCCGGTTCGCGGTCGCCACAGAGAAGAATGGAAGAAGAAATCGTTTTGCGCCGTCCCCGAGTAGAATAGGACAAGGGCAGGAAGATCAGAATCAAATGTAGGTACTTAGTTGTTTATTTTGTCCCATGAATCTTTTTCGTTGATGTTTGAAATGGATTTCGCATTTCGTAGCTAAGGTATGCATCAAACAAAAACACAAACATCAAAGTATATCCAACTGAAAATTAACTCCCAAATCATGAAATAAAAAAAAACATTTTAGGTACCTTCGCATTCAAATTGGCAATTTTCGATATAAAAGACGGGCTCCTATTACTCCTGGTTGAATCTGATAAGGAAAATGGTATCCGTTAGAAAGCTGCCTCATCATCATTCTCCCATATTTACCCCCCCTTTATTTGGAGTCTTCTTCTTTCATACTTATGCAACATTATTTTTAGTATATGCGAAACCTGAATAAAGTTCGGTCAGAATAAGTAACTGAATCGATTCCAATAATTTTTAAACCATGTTATATTTTATCCCAAAAATATTTAAAAAAGTTACAACTCGGACACCGAGCGACATTAAGTACCTATCGCAATAATTTAGGTACCTACTGCCAAATTATGTTTATCAATGAGCTCAAGACGACGCTGGAGGCACGCGTGCGGGGGCGTTGCATGGTGACCACGCTTTTGTGTGGACAACTAGAATAAGCTTTGTGATTTTTCATGATACAGTTTTGAAATTTTGTACATAGATTCTTTACATAAAAATACTCGACACGTGTTTCAGGTTTTGCATATACTATAACTAATGTTGTATATAAGCCATCAACTCAAAATACACTCCTTTTCCAGCCATATCATCATACACGCGTCGTTTCTTTGGTCTCACCCTACTCTTTAAATCCATCCACTTATACGCTTTCGCAAACATAATATTCTGTTTTCAGTCTGCTGTTTTTCACGACAATATTCACTAGCTTCTGGGGCCATTTCTCCAACTAACACTGTCTTTGGGTCCAGCTTCATCAGAAGTATTTTGTCGGTAAACACGCACCAAGGTACATACCACTTCCTGTGTGTCTTACAAGCGTCCGTGCATGAGCAGGGGACTTGAACCTGATCCTTCATGAAAGCCTACAGCCACACTGAATTTGTCGGATTTGACAGCACTGCTGTATAAAGCTACCTATTTCATTTTCTGCCTAGCCTTTTCCCAACTATGTTCGGATCGCCTTCTAGTCGGAGCGACTGTCTATCTGACTTCCACAACCCAGCTAAATTTTTTTTTATCTATTTCTGTTATATTATTTTTTTTTTGTATTCTATTCCCACATTTTCCACGTAATTTCCGCATTATTTTCAATCGAAGTTCGAAAATTTAATTTAAAAAAAAAACATTTTACCGTCTATTATCTGCGAAAAGGGTAATCGAAAACCGCAGATTAAAATTTCAATCTCCGCAGTCAAGAATTCCACTTATTTAAATTTTTATTATGTCAATATAAACGTTTTATTATACACACATTCACACACCATTCAATCCGAAATTGGCATAGACTGTGAACATCTGTACTAGACGTGACTCAAGCTTGGGACAGCTGCCGGATTTCTGTCAGATATAAATCTAGATGAGTTTAATGAGACTAATGCACTATATTACGTTTATCATAAAGTAGATCGGAGCAGTTCCGTGTATTCTGGAATCATCGTTTCATATTCTAGCAAAACAAAGTCTAGTTCCAAATTCAAAGACGTACATTAATGTTTTAGGTAATTAGTTTACATATTTTAATGTAGAACAGGCTGGTGTCCGCAACTCCGCGCGCGAATTTTGCGTCCTATACGTTTCGATTTTCTATCGAGAAGAAAGAAGAAAGGAGGTGTCTCATGAGATGACGAGTAATAAAGAAGTATGGAAGAAGAAGACATGCTGCGTCGACCCCAAATGTATTGGGATAAGGGCAGTAGAATGATAATGATTAAGAATAGTTATTTCATCTTGAAAATTCTTTCACAGCGTAGAGTTCGGTAATTCTCCCAGGGGATCGTACTGCCGGGATTAAAACAAATTTCATCCAATTCCGTTCAGTAGTAGTTTTCTCGTGAAAGAGTAACAAACATCCATCCATTCATCCCCACAAACTTTCCCATTTATAATAGTAGTAAGATTTTCATTAAATGAAATTAGGATCGACCAACAATAGCCAAAAATATGTGGCAGTGGGCAGGGCACATTGCTCGCAGAACGGATGGCCGATGGGGCCGAAAAGTTGCGTTACGTTGCGTTGGAAGGCCTCCCACTAGGTGGACCGATGATCTGGTGAAGGTAGCAGGGATCGCACGGGACCGGTCAATGTGGCGACACTTGGGGGAGGCCTATGTCCAGCAGTGGACGTCTTTCGGCTGAAATGATGATGATGATGAACAATAGCCAATTAAAGTTTTCTGAATTGGAAAATTAATTTATTATCTGGATGATACGACATTAAAATGAAAATATTTATCAATGAAACTGAAAATAGAGTGACACACCATTTATAATCGTTAGTGGATTATATTAAAAACTAAATGTGCCAAGGTTCCGAGTGGAAAACAAACATCTGCGCTTTGAAACAAAATATCTGAACTATGTGATATATCAAAACTGAAATTCAGATCTTAAGGTTTAATTATAATCATCCACAGAATAAAATCCGTGTTCTGATAAACTTTAAAAAGGAAAATCAAACAAGCGAAATAAATTACAAAAGAAACAAGTACCTACATTGTTTAGTTTCCTTTGATTTTTATTTTGTTTACAAACTTATGTCATGCGAATGTTTTTATCTTGCGTATAAATTATTCGAAAACCTTGACATTTCATACAAATCCATTCATACGTTGAATTCTAGACAAAACAGTGTTTAGCAAAAACTCAAACAATTCACAAAGAAAACATCTTTAGCTTTAGCAATAAAGATCGTTTACACGATGTCTTAGAAACAGCTGGTGTCTAAACATCAGTAAAAGGTACGTTAAAGTTGTATAATGTTCTCTAAATAGTGGAATATTTGTATAGTTAACGAATGATATATTAGGGGTTAAAGTATGAAATTGCCGATTTGTATGGAAGATTTCGTGAAAAGTAATATTTCCATACTAACATTCTATCAATTTTCTTTGAAACGTCTGAGTACTAGCACTACCAGGGGGGTACTATGACGTCTTAAAGCAGGAGTAATTCCAGTGTAGGAAAGAGACAGAGCTATGCAGGTCGTCTAGCGACATCTCTATCCCACACTGGAATTAGTCCTGCTCTAAGACGTTGTGGTAGGGCCCCTGAGCCGATTAGGTATGATGCAAATTGCAAACTATAGAGTAAAAGCTGCGCTGCATTGCGCGCACCTTTTTTCACCGGGGCACAACCCAGTTAGTACTAGGTAATACAATACCCCTTGGTAAGACTGGTTGTCAGACTTAATGGCCACTGACTACCTGTAACGATTGTCAAAGATCTACAAATGACAGCCGGGACCAACGGCTTGACGTGTTTTCCGAGGCACGGAGGAAACTCGGTATGTAATGGGCGGTCACCCATCCACAGACCAACCTAGGAAAGCACGGCTTAGCCTAAAGATCGACCCGAGCGGCTGTTATTATTTAGCCACGAGGTCCTCTAAGCCTATAGGCCTCTGATTACTCTCATTAATTTGCATTTAAAGCATTCCTTTATTAAAAAAGCCTTTTTTAAACAAAGTTACTTGGGAAGTACTAAGTCGAGAGGGTATCAAAGCACTTATTGTATTGAATAACTTTTGTTATACAAAAGCGTTGTAAAGTTAAGACTAAGACAAATGTCTTAAAGATTTCTGGAACAGCCGTTACCTTTATTAGTCGGAACTTGTAAAGGCTTCTTGTGATTTTTTTCTGAGTTACTTAGGTACTAGGTACTAGGGTAGAGTTTAAACATGATCGGTCAAGGACTGTCGAGGCTGTCAATAAAAATAGTATAATTTCGATACAAGTGTGCAAAGTTTGTCATTGCATACGTGGTGGGATTGCAATGACAAATGTTCATGCGTATCAAACGAAGATTTTTAAAACTCGAAGCAAAGAAAAAATAAATGAAAAATTCAATCATTTTTCACTCGATTAAAAAAGGGTGTTACTGCATCGCTTTTAGTTTCATAATGCACATTGTGAACTTAGCAATTCACACATTTGTGTTGTGAACTTAAGCAAACGTTGAAACAAAAGTTGTTATCATAGGCAATGATAACTACTACCTACTGTTATGTTGTTACTATGATCAAAATGTAGAAGTATTAAAATATTATATATTAAAATCTTCTCTACCTTTTATCTTTGGAAGAGCGAAAGTCTAACACAATAATGCCTAAAAACAATTTCAAAAACCAAAAAAATAAATCTTTCACCCTTTGAGTCATATCATAGAACCAAATTCGACAATAAAATAAATGACATGATAATCTACGTTTTTAATAATGTATAATATTTATAGCCCTTGACCCGGCCGCCTAACGAGTGCCCTTTGTTAGTCGAGACTCTTGAAGACTTCACTTTGGCCCATTACCCATCTTCTCAAATGACTCGAGCTGAGGCAAATTGGTGAGTCTACAAATCTTCACAATAATAAATGAATAATAGAAAAACCCGCCAAATGCGAGTCGGACTCGCGCATGAAGGCTTCTGTACCATCGTAGTAGGGGAGCCCCCTTTAATTTTTTTTTATTTGTTTTTATAGCGGCAACAGAAATGCACCAATATTCTGTGAAAATTTCAACTGTCTACCTTATTATTACGGATCATGAGATACAGCCCGCTGACAGACAGACGTACGAACAGACGGACAGCGGAGGCTTAGTGATAGGGTCCCGTTGGTTGCCCTTCGGCTACGCTGCCGCTTTAGGCTGCTGCCCAAAAAAGCAGTTTTTTTACTGTGGATAAAACTGCAATTTATCGTGCGATATTATCGTCTGACACTCCCTTCCACTACGCCCAGAGTGGGGGGGGGGTCATTTGATGATGTCCCACCCGAAAAAAAAAAAACACAGGACAAAAAAGAAATGCCTAAGCTATTTAAAGTTGTTGAGTGCAATCTTAAATCCAACCATTTTGCTTATAACATTAGATTAGTTTCAAACTACCTCTAGACAACTGCCTCGTTGGTCTAGTAGTCGCAAGCGCGACTGTTGAGCATAAAGTCCTGGGTTCGATTCCCGGGTCGGGCAAAGTGTTATTGTGTTTTTCCATGAGGAATTTCTCAGTAGCAGCCGCGGAGTCTGGATTAGTGCCCGGTTGATGGCAATAGGCTCACCCCCTATTACATGGGACTTAAACATAAATGGCGAAATGTGAGTGCACTATTATAATGTGAGTGTACACTTCTACCTAAGCCTTCAGGAATTACTAGCGTGATATTATGTTTTCAAAATATCTGGATAAAATTACGTGTGGTTGTCGTCACTACAAGAGGTGAGAATGAAAAATATCTCGATACCTTTGTGTTTCATAAATCAAGAAACAAATGAATGCTCCAAAAACGTTTTTGTTTTTTAAATCCAAGCAATTTCTGATTTTTCGAAAACAAACACACATCAATTTAATGTCAGTCTATACTAAGCTGTCAAGTTTTTCTTGCATTATTTTCTCGTAAAAGTTTGAACCCACTTTTTATAATATTCAGTAGATTGGATTCTTTGTACTTGAAAACGGTATTGAAGCGGTAGAAAGTCTACTTTTATGACAAAGAAATCATCTACCTAGCCTTTTCCCAACCATGTTATGGTCGGCTTCTATTCTAACCGAATGCAGCTGAATATCAGTATTTTACATGGAGCTACTGCTTATCTGACTGCCACAACCCAGTTTGTACTGGGTAATACGATGCCCCTTAGTAAGACTTGTTGTCAGACTTTTGGGCCACTGACGACCTGTAACGACTGTCAAAGATCTACAAATGGCAGCCGGGACCAATGGCCTAACGTGGTTTCCGAGGTACTGAGGAAACAAGGTATGTAATGGGGGATCACCCATCCACGTACAACCTAGGTAAGCACGGCGTAACCTAAAGATCAACCCGAGTGGCTGTTTTGGAAGCTATTATACTCCGAGTTTCATAAGTTATTTTTATTTAAGTTGCCATAGAATAATTTCTGAGCATAATACAAGCGAAGTCGCGTGCAAGCCTAGTTTTTTTAATAAAAACTAGTACGTATAAACGCAAGCTATTCACTTTATTTATAAGACACAATTCTCGGTTGTCGAACATACAAAGTTCATCACACGTCTATTTTTAAACCCCAGTCGATGCCAAGTCGTATTTATTAATTTATATCGCATCTTCACTGCGTTAATGAAAGCATTAAATAAATAAACAGCCGCAAATATCGTGTGTATGAATCATAAAGAGAAACGAATGTTTTCTTCAAAAATCGTCATTTACATGGCCTTTTCCCAACGAAGTTGTGTCTTACCGGATGCACCAGACTACAGCATTTTACAAAGAATGACTGCCTTAATTTAACTCGGAGGAGCTCGTGGCTAAATAATAAAAGCCACTCGGGTCGACCTTTAAGTTAAACCTGGGTTGCCTAGGTTGGTCTGTGGATGGGTGACCACCCATTGGAAGATCATTATCATCCCGTTAAGAACCGCATACCTAACAGTAAAATTTAGTATATCTATGTGTATGAATGTGCTGTGGGTGAACCTTAAATAAATAAGTAAAACAAAAATTTAATCTCAAACAAATTACAAAAAGATAGAAAATCTATAAAAATAAATAAAATTAAAGTGTCTGTTTGTAATTTCAAAATAACAACTTTTTACTGAAAGCGTACGAAAATATGCGGTACATATAACGAAAAAACATTTTTTTTTGTCTGTCTGCCTCATCTGTCTGTCTGTTTGTTCCGGCTTATCTCCGGAAGACGAAGGACCGACTTTAATAGGACTTTTACTAGTAGATAGCTGATGTTATAAGTAGTAACTTAGGCTATTTTTATTTTAGAAAGTCATCTCATCAGACATCTCTTCTCAAACCATCCGTTACACAGTTCATCCATCGTCTCTTTGAACTTCAGCATTATTTTATTATTTTTATCTACTGTATACATTATAATATTTATATGTTATATTATAAAGCTGAAGAGTTTGTTGTTTGGTTGAACGCGCTAATCTCAGGAACTACTGGTTCGATTTGAAAAAATATTTTTGTGTTGAATAGCCCATTTATCGAGAAAGGCTATAGGCTATAGAAAATACGACTTATGGGAGCGGAGCATCAATGAAAAATGTTGTTAAAACGAGGAAAATTTTATTTTTATACTAAATTTCACGCGGACGAAAGTCGTCGGCAACAGCTAGTAGGTTATATTTTGATATCTGAATGACAGTGTTCTATTCTTCTTCTTAGCGTGTCGATGGCAATCTAAATTGTGTCTGCCCAAAACTGAGCTACTAGTTTGGCGCTTTGGGTAGTACAAAAGGACACGCGAGTTTTCTATTAGTATTTACGAAGTCAACGACCCTTAACATCCAAGTGTCGGATGTAGGCAATTCTATAAGTCGTTGCCTCCGACAGAGTCCTCAGACAGTCCCTTGGCTTCAAGTATTTTCTTTGAAGATTGACAATCTGACTTATCTCTATCTATAGGTTCACAAATGAAATATGTTTTCACATGAATATTGTACCTAAGTATAACACTGTCGGTCAATTTCTGAAAGCTTTATCAAACTACTGAGGGCGAATTCCACCAAAGAAACTTAACGAGTTCAGTACATTTAAACTGCGTTCAAGAGCTGTCAATTTTATCATTGCTATGTAAATATTTATATTGATTGCTCTTGAACGCGATTTACAGTAACTTTGGGTGCTAACAATAAGAATGATGTTTGGTGATTTTTGACTGCGATGAAAAACAGAGGAAAAAAAATCTGTGAAATTCGCCTTAAATTAGTCAGTTAACCAGATAATTAGATTTTGATTCACTGTTTTAAGCTTTCACGGTTTTTAACTAAACTTACACGGTTACTTACGGGATATCTTCGTAATTTTCAATTATTATGAGCTCCCGAAATTTCGACGCTGTTGCAAACGCCATAAGTGACATTGTAACTGCCAGGGCTCCGGGACTGTTCGAAAGAGATACCGTGGCCCTGGAACACAAATGGCAAAGAAGGAACATGGATGAGTTTTAGTCAGTACAAGTCTGACACTCCCTTCCGCTCCTCCCAGAGTGGGGGGGGGGGGGGGCGCATTTGATGATTCGCCATCGAAAAAAAAAAAAGTGACATTGTAAGTTTTGATTGTGATTGTTAAAGCAACATAATTTCAACCATATAATTTAGATATTACAGTGTTTCTGACAGAAGGGAATGAACAAGCACTGTATTACTTGTATTAACTTTCTTTTTTTTTTCAGAGCTCTTCCCTCACAGACCTGATCTCGGCATTCGACACAAAAGCTCAAACACACACAGATCTACAAAAGGTGACAGCATTCAGCGGATCCTTCGACAAAGACCACAAACCTACATTCTCAAAAGAAGAATATGGCAAGTAAGTAACAGTGGCATTAGACCCTAATAGTACGCACGACGACCAATCAAAATATATAAAACCAGTTTATAGGTATCTCTCATTGTAGGGGAAATCTATACAAAACGAGGCCATCTTACACTGGAAATGTGTAACTTGATTTGTATACAATCAGTTTTACCAAGGCATACAGGCATCGCATTACCTCGTTACTAGGTTGTGGAGATCAGATAGGCAGTCGCTCCATGTAAAATTAACAAGGGCTTAACGAAATTTATTGTAAAGTCTTTGCCCACTTGCCCAACAGGACAATAACAGGCCAGTTTTTTTTTTTTTTATCTATCCAAATTAATAAAATTGAAATGTCTGTTTGTAATATCAAAATAACAGCTTTTTACTGAATGCATATAAAAATATATACGGCACTTAAAACAAAAACACATTTTTTTAATTTTTTTTCTGTTTGTCGGTCTATCTGTCTGTCTGTTTGTTCCGACTACTCTCCGGAACGACTGGACCAATTTTGACGGGACTTTTACTGGCAGATAGCTGATGTTATAAGGTCTAACACAGGCTTTTATTTCAGAAAAAATAATTAGGGTTCTGTGCAAAAAAACGAAAACCCATGAAATTGGTAACAAAAACCGATTCAAAAAGGGATGGAATATTTTTTATAATATTTTCACGCGAAGGTCGCGAGCAACAGCTAGTAAAAATTATTATTCTGATCTTTCTTTTGTCAATCGACCAATTCACACGCATGATTGTGTCAGGATGAGTGGTCGGGATCCTTTTAGAAGAATTGACAGTAGATTTTCGTCCGTCCCACTGTACTACAAAGGTTCCAGCATTTTATTGAAGTGTATCAGTGCAGAAATACAATGATAACTTTTGTTACCCGTATTATTGTGTTGAAGTAATCATGAAATTCCTGTATTGTGTCACTGTCCAGGCATGTACGTTTCATTTCGGTTGAAGAACTAGTATTGATCAAATTAAAGTACAGATAGATGAACTGATTCGTGTGACGTCATTTCAGGGGCTTATTATTTTGATTTTTATTTATTAACTAATTGACCCGCGCAACTTCATCTGTGTTTGAATTTTTCCCCGCTTTCAATCTTTTTTATAAATGCTCCGCTCCTATTGGTCGTAGCGTGATTTTATATAGCCTATAGCCTTCCTCGATAAATGGGCTATCCAACACTAAAAGAATTCGGACCAGTAGTTTCTGAGATTAGCGCGTTCAACCAAACAAACAAACTCTTCAGCTTTATAATAATAATAATATTTTATAATAATATTTTTTTTTATAATAATAATTTATAATAATAATATTTTATAATATTAGTATAGACAAAGGTTGAGCTCAAAAAAAAAATGTTGTGACGTCATTGTTTTCGTCGATTCTAATTACCTTCTCAGTTTCATTAAGATTTTCATCATTAAATAAAAAGAAAACTATAAAGTTAAAAACATAAATGAAGCAAAAATCTATATAACTTTTTTATGAAAATAATGCACTGAAATATTTAAATTAAGAAGTTAAGAACATAATATTTGAATTATTGGAATACTAAATTGCTAAAGAATCTTTAATTAGATTTAAGATCAGTAGGCAGAAGATTTTAATTAATTTAAATTTACCTTTCTATAGGTAAATACAACGTATAAATCAAAGTCGTTTTTTTGTGTTTGTCTGCGTGATCGCTTAGATATTTTCGCCAACAAATCTTCAATAATAACGAGAATTCATAAGAAAGAGGTTACAAATTGTTTGTAGTCCCTGATTCTTGTGCTAAGTGACAAACCTGTGTTACAAGAGCCAGAAATTAGAGCACTTATTCCAGAAAGTTTGAATTTCAATTAACTCACCATAACACGGTCCACTTATTGATACTGGCCTCTCTCAACCGGCAGCAAAACACTTGGTCTTTCGTCTTCCCCAGCTAGTTTGTCCCAGAAAGATTAATCTATATACAGGGTGTAAACAGACCCTTCACATATCCGTCAACCAAGCATTCTGTACATCAAACTAAGTAACTTTACGCAAAAATTATTGCTGGGAATCTACTTTTTTTTTCGGGGTGAAAAATCACGTGATACGGTAGGACTCGATGGAAAGCACTCAAAGCATTGTGCTGATGGATGGATTGAATAGTATGGGGGTCGTGGAGGTGTGTAAAGTAAAAATCTTACATTAAAAAACAAAAAAAAAAACCGTAACTAGAAGGTTCCCAGGTATGGTCTAGAACAAAAAAATGATCGCAAAGACGGGGAGAGCAAGTGCCTTTCTTTTATGTTAAGGGTCTATTTACACCCTTTATATAAAACGAATCTCTATTTCCCTTGGTCACGGCATCACGCATGAACGGGTGGACCGATTTCGCTAATTCTTTTTGTTCTGTTTGTTACTGTTAGGAGAAGGTTCTTAGGTGGGTAGTAGGTAGGTAGTAGGAAAAGGTGCATTGCAACGCATGCCGGGTACAGCTAGTAACACATAAATCTTGATGTTTTTCTTACTTGTCACCATTACACCCGTACGAATCAGCGGTGAGTTGCTAGTTATAAATAATTCAGGTTCATTATACCTTACATCATCGTCTGCCTAGCCTTTTCCCAACTATGTTAGGGTCAGCTTCCAGTCTAACCGGATGCAGTAATAGTATTTTACATGGAGCGATTGCAAATCTGACCTCCACAACCCAGTTAGTTACTAGTTAATACGATACCCCTTGGTAAGACTGGTTGTCAGATTTATTGGGCCACTGCCTGTAACGACTGTCAACGATCTACAAATGACAGCCGGGACCAACGGCTTAACGTGCTTTCCAAGGCACGGAGGAAACTCGGTATGTCGGGTGGTCGCCCATCCACAGACCAACCTAGGCAAGCACGGCTTAACCTAAAGATCGATCCGAGCAGCTGTTATTATTTAGCCACGAGCTCCTCGTTCATTATTATACCTTACGATTCGTCGAAAATTAAAAAGGGATTTAAAAAAAAAAAAAAAAAAGACACCATTATTGGAAAATTTTATTATAAAGATAGTTTCTGTAGTGCCAAGACATCAAAACATCCGTGTTTATCCTTTGTCTGGTATTCCAGAAATAGCACGATAAAGATATTGCACAATTTCCTATGATTGGCAGGCCATTATCTCTAGAATAAGGAAAACTAGAATACTTCAAAGAAGTTCTAGGGATCTACAGGATCAATAAGAACCTAATTATCTAGGGAACCTGGTGATCTTTGTGAGGCCTGGTGCGATGCTACGGAAGATTACGTCTCGCTTCAAATTGTGCAAATTCATTGCCTAATCAAATAAAATAGATTAGCATCTTTGCGAACCAAAACTTGGAATTAGTCTCTACTGTCCGACCATGGACCATGCCCGGGTCGACGGCGCGTTGTGTTCCACGCGCGCCTCAAAGAGTGTCAGCATTATGACGGGGCCCCCCTCTAGAGGGCCAAAGCCTACCGGGGTCGCGGGACTTACAGAATTACCGTGACCCTGGGTCATAAAGGGCTATTGAAGGACACCGTGGATTTTAGTCAGTACAAGTCTGACAGTTCCTCCCACTCTGCCCTGGGTGGGAGGACTCATTTGATGATTTTACCACGATAAAAAAAAAAAAAGGTAAAAACAAAAAGTCGAAAATCTGAAAATAAACTCCACAGCTATGTGCTGCGCACAGGTTTTCGCGAAATTTTGTGATATTTTTTTAAATATATTGCAGTTTTTTTACCGCATGTTAGTCGCGATAGCTAGATTAGATACGCATTATTATCAATCATTCATCATTATAATTATTTTTCTGATAATCCAACTCATTAACGATTTGAGTGGAATTTTTCTTTGAACACTGTCCGTTTACCGCAAATATGATTAAAACAGTGTCCATGGAGTTGCTTGCCCATTCTTCTCCATAGCAACAACAGTATTTTTACAAGTTATTAGCCTGCCTGCCTTATGACACGGACTTAGTTCATCCTTTTTATTTTACATTCAAATGTGCCTGTAATGGTCTAATCATTCGATATGAAAACGAAATATTTCATACTAGGTAATAAGTAGGTGCCCATATTACGTTAGAATGCTCCCTATTAAATAATAAATGTTTGTAACAGTTGAACATCAAAGAATTTCGTAAAAGTTCAAATAAAATTACCTACTTTAAGTAAATATCAATATTTTATTAGTGATCAATATTGGTATTTATTTAATTTATTAGTTTTGCTAAATTATTAGGCCGAATAGTGAATAATCTATACACCGAGCGCTTTAATGAGTCCTCCGCCTTGCCCCATCAAAAGCACATTAAGCGTCCACAAAGTCCTAACAATATCCCACAGGTTGTTTGGTTTAAAATAACCATAATCCACGTAGATATTACGATACTAATTGAACCAATACGTGATCAATCTTCAGAATATTCCATTTAAATTGATACCTTTGCGGACTCATTAAAGCGGTCGGTCTATAGCAAAACTAATCAGCTTTTATTATCCCACTATAGAGCAAAGGCCTTTCTGACCCTTCACTCCCATTCTGTCTGCAGATCTTTTGGTAGGAGTCAATTTCGTCAAACCATCTTCGTCTTGATCTAACGAACCAATAACTGATACAAACATTTTTGTCCAGACCTATTCCCGGATCGATGACGGAGTTCCGAGGAGCTCAAGCTCAAGCCAGAGTCTTCTCAGAAATGAAAGAGCTGTGTGAAATCATCAACGATTACGGAAAATCACCCTGCAAGAGTATGCTGCCACCAGAACTGAAGGACGCAACCAAAGTCATCTCCTTTGGGGAATTATTTTCGGTAAGTGCTAAGTTTACAGATAAAACTTTCTTCATCAGGAGATTGTTTCAGCGAAACTTTCGGTTCATTTGATTGATAGAACAATGTACTTTAAGGACATTACAAATAGAAGTTGTGAAAGTTTGATGTCAGTCGGTAAGATTAATAGGACGACTTTTGCAAACAACACGGTGCTATTGGGGATACATGCAATTTTATAGTCTTATGTAATGCTAATTAGCATATGTGGTGCCATGTCGCCGCGCGTGCGTGTTCCGTGCGCGCCTCAAAGAGATGTCAGCAACCATGTAGGGGCCCGCATGGGCCGATGCCTGCCAGGGCTGCGGGCCTGTAGGACTCAATGTAACACACTCAACACATTGTGCTGATGGATGGATTGAATATTACGGGGGTCGTGGAGGTGTTTAAAGTAAAAATCTTACATTCAAAACCTTTTTTTTTTAAACTTGTGACAAAGTTGAAACTTCGACCCAATATCTCCGTAACTAGAAGGTTCCCAGGTATGGTCTAAAACAAAAAAAATACCGCAATGACGGGGAGAACAAGTGCCTTTCGGCTACACCTTTTTTTATTATATTCTTATTCCCGTGAGTCTATCAAGTGACTAAAGCTATTCTACCCAGAAAACATGTCAAGAAATTATCAGTGACACGGTTCGATACAACACAAAATTATCAAGGGAATAGTAACTTTGACCAGTTCGTCACTCTATCTGATTTCGATTTACAATAGAACGACCATCACTTCCCTAGGGGGTCGTAGATCAGGGTTCAAAGATTAATGCAATGACGGATAGGGACGAAATAGCAGAATTAGCTGACGGCATAAAATAGGAACAGAAGATCAACTAAATAAAACAATTGAAAATGCAGGACCACTTACACTTACATATTTTGTTATTCAACTAAATATTTACGCTTTTCAGATTTTTTCCTTTACATGTGCTGTAAGACCTTGCTTGTTGACAAATTTCATGATTCTAGGTCAATGGCAAGTATCCTATCGGTTTTGATTTCCTTGTGAAGTCGCAAAATATGCGACAAAAAGGATTATATCTTTTAATCGCGTTGACTTACAAGTTTATTTTTATCAAGGGGTAGCAGACTTGAGTACATGGTATTAATTTCAGCTTGATACTTCCACGCATTCTTGAGAAAAACGGTCTTGACAGGCGGACAGACGGACAACAAAGTAATCCTAAGTAAGGGTTCCGTGTTTGCCGACTGAGGTACAGAACCCTAAAATTAACAAAAAGTAATTTCATATTTAACACTCTGCCTGTAAGATATCATACTCTCGCGACTGACATTTGTTTGAGAAAGATTTCAAACGAATGCGTCTATTTCTGCGTGTGACTGCTTTCGCTGGCCTGCTTTCGGGGTTGTATGGACCTGAACTTCTCGCCTTGTCTATTTAGTGGGGCAAGCGTGAATCCCTGACCTCTTTGGTGAATGAGTGTTTGGCATACAAATGTAGGTCGAAAGTCATGGGGGATAAGGTACATGCATTAGTATGCAGATACGGTTTCTTTTATCCATATCTATCTATGTAATATTATGTATGTGATATGTTTTTAGTTCTCTTTGTGTGTTCTTAGACGTTTGGAATGAGCAGAATTTTCTTTTCCTGTTTACCCAAGTAAGAAAAATGATTGTACTGTTGACACACTCAGTATACAGGGTGTTAACGGACCCTTCACGAAACCGTCAACCAAGCATTCTGTACATTTAACTACAAACAAAACAAAAATTATTGCTGGGAAACCCCTTTATTTTGTTGGGGTGAAAAAACACTTTTAACGGTAAAACTCGAACGTAACTCACTCCAAAAATTGTAAGTACTCCAACAAGTGTTTAAAAAAAAAGTTGGAAATGTCTCCGTAACTAGAAGGTTCCCAGGTATGTTCCAGATCAAAAAAGTAATCGCAATGACGGGGAGAACAAGTGCCTTTCGGCTTCGTTAAGGGTCTATTTACACCCTCTATTAAGAATTTCGAATCTTATGGGAATTCTTGATAATAAGATCTGTCTGACAATCCTTGTGACTAAAATCAGTCTTGTTTGAGAGTAAAAGGATCTGGTACCTTCATTTGGCATTTCGGCTGTCATTTGTAGACCTTTGACAGTCGTTACAGTTAGTCAGTGGTCCGAAAGTCTGACAACCAGTCTAACCAAGGGGTATAATATTACCCGTTACTAGCTGAAACGGGGTATCGGTTAACTTGACTTTATGTTTCAATGAAATTGAAATTGATATTCCTAATTCATATTGAGAATATTAATTTGTCAATTTCTAGCGTGTTCAAGTAATTGAACCGTATCGTTATTATTAACAGCTGTTGCTAACTTATTCAGGACAAAATTGATGAGTGGAATTTGATTGTTGGGACCATCGGCCTCAAAAAGGTCGTTGGGATAGACTGGATGTGGATACGGAAAGCAGATAACAGAGTGATTCAGAATAGCTTCAGATCTGGCTATCGTCGTCGAAGTTCTAACACCACGTAAGTCAAAAGTATCAACTTTAGAGGAGAGTGAAGAAACTGCATAATTATACCATTTTAATGGTACAATACAAAAACCAACAAAAATTCAATATTCACAAGTTTTTTTTTTTAATACACGGTTTTAATGTACTTTAAATACCTCCACGACCCCCGTACCCATCAGCATAGGTTTTGAATGCGTAACATTGAGTCCTACCGTAAGACGTAATGCTTCACCCCAAAAAAAAAAAATGTCGTTTCCCATTAATAATTTTTCCGTAGGATTACTTAGTTTTATGTACAAAATGCACAAACTAGTTATTATTATATTATTTATAGTACATTCCTTTTCTTACATACAGATTTACATATTTTTTTTTAAAAACAGGAAAAAAAACATTTAAAAATATCAAAATAGTAGTAATAGTACCGGTATCGGAAACAGGGTTCGGCGGTCAGTGCTCCAGAGAGAGGAACCTCCTAACAATACGAGCCGTGTCCAGGAGTACCGCTTTCTGAATCAAGCCTTTTGACAGTAATACTATTATTATAATATAAAAATAGTAATACCCATTTTATATGGAAAGGCAGCGAGATTAAAATACATTGAACACAAAAGGTTCAAAAGTCCGTAAATCTTTCAGATGGATGATTATTCGTTGCTGAAGTTCGAATAGGAAATTCCGCTGAAGAAAATGTTCTTGCTCGATTATAAACACAATTTAATTCAACAAATTATTAGCTTTGGTTTTAAGTACATAAAATTTGTATTGTTAAAGACTTTTGAAATCGGGAAGTTGTATTTTGATTCCTTTGGATGGATGATGAATACAATGGGGATCTTTATGAATGCTGAATTCTCTTGAGGTATTTAATTAAAGTTTCAATAGCGTGTTTTGGTTAATTTTGCGATGATAAATTGCGGTGTTACTTCTATGAATTAAGAAGTAAATAAAGCTTTTATTTATTTATAAAAGTGACTTTTTTTTCAGTATTAATATTTTACGATCATAATCTTTGCATGCAAACGTTCACGGAGATTTAAGCGATGCTTTAGTATACAGAAAAAGATAAAAGATATAGAGAAGAGAAGATGCAGATGCCGCGAAGATGTAGCCTCTTTGCGGAATTTTCCTTGGTTTGACGAACGCCTTTTGACAAACCCAAAAATAGATTCAAATTTCTGCCTTTGACTGATGTATTTTTAGGCAAACTTAGAAGTACCTTACTTTTTACAAATTAGCTGCCAGCGCCGTTTGTTGAAATTGCCGCCGGCGCTGACTTTGGAAAAAAGCGGAAAACTGTGCTGGCAATTTGGCATACGGAGTAGATAATTAATAAAACAAGAAAAACTTAGGATGCAAGAGCGAGCGAAGCGAGCTCGGGACTTGGACCATGTAGTACATTATGTTTCAAACTCCGTTACTCGCACATCAGTCCGATCGGTTTGCTAATTTCTGATGCATGTTGACCGCACCTTAACGCGTGATGCAGACAGACGAGGTTATCATAGCCTTGGCTGGAAATAATGTTACACGAATATGATTGTCATAACCCACTCGCGCCTGGTCTTCTATGAAAGCTTCACGCCATTTAATGTGTAATAGACGAGCAAAAGACAGACGTCCTTCTTTCATCTCATTTCGATACTAGCTTATGCCTTCGGCTTTGCCGTGAACGTGTAGGTTGAAAATTTGTAGTTACTTTCGTATTGTTTCACATGTTCCTAGACATCCATCGTCCATGTTCTGTAAACACGACCAAGCAAGCGTTTGTGGCAAGGGAATAGACTACAGACTATTGTGATGATTAAAGCAGATAACATTACACTAATGTTTGTTGATCTTACAAAGTGATCATGATGAATGAAAAATCTATTGTCGAAGAAAAAGAAACATATTTTTTCCCAACCCACTCATTTCAAAATGACTCACATTTCCGTATCTATCTTCAAGACACCTGTGAACCTGTCAAAATTACGTAAAGCTCATTGTGTGTCTTTATTCCTGTCGCAAGGTCAGACTGGCGAAACTAAAATAAATTCTCGAATGTTAACGTCAAAATAATATTTTGTTTAGAGCAAGCGATGACATGTGGCGGTAACAGTATAAGTGGATAATATGAAAGATGAATGTAAATATTTTGCAGGAAATTATGTCATTTTGAGTATGGTAGCGACAGCGAATTTTATTGCCAGATGAATTAATTTTACCGAAAAATAGTTTTCATACTAGTTCTGTGGGCAACATTGGGAAAAGTAGAATTAATGGGGGGAGGCGTTTGCGCAGGAGTAGAACAGTACAGGCCAACTTAAAAAAAAATAAGGAAAAAAAAAGTCGAAGAAGTCTGAAAGTAGCGCTGGTGACAGAAAAGTTGTGTGGTAATCGGTTATCGTGGTATGGGCATAGATGCGGAGGAATGAGGAAAATGTCGTGAGGAGAGTTTTGAATATGAATGTGGATGGCTTAAAGAGTAGAGGATGATCCAAAAAAAACGATGAATATATACGACTGTATGAAGGATGTTATGGCTAGAAATGGACTGCTGAGATGACAAGAAATAGAGAAGTATGGCAAAAAAGAAGACATGCTGCGACCCCAAAAACCCCAAAAAGTCTCGGGAACCACGTTAATCCGTTTCGGGTGTCATTTTTAAATCTTTGACTGAAATTTTAAATCTGTCGCTGTGGGTAGTCATAAACCCGAAACTCTGACATTCAGTCTTACACAGGGGTTATTTGTTAAACAGTAACTGGATAATGGAGGTCATATGGACAGCCACGGCAAGTTAAGTGGAAGCCGAGTTTAACATTGTTGGGAACAAGGTTAGGTGGATGATGATGATGTTCGATAGCAGTTCGGTAAGGGGTTAAAACGAGGGTTGAAAGTTTGTATGAAATTTGCCCAATTTCGCGAACGAAGTCGTGGGCAACATCTAGTTATCTCTATATATTACCTATCTATTTATGTTAGTATCGTCAATAGACATTACACATGCCAAGTGTAATAGCTATGGCAATATGCCCCGAGACGGTTGCGTTCAAGGGTGAGGCCAATGTTCCTTAATGGAACTTTAATGGCTGCGGACGATGCGTACAGCGTTTGAAAATATTGCGTTTTGATTTACAAGCACGTGATCGATTTATCATTCAATCTTATTTAATACTAGCTTTTGCCCGCAGCTTCGCCCGCGTGGATGTTGAAAAATATCCCACCCGAACAAAAATAGTTACTTACCTTCATCCGCCTTTTTAACCCTTCGGGGGTAGAATTATCAAAAACGCTGAAACACGTATAAATTAATTTTCAATCGTCAGCCTAAACACAAAATTTGAAGATCCTAGCTTCAAAACTGACGGACTTTCATACAAACTTCCATCCCCTGTTTTACCCCTTTAGGGGTGGAATTCCCAAAAATCCTTTCTTAGTGGATACTTACTCTTTACAAAAAACACACCCTCCAAGTTTCATGTCTCTAGGACCAGCGGTTTGGGCTGTGTGTTGATATATCACCCAGTCAGTCAGTCAGTCAGTCAGTTTACCATTTTATATATATAGATTATAAATGCAAGAGTTTGTGAGGATGGATGGATGTTTGTTACTCTTGCACGCAAAAAATACTGAAAAGATTTAGTTTTGAGTTTATAACCTGGATTACCATATCAGATAATTTTTGTTCCGGTATTATGAAGACGTTGCGTTGGAAGGCCTCCCACTAGGTGGACCGATGACCTGGTGAAGGTTGCAGGGAACCGCTGGATGCGAGACGCACGGGACCGGTCAATGTGGCGACACTTGGGGGGGCCTATGTCCAGCAGTGGACGTCTTTCGGCTGAAATGATGATGATTATGATGACGTGGGACAGTACCGAACACCACGCGGGCGAAGCCGCGGGTATAAGCTAGTTCCAAATACATTATGCTGTCTTGGCCTTCGTATGCTTTTTTCTCGGGTAACTACTGAAAACCAGCGCTGGGCTATGGGCCGCATAGAACAGCATCATGCTGAGCTGCAGTCACAACGTGCAGCGGTGAACTTTTATGTTCCGTTCTGTTGTGATTATAAATACTTGTTATGCTTTGTGCCTTTATTTTATAGTCTTTTTGTTGTTGTTGTTTTTTTGTATGCGCGTCATTTTTTTTCTTCCATCTAGAAATCCTACTGGATTCCACTATCTGAAGGTAGCTGATAGATTTGTCAGACAGTTTCCCTTGACTGTTCATTAAAACAGAACAGGTAAGCGCTTCGATAATCCCAAGATTCCGAATTAACATACAGCGCCGGTCGCAGATCTTCAGCTGTCAGTCAAATATTTTGAGACTGTCTCGTTCAAGGAGAAGGCCAACGTTCTCTAATGGAACTTTAATGGCCGCCACGTGCGTGTATGACCAGATGTATGAATGTGGCTGAGGTAATATCGTAGCTGATGTTCTGTTGTTTTCTATCCCCATCTAACAAACGCGTGAGCTTTTGTGCGTATGGGTACTATCTTTGAACGATGTGTGCGTTAAAAAATGTTGTGTCAATTCACACGATATTGGCAATATCTCGTTCCCCTTTCCGAACGTGTTTCGCTTTTATTTTTTGTCTCATTTTAAATATTCATTACTCAGTGTTGTTTTTGGAACGTTTTCTCAATGTTGTGTTTTATCAAAGGATTTTATTATTGTAAATTATAGCAGTAGGTACACACGGCGTCATATCAAGCCATGCAAAACCAGTATAACCTGAACTCGTTTTGTATAAGCTTTCTGTACAATGAGAGATCAGCTTATACTGGTAATACATAGCTTGATTAATCGTCGTGACTACAAGCTATATGTAAGACAGGATTTACCATCGGTAAAAATTATGAACGTCCATACAAACTTTCATCCCCTATTAAAACCATTTAGGGGGTGAATTTTATAAAATCCTTCCTTACTTTCGTTAGCTACTACCGCGCTCACTGACGGTCGACCTATTTTTTACCTTATGCTCTCAGAAATAAGGTTAATAAAAATTCAAAATTAAATTCTACTAGGCCCGTAGGTTCAGCCCTGGGCGTAGTCTCGTAGTGAATGTATTAAAGATTTTTATCAAGTAAATAAATAAATTATTATCTAAACTCAAAGTAAAGTTTTACATTCCATGTACGTTTAACACATAATCCATGTTGATCATGATTCAAACAAATATAAAAATGACACATTTTATTAAACTTTAATTTGACTGTTAATAAAAGTTATAAAGCATTTTATAATAATATTGCTGCCATAAAACTATTAAAGGAACATGAAGTGGAGGATGGCATAATATTAATTTTATTTGAAGCCTTTGATTAAACCACGGCATTTTATAATTCAGCGTAGGTAGAAGTTATAAAGCGCAGGCCACCCCGCCAGCTAGCGAGCGAGCTGGCGGGCGAAGCGAGGCGAGGGAAACTTTATAAACTAAGTGAAGCTTTGGCAAGCTAAACTATGTAGGTTCACACCGAAAACTACGGACGGACGGGCGAGCGAGCATGCGGGAGAGCGAGGGGAGCGTTCCGTCTCGCACCGGGCGAGGCGGGCGAGGTGAACGAATAGCATCGCTGGCATCGTCGGATATTTCGGTCGCATCGTTGTATCGCTGACATAGCTTAGCTCTGCAGTTTGCGGTTTGAACCAAAGTATGAAAGAGGTGAAACGATGCTCGCCCGGCTCGCTCGCTCGCTCGCTAGCTGGCGGTGTGGCTTGCGCTTTAATGGCTTTGGTCAAATATACTAATATACTTCTGAAATTCCCATCGGAGACCAAAATTCATCCCGAACTCTAATCTAACTTTGATTAAGAAGGAACATTTATTTCGGTTTTTCGTACTGCTTTCCAATCCGAGTGAATTACATTACTTAGAAATAGCCTTTGTTGATCCTATTCTAAAGTAGCTTTTATCTCTCTCGCAAGATCGGTCCTGCAATTTCAACATTACTTTATATTCCCTAATTTATTTGAATTATTACTTACTAGTTGTTGCCCGCGGTTTCGCCCGCGTGAAGTTCGGCATCTGTCCCACGGAATCATACTACTGGGATAAAAAGTATCGATTATGTTAATCCAGGTTATAAACTATCTATGTACCAAATTTGATCCAAATCCGTTCAGTAGTTTTTGCGTAAAAGAGTAACAAATCAACAATCGATCCATCCATCATCACAAACTTTCGCATTGATAATATTAGTAGAAAAATAAGACTGACCGCCTCGTTAGTTGAGTGGTCATAAGCGCGACTGTTGGGAAAGAGGTCCTGGGTTCGATTCCCGGGTTGGGCAAATTGTTATTGGGTTTTTTACATCAGGAATTTCTCAGTAGCCACAGTCTGGTTGATGGCAATAGGCTCGCCCTATTACATGGGGACTTAAACATAACTGGCGAAATGTATATTAGGTACACCTCTACCTAACCTTTCGGGGATTATAGGCGTGATGTTATGTTATATTTTCCAACCAACGGAATATTGTTTTTATTCACACAAAAAAATTATATGAACCTGAACACAAATCGTCGGGGATAGTGCAAATCCGCGAATCTACGATACGTAAAGTACGCGTATCTGTATGCTTAGTGCGAGTTTTTTTTACGTATCGAGCGCGTTAACGTTTACGCAAATTAGTATGGCGCTGGGTATCCGCCACCTAGCGGCACGAATTGTCGCTTACCCAGCGCCATACCAATTTGCGTAAACGTACGTAAAAAAACTCGCACTAAGCATACTGTACTACGTGTAGGTTTACAGGGGAAGGTAGCGATAGCAGTGATAGTCTAGTGGTGTGACCGTCGGACTGACAAGTTATAGGTCTCGAGTTCGAACCCAAGACACGCACCTCTGATTTTCGGATACATGTGCGTATTGTATAATTACCAGCCGTGAGGCACACAGCACATGTACCTATTTTCTAATTTTTTTATCTTTTCTAAAAACTGTGATTTTTTATTTTGTATTTTTTTTTATTATTTTAATTATGTGTGCTTGATGAACTGACGTCAAATAAACTTTATTCTTTCTTTCTTAATTATCACTTGCTTCGGTGAAGGAAAACATCGTGAGGAAACCAGCAGGCCTGAGAGATATTTCTCGACAGCATGTAAAGCCAAGTCAGAGGCCCACGGGCGGCATAAAACTCTGACACCAGGTTAGGCACTAACCACACGATAAAGAAAGAAGGGGAAGGTTATAAGTAACAATTCATGTGTTCTATGCATTGTTAACAGTAGAAATCTATTAAATTAAGTAATTTAGTCGCTACGACAATGCGTAATTGAAATTGGCTACATTTTTCAGATACGCGGAATTCCGCGGATTTGCACTATACCCGACGAAATAGACTATTATCTTAAATATTTGGCACAGTTACAATGCACAATACACATGAAACTATTTATCAAGAATCGTTCACATTCCTCACGCATACCAAACTTGTCGGAATTGTCAGAATTTATGATAAATAGTTTTATATTTCGAGTGTTCTGATTCATCTTTACGGCAGTCAGTTATCGTACGTGTGTCTAGTTATTCTTCATCATCATCATTATTTCAGCCGAAAGACGTCCACTGCTGGACATAGACCTCTCCCAAGTGTCGCCACATTGACCGGTCCCGTGCGACTCGCATCCAGCGGATCCCTGCAACCTTCACCAGACCATCGGTCCACCTCGTGGGATGCCAATGGCTAGTGGAGTTTCTAGTTATTCCTGACCTCTTATTGTATAAACTTTCCGAACTAATAGAGGTCAGCTTATAATGGTTTTTTTGGTTATATCGTTGTGCGTACCTTCAGACTGACGCTCCCATGAATCATAAGACTGGTTGAGTCTTATAATTAGCTCAAAATGTTGGTTTTAAAATTAACAATAAATGACGCAGACGTGGTAATGAGTCTTTGTATACACAGGTCTAAATTAGAATCGAAGGAAATAACTCTCTAATGAATGAACATCCGTCATTTTTAATGCCTGTTGTTCTTTTTTTGTATTTATGTAGAAATGTACTCGACGAGAGCAAAAAAAAAATTGTTTACCTGCCAGCATTACTAAATATTAAATGTCATCGGTTAGTGTAATAAGTTTGCATCAATTTTCTGTTAACCTGGATCCCTTTTATTCAAAAAATCGGTTGTCTGTAAAGTAGGTTTACTGACGATAGTTGAACGTGACAACGTCATAAGAAAATACTGATGGAATGGTTGCATTATTCAAAAAACGAATGTGCGTTGAGCAATTGTTTTATGTAACGCCTCATTTTTTCGTGCGTGCAGCCGGCTCCATCGAATTATAAGACGTTGTCACGTAAAAAAAAATATATACGCGTCGAATTGAGAACCTTCTACTTTTTTATCGTCGGTTCAACTACCAAGGTAGATACTGTAGTTGTGCTTAGCAAGGAGAAAAGGAAGGAGTTATTTTAATTCGTAGAAATATACCAATACTTGAAAAATAGAAATTATAAAACAATAGTCCGTTGCAGAGCTGTTTTGCGCTGTCTCTTTCCCACACTGAATAGGGATGTTTCCTGAAAAAATCTAATTAGTCCATCAGATAGATTTCCAAAAAATATTGGACACGTATTTTTTCTTTTTTCACAAAAACTAAAAATGAAGACGATACAGTGCGTCGAAAACTCGTGTGACGTCATACTTGTAAGTAAAGTGTACTGACTTTTTACCGAAAAGTGACGTCACAGGCCCCCACTCACGATCTTTGATGCGTTTTATCTTCGTCAATATTTATTGATTTGATAAAACAAAAAATACGTATCCAATATTTTTCGATAATCTAACTGACGGACTAAATAGAATAATTTTTTTTTACACAGGAAACATCCCTATTATAGTAACCCCCCAGTTGTGTAAGAGGCAAGATACGGAAATAACGATAATACTATTATTACTCTGATAAACTTTCCGGTATTCACAGTACGCTGAATATCCCGTGGTGATTTGTATTACCTACGTGTTAAACAGTTCCGACAACAACGTAAGATATTACAGCAATATTCTGTTTGAGGTTCGTTGTTTGTGTTGTGTATTCAAGCTCCATATTATGCTTCTGCTTCACCAAAGTGTTTCCTGGGAATTCTATCACATTGCAGGAAGGTATACATCAGATTGGTTATCTTAACTTTGCTACGAAAGTCATGTAACATAACATCACACCTGTAATCACCGAAGGGTGAGGCAAAACTATGCCTAATAGTACCACATTTTCGCCAGTTATGTGTAATAGTTGGCGAGCCTATTGCCATCAACCGGGCACAAGTCTAGACTTTGTGGCTGCTTCTGAGTAATTCCAAAATTACACTTTACCAGACCTGCGAATCGAACCCAGGACCCCATCGTCAGCAATCCCTCTTGCGACCGCTAGACCTAGGCACTCTTCCACAAAAGCTACGTCAATTTATCGTTTCGATCCCACATCTTTGAGAATAAAAATAAACAAGATTTTGAAGCTGTATAACGGAAATGAAATTTAAATTAACATAACACAAATAAAATAACATATATTGGAAAACGGCTCATCAAATACGCAAAATTCTAATGAATATACAGGGTGGATGGGACGCCGACGCGAAACCGGTTACCAACTGATTCCCCCCATATAGAAATTTTTCATCGGTTATTAAAAAAATCTGCTGTTCCATACATTTTGACCGTGTAAGTAGTGAACTTTTAGAGTGATGTTGAATTATGTACTGAATACGTGGTAACAGTTTTCGCGTCGGTGTCCATTCCACCCCGTATTTCGTAGTTCAATACTTACGTATTGAACTTTTAGAATTATGTACTGAATACGTGGTAACAGTTTTCGCGTCGGTTTCCATTCCACCCCGTATTTCGTAGTTCAATACTTACGTATTGAACTTTTAGAAATTATGTACTGAATACGTGGTAACAGTTTTCGCGTCGGTGTCCATTCCACCCCGTATTTCAGACCTAAATATGCGTTCATCGGTGTCTGGTCATAAGCTGTATTCAATAAATAACTCATATTTGATATTCATGACATTAAACCACAGTGTTAATTCTATACGGCCAGTAATATGCAAAAATAATTATTTACACAAGTGTTCAAATACACAGGAGGCAATAAATCGTGCTAAAAAGTAAATACATTGAATAACGAGGTTATTAAAATACATGTTTTGCACGAAAATGTTTGCTTGGTATAATTTTTACACAGTGATACTGAACGCCAACGGAAATAAATTCTCATTTTGGAACTTCAAGAAAGTTCTAAATCTAATCAAAAACAGTTTGATCAGTTTCGAAAATAAAATACATCTTCTAAATCAACTTATAAATAACATAACATCACGCCTGTAATCCCCGAAGGATTAGGCAGAGGTGTACCTAATAGTACACCCACATTTCGCCAGTTATGTTTAAGTCCCATGTAATAAGGAGCAACCCTATTGCCATCAACCGTGCATAAATTCAAACTCAATTACACGTAGCCCGACACTGAAATCGAACCCTGGACCACATGCTTGCAGCAAATTTATAATCGTTGACGAAGCCTATGGAAAATCTAAGAATCATTCAGGTAGCAGGATCGTTCTGTTACTGTAATTTCTGCCTACCCTATGAGCAAAACGCGTGAATTTATGTATGCAAATCACGAATACATAAAATGGAATGCATTCTATAAAAACATACTCAGATATATCCTTACTTAGGAGACATGCACAAATCAAATGCGAAGACTTAAGATATTTGGCGCTCACTGACCATCTAATAAATTATCGTCATATTTAATTAAAACAACACTTCATTTGTCTGACATACATTTTTATGAAATGGAGCATGATACAATAAAAATTATATCACGCAGCCAAATCGTAGCAACTTTATCTATCAACAATGTTGACGCATTCAGTCGCAACAAAATATCATTAAATATTTTCTTGAGAGGAAATGAAAATAGATGACATGTTGGAATGTACGTAACTTTATTTATAAAAAGTTTTACAACATTCTTATGCATGCATAACCATAGATGAGCTGGTCATATGTTTTTGCTTAGGGAAATTTTCAGTAGTAGCTGTCGCTTACGTGTAAAGGATCTTGGTCAAAATGGGCGTAAATCCAACAGAATGGAAATATATCTCAAATTATAGATCACCATAATTAAGTTCTCCAATTCACACAATTATGACAAGTACCAAAGTAGCCGGAAACCAGAGTTTCCCAATTGAGAATGTTGCGATTTCCTGTTTTATGTCAAAGATTTGACCACAACTGTCATTTGCACACAGAATAAACTTAGGACTTTAGGTAGAAGCTGTGTGACGAAACTCCCTTGTTAAGCTAGGTTTATTAATAGTTCGAATAGGAGGTCAAATCTTAGGCAAAATACAGAAAGAAGCAACGTATTTCGAGCAGCTATATTTTTTTTCCCGCGACTTAGGCACTTTTTGTTTAAAAATAAAGTGAAGTCGTCCACCATTTGAGAATATTTTAATTGTGTTGGTCTTACGCCCAGAGTTCATAGAAAAATGCCCATGGTCCTTTGTACCCAGCATCATTATTTCAGTCGAAATACGTCCACACAGTCAGTCGACCGCTCCTAAGGTTCTCGTATGCAGTGAATTCTCGCGGCCTTCCCAAGGTCATCAGTCCACCTTGTGGGAGGCCTTTCTACTATTTGCCTTCCATCATGTCCTTACTCTAGCAAATGAAGGTTCTGAGCGACAAAAAGGACAGAAGCATAGAAAAATGCGATTCCGTGCTGGAGATGAGGTTCAACCCTGAGTCGCTTAGTTTGAATATCCTACAGATGTCTTTATTTCTGATTCGATCGCGCAAGGAAACATTCCAACACAGTCTTAAGATTTATGCTCAATCAATAGGTTCGCTCCTTATATCTGGCGAAATTTGGGTTTACTAATACCTACCTCCACTTACCTCTTCGGAGATGATGTGTCTATGTTTAGATGAGTACGAGGTTAAAGAGTTCTTTCACGGTGAAGGCCGCTTCAGATTGGTATTGATGCCCAAGGTCCTTTAAACTAGAACGCAACGCTTTAAATTCTGTGTTGCAACGCGATCCAATTTGATACAATCTAGACCAAGCATACATTAGACATCTATGTGATTGTTGTGGAGTATTGGTTTCTCTCTTATTTGCTTTGAAACAAGAACATAAGAGATTCAACCGCAAAGATTTTACCTTTAAAATATATCTAAGGTCTATCTTTTCATACACGAAATATTTTAAGAGTAATTTTTGTAAGTCATAAAGTCGCCATAGCAACGAAAAAAAAAAATGTCTGAGTGTTTTTTTATGAAATTATTATAATTCAAATTTTTATTTAAGACTTTTTGCCTATAAAAACCTTTACTCCCATATTCTAACAATGACAGTAGCTAAATACGACGTAGTAAACTAGCGTAATGGATGTTCAAAAATAAGGAGCTAGTATTTATTTTGTGGGTCAAGTAATTTTAAATTATTTATTTTTTTCTTAAAATATACTCGTTTAAAAAAAATAATCCCTTGAAATGGCTTTGTTATAGCCGTTGGATGATTCTCTGAAAATATTTCGTGTAAGAATAGTTAGACCTTATATTTATATTTTTACAC
Organism: Noctua comes; assembly: GCA_963082995.1. Taxonomy (NCBI): domain Eukaryota; kingdom Metazoa; phylum Arthropoda; class Insecta; order Lepidoptera; family Noctuidae; genus Noctua; species Noctua comes. The sequence continues at coordinate 6,183,986 of OY720280.1, read as the reverse complement.
GTTAAATACGCATTTTCACAGCGCCTTTAGTTCTGGGTGTTTTCATTTATCATCCAGAGATAACAGAAAGCTTAAGTCCCTAGCCTATTTGTTTGTCATAGGGAGTAGTTCATAGCCTGGTGGTTAATTGCTCAAAGTTCAATGCCTAAGAAAATCTGTCATCTCTTTACAAGTTCAAGGACAATATTCCTAGCAAAACAAAACACTAACGCAAATCCAAGAATCACACGTGCGACAAGCAGTCTATTTACGCAAATCAAAACAGTCTTCCTTTGTCCACTCATCAAGTACCAAAGACTACTAAGAAATATTTAGCGCAAGTGTACAAATAAACACGGGATGGGAGAGATGATGTATCATGGACGGGCCGCGACACCGACCGGCGGCCGCTACTAGCCAGTGACGTCACTCGCATTCCGCGTGGCGACTCACTCTGTCATGGCCAGCGTTATATTTGGAATCGGTTTACCTACTAATGGTAGGGTTGGCAGTTCATGAGGCATTAGGAGCTCGTGGCTAAATAATAACAGCCGCTCGGGTCGATCTTTAGTTAAGCCGCACTTGCCTAGGTTGGTCTGTGGATGAGTGACCACCCGTTACATACCGAGTTTCCTCCGTGCCTCGGAAAGCACATTAAGCCATTTGTCCAGCTGTTATTTGTTGATCTTTGACTGTAGTCGGGTAGTCAGTCTCCCGAAAGTCTGACAACCAGTATTACCAAGGGGGTCTAATATTACCCAGTACTGAGTTGTGGAGGTCAGATAGGCAGTCGCTCCATGTAAAATATTAGTATTGAGCTGCATCCGGTTAGACTGGAAGCCGACCCCGACATAGTTGGGAAAGTCTAGGCAGAAGATGATGATTTGGCAGTTACTTGGGATTATGTGGGAACTGAAGACTCGTCGACATTAATCTTGAGTCTTTCTGGATCTTTTAGCTTGATCACGGCTTTTCTGAATGATTAAATACGTCATTAAAACAAAAAAAAATCTATTGTTATAATTTCGTATGCGTCTAATGGTTATATTCTACAGAGATCTCTATGTTAAAATTTATACTCTCTGTGCTTTTGAATCTGTATCTCTTATTCATATTATACAGTTCAAAAGATAAACAAACGCTAGTTTTACACCTTTGTGTAATCTCTTCCAGACAAACATTATGCAGGTATATTAAACCGTAAATTCTAGACGACATCTTCATCGTTCGAGTTAATTAATTAAATTAAAAAGTTCAAGCATATCTGACAAATACTTTGAAATATCCAATAGTTTTATTACATACAAGCATAACTACAAGGCAGGTGTAATGCACTTCTTCTATTCTTCTTAAGGAGATACCGTTTAACCGTCTCTTGAAAATCGTCTTCGGTAAAGAGGGAATTCCATTCAGCATAACATTTGTGAACTCGAAAGCCTTTTGTCTGCCATTTTCGGAGTTTCCACAAATACATACATAAAGGGTGTAAATAGACCCATAACATAACCGAAAGGCACTTGTTCTCCCCGTTTTTGTTCTAGACCATACCTGGGAACATTCTAGTTACGGAGACCCTTCACATAGCCGTCAACCAAGCATTCTGCACATCAAACTAAGTAACTTTACGCAAAAGTTATTGCTGGGAATCGACTTTTTTTTTTGGGGTTAGAAATCACGTTTTATGGTAGGACTCGATGGAAAGAACTCAAACCATTGTGCTTATGGATGGATTGAATAGTACAGGGTCGTGGAGGTGTGTAAAGTCAAATCTTACATTAAAAACATGTATTTAAAAAAAAACTTGTGAAAAAGTTGGAACTTTGATGCCCAATATCTCCGTAACTAGAAGATTCCCAGGTATGGTCTAGAACAAAAAAATGATCGCAAAGACGGGGAGAACAAGTGCTTTTCGGCTATTTTAAGGGTGTATTTACACCCTTTATATGTCATGCTACTGAAATTGCGTGGGAAGGTTTCCCACGTATTTTCATGCCGAAATCGTTCTGGATCATCTAGGACGAAATGGCGTAGGGATATGTGAGTTTCGCACGAAAATCCCTGGATCATGTAAGATGGGATAACGTCCGTATGTACGTGGGAAGATGTCTCTTTTTCGTATGGTAATCATCTTTAAAAATCTAGGAACGGGACAGCATAGGGGTTTGACGATTTTGTCTGCTTAAACAACACAGTGATCATCATTACAATTTTATTGAAGAAATTATAGTACGCGTAACAAAATAACCGAGGCCCCAGCACGAGCGCGCGGTGTAAACGTAAATACATCGATATTACAATTAAAAATATCCGTTTCCTATAAAATATGTTAAAAAAGCCCTATCCGAGATTAGATTCTAGTTATAAACACTGTTTTAAGCTTTCACGGTTTACAACTAAACTTATACTGTCACTTACGGGATATCTTCCGTTCTATTTATGTAATCGTTTTTGGATAACAAGTAAAAATATAAACAACACAGGGGCGCTTCTCGGGTAGTGACGTCACAAACAAACAACTGTCGATCAAACATACTAATGCCGAAGGTGGTGAGCTGGTTGTTTGTGTACGTGAGTCATGAATGTAAACGCACGTTACAGGAGATATTTTGAATGTGGGGGCAACGTTTTTTTTTAAGTTAATAGCCTCCTCCAAATCTGTTAAAAACTTTTTGTTTGCTCTGATTTTCACTCGTTTTGAAGCTTTTGAATGTTATTTCGTATTACTCAAAGTTTTTGACACAGTATTATGTGATTTTATTATATGTCTATGGAATACTGATTGTGCCCGTTTTCAAAGGGAAGCCGGTAGGAATCGAGTTGTATGGAACCTTCGCCACTGGTATTTTATTTAAAAAGGGTTCGCAAAATCTAGACAGACGAACTGGGTTGCCTGAATGGAATAAATAAGTGGGTGTGATAAAACCCGGAGCGATGTTGTGTGAACTTGCTTTTATCCTTAAGAGACCACTGTGTTGAAATGGGTTGAACTGAAAGAATGAATAAAAACGAATGGTTTAGTTATGGAAAACTTGTGCTACTTTTCTTTACATTTTTAAATTGATAATTAGGTACTATAAAGCCTTTTTAGGGTTCCGTAGCCGAATGCCAAAAAACGCAACCATTATAGATTAGTCATGCCTGTCTATCTGTCATACAGACGGACGTCCGTATGTCACAGTCACTTATTCCGAAACTATTAGGACTACACAGTTGAAATTTGGTAGGTAGATATATTCTGTGTAACGCTTTACGATTTTTATACAAAAATTGGTTTAAGTTTCCTTAAAATGTTTTCCTTCACCTTAAATATTATGATATACTAGCACTTCGTCCGCAAAAATTGTGATAACTCGGCTAATATGCATGATATAAATATAATTTATACCCTACAGTGCCCACGAATAATGTAGCTTTCTGCCAGTGAAAGAAATTTTAGAATTAGATTATTAGTTCCGAAGATTACCCCTACATACAAACATAGTTATTTTGTATATTTTAATTTATGTTATAATTGTCTCTTTTATTTTTATAATTCTAGTTACTGTAATTGGTTGTATACACAGCCGCTGTCATCATCATCATCATTTCAGCCGAAAGACGTCCACTGCTGGACATAGACCTCCCCCAAGTGTCGCCACATTGACCGGTCCCGGTTACAGCCGCTGTAATTAAATAAAAAAATAATAAATAAACTATAAATAAATATAAAACAAAAAAATAAATAATAAGTAATTATAAATTAATAAATAATTAATAAATTAATATTTTACCTCTTTACAATATTAGTAGGTAGGTATGGATAGTATATATAAAGACCACTGATGAGATATCCCACGTCAATTAAAAAAAAATGTATAAAAAGTACCCAATTAGCAATTCCTTCTCAATCAACCTAGGTGTACCTAGTTTCCTGTATCAAGGACTAGACCTTGTACAAAGTGATGAACCTAATAAAATTGCGCCAAGGCCTATGCTCGTAGTTGCCATGGAATAATTCAATTAAAACCATGCCAACGGAGTAGAGCTAACGATATTATGAAAGCGTAAGTGTTGTTTAGTACACAGCTAACATTAACATTAAGTGCAAGCTCGAAACCAGCGCTTGTGTATGGAATCCTCACGAGGTTGCCTATACACTCATGCTGGAAAAAGTGCAAAAAGGTTTTCTCAGATACCTGTACAAAGTGTACAAACATGATTGTGTTTGTTTATTATCCATTTAAGTATCCTACTAAGTTTATTTTAGGATGTTTGAATTTTAATTCCCTTAAAGTTAGGCGTGCTGTTGACCAAATAATAACTGCGTATAAAATTATACATGGTCATACCGACGCCTCGGATTTACATGCGGAGCTGTGTCAATTCTTTGTTCCAAATAATTATAATCGCTCTAGAAAGCATAAATTGTTTAATGTCCCATTTTGTCGTACTGTAGCTCGATCCACCTCTCCTATTCCGCGTATGCTTACGATGATACACGCGCTCGTGGAGACCAACCCTGGATTGGATTTGTTTGCTGATGAATGGAAGACGATAATGTTAGAATGTTTGTGGCTCTGTGAGAAGACCAAGTAAAAGGATTACTTAATTTAGTGTAAATGCCTTATGCTGTACTAAATATAATAAATAAACAAATAATAAATAACAGTTCCGATGGATGGAGAGGGCGAGGTAGACCAAGGAAACGATGGATGGATTGTGTGAGGAATGATATGAACGAAAAAGGTTTAAATGATTGCGTGACGGTTGACAGGGGAGAATGGAAGAAAAAACATGTTGCGCTGACCCCAAGTATCATGGAACAAGGGCAGGAAGATGATGATAACATAAACATTTCATCTGCCAAATTAACCAATGGGTCTTACTAAACACATCATCTGCCTCGCCTTTTTTTATGGTCGGCTACCAAGGCAGGCGAATGCAGCTGAATACCAGTATTTTACATGGAGCGACTGCCTATCTGACCTCCACAACCCAGTTAGTACTAGGTAATACGATACCCATTGGTTAGACTGGTTGTCAGACTTTTTGGGCCACTGACTACCTATAACGATCTACAAATGACAGCCGGGACCAACGGCTTAACGTGCTTTCCGCGGCACGGAGGAAACTCGGTATGTAATGGGTGGTCACCCATCCACAGACCAGCCTAGGCAAGCACGGCTTAACCTAAAGATCGACCCGAGCGGCTGTTATTATTTAGCCACGAGCTCCTCCTAAACACATTAAACACGGGTCTTACTAACACATTAAACTTTTATGCCGATCTCAAACGCTACTCTTTGATACCACCGCTTCAATGTGTATACAAACCAAGGAATGCATTGAACATATAAAATTATTACGACAAACAAACTGTGTAGTACATCATTTGAAAACTTGGCAACCCTTAACGTTCCTGTCGCCCGCCAGTGCGTCCAATGACGCGTGATTACTAACATAAACACTGGTTCCGTACCCATCCGAATATGGAAATGCAAAACGGGCTTGGCAGAAATAAACGCAATACTTCACGGGTCAGTGTTTGCGTCGGAGTTATGACGCGTTAAATATGTAGAAATAAATCAATCTGCATTGCATTAAGGCCTGAATTGAATTGGCTCAATAAAGTCACAGAGATACATAGGTCATGGACTTACAAAATGTTTTGCATACCAAAGGGATTGAAATTACGAGTTAAAAAAAGAGCCGTGATTAAATAATGTACTAAAAAAATTAAGGAGTATTTCTTTGGATGAGGCGATCTTAACATTTTCTATACTAATATTAAAAAGAGGTAAAATTTGTTTGTAAGTTTGTTTTTAGGGGATAATCTTCGGAAGTACTGATCTGATTCCGAAAATTCTTTCAATAATGGGAAGCTACATTATCCTCAGGTGTGGATAATGACAGCTGATAGGTCACAGGTGCGCGTAATTATTGTGATTATAGGCTACATTTATATGTTCCCGTGTGTTATTTTTTGTACATAACGGGGGTGAAGCCGCGAACAACAACTAGTACCTTATACAATAATTAAGACATAACTATTTCAATGGGGTAATAACGTAGAAAAATAAATTACTTTGTATGAAGGTCTTTGCGTGTCGATAATGTGAAATAATACCCGACCAGTATATTGCCACCTGCACAGCTCTGTCGTTGGCTTCGTTTAAATCCTGGAAGGTGCAGGTGGTTGTGCAAGATGGGCAAGAAAGGAGGTGGGGCATATCCTGCAGAGGAGCTCCACACTGACATTGTATTTGGGACGGGTCGATGATACCCCTTTTGGCCAGATTATTTGTACAGCGGCCAACCTGGGCCCGCAAATGGTTAAGACATTATTGAGCTTATCAAAACCTCTAAAGATAAAGGCTAATAGTGTTATTTTGAACGCTATCGGATCGTTTATAACGGTTAACTAGTCAGAACTGCACCCCATATAACACTGATAGGTTGAAAATATAGCCTTGAAATTATAAAGTAATGAAGCAATTTTCAGCGTGCGATTTTAGATGAAACTAAAGAAATTGAGTTAAGGATAAAGGATTTCCAATGCTACAATGTAAAACTACTTACATATAGGTATTAAAAAGTCTTAAGGCTGAGTTAAGAAGACCCTTTTATCCTTCAGAAGAGTAGGTAAGATTAATGGGAATAGTAAAATGAAGGTAAGTAAGGAGCGCGGAATTTTTAACATGAAAATTTCTACATCATCATCATTTCAGCCGCGTCACGCGTCTAACAGCTGATAGGTCACAGGTGCGCGTAATTATTGTGATTAAAGTGAATGAGTTTAAAAAAATATTTCAAAAAAAGTTGTTTGTTATCATGAGTACAATCACGTGTATAAGTATCGGACACTAATTACCGGTCACCCTTATAGAAACTTGATTTTGAAAATTGAACTTGTGAAGTCTTAATTTGACATTTCAATTCGATCTGGTCCTTAAGATCGTGCAATTTGCTTTAGGGTTAAAGGTAATAGAATTAATGCACCAATTAAAAATTATTTAAACCAAAATGAACCAATTTTAAAATGAAAAGCGCCCAAGGCTTGAGTTATGATTATGACCAATTTGGTGCTGTCTCAACGAAGTAGGTAAAGTTTGACCCAAATTTTCAGGTCAAATGATGCAATATAAAATTTGTTAATAGCGGCATAATTTTATTAATGGTATTTTTCTATTAAATTACCTTAACTTTTTACAGACTGACATTAATTTCAATAAAATTTAGGACCTTTTTGTGTAATGAGATGTGCTTGGGATGGGACTCATTATTAGAATACTTTCTTTAGATGATAACATGATATAATAATTATAAATAAAATTTAAATAAAACTAGTTTTTCATAACATGAAATATGTAATACAGCACAACACAGTATTTCATTTTTCATAATTATAATTCGATACAAAGGGTGGCCCAAGAATCGACCTCCAAGGAAAAAAAAAAGCTTTATCGATCAGTTATATTTTTTTGAAGTCCCATGTAATAGGGAGCGAGCCTATTGCCATCAACCGGGCACAAATCTAGCCTCTGTGGATGCTACTGAGAAATTCGTGATGGAAAAACCCCAAAAACACTTTGCCCGACCTGGGAAACGAATCGGAAGCCCCTTTAACGTGCGGCTAGACCTCTAACTCTAGCGAGTTACAATTCTAAGTGACTGAAAGAGAGAAAAATGCAAGAAAATGCTGGTCTGTGCGTGGAATGTGATTTCACCCAGAACATGCCTTACACTCTTTGGTTCATGTTTTGTACTGAGCATATTCTTGAATATTGCAATAAAAAGATCATAATCGGAGGCTCCGAACACCATTCATTGTATATAAAGCTTTTTCTGAAAATGTATTTTTTTTTCATTTTCTTTAAAAAAAAATTAAAACAATGAAATGAGCCTTGTTGGTTTTAGCTTAATACAAAGTGGAATACATCGACGCACAAACAGCTACCACGTATTAAGTACATCATACCAAACCCCCTCCCCCCCTCCACATAGACATTTAACATCGGTATTTAAAAATAAACTGCAATTTCCAACAAAAGTGCAATACCGACACGGTCAAAATGGTCCAGCAGTTTTTATGCTTTTATTTAAAAAAGGGGGGGTAACCGTTTGTGCGTCTATATCCGATCCACCCTGTATATCCATCAGTCAACTCGTTCCACAGTAATCGATTTAACAAGTAATGTATGATGAAGTAGGTAGGTAATCGTTAATCATATTAGCCACAACACTTGGTACGCGTCTCACACAGGAGGGATTTGGTACGCGTCTCACACAGCAGGGATATGTCTCCCGTGACAGGTAGGCATTCATTTTATATTTTCAGAAAATTACTTTAAATTTACTTTCAGTGACTTAATTATTTTTTTTAAAATCAGTTGTACTTAGTTTATTTACCTTACCAGTTATAAAAATAACAGTATTAGACTAGACAGAAAATTTATTTACCTTTTTGTACTTGCTTTTCATCCAAAATTGTATGTGAACCGCATTAAAAAACGATCTTTATTTTTACAGGGTTTTTTTTTAAGCGATTTCCATACAATTTTGAAGAATCTATAACTCGAAATCTATAAAAAATCGCGAAACATACATGGGGTATTTTCGGATACCCCTGGATGTGAGGAATCAAAATTTTTTTAATGACGTCACTATTGAACCACCCTGTATAAGTATTACTTAATTCCATTTATCCGCAAACACAACACACACACGCACATCCGTACACATTCATCCGTTTTAGTAGTTAAAACTAAGCTACATTTGTACACAAACCAAATTGGTTATCTAGTAGCAAGTAAACACAGGATAGTCAATGTTTGTATTGGTCCCACAATCATTTTTTGTGTCTACAGACCTTTTGAGGCCCTAACACGGACGTGTATTCGAACGATTTGTTGACAGGAAATGCGGTAGGAGTTTTCTTTATACATATGCTATCGCCTGTTTTCTTTCTGATTTATGACTTTAAAGGAATGATTTTTTACAGTAAAATAAATGTTAAACTCTTCTATGTCCCTATGATTTCCTTTTTGATGATACATAATTTTATAAGCACTAGAACACTTACAACATGCGCAAAATTTCCTATTTAGACCTCTTGTCAACGAAAAACATAGGAACACAGTAATATCCTTCTTATTCAGTTTATGAAATATCTTTTAAATTGGTCCAATATTGGAGGACGAAAAAATAAAACTAAAATACAGCTAAGTATTTGAATACTGGGGAATTTTTTTATTTTTGTCGTCACTATTTGTACCAGCCTGTATATTTATGATTATTTACATCTATTGATGTCTTATGTAAGGAAAGTTTTAAGTATGAATGTGGATGGGTTTAAGAGTAGAGGAATACCAAAGAAACGATGGATGGACTGTGTGAAGAATAATATGGCCAGAAAGGAGGATGCAATGACGAGAAATAGAGAAGTATGGAAGAAGAAGACATTCTGCGCCGACCCCAAATAAATTGGGATAAGGGCAGGAGAATCACAGTCAACATTATGAATGTAGCACATTTTTTAAGCAGTGATAGTCTAGTGGTGTGACAGTCGAACTGACAAGTCATAAGTCTCGAGTTTGAACCCAAGACACGCACCTCTGATTTTTCGAATTTATGTGCGTAGTGTACACTTACCACTTGCTTAGGTGAAGGAAAACATCGTGAGGAAACCAGCATGCCGGAGAGATATTTCTAGACAGCATGTAAAACCAAGTAAAACTCTGACACCAGGTTAGGCACTAACTACACGTTAAAGAAAGACTATGAATGTGAATCCACATACACACTCAAAATTTGAAAATCCATATGAACGAAAAACAAAACTTGTAATTCATGTTAACTTAATGGTCCCAACAGTTAATATTTACTATTCAATATTAAAGGCATTGACATACACATTTTGCGCAGATATTTTCAAAGGAAGAGGATTCGGTAATAAATGTGTTAGAGAGAGCGTGTGACACATTGAGTCGTCCTTTTTTCCGTGGTATTGTGACCTCGGGACAAAATGCGCGTTGTTTGTTATCCGTTTATTATTATGTACATAACCAGTTCTTATTTGGGAAGAAACAGGAAGAATTTTGTTTGAGAAAAATGAATGGTACTCAGGACAATTTTACTGGGCCTCTAACATTTTCTCATAGTCATTTATCTGTGTAAGTGAAACTAGAATAGGCATTGAAGGAAAACATCGTGAGAAAACCAGCATGCCTGAAAGATTTTTCTCTTTCTTTTTACTCTTTTTTTTTTTTTTTTTTTGGTAAAGCCAAGTCAGACATCCATGGCCGACATAAAAACTCTGACACCAGGTTAGGCACTAACCTCACTGAATAAATTGCACACAATTCCGTGTAGGGGACAGAATTGTGTGCAAGTTTCATCTAATAAATATTATACATTCACAATTGGGTAAGCCAGGAATATATGAATGACTAAGATCTTTACACTAAAATTATACAAGTCGGATTTTTGGGCCACTGACTACCTGTAACGACTGTCAAAGATCTACAATAGACAGCCGGGGCCAACGGCTTAACGTGCTTTCCGAGGCACGGAGGAAACTCGGTATATAATGGGCGGTCACCCATCCACGGACCAACCTAGGCAAGCGCGGCTTAACTTGAAGGTCGACCCGAGCGGCTGTGATTATTTGGCCACGAGCTCCGCATTTATTGTTACACCTTTTATACAAATTCTACGAATGTTCGAAAGATTACAAAAACAACCCTCAAAAGACCGTGAAGACAAGCTAATTGTGATCTTATTGCATCAGAAAGTGCAATACAAAAAGTCTAGCCTTCTCCTTGCACAAAAAGCTTCTTTCGCAAACTTTCTAACGAACTTTTTTATCTCTTCTCTTTCAGATATACACAATTATCAACGACAAGCTCGTCGGCCTTCTCATAAGGACAAGGAAACACCAACTGACTTACTTTGAAGGCGAAGTGTTGTTTCAGGTACAGTTTCATTAAGTTAAACTTAATAAAAAAGTAGGGGAGAAAAACCTTGGCTTCCTTTTGTACAGGCTCACGTTTAAAAAAGGAATGAAATCGGGAAGACTAAAGCGCAGGCCACACCGTCAGCTGGCGGGCGGACGAGCGACGCGAACGACACGTCGTTTCACCTCTTTTCATACTTTGGTTCACACCGCGAACTATCGAAAGATACGAACAAAGTATGAAAAGGGCGTCGTTCGCGTCGCTCGCCCGCCCGCCAGCTGGCGGTGTGGCCTGCGCTTTAGCCAAGCTTCAAAATACAGTTTCAAAGATCAGGAAAAACAATTGACAGTGGTGAATGTGTTCCGTATTTCGTATTCCGGCTGACAAATTGCAATTCTTTTGTTTTTGAACATTAAAGGTTCGCGCACATTATGTCGGGCCGCAGCGGGGCGGACCGGGCCGCAGCGGGGCGGACCGGGCCGCAGCGCAGCGCAAAATGCTTAATTAGCACATTAGTGACGGGCTGCGCCCCGGCATAATGTGCGATCATCATCATCATCATTTCAGCCGAAAGACGTCCACTGCTGGACATAGGCCTCCCCAAGTGTCGCCACATTGACAGGTCCCGTGCGTCGCATCCAGCGGAATGCGCGATAATGTGCGATAGTTCATATAAAATTCGTACGAGCGATCTGAGCGGATTTTTGCGCTGCGGCCCGACATAATGTGCCCGAACCTTTAACAGACAAACATGCCCAACGCCATGATTGTGTGAGTTTTGTAAGTAAGGTAGCCAGGTTAAAGGTTGCCGTAAATATTGCAATATCATGAAAGTTAATTATGCCAAGGGCGAAGCTGTCAAATCCAGAAAATCGGCGTTTTATCGAAACAATTGCCATACGCCTGAGGGTCAATTCAGAGTGAACGGGAAAATGCGCAAGCAATAGGGTATTTGCCTGAAAAAATCTATTTAGTCCGAGAGTTAGATTATCAAAAAATATAGGACAAGTACTTTTTCTTTTTTCGTTTACATTATTAAACGAAAAATGACCACGATTCAGCGCGTTGAACGTCGACGTTGACGTCACAATTTCTGTCACTTTTTACTGTCCACTGACGTCACAAGCCCCCTCTCTTGAACTTAGATGCACTGTATCGTCGTCATTTTTTGATTATGTGACAAAAGAAAAAATATGTGGTCAACATTTTTTGGTGATCTAACTGAAGGACTAAATATATATTTATATATTTAGATGTTGTCAAATAGCCTATTTACTAGATGCATTGAAAACAGTACCGTAATACCATTGCTTAAAGTAGAAAGTTGTATGAATATCGACGGGGACATGAAACGTCACCTCGCGTCTGCTCGCGACTCGGTCGCGCTTTAATCAATGGTAATAAGGTCCTATTTCAATGCAGCCAGTTAATTGCGCGAGTCTATTTGGTGTCTCAAGCTGGTACTGACAAATTGTAGACGCAGCTCTGGAAACGGACTCACCCATACAAATAATTAAAATGTCCGTTGTCCGCAGCCAGTCTAAAGTCTTTGTCCGTACTTATTTCGTTATGTATCTACTCTCTAGATAAATCGATCGGTCTAATCAGTTTGCACAAATTGTGACTGCAGTTCTGGACATGGACACTACCATACAAATACTTATTGAAGTATCTGTTAGTGTCCGTACCGGATTGACCAAACTTTCAGTCATATTATGTCAATTGTTTCGCGCATGTTTTTTTTTTGGATTTTACTGCTAAGGCCACACCTTAGAATAATTAGCCTGATTGCCAAACTCGCATTCACTAACAAACATTTTGACAATTTATCAATATTTTCTGAGTTCAAATTGTTATCGAACAGACGATTATTTCAAACAAAAATTTATTCAAATAAATTAAATATAAATATTATTTATTTATTTTTGTATTTTTATATATTTTTTTTTTTCTTGTCAGTCAGTTATACGATCGGGTGGTAATTGCGGAGTTTTTATTTAGCCTCGTTGTTCCAGTGGTCGCAAGCGCAGCTTCTGAGCCTGGGTTCGATTCCTAGGTCGGGCTTTGTCGGGTTGTAGCCCACGCCCGAACAGCAGCCTGGATTTGCACCCATTTAAAAAATCCCCTTATTACATGGAACATAACTGGCGATATAATTACGTATTTATTATTAGGCACAGCTCTACCTAACCCATCGAGGATTACAAGAGTAATGTGATGATATTATTATGTTTTTTTTTTTCCAGAAACGCGACGACGACGTCCCGGTATTCCTAATGCAGACGATACAAGATATTAGAATGTACTGCGATAATAAAGCCATGCAAGCGAGGCGATCCGTGTCTCCGATGCCACAATAGTTTATTTATTTAATTACAGATTAAATTGTTGTAAAATTAATTGTGATGACAGTTACCAAGTCCCTTAAAAGGTGGAAAATTAAAGGTATAACAATGATTTTATCATTTCAAGCGTATTTTGTAATGATGAATAAGTATGTCTTCCTTTTAATGGTTAAAAAAAAGTGAGCAAATATTTTATCTATTTTATCTTTTTAAATATTAGGTAAGCATACAGTAACAAAAATACGATAGGCTATTAAAAGTAAACTGAAACTTATAAATTATAATAAAAGTAAACTCATAAATTATAATATTTCAAAATATATTTGCAATTGTTCATTTTCATATTTATAGGTATAACAATGATCTTATCATCTCAAGCGTATTTTGTAATGATGAATAAGTATGTCTTCCTTTTAATGTTTAAAAAAAGTGACCAAATGTTTTATCTTTTTATCGTTTTAATACTTAGTAACAAAAATACGATATGCTATTAAAAGTAAACTAAAACTTATAAATTATAATACTTCAAAATATTTTTGCAATTGTTCATTTTCTTCTTCTTAAAACAATTTAAGATAATTTTCTCTGATTAAACTCAAACCAACATTTTAACTGACAGCTTTTAGTCTTCTTCTTAGCGTGTTGATGGCAATCTAAATTGTGTCGGCCCAGTACTGGGCCACTTGTTTGGCGCTTTCGGTAGCGTCTATCAGTTCCTGTAGTGAATAAACAGAATATGCGTGTCCTGTTTATTCACTACAGGACACAATATTAAGTGCCCCATCGTTTGTAGAACAGCGCAGTGCAGAGCTTTTAGTGAAAAGTAAATTTGTATTTTCCTTCCACTTGCCTTGTGATCTAAACGAAGTTTGTAACAAGAAATCCTTTGCCAAGAAAATTTAATATTCTGTAAGGAATAGCAAAGTGATTGTATGAAGAGATGTTTAACATCCGTTGTCTGAAGGGTAACCTAACAAATTGTCAAGCATCATGCAACTGACGTGAGATTTTAAAGCAATTTTTCCTGAAAAATAAGATTGATTGAAATTGTAGGGAGTTACGAACAATTTAGAAGTTTATATTTATTTATATTCCTTTATTTATTTTCATACAAATCTTATATATTTTAAAAATATATTCCTTAAAATAAAAACAATATAAAATATTTAAAAATGTAGTCCACCGGTATCGGGAACAGGGTCCAAGCTACCGGGTCAGGGCTCCAGAGAAAGGAACAATTAAAAAATATATATATAAATATTTATTTTTATTTTTATTGACACGCAAGTTAAGTGACATACAAACATAGAAAAACAAGATACATAAGCAAAGTTAAAAGAGTAAAAAAGTAAATAGAAGTAGCCGTGGGCCCCAAAATAGGGACAGCCTGTATCTTGGTGCCTCAGTAAAGGCAGATTGCATTCGAATGTTCACTGAGACACAGCATAACAAGTTATAATTCATTATGAAAATAGTGATATTAAAATTATTCAGAAATAAAAATAAAATAATAATAACAATCATTAAATTGAACATATTATTTCCGAAACCATACTTTGATGAAATCTTTTCGAAAAGATTCGTTCGCGATTTCACGCTAAAGAACATAGCACACGTATCATATTGGAAAGGGATGGTCACCGTATCAACTCGAGCCATTCAGTATTCTTTGTTCGAAACTCGCTACTGCAACGCTCTCTAATCGGAATCGTAACGTAATCGCCTCGCCTCGGGCACAAGCAACAACAACACAAGCTCACCTGTTTGACGGCGCGGCGAGGCGAAAGGCGATACGGTGACGATCCCTTTCCTAGTTGATATGTGTGCTATTTCCTTTAGGCGTTTCTCACATGACGCCGCTTGTCCGCGCGGTCTGGCAGACGCGGCGAAGATTTTTTGACGCTGCGCCGCCCGGAGAGGCGGTGAGCGCCGCTCGTCCGCGCGGACAAGCGGAGTACGTGTGTTAGGCAAAAATCCGCTTCACCGCCCAACAGCGCGGACCAGCGATGTAAAGTAAAAAACGACTTAAATAATGTAAGCTTTTGAATATTGCGTATTCGTAATATTGTCATGCCCAGTATTGAACGTAAATTGTTGTAATAGGTCCACCAACATAACAACTGGCAGTTATTACTAGAGATTTGGCAAAGTATTAAATTCAAAAGGCTTCTAGAAAACGGGTGTAAGTGTTATTTTAACACAATGTTGCCTAACAATAACCAGAACTTCTGTTACTTAAATATCATGAAAATATAAAACGAGTGGAATTAGCTTCTGTACTAAACTACGTAATTTACAAATAAGGCTTCATTCACGTTTCGTTCCAAAAAAGTAAAAAATACCAAAAAGGTTGCTCAAGTGCTACCTCTATTTTTACCCCAACATACTGTTGGGGTAACGTCGTAATATGAATACAGTCTTTTCATACCTATTTTTGTTTTAAAATAAACGTTATGACAACGAGAATAAAAGCCTTGTAGCCATTGTACTGCAAAATCGGAGGTATGAATGGACAGTTGGTATTTCAGTGAAAATATTGTGCTCTGTTTCATCATTACAATTATTTCTTCTGTCATCACATAGTTTTAGTTCCACAAAATAATGTTTATGATAAACTTGTAATGTTTAGAATGCCTGATTCCTATATTCAAAAAATTATTGGTACCTTACCTTCCATCATCATTCGTCTCCTGCCCATATCCCAATTTATTTGGGGTCGGCGCAGCATGTCTTCTTCTTCCATACTTCTCTATTACTCGTCATCTCAGCAGTCACCAGTAGCGAAGGGTCAATTTTTGTAAGAGGTAAGCCGGAGTACGTAATCTTTAATGTGATTATATTATTTGCCTATAGAATACTGACTGTGTAATTTTTCAAAGGGAAGCCGGTAGGAATCGAGTTGTATAGATCCTTCGCCACTGGCAGTCACCTACCTTACCAGTCGTAGTATTTTACTTGTAATAAAATATCAATTATGCAAAAGTTTTCTGTGCTAAGCCTTGACCACCATGACATGAAGAGAGTAAAAGCCAGATCAGTAATGACATGATAAGTAAATAAGAATCAGGCATTCCCTGAGTAACTAATACTAGTCTATTGACTAAGATTTAGACTAAGCTGGACTTAGCTTTTTTTGACGTGAGTTTGGAGAAATGAAATGTAAATAAATGATCAGCTAAAAAATGTTATCGTATGATTTAACCATGAAATAACAATGTTTTAAAACCTAACCTCTTGTGAAAAACAAAATAATGACTAAATTTAATTACCTATAGGTATGTATAAAAATATGGGCAAGACCGTTAAAAACTCATTGTAGATGGCGCCACCATAGCTAGGTCCCAATCTGACTTGTGAAGTGACACTATTTTGAAATATAAAATGACATTACTATTTTTAATTACGATGCTTGGAACCTTATATGCTAGCGCCATTCGTTTCACAGTAGCCATCCCCATTAAGAGCACTTCGAAAGCACTCACAGTTTTATTAAAGTATGAAATTTAAGAAAAATGTGCAGTGACATCTATTTTCAATCCATTGCAGAAAAAGGGATTTCCACAACAGATGAAACGTAAAAAAAACATAATTCTAGTAACCATCGTTATTTTATTTATTAAGTCCCAAATAGGATTTGATATGTCTTTTTGACGTGACAACGTCTTATAATTCGATGGAGCCGGCTGCACGCACGAAAAAATGAGGAGTTTCCTCGCTCTGAGGCGTTCCATAAAACAATTGCTCAACGCACATTCATTTTTTGAAAAATGCAACCATTCTATCAGTATTTTCTTATGACGTTGTCACGTTCAACTATCGTCAGTAAACCGACTTTACAGACAACCGATTTTTTTTTCACTTTCTAAAGTCTTCATAGCTAATTATTTTAACAGCTAAGGGTTCCGTATGATTTTTTTAGTTACGGTACCCCGAAAGGAACGCCCAAAGACAGCAATTTTCATAAAAGTGTGTCTATTAAGAATGAAGCGAAGATTTGAGAAATCTTAATAATTCTACAAATTAAGTTTAATTAAAATAGAAGTGTGTTGCTCCATCTTTGTAGCTTGGAAAATTAGGTTAGGTTATAGAAAGATATATGTAAAGAAGGGACCTTTTGTGTAGTTTTTGTAATTCGCTTTTGTTTGCGATGTCAAAAATCTCATTGTTTAAGGCTTTTGTTGCAAAAAAAACTTGTAAAATTGTAAATTTAGTTTGTACAGGCGGTGACATTTTGCCCGTCAGGAAGATCGTTGACGAAAATATTTTTTTGAAAGATTTAAAATAAAATAATTTAGATATTGTTTCGACAGTCATGCATAAAAGAAATATGATAAAAAGATATTTGCTTATTAAAAAAAATCGTTTGGCTTTCTGCCAGTTCTCGAAAGGAAGGGTGTCAAATGTATGTTTATCCTTTGAATATCTTTGCTCGGGATGATGACACATTAATCAAAACTGTAACCGAATCCTCTAGAAAGACATTTTACCAATCATTTTAGCAAAACAGTATTAAATTTCATACGGCAAAAGAAAATACAGATGTGCGTATATGTACATTATTCTGTCAGGACTCATTTGGTGTCTGGATTAGTAAAAATGTAAAAATAAATGTATTTGGCAGTCCAGTGTCACCTTTTGTACAACATATTGTTTTATTTTACTGGATCGACGTTAAATTATGAAAATTTCAGCAACTTTGTTTTCTTTCATTAATAATTTATTAAGCTTATATTATCACTTATGGGATATCTTCCGTGATTGTTCATTATTTTGAGCTCCCGATATTTCGGCGCTGTTGCAAGCGCCATGATCGCGCGTTGATATCGGAAGCTCAAAATAATGAACAATCACGGAAGATATCCCGTAAGTGACAGTATAAGTTTAGTTGTAAACCGTGAAAGCATAAAACAGTGTTTAATTATTATTAGTCTCGACAGCGTCGTTTTCAAAATCAATAAACTCTGAAATTTACGACGTATCAAAAAGTGTATAAAATGTTTTCGATCTAGTAAAATATCGGATAGTTTACATACCTAATTCATAGTATTAGATATAAGCAAATATTGTTATATTTTAATTAAAAGCTAATATTTAATGTACATTAACGAAAAAATATGTCTTTGAAAAATACAAACATGTTTATATTTTAGATAAAAATATTTAGGTAAATTATTGAAATTGTATTATTTATTTAGATCTAATATATAATGTAAATAACGTTTTACCATTTTCATGAATCTCGGCAATAAAAAACCAAAAATCAGCTAAAGGTGAAAACATATTTGTAAAATATTTAGATGAACTCTAAAGTTTTTTTTTTTAAGTGATTATTGTGAGATTACTTTTGTTAAAAGAATGTTTTAAGAAATTATTTTAGCTTTATTTAATCATGAGTATTGGAATTGTATATCATGATGTTTTTGGTGCTGTTTTATGTTATGTTCATTTGTCGACTTATTAAAACACAACTAACAAAAGTATTTAAAGACGTTAATTAATAATCATTTTTCAACTTTCATCATAATATTCTAGTCTATCTAGTCGATTGAGACCTGTAAAGAATAATGATTTGTGTTTAAAATAAACTTATCATATTTTATCAATTTTTTTATTATTTTTTATTATCCTTAATCTATAGTAACAGCTTTTAATTACAATATTCGCACAAAATATTGTGAATTTCGTTGCTCCGGCAGTCTGCAAACGATTTTATAACTAAACACAATTGGACCACCTTGCTCCGTTACACAGCAATTTCGTCTTACCTGAAAGGCAAACCAAACAGCGAATCCTACACAGAGTCGGTCAAAGGAGACTGCAATTAGCTTACCTATATATCCTAGACAAACTTTTTCAAAGCAAACTGACCCTAATATACACTGACAGAGCTGGTTTGGTTGGCTTAGACACACAAAAAGCAAACCTGCTGCGCAGAATACACGAAACAAATTGCGTTGCAGACCACATTTAGTACTTACACAAATTATTTTACCTAGGTCAGTAGAATTCAGAGGTGCAGTGGTTGCCCAGCGGACTCATTCGATTTATAGGGCGTGGGTTCGAAGCCAGACGTTAATTTCTGTAATGAGGATCCTTCCGACACACAGTGTGAATGCCTTGCTCCGACCAGACGATGTCTCACTAGCTGGAGTGTCCGAAGTGTCTCAAAACCTGCACTTTAAATAACACCATAGACGCTGCGATTAACGTGGCCACATATCGGGCCCAAGAAATTTAAGCAACTCGTACCATCGACACCAAAGAAGAGGATTTATTTCATCAAATATAAAACGGCATTTACGCATCTACCAGTCAACACTAGGTCCACATAGTGAATTACAGCACACTTGCTTCCATACAATACCCTTGTGCCCCAGCTTTGGGGACATTATAAAGGGTGTAAATAGACCCTTAACATATCCGAAAGACACTGGTTCTCCACGTCTTTGCGATATTTTTTTTGTTCTAGAGCATACCTGGGAAACTTGCAGTTACGGAGATATTGGGGGTCAAAGTTACAACTTTTTGACAAGTTTTTTTTTAAATACATGTTATTAATGTAAGATTTTTACTTTACACACCTCCACGACCCCCGTATTATTCAATCCATCCATCAGCATAATGCTTTGAGTGCTTTACATCCATCCATCCCACCATAAAACGTGATTTTTCACCCCAAAAAAAAAATTGATTCCCAGCAATATTTTTTGCGTAAAGTTACTTAGTTTGATGTACAGAATGCTTGGTTGACGGATATGTGAAGGGTCTGTTTACACCCTGTATAACGATTATGTAATGCTAACTGCTGATGCATAACATTATAATGTTTTACCAAAAGGCAATAATGTTATTGTAATGTAATCGAATTGTTTCTGTTTTGAGCCTAATCAACTATGTTGGCTTTGCATACGATGACAAAGATTTATTTACATATAATGCATTCAAGATTCGCAATGCATTGAAGCTATGTCTGCCTACTTTAGCTAAGAAACATATCGTGCTTTCGAATTTTCGTTCACGTATTTTCTTATCTACAAAAATCCTGTAGATTTGATTAACTAACAGTCCCCGTAGCATGACCACCGTTGACAAGGATTTCTTTGACGGAAGAATCGACAAAATGACTGATTGTGTCGATACAATGACAGATTTCTTTGCACTATCTGTCATTTTGTCGATTCTTCCGTCAAAGAAATCCTTGTCTACGGTGGTCATGCTAAGGTAGCAGTACTCCAATAAATACATCTTCAAGCCAGTGAATTGAAAAGCCTTTCGGTGTGTTTTCAATTCAGCGGACGAGCTCGACCGAGTCTCTTTACCAAGATAAATAACTCCCTGTTAAATGAGAATTGGGGTTGAATTCGTTGAGTTTTCTTGTAATTTAGGGCTTTTCTTTGGGGTTTCGCCCTCTGGCCTGCAGACTTTCAAGAAAGGGTACTGTTGTTTGAAAGGCCTATCTGTAAACAAAGATACAATATTGTACTAAACTTATACTGTTTCTTACGGGATATCTTCAAGAATCTACAATCACGGAAGAAATCCCGTAAGTGACAGTATAAGTTTAGTTGTAAACCGTGAAAGCTTAAAACAGTGTTTGTATATTGTACTAGTACGGTAGTCTTGGTTTAAAATCCGAAATTGAGGAGCTCGTGGCTAAATAATAACAGCCGCTCGGGTCGATCTTGAGGCTAAACCGCGGTTGCCTAGATTGATGGGTCGGTTACCCGTGGAAGGGTGACCACCGATTAGATACCGAGTTTCCTCCGTGCCTCGGAAAGCACGTTAAACAATTGGTCCCGGCTGTCATTTCTAGATCTTTGATAGTCGTTACAGGCAGTCAGTGGCCCGAAAGTCTGACAATTCTTTATTCTTTATTGCACACAAAAAAATATACATACAAATTGCAACAATATAGCTTATGTACAATCATTCATAACAAAGGGCACCTAGTACTAACTGGGTTGTGGAGGTCAGATTGGCAGTCACTCTATTTAAAATATGGTATTCAGCTCCATCAGGTTAGACGGGGAGCGGACTGCAACATAGTTGGGGAGAAGCAGACGATTATTTGAAATCCGCATCTAGATTTTTTACGACGTACACGGTGAAAGGGGCAACGACCGAGACGCTCAAATTAAAACCAAGAACTCAGCATAGTTCTAGGCACAGATCAGCTGTTTCATACTAAATTGCGAAGTGTATGGAACAGCCGTTTCTGATTATCGAAACGCAGTCGCAGAAGGCATGTGGTTCTAGAATCATGTATCTACTGAATTCATGGTAACAGAACGTGTGATAAAGTGCAAATTAATTTCGTCTAATTTTCACTAGGTCCCTCTCTGACATGATTTACACAGTAGGTAATGCTTATTTCTAAAATTGCGAATTCCCTGGATGTCGTCTGAAAAGTGGAAATACACTCATGTATGCAGATTAAAAGATGAATGTAAAGTGTCCTCTTGGCTTGCAACATACAAGAATGATGTGTTGTTCAAAATG
Organism: Noctua comes; assembly: GCA_963082995.1. Classification (NCBI taxonomy): domain Eukaryota; kingdom Metazoa; phylum Arthropoda; class Insecta; order Lepidoptera; family Noctuidae; genus Noctua; species Noctua comes. Next base: position 6,162,229 of record OY720280.1, on the reverse strand, counting down.
ACACAAAATAATTATTGTTTGGCGTTGCAAGCATACTATGTTGGATGGGTGAAATCTTCTCAACTCATGTATGCTTTTATCCCTAGAATATTATATTTGTCGGATCCGGTCATTGGTACGGACATAAACCGAATCGCAAGCGCGCCAGTGGTGACATCACGAGACCTACTGACAAGTCTACCCACACCATAGCGTGCTTCTACAGATCAATGATGTTTACAGCTCGAGGCGACGACGACATTGAGCGTCTGATGGCAGTGGAGTTGAGACGTCCTGGAACTGCACCCAATTCATTGTGCTCCGTGTTATTGTTTTAAACTGTAATGTCAAGTAATATGTTAGTTTATTATAAACAGTGTCTTATAATAGCACTAAACCCATCTTCATGGTGTTTAAAATCCAAAAGCGTTGTATTCGGGCCATGTTTAGGATCAAAAATACCGACAGCTCTCAGCCAATGTTTATAAAACTTCCGTCACTATACATCTTTGAAATAGCTTTATTTGTTAGAAGCAATCCTCACTGGTTTCCTCTTTTGTCAGACAATGTCACTAGAAATAGACGTACTAAATATAAGAACTTCTTACAGCCTTGCTCTGCGAAAACAGCACTCCTTCATAAAAGCGTGTTTTGTATGGCACCATTAATATATAATAAGATTCCAGAGGTTATTAAAAATATAAACCAGCCAAACTTATTCAAAACAGAACTTAAGAAGTTACTTACTGAAAAATGTTACTATAATGTTAAAGATTTTTTAAATGATAGCTTCTAATATATTTTGTGTTATATTTTAATTTTGTTATGCTTTTTTTTTTCTTAATTGTCTTATATTTGAAGTGGCTATAAATTATTTTGTACGCCAATGTTGACAAAACATGTTGAAACTCACAGATTTTCACTTTTACATCCACATTTGCATTTATATGTATTATGTTACACATGTTTACAAATAAATATATCTTTATATTTATCAAGAATTTGTCCATCTCTCTATTTGCAAACTTGTCGAGTACGAAAGCATGCAAATGTTTGCAAGCTATATTCAGCGTAATGAAAGGCGATTCAAAGCTCGACCATCGATATCATCAAAGCAAATGCAAATACACGTCTCTGTCTTACCCACATATTGAGATCTATTCCGAACACCCACACACTGCTCAATGCCGATATCAAGTCTCGACTGTAATTTGTTTCAATTTCAAACTCCAAGATACAACTAAGTAAATAGAATAGAATAATTTATTTATTATTGTTGTAGGCGGGTAACAAATAAAGATGGTGAAGTGGAATGGAAAGTCATCATCATCATCTGCCTAGCCTTTTCCCAACTATGTTAGGGTCGGCTTCCAGTCCAACCGGATACAGCTGAATACCAATATTTTACATGGAGCGACTGCCTATCTGACCTCCACAACCCAGTTAGTACTAGGTCATACGATACCCCTTGGTAAGACTGGTTGTCAGACCTTTTGGGCCACTGACTACCTGTAACGGCTGTCAAAGATCTACAAATGGCAGCCGAGACCAACGGATTAACGTGCATTCCGAGGCACGGAGGAAACTCGGTATGTAATGGGCGGTCACCCATCTACAGACCAACCTAGGCAAGCACGGCTTAACCTAAAGATCGAACCGAGCGGCTGTTATTATTTAGCCACGAGCTCCTCTCGTGGGTGCTATAGGGTATAAATTATATTTATATCATACAAATGAGCCGAGGTATCATAATTTTTGCGGACGAAGTCGCGGGTGAAGTGCTGCGGGGCACTTTTGGGGATAAATTAGAAAACGAAAAAAAAAAGTTCATTTGTATTTGTCAAAAGTTTCGGCATGTGTGTTTCATATTATGCAATGTATGCTTTTCATCATTTCCCTACTCAACCCTTTTATGACACTGAGTTTTAGTTTTATTTCATACTACCAACCACACATTAATGCAGTCCACTTCCATCGCGTTCATAGTATTTCCAATGAGAGCTCTGGCCACATAACTCTATGGGTGTAAAGAGCACATCACAACTAAGTCAATTACTTCGAACCCAAGGCACGAACCTCGGATTTTTCGGATTCATGTGCGTATTGTATAAAAATCACTTGCTTCGATGAAGGAAAACATCGTGACGAATCCAGCATGCCTGAGACATATTTCTCGACGGTATCTAAAACCAAGTCAAGAGGTGGTCCATGGGCGGCATTAAAACTCTGACACCAGCCCCTGTAGCATGACCACCGTAGTCAAGGATTTCTTTGACGGAAGAATCGACAAAATGACAGATAGTGCAAAGAAATCTGTCATTGTGTCGATACAATCTGTCATTTTTTCGATTCTTCCGTCAAAGAAATCCTTGTCTACGGTGGTCTTGCTACGGGGGCAGGTTAGACACTAACCACACGATAAAGAAAGAAAGAATTACTTGCCTGTTATTCTTTCCATACAGTCCTTATTATTTCCAGTCCTCAAGGGTCCTATACCTATGTACGAGATAAAGTGATTGATATACCCAAGGCGCACGTATGCATAAAACTATCATGAAAACCATTATGTAACACTTTATATTGTAATATTATGTAACTTTTCTTTAGTCTCTAGGGAGTACGGTGTTGTTTCTAAGGCTTCAAACTTAATATTAACTTGTAAACTTTGTTATACATGGTTACAATTTTAAGCTTGAAGTTTTTTTCAAAGTTAGTTCTCTTTGTAACGCGTGTATTAGTTCATCAAAAAAGTCAAATGTCAACGGCATTACGATAGATCTTGTCAAATTTTGATATTTTAATAAGGAGACAGTCTTTAAAAAGATATTTGTGTGTAAAATATCAAACAAAAAGGAGATTGGTTAGGTGGGTATCTCATCAAATTCAAACGTTTCAAAATCTAGTTATATACAAATTAAAGGTCTTATAGCTGTAGTTGTTTTTCAAGCTAAAATGTTTTTTTAGTTGTTGGGAGTAATTAGAAAACCATGATTTTAGGGTGCAAAAACAAAACGCATAATTGCAAAACAAAACGCATAAAATAGAACCAATTAAATGTATGACGTCGTCAGTGTTGCCATATAATAAACCCAAATCGATGATCACTTTAGTGAAGAAGAAAAAAATTGTTTATTCAAAAAAATTGATTTAAATAGACGAATAGACGGCCAAAGCAATTCCACAAGTATTATGTATGTTTTGGAAAGTATCTTTCGTCCAAATATTGTTCATTAAATAAAAATAAAGTAGATTGATTTGATTCGAGAATATATTCTCACTTAAACAACATAATTATAATTGAAATAGCATTGCTTTCACTAAATTAATTTCGTATTGATTCGATGATTTTAATCGATTCGAATCGATTGTTAATCCATATTTGGCAACACAGCTGTCACTTATGTCAAATACAAAAAAATATATTTACGTCAGGATTTTTTTTTGTGTTTTACGTTTAAACCCTGCATAATTCGTTCTTTGTGATATGTGTAATGTTTTCTGCATCTATAAATGAAGTGTGAACTCTTATTTTGAGCCACCACGTTGCTATAACATTAAAAAAGACAACTATAATATTGGCCACAGTTTTTATGACTACTATTTCCTGAACAAACATTGTTTTTAGATCAACACTTCTGATTATGTATGCAATTCTTGCTGGGCGATAGGAATGCATCAGCTGCAACATACCTGTATTGTTTGTGGTACTTCAGTGATTGAGACTGAGAGTCATATCAATCATGCATCAGAGGAGGAAACCCAGATAGTTGCAATAATTGACCAGAGGATACAGCCACGTCAGGTATGTATGAAATATTTTTGCTTTCTATGTTTTTTTCTCTATTATTTTCTGGAAGAATGACACACTCAAAGAAAAAGAGACATTAAGATAGAGAGGATGCTGATTGCTGGTGTTGAATAACTTCACCTAGATGGACCTGTCTATTTTTTATTATTGTTATTAATGGTGATAGTCGGAAAAGAGTCTATACTTACTGGGGCGGGCCATAATTAGAAGTATATTAGCAGGGTTATAGTGGAATCCGATTTCAAGGCAATAAAAAGTTCATATGCGTCAAAATAAAGTATTGATTTTTTTTAACAGGTTACATTAAATGAACCAATTTGCGTAACTTGTTGGGAACAACCACAACAAGAACTTCTGTGAAGACACGAAAACCAACTTCGAGCTCAGACAATCACTCTGCCCAACTTAAGAAGAGTACCAGAAGCACCCAGGCATTGCTTATTTAGTGGATGTCGCAACTCTGAACGTTTTCATGTCCCTGACATAATATCGACGCGTGGTGATTGAAAATAACTTTTTAATATTGTTATCTAGAATAAAAAGTTATTATAAATACTATGGTTTTATTTTTTTCCCTATTCTATTTTAAATTATTCATTATCTTTTATCCTATTGACAACCATCTTGTGGATGGACCATGGACCATCTAGGTTGCGGATTCGAACCCCGCAAACGGTACGTTATTACTATTGTAAGTGACGTCATAGCAATTGGATGGCCTAAAATAATTCAAAATCTTCTTATCTCTAATTGCCGTTTTCTTATCTCAACTTAGAACACCCTACTTTAAAATCTTACAAGTACTTAATACAAAAATCCTTCTATAGTCAATAAAGTACAATCTATCCACTTTATCTGATTGAAATGTATAATCTAAAGCGCAGGCCACACCGCACACAGCACCGCACACAGCTGGCGGGCGGGCGAGCGACGCGAACGACGCCCTTTTCATACTTTGTTCGTATATTTCGGTAGTTGTCCGCCCGCCAGCTGGCGGTGTGGCCTGCGCTTTAAAGGGTCTGCCTTGGTTTACATTAAGTAGGTAGGTACTTCTAAGTATTATTTTTGGTGGTCCATTTTGAGGTTATGTATAAATCAATTTAATATCCCCAACTCTAATGTATATCTTACCATTACATATTTTGTTATACTCTATTGTAGCATTCAAATCCATATAATCATTCTATGAAACGGTAAGCCCGTATGTGATACTGAAAATACATGGGTTCATGCCAATCTCCATCCACCATAGTAAACCGATTATCCAAGGTGGGCTTTGGATAATCGGTTCACTTCAATCTGATCAGAGCCCTAGCATGAGTGCGCGGTGTAAACTTAACGTAAAAACGTCGATTTTAATATTTTTATAATTAATTCATTTATGTATGGATAATTCTGATTGTCCTTGTTGCAAACAGTTTAACTCAAACGCTATAATATAAATATATTTTCGATCCAAAAATTGACGTACTTACGATATGTTTATACCGTGCGCTTGTGCCTCTGATCAAATCAGTCTGTCGATGTTTTTGGATAATCACAATAAAGTACGCACAGCTAAACGGGCTAGAGAGAGGCCCCAAATACGGCCTGATCGGCTACCACTATCTGACCTTCACATTCCATAGGGACCCCAAATTTATCTCTGTACAGTCCTAGTACTGACCCTCGGACACCTTACACGACACCCTTGGGAGAGGACTGCCCAAAATTACATGGTACTTTACCAAGATAAATAAACCTTTGTCTCAGTAGAATTTCATTAAAATTATTGATGCAGAAATAATTATAACGACATAGGAATATTAAGCTATGAGAATTGACTGAATAAAGATTTTTTCATTTATCTTAGGTTCGTAAGTTCTTCCATTAGTTGAAATTGTAATGGACGGCAGCCATTTTATATTCTTATTCAAATTCATATCGATTGTTTGAGTGTCTGGGAATTTATTGGAGCGAAAAGAATAATAGTAAAAATATGCCAATATAATCAATATCCAGGTTTGGGATTTATTTCATTTTGGAGGAGCTTGTGGCTAAATAATTACAGCTGCTCGGGTCGATCTTCAGGTTAACCCACAATGCCTAGGTTGGTCCGTGGATGGGCGACCAAAAATTACATACCGAGTTTCCTCTGTGCCTCGGAAAGCACGTTAAGCCGATGGTCCCTGCTGTCAATTGTAGATCTTTAACAGTCGTTGCAGGTAGTCAGGCGTCCGAGAGTCTGGCAACCAGTCTTACCAAGGGGTATCGTATTACCCAGTACTAACTGGTGTTGTACTCCATGTAAAATACCGGTATTCAGCTGCATCCGGTTAGACTGGAAGTAGACCCAAAAATATTTAGTTGGGAAAGGCTATGATATATAGATGATAACCTATATATTTGATTGAAAAAAAAAAACAAATCAATTAGCAATAAGAAATTTATTTTCTCAAATACTTATTTATATATATACAATTTTCGACATACGTAATTATAATGATACAGTCGAGCTTAACTAGACTTAAAGATGTAACAAATTGGTACAACAACTATGTTTTTCGAGTGATTGCCGATTCGATGAAAATCTCGAACAATTTGGACTACTTATTTCTAGTATTTACATTATGTACAATTTTATTATTGATAGATAAAAATAAGAAGATTTAACAAATGAGCATAAGTATGAGCAATTTGAAGACTACATAAGTGACGATTTATTGACCATTATTACCTACGTTTTTTAGACAATCTCAATTTTAACTGTGTGTCTCAACTTTGTAATTCTTCCATTACGGATTGATCTCTTGATTATTCTAAGATAATATAGTAACATAACATCACGCCTGTAAACCCCGAAGGGTTAGGCAGAGGTGTACCTAATTTATAGTACACCCACATTTCACCAGTTATGTTTTAAGTCCCATGTAACGGGGCGAGCCTATTGCCATCAACTGGGCACAAATCCAGACTCCATCGTGGTTCAAGAACACCTTTAAGTAACTTTTAAGTTCTGTGAATATTGGATCTGAGCAGAGTTTAAATAATTCCGAAAAGCCAATATTTATTTCATTCTGGCAAGCGTAAATAAAGATGTACTATAGACACAAAGTACAAAGTCATTAACAAAAACGTTTAAATAAAGAAGTATTTGAACCCAATAAATAAAAGTTGTATGCTGCCAAAACGAATATTTTTTTCGGCGTTTTCATGAAAAATTTAAAGCACTATTGTCTTAGGGAATAAAAGTTATTGAAACGTGATAAAATTTTATAAAAGAAGAATATTATTTTTTATAAATACCTAAGTGCATTAGGCCTCGACATTGTGTTAATATCCTAACGTTGGATGGCGCTTGCACTTCATAAAACGACAAGGTTCATTTCTATGCGACAGTTGAATAGTGTCAACCCCAGTTAGGCTTCTATGTTCTGAGTATTGTTGTAAAGCAGTTTCGAAGTCGACTTTCTTTTAAAGAAACCATTTTTTTCTTCTTCTAAGAACAAAGGTTTGGTACAATAGTTCTTTAGTAGAAATCTATTTCAGAAACTAAAATATCTCAGGCTTTATTTATTGCGCCATTATTCCCTCCATATTTTTTACTTCAGTGAGCAAGTTACGAGAATTTCTTCTCAGCGTGATAGCGTAATGTTCTTTCCACAATGTACAATGTTTCTGTCACATGTCTTTTATTACAAAAAGTTAAAAGAAACTTAATAACTTTACCAATTACAAAGTAATATTTGTAACAAGATTTTGAGTTAGAGCCGTGGTTTCAGATATTTTTTTATTGTTACAGCTACGACCCCCCCCCCCCTACTCTGGGAGAAGCGGAAGGGAGTGTCAGACTTGTACTGACTAAAACCCACCCATGTTCCTTCCTAGCCCTTTGTGATCCAGGGCCACGGTATCTCTTTCGAACAGTCCCGCAGCCCTCGCAGACAGCCACGACCTTTACGTTATGTTTTATTTTGTATCTAGATTTTTCGAAAACTCAGAAAGGTTCTATATTTTTATCACATTGAGATTTCACGTCACTTACGAGGGTTCATAAAAAATAAATATGTACAATGTTTTTTTAACTAATAAAAATGAAAAAATCAAACATTTTTATCACTGTCCTCACAGGAGCAGAAAAATAGCTTATTTTTAAAAAACTCACTTTTCTACCTTAAAATACATTAAAAACTAATCAGTTTCCAATCTCAAAGTTTGTAACAATATTCATTCTTTAAAAAAATATTTAGTTCACAACCGTTTTTTAAATTTTTCTAGTCGCCACTAATCAACACCAACCAACTATGAAGTATGTAACAAAAATATACTCTCACTTTTTTCAGTTTAAAATTCACTTTCCTGGACGAATTTTCCAGGGGTTGATGAACGCTACCTGAAGTTCCGCTTTGGGGTGTGCAGGACGAATATTTCGCAGCTGTGAGAGGCCTTCATAGCTCTTTCGTCTATGGAGTGTTCAGCCCAATGGGGTATTGGATCTGAAACGACACTCGGTCTCACTGTGGACATCTCCTCGAAGCGAACTTTGTGGCGGCGAACGCAGTTTAGACGTATCTGTGGACAAGAGAAAAGAAACGTTTAAGATTTTCTATTCAATCTTCACTTTAGAAAATATTCTGTTCAGCAGAATTGCTTTTAAGGTTCCGTGTCAAAATGGCCAAAACGGAACCCTCATAATTTCGTCATGTCCCTCTGTCCGGATGACACAGAGCCATTTTTTTCGGACACTATTTACACAATATCGTTGTAAAGTAGGAAGTGTGTCATTTTTTATTTCAACCGCACAAATGACTTTGTTTTCATTGTTTTTCGACAAATACTATCAACTTTGTAATACAAACTTATTTAAATGGCCGATTAAATGATTAAATCAATATTGTGCATGGACATATTTATCCGATTACGGGACCCCTGCTCTGTACGTGGTACAACCAGCACTGGGCCGTTTTTTTTATAGAAAGTTTTGGAAGACATGCCATTTATGGCGGCATGAAGTATACCAGGCTCGTGAAGCGTCATCATGGGATTAAAATAATCCTAAGACATCGTGTAATGCTCGTCAATAAGTCTTAAGATGAAAACTTCTTTCAGTTCAGAAAACAAAGCCCTTAGGTGTCCCTAAGCATCTGAAAGACCGTATGGTACAATTTGTCGTAAAGTATTACTTCTATATTCAGAACTTTAATAGCTATTTACAAGAGAATTTCGTGCTTTAACAAATGCACCCACGTTTATAATCAATACTGCAATAACACTTAAAATATCTTACAACATTGTACATACAAGCCGTGATCAAACGTTAACAATAACGTTTACACAATCCCGAAATATTTCAGGTTTTCAAAACAAAGAATTAAATTCTCATTCATGGGAAACAAAACTTGGCCCACAGTAGATTCCTAAACTTTGTTAATAGCCACACAGAACATGTTGCTGCGACAATGTTTTACAACTTTTGTATACAAAGAATAAAGCCTCTCATTCATGGCAACAAAACTTGGCCCACAGTGGATTCCTAACAGAACATGTTACTGCGACAATGTTTTACAACTTTTGTACACAAAGAATAAAGCCTCTCAATAATGGCAACAAAACTTGGCCCACAGTGGATTCCTAAACCTTGTTACTAGCCACACAAAACATGTTGTTGCGACAACGTTTTACAACTTTTGTACACAAAGAATAAAGCCTCTCATTCATGGGAACAAAACTTGGCCCACAGTGGATTCCTAAACTTTGTTACCAGCCACACAAAACATGTTGCTGCGACAATGTTTAACAATTTTTGTTTTTCAGAAAAACAAGACTTCCGTCCTAAAGGTAACCCTACCGAAGGCAACAGCACACCGCAGATAGTAGAGGCCTCGCGGTTGATAACCGCGGTTGACAATGCACATCATATCCGGTAGCGGCCATCTCATCTTTAGTACCAGTAGCGAAAAGGCGTTTTTTACAAATTACACTAAAAATAAGTTGTAAAAACGCCTTGTTGTGAACACAAGATATTGTGAGTGAAGAACAGGCATGTAGTGAATTTGCTGCATTTTTATAAATATAATTAACTCTCTTCCTTATGAGGCAAACTAAATAGGATTTCATCATCATAATCATCATCCACAGTCCGAATTCACCCGTGTTCCCTAGGCCGCGACATCGTTCACATCACGCGAGTTGCAACCAAACGCAAGCCTTTTTAGTATAAAAACGTTTATTTATTTATCCAGATAAAAACTCAAACCAATAAGTAGGTAGAAAAGTAATTAATTGTGGTTAAACCGGTCCTCCTAAACCGTCCCTAATTGGTTTTTCCAGCTCGGAAATACTTTCGCGTCACAAAAAATTTCGATGCCGGGAATTCTTTTAATTCCTCTAATTCTGTGCAAAAAGTTTTCGCATTTTCCGTCCTCTGGCGGAAGGGAAACGAATCGTATTAGGATAAGGAAAAAGAAATCAACCACTTCTATCTATTTAAGATGGAACCGCTAGGGTAGGCCGCGATTTTTTTTTTTTTTGCATTTTTTGCAAATTGCCGGTCAGTGTCAGGCTGTGTGTTGAACAAAATATGATTTGCGACCGTAACACGTATGTATGTACAGAAATATAATCAATCATATCATCAATACAACCCTCTAAGTTCAACCACCCCATTGAATGACTATTTCATAAAGAAAAGTCATTTAATGGGATTAAATGACCTTAGAGGGTTGTATTGGTGATTTTAATTGTTATAACTCAGTTAAGCCATTACGATCGCGAATCATACAGGGTGTAACCAGACCCTTCACATAGCCGTCAACCAAGCATTCTGTACATCATACTAACTAACTACGCAAAAATTATTGCTGAAAAATCACATTTTACGGTAGGATTCGATGGAAAGCACTCAAAGCATTGTGCTGATGGTTGGATTGAATAGTACGGGGGTCGTGGAGGAGTGTAAAGTAAAAAACTTACATTAAAAGCAAGTATTTAAAAAAAAAGCTTGCGAAAAAGTTGTAACTTTGACCCCCAATATCTCCGTAACTAGAAGGTTCCCAGGTATGGTCTAGAACAAAAAAATGATCGCAAAGACGGGGAGAACAAGTGCCTTTCGTATATGTTAAGGGTCTATTTACACCCTTTATTCTAATCAACATACAATTTGACACTGACCTGTAAATTACAAAAAACGTAAGAAAATTTGAATCACGCGGGCTACCCTGACGCTTCCACCTTAAGCCAAGTGTAATATATCGTTCACCGCCAAATTAAACAGTGATTTTCAAACCATCGATCACGATATACTGAGCTACAACCGAACTCACACCAAAGTAATTAGTCATTGTATCCTGAGACCCTTACAAGACCGCGCGGTGTAATCGTAACGTAAATACGTCGATTTTAAATCGAAAATACAATTGTCCTATGGCATTTTAGTTAGATTGTCAACAAACACAATCAGTAACATCCAACAATCATTAGACTGTTTCGGATAGCTTGATGTGCGGGCGGCTATATTCTTACCTATCATTTTGCTTTACTGTCGTATTACCTAGTACTAACTGGGTTGTGGAGGTCAGACAGGCAGTCGCTCCATGTAAAATACTGGTATTCAGCTGTATCCGGTTAGACTGGAATCCGACCCTAACATAGTTGGGAAAAGGCTAGGCAGATGAGATGATTTTGCTTTATTGTCAAAATCTATCGATATTGATTGCCTTTTTAGCCCGAAAACATGCAGCCGAAGTGATCTCTGCGCTGTCACCTACAACGCGATGGAAGTGGCTAAGTACTGAGCTAGGAAAATATAAAAACTGTCGTGAAAACGACACGAAGAGAAGATTATCAAAATAACAGTCTTTTTATAGACTTGCTTATTGGTCGCTTTTTGGGTTTATGTGAGCTGCTGTGAGCTTCTGCTAAAACTGACGCTAACTCGAAATGAAAATGTTTTGTTTCAGCAAGAAGTTGTTTTGTCTACAACAGGCAAACATGTTTTGAACTTTGCTGTACGCAACGCAATGCCTAAATATGTAAGAAGATAAGACAAACATACGTGCAGTCAGCGATACAAGTCCATGGACACTTAAGTTTCGCAACTTTTGTGCACTCTCGAAGCTCTAACTAAATGAAATAATAATATACAGGGTGTAAACAGACCCTTCACATAGCCGTCAACCAAGCATTCTGTACATCAAACTAAGTAACTTTAAGCAAAAATAATTGCTGGGAATCGACTTTTTTTTTGGGGTGAAAAATCACGTTTTACGGTAGGACTCGATGGAAAGCACTCAAAGCATTGTGCTGTTGGATGGATTGAATAGTACGGGAATCGTAAAATCTTACGTTAAACATATAGTATTTAAAAAAGACTTGTGAAAAAGTTGTAACATTAACCCCCAATATCTCCGTAACTATAAGGTTCCCAGGTATGGTCTAGAGCAAAAAAAATATTGCAATGATGGGGAGAACAAGTGCCTTTCGTATATGTTAAGGGTCTATTTACACCCTTTAATGTGCGATCATGCATGTTTTAAGTGCAGCATTCATTTAAGTGAAAGTGACATGTACACTGGAGGAGACAAGGATTTGAATATAATTTAGGTATTCATTCGTTATCTGCCCACAACCATGAAATGACAATAATTCGACCAACTCTTTGATACAGGGCGAAGACTTTATGGAGACGTAAACATAGCCATAAATCCCTTTAAGGAAACCGCCGACAAGGAAATGCGATAAAACTGTATATTAGATTTTTTATTGCTGGACTTACATTAAAAATGTAATGACACCCTGCTGCGGGACCACAAAATTGATTTCGAATAGCGGTCGTTACAATGACATCATTATAGAGCTGTGTAACAATTTTTGGAACAGCCAAGACCACTAATATGGGCATACTAAGCACGATCATAACTCAATTTCGCGTGAAACTGCGCCAACCGTGCCGTCGAAATTTATTCCTTTTACCTTTCAAACCAGTGTGGGGGTGTATAAAGGGTGTAAATAGACCCTTTACATATCCGAAAGGCACTTGTTCTCCTCGTCTTTGCGATCATTTTTTTGCTCTAGACCATACCTGGGAAACTTCTACATTGGGGGTTCAAAGTTCCAATTTTTTCACATATTTTTTTTTAAATACATGTTTTTAATGTAAGATTTTTATTTTACACACCTCCACGACCCCCGCACTATTCAATCCATCCATCAGCACAATGCTTTGAGTGCTTTCCATCGAGTCCTACCGTAAAACGTGATTTTTAACCCCAAAAAAAAAGTCGATTCCCAGCAATAATTTTTGCGTAAAGTTACTTAGTTTGATGTACACAATGCTTGGTTGACGGCTATGTAAAGAGTCTGTTTACACCCTGTATTATATAAAACTAGCTGTTGCCCGCGACCGTCGTCCACGTGAAATTAATATAAAAATATTACTTCCATATTTTCCATATTTTCAAGGGTTTTTGTTTTTTTTGCACGGAACGCTAATCCTTTTTCTAAAATTATAGTAGCTCACGTTAATCCCTATAACATCAGCTATCTGTCAGTAAAAGTCCCGTCAAAATCGGTCCAGCTGTTTCGGAGATTAGCCGGAACAAACAGACGAAAGTTTTAAAATATGTTTTTTTGTTTTGATTATGTAGGTACCGTATATACATAAATTACAATTATGCATTCAGTAAATTCCTGTTATTTTGAAACTACAAACAGACACTTCAAAATCAAATTGATTACTTTGTATAGACGTATAGATATACATACCTAAAAAGTCAAATGGGAGCAAGTTTAATTTCCATTCCAAAACTTCGTGTAAATTTGAGCGAGGCCATTGAACTCAAAACACCTACAGTTTCTTGAGAAAGCACTATTTGTTTTTAATTGCAAGCAAACACTACAGATGAGTTGGTGCTAGAGGTACCTAAGTCAAAACATTTAAAACATAACATTGAAAGACCGTTAACCAGCCAGATTGGCTGTTTGATTAACGTGAGTTTAAATGTTTGTAAACACACACAATCCTGTGAGTGTTTTCAAACATTTAAACTCACAGGAATTTATAATCCCGGCGTGGGGCAACGATTTTTTTTTTAAATACATAAATATTGCAGCACGGTTGGAATTTCGAATTCAAAATTCAAAAATTCGAAATTCAAAAGTGCGCTAATGTCATCATTATCTGCCTAACTTTTTCCCAACTATATTGAGATAAGTTCCAGTCTAACTGGATGTAGTTGAATACCAATATTTTACATGGAGCAACTGCCTATCTGACCTCCACAAACCCAGTTAGTACTGGATAATACTATACGGCTTGGTAAGCCTGGTTATCAGACATTCGGGCCTCTACCTGTAATGACTGTCAAAGATCTTCGAATGACAGCCGGAACCAACGGCTTAAAGTGCTTTCCGAGGCACGGAGGAAACTCGGTATGTAAGTAATGAATGGTCACCCATTCACAGACCGACCTTGGCAAGCTTGGCTTAACCTTAAGATCGATCCGTGCAACGTGCAACAGCTGTTATTATGTAGCCACAAGTGAAAATGATCTTAAATGGTCGTTACCATTAAAGATCATTTTCAGTTTCCCGAGAGAGTTCGCGGCAGTTAATATCCTTAGGCAAATATAACTTTTGCGGGATTTCAGACGCTGCAAATACACTGTGATTATTTTTGGTTCACAAGGGAGTTACATTTTCATTTTGGTATTGACTCAGACAGTGCTAATGTCGTTTTGGTTTCGATTCGGGACGAAGCAAAGTAATGGGATGAATGTGCAACAGCTGGGTGATTCTCTAATGAGCAACTTATCGCACTGGGTTTTAACAAGCTATTTAAGTTAAGCCACGTCATGATTGAAGTCAGAATCACCATACATTTTTGACTTTTTAACCGTTCTAGCGATGACCGTGGGGTAGACGTGTTCTTGAGTGAAGACCGCGAATCGGCAAACGGCAACGGCAGGTGGAGCGACGATACGAGCAGGGTGGGTAGCAACTGGATGAGAGTTGCCGAGAATCGTGTAAAGTGACGTGCGATTGAGGAGGCCTAAGTCCAGCAGTGTGGACTGCTGTAGGCTGAAGATGATGACGTGACGTGACGTTTTCATGCGTGGTCGTAGTCGATGATCCTCGTAGTTATGCGTGTTTATGCATATAGGTATATCATGCGTGTTTATGCATATAGGTATAAAGATTTCTGTGTCACGTCAAAGCATAAACTCCGGAGTGGTTGGTTTTATTTTAACAAAGGGTGCAAAAGTACCCTCCCTTAACGAAACCGAAAGGCACTTGTTCAGCCCGTCCGTATCATACGGAGATATTGGGGGTCAACGTTCCAACATTTTCACAACTTAAAAAAATAAACAGTTTTAATGTTATAACTTTACAATAATACCTCCACGACCCCCGTACTATTCAATAAATCCATCAGAATAATGTTTTGAGTGCGTCACATTGAGTCCTACCGTCAATACACATTTCATTATTTACTTGTTATCTATTTATTTGTATTATATATTTATTTTTATAGGTATACTATGTTTGAAACTGTTGTACCGTAACTTACCCCCCAATGGTTCATTGGAAGACCAGCGTCACACAGCATCACCTGTCTGGCATGAATGCTGAAATGGACCTTTTTGGCGCAGCCGTGAAGCACACAGCACATGTACCTATTTTCTAATTTTTTATTTTTTTACTTTGTTATTTAATTTTTTATTTTTTATCTTTTTCATTATGTGTGCTTGATGAACTGACGTCAAATAAACTTTATTCTTTCTTTCTTTCTTTACCGCAAAATGTAATTTTTCACCACAAAAAAAAAGTCGTTTACCAACAATAATTTTTGCGAAGAGTTACTTAGTTTGATGTACAGAATGCTTGGTTGACGGCTTTGTAAAGGGTCCGTTTACATTCTGTAGAAAAACAGTTTTTGTGCCATGCAACTTTGCTACGTAGGTACCTACTCAGTCCTTTTGCCAAAAATGTGTTCAGATTACTGTCCCAAAAAGCGAAAATATCACAACGTTACTCCGTCAGCGTGTTTAAATGTGTCACAGCCCCACAGGGTCGTAGTGCTAGTCCGAATATACCTAACAAAAGATTTCTTCCATTTCATTCTTGGACCCAGGTGCAGATAAATTGGTCCGTTTGATCTACCGCATTTGTATTTATATGACCGTGTCGAGCTATCTCGGTTCTTATTTTATTGTATCCAATATCGTAGGTTGGAATTTTTCTCGAGCGGAAATAAAATAGGTGCTATTCCTGTATATAAATATTCGATTGGAAATAGTGTCTAAGATTCTCGTTTTTGTTTTCAAGATTTGAGTAGGTATTAGGCCGTGCGATCCTCGCGTGAATACACAATGGAAGTGTTCACTTTTTTCGGCAAACCGAACCGAAGCCGACCGAACTTGAAGGCGTTTTCGATCGGCGCGTCGGCGTCGATGCGATGTAGATATTCACATAATTAGAACACGGTGTTATTCTTAAATAATTGTGATTGCGGTAAAACGGTTTTCATTTTTTCATTACTCTTAGATAAATAGGTAGGCACAAACACAAGATAATAAGCTACACTACCAAGAAGCACTTAAACACAAAGTACCTAGGTACTAAAACAATTTAAGATAAATTACTCTCAACTTATTTCATAGATTCCTAAACTGAAAGGCATCAGCTTGCTCGAAGAATAAAAAACATGCCCGTTTCAGAGACACGTGCGCTAGTTTGAAACTCAATAGGTACTAAATCGATAGAATATATCAGTTCGGACCTCGGGCCAATGCTTTACTGGACAAATATGGAACGAAGTAGATTGCATTTTAAGAGCCCCCGCAGACTGCAGAGTTTCTATCGGCCGATAGTTTAGTCGGCTTGCGCTGCTAACGCGCACACGAGGCCAACGGCGGTCGGGTTGTTGACGAATGCGCAAACTATACCAACAGCTGTTCGGCTGCGCTCGAAAAATTTGCTAGTTGGTTGGCTGTTTTTGCAGGTTCGTCCGATTAAACCATCGGCATTTGCGCGCGGTATAAGGGCGCCATACTGATCTAGCAGTTGGCTGATTGCCGATAGTTTCGTTTGAATCGTGTAGCACAATCGAACTTATTTATCAGCCGATACCGAAACATTTTAATATGCGCGCTAGCGTATGCTAGCGCGCATAGTAAAATGATGATAGTGAAATGTTCCTACTAAATCATATTTATTTCTGTAAATTTGTTTTAAAAAAACACGACTTTTACACGACTCATTATGTTATGTTTTAAAACTAGATGGGGCCGGTGTTTCGTACCTACTACTCAGGGAAGAAACAGTTCAAAGAAACTCCGAGGTCACTGTCTCTTTTGAAGTTTAGTCTCACGAGGACCATGCAGATTACTGCCTGAAATGGTGTCCTGAAGAAATGACCACACAGATTTGGGTGGACCTGTCCATTTATCAATGATCGTGTAGCTCAACTCATAACCCATGGAGCTCAACGACACGACGAACAATAACAAAGAAAGGACACTGGTTAAAACTTCGACTAAACTATCGGCTGATAGAAAGTCTGTAGTCTGCGGGGACTTTAAAGCAACTTGAACCTTACCCAACACTTGTATGCATTAGCAATCCATTTGTGAATGCTCCGCCAATGTAACTTGAAGAGTGGAAAGATGAAATGTGGATATTGGAATTTTTGTAAAAGCGTAGTGAAAGCGGGATACCTACTTTGTAGTTATTATATTATGTTACATCACAGCTAGTCAAACACACACACACTTTACAGTCTTTGCCCATGTTGGACAAAGTGTTATGGGTTTTACGAATTTCTCAGTGCCTCTTTATACTACCGGGATAAAAAGTGAATAATTTAAATAGTGGTGAATAATTTTTCAACCAAATTAAATAATTTAGTACCTATTTAAACTATAGAGGTACCCTTTTACGTAAATTGAATTTTTGTATTGTTACTATCTGAAAGCTAAGTTATTATTGTATTATGTTGATAGGTTTATCTAATACAGAAAAATATGGGAGTTATTGAAGGAATTCCCACTTACTTAAAAAACGCGCTTGAAATTTCTTTTTTTTTGGACAGTGAAGTATGAGTAAAAAAACTACATATATTATATGTAACTATTTTCTACAAGAAATGCCCTTTCCAATGATGTATCACACTTGTTATTCAATAGCCATCGAAATAAAATACAAGTACCTAAATAAATATCACAAGTCGGGGTTAAAAATCAGGCCTCGGCGGCCATGTTGTTTGTTTACATTTCGTTTTTGCGGACCCAATGTCAAATCTTAACTTAAATTTAGTACGTTTTGTATATTTTTTGGCTGAAAACTATTGTCGACTACATATTCAACGCGATTGTTATTACTTTTTAGACAGAACTGATCTCACAATTTAATAAATTCCGATAGAATTCCGACAAAATTCTAGTACCTACTGTTACAAGTGCACTGAAAACCAAACAGAAATAGAAATATAGTTACCCTCAGGTTAAATTCCATGTGTTTCATAAACTATATTCTAATTAACCATTATATCACTAATTCACTCACAAACACTCACGACTGAAAATATCTTTAGCATAACACAGATAAATTCCGCGTCGCGCACGCAACCTATACCTACGACCTACGACTGTTCTCACTGTTCTGTGCACCATTTTAGTAATATTGTCGTATTTTTAGCATGAAGAAATGCATTATGGTTCAAGTAGAAAAGAGAAAAAGGATTAAAACATCGTGTAATAGGAAGAAATACACATATTATGACGACGTTTCGTACTAGGCTAAAAAGGGACAAAAGCCACTTGGAGCGGTCTACTGTCAATTAGAATTTTTTTTGTGACTATTGTCACAAAGTAGCAGACTAGAGGGTTGTACTAATATTGTAAAAGTACTAGGAGGACAGAATCACGAGGGAGAATTGAGGGGTAAATTATAGTTAGTCTGAAACTGCGAAATACCTTAATATACCTCTCTCTATTCCTTCAATGTAGACATGCATGATGATGATTTTATGTCTTACCTGGTAAGTCTAGTTATTGAAAAATATAAAAATGGATTTCCTCTGGCTCGATTACCTGGCTTATAATAAGCTTGTACGAAGATTAGATTTTCAGCTCTTTCATATAGGTACAGCTCATGCAGCCTCTTCTATATCAATTAACTAGCTGCGCCCGTGGTGTTACCCACGCGGTTAAAATATTGTACACGTATGAACACGAACTTGGAAAAAAGAATGACATCAAAATTTTGAAGAACAATTTTTTCATGTTCTTGATAATTTGATGCTAAAAGCTGGTAAAAGTAAGCTGCGCTACCTCCTCATACTTTAACCTACCTACCCTACCTACCATACCTGCCTACCTACTTACCTACCCTACCTACCCTCACTACCTACCTATCTACCTACCTAGCCTACCTGCCTACTTCGTTTGAATAAACAACACCTTGTTTATGTTAGCCTAGTAGTTTTGGTCGCCAAAGAGACGATTTTAGTCAAAATTCGGGAAATCCATATTTGAGATAAGTGATCATCCCACGGGAGCACCTCATTTTTCCGGGATCCAGAAAATGTTAATCCAGAATATAAGCTGTATTGGTACCAAATATTATTTATTATTATTTATTGATTTATTTATTAACTCATCATCACAAATCCGTTATGGTACATACATTTCACACAAACTTTCGCCTAAAATTAAGTGATTAGTGTGATTAATTAATTCTGTGAATTATTTTAGAACTATTGTCGTATTAGCAAGAAGAAATGCATTAAGGTTCAAGTAGAAAAGAGAAAAACGATTGAAACATCGAGTAATAGAAAGAAATAGACATAAATAATAAAAACAAGACGAAATTTAAAATTTCGTCATCATTATCTTCCTGCTCTTGTCCCATGTTACTTGGGGTCGGCGCAAAACGTTTTTTTTTCTTCCATTCTCCCCTGTCAATTATGACGTTTCGTACCAGTCTTAAAAATGGACAAAAGTCACAAAAGAGCAGTTTAGCAGTTGTACAGACATTGAAAAAGTACTAGGAGGACAGAATCACGTGGGAGAATTGAGGGGTAATTTTACATTTGGTAGGTACTACGAAATGCCATAATATAATTATTATGTCGCCGCAAGAGTGTCTATCTGCCAAGATTATTTGTTAATCAAATTAATTACCAACTTATAATAGAGAGAGAGCGAGATCAGCAGCGCCATCTATTGGCCCGTCTGTGAAATCTTAATCAGTATGACTTTAAAATCAATTATTAAACTAAACTCGATGTTCTAGCTAAAACTATAATAATTATAATTAATATAAGAATATTTGTTAATCAATTTTAGGGTTTCAGTCATATTAACAATTAATAGTTATCTAATCACTTGTTATTAAGTTTCTTTATGAAACGGCGTCACCTACTTACTGTCATTGAGAATGGCGCCGAGTACGATTTTTTTCCATCAATACCTGAATGTTTTAATTTAGTATGAGAACTAAGTAAGTTTCAGTAATAGATTACCAACTATAAATTAATAAGATTATTGTACACAATGATTTACTAAAGAAAAGCTTTTGTTTAAAATTACATTTTATATCACCGGAAATGTTCCAAGATAGGAAAATTGAGGCCGTAGAAAGGAACGAGACGACCAGATTATCATTATCGTGTTCAAATTTGTGAATTCTGTCATTAATAGTAACACAATTATTGTAAAGTATTGTTTGTAAGTTTTACCCAACTTACTATGTAATGAATTACTGTACTGAGTGTGTGGTGTTTCCGACGCACAGAGAATTCGAGTAGGTAGGTACAACGAGAAGTCGAGTTGTTAGCGATTATCATAACAATTGAAGTATGTAATTGAAAGTGGTTTTTGAAGTGAGCAATATTAAGTTGTGTAAATGAGAACTGTAGCACGGATTAAAAGAGTGTGTAAGGAGTTTCTTGTTCCGTTCTTGGAACGGACGGCTCAACTATAGAAAGTTTATGTGCCTGTAAATGTTTTAATAGAAAATAAACGTTTGGAGTTTGAGTCGAGTGTTGTTTGTGATTTCAACTACCCACCTACCTATCTACCCAACAATGAAGAATCGTGTCCCACGGTTAGAGACTCGAAAAAATATGGCGGATGGCGTTCCGCGTCGATATTTGGGGATAGTGTTCCTCCTACGCTTTCCCTGACTTAACATATCTCTATTCCTTCAATATAGACATGACGACGTTTCGTACTATGCTTAAAAAGGGACAAGTCACTTGGAGCAGTCTACTCTCAAAACAAAAAAGGGACATTTTTCCCGTTTTTTTTTTTTTTGTCGTTTTAAAGTCATCAAATGAGTCCTCCCACCCAGGGCAGAGCGGGAGGGACTGTCAGACTTGTACTGACTAAAATCCACGGTGTCATTCAATAGCCCTTTATGTTCCAGGGTCACGGCGGTAATTCTATAAGTCCCGCGACCCCGGCAGGCTTTGGCCCTCTAGAGGGAACATTTTTCCCTTTGAGCGGTTTAGCGGTTTTATAGAAATTGTAAAAGTACCTACCTACTAGGAAGACAGGAATCACGAGAGAGAATTGCGGGGTAATTATAGTTGGTACTACGAAATGCCTTAAATCTTAATATACCTCTCTCTTTTCCTTCAATATAGTCATGGTGATGATGTTATGTCTTTTACCGTAAGTCTAGTAATTGAAAAATATAAAAATTGTTTTTGCTCTGGCTCGATTACCTGGCTTATTTAGATAGCTTAGCCTATGAGCTTGTACGCGGATTCGATTTTCAGCTCTTTCATAATACAGCTCATGCAGCCTCTTCGACATCAAGCGACGTCTTTTAATTTCCGCTGGGATTTCTAGTCGGGCAACAATTTTTTCAGGGCTTCAAAGCTGGTATACCTCTACCAATATAATACACAAATAACCATGGAGTTTCTTGCCGGTTCTTCTCCATAGGAAACGACCAACCCGAACCGTGCACCTTTTTGTCGACGTTTTATAAGTGCCCATCGAGGCCTATGTGAAATAAAATATTTTGATTTTGAAATATTATACTTAACCATGAACAAGAAATAGAGTTTCTTTACAAATTATATTAAATTCCATAAAAAATATAAAATATCATATCCGAGAAAAGAGTTCGTGGAAGGAATTATGGGAGTGAGGCCTTTGCCCAGCTGTGGAACAGTACAGGCTAAATAAAAAAAATAAAACATATCATATCTGTAATCTCCATAATCATGATGGTAACCTATCTTGTATGAAATGCCGGGTGTAAGTTTGAAATAATTGCAACAAAAAAGGTTCCTCCATACATTTATGATCGCATTTGTTGTAAGCAACAATGCGAGTGTTTGTCTGCTTCTTTATTAATAGTAATAATGTTATTTTAAGCTTTCACGGTTTACAACTAAACTTATACTGTCACTTACGGGATATCTTCCGTGACTGTTCATTATTTTGAGCTCCCGATATTCAATCCGCGATCATGGCGCTTGCAATAGCGCCGAAAGATATCCCGTAAGTGACAGTTTAAGTTTAGTAATAAAATGTTGACTAGACAACAAGGGAACAACAAATGACAAACGATTTAATCCCACAGGTCGTTCCAGGGAAGATAAACAAACTCTTCACGTGGACTGCAATATAAATTTACTTTCCTCTACCATCAAACGAAACAGTTTTACAAGGAATATTCATAAAATCTGAACCAAAATCAAATGCTGCTCTATTACAGACGGTTTCCGCGTTATTAGAATTTGATTCTACTGCATGGATAAAATTTTATGCCGCAGTAATGCTGCAGTAGTAAGATGTTCTTTGACGTCTTGTGGGCTAATTTAAACTCCAAGTCGAAAGCAATTTTGATCAAAGTAGACTCCTTACTTTTTGGTTATTGATAGCTAACAGGGTTCGAAGTTCGAAGTGATAATAAAACAATAATTAGTCACGTGTATCCGAACGCAATATGCCAAACTTAAAAAAATAAACAGTTGTGACTGTTTTTTTTTTAAGTTTGGCATATTGTAGGTGGAAGCGCCAGAGTAGCCCGCGAATTTTTTTTTTTTTACTTTTTTTGCACTTAGCAAGTCAGTGCATGTTGATTAAAATATAATTTGCGACCGTAACAAAATATATGGCTTTACTAAATTATAATCATTTAAAACATAAATAAAACCCTCCAAGTTTATGTTCAATGTCTTTTTCGTGGAATTCAATGGGATTAAATGAACTTAAAGGGTTTGTATTGATGATTTTCATGATGACAATTCTGTAAATGCATACATTTTATACGTACTAAATATTCTGTTTGCTGATTAGGATCTTCCACTACATTTGAGTTTAGTTGTGATGTGACCAGTGATAGTTACGAAAATATCGAAAATCAGAAACCATGTTTGGACTGAATTCGAGTGCGTTACATTTTTAGGATGTTGATGGTGTTTAGCGTAGGTGCGAACGGACGGCTTCTATGCGATTGTGGGCATAGTCCAATGAATTCACAGTACGGTAGCAGCTAATTCAATACAGGAGATTGAAAATAGTACGGTAAACTTCTACTCACAAAATATTGCATTTCCCAATGCCGCATGCATTAAACCGGGCGTTGCGTTTCGCCTGCGGTCAGTTCAATTACGTGCAAATTAATGACGCGGTCGTACCGCCGTACGATATAGATTGTTGTGCCAGGTTCCCTGGCAATGCACTGTCCTCTGAGAGGTTACTATGACGTGTTAAAGCAGGAGCAATTCCAGTGTGGGAAAGAGACAGAGCTGAGCTGAGTGGTAATCTGCTTCTCGCAGTCACGACGTGCAAGCTGTTAACTTTTTTCTATTTTTGTTCCGTCCTGTTTAATTTATAGTTTATTGTTTATTTTTTGTAATTTTGTATGATGCACGTCATGTCCTTGCGACAAATAAATATTTTTTCTTTCTTTTTCTTTCTTTCTTTCTATATAGGTCGTCTAGCGCCATCTCTTTCCCACACTGGAATTACTCTTGCTTTAAGACGTCATGGTAGGCCACTTGGTTACACTTATAATATATACACCTACACAGTTCAGCTACTCCTTTCTTTACGTTCGCTTTCTTCTTCATTCACTGTGGCATCATCATCTTCCTGCCCTTGTCCGTTGTTATTTGGGGTCGGCGTAACACGTTTTTTCTTCCATTCTTCCCTGACAACCGTCACGCAATCATTTACAACTTTTTTCTTCATTTCGTTCCTCACACAATCCAAAAATAAAGGAATGTTTCCTTTGAGTAAAATTTTCTATCTCCAGTATTCAGAGTACTGTCCGTCCAGGTGGCGTTAAAAATTCCACTCTGTATTTCATGGATTAAGTAAATGTCACGTCACTCGGGTAGAGGCTAAAGAAACACCCACTAGTAAAAGCAATGTACCACAGACCTTATTTTAGGCCACACTTAACGTCAACCAAACGTTTATTTATGAAGTCAAATATTATTTTTCAGTAACACTAGGCAACACCCAACTGATTGCCTAAATAAAAGCAGGTTCATGAATTTTCAACGCTGGGTTCAGAGCTGAAGCTTGAAAATCAAATATTGCGTTTATACTTAGGCATTCACGAAGTTAATGTAAGGACTAGGAACTTACGTGGGTGTCAGCATAACAATGTTTGGTAGACCACAAGGTGGCAAGCGTAACAATTTCTAAGACACAAACCATTATAAAATGTCATACTGTCACATGTTCCTAACCTAGCTGAATTGAAAACAAAGGACATAAAAAGCCATTGTTCTTTCAAAAAATGAAAATATGTTCTTATTTTGAACGTTTCATTAACGTCAAGCGGAGTTGACACTTCGTTCATCTTTTTTTATTCTTTTACACGAATTTAATTTTGGCAAAACGGTATTGTTGTGACGTGATTTTTTTTTGTCTATTTAAGGTTCCGAACGAAAATGAAAATCGAAACCTGTAATAAATCACTTTCTTGGTTTTGTTTTCTATTACCTACTCTGAAAATAAATTAATATTAGGTGAGAAGTTTCCACATATTATACGTAACCAATATTAAACTGAAGTGCTGCTGTGTGAAGGATAATATTAAAAAAAATGAAAAAATAGAAATGATGAATGATGAAAGAATTGTAACCAATTTTTCTAAAATATATAATTGTGCGCAAGTATAACAATTATTGGATTATTCTTGACGTTTTTGATTTTCATAACGTTGGAACGTCGTTTTTTTTTCGAAAATTTTAGCTTTTAATTATTATCATCTTTCTTGCTTTAAATTACTTAACGTTTTCCGAAAAGTTATTCATTCTTCAAGTCATAAGTCACGCTTTGAGATAAGAAAACTCAAAGGAAACCCTTTGTAATTAATTCTCAGAAAGTCTATCAGACTAATATGAAAATATTTTATTTTAATGAGAGAAGAAACGGACTAATCGGATAATATTTTATTTTAATGAGAGAAAATTCTTGTAAATCGTATTCGATTTACAAGAATTTTCCTAGAATCCTAAGCCTATTGGCTTAGGATTCTAGGTATGTACCTAAGTGCCTATACTACAAGCCTATGAATATTTCTATATAAATAAAAAAAAACAATAATGCAAAATAAAAAAAATAAAAAGTAACAAATATTTATTTATAAAAGAAGGGGATGTCGTTATCGATAAACAAAAAGATTACATGAAGAAAAAATATGAGATAAATGAACCTAAGTTGAAGTGTTTACTTGTTTGCGTAATTTAATAGGCAACACGAGAAAACAAAATACCCATCATAGAATTCTGAAAATCGAAGTAACCATGGCGACATAGCTGATCATGTTTTCTTTGGAATTGTTTATTTTTGACGCCCCTATAAAGACAAATTTTCAGGAAATTCTAAATTACCTCTCGTTATTTTTTAGTAACGACCCTTCAAAAAAACATACCAGTATAAGTTATGATAGGTACCTGCCTACTTGTGTTATTCGAGTCTTTTAATTAACTTGTCAAAAACATGCATGTATCCCAAAAAAAAATATTGATGTTGTTTTAGATATTTTCGATTCCCAGGTCGGGCAGTGTTATTGGGGTTTTCAATCACCAGAATTTGGGCCTTGATGGCAATAGGCTCGCTCCCTATAACATGCGCCTTAAAACAGTTCAGGAAATAAAGGTGACCTTTGCCTTACTCGTCGTATTAGATACAGACATAAATATAACATCTATGGTTGGTAAACGGCAGCTCATTCATTCAATGTAAGATACGCGTAAATAATATAACATTTCCCGGCGGTGAGCGGGCGATGGCGCGGCGTTCTATTCATTCACTGCGGTGTATTCTGCCAGGTGTTACAGTACAGTCGACAAACAAAATAGGTCGGTCCCTACCTATTCTTGGTAGCGATTTATTCACCTGCATCTTTCAAGAAGAATTTATTAGCTTCGTAGTGAAAGTTGTTTAGTAAGACGGGTAGAATCACCCCCCTGACAGATGCAGGTAACAAATTCGCCATCATGATTGTATACAGGGTGTAAACGAACCCTTCACGAAGCTGTCAATCAAGCATTATGTACATCAAACTAAGTAACTCTACGCAAAATTTATTGCTGAGAAACGACTTTTAATTTGGTGAAAAATCACGTTTTCCGGAAGGACTCAATGTAACGCACTCAAAACATTGTGCTGATGGATTGATTGAATAGAACGGGGGTCGTGGATGTATTTAAAAAATAAATGACGACGAAAATAAGACATGGATTTAAAAAAAAAACATGTGAAAAAGTTGGAACTTTGACTCCTAATATCTCCGTACGGCATGGTCTAGAACAAAACAAAAGATCGCAATGACGGGGAGAACAAGTGCCTTTCGGCTTCGTTAAGGGTCTTGTTACACAATGTATAAACTTTTGCACTATACAAACATAAGTAATCCTTATTGATCGTGTGTACCTAAACATCAGACACAATTCAGGCGTACGGTCTGCTTGAATATAGATCTCTTTTGTTTTCTGTACATTATGCTTTCCTGCTAATTAGGGCAGGACGTGAGTAATTGCGTCGTATAGAAGGTAGGTATAATATTATATTAAGGTTGAGTAAGGACTTACGTTTTCCAGTTGTGTTATTTCTCTGCTTGGCTGTCGTATGCTCACTTTCGTTCGTAAATCGGGCCCGGTGATTCCTGTACAAGAAAAAAGGTGTTGGTTATTTTCTTGATAGATAGTCACCGTAAAATTGTAAAAACCGTTAGATTATAATCTATCTCGCGAGATTGTAAACTGTCGAAAAATTGTGAACCACAGCATACTGCTTACAATTTAACGCATTATTTTTCGGTAGATTATAATCTATCGAAGTGAAACCGTCACGGTTCACAATCAGACCGTCCGTCCGGTTCTGAGGTTCGTCAGTTTTTTTTTCTCCGAAAAAGTAAAAAAAAAGTCCAGTGGGATGAAACAGTCGTGCTTATTATATAACCTAAAAGAATGGTCTTAGATAATTTGAAGTGATTATTATACTTTTTGGTTCTATTATTCTGTTTATTGTGTGTTAATAATTATTTTTATTTTATTTTATTTATGATAATTTGCGTTCTATGCTCTTTTCATGTATTATGATTTGTCTTTTTTTTATGTATAATGATTTGTATTTTTATTTTTTCAAAATATGACCTGTAATTTTTGATAATTATTAATAAATAAAATAAAACTTGATTCAGAAAGCGGTAATCCTGGACACGGCTCGTATTGTTAGGAGGTTCCTCTCTCTGGAGCCCTGACCGCCGGTAGCTTGGACCCTGTTCCCTATACCGGTGGGCTACAATTATTTATATTTTTAAATTGTTTTTATTTTAAGAAATATTTAATTTATTTAAAAATGTATAAGATTTGTATGAAAAAAACTAAACTAAACTATTACAAGCTAAAAACAAACATTACACATTATTTAAACGAAATTCAGTTTCCTTTCCTAACAAATCGCAATCTTCTATAAACCCACTCCACAGAGAGCTTAAGTAATCCCTGCAAACACTAAAGGATTGCCGACGGTATACTCAACCCTCTCACTTCTATATATTTACTTAAGTCACTCGAAGCCAGTTGAATGGCAATAGTGAAATATTGAGATTCATTTACACAAGGAGAATGCTTGATCCAGGGCTGCGGGACTGTTCGAAAGAGATAACCTGGATGGCCCTGGATGACAAAGGGCAAAGAAGGAACATGGATGGGTTTTAATCAGTACGAGTCTGACACTCCCTTCCGCTCCGTCCAGAGTGGGGGGGTGGGGTCATTTGATGATTTCCCATCCGAAAAAAAAAAAGGAGAATGCTTGATTTGTCTTGAATATAGATGAGGATGGAAAAATTTTGTATAATCCTATAAACACTACGTACGATACTCGCGCTTGAAAACGGTTTAGTAGGGGAGCCCAGAGGGTTTTTTATCAAGCATATTCAACATGAAAACTTTACACTTTACTTTAAACTTTAAACGAGGAGCTCGTGGCTAAATAATAACAGCCGCTCGGGGTCGATCTTTAGGTTAAGCCGTGCTTGCCTAGGTTGGTCTGTGGATGGGTGACCGCCCATTACATACCGAGTTTCCGTGCCTCGGAAAGCACGTTAAGCCGTTGGTCCCGGCTGTCATTTGTAGATCTTTGACAGTCGTTAGGCAGTCAGTGGCCCAAAAAGTCGGACAACCAGTCTTACCAAGGGGTATCGTATAACTCAGTACTAACTGGGTTGTGGAGGTCAGATAGGCAGTCGCTCCATGTAAAATACTGGTGTTCAGCTGCATCCGGTTAGACTGGAAGCCGACCCCAATATAGTTGGGAAAAGGCAGGTGATTCAACATGAAAACTTTATAGCTGAATAGGTAAAGTATGATGAGAGAACGCTTATATAAGAGCGTTTACGACTTACGGCATTTCATACAAACTTTCAAGTCCTTTTTTTTCGAAATGACTGAAACGATTTTAATGAAACTTCACACGCAGAAGTAGGATACATAGGTCTAAAAAGTTATCAGAGAACAATATAAGATTTTAAACTATCATGGTCACTGACATTACTATTAATACACACAACAACAACAACAACATAACAACATGGTAAATATCCCGTTATTAGTAATATCAGAGAACATTTTCGGAATGTCGTAAAAAAAAAAGATAATTGGAAATTTCTGTTTCTATGGAACATTTAAAATCGGTCTAATTTAACTGTAACTCTATTTTTTGAAAATGTTGTCTGATATTTTTTTAGATTGCTTATGCGTATGAAGTTTCATTAAAATCGGTTCATTCATTTCGAAAAAAAGGACTTGAAATTATGTATGAAATGCCGTAAGTCGTAAACGCTCTTACACCATACGATGGAAGTTTCAGAAAGGTGCCCTTCGGGCAGGACTTTCAGTTTTCATATAGGGCCAAAAACCAATAACGGGTTGGTCTACAACGTCCATATTCATCTCATCGTACCTGAACCAACACGAAGATATTAAGGCCTTTCACTAAATCTCAAGAATCTGTCGATTTCACAGCAATACTCCTGGACACAAGCCGTGTCCAGGAGTACCGCTTTCTGAATCAAGCCCTTGATCCAGCTGCCTAACGAGAGCCTCCTCAGGTATTGGTCGAGGCTCTTGGCAATTAAGACATGGGCTGATACGACTATCGGCACAATGATCGCTGAGTCCACATCCCACATGTCGACAACATCGCGAGCCAAGTCAAGATACTTGATTTGCTTACTGAAAAGGCTTTTGTTATAATATAATATATTACTGAAAGGGTTTTGTTATAATATTTGTTATAATTGTTACTTTATGCATTCGGAAGAAATCCATTATGTAGTCAGAATAGATTAGTAAGGTATTTTAATTAATACCGATAAAGTCGGACAAAGCTCCAAAGATCTGCTAGCAAACTTCAGAGAAAAGTCTTCAGAACAAAGTGCCCAAGTTTTAAATGAACTATTCTGCGTAAATTATTCTTTGAGCAACGTGTTTAGAATTTATATTTCAGTAACTTGTTATTTTAATTCGTTTGAAGCGAGAATATTAATAGTGAAAATAATTTCATTATTTCAAAATTTTAGTATGTATGTAGTCGTAATCCGTGAAAAAACACAGTATGATTAAAATAAGGTTTGATTTATATTCCGTAAAACCAGAGTAATATTAAATCGCTCAAAATGAATAATATTCCATCTCAGTTTTTAAAGTATCATGGTCACTAACGTTATACGTGCTATACTAGAAACGGGATATTTACCATGTTTACTGATTATTTTGAGTTCCCGATATTTTGGCGCTGTTACAAGCACCATGATCACGGATAAAATATCGGGAACTCAAAACAATCAGTAAACATGATAAATATCCCGTTTCTAGTGTTAATGATAAAATATTTCATCTTTTGAGACGCAAAATTACGCACCCATTTATTTACGTACTCCCGAGATTCAAAATGATAAAAATTTGTAATTGTCTATAAAAGAAAAAGTTCTTCAATAAAACTTTGATTTTCTTTAAGTACTAAAAAGCTCAAGAAAAAACAAAATATCGTCCGAAAGTAGAACATAGCCACAAGGCTGTCTAGATGATGTAAAGATGATAAAATGTCCAAAAAAAACATACCTTTTTATTTAAGTGGATCCCAAAACTAAAAAAAAAACCCAAAACTATTGTTTGTTAAACAGACTTACAATTTGACAATACCCACTGATTTTTCTCGAAACTTTCCTCCGAAATAAGTGTTCAGATTACCTATAGGTTTTTGGGATTATCTTTATAGTGAAACGAAAATAAATGTTACTTAAAAGATCTCTTATTTGGGTCTGTAAGTTTTTTTTTACCTATTCCGAATTGTCGGGCTTATTTTTTTAGCCTTAAATACGTTTTCTTTAATCTAGTTTCTCGTGTTATGTTTGTACCTACCAACTTGGATGGATGGATGAATGATGATCTCTTTCACTAGTTTTCGTAAAATTTGACACACAGATAGTTTATACCCTGGGTTAACATTAAGATACTTTTGTATCCCGGTAGTACGTACCCGTTGGACAATTACCGAACACCACGCGGGCGAAGCCACGGGCGTAAGCCAGACTTTATATCTTTACGTATTTTTTCTTTACAATCAAATAAAACTCTCAACTGCATCCAGTCTGATATTCAGCTGAATCCGATTAGATTGGAAATCAATAACTTAACATAGTTGGGAAAAGGCTAGGCTGGTGACGATAAAATTCTTAAAACCATCTATAGCTTGAAAGCTACTTAGTAAAACAAGCATTTACACGACTTCGACACGTGTGCACTGTGACCACAATATTACGTTCTACATGTGTTCAAAACTAGTTAAGACTCCCTTTGAAGTCCACATGGCTGGATTCGGAGAATCAATCCATAAACATAACTCCACATCTATAATCCTCTAAGGATTGGGTAGAAGTGTATGGGTATTACAGGCGTACTTCAGGTACAGTCCTCTCGAGAAAACGTGTTTACATTGCGCCAGTTAGACGATTCTCACACAACACCGCCCGTCCGCACGGTCGGGCGGAGGCGGCTTAGCGGAAGCGGCAGTGTGCCGCGCTGAGAGCCGGTGACCGCTGCTCGTCCGCATGGTCTGCCGGTGTCCTGTGTTAGGCATCAACTGATTTCATACAAGCCAATGCGACGTGAGATACGCTTCGTCGTGTGATAATCATCTTATGTATAAGTCTCGTGTCAAGGCGCTACTGCGAAATTCTAAATTCGTTTTGACATTAAAATTTTAAGAAAGAGTTTTTCTAGGTTTGAATTTTGAATTTGTCTGGTAGTCCTCTGATCACGGCCGTAAAAATGGGGCATTTTTTGTCATGTTCATAATTTATTTACTTATTATTTGCTGAAAAAAGGAAAGGACAGGGACGTGTCTACAATAGACATTGATTTTATGAAAAAATAAAAGATTGCTCCAGAGGCATTATTCAGGAAGAAAAAAGAGGAATAAATTTGTATAGAGAATAGCAGCCTCTGTTTCCTCTTAACTCAGCTTAGCTTCTGCTGTGGCAGCAAATCCTTTAGAATAATCACACTAATGCAAGCCGGGCTTAAGCTGTCCGCTTAGGTCTTACTCCTAAGTGCAAATTCATTGGCTTGTGAATTCTGTCTTACCTAACCTGTATTACTCCTACATGGGGCCTAGGTTTATTGTGTAATGGAGTTAATGGTACCTACTACAAGCTCAGCATAAACGTATTAGCTGTCCTGAAATGAAGCAAACTCCGCTTTTGCCAACTAGTACGTACCTATTAATACGTACACTGTCTGGCAGACTCATGTGAGACACCATTTGAGGGATGGTCGTTTGAGTCCAATGATAACCGTAGTCTATGCGCTAAGATAAACTTCGCCAATGGCAATAAGTTCAAGACTTCCAAGCAGAAGTACTGCAGGAAGAAGTTTTCACCAAATCATCAATTTCAATGAATCATCATCAAGCAAAGACATTCAAATATTTACAAGCAATAGACGGGACAAGACGAAGAAAATAGTAATCCAATAATTGTTACTACTTAGTAACAAATCGTTCTGTCTAGTGTTATATGCCCGCTTTTGACGTAGCATTCGTGTGTAAAAATCAAAAATGTTCGGGATCAAAATTGTTGTATGAAAATATTACCAATATCCGCTCTATAAAAGTTCGCGCACATTATGTCGGGCCGCAGCGGGGCGGAGCGGGCCGCAGCGCAGCGCAAAATGCTTACTTAGCACAATACGGCGGAATATGTGGTCCGACATAACATAAAAGCGAACCTTAATACTTAAGGTTAGCGTACATTATATCGGGCCGCAGCGGGTGGGGTCGCAGCGCAAAAATCCGCTCAAATCGCTCGTATGTGTTTTATATGAACTATCGCACACTATATCAGTGCGCAGTGGGCCGCATATTCCGCCGTAAAACTATAAAACTTTTTGTCATGAAGTGACATCTACGAAACATAAGAAAATGAAAGTTTAGGTTGGTTTTGAGAAAATGTCACATAAAAACCGAAGTAATATAAATCGGCTTAAGCCAAAAAGCCAGAATTATGAAAGGCTTTTGATACAGAAGGGACTCGAGCGGTAAGAAAATAGCTCCAAGTTATTAATTTTTTTCTGTTCTCAACCTCTTCGAAGAGGCGAAAAACAAGATCCGATACTCCACATAATTCTAAATCATACAATTTCTGAAGACCTGAATAACTGAAAACTTGTAGGCGATATTGAGTATAAGAAAACCGATTTTTCTTCGAATCTTTATTGATAGAAGAAGAAAAGGTTTCCTAGAACAGTTTTATTGCAGCCAATAAACTGTTATCTATACTAATATTATAAAGAGGTAAAATTTGTTTGTATGTAGGGGGTAATCTCCGGAAGTAATGAACCAATTTTAAAAATTGTTTCACTGGTAGAAAGCTACATTATTCGTGAGTGCTATAGGCTATAAATTATAAAGGTATCACGCAAATTAGCCGAGCTATCAAAATTTTCGCGGACGAAGTCGCGGGCGAAGTGCTAGTGATTTAATATAGTTAGACAAACTAATATAATATTTAATGGATCGGAAATCTCTTAACAGGAAGGCGGAAACACTATAAAAGAACATACTGCAATAAAATTTACTATTATAGGTGTCACTTGGTCTAACGCTACGTCAACTCGTTTATTTTTGTTACTTATCTCATTATGTGCTTAGTCTTTTCCCAACTATGTTGGAGTCGGCTTCCAGTCTAACCAGAAGTGACTGCCTATCTGACCTTTACAACCTAGTTAGTACCTACTGGGCATACAATACCCCTTATTAAGACTCGTCAGACATTCGGGCCACTGACTACCTGCAACTATTGTCAAAGATCTACAAATTACAGCCGGAACCAAAAGGTTAAACCATTGAATGCCCACTACGGATATATTCGTAGATGGTTTCTATGCAGGACGCCGGCTACGGATAGACGTAGGACTTCAATACAAGTTTCAATAGAATGTACAGTAACTGGCCTCACCAACAGAGTATTTCAATATAGGATGGTATCTCAAATAAAACAATCTTCAATAAAAGAGTAACTTTATTGACTATAAGTAAAAAAAAACACAAAAATTTGAAATCTCTTTGGGCATTTTTAGACTTTAATAGTAATCTTTTTTGTCGAATTTAGAACCTAAATTTTCGTTCGGAGAAGCAAACAACGACTTAACATTTGCTAATTACTGTCGCAAACACTGATATAAAATTAAAAAAAAAACTTAAAACTTACTTTTAGTAACTCAGAAATAATATTTTTTTTCGTAAACCTAAAATCTAATCAGCCTTTTGTTATACTCGTAAGTACGTATATCTTGGGACTCTAATACCTAAAAAAAAAACTATTAAAATCAGGATACATAAATTTAGCATTCGTGTAATTTATTTTGAAGCATTCGAGAATGCATAAGGCCGGCTTTTCTGGGCACACAGACGTCCTTAGAAGTTCCTGTATCAATATATGACAATCCAAACAAAATTCTAGCAGCAGCTTCACGAAATTTTAGCAGCCTTATCTTGGAAGTTCGATCTTGTTTACGAAGAAGCCTGTGCGCGTTTTGCACGTAAACATCAAATATGTGCAGTGCCAACTCTTTATGCCATCGCAATGTTTTTCTCAGGAAAAAATAATAGGAGATCATAGGTCACCTCGGTGGACTCCAGAAATGCCTAAATTATTATCACCAACTATGTTTGGCTTATCTGAAATTCTCCCATTCTGGTTTGTAAATATTACCATTGCTCTAGCTTGTGGTTGTTCCAAATAACCAATACATTTCGCTTGTCTCTACACTTGCAAACTGTTATGTCGACACATGACTCATGTCTCTGAGTGAATTCACACGGGGCGCATTTTGTAATACTACTCTTAATTGATAAAATAATATTATTTGTAATTCTAATTTTTGTAAGCAATGTATAACTACACTATTTTATTCGGTCAGCCTGTGATGATAGTCGTATGTGTTTTAAATAAATAAATAATATGACTGAAACGCCAGTTCACCTTTTTTCAGTCGTGCTGTAGTCACGGCTGATGGATTTACTTTTCGGTTACTACGTAAAGTACCACACACATAAATCTTTTTCTGCCCAAGACGTATTGTCAAATCTACAGGATTGTAAAAGTAATCTGTGCTGGGCGGACAAGTACCAAGGATGCCGAATCTACGTGCTTATACGTATACGTATTTATCCGCATACTGGCACCCAGGGTGCTTTTGTCTTCGCTGATGCCATATACGTATACAGGGTTAGTTTCCAAAGACCAGCCAAATTCTCAGATCTGATGCAGTACATCATTCTGAGCCCCCCCCACGTAGAAATTTTTTATAAGTTATTTAAAAAAAAAACAGCTGTTCCATACATTTTGCCCGTGTAGGTATTGCACTTTTGTAGGAAACAGCAGATGAAAAATTTGTACGGGCTCAGAATGATGTACTGCATCAGATCTGAGAATTTGGCTACTCTTTGGAAACTAACCCTGTATATCCCTATATAGACAAATGTATGGTGGCAACCGTCTTTGGCCGTGTAGCCAATGTCGGCATTCAATAAGTTAACGTACTTTCCGAGAGACGGAGGAAATTCGGTACATAATGGGTGGTCACCCATCCATGGACTGTCTTTGCCAAGCGCTGCTTAACCCTCAAGATCGACCCGTGTGTCTGTTATTAGTTAGCCACGAGCTTCTCTTTGTTATTTATTCTTTATCTATGGGCGTAATAAAAGTCGTAAATTCATTAAATCACCAACAGACACGCAAAGCCTGAACGTGGGTCTAGAGTAATCTAGAAGCATGAAATATTGCACAAGAGTTTGTTATGTAACGAAGGTGGACACGAAGGAAGTTTTTTATATTTTAAACTAGTTGTGCCTCGCGACTTTCGTCCGCTTGAAAATATTATAAACATAAATATTACTTCGCTATTTGAATCGGATTTCGTTAACAATTTTAAGAGTTTTATCCTTTTTCTAAAATAATCTTATAACATCAGCTATCTGTTGCGGAGATAAGCCAGAACAAACAGACAGACAAGGACAAAAATTAAAAAAAAGATTTTTTGTCATAAGTAGGTACCGTAAGTAATGTCGCACGTTATTTTTAAAATACAAATACACACTTCAGTTTTATTTATCTGTATTGATTGGACACCCCTGGAAATCAGCAGTTGGTCGATATTTTATATCTTTACTTAAAGTACCTAAGATCAGCAAAAAGTTTTGAGTGCGTTACATTGAGTCCTACCGTAAAACATTATTTTACACCCCAAAAGAAAGTCGTTTCCCAGCAATAATTTTTGAGTAGGGTTACTTAGTTTGTTGTATAGAATTCTTGGTTGGCGGCTTCGTGAATGACCCGTTTACACCTTGTATAAATTCTTTAGAGTATATATTCTCCAGCTTGCTGCACTTGACTCGGTGGAACGCAGAGCTAAAAAGCTTATAGGCAACGAGACGTTGGCAGCTACGCTTCACAGCCTAGCGCATCGGCGTAATGTTGCCTGCCTGTCGGTCTTCTACAGGCTGTACTTCGGAGAGTGTGCGCAGGAGCTCCACGACCTGATCCCACCATCACCTTTTTACCACCGGACTAGCAGACGCACTGCGGCGTACCATCCACACTTGGTTGATATCCCGACGAGTCGTACTCAGCGCTTCTCATCCACTTTTATAATGCGCACAGCCAAAGTGTGGAAGTCTCTGCCGGCATCTGTGTTCCCTCCCACATTTAACCCGTCAGCCTTCAAAGCAAGAGTGAACAGGCATCTTCTGAGCACGCTCGTCCCATCATAGACCTCATCTATCGCTTTCCATCAGGCGTGATCGAGGTCAAGAGCGGGCCCATTTCGTAACAAAAAAAAAAAAAAAAACTGTAATTATATTTTCTTCAATTTCTTTGTCACGCGGGAAACAGGGTCTAAGTTACTTTTTCAGGGTACTAAAGTGAGGTGACCAGACTTCAGAGAACGGAATCTCCTAACAATACGCCCCATATCCAGGATTTATCGATATTAGGAATTGTTAGAAAGGGTAAAGCACACGTAATAACGTATTCCTTTGTATAGGGGATTAGCCATTAACTAAGAATTAATATTTAAAGAGATCTGAGAACGCGTGCCTATTACTGTGCTCATGTTTCCTAAATGATATAATTCTGTCAGACAAAGCTAGAATATTAATTCATGTAATACCATAATTTTACTAATTGGGAACAGCCTACTAACCAACCCCTAAAGTACGTATGGAGTTTTAAGTCAGTTTGGCTATAAAGGGTGTAACAAGACCCTTAACGAAGTCGAAAGGCACTTGTTCTCCCTGTCATTGCAATCATTTTTTATCGATGGATCGACAAAATGACAGATAGTGCAAGGAAATCTGTCATTGTGTCGAGACAATCTGTCATTTTGTCGATTCTTCCGTCAAAAAAATCCTTGTCTACGGTGGTCATGCTACGGGGGCTGGGAACCTTCTAATTACGGAGATATTGAGGGTCAAAGTTCCAACTTTTTCACAAGTTTTTTTTTAACACTTGGTTTTAATGTAACATTTTTACTATAAACACCTCCACGACCCCCGTACTATTCAATCCATCCATCAGCACAATGTTTTGAGTTCGTTACATTGAGTCCTATCGTAAAACGTGAATTTTCACCCCAAAAAAAAGTCGTTATCAAGCAATAATTTTTGCGTAAAGTTCCTTAGTTTAATGTACATAATGCTTGGTTGACGGCTTCGTGAAGGGTCCTATTACACCCTATATTTTTGCAGAACTACCAGAATATTTTTTTTAAATATTTTTATTGAAATCATATTTTTTTGTGGCAACCTTTTTAGAAGATTTCAAATTTTCACTCCGTGTTGATACGAGCTTTACGGGAACAGTCTTGTGTATGCCGTTCCTATTATAATCATTAGCATGGTTAGAGATCCACTCACCTTGCTGTCTCATTATTAGTTTATACACAATTTGCTATGAAGTAAATACATCAATTAAGGCGCGATTCCATTAGGCAAGTCTTGCATGCAATTATGACGTCACATTTGCGTACAAGTTGCTTGCATTGGAAACATGTTTTCAAGAGTGTGCAAATTGTATGCAGGCGAGTAGCTCGCGGCTAAATAATAACAGCCGCTCGGGTCAATCTTTAGGTTAAGCCGTGCTTGCCTAGGTTGGTCTGTAGATGAGTGACCACCCATTACATACCGAGTTTCTTCCGTGCCTCGGAAAGCACGTTAAGCCGTTGGTCCCAGCTGTCACTTGTAGATCTTTGACAGTCCTTACAAGTAGTCAGTGGCCCAAAAAGTCTAACAACCAGTCTTACCAGGGCGTATCGTTTTACCCAGTACTGGGTCGTGGAAGTCAGATAGGCAGTCGCTCCATGTAAAATACTGATATTCAGCTGCATCCGGTAGACTGGAAGCCGACCCTAACAAAGTTGGGAAAAGGCTAGGCAGATGATGAAGTGAAGATGTTCCATGAGATGAACCATTGAGTAGAAACGTTAGTTGCACGTTACTTGAAAAAAAATCGACAAGTTCAAACTACGTCATACAAGTTGTAGCTTGTATGCAGGTTTGTTCAAGTTGTTAGCAATTTGCAACTTGCATACAAGTAACTTGCCTAATGGAATCGCGTATAAGCCCATACAAAATACCTATGAAATAAAAAATGTTTCGACTCCTCATTTTTCAACTTCTTTTTCCCCGACTGCAAAGAGGTTCATTATATTTTCTACAGTCTAATAATACTGCCTATTCACGTACAAATAATAAAATGATTATAACTTTTCTATTTCATCACAAATGTAACCTACCCGAACCTGATATTTCGTGCCTCGTTCACATCCACCTACCAAGGCCGTACGTGACAATAGTAACGAAACAAGCCTGACGCGCGTGACGTAAACTAGACATAGACATTGTGATTAGATGAACTATTGTAGTCGATATTATCTGCGAGTAATATTTTACGTACTTGCTGTTCCTGCGATTCAAGGAAAACAATTTCATTTACTCCAATATAAAGTATTCTAAAGGGCGTAAATAGACCCTTAACATATACGAAAGGCACTTGTTCTCCCCGTCTTTGCGATCATTTTTTTGTTGAAGACCATACCTGGGAACCTTCTAGTTATTGGGATATTGAGGGTCAAAGTTTCAACTTTTTCACAAGTTTTTTTTAAATACCTTTTTTCAATGTAAGATTTTTACTATACACATCTCCACGACACCCGTACTATTCAATCCATCCATCAGCACAATGCTTTGAGTGCTTTCCATCGAGTCCTACCTTAGAACGTGATTTTTCACCCCAAAAAAAAAGTCGATTCCCAGCAATAATTTTTGCGTAAAGTTACTTAGTTTGATGTACAGAATGCTTGGTCGACGGGTGTGTGACGGGTCTGTTTACACCCTGTATATACTAATTTTGGTCATAGTCTACTTTTGTAGTACCCAATAATTTTAAAAGAGTTCCCATGGAGCTTCTTACCGGTTCTTCTCCATAGGAAATGATAAACCCGAACCGTGCCCTTTTTCTCGACGTTTTAAAAGTTCCCATGGAAATTTAAATATTATGCTATTGATTTTTGACAACATTTAAGTTTGGAAAAGTCTAGGCAAATGTTTATCACAAACAACACGAGTATAGTCTAAAATAATTCACACCAACCTTCCAATACGCTATTCTATGAAAACAGCGTATAAATCGTGGCATTAATACATAAAATTAATTATACAAGTATAACGTTTTATTATTCAGTCAATGTCAACGTTATTTCGTAACAAAAATAACATTATGTTTTTTTGAGGAGGAGTTCGTGTATCTAGGTTACGTTATATCCCTTTTTGTTACGATAATATGTTTCTAGGAAGTTGTCTTCCAGCTGTCAGACAGCTAAGGTAAAGTAGTTATGGTACTGTCCATGTTCTGTTTTATTCTAGTGGGTATATCGGAATTACTCGACTAGTTTCTAGTGCAAACGGAGCACCTATGTGGATACGCTTGGTAGCCCGCGTAATTCAAATTGTCTAACGCTTTCTGCAATTTGCAAGACCTAATCATTCACATAATATCATAACATCACGCCTGTAATCTCCCAAGGTTTAAGCAGAGGTGTACCTAATAGTACACTCACATTTCGCCATTTATTTTTTCAGTCCCATGTAATAGGGGGCGTGTCTATTGCCATCAACCGGCACAAATCCAGACTCCGGGGCTGCTACTGAGAAATTTTGTATGGGAAAAACCCAATAAAACTTTGCCCGACCCGGGAATCGAACCCAGAACCTCATGCTCGGCGGTCGCGCTTACGACCACTTGACCAACGAGGCAGTAATCAATCATTTACTTGCAACATTAAAGAATTTCACTTTATGAAAAAATATTTTCTAAAATTTCATAAAACTATTTTCAATCTGTAACGAAGATTGGTTTCCAATGCTCACACGACCTAACACCCAAACAATTATTTTAACAATATTGCAAGTGGGATCCTCGGCTGTAATCGAACTAAGAAAACATTTACAGACCATTTTACAGCAAAATAGACTTTAAGGACTACTGAAATCGAGTTGTCAAAGTAAACATTTGTGTGATTTATGGGGTAAGTGAATGCACTTAGATCTTTCTTAGCTCCTAGTATGACTAAACTTTTGCTAATAAGCGAGTTTATAGAGCATAAACAACTTTAGGAACAAAAAAAAACATTGCTGAATAAATTTGCTTTAGTTAAGTTCCGGTTAGCTTCGTTAAGGTCATAATTATTATCTAAGTTTCTATAATTTCCGTCTTTGAACTTAACAACTAGTTAGTTCTTTAATTATAGCTACTTTATTTGTAGTTACTTGTTCTGTTGCAGTTAAAAATTTAAAAAGCATCGCTTGCTTGGTTCAGGTAATTCAAAGCTTTCTCGTCCAAGCATTCGTTTTGGTCGTTGCGCGAGTTCTTGTTAAGGCAAAATGGCCGCCATCCAGTCGTAGTGCTGGCATTGGCTGTGTTCTTTCGCCCACGTAAACATTTTTCTGTACCGCTGCTGTCGCCATTCAGCATTTAGTTTTTGTTGCAAGTTGGGCTACGTCAAGACTAAAGTCGCGCGTTTGCGATGCGGAAACGCGTTCACGAACCCCACACCGCACTACCACATTGCTACAGAAAGCCCCGAGTGCAAAGGGCCGTACCCAACAAACATTCATTCACAAAATAAAGACTCGTTCACGGGCAGCTTCTACAGAATTTGTTTTTGTTTTTGGATTCACGTACTCTCATCTGTTGTTTCGCGAATGAATGAATGTTTCTCACGTTACAAAATATGCTCGCATAGCGAATGTTTGCGAAACAAATTCACCAAACTCGCAGTGAGTACCGTTCTTGACGAGGATGACAAAAATGACACGTCATAAAATGGACGGCCTCCTCAAAACATTTATTTATTTATTTATGTACACACAAAATACTTAACAAGACATTACATTAAGATAGAAGAGCACAAAGGTACTGCTTATTTCATGAGAAATCTTTTCCAGCAGATCTGCGAGAGCAAAGTAGGATTAGAAATGTAGACACAGTGTGTAGAAAAGACAAAACAGGAAAATTGAAATTTGAACTTAAAACAAAATTATACCTGTATAAAATAAACATACATACAAGTATACACATATAAAATAAATACTAGTACTGTAAATATATACTATTTGGGTCAAATCAAAAACACAACTATATATTATCTGTTGCACAAAGTTTACATTGCCCGTAACTTGTATTGTGGTAGTAAAACGATCTTTTAAAGTACGTTGTTCTTTAAAAAAAAAAATACTTTTTCACGAAACTATTATAAAATATATTATTATTTATACACATGTTTATAAACAACACCGCTCTGTCAATGTAACATACGTCCCTTAGAAATCATAATATAAACCGAGTCATATCGTTGGTACAACTTAACACTAACAAAATAGTTTTTAGCCAAGGTATACAACATTAGTCATTCATTCTAATTAGGTGTAAACACATTAAACAACACTAAAAGTGTGAACAATGTTTTATGACCGTGGCTAAACAGGCTGGCTTTAAATTCAGTGGCAATATTTCAGGGGCTGAAAGTACTCATGAATATAAACAAGTTTTACGAGTCAAACTTGCTGCGAATAATATTTGTGAACGAAATTTAACTTATCTAACTTTCGAAACGCACACTGGAGCGACGATTCTGATGTTGACATTGACAGTAATTCTGAGGGCTTACAGACTTTCTACAGTTAGTTTTACCTCTGACAGCTGCAACAACAATCCAACAGCAATCTTGTTTTC
This sequence comes from Noctua comes, assembly GCA_963082995.1. Classification (NCBI taxonomy): domain Eukaryota; kingdom Metazoa; phylum Arthropoda; class Insecta; order Lepidoptera; family Noctuidae; genus Noctua; species Noctua comes. Next base: position 6,120,129 of record OY720280.1, on the reverse strand, counting down.
TTCAAAATGAGGATCACTTTATGCTTGCACCACACGCACAAGATTCACCACAGTTTTGCCTGCGCAAGCCGGTTCGTACACGGAACACCGTGCGTGCGGTTGGTTTGTTTTACCATCCGTTCAGTGTACAAACCGGCTTGCGCAGGCAAAACTGTGGTGAAGCTTGTGCGTGTGGTGCAGGCATTAGTTTTGACAGACTTGTCAGTGATTGTAACCTTACCAGTAGCGAAGGGTCTATTATGTAAGAGGTAAGCCGGAGTACATATCGTTAATGTGATTATATTCTTTGTCTATAGAATACTGACTGTGCCATTTTTCAAAGGGAAACCGGTAGGAATCGGGTTGTATGGAACCTTCGCCACTGAACCTTACTACAAACTTATTACTTCGAGCATAATGATCATTGTGATATTGGCAGCACGTTAATAGCCGCTTAAGTCGATCTTCAAGTTCAGCCGCGATTGTCTAGATTGGTCCGTGGATTACTGACCATGACCCATTACATACCTCCGTTGTAAGTTTCCTCCGTGCCATCTACCAACACTGGGCCCTAGAGACACTGGGTCATGGAGAAGAGGCCTGTGTCTCATCAGTGGGAACATTATAAACTGATAATGCTACGATATGAAACATTTATACAGGGTACAAATGACCATGATGTACAAACAGACCCTTCACACAGCCGTCAACAAAGCATTCTGTACATCAAACTAAGTAATTTTACACAAACATTATTACTGGGAATTGACTTTTTTTTGGGGTGTAAAATCACGTTTTACGGTAGGACTCGATGGAAAGCACTCAAAGCATTGTGCTGATGGATGAATTGTATAGTACGGAGGTCGTGGAGGTGTGTAAAGTAAAAATCTTACGTTAAAAACATGTATTTAAAAAAATACTTGTGTAAAAGTTGGAACTTTGACCCCCAATATCTCCGTAACTAGAAGGTTCCCAGTTATAGTCTAGAACAAAAAAATGATCGCAAATACCGGGAGAACAAGTGCCTTTCGGATATGTTAAGGGTCTATTTACACCCTTTATGTTGCTCTAGGACATTCGATAGAAAAAGATTCTCACCTGGTATATCTGATGGACTGACATGTATACAGAAGATCTTCCTAATCGTCCTCTTGAAGGTCCTCGGATCTATGATATAGGAGCCGTAGACCAGAGGATCCATGCAGGAGTTGGAAACCGCCATGATGAAGAACAGGTCTTGGACCCTTGCGGAGACGTGGATCGCTGATTTGCGATCTAGCATGTACCTGTTGATGGAACACTGGTAATATATTAGATGTTTCGATGCTTTATGGAAATAATGTCGTTGTAGTTACTAAACACGACAAAAAAGGTACAATTGAAAAATCTTTCAGTACAATCACAGAAAAAAGAAAAAAAAAGAACGAAGTAAAAAAAAAAGAAAAAAGTAAAGAAAAGAAAAAAGTAAAGAAAGAAAAAAAGGAAAAAAAGCGTAACGCGTAAGCGTAAAGTCAGGAAAGAAGTTTAAACAATTTTACATTCTGAAAAGGCACTGTTACAAATCCAATGTTGGAATATCTTTATCTTCATAATTATCTATACATATAAAATTCAAAGTCCTGGCTGACTGACTGACTGACTGACTGACTTATATATCAACGCACAGCCCAAACCACTGGTCCTAGAGACATGAAATTTGGAGGGTGTATTTTTTGTGAAGAGTAAGTATCCACTAACAAAGGGTTTTTCGAAATTCCACCCCTAAGAGGGTGAAATGGGGTGTTGAATTTTCTATGAAACTTTTTATTCTCTGAGTCGATTGACTTGAAAATGTGTCTACATATACTTCAGTTAAAATGATGAGATACGTGTATCACAGTTTTTCCAAAATCATCCCCCAATTTAAAATTCCATGTCCTGACTGGCAGACTGATATACCAACGCACAGCCCAAACCACTGGTCCTAGAGACATGAAATTTGGACAGTGTACTCTTTGTGAAGAGTAGGTATCCACTAAGAAAGGGTTTTTTGAAATTCCACCCATGATAGGGTGGAATGGGGTTTTGAATTTTATGTGAAACTTTTTATTCTCGGAGTCGATTGACTTGAAAATGAGTCTACATACTTCAGTTAAAATGATGAGACACGTGTATCACGGTTTTTCCAAAATCATCCCCCAATTTAAAATTCCATGTCCTGACTGGCTGACTGAAATACCAACGCACAGCCCAAACCGCGGGTCCCAAAGATATAAAATTGGAGGGTTTATTCTTTGTGAAGAGTAAGTTTCAGTTTTTCGAAATTCCTACCCCTTAGGGTGCGTCCACATCTGGCGAATGTGCCGCGAATGTGCAGCTCGCGAGCAGTTAGACTGGAAGCTGCATCCGGTTAGACTGGAAGCCGACCCCAATATAGTTGGGAAAAGGCTAGGCAGATGATGATGATGTCATTTATTAGTATTTTAGAAGTTTACTGTTAGAATGCATGTTACAAATTTAGATGCTAAAAAATAACCATCATGCTGAGTTGTATTTAGAGTGGTTTACATAGACGATAACTAGTGGCTAGGATAGTATTATTTAGATGCTCGTTAATTGTGGCTGACTTAGTAATTTAGAAGTCAACATAATTTTTTGGAGGCGAATAATGACATTAAAAAGAAGCCTGTTTAATTAGCACCCATAAAAAATCCCTTTATAGCAAATTTTCATTTAATAAACAAATGAATTTCAGTATTCCTATTGACAACTTCAAGAAACCGTTAAGGGTCGCGATGTGCAAGAATATTATACTGTTACATCAAAGCTCCTGTTGAAACTTGGTATCTCTTGCACTCGAACGTTCAAAATGAGTTCACATTGAAACGTACCTACATGATACGAGTATATTCCAAGCTTCTTATGAACCATTATTGATAAATGATGAATATAGTCGTCTTACGTATAGTACGTAAGAAGACTATATTCAAAGATCTTAGAGCGAGGTTTTATTAATTTTTTTATTCGATCGCTGAACCAGACAATTCGTAATGATACTGAACTAGCGCTGCTGCCGTTTGATGATAATCATCATCCACCTGGCCTTTTCCCAACTGTGTTATGAGCGGCTTCCAGTCTAACCGGATGCACCTGAATACCAGTATTTTACATGGAGCGACTGCCTATCTGACCTCCACAACCCAGTTAGTTCTGGGCAATACGATACCCCTTGATAAGGCTGGTTGTTGACTACCCGTAACTACTGTCAAAGATCTACAAATAACAGCTGGGACCGACGGCTTAACGTGCTTTCCCAGGCACGAAGGAAACTGGGTATGTAATGGGTGGTCGCCCATCCACGGACCAACCCAGGCTAACCTGAAGATCGACCCGAGCGGCTGTTATTATTTAGCTAAGATTGAAATTCAATCTTAGATTGCTAGACCACTTTTTAGACGGAATGTTTCTACGAATATTAGACGAATCCTACAGTTATCTGTAGGATTTGTTTGTTTGTTTTGTTTATTTGTTTGTTTTTTGTTTTGTTTGTTTGTTTGAAACGCAGCCTTAGCGTGTGAAGATGTGCAGCGAGAGATGTGCATAAAACTAACCAATCACATGGATAGCTTAGCTCAAAATGTGAAAAAGAACCTTTACTATTAGTTAGTAGTTTCACACATATCCCTCGCTTCGCATTCTCGCTCATCTTATGTGTGTGTTATCTTGTGTGTGTGTGTATGCTCCTTATCCGTTAAAAGCTTTTAGAAGTTTTAGCGTAGTTACTAGTATTTTTCGAATTTATACATATATCTCTTTATCGAAGTAAACCACGGTTGGCACGCCCTAATCGGGTTTACCAACAGTGTTTTTTTCGTTTTTTGTTTTTGATGATAATAGTCCTTTTAAGTTTATTATTTTAAAGGTCGAAGGTGAACGATTCGATTCGCTAAAAGACCGATTCACTTTTATTGCTTCAACATTTTTAAATAGTTTAAAAATTAACAAGTTTATAGGAACACACCGGAAATCGGACCTTTTATATAAATGACTTTGTGGTTCGTGACGTTCGCCTATCGTACTTTTAAAACTTCATAAATCTGCGGACACGATCTTCCCCAAAAGAGTTTGTTCAAACTATGACCGAAGCCCTGAAATCCGTTCACCCTATAATAACAGTAAAATCGTGGTGCCGCATGTTCTAACAAAATAATAAGGCCATAAACAAAGAAATTCCAGATTCCCATACATATTTTATTATTTATTTTTATGGCGTTGTGGTTTTTATATTAGTCGTTTTATTTTATACACTTGTGTAGAATATTCAGGACTATTTAACTATAATGGTTGCATTTTTTATATCATTATTATCATTTGGGATCGGCTTACAGTCGCTTCTTTTCTTTCTTTTTTTTTAAAAAACCTTGCCCCACACTAGGAATTTCTCCTGTATGTTAAGCTATGACGAAGCGCGCGAACAGTGCTCTCTAACTATGTAATTTGTAAGTTTCGTTGTTGTGTCGCGCCGCTAGCACGGATTGCATTGTTGAATCGAAACATATAAAATAAATTAGATTACTGCTGTAAAAGTGTCTAATTTACCCATACCCTTCAGGTTATGGGCCCAGGAACAGTCAGTGAGTGAAAAACAGGACATATTAGTGAACAATTGCAGTGATTTGAACCAAAACAGTTCATCGTAATTAAAAGTTATAAACGCGTGTAGTTAAGTGAAGGTCAATTAGTGTAATGCGGACTTTCAAGTTACGTTCGCCGTCGCCGTTTGTTTACTAAACTTTTGTTACGAAGATTTTTATTCATTGCTATTGTTTTGATTTTGGAGTTGAACAAACTTCATTATGGCTACATCTATAAAGATTGATCGACTTACTGGTGATAATTATGATACATGGAAAATTCACATGCGGGCTATATTAATTAAAAATGACTTATGGGAGTTTGTTTCGGGATTATTGCCCAAACCGCAGTTAAATGATCCAAAATATGCTGAATGGTTGAAAATGGACAGAAAAGCCGAAGCCGACATACTGTTAGCGGTAAGTCCCAGTGAATTGGCCGCATTGGATGGTTTGGAAAGTTCCAAGGCCATTTGGGAAAAACTGAAATCTATGTATCAGTCCAGCGGTCCTGCTAGAAAGGCCTCCTTGTTGAAGAAACTGGTACTGACTCGTATGCAAGAAGATGATGATTTGAAGAAACACATCTCGGATTTTTTTGATGCAGTTAAGAAATTGAGAGAAATCGGTTTAATAGTTATAGACGAACTATTAGCCATTTTATTGTTGTATAGTTTACCGGATTCATTCGCCATGTTTAGAACGGCAATGGAATCACGCGATGATTTACCATCAACGGAAACGTTAAAAGTGAAGATTATCGAGGATCATGAAGCTCGTAAGTCAAAGACAGCTGATCAGGGAGCTATGTTCGTCAAACGTATCAATAAAAATAAAAATGCCAATCTGAAGAAGAATCATGACAAGGACAACCACTGCAATAAAAATAATTTTGAATGTCATCGTTGTGGTCGTCGTGGGCATTTTGCGAGAGACTGCAGAACTAAGTATATCAACAAGAATAAACAAAGTGCACAGAGTTTGGAAAATAGAGACGACAAAGAGCAAAAGACAACAATGTTGTTGAGTACTATCGAAGAGGTTATGCAAGGTGAGAAAGTAAATCCTATTTGGTGCATTGACAGTGGATGCACAGGTCATATGTGCAACGAGAAGCAAATGATCGAGGATTTTACGCGGCTAGATTCAGAGCTAAATTTAGCTAATAGCGACAGAACACAAATTACTGGGACTGGTAAGGTCAAGATTTCTGTAGACACGGGCAGTGAAGAACGCCAGATTAATATAGAAAAAGTGTTCTATGTATCCGACTTACGAACAAACCTATTATCAGTGGCTAAGATGACTGATCGCGGGTTCGAGGTTCACTTTAGGAAGAATGATGCGATTGTGATTGATGACAATGATAAAATTCATATGCGTGCAGAAAGAGTTGGAAATCTGTACCATGTTCGAATGAGTAAGAATTCTGTTAATAATATTGAAGCAGTTAAGAATTCAATAGACATGTGGCACCAACGACTCGGACATCTCAACGAACGCGACTTGAAAACTATGGCGAACAATAGTTTAGTACACGGGCTAACATTTAAGGATGGCGAAAAGTTGTCCCAATGTGAGATTTGTATTAGTGAAAAACAGACATGCACGCCTTTTCCAAAGAAAGGAGAAGATAGTACCACCGAATTACTAGAAATAGTGCATAGTGATGTTTGTGGCCCCATGAATCATCAGTCGTATGGCGGTAAGAAATATTTTGTTACTTTCATTGATGATAAATCTAGATGGTGTGAAATCTACTTCATTGCGAGTAAAAGTGACGTCTTAAGCGTGTTCAAAACTGATAAAGCGTATGCAGAGAATTTAACTGGGAAGAAAATAAAGAATCTTCAGTCTGATAACGGTCGAGAATATGTGAATAATGAGTTTGATGATTATCTGAAGAAGGCTGGAATTAGAAGAAGATTGACGGCGCCATATACACCTCAACAGAATGGTATTGCCGAAAGAAAGAACAGGACATTGGTCGAAATGGCACGATGTATGATGCATCAAGCCGGAAGTCCTCCTTCATTTTGGGCTGAAGCGGTAAATACTGCTAATTATATAAGAAACCGGTGTCCAACAACAGCCTTAAATGGTCAAATACCTTTTACACTGTGGAGAGGAAAGAAACCTACAGTTATATATATGCATGTGTTTGGCTCGAAGGCTTATTATAAAGATAAGGGAAAACCGAAAAGAAAGTTTGAGTCACGTTCGCAGCTAGGAATATTTGTGGGCTATGATATTCAATCTAAAGCATATAGGATACATGATCCTGCAACAAGAAAGATTATTGTTACTCGTGACGTGAAGTTCATGAATGAGACAGCATTTAGGCATGAATATAAAGAAATACTTGATGACGAAGAAGATACTGATGAAGAAGAAGTGAGAATAGAATTGAATGCGTCTAATGAGAACAATAAAAGAAAGGAAGATAACTGTAAGATATTAAAAGCCAACAAAAATGTTGCTAGATCAAGAAGATCACTTGAAATAATTCATGAACCAGAAGAAGATGAAGATAGAGGTCAATTATATAGAAAAAGGAAATCAACTGTTTCATGGGAAAATTTAATAGAACCCTCTAAAAGAGGAAGAGGAAGACCTCGCCTAACTCGTACTGGTCAGGCGGGCAGACCGCGGAAAAAATATCTCACAGTGAAAGAGAATAATACTATAGATAGTAAAAATGAATCAGATGAATCGAATGAACAGATAAGTGCAGGGATAGCAATAATAGAACAAATGACGTGGAAAGATATAGAGAAGAGAAGCGACTTGAATTTGTGGAAATCTGCTCTAGAAAACGAGTATCTGTCTCAGATAAAGAAACAGTTAGGAAGTGCATTTGAAATGAAAGATATGGGGAAAATATCTACTTGTTTAGGAATTGAATTTAGTCGTGATGATGAAAATAGAGTGTACTTAAGTCAAAAATCATATATTGATAAAGTGTTGGAACGCTTTGGTATGAGTGAGTGTAAACCTGCTATCACGCCTATAGATGTGAATGTAAAATTAGTGAAGCCTGAGTGTATTAGTAATGATGTAATAGAACAATACCCGTATCAGTGTTTGATTGGCGCCTTAATGCACTTGGCAGTGTCAACCAGACCAGATATCGCGTATGCCGTTAACTTTTTAAGTCAATTCAATACAAATTACGACATTGAACATTGGAAGGCTGCTAAACGTGTGTTAAGATATTTGCGAGGTACATCTGATTACGGGCTAGTGTATGAAAGAACCGGCTTGCCCCTTTTTGGTGTGGTTGATGCAGACTGGGCAGGGAATGCGGTAGATCGAAGGTCCTATTCTGGCTTCGCATTTATTTTTGCAGGTGCACCAGTCAGCTGGGAAGCGCGAAAGCAACGGACCATTGCTTTATGCAGCACCGAAGCCGAATACATGGCTATATCCGAATGTACTAAAGAGGCCATGTATTTACGGTTTGTTTTGAATAGCATTGAGGTTAAGTGTGAGTGTGTGATACTATTCAACGATAACCAGGGTGCGATTAAACTTGCCCAAAGTAAGAACTACCATTCACGAACGAAACACATTGATGTACGGCACCACTTTATTCGCGATAAGTGCGAACAAGGTGTAATTGATCTTAGATATTTGTGTACTGATCGAATGCCTGCTGATGTTTTGACTAAAGGTTTGAGTGGAACAAAACATCATGAATGTCTGCATAATTTAGGTATGATGGTTGAATGTATGTAAATTTCGAAGATCTGCTCACGACTTCGAGGGGAGGTGTTAAGCTATGACGAAGCGCGCGAGCAGTGCCCTCTAACTATATAATTTGTAAGTTTCGTTGTTGTGTCGCGCCGCTAGCACGGATTGCATTGTTGAATCGAAACATATAAAATAAATTAGATTACTGCTGTAAAAGTGTCTAATTTACCCATACCCTTCACTGTATCGTAGGTAAAAACCCGAATACTGAATAAAATGTAGCCTATGTTACCCGGGCTATAATAACGAAGCGTTTGAGACCTTATTCATCAAAATCGGATGAATAGTTTAGGCGCTACGGAGGAACATACGTAAATACAAACAAACGTACACACACATACTGCTCAAATCATAACCCTTCCTTTTGGCTTCTTTAGCCGGGTAAAAAGATTCAAATGCATTCTTAAAATAACCGCGGAGTTTCTTTAAAAGAAAAAAAATTTTCGCAAGTAAACAAGCTCGTCAGGAAAGTATTTTTGAGCTTGAGTTCATGTTTTTGCGAATAAGTTTCAAGTCCAACAAGCTCGTATTTTAGTTTGATGCTCATTAGGACTGAATTCTTAAGAATAAAATTGTATTCTATGAACTTCTTCTACTGTCTACTCCTAAGATGTCATCATCATCATAATTGGAAGCCCACTGTTGAGTATGGTGTTCACTTGTCTCTGTGTGTGTGCCTATATTTCAAGCTGAAACCAAATGCACACGTTCCCAAATTTCATTGAAATAGGATGGCTGGTTTCGGAGTTTAGCGTGTACGAACAATAAAAATCACATGTCAGTAGACATGTGATTTTTTTGTTCTAGACCATACCTGGGAACCTTCTAGTTACGGAGATATTGGGGGTCAAAGTTCCAACATTTTCATAAGTTTTTTTTTAAATACATGTTTTTAATATAAGATTTTTAGTTTACACACCTCCACGACCCCCGTACTATTCAATCCATCCATCAGCCCAATGCTTTGATTGCTTTCCATCGAGTCCTACCTTAAAACGTGATTTATAACCCCAAAAAAAAAAGTCGATTCCCAGCAATAATTTTTGCGTAAAGTTACTTAGTTTGATGTACAGAATGCTTGGTTGACGGATATGTGAAGGGTCGGTTTACACCCTGTATAATAACGGATAACACTACGCTGAGAACAATACTTAACGCAATGATTTCGATTAGTATAAAGCTAGCTTATGCCTACGGCTTTTCCCGCGTGGAGTTCGATAATTGCCCCACAGGATCATACTATCGGGAGAAAAGTATCCTATGTGTTAATCCAGGTTGTAAACTATCTGTATGCTAAATTTCACCCAAATCCGTTCAGTATTTTTTGCGTGAAAGAGTAGCAAACATCCATCAATACTCACAAATTTTCGCATTAATAATATTAGAAAGAAGTTAGATTCTTAGCTACCATTACCAAACTACGAGGGGTTGTTTACATGTCATTTTAATCAGTATTCAAACTCCACAGTCAGATTACAAAGAAAATTATTCAAAACTGAATTTCCCAGAAGTTCATTAATAACGGAATTTTATTCGGTAAGAGGTTTTCGTGCCTCGCAGACATGAATCAAAGAAGGCTGGCGAAGTTCCATGTATTTTGGTACTGAAGGTATTTTTCTCCCCGAATTCTTTTGAAAGATATTTTCATCACTTGCTACATTTTTGTGTGTAATGTTCTTCATACCTGACAAGACACGCTATTTTTTAAATATGATAACACTGAGGAGATTTTCTTTATCTTTTATAAAGCCTATTGTAGACACCTCAAGTCCGCTTAAATCGTTTGCTGCGAGGACCTCAGGTTGTACCGACACAGTGCCGTGCAGTCTGTCGATATGGTGGTCGGTGACTTAATGGAATGCGCGGCCAACTGTTTGCCGTTGTTTACTAGCATTGCTGTAGCATTGCCTGGCCCACGGAACCCTAATACTTTTTCTTAAAGAAAAGTAGCATTAGTTACTCCTTATAACATCAGCAATCTGCCAGTAAAAGTCTCGCCAAAATCCAGCAGGTCCAGCCGTTTTGGACATTTACCGGAACAAACAGACAGACATACGGACAATTCAATAGTTCGGCAATTTTTATTGCAGAAACTGATCAATTATAATGCTGAATGCATTATAATTGATCAGTTTCTGCTTGCACTGTTTAAACGTTCAAGTAAACTTGCTGCAAGTTAGACAAACTAAAACTAAAACACTCACTTGCGAAAGTTTGGCATTAAAGCTTGTTCATCTCTCTTTGCATTAATTTTATGATAATAACTCCCTTTTTCCCGTGAGATTCATCGGCGTGGGAGTCGGAAAATACTTTGTAAACAGAAAAGAGATTTAAAATAAGAATTACGATTTTGTTTGCGTTGTCTCATCTATCGTATGTATAAAATATCTTTGTTAAAAACACACTGCTTGAAAAGTAGGACGAGTGAAAGGGAAGTACAAGAAGAAGACATGCTGTGCCATCATCTGCCTAGCCTTTTCCCAACTATGTTGGGGTCGGCTTCCTGTCTAACCAGACGTAGCTGAATACCAGTATTTTACATGAAGCGACTGCCTATCTGACCTCCACAACCCAGTTAGTACTGGGTATTACGATACCCCTTGGTAAGTCTGGTTTCAGACCTTCGGGCCACTGACTACCTGTAACGACTGCGAAAGATCCACGAGGCACGGAGGAAACTCAGTATGAAATAGATGGTCACCAGTAGCGAAGGGTCAATTTTTGTAAGAGGTAAGCCGGAGTACGTAATCTTTAATGTGATTATATTATAAGCGTTTAGAATACTGACTGTGCCATTTTTCAAAGGGAAGCCGGTAGGAATCGAGTTGTATGGAACCTTCGCCACTGATGGTCACTCATCTGAAGAAACACTGTGCCGATATAAATTGGGATAAAGGCAAGAGAATGAAGATGATGATGAAGCACTTACCATAAAGTCATAGTAGCATAGGGTAGCCAGCAGCAAGCGAACACCGTTACTATGGTAACAGTCATCCTTAGCGTTCTTCTCCTGGCTCTGGCCAGCGGTCTCTGGTCAGATCTCCTAAGCATTACTCTACTGTGATCGGACTGATGGTATTTTTCTGAAAAAAAAAGAATTTTTATTTAAAAATTAAAACTGGACGGGGGGGGGGATTGATTAATTCGTTATTTTGTAAATTGGCTGTTAAAAACACCTTTTTTTTTTTTTTTCGTATGTTAATTCATCAAATGACCCCCCCACTCTGGGCGGAGCGGAAGGGAGTGTCAGACTTGTACTGACTAAAACCCATCCATGTTCCTTCTTTGCCCTTTGTGTTCCAGGGCCACGGTATCTCTTTCGAACAGTCCCGCAGCCCTGGCAGACATCCTACATACGTCAATTTTTGCACCCACCTCGAATTTGATAGGTTTTTTTGGGGTAATAATACAAAATTGAACTAATTGTGTCATTTTATGAAGAAAAGCTTATGAACGAAATAAACGTGGGATGTATTAGCGAGCGAAGCAAACTCGATAATTTTAGCATTCCGACTCGGATATGATAGGTTTTCTTTTGTCCTATAATGCAGTTATAGGACTAATTTAGTGTTTTCTAAAGAAAAACTATTGAACGAAAAGATCACACGATGTTTTAGCGAGCGAAGCGAGCTTGAAAATTTTAGCATCCCGCTCGGACAGGTTGATTTCTCTAGAAATGTATATAAAGAGGGGGAGGTTGAATCCCCCCCTCCCGGCCTACGGGCCTAGATGAACACGATCTGATAATATGATCTGTGCAACAGGGCACAATTCATTGGTATCAAAACTAGTATAATAGTAGTAACCTGGCCTCACATGCTATTCAAATTGTGTTACCACAGACGTTTAGCTCAGAGTGTTACCTGTTACTTAAAACAATGAGACTGTTTCTTCTCAGAGTAGTCAGATACGAAACTCCGATCTCATCTAGCTTATGAAAAATGGAAGTGTATAAAGTGTTTTAACAACCTATTTACTAAAAATGAATATCATTTCACTGTATATTATTCATAATCGTATTAACAAATTAATATGCCTGTATTAATCCCGTGTCACATCAAATTTCAATGCGGTCTCGTATATCCAAAATAAAACCTTAATAACCTATGTGGGAGTTGAAATCATAATATTTCTCATATTAATAAAGTAATATACCCTTTTATTAAAATGAGTAACCATTAACATCTCCATAGGTCAATGACTTATAAGCTGAGATCATAGAACGAACTAAGACTTAGAATATTTCATTTTGATCAATCAATCTGCCTTTGATCTTTACCATCATCATCTGCCTAGCCTTTTGCCAACTATGTTGCAAAAGGCAGCGCAAAGGTATGCGCAGCTGAATACCAGTATTTTACATGGAGCAACTGTCTATCTGACCTCCACATCCCAGTTAGTACTGGATAATACGATACCCCTTGGTAAGACTGGCAGTCAGACTTTCAGGCCACTGACTACTTGTAACGACTGTTAAAGTTCTACAAATGACAGCCGGGACCAACGGCTTAACGTGCTTTCCGAGGCACGGAGGAAACTTGGTATGTAATGGATGGTCACCCATCCACGGACCAACCTAGGCAAGCATGGCTTAACCTAAAGATCGATCCGAGTGGCACGATCTTTATCAGGTATACAAAACAAAACTCACCTGAATTTTCTTTAGAATTCTTCGATATTTCATAAAAAATGCACGCGTAGCATACTGATATTATAGTCAACGGCAGAAAATATACAGCTCCGAGACAAAACACGTTGTACGCCAATTCCTGATGATGGTTAGCGAATGCCTCAAACGACACACATTGCTGAAAATCCGGCACCTTCGGATGACTCATCACACGGAAGACTAGACTCTGAAACAAGAGAGATAAGGTTAGAGTTCACATGTACGACTACCTACCTAAACTATGCTATGTAAAGTTAATGAAGTTCTTGCTTAACTTGAATAATGTTGCCTTTGCTTATGTTATCATTATCTCGGAGCTGGTTCTTAGGAATTCTAAGTTATGTGTTAATTATGCATGTTCGTATGCATTTTAGCATCCGTTAAATGCCACGCGTAGAGAAAGTTTTTAAATTACCATAATCTGAGAAGCATAGCAGTTTTAACAACAAAAGGTTTAATGTATTTACTTCTTATTTCTATAAGTAGAAATAAAATACATTAAACACACACACAACACACACACATCACATACACACACAAATCACATACACACACACACATTACATTTTGAATAGCACTAAACGAGGGGTGAATCTTAAGTTTATTTTCACAACTATCTTCAGTCGTTACCGGTTACATACATAAAGGGTGTAAAAAGACCCTTAACGAAGCTGAAAGGCATTTATTCTCCTCGTCATTGCGATCTTTTTTTGTCTAGACCATACCTGGGAACCTTCTAGTTACAGAGATATGGGGGGGCAAAGTTCCAACTTTTTCACAAGTTTTTTTAGAAATTCATGTTGTTAATGTAAGATTTTTACTGAAAACACCTTCAGGACCCCCGTACTATTCAATCCATCCATCAGCACAATGTTTTGAGTGCGTTGCATTGAGTTCTATCGGAAAACGTCATATTCTACCCCAAAAAAAAAAGTCGTTTTCCTGCAATAATTTTTGCGTAAAGTTACTTAATTTGATGTACAGAATGCTTGGTTGACGGCTTCGTGAAGGGTCCGTTTACACCCTGTATATATATTACTATCTGTTGATCGCGTCATAAACCTTCTTCCGCGTGAAATTATATAAAAATATTATTGCTTATTTGAATCAGATTTTGTTAACAATTTCAAAGGTTTTAATTATTTGCACGGGATCCCTAACTCTTTTTCTGAAATAAAAGTAAAGTTACTCCTTATAATATCAGCTATCTGCTAGTAAGAGTCCCGTCAAAATCGGTCCAGCCGTTTCGCAGAATATGCGGAACAAACACACAGAAAAAAAATAAAAAAAGTATATATTAAAAGTACCGTACATACTTTTCATATGCATGCAGTAAAAAGCTGGTATTTTGAAATTACAATTAGATACTTCAATTATATTTATTTTTATAGATGTATAGATTCACAAAACATACCAGAACACAGTTCAACATTCGAGAAAAAAGCCGAACCTCGGTACCCAGCTATGTCAAAATTATTTAATTAATCCTACGAGGGAAATTTAAAGGAACCGTAATACAGAATTTAATGAATCTCTGACAGTAGGTACTTGACAACCAACGCTACTTAATTTATAATTATGAAGTCTCATATACGGCCATCCTCGAGGATAATGAACCATTATCTCACTGCGAAATTAAGGGTCCGTATTTGGTACATTGAACGCAATAAACAAGTGTAATATCGAAAATATCTGGGATTCGATACGTATATTTTATTAAATTCTTTTGTTTACTGCTGCTGTTAGAAGGTTTTTTTTAATATTATAAAGGGTGTAAATAGACCCTTAACATATCCGAAAGGCACTTGTTCTCCCCGTCTTTGCGATCATTTTTTTGTTCTAGACCATACCTGGGAACCTTCTAGTTACGGAGATATTGGGGGTCAAAGTTCTAACTTTTTCACAAGTTTTTTTAAATACATGTTTTTAATATAAGATTTTTACTTTACACACCTCCACGACCTCCGTACTATTCAATCCATCCATCAGCACAATGCTTTGAGTGCTTTCCATCGAGTCCTACCGTAAAACGTGATTCTACACCCCAAAAAAAAAAAGTCGATTCCCAGCAATCATTTTTGCGTAAAGTTACTTTGTTTGATGTACAGAATGCTTGGTTGACGGCTATGTGAAGGGTCTGTTTACACCCTGTATACGTCGAGGGATATCATTTCAGGTAGTGTGATTTAAGAGACATGAGCTATTCTTGAAAATTAAAAGAAATAAGCTGTTCTATGCAAGCTTAGTTTTATAAGATTTTAAACTATCATGGTCACTAACATTATCATTAACAATAGAAACGGGATATTTATCATGTTTACTGATTGAAAAATCATCATCAGATTGTTTGATCAATCAGTAAACATGGTAAATATCCCGTTTCTAGTGTTAATGATAAGCTTAGTTTTGTTTAACTGAGACTATTGTATAACTGTGCGTTCATTCATTAATTTTTGTCATGATGTACAACTTTTACTATGGGACGAACCAGCTGCAGTTTCCTACATTTTAGAAAAAACTGCTCCGTTGGTCTCGCGGTCGCATGTGCAACTGCTGGTCCTGGGTTTGATTCCGTGGTCAGGCAGAAACTGTTAATGGGTTTTTCCATTTCTCCCTGATTGATCCCTGCTATTGAATAATACCAGTTATCTGTGTGGCTGCTATTTTGAAATATTAATAAAATGGGGGAAGGATCGACACTTAGGCAGGCCAAAATATTCGAACCTCTTTGAATAGAATGATGATGTAGGTTATACTTACCGTTAACTCTAAAGGATTTGTTCTGATGACCTTAAAACCGGCCAAGAGCGAGGTGAACACGCGCACCAGGGTTCGGTATAAACTTGTAGGTATTTTGTTATTAAACTACATATTTACAGTTTTCAGATTTTTTCCTTTAGATGTGCTGTAAGAAATTGCTTCTTTCCAAATTTCATGATTCTAGGTCAACGGGAAGTACTCTACCTTGTGGGTTTTAAATCCTTTGTGAAATCGCAAAATATGCGCCATAAACGGTTTTTTTACTGCTCCAAGGGGTAGCAGACCGGAGTATTTGATATTAATTTCAGCTTGATACCTCCACGCGTTACTGAGAAAAACGCTTTTGACAGACAGACGGACAGACAGACAGACAATAAAGTGTTCCGGACTGAGGTACGGACCCCTAAAAATCGTCAGAAAAAATTCTCTAAACTTTTTATTCTATTTAATTGGTTTTTTTTTCTGTTCGAGCAATAAACCCTGTAATAAACGATACGGCGCAGTCGTTAGATATATCACCGCGAAAACGTGGTGATTTGTATTGTTGGGACGACGCCATTTACGTTATTAGTCGCCTCTGTGCGTGGGCTGTTGAAAGTAAGTAGACAAATAGTTGTTGGCGCTAACCATACAAGCAATAACAATTTAATGGAAATATGACATTAAGAACTTTCTACCAAAGTACCACTGATCTTTGCCCATTACCAGCTGAAAGATGGATTGTTATGGATAGATGGAATACTCTTTATTATGTTCACCCTACAATTACAGGTATCAATAACAGGTAAGGTAAAGTTGACTGGTAGAAAATGCCTATGGCATTAAATCCGCCTCTGTACTTTGTGCTTGGAGTAAATAAATAAATAAAGAGTTTACATTTTACATATGGTGACACAATGGGCGGTCTTACCGCCATAAGCGAGCTGTCAAAGAAAAAAAAGAGTGCTAATCTGTCGAAGCAAGGCAATTTAAATGTGGTTTATATATATACAAGGTGAAACAGAGTAAACGCAAGACCTTTCTTGTGGTGTCTCGGAGCATGAAACTGTACAAATTTTGTTCTACAAGTACTTAAAATTCGCAAAACAAAGACTTTTTATAGGAATTGTCGCGGTCTGCTGATCAACATGGTATGGTATGGTAAAACTAAAAATCTGCCTCGATGGTCTAGTGATCGCAGGGTAGGTCCTAGTTTTGGGGTTTTTCAAACAGGAATTTCCCAGCAGTAGCCCCGAGTCCGTCTCTGATCCCGGTTGATAGCATCGGCTCAGTTTTCGAGAAGAAAAAAGAAACGTCGATCTCGTCAAAATTTTTGATATAATCGGTTTGAGCTGCAGCTGTCCTTATCGCACTCTACGGGGACAGGCTTGACGCAGAGCGATGGGAATAGTTTCTTAAAACACCTACCTCGCAGGCCCTGTTCCCTCTTAATCATTGAATGATTTTTTCATGAAATAGTGAATTTCGCGGGCAACCCTGTCGCTTCTACCGTAAATCTTTGCAGACAAATCGAATCTCGGGTAATCTCGGTAACTACATTGTTAGAAGTGCTAAAATGCTGCGTCAAATCCTCTTGACAATGTCCTTTTGTCATCACAAGGATGAGACGTCCGGAAATAAGCCATTATTTATCTGGGAACGCGCGGAAATTATTTTGTATTAACTTAGGTTTTGTGTGCCGTAAGCGTTCAGAATTTAAGTCTTTGAACTAAGAGACTAGACGTTTAAGTAAATGTGGGTGGATCAACATAAAGGTCTCTTCTATATTTTAGTTTCTAATTGATTGAGTAAACTTCAATTGTTTGTCTAACTAAAAGTAAACGTCTATTAGGTAAATGAAAAATATAATGTCGGATCCAGTCAATAGTACGGGCATAAAATGAATTGGAAAGGACTTACTTACAAGTCTACAGACAACACTGCGTGCTTGTACAGAGCCCTGATGTCCAGCTCGAGGAGAGGACGACATTGAGTGTCGGATCGTGGTGGAGTTGAGAAGTCTTGGGACTGTACCCGATTCATTGTGTCCCGTGTTGTTGTGTTGAGTTGTAATCTTTGTATAGATTCTTTTATCGATTGTTTGTGAATGTGTGGACATTGTAGGCTTTGTAGATTCCCAGCTGCTTGTTAACTTTTGTTAACTTTTTATTTTGTTCTACACTTTTTGTGTAGTAAGCAACGACTTATTGTCGGGCCTACGCTGTCCCCCCATACTTAAGTACAAATGCTGTATCCATAATACTGTAACAACAAATGATTTGAAAAGAGTAACCATGGAGTTTCTTGCCGGTTCTTCTCCATAGGAAACGACCAACCCGAACCGTGCACCTTTTGGTCGACGTTTTATAAGTGCCCATCGAGGCCTATGTGAAATAAAATATTTTGATTTTGATTTTGAGGGTAATTTGTTAGTTTGCTAGAAACGGTGTATCGCAGCCAGTGTGTTTTCATAGCACGAAACCCATCGTCTGCCCACATGATGTACGAGCCTAACGGAGTAAATCCTGATAAATCCGACATATAAAAGAGATAAAATTTTATATATATTTTTGTTTTACAACAGTTTTTTGAATTGTCATATAACTTCTATTCGAAATATACAAACACTGGTTTATAAGCTTTTATCTACATTAAAAAACATGTCAAACCATCACAGTGGTTGGAAAACTTACAGCTAATAAAAAGTAACTTGTAGTAACAAGTTTAAATCTAAATAATTACAATTATTAATTTCGCGAACTGGAAGACGTTGCGTTAGAAGGCCTCACACTAGGTCTACCGATGACCTGGTGAGGGTTGCGGGGATCCGCTGGATGCAAGATGCACGGGACAGGTCAATGTGATGACACTTGGGGGAGGCCTATGTCCAGCAGCAGTCTTTCGGCTGAAATGACGATGATGGTGATGAAATTTATTTCTTCTGATAAAAGTTTTCAGATAACTTTTGAAAAAGTTGCCCTTAATTAAATACTAACAAACGTAAAAAAAACTTCACTTTATCATATTTATTAAAAAAACAAATATCACTATTAAGTTTTCTATGATATTTTGAAACACTTTTGGAACTTCGGCTGTTGTATTGTATTATTATTTCATTTTGATAATTGACTCAGACTTTATCAAAGATAAACAAGTTCAAGATATAGTCCTACAAGTATCTTTTGGCTATTAAAAATGACAATGACAAGGGGTGTTTATTGGAAAATGTGAAATATTTACATGACGTTGTGTTTAATACGTCGTTGCGAGGGTCCTAGAAAAGCAAATATTATGCCTATTACACGGCGCAAGATTCAGTATATTTTGGCCTAAAACTACTTTTCGCTCCGCTGCTTTTTGTCCATTGAAACGGACGCCTGAATTTTGTGTATTTCTAGATTTGTTCTCGTTATTCCACATTAGCGGGCCGCCTTTTTTCACTTCAATAGACACAGACTAGGTGGACAGAGAACATCTGGTAACCTGAATCTAAAACTCAACAATAGTAGGAGGAGAGATCTATAAGAACCGTTCTCGGTCACGGTGGCCAATTGCAGCGGAGATTAGCCATATCGGTGCGAGAGATATACGCAAGTGGAAAGTCTCACTCACAGTCTCACTCTCATAGATCGATGGGACGGCAATCCAACACGACCGGAGAGGGATCTGGCCTGGAGGAACGGCTAAACGTGCTTTCCGGGGTACGTGGGCATCATATCGCCAACTTCCAAACTCTGGACTGCTACTGAGAAATTCCTAATGGAAAAACCCAATAACACTTTGCCCGACCCGGGAAACGAACCCAGGACCCCACGTTCAGCAGTCGCGTTTGCGACAGCGAGACAAACCGAGCAGTTCTATAATCTACAAGCGTAACTTAGCACGTACCTTGACTAAACATTATTATAACATTACACAACTATCAAACTTTTCAATCAAGATAGAGACGGGAACATGCCGCAGTCGAAGCACGTGCTAAGTAACCTGTATAGATCTCGGTCACAGATATAGATATCCTGGATAACGCAAGAGCACCGACTTTGCGTGCCCGGCTTACGCATCGTTTTCATCATTTTCCTGCCCTTGTTTCATGTCACTTGGGGTCGGCGCAACACGTTTTTTTCTTCCAATCTCCTCTGTCAACCGTCACGCTATCGTTTACTCCTTTAACTTTCATATCATTCCTCACACAATCCATCCATCGTTTCTTTGGTCTTCCTCTCCCTCTCCATCCATCAACGTTTATATTCATCACGTGCGTGCCCGGCTTACGCATTTATTTGAAAACATTTATTTGGTTTTTTTTTTTTGAAGCATTTATTTGGTTTTTTTTTGTTTCTTACCGTGCTACTGTCGCAGCAAGCTAATTTGTTTAAAACAACAACGTTACATGTTACAACTCAAGAACTTACTTCAAGATATAAAGGGTGTAACAAGACCCTTAACGAAGCCGAAAAGCACCTGTTTTCCCCGACATTGCGATCATTTTTTTGTTCTAAACTAGACCATACTTGGGAACCTTCTAGTTACGGAGATATTGGGGGTCAAAGTTCCAACTTTTCACAAGTTTTTTTTAAATACATGTTTTTAATGTGAGAACTTTACTTAACA
Organism: Noctua comes; assembly: GCA_963082995.1. Classification (NCBI taxonomy): domain Eukaryota; kingdom Metazoa; phylum Arthropoda; class Insecta; order Lepidoptera; family Noctuidae; genus Noctua; species Noctua comes. The sequence goes on along the minus strand of OY720280.1, from coordinate 6,099,765 downwards.
CTCATCCACGGCCCCCGTTCTATGCAATCCATCCATCAGCGCAATGTTTTGAGTGCGTTACATTGAGTCCTACCGTAAAACGTGATTTTTAACTCCAAAAAAGTCGTTTCCAGGCAATAATTTTAGCGTATAGTTACTTAGTTTGATGTACATAATGCTTGGTTGACGGCTTCGTGAAGGTTCCTTTTACATGCTGTATAAAGAACAAAAATGTGGTCTATTATATTATACAACATTATTTTTAATATATGCGAAACCTGAATAAAGTTTGTTCAGAATAAGTAACTGAATCGATTCCAATAATTTTTATACCATGTTATATTTTTTCCGAAAAATATTTTAAAAAGGCTACAAGTTGGAAACCGAGCGACACTAAATACCTATCGCAATCATTTAGGTACCTACTGCCAAATTATTATTATCAATGAGATCAAGACGACGCTGGAGGAGCGCGCGCGGCGGCGCCGCGTTTTGACCACGTTTTTGTGCGGACAACGAGCCTATAACTTTGTGATTTTTCATGATACAGTTTTGAAATTTTGTACATAGATTCTTTACATAAAAGTAGTAGACACGTGTTTCAGGTTTCGCCTATACTAAGACTAATGTTGTATCGTAACTTGTTTGTATAGTAACTAAATAGTGCTTTTGCCGTGTCAAAAATGGCACTCTTGCTTATCATACAGATCGTGATACTTGCGCTATCTAGGTATATCTATATCTGTTGTCTCAACCTAACTACGTGAAACTTATGAAGAGCAAGATAGGGTTTCAAACTAGCTCTAAGTGAATCCCGAAATTATAATTTATTTTGACTTCGTTCACCCACACACACAGATATTATGTTACTAATATGATTGGTGTCTTTTCGTAGAACATTTTATTAGACATTTGTAACGTACGATGAACTTATGTGTGAAGAATTCTAGTGATAAAACATAATGAAAGTCTTTGAACTGTTGGCGTTATATTTGATTCTAAGCACTCAAACGTTGAGAACATCAATAAGTTAAGTTATTTTCTACTACTTCATTTGAATCAAATGTTTCATGAAAGAAACTCATAGAAAGCAGTCTAGCGGAGGGGCGAAAATATATTTTCTCTGGCCCAGACGAAAATATATTCCATCTTTTATATATTATTTGTAGGTACGTATAACTACCCGACTGTCTGATTGTTACGTTTATTTTTAGTGCCTACTGTACTTTTTATTCTCATGAAAATAATCCAAAAGGCAGTTTAACCAGTTGAAACAGTCCGCAACAGGAGTACATTACCACTGTTTCAATAAACTACTTTTCAGAATTAAGCCCGCCTCTGTAAACATGTGTGGTTAAAGTATTAAATATATATATAAATACAGCTCAATAATTATGTTAAAAAACCGAAAAACTGCGAGTTCGTCTCGCGTGGAGAGGGTTCCGTACGTTCATAGATTTCTTATAGATTTTCCTGTAATTTATAGGCAAAGAACTGTTTTTCGTATTTTTTCCAAATTTTTCGGCGCTGTAGTTTCGGAGTTAAGGGTGGTTAATTTTCGCCTATTTTCTTAAATAACTTCAAAACAATTTATCTTAAATTTATAAAAAAAATATATTTGAGATTCTCACAATGAGCCCTTTAATTTGATATGTAACACGACATAGTTTGCAAACCTTTTTTTTTCACTAATTTACCCCCCCAAAGTTGACCCCATGTTTTAAATTCATTAATTTACGTTACACGTCCGCCTTTGGGTCACCGACGTATATATGTGTACCAAATTTCAACTCAATCAGTTCAGTAGTTTCGGAGTAAATTGGCTGTGACAGACGGACAGACAGACACGCGAGTGATCCTATAAGGGTCCCGTTTTTTCGGTAGGTACGGAACCCTACAAAACAACAGAATCCGTACCAACTTAACACTTTCCCTGCTCCTACAATAGAAACAACTATCAAACAGCTCGTCATAAACCTTATGCGACTCATAGGGCTACGAAAGGGTGAAAATAACATTGGGTAACTTTCATACCGGAAATTAAACTCTTTACAAGCGTATAGTATGCCGTTGGGGACAACAAAACCCTAACTTATAAACGTATTACAACTTTGAAGTTAAAATACTTTTATGGCGTTATGTCACCCTCTCACTTAGTTGGAATGTAAATGGCGGGGAAAGCTGTTTAAATAGCGTCCATAAAATGTCAAGTTGTAAGAATAAGAATTAAGGTGATAAGTTAACAGGGCATTAAGGTCAAATTTATAAACTTTACACACTTTTTTATATAAATAAATAAAATTGAAGTGTCTGTTTGTAATTTCAAAATAACAGCTTTTTACTGAATGCTTATGAAAGTATATAAACGGTACTTATATACAAAAAAAATTGTAAATCTTTGTATCTGTCCGTCTGTTTGTTCCGGCTAATCTCCGAAACGGCTGGGCCGATTTTGACGGAACTTTTACTGGCAGATAGCTGATGTTATAAGGAGAAACTGAGGTCACTTTGATTTTAGAAAATGGTATTTCACGCGGACGAAGCAGGTCGCGGAAGGATCAGAGGAGAGTGACTGCTATGGAATATTTAGATTGACAGCTCTTAAACGCGTTTTAAATTACCTAAAACATAGATTATTGTTAAAGTAATACTCATTTAATATATTTATTCACTATATCCATAAAGGTACCCAGAAAGGCTCGTGTTGAGAAGAAGAGAAGGTAAAATAAGTATTCGTTTTATCAGACTGACGCTTCCTCTATCAAATGAAAAAAGAATCACTTACATCGAACCAGTAATCACGGAGAAATTGGGAACCATACATGAAAAAAAAATGATGCTGGTTCAATACATAACGTCCTCCTCTTTCACAAGTCCGATAAAAAGCGAACGGAAGACGTCCACAAAAATATTATTCCTATATACCAAACATTTAAGAGCAGCGATAGCAGTTACCCACACGAATCCTAGTCGTAAATCATTAATATTCTTTTTCGAATAGGATAATAAATCAGAAATGTTGTTAAAAACTAGCTTTTGCCTCTGTTGTTACGAGATAGGTATTCATTCATCATATGAAGAGGGAGGAAAGGTTTTATATTGATAAGAAAGTGGTTATAGACCGACCGCTTTAATGAGTCCTCGCGAAGGTATCAATTTACATGGAATATTCTGAAGGTTGATCACGTATTGGTTCAATTAGTATCGTAATACCTACGGATTATGGGTATTTTAAAGCAAATAACCTGTAGGATATTGTTAGGACTTTTTGGAGGCTTTATGAGCCTTTGATGGGGCAAGGTGGAGGACTCATTAAAGCGGTCGGTCTATATCTATAAATGTTTTTAGGGCTCGGTCAAGGTCGGAGAGAAAGGAAAACGGTCTTAAGCCGGGCTTTTGATTTTGCCTAGGGTAAAGCTAAACCTACGTCTTTTCTTGACTTGATTGTGCCTTGGCGGTTGAGAGCATATCATGCTCACTCAAATGTCTCGCTGATGGTGGCAAGGGTGTCGGATCATTTAGTTCCCTTCAAAATGGTTGAGTTGAATGGTGCTGAATTGCTGATCCATGCGTCATGTTCGTGAACGGGCGCTTTCGGTTGTGACTTGCTTAATGAATGAATCATCTTATTTTTGAATTGTCTTTTTGTCTTTACTATGGACACTTTTAACGTGCACATCTTGCTACATCGTTCTCACATAATGTACCATCTCAACAGGAATGATGTAACCAAGGTTTTGTAACAATATTCTGATTTAAAAGAGTATCTATGGAGTTTCTTAACCATTCTCCTCCATAGAGGTCTTCTACGAGTACAGTACTTTCACAGTAATTATGCGTTCTGACCGGGACTGTGACAACTTCATTTTATTGTTTTCATTCTTTCAAAAATTCAAAAGTACCTGTAACTGGCCTTCTTGAATTAAATGCTTTGATTTTGATTTTGCCACGAACGAACGCTTTAGCTAGGCTACCATGTGGTTTCACCCAGCACTGTGTGCTATTTGAGCATGTCACATACTCCACTGCTAATAGCGCAAGCAAAACAAAGCATGATTTCCACAGATTTAAATCTTAGATGTGCCCTCACCGTACTTCTTTGCTGAGATAAACAAAGTCATATCCCGCATGAAACGATAGATGTGATGTGCAACATGAGCGAGCGAGATAATACTATTCAAATCACATTCAACGAAATAGAAAAGTGTTTAATTTTGGCGCGGTATGACGAAACAATTGTTTAAATCCATAATAATTCCAATTATAGAGCAAGTATAATTGAAGACACGTGGGGTATTATCTAAAAACCTACATATTTTTGAGTTATGACAGTTTTTTAGAGGACGTGATTATGTGACCCATTACGTGTGTGCTCGAGGCAACCTCACAATATTCAGATAAGTAAATTCACTACACTGACTACAGACAAATGTTTTCAATGTCAAGCAGTGTAATTACTTGTCTAGACTCTAAATATCACTAATAATAAAGCTGCTGGTTTCCAAACATATTTAACCATACCAACATCGTTCCACTCAGTAAATACAAACGAAGTTTAATAAAAGTTCGAAAACACACACACACACACACACAACTAAATGCAAAATAAAATAATAAAACCGTATTCTGCCAGACACATCACTAGGGAACACTGTATGGAACTCGCGAGTGTTAAAAACTGGCCAAGTGCGAGTTGGACTCGCGCATGAAGTTCCGTACCATCGTAGTAAGGGAGCCCCTTTTAATTTTTAATTTATTTTTATTTGCTGTTATAGCGGCAACAGAAATACACATTCTGTCAAAATTTCAACTTTATACCTATTACGGATCATGAGATACAGCCCGCTGACAGACAAACGGACGGACAGCGGAGGCTTCGTAGTTGGGTCCCGTTGGTTACCCTTCGTATACCGAACCCTGAAAACGTTCTGCCAACTATGCGAATATCCGTCAGAATTGCGAACTTTTAAATTGTAGGAATTTCGTTTGCATGGAATTTTCCGTTTCACTTTTGTTACCTACTTCCAGTTGTCATGCTTTTCTTTGCCGTATCTTATGCTATGCAACTTAAGCATTACAATTGCCTGTACTTAAGCAATTGAATTCTTACGATTCCGAATAATGTTTTTCTGATTATTATAATACAGGGTGTAAACAAACCCCTCACATAGCCGTCAATCAAGCATTCTGTACATCAAACTAAGTATCTTTACGCAAAAATTATTGCTGGGAATCGACTTTTTTTTTTTGGGGTGTAAGGGTAGGACTCGATGGAAAGCACTTAAAGTATTGTGCTGATGGATGGATTGAATAGTACGGGGGTCGTGGAGGTGTGTAAAGTAAAAATCTTACATTAAAAACATGTATTAAAAAAAAAAACTTGTGAAAAAGTTGGAACTTTGACCCCCAATATCTCCGAAACTAGAAGGTTCCCAGGTATGGTCTAGAACAAAAAAACGATCGCAAAGACGGAGAGAACAAGTGCTTTTCGGTTATGTTAAGGGTCTATTTACACCCTTTATGTATGAGAACGTAAAAATCCCGAAACGATGAAGTTGTTGTAGTGTTAGAAGTCTGGCAGCCAAAACAAAAACAAGCTCTCAGATTCCATATTTGAACATTTTGCAAAACCAATCAATAAGTCTATGTTTACTTTTGATAACTGTTAAAGTCAATCGTAATTGGAAAGCACCAAAGTCGAAATTCAAGGGAATACTTAGAATTAATTAGAAGAAAGCTCGCAATTAGTACCTAATTTAGCGTTAAGATGTTCGTTATTATTCCAGCTTATTAAACTAAAGAGATCAGACAGCTCTTTGAACTAATATTACACTGTTTATCATTTAAAAGGAGATTGGTTCAAAAGGATTATGAAATGTTTTATTAGTAACTAGCACTCCGCCCGCGACTTCGTCCGCGAAAATTGTGATAGCTCGGCTAATTTGCATGATATAAAAATAATTTAAAGCCTATAGCACTCATTAATAATGTAGCTTTCTGCCAGTGAAAGAATTTTTAGAATTGGATCAGTAGTTCCAGAGATTACCCCCTACATACAAAAAAATTTTCCCTGTTTATAATATTAGTATAGATTCAATTTTCTTTTTAATTTAATTTATTACAATTCAATCATATTATTAATTTTAAGGTTCTCCGTCTGTAACAGAGCTGTATCTTTATATCTGTAATAGGTATATATACGAATTTATCACAGAGTGCTAACTGGTTTGTGGAAGTTAGATAGGCAGTCACTTCATGACTCCCGACCTGGGAATCGAATCCAGGACCTCTGCACAGCAGTAGCGCTTGCGACCACTAGACCAACGATGCAGTCTCAATATGAGGTAAACTTTGTAAGTTTGGATGTAGGGGATAATCTTCGGAACTCTTGATCCAATTCCGAAATTTCTTTCACTAATGTAAAACTACATTATTCCCGATTGTCATAAGAATATTTAAAATGTGCGATAATTTCCGACTACAGTGCTAGGATTTCAATGAAATGTAGCCTGGGACATAGATACTTTTGATTCCCTTAGTACATGGGGCACGGGCAAAACCAAGTATGTTGTAATTTGAAACAATAATTTAGTCATAAGTCATTTATTTCAGAACAACATACATCGTATAGAAATTTAGTCAAATAAAATAAAATGTAAAATAAAAAAGTACCATTAAAACATAAAAAATCGAAAAACATGTCAAAGATGGAATAACAAATTCAAAAATGGTAATAATCCACATTCAATTTAAAATAATTAATAATAATTATGTCATCTAATTTCTGTGAATAATAATAAACAAAAAATAATAAAATGGAATGTCAAAACAAGATTATAAAAATGTCAGTAATAGTATGTCATCTAATTTTAAAATACAATAGTAAACAATGAAATGTCAAATAAAAAAAAATATAATTATTACAAGAGATAATTAGTATCGGTGATAGTATATTAATAAATTAATAACAATTCCAAAATACTCTCTGAATTTTGTCGTAGACTGTTCAAAGGGCGCAAAAACATACCTATTGATTTTCGTAATGAAATAACCTCAGCTCAGTTAAAGATTGATCGTCAGTCGCATCTAATAGTAATCATTTTATCAAATTATTTAAATCGTTCTATCTTAACACGCTTGAGTTAACTGCAGCATTGATTTATGAAGGCTCTTAGTTAAAATGTTTTTTAAACAGATGTCAAACTTGTTAACTTTAATTTCTGTTTATTTGCGTCTTTAATTTGTATCTTTTCGTGATAGTTGTTATCGAAAGTTAAATAGTAATTATCACTAATTCATTTATTAGCAATATAAAGTAAATAAACATTTAACTTGATTATTCAAATATCACAACTATCTTTCGTTCTGAAACTAAGCCTTTTAAGCCACTATGGAAACTATTTCTATAAAATACATCGGGCTATAAAATAGCTTTGGGAAAATGTATATAAATTAATACCTTGAGAACAGAAAGGTTCTAATTTCAAATAAATCTATATTTGAAATTAGAACCTTTCTGTTCTCAAGATATTAATTTACGATGAAAATTAATCTACATATACATAATTTTCGTCTTGAAATGCAACGTCGCCATAAATCAATGTTATTTCACATTTGACAGCCGACGTTGCTACATTATATATAGAGAATATCCGACCAAATTAATATGATGATATGATTATGATGGCATAGCCTTATATTATTTTATAAGGCTATGCCATCACGCGCCTCAAAGAGATGGCATCAACCATGAAGGGGTCCGCAAGGGCCGATGCCTGCCAGGGCTGCGGGACTGTTCGAAAGAGATACCGCGGCCCTAGAACTCAAAGAGCAAAGAAGGAACATGGATGGGTTTTGTATTGTTTTTTTTTTGTCACCCTGTTCTTCATAACCCTAAATCGTAATCGTATTTTTTTTGTTCCATATCAGTCCTGGAATCCTTGTAGTTACAGAGATATTGCTGCTCAATGTGCTATCATATTTTTTTTACGAAAACAAGATGTTTAAAATATTTACCCGACCTTTTCATATGAAAATTAAAACTCGTTCCTCAGCTGTTCGGCTGACGGCTATGTAATGGGTTTTTTTACACCCTGAATTTGGGTTAAGTGGAATCCGTTTATTTATAAGTCAAAAATTCTACCCTTTTCGTGGCATTTGACTCGTTAGGTAAAAATAAATCTGAAAACATTTTACCGTCTTCAATATTACCTATCAAGGGGAGAAAATTGAGGATATAGAATAACTCAAGTTTGCCTCTTCACGTTTTTTGTTCTATCGGTGACGCTTAAGCTTAAAAATAAAGTATTTATGCCCTTAGCGACAAAATTCCCTTTTTGTGTTCGGTAAAATAAATCTTAAAAACTATTCTTTTATTGTTTTTTGTCGTGTAAACACGGCGTAATGGAAACTTTTACCTTGGATTTTGAAATGTTCCATTTTATTAAAAAAAAAATACAACAGCTGCATCAACAGCCTCGACTTAAAAAAAACTCCACGTCAGTAAAATCATTTTCTATCATCATCATTTACCTGCTCGTACCAAAAGAAGGCTGGCGAGGTTCCATGTATTTTGGGACCCACTCTTAGAGGTAGCATTCATTATGGCAACTTATACATAGTTGTAAAACGACTAAAGACTGCAATGTTTTCTCTTCCATACTTCTCAATAACTCGTCACCTCAGCAGTCACCTCCTTTCTACCAATATCATGCTTCACCATGCTACAAACAGTCCACATCGTTGGGCTTCTTCTACTCTTAGGCGATTCTCACACGACATTGCTCGTCCACGCGAGCGTGTGGAGGCGGCGAAGGATTTTGTGGCAGTTCGCCACGGATTGCAACGTCCTCAATGCGACGTGGGATCCGCTTCACGCTTGAGTCTTCCACACTCGGTATGAGTGTGGAGGACTAAAGTGTGAAGGTCAAAATTTCCCTACGTTTAATCTTAGGGTGTCGATGGCAAATTTACTTATACTAGCTTTTTCCCGCGGCTTCGCTAGCGTTAATTTAGAAGTTGACAATCAATTCGGGTTGTCCTCTGCTTGTAATAATATAATTCAATCATGATTCGAAAGACACGTGGCGCCATCTATTATCATAAAAACGTTAATGTTGTTTTCCTCGGGAACAGTACTCTTTTACGGGATGAAAGGTATCCTATATCTGTTTCTGTACACCTGACAACGTATATGCAAAATTTCAAGATGATCGGTTCAATGGTTTAGGCGTGAAAAGGTAACAAACAAACTTACTTTCGCATTTATAATAAGTAAGGATATTTGGCCCAAAATTCAGCTTTGCGAACTCCGTTCGCTGACGCAGTCATAAGATCGTCAAGAGCGCAGGTGTGTGCAGCGCAAGGTGACAGATGGAAGGTGGGCCGCATACACACTTGAAATCTCAGCTCCATGAAACCCCATCTGAAGAGATTCTTTGCAACGGCCGAGTTGGGTTCGGATTTTATTTAGAGATTTCCAAGTCGACCATGGCATGGCATGCCCAGGTGGACGGTTTGGATAAAGATTTCTCAAGATATTCCTTAAACCACAAATTGTTTTGCTAAGTTAAATTCATGCTTCGCATCAAATTGCTTTCTTTAATAAGGTACCTTATTAACCTCACCAGCGTTTCCAAGGTCGATACGTAACGTAATACTTACATATAGGGTAGGTATAATATGTGTATAAAGCCAGTACCAGACATTACTTTACCCAAGCATTTAAACCCTAGTTTCAAAGCTTTGCCAGACGGAATTATAAAAAAAAATATGTGCTCGTATCGCTTATCATGATTTTTACTGAATCTATCAACTTTGCTATTTATCTGAAAATACTGTATTTTCTACTTATCGGAAACACGACCGTTACGATCAAAACTACGCGAAATGGTCTTTTTTTTTTTAAATTCTCTCATATCACTCAAGATTTAAAACTAGAAATTAATACCAGTCCAGAAATTTTAAACACAATACTAGCTTTTGCCCGCGGCTTCGCCCACGTGGATATCGAATAATATCCGATTACTTACCTTCATTCACCTTTTTAGCCCTTCGGGGGAAGAATTATCAAAAACGCTGAGACACGCATAAATTAATTTTCAATCGTCAGTCTAAACACAAAATTTGAAGATCCTAACTTCAAAACTGACAGACTTTCATATAAACTTACATCCCCTTTTTCACCCCTTTAGGGGTGGAATTCCCAAAAATCCTTTCTTAGTGGATACTTACTCTTCAAAAAGAACACACCCTCCAAGTTTCATGTCTCTAGGACCAACGGTTTGGGCTGTGTGTTGATATATCACCCAGTCAGTCAGTCAGTCAGTCAGTCAGTCAGTCAGTCAGTCAGTCAGTTTACCATTTTATAAATAGATTTTCTTAGCATAAAATAAATCTAAAGATTAAACGTTTAATTTCAAGAAAGAAAAATAAATACTGTCAGTATATTAAAACAAGAGAAACAGCCCACTTCTTTAAGTGAAATTTAAAAAAGCGGTTCAAATAAATATTCCTTAGAGTTCCAGGCTAAAATGGAGCCAGAAGGCCATTTGTAATGGGGTCTCTGTATTAGGGGTTGTCAACCGCAGAAGTAAATTGTTTTCAGCCTAAACGTAGCTAAGTATTACGAGGGTTATTTGCTTGACAATCAATCAATTGCTCAACCATTACGGTTGGTCCAGATTCCAGATGGCTCAAGTTATTGGAAAATGAATGATAAATATGATTAATTTAACGAAATATTTATTTGTCCTTTTTTTTTTTTTAAATTTAATAGCTTCCAAGGGGTATCGGATTACCCAGTACTAACTGGGTTGTGGAGGTCAGATAGGCAGTCGCTCCATGTAAAATACTGGTATTCAGCTGTATCTGGTTAGACTGGAAGCCGACCCCAATATAGTTGGGAAAAGGCTAGGCAGATGATGATGTAAATATTTAAATGTTTACGTTTTTTGCCTCGTTGGTCTAGTGGTCGAGATCGCGACTGCTGAGCTCAGGTCCTGGGTTCAATTCCCGGGTCGGGCAAATAAAATTGTTGTTAGGTTTTTCCATCAGGAATTTCTCAGTAACAGCCACGGAGTCTGGATATGTGCTCCGTTGATGGCAAATAGGCTGACCCCCTATTACATGGGAAAACGTGACTGGCGAAATGTGGGCGTACTATTAGGTACACATATCTCTAACCATTTGCGGATTATAGGCGTGATGTTATGTTATGTTAATTTTTCAGATTGGAAATCATTAAATGACCCCCTACTCTGGGCGGAGCGGATGGGAGTGTCAGACTTGTACTGACTAAAACCCATCCCTGTTTCTTCTCTTCTTTGCCCTTTGTGTTCCAGGGCCGCGGTATCTCTTTCGAACAGTCCCGCAGCACTGGCAGTTGTGGAAGACCTAAGTATGGAAACTAAGAAGAGACAACCCGCATTGGACGATAATTACGAATTTCACTAAGAATGAACGACAATACTATTCAAATATCACGAAAGCGAAACGTATCCTGTAATCATATCTAATCGTGGTATGCCGAATCTTACGGGGATTTTACAATTTCGGCAATTTATTTCGATTTTCAATACAACGAATTTTCTATTCTATTCTAATCCTTTTTATCTAAAACTAGCTTTTGCCCGCAGCTTCGCTCCCGTTATGTACGGAAATTAACCCACGGGAACGTTTTAAATGTACACTCGGGGTTAATGTAGCTTCCCGTTATTGAAAGAATTTCGAAATCGAATCGGAATCGGATTAGCAGTTCCGAAGATCACCCCAGACAAACTTACAAACAAATTTTACCTCTCTATAATATTATTATAGATACGTCTAACTGGTGGTGATGATCTTCAGAAAGGTCAGTAGCGTGTACTAGTACACACGACGATTACAAACTTTACAAAACCACTTTATGCGGATCCTTCATTGTATGGAAAATCTATACAAAGCGAGGCCATCTTATACTGGAAATGTATAGTTTGATGTGTCGCTATGTGTACATACTCGCAACCGCGTGTAACTGGTAATGCGCATGAACGTGGGCAAGGCAATAATAATAATGAGTATATGTATTGTTAGGAAGAAATGAGGTTTTACTTAGTATTAAAGTCTGTTTTTTAATCTCGGAGACTAAATTGACAAGTACAAATGGCAAACTGACATAGATATCAATAGCATTTAAGTCAGTTCTGACATTTTCACTTGTCAATTTTTTTTTTTTGTTTTTTTTTTCAATTTAGTCTCCGGGATTAAAAAAAAGACTCTAGGAAGAACTTGTATTTATTAGTATTAGGTTTTACGTGGCACATGTTAGTTCTATGGCAAGGAGTGACAACTTAAAAATAAAATAGTCTCTGGTCGCGAGGGATTCTTGTTGGGAATATCGCTCAAAGCGCTGTTAGATTAATATTTTCCTATTTTATGAACTTAATGGCTATTTTTGTAAACAATTACGTGTTAATTGAATTCATTATGATTTGTGGCGGTTTAGGTTAGTTTTAGTGATTAATATTTTGTTCCAAGTTAGGATAAACGGTTGTATTCATTATTTTGTGAACCTCGTTGTCTTTTTTTAAAAATCTTCGCTTCTGTTAGCTAAATGTAGTTAAAAGATGTTATCTGTCAGTTAGATAAGGTAAAGGCAACAATATTTAACCTACATATGTAGTCATTACTTCTACGATGTATTTGGGGTCGGCGCTATTTATCTTTCCATTACGTTATTAGGTCATCTTTCACATAAAACATCTTGAGCAAATAATGAGATTGGTGCCATGACACGACTGATATCACCTTTTTGTGCCTTTTTAGGGTTCCGTTGCCAGCATGCGTAGCATGACCACCGTAGAAACGGGTTTTGTCGACGGAAGAAACGACAAAATGACAGCTCATCAGTCATGATACGCGTGCTGTAGACCTAACTCCAGCCCCCGTAGCATGACCACCGTAGACAAGGATTTCTTTGACGGAAGAATCGACAAAATACAAAAACAAAACAATTCGAGCTATGTAGACGTAATTGTTCACACCAGTTCACACTGTTTATATAGGGAACGTCTGTACTACCACCTTAATAGGGATGTCTCCTGTGTAAAATATGATTCTATTTAGTCCGTCAGTTAGATTATCGAAAAATATTGGATCCGATTTTTTGTTTTATCAAATCAATAAAAATTGACGAAGACAAAAGGCATCAAAGATCATGAGTGGGGGCGTGTGACGTCACTTTTCGGTAAAAAGTCAGTACACTTTACTTACAAGTATGACGTCACACGAGTTTTCGACGCACTGTATCGTCTTCATTTTTAATTTTCGTGAAAAAAGAAAAAATACGTGTTCAATATTTTTTGGAAATCTATCTGACGGAGTTATTAGATTTTTTCAGGAATCATCCCTATTATACAGGGTGGTTAAAAAATCGGGGATCAAACGAGACAGGGCGATTGGGGAGTTGGGGTTATTTGCAGTAAAAATATCTGTGTGGCTGAGTCCTAACTTGATGTCCTTAAGAGTTATGACTGCTTGAGTGTTTTTTAAGAAAATACCAAAATTTTTACTAAATAGGCAATATGAGAATAATGGGTACCTATTTTAAAATATAAAATGGTGTTTAGTTGTTTCTAGGAAACGTATCATCACTACAAATGAGCTTTTATGACAGTGTGTACCATTTATGAGTATTGGCACTTTTTTCAATATATTTTAAGTCTCACGATAAATTATTTATTATTTGCCAGAACGATGACAATATTAACGCCAAATTAAACTCCCTCCTTTCCACAGCTGTAAACTGGATGGATAATCATAATCTTGAAATTAACTTCACCAAAACAAAATTAATTACATTTCATCCCCATCAAAAATCCCCTTTAAAATTAAATTTCACTTTTAATAACGCAAATCTGGAACAAGTAAATGAATTTACTCTCCTCGGTTTGTCCATAGATACCCACATAAATTGGAAATCCCATATACAGAAAATAAGAGCAAAGCTATCAAAATTTTCATACGCCCTACGCGAAATTAAAAAAACTACTAACCTTCAAACTGCACTTGTCACTTACTATGCATACGCCCAGGCATGGCTCAGCTATGGAGTCATGCTGTGGGGAAACAGTACAGATTCACATACCATATTTATCCTACAAAAGAAGTTAATTCGAATAATAACCAACATAGAACAAATAGATAGCTGCAAACCACACTTTATAAAACACAAAATACCTGTTTATATATATTAGATTTATGTACATTTGTCAGAAAACACCCAGATTTTTACACCAAGTGTGAAGAAACACAAATAAGATTCACCTTTCGACACAACAAAAACAAAATAAACATACCTCAATCCCGACTTAAAATGCACTCAACCAGCCCTTTAGTTATGTCCATAAAAATGTATAATAAATTGCCAAATGACATTCGAGAAGTGGACAAAACAAATATATTTATTAATAAATTGAAGCAATTTCTGGTATCCAAGGCATACTACTCAGTAAAGGAGTTTCTGGATGACAAATCGATTACAAAATAAAAATTATTAGCTCTCATGTAATATACCAAAAAATATATAATATAAATGGAATTTAGGAAACCAAATATAAATATGAAAATATGAATACACAACTAATAACATAATTTAATAATAATGAAAATACTTCTTATTTCATAATAATTACCTACATTATTAAACTACACATAAATAAAGATAACTAATAAATTATACCCAAACAAACCTAATAATCTATTATTTATATATTCAAAATTACACACCCAATTAAATTTATAATTTCTAATAATTTCTAATAATATTATTTAATTGTTGCTTAGCCCTCTTCCTCTCTCCTAATGTTGCTGTGCCCGACAGGGTCCATATTGACCTTTACCTTTGTACACCATCTTGTAATACATATGGAATGCAATAAAAAATTGAGTATTGAGTATTTGTAACTTCAGAACCTTACTGTAAAAAAAATGTACTATCAAAAAATTATCCTGGTAACCCCAACTATAGCCCTGTTTCGTTAGATCCACGATTTTTTACCCACCCTGTATTGTAGAATCATCATCATTTCAGCCAAAAGACGTCCACTGCTGGATATGCCTCCCCCAAGTGTCGCCACATTGACCGGTCTCGTGCGTCTCGCATAGTAAAATAGAACAAAATAATTTGGATTCGTAACCCGCTGAATGGCAACGGCTCAACCTTGAAAGTAAATGTTAAGAAAATATTCAAGGAATGAAATCAAACTACGAAAACACTTAACTTAAGTTGCTCAAATAAGAGCTTTGTTCCCACAAATTCTCATTTCATCGCGTAAACGAGATCAATTTAGGGGTAGGTAACTAGGTATATAGAGGAGGTTTAGGTAAACACCAGGATTTGCGCTATTTCTATTTACTATGTCTCTCAGTCATTGTTATAGCCGAAATAATACGTTATTAGATTGGTTCAAATACCGTTGTCTACGTTTAGCTGGATAAAGGGGAATTATATACTTAATAATTATGGGTTCTGAAGTCAGAAACCAAGACAGAACCTTGTTTGTTTGTTCGTTGTTTGTTTAAACATAATTTTAAAAACACTAGGCAATAGTTTGGTATAATTATTCGCATGCCTTGAATTTTTTTTTTCTGTTTGTTAAATTTATCACTTCCTAGTTTTCTTCTTTTTTTGGTGTGAAAAATCACGGTTTACGGTGCTCAACGAACTCAAAACATTGTGCTGATGGCATTGAATAGTACAGGAGTCCTGGAGGTATTTTAAGTAAAGTTATGAAATAAAAAAAAAAAAAAAAAACAAACGTGTGAAAAAGTTGGAACCTTCAATACCTCCGTAACTAGAAAAATTCCAGGTAAGGGTCCAGAACAAAAAAAAATCGCAATGACGGGAAGAACAAATGCCGCTTCGTTTAGGCTGTGTACACCCTTTATAGTAGATTTCCACGGAGACGAAGTCACGGGCTGAAACTAGTACTAAATACGGTCTAGCCACTGAACTGCTATATCATATTTCCACCCCAACCAAAAACCCAGTTCTTAAAATGCAGACAAATATTTTTCGAGTGGAAAGTAGATTTTTCGGAACTTTTTCAAAACGTTCAGAAAAATTGCTCTCAGAGTTATTTTAAAAGAACCCCGATAACGTTTTACAAATTGCTCCCGATTTTTACAGCATCGGATCCGGCAATTTAAGACCAAGTTTATCCTTTTAGACTGAATTGTTTCTAGCAATAGCATCAATGAGTACGTACATATTATATCTTAAGGCGAGATCTTACTTCACCGAATTCAAAAATTCACCGAATGTGTAAAAAAAAAGAAGAATTCTTTAATAAATTGGAATGTCGGTGTCAAAACATCTGAATCTAAATTCGCAGAATATTTCAGCCAAAATAAAACGTATTCGTATGTGTTAGAGGGTTTCTTTTAAAATTTAAAGCTTTATTTTTTTTTTCAAGTACAGGTTGGCTGTCGCCACGTCCTAACTAAAGAGATTCATTTACCACATTTTTTTTTCGGAAAACCAACAGGAGATCTCTCTTATGATGCTAAATCGCGTTAAGTTCGTCGAATAAAATGAACGCGAGCGAAGCCGCGTGTAAAAGCTAATTGATTATTATAAATCCAAATTGCGTCACGCTTTTTCCTTCACGACTGCCACGTTGGCCTAGTGGTCGCGACCGCAACTGCTGAGCATGAGGTTGGTGAGGTGAGGACTGGGTTCGATTTCCAGGTCGGGTGAAGTGTTATTGGGTTTTTCCATCTGGAATTTCTCAGTGGCTGCCACGGAGTCTGGAATTGCGCTCGGTTGATGGCAATAGGCTCGTTCTCTATTACATGGGACCTAAACATAACTGGCGAAATGTGGGTGTACCATTAAGTACACTTCTGCTTAACCCTTCGGGGATTACAGGCGTTATGTTATGTTATGTTAAATTGTTTAGTTTGTAACCCAGTTAAATTAGTCTGATAAAGTAATATAAGCTGATCACCTGTGGAAGGCTGCATAGAAGAGCGATGACCCACGCAAGAGACAGCATCATCTTGCTTCTCTTCCTTGCTATGGGTAGCCTTAGTGGGTAGAGGATAGCGAAGAATCTGGAACAAAAAAAATGTTTATATTAATTGGTTATGCCATATACAGGATGTAACAGAAAGGGTATAGTCATATGAAAGGATATGCCGTGTGAAGCTGCAGTGGGTCGCTAAATGCAAAATACACTTGGTTTAAGACTATCATTTACTAATTACTAGCTTTTGCCCGCGGCCTCGCCCGCGTGGATGTCGAATAATATCCGATTACTTATCTTCATCCCCCTTTTTAACCCTTCGGGGGAAGAATTATCAAAAACGCTGAGACACGTACAACGTGTAACAGAATAAACGCAAGTAAGTAACGCGAACTTTTGTTCTATGACTTTTGGAAATTCATAACTTTTTTTTTTACTTTTACCATACATGTGGATCAGCTGATTGCGTCCGTTCCTATAGAAAGATTTTTTTTTTGCGTATTTCAAGAACTCGTAGAACAAAAGTTGTTCAGTTTCATGGTCTGAGACACCACACGAGAGGTCTTGCGTTTATTCTGTTACACGTTGTAGAAATTAATTTTCAATCGTCAGCCTAAACAAAATTTGGAGATCCTAACTTCAAAACTGACGGACTTTTATAAAAACTTCCATCCCCTATTTCACCCCTTTAGGGGTGGAATTCTCAAAAATCCTCTCTTAGTGGACACTTACTCTGAACACTTACTCTTAACTGAACAACTTCCTCCATGGGCCCAATATGTAACGTAAATGCGAAAAAAATATCAGCTGTCCCATACATTCGGGTCGAGTAGGTATTAAAATTTAGTATGGGACAGCTGATATTTTTTTCGCATTTACGATTGGACCCATGGAGGAAGTTGTTCAGTTTGATGGTCTGCAGCATTATGACTATACCCTTTCTGTTACACCCTGTATAAATAATAATCTTAAACAAAGTGTATTTTGCATTTAGCGACCCACTCCAGCTTCACACAGCTTTTCTTGACCTGACAACAACAAAGATACATGAAGATTTCCTTCATCAGCATCATTCTCCTGACCTTATCCCAATTGATTTGGGCTCGGCGCAATATGCCTTCTTCTTCCACAATAGGCATGTTTCCTGAGTAAAAAAATATGATTCTATTTAGTCCGTCAGTTAGATTATCGAAAAATATTGGATACGTATTTTTTGTTTTATCAAATCAATAAAAATTGACGAAGAAAAAACGCATCAAAGATCATGAGTGGGGGCCTGTGACGTCACTTTTCGGTAAAACGTCAGTACACTTTACTTAGAAGTATGACGTCACACGAGTTTTCGACGCACTGTATCGTCTTCATTTTTAATTTTTGTGAAAAAAGAAAAAATACGTGTCCAATATTTTTTGGAAATCTATCTGACGGAATAATTAGATTTTTTCAGGAAACATCCCTATTCTCTATTACTCGTCATCTCACCAGACACCTCCTTTTTTGCCATTATCATCCTTTACACAGTCCATCCATCGTTTCTTTTTTCATGAAGAATTCTTTATTATAGCAAAGTTTATTAATTAATTTTCAAAAGTATTCTGGCATGATGAATCATCAAAGAAATATTTTAATATTCGCCCGTTATTAATTAGGGAGGTAGTTCAATATTTGTAGCGAACAAATTGATACTTGAATTTATTTCAGTCATTAGAGATATGCGGAATGTGAACGTGCAAATATTTACTTTTTACTCAAATGTGCTTTCAATTAATTACTTTTACTTTTACTCATCATCTGCCTAGCCTTTTCCCATCTATGTTAGGGTCGGCTTCCAGTCTAACCGGATGCAGCTGAATAACAGAATTTTACATGGAGCGACTGCCTATCTGACCTCCACAACCCAGTTAGTACTAGATACCCCTTGGTAAGACTGGTTGTCAGACTTTTTGGGCCACTGACTACCTATAACGACTGTCAAAGATCTACAAATGACAGCCGGGACCAACCGCTTAACGTGCTTTCCGAGGCACGGAGGAAACTCGGTATGTAATTGGTGGTCACCCATCCACAGACCAACCTAGGCAAGCACGGCTTAACCTAAAGATCGACCCGAGCGGCCGTTATTACTAAGCCACGAGCTCCTCAGTTTTACTGTAAATGTATTTTTCCGTATTCAAAAATCGAACCATTTTTGCGTCATGGTAGATGATGATTACAAAAAATACACAAATCTTGAATAAAACAACATCAAAATTAGGATTAATTCAATAAACCACAATGTCCCATTAAGTAATTGGGTATCAAAACAATTTGCTCAGAACTTAAACTTCTCCCACAGCACCAATTATGACGACAAAATAATAATTCAAGGATTTAAAGTATTTCAAAGAACAATTACGTAACAGTTTTGTAACTTCGCAACTGACTGCTGTCTTAGGTCTCTTCGAACACTTCGAAATTGCTACAAGTTTTTGACACTATTCATTAAAAACATGTCTGAGTGGTCACCGTTTTATTTTATTGAAAATTCGAATATTTATTGTCAATTACGAATGATTATTTTAATAAATTAGACGAATAATTCCCAGCGCTTTTATTAAATTCGTATTGTATGATGTACTTTATACTATACACGAGCATAAATCCATATAAAAATAATAAACGCGAATGTTTTTTTTTTCTACAAATTCGAAAGTAACTTCGTCTGCCAGTCTGTCTGTTTTATACTTTTTACGTCATAACAGCTTATCGGATTCTGATGGAACTTGTACACAAAAAAACATTAAAATCACAACTTGTACTGTATCTTGAAAGTTTCAAATAAGGACTTGTGTTAATTGATAGGGGGCGATTTTTATACCTCGTCGACCCCCAAAATCTGTTTTCATTTATGTCGACCCCTGGAAAACCGATTTGGACTCCAAGGGGTCGATATCGACCACTTTAGGAATTCCTGAGTTAGACTACAACCCGGCTCAGAACTGTAATAATCTTAACCCCGACAGTACATACCCGTGGGATAAGTTTCAATCTTCACACGGACAAAAGTCAGTAGACAATAAAATATTTGTAATATTGCCCCTTAACTTTCATCGAAGTCAGGCGACGTAGACATAACAAGACAAATTTCTCGGTTTCTTATCGAATATTCCAACCAAACGAAATTCGATGAAATTGATGTTTGAAGCCTCCGTGACACGTTCATTTCGGTATTTTATCGTATCTTCTACGCGTCGAAGCTTTTTGTATAGCTCTTGTTTTTTAGATTATGTCTTATATCCGAGGTTTTGTACACGTGGAGGTCGGAATTGATCCTAGTAGGGTCGTTACATGCTAGGCTAGGATCTAGATCATAATATAGTGGATGTGTAACCAACAATAAAATCCGTTCTGCCGTAAAATCATGAAAAGATAACAGACACACAGAGTTACGTGCTTTCGCATTTTTTAACCGACTTCTAAAAAAGGAGGAGGTTATGTATTGTATTCCACGAGCATCTTTTTTATGTAAGTTCACCGATTTCTCCACGACTACTGGCCCGATATAAGTGATTCTATTTTGATGAAGCTCGGGCGGTGGTCCCATCTAAATTTTATTAACTTTGCTTCGGTACTTTATGAGTTATCCTTTATAATATACATTTTTCTCATTCTTCTATGTGGATGATGTGCTAATAACTTCTAGTTACATTGTCAAATTGATACTTGACAAGGATTTGTCACAACTAAAAAGGGTAAAACAATCATTTTTTAAAAAAAAAAGTCTTTCAAAAAAAAATGTTTTTGGAAGTCGGTTATTTTTTTTACAAACGTTGAAGGGTCTGTACCCTTCACGAAGCCGTCAACCAAGCATTACACCCTATATAGAACCAACAAACAGCAAGAGCAACTATCCTTGCTGACGAATTTTGCTTCCTCCTTTAACACTACCACCACAGCCCGGATATAATAAATTACTTGGAGTTAATATGTTGAAGCACACGTTGGGAACATCTGCTGCAAACTAACTTGACACCATGCTTATATCTATTTCAGTACCTATCAGTGGCGAAGGGTCCATACAACTCGATTCCTACCGGATTCCCTTTGAAAAATGGCACAGTCAGTATTCTATAGGCAAATAATATAATCACATTCAAGATAATGTACTCCGGCTTACCTCTTACAAAAATTGACCCTTCGCTACTGGTACCTGTACATAATGTACCTAACTCCTCTCAAGTTGGCATAATGAGAAACAGCACTAGTACAAGTGTACTACATAAAGGATTTATGTCGTTCCTACAAGACACCTAGTATGTAATAACTGTCATGCTGTCACTTGCACGGATAGGATTACGAGTACGACATTTATACAGGGTGGGAGTGAGACCGACGCTAAAATTGTTACCACGTATTCAGTTCATCATTCTGAACACCCCCACATAGAAATTTTTCGTCGGATATTAAAAAAACAGCTGTTCCATACAAAACTGCAGTACCTAAACGGTCAAAATGTATAGAACTGCTGATTATTTAGATTTAAAACTATCATGGTCACTAACTTTATTATTAATACTCGAAACGGGATATTTACCATGTTTATAACTGTTCATGATCCGTGATAATGGTGCTTGCAGCAGCGCCGAAATATCGGGAACTCATTAAAAATAGTTAACATGGTAAATATCCCGTTTCGAGTATTAATAATAAAGCTGATTATTTTTTAAATTACCGATGATAAATTTCTTAGTTACTGCCTCTTTGGTCTAGTGGTCGCAAGCACGACTGCTGAGCGTGAGGTACTGGGTTCGATTCCCGGGTCGGGCAAAGTGTCATTGGATTTTGCCATCAGGAATTTCTCAGTAACTGCCACGGAGTGTAGATTTGCGCCCGGTTGATGGCAATAGGCTCGCCCCTTATTACATGGGACTTAAATATAACTGGTGAAATGTGGGTGTACTATTAGGTACTCTGCCTAATCCTTCGAGAATTACAGGCGTGATGTTATATTATGTTAAATTTCTATGTGGGGGGAATCAGAATGATGTACTGAATACGTGGCAACCGTTTCAGCGGCGGTGTCCCTTTCATCCTGTATAGAAAGACAGCCACAATATGTGGTCCTAAGTAGGAGGTGAACCTCATTATGCATTATTATTTTGCATTTTTTTTTTAGTACTTGTTTTTGGCATTATTTTTTAGCATTAAGTCCGCCTCTGTACTTTTGTGCTTGAAGTGTTAAATAAATAAATAACCTCCAAGTTACTATTTACAGGACATAACTCCAAACAGAGAATTTTCCCACGACAATATAAAAAGTTCTTCACAATAGAAGTCGGGATTCAACAGCTGTGTGTCAAAACCAGGCTTTAGTAGCAAAGACAAAGGTGATAAATGAAAGCACTTATACTCATAGGCACCCTATTCAATAGACAACATTTATAATTAAAATCTGAGACTGAGACTATTCTGTGTAGAATTTGCTTGATGTGGGATAATATCTGTCATTAAAGCCAGGCCTAAGATTCCATAAACATTAATTATTATTCCAAAAATGACTATTAGGTGTTTCTCATCCTTCTGGCCTTAATGATAGTCTAACCTAACCTACGATAAATCTATACTATATGAATCTTTAATATTTAATTTAATATATTATATATAATATATTTATATATATATTATTTATTTATATTATATATATATATATATATATATATATATATATTATTTATTTATATTATATATATTATATATATATATTTATATTAATATTATAAAGCTGAAGAGTTTGTTTGGTTGAACGCGCTAATCTCGAGGAAGGCTATAGGCTATATAACATCAGGCTATGACCCTAAGGGGCTGAGCAGCGGGTGACACCGCGGGGATCAGCTACTCTTCTATAAATAATAGTAATCTTAAAGCCGCATTCAGAAATATTATTATAAGTTAATGTCCCATAAACCAAATATTACGGCGAAGAGGCGGCTGTTTGTTAACTACGGTTACATACTTTTAATCAAGATTGATGACGAAAATATTGATAACAGGAAAACATTCGAATGCTCAAATTATTTTCTTATTGTGCCGCCAGCGAAGTCAACGTTATTGAGTCTGTGAGTATAAGTAGGGGTCTAGTATTAATCTCGACCCCATGGCAACGCGCAACGGTAGCACAAAAGAGTTTCTTTCAAAGTAGTTGTTAAGCTTCAATGTATATTGTACTGTGGTCAACATAAAACATTAAGTACTTAAAGCCGTGAGTTTCAGAGAATTGAATCATGTTCTGGTCTAAATAAGAAAATACTTTTTTGCTTTATGAAATACCAAAATAAAACAATGAAACGTGACCTTTTTTTTGTCTGTAAAAATAGAAGCTATTTTATAGACACCTACCAAAAACATTAAAATACGTTCCTTTGATTAAACAGGATTCTTTTTTCAAATAAGTTAGTACGGATATATAAATAGATTCCGTTTTCTTTTAATTCTTCAACACACATTTTTAACTTATCTATTGCCAAGGTATGAAAAAAACCAGTTGCGAACAAAAACAAAAAAAAATAAAATTTTTTTGTTGTCCTGTGTTATCTAATTCCACGAGATTTTTTATATTAAAAAACTTTGGCACGTCACGCCATCTGGAAACACTACCGGGTTTCGGGCCTCTCATAGGAAGCTTCGAAATGGCCGAAATCGGATTTTTTTGTATGAAACAATATCCCTATACACACGACCCAAACTATTCCCACACATGTGATCGAAAATTCGAACTAATATCATAAATTATTCAACGTTTAACAAAAAGACTACTAACTACACGCTTTTCACAGTGTATTGGTTTCTGATATACAGGGTGTAAACAGACCCTTCACATAGCCGTCAACCAAGCATTCTGTACATCAAACTAAGTAACTTTACGCAAAAATTATTGCTGGGAATCGACTTTTATTGTAGTGGTGAAAAATCACGTTTTAAGGTAGGACTCGATGGAAAGCACTCAAAGCATTGTGCTGATGGATGGATTGAATAGTACGGGAGTCGTGGAGGTTTGAAAAGATTTATAAAAATCTTACATTATTAACATGTATTTAAAAAAAAAATTGTGAAAAAGTTGGAACTTTGACCCCCCAATACCCCAATAACTAGAAGGTTCCCAGGTATGGTCTAGAACAAAAAAATGATCGCAAAGACGGGGAGAACAAGTGCCTTTCGGTTATGTTAAGGGTCTATTTACACCCTTTCGAAATTTATTTTAGCTATCTAGATCGACAGATTGTTGAAACAAGTTTCAATCGCTTTTAATCTTTCTGTAGCTTTGTCACTCGAATACATTTTTACAAGCTTTTATTTAACTTGCCTTGTTTATTAGTTAGTATGTATTGGTCAAATCTTGCAACTGAGTTTTAAACCAGTTCCCCCCAACTGATTGAGCTGAAATTTTGCACATACCTTTGGTTCTGGTGACAGTACATAGACATGACCTGATCCTACAGCCAGAACCTCACGAGAAAACTTCTCAACTGGTACTAGCACGAACACGAAACTTTGTATACGCGTTTATTTTGTTATATAAAATGATTTTTTTTCTTTTTATGTAAGTGTGTGTGTGTGTGTTGACTGCCTCGTTGGTCTAGTGGTCGCAAGTGCGACTGCTGAGCATGAGGTCCTGGGTTTGATTCCCAGGTCGGGCAAAGTATTATTGGGTTTTTCCCTCAAGGATTTCTCAGTAGCAGCCATGGAGTCTGGATTTGCGCCCGGGTGATGGCAATAGGCCCGCCCCTCTTACATGGGACTTAAACATAACTGGCGCAATGTGGGTGTACTACTAGGTACACCTCAGCCTAACCCTTCGGGGATTACAGGCGTGATGTTATGTAATGTAAGTGTTTGAACCCAAGTCCTACAAATGACAATACAAACCAGCACTAAACTAAAAAAAACCCCAAACAACACGAGACCTGAGCATAGCTGGAGAAATGAGAGTACGTTAAACTCCGAAGCCTAATCCTTCAGGGAACGCAGCCGTGATGGTATGTGACTACGTTATCGAGTTCATTAAAGGAAGGAAGCCTGTTAACCTTTAAGATCTCCCACAAGACTGTTTCAAAGTGGCGAGAAAAAGTGAATGAAATAGTGAAACATTTTGATGAATCACGTCTTGGTATATCATCAATGACAGACTGAGAAGCTATACAAACAAATAAAATTGAAGGGTCTGTTTGTAATTCCAAAATATAGGGTTTTACTGCATGCATATGAAAGGATATATACGGTACTTAATCTTTTTTGTTTTTAATTTTGTCAGTCTTTCTGCCTGTTTGTTTCGGCTAATCTCCGAAACGGCTGGGCCGATTTTGATGGGACTTTTACTGGCATATAGCTGATGATATAAGAAGTAACTAATTACTTTTATTTTAGTAAAAGAATTAGGGTACCGTGCAAAAAAAAAATCCCTTGAAATTGTTCATAAAAACCGATTCAAATAGGGAAGTAATTATTTTCATAATCAAGAAGAAGGTCGCGGGCAACAGCTAGTTAGTAACATTGTAAGAAACTGTGAAACATTTTCTGTGTAAAATAAAGTATAGTATATATAGTAGGTAACCAAATATGTCGCCTCACAGAGATTTTTTCAGAGCCTTTTTTTCTATTTCATTGGTTCAATTCACGCGCCGTGATTGATGTGCGCGTTGACAAAACGCTGTCAACCAGATTTCGCTGTAAAGGAAGTAATGTACCGGACCTTTATATTACCGGGGCTTTACTGAATTTGAGCTGTAAATCTATATTTATAAAATAGTAAACTGACTGACTGACTGGGTGATATATCAACACACAGCCCAAACCGCTGGTCCTAGAGACATGAAACTTGGAGGGTGTATTTTTTGTGAAGAGTAAGTATCCACTAAGGAAGGATTTTTGGGAATTCCACCCCGAAAGGGGTAAAATGGGGGATGGAAGTTTATATGAAAGTCCGTCAGTTTTGAAGTTAGGATCTTCAAATTTTGTGTTTAGGCTGTATTAAAAATTAATGTATACGTGTCTCAGCGTTTTTGAGAATTCTACCCGCGAAGGGTTAAAATAGGGGATAAAGGTAAGTAATCGGATATTTTTCGACAACCACGCGGGCGAAGCCGCGGGCAAAAGCTAGTTCGATGATAAAGAATAAAAGCAGACACATAAACGTGCGTCGAGACAGTGGGAGGCGTACGCTGCAAAAGCATTTTCATCTTCACACGACGTGAGCCCGATAAAATCAAAATCAAAATATTTTATTTCACATAAGCCTGGATGGGCACTTATATACGGCAGAAAAAGGTGCACGGTTCAGGTTGGTCGTTTCCTATGGAGAAGAACCGGCAAGAAACTCCATGGTTACTCTTTTTTAGAAATCATTTGGTATTACAATATTATCATGGATACATCATTTGTACTATGGGGGGACAGCGTAGGCCCGACAATAAGTCGTTGCTTACTACACAAAAAATGTAGAACAAAATAAAAAGTTAACAAGCAGCTGGGAATCTACAAAGCCTACAATGTTCACACATTCACAAACGATCGATAAAAAGAATCTAAACAAAGTTAAGAAAATATTGTAAAATACTAAATCCCTATTAGCAACATGGGGTCCGAGTGCCCCCCCAGTATTTCGGGTAATCACCTAGCGGTTCACTTGTAAATAAATATCTATTAGCAACAAGTATAAGTTTAAGAACTAAGTACGAAACAAAGAGTATCAACTTAACAATATACACCGTGACTTTTTAGTCGTCTTACAACGGCAGCCCACTTCATTGTATCCAATGACTACTAAACATTCATAGAAAAAAATGGTATTTATGAGATTTTTATAATTTAAAAATAAAAAATTTATTCAGTATTAAGACGCATGATGTAGATAAAAAACCCTGTTGCGAGCGATGATCTACTGTAGTCGAGCGCTGGGTAGGTATGTTCTCCCGTTTGACACGTAAACATCATTAACAGGAATTTTCATAATTTTATTCTAATGTATTATTTATTTTTCTTTGTACCTGTTATGGTATGTAAAAAAAAAAACGCGCCTTGAGCTTTTTTATGTCGGGTACATTGAGTGGACCACTTTTGCAAGACGACTAAAAAGTCACGGTGTATATTATTTGAAATGTGCTAAATAAGCCCTTTCATTTACCCAACACAATCCACCTTTGCAAAATTTTATTTTCAATTTTTGACTTTATGTCCTATTGCCATATTGAATTTAGTGTAATGTCACAATATAATCAGTGGACGATAATGACGCATCCAACGATATCTCATTTTTCGAATTATGTTATGTGGTTTAGAAGTTATGCAAGAACAGATGAACATAAACACATACGGGTTGAAATCATAACGTCCGCCGTAGTCGGGTAAAAATTACAAACTTCGATACAAATTTTCATACCCTGGATTCTCATTAGGGGAAGATTTTTCCAGCACATAGCTGTATTAGTAGCCTTTAGATTACTCGGTTAGCTTGGGATTATGGCTGCAAGAGTAGAACAACGGGCGATTGTTTTACTGATAGGGTAGGCTACACACGTAAAATCCCTTAGAAGGCTCGCTGTCATACAAACATATTGCAAAACACGAACCCCTGTTACTCACTGTTGAACAAATTAATATTCGCTCCAAGGGCATGTCATGGCGTACGGACAAAAAGGTTGACTGTCCAATTTCTGAGTAAATTCAAAAGGTGTTCACCGCTATGAAATTATTTCGTAACAAAAGATGAAAATGATGCGACAGAGCTATCCAGCACGCATAGCATACCCACCGTAGAAACGGGTTTTGTGGACGGAAGAATAAACTAAATGACAGAAAAGAAGAAATCGGTAATTTTGTCGATTCTTCTGTCGACAAAATCCGTTTACCGTAAACGGTCGGACAAAATCTGAGTCATCGATTCGAGAAGAAGAAGAAAAACAAAAGATGAAATCATAATTATCATGCCTTCGCCGGTTTTCCCCCGAGGGTTTAAACAGGAGTGAGGCAAAGTACACCCGCATCTCACATGATTAAGCCCTATGTTAAATGGGCAAGCCTGTTGACATCCATCGGACATAGTTGCAATGGAAAAACGAATTAACACTTGTGCGACCTGGTAATGAACCTGGTAATTGGCCCACTAACGAGACCATCATGGCGTGTCCCGAAAATTTTTTTCCGGATACATGGATCCTAAAATAATGTTTTGTCCAGACTTAAAACCACGTAAAGCAAGACGGATCGCAAGTTTGTTTATAAAATTACTCTCCTACTTTCAATATGTGATTCAACTAAAGTGAGGTGTAACAATACTTTAAGCTTAAAGTACTGGAAAACAGCACGTATCGAATAGAGCAAATATACATCCATTATGTTGCGAATGCAATAACATGCAAACTGATGACGATATTATTTTATTCGTTTTCGTAGCACAATGCCTACTTTTTAATTTTTGTCCCAGTGACATCGCAGTTTGCCAACTTTATGAAAAACTAGCTGTTGCCCGCGGCTTCGCTCCCGTTATGGTCGAAAATTATCCCATGGGAACGCTTTAAATATAGCCTATGGCACTCAGGGATAACGTAGCTTTCCATTAGTGAATGAATTTTCGGGATCGGATCAATAGTTCCGGAGATTACCCCTACATACAAACAAATTTTACCTCTTTATAATATTATTAGTATTAGTATTAGTATAGATTTAAACTGAAGATAGCATTCATATTTTGTTGCAAGTTTTTATTTAACTTGCAATGTTTGTCCGCGTGTATGGATAAATCTTGCAACTGGATTTTATAGTTATCCCCAACCGATTGAGCTGTTGGTTCTGGGATATGCAGATTTCCTCACAATGTTTTCCTTCATCGTTTCGGGAGCATTGGTGACGAAAGAAATTACACAAAGTATTATGCCTACCTGACCTGAGTTCCAACCTACAACCGTATGACGGGATCATCACCTCGGCCCTCTCTGTGTCTCTAAGTAATCACTATGGCGTGTTAGATGTCTTGCTTGGCATGTATGAAGCATTATGCTTTCGTGCTTAGTTTGTCCTGTAACATCTTATGAAATTTTGTGTTGTGACAATTTAATATAGTTCATTTAATATGCTCAGTCTCTTTTTTGTTTGTTAGCCTGCAAGTAAATAATGTAATTCAAACGATAAAATTGTTGGAAAAAGTCATGAGGTATAAAGTTGAAACCTTCCAAATACAGATGAATATTAGTAAGAAATTCTCTTTAGTGAGTAATTACGTAAGTAAGTTGGGTATGCTAGCCACTTGAGAGCACATGACAGAGCAGCACACCAAAGCTCTCGACAACCTCCCTAGAAAGCCATCGAATGCAGTCACTGTAGCCGAAATCGGCTAGATGGCATAGATTCAGCCAGAAGCACAGAGACGTCCTGGGGCCTCAACTTCACGGAGTGATCTCTTTGTCCCTTGATTTGTTGGGAAGGCAAGAGGCTGGTCAAGAGCTCGCGTTCCAGGATGACGTGGACCTGTCATGTAGATGCCATGCCATCATCATCATCACCAATTACGTAAGTGTTTGTTTACACTTTCATCAAATACAGTTATGGAACAGACCATCTCTTGCGGAGCGTGCAGACAAGTTTTGAAATTTTCAACCATGATTGATTGCTTAAGTTTGGGACGATAAATCTTTATGTCGGCAATGTTTTTCCTCATTTTCTATTTAGATAACATTATCAATCCTGCACAACTTTTCCTTGCATGTGTCTAAACCTTACTTGATTTTAAATCCAGTCACAAAATAATGGGTGTAAAAGTACCCTAAGAGCTTGTTCAGACACGGTGGGAACCGCGCGATTTCAGAATCGCATGGAAATCGCGAGAGTCTTATTTGTATGAGTTATTAAGTAATCGTTCAGACATAACCGCGCGGTTAATCAAGCCGCGACATGCGGGAACCGCGCGGTTCCCGCATGTCTGAACTAGCCCTTAACGAAGCCGAAAAGCACTTGTTTTTATCGTCATTGTGATAATTTTTTTGTTCTGGACCATACCTGTGAACCTTCTAGTTACGGAGATATTGGGGGTCAAAGTTCCAACTTTTTCTTTCAAATACAAGTTTTTAGTGTTATAACTGTACTTTAAATACCTGCACGACCCCCGTAATTTTCAATGTATCCATCAGCACAATGTTTTCAGTGCGTTACATTGAGTCCTACCGTAAAACGTGATTTTTCACCCCAAAAAAAGTCGTTTCCCAGCAATCATTTGTGCGTCGAGTTACTTAGTTTGATGTACAGAATGCTTGTTTGACGGCTTCGTGAAGGTCCCGTTTACACCATGTTCAGACACCTTAAATAAATTAATGGCAGGAATAAATTTGCATTTGGCACATTATCCTCTTGCAATCAATTTACAATCGAATTCAAATCTCTGATTCAACATTCAAAAAAATAGTTTACAAATATTTCTTACCTGTCGAGTGAGATGCAGACCAGCACATTTGATGACAAGTATAGCCCGAAAGCTCTTAGAACTAAGAAGAATTTGCAAGCAAGGTTGCCTGCCAACCACGCGTTGGTTGTTCGCCACCCAATCTGTAAAAAAGAAAACAACTTGTTGACAAAAAAGAAAAACGCAACAAACGCTTATTCTCTAAATTAAAAATTGATTTGGTCTCGAACATTTCAAGCCGAAATATTTACAAAACTGATTGGTTGAAATCGAAGGTAATATAAAACATTGTTTTTTTAAATACGGTACACTTTTGATCTCGCCATGCATGAGTGTAGGTAGTAATTTCAAAAGAAATGTCATTAGCATAACGCAACGGCCAATAAGTATTCGATCCGATTTTATAATTTCAATATAAAGTGAAACTGAAGTAATTTTTTATTAGGGTTAGGTAGGTCAAAACTGTGACCAACGTGCGAGCCGAGGTGGTTGCAGTAACTAAGCTAGGGCACCCCGATCAAATGGGTTAGATTAGAGATGTGAACAAACACGCGCGAGCCGAGCGAGCAAAGCGGGCGGGGTCGTGGAAGTGGCCGGCGAGCGTTACATTGACATTGGTTGCATCAAATCACCAATAACAATGGTATTTTCAAGTCAGCGTTAATATTATTCAGTATAGCCAGCCAATCTTAGTTTTATTTTCACACTCATCTTCAATTGTAAAATTTCAATAAGATGATGTTGCTCAGTTTTCCGTTGAAAAGGATGGGAGCATATAAAAATGCGATTCCGTGCCGATAGATGAGGTTCAACCCTAAATCTATCTTTAACGTAACAGTATTATCATACCCACAATTCAGTCACACAATATGCAAATTTTGCTAATCTCACACGAATTGTAGCACCGTTTTGCATACTTCAGCAATCCAAGAAATGTGAGGACATCATAACTTCAAGACGACTGTCTGGATTCTAGTCGCTCGTTATTGCCGACCAGTAAAATCTATGTAGTGAATTTTAAGATTCAAGATTCTTTATTTTGCATGAAATATGGTACATGATGGTCATCATCATCTGCCTAGCCTTTTCCCAACTATGTTAGAGTCGGCTTCCAGTCTAACCGGATGCAGCTGAATACCAGTATTTTACATAGAGCGACTGCCTATCTGACCTCCACAACCCACTTAGTACTAGGTAATACGATACCCCTTGGTAAGACTGGTTGTCAGACTTTTTGGGCCACTGACTACCTATAACGACTGTCAAAGATCTACAAATGACAGCCGGGACCAACAGCTTAACGTGCTTTCCGAGGCTGAAATATGGTACATGATGGTCTTATAAATAAAAAGGTTTCACATTTTTCACTGACTTCCTTCAGCATGCAAACTTAAAATTAAAATACCTAACACAATGTACTCGTAGTTTAGGTACCTAGTTAAAGATTTAACAAAACATTTAAGAATCATTAAATTAATATTTTCTTAGACAAAGAAATTATTTCAGAATTAAAAATACTCTTGTGTGGGATAATGTAATAAAATTAGAAAAAAAAACAAAGACAGAAGGCTAGATAACATCAATAAAATAGGAGCATAAGCTACTTAACTATCACAAATGGGTTTATAAATCAAAAACTCATTAATTGTATAGAACACGTTATTAAAGAGCCATTTCTTCAGTTTCTTTTTGAAATAATTAATTTGTAGTTTTCTGATTTGTTTCTGTATTTTAAGGGCTTATAGGTGGAGGAATAAACAATGTCTGTTTTAAAAATAACTTAACATTATATCTCCCAAAACAGTACAAACAAAACACTTTTTTTTTATCGTGGTAAAATCATCAAATGAGTCCTTCCACCCAGGGCAGAGCAGGAGGGACTGTCAGACTTGTACTGACTAAAATCCACGGTGTCCTTCAATAGCCCTTTATGTTCCAGGGTCACGGTAATTCTATAAGTCCCGCGACCACAAACAAAACACTTAACAAAATCTGGGATGAAGGACGAAACCCACTTAACAAACACTTTCTTTTTTTTCAACTCACCCAACTAAGAATTAATAAATTTATTGAGAAAACTAGGTAGACGGTAAAATATCTTTTAAAATTGGTTCGTACTGTAGCGGCATTACAAAAAGTACTAAGCAACATAGAACAAAAACTACTACAGCGCCATCTATGACACCGATGATGAACCAAACATCGAAATACATCGAAATCCTACATCGCGCAAGTAAAGTATCCGCGACTTAAGACTATACAGGGTGTAAACAGAATAACTGTCAACCAAGCATTCTGTACATCAAACTAAGTATCTTTACGCAAAAATTATTGCTGGAAATCGAGTTTTTTTTTTGGGGTTAAAATCACGTTTTACGGTAGGACTCGATGGAAAGCACTCAAAACATTGTGCTGATGGATGGATAGAATAGTACGGGGATCGTGGAGGTGTGTAAAGTAAAAATCTTACATTAAAAACATGTATTTAAAAAAAAAAACTTGTGAAAAAGTCTAACACTGTTTCAAGCTTTCACGGTTTACAACTAAACTTATACTGTCACTTACGGGATATCTTCCGTGATTGTTCATTATTTTGAGCTCCCGATATTTCGGCGCTGTTGCAAGCGCCATGATCGCGGGTTGACTGGAGAATGCGGGTGGATGGAAAAATAAATTGTTAAGGGCAGACAAATCTATCTACCCTCTTTCTTTGTCTTTTGCTACGTGCACTATTGGAACTCGACACTAAGTCACGGCAAAACACACAAGAACAAATCAATCACGGAAGATATCCCGTAAGTGACAGTATAAGTTTATGTTAAGGGTCTATTTACACCCTTTATAGGAGAACCCGACAACAACTGTCGGGCAGTAGCCCAACAGACATAGCACCCGTCTGGTCGGAGGATCCTCCCTTGTCTATGGGGGATGAAGAACTTTACACCCTGTTCTTCATACCCCCAAAGTACTTTCATTGTGTTGAAAATATTTGTCACCCAAACTCTGCGTTAGCGAATGCTAGGTGCCCCGAGTGCACCGAGGCGTAAGATTTAACACCTACCTCGTAAAGTGAGGCTACCTCGACGGATCAGTGGCAGGGTATGGGTATGGAGCTGAGCCGCAAACTATGCTGCATCTCCTATCCAAAACATAATGCCGAAGATATAAATGTTGCTCCCGACGAAGTCGAGGAAAATGCGTTTCTTTTTTGCATATTTTTATATTTATTTATGTACACACAGGAGATCTCGACAGCCGGGACCAACTGCTTAACATGGTTTCCGAGGCACGGAGGAAACTCAGTACGTAATGGGTGGTCGTAGATCGCTGGATGCGAGTGGCACGGGACCGGTCAATGTGGCGACACTTGGGGGAGGCCTATGTCCAGCAGTGGACGTCTTTTGGCTGAAATGATGATGATGTTGACACCCAGGAGACTTCACAGTTCACAGGAAAATTTGTTTTTCTTTTTATAAGCCTGTACTGTCCCACTGCTGGGCATAGGCCTCCCCCAATTCCTTCCAAGAGCTCTTTTCCCAAGTCTCCTCGAACCAGCCCTCGCGGTACGCGTCCAGATCATCTCGGCAACTCTTTCTGGGCCGTCTGTCGTCTGTCTTCTAGCAACCATCGTGTGGAGACTTTTGTCCCGCTGTTATATTGCATGCGGCTGACGTGACCCGCCCAATCTCATATTAGCCTAAAAACCTTCTTGCCACAGGACCATACATAAATAAAATATGAGCACAGTTTTTGACCATTATAATAATATAATGTCGTGCCAGCGACACTAATACGAAGAAAACTAGTATACTAAAAAGACCATAAAATTATATTATAGGTAATATATATTTTATCGACGACCATTATTTTGTTTGTTGGTGATAATAGATATCAATAAACATTGATATCACGGTATTTCTAATAACCTATTCAGATCATCGCGTTTAATTGTTCCACATATTATGCGCCCAAAGGATTCCTTTTACAGAAAGCTGATAAAGGACATTCTGGGTACTGACCCATCTTGTATTGAACAGGGTGTTAGCTACCATAGGTTATAATTTATGTTGAATGGAATATCATCATCCATCTATATATATGAAATGGTAAACTGACTGACTGACTGACTGACTGACTGGGTGATATATCAACACACAGCCCAAACCGCTTGTCCTAGAGGCATAAAACTTGGAGGGTTTGTTCTTTGTGAAGAGTAAGTATCCACTAAGAAAGGGTTTTTGAGAATTCCATCCCTAAAGGGGTGAAATAGGGGATGGAAGTTTATATGAAAGTCCGTCAGTTTTGAAGTTAGGATCTTCAAATTTTGTGTTAAGGCTGACGATTGAAAATAAATTTATACGTGTCTCAGCGTTTTTGATAATTCTTCCCCCGAAGGGTTAAAAAGCGGGATGAAGGTAAGTAATCGGATATTATTCGACATCCACGCGGGCGAAGCCGCGGGCAAAAGCTAGTTTATCATATAACCGACTTCTGAAAAGTTATTATTTTATCCCTAATCTGAAGATTGTAACTATTCTAAAATACATTAGAATCTCTATCTAATGACGTTAACACATTTCTTTACCACTACTTAAGTAACCACAGATAACACAAGCGGTCGCTTAGCCCCCAAAAAAATCATCAGATCATTTTTTTTTACCTTGTTAGATGTCGTAAACCAATCCGTTCCAATCCAGAGTTATTACAGATACAGATAATTTCATGATCTTATATTTAACTTATTCGCTTATTGTAAATGATTATATATTGCGAGGGTCGATCTTAAGGTTAAGTCGCGCTTGCCTAGGTTGGTCCGTGGATGGGTGACCACCCATTACGTACTTAGTTTCCTCTGTGCCTCGGAAACCATATTAAGCCGTTGGTCCCGGCTGTCATTTGTAGATCTTCGACAGTCGTTACAGGTAGTCAGTGGCCCGAAAGTCTGAAAACCGGTCTTACCAAGGGGTATCGTATTACCCAGTATTAACTGAGTTGTGGAGGTCAGATAGGCAGTCGCTCCATGTAAAATACTGGTATTCAGCTGCATCCGGTTAGACTGGAAGCCGACCCCAACATAGTTGGGAAAAGGCTAGGCAGGTGATGAGATGATGACTTACTGTAGACGATTTTCTTTCAAAATCTTAAGTTTTAACCTGTCTTTGTTAATAATACCCAATTGCCTCCTTGCCTCAAAATACTTACTACTACTAGTACTTTTATACAAGCTGATAGACCGACCGTTTTAATGAGTCGAATCCTCGCGAAGGTATCAATTTAAATGGAATATTCTAAAGGTTGATCACGTATTGGTACAATTAGTATGGTAATACCTACGTGGAGTATGGTTATTTTATAGCAAATAACCTGTGGGATATTGTTAGGACTTTGTGGACTCTTAATGTGCAAGGAGTCCTCCGGGACTCATTAAAGCGGTCGGTCTATAAAAGCTCGGCTTGCCCTTATAACCTACAATCTTTCATGATGTTGGGTAAGGGTTTCTGTTCACAGTCTGCCTGTCCTAAGAGCTTGCCGTACTGTTGTTTCCTAGATCCTCATATTAACAGCACACAACCCTCGTTCGAATCAAACATGACACCATCAGAAAATCTCCGTTTGGGTCGAAACTGACATTTCATTAAGCCTTTTGTTTGACCCACAGCCGAACGTAAGCCGGTAAAGGACCGGGTTTTACCTTAACATAAATATGTTAGATACGTTTGTAATAAAATCTTTAGGGAACACACAAATCATAAAATCAAGCACTTTTTAGGAGGAGAAACCTACTAGAGATTTTTTAATATTTTACGGTTATTAATTTTCCTAAATGTTTAGAAAATCTATGGGGAAATCGACAAAAAATAACATTTTTAATTTTATTGAACAACGTCGTTCGTCTAGAGGTCACATGCACCATATATATTATAACCATTTGTTTTTGACAATATTGTCAACCCACCAACTATACAAATAATAATATGACTAAAAACTATTCAAATAATTATGTGCAAACAAAACAATGTCATTAAAATTCGTGGCACCAACCTGACTCATTCAACGCTCTGTATTTTTTTTTAAAGATTATAATCGTAAAAAAACACACGTACCTATGTTATCATTTATACTGAAAACGGTATATTAAACAAACACCATGGTAAATATCCCGTTTTCAGGATTTGTGATAATGTTAGTGACCAACCTTAATAAATTTCAAATATTTTTACGAACAAAAGTAATCTAGTATCCTTACTAATATTAGAAATATGATGGTGAGTTTGTTTGTCACGTCTTCACGCCTTGACGGCTGCACAGATGTCGGTGAAATTTGCAAAAATTTGCAAAC
Organism: Noctua comes; assembly: GCA_963082995.1. Taxonomy (NCBI): domain Eukaryota; kingdom Metazoa; phylum Arthropoda; class Insecta; order Lepidoptera; family Noctuidae; genus Noctua; species Noctua comes. The sequence continues at coordinate 6,063,017 of OY720280.1, read as the reverse complement.
GGATAAACCATCAATGGTTTTTCCGTATGCAAATTTTTGCAAATTCCACCGACATCTGTCAAAGACAGGATTTCTCTCTTTTCATCCCGATAGAACATACGCGTAGGATAATTTCCACCGCGCGAAACCGCGGGTAAAAGATAGTATTAAATATATATTCCAGAACAAAAACGCAATAATAAATAGTATATCTGCTCTAAAATTTTCCAGATAAGAAGCGTTGCCTTCGACCTACATCCAGAACAATGTTATCAACCACTTAGACAGCAAAACGACCTGAATTAATCCACTGAGATATCTCCCGCTCGATTTCTACTGCTCAGAAAGACAGGGAAGGGATTTTCTTTAAGAATTTTCCTGTGATCAGGTTTACCATCCGTCCGGATTTGTCCGGGAATGTCCGGACTTCTAGACTTTTGTCCGGACCTTGTCCGGTTCTTTAATTTGTCCGGATTTTTTGGCTTAGCTGGAATGCGAGTAATAAAACTTATATAAGAATTATCAAATAATTCTTTAATCTGTATTAACTTCTCATGCATCTAAAAACAAAGTATATATTATCTTCTGTGACAAACAATAAATTTACTATTTTTTTAAATGTCCGGACTTTTATTGAAATGTCAGGCTTTTGTCAGGACTTTTCTTTCTAAATGGTAACCCTACCTGTGATAGACAGTATCAAACATAATTGTGGAAAGAAGCTCAATTTGGTATAAATCCTGCTTTTGAGGTCAATAACTCAATGATTTTATTTTTAGGATTAACTAGGCCAGAGATGGCTGCCATTTGTAGATCTTTGATAGTCGTTACAGGTAATCAATGGCCCAAAAAGTCTGACAGTCTTACCAACGGGTATCGTATTACCCAGAACTTAACAACAGACTTAAACACAGCTGCCAAAATGTATGTGTTGTAAGTACGAGTGAGTAATACCTATGTTACAACTAAAAGCCGAAGTAAGGTTATACCTAGTTCTTGCCGGCTATACCTAAGTACGGCCGATAACAGTTTGTGATACTTAGGTGTATCCTTTTTATTGCTAGAACACACCGACCAAATGGATTAGGTTAGAACTGTGACCAAACGCGCGCGAGCCGAGCGAGAGCATCGAGCTGTACCATGGCAGCGGCCGGCGAGCGCTACATCCAAATTGGTTGCATCAAACCTCCAAATTTAAACGGCACCTTGGTCACAGCATAAATATATTGTGCCTAGGTATAGCCGGCTACAACTAGGTGTAACCTTACTTCGACTTTTAGCCGTAACACCTACAAGTGGGATTTTGTGTTACATAATATTATTGTAATATGTATTTTACCAACATTTACAGCATGTGCTATAATCTTCATAATTCAATAAAACGTAGGCATCACCCTTCCATCTGCTATTATGAAACCAAAGTAATATGATTTAGTCACGTCACTCAAGCCTAGGGATGCGATAAAATGTTTGTGTTCCAGTAGACCACGCGTCAGTGAAACATACAACAGCTAACTTAATACGGAGTTTCATTAGACTAAGAGACCAGCTTAAACTGGTTATGTTACCAACCAGCATGTGCCGTATACAGAATTAAATTACAGTATTATGTGGCTTACGTATGTTGATTTTAAGGGTAATGTTATAATGGTTGTCAACGGAATTACGATTTCGTACAATCCTGCAGGCTAAATTACACAAAATGAATACACACACTGAATTGAAAAATATTAAATGGCAATATGAGTACGTAGTCTTAGAAGAATAGCTAAACTTAAGTGGCAGTGGGCAGAGCACATTGCTCGCAGAACGGATGGCCGATGGGGTCGAAAAGTTCTGGAGTGGCGACCGCGAACCGGAAGACGCTGCGTTGGAAGGCCTCCCACTAGGTGGACCGATGACCTGGTGAAGGTTGCAGGGATCCACTGGATGCGAGTCGCACGGGACCGGTCAATGTGGCGACACTTGGCCTATGTCCAGCAGTGGACGTCTTTCGGCTGAAATGATGATGATGATGACGTAGTCTTTAACAGAAAAGATTTACTATTAACTTGAAATAAATAAATAAAATTCTTTTATTTCAGACCACAAGTCCATTTAGTTAGTACAACACACAACTTAGAAACTAGTGTTAGTACTTACATCTAGCAGAAAAAGGAACAATTATTAGCGTGGGTGTGCGAGATATGCAAGCAATACGCTGAATAATTGCAAGCTTGCAATTAACGAACGTTCCACCGATGTACATATGTACATCTAGCTACCCGAAACTGACAATTTTTTCCAATCAACCTTGAACTTAGTATAATTATCTAGAATTTAAATACATTAAGTCTTTAAAATTAAAATTATAATTAAAAGAGCATTTTGCATGTGGTGTTTGCCAGTAATTGGTTGTGCAGTTAGATTTAAGACACAATTACTATGTTCCTATCTGTGTAACACTGTAACAACTGTTGGTGAACCTTAATTAAATAAATAAATAAACTTAATGCTTTAGCTATAAAGTTGAAAATCTGTTAAACGAATTTGACAGATTGTAGTAGCTTTTTTTTTTTTTTTTAACTTGGTTACATCATCAAATGAGTCCTCCCACCCAGGGCAGAGCGGGAGGGACTGTCAGACTTGTACTTACTAAAATCCACGGTGTCCTTCAGTAGCCCTTTATGTTCCAGGGTCACGGTAATTCTATGAGTCCCGCGACCCCGGCAGGCTTTGGCCCTCTAGAAGGGGGGCCCGTCATTATGCTGACACTCTTTGAGGCGCGTGTGGAACACAACGCGCCGTCGACCTGGGCATGGTCCATGGTCGGACAGCGAGTCGCCCATTACTCGCCGCCCGCATGCCAGCGCCTACGGTGGCCGGAGATCGTCTGCCGACGTCCGGCGCCGTGGGCGTCTACCACTGCGGCTGGGGTGGAGGGAGGACGCTGTCCTCTCCCTCACGCGGCCCGCCTCCTCCTTCGCCAGCTTGACTGTTTCGCAGAAGGAGATTGTAGTAGCTTGATGTGGCATTCGCTTTTAATCAATCGATTCACTAAAACAACAAGGCTACAAAAAAAATAAATTTGTGTCATCTTAAACAACAAACTGTGTTTGTTGTGCCCCAAGAATCTTCCAATAATCAGGCAATTACCTGGAAAAGGTAATCACACGTTAAGTTATTGATATAAGAACCCCTATGACATTCAGTACAAATGAAATCCTGTTTAATTATACATAAGTATGGTTTTCGTTTCGCAAACGTGGTCAGGCATTAATTGTGACTCAGCTTACGCCATGACGATAAACATGGATGTATGATAATTACGTAGATTGGATTACGATGTTGTAGGAAAATGACCTGTACTGTATAATTATAAGCTCAAATAACAAAAACAGTTATTCGTAATCTTATCACGGACATATATTAAATTCGGTTCTGTCATTTCGAAAAAAAGGACTTGGAAGTTTGTATGAAATGCCGTAAGTCGTAAACGCGAGTCTTTTGCCATCACCCAGGCACAAATCCAGACTCCGTGGCTGCTACTGAGAATTTCTAGATAAAAAAGTCAATTACACCTTGCCCAACCTGGTAATCGAACCAAGACCTCATTCTCAACACTGGCGCTTGCATCCACTAGACTTACGAGGTAGACACAGCCGCCTTTCTGGCTACTGAATTGTGTTTTGAGTTACAGGAATAATTTATACAAATAAGGTTGAGAATCATCATCAAAATGACATACGATAGTTCTCCAAAACGTCCCGCCCTTTGCCTCGAGTTTCAAAATAAAATATTGAAATTACAGCAATCACAAGCCACGCATTAACAGACCCTTAAATTGAAATACATTATTGATTGATTCATAATGAGATGCGTTGACCGCATGTTCGTGTAGCGAGGATGTGTTGTGACAAAAGGTTGAATGCATTAACATATTATTGGATTTAAACTGTGACACTATTAGCTGGCTGATGGCGTTCTGTAAAAAAGTTTCATTGAGTTTTGGGAACGTCAGAAATCAATCTATACTCTATACAAATAAATAAAATTGAAGTGTCTGTTATCACTGTTTAACGTACAGCAACAAAACTATATTATGTACATTATATACAGACAACAAATAGAACTAAAGTAAAGATAAAAATAAGACTAAAAAAAAGTAAATATAAACATATAAACAACGACGACAATAGGACACATAGGGGCCGTCTCCACGAGCGAGAGAATCGCGGCGATATTATCGTCGTGTCACGTATTTCTATACGAGAATATCGCCGCGATTCTCTCGCTCATGGAGACGGCCCTTAGGAGAGTGTATAGAATTATACGTGACACGACGATAATATCGCCGCGATTCTCTCGCTCGTGGAGACGGCCGCTTAGGCGTCAAAGTACTCCTTGGCATCGCTGTTACCTGGAAACGTGCCCAGAAGACTGATAGCACTGCCACGCTGAATAGCAATGCTAATTCTTTGGCCAAAGAAAGAGCTGGCCCTCTGGTCACGCGAAGTATCGACCTATCGACGTTTTATAAGTGCCCATCGAGGCCTATGTGAAATAAAATATTTTGATTTTGAGTTGGCGAGAGATTTCCTTAAAAAGGAGATGCGTACTCGGGCCCTATGACCCGAGCGTTTCGACCCCAAACGGCTCAAAACTCCTTATTTGTATTGTAAGATTACAAATTAAGGTTACCACTGTAAGAGGATTTATCAGTAAGATTATCTGGGAATCTCATCCGGAGATAAAGCGACCAATCAGGATTAATTCCCTCGCAAATCCGTTCCTTGTGGTAGCTTTATAAACCCTAATTTTAAGGATATACGCAGACTGAGTATAGAAGATCTATTACCCTGACAGCTTTATATTAGAACAATGATATAATAACACTGTTTTAACCTTTCACGCTTTAAAATTAAACTTATACTGTCACTTAACTTCAGTAATTATTCATTACTCAGAGAGAGGGTAGACAGACACATTTGTCTACACTTAACAATTTATTTTCCATCCACCTGCATTCTCCAGTCATCCCGCGATCATGGCGCTTGCAACAGCGCCGAAATATCGGGAGCTCAAAATCTATACTAATATTATAAAGAGGTAAATTTTTTTTTGTATGTAGGGGGTAATCTCCGGAAGTAATGAACCAATTTTAAAAATTGTTTCACTGGTAGAAAGCTACATTATTCGTGAGTGCTATAAGGTATAAATTATATTTTTTTTATTATATATTAATTATTATTATATTAATTACATTATATATCATGCATATTAGCCGAGCTTTCGCAATTTTTGCGGACGAAGTCGCAAGCGAAGTGCTAGTAATTAATAATCACGGAAGGTATCCCGTAAGTGACAGTATAAGTTTAATGATGAAGTACCCAAACTCAAAGTAGTCATGATGGAACTACTGTTCTATCTGGGACTAGCAGTTGCCCGCGGCTTCGCTCACGTTATGATCGGCAATTATTTATTTAAACTTCATGTACAAGAGTGGTACATAGACGGACTTAATTATCCCAGTAGAAGGTACAAAATATGAAAAAGTTATGCAGCAGGCTATGTTCAATAAAAACTCAGTTTGAATGATGACGTAACGACTGAATAGATTATTTTTTCTAAAGCTAACCATAATCGATGTAAAAATAATAAAAGTTAACATTTTTCTGATAAATCCTTTCACGAAACCTTAGGAAAAGAAATAAAAACTCTTAACGCAGAACGGCTGAAAGTTCTGCAAATCGAACATTTTATTCTGCCTGACTTTTCACGGGTCTGACGTCTACGTCGAAACCAAATAAAAGCGTGGAAATTTCTTTTGAATTTCGATATTTGATCAAACAAATGGTAAAACAAGTTTATGTTAATTTATTTCTAAAACACGGACGGGATTTATGAAAAGTTTGAACTTTCATTCAAAATTGTATTGTTAGGTATGAATTTTCAAAAATCTTTTCTTACGGCCTACCTTAATTGTTCTACTTAACCTAAATAAAATTCAAGTTCTAGCACCCAGTGGTTTAGGCTGTATGATGTCAGAGAGTGAATTAAAAATTAACTAAAAAAAACCGGCCAAGTGCGAGTAGGACTCGCGCATCGAAGATTCTGTATAAACTTTGTAGGTTTTTTGTTATTAATTATTTACGGTTTTCTGTTTTATTCTTTTTCATGTTCTATAATTCATTGCTTCTTGGCAAATTTCATGATACTAGGTCAACGGGAAGTACTCTGTAGGTTTTGATTTCCTTATGAAATCGCAAAACATGCGACATAAACGGTCGAGTCATATCTTGTGATCCCGTTGACTACGAGTTCGATTGTGTCACTGCTTCAAGGTAGCAAAACTGAGTATTTGATATTAATTTCAGCTTGATACCTAAACGCGTTCCTGAGAAAAAGGGTCTTAACAAACGTGAACCCATAACGGTTCCGTTTTTGCTGACTGAGGTATGGAACCCTAAAAATGAAATAGTCAAATAAAAATTGTATTACAATGCACAACTTTGCCTATGCCTATGGCATTAAGTCCGCCTCTGTACTTATGTGCCTGAAGTGTTAATTAAATAAATAAATAAATAACTTTAGTTTAATTTTAATAGCAAAAACAGAATCCTAAGGGGCCGTCTCCACGAGCGAGAGAATCGCAGCGAAATTATCGTCGTGCCACGTATTTCTATACGAGAATATCGCCGCGATTCTCTGGCTCATGGAGACGGCCCCTTAGGATTCTGTTTTTGCTATTAAAATTAAACTAAAGTTATTTATTATTTATTTATTAAGCCAGAGAATCGCGGCGATATTCTCGTATAGAAATACTTGGCACGACGATAATATCGCCGCGATTCTCTCGCTCGTGGAGACGGCCCCTTAGGATTCTGTTTTTGCTATTAAAATTAAACTAAAGTTATTTATTTATTTATTATTTATTTATTAAGCCAGAGAATCGCGGCGATATTCTCGTATAGAAATACTTGGCACGACGATAATATTGCCGCGATTCTCTCGCTCGTGGAGACGGCCCCTTAGAGGATCACTACACGTTTTTTTTCCAGTTAGGGTTCTGTAACCTAACCGGAAAAAAATAATATTTCCATCACCATTTATTATGCGGACATGTCAATGACAGACGTGACGTTCGCGGGACGACGCCTACGCAGAACAAATACAAGACAAGGCACCCTAAATGAAAGTTCGCCTAAATATACCCCTAACCTTATAAGTTTGAAGAGAAAATCTCATCACGTTGATTAGTTGACTTAACAACGACCCTAATTAATATGTTTCTAAGAAACTTCGGAGCTTACTATGTACGGAAATACTGAACTTAGAACAATCGATCATTGATGATGTATTGGATCACAGATATAAAGGTCGTAAATAAACCCTTAACATATCCGAAAGGCACTTGTTCTCCCCGTCTTTGCGATATTTTTTTTGTTCTAGACCGTACCTGGGAACCGTCTTTTTACGGAGATATTGGGGGTCAAAGTTCCAATTTTTTCACAAGTTTTTTTTTGAATACATGTTTTTAATGCAAGATTTTTACTTTACACACCTCCACGACCCAACACACCCACCAGCACAATGCTTTAAGTGCTTTCCATCAAGTCCTACCGTAAAACGTGATTTTTCACCCCAAAAAAAAAGTCTATTCCCAGCAATAATTTTTGCGTAAAGTTACTTAGTTTGAATGCTTGGTTGACGGCTATGTGAAGAGTCTATTTACACCCTTTAGATATAACTAGATGACGCAAGAGCACCTACTTCGAGTGCCCGGCTTAAGTATTTCATGCTTAACATGGCTACTGTCTCAACTTAATTTGTTTAAAACAACAACGTTACATTTCAGTACTTAATTCAGATATTTAAAGAACAAGAACTTAGTCTGTTTTGTATAATAACTTGTTTGTAGATTGATATAAAGTAACTAAATAGTGCTTATCAATCCGTCAATCAATATTCTTTATTTGTAAACATAGGTTACAACAGTGTTTAAGATGATGTTGATGTTGTTGTTGTTGGTGTGTTTTTGTTGTGTTGTTTGTGTGTATGGCGTCCTAGTAGATACTTGCGTTATCTAGGGATATCAATATCTGTGGATTGGACAGAATTCATTTAATGTAGTAACTACAACATTCTTCGTCGTATTAAAAGACAGCAAAAAATCTGGATGCTTAAGCGGATGTATTTCCTCGGACGATCTTAATTTTCTGCATATTTGTTTTCCTTTTTGCGAAGTAATTTTCCCTTAGCTGGAGAACTTAGTTTCATCGATTTCATATTTTTATTTATCGTTGTTCTAGTGGTCGCAAGCGCAACAGCAGAGCACCCGGTCTAGGGTTCGATTCCTAGGTCATGCAAAGTGTGATTGGGATTCTACGTCAGAAATTTATTAGTAGCAGTCACATCTGTGCCTAGTTGATGACAATAGGCTCGCCCCCTATTACAAGAATTATTATATTAACAAGTAACTTGCTAAGTAAATATTAAAATAATTCTGGGTACACCTTATTATTCTGAAAGTTTATGCTTACGTGTTTTCAGAACAGAAGTATTAAATACAGAATCTTTGCTAAGCTGTGAAAGAGTAGCCTCGATATTCTGAAAGCCAATCTTCAAATTGAACGCGTTAAAATACATCTTTACTTTATACTTGAAGATCGTAATCAATACATGTTTTATTGCAGTACTAAAGTACACCTTCTTTTTATATTTTATTTGGTTTTTATTATAACAACAATATTATGGCTGAACCTCTCTTAAGTATCATAAAATAAAATAATAAACTGTGGTCTAACAACGTTTTCATAAAAACCTACTACGAATCTATAATATATATTTATATATATATTATATTATATATATATTATATTATTATACATATAAAATAATATTATAAAGCTGAAGAGTTTGTTTGTTTGGTTGAACGCGCTAATCTCAGGAACTACTGGTTGGATTTGAAAAATTATTTTAGTGTTGGATAGCCTATTTATCGAGGAAGGTTATAGGCAAAAAAAATCACGCGGATTTTCGCCTTTTCTAGTCACCTCTCAATGTGGACTCCGTGTATCCTAGCAAGTAACCAGATTTTAAGTCACTAAGGTCTAGGCGGTAAGCAAGGCTCCTATCAGTGCGTACGTAGCCTACAGGTTAAGTTTACTCGCGTCAAAACGGTTGTCAGAATCCAATGCAGAAACAAAAACAAAACACGATTCATCCAGGTGTGAAAGCGCTGTTATTCAGACCTGTGTTTAACCAACAGACTGATATAGGAATGCAAACACTGTGAATTCACAAGCGATTTGCTCGTAGAAATTCAAAAACGATTTGCTCGTAGAATTTCAAATCGAATTTCGATTGAATAGTTGAATATTTTGCCTAAAGTTCTATATGAAACGCTGAAGCATACCATCAAATTGAAGTCGTCTTTTGTTTTTTTATTCCGATGCCTTGGCACGAACGCGTAACGTAAACATAACGTAAATTCAAACGATTTTCTCATCGTAAACACAGGATTGAAGATTTAAAGTATAGTAGGTACCTACTTAGGTAGGTAGCTTGGAGAAGCTTATTGTGGCTGGTAACGTAGAAGGAAAAGAGGCCGGGAAGATCACCAACCCGATGGATAGATGTGGTGAAGGAAGTCTGTAGAGGGAATTTCCAGGCATCTGTCCGCATGGCCGAAAACCGTTAAGCATGGAGAGCGTTGGTGGAAAAAGCAACGACCTCATGTGGTCACGACCCTCAGTCATGAGGAAACGAGGAAGAAGAAGAAGGTACCTACATCACTTTTAAGCATTTTTTTTAGACAAACACAACTACTACCTATACCTACAGATATGAATAAAGTCTTAAAACTAAGTAACGAGTAGATATATTTAATTTTGATATCGTTCGAATTTAAATTAAGCTTTCTTCGCCCGCTCGTGCTAGGCCCACTGTTAGCTTTTACTGCCAGTAGTGAATGATTAAATAAAGTGTAGAGACTTTATGATATAACGCAGTAAAAATTGGCAACAAAAAATAAATTTATGATCCAAAACATTTTATTAAGCTATTAAAACTTAACATCAAACGAACAAAAACCAAACAATTAAATAAACATTTAAGCTGTAAGGTTATATGGAGATGCTTAAAATATGTGTGGGCATTACTTCAGTATGATCTCGGTTAATATCCATCCACCCCTAGCCATAGATTGTATTGGTACAGAAGATCCGCTCCAAACATTGAACGAAAACTCACGCACACATAGACAAACTTCACGAATAGCGAGTGCAGTGCGCATTCGCGACTATCATTTATTTGAATCCTTTCGAAAACTATGATCAACTTTGACCATTACACTCACTCACACTCACTCACTCACTTTGGTCACTCCTTTGACGTCTTCTTTTGCACGGCATAATTTTACAAGGTTCTAAGTTGGCATGGCTAAGGTTTTCTTAGGGCCTGCGTCTATAAAATACGTCAAACATCGCGCCTGTAATCCCCGAAGACTTAGACAGAGGTGTACTTAATAGTACACCCACATCGCCAGTTATGTTTGATTTCCATCTAATGGGGGCGAGCCTATTGCCATCAAACCGGCAAAAATCCAGACTCCGTGGCTGCTACTGAGTAATTTCTGATGGAAAAACACAATAACACTTTGCCCCACCTGGGAATCGAACCCACGACCTCACAGTCAGACGTCGCGCTTGTGATCACTAGAACAACGAGGCAGTCAATAGTAAAGTGTAGTGTAGTGTGTGTGGTGCGTGAGTGTGTGTGTGCGTTTGTGTAGTGTGTGTGGTGTATAGTATTTTAGCTTGTTGAATATAACTAGCCTTCTGTTTCCATCTATTATGCTCTTAAACCCTTTAGCTTTTATGGTGGAGAAAGTAATTACTCAACTTCCTTCGCTTTGAAGGCTAGGTAATTGATGTTATACATAGGGTGAGGCAACGGCTACAGTTATGAGCATCATCGGATTTTTTTTTGTCGCAATCATTTATGAGACATCTGGGGCAAGCTTTAGCTCAAGGAATATTGAGGTTGATTTATTTTAACTACAGCTTTCTTTTTTAGCCTCTATTGTCCCACTGCCGGGCAAAGGCTTCCCGTATAGCCTTCCACTCTTCTACTCGTGCAGTTTTCTCCGGCGAATCGCTAACAAACGCCTCTAGGTTGTCACACCAGCGTTTTCTAGGCCTACCTCGGCGACGCAAGGGCGAATTCAGGGGGGGGGGGGACATGGGGGTCATAACCCCCCCCCCCCTGGACTGGGAAAAATTATAATTTATGTAAATATATTTTGACATAATTATAGCAATAAAACACTTTCATCTTAATTTGAATTATTATTGTAATCGAATTCGAGCCTGTCATGACTAGATCTCAACTATGTGACCCCCCCTTGACGTGATAGCTGGATCCGCCCTTGTTCTGGCACCCACCGCGAGGCGACTCTGGCCCATCAGTCTTGATGCATTCTAAAGACATGGCCTGCCCAATTCCACTTCAAACCAGTAGTTTTATTGCCCACGTCAGCGATTACAGTTTTAGAGCGTATTGTGGTATTGCGAACATAGCTTAATCACGTTAAAAATACTTTAGTTAGTGCCACGTCCTACCAGGCTGACAAGCGGTGCCGTGTGAGGATCGCCTTACAAGCTATATCTTTGTTGAATACCGAGAATGCTGAGCACGTAATGCATCACATGATTTTCTTTGTGACATACATACGTTTTTCACCTGCAAAAGATACGCTAAGTGAATTTCAATACCGAGAATGATTCTCTCCTAAACTATTGATGTTTCTATGCATGTTGCATCTTGTGTACGAGGTGTATATCTTTTGTCATACACTAGTTACAGGTTACTGGTTCGGTGTGAACGAGAAGTTAAATATATATTATGGAAAAGCGATAAACTGCGTAACGCGCGCTCACAGTCAGCGGCCGACAATACGTTTGGTCTGAACAATGCCTAAATGTCATAAATACAGGTATATTTATCTGTAGGATCATTTCTGATAAAAAAGCCAGTCTAATTAAAACGTAAATAATACTTGTAATGTTAATTAAGTTGTTTAATTTAGAGTTTTTTTTTATTTTTTAAACTGGTTCTAAAACAGTGTCGGTTCTAAAATTGGGTTGCATAAAATCAAAGTCATAATTTTAAATCTGCATAACTTTAATCGTCATAAACATACCTAATTTACATAAAGTTATATCTTTAGAGGACAGAAAAGTATGTTCTTCATTCTCCGTTGAAATGGGAAGATCCTACGACCGCACGGTGGGGTTGGTGAGCAACCGGACGGTGGGGCTGGTGGGCGACCGGACGGTGGGGCTGATGGGCGACCGGACTGTGGGGCTGATGGGCGACCGGACTGTGGGGCTGATGGGCGACCGGACGGTGGGGCTGATGGGTGACCGGACGGTGGGGCTGATGGGCGACCGGACGGTGGGGCTGGTGGACTACCGGCCGACGGTACTGCTGTCGGGTTCTTGTATATTTGCAGGTTACTCTGCGTGCGTGATCTGGGATTTTTGTTCGTGTCCAGCTTAAAGATACGTCACTTCCCCCCGGAGACCGGAGGTCGGCAGTGGGACGGCTCGTCCGTATAGAGTGACGTTAGCCAGGCCAGAGGAAGGTTCCAGTGAGTTGGACCCCGTTGCCGCACAGTTCACGGCAAATCGGAACTATCTGCGGTTATGTGAGTAGGGGTGGCGCTGCGTTATGCTCCAGTGCGTCGGATGTGGTACAGCGCCGCGTTGAGGTCGACTAAGCTGGCGTCGACCAGGATTGAAGTTCTTCTTGTTGATCGCACGAAAAGAAGTGCGCTGAGCCAAGGTCGCTGATGAGGCTGAGGATGCTGGCCGCTGCATGCTATTGGTCACGATTCCCGTTGAAGCCGTAAGTGGATGCTGGCTGGCTTTGAGACTCGCTGCTCAAAAGCTTGAGAAAGTGATGTTAATGATAACGTCACGTTGCTCGAAGACTGCGCTGATGTTCAAGTTCGGTGTCACTAGTTCAGATGTATGAGGAGCAGTGTGTGAAGTTCATCCACCGTTAAAACCGGAGAATCTTTTGACGAAACGGGTGTTGTCTGGTGAGCTGCTGCCTGACAGATGTCGGTTCTTGTAAATATGATAATCGCGCAGTTATAACCATTCTTACGCGATCTAGGATTTTTCTCTTGCGTCATAGAAGTCTCTACATACCGAATAACTGATTAGACCTATTTATTTCCTCATGATGTTATAATGACTGCACAAAAGTAGATTCCTTTAAAGCATGCAAGGTCAAAATTAATGCACAAATGTTCGAAATTATGTGGGCAAAGATGAATCATTGTGACGTCAATATTTAGAAGCTGCGTGAGTGGTTATTAGTATTTTATCCCTGTGTAGCAAGAACCGCTGGTGGACTGTCCACAGGCTTTTTAATCACTCTCTCTTGCATTTCGATATCACGATCTCTATGCCTTGCTGTTAACGATAACCTTCGTTTTAATTTATTTACATAGAACTCGTACCACATTTCTCGATTACTTTTTAAAATTACCAAAAAAACTATCAATATTAATGGATGAGAGTAAACAATAAATATTTCGAGTAATTTAAATTGATAGATAAGCGATATAATATAAGAAGACAACAATGAGATGTCGCCCAATATCAAAATCAAAGTGGACATGTACAAACGACGACATTTGTTAGTAGCAGTAGGTGCATTCGCGTTGGAACTACGAAAAAGTGAATATACAATTACAATGTAAAGTAAAGTGTTTAATATTAAGGGTAACATGAATATAACATACATTAAAGGCATTGAAAATGTGTTCTCATCCATTTCTAATAATAATATAAAATTAACTGTCACTAAAATAGTCGTTACTAAAGGCGCACCCCAACCGAAGAGGCTACTTTTAAAATACCTTCTTCGGATTTGGCCACTAAAAACTTTAACGAAGTCTACGTAAAACATGTGACTTATAATGATCAACCAGTGGTGCTTCACTGTCTCAAAGTAATTAGTTATATTCCCCAGAATTAGATTCCACAACGTAATATCCGCGGATCCCGGTATTATGACACTAAAGAATATATAATCGAAGATCTGACGTAAAGAAATGCATAATAGGTTTGCCAGAAGTGCGCTTAAGAACACGTAGTTCCGGTAATTCCTGAACTTCTTTAGGAGGCACCATGACGTCACTCCATATATCAACGTAGCTGTTCCCAGCACATACACACTGTATCTTAGAGTTAATTCTAAAGTTTGGTAAGAATCTCCCATGGTCACTGGCACAGTTTTTATTGATTCACTTTTAGTTTAAGAAAAGTATTTGTTAACTGTTTGCACTAAGCACTGCGAAGTCCTTAATACAGGTGTTGTTTCCACAACAGTCAACGGAACAATACGTCTCAGATTCACTTCATTTTATTATTTAATTGCATCAAAAGTTGTTTAATTTGTCCTGTTTTTCCTGTTACGAATACGGCGCGTCTAGCGCTTCTATTGCGTAGCAGTAAAGGTGGTTTTTCTAGTTTCATTGTACGGTGTGACGTACGTCCGTATCTAGGTACAAATAAGTCGGTAGACCACAGCCATGACTACAGACTCAAAACAACTTTATAATTAGCCCATGATGCTAGCTCAACAGGAAAGACCCAACAGAGAGGCCATCATGACGTCTTAAACCAGTTTTTTTAATCTCAATCTCTTGAATAACATTAACACAATACGACTTTAAGACGTCATACTACCATGACTGACGCCACCAAGTTTTAAAACTTACCGTATGCAGCCGAATATGAGTCTTCTACAGGGACCGACTGCATTATCTGACCTCTAAAAACCAGGTGAGACTGGTTATAGGACTTTCAACAAAATTTGGAAATACCTAAACAGAATTTAGCATAATAGCATTATCAGCCTCCAATGTTCCCACTGCTGGGACACACGGCGTCCTCTCTAGAGAAGGAATGGGCTATATCCACCACGCGGGCCCAGTGCGGGTTGGTAGATGTCACATGTCTTCGAATTTTTGGTTCTAGAACATGCCGGTTTCCTAATGATGTTTTCCTTCACCGTTTTGAGAGCAGTGGTGATGAAATTAAATACAGAAAGTAATGCGCCTGCCTGGGTTCGAACCCACGGCTTACTGTGCGTAAGACGGGGCCGCCACCACTGGGCCACCACTGCTCTCTAACAGAATTTAAGGCGGAAAAAAAGTAGGCAGCTTACTTTAAGATAACTGCATACAGTCACATCAATGCACCTGCTATACCAGACGCATTGCAGATGCATTACCATCCCAATGAAAAAGCTGAAATGGACCATAAGCCCGTAATCACGAGTAGACCGTGCTATGTACGGACACCTTCACAAAGAGCTCTGCTTCCACGAAATACTAGCTCTACTATACGAGTCCTTTGTAATTAGCCGCGGATTACGAACACTCACGGACGGTACATTCAATACGTGTGGGTATACACGACAACACATCAAACTATACATTTCCAGTATAACATGGCCTCGCTTTGTACAGATTTTCTGTACAATGAGAGATCCGCATAAACTAGTTTTGTATAGCTTGATTGGTCGACATGGGTCTGTTCCTTTCGCAGTTATTTAACCTGACATTCATCATCATCTCAATGAGAATAAAGGTGAACAATGTAGTGCAAAATCAAGAGGTTCAACGGAAGGATAGTCACGCAAAAATGATCGCTGCGGAACGACTTTTTTTTGGGAAGAAAAATCACTGTTTACGGTAGGACTCAAAACGTCGTGGTGATGGAGGCATTGAATAGTACAGGGATCATGGACTAATTTAAAGTAAAAATTGTAACATTAAAAATTTGTATTAAAATAAGAAGTTGGAACTCCGACCTCCAATAACAAAAAAATGATCACAATGACGCCTTTCGGCTTCGTTAAGGGTCTTTTTACACTTTACTTTTTATTTTCGGCCAAGGGCTGAAGGCACATCATACAATTACAGTCGTCTTTAAATGTATGAATAATGTCGTCTGACTGTGACGGCTAGCGTAGAGTAAAAATTTGCGCTGAACCCAACGTTGTTTTAGATGTCCTCCAGTAGCGAAGAGTCAATTTTTGTAAGAAGTAAGCCGGAGTACATATCTGTAATGTGATACTTTATTTGTCTATAGAATACTGAATGTGCCTTTTTTCATTTTTCATTCCAGGGAATCCGGTAGGAATCGAGTTGTGGGGAACCTTCGCCACTGATATCCACTGACTAAGTCACGGGCAGCCGAGTAAAACAGACACTGTGTCCTAATCAAGGTCTATTTTGTATTCACTTTAGAATATTACCTAATATTTTAGTATTATAGGCACCAGACTTAGAAATTCAATTCATGTTTCTAATTACTAGGGTGCGTGCGACATCAACGTCATATACAGGATGTTTAATAACCTAAATAAGCCTTTATGACTTAATTAAATGTCTGGTTCTGATGCGTATATACTGTTATTGTATGGTAAGCAACTTAACGTTAACCTTGAAAGGGGAAACTCCATTTCACAATATAAAATGTGGCAATAGAAATTATTCTCACCCACACGTTGGTACTTGCAAAGATTTAAACCCTTAGATTAGCGCTCTCCAAAGACATCTAAATATAAATACGGTAGACGGGACATCATCATCTGCCAACCTTTTCCCAACCTCAGTGGGGTTGGCTTCCAGTCTTACTGGATGCAGCTGAGCTCCTCAACCCAGTTAGTACTGGGTAGCACGGTAAGTCTGGTAAGACTGGTTGTCAGATTCCGAGCCACTGACTACCTATAACGACTGTGCAAAGATCTACAAATGACAGCCGGGACCGACGGCTCAACGTGCTTTCTGAAGCCATTTTGTTTTTTCATAACACCATGCAAGTTCGAACACACAGAGTAGTACTTTCGTACAAGTACTATGAAGATATATTTTAGTGTTTACTTATTTTTTGGAAGTTTTCCAAGGACCCCCTGTATACCGCTAGCTTTAAACTAGGTATATTGCAATATCACCCGAGACCATTCGACCACAAGATTCGATAATTCCGATCCATTGGGTTCCAAGATTCGAAACATTCCAGTGACCCCTATTTTAGTTGGAACACCGGTTACAGCGCTACCCCAAAATTCAAATTAAAGGCATTCGTTCCACACTAACGTCACGCTCGTAAACCCCTAAAAGATAGGTAAGGGTAAAAATTATACCCACATTTTGCCAGTCAATAATCTGCTCTGTAAGCCTGTCCAAATGAAAATAATAAAATAAGTAAAGCACAATCAGCCCACTGCTAGACGCAGGTCTCCTTATACAGGGTGACTGGTTATTAGTGACCGATACTTAAACGCGTGATTGTCAAACGACGAAAAACAACTTTTCCAAAGAAACTTTTTTTTATACTCGTTCACTTTATCCCAGTAACACAACAGCAGTATGAAATTTGGGCTTGGGCGCTCCTGTGACCTATCAGCTGTTAGCCGCGTGACGTCGTTCTGTCTCGCACTGTGCTCTGCCTACCCACTATTTCACGGTACGACAGTAATGAGCTTGTCCATGTCACGAGTCATCGAATTTTCGGTTCTAAGATATGCCAGTTTCCTCACGATGTCTTCCTTCACTGTTTTGAGAGCAGTGGTGATGAAATAAATTACACAATTTAACGCGTCTGCCTGGGTTCGGACTCACGACCTAAAACTCGTAAGTCGAAGATCGTTATCACTGGGCCACCACTGTTCCGAAAACCCAATATAATTTTACACAACCTAAAGATCGATCCCTGGAAGTGGTTTGCGATCATTAAACAAACGAAATAGAAATAATAAATTAATACTAATTGGGCCTTAATACTAACTGAGCAAGGCTTTGACCAAGGTGATCAAGCTTAGGCCAAAGAAACCAGGGCCGTCTTACAGCTCGTTGGATTGACGATATCGTTAAAGTCGCGGAAACACCTGGATAAGGGAGGCACAGAACCGGGAAGTGTGGCCGAAAAAAGGGGGGGGGGGGCTATACCCAGCCGTGGATGATTCCGGGGTGACATGATGATGATGAATTAGGCCTTCGACCTGCAATGGGATAGTAAATTGCTGATATTATTATTTAAAAATTGTGGTTCAAATCTCATAATCTTTTGATTTGATCTTGTTCGAACTAATTATGAACATTCAATTGTACTATATTAAAATTGCCACACGACAAAATTTCCTAGTTCGAGGAATATTTTGCTTACAAAAAGGTGACGAAAATTCAAACTACTGACTATCATATGAGTTCCCTGTTACCAGGAACACGGAAAACGTTTCACTGAAAAAATGTGCGCAAAAATTGTGTTAGCATTTCTGAGTTTTTAGTTAAATCACGTCACATGTGACGGAAAAAAAGATGAAATAAGTCTCAAAACTACCGTTTTTAAAGTATTACCATCAAGCTTTTTACTTTTGCTGCAGTCTATCTGTAGCCCGCGACCTTCGTTCATCATCATCATCATCATCATTTCAGCCGAAAGAACACCACTGCCACCACTGCTGGACATAGCCCTCCCCCAAGTGTCGCCACATTGACCTTCATTCGCGTGGAATTATTATAAAAATACTTCCATTTTTTAATTTTCCTTTGTTACCAATTTCAAGGGTTTTAATTTTTTTTTGGACGGAATCCTAATTCTTATTCTAAGATATTTGTAGCCCATGTTACTCCTTATAACACCAGCTATCTGCCAGTAAAAGTCCCGTCAAAATCAGTCCAGTCGTTGCGGAGGTTAGCCGTAACAAACGGTCATACAAACAGACCGTCAAAAATTCTAAGATTTTTTTTTTGTTATATGTACCATTTATAAATTCAAATGCATTCAGTAGAAAGCTGTTATTTTGATTTATACTTATAGAAAAAATAGAACGAGCATTTTTATGAACAACATAATTTAAAATTCCATTTTCGCAAAAGAACCATTATAACTTGACAAAATCCAATCCGATGGCCCACTTTTTCCACATTGATTGCGATAAAAAAAAAACAAAAACAAAACAATTCTATAAATAGTACAATTAAAAACTTTTTCGCAATCACAAAAAATGAAATGTAACTGGCGACAATCTAGACTGTGATCACGTTCCCCGTCGCAAGCGGAAAAACGTTATCTCACGGACATCGTTTTAAAAAGAGCTTTTATTTTAATTTTATTAAGTTCTAAATTATCCATAAATTCTCTTCTTATTTTTTACAGATCTCATCTAAGATAAATTTGAAGATATGTAGGTATAAGTTTGAGGGAATATAAATGTATAAGAATGGTATAACGGTGTATTTTTTATTATAAGTCTATACGTGAGGATTTGTAATTGGCTTTCTGGTGACTATGGTTTCCTTTTTTGTCTGTTTTTATTAGCTGTAAGTCCTCCATGTACTAAAATAAATAAATAATTTTAAAAAGTCAAAGCTTTTTTTCAGTTGCCTTACAAAAAATGGATAGCAAAAGCATGTTCAAAGATATTATTTTCTATGATTAAAAGTCTAAGTCACACTATATCGTTCAGTTAGTCACTGAAAGGCACTCTTGAAAGTCATACAAGGAAAACATAAAAAGAAAAAATATCTTAAAAGGATTCGAAAAGATAGACCTATTTCAATACAATGTAAACATAATTATATACATTTTGATATTTCTAAAATGTTATAAATTAATGCAATTAATGGAGTGATTTATAATAATTTAGAATCAAATTAAATATTTTGTTACTTTTTCTTGTTTTCTATGTGTGCAACACACACTTTTTCTTGTTAGCTTGTAAAAACTCGTTGAGTGTAGTTCGCCATTGTTTTTTCCTTTTTATTTAAATATAGTGAAATCCATATTTTACTTTCTCTCTTTGTTGTATTACAAACAGACTCGTATGGTAAAACTCCATAGTTACTATTTTAAAATATTTAATTTTTTTGCATACGGTTCACATTTCATATTTAAAAAGAATGTAGTATGAAAAATTCAACAACGAATATTTGGTAAAGTTATTGCATTTCAGGAAGGACCGTCAAACATTGTAACTCAAACCTTATGTCGATAGACATTAAAGTCATGTTTGTGACTGGCAACACCTATTGTAAAAAAATAAATAGTCTAATAAAAATTGTATTGCAATGCATAGCTTTTGGCACTACGATTCGACTAATCGTCACGGATTCGGGTTACTCGCTTAAAAACTAACAAAAATAGTTTTGACAACGAATTTGTACTTAGGTATTGAGGTATATTTGAGGTAAAAATATTTTTTAATATTTTTGCCTGTTCAAAAGTCACTATGTTATTTTCGCTTTTTAACATAACACAACATCACGCCTGTAATCCCCGAAGGGTTAGGCAGAGGTGCAACTAATAGTACACCCACATTTTGCTAGTTATGTTTAAGTTCCATGTAATAGGGGGCTCCCCTATTGCCATCAACCGTGCACAAATCCAGGCTCCGTGGCTGCTACTGAGACTGGATTTGTGCACGGTTATAACACTTGGTCCGACTGCTGAGCACGAGGACCTGCTAGGCTATTTTTATTTTAGTAAAATAATTAGGGTTCCGTGCAAAAAAAATTAAAACCCTTGAAATTGTTAACAAAATCCGATTAAAAACGGGAAGTAATATTTTTTATAATAATTTCACACGAACGAAGGTCGCGGGCAACAGCTAGTCATAAATATAAATGTTATCTATTCAAAAGTAATCTAAAACTACGTAAATTAATACAACATATTTATTATAGTAAAAATAAATTGTCAAAAAAAATTAAGACTGGGTTTCTTTCGAAAAAATCTGCTTTTTTGCGTTTTCCTGTAAAGTGTGTAACAATTGCGATTAAGGAAAGCGCAACGACGAAATTTTATTATCTGTAGCAGTTCTATAGCACAAAATTTTTAAAATTTATCAAATGAGTTTCAGTTACAATGTCGATTGGCTGGTTAGGGTTTCTTAACTAAGAAGATTAATTTTATTTATTTCACTGTTTCTTTCCTTGCTTACTAAAATTCTAAATACTTTTATGTGTAGTATATCATACCTGAAACGCCCATTCGAAAATGTATAGTGACCGATTCGCAAAAAAAAGCATATTCACATGAACACAGTTGTAAAATTCGATAATATTTTTTTGTTAGTGTCTGGATTTGAACCCTGTTGCTAAGGATTACCAACTGTAACAAGTGAATTGAACATTATTGGCGAAATACACCTCTGGCTATCCCTTCGGAGAAACAGGTGTAATAACAAGTCATCGTAAGCATCGGCATCCTGCCGGGCGCTATCGGCTGTCGCCGCATCCGTTCGTTTCCTTTCTTTAATGCGATTCGAGCCGTTTGGTGGAAATCATCCTTAAAAGTTACAAAAGATGACTAATACGATCAATTCCTCGAGAACATAATATTAGTAAAATATTTCTGAAGTTAACCAAGAATAACTTATACGTGTATATCATTATAAGTTCTGATAGCTAATCGCATGACATTAAACATAGTTTGTTTACCTAAACTTCAGCCTACTATTTGACCTTTATTCGATATAATCTGTAAACGTTTATACACATTACTAAGTGTTTATTGCTTTTAGTTGTGTATAAGTTACGTAAAAGTGTATGTAGTTAGTTTACTAACTAGATACACTTTCGGCTTCGAGTAATCGATATAACGCTGACGTACATTTATATGTACCAAGAAATCCTTTGGCTACTGCTACGGCGTAGCTCTGTAGCAGTGCTACGGCGTAGCCATGTAGCTGTGCTACGACGTAGTAGCTGTGGCATTGATGGCTAGAAACGTCGTAGTAATTGCGAATCTTATGAAGTCTGTAGTGTCCACAAAGTAATAAGCTAAGTAACAAGCTTTATGGAACGTTTTGCCATCTCCGGATAAGTTCTAATTACGGTTAATTTATCTGATAGAAAAGACTCAATATTCCAATATTTCTTATCTATTTACGAGTGGGTTCGAACCCAGACTACACACTACTCTAAAAACGGTGAAGGAAAACATAGTGAGGACACGTGTATGTCCTAGAACCAAAAAAATCGAAGACATGTGTCATCTACCAATACGCACTGGGCCCGCGTACTGGATTACAGCCCATTTCCTCTCATAGAGAGGAGGCCTGTGTCCCAGCAGTGGGAACCTTATATGTTGATTATGCTATGCTACGAGTACGTCGTCTTTCTCGAAATTATTCGCTCCACAGCGAATAATTTCGAGAAAGACGACCAATTTCCTGAAATTGTCAAGTCTAATGGATCCTTACATGAAAACGATAAAATGTAGATATATGGACGTAAAATTAAGGATGCTCATATATTAAATATACCAATAAAATGCTCACTTTATCGTAAAACTGGTATAAGATAACCATGGATTTATAACATTTATATATTCACATTTATTGATATTACCTAGGTATGCATAATAAGTGTTTACACAAATGGCACCATCTTACTGTACAGCGTGTTTCAGAAAAATTTGGTTATATTTATAAAAGTGCAGATCAAGAAACTGAACTTTTTCCATGTGACCTAAATAAAGATTGTATTTGCAAAATAATAATCAGCTAGAATATTATTTTTATAATATTAAACATAAGCTAAAATATTATTTGTTTATATTTTTATTTATTTATTTATAACCAACTTATATTTACAGTTTACATCAAACATACAAGTTATTGGTTGAACATAAAAATCATAATAAAAATAGTAATAAAATTATAATTAAAAATATCAGTTTCGTTATTTCTGAATGAAACACTTAGTTAATTAACCCCGAACTGTAATCTAATAATAAATCAGTTGTAAATGTAATCTGACAACAGGTTTATTAATGAGTTAACTTTTCATTCAAAGTTATCTATTAACTGTTTATAAATCATATAATTTAACTAAAGTTTTTTAGTTTACGTGGCTAGCACAAGAATCAGGGGTGAAATATTTTGTTATACTAATTTTCAAAAGTATAAAATAAACATAAATATGTTGAGATGAAATTGTACAAATAGGGTTAGGCTGAAGTATGCAAAGTGTAAACAGATCCTTCACGAAGCCGTTAACCAAACATTCTGTAAATCAAACTAAGTAACGCAACAATTATTGCTGGGAAACGACTTTTATTAGGGTGAAACATCACGGTCTACGGTAAGACTCTATGGGACGTGTAACATTCTTAACATTGTGATGATGGCTGCATTGAATATTACAGTGGTCATTGAGGTATTTAAAGTATATTTATAACACTTAAAACTTGTTAGAAAAAATGAAACCTTGTTAAAAAGCTGGAACTTTGACCTTCAATATCTCCGTAAATAGAAGTTTCCCAGGTATGGTCCGGAAAAAAAAAAATTGCAATAACGGGAAGAACAAAACCTCTCGGCTTCGTTAAGGGTGTCTTTACACCCTTAATAAAAGCATAATGTCCCCGAAGAGTTAGGCAGAAGAACACCAGCAGCAGCCTGGCCTGGCCTGGTAGCTGTCTGGCATAGTATACCCGCAATTCACCAATTATGCTTAAGTCTCATGTAATAAGGGGCGAGCCTATTGTGATCAACCGTCCGAGCACAAAAAGAAAAGAAGAAAATATCAAATTGGCTTATTGGCTACTACTTTCCTGTTCCAACATTGTAACAAATTTCTTAAACAAAATTATTGTTTCGTACGTGTAGTATATTAATCTTCATACATTCAGTCGCGTTATAACTAAAACCGAAACTATTTTTTTATTTGGGTGAAACTGGCCGAATGGAAAGTAGCTGGGCAATTCTGTGCTACAAAATGAATTATTATTTTACCACGATCATGTAAAAAGGTCTTGAATTCCATTATTGTCAGTGTGTGTGTGTTGTTGTGTATTATTTGTCTTGTTTGTTGTTTGTGTAGTTTCATTTCAATGCTGAATGGAACTATGAGACCATCACCTATGTTTCTTAAGGTGGATAAAAAATTTCGAGGGCTGCCCTGTCGCTTCCACCTCAATAACTTGTCGTTGGGAATAAAAAAATGGGGTATAATAACTGGGTTGTGGAGGTCAGATACACAGTCGCTTGCTAAAATAAGGGTATTCAGCTGCATCCGGTTAGACTGGAAGCCGACCCCAACATACTGGAACAGGAGATGATAAATCAGAATGTTCCCGGCGAATCTATTGACTCAAACCCAGTAGTTCGCTACTGTAGACTTCAAAATCAATGATAGAATTTGAAAACCAAATTATTTCTCTTTTTTTACAATGGATTTTCTTCTCACTTTTATGAAACCTTTAAGTACTTACAAAAAAGGTTTCATAATATCAGAAACGAAAAAAAACCGGCAATATTTCTACAATATCCCACTACCCTCAAATCCTTACGTTTCGAAAGGGCAATTACTTTGAGCACCCTTATAATAGCAGGATTTACAGCCTTATTGTGACCGCTGAAAGGATTTCTATCTAGTATTAAATAGACTAGTGGTTTGTACAAAGAGTTTTATTTTCTTTGTTGCTGCTGAAATAGTATTTTAAAAATTAAGGTTTGATCACGATTTGGGTGGAATAAAGAAAGGATTACAAGAATAGTGCGATAATGATGTTCAGCAGACTGAGAGCTGCTACACACCTGTTCTTGTCATATCCGATTAGGAAATAATTGTTGTTCAACAATAGCCAACCTGACCAGCCGGATTGTGCCGATCGGTAAACAACGTGCGGCATTAACCATCGTGGAATCATAGCCGGGTGATCGGCACAATTCAAGTTGTTTTTTTCATTGTTTTCCGAGTACCTACATATTCGAGTTTGCTGCCTGCCTCTGAAGAGTCATAAAGACCCTCACCTGAACCCTCATATATGACTTGATTAATAAAGGGTGTAAGGGACAGCCCTCCGCAAACTGACAGGGTGCATTCAGCTCCTTATTTTGAATCATATTCCACCGAATTCTTTTCGTTCCTTTTTCCAGTTATTATTCCTTTATTTCAATGTAAAATTACATTCTCTGTACGCAGCACTCCATTTATGTGAACAATACGGCAAAATTAAAAATAAAACAACAACGGATGTTGAAATACTCTAACGAACGACACGTGAAATCAGGATCAAGGTTAGGGTAGGGTTAGGTTTCGTGATGTTTGGTCCTGATTAAATTATTTTTTTTTTTTTTTTTGTTCACTACCTGCCTAACTGCAGAGTTCACCGAACTCGTCGTCGCGCTTCCCGATTTATTGGATTCCCATAACGTTCCTGAAATAATATCTTGTACCGGTATTCACCCTGCGGAGGGCTACCCTTGACACCCTGCATATCGTGGCCGTGAGAAATATTTAAAAGACTCAGTTTATTGTTAAAATAAATATTTATGTACCCAAATCCAACAGTAAACAGATTTGTATCAACAACGGATAAAATCACACGAAACAGTACCTACTGTCAAAAAAAACACAATGACAGGAAGAACAAGTGCCTCTCTCAAGTTTCGTTAAGGGATCTTTTACACCCTGTATATGTGTCAAATGATGTCCTAATCCAACATGATACAAGCTTGTCATAATTATATCGCCCACGCTCTCATTATGTCGCCATCTCCAACTACATTTTTCCATTGTTTTTAAACTACCTACTTATACAACACGTGTGAGAAAACAATTGATTGAACAAGGTATTTTTATCTTTAGAACATAACATAGGGCCTTTGATACCCAAAAGGTTAGGCAGAGGTGTACCTAATAATATCACACCCACATTTTACCAGTTATTTTAATCCTACATAATAGCGGGCGAGTCTATTGCCATCAACAAGGCGGCACTATTTTTTTTCAACCCAAAATCCTGCGAAATGATGGAAAAACCGACCGGCCCGACCTGGCAGTTGATCCAAGGAACTCATGCTCAGTAGTACCGCTTGCTATCACAAGACTAACGAGGCAGTAATTTATCCATTCCTTACATGGTCAAAATTTTTGTGAGTGTGTTGTGAATTTTAAGATTTTAAACAGTTACTTTGCGCAAAAAACAATCATTTCACCAGCAATTACCACGTTAATTTTTTTTGGAGGGTGTATTATTTGTGAAGAGTAGGTATCGACTAAGAAAGGGTTTTTCGAAATTCCACCCCTAAGAGGGTGAAATGGGGTGTTCAATTTTCTGTGAAACTTTTTATTCTCGGAGTCGATTGACTTGAAAATTTGTGTATACTTCTTCAGTTAAAAGTATAAGATACGTGTATCACAATTTTTCCAAAATCAACCCCCAATATAAAATTCAATGTCCTGACTGGCTGACTGAAAAGAAGTTTTCGCACGAAGAATTTCAAAGGAGTCACTTTTAGTCATCCTAAAGTAGAATTTTACAAGTTCTCAGCTTCAAATTCTCAATTCAAAAACCGGGTGGTTGTCTTTTCCATACAGTACCCACACAAAATCCCTCTAAGCCTGGAAAACATATGACGCTATTGGTTACGTTTTCTATTTCAAAAGATATGAAACCGTCACGGGCAGTCTCAGCGTTCTTTAATAAGAGAGAATTTTCCCACGACTCGCTGTATTGTCTGCGAAATTGCACATGTCACAGTTAAGGCCAGCGCACCCCAGGGACGGCAGGGTAGAGCATTTTATCTTAACTCAACGTTAATTCATAGTGGTAACAATATACAGATTCCAATGTTCAATAAAATAAAATAGAATAGAATAGAATTACACTACACAATACAATAGAATAGCAATACACAATAGTTGCTATGAAATATTAAATCTCAGCCAAAAATCTGTCTAGAAGGTTTTCATTAAGTCATAAGCATTATTCTATATCATTGAATTCCTCGACGTTATATTGCTATAATTCCCTTTCCTTTTTTAATATGAATAAAGAGAAAATTAGCAATTTATATCGTTTCTTACATAAAATTTAATATGCAAAAGATAAGCAGCTCAGGCATTCAAGCTTCAGCTTCCTTAACGAGGCCAGCTAGAAAATATGCGCATGAAATTATTTTAAAAGCAGAAAACATCCTTTACCTCTCTGACTTAGTAGTCAAAAGAGCGACTGCTGAGCTTAGGATACTAGGGTTCGATTCCCAGGTCCAGTAGTGTGTTTTTCTCAGGTGCACCGGCTAATTAATAAAAAACCGGCCAAGTGCGAGACGCGCATGAAGGGTTCTGCACCATCGTAGTAGGGGTGCCACCTTTAAGTTGTATTATTTTGTCCTTTATACATTATTTCTCTTATCTAATACATTTTTAAATATTTTCAAAAACAAAACTAAAGAAAACATTTAAAAATATAAAAAATAGATGGCCCATCGGCATCAGGAACAAGGTCCAGGCTGCCAGGGCTCCAGAGAGAGGAACCGTATTATTTTTATTTCATGTGTATAATTTGTTGTTATAGCGGAAAAAGAAATGCACATTCTGTGAAAATTTCAACTATCTACCTATTACGGATCATGAGATACAGACAGACGGGCGAACGGACAGCGCAGTCTTAGTAATAAGGTTCCGTTGGTTACCCATCGGGCACTGAACTCTATAAAGGCTCACCACATATTAGCTATAGAAACTTAATCATAATAGGGAAATGAGGGCACAATAAACACCTTTACCTTTCGCGAAGTACATTACAAAACAACCACTAACAATAACACAGTAAATATTCAGCACTATCATCATTTATTCACTAAACTCACGATATGGGGAGGAAAATCCATTTCTTCAGTAAAAGGACACTTGTCGGGGAAGGAATACTGTGCAAGGTTTACATTGTGGGTGAAAAATGGACGGGGCCAACGAAAATAGGGAGAAGACGAAAACAGACGTTACTACTATATGTGTTGACGTAAGATGCGAACGTTTTAGCGGGATAGTTTGGTCCCTGTTCGTGTACCAAGGTCTTTAACCTATTAAATTCTTTCAAATTCAAATGTTTATTGCTAACACAGTACATAATATGGATGTTTCCTGTGTAAAAAAAATATGATTCTATTTAGTCCGTCAGTTAGATTATCGAAAAATATTGGATACGTATTTTTTGTTTTATCAAATCAATGGAAATTGACGAAGATAAAACGCATCAAAGATCATGAGTGGGGGTGTGTGACGTCACTTTTTGGTAAAAAGTCAGTACACTTTACTTACAAGTATAAGTATGTATCGTCTTCATTTTTAGTTTTCGTGTAAAATGAAAAAATACGTGTCCAATATTTTTTGGAAATCTATCTGACGGACTAATTAGATTTTTTCAGGAAACATCCCTACTATAGTACATTTCCCGATGTTAAGTGAATGCGCAGTCCACTGTGTTGTACCAATTTAGGGCATGCAAAATTTATCATTATTGTTATGCAATTTCTTAAGTTCCAATTAATACCCTAAACATTGTCAAAAGAAAATAAAATAAATTCGAGTTAATTGCCTTATAAAATAAATTTAAAAA
This sequence comes from Noctua comes, assembly GCA_963082995.1. Lineage (NCBI taxonomy): Eukaryota > Metazoa > Arthropoda > Insecta > Lepidoptera > Noctuidae > Noctua > Noctua comes. Next base: position 6,034,620 of record OY720280.1, on the reverse strand, counting down.
TAATACCCTATACATCATCATCATCATCATCATCATCATTTCAGCCGAAAGACGTCCACTGCTGGACACAGGCCTCCCCCAAGTGTCGCCACATTGACCGGTCCCGTGCGACTCGCATCCAGCGGATCCCTGCAACCGTCACCAGGTCATCGATTCACCCTATACAATGTCATAAAAATCAAATTAATACGTTATACAATGTCATAAATTCAAAAATAATACCCTATACAATGTATCGTCTTGTTTTTGATGAAATCCTGGTAATTAACGTACATTTATCTAAAAGTCAAAACATTTATTGCGAACTAAGGGCTCAAACACAAAAACATGTTACGACGACGCAACGTGCCACCGCACGGCAACGTGACGTTGCACGTTGCGTCACGGTGCCGTGACGTGGAAATCGACGTCGAGCAACGTAAATAATCACGTTACGACAACGCAACGTGCCACGTTGAACGACGTCGTATTGACGGCGGCGCATTTGTAGAATTGCTGCAGTTAATTTCGAGAAATGGACCACACTAGACGTGTTCTCCTCCTGCTAATATTAAGAAGACGGATAAAGAAGAAACAGATACAAAGAAAATACTGGATCCATCCATATCTTTCAGCCATATTTTACGTCACGGCGACGTGCTGTGCAACGTGGCACATTGCGTTGTCGTAACGTGATTATTTACGTTGCTCGACGTGGATTTCCACGTCACGGCACCGTGACGCAACGTGCAACGTCACGTTGCCGTGCGGTGGCACGTTGCGTAGTCGTAACGTGTTTTCGTGTTTGAGCCCTATGTGTACAATGAGGTGTTATGTTATGTTAGTACTTATAACTTACCAGCCTTTTACAAGCATTACAACTTATCATCCGCCTGCCCTTATCATCCTAAATTAGCATGCATTAATTAAACATTATTATTTCCTTTATTACTTAATTATTATTTTTTATATTAGTACAATTAAATAGAGAAATTTTAGCTATGTCAATAATAATGAACGCGTATCAGTGCTGCATCTGAGAAGCACGACCTCAACTGAAAACTTCGATGAACCTCCTTATGCAACGCACATTCATAATCATCACAGCGGCATCGCCACGGCTCGTAATCATAAAATGAAGTGAGGTGCAGTGTTTAAATGTTTGCTTAGTCCTTTAGCATGTTATCCTAACTGTTGGAAAGTTTTTTTGGTGTCAAAAGATACCTGAAATGACAATGGCTTTGCCACCATAACGTCATCATCTGCTTAGCCTTGACCCAACTATGTTGGGGTCGGCTTCCAGTCTAACCGGATCCACCTGAATACCAGTATTTTACATGGAGCTCTGCCTATCTGACCTCGACAACCCAGTTAGTACTGGGTAATACGATACCCCTTGGTAAGACTGGTTTTCAGACTTTTTGGGCCACTGACTACCTAACGACTGCCAAAGATCTACAAATGACACCCGGGACCAACGGCTTAACGTGCTTTCCGAGGCACGGAGGAAACTCGGTGTGTAATGGGTGGTCACCCATCCACAGACCAACCTAGGCAAGCACGGCTTAATCTAAAGATCGACCCGAGCGGCTGTTACTATTTAGCCACGACCTCCTCAATTTGCCACCATAACCAATCTTACAAATAGACCAAGTTTAAAATCCTTTGACAAAACATCGATTCATTTCTTTAATTATTGAAATGTGAAAACCATATCAAATCTGAAGTGTTGAAGAACAATGCGGTCACACATGAAACACGACATTAATTATAACGAACAACTTCTTTATGGTATTTTTAATTTCACCTGCCTCTCTGCCCACCTTTCTTCTCAAACATAAGTAGGTATAAAGGGTGTAAATAGACCCTTAACATAAAAGAAAGGCACGTGTTCTCCAAGTCTTTGCGATCATTTTTTGTTCTAGACCATACCTGGGAGTTACGGAGATATTGGGGGTCAAAGTTCCAACTTTTTCACAATTTTTTTTTTAAATACATGTTTTTAATGTAAGATTTTTACTTTACACACCTCCACGACCCCCGCACTATTCAATCAATCCATCAGCACAATGCTTTGAGTGCTTTGCATCGAGTCCTACCTTAAAACGTGATTTTTCACCCCAAAAAAAAAAGTCGATTCCCAGCAATAATTTTTGCGTAAAATTACTTAGTTTGATGTACAGAATGCTTGGTTGACGGATATGTGAAGGGTCTGTTTACACCCTGTATTATTGTATACGGCAGAACAAACATCTAATTAACATGTGACATTTCACCACAAATCAAAGGTCAATTACACAGTATATGACCGTGTAATATAATTCACGCATCAACTTAACATCACAACACATAATTGCAATTAGTGTAATTAAGTTGTTCTACAGATAGGGGAACTGACTGACATACCGTTACAGGCAATTATATTTGCCGGTAGGGAAAATGGAATATGCCAGGAATTACAATTTTCAAAGCTAGCAGTAATGTAATGTCAGTTAAATTCAGCAGCAGTAAAAATGTAGTTTATATTTTTTTTAAGATTGACACTGAAAATAAACTTCAAACGTTCTTGAACCCTTTAGAAGGCAAAGGGAATATTTCCCACCATATTTTTCAGCTCATTAATTAAATAATGTGCTCCTGGTAGGTATTCTATTGTTGTATAAAGGTTATTTAAAAACATATCAATCAGTCAAAAAAAAAAAATACTCAAAAGAAAAAATACTCATACTCGTTAAATATTCAATGAACATTTTTTTTTTAAGTGTATTTTATTTTCTACCAATAATTCTATGCCTATTTGGCATAATTTTCTGATTCCCAGATTGTTATACCCGTTAAAGGGTTCAAACATGGAAATTGCCTCCGCATCCCTTGTGTAACTCACTTGCAGTCACAATCCGATGGATTTTGAAAGCGTTCCATTTCTTCATAGGTTGAAAAAAGTCGTCTATTTAACGATGTAACATGTATGTTACATAGTAAAACGGGGATCGGGGATTACAGACGTGTTTAATTTTAATTATATTTTTTTTTTTTTCAAATTATTATCCCTTAGTGTCATAGGCAATATTTTAAACGTCCCAATGAGGTAAAATCATAACACGATCAAAGCCACGGGCGCTCAAAAATAAATAATGTTGCCGAAAAGACCTGTCATTGACAGGCTCGGTTTCGTTGTAATTTCACTTTATTTACTTTCAAAGATAAATAAAGGAGCAAGTGTTTATTTGGCGTTAGTTTAATTTTATAGCATTTATTTTTATCAAAAACAGTGGTTAATGACATCAGAATATACCACCTTCTGTATCAGAAATGTTTGGTCATATTTTTAAGACCATCAAACCGAACAACTTTCTTCATGAGACCAAAATCGTAGTCGCAAAAAAATACATATTGGTCGAGTAAGGTACCTTTAAACCACAAAATATGGCACCCTAACTCCGTCATTTTTCTTTCTTTTTTAATTTGAATGTAGCCAATGACACTCGCGCCACCAAGACAAATCTAACGTCGCGCTACGTACCATTTATCCAAATCCGTTCATCCGTTTAGGAGTTACACTTACATAGGTACATACATAAGGGTCTAACATATAACCCTCCTTTTGGGCTTCACCGCAGTCGGGTAAAAACAACTTTCAACGAAAATTAGTTTGAATAAGATTTGTTTTTTAACTTTTGAGATAAAGGACTTTTTGTGAAACTGCAGCAGTAGCTTTGTTTTTCATTAAAATACTATGAAAAATAGTATTGCTGTTCAGTGTAAATTGACCTATGATAACTGATAAAAAAAAAATACAAAAAAAATAAATAAGAAAAAGATACTTAATAAGGGAAATGGACCTTCCATCCCCTCAAATATAAGAGGATAACAGCCAAGATAAGTAAACAAACTTCTTAAATTATAATCCTCTTATTGCTTGGCACACGAGGACCCAAATACCATTATTCCTTCTCATATTCTTTCCTCATTCGGCCTTCGAGCCTCTCATCTGTTTACTGACTTCGAAAGCCCATGGCCATATACTGCTTTTACGATTTTATTTGACTTAATTTACCCATGAGTTCCAGTGACCTATATTTATTAAAGGCCGAATAAAGCATGCTCTTCTTGGGTTTACGTAATAAAGCTGGTACGAGGGATTTACTCAAGGCCATAGATAATGATTTATACTCCTATAAAATAAATACAGGAAAATATACAGGGTGTAAGGGACAGCCCTCCACAAACTGACAGGATGCATTCAGCTCCTTATTTTGAATCATGTTCCACCGAAATTTTTCTCTGGAATTTTTTTTCAGTTACTTTTCCTTTATTTCAATGTAAAATTACATTCCCTGTACGCAGCATTCAATTTATGTAAATAATACCACTAAAATCAAAAATCCAACAATGGAGGTTGAAATACTCTAACGAATGACGCGTTAAATCAGCTGTTCACTTCCTGCCTAGTTACAGAGTTCATCAAACTCGTCATCGCGCTTGCCGTTCGCTACGTGCGTTTTGCCACGGTAACGATACATTGCGTATGGGGAAATAAAACAAATCAAATTTATTGGATTCCCATAACATTCCTGAAATAATTCTTGGATCGCTCATATTAGTGTGATATACTGAATTTACCTCATCAGTTTGTGGAGAGCTGTCTCTTACACCCTGTATATATCCAAAACCGCTGTGTCTGGAAGTATGAGCTCATACAGGATTAGTTTTCAAAGACCAGCTTAATTTTCAGAGATGATTCAAAATCGATAATATAATATTCACTTTAACGACAGGTTAATGTCGAGGAGCTCGTGACCTCTAGGTTAAGCCGTGCTTGTCAAGGTTGGTTCATGGATGGGTGACCACCCATTACATACCGAGTTTCCTTCTTGTCTCGGAAAGCACGTTAAGCCGTTGCTCCCGGGTGTCATTTGTAGATCTTTCACAGTCGTTACAGGTAGTCAGTGGCCTGAAAGTCTGACAACCAGTCTTACGAAGGGGTATCGTTTTACCCAGTACTAAATGGTTTGTGGAGGTCAGATAGGCAGTCGCTCCATGTAAAATACTGGTATTCAGCTGCATCCGGTTAGACTGGAAGCCGACCCCAACATAGTTGGAAAAAGGCTAAGCAGATGATGGTGATGCTAGCAACGACAGGTTAATGACTCCGCATCGGTATAAACATTAATCACCATGTTGCCAACTCTCTACTTCAAAAACCTCCGCCACATCGTTCTTAACCAGCGCTGTGCTGTGGGCCCCCCATAGCCATAGCACAGCATCATGCTGAGTGATAACCTGCTTGTCGCAGTCACGACGTGCAAGCTGTTAACTTTTTTCTAGTTTTGTTCCGTCCTGTTGAATTTATAGTTTATTGTTTATGTGTAATTTTGTATGATGCACGTCATGTCCCTGCGACAAATAAATTTCTTTTTCTTTCTTTCTAAAATTTAATTTCCTAATGCGAAGTAGTGCAAATTTACCACAGGTTAGTGAACCAATATTTATAAATGGTGTTCTATTTCATTTACAGTTTTATGCTTTTAAGTTTGTTGGTTTTTTTTTTTTTATTTTGAAGTTAAGATTTGTTTGACAGTTCAAAAATATGTCTACGAACCTGAATTGCCAGTGTTTTCATTTATTGTCGTATAGTCGTCTCCACTTTGTATTGGTACACCCTTCTATTTCCGAGAAAGCCTTCATTAAATCAGTCAACCTGCACAGTGCTTTAACAATTTTAGTATAATCAATTTTCCCATGAATCCTTGTGTGCTTTATTAAATATCGAGCCAATAAAGCTTGTCTCACCTTGAGGTATATACGTTACACAGGTCAAATCAAGTTTGGATTGAATCGAGAGTGAGATTGGATTTTTATGATAGGATATTAAATTGAATGCCATCTTAAAGTTAGAATAAATAAACCGTGTTGATTTAGCAGTGAATAAATAAAAAGCCTCTATTATTAAGAGGCGACGGTTCGTTATTGTTGTTTGTTTTATATCGGAGCTCAAAATAATGAACATTAATCAACTTACGACTAAGTTAGTAGCAATTTATGTAGGTAGTCCAGATGAATACGAATTAAAATTAAAATAACTGGACTGAGAAAAAAATAAATAACAATTGCATTTACGATTTACGAGTAGTATTATTAATTCAAAGAATTTCGACATCACCTTTTGATGAACCCTTTTGTTGTATCCTTTAATGAAACTTTGATTCCAGGATGAAATGAAGTTGAAGCAACACATTTTGAGAGAAAATAAACAGTTAATTGCCCCAAAAATACAACTGAATCAGAATTGACCTGGGAATTGAACCGAGAACCCCATAACAGTGCAACCATACACTGGAGATAATCTAGTAAAGTAGATGGAAAAACAATCGAATCGAAAACCTCCTTATTCTACACAAAATTTTCCGAATTTCAATCCAGCGGCGTTTACATTCACTCGTCGACTTTGAATAGACAAAAAAGGGATTCGTTACAAAACTTTGTTAACCCTAATTCTATTAGGGTAACTTATATCAACACGATCCAAATATTTAATGTCATCAAATAAACTTTCTCGTGACAAAACAGAGAACAGATAAACTAATAAAAAACGTTGTTTGTCCATTTTGAATTATTTTAACCCCTTTTTGTCTCCAAATCATATTCAGTACAGGGAAAAGGGATTTTTGTTTAACATTCTATATGTATTTTTTTCCTAAAATATGTATCTATTTGTTTACGTTTGACTCTTTGGTCCATAACAGCTGGTCCTTCGAGCCGGATCATAGAAGAAAAAAATGTTCGACCGCAGCCCAAAAAGAATCGACAACATCAATTCACTCGTCTTATCCTGACGCCACATTATAGTTGTCACAATTTATTACAGTGCTATATAGCTACGTACATAGCGGAAACGTTAGTTCTAATCACATGTGCTAACCAGAGCAATCAGTCGTGCGATTACGCAATCACAACTTTCATATTTCATTTATAATTAGTTCGGAAAACCAGTAGATGTATTATGTTGGAGCAACCACGCATTTGTGTTCACGAAACAAAATAAAAATGACAGAGTCGTGTTCGCTCACTTTGATTAGGAGACGGCCTTAGTCAACAGCGTAAAGAAAACCTTAATTACTAATAACTATTAGTAATTATCGATAGAAAATATCGTGTATTTTTTTGTTTACTTTACCTATAGATTTGTACGAATAAAGCTATGTATTACCGTACATACAACGAGCTATTTGAACGCGTGTAATAATAGTATTTGCTTCCCACGTTATAGTTATCGCGTTCTCCCATTCGCGTATGCTAAGCCATTTACCTTGAATGGAGTGTGTAAACATGACTACATATGAATTAAGCTTAATACAACTGTAAATACGTTGGACCATTAGTCGGCATGTATGTGGGATTAGGCAAAGCGTGTTACACTTTGGTATTACCACTTAACGTGATACTTATTTGAATGGGTTGCTTGGTAATTGGAAAAAACGTTTTGTTTCTCTAAAATCCTAAGATTTCTGCATAGATCCGATTATTGGAAACTAGGTAAGTAAGATTTTTATAACTATACGAGCTAATACATCATCACTCATAATCATTTCAGCCGAAAGACGTCTACTGCTGGACATAGGCCTCCCCCAAGTGTCGCCACATTGATCGGTCCCGTGCGTCTCGCATCCAGCGGTTCCCTGCAACCTTTACCAGGTCATCGGTGCACCTAGTGGGAGGCCTTCCAACGCAGCGTCTTCCAGTTCGCGGTCGCCTCTCCAGAACTTCATCATCACTACTGCTCACAAAACGGGGAAACAAAACATCGTGTGGAAACCGGCATGTCGGGTCAAAAATTCGATGACGTCATGTCACATATACCAACCCGCACTGGGCCCGCATAAGAGGAGGCCTGTGTGCCAGCAGAGGGAACATTATAGGCTGATTATACTATGGATATGCTACTACACATATGTAGCTTAAAAATGTTCTCTTCTTAGGTAAATAGCAAGTAAACATGATGACAAACGTATGTAGATTGGGATGAAGAACTTCATGCACTGATAGATGCGCTGATTCATTCACAGCTACATTCGATGCAAGTACTGACCAACTAGAATAGAATTGACTCTTAGATTAGCCAACCAGTTTCTAAGAATAATAAACAAAAAAAGATTTTCGCAAAAAAAAGATGTTTCCAATTTTCCAACGACATATTTTTATAACATCACGTTTTTGAGACTTTGATTTCTGAAGTTGTTGGGGTGTTTCTACTTAGAGTACACACTGACCCGATAAAAAAAAAATATTTTTGATGTGTAAATGTTTTTACTACCACTATCCAACATAAAAATTCGTGCGTCTTCAAGATTTTGTCCGTGTAAATTCAGCCTTAGAGATTGTGGTGTCGGTCGCTAAATAGTACCCATTCTCCATCACGGCGTACACTAGGTAAGCTGTTGAATGTAACCCTAATTTTCAATACCAGCCAAATTGAGCTGATTTAGGTCAGGTAATAATACACATGTAATCAAGGGCGGATCCAGCTTTCATGCCAAGGCTCACATAGTTGAGATCTAGTCATGACAGGCTCGAATTCGATTACAATAATAATTCAAATTAAGAAGAAAGTGTTTTATTGTGTCAAAATACAGGGTGTAAACAGACCCTTCACATACCCGTCAACCAAGCATTCTGTATATCACACTAAGTAACTTTACGCAAAAATTATTGCTGGGAATCGACTTTTTTTTTGGGGTTACAAATCACGTTTTAAGGTAAGACTCGGTGGAAAACACTTAAAGCATTGTGCTGATGGATGGATTGAATAGTACGAGGGTCGTGGAGGTGTGTGCAGTAAAATTCTTACATTAAAAACATGTATTTCTGTAACTAGAAGGTGCCCAGGTATGGTCTAGAACAAAAAAAATATCGCAAAGACAGGGAGAACAAGTGCCTTTCGTTTATGTTAAGGGTTTATTTACACCCTTTATATTTACATTAAGTAAATATATTGAAATAACACAATCAACTTTCCTTTTATGTTTTCTCCCAAAACGTTTTAAAATTTAAAAAAAATCCCAGTCCAGAGGGGGGGGGTCATGACAACACCAGCCACCCCTGGAACGGCCCTTGCAATTACGGTGCATTGAGTTTCGGCTGTGATCGTAGCAGAAACCAGGAATACTCTGGATTTAGGATAAATTGATCGAACAGGTTTGGGTGTGACTTGAGGTATGATGAGCATGTAACCTACAAACCGTACTGCAACGCATGAGCACCATATTTGAGGGGGGAGGGGGGTAAAATAATATCGCGCCTTTATTTCCCCGAGGGGTAATGCAGAGGAGACTACAGATATCCATATGCTATGGTATGCTATGGTTGGTGGTAAATAAATAAATAAAATAAATAAATAATAAATAATATACCTAGATAACGCAAGTATCACGATCCGTATGAAAACCAAGCGTGCCATTTTTACTACCTACTATGACGTTATAAGCACTATTTAGTTACTAAACAAGCAAGTGACTATACAAAATAGACTACGTTTATGTTCTTTAAATGTCTAGAATTAAATTCTTGAGTTGTAACGTTGTTTTTTTTTAAACAAATCAGCTTGCTGCGCCAGTAGCCACGCTAAGCATAAAATGCTTAAGCCGGGCACGCCAAGCTTGCGTCATCTAGGTATAATCTATATCTGTGAAGGAGACCTTTAACGTTAGGTAGAGTATTTATACTATACTCTACCTAACGTACTACTAAACAAAACTGGCGAAATGTGGGTATACCACATTTCGCCAGTTTCGTTTAATTTCCATGTAGTAGGTGGCGAGCCTATTGCCATCAAACGGGCACAAGTCCACACTCCGGGCGGCTACTGAGAAATTCCTGATGCAAAAACTCAATAACATTTTACCCGCTCCCAAGACCTCACGATTAGCAGCGGTTGCGGCCACTTAGTCAACGAGGCGGCTGTGCACGTCGATCAAAAAATACCTATACTAAAGTAGAGATTTTCCCCCCAACCAATTATCACGCATGCGTCGAAAAAAATTGCCATGTAATTTCGGGCTGATGCTGCAAATAATTGCAGATGGCTACTTTAAACACGCACGATTTCATTTCGCAAATATTTATGATCGTCGTAAGTATAAAGGGTGTAAATAGACCCTTAACATAACTGAAAGGCATTTATTCTCCCCGTCTTTGCGATCATTTTTTTGTTCTAGACCATACCTGGGAACCTTCTAGTTACGGATATATTGGGGGTCAAAGTTCAAAAGTTTTTCACAAGTTTTTTTTTAAATACATGTTTTTAATGTAATATTTTTACTTTACACATCTCCACGACCCCCGTACTATTCAATCCATTCATTAGCACAATGCTTTGAGTGCTTTCCATCGAGTCCTACATTAAAATGTGATTTTTTACCCCAAAAAAAAAGTTGATCCCCAGCAGTAATTTTTGCGTAAAGTTACTTTGTTTGATGTACAGAATACTTGGTTGACGGCTATGTGAAGGGTCTGTTTACACCCTGTATAATCGTTCGTTTATAATGACCACCGAATTTAGGTAGACAGGAATTTAACATTCCTCTAAAGTACTAAATAAACAGAGAAGAGAGGTTCTATAGTTTGAGGTGCACTCCTCGCTTTTCAGTTGTTGTCTAACTTAGATAGGTGCTTGCTTAAGTACCCACGTAACGGTAATTGGTACGCCACCCACGCTCTCAACCGCAAATCGAGCTAGCTATATTAATGTAGTCTATATTTTATACCAACAACTTTGATAAATGAAATGAAAACAAAAAAATATATATATATATTATATAGATTCAAATTCTAAATTCTAAATATTTTATTGTGGGCATATGTTAGTTACTGGTCTAAACAATAAATGAAAGTTCCAATATCTCCTGCCTAATAGGCATACAATAATTATGTAGTGGCATTCCATTTAAAAATTATTTTACATGTCAGATTTGATTAATGTAGTCTATATTTTATACCAACAACTTTGATGAATGAAATGAAAAATAAAAATATAGATTCAAATTCAAATTCTAAATTCTAAATATTTTATTGTATGTTAGTTACTGGTCTAAACAATAAATGAAAGTTCCAATATCTCCTGCCTAATAGGCATACAATAATTATGTAGTGGCATTCCATTTAAAAATTATTTTACATGTCAGATTTGATTAATGTAGTCTATATTTTATACCAACAACTTTGATGAATGAAATGAAAAATAAAAAATATAGATTCAAATTCAAATTCTAAATTCTAAATTCTAAATTCTAAATATTTTATTGTGGGCATATGTTAGTTACAGGTCTAAACAATAAATGAAAGTTCCAATATCTCCTGCCTAATAGGCATACAATAATTATGTAGTGGCATTCCATTTAAAAATTATTTTACATGTCAGATTTGGTTATTATAAATGTCAAAATATCAACAATACAGTCAAATTAATACATGGTCAACGATTCAATCAATAATTCAAGAAATCTTGGGTCGTGTAGTATGCTTTCTCAATTAAAAATTTACGCAGTTTATTTTTAAATACTGGAAGTTCCTTAGTGCTCAGAATGTCAGTAGGTATCTACATAGATAGGATACCCAACATTCACTTGACTCGTGCGATAAATAGTTTCTAAATCGGAATAAATTTATTGTCATTCAACACGGTGGAAGGGACACCGAGGCTAAAACGCTTACCACGTATTCAGTACATCGTTCTGAACCTCCCCACATAGAATTTTTTCATCAGTAATTTGAAAAAAAAATCTGCTGCAGCGTCGGTGTCTCTTAAACCTTGTATAATAATGAAAATGATGTCGGTAGTTATAAACTGCTGCCAAGTGATCATTCTTCTTGCTATTACCGTATATAAAACGTTGGATTGTGCCTTAAAACGTAGATAAGATGTGCATATTTAAGATGTCTGTAATGATGTGATGTTTAAGGTGTTTGTGATGTCTGTCTGTGTGGGTTGACATGATCATGCATGATCAAATCCTCTTTTTTCAATAAATACTGGGTTGGTACTTCGTGTTCTTATTAAATTGTCTTTTTTTTTTTCAAAAATCGGGCTGCTGCCTCTGTTGGCATATCGACATTTTTAGATTTGCTAAAAAATGAACACAATGATGGGGTTACGTTATATAACACATATCTACATGTCACATCCATCAATAGCACTAACCAAAAATGAGAATGTTAGTTAAAGGTATCCATCATCTTCATTCTCCTACCCTTATACCAATTTATTTGGGGTCGGCGCAGCCATGTCTTCTTCTTCCCTACTTCTCTATTACTCGTCATCTCATCAGAAACATCACTTAGTTAAAGGTATCCAAAACTAACAATAAATAAAGCTTTACATACATACGTTTGTTGCCTTGTTTAAAACGAGGACATTTACTTTTTAAATATGTAAAAGTCAGACCGAAGCCTCATTAAAATGGTTTTAATTACAAAAGTTGTTCTGCTCATTAAAAGTTGCAGCTACCTACTTAGAAGCTGAGGCTTTTAATAAGAATATTATGGTGATTCTAAGTTATATTAGAAGGCAATCCTTGAAGTAGTAAATAAAAAGTACTGTTTCAACTTTCTGTCCACAAAATATGACGTTTTATTTTTAAACAGGGCGTAGAAGGACCTATCACAAAGCCGTTAATCTTTTTAGTGTGACACGACTTCTTGTTTTGGTGTGAAAAATCACGGTTTACGGTTGGGCTCAATTTGACGCACTCAATACATTAAGCTGATGAAATAACGGGTGTAAATAGACCCTTAACATAGCCGAAAGGCAGCTGGTCTCCCCGTCTTTGCGATATTTTTTTTGTTCTAGACCATACCTGGGAACCTTCTAGTTACGGGTCAAAGTTCCAACTTTTTCACAAGTTTTTTTTTTTTAATACATTATTTTAATTTAAGATTTTTACTTTACACACCTCCACGACCCCCGTACTATTCAATCCATCCACCAGCACAATGCTTTCAGTGCTTTCCATCGAGTCCTACCGTAAAACCTAGTACCGTAGTTTGATCTACAGAATGCTTGGTTGACGGCTATGTGAAGGGCATGTTTACACCCTGTATTTCAAGAAATAAGTCCTAGAATTAATTCGTGGTAACAGTTAGAATGTAGATGTCCCGTTAGCAAAATAGCTGCAAAATTCGTGATAAATCAATTCTCATTCGGAGAAATGACAGTACGGATTGGGATTCGTCGCAACCATTTAGGCAAGTGCTGCTACGGCTGATTCGGACCCTATTTTCTCAGATACGGATTGGACCCAAACGCAGACGGTCTTAATCTGATCGGTTTAGCCTCGTGGAAGTTCTACCATTTCAATAATCCAGGCGGTAATTTCTCAAAAGCAGACGGGTGCTTGGAAGTGGGCGGTGTGTTACCCCTGTGCCTCGCTGCACTGTTGGTCCCGGCCTGATTTCTCTCCGATCGTGATGGATTGTCGTCCCATTGGACTATAAGAAAGGGAAGCGAAAGTAGTACTTTTGTACTATTATTGGGCTAGTCTCCGCAGAAATGGACCGCCATAAACGAAAACAGTCAGAACGGCTAGTAAAAACGTTTTAAATGAGAAACTTCTTTTGCAAATGGGCAAAAGATTCAATAATATTTCCGTATTTGAGTTTTAGGCGTTTTACACACGACGCCGCTCACCGCCGCGGAGGGCGGACTTGGCGAAGCGGATTCTGTGACGGTACACCGCGTGGAGAGGCGTCAAGTGTGCCTGTAGGATGTGTTTCGATCAGTCGTGCAGTCCAATCACAGACCCACAATGATCCATGCTGCGTAATGTGCGAGCACCTGTCGTGTGTACGGTCGGGCGGTGTACGTGTTAGGCATCAACAGATAACATACAAGCCAATTGGGCGCGCGATCCGCTTTAAAGCCTGTCGCGTCGGTGTGCGGCGTCGTGTGAGAATCGCCATAATAGCCTAGTTAACATAAACAGTTGAAATTTGATTTGACTTTGAATAGGCTCCTAAAGCTTAGTTACATACATGCATAACATCACGTCTGTAATTCCCGAAGGGTTAGGCAGAGGTGTACCTATAGTACACCCACATATAGCCAGTTATGTTTAAGTCCCATGTAAAAGCAAAATCAAAATTCAATACAAAAATTTAAAAAACAAAATCAAAATTAGATACAAAAATAAAACAAAATAAAAACAAAAGCATAATCAAAATAATACAATACAAAATCAAATTAACAAGTAAAAAGTAAAAAAAGCAAATTCATAATAAAAATAACAAAAAATCGAATTACAGTCAATTTCAAAAGGAATTGCAGTATTACACACTATTGCTATGTTAGTCCAATACTAACATGATATCCCATATTTGGTTGCCCAAAATAGCAATGTACACTTTAATCAAATATTATGGAATACTAGTTACTAGCCCGCGTGGGCAGGGCAGGACGATGACGACGAGAATACCATTATAAACTACAAACGGAATAAAGCGAAACCTGTTTTACAATAATATGTACTTCGTGGCATTCCAAAATGTTCACCTCTACCTGTAACAGTCCATTACATTCCCTCTACGTACATTGCAGGAAGCAGTTTATTGAAACATTATGTCTCCCTTGTAGGCTGTAAAGGGTACCCTCACAATAACACTAAGACCCTGGAACGAACGCGCTATGAAAACGCAAATTCGAACAAGAGACGAACCGAAATACCATAATTTTATTCGAATCGAAAACACAACTGTCCTATAACATCATAATAGGGATGTTTCCTGAAAAAATCTAATTAGTCCGTCAGATAGATTTCCAAAAAATATTAGACACGTATTTTTTCTTTTTTCACGAAAACTAAAAATGAAGACGATACAGTGCGTCGAAAACTCGTGTGAAGTCATAATTGTAAGTAAAGTGTACTGACTTTTTACCTAAAAATGACGTCACAGGCCGACTCATGATCTTTGATGCGTTTTATCTTCGTCATTTTTTATTGATTTGATAAAACAAAATTATAAAAATATTTTGCGATAATCTAACTGACGGACTAAATAGAATCAAATTTTTTTACACAGGAAACATCCCTATTCTCCCGCCCTTATCACAATTTGTTTGAGGTCGGCTCAGCATGGGTTCCTTTTCCAAACTTTTCTATTACATGAGTCAGTTCCTGTTGGCTGTTATAATTTAGCTCGGGTCGATCTTTAGGTTAAGCCGTGCTTGCCTAGTTTGGTCTGTGGATGGGTGACCACCCATTACATACCGAATTTTCTCCGTGCCTCGGAAAGCACGTTACCCCGTTGGTCCAAGGTGTCATTTGTAAATCTTTGACAGCCGTTAGGTAGTCAGTGGCCCAAAAAGTCTGACAACTTACCAAGAGGTATCGTATTACCCAGTACTGACTGGGTTGTGGAGGTCAGATAGGCAGTCGCTCCATGTAAAATACTGGTATTCAGCTGCATCCAGTTAGACTGGAAGCCGACCCCAACATAGTTTGGAAAAGGCTAGGCAGATGATGATGAGTCAGTTCCTCTCCGGTCAAATCATCTTTTTCACAGTCCATTCATCGTTTCTGTGGTATTCACCTACGCTTAGAGCCGGCCTCATTCATACTCAAAACTTTCTTCACGACATTTTTCGTTATAAATTCATACTGTGTTCACTTTTTCAGGGCATACAGTGTAAAGTGTCAATTTAAGTTTCACCTTTATTTTTTCCATTGAAAGTGATTCTTCCTCGATGTATAAACCAGTGTTTCAAAAAGAATAAGCGTTTTTTTTTTAATTTCGGGTTTTTTTTTAATCTTTTGTAGAATACCTGCAATACGATAAATGCCAAAATATACCTACGTTTTAAAATATCCTTTCATAAAATGGCTACATGCCATTATCAGGTAGATATTTGATGGAAACGTAGAAAAATATTCTCAGAATGAAGTCCTAAAACGGGTCTGACCTTTATAGTTATAATAATAACACTAAATTCATATTTTTGAGTCCCATGTTATTAAATAAGTACCTAACTAGGTACGCTAAGTGCTACAAATAGTAACCTAAAAGCATTTTCTCGAAAACATTTGAATATTTATCTTCTATGTAGTATTGTTTTAACTTTTATCCTAAGGGTCAGCTCAAACCGAGACGCGACGCGACACGACGCTGCGCGCAGTCTAGAAAATGCATAGTATCGTTTGAAAGACTCGGGCCGCGTGACGGCTCGCGGCGCCGCGAGCTGCCGCGCAACTTTCAAACGATACTATGCATTTTCTAATGGAGATAAAGTATAAAATGGCTTGACAATGCACGCCGCGTCGCGTCGCGTCACGTCTCGGTGTGAATTGACCCTAAGTGGTAACGCCCACTTAGTAGCAAAAATAGAAAACATTCGGCTCGAAAATACTCAAAATGTAAATTAACACCTGAAGAAGCGATGTTTCATTAAAACACGGCAATCTCGACCCACGCCTACTTTTTAATGAAAACAAAATGCTGCACGCACTCACACGTTCTCAGAAAATAACTGAGGCACGAAGATAAAATATTTTTCCTCCTGATTTTCCATTAAGTTTCTTGCTTCTTCTGGGCCGTTCTTATTTTTATATTTTTCGCCTTTAGTCTTTTCTTACAATTTGGCCTTGTCTTCGGCTACGTGGTTTTTACAATATTATTAGAAGCGTTATTTTATTTTCATGAACAAAAAAAAGGAGGCCTTCGTTCCATTACCAAGCCAATCCAATACGCAGAAAGCAGTACTCCTGAATACCTCACGCATTGTTAGGAGGTTCCTCGACTATAGCTAGCTTGGACTCTGGTGCAACGACTATAGTTTTTGCAAATTTTAAGTCTATAAATCTTATAAAAACAAAATAAAGATGCTGGCCTTATACCTCCTCCTTTTTTGAAGTTATTAAAAAAACACCTTACAAATTCTGATTGATTACACATACACCACGAAATAAAATATCGATTGGTGCTCAAATGGGAATACCTTTGGTGCTCAATGCATAGGTGCCCAAAAAATAGGTGCTGAAACGGGAATACTTCAAAAATTGAACAGGTACTACCAAATGACGTAATGTGTTTTTAGAATTAAAGTTCAAGCAATTTTCACCACTATTCGCCTTTCTCAAAATAGATTTCACACTGCTGATCTGCCCATTTCTTTTACAGCTATCACAGCACACAGTCACCTTAAATCCAATGATATATTGACGTACGAACCTCTCTGACGTACACCTACTTATAGACACTAGGTACTCTAAGAGGGATAGAGTGCAGCCCTCCTGCCACATTAATCATGAAATACATCCTTAACGAAGATACATTGAAGATCGGCGAACGAAGACAATTGATTATTTTCTTTTGTTATCTTAGAAGAAGTCCCAGATTCTTTTCTTTTAGAGCTTTCTTTGCTGAGAAAATTGAAAAGAAGTATTCTTAGTTTTAAACCTTCCATTTTCTGCAATTTTATAAACCGAAAGTGTAAGGCTCCGGGCACGCCGCAATCGCGGCGGTAAGACCCCTCTTTGAGGAGTGGCTGGATAGGCGTCACGGCGTCCTGACCTACCGCATGACGCAGGTCCTCACCGGACACGGAAGCTTCGGGAGGTACCTGTGTCTGATGGGGAAGGAGGAAACGCCTGGGTGTCACCACTGCGAGGACCGCCCGGAGGACACGGTGGAGCATACGGTGCAGGACTGCCCCGCTTGGGCAGAGCACCGCCGTGTCCTCACGGCGGCGATAGGCGGAGACCTCTCGCGCCCGGCATTGGTCGAGGCCATGCTGCGGGGCGAGACGGAGTGGGAAGCGGTCGCCTCCTTCTGCGAAGCAGTCATGCTCGCGAAGGAGGAGGCGGGCCGCGTGAGGGAGAGGACAGCGTCCTCCCTCCACCCCAGCCGCAGTGGTAGACGCCCACGGCGCCGGACGTCGGCAGACGATCTCCGGCCACCGTAGGCGCGGGCTTGCGGGCGGCGAGTAATGGGCGACTCGCTGTCCGACCATGGACCATGCCCGGGTCGACGGCGCGTTGTGTTCCACGCGCGCCTCAAAGAGTGTCAGCATTATGACGGGGCCCCCCTCTAGAGGGCGAAAGCCTGCCGGGGTCGCGGGACTTATAGAATTACCGTGACCCTGGATCATAAAGGGCTATTGAAGGACACCGTGGATTTTAGTCAGTACAAGTCTGACAGTTCTTCCCACTCTGCCCTGGGTGGGAGGACTCATTTGATGATTTTACCACGATAAAAAAAAAAAAAAAAAAAAAAGTGTAAGGCTCAATTTACATTGCTGCGTATTAGTTATTATTATTACTACAACATTAGTTTTATTATATACGAAACCTGAAACATGTGTCTATTATTTTTATGTAAAGAATCTATGTACAAAATTTCAAAATGAAGTATCATGAAAAATCACAAAGTTATAAGCTTGTTCTGTTACCTAGTTGTCCGCACAAAAACGTGGTCAACCAGCGGAGCGCCCGCGTGCGCGCCTCCAGTGTCGTCTTGAACTCATTGATAATAATAATTTGGCAGTAGGTACCTAAATGATTGCGATAGATACTTAGTGTCGCTCGATGTCCAACTTGTAGCCTTTTTTAAATATTTTTGGGAAAAAATATAACTTGGTTTAAAAATTATTGGAATCGATTCAGTTACTTATTCTGAACAAACTATATTCATGTTTCGCATATACTAAAAATAATGTTGTATAAAATAAAGCTAGCTTATATACAGGATGTAAACAGACCCTTCACTTATCCGTCAACCGAGCATTCTGTACATCAAACTAAGTAACTTTACGCAAAAATTATTGCTGGGAATCGACTTTTTTTTGGGGTGAAAAATCACGTTTTAAGGTAGGACTCGATAGAAAGCACTCAAAGCATTGTGCTGATGGATGGATTGAATAGTACGGGGGTTGCGGAGGTGTGTAAAATAAAAATCTGGCATTAAAAAAAATGTATTTAAAAAAAAAACTTGTGAAAAAGTTGGAACTTTGTCCCCAATATCTCCGTAACTAGAAGGGAAACCTTCTAGTTACGGAGAGGTATGGTCTAGAACAAAAAAAATATCGCAAAGACGGGGAGAATAAGTGCCTTTATTTTATGTTAAGGGTCTATTTACACCCTTTATGGACTGGAAAGAGAAGTGTTGGTCCCCAGGCAAGATTGGCATTGCTGCCAATGCGGGAATATCCTGGATGAGGCTGGCACAAGAACGTGGAGTTTGGCATAAGTAAAGAGAGGCCTGTACCCAGCAGTGGGTGAAGTCGTGCTGTAAATGATGATGACAACACCGGAAAATCTATACAAATAAATAAAATTGAAGTATCTGTTTGTTATTTCAAAATAACACCTTTTTACTGAATGCATATGAAAGTGTAGGAGCGCTGAGACATCGTTTTGTATTCATGATACGTGCAGCGCCCGGCAAGTTCAGTTCGCCCGTAACCGCCATATACTATAGACGTGCTCCAACCTGATTAGCTACTCCTTTGTAATATTTCGTAACAAGTTTAATAAGTAAATTAACTATAGAGTTCCGCAGTCTTTCATTTCTCTCCGTACACACACAACCCAAAGACTCTGTATACACGCACACAAAAAAGGTATAATACGTATACAGGGTGGAGACGACAATGCGACAATAAATTAAACTGTATGTAACTCATAACATTCCCAGTCTGCATACAAAAATTCAATCGAAAATTACTGGATAGTTTCGATTGAATTTTGTATTCAGTTTATTCACAGGACGTTATTTTTCATTTTTAGCATTTTCTACATAGTGTAGATAAAAGGCTACCACCAACAGGTTAACGAATCCTGCAAAGGTATAAACTTTAAACACATGTTGCCGACTCGCTACTTCAAAAACCTTGGCCAAAATTGTCGTATTGTCGTCTCCACCTTGTATATTTTTTTTATATTTGTCTGTCTGTTTGTTTTACTGGCAGATAGCTGATGTTATACGGAGTTACTAAGGCTACTTTTATTTTAGAAAATGGATTAGGGGTACATGCAAAAAAAATGAAACCCATGAAATTGTAAACAACATCCTATTCAAATAGTTAAATAATATTTTTATAATAATTTCACGCGGACGAAGGTCGCGAACAGGAGTAAGTATTTCTAAAGAAATTATATTATATATTTAGCAAACAGAAGCGAAGATGTTTAAAAAAAGACAACGAGGTTCACAAAATAATGAATACAACCGTTTATTCTAACTTGGAACAAAATGTCAATCACTGAAACTAACCTAAACCGCCACAAATCATAACGAATTCAATTAACACGTAATTGTTTACAAAAATAGCGATAATAGGAAAATATAAATCTTACAGCCCTTTGAGCGATATTCCCAACAAGAGTCTCATATATCCAGGGGGTAGGACAGTTCCATACCTACATTGATAGATTTGAGGTATTTTTTTCAAATTTGTGACATCTGTTATCGCCATCCAAAACAATTAGTTACTTTAGGATACCACCGGCGGAAAAAAAAAAAATAATAATTTGTAAAAGAAAATATTATTTGTTAAATATATTTTCATTACCTAATCAATTTATTTAACTCGTACTATAATTATTTTCTAATATTTGTGTAAATTACAAGTTACGTAATAATTACAATAGCAACACAGTGAATTATTTCTTCAACTGTTTGACAACTGACAACTGTCATGGCATGCATTAGAAAAGAACAGCTATTTTAGACTAATTGTCACCTAAGTAAGTAGCCTGAAGGTGTCAGCGGCAGCCCTGTGAGCAGTGGTTCGCAAGTTCGAGCCTCAACTAAGTTATTTTGTTTTTGTATTTATAGCCATATATCACAAGTTTGTGGATGGCGATAATAGATTGGCGCTGTATAAACGATCAATTGACATTAGAGGTCTTCAAAAATTTCTGCGAGAGGGCTCTCTATACCCGTTATATTACTTTACTCTGTGTAGTAGTCTTTGAAGAGTCTCTCGCGACCAGCGACAATTTTGAAGTTGTCACTCCTTGCCATAGAACTAGCATGTGCTACGTAAAACCTCATTACTTCCTAATACTACGTAAAACCTCATTTTTTCTTAAGAATATAGTAAATGTTCTTGAAATCCTTTTACCTTTTAAAAAATGAAAATTTAAAGATACCTTTCAATGTAGAAGAGGTAGAAGATAGCTGTTGTCAGTTATAAAGCTAAAAGTTTGCCAACTCTCGAACTTTTATTAAAGAAACAGAACTATGTTCGTAAAAGGATTGAATTACTTAGAAAACACCACTTCAATGAACTGAGGATTAAAAAGGTTATTTCAGCCTAAACAAGCATGAACAATAACCTACCTTTAAACTTAAATTCGAATCGAACCCAAAACAATAAAAGGGATACTTGAAACCCACTTACTTTGAACCAGTTAACAGTCAAGAGCCAGCGAACGAGGACAGCGAACATTTTGTTAGATAAATCAGTTCGGTAATTGACCAGAAGAAGATTAAGTAAAATAACAAAATAAAATATTTCCTTCATCGGTTTCCATTTTAACTGGATACAGCTGAACTACCTTGGTAAGACTGGTTGTCAGACTTTCGGGCTACTGATTACCTCTCATCAGCCTACCACAGTCCACTGCAGCAAATAGACCTCTGAGCTCGATTCTTGACAATTCTCATTTCAGTCACCATGCGAAGATCGTCGCTCCACAGGTCAACGGTCATCGGTTCTACGGCTAATATGGCCGACCCATTACCACTTCAGCGTACTTATTCTGTAAGCTATGTCGACAACTCTGGTTCTCTATCGTATCACCTCGTACTGGAAGCGATCCCCCAAGCATAGTCATAGAGCTTGAATTTATGGACCAACCGTACCGTGAGTACGTTTCGGCCCCGTAAGTCATAACAGGGAGGACGCACTGATTGGAGACCTTAGTCTTTAGGCTATGTGGAATACGCGATGAGGCGACCCGAAGAAGCTTCTTAAATACTGCCCAGCCCAGCTGGATTCTTCTGTTAGCCTTCCTCTCAAAATCTGACTACCCGTAATGACTGTCAAAGATCTAAAAATGACAGCCAGGACCCAGAGCGGGAATAACGTGCTTTCTGAAGCAAGGTGCTATCTCGACATGTAACGAACGGTCACCCATCCACCGACCGACCTCGGCAAGTGTAGGTATCTATATTATGTACATAATATCTAGTTAGTATAACATCAATACGTAAGAGACCCGAGACGGATATTCCATTAAATATCAAATATCACGCATCGTTTCCAAGCAAAATAATATGTAAGTAAGTATGTATGTTAGACACCCCATTATGTCTCAATAATCGCTCCACCGCGTCACTGCTGTCCGTAGGGTTGCCATCTATTCACATTTGTCCGGATTTTTTGCCCACCGAAAATTCCGGCAAAATATCGTAACAGCGTCTGAGATCACCGTATGGTAAAGCGGAGGTGTACCTAATAGAAAACCCTCATTTCGTCAGCTATGTTTAAATCCCATGTAACCGGGGGCGAGCCTATTGATAACAACCGGATACAATGTCAGGCTCCGTGGCTGCTACTTAGAAACTCCCGACGGAAATTTCAAAAATACTTGGCCTGGGAAACGAACCACACGCTTAACAGTCACGGCTACGACCACATAACCAATGAGACAGTCAAAATAACACGGCAAAGTGACCCCCGAAATGTCTGATGTTTAAATTCCTCAGACTCAAAATTAAAAACAATACCCGGTAATTTTTGGAAATGTCCAGATATTTGTCAGGCTTTTCAACCCTAAGCCACTGGACGTACACTTTACGTCACCACTTAATCTGTGCCAGAACGCAAGATCACCACACAATTTACTTAAGTGTTTTCTTATGTTAGTCTTGCAACTGACATTTGTTAGTTAGCACAGGCAGAGTACAACACTTAAGTCGCGAGAGCTCTCTGTGATCATACTTAGAACTAATAATCATAATTACACCCCCTTATTGTCTTGGGGCGTTGGACTAGTTTTCGAAAGCGCGACTGTTGAACATCAGGGTTCAGTCTCCGAATCGGGTCAAGTGTTTATTAGGATTTTCACAGGAATAAAGTGTGCGAGTATAAATGTTTTGCTGTTCCACACGATGGGGCATTTAATATCGTGTCCAGCATGTCTTGTTGTCTGTTCATTACGGGAACTGATGGATGCTACTGGAGAGGTGCCAAACCAGAAACCCAGTTTTGGAGTGCCATCGACCGGTAAGGAGAAAAACAGGAATTACCGGTAGCAGCCAGTTGAGCTCGCTTGATGGCAAAAAGGCTTGCGTGAGACAGAAAATCAGCTTGATGGAATATGAGTTGGCACTTTAGGGATTATGATGTGACCGGATGACTATAACAATCCCTGTTGATGTGAGTACTGCGGTACCCGGTTATGAGGCCACTGGGTTCTTTTAAATAAACGCTTATTTACTACTAGCTTTTGCCCGCGGCTTCGCCCGCGTGGATGTCGAAAAATATCCGACGGGAACGTACAGAACAAACATAGTTACTTACCTTCATCTCCCTTTTTAACCCTTCGGGGGTAGAATGATCAAAAACGCCGAGACGTATAAATTAATTTTCAATCGTCAGCCTGAACACAAAATTTGAAGATCCTAACTTTAAAACTGACGGACTTTCATATAAATTTCCATCCCCTATTTTACCCCTTTAGGGGTGTAATTCCCAAAAATCCTTTCTTGGTGGATACTTACTCTTCACAAAGAACACACCCTCCAAGTTTCATGTCTCTAGGACCAGCGGTTTGGCCTGTGTGTTGATATGTCACCCAGTCAGTCAGTCACTCACTCAGATACCATTTTATAGATTGAAGGAATTTTATTACGATTAAACCCAGGGAGGACCTCCCGAGTGGACTATCGCGCAGTAACTGTCCGCCGTGCATACGCGACGCTCACATTTACATTTTGTTTGCCTTGCACTCTGTATATATAAATAAAGAAAATAAGTAAATAACAAGCTTATTCACTGCATGTTGGCGATTTTAAAGCAGTAGCCTTTCTCACAAAGTGTTCAGTCACAGGCTATTCAGTCACAGTGGCCACAGTGGTACATGAATTCGGGAGCCGTCTCCGCATAAATTGTCATTTACATAACTAAAAGTGCAGTCGAAACGAGCAGACTGGAGAGCGGACCATATGAGATCTTCATCATCATCATCTTCGTGCCCTTGTCCCATGTTACTCCTGTGTCAACCGTCACGCTATCATTTACTCCTTTTTCCTTCATATCATTCCTCACACAATCCATCCATCGTTTTTTTTGGTCTTCCTCTCCATCTCCATCCATCAACATTTATATTCATCACTCTTTTAGTCACATGGGTGCGGTTCGGTCCGCTCGCTTTGACCGCGCCTTAACTGAAATATCTGTCCCCGAGTCCTGGTCTTGAACCCCGTAACAACAATTTCAAAAATTAAGTCTGACATTCTAAATGTCACATTGTGAAGTGAACTCTACTGTGAATCTTTAAACTAACTTCAGTTGAGTAGACACAAGTAGGATCTTATAAGACTGATTATCATAATTTAGTCTAGGTAAGTCCTATTAATATTTGAAGCACAAAATATGTTGTTAAAAAACGTTACTAAAAAGGTAAGCCACCTTTTTAGTAACGTCAAAATTAAATATACTGAGGTAAAATGTAATAACCAGTGAATACAATTTACTTGATAAAAATAAGTTTTATTATGAAAATGGCATTAAATTTAACACGATTTTAATTCATGGTCTCCCGCAATTTCCACTAAAAATCATTTGAAAAACACTTGGAAAGAAGACCCACACTCTAGAATGCGCTTGCACTAGTGCAGTTTTAGACACTACTAATGCCATCTCTAACTTACTAATGATAATGCCATCTAGCCGATTTCGGCCAAAGGGGGCGGTTCGAGGGCTTTCTAGAGTAGTCGAGAGCTTTGGTGTGATGCTCTTTCATGGGCTCACAACATTTACTCATAATAGTCGACTGTATCTAAGTACTCATACAAAACGATATCTAGAGAGCTGTGCCCCAGTTGAATTTCGCTCTAATTATTATCTATGCCGCGGACTGCGAATGCCTCTGTCCAATACACGAACGAGTGATTCTGAAGGTAATAATGCGCGAAATGGAGGCACAAAATTAAACGTAGTGTGAATAGGAATATCCTCATTATGGTAAATCATCTTTACATTTGCTGTACGGGAGATTAGGTGAGCGTTTAGGCTTGTACTTGTTTATTTTAAATGTAGGTACCAGGAATTTCTTCCTCAAAATTGTATATGGTAACACAACCACGAAAAGTGCAAAAGTCGCTGTGTTTAACACAGACAGAACACCAGAGGTGTTAGCACGAGCCCGTGGCGTATACGTAACATACGTCGATTTTGAAATCAAAATACAATAATCGCAATTAGTAACATCTAAAAACATGAATACATTCTTAAAATTATGAAAATATTATATGTGAAACGGGTATTCTTAATTTAAAAATCGACGTATTTACACCGCGCGCTCGTGCTGCCTCATTCAGTTTCAGTACAATTACAAGTTTACACGATAGAATACCTAAAACACCTTGCACTTCTCACTCTGTTACATTATTTCGCTCATCAGTTCATCACTTACTAAAGGGGATTGTGAACATTTTATTTATTTATTTACCACCAATTATAACATCATTACAGACTCGTCCAATACGATGCTATAAGACATACCATATAAAAAAACATACAATATAAACACACAAAATAAAAAAAACATACTATGTAAAAGAAGTTGGATTACACCCAGTATAAATACTAATACCTAAATTAATTAAACATGACATGAAATACAGATGAAGTATTTAGAAGGTAGCAATTTTAAATCTCATCAGTTTTTCCAATTACTGTTGTGTTTTAATAACACTGTCAAGTTGTTATTGCGATTACAAAATAAACTCTATTGTCACATGAAACACGTTTTTAGAATTAAGGTATTAAAATAACTAAATTAATTTGCAAATGGCACTACAAACTAGCATCCACAGGCACGTTTTCAGACTCAATCGTCTACATTTCAACAAAAAAAAACTTTAGAAACAGATTATACTAAATAAATGCAAGGTTTGGTGTGTGTGAGTAAAAATATTTAGCCGCAGATTTCAGAAAACGTGAAATATTTTTGTAAAAATCCTTTTTACACACGTTCTATACAACCTTCAATAAACATCACGGTTGAGCTAACACGGCCTTTATGTGCTTACAACAAGTTTCTTATTCTTTAAATATGGGGGCACGACCTATACAAGAATAGCTGATACTGTGATGAAAAGCTCATTAACTCATGCATAAAGCACTCAGGTTTGAGCTTACTCTTCGTGACGACCAAGAGTAAGCTCAAAACTGAGTACTTCAAAGGTTTCGTACTTCTTAAAGATGCTTTAATACTTACGGTCCAAAGAAGTATGGAAAACAAAAGTTCCACGACATTGTTCCAGCAACATGTTTTTGTGTTGCACGAAACATGTTACAAGATACAAATACAGATTCTGTGTATCTTGTAACATGTTTCGTGCAACACAAAAACATGTTGCTGGAAGAATGTTGCAGTGTTGTCAGCCAACACGAAAGTTTCGTTAAAAAAAGTTGTCGCAACATTTTAACATTTGTTGTCAACAATGTTTGGCAAATTTTTCTCAATTCTGTTAACCGTGATTTTGGGGTTTAAATCTAGGCTTTATAGTTTGCCTATCATGTAAGCTAAAGTAGGTGCAATGGCGGTTTGGTTGTAGGGTAACAACATACTTAAAGGCTCATGAAAAACAGGTCAAGTGTATCATTATGCTGTGAATGACACTTTATAGCGTCGTTTCATAGTATGGTTGACTGGTCTAGCCTTAAAAGCGTTTGTAGCCAACAAAATCTTTTTTTAAAGGTTGCGTCGAACAAAAAGTGTAGGCACTATACGAGGTAGGTACGTACATAAAGGGTGTAAATAGACCCTTAACATAACCGAAAGGCACTTGTTCTCCCCGTCTTTGCGATATTTTTTTGTTCTAGACCATATCTAGGAACCTTTTGGTTACAGAGATTTTGGGGGTCAAAGTTCCAACATTTTCACAAGTTTTTTTTTTAAATACATGTTTTTAATGTAAGATTTTAACTTTACACACCTCCACGACCCCCGTACTATTCAATCCATCCATCAGCACAATGCTTTGAGTGATTTCCATCGAGTCCTACCGTAAAACGTGATTTTTCACCCCAAAAAAAAGTCGATTCCCAGCAATAGTTTTTGCGTAAAGTTACTTAGTTTGATGTACAGAATGCTTGGTTGACGGCTATGTGAAGGGTCTGTTTACACCCTGTATGTAATAGCATTTATAAGTCTGAAAATAAATTGCAAAGGCTCGACGTAGAATATCTACAGGATGGATGGGAGACATAGACGCAGAAACGGTTAAAAAATTTAACCTACGCCGTCAAATTTGTATGGACAGTTTGCACTTTTGTAGGGAACAGTAGTTTTTTTTTTACATTACCGGTGATAAATATCTGTGTGGGGCAGAATTATGTACTGATCACGTCTGATAACTGTTTGTGCATCTATTTCTCTTCCATCCTGTATATTCGATACACGGGTAAATTATGATTTTAAACTAAATGTCTATTTTAGTCTGGCCAAAAGGTACACCAATAACTGGGTTATGGAGGTAAGATAAGCAGTCGCTCTTTGTAAAATATTCGTATTCGGCTGCATCCAGTTAAACTGGAATGTCTATGCCCTCAACACGGTTATTACGTAGTTGACAAAGGACAAGTTGACAAGACCTTGCATTTTGGCGTTTCAATAATTTGTGTAAGTCACATAGTTGCGCAGACGAATTTTTCAAACACCTTTAATTGTATTGGAAATTAGCCCCAAAATCCTTCGTATTATGTTTGAAAGTGTGTTACGTAATAGGGCTGCTTTCCTTCCCGCTTGGATGGTCGGTAAAACATAATTATAATCTACGGGTAACAGTTGCAAACAGTTGTAAATAATAAATTAATTACACGAACGTAACAATGTAGCGGAGCAATTAAAATTACAACCCATTTGGATATAATTGCGGAAGATGTAAAAGCAATAATTGTGGTGCCATTTAATAGCCTCTTTATGGAACCCAGATTTGGAATTATTAGTATTCCGAATAGGACCGGAAAGGAATTATTAAACCTACGTTATTTAACACTAGCAGTTGCCCGCTACCTTCGTCCGCGTGAAATTATTATAATAATTATACAGGGTTAGTTTCCAAAGACCAGCCAAATTCTCAGATCTGATGCAGTACATCATTCTGAGCCCCCCCACGTAGAAAATTTTCATCGGTTATTAAAAAAAATCTGCTGTTTCCTACAAAAGTGCAATACCTACACGGGCAAAATGTATGGAACAGCTGTTTTTTTTATAAATAACCTATAAAAATTCGCTCAGAATGATGTACTGCATCAGATCTGAGAATTTGGCTGGTCTTTGGAAACTAACCCTGTATTTGAATCAGACTTTAGTAATAATCAGCTATCTGTTACTAAAAGCTCCGTCAAAATCAGTAAAGCCTTTTCAGAGATTAGCAAAACAGGAAGAAAGTGAAGTATTTAAAACAGTATGATTATTGTCCATTTAAATCAAACCGCAAAAAAAAAAGACGTTATAACGGCTCGAAAAAAGCTGTGAAATGCTATTTTAATAAAAAAGTTGGTGAAAAATCTGTCTGCATTATTCTTTTCTCTTTACTTGATCGCATTACTGAGATAAAAAATATCCTTCGTCTTACCCTTAATTCGACATTGGGAAGTATACTGGACATCGACTTTGAAAAAATCTGTAGCGTTTTTTTGTAACAATGTAAGAGTTTTTTTATATCGAATAGTTTGGTTTTATCCCTAAAGATATAAATAAAAAATAACTGTCAATGAGCACGTGCTCTCAGCCAGTCAGTCGTTGCCGCAATGTCAGGAAGGGTGAGGGCGCCGTGACCGCTCTCGGTAAGTCTCGATTTATCTGGTTTTTTTGTTCTAAAATAGAAAATTATTTTTTCACTATATATTCTAGAATATATACAATTACGTACACATAGACTACAATCATCATACAACTCATAGATTTTACGTTATTCTATGTAAAAGTAGCGTGTCCAGTATACTTCCCATTGCCAGGTTCGTAATAACTTAGCATGGTTTAGCGATGTCCAGTATACTGGATATTGCCAACGACATAGAGAACAATTATTGATATGATATTATGAAATAAAGTCCGCATTATGTATGTTTCTATTCATTTCTTGATACCTAACAATAATATTATTGACAGGTTTTCCAAAAAAACTTTACACGCCTCAAAATTAATAAATGAGCTCGAGTGGACGAGTGGTGGAACTTGTAACCATCGTTATCAACTTTATCGATTCCAAAAACCCGGTTTACTTTGGAATTAATGGCTACATAACTACCACGCCAACTGCAGCAATGGATATAGCACTTTGAATAACACTTTTTGGCCAAACTCACAGCAGAAAGCAGCGTTAGCTGCTATCAGGCTTTATGCATCTAGACCTATGGGGCCAAAACTATACCAGCATCCTGAACCAGCCGATAGAGTTTCAACCACCCATTGCTGCTTGGTGTGATCGGATACCGAAACAATTTATTTACAATCAAAACTACCACATAAAAACAAAGGAGGATGAAAGGAATCATTCAAGAGTCAACGGAGAACGTACCTACTCAGACGGTTCAAACACAAACGCAATTTAAGGGCTGACGTACACTCTCTTGACCTCAACAGTATCTTTGAAACACGGTCTACCTTTAGGCATACTGATTTTGATCTTCCAATGCAAAAGCGTCGCCCTGACAGTAACTGCAACAGCCGTTAGACCATTAAGAATGCGGCACTAGGACCAAAGCATTCAAATCCTATCTGAGAGCATAACCATGCCCAACGCTCTAGATACCAAAGAAATTTACAACAAGCTAATCCTAAAACCTTTTCCTCGACTGTATCTTGGTATCAAACCGGATCACCCTCCAGTGAATCCCTAGTTACGCCGCTGATGAACTTGCTAAGAGAGGTTCTGAGATAGTGTTAGGCCTGTATCCGATCCTCCCCCCACTTCTCTCAAATTTCGTCCATGGATTCGTCAGAGATCAACAGAACATCTACATGACAGGTCCACGTCATCCTGGAAAGCGAGCTCTTGACCAGCCTCTTGCCTTCCAACATTCCCAACAAGAAAAAATCGTCGGGACAAAGAGATCGGTCCGTGAAGTTGAGGCCCCAGGACGTTTTTGCGCTTCTGGCTGAATCTAGGCTGGCTTTGTAAGCCAAGACTCATCACGCATTATACATTAAACTCCATATTTGCATAAAAAAAGATTTCATAAAAATAAAAAAACTCAACCCTTAATTCGGCAATGTCCATTATACTGTACATCGACTTTTTCCTTTACTTTCTGGCGAACTTGGCAATTTCCAGTATACTGGACATGCAATTTCTAAAAATCTAGATGTACTAGATTTTTTTAATTATTTTTCCTGGTTTTAGGATCATCTAACGATACAAAAAATATATACAGAAATCAATATTTCAATAATTTTTCCCCTTGCCAGATTAAGGGTTAACTAGGCTAGGGTCACGATTTTTGAAACTGTGTGTCAAATTTTATATCACAATTTTAAAGAAAGTCTGACAACCAGTCTTACCAACGGGTATCATATTACCTAATACTAACTGGGTTGTGGAGGTCAGATAGACAGTCGCTCCTTGTAAAATACTGGTATTCAGCCGCATCCGGTTAGACTGAAAACCAACCCCAACATAGTTGGGAAAAATGCAAGGCAGATGATGAATCCATTTAATCGTTAAATCGTAAAAAGGGAACAAACAGACACCGTTAATTTCACATTTATGGAATAAAAAAATATAACAATAGCACTTGAAGTTAATACGACTAGAGTAACAGTTACAAAGCATTGCTTAACCCACATACTATCGGCAATGGCCTAGATACTTGAGAGCTCGAGCTAAGGTCAGTTTATTCAGTTAACAATAAAATGTTGTGCTATTTCAATATTTTATATTCCGCAAACCAGATCGGGGTAGCTAGGTTGCAGCACCACCCCGCAAAAGTTTGCAGAAGGTGCGATAATTATAGTGTAACCCAAATCATTACTATTTCAAAGCTGCTCATCGGCTAGCACTTTCGGCTCATAACATAACACCACCCCTGTAATCCCCGAAGGGTTAGGCAGAAGTGTACCTAATAGTACACCCACATTTCGCCATTTATATTTTTAAAGTCCCATGTAATAGGGGCGAGCCTATTGCCATCAACCGGGCACAAATCCAGATTTCGTGGTTGCTACTGAAAAATTCGTGATGGACAAACTCAATAATACTTTGCCCGAATCGAACCCAGGACCTCATACTCAGCAGTCGCGCTTGCAACCAACGAGACAGTCTGTCAGTGCTTTTGAATGCTAATGTAAGATTTACGAATGGTCCCTCAAGGTTGTACAAAATTTAACCCCCCTGAGACTGACTACTTCACTGAGTACGGAAGGCGAAAAATGTATTTTTTTGCACAAAAATACTTTGTAAGGGTTAATTTTCATTATGAACCTGCAGACCTTTTATTACTTTCGTACCCTCAGAAGTTTAGTGTTCCTTGTTATTAAAAATAACGTTGGTTATGCTGAGATAATTTTTAATCTTGCATTCCGAGCCTGACCTTCATCTCGAAACGTCAAAAAAAAAAGATTGTCTCAACGTAAGACTATGAGATGTCTTTTCTACATTACTTTAATATATTTCCCTGATATTGTGGTGCCGGCAAGACTTTGCAAAAAGACGAAATATTTGGTAAGTTTGCACAAAATTCTCACATTTAATGTAACTTAGATAGAAATGTGCGGAAAGCCACATCGACGTTTGAATCACAGGTCAACCAGCAAACATTAGACAAATGTCAACAGCAACAAGTCTTTTTTAGACGTAAAGAATAATAATGAGTGTAAAAATACCCTAAACGAAGCCAAAAGGCACTGTTCTCCCCGTCATTGCGACATTTTTTGTTCTAGACTATATCTGGAAACCATCCAGTTACGGAGATATTGGAGGACAAAGTTTAAACTTTTTCAGAGGGATTCTTTTATTCAACTTTTTCATGTTATAACTTTGCTCGAATTTCTTCACGACCCGATACTCTTCAATAATATTCTTCTTTAATATTTAGAGTGCGTTACATTGAGTCGTATAGTAGAACCTGATGATGTCGTTTCCCAGCATTCATTTTTGCGTAGAGATACTTACTTTGATGTACAGAATGCTTGGTTGATGGCTTCGTTAAAGGTCTGTTTACACCTTCTAAAGAGAGCCAAGTTCCAAAGCTTCGCATAGGGACACCGTGGATCGCACGCGCTTTGAGAAAACGACATATTCTAAAACTTGAACATCGCTGAGATGTCACCGTTAGCATATCTACCTGCGACATGAGATTTGATCAAAAACTACGTAGGTTAGTTTATGCTTGAAGCTGAAGAGGTAACGAAGATAAACGTGTTGACAGTGTTAATTAATTGTCAAAACACTTTTTAATTAATAATAAAAAGATTAAATGTGTTGTTTTACTATTAAGGAGTTCCTTTAATCTGGAGCCAATCTTGCTCCCAACATCGGTGGATTACCATTTTTTATATTTTTAAATGTTTTTTATATCGCTTAATGTAGAAATATTTAAAAAAGTATTAAGCATGTATAATTATAAATAAATACAGAAAATAATGGAATATACATACCTCCAACGGTATAACAATAAACAGCACAATCATATCCGCAACCACCAGATGCGTCATCAGCAGGTTCACGCGTGACTTTCGTCTGCGTGAGCGCACGAGAGATGTGAACACACCCACGTTCCCAACTGCCCCCGCAGCCAGCAACGCGCTGTACACCCCCACTACGAACCCCTGCTCTGGCGCAGGGATCGTGGTGTCCATCACTTCTGTCACATTCACTATGGAAGTACCCTCCATGTTGAAATAATCCCAGAATTTTTGGTCGCAGTCGACTTCTACATCGGCTGGGGTTTCTTGGAACATTATTTGGGGATTTATGTCATTTTGGTGGTGCTAATGTTTTGAGATACATTTTTAAGATTATTTTAAATATAGGTTTTAAAAGTTCACATCTTGATTACACACACTTCATTAACCAAAGTTGTATGCACTTTTTGACACTGACACTTTATCTAAGTTACGTTACACTTCAATGATTAAAATTAATTGGTATTAGACTTAGCAATTTTTATTAATCTTATGTTTTAACTGCACACTTTATTAACTTCTATT
Source organism: Noctua comes (assembly GCA_963082995.1). Taxonomy (NCBI): domain Eukaryota; kingdom Metazoa; phylum Arthropoda; class Insecta; order Lepidoptera; family Noctuidae; genus Noctua; species Noctua comes. Next base: position 6,001,264 of record OY720280.1, on the reverse strand, counting down.
TAATTACACTTAAAAAATTCTATTTGTTTTTTTTGTATCTACCTAATATTAAATAATTATTTCAATTACAACGAAACTTTTATAAACGTACACCTTTTACTTAATTTGTTTATGTATTTAAATTAACTAAGCACAACACACCACAACACCACGAATAAGATCTAAAATATTTTTAATTAATTACCCTACTACAATTTTCATTCACCAGAAACATCCGAACAAAACTTTATTTCGACGCGTCGGAAGTCTACGAAAGCTCGTAGCGCTACGAGACGTGTTACCGCCGTAGCGTCGTAGCACAGTGTGACGTAGACAGCGGATGTCGTAGACTTTATCAATGAATCTCGTAGCTCAACTGTCACCGATTCATAAAACGGATTTCTGGTATTATTTATTTTGTTTTTATCTTTATGTGCATATTATTAGTATGTATATATATTTTATACAGATATATTTATGTATGACATAAAGTTAAGGTTCCTAAAGGTCTAATTTAAGTTTTTCTGTATTCTCTTTTTACACATTGTATCTTCATTTAAACAACAACATTTCTTTCATTTAGCTTCTTTGTGCTTGCCTAGGTTTGTCTGTGGATGGGTGACCACCCATTACATACCGAGTTTCCTCCGTGCCTCGGAAAGCACGTTAAGCCGTTGGTCCCGGCTGTCATTTGTAGATCTTTGACAGTCGTTAGGAAGTTAGTAGCCCAAAAAGTCTGACAACCAGTCTTACCAAGGGGTATCGTATTACGTAGTACTAACTGGCTTGTGGAGGTCAGATAGGCAGTCGCTCCATGTAAAATACTGGTATTCAGCAGCATCCGGTTAGATTGGAAGCCGACCCTAACATAGTTGGGAAAAGGCTAGGCAGGTGATGATGTTCTTCATTTCTTATCTAAATCTCCTATTGCTGGAAGAAATTTTGGTTTTTATGTGGAAGAAATTTTTTTTTTTTTATGTACACACAAAATACTTAATAAGTGATTACATTAAAATAGAAAAGCACAAAGGTACTGCTTATTTCATGAGAAGTTTCTTCCAGCAGACCTGCGAGAGGAAAGTAGAATTAGAGATGTAGACAACATGATGTAGATTAACATCCAATTAATATTGAAAGAGTTTTCTTTGGTATACAGTAAATCAATGACAATAGCAATTAGTTATCCTTCGTCACATTGGACAGAGGTTTGCTTCGCTTTTAGTCTTTTAGACTAACTAACTAAGCCTGAATATTGTATGCCGTACAAACAATACTTTGTGTGTTTGTACTTTAGTAATTCATCGAACCCATGTTTTGTATTTAATTGAATTTTACTACGTTGTTCAGCGTAGTAAAATTAAATTAAATAAAGTGAAATGTTACAGGGAGCCTTTTTTCATTCTTAATGATTTTTATGAAAATATTTATTCTAGAACTATTATGGTTAATTTCTTTTATTATGGCCAGTATTAAATTTATGTGACGTAAAATAATTTTGTACTAAAATAGAGTTTAAGTAATGTTATTAATGTAAGTAATTCAGTAAATAAAAATGTCTAAATAAATAAAAGGTCAAAAAACAGGTAGTATAATAAACAGGATTTACTTTTTTAAATATTTTGTTTTCGTAATATCGCACTGACCCTTGCAAATCTAGCTAACGACCCAAGAGCTAGACTGACCCGACACTATACCGAAGACATTCCGGATGTCAGCCTGTACGAGATTAGGATGGCTCTGAAACAGCTTAAAAACAACAAGGCACCGGGTGATGACGGAATTACGGCCGAACTCCTGAGGGCAGGTGGAAAACCGGTACTTAAGGCCCTTCAGAGGCTGTTTGATTCCGTCATACTCGAGGGGAAAACGCCGCAAGCATGGTGCAGGGGTGTGGTGGTACTCTTCTTCAAAAAGGGCGACAATGCCCGGCTGAAGAACTATAGGCCCATCTCACTTCTAAGCCATGTCTACAAGCTGTTTTCAAGAGTCATCACGAATCGTCTCGCGCGCAGGTTTGACGATTTTCAGCCTCCCGAACAAGCCGGATTCCGAAAAGGCTTTAGCACCGTAGACCACATACATACGCTGCGCCAGGTTATACAGAAGACCGAAGAGTATAACCTGCCTCTCTGCTTGGCGTTTGTGGACTACGAGAAAGCCTTCGATTCGATCGAGACTTGGGCTGTACTGCAGTCTCTCCAACGGTGCCAAATCGACTATCGGTACATCGAAGTGCTGAAGAGTTTGTACAAAAACGCCACCATGTCAGTCCGACTTCAGGACCAGACCTCGGAACCTATCCTTCTGCAGCGAGGTGTGAGACAGGGAGACGTCATATCTCCGAAACTGTTCACCGCTGCACTGGAGGATGTCTTCAAGGTTCTGGACTGGAGAGGGCTAGGCATCAACGTCAATGGCGAGTACATCTCTCACCTTCGGTTTGCCGACGATATAGTGGTCATGGCTGAGACCATGGAGGACCTCAGTACAATGCTCGATGACCTCAGAAGAGCTTCCGAAAGAGTAGGTCTTAAAATGAACATGGACAAAACCAAAGTCATGTTGAATGCCCATGTAACACCCACTCCTATCAAGATCGGAGACTCTACACTCGAAGTTGTAGACGATTATGTCTACCTGGGACAAACGGTCCAGTTAGGTAGGTCCAACTTCGAGAAAGAGGTCAATCGTCGAATCCGACTCGGCTGGGCAGCGTTCGGGAAGTTGCGTGGTATCTTCTCGTCCAACTTACCGCAGTGTCTCAAGACGAAAGTCTATGACCAGTGTGTGTTGCCAGTGATTACATACGGGACCGAAACGTGGTCGCTCACAATGGGCCTCATCAGAAGGCTTAAAGTCACCCAAAGGGCAATGGAGAGGGCTATGCTCGGTGTTTCGTTGCGTGATCAAATCAGAAATGAGGAGATCCGCAAGAGAACCAAGGTTACCGACGTTGCCCGAAGAATAGCCAAACTTAAGTGGCAGTGGGCAGGGCACATTGCTCGCAGAACGGATGGCCGATGGGGCCGAAAAGTTCTGGAGTGGCGACCGCGAACCGGAAGACGCTGCGTTGGAAGGCCTCCCACTAGGTGGACCGATGACCTTGTAAAGGTTGCAGGGATCCGCTGGATGCGAGACGCACGGGACCGGTCAATGTGGCGACACTTGGGGGAGGCCTATGTCCAGCAGTGGACGTCTTTCGGCTGAAATGATGATGATGATGATGCACTGACCCTCAAAAAATAATCTTTTTTGACTGGCGACCAGTTTGCGCTTTACCGTGACCTACACATTATGTGAAACCTTAAGGGTCGGACTCCACTAAAGCAGAGACGAGTCGAGTGGAGAGTTGTGTTGTAAACCACCAATAATATAATTATAATTATAAATATAATTTAAATAAATAAATATTTCGTTATTTAATTAATATAAATAAATATAATTTCGTTATTTACACTTCTCGTCTTAGCTTTGCTGTAGTGGAAACGGTTTTTTTTTTTTTATCCTGGTAAAATCATCAAATGAGTCCTCCCACCCACGGTTGAGCATAGAGGAGAGTTCTTGCAATTGTTTAGGCCAGTGGAGACGAGACGAGAAGAGACGTGACCGGCGTGCGGTGAGCGGTGTGCTGTGTGCGATGAGCGGTGTGCTGTGTGCGGCGTGCGGTGAACGGTGTGCTATGAGCGGCGCGCCGCTTTACACATCTCTCCCCTCCGCTTTGCATATCTCAGCTTGTTTATGCTTTGGTGGTGTCCGGACCTAAAAGTTAGATTATAAAGGTTTCGATTTTCATTTGTTCGGAACATTAACAACTAGTAAAATCATAGCAGTCTGCATCGTTGGTCTAGACGAAGCGCGACTGTTGCGCACGAGGTCCGGGGTTCTATTCCCCAATCGGACAAAGTCCCTATTATTTAAACATAACTGGCAAAATGTGGGTGTACTATTACGCCTCACCCTAACCCTGCCAAACCTCTGCCTAACTCTTCAAAGATTACAGTAGTGATATTATGTTATTAAAATTCTACGAAAATAGGCGAATCTTATTAAATTACTACAAACCCTGAGCTGTCGGCGTAGCTACGTCAATATGAAGCGTAATACGGCTTTTGTTAATGCTTAATACTTCAGCTGCGGTCGGAAAATATCTGATCGAATCTGAAATTCAGAGCTAGTGAAATTATACACAGTGATGTATTCAATTTCTGCCAACAGACGTAAATGCTGCTATATTCTATGCACGTACTATTATATTTGTTTATCATCTGTCTAGCGATTTCCCAACTATGTTGGGGTCGGCTTCCAGTCTAACCGGAAGCAGCTGACTACCAGTATTTACATGGAGCGACTGTCTATCTGACATCCAAAACCCAGCTAACTGGGTAGGACGATACCCCTTGGCAAGACTGGTTATCAGACTTAATCTGACCTGCACAATCCAGTTACAGGGTTGATAAGATACCTCTTGGCACGACTGGAAGTCAGACTTAGAGCATATGTAAAAATCCTATTTACTATTTGCGTATAATATATGATTAATTAAAAACTATAAAAATAAGTAAACTAACAACAAACTATCAAAGGGCATCAAAAAACTCCTTCTCAACGCTGTCAGCTGGTAATGTGCCCAAGAGACTGGCTGCGTTGCCACGTTGTATGGTAACACTTAGCCTCTGGCCAAAGTAAAAGCCAGCCCTTGGGTCACGGGAAGCGTCAACTAGGCGTTTCGAAAATTCCTTAAACAGGCTATAAGCACTCGGACCCCACGACCCCAGAGTTTCAACCCCAAACGGCTCGAAAATATAGTTAATATTAGATTTTTCATCATCATCCCATCGAGCGGAAGCCAGACAACCAAAGGTTCGACAATCAAAGGTTCGACAACCAAAGGTTCGACAACCAAAGGTTCGACAGCCAAAGGTTCGACGACTTGTGACATCCACCGAAACGCACTGGGCGCGCGAGGTAGCTTATGAACCATTCTCTCTCACAGGGACGACGCCTGTTTCCCAGCAGTAGAACCAGTATAGGCTGGTTATGCTATTTGATCGTTATGTTATGACACTTAGGGCCTGTTTCACCACCTACGATTAAGTTCCCGTTAGCTTACTTGGCAGATAATTTCATTCAAATTCTGTTCCATTTTCGAATTTATTCGGCAAGTAGTGGCTATTTGGACATCATGAAATAGGCCCTTATCAAATAACCTGATATGTTTTTTACAAAGCTTTCACAATAATACTGAGGTCTCAAGAAAATGGTTTTTCAAAACAAATTAAATATCAGTCACCCATTCTCGATGATCTTAATGTTTACGGTGTATCTCGAAAAAAACTTTAATTTAAAGCCAAAGCCATATTTACTAAGCCACCATGCTTGAAATAGACACGTAAATAAAAGTAAAATAAAATCGGGTCGCAAATGAAAAAAAAAAATTAAAAATTCGGATTCGAACTATCGACCTGTCATTTTCAAGTGTGAACTCTAAAGGGTTAGTCCAATGGCCCTTTAAAAATATTGACGATTTAGTAAATAAACTACAAGCGAGCTAAATACACAAAGAGAGATCGCTTTTCGAGCAAAACGGCGCCCCTTAGATTATTCAAGGTCCATTTGAAAGAACATTGACATCAAAACACAATACTTGTTTGTTTTGAAACTTTTGCGCCTGTTAGTACATCTACAATACCTTTAATAAACAACAAATTAATGAGGCAATCAACTAAATGAAACGTGTTGGCCACGGAGTTTTTTTTTTTTATTGATTTTATAAGATACAAGGTGTAAACGGTGCCTTCATGAAGCCGTCAACCAAGCTCTGTATATCAAACTAAGTAACTCGACGACGCAAAAATTATCGGAGCATTTTTTGGGATGAAAAATCACGTTTTACGCTAGGACTCAATGTAACGCCTTCAAAACATTGTCCATTCAATAGTACGGGGCAAAAAATACTTGTGAAAAAGTTGGAACTTTGACCCCCAATATCTCCGTAACTAGAAGTTTCACAGATATGTTAAAAACCCATTAACAATTTGCCCGACCCGGGAATCGAACCCAGGACCTCATGCTCAGCAGTCCTACTTTCTCAAGTTTTTTAATTGATATTAAAATATACAACATTATAATTTAGTTACGCGAAACCTGAATATAGTGTGTTCATAATAAGTAACCGAATCGATTCCAATAATTTTTAAGCCATGTTAAATTTTGTCCCAAAAATATTTAAAAAGGGTTACAAGTTGGACACCGAGCGGTACTAAGACCTACCTATCGCAATCATTTAGGTACCTACTGCCAAATTTTTCATGATACAGTTTTGAAATTTTGTACAAAGATTCTTTACATAAAAATACTAGACACGTGTTTCAGGTTACGCATATACTAAAACTAATGTTGTATACTTACCTAATTTACAACCACATTTCGCTGATTACGGTAAAGTTCCATGAAATAACCTAGAAACCCCCATATTTCATAACATGTCAAGAGCAAATATTGACTGAAAAGCAAATCTTCTTATTTAGCGATAGTAACGCTAACCAACACACTAACATTAATAAGTTGTCAAATTACATCAACCGAAAATACATAACTTTCCCATAATCGAATCAAAATTAATTACTACGCACAACACAGGGTGTTTCGTAACTTTGAATCTGGGTTAATAATGACACCCCATCTATGTCACCGAAGTCTTTAATATTCGGTTCTTGTTTACCGACCACTTAATATTACTCATCTTCGGTATGATCAGAAGTGGGATGTATGAGGTCGACGACCTTTTTATGTGCCAGTATCAAATGTGTGTGTCCCACCTACATACCCAATAATTATGTTACTAAGAACTGATTTCAATCGCCTTTTTTACCAACTGCCTCGTTGATCTAGCGGTCGCAAGCGCGACTTCTGACTATGAGGTCCTGGGTTCGATTCCCAGGTCGGGCAAAATGTTATTGGATTTTCACATCAGGAATTTCTTATTAGCAGCCTCGGGATCTGGATTTGTGCCGATAGGCTCGGCCCCTATTACATGGGATTTAAATATCATAACTGGCGAAATGTGATTTATGGGTACCTGTGACTAACTAACCCATGATGTTATGTTATGTTAAAGAAATCAGAACCACTGTTTAATTTCATTTGAAGTTTTGGTGTACAAACGAAGCCAAAGGTGTGTATAGATCACAACAGCCGGTGTTCTACCGTTTCTGCCCACTACAATGGGAGAAGGCTTATGTTTATATATTATTCTATGTGAATGTTCAATTGGTTTTTTAAATAATAATAATAAATTCATTAAAGACCTGAATACATGTGATTGGTGGATTTTTTTTTCCTAAATTAAAAACGATGAGTACATACTAATACCTAGTTTTAGATTTGAATATTTGATTAAAGAATTACTGAAAAACAAATTAAGGTGTTTCCTTCAATAAAATCTAGCACTCGAAATTCATTTGAAGCTGAAAGAGGTCTTAAACTTTAACTCAATTCAAAAACCAGCAAATAGTGGGTCCTTAGGGCTTCTACGAAAAATTAAACCGCGATTGCCACTTGTTTATCACCAACAAAAGAACGTAGGCCAATGCTAAAGTGCGTGTCTAAAAATGTTAAAATTAAAAAAGTTGTGAAGATACAATCTTTTTCAAAAGATAAAGAAGTGGGTGGGATATAACAGTAAAAGAAGAAAGATATTCAAATTAGATCTAAGTTAAATTGAAACGTTGTTAGTATGGTATACGGCTGTGCACAGTGGGCTAACTCGTTGTTTTATCGCTGACAAAACTTACTCTTAATTTTTATAGAACTATTATTTATTTACACTAAGCCGATAATAATTATAATCAGCCCTTTTTTAATGTAAAAAATTACAAAAGTGCTAGAAGATTTTAAACTATCATAGACAATAATAGTCACTAACATTATTACTAATACTAGAAACGGGATATTTACGATGTTTACTGTTTTCTATGAGTTCCCGATATTTCGGCGATGTTGCAAGCACCATGATCACGGATAAACAAAAAAAAAATATCGGGAACTCATAGAAAACAGTAAACATGGTAAATATCCCTTTTCTAATATTATAACCAACCGTACTTTGGCAGATAATGTACTAGAATATTTGTAAAAGTTCGGTGTCCGCAGTCTGGTCTGGTCTTTCGAATCGGTTTGCGCGATCTCATTTTTATTTTTTTTACAGAATCCAGCAAATTAAATTCTACATTACTACCATTCCTGCTCACCCCTCAATTTAATCTCAGAGTGCGTTCTCGTCAATAGCAGCAGGACAATACTACGGACGTGCCGTTTACCCCTTCCACTATGTCTCATACAGTCTCATACAAATGGTTCTCTTACGCGTCATATTGCATTCTATACAATAACAGGGAGACGTGTATGGAAAACAAATGACGTTTGACAGTAGAGTGTGACGTCATATTGGACTTGAGCCAACCCACACACACATTATCTCTCATTAATTCTGTTAAATACTGGGTACTTGGGCAATAGTAATTTCTCCTGTATCGTGGGTGCGTTTACAAACATTTAAATTCACATACACAAACAGCTAGACCCGGAACAACTACCTCTAGGCCATACAAATATTTGTTCCGTGCGGGAATCGAACCCGCGAAGAGCAGCAGTCAATCGCTCAGCCACTGCGCCAACCGTGCCGTCAAATAATAACGGTTTTGACAGTAACATATTATACACATATCTACACGACGCCCTCTGCCTACCTGCTGACGTGAAGTTATGTATGCGTTATGCGTGCCAAAAGTAACCTTACAACCTACGGATCCCACTCAGTTGGAATTGAGATATTAAATATTTAGAAACAAAACAACACCTTTTATTTGTTAAAAGATGGTTCTCTCTGTTCAGTCTCGTAGCAATTGGCGAATTCCCTGAGCTATTGTCAGAATTCTAGGATTGTGATGAATGTATACATCACAATCCTAGAATGATGTAGATTTTGTAGATTGAACCTTGCTTACACTGTGCAAAGGTTAAAATATAATAATATATTACGAGGAACATCTTTTGAGGCTTTCCTTATCGGTTGGACCAAGGGCCGGATTCAGAAGGCAGTACTCTTCGATAAGGCTCGCATTGTGATTAGGTTCCTGTCTCTGGAGCCCTAACCAGCGCGGTAGCTTGGACCCTGCTCCCGACACCGGCGGAAACCTATATTTATAGTAAAATTAGTTAATTAGTAAATATTAATAAATTAGTAATCCGTATATAAGCATTTGTTAAAAAGTAAAACAGTGAAAATTTAGTGTCCGCACTTGTAAACTTTTTCTCTATACTGTTTGTTCCGATCCCTCAGACAAACCGTGAAAACGGTTTTGTTTTGTAAATCTTGTCTTTATAAATAAATAAAAATAAAAAAATCAGACGGCCACAAATCCAGACTCCGCACTTGCTACTGAAAAATTTCTGAACGAAAAACCCAAAAAACACTTTGCCTGAACTGGAAATTGAAGCTACACCACATAATCCGCAGACGCGCTTTATCTACCTCACTAAACATTCATTCATTTAGAATCCTGCAGAATCGAGCGAAACAAACAATCGTTCTCCAAACGATTATTGTATCATTCAAGAAGATAAATCGACCGTTGTAGTGAACCCTTAGTTGCTTATTGCTTGTACTTATGCAACCGGAATTCTCGAACTGCTTGTTATCTGCGGTATCGATGTTGGAACGTCTGGTCTACTCTTAATGGGCTCTCATTTAGGAAGTGTATAGTATCGTTAGCATAATTACTTTTTTGTTTTTTTTTTTAACGTGGTAAAATCATCAAATGAGTACTCCCACCCAGGGCAGAGCGGGAGGGACTGTCAGACTTGTACTGACTAAAATCCACGGTGTCCTTCAGTAGCCCTTTATGTTCCAGGGTCACGGTAATTCTATGAGTCCCGCGACCCCGGCAGGCTTTGGCCCACTAGAGGGGGGCCCCGTCATTATGCTGACACTCTTTGAGGCGCGCGTGGAACACAACGCGCCGTCGACCCGGGCATGGTCCATGGTCGGACAGCGAGTCGCCCATTACTCGCCGCCCGCATGCCCGCGCCTACGGTGGCCGGAGATCGTCTGCCGACGTCCGGCGCCGTGGGCGTCTACCACTGCGGCTGGCGTGGAGGGAGGACGCTGTCCTCTCCCTCACGCGGCCCGCCTCCTCCTTCGCGAGCATGACTGCTTCGCAGAAGGAGGCGACCGCTTCCCACTCCGTCTCGCCCCGCAGCATGTCCTCGACCAATGCCGGGCGCGAGAGGTCTCCGCCTATCGCCGCCGTGAGGACACGGCAGTGCTCTGCCCAAGCGGGGCAGTCCTGCACCGTATGCTCCACCGTGTCCTCCGGGCGGTCCTCGCAGTGGTGACACCTAGGCGTTTCCTCCTTCCCCATATGACACAGGTACCTCCCGAAACTTCCGTGTCCGGTGAGGACCTGCGTCACGCGGTAGGTCAGGACGCCGTGACGCCTATCCAGCCACTCCTCAAAGAAGGGTCTTACCGCCGCGATTGCGGCGTGCCCGTAGCATATATACTTAGGTATGTCTGCAGCAGTCGCGAAGAATCCATACAACTCGAATTCTACCGGCTTCCCTTTGAAGAATGGCACAGTCAGTATTCTATAGACAAATAATATAATCACATTAAAGATGTGTACTCCGGCTTAAATTGTCCCTTCGCTACTGGTCTGCAGTATGGTTGGCGCAGTGTCTGGAGCAAGTGACTTTAAAAAAAATTAAAAAAAAATTCATGCCTTTAGTAATCTCCGCATGAAAAGGGGTTAGAATTTTTTTTTAAACGTGGCCTGCCCACCTTGAGGCCATTTTATTTTAATAGTATTATAGGAGGCAAAATAATAGAGGGTCACGTGTGGCTGTTTTTTGAAAATAAAATCAATTGGTGGGTAAGGCAGGCCAAATAATTCAAAGCAATTGAGGAAAAGGGTTTCTTTTTATGAATTAAAAAAATGTGATGAAAACTCGTGTTGTATCTGTATATGTCCAGTATAATAATGAATTCAGGATGTTGATGGGGCTGTCCCGTTTCTGCAGTGCATCTGGTATGTTCGCGCAGGCACGCGTCGACGACTTTCACGCGGTCGTTAGGAAGAAGTCTGCGTCGTTACTCTGCAGAATACGGGCCAGCTCCAACTCCATCCTGAAGACTATAGCAGGGAGGTTCGACTCCCCGATTTTTGGGGCTATTGTTCGTAGATGCCTCTCGAACAACAAGCTTGTATCAAAATAAGTTGTAATTAACATAGTTAATAAGTTTTATTTTACTAACCCTCTATAGGGTGGCCACCGCGAACCAGAAGACGTTGCGTTGGAAGGCCTCCCACTAGGTGGACCGATGACCTGGTCCAGGTTGCAGGGGTCGCACGGGACCGGTCAATGTGGCGACACTTGGGGGAGGCCTATGTCCGGCAGTGGACGTCTTTTGGCTGAAATGATGATGATGATGAACCCTCTATGAATGTTGCTTGTCCGAAATAAAAGATTTTTTTTTTTTTTGTTACGAGTTTTTTTATTTAACTTCCTATCATCCGGTCCTTTACGAATATCCAAGGACAAATAAAGATTGTTCTTCACGAATAAGAAAACATAATGGCGCTTTTTTCAATAAAGCAGAACACAACATAGTTATGGTCCTTGTTTTTGTCCAGCAGTACCAATGTGGAAGCCAAAATAAAAAATCCACAATTAATAAAATTATTTATAGCGAACAAGTGGCTCTGCTACATGTTTTAAATTTTGCCGATAATAAAAAATATTGTGCAGTAGCATGCATTAGTAATACCTGGGGGTATTACTAATGCATGCTACTGCATGCATTAAAATGTAGACATGATATCATAATAATGATTGAAAACAAATCACTATCAACATATTCAAAATAAAAGTACACTATCAATTTAATATCTTATCTTACCTACTTCCTTTTAAATAGGAATCCACGTTATCAGTTACAGTCCTATCCTACATTCAATCAGTAATTATGATAATCAATATTCGTCATTGATAACACATTATAGAACAAAGAACGTGTGTGATTGTATTGTTTTCATTTAAAAATTAATTAAAACTATAAGTTTATATGTTGTCTTGTTTTAAAAGTGCATTTTAAAATTTGTGGTTCCTCGCTACGGATTTTTGAAACAAAGTAAGTGAAATTAATCTTTTTGTTCGTCTTTAACTCGTAAAGTGTCTAGTCCTGTGTCCTTGCTTGATTCGACAACAAAGTAGAACTTATGAGTCAGACGCTGAATTGTGTGTGATAAATTGTATTTAAGGGGTTCCCCCCGCTCTGAGTTCTCTAATAACGAGAGAGATTTTATTAAATTCTACGTAATGGATATAATTATATTTTTGAAGAAAATGTGAAGGTTCAAATAACGAAAAAACTCTCACGAATTGTTCTACATAACATAATACAACACATTACTTTTGAAACTTGAGCATTACGGACTAGGTAAACTTGCACTTAGTTTGATGAAATCTTATTTGAAGGATAGACAACAACAAGTTCAAATAAATGGTGTTAATTCACAGGGTTTAAAAGTAAAAATGGGGGTTCCGCAAGGCTCAATATTGGGTCCTTTCCTCTTCTTAGTGTATATAAACGATCTACCCTATTTATTGAAAAACCAACCTCATAATATGGTGTTATTCGCTGATGACACTTCCCTTATTTTTAAGATAAATAGACGGGCCCAAAATCTAGATGACGTGAATAATGCCCTACTTCAGGTCCATAACTGGTTCACAGCAAACAATTTAGTGTTAAATGGAAAAAAAACGAAATGCATAAGATTTGCTTTACCAAATGTTAAAAGTAGCGATTGTGATATAGTATTGAATAAAGAGAAGCTTGAATTTGTAGATAAAACAGTTTTCCTGGGGATTACGCTTGATTCAAGGCTACAATGGGGTTCTCATTTAACATCTCTTGCGGGGCGGCTAAGTTCAGCAGCATATGCTATTAGAAAAATCCGTCAATATACTGATGTAGATACCGCTAGACTGGTCTATTTTAGTTACTTTCATAGTATACTGTCTTATGGCATTTTACTATGGGGACGGGCTGCAGACATTGAGTCTATATTTATTCTGCAAAAAAGAGCCATCAGAGCCATATATAATCTTCGTAGGCGTGATTCTCTAAGGGAACTGTTTAAGGAAATTAACATCATGACGGTACATTCTCAATACATCTATGAAAACATAATGTATGTAAGAAAAAATCTACATCTTTTTAATAAAAGAGGTGACAGACACAATTACAGTACTAGAAACAGAGACCAATTAGTTCAGCCAGGCTTCAGACTCGCTAAAGTAGACTCATCTTTCATGGGGTACTGTTTGAGATGCTATAACAAAATTCCACAAAGTATTCTTGAACTGAATGAAACGAAATTTAAAACATGCATTAAACGCACACTGTGTAGGCAAGCATATTACAAGTTAGACGATTATATCGTTGATAAAAATGCTTGGCTCAATGCCGGTCCTGCTCCACAAGGACAGGGGCGCATAAATGAATAGCATTACATATCCCAATCACCTGCGCTCTTGATGATTTATTTACTGCATCAGTGAGCGGGGTACACGTGGCTGAGTTTTGGGCTAAGCATATTTAAACTTTTTGCCATCGAAACGCTAAGGAGAAGAAGCATTAAATAGTATGTTGGAGCTGCTGAAGATTGTACAACTATCTTTGCTTTGTATAAATTCAATCTCTTTAGTATTATATAGCCGCATAGCCCATATTGTGTGAGTACTATGTAATAGAAAGCTGTCATTCGCGGGAAACCTACGTCTTTTCTTGACTTGAATGTGCCCTGGCGGTTAGGAGTGTGTCATGCTCACTCAAATGTCTCGCTGATGGTGGCGCGTGTGTCGGATCATTTGGTTCCCTTCAAAATGGTTGAGTTGAACGGTGCTGATACATGCGTCATGTTCGTGAACGGGCGCTGTCAGTTGTGACTGGTCATCTCTTGGTTGCCACGGCTTATTTGAATTGATTATTTTTATTTAATTTTTTTTGAATTGTTTACTATGGACACTTTTAACGTACACATCTTGCTACATCGTTCTCACATAATGTACCATCTCAACATGAATAATGTAACCAAGAGTTTGTAAAAGTATACTGATTTAAAAGAGTGTCCATGGAGTTTCTTGCCCGTTCTTCTCCATAGAGATCTACGTTAGGGAATGGGCAACTACAGTACTTTCACAGTTTTTATGCCTTGTGACTGGGACTGTAGCTATTGTTGTCTTTGTTTCGACAATTCAAAAGTGCCTGTAACTGGCCTATTTGAAATAAATGCTTTGATTTTGATTTTGATAAATATGAATCACAGTTCGGGAATACGCCGTTTGTATTTCCAAATTCATTTGATGTGTCGATTACATACATAATTCTAAGACTTAGAAATCTCGTATTCAAAACTGGCAAGACATGGCATCATGACATACTCTGATCAAAGCAGGTCAATTCTGATCTTATTACTTAGGTATACATAGGAGTCAGGAATTTGAAATGGTAACAGATCACAAATTGTATAACAGTATGTTTGATATCATTGCGTTACAATTCTGTATCGCTCGTATCGCGATGCTGTCGCGCTTCAGTCAGATTGCTCTCGCGATGCAAACGCGCCCCATGTTCCGTTTTTCTTTACTAACTTCCCCCAATGTCGTCAGAAACAGGCGCGCGTTTCCATCGGTACAGTAGCGATTCTACCGCGCGTTTAAATGAGATACAGTAGCTCTTCTGTCGCGTGTTACAAATACTACTAACGCGCTGTCCCCACATGTCGTACACCCACGTTGTTTGACAAACGTATTTAGTGGGTTGTTGAGCTCAGATAGCCAGTCTCTCCATGTAGAATACTGGTATTCTGCTGCATCCTGTTACTCTGGAAGCCGACCCCAGCATAGTTGGGACAAGTGCTAGGCAGATTATAATGACGAATGACGACCATCTCAGAAACAAAATACCCATTAAATGGCATTAAGTTTCATCAAACAAGAATTGAATTAAGTGTCATCAATGCACATAAAACTTTAAATAAATAATGCAAATTACGTCGCAATTGTCATTAAAGACAAGAGTGTAATAGTTGCTATTCATCATTCTCCTGCCCTTATCCCAATTCATTTGGGGTCGGCGCAGCATGTCTTCTTCTTCCATATTTCTCTATTGATGTGCCTCCGGAAAACATACAGCATTGTTTATGAAGAAGCAGTGTATATTTAGCCTTTTTCGCGGTCAATCGTACGGACACTTTAGTTTAACTTAATAATACTAGATGGCGTAACTATCGCCGGTGTTGTATTTAATCTGTGCCAGCTAGGACGCGGGAACCGATGTCACTTTACGAATTCATAGCGTTGTGTACTTTCGCCGCGTGCGGTCGAAATCCAAAAATATTTGGTTAATCGTATAACAACTATTTAAAATTGTATTAGACATTTTATTAATGCATTAATTGTTCGTTATATTTTCAAAATTAACATTAAAATAACGGATTTATCGTTATGAATCCCGGGCCGAGTAACGAACCCGAAGAGCCTACCGCCGTCGGGGCCAATCGGTCGATCGTTGCGAACTCGCCGACTTCCGAGAGGGATCAAGAAAAGGAGGACTCCTCGTGCGCTAGCAGTTCATCGGACAGCGATGCCGAACGAGAAGAACCTCCACGCAAGAAACAAAAGCGGGATTCACAGGTAACGGTCGATCCTCGGATCGACGCGTTATACAACCAGGTCAGTTTTCTTACAAACTTTATAATGCACCAAAATTACGTACCGCATACGAATGTGAACACAAGTGACGTTATAGCACAAGCGGATGTTAGCAACACCGATTTTGTGACTAATCCATCAACAGAAACGCGTAGGTCGTTGGATTTGGGAGCCTGTAAAACTAGTTTCGATGAGAAAAAGATTCTTAAATCAGCTGATAAAAACGGTTACGCCAGTTAATAAATTTTAATACCCCCACGTGGCAGCATATCCGTTATAAGAAGGCTTTGGTAGAAATGCTCGCGTACCCGGGCTTTTGCAATTTAAAAATTAACGACGAACTGTGTTGTCTGAACAAGGGAAAAGATTTCTTGGCCCCGACCGAGGAAATCATGGCTGCAACTACTAACGCCTTGCTACATCAAAGGGAGCTTTTACAATCCGGTTTACAGGGTATTATTGATTGGGCTCACAATAACCCTGCCGAGTTAAAATCCGATAACCTTTTTAATGAAATATTTGAAACATTCGGTAACGAGTCGTCCTCTTATAAATTGTCGGAACAAACCTTACAAAATAATTAAAATAATAATTTTCGTGATACCTAAAGGGAAAAGCGACGGTTACAAACAAACTAAAAATTATTCATTTCGAAACAAAGATGGAAAAAAGTGACTACCCGACACGTTTCAGGGGAGGTCATTTATTTCTGTTCAAAAACCGTTGGCAAGCACTTGGTGCAAACAAATTCATAATCTCGGCAGTCTCAGGGTTCCGCATACCCCTTTACAAAAAACCTCCTCTGTTACTGCCAACAACAAAGATCATGACGCAATATGCAACCAAACCATCCCCTGCAATGTCTCGGATAATCAAAGATCTATTGGATCAAGATGTTTTGCGACTAGTTTCCAAGAAAACAGTTTTTCCCAGTTTTATCTCCAAGCTTTTTCTGCGGAAGAAAAGCGACGGATCGATGCGCCCAATTTTCGACCTTCGGGAATTGAACAAGTTCGTCAAAACGAAACATTTTCGCCAGATTTCTCACGCCTCGGTCCCAGATTTTCTCCAACCTGGAGACTGGATGATAAAAATAGATATATCCCAGGCTTATTTTCACATACGGGCAGCAAAATCTCACCGGCCGTTCTTAAGAATCAGCTACAAAGACCTGTTATACGAGATGACATGTCTACCGTTTGGGCTGGCTTCAGCGCCACACCTATTTTCCGCCATAACTTGCTGGGTCGCGGAGACCTTGCGGGCGAAGGGATGTCGAGTGCTAGTCTACCTAGACGACTTCCTTTTGGTCAACCAAGACCAATCCAAGTTATGTCTTCAGGCTGCGGAAGCCGTGAGGCACTTGGAACACCTGGGCTGGCAAATCAACTGCCAAAAATCGGTTTTGGTACCAACTCAAGATTTGGAATATCTTGGCATACGTTGGCAGACAGCCATAAATACAATGTCCCTGCCGTTAAAAAGGAGGCCAAGCATAAACTACACATTAGACCGATCGTTGTTGAAGTGTCGCATCAATCTTCGGGGGCTGCAGAGTCTGCTGGGTCAGTTAAACTTCGCAGACTTTGTTGTCCCCCGAGGAAGACTGCACTGTCGAAAAATGCAAATCTTCTTACGACACTTCAGCAAAACACGACCCCGTCAAAAACATCCACTGCCTCAAGTTGTGTTTCAAGAGATAATGTGGTGGCGCGGAGCCACAAGTCACACATTGCCCATACACAAAAAACCTGCCACCCATTTCCTTGCGACGGACGCTTCGGATTGGGGTTGGGGTGCCCATATGGACGGAAATCTAATGTCAGGTGCATGGGCAACAAACCAAAAAAGATGGCATTGCAACTAGGAGCTATATGCAGTCATAGCGGCAATCAGAATGAATGCGAAAACGTTGGAGAATTCTCACGTGCTGATCCAATCAGACAACCGGACCTTGATTGCATATATCCGAAAAGAGGGAGGCACCAGATCGTTGGGGTTACTAGCCCTAACCTTCAAACTGTTACATCTTACGGACAAGTTCAACATAACCCTATCAGCCCATTATCTGCCGGGGAGATACAATATAATAGCGGACAGGCTATCACGAGGAAAACAACCCGCGGAATGGCATCTTCTATCTCGAGCAACAGCGGAAGTCTTTCGGAAGTGGGGGCTTCCAGAAATCGACTTGTTTGCGACACAAGCAACCGCGGTAGTAAAAAACACTAGACTGCAGAGATCAATCGGCAAGTTATTTAGATGCCTTCAGCAGACCATGGAACCATGGACTAGCGTGGGTGTTCCCAGAACTCTGGGCAGCTTGCTGCCCAGAGTTCTGGCACAACTGAACAACGCCACGGGAGTTTACTTAGTAGTGGCTCCAGAGTGGCCTCGAGCCTTCTGGCTTCAAGACCTGAAATCCAGGGCTCTAGGCCACCCACACGAACTTCTGAACCTGTCGGGGACCATGATAGATGTTATAACATCGCAGCCTCCCCCACAGGTACAGACATTGACCCTGAAAGTCTGGAAAATTGGGGGTGGGGTGCCCAAATAAAAGACTGGTCCACACAGGAAAAAGATCTACTAAAGAAGAGCTGGCGACGCTCAACTTTGTCAACCTATTTGCCGCCACTTAGGCGGTGGTTGAGATGGTGCTCAAACTCTCAAGTAAACCCAAAATGTCCAAAACCTGCTGACATCGCTAAATTCTTAATGTTTCTCTTTCTAAAAGAAAATTTGTCCTACAGTACTATCCTTGTCCACAAATCGGCAGTTTTAACTTTTTGCGGCCCTCATGTTGAGCAACAAACTTTTTCTAATTTTATTATAAAACAAACCCTTAAGGCGATCGGAGTAGCTAAACCAAAAGAAATACGGCCTTCGTTCACTTGGGATCCGCGGATCGTACTAAATTGGCTTTCATCAACTATACCTAAAGACACATTGTTCGATTTAACACGCCGAACAGCCACAGTTTTATTACTGGAATCTGGCCGTAGGGTTCACGACCTAACCTTGCTGAAGATTTCAAATGACAGCTTTTTGGATGACGGTGACAATATCTATTTAATACCTGCATTTGGGTCTAAAACCGATACACATTATTATCGTCAGTCCGCGTGGAAACTTTCACAACATAATGATAAAACATATGTCCTGTCACTTTTGTTAGGCTTCTAATAGAAAAAACTGAAACAAGGAGATCTGAAGTTACCAATTTAGACAATCTTTTTATCACTATATTTAGTAACGCAAAAGCTGCCTCACGCACTGTAATTGGGAACTGGGTACGCACAGTTCTCAGAGATAGTGGCATTCATGCATCTCCGGGAAGCTGTAGGTCAGCAGTAGCTTCCTTAAATTGGTTAGATAATCAACCAATTGATGATATTTTATCACGGGGTAATTGGAAATCGTCCAATACCTTCTTTAATCATTACTGTCGCGAAATAGATTTGCCTAAAGAGTGTCGTAATTCATTTTTCAATACATTTACTTCTACTTAAATAACAAGAATTTAATTTATTTGTGGAACATCAAAACCGTGATTATGCTACCTTTATCTGTAAAGATCAGATTGTTTGTTTTTTCTTTTTTTCTTTTCTTTAATGCATAACTCTAACTACTTAGTTATTAGAATAAACATTTGATAATCATCATAGCGTTGTGTTTTACCTATAATATTTCACCAGCAGATAACAAACACGTCTTCATAAACAATGCTGTATGTTTTCCGGAGGCACATCAATATAGCGGTTTTACATAAAAATAAAACCGATATAATGTGCCGAGAGGGAAAACATACAGCATTGTAGGAAGTTCTTCCTGGTGAAGACTATGAATTCGTAAAGTGACATCGGTTCCCGCGTCCTAGCTGGCACAGATTAAATACAACACCGGCGATAGTTACGCCATCTAGTATTATTAAGTTAAACTAAAGTGTCCGTACGATTGACCGCGAAAAAGGCTAAATATACACTGCTTCTTCATAAACAATGCTGTATGTTTTCCCTCTAAGCACATAATATCGGTTTTATTTTTATGTAAAACCGCTATATTACTCTTCATTTCACCAGACACTTTCTTTCTTGCCATATCATCCTTCACACAGTCCGCCCATCGTTTCTTTGGTATTTTTCAACTCTTCTACCCATCCATATTCTTACTCAAAACATGTAATAGTTGCTATTATAAGAAGTAAACTAAACCATAGTCTATCTTAAATGATCAACATGAGCGCTTGCGCAAAGAGCTGCCGAACATATTATCAAAATGTGATTTGATTCAAGAAGATTATCTCAGGACGATAAACGGCCGCGGCACTTTCGAACACACACGTATCTTTGTCGTTATCGGCATGTGATGCGGAGGAATGAGGAAAATGTCGTGAGGAAAGTTTTGAGTATGATTGTGAATATGATGAGTTGTTATGTTAGTCTGACATACATAGGTCTGAGGTCAGGTTATACCTTCAAATTATAACTTCTTTTCGTTTGGGAAATAAGATAAAAACAAAATCAGTTTCGAAAAATATTATAAACTTTATTTCTTGTCTCTGGACACCGTGATCGGTTTTAATAATAATTTTTACTTTTCTTTTAGCCACAGATACCGTGATCAGTGGGTAAAAATATTAATTTATTCTTTGAGAGACACGGATCACGGTATCAGTGGATCTATTTAGTTGTTCTCACGTCTAGAGGGCGTCAATACCAAAGGCGATGAACCACTCGATTAATGTACGGAGGATTTAGTTATCCTGTAGTAATACGTTTTTTACCCACTTGCGTATAAATTACGTAGGAGGTAGGCAATCATTATATTATTGAGATGTATATTATGTTGTTGTTGGTGATATCAATTTGGTTTATTCTGAAATCTTCCACCTGCTACGGAGCTGTAAATAGATTTGTTAGTTGAAAGGCTCAATGCGATCTACCTACGTAGACCTACCTCTTATTCACTACAAATAAGGTGGATGCGCTAGGGTTGCTCGTGAAATTCAAACTTTCTTACGTTTTTTTGGTATTTGCAGGTCAGTGTCACACTGTTTGTTGAACATAATATGATTGGCGGCCGTAATACGTATGTATTTATAGAATTATAATCCCATTGAATGACTATTTCATGGAAAAGTCATTCAACGGGATTCTATGTACTTAGTTAGGTTTCACTGATCGCATGTTTAAGAAAGAGATTACTTTTCTCTCAGATGGTCGGCGTCGGTTTGTCAACCGAAAAATTCTGAATCAAAAGGGTCTCGCTAAATAGTAAAAGTCACACGAGTCCATTTTCCAGGCTTATCGAGTTTTCCGCAGAAAAAAAAAAAAAAAAAAATCAGTCGTCTTGATAACCTCCTCCTCTTGGAAGTCGGTTGAAAAGTAAAGGTGACCGTGTGACGAGTATCTGTCAGAAACCCGAAACTCTGGTTTTTTTTTACAACCAGGTTTTCTGAGGGTTGTTGTGATTGTCTTACCCAATAAACACAGCTACAATTTCAATTTTTTTATGACTGTATCAATAGCCAAAATCATGTTGGTACCGGCTGACATTTTTAAGATCTTTGACAGACATTACAGATAGTCAATGGTCCCAGAGTCTGACAACCAGTCTTACCAGGGGGTATCGTAGTAACTACTGGTAGTGGGGGATGGATAGGCACTCGCTCCATGTAAAATACTGGTGTTCAGCTGCATCCGGTTAGATTGGCAGCCTGCCTCAACATAGTTGGAGAAAGGCCAAACAGATGATAAAATTCAAAAGTTTTACAAATTTTGTCACTTAGAGAGTCTCTCAGACAACGTAGATGTGGGACATTTAGGTTTGGTCCGTGACCTTAATCAAAAAGATCACAAGGTAAGGTCAGACCATGTTTACCTGCTCAGAAGGGATCAGTTTGAGCGCAAAAACGGTTTTAAAACTTTTGATTCTCAAAAGCGTCATGTTTATTTATTAGGGCTTCAGTACTTTTAAGAACAAAAGTATACGAGCTGTGACACCATCCATCATTGTCCTACTTGTTTCCCAATTAAGTCGGTGCAGCATATCGTTTTCTTTCATACTTGTCTATAAGTCATTATCGCATATCGCCATCTATCGTTTCATTGGCGAGCCATCTTTGTAAACAATAATACAGTCTTAAGGTTAACCTTACTTTTTTTGCAATTTGCAGGTCAGTGTCAGGTTGTATGTTGATGCAAAATCAGTCGCGCAAGTAACACGTATGTAGTTACAGAATTGTAATAATTAAAATCATTAATACAACCCTCTAAGTAAAAACTATTAAATAACCTAAAATAAGAAAACTAACAACAGACTATAAAAGGGCATCAAAAAACTCCTCCTCAACGCTGTCTGCTGGTAATGTGCCCAAGAGACTGACGGCGTTGCCACGTTGTATGGCAACACTTAGCCTCTGGCCAAAGTAAAAGCCAGCCCTTGGGTCACGGGAAGCGTCCACTAGGCGTTTCGAAATTTCCTTAAACAGGCTATGAGCACTCGGACCCCAGAGTTTCAACCCCAAACGGCTCGAAAATATAGTAACCACAAAGGTTTCTATATTTACGCCGCTTGAGGTTCTCTACAGCCGCAGCGGCAGCGCCAGCACAGCACGACGCTCTAAGTTCATGTAACCTCGCTCAATTATTATTTCATGAAAAAGTCATTCAATGGGGTTTCGGGGCACTGCCTCTTGTAAACTTTGACTTTCAAAAACTGCTGATTATCAGCCTAATTTGAATAAATGACTTTTCATTTTGATTTAAATATTAAGTTGACGATGAAATCAATCCTGAAAAACATGAGCATGATAATCCGTTTCTTCTAGAATCTTCTACATTATTTTAAGCTGGAAACGTTATATCATAAATCAAAGCAACGGTATATGATTAACCCCGTAATACAAACATATTTTTTCTTCATCTTCTCAAAAGTTGAATGCATAATGAAAATCTTATCTCACACACTTACAAATTCTTTTGAAAATATTTTACGGTATACTTAGTTCAAAGTCTGATTACGTATTCATATACTTTTCTTCAGCACATTCTCAGCCCTTGATCTTTAGGTACCCTAATCTATTTTAATCAATTGAAACCAAAAATACAAACATGGAAAAATCCAGATAATTATTTTTCCTTTAAATACGATCTACTTATACACCGTGTTCTTATCGTTATAAACAAACTTTGGCAAACGCTTCTAGAGCTTTAACAATTAAATCTTACAAATGAAGTAGTACTTAAAAAGGCTTCCTTACAAAGACATTTGTAATTTCATTTAGTGTTTAATTGAGCTATGCAGTAAGAAAGGGTCTTAATTTGGCCTTTGTTGCCACTTAGTGCAATTAAATTATCAAATGCTATTTGCATTTCATTTGCATGTACCAGAGGAACCCGAGAGTAAAAAAAAAAAAAAAAAGAATTCATAAATGTTACCATAATGAAAAATGCTTATTTCCGTGGTCTGAACATCTGGTCGAAGATTATGTATATCGTCCGGAACACGGTGTATAAGGATAACTGGCAAAATGTGGGTGTTCTATTAGTACACTACATCTCTGCCCAACCCTTCGGGGGTTACTGGCATGTTGATATGTTATATGAAGATTGGAAAACATAATATTAGCCAATCCATTTTTTCGATAGCTCACATCAATATTTAGGTTACTTTACTTCCAAGGCCCAATTCAACATTCCACCGCTGCCGCTGTATACAAGGTGTAAACGACACTCCACAAAGCCGTCAACCAAGCATTCTGTACATCAAACTAACTAAGTGACTCCACGTAAAAATTATTGCTGTAATAGGACTATTTTTTGAGGTGACATTTTACGGTAGGACTCAATGTAACGCACTCGAAATCGAAACATTAAGCTGATGGTTGCATTGATTAGTACGGGGGTCGTGTAGATATTTAAAGTAAAATTAGAACATTAAAAACTTGTATTTAAAAAAAACTTGGGATAAAGTTGGAAGTTTGACCCCCAATATCTCTGTAACTAGAACGTTTCCAGATATGGTCTAGAACAAAAAAATAATCGCAATAACGGGAAGAACAAGCGCCCTTCGACTTCGTTAAGGGTACGTTTACACCCATTATTTCGTATCGATAAAGAAGTAGAATACCCGTTTCTAAGCGACACCTAGCTGGCTCAGCGTCGCAAATTGTAATTCCAACAGTGCAATAATATTAAGGGTGTTCATTTAGGTGTCACCTATATTAGTGAAACGGGGCATCAGATTCGTCTATAGAAAAGACCTGCGTACGAATGCACATAGTAATGGACGTATCTCATTGGCCACCACGATTGAATGAATTTTCATTTCTATATCAAATTAAGCATGTTCCGGCTGCGACCAGCTAGCTGTGTACAGTCAAGACTGTACACAGCTAGCTGGTCACATAAGAAAGAGGTATCTTGTTATGTAATGTGGAGGAATAATTTAGTATGAAGCTGTGAAATTGAGTCTTAACACCAGTCTGAAGTTGCTTTTGCTTGACTAAAATATGGACGTGTGAAGGCATTCATGAGTACAGCGCGCGAGGACCTTTTGGCGCGCGGGCAAATTGGACCGCAGCCATCTTATTTTTTATAAGCTTTTATGTAATTTACTTTGTTAGTTAGTAATGGTCAAATCTCGCAACTGAATTTTAAACCAGTTTCCCCCAACCGATTGAGCTGAAATTTTGCAGACACCTTTGGTTCTGGTGACAATACATTTTTATGACAGACGTGACTTAATCCTGCAGCCAGGATCGTCTCCTCACGAGGGAACTCCTCAACGGTTAATAGCACGGACACGAAAATTTGTATACGCGTTCAATGTTGGTACATAAACCTAATTTTCAATACAATTCAAAAATGTTTTCCAGCAGCACCGCGCCTCTCTGTCAACGTACCTAAGGCACCAATAGATTCCTTGTTACATGTTTAGGAAGCACAGTGCATTTCTTAGAAAACAAAAAAAAAAACAAAAATTACGCAAACCCGTGCAAACAAATAAATTCTTAAATATTTAATAAACTTTTTTTTTTTTTTTCAATTCATTTTTTTTCTTTTTTTAATCTTAGATATTTTATTTGTTGGGTATTTACAGTTAATATTTTCATCAAAACTGGGTCGAGCAGATAAAACTTTTGGTATAAAACTGCACAAAAATGAATACTGCTACTATACTCAATGTAAACACTAGTTTATTACATTTATAAAGATAACTAGCTTTAACCGCGATTTTGCTCGCGTGGAAGTAGAACATTATGGCACGGGAACTTCCTATCGGGAGTATCCTATAAGATGCTTTATATCACGGTTTCCGATATATCCTAGGTGTTTCCGTATACCAAACATAAAAAAATCGTTCAGCCGCTAAGGACTGGACAAACAAACTTTGTCATTTATAATATTAGTTAGCAATTCCTTTTAAATACTCTTGTTGTTCCAAAATCAACTTAGTTCACATATAGTTAAAGTCGATATTTGTACAACAAACTCAGATATATAAAATTAGATACTTAAAAAACCGTTTGGTTGCAGGTGCAGCTGATATGAGCCATGATACCACACGGGAATGGACATCAAGAAAATATAGATGAAGACGACATACCTTTTGCTATAGAAAATCAGAAAAGTAAGCAAGATTTTTTTATTATCTATGTTTATTTTCCTTGTTTAGTCGTTTCATTTTACGCCTTTGTAAATCTTGTTTGGAGAAAACACCATTACAGGGATACTTATTTATAGCAAAATTATTCGATGATGGATGTTTTTACCCGACTTCCAAAAGGAGGAGGTTCTTAATTCAAGTGGTTTTTTTTTTTTTTGTTGTGTTATTGGTTTGTTATCTCAGTATTTTTTTTATTGTTCATTTTATTATTTATTTTCACACATATTAAATACAAATTTAAATATTCTAATATAAAACAATATAAAACATTTAAAAATATAAAAAAATAGTGGGCCGCCGGTATCGGGAGCAGGGTCCAAGCTACCGGTGGTTAGGTCTCCAGAGACAGGAACTTCCTCACATTGAAGCCCTATCGAGGAGTACATTTTTTTTTATCATTTCCATTATTCTTATAGTTCATCTTTTACGTAATTCACCTTGTTTCCTTTGTATGATTTTCGTGTAATGTATTTAGATTCATTTAGATTTTTGAATAAATCAAATTTACTGTATGTACCTAGATTATAAGTGAATGATTGTGGTCTCCTATAATTGGAAGCGCACACTTGTATTTGTCCCTGTTCTGTACTTGCATGTAATTGTGTAGTTTCTGTTGGAGATCCAACAAATAAATAAATCATTGCGTCGGAATCCACAACCACGTGAAATCACAATGAGTTTCACGAAAACTCTGAACTTGGACGAACTCTAAAATGCAAGTTACGATCTCCTACCGACAAACTCAGTTCATTTTGTCTAGAAAACGAAACAGAAGACTTTCATTCGTGTGGGAAGAAGCTCCCCAAACTGTAAAGCATGTAAGATATACAATGAAAAATCCGCACTATTATCCATACTAAACTAATATTACACGTTTATGAGAAAGTAACTCTGTTTGTTACGTTTTCACGACGGCTAATCGGATCGTTATGAATTTTTTTAAGGAGATAGATTATATCCTAGGGATAGTCTATACTATTTATATATATATGCAGTTATAATAATATTATAAAGAGGAAAGATTTTTTGTTTGTTTGTTTGTACCGAATAAGCTCAGAAACTACTTTACCGATTTTAACCATTTTTTCACCAATAGAAAGCTAATTTATCAGGAAGTAACGTAGGCTATAATTATATATTTATATTATGGAAATTAGCCCAGCTATCATCATTTTTACGGGCGTAGTCGCGGGCAACAACTAGTTATGTATAAAGTTACTCTGCCTTTCCATTTTACATTTTCCAGCGATAACAGCTGAACAGATTTCAATGAGATTTGGTTCACAAGTAGACCATGAGTTCCGATAGAATATAGGACACTTTTTACCCCGTTAATAAGTCCCTATGGTATTATTTGCGACCTCCATGCAGCGAAGTCTTGGGAAAAAACAGGTGATTATAAAATTTTCCTGCTACATACTTTAGATTTCAGTAAAGTGCGTACGCGTGTTAGAAATCATTCACCTCGTATCATGACACTCCCCTGAGTGATAACAAATCGTTTTCCATTCATCTAGTTTGTAAGCTTCAGAACAAAAGCTCTAGTGCTGAATATATTTCATTGGGGGTTGGTATTCTTTTAAATTAATAACACCTTTCGATATTACAATGAAAATTCGAGTCAAAATTGGATTGTGGATTATTCGCTTTTTATAAAAAACTAGCTGTGCCCCGCGGTTTCCCTTGGTGTTCTTTATTTTTGCTCGGCTCCTATTGGTCGTAGCGTGGTGTTATATAGCATATAGCCTTCCTCGATAAATGGACTATCCAACACTAAAAGATTTTTTTAATTCGAACCAGTAGTTCCTGACATAAGCGCGTTCAACCAAACAAACAAACTCTTCAGCTTTATAATAGTAATAATATAATTATATAATATATAGATATATAGATTGATTACTGCTCACTGCGAGGTTTATTTTATAACTCGCGGCTTCACTAATTTGTACGAAAATTAACCCGTGAGAACGTTTGTGACATGTATGGTAATGTAGCCTATGACACTCAGGGATAGTGTAGCTTCCCGAATTTTCGGAACCAGATCAGTAGTTCCGAAAATTATTTCCTACAAACAAAGGGCTTGGAAGATTTTTTTATGAAGTCTGGCCGGCCTAATTACCGCCATTTTTTTTTTTTTCAAAGTTGAGGTCACGCATAAAACCTTCAACAGAAACCACTAGGCATATAAACATATGATGTCAAATAGTCATATATACGAGGGTCATTCAATAAATACTTAGCCTACAAAAAGTAAACGAAAATTTTGGAAAAGTGGCAATTTATTTTTCAACATAGTCTCCTTTTAGTTCGATACACTTAGCCCAGCAATGCTCCAACTTTTTTAACCCGTCCGAAAAATAGTTTTTGTCAAACTCTGCAAAATAGGCCTCCGTGGCGGCGATGGCCTCCTCATTCGATCCATATCTATTCCCGGCGAGTGATTTTTTCAGATTAGGAAACAGAAAGAAGTCACAAGGGGCCAAATCTGGAGAATACGGTGGATGGGGCAGCAATTCGTAGCGTAATTCGACCAATTTGGCCATGGCAACGGCAGACGTGTGAACCGGTGCGTTGTCGTGGTGAAACAGCACTTTTTTCTTCGCCAGATGGGGTCGTTTTTTCTTTAATTCGGCGTCGAATCGGCCCAATAAATCGGCATAGTAAAGCCCTGTAATTGTTTTACCCTTCTCAAGGTAATCGATGTAGATCACACCTTGTGAATCCCAGAAAACGGTGGCCATAACTTTTCCGGCCGATTTTACAGTTTTCGCCTTCTTTGGAGCACGTTCCCCGGTCCGGATCCATTGTTTTGATTGCTCCTTGGTCTCTGGTGTGTACCAGTAGATCCAGGTTTCATCGACGGTCACAAAACGACGCAAAAACTCCGCTGGATTCCGCTTAAACAGCGCCAAACACGTCTCCGATGTGGTCTCACGGTTGCGCTTGTTTTCTGGTGTGAGTAAACGCGGCACCCATCGCGCCGACAGCTTTCTCATGCCGAGTTCCTCGTGAAGAATATCATGCACTGTTCCTTCTGAAATGCCTACAGTCTCAGCTAGCTCCCGAACCTTCAATCGGCGATCTGCCAATACGAGATCATGGATTTTTTTAATGTTTTCCTCCGTAGCAGCTGTTTTCGGTGCACCTGGACGTGGTTCATCAAAAACCGACGTACGGCCACGTGCAAACTCGTTGAACCAATTCTTGACGGTGGCCATCGATGGAGAAGAGTCACCATACACAGCATCCAAGCGCTCTTTGATTTCGATGCGCGTTTTCCCTTCCAAAAATAGGAATCGAATCACCGAACGATATTGCTCTTTTTCCATTTTTGTAAAACCGATCGACACGTTCGCTTCCATAAGTTGTCAAATTAAAACAAATGAAGGGATTGGAATGAAAATTTGAAAAAAGAATTAAAAAAGAATGTGCTACACTGTGGTAAAACTCTTTTGAAACTACAGCGCCCTCTGGCGATGAGGCTAGGTACTTATTGAATGCACCTCGTACATAGGCATAGAGTAAAATATCTCCTTTATAAAAAAAACAGAAAGTTAAGTTGATAAATACAGCTATTAATACAAGTTCTAACTTAAAATGAATACTTGTACAAACAACAAAATTATGTATACAGCAGCGTTTGTGTTTCGTACTTCCGACTAATAATAATAAAGTGAGAAATTCTTCAATTTTGCAACAAGCTTCCTGAAGACGGTCGTAACATAGCTAATTGACTATATTGTATATTTTTCTTTGAGCTTTTTCCGGAAAAGCTACATCTAAAGTAATTGAAATAACTGATGGAAATGAATTTACGGGAAAGTCCTGTATATAGGGTCTAAGCAGACCCTTCACATAGCCGTCAACCAAGCATTCTGTACATCAAACTACGTTACTTTACGCAAAAATTATTGCTGGGAATCGACTTTTTTTTTGGGGTGAAAAATCACGAAGAACTCAAAGCATTATGCTGATGGATGGATTGAATAGTATGGGGGTGGTGGAGGTGTGTAAAGTAAAAATCATACATTAAAAACACGTATTTAAAAAAAGTTGTAAAAAAATTGGAACTTTGACCCCCAATATCTCCGTAACTAGAAGGTTCCGAGGTATGGTCTAGAGCAAAAAAATGATCACAAAGGCGGGGAGAACAAGTGCCTTTCGGCTATGTTAAGAGTCTATTTACAAACTTTATAGCCTTTGACACTCGGGGATAATGTAACTTTCTTTATTTATTTATTAATGAACGTATTTTTGGAATCGGATCAGTAGTTCCAAAGATTACCACTACATCCAAACATTACCTATTTTTAATATTATTGACGTGACAACGTCTTATAATTCGATGGAGCCGGCTGCACGCACGAAAAAACATGACGTATGAGGCGTTACCTCGCTCTAAGGCGTTCCATAAAACAATTGCTAAACGCACATTCATTTTTTGAAAAATGCAACCATTCTATCAGTATTTTCTTATGACGTTGTCACGTTCAACTATCGTCAGTAAACCGACTTTACAGACAACCGATTTTTATAGTATGGTTTTTTCTCAAGTTTCAAGTTATCTACATATAATTATAACGTGGTAAAAATATGAGCCAGTAAAAGAGTGGGGCTGACTGCCCAGGATTTGCTGCACTTAAGATTTAAGTAGGTACCGATTGACGAAGAACTATGCATAAAAAGTTCCACAACGAGAATGTTTTAAAGTAAGTAGTTAAAGCTTTTCTTTATCCTCATTTGAGTTGTAAACTGTTACGTTAAGACTGAAATAGTTTTCCAAGTTTAATTGTATTTCACTAAACTCGAGAATTATTGTGTACATGCTTGTTGCCCGCGAGCTTCGTTGGCGTAACTTCCCTTTTTTAATCGGATTTTAATACCAATTTCAAGGGATTTTTTTTAACGGAACCCTAATTCTTATTCTAAAATAAAAGTAACCTTATAATATCAGCTATCTGTCAGTTAAAGTCGCGTCAAAAGTGGTCCAGCCGTTTCGGATACTAAGCGGAACAAACAGACAGACAAAATTTTAAAAAAATGTGTTTTTGTTATAATTGCCGTATATATAAACAGACACTTCAATTGTATTTATTTGTATTGAAAATCAGATATTTCAGTTCATTTGTACTGAAATAATGGTATACAAACAAGTTAGCGGCAGCATTTTCTATTAATAGGTCCTGTCTAATACATCCTATCGTGTACTATTGAATGTTCAATATTTGCATATATATATTTGTAATCACGTTCTCGAAAACAACTCTAGCAATTTTGATGAAAGTTGCAATAGGGCGTTGACGGAGGCGAAAAATCAATCTAGTTAGGTCACATATCTGGGAACAGCGGTAACTTCTCTATTTGCACCCGAGCAGAGCTCGGTCGCCCAGGTACTTAGATTCTAATTGAATAATAATAATTACGTATTATCATCATATTCCAATCGGAAGACGTTGCGTTGGAAGGCCTCCCACTAGGTGGACCGATGACCTGGTGAAGGTTGCAGGGATCCGCTGGATGCGAGTTGCACGGGACCGGTCAATGTGGCGACACTTGGGGGAGGCTTGTTTCCAGCAGTGGACGTCTTTCAGCTGAAATGATGATGATGATGATCATATTCCAATGGAATCTTTCACAATTTACGCTAACAGTGTTACATGAATCTTTTGACGCTTGAATGAGTTAACAGGGGGAGGCGTGCTGTCAAACCGATCGGACTAGACTGACTGCGGACATCGGACTGTGATAGATCTGTCAAAATCCGATATCTAGAGTCCAGTCCGCATTTTGGACCGGTCGATGTGACCACCTTAACGGCCGGACACCACTGAAGCGGAGACGAGCCGAGAGGAGAAGAGATGGTGTTGTAGACCACCATAGAATTCCGTTATTTGCACTTCATGCGCTTATAAATTCATGTAGATCATCATCATCTGCCTAGCCTTTTCCCAACTATGTTAGGGTTGGCTTCCAGTCTAACCGGATGCAGGTAGAGGCAGTCGCTCCATGTAAAATACTGGTATTCAACCAGTATTTTACATGGAGCGACTGCCTATCTGACCTCCACAACCCAGTTAGTACTAGGTAATACGATACCCCTTGGTAAGACTGGTTGTCAGACTTTTTGGGCCACTGACTACCTATAACGACTGTCAAAGATCTACAAATGACAGCCGGGACCAACGGCTTAACGAAGAAACTCGGTATTTAATGGGTGGTCACCCAACTACAGACCAACCTAGGCAAGCACGGCTTAACCTATTAGCCACGAGCTCCTCTTATAGATTCATGTAGATACAACCATTAATACAAAACTAGAAACTATTTCCCCCCTCTTTCGATAACAGAACGACAAGAATAAATGGCACTATGCGCCTGCTATAATCTGGAAATTGACGATCCATTACACAGTAATAGCTCCAATGATGGATGACACTTCAATTGACATGAACACCTGAACTTTCCACTACATTAGCGATTCGATTGGCATTCACATGTGTTGCGAGTTAGATAATAACATTGAATAATTTTCTATTCATGTATTAGTGCTGGATAATTGTATCTGGGTCGAGGTCGAGCAATGTGTGTTCCTGTGTGCATGTATGTGTTTGTGTGTTATATCTGTGGATCAAAGTTTAAGAGCTAGCCCACATTGTCCCACTGCTGGGCAAAGGCCTCCCGCAACTCCTTCCAAAGCTCACGCTTCTGTGCTACTTCTTTCCAATTCTCAAGGAAGACATCCAGTTCGTCCCGCCATCTCCTTCGTGGTCTGCCGCGACCCCGTGTCACTGTTTCAGGCCACCAATCCTAAGCTTCACAGGCCCTCAGTTCGTTCGGCGTGAGACAGACATGTCCTGGATGAATGAAAGTTGCCTGAAAATAAATGAATGTGTGAATGAATGTGTGTATGTGAATGTGTGTGTGTTGTAATTGGGGTTTTCTTAGCAGCTTTGTGGAAATTTCTCAGTCCGAAGTTTGGTATTGTTTCAAATAAAAATAACAGTCGAAACTTTACGTCAGTATCAATATTATGCCCTTACTGAAATAGCCTTCTCAGTTATCACACAGTACTATCTGATTTTTTTTTAATATAAGTGTTTTTTGATTATTTTGTGTGTAATTACTTTTGGCATGTGCTCAATTCTTTCATAACAAAACTAAAGCATATTTTTTTTTTTCTTATAATTTTAAAAAAAACTGGACTAGCTGCGGGCCTGTAATCAGCAGAATAACACTATTAATCAAAAGCGTTACTAAACAAAATCAAGAAATTATTTATTTTAACTTCATGTACAATAGTGGTACATAGACGGACTTAGTGCCATAAGGTATTTTCTACCAGTCAAGCTTTAAAAAAAAAAAATCTAAAAAAAAAAAAAATATCCAAAATTGGTCGTACCAAAGCTCCAAATTATGCATTGCTTTACATTGCGCAACTCATGGGTGTACAAAAAGCATTGCTTTGCAATGAAAATACAAGTTGAGGAAACTCTACGATCTTTACGATGACGGATTTCAGAATTTCGGGTGCATTTCCTCCACTACGAACATTCGTACAAGTACTACAGATAGTTTGGCCCGCATTCCCTCGGAGATATGCAATTTACCTTTAAGGACCGTCTACACGCGCGAGCAATTTACGATCTCATAACACAGCATTACTTTAGTACTTCAAGCGTCAGCCACAGGGTTAGTGCTTTCAGAGCAGTCAGCAGGTTTGTGGGTTGAATATGAATCTTAACGAATGTACTCAAACAATAAGTTGAGCATTTAAAGTCGCATATAATAAATACTCGTATTCTTCATGAAATACTCAATAATTATGATAACAATAATAGACAAAGGAGCATTGTTAGGAGGTTCTCTGGAGCCCTGACCCCTAGGACCAGACCAGACCAGACCAGACCAGACCACCAGACCAGACCA
Organism: Noctua comes; assembly: GCA_963082995.1. Lineage (NCBI taxonomy): Eukaryota > Metazoa > Arthropoda > Insecta > Lepidoptera > Noctuidae > Noctua > Noctua comes. Next base: position 5,967,907 of record OY720280.1, on the reverse strand, counting down.
CCAGACCAGACCAGACCTGACCAGACCTGTTTCTGATACTGGTGGGCAACTATTTTCTATATTTTTAAATGATTTAATTTTAAATATTTGAAAACAGATACTAAAAATATCATTTTTAAATGTATTTTATTACAATTTAAGAAATTTAAAAATAAAAAGTAAAAGTAAAAAGAATAAAGGAAAAATAGAACATAATAATTTCACTGTGTCTGTACCTAACTTTCGCCTTATATTATTGTGATTAATAAAACCCACATTTAAAGTTCGTTCCTGCTAAAATTTGATTTTTTTATGACTTAATCAATAGCCAACATAGAGAAAAGGTTAGGCAGATGATTTTTTTAAGAAGAATCGGAATCAAGGATAACTACAATTTACTTGCCTACACGCACACATGTGGAAACAGGCCATGGGCGCCAATATGGTAATAAAAAATCCGTAGAATCTAAAATAGTTTAATATCGATACGATGAGTTACAGGTCCCTTAGAGATTGCTGTTACTTTTCCTCAATGTATTTTTATTCAATCAGGACTTTCTCAAAATCCTATCTAAGTTTCCGACAAACGGTTTTGCAGTTTGCCAGACTTTTAAATAAATTGTTACACAGATTTTGCATAAATAAATAAACAAAAAATAACTAACGGTAAAAAAAACACGGAAACTAAAACCGAAATGTTGAACGTTGGTGGAAACTAATGGTGGTGGTGGTTGGTAATGGTGGTATGGTGGTGGTATCAGGATATCAGAAATACATGACATTTAAAATAGTTTAGTAGTAATTTCACAAATAGATACATGCAGGCAAAAATGCAGGTTGCAACACCGCCCTCGACGCAAAAATATGTAAAAGCAAGACTCCGAAAATTTTCATTTGCATGTTGCATGCTGCTAATTTTCGCAATTCGCGGTGAATTAAAACTAAATATTGTACATAACATTCAAATCCTATCTAACTAGCATGATTATGTCAAAACAAAGTTTCGAAAACCCCTATCCAACTGGCTTCGTCAAAACGATGAGTTACTAAACTCCAAACTGAAAGAGCTGAAAACATTGACCGTTTGTCGTATCCTGGACATAAAAAGAACCTTCGTTTTTTATCCCTGACGGGCATTTTTGTCTCGAATCCGACACATCGGACATGCCCGTCCCTACTTACGTACTAGCGACCCGACCTTGCTTCGCACGGCTAAAATGGCGACCTGTCAAAACACCAGGATTCCGTGCTATTTCTAATAGGTGTTAAAATATCCTTAACGAAGCTGAAAGGCACTTATTTGAATCGGATTTTGTTTACAATTTCAAGGGTTTTAATTTTTTTGCACGGAGCCCTAATCCTTTTTCTAAAATAAAAGCTCAAGTTACTCCTTATAACATCAGCTATCTTCTCTAAAAGTCCCGTCCAGCCGTTTCGGAGATTAGCCGCAACAAACATACAGATAAAACATTAAAAAAAATATTTTTGTTGTAAGTATCGTACATACTTTAATATGCATTCAGTAAAAAGCTGTTATTTTGAAATGACAAACAGACACTTCAAATTTATTTATTTGTATAGAGACGTACAGATATAATATAGATAATGAAAGACTAAAACTAGGTGTTTATGACCCGTATCTTTCCCAAAAAGATTAAAAAGGATGGCTTAATGTACCTTTTAAGCCTGATGAACTGTTTGTCTTGTACGGAATTAAGGGCTGAAAGATTTATAAGGGTTGGATCGGGGAGTCATCAACGGGTTTGTGGCGAAATGGCTGTTTGGCGGGTCTACTGGCTCCGCCGCAGGCAATTTTGGAAGGGTTACTTTTCTGAACTCATTAAGATCGTTCTATCCGTTCAGGCTAGGTTATAAAGTACCTAAGCATTTTCTAGGAATTTATGTATACAAGGTGGAAGGGACACCGAAGCTAAACCAATTACCACGTATTCAGTACATCATTCTGAACCCCTCGCATAGATGTTTTTGTCAAGACAAGGCCATATTTTCTTTTCTACACACTGTATCTACTTTTCTACTAAAACTTTCCTCTCGCAGCCCCCGTAGCATGACTACCGTAGACAAGGATTTCTTTGACGGAAGAATCGACAAAATGACAGATAGTGCAAAGAAATCTGTCATTATGTCGACACAATCTGTCATTTTGTCGATTCTTCCGTCAAAGAAAACCTTGTCTACGGTGGTCCTGCTACGGGGGCTGGTCTGCTTGAAAAAATTTCTCATGAAATAAGCAGTACCTTTGTGCTCTTCTATCTTAATGTAATAGCCTGTTAAGTATTTTGTGTGTACATAAATAAATATGTCCTCCCGAAATTCCCGATGTGTACAAGGCGACCCTCTCCGGTGTTGTCACTTGCCCAGACTTTTCGACTGAAATTCTTTAAAGAGATCGAAAACACAAAGCTTTAAAAGTAAAATGCCATTGATTACATGGATTTTTTAACAAAATTCCCTTTTTCCTGAACTTTTCAAACGAAATGGTAACCCTAAGTGAACGTCAACACTGAATGTGCGCCATAACGTAAGATCAATGTTTAATTACAGGAATCTAACATACGAGTTCCTAATAGTACAGCCGCCAGTGCATCGAGTTCCCACAAACTGTCAAATTTTCTCAAAAGATTTTGAACTTACACACAACAATTTATGGTTTAAAATGATTTGGAGAATTTTGACAGTTTATGGAAACGTTATGTGCTAGCGACTGTACACCCACATTTCGCCATTTACGTTTAAGTCTCATTTAATACTGAGTGAGCCTATTGTCATCAAACGGGCACACAACCAAACTCCGTCAGCTGCTACTGAGAAATTCCACAACAAAACATTCATGAAAACTTCTACGGAGGCACCATTTAATGAAACCCTTGGCATCGCTCACGGTAATACATAAAACACCGCTTTTCGCAGTAAAACCTGATTAACGTTTACATGCTCGCAAATTAATGAACGCAGACAGATTAATGGGACGTCTACGGATCTTCGAAAACTTATGAACAGCAAAAATAATCTATATTAAAACGTGTGTGATATTGTTCTTTTAGAAAGTGGTTTTTTACCGAAAAAAGAACATTTTGAGTAGCCGCCCGTTCAATGCTATTCGCGATTAATCTATTCATGCGTACAATAACGTGCATTAATATATTGTATATGTCACCGGAAATGTATGAAACCTAGTAATTGTACACAATTAATTAATTGAGTCCCATTCAAAAGGGGCGAGCCTATTGCCATCAACCGGGCACGAATCCAGGCTCCGTAGCTGCTACCGAGACATTCCTAATGGAAAAAAACCAATAACACTTTACGCGACCCGGGAATCGAACCCAGGACCTCTTGCTCAGCAATCGCTTACGCTCACTAAACCAACGAGGCAGTACAATGTGTTAGGCGAGTACACACTAGGGTCAACAAACCAACTAGCCTCACTTGTACAGCAGGTCAAGCTCTAAAACCCTACTATAATGTACACCACGCAACGAAATTGTCCATATATGTATAAAACAGTCGTTACAAAAGGAAACAGGCGAACTAAAATGTTCTAAACAAAGAGAAACACAAATAGAGTAAACAACGAGTTCTTTATGATGTCAACAACCTTTTGAACGTAGAATGTTCTACGCACGATAAAAGGATGCGACACGCACGATAAAAGGATGCGACACGCACGATAAAAAAATGCGACATGCACGATAAAAAGACGTGACGTAAAACCTTTCCCTTAATCACGTGAAGTTTGAAGGGGGGGAGGGGGTCAGAAAAAAAACAATTGGGTAAGGGTATAATTACTGAAGTTTTACTTCTTCATCGACACCAGTAAGTTAAAATAAAGAAAAAAACAGGACGTAGATAGCGTTCGCAAATATTTCGCCTTTACAAAGTTGACTAGAATAACGTTGCGGGAGTATGGTAGGTATGTAGTAGGTCCTACACCAAACGAAAAAACATGCAGATTGAAATACATATTTGATCATTTCAATCAGCACATTCAAAACAAAACACTCTTTCTAATTCAAATTTCAATCCTCATACACATATGAATATACATAGGTATACGAGTATGTACTAAGTGACACGTATGATCGTCAAAGTCAAAGAATCGAGCCTGATGTACATCCGGTAATTTGCATAAACCGTAAAACGAACCCTTTTTGATCACGAATTTACGATTCAGTAGATTTCATGTGAGCTTTGCGATTATTTGACCACGATTTGAAACCAAGTTTACCAAACGCTGTCCCCAACTTAGTCAGGAAATAATCCAATAAGCATTTTGTCTGTTTTGCAGAATGAGACAATACATGCTTACGACCCGCATTTAAAACTGGGAGACATAATGGCGCGCAGTTATATTTTTAACGCCATCATCATAATTCTCTTGCCTTTGTCCCATTTCATTTGGAGTCGGCGCAGCATGTCTTCTTCTTCCATACTTCTCTTTCTTCATATATTTTTAACGCCAAAAGATGATAATTAAAACACTCGCTTTAATTAAGGCATTCATTCAACGTTTCGATATAGCGTTAGTGAGAAAGGAAAAAAAACAAGAGGCTTAAATGATCAGACTGTTGGGCCACAGAAGGAATGAATGAAAGGCATTCGCATGTGACTGAGATGAGAATGCTAAGGGGGATGTGTTCTGCCAGGGCTGCGGGACTGTTCGAAAGAGATACCGTAGCCCTGGAACACAAAGGGCAAAGAAGGAACATGGATGGGTTTTAGTCAGTACAAGTCTGACACTCCCTTCCGCTTCGCCCAGACTGATGGTCATTTGATGATTTCCCACCCGAATAAAAAAAAAAACAAAAAAATGGGGATGTGTGGTGTTACGCGAAAAAGAAATTAATACATAAGAGGACATCTGAAAGTGGCGTCGGTGGCTGAAAAATTTGTGTGGTAATTGGTTGTCAGTCTATACTCCCATACTCTATAGCGTAATGCATGTTCAAAAATAAGGAGCTAGTATTTATTTTGTGGGTCAAGTAATTTTAAGGTATTTATTTTTTATAAAAATATACTCAGATAAAAAAAAATGGCTTCGTTATAGCCGTTAAATGATTCCCTGAAAATATTTCGTGTATGAATAGTTGGACCTTATATAATACTTTAAGTGGATACAGCAACCCACCCACGCGATATGTCGTAATAAGGTACTCAATAACATAAGACTTACAATTTGAGAGCAATACAGAATTCGTGGAAAAGCTTTTACATACTATTAGGCTAAATTAGGCATCCGAACTTTCTATGGGGAAAGTTGATATAATATTTCATCTCTTATTTCAAATTGCTGTTTTTCTAGACGTGTGTTCAAGAGCTTTTACCTTATAAAATGAAACTTGTTATTTTTCCTTCTGTATAGATATTTTTGCTACATAATTATGTAGTCAATGGTCTTTTAATGAATATTTAGAAATCGACATTATACCCTCAAAGTAAACATAACATCTCGTCTGTTTAATCCGAATTAGGCAGCAGTAGGGTGCGAGCCCAAAACATGTTGCGCCAACCACAAGTAACAAGATACAAGGGCAGGAAAATTATGATGATGTAGTAGGGCGCGAGCCTATTGATATCAACTGGATGCATATCCATATTATCCAGACTCTGGGCTGCTAATCAAAAAATCCTCATGGTAAAACCCAATATCACTTTACCCGACCCGAGTCAGTACATACCAGCACATTACCAGCTGACAGCGTTGAGGAGAAGTTTTTTGATGCCCTTTTATAGTTTGTTGTAAGTTTATTTAATTTAGGTTATTTAATAGTTTTTAATTAATAATGTATTTAGTTAGTTTACCTTATAATAATAATATAATGTAACTGCGAAAATAATACGAGAATAAGAGCCACTAAACTTAATAAACACACAAAAACATGCTTTATCCACATCATCTATTTGAAATTAAATACTTGTCTATCTTCTATTCTTCTTCATATTCAAATACTTGTCTTGCTTGTTAATTTTGCTCGCAGTTACAAAAGATTTAAACTAACATAGGACTACTGAATCAAAAACTGATTTTAAGCTCTATTATCGATACGAATAAAGATTAAACGCCACTTTAATAAAACACTAAATAACCTTAACATTTTCTTCCATTTCAGACTTAAAATGGTACGACGCGATCCTACTCAACAGACCTCTAAGGATAGTCATAGTACTGATAATAGCTACAATTGCTGCTCCACTTTTAGTATACAAATTCATTTTTGTGCCGACCCTCGAGCTGCCTCCATCAGATGGCCTCTCGGTGGGTTCCTGCCTCGTCCCAAGAGAAGCTCGACTCCCATGTGGCTTAGAAGCAGTTCCACCCTATCAATGTCACGAACAATGCTGCTATGACCACCAGCACGACTTATGTTTCCATAGATACCCTTCAAGATTCTCCTATCTATTCCATGGAGAATGGACAGAGGAAACAAGGTTATATCCAAGGATGCTAACACTACCGTATGCAGAAGAAAAGAGTTACAAAAACGTCCGATTATCCATCGATGAAGTAACAGCTACACATCTTACCTTCACCTTCCACCACTCCAATAACATAACAGGCCGAAGACTTACAGAAAAGAATTACACATACAGCGTAACAGAACCCAACAGAAGACATCCTGAAGTTTCAGAATTAAGTATAATTGTTAATTCAACACAAGGAAATATTTTCAATACAGCACGGGGACCTTTAATGGCCGCAGATAACATATGGGAGGTATCATTTAAACTCACAAATGAAACGATGTACGGGCTGGGAGAAATACCTTTGAAACCAGATACTGTGAAAGTTTTGTACAATCACAAAGGAGGATTGACTTCGATTCCGTTGATATTTGCCAAATTGAACGGGTCTTATCATGGTTTGTTGATCGAATCATTGGCTCCTACAGAAGTAATTGTCAGAGGGGATAATCAATTGGTGCTCCGCAGTATTACGAATTTGGGGTTGAAGTTTCATTTGTTTGTGGGACCGAAGCCTAGTGATGTGATGAAGGATGCCATGGCCGTCATAGGGGTAAAGAAAGACCTTGAATATTGGATGTTAGGTGCTCACATCTGTAGGTAAGTTTACGATTAAATTTCTAACCGTCGTTCGAAAATGGTGACTTTATTTCAGCAAGTCAAGTCAGGAGGAGCTCGTGGCTAAATAGTAACAGGTTAGGTTAAGTCACGTTTTCCTAAGTTGGTCCGTGGATGGGCGACCATAAATTACGTACCGAGTTTCCTCCGTGCCTCAGAAAGCACGTTAAGCACGTGTCATTTGTAGATCTTTGACAGTCGTTTTAGGAATTTAGTGGCCCGAAAACCAGTTTTACCAAGGGGTATTGTATTTCCCAGTACTAACTAGATTCTGGAGGTCAAATAGGCAAAAAACCACCACCAACCAACCACCAAACAAAACCATGTAAAATACTGGTATTCAGCTGCATCCTGTTAGACTGGAAGCTGACCCCAACATAGTTGAGAAAAGGCCACGCAGATAATGATTTCAGGCAAGTCAGGTAGAAATCCCACCAGACTGGCTAAAATCATTAGTGTCATGGTCATAGCCTAAGTTTTCCCCAGTCAGTAGAAATAAATAGTCCTCATTCAAATAAGTTCCCTAGAATTCAAATCTTCGTCACGAGTCGTTAGATTGACTGATAGCTAAAGTAAGTTCAAAGCTGTGGAAAATACTTCGAACTGATTTAGGTACTCAATCACAATATATCAATTCAAACTTCTGAGCTTAGTAGTTGGGAGTCTGTCTCTTTTCCTGGAATTTATTTCAGCATGTTTACTGTTGTTGAGTAAAAAGAGGAAATGAAAAGGAAAAGAAAATATTGTGCTAAAGAAGTTATGAGCAATTGAGCTTGAGCCACACAGAGTAATTCTTTTAAGTTGTTCCAACAGGGGGAAATCCGAATCCATAAGAGATATATTTTGATTTAAAAGAGTGTCCATGGAGTTTCTTGCCCATTCTTCTCCATAGAGATCTACGCTTTGGAATGTGCAACTGCAGTACTTTCTCAAGTTACTATGCCTTGTGACTGTGACTGTAGCTTCGCTTCTTTTTTGTTTTTATTTTGACATTCAAAAGTGCCTGTGATGGACTAATTGAAATAAATGCTTTGAGTTTGAGTTTGATACTGGAAAACTTTCTTTAGAAACTTTATCTTTTTTTGATGAAATCAATTCTGGTATACTCAATTTTTTGGTCAAGTGTGAGTTGTCTGGCGATGTTTTCCATTGTCGTTTTGAGAACCGTGGTAATGAAATAAATAACACAAAGTAATGCGCCTGGGATCGAACGCACCATCAACATCCCGTAAGTTTGGGCCTTCATCACTGGGCTATCCCTGCTTTATGAGCTATCAACATCATCAGCCTACAACAGTCCACTGCTGGACATAGGCTCGATGCTCGGCAATCCACTTACTACAAGCCACCCAGCGCAGATTGTCGCTCCACCGAGCCACGTCACGCTTGCCGATTCGCGGTCTCCACTCAAGAACACGTCTACCCCAACGGTCATCGATTCTACGGCTTATATGTCTGGCCCTTTGCTCCATCAGCTTACTTATTCTGTGAGCTATGTCGACGACTCTGGTTCTCTGTCGGATCACCAGATGCGCTCAGAGAGCTATAGATATCATCATCTTTGTCCCATTATTACTTGGGGTCGGTACAACACGGTTTTTCTTCGATTCGCCCCTGACATAGATCGAGGTATCATTAAGCTATATGAATTGAAAAAATCAATGCCGAGTTAAAAGACTACCGAAGTTTGCTTCCGAGTATTCAGACCCGTCAGGTAACGGCAAGATTCAGAATTATAGAAACTATTAATCGAAGCAATATTAATAAATACTTACATCAATATTACACTATTTTTAACAAAGAATCCCAATTAAAAGTAGCTTACAAAGTAACAATTAAGAAAGTGATGAACTTTGATTGCACGAAGTTCTACAATAATTCATAGTGAACGTAAATAAATTGATCTTTTTGCAAAGGGAGAAGTTCAATGATCTTGAATACGCGGTCGTTTCAGGCACGTGACGGAATGGATCTATGTAATTTGTAATTTTGAGAGTTGTTTTAGAAATTCTTACCATTTTATCCGACGTTGCGTAATTTATTTGAAGATTTGGGTGATTTGTTTGAAATCGAATGAGTAGTTACGAAGATTACCTCCTGCATCCAAACTTACATAATTTACCTCTTTATAATATTACTAGCGACGCGCCCTCGGGTTTACTGCTCAACATTGCCAATTATCGGATCCAAAACTATATTTTAACCCGGAACCAACCAAACATACAAAATATTTCATTGAAATCGGTTCGGGGGTTTCGGACATTAGCGTGTAGGTACGTTACGTGACTGTACGTGTTAGTGACACGTGATCGTTATGTAATAAACAAAATATTCTAATTTCAGAGAGGCAACATCGAACGACCCACTATCAGAACTGAGTACCTTCATCACAACAGCCACAACCCAAAGACTGCCGTATGAAAGCCACTGCGGCGCTGTTCCTATAGTCTTCGAGACTGACTGCAACGATACTATGGTCCGTCTTGTCGACCAGGGAGAGATGGAGATCCGGAATGCTAGGAAGAAGTTCGTGCCTCATGTTTCACCTTACGTAAGTACCCAGTGATGATTGTCTTCTTTGTCCTGTTTAAATTAGACTTAGAATCAGCCGTTTTGTACTTCAATTAATGGAAGCGGGCGCACGCTGTCAGTTGTGACTGTTCATCTCTTAGTTGCCACGGCTTATAAGAAGTAATTATTTTATTTTTGCATTGTCTTGCTACATCATTCTCACATAATGTAGATAAATCGCAACTGAAAAAATGTTTTGATTAAAAAGAGTGTCCATGGAGTTTCTTGCCCATTCTTCTCCATAGAGATATACGCTTTGGATTGGGCAACGACAGTACTTTCATAATTATTATGCCTTGTGATTGGGACTGTAGCTTCATCCTTTTATTTTGGACATTCAAAAGCGCTTGTAATGGTCTAATTGATATAAATGCTTTGAGTTTGAGAAGACATCCCCTGAAATATCAGAAGACCTAGATAAAGCATGGCAAACAAATACAGCGTGTTGAATAAGTCAATAGTCTTATCCTTTTGAAGTCGTTATAAATAAATTATTTATTTATTTCATAGAAACATGACACGGTTCTCTGAATTCTCTATCAGCCTTTTAATGCAAATTCTCTGAATAAAATAAAAAAATGGCAACACAGTGAAATTTGAAATCTATTCACCACAAAATTAGACGAAGTCACGATTGTAGAATTCAATAAAATTGTTTTCGCATACGTAAGCAAAAATCGAGTGATTCTATAAAATTACAATTCAAATCCAATGCATTTGTTTGTCTACTTTTGACAAAAGAAATGTAAATTGCTTTTATTTGTGTTAGCTGCCATTTTGTACTTATAGTGAATCCATCAGGCGCTTTTTATTAAATATCACTTCACGGCATTTATCATAAAATGATTTCTAAATTACCTATAGCCATTTGAAACATCAATGAAATACGAACTATCTTGACAGATCCCTCCCAAGGTTTTGAGATTAACTGGAATAGAATCAAAATGCTTCATGCTATGCTTCATTAAAAGAACTTTTCACAGATTACCACACTTTTTTGCGTATAGGCCATATTGCGGCGCAACGCACTGTACGCTATTCATTCTACCGACAACATGCGCACTGTAAGCAACCATTTTATTAAACCAGTATCCATTGTAATTTGGACTTTAATTAGTACCAGTGTATAATCAAAATATACAGGCCTTTAATAGAAAAAATGTGCCAAGAATAATTCGAAGTTTTACCCGGAAAAATTCTTAATAAGTATTTAGGTCCTGAGGCATCATAAATTATATGTCGTACGCCTTTTAATTTCGGACTTTGTTCAAATTTGTCACCGTCAAAAATCTAAATTTAGTTTAATCTGTTAAGAAAAGACTTCAGTAAAATAGCTAAATGACGTCATTCATAAACATTAACTTATCCAAAGGTTAAGCTTAGCTACTAAAAGAATGGGTATTTAAACTCAGTCAACGAAATCGGAGTGTACTTTTCTTTTCTTTTTCGTTTATGCTCTTCGAATTCAATATAAAAATGCGTTCAGGATGCTGTTGGGGCTGCCACGCTTCTGCAGTGCGTCGGGAATGTTTGCGGATGCGCACATTGATAGCTTCCCAGCGATCAGACGTAAGCGTGCCGCGTTGCTGCTGCAGAGGGTCTGGGGCAGTTCCAACAGTCTCCTGAATGTCATTGTGGGGAAATTTGATTACCCGTTCATATTTTATTTGTCAAACCCACATTTTTTACTAAAATAGTTTTTAAGGTTCATGTTTACTAACACTATATGGATGTAAAATGTCCGAAATAAAATGATTATTATTATTTTTTCTTAGTATGAGGCTAATCGATGTACAGGAGAATTTGATCCCCAATAGGGACCAATATATTTGTTCCAGTCTTTGTGATCGTGATTTTTTTTTTTTTTCTAGCTTCTTCTGTCCCACTCCTAGGCAAAGGTCTCCCTCCACTCTTTCCATTTCTTGTGGACCCGCGCGTCCTCCTTCCAGTTCGGTCGAAACCTGCTCAGTTCGTCCTGTGATGTCCTTCGTGGCCTGCCGCGACCCCTCACTATGTCAGGGCACCAGTTTCCTGCTATTTTGGCCCACAGTTTGCATGTCCGGCATGCGGCACACATGTCCTGCCCAGTCCCTTTTGAGTTGGGCCGCCTTTTTTGATTTACTGTTTTACAAAAAAATAACAGCTGCCGTTGAATTTTACCACAACTTTCATAACTTGACACAATAACTTAACCATACTAAACCCAATTTTGTGGACTAAATGGGATTCATCTTGGGAACCAAATAGATGTTTACTATGCCTTGAGATCCTGGGCATTCTATATCCAACCGACCAAATAATAGAAACAATAGAAAAATAACCTAATTTTATAATATTCCTTCTGACAACTTCACAGTATAGATAATGATCATTGGCGTTTACCCGTATCACATAGAACACGAATCATTTGGAATTTAGATACATCATCATCATATCAGCCCGGAATCACCGACTGCCGGGTATACGCCAATAATAATTACACAGATGTACCTAGACGTACTAAAGTTTCTCGAACTCTCGAAAAATTAAATAGTTGATAATTACATAACTGAAAACTTTATCATAAGTTAACAAATTTATAAACGAATAAAGAAACAAATTTCTAACTTCTAATTGACCTCAGAAAAGCCAGACAGTACAATTACCAAATTAATTTCTCGATATTAATTCCACAGATAAAATACAAAGCACCAACAAAACCAGTAGAAGAAGAAGAAGAAAGTCAAGAAGACTCCGAAGAAGACGCAACAACAGTGACAACACAATTAACAACCACAGCAGCTGAACGATGCTTTGACGACGCAAAGTTTGCTCATTACAATATCCGCGATCCAGATTCTTATCGCCTCTATAAAGGCAAAGTTGACAAGCAAGACGTCATCTATCCTGGCTACCTTTGGGCAAGCGAAAAGTTTATGCAGAGTTTATGGCTTTTCAACACGAATTTCGAAGCTGTTGTTTTAGAAAACAATTGGCCTTTAGACGAATCTGAAAAGGATCGGGATTCGTTCTATGATTTTTTGCCGTATTTCAATGAGGTAAGAGCATTTGGATGAAAATCTACATACTCTTTCACGAAAAAACTACTGAACGGATTTGATGATTTAGCACACAGATAGTTTATAACCTGGATTAGGTTACATAGGATACTTTTTATCCCAGTAGTATGATCCCGTGGGACAATTATTGAAATCCTCGCGGGTGCAGCCGCGGGCATAAGCTAGTAAGGAATAATTTATCATGAGACGACGGAAGTCCCCAAAAGATCCATTAGTTGTTATAATTTTAATTTGATAAATCATCGCATACTGATGGGAAAGTCGATGATAAATGGTTATCTTGAAGATCAGAAACTTAAACTTCAACTTGGGGGAGCCTGTGAAAAGCGGGGTATTGTTAGAGGTCAAAGGACTGCATAATGGCAGAATTTGGTTATGAAATTAATGGATAAATAAAGTGTACAAAATAAGAGTAGAACAAACTTACTGATACTACTGATACTGTTCGCCTGTGTCATCCCACTGCTGGGCAAAGGTCTCTCTCCATGACTTAGAAATTCTTCGATCCAGGGCCAATGTGGATCACTGGTCGTTAGTTTTGTCCAGCTCGTCCCGCCATCTCCTGCGAGGTCTACCGCGTCGCCTGGCTGTGTCAGACTCCACATCGTGGTTAGTTTGGCCCACAGCTCGTCGGGTATGCGGCAGACATGGTCAGTCCCACTTTAGCTTAGCGGCTTATTGATCAACGTCAGTAATTTGTGTTTTGGAGCGGTGTTGCGTACATAGTCGGTAAGTGTGACGCCTAGGATACTGCGTTCCATTGCACGTTGGCAAACTTAGTCACGCTTAGTCATTCAAATAAACTACCGTGATCCCATGTTCAATTATAATTACACAATTATCTTTCAAAAGGTCAGTAAAATCAACTGACCCAGACACTTAAGTTCATTAAGGAGAAACAGTTCTAATTTATAAATTGACCTTCTATTTCAGAATTTCGAAGCTGCTTTCAATGTTACCCCCCAGTGGAACGCTACTCGTCCTACTCGATCTGTTTCCAGAAACACAAGACTAACCAACGATACAGAGTATCCTGGAGAACATTATCTTATCAGACACAACGAATACGGAAACCAATTTATCAACGCTTTTGAGAAAATCAAAGGGCCCATCCCAATGGCATCCACAAGTCAATGGATGAATGGAAACGTTACTATAAATCGACAGAATATAACAACTACGTGGACTAATCTGAGAAAGGAACTAGTAGAGGCCAGTTTAGGTGGCGTCTCTGGTCACTGGTACTGGTCATCCCCCATATGCGGCGATACAGAGGAATTTAATAACGTTACACAAATCAGACTATGCGCCAAGTGGTACATGGCAGCGACATTCATGCCAATGATAAAGATACATTCGAAAGGAATTCCTAGAGATCCTCTAGGATTTGTTGGTATTGATAGAGCTCATATGATAACGGCATTGAATAGACGTCTGAGTTTACTTCCATACATCTACACAGTTCTTCAAGATGGCCCTCTTCTTAGGCCGATGTTCTACCAATTCCCTACGTCTAGCAACCTCACTGATTTGACGACTCAATTTGCTGTTGGAGATGATTTGGTGATAGTTCCAAATTTAGAACCGAACCAGACCCATGTCCACATAAGGATGCCTCCAGGAGAGTGGTATGAATTCTGGGGAGGTTTGAAGATAATTGGAGAAGAAGGACAAGCAGTAACGATGACTACAACAGAATCTGATTTCTTTACTATGGTTCGCACTGGTACTATCGTTATCATACAGAAGGTAACTATGAATTAGAAGAAATATACTAAATTTGTTAAACTAGAAGTTAAAAAATTGTTATTTCCATTTTATCATCATCATATAAAGCCCACTACGGTCAAAGAAAAGATGGATGGATTGTATGAGGAATGATGTGAAAGAGAAAGGAGTAAATGATGCCGTGACGTCTGACAGGGGAGAATGGAAGAAGAAAACGTGTTGCGCTGACACCAAATAGAATGGGACAAGGGCAGGAAGATGATGATGTACAGCCCAACTTCACCTACTGCTGGGTATAACACCCGTATCTAGAGTCAAATTAAAGTAATTACATGAGTCTACAATTATTAATTTTATACAATAGACAAGAATTAAAACGAAGTAAGAACCGTCAAAGAAAGCAAAGCTAAGAATTCTGTTATTATAATTAACTACAGAATTAAAATCGTATCTTAAATAACTACTTTAACTCAAGTAGTCATTTTGACTTGTTTATAGATACGGGTGTTAGATTCTGTTTGCTTGCACCAAGATTAAATTTCAATGTCACTTTGACAATTAAAAAAAGACATAATTATGTCGACCGACAACAGTACTAGGGGATTCGATTTCGTACTGAAATATAAATTCCGAGGAAATACGATACTAATTCAACAAAACCTGTGCATAACTTACTTAACTATAACCGTCTGACGCACGGCATGGGTCGAGAATACGTAGGTGCTCGACATTCTACTGACCCAAAAAAGAAAAACAAGACAATTACAATCATATCTATTACAGTAATTTATCTAACAATAACAATCAGAGGATTTATTCCCTTTATGTCGAGTCCCGTTATGTCGAGTCTGGAAGTCTATTGTTCTCCAAAGTATTGATATTTTACGCTTTCTATTACCTTTACGTCGAGTTTGGTGAACAAGTACACTCAGGGATGTAAATTAAAAGCCAATGGCATAAAACCTTGTTTTATTATTTTTTCTATTACTTATTTTCATAATATATCTAATCTTTCTTAATCTAAACATATACATCACAGTATAATCATCACTATTGTTGCAAATGTTAAACAGCATATATAGTATTACTGTAAAAAATATAATAATGAATATAATGTTGGATATATTCTGTCGACATGTTAGATAGACTATAAGAAGGCCTATGACTCGGTGCCACATACATGGCTCATGAGGGTGCTAGAGTTGTATAAAGTTGATGCAACTCTGCGCACCTTCCTGATGTCATGTATGAGGCAATGGAGGACAGTCCTTCGCTATCCAGGATGTCGGCAAATCCAGAGGAATAGCGAGCCGATAAGGATAGAGCGAGGTATATTTCAGGGCGATAGTTTGAGTCCACTTTGGTTCTGCTTAGCCTTGAATCCTCTTAGCACGCTGCTTTAGGTTTCAGGTCTAGGCTATCGGTTGAGGAGAGGTGGTCAAGTTATATCTCACCTCCTTTACATGGATGACCTGAAACTCTTTGCCCCCAATGATTTACAACTGATGGAGCTACTGAAGGTAACTGAAACTTTCAGTAGCGCCATCAGGATGGAATTTGGTGTGGACAAATGTGCGGTCATGCATGTAAAGCAAGGGGAGATTGTGGAATCCGTGGGAACCCAGCTCTCGAATTCCCTCTCAGCAACCGAAACCTATAAGTATTTGGGTATGTAGGAAGCGCTGGGCATCAATGTGGCTGACATGAAGCAATCGTTGAAGGAGCACTTCTTTGGCCGCCTGAAAAAAGGTACGTGCCTTCAACGGTTGGGTCATGCCGGTTTTGATGTACTCATTCGGCATACTCAAATGGACTCAAACAGAACTAGACGCCCTGGATAAGAGGGTCCATACATTATTGACGGCATATCGAATGCATCACCCGCGGTCTACGGTTATGAGACTGTATATTCCGCGGAAGTGTGGGGATAATCGCGAGATATGCAGTCTCAGGGAATATTTCCTTGAAGCCGACGTGGGGATGCATCGAGATGTGGTCGCGGTGGACTAGGGCCTCACCCCGCTTTCCTTGGCTAAAGAGAACTGGCGCAAACCTGTAATGCTTGACACTAACGACCGCATGGAGGTCTGGTGGAGTAAGGAGCTTCACGGACGCTTGACGCGGCCCGATGCAGACCTATTAGCGTCCGTAGCCTGGCTACATTCCGGAGACCTTTTCGGAGAAACCGAAGGTTTTGTCTGTGCAATTATGGATTAAGTTATGATGACGAATAACTACCGGAGATTTATTGTGAAGGATGGTACGGTTGACATATGTCGGGCATGCCATGTCCAGGCGAATCAATTCGTCACATTATCTCCGGGTGTTCTCGTCTGGCTAACGGAGAGTACTTGCATAGACACAACCTTGTAGCCAGGATTATCCATCAGCAACTTACTCTAAAATACAACCTTGTGGAATCGGAAGTGCCGTAGTATGTATGTGCCCGACCCAGTTCTGGAAAATGGCAGTATCACATTGTACTGGGATCGATCCATCATCACTGACAGGACTATTGTAGCCAATAAGCCTGATATAGTGGTGGTGGATCGATCAGAGCGGCGCGCAATGATTGTTGATATAACGGTCCCGCATGATGAGAACCTCGTGAAAGCCGAGAAAGATAAGCAAATCAAGTACCTTGACTTGGCTCGCGAGGTTGTCGAATGTGGGATGTGGACTCAGCGATCATTGTGCCGATAGTTGTATCAGCCCATGGCTTAATTGCCAAGAGCCTCGACCAATATCTGAGGAGGCTCTCGTTAGGCAGCTGGATCAAGGGCTTGATTCAGAAAGCGGTACTTCTGGACACGGCTCGTATTGTTAGAGGTTCCTCTCTCTGGAGCCCTGACCGCCGGTAGCTTGGACCCTGTTCCCGATACCGGTGGGCTACAATTTTTTATTTTTTTAATGTTTTTATATTGTTTTTTTTAAGGAATATTTAAAAATGTATTTTTTTTGTATAGGAATAAATAAAGGAAATTAATAACAATATAATAATGAACTAATATTTAAAAAGATAGGTACTTCTCATCATGCACATAATTTCGAATATTAAAAAAAAATACACTGTGATATTGTGACATACTTTGATGGTTAATAAAAAATATAATAGTACATAGTATTGTATGGTTAAAGTTATTAGTTGTTTTTAAATTCTTTTTTGTGTAAAAATTGATTCTAAATTATGTGCATGTTTACATTTCATTGGAGGTGACTGTACTTCTAAAATATGATATAATTAAACTCGACATAAAGGTAATAAAAGCGTGGTAAATAAACTCGACATAAAGGGAATAGAAACGGGACAGAAAACTAAGCTCGACATAGGGGTAATAGAAGCGAGACAAGGTTTTCGGCTCGACATAACGGGACTCGACATAAAGGGAATAAATCAATCAGAGCACTATTACTTATATCTTTAGGGGCTTTGGCACATATTTCTTTATAAATTTTTGACTATCGGCCAAAATAGCGTTCAATTGAAATAGTGCCTGAGGTAGCTGCAAATTCGAACCCAGAAAATTTATTTCTAACAAAAAAATTACATGCACGTGTAAGTGTCAGTTATAGAACACAAAAATGAACCCTATTCCAAAGATGTAGTTGCCCATTCCAAAACGTAAATCTCTCGGAAGCGAAAGGGCAAGAAACTCCTTGAACACAGAGTGTTCAGGATAGTGCAGGAGGAGTATGTGAATGACTGCACCACCACAACTTGAGACCACACCCCCCATCCCGTAACGTGCATACCTACTTCAAGCACTGACTTAGAAACTGTGGACCTATAATAAAACGTTTTTTTTTTTCAGGAGACTCAACTAACGGCAGACCTTACTCGCCTTCAATCAGGATACTCACTTATCATAGCACTTGAATGTGAAACAACATACAGCACCAAAACTACTGAAGTAACTATTTCGTCCGAATCTACAACACCCACTGAAGATGATGACGACACTAGTCCTACAACAGAAACTGCAGACGCTGATACAGAAAGTACAATCGATGTTACTAATGACGGAGATGGCGCAACTGCTACTTCAGAAACAACAGGCGAGACGGATGAAGATGAAGAAACTACAGCCTCTACAGAAACACCTATAGTTACAATCACAACTTGTGAAGCTACTGGCAAATTATTCATGAACAAAAATATGACTCTTATTTTCAAAGCTAATGCCACAGATATTATAGTTTCTGCTGAAAAGAAGGATGTAGAAGATTTTGGAGTATTTTGTAATGCCACTATGGCTACATGGGCAGGAACTGTCAGAGAATTAGCCATTTATGGCTTAAATAAGTCGCAAAATAACTACGATGAAAAGAAATTTATAAGTAGTACGACACCGTTAATAGATTTGTGTCAACTTGTAGACAATGATGAAATCGGTTTTAAGTTTGTAGATTGAAATTGTAAGATTTAATTTACCATTAACCTTGTGATGAGACTTGTGAAATCGGTGCTATTGAAAGCCATTATATTTTTAGAAGCATATTGCTGTTTCAGTATTATTTATTTATCTATTATACTTATCAATAAAATTATAAAACATTATTCCTAATTTCGCTTATACAGGGTGTAAACAGACCCTTCACATAGCCGTCAACCAAGCATTCTGTACATCAAACTAAGTAACTTTACGCAAAAAATATTGCTGGGAATCGACTTTTTTTTGGGGTGAAAAATCACGTTTTACGGTGGGACTCGATGGAAAGCACTCAAAGCATTGTGCTGATGGATGGATTGAATAGTACGGGGGTCGTGGAAGTGTGTAAAGTTAAAAACTTACATTCAAAACATGTAGGTATTTAAAAAAAACTTGTGAAAAAGTTGGAACTTTGACCCCCAATATCTCCGTAACTAGAAGGTTCCCAGGTGTAGTCTAGAACAAAAAAATGATCGCAAAGACGGGGAGAACAAATGCCTTTCGGTTATGTTAAGGGTCTATTTACACCCTTTATTCTACATAAATCTCTTAGTTCGCAAACTTTGAGTGTTTGAAGCAATAACATTGAGCGTAGAATCGGAATTCTGTTAGGAATATTGAAGTTCAAAGGATTTACATCAATTCCTTCAAATAAATACAAGACTAGACTTCTAGACTTTGAAATAACTGAATTGAACCAAAGAGTAGAATAAATAACAGCGAGTTTCTTCAGTAAACAAAGGACGTAATGAAAATTTATTTATTAAGTTATGTGTGCTATGCATAAAACCTTCGCGCAAGTGCAAGCAATAGATTGACAAAGTTTTATCACAATCGGATGAACGGTATGGCAGCGCATGAAATACAAACAAACACACATTATTGTTTTACATATTTGATTAAAAAATTTTAGCCGAGAACGGCAACGAACTCAGCTAGCTATGACGAGCAATGACCTCACCCGAAGTTGCCCGAACGACGCACGACAATTCACGAATACCGAGTTTCGGCTGTACAGAAACTTCGGCCAATAATGGAACTGAAATCGACACTGTGGCCGAAACCGAAACCGAACCTTCGACCGCTCGCTAATATTTTTATGTACAATAAAACTGAAAAATATTGTCTCGAGAAACTAAAGCACCGTAACTGACCTTATGTAAGTAATGTACTTCTCATTTATTTTGACTTGGGCTAAAAATAGAATATCTACCAATCGTTTTGCAAACTATGAAAGCCTCAACAAACAAAATAAAATACTACCCACTCGTTAGTTTGGGGTTCAATTACAGGAGTTCATTTATATATCTACCTACGTAGTGTGTGTCGACTAATAGCCGGTTTTCTGAATTGAGTAATCGAAGTTTACGACTCGTCAAACTCTATTTATATTTTCAATTTTGAATTTCGAGAACTAGGCAAAACAGGCAGTTTGTTTTTTTTTAAAGTTCGTTTAGCCCCAAATACTGATAGACTAAGATAATTATTTTATGTTAACTTTAAAAAACATTAGTATCTTATACATGGCTGTTGATTTTTTTCATTATGTCCTTTTTCTAAGGTTTTATTCAAGATTTTCCTTTGGGGCCAGTATTGCCCCGGTTTCCCCTACACATTGAACCATCAATAACTACATATTTCAAGAAAAAGTCATTATTAATTCCATGATTAATATTGTATTTAGAGGTTGTATTGATGATTTTAATAATTATAATTCTGTAACTACATACGTGTTACCGACGCGAATCATACTTTTCATCAACATACAATCTGACACAGACCTGCAAATTGCAAAAACGTAAAAAAAATGAATTTCGCGGCCTACCCTGGCGCCTCCACCTTAAGAAGAGTTTGAATAGATTTCCGTCCAAAACTCAACTCAGAAACTAGGTGCAATTATTTGGAAAGAAGTTTATAAAATATCTACACAAATAATCGCCATGTTACTGTCTAACTGAGAGACCAATGAAGCAAGAACGAGAGAATTATATTTGTCGGAACGGGTCATTAGTACGGACATGAAATGGATCGCAAGTCCGCTGGTGATGATGTCACGAGACCTACTTACAAGTCTACCCCCACCACAGCGTGGCTTCTACAGAGCCCTGATGTTACAGCTCGGAGGCGAGGAGGACATTTAGGCCCGGACTCCACCAAGGCGGAGATGGGTGGAGCGGAGAGATGTGTAAGATTCGACCAATCACAGAACAGACGAGAGACGTAATGTAGATTTCAACCAATTTGATTGGTCGGTTTTCGCACGTCTCCTCTCCTCTCCGCTCGTCTCTGCTTTGGTGGAGTATGGGCCTGAAGGTCTGGTCGCGAAGAAGTTGAGACGTCTTGGAACTGTACCCGATTCATTGTGCCCCGTGTTATTCCTGGAACTGTACCCGATTCATTGTGCCCCGTGTAATTGTGTTAAATTGTAATGTCAAGTAATTTGTTAGTTTATTATAAACAGTGTATCGCACTTACTGTATTTTCATTGCACGAAACCCATGGTCTGCCCACATGATGTACGAGCCTAGCAGAAAAATCCTGACAAATCCGACATATTTGTCTCACGACTCAAATTTTAAACTTGAACAAGAACATACAACTGATTTTTGCCCTTAATAAATAAAATATAATTAAGATCACTGTGGTTATGACCAACTTAGCAATGTCAACAACCTCATTGCAACAGCAGTAATGATCAATGTGATATAAGGTTTTAAACTGACATGGTCACTAACATAACCATTAACACTGAAAATGGGGGGTCGGGCTTATTGATCATGGTGCTTGCAACAGCGCCAAAATATCGGGATCTCAAAACAAATAGTAAACATGGTAAATGTCGCACGGTAAAACTAATTAGTTTATATTGGCACCAACTTAAATGAATAAAATGTATGTGTACTACTGAATAAATAAAACAAACAAACAAATAGTAAACATGATAAGATTAATGTGATTTTGACAGTGATGTAAAGTAACAGAACTGTAAGGTGCGAATTACACAGAAACGGCGTAAGGTGACGGTGCGGCGCAGGCGCAGCGCAGGCGTGGAATTTATAAGGAAACGAAAGAACGCCTTGAATGCGCCGCGCCACTTGAGTGTAATTCACGACACGTCGCCTATGTACATTTTGTATGAAAACGTTTTGAAGCGGCATTATGCCTGCGCCGCGCCTTCACCTTACGCCGTTTCTGTGTAATTCGCGCCTTAAAGAGCTGTAGATATAGGGGTGGTTGTGGGTAGGTCGCGGTAAACAACTAGTGTCACTCATATGGTTTCTTGTAAATGTACTTATTCCATAATCAGTGTTAGGCAACGTTCCCACTATGTTGTGATTTTTATTCGTCATAGAAAAACGTTTCTTTGTTTCTTTATTTTCGCTGAATTTAATGACATACAAAGTGTAAATAGACCGTTCACGAAACCGTCAATCAAGCAAGAGGATTGATAACTCGAAACTCTTTCCCACGACCTACACGTGCGGAGAAAACAAAGGAAAGAAAAAATGTCTAGAAAAACAAGAGACGCGCGGCCGTGTGCCTCAACACGAGTCGGATCATCCAAAGCAGTGATCGAGTGTCTAAACACACTGTGCCGAAATTACGTCGCGTCATAGCGTATAGCCTAACTTCGGTCGGGCGTAAGTTCAGTGGCAACTTATTCTGTGAGCACACTACGCGACCGAAGTTCGGTTCGATTGCCGACGAAGATCCGGGGGCGGGGAGCAGCGCGGAGCCGCCCGACAGCGCTCGAGACACTGAATACACACAAAGTTGCGGAACTGAATTTCTGCCGCGTAAGTTCGGCACTTATGGTGTGTCATATCAGCAGAATACGTTGGAACGTAAAATCAGCCGCCGAACTTCGGTCGCGTAACTTCGGCATAGTGTGTTTAGACACTAAAAGTTGACTCGTTAGGATAAAAATGAAATGAAATCTTTATTTTCCAGATATAAATCCAGATACAACATTCACAAACATAGACTACCATAAATAAAACATTGACAAATCAATTAAATAAACCATTTACATAACACACACACGCATCGTAATAGGCGTGTGGTAGGACTGCCACCTTATATGGGGACTGTGGTTCCGTTTTCGTTTCGCGGCCACCAAGGAATTGGCCGATCTATGTATGGCGGTGCGTGCGGCGGCTGAGCGGCTCCTAAGCAGCGGCAGCGGCTGCCAGCAAGGTGCGCGAGCCGCGTACGTAGCGCTCGCGCTGCACCACCGAGCGAAAAAAAAATAACAGTAAGTATAGTGATAAAGCGAATATCCGACGGTAAATACCTCTTACTCATTCTTCGTGGACAACAGATAATCCATTATTAAGGAGTTTGATATCACTCACAAGACCCCCTTTATTTCGTCCTTATGATCAAAGTCGATACTGACTACCTATCAACTATTATATCGAGTAATGTTATCACAAAGAACTGTATCGCTATCGTATTTAACAGTACAATATTTAGTTGTTCCTAGTTTTAGGGGGATTACACACTAATGCGGATGGGCACACTCGATCTGGCGATATTCATTACTTACCAACATAATTTGAGATATCAGAGTGGCGCTGCTTGCTAAGAAAAACGACATCGACCTGTCAAATCCAGTACATTTAAACGTAGTTCCAAATTCTACCGCGAGTCAATTACTTTGAACTATAAAGCCAACTCGGCTCACGGCTCATGCCGGATATACGAACTCCAAAATAATGAATAAACTTGGTAATGATGATCTACAGATCAGGAACAAAAATAATATTACTTGTAATCTGTTAAGGTGAACAAAATGTGGGGAGAGTACGGTTGGCGCAATGGATGGGCGATAACTTCTGGGTTACGGGCCACGGGTTCGGTTTCCGCCTGCACTTAAAACTTAATCGACCATAGAATTGGATTACCACCCTTAGATTGAAAGTCACTTGTGGCCTACAAGTTAATGTCTTGTTCGATATTGTTACATAGTCCCGTCCTAAGTAAACTTTTAATCATTTGGGAATGGTTGTCAGAAGTAGTAAAGCAATTACGAGGTCGATCAATTATGTAGACAAAAATAAACATAGAAACGGATAAAACACACACACACACATACACATCATCATCTGCCTTGCCTTTTCCCAACTATGTTTGGGTCGGTTTCCAGTCTAACAGGATGCAGCTGAATACCAGTAGGTATTTTATATGGAACGACTGCCTATCTGACCTCCAAAACCGAAGTTAGACTGGTTGTCAGACTTTCGGGCCACTGACTACCTGTAACGACTGTCAAAGATCTAGAAATGGCTTAACGTGCTTTCCGAAGCACGGAGAGAACTCGGTATGTAATGGGTGGTCACGTATCCACGGACCAACCTAGGCTAGCGCAGCTTAACCTGAAAAGCGGCTGCTATTATTTAGCCACAAGCTCCTCCGTATAAACGGATAACAGATCAGAGCAATTTCTAGTTACTTTCGAGAACTTAATTTGGATAAAAATAACATTTAGGAAGCCTTTAACCTTTTCTTAGACCGATTTAATTCTGTCGTCAATGCGGTACTCAGCTCGTCCCACACCACACGTCCTTTCCTAGACACTAAAATAAATTAACCCACTTACTACAGGCACAGTATTTAATTTAGATACATTCGTAAAAACAATAAATTTTCTAAATCTTTTGGCAACAGAAACAAAAAGCTATCGATTGTTATTTGTATCCATGCCAACGCACAAAGGTTATTGCGAGTAGGTAATTATTTTATCGGCAATGATGCAATTAGTAGCAGATCACTATACGACCCCCTTATCTTAACACAATAAAATAGTCTTGTGTGTTTGTTCTCTATTCCTACACGCGCTTTCGTAATAGACGGTACTTTTTACGTAATACGACGACGCTCAATCAATAAACAAGTACGGCTCTCAGTGTTTATATTCGCGTGTTTACAGTAGCATGGATAAGACCGCGGACAGTTCCATTGCGGGGGACATAGATTATAATGAACTGACCCCATAGTGAACCCAGATAAATCTACGTTAACATCAAATAACAACTTAATTTGTGGTGAACCGCGGCCAGTGAAGGAAGTCTTCACTTTCAATCCGAAACTGATGAAACCGGAGAACAATCTTCAGGAACCGAAAGAAGAACCACGTAAGAGAAGTTTCAATAACCCTAGTGCCAGGATGCCGAACATTAAAGTATTTACCGGGAGCTCGCATCCGGAGATGGCGAAGAGAATTGTTGCCAGGCTTAACATCAATTTAGGAAGAGCGACAACAAAGAAGTTCAGCAACAAAGAAACTAACGTTGAGATCGGCGAGTCGGTCAGAGGTGAGGATGTGTATATTGTTCAGAGTGGCTGCGGGGAGATCAATGACAACCTGATGGAGCTCTTCATCATGATCAACGCGTGTAAGATTGCGTCAGCTTCCCGCGTCACAGCTGTAGTGCCTTGCTTCCCGTACTCCAGGCAGGACAAGAAGGACAAGAGCAGAGCACCAATCACAGCTAAGCTACTTGCCAATCTCGTATCAGTAGCTGGTGCAGACCACGTCATCACAATTGATCTGCACTCTTCACAAATTCAGGGATTCTTCAACATTCCTGTTGACAACTTATACGCCGAACCCGCTATCACTAAGTGGATTAAGGAGAATATCCCTGACTGGCAGAGCAGTGTGATGGTATCGCCTGATGCTGGTGGCGTGAAAAGGATGACAGCTATCGCTGACAGACTGGACATTGATTTCGCTATTATCCACAAGGAGAGGGAGAGAGCCAACGAGGGCGATTCAACAGTCCTCGTCGGTACTGTCAAAAACCGGACAGCGATCATGGTAGATGATTTAGCCGATACTTGTGACACAATCGTCAAGGGAGCCGAAGCATTACGTGAAGCTGGAGCTACAAAAGTCTACGCGATAATTACTCATGGAGTATTCGCAGGAAACGCTATTGACAAGATTAATAATTCATGTCTTGAGGGTATCGTGGTAACAAATACGATCCCTCAGGATACTAATATGAAAATGTGCCCGAAGATACAAACTATTGACATTTCTGTGATGCTTGCTGAAGCTATAAGACGTACTCATTACGCTGAATCTGTGTCGTATTTATTTACTAACGTGCCTTATTAGAATCTCTTAGTTATTAAGATGTTATTACATATTAGCTTTCTTTACTTAGCATAGAAAATGTTGAAAAGGTTCCATTATTACTCATTGTTAGGAATCTACTATTTATAAGCGTATTATTGTAATTTCTTTATGATTAATCAATGGCGAATAAAATCTAATTTACTTAAGGTATCTCTGAGTTCTGTTTTACTGGGTAATTTTCTTTAATTGAACAAGGAGGCAGGGAGTCTCTCATAATTTGAAAAACGAATTTACTTAAAAGCTTTTTATCTTTTTCTGTCATGGAATATCTATGATCACAGATATAATAGGATCTGTGTCTATGATGTTATGTACTTATGTCACTCAAAGACAGTTATGAAATTCTTTTATTTGTGATTCCTCCCTTATTCAAGGCTGGAGAAATTGAGAGAAAAATAGATACGTAATCAGTCAGTAACCATAAAGAGACAATCATGAATAATAACTTTCCAGTAATATGTGTACCTATAAAGGCACTCAGCTTTTTTTCTGCCACGTGTAAGCCTTTTTTGTGTACTTACTGAGGAGCACCTAATTCCAGCGTGAGAAAGAGACAGCTATACAGGTCGTCTAGCCATCTCTTTCCCACACTGGAATTACTCCTACTATAAGACTGCATGATAGGCCACCTGTATCTAACTTATCTACAGTTATATTATGAGGTTCAAAGACCTTTTAGTTACCTTGTTTTTCTGTCTTCAGTGTTTCCTTGGCAACAGAATTAACATAACCCAATTATAGTTCACCAACATATCGCCAGTTATGTTTAAGTCCCATGTAATAGGCGGGGAGCCTATTGCCATCAACCGGGCACAAATCCAGACTCCGTGGGTGCTACTAACAACAACGCCTTGGCAACAAAAATAATTAGCGAAACCCACGTCGTTTTTGAGTAAACGCGAACTATGATATTTGGGAACAGTTAATTAGGTAGAAAGAAATAAAATTTACATTATACTGGGTTATTAACAGGTACTTCTTTATAATCAAGAGTTCTACACCGTATAATTGCTAATTTTGTGGAAATTGTTACTTACCTACAGTTACCGAGAACTTACTTTTTAACTTCAAAAAAAATAAATGCTCATGCCGTTTGAAGCCCGTCACAAACGTAGCTCTAATATGTTATATATCTATTAATATGAATCAAATTTTCGAGCGTAGCTATAATACCTACATATTATAGCTGCGTGTGCGGTCACTCAAAAATTTATCTAGAAATTATTTCGTAATATGCCTTGCTATGATTCATACAGGGTGTAAACAGACCCTTCACATTGCCGTCAACCAAGCATTCTGTATCAAACTAAGTAACTTTACGCAAAAATTATCGCTGGGAATCGACTTTTTTTTTTGGGGTGAAAAATCACGTTTTACGATAGGACTCGATGGAAAGCGCTCAAAGCATTGTGCTGATGGATAGATTGCATAGTACGGGGGTCATAGAGGTGTGTAAAGTAAAAATCTTAAATTAAAAACATGTATTTAAAAAAAAAACTTGTGAAAAAGTTGGAACTTTGACCCCCAATATCTCCGTAACTAGAAGGTTCCTAGCTATGGTCTAGAACAAAAAAATGATCGCAAAGACGGGGAGAATAAGTGCCTTTCGGTTATGTTAAGGGTCTATTTACACCCTTTATTAATAATTATATATTATAGCTACGTCTGTGACGGGCTATATACGAAATAATACCCTCAAAGGAGGGCATCGTTTGACGGTGGTTGGCTATAAGGGCTATACCTGTAACAAATTACGAAATGAGGGCTCTTAGCTCTTAGCAATTAGTTCCTTCCTAATTAAAATTTTACCAGCCGTATAGAAGCAGACTAATTTATTAGATACATGTTTCGTTTTGAAAGATATGAGGGTATTGACCAAAGTTGATGTTTATAAAGGTCAAGTTTAGATAGGTAGGTTGTTGGATAACATAATGTAATGAAAAATAAACGTTACTCTTGCTTCTACCGCGTAATCTCATTAAACATGGAGATTATTGTCGAGGTAAACAGCATAAACACACTGCTAAGGTTCCACGCTCACAGCGACTAAATATGTGCAGCATTGCAGTAGCGATGCTAACGCAAAACTGCCGCGATACTGTCGCGATAGAATTGCTGACAGTGTACCTTCGCAGCTTCGCCCCCGTAACTACTATTGTGTATGTCGCGATAGAGATGTCGAGATCGATACAAAAAAGCCCGTGAAAGCAAGAGTTGCAAGTATACTACGTCGAGATAACTGTCGCGCGTTGCAAATGCGACTAAACTTTACGAAACGCGCGACAGCTTAACTATAAAAAGTCGCCGTGGACGATCGGCTTTATGTAGGACGTGGCCAAACAGTAATTTAGTCACAACAGTCGTAATAATTTGTTATCTGGCGCAAAGAACCTCAACCCTTCAAAGCGAAAAGATTTCGAAAATGTAACCTAAATAACGTCGTCGTTCAGGAATGTGTAGCTGTTGTGAGCAACCAACTAAGGTAGACTAACCATCAAGGACGTAGTTAAGCGAAAAGGATCCAATCCACAATATGGCCAAAAATTGCTTTAGTGCATCAAACTGATGCTTAAATATCGAAACTATCAGCCAGTAAAAAGATCCAACCAAAATACAAAAGTTATCATTTTTATCAACATTAGAACCAAACCACACATACATGCGGCTTATAGTATCAACATTTAGCATCAGTTTATGAAAAAGTCATGTTTGGCCATGTTGTGGATTGGATCCTTTTCGCTTAACACGTCCATCAGAAGTGTGTTAGAGATAAAATCATCTGCCTAGCCTTAACCTTTTACGAACTAAGTATGCTGGGGTTGGCTTCCAGTCTAGCCGGATGCTACTAAATATTAAAAATAAATAAAAAGGGTTAGGGCAATGCTGTATTGCGCTGACCTCAAATGAATGTATCAGGGACTATGACGCCAAATTCAGTGTGTTTGTGGTGTGATAAATAACGTAAGCAACGCTTAGGTCAAAGTTTGTTTGCAGATAACTTTTGAATAAACAAAATTGCGACGATAACATAAACAAAAATATTTTACCAATATCAGTCGATACCCGTAGGTACCTAGTTAATTTGTTTTAGCTCTTCGAACGAAATCACATCAATTTTTTTCCAAAATATTGGTGCAATGCAGGAGCAGGAAGGTAGCGTTTCAAGTTCCTGATTGCTGCAAAAGGCAGATTCTATAGATTGCGTCCGTTGTGTTGTGGGTTATGTTGTGCCTGTTTGTTGTGATTATTTTAGTAAGAACTAGCTGTTGCCCGCGACTTCGTTCTCGTAGAAAAATATACATAAAATAGATAAAATAAATAATAATAATCTCTATCAAAAAAAATTACAACCAACTACAAAAAGTATAATTTTACTGGGGATCGAACTTGCGACGTGATGCACGTAAAGCGGTCATGAAACCGTTTTTCTATTTGCTTCGCTGACATATACTTTGAAATAGACGTTACGCATATCATGGCTGAAACGATAAACAATTGAATAATACTAACATAATGCAATATTGCTCATCCCTTTAACTCGTTCACTGCCACCATAATTTTTTTGAAGTTCATAGCGATGCCGCCCTATAAAGCCACGCGGACACGCCAGGCGTGTCGGCGGCACTGCATTTTGTTAAACATGGACACGCTAGGCGTGTCCAGTGGCACCTCGATAGACTTAAATTCTAAATCTGTCTTTTTTTCGGTTTAGCGATGAGTTTTAGTTAGTTTGCCATTCGCTGAGTAAGAATAAAGGTGGTTCAAATACAGTAGTGAGATTTAACCTGGAATTATGGCTGAAAATAGATTTTTAGGTAAGTAATTATCGTAATTTTGTAAGAGATGATAAACATTTTGTGGTTATTTTGAAATATTTCATAATATTAACTTAGATAAGTCAATTATTGCAAGTTATCAATTATCGCGAGTTCACACAATAATTATCGTCCAGTCCTACTCGCCTTCTTATTTCTTGGGCTTCTTGACATTCAATAAATTATCTTCATCTGCCCGCGGCTTCGCCCGCGTGGAGTTCGGGAATTGCCCACGGTATCTTACTTCTGGGATAATAAGTAATAAAAAGACATCAGAAAAATCCTACTTACTTAGTAATAGGTAAATACTCCCGCGCCCCGCACGCCCCGCGCAACACTGCGCGACATGCGCCTTTCTACGTGAGCTTCGAAGCCCTATTTGACTGTATTGGGGGACGATTTTGGAAAAACTGATAAACATGTCTTATAATTTTAATTGAAGAGTATGTACGTAAATTTTCAAGTCAATCGGCTCCGTGAATAAAAAGTTTCAAAAAAATTCAAAACCCTATTTTACCCTCTTAGGGGTGGAATTCCGAAAAACCCTTTTTTAGTGAATACCTACTCTTCATAAAGAACACACCCTCCAAATTTCATGTCTCTAGGACCAGCGGTTTGGGCTGTGCGTTGATTTATCAGTCAGCCAGTCAGGACATTGAATCTTAAATTGGGGGATGATTTTGGAAAAACTGTGATACACGTAACTCATAATTTTAACTGAAGAGTAAATACACAAATTTTCAAGCCAATCGACTTAGGGATTAAAAAGTTTCACAGAAAATTAAACACCCCATTTCACCCTCTTAGGGGTGGAATTTCGAAAAACCCTTTCTTAGTGGATACCTACTCGTCACAAAGAGTACACTGTCCAAATTTCATGTCTCTAGGATCAGCGGTTTGGGCTGTGCGTTGATATATAAGTCAGTCAGTCAGTCAGTCAGTCAGGACTTTGAATTTTATATGTATAGATTTTAGCTGTATTTGACGTCTTAGTACAAAGGTTGACAATCTATGATTAACTTGTTTAGGTGGACACGCCTGGCGGGTTCTCGGCATTGCATAATCACTTTTTAAAACAAAATACAAATTAAGAGATTTTTCCGGGGGCCACCTCAAAAATCCTTAGGTTATTGCTAGAGGATTATGTACTGAGAATTCCAAAAGGCAACTTTGCTTAATTTTCGAAATATCACTGAAAAATTTAGGACACGACTGGCGTGTTCGAGGCGTAGTTATAGAAATTCGCAAGAACACGCTAGGCGTGTCGGCGGCATTGAACGTGTTAAGCAAGTAGCGTGATAATATATAGCCTAACATTTGAAGAAGCCTATTACAGATATTTGTGCAAAATTTGAACAGGATCTATGCAGTAGTTTTTGCGCCAAGTTGGAACATCGGACCGGATTTTAACGATTTTATTATATGTAGAGAAGATATTATACCTACTTCTCCACGTCTACAACCAATGTTTTATTTTTTCTTAATGAGCATACAGCCTCTTCCAAGTGGCCTTCCCTTCAGCACCATCGCCAGACCCCCCGCATCAGTTCACTATGTATTTTACCCATTATCTTGTCTGATCCTTGTTGACCGTGCTGCCATCTATGAGAAATGTTTGACAAGTACTTAGTTATCAGCTGGTAGCAACAGAAATTATGACAACATTCAACGACCTGTCAGTGTTTGTAATACTAATCAAAAAGTGTTTGCAAAACTTAATTGTTTTTAAATTAGCTATAACTTTGAATGAAAGTAAGTGAAAGATTTACAGTTTTCTTGTTTGCTTGCTTATTTAAGCTACGAGGTACTGATTGATAAATATTCTAAATGGGTACTGTTATTATGTATCAAATAAAGGTACTATTAAATAGGTTGTGTTCATACCAGTGCAGTTATTTAAAGTGCCTTTTTTTTTTCTACTGACCAAATATTTTTAATACTTATGCATACGGAAACTAGGTAGATATCTACCTAAAAATCCTATATTTTTAGGTTAAGTTCTTGAAACCAAACTTGGTATAATTAAACATCTCGACAGGGGTCTAAAGTCTAGTCCTGTAATAAACAAAGATAATAATTATATCTTTTTACTGTAGATAGATAAAATGAGATTATTATTTTCCTGCTCTTTGTTACAAAGGTCTATGAAATAAAATAAATAAGACATTTCAAGGAAGCCAGTTTTATTTTGTTTGTAGTCCTTGAACTTTCTTAGTGGTACTTAGGTGGGTAAGTAGGAACTTATTTACTTATTTCCTTCTTTGCATCTGTAAATAAATAATATTTTTAATTAAGATGAAAGGTTACACTGATTCTTCGTATTTTAATTTTTATTATACTAATTATGATGAAAGGTTGAGGTAACTTGCATAAAAATACTCATCAGGTGTAGTTTTGGCGAAGACTAGCTAAGCCCCCTGGCTCCAGACTTAAAATCCAGAGCAAGTACCTACCTAACATCATTGAATAAAAACCTAAATCACCTGAACCGGTGGTTTTCGAGCTATGAGAGCACCGACTAGCAGACAGACATACCTACTTTGTGGTTGCTAGATGATAGTTGGGTGGCTTACAATAAAGTCTGTCTATCTCACGCAGTCACCTTCAAGTTTAGATGGGCCATATTAGGGTTGAACCTCATCTGGCAGCACGAAATCGCACTTTTCCATGCTCCTATCCTTTTCTGTAGCTCAGAAGTCGGAACCGAATTTAACTAGAGCTAGAAACAGCGGGAATGCTATCGCACGCGGCAGCATCGTCGACGTCAACACTTTCCGTCTCGCTCTGACGGTTTTAAAGGTCTGGTACAGACGAACAGTAAGTGATGTGTTGTTGCCGCTGCTTGAGAGTGGCCTATGTCCAGCAGTGGACTGCGATAAGCCAAATTGATTGATAAATATATTTCTTTGACAGGTACTAAGATGCCTTCAATACTCTACAAAGCGGATGGCAGTCCTCCTGCCAGAGCAGTCATGATGGTCATCGATATTTTAGGGTTAAATCACATCGAACAGAGGGATTTGAATCCTGTGTTACGGGAACAAGACGCGCCCGAAATTAAAAAGGTAATAACGTGCTTTGGTTAAAAAAAAATAACAAGATTGAGTGTACGTTACCCCAGCAGGAAAGTGTCTCCTAGAGTGATATGAGTGGAACGTATAATTAGTGTATAATCTGCTGTGAATGTGCACCACATAAAAAATTGGTGCGCTTTGTCGTTTTGGAAAAAAACGGAAAAAACGATTCCTGCTAGGGTAACGTTCTTCCAGCAAGAAAATTCTAAACGAATGATCAGAGAGAGAAATATTGTGCATGGCCAGAGAGCTTATATTTGTGTAAAAAAGTGCACCGAAAATGGAGGTTGTGCGTCTTCAGGTTTTCGAGATATTGCATTTCCTGCTAGGGTAACGTTTTGCAGAATCGTGTACCTCTAAAACCATTGCATGTGGGCGTGTAGAATAAACATACACGTGTAGCTCTTAATTTGTGTAAATTTGTGACAGAATAAGTTTTAAGAAAATATTTATAATTTTCAAGTACTTAATCGCGGTTTTTTGAAAACTCGAAAAAAAATCGCAGCGCCTAAATGAGAAAACGTAGAAGCTCGCTGAAAACTGTATTCGGACCTTCTTGACGCTTATAATAACCAAAAAAAAGTTTCAAAAGTGTAGATGCATGTGTTATTGAATAATATTGCTAAAAGTCAAAACGACGGTGTCATAAGTTTGACGGCAAATACAAGAAACCGGCTCAACCCAAGACGTGTAGGTGCAAAACCAAAAATTAGTGTATTTAGTTAAAAATATATAGTGAAAATATTCAGCTTGGAATGTTTCGCATTAAGTAAATATAAACAAAACACAAAACATGTAAACAACGGCTGGTTATCCGACCAAATTTGAAAGACTACAAAAAAGCGACGGATTCATACTTAGCTATGACCTTCTTTACTTACTCACGAGTCGGTTGAAACGTGTTTTGCCTGAGTACACTGAAGTAGAAAAGAAGTAATAAAATAAAGTTGTTATTGGATTATATTCTTCTAACTGTTTCTGTGACTATTATTATATTTTGAAATAAAACGTAAAACAAATTGTACAATTGCAAGTATTTGCCGTTGAACTTGGATATAATAAATACTAAAGGCATCAACCACCTTCAAGAAGCTTGCGAATCATGTTTGAGAAGAGAATTTACTCCAGAGTGTTATATTTGTCGCAGTGGAAATGTGTCATTCATTTCATTATACGATGTTAAAGACATTATCATTTTTGAACTTCGTGACGTGTCGCCTTGTTGGATGATCTGCTTTTTATCATTGAAATAAATAATAAGGAGTACTCAATTCTGTCTTTAATAGAATATAAACCCGCTTGAAAACCCGAAAGCATTGGACATTACAGGGCTCACTGCTACAGAAAAATAGTAATTATATATAATAGTAATTTATTTGAATGTTATGATGACCTATAATATGGTAAAATCCAACGACGCGGGAAATATAATATAATGCCACATGTAATAGTCTACATGGTAGAATAGACAAAATTGTATAGGGATAAGCAAAGAAATTTTGGTACAATTTTGAGAAATGTATTTAGTGTATACATTGTCAACCGCACAAAGATATGTGTTGCAACAACGTGTTTCCATTATCGTATTACGTATGTGGGATATTATAACCTACGATTTTAATATTAAACCTAGTTAAGTCATATCACATAATTTTGATTTGGTGGCGTTTTATCAGTGATTTAAAATTTAATTTGAAAAACTGATCCGTGATTTTAAATAATAATGGCTACACAAGGTACAAATAATTTGATAGCACTATTTGTGTTCTAATATTTATAGGTAGGTAATTTGATCTGCGATTCAAAATTAAGGGAATAAAAATAATCTTTTTCATTTGATATGGTCTCAAGGTGCATTTAATATAAATTTTTATTATCCCCCAAAATTAGGTCATATAATTGCCAACAACTGTTTGAACGCGACTGTACGGACAACAGCTTAGGTTTAATACGTCCGATAAAGAAGGTCATGGATATGTATGAATCCGTCGCTTTTTTCGAATTTGGTCGGATAACCAGCTGTTGTTTACATATTTTGTGTTTTGTTTATATTTACTTAATGCGTAACATTCCAAGCTGAATATTTTCACTATATATTTTTGACTAAATACACTAATTTTTGGTTTACACCTACACGTCTTGGGTTGAACCGGTTTCTTGTATTTTGCCGTCAAACTTATGACACCGTCGTTTTGACTTTTACCAATATTATTCAATAACGCATGCATCTACACTTTTGAAACTTTTTATGGTTATTATAAGCGTCAAAAAGGTCCGAATACAGTTTTCAGCGAGCTTCTACGTTTTCTCATTTAGGCGCTGCGATTTTTTTTCGAGTTTTCAAAAAACCGCAATTATTTGAAAATTATAAATATTTTCTTAAAACTAATTCTGTCACAAATTTACACAAATTAAGAGCTACTCGTGTAAGTTTATTCTACACGCGCACATGCAATGGTTTTAGAGGTACACGATTCTGCAAAACGTTACCCTAGCAAGAAATGCAATATCTCGAAAACCTGAAGACGCACAACCTCCATTTTCGATGCACTTTTTTACACAAATATAAGCTCTCTGGCCATGCACAATTTTTCTCTCTCTGATCATTCGTTTAGAATTTTCCTGCTGGAAGAACGTTACCCTAGCAGGAATCGTTTTTTCCGTTTTTGTCCAATACGACAAAGCGCACCAATTTTTTATGTGGTGCACATTCACAGCAGATTATACACTAATTATACGTTCCACTCATATCACTCTAGGAGACACTTTCCTGCTAGGGTAACGTACACCAAGATTGAATATGTATTTTGGGAACTGTGGAATCGCCAATCGGAAGTGTAACACACATGTTTGGATCAGCGTGATAGGACACAATGTCTGCGGCGTGCCTAGACGTCAATATTACGGCAAGCTAGAGCAAGTAGACTGCCCAAAAACCTTTTATGTAAGAAGTGCAAGCCAAGCTTTGAGCTTGAAAAGAGGTACCGCTATTGCACAGCTTGGCCAAAATAAACATTTGAATTTGTCGCCCGGCCTATGCCGAGTTAAAGCCGACCCGGACATTATTGTGTAGCACGCCTCAGTGATCCGAAAGTAAAGCTAAAGAGATGCACCAAAACCTGAAAAGAGGCTTTCGGTGGCAGATGTGAATAGCGTGATGCTGCACACACCTCCATTAGTATGATACATCCGACTAACCACATGCATGTTTTGCAGGACCAAACGTTTCTGGCCATGGTTAAAAATATATACTACGTTTACCTTTGATTTGATAAATTACTAAAATATTTTCCTCCGTTTTCAGAAAAATCCCATGAGAACTATACCTATGTTAGACGAAGGCGACTTCTGGCTGGCCGACAGGTAAAAACTACATTATTAACAACCTTAATAAATAGCTGATCGCTGACGCATCACACCGCAGGCGAGACCTAACGAACAACGCGTTTTAGTTGCACTATTCGCTTCCTGTTAACCTTTTGACCGCCAGAGGACAAACGCTCACGGCACGCGCATGCTTTTGTCCTCCACACCAAGCCACAATTTCACCTACCATTTTGTCACATATTTGTGTCATTTGGCGTACAGGGCACGCGCTTGCATGTCACGTATATGTGACTATGGCGGTCAAACGGGGAGGCGGCGGTGCGATCGACGGTATTCTTAACTCGAAGTTAAACGTTTCGTTGTTCCAGCCATGCAATAATGATATACTTACTAGAAAAGTATGGAAGACCAGAACATTCACAACTATACCCAGCTGATACCAGAAAACGTGCTACTGTTCATCAAAGGTTATTCTTTGACTGTGGAGTTTTCTTTCCAAGACTGAGGGCAGTGATGGTAATATTTTTATACTTGTAAATATGTTTTAAGCGATTAATGTGATATGGAACATGAAGACAAAGAAATGATGGATGGACTGTGTGAAGGAGAATATGGCAAGAAAGGAGGTGTCTGATGACATGACGAGTAATAGAGAAGTATAGAAGAGTAAGACATGCTACACCTGCCCCAAATGAAATGGGATAAGGGCAAGAGAATGATGATGGTGATTTTATGCGAATACGAAAAGCATATCAAACTGCATAAATATCAAAATAGAAGATACTGATAATTTACCCTGGTTCATTCAGATCCTCTAAAATTGGCAACTATTATCTTACTAAATGGTGTGATCTGCTAATGATGAAGATGGTAATGAAAATGCCATGACGTCCTTCGTGATCAGTCGCTTTTATTCCAGCAATGCTTAGTTCCATTATTTTCCTAATGGCATGAATTATTTTAATAAGCGCGCCAATCCCTATGAATTTGCTACATCTATTGGATAAAGCCAGTTTCTTTTAAGATTATTATCTTTCTAGGCACCAACCTACATGGGAAGGCTTACAGAGATGTCCAAAAGCATGATCAGGAACATTGTAGATGCTTACTCCATGCTTGAAGATTATTTATCAGAGAACTTGTATATGGCAGATGGTGTGATAACTATTGCAGACCTGAGTATAGTGTCCACTATGGCAACTTTTGTAGGATTGGTTGCTATTGATGAAAAGAGGTAAGTATTTATTATAAGTCTTTAATCATATGTACATCTATCATCTATTTTTGATAATAAAAATGAAAAAAAATGAATGATGATGAATTGAATGCTAAATTAGCATATTATCACAAGAAAAGTCTAGTATATCTTTTAGAGGCGTTTACATCGCCCAAGATCGCTTAAATTATTAACGAATTTTACTACCAGAAAGTAAAAAAAAAACCAGAGACACAAACACAAAAACAATAAACATGCTTTTTATTTTTTTTTCAGCTTCCCCAAATTAAAAAAATGGTACAATAATATGAACGAAACAGATTACTGTCAAAAGATAAACATTTCCGGTGGCAAGGAGCACTCAGATGGACTAAAGGCTTTAATGGAGTACAACAAATTTCAACAAACATCTAAAAATTCTAAATTGTAAGCCCAGTTGAAGAACAATGAGTCTTTCTAAGCACATAACTAGATGTAAAATAGGTTTTATAAGATTAATAAATTCAGTAAGTTTCTCCAGATCTCGGGAATAAGGTTAAAAAGCGAGGTTATTATGTTGGTGTATTTTTTAAATGGTGGTCATAAAGAGCAAAAACTTGTTACAAGATAAATTGTATATTTTGTATCATTTTATTTAATATTATTATTTATAATATTTTAAATAAACCAGCTATTTATTTTACAAGGTCCAAAGCAGGGTTTCCAAAAAACAAAATACAGTGTAAGAATCACAGGTTTTTTATTTCAATAACTAAAAAGAAATGCAAAGAATTTTTCAACTTTACACTCCAGTAACGTCTAAGGCTACCATATGGATAACTTTTTCTGAGAAAATTAATGATTACAAAAACGTTACACAGTTAAACATTTCCTATAAGTCTTGTAATAGTCTCTCGCGAACGCCCGCACATCGTAAGAATAGCACTTAACGATTAAAGTACACGTAGAATACTCGAGATATCGACGTAGTCCCCTCAGTCATACTTAACACATACATAATTGCGTTTCAATAATAAACGAACATCATAATGGAATCATAATGCAAAGTTTCACGCAAACTCATAGTCACTTGTCAAATTTGGAGTGGTTGTTTGTTTGTTTGGGCGTTACTGTCAATGTTGCACGTTTAGTCTTAAATGTAACGGCAGGGGCCTGGCCTGCATTAGCCGTCCTCCTTCGGTGGTGTGAACCATCCTGGAATTACACACAATAGTTTAATGTTAATGACTTGAAAAACATGGCGTGAGTACAAACAGACTGCATTTTATCTGCTAAATGCGATATTACTGAGCTGCAACTAAAGGGCTATATACCAGTAGCGAAGGGTCAATTTTTGTAAGAGGTGATATTTTTCAAAGGAAATCCGGTAGGAATCGAGTTGTATGGAACTTTCGCCACTGCTAGATACCGAGTGCGTCAATGCAGTCTATCTGTAGACACTTAATTGTTGTATTGTAATAAACCTAGTATTCCATTAATCCATTTGCACAACAAATCACTAAATATTCTATAAGAAATTCTATTCACTAAGCATTCGCAAAAACATTGATATCGAAATAGCAGTTACAATTATAGTAAGTAAAAGGAACCAACTCCGGATTTGTTTAATATATTGATCGGCGATATAACGATGTGAGGCGTAGTTGATTCCCGCCCTGATGGAGGCGAAGGGCCCAAGCGTTTCTCCCGCTTATGATAGCAGGATAAAAAGATCTCTCCAGCCAGCGATTCATGAAAATTACCTCACAAAGAATAAAAGTAACTGCCTCTCCAGGATATGTAAGAGAGAGGTACTTTAATAAGAGTATATGTAGTTTCGACCTATGTTGATTATATGACTCAGCACAAAACACCACGCTCAGCAACAGAAATGAAAAATTAGTATACCAAAGAACCGATTTACAGGAATATTACACATAAATAGTCATCATCGTCTTGCCCTTGTCGCATATTACAGTAATATTACATGATGTAGGTAATATTACTAAGTTTAATTGTAACTATTGATAACAACAAGGCCACACTTGTATGTGGCGTTACTAGTACGAGGAAATCGCTATAATTAGCGACGTAAATAATATTGTAATCACAATATTTAGGTACTTGTGAAGTAATAATGTACTATAGAGTATCGATTGTTTACAGTTACGCCACTCATAGCTTGGGACTGTTTTGTTTTAGTATGATTTTAAACAGATGGACAGCAGGGTCAGTCAACAGATTTACACATGCATAAATAGCCTCCTTTTGAGCTTCGCCGCAGTCGGGTAAAAAAATTGAAGTGTAATGAGTTTTTTTTCAAGCATTGGCTTAGTCAATTGTAAATTACAAAGTTGTATTTATTTGCCAATTACGCGATTGCAACAGGTAGTGATCATTCTATCAGACCGAAGCCGACGGCGGAATATTAGTTAGCGTCAGAATGGCTGGTTGCCTATGGCAGGCGGCTTTGAAAGTATATTGAAGAATTGCTATCCAATTGCTTATATTTGCTTCGTTTCTTCAATAATTGCTACATATGATACATTCAGAGAAATATGAATATTTTTTTGACCAGCCATTCTGACGTCAGGATGGCTGGTGGCCTCCGTGTTCAGCGTGAAGGACGCAGAATTTCTAAAAGTTTGTTGTATCAATAATTGCTTACTAATTGCTTCATTCACCAATTTAAGTTTGAGCTTTGTACATACATTAGGTAAAAAAATATAGCTTTTATTAATATTTGTACGAAGAAGTGCCTGATAATTTGTAAAGGCAACATTTTTTTTGTGCTACAGCGTCTTTTTAAATCTTGCAGGCATTCACTTCGACTTAATATGATGATGTTCGGTGAGTGGTTTATAAAAAATATGTATCTACCCTCAATAACACAATATTTACTAGTGTCAATACGTATAATAGCTGGGTCAGATATACATTGAAAACTGTTTTAACTTAATTGATGAGTACATCAAAAGCAAAATAATTATTTCATTGGTGAAACTTAGTAATTCCGTCTGTGGTTTGTTATTTACGTTTGGTGATAATGAAAAGAGGGAGAAAGTTTACTGTGCCACTAGATGAACAAAAAAAATGCGTTCCTACAATACAAAAAGTATTTTTCTAGTAAGTCCGATTTACCACCATCTACCGATCCATTGTTTAGTGAAATAAGTACCCTTTTGTCAAATAAAATTACTACACAGGCACTGTTCCTTTCTGTAAAGAAAAATTTCGACTATTTCTTTGGTAACTCTGATGATCTTCAGGTTTGTCATAACCAAGAACCAAAACAATTTCATTTGAATAAGAATCAATTTAAAAAAAAATACTAAGATGAAATAAATGAAAAAAAAGTATGTTACGAATTTATGATTGGCACGTATCAATGGAAACGAATGCAACCAATAAGTAAACGCATTAGATTAAATAAGGGTGCAGAGACTGTGTTTAGAATAAAACATCTTTTGCCTAAGCATCAGTGGGCGTATTGACACTAGTAAATATTGTGTTATTGAGGGTAGATACATATTTTGACGTGACAACGTCTTATAATTCGATGGAGCCGGCTGCACGCACGAAAAAACATGACGTATGCGGCGTTACCTCGATCTGAGGCGTTCCATAAAACAATTGCTCAACGCACATTCATACTTGTAAAAACTATGTATATTGTAAAAAAAAAAAAAAAAACATAATTGTATTTATGCGTACAAATAAATGTAACTTGATCAATTCAATTGTGATTTCCATTTACCTCCTTCTCTATATCCATACAAAATATCATTCAAACAAATAAAATTAAAATTTTCTTTTGAAAAATGCAACCATTCCATCAGTATTTTCTTATGACGTTGTCACGTTCAACTATCGTCAGTAAACCGACTTTACAGACAACCGATTTTTTTTATAAACCACTCACCGAACATCATCATATTAAGTCGAAGTGAACGCCTGCAGGATTTAAAAAGACGCTGTAGCACAAAAAAACTGTTGCCTTTACAAATTATCAGGCACTTCTTCGTACAAATATTAATAAAAGCTATATTTTTTAACCTAATGTATGTACGAAGCTCAAACTTAAATTGGTGAATGAAGCAATTAGTAAGCAATTATTGATACAACAAACTTTTAGAAATTCTGCGTCCCTCACGCTGAACACGGAGGCCACCAGCCATCCTGACGTCAGAATGGCTGGTCAAAAAAATATTCATATTTCTCTGAATGTATCATATGTAGCAATTATTGAAGAAACGAAGCAAATATAAGCAATTGGATAGCAATTCTTCAATATACTTTCAAAGCCGCCTGCCATAGGCAACCAGCCATTCTGACGCTAACGAATATTAGCATTTAGAATTAGATGAGCGATTCGGAAAACATGTTCCTTTTGTCATTATTATTATTTGTTTGGTAACATGTAACAGATTGTTTTGAAAAAAGCATAGTTGCTTTAGATCCAGTTCAAGAGTAGGTAGGGACATCAGGGCTATGCGCACGGGGATCTAAACAGCAATCAAATTCTTTCGAAATGAATCAATTATGTTGATGTATTGTTAATAACCACCAATAACTCCTTTTTATACTTGTTACTGTTACCCTGCATCATCCCACGGCTGGTTGACAGGCTTCTCCCCACCAGTTCTTTTGATCCAGGGTAATGTGGGCGATTGGTCGTTGGTTATGTCCAGTGTGTCCCGCCATCTTCTACGAGATCTGCCGCTTCGCCGTAGGGCGCCACATAGTGGTCATATAGTCAAAAAACTATAAAATATCCAATCTCACCATTCTTCTCATGTATCTGCACGAGGCATTTGAAGCTCTGTTGCGCGCGCGCGAGACTGTACTGCGACTGTGACACGACTTTGGTGGCGCCGAACTGGATCCGCGCCTTGCCCTTGACGAGCGTGGCGGCGATCTGCATGATCACTGCCTCCACGGTGTAGGCAGACGACCAGCCCTGCTTGGTCAGCAGTTCCATGCATATCGCGCCGCCTACTAGCACGTATCCACCTGAAAGATGGTGGAAAAGCATTAGTATGGATTAAAAAACTGCTCATTGAATGTGGGAGCTAGTAAAATGCTGTCCGTTTTACATGGGCGTATGACCTTTTTCAGATAATGGTACCTACATGCTTAGCCAGACTTCTCTCGTTTCAAAAATGGAACTAGCTTTGATCTCCATGCATTCAGTATGTTGGCTACTCCAAACCTTCAACAAGCTAAGGTTTCAACAATCCCTTCAATCTCAGGCTGGCCTCTCGAGACATAATGCCAAAAACAGTTTTTAGTGAACGTGTGAAAATTCTAAGCATTTGACACTTTCATGTCGTAGCAAGAGATATTTTTGCTTTTGTATGAATAAGTAAGTAACCAAAATTGTGACTCACCTGATATAATAGGGTACACGACCCTAACGAAGGGCGGTTCGAAGGGGTACGTCTCTTTGAACATGATATTGAGTAGTATCGAGTCTTTGCCCTCCTTCTCTTTAAGGACCAGCAGGTCGTTGTGTAGCGGACTGTCGGGGTCCACGGAACGCAGCCTGATGTTCCACTCGTACAAGGAATCGTTTACTAACTCTGGAATAGAAGAGGTGGGAATATTTAGAAAATGATAATAGAAAAAGTATGTTCGTCTTTTGTTTCAAATCGAATAAGAAAATAATGTGATATTAGTGGCTTCATACATTTTCAAGGCTGTACTACTGTGGTGTGTACTAGACAGATTTTGATTTTTTTTTTTGTAGAAATTAATTGTAGACCTCAAAATCTTAATTGGACGTAGTTAAGCGAAACGGATCCAATCCACAACATGGCCAAAAACGACTTTAGCTCACCTGATGCTAAATGTTGAGACTATAAGCCGCATGTACGTGTGGGTTGGTTCTAATGTTGATAAAAATGAAATGGTATTTTTGTTGGATCTTTTTACTGGCTGATAGTTCCGATATTTAAGCATCAGTTTTAATGCATTAAAGTAATTTTTGGCCATGTTGTGGATTGGATCCT
The DNA here is from genome assembly GCA_963082995.1 of Noctua comes. Taxonomy (NCBI): domain Eukaryota; kingdom Metazoa; phylum Arthropoda; class Insecta; order Lepidoptera; family Noctuidae; genus Noctua; species Noctua comes. The sequence goes on along the minus strand of OY720280.1, from coordinate 5,924,470 downwards.
TTTCGCTTAACTACATCCAATTGCGAAGTGTTTTGCCTACATAATTTGTAATACGAAACATTATTGCTTAGTGGACATTGCCTTTCCTATTCAAAATATATATAAATATGCACAAATAAACGTCAGTGACGATGTGGTACGATGCGCACAAAAATTATACGATAGGTTGACTGCGGTTGCATGATCAACGATGCGCGAAGGGGATTGGTTACCATAGTGGTAATGCGGTCAACCGATGATTAATAGCTATGTCGGAGGCGACATATTAATATGCCTTCGAGCTAAATTATAACTATAAGCTCTGTGAAAATGGCGGCAATCCTCTACACGGGCCCAGTATCGTGGATGTCACATGTTATCTATGTATTTTATTTGTATTTGCTTGCCTTGTTAGTTACTTAGTTAGTATGAATTGGTCAAATCTTGCAACTGAATTTCAAACCAGTTCCCCCCAACCGATTCAGCTGAAATTTTGCACACACCTTTGGTTCCGGTGACAATACATTTTTATGACAGACATGACTTGATCCTGCAGCCAGGATCGCGTCCTCACGAGAGAACTCCTCAACGGTTAATAGCGGATACGAAACTTTGCATACGCGTTCAATGTTGATAGATAAACCTAATTTTCTTCTTTTCATTATTTTACTTATTTTTTTTTTTTTTTCAATTTATTTTATATTAGGTCTAAGAGATGGTCCCCACGGTGCTTTCCTTCAACGTATGGACAGCGGTGGTGATGAAATAAATTACACGAAGTAAAGAGCCTGCCTAAAATACAAGACTATCAGGAAAAAACAAAAATAGTCTAAAAAAAATCCTGTAACTAAAAGATGGCGTGCATTTGAAAAATACGTTTGAATTTAATAATAATTTGGCGTCAATAGCCTATGATTGTATGACTGGCGACGGTCAAAAGATCAAAGTATAGGTACTCAATTGAACTAATGTGACGCCAATCTACACTACTAGGTGTAACCTACACACATTGTCAATGTGAATACACTGCTCGTTATCACCAATCCCATGACAGCCAGACCTACGTCATTTTATAAAAGCTGTAACTTTTACTGTGGAATAACGTTAGTTCAATTACAATTTATTATACTTTAAAGGCGTCTGGTAGTGGGTTTTCACCACACAAAATGTCTGGCAGTGTCAAAATTAAATCACGCTTTATAGTATGACGTAACTTAGCATCTATTTAACACACCTTTGTTACCATCTGCCAAAGCCACCAAAACCGACTTTTCATAATATCTATTTGTACCTAGTGTAGGTACTTCCACAGAAAAAAAATCAGCTTTTATAAAATGACGTATATCTGGCATTTATGGGATCTTGGTCCATACCACCAAATGGCACCTAAATAACCGTACTACGACGTTTTCAACCGCTTGGATCAGCGCCGACAATTGAAATTACAACAGTGCAACAATATTTATTTAGCTGTCGCTGTCGCTGTAGGGTAATAATAAGTTATGTGTTTTGCAACTCATATTTCGAAAAGGCTGATGTCTATTTGAATTTTTTACGGGTTTTGAAAGTCCAATCACGATTGAGCTATTTTTGTTCTCTCCTTGTTGTTAGATATTTTTTTAACTAGGGGGTTAACTCTGCAGTAACCAAAACGTCTGCTCATACAATGCAACATATCAGACTATTGATGATATAGAACACTTACCAATAGAATACATATTGTTTTTGAAGGAGCATGAGCGGTATATGTCCCGGAGCTCCTTCATGAGTCTGTCGGTGGCCTGTAGACTGCCCGAAACGCTGCCCGACAGGTAATCTGCCCGCTGGTTCTGTCGCAGCCGCTCCAGTGTTGCTAAGTGTTCTGTTTCCATGTCGTCCTGGAATTATAAAGGAGAAATAACATTACAATTGTGATTTGGCCTCCTCCTAAACATATTTGGTCAACGATACATTTGTTGCGTGCGTTTTACTAAGTGTTTTACAAATATTTCGTAAAATATTGGTTTTCCGGAAATTTATGTTATCACAAGTTCATTCCATCATAGTGTCCGCAGAAAAAGTCAATGTGCACAAGATTCGAGATATTAGGGACCCGGTAAAAATAAAACAAATTCAAAAACCTGTTCTTTCTTGGCCTGTTCTGTTTTAGCCATTTCTTTTTCAGAATGTTCTTTTACAGTCAGTTCTTTTTCGGACTGGTGTTTTTCAGCCAATTCTTTTTCGGACTGGTATTTTTCAGCCAATTCTTTTTCGGACTGGTCTCTTTCAGCCAATTCTTTTTCGGACTGGTCTTTTTCAGCCAATTCTTTTTCAGCTACTTCTTTTACGGACTGTTCTTTCTCAGCCTTTCTGTTGTCAGCCATTGTAGCAGTCCCTATTTGAAAACCAAATTCCCATATATTTCGACTTTCCTCCCCAAAATTCGACACCAGACTTGGCAACACAACTGCCTCCCCAGGATGCGAAGTACACACTAAGTATCCTAAAACTAGTAGAGTCTATTTATAGGACAGTTTTGCTAACGCAGAGGTTTCCTTTCGGCTGTTCTATACCGATCAAAATCAATGCCCATGTTTTACAAATTTATTGTTTTTAATAAGTACCTAGAAAGCAAGCTGGGGGTTCGACAATTCTGGAGGTTTTATAAGTATGATGTTTATATCAAACTTAGATGAAGCAGACTTTTGACATGTCGCCACATCAGTAGATCATACCCGTGCGATGTAGGGGCGGGTCGCCAATATTTTATAAAACCCTGTTTACAAGGACAAGTATGAATGGAAAAGGAGTACGATATGAAGATTCCATATTTCTGAAATGTAACTTATACATATTTCAGAAATAATTAATATTGATGACCGGCGCTTGAATATTCAAATGACAGTCTATAAATAAATACGACATTGACACACAGATTTCCATAACGTTATGCAGGTAACAAGACAAATAAGTGAAATTCGCATAAATTCATATTTCCATACAAAAGTGAAGTTACTTGAACAGTCACATTCATATTGAATTTAGCATACATAGACCTAGTACAAAACAGACCATATGCTAATAGAATTTGTAAATGTGGTCACAATGACCTATGTCAAAGCATGACGATCACAGACAAATTTTCTGCATAATATATTGTTTATTTTTTGTATGTGACTGAACTGGCAGATGGGTCATATGTCTAGACATAAATACAGGTTGTAGCATACTAGTAATTGCTGGCATAATTTGATAAGTTTTACGTCCGTTAGTAGTAGCTACGGCCGACTTGGGTCCGGAGTCTATTCAGAGATTTCCAAATCGGTCACGGCAAACCATGCACGGCTTTCAGACGGCTCGATGAAAGTAAGCCAACCAGCAGCCAGATAGACAACAAACAATGCTTTAGTTGGGAAAATCAATGGACTTTGTAAAGCTTAACTATGGTATGGTGTAAAGTGGCAGTTTTCTTTTTCTTCAAAATAAAAATCTTTTAATGCTTCAACAGTAATTGTTTCGCAAAAAGCGACACAAAGGCATTACAAATAGCAGCAACATTCAGTACCCATGTCTGTTTGTGTGCATTGACCGATAATTGTTTTATTGCGTTTAAAAATGTCTACCTGCTAAGTGTAGTGATTATGAATATCCTGTCGTTTAGTAACTCTGTTGCCCATAAAGATGGGACAAATAACCTTTATCGCTTCTTACGACATTTTTGAACAATGTACTTATTGTGTGTATCGCATTGTGTGTATGCGGAATGCACTACCTGCTTTGCAAAGTAGTATAGGGATGACATCCATGAAAATTAAATAAAAAAAAAGCCTAGTTAATAGTTGATATCATTTTCAATCGACGAGTTTCATCACGAGAGATCTTGTCAATTCTACCACTTTAGGACTGCGTTGTTTAAAGTTGTTGTTGCTATTAAAGTAACTGAGTTTTCTTGGGTGCGTGGCCCTAGCTATCCCAGCCAATTTTAACGCCTCCACAGCAAGATACAATCTCTGGCGGGAGTGGTTTAAACCCTCTGAAAACTTCAACTATCCATCAGAAAACCTTCCACCTGGGCACGCGTTGCCGTGGCGGACTTGGAAATCTCTAAACAGACTTCGAACCGAAGGCGGCCGGGGCAAAGACAATCTGCAGATGGGGATTCATAGACGCCTCAGACCTCAAGTGCGTAAGCGACGTCTCCCCACAGACAAAGGCCCACATTCCATTTTGCACCGCATGCCCGATCACCTGCGCTCTTGATGATCTATTTACTGCATCAGTGTGAAAGGTTCGCGTGCCTAAGTTTATGCTAAACATATTTGAACTTTTTGCCATCGAGACGCTAAGAGGAAGATTTAGTTACCTTTTTATTATATATGGAATGTGAACTTAATATTTTAATAGGAAAAAAAGAATTGTATTGTAAATGTTGGTATTGATTTGGATATGTCCGTCCCGTTCAATGAAACATTGTCCATAGAATTAATAATGATTTGAAACCTAGTCATTGTTATTAATTTGCCTGTAGTTGTATATTACTGTTTAACTACATAATATACTAAACAACAAACATGACATCACGCCGAATTTACCCGAAGACTGGCAGCGAAACTATACCTATTACAACCTGCAATACTATGACTACTATAACTGCCGAACACTTGCCGTACTAATACAGGCATTCGCTCACCTGGGGGTGTAAACAGACCCTTAACGAAGCCGTAAACCAAGCATTATGTACATCAAACTAAGCAACTTTAAGCAAAAATTATTACTGGGAAACGACTTTTTTTTTTGGGGTGAGAAATCCCGTTTTACGGTAGGATTCAATGTAACGCACTCAAAACATTGACGCTGATGGATGGATTGTATAGTACGGGGGTCGTAGAGGTGTTTAAAATAAAAACAAAACGGAAATAGTTGGAATTTTAACCCCCAATATCTCCGTAACTAGAAGGTTCCCAGATATGGTATCATATTAAAAAATGATCGCAATGACGGGGAGAACAAATGCCTTTCGGCTTCGTTAAGGGTCTTGTTACACCCTTTATAACAATACCTTTGTAAATATCGACATCTTCAATTGCACAATAAGTAAATTTAAAAGCCTCATTCGCCGTTCCCTATTAAATATAACAAGAGCTCTTATCTAACGTAATATTATAAAATTATGTTATCTTTATACTTTCATTTTGAACAAATCTAATAGTCGTTATTATACCATCAAATTTTAATTAAGTAATCAATGTTCCTAGCGATTAGCCCTTATTTTTAAACTTCTGTGTCTACTTGTGGTCAGCGTCGTGGGTTACATCATAACCAAATTGCTATTTTATTAAACTAGTTGTAAGTTCTTACAATGTAACTGTTTGCTGTTCCTTTCAATAAAAAAAATAAATAATAGTACTGAATATTTTGCTTGCTTCTGCTTATGGAGGAATGTGTTTTTGCACTCAATTTATTATAAAGGGTGTAAGTAGACCCTCAACGAAGCCGAAAGGCATTCTTCTCCCCGCCTTTGCGATATTTTTTTGTCCTAGACCATTCCTGGGAACCTTCTAGTTACGGAGATATTGAGGATCAAATTTCCAACTTTTTCACAAGTTTTTTTTAAAATACATATTTTTAATGGAAGATTTTTACTTTAAACACCTCCACGACCCCCGTACTATTCAATACGTGACATAAAGTGCCTTCCTGGATTCGTACTTACAACGTACAGCATGGTAATCGCAGCCGTTTCCACTAGACCAGGTTTTCTGCAACAGCTTCCTTTAGGCTAATAAAATAATGATCGAATACGGTGAATAATAACGGGTACATACTTTGTTGCTGCGTCCAGCGTCGTCGACCATTTCTAGTGGCAAGTCGTCTTCCCCCTCAGATTCGTCTTCCTCCGCGGCCATCTCTTCATCTTCCTCTGTTCCCGACTCGGCGCCGTTTGACGTTACACTTGGAACTCTAGAAAGACAGAAATATTTTCTATTAATTCATGATTTATACGCCCTATGTCAGATACGCAAAATGTCAGAAACGCAAAATGTCAGAAACGCATGTTGTCAGATCGACAGACTTCATCGCAAAATGTCAAATTCGCAAATTGTCAGAAACTCATATTATGTTATTGAAGTTTAAAAAAAAAAGAGGGTCTATGGAGTTTCTTGTCCGTTTTTCTCCATGGAGATCTGCGCTTTGGAATGGCAATTACCGTACTTTCACAGTTAGTACGCCTTGTGGCAGTGCCTGTACCTTCATCTTTTTGTTTTTGACTATTCAAAAATGCCTGTAAATGGTATATTTAAAGTTATTATTTTGAGATTGAGTACAATAGAAAGGTCAGGTGCGTGGTCCTTGCAACTGGCGTGCGTGTATGACCAGATAAAAGACTGTGGACCAAGACCCTCATGGGGAAAGGCGTTTGTATGTTTACATGAATACATACACATTTTCATGACTGTATTTCCAGGGATAGGCGATACAGTCATATAATGGCGGAAGGCGGAATTATTGTGTACACCTTTACACAATAATTTCGCCATTTTTTTAACTCCCACGAAGGTAATGGACTACCAATGCCAGGTGGAAAACCCAATAACATTTTACCCAAATTCCAGAAACAAAAATTTTTTGAGGTCATCTCTTAAAAACTTATGCTTTGTTTGCATTAAGCCGATTATTTATTTACATAGATATTGAAGAATGATAAATAGATAAAGCATTCCTAATTGTTTTTCTACAGGAAAAATATTATCAAAAATAATCATAAAGATGCGTTGCTTGGGCGGTCAATCGCACGGAACAAATATTTGTATGGCCTACAGGTAGTCGTTCCGGGTCTGGCTGTTGGTGTATGTGCGCACCCACGATACAGGAGAAATTTCTAGTGTGGTGCAACGTTTTTTTTACAAAAAAAGAAAAAGAAAAGAGATCTGGCGTTTGCGTAGGCGCTATTTACTTCCTTAGTCACATACTGGTACATAACGATTGGAGGACTTAACTAATGTGGGACTTGTGTTCTAGAGTTAATACTATTGAAGTATTGCCCAATTGATGTTTATCATTTAACAAAGAAGTAACGCTCGTATTCGATTATAATTACAGAGATTATCATTAAGACTAGAAATGGGATATTTACCATGTAAAACCGTGTGTAAGCTGTGTGTTTACCGTGTATGTGTGCATGTGTGTGTGTGTGCATGTGTGTGTTGTCCATGTGTTTGTTTTGTGTGTTATAAGTTATAATATCCCGTTTATAGTGTTAATGATACCATAATAGTTTAAAAACTTAATTACCCGAAAGTCTGACAACCAGTCTTACCAAGAGGTATCGTGTTACCCTTTACTAACCAAGATGTGGAGGTCTTTCATTCCAGTCCCTGACTTAATCTACAAGACCACAAAATAATAATGCATTTTTAAAACATGCATGATAAAAACCGACAAAATTATTGCTAATTGGGGGATATTTTGCTATCGCTAGTAAATCCGAAAGCCTTGAATACATTGCACATGAGTATTATAAAAATAATCAATACGAAATTAGTGATAATCTTGCAAGACACGCAAGATGACTAAGCTCCACATAATTTCAGCAAACATCGCGATTTGGCCTTGATTGTATCTTTTCGTAGTCGACAAAATTAATGTCACGTCTCTTGAGGAGGAAATTTGGTGTATTTAATTTTAAAACCGTACACTTTTCACGATATAAAATACGGAGAGTAATGTGGATATTTGAGTTGGTATTTTTTTAAGTTTCAGTGTGCTAAGCGTTTAAGTACGTTATTATGACTGAGGACGATATTTTTAAACGTAACTTAACACGTGCTCTAGCTTGGACAATGGCATTGTCTCCCGTTTCTACCTTTTCTTTTTTTTTTTACCGTGTTAAAATCATCAAATGAGTCCTCCCACCCAGGGCAGAGCGGGAGGGACTGTCAGACTTGTACTGACTAAAATCCACGGTGTCCTTCAGTAGCCCTTTATGTTCCAGGGTCACGGTAATTCTATGAGTCCCGCGACCCCGGCAGGCTTTGGCCCTCTAGAGGGGGTCCCGTTTCTACCTTGAGCCGTTTCTACCGAGGCTCAAGGAGTGCGCTCGGATTATGGGTTGCCACAATACGACTTGCGTCCGAGTAGCTAACCGAGTCCACACGCACCGAGCATACTCTGATCGTGTCAACTTTGCACTTGTAGTTTTGACAGTTGTGCGACAGTTGCAGGAATAACACTTACACCGTTCGTTCTAAGTTTATGGATACAAGTTTATGCCTTGAATTTCTCTCTGCAGTATCACCATAAGGTTACGTTTTTTATGATTAACAAAACCCGCTCAACAGTTAGTCTCTTAACCTAGTTTCTCATGAATACGAAGCTTTAACGTGGAGCCTCCCCTCTATGAATGACATTCGGCGTCAGCGTCAACTTTAACCTGAACAGGGGGCATTAAAACGGGCGCTTCAGCAGAATTATAATATGAATTACGTTCAATTCATAATAATAACTGCGTCTGTGACACTTAAGAATTTTAACTCGATTCCTTTTATTTGGGGACGAATCGCATGTGAATAAAAAAAGAGTGATGAATATAAATGTTGATGGGTGGAGAGGGAGATGGAGAGCATATGAAACATAAAGGAGTCAATGATAGCGTGACGGTTGACAGAGAAGAACGGAAGAAAAAAAATGTGTTGTGCCAACCCTAAATTACAAGGCAAGGGTAGGAAGATGATAATATTTTTATCCTATTATGACTCTTTTAAAACGGCCATTTTAGGCCCTTTTTTTCGGATGGGAAATCATCAAATGACCCCTCTCCCCCCACTCTGGGCGGAGCGGAAGGGAGTGTCAGACTTGTACTGACTAAAACCCATCCATGTTCCTTCTTTGCCCTTTGTGTTCCAGGGCCACGATATCTCTTTCGAAAAGTCCCGCAGCCATGGCCATTTTAGGCCCTAAAACTGTTCCTAAACTCCATTCCAATCTTGCCGACTTGTACGGCAAGACGCTGAATGCCAATGACGTTTATAGGAGACTTACTGCAGTCAAAGAAACAGGAAATTAAACGCTCTCGGTGTCGAGTGTAGTCGATTAGCGTTGATGAAAAACGACGCTGATAATAGATTGTCGAGTGCTGCAGTTAAGAATTTTATCAACATAACGCTGCACTATGTTCAGAACCGTTGAAAGTTTTTTTCTCCGCCAATTAACTCTTAATCTACTACTTACATAAACTAAATAAACACATTACCCTCCTTTGCGTCGCGCAGTCGGGTAAAAAATTAAGAGTTTTATCAGATTAGTTAATGATGAAGCTTGGATGAAGAGCTCAATAGCCATACTCATAACCAGCATATACTGTTACTGTCACTACTGGAACATTGGTCTCCTCTTTGTCAAAGAGAGTAGGCAGTAATCAGCGTGCGGTTATACAATAAGGTCAATAAGTATAGTATATTTTGTTACAAACCTCTGCTGCGGCGCGGGATGCACTGGAAGAGACAATGAATCCAAATCTGGTGGTTCTGGTACTCCATGTAGCTTGCATAGTTCTCGCAACAGGATACCGACCTAGAAAGAGCAGATAACATGTTTGTTAGACCAATGTGTCTGCTAATATAATTTATGTTAGAATAGCTGAATTGAAGATATGCGGTTTTTAACTTAAAAATCGGACTTATTTTTATTTGAATGTGCATTAAAATCACAAGTGGTGATGGGATTCCTGAGATCTGCTTGCACCACCTTCGTTTAGAACTAAACGCATTCAAAACAGCGTTTTGTTACTGTGAATCGTTTGAAGATGACAAAGACAGGCTGATGTTTCAAATAAGTTTAGTAAAACGCATTAGGTGTTTTGAGGTGCAATCAGGCCTTAGAGTAAGTCAGGCGCATCCTGGGGTAGTCCGCACGACTACTCCTAGCTAACTAGCTTATATCTATAACCACAGCATGAGTTCCCAAAATTACCTAGTTTGTGGCGAACAGCTGTTAAAATATAGTTCGTATCAATACAAGAGAAGATCTCTTTTGTTTTCTGTCGATGTAGACCCCAAAAACTAGGTCCTCTTCATATACAAACTAAACAATACATTTCTCGTGCTAACACTATTGTTTACCACATTATTTTGTAGAACTACAAAAGATCACCTTCACCTACATTAACTTATTTGCTAAATTAATACATTTCGCTTTTCTGATAAAATAAACGTCGAGGTTTTAAAAAAAGAAAGGCAAATGATCACTTCCTATGTTAACGAAACTCACCTTCAAACAAATGACCTCGCTCTTGATTTAAAAAAAAAAGCAAGATCATAGAGTCAGATATTTTTTTCTTTATAATATTCTATTTACCTTTAAACTGTGTTGTGTTAACTCTATTGGCACGTGGAAAACTATTTAGTACTTCGCACGTGTTCAAAAATTTAGTTAATGGCGTGTTCAATTTGCACATTGTGTAGGTAGGCACTTATTTTTGTACCGACAGGGTTCAATGAACTCGAGTTTATGCTCAAATAATCTTTACGTAGGTAAGCACATAGATAAAACGGCAACTTTTTAACAAAATATCGAATTGTAATACGTTTTCCAATTAATTAGGTTTTGAATTATCAATTTATTTAAGCGTTAATTGAATGTGAGTATGTATATCAGATAATCAACATTTTCTTTTCATATGCATATCATTTACCTACTTAAAACACATCCATCCATACATCCATTTGTCTGAAGTAATTTTGAATTAATTTTAGGTCTACATCTATGTACAGTCACGAGCACCAATATGTATACACTTTCCTTAATTTAAAAGCAATTTTATCGAGAACTAACGATTGTAACTTGGAGATAGGATCTTTTTCATAAAAATATAAGTTCCAGAATACTATGTTCGTAACAACATGGAATTTTAATTAGAACAGTACGAGAAAAAACCTTTTAAAAGTTGTTGACTGTTTACATATTGGTGCTCATGACTGTAGTTAGGCACAATAGTGCAATTTAAGCAGAAGAAAAGCCGTGTTAACTTCGAAGTTATATTTTCTATCAATCTATTTATCAACGTCAGGTTTTTTTCCATAACGTGTTTCGGATTTTATAGAAAATGCACTTTTGATGTAAATGACATCACTTACCTACTTCAGCTTGATAATAAATAATGTAGGTACTAAGGTTGCAGCTAACGAAAGGTCGAAGTTCAAAGACAACCCCGTGCGATGTATTGATTCACTCCAAGGGCTATAATTATCTAAATATTGATCAGTCATTTCCATGAATCTATACAGTGCAACTGTACCTTCTTTTTCACCTAAATATGGCAAAGAAGTAGAAAAGGCTATGATTTTTATTTCAAGTCCTTTAAGTGCTCATTCTGTTTTATTTTACAGAATTTACAGCTTTCAATTTTTTTTAAATATTTTCCAAAAAATTACCTGCATTCAAATCATTAAGAGTTTGATATCTTTAATGCTATTGAATAAGGCAACATCTTAATTTGTTGTAAGTGCATTATTAAAAACAAGTAAATGACCTCTTAATCTGTCACTACATAATCCTTTCCCATACTAGGATTATGACTGATTTTAATACTAAGTAATTTTGTTTTATTATTTCCTTAATGAGCAGGGGAATGACTGTGAATCACATGTCCGTTTTAATATATCAGGAACTTACTCACAAGTTCAGAAAAATTATGACTAATGTCTAGCACAATTAATTAATTGAAGCGAGATATAGTGAAGTATAATTTAGAAAAATCAAAGCAAACAGCCTATGTATGTCTCCTTTTTTTTCAATTGTTTTATGATCCTCCAACTACAAACAAATTAGCATAAGGGGAAGAGGTAGAATGCTGATTAATTTACAATCTGGACTTTAAAACAATTAAACATAAGTATTGAAAACCATTACAAGTCTCAACACACTGTACATGACCAAAATAGAAGGAACATAAAGCGCAGGCCACACCGCTAGCTGGCGGGCGGGCGGAGCGGGCGAACGAGGCATCGTTTCACTTGTTTTCATACTTTGGTTCACACCGCGAACTATCGAAAGAGCCGAACGAAGTATGAAAAGGGCGTCGTTCGCCCGCTCCGCCCGCCCGCCAGCTGGCGGTGTGGCCTGCGCTTAAGGGATAAAGGTCCAAAATATTACATCACATTTTACTTTAAAATATAAAATTACGGTAACATACATTTCATATCCTTACCTGGTTTATAACATGGTTATCTCTGCCTTGTGTATTGGTCAGGATCTGGACAGCATTTGTGACTATGGGATCCTCGCTGTCAGCAAACCATACAGGCGGTGTGTTGGGGTATGTCTCCTGGTACATAAAAAAGAAATGAATGAAAATAATAATGCTTGTTTAGTAAAAATATGGCTAAAAAGGAAGTGACTACTGAAATGATAAGAAGATGTGCTGCACCAATCCCAAAAAAATTGTGATAAGGTACAACGGCACTAGTTGGGTGTGGCAGTTGTGTGGAGCCCCTCAACAGGATACCCTGCACCATCTTATATGCCTGTCATGGTCAACTAGCTTCATCCTACAGGATTTAACAAGGCTAGTGACCGAGCTGTCTAGGTTATTACACAGGTACACAGTAGGTAGGTCAGAAACCATTTGAGTCATTGAGATTTGTTTGTAATTGATGCTGCTGGGAGGACTGCACTGGGTGGGTGTGGCAATAGGAATGTTACAGTGCAAAGCACATAACAAATAATTGTTTAGTAAAAGTAGAATTGCAGTTTTATGTGCCGGAGTAACAAATCCTGTTATTACATCATCACAGCACAATTCATCAATTAATGCATGTAACATACTTTACTTTCAAGACTCAAATACATCTTCCATTCCACGCAATCTTTAGAAAACTATCCATACTTCTCCCAGTAACTTGACCTACATCAGGTTCCAATTTCTGGGATGACAAAATTCTTCCTTTCTGCCTTATTTATTTATATTTCAGACTGAATGGAACTCAGGAAGCGGTTGGAGTGTGTAGCCTTAGGGACGCTATGGAGCGATGACTTAGAAAAAATATCGGAATCAGAAACTTTTAGTTTTCTTTTTTTTTCAATATTTCCCAATTTCATTGCAGTAAGGGGTTTGACCTATTATTCTAAGACGCATGGTTCTCCGGCGCACCGTTTCCGAACTATGGGCCTTCTAAAATGAAATAAAACAAAAAAAATGAAGTCCGAATTTTTTTCTTAATTTTTTTTTTTGTTTTTTGTTTTCTTTGCTGCTCATAGTGTCCCTAAGCGTATACTCCACCCAGGAAACTTTTACAATACACACACGTAATTCACATGATTCAACATCAATAACAATTGTCTATGTATGCAATCACCCTAATACTTGACTTTCAGACTTTCTTGACTTCAAAATCAATAGTTGCTACTTGGCACAAGTAGAATGCTATCTTCCATAACTTGAATGCCAGCTTTCATCAACAGTGAATTGACCTGAAATCTCTTTCTATTACACAGAGTTTAGTATCTAAGCTGGATTGTACTATTTTAAAAGATTGGATTTTTTATGTAATTTTTGTGCAGATTATACAGTTTTATTTTATTAGTACCAATTGGTTAATGTACCATGAACAACATGCATTTTTGTATGCACACTTGTCAAGTTTGTTAAAACTGAATGTACTATTACCAAATCTTGAATCTGCTTATTTTTAAAACAAAATCCTGTGCACACGATGACCACATCTGTTTACCGTGCCAACCAATAGTAGTAAAACAAAAACGTACCCTTTTTGTGTGGACTGAAAAATATGCTCGCTTTTTTTTATTATATTAATGAATATGTTTAAAAAAATCTTAGGCTCTTTACAGATGTTTGACCACCCTTTTTCAACCAATAGGAATGAAACAAAAAAAAGGACCAAACATGAGAAAGTTTTAAGTGTTATAGTGGCCCAGCACTGCAAACAGGAATAGTCCTTATGGTGGCCAGATTCAAGTTTCTCTGACTGTACTTGTACATTTTAAACCTATGTCAATATTTCACAAGAATGATCACATTGAACTCTTGAACACCATTTAGATGTGCTAATTGCAAATTGCATTGTTTCATTTGCGAAACTCATTGTTAGTTATAAATTGTAGTCAAATTCTTAGTGAGTTGATATGGTAGGTGATTGGGTACTGTTAAACCGAACACACATTCACTGAAGAGAGTATTGATTGGGCTTTCAAATACTGGGTGTAAGTGTCTGAATGGCTAGCAAAAAAAAGGGTTAGTGTTAAATATTCCTATATCACAATAATGATGCATTGCAGGCCCAGCAAAATTCAAGGATTCATAAAGTATATTGCATAAATTACATTGCCAGCCTGAAGACTACTGTTTCAAACAAACAGTTAAACATTGTAAATACCGTTATGGTAAGGCAATCATTTTGCAAAAAGCTAATGGTCATAAAAGTATTGTTTTATGGACTGTGTGAAGTTTGCAGTACATTATTCAGGTCAGTATGACATAGCTAATGCTCCAAAAAAGAAATTGTAATTAGAAGGATATGTTTGGGAATTTGAATGTGATTTTGGTATTTCAGTGCTGTTGCAAGCACCATAATCACGGATAAACATTGCTAGTGTTAATGATAATGTTAGTGACCATGACAGTTTAAAAACTTATATTTCAAGTTCCATTTCCAAATTATTATTTTGTGTTGTTCAAATGTGTTCCATGCATGCTTGTTTACTTGTTCCAAATAAACATTTCCTTTCTCTCTTAAGAACTAGATGGACATAAGATAGAAGTGTGTGGTAATTAGGTTATCAAATACCAATACAGTTGTTGAAACAATACAAATGGCCATACAATAGGTTACTATGTACCAAATATTGATAACAGTGTGTAATCATTGTTTGGTATTATCTCATTAATAGTTATACAGTACATAAACAATACATGTTTACACTACACATGTGAATCCTAGTAAACAGTAATGTATAAATACATTCAATGCACACTAATAACCTGTTATCTATGAATGGCCCAACTATGGCCACTGAGCACATTCCAAGACTGCATTGTAGCATCATAAAAAAAAACCACAGTAATGGGTCCAACAAAATGTCTACATGACAAAAAGCAGGTAGATAGGATGACTAAGAGCCTTTGTCCCAAAAACGAGCCTGTATACCGTTATCCAAACAAAACAGACGTTACTCTCTCTATAAAATAGCTGTAATGATTCACGAACACTTTGTTAATGACGTTCTGTGGCCAAAATGATCGATACAGCGATTCGACACGGCACCGTATGCTCAATAAACATATGATCCGCCAACTCGTTCACGCGCGACTATTGATTATGTCGAAAACATCAATGTTTTGTAAATAATTTACACAGAAACGTGACAAACGTGTAGTTGCACCAGAGAAATGTAAATTCACTTCCGTAAACCTTTTGTTGACAGCCCTGCCCTCATAAACAACGACCCTTTGTCCCAGCTAAAGATAATCAATAAAGTGCACCCTAGCACCAACACATAACTTTTTATGTCACATACTATAATTAGGTGAATATGGTACTTACAGTAATATTGGCATGTATTTCATACTTTTTTCCGTTTTTGCCAACGAATCTGCAGGTCAGTTCGTCGACACTGGCTGACATTATCTGAAACCGTTCATGGCTTTTTGGAAACACTTGTTCTAAAGTCTTGATTTCTAACTTAAGTGTATTTAAGCAAGCCATTAGTGTTTATTGAAACACTAATTCTAAACTAACTAATAGTTATCCACGATAAAATACATGAGAATAAAATTTTACGTTCACTCCGCGACCAAGCAAAATGGCGGAACGTAATGGCGGAAATTATTATAAAAATACTGTTTGGTGACGATAGAGGGCGACTAGGCAGAGTCCAGAGACAAAGAGAATTTTCTATTTAATTTTTGTCTATATTTTAGATGTTGCTACATGAAAAACTTCAAATTATTGTCAGATAAAATCTGTAAATAACACTTTTTCTTGTTTCTTTCTTACACTCTTTTATATAATTGTTTGCTTAACTTTCCCAGACACAGCCAGAAGGCGTCACGACAGACCCCGTAGAAGTTGGCGGGACGAACTGGACAAAACCAACGACCAGTGGCCCACATTAGCACTGGATCGAAACAAATAAAGTCATGGGGAGAGACGTTTGCCCAGCAGTGGGATGACGCAGGGTAACAGTATCAGTATCTCCAAGACAAGCTGTAAGCCACACGTATGAAAACCGATGCGAGACGTTGATGACAGTCCTGAGTGTCAGCGTTAGCCCCGGGCAAGAATATTGTGGCGCCCACTTAAGGAAATCATTATCAAGTGTAATTTTTTTTTACTGAACCAATGTGAACGTATAACGTAACGTTTACCGTGTCAGCCCAAGACCTCGGCGCGCCCCAAATTTGGCGCCCCGAGCCGTCGCCTCATCGCGCACCCCCTAATGCCGGTACTGCAGTGAAGAAAACGGCCTGCGTGCGTACAGGCTGTATGTCTATCTCATGCGCTTTCGTAATGCTAAAAAAAGATAGACTACTTCGAAATCGATATCGAATCGAAACGTTTGAGAATACGGGGGCAGAAACCAAAAATATTGGCCAGCAACCAGCACGATAGACGGATGACCCAATGAGATGAGTGGGGTTAAAGACACTGAAGAAATTATTTTTTATTTATTCATCGCTATTTCTAATCCGCAAAACATGCACAACTCGTTTTTTAATATATTTTGGTCTGGCAACACTGGACAATGTGTCAGAACTAAACTAAATATGGCAACGTTTTTTAATTTAATGTTTTGACTTGTTTCTTGAATTAGATAGATTGACCTGAAAACGTCGGCGGAGCTTAACATATTAATAAGATTAATTTCTAAGATTTTAAGAATTATTTCTAAGATTTCCCTTACAACCTAGATTGTGGGATGGTAACAAAAATGATGTAAAAACCCGGTTCCTGTTTTGCGGTTTTCGCCTAGCTACGTTCATTTAGATCCGTTTCGCACTGTATTGAAAACTTTAGGGCTCAACTCACACCAAAAGAGCGTCGAAGCGCAGCGAAGCGGAGCGCAGTTTCAGTGTCATATGAATTTTAACTTTATTTTCATTATATCGCATGAGAGACTCGAACGAGTCGCGCGGATGCCCGGGGCGCGCGGGAATTCCGGCGAATCTATTCTCTACCAAGCGGGTCGCTGCGCTTCGCTGCCCTTCGCCGCCTCTTTCGGTGTGAGTTGAGCCTAACCGTCACTATCGCAGCTCTTGCATGAAGACCTTATTAGAAAAAAACAGATGTCTTTTCGTGGTTTTTTTTTTTTTGTTACTGAAAAATAATACAGAATGTTTCTTGTAACATTGGTTAATCCGAATCCATTAGTGACCACAACTTTAGATAAGCTGTGCTAATGACTGAGTAATTTAATCATAATATAATTCTTATAGTTATGTTAGAGCAGTCGGATACTCAGCTAGCTTCTATAATTATTATAATTTTTGACGTGTGAAAGGGTTTGTCAATATCATCATAAATGCCCCTAAGGTTAGGTACTAACCACGCGATAGCGTAGATGAAGAATTTAAAAAATGAACATCATTATTTTAAAGTAGGTATACCCACATTTAATTATACTAATAGCCAATTATGTTTAAGGCTCCTGTAATAGAGGGCGTTCAATTAATTATTACTGACATTTAATTGTGACGTAACTTTAATTTATCTATCTAATTAATTGTACCTAAACTTGGCGGGTTGACAACCCGCGATCATGGTGCTTGCAACAGCGCCGAAATATCGGGAGCTCAAAATAATGTACAATCACGGAAGATATCCTTTAAGTGACAGTATAAGTTTAGTTGTAAACCGTGAAAGCTTAGAACAGTGTTTAATTGTACCTACTAATATAAAAGAAAATATTTAGGATGATAATTAAGGGCACGCGAATGATAAATTGCAATGCTTGTAAAAGGCTGCTAAGTCATAAGTACTAACATAACATAAGACCACATCGTTCACAGGTTCACTTAGTTCGCAATAAACGTTTTGACTTTGACTGCCTATTGAATAAATTGTGTAAATAATAAGATCAATAAATAATTACTTGAATATACGTGCTTGTTTCTTTTAAAGTTTGATCTGGCATAACACCCATTAAGTGTTTAGAGTTGTACTACAATACTTACCTACTAGTATTGTAGTGTAGGCTGTGTAGGCACCTACAATAAGAACTTAGAAGACAATCTTGCTTGAGGTCTGTTTAATAATATACAAAGGGTGTTAATACACCCTTAACATAAACGAAAGGCACTTGTTTTCCCCGTCTTTGCGATCATTTTTTTGTTCTAGACTATACCTGGGAACCTTCTAGTTACGGAGATATTGGGGGTCATAGTTCCAACTTTTTCACAAGTTTTTTTACATACCTCCACGGTCCCCGTACTATTCAATCCATTAATCAGCACAATGCTTTAAGTGCTTTCCACCGAGTCCTACCTTTATAACCCCAAAAAAAAAAGTCGATTCCCAGCAATAATTTTTGCGAAAAGTTACTTAGTGTGATGTACAGAATGCTTGGTTGACGGGTATGTGAAGGGTCTGTTTACACCCTGTACATTAGTCAACAATCACCTATCCACCGTGAGTAATTACGTGTTACGAGTTAAAACCGAAAATATAAGCATATATATTATTATGAAGTCTATCGACCCGCACTGGGATCCTCATA
The DNA here is from genome assembly GCA_963082995.1 of Noctua comes. Taxonomy (NCBI): domain Eukaryota; kingdom Metazoa; phylum Arthropoda; class Insecta; order Lepidoptera; family Noctuidae; genus Noctua; species Noctua comes. The sequence goes on along the minus strand of OY720280.1, from coordinate 5,905,783 downwards.
ATCCTTTTTTTTCTCTAATAGAAAATCATCAACTGACCCCCCCCCTCCTCCCAGCTCTGGGCGGAACGGAAGGGAGTGTCGAAAAACATCCATGTTCCTTCTTAGCCCTTTGTGTTCCAGGGCCGCGGTATCGAACAGTCCCGCAGCCCCGGCAGGCCCGAAGCCTGCTCTTGCGGACCCCTTCCTTGATGCTGACATCTCTTTGAGGCGCGCGTGGAACACGAACGCTGCGTCGACCCGGATTCTACTGCCCTTATCCTAATTTATTTGGGGTCGGCGCAGCATGCCTTCTTCCATAATTCTTTATTAGTCATCATCTCAGCAGTCATCTCCTTTCTAACCCGCATTGGGCTCGTGTAGGGAGTGGATTACGGATCATTCCCGTCCACAAAATTGTGGCATGTGTCTGAGCAGTGATAATATTAAAGGCATTAGATTATGCCTTGTGGAATGATTTATCATAATCGTCATGAATTTTTGAATGGAATCACCTACTGCTAAGAATACTGTCTGAATACCGTCTTATATATTTATAATGATCAGTTTATCTACAGATTGTATCATTCTAATGTTTGTTTTCATTCCAGAAACACTGTCTAGTTAGTCATTTCGGTGTGTTCCCGTAGACCCCACCGCCCTTGGCCACAATGGTGGGGTCAGCGGGAACAAAATTGGAGACTTCCCGTTGACCCCACCAGTGTGGTAGGGTACCTAGTGGGTCCAACGAAACGACGGATTTGTTTTTTCCCGTTGACCCCACCAGTGGGGCAATGCCAGTAGGGTCAACGGGAATACACCGTCATTTTCTAAGCGTACCTACCTAAATTGTGCAATGTAGGTACTGACGAGTTAACTGACGGTCGACCAATTTTCACCCTTCTGCACTAAGTAATAAGGTTGAAAAGTGGTCGACCGTCCGTGAACTCGGTAGTACGTTCACGAGACCAGTGGTGGTTCAGTGGTAACGGCCCCGATTTACGAGTTGCAGGTCGTGGTTTCGAACCCAAGCAGGAGTGTTACTCTGTGCTATTCACATATTTCATCACCACTGCTCTCAAAACGGTAAAGGAAAAATCATCATGAGAAAACCGGCCTGTTCTCAGTCTGTGTCAGTCGAAGCAATATATTGCTTGTTATGAACCCATTCATTCTCAACAAGCTAATTTCCAGCTAGAAATTACATAAATCCAAGAATCAACTTCATCGATACAATTTTTACTGAAAATATCCTCACAATATCTTAATTTACCCTTTTTTAACATTTTATAGCGCAGGCCACACCGCCAGCTGGCGGGCGGACGAGCGACGCGAACGACTCCCTTTTCATACTTTGTTCGTATCTTTTGATAGTTCGCGGTGTGAACCAAAGTATGAAAAGAGGTGAAACGACGCGTCGTTCGCGTCGCTCGTCCGCCCGCCAGCTGGCGGTGTGGCCTGCGCTTAATGAATGGTCAAAAAGAAAATCTAACATTTTGTCATATTTTCTTGCCATGCAATGAAATTAACCTTACATGAAATCGAGCCAGTCGTCTTAGGGATGTACAGACGGGAGCACATAAGCTACCCGAAACTGTCAAATTTTCCCGATCAACCTTGAGCCTAATGCTGTAGCGATAAAGTTCAAAATCTATTAAAAAAATTTGACAGATTGTAGTAGGTTGATGTGCTATGCCGTTTGTACAACATGTAAAAAAAGTTTGGTCACTCACTCATTTTTAAGGACACACAATGTGTCCTTTTACACGAACAAAAAATTGAGTAAAACAAGTACAAATTCAATTTTATTGTTTGTCACAGGTGAAATTATATCAGTTCTTACGATTATTATAATAAAGGCTCGCTGTAACATGACCTATAAGGTGTACAATATTTAGTGCAGGTTCAATATTTATTTAACTTAAAATCACTATCGTCCTAATTCAACGTCCATCATTCATCATGCTTATGTTATTCAATCACATAGTCAGATTTAAACAAATTAAATAATACACTGATTTCATGTTAATTATATTATTAATTGATTTCATTAATTAAAATTAAATTATTAATTGATTTCATTAATTAAAATTAAATTATTTATTGATGTCATAACAGATTCGAAGATAGGTAGACCTCTGCCTAACTTCGGATATTACAGGTGTTATGATGACAAATATTTATACAGCAGGATCTCTTCGTACTAATCTTACAACCGTCTTTTCGTTAGGTGTCATCAATAATCGCCATGCGGTGTATGTAAAGGCTTCTACCGTATTCTTGGTGCACTCGACACGGTATTTTGAAAACATCTTCACAATACAGATCCCGAACTGAAGTTGTGCGAACCTGGAACCTGTAAAAATATTATTCATGAAGTTTATTTTTTATTAATTCATCATCTACGCCTTTTCCTAACTATGTTGGGGTCGGCTTCCAGTCTACTCGGAATACCAGTATTTTACGTGGGGCTACTGCCTATCTGACCTCCACAAGACCACAACCCAGGTTAATATTTTTTATTAATTGGGTTTTTTTTAATTTATCAAGTTAACGTTACAATTATTCCGTCTCATTGTAATAAGAGTCCTAACTTTAGACCAAGTTTAAACCTTAGAGCCAGTTACTGTATTTTGAGCATTATTCAGTTCAGTAGCTGTGCTCAGCGGTTTCACCCACCATTTCTCTTTTGGTCGGCTCCTAAACGTCATAGCGTGATGTTCAATAGCCGATAATCTTCCTCAAGAATTGGGCTAGCAAATGCAGAAAGAATTTTTCAAGAGATTTTACGAGAGCGCGTGCAAACAAACTCTTCAACTTTTTTAAAATGTATTGAAGTAATTTGGTAATAATAATGAATGACATTGAGTAATCCTTGATTTTTTTTGGACTCCAATTGGTAATGCACTTCAATGCCTAGTCTATAAGTACTTAAAGCTAAACTCGCACGTGATACGAGAAATCTTACGCCATTTTATACTCAGCGTCCAAAAATAAATTGTTTTGAAATTAAATTGTTATTAATATTATATTGTTCTTAATATTCATAATCAACTTACCAAGACAGCCTCTAGGCCCAAGTCCAAATGACATCATAGTACTGGGATGGCGCTCTTTAATCTTTTCTGGCGCGAATCTTTCTGGTATAAATTTCTCAGGTTCAGGATAATACTTCTCGTCATTTTGAATCGAAGACGCAGAAATTGCTACAACGGTATTTTTGTGAATCACGAAGTCTGTGCCATCCAACTGAATATCCCGACCAACATTTCTGGCAACAGAGTTTGCTAAAGGATGCATTCGTAGCGTCTCATCGAAAACCATCTGTACATATTTCATTTCTTTTAGTATTTCGTAAGTAAATTTTCCATCATGCTTTTGTAACACTCCGTCAATTTCTTGAATCAACTTTCTTTGTACATCAGGATTCTTAGCTAGATGGAACATTGCAAAACTCAACACTAACGAAATGTTTGCATAACCGGCAGCATAGAAAATGAGCACTTGTCCAGCTAAAACATCATCTGTAATGTTCAACCACAGTTCTTTATCATCTTCACTTTTTTTCCCTGAGCTGACATTGCCATCTCGCCTCAAACCCATCAAAACGTCCATGATTCTGCTTCTATCTGTCTTTGGGACAAAATCTAGGTCTATACCAGCTTGAAGAATTTGTTTACAAAATTGATCTACTTTGTCAGAAAAAATGGATAAATTAAACTTCGACAGAGTACCAGAGAACAGTAACTCCAGTTCAAGAAAAAAGCTTGTTTTTTGGATTCTTGCATCCATCACATCACATAGATGATTGTCTTCGTTGTATGGGTCCAAGTCAATACCAAATGCGTACGTCATGATTGAGTCAACAGCATATCTTCTTACAACTGGTAAAATATCAAGTTCTGATTGTTTCATTGTGACACGGTCAATATATTCAGTGAACTTGTCTGCTCGGGCGGCAAGAACGTTAAAATTGGCTTTGAATTTGCTAGATGTAAACACTGAACTTAAAGGTTTTCTTAAAACTTTCGCCACATCACCGCTGGCATGAAAGAGATTGTCTCCCAACCGTTGCTTGCTAAAATTCAATCCGCGATCAGGAAAAGAATCAAAGTCTTTGATAAGCACTTGTTTCACTATATCAAGATCACGAATTAGCAAAGTGGGAGACATCATTCTGTACAGGCCGACAAACTTCTCGTTGGGATATTGCTTGTACAGTTCACTGTACAGCACTCCCACGTGCTTCCTTCTGAAGAATACTTCGATGAAGTTTCCGAAGAACGGGATAGGCGTTGGTCCTTTGACATTTCTGTCTTTCCAATAGTTGAATGTTCTGGTGAAGTAGTAGTAAAGAAAGAAAATAACCGTTATGAAAATTACAAAATATTGAGACATAGTTCTTATTACCACTGTGATCAATTTGGAATCAATAACAAACGAGCAGTTAAAATGTTAAGTATTTATATGAATGAAGGATCTGCGATAGGTAGCGTATTTTAAAAGGAAACACAATTACATTTTATCACAATGTAGATTGAAAGTTGCGGGGACCGAAAAGATTATTGCACCCGTATACAGCATGTTTCAGAAAGGTGTGATGATATTTAAAGGTAGACAAACCAACCAACTGAACATGTTCTGTATGGGACCAACATGGTAATCGCGAAAAAATAGTCCCATCCAGAAAATTCTCAGTTTCATGGTCAGTACTACAACCTGAAAAATCCTTTCTGAACCACGCTGTATCATCATTCTCCTGCCCTTATCCCAACTTATTTGGAGTCGGCGCATCATGTCTTCTTCTTCCATACTTCTCTATTACTCGTCATCTCAGCAGTCACCTCCTTTCTGACCATATCATCCTTCACACAGTACATCCATCGTTTCTCTGGTCATCCTCTACTTATATAGCCACATTAATCATACTCAACATTTTCGTCACTCCTCCGCATCACATGTAGGGATTGCAATCCGGAAAACCGGATCCGGTAATCCGGCAGATCCAGCGTCACTGAACGATTACCGGACCCGGTGATGGCAATTTTTGGCAAAATGATGTTGCATGAGTTGCGTGCGAGTCGTTCGACGCTGAGCTGAAATTGGGTATAGAGGCCCTATGCAGAAGAAATTCGACTCTGTTAATTGCTGAAACAAGACTAAAATTTGTTTTAGAAAAGTTGCTCACTCATGACACGGTTAAGTAATGAATTATCAGAAGGACTACGTGCGAGGATTAAAGAACACCACACTGTATTAACAGGAACATTAATATATTTTCAAAACACTTTTTCGGAAACTGGTTCTTATCGCACAGAATTCGCACTACGTTAGGTTCAACATGCAATGTATTTCACACGGGTGTATTAACAAAGTTTCCCCAGTTATATTAAAATGTACTATTACAGTGTTTTTATTTTGATGTTTTTTTTTTAAATAATTGGGCACCTACATTTATCGTAGCTTTGCATCTTAAAAGTTACATTTTTGAATCAACACATTCTATCTAGACGTGGATATAAACCTGAATTAAATAATAAGAACGGAAAAGATAGATAGGTAGGTGGTAGGTCCCAAATACAGCTGCGCAGTGTCTCAACTAACTGAGTGAGCATCTCATGGATCAACCTGTATCCTGTATAGCCGATGAAGTCGGTGTCAATTGAAGATCAATTAAAATGCATTATTGTTTGTGTCGACTGTGACACGTCATTTGTTGATCAGTATCAAGTAAGCAAAACAGTTTCGATAATCAACTTTTACACTTATCATCCCTATCTTTTTGTAACACTTATGGTTAGAGATTATCAGAAAGTGATTTGCCTGAGACTTTATCTACCTAGTAAATATTTCGTAATTAAAAATATGCAGAATTGAAACGCCAGGAGGGATTGAAACGCTCTGAAGGAGCACATCACTGACTTTATTGGTGATGTTCTTCAGGCCAGGCAGATGTTTAGTAGGTGGGTAAAGGGCGCGGCCTATGTGTGTGAACAAAAATGATGTATGAACGTGGACGAAGCTAAAATAGTAAGGAACGTAGCAGGTTCTATAGTTCCTGCCTACCTCCATGAGAAAAAGGCGTGAGTTTATGTATCGGTCAAGTATTTTAAGATTTGAATTTTGCATGAAACTTCATAGCGAAAACAGAATAAGTGTCGTCGTGCTAGCAGCAATCTTCGATCTAATTTAAGATGCTATGGAATTAGTAAGGACTTTAAAAATTGACTGATGCAGAGTCAATACGAAAAAATAAAAATAATTGCGTACAGGCCATAGTATTATGTACGCACGGCGACCATTCAAGCTATACAACACCAGTTTATGCGGATGTCTCATTATATTTGAAATCTATATAAAAAGCGAGGCTATGATATACTGGAAAAGTATAGCTTGATGTGTCGCCGTGTGGACCTTCAAGTGCCTGTCGTAGTAAAAGGCCTCCGTAGCTGGATCATTCATTTAAAAAAAACAGGTGTCTATCACTGTCTGCTGCTGTTAGTGTCAATCTGTCACATGTATGTCAAAATGTCGCAAGCTGGTTTGTTGTGATTGTAAAATATTAAAGTATTAAATTAAAATGGGTCGAAGTCCTTCTCCTTGTAGAAGCAATTATTACAAACGAAAACGTTCGCGTTCCTGCGATGGAGATAGACACAAAATCCGAAAAACAAGCCCTTCTGCTTCGAAAGCCAAAAAAAATGAAGAAGACTTTAGTTTTACGTATTACAAACGAGATTTAAACAAAATAATACTTTCCAGTAGCGAAAGTAACACTGTTGTCAATAATCTCGACGACTTTTGGGTGTTTCTGAAGAAATACGAAGCGACTTTAAAAAAAGCCGGCAAACCAATCATTGACTATGGACCCGAAGAAAACAGTGAAGAATCTTCTCAGAGCTTCTACAAATTTCACTGCATTAACTTTACTAGTTCCATAAAATATGTGGATACTGCATCTTATGATAGAGACAGAAATAAATTGGATAAAAAGTTGTTCCAGGCATTCATGAATATTGTCTCTATTTACATAGATTTCAAGAATAAGGAGAAGTTTGAAAAGCTTAAAAAGTTGAGACAAGCTCAGAAGGATTTGCCTGTAGCAAAGTACAGGTAGATATAATGTTTTTTATTTATCATGTAATTTTAAGACGCTGAATACGGAGTCAGATTAGTATGTCATGTGTCCCCAACCAACAACTTAGTTTTGAAATTACATCCTTATGTCAATTCTTTCTTTTTCGTGTGGCCTAACCTGATGTCAGAGTTTTTATGCCGCCAATGGGCCTCTGACTTGGCTTTACATGCTGTCGAGTCGAGATTCTCAAGCATGCTGGTTTCTTCATGATGTTTTCCTTCACCGAAGCAAGTGATAATTATACAACATGCACATGATTCCGAAAAATCAGAGATGCTTGTCTTTGGTTTGAACTCCAGACCTATGACTTGGCAGTCCAACGGTCACACCTCTAGGTTATCACTGCTTTTTAAATCTCGTATGTCAATGAACTGTTTATATATTTTGTGTTCAACCTGTATTGTCCTGTGGCTAAGCAAAGTTCTCTCCCGTGCTTTTGCACTTCTCCCTATGTGTGACCATCCCTGGCTAATCTTCCATAAACATTCAAACACAAACTCAAAGCATTTATTTCAATTAGACCATAACAGGCACTTTTGAATGTCAGAAAAATAAAGGAGGTGATGCTACAGTTCCAGAGACAAGGCATAATAACTTGTGAAAGTACTGTAGTTGCCCATTCCAAAGCATATATCTCTATGGAGAAGAATGGGCAAGAAACTCCATGGACACTCTTTTCAATCAAAATTTTTTTACAAGATCTTGGTTACATCATTCATGTTGAGATTATACATATATTATGTGAGAACAATGTAGAAAGATGTTTATCATTCAGTTCAATAATAAAAGAAACCATTTGAAATAATAATATTTTTTATTTTTTTTAAATGTTTTTTTTTTTTATATTACTTTGTATAGAAATATTTAATAATGTAAATTTTATGTGAAGAAAATAAATAAACGAAATACCAGCCTATTACTATCCCACTGCTGGACAAAGGCCGCTCCCTTACAGACTAGCTCAAGTCAGGTGAACAATTTCAGACTAATATTAATTATGTGTCTAGGTTTCCTCATAATGTTTTCCTTCACCTATGTCCTGGGAACCCCAAGACAAACTTAGAAAGTATGGATGAATTGAAAAAGTCACATTGGTACTTGCCCAAATAAAATGAATATATTCTGTCACTTACGGGATATCTTCCGTGATTGTTCATTATTTTGAGCTCCCGATATTTCTTTATTTTTGACTTTTTAATTTAATTTAATAATGTTTTTTTTTTGTAATGTAATTCTGTTTTTAGCTATAATTTTTGTGTCTATATTTGGTTTTTATATGGGTCTTGGACCTGAAATAAATGGAATTATTATTATTATTATTAATAAACAAAAATAACAAAAAAAAAAAAAAAATGAATAATGAACAATCACGGAAGATATCCGGAAGGTCACTTATATAAGTACATGTAGGTAGGGGGAGGGGGAGGGGAGAGAAGGAAGGGGAGGGTCATAGGAACCCCCCGAGGGGGGGGAAATTCGTCGGAAATGCATAGTTTTTTTTTAATGATTTTTAAAAGGGATATATTTATTTTTGAGTTATACTAATACAAGCTTTAAAATCAGTAATTTTATACATACGGGACACCTGCTGATGGGGGTGGAGGGGGAGAGGAGTACCCCCGCCCTGTAGTTTCGGTCGGAGTTACCATTTCTTTTTTGTTAAATTGTAACCTTACTTTTTCTGTCCCTATTTTTCAGGGAGGAAAGGGTAGGGGAGTAAGAACCAGTACTTCTGCCTTATCTCCGGCGCTGCGGGAATAGCAGCCCCTTCGCCTTTGCGTAACAAAGTCACAGGCGATCACGCTCCCCTCCGCACCTTCGGCTTGTTGGTCGCCACCTCCGGTGGCGATCAGCCTCGGTCGCTACGGGTCGCGCGATGCCTGCGCCTTTGTCACGGCAGGCTGGGGCTGCCCTCCCTCCGCGCCTCCGGGCTCTAAAAAACACTCTAGGGGTAGGACATACCAAGACCACGGCGTGTCGGGGTTGACAAATTCGGTTCTGAATTCAAGTTCGTTGTAAGGCTACATTTACTTTACTTTTAAATTACACGCACATTTGACCAATTCTATAGTGTCAGTTTTTTTTTGTAATAGCATTGTGTGCTTTGCTCACTGCACATTCCACACGTACGTTATATTCTATGCCAAAATAGTATGTGGTGTGAACCAAAATAGTCTGTGGTGTGAAATATCGTCGTTTTCAATACAATGCCATCAATAATTCTACAATTAATATCTCCGAAACTATTCATTTCCGACGCAACGAAATTTTGCAAATCGTTTTATTATATTAGTAGGAACCTACAATAAAAATTACAACATCCTAGGTTAATGTACAGATATAAGTGACTAGCCAGATATCCCGTAAGTGACAGTATAAGTTTAGTTGTAAACCGTGAAAGCTTACAACAGTGTTTAAAATAAATATACTAATTTGTTTCAGGAATGAAATTGTGGCGGCTGTTCAAAATGAGAGGGTGGTGATAGTTGCTGGAGACACTGGATGTGGCAAGTCCACACAGGTGCCACAATACTTACATGAAGCTGGCTTTCAAAGTATTGGTAAGTTGTAGTTTTTACATAAACTGTCATGCCTGCAATCCCTGAAAGGTTAGACCGAGGTGTACCCTAATAGTTTCCAATTCAAACATTCCGTGTTAATTATGGAACCCGAAAGTAGGTACCTATAAAGGGTGTAAATAGACCCTTAACGAAGGCGAAAGGCACTTGTTCTCCACGTCTTTGCGATTATTTTTTTGTTCTAGGCCATACCTGGGAACCTTCTTGTTGCAGAGATATTGGGGGTTCCAAGTTTTTCACAAGTTTTTTTTTAAATACATGTTTTTAATGTCAGATTGTTACTTTAAACACCTCCACGTCCCCCGTTCTATTCAATCCATCCATCAGCACAATGCTTTGAGTGTGTTCCATCGAATCCTACCGTAAAAGTGATTTATCCACCCCAAAAAAAAAAAAGTCGTTTCCCAGCAATCATTTTTGCGTAAAGTTAGTTAGTTTGATGTACACAATGCTTGGTTGACGGCTTCGTGAAGGGTCTATTTACACCCTGTATATTTTATCTAACTGTATTCCATTTTTGCCAACAGCATGTACACAACCTCGGAGGATAGCCTGTGTGTCCCTGTCAAAAAGAGTAGCATATGAGATGCTAACACAGTTTGAAAGTAAAGTCGGCTACCAGATCAGATTTGAAAAGAGCAAGACTGCTGATACCAAGATATGTTTTATTACTGAAGGATTACTGCTTAGACAGGTCAGGTACAGTACATTTTATTTAACTAACAGTAGATTGTCTATGGCCTAAGCATAGCAGAATACTTTCTGATGACATTGAAAATTGTACTTTATCATCAGTGTCACAAAGTACAAAATTGTAAAAACATCCACTAGGCATAGCCATAGACACTATCATTAACAAATAATTTTCTTATCTCGTCTTCTATTGTAATGTATTCTTAAGTTTTAGAATAAAATTAATTTTTAATCTTCTAAATATATTTCCGATTTCAGATGTCTTCAGAAAATCTACCAAACTATGACGTCATAATTCTAGACGAGGTTCATGAAAGACATTTGATGGGGGATTTCCTCCTGGGTATATTGAAATGCCTTATACATACTCGTAATGATATCAAATTGGTGCTTATGTCAGCTACTATAAATATTAAGCTGTTTGAAGATTATTTTTCTGCAGAATCTGCTGTTGTTATTCAGGTAAGAAAATTATGGCGATTAGTGATGTTTGGTTTTTAGCAAAGAGTTGGGCCAAGTTCGAAATATTTACATACAGGGTGTAACATAATAAACGCAAGACCTTTCGTGTGGTGTCACAGACCATGAAACTGAGCAACTTTTGTTCTATGACTTTTGGAAATTCATAACTTTTTTTTAGTTTCACCATACATTTTGATAGATGATCGCGTCAGTTCCTATATTAAGTCCAATATTTTTTTTGCGAATTTCAAGAACTCGTAGAACAAAAATTGTTCAGTTTCACGGTCCGAGCCACCACACGGGAGGACTTGCATTTATTATGTTACACCGTGTATATAAAAGAGCCTACACAGATAACAGAACAGTTCAGACCTAAACAGATAAAATACGGAACACTATGTTGCGCTCAAAAACAGGAATTACAGACGAAGGCAAAAGGGCTGCCAGACTCAAATGTGGTTGGGTAGGTCACGTGACCCGCATGCATAACGACAGCTGGGCCTCAAATGTCTCAACACGATGTGTGCCCGAGGACGGACGGCATCGCCGAGGCCGGCCTAGTCAGAAGTGGCGAGACGATCTAGACGCACACCACAAAGGCTGGTTCGATGTGCCACAGGAGAAGAGTACCTGGAAGGATATGTGGGAGGCCTTTCCCCAACAGTGGGATATACAAGGCTACTAAAAAAAGCCTCCTTTTTTCAGCCAGTAAATTAAACTATCATTGTATCATCTACTAGCTGTGCCCCGCGGTTTCACCCGCCGCTTCTGACTTGTTTTCTTTTTGCGTAGCGTGATGTTATATAGCCTAGAGCTTTCCTCGATAAAGGGGCTATCCAACACTAAAAGAATTTTTCAATTCGAACCAGTATTTACTGAGATTAGCGCGTTCAACCAAACAAACAAACTCTTCAGCTTTATAATATTTTAGTATTAGTATAGATTTTGAAATCTATCTATAAGAATCTGTTTATACAGCCGTCGTCAACATAAGGTTTTCATTATAGACTTATAATAAGGATAATTAAAGATGATAGTGGATAACCCTGACCGTTCCTGGGGCACTGGATCCGTATGCACAGCTGCAGGTCTGGTGCAGCGGGAAGGGGACTTAGTTATAGTTATAGGATTTTGAATTAGTTTTATTTTATTTTATTTGAATGAAAAATTTAATTCAATTAATTAAAAAAAGAATATTATAATTCGGTCAATGTGGCGACACTTGGGGGAGGCCTATGTCCAGCAGTGGTTGTCTTTCGGCTGAAATGATGATGATGATGATGATGAGAAATTTAATTTAATTTAATTGTATTTTATTGCATTGAGAAATGTTACCAACATAGTTTATAAGTGTTACTAACAACAATATAAATCATTTGTGTTCAATTTAAATAATAATTATTAATCTTATATTGTACACTCACAATGCGAGTAGCGTAAGTATGAGCATAGAAAACTCTTTCACAGAAAGGAACCTTGTGTCACAGCCGTTGGAAGTTTATAAGCTGATTATATTTAAAGAAGAAAAAAAAAAAATGTTATAATAGATTATAAACTCTTTCAGGTGCCAGGTCGTCTGTTCCCTATACAATTAAATTACAAGCCCATATTAATAGAAGATAAGCCGACAAGAGATGACCGGCTTGATCCACAGCCTTACGTGCAGGTCATGCAGCTAATTGACAGTAAATATCCACGTAAGTGACCTTCACTTCTTAAGATACCTTTTTATTCGTTGTAGGTCCAGCGCTGGCGTCAATGTAGCTAGCGTTGGAACTAATTTTGTTAATTTTCTCACGTTGCGTATACTCCTTAGTGTCTACCTTAGTGGCTCCCCGCTGCCCCCGGATCTTCGTCGGCAATCGAACCGAACTTCGGTCGAGTAGTGTGCTCACAGAATAAGTTGCCGCTGAACTTACGCCCGACCGAAGTTAGGCTGTACGCTATGACGCGACGTAATTTCGGCATAGTGTGTCGTCAGTAATTCAAATACTCGTAGCATTGCAGGCGTAATTGTGCTGAACTTCGGTCGCGTAACTTCGGCATAGTGTGTTTAGACACGCTGAATTTCCGCCGAGTGCGAAGAAACTATCTTCTTTCTTTATCGTGTGGTTAGTGCCTAACCTGGTGTCAGTTTTTATGCCGCCCCATGGGCCTCTGACTTGCCTTTACATGCCGTCGAGAAATATTTCTCAGGCATGCTGGTTTCATCACGATTTTTTCTTTCACCGAAGCAAGTGATAATTATACAATGCGCACATGAATGCAAAAAGTCAGAGGCGTGTCTTCGGTCCGAACTCGAGACCTATGACTTGAAAATAAAATTAATTGAAGAAAGTATAAATTAAAGGTAAAAAACAGGGAAGGCCTGTCAGAAGCTCATTGTAGATGGCGTGACCATAGCCAAGTCCCAAACTGACCAATGAGGTCAAGCTATTTTGAAATATAAAGTGACTTTAACTTTTGAACGAATGACGATGTTTGGAACTAGCTACACTAGCGCCATTAGTTTCACAGTTACCATCGCCATTCCTAAGGCGACCGCAAGCAGAGAGACAGACCGAGTGGTTTCATGATAACGGCAACAGGCAACAATGCCGTCATACACGTTAACACATATCGTAAACATCACGCCTGTAATCCCAGAAGGGTTAGGCAGAGGTGTACCTAATGGTACACCCACCATTTCGACAGATATGTTTTTTAAGTCCCATGTAATAGGGGGCGAGCCTAAGTGTTAACATAGAGTTACGTAAAAAGCAGACATGTCGGATAGGAAGACATAATTTCTTTCTTTAATTGATTATTCTATCTAGAGCAGGGGTGTCCAACTTAATTTTATGGGGGCCAAGTTTAGTATTTTTGTAACCGCAGCGGGCCAAAAGAAATGCAAAGTGACCTGAATTCTTTTTTTTAAACAGTGTTCGCCCAATTATTGATGTCTTATAAAGTTTTAAATCGCTCGCGGGCCGGATGAAAAACCTATGCGGGCCGCTATGTGGCCCGGGGCCGTATTTTGGACGGGCCTGATTTAGAGCATTCTTTTCTTGATTACAACAGCTATGGAGTCTTTATTACAGGTGACGAAAGAGGCGATCTTCTAATATTCATGTCAGGCGTTCAAGAGATCACTGCTATATGTGAGGCAGCTCAGCAGTACGCAGAGAAGACTAAGCACTGGATTGTGTTGCCGCTGCACAGTGGATTGTCTCTTGCGGAACAGGATAAGGTAAACCTATTATAATTGTCGGTATTATGTCTTATTTATAAAAACACTACCTTATGCTCGCGGCTTCGCCCGCGTGAAGTTCGGTAACTTTCCCACGGGAGCATACTACCGGAATAAAAAGTTTCCTATGTGTTAATCCAGGTTATAATCTATCTGTGGGCCAAAGTTCATCCATATCTGTTTAGTAGTTTTCGCGTGAAAGAGTAACACACATCCAGCCATCCATCCTCACAAACTTTCGCATTTAAAATAATAAAGTAAGAAAGGCCTAATTAGTTACCACTAACAATAAGCCGCCCCTTTTCATATAATACCTTTTTGGGAGGTGTTAGGGGTGCTAAACCTCGGGCATATTCGATTTAGTAGTATTTGTTGAACAATAAAGCCAACCTGAAGCAAGCAACAAAGCCGGCCCGAACCAATAAGTAGACATTATCGGCATTAATTCGGGTCGTGCCGATCGGCTATTTCATGTTCAGATCGGTTCGGCACATTTCAGGCGTAGCCGAGCGATTCTTGCCAAACGTACATACATATATCTATGCCGACCTGACATGTGAGAATCCCTTCTTAAATTTAACAGAGTAACGTGACGATAATTGTAGTTAAGTGGTCTGTATTACAGAACGGGTGTCATGTGCAGTAATTACCAAACAATTTCTTTGATCCAGGTGTTTGACTACCCACCAGACGGAGTTAGAAAGTGTATCGTATCAACAAACATAGCAGAAACTTCTGTTACCATTGATGGCATACGATTTGTCGTTGATTCTGGCAAGGTAAGCATATTTTAACTCACTAATGTCACACAATTATTCAGCCAAGTTTATTTTATGCACACTTTTTTCAGATTTATGAGAGTTTATCGCTATGTTGTGCAAGGTTAGAAGGCTTGAATTTTAAATGAAAGCAGTGGACTGTAAAAACTGACAACGTATATCCAAAATTAATGGATAGAATCAGAAATTATAATGCATGCGTGTATCGTCGGTTGTTCTCGCTAATCAACCGAGCTGGGCCCGCGCCCCGCTCGTACCCCGCGCATCCGCCCGCGCCGTCGCCCGCGCAGCCGCCCGACAGCGTGACGGAGATAGCCGACGGCGCCCGAACAGCCACTTTATAGCAAGCTTTTAATATTTCATAATAATATATCGAAGTTTATGTAAAAATAAATTGTTCTAGGTCAAAGAAATGAGTTACGATTCGACCACAAAAATGCAGCGGTTGAAAGAGTTTTGGATATCTAAAGCAAGTGCTGATCAAAGGAAAGGGCGAGCTGGCCGAACAGGTATTGTTTAAAACATGATATTAAATTGCCAATTACCATGAATAGTATTTTACTCATAGGGTACACAGCTTGTTAGCTGTTACTATGATCAAATTTAGACATTACTGATAGAACAGGATTTGAAGTCCCAAATAAAAACCTGTCACTCACAATACTTTTTTCTTCCATTCTCCCCTGTCTATTACGCTATCATCTTCATCGTCTTTTTCCTTCATATCATTCCTGACACAATCCATCCATCTTTTCTTTGGTCTTCCTCTCCCTCTCCATCCATCAACATTTATATTCCCCACTCTTTTAGTCACATGTTTTCCATGACCATACCTCCTCATCATAATATTTTGATGCATGGATTAGAAAACGGCGTTAGTTTGTTTAATTAAACTATAAGCTATAATTAGGTAATAAAGAAAGAGAGGCATATTATGTTTCTTTCTCACCCCGTTAGGGTTCTATGTAGTTTTAATTTACTTTTGTTCGAACTTCTGCAAAAATAACAGGTTGTAACCTTTCCAGTCCAAATAATAATTACAAAATTCAATTCCTTTCTACCTACTAAATTAGTGCATTCACTGCAATTTTCACAGGTCCCGGCGTCTGCTACCGCATATACGCAGAACAGCAATACAACGACATGGAGTCGTTCAGTACCCCGGAGGTCTCGCGAGTACCTCTAGCGTCGCTGCTGCTGCTGATGAGCTCGCTGGGCGTCAGTGACGTCAGACGGTTCCCGTTCCTAGACGCGCCGCCCGAGGACGCCGTGGAGAATGCTTTGCTGGAGTTGAAGCAACATGTAAGTTTATTGTACAGGGTGTCGATACCTGACACAGCCCAGAATTTAGCTAGAAGATTGGCGGTATACAAATATACACCGTGACTTTTTAGTCGTCTTACAACGGCAGCGCACTTCATGTACCCAATGACTACAAGACATTCATTAAAAAAAATTGGTATTTATGAGATTTTAATAATTTAAAAATAAAAATATTATTCAGTATTATGACGCATGATGTAGTTAAAACACCCTGTTTCGAACGATGATCTACTGGACTCGAGCGCTGCGTAGGTATATGTTCTCCCTTTTGACATGTAAACATCATTAACAGGATTTTTCATAATTTAATTCTAATGTATTATTTATTTTTCTTTGTACCTATTATGGTAGGTAAAAAAAAAAATTGCGCCTGTAGCTATTTTATGTGGGGTACATTGAGTGGACCACCTTTGTAAGACGACTAAAAAGTCACGGTGTATATGAATCACATAATTCATATTATTATTCTATTATGACTGCTAAAGCGGCCATTTTAGGCCCCCAAGCAGGTAATGGTAATGCAGTACACTATAAGGTGAATAGGCTATTTTAAACCGGGGGCTAATGCAGCGGAGGAGGTGTTTAAGGTGATACAAAATGGTAGCGATCGATTTGGTCTTTCATTCCTCCTAATCATAGATATGGTACTTTTTATTTGCGGTCGGCGTTGAAAACAAGGTTTAACAAGAATTTGTGTGGCTACAACTAAAAACCCGTCTACTGAAAAATCACGCTCTCATTAAATTCGGGGTTTACAAAGTAAAATCGACTCCTCCTATTGTAAGTCGGTTAAAATGTAGCCTATGTTAGCCGGGATATAATAACGAATCGATTGACACCTTATTCATCAAAATCGGATGAATAGTTTAGGCGTTACGGAGGAACATACGTAAAAACAAACATACATAGACTGCTAAAGTCATGCCTTTTGGTTTCGCCGTAAAAATCGGATAAAAATTAAAAAGGCATTGGAGGCTAGGCTATTGGAGACAGTTTAGAAGTATAGGATATGTAGATAGGTAGGATTTTTGGAAACCCTTAGAGGTTTTGATATAATATGAAAGTTGGACTTTTAAAGGAAAATTGCATCAGGCACAAGGCATTTAATGCTGTATGCAAAAAATTATTAAATGTTTTACATTTGGTCCAGGGAGCCCTAACCTCGAACGAGAAGCTAACAGCGCTAGGCCGCACGCTGGCCAGCCTGCCGCTGGAGGTGTGCCTCGCCAAGACGCTGGCGCTGGGCGCGGCGTCGCTGCCGCCGCACAAGCTGGGCGCCGCGCTGGCGCTGGCGGCCGCGCTGGGGATACGGTCCATTTACACCACGAGAGCGCACCGGGATTTTGAATGTGAGGTGAGATGAATTCATACAAGTATCACTATTTTTTTAAATGAAAATTCATCATCTGCCCAGCTTTTTCCTAACTATATTGGGGTCGGCTTCCAGACTAAAAGGATGCAGCTGAATACCAGTATTTTACTTGGACCGACTGCCTATCTGACTTCCACATCCCAGTTAGTACTGGGTAATACGATACCCCTTGGTAAGACTGGTTGTCAGACTTTCGGGCCACTGAGTACCTGTAACGACTGTCAAAGATCTACAACTTCTTACTGCTTGTTTCTCTTACCATGATCTCGTCTTCTTGTCATATAAGTTACGCCCTCCTAAGCGCAAGCCGCAATATATTCTCCTCCGGAACTACAAGGGCATAGACCTAGAAGCAGTATTGCATGATGCCGGTGGCATCGACTGGACGGGCATCATGGAGAGTTCTTGTATCAACGAAATGGTTCGTATTTTAAACAGCGAAATTCTTAACTTATATGATTGTCACGCCCCTATTCGTCGAGTGAAGGTTAAATATGTTCCGGGTCCCTGGCTTACTCCTGCCATTAAAGATGCGATGGCTAGTAGAGACAGAGCCAAGAGAAGGTTAAAACGCTGTCCTTCCGAGCGTAATCTAACTGCGTACAAAATGTTGCGTAATCGCTGCAGTCGTATGTGTAGAGATGCTAAGAAACGCTACTTCCACAAATCGCTCGACAACCGCAACTCTTCTGAAGTCTTGAGGTTTTTAAAATCTGTCGGCATTGGCAAGTCTCAAGTTGTTTCTGGTGGCGACACTGACGTGTGTGCTCTTAATAAACATTTCTCACTCCCTCCTGTTACGTTGGATCCACACGTCAAGTCTGCTACTTTAAATAAACTTTCCTGTTTGCCTTTGCCGCAATGTTCTTCCTTTGAATTAAGTCCTGTGAGTGAGTTTGAGGTCAACAAATCTATTTCTGCTATCTCCTCCTCTGCTGTTGGTAATAACAGCCTTTGCTTAAGAATGATTTCTCCTATCCTTCCCACATTACTTCCCGTTTTGACTCACATTTTTAATTACTCTCTGTTTTCTGGTACTTTTCCAGAGGTCTGGAAACAAGCCCATATCATCCCTTTACCCAAAATCTCCAATCCAGCCGCACCTACTGATTTTAGACCCATTTCCATCCTCCCTTATCTTTCTAAAGTTCTTGAGCACATTGTCCATCAGCAACTCACGGCCTTTCTTTCTAGGAATGATCTTCTTAGTACTTTTCAATCTGGTTTTCGTCCTGGCCATAGCACTGTAACGGCTCTTTTAAAGGTTACTGACGATATCCGCTGGGCTATGGACCACAAGTCTCTTACCTTACTTGTACTTCTAGACTTTAGCAGCGCCTTTAACTCGGTTGATTTCGACATCCTTGTGGGGATCCTTAAATCTCTCAATTTCTCCTCTTCCTCTATAGGTTGGTTTGACTCCTACCTTAAAGGCCGCTCGCAGCGTGTTCGTCTTGATGAGTCTTTCTCTGACTGGTGCCCTCTTAGCGCGGGTGTGCCTCAGGGTGGCGTTCTCTCTCCTCTTATTTTCTCTATTTTCATTAACTCTGTCACCAGAGTCATCTCTTCCTTCTTCCATCTCTATGCCGATGACTTGCAGCTCTACCATCATTTCTTAAGGGAGGATGCGGAAGCCGCCGTGTCTGTCATGAACAAGGATCTGGATTTGATTAGTGAGTGGTCGCGGTCCTTTGGACTGCAAATCAATCCTAGGAAATCTCAGGCCTTGATCATCGGCGGCAGGTATATGCGGAATAGGCTCGATGTTGCGTCGCTGTCTCCACTCAGGCTGAATGGAGTTCAGATTGATTACGCAATCAAGGCTAAAAACCTGGGGGTGACAATGGATTCCTATTTATCTTGGACTGCCCATGTTGCTGAAGTTAGTCGCAAAGTGCACTATACGTTCCACTCGTTGAAATGCCTCCAGAGCATCCTGCCATTGAACACCAAAATCTCCCTTGCGCAAACTCTCATTCAGCCTATCATAGACTACGCCGATGCCTTTTATTTGGATGCCACCGAGGAGCTTTTAAATAAACTTGAGCGCTTGCAAAACATTTGTATTCGTTTTGTATTTAACCTTAAAAAGTATGATCACGTTTCTAACTTTCGCAAAATACTCAAGTGGCTCCCAATACGACTTCGCAGGAACTCTCGGATATTGTGTCTGCTATTTAACATCCTTCATAACCCTAAAACGCCATCCTATCTGCGGGAACGCTTTTCCTACTCCCGTCCTTCTGATGCACCTTGCAGGTCGCATCTTAGGAACCTCCTTAAATCCCCTCCACACTCTACCGACTTCTACTCCTATTCCTTCACTGTACACGCCGTGCGGCTGTGGAATTCACTTCTGCCTGACATTAGGGACTGCCAAACTGTTGCAGTTTTCAAAAGAAGAGTGAAAGAACATTATCTATCCATTTCGTCATAGTTACTTATTTTATTGTATCTACAGTATTGTTATGTTTTGTGTTTGTATTTATAAGTATGTATGTATATTCTTATATTATTATGTTTTAATAGTTCTGTTTTACGTTTTATGTATTCCATTTTCTTTTCTTCTTTTACACACTGTCTACATCTCTTTTCTTTAGTATCTCCTTTCGCAGGTATGCTGGAAGAGATTTCTTTAGAAATAAGCATCACCTTTGTACTATTTTCTGTTCTTTTCTTCTTTTCTGTATTTTAGTGTGTACATAAACTGTTAAATAAAATAAAATAAATAAATACAATAAAATAAATAAATACAATGACAGCCGGGACCAACAGCTTAACGTGGTTTCCGAGACGCGGAGGAAACTTGGTATGTAATGGGTGATCACCCATCCATGGACCAACCTAGGCAAGCGCGGCATAACCTGAAGATCGACCCGAGCGGCTGTTAATATTTAGCCACGAGCTCCTCCACCTTAGTCACCTATGATAGGCATTCAACGTCATTTTCTAACAAATCATGTTTTAAATTCTAGAACGCCCGTCGACCCGACGAATCCGACCATGGAGACCCATTAACTCTGCTGTCCCTATACTGTGCCTGGCTACGAGAAAAACGAGACACTCGCGGTGGCCGAGCGTGGTGTAGAAGGCGAGGAATAGAAGAACAACGACTGTATGAGCTGACCAAACTTGCTGCACAACTTAGGAACTTATTGCAAGTAAGTTAAGGTGCATTGTACAATCTATTAAAGACTAAAGAAACAAAACACTCGCGGTGTCGAACGTGGTTTAGAAGACTAGGCATAAAATAACGACTGTATGAGCTGAACTTGCTGCACAACTTAGGAACTTATTGCAGGCGTGTTAAGGTTAATTTTGGTGTGTAGTCTCCACAGACAGGGAAACAAAACACGAAGAACGACGGTTTGAACTGATATTATCAAACAAGCACCACAATTAAGTAGCTTGTTGCAAGTAAGTTAAGGTGCATTGTACTATGTATCATCTATTGAAGAAAAGTGAGAGAGAGAAACAAAACACTCGCGGTGGACGAGCGTGTAGTGGGCGACGAGGTATAGAAAATCAACGCTTTTATTGAACTTACCGAACTTGCTGTACAACTTAGGCGTTTATTACAAGTAAGATAAGGTGTAGTTTCGATTGTAGTGTAGTCAAGGAAGAGCGCGGGATAGATGTCGAGACATAGAAGAACAACGACTTTTAACTGACCAAGCTTGCTGCACAACTTTGGAGCCTATTGCAAGTGTGTTAAGGTTTATTTTAGATGCGAATCGGAATATTTTTACATCTTTCCATCTGTCCCATTTGTGAACTATTGTTTCTTTCTTACAGACCAACAACTTGATGGAGACTCCAGAGCCTGAATCGATGACTTCGGCAGAACGAGCTTTACGTCACGGTCAGATGAAGCAGTTGAAAGATGCCAGACGGTAAGGCCCTTATTTCGTTTTTGTTTATGATATAACTTGGTCACTATGGCGTTCAGAATAAAGACTACTTCATTCTGTCATTTCGAAACTGTAAAATAGAATTGAATAACTACATAATATGTGTGTGTGTGTTGTATGTATGTGTGTGTGTGTCTGTAGTATGTTGTGTGTATATAAATAAATAATATGTATAAAAACAAAACTAAGCGTATCCATACAACCGAAATTTAAGGTAACCGAAGAGTTTCAATTCTTTCGGATTTGCTTAAAAGCGAAAAAG
This sequence comes from Noctua comes, assembly GCA_963082995.1. Lineage (NCBI taxonomy): Eukaryota > Metazoa > Arthropoda > Insecta > Lepidoptera > Noctuidae > Noctua > Noctua comes. Next base: position 5,884,059 of record OY720280.1, on the reverse strand, counting down.
ACTGGCTCGATAATTTTTAGCACCCCGCCATGGAGATTTAGATTTTATTTTTATGATTTAAACAGATATTGAAGTGAATTTGCCAAATTATACATAAAAGTCTCAGAAGAACTGAGATACCGTAGGGCTTAGGCTATACAACATTAGTTTTTGTATATGCGAAACCTGAAACACGTGTCTCGTATTTTTAAGTAAAGAATCTATGTACAAAATTTCAAAACTGTATCATGAAATATCACAAAGTTATAAGCTTGTTCTGTTACCTAGTTGTCCGCACAAAAACGTGGTCGCCACGCAGCGCGCGCCTCCAGCGTCGTCTTGAGCTCATTGTTAATAATAAATTGGCAGTAGGTACCTAAATTATTGCGATAAGTACTTAAAGTCGCTCGGTGTCCAACTTTTAACTTTTATGGTTTACATGGTTTAAAAAATATTGGGATCGATTCAGTTATTTATTCTGAACAAACTATATTCAGGTTTCGCATATACTAAAAATAATGTTGTAAAAGCGAGCAAAGCGAGCTCGAAAGTTTTTAAATCCCCGCCACGAACTTATTAGAATTCCTTTTCAACATGAATACAAATTAAAGAGTAAAGTGCTTGTATCAAGTAAATAAGGCAGACTAGAAAAAAAGCACGCGTTAGCCGCCCTTCTCAGGCTGTCGCCCCGGGCCATGGCCCTCTTGGCCCAAGGGTAAATACGCCACTGGCGATACTGGCTGTAACTTATTGGTATTTATATTTCAATGTTAATAACCTTACCTCTCATTTCAGCCAATTCAAACAAAAGGCAGCCAACGATCTAAAACGCAAGAAGCGTCTCAAGGTAGACTCGTGGGAGATCGTGGACGAGAATACGAACGAGGACGATGACGTCATCGACATACGGGACGTTGAGTTCCGTATGACGAACGACGCGCAACGTATGCAGTCGCTGATAGCGGGCTCTAGCGCTTCTAGTGGCAGAGATCTTGTTATGCTGAAGGTACGAAGTAACATAACCTCATGCCTGTAATCCCCCTAGGGTTTGGCAGAGGTGTACTTAATAGGCAGTACAGTCACGACCACAAATATGTAAACACTTAACAACTTTTAAAAGTGTTTTTCTCCTACTGTTCTGATTAAAATTTCATGTTGTTACGAACATAGAATTCTAGAACTCATATTTTATGAAAAAGTTCCTATCTCCAAGTTACAATCGTTATTTCTCGCGAATATTGCTTTTAAATTTGGGAAAGTGTATACATATTGGTGCTCCTGACTGTACACCCAAATTTCGCCAGCCAAGTATGTCAGTCCCATATAATAGGAGGCGAGCCTATTGCCATCAACCGGTCACAAATTCAGACTCCGTGGCTGCTACTGAAAAATACATGGTGAGAAAACCCAATCGAACTATGCCCCACCCGGGAACCTCGTTGGTCACGAGTGTTCGTAAGTGCGACCACTTGACCGTCAAAAAATAGAAACATTCTGCAGTTAATTGCCGTACAGTAAGACCTACTTTTAATTTATGCTTTCAGGTAGTTTTATGCAGAGCCCTGTACCCACAAGTGGCTGTTGCTGACAACTTTAATCACCATAAGGTAAAAATAGCACTTATTTACCCTGAAAGGACAAAATTGTACTACCTTATGACCAAGTAAATGGTCAATACAATCGCCGTCCAACGCTATCATTTCTTTTGTCATTAAAACATAAATTGTCAACTTCATAACTGTTTCGAACGCCCTCTATGGCCTTACAGTTGCTATGGCTTTGTTGTTTCTTTTTGTCTTTGTTGTTTCTTTTTGTCTTTGTTGTTTTATCTTTTTTCTTTGTTTTTTAATTTAACGCGAGAACGAGAGAACTTCCATTCTAATTATTTAGAAAATGGTTACAGACTCAAGCTATACAAATTATTCCCTCGAAAATTCTTCAGGTTTCAAAGCCTTGCCTTACTTATCTCATACCCATCCACAGTCGATAGGCGAACAGCTATACCACACGTGGAGCAAGCCATTCGTGTACCTGCACCCCACGTCGTTCTTCGGCAAACAGTCTCGCATCCTGCAGCTCACCGAGGCAGACATACATACAGACTTGCCTGTCAGTCTCGGGTTCGATGGGAAGCTGCCCGTGTCTTCTAAACATCAGATTTTGTGTTATTTGTAAGTATTAATAAATATATCGAATCCGGTGATTGATATGAACATAAAATAAATCGCAAGCGCGCCAGTGGTGACGTCACGCGACCTACTTCCAAATCTACCCACACCACAGCGTGCTTCTACAGAGTCGTGATGCTCGTGGCGAGGACGACATTGAGTGTGATCGCAGCGGAGTTGAGACGTCTCAACTATACCCGATTCATTGTGTCCCGTGTTATTGTGTTAAATTGTAATTTCAAGTAATTTGTTAGTTTAATAGAAACAGTGTATCGCACCCAGTGTATTTTCATTGCACGAAACCCATCTTCTGCCCACGTGATGTACAATCCTAACGGAATAAATCTTGACAATTCGACATACAAGGTGGAGACGACAATACGACAATTTTGGCCAAGGTTTTTGAAGAGCGAGTTGGCAACATGTGTTTAACGTTTATAGGTACCGATGCGGGATTCGTTAATCTGTTGGTGGTAGCCTATTATCTACACTATGTAGAAAATGATAAAAATGAAAAATAACGTCCTGTGAATAAACTGCATACAAAATTCAATCGAAAATATCCAGTCATTTTCGATTGAATTTTTGTATGCAGACTGGGAACGTCATGAGTTACATAAAGTTTAATTTATTGTCGCATTGTCGTCTCCACCCTGTATAATAAATGCTACAATATTTGGCAGCCGATATACAGGGTGGAAGGGACACCGACGCTTAAACGGTTACCACGTATTCAGTACATCATTCTGAACCAAAAATTTCTATGTGTGTGTCATAGAATTTTTTTATTGGTTATTTATAAAAAAAAAATGGCTGTTTCCTACAAAACTGCAGTACCTACACCATCAAAATGAATGGAGCAGCAATTTATTAAAAAAAATACATTTTACTCTGCTTTCAGATCGCTTCTGGAGACTACGAAACCATACATAGTGAATTCAATGCGTATGCCCGCTGCGCAGACTCTGTTGCTGTTAGCGCACTCAATCGACACCAATATTGGATTTACGAGGTAAAAATCTTTTTATGTTAATTTATTTTTGTAAAAGTGTATCTCAGTCACGTCCGATCGTAAATCTCTTAACTGACTCTCTTCCATCTCCTGCTCAGTGGATGTCTCCTACAAATTTCTCCACGTTTGCGGTTTTGTGTCATTGCTATCCATTTTCTGTTAATCTTTTCACCGCCACGGACTTCAATAGAAGTTCCAGATTTCCGTGCCACCAGCGCCCACGACTTCATTAGAAGCTCTTAATTTTTAACTACCTATAAAAAAACATAAAAGTACTGTATTTAAAAGCTTCGTTTCATTTTATTATTTAATATAACACGTTCTAATACCCTGCTTTTCACTTTTCCACACAAAAGTAGCCCTTATTTGTCTTAAAATCGGCAAAAACATTTATAGGTTGGCGCTGGCGAGGCATCGCGTTCTGTGTACGTTGGCGGTGAAAAGGTTAAATAATCTCCAGTCCGTTCACCCAGTCGGTGGTCTTTCCACATTCCTCCGTCTGGTCCGTGGTCTCCACTCCAGCACTTTCCTCCCCCATCTTCCGTCTACGGCATTCTACTAATATTATAAACTAGTAGCTTATGCCCGCGGCTTCGCCCGCGTGAAGTTCGGTAATTGTTCCACGATGTTTGTTACTCTTTCACGCAAAAACTACTGACCGGATTTGGATGAAATTTGGCACACAGATAGTTTATAACCTGGATTAATACATAGGATACTTTTTATCCCGGTAATACGATCCCGTGGGACATTACCACTTGGGTGAAGCCGCGGACATAAGCTAGTATTATTATAAGCCAAAAGCTGACTACAACCTCCTATATTTTATACCAACGCGATGAATAATACCATTGTATTTTCAGGATCGTCTGTGACTCTTGGCTGCTACTAGAGTTTCCTTACCCTGAGTCTGGACTCAATTTACTTCTGAAAGCCGTGAAATTACGACAAAGATGGGATGCTCTGATAAACCGACGAATTGCAGGTGAGTCTTTGATCTATATAAATAAATAAAATTGAAGTTTGTATTGTAAAGTATTCTGATTTAAAATTGCCCGTTCTTCTCCATAGAGATCTAGTTTAGGGAATGGGCAACTACAGTAATTTCACAGTTTTTATGCCTTGTGACTGGGACTGTAGCTACTTTTCATTCTTGTCTTTGTTTCGACAATTCAAAAGTGCCTGTAACTGACCTACTTGAAATAATGCTTTGATTTTGATTTATGTAATTCTAAAATTTGTGACTAAGTGAACCAAGTTTTGTAATGAATGCACATGAAAGTATATAGAATAAACAAAACAAAAAAAAAAAAATGTGTGTTGTTTGTTTCGGCTAATCTCCGAAACGGCTGGAGCGATTTTGACGGGACTTTTACTGGCAGATAGCTGATGTTATAAGGACTAACTTAATATTAACGAGTTACTTTAGACCCAATAGAGGTAACTGACGACGCGTTGCATCTTCCGACAGATGTGTGTTCTCAATATTATAAATATTTATGTAAATCAATTATTGAAGTAAACTTTATTTTCAATTCCAGATGCAAACCCAACAAAATCAGTAGAAAGCGAGCTCGAAAAGGACAAAATCCCAAAAATATCTTACGAAGAGGTCCAACACGAGTTATCATGCGATATGTCGACCTATATGACGTCAGAAGTGTACTACACCATCAAGAGACTGTTGCCTGGTGACCTCAAGGTCATATACTATGGGAATGATGAGGCTCACCCGGCTGTGGAACCTAACCCGTTTGATGACACGTTTGTGTGTAGACCCCATGAGAGGAAAGGAGGAGTTTATGTTACTGATAATGTTGTTTATAATTGGTGAGTATTGCTTTCTCTTTCTTGTTTATGTCCTTTCTCTTTTTGACGTTGTGGAAAGAGGTATGGCTATCTGAGGACCGTCTTGTACAAACTTAACATATACGGGGTGTAAGGTACACCGACGCGAAAACGGTTATAATGTATTCAGAATTTCATTGTGAGCCCCCCCCCCCCTATCGGTTATTTTTTTTTAAAAGCATCTAGGCCATACATTTGTAGGTAGTGCACTTTTGTAGGAAACACCTGTTTTTTTTTTTAAATAACCTATGAAAAATTTCTATGTGGCCCACTCAGGATGATGTACACATGATAACATATATATAGTACATGAATATAGACATGTACATGTGTTTATGTACATGTATATAGTTTATTATATGTATGTATATAAGTATTTATTTTTATATGTTTTAGTTATAAATATGTTCTAGTCTTTCTTTCTGTTATTGCACCTACTTTATATTATCTCTGCATCACCCTAAGGTAGACTGGTAGAAAATGCCTACGGCATTAAGTCCGCCATTGTGCAGTTCTTGTGCATAAAGTTTTTAATAAATAATAAATAAATAAATAATCGTTTTCGCGTCGGTCTCCCTTCCACCCTGTATTATTATGTGCCTATAACCTTCCTATTGCTGGGACACATGTCTCGTCTCTGTGAGATGGAGTGGACCATAATCCACTTCATAGATTCTAAGACATCCTCCACGATGATCTTAAAAATGTGATGTTGCGCAAAGTTAGTGTAGGATATAAGTTTACGCAAGAAGACATGGGTAGGAGGCGCCATGCCGACCTGGTGCCGCCCTAGGAGGTGCCAGCGGGCGATAGATCGGGGAGTCTATCGTCGTCGCATTGCACGGCCCTCACGAGTAGAGGCGATGTATCAGGCGAGCCCGGACATCGCCAGAAGAGTTTGCTGCTCAGAGGCGCGCTGCGCTGGATGAGTCGCGAACGTCTTGCGTAGGCAGTTCTCGCGGCTCATCCACCAAGGCGATACTAAGATCACGGCGGTGTTTTTAGTGGGTACAAGCCCCTCATAACCAAGCCGTCTCCCTGGACGGTGCGGTATGCGTCAGACATCTTTCACCGCTTAAATAAAAAAATAAGGATACAAGTTTACGCAAATCCAACGCGGTAGGATGAACCTAAAGCTATCTTTGCTGCTTTGATTTTAACACCTGTTTTTCATCTTTCAGTGTCGTCGACTCCATTTGGAGTGCTAAAAACTACGAAGAAACTTACAGCGAACCCTGGACATGTACCAACTGCGAGCTTACAGTCTGCTTATCCCCCGTAGAAAGACTACAACACACCCACTTCACATGTTCAGCCAAAGAGCAGAAGAAGGAGGAAGAAGCACCCAGAACTTCACGGCAAATTAAACCTAATGCTAAAGAGTATAAGTGCGATGTTTGTAAGCAAAATCTTTATATGACTCCTGTTGAGATTTTGAAGCATAAGAAGAGTTGTAAGGAGAAATAAAGTTTTGTAATTTGATTGACGCTTTTATTTGAGAAATAACACCATCAAACATCATCTGCCTAAGCCTTTTTACCCGACTCCGGCAAAGCCAAAAGGAAGGGTTATGAGTTTGTTGAGTACTATGTTGTAACACTGTTTTAAGCTTTCACGGTTTACAACTAAACTTATACTGACACTTACGGGATATCAACAAACACAGAATTAAAACACACACACACACACTTAAATAATGAACAATCACAGAAGATATCCCTTAAGTGACAGTATAAGTTGACTATGTTGTAAAACTACAGGTAGAAGGTTTTATAATAAATTGCGGACGTGTCGTGGAGCCGGACACCGGACTCTCACAAATTATGTACACTACTGAATTACTGTGCCCAGTGTCCGCAGCCGGTCCGCTATCTGTCCGTATCGGTTTTATCGAACTTGAATAACATTCACTAGAAGCTCTCGTTTAAAGACTGATCACATGGTTTATCCATGTTGTCATGGGAGGTGGTAGTTAAGTCCCTTTGTACCCGTAACGACTCGAAGACCTACGAGCGACAAGAGAGATCCAACTTTACTAATTATGGTCACCCATCTAGGGCCTGACCTAAGCAAGCGTTGCTTAACCTTGAAGACCGTCCCGTACTCCTCTTAGTATTTAGCACGACTGAAAATGCTGAAGCGTATAAAAATCAGCTACTCGATTGTAGAATCAATTGGTTTTGTCCCAAACAACTAAACATTAAAAAGATAAAACCGACTTGAAAAAAAGGAAGTGCCGTATTGAACCCGCCGTTGCGTAAGGGTGCATGATTAACGCACACAACCGCAACTCGTGACCCGCCCACCGGCGATCGCGATGCCTGTTTTAATTCGCACTATAACGCACCGGGCGTTGTAATGACGCGGTGTGTACAGGGTGATTTTTTGTTAGTAGTGTAGATACTTGTACTGTGATGATTTTGATGAATGAATGATGTTCCTGATTGCAGGTTTTAACCTATAACGTTAGGCGTACCTCTACAACTAGCCTGGCCGGCCGACATTTTTCGGCTTAGCCGGGCGACATAATCCAACACCCAGTCCACAACCCAGTTAATACTGGCGTAATATACCCATTGGTTAGACTGGTTGTTACAATTTCGCGCCACTGACTAGATACTTATAACGACTGACAAAGATCTACAAATGACAGCCGGGACCAATGGCTTAACGTGCTTTTCGAGGAACGAAGGAAACTCGATATGTTACAGGTGGTCACCAATCCACAGACCAATCTAGGCAAGCGCGGCTTAACCTAAAGATCGACCCGAGCGGCTGTTATTATTTAGCCACGTATTACTCGATACTGCCGAATCGAATGTCCATCGACAAGACGTGTGCTAGCACCAGACCAAAAGCGTGCGTTTCCGCATAGTAACTTTTTGTATGGTATTGCTTTCCCAGTTACAGTAGGCGCGCGAATAAAGATTTCTTGTAACATTAAAGTTAATTTAAACATGTAGTCAGTGGCGTAGCGAGGAGGGGGACGGCGGGGGCGGCCCGCACCGGGTGTCACCCCTAAGTGGGTGAACATCAGTAGTGCCACCTATAAAATTTCGTAAAACTTAGGCAGATTGCATAACCGCCACTATAGTCCTTTCGATGTAGGAAGGTGCAGGTGACATTAGATGTACCGTTCCTTTTCAATCTTGAACGTTACCTTGATTTGTTACTTTTATTTTAATTTTTGATTGATTTTTGGGGTGACACCTACAATATCCGCACCGGGTGCCACCCATGGTAGTAGCATGTAGTAGGTACATCTCTGTCAAATTAAAAATAATTCTGCTAGTCTCATCAAAAGGTGTGCCGATACAAACTTTCAATAATTTCTTACTACAGTAAAAATGACTCCCTGTGGTCGCGCAGTAGTTGGCCCATCAGTCGTGAGGACCGCGGACCTCTGTGCACATTGTTGTAAGAATTCCTTCACTAAGCTTACAATGTGTTTTCGATTATTAAGGAACATGCAAATGCATGCAAATTTTCGTTGAATAACACCCAGGGATAACAGGGCAACTTTTGAGGATCGTTGCCTTTTTATTTTATTTCGCGAGAAAAGTAGCACAGAAATTATTGAAGGTCCGTTTTGGCGTCCAGGTGACCTACCATGTAGTCTTAAGGCAGTATTGTTTTAATCTTATTCCAGAGTGGGAAAGAGATGGGGCTAGACGTCCTTTATAGCTCCATCCCTTCCCACTCTGGAACAAGATTAAAACAACACTGCTTTAAGACGTCATGGTAGCCCCCCTGAACATAGTTGGGTACAACTCAGTCTGAATCTTGTAGGACAGATAAGATTGTGCTTCTAGACCCAGTGATTTACCGTTTGGGCTCATAGGCTGTCATCGGTCCGTCAATTCAAGATTTCTATTACTTTTTTTTTCAATTCAAATTCAAATTCAAATAAGTTTATTTGTGACACACAGGTAAAAGTAAGTAGGTACATGGTGGTATCAAAAACAAAGTTATGTATCACTATGTGCTGCCTTGCAAGGCGTACAAATAATGTTTACACATTAAGTCGTGCAGGTTATATGTATAGAAACTGAAACTTAAATAAAAACTAAAACTAGGTACTATTATTACAGATAATTATCTAATAATAAATCTTTTTTTTTTTAATATTTAAACAAAAACAATTAATAAACAATACAAAGTAAGTAAACAATAAAATATTGAGTTTTAAATAATAATAACAATCTTATGAACTAAAGCTAATAAAAAAAATATATAAAATAAAAACAGTTTTCATTTTTCTTCAAGGTACTCATTTATAGAATAGTATGCTTTTTGAACTAAAAAATTATGGAGTGTTTTTTTGAACGTATTGGAATCTCTTGATGCTTTTATTGACTTAGGTAGTTTATTAAATATTTTTGGGGCCATTCCTAGGAAACTTTTAGAGTAAAGGGCTGTTTGATGGTATTTTGACTTCAGTGCACCTTGGTGGCGTTTAGAGAATACGGTGTCGAATTGGTTAGGGTTATTTTTGATGAATATGGCAACTTCATAAATGTAAAGGGACGGTAGTGTTAATAATTTTAGATTAATAAAAAAAGGTTTGCAACTGTCAGTTTTTTGGATCATGCATACTGCACGAACGCATTTTTTTTGGGCTTTAAAGACCGCTTCCCTTTCCGTAGAATTGCCCCAGAATATTACTCCATATCGTAGTATTGTGGAGACATATGCGTGGTATGCGGTAAGAACGGTGCTGCGATTAGCGACTTTATTTAAATTGTGTAGGGCATAGCAATATTGATTCAGTTTTTTTATTAAATGATCAATGTGTGATTTCCACGTCATGTGCCGATCTAACCAAAGCCCTAGAAATTTCGTGTTGTCAATTTTAACAATGTTGTTATGTTCATATTTAACATTTGGATTTACATAATTGGTTCGCTGGTTAAAATGCATGAGATGTGTTTTTCCGATATTAATTTTGAGGTTGTTATCCGTTAACCATTTAATAATTAAACTTAAGCTATTATTTATATCCTCTTCATATTTTTCTAAGTTTCTTCCTGTAAATATTGTGGTACAGTCATCAGCAAAAAGAGTCATGGGATGTTCTATAGTTAAGGGTATATCATTTATATAACATAGGAATAACAACGGACCCAGTACACTGCCCTGGGGCACGCCGTAATTTATAAATCTTTGTTTTGATAGGTAGGTTTCTTCTGTTTTGGTTCTAGGGCATACTTTTGCTATCTTAGTTATTTGTTTTCTATTCCCTAGGTATGACTTAATTAACTCTAGGACATTGCCCCTGATTCCAAGCTTATTTAATTTTATAAGTAGGATTCTGTGATCTACAAAATCGAACGCCTTCGTCATGTCCATGAATAACGCTGAAACCGGGATTTTGTTGTCCATGTTAGTAATTATTTTATTTATTAGTTCATAGATGGCCATATTAATATTTTTGTGCTTTCTGAAACCATACTGTTCTTCAGTTAGAAGATTGTTTTTTTCAAGGAATGAATAAAGGCTGTTATATATCACTTTTTCAATTATTTTGGAAAACACAGGTATGAGAGCAATAGGTCTATAATTTTTCATATTTTGTGGATTTTCTTTTTTGTGAATAGGTTTTATAATAGATAATTTTAAATCTTCAGGGAATTTTCCACTATCTACACACACGTTTACAATATAGCTAAGAACTGGAGAGATTTCAGTAATTACGTTTTTTATTACATGTGTAACAATTTCATCATAACCGCAACTGTTGGTATTTTTAAGACCAGCAATAATTTTATGTATATCATGAGGAACAGTCGGTGCTAAGAACATTGAATTAGGGTTGGAGTTAATTAATGAAGATGTATAATCGGTATTGTGGTTGTGTTTGTTGATGGGTTGAACTTGGTCAATGAAATAATTATTAAACAATTCAACAATCCTATTTGGTTCCGTGATGTATTCATTGTTATCTGTTAGTATTTTAGAAGGATTTTCTTTTGGATAATTAGTTTTAGTTGAGTTTATAACTCTCCAAGTTGCTTTAACCTTGTTGTCAGCATTGTTAATGAAGTAGCTGTTTTGAGTCTTTTGGGTTAGTTTGATGATTAATTTTAGACGTTTAGAGTAGGTGTTATAAGTGTTTTTATTCGTTTTGTTTGGTTGGCGTCTTAATTGCCATAGCATTTCACGCTTCCGTTTACAACATAGTTTAATACCTTTCGTAATCCATTTCGGAGTTTTGGAGCATTCATTTTTAATTCTAATTATGGGGAAGCAAAGATCATAAAACAATTTAAACAAGCTGTGAAATTCACGGAATGCAATATCTGGGTCTGTAAAATTGTAAACATTACTAAAACTAAGGCTTCGAAGAGCATTTTTAAATTTAAGCATGTTTTCTTCACAAAAATCTCTTTTGAAAGTATACCAATGCGTAATGGTACAGGTTTTTTTAACAGGACATCTTGTGATTTGAGCTGTATGGTCGGATATAGCCAATTCCAACACCTCGCTAGTGCTGCCTCTGATGTTGTGTATTATGTTGTCGATACAGGTACCACTATCTAATCGGGTTGGTTGACGAACACTCAATTTCAAACGATAGTTATAAAGAAGTTTTTATCGTGGTAAAATCATCAAATGAGTCCTCCCACCCAGGGCAGAGCGGGAGGGACTGTCAGACTTGTACTGACTAAAATCCACGGTGTCCTTCAATAGCCCTTTATGTTCCGGGGTCACGGTAATTCTATAAGTCCCGAGACCCCGGCAGGCTTTGGCCCTCTAGAGGGGGGATGAGATTTCTATTACTTAAGTAGAAAATAAGATCCTCTAGCTATTTTGTGTGTTGGATAAAGATAACGACCTTCGGTAGGATAGAAGATACAGGAGGAGCTCGTGGCTAAATAATAACAGCCCCTCGCGTCGATCTTTAGGTTAAGCCGTGCTTGCCTAGGTTGGTCTGTGGATGGGTGACCGCCCATTACATACCGAGTTTCCTCCGTGCCTCGGAAAGCACGTTAAGCCGTTGGTCCCGGCTGTCATTTGTAGATCTTTGACAGTCGTTAGGTAGTCAGTGGCCCAAAAGTCTAACAACCAGTCTTACCAAAGGGTATCGTATTACCCAGTACTAACTGGGTTGTGGAGGTCAGATAGGCAGTCGCTCCATGTAAAATATTGGTATTCAGCTGCATCCGGTTAGACTGGAAGCCGACCCCAATATAGTTGGGAAAAGGCTAGGCAGATGATGGTAGGATAGAAGATACCTACAGACTAAAAATATTCAGTCCTTGATGCTATTCTGTCTTACTTATCTATCTTATAATGTTGAGGACACCATTAGCACCAAAGTTCCTCATGGCACGACGAAAATTTCAAAATATTTGTATGGATGTCAAACCTTTTTTCAAATGGTAGGAGACACAGCGCGGCAGCGGCCGCGGCAGGTTGATCTAACAACTTTTTTCCCGAATCACGACAAATGAATTAGTCTGGTAAGAGACCCGTGTACGACTCAAACTTGACCAATAATTTACAATGTGGGTTTCATTTTACGGTACAATTGAAAAGTCACTTGGATATTTTTGCAAATTAGCGTTTCGCAAGACATGCTCTTCCATTTTACAAGTTTTTTTTACAAAGTACGGTAATTGTCTCAATCATGGGTCCAACACCACGCCTGTCAATTGTTTGGGACGCACGAAAACGTGAGCATTTGGAAAAAGAAATGAGGGCGAACGTGGAAAGTTACAATACTTTGGTCTTTTGAAGTCCTGGAGTAATACATTATCGTTAATTAAAGTACTACATGTAGCAATATCAACTACCTACAAAGTTGTGTTGTCACTAAGAGGCGCGTTTTTGTAATCTACACAGAAAATACGATACATCGAGCATAGCGTGTTTTGTCCCGCATTTTTTGAGTTTGATTCCCGGATTGGGCTAAGTGTTATCCGGTTTTTCTATCAGGAATTTCTCAGAAGTAGCCACGGAGTCTGGATTTGTGCCCGCTTGATGGCCATAGGCTCGCCCCCTAATACATGGGACTTAAAACATAACTGTCGAAATCTGGGTGTACTATTCGGTACACCTCTGCCTTACCCTTCGGGGATTACAGGCGTGATGTTATGTTATGTTATTTTATGTAAGGAATAACGTCAGGGGGAGGAAGACCAGAGATACTAAATTAGTGCAACAAGGGTTAGTGACATTAATCCCTCTGCAATGCGTTTGATTACGTAGATAATATTAAAAAAAAAATTCTTCTTTAGGCTGTTCATAGTAGTAGGTACCTTTATGATTGGAAGGCCCTTATTCTATGTTTTTGGTATCTACTTACAATCTGGAAAAACCAAGACAAATTCATAAACGCTATAGCACAAAAAAACGCTCCGCCATTTTACCAAACATTTTAGTAGGCGTTACTAATCTTGACAATTTACAAATCACCACAAGTAGGTACTGAACCCGCGACCTTGTCTTCGCCGGGCTCCGCGAAGGTTTCGGCCTGAACCAGTAATTATGTATAATTAGACGTCTTATCTTTCCGTGCGACCTCGCCTTAACAATGCTGGCCGGGCCCGGAAGCGTCAACTGGATGATTTTCGCTTGTTCATGTTTAGTTGTTTAGATTTACATACTTATGTAATGGTATGGTGTAAACTGAAGCATATAGTTATAGCGTCGCTCGTGCAGGCCAACCCTGGATTGGATTTGTTTGCTGATGAATGGAAGACGATTATGTTAGAATGTTTGTGGTTCTGTGAGAAGACCGAGTAAAAGAATCCTTCTACTCGGTCTTCACACAAACAACACACTAAATTAAGTAATCACTTAATTTAGTGTGTTGTTTGTGTGTGTGTGTGTGTGTTGTAGTGTGCTGTACTAAATATAATAAATAAAAGTTTATACTGCATACGCTTCTTCACTTCCTCTGTGTGTGTACGGTGTGTAGTCGAAACTACGGTGATGTTTTTTTTTAAATTTCTTGCTGTGTAAATTCTTCCAGATTTTTATTCAAATTAATTGATATCGTTGTTGGTATCTTTCAGAGGTCAGATGAGTATTTTGAATATGCAGAACAGACTTTTGAGCATTTCTTTTGAAGTTGCTGCTCAGAATGATGGCTAAATGAAGTGTCTCAATGGTTTGACTAAAGATGTTCCAGAAAATGGCTTATTAGCATTCGTTTTATAATTGGATCAGTCGTAGAAGTTCCAATGAGCTTTTGCGATTGCGCTATAAAATAAACAAAAAATTGGTTGATCACAGATTTACGTCATTAAAGTTGTCCTATGCCCATGTACATTTCGTTTTGTTTTGCAGTCAGTAGGTACCCAGTATATAAATAAATATTTAGATAATAATAGAGATAAAAATAACAAACGGATCCCTGTTAGATATAAAAACTAATGCTCCTCTAGTAGTTAGCTTATAGGGAGGCATTTCCATCAAATTCAACTTTATCGTGCACCGAACGCGAACCAGATGGGTGGTTAACTTTTAACCTCCACTTTTACTGCAGCACCATTTTAATTGTACACTTCAGCCTCACCTTACTCACTTGTTATAAGACCTATTATTGGATAGCCAAGGTGTGTGGTAATGTGGTTTCGTGCAGAGCTTGCCTGTCAACCTGTCACCACGCAAGAAGGCAAGTCAGAGCATCTGTTGGGCTATATAATGAATTTATTTCATGGAACTAAATCAGGGTAGGTAGTTACAAGGTTATTAAATGGTTTAGAAGATCGTGGTTTTTGAAAATAATGGTTGACTTCGTTGACGGAATCGAGGCAGTTTCCAGTGGTGATTAAAAATGGAAAAAGCTTGTTTTGCTATTGCATGATGGTGTTTAGGGTTATACCTCAGTTGGCAAAAACGGAACCCTTATAGGATCACTTTGTTGTCAGTCAAGCACGACCCTTTTTCCTTCTCCGGAAGGCGTAGAGGTACCAAGCAGAAAAATACTCAAAGCGATCAAAAGATATGACCGTGTATGTCGTATGTTTTGTGATTTCACAAGGGAATGAAAACCTATCGAAAACCGTAAATATGTAGTTTAAAAACAAAATACTTATAAGTTTGCATAGAACTCTCGGTGCGCGGGTCCATCTCGCACTTGGCCAGTTTTTTTCAGTAACTAGGGTTACCTACTTTTGTTACGTTTCTTTTTTATCGTGTGTTTAGTGCCTAGGTATCCTGTTGTCAGTTTTTATGCCGCCGATGGGCTACTGACTTCTGTTGTTACCTAAATCGTATCGATTTGCATGGAAATAATGAATAACTGCCTCTAACTAGACCAAATCTAGTGGTCGCCAGCGCTACTGCTAGCACGAGGTCTTGGTTTCGATTCCCCTGTCGGGCAAAGTGTAATTGGGTTTTTCCATCAGAAATTTCTGAGTAACAGCCCAGAGTCAGGACTTGTGCCCATCATCATCATCCTACAGCAGTCCACTGCTGGACACAGGCCACTCAGCACGATTCTCGGCAACTCTCATCCAGTGCCCGGTTGATGGTAATAGGCTCGCCCTCTATTACACAGAAGGGCGAAATGTCGGTGCACAGGCACCTACACCTCTGGGTAACCTTTCGGGAATTAGTAAAGCCGTAATGTTATGATCAATTACCTACCTACTTAGTAAATTGAGCGTTAAGTACAGGATGTTACGGCCAATTTACTCAAGATTATAATACCATAAAGTTTGCTCTTATCAATAATGAAATGTTATCATTTTTGCGTGTAAATTTCTTGGACACGATGCCCTTGTCGCCAATTAATTTGAAACTGATTCTTTCGCGTAGCTGGCTTGCTAATTACTTCCTCCCCAGCAGGTTTCATACCTATTCTTATATAAGGTCTAACTATTCATACACGAAATATTTTCAGGGAATCATCTAACGGCTAATCTGTTCCGTATGGTGTCGGACGTAAAAGAATAGCACCATCCCATATCTTCCCGTGGGTGTCGTAAGAGGCGACTAAGGGACTTACCAGAGAATGGGCAGCAGCGTTCTCTGCGGTATCTAACAACCGTACTGCGATCGCCAACCCGCCTGCCAAGCGTGGCGATTATGGCAAAACCCCCCCAATGATGAGCGCAACCAAGAAATGGCCCCTAGTACCCGGCAGCCCGTCTACCCTCGACTATGGTAGCGGTCGAGGTTACGGCGTGGCAAGGGGTGCGAAGAATCTCCGGACGGGATCAGGCTGCCTATACCGACGACTTGACCTGGCAACATACAACACGCGTACACTCCGGAACGACGAGAAGATAACGGAACTCGAAGAGGAATTGAGCAGGCTGCGATGGAGTATTGTGGGATTATCTGAAGTCCGAAGAGAGGGGAAGGATACGATAATCCTGAAATCCGGCAACCTGCTCTATTTCCGAGAGGGTGACCGGCAGTCCCAGGGTGGTGTTGGGTTTATCGTCCACAAGTCCCTCGTGAATAACGTGGTGAAGATCGAGAGTGTGTCGACCAGGGTGGCGTACCTTATACTCAGAATATCCTCAAGATATTCGCTGAAGGTCATACAGGTCTACGCCCCGACCTCGGCACACCCCGACGACGAAGTGGAGACCATGTATGAGGATATTTCTAAAGCCCTGCATGGTTTCAAAACTCACTTCACCGTTGTCATGGGGGACTTCAACGCGAAACTGGGCAAACGAGACGGGGATGAGCTGCAGGTGGGGCAATTTGGGGTTGGACGTCGGAACCACCGGGGTCACCAACTGGCTAGTTTTATGGAGAAGGAGGGCCTCTATATGATGAACTCCTTCTTCAGAAAGCGTGAGCACAGGAAGTGGACCTGGCAGAGTCCCGATGGTGCAACTAAAAATGAGATTGACTTCATCATGTCAACCAAGAAGCAAATGTTCAATGATGTCTCTGTGATCAATTCGGTGAAAACCGGGAGCGATCACCGCATGGTAAGAGGCACATTGAACATCAATATAAAGCTTGAAAGGTCTCGACTGATGAAGTCTACGCTCCGTCCAGCACAAATCCAGATCCAAAACCCCGAGAGCTTTCAGCTTGAACTCCAGAATCGTTTCGAGTGCCTAGGAAGCTCAGTGGACGAATGCAACGATGGGTTCGTGGAAACTGTCCATACGACTGGGTCTAAGTTCTTCAAGACACGTCGTGCACAGAAGAACAAAAGACTCTCTGATCATACTCTCGAGCTCATGAAGGAGCGGCGCGAGATGATCCTGCAGTCTTCAGACGAGGCGTGGAAGTACCGGCAGCTCAATAGACGGATCTCTAAATCCTTGAAACGCGACCTCCGCCGCTTTAATACCGAGCGTATTAAAGACGCTATTGAGCGGAACAAAGGCTCCAAGGTTTTTTCAAGAGATCTGGCTATTGGGCAGAGCCAGCTCACGAAACTGAAGACCGACGATGGCAGGATCGTATCCGCCAAACCGGAGCTGCTGAGGGAGATCGAGAGTTTTTATGGGCAGTTGTACACTTCAACCAGTAAACCCGTTGCAAATCTAGCTAACGACCCAAGAGCTAGACTGACCCGACACTATACCGAAGACATTCCGGATGTCAGCCTGTACGAGATTAGGATGGCTCTGAAACAGCTTAAAAACAACAAGGCACCGGGTGAGGACGGAATTACGGCCGAACTCCTGAAGGCAGGTGGAAAACCGGTACTTAAGACCCTTCAGAAGCTGTTTGATTCCGTCATACTCGAGGGGAAAACGCCGCAGGCATGGTGCAGGGGTGTGGTGGTACTCTTCTTCAAAAAGGGCGACAATGCCCGGCTGAAGAACTATAGGCCCATCTCACTTCTAAGCCATGTCTACAAGCTGTTTTCAAGAGTCATCACGAATCGTCTCGCGCGCAGGTTTGACGATTTTCAGCCTCCCGAACAAGCCGGATTCCGAAAAGGCTTTAGCACCATAGACCACATACATACGCTGCGCCAGGTTATACAGAAGACCGAAGAGTATAACCTGCCTCTCTGCTTGGCGTTTGTGGACTACGAGAAAGCCTTCGATTCGATCGAGACTTGGGCTGTACTGCAGTCTCTCCAACGGTGCCAAATCGACTATCGGTACATCGAGGTGCTGAAGAGTTTGTACAAAAACGCCACCATGTCAGTCCGACTTCAGGACCAGACCTCGGAACCTATCCTTCTGCAGCGAGGTGTAAGACAGGGAGACGTCATATCTCCGAAACTGTTCACCGCTGCACTGGAGGATGTCTTCAAGGTTCTGGACTGGAGAGGGCTAGGCATCAACGTCAATGGCGAGTACATCTCTCACCTTCGGTTTGCCGACGATATAGTGGTCATGGCTGAGACCATGGAGGACCTCAGTACAATGCTCGATGACCTCAGTAGAGCTTCCGAAAGAGTGGGTCTTAAAATGAACATGGACAAAACCAAAGTCATGTTGAATGCCCATGTAACACCCACTCCTATCAAGATCGGAGACTCTACACTCGAAGTTGTAGACGATTATGTCTACCTGGGACAAACGGTCCACTTAGGTAGGTCTAACTTCGAGAAAGAGGTCAATCGTCGAATCCGACTCGGCTGGGCAGCGTTCGGGAAGTTGCGTGGTATCTTCTCGTCCAACTTACCGCAGTGTCTCAAGACGAAAGTCTATGACCAGTGTGTGTTGCCAGTGATTACATACGGGACCGAAACGTGGTCGCTCACAATGGGCCTCATCAGAAGGCTGAAAGTCACCCAAAGGGCAATGGAGAGGGCTATGCTCGGAGTTTCCTTGCGTGATCAAATCAGAAATGAGGAGATCCGCAAGAGAACCAGAGTTACCGACGTAGCCCGAAGAATAGCCAAACTTAAGTGGCAGTGGGCAGGGCACATTGCTCGCAGAACGGATGGCCGATGGGGCCGAAAAGTTCTGGAGTGGCGACCGCGAACCGGAAGACGCTGCGTTGGAAGGCCTCCCACTAGGTGGACCGATGACCTCATAAAGGTTGCAGGGATCCGCTGGATGCGAGACGCACGGGACCGGTCAATGTGGCGACACTTGGGGGAGGCCTATGTCCAGCAGTGGACGTCTTTCGGCTGAAATGATGATGATGATCTAACGGCTATAACGAAGCCATTTCAAGGGATTTTTTTTTTCTGAGTATATTTTTATAAAAATATTTTAAAAATTATTTGACCCACCAAATAAATACTAGCTCCTTATTTTTGAACATCCATTACGCTAGTTTACTACGTCGTATTTACCTACTGTCATTGTTAGCATATGGGAGTAAAGGTTTTATGCAAAAAGTCTCAAAAATTTTTAGTATCATAATAATTTCGTAAAAAAAAACACAGATAATTTTTTTTCGTTGCTATGGCGACTTTACTACTTATAGAAGTTACCCTTAAAATATTTCGTGTATAAAAAGATGGTCTATCTTTTCATACATTATATACTAATTTTCCATGCTCCAGCTCAAAGTAACCCAGTAATCGTTATGAACATGTTACATACTTACTTACCATATAATTAAAAAAAATATTTTACGGTTTCAATCTTTGTCATTAACAGACACCAAATTTTTAATCTCATATTGATTATTTCTTTGAAACCTATTCTACATATATGAATTTCGCTTGCTAATCCTGCTATTCAAGCTGTCACAGCAGATAGGCTCGCTATATTATCATCATCATCATCATTTCATAATTTCAGCCGAAAGACGTTCACTGCTGTACATAGGCCTCCCCAAGTGTCGCCACATTGACCGGTCCCGTACGTCTCGCATCCAGCGGATCCCTGCAACTTTTACCAGGTCATCGGTCCACCTAGTGGGAGCCCTTCCAACGCAACGTCTTCCGGTTCGCGGTTGCCATATTATCGCAGTTATGTAATCAAACAATTGCTATTTTCGAAGCATCTGTTTTATGTCGCGAAATCCAACAGTAGATATCATCCACCTACTGGCCCCGTGACAAGGACCACCGTAGACAAGGATTTCTTTGACGGAAGAATCGACAATGACAAAATGACAGATTTCTTTGCACAATCTGTCATTTTGTCGATTCTTCCGTCAAAGAAATCCTTGTCTACGGTGGTCATGCTACGGGGGCTGGACAATGGCCTTTCCAATACCACGCCACTCAACTTGCATTCTCGGCAACTCCCATAGGGCTGCTACCAGCCACCTTGTGGAGATCGTTGCTTCATCTAGCTTGAAGGCGTCACTTGCTGATTCGCAATCTCTCAGATTACAGGTTTAAATCTTTGCAATAAATTTTGGACGACACGGTTGGCGCAGTGATTAGCGTTTGGCTGCTGCGTTGCGTATCACGGGTTCCAGCACGGAACAAATATTTGTATGGCCTACAGGTATTTGTTCCGGGTCTGGCTGTTTGTGTATGTGAGTTTAAATGTTTGTATGCACCCAGGTTACAGGAGAAATTCCGAGTGTGGCGCAAAGTATAAAAAAACACACTGAATTTTGCATCTCAAATTATCATATTTGATATTGATTAGTTTTCTTTACAAGACCCATTCCTTCTTACTTTTCTATACACACGTCGCCTGCTAATCTTGCAATTCAAGCCGTCGCAGCAGATATCGGCTCGCTATATTATCGCAGTTATCTAGTCTAGAGGCAAAACAAACAATGGCCATTATCGCGGCATCTGATCCCGACACGTAGCGTCACGAGGATTTTCAATTTACGCCGACTTGGGTCTAGGGCTGGTCCAAGAAAGGGTCTAAAATTTTTATGTAGGTAATATTATAATTTAAGTGAAAGCAGAGAAGTAAGAGAAGTGGATAAAAATCTTGGTTGAAAATTGAACGTCGTTACTGAACTAGTGCTTATAAGTGACCTTTTTCACCTTCGACCTTTTCCCGTGTTTGACTGATTGTTCCTGTGAGTTCCTTGGTTATACAGGCTGATTTTTTAACTTTTTCACCGCAACGGACTTCAATAGAAGTTCCATATTTCCGTGCCACCAGCGCCCACGACTTCATTAGAAGCTCTTAATTTTTAACTACCTATAAAAAAACATAAGTCATCATCATCATCATCATTTCAGCCGAAAGACGTCCACTGCTGGACATAGGCCTCCCCCAAGTGTCGCCACATTGACCGGTCCCGTGCGTCTCGCATCCAGCGGATCCCTGCAACCTTTACAAGGTCATCGGTCCACCTAGTGGGAGGCCTTCCAACGCAGCGTCTTCCGGTTCGCGGTCGCCACTCCAGAACTTTTCGGCCCCATCGGCCATCCGTTCTGCGAGCAATGTGCCCTGCCCACTGCCACTTAAGTTTGGCTATTCTTCGGGCTACGTCGGTAACCTTGGTTCTCTTGCGGATCTCCTCATTTCTGATTTGATCACGCAAGGAAACTCCGAGCATAGCCCTCTCCATTGCCCTTTGGGTGACTTTCAGCCTTCTGATGAGGCCCATTGTGAGCGACCACGTTTCGGTCCCGTATGTAATCACTGGCAACACACACTGGTCATAGACTTTCGTCTTGAGACACTGCGGTAAGTTGGACGAGAAGATACCACGCAGCTTCCCGAACGCTGCCCAGCCGAGTCGGATTCGACGATTGACCTCTTTCTCGAAGTTAGACCTACCTAACTGGACCGTTTGTCCCAGGTAGACATAATCGTCTACAACTTCGAGTGTAGAGTCTCCGATCTTGATAGGAGTGGGTGTTACATGGGCATTCAACATGACTTTGGTTTTGTCCATGTTCATTTTAAGACCCACTCTTTCGGAAGCTCTACTGAGGTCATCGAGCATTGTACTGAGGTCCTCCATGGTCTCAGCCATGACCACTATATCGTCGGCAAACCGAAGGTGAGAGATATACTCGCCATTGACGTTGATGCCTAGCCCTCTCCAGTCAAGAACCTTGAAGACATCCTCCAGTGCAGCGGTGAACAGTTTCGGAGATATGACGTCTCCCTGTCTCACACCTCGCTGCAGAAGGATAGGTTCCGAGGTCTGGTCCTGAAGTCGGACTGACATGGTGGCGTTTTTGTACAAACTCTTCAGCACCTCGATGTACCGATAGTCGATTTGGCACCGTTGGAGAGACTGCAGTACAGCCCAAGTCTCGATCGAATCGAAGGCTTTCTCGTAGTCCACAAACGCCAAGCAGAGAGGCAGGTTATACTCTTCGGTCTTCTGTATAACCTGGCGCAGCGTATGTATGTGGTCTACGGTGCTAAAGCCTTTTCGGAATCCGGCTTGTTCGGGAGGCTGAAAATCGTCAAACCTGCGCGCGAGACGATTCGTGATGACCCTTGAAAACAGCTTGTAGATATGGCTTAGAAGTGAGATGGGCCTATAGTTCTTCAGCCGGGCATTGTCGCCCTTTTTGAAGAAGAGTACCACCACACCCCTGCACCATGCCTGCGGCGTTTTCCCCTCGAGTATGACGGAATTAAACAGCTTCTGAAGGGCCTTAAGTACCGGTTTTCCACCTGCCTTCAGGAGTTCGGCCGTAATTCCGTCATCACCCGGCGCCTTGTTGTTTTTAAGCTGTTTTAGAGCCATCCTAATCTCGTACAGGCTGACATCCGGAATGTCTTCGGTATAGTGTCGGGTCAGTCTAGCTCTTGGGTCGTTAGCTAGATTTGCAACGGGTTTGCTAGTTGAAGTGTACAACTGCCCATAAAAACTCTCGATCTCCCTCAGCAGCTCCGGTTTGGCGGATACGATCTTGCCATCATCGGTCTTCAGTTTCGTGAGCTGGCTCTGCCCAATAGCCAGATCTCTTGAAAATACCTTGGAGCCTTTATTCCGCTCAATAGCGTCTTTAATACGCTCGGTATTAAAGCGGCGGAGGTCGCGTTTCAAGGATTTAGAGATCAAAAAAACATAAGTACTGTAATTAAAAGCTTCGTTTCATTTTATTATTTAATATGACATTGTCTAATACCCTGTTTTTTACTTTTCCACACAAAAGTACCTATCCCTTATTTGTCTTAAAATCGGCAAAAACATTTATACCTTGGCGCTGGCGAGGCATTGCGTTATGTGTACGTTGGCGGTGAAAAGGTTAAACGTTGACAATACTTTAAGAGCGGGTAGAACTTTTACCATGTGACCGACCATGAAATCGCGACAAAAATATTAGCTGCTCCATACATTATTGGTCGCGTAACGTTTAAAGAATCACCCTGTATATTAGGCTACTAACCTCTTATCTTGTTATCTTCTTTTTCTGGTGCCTCTCCTTATACTGAACTTCAACTACTTTGCGAGGTGGACAGCTCAGCAATACTCGTGACTTCCGTTCATTCGCTAATGTTTTTTGCGTTTCGTTAAAGACTTACATACGACTTACAAATAATTAGCTCCTTGTGAGATTAGATGATATCTATAAGTTAAAAATTCTTGGTAACTCTAGAAAACTAATTGTTCACACGCGTACAGTTTCAACTTCCCACCCAACCGAATATTTATGATTTCAGGAAGATTTTCTGCCAACTTTAACCGTCATGCGCAGACGCAGCCGACCGCCTGTGTTCTGCCTCACCTACTTTATAGTTGAGAGCTGACGACCGTGTGGTGCACCCTTTATAATTTAGCTAGTAACTTCTCGCTGTTGTGATTTGTGTGGAATGAACTTTAGAGTAGCTGTGGTTTCCTACTTTAGATCGAAGAAGGCAGTTAAATGTTTTAATGATTAGTTACTGTTGGTTTTAAGTATTACTAAGTAAGAGCTTTTGATATTGGTTAGCTTGTAACGGGTATGAAGAGACACATCAAACTCTTCTTTTCTTCGAATCAGATTTTTACAATAGTTTTCAAATCATTTATACATCTTTTGCTCAGAATAGTTACAGCACTGATAACAGTATTTGTGTTACTTGTTTTATTTAGTGTTTTACAATATTTTCTTGCCATTGTATAGATTTTAGAGACTACTTTACTAGACTTTTTATAGATGTTTTGTGAATGTGTGAACATTGTAGGCTTTGTAGATTCTCAGCTGCTTGTTAACTTTTTATTTTTTGTTCAACATTTTTTGTGTAGTAAGCAACGACTTATTGTTGGGCCTACGCTGTCCCCCCATACTTAAGTACAAATGCTGTATCCATGACGTTTTATAAGTGCCCATCGAGGCCTATGTGAAATAAAATATTTTGATTTTGATTTTTTAAACGTACATAGTACGCCAAAACATCAAAGCAAAATCTACATAATAACTATTTTGAGCGATAACCTCTTACGTTTTCTCGTGTCTCGTGATGGACTACCTCGTTGGTCTAGTGGTTGCGAGCGCGACTGCTGAGCAAGAGGTCCGATTCCCGGGTCGGGCGAAGTGTTATTTTTCCAATATGAATATATCAGTAGCAGCTACAGAGTCTGGATCTGTGCCCGGTAGACCGCCTATTACACTTTAACATAACTGGCGAAATGTGGGTGTGCTATTTATACACCTCTGACTAACCCGTCGGGGATTACAGGCGTGATGTTAAGATATGTGTATTTTCTCGTGGGGTCACTCTGTCAAGCATGTGCATGTAGTTGCAGCCAGGCAGCATTCAGAGAGAAGGACAACATTTTAAATCACTTGTGTTTCTATACGGTTCCACGACCACTTTTCTTCAACAAGGCCAGCCCTTCCCATCGATGAGATATAGGTCTCCCATGCACGGTGTAACATAATGTGTCGTGTCTCCGGCCATGAAACTGAACAACTTTTGTTTCATAACTTTTAGAGATTCATAATTTTTTTTTAGTTTTAGGTACCTTACATGTTGATAAGCTGATCGCATCAATACCTATGCAAAATAGAAGTAGTATAGAAAGTCCATTATTTTGCGAATTTCAAGAACTCGTAGAACAAAATTGTGTTCAGTTTTATGGCCCTAGAGGCCACACGGGAGGTCTTGCGTTTATTATGTTATACTTTGTATCCCAGCAAGCCGCCACACTACTTCCAAACCAACATGCAACTCCTGAAAGCCAGAATCAATAGTGGCGACCACCAGAAAAGCACAAAGGGACGTTTGTATCGCAGCAGTGGAAACTCTGCTGATCTGCCAATTTGCTTGGAGAAAGAAATAGTAGGTCCATTTTGAGGCAGTTTTTCCTTGCACCAGGTAGGCCGCTAGGTACCTACTCCACCCATGCAATCACCCTCGAACTCCTTGACAAGAAACTCTTATTGTATGCCAACAACCAGACACCTTTTCTAAAATGGGCCAACATTTAGCAAAGAACTTACAAAACAAATAAATCAAGTCCCATAGTATCCAACGCCATCTATCGGGCGTAGTGAGCCGGTGTCGCAGCAGTCGATGTATCGCCCAATAGAGCAGTAAATCGTGCGATATCTACCGCCAACCGATCGTGAACGATCTTGAACGGGTTCTTTCTAGTTCGTAGTGTTTCTTATTGGGTAAAATACGAGTTAAATAAAAAATTCGTTGAATTTCTTCTCTAGTGGTCTAAACAAATACCAGAACCCAATACGCTGCAGCCGCTATTTTATGGCTGCTCCGCGCCCGTGCTGGCGTGGCCGTTCTCGTGACGTCGCGTGAACGCCATAGCATAACAGGCCTTTTCACGCGACGTCGCGTGTTGTGTCAATTAACTTGAGGAAACTTTCAAAACTTATTATAAGAGCAATAAAAAATGAGATGAAGAGCGTTGTAGATACTCCCAAAGTTAGACAAAGCACCCAAACGCTACATCATCCAAATAAGAGCACAGCTCGCAAGGTCGGGTGCGCGTGACCACGGCGGTCACAGCCGCGCGCTAATTTGTTACCGTCGGTCAGACCGCCACACAATCACTGCAGACTGCGATCATCAACTGAGAGCGGTCACGTTGCTGACTTATTGTCCTTGCTGGTGTTTGGTATTGCCTTCTTATTGATGTCGCATGGTTCTTGGGTTCCTAACAGAATTGCGAGTCGGCCTTTCCTATGTGATTATGCACTTAATGTAAGACGCTTATGCCTTCAAAGCCGTTAGTTTCTACCTTTCTTCACGTCATTTGTGCATCACAACGGTGACACGCTTGGTTCGTATGGTAAGTGATGATAATGCTTCTAGCAGCGGCTGCCGAGGCGACTCCGAGCTCTGGGTTTACATCTGAAATCTCTGAGTTTTTTGATCTGCTGTCCGAGGAAACTGTCTCTAGTTTCATATCTAGTGCACAGCACCCAGCACATTTCCATCTATCTACAATACAATTCTCAATCCAATAGTTGAATAGCAGCCAAGCAGTTTAAATAAACTTTATATCTTATTTTTAAATTAGTTGTGTTTTATTGTTTTGCCCTGTGCGAGTTAAATAAATACTTGTGTTTTTCTTTGTTTTTAAGCATCTTCAATTAAATTCAATTCTTTATTGCATATCATAATTATGTGTTTTACAAGATCTTAAAATAATAATAAAGTAGACAACAATTTATACAATATTGACGTAGCATTTAAAATAACCAAAATTTATTAAAAAATAATAAATTAATTTAAATAAGTAAATTCTTTTTCGTATCGCTTGCACGACAAATTTTGTATTTCGCGATAAGTAAATAATGTCACAGGATAAAATAAAAAAAGATAAAAGAGGATAAAAAGTCGAATAAAATAAAATTATAGTTAAATCATGTCATTAAAATAATCTTGTTCTTAGCAAATTGACAATTATTGTATTCAAAAACAGTTGACAATCATATCCCAAAGCAATAAAAGTCCACCACCACACCACTCCACTTTCAAACACAAAAGTTCCCACCAACCAAAAGCCACACTTACAAAAGGTAGGCAGTATCCTTTGGCCTCAACGTCGTCGGTATCGCGAGGCATCTACAGGACAGCGCTAGATAACGCGGCGGAGATACTACCGCGCTTGATAGGCCGGTAACACGCGATGGCGAGTAGCTTTGTAGCGCAGAACATGTCTTGGATGTTGAAAGAGGCCATTGTGTTTGTGAGAATGGAGTACAAGGGCTGGCTTTATTTAGGTCTGTGATTGCTGTAGCTTGACAGCTTTTTAGGCTGCTATGTAGGCCACTCGGGTCGATCTTTAGGTTAAGCGGCGGTTACCTAGGTTGGTTCGTGGATGGGTGACCACTTATTACACACCGAGCTTCCTCCGTGCCTAGGAAAGCACGTTAAGCCGTTGGTCCCGGCTGCCATTTGTAGATCCTTGACAGTCGTTACAGGTAGGCAGTCAGTGGCCCGCAAGTCTGAGAACCAGCATTACCAAGGGGTACCTTATTACTCAGTACTAACTGGGTTTTGGAGGTCAGATAGGCAGTCGCTCCATGTAGAATACTGGTATTTAGCTGCATCCAATTAGACTGGAAGCCGATTCCAACATAGTTGGGAAAAGACCTGGCAGATGATGATGATGTGGAGAAAATGCAGCTAAAGCAGCAGAGATGGAGAAAACGCAGCTATATTATTAGAATCAATGCTTGAAGTAGTTGTAGCTTAACCAGCTTAGCTGGGCTAGTTTATTTTTGCCAGTACACACTGACATTATTTCTGTAAAGAAGGCCTATACACATAAGTGACATCCTAAAAGCTATAATGATGATGGAAAATTGAAAAAAGCTAAAAGTTGACACTGTTGCTGTAGAAATAAAAAGTCTATCAAAGAGATTACCACTCGTCATGTCCCTAAGGAGGTACTCCTCGAAGAGTTTTCTTAACAAAAAAACAACTGACACAATCACTTATACAGGGTGTTACAGAAAGGGTGCGAAAACGTATCAGCTGTCCCATACAAAATTTCAATACCTACTCGACCCAAATGTATGGGACAGCGCATTTACGATATTGGACCCAAGGGGAAAGTTGTTTAGTTTGATGGCCTGCAGCATATCCTTTCATATGACCATAACCTTTCTGTAACACCCTGTATAAACCTTTGGCAAAAGCAAAGAACTCCAAACGTCTGGAAAAGAAACCCCGCTGTAGGTACTCCAGGAAAACGAAACAATCTTTCTAGTTTCAACAAACCCATAAACAATAACTTAGCACCGTGACAGAATCTAAAAGAAAGCGGGAAGCTATAATCTCTGCGATGTCCCGATAGTTTGCCAAGCGTGAAGCGAAGGACGAGCGCCGCGGTCGTTGTGCGATTTGTCGTCCAAGATCGTATCGCTGGCCGTAATTCGGCCGCGACTGCCGTGCGTGTTCGTACACCGATTGCACTCGATTAGGACTGAGGCACAATGAGTGCTTCTAGTTTTTTTGAAAATTAGCCACATTTACTCCTTTGGTATGAATGTGGATGGGTATAAGAGAAGAGGAAGACCAAAGAAACGATGGATGGACTGTTTGAAGGATGATATGGCAAGAAAGGAGGCGACTGCTGAGACGACGAGTAATAGAGAAGTATTTTTTTTATTTTTTTTTTTATTACGAAATGGGCCCGCTCTTGACCTCGATCACGCCTGATGGAAAGCGATAGATGAGGTCTATGATGGGACGAGCGTGCTCAGAAGATGCCTGTTCACTCTTGCTTTGAAGGCTGACGGGTTAAATGTGAGGGAGGGAACACAGATCAGAGAGTTCCACACTTTGGCTGTGCGCATTATAAAAGTATGGAAGAAGACATGCTGCTGAGCCGACCCAAAATAAATTGGGATAAGGGCAAGAGAATGATGATGACGATGATGGTTTACTCCGTGGGTTGCTACCATA
The DNA here is from genome assembly GCA_963082995.1 of Noctua comes. NCBI lineage: Eukaryota > Metazoa > Arthropoda > Insecta > Lepidoptera > Noctuidae > Noctua > Noctua comes. Next base: position 5,855,461 of record OY720280.1, on the reverse strand, counting down.
GTTGCTACCAACCAGAAGTAGCAAGAAATTGAATTCAATCCAATTGTGTTTTATGTCCAACCATTTTGAAACCCACAAGTAACTTAATCGGAAAAAATTCTCCCAGGATGCATAGATACGATATCAGTGGAATTTCTTTACATCAATATAACAAAAAAAACGTATCCTACCGAAACAGAAATCAGCCGAAACGAGATATCGACTTTCGGCGGGGCCGAAGCTAGTCCGAAACTGGTCGAAATCGAAACTGAAAAGCACCTTCGGTGGGTCACTAAAAAAAATGTTGTTAGTTCAAGCAAACGCAATTGTACTCGGACAGTTGTACTCAAATCTTCGATCGAGTACCCTTTGTACTAAAAATCTGTGTGATCTACTGATTATCGTGTAATCCTTCTCTGATAACGATAGGTGGTAGCACAAAACAATTACTTTAGATGACAAATAAAACACTACATAATAATTTATGTATTAATACGATAGCTGAGTAGGTAATGCGAACTCTGTCTGTTTGTCTTTAACCCTCTTTTCACCTTAACTACTTATCTTGGCAATGGAATGGAACAACGATTGGCTGCATGTTTTTATTTGTTATATTGAGAACAGATGATAAAACACGCCTAGGTATGGTGAAGGGTTTATCTGACGATTAACTTAAAGTCAATTAGGTGGAATCGACCGTACTAACAGATTATGGAATCATATTAATCCGAGATTTCACGGTTAGTTTCTAATCAATTGATTAATTTATTGAAAAAACAAAGACTGTACCTACGCCACCTGCCATTACGGTCATCAGAGGTTATGTCCCTAAAAAGTGCAGACCGTAGGTATTATGGAGACATCTGAACTAGTTAGATTTTTGAAAAGACTTCTTATTCTTCAAATAATTCCAATTTTGGTGTCCTAACATTTCGTTAGTAGGCACTCCATACTTGTTTTCTAATGAAATTCATTTCATACGTAGAGTGGTATCTTAAATGTTCGTCTGTCTTGTCAGTTGCACCCAGGGCAGTGAGAAATGAATATTATACCACTATAAGGAATTAAGGACGGGATTTAAAGACAATGAAACATCTCGAACGCTGGTTAGTCACACTATATTTGATCCATTAAACACACATACTCTTACTGTTATATACTTACATACTACACCACACCACAGCTTCATCATCATCTTGCTCTCGCCCCATATTACTTGGTGTCGGCACACTTTTTTTCTAACATTAAACGCTGTCAGCCGTCACTCTATAATTTACTCCCGTTTCCTTCACATGATTCCTCTCCGAATCGATCCATCTTTTCTTTGGGCTCCCGCTCCCTCTACAGCCATCAACATTCATAACTCTTTAAACTATTTAAAACAAATCCAGTGTTTCCTCCCAGTGTCCCACCGCCTCTACGTCACAAGTCGAAGCTCCTACCGCTAGATACCGCGGCACAACTCGTGAGCGATGCCTCGCCAGATAACCATTGCTTTGTTTCGCTGTAAAACTCGAAAATTAACATCATTTGCCAACGCCCGATCGCTCCGGTGATACCGACACTCGTAAATATCGGTGTACGGTGGAAGATGTAGAGGGAATCCTGTTTTTTTGTTTAGAGATATGGTTGATGAGAATTTTTCGGTTCTTTGCCTGGTCAGACCACCATATTGGTCCTTCCAATCAATCTATTCTGCCTATCGCAGTCCATATAGCAGTGACATCCTAGTGGTGGGACCGTCGGACTGCCAAGTCATAGGTCTCGTGTTCGATCCCAAGACACGCACCTCTGACTTTTCGGATTCATGTGCGTATTGTATAACTGTCACTTGCTTCGGTGAAGGAAAAACATCGTGAGGAAACCAGCATGCTTGAGAGATATTTCTCGATGGCGGCATAAAAACTCTGATACCAGGTTAGGCACTAACCACACGATGAAGAAGAAAAATCGCAGTCTAACGGTGTCCATAGGCCTCTCCGAAACTGCGCCACAATGCTTTTTCCTTCGCCTGCCACATCCAGGCTGTTCCGGCAAGCTTTTTTAGGTTGTCGTCGTCGGCCCAACTAGCTGGTGGGGCTCCCATGTTACGCTTTCCGATATGCGGTCTCCACTCTAGGAATCGTTTGCTCCGCCGGGCATCGTTCCTTCGATAAATATGAGAGCTCAAGTTCACCTTACCTCTTCATCACTACTTCCATAGGTGAAATATTAAGATACATCTATGAACAGCAGCATCTATAGATATATATTTTAACTTAACTCTCTATCCCTTGGTTATTGACGACCATAACAACAACTGATGCTGGTGTTGAAATAGGAAAAGAGACAGAAATTGCTGGTACGATTGATGATCATAAGACTGACTCAAGACCAACTGGTTGAAGCAAAGAGCTGTTTGCAAGGACACACGAAAGAGGCACTTACGTAGTATACTCAAAATGCGATTTCGAGTGATTAATAGTCTTGCTCAACGCTATGTCCTGTAACTTGTGCCAAACACCTACAATAACGTGGTGTTTAGTTTTAATAGTCGTCGAGATGTCGGAATCCGATGTTATACGTATAGGAAACTATTGTGAGCAGTAATGTCTCGCTCTTATAATCATTAAATTAAAATCGGTAACGCATTTAACCTTATTTCAGTGGATTGTTCTTGTTTTACTTCCAAGTGGTGGCTGTGCTGATTCAAAAAGTTTGGGCTTGTCTTTGTTTCAAGGACAGCAAAACTTAAACTGTAGTGGGAGCAGGGAGGGGAAAAATAAAAATAAAATAAAATACATTTATTTCAGGCAAGATAAGCCCATACGAAAGCAAATTTCAAAGATGCGCTTATACTAAAGTAAATTTCAAAGATGCGCCCATACGAAAGCAAATTTCAAAGATGCGCCCATACGAAAGCAAATTTCAAAGATGCGCCCATACGAAAGCAAATTTCAAAGATGCGCCCATACGAAAGCAAATTTCAAAGATGCGCCCATAGGAAAGCAAATTTCAAAGATGCGCCCATACGAAAGCAAATTTCAAAGATGCGCCCATAAGAAAGCAAATTTCAACGAACGAACGAAAAAATGTTTTGAAAAACCCTGTAAGTGAGAGTCGGACTCGCGCGTGAACGGTTCCGTACCATCATAGTAAGGGCCCTTTAATTTTTAATTTATTTTTATTATTTTGTTGTTATAGCGCAACAGAAATAAGAATAATTTTTATTCAATTCAATTCAAGTGAGATGCATACATTAAATAATTAAAAATTATCTTAGATGAGCTTACATAAACAGAAATTCTACAAGACATCTGTGTCTTAACTAGATAAATGAATATCTGTATCTCGAACAACAGCGCTCTTCCTTAAAAATATAAATTTATAAGCTTGAAGTTCCATTTTTTCTTTAATTATATATTACGTTAGGTTTTACATCATCTAGGAGCAAATAAAATAAAAAACAAAAAAATACACGATCTGTGAAAATTTCAACTGTCTACCTATTACGGATCATGAGATACAGACCGCTGACAGACGGACGGACTGACAGCGAAGGCTTAGTAATAGGGTCCCGTTGGTTACCCTTTGGCTACGGACCCCTAAAAAGTACTAAATCTCTACGCGCGGCGTAAGTGACATCGAGACGCAAATACTCAAGCTGTTTCACGATTCTGAAGAATGGGTGAATCTGGAATCATGTACTGTATGAATAGGGATGTATCCTGTGTAAAAAAATATGATTCTATTTAGTCCGTCAGTTAGATTATCGAAAAATATTGGATACGTATTTTTTGTTTTATCAAATCAATAAAAATTGACGAAGATAAAAGGCATCAAAGATCATGAGTGGGGGCCTGTGACGTCACTTTTCTATAAAAAGTGTACTGAAGTATGACGTCACACGAGTTTTCGACGCACTGTATCGTCTTCATTTTTAGTTTTCGTGAAAAAAGAAAAAGTACGTGTCCAATATTTTTTGGAAATCTACCTGACTGACTAATTAGATTTTTTCAGGAAACATCTCTATTCTTGGTACCTAACAGTTTACGTAAGCATCGATTTACAACGAGTATCTACTCATTAATTATTTTAAAGGAAACGGGTGTAGGTGTGATTATTTCATAACTTGTGATTAATTGATAATCCAACGCTCTGTCTAGGGTCGGTTACGTATTGGAGATGTCCTTGGTCAGTGTGATAAAACCTATCTGATAATTTTGGTAAAACCCCCGATTATGACCTTTTCCTTGATTTTGGCTTTAAAGAACATTTTTTTGTGAATAATATTTTCAAGGTAAACAATTGAATTTTGTGTAAGCCAACAAAGCGTTATATTCTATGTATTCCATTGTCCATAATACTGACATATTCGAATGAAAGTATAAGTAGGTAGCAGTAGCGAAGGGTCAACTTTTGTAAGAGGTAAGCCGGGAACTTATCTTTAATTTGATTATATTATTTGTCTATAGAATACTGACTGTGCAATTTTTCAAAGGGAAGCCGGTAGGAATCGAGTTCTATAGAACCTTCGCCACTGGTAGGTAGTCCATTTTCTCTGCTACTGTTAACTACATACAACTTACTATTGTATCTCATTGTAGGTCTACAATCACACGGCGCCACGGCTTTTCTATTGTTAATACTACACTCCATTAAAATATTTAAACCCAATGCAATTCCAATATAATAAATATTTCTTTAATCCCATTTAAACTCAAGCAAAGGCAGCGGCTTATTCTTTACGAAAACAATCTTTATTCGTATTCTTGCAAAAACAAAATGGCCGCCTTTATAATCCCAATGTCTGCATGAATTTAAAATGTCAATCGGTCGTTTTTACATCAATTATTCTATAGTAATGTAATTACTTTGCGATACAGTGAACAATATCCATTGTTGGAATACAATGGAAGATATGACAAGCTATGATGGCTGGACCTCCCAACTGGATAGAGGCGACAAAGATAAATCAACGGCTGGTTCCAAAACTGTTGCAGTAATTTAAACTCTATCGACGTTGTTTTAAGGTTTTATGTATGAAGATGATGGACTGGTTGATGGCAAAGTTGCTTGTTGAAAAAATCTAGTGGCGCTAAAGAAAGTTTCTGAAGAAAACGCACGAATTTTACGCTTTTGCAAATTATTCATGCTTCTGTTATTATGAAATTTAAATAAGAGCACCCTTTTTTGCTTTTTTTTTTTTTAAATATTAACTACAATCGATCTTAACTTCCAGATTTTTGTTGTAATAATATCCGTATTTATTTTTATTTTAAATGTTTTTTTATATTGTTTTTATTTTAAGAAATTTTTAAAAATGTATAAGATTTGTATGAAAATAAATAAACTGTCTTGTAGCATAGTAAAGCCTTTGAACGATAAGTATGGACTTCTTCGATTACCCTTTTTGCGTCTGATTCGGTTAATGGTACATTTTTTTTATTATTTTACCTACATAAACATTTTATCGTTCCATCACTATCGATTAACTATATTTAAAAATTCATAAATCAACGTTATCAATACAACATTGAATGAGGACCTATCGGCCAAACTCTTCTATCTGTAGTTCTGTACCCAATAGGGATGTTTCCTAAAAAAAATTAATTAGTCCGTCAGATAGATTTCCAAAAAATATTGGACACGTGTTTTTTCTTTTTTCACGAAAACTAAAAATGAAGATGACACAGTGCGTCGAAAACTCGTGTGACGTCATACTTATAAGTAACGTGTACTGACTTTTTACCAAAAGTGACGTCACAACGCAAACGCATCAAAGATCATGAGTGGGGGCCCCACTCATTATCTTTGATGCGTTTTATCTTCGAATTCAATTTTTATTGATTTGATAAAACAAAAAATACGTATCCAATGTTTTTCGATAATCTAACTGATGGACTAAATAGAATCATATTTTTTACACAGGAAACATCCCTATTTGGCATTAATGTCATTTGTTAAATTAAATCAATAAGAACGCAATTTTCGCAGAGCGGTAGGGTCAGCAAAAAAGCGCGGCTGAGGGCAAACAGTCGCTTTTAGTGCATGAAATAATATTTCATCTTGATGATATTTCCGATACTATAAGCCAACTGCAATAATTCATCATAGATAGGGTATTATCAGTCTTCAAATCTTATGAGTGTCAGTTATAGGTAAGGCATCTTCACAGATTTAATGAACTGTGGTTCTCATGGCATTTACTTACACATAATGCTTAATAGACCACCTCGCTGATTGGCTAATAGGTATTATAACCATGGGTGAAATACTCTCAATTATAGTTCATGCTGAAATCAGCGAAGAAGAACCAAGGTTCTCTAGTAAAATAACACATTTCAGTCAGAGAATGAAATTCAGAACCACTCGTTGGATAACCAAGATGGCTGCCACGAGACTAATAAGATTCTAACAAATATTTAAATTCTTAGATGTGCACTCACCGTAAAACGGTAGCGCGAAAAAGTGTTTGCACTGCACTGACAAGACTGGGCTTGCACATTTCGCATGGATCGATAGATACGATTTTCAGTACGAGTGAGCGAGACATACTATTCAAACATCAACAAACAACCTAGGGTGAATCTAACGATTTCAATAATTGGGTTCTAAGCACGAAATCAAGCGACATTTAAATCAATTTGTCTGCTGTCGCTATCGAAATTAGCGGGTAAGTACAATTCAGGGCAATCGTGGCAGCCTCCGATACGCAAATTGCCTGGCGGCTGTGTACAAAGACTTGCCTCCCTCGGGGACAATTAGCTCCGCCATCTTCGCTTTACGTTCGCGTGGATTAAGAGTCCCAGACTGCAGGCTTTTTATCGGTCGATAGTTTAGTCGGGTTGGGCTGCTAGTGCGCACACTAGGCTAACTAAATGGTCCGGTTAGTGACGAATGCGCAAACTAGACCAACAGTCGGTTGATTGCATTCGCACAATTTGCTAGTTGGTAGGTGGCTGTCGACGAGAGCGCTCGCAGAGTCGTCCGATTAAACAATCGAATTATAATCGCACAATTTATTAACAACCCAGTTAGTACTGGGTTATACCCTAAAGGTTGTCAAACTTTTAGGCCACTGACTACCTCTACCGACTGTCAAAGATCTACAAACGACAGCCGGGTCTAATGACTTAACGTGCTTTCATTCGGTTTCATCGGTCATTCATCTAAGGACCAACCTGCAGATCGACCCGAGTGGCTGTTATTATTTAGCCACGAGCTCCTCCACTGAATGATCAAATTGGTGACCTAATTACCCGACTACAGCGAAGCCCAAATGGAGGGTTATTTTTGTGAATGAGGTGGTACCCATTCTGAAAAGAAGTAGTTTTAGGCGCTGGTTAGTCATCTCTGAATACCGCTAACGTGAAAAAGGGGCTGTAAACGGCAAGATTTTTTTTAGTCTCCACTAATTGCGACACAAGCATACGCACTGAAATCCTTTTGATTTGATTGATGACTGCATTATCATCATTAAAAATAATGTTACTATTGTGTCATCGATAGGTTGATGTCACCAAATGCGTATCGTCATAATCTTATTAGCAGAGAAGCACATGATTTTGATCGATTGATTCAGAGTGATCACGTGACATTGAATTTTTTTTTTTGTGTAAACAACCTGCAAAAACGACCTGTAGACAGACGAGACAGCTTTTAAATAATTAATAACCTAAATTCACCAGGTTGTGATCAACACTAATTTCTAGCATTAAGTCTAGGAGTCCTCACTTCTCCAATATCGATGTATTAAGTCTTGAACTGAGATCCTGAGTTTCGATTCTCAGATCGCAGAAACCTTTAGTAGGAAGTATCAGTAGCGAAGGGTCAATTTTTGTAAGCAGTAAGCCGGAGTACATATCTTTAATGAGAATTTTATTATTTGTCTATAGAATACTGACCGTGCCATTTTTCAAAGTGAAGCCGGTAGGAATCGAGTTTTATGGGACCTTCGCCACTGGTAGGTATGACCAATTCTTCAAAATCTCCCTCATTTTTTCCTAAAAACGGAAAGCCAAAATGACCTACTACTTACCTCCTAAACGCTATGACAAGTCCCCTCTCCCGCGTCCCCTGCGCCTGAGCGTGGGAACGCGCGATCATTACCGGAGCTGCGCAGACGCCGCGCTTACGTAATTGGCACTGATTTTACGTATAATCACCGGGAAGGGCGCTTTACCATTGAAACTGAAAGGGGTTTGAGCAGTATGCAAATTGTAGGGGCTTGTGATTTTCGTTTTTTTTTTTTCTTAAACTTTTGAAAGACTAAAGCCTTTTTTGGTACAGGACCTGTGCTGGTGACTCATTTGTTGCGGCATCGGGCATCAGCGTGAGTAGCACGTCTTCGCGGTGTCCTTACAGCATTTAAAAATCAATCAAACTATTTTTTTTTTGTAAAGTAAAGGAATGCAATCTCCAAATGCTACGGAAATTTTTACTTATTTTAACTGAAGTGTTTTTAGCCAACTGCATTCTGCTACTGTAGACTGCCTCGTTGGTCTAGTGATCGCAAGCGCGAGTGCTGAGCAGGAGGTCCTGGGTTCGATTCCCAGGTCGGGTAAAGTTTTGTTGGGAATTTCTCAGTAGCAGTCACGGAGCCTAGATATGTGCCTAGTTGGTGGCAATAGGCTCGCCCCCATGTAGTAAAATGGGACTTTGACATAACTGGCGAAATGTTGGTGTACTATTAGGTACCTCTGCCTTACCCTTGGGGGATTACAGGCGTAATGTTATCTTATTTATATGCCTTTTGCCAAATCCACTTAGAATGTAGCTTACCTGTTTTTCAACAGCGGCGGTGATTAAAGAAAGCCTAGTCTAAAGTCTTTGCAAAAAACATAAGCAGTATAGTTATTACATTATTATAATAAAACATCAACGCAATATCCAAAGCAGCCTTGATATTGCACTTTGAGTACATCCAGCATGTCCAAGGGCTATAGTCATTGACCATCTCACGAAGAGATTAAGAACAGCAATTTATTCGCTCCATACACAAAAAACCAGTGTCTTTACGCCCAGCGGCGTTTCATATCGCACTACACACGGTCACATTCTTGGCTCGCTTGTCCGACTACCCGCACGGCAAAAAAGCAAAAAATGCCACTTGCCCCGCGGCAGCGGGCGAGAACGGACGTCCCCTGTCGCTGCGTTGTGGGAACGCTTAATACGCTCATTTGTTACACTGTCATGTAATTTGTGGTTAAATGATAAGAGATTTATGAATGTGATTTTTGCGATTGGAGTACGAAATGATATTTTTATGGATGATTTTGTTGTAATTGATGCCTGTTTGATACTCTACATGTTTATAATGATTGTTGATTCTCATGGCAAAGATTTTAAATGAATGTAATTTCAATGTTTTTTTCACTAGTATCTAAAAGACGCATTTAAACGGAACTTGACCAGCTCGAGTGTGCACGCAAAGTTCTCATCGGTGTAACAGACATCCAGGTTTAAATGTTATGCGCACATCGATAAAGCGTAACAATAGCTCACCGCGGGCTAAGAGCATTGTTGTGAATACAAGATTTCTAAATAACAACAGTTTTCGCAATACATTATCAGCCGATGAAAGGATTGCACGTGTTTTGTTCTTTAGCAACCAAATTACCGCTGAGAGTCGAATTTTATTTTTTTAGGGTTCCTTCTCTTCTGCTTTGTCGTGTCGATGATTCTCATACAGGGTGTAAACGGATTCTTCATGAAGCCGTCAATCAAGCATTCTGTACATCAAACTAAGTAACATTAAAAAATGTTTACTGGGAAACGACTTTTTGTGTTACACCCTTTATTTTTTTTAAATTTACTCTGCCACCCCAAGTCAGTAGTGATTTTGGACAGTTTCTTCAAGATACAGGTGGAGTTGCACAGGGAGCAGGAGGGCCCACGTAGTTTCATGTCAATTCCGTCCCTTGATAGTCAAAATTCTAATGGTGTGACTTCTGTGTTAGTTTGTATTAGTACGTGGAAGAAAAACTGTCAGCTTTGTGCATTTCTATAAAGGCCTTCAAAAGTTTCTCTTTACTTATCTGATAAATTGGATCTGTATTTTTATTTTGCCTGTAATTCTAGAAGTTGACCATAATAAACTTATACTGTCACTTACGGGATATCTTCCGTGATTGTTCATTATTTTGGGCTCCCGATATTTCGGCGCAGTTGCAAGCGCCATGATCGCGGGTTGTCAAAATAATGAACAATCATGGAAGATATCCCGTATGTGACAGTATAAGTTTAGTTGTAAACCGTGAAAGCTTAAAACAGTGTTTGACCTTAATAATTTACATTGTTTTCAAATTAGATAACTGTTTCCATTGAAATGCTATTCTTACAAAAAAGTCTAACAAAAACATCTTGACCCACACTTATCTGACTTTTTTCGACATCTAAAAACAGTAGAGAGTTCTCCTTAGTCAATAATGATCGGTCCGGGTTTGTGCCATTTGTGTGCCATAACTGGCTATAAGGTAGCAGCTCCGTGGCATATGGAACTCAAAATTGCATGTTGCATAATCATCTGCCAATTGTTTTGTAGTGTGACCACATTTCACGCCTAACAAGAATAAATGTAGGTCTAGACATTCCTTTGTTTAATATTTTTAACAAATTAAAAAATTTTGCTTTCCTTAAACATAATATAACATTACGCCTGTAACCCTAGAAGGGTTTGGCAGAGAGGTACCTAATAGTACACCCAAATATCGCCAATTATGTTAAAGTCCCATGTAATAGGGAGCGAGTCTATTGCCATCAACCGGGCGCATATCCAGCATTGCATGCATTCCTTAAAATCTCGCCAACAACGGGAAAACTACATAAATTGTAACTGAGAGTAAGTTTTCTAACTCGATTACCTATATAAGCATATCTGGTAACATTGAGAAAACTATGTATCTTTCGGATTATATAAAATGATCACAAAATTAACTAATACATGGTGTTAAAAATGAATCATGGACTGAATCTATAGTAAATGTTTGTCACAATTTCCCATTGTCCTATGTAAGTATATTTGATGCAATGCTCAATCCTTTTCTATGTGAGAAGATTCCTATGCCCTGAAGCTTGACGATCACAGGATATTATTTATCCTCAAAGTAAATTTCAACTCACCTTAGTAATCATATTTCGACAAACGAAAGTGTTTTTCGAGTTTCAACCATAACCGAATCCTCAAAAACACCACCAAAATCATAGCACCAACATTCCCAGATCTCCGTTCTTAATAGTCCCACAATAATTGCTCCCACTTTGCCCATCATAAATCAAGCCTTAATTAGATATACCAAACCTCCTCTGACGGTTAGCCTCTTCATAATGATACCGGTATCTTTGGTGTATCAAATTTGATACACAGTTTTTTCGGCGATTTTATTTGATGGTAAATTTTTTGAATGTGGACTTCATAGATGTGATTGGAGATTTGTGATTCGTCGTGGTTGTTATAGTCTTGTGGAAAGGGCACTTCCTATTTACCGTTTGGTCAAAGTCAGTGCAGTAATGGGCATTTAGAGACCGAATTATATGCAACTTAAAACTGGCGAAATATGCAACATAAAGTACAAATGCAATAAAAGTGCCAAAATATACATCATATGTTTAAATGCAATAAAAGTGCCAAAATATGCAACATAAAGTTTAAATGCAATAAAAGCGCCAAAATATGCAACATAAAGTTTAAATAAGTACTTATTTAAGCTTTGAATGCGTTGGCACTTTGACCAAATGTTTTTTTTTTTATTTACTACACTTTCGACCAGATGTTATCATTATTTTTCTCCAGTTAGTTCCAAATAATGAGTAGTACGACTGAGCCTTCCATTAATAAAAATGTTTTTATAATTTTATCTAGTTAGGTTAATATGCACTATTTGAATTTAGATGCTTTTTACAGTTATCACCTCTGTTATATTTTTGCATGTTTTTCAGTTAGAAACAGTTAAAATTAAAGGAAATATGCCCAAAAAAATGCACGATATGTCGATTTTAGCTGAAATAATTTAAGCACCATCTTCAAAAAACATCCCTTATATGCAAATGCATAATATGCAGTGCATTTGCATATAATCCGGTCTTAAGTAGTAAAATGGGTTCTAAAACTATGCAAGGGTTACAATGGGGACCTGCATATTATAAATTAAAGTCGCTTTTTGTGTCTGTTTGCATGACCGCGTTCTTCTCCGAAACTTCGCAACGGATTTTGATGCGGAATTTATAAAAGTTTGTGTGAATACTGCACTGATATCACACTTACATAAATAACAAAAAATCTAGACGTTTTGTCGTTAGTGTTGTACAATTTTTAATGTACCTACTAAAAAGCCCTTACTTTTTTTCTCGAATCCCAAATTATGGCTATATTTTTTCAAGATAACAATGTTTTTGCAATAAAAAGTATGTAAACACATATTTAGATTATAATTATGTATACCAACCGGACTTAATGCTTGCTAATCGAGATGGATTGACAACCAATTAATCAATCATTTGGGCGGGTACGATTTGCGTTCTAAAATTCCGATATATTTTCAGTTGTTTTTTTCCTGCATTTCGAGAATTGTTAACAATACAGTCTTACAATTTACGGTATACGGTACTATTAATAGTAAATTATAAATCAGGTAAATATGAGCAAATTGTGATAATCATGCGATAGGGAATCAGTTTTATCTTTTAATGCCTGTTTTAATAGATAATGTGATTTATTCCCAAATTACTAGACAATACGGTATTATGTGACGTATCTATAATTTTACCTAGCGAATATTTATGGATTAATGATTATTTCATCATGTGATTTTTATTTGGCAATGTCGCTAGCGTGCGGCTTCTTCCCAGTACGGGACTATTTATGGTAGGTCTGAGCACACAATGACACACACTTTAAAAAACAGTTACGACTTTTCACCCTTTGCGCCACGAATATGTTATTTTGTAAAGGTTGCTTTGCGCCGGAAACCTTTTTGGCTCTTTCACTAGAGCTTGCCACCGCTCTGCGAACTTCTGGTAGCTCTTTGCCTTTTTTTTTTTCGGATGTGAAATCATCAAATGACCCCCCCCCCCCTCTGGGCGGAGCGGAGGGGAGTGTCAGACTTCTACTGACTAAAACCCATCCATTTTCCTTCTTTGCGCTTTTTGTTCCAGGGCCACGGTATCTCTTTCGAACAGTCCCGCAGCTCTATGCCTGCCAGTGGATACAGCATTTGTACCGGGGTCTGTTTGAGGCACATCCTGTGACTGATTGTTGTACTTTCATATGCGTGAGTGCTGTACTATCATACTGTGAGTGACTTATACTAACCATTAGTCAGGTATCATCGTCACATCAGGTAACAAACAAGTTTAATCCTGGCGAATTGGAATTACTATCAAAGATAAAGCTGGGTGTATATCTAGTTACGCAGAAAACTATTCAGGCAGAACATCGGATTAAGATTAGTACTGTGATTCTTAATCCGTACCTATTAGAATTTATTGAATAATGACAAAAACCAATTCGAAAGCAACAGACGTGATTTCAGTGTTGTGATTTTTTATTCAGTCTATAGAAATTCTTATTGCGGACTTAGTGTCAAAAACTCGTGACGACAATACATTTGTGGAAAATCCAAAGCCAGGATCTTTTCATCTTTTCATCTTTTTAATCGGAACGATACTGATCCGACTTGTGTTGATAACGATCATCTGTGTTTCGGTGTTTACAGCTTGTTTTATTGTTCTGGAAAAGATGAGAACATCTGAAGGTGATGTGTAAAGTGCAAAAACCAGGCCAAGCATCTGCTTTTTCCCAATTTTTTTATCGAATCCATAATTGCAGGCATTTGACTACGTTGACAAATACACGCACAATCACCCCTCTAGTCCAAGCGTAAGATAACTGACTCATACGAATTGTGTTTGTTATCACTGCATCATTCATATATAAAATTTCGGCCGGCTCGTTTCTCATCAATAACCAATTAGCCACTGTGACGAGAACTACAATCATGTTTCTATATTTACCAACATTTATAACTATCGTTTGCTTCCTTTACTACTACTTCACCAGAACATTCAACTATTGGAAAGACAGAAAAGTCAAAGGACCAACCCCTATCCCGTTCTTCGGAAACTTCATCGATGTATTCTTCAGAAGAAAGCATGTGGGAGTGCTGTACAGTGAACTGTACAAGCAATATCCCAACGAGAAGGTTGTCGGCCTGTACCGAATGATGTCTCCCACTTTGCTGATTCGTGATCTTGATATAGTGAAACAAGTGCTCATCAAGGACTTTGATTCTTTTCCCGATCGTGGAGTGTATTACAGCAAGGAACAGTTAGGGGACAATCTCTTCCATTCCGATATTACGGTGATGAAAATCTTAAGGAAACATCTAACGACAGTGTTTACATCTAGCAAGTTCAAGGCCAATTTTAATGTTCTTGCCGGTCGAGCAGACAAGTTCATTGAATATATAGAAAACGCTACTCTGAAGGAATCAGAAATAGATACGTTGCCAATTTTTAGAAAATATGGAGTTGATTCAATAATGATGGGCGCATTTGGTATTGACGTGGATCCTTACAATGACGATAATGATCTATGTGAAGTGATGCACGATAACATTCAAACACCAACACACCTTCTTGAATTGGAGCTACTATTTCCTGGTACACTGACAAAGTTTAATTTATCAATATTCCCAGAAAAAGTGGCTGAGTTTTGTAAACAAGTTATTAAGGCTGGTGCCAATCTGGAAGCTGTTCCAAAGTCAGATAGAAACAGAACAATGGACGTCTTGATGGCTTTGAGACGAGAACGTGATGTCAGCTCAGGGAAGTCAACGGACGGTGAAAAAGAACTGTGGATGGAAGTAACGGATGACGTTTTAGCTGGACAAGTGTTTATATTTTATTTCGCTGGTTATGGAAACAATTCTTTATTGGCAACTTATGCAATGTACCACTTGGCTAAGAACCCTGAAGTGCAAGAAATATTGATACAAGAAATTGACGACGTCCTTCGGAAACATGATGGTAAATTCTCTTACGAAGCACTAAAAGAAATGAAATACCTTCAGATGGTTTTCGATGAGACGCTGCGAATGCATCCTTTAACGAACTCTGTTGCCAGAAATGTTGGTCGGGATATTCAGTTGGATGGCACAGACTTCGTGATTCACAAAAATACTATAGTAGCGATTTCTCCGTATTCAATTCAGCATGATGAGAAGTATTATCCTGAACCTGAAAAATTTAAACCTGAGAGATTTTTGCCAGAAAACGTAAGAGAGCGACATCCCTGTGCTATGGTTTCTTTTGGACTTGGGCCTAGGAGTTGTCTTGGTGAGTACTTTAGCTAATTATAATGGATGTAAATACCCTTAATGAAGCCGAAAGGCACTTGTTCTCCCTTGCCAATTTTGGGACACCTTCCATCTACGGAGATATTGGGGGACAAAAATCCAACTTTTTCACAAGTCTTTAACGTTATAACTTTACTTTAAATACCTCCATTACCCCCTTACTATTCAATGCATCCACCAGCACAATGTTTTGAGTGCGTTACTTTGAGACCTACCGTAAAACGTGATTTTTCACCCATAAAAAAATTGTTTACCTTCAATAATTTTTGCGTAAACTTACTAAACTTTATTTGATGTGCAGAATGACGGCTTCGTGAAGGGACCGTTAAGACCTTGTGTATTCTCAGACAAGTATCGAATGTCTCATAGTTAACTGTATCAATCAGTGTCTAAGCAGCTTGTGATATGCGAGAGGCTCATGTTCAGCATATGATAGCTATATGCTGATTATTATGACGATGAATATATGAGCAAAGGCGCGTTAACTATTAGTTTGCTCAGCTTTCAGGTTTCATTGAATTTAGTCACCTCCATGCAGAATGTTAGTAGAGACCAGCGTATATGCATTTGCATATTATGACTGGTTTTTAAAAAAATGCATATTTTGACTAAAATCGGCATATAATCGTGCATGTTTGGGCATATTTCTTTAAACTTTGACTGTATCTAATTGGAAAAATGTTAAAAGCAATTCAAATATTGTCCATTTCATTTATTAATTCGTCAAACAATTTACATTGTGTTCGACATTGACCTAAGTGACTGTGAACGTTCGTTTCCAAGTATTAAAAATATTTAAATTAATAGTTCAATCGTAATTTTGATAATTTGGAACAGTACTCAGCTTTCGAATAAAAATGATGATATCTCGTCGAAAATGTAGTAAATAAAAAAAACATTATTTTGAATACTTATTTTAATTTTACTGAGAGCCTCGAGAGTTGGTTGTAGTTGGTCGAGTGGTTGCAAGCGCGACTGCTGAGCATGAGGTCCTGGGTTCGATTCCCGAGTTGGGCAAAGTGTTATTGGGTTTTCCATCAGGAATTTCTTTGTAGCAGTCACGGAGTCTGGATTTGTGCCCGGATGATGGCAATAGGTTCGCCCCCTATTACATAGGACCTACCTGGACCTTATTAGGTACACCACTGCCTAACCCTTCGGGGATTACAGGCGTGATGTTATGTTACTTCAATTTTGTGTTGCATATTTTGACACTTTTGTTGCATATTTTGACACTTTTAATTGTTGCATATTTTGTCACTTTTGTTGTATATTTTGATACTTTTGTTGCATATTTTGACACTTTTGTTGCATATTTTGACACTTTTAATTGTTGCATATTTTGTCACTTTTGTTGAATATTTTGATACTTTTGTTGCATATTTTGACATTTTTGTTGCATATTTCGAGCATTTATGAGGCATACCTATTTTGACGATTTTAAGTTGCATATAATCTGGTTTCCAGTTATAAGCCAAGAAGTTTCTTAACCTAGATAGTGAAGTAGTTTCTCGTACCATCTTTTTCATAAATGTCTTCTCTTACAGGTTCGAGGTTCGCCCAACTCCAGTTTGGGATCTGTATGGTGAAGCTGTTCTCCAAGTACCGAGTCGAGTGCACCAAGAACACGGTGGACAAGATTACTATAACACCAATGAAACTACTGCTTACTCCAAATGAAAGGATATACTTAAGATTAGTGCAGAGAGAGACACCGTGATAGTATTTCATAGTAGTACATTTAATTGTAGGTTAAGTAATTTTGTAAATATAGATTTATTTAATAAATTATTATCATTTGAATACTGATTGCTGTTTATTTTAAGAAAAAAGTCCTCAACAGAAGGAAAAGTCTAATGAATTTGCACACATAGATAGATGGATAGATTTTTTTTTATTATGTACACACGGCGGCACATGAAGCAGTACATTTCCGGTATAACTTGGCCTCGCTTTGTATAGATTTCCTATACAATGAGAGATCCGCATAAACTGGTTTTGTTTACCCTGATTGGCCGTCGTATACACCATACATAAAAGAAAACATTTCGTGAACATAGGGTGACATTATGGGCGGTCTTATCGATAAAAGCAATCTTTTCGAGACAGATACATTTTTGACATACGCCTTTCGCATTCACCTGCTAACGCCTAACACCCATCTCCTTCTTGATTCTGTTCTCCTAGTACTTTCTGTTCAAATTCCAAATTGAGTTCTCTCGTAACAAACCTCCCTCCCGCTCTGCCCTGGGTGGGAGGACTCATTTGATGATTTTACCACGTTAAAAAAATAAAAAAAGCCTTAGTGTGCCAGAGAGAGACAAGAAATAGCAACATCAACAAGAAGTTTCCTTGTAACTTTGGGAGCTGACTGCACCGTAGAAAAAAACAGTTGAAATTTATGATTGACGAAACGGGAATCAATATAAATGAAGATTAAAATAGTTACGAAAGGGGACTTTTTCACTTGTTTTGCACGCACGTCTTTTGTTTAGTTGGCGAAACGGGAAAGTTACCAAACGGGACGTACCCAGGCTAACTTACACTTCAACCAAATTAACTGTGTAGGCGGGAAAACACAGAACTAAAACAAATGTACCAAGTTTGACATATCGATGCAAATTTTCTTGACAAGCAACGCCACCTCGAACTGTACACTTAAAGTGGTCATATTGTAGCCCCCTTGTGAAGATGACTGGCCGAAGGAAAAAATTAACCACCATACATTTCAAAAGGTTTGACCCAAAAAGGTTTATTCTAAAACCAAAGCCGTTTATTTTCCCCATAACTCACTCAAAGCTCGCTATGTTACAAAACAGTCGTTTTATCAGCGCAAACGCATCAACACGTACTCGGCTATCGGCCAATCGCGTTCGAGGGCGGGAACGGCGAACGTTGCCTTTCGAAAAAAGAACGCTGCGTTCCATTTGTACGATGTATCTTTAGTTTTTAATGAGTACTTGACAACCTTTATGCTGGATTAAAGAATCATGAGACGGGATACTATGATAATGTTTTTGTCTTGGATGAATTTCAGCTTGAAGCTCACACAGCCTTGAGGCTGGTTAGTACAAGATTTCATCATCATCATTTCAGACGAAAGACGTCCACTGCTGGACATAGGCCTCAAGTGTCGCCGCATTTACCGGTCCCGTGCGACATGCATCCAGTGGATCCCCGCAACCTTTACCAGATCATCGGTTCACCTAGTTCCCGCGGCCTTCTAACGCAACGTCTTCCGGTTCACGGTCGCCACTCCAGAACTTTTCGACCCCATCGGCCATCCGTTCTGCGAGCAATGTGCCCTGCCCACTGCCACTTACGTTTGGCAATTCTCACAAGATTTACTACAAAATAAAAGGAATTGAAATAAGTGAAGCATCCCCAATGATAGGTAGGTACATAAAGGGTGTAAATAGACCCTTAACACAAACGAAAGGCACTTGTTCTCCCCGTCTTTGCGATAATTTTTTTGTTCTAGATCATACCTGGGAACCGTCTAGTTAAGGAGATATTGAGGGCCAAAGTTCCAACTTTTTCATAAGTTTTTTTTAAAAATACATGTTATAATGTAGGATTTTTACTTGACACACCTCCACGACCCCCGTACTATTCAATCCATCCATCAGCACAATGCTTTGAGTGCTTTCCATCGAGTCCTACCTTAAAACGTGATTTATAACCTCAAAAAAAAAAGTCGATTCCCAGCAATCATTTTTGCGTAAAGTTACTTAGTGTGATGTACAGCAGCTAATGCTTGGTTGACGGATATGTGAAGGGTCTATTTACACCCTGTATACTGTACTGGCATTGGCTTTGTTCACAAAATTGCCAATATTAGGTATAAATAATGATCTGTAGCAAGATGAGGAACATCTACGCCAATTTAATGCCAAGGGATAGGAATTATCCTTCATTGGTAAAGTATTAACGATTTTAACAATGAAGACGAAGAAAATATAAACTCAGTTCAAAGTATAAATTAACAATAAATGACAGCATTCAATACAAATAATTGAATAGCTATTGATATGTATGTTAAAATTATAAACGCCCTTGACATTTAGCCTCCAATACTTCCTAGAATCAAAGACGTTATGACAAAAGTATAAAAACTATTATTTAACTACAGTCAGCATCAATCACTGTCAACAGTTATAATAACATAGTCACACACTGATGTGTTTAAGGATATTGAACATGTGCCGAAATGTGTGCTTCAAATGAAGTCCCAAATGGGCCAACAAACGTAGGTATTTAAACCAAGCCAAACAAATATGAGGTTACCAGAAAATTTAAAAACAAAGGAAAAAAGAACAGGAAGGAGGAGGAATTTAAGGTTTTAATTATGTGGGAAATAGTCTATTTTAGGGCTGCCCACTAAGTTTGCAGAGATAAGTTAAAATATAATCAACCTGTGTTTGTCAATGAGACGGTTACTATCTTTATAAAACCTTTTTGAAAATTATTTAAGAGGTGACTGGGAAATGGTCTGGATGGTTAAAACACAAGACCAGTGATCTGTATTTATCCAGAATCAAAACAGCTAGAACTCATGGGGAAATACATACCTTTCGCCAGGAAAACAGTTCCAGTAACCATTTAGAGAACAGTCAACATCATCTTCCTGCTCTGCTCTTCCATTCTCCCCCGTCAACCGTCACGGTATCATTTACTCTTTTTTCTTTCATATCATTCCTCACACAATCCATTCATCGTTTCCTTGGACTTCCTCTTCCTCTCCAGCCATCAATATTTTTATTCATCACACTTTTAGTCACATGAGATTCGTCCCTCCTCATCACATGCCCGTACATTCGACTCCCTTTCAACTATTCTGTAACTGGCACAACTTCCTCTAATATGCTCATTCCTGACTTTATCTATTCTTGTCACAACACACATCAACTTCAAAATTCCATCTCATTTAGGGAACAGTATGCTTACATAAACTGTCAATGCCTAGTCTTCAGGAAAGCCATCAGTGTTCAGACACCCTTCGCAGTAAGAGAGAAGTGTGTACCTACGTGGGCAAATAGTGCCATAATAATCATTGACAATGTCTTCTTTTGACGTCATTTATAATCAATCATACAATTTGTTTACGCGTGTAGATAATTAAGATCAGATACTTGATCTAATATGATAAGAATAGTCTTTTAAGTACCGCCAATTAAAAGATTAGATAGTGTTTTTGTAGACAATCTGGTATCAGGATAATGGCCCATTGAAGATTGATCGGCGGGAATTCTAGCTGTTAGCTTTTACAGGCGCTTCTGTAGTTTATCTGTCCCGGTATGTAGCACTACAAGTGATACATGGTGAACAAGAGATTGTGTTTCTTCATTACATCTAAAGATTCTAGATCGCAAATGAGAATTATCTCAATACTGTAAAACACTGGTACACCAGCTTCATTGATCTATACATTGGTATAGATCAATGAAGCTGGTGTACCAGTAAATACCCATTGGGGTATTTATAACCATCGATAATCAGTTATATTATAATGCAAAGCAAAACACTGCTGGACATGGCTTCTCGAGCTTCTTGCTATTGATCTCGATACTGCTGCCGTCGTAGCACCGTGAAGACCGTCGTTCCAATGAATTGAAAATTGTTGTTCTCATCGGCTTTTCATATTATCTGCTTCTTCTTATTTGTCGCTAGTTTCAACCAAACTCTGCCACACACTTCGTCAGCGTTTGCAGTGGCTCCGGACAGCCTCTCAAAGTGCAGCTGGGGTTACACAGAATATTATCTTTTTCTTCTTATTTGTCGCTTGCTTCAACCATACTCTGCCACACACTTCGTCAGCGTTAGCAGTGGCTCCGGACAGCCTCTCAAAGTGCAGCTGGGGTTACACAGAAAATTGGTCAGAAGGAGGACCATCGTTTGTGATGAGGCTCCACAGCCAAACTTTGTTTCATCGGAATACCTCTATCAGACTTAGTTATATTATACTGCTACAAAACCCAGGGCCAAAATGGCGGCGACTGTAATCAACATAAGTTCGAGAATCAATCTCAACAGAATTAACTATGACTCATAATAATTTAACTGGAATATAATTTGAGAAGTATCAGCTGTCAATGGCGATGATTTTGCGGCACTCGCCAATCATAGAACAATTATAGTACTGTGCTATTGAATTTATGACGGACCTCACAATACGGAAGAATATTAGATGGAAGGGAACTAAGTACAGAAAGATGAGCTAAGCGATACTCTATTTTCCAGGATAGACTTTAGTTTTCAAGAATCATTTCAGCTTCCTAAAATAATTCAACCATGTGGATAGTTGTTGCTTTTATTTAGCTGTAACCATTTATACTAGAAACGGATCCTGAAATAGTTTGGAAATGGCTAGAAAGCAAACATCATCTGCCTAGACTTTTCCCAAAGATTTGCCATAGGCGTATAAGAGGCCATCATAGAAATTTGTCCTCTTATATGCCTGCGGTGGTCATTCGCAGCCATGCTTTTGATAATCTTGTTACGATCGTCTTGCAGGAAAGCCAGATAAAATCTAGCACAAACAAAATGATTTGAGGACACTAAACAGAATGAGTTCACTTCAATATTTCCTTATATTATCATTACGAACTCATTCACAAATCCATTAATGCTCATCCAAACCAAAAATTACATCGTATACAATATTTTGATCACGTAGATACTGGACTACGTGAGAATCGGCCCGCAAATGACTAAAATCATTGACTTTAGCTAACGACTTTACCTTATCATCTAATTCACGCCTTAATTTTGTCACAGTAATGATAGTGATCGTGACAGCAGTATCGCAGATACCTAATCGTACGTAATTAATTTCCGTATCAGGCTAATAACCTCTCGATGCTTCATTAGAACTAAAACTACATCTGGAGAGGCACGTTCTGGCTGACCGAGTCATTTTCGAAAGAGAACATCGATCGGTCACGTCTTCACGTCACGTGATTCATTATTCTCCTGCCCTTATTCCAATTTAATTGTGGTCAGAGCAGCAAGTCTTCTTCTTCCTTTTTCCATACTTCTCTATTACTCGTCATTAGCAAGCACCTGCTTTCTAGTCATATCATTCTTCACACGCCGCGCTTGCCTAGGGTGGTCTATGGATGGGGGACCACTCATTACATACCGAGTTTCATCCGTGCCTCGGAAAACACGTTAAGCCTTTGGTCCCGGGTGTAAATTGTAGATCTTCCACAGTCTATCCATCGTTTCTTTGGTCTTCCTATACTCTTATAGCCATCCTCATTCGTACCCAAAACTTTCCTCACGACATTTTCCTCATTCTTCCGCATCACATGTCCATACCACGATAACCGATTATCACACAAGTTTTTATTCACCGGAGCCACTTTCAGACTTCCTCTTATTTACTCGTTCCTTATTTTATCCATTTGTGTTACACCACACATCCCCCTATTTCAGGTCACGTGATTAATATCTACAAATTCTTAAAGAGTTAAGATCAGCATTACACATCCTCAGCTGTCTAGTCTTTTCCTAGCTACTTTAGGGTCAGGTTCCAATTTAAATGCATACAGTTGAATACCAGTATTTTACATGGACCGACAGCATATCTGATCTCCACAGCTCAGTTACTGGGAAACCCTTGGTAAGACTGTTTACCAGACTTTCGGGCTCCTGGCTACACGTACCCTGCCATATCTGTGAATAACAGCCGGGACCAACGTCCAACATTTACGTAATCGGTATGTAATGAGCTGATACACGAATCATATAATCACATAAACATGTTGGAACCACTGTCAGCAAAGCTTTGAATAGTTTATCATTCAATACAGTGTCAGCTTTACACCGACAGGGTAATGATAGAGCTCGTGACACAATCATTACTGACACTTCGGATTCTGATCATTTCCCTGTTGCAGAGCACGCATAAACATCATTATTTATTGAATATTCCGGCACTTCTGCGGGCAGATGTTACATGTACTTCTCTACTAGTACTCTCCATGTGGAAATCTAGTGACAAAATCCAAAAAACTAGATGTATGACGAAAGATTAATTTGATATTCTTAAATTATGAACGTGATTAGGTCTAGACTTATTGTGTTCCAGTTCTCATCAATGATTTTTAGAAAAAAAGGAAAAAAATCATTGACATGACTGTTTATCATGTCAAGGAGTGATAATTTTCCATAGATTGTGTGCTCAGTGTATACATGTACATTATAAACTCACAGCCAACAAAATACATTCACTACCCATCGTCGGTCATTTTATCTGTTCATTGCACGATAGAATCTACTTACCGACTCAGAAAAGAATTTGAAAATACTTATCTAAAGGGTGTAAATAGACCCTTAACATACCCGAAAGGCACTTGTTCTCCCCGTCTTTGCGATCATTTTTTTTTGTTCTAGACCATATCTGCGGATATTGGGGGTCAAAGTCCCAACTTTTTCAAAAGCTTTTTTTTTTAATACATGTTTTGTTTTCCACGACCCCCGTACTATTCAATCCATCCATCAGCACAATGCTTTGAGTGCTTTCCATCGATTCCTACGTGATTATTCACCCCAAAAAAAAAGTCGATTTTGCGTAAAGTTACTTAGTTTGTTGTACAGAAAGCTTGGTTGACGGTTAAGTGAAGGATCTGTTTACACCACGTATACCTTCTGGCTTTGTATGTTCATTCACTCCAGTCCTGCTGAAAAAACGGCAATATAGCTGTTCTCAGACGGACCAACTAAGGGCCAAAATTTAATCTTCAGTACCAATGAGACGTAAGACCCGATCACTTCCTCATCCAACATTGGAGCAGCACGCACAAACATCATTATTCATCATGATTCCGGCACTCAAGCGACAGTTAAAGAATTAAATTGTAGTTTTTGTTCTTAAGAACCTTTGGACGATTTGATAATGGCTTTGGAATAGGCGTTTCATTGTTGAATGGAGGCTAGAGCTTGGAATTAGTCAACGGTTTTGCACGTGTTATGTTTTTGCTTACATTTGTCTCACGTAAGCTCTGATTAGTGAAGCGAATTGTAACGAAATCTTGGACTTAAAATTGGTTTTCTGACTAATAATCTTGATAAGTTTATATTGAATATTCCATGTGCGGTAGTTATGATGAACAGCACGGATTGGTC
Organism: Noctua comes; assembly: GCA_963082995.1. NCBI lineage: Eukaryota > Metazoa > Arthropoda > Insecta > Lepidoptera > Noctuidae > Noctua > Noctua comes. The sequence continues at coordinate 5,831,018 of OY720280.1, read as the reverse complement.
ACGGACCAAATAGGTATAAATTGGCCCTTATCCAGGTCTCTCAAATAGACGCTTTTAATCACACGCTTTTTACACTTAATAATAATATAATAGTTTCTTATTATGGACCGATGGAGGAGCTCGTGGCTAAACAATAACGGCCGCTCAGATCAATCTTCAGGTTAAGCGCGCCTGCCTAGGGTGGTCTATGGATGGGGGACCACCCATTACATACCGATTTTCCTTTCTTGCCTCGGAAAACACGTTAAGCCTTTGGTTTCGGCTGTAAATTGTAGATCGTTGACAGTCGTTACTGGTAGTCAGTGGCCCGAATGTATGACAACCAGTCTTACCAAGGGTTATCGTATTACCCAGTACTAACTGGGTTGTGGAGATCAGATAGACAGTCGCTCCATGTAAAATACTGGTATTCAGCTGCATCCGGTTAGACTGGAAGCCGACCCCAACATAGTTGGGAAAAGGCTAGGCAGATGATGAGTTTCTTATTATATCTATACAATCCAGCGTAAGTTCAATGAGCACTCATTCCTCTTTGAAAATTGAAAGATTTTTCTGTTGGTACTTTTAGTTTCTGAAACGGTAAACGTTATTTATCTTACTTCTAGGACACGGGTATTTTTTTATTATGTCAAACATGTTATGTACTAGTCCATAATCTTATCTATTTTGGCACAATACATAACTGTTATCATCTAAATCTGTTGATTTGCATCTTGTATTGTGATAACTTTGATCAATTATCATTATTTGTTTAATTCATCATCATTTGGTTTAAAATCCTGCGTCATCTAAATGTATCTATTTCGTGATTTTTTAAATGTTGTTTACTTAGTGTCTTAATTGATTTATTATCTTTTTTACGTGTTTTCTTCCGATTAAAACTGACTTAAATCATTATGGAATTTCCAAAAATTACATCGGCGTATTTTGAACGCCTGAATGGTACAAAATTAAGTGCAGCGCCAAGAGTTCAAATTCTCGCTGAGCAATAATAATTAGACATTCAATAATTGCAGTGAAAGCTTGCTTTAATTGCCTTAGTTGGCGCTAAATAAGATAAAAAGTCATTAATACTTTTTGCATAAAGTAAAATTGAATTGTCTTATGTATGGCAGATCAGCTATACTAATGCAATTTATATATATATATTTTATTTTGTGTGCATTAAAGAATAAGAATAGGTTTACATTCCAAATGAAAATATCCGGATAATTCCGTTTAAGAATATACCGACATAGCTTGCACAGTAAGCACAAGCTGAAGTGCCAGCAGGCCGAACACACGTTGTTGAAGGACCGACAGCCGATGGAGCAAATGAGTGTAGACCGCGTATCGGCAAGCATAGTGTCTGACGTCTAATAGATCAAGAAATCTAAAAAGGCGGCTTGGTCAGACTGGATGCGAAAGACAATGATAGTGTATTGTGGAGCAGCTTGGTATCCCTCCAGCAGCAGACTGCAATAGGCTGAGTTGATAAAGGTGTTTTTTTTTATTTGACATGATGTATGACACTGCCACAGCAGTTATTTCTAGCCAAACATGTTAGTGTGGCTGCAGACGTGGCCGAGGGGTAACGATCCCCGACTTACCGAGATGTAGGTCGTGGGTTCGAGTTTGAACCCAAGCAGGTGTGTTCCTTAGTGTGATTTATTTCATCACCACTGCTCTCAAAACGGTGAAGGAAAGCATGAAGACACCGGCGGCAAGTTCTACAACCAAAAACTCGAAAACATGTGACATCTACCAACCTGCACCTGGCTCGCCTGAATTATAGCCCTCCCATTCCCTCATATAGAGGAGACCTTTGTCCCAGTACTGGCAACTTTTTAGGCTGATTATGCTAGCAGAGTAAGCAGGTTGAGGATACAGTGATTAATGTATGACATAGTCAAGTATATCTAACCAATCACGTCATTGGATCGTCGGCACATGCCCTTAGACACGTGCCAAGATGGCGGCTGTTTAGCACGACACATCACATAATGTGAACAGCAAATGCGAGACGCTAAACTGATTGGCGGGCAATGAGTGTCATTAACATGCCGATGTAAGATTTGGGTCGTGAAAGAGAATTGATAACTGCAGAAGGCTCACTTCTACCTTATGTGTATGACAAATACGCTCTAAATTGCAGTGATGTGGTGTGCAATGCGATGAGATGTCATGTCGCTTGATGTCTCGCTTCATGACAGCAACCAGGAAGGGGTCCGCAAGGGCCGATGCCTGCCGGGGCTGCGGGACGGTTCGAAAGAGATACCGCGGTCCGGGAACACAAAGGGCAAAGAAGGAACATGGATGGGTTTCAGTCAGTAGAAGTCTGACACTCCTTTCCGCTCCGCCCAGAGCGGGAGGGAGCTCATTTGATGATTTCCCATAACAAAAAAAAATAAATGTCGCTTCAGGGTCTTACAGCTGATGTCGCTAATCTATCACCTGCTGTGATCAGCAAATCTGCTGTCAAATTTTTCAATAGCTGTTATTATAGACATAACATAACATCAAGCCTGGAATCCCCGAAGGGTTAAGCAGAGGTGAACCTAATAGTACACCAACCTTTCGCCAGTTTTGTTTAAGTCCCATGTAATGTGTGGCGAGCCTATTGCCATCAACCGGGCACATATCCAAACTCCGTGGATGAAATTCCTGATGGAAAAACTTAATAATGCTTTGCCCGACCCGGGAATCGAACCCAGGACCTCAAGATCAGCAGTTGCGCTTGCGAAAACCAAAACAGTATTAACTGATCGTGTGTTGAAGTAAAAGGAATAGAATTATAGCATTCATCTCGTTGCTGGTTGTCGGACGCAGTTTATGGAAAGTAATCACAAAAAACGTTGTAGCTGAGAGCTGAAGGCAAGACAAGACATTCAAATCCAAAGACTAAGCTTAAAAATTACAAACCAATTGAGATTCTCATTTTTTCGTTAGTATTTGTCAATCCACATTTACATTACAATTGATAAAACGCCTCCCACTAGGTGGACCGATGAACTGGTGAAGGTTGCAGGGGTCCGCTGGACGCGAGTCGCACGCGGTCAATGTGGCGACACTTGGGGGAGGCCTATGTCCAGTAGTGGACGTCTTTCGGCTGAAATGATAATGATGGATAAAACGCCACTTTGTGATGGTGGATGGGCCCTTTGGATACTTTTCGCGTTACGGAGCTTCTGCATTTCTTTATCTATGGCCATGCTGACTCAATGCGTGACACGAGACCAACCATCATGCAAAGACCCTTGTCATCTATTCTCGTCTTTCAAAATATTACAACATGAAGAGGTCATCATAATCTGGTTTTAAAACGCAATTAAGATTAATTAGAGTAGCATACTCTTTGAATAGCAACAGCGTATCAACAAAATGGCGAATGGAATTCTTTTGTTTTTTTTTTCTGTTTTTTTTTTAAGAATTATATTTGGAACGGAACCGTACGTCGTATGATCATTGAACGATAATTAAGTTAACCCAATTCTTATTGAGTAGGTAGATGTGCTCATCATCAGTGTTGCAGCTAAATATTAAATTGTTAGCAATTTTGTTATCTGCAACACTTAATTAAAGACAGTAGGGCCAAGTTTTGTTTTAACTGTTGGTAAAGGTAATAATCTAGGCCCGAGGGTCTTGTTTGGGACATTCTTTACGTGATAACGATGACGGAAAAGTCAAACTATTAAACGTGAACGTATTTTGATACAAGTGGGCAAACTTTCTCATTACAACCGAGGCGGAATTGACATCCGAGCCGAAGGCGGGTTTGTTATGGAAGCGGGACCATCAGTGATAAATGCCCACGTGCATCAGGATATGACGTGCCCAATGGCTTAGTAGAAATGTGATGGGACCTCCCTGAACCCTTTCTTGAAAATGCATACAACGATTAGCGTGCAGTTTAAAACTGTATCTCTTCCAACGGGAAGATTTAAATGAGAAGGACCTCACGAGTGAGATTCAGACATGAGAAGGAATCATTAAAGCAAATCTGTACCACGCACTGTACCTACCTTTAGGTTGATTGTGGGTTCCACGATTTCCACGAATGTCCCAAGCCTGGTCATATTATCCATTCCAAAATACCATTGGTCGCAGACGTGACTACTGAGAGTGAGGTCCTGGGTTCGATTCCCAGGTACGGTAAAGTGTTATTGGGTTTTTCCATCGAGCATAGCTCAGTAGCAGCCGCAAGTCTGAATTTGTGCATTTATACATCATCATCTGCCTAGCCTTATCCCAACTATATTGGGGTCGGCTTCCAGTCTAACCGGATGCAGCTGAATACCTGTATTTCACATGGACCGACTGCCTATCTGACCTCCACAACCCAGTTAGTACTAGGTAATACGATACCCCTTGGTAACACTGGTTGTCAGACTTTTTGGGCCACTGACTACCTAACGACTGTCAAAAATCTACAAATGACAGCCGGGACCAACGGCTTAACGTGCTTTCCGAGGCACGGATGCATTTATACACACAGGAGTAAAACATAACTGGCGAAATGTGGGTGCCTATTAGGTGCTCCTTTACCTAAACCTTCGGGGTTTACAGAAGGGGTGTTATGTGTTTTTTTATGTTGCGACTATTTTGAAAATTATTATCTTAACTTTAAGTATACAACGTGTAACATAATAAACGCAAAACCTCCCGTGTGGTCTCTCGCACCGTGAAACTAAACATCTTTTGTTCTACGAGTTCTAGAAATTCGCAAAAAAAAATAAAATACTTTCTATAGGAACTGACGCAATCAATTAATCAATCCACATGTATGGTAAAATTACAAAAAAAGTTATGAATTTCCAAAAGTCATAGGACAAAAGTTGTTCAGTTTCATGGTCTGAGACACCACACGAGAGGTCTTGCGTTTATTTTGTTACACGTTGTATATGGCACGCACGGTTGCGAATCTAAGGTCTGTGTTCTTGATTATGATTTCCAGGAAAACAATCGTTTATCGGCCTTTTCGGTTAATTAATCTTATTTAATTATCTATGAACTTTGACGTGTTTCCAGTAAAATAGCGATAGGCTCGCCTCCCACATGAGGACCTTGTGCCAATAACAGCCCATATTTTGCAAAAGAAGAATACATTTCAAAGAAACCTGACCCTATCGGCGAGTATGGGAATGTGATTTTATCAATGTTTATAATTATTTTTCTTGTTAATCTGTGACACCTCTAAGTGCAGATTTCTTCGGGAAAATCTTGGGAGTGTTTCGCTTGCTTTTTTACAAGAAGTTATTTATCTTGCAATGTTTGTATGTACTTGTTTGTTTGTTAAGGTCAAATCATGCAACTAAATTTTAAAACAGTCATCCCCAACCGATTGATCTGAAATTTTCCATATATGTTTATTTTGGATGACAATGCATGGTTAGCTAAGTGACGTCTTTCTGTATCTAATATGGCGGCTCCCAGAGTTGGCAGACTAGTTATTTTATATGCACGCCCAAGATATGGGTATTAGTTAGGATAGTTGAGAAAGGGTTTGCTGGGTAGATATACGCAAAAAATGACGTCACACCTATATTTAAAAACTTGTTTAAAAAAAAGTTTTTTACTAGAAGCTTGTTTTTATATTGTAGTTGGCGTTTGTTTGTTTGTTTGATGTCCTTTCGGTGCATAGACTTGTCAAAGGACTGCTGCAGGACAGGATCTTAACAACATTACTACTAAGTACTTCATTTTCTTTTCTTCCCATGCCCATTACGGGATTCCAAAACTACACACAAGAATGACGCACAAAAAAACAAAAATTAATTCGAAAATCAAAGCTCTACCACAAACAACGCGACAGAGTCAGCTTACACCATTGTATACACTAGAACTTCCTGGCTGTATAGTGTTAATAGACAATAATTGATCTCTCTGACGGCCACCCGCGTCGCCACTGTCCGTGTATTTTTAAACTGCGAACTAGGGATGCGCCATCCGATCCGATACTTTACAGTACCTATCGATACAACAAGATACTTCCGATATTTTGGAACGTTGCAAACGAATACGATAAATGCTTTGATTGATTCAGAAGTGCTGCCTCGTTGGTCTACTGGTTGGAAGCGCAACTGTTGAGTATGAGGTCCTAGGTTCGATTCCTCGCTCGGTCAAAGTGTTATGTATTGGGTTTATCCGTCAGAAATGTCTCAGTGGCAGCCACGGAGCCTAGATTTGTGCCCAGTTGATGGCAACTCACTATTACATGGGACTTAAAAGTAACTCCTTAAATGTGGGTGTACTATTAGGTATATATCTACCTAACCCTTCGCGGATTACTGGCGAGATGTTATGTTATTTTTTTGTTAAATTAAATAATAAAAAAAAAAGAGAAGAGAAAATTTGCAAATTTCATTGAGCTGCAACGAAAGAGATTGGCCTCCACGACACAGGCAAACCCTAGTGTTGAGACCAGAGACATATTTATATTTTATGTGTTGATGATGATGATTATGATGCCATCTAGACGATGTCGGCCACAGTGAATTTGGAGAATCGGTGGTTTAGTTGCGATCCGTATCGATCCATAGTATCGATACAGCTACACCGCTACATGCATCCCTACTACGAACGCATCCGACCGCGATGGCGCGTCTGTTTTCAAAGATGGCTGCTAAGTTGGCGGGAAATGTGCGGTGGACTTAGCTGTTGGTTTATTTTGATTTGATTGGGGCGTAATTTAGGATGTTGTATTTATATCTGAGGTAATTAGTGTCTGTTGAACGTAAAACAGTTTGAATGTAAAAAGAGAAAAGCGCTACTGCTGAGTCTGGAAATCGAACTCGGGACCTTATTACCGAGTTCGATTCCCAGGTCAGACAAAATGGTATTGGGTGTTCCCATCACGATTTTCTAATACAGCCCGTAGTTTGGATTTGGGTCACCCTCTACTATATTGGGACATAACCAGCAAAATGTGGTTGTACTATGACAAGAGGGTATGAAATTCTGATACATTTAAAGACGAAAAAAACATATATGACTTGAAAAAGTTAGCTTTTGTATCCAGGAGAACAGTTGATCAATATATTAGTAAATCTATAGTTAAAAATTTAATTTATTGATAAATCGAAAAAAAAAAAAAAAAAATTAATTAATTAATTTAGTTTTTTTATCAACTTTTACTATTATATTACAGTACAAAATAGTTTAAAAGTGAACCAGAAAAGTTTAAAAATACCAGTATTTAATACTTTTATTTTCTAAACGATAACTCACATAAAAGTATCATAACTACCACAATAACAATCTTTTAAAGAATATGAAAAATAAAGGGCATTGGTATAAAACTAATAAATAAAATAGAAAAAGCAAAGCCACAACATTATGTTTTCATAAGCAATTATTGTCATTTCACGTTGTTTGTTCCAGGCGACAAGGCGACAATAACTCACAAATCCGCAACGTGCCGCCTCCCTCGTTAGCAAAGTTCCAATTTTAAATTCATCGCGAGTCATTTGCTTTTGCGATCGCTGTGCGGGACACATGACGTCATTAGTCACAAGGAGTGTACTGTGACTGTGGTGTTTTGATACTTGATATGCAGGCTTGGTTTTTGTTTACCCTAAATCTCTTAAGGGTTCATTGTAGTGATCATTATTTAAGAAATTTAACTATGGGAGCAACGTTAAAATCGTCAAAAAATAATTTACAGCTGCGTCATTCTTTCACATTAATCGTCGGAATGTAGGAAAAAGCTGATTTCTTTTTCGTGTTTCCTGGATGTAGTTTTACACTTTTACTAAAGGACCCCTTAGTAAAAGTTGTTCATAATGATGAGCACAATACCCCTTAAGAGGTTTTTGTTAAACACAATATAGGGTTTTATTTTTTGATAGGTGCATTGGTAATAAGCAAGTATGCAGTTGATATAATCATGACCTTATTTGCGATCAATCTTATCTTGATAGCACCAAACTGTTTGATGCATCAACAGGGGCATAATTTACTTTTAGAGATATCGATTAGCATAGATAAAATAAATTATCGATATTTATATGTAGCAGAATCCGCAAGCTGACTCATATTGATTTCAAGAATGTAGTGAATTTCATTTAACGGGTAAAATTTTTCAATGAGCTTACTTTTCTGCATAACATTTTAAGTATGAAACACGTGGATCGTATATTTCTACGTTACACGTGAATGTAATACATATATACAAACAAAAACAAGGACAGCTGGTTTTGCAAAATATTTGTTTGTAAGCATGACAATCTAAGAAATCAAATCTGATGCAGATTTTATCATTCCGGATTCCTGATTGTATCATAAATCCAATAATAATATTTGCGTCGTACAGTTTCGTAATCTGAAAATAATGTTTTATCAAAATCAAATGTTTAAGTGATTTGGGATTAAATATTTAAAATTCGCAGAATTGTCAATTCTTTCGCCGATAAAGTTGGGAATATCTAATTTGTAGTTATTTTAAGGGAAAAACCAATTTGGTCACGTTATTATGATACGATTATTTTTATCTTTTAAAATCGGAACGTGCCCATTCTTTCTATGAATCACATTTTCGCATCATTTTATTTTTGTTAGTGCAGCATGACATGTTTTCAAAATGACCTAAAGAGGAAACGAAGTTAGAATTTACATTTTAGCCTATTATTATTTTTCAGAATACAATTTCAACCTACTACCCTGGCTACACCATGTTCATAAATATATTAACCGTTGTAACAGTTTTTCATGATTATTTCATATTAAAAAAAACTGATTTGCGAAAGTATCAAAATCCTCAATTCGGCTACAACCGAAGTCGGCGGCGCGGCGTGTCGCTGGCGCGGCGGCGACATGACGAATGGCGGCGCGCGTTCCAAATTTAAAATCCGCCGCGTAACGCCCGCGCTAATGGCATTGTTTATGGAAGCGTTCTGACTTACCAACTGATCAGTGTTGCACTACTTTTAATTTTGAGAAAGAAGGATGTTTACGGAAATAAACCTTTAAAATAATGTCTTCAATTATCCACTGACATAAATGATTTATTATGTAGATACTCTTATTAGTGAGATGAACGCACGGTTTTTCAAAGTGAAAGTGGCGGCTTTGACATTGCTATCAATCGTATCATTGACTGAAGAAAGATGATCCAAGAGCCATAGATCGGCTAGTTGGATTTTTCTTAAACCAGCAAAAAAAAAAAAAACAAATAATAAAATGTATGTGTGGTATTTTTATCAATTCAAAGCTTGCAACACTGAACGCAAGTGGCGGTCTCTTTAGCCCAGCATTAGTTTAAATGACGCTTGAAATTATTTTAAGTGCAGTGTACACTGTAGGGTTTACTGTTAGCTCATTTTAAGTGTGATTTACTAGTTTCGGTGGCGGGTGGCCTTTTGAACACCAGGATATGGCAGAGACATCGTCACTATGCAGTAGTATGCAGTGTGGTCCTTGAATGAGAATAGAACTACTCTTCCTGTGGGCTGAGTGATTTTGTCATGGAAAAGTTTCTGTAATTTCTTAGCCTCATGAAATTCTTCATCATCATCATCATAGTCTTCCACACCCTGAATTCACCCACTGCTGGGTATAGGAGTCTCTTTTCTTGTGCCAATCTCCCCGTTCCTGTGTCAGCCTCATCCAGTTTTTTTCCCCCTGATTTCGCCGCCGGACGACCCCCATTTCTTTTCCCAGTCCTTGGTCGCCATTCGATGACAGCCTTCGTCCACCTGACATCACTGCGCATTGTGTGTTTGAAAATCAGAATCACATGAGGAGTTCCGAAATTCTTTTAACAAAGAAAAGCTCTACTTTACATCTTTCCAGTACTTCAGGGAGATCTAACATGGTTTTTATGGATTTTAGTTGTTAGAAGAATGGTCCCCCGTCCAAGGTCAGTCTTAACGGTAGCTGTGTGTTGAGCCACAAGCGTCTTAATCCAAATTTCTCCAGATTCATAAACTGAAGAGAAACTTTTCTCCAATTTGTAAGCATATAAAAATATATAAGATTTTAAACTATCATGGTCACTAACTTTATGATACACCCACCCGCAATAACTTCAGTTTATCCGTGATCGTGGTGCTTGCAACAAGCGCCGAAATATCGGGAACTCATAAAAAACAGTAAACATGGTAAATATCCCGTTTCGAGTATTAATAATAAAGATAAAAATATGTATTTATTTTGTAAACAATGTTCCCATACAGCAGTAGCGAAGGGTCGATTATGTAAGAGGTAAGCCGGTAGGAATCTTTAACGTGATAATTTTATTTGTCTATAGAATACAGACTGTGCTATTTTTCAAAGGGAACCCGGTAGGAATCGAATTAGATGGAACCGTCGTCACTGCCATGTAGTCATAATTACAGAGGTTATTGCAGAGGTTACAGAGATCTGGTGCCAAATTCCAGTAAATGAAAAAATTTTCAAAATATTGTTGTGATCTCATCGATTCATCATTCTCAACATACAAAAACTCAACAAAAATGTAGATTAGCTAGTGATATTTTTAGGGTTCTGTTGCCAAATGGCTTATACGATTCGTCCTGTCCGTCAATCTGTCTGTCAGTCCGTCTCTACGTCACAGCCATTTTACTCCGAGATTGTTGGCACTACCGTTGTTTGGAGAGCAGGTGTCTTCTACGAACCGCTACACAAAGGTGATGAAATCACGAATTATAAAAAAGTTACCGAAAATTGAGAAAAAAATTGTTTCTAAAGTAAAGTAAAATTTATTTAGATAGATTGCAGGTACATAAAATAAAATGTAACAGTAAGATGGGTGAGCCTTGTACAATCTACCTTATACCAATATAACAATAAATAGTTAATATGTCAATATATAGGTAATAATATAGTAAACTACAATGTAGTTAACTACATTGAAAATAAAATAAAATAATGGTTAACAGTTAAACACAATAGCCGGCCATAGTACATTCATAATACAAAAATAAAAATCTACTTAATACAATTGGAATAAAAATAGGACTACTCAATCATAGTCGGTGTCATTTAAAAAGTCATTTACTGAATAATAGTATTTTGCAATCTAGTGATGTCAGACTCTTTTTAAAATTTTGAATTGTATCATTTAAAGTAAGCGGAAAATTCTGATTCAAGTCCAACTCGCACTTGGCCGCTTTTTATCGCATGAAACTGAGATTACAGCGGACGGGAATGTCCCGTCCGATGGACATTCGATACAACTTGAATATTCTACCTTATTAGACATGAAGCTGAAAGACTGACCTCAACATACTTCGCAGAAGGCAATGCTGATTGGATTATCTCAAGTTATTCCAATTACAGAACACACAATAATAATTGAGCGTCAAAATAGTTGTTGTATCGCAATTAGATGTTACTCCAGAATAAATTAATCTGTCTTAAGAAGGTAGTTGCATTATCGTATGTACTTGTTAACCGCTTTGACCTCTAGTGAGTCTTTTTGTATTAAGGGCTGAGTTACACTTATACGGTCTAAAATTATGTTATGCGATTGTTTTGTTATTAGAAGGATATATCTTTTTGGTTAGTAATGGCAGGTTTTATGAGAAATCTGACTAGGGTAGTTCTCCAAAAAGTATTCTCCGCGTAACTTTCATGGCGAATTTTTTTTTGAGTAATCTTCAAATAAATGGACACACATCTAAGACGCTGTAACAATAATAAGTACAATTTTTATTATATTTTGAGATTTCGGTGCCCACGAAAGTTACGAAAGACGCCACGAAAGTTACACTAAATATACACATGGTTTTAAAATGAAAACATTACGTACGAGAGGCGAAAATAAGTTTTCTTCCTTTTTTGATTTCTGCCTTCTTTGTCTTCGAAAAGTCAAAGCCAAAATTTTATTTGGATTTCAGACTTTTCAGAAAAGAAAAGCTTTATTATTTTAAAATCGCATGAGTATTTTAGCCGACCCCAACATAGTTGGGAAAAGGCTAAGCAGATGATGATGAATATTTTATCAGACATCTGTCATATTGCTTCTTATGTTTCACAAACCCATTTGAGTCGAAAATTCCCATTTTCCAACCTCGTGGAGAAATGCTGACTTTGCACTAACTGATCTAACTCGTCCTTAACAACCGCAGTGAATTTCGCTAGCACAGCGGGATACAGATGCGAGTATTAACTAGCAGTAGGTGAGCCGGACGGACAGACGTACTACATATTAAGAGCTAACGTTTGTGGATTCACGTTGATTGCCAAGGGAAGTGCTTGAATGTTTTGTATCTTTACTGCGGAGTATTTTAAGCTGGGACTGAAGATCGAAGCGTTTAGCAAATTGGATTGGATTGTTTAGATAAATAAAATAAAAAAAGGATTTGTCATTTTACGCGTAAAAGTACTATTTGTTAGCCTATTATTCCGCGTCCCATTTTTTGTTGCAGACGGATTTTATTTTGCTTGGTTTCTAAAAACGATCAAGATTGTGATATCCACCTATATCAACCGAGTCAAATATTGTCAAGGAATCATATTTCAGTTTTGTATTTGTAAGTATTTCGGTTAGACAAGCAATTAGATCCAATTGTATCGTTGTTCTGCAACTTATTTTTTTAACCATGTTGGTAAAATATATATTTATAGTCGGTAAGAAAACTACGCATTTCAAGAAAACCAAAACTGCCCTTAAAAACGGCCTTAAAATTCTAAATCTTTATCCGTATCAGCACTCGTATTCACAAACGCTTCGATTCCATTTCGATTCGGCAAGTTGTATGTCTATCTCACTCGCGTACGACTTCTAGAACGAAATCGAATCGAAGCGTTTGTGAATACGTGGGCAGGTGTTCCCCAAAGTGATTGTTTCCCGATCAATCCTGTGACGACACAGGATGTTAACGATTACACCCCTGGGGGTGAAGCTAACATTACAAAACCACAAGTCATGTTAGTAATATTTGTCAATGACGCGAACGGGCGTCATGTGTGAACATGAGTTTGACAGTGTAACGACGCGACGACGTTGCGGTTGCAGTCGTGTAGAACAATCACGACCCTTATGCAGGAGGAGTTGCAATTGGTACAAGTGGGAAGTGATTTTGTACGCGACGATTAACCAAGGTAAACAACCAGTTTAAGCCGATCTCTAAGAGAAATCTATACAAAGCGAGGTCATGATATACTGGAAATGTATAGCTTGATGTGTTGCCGTGTGTCTACACGTACCGTAGGAGCAATTCTGGGATAAGCTCTTGAAGGTATTCATTCACTTTTCCTAAAATTGATGGTTAAACAAAATGGAATCTATACATAGTATCAAAGTCGGTCCGGCGGTTTGTACGCTTAGATCTTTTAAACTGCGCAACCGATTTTAATGCAGCTTTCAGCAATAGATAGATAGAAGAGGAAGATAGATAGATTCAAGAGGAAGGTTTATATGTATAAAAGGTGTAAATAGACCCTTAACGCATCTGAAAGGCACTTGTTCTCCCCGTCTTTGCGATCATTTTTTTGTTCTACCTGGGAACCTTCTAGTTCCGGAGATATTGGGGGTCAAACTTTGATTAATTTAATGTTTTTAATGTCAGATTTTTACTTTACACAACTCCACGACCCCCGTACTATTCAATCCATCCATCTGCACAATGCTTTGAGTGCGTTCCATCGAGTCCTACCGTAAAACGTGATTTTTCACCCCAATAATTTGTACCCCCGCGTTGTCCCGTTTCCCAGCAATATTTTTTGCGTAAAGTACTTAGTTTGATGTACAGAATGCTTGGTTGACGGCTATGTGAAGGGTCTGTTTACACCCTGTATATTGCAACCGTGCGAAGCCGGGTCGGGTCTCTAGTATACGATAAACTATAAACATAAGAAGTTTTCTCTAGAACTATCTAAGCAGATTGAGCAAATAAATTAAACAAGAGAAGTATTTCAATCCACAATCTCAATAAACCCAATAATAATATAACTTGACCCCCGTAACCAAATCAAGGAATTCCTATTCAAATCACTTCCTATTACTTAGATCAACCCCCACATAAAATACTCGAGATAACCCCAAAAATCTAAATACACTTCAGGCCACTCGTAAACCTAAAAAAGAACTATTCAACCCTTGAAAAAACTCGATATAATAAAAATAAAAAGACAGTAAAAAAGGTATAAAAGTGTCCGAGGGATGGCAAATGAAATGGAATGCAAATGTGGGATGTGATAAACGGATGGGGGTTGAAGGGGGTGAAGTGGGAGGGGGCGTTCTGTTGAGAATCTTTGTTGCTTGAATTTTGTTTTGGGAAGCAGGTTGAATGATGGGATTTAGTACTTGATACACATTAATTTGTAAACGAGGAGTGTGATTAATTGGGTCAGCAAAGGTATTCTTCACAATGGGCATATTTCTGTTTTTTTTTTTAAATAGTATTCGATATAATAACGTAATATCACGACGGTAATCCCCAAAGGGTTAGGCAGAGGTGTAACTAGTAGTAAACCCACATTTCGCCCGTTATGTTTAAGTCCCATCATTCCCATGTAATAGAGGGCGAGCCTATCGCCATCAACCGGGCGCAAATCCAGACTTCGTGGCTGCTACTAAGAAATTCCTGAAGGAAAAACCCAATGACACTTTGCCCGACCCGGGAATCGAACCCAGGACCTCATTCTCAGCAGTCGTGCATGCGACCACTACACCAACGAGACAGACAAAAATTATACAAGACATGATATAATATTTAAAAAAAATTCACACCAAATAATTAGCAACACTTGTTCACGCACCCATGGTCCCATATTTACTTAATCAAAACAACAAACTCTTCATAGTATCAAGATTATGTACCAGCATGAGTAATCAGTTCCCTGGCAACACTAAGCTAAAAATAATTCCACATCCATTTCTGCCCTAACAACATCAAAGCAGTAATGCCAACTTCCAGAAATAAAATGTTTTACTCCAGGTACGTAGTCCGGTATACTTCAAGTATACTTGAAGTACATTTAGACAGGTACGTAACACTCGTTGAGAGAGTGGCTTTAACGTTACCGTTTACAGCTTCCACTAAAGTTTTATACCGCACTCCTTGAAATACAAGTAAATTTTATAATACGAAGCGGGCAGGGTTATTTTTTGACAAAAAGGGTGTCAAGTGATACCTATATTGTTGATAGGCTGTACGATAACTAAACGCAGTTTGGAAAGAGATTGTTTTCATCGAGTCGAGTGTACTTGCCCCGCGCGCAGCGCGGTTGTCTGTACTTACCTACAACCCGACCCTTTTTTTACGAGGAGCGGCGGGTGTCGGGTGACCGACACGGCGTATAAACAAAAAGTTTCTATGAACTGATAGTAAACTAATGACTGTTTACTCAAGTGTATGGACCAAGCTTCACAACGCAAGTTGTTTCGTAACTTTGAATGAATGTCATTGTTTTGATAAGGCAAAACAAAATAAAACTTGTATTATTTCAAAATTTAAAGCGGTGACCCTATGTTTTTTTTAACTTTAATTATAGCCGTACTCAGTAGGCATCAAATGACATCAAAATAGTTACCACTCTTCAAACAAAGTTTTGAAATACGAATATTAATAACATCGCCTGGACTAAATTTCTAGTCAAAACAAATACCTACACTACGTAAGTAAATCATTACACACCTTCGAATTCTTAACTAAATGGTATGGAATTGGTACCAAATCGTTCGTAATTAATCACGCTTTATGGTTAATTCACAATGACTAAGTACAAACTAGCAATTTAATAGTTATATCACGTTTTTAGTAATTTAAAGATTTTTCAGACAACATTATATATTATTCCAACATCAAATAAAACTTGTATTATTTCAAAATCTAAAGCGATGACCCTATGTTTTTATTAACCTAAATTATAGGCTAACTCAATATGCATCAAATGACATCATAATAGTTCCCACTCTTCAAACAAAGTTTTGAAATACAAATAATAATAACATCGCGTGTACCAAATTTCTAGTAATTTTTTTTACCTACAACGCTCTGGCGCAACGTAAACAAATTATTTCACAACTTCGAAACCTTATCTGAATGGTATGTTATTGGTACCGAATTGTTCGTAATTAATCACGCTTTATGGTTAATTCACAATGACATAAGTACAAACTAGCAATTTAATAGTTTTGTCACGTTTTTATAAATTTTTAAATTTTTCTGACTAAATTATAACCTAACTATTGATTTCATCATCCAATTTACGATCGATTCAGAATTTACATGTATCATTAGAAAGGCCGTTAAAACAGGAACAAAAACGTATATAATATTACTTACCAAACAAATAACAAACTCCAACAACTATCACTTAAAAACACAACCACAGAAAAAATAAATACCAAATAATTCACTCAAAATTCTACTTTTTCCACAGCGTATAAAATTTTGCGTAAGCCGATTGGAAACAATGCCATCTGTCTTAAAAATGAGGTATTTCAATGGCTTTCTATCAGTACAAGAACGAAGGATGTCGCTTCGTTAGAAAAATTCTAAAAAATAAAACAGAGTGCGCTGTCAACAAAAATAAAAAGTAATAATAATAGTGTGCCAAAATTGGGCGTTGGGCAGTTGACCGTTTTCGTTCCGGTCCCAATTTTGGCACTTGGTCAGTTTAGGGGTCATGAAGACAAAATATTCATCTACAATATAGTGTTTTTTGGTTTATGTTTGTTTGTGTGTTTTGTTTTGTGTTTGTTTATGTTTTTTTGTTTGTTTGTGTTTTTGTGTTTTGTTTTTGTTTGTTGGGTGAGTTATTTTGTTTTTTTTTTTTTTTTTAAGACTGACCAACGGTAATGTCGTACCAATTCTGCGTCTGAAAAAAAAGTATTGGTAATATTTTTAATCTGCACATGGACGTCAGATAGCATAACATTTAAAAATGAAAAATGCAATAGAGGATGGGAAAACAGACAAAAGTAAGTATAAAGGTAAGTATACAGTTTGGATAAATAGAAAAAGCGCCACATTAACTTCAAGACATTAACCCCACAACTTACGTAACACATTGTAGTAAAAAAATCAGCAATAACCCTAAAATGCTTACCTGTTGATATCACCGCGGATCGCGCGGGTCTTTACGACCCCACATAAAGTTTTATGTTGCACAGCCCTGTTTGCGTAACATCACTAGTTGCCCTTTTTTATTTGCTGGCTTTTTTATATTTTTCGCGTTTTTATTAAGGTGGTGGGGGCTGTTTACCCAATTTTTGGTAGTTGCGGCAATATACATAGCTAGAAGTTGCCTAGTTTTGTTGTGACATACTGCGATTAAATGCAGCATTCTTTTGACATAATTATTATCTTATATTTTCACATATTTGTATAGTGTTTCAGGCCGATGGAGCTCATGTAGAACTGCAAATTAAAATGTATTTTTTTGTATTTTCCAGAAACGTCTCACGTTATTTAAAACAACGATTATACACGACGACGACGATTTACGCCTATATTGTTTTTGTGTGTTTTTATATCGCTAGTGCAGTTTTTGTCAGTTCTGTTTAATTTTAAATTTATTTTTCGTTTAATTCTAAATTCATGACGCCATACAGTTATCATATGTTTCCTTACAGCCAAGTAGGTCTGCTAGTTTCCTTATAAAAAATATGACATTCACAACCTAACAGAAACGCAATCGAAATTCAAAAACCGAAAATTTCCGCACTCAAACTCAAAAATCCTGGTCGAAATATCCCTAACTAGCACTCAAAACTTTCGAGATCGATTCACTGTTTGAGGGTTAAGTCTTATTCGGGAACGGAATGAGCTATTAATAAACAGAAAATGTTTGTTTGTCCGTTTTGTTTTAAAGTTTGTTTGCTAATTGGAGTTGGTCCTAGGTTTATTACGAGTTTTGATACCCGGTTCAATTCGTGACGGGGATAAGTGGTTCAGTGTTCCTATTGATGGATATTATGGTGCAACCTATTTCCATAAAGTTATTTTCCTATAGTATTTAGGAGCTTGTGGCTAAATAATAACAGCCGTATGGGTCGATCTTGAGGTTAACCCGCGCTTGCCTAGGTCTGTCCGGGGATGGGTTACCACCCATTACATACCGAGTTTTCTCCGGGTCTTGGAAAGCACGTTAAGCCGTTAGTCCCGGCTGGAATTTTTAAATCTTTCGCTAGTAGTCAGTGTCCCTAAAGTCTGACAACCAGTCTCACAAAGGGGCCTCATATTACTCACTACTAAATGGTTTGTGGAGTTCAGATAGGCAGTCGCTCCATGTAAAATGCAGGTATTCAAAAGAATATCTTTTCCCATGCCTAGTCAATGGTAATCGAAAGAAAAAGGGAGGATCTAGACAAGAAGCCATTTTCTTAACCGCTGTACTCTCTCAAAACGTTTCGTATTTCTGCAACGACTTTCAAAGATTGACATAAACCCTTCCTGCCCTTGTCGCATTCTACCTGGGGTCGGCGCAACACGTTTTTTGACGTGACAACGTCTTATAATTCGATGGAGCCGGCTGCACGCACGAAAAACATGACGTATGCGGCGTTACCTCACTCTGAGGCGTTCCATAAAACAATTGCTCAACGCACATTCATTTTTTGAAAAATGCAACCATTCCATCAGTATTTTCTTATGATGACAACGTCATAAGAAAATACGTTCAACTATCGTCAGTAAACCGACTTTACAGACAACCGATTTTTCCATTTTCCCCTCTCAGACGTCACGACATCATTTACTCCTTTTTCTTCCATATCATTACGATTAATGTTTACAGAAAAAAAAACTAAGTAAACAGATATATAGATAACAATCATTCTTTTATATCGTGCTAGATTATATTGTATCTGGGTTAATTAGGGTGATAGTAGACCTAATCTTTGCCATCTCATCAGCACTTTAAAGATTTGCGAAACAATTAACGTCTATCTAACGTCTGGAAATGACGATTCTGGTATTTCCAGCAGTGACACCTGTCATACATAATTTGTATGACGTACACACGAAGACCAATCAAGCTATACAAAACCAGTTTATGCGGCTCTCTCATTGTACGGGTAATCTATACGAAGCGAGGCCATGTTATACTGGAAATGGATAGCTTGATGTGTCGCCGTGTGTACAGATCAAGGACAGATAAATATACAGGGTATAAACAGACCCTTCACGAAGCCGTCAACCAAGCATTCTGTACATCAAACTAAGTAACTTTACGCAAAATGATTGCTGATAAACGATTTTTTTTTGGGGTGAAAAATCACGTTTTACAGTAGGACTCGTTGGGACGCACTCAAAGCATTGTGCTGATGGATGGATTGGATAGTACGGGGGTCGTGGAGGTGTTTAAAGTAAAAATCTAACATTAAAAACATGTATTAAAAAAAAACTTGTGAAAAAATTGAAACTTTGACCACCAATAATTATCTCCGTAACTAGAACATCAGGTATGGTCTAGAACAAAACAATGATCGCAAAGACTGGGAAAACAAGTGCCTTTCGGCTTCGTTAAGGGTCTATTTACACCCTTTATTTTTACTTTTGTAGTTTAATTTTATTTGTATATGCCTAATAATATTATACACACTTATAAATTAAAATAACCAAAAGTAACTAACTTAAAAAAACCTAAAAAATGGCGTCAAAAACTCCTCAACGCTGTCAACTGTCAACTTTTTATTTTTTGGTTTAACTTTCCAGTCGGCGTGTGAGGGTTAAATTATTTCATTTCCTTTATGAAGAGTGTCATAATTTTCATCAAATAAATAATATGCAATCATAACAATTTAAAATCAATTATTTTAATTACATCATTGATTGATACAACAGGTCGGTTTTAAATTGCCAAGATGGGGTTGCCTATTCCAAAACAAAATGGAGTAGAATGAAGTAACTCCACTGATACTCCATGGTAGGTTCTCGTAGTGTGATAGGTAGGTAATAGACGATGACTGATTATATTTTCCAACACGAATCTATTATTTTTGGGGACTGTGTTAATAAAGTCCAAATTAATTTGTTAACATCAATAAACAAATTGTTTCCTCATCAATAACAAACGGGATATTTACCATGTTTACTGTTTGTAGTAAACATGGTAAATATCCCGTTTCTAGTGTTATTGATAATGTTACTAATTTTACTGTTTTTATATTTTTAAATGTTTTTTCTAAGGAATATTTAAAAAAAAAATGTAAATAATCTGTAAAAATATAAATAAAAGAATAATAATGTTAGTTTAAAAACTTAAATTGTTTCTTTGCCCAACTTTAATTGTTCCTAGAACTGATTTGGGAATCCGAGAGGATTACCGAGCAATATCGAGAATTCACGACCATTACCGAGAATTACCGAAAGATTTCGACTTTGTAGTTTAGTTACACGTATGATTTATATTGACTGAGCTTTGTGAAGATGCTTTTCGTTACTGACTTTATAAACATGGGATAGAAGAATATCTATCTGGTTTGGAAATGAGCAAGTTGGTCTTTTTAGGTTTTCTAAAGGTTATCATATTAGTCTTGTTATTCTGGGAAACCCTTAAGGTAACCAGAGATAGTTTAATCTTTAAGTGTAGTTATCGATGAAGGGAATCTTTCATATTCTTTTTTGCACTCAAAATTAAAAGATATACACACAAATTGCAATAGTAGGTAAGTATAGTTTATGTGTATACAGTACCTACAATACGACGGCGAGCTTAATTTTCTCTACAGGGCTTCTTTACTTTATGGGGCTTTTTAGAGACGTTTTTATTGGTACCTAATTCATACAATACAAATAACTTTAGGTAGCTAGAAAAAGACTCTATTTTAAGGCTTCAACAAAACAAGGTCCTGAAAATGTAACCACTATAATGCCTTGATTGTCGATTTAAAAGTGATATTAATTCCAGAAGTCGTTTGAACGACTGCCTCGTTGGTCTAGTGGTCGCAAGCGCGACTGCTGAGCATGAGGTCCTGGGTTCGATTCCCAGGTCGAGCAAAGTGTTATTGGGTTTAATATTAGGAATTTCCCAGTAGCAGCCACGGAGTCTCGATATTTGCCCGGTTGATGGCAATAGGCTCACCCCTATTACATGGGACTTATGCATAACTGGCGAAATGGGGGTGTACCTACTAATGGGTAATACACATCTGCCTAAACCTTCGAGGATTACATTTGATGTTATGTTATGTTATGTGTCGTTCGAACGAATAACATTGAAACTGTAATCACTAAAACTATTTGGGTTAGAAATTTGACCTCAATTCCAAGAAAGAGGCTCAAATTAATTAAATTAATCCTCGAAACTTCAATACCTAAGTACCTATATCAAATTAACAAACCAATCTAGAACAAATTCCGAATATTCCCATTACCGAATACCAACAATAAGTACCAGGATCACAGTACCTTGTAAGAAGTCTGTTTGTCACCTGTGTGCCAGGACATACGGGCGTCGGCCGTCGCGTCTCGAATCAATAGTTTCGCGCAAGCCCAGCGGTCGGCTACGAGACAAAACGACATCATTCACTTCTTATACTTTGTTCTAACTAATATGGGTGGTGGAGATAGCTTTTGCGAGGAGAAAATGGTCGGAATAAGGTTTCAGTCTCAGATATTGTTTGTAGAGAAATTGGTATTAGGTAGTGCCTTTCGTTTAAGGATTTCTTTAATTCTAGCCCCATACACATTCGTGAAAAGTAACAAAGAAAATTAATTTAAAAAAATGCTAGTAGATACCTAAATATTCCTGAAAAATCGAAGGTAATCTAACCTTGTTAATATATCCTATGACAGTAGTCCACAATTTGGTACACCTACCTACTCATTATAATAAACGACCGTTACGCATTTCAAATGGAACGCATTCAAATTCGAATTGAGAATATGGGCGTGGTTAACCAATAAGAAGTGTCACGCGCGGCGACACGGTGACAGTTTCGACCAATAGCGCGACGATAAAGGCGGTGACATTTTTAAACGAGCTGTACGAGACCGCCCACGCCTTGTATGTGACTGAAATGTGTATACATTTTCTTTGCTGGATTTTCTTGTCTATGGTTTAGAAGATAATACGTTGCATTGCATTGAGTGATTGTTTTACCCAATTTATTCAGCTATATTTATTTATTGTTTAAATTCTTTTGTATTTTTTTAAAACCTCCGTAGTAATGCGGCTTGCATGCAAGTTATTTGACACTATAAATTTCGTAAATCTTGTTCATTGCCTAAATCGATCATAGAGTTAATCATAGCAGATTCTATTTTATTTAGAATGCAATAGTAGTTACATAGATAACATTTATGTCTGTGTTAGAACTATCGGTAATGCCTCATCTGAATTATTAAGTTAAGCAACATTTTCCTAGTGTAGCCTCCACCTAAGTATAATATAGCCTATTTTTAAAAATTGTAAGTATGACTACGTCAATAATAAATAACGAAACCAGAGAAGAGAAACGTAAACAATAAATAATCAGGCAAAATAAACAATTTACACCTACTCGCCATAACTTTTCATTCCTATTTCAAAGCGGCTTTCATGAATGTGACACTTTCAGCCAATGGCCGCCCACCTTTTTGTCATTGGTCGTTACCTAGATGTCACTGTTTGTCGCATGTCGCATAAGAAAAGGATAGCGTAATAGACATAGTAGTAGGTGCGACAGAGACGGGCGATGTTTACCTACGTCGCCTACTCGAATTTCCACGGCGTGAAAATTTTAATTTTAGAACGAGTAGTGATGTGGTGACATTGTTACTAAGTACTTACTTTTAGTCGATAGTTTATATTGTGACTTTTAGTTTTCTTGTAAAGCATTCACATTATCGGTCTAGTTTTAATACTAAGTACTTACGTTACTGTAGTTTCATAGTTATTGTACGTCTAGCTATTAAGTTGGCTAAAATAATAATTACACCCAGCCATATAGAGGGACTACCGAAATGTCAAGCGAACCATATTGCGTAACAAATTTAATACCACCGTGTTATACCAGTACCTACTGAACCTAATTAGAGAGCTACGACCAACATGTTTAATGTCTATTACGATACCGTAACAAGGTATTAGACTCAGGTAATTCAGGTATATTGCTATATGGGCCCCATTTAATGTAACTACGAGGGAACATGGGTAGTATTTAGGTGGCAACATAATTTCTGCGAAACTGGAGTAAAATGAGTAATAGAGGTAGATTAATTAGGTGACTTATTTTGAATTATGTGGGTATGGCTTACCTAGTAGACTTTATACCCGAGTAAAAATCAACTTCTTTAGGTTTTAATTCCAATCGTACACACACACACACACACACATTTGCACATTTCGCATATTTTATAGTAGTTTCCTCATTTCGAAAAAAAAAAACTTGCCAACGAATTCGGTTGCCTAAATTGTGAATCATGTTACACCAATATCATTATCACATTATGTTAATAACGATTAACTCAGAAGTCACGAAATATCCGAACAAATTCTTTAATTCGCAGACGCCATCTTCTTTTTTCAAATAAATCAGTTGCGTGTTCTTTTTGAAGCGTGCCTCTAACAATCGAATTTAGAACAATTTTAGTATATCGGCACGAGCTTCTGTCGATCGAAATTAATTCGAAATTCTCGATTTTTAAGCTTCCGTGCGGGAATTTTGAAGAGCAGGTAGCTAATCTTATTCTGAATTTGAATGTGCGCTGCAGGCTTCAATGACATGTCCTGACTGAAGGACAGACTCACAGACTGGCTACTAAGGTAGTTAAGTCCACGCTACGTCATTTGATCCAGAGCCTCTGAGCATTTCTACATGTTTCTGGAAGCTTTTTGCTTTTTTTAATTTTTTTTCTCTTAACTTAGTTAGGTAGCGTTGCTATGCGGGCAAATACAAAAATACTGCAGCAATAAAAAAAAAATGGTTTGCTTAGATATTGTTAAGCATTGTAGTGTCGTTGTTGCCTAGGTATAAGTATGTCATGTTACTGTAAAAGCCCGAACTACGGTAAATCCTAAGATCCTGCGTTTCCACCAGAGATGAGCGAGGATGCGTAACGAAAAGATGTGTGTGAAAATAACCAATAATATTGCTTCTTTTTCACAGTTTGAGCTGTTCTAGCTATGTGATTGGTTAGTTCCACACACATCCCTTTCTATGCATCCTCGTTCATCTCTGGTAGAAACGCAGCCTTAATGTTAAAAGCCCCAACTTTTTATTGATCATAGTTAATTTCCATCTTTTATCACCATACACTCGGTAAATCTTAGGTTTTACCACAGAGACACAGATTTAATCCTGGGAACGTCATTTTAGAAAGAAGTTAAATATTTGTTTCATTCATACGGTCCTGAAACATTATTAGAACTCATTCTTTCAAAATAATTGGAATTATCAAAATACGTTTGCGTTAAGTAATGCACAGAAGTTATTCACCAGCCCAATGGCGTTGCAATTTTAAATTTGGAATTCGAATTTCGTTAAGCGTTCGAAAGCGGGCGATCACGAATTGTCTCATTTGAATTTGGAATCACGAGAATGAGTTCTCACAGTCTGTCAACCCCTAAGGATACAACGTAGAAATATTTTAAATATTTAAAATTAAAATTGGATGAATATTTTAGATTTCTACACGTGCAAGAAATTCGTAACATTTTATTTAAATTACTTTAAGTGATGTCCAATATAAGTTCCTTAAAATTGTTACTACAAACGTAGTGTAGTGCAGATTGACAGTAAATCTACAAGATTTTTTATGTGAATTACGTAAAAATGGAGTAGTATTTAAATCAAAGTGTTTATGATGGATTAATTAACCGTGATTTTTTCTGGGGTGGTGATATGTTTTTAAAACGTGTGTGTGACATGTATGTACCTACTTCCTTACTTACGTATTAACAGTTTCCATTGTACATTAAATTAAAAATATGGAAGGTAGGCAAGGTTTTATTCTACAGCTTAATAAAGCCCGTCACAGACGCAGCTATAATATATCGAGATATATGATATGTGTATGTGATATGTAGTATAGCAAGCTGTACTATAGGTCATATATTATATATTTTGCCCACACTAGGTCTGCGGTCGTCTTTTGCCAAAATATAAAGAGATATATTTGTCGACATATTTTGGTGACGTCATAGAAATATATATTATAGCTGCGTGTGCGGTCACAATTTATTTAGAAAATATGTCGTAATATGCCTTGCTATGATTTATATTAATATATATTACAGCTACGTCTGTGACGGGCTTAAAGACTTAACAATAACTTAGATTGAGAAACTCATGACTATCTTAGTTATTAATATCAATGCATCTATTCTATTCTCACAGTAACTTAATAGCTTCAGAAGAAGGCTAGTCTCAGTAGGCATCAATTACATCTTGCCTGACTGTCTTTCAGACTCAAAGATAATGTTACACTGCCGAATCACTTCCATAGTAATTTTCTAGTTGCAAATTGTCTATCATTTCTTAATTCTTTAACAGGAACAATAAATCTATGATTAAATAAAAATTAAATTTTAAATCGCGTGCAATATGGCGACGTGACCTGCGGCGATGCTTCCAAATTCAAAATTCGGCCTGTCCGATTCTATTGTTTGGATACGCGGCCCGGAGCTAAGTTTGCGTGATCTTATTCTTGTTATCAAAGACAATGCGCACTTTTGGTCGTGTATCCGAAAATTGCACCGAACTTTATGATTCTTAGTTTGACTGAAATTTCTCATATGGTCTTGTGCTTCAAACATTTTATTTCAAATCATAACTTTTTCAGGAACAGATGAATATGACGTGGTCGTTATGGTCAACAGTGAGCATAAAAAAAACTTATACATTCACTTACGGGATATCTTCCGTGATTGTTCATTATTTTGAGCTCCCGATATAAGTAGTAGTATAAGTTTAGTTGTAAACCGTCAAAGCTTAAAACAGTGACTGAGCATAAAATATTTTCAAGGCGTAGGTAATATTTTCCTGAAATGTGATAAAATATAATAGTAAATAACGTTTCAGCAATAAAAAACTATTTCACTCTAGTTTACACTTTTCCAGGAAATGTAGGTATTTTTATTTTATTTTCTAGAATGGACTTATTGCTGCCCTCTACGAATGGCATTTGCGCTGTTACGCAATGGTTAGACGTCTATGTACTTCCATTCCAAGCTATAGTTTTCTTTCAAAACACATTCCCCTTTTTTAAGAAAAATAATGGTAGTGCATTATAAATCAGATATTAAAAATTAAATATCACACATTTTCAACAAAGTACATTTCATTGAGCAATGAACTAACTACCTACAAACATACAGTATGACGTTATGTATGGAAAAATCGACTACGTCTGTCCAGCCAGTGTCCATAATAACTTTGCTGGCTCCCTTAGAAGCCAGTCTCATTAACGACACGAAAAAAAAACGCTCTAGAAAGGCCCCGTTTCGAACTTTTCAAATTCAAATTTGGAACTCGTAAAGGCGTGTTCATCGTAGTCTATGTTTAACTAAATAGTTTTACAGTGGCTAGAGACAGACTCAAGGAAAGCTGTGATTTACGGAATGTGGTCAACTTATGTTTTTTAATTATTTCTTATTTATCCAACTACATACACGTAGTGCCCGCATAGATTAACTAATACTTCTTTAGTCAGCAAAGGTTTTCACTAGCTGCTTTGATTGATAATGTTGCGTTATTAATAGAACAACTTGCCTTATTTGTTTTTTTTTAAATATTATTTGTGTTACCCTATCACAATGTTGTCCTATTTAATGCAAAGGTCGACTGGCAGAGAATGCCTTGTGGCATTAAGTTCGCGTATGTGCAATTTAATAGCATGAAGTTTAAATAAAATAATAAATAACTTTTTACAATACCATTTACCTTTTTTTTTCAAAACTATTTTAGAAGAGCTAATCAAAGACAGCCATCCATGACATTGGCTAAAAAATCTATGGAAGTTAACTGTGGTACCTATACTTACCGAATTACCCATCTCTGCTTTGACAGTACCTGAAAGAAAACTTTTATCGGTTCCAAAGAACGTTGTAGATACTAAACTGGACTGAATACATTTCTCAGAGTTATGTAACCAGTTCGTTAAGTTATACCTGCTAAAAGGTACCTATTTCTTTCTGAAGTAATTTTTCGCTGAGTAGTTACGTACTGGAACTAAAAAGCCAAGCTAGTGAAATGAAGCGTTGATCAAGAAAGTTGTTTTTCATTTTATCATTAAACTTAAGCTTTAGAATAACTTAGCTAAATTAGTATCTCCCACTGTTGATTGTTTCGTCAATGTGACGGGCTGTTGCTTGCTTTTGAGACGATTGATTTACTGGTAAAATAATTTATATTTAGATACTTACTAAAGTACTAGTTTCAATGAGTTGGTTCAATAATAAATATTTATTTATTTGAAACGAATAAAACTCACCAATGTAAACTCCGCCTAACCTAGCTCGCGTGACGATACTTTTTAAACATAGAACGCTCGTTCTTTTTGCGAATTAGAAGTGTTCTCTCTTCAAAACAAATTGCTGACAAGCGGGACGTTCGAATTTCGTATGCGCCAACCGCAGACCACTGCGTTACCAGCTTACAACTACACTTACAATTTAAATTTTGAACTCTATTTGTCGAGAAATAAGGTTTATTTAGTGTGGAGTGTTATTATTTTGAATTTAATTCACGTTGCGTTTCGGATGCAAATGTGTCTGATGAGACTTGATTATGTAAATGAGAACGGACTAGCCTTGTGTGAGACTTTTGAGTGCGTATTGTTTGGATCGCGAGGTAGCCGCGCATTATGCACCTTTTTATTTCTACTGTTTAATATCCGTAGAGCATTTTAGTTAGGTGCTTCAGGGATCGAAGAAGCGGTTTGCGAATGTAGTTGGGAAGTTACGTGTAAATAAGAGATTTAAAGGGTGTAGGTGGTTCGGGTCACGGGTCGATCCTGTCCAGGTAATCTTAAGAGTTTAGTCCTTTTTTCTGGTTCAGCTCATAGAGTTTCCACAAACGCCGTCCTCAATTGGGATTTTAAATCTAACCCCAATTTTCTTTATGAACATGAGTATATCTACCTTATTGTCGAGGTTATTAGTGCGTCTTACATTTTATATCAAATATTTTCATACGAATGTGCCCAGTGCTCATTAAACACGACATGTTTTTTTTCTAACTACGGTCTAAATAAACAATTCTACTTTTTCTTTTGTTTTATTTTCAAACTCGCCATTCTCCACAAAATAATACAAGTTATTTCATTTTCCTTGGGCTTCTTTAGTTTTGGGCGTAAATGTGTTAAGGCGTACATTAAGGACTCATAGACAATGACCAACTTCAATCCTTAATAGGTATGAGAATAAAAGGGAAAATTAGATTATTTTTCTGAGCCAACTCATAAAGAAAAGATTCATCGATCTAAATCATTAATTGCATTCTTTACTACCTAGTGTCGGTACAAAATAATGACATATCCAAAGGGTAGTAACAACTCACAAAGTTAATTATTTACCCTAAGGTAGGTATCACTACACAAATGTTTACCCCAAACAGAAGCTACAAACAAAACGAAAAATCAATTTGTAAGTTCCCTACTTTTCCCTAACAACGTGCGATAATAGAAAGTTTAAAAATTAACGGACCCCGCACGCGATGTCACGCTGACGTGTCGCGTGAATGACGTCACGGTAAATGTCACGGGTGACAAGCAAATGTCAAAGTGACAAGATAGGGTGGGGAAAGCGATGGATATTGGTTGTCCATTTGTTTTTATTTGTTGGGAAGTTTGCCTTTAGGTATTGGTTTTACAGGAAGGGACGCCAACGCATAAAAGCTTACCTACCAAGTTTTCAGTACATCATTTTGAGGTTCCCATAAAACATTTTCATAAGTAACGTAAAAAAAAAATTGGACGTAGTTAAGCGAAAAGGATCCAATACACAACATGGCCAAAAATTACTTTAAAGCATCAAACTGATGCTTAAATATCGAAACTATCAGCCAGTAAAAAGATCCAACCAAAATACAAAAGTTTATCAACATTAGAACCAACCCACACGTACATGTGGCTTATAGTATCAACAATTCAACATTTAGCATCAGTTTGTGAACTAAAGTCATTTTTGGCCATGTTGTGGATTGGATCCTTTTCGCTTAACTATGTCCAATTGATGTCTCCTACAAAAGTGCAATAGTTAGGTTACCTACACGTCAAAATGTGTGGATTAGCTGTTTTTTTATTTAAATTACCAATGATAAACTTATATGGATGTACTGAATACGTGGTAAGAGTTTATGCGTCCAGACCAGTGTTATGACGTGGTATTATTTTCGAAATTCACACTAGCGTAGCTGCGGAAAAAGCAAGCCTTTAAATTCTTCAGAGCTGTATGAAATAATGTTGCATAACGTTCTTGCCATCTCCTATACCACTTCCAAACCTCACTTGAACAGGTACAGACGCCAGCCCATCGAGCTACCCGAAACTGTCAAATTTGAATTTTCCCAATCAACCTTGAGCCTAATGCTTTAGCGATAAGGTTGAAAATCTATTAAAGAAATTTGACAGATTGTAGTAGCTTGGTTTGCTGGTCTGTGCCTAGCTAGGGGCTACCTACATAAAGTTCATCAAAGTAGTTAACAAAGTAATTGGGAAATTCAGGCACTGTGTGGGAGAGGCCAGGTCATACCGATTCATTAAAAAGTTAGTCTAGTTAAATTCAAGCTGAAGTAGAAGTTGAACTAATAGGATGACCAAACTTGCACCTGGAACGTCTAAGCTGAGTTGAAGTTATATCTGGGAATTTACTTGTGTAGAGGACCTTAATGAATCTAGGACAGATACTTATAGGTATTAATTAGGTGCTTTGTGTCGAAAAAAATGGTAAGCTTAATCTGCCAAAAATAACCAATTGAAAGTACCAATCAGTGTCATACCTTAATATTGTAACACTTTTTATGAATTAATAAACTTTTTAATTATTTCTTTAATAAAAAATAAATGGAAAAAGAAAAAAAAAAATTGACAAAATTAGGTATCTAGACAACTTAGTATAATTTGCTTTTTTTTAATTGCATAACGATTGAGTTGAAATTTTGCAGTCACCTTTGGCTCCGGTGACGATACATTTTAATGACAGACATGACTTGATCCTGGAGCCAGGATCGCCTCCTTACGAGATAACTCTTCAACGGTTAATAGCGGACCCGTAACTTTGTAAGTATACGCGCTCAATGTTGATATATAGATATATAAACCTAATTTTCCTAACCTAACCTAATTATAAATTGTTATTCATTTTATTTCATCTCTATATTATGTACATTATACACAGACTACAAATAGAACTAAAATAATGATAACAATAAGACTAAATAAAAACCTAATTAAAAAAAAAACAAGTTTAATTTATTTTTCTAGACTTTCCTATCATTGTTATCGCAGATAGAATGGCCCTAAAGCTTTAAATTTACTTTCGATTTACCTAATCAATTCAGTTTTATGCAAAACTAAACGAAAATGCTAATAATAGACATTTAAACTTACCGTGAAAGACTTCTAAATATTTCTCCCTATAAATATTCCATCTCAGCATTCCCCTTCATTTAAAATAACCCTTTCTCGTTCAAATTGTGTTCAGAAACGCATAAAATCGGTATTCCTTATTTGAAATTCATAAATCACGCAAATTAGTGTTGTTCGGCTTCTGGAATTTTAACTTTTTTAGCTCCAGGCTGTTTGCGAGATGTTCTTTGCCTATATTTATTATCTGTAGCATAGTTTAGCAATATGGCGTCCTTAATTTCGGTTGCTTGCATATTAACTTATTAAAATTTATGACTTAATGTAGGGTTATTAAGTTATGGATTTGGTAGTTTCCTGCTGCTGTTTTTTAAATCTATTACTTACCTATACAGCAGGAGGAGCTCGTGGCTAAATACTAACAGCCGCTTGGGTCGATCTATAGGTTAAGCCGTGCTTGCCTAGGTTGGTCTGTGGATGGGTGACTACTCATTACATACCGAGTTTCCTCCGTGCCTTGGAAAGCACGTTAAGCCGTTGGTCCCGGGTGTCATTTGTAAATCTTTGACAGTCGTTAGGTAGTCAGTGGCCCAAAAAAAGTCTGACAACCAATCTTACCAAGGGGTATCGTATTACCCAGTATTAACTGGGTTGTGGAGGTCAGATAGGCAGTCGCTCCATATAAAATACTGGTATTTAGCTGCATCCCGTTAGACTGGAAGCCGACCCCAACATAGTTGGGAAAAGGCTAGGCAGATGATGCCGGCTGATGACTTACCTATACCAGTAGCGAAGGGTCATTTTTTGTAAGAGGTAAGCCGGAGTACATGTCTTAATCGTGACTATATCATTTGTCTAAAGAACACTGACCGTGCCATTTTTCAAAGGGAAGCCGGTAGTAATCGAGTTGTATGGAACCTTCGCCACTCCATACAGATTTTGGTTGGGTTGAAACTAGGACTGGTACCTAAAAATTGATTTATATAGAAACTACATTTCTAATACCTTATCGAGCATGTATTATTTCGTTTACTTACTGTATTTGATTACTGTTCAAACTGATTCATTCAATTCCGCTAAAGTAACCTTAAATTTGGATGGATAGTTGTGTTTTTTGTCCCCGTTTAGGTTAACGCGATTCAATGGTTTCAAAAACTAGCAGTATTGTGTTTGTTTTATTGTTTGTTTTTGTGTTTTTTGTTTGTATTGTTTTGTTTTTGTTATCGACACGCTAAGAAGAAGATTATGTTTTCTGGGCTTTGATAATATTTATTTCAGCCCCCGTAGCATGACCACCGTAGACAAGGATTTCTTTGACGGAAGAATCGACAAAATGACAGCGCTTGCGACCACTACACCAATGAGCCAGTTTTTTCAGATATTTGCCCAGTTTGCATAGATCATAGAATTCTCATCTAGATCAGATCACCCAATTAATCGTGCTCAGATTTCATAGATCCAGGTACGGATTTGCTTTTCGAAAATGAATCAAATATTCCAAGGATGCCAATAAGTGCAACCCCTTTTTTGTAGACTGCGTAGAATACGAATATTTAGCTTATTTTTTTTTATATTGACAACATAGCCGTAGAACCGATGACCGTTGGGGTAGAAGACTTCTTGCGTGGAGATCACGAATCGGCAAGCGTAAAGTGGGACGTGCCCTCAGGCTCGGTGGAGCGACGATCTTCGCAGGGTGGCTGGTAGCAACTGGATGAGAGAGGCCGAGCCCCGAGTTAAGTCGCGTGCGATTCAAGAGGCCTATGTCCAGCACTGGACTGTTGTAGGCTGATGATGATTCAAAACATCAGTTGTGATCATGATCACTTCTCAATTCACTTAGTTGAATTAAATACACCATGTATTTTGCTCTAGGATTGTAGCGTCGTGTCAGTCAAGCACAAGTCTTGTTCCTTTATAATAAAGAAAGAAAAAAAAAAAAAAAAAATTATTTGTCGCAGGGACAAAATGCTTTAGTTGTGGTTTACAAGCAAGCGGGGGTGGCTTGTTAGTTGCATTGTCGTGAAATATTGTACGAGGTAGGTATAAGTACGTAGGTAACAATCAAAGACAGAATAAATTTTTCCAAACTTTTTTTATTACATACTTATTATCGTTTGGCAAAAAGGAAGTATATATGTTTTATTTATATAATACAATCTTAACAAATTAAGTTTTTAATACTTTTTGGTACTTATACAATTTAAGGTATTATAATATCTCACATTACACGAAGATTTGATTGGGAAACACCAAGAAATATACAGTAATGAAATTGAAACAATAACTTGTCATATTTTAGCACCAACATATTAGGAGATATGATCAAATGATTATTCTACAGTAATTTTAAGGAATATTTGCAACGAGTTTTGAAGAAAAATTAAAATAAACTTTAGAAATCGACTTCGATAAGTCACTGAGAAATCACTGATTTTTACGATAAATTAACCAGTTAACCAATTAACTAACCAATTAATTGGTTAATTAATTAATTAACCAATTTTAAAAAGTTTCAAATCTCGTTACAATAGCCCATTATTTGTGCTAAGAGACCAAAGAAAGCAATTAAGACGGAAATATTCTTTTCACAACTATACATACGAAAATTGCAAGTACATAAACATTCATCTTCAATTCAAAATACATCAGCCAAAACTTTGTACATTAAACACTATTATTTATTTACATTTTATTGCACGATTTATTACTATGGAATGTTGAATTACATTTAAATACTATCTATGCTACAACACATGAAAAAGTCTAAGCGAACACTACTTTAATATTTACATTGCAAAAATTTCGGTCTCCATACTTGGACAACTCACAAACGGCTGGGCCGTATTATACCACACTCCATTACTGAGAATATGAAGGTAAGGTACTGGGACTGTCTTCCTTTACAACACTATTTGGTAATACTAAATTAAATCACAAATGCACTGGAGATTCGACTACACAGCTCCACTATTCAGGTCACGACGGGTTAACGTGGATCCTACCATTCTGTCTACGAGCCACATGGGACTCGTAATGCATATTCCTCTTAGTTCTCGAGAAGAATGCAGCGTTGCAACCACTGACAGAGCACCGGTGCAAAGATTGTACATGCACGCTTTCACAATGATGTTTCAAGCTGGATAAGTCCTTGAAGCAGTCTTTACAACCCCGACATTGGTAATTACCGTCTTTATTTGGTCGTGGCGCCTCATCTTCTACACAGTAGTTAAGCTTTCTCGAATGCGGTGGGGAGTAATTTGGTTGGCAGCCGAAAGCGTTCAAACTTGGAGGAAGAAACCCTAATGGGATGGGAGGGAAATTAGGAAGCATACCAAAAGGAGTGAAAAGGAATGAGTGCTGCGCAAACATGTCCCTGTTACTAAGGTAGGTTTCTGGTAGCTGTAGATGAGGGTAAGGAGACGGGAAAGACAGCTGTTGACTCAAATGGTTCTTCAGTTTATCAGATTCTTTTGCTCGGTAATAGATGTGAGATTCTACGTAGGGTACGGCACGTTCTTCCTCATTGTACCGTGATATCAGCTCCATTTGCTCTCGAATCTTGTCCAAGAAACGTGAAGATTCTTCCGATATTCTGTATTCTTCTATTTTTCGATGTAGGCTCGTGTTTGCACTGTGTCGGTCTTTGCTTCGTTTTGAAGAAAAGGCTGCTCTGCACCCTTCAACATTACATTTGTACATAAGTTTCAAATGTGCATTTTGGTAGTGTGTTTTTAGTACGTAGGTACTTTGGAAAATCTTCCCACATACTGTGCATTTGCGGGGATTCTCATGATCCATAGGAACATCGGTGGTACTGACAAAGAAACCATTGTCGAAATGTCCAAAGATTTGACCGTGAGTGTCCTCGGCATTGTAATCGAAACTGGATACTGAAGAAGATGGCGATCTGTCAGAGTAATCTATCGAATCATTCATTGACAAATTATACGGGCCTAAGGACTGGGTATCTGGTTTCTTAGGAATGCTAGGAAAATCTCCTTTAGATAAACTTTCAAGCCTTTTCAGTGCGTTTTCTGATGAGAACTGTTCTTCACTAGAACGACTATTTGCAGGTTTGTATACGTCTTGTTTCTCGATTGGTTCGTCTTTTACTCTCAAATCTTGAATATTGTAACTCATATCTGTAGGTTCATCTTTGACAACTGGTGTTTCTGGTTTTTCTTCGTTTTTAGGTTCTTCATTAGTAACATCGATATTATTCTCATTTGATTGACTATCCTCAGTTTTGACTCTTTTCAAATCCACAGCACATTCATTTTCTTCAGTATCCGTATGGTCACGTTTTGGATTTGATGTACCATTTTCGGAAATACAATGATTTTGTAAACGAGTGGGATTCAGGTTTTTGCGTTTCCTTTTCATTACCTCGGGACTAGCTGTTTCTTCTTTTCTATGGTTTGTGATTTCATTGTTATCACTAACACTCCTTTGATCAAAGTCGGTTTCTGAGTCATCTATGGATCCTATGGACTTGTTAAGAGTAGAATAATAATCACTAGTATCAATGTGTTCACCGTCATCATCATCGTCGTCGCCTGCCACAACCACAATACCGTCATCTTCATCGGATTCTCCTTGACCATCTTGGTCCTTATTTTCGACAGAATCGGACTCACGTCGCATTGACTGGCTATGGTCGAAAGATTGTGGAAAATTCATGTTCATACTATTTTTATAATCTAATGGTATGTTAGATGAGAATTGGCCCATACCATGTTGTGGATTCAATAGAGGATATGCACCAAATGGATGCATAGGGTTCATCACTGGAGGTATATTAAGACCTGCCCTATGTGGTGATATTAGCACTGGGTGAACTTGGGCGGTTCTGCCATCATGGGGTGATATTTTCCGTCGTAGATGTGGCGAATGTAACTTTGGATTAGGATTGGCGCTATGACGGTTTCTAGATCTTCTTGAACTGAACATCATGCTGCATCCTTCAACAGTACATTTATGCATTTCACGTAGATGAACAGCGGAGAAGTGGATCTTTAAAGCTCCTTTGTCACAAAAGGTTTTTAAGCAGACATTGCATTGAACTCTCTTTTTGCCCGTGGCTGGGTTGATGAAGTGTGTTCCTAAGTTAAGAGGCATTTGTGAGGCGCCCCATTGTCTCTTCGGTGGACTGATACATTTACCTAACATCATGCTCCTAGAGTTCTGTGCCACTTCAGCATAAGCGTCTTTGCTTAAATTGAGAACATTGTCATCTTCAGGTTTGTGGTCATCTGATCTTGCTTTGCCATTGCTATGAATTTTGTTTTCTAATGGTTCCGCAGGTTTTGCCGACATCTGAGGTAGAAGAGCTTGAAGTGAGGCTAAGCCCATTGGGTTTTGACTAAGCGCAGCTACCATGGCTGCCTGGTGATTAAATGTTGAAGGCATTGACATTGGTGGAATTGGCAAGTTTGTAGGTAATGGGAAGTTAAAGAACTGACTTCTCATTAAATCCATAGTAGCCTTTTCAGCGGAGCCTAAATCGTAGGGCTTCCTGCTCTCTTCTTTTTCGTTGTTCTCATTCGTTTTGTGTTTTCGGAAATCAAAAGGTTGCATATTTTGTAAGTTGCTTAAAGGTGATGAGTTAATTGGACTAGTAGTGGAGAGAGGACTGGATGAGGTAGATAGGCGGATGCTATGATTGGGAGATGCTTCGGCTGACGATACTCTGCGAGAAGGTGACTGATGCACTGGCGATGACCTGTTATGACTGGGCGACATTGCTTCTTTCTTGACTTCTGTATGACCTTCTCTAGGGCTGCTCCTGGTTTCTCTTTCTTGGATACTCTTAAGATAATCGTAGTGTTGTTTCGCTTCCATCATATGTTGGAAGTATTTTAGAGATTCATCGTTTCGGACGTCTCTGCCTGAGTGTTCCATTAGTCTCCTGAATTCTGCCTCGAGCTTGGATTGCTCAAAGGCTCTCGCATCAGGATACTCTGGTCTCTTATCAGGCTTGTCGTAGTTAGCTCCCGGCGGCGACGGAAGACCGTTCTTCTTGTAGATAGGAAGAAGGGAGGTCTTGTGGAGAGCTCTCGCTTCTTGCAGCTTGAGGATCTGTTGGAGAGCCATGTTGTGCTCCGGTCCGCGACCACTCCATCTTTCAGCGCTGCTTGATTGTGATTCCTGGAACAAGAAATAAATAAAATTGTAGTTTCACTTTCAAGCAGGACTGGCCCATGGTGTTTTGGTAAGTATTGTTTATTGCAACTGATGGCGAATGTCCATGATAAACCCAATCAATGAGCATTTCGATTTAATATATTCTTCTAAACAAATTATAAGCCCTGCAAAAACTGAATATGCAAAATTGCAAATCATCAGTTATAAGTAAAAACAATTCCGGTATCCCAGTTTTGAAAGCGTTTACCGACTATAAAACGAAATAACATATCATGAGTCGACTTACAAAACAGTCCATTTAATAAAATTATGAATGAGCGCGGCTAATTCTAAAAGATTATCGAGTCTAGAGCAAGCCTTAAACACTGGTTGTTCAAATCCCTCTTCAAAATAACTATCAGGCCGACACACAACCACACCTTGCGTTTTCAAAGGCTAATATCAAATTAATTCTCAGAACGCGGAGCAATTGGGTAAAATTGTGTAAAATGACGGTTTCGACTCGACTTGAGAATAGAAAAGTGGTTTGTGTCGCGTGTTTGAAACGATTTAATCCGAAAACTAAATTACTATTCATTTGGTAAGCATTCGGGGCCTCGCGATGTCAAAGTTAAATTTTCGAGTTAATTCAACCACTTCTTAGCTGGCTTTGAACAGGTTTCAAACAAAAACTTGTATGTAATTATTATTGTGTTGTCGTGAGAATACCACGAAAATGTTCTATAACAAAACACTTTAAACAATTGAATCTAAAATAACGTTGTTTGCTACTATCGCCTGGCTAATCTTGAAGTGTACATTGACAAATGAACTGTCGGTACCATTTTGTACAATAAGTGTAATTTTAATACCTGCAGTAAACGTCACAATATTCGCGCACATTGTATTTAGCGAAAGCTTTCCTACTGTAAACGTAAACGTTCAATAAATATTAAAGCCTATATACAATTTACAAAACCGCATTAAATCACTTATACTTAATTCTATAAAAAAAACCACATCTCATTTAAAAATTCGTTTAAACCCATAATAGCTGGCAACACCCAGCATTCACTTATAATGAACTTGATTGTCGCTTTTTAAAACAGTTTGTCACTCGATTACGGCGTGTAACCGATGGGGTTGCCATATCATTATCCGTTTCCCCGGAATTATATTGTCGTTTGGAGTCGGCGCGTCGGGGGCAATTTCGTACAAGCGACCAATTATTACAATGATTTTGTTTCTATTGCCACAAAACGGATAAACGATGGATAATAAAGTGTCTTTTAGAAAAATATACGTCTGAGAGTTTAAATTTTTTAACTTATGCGGGGAAATAATTATATGGAGTTTTCTGAAGTCGTTTCGTGCTTTCTAAAGTCGTTTCGTAAGAATTGGGATTGCGTTTTGTGTCGTTTTTGTTAGAAGACGGTTTTGTTTTTGTCGTTATTGTAATCGAGGACGTTTAAGAAAATTGGAGTGATCGTGTATGATGATATAATTTAAACAGATGTTTAAAAGATTATTTTGTGTTTACGGACTATTATTTTTGTATTAGGAAGCTTTTTAACAATGTTCTACTACACTAAAACATCTAAAAGATTTGTATGTGTATAATTTACAGAGATAGCGGTTTTGATGTAAAGAATATGGCTTACAATGTTGATGAAATTCATTTCAGCAATACTCTCGTTACGATGACTGACCACGAAACCCGACGTTAACCTCATCATTATTATTTATCATTATCATTAGCCCCAACGCGTATCATTAACCAATCACAGCGTAAAACTCACGCGCACTATCTACTTTAATTCTTTAATCGAATAACGCATTACTTGTCGTTGTTTTTGGTACTGTTGCAGAAAAAAGCGTTACAAAATAATATTGGTGCGACAATTTATGTTAATTGAATTATTTTAAATGGCTATGCCATTTAAAATAATTCAATTAATTGTCCATAACTTTAATCGAGTTAAATTAATAGCTATCAAACCCAGAATGTTTGGATATTGCCCCTACCACTGTTAGTCTCTGCATCAACCAAAGGTTGAACGTTAGAAAATGCGTATTGCATTAGGACTGTACATTTGCGTGTGAAGTTTTAAATAAATAAATAAACTTATAATTAAGTATTATCCTTTTAAGAAGAAGAAGTTAAAAGGTATTACTAATGACGTAAATTCGTTTTGTCAAGTTGGTACTATCTGTCCTGAGAACAGTAACAAAATAATAAAACAAGATGGACGTCTAGACAGCGATTTTTTGCGTTTGCTTTAAGTGTTTTCTTATAAGGCGGTCACCGCCTGACTGTGGGAACGAAACAAGTAATTGTCAACAGTCAACAAAAAGGTTGCAAGACGCAAAAAATCATTCAAAGTCGCGATGTTAACCTGAGGTGGTTGACCCGCCAACTTAGCCGTACACCCGAAATTACTCTTATTACCTCTTAAAACAGACTATTTTTCGCCGCTGTGAGTGAAAAACAAAAATTTGCGAACATATCTGACCCACGCCTACCGGCAGAGCAATGGACAAGCGGACATATTTCATGGTATTTTTTTAAAATGTAACATAACAAAGTGTATCTTATTACCTTGATATATAGTCTCATTTCAGTTGGTCGTGAGGAGATTTTTTTAGTTTTTTTAATGTGTACTTCGCGATCGTTTTTCGTTGGCTCGCTGTCGTGACATGCCATATTGTTCAGCGCATGATACATGAAGTAAGTAAACAGGTTTGTGTACTGTGAAGCCCACAACGCATTGGCATTTTGCTTAATGACCGCTTAAGCACGCACCTGAGATGCACCGCCCCGCTGTTTTCTTGTGGGAAATGTTTAGTCCTACACAGCTAATTTAAATTTGAGCAATAAACTCCCGTTTTATGACTAAATATTTACTGAAATAATTTTTCCTGCTCAACGTTTGTCAAAAAAAAAACTACTTTGCAATACACAAAACTCAAAGTATAAAAAGTATAACTTTATAGACAACCAAACTAAAATAATATCGACAATTTTATTTCAGATCCTGAAAACTCAGCCAATTTTCTCAAGTAGTCACAAAATATCGCTACCGCTTCTGTAACCACCAGTACTTCTGCACTCGAATTTACCCTACTAACTAATAATTATGCACACATAGGTAGGCAACTAGGTGAAGTGTCTGCTAGCCTTGCAATTTGTTGGTAGTTGGCCGTACACGCCAATAATTGGATCCAATTGTAACCTTAACCAATGTCCAACAAAATAGCGTTTATGTTAACTTGAAACATCTGTCTGTAGGAGTACGATTTCTGAATACATATGGGTAAGGTGTGGACTGAATCGATGTAGCCTTTAAATTAATGGGGTATAATTGCAAGTAAATTAATTTGAGGGTCTGTGTACTTGTCTATATAAAACGCAAAAGGGGGTATAAGTATTTTTGTTGAAAATTTATAAACGTTGTGTTTAATAGTCTGGCCCAAAAAACCTAATAATTGCCCTAAAATAGGCTATTGTCACATAATATAGTGTGTACTTGCTAAGTTTAAAAAGTTTGGACTATACATACAGCTACGTAATATTGAATACTACAAAAATCAAAACACATAATGCTCCCTTTTTACCCTACATATTTACCACTGACGATCCGTATCTAATACAAATAAAAGCCTACCATTGAGATCTTAATAAAATGTATTCCTACTACAAGTCTGTGTCGATATCGCCTTTCAACGATCAAACACATTGTTTAGGTATATCAATATTTGTCGTTCGTTCGCCATTCAAAAATAGGTACCTTCTAAACCAAAAAATTATAATAAAAATTTTACTAAACGAGTAAAATTTTGGAAAAGTAATTTTCATTTAGAAAAAATATCTTCATTTAAAGACCCAAACACAGACGCTTACTCTCTTTACAAAAAAATATACTAGGGTAGAATCACCACTAACTGTCCGTGTCAGTTGCAAATAAAATCCTACTATTGACACCAGTTATTATAATAAAACATATTACAAGTCTGTGACGACATCGCCTTCAAACGATGTAACACAGTGATTGTATCAATATTTGTCGTTCGTTCAACAATGGCATGATAACCGTGCGCGTGCCCTTTAAAACTATTGGAAAAGTACCTGGTAATTTTCATTTGAAAAAAAAATATCTTCATTTAAAGTTGTGTACATTCTAACTTTCCACGTTGTATTATTCCTTCTTTACACGTTTTCAAAATAACACCCAAACACAATGCACTTTACACAAAAAAAAAAAAAATACTAGGGTTGAATCACCAATCGATATCATTTGCAAATAAAAACATACTATTGACACCAGTCATTATAATAAAACATATGCCTCCATATTACAAGTCTGTGTCGACATCGTCTTCAAACGATCAAACACAGTGATTGTATCAATATTTGTCGTTCGTTCAACAATGGCTTGATCGCTGTGTGGGTGGCCCGTTCGTGTATGTCTATTAATTTAATTATCATTACACTGTGTTATGTATGAATCAGTGCTGTAGTGAAAGTGGATCCCTACAGTTGAGAGAGTAGTAAGCAATCTTTTTTTTGTAAGGGTGTGACGTTTAAGCATTGACTCTGATTTACGTTTTTAACGAACACTAGTGTGAAATGTAACATAAATAGTATTTTTTTTTGTATTTTTTTATTATTGGCATTGTTGAAAAACTTCAGACAAGTCTTTTCCAAAAACTGAATTTTTATTTTTTGTAAAAATAATACTAATGTAATATTTTTTATATTTTTAAATGTTTTTTTATTTTTTTTTTCTAAAGAATATTTAAAAATGTAATTAATTTGTGTATAAATAAATAAAGGAAAGAATACTAATGTAAACGGACCCTTCACGAAGCCGTCAACCAAGCATTCTGTACATCAGACTCAATAACTCTACGCAAAAAATATTGACGACTTTTCTTTTGGGCTGAAAAAACACGTTTTACGGTAGGGCTCAATGTAACGCAGTTAAAATACTGGGCTGATGGATGCATTGAATAGTACAGGGGTCGTGGAGGTATTTTAACTAAGGTTATGACATTCAAAATTTGTATTACAAAAAAAAAATTGTGAAAAAGTCGGAACTTTGACCTCCAATATCTCCGTAACTAAAAGGCATGAAATGAAGGCAAAAAAAAAGGTTTGCAATGTCGGGGACAACCAGTACTTCGGCTTCTTTAAGGGTACTTTTACACCCCCTTATAGAGTTCCACCCTCTATAGAGTTCCTGCATTAATTTTAAACTCGACAAACCTATCAGAAGAATTGCTCCCAAAAAGAAAACATAAGAAAACAACAGCTTATTGCCTACATTTTTTCCATCAACCAATATCACGACACCCATTATTCTTTATACCGTCGCTTACGATCACAAAATAAACATTATAACAGGCTTTACTTCGGAGACACTATAATCTGTCCACATATCCTATCAACGCTTGACTTTAAACTCTTGATACAATTTAGATTCTATATAAAATTATCCCGGAGTATCGCTTAAACTTAATATAGGTAATGATACAGTGTAGTCCCCTGGTCTTATCTTAATCTCGGCTTAAGGCGCCTCGTGGAGTCGTTATGGGTATTAAATAATAATTGGATAAGCCAGGGGTCAAGTATCGATCGGAGATTTGGTGGACGTTCTTAAGGAATCTGACACGAGTACGACGGAAAAATTGGGCGGATTATTGTGGGAGTGACATCGATGATTATGTATATGTTTCGGATTAAAGCCGAAGTAAGATCACACCTAGTTCTAGCTATAACTAGGTACGGCCGGTAACAGTGTGATATACTTAGGTGTATCTTTTTTATTGCTAGGGCACACCGCCGAAATGGATTAGGTTAGAACTGTGAGGAAACGCGCGCGAGCCGAGCGAGCGCAGCGAGCAGTGCCGCGGTAGCGGCCAACGAGCGCTACATCTAAATTGGTTTTGCATAAAACCTTTAAATTTAAACCGCACTCGGTATAGCCGGCTAAAACTAGGTGTAACCTCACTTCTTTTAGCCGTAACATTTAGATAATGTGGTCATGTTTCTTGCAACAGAAACAAAAAAGACGCTGTATATGATTTTGTAAATATTCCACTTCCCGAATTGTTTTCTACTTGGGAAAGGCAAGTAAAATAAAGTACCTACTTTACCTACATAATTAAATAAGATTTGAATTTTTCAACAAAAACTTAGAAAAAAAAATCTCACTTGGGTCTCGCTTATGTACCAAAAAATAAGTTTAAAAAATGTGAAGTCTGTGCATATTGGAGTCTTAAATTGGACTCCCGTCGAGAAATGAGTTACTATAGAGAGATTATTAAACGTCTTTTACTATGGAAACACAAATGCCTTGAAAGGCACTTAAAGCCTTGCCTTGATTGACAGAAAATTGTCTAAAAACGGGAATAGAGAACTAAACACTGTTTTAAACTTTCACGGTTTACAACTAAACTTATACTGTTACTTATCGGGAGCTCAAAATAATGAAAAATCACAGAAGATATCCCGTAAGTGACAGTAGGTATAAGTATAGAGAACCAACCTGGTAATCATCCTCCCACCAGCGTTTGACAAACTGGGTGAGTTTCCCCAAATGGCTTTCACTACACTCACTCATGGTGCACGATTACTGATCATAGTCACAAAACATCATGTCCAAAACCTTAACACTAAAAAACTACGAACTAAACGGTCACTTTTAAACACATAGAAGAACTTAGCAGCGGAAAATTTGAAATAAGAACCGACGCTTGAGACAAAACTGTCACTTGTTTGGACATCGATA
Source organism: Noctua comes (assembly GCA_963082995.1). NCBI lineage: Eukaryota > Metazoa > Arthropoda > Insecta > Lepidoptera > Noctuidae > Noctua > Noctua comes. The sequence goes on along the minus strand of OY720280.1, from coordinate 5,787,721 downwards.
TGCTACTGAGCTCTGGTCGGTTGGGTCTGATGTCCAAGACAAGACTAATCCTGATAATCCTGTGACACAACTGTTAACACCTTAAAGTCACTGATGTTTAAGGGTGGGGGTGGCTGTGCCGTCACCTAACCCCAAACTACCTGGCCGAACGAACAATAGAGTTTTATTTTCAGTCTTAGTTCGTTTAGTTCGCCGTAATTTGTTTAATGGTTTTGTCTTTTGAATTGATTTATTGTAGGGTAAGGAAAGTATGTTTTGAATTGAATGTTTCGTTGAAAAGGTATTTTTAGTCTGTCTAGAAGATTTAGCTTTATTATTTATTCCCCGTTGGCTGGTTCATAATGCCTTATGATAATAAGGCAGCGTTCTATGACACTGTGTCAATTGTGAAGTAAAAAATACATTTATTTTTAACTTGAAGAAACGAAAGAGCAGATCATGCAGTCATGGTTTTCTTCTCATACACTGTCACTTACGGGATATCTTCCGTGATTATCAATTATTCTGAGCTCCCGATATTTCGACGATGTTGCAAGCGCCATGATCGCGGGATGATATCCCGTAAGTAACATTGTAAGGTTAGTTATAAACCGTGAAAGCTTAAAAAATGGTTTTCTTCTACTAAAATATGTTGATTATAAACATATTTCACTTTGCATCACCCGGTGGTCCATCTAGTTTACGTTTTATTTTTATTTTATATTTAATATGCCTTTTATGATAACCCTCAAGTGTAAAAGCAAACGTGGGATATTGTAAAGTAGAGAAGTTTCTTAGAGAAACGAGATTTTCGAATTTATTGAAGTCATAAATAACTGACACGTAAATTGGCACTAAAGTGTTATTTTACCGGGAAAGATCTACACTGTATATGCAAAATAATTAGCGGCAAAATTAAAAATGCAGCGTTTCCGTTCATTTTGTAATTAGTGACTTCCTTCTGACTATTTATGCAGACCTAGAAAAGAATTTTCAATCTATTGTAAATATTAATTTCCGATTTTATTTAGGCATGCTCCCGTTTCACCAACTTTTATGCCATCTAGAATTTTAGCGTGGTCGTTTTAATGAATGCGTTCATGGTCGTGCTACAAAGTACAACACAAAGACTCTTGCCAGCTTATCAGTCAAACGTTCCTTTAATTATTATTTTCAATCAAATACGGGCTTGATCCTAGTCTTCTACTCCAATATATCTTTGCTTTTATTAAATTCTAACTATCCTAACAATAACGTTCTTATGATAACGGATGGCGCCACGTGTCTTTCGAATAATGATTGAATTATTACAAGCAAAGTACAACCTGAATTGATTATAATCAAATTAAAAATTAACGCGATCGAAGCCGCGGGCAAAAGCTAGTCATCAATAAAACTCTTTAACTATACAACTGCCAGTAGGTACGTCTTTTATGTAGTATGAAACAGTATAGGTACCTACATGTTTACATTGTTTCCAATTGTAAAACAATTACCTACTAAGAATTGTACCACCCAGAAAAAAACACATTATAACACAATGTATTTATTTGTTGACTGAAAGAAAAAACGTATTCAAAAGATTCACCAATAATGCGAAATACCGAATGCCAAAAATGTGAACTTTTTAACAACCCAATGTGGATGCAAAACAATAAAGAATAGTTTTTCTAAAAAAAGTTTCGGCGCCTTTGAAGTTGACCGTATGTGAGACACATAGATAATAAAACCATAACGCGAAGCGTCGCGTCTAACAATAGGGGCTTTCTCCCTACTGATAAGGGACTGTTTTGTTTTGTATGCGAGCGTGGGGTAGGTGTACCATTTATCGGGTTTTAGGAAGTCGGTTAATGGTAGGTATTTTTCTGCCTATTCTTATCAGTGTTTCCTTGTCCATTGGAAGTAAATGTTTAAGTAGGTAATTTAGGAGTCAATTACGACAAAGTTTCGAATAGATATTATTTCTTAATAAAATTCAACAACTTTAAAATTACTCCTACTGATGATAAGTGATGAATAGGAATAATTTATTAATCCTATTAATTATACATAAGTAGGTACTTCAGTTATTGTGAATACAACATTAATTTAACTAGCAATAAATCTATTATGACTTGAATTTCAATAAACTAATAATAATTGGGTTCTCGCACAAGTGCAAATATAATGGTGAGGTAAGAAGACCTGGGGCTATTTATATAGCTCTATAAAATCAGTCGGGCAATGTAGCAATCCTTTGAGATAATTTATTGCTTGCACATGCTGCTAACACTGCCAATAAACTTCTTGTTGACACACATTTGTGAGGGAAAAGATATGAAAAGATATAGTATTCAAGTATAGTTTTCTAGTTCAAATAACTTAGCATGGTCAGATACAAGCATTCTTGGAACAACATGTAAAAAAGTGGACTAGCTCATTATGAAAACAACCAGTGGGAGGAAAATAAATTTTAGAGAATACGATTCGCAATAACAAAGGTATAAGGTCCTTAACCCTTAAATCCATGATTTTATTTTTAGACCGAGAAAAAATATATTTTGGAGCCATGAATATGCTGATTCAGGGAAAAATAATAAAAAAAATCGTAAATATTTTTTTCATAGCTATTTTTACTCGATTAAATATATAACCATGATAGTGATGATCCTGCAACAGCATGCAATGAACTCATACTAATAATTTTATGGTCGTTTGAATGGTATGTTGCAGTTTTACAACTTTATGCATTTAAGGGTTAAGGAAAACATAGCTAATTATATGTAATAGCATTCTTGCTATTCCCTTATCAGCGGAAGCGAGATTCGTATATAAAATGGTGGATTGTGCCTTGAAACGTAGATTAGATGTGTATACATATTTAAGATGTCTGTAACTAAGAGGATGGCATGATCATGCATGATCAATTCCCCTTTTTTCAATAAAAAGTAAAAAAAACACGACTTAAATAATCTAAATATTTAAAAGTTAAAATCGTGTAACTAAAGCTTAATTACTGTACATCTATCATATTATATCATAAACACGTAATATATCATTACATCATTCTCTTGCCGTATCCCAATTTATTTGGGGTCGGCGCAGCATGTCTTCTTCTTCCATACTTCTCTATTACTCGTCATCTCAGGAGTCGACCCCTTACCAGCCATATCATATACTAGCTGTTGCCCGCGACCTTCGTCCGCGTGAAATTTTATTTTATTAGATAAATGGGCTATCCAACACTAAAAGAATTTTCCAAATCGAACCAGTAGTTCCTGAGATTAGCGCGTTCAACCAAACAAACAAACTTATTTTTATATTTTTGTTATTTGAAAACACATTTACAAACTAAAATTATTCACAATTCCATCCAAATCATTACAAACGCTTTCAAATGCAACCTACCTATCTCAATACCAACATAATTCCGAATCCGATACAAAGGTACAGTCGTAGCCATAATTCAAACCGCCCGACGAAAGCAGGTTTCTATCACTCCGCTCATCACTTACCATGTCAAGCAAGCGTACGCATCAGATACCGACGCCTGCGGCCCACAACACCAATAATATAATTTTGCACCTAATAATTTTGAAATGCAATTATAATTTCGCGCTGCAATAATAATTCTATAATGTTTCTTGGCATTTATTCGTCTCTGTCTACCGAACCTACTTGTGGGCGTTGTTATGTCATTTGCTGATTGATTGTACAATTGATTGATTAGCCCTGTTTTGACAGTGTGTTTTTCTACTTGACTGTACCTGGTTAATTAGTTTTTAAGTTGAGTAGGCAAGATGGATGGGTCTAAATTTAATGTTTCTATGAAATTGAAGGTTGTTAAAAAATGTGGTTAGCTTCCTAAGTGATAAATGTTAATCTCTGTAAAATGTCAATGGAGAAAAAATATTAATTAGTACTAACTAATTTAAGGATACGACAGTGGCGAAGGTTCCATACAACCCGATTCCTACCGGCTTCCCTTTGAAAAATGGCACAGTCAGTATTCTATAGCCAATAATATTCCATACAGTAAAGATATGTACTCCGGCTTACCTCTTACAAAAATTGACCCTTCGCTACTGGGATACGATAAGGAGCTGGTGGTAAAATAATAACAGCCGCTCGGGTCGATTCTCAGGTTAAGCCGCGCTTGCCTGGGTTGGTCCGTGGATGGGTGACCACCTATTACATACCGAGTTTCCTCCATGCATCGGAAAGCAAGTAAAGCCGTTGGTCCCGGCTGTCAATTGCAGGTCTTTGACAGTCGTTTCAGTAGCCAGAAAGTGTGACAACCAGCCCTACAAAGAGGTATCGTATTACCCAGTACTAACTGGGTTGTGGAGGTTAGATAGGCAGTCGCTCCATGTAAAATACTGGTATTCAGCTGCATCCGTTTAGATTGGAAGCCGACCCCAACATAGTTGGGAAAAGGCTAGGCAGATAATGATGAGTAGGTAACTTATTAGTTAAACGTAATGAAAAGTAAATACGTAGGAACTAGGAAGTCATTATTATACATAGTTATACACACATTAAAGGTACTGGGAGCCAGTAGCGAAGGGTCAATTTTTGTAAGAGGTAAGCCGGAGTACATATCTTTACTGTATAGAATATTATTGGCTATAGAATACTGACTGTGCCATTTTTCAAAGGGAAGCCGGTAGGAATCGGGTTGTATGGAACCTTCGCCACTGCTGGGAGCTCAAGCCAAGTGCTTAATTCAAATGAAAATCACCGTTGTTAGTCCCATAAAAGCTAACAAACGTGAAAATGATAATTATTAGCAGAAGTAATATTCGATTCCTAAAAGATATTCAGATCCAATTACGCTTTCTGTAATTAAACCGAGTAATACATATTCATGTAGGTTTTATTACCTACGCCTCTTGTTAAGTAGAAATTGTGAAAATGCGTTGAACATTCATACTTACATACATCACTACATGGTATAAAACAAAGTCGCTTCCCGCTGTCTGTCTGTCCCTATGTATGCTTAGATCTTTAAAACTACGCAACGGATTTTGATGCGGTTTTTTAATAGATAGAGTGATTCAAGAGGAAGGTTTATATGTATATATTGCGAAACCGGGGCAGGTCGCTAGTACTAATATTTTAAATGCGAAAGTTTGTGAGAATGAATGGATGTTTGTTACTCTGTCACGCGAAAACTGCTAAACGGATTTGGATGAAATTTAGCACACAGATAGCTTTTAGACTGGATTAACACATAAGATACTTTTTATCCCGGTAGTATGATCCTGTGGGACAATTATCGAACTCCACGTGGTCAAAGCCGCGAGCATAAGCTAGTAAGGTTATACAGATAAAGAAAACTGGAATTTATAATTTGTGAAAGTGCATAAATTTACCATCTGCTTACCGTACGATCTTCTACAAGACAAATTTTAAAGGAAGAAGGCTGAATAGATTTTTAATTTGGTTAAAACAATCACATAACTAAGTGGGTCAGGTCGATACTACCGAGAGCACTGAGGGTCTGCCACATTTCACCCTTATGCTCTAAGTTATAAGGTTGAAAAGTGGTCGACTGTCAGTAAATTCGGTAGTATAGACGCCAGCACACCAAGCTACCCGAAACCGTAAAATTTTCCCAATCAACCTTGAACCTAATGCTTTAGCGATATAGTTGAAAATCTATTAAAGAAATTTGACAGATTGTAGTAGCGTGATGTGCGTACCTAAGTTTTTGCATGAATACTGCCAGTTTCTACATTGAATATTTGAATAGAGAACTAGTCGAATTCTACTTACGGTGGTTTTTCAATGTAGAATCTGCGCTCGAAATTCAAAATTAAAACCTTTTATTCAACTCTTTTTTTTTACATTTAAACCTTTTTGCTAAGTCCTAACTTAACACTAATTACTCAATTTCAGAAACCTGCAATGACTCTGAATTTAAGTTCTGTGTCTAACCCTATATAATGACTGACGACTCGAGTTGTGACTTGTCCACTATATCATTCATAGGTGCATTGTTATTTGACTATTTCAAATGACAGGTGCTATTAAAGGCATTGGTTAGTGCTGTTCAGAGTCTAAAGCTAATTATTACACATTACGAAACTGCCTCGTTAGTTTCGTCACTAGACTAGCGCGCGAATTCTGTGCATAAGACCCTGTTTTGATTCCCAGCCCCCGTAGCATGACCACCATAGACAAGGGTTTCTTTGACGGTAGAATCGACAAAATGACAGATTGTGTCGACACAATGACAGATTTCTTTGCACTATCTGTCATTTGCCGTCAAAGAAATCCTTGTCTACCGTACGGTGGTCATGCTACGGGGGCAGGTCGGACAAATTGTTACTGAGCTTTTCCCATCAGGGATTTTCCTCAGTTCAGGTTAGAGTCGCCGTGGAAGCGCCATGGTATCTCGCGAAATTTAAATTTTCTTAGGTTTTTTGCAATTTACAGATCAGCTTCAGGCTATATGTGAAGCAAAATATGATTCGCGACCGTAACAAGTCTGTAGTTACAGAATAATAATCATTAATTAAAATCATCAATAAAGAAGTAAGATTAAGTTCATTTAATCCCATTTAGTGACTAGGTATTTCATGAAAAAGTCATTCAATGGGAACTTAGAGGGTTGTATTGATGAGTTTAATGACTATCGTTGGTCCGCTGGTCGCAAGCGTGAGGGTGTGAGGCCCTGGTTTTGGTTGCCAGGTCAGCCAATTGTGGGTGTATTATTGAGGTACACCTCTGCCTACAACTTCGGGTATTACAGGTGTGAGGTTATATTTATGTGTTCATATGACAGGTGACATTAAAGGCATTGTATAGTGCTCAATAGAGACTAAAGCTAATTATAACAGATTTCGAAACTTAAACTCCCAAACATGTTTACACCAAAATAGTATTTAATTACCAGTTGTAAAATCACATCGTAATTTATGTTCGTCATGTTGATACGATCTCGGGAACCTAGTGTGATGGGTGGTACCTTTGTACTTCGTCTTCGCAGCTGCAATACTATTCACCCACTTTGTTAATTTATGATCTATGTTTGTAATTATAGTGTTTGCTATGTAATACGTTGGCTTGACTTATTGTGATAGATGTTTACCTAATATTGGAGGATTTTATAATGGTGGTGATAATTTAAGTCCTGTTGTGTACCTACGTATTTAGTATTTATATCACCGGAAAATAACAGGAACCGCCAATTTATAAATTTTCTAGGAAATTTATAAACTTTCGTAGGATTCTAAACGAGAGATAAATTGTATTATTTTACGGCCACATTTTCGCAAATCTCGGGACTTGGGGCACCCCGACTTTAGGTTAGGTTAGGTACTTTAAACCCTGCAAACAGAAATAGGACCCCGTGCGGAGCCCCGTGCGAAAATGTGGCCATAAAATAATACTATTTATCTCTCGTTTAGAATCCCGCGAAAGTTTATAAATTTCCTAGAAAATTTATAAATTGGCGGTTCTTGTTATTTTTCGGTGACATTTACATTACGTTAGGTGGTGGGCCGAAATATGTATAGTCTGTTTTAATCCCTGAAACTAAATTGACACATGCAAACGTCAAACTTACAAATAATGTTGTCAGCTCTGTTGTGTAGTGTTGTACCTACGATACCGGTTTGTTGAATAGTAACTTTTTATATTTCTTAGACGATTAGAAAAAAAATGACATGCTATCAGCGTTTCTCCCGTACACGATAAAACAGAAATGTAAACCCCATTCTCGTACAAAACGGCAGAACTTTAAAAACATACTTCAATTATTGGAACTTGACACCATACAAACAATTACAATTTAAAAAATAATCATGATAATACGGCAGTTAGTGTTTGATTTTGAATACGAATTGATTTGAATAATAAATAACTACCTACATCAGAATAACTTATTATAAAAAAAACGATACTACGTGATTTTATTAACAGCAATTTACGGTAGAGGCACATCACTATTTAAAAATTGCAAAAAACTGGCAACCCACGTAATGTCAGTTTAGTCTATGAGATTAAAACACAGACTATAGAAGGGTGTACAATTAATTACCTATGATTATAAACATCGTCATCATCTGCCTAGCCTTTTCCCAACTATATTGGGGTCGGCTTCCAGTCTAACCGGATGCAGCTGAATACCAGTATTTTACAAGGAGCGACTACCTATCTGACCTCCACAACGCAGTTAGTACTGGGTAATACGATACCCCTTGGTAAGACTGGTTGTCAGACTTTTTGGACTACTGACTACCTAACGACTGTCAAAGATCTACAAGTGACACCCGGGACCAACGGCTTAACGTGCTTTCCGAGGCACGGAGGAAACTCACTATGTAATGGGCGGTCACCCATCCACAGACCAACCAAGGCAAGCACGGCTTAACCTAAAGATCGATCCGAGCGGCTGTTATTATTTAGCCACGAGCTCCTCACCTATGATTATAAACATGTAACATTTTATAGTTATCTGTATTTTAACCCTCCCTCACTAAGTAAGAGGTCTACGGTTTTGCCTGCACATCAAGCTATCCGAAACTGTTAAATTTTCCCAATCAACCTTGAACCTAATGTATTAGCGATAAAGTTGAAAATCTATTAAAGAAATTTGACAGATTATAGTAGCTTTATCATCGGTTCCTATGACATTTATTGATTTAATATTATATCTTACTAGCTTTTTCCCGGGGCTTCTGTCACTAATTTAGAATTTGACAAACAATTCGGGTTATACTCTGCTAGTAATAATATAATTCAATCATGATTCGAAAGACACGTGGCGCCATCTATTATCTTAAGAATGTTTTTGTTGTTATCCTCGGGAACAGTACTTTTTTCGGGATGAAAGGTACCCTATGTCCGTTTTTGTACACCTGACAACGTATATGCAAAATTTCATGATGATCGGTTCACTGGTTTAGGCGTAAAAAGGTAACAAACAAACAATCAAACTCACTTAGGGGCCGTCTCCACGAGCGAGAGAATCGCGGCTATATTATCGTCGTGCCACGTATTTCTATAGGAGAATATCGCCGCGATTCTCTCGCTCATGGAGACGGCCTTTAAGAGAGTGTAGAATTATACGTGACACGACGATAATATCGCCGCGATTCTCTCGCTCGTGGAGACGGCCCCTTACGTATTTATAATATTAAGTTAGGAGTTAGGATAGGTACTCATCAGATTTTCTAGTAGGTGTATCGGGGTATTCCTCATGAAAAAACTGTGATGAACATTAGAGAGTATGGTGGATTCATTATTTGATTTTCAATCATGGTTGCGCTTTGAGGAATAAACATATAATATTTTTAATTTGAATTTGTGAGCGCAACTAATGGTTGCGCTTCGAGGAATAATTTAGTTGCGCTTAAAAATAGTTGCGCTTTGAAGAGTACCCCGTTGTATCTCTACTGTTTTCATTTACATACTTCGCTAAATTCCATTAATAGACACATTACGTTGGCACTGTTGTTTCTAAATAAAAGTTGTATAACTCAGAAATTACGCTATTTTTAGGAAAATTATACAGCAACATTCACTTAGTTTTCTAGGTTAAAGAAACTACAATAAACCCACGCTCAAAAACAAGTCACTCGCACCGTTTACAAAATTACCATAATTTTACACAGAAATATACAAAATTGATGATGCCATTTCGTAATTAAACCATTAAAGCATAATTTTACATTGTGACCCGATAAATTAATAAAATAATTGCTCAGAGGTGTGAATTTTCGATCAATTTTATGAATGGATGCTCGCTTGACTAATTACGGCGATTGTTAAAATTCTTTAGTTTAGTTTTTTAATTGTTAGCTATTGTCATAGTCACGAGTTCTAAGAAAAGTTGGTCAAGTGGATTTTTTTAAGGATTTCAGAATGCTAGCATCAATACAAAAAGTCGTGAGAACCGCTGGCATATCCTGGTTCTAAATAACATCTAGAAATAATTGATACGAAAACTCACGAAATATTCGTCGTGAGCAACGAGAAGGCTTCAGAAAGCAGTACTTCTGGACACGGCGCGTATCGTTTGGAGGTTCCTCTCTCAAGAGCCCTGACCACCGGTGGCTCGGACCCTGTTCCCGATGCTGGTGGGCTACTATTTTTTATATTTTTAAATGTTTTTTTTCGTATTACTTTGTATAGAAATATTTAAAAATGTAAATTATATGTTAAGAAAATAAATAAAGGAAATAAGAATAAGAAAAAAAATATTAAACCATTGTTACAAACATTTTCTTAGCCTAACATAGCGCTATGAATAATCGTAACAAGTAAAATTTTAATATGTTTAGAAATCATCTGCCTAGCGTTTTACCAACTATATTGGGGTTGGCTTCCAGTCTAAACGGATACAGCTGAATATCAGTATTTTACATGGAGTGACTGCCTATCTGACCTCCACAACCCAGTTAGTACCTACTGGGTAATACGATACCCCTTGGTAAGACTGGTTGTCAGACTTTTGGGCCACTGACTAGCTAACGACTGTCAAAGATCTACAAATGACAGCCGGGACCAACGGCTTAACGTGCTTTCCGAGCCACGGAGGAAACTCGGTATGTAATGGGCGGTCACCCACCCACAGACCAACCTAGGCAAGCACGGCTTAACCTAAAGATCGACCCGAGCGGCTGTTATTATTTAACCACGAGCTCATCCTTCTCGAAAAGGAGAATATTCTAAATTTTCTTTATTTTTATTTTTTGTTTTAGATTAAAAACAACTTTCAATTAATTAATTCAATTTAATGCTCCAATTCACAATTTAAAAGTAGCAACTAGCAACACAGAACAATAAAACTCATCTAACTAGAATAGTTTCTTATCGAGATCCGAATCGATCATCGCAGCGATTAGTCCATTCGGGTGCGTGGGCGCATCTATTGTTAGAACTTAAGTTCGTTAGGGCTAGTGTTGTCGTTTATTGTGATTTATTGTGTTGTTGCGAAAGTTCTATGATTATACTGTTTAGTACGTTGGGCCTGTTTAATAAATTAAAAAAAAAAACCGGTCAAGTGCGAGTCGGACTCACGCATCAAGAGTTCCGTACCATTATTATTATTATTATTGGGGGAAGCCTCTTTAATTTATTATTATTAGTTGTTATCTGCGGCAACAGAAAAACACTTTTTTTTTTTTTTTTAACGTGGTAAAATCATCAAATGACTGCTCCCACCCAGGGCAGAGCGGGAGGGACTATCAGACTTGTACTGACTAAAATCCACGGTGTCCTTCAGTAGCCCTTTATGTTCCAGGGTCACGGTAATTCTATGAGTCCCGCGACCAACAGAAATACACTTTCTGTGAAAATTTCACCTGTCTACCTATTACTAATCATGAGATACAGCCCGCTGACAGACAGAAGGACGGAGGGACGGACGGAAGCGGAGGCTTAGTAATAGGGTCCAGTTGGTTTACCCTTCGGGAATGGAACCCTAAAAATGAAGTACGAGTTCATTAGCTTCAAGTTACTTCACTAGCACGACTCAAGCCTTATTTCTTAGAAAAGCTAGGCAGAGAAGCAGTTTCCAATCTACCAGTGGCGAAGGTTCCATAGAACTCGATTCCTACTTCCTTTTTTTCTTTTTCTTTTTTTTCTCTTTCTCTTTCTTTACTCTTTTTAAATTTATAAAATATAATACTTAATACACATAAATAAAATAATTTAATAATCTCATGATATTATTAATTATTATAATTAATATGATTAATTTAAATAACTACATAACCTAATACTAGTAATATTGTCGAAAATAGTTATGTTTGTTTAACAAACTTGCAATCCAGTATACCTACTCACTGGATGCTTGTTTTGTCCAATCTATTATGTTGCCGTGCCCTAACCGGGTTTCATGTTGGAACTTACTTACTTATATGTAACAACTAAATGTACACATGAATGCAATAAAGAGTTTTGAGTTTGAGTTTGAGTTTGAGTTTGAAAAATGGCACAGTCAGTATTCTACAGACAAATAATACAATCACATTAAAGATATGTACTCCGGCTTACCTCTTACAAAAATTGAACCTTCGCTACTGCTATCTACCTACTGTGAATTTCAGAACACCCACTTGTCGATTTTATTAACAGCTGCTAACTACGTTATGTTTTCGCACATAATGACCAATTAATCTATCTATAACTTGAATTGAGTCGTTCTATTAATCAACAAGAAACTGATTTTACAAGCAATAATAATGGCAATTAAAAATTAATAATAATGATGGGTGCTTCCTAATAAAGGGCCTAATAAAATACATTTGTTTAGGAGGGTTTTCAAGGTGACATCATAATATTTAATAATGAGTACAAAATATCGCGGTTAAGTTATTTTTATTGAGGAAATATAAAAAGATAACCCTATTTGATAATAGAATAATTTAAATATTTCTAGTTGTTGGAAATTGCAATGAAAATTCCAAAGAAAATAGCGGAATCTCTTGGTTAGTTCAAAGCGATACTGCCTCGTTGGTCTAGTGGTCGCAAGCGCAGCTGCTGAGCATGAGGTCCTGGGTTCGATTCTCGGGTCGAGCAAAGTGTTATTGGGTATTTCCATTGAGGATTTCTTAGAAGCAGCTATAGCGTCTGGATTTGTGCCTGGTTGATGGCAATAGGCTCGCCCCCATTGCTTAAATATAACTGGCGTAATGTGAGTGTACTATTAATACACCTCTGCCTAACCCTTCGGTGTTACACGCGTGATATTATGTCGTTTTTGTATCAAATCTCGAATATTGCAAGAGAATAGATTTCGAGTCGTTTCCTAGTCTCTCATAACACGAATGTCACCAACCAATAATATTCCCAAACTAAATAACAATAGAAACTATAATAACTTAATAGTATCTGCTCACGATTTTCTACTATTACGTACCTAGTATTTAATACAAGTGTCCTTGAACTAGCGACCTTGAACTTGAACATCGATTTTCTTTGTGACCTTGTAATGAGGGACGGTATTTAGAACTATTGGCTCAAAAGTCTGAGTAATTGTTGTAAATAGACTGTGGTGTGTTTTTCTGGGTTAAGTCGGTGTTGTGGTAAAAAAAAATAACATGTTGGCAGGTTAACCGACATTATGAGTGTGGAAACATATATTTTTTGGCGCTAAAATTCCTTACTGCAAAACAAGCAAAAGGATTTTTTTAAACAGAGAATGTCCGTTTTCTGAACTAGAGATATGCTTGTCTCATAATGCAATATTAACGTAGCGATGTCTTAAAAATTTATTTTATTTAAACGTACGTTTAACGTAAATAAAATAGATGTTTAAGTTAACACAAGTTAACAAACTTGTGTCATCCCACTGCTGGGCAAAGGCCTGTCTCCATGACTTCCAAATTCTTCGATCCAAGGCCAATGTGGACCACTGCTGGTCGTTGGTTTTGTCCAGCTCGTCCCACCATTTCCTGCGAGGTCTACCGCGTCGCCTTCTGGCTGTCAGGGCTCCACATCGTGGTTATTTAGACCTACAACTCGTCGGGCATACGGCAGACATGTCTATTATCTTATTTTAACTGTTAAAATTATTTCAATTGTCAATTAAAATATATTTTAACCGAGGTGATCGATAAAAGCTATGAAAGCTTTCGTAGAAGAGATTAGTTCCTTTTATTTTTAATAGATGGCGTTGGCTGTATCACTGTAACCATAGTTGAACAGTTTATGTAGAAGGTTGGTATTTTTGTTGTTATTAGGTTTCATTGACAAGATTATGATGTCCACTATTATATTTTATAGTTATGAATATTAACAACTTTTTTTTTTTGTTATTAAATCGGCTTGTACAACTCGCCTGATGTGAAGCGATGATGCGGCCTAAGGTGGAGCACGCTTGCCTAGAAGAAAGCGATTCACTCGAACTTTGAAGAGATCTAGATTATAATGATCGGGAAACAGAGAAGAGAAGAGAGTAAGATTTTTCTGTATACTTATTATTGAAAAGAGTAACCATGGAGTTTCTTGCCGGTTCTTCTCCATAGGAAACGACCAACCCGAACCGTGCACCTTTTTGTCGACGTTTTATAAGTGCCCATCAAGGCCTATGTGAAATAAAATATTTTGATTTTTGATTTTGATTTTGATAATTTAGATTGCTTCAAGCTGCTTTGTTATCTAATCTAATGTTCATCTAAGTTAATGTTCAAATGATTTTCAAGCTTTTCATAAATCATCATCATCGTCATCATTCCAGCCGAAAGACGTCTGGATATAGGCCTCCCCCAAGTGTCGCCACACTGGCCGGTCCCGTGCGACTCGCATCCAGCGGATCCCTGCAACCTTCACCAGGTCATCGGTCCAACTAGTGGGAGGCCGTAGGAGGTGGTGGGGTCTAGTGGTTTTTTTTTTTTTTTTAGTAATATCAATTGCTCCTATTTGTTTTTTTTTTAGTATATTATTTTATTACTACCCAAATGCAGTTTTTCAGTTACAGGAGCCATTTAGACGAATTTCACAAAAAAAACTTAATAGTACCCATGCAAAAGATCAAAACTGTCTCATAGTGTATCCTACGATTTTTAACAACCCGCCATGTTATTTACGTTTACAGTTCACATCAAATGCGGCCGTCATGGCGTCAGTTCGTATATTTGACGGGCAATGCATTCACGTTGAGGCATAATGTGAAACATGACAAGAGACATCGACTTGCCACAGTTGCCACGCGCAGTTATGCCGATTTGGAAATTAATTTAGAATTTGCCAAATGTTTGGCCATTTTAATGCTTTTGAATACTTGATTTTGTGTGGTTCTGTGTGTGTGTCTGTTTAGTGATCGTTAGAAGATGGTTGAATGAATAATTCAATGAAAATAATTAAAGTAAATGGAAGTTCCGGACTATGAACTACGTTTTAAGCTTTCACGGTTTACAACTAAACTTATAAAGAAAGGTAGGAAGAAAAAAATATTTATTTGTCGCAGGGACATGACGTGCATCATACAAAATACACTACGCCACGCTACGCACGCACGCTACTATACTGTCACTTACGGGATATCTTTCGTGATTGTCCATTATTTTGAGCTCCCGATATTTCGACGCCGCGCTGTTGCAAGCGCCATGATCGCGGGTTGACGCTGGCGCATGGCGCTTGCAACAGGCGTCGAAATATCGGGAGCTCAAAATAATGAATAATCACGGAGATATCCGGTAAGTGACAGTATAAGTTTGAGAACTACGTATTTTTAGATGTCAGTTCCTTAATCAAGGCGTTACGATGGAAATAATTTAGCAAGAAGAAACAAAATCATATTTGCTCCCTGATTTTGAAAACTATGTTTCGTGTGTTAAAAATAGTTGGTTTTAATACCGTCTTGTAAAATATCAAGTGTAAGTACTAATGATCATTGATTGATAAAGAAATGGCTTTGCAGTCTCTTTGTAAGAAGATTAGCCAGAGTAGCAAATCTGCTTAGGGTGAAAGGCAGATTTCCGTCAGTAAAACTGAACGTCAACCGCACTTATTTACAAAAACTGCGTTCAAGATCATCATAGCTATGAAATATTGACTCTGATTGCAGATATTCAATGTGGTATAGATGTGCTAAACGCGTTCAGTTTATTGGTGGAATTCGTCTTTACTTTGTAAACGCACCCAGCTCTGAAATCTCACAGTATCTGCATGCTTTCCCCTAGCCATATAAAACCCATCTTCGTCCAACCCTACCTTAATCCACTCTTCGACCAAACCATGGGATGGTCCCCGTCTCTCCGGGAAACTCAATCAGCGTAATGGGCCGGCGCGCAAACTATGCATTTTGCTGATCACTCGCGATTTATTTCAATAATCCACCTTGCGGTAATGTCTGACTAAGGCCCGGAATATTATATTATGCTCAACCCCGCGGGTTCGTCCGCCTTGGACAACCATGGGTTGTTTGTAAAATCAATTTTGTACTTTGTATGCGGTATCTAATTATGTAAGGACCTAACAAACTGATTTGTTATCTTTTCGTTACAGTTAGCACGGAGAAGTCTTTGATCAAACATTGATTATTCTTAAACTTGACTTCTTATCATTTCTTAAACTTGACTTGATTTAATTCAATAATGTTTCTAATGTAATTTAATTCTGATATTTAGGTTTTAGCTATAATTTATGTGTTTGTATTTTTATCTATTTTTGTTTTTTATATGGGTCTCGGGTCTGAAATAAATGGAATTTATTTATTTTAAGTTTTCGCCAACAAAATTACGACTTTTCAGTACGAAAATGTTTTTGCGTTTTTGCTTGGTTCACTATAATTACTTATACCTATCGTAGGCTTATTCGTATTTGCACCGTAGCCCTTAGCTTTTACGATAATACGCTATCCTTTCTAAGGATTCTACTTTCTCATAGGTGTTTGTTATCTATTTACTATTGACTGGCGGCGTTGCCATACAACGTGGCAACGCCGCCAGTCTTTTGGGTACATTACCAGTTGACAGCGTTGAGGAGGAGATTTTTGACGCCATTTTTTAGTTAGGTACTGTAGGTTATTTTAATTTATCAATGTATATAATATTTAGCTAATGAATATACCCTATAGAAAATGTAAATGCCAGTGAATCAAAATTAAGTTCATAGTTGCTAAATCATTTTAACTTAGCTTACGAGACGATTTTGATCAGAATTGGCGATATTGAACTACCGTTTTTGAAGCAGAATTTATGCGAATTTTCGACTCGATTTTTCAACCGCAAATTTTAATGACGAAGTATTTTCATCGTGATTAGCGACAACTTTCCTTTTCCTATTATATCCAGGATCAACCTCAGACATCTCATTCAAAAACATGTTTTATTCCGGCCATTCTTCAGCTATCCCCACACAATTTCATAATACTTAGCGTCGAAGCCGACAGCTTCGGCTGTTCTCGGCAAGAGTCGGGTGCCTCCGGCGATCGGCGGCACTCCGAACTAATGGCATCACGCTCGCGGCGCAAGAGCATCCGACATCTGTAGCGGGCTTAGAACGGTGATATTCTTGGCTATTTTGTTTGTTGTTTATTTTATAAGATGAGCAGTGGATGTAGGTATTGATATGCCAGGTTTACAGATGAGATAAAACTAAGCTTAATTTCGTTGACTCTCTAGAAACTTATTAGTCGTAGCAAGGTACCAAGGTTGCAGAAATTTCGCAAACTGCACCTGGTTTAGAGTATAAATGTGAATGGCTATAAGAGTAGGACAAGAACAAAGAAACGATGGATGGACTGTGATATGGCTAGAAATGTGGGGACAGGCTAAGATGGCGAGTAATAGAGTGGTATGAAGAAGAAGTTAGTTTGCGCCGACCCTAAATACATTGGCATTAGCGCAGGAAAAGATGATGAGGAATGTGAGCAGTAGAAGAAAGACCAAAGAAATAATAAATTGAGGCTACTTAGATGGCCACTGAGGTGATGGAGGAAAAATTTAAGAAATGCTAAATCGGCCAAAAATAAATTAAAATAATGGCTGGACGATCACGTAGTAACATATTCAAGCATGTGATATAAAAGCTTTTCAAAACAAGCTGACTTGTTCGGCTATCCTCGGCAACTCTCGGCTGCCTCCGGCGCTCGGCTGCAGTACGAACTAATGACGTCACGCTCGGGGCGCAAGCGCATCCTGACAGATGCACCGGGTGTGCTTGAGCTGGCGTGGAGTTTAGCTGATGAAAAGTCTTGTAATGTTTCCTTTTAGAAGTGGTAATTGTAATTTTCTGTATAAATGTGAATGGCTTTAAGAAAATAGGCAGATATATGTATGTTGGTATTTTATGATATTTGACTAAAAAGTTTTAAAAATTAATTCTGAGATGACTGTCAAAGTGCCAATGTTGTGTACGAAAGAAGTTTTGTCGTTATCCCAAATAAATTGGGATAGGGTACCGTAACATCGCGCCTGTTTTTCCTAAGAGGCAAGGCAGAAATGTGGTGTACTTTAAGTAGTACATCCATATTTCACCAGTCAGGTTGGTGATTTTGGATGCTACCTTCTTTATTTTAGTTTAACCTTTTGACCGCTATAGTCACGTATACGTGACAAGCAAGTGCGTTCTCTGTACGCCAAACGACACAAATATGTGACAAAATGGTAGGTGAAATTGTGGCTTGGCGTGGAGGGCACGCGCGTGCGTTTATACTCTGGCGGTCAAAAGGTTAATACCCAAATATTTCATGCAAAGATTCAACCATAACTGACGTATTGGATAAATAACTACATTTATTTCATCCAACATTGCCGTTCCAGACAACTCATCTGCGCCCGCGCCTCTTGGCGGCAAAACATTTACACTAATGTCGTCACGCTCGCGACGTTTACGTATCCTGCACGGCGACGCGTTTTCCGCCATTACTGCAACCCTGCAATTACTACTCGTACTTGTGGGCCTACAGGGAAGTGTTAAATATTAAATGTAAAGGCATTTAATTGTAAAAAAAGGTGTTTTTTGCGATGTGTTGGACATCTGTCCTCTCACATGCATTTTTCGAGAACTTCTGGCTGGGTCTATGACGAGGTTTTTTCCGATTTCTACTAAGAAGCGTTTTGTGTTTGGGTCGGGCAAGACCAGCGGCAGCCTGAGGCTAGATGTCTAGCAGAATAGTTATGTTTTCAATTCTCGGTAGGAGAAAGAAAAGAAAGAAAGAAAAACTATTTTATTTGTCACAGGGACATGACGTAATGAAATAAACTTAACTTAAAAATAAAATAAACAAAATAACAAATATTTATAAAGACAACAGGACGGAACAAAAAAAGTTGACAGCTTGCAGGTTACCACTCAACATGATGCTGTGGGGGGGCCACAGCACAGCGCTAGTTTTCAGTGGGCGCCCGTGAAAAAGCAGTTGCGACATTTATTATTTATTTATTTAAATAAATAAATGTACAAGAGTGGTACATTTCGCTGTACACTTACGGAAGCAGTATCTATGTTACCGTGAGCGGACCGAGCGCAAAACGTCACGATTCTGTTCTGACAGATCAACCAACTGAACCGGGTCAAATTACTTATTGGCCGGGACACAACGTTTCAAGCCGGGATATGTGTACCGGGACATAGAAGCCAAGTCTACTGAGACAACTAATAGAGAAGCATAGAAGGGCACCGATCACAAATAAATTGGGATAGCATCTTAGGAACATTGCCGGGAGAATGAATATGTGTGCATGTGTGTGTGTTATGTTATGAGCTCATTCTTGAATATATGTTCTGGCTGCAAAACAGATCACGTACTTACTTATCATATTCCTTGTATATGTAATTACATTATAAACGTTTAAATTTGCACTATACATTGGACTTATTTGTATGTAGGCTTGGTAATAAGAGGTATTGTATTACCCAGTACTAACTAGGTTGTGGAGGTCAGATAGGCAGTCGCTCCATGTAAAATACTGGTATTCAGCTGCATCCGGTTAGACTGGAAGCCGACTCCAACATAGTTGGGAAAAGGCTAGGCAGATGATGATGTGGGGCTTGGTAATACCTAGATGTGTTTGTAAGTTCAAATTAATAATCTATTTTTGCTATTCATCTGTGCAAATATAGAGGCATTTTATTACTCATATTTTATGCAAAACATAAATCAAATTATACACTATTATCATCAAGTTATATAAAATATTCACAGAACTATTTATTTTTCTTATAACTAAGAAAAGTTTAACATCTGTCCTCCCACATTCAGCCTAAAGCGAGTGACGGAAAAAGCCCCAAAGGATAATTATAGGTTAAGCAGACGTTAAGCCTCTATGTCAAAATGAGATGGAATATTTTATAATGTCTCGAGACACCCCATAAGCTATGATACTTAGCCCCGCAGCATATAAAGTCCTGAAGGTGTGGGAATCGCTTCATATTCCTCCAACGAGTTTCAACATAAGCTTATCGGCAGCTTTTCACCATAATTATCGCTGATAGCATGTGATTTCAGCCCCCCTTGTGGCCTACCATGACGTCTTAAAGCAAGAGTAATTCCAGTATGGGAAAGAGATGGCGCTAGGCGACCTGTATAGCTCTGTCGCTTTCCCACACTGGAATTACTTCTGCTTTAAGGCGTCATAGTACCCCCTGAAGCTTTTCAGTGACAAAGTAAAGCAATTTTCTTCAGTTAATTAAAAGCAACATAATATATGTGGATAGTTTATTCGAACTGTCAAGATTTTGACTAAACATTAGAAAAACCTCGGCGCCTCATATGACTGCTACTTAACATTTAAGACAAATCACATCAAAAGTAAAAAACATACCTTAAACTCACGTCTAACTCCCTCGTTTAAGGTAAAATTGATTAATCATTCATTTTTATAAAATGAATAAGGTATGACGAGTAGTTTATAAAGAACCTTTTGTGACGCCGCGTAGTTTAATTATCCACGGTTGAATATCATGACGCTGCGTATTTTCAATGACATTGGTTCCTGGTTACAGAAAATGCATCCTTTTGGAGATACTTGGCGACATGAAGGTGGTATACCTAACTGTTATACTTGCGTAAGTTATCTGCTATGTGTATTACGCAGCTACTACGCAACGTCAACGCTACGCAACTGCGACACACTACACTACGTAGATGCTACACGTCGTCAAAGCTACGCAACGTCAACGCTACGCAGCTACTACGAAAATGCCTACGATAGAGAATCTACGAAACGTAGCGTTTATATTACATCGAAGCCTATGCTAGAAAAATACCAAGTATTTAACGCTTTTTGACATACCGAGCCAGCAATAACATAATGATATAGGTTACTTCTACGTAAGCCTATATTATCTCTTTACCCCTACAACGAAGTCATTTACTCCTACTTTATATAACACAAAAAAAACGAAAGTAAACGCATTGTTTTCCTTACATGCAAGCCTATAAGTTCGGTATCAAATTATCTCTTGATCCAAGCGCCGTTGAAAGGTGCAACATGCAATGGTATACTCGACTGTTGTACTTGTATGAAAATATTTTACCGAAACATGTTTACTTTATAAGTATTTATCTTTTACAAGCTTTACAGGTGAGGTGAGTCCTTCAGTTCTATTGTTGCGTGTATGGAGTTATTCATATTCTATTTTTACATTATAGTGCATGCACGTATAGTAGTGTATGTACTGTTATAAAAATAGTGCTTTCAGTGTATTTGCAATTAATTTTACACCTAAGATGCGGTTGGCTTTCAGTCTACAATGATGAGAGTAAATAATGCGTACAGGCAGCTTGATAAAAAATAATGATACAAGTTTTGAATGAATTATTTATATAACAAATAATAAAATTTTGATTAAGTTAATGTGCTAAAATAAACTGCTGGAAATACTTCCTTAGAAGCATAATTTCATTATAATAAGGTTGCATTTAACGTAGCATAATCAAAAAAATATAAAAGTGAATAAATCCTTTCCTTGAAAGTTAAATTTATTCATAATTATGCATAAAATTATGAATCGCAATATGCATTTCTTCATAATGTGTTTGCACTTACGTGAGAAACAATTTATTCATACTGTATTTTTTACTTTTATTTCAGTGCAAAACATCACTTATAACAGGCATTAAATTTCGTTCGTTCAAGTAAAGATTTCTATATTTGTTTTGTATTTCTTCCATCAAAAAAGATAATTATTCATAGTCCAACATTTCAAGAAAATCCTTAAACTCGATATAGGTAATATTCTACCATAAATAAAAAAAAAAGAAACAAAAATTAAACAAGAATCTCATAAGAAGTGTCACAAGACATCATAGTGACAAAGTGTCACAACTTGAAATTTTATTTTTCTCAAATCCCCTTTAAGTATTCTTCGTAAAAATAATAAGCGCCAAATCAAAATGCACATGTGTACACTACCTATTAAGAAAGCTACAATAAGTCTATCGTCAAATCATTTTTGAAACGTCTCAAATCATTAACAAACTGGTCATTAGATTTTGCCATTGTCGTAGCGCCGAAAGTATTGGGACCTCAAAATTAATTACACCTCAAGCCTTCGCAATACTTAATGAATACATTCGTAACTATAATTAAATTATCTATTGCCCACTTTGTACACCCACGCGTGGGCTTTCGGTAATAAATAATAGCAGCTGATTGATGTTTCACCATCGAATACGATGATTATTTATTTACTGTCCGATGAGGCTGTTTGCTTTTATCCGAATAAAAAAAAAAACAAGTACAGGTTTTTTATATCACGTTAAATTAAATGGTTGACGTCGAAATATGTGTTGAGGATCTAAGCGTAATCTGGTTAAAAATTCTAAGTTCCGAAAAGTCGCCAAGCTTTAGAAGTTTTGGCAAAATGTTAATGCATTTATATAAAAGAAAAGAATCGTTTACACGAAAAATACACAAACAGCTAACAAAAGCTTCCGTTCCATGAACTCCAATTTTCCACCATCAGTTACTTTTTGTTAGTGTAATAATATTTCTGGACGGCCGTAAACGTCGTAAGGTACATAAATTTGGCAAACTAACCTGAATCATGAATGCTTCTGGTGACTGTCTTCCACACAAACAAACATCAAACGGCACTGACCGTCACTTCACAGTACATTTCACATCTAATCCTTCACGCTATACATGTACTACGTACGTACAAGACACAAATATATTCGTGATTATATCGTGTGGAACATATACAAAGAGCGACGCTAACACGACCGCCTAACAGTCTGTGAGACCGGACACTGGGCTTCAGGCGCCGTAGAGCGGGATGAAAGATATGCGGGGGGACACATGCATGCTGAAGGATGCCAAAGGAGCCGGGCAGATGCGACAGGACTCCGGAGAAAAGAGACGACTACACTGCGTGACATTTGAAAACTGTGTCTTTACACCACCTTTAGCTATGACACGGGAAAATAGCGTCTATTAGCGATAGCGCAGAGTTCAAGATGATTACTATATGCTGGCGCTTAGGATGTTTTAGCCACGGTGAGTAAATGTCCTCTAATGTGTCGCGCAATCCGGAGCGCTAGCTTTAAAACTAAGTTGTGTAGAGACGAGTATTGCGCGCTCGTGTTCTGTCGCTTTGGCCGTCTGGTGGGCAAAGTGTGTGTCGCGTTTTGTCGCTTTTGGAGCGGAGTCGCGGGTGTGCGAGCGGGATGGGAGCATGTAGGCAGTGGGGTGGGAGGAAGACGGGGAGGTGTCACCACGAGCGCTTTTTAGGGACTTAAAGCCGGATGAGCTCAAACAGAGGCGTACTGCGGATTTGTAATGTGACGTTTTTGCGCATATGTGGGTTTTTCAGTACGCACTTGTGCTACCGCTGCTAAATTGTGTCCTGCGGTTGACTGTTTGTTTCAGGGGAATTGTTTTTGTTCATGGAAACTTCTGTACTAATGAAAATAAACATGATGTTTATCTTAATACAAAACATTCTTGTTTCACAGAATTTTAATTAACTGATGGCGCGTTTTGTGAATCTTGCATTGAGACAGATTATTCAAGAATGTAGCACGACCTAGATTCGTTGTTTTTGACCTTTTCTGCAACGCCCTTTTGCAAAAATCCCTCAAAAGCGCCTTTAGCAAAAAAAAAAAAATCTCATTACTCGAATCCTTTTCCAAAGCCACTTGTCCGATGACACTTGTGTATTTGGCCAAAAAAAAGATGACTTTTCAATAATAGCTCATCCAATTTTGGCACAAAGCGGTAGCGCCACCACACAATGGTCAGAATAGGATCCTGACAATGAGATTGTGACATTCTCGGTTTGTCACATTGTGGCCCACAGGAGTTGAATTATCATCGGTTGAATACAAACCTCCTTTATATTTTTTTTGGGCTTGCAAATGTCACTGGCCACCCACACGGAGTTGGTAGCGTGAAATTGGGTATGGGATAAGCTGTCGGCACTACTGATTGTGATTATAAGATTACGCGTGCGTCCTTTGTTGATAGAAAGTAGATGGGTATTGTTTGCGTAAATGATAGCGTTTACGTAGAAAGTTAAAATTGATATCGAATTAAATGCTGTGTGTTTAGAGTTGATGGTCACTATTGACAATGTAACATCTATTTTGTAAAGGGCTCACTGAATGTTCATTTTATTTTCAGAAACCTCAAAATTAATAAATTTGTGTGTAACATTTACTTCATTCCAAATATTATAATGTTACTCCATTAATAGCTAGCCAGCTGCTTTACTTATCGGTCCTACTTGCCATTATCCTTTGTAGCTGTTGTGAAGTTCTCTTTCTTTAAGGTTTTCGGTCTCGAACTTTCGTTACCTGTATTTTGGCGATAGGTTGCGCTACGTGCCACATTCGCAACGAAACCATACACGTTCTGAGCTTTAACAAAATTATAAAGGGATTAAGAATATTTTAGTAAATAAAAGCAAAGGAAAGGAAGGTAAGTATGAAGCTTAGCTTTTTCAAGGAGTTGTTAGATTTTAATTAAGTAAGTACAAATTAAATAATCGTTGAAAATCATACGTTGTGTATGAGTTTCTGAGATTGTTTCAATAACACGGCAGTCATTAGTAACGAGTGCGTCAAACATACCGGTTTTGTGCCATAAGTACGGCCAGGAAAACAAACAAATGAGTTGAAATGCTGGAGTATATTTAGATGATTGTTTCTTCTTGATATAGCTCACCAGATTCAGATGGGGTTTGGCAGAGATTTAAGCGAGCTGAAAACTCATGAATGGACATCTAAACTCGTGTTCTTAAATACATATCTGAAATTACTACTACTAATTACTGAATTTCAGTCTATGAACTGTGATATCTTTCTATCTTTCTGCTTTCTTTTTTTTCTTTCTATCTTTCTGTTATTGGCATAACTTTTAGTATTATTAATGTTGTGATTTTAGTTGGAAGATGTTTGCTTGCCATTGTCTTTTTTATTTCCTTGGCTCGCGTTTTCACTTGATGGTGGGCGAAGTTGCACTTTTGAGTAGAAATCTGCTGATTTTGAAAATTTAACATTTAACAAGCAGCAAGTCTTAGTCGTCGCTGGAATTAACTCTACCATTTATAAATAAACAGCCATAATATTTTTACCATTTTTTCTCCACAGTACCTATCGGTAATGTAATTTTAATAGCTCGTTTGTAGACAAGTGGTTTACGAAACCCAGGGACGTTATTTATTATAACAATTACTATTGTTTCGGGATTTTGACTGATGCCCGCTAATGGCCGCAGATTATCGTGTGTCATTTGTTTGAATCAGTCTAATGGCTGTTTTATTTACATAGTTTTTGTGGTTGTGGGTTGTTTTTTATAGGCGGGGATGATTGAATTTGCTGTTATGTTAATATTTGCCTAGTATTTTTGTTGGCGTTATGTGAATTAGTCTGTCATGTTATACCGAATAGCGTAAAATGGCCCTAGAATTCTCTATAAGGCATGTTTCGTTTAATAATAATATTAAATTAAAAGAAAACTGTATATCATTGCTTTAGAAATACATTACTGTTAGCACTTGCAATGGAGGCAATCACATTTTTACACGTTAGAAGAAGTGAATCGTATCAATAAAAATTTAAATTATTTAAAACAACTTCAAAAAAACTTTTAAAATAACACCGACATCTTTATCGCGACATCTGTGCTCAAAAGCCAGCAAATTAGCCCTACGAATTCAGATCACCCGATACACGGGCGGGACACGCAATAAAATGTATAACAATTCTTTTCTATCCACCCCAAAGAAAAAAAAACTCGTCACCTGTCGTGTCATTTGGTTCCAATAAACGAGCCGCCAAAGAAAAACACGAAATTAGAAAAAAAAAATACGAATCGTCCAAAAGTGACCGAACTTGTCTTATGACAGTTTGACTTCGGGTCCTAACAATCCAAAGTTAACAACTGCAGTCGTTAGAACCTCTATTTTTAATTTGGTAAGGGTGATTTTTCATTGGATTTGAAAAGTTGCATTTTTTTAAGGGACTGTTTTTTTTGTTAATCGTTTTGACTGACGAATATTTACGATGTGAATTGTTTAGTGCGGGCGAAATAAAATTCTGCTCTGACTTCATTAGTTCTGTTTTTGTAGCGTTTTCTGGCTTTTGTCAAGTAATAATAGGCTTCGGTTGTCCCCTTCGGAGTTTGATGATGCCTTCCGAATTGATGAAATTTAAACTTTTGAGTTTCTAGTTTGGTGATAGTGGTAATTTGCGCTTTATTTTACTGAGATAATACCTTCCTAATACTTAAAAAATATATGACAGGACAGGAATTGGAAGGTGAGCAAACTATTCCGGTTTTTGTATACCTGTTTTCTATATTTCTTTAGGTAGTGGTTTCACGTCTAAACGTGAAAGAGAACCTGATAAATTGAATTTGAATTCTGTGGAAGTAATTGAAATTTGTCTTTAATCTTATCGAAATTAGTAACATGTTGATATCACGTATAGTCAGCAGTTTTTTTTTTTTTTTTTTTTTAATTTTATATATTCTTTATTTATATAATATTTTAATACAATCTGCTTACAAATGATCTTATTCTATTTGTTAGCAATTCAGGATTTATTATGTTACATAGGCTAAATATATCGCCTTTATAAACATCAAAACATGTTATTATTACCTTATTAGGTGTTGACTTAACATATTGATTAACATCGATTAACTATATATGTGCAAGTCTTAGTTAGGACCCACATAATATTTACAATAACTTACATACAAAATGTACATTTTATTATAATGGTAAGTTATAATAATATAAGGTAGGTAGCGGGTAGTTTTGTGCAAAGATTGCGAATACACAGCCGGTCAATCGGCGTCGGCCAGTAAGCGAGCTATCGTCATGATACGTCACGGAGGAAGTAGTGATGGGGGAGTCGGTATCGATTGTACGTTCGAGCGTAAGGCAGTGTCGATAATCTACTGTTGCCAATTGCTGATATTAGTATGTTTCGGTGTGATGGGTTTTTGTGCAAATAAAATTTACGTGAGATCTTTAGTATAAAATCTTTTAGGAAAGGATACTTTATGCGTTGATGTAGTGTTTTGAGATTTGTGCGAAATGGTGTATTGTAGGATAATTTTAAGGCTTTATTTTGTATGGTTTGAAGCTTGTTATACTTATTTTCAGCCACACTGGACCAGACAGGTGCTGCGTATGTTAAACAAGGTCTGACCAATGTTGAATAAATAAGCAGTTTAGTTCTGGGACTGAGAATGGATTTTCGATTTAAAATTGGTTTAAGTGAATTAAGGGCTTTCGCACCTTTAGTTATGGTTAGTTCGGTGTTTTTGTTCCAGTTAAGCGTCTTATCTAGAATTATGCCTAAGTATTTTACCGATTCCCGCCACGCAATTTGAAAGTCATCAATTTTAACGAGTCTAGTAGGAAGTTTTCGCTTACCGGTAAATAGTATTCCTTCGGTTTTTTCAGAATTTACTTTCAATTTCCAGGTCTTAAAATATTGGCCAAGTAATTCTAATGAAAATTGTAGCCGCCCCGCAATTATGTCGACATCTTTGTCTGTCGTGAATGTGGCTGTATCATCGGCATAGATGGCAAGGTGTGTGTGAGCCTGTTTAGGTATATCATTCAGGAAAAGTATGAACAGGTAAGGACCCACGAGCGAACCCTGAGGCACACCGGCTGGAATGGTTTTGGGAGCAGAATGATCTTTACCTATATAGACAGAGAAAGATCGATCACGCAAGTAACTTTGAATGAGTTTTACTAGACAAATAGGTACTTCATGTTTTAACAACTTGTGTAAAAGACCATCGTGCCAAACAGAATCGAAGGCTTTTTCAATGTCTAGTAAAATCATGCCTGTAGAAAGACCGCGGTTTAATCCATGAGCTACGTGTTCAGCAACTCTCGCTAGCTGTTGCGTGGTCGAGTGTGAACTTCGGAATCCAAACTGTTCAGGGATCAAGATTTGTGCAGTAGCTTTAGAGAGGCGGGATAGGATGACAGACTCTAGTAGTTTCCCTATGCTTGGTAATAGGCTGATTGGTCGATAGCTAGATGGAATGGACTGATCTTTCCCAGGTTTCTTAATGGCTATGATTTTAGCGTGTTTTAAGGACCTCGGGAAGTATGCAATGCGTAGGCATCCATTAAACACCTTCGTCAAAAACACAACAGCTTTCTGAGGGAGGTTCTTCAGTAAAACATTTCCCAGGCCGTCAAAACCAGGCGCTTTATTTGATTTTAGCTTTGCTACAAGTTTGCGAATTTCATTTGGCCTAACAAGTGTTGGATAGTCCTTCATTTGAAAACGGTCTAGCAACCTCATTGACTCGTTCACTGCCTCTTCAATGCTAGGGTCACTGACCCAATTTTTGGTCAGGTTCATATTGTCTAGGAAGGTATTGGCTAGTGTCTCACATTGCTCAAGGGCTGAGGAGGCGGTGGTATTGGTTGACGTTGAGAGCGGGGGAATCGAGTTTGGTTGATAGTTAATTGACTTAACTATTTTCCATAAGTCGGTAGCTGGGTTGGTAATTTTAGATAGTTTATTATTCCAGACATTATCGTTTAGGGTTTGGATCTTATACTTTATACATTTCTGCATGTTGTTGACCTGGGAGAATAATTGACGACGATAATGGGGATTGGATTCTTCTAAAGCTAGTCTGCGAAAACGATTTTTAACTTTTATTTGTGTCCTGATCCGTCGCGGCAGTTGATGACCACCACCACTGGACATTTTAGGAACGGCTTTATCTCTTGCACTTGTTATTGACTGGGTCAAGTGTTCAACGGCAAGGTCAATAGCCTCAGGTGAGTTGAGTGTAGTTTGACTCAGAATTATGGACTCATTTAAGTAAGATCTGTAGCCCTTCCAGTCCGCCTTTCTGTAATTAAAGAAGTTGTGGAAGTGTCTGTTGACTTTACCATCTACGGTAAAGAAAACGGGTAGGTGGTTGGAGGAGAGGCTGGTGATGACCAGAGGCTCCGAAAGGTGGTAGATCGAGTTAGCCAGAATAATATCTGGAGTGGAAGGTACGTGTGTGCTGTGATAGTGAACTAAAGTGGGATTAGAAGGCGCATGGATCTCGTATTCGTTGCTCATCATGTGGTCGAAAAGCACCTCGCCATGGATGTTAGAGCAAGAGCAGTACCAGTAGGGGTGTTTGGTGTTAAGATCACCCATTAAAAGTGTTTTTGACTGAACATTAAGAGTTGCGTCCAAGTCTGTAGTTAACAATGATAGGTTAGGTGACTGGTAGGCTGAGATAAAGGCCATTTTGTGGTTGGATAGGGTCAGTTGAATGCCGACACATTCCAAATTTTGGGTTGGTGGTAAATTTAGAGGGGTATGTGCTATGTCTGATTTTACTAAAATTGCAACTCCCTGGCCGCATCCATCACGTTTCTTATCCCGCCTATAACAGGTGAAGCCAGGAGTTTGCAATTTGATGTGGGGGGCTATTCTGGTCTCTGATATAGCTACAATATCAATAGATAGCTCACTTACCAGGTCCAACAGTTCTGTGATTTTAGAGCGGATGCCGTCAGCGTTCCAGTATAGAATACGTACATTTTGTGTTTTACACATATTGACCAAGATGGGTTAAAATAAGTATAACTTTTTCCATCATATTGTTACACCCTATAAATTGGCTTTTGATGGTTTTTATCGTCATTAATATGGATAGCATGTCAGCTGTCGCCTGATCTTGAGCATTTTCTTGAACAGTGAGTTTTTGTGTATTAGCAGCAGCAACGAAGTTCCAGGGTCGCCCATCAACTACGTTGGTCTTCAGTGGTGGCTTCATAGTCCTGGCGGCTTTGAGTTGGTCCTGGCGTTCCCGCAGAATCTTCAGGTAATTTTCGCGCTCTTTGCACTGTCGGAAGTTTGCAGGGTGATTTCCACCACAGTTGCAGCATTTGGCTGGTTGGTCTCTGGTCTTTTTAGAGCATTCTTCGGTCGGGTGGGGATCAGTACATTTTACACAGCGTGGTGCTAAGTTGCAGTTCGTTGACGAGTGGCCAAATCCTTGGCATCTGTAACACTGCGTTCCGTAACGATTGTTGCTTCGGTATTTTCGGATCTG
The DNA here is from genome assembly GCA_963082995.1 of Noctua comes. NCBI lineage: Eukaryota > Metazoa > Arthropoda > Insecta > Lepidoptera > Noctuidae > Noctua > Noctua comes. Next base: position 5,757,812 of record OY720280.1, on the reverse strand, counting down.
AACCACGGTGTTGCATAGGAGCCTGATCTGTCGAAATTTGACGAAATCAGCACCAGGTGGCAACTGGACTAAAAAAGGAGGGCAATAAGAAGTCTTCTCAGCAGGAACTTTCATTTTTCGTACGATCACGTTCTCGAACCCAAGTGAGGCAATTTCGTCTGGAAGGATATCCTCGACATAGTCAGGAAGACCGAAAATTACTGCTTTGTACATCTTCTCATCTTTTCGCGAGTACGTGTGAAAAGCAATGTCCTTAGCACGTAGACCTTCTTTAATGGCTTGGTGGCTTTCAGATGTATGGCAGATAACCGCCACACGATTATTACGTCTGTACTGCAAGTGAAAGTTTTTTGAGTAGGACGTCATTGTGGTTCTGATGTGCTCATGTGTCCAGGTGGGTTGTATCTCCAAGACGATGGGAGGAATGCGGCTGGCCTTTTTGGTGACTGCATCACGAAGTCTGGTGCTGGAGTCAGCGGCAGATGGTTGGTAGCCTGGGAGAGGGCCGAAACTGTTGGAAGTCTTGATCGGCTCAGGTGGGCGTTGTTCAGCTAGACGCGCAGCTCTTTTCGGGATTTTCCATTCATTGGGGTTGATGGGGCCTTCGAGAGGGCGTTTGCCAACAGAATTGGAGCGCGTCAGAAAACGATCCATATCGACACCTTTTTATCGGGCGTGTTCCCATCACTAGTGGCGATGCGAAGTAACTGGGAGGGGGTTATAGACGGATAAGGCGTGCGACTAACACGAGTGCGCGCACCGAACTGAATAGTCAGCAGTGATAGTCTAGTGGTGTGACCGTCGGACTGACAAGTCATAGGTCTCGAGTTCGAACCCAAGACACGCACCTCTGATTTTCGGATACATGTGCGTATTGTATAATTATCACTTGCTTCGGTGAAGGAAAACATCGTGAGGAAACCAGCATGCCTGAGAGATATTTCTCGACAGCATGTAAAGCCAAGTCAGAGGCCCATGGGCGGCATAAAAACTCTGACACCAGGTTAGGCACTAACCACACGATAAAGAAGAAGAAGATCACGTATAAACCAATCAATTATCACAAGTGCGCCTGCCAAGTTGGTCAATTCCTCAGTAGCATCCCAGAATCATTAGGATTTGTGCCCAGTTGATGGCAACAACCTCGTCTTCAACAGGAATCACTACATAGTATAAAGCAAAGTCGTTTCCCGCTGTCTGTCCCTATGTATGCTAAGATCTTTAAAACTACGCAACGGATTTTGATGCGGTTTTTTTTTATAGATAGAGTGATTCAAGAGGAAGGTTTATATGTATAACATTGCACCCGTGCGAAGCCGGGGCGGGTCGCTAGTGAAATACAAATGCGAAGTGTTGGCGTACAGTTATAGACTTTTTATTATGTTATGTTTATGTCTAGCAGAGTCAATTTACCGCAGCTGAGGCCCCCAAAGCTTCAATCAACACTCCGACGTCCTCCACAAAATATCACGTACATATCAACCGATCGTCCATCACGTTTTATGTTATCATTCGACCAGTTAAAAGCTCTTAACTTAATTAACAGTTATTAAGAGAAGCGGTGTTTAATTGACGTCGTTTTGCCCTCAATTCAATTGTGAACGTTATCGTCGAGGCCAATTGTTAGTAGTGTTGGTACTTTAGCTATCGCTAGTACTGAGACGAATTTCTTCATTTCCTCTGTCATGTATGAAGGCAATTATGATTGCTGTAATGTTACTCACTTGATTGATGTAGTTTGATAGTTTTGTTGTTTTCTAAGTGGTGTTATAATGTAATAAAGTATTTTAAAAATTTTACTCGACTAGCTTTTGCCTGCGGCTTCGCCCGCGTGGATGTCGTAAATATCCGATTACTTAACTTCATCCTGCTTTTTAACCCTTCGGGGGTACAATTATCAAAAACGCCGAGACACGTATAAATTAATTTTCAATCGTCAGCCTAAACACAAAATTTGAAGATCCTAATTTCAAAACTGACAGACTTTCATACAAACTTCCATCCCCTATTTTACCCCTATAGGGGTGGAATTCCCAAAAATCCTTTCTTAGTGGATACTTATTCTTCACAAAGAACACACCCTCCAAGTTTCATGTCTCTAGGACCAGCGGTTTAGGCCGTGTGTTGATATATCACCCAGTCAGTCAGTCAGTTTACTATTTTATATATATAAATATAAGAAGTTCTGAAATCATTTCTTCGTATCTAAGGACGTTGAATCGAAATACAATTTTTAATCGTTTTGTTCTACTCTAGGTAAAACACAGTCTTTTGAAATCATTGACCGAAGCAAATTACCACATAAAAAGAAGGGGTATCGTATTACCCAGTATTAACTCGGTCGTGAAGGTCAGATAGGCAGTCGCTCTATGTAAAATACTAGTATTCAGCTGCATCCGGTTAGACTGGAAGCCGACCCCAACATAGTTGGGAAAAGGCTAGGCAGATGATGAGGGTCATGACGTGCATACAAAAAAAAAAAAACACAAACACTAAAAACACACAAACGCTTGTATTTTTTCGTTAGTGTTAAATAACATCATAAAAGTGAAAAAAATCTGGAAGCCTTTGTGAGAGAATAAAATGCAGAAGTAAAACTTCAAACCTAGATTTACTTACCAAATAAATTCTTCAAAATCACAAATCTTCCTTTACATGTCAAGCATTTATGAAGATAAATGATAAAGAAATTAATCACGTTGATGTGAATACCTACTCGAGAATTACCATATGAGATTGCAATATAAAGATAAACTGAACCTTTTCAAGCTTTTTGCTGTTGGACAACTCATAAAAATATTAGCTTATTTACGAATGACTAATGATATCCATCAATATCATTCACTATAGATCAGGGAATACATAACTGAAGGTATCAATCTGAGTGTTAATAAAGTAGATACCTAAGGTCTGACCGAATGGCTCAATCATTGAGGCAAAAAACAGCAGCCATTTCATCTTATTTCACAAGCTTCACAAGCGCGGCTTCCAGTAACCCTTGCAATTTCAACAATTGAGCCTCGGACAATCACACACAATTGAGTTTCAAATCAGGAAAGTGTTATCTACTTTATTGTGGCTACCTTCCCGTTCGTGACTTCATTTCAGCGGTGGCAAAACTCAGCCTGCAAAATTAAACACCAACATCGACCGAGGATACACTCCCGTAATTGAATTTTGATTCATGATACCAAATAAAACCGAGGACGAAAATTAAAACACCGTTATCGAAATAAAATATACATCAAAAAAGGCCATTCAATTAACTGTAAGACATAAATAAGTACGAGACAAAACGCTATAAGTTCACGGGAAATATTGTCACAGCACGCGCTCTGAATGGATTATTAAAAGGCCCTATATCACTGTGCCCTTAGCTGTGTATTAATGTCGTCACGTTAGCGTAAATTATCGGGACATCCAATTGGACGGTGTCGTGACAAAAGGGCATAAATATAGGGAAGTCGGCTTTATGGGCTGTGTAAGGACACGCAGGGCTTAGATGAGAGCCTTGCGGGACCTCTCCAATGTTCTCGTTTATTTACGGTGACGGATCCATTTAAGGTATGACGACAGGTTATTTTTTCATTATGGTTAATCGAAGGGGGATTATCGCTGTAGTCTGCTTTTGTTTTTGTTAGTTCTCAAACAACCTTGGTATTATTAGTTAGTACAACATTGACAAGCAAATAAAGAAGATTTTGCATTCTTTTATAACTGTCTCATCTCTTTTGTTTTTCTTTTTGTACCTGTTCAGTAATGCACACTGTTGTAGTGTTTCCTCTTTCATTAGCTTTTGCATTATGTCATTTATTGTTTTCAAGCTCGGAGTTTCTTGTTCGCTCACCTTTCTTTTCAGCATTAATTAAAGCTAAAACAAATACTCATTGCATAGTCTTTTCCAAAGAACAAATGAACAAATTAAAAGTTCAATTAAATACAATTTAAGTTGCATTACTCATCGGCGATCGTTATAACATGTCGTGTCCTGTCACCAGGGCCTAGAGGCCAGCGGGTGGTGGCGGCAGTATGTGGAGGAGTGTCGAACGGCTGGAAGAGTTCCCTGATTACTATTAGATTTGTTATTTATTGAGTATTTAAATTGTGTGAGGACAAATTTTGTGGGAATGGGGACTGGATTTATCGGTGTGTTTGGGAAATTAGTGATGGATTCTTAGTGAGATTTATTATTTTTTCTTTGAGAATTTGGCTATTAGCTGTGTGACAGGGAGGTATAAAGTATATTTTATATTCGCCATGCGATATCTTAAAAGAGTACCGTATACCATATGCATGGTACACCCGTTTAGGTCCCATGTTATGGGGGCGAACCTATTACCACCAACCGGACACGAATGACACGCTGCAAGAAAGAATTTTGATGAAAAATCTCAATAACACTTATTCCACCAAAAACTAATCGAACCCAGATCCTCATGCTCAACAGTAGCGCTTGCGATCATTTGACCAACTAGGCAGACATCTTTTTTTTAATTTCCATCCTTTCATGAATTTGAAAGACTGTTATTGCTTACTGCTTCCTTATACGAAAATGTAACTGTAGCTTCCATAGAAACTCATATTTTATTCGTTACGTTTGAATTGAATAAATCCTCAGTTTCACATTACTCCATCATCTAAAGCACTATCCATATAATGCGTGCGGCAATATCATACAGGCCAGTGTCGACACATACTGTGTTGGTTTAGTATACGCACCGCCGACGAGCGCCCCGCGGGACGCCTTCCATTTTTTATTCCTCTCCTTTTTTATACATGGCTCAAAGGACCGCGACTTTTGTTCTCCTGTTTTGCTCCTTAATGATTTTTTACGAATTATTAATTGTACGATGATAATATTCGATTGAAAAATGTTGATTGTTACGATTTGTAATATCGATTGTGTTTTAAATCGGGGTGGTAACGCCATGTGCTGCCATTAGTGATTGACTGATATTCTGTCGTTAATGACTTACGAAGGCTCTTTGATTCGGTTGTGTAATGTTTGGACTTAACGTTGTCTGGTTGAATGTTATATATTTAGTGCTTAGTTCTGATTCATTTCAGTGGCTTATCACGACACTAGTTTCACCGTCTGACCTTCTCAAGGGATAACTAGTTTCTTTTACAAGTTTATCGGTATTCCGTGACCCCGTGAGTTACTTTTCGATAGCAGATATCTTACCTTAGTCATGGTTCTTGAAACCATTAATAAAAACGAGCTATCAATGCGGTCAACTATTCTTATTAATTTAAAACTACACGAAAAACGACGCACGTTAAATATGCACGTCCATAACTACACCTACATAATTAAACGCATGCGCAACTCATCTCGTTTCGTTACACGCGTTCCCACCAAACCTTTTGTAAACGCGTAATGTGCACCAGTAATATTCTGGGTCCTAATATACGACCGGCGACCGTCCGTAATGCCGACCGACCTGTAATAGCAGGGCGGGACAACAGCGTTTCGGCCGTCCCATAATAATCAGTATAAATACTCGCGTCTAATAATTAATGGCGATTTTGATTAATCACCTTTTGAATCTGGTGATTAAGGGTTCTGAGAAGTTGACATTGGTGTTTTGTAAGGAAAAATGAGGACGGATTTTGGGACAAAGCAGCGACAAAAAGTGTGAGTAATTGGGTTTTTTGAAGTGTTGCATGTTCAGTATTTATCGGGCATTCAATTACTGGTTATGTTTTGAAGATATTATAATCAATTGATTTTTAATCTCTAAGTTTGTCTAAACGCCTTTCTCAATTATTTGCAATATATACAGACTACAAATAGAACAAAACTAATGATAAAAATAAGACTAAAAGTAAGAAAATATAAACATCTAAAAAACGACGACAATAGGACACTTAGGCGTTAAACTACTCCTTCGCATCGCTGTCATCTGGAAACGTGCCCAGAAGACGTGCAGCATTATTATTATTACAATTGAATTTAATTTACGCGACCCAATAAACATCGATTACCCTACATCAACTGTTGTTTTTTTTCAGACCATTGTCGCGTTTTCCAACAAATTCTTTTGTTTAAGTGACACGGTATAATTATATTTTGAATAGGTATAATCGTCTCCATAATCATTGCATTCCTATAGTCCTTTTCTGGGTTAAGCTTGAGGTTAATTCTGTATTTTTAGCTCTTTGCTATTAGTCTTTAAAAAATGTTAGACTGCTTTTACAAACTTACTTTTGCTGGTTCATTTTATGGTCACGCGAACTTGTTATCAGATTTTCTTTCATTAGTGTCTGTTATCTTATCATTTTCTTTTATATAAAGGACAAGTTTTATCCCACCTAATTACTGTTGAAAATACTGATGACCTGATTACTGAAAAAGTGACCACTGGGTCATTTTTAAATTGGTTTTGGTCCTTCATCAAATATTCAACCATTTTTCATAAACCCTTGGCGTGGGAGAGCCCTCAGATTAAGTACCGTGACGTGTGATATCGAAACAATCAGTATCATTGCAGGTGACGATCAAACAATGGTCGGTAACGTACAGATGGCGCCACAAGCTGTACAGCACGGGGTATCGCTCACCATTATCTATAACACTATATGCTGTACAGAGTAATGAATCAATTCAGAAGACACGGATTCCATCTATAATGATATAAAAAGGTAAAATTTGTTTGTTGTTTTGTAAGTTTGTATGTGTGAGACGAGACTTAACGGGAAGCTACATTATCCTGGGACTAAATACTAGATATAAGTGAATAGTGTTCGTCGCCATCTTGAAAAGTGTTGCCGATTTAGAAACTTTATTTTTTGAGCTGGCAACGTTTATTCCATCAATAAATTATGTTTCTAATTATCCCAGAATGTCAGAGGCTATATTTAAAACGTTCCCATGGGTTAATTTCTCAATACACACAGCGGCACATCAAGCTGTACATTTCCAGTATAACATGGACTCGCTTTGTGTAAATTTCCCGTACAACGAGAGATCCATATAAACTGGTTTTTTTTCTAGCTTGATTGGCCGTCGTGCGTACATAACGGGAGTGAAGCCGCGAGGAAAAGCTAGTCATGAATGTTATTGTATGTGGTAAGGTCTTTTAAGTCTTCTTCTCAGATCCGACGTATTCCCGAGTTACATAACAGCTTCGTCTACTAAATCAGCATGAGAACTGCTCGATTTTGGACGTTTTAAGTAAGTTAGAACTTTAAACCTAAGTTAAAGCGCCTTTAAGATCAATCTTCTTCTCTCTCAGATCCCTCGGTGAAAATTACCTATCTAAAGAAAAGAAAGAAAGAAACAATATTTATTTGTCGCAGGGACATGACGTGCATCATACAAAATGACAAAAAATAAACAATACCTAAACTATAAATTCAACAGGACGGAACAAAAAAAGAAAAAATTTAACAGCTTGCACGCCTAGTAGTACCTTGCGCATCTAGTACTTTAACTATTATGACTGATTTATGATTCCTCAGATTATTATCTTTTTTAAAATTAGGTGCTCCTCTTATTATTAATCAATATTTATACTGCCTGTGATACAGGTTGATCCTAGTACAGGCATTGAACTTTGTTATACCTACATTATTTCTAAGATTTATTTTGTATTATACCAATTTTAACTTTGAATAAAAATTTATTATTATTTATTATTTATTTATTATTATATCTTCCTTAACCTATGAGGCCACATCTACGCGCAAGCTACTCTAGATTTCGACCGAAGGACGTCGGGCAAGCGGGCCGGGCGAAACATCAACCATTTTAATTATGTTCGGGACACCATTAACAATAAATCTGTTGTTCCTATACGCACACACACAAACACACACGCTCCCATACACACACACAAGCTCCCACGCACACAGCCAAAGAAAATAAATCGATATAATCGTGTGAGCGAATCGAGACTCGAGTATCGATCGATGGTCTCCACGCTCGGATTTATGACTAATTATAATTTTGTTTTAACGTTTCTCAGTCGTAAAGTACTGTGTGACCAATTAGTTAATTATTATGTTAGTGATGTATGACAGTATGAAAATTAAATTTGATTTTTAAGGGTTTGGGGTCAATTTTACGATGATTGTTGGTGATAGCTAGATAACGTATTATATGCAACTTAAAACCGTCGATTAATATGCATGCAAATAAGCATAATAAGATTGCTCTAAATAAGCAAAAAAAGTGCCAAAATAAGCAACATAAAATGAAAATAAGTTCTACAAAATTGTGTTTATTTTTGTATTTATTACATTTTCAACGAGATAATTATCGTATTTATTTTTTCAAATTATTATTAGTACGATTGAGCTTTATATTATTTAAAATATTTTTATAATTTGAAAACCATCATTCTACATCTGCTGAGTTCAATAGGCACTATTTGAATGTAGGTGCTTTATTTGCGGATATAACCCCTAGCATATTTAAACAGTAAGATTCAGCTAAAATTATTAAAGAAATGCCCAAATCATGCACAATAGTATGCCAATTTTAACTCAAATATACATCATTCCAAAAATATGTCTCTAGAGAAAACTCATAGTCGAGAGGCGATTGCTTTCAAAGTGTTTCGTACTTCTTTAACGACTTCAACAGTAGCGTTCGGTAGCTTTTTTTTTTTTTTTTAACGTGGTAAAATCATCAAATGAGTCCTCCCACCCAGGGCAGAGCGGGAGGGACTGTCAGACTTGTACTGACTAAAATCCACGGTGTCCTTCAGTAGCCCTTTATGTTCCAGGGTCACGGTAATTCTATGAGTCCCGCGACCCCGGCAGGCTTTGGCCCTCTAGAGGGGGCCCCGTCATTATGCTGACACTCTTTGAGGCGCGCGTGGAACACAACGCGCCGTCGACCCGGGCATGGTCCATGGTCGGACAGCGAGTCGCCCATTACTCGCCGCCCGCATGCCCGCGCCTACGGTGGCCGGAGATTGTCTGCCGACGTCCGGCGCCGTGGGCGTCTACCACTGCGGCTGGTGTGGAGGGAGGACGCTGTCCTCTCCCTCACGCGGCCCGCCTCCTCCTTCGCGAGCATGACTGCTTCGCAGAAGGAGGCGACTGCTTCCCACTCCGTCTCGCCCCGCAGCATGGCCTCGACCAATGCCGGGCGCGAGAGGTCTCCGCCTATCGCCGCCGTGAGGACACGGCGGTGCTCTGCCCAAGCGGGGCAGTCCTGTACCGTATGCTCCACCGTGTCTTCCGGGCGGTCCTCGCAGTGGTGACACCCAGGCGTTTCCTCCTTCCCCATATGACACAGGTACCTCCCGAAACTTCCGTGTCCGGTGAGGACCTGCGTCACGCGGTAGGTCAGGACGCCGTGACGCCTATCCAGCCACTCCTCAAAGAGGGCGCCGCGATTGAGCGTTCGGTAGCTTAGGTCAATTTTTAATTACAATTTTGACTGTTTTATCATCATCATTCTTGATGTCTCAATGTCATGTTGTGTTGTTCCATTTGAATTTCAACATTTGAAAAGAAAGAAAGAAAAAAGAAAGAAGGAAGGAAATGAAGAAAAAATATTTTTTTCTCTATTTTTGTTAAAAGTTTTTTTAAGTTGCATCAATTAATACGTCATGTCTTAATGATTCAGGAAATTTTTGAAGAAGAAAATGTTCAGTCGGAACTTTGGCTTTTCCTTTGCTAATTTAGTCACTGGTTATAATATTATTCCCCAGCAAATACCTTTTGAGTAATATTTTTAGTACAAGTAAAATTCTTTTAAAAAATTCAATCTTTAGTTTTAAATCAATCATTTCTTAGATTAAACAACTGATCATAATTCTAGTAAACAGCTGTTTATGATGTAATCTATCAAGTTAGCTCCAGACGTCTCTTATCTATCATAATATGCAAATACTTGTGTGTTAATATGGTCATAAATTGCGTACTGTGTAGATATCATTTCAATTAAACTTTGCATTATTTTTGTTTTAAATTTTAAGGGGATAAATTGAAATACTACAATTGATTACTATTTGTTAATTTTTTTAACAATTTTTTTACAGATTTGTTGAATAGTCTTTCTTGTATTTAGTTCAAAAACATTTCCAGGTGGTTCTGTAAAATAGTCCTGCCTAATTGCCCTTACACGAGACGACAAGTTGAAAATTGAGTTTAACTCGACTTGTCTATTTCTATTGCTGAAAACCTTCTTTACAATCACTGATTCGAGTGATGCAATGAAAAGCCCTGTAAAATGTTTGACCCTTGTCCCATGTTATTTGGGGTCGGCGCGACACGTTTTTTTCTTTCTATTCTCCTCTGTCAATCGTCGCACTATCATTTACTCCTTTTTACTTCATATCATTCCTCACACAATCCATCCATCTTTTCTTTGGTCCTCTCCCTCTCCACCCATCAACATTTTTATTCATCACTCTTTTAGTCACATGTCCATACCAAGACAGACGACACCCTTTTATCTTTTCTGTATTAGGCGCCACTTTCAAACTGCCTCTAAATGCTCATTTCTTACTTCATCCATTTTAGTCACTCCACACATTCATCTCTACATTCTCATCCTTGCTGATGTAAAATACATTGTATATACATATAAGTACTTAATTCCTCTATATGCATCATCAGCCTGTTTCGGACCACCTCTGGCCTTCCAATCACACAACAATTAACTCATTTCTAAGCCACTTTCATGCAACTCTTACCATTTCGCAAAGATCCTCGCTTCTTCCTTATAAATGCACGATATATCGATTTTCCAAACAACCGAAGCTATCTAAGCACGAATTAATCACGTCTCCGAACTGCATATTCTTAAAATTTTACGCCTCGTTTATCACAATTCTCAATCAATTTAATTTATATTTTATTTGTTCTGGGTCCTCCAAATTTCATAAGGTATAATTACGCCTTGGGCATTCAAAAGTTATTATCATCTTATGACATCCTCAAGTGTATTGTGGCTCTTATCGGTACATCTATTGGACTTTAATTGTATGAGCTGTTCTTGCCAAGTTAACCCCTACACTCCTGGAAATAAAATGCATTCCAAAACTCACTTTATTTCCTCGTAATAGGGATGTGCAACAATTTTCTTGATAGATTTTCGGTTTGGTGTTGTAGCCGGCAAATATCACACGATTGGTAAGTACTAAGGACGTATCAAAATGTCTTCTATGACACGTAATATTGATAACCCTACGCACTCATCTGACTAACCCAGAGACACAATAAGCCCGACATGTCATACAGTGACGTATTCCGGTCGTTCTATCGTCGCAAATTGTAATAAATGGACCGATTTCAAGGAATTAGTGATAATTTATCTGATAATATTAGTTGACAATTGTGATGTGTGAAGACTTGCAGAGAGAAAGGTTGTCGGTTTAGGTTCGATTAGAATTCGTGATTTTGATGACATCATTTCGAGTAACTAAGCTGTCAGTTGGTAATTAAAGTATGATATTTATATCACCATAACTCGATAACACCACACGAAGGTGGTTATATTATATTGGAAGCAATGTGCTGATTTCGCTCAACAAAATTGTTGGTCTTTCAATACGAATTTGGTCCTTTTTCTTTACAACAGTTACAAAGGTGCGCTGCCGAAAATATTTACTACGATTAGCTTACCTAATAATTGTACAACATAGTTATGAAATATTACACAAAAAAAAAAGAAAAAAGCGGTGTCTTTCAACCGCGTCATTATAAACTACAGAATAACTGACAAAAGGACAAAACCTTCAATAGATATCCTTTTGTACATAACTACAAATATGAAGGATAACATGCCTCTATAGAAATATAATACACATCCTAAAATTGACAAAGAACATGTAATTGGATTACCGAGCACTTAATATCTCCTTTCTAATGTCGTTCGCAAAATATTAGGCCCTTATTCTGGTGAACCATCCCTCTAAATTCAACCCTCGAGTAAAACATGTAAAGTTGAATTTTCTTCGCTAGTTTTGACACAGTTTGTCGTATAAAAGGAGTTCACAATTCCCGGTACACATATGCGACAAAAAAATATCACCGCCCGAAAGATGTCATATTAAGAAACATGTCAATCATATTTTTATGATGCATTCAGTAAGGGCAGTTGTTCACTTGCGTAATTTTTTCTCCATATTTCACGCTTAGTTAGAGTGACCTGATTTTTTTGTCCCAACTCGGCAGTTTCGAAGCTTCGAGTGTTGTTCGGAAAAATTCGGAGAATTATTATTTTGTAAACGGATAATCGATTGCACTCAACGATTATTCGGATTGTAAACTGGATCGAGTGTTTGTACAACGAGGGCTCGCTTCCTGTTTTGGATTTGGTTATTATATTTGCTGTAATATTTGGTTGTTATCGCAAATATTATCGAAATTCATGCTTTGTGATTTTCTTGTCTAATTTTTGATTTGGTGCTTTTGTGATTTGTGTGTAAAATGCAAAGGAGGTTGGCAATATTTTAATTTTCTTCCGGTAGTTGACCAGAGAAGATAGCTAGTAGCTTCTTCTTAGCGTGTCGATGGCAATCTAAATTCTATCAGCCCAAGCTTTGGCGACGATTTTGGTACTTACGTAGCGTCCAATAGCTGAAATGAGGGACTAGCAGAACGCGATATTAAGTGACCCATCATTTGTGGAATAACTTTTGGTTGTAAAATTAAAAAAATGCAGGAAGGTTGAGTGATTCATTAATCATTATTGACACCACCACTTATTCACCTTCCACACCACCCAAATTAGGAAAACACAAAATTCAGTACATTTACAGCTTAAAAACACAGTTTCACTTTGTAATTAGACGTTTACCCGCTAAACGAACAGCGTGACCTCATTGTATCCCTTCACACCTTCACAAGACCACGTCAAGCGTTTATGACTCTCGCATTGTCTTACAATTACCGAACATTTTCAAGAAATTTGGCACTAACCCTCAACCATTATAACCAGACCTCTTAAATTTAACAACTTCCTTATACGGTATAAAGGATGTAGGGGTCAATTTATAATGGTTTTGTACGGATAATTAGCGCGCATGGCCAGAATTGCATCGCAAAGTGCCGCTAATATACTTTGTGTTTTTTGTTTGTTTGTCTGTTCGTATGTGGCGTAACGCTGGACAGAGGAGCCGTTGTAGTGGGTGAAACATGATAGCACGCGACATCGCCGCCAAGGTGAGGAGAGTCGGGGTGATAGGACATGTGTAGAAAGTTTTTAAAATGATTTTACTGGTATTAAAGTAGAAATTATGAGAGTATTATATTCATATGTATAGAAATAGCGCAAGTTTTGTGTTACCTAGTTGTTATGATTTAAAATTTTACCTTTACTTAACATATTTTCTGCACCCTGATGGCGTAACACACTGTGAATAGTAAGTCTAAGGATTTCAAACGAACGTCCTAATTCATTACTTCAAATGTTCGAAAAAATTGACGGCTCGATTACGTAAATAATGCATTTGAATGTGGTTGAACTGTCAAATGAAAGGCTTTGCAAATTAATTCGATCAACACAAACAAACCATAATGCTTATACCCTGCTGGTTCTTGAGTAGCGGTTTATAATTTTGATATTTGAGTCATCAAGATTGATTTAATTGACCCATTTTAAGATAAGTTAACTGTTACACGTTGGCAACAAAAAAATATAAATTCAAAAAAATCCCGTTAATAATTCAGTGCCTAACAAAATTCGAAAATAATAATGCAATGAAATGCAACTGTACACCTACGATCCCCACTCTCCCCCGACACAAGGGCTCCTTGTCTTGACAACGCAGCACTGTGCAGCTAATCACTTTCACGTGCCTGTCCCTTCGACTGTGCCACTCGGCCTGCACTTCCTCACTATCTGATTGGTGCACTGGTATATCAGATTACTAGAATAACATCAGTTATGACTGTGCCGTTATTTGAATTATTACAATTTGAATTGTAACAATTAAAATGACTAAATAATTTTGTTTTACATCGGGGGTAATATCGGGTCCTTTGCATATTTTTGAGTAAAGTTTAGCGTAGGGATAAAATTAATTAAAAGTCAGTGTTTTCTTTTAAAGTTTATAGCTTCCATTTTTTAGTTTTCAAGAAATATCAAACCGTTTTTTTCTTGGTTTGGTTCATTTGATTTACAATGATTCATTATTCTTAGATCGCCAACAGTAATTTAAAAAAAACGTAATTGCTAAGAAAGCAGTCGTCAAAAGTACCTACCTACATTCTGCATTAATTGTAGAAAGTTATTTGTGACTTAATTAACGAAAGTTATTGGTGACTTAATCAATCATGTTAATTATATCAGTATCTAATTCCCTATTTTCACTCCATTTTTTTTGATGTTGATAAGATAACCAATACTTCAACTAACACTCACCACTGCACTTACACCAAACAATACAACCACCCACCTAACTCGCCATTACCCTTTATTTTTCCGCGACACGTAGTACCTTTCGAACATCGCGGCTAAACACAGACGTCCAGCGGGTGTAATGGGGTAATAGTGACTTGTACGGGCTCAATAATTTCGTGTCATGTAAGACGGCGCTACCCGTTCCCATGGCATTCCTGAATAGGTACTACAAGTGGTGAGAGTTGTGCAGAGGGGACAGAGCTTTGAGTCGCAAATTGTGAAACGATTCGCAAATTGTTGATTTTTTAGAAATCTTGAAAACTGGTAATACTGTGTGAAGGATGATAAAGAAAGAGTCTGATGAGGTTTCGAGTAATAGAGAAGTATGGAAGAAGAAATGTAGATATTTATGATATACATGCTGGGCCGACCCCAAATAATTTGGGATAGGGGCAGGAGAATGATGATGATGACTTGAAAACTGGTAATATAAAAAATTGTAGAATAAAATCACATGAGAAGTTTTATTTTTAGTATCGTTCTGTCTGCTTTTACCCACATTTTTCTATTAGTATATTCGAGACGTTAACACAATGAAAAATGTCATAAACATAATTTTTGAAAAGGAGAATTATTGCCTTCTATGTATTATAAAAAATAGGTTAGCCATTTAGGACATTTTTACTATTGCCTTCTTTTACACACTCATAAAAAAGTGGTCCTTTCATACGAATGGTTATTATGTAGATAATGTTATGTGGTCTGTAATGGTTTCCGCCAAGTAATGTCAGAGTCCAGTTACCTACACTTAATTTAAATCTAACTTTTGTTATTTTTTTCCTTCTATAAACTTTGTGGAACAAAAGAGGAACTATTCTACCTACTCCCGCCTCTACCAACTCCCAACTCCTGTGAATGCAGAGCCGCTTCGAGCACGTAAATAAAAGTAGACAAAGAGAGCAATTCCGCAAAAAGACGAGATGGGCATAAAAAGTAGCTGTCATGGCGTGGTCACGACGATGTGAACTATGTGTGCTGTTTGTGACCAGTCCGTATGGGAAAAGTATGGTTCGCGGTAATTATGGTGGAGTATCGGTGATGGGTGACATATAAACATTAGGTAAATAAGTAGTTTGTTATTTCCTTTATTTATCTTTTATACACATGTTTAACGTTAAAAAAATATATAATTTCTTATTTTTATTTTTTTATTGCGAATGTAATTGTTTGGTTTTCAATTATATTTTAATTTTAATTTTGTAAGAATTGCACTAAATTTTGCTGTGCCCCGACGGGGTCTACAACGGCTCTAAGCCTTTTGTGAACACCATGTTTTTACCTTGTAGAACGCAAATAAATGAATAAATAAAAAATAGTGGTCCGCTGGTGTAGGGTCCAAGCTACCGGTGGTTGAGGCTCCAGAGTCAGGAACCATAATTAGCTTTATTATTAGAATGGGGAAATATCTTTCTCTTTCGTGCCGTAGCCACGACAATATGTATTTCAAATTTTATAGGTACTTGCATACGTATAACTTCGCGACTTCCCAGTCCGTCGGTGACGGCACAGAGGTCATGGTCATTTTGACCGCATGATTTTGAACACAGAGTGCAGGGTAATAGATTGAAGGCGATAGAACAAACTACGATCAAGTCGCAGGTCTGACATGCTTTAATATCATTGAACAGTTGAAAACTAAATAAAAAACTGAGATGATTAGCAGGAACGTAGATATTTTCATAACGATGATTATGTTTTAGGTAATAACGGCAGGACTAATGAAATTACGCGTGGACTTGCTAATTAGTGTAAGACTAATACTGCCAACAAATATCGTTCCAATATCTCAGCAACCCGACTAATGACATGGCGCCAACATAATCTACCGAAGCCATAAAAATGTTTTGTTGAATTCTCACGCTACCAATGAATGAATTCATCATTATAGAAACGGAAATTAAAACCAGCACATATACTTAAGCCAAGGCAGATGAAGTCAGACCCTCATTTCGAAAGCTTACGTCAGATGGCCACTGGTCTTCGTGACCTGTCGCTCATCGCAGGCAATCCAAGAAATCGTATTAATCATAGTGTAGAAAAATGAACAGCCAACGAACAGTTAAATAAGGAGGAGGAATTGGTATTTATTTAGGTGTTTTTTTTATCTACGGAAGCGGTTATTGCTTTGTTGCAGCGGATGAGTGGGATCGACTTAATTATGATGCTGAATGTTTCACATTATACAGGACTAGTATTTATTTTAAATGTGTAAATTTGTATGTATGTTTATTTTATATAGGTATAATTTTGTTTAAGTTCCACTTTCAATTTTCCTGTTTTGTCTTTTCTACACACTGTGTCTACATCTCTAATTCTACTTTCCTCTCGCAGGTCTGCTGGAAGAGATTTCTCATGAAATAAGCCGTACCTTTGTGCTCTTCTATCTTAATGTAATTTTTGACGTGACAACGTCTTATAATTCGATGGAGCTGGCTGCACGCACGAAAAAACATGACGTTTGCGGCGTTACCTCGCTCTGAGGCGTTCCATAAAACAATTGCTCAACGCACATTCATTTTTTGAAAAATGCAACCATTCCATCAGTATTTTCTTATGACGTTGTCACGTTCAACTATCGTCAGTAAACCGACTTTACAAACAACCGATTTTTTGTTAAGTATTTTGTGTGTACATAAATAAATAAATAAAATTATGTTATTGATTTTCTGTGTTTAAGAGTTGGTAACGTAAATAGTTGAACGGTGCACCAGTAGCGAAGGGTCCAGTTTTGTAAGAGGTAAGCCGGAGTACATATCTTTAATGTGATTATATTATTTGTCTACAGAATAATGACTGTGCCATTTTTCAAAGGGAAGCCGGTAGGAATCGAGTTCTATGGAACCTTCGCCACTGGTATACACCGTTTAACCGACCGTTCCACTGTTTCCGTTTTAGTATACTAGAGAAATCGGTGGAGGCAGATCATCCGCTCCAGATGCAACTCTGATGCTGACCACGATCCTCAGACATGAGGGACCGACCCCAGAGAGAGAGAGAGATACTAGAGAAAGGAGAGGCAATACATAACATAGGGGCCGTCTCCACGAGCGAGAGAATCGCGACGATATTATCGTCGTGGCACGTATTTCTATACGAGAATATCGCCGCGATTCTCTCGCTCATGGAGACGGCCCTTAAGAGAGTGTATAGAATTATACGTGACACGACGATAATATCGCCGCGATTCTCTCGCTCGTGGAGACGGCCCCATATAGGTGTGAAAGAATATGACCAGGTCCTTAAGAAGAATTAAATGGGTACATAAGTGTAATTTTTTGCCAAGGGGGTAATGGTGCTCAATGGAGAAAAGTGAGATTGACATTTCGATGTTATACAAGTAACAGTTAAGAATACCCAATAACTCAGCAGAGACTCGAGGAATTTTAAAATCTATAAGTTTATGGTCTACGTGATCACGTTTAAAGAATAAAGATTAACTGACACTACCGAAGCTGAATGTTAAAAGACACGTAATCCTGGTTCGGTGGTAAATCAAATAGTCTTCTAACATACAGGGTGTAAACAGACCCGTCAACCAAGCATTCTGTACATCAAACTAAGTAACTTTACGCAAAAATTATTGCTGGGAATCGACTTTTTTTTTTGGGGTGAAAAATCTCGTTTTAAGGTAGGACTCGATGGAAAGCACTCAAAGCATAGTGATGATGGATGGATTGAATAGTACGGGGGTCGTGGAGGTGTGTAAAACATGTACCTATTTAAAAAAAAACTTGGGAAAAAGTTGGAACTTTGACCCCCAATATCTCCGTAACTAGAAGGTTCCCAGGTATGGTCTAGAACAAAAAAATGATCGCAAAGACGTTGAAAACAAGTACCTTTCGGATATGTTAAGGGGGTTACACCCTTTATAATAGGTTATTCAATTAAGCTGGGACGCTTTGAAAACTTTTCTAGTATTTTTTTTGTGTGTGTGTGTGTAATTTTTCAGCTTTAACTTAATTGCACAGATTCTGCACATACTCGTAAGTACATCTACGTTATTAAAATCCCCCGATTACATATAATAACCAACAATTCCTAGTCAACTATTAAACGATCGGATAGCAACACTGGTATTTAAAACAGTATCTTTGAAATGCTGTTTTTGTACTTGGGTGAAGTTACATTAGCCGACACCGGTGGACGTCAGGTGCCTGGGACGGGCCGGTCACGATTCTTTGACCGATGTCTAGCTGAAATACTACCATCATTTCTCTACCCACACCATCCAAACGCCAACCTTACCTTGAGACTTTCAAAGTCCAATTTCCATTGAGCTGTGGTAAAGTAATCGTATCTTCAACTCAAGCTGTTTTGTACTTCATTTAAACTCAAGTAAGGTTGGTTTTTGTATGGGAAGAATGGAGCACGATTGAAAAGACTGCGCGTTAGTTAATGCTCTACCTATGATCGTAATAAGTAGACGGTGTGTTGAAAAATTATCGGTACCATCGGAGGCGCAATGGACGCATGACTTTTTTGCCTGTTTATTATTGAGTTTGAAGGTTCCGATGTAGATGTTACTGGATGAGTTTTGCGGATTGTTTGTTATTTTTAGTTTGGAACGGAGCACTCCATGGATGGGTTACATACCGAGTTTTCTCCGTGCCTCAGAAAGCACGTTAAACCGTTGGTCCCGGCTGTCATTAGTAGATCTTCGACAACGACTGTCAAAGACACAGTGGCTCGAAAGTCTGGCAACCAGTCTTACCAAGGGGTGTCTTATTACCTAGTACTAACTGGGTTGTGGAGTTCAGATAGGTAGTCGCTGCATGTAAAATACTGGTCCGGTTCGACTGGAAGCCGACCCCAACATAGTTGGGAAAAGGCTAGGCAGATGATGAATACCGTCAGCGTTTATGTCTCCGTTGAGATTAGCCGCCATGGCTCAAATCGGTTTGGAGGACTATAGGAGTATTCATCTTCATTCTTCTTAGATACGACAGCAGTTATTGATGCCGGCCGTTGTGAAAGATACTGCAACTACCCTGTAGTGCCACGGATGACCAGGGATAGATACTTTAGACTCCGAAGTCTGAAGTGTGTTTAGTTTCGTCTTGCCTGATGGAACCTGCCCCCGTAGCATGACCACCGGTAGACAAGGATTTCTTTGACGGACATATTGACAAAATGACAGTGCAAAGAAATCTGTCATTGTGTCGACACAATCTGTCATTTTGTCGATTCTTCCGTCAAAGAAATCCTTGTCTACGGTGGTTATGCTACGGGGGCTGCACTGTTTTTGGACTTAACATAATCCTAAAGATAAACAAAATCACGTCCCCGCGAATAAAAGAGCTTTATAAAGCTTGCCGCAGTTCTCAACAAATTTTGACCACATCCAGTAACACAAATCCGCGTACAAACAAGTTCGAACAACCCGCTGCGCCATAATAAATGTAAAATAAGCCCAGCCCCCATCGAAATGTCATCAATGTTGGGCAAATAGGTGACTTACATAAAACTAATATTGTTGTTTACATCGACGCCATTAATGGTACATGGCTTTACTCAGAAGATTATGTTTGATAAGAAAATGTATCTGCTGTTTGTGGTGGCTGACCTTTTGCCACCTGGCATTCTTTTGTGCTGATGCTCTTTTGTTTTTGAGACTTTCGCAGACGATTTCAGTCTTTAAATGCTGGGCGGTCTACAGTTCAACGACAGTTGAATTCGTAGAAAGCGAGAGGTGCTTCTTTTGCTTGCGTTGATGCTTTGTGTGTGTTGCATGTGGTGGTAGCTTGCCAGCTAGTAAGCAATGATTGAACTGTTTGTACTAGTTAATTTTGATTGTTAGTCCTCACACAAATCAATGCTGGAAATGATTTTTCTTAATGGCCACTTATGTTAATCGGTTGATTTGAATGCTTCTAGAATCACTTACAGGTGAACGTCAAGCCTCCCACTAGGTGGGCCGATGACCGATGACCGATGGAGGTTGCAGGGATCCGCTGGATGCGAGTCGCACGGCACCGGTGAATGTGGCGACACTTGGGGGAGGCCTATGTCCAGCAGTGGACGTCTTTCAGCTGAAATGATGATGAACATCAAGATTCTGCTGAAAAACTTTCGTATCACCACAGTTTTACTTTGTAGTGGTAGGTGTAGACTGTTACAAGTGTATTGTCAATTTTCTCGATTACTAAACGACAACTAATACCAAATTAACCTTTAAAGACACCCATCCGAAAACGAAGTAGTCTTCTGCTAGGAATAACATATGTAACACTTCAACATCTCGTGGTTAAATAAAAACAGCCGGTTGGGCCGTGGATGGGCGACCACCCATAACATACCAAGCTTCCTCCGTGCCTTGAAAAGCACGTTAATCCGTTGGTAGCTCTTTGGCAGTCCTTACAGTTAGTCAGTGGCCCGAAAGTCTTACAACCAGTCTTACTAAAGAGTATCATATTATCCAGCACTAACTGGACTGTGGAGGTCAGATAGGCAGTCGCTTCATGTAAAGTACTGGTATTCAGGTGCATGCGGTTAAACTGGAAGCCGACCCCAGCATAGTTGGGAAAAGGCTAGGTTGATGATCAGCAGTACCTACATTATGTACCACATGACTAGGTAAACAGCAAAATAATAACAGACTATATTTACATACCCACACCTGATCATTAGCCTGGGACACGACAGATTAAAAATCACCGTTACACACAACCTACGTGATGCGACGAAGATGAACGAGAGGTCAAAGTGTCGCTCCCCGACTATGTAATTATAATTAACTTTAGATTTTGGTAGAAAAATTGGCTGACAAAATGTGTGTTTGTTTGTGGTTATAGTTTTGAGGTGTGGACGTAAATATTTAAAGGCCGAGTACTATATTTTGCGGTTAGACATTAAAGAAGGATTTAAAGAACAGAAGCAAGTACTTATCGTAGTCTTGTGACTGAAAATAAACAATCCGATCCGGTGCAGTAATTGATTTCTTCCATCGCTTTTAGCACAGACCATCTAGTGTGTCATTGTACGCTATGTTAGTTTTCTACTTTT
The DNA here is from genome assembly GCA_963082995.1 of Noctua comes. Lineage (NCBI taxonomy): Eukaryota > Metazoa > Arthropoda > Insecta > Lepidoptera > Noctuidae > Noctua > Noctua comes. The sequence goes on along the minus strand of OY720280.1, from coordinate 5,736,442 downwards.
TATCTGTAATCTGTATGATGTTCGTTTGGCGGTGACGATGGATGGCTTGTGTAAAGGATGATATGGCAAGAAAGGAGGTGTCTGATTAGATGACGAGTAATAGAAAAGTATGGAAGAAGAAGACATGCTGCGCCGACCCCAAATGAATTGGGATAAGGGCAAGAGAATTTGTATAGTACTAATAATTCCTAATTGTATCAGATAGACCACCTGGTTGGACAGATACTTGGTTCAAACACGAGATATCAGAAAGGAATAATTTGGATAAGTCAAAATAAAATTGTTTGTTTCATTGCGAAAGTACAGTCGATCACAAAATGTCAAACGACACTTCAAATTGCCCATTTTTTAAATAAAAGAAATGAAAAATTAAAACAAAGGTAAGCTATAATGTTCATAAAACGATTAATATTCTAATTATGCCCCAGACATTTTTATTAAGACCTGAGCTTAACAATATTTTGACAATATAAAGCTTTGAATAAAATTAACAGATTAACCACTATAAAACCGTGACAGTCCAACAATGTACTAAATGAACGATCAACAAAAAGTTCACTTTTACTTGCGTCAACTTGACAAGCTAATTAAAAATACAAACTGCTGGGTTTTGGAGTATGAAACAGACAAGTTATAATAATAAAATAATAATAATCATTTTATTTCGGACCTTTTACATCCATATAGTGTTAATAAAACATGAACCTTAAAAACTATGTTAGTAAAACATGTAGGTTTGATAAATAAAACCTGAACGGGCAATCAAATCGGTTATAGAGCAAGCCTCTGGGCTCAGTCACTTTTTACTTTATCGCTACGATAAAAATGTAATGGCTGCGAAGCTTCACAAACAATTTAATGTTATATCGCTTGTTATATAGGTACTCTACTCGTATAGTGCTGGTTATACTGTCTAATTAGGTAGACACATTTACTGTTAAACATTAATTTCGTTGTTTTCAAGTAGGTAACAGAAATAAATATCAAAATAAGTTTCAAGCCGCCATCGCCACGCGCCATGTGCCAGTAGCTATCTTATAGCATACTTTGCCTGATTCATACTCAAAGTTTTGCTAGTATTTGATTTAAAAGATTCAAGTGCGTAGTTCAAATTAATAAAGCTATTCGAGAATGTATAACGTACATTGAATAAATAATTAAACTTTGACAGTTGTCAGAATGAAAATACATATGTTTAAAATATTAAATGGTTAGCCTCCGACGCGACGGACGGCTTTGTACGCAAAAAAAATGTTAACATTTGTTCGATAAATTCTAGGCTCATACAACTTTGATCACTGACTATAATATCAAAAAGTTATAACTAATTATTTAAATTCATATCAATTCTAACCTTTAGCTGTTATATTTTTTGCGTGTAGGTAACTCCTAAAAAGACTTTTGTAGACAACCAATTCTTAAAACTACATTCGGCTAAACATTAAACAAATACATATAAACCGGTCAATAAGATAATACTCATTTCCATGCAGTTTTAGCTGTTACATCCTTTCTACTTACGCCATACATGGCCTAGCGTGAAGACGATAATAAAAAATCAAGGACAGACCGCAACCTGTTATGATTTATTCGATAAAAATGCAAATTAATCAATAAAAACGTTTATAAACACGCAATTAATGTATGTTGTGCGCGACTGTACATCATGCAATTAATAAATTATTGTGTGACAGTTAAATTGACAAGAGCGTGTGAACCTATCAAATACTTTTTTATTATTCTTGAAATAAGTATGGAAGAAAAAACACCTCAAATAAATTTGGATAAGGCTAGTACATTTTTTTAAATAATTATATTAAAATACATATCTGTCATAATTGCATTCATAGGCAAGCAGTAAACCAGTTTAATTACTTCACATTCTAATTAAAGAAAAGGCTTATTAATAAAACGGTTCCGTAAATAAATCATCTTCGTTTTGATCATAAAATAGAAATCGATGGATCAAAAGCGACACATTCGATCGCCGCTCTCTAATCAGTAGATCTTCGGTCGGTATTATCGGTCATAAAAGTTCGTAGTATTATTACATAACCCTCCATAAAATAATTATTATCTTGCTAACTGAAAAAAAAAATGTTTTTCACAGCATGAGTAGTGATTAAACTTACTTATTTTACACAATTTTTTCGCAGTTATTTTACCTGTAACATAAATTTTATGGCAACGAGAATAAAAGTCACTTTACTGCAATATCGAAGACGAAATAACTGTTAATTGACAGTATACTAAATACTTTTTTTTTTTTTTTTTTAGTTAGCTCGTATTGTCCCACTCCTGAGCAAAGGCCTCCCCCATTCCCATACCTTTCAATTCCTTCCTTAAATACTTATAAATATGTCTTTTTAATGTCAGAGCAGAGATGGACAGACAAATATATCCACAATAATAATTTTGTAACAACAAACTGTGTATGTAAAGAAAAACATTTAATTTTGATTTAATTTGTTAAATACACATAGTGCGTACTGCGAAAAGATAAATACAAGTAGTAATGGACTGGGATAAAATCTCAATTTGATTACTTATCCGGTATTCCGTTAATACCAGTCAATAAACAAGAGCTACACAGATAACTAAAACGCAAGACCCGAAAACTAAAAAAATAAAATTATAAAGATGTCATGGATCTATAAAGCTATCAAGTGTCAGTATTTAATCAAAAATATAACTATCTAATTATAAATACTTGGTAAAGACATCGACACTCTCACGCAAAATGTCACGATACCAATAAGTTTATATAGCATCCTGCGTTAAAACAGGAATTCTAACTAGAAGTAATAAAAATATACTGAATAAATATTGGGTAAGCAGCGTCGCCGGCGCAATCAATTTTATGACTGTAATAACTTTTTGCATCATCGACTAATATTGTCTTTAGAATAAGTATCTAATCAAATAATGTTACAATGTTACGTACAGGTTTTTCATTATCAAGGATGTTGAGCCTTACAGGCATCTTTTACGATTTTATCTTTTACTATAGACAATATCTTTGGTGAAAAATTCACCGTTATAATGTTCACGGTCAACTTGAGTTAGCTAGCGAATCCCCGACCATGCGATAAGTGCAGTTATGTAAATAAGATAAAACCAAAAATGAATAGTGAGTCAATCTATCTCGCTAGCTAATTTAAATTGTTCTCATATATTTTTAGCGAATACTTGTTAAGTAAAAATCCTCTCAACATTCTATTGTAGCTAAAAATAACATTTGTTCGAAAAAAAATACTACCTACATTTTCTATAACACTTTTATGCACGACAGTACATGCGCATACGCAAGACAGCGTGCAAATCGATGTCACGACATCCCGGCTGGTCTCGCTGATGGCTCATTAGACGGACGCCATTCATCATCACAACTGGTCCTGTAGGGTGAAAGGTTACCAAGAGACTTGCTCCTCGCATGGTTATGTTTTTTACCTTGTGTTTTTTTAATTGGAGAAGGAAAGTGACAGGTTTTTGTATATTTTTGTTTTGTTTCTACAGACTTTTATTAAGTAGCTTTCTTTTCGCTTTCTTTATTGCCACATCATCATCATCATCATTTCAGCCGAATGACGTTCACTGTTGGACATAGGCCTCCCCCAAGTGTCGCCACATTGACCGGTCCCGTGCGACTCGCATCCAGCGTATCCCTGCAACCTTCACCAGGTCATCGGTCCACCTAGTGGGAGGCCTTCCAACGCAACGTCTTCTGATTCGCGGTCGCCACTCCAGAACTTTTCGGCCCCATCAGCCATCCGTTCTGCGAGCAATATAATATATTGCCACGTTACGCTATAAATCAGGAATTGCCGATGTGGGCAATAAGCCTGCTATTTTGAAGTAGGATTGGCGGGATGTCTCTTAAATGCATTGCGAAGATGGGTCAGAGGTCATCACGCAGTGTTTGAAACGGGAACAAGAATGAGAAGACTGGTGTCGTCGCCGAGCGAGGGACCGATTTGATAGGTTAGAGAAAATCATATACAAGATGTAAACGGACGCTTTACGACGCCGTCAAGCTTAGTAACTCTATGCAAACAGTATTGCTGAGAAAAGACTTTTTATTTGGGTTAAAAAATCACATTTTACGGTAGAACTCAATACTTTATTTGGGATAAAAAATAACATTTTACGGTAGGACTCAATATCACGCTTTCAAATATGGCACCATATTTGAATTTTATTTTTTCATTATGAATGCATTTAATAGTACGGGGGTCGTGTAGGTTTTTGAAAGTAAAGTTATAACATTAAAAACTTGTATTAAAAAAAAAACTTGTGAAAATGTTGGAACTTTGACCCACAATATCTCTGTAACTAGAAGGGTCGCAGGTATGGGCAATGCCGGGGCGAACAAGTGCTTTTTATCTTAGGGTATTTTAACACCCATTAAAGAGAAGACTACAAAACTTTGAGTATCTGAGTTATCTGTGCGTATTGTATTATTAATAAATAAATAAAGTTGTATCAGCCCATGGCTTAATTGCCAAGAGCCTCGACCAATACCTGAGGCTCTCGTTAGGCAGCTGGATCAAGGGCTTGATTCAGAAAGCGGTACTCCTGGACACGGCTCGTATTGTTACGAGGATCCTCTCTCTGGAGCCCTGACCACCGGTAGCTTGGACCCTGTTCCCGATACCGGTGGGCTACAATTTTTTATATTTTTAAATGTTTTTATATTGTTTTTTCTAAGGAATATTTAAAAATGTAAATAATTTGTGAAAATATAAATAAAAGAAAAAATAAAGAAAATGATCACCAATTCTTTAAACCAGTCAAAACTATAATTTGAGAACTATCACGTACAGTCAAGATCAACAATCAATATTAAAGTGTACTAGGGCCTGTGTCTACGACAATTTCACATGCAATTTTCTTGTTCAAACTGACCATTACTAGCCTCAGATTATATTACTACACAGAATATAAGGTAGTGGCTTTATTGGTAGCTGAGCTAAACGAGGTTTTCTAATAGATTATTATTGGTAAGCGGATTATTTTTTAATGACTAAATGGATGGACACCTGGCCAATTGATAATGAGATAAGGAAGAGAGCAAGATCTTCAAATAAGTGTAGGAATAATATTGCTATTCTAGTTCATGCAGAAGATTAACTAATATATCTATCAGTCTCGTCTTATGATTTAAAATTATTAGTACGGTCAGTACCCAGGAGTACTTGGCTCCTAGTCTTCTTTGAATGAGGGGTAATGCAAGTTACAGATGTACTTTTTTATAGCTTAGAATACAACATAAAAACTTTTTCAAAACTTTTTTTTAAATACATGTTTTTAATGTAATACTTTTACTTTACACACCTCCACGACCCCCGTACTATTCAATCCGTCCATCAGCTCAATGTTTTGAGTGCTTTCCATCGCGTCCTACCGTAAAACGTGATATTTCACCCCAAAAAAAAAAAGTCGTTTTACCAGCAATAATTTTTGCGTAAAGTTACTTAGTTTTATGTACATAATGCTTGGTTGACAGCTATGTGAAGGGTCTGTTTACACCCTATATGTACATAACAGCTAAAAAATGCATGTGAGTATCCATGTGAGGCATTTATCAATCAATTGAAACTTGGTTGTTTTTCACACAATCATCGCTTCACCTTTGTCTTCACCTTAACTGCATTCTCTAACAAAAACCTCGTTCATTTTTCTCATTCCTCGCTCATCTTTCCACCATGTCCTCACCTTTACAGTTAAATATGAAGGAGGATAAGTCACGTAGTTATCGCCGGCGATGTGTCGGTCATTTTCGATTGGACAATCTCTATAATGACTGTTTGAGACGTGAGGTGTAGGCCTGTTACCTGTTTAGTTTTATATTTTGTTTGAACAAACGACATGGTTGGAGTAATGACGGTGATTGAAAGCTGTGGATGTATGTCTTCGCGGTGAGGGTCTGTGTGAATGGGACGTTATTTTTTTTTTAAATTCCAACGTGGAGGTCTCTTCACGTTGCACCTTCCATTTGAAATACTAGCTGGTTATTTGACGAAAAAGGAAATGTATTTATGCATAACATCACCCCTGTAAGCCCCGAAGGGTTTGGCAGAATTGTATATATCTAATAGTACACCCACTTTTCGCCGTTATCTTTAAATCCCGTGTATATGGGCGAGCTTATGCCATCTTCCGGGTACGACTCCAGACTCCGTGACTGCTACTGAGAAATTCCTGATGAAAAAACCCAATAGCACCTTTCCCGACCCGGGAACCGAACCCAGGACCTCATGCTCAGCAGTGGCGCTTGCAACCACTCGACCAACGAGGCAGTCGAATGTATGTACAATTTAAGTGATTTATGGTCTGTTACACAAAAAATTTGCGGGATTTTAGTACTGGCTACATTTTATCGGTAGGCTCGGAAGGAGACGAGACCAACTCAACTGTTACCTTAAAGATTAACAAACAGCCCTGGGATACGTGAAAAGAGGAAAATAAGGCTTTTGCCCACACAGATGCAAAAAAAAAAATACTTCGTATAATAATTGTTATGTTTCTCTGTCTCAACGATAATAGAAGCAAAATCAAAAAAATCAAAATAGTTTATTTCACACTGGCCTCGAAGGGCACATATAAAACATCGACAAAAAGGTGCACGGTTCGGGTTGGTCGTTTCCTATGGAGAAGAACCGGCAACAAACTCCATGGTTACTCTTTTCAAATCATAAAAAAAAAATGAAAATAAAATAAAATCACAATATTATTATGGATACAGCATTTGTACTTAAGTATGGGGGGACAGCGTAGGCCCGACAATGAGCATGTTACATAACACTAGAAACGGGATATTTACCATGTTCCCTGATTGCTTTGAGTTCCCTGTATTTCGGCGCTGTTGCAAGCACCATGATCACGGATAAACGGACCGGACCGGACCGGATCGGGAACTCAAAGCAATCAGTAAACATGGTAAATATCCCGTTTCTAGTGTTAATGATAATATTAGTGATTATCTAACATGATATATTAGATTTTAAACTATCATGGTCACTAACTTTATTATTAATAATCCAAACGGGATATCACCCACCCGCAATAAGTTCAGTTTATCCGTGATCATGGTGCTCGCAACAGCGCCGAAATATCGGGAATTCATAAGAAACAGTAAACATGGTAAATATCCCGTTTCTAGTATTAATAATAACATGATATACCTAGTTTAAAAACTTATATCATGTTAGATAATGCTATTACTCCAAATTGTTAAAAATAAGGCGCAGATAATTTTGAAGATTGTAAAGATGAAATCAATCACGTTTTTAAAAGTAACGTGCTGCTGGCGCCACGGAAAAAAATAAAGAAGAACAACCAACATGTATAAAGTTCAAATGTGAAATGTATTTTCAAAAACACCACACGATTCAACTGAACTCAAGTTTCACATCACATCATCTGAAAGTATCCCAGGTAACACGGCTGGGCACACGTCATGCACTGAGCGTCGGCGTCAAAAAGCGTCAGTGTCTACCCTGACGTCTGACGCTTGACGCGACCCGCCCGTCAGACGCTACTCAAGAACAGTGAAATTTGTTCTCAGCACGATATATTCAAATATCTAACCGTATGTCACTCGATACGCCTGACATCTTCATGACTATTATATTTAGGCGAAAACATCTGAATATATCGTCTTTAAGCTGTTCAAAAATCAACCTTATTGGCCTAAGAATAAAGTTGCAGATGCATGTGCTAATATCACATATAGCATAAAGGAATTCGTCAAACGACTGTCCGTCATGGCTTTTGTAAAAGACCACCGCACTACCAAGTTAATCATTTACCTCAATAATACGTTAACTAAAGGGAGTAAAGACTATTTTTCTTTGGTTAGGGAAAGTTAACCCTTGTAATGCTAAGGTGGTCTGATAAGCGCTTCTTCAAAGTGACGGGCGTCAAAATGTTTCAAAAGCGGTCATGTGTGATGACTCCTTGTTAGCAAGTGTGTTACGTACTGATAATGACAAGATAATGTATGAGATAACGATATTCTATTCCTTGGTCATAGGTTATGATTTGAATATTGACCAATGGCATATTAAAATAATAAAAATACCTTGTAATAAAATTAGAATTGCGGTACAGGTTCATAGGTGATCAAAGATGTAATGTAACAAACAAATCATTTTCAGGAGTACCTATTATTCTGTATTAGGTAATGTAAAACTGACACATGATTTTACTTTAAAAAGCAAAGAAAAGCAAAAAAATAATTTTGCTGTAATGAAAAGGCAGAAACTCCCAATCATGCTATTTGGTTTTTAGTGAAACTCTTCAAACAGAATAACACTATTGAAATGATTATACTTTTGTACGCAAAGTACGTGCTTTGGACGTAGAGTTGCGGACACCAGCCCTTTAAACGATTGAAGAATTTCTGAAAAAAAAAACCATAACGTAATACCACGCTTGTAACCTCCGAAGGCGTACATAACAGTACACCCACATTTCGCCAGTCATGTTTAAATCCCATGTATTAGAGGGCGAGCCTATTTCAATCAACCGAGCATAAATCCAGACTCCGTGGCTGCTACTGAGAAATTCCTGATGGAAAAACCCAATAACACTTTACCCGACCTGGAAATCGAACTCAGGACCTCATGCTCAGCAGTTGCGCTTGCGTCCATTAGACCAACGACAGCCTCATTGGTGTAGTGGTCGGAAGCGCGACTGCAGAGGAAAAAAAATCTGTAGGCCTAAAATACAGCAACGTAGTTGAGAACTCTCATCACGAAGCAGAAGCTATTGATAAAGGGAAAAATGGTGTTGCTACGACTTAAATTATAACACCATAACCAAATAACCCCACACATTCTAATGTCAACAAATAAGCACGTAGACCCCACAGTAATCACACAACGATGGTCACGCGCATAAATAAAAAAGATCACGTAGTACTTAACAAGAATTGTTTCTCAACATTTGACATTCCGTCCAAACAAATTGTAGGTTCGATAGCTGTGTAACGTTTTTCTCACACGATTGGAGAGCAAATAACTAGGTGCTGATGATATGGCAATATCGTTTCACGAACTAGGTACTGGGTGTGGACTGGTGGGTGAAATACTGGTGAGAAGGTTGGGCAAGATTTGGGCAAATGTTGGGTGGTTGGAGGTCGGTCTGATTTCGGCATCGCTGTTTTTGCTCAGGTAAGTGTTAAAAGAAACAAAGAGGCGACAATAAACAGCAGAGGGTGAAGTCGGGCTGTGAATGATGATATGTTTTTTTTTTTTTTAAACCATGATGGTGATGAAGTGTTGAAGTTTATTAATATAGTCATTGAAATTCAAAGAATAGGAAGTGTTTACAAAGTTGCTGATACAAATAATAAACTAACCCAGAAAAAAAACTCGGAGATCAATAAGAGAAATCCATATTTTTGATTATTGAAAGAGACCTTCTTGGTTAACGATAAAGAGTAGAAAGCTGACTAATCGAAAGTACTACAACATGCTGGCCAACCTTAACACCTGTGAATCACGCGTCTAAGTATAGCTTCGGTCATACTATCATGGGTACAGCCAATTTTCGCCTCTCATATTGGTAGCGTGCAAGTACTCGATTGTATCATGATTTCGAAATTGAATTGAATACTGTCGTACTACCCGTCGAGATTGCTGCGCACGATTTTTTCTTCCCTTTCCATCATTATGCGTGTGATAGGGATGGCGCTATATGAATGTTTTTTCCTTTTTGGTTTTGTGTTGAATAGGCTCGCGGTCGTCAGTGTCAATTTTAGCTAGTCGTGAACGAGCTTTGTGTCAATTTTAGCCAGCGAGCGGCGGAGGGTTATCCTCTTCTTTATAAGGCTCATCTTTTGCGGAATTCCTGTCATGATTGCGCACCTATATGTAATTTTAGCGATTGTTCTTAGATTGTTTTTGGTTTTGTGATCATACTGGGAAATTTTAGATTGAAATTGTGTCTGGGATAATAATACCTTACTTTATTTTAGATTAGTCTCATGGGAAATGACAATGAAACGTAAGTTTTGTTTGAGAGAGGTTCACAAAAATGACTAGCACTTTTGTGGTTCAAAGTAATGTTATGCAGTAGCAGGTACTACTCAATAAGTCAATATCAACGAATCATAGTTTACCTTTCCAAGATCACAAATCAGATAACGTATAGGAACATAGATCTAATAGCTAGATAGACCGTCGTCCTAAGGTATAATTTTGATCAAATGATGATGTCATTTTTCAGTTCACTTATTGTAAATTCAATTCGCATCTCCTATTTCATATCCTTTTCAAATATTAGCCACTATGTACGCACATCCATTTATGTAGTTGTCCGCAGCGGTAGGCCCAATTACGTCGCTAATTCAGTCGATGATGGGACATTGTGGTTCTCAAACTTTAAACCCATATTACTTTTGAATTGTAATCCTATTAAAATTGCTTAATAGATTGATAGACAACGTGATTTTGAGCGAGTTTGTCTTGCAATAAAAAGGTTTTGTATCATGGCAAAGTAAACATAGGAATATATGGGATAAGGTTTGAGATCCAGTGGTTATTGTCTCATCATCTTTCGTACATAAAATACAGGGACTTCATGAAAGTCAATGGAAAACGTGAGTATAATCGCCGAGAGAATTCTTAACATCAATTTTTATGATAAATCTGCATATTGGCATTGATTTTGCAAATATAAAAAATTGCATTAGATTTGAGTTTTAAATGCTTTTAGAATAAGTTCTGAGTAAATAACAAGTACACTTTTGTTAAAAGAATTCATATTTTAATTCCAATTTAGTCCATACTCAAAACAATTACTCCAAAAATTTCCCGAGCAAAATTTACCAAACTCACTACGACAAACATGCTTTTAACCCTCAACTCCACTTCTACCCGCACCTGTACCCGTCATCCACGTTCCTGTCCGAGTAATGACATGAACTACGTGCGCCAATCGTCCGCCATACTGCACGACACTGCGCAAATACGCGTCCCGTGACGGACGCGGTCGCCACCGTGCCGCCACTGTGACGATCACTTGCGTACGCAATTGTACCTGGTAATGGTGCATTTGCGTCCGATGAGACACGTACGAGTAAATCTTCTTGTAATTGAGAATGTACGCTACCGTCTTGTCTGTGAAAGGAATGTTGGATTGTGGGAGACTTATGCACTGTTGGTGCCTAGGTAGGTATTGGTCAGGACAGGTCTTTTAAGAGGAAATGGTGCCTCCTCTCATGTGCGAATGGTGACCACCGGAGTGGTTTCATCATTTCAACCGAAAGACGTCCACTGCTGGACATAGGCCTCCCCCAAGCGTCGCCACATTGACCGGTCCCGTGCGTCTCGCATCCAGCGGATCCCTGCAAGCTTTACCAGGTCATCGGTTCACCTAGTGGGAGGCCTTCCAACGCAACGTCTTCCGGTTCGCGGTCGCCACTCCAGAATTTTTCGGTCCCGTCGGCCATTCGTTCTGCGAGCAATGTGCCCTGCCCACTGCCACTTAAGTTTGGCTATTCTTCCAGGTTATGGTGGTTTTAGAGCGGGAAAAATCCCACACTCCCCGATCTAATCCCCAAAAACCGGTCGCCTTTTGAAGGTTTCTCCCAGAAAAATAAAGGTAAGGTATTGGTAATTTCGTGTCGCATAGAGCATAAAGGAAGGGAGGAGGAAGACCAAGGAAATGATGGATAGCCTCTGTGAGAAATGATATGAATGAAAAAGGAGTAAATGATAGCGTGACGGTTGGCAGAGGAGAATGGAAGAAAAAAACGTGTTGAGCCGGCCCCAAGTAACATGGGACAAGGTCTAGAAGATACTCGACTATGTGATACCAGTAGTGACAAGAAGTAATAATTTCTAGATGCTTTTAAAGCAATTAAAGTATGGCTCCTTAAGAATTTTCTTCTTCTTAGCGTGGCGATGGCAATCTGAATTGTGTCGACCCAGAACTGAGCTACTAGTTTGGCGCTTTCGGAGGCGTCCATCAGTTCCTGTAGTGAACAAACCACAGGACACGATATTAAGTTCCCCATCGTTTGTCGTTACGCCTAAAGAATAGGCCTATGCTTTGAATAGGTAAGGATAAGGTCCCATTGAAATAGATGCACAAATTTTAACACAGCGTTCAGTACGTTGAACCAAAGATATCCAATCAAAAAAACACTGATTAAAGTGATTTTATTTTGACCTAAAATCATTAAAGCACTAACCAACATTTTTAGTATATTTTCGTTAGCTAATTTTTTTTCTCGTATCTAATGCGTTTTTCTTATTATTTTTTACCATTATCCCTATTTTGGTGGTCTGACTGATTTTTAAAAGTTTTGTCCATCTATTTTAATGGGATCTTATATAGGTATGATGTTGATCGAACTTTATTAATCCAAGCATAGATAAACGAAAGTTTACATTTTCCTGTGAGTATCAATACAAACTATAATAACAGGTACAAATTGCCCGTCCTTTCTTTAAGTGAAATGGACCAAGGCAATAATAAGCGATGTAACACATAATTTGATCAAGATCACTCTTGCACAGGAGCACATCCACATTCTATCGTAACATCAAGATACAAACAGAACCCAATATATGATTAGGTTTAATAAAAAGCCAAAATCTTCCACTCCATTTCCCAACAATGTTTAATATTCCACCCTTTCCACTGTGACATACCACTCCATTGAAGCGTAACCGTTGATCACTGGTGTGTAACCTAACCCTCTAATGCAATTGCACAGGCCTCCTCAATATGCACGGCCGGGCTAAATATTTGCTAACTGATTAAAAGTCAAAGCTGTCCTGCCTGGGGCCACCGCATGGAAACAATTGCTGCTGGCTTCTAAATAATATTAGTGGAGCGGATCATACGCGTCACAGATCACAGGGACGTTTGTACCCCTTGTGGAGATGGGGGTTGGACTTAGTGCGGTAAGGAGCGGGTGAAGTGTTTTTGAGCGAGGAAAAGAAAGTGTTTATTCAAAGAAAAAAAACGCTAACTGAAAAAAAAACTGATTAGTTATTTTGTTATACTATTTCATGAAAATCGGTTTATCCTATTGTTACTTTAAAAAAAAAATCTGTTATGTTAAGGCTCCTTTGAGTAGTATTTTCTCTGCAGTAACCTACGTCTCTCGCTCTACTCTACAATTCTACATAATTTTAATTAATATGTGAATTACACCTCTTTTGTAAGTTTTAAAAATGATCTAATTTTAACGTCCGCGGGTCCCTACTAATTATAAAAAATCAGCATATATACCAAACAAAAAAAAAAAAATTTAAATCGCTCCGCGTGCCAGCATGTGAGCACCCTAAATTCCCCATCTCAGAAGCTCTGAGTTGACATTAAAGATTATGCGAGATTTACATCGCAGGAATATTTCAATATAACCTGTATACATTATACTGGTGATTTTACGAAACACTGTTGTTCCCTATTTTGGGGATTTTCTTTAATTTGTTTGAGCTCGGGTGTGCGAGATATTAAGCTGAATGTTGTTTGCGAATTTTGAGTTATTTGTTCCCGGATTGCTGCTGTGTTTGTTGTAAATTATAATGAGGAAATGATACGTATTTATTAATTGAAAGAACAATACGTGCCTATTTTCAATTTCGCTTTTGTAAAGCTCTATTACATGTCATATCAAAGTTTTGAGTAGTATTTTTTACACTTTTGGAATACGTTGATACATACATAGAGGTAGGTACACGGAGGGTCCGTTTACACTTTGTACCTCATGAAGCTGTCAAACAAGCATTCTAAGTAAATCTACGCAAAAATTATTGCTGGAAAACGTTTTTTTTTGGGCAAAAATCAGGTTTTACGGTAGTACTCAATGTAACGCACTCAAAATATTGTGCTGATGGCTGCATTGAATAGTAACAGGGGCCGTAGAGTTATTTCAAGTAAAGTATAGTTTGTTGTTAGTTTTCTTATTTTAGGTTTTTTAATAGTTTTTAATTAATTATGTATTTAGTTAGTTTAATGCTTATTATAAGATAACACCTATGTACCTATTACCTATAATATAATATATATAATTTACTGAGTTACTTAGCCAAAGTAAAGTTATAACATTAAAAACTTGTATTTAAAAAAAGACTTGTGAAAAAGTTGGAACTTTGACCCACAATATCTCCGTAACTAGAAGGTTCCCAGGAATGGTCTAGAACAAAAAAAAAACGCAATGACGGGGAGAACAAGTGCCTTTCGGCTTCGGTAAGGATACTTTTACATCCATTAGATATATTGTCAAAATCTGTAGGTATGGCAACGCGATGGCAAATAGCCCTGTAGATAGATGTTTATGCAGCACATCAAGTTATCCGAAACCGTCAAATTTTCCCAATTAACCTTGAACCTAATGCTTGGCTCTTCCTTTGGCCAAAGAATTAGCATTGCCATTCAGCGTGGCAATGCTGCCAGCCTTCTGGGCACGTTTCCAGATGACAACGATGCGGAGGAGTACTTTGACGCCTAAGTGTCCTATTGTCATCGTTTTTTAGATGTTTATATTTTCTTACTACGTTTAGCCTTATTTTTATCATTAGTTTAGTTCTATTTGTAGTCTGTATATATTGTAAATAATTGAGAAAGGCGTTTAGACAAACTTAGAGATTAAAATTCAATTGATTATAATATCTTCAAAACATAACCAGTAATTGAATGTCCGATAAATACTGAACATGCAACGCTTCAAGAAACCCAATCACTTACTCACACTTTTTGTCGCTGCTTGTCCCAAAATCCGTCCTCATTTTTCCTTACAAAACACCAATGTCAATTTCTCAGAACCCTTAATCACCACCATATAATGTAAATAAGTAATAGAAAGTAAAAAAAATATATATCGATTCGTATATGCTTTAGCGATAAAGTTCAAAATCTATTAAAGAAATCTGACAGATTGTAATAGCTTAATGTGCTGGTGTCTGTATTTCAGTACAAATCCTAAAATCGATAGATACACTTCGTTACTTAATTCAAAGTATCATCACACCATACCGTCCGGTAACCACGCTATCGCCAGAAACGGGACACGGTAGGGGCCGCGGCAGATGTATTGTTCAACAACACCCGAATCAATCGATATTAAAGGGGCTGTTGTGTGTTGACGGGTGTTACAAAGCTTTGCACAATGTTGTTGATCGATGGTGAATTAATAACGTTCGTGTGCTATAAGATTTTATGATTTGAGGAGCTCGTGGCTAAATAATAACAGCCGCTCGGGTCGATCTTTAGGTCTTGCCCAGGTTGGTCTGTGGATGGGTGACCGCCCATTACATACCGAGTTTCCTCCGTGCCTCGGAAAGCACGTTAAGCCGTTGGTCCCGGCTGTCATTTATAGATCTTTGACAGTCGTTAGGTAGTCAGTGGCCCAAAAAGTCTGACAACCAGTCTTTCCAAGGGGTATCGGATTACCCAGTACTAACTGGGTTGTGGAGGTCAGATAGGCAGTCGCTTCATGTAAAATACTGATATTCAGCTGCATACGGTTAGACTGGAAGCCGACCCCAATATAGTTGGGAAAAGGCTAGGCAGATGATGGTGTGCTATAAGATTTTAGGCCTCAAGATTTAGGTACGCTTGCACGTTGAATCGGTTTTATATCCTAGCAAAGTTTGAAGTTTAAAAGAGGTTTTATTAGCCCTAATTGAAATAAATGGATGTCTTTGACGCCACAAAAGACTAAAATAACGGTTTGCGGTAAACGAATCAAAATTATCGTTCTTCTTTTTCTTTATCATCAACCGATTGACAGACAAACTGTCAAATGTCAATGCTTTGAAGATGACTGAGAGATATATGGTTTAAATAAGTTTAACGCTAAACGCATTTTGTGATTTTTGGTGCAAGCGGGCTTTAAACTGTATTCAAGTGTCTCCTTGCACGTTTAATTTGTCCACTCATAACAGGATTATTGGACACGGTTGTTGAAACTTTGACAAGCAGTATAAGCTGCCATCGACATTAATGAGGATGATCAGCATCCACTGAGGATATGTCATAATAAGATGACTTGGAAGCCAATAGTTAAATTAATGGAATAAAAAAAATATGTAAATAGAAGCAGACAGTACTAAAGTTGTACTAAATATCTAATAAGTACTGGCTAAGGTAAAGTCAGGGAAATTGATTGGTCAGCAAATTGACTACCAATTTAAACAGTTGTCCATGATAACACGGCAAAGTGCAGTTTTGAAACTATAAAAAAACGCTACTTAATTTTGGAGAAAACAATAAAAAATCTTCATCCAAATCCACGTACATATTTTACTCCAATAAACATCCAAACATCCTAATTAAACAAAATAAACGCGAACAAGTTCTGTCGCCCCCGAAATGCCCCGATGTTCCCCGAGTCGGACGGCGACGGCGCAGGCGCAGGCGACGGCGACGGCGACGTTTGGCGATACTTTACAATTTAAGCCTTCGTAAGCTCCTTACCGAGAACCGGTCCCAATCGAGCGGCATTTATTATTTTATTAAGCTTTTTAATGTTTACGGACTTGGGATAGGTTTGGGGTGTAGTGGAAGCGAAGATATTCGAAGCATGCAGCTTAAAAAAAACGGTACTGTAACGGTGCAGTTGAAGATTCTAGAAATAGTAATTTATAATAATTAGGTACAATCAAATCTTAAATTGGTTCATGTAGAACGCATATGCAACTCTTGAACACTAAGCTGAAAGCAAGGACTGGCAGGACGATAATCTTTGCCATTGGTTTAGGACCAGCTAAGTTGGCGTAAGCTCGAATAGACTACAAATGGCTACAGACGAAATAAGAGTAAAATAAGCAAATAATTTGGAGAGACATTCCTTTGTAAATTAATTTCCTCAATCACTTCAGTTGGCAGCATTTCTCCTTATGCAGAATTATACTAAGCCCGAAAGAATTTCGGCTATGAAAGCCAATGTCAGCAGATTATAGAGCTCAACTACCTTTATTATGGTGTGCTGGCATCTATCTATATATATATATATATATATAAAATGGTGAACTGACTGACTGACTGACTGACTGGGTGATATATCAACGCACAGCCCAAACAGTTGGTCCTAGAGACATGAAATTTCTAGGGTGTATTCTTTGTGAAGGGGTAACTAACTAAGAAAGGATTTTTGGGAATTCCATCCCTAAAGGGGTAAAATAGGGGATGGAAGTTTGTATGAAAATCTGTCAGTTTTGAAGTTAGGATCTTCAAATTTTGTGTTTAGGCTGACGATTGAAAATTAATTTATACGTGTCTCGATATTTTTGATAATTCTACTCCCGAAGGGTTAAAAAGGGGGGTGCAGGTAAGTAATCGGATATTTACGACATACACGCGGGTGAAGCCGTGAGCAAAAGCTAGTAAGAGATAAAGGGATGAGCTGGTCTCTTTCTCAAAGGATTGGTCTACAATTGCACTAGACCACGAAGAGTGGAAGGAGGGAAGGTAAGCCTTTGCTATGCCGTGGGACAATACAGGCTAATAGAAATAAATAATTGTGTGGTTGATCATGCAGAATAACAGCTGTAGCATATCTGCCACTGAATTTTCATCTTTAACAATAACGAAACGAGTATTAAAACAATGATAATAAGCCGAGCGGTGGATCACTTTATTGCGAGAAGGCATCTCTCCCTCATTAACTTAACAATTTCGTTTTTGTTTCCTTTCTAATTATATATGTGACAAATTCTTGATGCGTCAGACGCGTTTAGTCATTTTAGGTCGATGGACAGGCTTCCTGTTTAGCTGGACTTAATGGACCATGTTACTTACCAGTGTGGATAATAATTTGACATTTACTTGGAAAGAAAGTTATTTGATATGTAATGTTAGTATCTGAAGAAGTACGAATACCAAAAGGATGAGATTCATATAATCCTCCACAGTACTGTGGCTTCTGATAACGTCATGGTTTCAAATTCTTCTACTCGATGATGTTCTCCTATCTGCTCATACTTTCAGCAACATGAACAGCTTTCGTAGCTTCAATGTTTACGAGGTGCGGATTTGGTACCAGCGTATCTTTTCTCTTGGCTCTTGTACCCTCGACTGAACCATTGAACATTATATTTAAAAGGTTGTTTACTCATAAAAAATACTATTGAAATCAAATATAGTAGCCGTTGAATGTAAAATCAGAAGTGGGATATAAAAAATCGAATTCATTACAAAAGATCGAATTCATCAAAAAGGGAACAATTAAGTCGCCACAAAAGAAGTACTAATAAAGTGATTAGCACTCGACCACAAAAAGGACAAAATCTTTGAACAAAGACCCAAAAAAAGGGCAATCATAAGCCTACCGATATAAAACAATGAGACAATTATTGTCGTCGGCGCAACCCCGGGATAGGGGAGGAGTAATAAAAAAGAGCAATCCCCCGGGATTCGTGATAAAAGATTTTGGCTCGAGGGGAGATACGGGATTAAACGTGTGATACTTTGTCTTTTTAAACGAACCTTTTTTACCCAAGTAAGATATAAAAGGGGGCTGTTATGAAAATTTTAGGTGGCATTTTTTAGAGTTTTGTGCGCCCGGATTAATGTTTAAGGCGTGCAAAGTCTTTGTGTAATAAGATGTTATGCAGGTATAAGAAGTTTAAATAAAACCACTTTGTTCTTGGTAGGAAAGTTGAGTAAAAAGAAATTGTGTGAAGAAGATGATCAATCTATGAAATTATAATCGTTGATTTCAGCTTTTCTTCTCAGTCTTAGTTAATCTGCACAAGTGGATATGTCTCTGCATCATTGGATTGAGAAAATTCATGTTCGACTGCAAAAACATGCATGCATGTACGAAAATTCATGTAGGCATGCTACTAATAAAACAACTGAAAATTAGCAACACTAGATTTTGAATGTCAAAATTTTACACTAATTGCTACAAACATCTTTCATTAACAGACTTGTTTAATCAAATCGAAATCATCGTTAGATCATGCATGCATGATAATGTTATCAGAGTTTCGACAAAAGTCCATGTACTTCTACTATGTACCTATAAGGTTCCCTAAACTCCTTAAAACATCATTAATCACCAATTACACCGTCTCAATCGCCAACAATACAATTGTTACACTCAACTGCCGCTTGACAACAATTGATAAATTAACAAGATTGTGAATATCCCTCGGCGACTCCCCTCTGTCGCCGAAAAAAGAAAAAAAAGCAGGGGAGACACGATTACTTGCCCCAAGCGTCCCAAGATGTGACAGATTAGCTGGTAATTTCTTCTAAATTGATATCTCAAGAGGCATGCTCTTTTTCCCCCGACTTTCCCTATTTTTTCCGTTTTCCTCCGAACTTTGAGAGATTGCCAGTCACCGCCGTTCATCGCGGTAACTATGGAAATCTTTGACATGAATTGGATGGAGGTCGAAGTTTGTTGAAATCATAAATTTTTGCCCAGAAAATAATATTTAGGATACATTCAGGAGTTTAGGATGCCTAAAACTATACGGAGGTCGATAAGTAGGAAGATGACTTACTAAATAATATTTCTTATCAAGCAGAAGGAAAGTCTGACGGGACAATGTAAGTCAGCACATCAAGCTACCCGAAACTGTCAAATTTTTCCAATCAACCTTGAACCTAATGCGTTTGCGATAAAGTTGAAAATCTATTAAAGTTTGACGGATTGTAGTAGCTTGTTGTGCTGGCGTCTGTACTAAAGGTTTTATATCCAATCAGCACCAGTCAAGCTAAAAGAGCCCTCAATACATATGTCAGTAAATTGCACGAAAGTATGCAAGCAGCAGGAATGCCATTGTAACATTCACCTGTCAGAAGTTGCCATGGCTCAATTCCTGCATACTTGTGTGCTTACTGGCATGTGTATTTTGGGCTTAAAACTGATTATCCATTCATCAAACCTACCTATTAGATGGCAAACTGACACAAATGTATACTTTACATGACGTTTCGTAAGACAAGCTACATCATCGTCGGCCTAGCCTTTTCCCAACTATGTTGAGGTCGGCTTCCAGTCTAACCGGATACAGCTGAATACCAGTATTTTACACGGAGCAACTGCCTATCTGACCTCCACAACTCAGTCAGTACCAGAATACGATACGTCCCTTGGTAAAACTGGTTTTTAGACTTTCGGGCCATTCACTACCTGTAACGACTGACAAACATCTACAAATGACAGCTGGGATCAACGGCTCAACGTGCTTTCCGAGGCAGGGAGGAAACTCGAAATGTAATGCGTGGTCACCCATCCACGGGCCAAGCTAGGCTATTGCGGCTTGACTTGAAGACCTACCCGAGTAGCTGATATTATTTGGCCACGAGCTCCTCCAAGAGCAAGACAAGCTACATGTTAAAACAAAAATGACAACTTCTCCAAGACGCGAGTGAAGGGTAGCCGTATTACAAAACACAGCACTTAATTGCGTATCATCAGCATTTGTCGTAAATATAAAGTGATTGCGCAATGTTAATTTAGACAGCATCGCACTGTCATCTCGTGTGGCAATTTGTAGCGAATTTGACTTGATTTGGTCCGCTTGGTACTTGTGATTAGAACCCGGTCGAAAAAAACGTATTGGTCGAAGAATTGATGTTAACGTGTGCATCAGCCAACATTGGTCCCACTGCTGGGACACAGGCCTCCTCTCTATGAGAAGGGCCGTAATACATACACCACTTCTCTTGTAGTGAAGGGGTCTAGTGCAGGTTGGTGGACGTCGAAGAAGAAATTCGAAAATGTGACTTCGAATTTTGGGACATTCCGGTTTCTGTAAAAAGGCCTTAATCAGGTCACCAATTTTATTATCATCATTCTCCTGTCCTTATCTCGATTATTTGGGGCCGGCGCAGCATGTCTTCTTCGGCGTCCACTGCTGGACATAGGCCTCCCCCAAGTCGCCACATTGACCGGTCCCGTGCGACTCGCATCCAGCGGATTCCCGCAACCTTCAAAAGGTCATCAGTCCCCTAGTGAGAGTCCTTCTAACGCAACATCTTCCGGTTCGCGGGCGCCATTCCAGAACTTTTCGGCCCCAACGGCCATCCGTTCTGCGAGCAATGTGCCCTGTCCAAATTCTTCGGGCTACGTCGGTAACCTTGGTTCTTCTTCCATACTTTTCTATTACTCGTCATCTCAGCAGTCACCTCGTTTCTAGCCATATCATCCTTCACACAGCCCATCCATAGTTTCTTTGGTCTTCCTTTACTTTTATAGCCATCTACATTCATACTTAACATTTTCCTCACTGCTACTACACTCACATTAAAAAATTGGTGACCTGAGTAGGTCACCAATTTATTAGAAGAAAACCAGACTAGCTCCTAAATAATAATCTTCATAAAGTGTTACGGGATTTTTTGCAGCAAAGGAATTATACATCAGCACACAGTGGAACAAATCAAAACTAGCAGTAGAGCAATTTAACGTTCACTTATACAATATTTACGCAATTTTAACCACCAGCGTAACATGCTCTGTCCACCTCATCCGAATCTTCAAAAAACGCACCAATTTGAAGACCAGTGTGAGGTCTTGGTAAAATGGTGGTACAGCATGCAAGTATGTGTAGTCTTGGGAGTTTCGCTCTGTTTACTATAAAGGCTGATGCATCCTTTAAATCGTTGTAATATATCATTTTCTATCGTAATTGAAGATATTTTGGACTGTACTCATGTTCAGATTTTATCTAGAACGTCATAATAAAGATATTATCGTTTCATGGCTGATGTTTGATATTTGGACGTCCGTCCGGGCATTTTGTTTATAATATAATCAACAAAGTTGTGTAGATTTACATACATACCATCACGCCCGTAATCCCCGAAGGGTTAGGCAGAGGTGTACCTAATAGTACGCTCACATTTAGCCAGTGGGCGAGCCTATTGCCATCAACCGGGCACAAATCCAGACTCCATGGCTGCTACTGAGAAATTCTTGATGGAACAACCCATAACACTTTGCCCGACTTAGGAATCGAACCCAGGACCTCATGCTCAGCTCAGCATGCTGGTTTGAATAAGTACTTAAATAAAATATAATAACTATTCTATTTTGAAACACAGCATGTCATATCACACAGATTGTGCCTGTTCGTCGCCTACGCATGGCTATGTATTTATGATCTCTGCGGGCTAAATGTTCGTTCATTGTCGCAATTAGCATAGGGGCTGTTGTGTTGTCAAACGAAGAGGCTAAAAATAGAAGCATGCGGTTTGAAATAACCACTATCTTTTTATTTTCTTTTCTACATAGCCTCTCATAGCTCTTGCAGACTAAACTTAGACAGAAAAATATTTTGTTAAGTTTGTTAAGGATAGATACTTACCTTATTAATCGCAGAAACTTTGCACGAGTAGTCATAGTCAAACCAAATAGTATCATCATCATCATCATCATCCACAGCCCGACTTCATCCACTGTTGGGTATAATATGCCTCTCTACAACTTTAGTTTTAGTATATGCGAAACCTGAAACACGTGTCTAGTATTTTATGTCAAGAAAAATAAATTTCTTAGGAAATAAGCAGTACTTATGTACTCATGTATTATAATGTTATTTCCTGTGTTGTATATATTGTGTACATAAACAGTAAAATAAATAAAGAATCTATATACAAAATTTCAAAACTGTATCATGAAAAATCTCAAAGTTATAAGCTTGTTCTGTTACCTGGTTGCTCGCTCAAAAACGTGGTCACCACGCAGCGCGCCCGCGCACGCGCCTCCAGCGTTGTCTTGAGCTCATTGATAATAATAATTTGGCAGTAGGTACCTAAATGATTGCGATAGGTACTGAATGTCGCTCGGTATCCAACTTTTAACTTTTTTAAATATTTTTTTGACAAAATATAACATGGGTTAAAAATTATTGGAATCGATTCAGTTACTTATTCTGAACAAACTATTTTCAGGTTTCGCATATTATACTAAAAATAATGTTGTATACTTGTGCCAAGCTCCATGTTCTTGTGCCAGCCTCATCCAGGATGCGATGGCAACAATGTCGTCTGCCCATCTCGCCGCCAGACGACTAACACTTCTCTCTTTAGTTCTTGTACAGTCACGAGCACCAATATGTGAACACGTAACAACTTTCAAAAGTATTTTTCTGCTACTGTTCTGATTAAAATTTCTTGTTGTTACGTACATAGTATTCTGGAACTCATATTTTTATGAAAAAGATCCTGTCACCAAGTTACAATAGTTATTTCACGAGAAAATTGCTTTTAAGTTTAGGAAAGTGTATACATATTGGTATTCGTGACTGTACGCCACTCGGTCACAGTTTTATTCCACCTGCCGTCATCGCGCCTTGCCAGCTGTCCTGTCCAACTCCAGTTGAGCTCCATAACGCGATTTCCAAAATCGAAGACCTTCGTACATACGTCTCCGGATTTCGACATTTGGAACTCGGTATAAAAATAGTTAACACCTTCCAGAAAACAAAAATCCCATAATCAATCACCATTATTTGGATGGAGGCTCCAGTGAAGTTACCGTAAATCCAAATTGTTTAAAACATCTTAAACCTAAACTTATTCTGTCACTTACGGGATATCTTCCGTGATTCGTAATTTTGAGCTCCCTATATTTCGACGCTGTTGCAAGCGCCATGATCGCGGGTTGACTGGAGAATATGGGGTGGGCTCCCATAAGTGACGTATAAGTTTAGTTTTGAACCGTGAAAGCTTAAAACCGTATCTTAAATCTATTGTAAAAGTTAAAGTAAATCATCGCATCAAACCTAATCTCGTTAGGTTTCAGTTACCAAAGCCACAAAAATCACTCAACAAATTCTTCCAAGTGCCAAAAATACTCACAATTTCTAACCTTAAAAATAATCCCAATTCACCACTTCTGTAACCTAAATTATAGGCTTCACCACTGTTTCGCCCCGGGCGGGAAAGTTTGACTTCCGACCGTTCACATCCGCATCCGGTGATACACATTTTTTTTCCATTTTTCCGGTGTCAAGCTGTCGTGCGCATGACATTCGCTTTGTTTGCTATTGACAGCTCTTCTCAGAATTTAATAAAAATGTTCCATTTTGTAGCAGGTGGTCGGAAAATGGTGAAAATTCGGTTTGGTGAAATGTGTTGCTCTATTTTTGTAGTGAATGTGAATTTGGGAATTGTTTTGATGATAATAAATACTGGTGAAATGTAAAAAAATAATTGGTATTTGGAATAGAAGTTATTTAAACTTATACTGTCACTTACGGGATATCTTCCGTGATTGTTCATTATTTTGAGCTCCCGATATTTCGGCGCTGTTGCAAGCGCCATGATCGCGGGTTGACTGGAGAAAAAAACAAAAAAATAATAATAATATCGGGAGCTCAAAATAATGAACAATCACGGAAGATATCCCGTAAGTGACAGTATAAGTTTATTTGTAAACCGTGAAAGCTTAAAACAGTGTTAGAAGTTATTTTCTACTCAAACTCTGACATTGGAAACGATATTACACAACAACGATATTTTAGCGTAAAGCGAAAACTGTACCATATTTTTCAATTACCTATGAACGTAAATTAAAAAAAAAAACATAAATATTACGGTTTAAGACATTTATTTTTCAAAAAGAGTACAATTCACAAAATCTAAGAAATACAAGCTAATCTTATAACTAAATATAAGAATTACCTACTCAAAAAGGTGTACAAGTAAATAAATAAGCTAATTTAGTAGACACACAATTTTCTACAACGTTGTGGAAATAAAAAGTGAGTGTACTATTACATGTCGATTTTTGAAGGCAAGTCAATAGCAATTACAAATTGAACTATTTATATGCACTGTATTCGTTTTCCAAGATTTATGTTTTAGTTGTTTTAAAATTATGATAGTCCTCTGAGTCATATCATTTCTGCTTCTTTTTTTTTTTAATAACGTTGCCCCACACTAGGAATTTCTCCTGTATCGTGGATGAGTTTACAAAAATTTAAGCTCACATACACAAAAAGACAGACCCGGAACAACTACATACAACTACAAATATTTGTTCCGTGCGGGAATCGCACCCGCGTCACGAAGCGCAGCAGTCAATTGCTCAGCCACTGCGCCAACCGTGCCGTCTAGTTATGCAGCCACCATACCTACACAATCTACTAGAGAAAATAATAAAGACTTACTCGATTGACATCACAATGTCTCACCCATTGAACTATAGTTTCTAACAACTGTCCGTTCTACCGCACAACATCAAGTCCTACTTACCACGTAAAGGTAAAAGAGCGTAAAGTTACGCTGTTGGCGCTTGTCAGAATTCTGAACGCACCTTTAAAGGCCTCTCGTATGAGTGACAGCTTAATGTAGTCTGCTCGAAAAACATGATTGATCATTATCAGTTACCGTATCGGAGATGCTGGGTGCTTGATACTTTGGCTCTCTCTGGAGTTTTGGGAGGAACTTCGTGGTGAAAATTGGTTGATCTGTCATAGGTTTAAGTAGCTGTAGCAATGATTGATAGCTTTTTGATGGGGGATCGAAAATCAAAACACTACAAAGCCATCAAATTGTTGTTGTTGTTGTTATGTATCCTTTTTTGAAGCCTCTGAATAGAGATAGTATCAGTGTCTGCTCTTAACAATTTATTTTCCATCCACCCGCATTTCCAGTCAACCCACGATCATGGCGCTTGCAACAGCGCCGAAATATCGGGAGCTCAAAATAATGAACAATCACGGAAGATATCCCGTAAGTGACAGTATAAGTTTATTTGTAAACCGTGAAAGCTTAAAACAGTGTTAGAAGTTATTTTCTACTCAAACTCTGACATTGGAAACGATATTACACAACAACGATATTTTAGCGTAAAGCGAAAACTGTACCATATTTTTCAATTACCTATGAACGTAAATTAAAAAAAAAAACATAAATATTACGGTTTAAGACATTTATTTTTCAAAAAGAGTACAATTCACAAAATCTAAGAAATACAAGCTAATCTTATAACTAAATATAAGAATTACCTACTCAAAAAGGTGTACAAGTAAATAAATAAGCTAATTTAGTAGACACACAATTTTCTACAACGTTGTGGAAATAAAAAGTGAGTGTACTATTACATGTCGATTTTTGAAGGCAAGTCAATAGCAATTACAAATTGAACTATTTATATGCACTGTATTCGTTTTCCAAGATTTATGTTTTAGTTGTTTTAAAATTATGATAGTCCTCTGAGTCATATCATTTCTGCTTCTTTTTTTTTTTAATAACGTTGCCCCACACTAGGAATTTCTCCTGTATCGTGGATGAGTTTACAAAAATTTAAGCTCACATACACAAAAAGACAGACCCGGAACAACTACATACAACTACAAATATTTGTTCCGTGCGGGAATCGCACCCGCGTCACGAAGCGCAGCAGTCAATTGCTCAGCCACTGCGCCAACCGTGCCGTCTAGTTATGCAGCCACCATACCTACACAATCTACTAGAGAAAATAATAAAGACTTACTCGATTGACATCACAATGTCTCACCCATTGAACTATAGTTTCTAACAACTGTCCGTTCTACCGCACAGCATCAAGTCCTACTTACCACGTAAAGGTAAAAGAGCGTAAAGTTACGCTGTTGGCGCTTGTCAGAATTCTGAACGCACCTTTAAAGGCCTCTCGTATGAGTGACAGCTTAATGTAGTCTGCTCGAAAAACATGATTGATCATTATCAGTTACCGTATCGGAGATGCTGGGTGCTTGATACTTTGGCTCTCTCTGGAGTTTTGGGAGGAACTTCGTGGTGAAAATTGGTTGATCTGTCATAGGTTTAAGTAGCTGTAGCAATGATTGATAGCTTTTTGATGGGGGATCGAAAATCAAAACACTACAAAGCCATCAAATTGTTGTTGTTGTTGTTATGTATCCTTTTTTGAAGCCTCTGAATAGAGATAGTATCAGTGTCTGCTCTTAACAATTTATTTTCCATCCACCCGCATTTCCAGTCAACCCACGATCATGGCGCTTGCAACAGCGCCGAAATATCGGGAGCTCAAAATAATGAACAATCACGGAAGATATCCCGTAAGTGACAGTATAAGTTTAAAAAAATAGAAGGTTATACCTAAAAACTTCTATTATTGTTTCGGGCAGCTCGATGTGCTGACGTCTGTACAAAGTTATCAAAAATATATGCACGGTACCGGGGTCCCAATATAACTTAAAAAGTTTTATAAAGAGACTGCTACATAATAACCCACCATGTATTGTAGTACAGTGGGGCAGTTATTGGATACAGACATCAGTCATTAGACTACACCAAGCCCATATCTCTCCATTCAAAGATACAAAACCTAGTATTACACCGCAATTATCGACTTCAGAAGAAGTCTATATCATGTCTTGAAGTTCATTGACCCAGTAAATCAGTGGCTAGACACTCAAAAAGCATATACAGAACCCTGTTATTAATTTTTGATGTAACTAACGTCTGTCACACTTTCTTTGCGTCCATTCACAGCCTTAAAAGGAGAATTGCCTGGAGACAATAATTTATTATTCAGTTAAAAGTAATAATTTGCATATTAATTGTTGGTGTCGATCTATGAGGAATATGTTGCGCTTCAGGTGATATGATTTTGGAAACTATTTCACGTAACATCACGCCTGTAATCCCCGAAGGGTTGGGCAGAGGTGTACCCATTAGTTACCCACATTTCGCCAGTTATGATTAAGTCCCATGTTATAAGCGGAGATCCTATTGCCATCAATCGGGCACAAATCTAGGCTCCGTGACTGCTACTGAAAAATCTGATGGAAAACCTAATAATACTGTGCCCGACTTGGGAATCGAACCCACAATACCTCATGCTCAGCAGTCGCGCTTGCGACTACTAGACCGACGAGACAGTATAATACATACACTGTATATAAGATTTCATACAAACATACATGCACAACCACTTATTTTTGGATTCTTCTAAGAATATAAAATATGTCGTATCTAAAACCTTCATTATAATGCTTCATCCCGATTCCTTATCATGTCAAAGTCAAAGTAAAAAGTTGTCTTACACAATTTTCTTTCCAGTTCACATGTTGCTATTTTTTGTGAAATTGTTTTAAAATGAAAATCCTAATAAACGTTGTTTAATGGACACATCAAACAAATATCATCACAAAGGTTGACTGGTAGCGAATCCCTTGTGGCATTAATTGCAAGATCTATAAACGTGACTTAGTTCGTGCTTGGGCATAGACATGTTCCCATGTCTATCTTGCATTAATAGTTTGACAGCTGTGCGATAATAGTGACTCCTGTGATTATCTCACATCTGTTAAACTACTAGTTATTAGGTATCTCAGCCAAAGTCTATGCTGAGTAGGCTTTATAGATCTCAAGATAATTCCATCTATACAGGGTGTAAAAAGACCCTTAACGAAGCCGAAAGGCACTTGTTCTCCCCATCATTGCGACCATTTTTTTGTTCTTGACCATACCTGGGAACCTTCTAGTTACTGAGATATTGGAGGTTAAAGTTCCAATTTTTTCACAAGTTTTTTTTTAAATACTACTTTTTAAGGTTTTAACTTTACTTTAATTACCTCCATTACCTGTTACTATTCAAAGCATCCATCGCCACTAAGTTTTGAGTGCGTCACTTTGAGTTTTACCGTAAAACGTGATTTTTCACCCCAAAAAAAAAAAAATCATTTCCCAACAATAATTTTTGCATAGGGTTTCTTAGTTTGATGTACATAATGCTTGGTTGACGGCTTTGTGAAGGGTCCGTTTACACCCTGTATACTACCACTCAAACATTAAATAAATTAATGCTGTTTAAAAAAAAAACGCTGACCACAAACAAGTTTCCTTTGAAGGTAAACAAACGCTCCAAAAACATAAGTTCTCCACACCCGGACGTATGAAAGTCTCGTCCGAAGTAGTCGTGAGGAATGAGTTGATGATGAGAATGATTTGAGGCGCGTAATGATGGCTAAATTAATCTGTCTACTATTTGGAAGCTGGCCTGTCAAGAGGTCAGACTTTTGGTACGGTTTAATTTATGAAAGAGGAGCGAAATTTAGATAAAATCCTTAAAAAAATATTATTAATACTCGAAACGGGATATTTACCATGTTTACTGTTTCTTACGAGTTCCCGATATTTCGGCGCTGTTGCAAGCAACATGGTCACGGATAAACATGGTAAATATCCCGTTTCGAGTATTAATAATAAAGTTAGTGACCATGATAGTTTAGAACCTTAAAAAATTGTCTTGACTTACATGCCAGTAATATGCCAGTTATAAGCTAAGATACTTCTTACTTAGATAGGTATCATACGCATTGGAATGATTGATTTTTAACATTAACATCATTTGCTAACATAGAACATTGATTGGTTCAAAATCGAAAGTTTACCAGAGTTTAAATAGATATGAATCAGGAAATCAGAATTTTTAATGGCTTTTTGAAGAAATTCAGAAACACCCGTAGTAGATTCAGCCTGAACTGAATTCAGGGGACGATCAAAGCTTTCCTAAGATTTCATAAGCCCTTAGAAAAAAGTCGAAGGAACAGGGCAAATAGTGTAGGTATCCATTACTGGTCCTATCGTGAAAGAGACAGCTCCAACAGATCATATTTTTATCCAGTAGCTCCGAGCTTTAAGTTCGTAACTTAAACCAACACACGTAGTCACGACATAGATCTCGTGTGCGTCGGATACGCTAAACAACTTTTACTGTGCACAGCGATGCTACCCGACGCCCGTCGGCTATGTGTCAACTGATGGCCAGCCGTCAAACTTGTTTGGTTATGTAATCCTACGAGATACATTTATTTTATTTATGTATAACACGAATAAAATTATGTGTGTGTGTTTAATTGCTGATTTCGTTGAGTAATAAAACGCATGGACCTTTAAAATCAAAATCAAAGCATTTATTTCAAGTAGGCCAGTTACAGGCACTTTTGAATTATCGAAACAAAGACAACCTGACAACAATGAAATAAGCTACAGTCCCAGTCACAAGGTATAAAAAGTGTGAAAGTACTCTAGTTGCCCATTCCCTAGCGTAGATCTCTATGGAGAAGAACGGGCAAGGAACTCCATGGACACTCTTTTAAATCAGGATATTTTACTCCATGGTTGTATTATTCATGTTGAGATGGTACATTATGTAGAACGATTTAGCAAGATGTGTACGTTAAAGTGTCCATAGTAAAAACGAAAAAATAAAAAAATAACTTTCTTCTCGAAGGTCTGCAACCGTGACTGCTTTCATTGGCATGCAATTTAGCTTTGAAACAGTTTAAAAAGATGGTCGCTGTGGAAAATTCTCTCACTATAGGTGATATACAAATTTTTATCAGGGGCTGTTTGCTGCCGGCTAGGGCTGTTTGGTAGCCTATAGAATAAAAAACCGGTCAAGTGCGAGTCGGATGAAGGGTTTCGTAGTAGGGGAGCCCCCTTTAATATTTTTATTATTCGTTGTTATAGCGGCAACAGAAATACACATTCTGTGAAAATTTCAACTGTCTACCTATTACGGATCATGAGATACAGCCCGCTGACAGACAGACGGATGGACGCACGGATGGACGGACAGCGGAGGCCTAATAATGTCCCCTACGGGGTACGGAACCCTAAAAACTACATTTCAGTTTTATTTCTTAAATCTTTTCTTATAAAATTGGACTATTGGTGTGTGAATTAGACGATCATCTTTTTACAAAGTACAAAGCAGTTATAACAGTCGTCATATTACAACTTTTATCTAAAAATAACAATATACAACATTAGTTTTAGTATATGCGAAACCTGAAACACGTGTCTATTATTTTTATGTAAAGAATCTACGTACAAAATTTCAAAACTGTGTCTTGAAAAATCACAGAGTTATAAGCTTGTCCTGTTACCTGGTTATCCGCACAAAAACGTGGTTACCACGCGGCGCGTACTCGTGCGCGCCTCCAGCGTCGCCTTGAGCTCATTGATAATAATAATTTGGCAGTAGGTACCTAAATGATTGCGATAGGTACTTAGTGTCACTCGGTGACCAACTTGTAACATTTTTTAAATATTTTTGGGACAAAATATAACATGGTTTAAAAATTATTGAAATCGATTCAGTTACTTATTCTAAACAAACTATATACAGGTTTCGCATATACTAAAAATAATGTTGTATATGCAAATAAAGCATAACTCGAATGAAATAATCAATTATTTTTCAGGATATGAAGG
This sequence comes from Noctua comes, assembly GCA_963082995.1. Classification (NCBI taxonomy): domain Eukaryota; kingdom Metazoa; phylum Arthropoda; class Insecta; order Lepidoptera; family Noctuidae; genus Noctua; species Noctua comes. Next base: position 5,705,284 of record OY720280.1, on the reverse strand, counting down.
TTCACAATTTGTTATTAATTTAGAAAACTAATTTAAAACATACATTTTCCTCTAAACTCATTCCACACGAACCCTTTGGGTTACAAAGGGTTCGTGTGGAATCCAACTATTAAACCGAATACTGTCGAGATGCTTGCACGTGACAGTTGATACGGAACCCGCCTCGCCGCGGGCAATGTGTGTCACTGCCTTTACGTTAGCGTGGCTATTGATTAATTTGGGCGATGATAACTTCGGTTAGGGTAACTATACGGATAGTAATTATTTAAACGGTAAAATTATTGGTTGAAGCCTGTACCAAATGAAATCACACTGTTAAGCATGGCATAAAGAGAGAGAGAGACAGGTGGAAACGACTTTTTTTGGGGTGAAAAATCACTTTTTACGGTAGGACTCAATATAGCGCACTCAGAACACTGTGCTGATGGATGCATTGAATAATACGGGGTCGTGGAGGTATTTAAAGTAAAGTTATAACATTAAAAACTTTATATACCTACGCATTCAATGTTGAAAGGTAAACCTAAATTTCTTCTTTTTAATTTTTTTGAAAGCCTGTTTTTTTTTAAACTAGGACTTGCCGGATTCCTAACTACATTCATATACCTAGGTATTATTTTTACGGTCTAAGTGGCGGAATGAGACGTAGCTCACAACATAAAATCATAAACATAATATCGGGAAATCAAAACAAATAGTAAACATGGTAAATATCCCGTTTTAAGTGTTAATGATATTTTTAGTGACCATGACAGTTTAAAAATTATAAACGAAACATAACATAACATCACGCCTGTAATCCCCGTAGGGTTAGGCAGAGGTACCTAATAGTACACCCACATTTCGACAGTTATATTTAAGTCCTATGTAATAGGAGCTTAAAATGTTTATCTAAAACGTATGGAAGTTCGTAAGTACGTAATAAAACTAGACATTTTGAAACCATGGATCCTCAACTCCAGGCTATTTAACAAGCTTTCCACCAACCAGATAGCAGAAGTGCATAACAGTCGGGGTGTTAAATCATTGCTAGTTGGTACTGCTAATTATCAGTGACCAATTAACCTCACCTGACTTATAGCCGTTTCGTTAGTTAGGAGATGGCCGTTTATTGCTCTCTTGGCTAATTTCTGTGGCAGCTGTCTTTAGGTTCCTCCGCCACTTTCTATTTTATGGTCTCTTAATGGTTTTGTTTGCATGAAGTGGAATGGCGGATTGGAGAAGTTATCATTAACACTAAAAACGGTATATTTACCGTGTTTAATATTTATTTTGAGTACCCGATTGTACGAGTTCACTCGACAATTTTATGCTGCTGCCCACGATCACAAATTGTACTTACGTTTGTACCTTACTAGCGACCCGCCCCGGCTTCACACGGGTGCAACATACATATACAAACCTTCCTCTTGAATCACTCTATCTATTACTGAAAACCGCATCAAAATCCGTTTCGTATTTGGAAAGATCTAAGCGTACATAGGGACAGACAGCGGGAAGCGACTTTGTTTTATACTATGTAGTGATAGTGATTGCATGAGCATTACTTTAATTAATGTTAGTTCAATAAAGCTGCTTGTGCAATACACATGTCGGGATTTTCTTCCACATTACACATAAGATTTCGAGCACACATTGCACCAGCGCAGCGGTAGGACTCCACACCGATATTGCGGCGCTGTTGCAAGCACCATGATCACAGATAAACTGATAATAATAATATCGGGAACTCAACGATACCGGCGGACCACTATTTTTTTTATTTTTAAATGTTTTTTAATTGTTTTTTTTTAAGAAATATTTAAAAATATAATTAGTATGTAAGAAGATAAATAAACGAAATAATATATGGAACTCAAAATAAATAGTAAACATGGTACATATCCCGTTTTTAGTGTTAGGCTCTAGACAGACGGACCGCATTTCAACTGCAATCTAACCGCAAATTGCAGTTCGGATGCAGTAAACGTGAAGATAGTTCACACGCCGACTGCAATTGAACTGCAATCGGACTGCACGTTTGGTTTACAGTTCTATTGCAGTCGTGTCAACTGCATTCAAACTGCACCCGAACTGCAATTTGCGGTTAGATTGCAGTTGAAATGCAGTCCGTCTGTCATCAGCCTTAATGATACTGTTTGTGACCATACTGACCATGTCCATTTAAAAACTTAGATAGGAAAAGTGGACTGAAACCTAAGTAAGAGTGAGTCAATTTCTCATGATGCAGATGAGGCATGAAAATGTATTACTCCAACATTATGATGCTGATCTATTCCCAGTAAGTACCTATTATAAGGCAAATTACATAGTACATTACAGAGATCAAAACAACAGCCGTTTGCGAAACACGTCACATGTGTGCCTACTGGGGACGTCGTGCTCATGCGCCGAAAGCAACACTACCTTCTTTGAAAACTGATAAAGATGACCACGTAGAGGAAACTACGTCTTATGGCGTTACAGTTAAGGTATGTGACGACGGCATTGGTAATTTTGCTGTGCAAAGTCGTGGAGATGAGAAAGATTTTGAAGTCAAACTAAAACCGACCCTTTGAGTTGACGTTATAGTTGAATTTTGGCTATTAGAGGTAAAATGATTCATCTAAGAAAATTTTCTCCTAGCTCTTGAGAAAGTTAAATCAAATTGAACTCTCACAGGTTGTGTTAAGGTGGAATCAGGTAGTAAAATTAAATTAGCGTAGAATGCTCCTACGCATGTCAACGTATTCGTAGTGATCGTATCTGCCCAGGGTGATACTGTCGGCGTAAGACCTATGATTTAAATATGCTTGAGAACTTTGTTTTGTATAAGTTGGAATAAATTATCGTGGAAAATGTTTAAGTGGATAGATATTAAGATTGTAGAAGAAAAATTAGTGCTCTGAAAATTATGAAACTGTATTTGAAGAACAGGAGGTTATAAAAGTGATTTAAGATGCACCAAAAAGGCCATTGGATGGAGTTTCCAAGCAGGAAAGTCGAAAAGTTTCAGAAACTAAGATACAATCACCAATAACAAATGTCCAATACTTCGAAAAAGATTAAAAGCAAAATGTTACGATGATTTTGAAAATGACACAAATTATAACTATATAGGTAGTCGATGCTTGACACACCAGGATTTTAACCTGCTGCTGACCATGTTTTTATTGCTCCTTTGGATTGTGTATCAGCATAATGCACGCTGTCGTCGGCATCTAGCCAATAACAACACAGGACAAATCAACTCCAACAAATCCCAACATATCTTCATTTCACACGCTATTTTTATGAGCAATAAACGAAACAATACCAGAAGCCAGAACCAAAATAAAGAGTTGAGCTATCCGAACTATAAGTTCTTCCCGCGCCGCCGCTCATAAAACGGCGTTCATTATAAGGCTTGTTACGATACTGTCATGTCCTTTACAATCCTTAATGACAACCCTCCATTGAACGCCGTTTTCTCAGAAGTTGACAGCATGAGACCGTGTTATAAAACTATAAAACTTGCTTATTGACATCGTAAAATCAGGGGATATTTATTATGCTCGAACCCCCCACTTTTTCCTCTCTATGGCTATTAAAACAAGGTTCAATATCCCATGGTTCTCCTTATATAAGGGCTTGGAACAACTCGTTAGTGTGACGGTTCAAGTGAGGAGTTGGATGGAAGATCGGGGGTTAACCGAGTATTTAATTGATATTGGTTTGTTATTGATTGAGTTATTGTCGGGTATCTGCTGCTACTGTGATTAGGATGCTAGGTTTCTAGTAAATTCTAGAGGCGTAAGTCTAGGAGAAGTGAGAGTTGTGTTGAATTATTCCCGCTGTGTCGATTCCCGTTATGTCGACTCGTGATTTTTCTTGGTTGTCAGAGAGTACAGTCATGAAAAGCGAAATAGGCTGCGCTTTAAATTATATTAATAAATAAAGTAATTTTGCTCATCCGGTGATACCGTATTTTAATAATAATACATAGATTACCCATAAAAAGTACTAGGCTAGCATAAATTCAAGGTGTTAATATACAGTTACTTGCAAGGTGTCCGAGTTGCGACTAGATTTGGGTGAGATTTAAATTTGGAAGCACTGCCATCATGACATAGGCTGACTGATAACGGCATTATTATGAAGATTTAGGCCTTACTCTGTTTTGATTTTGTAGTCTTAGGAAGTGACCCACTTTTGGACGCGAATCAGCTTGAGCCGTTCAGAAAGATGTCTTTCGCATCGTTTTGGTTCGGGCTACGCATCGGATTCCGCTTCGATATAAGGTAATCACTTTCTTGGAGTCTTCTAATTTAATTTTAAAAAAAGAATGTCACACCTGTTGCTGTTTCTTGTGGTTGGTTTTAAAAAATAAAAATAAAATAACTTTTATTTCGGACAAGCAACATCCAGAGAGGTTTAGTAAAATAAAACTTATAAATTATGTTAATTACAACTTATTTTGATACAAGCTTGTTGTTCGAGAGGCATCTACGAACAATAGCCCCAAAAATCGGGGAGTCGAACCTCCCTGCTATAGTCTTCAGTCTGAATCCATTATTATACTGGACCCGTAGGGCGCTGATGGTCCGCTGAGTATACTCATTGGCCCACAGGCTGCACGTGTAGAAGACTGTTTTAACATAGCATAACTTAACATAGCCTATAATGTTCCCACTGCTGGGACACAGGCCTCCTCCCTGTGAGAGGGAATGGGCTACAATCCACCACGCGACCCCAGTGCGGGTTGGTAGATGTCAAATATCGTCGAATTTTTGGTTCTAGGCCATGCCGGTTTCCTCACAATGTTTTCCTTCACCGTTTTGAGAGCAGTGGTGATGAAATAAATTACACAAAGTAATGCGCCTGCCTGGGTTCGAACCCACGCCCTAATGCTCGTAAGTCGGGGCCGCCACCACTGGGCCACCGCTGCTCTTTCTGGGCCACCGCTGCTCTCTACCATATATTTCATGGAATTTTTACTGATGTGGCAAAATCAGCCCTGCCTTTGTCGGCTAGTTTTATACTGGAGGTATTTCTCATATATATCCAATATTTTTAAATAACTATTACTGCTTGCAAATGCCATCAAGTAAACTTGCAGCCTTCATTTACCTGATTAATATTTCTATAGGCGAGTTTACGTCTCTAATACAAAATCTAAACACTCATTGTCTATTCCTGTCTTATGGCCAGTAAAACAGCGACTGACAGCAAGCAAGCGGGAAGGAAGCATTAAAAAAACATAAAATACGAGTAACAGAAGACTTTTGAAGGGTTAGGCAGAGGTGTTCCTAATGGTACACCCAGATTTTGGCAGTTTCCATCTTATAGCCGATGAACCAGGCACGGAAGAATTAAAAAAATATCTTTCAGTTAGGTACTTACAGTTGGGGATTTTCTGATATGAGCTACAACACCCAGCTTTTGAGTGAAATAATCGTGAAAGTCTCACATTTCAAAGACCAAATGGACCAAGGCTTATAAATGCGAAAGTTTGGATGGATCAATGTTTGTTTGTTACTCAATCACGCCAGAACGGCTGAACGGATCTAGATGAAATTTGACACAGAGATAGATTATAGTCTGGAGTTGCAGATAGACTTTTTACTTTACTTTCTTTTTTTTCTCACCCATACCCGTCAAATTTCCACTCAAACTAAGTCGCGAGCACTAACAGCTAGTTGAAAATAAAACTGGGCAAGATCAGATAAGGTCTAGACATGAAGCAATCTCTTTCAAGGCGTTTCGTATTCCTACAAAGGCTTTCAACAGCACTGCAAGGTGTTAATGCAGTACATTTTTGTCTTTTCGATATTACGATTAGCTGTTGCCTGCGATCTTCGTTCGCGTGACATTATTAAGTAAAAATATTTCTTATATTTGGATCGGATTTTATTAACAATTTCAAGGTATTTTTTTTGCACGGATCTCTTATCCTTTACCCCCTACTCCTTATAACATCAGCTATCTGCCAAAGTCCCGTCAAAATCGGTCCCATCGTTTCGGAGATTAGCCGGAACAAACCGAGAGACAGACAAAAATGAAAAAAAATGTTTTTTGTTAAATGTACTTTCATATGCATTCAGTATACAGCTGTTATTTTTAAACTAGCTTTTGCCCGCGGCTTCGCCCGCGTGGATGTCGAAAAATATCTGATTACTTACCTTCATTCCCCATTTTAACTCTTCGGGGGAAGAATTCTCGAAAACGCTGAAACACGAATAGATTAATTTTCAATCGTCAGCCTAAACACATAATTTGAAGATCCTAACTTCAAAACTGACGGACTTTCATATAAACTTCCATCCCCTATTTTACCCCTTTAGGGGTGGAATTCCGAAAAATCCTTTCTTAATGGATACTTACTCTTTGCAAAGAACACACCCTCCAAGTTTCATGTCTCTAGGACCAGCGGTTTGGGCTGTGTGTTGATATTCACCCAGTCAGTCAGTCAGTTTACCATCTATACATATAAAATTCAAAGTCCTGACTGACTGACTGACTGAATGACTGACTGACTGACTGACTGACTGACTTATATATCAACGCACAGCCCAAACCACTGGTCCTAGATACATGAAATTTGGAGAGTGTATTCTTTGTGAAGAGTAGGTATCCACTAAGAAAGGGTTTTTCTAAATTCCACCCCTAAGAGGGTGAAATGGGGTGTTGAATTTTCTATGAAACTTTTTATTCTCTGAGTCGATTGACTTGAAAATGTGTCTACATATACTTCAGTTAAAATGATGAGATACGTATATCACAGTTTTTCAAAAATCATCCCCCAATTTAAAATTCAATGTCCTGGCTGGCTGACTGATACATCAACGCACAGCCCAAACCGCTGGTCCTAGAGACATGAAATTTGGAGAATGTACTCTTTGTGGAGAGTAGGTATCCACTAAGAAAGGGTTTTTTGAAATGCCACCCCTAAGAGGGTGAAATGGGGCGTTGAATTTTCTGTGAAACTCTCTCGGGGTCGATTGACTTGAAAATGTGTCTACATAATAATATACTTCTGTTAAAATGATGAGATACGTGTAACACAGTTTTTCCAAAACCTTCCCCAATTTAAAATTCCATGTCCTGACTGGCTGACTGATATACCAACGCACATCCCAAACCGCGGGTCCCAGAGATATGAAAATTGGATGGTGTATTCTTTGTGAAGAGAAAGTATCAGTTTTTCGAAATTCCTACCCCTTAGAGGGTGAAATGGGGTGTTGAATTTTCTGTGAAACTTTTTATTCTCGGAGCGATTGACTTGAAAATTTGTGTTCATACTCTTCAGATAAAATCCAGTAAATCTGATGTCCAATCTCAAACCAAGGTATCAATATTTCACGTATCTAATTTAATTGATATAACTTTAAACTAATAATTGCAAGTTATGAGCAAGTATCTGGAAATCTATGTATGTATTACAGATAGATACATAGATTACTTATTATCCAAGAAATAAGATCCCGTGGGCAATTCCCTAACTCCACGCGGGCGAAGCCGCGGGCATAAGCTAGTTTTATATATATAGATAGATTACAAGAATTTCACTTCAGCTAAGTTCTTAATTTTTTTAAATTACCGATGAAAAATTTCTTTTCGGATGTACTGAAAACGTGGTAACCCTTTGTGCCTAGATGTCGCTTCCACCCCGTATTCACTCATCATCTTCCGCCTCCTTCATACCCTCATAATTTGTTCACATGAACCATAAGGGACCACCCACACTGCGCTAATAAACGCTGCGTTTTACGATCGTGATAATAAACGCTGTTTACAGTGGTCGGCGCATGATGCGTTGTCAACCACGGGGGTTGCTCGGTTGTTTGGACAAACGGTTATGGTATGGCATCTGTTGGGTCGTGTGTTGGGGCTTTTACTTGGGTGGTTTCGGATATAAAACGCGACGTCCGTGAGGGAGTAATTTTAGGTAAAGTGGTTCTTTTAGAGCAGTTTACTTTGTGTTTTTCGGAGCCACATTGGTTTTACTAGGGTTGTTGATAGAAATTAGGATAGATTTCGCTATGTCTACTTCATCATCATTATTTATTTATTTATTTATTTAACACTTCAAGCACAAAGTACACATTCGGACTTAATGCCATAGGCATTTTCTACCAGTCAACCTTTGGGTGATGCAGAGACAGACAGTGGTAGGTGTATAAATCTGCAAAAAAATAATTTAACACTAATACAAGGATAAATAAAATACTATAACTATATATCAAAATACTATAAATATATATCAATATAAATAAAAGTAAGTAAATATAAATAAATAGAAATTTACACGGATTTACTAAAATAAAAATACAAACAATGAAGAAAACATTAATAACATTACGACTAGCTTTGTTCTATCCTCTGCTGAATCCATCTCCTGATGGCTATCCACTCATCTGGCAGCCAATCTACTTCCGTGATCTTCTGATAGTACACCCAGCAGATTAGCTGTCTACTTGCAAAGAGAGTAAGAGAGAGAGAGAGTATCTTGATCGTACTAAGATTTAGTTTAAGCTATTTAAGATCTGCTATGTGAGCGTAGTTATCAAAGCTAATGCCTCCTCTGTATGAGAAGCAGCCTTCGCCCTGCTGTAAGACACAAATAGGCTGGTCTAACATTACCAGCCTATTTGAAAAACAAATGAGGATTTTCGCAAATTATTTACGATGATTCGACACCTCAATTCATCAGCTCTAAAACAAACACCACACTTCAATGTCAACCTCTTACCTAACGATTAAAATAAAATACCTTTGAATCAAACCAATTGAACTGAAGACCAATGGACTAAGGCCTCCCATTCAAGTTATTATAACAAGTGAATGAAGAATAGAATATTTTTATTAAAATCAAGTTCATATTGCAATTGCGACCTCGGTATAACCTTGGTGGTAATCACACACCAATTAATGTCTGTTACAGAAGACAAATGAACGGACGAAGATACCATTAATCATGAGTAAGGATTGGCGGTTGCGAAGTTGGCAGAGTGAAGTGTCTGGGCCTTTGTATTTAAAATTCTCGTGAAATGGTTTACGTTTGTGTGTCAAAATATGATTTGTCAAAATCTTCCATTTGGCCTGGTCATCTTTCGGAAAACAGTTTTGTGGCTCCAAGTAAATTTGGTACTGCTTTGGACAGGTAGAAACTAGATCAATTATTAGGTATACCTCGTGTAGGTGGCTGAAAATTAAGTCAGGAATTATTAGGACTCTTTAGTCAACTGATCCCACACAGGCGGGACCCGCGGGTCCACTCGAGCTAATGCATGTTTGAATTGGTCAACTGGACCCGTTGGCAAATTTTATGATTTGAATAGGCAATCCTTGACAAATTCTGTGAAAATTGAAAGAAAACCAGCAAATTGAAATGAATGCAACCAGCAGGGAAAAGAATTTCTAAAGCATGCAACAACAAACAACAACCAGGACCCAAAAAACTTCAATGGCAGACAGTCTAAAGATTGACTGCTGTTCCTACAGCTAGAGGAGCATCAGACGTGAAACTATGGTCACACGGGGAGTCTCTTCTGGCTTGGTTTTTAGTTAGTTACTGAATATATTTACTAGTAAGAAAAGACTTACTACATTGGCCTAACAATCGATGCGGTGGCGTGCAGCTAAACGATGTACAGCTTGTTCTTGATACATAGCGTACGTATTTAAATGCTCTAATTACATGTTCAGTAAAGAAGCCCTGAAGGCCGACGTGAGAGCCAACATTTAGGACAATTAAGAATTAGTTTTTGATAGTGAATGGTGATGTCCTTCTAATGTAATCGTTACTGCAGGCTATCACCTAAACTTTGTCGATGTTCCAAACATTCGCACGAAGCGCTTTGCTACATCTTTTTTTATGTGCACAGCCAAGAAGTGGAATTCCCTGCCTGCGTCGGCGTTTCCAGTACATATGACCCCAATTTATTTAAGTCGCGAGTTAATAGGTGTCTTTTGGGTTAGTTCGTTCCATCGTTGATCTCATCTCTGTCCTCAGGACAAGATTGAGGTCAAGAGTCAGTCCATTTAATATAAAAAGTCATTATTAAGATAGATATTTTTTAAAGATGATACGTCATTCGGCATATGAGAGCTGCCGAAGAACAAAGTACTTCTCTTCTTTATCGTTTCCTCACTGCTGAGGATCGCGACTACATATGACTCGTCTCCAAGCATGCGGTGTCCTGCAGTGTGAACCGCTCGGTACAGGCTGCCTCCGAGAGCCTTCTTGATCGCATCTGACCCTCCTGTCGGTACTCTGCCTTGCGCGCGTTTAAACCTTCTTCCCGGCCCAGTATTATAAGCCTTTCCAGATAATGCCGAGGCGAACTCATAATACGTCCGAAAAAGCCGAGGGGATGCTCCAGGCAGATTGTGGAAAGCCGTTTGGTGAACGAAGTATTACAAAGATCCGAACAATTTAAAAATATATGACTCTGTGACATGGCTCATTTTCTTTCGATATCCGTTAGATCAGGCTTGGCCTTCAGTTTGAGCAGACTCTTTAAGGACATAATTGGGAAGGCCTAAATATTTCTTGAAAGAGGTCTTGCTGCTTTTTCTGTCACAACGGCAGTGGAGCAAGAACCCGGTCAGTTTCAGCACTCAGAAATTGGCTTCATTCCTGCTCTACTGACAATGGTACCTGCAAGCACTTGGAGGTATAAACATCCTAATAAAATTAGGGACACTATGCTTCTGCATCGAAGGGACTACCTACTATTTCGACGGCAAATATGAAATAAAATTAACTTTAGTATTCTATATATAACCGTCACGCCGCATCGTAAAGAAATAATTTTCTTCAACCTCAAACCTGCAACAATATTGTCATTCTTAAAAACTCTTTACAACATCCATAACTCGTAATATTCCATCATCTAACATAAACTTGAGAGGACTGCAAACTAATAAGTAGGTGCTAATGGCCAGTTCACACATGGCGACGGTTCAAGGTGGCGAATGTAATAGTTTTATGACTGTACGTATGGCGCTGTCATTTGTTAATGTGTTGGTTTATGTGACGGTGTATGGAGAATTTGCATGCATTATGCATGTTGAATGTTGAGATGTTTGTGTAATGGGTGTAAAATACCCTTAATGAAGCCGAAAGGCACTTTTTCTCCTCGTCATTTATTGCGATCATTTTTTTGTTCCGAACTATACCTGGGAACTCGGAGATTTTGGGGGTCAAAGTTCCTTTTCACAATTTAAAAAAAATACAAGTTTTTAATGTTATAACTTTACCTTAAATACCTCCTTACTATTTATTATTTTCCGCGTGACTTTAAATGGAAACTGTAAAGTTTTATGAAAATGCCAGTTTCCTACAGAAATTTTTAGTTTTAAAGAATAATTGAATTAACTATTGAACTTATTAGACTTTTTTGGGTGTTTAATAATGGAACGATTCAAGATAGTTTACCTATATCATCAATAGTGACAAGGAAAAACTGTTCTTAGGAGCTGAACAGACAAGACATCGGCAAAAGAAAATTAAATCATAATATTCTGCAAATGGTCAACTCTAAAAGATAAGCAGAAACACGAAATAAATAAAAACATGTAGCGCACGCAAAAATAATGACAATTTAACATAACGTGCTCGAGGTAACCTAATGCATTAGATACACGAACGACTTCGTGTATCTAATGCATTAGGTTACCTACAATTGCCTTAAGGCTATTCCTAGAAAGTCGTGCATAGAGAAATGAGAATGAATCCTAACAAAAGACTCAATCAAGTCCAACAACAGAAAAATCAAAACTGACCACAGAAATTGAAGACCACCTGACTCGGTATCACACATACTGTCACTAAAGTAATACTCAAGAGTCTTTGACCATTTCCCGCCCTCAACAATGATACGATCACACTTACTTTTGAAGCGGTGTCACCCGTCAACGGCACATAAAGCTCCTCCCACACGCCCGACAAGATGTTGACTCACGCAGTGTCGCAATGAGCGTGTCGCTGCGTTGGTGCACTGTGGGTGGTCGTCTGATAAGGATCTAATTAAAACCTACTTTTGTCGCGGAGAGAGTTCGGTTAGTAGTCGCGGTTTCTTATCTTGTGTTTTCATCTATTGTTCACTTGTTTGTTAGGTAAGGTTACTAAATAAAAAAGATAATTTTAATTTAATTAAATTTTACATACATAACCTCGTACCTTTTACCGTGTCTTCTTACCGTGTCAATTATGGCAAATTTTCAAGGCCCGAAATTCAGCAGCGGAATCCGCACGCTGATACAGTTATAAGATCGTCAAGTGCGCATGTGGCGCATGCAGCGCAAGATGGAAGGTGGGCTATTGTGTATGGAGACACGCCGCATACACACTTGAGATCTGAGAGACAGAAACTGCAGAACGCCCACTGCTACGATCCTCTTAACCTCTTTTTGACTTTTAAATTAGGTATATTCCTCAGGTCATGAAATAATGTAGGTACTACGCGTGACAGTTAGTGTTTGATTTCAGTAATTAAAAGTTTTAATAAGTTGAAACACTGAGAGCCAAAAACGCCGATTCTGTTCATAAGTTATCTATGATCTAAAACCTGTATTAGAATTTTAGTTGTCAGAATTTACACGAATATTAATATCAAAATCAATACCTACTAACGAAGCAGCAAGTCCTAAAATAAACAATAACGATCCGACTACTATTTTCTTTAGATTCGCATATAAAACCAACACAGAACTAAAGTCTTAAAATCGCAAATCCGATCGCAGCCTAAAGTATTATAGTACTGAAGTGTCCTCCATACCATAACGGTTCGGTCGACCGTTTGTTTAACGCCTTAAAGTGACAACGACAATATCTATTTTCGATCACCATTTGTTTATATTATAAACACCAAAGTCATCTAAACACCACGATATATTTACCACCACACAACTTTACCATAAACTTTATTTTTTCACAGTTATGGTTCACATTCAAATGTTTTATAGTTTGGTGATGATTGATGATAAGTTGGTGAACAGTTGTGATGACATGAATGTTATGAATAGAGGTCGAAGACTCGAGCCAAGAGTCGGTAATGTGAGAAAATAATTTGGTGAATTTTATGTGTTTTTGTGATGATTTAAAACGGGATGTCGTATTAGATGGTTTTTTTTAAATTTTATAATCCATTATTGACAGCGAATACAGGGTGTAAATAGACCCTTCACATAGCCGTCAATCAAGCATTCTGTACATCAAACTAAGTAACTTAACACAAAAATTATTGCTGGGAATCGAATTTTTTTTTGGAGTGAAAAGTCACGTTTTACGGTAGGACTCGATGAAAAGCACTCAAAGCATTGTGCTGATAGATGGATTGAATAGTACGGGGGTCGTTGAGGTGTGTAAAGTAAAAATCTTACATTAAAAAGAAGTATTAAAAAAAAAAATTGGTGAAAAATTTGGAACTTTGACCCCCAATATCTCCGTAACTAGAAGGTATGGTCTAGAACAAAGAATTGATCGCAAAGACGGGGAGAACAAGTGCCTTTCGGATATGTTAGGGGTCTATTTACACCCTTTATAAATCTTTGTTTTCTTTGGCTGTCGTTAAAGATGACACCGGCAAGGATTCAGTCAAACCTGTGGTTAAATTAATTTAAATAACTCAAAAAACTCATAGCAATTATTTCAATTAGACTATTACAGGCAATTTTGAATGTTAAAGACAAAAGGCGGAAGCTATACTCCCAGTCACAAGCCATAATAACTTATGAAAGTACTGTAGTTGCCCATTCTAAAGCGTAGAACTCTGTGGAGAAGAATAGGCAAGAAACTCTATGAATACTCTTTTAACTCAAAATATACAATCTTTACAACATCATGGTTACATCATTCATGTTGAGATTATACATATTGTACATATTGTACGAACGATGAAGAAAGACGTTCACGTTAAGAGCGTCCAGAGTGAAAAGATTAAATCAGCAATTCAAAAATAAAATAATTTAAACAAACAGCTAGGAGATGACCAGTCCCAACTAACATCCTCCTTGTGCGCTCGCGCTTTAAAGGGTGTAAATAGACCTTTAACATATCCGAAAGGCACTTGTTCTCCCCATCTTTGCGATCATTTTTTTGTTCTAGACCATACCTGGGAACCTTCTAGTTACGGAGATATTGGGGGTCAAAGTTCCAACTTTTTCACAAGTTTTTTTAAATACATGTTTTTAATTTAAGATTTTTACCTTACACACCTGCTCGACCCCTGTACTATTCAATCCATCCATCAGCACAATGCTTTGAGTGCTTTCCATTGAGTCCTACCGTATCACGTGATTTTTCACCCTAAAAAAAAGTCGATTCCCAGCAATAATTTTTGCGTAAAGTTCGATGTACAGAATGCTTGGTTGACGGCTATGTGAAGGGTCTGTTTACACCCTGTATAGTATAGTGCAGTCTACTAATCTACGAGACTAACTGCTAAAGTATGTATCAAAGTTTGTGTCAGACCAACCAAGGTGGTGCCGGTTGGGCTTTTAAGGTCGTGGGTTCAAACCCAAGCAGGAAACAACGGTGAGGACATCGCCCTATCCAAGAAACAAAAATTCGAAGACATACAACATCCCCCTACCTGTACTAAGCCCGCATATTGGCTTTTGGCCCACTCCCTCTAACAGAGAGGAGGCCAGTGTCCCAACAGTGGGAACATTTCATTTACATCTTACTACTATTATAAATGTGATAGTTTGTAAGGATGGATGTTTGTTACTCTTACTCTCTCAAAAACTTCTGAACGGGTTTGGATGAAATTTGGCTCACAGATAGTTTATCCCTGTAGTACGATCCAGTGGGACAATTACCGAACTCCACGCGGGCGAAGCCGTGGGCATAAGCTAGTAGACACATAAATAAACCAAGCCATTAAAATTAACTCGACAAAAAACAATTAAAATCTACAACCCCCTTCTAATTAAAACTTAATTCCCATTTTCAAGCTTCATTAATATTAGAACAGTCCTTTTAATAAATAAAGATGTAATTACATGCCCTGGGTACAATAACCATAAATTTGAACTAATCACAACACATACTTAAGGTGACATAGAGCCTCCACGGCCGACTTCCGGTCAAGTTGTCCGGACCGGAACCAGCCGGCCACCGGAAGTTGTATACAAAGTGCGAGCCTTCGCGTGCTAAGAAATGGTAGGGGAAATTCGGTGGAGGAAAATTTATGGGTCTTTGTAGCATGATATTTTAATATCATGGAAAAATCGTGGACTGTGTGTTGGAGTATTTTTTCTTACCATGTTTTTTCTTTGTCCATCACTTTCATGTCTTACCAAGGGGTATCGTATTACCCAGTACTAACTGAGTTGTGGACGTCAGATAGGCAGTCGCTCCATATAAAATACTGGTATTCAGCTGCATCCGGTTAGACTGGAAGCCGACCCCTACATAGTTGGGAAAAGGCTAAGCAGATGATGATGATGATCACTTTCATGTTGAAATAATTACGAACGAAACCAACGTAAAAATATTGCAGTTAATTTAAAAAGTTTTCGAAATATGAACTTTTTAAGAAATAGAAAAAAATAAATAAAATATTTCAATGCACTGACGATTAATCAAATAAACTAAAGCGAAAATAGTAATCTCTAATGACCTTTGAAATTAGACCAACAAAACTTATACTGTCACTTAAGGGATATCTTCCGTGATTGTTCATTATTTTGAGTTCCCGATATTTCGGCGCCATGATGGCGGTTGGCTAGAGAATGGGGGTGGGTGGAAAATGAATTGTTAAGAGCAGACAAATCTATCTACTCTCTTTCTTTGTCTCTTGCTACGCGCACTACTGGAACTCGACACTAAGTCACGGCAAAACACACATAGTATCACCAGCCCTCGTAGCATGACCACCGTAGACAAGGATTTCTTTGACGGAAGAATCGACAAAATGACAGATAGTGTCGACACAATGACAGATTTCTTTGCACTATCTGTCATTATGTCGATTCTTCCGTCAAAGAAATCCTTGTCTACGGTGGTCATGCTACGGGGGCAGGTACGGAATATCGGGAACTCAAAATAATGAACAATCACGGAAGAGATCCTGTAAGTGACAGTATAAGTTTAGTTGTAAACCGTGAAAACTTAAAACAGTGTTAGACCAACAAAGTATTAGAACTAACTGCTTCGTCAAATGATTGAGAGCATATCATATCCTGCAACTCTGCCCACCTCAAAAACGCGACACACTCATAACCCCAACATGTTCAAAACCCCTCATATCTTCCATCGTATAATATCCCGACACTGCGATTATTAAGCACGTTTAACTGGGCGTTTAGATTACCATCAGCGACGTGAAACAGTCCGCGATTGTCGCTGTCTTTAGTCGCATTATGAAAAGGATAGGGTGGATTCTATGATATATAGTTTTACTTTTTATGGAGTCTTGACTGGCTTGTTGGTCTAGAGGTTGCAAGCGCGACCGCTGAGCATGAGGTCCTGGGTTCGATTCGCGGGTCGGGCAAAGAGTTATTGGGTTTTTCCATCATTCAAATTTCAGGTTTTTTTTTTCAGAAAGAGGTTGATGGCAATAGGCTCACCCTCTATTACATGGCACTCAAACATGTACTATTAGCTAAGTACACCTCTGCCTAAGCCTTGAATAACAGGCGAATGTTATGGAGTTTTGAAAAAATGGATGAAATACTTACTTATTGTTTCTTTTTTAGTTACGTCTCGTTAATATGGATTAGGTATTAGTTATTTGACTCCGCATGCTTGAAGATAATACAAAGTACTCTTTAATTTTGTAACACGTAACACCTATCCCGCTGCTAAACTATACTTGAAAAATTCCATATGTCAAGATTTAGGCCCACAAATCAGTAAACGAATTATTATATCGTTTTGTCTCCGCCAATCCTTTGAAGATCATAGAGACGAAATGATGCTTTAAATATGTTTAGCACTAAACGGCAAGCAAGGAGGCCTAAACCCTAAAAGGCCTATAAACACTTACTTTTCCAAACATGTTCATAATCAAACGCCCTAATTAATTCTTGACGTAACAAGTCAAACTGCATTTTCCGTCAAAACCGTTTCAGAAAAACAAAAACAAAAAAGGATCTAGATTTCAGTAAATTCATGCACGTTTAACTGGGTGGTTAGATTACTATCGGGAACCGTGAAACAGCCTGCGATTGTCGCTGCGATTTTAATATATTTACTGTTCGCGTGTCGCTAAGTATCGCGGTGTGGTCGACGCTTTATTTTGATCCATTGCTTTGATTTAATTTTGGTGTTGCTTTTTTGTCGAGTATTTGAGTAAGTGGTGAGAACCAGTTAGGTTATTATACTGATAAAACTGGCAGATTGGTAGAAAAAGATAGATTTAAAGCCTTTGGGGTATCTAGCTAGTATTTTTAGATTATATTGAGTGCTATAGCCATTTGCCTAAATACAAACCATAGGCATTTATCATCATCAACATCATTTCAGCGGAAAGACGTCCACTGCTGGACATAGGCCTCCCCCAAGTGTCGCCACATTGACCGATCTCGCGTGACGTGCCAGCGGACCCCTGTTACCTACACCAGGTCATCGGCCACCTTGTGGTCCAGCTTGCCGAAAATCTTGAAAGGCGAAAAGTTGACAAACAAAAAACGTTTATTTAGCACAAGTAGGTATCGGATGCAAAGAACAAAAACTCATTAAATATCTATTTACGAATCTTCAAAAGAGTACATACAATTAATAAGGAATCAATTGAGACTAATTATGTGACATATATGAAGATCCTGCTTTAACCACAAGTGTAAATAACCATAAATAAGTCATATTATGTAAAGAAATTGTCACCAATCCTCACTTATGTAGATACACCATCCTTACATTATGTCGACAACAAAATGAATATACACGACATGAACAAAAAACCAAGACAAATGAACGCGTTCCGCTCTTTTTTACCGCAAAATTATTTCTACGCAATTCGTCTTAAAACTTCATTCAGCCATTTTTGACGTCAATTTTCTTATAGTCTACACATTTATTCTAGAAATAACGGCGAAACGTTTTGTCAGACACCTACAATATGCTTAACAGCATATGGTGGACGACCAACGTTGTGAATACGTCTTTATTTATCCAAACAAATGGGTGCCACATGTCGCCTTACTCAGTGACAAGGCCTTATACGACCAGTGTAACCTTACCGTCACGTTCAATATAAAAATCCCAAGACACTTCCTTTTTCTTTACTGGTGCGAGAGGGGTGGAGGCTCCATGAGTAATGGTGGTAGCAAGAATAAGCTTGTGACACAATAAACTTGGAATATTTATTTATTTACTATAATTATACATAGCCAGATGTGTAAAGTACCAATGCGGTGGGTTTGTGGGTATTTGTGGCTTTTTTATAAATTACTTTTACGTTTAAGTATTTGTAGGAATACAGACAGGGGATGATTCCTGATGTAGGATAATACCCGTACTACTTAGGTAGGTACTCTACTCTGTGGTCTTATCAGTGATATCATCTGTGGTGTTATGCGCTAAATGTTTATTGTTTTTTTGACATTTTGTATGCACGTCGATCACGTTATGTCCCAGCGACAAATAAATATTTTTCTTTCTAATAGAATAGGTGCATGTAGGAAAATATTTTCTTTTGTAATGTAGACATAAACTACCTACATAAGTTAAATTAGACACACAATGGCCAGTTTATTCTCTGTACTACATTCCTACAAGAAACCTTAAAGCCTTTATGCATCAATTCGGATCGTACTGATTGATAGTCCTTCAAAATGTTGTCGTAAAATATTGGTTCAAAAATCTCATCCCAAAAAAGTTCTACTCACACGCTGTATTAACTAATTTCATATGTGTACCGTGTATACTAGTAAACCTCTCACGAGAGATCATGGAGATCATGAAGTACTTAAAGTACGTATTGTCTTACCGATTGACACCGGCGAGCTGTTAACAAATCTCACTGATCTAAACTTGTTCATCACGACCTTATAATTAAATAGACCATGTCGACATCGTTGTGTTGCTGGATGAAAAAAATGTTCTCGTCTTAGTGGAGATATATTTTATGGGACGATATCAGATATTGTGTGTTTTAAATAACAGGGTGTGTTAACAGGTCAGAAACACATATTATAATTTTAATCCAAATTCATACACTATTTGCATTATTATTTCCTTTATTTATATTTTTACAAATTATATAACTATATTTTTAAATATTCCTTAGAAAAAACAATATAAAACATTTAAAAATATAAAAAATTGTAGCCCACCGGTATCGGGAACAGGGTCCAAGCTACCGAGTGGTCAGGGCTCCAGAGAGAGGAACCTCCTAACAATACGAGCCGTGTCCAGGAGTACCGCTTTCTGAATTCTATTAGCATTATTCTTAAAGAATTATTGCAACAAATCGAATAACCGACCTGTGTGCAAATCTATGCTAGCAACAACACTATTAAATTAATAATATAACCTGATTTCTGATTCTGAAATGTGTGGAATTAAATGGCGTAATTATAACAACAAAAAAGGTATAGATGTATATAGTCACGTACAATTTCAATAAACAATTTGACAGCCTACCATTCACCTATCCTATCGTAATTTCCTCAAAACAGATGAACAAGGAAGCAATTTCAACCGATAATACGAAAATAATTTCATTTTTGGGACTTTAAAACCTTCTACTCTGGCAACCCCACAAACCAGCTCTTTAACGCTAATGATAGAACATCATGCTCCTCTAAGTGCCGGTAATGTCCATACAAATAGTGCCCAGTTTTGGCTCTTACGACTGTCCCACGGAAATACGTGTTTGGACATGGTTAGACCCTGCTAACTATGTTGGTATTTGTAACGAATCATCTTTGGGAAAATCATGTTTGGCGTTTATTAGATCGATTTCCTTTTGGAGTTGGATGGCGGTTGTTAGGTTACGCTCTTGTTGTGTTACTAGAAAAGAATCACGTTTTTAGCTAAGTTTATTGATTCTAGGACAATAAGGTCGACAATACAATATCATTAAGTCAACTTTACAGGGTGATTTTTTAAACAAGGGCCATACTTTAAGGGCCTGTATTACTCACGAAAATTAACAACTATTACTATGGCACCGAATATGAAATCGCGAAAAAAATATCAGCTGCTGCTTAGATTTTGTGTGTATGTATGAAGAAGCGAAAAAAAACACGAAAAACTTTTACTACGGTTAAAGTTGTTGATTTTGATGAGTACTACTCGCCCGTAAAGTATTGCCAACGTATAAAAAAACACCCTGTGTAGTAGGATCCTCGTACTTCTTAAGGATGCCAGTTGTATCGCCGTTTTGTACCTACCACCTGCTTGCTATTAAAATGGCACGATTGCGATTATGTATGATTTCTATACATCGCTAAGTAGGTAAGCAAGTAAGTGGTCAAGCAAGTTTCCCAGGTATTTTTTTTTGTCCTCTAATAGACTTTTTATTTTTATTTCATTAACATTACATTATTTACAAACTACAACTAGACCTAAAATAATAATAAAAATATGTAGGTATGTACATATTTAAATTATTTTATTGCAAGTATCAAATGGGACAAGAACGTCAAAAAAAGGAAAATCAGCATTGCTTTGTTGGATGGCTTGCATGGCAAGGCTTAAATAATATCAGCCTGTAGGTTAAATTTGAAAAACATCTCAGTATAATTAGCATAAATATCGTTTCCACTGCTGGGAAAGGGAGTGGCCGTAATTCATCACTAGGGCCCATTTCGGCTTTGTAGAAGTCACATGTCTTCGAAATAAAAACAATCATTTCCCTACTATTAATACTAACGGGATATTTACCATGTTTACTGTTTGTTATCCCGTTAGTATTAATAGTAATGTTAGGGACCATGATAGTTTAAAATCTTATAATCATTTCCCTGTCAGCCAATTTTCTGAGCCATAAAAATAATACGTAACTCAAGATGCATTCAACGAAAAAATGCCCACCGTAATCACATTACCACACCACAAAATATATCATTACAGACTACTTTTAACGTATTTACAAAATATGATTTAAGTGGCACCCTCTTATCATACACCATCGGCATAATAACGGCAATCAACACGTTTTTCATGTCAACAACTAAAAAAAATAACAAATGACATCGCCTTATCGAAGTCTGTCATCTTTACGGGTAATTGCCGTAACCCCGTTACGGGGGGGTAATGCCGTTTTATGAGGGTAACGTTGGTTGTAACTGATAAGGGGTTGAAACTAGGATTGGGTAATTATTTAAGTTGGTTGGAGTTGTTTTGACTGATTGTAATTTATATTTTTTGTTTAGAGATTCATTTTGTTTGAACCCCTATTACTCTACCCTTGAGAAGGTATTTTGTCTAGTTTATATCATTTCATGGTCTACAATATATCTAAGTCTTCAATGGTGGTCTAATCTGATCTTGAATTATATATATTTTATTTATTATAGTACAGTAGTGCAGTAGTGTACTAGTAGTTTTTATTTTGTATATTTTTCATTATGTGTGCTTGATGAACTGATGTCAAATAAACTTTATTATTTCTTTCTTTCTTTCGTTTACTCTAGCAGTAAGTAATGCTTAAATATAAGCTAAATGCTGGATTTTCAACCTTGTTTTCAGCACGGAGAGGAAGCGCGCAGAGCAGACGAGCAGAGGAGCTCGTGGCTAAATAATAACAGCTGCTCAGATTAATCTTCAGGTTAAGCCGCGCTTGCCTAGATTGGTCTGTGGATGGGTGACCACCCATTATATACATAGCTTCTTCCATGAATAGGAAAGTACGTTAAGCCGTTGGTCCCGGCTGTCATTTGTAGATCTTTGACAGTCGTTATAGGTAGTCAGCGGCCCGAAATTCTGACAACCAGTCTTACTTGGTAAGACTGGTTGTCAGAATCGGTCGGGTTAGTCGGGTATCGTTTTACCCAGTGCTAACTGGGTTGTGGAGGTCAGATAGGCCTCGCTCCATGTAAAATACTGGTATTCAGCTGCATCCGGTTAGACTGGAAGCCGACCCCAGCAGTTGTGAAACGGCTAGCCAGTTGATGACAACGAGGAACTACCTAATTAGTTTCACAAGTCACTTTCTAGAGTACCTACCTAAGATTGTCAGTAGGAACTTAGATTGCAGTGGCGAAGGCTCCATACTACTCGATTCCTACCGGTTTCCTTTTAACAAATACAAATAGAATAATCACATTAAATATATGTACTCCGGCTTACCTCTTACAAAACTGACCCTTCGCTTCTGTTAGATAGTATGAAGAACCTTTAATCACTTAGACTATGAACCTCACAACAAAATCTGTTTGACCTCTATAAACCAACCGTATCACTACAATTTCCTATTACCCCATTATCAAGAAACATTAAAATATCACCCCACATTACAACCCTTGTGCTATAATCACCTCTGACCCACTAGTTGACGAAATTGAGTGCCAAGCCTAATCTAAACGACGATCGACACAGTGTCGGCTTTATGGGTGAACGAAACTGTTTTACCGTGTAATGTGGTACTATAAAGATCTGTAATCGCTGTGTTTTCCAACTAGGTGACATGCTAGGTGGTGATAGTGCTGTGATTATAACCTAAATAGAAAGTCTATGAGATTGTATGTAAGTTAAATCTAAGGCATCGTTTACACTGTTTCCAGTTGATTAAATTGACGGACGACTGTCATTTCTAGCTGTTCTCACTAGGTCAAAAGAACTGTAAATAAAAGAAAATACAATCGCAACTTTTGTTTAATTAAGCCTATACTATCCCACTGCTGGGCAAAGGAGTTCCCGAATTCCTTCTTTCCTATTTCTCGCACTCGCACTTACAATAACATTTATTTACGACATTTTGTACTTACATAACGTCTGATTGAACAATAATTAATAGTGATTACCTGATTCACATCAAAAACCGCATGAAGACAGGCTTATTCACTCGTACACATACGTGGCGTATAATGTACTACACAATAATGAGAACCTATATAAAGAGATGATAATAATAGCATCAGTAACTATATAAAAAGTGTCACCACGACCGTAATGACAACCACCGCTATTCATATCACATTATTCCGCTCGACAGCAGTCGTCGCGTTCCTGCTCTCCCATTGGCTGGCGCGACACTTTGTCGCCCATTTGTCACCAAACGCCAACCAATCACAACCCCCGACTCGAAAATGGAACACAAATGAAATTGTCACTGCGATCGACGCACATAAAAACCTCTATTGTATCCCGATCTTTGATATTCGAATTTTCAAAATGGCGATGATGCAATTTGTATACGTTGTGTTTATTCAAGAGAATATTTATTCAAATATGACAGCCGTAGCAAAATTTAAATATCGAACGAAAATAAAATGCGACAATACAAACAATTTTTACACTCATCACGATGTTCGGAATAACAAAAAGGACACAATTTCGCCCCGAATGAAGCGTGACTTTTAACAAAGGGCACTGCGTATATGCAGTGCGCAATCGTTTATAACACGGCCAATTCTAGTAGTCACTTTGTTTGAAGTGGCACGGAGTATTGCACGGGTGTTTTTACAAGGTCGGTTAACAGCCCAGTGTGTCGATTGGCCCGGGGTTGGTGGAAATAACACGGCTGTATCATTGTTATACAAAAGCGCAGCTGTTCGCTTCCCTAAGGGTAAAAAAGACGTTTTGTGTGCTTTTTTTCTGATACGGTGTGCGTAGGGCCCTTTTAGCGGTCACCGGGACATGGACGCCTCCTGTTTGAGCGTTTGATACATTGTAAGCTTTTAATTTTTTTCGACTGTCTCTTTTGTTAGTGATGTTTCCATGTACAATTTTGATCTTATCGTGATTTTGAATTTGGCTTATCCGTCGTGTAAGTTATCGAGTTGAAAATTCTAATGTGTTCCCTTTTTTGCCTTTTGCATTGCAGTGTTAGCTATGTCCCTGTCTTGAGCAAAATAATTATTTACATTTACAGTTATTATGACATTGACTCATACAGTGTTAAAATGGTGTTTATTTATTTATTAATCTAAGAACTTAAATAACTTGTAGTACATTTAAAACTAAATAATTTAAAAAAAAAAACTAAATAACATCAAAGAGACTCTGACTAAATATAAGTATTAACAACAAAAGCAATACGCTAGGCGTCAAAGTACTCAGCTTAGACGCTTTGGCTCAAAGCTTAACTTAGGCTTAGGTCATCCGGGAACATGCTCAGAAGGCTCATTGCATTGCACGTTGGATGGCAATGCTAATTCTTTGGCCAAAGAGCCAGCCTTCTAGTTACGTGAAGTGTCGACCAGTCAGCGAGAGATGTAATAATGTGAAGTTATTCTATTATTAGATCACGTTATCGTGATCTTATAATGATCATCGTTCTCCTGCCCTTACTCAAAATTTGATGTCTTCTTCTTCCATTCTTCTCCATTTATCATGAGTCACTCACTTCCTTTCTAGTGTTTCTAGCCATATCATTTTTCAAACAGTGCATCCATCGTTTATTATGTCTTCATCTACTCTTATACCCAAAATTCATACTCACAAACTCAAATCAACTTCCCTTACGATATTTTCTTCAATCCTTCGCATCACATGCCAGTTATCTATCAATGCGTACTTAAATTCTTTTAAACCAGTCCATTTAAATTTTGTCCCACCAATAAGTCCCGTTCCCACCCCTTTGAGCACCCAATCCGCCATCTTGAATAATAATCCTTTTATTAAAGAGTTTAATAATAATCCTGAGACGGATACGGCAGATGTGTTCTTAGCCTTAGGTGGTAGTGTGTACTGAGCTTAAATATTGCAAACAGCTCTTGAGATTTTTACATTAAAATATGTCTGTGTAGATAAATTGTGGTTTGAGTGTACTTCAGTTTCGTTATTAGTTGTCAAGTGAGTGGGATTATTAGTGTTTTGAAGAAATTGAGGGTTCTGGTGATTATCAACTGGATGTAAG
Source organism: Noctua comes (assembly GCA_963082995.1). NCBI lineage: Eukaryota > Metazoa > Arthropoda > Insecta > Lepidoptera > Noctuidae > Noctua > Noctua comes. The sequence goes on along the minus strand of OY720280.1, from coordinate 5,680,343 downwards.
AACCAGTGATGGAATTTTTCAGGTATGAGTACCTGGATCAGTTTATTAAATGACTGTTTTGTTAAATAATCTAACTCATTGTGTATCGTCGTGAGATGTTTAGTTGTTCTTGCTCATTTTCCGAGTGGAATCAGTTATATCTGATAAATTTCGACTTGATTTTATCGGTTTTTTATCTAAGTTTTGTGGATGTCTAATTTTGAACAATTACTGCATTACCCGATACTAGTGTGGCGTCGTCGGTCGGCTGTGTTCGAAAAAACTATTTAATACTTCTCATATTAAATGGCGTTGTTGTAATTTCTGTTACTAAATTAGTTTGCATTAAGTTATCTTTTTTTTCTTTGCGTGTCGATAGACTCAAATAATAAAGTTACTCAAATAATTAAGTTATTACAATATTTATAATTAACAAATTACTAGATATTTAATTGGAAAGCAAAATAACTTAGTTCGCTCGGTGTACTGTACTTTCATAATTAACAAACAACCATCTCAATTAGTTGACATAAAATACGCGACAACAACGAACGTGAAGCCCCAAAACCCCTACAAAAATAAAGACTTTCGTTAATTATTTACGCAACATCCCCCCAGCCAGCGGAACGTACGGAGCCATGGGATATTTAATACCCCTCGCGACCCTTCAAATAGGTCACTGTATCGTCTCCCTGGTCCCGAACTGTGGCACTGGGGCACACATGTATCGTATTTATTTCCACCCATTTGTCTCTGCGTGTGTGTATCTAATATTACAATGAAGTTACAGGTTTAATTTTTTTAACAAAGATTTTCAAATATTTACGAACGATAGACGGGACAAGTCGAACAAAATCGTCGATCGAATCTTTGATATTTGTTAGTACCAATTTAGTAGCAAAGTAAAGTAGTAAGTAGTGTCTAGTGTCATACGCCCGACAGTCAGGAAGCATACATGTGTCAAAATCGAAAATGTTCGGGATCAAAACTTTTGTCAGAAAATATGTCCGCTCTATATAATTATTATCTTTTAAATCTCTTTTATTTTCATGAAATTGAAGTTTGTCGAAATCTTTTTGAGTGTGGAGTCGCATTTTCTGATATGTGTCTTATGGTTTACTATTACAGAATGATTGTTACAGGAGCTATATCACAAAATTCAGCCTATATGTTCTTAAAACGTAGATTTCGAATCTACGTTTTAAGAACATATTGGCTGAATTTTTCTTTTCAGCATGATCTGATCTTTCAGATTTTTTAAATTCCTTTTGCATGATGTAGTAATTAGCTGATGACTTGGTATCGGTATCGAATCAGTACCCATCCTTGAACTCAACGAAAAAGACTACGAAGTAAAAAAACAAAATTAAAATCATAACGGGGAAATTCACAGCAACACTTTTCTTCACGACTGTCCAGGGCTGTCACAATGCTCTTTAGCTGATTTATGTGCGGGTCCGAGCAGCTGAAAGTTTGATGTGGGTGCGTTGACGCTGCCAACCCTACCCTTTGGCCATGCGCCCACGTAAGCACCCTACAAGTAGGTATGTATGTATGTATGTACATTTTTATTGTACCTTACAGATGTATGAATAAGCATGTTTGGTAGACATCTGCTGTGGAACTGCGATTATAACAGTTATTCAATTTTTCATGTCCCTAAAGGCGTTGTCTTTACTATTGATCTACTGATGAAGAAGATTTCAATAATAATGCCTGAATTTTTCAGGTTGACACAGTCGTTGCTTTGAAAGTTTTTTCTTGCTTTTATTTAGTTCACAATCATACATTAATATCGTACAGTCCATCTACACCGCATCACGTTCTCAATTTTTGTACCCAACTCAACCCAACATTCATCATCTGCCTAGCCTTTTCTCAACTATGTTAGGGTCGGCTTTCAGTCTAACCGGATGCAGCTGAATACTTACCACTACTTTACATGGAGCGACTGGCTGTCTGACCTACTGAGTAATACGATATCCCTTGGTAAGACTGGTTGTCAGACTTTTTGGGCCACTGACTACCTAACGACTGACAAAGATCTACAGACGACACCCGGGACCAACGGCTTAACGTGCTTTCCGAGGCACGGAGGAAACTCGGTATGTATTAGGTGGTCAACCATCCATAGACCAACCTAGGCAAGCACGGCTTAACCTATAGATCGACCCGAGCGGCTGTTATTATTTAGCCACGAGCTCCTCTTGTTTTGTAACTCAACCCAGCATTATAAACTATAAAATGTTATACCTATTCGGGACAAGACAAAATCTTGGACGTTTTGACAAAATTTACCGTAACCTAACGACACTAGGAACTTCCCTAATTCAGAAAATAATGGTTCTTGCACTATGATTTCTAAGTTTTAATTTCAGTTGTAGTCCACATCGAGCTCCATAATTCTACTGTTACATATCACGTACTCCATTTTTATTGCCCTAGTCTCAATAATCACACTCAAAAGGATCTTCAAAAAACATCACAATCACAGCCCGCAGCATCACTCACAAATCTTGCCCCATCTAATTACCGAATTAAGAAATCGTGGTATAATCGTGTCTACGAAGACAATAAAGAGATCATTAATCATTAGGTATTTGGTACAGTCGTTAATGATGATATTAGGTGTTCTGTGCGTGGTTCGTGTGTGGTGCGAGTCAGGAGCTCACTGCAGAAAAGACCTAGAGCATTTTAACGATTGCTTAGGTTTAATTAGCGTTACACACATCATCTGCCTAGCTCCCAACTATGTTGGGAGCCAGTCCAACCGGATGCAGCTGAATATCAGTATTTTACATGGAGCGACTGCCTATCTGACCTCCACAATTCAGTTCGTACTGGGTAATATGATACCTCTTGATAAGACTGGTTGTCAGACTTTCGGGCCACTGACTACCTGTAACGACTTAGAATTAATAATAATTAGCGTTACACACAAATTGGATAGCACATTGGATTGTAAAATGGTACCTAACCAACAGGGTGAAAATTCACTTTCGTCCCGCAGGATCCCCAGTAGTTGGTTCACCATAGATTGGAATCACAAAAACACCTCCGAAGCCTGAATATTGAAATATCTATGTTTAAAACATAGATATTAACCACTCTACTTCTACGAACTAATCACTCATTACATCTTTACTTTTTGTGATACTTTTTTGCTGGTAAGTAGGTAGTACCTACGCTAAATCCACTTTGTTTGTGGGTAAATAACCCTTAACAGGCTGACGCCCCTAAAATAGATTTTTTTACTGCATATCTTTTTAATCCCTGAACACGCCATAATCTTCCTCCTTACACCAAGATCTTCCATCGAGATATGTAGAAGGAGCGAGGGCGGCACGATCGTGATTGCGCTCTCAAACGGTCTCTGGCGCAATTGTTCATCATTACGTGTCTTGTAAGGGCTGCAGATTGCGCGTGCGCTCACCGAAAGTGTTGCTAGTCGCCAAAATTATGGGCAGCCATGTTGAGTCACTGAAAGTGTTGCTAGTCGCCAAAATTATAGGCAACCATGTTGAGTCACCGAAAGTGTTGATAGTTGCCAAAATTATAGGCAACCATGTTGGGATGCATGTTGAAATTGTGTCTCTCATAATTCACTTTGTTTCTATGTTTGCCTAGTCATCATACATCTGGTCATACACGCACGCCGGTTGTAAGTACTACGCACCGGACCTGTTAAAAACCTTTTCGGATGATTAGCCTTTAAAAGTTCTCTCCCATTCAAACCTTACTCAAACTTATTCCACACGCCAAAACTACCAAACACATCGCCATAAATTACTCAATTAACTCCAACATATAATTAACGACGAACAAAATTTTTAATAATCAATCTTTGAAACGAAAGTACAGTTAATCATAGAAAAGTATAACTCGCGCAAGATTATGTATAAAAAATAATGAGCACGGTCGAACAAGTGGCGCGGTGATGCGACGGGTTATGTGTGGCTACTAATACAGCGGGCCGACGCACGCGGGCGGCTGTTTTGATAACGCTGTCAAGATAGATCACAATACTAATGTAAAAGTGTCCTGTGTCATATTTCGAGTAAGTAGGTTCGCGCGACAGTCCTGATGCCCTGTAAACTCCATTTATATAAAAATTTAAATAAAATTTAACTTCCCCTTCTTGCAGTTCTAATCATTGTTGCCTAGGTCAGATATTATACATCTAACTGTCGAAAAAATTTTTGTTTGTATAATTAATGACTGCGACACAGTTTTATACTAATGCAGTTGTTATCGAATACAGAGTTTTTATAAATTGAGTTTTTTCTTTCCAATAAAATTATTATAAATCATCATAATCATAATCATTTTATTATCAGGCAACTGAGGTCCATAGAACCAGAAAGGAGGAGGTATAGAAGCAGTGCTTCGAACCCACTTCTTTCCTAATTTTTTTGGTAACTTTCAGGAACCTTCCATTTGTTTACGAAGTGGGACTTTGTTTAACAGCTTTGCTTTATCTACTTATCAAAACTATATTAAACCTACACGGTAGAGATTTTGTTTTGACTATAGATTTAGAAAAATAAGCATTACAGGCTTTAGAAATCAGACAAGGAGCCTACATTCACCAGTAGCCTGCCGTATTTACTTAATTATTTTTTTTCGGGTCTGCCAGGTGCACTCTATCCCGCTAATCTCATGGCCTCCTAGACAAGTTGCGTATACTGAAGATCGTGACAGATGTTCAGTGGCGATCGTGTGAATTTGATAGTGAACTATTACGATACGACTAGTCGTAAGTCGTAACTACTGGTATGGTTAGCTCACCAAGTCATCAGTCGAGAAATTATTTCTAATAATATTTTAAGCTGCAATTATATTTTTATTTTTTATTAAATAGGTATAATTATAAGTAATAAGCAGTTAACTCGTGTTTGCTACAGGAAGATGGCAGTTTAAGTTATTAATTTTGTCATTTGCATTTCTTAATGATGTGATTGGGCTACCCAAAAAAGTGTTTATGAGAAATCTTTTGATTTTAAGTTGCGAGCTGAATTGATTTTATAATATTGGTAGACCGAAGAGAAGATGGCGGAAGGTCTTTAATGGCTTCCTCGCGAATTGGCGAGAAGAAGCACACCATCGTGAGAAGTGGAAGGAATGGGGGAGGCCTTTGCTCAGGAGTGGGACAACAAGGGCTAACTAAAAAAAAAAAAATTGGTTAATGCAACAGGTAACCAAATAAACATCAAGTTAAACTGACGTTTCCGTCTCAGAAAAAGAAGTTTTTTGAAACTCCTTATAAAATCCAGTTTGATAGCTTAGACAGCCGCAGCAGTATTGGAAAACAATGTCATTATTGTCATAGTTTAAAAACCCCCATGACCCCCATGGCTGCCTCGTTGGTCTAGTGGTCGCAAGCGCGACTGCTGAGCATGTAGTCCTGGGTTCGATTCTTAAGTCGGGCAAAGTGTTAATTTGTTTTTCTATAAGGAATTTTCTCAGTAGCAGCCACGGAGTCTGGATCCCGGTTGATGGCAATAGGCTCGTCCCCTATTATAAGGGATTTAAACATAACTGGTCAAATGTGGCTGTACTATTAAGTACACCGCTGCCTAACCCTTCGGGGATTACAGGCGTGGTGTTATGTTATGCCAAATGCTATGATCCTTACATACTCCTTTCGCCTCATCCACATTCATACATCTGGCCATACACGCACGGTTGCGAGTATTTTACATGGAGCGACTACCTATCTGACCTCCACAATCCAATTAGTAGGTACTGGGTAATACGATACTCCTTGGTAAGACTGGTTGTTAGACTTTTTGGGTCACTGACTAACTGTAACGACTGTCAAAGATCTACAAATTACAGCCAGGACCAACAACTTAACGTGCTTTCCGAGGCACGAAGGAAACTCGGTATTTAATGGGTGGCCACCCATCCACAAACCAACCTTGGCAAGCACAGCTTAACCTTAAGATCGGCCCGAGCGGCTGTTTTTTATTATTATACCACGAGCTCCTCCCTGAAAGGCACTGACTGTAAACTAATATTTATCAGTACCCTGTTTGTTTACATAAAAATATTTTCCAAGGATCCTTTACATTCATCTCATTACCCACAACATCTAAGCTACAAAAGCTTTAAGAAATCTCCACAAAAGGTCTTAACGTACAGCAAGCTATGTTTAGCTATAAAGAGCGATGTCAGTTTCGACTTAATGAAACAAGTTGTGTTTTATAGCCTTAAGCTACAGATTTGCGTAAAAATATGGAGGTGAGGCGGAAATCATGGTATATTGTATGGAAGCCATGATAATGACCTGTTTGAGTTTTATGGAATTCTTATTATACAGAATTTTAGATATATTTCTAAGATTTAAGCTAGAATTAATCTTCTTTCCATCCTGCACGCTGATTTAGATGAACTGGCTGGGTAAGTACCTAGTATCTAAGTTTGTTTTTTCAAGTGTTAAAATGCTGTGGCTGTTGGTGTATGTGAGTTTAAATCTTTGTAAACGCACCCACGATACAGGAGAAATTCCTAGTGCGGGGCAAAGATTAAAAAAAAAAGTGTCAAGTGTTTGAGTTACATAATTAAGTTAAAAGTTCTTTTATAGTTATGACTACTTTAAAGATGGCGTTGCCTGTCAAGAAAATTTGCATCGATATGTCAAACTTGTTACATTTTTTTTTGTTCTGTGTTGAAGTGTTACCACTGAGGCATTACACTTTTGACTTTTCGGGGATTACGCCGTAAAATTATGTTGACTTATATTTGAACTAAAAAATATAGCTAAATATAGCATCATCATCATCATCATCATTTCAGCCGAAAGACGTCCACTGCTGGACATAGGCCTCCCCCAAGTGTCGCCACATTGACCGGTCCCGTGCGTCTCGCATCCAGCGGATCCCTGCAACCTTTACAAGGTCATCGGTCCACCTAGTGGGAGGCCTTCCAACGCAGCGTCTTCCGGTTCGCGGTCGCCACTCCAGAACTTTTCGGCCCCATCGGCCATCCGTTCTGCGAGCAATGTGCCCTGCCCACTGCCACTTAAGTTTGGCTATTCTTCGGGCTACGTCGGTAACCTTGGTTCTCTTGCGGATCTCCTCATTTCTGATTTGATCACGCAAGGAAACTCCGAGCAAACCTTTAAAATAAACAGTTTTAAGCTTTCACGGCTTACAACTACTGTCACTTACGGGATATCTTCCGTGATTATTCATTATTTTGAGCTCCTAATAGTACCCGCCAACCCGCGATCATGGCGCTTGCAACAGCGCCGAAATATCGGGAGCTCAAAATAATGAACAATCACGGAAGATATCCCGTAAGTGACAGTATAACTTTAAAATAAACATTCTAAAAACTAAACACACAAATATATGATCAACTTTTTTTTTCATAAAAAAATAACAAGATAACACACACCGTTTCTGCTGACCATACCAAGCTTCTTCATGCAACAAACTGCCGAATCGAAGACGTGCGTATTCGGACGACGAAATCATAACGTAGACTGTAGGGAGCAAAGTCGTGCGGCAAACGTTTTTAATTATTCTAATGTGTAACGTTTCATATACTTTCTAATCACGAGCCTCCGTGTAGAAATTACCTGTGTTATGTGTGCAGATGAGCATACAATATGTTTCGGAGAGTTTACTTGTTATCTTCGTAAGGTTTACAAGCAAGGTGTAAGGAACATCGAAGCACATTTTTTTTTAATAGGCTATGAAAAAATTATATGCATTAATGTATTGCAATTATACAGGGTGTAAACAGACCCTTCACGAAGCCGTCAACCAAGCATTATGTACGTCAAACTATATAACTTTACGCAAAAATTATTGCTGGGAAAGAAACGGCTTTCTTTTTTGGAGTGAAAAATTACTTTTTACGGTAGGACTCAATGTAACGCACTCAAAACAATGTGCTGATGGATGGATTCAATAATACGGGGGTCTAGGAGGTTTTTAAAGCCAAAATCTTGCATTAAAACATGTATTAAAAAAAAAGACGTTGTGAAAAAGTTGGTACTTTGACCCCCAATATCTCCGTAACTAGAAGGTGCCCAGGTATGGTCTAGAACAAAAAAAAATGATCACAATTTATGGGAGAATGAGTACCTTTCGGCTTCGTTAAGGGTCTTGCCACCCTTTATTTAGGTATATAGAATTATAGACAGTAACACCCGTGTTACCATTAATTCAGCATGCACACGCACACATAGTGCATGAAACTGCACCGTGTTTGGTTTTTTTAAATTTATCTATACTAATATTATTATAAAGAAGTATTTCTTTGTAAGTTTGTATGTAGGGGGTAATGTCCGGAACTAATGATCGAATTCTAAAAAATCTTCCACTGGCAGAAAGCTACATTATTTGTGGATATTATAGGCGATAAATTATATTTATATCATGCATATTAGCCGAGCTGTCACAATTTTGCGGACGAAGTCGCGGGCCAAGTGCTAGTTAGCTATAAGATACAAAAATATACTGATACAGCGTAATTCTCTTCGGATACAAAGTAACAATAAATAATTAACCCTTCAAAATCCCATCCTCATTTTCGTCTCCAAGGACCAAAACAACAACCCGAAAATCCCCATCGAAATAGTGTAACTACCCCCAAAAACCTTTGTTAAACTGACAAAGATTCACTGAGATGAATATTGAATATAACCTCCGTAATATTTACGTAACCCTTCAACTGCGACGGTGCCCCCGCTTAATTACCGGGATGATGGCGAAATATTAATGAAGTATCTGATACAGACATGTTGGAAGTTGCCACACTTTTGGGATTTATGCGACGGAGGACTAAAAGCATGCGGGGTTTAGAAGTTTAGGGGACGTGAAGAAATTGATACGTAGCATTTTAGGGTTAATTTTGTAATAAAATTTTGTAAGTATGATGGAATTATAATTATTTGTAATTTATGCTTCAGTATCATTCAAGTTCGTGATTTTCAGAAACATTCTAGTGGAAGAATTACAGATGTTTTATACCTCATCATCATTTCAGCCAAAAGACGTCCACTGCTGGACATAGGCCTCCCCCAAGTGTCGCCATATTGACCGGTCCCGTGCGTTTCGCATCCAGCGGATCCCTGCAACGTTTACCAGGTCATCGGTCCACGTAATGGGGAGGCCTTCCAACGCAACGTCTTCCGGTTCGCGGTCGCCGCTCCAGAACTTTTCGGCCCCATCGGCCATCGGTTCTGCGAGCAATGTGCCCTGCCTACTGTCACTTAAGTTTGGCTATTCTTCGGGCTACGTCGTGTTTTGTACTTACTCGTAAATAAATTATAAATGAGAATAGTGTACCTATGTTTTAGGCAGATGCTCATTCTCTAAATCACAACAATAAGTTTTCGAAAAGAGGCACATTTTTGCGCACAGTATGTGAGTATAACAAAATCCGCAAAAGCTATTAATAAAAATATACATCGTATTAAAATTTATCGTCCACATTTACAATACTTACACGACCTGTAACATTTTGATATAAAAAGCACATAACCCTAAACTGCCGCGCTTCCAAAAAGACAACCATAATATTTCATTTGCGCAAAACGAGACAACGGGCTCGCAAGCTATAAAAAATCAAGGCGAACCCCAAAACACAAAGGCTTACCCGCAATTTTGTCAAAATTCACAAGCATTAATATCAATATGTAGAGCAAAAAAGGGGCCAGCAATATCCTCGGGGTCTCTCCGCTTTATTTATCAAAGCCGACCCTATATAACCCTTTCATCGTTACGCGAATTAAATTTCTTTTGCCGTCATTTCCCGTGCATTATCTCGGTTAAAATCATAATGGCGACGCGAGCGCCACAATAGCGGTGCTTGTTTAGTACCCGACTTCATTAATGTTTGCTAAAGAATTTTATTAAAATGTAACGTCGCGTTTTAGGGTTAAGGGTTAAGATTAAAAATGGTGGTCGTAGATTATTATGAAAGAGGTATTTTAATTTAATTTCGAGTTTTCATGTAGTAATTTGTACTAGGTTATATAATTTAATTTGTAACATCCAGATCAGTGACTAGAGGTTTTTTATTTTAGTTTAGTCTTCAGTTGTGGTTGACTTTTCGGAAAATGTGGGATTTGATGGGCAGGTAAATTAAAAAAAAAACTGTAAGTACTGTTAATGCTAGCTAAACATAACTAGGTGTGTACTCGGAAGAACAGGTTAGTATAACTACATATTGTTATGAGCGTTTATACAGAAAGTGTGCAACGTTGCAATTAGCTGTCAAATATTTCGCTGTTTTGATTAATTTGGTAATATTACTGTATGGAAATAAGAAATATGGCTGACTAGTGAACTAAAATATTGATTATGAGTTGCAATAATTAATATTATAACACCGAATATTTAGTTATAGATGTAAATAAAGTATTTGGAAACTTCCAAATGTCTTTTTTACACCTAAAACATCAAATTCTGTTTTTTAATTGAAATTCATTTTTAATTATTCTAGTTTTAGTTCTAGTTGCGTTGCCAACTTTTTGGATGAACGCTCTTAATAATTAAGTGAAAAATATGTAGGTAGCTACATAATTTTATGTATAGAACCCTTTCATAATGAATTTTAGATCAGTGGTACTTTAGACCCCCATGCATTCATTCAACTATTGAATATGAAAGTTTTGACGGCTCTTTAAGTATTTGGCTTGGTATTAATTTAGCTCCTTCGTTGGCAGTCCACTTCCTCTTACAGAGAGGAGGCCTTTGTCCCAGCAGTGGGAACAGTATAAGCTGGTCCATAATCATCATCATTCTTCAGCCTTTATCGCATTTTTTTTCGGGGTCGACGCAGCATGTCTTCGTCTTCCATACTTCTCGTAGTTTATAGTCATTTTAGAATCACGATCAAGACGTCTTTAAACGTTAAATAACCACACAAAGTAAACTAAGCTAATGAACTAGATACTAATGACGTCTTAATCGCTTTGTACGACACCCCAACACAATAACTACTTGGTGGTCTATTTACTATAAATGTGGGAGACCACACACAATTTATTAAGAATGATAGCTACTTCATAAAATGACCTATACTACCTTGTGTCCCCATTTTATATTCCTTACCCACAGCTATTTATTATTTGACAGCTGTAGTTCGCTTGTCTCCGTCATTTATCTATATTGCACTATATTTGTTATAGTCGCCATCTTAATTTGGTAAATTGTTAACCTTTTACTTGGTTTTTTGTGTTAATGGCTTCCGAGTACGATGTTTATTCATGTGTTACTTGTATGAATAACTCGTTGATTGATGTGATAGTGTTATCACCATGGTGTGTGTCTTTAGTGTGAAAGGTTACTGAATATTCCTGCTTTCCTTTCTTTCCTGGCCTCATTCTTTTTCAGGCCTTCGATTGAATTTTGCTTTCTGGCTTAGAGAGGCTGGGCCCTCATCTTCCTGCCCTTGACCCACATACCGAGTTACATTTAGGAGTTAATTTATCTTAAATGTCTGTGTAAAATGTTTATATCTCGAAAAACACGTTAATCCGTTGGTCCCAGCTGTCATCTGTAGATCTTTGATAGACGTTCCAGCTAGTGACCCGAAAGTCTGTCAACCAGTACTATCTGGGTTGTGGAGGTCAGATAGGCAGTATCTACATGTAAAATACTGGAGTTCAGCTGCATCCGGGTAGACTGCAAGTCGATCACAACATAGTTGGGAAAAGGCCAGGCAGATGATGATGTCGCTCAGGGGAGACTGCAACTAGATTACGAACTCTTTGTATTACAGGTCAGAGCCTTCAGTTTTCATCACAAACATTGCGCTAATCTACCTTCCACAGATTAACAATATTAAGCCATTAAGCAAACACAGCCTCAAAAAGTACCAGCCAGCATCTTCTAAATAATTTATAAATGTTGCCCACTTAAGAAACTTTGCCTGCCCAACTGGCGACTTACATTATAATAATGACTTTGTCGAACAACAAACAGTTTTTCTTCAAAATTCGCATTAGGGTACTGAGCACAGAAAAATGCAAAATATAGCATCACCATCATTGTAATTTGTTGAAGTTTTACGGAATATTAAAGTTGGTGTGTTTTTTCTTGGGTTTAATGGGCTTTTCGGATCGCAGATTTGAGAAGTACTCTATACTGATGTAGGTTATGTAGAAATATGTCATGGTTTTTCAAGAAGGTTTTTTGTAACTTTTACTGAAAAGCTGTTGTAAAACTGACCAGCATCGGGCAATAGTGCTCCTTGGTGCTTCTGTACCTATATTTTGAAGCCAAGCATACAAAGTGCCCGCTCCAACCCCTCCAAGTATCGGGAGAAGAAGCATAATCAGCATATAACGTTCCCACATTTGGAACACAGGCCTCCTCTCAAAGAGAGGGAATGGGCTATTACCCACCACACGGGCCCAGTGCGGGTTGGTAGATCACATGTCATCGAATTTTTGGTTCTAGGACATGCCGGTTTCCTCACGATGATTTCCTTCTCCGTTTTGGAGAGCAGTGGTGATGAAATAAATAACACAAAGTAATGCGCCTAGCTGGGTTCGAACCCACAATTTACTGCTCGTTTGTCGGGGCAGCCACCACTAGGCCACCGCTGACCTTAGAATGAAATCCCAAAAATAGATACAGCAGATCAGAGTCAGCTTCTACCTATTTTCCGAAGCTTGTAACCGTTCAGTAAACCCTTGGGGGCCGTCTCCACGAGCGAGAGAATCGCGGCGATATTATCGTCGTGCCACGTATTTCACGAGAATATCGCCGCGATTCTCTCGCTCATGGAGACGGCCCTTAAGAGAGTGTATAGAAATACGTGGCACGACGATAGTATCGCCGCGATTCTCTCGCTCGTGGAGGCGGCCCCTTGGGCAAAACTAACCCAACATAATTATAAAACTTCCATCTACCCTCTAATTTGATTTTACCATTTCGAATTCTATCAAATTGCGAACTCTTGCCCCTAAAAATATTGCAAACAAAGTAATTCAAGGCAACCCTTTCAATATAATTTTCTAAGAAAGCATACCAAAGATTGTTAAAGTAAATACTTGAAATGATTCGTCCGACGGTACCGTGGAATCGAAGTATCTAGCTCCCCTCCCTCACCCCTCGGTGGGGGTGCTTCCCCCTCCCACCCCAATCGTTAGCCACCGTCTACAATATTTGCATAACTCATTACGTTGCATCCATATTTAATTAGGATATTTCCTTCTTTAGAACTTTGGGGTCGCGGTAAGGTTTGAGGATTGGATGCTGTTGTATTTTTTATTGGACAGTGATAGCATTCGGTTCCTTATAATCTATGGTTTTAATTGTTCCAATTCCACTCTTGGAAAAAAGTTAATCGGTTTTGAGCAGATCAATGAAAATGTAGTTACCACAAATCCGGTTTTGCCTTAGTTTTCTCCAAAAACTCCGTTCCAGAGTCTTCACTCTGTGTGAAATCGTTACCTTTTTTACTTGTGCATTTTACCTGCGTAATAAATTCGGGTAAGTTAATATAACAATACTAATGAAGAATATATTAACCTCGACCACTAAAGCTTGAAATGTCATACTTATTATCTGAATCAGTACCCATATTGATTTTTAATTTTTGAAGATTTCACATATTATTTTAATTGCTAAACTCTTTTTCCTAAATTCCATGTTCTTGTTTTTTTTTTGTACCTGGTTCAAATCTCCCATGCTCAACGCGAGTTCAGTTAATTTTCCCCAATAGCCGGTGCTACTTGTAATCGATTGCCATTTAATTCCGTAGCTGCCGAGCCTCTTACAGCGAGTCGTGAAGGCCCCAAACACTGCTAATGGCTGAGTAAACTTTAATCGTTCGTTTTCTTACATCCATTGTCGAAATTATACGTTTTAATTTGCTTAAAGAGTCTGTTTGATCAATTTTTGATTGAGTAAGGTTTAATCGAGGGATATTTGGCTTTTGTATTTGGGTTTTTTAGGTTTTTATCCGACTACGGCTAAGCCAAAAGAAAGGGTTATGATTTTTAGCAGTCAACATAAAGGGTGTAAATAGACCCTTAACATAGCCGAAAGACACTTGTTCTCTTCGTCTTTGCTATATTTTTTTTGTTCTAGACCATACCTGGGAACCTTCTAGTTACGGAGATATTGGGGTCAAAGTTCCAACTTTTTCACGTTTTTTTTTTAAATACATGTTTTTAATGTAAGATTTTTACTTTACACACCTCCACGACCCTCGTACTATTCAATTCATCCATCAACACAACGTTTTGAGTGCTTTTCATGGAGTCCTACCGTAAAACGTGATTTTTCACCCCAAAAAAAAAAGTCGATTCCCAGCAATAATTTTTTCGAAAAGTTACTTAGTTTGATGTATTATGTATAACTAAACTTACATTGTCACTTACGCCATCCGTGATTGTCAATTAGTTTTGTTCCATTTTCATCAGGTTGGCACTAAAAAAGTGCCAACCTGGAGTTTGGACTTGTCAAAAAGGCAACCGGTTGATGGCAATAGGCTCGGCTCTATTAGGTACTTAAATATAACTGGAGAAATTTGGGTGTAGTAAAGGAACATCTCTGTCTAATTCGTCAAAAACAGGCGTGATGTTATTTTATGTTTGTAATCATGTGTGGATGAGGCATTTTGAGGTCCTAGAAGTAGATTTCTGCATTCCATTGTCATACGTTCCTCTGTTACTTTCATTTGGCTAATTATTTTCTAACAAAAGTTTTCTTATTATTCACAGTTTGACAAAAAGTTTATAGTACCTACTTCTCGTTAAGTACCATCGAAAATCTATTGTCTATTGACGCTTTTAAAAAAAAGCGGACAAAAAAATCTGTTCTTTAAAATCTTCCCATACTCCGATGAATACATAGGTACTATATACCGACAACAGTAATAATTGCCCCTCAGTATTGTCAAAGTGCACTTTAGCGTCAGGATTACAAAATGGCAGTCCTTTCCCGGGCAAACTATCAGAACAATTTTCAACTACCCTCTTCGAAAGAGCACAATCCAATTTCAACTTTAAAACTGTGAGATAAAATTCATTGTGAGTTTTGGGCAGTATTTTAAAGTTTGTGAGCAATATTTGAATAGATCGGTCCATACATATGGGCCCCATAGTCGGTATTGACAAGTGCACTTAGCAGGAGGATTACTACAGGCTATGCATAGTATGTCATTTTTTGTGGACGGTTTTATGCTACAATTGATGTGAAATTATTGTGACTTGCTTTGCTTTGCTTGTTAAAGGCAAGCTAAGCAAGATGAAACATGATTTTTACTTTTGTTTCAACTGTTTTTTTTTTTTCAGAATTATAAGTTCAATTCAATTCAGTTTATTCAGGAAACAATTCACTTTGTGTTTGAAATCATAATAATATAAATAAAAAATAAAGTCACATTCATAAAAATTATAAAACTAACACATTCATGGTACAAACAAAACAAAAAATACCAAAAAAGACAAATACAAATAAACAAAAAAATATAGAAAATAATACAAAAATAAATAAAAAAGTTCTTACATCTTTGACAAGAATCCCGTGTAACTAAAGGGTAAGTGTTAAAAACCTTAGTGAAAATACAGTAGTAGAAGTTGTTTTTATAATATGTGATCGGCACAATGGTGTCCAGTCAATGTTATTTCCAGACAATGCTGATTGCTCCTCAATCAATCAACTCAACCTACTGCAGTACAGTGCTGGACATAGCCTTCTCCTAAGCCCTGCAACCAAGCACCCTGTACTCCACCTTTCACATCCATTCTGACCCAGCCACCTTTTTAAAGTGGTTAGTCCAGAATTGCTCTGCATTCATTTTGTATAAAAAAAACAAAAGGCACACGACATCTCCACCGCTTCATCACCTCGACTCTTTCTTCTTTTCATACATTCAAAACTAGTTAAATGCGAAAAACAATATCACTACCTCAATATCGCATAATACCATCCCCGATGACACGAGATGGCCATGAATTCAATTTAGTCCGGGGTGCTGTCATGGGAATGATGGAATTACACCCCCGTAGTGTTTGTACTATGCCAGTACACATGTACACGCAGGGGGTGAGCACATAGGGTACTATGTGCGAACTCGGTGCAATTAATGCGTTTTTGAATTGCAATTTTGATGGCATGCTTGGATGAACAGAATTTTATTTTAGGAATATGGTTTGGTGAATTTGGAGCATTAATTTTCTTCATGTCGCTACCAAGAGAGTTATATGATTTTATTCGAAATAAAAACTTTCACTTTTTGTTTTAAGTGTACTTTTCCAATCTCGAGGTCAAGTGTAAACTTTTTAAAACTGATGTCATTTGTTTCACGCGTGGACATAGCGGGAATCGATTCTAATTTTGTTAATTCTCCACTACTCCTTCGATGCATTTCGTTGAGAGATCGAAGACAGTTGAAGATCGTTTCTTCGGAACTTGTCAAGCTATATTTCCACGCCGCTTTAGTGATAGTCACCACCGTTGATTCTGGCTTTGAGAAGCTGTAGTGGTTGGAAATTATGTAGCAGGCTTGTCATGACAGTATTTCAAATTTTGGTAACCCAAAACTTCACTACTTCTACGGCACCTTAGGTGAAAGCGCCTCTAGTCAGGAGGCTCATCCAGTTTTCGTAACTGACAGGTAACCAGACATCTATGGTTGCGAAGTAAATCCCTTCTCGTTATTTTAACACAAAATCCATTGAATATCTCTGAGCTAAGAACAATTTAAATTATACCCTTCTTTCTGTAAACAAAATCAATTCATAAGTCAATGGATTGGCTAGCAATGGTCATATTTTAGTGAATATAGTAATGAAGAAAAATATGCATACAAATGTATGTATAACTTCTGTCAACACATTCAGACGTGCCAATTACAGGAAGAAATTCTATCATGAACCCATAGAATCGATAGCAGTAGACCAACATCTAAACATTATGATGATCTAAAACCATACCAAGTAACAACAGGAAGGATCTCATATAATCCCAGCAAATAAGACTAACTGAAACTGTTACACTATAACATATTACGACACGAGCAAAAGATATTCTTAAGATAGCGAGACGATAAACTTATAGGCATAAAATCATCACATGTGTCAATAGAGATGTTAAAGTGACTGAATTTAAAGATACAAAGAAAATGAAACTCTATCTTGGTAGTGGATGGTTGGTTTTGGAGTGAAGGGAGTCGATAGGCATGTGAACGGTAATCCAGGATCATTTGAGACAAGATCGTAAGGTTTGGATACGTTTTTGAAGTAGAATCGTATAGAGTTTAAGTAGGAGTGTGATTGGATGAATATGGTGTGACCGCCTTGTAACCTTTCGGTGGAAAAAAACATGAGATTCATCATTATCATCTGTCTAGCCTTTTCCCAAGTATTTTGGGGTCGGCTTCCAGTCTAACCGGATGCAGCTGAATACCAGTATTTTACATGGATCGACTGCCTATCTGACCTCCACAACCCAGTTAGTACTGGGTAATACGATAACTTTTTTATCAGACTGGTCGCCAGACTTTTGGGTCACCTGTAATGACTGAAATTTGAAATAAATAGTCCTCCATATTAAGGTTTTGCCAATATAATTGTAATGGCAATTTAATGCTACAGTATTTGTTAGACAATTTAATCTTGCTAAATGGAAACCTTACTGGTTACTTTTTATTATAAGCCTTGTCCCACTCCAGACCAGAGGCAGGTCTTGAAGGAGATGAATCCCGCCATCTCGTTCTGGGCCTGCCTCTATAACGTTTAGTCTCTGTTGGGATCCAGTGCTCCTCACATAAATAAGTTATAATATTTGGCGTACGATTTCAATCTACTTTATATAACCGTTATCTTCTACCTCTTTACAACATACATAAGAAATAATTGTAAAAGTTTATCCTGTGGCGGAACCCAAAGGAGACCTTGGTTAACACAGTCAGCGTTGATGAAATCTACAAGAGAGGAAGCCAATCAGTCGGAGGACTATCAACTCTATATCCATATTCCTGCAGTCTCAGTGACGCACTCTTGCCAACAAGCTTAGCGGGTGACGTCTGCTCATCCCCCTGTGACTTAACCGCGGTTATATTTAACAGACGCGGCGCCAGCCGATCCGTTACGTCAAGAGGCATAGAGACGCTCTGTGTGCAACGCACTTGCGTATGCGACGCGGCGAGGCGAAAGTAAGGAGTAACAGAATGAGGGTTTTCTTTGACTTGTGCGGCAATCAAATGAGAGAAAAGGTTAATAATGTAAAACATACTTAATCTTTCACGGTTTATAACTAAACTTACACGGTCACTTACGGTATATCTTCCCTGATTTTCAACTATTGTGGGCTCCCGATATTTCGACGCTGTTGCAAGTGCCAAGAATGCGGGATAGTGCTTGCAACAGCGTCACATTGTTAGTAAAATAGTTATTTACGAGATTTTTTTTTTGATTTGGTACGGGGAAGCACGCGCAGTGGTCCCATACAATTTTATTAACTTTGCTGTAATTTATGAGTTTGCTCATTTAAAACGTATTTTTTCCTGTGGTCTATGTTGACGACATGATGGTTCATGTCGGCCTAAAAGACCACCCTTTATAACTTCCAGTTACAATGTAAGATTGATAAATGACAAGAATACGTGCGGTATACTACAACTAAAAAGGCTCGAATTCGTAGTTTAAACACATTTTTACATTCCCTTGTTAGAATAAGCTTAAAGTTCTCCATGCATCAATCCTAATATCGAACCTTTCAGTCTACGCTTTTATTTTTCATCGCAAAAGCGTCATCGAAACCTTCCCTCCGAACATTTTGAATTAAAAACGCTGACCTGACGAGTTTGGCGCAAACAAAAATTCTTAATTGGTAAACAGGGGACGGTATGGCTCTGATTTCATGGCTCCTGTGCCTCGTTTTATTAAATACGACGGACAAACCCCTGTTTTGTCCACCCTTGTTGTGGCTATAGGATTTGTGAATCAAATCTGATTGGTAGCCAGGATTTTTCGGACTGGTTTAATAATAAAAATATAATTATCACCTTATTTTGGGCAACTTTATGAATAACTGATGAAAAATAACAGTTTTGAAAGTAATAACAGCAGTTACGACAACAACACAACAACAGACAACAGTTTTGGAAGTTTTGCGTCGATGTTCCTTACATCATGTAGAGGTAACGTAAAACTTGGCATATTACAAAACTATGTCCTCTTGAATATTTTACTCCCATTTCGACCCTCAAAATTCTGTCAATAGCTCATTAAGAGGGCCGTCTGGACCCTCATGTCCAATCACGACCCCCGCTTATGGGGTAGTTATTATTTTTAATCCCTTAATGGCGTCCCAGATTTCATTACTGGGGTTGGCCTGATTAAAAGGGTGGGACCAATTTTTCGATGTTACAGGGTTGATAGGGTGGTCGATTTTATGTGTGGTTGGTTATATATTCTGGACAGTGGTTAGCTGGTTATTTGAGATTTTAATCATCTTGATAGCGCAAATAATAACTATTGATCAGTTATGTGTTTTCATACTCACTGATCATGAGTTAATTTGAAAAATTATAATTGAATTCCAACAATGAAACTGATTGCATTAAGCACAGTCATATAAACCGCATTCAAGACTGTATTAGCTATCAATGTTAATGTTCCACAACAATGTCAACAGTAACAACTCTTGAACGCGGTTTAGATTGTGCTGATTGCGTTCAGTTTCGTTGGTGAAATACGCTTTTTCCTCCCAAGAAATTCAGTAGCACCCTCAATTTTTACTCGATACATATTACACGTAATTCAAAATACTCGTAGGTGGTCCACTTAAATATAGCATCGAACAATTTTTCAAACATTTCCAAAGCTGCGGTACGTAAACTATCTTCACTCTTTTACATACATTATAACGTTATTGTTATTTTAAAACCTAGCCATGAGCCACTAATCTGTAAAAGCTTAGGGTGTAAACACAACACGGTGGTCTCGTCTGACCACTGCAGTCTCTAAACAACATTAGCCCTGTACTTACGTCCTGAGAAATAAAAGGGCGTAAGTGCTAAATATGAGTATGGAGTTACGTCTTTTTGGCTTTGGGTGCGCGGAAGTTTTAAAGGAGTGTACATATCGGCGGTGCGGCAAAGCGCGTTTTGTGTGTAGGACTGATTAGAACGCGGCTGGGACCTCCGCTGTGTGGCGCTATGACATACAATGTTGGCTTTTAGATTATTTTTGTTAAGTTTCTTGGACTAGTATTCGTCGTCTTACTTAAATTTGGTGACAAGAAGATAGGAATATTTTTTACATCGAAATATAACACTAAAAACATACACATGCGACTGAATGTCTCTTATGAGTTATACAGAGAGATGGGTACCACTAACAGCTAAAGAAGATAGAATACTTAGCTAAAGTAGCCAGTCTCAGCTTCACTTCGCTAAAAACGCTGAAAATAAACTGCTTATTATTATTTTAATTTAAGTTCAGCTTGTGTAACTTTATTAATGTAGTTCTGTTCGTATCAATTAACCTCCCGTCAATTTTAATTTATGTGAAATAAACGCGGGCGTTGAAATAATGATGCTTGAACACTTTTAAACAAGTATTATATTTTGGATATCTAGTGGCTGATTTTATCAGAGTCCTATTAATAAGATAATGAATTTTGTAAATTGATGTTTTTAACTTTCACCATAGTGAAGCTTCTGTAATTGTATTTAATGGTCGGAAATTATCCCATGGGACCAATTGCATCGTACTCTTTAAAAAAAATATATGCACACGTCACTTGGGGATAATGTAGCTTCCCATTAGTGAAGAAATTTTCGGAATCGGATCAGCAGTTCCGAAGATTACCCTACATCCAAACTTACAAATTTTACCTCTTTATAATATTAGTGTTAAACATCAACTACACCTTACAACAAATAAAACTTCGCTCACTAATCCAAACTAAGTACAAACTAGAATTATTTGCAGAAATAAAACAACAATTTCCCACCCCGACGGATTCTTAAGTCCCTTTACTGAGGACAAACATTGACATAGCCAAGTCCGGTAGCTTTTAAACAGTTTGCCTCCACCACGCTAATAGATGTCTCGATAGTGCCACCGCAAACCTCGACGATTTTTTTCGAATTTGGAATGCGGAAAAAAATGTTTTGCGTTTTTTGTTAAAGGATATGAAGCTTTGAAACGTGCCGCTGCGTTTGACATGCTAATGTGTGAGGTTCTTTATTTTGTGAGTTTTTGACATTTTTTGGTGCAATACTTTGGTCACATTCTATAAATACATACGAGTATATCCTGAAAACTACAAATCACAACCACGACTAGATATTTGTTTTCAAAAGTATCTCCTTTTAATTAAATTGCGAGTTGTTTTATTGTAATAATTTTAATAACTTGTCCTGCCAGCCCTACTGTTTGTACTCATTACAGGGGCTGAATTTTGTGCTGAATTGATTAAGATTGCCATCAGGACAGTAAAAAGAATAATTATGGTTAATTAAACTAATACGTGGAATGGCGCGTTACTTACATCACCAAACAGATGTGATCAGCATTATAAGTAGTGTCAATTTTACTCTATGCCAAAAAAAAAAAAACTGAACCAGCGCCAAGTCAAACTCAATGCTCACAACTATCATTTTTAAAGTTTATATAAATAATTCAAGCTCTATTCAACGTAGCGAGTAACTACAGTCAACTTTTTATGGAAAAATAAATAATAACATAAAATTAGATGCCAACTTTAAGGAAATTACAGTATCAGAGGCAGTTTAGTAGATTTATGGTCTATTCTGTGGTGTTAGCACACCATTAAGTTCTGACATAATCCGTCATTCCCTTGACTATAACGTCGTAGATACTATGTTCGCAGAACGAGGTCGTATCTGCAGTTATACTTTTCTAATATGAACTCTATTTCTATTTATTTAAAAATTAAAATAATTTACGAACTGCAGCAGTAATTTTGTGAATATGTTTTGATATCCCACGATTGGTTGTGATGAAAATGGAAATTGTTCTTTTTGTTTCCGAGATTAAGATTGAAAATCCTTTTTGCATAGAGATTCCCTTTAAAGTATTGTCGTAGTAAAAAAATTATTTACACATAACAGTAGATAACTACACAATGTGGTAGTTTTCCCATGTTTTATTTATTCTCGTTGAGTTTTGATTAAATGTCAGAGGTTTCAAATTAATTGTTTTAGATAAGTTTTTTAATTTTAAAGCTGTCATAAATGTTGTGATCTTTTTTGGTGAGAAAATATTTTTTCTTTTATAACGTAGGTAGTTAAAAATAACCTGCAAAGTAAACAAACAAATGAGAAATTTTCAGCGTATTTTTTTAATTATGAAGCCTTTGAGACATAACTTTCAAATTACATTTAAACAAAATTTGTTTATAATGTTCTGAAGTTATAATAAAAGTGATTTTTACCCGACTGCGGCGAAGCCCAAAAGGAGGGTTATGTGGTTCACTTTATAACTTTTTCAGAGATCGGTCTTCGAACTTAAGTAAAATCTAGAAAAATATCAAAAAAATTATAAAACCAGCATTCACTATTATCTTATTCATTATCTATAGTAGTTTATTCCCACAGTCGAGTCAGTCAGTCGAGTGCGTCGGAGACACCATGGCTTGTCTGCGTGGAATAGCGCTACCTCGTGCCTTTAGCAAATCTTCGTACAGTGGGTGTAGATCGTGATGTAAGGGCAGCAGCATCCATACTGATTCATTGTAAAATCATAAAACTATAATAACCGTTGATTCATCACAGGAAACCCAAGCCATACCTACCAGTGACGACCAAAAGTCGCATGTCCAAACCCTTTGCCTGCAGTTTTTGTCGTCTAAGTAAAACCGGCCACTTTACGACATGTGAACAAACTTATATCTACAGTCAGTAAACAAACAAACACATACAAAATGTTTGAGATAAAAGGAAAAGGGAGCGAATGATAAGTTTGTTTTGAGCGGTAAAAATCCGGGTGAATCACTTTGACGCATATAAGTTACGAATTAAAAAGGACAACAACAGACAAAGAGGCCATTTTGCATTGTGCTGTGACAGTCTTCCTTGTGGTGCCGCTTTGGGGAGCTGAGAAGCTCATAGAGGTGACAGAAAGTATAAACAAATAGGTCGCGGGACTTACAGAATTACCGTGACCCTGGAACATAAAGGGCTATTAAAGGACGCCGTGGATTTTAGTCAGTACAAGTCTGACAGTCCCTCCCGCTCTGCCCTGGGTGGGAGGACTCATTTGATGATTTTACCACGATAAAAAAATAAAAATAAAATATAAACAGATAGGCATAGGAAAAATACGGTGGTTCGCTATGAAAAAATAAAACTACTAAATAGGTATTAGAGTTTACATTTTTAAACTTTAACTTAAAGGAGAATGGGCGAAATTACCTTAGCGTCCAAGGACAGCAAGCTTAATACAAAATGTTGTTTGTAATAGACAGCTCATCATTCGCCTAGCCTTTTCCCCAACTACATGTTCAGTTTAAGCAGATGCAGCTGAATACTAGTGTTTTACATGCAACGTCTGCGAATATGACTCGTTATAGGTAGATACTGTAAGATACGAGCTACTTTAAATAAAAGGGCTTTAGCTATAAATTTTAGAATATGGACCACACTTTTACAAGAATGAAACTCAATTATTGACAAATTAGTGCCATCGCAAAAAACTCTTATTTTCCTAAATTACTCTTAATTCAGAATCCTTTGAGAATCTGATTGCAGCTTAGGTATCAGCTTGCCTAATTTAAGTTTGTTGGTAAGCTATAAAACCTTAACGTAACGTGAAATGTAACATGAATGAGCCGTCCAGACTAAGACTTATGCAATACAACATGAAATGTAACCCAACAACAGGCGACTTTGTTTCAGCGTGTGTTACATTACATGTTACGTTTCACCAATGTGTACCCGGCTTACAGTACTTAAGGATTATAAAATATTTCAAAGAAATATAAGTGATATTTCCAATTACTTCCTTGCGTCCATCTTCCACCGTAACATTTTTTAGAGTCTCAGTATTTGTAAAACAAATGCAAATCTCGCCTTCTGCCTTCTCTAGAACGACTTAACCCTATAGAACGCATCAATACTTCTTTGTACAGTACGAGTGTAAATTCGGGCCCTAAGTGTCGCCGCCGTCGTTTTAACACTGCATCGCTAATTGGACACTTAAGCTGCACCTTAAAGGGTTAAAACAGTTTTTATCCGGGGGCCGAAGAGACCGGCACGGAGCGGAGGACGGGTTACCACTGATGTTGCCGTCATTTGAATGATTATTGAATTTTTGATTAGATTTAGTTCAGAGTTTATGGTAGATATAAGCTTTTGATGACATTAAGTAGTTGTTTAGATTAAATTTTTACTTTTTTGTTCCTGTTTGGTCCTTATCTATTCTTCTTCTTTGTCGTTCACTGTTCACATAGTGGTCGTGATCATGGCGTGTCGCCCACGACTGCAACCGCTGCATTCGCGATTCTTTTCTACTTGGCCTTTATTGGTTCCTTGTCTATTATTTGTTTTAAAAGTAATTTTGGTAGTCGCTTCTTCGGCCAACTGATTAGGATTCCTTAGCAACTATATATATTTCTTCTTCTTTTGGCCACTTTCTTAATTAAGGTTGGGTGTCAGCGCTAAATCTTCTGCCAAGCGGAAGAGTGGTTCAGTTGAGATGATTTTTTTTTGGGTACTCTGCTTCTTGTATTCCTGTAAAATAAAAATAAAACACTGAACATTGTTATTGTATTTTAGAAAAATCTTAAATTAAAATAAAACAAGTTCCAACAGGAACACTAAACAGTGATGGGAAATCAAATGAATTCTTAATATAATATGAAATGGGTGCGTCCAGAACCTGTAATTATTTATTGAATATGATAGGCTTCTTTCTACACGCCGCCGGTTAATAAAATGTGTAGAAATTTATATTCACGAGACTATGTAACCTACTATCAAAAAAAAAAACAAACAAAAACTACAACAAAAAAAAAACAAAAAAAGCAAACGAAAACATGTAACAGTTGCTTATTCTACATACAAATCTATTCACATAACCACAATAATCGAACAATGATCTCTTGCACATTCAAACATTATTATCACTACCATTATATTACTTATCACTGGAGCTAAGTGACAAATCACATCTATGACAATTGGTTACAATACTTTGTATTTTTCAAAACAACTTCATTGTTACCCAAACACTCCAAATCCAACTTTACCACATAAAAATCACAGTTTATATTTCAATTGGCAGAAGCTTAAGAGTTATGTCAAAAAAAAATGACACGAAAATTAGCACAGTATTTTTCGTGAGGCGGTAATAGGAAAAAATAACTAAAGAATAGAATTATCAATGGTATGTCATTGTCGTATGTCCTCTGTTTATTGTGTTTGACGTGTCTATGGGCAATTGTGCTGTCACGATTTGTTTGTCTATGGTATTCCGGTCAGGTGATGGTCTATGGTGTTGTCGATCATGGAGTTTGATTGTACTCTTGCTTTCTATGGTGGAATTCTATCGGAGTTTTGGATATGTATATGTCGTGTGTTATTAGCCCATAAGCTAGCAGCATAAACTCCCGCACCTAAGGTCTAGCAGTGATAGCCTAGTAGTGTGACCGTCAGACTGCCAAGTCATGGGTCTCCAGTTCGAACCCAAGACACGCATCTCTGATTTTTCGTAATCATGTGCGTATTGTATAATTATCACTTGCTTCGGTGAACGAATACATCGTGAGAATACCAGCATGCCTGCGAGATATTTCTTGACGGCATGTAAAGCCAAGTCAGAGGCCCATGGGCGGTATAAAAACTCTGACACCAAGTTAGGCACTAACCACACGATAAAGAAGAAGCTCCTAAGCTGTTCGTAGTTTGAAGTGTAGAGAATCCTTTAGATCTGGAAGATACAAGAAATCAATTTAAGTTTATGTTCTACAAAAAGCCCGAAATCCTGAAGGGGTAAACTGGGTTGTGGAGTTCAGGTAGGCAGTGGCTCCATGTAAAATACTGTAATTCAGCTGCTTACGTTAGACCGGAGGCTAACCCAACATAGGAAAGGACTAAAGTTTAGCCAGATGTTGATGACTAATAATGTGATACAAAATCATCTGCTTAGCCTTATCCCAACTATGTTGTAGTCGGTTTCCAGTCTAACTGGATGCAGCTGAATACCAGTATTTTACATTGAACGACTGCATAACTCACCTCCACAAGTTAGTACTGGGCGGG
Source organism: Noctua comes (assembly GCA_963082995.1). Classification (NCBI taxonomy): domain Eukaryota; kingdom Metazoa; phylum Arthropoda; class Insecta; order Lepidoptera; family Noctuidae; genus Noctua; species Noctua comes. Next base: position 5,654,153 of record OY720280.1, on the reverse strand, counting down.
TAATACGATACTCCTTGGTAAGACTGGTTGTCAGACTTTCGCCACTGACTATCTTTAACGACTGTCAAAGATCTATAAATGACAGCCCGAACCAACGGCGAGGCACGCAGGAATCTCGGTATGTAGTCAGTGGTCACCCGTCCGCTGACCAACCTAGGCAAGCGTAGTTTATCCTGAAGATCGACCCGAGCGACTGTTATTATTCAGCCACGAGCTCCTCTTAATAATATAATACAGAAACCGGATTTTAATTAAAACTTTCTGACTGTACAAAGAAACTATTCCACCCTTTCGCGACTTCGCGTGTACGACAAAACAAAATCAAAGCCATAGACACGCCTTAAAAACACCATCACTTGAGCACATTCTATTACTACTTCGCTAACCAGTCTCCCAAGACCTGGCACCTTGAACTAATTTCCCCCATTCATGGAAGGGAGGCAGGTCAAACTAAATTGGTGGCTATAATGAAACTTTTGTATCAGTCTTTGACACGCAATATGAGAATTATGGTGTGTTATGATGTCTCAAAACTTAATGTTTCGTGGTCTATTGTTGAGTGGTATAATAGTCGTAAATTGAGAGGAGTGTCTGTCTACGTTTTTCTTTAATCAATGTTAAAAGAAGTTTTAGTTGTATCTTGAAGATCTGTGGTACCGTAATCGTTTATTATTTTACCTGTGTAAAAAAAAAGAGTAATGCTTTCGTCTATGTGGTTCGTTGTCATTAAATAGATATTCGATTTCATTAGATACATTATTATTTTGTAGCTTCAATTTATCTCGTCTTCATGGCTTCAGGTGACTGTAAAGGAAATAACAAAATGAGAAAATCACCATCAAAAAATTTAAAATGGTATTTAGTTGAACCATTACTGAACATTGTGGTGTACACTCACACTTCGCTAGTTATTGTTTAGGTTTCATGAGCGGGCGACCCTATTACCATTATCTGGGCTTAAATTCAAGTTTCGGGGTGCTACAGAGAATACTGCTAAGGAAAAATTTTGTTCCACTTTCCCCGACCTAAGAATCGAACCCAGGACCTCATTCATGAACAGCAACCACTTGATAAATGACGCAGTTATATCATGTCTAAATGATACAGCAGTTCTAATATTAAAAATCAAAGGAGAATGTCATAAACATGGCTGTAATTGCGTCTTTTACATTTTTATACAAAAACGGGCAATGTCCTTTAAACACAACCTGCTGACTCCGATGTAAATTCTCTTCATTACTCAAAATCAGCCCCCTTTGTCTCTATAAATTCAAAATGGCTGCTCTAAACACTTCTACATAGACATATTTCTCTATAGATTCTGTCGTCGGTCGTCAAGGAGTGCTAATTTGTTTTGCAAATTGAGGGTGACGCGACTAAGGGGTGTACCGTCGTATCGGGTTACCGGTGATAGGGACCGAATTGATTTTACACTCAGTTGCCTTAACTGTGGTTGAAAATCACAAGTTAAATTTCACTTGGAAGAAAATTGATGGCGTGCTCAATTAGATACAATATTTTTATTGTTTTTGTTTTTGGATTGGTCTTCGTGAATGTCTTTCAGTAAAGCTGCATCCAACTGCAATCTAAGCTGACGAATTTATGGGTTACCAATGTTCTACATGATTTGTTTCTTACTTATTCTTGTTATGATTTTGAGTAGGCTCTGGTTTAACCCTGTCTACAATGTATTACGATGTGTTGCCAACATCGTGTCATATCACGTCAGAGTAGGATCTGCAACACAAAAAATAGGTCTTACACGGAGTTATTGACATGACGTGGTAGTAATCTTACAGCACAGTCATGTTATTTCTTTCTTCTAGGTACGAAAACAACTCCGCCAACTGCCAAAATCTTAAGAATTTATGTATTTCCTCTACACGACCTAATATATTTTTTTGCATGGGAATCAAAACATACATATTTGGCGAAAATTATGTCTCTAATAAATGCCACCTCTGCCTGACCTTAACGAAAAACAGGTGTGTTGCTATGTTCTTTCAGCTTTATCAGCCACAATCTATATACCACCATAGTTTCCATGATAATTTAGCCCCTTCCCACTAACGAGTCCTCATTAATGAAGGATGCAAATTGCGAGCTGATCCAGTTACCTATTAGTAGTACGTAACGTGCATGTCCCTGTTAATACCGTAAGCACTAAGTGAGATAGTGTTCCAGAGTAGTTAGCAAATGGATGGATTGATTAAATTGTCTTTGTTTGAGATTGTATCTGTTTGTCTCGCTCGTAACGCGGTGTACTTATACGTAATCAACAAATATTTCCATCATTACCATACCCTAATTCATTTGGGGTCAGCGCAGCATATCATCTTCTACCACGCTTCTCTTCTTCATCTATTAGTGATCATCTCAGGACGTAGCCATACCATTTCTAGCCATATCATCTTCCACACAGTCCATACATCGTTCGAACCATACACTCACCTCGGATTTATGTGCGTATTGTATAATTATCACTTACTTCGGTGAAGGAAAATCACGTGAGGAAACCAAACCAGCATGCCTGAGAGATATTTCTCGACGGCATGTAAAGCCAAGTCGGAGCCCCATGGGCGGCATAAAAACTCTGACACTAACCACACTAAAGAAGAAGAACCACACTTCGATGCCACTTTCACACTGTCTCCCTCATTTTTTTTTTTGTGACTGGCCTCTCGCAGGACAATTTATGAGAATGGCTTCTGCTTAACAGGACTATCCTGTGCGAGCCTTCAGTGTAAGGCCCCCAGCCAGGGGTAGTCTCCTTCATATCATAATCGACTAATTTATTAATGCTTATAATAATAATTACCTACTTCCTTCACGTACTGATTGTTTAGATAATACCCGCACAGCAATGTCGGATCGTTTGTCGTGCGTTACCTAGATAATAAATGTGCTAACGTAATGGTCGTGCCGTGCGAAACGCCACCTGCCGGATTTGATAACAAAACTCCTTTGGCTAATGTCTTTACGAGCCGAAATATTAGTGTGGGTGAAGTTCGTGGGTTGGTGAGGTGAACTGATATTGTATCGCGTCATACTAAAAAAGATGGTGGATGATTGAGGATCACTGTATTGCAAAATAAGAGGTGTTGTTATAGACTGAAGATGGTAATAATCGAGAATATTGAGATACATATATTTTTCATAATCTTGCACACCCATCATGCATGCTCCAGTCGGTAAGGTTCAGTCTTTTTCTTTCTTTTAATGAAAACGTTGCTTCACACAAGGAATTTCTGATGTATCATGAGTGCTTTTACAAACATTTGGACTCACATACACAAACAGCCAGAACAACTACCTGTAGGCCATACAAATATTTGTTCCGTGCGGGAATCGAACCCGGGACACGCAGCGCAGCAGCCAATCGCTCAGATACTGCACCAATCGTGCAATAATTTACAGATTGTTTGTGGACTATTTGGTGAAAAAATATCATATCATCAATAGTTATCGAAAATAAGTCAGAAGTATGAATCTTGAGAAAGAAATACAAAAATCTACAAATAAAGAAAATTCCGTCTAGAGACAATTCCACCAATGATTGAAACTGGATCAAGAACCTTTTTGTTATCATCATCTACCTGACCTTGTTCCATTCCATTTGCGGTCGGCGTTTTCTTCTTCCATTTTCCCCTGTCAGATGTCACGGTATCATTTACTCCTTTTTCTTTCATATCATGTCCCAAGAACCTTTTATATACTCTAAATTACCCTAAAGCAGAAATGTTTGTACCTACATATTGCAGGAAACCTTGCAGTAATCAAAGTCCCTTGACAGAAGCCTCAAAAAGTAAACAAACATTTTACCCAAAGACCCATGCCTTCGAGACAAAAGATGTCGATTAATAATCACCCCTGAATTAATAACCACAGTAATTGAGATGTTTGCTCAAAATCCTATAGGGTTGCCCCATCAACCCTTATTATTTGAACAACGATTCATATTTAGTCAACCGTAATTATGCTGAGATGCGCCATTTTGAATTTTGACGTCATTCTTAGGGGGTGTGTGATTAAAATGTAAGTATATAGGGTTATTTTTGTGAGAAAGATTGTAATTAAAAATATGCATGTTGGTGTAAATACCTAAATTATTTTTGGTAATGGATGCAATTAGCCCTAAATTAATTTATGGGTTACTTCAGTATAGTATCCATGATATTCTGCCCATTCTCCTTTATTTTTTTCAATTCAATACCCTTAGTTGTCATCCTCATGATTGTTATATAGTTGCCAGTGAATAGTCAAAAATTAATGTACTTCATCTTCGCGTTAGTAATTCCCATAATAATTTAAATACCTAGACCAGGACTTTCCCACCTCGAATGAAACTAACGTTTTATTTGGTGGGTCCAAATAAAACGTTAGTCAACAAAACTTATGACAAAGAAGCAAAAAGTTGAAACTACAAAATGCCAACTGAGCTTAGATAAATTGAATATGTAATTATTTATATTATTCCATCAAGTTGAAGACCGTACCATGCGTTCTCAAAAACCTACTTAGGTTACACAACAGGGAAGCAAAATTCTATAAAATACTTCTCCAAAGTTACGTGTATGGCAATACACGTCAGTCATACAGTAACGGCAAACTGTTATTTAATCATAGTAAATAATAATTTCAATTATGTACTGTCAATGGGAGCTGAGATAACCTCTCTAACTCTTTGTACAGTTCGCAAACAAAGTGGAATATATTTTCTAACAAGAATTTTACTTCAGACAAGATTGAGGAAGTTTTGAAGTCTTAGCGATCTGACAGGGAACTTAAACTAGGATCAAACACTGTTTTAAGCTTTCATGGTGTAAAACTAAGCTTATACTGTCACTTACGGGATATCTTCCGTGATTGTTTATTATTTTAAGTTCCCGATATTTCGACGCTGTTGATCGCGGGATGCTTTTTTTTTCCATTCATGGCATTCTCCAGTCATCCCGCGATCATGGCGCTTGTAACAGCGTCGAAATGTAGGGAGCTCAAAATAATAAAACAATCACGGAAGATATCTCGTAAGCAACAGTAGATATAAGTTTAAAACTAGGATGTTGAAAAGGCGTTTTATCAGAACACAGACAATATCAGGTCTTTTAAGCCCACGTTTATCATTTCCTTGCGATTGCTATACTTTCCATTATTTGTATGTAAATGAGAACGCAACCATTTATATGTTTCTGTTGGCTTTACTGATAATATTAGTGCATCATGTTGGCAACATTTTTTTTTCTCTCTCGGCTATCTTGATGTTCTGTGTAAAACGTTACTAATAGAATACGTTTTTGAATATTTCGTAGTTCCAGTTATTTTAATGATTGCATCCCAAAATATCATCTTTATTATTTTTATATCAGAATACACATACACATATTATTCCACATTCACTTACAAAGCCCAGTGGTGCAAGCCTTAAATCATGTCATGGTAAATAGATCAGCCAATGATCATTTCCATTTAATTTAAATATTTATAGTAATTTATTTTTGTGCTATCGCTACGTGCTCAATAGTTAAGGCGTGTACACACGCGGTGCACATCACGCGCGTCGCGTGATCGCGGCTGTCTGTCATTATGTTGCGCTCGACTCACTGCACGACGTTGTTCCAATAGTGTGCACTTTGAACACTGTTCCAGTGTTCGTATGCTAGGTATCTATAGTTCAGGTTGAATTACGTCAATGAGTACTTAGGTATGAGTAGATTGAATACTTTGGTAACTTCTGGGTATGGAATTTAGAAAACAGTGGCAGATTCACAACGTAAATAGGTCCTATTTTTAGTACGAATAAACGTCAGAATTTTTAAATTGAATTGCTTCAACCAATCAAATGGCTCGAATCTAGTCATAAGTAATGCTTGAGTTTTGAATAGTACCCATACTTCCATTGTATGCCAAAACCAAATCTGCAACCCTCAGACGACAGTAGATGACCTGTCATCGTTCTTTTTTAAGAGAGTTCTCAAAAATCATAATTAACCCTCTCAATAACAAACCAAACATGCAAACTAGAATCACCATAGAAAACCCCTTTTCAGCGAAATAAGCACTTACCATACATTTTACTAAACAACTCAAAAGATGGTTAAATGCCTGTCACTTCACGTACCTTATTATTACCCACTCATGACCCCAGTAGTTCCAACTATTTTTACTGAGGGTAGAAAAAAAGTAATCCGCCCACTTTTAATTCAAACCCCGAGTGACAGTTGACACAATGGGTAGTATTAAAGGGTTAACAAAGGGCTGTGAACGGGCGCTTTCGAAGGGTTAATTGCATGTTCGTTTCAAATATGGCGGCAGTTTCGACGTTTTTTTGCTGTCGTTCAGTTTTTGTGTTGTGTGTGTATTTACTTTTACATAGATTTTTTGTTGGATTTTTATTTAGTTTACAGTCCTTTCACGGATATTTTTGACTTTGCATTAGTGTCAAAATCACAGTGATATTCGTTCGTAATAGAGTTACTGTTGGCCACTGACAGGTGACAAGGCTGTCAAAATTACAGTGACATATACAGGGTGTAAACAGACCCTTCGCGAAGCCGTCAACCAAGCATTATGTACATCAAACTAAGTAACTTTACGCAAAAATTATTGCTGGGAAACGACACCCTATACAACTTCACAGATAAAACAAACTACTGACAAAAATTGCGTGACATCAACGAAAATGATCGAAAGTCATCATTATCGGCGATAATTTCGCGTAAATGTCGTAAATTCGTCATAATTTAACGTACATTGTGGTTTGCGTTTCACAATTAGCGGTCGATTTGGTCGTCGCTCGCGCATATGACGTCATCTGGTCGTTATTGTAATCTGCGGTTTGACAGCGACATACGATTGTCGCGTGCGGAGAAAGCCTTATTTTTTAATCAATTTAATATATCGTTATTAGGCTTTATTGTGACCTTTTGGGTACGTTTTATGTAATAAGTTGTGTTATTGTCGTTCATTTGTGGTTTAACATCTGCGGTGTTTATCGGTAAGTTTTTAAGTTAAAATTGCTTTTGCAGAAGTCGTGTAAGTCAGGTTTTAGTTAGTTTAATCCTATGTTTCAAATATTGTATTAAATCATCATCATCATCATCATCATCATTTCAGCCGAAAGACGTCCACTGCTGGACATAGGCCTCCCCCAAGTGTCGCCACATTGACCATTATTGTATTAAATAGAATAGAATATAGGGTGTAAACAGACCCTTCACGAAGCCGTCGACCAAGCGTTATGTACATTAAACTAAGTAACTTTAAGCAACAATAATTGCTTGGAAACGAATTTTTTTTGGGATGAAAATTCACGTTCTACGGTAGGACTCAATGTAACGCACTCAAAACATTGTGCTGATGGATGGAATGAATAGTGCGGTCATATAGGTGTTTAAAGTAAAAATCTTCCATTAAAAACAAGTATTTAAAAAAAAAACTTATGAAAAAGTTAGAACTTTGACCCCCAATATGTCCGTAACTAGAAGGTCTAGGTAAGGTCCGTCTAGAAATTAAAAAAAAATCGCAATGACGGGGAGACCAAGTGCCTTTCGGCTTCGTTAAGGGTCTTGTTACATCCTTTATAATGGAAATACTTGTACTAATGTGGCTGGGTCAGACTGGATGCAGAAGGCGGCAGCTAGGGTAACACAGCTTGGAAAGAGGCCTGTCTCTAACAGTGCACTGCTTTAAGCTGTTGTGGTTGATTGAGTATTAGTTGTGAAGAAGCGAACTAATTGAAACATTAAAAATACACTAGACTGCCTCGTTGGGTTAGTGGTCGCAAGCGCGACTGCTGAGCATGAGGTCCTGGGTTCGATTCCCAGGTCGAGCAAAGTGTTATTGGGTTTTTCCATAAGGAAATTCGCAGTAGCAGACACGGAGTCTTTTTTCCGGATGGGAACTCATCAAATGACCAGGGAGTGCCTGACTTGTTGACTAAAACCCACCCATATTCCTTCTTCGCCCTTTATGTTCCAGGGCCGCGGTATCTCTTTCGAACAATCCTGCAACCCCGGCAGGCAGCCACGGAGTTTGGACTTGCGCCCGGTTGATGGTAATAGGCTCGCCCCCTATTACAAGGGACTTAAACATAACTGGCGCAATGTGGGTGTACTATTAGGTACACCTCTGCCTAACCCTTCGGGGATTACAGGCGTGATGTGATGTTATGTAAAAATACACAACAGTTTATCCAAGTACTTACCTTTTACCCGTTTCGTAAAAAGCTCGTTATAATTTATCTTTATTTTATACCCAATTTACTAACAGTTTACATTTCTCATAATAATTCAACTTAAAACGCGATAAAAACCAAAAATAAATAATATTAAAACGTCATAAAACTTACTCGGAGCACTCGATCACCTTCATAATAAGTGTATGAAGTGTCCCGTACCGCGTTATTAGGCCGCGTCCACACATAAGTGACGGTTGTAACGAGAAAATTAACAGGCATCGCGTCGCGCGTCGCGCGTCGCAACTCGCCGAAACAATTACACGCCCGCGCGGTAATTTAACGTTGAATTTGCATAATTGCAGCGATAACAGCCGAAGCCGCGGGCAATGTCGCGTCAACGTGAACCGGCCCTGTGACAATTACAATGTACTTTTTGCAGTGTTTACATGCTCAATTAATGGAAGAATTAATCAATTTATAGTCGCAATATGCAGATGTGGGAGCAAGAAGATGATTGCTAATAGGTTTCTCTTGTGGGTTTATGCAATGGGTGTGAATGATAAATTGGTTAATCATTTAGTTTTAAAATGCTATAAATCAAGGACTTTAAAATATTTTGTGCATTAAGATTATGCTAATTGGTACAACGCTTTGAGATTATGTGCAGCTGCGTAAGCCTGCTGTAGGTAAAACATACGTAAGTATTAGGAAGATTAATTGATAGTAATGTTGAACTCTGCCAGGTGAGGGTTTGGTGCTAAGCAAACTTCATACTACACGCTTAAGAGGCCGTGCACAAAATCAACCCGTTTTGAACAATTTTGATCACTACTTGTGGAAAACACAAGAAGAATTTGAAGTTTCTTTTTTGATATTATTAGAGTCGAATTCTTATTCTTGTAGATAGCTTGAACAAATGTTTAAACTAATGCATGTATTAATGGCAATCACCCATATTCAAAACCCCTTTTCCGCAAAAGTAACGAGCGAGACATGTTTGAGCTTCGCTGAAAAAAACCTACAAAATATTCTGAACATTAAAAATTATTAATAACATCATTATATGGTCTACTCACATATGAACCACAAACATTTTTGGGTTCAATACGAAATATAGCAGAAAAAAAATGTTGAAAAAACGTAATTTTTGGAAAACGTCTACACAAATAAGAATTTTTTTTTTTACATTAAAAACACTTTAAAGAAAATTTAAAAATTACACATTAGTCTTAAGGTAACCTTTTAATAGAATCTAAATTTTATTTTATAAATAAACAATAACTTCATTTCGTAAATTAAAGGCAAAGTGAACTATATAATCGACCGCGCATTCGATTTTGCGCGGTCCGCGCAAAATCGTTCAATTAGTAACTAAATAGTTAACTTTGCCTTTGTAGACGTTTTCCAAAAATTACGTTTTTTCAACATTTTTTTTCTGCTATATTTCGTATTGAAGTCAAAAATGTTTGATGTGAGTAGACCATATAATGATGTTATTAATAATTTTTAATGTTCAGAATATTTTGTAGGTTTTTGTTCAGCGAAGCTCAAACATGTCTCGCTCGTTACTTTTGCGGAAAAGGGGTTTTGAATATGGGTGATTGCCATTAATACATGCATTAGTTTAAACATTTGTTCAAGCTATCTACAAGAATAAGAATTCGACTCTAATAATATCAAAAAAGAAACTTCAAATTCTTCTTGTGTTTTCCACAAGTAGTGATCAAAATTGTTCAAAACGGGTTGATTTTGTGCACGGCCCCTTAATAATCGGTCAACAATGTTCCCACAGCTGGGACACAGGCCTCCCCCTTAGGCTTTCCTTTCTATGAGAGAGAGAGTGGGCTGTAATGCATCCAACAGCACATTGTTTTGAGGCGTTACATTGAGTCCTTACGTAAAACGAGATTTTTTTCGAGTTACTTAGTTTGATGTACAGAATGCTTGGTTGACGACTTCATGAAGGGTCTGTTTACACCTTGTATGTGGATTTGGATGTAGTACGCTAAAATGATTTTATTCCTTATTAAGGTTTAGTTATATTCATGAGTTATATAATGAGAGTCTGTGACATTGTAATTATTTCCATTAAAAAAAAACAATTACCCACTTACGTCACACCAAAAAACGCAAGCCATCAACAAACAATCAATACGTAAATTACAATCAGACGCCATAAGGCCTCGTTCACACGACGCGACTGGCACCGGGCGTCGCGACATCGCGACACCGGCGCCGGCAATTAATCAAAGTGTCGCGCGTATCTCGTCAAATTGCTTTATTGTCGCCCAAATTGGTTGAGACCGGGTGATTTTCCGGTAGATTATTGTTCCTTTATTGGACTTAGTTTGTGTGGGGAAAGTTTGTTTGTGGCTTTATGTTGTTTGGTACGAAGTGTTGATTGTGTTTGGATTAAGTTTTTTAGATTGATTTCTATAAATATATATAGATAGGTTTGTATAAAAGACTAGGATGATGAACGATGTAGGGATCTGCAAGGGCCGATGCCTGCCTGGGCTGCGGGACTGTTCGAAAGAGATACCGTGGTCCTGGAACACAAAGGGCAAAGAAGGAACATGGATGGGTTTTAGTCAGTACAAGTCTGACACTCCCTTCCGCTCCGCCCAGAGTGGGGGGGGGGGGTCATTTTATGATTTGCGAAACGAAAAAAAAAAATGGATGGAAACTACCGTAAAAGAGACAGGGAACCATAGTTACAAAACTTATTAGCAGATTGTATTAACTGTACCAATACAGGGTGGAAGGGACGCCGACGCTAAAACGGTTACCACGTATTCAACATATCATTCTGAACCGGACATAGTAGAAATATGTTGTCGGTTATTAAAAAAAAAAACTGTTTCCTACAAATCTGCAATACCTACACGCTTTATACAGGGTTAGTTTCCAAAGATCAGCCAAAATCTGCTGTTTCCTACAAAAGTGCAATTCCTACACGGGCAAAATGTATGGAACAGCTGTTTTTTTTAAATAACCTATAACAAATTTCTACGTGGGGGCTCAGAATGATGTACCTACTGCATCAGATCTGAGAATTTGGCTGGTCTTTGGAAAATAACCCTGTATGTATAGCTGTATGTGTGGTAACCGTTTTTTTTTAATTACCGATGTAAAATTATATGTGCGGGGGGAGGGGGGTGGCGGGGGCGTCAGTTTTACGTACTGAATACTTGGTAACCATTTTACCATCGGTGTCCCTTCGACCTTGTATACTAAACAGAACTTTTTCTTGTACAACATGAGCAGACCTTTATATTAAAATGTTTCTTAGAAACAAATAGCAAGTCACCTGTACACTATACTGTCCATGTCCCTTATAGAGAAGTAATAGTGCCCGTGACTTGATCATAATAAGCTAGCCGCCTTCCAATTAACTTACTCTTAATTTCAACTAAAAACATTTTCTGTGGGACATAATAACATCATAAGTGGACATCTGTCTAGTAAAATAATAAGAGTAGGTTATTAGAATTTCATTAACACTTTTTACAGACGATTTTTGCAGTCCACCTTTTATGCTGTCATGTCCTATATTTTTTTCTAGCCTCCACCTGTGACATTACTTAATTACCTATGTACTTACAGCACACTCTTTGCTGCCAACCGCATTTACAACTTGTTGACTGGCTAATGTCGTTGCCAAAGAAAGTCCATTGCAATTTCGGGTTTTTTTTTTAAACTAAGGACTGCCTCGTAGGTTTAGTGGTCGTAAGTGCAACTGCTGAGCATGAGGGGTTCGATTCCCAGGTCGGGTAAAGTGTTATTGGGTTTTTCCATCAGGAATTTCTCAGTAGCAGCCTCGGAGTCTGGATTTGTGCCCGATTGATGGCAAATGGCTCGCCTCCTATTACATGGGACGTAAAAAATAAAGGCAAAATGCGGGTATACAGTTACATCTCTGCCTAACCTTTCGATTACAGACGTGATGTTATGTTATTATATAAAACCGATAAAGAACGGTGGCGATCATTAGCAACGAACACGCCCGAAGGTACCCGAACTACGTACGACAGTTCACGAATATCGAGTTTCGGCGGCGCCGTTGTGTGAAACTGAAACTGTGGCCGAAACTACGGACACTAGTTAAGTTTAATCTGAAATAAACGAATTAATTTGGACGAACAAAGTGTCCCAACTTAGACCCTGAGATCTGCCTCTCTACATGCTATCCCTACATGTTTGATAGTAGAACTATAATGACGCTTGCCTACCAAACTGCAAAAACGGTTAAACGTCAAAGGTATCATTGTGTTAACGTCAATATCTTCTACAGAAGTGATAATCGTCATTTAATTTGACAGTCTTAATTCACATACACTACACGGTAGGGTTGGCGCAGTGGCTGAGCGATTGCCTGCTGCGCTGCCTGTCGCGGGTTCGATCCCCACACGGAACAATTATTTGTTTGTCCTACAGGTAGTTGTTCCGGGTCTGGCTGTTTGTGTATGTGAGTTTAAATGTATCAATGATACAGGAGAAACTCCTAGTGTGGGGCAACGTCTTTATTTCAACAAAATTAATCTTATTTCCCCGTAGCTACTAACATGTGTATGTAAACATCAGTAGCGAAGGGTCAATTTTTGTAAGAGGTAAGCCGGAGTGCATAATTATCTTTACTGTATAGAATATTATTGGCTATAGAATACTGACTGTGCCATTTTTCATAGGGAAGCCGGTAGGAATCGGGTTGTATGGAACCTTCGCCACTGGTAAACATACAAACAAATAATTACATACCCTCAAAAACGCTCCCTCCCGATCTCAAAAAAATCTCGCCGATCAATTAAAAGTCCCCACTGTAATCAAGGGCCCGCCATTTTGTCTCTGCCACGTGATCGCACGACCAAACACTGCACCCCCCGAGAATTTGATCGACGCAAATAAAAAGAAGGCACGTGAATAGCCAGCTTTATTAGCTAGGAAGAGTTGATGTAGGGTTTTCTAGAAGTGGCATAGTTGGGATTATGTGAATTTACTGAAGACTGAAGAATAGGTATGGGAAATTGTAGTCGAAATATGTCGTCGAAGAAATTGCGGACTGCCTGCGAACTAACCATTTATCTAGCGTACAAAATTCGTACGTACTGTTTTGACAGGTCTTTTACAGGATTTTTACGGCTTAAAAGTCTGACACTCCTGACACTCCCAATTTCATTGAGGTTTTTCTCTAAACTCACTCTACAAGAGTGTCACCCAGTATTTCAAATAGCACTGTAAAAAAGCTTTTGTTTTTCGTGCAAAAGGTAAGGAAGCGGAAATAGACTGAGAGATGGGAAAGTTGGCGTATGAGTCGAATTTGCATATTTGAAAGCCATATCCTGCAGCTATAATTCTTTACGTTTAAATGAAAGGGTCAGGATGCTTGAAAAGTTCAACGTGTGCACAATCCCTAATATGAGTAAATGGCGAATATTGTGGACCGTCATGCAGACATATTAATATACAGGTTGGTATGTACTATAACAGGCGGTCTACAAGTTTACTAGATGGTATGTATGAGCGGGTACAGATTACGCGTATCTATGTAGTACGTATGGGTACTGCGATGGAGCCTTGATATTTTTTTTCGCATAATAATTGAAAAAATACATAAGCTCGTATTGTTATGAAAATCTGACTCGATTACCTAAAAACGTCATTTGTATAAAATGTCACATAAAACATACTATTTTCCTATTATCTTGCGTCTACCGCGAATATAAGCTATTTAATAAGGTTTTATTTAATTGAAATGAAAACCAAACATTCAAAGTAGGAAAATTGGAAAAAGGTTTACGAAGTAGCAGCCCGACATGTCATTAAAATCGTCCATCACGAGCCATTGTCAAAACCTAACTAACAATCTCTTACACAACCCTTTGCAAGAAAATGTGATAACGTCACAACCTCCAAACAGGCTTTCCGTAAAATAAACTTATAGAACCTTAAGATAGCGTTTATTTTCGTTTACAAACGTGTATTTAGAAAACGTCTAAAATGAAAGATGCTATCGTACAAGAGGACGTAATAAATTAGTCAGTTATTGAATTCAATTATCAGGGTCTGTTCAGGGTTATCTGATCGTTGTGTTTTGAACAACTGACATGACAACGTTGCTTAATGAAAAACTTTTTCGATTATGGATTGCTTTCGTGAAACACGTGTAGGTACGACCGAGTTCAATGAGGGACTGCCACTTTTCACTCTTATGTCCTAAGTATTAGGGTTGAAAAGTAATCGACCCTCAGTGAACTTGGTAGTACCTGCCTGTATTATGTTTCTTTGACATGACTTCCCATATATTCATATGTTAATTTTGAGTTATTTTTGGGTTAGCATTCGAACATCGCTTTATATCGAACTGGAAAAGTGGTCGTAGAATAGAATTACTCTTTATTCGAGTATCCATGACTCAAAAATTATTAGTAAAACTTACGACTATGTTAGTAAGCACTGATAAAAACAAACAACAAAAAAAATAACGGTGGATTACTGCTGCGACAACCCATGAGTAATTGCACAACGGCCACCAACATAATCACAGTCTAGGCAATCATGTTTAGGACACACACATACACACATCTTACATACTTTATGATTTCACTTTGATCGAAATCTGAGGAAGACATTGAAGGTGAGATCCCATTGTGGATTGTGGACATTTATCTGTTTTTTTGTCTTTTAGCACGTGTATAGGCTGTATGGTCATACAATCGGTAATGAGAACCATACCTACCATGTTACTGAGTGTCATGCTGCTGAACCTCTTCCTCTCTCCTAATGTTGCTGTGCCCGACAGGCTCCATATTGATCTTTACCTGGTTACACCATCTATGTAATACATATGGAATGCAATAAAAACTTGAGTATTGAGTATTGAACTGTTTTGTTTCTTGATAATACGAGAGAAGAGGAAACACATAAGAGTTACACCAATTGAAAAGGTATGAAATCAAAATTATCATTCCTTGCAGCTTTCAAAATAGCCCTCCAAAATCTCAACCCCAAAAATAATAAAACTCTACACCCAAAATTGGTATGATCATTTAAATTCCAACGGTCGAACGTCGGCCATATTGCGATTTTCAATCAACGTTCGATGTTCAAACGGCATCCATTCGCGCAACTGTCATCGGGCGGACACGGACGTGACGTAACAGCGGGTTCGCGGAACGGTTATCGGTAGATCTCTGTAGCTACATGTGATTTTAATTTGCGGAAGATTACTGCTTTAGGAATTGAAATTTGTTTTTGGAATGAGCTCTTTGTAGTACTTATACGTAGGAAGAGAGCTGGCGCTGAAGGGTTATTGACCTAAATGGCACATTTTAGTTTCTGTTTTAACTGTACTGATTAATCTGAGGTTTCATGATTGGTTTCGAGATTTCATTTATGACAGACCATTGCTTATTTTCTCTTAAATCCATCTAATTTCTGTTTGTCAGTTACTACTTCACGCCTAGACGACAGAACGGGTTTGGATATAATTGGAAACACATAGATACACATAAACTGGGTTAGAACGTAGAATTTTTATCCCGGTAATGCATTCCCGTGAGACTATTTAAATAATTTCCAATTTCCACGCTAGTGAAGCCGCGGGCACAACTAAGTAGAAATATTTATTATTCTCACAATCTCTCATAAAAGTATTACCAGTATGTAAAGAACTCATCCAACAGTTCTATATTAGCAAAATACGTTATCAATAATCCCCATATACTCACCTACTAATCCCCACTTCAAAACATCGAACCCCACATTATCAAAATGTTGCCAGAACAATAATTCAATATCAAAATGGTGCACATGGCATTACTTGCATCTGTCAGGCGCCCGCTGATTCAAAAAACGAACGCATAATGCGTTGATACACATTTGAAAGCCAACCAGTTTAGATTGAGCTTCGCGATGTACAATCCTTTATCATATTTTTTATAGAAAACGATAGTGTTGTTGCAGGATATGCTAGTCTAGTTTCTATAACTTCCAGGAAGTCTAGAAAAAGTGACATTCTAACAAATCCCGATAACGATAGCGGTAAAGTCAAAAATATTTTCGATGGACATAGCTATTGAAAAGCTTTTTTAATCCTGTCAAAAAAATTGTGGATAAACGAAACGCTTTAAAAGTAATGGCCACCCGTCTAGGCCCTTAGATTTCTATTCTAAGAGGGCTTACCTCTCAAGATGCCAAACGTATTCCTATCGTAGAAGAATTCTTCACAATTTTTATGTAAAACTTTTCTGTTTAAAACATGCGAATTTAGTCTCAAATTTTCATCAACCAGACATTCATTTTGTCCTTTATTCAATGTTTCAGGACACAAAAGCGTAAATCTAAACCTAGTTTAATTCCCACTAAACTTCGCCATATAATAAATCTGGCCTCCACATCTCAGTTCAGTCTCCACTGGTTCAGGCTAGTGTCGCCGCGGGCGGCAGATGACCGAAGCATGATTTATGGCGGGACACACCAGTGCATTTACATTGGTAAATGTGATCGGTGTAATTACAGCCTTGTTTCGGCCACGGGCGGTTACCATGCATGGGAAAGGGACACTTCTGTATGCGATTGTTGATTGGAGGAGTGTGCCTTTGTTTTACATGACCACCGTAGAAATGGGTTTTGTCGACGGAAGAATCGACAAAAGAAATGTGTCGATTCTTCCGTCGACAAAACCCGTTTCTACGGTCCTCACGCTACGCGTGCTGGTGTAGTTATTGTAGGGGTAAAGAATAAACAAAATTGCAAAAGCCTCTGAAATCCTTTGATTGTTAGTTTATGCGGGCCATTTGCTACTTCCAACTCCAGAAACTTTGAATGAAGAATCCTTTGCGCTTTTCCAAGTTATGAAATCAGAATTTATTTAATGTCCTTCTCAGCGATCATTATGCCGATAGTTGTATCAGCCCATGGCTTAATTGCCAAGAGCCTCGACCAATACCTGAGGAGGCTCTCGTTAGGCAGCTGGATCAAGGGCTTGATTCAGAGAGCGGTACTTCTAGACACGGCTCGTATTGTAGTAATCCTTTGCGCTTTTCCAAGTTATGAAATCAGAATTTATTTTATTATTAACTGAGCCAAATAAATGAAAGCCGACTCATTATAGAACCAAGTACCTGAGTATTTGAAACTTATGTAGTACCTGACGCCACACAAAGATAAACCTTAAGGTAGCCATACACGGTAGGTTTACCTGTACAGGTAGACCCGTCAGGTTAGCTGGAGCTGCCTCTAGATGAAACCTGCACTGTTTTGCAATAAAGGGTGTAAATAGACCCTTAACATATACGAAAGGTACTTGTTCACCCCGTCTTTGCGATCATTTTTGACCTCCACGACCCCCGTACTATTCAATCCATCCATCAGCACAATGCTTTAAGTGCTTTCCATCGAGTCCTACCGTATCACGTGATTTTTCACCCCAAAAAAATAAGTCGATTCCCAGCAATAATTTTGGCGTAAAGTTACTTAGTTTGATGTACAGAATGCTTGGTTGACGGCTATGTGAAGGGTCTGTTTACACCCTGTATACACACTCCGGTTAACCTGTACAGTCCAACTGTAGAAGTAAACCTGTAAGTTACCCGTGTATGGCCTTTAAATGTGCAAAATCACAACAAAGCAAGTCATCTATCTTCTGAACGCCTCAAAACCATTCAAGCAAATTACTACTTCCCAAATACACCTTCAGAGTATCTTTAACACACCTTTGTGCACCCACAATCGGGCATAACCAATCTAAAATCAGAAACAACATACACACAGTTCATTCTGTTTAAAAGGATACCAATAAAGGAACCAATTTCATCCCGTATTGTTTGTCAAAAACTCGATTATGTCCGGAGCTATAAGAATGATGAAAAAATGAAGCAGTATGCCGATAGCTACTCATCGTGGGATTGAACTAGCGAAGCCCCCGGTTTTGCTTGTCATGCCAGTTGGATTTGTCTTTATTTTGTGTAGGTAGTTTTTGACTGCTGTATTTACTTTTCAGATATTATGTAGAACCCAACAAACATTTGACAAGTCGCCACAACGTGCCGATTTCTACATTTGGTTCCATAAGCTGGTCGTAAATACGTCGCCATCACGTTGGCTTCACCGAGAATGGCCTATTCTATTTTATACGAATCAGTGTCTTAAAAGAGTAACGTAACCGTCGTATAAACCTCTTTTTGGTCAGATAGTGGTTGTGTAGTAGTCGCAAAACCCACGTTTTCGTCGAGTAATGGTGTTTATTACCGCTGCTTTGCGGCATTTTGTTGCAAATAGGTAGCGTAGTATTATTTTTAAACAGGATTTTGTGATAAAATGCCGTAAATTATTATGTCTGCATGACTTCAATGTTTTATTTCTGTCAGATCCATTTGAAGGTGAGTACAAAAATGCTATGAGTGCTATTGTGTTGAAACTCATTGGGCCCATTCAATCTATTGGGAAATTAATTCTATCGGGTAATATGAGCTAATTATGACAATTTAATTAACGCGCCACGCAAATTCTTTAAATTAAGTGATTTAATCAAGTATATTTTTAGTAAACGTGCTAACAGTCACCTCTATACGACTTAGAGTTAAAGATACAACCATATTACAACATCAAAACGACTAATTGTTCTGTGCACATACTTTTTGTTCAATATTGTCAGCCATATTAACTGAAATAGGGTTCCTTTGTCACTACAAAGGAACCCTAGTGAAATTGTTTAAAAAACAATTTCACCTACTTTTCCTGGTTTGAAGACTGTTTATTTTTTTATATTTGTGTCATGTGTCAGTAAAGTACGTTCATTCATTCAATCATATTAAAAACTAGCGTCAAAAGCTGCTTTTTTTAAGTTAAAGTGATTGAAGTTTTTTTACGTACCTAATTAAAATGGTGATTTATTTATAGGTGGCCTCGGATCTAACAAAAAATGATTTGTGATATAGTGGACATCGATAAGTTTTTAACCAAATCTGATTTCATCACACTTGCACGTTGGTGTTTGAGATGGCCCTGGATATCTACTCACTTTATACGTTCAGATCGTTGTTTTGGTTGCGGATTTATGATAACAAACAACAAAAACAAACCTGCACATTTTGTAGTGTCAGAGGAAAATATTAAACATATGATAAATTATGATTTTCTCTGGTGGCCCACGCTGCACCTTTTTTGTCATATACGATCATTATCCGGAGGATGAATGTGAATATTGTAATTAGAACAGATTATTTTCAAAACAACTGATCATCTATACCTACTTATATAAACATATTTTAAAGAGGAGTGTTTGTGAATTTCTATAAAATTGAGATCAATCCTAACTAACTATGCTGACTATGCATTACCTACTAATTTTATTTTAAAAACACTCGTATTAACATATTCTTAAGAGCTTTGATCCAAAGACAATGTAAACTAAGTAAAATTATTTCTTTGTTACTACTATGTTTATTTTGAATGATAAAACTGTGATTGTAAAGATACGTTTATTAATAATAAATATGACAAAAATCTTGGATTTTTTTTATTTTATTCACACCTTTACTTCAAAGTATGAATAAGTATTTGAATAAAATAAATATTTGAGCCACATTCTGCAGTGGCTAACTTGCACTTTATGTCAGTTATATTAAATGTAACTTCTAATCTTCATCAAAATCAATTCTTTTGTATTCATAAAATCTTGTACGGAACCAACTCCAGTTTGTACATTATTGTCGTTACGTGTAGAAATATTCGTTATAACACAACATGACGAGAGAAGCGCAGTATAGTTCTTTTTCACTTTCCTTTTAAAAGCACCACTTTTTTTTACATTTGCCCAGGTTTTTTTATTCATTTTGAGTAAAAGAAGCAAAACTTGATGGTTATTTTTTTGCAGTTTGTAAGCACTATAATAGAACACTCAGTAATTTAACGGTAGTATAAAAGTTATAAAATTGGCTTAAAACCGTATAAAGGTGCAATTTATCACTCTTAAATGGTCGTCACTTAAAGGTGGTTCTCGCGATTCTAATACGATTAATGGTGAGATAAAAGTCATATAGACGTCACTAAGATCACGACACTGGTTTTACCACTAAATGACGCCGTTTCTACATAAAACTGTATAATAGTCAAAAAAATAGTCGTATAGAAGTTAATACGATTTCTATATGACTGTAATATACGACTAAAAGTTATATAAGAATAAGATGCTCTAAGTCGTATTACACGCTAAATTACTTCAATGCGATGATTACAACACTTTGAGTCGCATATTTTTTATTTATACGACTGAAATGTTTGTTGGGAACAGTCCTGAGTGAAGGCAGAACAGAGACATAATGGTTACGTCATTTGCATTTAATTATAACTATGTATTTACCTACAACCAACTTCGTTTGGCGTTCGGAATACGGAATCGACCATAAATTCAAGCATCGGACTAATTAGAACTAACATTCTTCAAATAAACACACAACGATCCAGGCAAAGATATAACGGTATCAATCCAAACATGTTCTAAACTTAAATAAACTTTTTTCTGGCGCCCGTTTTAAAAAAAGAACCGCTTTCGTTTATTTTCCCGCGCTGTCGATGAACGAGGCGTGACATTCGAAATTTTCGGTGTTGTCAGCGCACAAAAAACATGGAAATAGAATAGTGTTGTTTGGTGTAATATTAATGCGTCTAACGGACCTCTTTTGTGTCGCTAGGGGATGTATCATTCACGTCATCGCTCATTGAAATGAATAGGTTAATGATATTGGAGCAAAAAGGATTAATAGTTCATGAGAAATGCATTATTTTTTTGTAATGATTTTGAGTTTCCGGGAGTTAAGATTGTGTAAGATTTTTTCTGTTTCCTTCAAAATTGGTAGAATCTATTTAGGTGTTTTCTATTGATAAACTTAGCGGATTTGTAAGTAGCTATTTAAATTGAATTGATTGAGGTAATTGTTCGCGTAAATCCTCTGCACGAAGAAATTCAATCTCATTTGCATTTTATTGTAACGTTGTGTCGTGTCCCATTCCTGTAATCTATCTTCAATGAAAGCAATTGCTAATAGTGAGGAGGACAAATAAGTAGTTCGAAGGCAATTGACAGATCGTGAGAATTTGAAGTTGAAGACCTATTGCAATCACAGATTCAGTAGTAGAAGTTAACGGGAATCAGATTAGATTATTGTGCACTTAAATTGACCGGCCATTGTGTCACCCTATGCAAAAGGCCAACTTTATTCAGGCCTGTAATTTGTCATCATCTGCCTAGCCTTTTCCCAACTATGTTGGGGTCGGCTTCCAGTCTAACCGGATGCAGCTGAATACCAGTATCTTACATGGAGCGACTGCCTATCTGACCTCCACAATCCAGTTAGTTCTGACTGGGTAATGCGATACCCCTTGGTAAGTATTCAGTCTTTAAACATAGTATTTTACTATATCTTACTTACTGAAACGCGAAAGTTTGGTTGGATGAATGTTTGTTACTCAATCATGCCAGAACGGCTGAACAGATCTGCATGAAATTTGGCACAGAGATAGATTATAGTCTGGAATAGCATATAGAATACTTTTATCCTGGTAGTACGATCCCGTGGGACAATAACCGAACTCCATATGGACGAAGGCGCGGGCTGTAGCTAGTTTCTCTACAAAAATAAGGTGTCGTGTTTGTTCAGTCAATTAGATTGACCATGTTTTCCGGCACTTTATAAATAAATTATTAATTGATCTTCGGTAGGCTTATCTTCAAATATTTTAAAGTTTTTATGCAGGTCACATAACAAACAGCCAGCAACCGCTGGGTGTTTTATTGTGTCGTTACCAAACATTATGATTTAGTGATCGCGAGTGTTCCGTTCAGGTGGCGCACGCGCATCTGCCTCTTTTAATAAGCCATTGTTTGATTGTGTTGCATATGCCTGTAGTGGGTGATGGGAAGATGTCTTTAGGGGTTATTTTGTTTTGTAGGGATAGATTTTAATGGATAGGAAGTATCTATCATAGTATAGTCTAGTTGTTGCAATAAAACATGAAACACTGTAGGTACAGTTTATTTTTAACTAGCTTTTGCCCGCGACTTCGTTCGCGTGGAAATTTTGATGAATATGTGTGAGAAAAATACGATAACCTATATCATTCCTCAGAATATAATCTATCTCCTTGCCTTTCATTACGATCCAATCAGCTGTTTAGTCATGAAAACGTAACAAACAAACAGTTACTTTCGCATTTATAATATTAAAATGGATTATTTTGTAGAGGATATTATGAATATACTACGACTTCACGTTCCCATGTAATGTTCCCTAATAATGCCAAAAGAATACGCGCTCACGTGAGCGAAGCCACGGGCACAGCTAGTCCCCAATAAAATGGAACTTAGCATACCTAATTATCAAAATGTGGGACGCGCTCACGTGAGCGAAGCCGCGGGCACAGCTAGTCCCCAATAAAATGGAACTTAGCATACCTAATTATCAAAATGTGGGTGCACTGGTACACATCTGCGTACCCCCTCAAAGCATACAGGCGTGATGTTATGTTATGGTGTTTAAAAATCCAAGCGATTGAAGCAATCACGATAGATTTGCTGTCTATTATTGAACAGTTCCATTGATATCTCCGAAGATCAGCATCAGATCTTCACCAAATTTAAACAGGACCACCGCGGAATTATATTTGTCCAAACAAAAAAAGAATCATCAAAATCGGTTCACAATTGGCGAAAAAATTGTTGCACAAACACAAAAAAAAAAATACTCCTCCTTTTGGAAGTCGGTTAAAAATCATCTTTATCTATCAAACTTGATCGCGTAAACAAAGTTTCGTGACCGTGCTATTATCCGTTGAAGAGTTCTCTCTTGGGTAGACGATCCTGGATGCTGGATTAAGGAATGTCTGTCATAAAAATGTCACCAGAACCAAAGGTGTGTGCAAAATTTCAGCTCAATCGGTTGTACAAAATTGAGTTGCATTCCACCCGAACAAACATAGTACCTTCACCTCCCTTTTTAACCCTTCGGGGGTAGAATTATCAAAAACGCCGAGAGACGTATAAATAAATTTTCAATCGTCAGCCTAAACACTAAATTTGAAGATCCTAACTTCAAAACTGACAGACTTTCATACAAACTTCCATCCCCTATTTTACCCCTTTAGGGGTAGAATTCCCAAAAGTCCTTTCTTAGTGGAAACCTTCTCTTCACAAAGAACACACCCTCCAAGTTTTATGTCTCTAGGACCAGCGGTTTGGGCTGTGTGTTGATATATCACCCAGTCAGTCAGTCAGTTTACTAGACAACAAAAGGAATCTATTTATACTTATAACTAGCTTATGCCCGCGGCTTCGCCCGCGTGGAGTTAGGGAATTGCCCACGGGATCTTACTTCTAGGATAATAAGTAATCTATGTATCTATCTATAATATAAAACATGCATAGATTTACATGTACTTGCTTATAACTTGCAATTATTAGTTTAAAGTTGTATCAATTAAATTAGATACGTGAAATATTGATACCTTGGTTTGAGATTGGACATCGGATTTACTGGATTTTATCTGAAGAGTATGTACACAAATTTTCAAGTCAATCCACCCCGAGAATAAAAAGTTTTATTTAAAATTCAACACCCCATTTCATCCTCTAAGGGGTAGGAATTTCGAAAAACTGATACTTACTCTTCACAAAGAATACACCCTCCAATTTTCATATTTCTGGGACCCGCGGTTTGGGCTGTGCGTTGGTATATCAGTCAGCCAGTCAAGACATGGAATTTTTAATTGGGGGATGATTTTGGAAAAACTGTGATATACGTATCTCATCATTTTAACTGAAGTATATGTAGACACATTTTCAAGTCAATCGACTCAGAGAATAAAAAGTTTCATAGAAAATTCAACACCCCTTTTCACCCTCTTAGGGGTAGAATTTCGAAAAACCCTTTCTTAGTGGATACCTACTCTTCACAAAGAGTACCCTGTCCAAATTTCATGTCTCTAGGACCAGTGGTTTGGGCTGTGCGTTGATATATAAGTCAGTCAGTCAATCAGTCAGTCAGTCAGTCAGTCAGTCAGTCAGTCAGGACTTTGAATTTTATATGTATAGATAGATAAATCTGTAGAGAGGTCAATTCTGTACATGAAATATATTTCCAAAATAACTATCAGGGGGTGATTAGGGATCGATACTGATGCCAAAAATGCAATCAGTAAAATTTTTGTCTGTCTGTCTGTCTGTATAACCGTTATAGAAACAAAAACTACTCGACGGATTTTAACGAAACTTGGTACAATTATTTTTCATACTCCTGAGTTGGTTATAGTATACTTTTCATCACGCTACAATCAATAGGAGCAGAACAGTGAAGGGAAATGTTGGGAAAACGGGAGAAGTTACTCCATTTTTTAAGCTTCCGTCGCGTGTGCAACCTTAATGGTTAAAGCTACACAGAAATTATATCTATTATAATTTAATTATTATAATTATAATTATCCGTTCATTGATACGGACATAAAATGAATCGCAAGTACGACAGTGGTGACATAACGCGACCTACTTACAAGTCTACCAAAGCCTGCTTCTACAAAGCCGTGATGTTTACAGCTCGAGGCGAGGACGACATTCAGTGTCTGATTGCAGCTGAGTTGAGACGTCCTGGAACTGTACTCGATTCATTGTGCCCGGTGTTATTGTGTTAAATTGTAATTTCAAGTAATTTGTTAGTTTAATAGAAACAGTGTATCGCACCCAGTGTGTTTTCATTGCACAAAATCCATCTTCTGCCCACATGATGTCCGAGCGTAATGGAATAAATCCTGTCATTCCGACACATACAGGGTGTAAACAGACCCTTCACATAGCCGTCAACCAAGTATTCTGTCCATGAATATAAGTAACTTTACGAAAAATTATTACTGTGGAATCGACATATTTTTTTTGGTGAAAAATCACGTGATACGGTTGGACTCGATGGAAAGCACTTACAGCATTGTGCTGATGGATAGATTGAATAGTACGGGGGTCATGGAGGTGTGTAAAAAATCTTCATTAAAAACATGTATTTAAAAAAAAAACTTGTGAAAATGTTGGAACTTTGACCCTCAATATCTCCGTAACTAGAAGGTTCCCAGGTATCGTCTAGAACAAAAATTGATCGCAAAGACGGGGAAAAAAAGTGCTTTTCGGATGTGTTAAGGGTCTATTTACACCCTATTTGACCCTATATATTGTTTTAATTGTAATTAAGAACCTAATTAAAATGAAAACAATACTTGAACATTATATGACCAAGAACACAATAAAAAAGGGAAATTAAATCAACCGCTACCTGCTTTTACAGAAAATAAAAATGGGCAAAAAATAAGTGTAAAGATCCTGCAACTTTTAATTACTTTTACAACGCTAATGGAACTTACAGAAGCGAGCAATAAAACATTTTACACCTTCCTATTAAGGAAAAGTCTTTTTATAATTATATTATTTTTATACTTATATACAGACTACAAATACTGATGAACAAAAGTAATGATAAAAATAAGACTAAAAGTAAGAAAATATAAACATAAAGCATCATATAAACATTTTTATTATTATATACAGACTATATATTATACTATACTTATTATATTATTTTTATACTTAAATTGTATTTTTATCCGTTACGTCCATAAAGGATCTTTTATCTGATGAAAATCGCATTTAATTACAAATGTCCACTTAAAAAAAATTACTTCCTAAACCCTTTGAATACGATTGTAGTATATTGTATTGCAATATGTCTTATTGTACTGCTATGTCTTATTGTATTGCAATATGTCTGCAAAGAGTTTTGTTTGTTTTGAGTTTTTCGGTCACATCGCAAGAAAAGATGGCAATAACCTAGAACAGCTGGTGGTCACTGGTAAGGTCGGTGGCTACCGTCGTTGGCACTAAAATGGACGGACCTTGCTCATTGCTGGACTCAAACTTCCACGACGGGCTTCACAATGCCATAAATTTACTTAACGATATCATACAGATTGTCGCCTATACCATGCTTGGTGTTACCTCTCGGTGCTAACCAAGTAACGAGAGGCTAGCATTCTATGAACTTCGATGTTTAGCGCTAATTGTTAATCAGAGTGGCGATTTCAGAAAGTACTTAAATAAGTGTGAATCTCGTTCACATTTAAACACTTCGATGACAAGCTCGATTAAACCAGGTAGTTTCATTCGCTTGGAACAATAAATGGAAATAAAACCAGCACAAAATGCCAATATATTATGATATACCTTTAAAAGTAATTAAATGAATGCTCGGCGACGGGTCTAATTCGGTTAGTTCCACATTCGGCCGCGGGTCGCCACCGTCCACCTAGACTCGAACCAATTGGCTTTAATGAACTTTTTTATGGTTCAGATCGCAAGTTGGATGAGAGTGACACCGTCAGATCATGAGAACAGTGTATAAAGGTGCTCCCTCACCGCGAGCATTCGCCTGTAATGTAACAGTTCAGATTCACTTGTTTCCATACATAATCGAATTTTGGACTGTTACATTACAGGCGAATGCTCGCGGTGAGGGAGCACCATAATGTAAGTGGGAATCTTTCTTGTGTATAATAAGTATTATTTTTAAACTACTAGATTGTTGGTCAACTAATTACATTTAAAAGTACCTAAGTAGGAACTAAGCTTCCAAATATCTAACTTCATCATCATCTGCCTAGCCTTTTCCCAACTATTTTAGGGTAGTATTTTACATGGAGCGACTGCCTATCTGACCTCCACAACCCAGTTAGTACTAGGTAATACGATACCCCTTGGTAAGACTGGTTGTCAGACTTTTTGGGCCACTGACTACCTGTAAGAACTGCCAAAGATCTACAAATGACAGCCGGGACCAACGGCTTAACGTGCTTTCCGAGGCACGGAGGAAACTCGGTATGTAATGGGTGGTCACCCATCCACAGACCAACCTAGGCAAGCACGGCCTAAAGATTGACCCGAACGGCTGTTATTATTTAGCCACGAGCTCCTCGTTCAAAATATTTAACTTCTTATACTACAAAACTAGTACCTAGGTCTTCCTACCTATTATACAAGATGTAAACGGACGCTTCACGAAGCCGTCAACCAAGCATTCTGTACATCAAAGTAAGTAACATTGCGAGAAAATTGAAAAAGTGACTTTATTTTTTGGCTGTGAAAAATCATGTTTTATGGTAGGACTCAATGTAACGCACTTAAACGCATTGCAGTGCTGATGCATGCATTGAATAGTATGGGGTTTGGGAAGGTGCTTTAAATTATAACATTAAAAACAAGTATTCAAAAAAAAAGTTAAAAAAATATTGTAATGACGGAGAGAACCAGTGCTTTTAGGCTTCGATAAGGGTTTTTACACCTATTATACAATGTCGCCATGCGCATGTGACCGCCCGTAATATTCTGAATATTCATGAAAAAATGTCGAAAAAAAACTTCAAAAGGGGGGGTGGTCTATCTATAACATTTTTCATGTTATTCAATTTTTATTTTTTTAAGTAGAGTTTGTAGATTTGCTTTCTATTTCTTGACACATATCCGAAGTTTATGGGTCGATTTGGATTCTATTTATTATTTCCAAAAGCTTATGAGTTATTTTAACAGGTTAATTAACATTTTACTAAAAATTATCGGCTACGAATTAAAAGACGGAATCGAAGTCATTTTTTCGGTAAAAAATTGTGTATTTATTTAAAAAAAACTAGTTTAAGTGTAATGAAAAATGAAAACCCCCCCCTTTTGAAGTTTATTTTCGACATTTTTTCATGAATATTCAGAAAATTACGGGCGGTCACATGCGCATGGGCGACATTGTATTTTCACTTAAATAATCTGAAGATGTAATCTGTTGATCCTTCAGCAGATATTTCATGTGTTCATCTTACCTTTATCATTACAAAACGCATCAGACATTACACTATGGTGTGACAGACATCCTGTGTACCAGACTATAATATGCCTTGTCTGATCGAAATTCAATCTTCTGTTACGTTTTTAAAGTTCAAAATAGGAAAAGTATATCATATCCTTTCTGGAGATAATTTATCTATAGCTACTGAAGCACTGATATGAACTTCGCAATAGCCAAGTTTA
Source organism: Noctua comes (assembly GCA_963082995.1). Lineage (NCBI taxonomy): Eukaryota > Metazoa > Arthropoda > Insecta > Lepidoptera > Noctuidae > Noctua > Noctua comes. The sequence goes on along the minus strand of OY720280.1, from coordinate 5,625,876 downwards.
TGTCTGAAATAATTGATACAGTAGTGGTATCGTACGGTGTAACTAATGCTTACCAATAATACTTACTTAAACCGGTGTCCTTTAAGTAAATAGATTTACCTATGTATATAAGGTCGTGGCTAAATAATAACAGCCGCTCGGGTCGATCTTGAGGTTAAGCCGTGATTGCCTAGGTTGGTCTGTAGATGGGTGACCACCCATTACATACCCAGTTTCCTCCGCGCCTCGGAAAGCACGTTAAGCAGTTGGTCCCGGCTGTCATTTGTACATCTTTGACAGTCGTTATAGGTAGTCAGTGGCCCAAAAAGTCTGACAACCAGTCTTACCAAGGAGTATCGTATTACCTAGTACTAATTGGGTTGTGGAGGTCAGATAGGCAGTCGCTCCATGTATAATACTGGTATTCAGCTGCATCCGGTTAGACCGGAAGCCGACCCCAACATAGTTGGGAAAAGGCTAGGCAGATGATGATAAAGGTCCCATTAAATAGATGAACAAACGTTTAGAAATCATTCAGGCCACCAAAAATAATCACAATGGTAACAAAAAAAAAAGAAAACGCATTAGATACTTACAAGAAAAGAAACCAGCTAACGAAAATACACTAAAAATTATGGTTACCCAATGATTTTAGGTCAAAATAAAATAACTTTAATCAGTGTTTATTTTGCTTGTCAAATTTGTCCATCTATTTTAATGGAACCTTACAATATACCGAGGACTTACCTACTTACTTAAATGTCAAAAATGGCCCAAACATCGGCTATCTCTTCTGCTTTCTACTCAACGAAACAGAAGCGTTAAGATATCACTCCTTGTTAAACTCAGCATTCAGTCAACTGTTCTAAGGAATTACCCGGAAACATAAACAGCTTAAAATCTTTCTTTCTCTCTCTTTCAAAACACCGTGAGAACTAGATTGAGACAGTAAATTAAACGTGTGTCATAAATCTTGCATAAAAATGGCGTCGATGGAGGACAAACCGTTAGGCCTTAGGTGGCGTAGGACCAATCTGTTTTAATTTAAGTATGTTTTCTTTAAATTTTTTTTTTTTAATTACTATCTGCCTCGTTAGTCTAGTGGTCGCAAGTGCGACAGCTTGAGGTCCTGGGTTCGATTCCCAGGTCGGGCAAAGTGTTATTGGGTTTTTCCATCAGGAATTTCTCAGTAGCAGCCACGGAGTCTGGATTTGTGTCCATTTGATGGTATTAGGCTCGTCCTCTATTATATGAGACTTAAACATAACTGTTAGGTAGGTACATCTCTGCCTAACCCTTCGGGGATTACAGGTGTGATGCTTTGCTATGTATGATTTTTTTGGTTTGCATTTGACTTTTTTATTATTATTTAGTTGTTTTATTTGTCATGTGCGAGTTCAATAAATACATTTCTTTCTAACATTGGACAAACTCTCATTTTTATATGCGCTGGTCTGCCAACAATTTTTGGCGGGACAGAGGGTGTCGGGAGGGTTCGCGATCAATACGGCTTCCACCCCGCACCCCGCGGCGACACCCCGTCCACGCCTAGCGGTGTTCAGAAAAATGGCACTTTATACTTATGGCGTTTTTTTTTAATGGTCATGATGCGGTGTTTTAGGGTTGGGTCATTTTATCAAAGAAAGTGTGGGAGAGATTTCGTTTAGGTGCCAAAAGCATGAGCTGTGGGCTAAGCCTTGTCTTAAATTGTCATTTCTACAATACTTTTTCTATTTTTATTTAGATTAGCAGGTATAAAAATCTTGCGGCTGCATACTGTAATGGTTTCGAACTTCAAATTAGGGCGTAACGCTAGGGAGACGCTACACTTAATAGCAAACAATACACTTAATAACTGATTACTTATTAGATATCTTAGCGCAGCCGTGAGGCACACAGCACATACCTACTATGTATTTTCTTTTTTTTTTTTTCGTTAATTCGTCATTTTTTTTTGTAGGTATCTTTTTTTATTCTGTGAGCTTGATGAACTGACGTCAAATAAACTTTTTTCTTTCTATCTAATCTACAGAAGTGAACCGACGTTAAAGCATATAGCGAAAAAACTCAATATGAGCTCTTGAACTACTATAATATTACCTACCTAGTACTATCACCAATCAATTATAAAGTCTACAAAGTAAATATCGTTGCGGTTCTAATCTCAAATGAAAGAAACTCTCACAACAAAACAAAAACAAGTCACCAACCACGTGGGCTACTATTTATTTTAAAATTGGAACACCTAAGCCCCGCCTATACTGTGACAAATGCGACCAATAGGCGATGTCGCACGGCCTTCGCGACACTGCCGACCAATGGGAAACGTCGCGCGCACCCAATGACATCATGGTGACATCGGGAAAGTTCGTCCACGCCTTTGTCACGTGGTCGGTTACATTCGGGTTTTTTGTCGTAGCTGCGTGTAGCGACTACGAAGCGTAGCGACTACGCGTTTTTGTTGACGTTTCGCATTTTAGGGGTTAACTTTAAAATAGTAAGGTAAGTAATTATTTTGTGATATAATTTGAGGTTAGGTTAAAAACATACCTAGCTAGATTTATATTAACATGATTTGCAATATTGGATCCCTATCAGTACAATTATATGAACTTGGTCGCGGGACTTAAAGAATTACCGTGACCCTGGAACATAAAGGGCTATTGAAGGACACCGTGGATTTTAGTCAGTACAAGTCTGACAGTCCTTCCCGCTCTGCCCTAGGTGGGAAGACTCATTTGATAATTTAACCACGATAAAAAAATTAAAAAAAAAGTTAAGTATATGAACTTTTATACCTACTTACCTACCTAGTTAGTAAACATACTGTCACTTACGGGATATCTTCCGTGATTGTTCATTATTTTGAACTCCCGATATAAAAAAAACAATAAATAAAAAAAAAACAAATAAAACACTAACAACAACACAACAAATAATGAACAATCACGGAAGATATCCCGTAAGTGACAGTATAAGTTTAGTTGTAAACCGTGAAAGCTTAAAACAGTGTTTACCTACCTAGTTAGTTATAAGTAGCCTACTTATGTCGAAAATTCGACCCACCTTGATAAAACAAACACCTAGGATAGTATAATTTTTCTATCTAGATTATGAACTGTACCACAAAATAAAATCTAGACCTAGGTGTTGGTAGTAGGTTATTTACGCTTATTGATAAAAGCAATAAAATATGAATAGTCAACGCCATCTATTGCGAAATGTTTGAACTGTTAAGCAAACAGATGTGATATTTTTTCTCTACGTGACTTATTTATACCGATTTTCTTAAGAGCATAATTATAACAAGTGAGAAAGGATTTTTTTTTTTTTTTCTTTTCTCAGTAATTAATAAAATTATACTACAGTAGCGAAGGGTCAATTTTTGTAACAGGTAGGTAATCCGGAGTACTCTTTTATGTGATTATATTATTTGTCTATAGACTATTGACTGTGCCATTTTTCAAAGGGAATCCGGTAGGAATCGAGTTGTATGGAACCTTCGCCACTGTTATAGGTACTATATCAAATCTTAGGTACATTAACATATTAATGCCGGGTACACATTGGTGTAACGTAACGTGAAATGTAACATGAATGAGCCGTCCAGACTTATGCAATGCAACATGAAATGTACCCCAACAACAGGCGAATTTGTTTCAGCGTGTGTTACATTACGTGTTACGTTTCACCAATGTGTACCCGGCATTACATAGCTAAACAATAACATTACAAACACAACAATACTTACTAAAATAGATTAGTTATCCCCACAGCTATTTGAAACACGAAAACTAAGATCACATACATATAAATAGGACAGGTTACAACCTATTTGTGATAAACAAACAGACAAAACTCACAGTTCCGTCCCGGAAGTGGTAACAGCCCTAGGCGCGATACTAAACGGAAGTGATGTGCCGCTTCACCCTCATGCCATGGGGCATTACAACTAGGCACCAGTGGCGAAGGTTCTATACAACCCGATTCCTACCGGCTTCCCTTCGAAAAATGGCACAGTCTATCTATAGCCAATAATATTCTATACAGTTAAAATATGTACTCCGGCTTACCTCTTACAAAAATTGACCCTTCGCTACCGCTAGGCACAAATATACCAAATAGTTTGGGATAAAATATTTGGGTATTAACATGTCATATAGCCTCCACTAGTGACGATACTTGAACATAGACAATAATGTGGTATTTGCTTATTTTTTTAACGCGCCATCAACCTATCGTTGACCTAAAACTCTACGCATCGCAAAAACCTACAGGGTGTAAACAGACCCTTCACATATCCGTCAACCAAGCATTCTGTACATCGAACTAAGTAAGTTTACGCAAAAATTATTGCTGGGAATCGACTTTTTTTTTGGGATGAAAAATCACGTTTTACGGTAGGACTCGATGGAAAGCACTCAAAGCATTGTGCTGATGGATGGATTAAATAGTACGGGGGTCGTGGAGGTGTGTAAAGTAAAAATCTTACAATAAAAACATGTAGGTATTTAAAAAAAAAAAGTTGGAACTTTGACCCCCAATATCTCCATAACTAAAAGGTAAATGATCGCAAAGCCGGGGAGAACAAGTGCCTTTCGGTTATGTTAAGGGTCTATTTACACCCTTTATAATCAGACAATATAAACGTGGCATTTCCTTGGAAGCAATGTCAATACAATTGATATACGACCACCGCGCAAGTTTCCTCTACCAAATTAAATCACGTAGGTAAATCAGACCAGTCATCAGTTTCAAGTCCAAACCTATTTAAAAACCAAATATAGACGAAAATACAATTACAAACACATAAATTCTAGCTAAAACCTAAATATCAGAATTACATTACAATAAAAAAGAAACATTATTGAATTAAATTAAAAAGCCAAAAATAAAATACTTAACCGATTCAGAATAAATTTAAAAAAAATGTCAAAATAAATTATCATATTATTAAAACACTAGTTTTTGCTCGGGGCTTCGCTCCCGTTATGTACGGATATTAACCCACGGGAACATAGCCTATAGGACTCGGGAATAATGTAGCTTCCTGTTGGTGAAAGAATTTTCGGAATCGGATCAGTAGTTCCGAAGATTAAGCCCTACATACAAACAAATTTCACCTCTGTATAATATTAAGTATAGGTAAGTATAGATTAATTACAAAATGTGGAATTAAAGATTCGATTGAATGTCAAATTAGTAGGACAATAGTTATTAGACCTTAACAACATGCAGGTCACAACAGTCCCTCATATTATAGGGACAATCAAGACAACCAGCAATCAAAAAAAAAAAAATAGCCTAAAATAGGCCCTTCTTCTTTTTTGAAGTCGGTTAAAAATCCCCTAAACCAAGATACAAAAATCCCATGATTACCTACAGTAAAAAAATAAACACTATCAATAAATACCATACAACCCTATGCACCATAGCTACACCATAAAGGTGTTGTCATGGTAATTATATTGTTTTTTTTTCTACCTTTTTCTACTTTATGTCCCCACGTCTTAATTAGAAGACGCCGCGAGAATCAAAGATTTCAATACACCATAAACAATAACCAGTTTTTAAAGACCTTCCGACCCTCCCTTGGCAGTTGTATTAATGTTTGATAGACGGGATGATGGAGCGAATTTGAGAGGTCACAGCAAATTGGTCAGTGTTGAGGGAATAGATTTCTTAGAATTTTGTGGTGTTATTGTTAAGTTTTTTTGGAAGTATTGTCAAGGCTGTTATAATTAAAAGGACGACTAAAGAGTTTTTCAATTCAAACCAGTAGTTCCTGAGATTAGCGCGTTCAACCAAACAAACAAACTCTTCAGCTTTATAATATTTTATAGTATAGATTTTTAGTATTAGGGGAGAGTGGGATACTCGCGAACGCGGGGTAACCCCGAACGGAGTCGTTACAGCATGTTAGACAAGGATACTAGCGCGCTCCTTGATCACGGTAAGTCGATGTAAGTTTTTGTTATAATTTTAAGTAATTTTTGGCTTGAAAAACTTTCTTGTAGAAGCTATTACGTTTATAATACCATTATATTTTATATTGAAATACATCATAATCAAAGAGTATTTTACAAGTAATATATTAAGCGTTGTGATAATAATACCTAAAAATTGTAATGAGATTTTGTGACTGATAAATTCCTGATGGAGAAACCCAATTACCCAACCCCAAGAAAAACAATTTATCCGACCCGGGAATCGAACCCAAGACCTCATGCCCAACAGTCGCGCTTGCGGCCACTAGACCAACGACGCAGTCTACTGTGCAATACCTATACAACATTAATTTTATTATAATTATGCAAAAACACGTGTCTAGTATTTAAAAAAAAACTGTATCCTGAAAAATCACAAAGTTATAAGCTTGTTCTGGTACCTGGTTGTCAGCACAAAAACGTGGTCACCAACCGGCGCGCCCGCGTGCGCGCCTCCATCGTCGTCTTGAGCTCATTGATAATAATAATTTGGCAGTAGGTACCTAAATTATTGCGATAGGTACTTAATGTCGCTCGGTGTTCAACTTGTAACTCTTGTATATTTTTGGGACAAAATATAACATGATTTTAAAATTATTGGAATCGAGTCAGTTACTTATTCTGAACAAACTATATTCAGGTTTCGCTTATACTTAAAATAATGTTGTATATAGCTACCTATATATTCTTTCTAATTGTACATAGGTTCGCTATTAAAATATTCAAAAGACAAGGGTTTGGTCTTAGGGGAAATATATTTTATCGGCAACTTTTAGGTAACTAGGCATTGATGCATGACCTAGTTTCCACGAAAAGTGAAATAGATTTTGTTAGATGAGATTTTCTATTAATTTTCTAGACCTACCTAAGCCGTATCAATCGGGTTTCCAATAGGAAAATTTAATGGGCAGACGATCCTGTTGGAATTATGACACGCATTAAATTCCAACTTGGTTGCTTATTGGACTATAATTGTATTGGTAATATTGAAATCCTTTATATACTTTCCTTACAATAAATTAATCCTTTTACTTTTACATTTTAAATATTTCTTTAAAAAAAACATTTAAAATAGTAGCCCACCGGTATCGAAAACAAGGTCCAAACTAGGTGAGGGCTCCAGAGATAGGAACCTCCTAACAATACGAGCCGTGTCCAGCAGTACCGCATTCTAAATCAAGCCCTTGATCCAGCTGCGTTATTAGAGCCTCTTCAGGTATTGGTCGAGGCTTTTGGCAATTAAGCCATTGGCTGAAACGACTATTGACACAGTAATCGCTAATTTCACACCACACATATCGACAACCTCGCTAGCCAAGTCAAGATTTGGTATTGAAGCATTGCGTAACGCACTTTCTATTACAATAGGGATGTTTCCTGTGTAAATAAAAATGATTCTATTTAGTTCGTCAGTTAGATTATCGAAAAATATTGGATCCGTATTTTTTTTTTATCAAATCAATAAAAATTGACGAAGATCAACAAAGCATCAAAGATCATGAGTGGGGGCCTGTGACGTCCCTTTTCGGTAAAAAGTGTACTGAAGTATGACGTCACACGAGTTTTCGACGCACTGTATCGTCTTCATTTTTAGTTTTCGTGAAAAAAGAAAAAATACGTGTCCAATATTTTTTGGAAATCTATCTGACGGACTAATTAGATTTTTTCAGGAAACATCCCTATTCGATGAATTTTGAAGCACTTGTCGTCCTCTGTCCCTGCTGTTACTAGCTGGATGCAACATAACCATGGGACAGAACCAAGACATGGCCACGATTCAAAAGATAAAACAGCGAGCCAGCAAGTAGGTAGTGTACTTAGTGTTTTATGACATTTTCCTTTTTTTAATGACATTCCTGGGGGCCTAAAATGACCGCTTTAGCAGATTCATAATCTGTCTTCATCCTGTTTCTGTGATTAGTGCCTTACCTGGTGTCAGTTTTTATGCCACCCATGGGTCTCTGGCTTGGTATTACATGGCGTCGAGAAATATATCTCAAGCATGCTGGTTTCCTCACGATGTTTTCCTTCACCGAAGCAAGTGATAATTATACAATACGCACATGAATCCGAAAAATCAGAGGTGCGTGTCTTGAGATCGATCTCGAGACCTATGACTTGATATTCCGACGATCACACCCACACACAGGTCTCCTAAGATCCTTCGCCTTCCTGTTCATCCTAAGATATAATACATGTTTTGGAAATAACCTTATGGCGCCTCATCTCATCATCTTCCATCCTGTTCTGTTATTGTATCATATGCGCAAAATCATTCTCATAACAATAGCCACTTCACAACCTCTCCTGCTATCCTCAAAGTCATTTCATGCAAAATTAACGTGCCATCCTTATTTTTTTGTCATCAAACGTGTGAGGACATGCCTTTATTTATTTTTTTAATAACGGCACTTTGATAGCTTTTGTGCAACCACCTTTAGTTTGAAATTGAAAAATATTTTTTTAAAGGAAATCGAACCTTATGTTGTTTGTAGAAAGAGCGGTTCGTTGGAATTGAGAAGAATCTGCAGTTCTCACATGGAGGTATTCGATTTTGAATCGTGTGTTACTAGGATTTAAGTTGGAAATCAAATGATTAATGCAGTCGGTAAGGTAGAGGTGTCAAAAATCAGCAATGTCATCGCTTCGGAGATCCTGAAGGAAATTGGAGCAGAATACAAAAGGATTTTTTTCCCTACATATGTCACGTATATGTGAGAATTAAATGTTTCTTTTTTTAAATGACTTTTGGAATTGATTCGAAGAAAAAAAAACAGTTTTAAAATTAATTAGAGGTAGGATGGCCAGTTGTCGGGTCTTTTTATTAATAGTCTCAAACGTAGAATTAGAAAATTGATTTATTTAATTAATTCATTTAAAAAGTAAATAGATAATTCGATTTGGTTCTGATTATTACACAAGTATCAATTAAAATGTGGTAATTAACCTCAATTTAATAGATCTTCGGTAACAAGTTTTATTGATAAAATGAAAACCATAACTTTAACACTATTTTGTAACTTTTACTTACATTTATCAATTGAATCATTATTAATTGATTAGCGTCGAACTCATAATTGCTAATTGCTATGTGGTAAGTATTATACCAGGAAGAAATCTGTAATTTGGCACCATTACATCGGTGTAAATTGTAAAGACAATTAAAGCCACAGGAAACTACGTACTTATATTTCGATGGCCACAAAAAATTTCAATAAAAACATAACATCACGCCTGTAATCCTCCAAGTATTAGGCAGAGGTGTACCTAATAGTACACCCACATTTCGCTAGTTACGCTTTTAAGACCCATGTATTAAGGCAAGCCAATTGCCATCAACCTGGCACAAATCCATAATCCGTGGCTGTTACTGAATCTGTAGGAAAAACATTTTGCCCGACCTGGAAATCGAACCTAGGACCTCAAGCTCAGCAGTCGTGCTTGTGATGACTAGACCAACGAAGCAGTCTTTAAATAAAAACAGAGCACAAAACTAACATTGTCATTACCCAAACAAAACAAACAAAATTCTATGTCATTAGCATTTCCAATGATACAAAGTATCAAAGAGACACCGCAAACAAAAGACGGTCTCATCAAATATCATGATGTTACAAAACCGATACTTTTTGTGACAACCAGACGACACTAGATGGACATTTCGTAGCAATTAAGATCTTGTAATGATGTGAGGTGCGAGGCGGGAGTGATATCAAAGGGATGATGAGTCGGTTTTTTAGAAGGATTGATTCTGTGAGAACTTTTGTGGGTGTTGGATTAAATAGAGGTTGTTAATAAGGGATTTTTGACACAGTGTATACAGGGTGTAAACAGACCCTTCACATAGCCGTCAATCAAGCATTATGTACATCAAACTAAGTAACTTTACGCAAAAATTATTGCTGGGAAACGACTTTTTTTTTTTGGGGTGAAAAATCACGTTTTACGGCAGGACTCGATGGAAAGCACTCAAAACTTTGAGCTGATTGATGGATTGAATAGTACGGGAGTCGTGGAGGTGTGTAAAGTAAAAATCTTACATTAAAAACATGTATTTAAAAAAAAACTTGTGAAAAGTTTAACCCCCAATATCTCTGTAACTAGAAGGTATGGTCTAGAACAAAAAAAATATCGCAACGGCGGGGAGAACAAGTGCTTTTCGTTTATGTTAAGGGTCTATTTACAACCTTTATTATAATTGTAGTCTTAACACTGCCCTGTATGGTGCTGTTCCACAAACGATGGGGCACTTAAATATCGTGTCCTGCGTGTCCTTTTGTTTGTTCACTACTGAAGGCGCCAAACTAGTGGCTCAGATCTGGGCCGACAAAATTTAGATTGCCATCAACACGCTAAGAAGAAGAATTGTTATTAAGATTATTACATTCCATCCATAACAGGTTAATAATTGCAAACTCAGTACCTTCTGTATATGCCAAAATATAATTTAGTCTATGTGATTCTATCTACTTGGTCGACTACCTTTATTCACTTTTGAAGACACTTTAAACGGCGAATTCCGCCAACGTTTTTGACACTGATAGCTATTAAACGCAGTTTAGATGTACTGAACGCATGTGTCTTGTTAGTGAAATTTTCCCTAATTCTTGTCTTCTGTTGTTAGAAAAATTAAATCTTTTGTGACAACCAGACGACATGCGACACCTAGATGGACATTTCGAAGCAATTAAGAACTGGTAATGATGGAAGGTGCGAGGCGGGAGTGATATCAGGGATGATGAGTCGGTTTTTTAGACGGATTGATTCTGTGAGAACTTTTGTGGGTGTTGGATTAAATGGCGTTCGTTAATTAGGGATTTTTGACACAGTGTGTATTATAATTGTAGTCTTATGAAGATTATTGCATTCCGTCCATGTAAATGTTATGGGTACTAGATAAGTACGTAAGAATATAGGAAATATTTCATTCATCGTCTACCTTTAGCCGCTTTTTGGGACAAGCTACATCACAGCTAAACTTTCAAGTGAGAATTTCACCAATGAAGCCGATTTCCAGAGCTATCAGTCTCAATATTCCATTACAACTATGACTATGACGGCTCTTAAACGCAGTTTAGATGTACTAAACGAGGTTAGGTTTGGTTAGGCTTTTTTCTCAGTGCCCCGTTACGTACACGCCTACCCTTATTTCCGAGCTCAAGCTGCTTGAAGCTGCTGCTTTGTAATTGTTTACATAATTTCGAAACTGTACTGTATACATATTTTTGAAATTTCCTTGGGTACTTAATTATGTAACTAAAAGTTAATATTAGTTTTTGGTAACCTGTTGTTAACGAAAATTTGATAAAGATGTGTAGTTAATTTTGGCACAATTTAACGTTTACATAATTATTGGACACAGTTAGCATACTTATTTTTGCGATTTAATGTTGCTACATGAATTGGGATTTAAAGGGTGTTTCTATGATATTACTCATGACTGTACAGGGTAACCATTGTGAAACTGCGATTATTGATTTTAAAGTCTTATTCACTGCAATTGCATCATACGGAACCCATGCAATGCACTTTAAGCCAAAACGATTCCTAAAGGACCGTTTCAAAATTCGAATTAATCAATTCAAAATAAGAACCGGAGTTGATTGCACCAAATCACAAATCGCCGTTTAAATGCCACCCACGTTCGTTCTAAATTAACCGTTTCGGACGCGCGGACGTCGGTGTCAGCTTGTCACTCTGTCACGTTCACGTTTAAAAGCATTAACCGGGACTTTCACCCGGTGTTGGGTGACCGGCCCTGTGTCGTATTCATTTCTTTTTTTTTCTTTCTCTCATATTTGGCGACTTCTTCGATTGCGGTTGTGAAAGGGTTATTTTTGTTTTTCATGTCAAACTCAAGAAAACTTTCTTAGAATAAGTACACAGAACATAATTATTATATCATTGCCCTATATTGTTAGGTCTTAAAATTAAACCACGGAGACTTATAACATCACGTATATTTTCAATTGAACCAACACGTTACACTCCCGCGCACTCCCGAATATTATTGCTCCTATCGAACGCGGCCGTGCCGATCGATAGTGCTGCCCGCCCTGATATGCATAGGGTTGGGACAACCATGGAATTGTCGCTATCAATAATAAAGAAATTTATATTATGCCTACGATAGATAGACCGGACAACGCGAACAAAATCGTAATCTACTTGCAAAAACAAACTGGGTGCTGTAAAAGTGTCAAACTTCGTAATAATGTATTTTTATTTGAAAGCGTCACTGACACATGTTATTACATAATTTCAAAGATATTTCTCGTAAAAGCCTATTTATACTATCTTAAATCTCTTGACTTTTGTCCATGTCAAGTCTAACCTCAACTGTTCGGCTAACTTCGGCTATCCTCGGGCACAAAGGTTGCGCCGGCGCCGCGTCCTGCTGATCCGATGAACTAAGCGCCCTCCCCCGCTGACAAGCCCGCTATATACAGCGTGTAGAGCGTGTCAATCTTTTCTTTCTTTATTTTTGAAGCCGGTTGTTATTTAAGTGGCTCACGAGATTCTTTGTAGCGCCTAGAGATGGTTATCTTTTGTTAATATGTTGGTGTGAGTAGTCAGTGGCAGTTTGGTTGAACATGGATGTAGCCTTTTCGGTCTACGAGATTTGATGGGGATCTAAATTGAAATGACTTTAAACCAACCGAAAAATAGTTCAGCTAAGGCTGAAATTATGATGAGTCAACGTTGAATTTTATCGAGTGAGTTGTCAAACGTTTAGCTAAGCAACTGTTACGCATACGACTCGAGGACCATATAAAGATGAAAATCTAGGCGATGCGTAACTACGCATCGCCTAGATTGCATAGATCTTGATAGAATTGAGCTAACGGAACTCCGTTAGCTCAATTCTATCAAGATCTATGCATTGACATAGACAATCTACTCCAAACAAACTGAATTTTCCAGTAACGAACAACAAAAACTGTTTTAAAAAAAAAATAACAAACTTGTAGATTTTCAAACACCCTATACGCAACTCTAGGTATCAATACTTCATAATCCCATATTCTGCCTCACACCGTTTTTGTTCGTGATGAAGAAATACCATTGTTTGTGGTCCACACCGATTAGTTATGGGTGACACGGGACTCGAATGTATTGGATAATCGATTCAACTTATAATCGTTTCGATCCTAATCGATTATGTTTTTGTGAACGGCCGGTGCCTTTGTGTTCTTTTTTTAAAGCAATTATGAAAGTATAAAAATGGTGTGTCCTTCTGTGAGGTATTTTAAGTGATTTCATTTGGGATTTTGATGTTTTTGGCTTGGTTGGGTACGCTAAAAAAGTTTTGCGACGTGAGTTTGAGAGATTCAAAAAGTGCTGTACCTACTTGAACGACTGATCTTGACACTTCCTACATAATATCGTGTGATCTGTGATGGTTTACACCTGTAATCCCCGAAGGTTAGGCAGAGGTGTTCTTATGCCTACTTAGTACAACTTCGCCAGCTACTTATGTAGGTTAGTCCCATGCAAAAAGGGCCTTGACTCTTTCAATATTAAGATGTTTTTTTAACTAAAACCAATAACTCACTGTACAGGATCCTATTTCCCATAGAAACCTTTAAACGCCCCTTTCGACATAACTTACCTCAAAGGCCATCTTTTTTAAAACAGAGGCCGATTAGCTCACGCCCAGAACGACAAAATCTTGAACTCCCCAACTCCCTCAGATAATTAGTTGTAACCTCTTTTAACAATAAATCATCAGGCCGGACGAAAAATCGTAATTCCCAAAAACGGGCGTCCGGAAATTATTTGAAAAACAAAGCGCTGGCTGGCCACGCCCGCGCCGCCTTCGGTGCGCGTACGCATACTGTTCCCACGTTTAAGTACAGCGAGCAGACTTCATGAGAAGCTGTGGATAGAAGGTAGAAGGTGTGAAGATGGTCTGTGGAAGGTTTGGGTGAGGTAAGAAGAGCGGAGACAGTTGTAAGGATAGGGTTTTGTCGATCGATGCGATGATGGTAAGAATAGTTTCTGGTAATTTAGATAGATGGCGTTACCTGTAGCCTATTACTTGATGGTACTAAGGTAATATGATCAAAATAATTTCAAAATGGCAATATACATTTGATAGGACACGGGATTTTTTACAGTTGGTTTTTTATGGCATACCGAGTTTTGAAAACGTTTTGTTTTGAAAAGCGTTGCCTCTTCTATCCAAACCCAAACTCAATGCATTTTGCTTTTTTTTTTGATTATTTAATATTGTTTTTGATTGACTTTATGATTAATTATGAATTAAATTGTGTAAATTAAATAGTTGTGTATGTAATGTGACTGTGTGTGTTTAATTATTTTTTTTATGAGTCAGTGATGCTCGAATTAAAATTTTTTTATTTTTATTTTTCCTATAAGGCCATTACAGGCACTTTTGAATTTCAGAAAACAAAGAAAGCGTAGCTACAGTCACAGACACAAGGCATAATAACTTGTGAAAGTACTGTAGTTGCCCATACACGCTTACTTTTATAGGCACCATAAAATATCCTAATTCCTTTCGTCCCGTATTCCTCGCGTCGTTAGTCTAGTAGTCTCAAGCGCAAGTGCTGAACATGAGGTCCCGGGTTCGATTCCCAGGTCGGGCAAAGTGTTATTAGGTTTTTCTATCAGGAATTTCTCAGTAGCAGCCACGGAGTCTATATTTGTGCCTGGTTGCTGTCAATAGGCTCGCCCCCTATAATATTAAACTTATTGGTGAAATGTGGGTGTACTATTAGGTTTACCTCTGTCTAACCCTTCGAGATTACAGGCGTGACTTTATGATGATGTTATGTCAGCCCGTATTGTGTTGCCCAGTAACTAGATGTTAGTGTGATATACTAATAAACGTAGCATGACGCTTTAAGGTTCCGTATAAACTAGTGCTCAGTTATCCCGGGCAGCGAGTGCACGTGCCCTTAAACTAGTTCATCTTCTTACTGATAATTTGGTGGTTTTATTCTAAACCCTAACTAATGTTTCTAGTGAACGCCCCCCGGGTTAGGCACTAACCACACGATAAAGAAAGAAGAAGAATGAACACCACAATTAAATAATATACGAACACAACATAGTTGGAAAAAGGCTATCATGCTGACCGATTATGGTTCTTATCCTTCCAAAACTTAGTTCCAAATTAATATTTCTTATTTCTAAAAAATCACAACAGGACTTTGTCCTCCAAATAGTTTTACTACTGGTCACCATAGCAGGGAGTCTGTATAACGCGATGGGCGTCACACAAGCTGCTCCGTCGATTATTAAGTCTCATGCGCCGCTTGTTGTAATTTAACGGCCGCTTTGACATTAGCAGGACTGTCCGCATTTTTCTCATTAGTGTGCAGTTTGATATTTAGAATGTTGGTGATTTTCAGATAGGATTACCCAAATCTTTTAATTGGTTGTGTAATGGATGAATTAAGTATGAATTTAAATCATCATCTTCCTACCCTTGTTTCATGTTATTTGGGGTCGGCGCAACACGTATTTTTCTACCATTCTTCCCTGTCAATCGTCACGCTATCATTTATACATATGAACTTGAATGCAGAAAATAATTGCTTAAGTAGCTGAATACTTGTTTCAGGGCCCCATCCCACCCATCAACAAAAAAATAACAGGTATCTTAAAGCTTGAAAGATAGGAGCAAACCCATTACAAGATAAAGATAAGTCATTTAAAATCGAGAAATTCGAAAAAGTAAAAAAAACAATATGATTCCACAATTTCAATATGAAAAGACCCTCCCTAGTCCCTTCACTTTTCCTATATTTTTAAATCATCCAAGTTAGTCGACCATCCAAGGCAAATCTATTTAAAATTACATACTGTCAAGTACCCAACCCTCCCAACGCGACACCGCGCCGCGACGGCTCAAAGACACAGGAAGTTTAACCGATCGACGTTCCATCATCGTTCGAAAACCAAAATTATAAATATGGAACACTTACCGGCGGACGTAAAACATTTATTCGTCTAATACGTCGTTATCAAGTGCCGCTATATATGGACGACTTGTCGTGCGCTCTGCGTCGATGTAGAGAGAATGGATGTGGCTGGAATAAGGAAAAACTAAAAAAAAAACAAGTCCTTAACTTTTTCAGACTTTGTCAGGGTCAAAATTCTCACTTATGTCACAAGATTACTTTGTGGAATGATTACATCAATACTTCTGTAAAACCGGTGGAGAAATACATCGTGAGGAATCCGGCATGTCCTATAACCAATAAGATTCGTGACATTTCACTGAACCGCACTGGGCCTTTGAGGTGGATTTCAGCCCACTCTCGTTAGCAGAGGGGAGACTCACATCCCACCTATAGGAACGTTATATGTTGTAGAACATAAACAAGTAAAATTAAGGTTAAAAGCTAAAAAGAAGAAGCTAAAAGGAGAAGCTGTAAGGGTCAGAAGCGTCAAGCCTGCTTTTGGTCGCTTAGTGATAGACCTCAAAATCATGTTTAGTAACAGTAAAGAGCTAGGTGACGACAGGGTTCCTTCATAAACGTTTGTGGTTTTACTTATCGAGTTGTCATTATTTACTAAGAGTTCAATTTTCCGTCTAAATCCAAAAAAGCACAACCACATGCCTAATAGCCTTGTTCACCAGTGTATCACATCCAGCAGTAACCACACATCTCTGGTACATCCACGAGTGCGGCCACTGCGGCCGCTCGCGCACATATTTATTTATTTTTACCGAAATAGACCGAACGGTCGTCGAGTGCGTCCGATTTATAGAATGCCGTGAGCAATTTCAGTGGAATCCGAAGCGTGGTTTATGTCTTAATGTAGTCGCTGAAATTGTTACAAGCTGGCGTTTGTGGCGTTTTCGTTGGAAAAATACGGGCGCCGCGAGAGGGTTAAGCGTTTGTGTAACAGTTCGGAAATTGTTCTTGGAACTGGTAGCGGGCGGTTCATTGATGGGATGTAGTTGTTCTGTAGTCTGGTTTTGAAGTTTTACCTGTTACATGTAACAGTCTACTTTTCCCAGTTTTGCTAGTCCAAATTATATGAATAAATTGCGGACTAACTACGGACACCGGACATTGATTCAGTTCAGACCCTGTATCCGGAGTCTGTACTGGTTTTACCGAAGTCGAACTTCGTCTACTTTTTTAGCGATATTTACAATCGCCAGCGCATCGAGTTACCACAAACTGTCAAATTTCTCCAAATGATTTTAAACCATAACATGTTGATGCTAAGTTGAAAATAGATTGAGAAAATTTGACAGCTTGTCTTAACTTGATGCTAGCGACTGTACCTAAGTAACTGGCTATCTTTAACTCAAGTACCTATATTAACAACACTATTCAAATGTAATCCAAGTCGGTAATAGCTTAATTATTACACAAATTGCTGATCCTTTATAAAAATAACAGCGCACTTCCGAGCACCTTGTTATAGCCACAATTAAAAAATAATTAATATCCTACACAAAATCCACTAAACACCCACTAACCCTATGATTTGTATGGCATACATATTAATCTATCCATCTAAACGATCAATCTGTTATCCAAAATTAAGTCAAAACCGACCAATCCCCATGATCCCATCACACGTTCAAAACATAACACTAAAATGCTAAGTGTATTCCGAATCTACCGATCGGCCGATCGTCCGATCATGTAGGTCACACTTCCGTGTATAAAATAAATTCGGTCTAAAAGCGCTCGTTGGATAGATTTACTGCCAGTTAATTCGGCTAGATGGTGGACTTATAGAGTGGTTTATGACCGCAGTTGTTATGTTTAGCGGACTTACGAGGTACATGATGCGTCAGCTAGAAAGGAATTGTTCAATTAAAAGGTTAGTTATGGAGGCAGTGACAGGTTGTGTAGCCACCTAGCCTCTCGTGAGTATTGCAGTGAGCTACTAGCATATCGAGCAACGATGAATAATTGACGATATTGTGTCGTCGATATGGTGAACGGAACTCAAACTTCGCCATGCCGTGGTGTTTTACGGTTAAAGGATTAGGTTGTTTGGCAATGCGATAATATCTTTAGAAATGGTTATTCTGTGTAGTAAAAATAAATCACGGAAAACTGTCCTTACTTTTTTGTTTACATGGAAACTCAGCGATAAAATCTTTCAGTTTTTTTTGCGTGGTGGAGTCCAAATAGAGGATAAAATTTTCTTAAACTTGAGACAAGCTTTTTTGGAAATTGTACAATTAAAAGTTTATGGCACCAGTGGCAAGTTGTGTAGCCATTTGTGAGAGAGTATTGCAAGCAACTGAGCATGTCGAGCATTGAGGAGCAATAATGAATTGTCTTTATTGAATGGAACATGAACTTTGTTATAGCACGGCATTGTAGGGTTAAAAGATTAGGTTATTTGCGAAATAATTTCAAAAGTGGGTATCAAATTAATTCGCCCGTACGTAGATATTTTACATATTGTGAAAAATTAAATACGATACGTTTAGTTGGCTAAACGTATCTTGTTCGTATCGTACTTGTTTTCATGGACGCGTCCATATCTTTCAGGTCTTTTAATGAAATTGAGAAAGAAATTTCATTTCCAACAACACCGAACTAATTTTTTCTTTAACTTTCTCTGTGTTGTATGTGTGAGAGAGGTCCTGGATTCGATTCCCGGGTCGGGCAAAGTGTTATTGGGTTTTTTCTTCAGGAATTTCTTGTAGAAGTAGAAGCAGCCACGGAGTCTGGATTTGTGCCCGGTTGATGGCAATAGGCTCGCCCCTATTACATGGAACTATAAAAACATAACTGACGAAATGTGAGTGTACTATTAGAAGGAAAGAAAGAAAGAAAAAGTATTTATTTGTCGCAGGGACATGACGTGTGTCATACAAAATTACGAAAAAATAAACAATAAACTATAAATACTACTACTACTATTAGGTGCATCTCTGCCTAACCCTTCGGGGATTACAGCCGTGATGTTTATCTGTGTTAATTTTATGAGAAAAGTGCATGCAAATGATCACGAGACTGCAGTTTATTCAATGCCTCAATACGTTTTTTGACTCATCCACTCATTGTCAACCCACTATTGTTAGAACTCATTTGCATGCTAACTTAATTGCTCAAATTATGCAAATCTTCGTCTACTGTTTACAAACTTTAAACATCATCACAACGACCTGGCAGCTCTTATTGAGAACTCCATAAGGATGAAAATGAGTTTTCCTAACTGCGAATTTAATGTAGCCGAAGAACGTGACAATCCTTTTCATATATTTTTTTCAATGTTGATTGTAGTTCTTGTGTAGGTGTTGATAAGGTTAAAAATAGAGTGTAAGGGTAAAGTTAGTCTAGCCATGGCCTCTTCACCTAATGTAAATGACTGAAAATTCTACTGTCATTGCATTTACTGTTTTGTGGAATCAAAGCGATTGTTATTACGCAAATTATGTCAAATAGAAATTACTGCAATTAGTTTCTGAGGGCAAAGATAATGGAATAAAAATTATTGGCATGCAAGGAAAGGACCTTAAACCCAGCGATCAGAAAATGTAAATAGAAATTGTGACTTGTAATATTTAATGACTCTGAAGACAGTCGTGCTGCGAATAAATCGGGGAAAATATTTTCTTTAATACACTTTCTCGAAAACTGCATCGCACTACGATTAGGTTCAACATGCATTCATTTCACTCGTGTGATTTTAATATTTTTCTGCACACGTGCGGATATAAAAATTTCCACAGATTATTTACACTAATTCCAAATGGGTTCAATGACTATAGTCGGCGGTGATTGTTTTTTATTAAAATCTCGGCAAAGAGTTATGCGTTTTTACGGCGTAAATATTTTTTGAGTATTTAAATTGTGTTTATAAATAGAATATCATAGATAAACATGATTATTTAAAACAAATATTTACTTTTATGAATAAATTAACATTTATTTGTGTTCTAAATTAAAAAATATTAGAATTTTCTATTTTTCACATTAGGCTGTTTAGCGGCATCGTACCTTTGCTTCATCTTCAATCTGGCGAAAGCAAAGCGCGGAAAAAAAGCTAATTAAATCATAGTTTCCTAAAAAATCCTGACGTTTGTGTGTAAGCAGCATGTAAATAATACTTTCTTAGGCTTTCTATTGATTCCGCAAAAAAACAACTTGGGTGGTTAGCAAATCTCAGTAATGATGGATCACGTAAATTGAAAATATTTCCATAATTGGCAGTAATAGGCATTATAAACAACAATTTTATAAATATTATAAATTTAAACTTTATTACAGTAAAAGTTAAAGGCAAATAGTTGCCCAAAGAGACAAACACTATAATCAACACTATATTTACATAAAAATTATCGAAACAAACATCCATTTCAATAATATTAATTGCATAGACACTTTACTAAATTCACATTTGTCAGAACTTGATTAAAATTCAAACAGTTTTACCTCAAAACATTAAAAATGAATTATTAATAATATTTTAATGTCCTAATGTCCGCCCATCGAGGCTTAGGTATGACTGACGCGAACGAATGTGTTTACAAAAATATTTCTATCAACCAAAATTATACAACCACCTTAAACGTTACAACATAAGGTTCATTATTAAGTGGCTGTACCATACAAAATAAGGTTGTGTTCAGAGGAGCAGTTTTTACAAAAACACGCCCAGTTTGACGATGGACGAAACGAAATTAAGGCTTTCGGTTAACTGTCACACGAGAAAGTTGTTATTAATTTTATTTGTGAGACAATCTATTCACGGGACTTATTTTTTTTGGTGATAGCTAAGGTTTTTCGCTGTTTAGAAACATGTTATTATCTGCAAAAAACAGTTGATTATGATGATTATGGGTGACCAAACCTTTTATGGACATTGCTTAAACTTGAAGACACACATTCTTTACTGAACAGCTCGGAGTTTTTTTTTTAGAATACCTACTTATCTATAGACCGACCGCCTTAATGAGTACTCGCGAAGTCTCTGAAGGTTGATCACGTATTGGTTCAATTAGTGTCGTGACACCTACGTGGATTATGGTTATTTTAAAGCAAATAACCTGTGGGATATTGTTAGGACTTTGTGGACGCTTAGTGTGCCTTTGATGGCGCAAGGCAGAGGACTCTTTAAAGCGGTCGGTCTATAGTTTCTTCTATTCCTTGTTTTCAGGAATAATTCGTTTAAAACAGATTTTTCAAATTAAGAACTGACAGATAGACATTTAGACCTACAATGATACCAAATCAGATACCCTCACCAAAATCTAAGCATTTTCAGAGTTACATTGCGTAAAGCTACGATTATGCTGCTTACGTTCCCCCACTGCTGGGAGACAGGCCTCGCCTCAATGACATGGTGGATCTTGATTCAACTCAGTACGGGTCGGAGTCTTAGCCGGTTTCCCTTCACCGTTTTTAGAGGTGGTGACAAAAAATTAACGATTTAAAAAGAAAGTCAGGCGTGGTTTCGAAATATTATGCTCAGAATTTTCCAAAATTTGCATGCTGCATGTTATCGAAATGCCTTAAGATCTAATGCATAAACCAAAGGTTTCTATACTGTAAGTAATCCAATAAGCTCTTCCTCGTCGATTTTGACCACTCCATAACACTTTTCACATTAAATCTCGCCCAGAAACAGCCCACACTTACCTACACGACTGTCACCCAAGGCTAACCCTTCATATTTCAGCCCAAAGTCAATTTAATTTAGCTTTGCAGACAAAAAAGGACGATATGGGACCGAACTCATAACATGTCCCCCCGCCTCCGAGGGTTCCAGAGAATTCTATAAGGTCAGTAAAATGATTAACTTTCGGGACCGCGGGTCCTATTATAAAGTTTGCCATTGGCTATGTTCTGTCGCGACAGGATTTTTTTTCTTTCGTTCTAATTTTAATTTTTGTGATCGTTTGTGGCCAGTTAATTTGTTAGCGGCTTGGCTGTGTGAGTGTGTTGATCTTTTTGGAGTCTGTCCTCTTTAGTCCTTTGTAATACCGTTTCCGTTTCGAATTTTTTATTCCATGCTTCATCATCTTTCAATACATCGCCATTTATCATAATTTCAGCTAAACATCACCCACTTCAGGGTCTTCCCCTTCTGCCACTCTTCCCGGTTCCGTGTGTCCCTCGTCATGTTTCCCGCCACTTTGACGAAATCGTCAACCCAACGAGGTTTTGGACTGGTTTCTTTGACCTAACCTTGCTGTTGCTAGGCTTTAACCACTAGGTATCATGTTGATAGGTCCTATTTTAGTTTGGAGTTCGGTTTTTGGCATAGAACCGCATTGATTGATAGGAGCTACGTTTCTGGCTGTTGCGTAGTTTCAGTCGCGGGTAGGATGTTTTTCAATGCTTCCTCAAGTTCTATTTTCACAAGAAAATTGCTTACATCCGACTACTCAGCATCAGCCAGACCCTTTGATGTTTGATCACTGAAAAATTCATAATCTCAATTACCGATTGCGACAGCCCTTCTTGGCTTGGCGTCCTTTCAACCTAAACTGTTATTCTTACGCTTCCAGCTTCTATTCCGCAACTGAAAGTCACCGGATATAACGTCACGTCGGTGCACAATGTTTTTGAAATTCGAACGTCCAAGTATTGCTGTTTATAATGTCGGCACGCGCGTTCTGTCGCACGGGTGGGACAATGTTGCCAGCACTCGAAATAGATATCCTACTCGAGAACGGATGCGGTTGCCAGCGCAAAATTTGTAATGTAGGTAAACATTGTTTGAAATTGTTATTGTTTATCTGTGGAGTGGAGTTCTGGGAACTAACGGTTTTGTGGCGCGAAAAGAATTTTTCTTGATGGTTTTCTTTGTGATGTGTCATGGACATTCCTTGTTTACAGACTGCCGTTCTGGATAATATCTTAACGTGTAGGTATGTTGACTCATTCTGGAGTTCCGTGCTCATAGCTTGACGTCCTACCTGGTCAAAAAGAAATAGAAATATGTTTGAAAGGCAAACATTACAGCGAGGGGAGGCACAGCACCAGCAGCGGGAATACATATTATAAGTTGACTATGAACAACTCAGTAGCAGCCCCGGAGTCTGAATTTGTGCCCAATTGATGGCAATAGGCTCGCCCCCTTTTACATGGGACTTAGTAAAACTTGCCAAATGTGGGTGTACTACATAGAACACCTCTGCCTTACCTTTCGGAAATTACAGGCGTATTTTATGAACAACAACAACACACAGTTACAATATTAAGTATGTTCTAGAACAGAACAACAAAATTTCAAAAAAAAAAACAAAAAAGGTGACATGTCTCAACACAGACAATACATATATTAATTTCGGCGAAACAAAAGCCATTCGTGAGAATTCAGAGACACTCAATCACACTTCCAACGTTTGTCAAAATAGATGAATATCTAGCTACAGTCCATTCACAGTTCGTTTATGTCTGACAGCAGCAAGCGAAGAACAACCTTATTTTAATAACGGTAAAGATCACTGTTATTTAACAGACTTATCATTGGTCGCAACCGAAAAGATACCTTATATTAACCAAAATAAAGATCACAGTAATTTCAAAAGTGAGGCACAATCAGAAGTAAAACTATATCTAAAGTACTTATACATAAATATTTCGCAACAGAACACGAAATAATTCATAAAACTCTTTTATCAGAGGTCGATCTAAAAGGTCAAGCAACAACAATGGGTTTACCCGACCTGCTCGGAAGAAAAATGATGGTACTACGGTCCCCGTGGTAGTAATTAAATTTTATTGTTGCTAGTGACATCTGTCTTCATTATATGCAAATGAAGCGCAATCATGCTGTAATTAAGTGCTACGGTTTATTATTTAATAGCTGACGATGGGAATAAAGTTTTAGTTGCTATGATGATGCTTGTACAACACTATGATAAAGATACTGCTTGGTGAATTAACAATTAGGGTTGTACTTTTAACTATTCGCCCGACTTTGTAGGTTCCGACCTTCTTGGTTGGAATACGAAGGACGGACCTATACACGGGGTGGAAGGAACGCTGTCGCGAAAATGGATACCACGTATTCAGTACATCATTCTGAGCCCCCAACAAAAATTTAAAAAAAAAACAAAAGATGTTTCCTACAAAAGTGCAATACCTACACGGTCAAAATGTATAGCACAGCTTTATTTTTAATAATCGATGAAATTTCCATATAGGGAGACTCAGAATGATGTACTGAATACGTGGTAACCGTCGTCGTCGGTGTTCCTTCCACTCCGTATAGCGCATATTGTACTGCCTCGACTGCTGAATAAGAGGTCCAGGGTTCGATTCTCGGTTGGAGCAAAACATTATTGTGTTTTCCCAGCAGGATTTTCTCAGTAGCACCCACGGACTCTGGATCTGTACCCGATTGATGGCAGTAGTAGTACACCCACACAGGCGGTGTGACAACTTGAAATACCGCCGTTGACGCAATTTTTCTCTATAGGATTCAATTTTCCCTGAACACCAATATTTTTGAGCAAAACACACCTAAAGTCCCACGGCGCCGGACGTCGGCAGACCACCGTAGGCGCGGGCATGCGGGCGGCAAGTAATGGGCGACTCGCTGTCCGACCATGGACCATGCCCGGGTCGACGGCGCGTTGTGTTCCACTCGCGCCTCAAAGAGTGTCAGCATAATGACGGGGCCCCCCTCTTGAGGGCCAAAGCCTGCCGGGGTCGCAGGACTTATAGAATTACCGTGACCCTGGATCATAAAGGGCTATTGAAGGACACCGTGGATTTTAGTCAGTACAAGTCTGACAGTCCCTCCCGCTCTGCCCTGGGTGGGAGGACTCATTTGATGATTTTACCAGGATAAAAAAAAAATCACCTAAAGTGACAATGACACAATATCAAGTCAGGTGCGTAGTACTCGCAACCGGCGTGCGTGTATGACCAGATGTATGGTCAGATGTAAAGGTAATAAACAAACTAACTTACTTTCGCATTCATAATATTATGAGTAAAATTTGTAAAATTTGTAAAACTAGTAAAATTGGTAAATATTAGTAAATTGGTGACACTAGTAAAATTAGTAAAAAACTAGTAAAAGTAATAAAACTTGTAAAACTAGTAAAACTAGTAAAACTAGTAAAACTTGTAAAACTAGTAAAATTAGTAAATTAGTAACTAGGATATAAGCATTTATTAAAGAGTAAAACAAGTAAAAATTAAGTGCCCACACTTTAAACATTGCTCTCTACTGTTTGTTCCATTCCCACTGACAAACCGTGAAAACGGTTTTGAAGGGCATAGTTCTTAGAAGATTTTAATAAACCTTGTATTGATAAATAAATAAATAATGAACGTGGACGAGACAAAAGGAGTATGTAAGGGTCGTAGCAGGTGACGTTCTGTGGTTTCTGCCTACCCCCCCTTGGGAAAAATGCGTAAGTTTATGTACGTCTGTGCATGGAACTGAAAAACAATTTTCATCGACACTAATTGGTTGGATAGAGGAGAGGAAATAGAGGAGCTCGTGGCTAAATAATAACCGCCACTCAGATCGATTCAACTTAAGGTTAAGCCGCGCTTGCCTAGGTTTGTCCGTGGATGGGTGACCGCCCATTACATACATGTTGTAGTACGTAAGTGCATTTTAAAATTGTAATTTTAAGGGTGTGAGCCTGGGGATCTGTCATACAGGTCTCGAACCCAGTATAGACTCCAGCTCTCACAAAGGTCCCTGTAACCTAAATACCATTACCAAAATTGTACCTTTTTGAGAGAAATAAATTACTATTGTATTGTATTGTATTGTATACCGAGTTTCCTCCGTGCTTCGGAAAGCACGTTCAGTCGTTGATCCCGGCTGTCATTTGTAGATCTCTGACAGTCGTTACAAGTAGTCAGTGGCCCGAAAGTCTGACAACCAGTCTTACCAAGGGGTATCGTATTACCCAGTAGTAACTGGGTTGTGGAGGTCAGATAGGCAGTCACTCCATGTAAAATACTGGTATTCAGCTGCATCCGGTTAGACTGGAGGCCAACCCCAACATAGTTGGGAAAAGGCTAGGCAGATGATGATGACTAATTGGTTGGATAGCTTACATTGTCCACAAAACCCTCATCGTTCCAACGCAGTTTTTTCGCCGCATTTTGTTCACATAATAATAAAATCATCGCTATTAATTTATTGAGTGATCAATTAACACATTAAAGGCCCTGAAAACGCGCGCTCATTATAATAATTATGGCTTATTGGCAAACATTGATTTGTAATTTGCATACAATCTGCACTTTTAACTGCCGAATAAAAACCAACTCTACCTTTTCAAGCTTAAGGTTAGAAGTTGAAGTGAGATGGGTGAAGTAAAATGTTAATGTCCCAGCGTACTTGATAACAACCATGAAATCGGTTTGTAATGGTTTGTCTGTCATCCTCGCTATCGAAATTGGTCACGCAATGTCTCAAGTTTTGGTATTTTGTGGAATTTGCTGCGTTTGGTTTGTTAGATAAGCTTGTTTCTAGGCTATCTTCAGTTGTTTCCTTGACATCTCACGTGGCTTCATAAGCCTTTGTATATTATGCACTGTACATTTACATTTTACCTATATGTATAACGTCTAACTATTCATACAAGAAATATTTTCAGGGAATCATCTAACGGCTTTTTTTTTTATCTGAGTATGTTTTTATAAAAAATAAATAATTTAAAATTATTCGACCCACAAAATAAATACTAGCTCCTTATTTTTGAACATGCATTACGCTAGTTTACTACGTCGTATTTACCTACTGTCATTGTTAGAATATGGGAGTAAAGGTTTTATGCAAAAAGTCTCAAAAAATTTTAGAATAATAATTTCTTAAAAAAAAAACACTCAGATAAATTTTTTTTCGTTGCTATGGCGACTTTACGACTTATAGAAGTTACTCTTAATATATTTCGTGTATGAAAACATAGATTTTATATACACATATATCTACACATTTCATTATGTATTGTATTATGAGAAAAGTTCATATTTTATAGACTGCCCCGTTGATCTAGTGGTCGCAAACTTGATTGGCGAGCATGAGGTCCTGGGTTCGATTCCCAGGTTATTGGGTTTTACCATAAGGAATTTTTCAGTAGCAGCCACGGAGTCTGGATTTGTGCCCGGTTGATGGCAATAGGCTCGCCCCTCATTACGTGGGACTTAAACATAACTGACGAAATGTGGGTGTACTAATGGGTACACCTCTGCCTTACCTTTCGGGGATTACAGGCGTGATGTTATGTGTGTATGTATTTATTATGTATTTGTATTATGAGAAAAAATCATATTTTATGTAATTGATATTTTAGGAGCGTCACAATTTTGGTGATATTGAAACTTTTTTTTTTCTTTTTTTATTGAAAGGTTCCTGCATCACCCCTAATGGGGTTTCGGCCCCTCTCCATGACTTCCAGTTTTTCCAATCAGATCCAGCTCGTCCCGCCATTTTTTAAGCAAAGTAAGTATATCCCGTGACCAACTCTAAGCGATGTCTAAGAATGAATGCCTAAAACTGCATTACTGCATTTTCAACTCTCGGATCAGAACTGAGAGTTCAAATTTCAACAGTGCTATAATATTTAGGCATAAGTACCTACCTCATTCTTGCACAAGCCACACATTTCACACTATTGTTGAACATAGAGGTGTGATACATGGAGGAGGCAGCATTTAGGAACTTAACTACTAGGTGGGACGATCTACAGGGTTAGCCGCGCTTGCCTAGGTTGGTCGTGGATGGGTGACCACCCATTACATACCGAGATTCCTCCATACCTCGGAAAGCCCGTTAAGCCGTTGGTCCTGGTTGTCAGCTGTAGATATTTGACAGTCGTTTGGTAGTCATTGGCCCAAAAGTCAGACCAAGGGTATCGTATTACCCAGTACCTACCAGTAGCGAAGGGTTAATTTTTGTAAGAGGTAAGCCGAAGTACATATCTTTAATGTGAGTATATTATTTGTCTATTGAATACTGACTGTGCCATATATAGACTGGGAGCCAACCCCAACATACTTGGGAAAAGGCTAGGCAGATGATGACTACTAGGTAATATTTTCTACTTCTTTTCTCGCAAAGAATCATGTTGAAACAACAATATAAGCTGGTGCCATAACAGAAGTAGTGGAGTTGACTGTCCAGGGACCGCTGGACGTAACTTTACAATGACAGCAACAGAAACAGCACTTATCATGTTATTGTCTAACATGATAAGTAACATAACCTCACGCCAGTGGCGAAGGTTCCATACAACTCGATTCCTACCGGCTTCCCTTTGAAAAATGGCATAGTCAGTATTCTATAGACAAATAATATAACCACATTAAAGATATGTACTCCGGCTTACCTCTTACAAAAATTGACCCTTCGCTACTGCCTCACGCCTTTATACTCTGAAGAGTTAGGCAGAGGTGTACCTAATAGTACCTACACCCAGAAGTAATAGTGGGTGAACCTATTACCATCAACCGGGCCCTAATTTGGACTCCGTGGCTGCTATTGAGAAGTTCTTGATAGAATAACCTAAAAACACATTGCCCGACCTGGGAATCTAACCCGGACCATATTCTCAGCAATCACGCTTGTCGACCGCTAGGCCAACAAGTCAGTCATTACACGCTTAGTACTAAGTTAAGATTACAAGCTGGATCAGATTAATAGACATAAACATAAATTGTGAGCGATTTGCTAATCAGTTTCGATATTTTAATGGCTGATTGTCACGATCATAGTTTTTTTTTCTTAATAATTCCATGAACATTGCCGTTTTGTCGTTGTTCGTTTTACAAGTTCAGTAATCATGCTACATCTTAAACACTTGTTCTTTATTATTGAAAAAACCTTCTTTTTTTTCAATTCTTTTGTTAGTAGTTTGTCTCTTGTTGATTGTTATTTTGCAAATTATGCAAGAATTATTAATTCCATCATTATCTCCTGCCCTTATCCCAATTTATATGGATTCACATGAATGATGTAACCAAGAGTTTGTAAAAGTATTCTGATTTAAAAGAGTGTCCATGGAGTTTCTTGCCATAGAGATCTACGTTAGGGAATGGGCAACTACAGTACTTTCACAGTTTTATGCCTTGTTACTGGGACTGTAGCTATTGTTGTCTTTGTTTCGACAATTCAAAAGTGCCTGTAACTGGCCTTTTTGAAATAAATGCTTTGATTTTGATGATTGATTTTGATTTTGAGGGGTCATCGCAGCATGTCTTCTTCTTCCATACTTCTCTATTACTCGTCATCTCAGCAGTCACCTCCTTTCTAGCCATATCATCCTTCACACAATCCATCCATTGTTTTTGGTCTTCCCCGTCCTCTTATACATTCACACACAAAACTTACCACACGAAATTTTTGTCATTCTTCGGTATCTTCGGTATAGAATTATTCATTACCATGAAAGCCTTTTTTTTATCGTGGTAAAATCATCAAATGAGTCCTCCCACCCAGGGCAGAGCGGGAGGGACTGTCAGATTTGTACTGACTAAAATCCACGGTGTCTTTCAATAGCCTTTTATGTTCCAGGGTCGCGGTAATTCTATAAGTCCCGCGACCACCATGGAAGCCTTGAGACGAAATGTGCCAGTACTTCAGCGCCCGGTCAAAGGCAGATGAAGAACACCGTTGGATTTAATCAGTAGGAATCTGTCCTTCTCAACACAGGATGGAGCACATTCAGAACGATTCTCACTGGGGGAGTGGAGGGAATTTCTACTGGCAAAAAAGGACTACAGCAATCCTGAATATTACCACATCCATTCCTGAAGACATCAAAATTTATCACATTAATACGTCGAATCACAGAATTTGCCAACAAGGAACAAATTAAGAGATTTCGTTCTCCCCGTTTGAATAGAACATTGTTCCTACCTTCTCAGCTACCTGATCTTGGCCAGTCGGGAAGATTACCAGCGAAACTGACTGCTTAGCAAGAGCTGGTCGCCTCTGAGGACCTTACTTTTGTTTAATATCGGTTTTATACTTGAGGCTTGAGTCTTGACATCGGAAATTATCAACGCTATTTAGTGTAGAATGACTGTCATACTGAAATTCGAAGTTTAAAATACCGATGCACTGGTTGCTTAGCGAGCTATGGAAAGTGTTATAATTCAATGAACATTCGAAATTTAGTAATTGTCATAGCAAGTTTTCGAAGTACCGTCCATCGCGATTATGAACGTACTCAATTAAATAAATCGTTGCAGCGTACCTTCTAACTCACGCAAAAAGTTATTTCAAACTTCATGAATACAGTGCATTCGGTATTTTAAACTTTAATTTAAAGTTTAGTATGACAGTCGTGTAGAATCACGAACTGAATCCTTGGTAAAAAAAATGCCACGATGTCTCGTGGACACACCATGTAACTATAGCCAATCTACTGAAGCTTATCGAGGAGTCATCTGAAGGTCACATCACATGCCAAGGAAAAGTAGCAAAAGCTTATGATTGTCTACTGGGGTGTTTTAGGAGTTCTACCACATCCATTCTCCAAGTTACTAACCTCATCTCATCAAAACGTCGAACCACAGAGGCTTGTCTCGACAACAAGCAACAAATTAAGAGATTTCATTCCCGCCGTTTGTATACAAATTGTTATATGAGACCGTCCATTGTTTCTACCTTATCGACTACCTGATCTAAGTCGGCGGCTTTGAGTTCCGTCTTCCATTAATTCTTCATATCATATTTATGTTGACTGTACTGTGACGTCATGAGATACTTAATGTCTGGTTGCGGTAAGTAGACTGCTGGGTGAGGTTGCGAAATTATGGTACTATTGCATATGGCCTTCTTTATGTACAGACGCCAGCCCATAAAGCTACTACAATCTGTCAAATTTCTTTAATAGATTTTCAACTCACACACACTCACACACCACACACCCCCACACTTACTCACTTCAATGTACCTGTTTTTTATCTTAATTTTACCTTCTGCAGTCACATTTTTCTTATTAATTTAAGTTATTCTCAATGTAATTAATTATTAGTTTTATTATTGTTTTATATTTCTTTGATCACATTTTGCTAATTATTGTAGTTATTTTTCTTGCGCTAGCAGAACATTGTAATTTTTTTTAACTTTGTGAATTGTCTGGGTCACCAAAATACAGGCTATGCCTAGTTTGGGACTCTCTGTTAAACCTGTCAGTATTATGTTGTGTAAGTTAATAATAAATGAATTTGAAATTTGAACTTTATTGCTAAAGCATTAGGTTCAAGGTTGATTGGGAAGATTTGACAGTTTCGGGTAGCTTGCTAGCTTATCTCTACTTCTGAACCGATTTTTTGTGCATTTTGCGTTTACTTTGAAGAATAATCTGGTTACGTAGGATCGACCTCACTTTTAATTGATCATCATCATCATCATAATTGGCAGCCTTGTTCCACTGTGGAGTATAGGTCAGCTCCCTCTTCTGCTATGCTTCCCTGATCTACGCAACTCTCAACCCGGGTAAGTTACGTTACAATGACGGCGCGGTTGGCGCAGTGGCTGAGCCATTGACTGCTGCGCTTCGTGTCGCGGGTTCAATTCCCGCACGGAACAAATATTTGTATGGCCTACAGGTAGTTGTTCCGAGTCTGGCTGTTTGTGTATGTGAATTTAAATGTTTGTAAACGTACCCACGATACAGGAGAAATTCCTAGTGTGGGGCAATGTTTAAAAAAAAAAAAAGACAATTATTAATATGATCACAAAGTGACAATTCATAATAATAACTGCGTCAGTGACGATTTTAAGAATTTTAACATGATTCATATTATTATTCTAATATGGTTCTGCTAAAGCGGCCATTTTAGACCTCCAGGTCTTATTCGCGATCTGATTCTGATTCTGAACGGCATTTATTTATCCAATCATCATCATCATCATCATCATTTCAGCCGAAAGACGTCCACTGCTGGACATAGGCCTCCCCCAAGTGTCGCCACATTGACCGGTCCCGTGCGTCTCGCATCCAGCGGATCCCTGCAACCTTTATGCCTTCCAACGCAGCGTCTTCCGGTTCGCGGTCGCCACTCCAGAACTTTTCGGCCCCATCGGCCATCCGTTCTGCGAGCAATGTGCCCTGCCCACTGCCACTTAAGTTTGGCTATTCTTCGGGCTACGTCGGTAACCTTGGTTCTCTTGTATTTATCCAATGCATACTTTTAACCAACCGGCAGGACAGAGACCAAAGGATGGTACTTAATTTCAGTCAGTGTAAAGAGAAGCCATTCACTAGGCCACAACTCGACATCGCTTTTTTTTCGTATGGGAAATCATCAAATGACCCCCTCCACTCTGGGTGGAGCGGAAGGGAGTGTCAGACTTAAGATTTTAAACTATCATGGTCACTAACATTACCACACACACATTACCACACACAACACACACACACACACACCACACACACACACCACATCCACACACACCACATCACACACACACACACACACACACACATCCACATTATTACATTTAACAAACAGTAAACATGGTAAATATCCCGTTAGTATTAATAGTAGTGTCAGACTGTACTGACTAAAACCCATCCATATTCCTTCTTTGCCCTTTGTGCTCCAGGGCCACGGTATCTCTTTCGAACAGTCCCGCAGCCGTGGCAGAGTTAACTCAACATCGTCCAAATCCAATTTCACAAAGCAAAACGCTTCTTTCTCAATGCACCAAACAAATTGCTTCTCCCAATTCATAACGAAAGACAAAGCCAAATTTTAACTTCCATGGCATTACCAAAAACCCGGAGCTAATTAACACAGAGGGCTCTTAATTAGTCCCCATTGTAACATGACAAGAGAACCGATCATTTTGGTACAACCTCGCGTTTTATACACACGGATGAGTAGGATTACGAACGAGGAAAGAATATACACATTGATTGGTATTTAATCGTAAATTTTCAAAGAGTGAGTGATGAAGTTTCACAAATACGTATGGTATCGAAAATTAAAAAAATAAAGTACTGTTTGTGGTGTTTTAGAAGCAATTATAGAATAGAATAGATTTTTTTTATTTCAGACCGGAGTCCATAGGGTTAGTAACAATTTTACTTACTTTCTAGTGTTAGTAGGTTACAGACACATACAATTATAATTCAGCGTGGAGCTGCATCCACGTCCGCAGCATCGGGGAATCCCATCGATCAGCAAATACACTGAGAATACTGTTGGTGCCGCCGCGAACACGAGTCATCAGGGATGCACATCTATTTCTAATAATGGCGGCAAAACCAAATTAAAAAATTCGGCAAATTATATGAGGAGACTTGGAAATTCAAGAATACCTGATTCTTAGGTGTTTTTTACATACATGTCAAATAAGGTTTATTAGCACACCAACCTGTATCGCCTATAATTATCACGTATCGTCTTCAAGACACAGTGCTATCTACGAAAAAAACGGACTTATTTGCAAAAAGAAAACCCTTGACAACGTCCAGTATTGAACCACCTAAAAAAACCAGTCCACAGCTACAAAACTAGTGATTTATAAATATCCAAACAAATCGTCTTCACAATCCCAAACCCATTTTATTTTTAATCCGACTTGACCGTAACTAATTATCGCCAATATTTCATTGCCAACATGCCGATTTGTTGGCCGATCGATCAACCAGCATGTCCGACTAATGTTTGGGTTACAAATCAAAACAAAGATCTTAAAAAACGTTTAACTAAATCATCGTTTCTCTTCGAAAACTGTTTCACTTTAGATAATTATAGGCTTCTGACCATTCTGATTCTTTGAGCGAATTCCGTGGAACTAATTATCGCGTAAGGGGTTGTGTGTCCCTCTCCAACAACATAAAATTTTGCTATATAGTTTTATAAGTCGGGTTTGTGTGTGAGACAGATATACCTACCTACATTTGTGCTGACTGTACGAGGCAGGTAGGATATTATGTGTTTTTTTTTCCAGAAAGTATTAGTTGTGATGGACGGTGATACTGAGGATTTTGACACATGAGTGCGTTTGGCGGGCAATCAAAAAGTCAGATAGATGACATCAGAACTCTTGCCGATCCGGTATTGGCATTGCTACTACAGACTTTTTTTTTTTTTTTTTATCGTGGTAAAATCATCAAATAAGTCCTCCCACCCAAGGCAGAGCGGGAGGGACTGTCAGACTTGTACTGACTAAAATCCACGGTGTCCTTCAGTAGCCCTTTATGTTCCAGGGTCACGGTAATTCTATGAGTCCCGCGACCCCGGTACTACAGACTTCATTGACATTCAGAAACCCTTTTTTTTTTTTTTTAAATCTGCTACTAAGTATGAAAAGCAGATTTGCTAAATTAATAAGCATTCTTAACACTCACAAGCTTTTTCCTATGAAATAAGAATGACCATTAACCAACAAAACCCATCGCATTCATATTTTTTGTCATCATCATCATCATCATCATCATCATCATCATCATTTCAGCCGAAAGACGTCCACTGCTGGACATAGGCCTCCCCCAAGTGTCGCCACATTGACCGGTCCCGGGCGTCTCGCCTCCAGCGGATCCCTGCAACCTTTACGAGGTCATCGGTCCACCTAGTGGGAGGCCTTCCAACGCAGCGTCTTCCGGTTCGCGGTCGCCACTCCAGAACTTTTCGGCCCCATCGGCCATCCGTTCTGCGAGCAATGTGCCCTGCCCACTGCCACTTAAGTTTGGCTATTCTTCGGGCTACGTCGGTAACCTTGGTTCTCTTGCGGATCTCCTCATTTCTGATTTGATCACGCAAGGAAACACTAACACAGAGCATAGCCCTCTCCATTGCCCTTTGGGCGACTTTAAGCCTTCTGATGAGGCCCATTGCCCATTTTTTTGTAACTTTCCTTAATTTTTGTGGTACTAGAAAAGATTGGAAATCCAGGTCAGATGTGGGTCCAACCGGCAGTCTGCCGGTAGACATAAGGAGTAAAACGAATAAAAATAGTTTTAAAAATATATATTTTTTTTTATTTAGAAATGTGTTATACAACAACAATAACATTCATTTATTTCCAGGCAACATTGGCCCATTGATAATATAATTATATAAAAAGTGCTACCTATAAATAATATATAATAAATTTTAAGTACGAAATTTACGAAATGTACACCGACCCCACAGTCAAACCATTACTACGGTTTTGTGGGGCTAAGTTTACAAGTTATTTACTTACCATTGTGTGAATATAAATAAATAAAGAAAAACCACATGTGACCTGTGTTTTTCAAACTTTTGTTCAGCGAATCCTAGCTTCAGAAAACCTAATCAATATCTCACTTCTTACAATTCCTCCTTCCTGTTTTCAATGTAGATTTAAGTTATCAATTGAACATTTAGATTATTATTATTTTGACATTGGAAATTGTGTGTTAGTACGTAAGGAATTGTGTATTATTATGTAAAATTGAGTTATTTTATTTTAAATGTGTGTCAGTGGTTTCGACACAACTAACTTTATTATTATTATTTGTATACTCTCGAGTAAAATGTAGCGAACTAACCATTTATTATAACACCCTATTGTAATGAAACCTACATTTACGAATAAATTTGATTTGATTTACAGTAGTGGTGTTACATTGACAGTTACTGTACCTCCTATATCCTATTTTGCATTCAATCCAAGGTCTCTTAATACTGCACCTTGCACGCACTTCGCCACAGCACCACCATCCTCTATGGTGCATCTGCCCAATTTCACAACTAGGTCATTTACTTCCTACCGTACCACTTCAGGCGCGAACCGCAAACGGAGCATAAATAAATTGTTTTGACAGATACACTTTCATGTACAGATAAAGACAATATCATAAACATGTGTAAAGTGCTCTTATATTTATACTGGTACGACTTCATTTGCATTCTGGTCGGCATCTCAAGCACTTAGCGTGAAGATATGGACAGACGTGACGGCCTGACATGCATCAATCCTGTCACGTGACTCGATAATTATGTTGCCAAGTGTATTTTGGAATTTGATACAGTTTTGGTGACCCTTGTTAGGATGCAATAAGGTTGAGGTTTGCGTAGAATTTTGTTTGGGGATTTGTAGATCAGTTTGTTGCTTTAGTGACTGATAACATTCTGCAAACTTATGACATTCATCCTTGCTAAATTATTATGATCCTTATTACTACAACATAAAATGGTTTTTAGTTTACCATAAAGTTTTGTAATTTACAGTCGTGTTGCACTATCGCAGGCGACATTCTCACACCTTACTGTATTTGATAAGTGCCGCATAATAATTTCGCAAATAATAATAAATTCGTTCACGATTCGAAAGTAGGTTAAATAAAATAGTTATCATGGAACTAATGGAAGGTAGGAAACTTCCTTAATTTACGGTACCGCTGACCTAAAAAAATGTGTAAAGCTTTTCTTCGATAGAACTTCTGGGGTATTCCTCAAGGCGCAACTATGTTTAAGCGCAACCAAGCGCAACTAAATTATTCTCCGAAGCGCAACCATTAGTTGCGCTCACAAATTCAAATTAAAAATTATTATTTGTATATTGAATGTACGTGTATGTGTATTGTGTGTGTGTGTGTTGTGTTTATTGTATTGTAAGTGAATTGTGTGTATTAATGTGTGTTGTGTGTGTGTGTTGTATTGTTATTGTGCGTTGTTTGTGTGTTGTGTGTGTGTGTTGTGTGTATTGTATGTGAGTTGTGTGTATTGTATGTGAGTTGTGTGTTTTGTATGTATATTTGTTTTTTTTTGTGCAATAAAGAATAAGAATATGTTTATTCCTCAAAGCGCACCGAAAAAAAAAATGAATCCATCATACCCGTCTCTATTTTTCATCATGGTTTCATCAAGGAATAAACATATAATAGTTTTAATTTGAATTTGTGAGCGCAACTAATAGTTGCGCTTCGAGGAATAATTTAGTTTCGCTTAGTTGTTGCGCTTTGAAGAATACCCTGATCTTCTAAACTGCGCAATCTCAAATGATGAAAACTTTACTGTATAGTAGAGCATTATTATAAATGAGAACAATGAATGAAATAGTGCTGATGCAGTTATGAATTTAGTAATACATTTCGTAAGGCTACGTGGAAGGACCGTGGCGACCGCGAAACGGAAGACGCTGCGTTGGAAGGCCTCCCACTAGATGGACCGATGACCTGGTGAAGGTTACAGGGATCCGCTGGATGCGAGTCGCACGGGACCGGTCAATGTGGCGACACTTGGGGGAGGCTTATGTCCAGCAGTGGACGTCTTTCGGCTGAAATGATGATGATGATGACGTGGAAGGAATTGTGGAACGCCTTTGCCCAGCAGTGCGACAGTACAGGCTTATAAAAACAGTCTGTTAGCATCGATCCTACTCGGTACTCTATTCGATAGATTCTTGATACTATGCAACTTGTAACTTAGATGTTTTGAAAATTGTGTAGGTACCTGCTTATTTTATTGGTGTGTTATTTTAATCCCTGCTAGTCCAAAGTTGGTTCTGGCTGTCATAAATCGTTAGGAAGAAGTCTGCGTCGTTACTCTGCAGAGTACGGGCCAGCTCCAACTCCATCCTGAAGACTATAGCACGGAGGTTCGACTCCCCGATTATTGGGGCTATTGTTCGTAGGTGCCTCTCGAACAACAAGCTCGTATCGAAATAAGGTGTAATTAACATAGTTTATAAGTTTTATTTTACTAACCCTCTATGGATGTTGCTTGTCCGAAATAAAAGTTTTTTTTTTTTTTTATAAATAGCTATTTGACAGTCACGGGTGCTCCGAAAATCAAAAATCTTACCAAGGGGTATCGTGTTACCGAGCGTGGTGGAAGTCAGGAAGGCAGTCATCATCTGCCTAGCCTTTTCCTAAATTAATTGGGGTCGGCTTACAGTCTTAACGGATTCAGCTGAACACCAGTATTTTACATGGAGTGACTGCCTATCTGACCTCCATAAACCAGTTAGTACTGGGTAATACGATACCCCTTGATAAGACTGGTTGTCAGACTTTCGGGCCACTGACTACCTGTAACGACTGTCAAAGAATTACAAATGACACCTCCAAATAGGACCCGTCTGTTTCATTAACTGTAATGTTATTTGATTTACTTAATGAAAAGCACTTATCGAAAAGAGCGATATATGTCAGTGAAACATCTTGGCAGGCGTCTTGTTTCGGCTTAAACAAGTCAAACAGATAACAAATAACGAAAGGCGAGAGTTAAATTAATTACAGATGTGAATTACTTATCAACAATTCACAAGCAAAAAAGGCTGAAGTAATCTTTTAAAAGTATCAAGACACATCAGTATACCGTCAGTAACTATCGATAAATCGTCGCAGGTCGTCACAGCGACACAATTAGTGCGACGGCGACGTTGACTTACTTCCAGCGATAGAACGTTCACACGAACAACCATAAACTTGATAAGTCCACACGCAAACTGTCGATAGTCGATAAAACGTCTTGAATTATATCGACATGCTGTCAGCCCGTCCTTATTTGCATTTAATTACGTGTTTTTATTTAGATAAAATGTAATGGATACTACTTTATAATATGGGAACTGTTAGTGTCGTACGTTTGTGGAATTGAATCAGTAGTGCATCTAAGTAGTAAGTGGTGGTTAGACCCTTCTCAACCTTAATACTCAGGGCATAAGGGTGATACGTGGTCGACCGTCAGTGAGCGCGGTAATACCGAAGTAGGATCATGCCGTTACTTTATTTGTTGCCTATTTAGGTAAAAACAAATAGCAAGATTCACACGTAATGGAGTACCATTACATGATAGTAATCGTCATCATCTGCCTGCCCCTGTCCCATTCTACTTGAAGACGTTTTGACAGACGTCACTGCATCATTTACTCCTTTCTCTTTCAAATCATTATTCTGTTGTGAGGAATGAGCTGATGCTACTACATAATGATGCTACGTAATGGTGATACCCCCATAATGTTTGTGTTGACCAGATACAAGCAAGCTTAACAAATTATTAAGTAATTTCGATTGATTCAGTAGGTTTCTCCTGTACACTGAAACGATAACAGCCTGCAAAATAATAACTATTTACCTCGCAAATAAAACACTCAACCATCTGCTAAAGAAAATAATTAGTATAACAAACCACGAAAATTCTTAACCACCAAATAAAATGACCATGCATACACTTTTATACCCATAAAAATATAATAGGTATCCCGATTGAGTGCGATTCGTTCATTATTGGCGTGGCAACACCTGCCGGGTACATCTGCGGTCATTTTATTGTCCAAAATGAATCCTCGAAAGGGGCAAAAAGGATAAAAAATATCAAAACTACTAACAAACTGTAAAAAACTCGGGCTGCGGTTGCGATTGATTAGAGATGTGGACTTATCGATGTTATCGGCGTATCGATAGATGTGAATATTTCGACCGTTCGAATGACTTCTCAAGTAAGTACAATATTTAGACAAAATTATTTGATGCCGTCTAAAAGTTTGTTAACTTGTAACAGGAAAATGTTTTTTTTTTTTTGAGAAAACAATACCTAAATTATTTGCCAGATGTAAAAGTATCTTTGTAACCTTTTCTGGACCAAACCAAAGAAAAACAAAGTCAAAATAGAAACCCAGTTGATGAGGTTCCACGTAATAGCAAAATTATTTTAAAAAAAATGCTATTGTACTAGCAAGCTCTAACAAAAAAGTTATGGTGTTTGATCTGAGATGTATTCTCATTTCCTTTTACGTTTTTGCGAACCACTTCTCACTTTTATCGATAACTTCCCCTCACTATGGCAGATGCAGCTTCGATTTGGAGTACACTCGGCAGACAATTCATTTCCACGGCGCTCTTGTAACAGTAAGTCACTGATGAACTAAAAAAAAAAATAACAACAATGGTCTATTGTTTTTGTATGAACTTGCAGATGTACCATCCACGGTTCAGTTTAACATCTGGTTAGTTTAATTTATCGTTTGGGCGTTTCTTCTTTGATGTTATTAGCAAAGGTGTTGGAGAAAAGTAGACTATGTAGTATATTGAAGATTGATCTAATAAGAATCACTTTTGATTATGAAAGATTTTTTTCATCAGAACTGCCCCCGTAGCATGACCACCGTAGACAAGGATTTCTTTGACGGAAGAATCGACAAAATGACAGATTGTGTCGACACAATGACAGATTTCTTTGCACTATAATGTCATTTTGTCGATTCTTCCGTCAAAGTAATCCTTGTTTACGGTGGTCATGCTACGGGGGCTGGATTTAGTTCATCAGAACATAAAGTTTATTAAACCCGTGACAGTAAATATTTGATAAGGATTTACTTCAGGTTTGTCTACTGTCCGAAAATAAGCAATTGATGTAGGATGCAAGTTCTGAAGTAAATAAAGAAAGAAAAAAACAGGAAACGTATTTATTATACTCGCACAGAACAAAACAAAATTAAATAAAAAGAAAGCAAAAAGAAAAAAAAAAACATTAGACGTAATTATTGGATTAGATTAGATTATTTTATTTTTCATTTTTATTTATTTTAATGCACAATGTACACAATCAATTTTATACGTTAAACTTAAACTAGTGAGTACATGACCCTGTTAGGGCGCAGCAAGATAACTTAAAACTAATATTGCAGAGTATTTATTATTATTTATCTAATATGACTTGCATAGATCATTAGGAATTATTATTATTTTATTCTTAGGTACTTGACGAAGTGACATTCTTTCAGCGTTTGCGATGATTAAAAAGTCAAAAATTTTTAAGATTACATGATCGACCGCAAAAGTTTATCTCAATTCTGCCGAAAGTCAATAGAAACACGAAACACTAAAGCGATTGCTACTTGCCTAAAACCTCTGGCTCTTTGTATGCTTTATTTCGCTTCTTGAATTGACAAAGGAGCCTCCACTACATCTTCTACTTGAAACACAAACGCACTCTTCAATTCCATTTTAAAATATTGAACCTAAAGAATTTCAGCAAAAATACCAATTTGCCCACCGCGTGTAATTGCTGCCCTTCGTCCTTCTTTACCATTAATTAAGCACGGCTAACTTAAACACAGATACATCATCCACAACATTAATGTCACTGGAGTTTTAAAAACTATGTTTTAAGGCCTCTACCCACTAGTCTGCTACCTTATTTATTAAATGCCTGAAGCCAGTCCCATCTCCCATTTTACGAGTAAAGTTATTTTTCTAATATCTTCTAGCGGTGGTAGGTGGTGCAGAGGGACCGTGGTTTTGTCATTATTTCCATCATAGGTTTTCTTATGGGATCGTAAAATTTATAGTTTTAGTGTAATTGTCTATTATTGTTGGGTCTAAATTTACCTTTG
This sequence comes from Noctua comes, assembly GCA_963082995.1. Lineage (NCBI taxonomy): Eukaryota > Metazoa > Arthropoda > Insecta > Lepidoptera > Noctuidae > Noctua > Noctua comes. The sequence continues at coordinate 5,584,699 of OY720280.1, read as the reverse complement.
TTTGGATCGTTCGCTAAAGTCTGGGGGATTTCTTGATAAGTAAGTTGAGTTGGCGACATTTTAAGTTATAGAAATGTTAAAAATAAAGGAACTAAACAACAGTAGCGAAGGGTCAATTTTTGTAAGAGGTAAGCCGGAGTACGTATTTGTAATGTGATTATATTATTTTTCTATAGAATTACTAGCCGTGCCATTTTTCAAAGGAAAGCCAGTAGGAATCGAGTTGTATGGAACCTTCGCCACTGCTAAACAATGGTATCTCTATCTACTGTCACTAATTCAAGAAAGAATATGAAATAAAGTAAAAGTCTCCTAAAAAGGGCTTTGCAACGTTATTTAGGTCTTAATTTCCTAATCCTAAACCGACTTTTGTTGACGGATCAACTGCTGAGCACCCATTAATGTTAAGAGTGTAATACTGATTCTTCTTCAAGCTTGTTAGATTTGCAGCCAAAAATATAAACCCGAACAATTACGAATCTATCAGCACAAACGAAAGTAAAAGACTTACCACACGAACGCTGCGGTGCGTCTCTGAATAAATGCTGGCCCATTTACAAGAGTGTAAGATATGACGTGATATAGATCACTCACAACGTAATAAATAAATAAATAACATAAGAAAAATTACACCGTAAAGCGAATGTTACCGGGGGCGCTACGGCTTCGCTAGGATAGTGTGGATACACCCTAACAAAGAAGTGCATTGGGCAAGGATGATTAAAAAAAAAATATTAAGTTTCTGTTCAATGAATAAACCGAAGGAAAAAACCGAAATAGACCGAGTTGCAATCGCTATCAAACCGGTTTGTAATTTCGAAAACAAGTTTAAAAAAGATTGAGACCTTTTCGATAGCTTATGTCAATCTAATAGTTATCATTTTTACTTTTCCAGCGTCATTGTCACCAATCAATAGCAAGGTAATGATTAGAAAAGCAAGCGAGATAAACATAATGTACTATTTTCCGAATGGAAGCGTTTGTGAAAACGGGGGCATAATTATTTGAAATCATATGCGACCGCCAATCAAAACGTACAGTGTCGAAATATCTCACCATCATAAAGACTGTGGTTTTGGACTTCATGGTAATGAAGATGTCTCAAACTTTAGACGACTGTGATAGATACGTACTGAAGTGGCGGTCAATACATCTTGCTAATTATTTTCTTTTTTTGCGGTAGTCTCTCTTTCTACCAGCTTATATATCACCCAATTTTTAGGGGTATTCAGGTCACTCAGACCTCAAAATATTTTTTTCTCTGGTAAATTCATTTCAATTACTAAAATTCATCGTGAGGAAACCAGCATGCTTGAGAGATATTTTTCGACGGCATGTAAAGCCAAGTCAGAGCCCTACGGACGGCATAAAAACTCTGACACCAGGCTAGACACTCACTAACCACACGACAAAGAAGAAGAGTAAAATTCATAAAAATGAACATAATTCCGAGTCATATCCTTACTAAGATGCACAAGTTAGCGCCGGGCGCAAGGGAGCGACAGGGACGGATGATTTAGAAACCCCTCGGGAGATGCGCGACGCGACCCGATATTAATATTGTGACTCCAACCTAGTATAGCTTGGGAAAACAGAACAATAGTTGGTGCATTTTTTTTTGAGGAAAAGTTCAACTATCTTCTACTATCACTATCGATTAAAATCTTTATAACGTGGCTATATTACAAAATGATCTCTATTGACGATATCATTTACTAAACAATAATAAGATAAATTGAAATAATTATAATTATAAATAAAAAAACTTATAGTTATAATAAATTAATTAAAGTTTTAAATATTAACGAGAGGTCACGTAAAAATAATGAAATTTAGCACAGGCCTTTTTTGACATTTTAAGAAATAAAACAACGAATTAAAACGTATGAGGAATAGACAACTAAACTATTTCATGCAGTATCTGACATCCTCTTAAAACATTTAAGGAGAATAACGCAGCCGAGCAAGGAAAAAAAAAACAAAAAACATTTATTCGCACAAAAGGAAGAAAGTGAACGGGTAAAATATTAGATTTTAAACTATCATGGTCACTAACATTATTATTAATACTAGAAACGGGATATGCAACAGCAACAGCGCAGAAATATCGGGAACTCATAGAAAACAGTAAACATGGTAAATATCCCGTTTCTAGGGTAAAATATTTATCAATAACAATAGACACAATACTGGCTAACAGAGACAGATAATATATTTTTACTTCTCGTCCATTTTATCTCCAAGCTTACATATACTACAATATTATGATCACTCCTTTGCCGGCACTACGTTTTGGTATCTGTCGCCTTACACCTCAAGGTAAATTGGTCCCGAAATTTCAAATTCAAATTCTGTTCTCATTCCCATGTGTGCCCCGCGGCGCGAGCGCTTTTAACATTGTAATTGGTCCTCCGCCGATTGGGGCCAATGGTTATTGCACCCTTTGATGTGGCTTGATTGGTCCCCAAACGGTTTATTACGGATAACTTGGAAACTGTGTGTCGGTTATTGTGTGTTGTGTTAGGTCGTGGTCGGCTTCCGAATGTTAATGGTATTCGTGTGCAGCAGTCCTTTCCAATTCCCACTTCGTTTCCTTTGAAATCAATTTAATGCTATCAATTTGGTAATATGTGATTGTAAAGTCTGTAGAATTCACTACTGGCTTCTCTGTTTCCCCATCATTATAATCTAGATCTCTTCCATGTTCGAGTGAATAGGTTTCTTCTAGGCAAGCGTGATCCCTCCACCCTAGGCTGTTTGAGCGTGGACTGTAGTTTCTAGTTTCTGGTTTTGACTGTAGTGTCTTTTATAGTGAAACACTGCAAGTAATTACCACAAGAACTATTTATTATAATAATTTGCACGGAATACAATGCTTGCACACAGAAATGGTAGACGGAAGTGAGTTAAGAACGAATGAACAATTTAGTAAATATAAAATGGCAGTATTGCCAGTTAATATTGTAGGATTCCTACAAGGGCGTGTCATTGCTTCACATCGGGCGAGTTGTGGTCAAATGCAAGCCTATTTAGTATAAAAAGAAACCATCATTGAAATGCATGCAAGAATAGACAGGCCATTGTTCTCTCCGCTAATGCCCGTATTGTAAAACAAAAATCGCATGGTATGTAAAGTATTCACATATTTTATTAAAAAGTAACATTATCAACGACTGTCTCCACTTCCACTGAGACACAAGGAGTGGGCCGTAATCCACCACGTGGGCCCAGTATTGTTTTGGAAGAAGTCAATGTATCTTCGAAGTTTTTGTTCTAAGACATGCTGGTCCTCACAAGCTTTTCCTTTATCATTTTGAGAGCAGATGAAATGAAATAAATTATAGAGTGACATGAAAAAGAACATTAAAGAGTGTCCATGGAGTTTCTTGCTCATTCTTCTCCATAGAGATCTACGCTTTGGAATGTGCAACTACAGTACTCTCTCAAGACATATGCCTTGTGACTGTGACTGTAGCTTCGCTTTTTTTTTTGTTTTTTTTTTGACATTCAAAAGTGCCTGTGATGGTCTAAGGGGCTGTCGTCTCCACGAGCAAGAGAATCGCAGCGATATTATCGTCGTGTCACGTATTTCTATACACTCTCTTCAGGGCCGTCTCCATGAGCGAGAGAATCGTGGCTATATTCTCGTATAGAAATACGTGCCACGATGATAATATCACCGCAATTTTCTCGCTCGTGGAGACAGCCCCTTATTGAAATAAATGCTTTGAGTTTACATAAATTAAAAGGCACTGTTATCTCAGTCTAACAAAAAATCAAAGTCTTTCAAGGTTTTGAAAAAACATGTTAAGATAAGTCTACTTTGATTTCATCTCCTTTTTTATTAGTTGGTTCCAAAACCCACAAACTAGTTATTTCTATTCAACAATCGACAAGCTTTGCGTTACTAGACAACCAGACGCATAAATTATGTTTGCAGAAGTAAATCACAATTTGATTACACGTTTGATCCCAAGATTTGGACAATGCTTGTGATCCAAATAGGTTACGTCATTTGGCAGTTCATTATTATTGTAACCTCTTTTGTTGTTCTGTTTTGAATATAGATTTTGTATTAAATTAGGTCATCGTCATCGACATTTTTAAACGTTACTTGGAATAGAGCTACCAACAGAAGCTAAGACAGGAAATGTAGATTATATAACATAAAATCACGCCTGTAATCCCCGAAGGATTAGGCAGAGGTGTACCTAATAGTACACCCACGTTTCGCCAGTTATATTTAATTTCTATGTAAAAGGGGGTGAGCCTATTGCCATCAACAGGGCACAAATCCAGACTCCGTGGCTGCTCCTGAGAAATTCCTGATGGAAAAACCGAATAACACTGCCCGACCTGGGAATCGAACCCAGAACCTCGGGCTCAGCAGTCGTGCTTGCGACCACTAGACCAACGTGGCAGTCTGTAGAGTAGATAGATTAATTTAGGCTATTTGTTTTAGCTTATGCAGTCTTGGTATCATCTTACCAACTGGGTTGTGGAGGTCAGATAGACAAATGCTCCTGGGAACAATATGATGTTTAGCTGCACCTGGTTAGACTGAAGCCGACCTAAACATAGTTGGGTAAAGGCTAAATAAATGATGATTTTCTGTGTGAGTCCCCACTTCAATGCAAAGGCATTACAAGTGTGCTGCCGTCTCAAAGACAAATCTGACGCATGTCCCAAAAATGCAAAACGGAACAACAACGCTACTTACGCTAGGTACGCAACACTCATTTTTAATTGTATTGGATTATAAGGAATTCTCCAAAGTAAAAAGTAAGCGGTCTTTCTATAAAATTAGAATATCTAACGACATGTTTCTAACTCACCAATCTGAATAACTTACAGAAGGCCCTTACTTTTCATAATTCAACAATTTGGGACCTTCGAAGACCTTGAATTTTAATACTTTAACGACCTGTTAAATATTCAAATCTAAGAAATGGCTTTCCTGCGGCTATGACATATTTAGTAGAATTTATAATTTTATGACTACCGACACAACAATCCAGAAATACTTGACCCCTCTTCTGAACCAAAGTAAGACAGTTCAGCGGTCTGAAAAAATGGTTTAAATGAATTGTTTCGAGGTTTTGGTACAAATTACTGTCTTTAAGCGTTTAAGCTATTTGAAAAGAATTTTCAAAGGCGTATACGGTCATTATTTTAAGCGACAAGGGTTAAAAATGAACATTTGAAAATGTTGGCTGTTAATGTTTTTGTAATAGAGAATGAGTGTTAACACTTGGGTTTTTCCTTGTTAGAGGCTAAAAAGATATCAAAAGGTGTTTAGAATGACTGAGAAAGATCTTTTAGAAGCCAAAGCTTTCCTATAACGCATTGTATCGTCTTTGAAACAGGGGATAAAATGTCATTATTGTCAGTGGCTAACCCTAAAATTGTTATGCTTCGGTTCAAAGTGTGTTAACTTCGACTAAAGTACTTAACATTCGTACAAATTAGAAAAAATACTCATAATACTACATATTGGAGACACGCTATCTTTGTAAGTTTGAAACCTTCCTCTCTTCTATTTTTCTGTGCCCATCAACAGGATGCACAACAATCTCAATCTATCTATCTATATAATTATATAAAAGGGAAATTATAAGTCTCGCCACAAAATTATTTATTGGCCATTCATTCATCATTTATTATAAGTTAGCATGTAAAATAATACATCATATTCTTTTATCGTGAAAATAGCCACTGCATGATTTGGCGCGAGCACGCGAAACGACAGCCAACATGTCATCTCGTAAAACAACGTTTGTAATAAAAACGTTTAACTCATAAAAATTCAACTCATTAAATAGGCACAACGGTAATTTTAATTAACGGAACAACAAATACTTATTAATCCAGAGCAAGCGAAGCGATTTCGGGACTTGAGGCACCCCGACTTTAGGTTAGGTAAGGTTACTTTAAACCCTGCAAACAGAAATAGGAGCCCCGTGCAGCGGGGCTACGTCGACTACGCCTATCACAAAATATTGATATTATTTAACTTGGACTTTAGGTGAATTTCTGCTCTAGAAACTTACGAGACTACCCAAAAAAATAGCTTAATAATTTGTGACTGGTTTAGAATATTTATTATAAAGTGACATTTAGGTGAAACGTGATTTTGCCAAAAGAATCAAAATATGTATTAAACGAAAAATTTATAAATGATTAAATGTCAACATTTGTAAAGCGAAGCATTTGCCAAAGGAATGCGTGTAAAGTGATTGTTTATAAAATGAAACATCTGCGGAATACGTTGTTTGTGAAATAAATACTATATGAAAAGTTGGTTGTAAACTAAAAATTTGTGAAAGGAGTTTAGGTAAAACATTAGTGAACCGGCCAATATACTATTTGATGACATTTTTAGCAAAATTTTGGCGATCAATTAATATGGGATGAGTTACATTTTAAACGTACTGAGTTAAAAAATTAGAAGCTAAATTAATATATTTTTTGATGTCATTTAATAGTATTTTAGAAGTTTACTGTTAGAATGCTTGTTACAAATTTAGATGCTAAAAATAACCATCATGCTGAGTTGTATTTAGAGTGGTTTACATAGACGATAACTAGTGCCTAGGATAGTATTATTTAGATGCTCGTTAATTGTGGCTGACTTAATAATTTAGAAGTCAACATAAATTTTTGGAGGCGAATAATGCCATTAAAAAGAAGCCTGTTTAATTAGCACCCTATATAAAATGGTAAACTGACTGACTGACTGCCTGGGTGATATATCAACACAGCCCAAACCGTTGGTCCCAGAGACATGAAACTTGGAGGGTGTGTTCTTTGTGAAGAGAAAGTATCCACTTAGAAAGGATTTTTGGGAATTCCACCCTTAAGGGGGTATAATAGGGGATAGAAGTTTATATGAAAGTCCGTCAGTTTTGAAGTTAGTCTCTTCAAATTTTGTGTTTAAGCTGACGATTGAAAATTAATTTATACGTGCAGCATTTTTGATAATTCTACCCCCGAAGGGTTAAATAGGGGGATGAAGGTAACTAATCGGATATTTTTAGATATCCACGCGGGCGAAGCCGCGGGCAATAGCTAGTATATTATACACTTATTTCTAAGTACACATTGTAGTAGATGGCAATCAATGATTGAGTAATATAACATATTACATCTTACCTGTTTTTCCCGAAGACTAAGGTATAGATGTTAGGCACATCTATACCTTAGTCTTCGGCTTATAGGTACAGGTATATCTATCAAGCGCAAGTATGTATGAAGTCCTGGGTTCGATTCCTGGGTCGGGCAAAGTGTTATTGAGATTTTCCACCAGGAATTTTTCAGTAGCAACCACGAAGTCTGGATTTGAGCCCGGTTGATGGCAATAGGCTCGCTCCCTATTACATGGGGGTTAAACGTAACTGGCGAAATGTGGGTGTACTATTAGATTCACCTCTGCATATCCCTTCGGGGATTACAGGCTTGATGTTATGTTATTTCACCAGCTTAAATATTCAGCATTAAAACATTACTATGATTAAAGAACTCAGAATGAATAAGAAAAGCTGTGTTGAAGAATAACAAAACAAAATATTTTTCTTCATCTATCTATACTAATATTATAAAGCTGAAGTGTTTGTTTGTTTGGTTGAACTCGATAATCTCAGGAACTACTGGTTCGAATTTAAAAATTCTTTTAGTGTTGGATAGTCCAATTATCGAGGAAGGCTATAGGCTATATAACATCACGCTATGACCAATAGGAGCCGAGTAAAAAAAAACAAGTCAGAAGCGGCGGGTGAAACCGCGGGGCACAGCTAGTCGTTGATATTTCTCAGACCATTGTCAGAGTACGCTTTACTAATTAACTCATTAGTAAGCGACTTTGTAACATATCTTTTACATCGAGTAACAATGTAACTGGCAAATGAACAGTTTTATAACATGGTGTACTGTGAAGTTTATAAATAATTTATTTTTGTTTTGGTACATTTTGTTAGGCAGGTGTGTGAGATGATTATCTATAGCTGTACCACTTAAACCTTCAAGGTCTCAACTTCAGAACCAAGACACGCACCTCTGATTTTTCGGATTCATGTGCGTATTGTATAACTATCACTTCCTTTGTTAAAGGAAAACATCGTGAGGAAACCAGCATACCTTAGAAACATTTCTCGCCGGCATGTAAAACCAAGTCAGAGGCCCATCGGTGGCATAAAAACTTTGACACCAGGTTAGGCACTAACCACACGGTAAAGAAGAGAAGTAGACTTAAACCTTTTGGTGCGTAGTGCATCTTGTTTTCTCAAAATAGTCAAAAATTCTTTGCAGCAATGTATTTTCGATATTTCAAACGTGAATTATCTTTAGTGTAGAAATCCGTCTTTTGTTTCTAAAAGAAACACAATAGGGTCGTGGACTACTTACAGTTATAACAACTGATACAGAAATATACAAAATTTCTTCAAATAACCAAGTCAGACCAACACAACACGTTTTCTTAAGTGAAGTATGAAGGACAGCTGTATGCTTAGTGCGAGTTTTTTTTACGTATCGAGCGCGTAACGTTTACGCAAATTAGTATGGCGCTGGGTAAGCGACAATTCGTGCCGCTAGGTGGCGGATACCCAGCGCCATACTAATTTGCGTAAACGTTAACGCGCTCGATACGTAAAAAAAACTCGCACTAAGCATACTGAAGGACTTAAAAAAACGTTTTTTTTTATAAAATAGAGATTGAATTACTTTAAGGGCAGGTTTTTCAATCGCCAGTTAACTTCTATACGACGAATAAGTTTGTGATTTTGACAGTTTTCGTATGGAGATTCTGTTAAAATGTCACATATTTTACTCTTCAGGTAAATGTTATCTAATGATTGAAAAATCAGCCCTAAAATTACAAGTATAACTTATTCTAGATTTTAAGTCTAAGTTCGGACGATGCTAGTACCGAAGTCCCTTAATCAAAAATTGCAATCTAATCGATCCAATCGATTGCAAAACACGGATGCGCCATCAGCGGATTCGGAAGTAGCTGATCGGCGGCGACACGAGGCGTCGATTCACGACACAGCAATTATATGCAGAAACTGGCAGTGCCATCATGTCGCCATTCAGCTGGTTAGGTGTAGGCAGAGCACGTTACAAGCTGTTGGAAACCTTGCTTACCAAAATAAACAACTTCGTATCAAAACAAAGATATTAAAGGTAACTTAATCACATTTAAGTGACATTGATTAGTACAAAATATCGTTTCCAAACAGGGTTCCCCCAGGCTCATGACTAAATTATGAAGCCGTTACAAAATTACGTGTGTCATAGACAGTTTGTCATGGGTCTGAGATCGAAGCCGGGCCCCTTCGCTGGCGTTAGCATTTGTCTTCATTTTCTTAAGGGTAGTGATGGGATCGGTGTTATTATCGTAGAGTTTTATGTCGATGGTTTTTGAGCGCTGATGAAGTTAAAATTTGTTTAAAAAGGTTTTACTTTTATTTGAATGAAGTTTAGGACTGTATTAACTAATTTGTAATTTAAGATTTGTGTGTCAATCGTTTGAAAGCGACCAAGACTATTATTAATACTTATTATTATTAAAGTATCTTACTACTTCTTATTTATTTGTTGTTTCTTCAGCTGTACTGTAAAACTCCAGTTAGTGTAGCCTTTTAGATCAATCTACATGGAAATTAAATGACTAAAACTTTTAGACTAAAATTTGACTTATTTAGGTTATTTAATAATTTTTAATTAATAATGTATTAAGTTAGTTTAATGCCTACTAAATATTGGTTTCCTAGTAAAAAAGAAAATAATAAAATTTAGTCATTTTAATTAATTCTGAATCTAACAAATCACATACTTGTTGCTTCTTGTTGTACTCATGTGTTAACTCTGCCTCGACCTAAGGAAGATTGATAGAAAATGTCAATCATTTATTTGTGCATAAAATTTTAATAAATGAATAATAATTCAACAAAATATCGACTAAAATTGTCGACAAATCCGTAACCACATCCCTAAACCCTAGGCCCAAGAACATTGATATTAATTCTTGCTTGCCGTACGAAATCACGTCTCTATATAATTACCCACTGCGACTCGCGACGGGTAAACGCGGGTAAACATCGGGTTATTATTGAGTTATGAAATTCGCGACTTTTGTCTACCCAGGGGAAATAATGTGTGTTAAAAACAAAGAGGGTAACGCCAATTAGATACTTTCGATATTTATGTCGCAGAGTTGTGAAATACAGGATGTAAACGAACCCATTGTGCTGTTAGATGAATTGAATACTACGGGGGTCGTGGAGGAGTTTAAAGTAAAAATCTTACACAAAAAAGTTGGGAAAAAGTTGTAACTTTAACCCCCAATATCTCCGTAACTAGAAGGTTCCCAGGTATGGCCTAAAACAAAAAAAAAACAACGAGGCAGTACAGCAGTGGATGACAGTTTCCGAGTAGCTTAAAAAACACATTAGAAAAATGTGGCCTAAATGACACATTAGAAAAATTTGAATGAAGATACTATCTTAAAGACCTCTTGTCTTCCAAGAGTACTATCATTGCTGTCTACATACATGACCCTTGATTGCCCAAATGCCAAGGGCAGTGACTATCTTAATGAGCAGACACACGAATGCATTGTCGTGTAGGCAAAGTTCTTGAGAAGACTTTTGTTCAGATCATCATTTACCTGATAAACTGTTGTTTATTTTATGTTACAGTGTTGATTAAAGTAGGCTAAATGTTATTGTTTTATAATTTAAATATTGTGTTTTTGTAGTTAGGGAATTTAGTTTATAAGCTATGATTGTTAGATTATTATAAGTACTACTAGGTTTTTACGTTTATCATAGTTTTATATTCTAAATAAATTAATTTTAAGACCGCGCTATCGCATTAGGGATACACCTGTAATGATAGTGTAAGGGAGATTGTAATAATAAATAAATAAATAGTCCATCTTTGTATGTATTCCTCCTCCTATCCATTGTTCTCATTTTTGTGTTTGAGAAGGACCTCATTTTGACCTACGTTTCTGTAACCCGTTAATTCCAATCTTCTAGGTTCCCACCAACCCCACTTCGCCATTTAAACGACCATCAATAACACTTCCGTCAAATCTTTTAATTTAGATCTTTACCCTGAGATATCTAATTCCTAAGTCACTGTTAATCATCGGCGTCAATTAAGTGTGAATAGGAGAGGGTTGAGGGGGAGGGGTGGAGCACCAGGTACCCCATGACACGGCACAGCCTATCAACTGGCGATTAAACAACTTTGTCCTACACTGAGCTTTGGGCATAGAGCTTTAGTGCTGTAGACATGACAAAAATGATAGTTGAGAACAGTTTCCTTCGAAAATATAAAAAAAATCTAAGAGGAAAGAGCTGCACGGGTCCATCTTATGATACGCTAGGCTTATGGAGGTTGGTCTGTGGATCGATTAATATCCATTATGTACAGAGACCCCTCCATGTCTCACAGAGCAGGTTAACCCATTAGTCTTGGCTGTCATTCGCAGACCTTAGACATCAAAGGTCTGCGACTATTTAAGGTCTTATGCGTAGTCGCCAAGAGGTACAGTTTTATCGAATTACGGAAGTTAAGAGGTCTGCTCAGCGGTCACAAGGGCGGATCCAGGGGGGGGGGGTTATGGGGGTCATGACGCCCCCCTAGACTGGGAAAAATTATAATTTTAAAACGTTTTGGGAGAAGACATAAGAGAAAAGTTGATTTTGTTATGTAATTTAGTAAATATATTTTGACATATAGCAATAAAACGCTTTCATCTTAATTTGAATTATTATTGTAATCGAATTCGAGCCTGTCATGACTAGATCTCAACTATGACATGATAGCTGGATCCGCCCATGATCGGTCACTCCACGTACAATTTTGATATTAGTTGCATCCCGTTGGGAAGTAAGTATTTTGCCTAATTATTTCGAGTCTTCTAGAGCCTTCACATGCAACGATGAAAGCCAAAATATTTCATGTCCTGTCTACTCCACTATTTGTCTACAACAACGTTAAGAGTTCTGTCCCTGCAAGTTCCGTCGATTCAATTACAAAAGTTTGACGAGTTCGTCAGGTGTTCACCGATCGTCTGCGTGTAGTCATGGAGATAATCATAGTAATAGAGCTTTAGACTTCCATATCTGATGGTTTTGTTGTGGCAAATGTAGGCTTGAGGGTGAGACATGTGGGATTTGAAGTGTGTCCCTTATAAATGGAAAAGTAGGTAATGTGAAGTTTATTTCTACAGGATGTTTTTTTAAAGGTGGGCAATACTTTTCATGAAAATATGGAACTTTTACTTTGGGACCGACCATGAAATCGTGAAAAAAATATCAGCTGTTCCACACATTATTGGTCGCGTAACTCGAAAAAATGTAGGCAACAGCAGATTGTTTAAATCATATTTCATAGTTAGCCCCATAGTAAGAGTTCCTCATATGTATGAGTACTTCACTCCCTTAAAGTATTGCCCACGTTTAACCAAACACCCTGTATAACTTTACGATGATGTAGCTTTATTGTACTTAAATAATGTTGAATGTTGTGTACACTGAGTGATAGCAATTAGCTTACCCACCCTTGCATAAGTGTTTGAGATTTTTTAGAACACAAATCGATAGAATTTTATAATTCTTTTATATTTTACTTGCTCAAATAAAAAAAGAGTACCTTTTTCTTCGGCGGGTTTGATGATTCTTAAATAAACTTCGCCGGCCATATTAGCCGTAGAACCGATGACCGTTGGGGTAGACGTGTTCTTGAGTGGAGACCGCGAATCGGCAAGCGTAAGGTGAGGGGGGACCTCAGCGTTAGTGGAGCGAAGATCTTCGCAGGGTGGCTGGTAGCAACTGGATGAGAGTAGCTGAGAATCGAATTGAGTGACATGCGATTGAGGAGGCTTATGTCCAGCAGTGGACTGTTGTAAGCTGATGATGAAATAAACTTCGACCAGATGAAGAGAGAGACCAGACACCTTCCTTTTATCAAAGAGGTTTCTCACAGTAAGTACTAATGCATGGCTGAGAGATGTTTCTCGACGGCATGTAAAGCCAAGTCAGAGGCCCATGGGCGGCATAAAAAAACTCTGACACCAGGTTAGGCACTAAGCACACGATTAAGAAAAAGACAGTAAGTACTTAAACATTAAATTCAATTAAATAAACCTAGCATAACTACAAACAGATCACAACAGGTGAATTCACGAGCTCACGTATGTCCTCTGAAATGTCAAAGCGATTACATTTATAAAACCACGCGAAGATTACCACGGTACAGTATTACACGTAATTCGTGGACGTTATTACTGTGTAATTGGGCACACTGCGTTCGATACTTTAATTATTTTGTTCCTTTGTAATTGCATGATATGTTTGTTATTTGTTAAGTTCCACATTAAATGTTTGTTCGGTAAGATGAGTAGGATCATCTTTAAGGTATTTGTGTTCATATTAGGCTTGTTTACATACCAAGTTTCTTCCGTGCCCCGAAAAGCACGTTAAGCTGTTGGTCCCGGCTGTAATTTGTAGATTTTTGACAGTTGTTATAGGTAGTCAGTGGCCCAAAAAGTCTGACAACCAGTCTTACCAAGGAGTATCGTATTACCCAGTACTAACTGGGTTGTGGAGGTCCGATAGGCAGTCGCTCCATGTCAAAAACTGGTATTAAGTAGCATCCGGTTAGACTGGAAGTGGTACACCCACACTTCGACAGTTATGTTTACGTTCTGTGTAATGGGGCCGGGCCTATTGCCATCAACCGGGCGCAAATCCAGGCTCCGTGGCTGCTACTCAGAAATTCCTGATGGAAAAATCTAATAACACTTTGCCCGACCCGAGAATCGAACCCATGACCTCATGGTCAGCAGTCGTGCTTAGACCAATAGACCATCGAGGCATTTGTTGTTTGAGGGGTTTTTGTATTCATTGCAAGTGTGGTTGAGCTTTTCAAACTGCTACCTCAGCATCTGTGCAGATTTTGATTAGACTCAGATTTTCAGTATCAAGGAAGTCTATTACGAAATGACTAACCAAAGATTATCTTCCAGATTTTAACAGTCTTACGGCTCTCGTTTCGTTCCCACATTAAAACAGTACCTCAACCTCCTACATAAAACAAACACCACTCCACCACTCAAATAACACAGCAACTAATAATAGTCACAGTTTCCCATAGCCACGCGTCGACGGCCTCTCAGGTATGACAGTGATTATTTTAAAATCCTCATAAAACAATATTATGGGCCGCACTCTATATTTATACACTGTTGGTTGCCAATTATAGGTCGTAACCGAGGGTTCGATCTCACTCGATAATTGCCACTGCACTAAACATACGTAGAAACATGAGTTATAACAGTTGACGGGTGGATTTGGTTGTTAAAAGTGAGGATTCTACAGTAATTAGGAGTTATTTCGTCTTGGAGTTGACAATTTCGGAGGGTATTATAATAATTTTCTTTAGAAGTTGACAATTTGGGATGGTATTCGGGATCAAAATTAGGGTACAGACGTAGATATAAATTTGTCAATTCCCTGCCTTTATCCCAATTTATTTGCGGTTGGGTTTGCAGGTCGCCATTCTCCTGTTAGCACACTTCTCTTTTGTTATCATCATCTGTGTCATCTTTCACACATCCAGCCATCACCCTACTCTAACAGTCAAACATTTATGCTCCAAACTTTCCTAACGACATTAAATACTGGTAGATTGTTGTTTATATATTCTTGTGTTGAGCTTCCATGAATGGGTGCCGATGACATTTTATTTCCTACTTACTATTATAAATGCGAAAGTTTGTGAGGATGATGGATGTATCTATGGATGTTTGTTACTCTTTCACGCAAAACTACAGAACGGATTTGGCACACATATAGTTAATAACCTGGATTAACACATATATAATACTTATTATCCCGTGTAGTAGTGCGATTCCGTGGGGCAATAACAGAACTCCAGGCGGGCCAAGCCACGGACATCAGCTAGTGTTAAATAAAGTGTAAGTGGAATTCGGGCATTTAGACCTTAACCATCGCTTGTCATCAGTCGCGACCAAGGTATGGAGCATGCCTATTAGGCAATCAACGACAGAAGGGTATCGTGCTTTGTACATTGTAGTTTGATTGAGTTTCTGTAATTTAGATTCTTAGGAATAATTATTTTAGTCATGAGTACACTTAGGGCTATGTTTCTTCGTTTCAAAAACTGCCTAACGCTGTTAGACTTTTACAAAAATCATAGGCTCCAGTTCAAATCTATTATCTAGTCGAAAATCTTTAAAAGGCAATGCACTGATTGTTCGCAGTGATGAACTTTCTTTTCCTCTGCATTACAGATCATCAAGTTCCTGTTTTCTCACTTAAATTCAATCGAGCTCAGATTCCCTGCCTTCAAAAGTACGACATCAGGTTAACATAAAACGCTCCCAGCAAGCCTCATAAACATGCGTAACGGAATACCGTTTTTGCTCACATCTTATGACCAATTTGTACATGTAGCAGACTCAGGAAACAGAAATACAGACACAGCATACAAATTAACTTTTTTACACCATTTTTTCAACATCCTACTCAATCTCATATACATATACAGTCTATAATTTGTCTACCGTTGGTCTTGCTCCGGTCTTCGAACCAAATAATTGTCAGCGCATTTTTACTGCGTTTCTCATCATTGTATGGGGTTGTGGGTCTAATATCACCTTGCTATAGGAAATTGCGACTTTGTAACACAATGGTGGCATTAACAATGGTATCTTGGAAGCATCTCTGAATGTAATATTGTTTTAGATGAGGAATTGTGGTTATTTTGTTTTGTTTGATGGCCTGATTATCAAATGTTAGTTATTCAATTTTTGGAATGTTTAAACTGGTAACTAAGATCATCAGTTAAGATAGGAATAGTTTTGGAACTGCTTAAGGAAAACGCGATTCTTCCAATACTGCAACTTACCTTCAAGTCTTTTTCATGAATTGTTGCTTTTCGTAGCAGTGATGTTACCAAAGTTCGTTTGAATAATCCGGCTCGAAGCACCATACTCTTTAAGTCATCTAATGGGTGTAAAAATACACTGAATGAAGCCGAAAGGCATTTTTTCTCTCCGTCATTGCGATCAGTTTTTAGTTATGGACCATACCTGGAAACCTTCTAATTACGGACATATTGGTAACACATTTTTATTTTTTTTATTTTCACAAGTTTTTTTTGTTTAATCCAAGTTTTTATTGTTATAAGTTTATTACTTTACTTTTAATACCTTCATGACCACCGTACTTACATGCATCCATCAGCACAATGTTTTGAGTGCCTCATATTGACTCTTCCCGTAAAACGAGATTTTTCGCCAAGAAAAATAATAAATCATTTCCCACCAATAATTTTGCGTAGTTACTTAACTTGATGTACAGAATGCTTCGTTGACGGCTTCGTGAAGGGACCGTTTACACCTTATGTGCTGACACATAATAATTGCAATCAAATTATACAAATTTATTTGCGGTTGGCCTTGCAGATCGTCGGTTTTCGTTCTTCTTTATTGTCATCTCATGATTCACTTCCTTACTAGCATCATCATCTATATCATCTGAAGGGACCGTTTACACCTTATGTGTCAGCAACCATGACACTAACACACTCACATGCCAAGTGACCACTAGTGCCAGAAGTGTGACGCTAGGGCGGATAACAACTCACACGTGTAATGAATGCATGACTCGACACGTAGCGACACTGGCTCGGTGTTAGATACTTGTGTAGGGATGTGCGGATGTCGATAGAGTTGGTGGCGGCATCGATACTTTTGTCAGATCGTCTCATATAGGTAACAACACTTTTTGCGGGATTTCATGAACTGATAGCTGTGCATTTGAACATTATTTATTTTTGTAGCGTTTTTTCAAAAGTTGAAGAGATTTATTCTGTAGTCCACGACAACCACCGAAATTCAGTAGTCAGATCTAGTCTGTTCACTCTATTAAACTATTGAAAATCTCTTATAGATATTTCACTGCAGTAATATTAAGTTACCTACATAAAAAGCGAATAAAGAGGTAAATTCTCAACTGGAAAGATTCCTATCTTTTCCGTCGTGGTTGCGTTTACAAACATTAAACTCACATACTCAAGTAACCAGACCCAGAACCTGTAGGTCATACAAATATTTGTTCCGTGTGATCGAACCTGCGACACACAGCGCAGCAGCCAATCCCTCAGTCACTGCGCCAACCGTGCCATTGTCGTATTGACCTACTATTCGAACAAACGAACAGTCACTACTGATTTGCTTTGTTTTCCGAATACCTGACCATATACCAATTTATTTGTCTTCGTTTTGCCCAAAGAAACACCGACACCATCGACTCGGTTCCCACGTCACTAGATCGCACCTGTCCTGCGCGCGCGCACCCGTTCATTAGGTCTCGGCGCGTGATTGTCATTTGACCACGCCCTCCGCGCCCGCTTAGACAATTATTATAATTCGTATGATTACGACTTGCGTACCACTGGATGTTTTGTTGTTGCCTTTTTTGGTTTGTTATGTAAGAATTTTGATAGGTATATTATATTCCTGATTTTTTCTGAGCTTTTTTCGTAATAGGTACCTCGTTGGTCTATTGGTCGCAAGCGCGACTGCTGAGTATGTGGTCTTGGGTTCGATTCCCAGGTCGGACAAAGAGTTATTGGGTTTTCCCTTCAGAAATGTTTCAGTAGCAGCCGCAGGTTTGAATTTGTGCCCGGTTGATGGCAATAGGCTCGCCCCCTATTACATGGGACTTAAACATAACTGGCAAAATGAGATTGTACTATTACGTACACCTCTACTTAACTCTTAGGGAATTACAGTCGTGATGTTATATTTTTATTATGTACTTAACAATGTTTGGATAACCTTGTCAAAGTTTCTATCTCCTGGTTATATACTACTGCTTGTAGGAGTTTAGCTTGGATTAGTTGTTGTTTTTCAATCCATGAATTTAGACTTTTCTTTTTGTCCAAAATTAGGCTTTTATCTTGGGTAATTTGATGGGATGGAGATGGGACTTTTTGTTGCACTGCATCTTGATAGCCCCATCTTTCAGTATCAAATTAAATAACCCACTACTTTCCGTAGCTCTTCAGGATCTGGGTTTAAAACTTCAGATAAAACAAACCTTAGAGCCTAGATAAACTGACATAATATCAGCGATAACAGTGATCTAACGGCCATATTGTTTATTCCCCTTTTGACTGACACACATACACTTAGGTAAATGAATTACACCGAAAATCCAGTGAACGGCAACACAGTCCAATCTAGAGCTACAAAAACACCAAAAACCATTACAATATCAGACAGCTTAATTAAAGATTTCACCATGACCCATCTCCTCAATGACACACGCTGACAAAAGAACAAAGACTGAACCATTAGATTGCACAACCTCTATTTTATATTCACGCACTCCGCGCTATATAATGACATACGAAAGATCTTTAATAGCGAGCAACCAAATTGCTCTGACCGCTCGCCTCTTACGCTTGACCAACTTACCCTGCAGACCACACAAGGGATTATAGACTTAGAAACTTCAGCGTTAAGGTTGGAGTGAATGGTATGGGTTATGATTGCATAAATTCGGTTCTTAGTGGATCACCACGCCTACCGTTGCGACAAATGGGGACAGTTTTCTTTGCTTTCTTTTTATGTCTAGGAAAATTCAATCGTATTGTCGCTAGATAAGGTTGGATTTTGGTTGGTGTGTGCAGAAGAGAGTGTTTTGTCATTGAGCGTAGTTGTTTTGTTACAAAATGTAACATTTGGAGATATGGAAGTACCTATCTTTGTATATAAATTGTTTTTTTACGAACAATGAGATTAGGTAATCTTTTTTATGGTAATTTCCTGTGGATTGCGAGACGTGAGGTCAGTGTAAGAGACACACCTTTGTCTTATAGATACGTTTACGAGAATAATCTTTATTCTATGTGTTACTTTTATGTGTATTTGTGTCTTTACGGCACGGTTAACGCAGTGACTGACCGATTGGCTGCTGCGCTGCGTGTCGCGGGTTCGATCAAATATTTGTATGGCCTACAGATAGTTGTTCCGGGTGTCAGACCCGGAACAACTATCTGTATGTGCACACGCAAGATACAGGAGAAATTACCAGTGTGGGGAATTGTTTAAAAAAAGTGGTTATCCATTTCAGAACATTAAACATACCTAGATCTTTTCTCTAGACCTTACTTTTCCATAGGAACCTAACTCAGTTCGTCTTCATCACCATCCGCAGGTTCCTTTTTACATCATAAGACTATCAGTGCCTATCAAGATAATTATCAAGGTAGCAGTAGCGAAGGGTCAATTTTTGTAAAACGTAAGCTGCAGTACGTATCTTTACTGTATAGAATATTATTGGCTATAGAATACTGACTGTGCCATTTTTCAAAGAGAAGCCGATAGGAATCGGGTTGTATGGAACTTTCGCCACTGCAAGGTAGAATTATTATCACTTCGAACACTAAGATAAACTTAAGAAGCAGTTCAGTAAACCTTCAAGTAATAACGACATTTGCAAGAGTGCAAGTAGGTAGGCTACCTACTTAGTCATGATTCACACAATCCTAGCCCTAATTAGACAAAGTACCAAACCCCGATACCGTCGTTTTTCTACCGAGTAATGTCACGTCACGATTCAAATGACTTTAGCCCCAACACTAGCGGACCAAGGCTACAAGTCCACTTAGCCTTCAGCTAGTGCAGGACCCGATAACAATTCGATACAAAATTGCTCTGACATTTGAAACTGTTCACAAATGTCACGACTGGAAGTGTGACAGAGGCATTCTTAGAATTTTCGTTCGTTTATTGCAATCACTGTTTGAAGGTGGCCAGGTTTGCCTGCCAGGGCTTGCGTGTATGACCAATATGTATGAACGTCATCATCTGTCTAGCCTTTTCCCAACTATGTTGGGGTCGGGTTCCAGTCTAACCGGATGCAGTTAGTACTGGGTAATACGATATAATAAGACTGGTTGTCAGACTTTTTGGGCCACCGCCTACTTGCAAGGACTGACAATGATCTACAAATGAGAGCCGGGACCAACGGCTTAACGTGCTTTCCGAGGCACGGAGGAAACTTGATATGTAGTGATGTAGTACTAACTGGGTTGTGGAGGTCAGAAAGGCAGTCGCTCTATGTAAAATATTTGTACTGCATCCGGTAGGACTGAAAGCCGACCCCAACTGATGCTGAAGATGACAATTCATTACTGATTCTATTACTAAATAAAACCTCTATAATCCTATAACTATTATCAAAAAAAAGAACTAGAAATCTAGGTCAAAGTAATCACACAAATAAATAGGTACAAACAAACACATCACAACAAAATAAACGAAATAAGTGCGTAATTTAGTTTCGTCTCCAACTTTCTATTAATAACATACTTACCTAAGTTATTACCAAACACAAAATAACAAGCGAGGCGAATTGACCGTCACTTCAGCTACACATTCGTCTAAATTAGCTTGAGACATCTTTATTATCGAAGTCCACTTCATCATCATCATTTCAGCCGAAAGACGTCCACTGCTGGACATAGGCCTCCCCCAAGTGTCGCCACATTGACCGGTCCCGTGCGTCTCGCATCCAGCGGATCCCTGCAACCTTTACGAGGTCATCGGTCCACCTAGTGGGAGGCCTTCCAACGCAGCGTCTTCCGGTTCGCGGTCGCCACTCCAGAACTTTTCGGCCCCATCGGCCATCCGTTCTGCGAGCAATGTGCCCTGCCCACTGCCACTTAAGTTTGGCTATTCTTCGGGCTACGTCGGTAACTCTGGTTCTCTTGCGGATCTCCTCATTTCTGATTTGATCACGCAAGGAAACTCCGAGCATAGCCCTCTCCATTGCCCTTTGGGTGACTTTCAGCCTTCTGATGAGGCCCATTGTGAGCGACCACGTTTCGGTTAGTCCACTTATATCGCCGAAATTGTAGCGAGATTACCTAGGTTGATTAGCAGTCGAATTTGATTTCAAATCATTATGTCCCAATCTACTTCAAAATTACTAAATACAGAAAGATGATCTTTTTAACATCGCTACAATTTCTGTCGTAGTTTAGTTCAAGTTTCATTCCGTTAAATATTTTCCGCGATATTCGGGAATCACTTGTGGCTAAATAATAACAGCCGCTCGGGTCGATCTTTGAATGAGCCGCGCTTGCCTTGATTGATCCGTGGATGGGTGACCACCCATTACATACTGAGAGACACTTTAAGCCGCTAAAACACTAGGAGGTGTCTAAGGATGGGCGTTTTGGGGGACTGTCTCCTGTAAACTTTGACGTTCTAAAAGTGCTGACTTGCAGCGTTATTTGAATAAATGATTTTTAATTGTTTGATTTGATTGTTTTTTTTTATACTAAATGGGCTTTACTCTTGACCTCAATCTAGTCCTGCGGACAGAGATGAGGTCGACGATGGAACGAGCTAACCCAAAAGAAGCCTATTAACTCGCGACTTAAATAGATTGGGGTCATATGAACTTGGGAACACCGACGCAGGCAGGGAATTCCACTCCTTGGCTGTGCGCATAATAAATGATGTAGCAAAGCGCTTCGTGCGAATGTGTGGAACATCGACAAGGTATGGGTGATAACCTGCAGTACGTCTGGACTCCCGAATGAGCTCGTGGAGCGCTTGGGCACTCTCACCGAAGTACAATCTGTAAAAGACCGACAAGCATGCAACTTTGCGCCGGTGGGCCAGGCTATAAAGACTGGTACCAACCAGCTTATCGTCACCAATGAGCCTCTTGGCGCTCAACAGAGTCGAGTGTGGCTAATTGATATTTGGCTGAGCCATGCCAAAGGTGATTAGGTATAGGGTGACTTATATGATTACCTAAGAATGCTAGTTTCATAAGTTAATACTTTGTGACATGACAGTGACAAGCCATCAGTAAATGGACCTAGATAATGTAGGACTCAGGCACAAGATGTATGGCTGACATTTGTCATTATTATCATTAGCCTGCAAATGTCCATGCGGTCCTAGTGATGGATTACCTGGCTGGACGAGGTATTCATGTAATTGGTGTATTTTAAATACATACCGTATATACTGGTATATTTAATAATAATAGGTCTTTAACTATGAAAGCGCCGTTTTTCTCTCACATTTTGTTTTGTTTGTAACTTTGACGTATAGTTATATTTTTTCCTACTTCCATTTTTATTGAATTAATTGTTAAATTACGTACCTTTTAGAGTTTAAGAACCGTAGTAGTAGTTGCATATTACCTCATCGGGTAGTGTGTCAAAACACCTGTTTCAATATGTCGTCGGTTTCACTACTTCAAGTAGGTATATTTTTGTCATAGACTGTGTTTTCAGAATTTAAGATACGCAGTGCAGCGCAGCTTTTTTTCACTAACTATTGTTTGTAGTTGCATTATAATCGGTTCAGACATTTCTAAGGAAAAAATTAATAATGTTTGTATGGAAATGTCACTTTTCACGAAATCGTCCATACAAATCGGACATACTTTAACCCACAACATATGGTTGAATCGGTGTCGTGGACGGTGTTATGCCCTATAAAATCTAGGACGAATGATTGATGACACAATATGACATTACTTAATGGGCAAGAAAGGCTCTGGGCTTCAAGTTTAACTAGTATAGCAAGTCAAATATTTGAATGGAACATGAATTTACCAATATAAAATATGAACGTTGTACCTATGCAAGATTTTGCGGGAACTTCTTGCTGTGAGTTCTCCTCTGTGTTTTGATTTCAAAAAATTTTCAAAATCTATAAAAATTATATAAACATAATTTCCACCAGCACTTTGTTTCGCACATCCGCACCAACAAAGACCCATATTATTATATGCCAGTATTATTAAGTAATATATTCAAAGAATGAGATATGCATCTGTTGTTGACAATAGAATACAATAGCGCCACGGTGATACACCTTACAAATCATATTGCAACATGAACATACCTACATACGAACTAAGTACAGCATGTACCACGAATATTTGGTCACATTTAGGCCCTAAATATATTATAAATGTAAAAAGGTAATGTAGGTAATGTAATAGGTAAATGTGTGGTAATGTTTGTATGGTATGGTTTCAGTTAGATGGTCTATCTTATAATGTAGACCAGCTAACTGAAGAACTTTCTTCTTGGGACTATAATCTCGAAATATATTCAGCTGTTCCATACAAAATTCCAATCTCGACTAGGACCCAAATGTATGAGACATGTGATCTTTTTTCTCCCACGGATAATGTTGTTCAGTTTGATGGTCTTTACCAAATCCTTAAATATGACCGCACTTTTCTGACTCTTCTTCGTCGTTCCCTCACTGCTGAGGATCACGACCACCTGACACGTCTCAAGCCATGCGGTCTCCTGCAGTGTGAACCGCTCGGTACAGGCTGCCTTCAACAGCCTTCTTGATCGCGTCTGACCATCTTGCCGGTGCTCTGCCTTGCGCGCGTTTACCTTCTGCCCGGCCCAGTATTATAAGCCTTTCCAGACACTGGCCTAGGCCAGGGGTGTACAACATTATTTTATGGAAGTCCAAGTTTAGTATTTTTGAAACCGTAGCGGGCCAAAAGAAATGCAAAGTGACCTTTTAATTTAAGTAAAACAAGCTTCGCCGAAATTGGACTGCGATGATGCGGTCTCCATTCGTGGGTAGGTGAGGCCATAGCCATAGAGCCAGGTAAATATGGCGCGGGAATAACTTACTTAGGGACATTTTTTAAACAATTTTCGCGCAAATATTTATTGAGGCTTTATAAAGTTTTAAATAGCTCGCGGGCCGCTAGGTGGCCCTGGGGCCGTTGTTGGACAGGTCTGGCCTAGGCGAACGCATAAAATGTCCATAAAAAATGAGGGCACGCTCCAGGCAGATTGTGGAAAGCCGTTTGGTGATGTTGAACTACTCCAGTATGGACTCATTCGTTCTCATTGCGGTTCATGTTCATGTTCATATACATGCAGCAGCCTCCACTAACACCACATTTCGAAAGCACCGATCTTAGTGCATTCACGACTTTTAATGAAGCACGTTTCAGCGCCATTAAAAAAATTACTATCTTTTTTTATACATACTGTATAAATGATGAAACATTGTTTAATACAATATCAGTATGCAAATTAAAGGAACAAAGCAACTGCGAGGTGACTTGTACTATGTGAAAAAATACGGTTTTGTGGGGTAATATCGCCTTGTGTAACGATTTGGTACAGCTCATCAGTGATTGGTACTATATGCGCCCAAGCATGCTTGAAACACAGTAGTTGTTGATTTTGACAGTTTTGGTAATCTCCCGATTGAAAATCTTTATTATTCATGGCGATATAAAGTACTTTGGTTTTTCGTAGTTTGACATTTCTTTTCTTCAAGACTTTTCCAAGCATTTTATTAGGTACTTAACTCATTGCTTCATTCGTATTTACAATTCCAATCCAACATTATCAAATACCATTATGAATTTATTAGACTACGAATTTTTAGAACAGTACCTGGACGACTGAGCTCTGCTCGGATGAAAATAGTGAAAACGAATTTTCCCAGGTATGAGACCTACCTAGCTAGATAGATGTCTCATGGCTCCCATAAACACCCATATTGCAACTTTCATCGAAATTGTTAGAGCCGTTTTCGAGGAGGTGATTACAGATACACAAATATTGCTCATTTAATGGTATAGGATGTAATGGCATGGTTTTAGTATACTCGTCATATTGACGAATCATTGCGTGCTCTTTATCGATAATTTCGAGTATATCGTCTGCTCACCAACTGAAAATTTGTGCTAAAAAAATGCTTACCGACCTAATTAGAAATCAAGATAAAGCTTCTACAAAACTTAACTTACCAGTACACATCATCTGCCTAGCCTTTTCCCACCTATATGGGGTTCGGCTTCCAGTCTAACTGGATGCAGCTGAATACCAGTATTTTACATAGAGCGACTGCCTATCGGGACCTCCACGACCCAGTTATTACGATACCCCTTGGTAAGACTGGTTGTAAGACTTTTTTTTTGGGCCACTGACTGCCTCACGACTGTCAAAGATCTACAAATAACAGCCGGGACCAACGGCTTAACGTGCTTTCCGAGGCACGGAGGAAACTCGGTATGTAATGGGCGATCACCCATCCACAGAGCAACCTAGGCAAGCACGGCTTAACCTAAAGATCGACCCGAGCGGCTGTTATTATTTAGCCACGAGCTCCTTACTTACCAGTACACACAAACCCAAAATTCATTGAATATATCCTCTACCAAAATTGACAGGCCCGTTTCACACAGCCGACTCGACACCTCCGCTTTATGAATAATCGAAACGCGCGAACTAGCCCGCGGTCATGTGTACATAGCCTATGAATAGTGGAACCGCACAGGTGTGAGGTCTATTCCCTTCGTGTTTATTTTTGATAAAACTGCGTTGTTTTTAGGGTTTAGTGTAGACTGTGGTATTTTGGGATGTGTGGGTCGGTTGAGAGGATTAAAATTGACTGTAGAACAGACTGAAAGTCTCAAAGGAATCTAAAGGGTGTAAATAGACCCTTAACATAGCCGAAAGGCACTTGTTCTCCCCGTCTTTGCGATATTTTTTGTTCTAGACCATACCTGGGAACCTTCTAGTTACGGACATATTGGGACATTCTGTACATCACACACTAAGTAACTTTACGCAAAAATTATTGCTGGGAATCGACTTTTTTTTTTGGGGTTATAAATCACGTTTTAAGGTAGGACTCGATGGAAAGCACTTAAAGCATTGTGCTGATGGATGGATTGAATAGTACGGGGGTCGTGGAGGTGTTTAAAGTAAAAATCTAACATTAAAAACATGTATTTAAAAAAAACTTGAGAAAAAGTTGGAACTTTGACCCCCAATATCTCCGTAACTAGAAGGTTCCCAGGTATGGTCTAGAACAAAAAAATGATGGCAAAGACGGGGAGAACAATTGCCTTTCGTTTATGTTAAGGGTCTTACACCCTTTATATTGTGCTAAAGAAAAAAATATTTACCCTTACTTTCGATGCTTTAACATAATTCATACCAAGTCTGATTACATTCGGGAGTCCGAAAACAGACAGCGAAAGTGTTAAAAACGAACTTTGTTTTTCCGCTCAAAATGATCACCGTTCCAATTCCAGTCCTTACGAACATACGCTTAACCAATCCCCTGAGGTTACGTAACATTAAAAACATCCCGCAAAACACTCGTCGCCATGTAACTCGACTAATAACCGTTTACGCGCATGCGCCGTGGGCGAAGCGCGCGCGCATGAGATTGATGCGTTTATAATTATGGCGCGCTTTTGCGCTCGTTGCGCGGGAAAATATCATTTGCGCGGCTTAATGTCGAGAACGTGTGATTGCGTGCGATGAAGATGCTGTGAGCTATATACGTTTTGTGAAAAAAACGTTTTTGGAGGAAATTGCAATAAAGGGGAACACTTGGGGTCACTTGTGTCAGTTCCTTGTCTTTTTGTTTAAAGAGAGTATTCGTGATTTTTTAATAGGATTTTTTAAAATTTTAATACTCGAAACGGGATATTTACCATGTTTACTGTAGGTTTTTTTTTGGTTTAATTATAAGTGTAAAGATTAGGTTAATTTGAAATAGTTGGTCCAGAAAATACTAGAATTAAATCATCACCTAGCAGGTGGTCGGCTGTAACAGCCCCAAACTGAACGTCACGGAATTCATGAGAAAATTCTTTTTTTTTGTATTCATTCCAGTTGTGCCATCCAGGAAGACGAAGAGGAAGACCAAAGAAACGATGGATGGATTTTGTGAGGTATGATATGAAAGTTAAAGGACTAAATGATAGCGTGACGGTTGACAGAGGAGATTGGAAGAAAAAAACCTGTTGCTCCGGCCCCAAGTGATATGGGACAAGGGCAGGAAGATGATGAATGAAGCTGTTGTGCCATCCTATTACATGATGAAAACTCATGAAAGAAACAATGGCTTATCGTAGCCACATTGTATCACCTTTATTGGAAAATCCTGTAAGAAATTACAGCGAAAAAAAAACTGAAATTACAAAAATGGCGAATCGGTGAATCAAAAATAATTCGCTTCCAGATGCCTTACTAATTTAGGACTCAAACTCAAAATACCAATCCATCTTTCACACACTACAAGATGACGCCATCAAGCCATCAAATGACAAGACACCTTTCCAAATGAATTAGCGATCCGCCAGTCGCGTGTCGAATTTACTTCGCTTGGGACATACAGTCAACCACACAGCGTTAGGTTAGCGGATTAACTATAGTGCTGCATACATCTTTTGGCGTGTGGCCATAGTCGGAAGTATCATCTTGTTTCTTTTTTAATATAATTTCGCAAACGTTTTCGAACATCGCCCTCCTGTCATGGTCATTCAAACGCCAGAAGAATGATGCTGCACTAATACCAACTTAAATTGTCCGTACACTGCAACCAACTTATCTATGCGGGCGGGACAACATAGAACTAAAATAAATCTATCAAGTTACAAGACTTACAAGTGATGTATCGATGAAAATTTTCTAAAGCAACGCCACTGAACTGCACTCATAAATTGGTCATGATAAAAATTCAAATCGCAGCTGCTGTACATTACTTGACAGTTGCAAGCAATTACTATTAATACTAACGGGATATTTACCATGTTTACTGTTTGTTTTGAGTTCCCGATATTTCGGCGCTGTTGCAAGCACCATGATCACGGATAAACTGAAGTTATTGCGGGTGGGTGTTTATGAGCAGACAAATCGGTCTACCCTCTTTCTTGTTCGTTTTTTGCACTCAGTACCGCTACCACTGTCACTCACAACTCGATTCTGCTCCCGACACACGAAACTCACTGTGTCCGCTCGCGAACTTTTTTCGGCACTTTTAAAACAAACATGGTAAATATCCCGTTAGTATTATCCCGTCAGTAATGTTAGTGACCATGATAGTTTAAAATCTTAGTTTCAAGCGATGGGCATAAAACGGCAAATTGGCACAGTGTGTCAATTTTATGAGCACTTCAGCACTTAATTTGCCTGACTGCGGTCACGGTTTGACAGCGCTTTTCATTATCATCATCGTCCGCAGTCCGACTTTACCTTTTAATGGGTGCAATACCGTCACACTATTGTGAATCACTTAAACTCTTCAGAGCCCGGGAGACGTTATTCAACTGTCTTGGATCCTGCAACAAAAGAAAAAAAAATGAAAAAGCGTTTAATCGTGGTAACCTCCAATTACAAAAAAATGTACTTCTGCCAAGCTGGCAAGAAAAGATATAAAAAAAAGAAAAGTAAAGAAGATGAATAAGAAAAGTATAGCGGAGGAGTAAGAAAGAATATAATTTCCACTTCCTTCCATATCAAGGAAAAGACTGGATAGGCATGTCTTTTGTTAGTGCCAACAATGTGTTCTTCCCAGCGCCTTTCATCATCATCGTCATCCACAGCTCGACTTCACCCACAGCTGGGTATATGCCTCTCTTTGCTTATACCAAGCTTCACGCTCTTGTGCGAGAGCTTTTACTGCTATAAAATACAGCTGCCATTCAAGACAAAATGTTAACATGTACGTTCATTCGACTGTACCCCCGGAATTAAAACACGTCATATGTCATTGGGACGTAACACCGTTCCGCCTAATAACGCGCTTAATTTGTGTGAAGTGCGAAATAAGGTATATTGCGAAAATGTCTAGGTATTAGGTACACTAGATGTTTTGCAAGTCGTTTTGTTTCTTTGTGTTTTTTGCAAAACGTATTGTTTTTCGTCGCGCTTATAGCTTACAATATGTCGACTCAAATGAGTAAAGGATTAGTAAAATTGGTATGTACTAATTATGGACTGGTTTCGGACAGTCGGACACCCGATGCTGATTGATACTTCAGTGAGTATTTGTTTAGAAGTATCAAAGTCCGGAACCGAGTTGCAATTTGTCCTTATCACATTTGAACGAACCTTAAAACTGGCGACTTATTACCATGACAGCCCAGTACACAGGACAGGCACAGGACATTAGTGGTGTGACCGTCGGACTGCCAAGTCATAGGTCCCAAGTTCGAACCAAGACACGCGTCTCTGATTTTTCGTATTCAAGTGCGTATTATAATTATCACTTGTTTCGGTGAAGGAAAACATAGTGAGGAAACGAGCATGCCTGAGAGATATTTCTCGACGGCATGTAAAGCCAAGTCAGAGGCCCATGAGCAGCATAAAAACTCTGACACTAGCTTAGGCACTAACCACACAATCAAGAAGAAAGAAGAAGTAGATGACGAGAACATTATATCAAATTTTATGTATATATATTTTTTTTTTTATTTCATTTGTCTGTTGGAGTCTATGTTAAACATCATATGACAGCGTGTGTCACTTGTTTCTCCCCAAATCATTTCAAAACAAACTTTCAGACCTTTCAATCATTCCCTAAAATCAAACACAACCGCAACATATTAACTTTACAACCTTTACCCACTACACTTCACAATTTCAATAATCGTGCCTTGTATTGACAGGACACTCCAACGTTTTTGAAGCGCCTCTTTTTAAACCGCCTTTTTTCGACTCCGGCGCACCGTTTGATCGCAGTGATTTGACAATATGCGCGCGCATGTTTGACATACGCCGCGCATATCGAAGAAATCTCCATTAACGACAGCCGTGGAAAAAATTGACCACAAAAGACTGAATCGTCAATCGCGAGGGTGCTGGCTACTAATGGGGACCCGTGATGGTTGTTAAAAGGCGTGGAGACGAATTCGTTTAAGTATTTTTGGGAGAGATCAGGAAAGTTTTATTGTGAGTACTGTTATGTAATAGGACGCATTGTCCGGTCTAGCTATGACTTGGAAGTCAGATGCTTTCTTGGCAAACGAGTTCCAAAGTCAATCTCATGATCGCCCCAACATCATGGCAGGCTGGAGGAAGTATTCAACACATATATATGAGATCAGTTTCAAAAATTAACACGAAAGAATCAGCAAAATCAACCTCAAAACCATTAAATTAAACAATCTGTGATTCTAAATTCCTTTGACTTTGATTACTGAAAATCTAACTATTTCTAAAGTTTTCTTCTAGTGAGCATAAGCCTTGAACTGAATACCCAAAAGTCATACCACCAAAGTCCACTCCACAGTTTTTCGTCCGCCTATCAGCCATCGTCTCTAATGAACTTCCAAATGGAAGCTGCTCGTATCAATGCCAATCAGATTCATATTTATCGAGAGCATCAAAAGGTTTTAATGGTGGTAGCCGGAGCTGTTGACCGCGGCACAACTGCGTTTGACGGCTGTGAGCTACAATGGTAAGAGGTGTAAAAGGTTGACGGGGTTATGCTGTGGTTCCCATGGGATTGCGGTGTGGGTCTTAATAGGATTTGGTAAGTTAAGACAGTCGTAACTTATTTCGTCTTTATCAATATTTAATAAACTAACTATATACCAGGGGAGGCCTTTGCTCAGGAGTGGGACAATACAAGCTAACTAAAAAACAAAAAAAAGCTATACAGGGTGTAAACAGACCATTCAAATAGCCGTCAACCAAGCATTCTGTACATCAAACTAAGTAACTTTACGCAAAAATTATTGCTGGGAATCGACTTTTTTTTTTGGGGTGGAAAATCACGTTTTAAGGTAGGACTCGATGGAAAGCACTCAAAGCATTGTGCTGATGGATGCATTGAATAGTACGGGGGTTCCCATGTACGGTCTAGAACAAAAAAATATCGCAAAGACGGGGAGAACAAGTGCCTTTCGGTCATGTTAAGGGTCTATTTACACCCTTTATACATTATAACAATTAAAAACGATTAAATGAAAAACTAAACTATCATAAAAATAAACTATAAAAGGGCAGCAAAATACTCCTTCTCAACGCTGTCAGTAGGCAATGTGCCCAAGAGACTAGCGCCGTTGCCACGTCGAAATAAAACATAATTACATCAATTAAATTAAATATCACACTACTATACATAATATTACAACAATTTACCCGGTTATACACAGGTGCACTTATAGTGCTCCAAGGTATGTTTTAGACCATGTTATAGGCATAAATCTAGAATCCAGGCTGATGCAACGAAATCCCGATTGGTGAAACCCAATCACGAATTGCCCGAAGTGATATTGGTTATTTCTGTTTCGAATTTCTCATCAGCCCCCGTAGCATGACCACCGTAGACAAGGATTTCTTTGACGGAAGAATCGACGAAATGACAGATAGTGCAAAGAAATCTGTCATTGTGTCGACACAATCTGTCATTATGTCGATCCTTCCGTCAAAGAAATCCTTGTCTACGGTGTCGGTGATCATGCTACGGGGGCAGGAGCCCAAAGTATGTTTCAGTCCCGGTTTTAGCCTATAAGCTTACCCCCTATTACATGGGACCCTTTAAAAGGCACGCATATGCCTTGGTCTTCGGCTATTAGGAGATTGATGTTATGTGATCCAGCTGTCAGTCAGTAGAAATGAACTGTAAAACACCGTTGTCCAGCCAATAAGCCACCACGAAAACCCCCTAAAATAAATATCAAACAAAACAAAAACATCGACAACCACAGGGCCATGATTCACTGTTTCTCCAAACGTAACGAATACATATTTCATGACCAGGGGTCCACGGGACCATCAGACGATGATGCAGGAGTTTCTTGAGATATCGTTGAATATCCCGAGATTGTCCTTTTAATTACAGGTCGGTAATGACGGTGTTAGTTATTATAATTTTGGGGAGAAAAAGATAGTGGTTTTAATTGTTTTGGAATTTGGGATTGGAAAAGTGAAAAAAGGATTTATTTCATCGATATTTTCAATGATATCGTGTGATTTTTAGATGTTATACATACCTATATGACAATTAATCATGTCAGATATCATTTGTGAAAAGCTTAAACGACAGTCCAAACATCTTGAATGTATGAAGCTTCAAACTCGTCGTTTAAACAATCGATTGTTCAGCAAAGGCGTCATTCGATTACTTATAAAGGCTTTAACAAGACCCTTAACGAAACCGAAAGTTTTGTTCTAGACCATACCTGGGAACCTTCTAGTTACGGAGATATTGGGGGTCAAAGTTACAACTTTTTCACAAGTATTTTTTTTTAATACATGTTTTTTTACTTTAAACACCTCCATGACCCCCGTAGTATTCAATCCATCCATCAGCACAATGTTTTGAGTTCGCTACATTAAGTACTATCGTAAAACGTGACTTTTCACCCCAAAAAAAAGTCGTTCCCCAGCAATAATTTTTGCTTAAAAATACTTAGTTTGATGTACGTAATGCTTGGTTGACCGCTTCGTGAAGGGTCCATTTACACCCTGTATATGGGTTTAGAAGATTAAAAACTCCTCTGAACGTTGTTTATTATTTGCCTTTTCAAGCAAACTTTATTTAGCTGCGGAATAATATTATACCTTGGTTGAAAACCCTGTTAGCTTTTTTTTACCTACTCACTATATAGAAAGTCGTGTGGTTAATTAAAGTCAACGTTTGCAAAACACCTGTCCCACTGTCCGTCCGTCTAAGAAATAACTTAAATATCCAATATTAAGACTTGTTAAGAGTTCATGGGTCTTAATTTATACTTTGAAAAGCGCAACGAATCGTAAGTGACGGAATTTCTTCGCATCTAAATTATAAATGCTCTTTATATATTATAAATGTCTGAAGTGACTATTTCTATTTATTTTTTTAAAATTGAAATGCAAAAAATCGTGGAATAAATTTTATAATATTCAATTTCTTAAAGTCATTTTAGATGACGAACTTGAACTTGTCAGTGAAAACCAAAAAAAATATTCGGATCATTGTCAGTGAAAACCAAAAAAAATATGCGGATCATTGCACTGAGGTTGTGATTAAAAAAAAAATTGAGAAAATACAACCCCTCGAGTCTTAGAAGATAAGTGAAGATACCTTTTTCATGCATTATAAAACACAAACATCCATAAAATATACGTATTTACCTATCTGACTTCTTACCTATCTATCCGGTAAGATCGGTACCTACCTAGACTTTTATAATCCCTATCCACACAAATCCGCAGCTGTTACAATGAGTACAGGGCCTAAACAAAATCACGTTGAAAGTCGTTGCAGAAATATAAATCACTTTGAAACCGATTGTCACTGTGTCTTACGACTACATTTAGGTCTTTTTGTTAGTTAGCCCGTATTGTCACACTCCTGGGCTTCCCCCATTCCTTCCACTTCACACGATGGTATGCTTCTTCTCGCCAATTTGCGAGGAAGCCATCCAGGGCGTGCCGCCATCTTTTCCTCGGTCGGCCGCGACCCCGTCTCGCTGTTTCAGGGCTCCAGTCTTGCGATATTCGGGCCCACAGATGTGCGCATTCGGCAGACACGGCCTGCCCAGGCCGAATTTAGTCTCGCAGCTTTATAAGCTACGTTGGCAATTTGCGTTCTGGAGCACAGTGTGGTGTTTCTTATCCGTTCAGTTATAGTTTTGGTCTTCTACCACTTCAAAATACCCAAAAAATACATAACTCAGAAACTTAAACCCACATACAAACAAACCTTTCTCAGATATCCCTATCATTCAGCACCTAAAAGGTACCGCGGTAAGCCCGTCTCCACACTACCCATTACAACGACGGCTGCGCATGACTTGCACATATTCGGCTCTGACGATGATGTATGGGTCCAAGTTTGTAATGAGCGCTGCGATCTGTTTGGCGGTTGCGTGGGTGAGGGTGTGGAATGGCTTTTATGTGTGTCTTGGACCGGGATACTGACACTGGTAGTGGAGAAGAAAATCTTCTATAATAAACAGTAAATCTCTTAGTATAATTATTCTTATCCGCATTACCATCGCTAAGAGAGAAGCTTTTTTGTTGCAGGATTTCGATTGTACAGGATTTCAATTGTGTCCAGCAGCGAGAGAAAGTGATCGTGTCGTCATAGAAGTGGTGGTTCGCATGATTTAATGATGAGTAGGTACTCTGCTGTGAAATTCTGAAAAATAAACATGTATTACAAAGTAGAAAAGAAGGGCAAGCTACAAGTTCGTCAAATATTCTTGATATGGAGGGCCTCTGTGTGCTATGGCAAGAAAAGAGGTGTCTGATGAGATGACGAGTAATAGAGAAGTATGGAAGAAAAAGACATGCTACGTCCAAATAAATTGGGATAAGGGCAGGAGAATGATGATATCCTAATTTAAGCAACCAATTTAGAAATTGGAGCAGTTACTTGAAATAAGCCTGGACCAAACGATTGGCCACCTCATACTGTCCCCAAATCCTTTTATATTACAAAATGGGCCTGCTCTTGACCTCGATCACGCCTGATGGAAAGCGATAGATGAGGTCTATGATGGGACGAGCGTGCCCAGAAGATGCCTATTCACTCTTGCTTTGAAGGCAGATGGGTTCAATGTGGGAGACACAGAGCCCCCCGTTCTTTAGTGATCTTTTGTACCCAAAGACCACACCGCATAATTCCGCTCACTTTTTAAGGGTAAAAAACGCAACGCACATCCTTAATCCCGGCTTATAGCATCTAGTCCGTACAATTTGTCATCAATCTTTCAATAGAGAGGAGTAAGTAATGGTATCTCTGACAAATGACGTCACTAATGACGTGGAACCGAACGTATATTAAACTTAGATTACTTGTCTAATGAAAGGCAAGGATATTTGGGTGGTCGCTGGACTAGGTTTTTTGTAAAAAGTATATTTGAATTTTAGACGGATGCTGAGACTGTATGTTGATGCAGGTTCAATAAAGGTTTGTGCCTTGAAGAGAAATTCTCAAAGATGATCGATTAGATAATTCACATCATAATCAGTCTATATCGTTCCCACTGCTGGGACACAGGCCCACATGGCAGGCATCCTGTCAGTGAGTGAGTACCTAAGCTTGAGGAAACTGTCATGTCGTACAACCAAACATTTGAAGACATGTTATATCCAATCTACGCAACGTTAATTAAAAGAAAACAGCTGTTCTATACATTTTGACCGAGTATTGCAGTTCTGTAGGAAACAGCTGTTTTTTTTTTAATAACCGGACGACAAATTTCGGAATGATGTACTGGATACGTGGTACGGTTTTAGCGCCGGTGTCCCATTCACCCTGTATACCTGATGATAATGAGTTATGGGGTGCAGAGTCAGCAACCAATACAGCGTGTACTAGAAAGGTGTGGTCATATTTTAGGATGTGATTCAGACCTTCAATACCTACTCGACCCAAATGTATGAGACAACTGTTTTTTTTTCGTGATTGCGATGTTGGTCCAATAGAGAAAGCTGTTCATTTTGATGGTGTGAATCACACCCTGAAATATGACCACACCTTTCTGGGACACGCTGTAGGTAGTTGAGCCAATCACATTGAATTGGATTGTCTCCTCCTTTCGACATCTTGTAATATAATCTTGAAACTATCGAGAGAACTATGGAAGGTTTTAAATCATGACAAGCAACTATCGCACCCTAAACAACACTGTCTCCGTTAGATGACCACCGAATTTCACAACATCAAAAATGATATTTCACAAAGATCACCCATCTTAAGTAATACAGATCTATTTAACACCGCTACCATTTCAACAGTCAGACACCCGACCCCGAATAAGACCCTTCCATTCACTCACTGGCTGAATAGTGAAAAAGACATTAAACCGAATTTGAACTGCAATTTATCAAGCGATCCTCTTCTTTGACCCGAAATGTTATGACAAGATGATGTATATCCGACGATGATATTCCAAAATCAAATCTTATACTTTTTTAAATATTTTTTTCTTTTCTAGCGACGTATATGAGCTAGTGATGCGACATCCGGGACAATTGTACGAGTGATGGGTCGGCGACGATTTGACTTGCATTGTTCGGTTTTTTTAAGGAGTTATTGGCTACTGCATGTCATCGTATCTTTAGAGTTATGATAGGCGTTTTTTAAAAGTATCCAATCATGTTGGTAGGTAGGTAAGACTCGGTCTTTAAATTTTATATGTGATCAAATTAAATTAACAATAAAAAGAGACTTCAAAGTAATCATCATTTTTGTCTGTTTATACTGTGTTTTTAGTGAATGTCACTGAAATAGTAAAGGTGTCAAGAACAAGGAAATAACAACAAAGCAACAATTTTAACAGAATGACGAAGGCACCGTTGAAACCAATATCACACGCGTTGACGATCTAATAATATTATTGTGGATGCAAATTGTAAGCTTATAGCGAACGCAAATGTTTTTAGAATGCAAAAAACGAAAGGTTCTTACTGTACGATAGCAACCCATCTTAACCTAAGCAGAAATTTTCAAAATAATAATGAGGAAATAAAGGTAGTTGAAAATCAGTACCAAGTTATCTGTATTTATTACTGAAATATAGATAGGTATCTTATTAACCTACCTGTAACGAAAATCATGACTTAAATTAGCCAACAAATTGTCAATCGCGTTTAAACTGTAGCGACCAGTTATATGAATATAAACAATCTATCGCATCACTTGACTTGCGTATTTAATTATGACACGTTGATAGTAATTTTCGGAACAGAATCTTGAGTTGTATGATGTATCGCTGATTTGACTTCAACAAAACAGTTTCTATAAAAGATGGCAGGACTGTGTGGAAGATGATATGGCGAGAAAGGAGGTGTCTGATGAGATGACGAGTAATAGAGAAGAAGAAGACGTGCTGCGCCGACCACAAATAAATTGGGATATGGGCAGGAGAATGATGAATAATGATGATGAAAACAGGGCTATGAAAGCTTAACTTAGAAACGCTTCCGCTTATGCCCCAGACAGATCTTTCAACGGCTAAATACAAAGGGAACCGCGATCGTTTGCGGCCCGGCCTTCATTGCTCGCGATGACATTCACAAAAACAATACTTCTATCAGTATATGCGAGGTTCAGATAAAAAATATATTCATAATTTTGTGTTTTTGTTTCAGTTGAACGAAAAACAGGATCAGATGGGAATAATTTGATTTTGGAATGCTGGTGGCCAGGAGACAGTTTGCCAAATGATTCTGATGAAATCTAGGAGTACCAGAGCGTTTTCTTCGGTGACAAAATAATTTCCCACAATACTGACATAACATAGTAGTCACGTGTTATTGAAAAATGGTAGAAGACAGAACGATGACTGCGTAAAAGAAGGAGGGATTTGTCCAGTAATGGGATACTTCTGAATGTAAAAAGATAGATAGACGTGTATTTGTAACGTTATGTTATAATAAGTTTTTATTCGGAAAATCAGATGAAAAAGACCCTGCACTATTCAATACTCATGCATTTCGTTCCCAATATGCATATTGTGTTTAATAACGTCACAACAATCGAAAAAAGTTAGAGGTGATTGGGTGTTTACAGGAAACAGAATCAGTGAAAACCGTAACAAAAAGTACAGAAGAACATTTTTTATCTATCATCCATGGATGGTCTACATAAGCTCGTGAAATAAAAATCGAAATTGTAATTTCCTGGCAACGTCTGATCGAGGGACAACAATTTGCGGTCACCGACTGATTACCAATACGAAACCCCAACGAAAACACTAACAAACCACCCACGTACAAAAACCAACTCAAATGCAACGTCTGAAAGTTGGAATTAGGGTGACAATGTTGACGGATGTAAGATGTTTTAATCGAATCGTTTAGTCGAAATTCGTCACGTTCACCGACATCTGTCGCCTGTAATCGAATCGAAGCTCGTTCAAATCGATCGACATCGAGACGATTGCATAATTCCTTACGATGACAATACGAATGGCGAGTTGGGAACGTGATTATACATAATAATGGCCCCCAATCGGCTAAATTGCTTTCGGCGGAGCACCGATGACATTTCGATTATAGAGATCAATAGGTTTTTTTCAATTGACGATGCTATCCTTAGTGATAAGTATTTTTTGGTCATTGTCTTTTTGTGGGGACAAAAAATTGATTGTAGTTTGTCAGTTTGCTGAAAATTACAAGGTACTTGTTGTTTGAGCTTTTTTTAAAAAACTCATCTGGATGTTACAAAAATAGGATTATCTGCTTTTCTTCGAACCCAACAATTCAGGTCTGAATTCCATTTCAACAATTTGTAATTCCTTTTGAAAACAGCTAGACATAATAAGAAAAAATAATGTATTATTATTGTGGATATTGTGCATGAAATAAAACACAATTTATTTGACTATATTAAGTACTTTCTAATTTCATTGTCTTCCTACAAGATCAAAAAAAAAAAAAAAAAAACTAGCTGTTGCTCGCGACTTCGTTCATGTGGAAATTTTGATGAGTATGTGTGAGAAAAAAAAGTTTTCAATGTGCTATTTCAGACTATAAACTATCTCAGTGGCAAATTTCATCCAGATCCGTTCTGCCGTTCAGGCGTGATTGAGTCACAAACATCCATACGTCCAAAATTTCGCGTTTGTAGTAGTAGTAAGATTATTTTTAAAACATACTTAACTTGAGGAATACTGGGGTACACTCACTTTCATCCCATGAATTCCATCCAAAACCTTCAAATGAAACATTGAACCCGAAGAAATATTTACTCAAAACGTTCACTAAATCACTTAAGAATTCATTAACTAAACAAAAGCCCCGTCCTGCAAGTAATCGACGCCCTCCAGTTGATTAATAAGCCGCAAATTAAATAAGCCTTCTTTGACAGCATCAATTTTCTCCACAGTTACACCACTGTTACTGCTAAGCCCCCAAAAATCCACTTAAAGAGTCTATTTGAAATTTTGATCGACCCCCAACATGACACCTCGCATCTATTTGGGATGTAAATTGTCAAAGTTAAATTGAAATGGGCTTACATGGTGGTGAATTTATAAAAATGTGTGTTGAGGAATTTTACATATTTGTTGGAAAAAACGTGGTCACACAGACGGATACGAAAAACGACTTTTAAATTATTATCTGTGTGTGTATACGGGGTGGAAGTCACACCGACGCAAAAACGGCTACCACGTATTCAGTACATCATTCTGAGCCAAAAAAAAAAATCTACCGTTTCCTACAAAACTGCAATACCTACAAACCGTTTTCGCGTAGGTGTCCCTTCCACCCCGTAGCTTTTTCTGCAAACTTTTGTAATTATTGGTGGTCATTGAAAGTTATAACTTGACAAAAACCTGTTCTGATCACTTTTTTTGTGCAAGCAAAGCAAATCAAGGTAAACAAGACATTCGTGATGCGACTTAATTTATCGGATTTCTCATATTTTTTACACGTCCTATAAACTTCCAAGGTCATACTCATCAAAAGGATTAACTATAAAAATCTAAACACTGATACACCTCTTAATAATGATCTAATAGACAAGACAGCATTGACGCCTTTCCAAATATGGACAGCTATTTATTTCGAGGCAAACATTTCCTTTTATGTCATCGAAGTTATTATGAACTGATGGACAAGCAGTTATTGTTTGACAGTTATTACTTTAATCCATTCGTAATTTTTGTTGGAAGCGTGAGCTGTTTCGTTTGTGTCCGTGCTAAAAGCCCCTAGCAAACAAATATTTAAGTATTGTTACTACTTTTCATCAGAATTTCATGATCTTTGAAAATGTGTGTGTAAAATGCCGCAATATTTTATTTTGTTAGTTTGATACTATTCATTTCAAACTTATAAACTGTCATCATCATCATCATCATTTCTGCCAAAGGACGTCCACTGCTGGACATAGGCCTCCCCCAAGTGTCGCCACATTGACCGGCTTTTTTAATAAACTGTGCTTCTAGAATATTCTAGATCAAACTAGTAGATCTTCAGACATAATATAAAATAGCATAGCATCATGCCTGCAGGCCTCGAAAGCTTGGGCAGAGATCTTCATCTCTGGGCTTGGCAATATTATGCCAGAGTCCCACGTATCCCATCAACCGTGCACACCATCCAGACTCAGAGCTGCTACTGGGATTTTTATTTAACATAACATCACGCAAAGGTGCACCTAATATTACACCCACATTTCGCCATTTATATTTAAGACCCATGTAATAGGGACGAGCCTATAGCCATCAACCGGGCACAAATCCAGACTCCGTGGCTGTTACTGAGAAATTCCGGATAGAAAAAGCCAATAACACTTTGCCCGACCCGGGAATCGAACCCAGGACCACGCAGTCACGCTAGCAACCACGACACCAACGAAACAGTCCACGCTGTATGTTCTAAAACAACCTTAACTCATACAATTACCAAAATATCTCCATATAACCCCCTCCCAAAACAGTTTACGCGTCGCCGCCATTTTGCATCGCCCCGGATTGTCTCATACGTCAAATTGTCGCGGCCAGTCGACGTTGATCGATGGCTGCACCTGGTATACAACAACCCTTGCTAACTTCATCGCCTGCAACTTGAGAAATGTGATTTATTAAGTCTGTGATGTATGGAGTGAAATTGAGATAATTTTTTGAAGGCTGTAGGGGAGGATTTAAATGGTGTTTAAGGGGTTTTTTTGGGTGTTTATTTGTTTCTTAATAAGATTTCCAGAGCCTGGCATTCTACTTTATTTACTTAAACTTCATGTATAGTAGTGGTACATAGGCTGACTTAATGCCACAAGGCATTCTCTACCAGTCAACCATTGGGTCAAATAAGAAAACATTGTGATAGGGTACAAAATAAATACATAAAAAATAACTTCTTGCTTTCGAAAACTTACTTACACTAACTTACTTACTTTATGTATTTTAGTATAATACGTACCGAGCTGATGCGTTTCCTTCGATAAATCTACTAACATCATCATCTGCCTAGCCTTTTCCCAACTATGTTATAGCTTCCAGTCTAATAGAATTCAACTGAATACCAGTATTTTACAACATTAGTTATAGTATATGCGAAACCTGAAACACGTGTCTAGTGTTTTTGTGTAAAGAATCTATGTACAAAATTTCGAAAATGTATCATGAAAAATCACAAAGTTATAAGCTTGTTCTGTTACCTTGTTGTCCGCACAAAAACGTGGTCACCACGCGGCGCAGCCGCGCGCGCGCCTCCAGCTACGTCTTGAGCTTATTGATAATAACAATATGGCAGTAGGTACCTAAATTTTTGCGATAGGCACTTAGTGTCGCTCGGTGTCCAACTTGTAACTTTTTCTAAATATTTTTTGGACAAAATATAACATGGTTTAAAAATTATTGGAATCGATTCAGTTACTTATTCTGAAAATGAAAATGAAAATGAAAATGAAATCTTTATTTGTAAACATAGGTTTTTAAATGGTGTTACAATTAAATATAAGAGTCCCGTCTATGTTTTGCGTTTAAGCGTACAAATTAAATTGATGATTATAATCAGTTTTTATCAAATTTCAAATTACAAAAATAACATTAATGTCAGAATGATTAGAAAATAACAATATTTTAGATTATTAATTACAGTCAAAAATTTTACACACACAAACAAATTAATTGTCACATAAACATAGAGGTAATAATTATAACAATTTTATTTCAATAATTTAATTCAGTGCAATGTCAAGTTTTACTAATGTCATAAATCGGATATAGTAGTTCTAGCAAGTTTCATTAAGATAGTCATTAATAGTGTAGTAACATTTTTCAATCAAAAAATCATTTAACCATTTTTTGAACAGATCTGTATTACTAGCTTCTATGATATGTTTGGGTAATTTATTGTAGATTTTGGGTGCCATGCCTAAAAGGTTGGGCTGAATATAGCTTTTTTGTGTCTTGTCATGCATATTGTATTTTTATAGCGTATGCTCTTCGGGCGATTATATAAATGTAGATTTGATTTGACAAAAGTAGCTACTTCATATATATAAAGACACGGGAGTGTAAGTAACTTAAGCTTTTGAAAATATGGCTTACACAAGCAACAAACTATATTCAGGTTTCGCATATACTAAAAATAATGTTGTACATGAAGCGACTGCCTATCTGACCTGTACAACCCAGTTTCTGGAGAACACTGCACCCTTGGAAAGACTGGCTCTCAGACTTTCGAGGTTCTTTCTGGCCATAACGACGGTCAAAGATCCTATTCATTTTACAAAATGTTATATTTCAGACGAATAATCTAATCAAAATAAGGCAAACCGTTCGAAAATCTTCACCTTTCAACTAACAATAATGTGCATATTTTTATATGGAGACAAAATTAAATGGAAATTGAAAGATATCATAAAGATGTCACATCGATTCTTTTGTCAACAATTTTACACAAACTTTGCCTTCAACTGACACCCACAAACCTCAATCAAATTGAAACCTTACCACCCGAAAAATAAGGTATATTGAAAATATTTTTGAACGACAAACTTAAGTTGGTCATTGATATTTCAATATGCTTGATATTGGATTGGGACCACCCAATGTTGGCTTGAATGGCCTCATTAAAGATATTAAGCTGTTATCAAAGACTTCGGCAGATGGTGACAGGTGACAGAAAAAAAATAAGATTGGGCAAGATAGAAAAATGTGTCAGCTGCCATGGTGTCACGTCATGATGTCCAAGAATTTGTGAACAAGGAAAAATATTGATTTAAATGTACAAAATAATTGTATAGTGACGGAATTAGAATTCACTGAACAACTCAGCATAGTTTTACTAGATTTATTATTATTTTTTGTTATTATTATTCATTGTTAGACTATTATCTAACTCTGCAGAGTACGGGCCAGCTCCAACTCCATCCTGAAGACTATAGCAGGGAGGTTCGACTCCCCGATTATTGGGGCTATAGTTCGTAGGTGCCTCTCGAACAACAAGCTCGTATCGAAATAAGGTGGAATTAACATAGTTTATAAGTTTTATTTTACTAACCCTCTATGGATGCTGCTTGTCCGAAATAAAAGTTTTTTTTTTTTTTTTATTTAGAATTCACTACCGGTTTCTCTGTTTCCCGATCATTATAATCTGGATCTCTTCAAAGTTCGAATGAATCGTTTCTTCTAGGCAAGCGTGCTCCACCCTAGGCTGCATCATCGCTTCATATCAGGCGAGTTGTGGCCAAACGCAAGCCTATATAGTGTAATAAAAAAAAATTACCGCCAAAGACGAGCCTATGGACAAAAAAAAACAATTGAATTGTTGAACAAATTGTAGTGTTCGATTGTGAAGCTCATTTCAGCAATTTCTAGGTGCCTTTACAATGCATGTGTCAATTAATCATGAGTTCTGTATATCCTTGCTAAAGACAAAAATATTAGTTCAGTACCTATGTGAAAATGATGATAAGCGCATAATAGTGTCGAATATTAAACAACACCTTAACTGATGCCTTACTAAAAAGTGCTGTTGAATTTTCGGCTCAACTCGAAAAATTGGGAATAAGAATGCAACAGCACGAACTTAGGTGTCACCTAATGTTGGTGAAAACAGGCATATACTGGGTGGAAGGGACACCGACGCAGAAACGATTACCACCCTATTCATTACTCTGAAACCAGAAACAGAACATAGAAATATTTCTTCGGTATTAAAAAAAAACATATATTCTGCACCCCACATTGAAATTTTTCACCGGTATTGTTTTTTTCAAAAATAAATAAAAAAGCAGTAATTGAAAAACAGCCGTTTACTAAAAAAGTACAATACCTACACGGTCAAAATGCATGAATTAACAGTTTTTTTTAAATTACCGATGATTTTTTTTCATGTAGATGGTTTCCATGGTCAGAATGATGTACTAAATAAGTGGTCGTGCCCTTTAACTCAGTAGGTATAAGGATCATAATCAAACTCACTACCTATCTTAAACACAAGCCTGATCATCGTCCATGCGCACAGACTCAAATACCAGCTCTATAATTAAACCACAGAGCCGGCTCCATATCGATAATTAAGCCGTAATAATATCGATATCGTCAACTGCGATGACGTCGGCACATCTCAAGGGACAATAGTAAATCAACGTCACATGTCAACTGAGTCCCTTGCCATCTTATATTCTTGTCAAAACCACTCAAACCTGACCTTTAAGAAGCCATGACTTTAAACTTTCTCATGCAATTTTGTAGCTGGAAGCAAGATCTGAGGGGTCTGGTAAAGTGGTTGATGATGACTTGCAAGTCTTCTGTCGCCTTCCCACTTACTCCTAATGATAATATTAATGCTATCTTTGAAAGCAATCGGTAAGATGGTTTAATGAAAGACTATCTTACTTTGATTTTAGTTCGCGAAATGATTTTAGGGACAGAGTGATTTGTATTGTCTTTTGCATGTTGTTGATCTATGTCTCAAGTTTGTAAGTAAGTTTTGATAGGTACCTTTAAACAAATTTCTGGTTTTTTTTTCACGACAGCAGATGTTGTCTAACGGTTATGGTGTTAACTGGCGGGAGACAAGTCTTTAGTTTGATCCGATTTACTATTGGCTTCAGCTAAGAATGAGGTGATCCAATTCCAAAACTAATACATAAAAACCAGAAACACAACACATAACATCACGCCTATTCACACACAAATTCTGACTCCGAGGGTGCTACTGTGAAATTCGTGATGGAAAAACCCAATAACATTTTGCCCTACCTGGGAATCGAACCCAGGACCTCATGCTCAGAAGTCGCACTTGCGACTACTGGACCGACGAGGCAGACGGTCAAAATATAGAAACTTCTTTATCAACATTCTCCTGCTCCTATCCTTTTCGCTATTGATATAATAACTGGTCGTCCAATCACATCTAACTTCATCCAGTCCAAGCCTAAACCGTTTACACTAGCCTCAAAAATGTCTAAACAACAATTTCACAGCCACACTCCAGTCCATTCTCTGGCTCTCCCCCGAGATACCGTATAATGCAGCACACGATCCTAACCGAACATTGTGCTA
This sequence comes from Noctua comes, assembly GCA_963082995.1. Classification (NCBI taxonomy): domain Eukaryota; kingdom Metazoa; phylum Arthropoda; class Insecta; order Lepidoptera; family Noctuidae; genus Noctua; species Noctua comes. The sequence goes on along the minus strand of OY720280.1, from coordinate 5,539,871 downwards.
TATTGAGACATAAATTTTTCATACGCCGCCGGCCACTTCTGATAACATCCTTGACCATTTGTTCCCAGAGGATGCATAAAGGACTTCTCTTGTATAAGGAATCACATATTTCATAACGGTGGTGAAATAGGGGTGGGGGTGTGTCGATAGAATTTGGGTTTGAAGTTCGATTAGCTTGAAGAAGACGTGACAGAAACGTATTCATGACCATCATGCATAGCCCGACTTCACACACTGCTGGGCGTGGCTTTTAAATTTCTTTGTTTGAGCCCATTTCCTCGATAGTTTGCAAGCTTCATCCAGGTTAAATGTACTTACCTACTCTAAAGGAACAACTTTATCTTGTTGTGATTTCCTTAATTAGATTACAAAAATGTTTGATTTTACTATAGAATTATAATATTCACTGTGGCAACACTGACAGAATATGAATTATTATTGTAACTGTTTTTTTTAAGCAAATTCTAAAAGAATAAATTTTTACTTTGACAACACTTTGAAATAACGATTATGAACTTACGACTTCCATGCATCATCGTTATTTCTAGGTGGGGTAAATGCCACTTGAATTTGTAAGCTCTAATGGAGAGTCAGTCGTTGTTCGATCGGCAAACAGTGCAGTTGTGCTAATAAAAAGTAATAAGCATGCAAAAGGTGTTTTCTTTATAATCTATAAGAATTTTGTATTCTGGAGTCCGCTTTCTATTTATTGGTCAAGTGAAAACCTCAGCGCTTCGTTGGACGTGTTTATTTGGATGTAATCTGGCATTATTTTAGTCCCAGGCATACCTGAGACCAGAACCCCTGATCATAATCTAAGAACTTTCTTGACTTAGAAACCCAAAGGACTTAAGAAGAGATATCTTTCTTCCGCCTTGAACGCCTTTTATTTATTTCACCTTTTTGTTTCTGCCTTTATCGACACTTCATGACCATCATGCATAGCCCGACTTCACCCACTGCTAGGTGTGGCTTTTAAATTTCTTTGTTTGAGCCGATTTCCACGATCGTTTGCAAGCTTCATCCAGGTTAAACGTACTTACCTACTCTAAAGGAACAACTTCATCTATAAGAATTTTGTATTCTGGAGTCCGCTTTCTATTTTTGGTCAAGTGCAAACCGCAGCGCTTTGTTGGATGTGGTTATTTGGATGTAATCTGGCATTATTTTAGTCCCAGGTATGATCTAAGAACTTTCTTGACTTAGAAACCCAAAGGACTTAAGAAGAGATATCTTTCTTCCGCCTTGAACACCTTTTATTTATTTCACCTTTTTGTTTCTGCCTTTATCGACACTTCTACTGCATGGACTACAATCTTACTGTCCCATCACTTATTTTCGTTCACACCCTCGAAGTTTTTTCCCCGTGCCGTCACAAAGGGCTATAGGGCTACCGGACAATAATAAATATTTTGACGATATCGCATAAATATCCTTCTTTTATGAATACCAAGCGGCCCTGTGCCATCTAAGGGCGGTAATTTCTTATATTTTATGGTCACTCCTTTATAAATCGTAGCTATTTGTATGGGATAGGGTTTCGCGCTGTTTTTTGTGAACGAGAATATTTAAATTGGGAGGGGTGTAAAAGGCCTTTATGAGCGACGTTTTAATTTGTCAAAGGGTTCGTTTTTTGTGATGAATTTTGGGTAGTTTTGGTTGTATATCTATCTGAATTAAGGGAGTGCCTATCAAAGTATTTACTTTGAAACCTTGTTGTGGATACCTGAACTTGGCTTTGGCTACGTTAAATTAGAAATTTATTTATTTAATAACACTTCAAGCACAAAGTGCACGGGCGGGGGTAATCTATTAAATCTGCATGCATGAACGAAGAAAACGTTTTTCCGTTCTTTAGTAGTAAAAAAAAATCGTGCAAATTAAATCTGTTTGAACTTCTAAGTTGTCAATTTCCAAAATAATTCGGAGACGGTTTGACACATAATATTGCATTATTTTACATAAAATAACATGACATCACTCCTGTAATCCCCGAAGGGTTAGGCAGATGTGTACCTAATAGTACACCCACATTTCGCAGTTATGTTTTTTAAGTCCCATATGAGGCGAGCCAGCCAATCTAGACTCCGTGGCTGCTACTGAGAAATTCCTGATGGAAAAACCCAATAACACTTTGCTCGACCTGGGAATCGAACCCATAGACCTTATGCTCAGCAGTTGCGCTTGCGACCACTAGACCAACGAGGCAGTCAGTGTATTATTTTATGCTAAGAAATTGTCGAAGGGAAACATAGAAATCTACTATGCAGGTACATTTCTATATTAAGTAGGTACTAGCACTAGTACTCGCCCGCGACTTCATCCGCAAAAATTGTGATAGCTCGGCTAATATGCATGATTTAAATATAAGGTCTATCTTTTCATACACGAAATATTTTAAGAGTAACTTCTATAAGTCGTAAAGTCGCCATAGCAACAAAAAAAAATATCTGAGTGTTTTTTTTTTACGAAATTATTATAATTCTAAATGTTTTTGAGACTTTTTGCATAAAACCTTGACACAAGGTTTTATGCAAAAAGTAGGTAAATACGAATGGATGTTCAAAAATAAGGAGCTAGTATTTATTTTGTGGGTCAAGTAATTTTAAATTATTTATTTTTATAAAAATATACTCAGATAAAAAAAAATAATCCCTTGAAATGGCTTCGTTATAGCCGTTGGATGATTCCCTGAAAATATTTCGTTTATGAATAGTTAGACCTATTATTTAAGGTCTAACTATTCATACACGAAACGACGTCTGGCCTGTACCGCACTCACGAATAATGTAGCTTTCTGTCAGAGAAAGATTTTTTTGATTTGGATCATTAGTTCCGGAGATTACCCCTACGTACAAACAAATTTTGCTTCGTTATAATATTAGTATAGATAGCTCTAGCTACAGTTAAGTCTAAGTGTCAGCCGTGTGACATTGCCGGAAATTGCCTGCAGTCTGTGATGTGTCGGCGAGCACGCGACACCGCAACTCTAATCGCTGTGCCGTTATACTGCGGTGATGCGTTTTATATCCAGCTCTGTTATTTATAAATGAGGACAGGAGAACATTGCGGAAATAATATACTTATCTTTTGATTAGGTAATTGTGTAATGATGGCATACTCAGCAGCTTCAAAGGATTATTATATAATTTGACGACGCTTTCCGCCAATGCAATCCATGTTATATTTTTAAGAGTGGCCTATTTTATCCCAATTTTCAGCAAGAAAAATGGATGTGCAAATTGCAGATCAACCAATTTAAGTACTATCGCGCTAGATACCGTGGCCCTGGAACACAAAGGGCAGAGAAGGAACATGGATGGGTTTTAGTCAGTTCAGGTCTGACACTCCATTCCGCTCCGCTCAGAGCGATATGATTTTCCGTCCTAAAAAAAAGTTACTATCGCGCTGACTGACGGTCGATTATTTTTCAATCTTATGACCTGAGTAATAAGGCTGAAATGTGGTCGACCGTCAGTGGGCGTGGTTGTGCCATCTCTATCACAATCTAAAGCATCACGTTTGGACAGTTAACTCAGCTAACTAGTTTCATCTGGCAAATCTTTCACAACAACACGAATTTGTGTGGTAAACTACAACTAAAATACCCAACTACTGAAAAATCACGAATTCGGGGTTAACCAGATAAAATCGAATCCTCCTATTGTTGAAGTCGGTTAAAATGTTGCCTATGTTACCCGGATCATAATAACGAACCAATGACAATAACAACAATAATAATAACAATTCATCCGATTTTAATGACCTTATTCATTAAAATCGGATGAATAGTTTAGGCGCTACGGAGGAACATACGTAAATACAAACATACATACACACACTGCTGAAATCATAACCCTTCCTTTTGGCTCGCCGTAGTCGGGTAATGACCGATTACTTTTTTTATTTTTCTAACACAAGCACCCTATAAAAGGTCTTCGCGCTCTATTAGCTACAGTCCTCGACTCCCGTCATTAAAATCTTCAATCAAATCGCACAGAGGAGAAAAGTACCTTTAACATTAATAACGAAAAATCTAATGCTAACGAAAGTTTTTGAATAAAGAAAAACACACACACACGCACACACACATAGAAAATATTCAGAAAAACTGCCCTGTAATTTTCAAATATGAAGATCAAAGATGATAAATTGATTGGAAAGCATATATATCCCTTCGGACGATTGACCCTTTGATCCTGGCCAGGCTACTTAGTGGATTGGTCCTTTCATGTCATTCGCTTTTCATACGAAAATGGATGTTCTAAAAGGTTGCATAATGAAATGGTTTTATTTTTTTTTGTGTAGAATTAGCTGGTTGTGTTATGGCCAGTGAATATGGGAAGGTAGATTTCTAATGGATTATTATTGATTATATTATTATCAGTGATGGAATAGTGGTGTGACCGTTGGACGGCCAAGTCATAGGTCTCGAGTTCGAACCTAAGACACGCACCTCTGATTTTTCTAATTCATGCGCGTATTCTATAATTATCACTTGCTTCGGTGAGGGAAAACGTCGTGAGGAAACCAGTATGCCTGAGACATATTTCTCGTTGACATGTAAAGCCAAGTCTGAAGCCCATGAGCGGTTTAAAAACTCTGACACCAGATTAGGCATTAACCAGACGATAGAGAGAGAAGGAGAAGAAAAGTCAGGTTTAAACTTAGATAAATATTTAAGCTAGCGACCCGCCCTGGCTTCGCACGGCGCCACCTATCGGATCCCAAACTACCTATATCCAATGTAGCCTATTAGTAGAGCGGTGAAAACTGCGTTCAAATCCATGCAGTAGTTTTTGCGTGATGTGCGTACAACCATACAGATAGAAAGACAGACAAACAGACAATAATTCAAAAAACTGTTGTTTTGACTTCTGTTGCTCTAATAAAGACCCCCATAAAATTTCTTTTTCAATATCTTAAATGTACAGACATGGACCTGTTACAATTTTATTATATGTATAGATTATAAAGGTCACATTGGTAATGTTTCCCTCTTTTTTCATAATTTGTATGTATTTATGTTATATTTTGTATGTTTAAAATGTTTCGTTGCTAGTTATAACTTTAACGACACAAAATTACTTTACATTGAAACTTAATGATGTCCCAAGGTTTTGTGAAACTACACTAAAAGTGCGCCAGAAAAAATGTTCAAAACAATTAAAAACATGATTGGCTTTATATTAACAAAGAAACGTTTTCATAAAATACTCATAAAACTTTGTAGGCTTATTAAAAAAAATGTTAACGAGACTTGCCAATTATGACCCCTTTGGCTAGTTAGAAAGACCTTCCCTTCCCCTCCCTTAGTCCACAGTTCCTGAGCTTTCTGGCACATTTTAGTGAAATGAAGAGGTCTTTCTAAGTTGGTTTCTTTTGCATCCCATCTACTAAAAAGGTGGGCGTGGTCGATTTAAAAATGCGAAGAGATCAAAGGTCTTGATATTTTTTTTGTTGTTTTTTGACATCAGTCGCTTTTGTGTACTGACGTTTTATGGTAGTAATGAAAGTGGACTTCTAAATTTATGTGCTTTGTTGACATGAGGAAAAAATCCACTAGCGTCCCACAAAGAATGGGCTCAAGCAATACCAGTGTATGATTTTAACTATGATTAATAGGAGAAGGTGGCTAAATAATAACAGCCGCTCGGGTCGATCTTTAGGTTAAGCCGTGTTTGCCTAGGTTGGTCTGTGGATGGGTGACCACCCATTACCATTATCGTTAAGTCGTTGGTCTCGGTTGTCATTTGTAGATCTTTGACAGTCGTTACAGGTAGTCAGTGGCCCAAAAAGTCTGACAACCAGTCTTACCAAGGATATCGTATTACCCAGTACTAACTGGGTTGTGGAGGTCAGATAGACAGTTGCTCCATGTAAAATACTGGTATTCTTCAGCTGCATCCGGTTAGACTGGGAGCCGACCCCAACATAGTTGGGAAAAGGCTAGGCAGATGATTAATAGGAGAAGGTTTTGAGAATTAGTTTAAGGGACTAGTTCCTCAACGTCTAGATTCTACAGGGTGTAAACAGACCCTTCACATAGCCGTCAACCAAGCATTCAAAGCATTGTGCTGATGGATGGATTGAATAGTACGGGGGTCGTGGAGGTGTGTAAAGTAAAAATCTAACATTAAAAACATGTATTTAAAAAAAAACTTGTGATAAAGTTGGAACTTGACCCCAATATCTCCGTAACTAGAAGGTTTCCAGGTATGGTCTAGAACAAAAAAATGATCGCGAAGACGGGGAGAACAAGTGCCTTTCGGCTATGTTGAGGGTCTATTTACACCCTGTATAGTACAGTCGCGTCTCAAATATACCCTTTACCTAACAAATGAAGACATAAACACGACAACAACCGATGCTTGTCACACTCCACCGCGTTCGCAACAAAAAAGAATTTCCCCAAGTCTTCCGCACATTCGTAACAGTAACACATTTACCGATATTAGGAAGGAGTAAATCATTGGTTATTAACGTTTTATCGTGGTCATATAACACGGCATATTGTCACGCATGCACTTACCTACTGACTGATATTGATTTACTGGGGTTTTTCATTGATTTCATAATGAAGCTACTCATTTGCCAATTGGAACTTGGTTCTAGTCCTTTCTTGAACTATCTTTCAGGTTTTGGGCAAAAGATCTGATCTTTTATATATCTAACTGCCTTCTCCGTCTGTCACATAGGTTTTTCAAGATTTGTGACTTACGAATTTGCATTTTGGCATAATTATCTTTTAATTGTATTTTTTATTATTTATTTATTATATTTTTTTTGCCAAGTTTTAATGATACGCGCATAGATCATAGGCACCAAACATATTTTAATTTAGGTTTATTTTGTGCGAAATAAATGCGAAAAAATTATCAGCTGTCCCATACTAAATTTCAATTCCTACTCGACCCAAATGTATGGGACAGCTGATAATTTTATCGCATTTACGATATTGGACCTATGTAGGTAGTTTTTCAGTTTGATGGTCTGCAGCATACCCTTTCATACGACTATACCCTTTCTGTTACACCCTGTATACAGTCAGCATGACAGTTCTGCACGGGAAGCGCCAGTTGAAACCAAAAAGAACGGTCATTAGTAGTAGTATGTCAAAACTCGTGACTGTGAACTGTTAACAGAGATACGGAATAGCCCTGCTGAACCCTAAACTTTGCAGACAAAAAATCTGATTATGAATCATGTCAATTAGGTTGATAAAATCATTAAGCTCAAGTAACTTAACTGCAAACAATTAAAATAATATTACTATAGTACTTTAAACATTAAGTTTGAAGGTCAGAACGTTGTAAACAATTAAAAAACCCAATGTCCTTATCTAACAACAAAATAATAATGAATGTCAGCGTAATTAGAAGATACCAGTTATGTGAACATTTTTAACAAAAAACTCGACACGATAATTTTTGTGATGTTTTTTTTTCTACAACCTGTATTTCGTGACACGCGGCAGAAATGGGAACTAACATGACAAGTTCCGAGTTTGACACTTCGTTGACGTTTGTCTATGGTAATGGCGCCGCCATGATGTGTCAAGTTAAAATGGGCGAACTGCAATGGTTTTGTAGAGGAACTTGTGTTAAAATGTATGTCTCATCTTGGGAAACTCCATTGTCTAAGTTATTTGCATAATAATAACTATCTTGTACGGTGACGTGAGTTTTTTGATGAGTCTCACATTTTTAGATAGAAACATTTTTTGTCGTTATAATTTTTAATGGTTTTTCTTAGAATTTTCCTTTACGAAACAATGCTTTGTCAAAAACTAGTTGCAAGTTTCCTTTTTTTAATAGGTACTGTGGTGAGTAATGGTTTAAATGATCATAAAAATTGCTGCGATTGGTGAGGTATTTCACACCCAAATCTAAATAAAAGCACTAATTGTCTATTAGCTACAATGATACTGATGAGTTATACAAATTGAGCCTGATTCATAGTCAGGTCAGTAATCTAGTCTTGCCATAAAAACCATGAGAATCATATTTTAAGTGTTCGTCATATTTAAAATAATATGTGGAGTTTTGCAGCTTTTTATGCGGTTCTACAGTTTTATGAAGCTGTTTATGATTATTTTCGTTTAGATCAATTTAAAAATGTGATATCATCCGTAACGACTAAGATCATTTGTGGTCGTTATGTAGAGTAGTAGCTAGGACATGGGAAACTTTAAAACTTTTAAATATACGTGACCAGAGGCTAGCCCTCTGGTCACTTGAAGTGTTTTCTCTTTAGCCAAAGAATTAGCATTGCCATTCAACGTGTCAACTTTGGGCACGTTCTGGGCTGACAGCGATGTAGACTAGTACATTGACGCCTAAGTGTCCCATCGTCGTTGTATACAGGTTGGAATACACCGACGCACAAATTGTTACCGCACGTAGTCAGCACATCGTTCTGAACCCCGTACAAAAGTGCAATAACTACACGGTCAAATTGTATTATGTAATTTAGTAGTGACAAGTTTAATTACACAAATAAGTGACGATTTATTTATAAAGTATTATCATATTATTATTATGATACGTTCAAGAAATAAGGGTGCGCGCTGATCCGTGCACGATGACAGAACATATCATGCTTTACGAATATTATTAAAGTGTCTTTAACGTCTTCATTAACATATCACTAACGAATTAAAGTGCATAATTCAATCTAGAAAGACTTTATTTGAAATTGACTTTTTTTGGGACTGTTTTTCTCAATTTTTCCATGTCATACAGGGTGTAAACAGACCCTTCACTTATCCGTCAACCAAGCATTTTGTACATCAAACTAAGTAACTTTACGCAAAAATTATTGCTGGCAATCGACTTTTTTTTTTGGGGTGAAAAATCACGTTTTACGGTAGGACTCGATGGAAAGCACTAAAAGCATTGTGCTGATGGATGGATTGAATAGTACGGGGGTAGTGGAGTTGTGTAAAGTAAATATTTTACATTAAAAACATGTATTTAAAAAAAAAACTTTTGAAAAAGTTGGAACTTTGACCCCCAATATCTCCGTAACTAGAAGGTTCCCAGGTATGGTAGAACAAAAAAATAATCGCAAAGACGGGGAAAACAAGTGACTTTCGGTTATGTTAAGGGTCTATTTACACCCTTTATTTTGGGCACGATAGGTAAAGTATATAATTTTTGACGTAACTTACGAAATATCTATTATTTGCTATGATTTTTTTTTTGTTATAGGAAGGCAAGACCCAGTCAAAGAAAGGACGGGTAGGTTATTGAAAACGTGTTGAGGTTAATTCAAGTAACTAACATAGGACAGTGGTAGGAAGACGATGATGCCAGACAATTTGTCATTGAAACTCGCAACTCGCGAGCACTACCGCTGCGAATGAGATCCTGGGATCGATTCCCCGGTCGGGATTTGTGCCTAGTTAGTGGCAATAGCCAATGACTAAAACATAACCGGTGAAATGCGGAAATACTCTGGGATACACCTATTTCACCTTTTGGGAATTACAAACCCGATGTTAAGTTATAATTTTCTAATAACACATCCTCGTGTAATGTCGTATAAGACATGCGCCTGCGCAAGGTGAGGGTGCGCGGCGGCGCGTGCGCTCCGCCGGGTTTGTCACGCTCCACGACAATTGGTGGAAAAAATCCACTGAGCACACCTACTAGGGATGTCAGAATAGAATAAATATGGTTTGAAGAGTTTTGTAATTTTCTTTAAATAAATAAGTATGAAGCAGATTTTTAAATATTTGGAAAAAATGGTAGATTTTAGTTTAAGTTTTGATTTTAGATTTAAGTTTGGGTGTAATTGCATGCACATGAAAAGAATGTTATACGGTGAACCGAACTTCGTGCAAAAGACTTAGTTCAAGTGGATTACTTTTCCTCAAGAAATATGAAAGGAAAGCCCCCACAGAAGACGAAAAATATCTTAAAACTGAAAACTGTCATCGTTACTGGCTATCAATTGTATAGTATCGTTGTCTAAAAATTAGACCCTATCCAATTTCGCCACAAGGCTGCTTCAACCTGTGTTAATCACAAAATAAGTTTTCAGTTATATTAATTCAAAAATATTTTTGCATGTGTGAAAAATAAAGGAATAAAAAATGGTAATATTAATTTAATATTACTTTTTCCAGGTGTCAACCCTAAACGCATGGACCTGTTACGTGGCGTGCAGTGGACGGATTCACTCGCCGTATAAGTAATCGCGATCTGTTAATAAATACCATTCTTCGCTCACTGCAACGAGTGCTGGCTACCTACGGCGAATTGTCAGGAAGCAATATTTAAACTCACACTCCTGTTTTGGGCAGTCGTGTAAAAAGATTATTTTTGAAAATTGTTTCAAAGAGATAGCTTTGAGCAGCCTTCGCTTTTAAAATATTTATAAAATAAGCTTAGTATTATACAAACACTAATTTGTTAATATCAAAACAGGTATTTTTTATGTGACAGTTTTAATATCTTAATTGCTCACAGGTCATTAAACATTACTTTTTTTTAATAAGAAAAAATGGTTATTGGTTTAACATACATAATAATAAGACTATTGGGAAAAAAGTTCAAGTGCGAGGTGACATTGACTAATGACGACTATAGTTTTTTGTCAATATTTTTAGGTATGTAATCAAAATGTTTGAATAATTTGTAATAAAAATTGTATTTTTTGTTTTGGTAGATAAGTATCAAAGTCCTCGATCATACCGTCACAGTCAAAACAATGTTGTTATTCTCATGTTGTCAAAAAGAAATTACGGTTTTTTTTTGTACTTTTACGTAAACTTTTTATTGATATTTTTTTTACATAAACCGAAAAAAAAATGGAAGTGGTTTTCAGATTAACCCCCACACTGATCGCAGCTAAACAGGTAAGACGCCTTATGACATTGATAAGATTAATTATTTTTTGGAAGTAAATTGATTTATTCATTTAAAAATTTTACTACTTATACAAACACAAAATAGTTTATAGTCACAATTAGCATAATCACACTTACTTTCAGCAGTTTAACACACTTACTCTTCCATTCCACATCATTTGTGAAATCATTGGCACTGCTTGCTGTACCCAAGAATAAAATATAACCGTTTTTCCTTCATCACAGTTCGCCACACCACAACCGCACCTATTCGTCACAAGTGCATATTGCATTATTCATGCGGTCGGCCGGCCGCGTCGGTCACACCGCGCCCGTAAGAACGGAACCGCTGTGCTTGCGTTGAAAAAACACCGCACCATCTCCAGTCGATTGGGGTTTATCATGCAATTGTTTGTTGACTTTACGTGGAATTGTTTTTCTTTTACGCTCTGTGCACTATGGGTTGATGGACTTCATTTAATTACTACGTGGTTGCCAATCTGTCTGCTAAGTTTTTGAAGAAGAATTTTTATAAAATGTTATTTTATTATTTATTTACTAAAAACTTAAAACACTCAAATGTACAGAGGCGGACTTAATACTTTATTTTCTAATAGTCAACCTTTGGATGATGTAAAGACAAGTTGTGGTAGGTGTAATTCTGAAAATTGAGATTTTTTTCCCGATGATTATAGCTGAGCTAATGCTAGTTTGATGTAAACAATAAAATACAAGAAGTCCTTAAAAACTGTTTTCATTTCCATTGTAGAACTTCCACCTTCCCTTCTCGCAGATTTAATTGAACTTTTCAGTCAAACTAAAGGTCTCCAGTAATTTAAAAAGACGTATCATCGATATGAAAGCAGAAAGTTAAATAATTTAAGACTGAATACGTTGTATTGTGTATTTTGTTTTGCTTTTTTGTTTTTTAATCTATTCCGATCTTTATTATCAACTTTAACTATCGCCATAAACGCATAACACCGTCAGAATTTCTTAAAGTCTTAAAAAAATATTCAGCGAAATCCACCCAACGATAAGGGACGGTACGGTACACAAAAAAATATGCCAAAATTATTTTATAACTCAGTAAATTCGAGCTTGGTGATATATAAATTAACAACCTTACCTAAGCAAGCAATCAATCTTCAAACACTCCTTTTGGCAGCTGAATAAAGTTTAAAATTGCCTAATTAATATTTTTGTGGCGGTATCTTGTGACATGGTTTTCTGTTAAACGCCTTGGACAGTTCGCGGTAAGGTCGACAAAACGGTAGATTGAACGATTTCGATGACGACGCGATATTATAAATCGTTTTTGTCAAATGTCAACTTCTGTGGTCGCCTCCGTTTGGGGTTTTTGTCTTTTTTGTGGACCTTATTATACGTTGTTTACTGTCTACTGATTTTCAAGGATAAAAGATTAACACAGGACAGATTTTAATTAAGCGTTCATCAGCGTGAAACGTGATACTTCGAATAGAAATAAAAAGATTGATCAATAAAATTAATCTGTGGTTTTACTCGAAATTCTTAATCACCTACCGATTAGATACCACTTGTGAGTAGAATTTTGTGTTGCTTTTTAGATAATAATAATGAAGTTACAAAATTCCTAGTTAATTTTATAGAAAATCTTGCGGAAAATGAGATGTATTCAAATTGTTAGCTGGATTTGGAACCAAGCTGCGAATAAGCTTATAACAACGGGTCTTAAATACGTAAGTTAAGCTTTTGTATTAAATTAGTCATCCATGACTATTCATATCTATACTAATATTATAAAGCTGAAGAGTTTGTTTGGTTGAACGCGCTAATCTCAGGAACTGCTGGTTCGAATTTAAAAAATCTTTTTGTGTTGGATAGTCCATTTATCAAGGAAGGCTATAGGTTATATAACATCACGCTATGACCCTTAGGGGCTGAGCAGCGGGTGACACCGCGGGGATCAGCTAGTTCATTATAACTGAACAGGCCTCGAAGAAAACATCATCATCATCATCATTGTATTGCCCTTATCCCAATTAATTTGGGTTCGGCGCAGCATTTGTCTTCTTCTTCCATACTTCTCTATTGCTCGTCATCTCATCAGTCACCTCCATTGTAGCCATATTATCCTTCACCCAGTCCGCCCATCATTTCTTTGGTATTCCTCTATTCTTATTAACATTCATTTCATATACTCAAAACTTTCCTCACGACGTTTTCCTCATTCCTCCGCATCGCATACCAATACTCAGATAACTTCGTTCGCGTGAAATTATTATACAAATTAATTACTTCCATTTTTGAATCGGATTTTGTAAACTATTTCAAGGGTTTTAATTTTTTTTCACTGAACACTATTTATTTTTCTAAAATAAAAGTAGTTTAAGTTAGACCTTATAACCTCAGCTATCAGCCAGTAAAAGTCCCGTCAAAATCGGTCCAGCCGTTTCGGAGATTAGCCGGAACAAACAGACAGACCGATAAAAATTTTAAAAATGTGTTTTGTTATAAGTGACGTGTATATTTTCAAATGCATTCAGTAAAAGGCTGTTATTTTGATATTACAAACAGACACTTCAATTTTATTTATATGTATAGATATAGATGTATACACGTTTCAAGTTTTTTGTATCTAAAATGCCTGTCAAAAAAAAAAACAAAAAAATTCTTTAGCAACATCTCCAGTTCAGGCAAATATTTTTAGAACTTTTATCGTTGCATTCTTCTAAGGGACTATATTGCGCACATCAAAGGTACAGTCAGCGTCGTGTTTATGAGAAAGTATGACATGATAGGGACAAAGTTAAGAATGTTAATTGATCCTCTCTTTGATACTAAATGTAAACAGGGGGAGTTTTTAATTTGATGCGCTTAAGTTTGTTTTTAGGGCGAGATTAAAATCGTGTAGGGAGATGTGTGTGTTTGAGTGGAAATGATATACCTACCTACACACACATTACATGTGCTGATTATTGTTTTTTTCGTGTGTGATCTGATAATTTATTATTGATTGGTTATACAGGGTGTAAGGGACAGCCCTCCGCAGACTGATGGGGTGAATTCAGTACCTACCTATATCGTACTAACACGACCTGTAAGAAATTATTTCAGGAACGTTATGGGAATCCAATTAATTTGTTTTATTTTATTTCCTCATACGCAATGTATCATTACCGTGGCAAAATGCACGTAGCGAACAGCAAGCGCAACGACGAGTTCGAAAAACCCTGTAGCTAGGCAGGAACTGAACAGCTGATTTCACGCGTCGTTAGTTAGTGTATTTTAACATCCATTGTTGGTTTTCTGATTTTAGCTGTATTTTTACATAAATCGAATGCTGCGTACAGATAATGTAATTTTACATTGAAATAAAGGAATAGTAGGTAACTGAAAAAAACTACAAAAAAATAAAATTTTCAAAGAAATAGTCCGGTGGATATTGACTCAAAATATAAAAAAAATTAAAAGCAAAAACACCGGGTTTGTGTGTAAAAATTACTAATATCTTTAACCAAGATTAACTAGATCTCAACTATTTCTCATGGAGTTTATTAAATATTTTTCATTCCCAAAAGTAGATAGTTACTTTGATACAAGTATGACACGTGTTAAATCTATAACAATCCAAACATAATCCACGACACGTTGTTAAACCCCACTCATATTATTTCAACGACAAAAATACCTCGATAATTACAATAACTCAAGAGCTCTATTATTAAGCAGTTAAATCTTACAAGCATTAAGTACAGTCACCATCAAAAACATCATGCTTACGACAAAAAAGACAGAATGGTACACACGTGTATTCTGTATAACGGGTTCAACGGCCGAAAGCTAAATTAGTACACTTCCTTAAAGTAATGTTAAAGGTATTCGGTTTATTTTTAATTACGAGTACGTATCGTGAGTGCCCTGAGTGATCGTGATGATCGAAGGAACGAATTATGTGACAGTGTTTTGAGGCGAGATGGAATGTCAGCCATTTTGTTTTAGGTGACAGTTACATGAATGTAGAAGTGTCACACGTGTCATTTTCAAGCAAAGGTAGTAATAGTAGTAATTTATGCCAAAATTTTACTAGAAGTCTGTACTACTATTGAGGCTATCTCAAAATATAAATAAATCAACACAAAATATTATCTTGTTTAGACTATTCCTTTTTTGAATTTTACTATTTTTGTTTGATATTGTGTGCACTTGTATTAAGTTGAAAAAAATAAGTGTTTTTTTTTTCTTTCGTTCTATAAATTGTTATCTATTTAGGTACCCCAACTAAGTAAGTACTCCTTACTTACTTATCTCGGGAATTAACCTGACAATGACGTTCAAAATGGTCTAAGTAGATAAGTGCCTACTTATGCTGTAACTTATAAAAACTTGCATAAATTAAAGCGTTGCCACTACAACTCAGCTGCCAGATAAAATTAACTTAAATAAACTGATTGTTTCTTTATTTGTTTGGAAACAAGCTAATTAATTTTATTTGGTCATTATTTGTTTGAAGAAAAGAAGATGTGGGTGGTAACGCCGTGACCTCAAGGGCGGATCCAGCTTTCATGTCAAGGGGGAGGGGGGGGTCACATAGTTATGATCTAGTCATGACAGGCTCGAATTCGATAACAATAATAATTCAAATTAAGGAGAAAGTGTTTTGTTGCTACCTATACGTCAATTTGTAATAAATTGTACATTTTGATATAGGTGTGGAAACTTGTTATAGAGCCGAGAACTGCAGTCCAGGAGGGGGTCATGACCCCCATGACAGCCCCCCTGGATCTGCCCTTGCGTGACCTTATTGGTGAGGTTCTACAGTAAGGTCAGGTGCGTATTACTCACAACCGGCGTGCGTGTATGACCAGATGTATGAACGTGGACGATGCGAAGGGATCGCAGCAAGTGGGGGTCTGTTGTTTCCATAGAAAAGGGCGCAAATTCATCAATGTATGAGTGATGTTCACATTACTATTCATTTGATATGCCTTTAAGAGGTTGTCGTTGTATAATTAATTAAAAATAATGCGTATAGTTTGAGGCAATTCATTGACATTAAAACATTGCGTAGCTACTTTATTGATTGGTGTTCACTAATTGATGATAGCTGTTTCAAATTTGTGTGGTCCTCTTAATGAGTAGGTGGAGTCATCAACCTACTGAGGTGATTCTGTTGAAGACCTAATCCTTTGCCAACTGCCATCCATACATTTACTTTCTTATGTTTTGTTTTGTGTTTTTTTTTACCTACAGGTAGCTACAGCTATATTAAGCTAAGTTTGGGAAGCGTATGACCAAACCAAAAAGATAACAGACATGGTTAAAATAGTATTGGTATTGAACCGACAAAAAATTTGGAAAGACATCAGACATCGAATAGATCACTATTCGATCACTGTTTTAAGCTTTCACGGTCCCCTTACGACCCTTAACATATCCGAAAGGCACTTGTTCTCCCCGTCTTTGCGCTCTTTTTTTTGTTCTAGATCATACCTGGGAACCTTGTAGTTACGGAGATATTGGGGTCAAATTTCCAACTCTTTCATAAGTTTTTTTTTTAATACATGTTTTTAATGTCAGATTTTTACTTTACACACTTCCACGAACCCCGTACTATTCAATCCATCCATCACCACAATGCTTTGAGTGCTTTCTATCGAGTCCTACCATAACGTGACATTTCACCCCAAAAAAAAGGCGATTCCCAGCAATAATTTTTGCGTAAAGCTACTTAGTTTGATGTACAGAATGCTTGGTTGACGGATATGTGAAGGGTCTGTTTACACCCTGTATGCTTCACACATTCAAAAATCTGTCTAACAAAAGAAAATTAAAAACAAATCATCATCGTTAATATACCAAACGAAGCTTGTTTGTTCGTGTTAGTAACATATTACCCAAAACCGCTGGCCAGCTACTCGTTATAGTGCTGTGTCTTAACGATCGGACCAATTGAAGTACGGGTGGTCTAGTCATAAACGCGAAGTAAGTCAAGACCGGGACATACGGTAGTGTAAATATAGTTTTATGTGTATGATGTGGTGGTTAATGCAAGTTCATGTTGGGTAATTTTTAATTAGAATAATATCTGCTTCGAAGGAATAACCTCTTAAACATGAACTTGGGAAATCAACTGTAGGTAACTCGTCCCAGATCCGTATAAAGGCGAATCCAGACAGTGGTTGGTACGCCATGCTTGTTGTGATCAATTTTGGGACTTATGATGACAAGGTGAGATATTTTGAATCGACAGAGGACGTCGTTCGACTAAGGTCTGGCAATTCTAAGGTGGATCAAAGAAACCATACTAAGGGCGCAACCACACTATATCTATTGTGACCAATTTTGCGACTTAGGGTGTTAAGGTGACGCACCTGGTGAATCAATGAAAATGGACTAAGTAGCAGTGGAATCTACGTCGTTCATATTATTATGGTACGTTCTATCATACGCTGAGAAAATGGAAGACCACACACGCTGAAAGAATCCTAAAGCCCTTTGATGAAGAACATGGTATGGTGGTGTGGTCTGCTCAACTGTTGTGCTGTGGTAAGTGGTTACCGTTGTTACTTTTACCATATAAGCATTGATTTTATTGTACTTTACTTACTTTACTTTTTCCTGTTTTTTCAAACGGTTACTGCAATAGTTCAGAAGCACCTTATGTTGTAGGTACATAGTTTATCTCGTGGTATCAAAATTTCATTGATCTTGACGATAAAAGAGAATCTTGCTGAACGGATGACATCTGTAAAACAAACTTTTTCAAAAAACGAAGACATGTCACAGCATTCAAGTTTACGGAACTAACATGTAAACAAATGTATACAACAGAACACGTGTGAAGTAACAAAAATGTCTAAATTTGTCACTTGTGTAATGTCCCGAACGCAGTCACTGTGTCAACAAACACCGTTTGAGATATTTCAGTCCGTCCGTCCGTATGTCCGTCATTCGTATACATTACGACCAAAAGACATCTGACGACGACTATCAATCTTACAATAAATACCAGCCGAGACATCACAAACAATCCAAATAATAAATTAACAAGAAAGCAGTAACGTCTGAAATATTCGAATTTCGAAGCAACTTTTTTTTCATTAACTGTGACTTTAGTGGACAGTCTAATTCTTTTACGAGCATTTTATACGTTTTTCACACGTTTCAACATAGCTCACATGTGTTACTGCGTATTAAACATGTTATGACATTATATGAGACGACTAGTATCATTTTTTAATATGAAAACAGAGGTTTAAAACTTTTTGGACGTTCGTCAGAAGCTGGTAGGACGTCAAACAAAAAGTTACGCTTTGACAAAAAGTTAATTAGGCGATAAAAAATGTATTACGAGCTCCGTGTCACAGTGAAACTAAACAATATAAAACGACTCGGTGTTTAGTCGTAACTTCCACAGTTTTGTGCATTATTTTGTTTTTTTTTTATTCGCAATGACGTCAAGGGACTTTTAAATGTCGAAAATTCTGAAATAAACTTTTAATTAGAGTATCACTAAGGTGAAGACTGTTGGCCACGCTTTGGTAATTTGAGAAGGACTTTGTGTGAACAAGTTTGACACCAACAATGAATTGAAAATAGATTGTAATTAGCTCTTACAAAAACAGTTCAAATATGTTTTAGTATAGACATACAATAAGATGAGAATCAAAAACTTACAGAAAGATAAGCACTGCAATAGTTGTTCAGAAATTTAAAAGAAAATACTTTGTTATTAGAACGCTGACGAGAACTGATATTAACACCTCAAAAGTAACAATGAATTAACTAACAAGAAGAACAAACTATCACTCATTGAATTCACGTTTAGCTTATAGCGAAAATTCAAAAAGGACAAAGTCCAAGTAACACTACATAAGTAATTTTTACGGTTTTGACATTTTGGTTTCTGGTGCCGTTTGCTAGAGAATCGGAAGAAGCGTTGTTTCAGCTAATCACAGAAACAAGCAACGTCTTTATCTGAGTTTAAATGAACATAAATTTGCAAATGGTATTGTACTATAACATGGTATAATTATGCAGTTTTTTCTGTAAAATTCGGTAAAATAGCTACTTTTGGACTTACGTGGTGTTAGAAACTTCAATGACGATAACCGTACTTGCATTCTTTAAAAATCAAACCCAACACACTGTCACTCAACACGCAACATAACCCTCAAACAATCAGCAATCAGCTCAAAAAAAACCATCACTTCTCAATGACAAGAACACAACTCGCATCATTTATCATCCCGAGGCATAAACAGCATATAAATTAAACTGGCAATCCACCAAACTGATGCATTAGCATCAAGGTTTAATGAAATGAGGTGACAGTTACGTTAGTGAGCGCTCGGGGCCTTCCATTAACCCATCTGTGTATATATCTTCATGAAGGAGAAAATCGTACTGGGAGGGTTAATAGTTGGAGGGAATTAAGCGTTATTGTCGATGGTTTTTTTTAAAGAAAATATAAATATCTTGTTTATGGTGCTGTTCCAAAAACGATGTGGCACTTATAGTCTCCTGCTTGTCCCATTGTTTGTTCATAACACAAACTGATGGACGTTACTGAATCGACTGTTCTGGATCGACTGTTCTGGATCGACTCAATTTAGGTTGCCATGGGCACGCTAAGAAGAAGAAGAATATGACAGACGAAAGTGGAAGGATTAGAACTGGTGGTGCTGAACTTAAAGTTCGTAATTAAGACGATAAAGACAATGTCAACAATGTAGGTACATGTATGAACAATGTAGGTTTGACGAAACGGTAACTGTCAGAATAGTCATATCCTAGCATGACAGCAACAAGGAATTCGATGATGACAAAGAAACAAAATACTGGAGCACGTGGGCGTATAGAAGAGCACATAATTTCCCAACAATAGTAGAAGACAATCGTAAAGTCACACCACGTGCGACAGCTCACACTTTACAACTAGGTATCAACGCCAATAACGTCCGACCTATTTTTGTCCGGTTATACATCTACCAATTTATAGTGCTATAAAGTTTTACTTGTCACTCACGCGGGATTTATGCTCCGTCCGTCCTAAATGTGGTTTCTTCCGCTGACGAATTTGCTCATGTCAACGTCTACTATAAACAACATTTGAAGCGTGCAGCGTAGGCGACAGAGGCGCCTCCGAGCCATTTGCCGTCTTCCATCTGTGACGAAACGGCGACGAACAAAGGAGTATGTCTTCTGACGTAAAGTAAACAAAGTCTAATTTCCTGGACATGTATTTGCTGTACTATTTCTATTGCAGCGTCCCGCAAGGCACACACTTGGCCCGCAATATCGGTCTTATTGTTTGTAGTACTGAATTGAAAGTCGTGTGTTTCCGATCTGATAAATGGAACCCTGTCGAAGGTGTGTGATGTAAATCGTGCAGGCGGCGCCGGCGACGACGTCGGGACGCCACTGCTCATACAAACAACCGTCGAAGCGTATCGAGGAAGGATGCTTAACACTTGCACCTCTAATTATATCCATGGAACGCGTTGTAGAAACAAACACGTCTTTCTAGTCTGAAAGTTCGAATGCTTTAGGATTTAAGTCGACTGAAACAGATGATCTTGTTTATGACGTAATATATTATCATGAACAAGAGGAGAAAACGATCTTTCTTCTCTCAAAACAATTGCAACCCTTCAAAGGCCTATATACTTTCCAAACATCACAATGCAACGTCCTGTAAACTAAACAGTCATTCCCGATACACTTTCGGCCAAAAATAGATACCTACAATAAAGTTTAACCACGGCACGATCACAGAGCGCCTGAGAAGTGTCTCCTGGAAAAATGTTTTTAAAACGATGTAAAAGTTTCTCGGAACACGATTGAGGGCAGGTTTGTTTATGTTGAGAGAAACAGACGTATGTCATTGGGATGACGAGATGACGAACTTCCTTCGGAATGATAGCCATCGAAATAGATGTGCTGGTCATAAACTTTTGAATTTGGGACAGGTGAGTTTATATTTATGGCCAGATGTGTTTGCGAAGTTGTCATTGAAATTCTTTTCTTGTTTTGTGTCAGATTTTCGTTATGGCAAGCTGTTCTTTTAACAATATTATTTACCCGACTGCGGAGAGTAATGTGTTTATCAGCGTATATAAGTATGATAGTACTTTTGTGGCGCTCTAGAGACCAAACGGATGGGTCGATTTTGATGGTTCATACGTCAATCGATTTGTCTTAATCTTGCGAGTGTCACTTTAAGACATGACAGTAATCGAAATTCAAAATGGCGACTACCAGAGAGTATGGCAAAATGAAATAAAATTTTAAAAATTAAAGATGGGACTGGGATCTGTGGGAGGTTTTGTATCTAGTAATAAATTTAGCTTATGCATTCAGTAAGTCTAGCGTTAAATCTGTGGTTTTTTAAAAGTATAAGTGTTTTCTGCACAGTTCTACAACTGTTACTGAAATGTAATAAAACATAAACGATTAGTTTCAAAAATAAATAAATCTTGAAGAGCGTTTCAGCAATAACATTTTAATATTTTTATTTTAAGCGGAACGGTTTTGTGAAGGTTTATGACTGAATATTTTATTTATTAGTTGAGTTTTTATTTATTTTAACTCAATCAAGGTACAAGAGGACGACCTTTATTAACTAAAAACATTTCTCAAATAAAGTAACTGTAAAAAAGCGTTCTATTCATACTAATATTATAAATCCGAAAGTAACTCTGTTTTTTCGTTACCTTTTCACGACCAAACGACTGATTTGATCGTAATGAAATTTGGAAGGAGATAGATTATATTTTGGAGAAGGACATATAATTATAAGCTATTTTTTTCTCTCACCTAAACATCAAAATATACCCGCAAACGAAGTCGCGGACAACAGCTAGCTAGATATAATTTCTTACCTAATAAATGGATACAAAAAGCAACACACACATTCCCTTAACAGAATCACTTAACAATTCCTTATTCAAACATTTAACGAAAGCTAACCCTGACAATGTCACCCTCCCCCCAATTTTAAACAAACAAATGACAGACAAACCACATCAAACGTTCAATTTGTTAGCGACATGGAACCATTGACAAAATCCATTAATGTCGAGTCGGTATCTCGGCAATTAGTAAACAAATGAGCCGAATGACAGAGCGGGCTTGTTGACGATGTTGGCACGGTGACAAGTTTGTGTCGCGGCGACGAAATGGTTAAGGTGAATGAAGCATGAAAATCGAGCAAAGTAATGGAGAATTTTTGATAAAAATTTTGGATTTGATGACGTTAGCATGGCTCAGACGTAATTTGAAAACATAACAATGAAAATTACAGCTGAAAATCAGTTCTTTATTTTTTAAATTAGTCATTTTTAATTATTAATGAAGTTAGTGGCGCCATTCTAATCCATTAATTTCATGGTGGTCTCGGTGATAAGTAAACAAAGGAACTTCCTGTTTAATTAAATAAAAGAGAAAAAATCTAATTGTTGACAGATTTGGCACTGTGACAAGCTGTGACGAGGCGGCCGCGACGATGTGATGAACGATTGAAAAGGAGAATATGAGAAAAATCGAAATTAAATTAACTAGAGTATAGAAGGTAGGACTTACCTATCGAAATTATGTATGAATATTGATAGAATAATTATGTATAGGTAAATCAGTCAGTCAGTCAGTCATTTCAGCCGAAAGACGTCCACTGCTGGACATAGGCCTCCCCCAAGTGTCGCCACATTCACCACCAAATTATAAAATTATAATTTCAATTTTCCGGCTGCATTCAAGGATGCTTCTCATAAAGAATAAAGAAAAAAAATTGTATGTGACACTTCTGAACGACTGAAGTTCAGCCTACAATATCCCGTTAGGGAGTTAGAGTTAGTTCATACAAGCCAAACAGGCTTGGCTTGCCCTTATAACCTACTAATCTTCATGATGATAGGGTTTCAGAATAGTCTGCTTACCGTATTGTTGGCCACTAGGCATAACTAAGCATATATCTACCAACAAAAATTAAAAAAAACTCTTTGTGATCTCGCCAGTTTCCAACCGGAAGACGCTTAAAAAATACATATTCCCTTGGAATTAAAACAATTCTGGCAACTTAATGAAGTCAGGCGCCATTGACTATCCATTAGTTTCACGGTGGTCTCACAATTAGTTCACCAATGAGATGAATGTCAGATCGCGATTGTTGACAGTGTTGGCAACGTGACAAACTGCGCTGGCGGTAGCAGGGTTAAGGTGAATTTATAATGGGCGAAAATTTTGGTGTGAAAAGCTGTACAATAATAATTTGAAATGTTAAAATGATAATGCAAGAAATGAAACAAGCTTGAGAAAAAAATCTAAGCCTTTAAGCTCAATTTCAGTATTTTCCAAAATGCAGTGTTTGCCAAAAACGTTGACGCTGCATAGCAGCATACACCTGCATGCTCCTGTTGTATCCTGCTGTTTTTGCAGAAAGCAGTTTTTTGTCAAAATATTGACCTTAAATTGTTTTATTGACAATCTATAATTTTTCACACTCTTTGTATTTTCAATATTTCCTTTGTCAACCTAGCTTTACATAAGTTGAAGTGAAGTAACTATTTTGTAGTACACAGAAGGCAAAAATCATGCAGCATCTTAACAAAATCACGCATGAAACATACCGCTGCATCCCCCTTAACGAAACGCCTGTGTGGTGACAGCACCGACACATGTCCCACTGTAAAAACACCACGATAAATCCCCAGCCATTCACTGCAGCTATTTTAGATTAATGACAGACAACAGAAGACAATCGCCCATTTTACATCGAATTAAAGCTGATTTATTTTTTTAAAACACGTTCATTTGATTGCCTGGAGACTGAATTGTTATTGTCTGAAGGTTCGGTGATTAAGTTATATTTTTGGATGATGTTTTCAGGTGATGAGGTAGGTAGTTGGAACTAATTTCTGGGTGCTGGAGAAATCAACGGTTGTGTATGAAGTGCACATAACATCATCACACCTGTAATCCCCGAAGGGTTAGGCAGAGGTGTACCTAATAGTACGCCCGCAATTCGCCAGTTGTGTTTTAAGTCCCATGTTATAGACGGCGAGCCTAGTGCCATCAAGATATCAGTTGAGAAAGAAGTTAACGTACATATACAATACTGATAACCTTATGGATTGAATAAAAACGATTAAATTTAAATCATTTTATATATATCTCCATGAACATAAAGAACACATTCACACATTAATTCAAATCAAACACAATATGTGTTTGATTTGAATTAATGTGTAAACGACGAAACAAGATATTTAAAAATTTCCCATATTAAACACAGTACCCAATTCTCCCAAAACCTTCCCAACCAATTTCAAACTCTATCTTACAAGCCAAAGATTCAAATTCAATTGACAACTACCTAATGGGAAATGTCCCGCATTTATCACATCTCCAATACGAGTAATGTTTGTCACAACTGATTTAAGTCAATTAGTGCCTTTTTATTCGTTTTTAGCGTTAAACATCACATTATAAACGTCGGCAACGAATTACGAGCAATAAATTAAACTATTTAGTTAAATTAGATAGTGTTTATTTACTTTTCTCGTATGATTTATGGAGTGTTAAAGTGTTAGTTCTTGGTGTGTGGGTGTTACAAGTGTTTATAGGGCAAGTGTGTTGGTTGCATAGATGTCATTTTACGTGTCAGTAATATGATACTTGCATTGTAAATAACAGAATATACAGCAGAAATTTCTCCGACCGAATGCACAGCACTATAATTCGGCCTAAAACGAACATCCCCGCTTTTGGCGATAAGTCTGCAAGTTTACTTAGACTGGGCAGGTCACGTTTCAAGGATGAAGCCGGACAGTTGCGCGAAGATAGACCTGTAGATGTCTGAATACATAAGTAACCGAGGCAGAATCAAAAAACGCTGGCGGGACGCTCTGGACTCATTCCTAATGAATTGGTCGGAGTTCAGAAGGCAAAAGATAAAGAAAACTGTAAAGCCTGGGAGGCCTTTTCCCAGCAATGGGACAAAAACGATAAAAAAACTGTCTCTTTCTTTTGATTTCATTCATACAGTGTTATTTCTGTTATGCTTTCTTATAGCACCACCCTCTTCCAAAATTGATATTCGCTAGTTCCTATGTTAAATTATCTCCTGTCTTAGATACATACTTCTTTTTTTTTATCGTGGTAAAATCATCAAATGAGTCCTCCCACCCAGGGCAGAGCGGGAGGGACTGTCAGACTTGTACTGACTAAAATCCACGGTGTCCTTCAATAGCCCTTTATGATCCAGGGTCACGGTAATTCTATAAGTAACGCGACCTTAGATAGATACTTCATCCTCTATTTTAGTCTGCAAGTTATTTTGAAATTTTGTTCACCACAAACAGATGTCACGTTGTAATCCACTTGAGCATACTAGTAGACTATACTTAACATCTTATCTCAAACTTGTAGCCTATGTCCCTGCACTTACTACTGCAGCTTTGATAACAACGACGCACTTATAAGCGACTCAGAAAGGTCTGTTTGCACTTGCAGTATGATCCGTGTAAACGTATAGTTTGAACCTTAACGTGTCGATGGCAATCTTTATTCAGATTCATATCATTATTCACCATCTTGCAACGGGGTTAGAAATTGAATCGGTCCATAATTTGGCGACGACTTACTGACCTTCAGTAGCGCTGACAGCTCTTGTCAAAGTCAAACTAAAAGCATTATGTTTTTGTTTTTGACATTAAAAAGTGCTTCTTTTGAATGTCAAAAATAAAAAGATGAAGGTACAGTCCCAGTCACAAGGTATAATATCTTGTGAAAGTTTTGTAGTTGCCCATTCTAAAGCGTAGATCTCTATGGAGAAGAATAGGCAAGTATGTACATGGACACTCTTTTAAAAAGTGTTTTTTTTTTGTAATGCACAAAAATTTGGACAGACAAAACTTGTAGGCATTTCTAGTAAAGATGATTCGATGTTCATTTGCTGAGACAGGCGACTCATAATAATATTGCAGTACTAAAACAAAAACCCTTATTATTTTGCACTTTAATTCAGAAACTGTCTCATTAATTTTGCACCGCAGTGCATTTCATACAGACACACCATCAAATTAAAACACTATTCAACTTTAACTTAATTAGAACAATACACTACACATCAGTGCAAAATAAATAACACGCGTGTCGTAACGAGCTCACTTTCTTCTGTGGGCATGACGCGTGAACGGGCTCATGTACACTTGGGTGCATTAATTGTTTCTGCCTGCCAGTGTATTGCGCAAAAACTTCCGTTTTGTGCCTTGTACTGCGGATCTAATATAAGATTGTTCACGACTGTACAGGAGCAGCCATTTTGAATTTGTACTTTATACATTGCTGCTTTTGTTAAGTGTTTCAAGTTAGACGTTCAAGTTAAAGCAGCAATGATTGGCATATTTTGTGATCGTGTGGTTTTAACTATTGTTAGCCATTTGTCAATACACTTGATATATAACGAGCCCGTATAATTAGTGTTACATATGTTTTCCTTTGATGCGACAGCTGATTGGCCAATGAAATGCATTGTGCGACACGGCGGCTTAAAAATAAAGGTAATTTGAAATGTCAATGAGACACGTAATACGGTAATATTGTATAATCAGTATAATTAATTTTCCATCAACATTAACAGTAGTTACTTAAGGTGACAATTATCGTTCTTATAACAGTGACTTTTTACTAAGATAGTAGCTTTGTAGTTGCCGCTAGTTAGTATAAAGACTTTAAGAAACAGGTGAGCTAAAAGACTTAAGAAACGATAAACCACTCGTATAGAAATTGATAGGTCTGGAACAAAAACAGTGTTTATTTTCAAAGAAATATTTATGAAGGTGATTAACAACGCCTTACAAGCAGAATGTATAATAGTGCCTACTATCGAAGCAGCAATGGATGTGGTTATATTGTAAAACACAATGACTTGATAATTTCCAATGCTAATGGAGAAATCGTCTTCAGAGAATTGCATGGCACATCCTAAATACTTGATGATATTCTTCGTTATTTTACAGCATTTCTAAGAACTATCGACGGTCTTGTAAACAAGCTGAATATTGGTGGTATCCGTGACTACAATATTCTTCAAAGCGAAAATAAGCCGCAACAAAATTCTTATTTAAAGAAAAACTAGGTACCGCTCGAACGTCATGTTCCACCCGTCAGCAAAACACTTAGAGAGATCAAAGAAATTTAGTAACTAGTAATAAATAAGAGCAGTGTATAAAGACACAAGCCGACATATAATTCAGATTGTTTAAAATTAAACACGTGTCGATTTGAAACGCGATCAGATCAAAAAACTTGATGATTTGAATAATGTTGAAGTTATAGACTGTGATGTAGGCAAGGAGGTTGAATTGAAAGAGTCCATTGAAACGAATAAAGGAGTTAAAAGTTCAGAAGACGTTCTATCTGAACTTGAAGCAGCGTACTGAGCCTACTGCATACACCTACGTACTGTTCTTGAAACACAAGCAAATGCGGAAAATGTTGATTTTAGAAAGATGACAATGTACAGTATCCGACTGCATCAGTGAGTGGTGTTCGCTTAGTTGAATTTTGGGCCAAACATATTTGAACTTTTTGCAATTGCAACGCCAAAAGAAAGCATCCTGAAGTTTACATAGCAGCTTGAGTTTAAGAAAGAAACTGTTCCAAAGACCCAAAGACATGGGTAATAGAAACGACAAACTACAAAGACGAACTTTATCTAAATCTTGATGTGTTATATGAATGAGTATTGTAAACAGTAATGATGATGATGAAATTCATGTATGAAAGGGCATTTAGCGTTGCTGTACATCTATTACCAAAATCCCAAATCTCACCCATCTTTCAAAACTCTCAAACGTAAAAAACCAAAAGAATCACCACACGTCGATATTACATGTACATTGACTCCAGCAGTAATCCAAACAAAAGCACAAATGACAAACGGTACCCCGAAAAAATAACCACTGACTCATACAGCCTGACCAAATTGGAAATACGTCAGGACGCTTCAAAATTCATTGGTCTCGATGACCATCTAAATCTGTACGGTTGTCAGGCCACCCGGGCGTGAGAGATTGTATTTGTTTACATTAATTTTTACAGCGGCCGCGACAGAAACCAGAGCGAGAACATCAGCTAATTATAGACGCGTTTAAAACTAACCACGTGGGGTCGTTGACTGTAAAATGTTATAGAAATCGAAGAGTTTTTGAGATGATGAGATTGGCAGCTGGATAAGTGATGGGTACTATCCAGAACAAGTATTCTGTCTAATAAAGAAACCTCTGACGGCAAAATATTGATTCCGTCAGAATTTTTTTTCCAAATATTTGAGTCGAAAGTCAAATCAAGTAAATCAACAACTTCATTCAATTGATGATACTGTAAATCCTCTTTACTTTTCTTCTTTTGCAATTACTTGCTTGCTTATATTGCTACTAAGTGTTTGATTGAAAATACACATAAGTATTCATTCTAGTCTGAGAAATCTCTTGTAATCTTACTACACGGATTTGCCTTGTCTAAATCAACAAGGTAATTTTGGTATTCAAACTACTCGTATTTCTAAGATAGTTGTAAACTAAATTCCACACTCAGACATCGTCTGTTTTAATAAAGAAGAATTTGGATTAAGTGGGCGACCGTAAAAACGCAAATTGTTACCATCAGTTGCTTTTTGTACTATCTAAATTGAAATGCGTAGATAGTTACAGTCGATTAAGTAAACTTTTTAGTTCTGAATTTTGACACTTACATTTAGAATATTCATTTATGTCAATCAAAATCATAGCTCTCGGCTATACAAAAGCGTCATCGTCGACTATTTAAATACATTTATCATAGTCTGGCCAAACTTAAGTGGCAATGGGCACTTTGCTCGCAGAACGGTTGGGCGACGGGGCTGAAAAGTTCTGGAGTGGCGACCGCGACCCGGAAGACGTTGCGCTGGAAGGCCTTCACTAGGTGGACCGATGACCTGGTCAAGGTTGCGGGGATCCGATGGATGCGAGACGCACGGAACCGGACAATGTGGCGTGACGTCTTTCGGCTAAAATGATGATGAGTAGTCTGGCATGGTGCTATGCCAGTTTTCCTAAATAACCTTGGTAAATGTGTTCTTTGTTTCTCAACTATGCATCAATTCTCATTTGCGTCAATTAAATTTTTGGTTTCGTATGAGTCACAGATTGTGACCAGGCCAGATTTACGGCAGTATCCTTACAAAAACCTGCTCTCCCAAAAAAGGAAGCAGAGTCAGATACGACTTCCCAATATTTTATTAAATACCTGACATCGTCCAAACCAAAATTAATTCAACAGAGTTAATAATCTAAAGTTCTAAACCCATCTCAATTCATTTTGTATTTGCACAGCATGAAATAAACCTGTCAAGCTAAACGGTTTGCATTGATTTATTTCACAGTAAATATACAAAGTAAGAGAGGCAACGATATGTACTAACTTACTACAGTTATGAGTTATAGAAGGTGTAGGATATAAACACCGACAACTTTGAATAAGGATCTTTGTTAGCTGTTAATCAAGATCTAAAACAGTCCTCTGCAGGGAATAGGGTTCCTACCCTTAAGTGTCACTACACCTCATGATCTTCCTTTGACTTATATCAGTTCCATGCCATATCTGGTCATCAGACCACGAATTTGAAGATGATCGAATCCAGCTATACCAATCATTGCATAGCATCAACAATGGCAACTGCACTGTGATTAGGTATGCGTAAATTATTGCTAGCTCATATTTTCCCACAGTTGGACAAAGGCCTCCCTCCATCCCTTTCAATGGTCACAATTCTGTGCCACTTATCTCCAATTCTCCAGGAAGACACACAGTTCGTCCCGCCATTTCCTTCATGGTCTTTTGTTCAACCAGCAACACGCATTGGACAAGCACGAAGAGACATGCCTCTTTTCCATGCAAAAAACCACATTTTAATCCGGTAGGTACTTAAAACACAGCAATATCTATCACAGGAAAGTAACGTTTGACACACCATAAAAGGCATTTAGAAAAATATTTCCCGTTGCACGTTGAATAATATTAATAGAATACCTGTCATCATAATTACCTTCTCACTTTTTATCGTTTGGTAATTCCAATGAGAACGGTAGTAGCCCATTTGTCTGGCTTGGTACGTGATGGTCGTTAGTTCGAACTCAGGCGTAACCAATGTGTTTTTCCAGCGAGCCATGCAGTTTGAATTTATCACTGGATCCAAACGGTTATGTTCGGAATCCCGGTTGTTCGCTGGTAAAGTTCCATTTTAAGTTCTCGATGCGAATACCTGGTGTGCAAGTATGGCTAGGGTGATGCACAGCAATGTTTTCACTGTTTGCACAAGTCAAAAAACCGCTTCGAAATGTTGATTGTTTGTAATTGTGTAGCTAACTGGGTGGCAATTCCATGTTTTCAATATAAGACGGTTCTATTTCAACAGCTTCTACAAATAAAGTATTACTGCTTAGCTTCTTCATCATTACTTTGCCCTTATGCCAATTTATTTGGGGTCGGCGCAGCATATCTTTTTCATCGATTCTTCTCTTTTAGTCGTCATCTCATGAGTTCTCATTTTTCACACAGCTAAGCATCTTGGTTCTAGTAATCTTCTGTTTTTGCATTCACAAAAATTTAAAAAAGATCTTTAAAGTTTTCTGTTTTATTCGACTCACCATCCTGTATCAACAAAGTGACAATATTCCAAGTAAACGCATTCCGGGACAAGTGGACCGGTAAAGGCGTGGCGTCGTTCTACTGAATTACACGAATTCCCAATAAAGACAGGACAAGTGTCCGTAAACTGGGCGGCCGCGTGTGGTCACCGGATGCGTATGAATGGGACATTGTTAATGAATGGGACGTTATTCGCAATGATGCAGATGAAATGATGGTATCGATGAAGTTTATGATCTTTTGGGGAGAATTTCCTTGAGAATAACGGTTTCAAATGGACGCCAGATTCTCTTGTCTCCAAGAGACGATCTGACAGATTACTATAGAGGATTAATTATTTATAATACCTGAAGTACAAAAAAGTGTCGCTGTGGACTTCTTAACGTAGGCATTTTCTTCAGTCAACGTTTGGGTGATGTAAAGAAAAACATAGTTAGTTGCTATTCCGAAATTAGTAGATTCAATATTCTTTGGAGAATTATTTTATCCTCTTCTTACGACGATCTTACTTGAAAATCTTCAGCATCATGAACAATCGAGTAAAATATTCCCACTCACAGGGTCATCATGAGATGTGGAGACGAACAGGATGCATGCCGCGAGGGCTGGTTCGAGGAGGCACGGGTAAAAAGCACATGGAAGGAATTGGGGGCGCCTTTTGCCCAGCAGTGGGACTGTAAAAAAAAAATTGGGCAGTAACATCACGTACTTCAAAAACAATAATCATGTTCAAAAAACAGAAATAGTTGTCGCACAAAAAATTGGTCACGCACGTGTAAATTGAAATTGTTTATGATTATGCTAATCAAATCAACTTAGTCATGTTATTTTGTACTGAGGCTTTTGAATCAACAGGTAGGTACCTACTGTTTTCTTAAAAGTTGTGTGTTCAATGTTGTCACCAATCAATTTCGGCCATAGCGAACAATCTCAGCATAGACTAGACATCAAGATGAGGGATTTTGTAGCACACAAGCGTGTGCGCATATACAGGTGCACTCTCTTTTTTATCACTCTCACAATCCGATAGGACGGCAATTCGACACGACTGGAGAGAGATCTGGCGCAGGACCAACGACTTAACGTGCTTTCCTAGGCACTGGCGTATCACAATCAGGGTCACCCCATTTATCATTATCTACAACGGTAACTCCATGTGCTGTATCACTTCTAGAATAAGCTCTATTTTCCAGATCTTTTTAAAAATACTGGCAACATTTCAAATCTCAAAAAAATTCTTGCATTAGTCAAATCCAAACAAACGATCCACATTAATTCTTAATAGATTGATTTGTTGAATGAAATCTGTACACGGGACCCCAAAACCCCGATCCAAAACCGCCTGGTCATACGTCCACCTGCTGTAATTACCTTAATTGAGTTTTTTCAATTAAAACCCAGTCACGGTGGGGATGTCTCTGTTTCTACATGCTCGTACAATTTGATATGTATCTCTGTAATTAGCCGGGTTTTCTCAATACATACCAGCATTGCTATGACGGATGTGGCAAGGAGTGGACGATTGTGATAGAAATTGTTGGTTGTAAAATTGTATTGAGGTAATTATTGTTTGTGAAAAAAAGGTGATTTGTATTACAGACTCTTTTCATTTCAGTTTTGTGTAGGAATCTGGATGGCTATAAGAGTAGGTGAAGATCAAAGAAAAGATGGATGAACTATGGCGCCAACACCAAATAAATTTAAATAAGGGCAGGTGAAAGATGATGAGAAGTATGATGATTCTATGACTAATAGAATCAGTTCTTGGTCAAAATAAGACTAAAATATCGTTTAAATTGGCGGACAATGATAACCTTTATTACTTGGCCATATCTACCTCTGAATTTGCATCAAAGATTTTGTGTTCTAGTTAAAGAAGGCTTACCGTTATATACAATGTAATTGGTAGTTATAAAGCTTTACTATCTTATCTACCACAATAAAGCTTATCATTTAATGTTCTTATGTACTAAATTAGTTTTTACGATGTCACAGTTTCTGGGTCTTTCCCCTCTTCACGCTTGGTGACTGAGGTAAACGTGGAAAATCCTAATGCATAACTAACTGCTAACTAGTTTTAGAATTAAATTAAGTTATGGAAAGAAATAAGACGCTTGGTTTATAAAGTCCCATTGTGATGAAAAATGGAAAGAAGACTTGAAAGCGATGCAGATGATTGCGTAAGAAATGCAGGCAGGCTAATTTTAGCAGAAGGAAATCATTCTTATAAAGAAATGGCAAGTCAGAATCAGAATGTTAAGGTGGGTTCTTGATTTGTAATGTGCTTTTAATATTAACCAAAGTTAGCTTAGCGAAGATAACTTCGGCTTACAATTCTGTTGTTCACTACTTAAGCTTTTGAATCAAATACCTTTGTCAAAGAACATTTCATTATGTCCTAGTACCTACAGAGGAACAATTAGCACGTCAAATTGCTCGCAGAATAGCTGGCCGATGGAAACAAAAGGTTCTGAAGTCACGACCACGTACTGTATGGCACAGCGTTGGAAGGCCTCCCACAAGGTAGACCTAGAATGACCTTGTGAAGACCGCTGGAATCCACTGTATGCGCGAAGTGTACTTGTAGGTACTAAGATCGATGTGACGACGCTTGGGGCGGGCCTATATCCAGAAGTAGACGATGATGACTTAAAGGATACAAGTTTGACGGTTGCGTACGGTCCCCTAAAATTCACAACAGAACAAAATGTCTCAAAGCGCCTCATTAGCGTTTTTGCCTCAAGATTGCAATCTTGAAGTAATCTTGTATCATAATAGACATTTAACGAAACAAGGAGCTTGTTATGAAAGTCTTGCGTCGCTAATTAAGACACCTGAGCTCTTTAAGATGGTGTCACGAAATATTTGATGGCCAATTCATTATGCACTATCTGCTTTTGTTGTGGCTTTGGTATAGTTTGTGTTAGCAATTTTAAGTGTGTCAATGTTCAAAAATGTGACAGCATCGTCATTACCAGCATTGTCTATACCTGCTTTATAAAATACACATTGATAAAAAAATACCGTAGAATATTGTTTTCAATCACCAGAGGACCTAGATAGTGTGATAGTGGCAATTGTTTTCGAAGCGTGTTTTTTTGTTCTACGACAGCTTTCACCGGGGTTTACTTAAGCCTTACGGTAGCCGATCTCAGTTCAATACAATACAGGGTGT
The DNA here is from genome assembly GCA_963082995.1 of Noctua comes. NCBI lineage: Eukaryota > Metazoa > Arthropoda > Insecta > Lepidoptera > Noctuidae > Noctua > Noctua comes. The sequence goes on along the minus strand of OY720280.1, from coordinate 5,506,167 downwards.
AAATGGACCCTTCACGAGGCCTTCAATCAAGCATTCTGTACATCAAACCATATAACTCTACGCAAAATTATTGCTGGGAAACGACTTTTTTTTTAAATTACGGTTAACGGTAGGATTCAATGTAACGCACACAAAACACAGCTACGTAGGTCATGGAATTATTTAAAGTTTTATTACATTAAAAACTTGTATTTTTTTCAAGTCGTGAAAAAGTTGATCTCCGTAACTAGAAGGTTCCCAGGTATGGTTCAGAAAAAAAAATGACCACAATGACGGAAAGAACAAGTGCCTCTCGGCTTCGTTAAGTTCCCATCATCGTCATAGCTGATAGAATGAAACTTTATCTAGACCCTTATGTTATTTTTGTCTTTAAAATGATTCTACTTCTCTTTTCTTGTTCTTATAAGTGTGCAAATTGCAACAGCAAGACCATAGCCTACCGATAGCAAGCTGATTAATGAATACAGTACTGATGCTACATAATCTTGACTGAGTCTTCTCGCACGAGTGGTTTTATACCCCGTGACGAGACTGGCTATTATGAGATGCGTATAAGGCGTTTAAAACGCGCGGCGTTTATAACTGGAGCAGTCATCTAAAACATTAATGAGCTCTTAAAAAGTAAACATAATATGTATTTTCAATGATAGACAAGTAAGTAGATCAGGTGTCGCATATTAAACACATGACACAGAGCATATTTAGCCAGCACCGAGGAAACTTAATAAAGCGGAACCCTTTATAGTCCTAACATATCAGCATGTTACACTTTTTTCTTCACAACGCTTGCAAGGAGAATACAAACGAGACATTTGAAGATACTGTCATGTCGCTAATGACATCAAAAACATAAATTAAGTCACAAACTGAAGGTGCAAGGGGATTGCCACAAAGACATCCGACATACCTCAAATACTCTGTCATATACCATCGTATACAGTCCCTCACACGCTTCATCGAAATTCAACAATTATTAAATTCCCTAATTAGTCCTTATAAGGGTCCTAAAAAGTGCCGCTCAAAAACTAGCAACGGTCACCTAATAGACGAGTGTCGCATTGCTGTACGTACGAATTTAATCGCGGCGGTACTCTTTGTGACGTTGCGGACCCAAGATGGCCGCTGTAGATCAAAGGGGCCGCGCGTGTGAGGCTCCCGCGGTGAAATGTCACCGCGCTCGATCAATTAACGGTTATCCAATGTTAATGTGTTATTGATATCGGAATAGCGAAGTTCGTATTGCCGTAGCTTATTCGATTTTTTGTATGGTTTAAGTGATAATTGGTAAGCGTAATTGAATTCAAGCCGTTACATCGCATTATTGAGGTGTAATTACTGTAACAATGGTGGCATTTGCGTTATATGACACTTAATTATTCGCTTCAGCTTTATTTCCTTAGAGATGATAATGACCTTATTCACAGGATCGCTTCGGTTTATGGGGTGATTAGCTTTTGATAGCTACCGATCACAAGCTCTTAAGCTAGGATATAGTCTATGTTCTTCTTTATTATAACTGTAGGTAGTTAAACACTTTAAAAAAAAGGTAAAATAGTCTCAAGTATGTAATCTAGTTCCCTAAATAACAACACTATTTATTTTCAGGACGTTCCAACGAAACAAAGTGGTATTAAAAGTCCAAAATTCTAATATTTTTAGTTTATAAATAGTAAAACTACATTAAAAAAACATAAATCAGTAAAAGCTTGCTACAGCAGCCCGCTATCGCCCATAACACGCACCACGCACAACATTTGGCCGTACGTCGTGGAAACTAGGCCCAATCGGACTACGATGGACAAACTAATGTCCATAACAAATTGTTACCGACATACACATGGCTCAGATGTATACAGGCTAACAGACCTATTCATTTTATTAGTTGTTTTGAAACTGACGCGGTCGACGATGAAGGTAACGTTGCGATAGGAGCAAGTGTTCTAGATAAAATTATTGAGGATGTCGTAGATTTTCTTAGTGTTAGAAAGTCTGGTCTTGTGAAAAATGCGCGCACGAGAATGCCCTTTTGCACTAACAATACCAGCCTATTAATGTCCCACTGCTGGGCAAAGACCTCTTCTCATACAGCGACATAAAGGGTGTAAATAGCCGAAAGGCACTTGTTCTCCCCGTCTTTGCGATCATTTTTTGTTCTAGACCATACCTGGGAACCTTCTGGTTACGGAGATATTGGGGTCAAAGTTCCAACTTTATCACAAGTTTTTTTTTTAAATACATGTTTTTACTGTTTTTGATTTTTACTTTACACACCTCCACGACCCGCGTACTATTCAATACATCCATCAGCACAATGCTTTCAGGGCTTTCCATCGAGTCCTACCGTAAAACGTGATTTTACACCCCAAAAACAAAAGTCGATTCCTAGCAATATTTTTTGCGTAAAGTTACTTAGTTTGATGTACTGATGACTACCTATCTGACCTCCACAATCCAGTACTAGGTAATACGATAAGACTGACTCTTGGTAAGACTGGTTGTCAGACTTCCCACTGTCCACCTGTAACGGCTGTCAAAGATCTGCAATTGACAGCTGGTACCAACGGCTTAACGTGCTTTCCTAGGCACAGAGGAAACTCGGTATGTAATGGAGGGTCACCCATCCACGAACCAATCCAGGCAAGCGACCCGAGCGGCTGTTATTATTTAGCAGGAGCTCCTCGATGAATACAAGAGTGATGTTATGAAATGTTACCTTTTTGGTGGAGTCGAATAATATGATACTAATTACAATTTGGCAGTAGCTGTATACCAAAAAAAAAAAAAATACGAACACAACAAAACCGAATCGGTACCCCAATATCTCTTAATGACAGCATGAAAAGAAAATATGCACCTACATTTCTACAGCATATGTATTGTATAGCAAGCATTATGTTAGTGTAATGTGATGGCAATATAATCTGGCCATAGCAACAACAACAAAAGTAATTCCTTATTGATGGTGGCCGAGATTGCCGGCTCGTGAGGGGACGAACTTATCTACAGCACCTTTAATTACGCTGGGACGTTTATACGATGCGATTTTTGAAGATGATACGATTTGTTCTTAAGGGGCGGTGAAGGTACCTAATTGAATCGTGCTTTGGGAAAATGATTTTGCTAATACGGGAATGGATAGTCTTCTGGGCACGTTTCCAGATGACAGCGTTGCGGTTTTTAGATGTTTATATTTTCTTACTTTTAGTCTTATTTTATCATTAGTTTAGTTCTATTTGTAGTCTGTATACATTGTAAATAAATGTTAATTTATTCAAATTGGAATGGATATTACGTTGATTTTGTTACTTTTTCTATTCAGTTTATATCGATTTAATAATATTTACTAGCTGTGCCCCGCAACCTTCGCCCGCGTGAAATTAGTGGTGTGAAATATACTTTACGACCTATTCTCATAGGTACTTACCAAATATAAATTTAAAAAAAACATAAAAATCGGTCGAGCCGTTTCGGAGGACTGCGACCCCAAACACCGTGACACGAGATTTTTATATAAAAGGTAACTACGACTTTTTATGCTTTTAGCTCACTTATGAAAAGCTTCTAAACAATTATTATACATTACGTTTTCACCAAAAAAGAAAGATAGATATACTTACAATTTCTTAACAATATTAAAAATAACGCTAACTAGTACTAACCCTAACCTAGTACTTTTTTTCACGCAATTCGCTGATATATTCCTTATGGAAAAACCGAATGAATAAGACTTTGCTTTGGGCAATGAAAAACTTGCAGAGTATTAGCCAAATCATCAAATGACATCTCAATCGAGAAACACTTATACAATGTTTGAAGACCACTTATAACGTATCCACACAGCTTTGTATGAGTCAATAATATCTTATTAAACTTAAGCGGAGGCAGTTTTTTTATTAATTTTGATGCTAATGAAATTATGATTCATATATTACTATTAACTGTATGACTTCTGTTCCACTTTGTGAACTTAGAATCAAAAAGTAAATTATGACAAGAAATAGAATCGCCATCATAGACGACCAGACGACTTATCGGATCCACTAAAACCCTCCAACCACAGCCAACGTTTCGACTCCGGTCAATCGCAACCTATAAAAGCTACAGCTTAGAGACAGATACGAATGTACATCCATTCACAGTCCAGTTATAGATGCCGCTACAATACGTAGATGGCTGGTCACAGTGTAACAGAGCGGCAACATTTAATGACCGCGTGTGTCCAGTTACTCAGTCGGTATGTATCGTTTCGTCACAAACGTTATGTACAGGAACGGAATTGCGTTTTTGATGCTGTTCACGCTGATGCAAGAATTTTGTGACGTAATTTTTTGTTAATTAATCGTCTTGGTTCTGTGGCGGTATGAATCCGGATGGTAGGTTTAAATTAAGTTCCTCATTGTAAAGTATACCGAAAAGTAGTGGCTCAATAAAAGTTGGTCAGCTAGTATACAGGGTGTAAACAGACCCTTCACATAGCCAACCAAGCATTTTGTACATCAAACTAAGTAACTTTACGCAAAAATTATTGCTGGGAATCGATTTTTTTTTTTGGGGTGAATAATCACGATTTGCGGTAGGAATCGATGCAAAGCAATCAAAGCATTGTGCTGATAGATGGATTGAATAGTACGGGGGTCGTGGAGGTGTGCAAAGTAAAAATCTTGCATTAAAAACATGTATTTAAAAAAGAACTTGTGAAAAAGTTGGAACTTTGACCCCTAATATCTCCATATTTAGAAGGTTCCCAGGTATGGTCTAGAACAAAAAAATGATCGCAAAGACGGGGAGAACAAGTGCCTTTCGGCTATGCTAAGGGTTTATTTACATCCTTTATACATGATGATTGCGTTTCGCGATTGTTTTCCTCCGTGCCTCGGAAAGCACGTTAAGCCGTTGGTCCCGGCTGTCAATTGTAGATCCTTGACAGTCATTGAGTAGTCCGTGGTCCGAAATTCTGACAACCAGTCTTACCAAGGGATATCGTATTACTCAGTATTGTTGGGTATGTCGTCAGAGGCAGTCGCTCCATGTAAAATACTGGTATTCAGCTGCATCCGGTTAGATTTGAAGCCGACCCCAGCATAGTTGGAAAAGGTTAGGCAGATGATGATGAACATTCTAGAATTGTAAGTTTTTCGTGTAAATGTCATTGGAATTTGTTTTCTGTTAAATAAAGAATATAATCATAAATAATAAAATAAAATATAATATAAAAATATATATTTTTTTTTAATATTTTTACAAGTTTTTTTAAATTGTTTTTTTCTAAGGAATATTTAAAAATGTAAATGTTTTTAAAAAAATATAAATAAAGGATATATTTAGTGAACCCTAGTGGGGTTGAAAAATACTTAAATTAGTTAAAAAACCGTTTCAAATTAGCAGTTTGAAACACCACGTATCATCACCGAACATTGTAAGCACAATACGTCTACTGCGTCCAAATTTACGCAAACTTGGCCAATGTCCATTAGCATTTTAACGACGCGACGGGGCACACAATAAAAAGTGTCTTGCAAGCAATTATTAGATATCAAAGTAACAATGGGCAGTGGTGGCCCAATTTTACCGGCATTCGAATATACCATGGGTTCGAACCCAGGCTGGTGCATTAATTTGTGTCATTTATTTTCTCACAGCTGCCAAACCAAACCAAAAAAAAACCAAACCAAACCAAACCCATACCAAACCAAACCAAACCATCGAAAGAAATCCGGCACGATTGCTTCGTTGGTCTAGTGGTCTAACGTGCGACTGCTGAGCATGAGGACCTGTGTTCGATTCCCAGGTCAGGAAAAGTGTTATTGGGTTTTTCCATCAGGAATTTCTCAGTAGCAGCCGATGATGGCAAAAGACTCGCCCCCTAAAACATGGGACTTAAAACAAAACTGGCGAAATGTGGGTGTACTATTAGGTACACCTCTGCCTACACCTTTACAGTCGTGATGTTATGTGAAACCAAACCAGCAGGACCTAGAACCAAAAATTTAAAGACATGTGGCTGCACCCCTACTCATAGAGCGGCCTCTGCCCCAGCTATGGGAAATTATATACTGATTTATGTGTATGTGTAATGTTACAGTTACATTATACTGTCCGTTCCATATCGGAACATCTGTCCGAATGGCCGTAATAATACAGGAAAGCAGAACAATGCCGCTTGACCTCATATCTTGGAACAAATCTATGTCTCTGGCGGAGAATATTTTGGACGGACGCTTTAAAGGGAAACTCCGGTCGAAATTAGAATTTTGTGGGTGTGGTGCAAGTGACAGGAGCAAGCGATATGTGGTAAGTTTTCCTTTAAGTCATAAATGACTTAAAAAAGAATGAAATTGTGACAATTAGTGACTATCGATTATTATAGAGGGTGTAAAAGACATCGACGAACAAACAGTTACCAGGTATTCACTACATTATTTCTGAACCACACAGAAATAATTGTAATTTAGAAAAAAAAACAGCCGTTTCCTACAAAAGTGTAATTTTGACCTTCAAGGTCAAAATGTATAGAACTGCTGATTTAAAAAGAAATACTGACGAAAAATTTCTATGGGGGATTCAGAATGATGTACTGAATACGTGGTAACCGTTTGTACGTCGGTGTCCCTTCTACCCTATATACAGGGTGTAAACAGACCCTTCACATAGCCGTCAACCAAGCATTCTGTACATCAAACTAAGTAACTTTACGCAAAAATTATTGCTGGGAATCGACTTTTTTTTTGGGGTGAAAAATCACGTTTTACGGTTGGACTCGATGGAAAGCACTCAAAACTTTGTGCTGATGGATGGATTGAATACTACGAGGGTCGTGGAGGTATGTAAAGTAAAAAACTTATGTTAAAAACATGTATGTAAAAAAAAAAAACTTGTGAAAAAGTTGAAACTTTGACCCCCAATATCTCCGTAACTATAAGGTTCCCAGGTATGGTCTAGCACAAAAAAAATATCGCAAAGACGGGGAAAACAAGTGCCTTTCGTATATGTTAAGGGTCTATTTACACCCTTTATTTTTGACATAGACATTTTTCAATTGTAATTTAAAAAAAAACAACTGTTTTCTACAAAAGTGGAGTATTTACACGGCTAAAATGTATGGAACAGCTGTTTTTTTTAAATTACCTATTAAAATGATGTACTGAATACTATGGTTACCGCTTTTGCGTCGGCGTTTCTTCCACCCTAATAATACTTTCATGTCAGATACCATAATTTTTGAAACTAGTTAAAAATAGTCATCTTCAAGTTCTGTGACAATATTCGATAAGAAGTTGTATCTGTTTAACTATAGGGACTAGATTCGTTTAGAACATGGTCAGTGGTCATCTAGGAGTGTCAGTTACTTAATAAAACAAGTAATATAAAAACAGCAGTCGCACTTTTATCTAAGTAGGTAGATCTTCTAGTGTTTGATTAATAGATACGTCTTCTTGATATATCAAGTCTTTTAGAAAGGTGTACGTACAGTGACAAATTATACACTCAAAAACTTGTTAACATTTGAAACTAGTTTTTAAAATGACAGATAAGTATTTAAATACAACATTGTAATCTGTTATATTAATCCTAACTAATTAGTAGAATAAATATCGGATTTAAGAAAAATAAAGGATGCATAAGAAAATCTAGAAGACACGATAGCGTAAAAATAAATATTCATGAATTGGATTAAGACATTATGAAGGTGACAAAGATGAACACGTCTAATGTTTTGGTTTTTTTAGCGTCTCCCCGACGATTTGATAAAGAGATGTCTCCTATTTTAATAAACATGATGACAACAGTAAAATATACTGTTAGTAGATGCACTTGCAGTTCGCTGTTTTATTCTATATTTACTTTTTATTTCGGATACCGCATGCATGTTTCATGGTACTTTTAAATAATCCCTACAAGTCATCATCTGCATAGCTTTTTCACAACTATGTTGGGGTCAGCTTTTACATGGAGCGACTGCCTATCTGACATCCACAACCTAGTTAGTACTGGGTAATACGATACCCCTTGGTAAGACTGATTGTCAGACTTTCGGGCTACTGACTACCTGTAACGACTGTCAAAGATCTAGAATTAACAGCCGAACCAACTGGAGGCACGGAGGAAACTCGCTATGTAATGGGTGGTCATAGCCACGGATCAACCCAGGCAAGCGTGACTTAACCTGAAGATCGACCCGAGTGGCTGTTATTATTAGCTCCTCGATATAATCCACATAAACAAAAAATTATAAATCTCCTTTATTATTTTCATAAAAATACTCTACTGTATCCATCAGCTGTAATACTACTCGTTTCACTACTTTTCCGCCCGCTACCCGCTACCGCTTACAACTCCCACCACTACTTCCACCGTACAAGGTGTTATTATGCAAATGATGAGAGCTCCGTTTCGGCTGAGTCAATACGACGGGAAGGTAATCGACAACACGTCCGAACGCCAGTGGTACCGCCTCCTGTGTAGCCAGAAACGAATGACCTTAGTCGACACAATGATGAAGCAAACTTCCTGAACAGTTTCGTTTAGACTGCTGCTTTCCAATTTGGGTTTCCTTGTTGTGGACAGGCTATTATTTCTGAGGTTGGAGTTTTGAAGCTCTTTTGGTTTGCTAGGTGACGATTCGAGAGCGTTTTTCTTTTGTTTACATGACCTTTTCGGGTGAAAAATCATGTGGAATTTTTTTTGACCTGACGACCTAGATACGAGTATATGCATGGCAATTGCTCTAAAAGCGTTACATATTTCTACTAAGCTTTTCCATAGTTTTAATTCCGTAATTCAGTAATACATTATAAACCTCTCCATCATCAATATTACTAATGTAATATCACTTCGTCTAGGCCTTCAGGAGGCTCCGCTTTGAAGAAGACTTCAGAAACACACTCATCATGATCATCTGCCTAGCCTTTTCCCAACTATGTTGTGGTCGACTTCCAATCTAACCGGTTGCCGCTGAATACCAGTACTTTACATGGAGCTTCTGTCTATCTGACCTCCACAGCCCAGTTAGTACTGGGTAATAAGATACCCCTTAGTAAGTGTGGTTGTCAGACTTTCGCGCCACTGACTACCTGTAAAGACAGTCAAAGATCTACAATTGACAGCCGGGACCAACGGCTTAACGTGCTTTCTAAAGCACGGAGGAAACTCGGTATGTAAAGGGTGGTGACCTATCCGCGGGCCAAGTTAGAAAAGCGCGGCTCGACCGGAGCGGCTGCTATTATTTAGCCACGAGCTCCTCAAACCGCTAAGCAATCAAATAAATCAAACAAAGACAACAAATCATGAGACATTTCATAAAAACCCACATTAATCACACAAGGAACGATAATACCTACACCTGCTAATCTATTCAAAAGGTCTACAAACAAATGAAATCATTTACCTAACCCTTATATAGGCACCAAGTGTCACTTAAGGAAACAGCATGACTACTGGTACTAGTAACATCTTGTAACAGATGACGTCAGGTCACGATGTTAGCGCGAAGCAATTTAATCAGAGTTGAGCTCAGTGACAGTCTCACTGAATTATGGCTTATCGTGATAACTGCTGTGCATTAAAATGTACAGAAGTTCCACTACTTACATTTAAAACACAACCATCGTTGGTCGAGTTTTTGCAAGCGCGAATGCTGAGCTTGAGGTCCTGAGTTTGATTCCCGGGTCGGGCTAAGTGTTATTGGATTTTTATATCAGGAATTTCCCAGTAACAGCCATGGAGTCTGGACTTTGTGCCCGGCTGATGGCAAAAGGCTCGTCCCCTATTCTTCTTCTTCAACCTTTGGCCACCCAATACAGAGTGTAGGTCTCTTCCAAATCTCTCCACTTTTGGCGTTTTGTCTCATGGCTATCCAGTTTATTCCGCCACTTTAATCAGATCGTCTGTCCACCTAGTAGGTTGTCTACCCACATTCCTCCGCTCAGTCTGTGGTCTCCACTCCAGCACTTTCTTCCCCCATCTTCCATCCAGTCTACGGCATATACAACATTATTTTTAGTATATGCGAAACCTGAACCTAGTTTGTTCAGAATAAGTAACTGAATCGATTCCAATAAGTTTTAACCCATGTTATATTTTGTCCCAAAAATATTTAAAAAGGCTACAACTTGGACACCGAGCGATACGAAGTACCTATAGCAATCATTTAGGTACCTACTGCCAAATTATTATTATCAATGAGCTCAAGACCACGCCCAAGTCGCGCGCGCGGTTGCCCCGCGTTTTTACCACGTTTTTGTGCGGACAGTCAGGCAACAGAACAAGCTTATAACTTTGTGATTTTTCATGATACAGTTTTGTAATTTTGTACATAGATTCTTTAGATGAAAATACTAGACGCGTGTTTCAGGTTTCGCATATACTAAAACTAATGTTGTATAGCCCGCCTATTTTTAATTACATGGAATTAAAAACAAAACTGGCGAAATATGGGTGTACTATTAGGTACATTTGCCTAACCCTTCGGGGATTACAGGCTTGATGATGATATGTTATGATATTACAAGATCTTATTTCAATTGTAACCTTCTGCTCATGTTAATTCGTGTGACTACTGATGTGTTCACAATAGTTAATTTGTTGAACCAGGTTTAGTCACAACTAGGATACGATTAGGGAAATTAGATGCAAATCTTACTACCGTAATTTTTCCTTGATTACCATTAATGGGTCATTGTGATGCCTATGGGAAACTAATGCACTGATTAGTAGGCTAATTAACTGTTTCACCACAGTTTGTTAAAATGAGCTCTTGAAAGTTTGTCCTATAAAAGTCACATGGGCTAAAATTATTGACCTGTTTTTGGACGATGTGTTTCCAGTACCGTAGCTTTTCCAATGGTATCCTTATAAGAAAGGGCGAGTGTCAGAGTGTTTATACAACGTGTAACAAAATAAACGCAAGACCTCTCGTATGGTGTCTCAGACCATGAAACTGAACAACTTTTGTTCTATGACTTTTGGAAATTCCTAACTTTTTTTTTAGTTTTACCATACATGTGGATCAGCTGATTGCGTCCGTTCCTTTACAAAGTATTTTTTTTTTTTAATTTCAAGAACTCGTAGAACAAAAGATGTTTAGTTTCATGGTGCGAGAGACCATACGGGAGGTCTTGCGTTTATTATGTTACACCTTGTATAAAGTGAACGAGTACAATAAAATATATTCTTTGTGAAACTTGTTTGTTACCATGAGTACAATCACGTGTTTAAGTATCGGTCACTAATTACCAGTCACCCTATATAGTAGCGCTCGTCTAGTCTCGGACCTCTTCGTTTTCTGTCACTCTCTCGTACTCGCCCCGCTTCGAAGTGTCTCAGCTAGAATGTACTGCCACCTTTAGAGTTGACTATAGAACGGTCCTATATTTAACACTGTTTTAAGCTTTCACGGTTTACAACTAAACTTATACTGTCAGTTACGGGATATCTTCAGTGATTCAAAAAAAAAAAAAAAAGTGTACAATCACGGAAGATATCCCGTAAGTGACAGTATAAGTTTGGTCCTATATTACTATCAGATTGCCTCAAAACAGTTTACCGATTTAATTAAATATTCATCATCATCATCTTCCTGCCCGTGTCCCATTCTATTTTGGGTCGGTGCAACACGTTTTCTTCTTCCATTCTCCCCTGTCAGACGTCACGGCATCATTTACGGCATTCTTTTACATATCATTCCCCACACAATCCATCCATTTTTTCTTTGGCCTTCCTCTCCCTCTCTATCCATCAACAATTATGTCCATCACTCTTTTAGTCACATGCGTTTCATTAAAAATTCATCATAATAATATGAAAAGGAAGGTCCGAAGATTAGGATGATAGAAAAAATCCGCAAAATTCAGACGTCTAAGGACTTTATCTTACCGAAAGTCTATCAGATTAACAGCGTCAATAGAGGTGTTACTATGTAAATTTTTTGCCTCATTTTTTTCTCAACGAAATACGCATGAATGCCTACTTCTTTACAAGTTGTTTTGCTTTTTTTCCCTCTTGTTATCTTTTAGAATATCAATGTCTGACGACAATTTCCCGGACTGAGTATCGGTGATATCATCGCGACCTAAGATCAAGGCTTCTTGTAATAATAATGTTTGAATGCAATATCATTAAAAATCATTGTATTTGTTTTTATCATGTGTTATTGAGGAACTCTTTATATGGAATTGTTTGGTGATAAGAAACGAATTTTTGATGTTTTTCCTTGACGTATGTCGGAAAAATCGTTTTTAGATTTTTTTGTCTTGTCATCTCTATTCAATATTGAATAGAGAAGTAATTAAAAGTATGATCAAACTGATAAAAGATATTTACACGGCAGAGGTGAGTGGAAACCCTGTGAGACCTCCTAGAAGAACACACACTGACCTTTTTGGTGATGTTCTATAGAGACGTGAACTACACCGTGCGTTATAACCAGATTCATGGACGTGCATTAAGCAAAAGGCTTATTTATCGAAGGATCGTAGCAGGTGGTGTTCTGTATTTCCTGCCTACCTCCTCGGGGAAAAGACGTTCATCATTAGCCTACAGCAGTCCAGTGCTGGACATGGCCTCTTCAATTGCACGCCACTAAACTCGATTCTTGGCAACTCTCATCTAGTTCCAGCCACCCTCGTGATCGTCGCTCCACCGAGTCTGAGGGCATCTCACTTTACGGTTGCTAATTCACGATGTCCACTCAAAAATACGGCTACCCCAACGGTCATCGGTTTTACGGCTAATATCACCGGCCCATTGCTACTTCAGTTTACTTATTCTATGAGACGCAAAGGCGTTCATCATGAGCGAAAATATTTTCAATTACTACATAAAAACACAAGTAACTTCTGCTAGTAGAAAACTGTGACTTCAATCTCTTCGGACTTTGACACATTTTTTGTTCCAAACTAGTTACCACATTTTTTAGTCCATTAATAACTAATTATCGAGCTCGTGGCGATAGACCCGTCTGAATGGATGGTAGGTGGACGGATGGACAAACGCTTATAATAATTATTGCCAATCTACTGCGACGATCTTCGCTTCATCATTGCGTACGCTTTCATCTGTTTGACAACGATGGCTTGTAGTATATGCAAAGTGTAGATGATTTAACGAAATTGTTGATTGAGGTGATACAAATTCATAATAATCCTGTCCTTCATCATCATTTCTAACCAAAATTTTACAAAGCTGGACATAGGCCTTAGGCCCCACCACGGAACTGATCTTGTACTCCTCATATCCAGCAGATTCTTACGACCTTTTTTGGGTTCTCTTCTGCGGTTATACTAACTTATCGAGTGATTTTATCTTCTATACATATTCTGTATTAGCGGTTGTCTCTTAATTCCAAGCCACAGTATCGTCTTTCATACAGTACAACTATATTTGCTTTGGTGTGTCCCTTCTTATTTATATAAATTGATTTGGAAGTTTTTTTGTTTTTGAATGACTGTTGAAATTCATTGAGTTGAAGTTTTACAACCTTTACCGTTTTATCTCAGTTTCCCAAAGTCTGTTTTCCTTCTTAAATAAACCACAGCACTAAAATGATGTTCCCATCTTCATCTGAAACCGTCCATATACTACAGTGCAGGCGGCACATTTTTTGTCACAGCGCCGATAAGATCGCCGGCACCGCGATCCGCTCACAATGGCCCAGTAATTGACAAACCATGACTCGATAAAGTCAAGGCCCCAGCCACACTTGTCTCCCAAGCCCGACTCCCATCACGTTTACGTGCCATTTGATTGAATTCTTTGAAGATTAGAGGATTAGTAGGTACCTGTTGTATCGCATCTCGTTATTTTATGGTTTGATTTAGATTACGAGATCAATTTATTGGTTGATGTACTACCACTGTCAACACATTAGTGGTAACAATTTGACAGTGACAACACCTTTATGTCGTAGAGGTAAAGACTATTTTCTATGTGCGAATGTTGCCACAATTCTGCGGTTAACGAAATAGACAACTAAAAGAAATAGAAGGTGCTAAAGAAAAATGTAAATTTAAACAAATGAGGTAGAGAACCTGTTGACAAATTTTGTTAAAACAAAATTTTTGTGACCTTGGAGTCGTTGGCAAATAATAATGAAGGATTAGTAGGTTTTGATAGTAAACGTGGATGGCTATAATAGTAGGGGAGGACTTAAGAAACGGTGGATAGACTATGTCAAAGATGATTAATGACTAGAAAGAGGGTGACTAATGAGAAGATGAGTAACGCAGAAGAAACATGGAAGAAGAAAACATGCTGCACCATGAAAATGAAAATGTAGCTCTTTTGCCAGAAAATAATACAAATCACGTTAAGGAACCTCATCATCATCATCATCATTTCAGCCGAAAGACGTCCACTGCTGGACATAGGCCTCCCCCAAGTGTCGCCACATTGACCGGTCCCGTGCGTCTTGCATCCAGCGGATCCCTGCAACCTTTACCAGGTCATCGGTCCACCTAGTGGGAGGCCTTCCAACGCAACGTCTTCCGGTTCGCGGTCGCCACTCCAGAACTTTTCGGCCCCATCGGCCATCCGTTCTGCGAGCAATGTGCCCAGCCCATCGCCACTTAGGTTTGGCTATTTTTCGGACTACGTCGGTAACCTTGGTTCTCTTGCGGGTGTCCTCATTTCTGATTTGAACCTCATGACAATCAAATCTATTGACTATTTTAAAACAGAAGATCTATTTTCAGCGGAGTCTATTCACATTGGTATTTAAAAAACCAACATGTATAAGTATAATATCCAATACTTTTGAACTGAGACGAAAAACAGACGACGTAACATTGGCACTCATACACTAAAAAGAGCGATAAATCATGAACGTCATTTTAAAATAATCTATTGTATCTATAGAAAAAAAGTATAAATACGTCTGCATGTAACTGTTTTCCTACTTTTTGTTGATCAAACACTCGTAAGTTTGTACGTGAAAACTCTTTATTTGAGTGAGTCTGACCACAAACGAAAGACAGTTTGCTTGGCAACTAAATAGTAGAAAAAATACAGCGTGGTTCAGCTTTCTGACTTTTGATAAGTTTATTCTGTTCTTCATCATCTGCCTAGCCTTTTCCCAACTAAGTTGCGTTCTGCTTCCAGTCTAATCTAATGCAGCGGAATACTATTATTATAATTACATGAAACGACTGCCTCTCTGACCTCCACAACCCAGTTTTCAGTCTTTTGGGCCATCGACAATCTACAACGACTGCCAAAGATCCACAAATGACAACCGAGACTAACAGCTTAACGTGCTTTCCGAGGTACGGAGGAAACTCGGTATGTAATGGATGGTCACTCATCGGATCCAAGCCGCGAGTTTCTCGAACCGATCCAGATCTGTTTATTATATTAAGGTCTATATAAAATGAAGATCAGAAATGTTATCCCTTCATAAAAGAAATGAGGGCCTAGAGTCTAGGCCCTTTCTAGGCCCTACACAAAAAAAAATCCTATCGCGGTAACGATGATGGGACCGGAGATCATGTTGAAAGTTGTAGAAATACCTAATACTTAGAAAGCGACTGACACATTTGACGCTTGTATAGGTCAGAAACTGCCTTGTTGGTCTAGTGGTCGTAAACACGACTGCTGAGCATGAGGTCCTGGGTTTGATTCCCGAGTCGGGCAGTGTGGTTAGGTTTTCCATTAAGAATTTCTCAGTAGCAGCCACGTAGTCTGATTGCGCAGTCAATAGGATCGCCCCCTATTACATGGGACTTAAATATAACTGGCGATATGTCATTGTGAGTGACTTACCCTTCGGGGATTACAGGCGTAATGTATGTTATGTCCTGTAGGTCAAAAACTACATAATATTCAAAAATTAGAACAAAAAAAATAATAATAAAAAATAGAATACAAAGAAGAAAGAGAGTTAATTAGATTTTGGTGTTGTTGAAGATGTCAATGTAAGAACTAATGAAAAATCAATCAGTGAAGAAGGTACGTGTGGAGAGCTTCAAACAAAGGTCAAACCTCAAATTAACAGAGATTGATCACGCCTCGCAGAAGTGTTAGGTAACACTACCTACTGATATAATAAAGGCGACATTTTCCTTAATTGCTTCTCACAATTTATGCGGGGAGATACATTTGTCGCTGCACGATTTTACCGTCATATTTGTAGGTACTGAGAATACTACAAAAATATGTCAAGAGACAAATACCTAGATGATTCAAGTCTAAGCAATTAAATGACGAACTTCAAGCAAAGATCCGTACTAATATTACCTATTAAAAAGCTAAAGTAACTGTGCCTATCGATTGCCTTTTCACATCTTAGTGGTTGAACGCATTTTGATAAATTTTGGCGCACAGGTAGATCATGACGTGAGTTAGGTCATAGAACAGGGTGTATACTTAATTAATTAATAATGTGTGTACTTTTCATCTTGTTAGTACTTTCTCCACGCGAGCGAAGCCGCGGGCTAAATCTAGCGTCTATATAAGTACATTCCAATGGCGTTGCACCCGACAGGTCAGCACCCACTTTAAACTAAAAGCACCAAAACACAGTGCACGAAACCTTGTCATTAAATCTGACCAGTTACCACAAATAACCAACTATTATGCCCATTATAGCCAAGACCTTCTGACTAATTTCTGAAAAGCTTGCCCAGCCTTCGACACCTAAACGATCAAAAGTCGTGCCTGCGTATCGTTGAAAACGTTTAATCGGTTGCCTTCCGTCATACATACGTTGTACACTTCCGTCATTGATTGCAGCCGACCTCAACATCAGTTATTTAGATGTCACGACCGATTCTCGATTCAAATCACGATCGATAAAGGTCATGGCTAACACATAATAGCGTTGAATACTTTTTGGTAATGTCCACGGGACTCAAACAAGAATCTATGAATGGCACAGAGTAATTAAATCTCCATCCGAAGATAAGCTATTATAAAGTGCGATAACGTTTTTGGGTGTTGATTCGTTAGGCTATGGTTGTCTGGTGTAAATAAAGACGAGTATAATTTGACTGACATATCTTTTGTGATGACCACAACGTATGACCATTAATCATACTTTTTTGTCACCTGTTCGCTAACATGACGAAATTATGTTCTTTGTGACGGCATTGTAGGGTGCTCCTTGATCATGGGAGCCTAGTCATCGCGACCCATAATTAGTTTTTAAATTGGATGCCGAGCAAAAAACCGGAGAAGTCCCCGTTATTATGTTCTAACGAAATTTTTATTTGGAATTTTTCGTGATTGGATTTGACAAATTACTGCGGACCGTCGATCAATTTATTTGGTCGTTAGTCATTACTGTTTTTCTTACAATCAAAATTCTGATTCTTAGAAGATTTTCATACATTTGACGTATGATCATAGACTTGCGGTTTAGTATTTTGTTTGGATGCACCGTTAATCTTTGTCATGGGTCAAAATGGCGTTTTTGCGATAGTGATTCACATATATTTTTTCTAATATTTGATATCATCATTTTAATATTCAACTTCATTAGGTTATGCTATTTCCTCAAGCATTTGTGTTTTTTTGGAAAAGTTGACCAACACATGACAGTCCTAATTCGAGGATTACCTACATGACAAATGTTGTGTAGCAAGATTATTAAAGTTTTAATCCGTCGTTAAAGTAATCGGAGACAAACAGATTTCACTTTCAAGGATTTTATGTGTAGGATGGTCATTAAACACTTGACACCAAAATGACACTTTACTTTCTAGTCCAGCATTAAGATAATCTTTATAATCATTGATTAATTCACCTTTTACTACTAAATAAAGATCTTTATTATGCACAGTAGCTAGTATAACATCATTAATAGCACCTTGCTCTGTAAACTTGTCTTATCTAAAGTCTCGAGTATTACGTACAATGATTTGCTCATTCACTTAAGTAATACAATCTTCTAGTGACAAATTATGTCTCCCGGATTCTGTACAGATAAGATTGAGATCCATTAAGTTTAGAGATTATGCAAAGTGATTTATTGTCTAAGTCGCGTTTCTGTTGCTAAATAAAATGAATGTTGCGAAATTGGATTTGATAATTTGGTAGAGGAGAACTTTGTTCTCATTCTTGGCGGAAGCAATGTATTGTGCGAAAAAAATTGTCGAAGAATGTGACATTCACTAAACCACAATAGGCCCCCCTGTTGGCCCAACAGTGGAAGTGTTAAAGGCTGGTTAGGCTTCTGCTATATCACATAGGTATGTGTGTGACATCAAAGCTGTCACATAGTTTTATGGAGTAAACACAAAAGGTAAATCGGCCCTATAAGGGAGTATATGTACAAGTACACGGTAATGACCTATTTTAGACTTGATACTCTCTTTTACATTAACAATGCATTTATCGTACAATCTTTCCACCTCTTATTGCCTTACCGGGTGGCCATCCATCCTCATTCCTACAAAAGTAGTACATTCTCATAGAATAATCACTATAAAACTCAGTGAATAAACATATCCGAGCGATACCCGTCGATCACAAGTCATGGAAGAATCATTCGCCTTGAAAATAGAGGCAGCTGAATATAAAACTTAATATGCCAAAGACACCCTTCAGATAAGCGCCATTATATTCAAAGTTCCTCGAACAAGACGTCAATGGGATTTAAATACGTCTCTCTTAGGTATCCCACTTTTTGGGGCCCTGAAGTTTGTTGGAGAGGACATGGTATGGTCTGGAACAAGTCTATAGTAATAGCATCATAGTCCGTTTAACACAATGTTTGTCAAAATGATTGCTTTTTTTGGGGATTCTTTTCCTTTGGCTGAAAGACACCGATTTTTTTACAGTGACGTAAAAATACTACATGAATGTTGTTATTAGGACTGTGAATTTAAAACATGTACTCGTTTTGGCAAAGACACCTTTCTTAGCATTTTTTTTCTCACCAACCACAACCTTACCCCGCTAACTTCCCAGCCCCAAGTCTTCAGTCAAGAAACAATCGAGCAAGCCGACGGCGACCGCTCCACTGTACTGTCAATCGTATCATTAAGGAACCCCGATGGTGGGTCACACATCAACCAAGCACTTCATTAGCCACTCTTCAAAGTACGTGAGACACATTCCAGATGGATTTCGCAATGCTTAAGTGGATAGGAGATTGATGTATAATGGTGGGAATTAAGCTCGGTGATTTTTATTCTTATTGTGGACGATAGGACATGATGTGGTCAGATTAATGAGATATTGGTTTAGGGAATTAATGGGGGTAGGCTTTTGAAGGAATATTAAGAACATCATCCATGGGTTGAATATAGTTTGATTTATGACCAAAGAGTATAAGACCTAGTATAGTCCCTTGCGAACGCGCACGATTCAAATCGAATCTTGCATTGAAATGTGTTAAACATTGGAGTGTTTCAACTGATCTGTTTTATTCAGAAGCAATCAGTTATTTTTACAAATGACAGACTATTTCAGCATCAGGTTACAGAAATATAAAAGTTTGTCATTTACACGCGTCAGTTCCAAATCTGTTTTATAGGAAGTTTACTCACAAACACATTTATATTTTATGAGTTTTTTCATTGCACAGTAAAACCATTTTCAAATCATTTTTAGTTTTGATGTCCTATGACGGATGTTTCTCTCTTTAGAGATTCATTTCGTATTGGGTTTAATTTGTTATTAAATCGTTTATAATAAAAATAGCGTTTTTATATTTTGAACACTGTCTTTTATTATAACATATGGTTTTCACTTTCGATGTTGATTGTGAAATATAGAATACCATTTCTACGAGTGTTTCATTTTTATTTTCATCACCATTGTCATAAAGCTTTTTGTTTAATCCACCCAAATAATAATTTAAATTAGTTTTATGTCATCGAGCTTGATAAAATAAATAATCACCCACCATATATTTACGTTTGATTTTTTATCTAGCTCGGCTTGCAATCGTCATGACAAGCAAAATAATTATGACATGACGAACAACATTATTGAAAATATTTGCATTATTTCTTTACACGGCAAATAAATGAGACTTCTAACAGGTGCCAACTTTCTTTTCATCTAGATGTTAATTTGGTAGATAATTTAACCTGCCTTGGACTTGAATACAAGTAGTTAATCAATTCTCAAGAGGTAGATGGTTATGATCTGTGCCGTTACTCACATACCAACTCCTGCGCATCCAAATTTTTATTGATACTTCATTTATCTCATGACAGTTCGTTATAACACTTTCCTGTGACCCGAACCAAACGAATACCATAAAAATAAATATCTTCGAAAACATGACTAATAATCCTTCAATATCTTCATATTGCATATTCAAAATTGATGTAAAAAAAGGTGTACTCTCACGTCGACCTGTTTGGGCCGTCTATCAACGTATGACGTACTGAGAACCTTCTTTTGCATCGCATAACTTCGACGCTTCCACTACATTGAATTTTAAAGTCTTGGCAATAAGATCTAATGTTAATTTGCCGGTGTGTATGATGGATGCTTGTGGTGTATGTCGGGATGTCAAAGCGTCGCGAACGAGCGCCGACGCAGGACAGTCTCGTGCTGAGAGTAATCTCAGTCGACCTCGCGGCTAGGGATGTGGGAGATCAGTGAAAGTATCGATATCGAGATCATGTTGATAGTTTAGTGTGTGTCTGGCGTAGACAATCGCTTTGAGTAGTTGATAAGGGTTCATTTTAGACTGTACATGTTTAAGAAGCAAGAATCAAGAAACCAACCATAAAGTCAATTGTTATTGATAGGACAAGAACTAGAAATAGCAGCCACACAAAAAGGTGTGAAAATGTTGTCTTACCAAATAGAGACATGTAAAAAAAAGTATATTTCTATACTTTATACACCTTATGCTACGTAGCTCTCGTAGATAATAAGTTAAACAGCTTTAACTCAACATCTTTTATCGATATCGATGATCGAAGTGATGGGACAACATCATTATTGTCTCAACGGGGCGCTCGGGTCAGAGAGTCGAGACAATCTGTCAAATGGAAAGAATCACACACGAACGAACCGAGTCCCGCAACGCCGCCCTATTAATCATATTTCGACCTTTTTTTACCATTTCCGAACGTGTGTTCTCTCGGATAATGGCTACTATTCTGACGGCGAAATCACAAAGACCTTTGTCACGTAGTAATTACATTTTAAACTCTATATTTGACACTATAAAGTCTGGTTTCGATTGTAGAATCCCCACGTATGGTGGGCCTCAACAAGCGGTAAGGTCTTTTAGACAATAACTTGTCGTTTGATTCGAGATGTCATGTTTTCTGATAAAATCTTGACGAAAATTTCGTTTTGACGGGGTCAAATTTGGTGCGGCCATGTTCTTCAATTATATTTGACATAGTTGAGACCAAAGTAATGTACATTTGTTTGTGTATTTAGATCATCTATCTGATTAGTCTGCCGATTTCGAAATGTTTTGACATGGCGAATTGTGACAGGTAATATTGGTTGCGCAAGAGAGCTAGCTGAAACAGGCAGTTGAAAATTCGGAGCTGTTTTTATTCTGCCTTCAAATGCCCGTGTTAATTTCAAGATCGTAAGTAAGATAATGACTTGAAGGTAAACGATTCTGTGAAGTCTAAACAGTCAACTTTAATGCGTCAGCACCTCTTGGAGTCAACGAGTAATGTGTTAAAGTCTACATTGTTTGGCTCTTAAGCTTTGGTCTTTGCAGCATGCGTGGGAAACCAAGCAGGTGCTACAGAATCAGAATTATCTATGTCCTCTTTCGATAGGGCATTATCACTATCTAAATCTGGTTTGTGTACTGTGGTTTGGTTCCTGCAAATGTCAATGGGGTTAGTCATTGCTACTTTGGTACCCATAAACAGAGTGCTAGCTGTCAGTAGCTGTTTATAGTGGATATAAACCTTCAATTACTCCTTCGGGGATTCAAGGCGTGACTGATATATTAAGACTAACCAAGCAATAATTAATAATTAAGATATCGACATTAAATCAAGACCAGCACTTCATTAACTCATCAGTGACATTGGATGCGAAGCAATATTAATATTTCGTGACAAATCCATAATAGGTAATGCTTCCAAAACTCTGAGTTAATCATTTGCGTCTTCATTTTATTTACCGCCAATTATGAGAGTAAACATTCTTGTGGTTTTATAAATAAGGGTTATTATCGCTTGGCTAAATATTTTAGGTGTGCTTGAAGTGTTAATATTGTACTTGACATAGATTTTGGTATGGTGCTCAAGTATCGCCTGGGGCGACATGTGGGCGATTCCGATGACATTTTGTGTGAATTCCGTATTTGAACTTGCTTCGAGCTAGGAACTTAATGTCTTTTCATTTATCTTTGCTTTGTCTTAGAATAAGGTAAAGGCTAATTAGTCCTGGGGGCTTAAAGGCTGGCGGAGAAAATAACACCAAGGGAAATGGAACCAGCATCCTAGATGAGTCATTAGGAGCACAGTTACTTGTGGCTTGTGATCAATCAAATTCGCAGCTTCTTCAACAGCTTCTATGGATGTAACGGTTCGAGTACTTGCTTTTTTATTACTAAAAAGCTCTCGAGTGTTGTTGTTAAGACTGATTTTTTGTTACTTGTCCTGTTCATGGTAGGTATCTAATAATTGCTTGATTTCACCTAATATAATTTTTTTAACAATATCTGTCGTATTGAGGAGCTTGTGGCTAAATAATAACAGCCGCTCTGGTCGATCTTTAGGTTAAACTGTGCTTGCCTAGGTTGGTCTGTGGCTGGGTGACCACCCATTACATACCGAGTTTCCTCCGTGCCTCGGAAAGCACGTTAAGCCGTTGGTCCCGGCTGTCATTTGCAGATCTTTGACAGTCGTTATAGGTAGTCAGTGGCTCAAAAAGTCTGACAACCAATCTTACCAAAGGGTATTGTATTACCTAGTACTAACTGGGTTGTGGAGGTCAGATAGGCAGTCTCTCCATGTAAAATACTGGTATTCAGCTGCATCTGGTTTGACTGGAAGCCGACCCTAACATAGTTGGGAAAAGGCTAGGCAGATGATGATCTGTCGTATTAGGTACAATGATTTTGTGAATGTTTCTAAATCCTTCATGAGCTTTTTCCAAATACATTTATTTACCTCAATCAAACATTAGACATAGGAATACAAGTCCGTACATGACACACATGAAACATCTTATCCCCATCAATCTAATTTCCATACAAAATTCAATACATACATAAAATGACAGGTTCTCGTGTGTAGATATGTATGACCCTCAGGTCATCGAGGTCCCCGATAGCATCGACTTGAACCCGTCTAATTGTGACATCACGGATACAATTCATCAGTCAGTTATTGTGACCTTAATGTCACGGTGGAGATGTGGGAAGGAATAGATTGATCAGTGATGAATTTAGAGATTCATTAATTTTGGTGGCAAAGAAAAAATTTAATAGAATTTGGTAGGTATGAATGTGTTTGATTCATTCTGTATTTCTGAGACAAATAACAAGGTTTTACCAAATAAATATTTGATTGTTATTAATCGAACTCAGGTCAATCTCTTTACAGCAATGTGGCTGGGTCGCAATACTTTTTGAACGTCAAAAATAACCGGAGACAATCACAGCTCCAAAATCAATCAATGACCCGAAAATGCTCGTTGGGTTGACGATATCATCAAAGTCGTGGGAAACACCTGGATAAGGGACGCACAGAACCGGGAAGTGTGGTGGAAAAAAGGGGAGGCCTGTACCCAGCAGTCGGTGATTCCGGTCTGATATGATGATGATGATGATGAATACCTTAAAAGGCTGGCTCTTCACCCACTTCCTAGTAATTAAGCTGGAAGAAGTGGCGGAACAAACTCTGTATTAACAAATCTGTCTGTTATGTGAAGAGTTGATGAACAGCCACCTCGAAACTCGACGCCGCCTTCGTCGATACCTTACTAGCATTTGTAGTTACAATTCGGGCTACGATTCAACGACGGTATTAACATTTCTTCAGTGACTTTTGTTTCTGTTACAGCTGATGCCTTGTCGTAAGAGTGATTATCTTAATGCTAGTGTTGTGAACACTGAAGTGCGGATGGCTGTATCAATATTTAAGTTGTACTGTTAAGTGAGTGCTACCCAAAAAATTACAACCATAATTTCGATGGTCTGCTGAAAAAGATGAAGCGGATTCTCCTAGGCCAAGTCACACGGCCAAACACTATGTAATCACAACAAAAACAGTGAGTACGCATGTCCACACAGTACATAATCGTGAACATAGTTAAATAATGATTAGTCACGTTTTAACATAATCAAATCTATCAAGTAGGCGTCTCCTTGCGCCCGAGTCGTGAGAACACCGAAATTGATTTCTTATTAAACACTATTTGTCATTGAGTCAAAGTTTTTGTTTGTATACGTGGTAATGTAATCATTGTTTTTGAGGTTTTTCCTTGTGTTGTAATAGATAAAGATTTTCTTTTGTTTTGTTTTTTCTCTTTTGTTCCTCAAGTTTGAAATTCCATTAGTTTTGTCCTAGGCGATGTTTTAAATATGTTTAGTAAACTACATTTTGTTTGCTTGTTTGTCATTATAGCCTGTTAACCTCATTTAACAATATGAAATATTTTTAGTCTGACAACCAGTCTTACCAAGGGGTACCATATTACCCAGTACTAACTGGGTTGTGGAGCTCTGATAGGCAGTCGCTCAATGTAAAATACTGGTATCCAGCTGCATCCGGTTAGACTGGAAGCCGACCCCAATATAGTTGGGAAAAGGCTAGGCAGATTATGATGACTCGTCAAGAAAGCAAAATCCATAATGTATTGAAAATGGAGTTTCTGATAAATTGTGTAATTGTGTGTATTGTGTATTGTAATTCTGCTGTGTTCTATTAAGTAGGTTTTCATTTGGTCAGAGGGGCTTGGAAGTTCATTATTTTTCTGTGAAACAGACTGCTGAAATAAAACGAGATATTTTTTTTTAGATCTATTAATAATATTGATCCCAGATAATGACCTAAAATCCATCACGTTCGGTACTCCATTACCTACCTAATAAATCACCATATTTTTCCTGATCAGTTCTGCGCGTGATAATTTTAGCACGTTTTTTCTTATAGCTGTCATAATTCGTAAGAAAAACCTTAGGGTTTTTATGATTATCAGACAATAATACAAATTGTATGTACGGGGACTTTACAGATCAATAATATAATTTAGTCGTGCTTGTTTGAGATATAATAATATCGATGACTTACTACAAGGTAGGAAGGTAAACATAAAATTCGCGTCAATACGTACGTCAATTTGTTTACGCCCAAACTGATTACTTATTTGTCAATTTTTCTCAATAGAATACACTTTTTTTTTTTTTCGGATGGGAAATCATAAAACCCATCCATGTTCCTTCTTTGCCCTTTGTGTTCCAGGGCCACGGTATCTCTTTCGAACAGTCCCGCAGCCCTGGCATATTACGTACACTTCGTTTCCAATACTGCAGTAAGTAGTTCTGGAAACGAAAGGTCTGCAACAAACCTTGCTCAAAAACGTGTGTACAGTCGAAGTACCTACTTTAAATATTCTTGATGTATTTTTATGCTCATTCATTAATAAGATGGTGTGAAAGTATTTGTTGAACTGCCTAAATTGCCCAGATTATGCAAAATTATGTTTCACGAAAGCTGCACAGGACACCTACATCTAGTAGAATGAGTTATGTGACCATCATTAAAGCCAAGACTTTCACCACAAACAAACGATTAATTAAAAAAACTGTAACAACACATTATGCAAATACAACGACAAATAGCTCTTGCTCAATACGAATATAAAATATTCTCAACTTAAAACAATACAGCATTTAAAAATACAAAACCCTTTCTTATCTTAACCGACATCCACGAAATGTTGAAATGTCGCAAGACAAAAGACCGTGTGAAACAAAATCTTGCTTCATATGAAAAAAATACAGGCCGATAACTCACTTTGGGAGGCACGAAGAGACAGATCGGTCATTTCAAAAATTATCTAGCTTTAGGCAAGATAATTGGAGTGACGAAACTCATTGCATAAGTTGGTCACATCACTTTTATTTTTTACTCTGTGTTCATTACGCACGCGACCTTTCTAATGCCTGAACCATCTTTGTTTTTGTTTAAGTGTCAATTGCTTTTATTTCGTTAACGTAAAGATCATTTTTGTTTAGCAATGTAATTAGGAATGGCTATTAAAAGTTTGTAGATCACAATGACGTGAAGATCACGAAGTATTACATACCAAATTGAAGCAGGTGATCTTTTTCTAAAGATGTTTTTGTCGTCATTGACATGGAGATTTTGATCAAGAATCATTGAGTCAGGGAGGAACTAAAAGTAGTTTTTTTTGTATTTTATAGTATTTATCTGCGTCAAGTTCAAGTATGATAAATGAAGAGGTTCAGTTAAATACCCTTCCACGTTCAAGCCCGCATATTGTTCAAGAAAACTATGTTTAGATGAAAAACAGAGCAGCTATCTATTGAGATATATCAGTTTCTTCGATATAGAAATTGTCTTTATTAAGTAGAACAAATTAACTATTTACATTATTAATTAAAACTATTAAATAAACTAACAACAAACTATAAAAAGGCATCAAAAAACTCCGCTTCAACGCTGTCAGCTGGTAATGTGCTCAAGAGACTGGTGGCTTTGCCACGTTGTATGGCAATACATAGCCTCTGGCCAAGGTAAAAGTCAGCCCTTGGGTCACGGAAGTGTAAACTAGGCGTTTCGAGAATTTCCTTAAATAGTACTCGGACCCCGCTGCCCCAGAGTTTCAACCCCAAACGGCTCGAAAATATACTAATTACACGTATTTTTACTTTTAACCAACACCAACTGCTATTGTTAATACTATGTCAAAACAAGAAAGACCACAAACAAGATAAACCATTTGACCAACAAAAATCTTGTCACCAAATTATAATAAACGAACACTGTTTTAAGTTTTCACGGTGTATAACTAAACTTACACTGTCGTTTGCGTGATTTTCAATTATTATGAGCTCCCGATATTTTGACGCTGTTGCAAGCGCCATGATCGTGGGATGACAATAATTTAAAATCACGGAAGATATTAAACTTATACTGTCACTTACGGGATATCTTCCGTGATTGTTCATTATTTTGTACTCCCGAAATTGCGACGCTGTTGCAAGCGGGTTGAATGGAGAATGCGGGTGGATGGAAAATGAATTGTTAAGAGCAGACAAATCGGAAGATATGCCTTAAGTGACAGTGTAAGTTTATAATAAAAATAGTTCAGTAACCCATGGGAATTTCTCAGTGTACCTATACAATTTCTCTCTGATTCCTACAGGATCACACTCGTGATCCCATCTACACTTACTCCCATACCCACCACAGTTTCAATGTTCGGAGCATAAGACATTGTCTGAGCTGCGGTGGCGGTTGGACAAAAGACTCCCCTGTTTATTTGCCGCCCATACCCAACCTGCGGTTTATGGAAATTGGTTTGCATGTAAGTAATTTTCTAAGTCAGACCGACGACCGTTTTCTAAAGGATTTCGACTTGGATGTAGTGGTGCTGGATGTCATATTAAAATTATTAAACTAATGCTTCGTACACTGGAAGTCTTTACAGTGGTTGTGTTGGTTCTTCTTCATTAAGTCACTTTCATCTAAAACTTAGATCCACTTCACAACAGCCCAGATTAAATTAAAAAAAAAATGGCAGCATTTGTTTTATCTTTGCCACAAAGTAAACTGCGATTATGTTAACTGTCCACATTATTTTGTTTTTTATTTTCTTACTAATTGTGTAGCTTTGTAATTGAAGTGGTAGGCGCTGATGAGGTGCTGGTACGTTGGTGCCGAGGAAGATAAAATAAAACGACGGACAATGAAATTCATGTCTGTATTGGACCAGTGTCGCAGATGGAAGGGAAGAGTGTTGCCACAGTTTACATAATCATTTACATTTTAATGTTGGTGTTGCAATATTATTAATTAAAATCTCCGACACTAATATGAATCGTAGCAGGTCTCTGCGGCGTCTGTAGTTTCTGTCTACCCATGGGAAAAATGCGTGAATTTTTATATTTTTATAATAAAATATAATTTTATTTGTATAAGCCTAATAGTATTAGATTAATTTATGAATTAAAATAACCTAAAGTAACTAACTTAAAAATAAATTAACTATAACTTTTATAAACTCCCTATAACTTAATAATAGGCATGGCAATAATATCTACAGTTAAAATGAAAATGTTATTTTGAACGCTTTTACAGAGTCACATAATAAACAAATCAAGCCTCTTCAAATGACTTTACATCCTCAATCTTCTCACAAGCCACAAAACCCGACCAAGTTGAAACACACCGTACAGCACTACTTCCAGACGAACATTGTGACTTTTTAATTTGGCAGCATCGACTTAGAAATTCGTTTTTCATGTCCATAGATGATTATTTCTTAACTTCCTTGCAGGATGGATCGTTGAGGTTAGATTAGTACGATTACTCCGTAATTCTATTACGGAGAACATTTTGGTCTTGGGAGCCATGGATTGTGGTCCTTTTGGTTGCCAATATAGGTTTGAATGGCTTGGATAAAATTCCTGGCAATTTTGATTGTAAATTACATTTTTGTTTGTGATTTCTTTTCTTCTTGTATAATAGTTTGATCATGACCCTTGGAAATGAAGAGCATTATTGTCATTTTCCAATATGTTTTCGTGAACACTAATAAGGTGTCGGACGTAAAGAATAGCACCACCCCATATCTTGCCGTGGGTGTCGTAAGAGGCGACTAAGGGACTTACCAGAGAATGGGCAGCAGCGTTCTCTCTGCTTTTGTAAGAACTGCACTGCGATCGCCACCCCGCCTGCCAAGCGTGGCGATTATGACAAAACCCCCTTTGGGGGAGGCCTATGTCTAGCAGTGGAGCTCTATCGGCTGATGATGATGATGGTTCGTGAACAAACAGTTGGTGGTAATATCGTATACCGAGCGGTTCACACTGCAGAAGAAAATGAAGGCGCGTCACTGATAACGTTTACCTACCGGAAAAGATTTTCAGAAAACAATTCCGAACCCAAAAAATTGTCAGCAAAATTCAAGACACCTTTTCAATTCCCCTCGGCTTTTCCATCTGTACAATATTAATCTCGGGTGTCAACGGTAAACATTTTCAAGATAGGAACAGCGTTTGGTACAAGTTTTGAGAAGTTGAATGAGTGAGAGGTCTTCAGAACTTAACTGATGGTATCAGAGCGTTAATAGTTGAGCTGTAACTAGTTTTAGGTTTTTTTATCTATTAGTGTCATCGGCTTAGAGCCTGTACATATTTTAAAACAATATTAAGGTTAAAAATGGTCCTTTTGCGAAGCAAATACTCTCTCTCTTATAGAGAAAGTCTTTTTACATTTATTTCCATCACCGCTTCTATTATTAGGTTAGTATAGTTGTGGGTATACAAATAATAATTACCTCCTCTTTTTTTTAGAAGTCGGTTAAAAAGACTTACTAACTTCCATGCATAAACAGCCTCTAATGTTTACTCTTCTGGAACATAGATTAGGCTTTCTCTCAGGGATTTCAACTTCCATGATTTATCAGTACTTAATGGCTTAAGTTAAAGATCTTCAACAATTTTTTTTTCAACTCTCCCGCTGTCGCCATCGCTCATGCCTTGAACAGAATACTAGAGATTAGAGCAGGGGGTGCGATTATTAACTGTCGTCTAGCTCTGCGAACAGCTGATCAATCATACGTCCTTAAGATATTAACGAAAGTAAGCTCCGAAAGCATTGTGGAGAAAAGTGTTTGTCTACAATGTTAGTTTCATATAGTTTTTGTCAAAAATATGTGGAAAACGATTTATGTATAAACAGCTAACCAATTAGATGTTTTAAGCTGCGTTTCCACCAGAGATGAGCGAGGATGCGTAGCGAGGGATGTGTGTGGAAATAACCAATCTCATAGCTAGAATAGCTCAAGCTGTGGAAAGGAAGCGATATTTTTGGTTAGTTGTACACACATCCCTCGCTACGCATCCTCGCTCATCTCTAGTGGAAACGCAGCCTTAACGAGAAAAAATGCGTTGTTTAGTGAGGTAATGGATATACTCTTTACTATGTATAAAAAGAGATAGACATTATGCAATGCATGACACTATGGGCGGTCTTGTAGCCAAAAGCGAACTTTCAATAGATTTCAGGGGGAAAGGGTTGGTCTTTTGTGATTGCACGAATGATTTTGTGGCAACATTATTAGGTGTTGACTATGTCAACTTCCCAACCAAACATAAAAGCTAAGTAAACTGCCTCTTTGGTCTAGTGGTCGCAAGCGCGACTGCTGAGCATGAGGTCCTGGATTCGATTCCCGGGTCGGACAAAGTGTTAATGGGTTTTTCCATTAGGAATTTCTCAGTAGCAGCCCGTTTGATGGCAACAGGCTCGCCCCCTATAACATGGCACTTAAAACATAACTGGCGAAATGTGGGTGTACTATTAAGTACACCTCTGCCTAACCTAATCGGGGATTACAGGCGTGATGTTATTTTATGTTATGCAAAAGGCACGCTTTGTGGCTGTATCTACTGCGTTGATAAAGTTCCATGATTGAGTCTCCACTCCACCATTTGTCAATTTCAAAATAGACTTTAAATATACGACTTTGAAGAGACATATTCCAAATCCGTTATCAGCATTATGAAATGCCAAATTACGATGACAATCTGAAAAAATCACGTAAAAACCCCGTGAGAATCACCCAAGTGTTCTCAAGTCCAGTGCCGTGATTACAATATAATGATAAACAGACAATAATAAATGACAATAAATCGATGGACACTCTACTGATAAGAACGATGGCATGATAAGTGATAAGTGATAACGCTATCTGTGACAAAGTTATTGCAAAATCATTGCGTGATGTGTCCCGACTGACATGGCTGATGAAAGTGTATGGTGAGTGGTGAATGGCGATATTTTGAACATGAGACATTTTGTTTATCTTTCGTTTCTGAAGTAGGCAAATCGTCAGCTAATCGTTGTGATAATGTTCCAACTGCTTTTGGAAAGTTCTAGTTAAGTTAGGATTAGGAAAGCTCAAAAGAATATTTCATATCAAAATGACAATACATCGATGACAAGTTGAATCTATAGGTACAAATAAATAAAATTGAAGTATCTGTTTGTAATTTAAAAATAACAGCTTTTTACTGATGCTTTTTTACTGTTTTTTTATGTACTGTTATTAACAACCAATACATTTTTGAAATTTTGTCTGTCTGTCTATGTTTGTTCAGACTAATCTCCGAAACGACTGGATTGATTTTGACGAGACTTTTATTTGCAGATAGCTGATGTTACAAGGTAACTTATGCTACTTTTATTTTATAAGAAAAAAAATGAAACTCTTGAAATTTTTAACAAAATCCGATTCAAATAGGGAAGTGATATATTCCACAGTACAATAAAAAAAAAACAAAAATAAAACTGTTGTGTACTTCTATGAATATTGAAAAAGAACACAAACAATTGAAAACGTCATGAAGAATAAAAAATAATATGAAAAATGAAAACAAAAGCTTGAGAAAAAAAACAGAGCTGTGGAATCTAAAAAAAGCCATTGGTCTTAGTTGTACCAGAGTTCCAATATTTTAACCCATATACTAACACACGGCTAATCTTCAAAATAATTGTCCAAAATACATTACACCTAAGTAATGTTCGCCAACAAACCCACTAACGTCAACACAGTAATGTCTGTCTGTCACACTAAGAGTATATCTAATTAGTTGGATATAAGGGCTCATGTCACGTGCCAGTCAAGTGGACATTGATTGCGGTCCAAAAGACCAGGGAGGGACGCAAAGTGGGGTAAGTCAAGTTAGTTGTGTTTTGTGGAGGAGGTGTAAGAAATTGAACTTAAAAGGATCATACAAAATTAAGTGTACCTACAATAACGTAACCGTATTTTGTATCTGTGGAAGTCCTCAATGTGGGTTATGTTTAAAAAGCATTTGCAGATTAAGTTTCTTGCTTTATTTATCGATCTTATTCATTAATACGTTAGGTGTGGTTCAGATATGCATTTCTACATTTTTATATTCCTTACTTAGGTGCATTAGTTTAATTTTACTGTCTGTGAAGTTTTCAATGCATATGTGCTTTCTTTCTTACTTTCTTGGGTATCACTGACATTAGTGAAAGAAAATATCGTGAGGAAACCTGGACTTATGATTAATATAGATTTGAAATCACCAATGTGTGTTGAGAAAACGACTTTGCTCAGCAGTGGGACAGTTATTTATTGGTATTATTATCCTTTATTTATTTTCGTTACATATAATTTACATATTTAAATATTTCTAAAAAAAAAAATTAAAAAAATATTGTATTATTGTTATTATCTTCAGAAGTATTACCAAAACACCACTTTCATTTTATAACATTGAAGTTGCAGGTTTTCAGATCACACAAGATGCACCCCAAAAAACTAAACTATCATAGTTACCCCACTTGCCATTCAAGACACAAAGTCACAAGACGACCAAAGCTTTCGCCCGCCATTGCCCTTTGCCATGAATTCCCCAAACATTCCGTTACGATTAACTTTAGATAAATATCTATAACTGCCACTTATCCACTATTAATTAATAAAAAATGGTGTATTTTCACAGTCAATTTCGTTCATTTTGACGCCTTTTAATTGGTTACTTTATGGCCGTTAATGAAAGGTCTCGCTGTGAGAGTCCTTACGAGCAAAGCAAGCAACTGCTCACATGCGGCTGTACAGCGTAAGTACCAACAATAAAATACTATTGTCATCGTATTGTAATTGTGACGTCATTATCATAAGTGCCAGATGCCAAAGCAAACCATCACCCAATTTAAGGAACTTTAAAGCATAAGTGTGACGTAATAATTTTTTTCGTTTTTTTTCTCAGCAATCCCTTTTAATTGATACCCATTACCCATATCAAGGGCGTGCAAGAAAATCAACTAGTCCACCATCTGAGTCCGTCATATGGTATTTAGAATGTCGTCACTTAGCTAACCATGCATTGTCATCCAAACTAAACGTGTATGTAAACTTTCAGATCAATCGGTCGGGAATAACTGTTTTAAAATTGAGTTACAAGATTCGACCTCAACACACAAACATACAAAATTGCAAGTAAAATAAAAGCTTGTAAAAATGTAACTGCCACAATAAATTCGCCAATTATTTCCGCCAGCCACAACCTACTTCAAACACAGCACATAAAAACATCCCCTATCAACCGCTAATGACACCTCCGCAATTGACAGACCC
This sequence comes from Noctua comes, assembly GCA_963082995.1. Taxonomy (NCBI): domain Eukaryota; kingdom Metazoa; phylum Arthropoda; class Insecta; order Lepidoptera; family Noctuidae; genus Noctua; species Noctua comes. Next base: position 5,472,924 of record OY720280.1, on the reverse strand, counting down.
TCAAGAACAAAGGACGGTGCGGCAGCAATGCCAATGATTGGCACTGCCCATTATCGAGCACAACACGCGTAAGTTCGGCCTGCCCGCATAAGCCGGGATTACAGGCGATTGACCGGGAGAACGATCGTTGTGTGACCGATTTTCCCCGGGCTGTAGAGTAATTGCGATACAGAAATATAACGTTGGATTCACGTTGACTTGGACTATACGCGGTGGAACTGTGGAAGGGAAACCGATGCGAAAACGGTTACCACGTATTCAGTACATCATTCTGAGCATAGAAATTTTTCAGCGGTTATTAAGAAAAAAATCTGCTGTTCTATACATTTTGACCGTATAGGTATTACACTTTTGTATGAAACAGCAGATTTTTTTTAATAACCCTTGAAAAATTTATATGTAAAATTTCTAAGATGATGTACTGAATACGTGGTAATCGTTTTCTCGTCGGTGTCCCTTCCACCCCGTATAGCATGTATCTGAAATGTCATATTAGGGTGTGGAATATCGTAATCGCGAAAGAAATATCACAACCCCATGCAAAATGTTAATGTTAAACAGAGGTGTGCCTACAGACACACACATTTCTCACGTTATTTTTAAGTCCCATCTAATAAGATCGAAGCTGTCCCAAACAATCGCACAAAATCCAGACTGCGGGGTTTTCCCGAAATGCCTGATGGATACACTCAGTCTGACCTGGAAATCATACCCAAGACTTCATGCTCAGCAGTAACGCTTGCAACCGCAGAAGGATACGCCTTAATAATAGCAGTATCATCCAAAGGCTTAATTGCCAAGAGCCTCGACCAAGACCTGCGGAGGTTCTCGTTAGGCAGCTGGATCAAGGGCTTGATTTAGAAAGGGACACTCCTGAACAGGGCTCGTATTGTTAGGAGATTCCTTTATCTGGAGCCCTGATCGTAGCTTGGACCCTGTTCCCGATACCGGTGGGCTACATTTTATATTTTTTTATATTGTTTTTTTAAGTGGAGATGTAAAAATGTATGAAAGTAAAGAAATAAATAAAGGAAATAATAAACCACGTTAATTAAAAAAAACAATAACTTCGTTCCAGTTAACGCTTTCCCTGTCGCTTCTAGACATTATTACGACCTACGATTACGACTGTAAGAATATTAAAGTTGTGCATATAAATTATTCGAAATGAAATGCCGGAAAATGCTATTTAAGCAGAAATGTTTATTAAAAATAATTATTTCGCTTCCCTTAACAAAACCCAGGTTGACCTGCTGAAATAATAAATTAAAATTCTCAAATCCGTAATTTTTGTTAAACAAGAAACATGGATCCGCTGGAAGCGAGTCGCACGGGACCGGTCAATGTGGCGACACTTGGGGGAGGCCTATGTCCAGCAGTGGACGTCTTTCGGCTGAAATGATGATGATGAAGAAGAAACATGACGTACGGCAAAAAAACAGTTTTTGTTAACGCTAAACCTAGGAAAAGGAAAGGTTTAGGAAACTTACTTTACTGTTCTATAAGTAATCGATTTTTCTGAACACAAAATGAATGAGATAGCTAATTTTTCTTACGATTTCAGGTTTGGTCCCTTAAAAAAGTTGTTAATTTGAATTAGGAGGACAGTCATTTTTGGTTCATCATCATCATCATCATCATTTCAGCCGAAAGACGTCCACTGCTGGACATAGGCCTCCCCCAAGATTGTTGGTTAAGGAAAAATAAAACCAATGTTTTCAGGAAGTGTATTCTCACCTCATTTCTTGCCCATCCTGCACAGTCACCTGCACCTTCTAGGATTTATACAGAGCCAACGAAAGAGCTATGAAGGTGGCTGGGTTTCATTTGAGTCCATCGACATGAAAAGTTGAAGAAGGAGGGGTATTTTCTTGGTAACAATTTTGAGCTTTGAAGCAGCAGAGACGGTAGTAAATAAATATCTGTGATTTGCTCTTGAAATTCTTCGTCAATATTAATACAGTCTAATAATAAGCACTCTTGAATGGAATTTCCTCCGCTCAAAGCATTACTATATCAGTCATTGTAGAGTACCCAGAAATCTTATCTCGCAATGACCATTTCATTTATTTTCGGAGACACAGGAGTCATACCACCTGCACTTGAGATGGCTGAAGCTTTTAGAGAAGCATCAATAGATTTTGATTGTGCCACTTCAGATTATACAACAACTGAAAATGAACCTTAAGCTAAGACAGCAAAGCCTAATGTTGGTAAAGAGGACAATGTTGCTGACAAATCTCTCGAAGTTAATGAAATGGAACGAGTAATGAGTAAAATTGTACTTAATGATGCTCGTCTTGCGGTTGAATTTGGTCTGTCAGGTGATGGTATTGGTAAAATGTAATTAGGTTCAAGGGAAACTGGGCCTAAACTACCAGTAAATACAGTTGGATTTCGTATAGATAGAGATAAAAGTTTCTTGGCGCCACGCTTTGTCATGCCGATACGATCTATATCCGGTGCAGTTTCGGGATGAAAATATTTTTACTTATCTTAAGTGGTTGTATAGAATCTGCTTATTAATTACCTTTGGAGGGTACATCTCGAGCTGTCAAATCAAACACTTTGTCGGTACTATTCGATCTCTTAACTAATAGACGATGATTCTTTGAAATTGTGACGTAGTCAATACTTTAATGTTATGTCAAAATGTGAGTGAGCATTCGTAATGGAAAACTTTTTAAGTTATTAGTTAAGTCATCCATGTTTCTAGCAGACACGTTTTGTATTTGACATTAAAGAGACCAGCTCTTTCTAATCGTTGATTACAATCATCTTAGTTAATTTAGTATTATCTACTTAAGTCAGTAGTAGTATTTAATTTGTTAATGTTGGTTGTAGTAGCCGATTATAGGATTCCTAATTTACCTTTCATGAACTTATTCAACTTTACGTAGATAAGATCCATCTGTTCATTTATCTGAACAGAGTTTTTATTTGTATTTTTACATCTCAAAGCTTGAGCGGGCGGAGTAACAATGGAATTCGCTACTACAATATTTTTCGCGATAACTATCACAAGGCAGATGAATCTTCGATGTAAGCCTGTACCACGTCGGCCGCATCATCGCTTATTATCACATGAGTAAAGTCAAATATTCTCTCAGACTCAAACTCAAACTCTTTATTCCATTCATGTGTACATTTAGTTGTTGTTGTTTAGTTGTTTGTTGTTGTTGCTGTTACTCTAATATACGTTCAGTTCTATTCTGAGCTTTAGCCACATATATTTCAGTAACATTATGAACCAATTCTCCTTACAAAGTCTTCATTTCTTCTATATCCTCAAAATATTCAAAACCTTACCCCGAAATCACACCCAGATAACAATCAGTCCAATTAAACGATATCACCGAATCAGACGCAAGTCACCTACCGTTAACATCTTCACTCCTACTTCCTGCATTACTAAGAGATAATACATAGAAATTGTGTATTAAAGTCACCTCATAAATATGTATATGTTTCGGTCTGTGGTCACCGCGACTCGCGACTCTTGCGCAACTGTACTGCGCTGTTGATGGCTGGGGGACAGGGAAGACGTGGGGATGGCTTTGGTACTAAATCTTTTTGGCTTTTATTTCTGATGAATTGAGAATTGAAGATTACCCACCATAATTATGTTCCAGATAGAAGTAAAATTGAATTCGTAAAGTTTTTTACTGCAGTAGATATTTCTGCGAGCTTAACAGATGATATGTCAGTTTTTTTGTAGGAAATCCTCTGGGGCTATAAAAATACAAAAATGTTTTCTACTTTTACTACGATCTTCTGTAGTTGAGTTGCTCTTTGGTGAACCAAATTCTACTAATAATTCTTGGAAAAAATATGAAGGTGGACCAAGACCTTCGACCAGAAAATAGCGTTTAGTCGCAATGAAAATGGGCGGAAATTACAACTATTAAGCTGGATTTTGTAACCCCTTAAAAATGAGGCATTTTTATGTCACCAGCTCCATTCTATCCCTTTCTATGTCCACCACATTGGCGTACCAGGGTAATAGAAAAAGTGATAGGTGGTACACCGCGGATCCTATCACCGTTTGTTTGACGGCAAGAATAAAGCAATGTCTCTTGTGCACTGGTTTTTATGCACTTTTCAATGGAGTAATTTCGATGCTTTGTGGGTTATTGTTTCTTTGTTTGTTAGAAGGAGGTACGTACTGATGTAGACTACTACTGCTAGTTCAATATTTAAACTAAATATTTAAGTTTAATGAACTGAAAATATCTTAATACTACCTTTATCGTTAATTTTTCCACTGGATAACAACAACAACAAATGACAATTGACAATTGACAATTTGTGACAATGTCACAAATGTGAATAGGGCAGACTGGAGGCAGAAGGCCGGGGGTACGGTATTGTGGTGATCAGTAGCGAAGAGTCAATTTTTGTAAGAGGTAAGCCGGAGTTCATATCTTTACTACGTCACATAAAAATGGTTCATTTTCAAGGGGTTACAAAATCCAGCTTAATAGGTGTAATTTCCGCCCATTTTCATTGCGACTAAACGCTATTTTCTGGTCGTAGGTCTTGGTCCACCTTCATATTTTTTCCCAGAAATGTTAGTAGAATACGGACTGTGCCATTTTTCAAAGGGAAGCCGGTAGGAATTGGGTTGTATGGAACCTTCGCCACTGGTGGTGATCTTGGGTCAGTCCTATGTCCTGTAGTGAACTGTGATATACTGTACTTGCAGTTGATTGATTGATGAGAACAGAAAAACGGTGATGGTTGTAAGATTTCCTGTTGTCCCCAAGATATAGGTATCCCGGATTATACCTCCTCAACAGGAAACGTTACAATTATTGATACTCGTAGTATAACTGATGACACGGTATGATCACATATCGAGTTTCCTCCGTGACTCGAAAAGCACGTTAAGCCGTTGGTCCCGGCTGTCTTTTGTAGATCTTTGACAGTTGTTCCAGGCAGTCAGTGGCCCCCAAGTTTGACAACCAATCTTACCAAGGGGTATCGTATTACTCAGAACTAACTGGGTTGTGGAGTATAGAAAGGCAGTCGCTCCATGTAAAATACTGGTATTCAGCTGCATCCGGTTAGACTGGAAGCCGACCCTATAGTTGGGAAAACGCTAGGCAGATAATGTGATGACTTCTTTTGACATTCAGTACCAAATCCTTTCGGACACTTGTGTAATTATTTTAGAGTCATAAAAGAAATACATATGTACAGGGATTACGTCTTCGGCAACAGATCTTCTCACGCTAGTCACAATTAATGTCAACTAAGGGAAACGGATTGTTCTTATGCCAGGGCATTCCCCTAGAAAATAATTATAGGTTAGGTACTGCGTAAGCAAGAAATTAAAAATCATCATTAAATTAACTAACAGAATCAGTCACTGTGACAATGTGTGTCCGTCAGCTAGTTTGTTTAATTAATGTCATCTTTAATTATTGTTTTTTTACCAGCTTACTAAAATTTCGAATAATTTTATCGTATCTTGACATCTGTGACGAATTTTGAGGTGAGTCAACTCATTAATTTCAACATTTGAGATAATATTTCAAAGATTTTCTTTTTTGTTTGCGTTATGTAGGTAAGCTTGGTATCGTCCATGAGGCAGCAGTCTATGTGGCTTCTAAGAAAAGTTTTTCATAAAAAGGTAATAGGGTATTTTCAAGGTGTATTTTTTCATTTTACCTAATAGCCAAAATTATAATCAGCCTGTACTATTACCAATTCTCATCTGCCTAGCCTTTCTCCAACATAGTTGGGAAAAGGCTAGGCAGATGATGCCTATTACCAATTCTGGGTTACAGGCCTCATCTCTGTGTGAGGAAATGGGCTTCGAACCACCACGCAGACCCAGTAAGGGTTGGTTGATGTCATATCTCAACGAATTTTCTGTTAGATATGCCGATTTCCGTGAGATCAATTTTTAATTTACAAAAGTAACTCAGTGCTACCTGCCATACTTATTTTTTACTTAACATAAGAGCCAAAGACAGCCCACTTCCTTAGCTACCATAAACACGAAATCCCAATCTTTGGCCATAAATTAATGACAAAATATGAACAACTCGCGATAACCATCCGTAAATAGGGTCATGCATTTTCGCAACAAGGAAGGACGGGCTCGGTCCATAACACCGGTGGCGCGGAAGGAAACTAGGGAAGTTACCTAACATCGGTCACGCCACACCGCTTAATGCTTCGCCACAACCTACATGCCCAAGTGACGCGCGTGTTGCGACAGCTACTGCGCAGAAAACAAATGAAAGAGCAATTGTTTAGAGTACCTTAGAGCATACCTGGTTGGACCTGCTGTCTGTATGGATCAGAATGTGGGGCCACAAAAGAGATGAATGAAAGGCATTTGTATGTGACTGAGATGAGAATGCTAAGGGGGTTTAGGTGTTACGCGAATGGATAAGTAGGAATCTAATCTAATCGATTCTCGGTTCGCTAATCGGTTGGCTTGGTGTGCCATGTGATGCGGAGGAATGAGGAAAGTGTTGTGAGGAACGTTTTGAGTATAAATGTGGATGGGTATAAGAGTAGAGGAAGACCAAAGAAATGATGGATGGACTGCGTGAAGGATGATATCGCAAGAGAGAAGGTTTCTGATGAGATGACGAAGAAGACATGCTGCACCGACCCCAAATAAATTGGGATAAGGGCAAAGAATGATGACTTTAGAGCATACCACGAGTTATCGCCGCCCAACTTGCGGAGCTAAGGAAACAAGTGACGTACGCGTGTGGCGTTTGATGCAAGTCGAATCATCTGAGGTTGTGCACGCAGCGTTAGAGTTAAATGTACGATACCTACACGTATTTTGATACTTTTATGAAATGTGTTGCCGACTTTGTTTTGTTTTGTTTTATGTTCTGTACGTAGATATAGTGTAATGCTTTTCGAAATATCGAAGTTTTGGAATATTTCTGATGCTGTTATTTTTTAATAACTGATAAAAAAATTCGACGCAGGTATAGATAAAAGTTTATGTCACGATGTCTATTACACACCAAAACGGAACTCTTAAAGGTTTGTCCTGTCCGTCTGTCCGTCCGTATGTCACAGAAGTAATGTGAAATTTCGAATAAAAAAATAGGGGAGGCCCTACATACAAGTGACTGAAGGTTGAAAAAAAATTCTACGTATATAACTGTGTGGGCTGCCAATCAACAGCTCTAAAAAAATGGTAGATTTCTCCAAAACTTTTTTACTTAAATCTATGGTTGATGAGATGTTCACGTCTAAAGCCATAAAAATGGTGTCACCCTCTCTAATTTCTAAACTAAGAAAAATGGGGTTTTTGTGAACTGCAGCAGTAACTTTGCTTTTGATTAACATACTATGAAAAGCCAATTTAGCTTTGCTGTTGAGTGTAAATAGACCTATAAATGAGCGTTAAAAATATTGTTTATATGTTGTTTGGTGCTACGGAACCGTTTTTATGCGAGTCTGACTTACACCTGGCCGGTTTTTTACGAGAAACTCACGCTTAACAAAAGGGATTCTTGTTCCTTGTGTGAAAACCTCATCCATCCTGATCCATACATATCTACCTCCCAGTAGCGAAGGGTCAATTTTTGTAAGAGGTAAGCCGGAGTTCATATCTAGAATGTGATTATATTATTTGTCTATTGAATACTGACTTTGCCATTTTTCAAAGGGAATCCGGTAGGAATCGAGTTGTATGGAACCTTCGCCACTGCTACCTCCTATTAAACGCCACAGATTACGTCTTATAACCTCTAATAAACTGTTTTATGACACCGACAATAATGGCGGCATTTCACTCAATCACAACCTAACTCATACCTAACCAGTTTTCATAATAACTTCATCAGTAACATTATTAATTTATTTTCCCTTTACCGGATTTAAATGCCGACAACATTCGTTGATAATTAGCTATAAAATTAACATGTTTGATTATGATTGATTATTTACTTGGAAACATTTTTTAGGTTATGTTACAGTTACAGATCACGTCAACAAAAATTAACGACTTGTCAATTTGCCCTCGTCTTCGTCATTGGCAGTCTTGTTCCACCAACTGCCTGATCTCTTTTATGCCAGAATTTGCACTTATCGATTGCAATCACAAATGCGACCTTACCTACAGGGTGTAAACAGACCCTTCACATACCCGTCAACCAAGCATTCTGTACATCACACTAAGTAACTTTAGACAAAAATTATTGCTGGGAATCGACTTTTTTTTGGGGTTATAAATCACGTTTTAAAGTAGGATTCGGTGGAAAGCACTCAAAGCATTGTGCTGATGGATGGATTGTATAGTACGGGGGTCGTGGAGGTGTGTACAGTCAAAATTTTACATTAAAAACATGTATTTAAAAAAAAGTTGTGAAAAAGTTGGAACTTTGACCCCCAATATCTCCGTAAGTAGAAGGTTCCCAGGTATGGTCTAGAACAAAAAAATGATCGCAAAGACGGGGAGAACAAGTGACTTTCGTTCATGTAAAGGGTCTATTTACACCCTTTATATTATTTATGTTGGCAATTTAACCAACTTTCACCAGGTTTTCATCAACTTGACTAACTATATTCCCGAAATAAAGAAGTTTAATCAAACAGAAAAAAAACTTTTTTTTTTTTTCAAGCTACCCTTTACTGTCAAATTTTCCCAATCAACCTTAAACCTAATGCTTTAGACACAAAGTTAAAAATCTATTAAAGACAGATTGAGTAACTTTATGTGCTCGCGTCTGTACATTAAAACCATACTTATTTCATAAACAAAATCGTCACTTTTCTTTTACAAAGCACAAGAATTATCGCAAAACAGCTTTTTAAAAACACCGCCAAAGCTTTTGTAATAAATTGAAAACCTCTCCAGTCCTAAAAACTGCATGTTTGAGTTTGTTACGTCGTAAAACAACCGACTAAATCATAATTTAATTAGTGGTACTAGATACCATCGTAAAACTGACGACAGTCGCTAAATATTACTTGAATATGTAAAAAGTACAACGTGCCTGTTGTTAAGCTTGGTGCACACATATCAACTTAGCGTTACTAAGTTTAAGCGTTACGAAATTTAAGTTTAAGCGATTACAGCTGGTCACAGGGCCTCCTCAGCTGAACCTCGGGCGCTACGGTGTTTTTTGAACTGTCAAAGATTAGTGAAATTTAATCAGAATTAGGTATATTATAACTTATGTTCTACTCATGATCTGGAATGAAAATTACGCGTTCTATTTCGAAAAGTCCTTAAATGTAAAAAATTAGGTATTCATTTTCAATTATGGTATCCCCAATTAACAAAGAAACTGATATCCATTTTCTGTATAACTTACTTGAACTATCTTTTATCTTTACAGCAGTGTGTACCCTTCTTACGAAGAGCATCGTAAATCTGTAATGTTACCTTACATTGTAGTGTGTTCATTGCACCGCCTCTAATACTAGATCAAGAGCCTAATCACTTAACCACTAAGATAGTTGAACGACTTGGTCCTTAAATCTGTCATAATTGACAATCTTGGTCCACCCACTGGTTAATAGGTATTGGCGTTCTTCACTTTACAACTCTTGCTTAAATACCTGACTGTATACTATGTTAGTCATACGGTAGTGTACAGTCGCCAGCGCATCAAGTGTCAAACAACTGTCAAATTTTCTCATTCGATTTCGAACTTAACCGTCAACATTTTATGGCTTAAAATTATTTGGTGAAATTTGACAGTTTGTGGTAACTTGATGTTCTGGCGACTGTACTTCAGATTGGTTTTGTCTCTGAATATACAACATTATTTTTAGTATATGCGAAACCTGAAATAGTTTGTTCATAAAAAGTAACTGAATCGATTCCAATAATTTTAAAACCATCTTATATTTTGTCGCAAAAATATTTAAAAAAGGTTGCAAGTTGGACACCGAGCCACATTAAGTACCTATCGCAATCATTTATGTACCTACTGCCAAATTATTATTATCAATGAGCTCAAGACCACGCTCGCGGCGCACGCGCGGGCGGCGGTGCCGCGTTGTGGTCACGTTTTTGTGCGGACAATCAGGTAACAGAACAAGCCTATAACTTTTTGATTTTTCACGATACAGTTTTGAAATTTTGTAAATAGATTCTTTACATAAAAATAATAGACACGTGTTTCAGGTTTCGCATATACTAAAACTAATGTTTTATTTGAGTACAAAGTATGATTCTCACTGAAAATAAATAATCTAGTGTCTAACAGTTTTGTCACATGGCTTTTCTGCACAGATAATTCGATTAGGATGAGCATAATCAGCCTTTAAAATCCCCACAGCTGGGTTACTGGGCTCCCCTCTGTGGGATGGACCGTAATTCACCACGCGGACTTAATGTGGGTCAATGTTTCTTGGACATGCTGGTTTCGTCACGATGTTTTCGTGCACCATTTTTTCGATAGAACGGTAACAGGGTGTGGATGTTGAGCTGCAACTTTGTGCTAACATATGCAGTCAAAGAGATCCCAGCACTGCCACCGTTGTCGCTGCAGTGTTTTGAAGTGTTAAGTTCTGCGCCAACAAAATCTGAAGTAAATCGTGCGAGCAACATGCAGAAAAGGACCATTTTTCTGGTTGTTCAAGAATCTCAATCATATTCTGTAGGACAATGACTCTGTCCTTTCTTTTTCCATTTTTTAAAACAAAAAATTAGAAATGCACTTTGTTGCCCAGTAAGCAGGGTCCAATTATAAACATTAACATATAGTGACCGGCGACAAGGTTCTCACAACGCTCGGCTGCGTCCGCGTCGAGACATTTCACTTGTGCGTTTTTACTTCTTATCGCTGAAGGTGGGTTGCACCGAGTACTTAATGTTAATTAAAGGTAGGGTATGTTGTGGTGAAATGGTGAGTCTTGTTGAGGAGTGTATGTAATGTTATGTCAGACAAGAGAGCAATTGTTAAGATTTAGATGAGTGTTAACAGAATATATAGAATTTAAATAAGGCATACCTCCGATTAAGCAAACTATATTCACACAAAAACATTTTTTTAATTTCGTCATTTTCTTCAATCAAAATATTACTTTCGACTTCGGATGCCCAATAAAAAAACCGCGAAGACACGTAATTTATACATCAACTTAAAAACAGAGCAAAAAACTACTCTTCACTTCAAAACCACAAAACCCGGTTTAACCTCAACTTAACCTACGGTTAAACCACCCACCGTTCTTACGTTTTAATTAAATAAAATCAGGTGAGCTGAACTAATGAATTCAGTTGTCGGCGACACACTAATCAAAAAGTAATTGTGTGACCGTTTTAATGCTAATGTAATCGCTCGATCGTCTTTCCTGTCGCAGGTCATTTTTAACGCCAGTTAAGTTTTTCTTTGTCACATGGTATGGTGGGAACGACCCTTGTGAAGTTTAGAGTGGTCATATTTGCGTCGTAAATTGTTTATTATGGTAAATTCCTTATGAGGTTGTGTGAAATGTCCTGCTAATTTTATATTTATCTTTTTATTAGGTATTTGAGAGGTTTTAGAGGTCATCACTGGCTGACTATTTTTTTTTAAAGTATAGGGTTCCAGTTATTCTATTTTTTTGGTTCAAAATTGAAGCAGGAAATGAATAAAAGTTTTCTAACAATATGGGTATGTTTCGCTAAGAGGCCAGACATCCTGTTTAAAACATATATACTGTTTATTTTTAAGAAACAATTTAAAAACTGTAACGACATACACTCATCGATGACTCGCATCATTTCTCAAAACCTGTAATGATTTGCATGCGTCATCACAGCATGTTGCAGACATTACTTCGGGTGGAGTTTCAAGTTCCGTATTCACTTGACGATAATAATATTGGGCCATGTCACCTGCGGTATCACCAAACATGGAGTCCGACATACTAGGTCCCTTCCAGGATGAGGAAAATTCTATAAATTTGTCAATGCGACACTGTGAAACTTGAGTATTGTGGAGCTCGTGGCTAAATAATAAAAGCAGCTCGGATCAATCTTCAGGTTAAACCGCACTTGCCTAGGTTGGTCTGTGGATGGGTGTCCACCCATTACATACCGATTTTTGTTCTACTGAGTTTTGCTCCGTGCCTCGGAAAGCATGTTAAGCCGTTGGTCCCGGCTGTCATTTATAGATCTTTGACAGTCGGTATAGGTAGACAGTGGCCCGAAAGTCTGACAACCAGTCTTACCAAGGGGTACCGTATTACTCAGTACTAGCTGTGTGATGGAGAAGCCGACCCCAACATAGCTGGGAAAAGGCTAGGCAGATGATGATGATATTGTGTAGTTACAGTAGAGAGTGACAGAGTATCAAGAATTTCGTTCAATGGACATGACCCATTGAACGAAATTCTTGATACTTTGCAATAGTTTAGTCTTAAGACAAACGACCTTGTACCGTCATTAGCAATCATATCTTTACGAACTGCAATTCTTACAGTGAATCCTAAGCTTAATATTATATACTCAGAACCCGAGTTCACAGGTCAGCTCCCGTGTGAAAGGTCGTGAACATATTATAATGCTCATGTTACGTTGTAATCGCTAAACGATTACCATTAATTCTGTTTCTATTTTGCTGTGAGCAATTTGTTTTACATAGACGGGCTATTCTTCATCTAAGTAATCGTTTGGGAGTTGGTGTTAATATATTATTTTGGTAGTACGAGTAGGTATGCTGCCAGTGGCTGCAGTGTTACGTTAAATTGATTGTCACCTATTTCGTAATAGAGGTAAAACTTATCAGAATCTGCCTCGTTGGTGTAGTGGTCGCAAGCGCGACCGCTGAGCTTGCGGCTTGGATTCGATTCTCAGGTCGGGTAAAGTGTTATTGGGTTTTTCCATCTGCATTTTTCAGTGTCTGGATTTGTGCCCGGTTGATGGCAATAGGCTCCCTATTACATGACACTTAAACATAATTGGAAATATGGGGGTAGGTACTATAAGGTACACCACTGCCTAACCTTCCGGGGAGCACAGGCGTGATGAATACCTATTCTGTTTTCACATGAGAATTAATATTCATTAGTTTCCATATACCGAAAACTTCTAACCAAATCTTCTAAGAAACGACAACATTTTTTGTCCCAAGATCAATATATCCATTTTTATAGACCATAGAAAATTAACCAAACAAAGCCGCTATCAACGAAAATACCTTTAGGCGCTATCATTTTCGTGGCAATAAATTGTTCTATTACTTATATTTGGCGGTGCTATGATAAATACAGTCCGCGTATTATTTACGGCTTGTTTGATCAGATAACTGTGATGTCCACTACGCTGCTCCCGTAAGCCTAACAGCGGTAAGTCAAGAAATGTATCTTTTGAGAAAATGGGATATTATGTGAAAATGTGTTCTCTCATAATTCTTCTTTTCTGACATTTTATATGCACGCCATGTCCCTGCGACAAATAAATATTTTTTCTTTCTTTCTTTGTAATTGGTATTATAAATATGAAAGCAATTTGATTTGTTTCTTCTTAGCGGCTGAACGGAATTGGATGAAATATGGCATACGGATTGGCAATAAGGTACAATTATTATTGGGTTAGAATATGGCATACTTTTATCCTTGTATGACATTCGTGTGGCACAACTTCCAAGCTCTACGGGAGCAAAATTGCGGGGCAATTTATAGTTTAGTATAAAAATCAGATTTTGCACATTTTTCTCAGCTTTTTTTAAATATTCCTATAATAATGCTGTTATTTTGATTAAAAAATCTGATGCTAGATGGTTCAAGCTATCGGATGCAAACAAAAACGGAAATTCCCATTTTATTGAGATACTGCATTTTGGCTTACGAGTGTCGCACGGCTTTGGGGCCCAAATTGGTCCAGTAAATCATAGGAAAAGACTGATATGAAGACTTTTGATATATGTGGCTTTTTGTTAATCTTGAGACGTTGTAATTATAAGTGTTTGGTCATGTTCGTGGAGTTTTCTTAGATTTTTTGTGTGGCTATGTTGTCGTTTAGCCTAAGGGACAGTTTTTATGCTGGCATGGCCTGGTTGACGTGTTTTTTAGTGTAAATGGGAATCGTAAGGCAGGACACCCTCAGGTTATGTTGAGCGACGCGTTGAGCTTTGCAGGATGGCTTTGCTGGTTGAGATTTATGACTTATGTGTGCTGATGGAGAAGAAATGTTTGGTTTTGTTGGTCTTATTTACATACTCTCATATAAATTCCCAAGCTTGATTAGTTTTACTGTACCCAAATCATACATCAGTTTACGTTTAGAAACAGCAGATTACAGAGTTATACCCAGTTCGTCACTGTTCCTATTGGTCACCATTTTCTTTTCATCCAAGATGAGAAGAAAATGGTGACCAATGATTTTTTATTTAAACGTACAGTTAGTAAGAAAAATATAGTATATCTCTTAAATCAATTGACATACATAAACTTGTATGTTAAAGAAAAAAAACTCTTACACCGATATTAAACCCATGAAGCATGAGACAGTAGTTTATTTGAGACAGTAAAAAACCAGTGTCAAAATATTTCCAAGAAATCTTACACCCAGACAGAATCTCATTAACTTGGCGATGTGATAACAATATTGCATCGTACAATATTACCAACATAAAATCCAAACCACCATACCACTAACATAATCACTATATTGGTGTCTCGATAACCCAAAAAGGACATCGCTGCCACCCTCTGTAAGACAATAGTCGTAATGAACCCGTCAATATTGCTTAGCCCGACACGAGTAATGACAGGTGACGTATCGTAGGAATACTGTGCTATGGAGAAGCATAATGTGCTTATTTTTTTTATACCAGCAGAATTTTCTTTGAGTATTCCAAAGCCATGTGGTCATTTTTATTTTGAAAACGGTTGTTTAACTATTTTTATGTTTCTTTCAAAATATCCAATGTGTAGAAGTATTCAGAAATTGTATTTACAGGTATCTACCTAATTGAGTTCAACTCGCAAATGCCATAAAAATCACTGTTCATGCGGATCAGGCAAGCATTTTCTTCTACCAGTACAAAATTGACCTTTACACATAACAGCCTATACTTCTGTTGCCATTTACCTTACGACAATAGCTACATAAAACATAATAGCCACATAATCTCCTCCATTCTTTCAAGACGATACGAACATTTAAAATCAGATAACACGTTACAACACAGCTCCAAACGGTGACGAACAATGACTAAATGACCCGTGAACCGAAAATATCTGTCAAAACATCATCCATCGACTGGTTGACGACTCAAAGGGATCTCATTTTGTAAGGGAGCGGCAGTGGAACAATACACCTAATTTTCGTACAGAATTGATTGATAGCCAATCCCATTCCTTCGTTGACGTGACAAACGTTGATGCTTTGAATAAAGTTTGGGACACGACAATAGATGATATTAATATCAACTAAATGGGTGTTGAGATAGATTTGGTTTGGAAAGACAAGATTAATTTGGGTTGGTCAATATTTTGTAAGCTGAGATTCAAGAATGATGAGGTGTAATGAGTCAATTTACAAACAAGTAAACACGTGAGAATGGACACAAAACATCGACTCTTTTGTAATGGAATGCCTATAGGAATTCCAGACATATTATTACGTTCACGTCATACTTATTTTATAAAATACTTCAAAACTTATATAATATCAATCCAGTTGACGTTACTGCAAATCGTAGTAGATTTTTACAGCGAACAAAAATAACCTAAACAAAATACGTATCCAAGCAACAAACACAATCAATTAAATAATACCTGCAGAAAATCTCGAAATACCTTTCCTCATAGCACAAAAGCCGTTAGTGGAGGCAGCTACCGTACCCTTAGAGGTCACAAATAACAGTACAGCTCGTAAACTAGTTGCCGCATTAACCATAACGAATAAAGGCACTAAAAGCACGTCTCAGGTCCCTGAGGGCCGTTTCGGCTGTCAATGCGAAAATTTAAGTTCGCCACACCCATGCACTCTGAAGGGTCGACCTTTACGCCCTTTGTCTCAATCGTTGTTGCTTTTACATTCCGAGAGTCCATTCCAATTGTACTCTGTACGGGATTAAATAAAAGTGTTCGGTAGTTGGCTCAGAATTTTAGTGCTGCGAATTTTGAGAGAATATTTTTTCTGCTTTTTCTTGTATTGTTATTAGAAACGTTTTTCATGTCGCTGTCAAATGAGGTATGTTCATTAGTGGATATTCATATTTCATTAGAACGAATGTAGTATTCATAGACGTCGAATCTAGTATTAATATTCGTAGCCTGAGACTTAAGAACAAAATAAATAAAAACAATAAAAAATCCTACCTCATTCAAAAGTCAATCAGCATTGAAGATTCATTAATCTCCTCTCATTTGTGACTGTCTCAAATTGCACAACCTCTTTTAAAACGTCTACACTATGACATTGCTTCTGATAGCCTCAGGGCCATATCACATTTGTTTATACTTTATATCTATTTGATTTCCATTCATTTGCTGTCCTATTCAATTGAACAACAGACCTTAATTCCGACAACAGTTTGTGTATGTCTGTTCTAATCTTGTTGTTCAAAGGAATGTGTTACCGACTTTGTGTGGCCATCTATCTTGTTGTAACGACAATGTCTTGATGTATTTTATCACATTTAGCCCCGGTAGAAATATTTACTATCGTCGACCAGTATACTATGATCTTCCCCATCTCCCCTGATTCCTATTTCGTCAGACTGATTATTGGGGTTTGTAAGTTGATCTATGGGTCCTGTGTCATTGGTTTTCGGTTCCGTGACCGTGGTGTTAACGGTCTTATTTGTCATCTGTCAATTTGCCTTCTATTTTTGTTGGGGAATATGAAAGCTTTCGTTTAACTACGCGTGTCGTCGGCGGTGTTTTGTCATCATTATTTTTGGTTCCTCATAATGATTATTGACAGGATTTTGGACGCGATGGATGGTTTGCTTTTTAGTTTGATGTATAATTTTAGCCTTTATTCATGACATTGTGTCTCTAACAATAAATTGAGTTAGATTTGATGTTTATGTGGTTTCGCAGCAGGTATTTTAGAATAAATATATTTAATCCATTGCGTCCATCTTTGAACTTTGCATTTTGAGCTTTAAAAGAACTAAAAGATTCGTTACTCTGAATCAGCCTTTCTTCTTGACTGTTTCTTTGACCGAAACAAAAGCGTTCCCATTGAAAACGAGTAATCAACAGAATTAAAGTTGAATCTGTATCAGGAGGCGAGCCCAATCTCGCGGGGTTTACGCCCAATTAATAATCGTGGTTCTCGGGTTTCCAAAGTTTGATGCACCTCTTTGATAACAATAATCCTGTACGATTTTGGATGAAAATATTATAGTAAAACACTATGTTTCATTTTGCCTATCCTACTACAGAATCTGCAGGATTATCGAACTGTGAATTTAGAGTGTCAACATTTTGTTAATTATTTTAATTTGCATTTTCACTGAAGTAAAGTTTTTTTTTAACTGTTCTAGATTAAAAACGTGACCAAATTTTATCCACCTAAAAGCGCCTTGAACTAGTAACTTTGAGAACCTCTGGTTTAATGGCTGCCTAAGATTTAGATCCGTGGCGCAGGCGCATGATGTTTAATTAACTAACCCCCTTCAAGGTGCAGTCCCTAAATATAGTGACCGAAAAATAACAGCCCTCCTGCGCCTCCGATTTTGGGCCTTTTTTCTTTGCCTTAAATGCATGCAATAGTTTTTTTTGTTCTAATTTAGTTTTGTTTATAAGGTCGATTTTTTCGTACCCTAGTGGATTGAGATGGATCAGGTTTTTATTGTGTGATATATTGTGGTTGCCTCTTCATTGTATATGTTTGGTATGAGTCACAATATTTAACTGAAAAACTAGACTCGATAAATCAGAAATTCATTCAGTTGCTCACTAAGATGAGTCACTAAGTGAGAACTTGTAATATAGATTTGAAGTTAACACCATCCTATTTTGATGGTGTTTAATTGAAATCCAGGCAGTGAGATACGGGACTTGTGATCAGAGTCACATTGAAATCAATAGTCATCTATTAAAGACTGTGCTATGGTTGTCTAGTATTTCTAAAGATTTACTTTAGCTTGTTGTAACGAAGTTGCAACACAGGGTGGTTTACAAAATTATTAAACCCCTTTATAATATTTTTTTTTTCTTTTTTTTTTTTTTTTTTTGAGCCATATATATAAGTAGTTCAAAAACAGTACAACGCCTCACATAACAGTTTCGTTAGGATATAAAAATAACAAATTCCTATTAAACTTATTCATCAACAACACCCAATATGACTTGTTTTATTTTAGTTACTCTTCTTTTACAAAAACTATTAATAACACGACGAATAACAAGTTTGATTAAAGTTCAATTTTTGTCCCGCGTTTCGGTTCTGTTATGGGGCGGCTTGGTAGTTTGGTACCAATAGCTGGTACTTCGTAGTGCTCTTAATCCCTATAATTAGAGTCATCCCACACGGAGTGATTGATAGCTACAGTCTGAAGGAACATGGCGGAGGAATGGGATTCTAATCACTTTTTATAGGGGACTGGACAATATTATAGACCGTGTGTTTAGTTGTGTGAGATACTATTTCATTTGCCCTGAAGTCTTGACATTGTTTATGAAATTAATGAATAATTGATGTTTTCACGTCATATATTTCGGGCTACAACAACTGAAAAAAAATTGAATTTAGAAATACTAATTCATTAAATGAAGTTTGATGTAAGTACTTTAATTATTAACTTAAACAATAGAAATGTCATGTTGTCTGTCAAGTGCATTTTTCATATCGTTTTTAATGTTGTAATAATTACTTTGATGAATATCTTATACTTTATAATATTTGACTAAACTTAAGGCGGCTACCTATTCTGTGATGCCTAGTTCAAAAACATATTATTCCCAAAAAGAAAAAGTTATTAATGATTACTCTTTCTCATGCAAGCTTCTTAATACCAATTTCGGTAGAGTACACTAATAGCTACCCTTAACGCCTCCCTCAGTTGCAAGCCCACCCTCTTAATAAAAATACTATATTAGAAACGCCTATTTTGCTTACTTTTATTAAAACCATGTAATTTTATAAAATGGCTACCAATTTATCTACGAAATCGTGAAGTATAATGCTTTTGTAACAGAAACGTGCGCGGGAGTCGATTTTTTACAACCCAACCCCTAACTGATTGTATTTTTTTCTGAATTGTCTTCAAAGTTAATAATGTTTAATGTATTTAGAGTTCTGTCTGATATTTCGCTCGTGGCAGTTTTTTTTTCGATAATAGTTTAATAATATGCCTTAAGATTTTTGTACCACAAAAAAAAAACCGATCATCCTGTAATTTCACTTGCTTATAGTTTTTTTGTGTAAGAATAATGTCCAGCAACAGACATGTGGCACACGTCAAAATATATGAGAAAAAAACCCGTGTAGATTTTGTTTAACCTTTTCTGTGCCCTGCGAGAAAGGAAAACCATTGAATTTCACTTTTGTAAATTAATCACAGTAGTAAAGATTAAAGTACAAGATTCCTTTTACAATTAACATGGCAGCAACCAAGGTGTCATACGAAAATAAGTCGCTGTTTCCATGGAAAATTTTATGAGAATTTCCACCGATAGGTAATAGTTATTAAACTCAAGTTTTACGACTGACGACCCGAGCAATTAGTGATGGGTACACAATTTGAACAGAATGTGGCGTACGCGCAGTGGATAGAAAGTGTCCTCAATGCATGGATTTATAAAAAAAAACTAATCATCGCGCGGTCGTTTCATCTCGGACGATCCAAATTTTTTCTTTAATAAACTAAAAAAATATCCAATCATCGAATTTGGCGGATCATCATAAAAATGACGATATGAAATATCACAGTGAAATATTTGGAATATCGACCAAATTGCGTCTTTTGGTGATGGTGGAACAAAAAATCTTTGAAGTCGATTTAGTTCTTTGTGTAAAAAAATAAAGGGCGTAATTACGGTCACAATGCGGTGGTTAGCCAGGCGGCACAATTAGATTTTGACGGGTCCATGATAAATGGTTGTCTTGGGTGCTGTTAACCCATAAAAACTGAGGAGACGCGCCGAGGTCACTTTGAGAAAATCATTTTTAGTGAAATGTAAAATTAATTCTTATTTCTGCTCTCGTTTTTCTTGTTGAAACTTAATATTATAAAAGCAAAAGTAACTTTGTCTGTCCGTCTGTCTGTTAGATTTTCACGACAAAATGGCTAAATTTGTACGAAACGGGCAGCAATGATAAAGACCTTTGATACGACAAAGGATACTTTTTATCCCTGTAGATGATTCCCATAGGACAATTTCCGACCTTAACGCTTGCAAAAGCTACTTTGCCCCCTGTTTTGTAAGTAGGCTTGATGGGTAATCATTGTGACGGCCATACAAGTCATTATCAGCAATCATTAGTTTATTTTTGTATTTGATTATTCCTCCAAAGTCAAGTAAAGTCATAATTCTTGGTTAAAGTGCATTAAGTCAAATCCGAATAAATATCTAGGTAGTTTACAGACGAATCAGCAAAGTGAATGACTTTGACGAAACAGAATTAGCATTTTAATTGTGTGTAATTATGACCAATTTTCAGTAAGTCATTAACTTGAAGTGTCCTCACCGTTCGCAATTATTTCTTACAATTAGTACATGCTATTGTAACTTTATTACTATAGCTATTTATTTACATATTGCAAGGTCAAGTTTTACTTAAGAAATATTTTTACAAATTAAGTGAAGATTTTCAGAGTTTTAGTTTGCAATAAGCTGAAGTTCAACAA
Organism: Noctua comes; assembly: GCA_963082995.1. NCBI lineage: Eukaryota > Metazoa > Arthropoda > Insecta > Lepidoptera > Noctuidae > Noctua > Noctua comes. The sequence goes on along the minus strand of OY720280.1, from coordinate 5,452,189 downwards.
ACGTGAATAAAATTAACATAACATCACGTCTGTAATCCCCGTAGGGTTAGGCAGAGGTGTACCTTGTAGTACACCCACATTTCGCCAGTTATGTTTAGGTCTCATGTAATAGGGGGCGAGCCCATTGCCAACCGGACGCGAATCCAGACTCCGTCGCTGCTACTGAGAAATTAACAATAGCAATTTGCCCGACCCGGGAATCGAACCCATTACCTCATACTCAGCAGTGGCACTTGCGAGCACTCAACCAATGAGGCAGTTAAGGAACTCGAAAATATTATTTTATGTCACCAAAAAAAAAATTGGAACAAAGTTTGGACGTTGCTCCACGCAACTTTTGTTCCACAGGATAATTCACTAACAATAATGGTCCCAACTTATTATTAAAAGGATCGTTTCCCTAACCGCGAATTATCAAATTTCTACCATCATGCCCTAGCATTATCACATAAGTCCAAATGTCTCGGGGTACCATTTAAAACAACCAGTTTTTTAAGATCCTCATAAACCACGAGACGCTGAAGATATTGTCCAGTTTTGTTACTGAATGGTAAAGTGACGCGGGGTCTTCTGGAACTGGTCACTTTAAACTCAGGCGATTAAGAGAAAATTGCAAAAGATTACAGAGCCCACCGTAATCCAGGAATCTGCTGTAATTATAAGTATTCCTTTAAATTTCGAACATTAATTAGAGCATCAGTGATTTAAGGGGGCCATTTTGTACAATATCTAACATTATGGTAGTTTCGAATAATCTATCAAACTTCTTTTCAGCGTTTACTGGATTTTAATTGTTTTGTAGGTATGTTATTTTGTTTTTCTGCTTGTTTTAATAACTGTCTGCTGTATTTTATTTGTTCCACTGAGCAGTATTTCTGTTGGAACTTAGAAGCTTACAGGTACACAAATGCTACATTATGTTTGACATAAAACTAAATAGCTTTTAATACAGGGTGTGAACAGACCCTTCACATAGCCGTCAACCAAGCATTCTGTACATCAAACCAGGTAACTTTACGAAAAACATTGCTGGGAATCGACTTTTTTTTGGGGTGAAAAATGACGTTTTACGGTAGGACTCGATGGAAAACACTCAAAGCATTGTGCTGATGGATGGATTGAATAGTACGGGGGTCGTGGAGGTGTGTAAAGTAAAAATCTTACATTAAAAACATCTATTTAAAAAAAAACTTGTGAAAAAGTTGGAACTTTGACCACCAATATCTCCGTAACTAGAAGGTTCCCAGGTATGGTCTAGAACAAAAAAATTATCGCAAAGATGGGGAGAACAAGTGGCTTTCGGTTATGTTAAGGGTCTATTTACACCCTTTATGCCTATGGCATTAAGTCCACCTCTATACTTTGTGCTTGAAGTGTTACCAAATAAATAAATAAAAAATTGACTATCTCGTTGGTCTAGTGGTCACAAGCACGACTGCTTAGCATGAGGTCCTGGGTTCGATTCCCGAGTCGGACAGTGTTACTGAGTTTTTCCATCAGGAATATCTCAATAGCAGCCACGGAATCTAGATTTGCGCCCGGTTGATGGTAATAGGCTCGCCCCCTGTTACATGGGACTTAAACATAACTGTCGAAATGTGGGTGTACTATTAGATACATCTCTGCCTAACCCTTCGGGGATTACAGGCGTGATGTTATGTTTTATTTAAAAATACTCGTTAAATAAATCTAAAAACATTACCCATACGACATTCCAGTAAACTGAAATAAATATGTAACAGCTTTTTATACGCCTTCGCTTGTTCCTAAGGTTGTTACCCACTGAATTGTAACGTCGTAGATTAGAGCAAAAACGTGACGTCACACTCGAGTGTGCTCGCAAAAACGTTCCTTTCTTTGCATTTATGTGCGGACGGTGATAAAATGATCTATGACGGAAAATAAAGGAGCTTTATAAAACGACAGCTTTTTTTTTAATGGACAGCATAAGTTTAATAAAATTTTGCAGACAACAAAAAAACATAATTAATTTAGAGCTGTCGTTTCGTAAATATATCTCGGGTTGTCATTTGTGTGGTTTTCTGATATACGGAAAAGTTTAACATTTTAAAATGTCATTCTAAAGTGCAAAATTAATTTACAAACAGCAAAAAAATGGAAGCAAAATAATAGAGGAAATACCATATTGCGCTTGACATTTAACTTAATGCAGTGTATTGCAAATACACTTAATGCAATTGCAGTGTTTTTCATCATAATTATATCAAATAGGTATTTTCAACGTAACTCAAATTCTTAATAACAGGTCGTTTTTTTTATCGGTGCAGTGAGTCCATTCCTTATTTTTGTTTTTATAAATTACGTCTACACGAGCTAATACAGGTCAAGCATTATTATGATTTTATTAATATAAATGTTCAACTTTGGGAAGTTTTTCATACGTGTGTTAGGTAACTTGTTATTTAAATACTCGTGTCATGAAAACCCCATTTATAGGTAGGATGCTCACTCACATTAAATCTTCTTCAAAGAGGTACTATATGTGTGATCAATGACAACCGTTAACGATAGAAAAACCGTCACTCCATGGCCTCTAATGATAAATATGGAACACTCATTATTATGCACTAAGTAAAAGCTGCATTGTTTTAATTCCTAACAAGCATTTCGCGGAAACACTGCACTAGTCACTAAAACACCCTTTATACCTGCTACAGCCATTTTTTCCACAACTTTTTCCTTCAAACACATCATTAATTTCTTCATCCATTTTTACTTATCCACTCTTTCAAGTACCACGTAATAGTAAATCATATATTAAGAAATCCTACAGGAAGGTGTCGTTATTTTTTACTTGGCAAGACATTTAATTACGTAGCGTATGAATTATTCAGTTGTGCACACTGTGGAACGGTCACACACTGTGGTGGTAGCGGTCAACTCGCTCTGCTATAAGATTTCGAATTATGATGACCACTTTTATTATACGTTGCTTAACAACTAAGATTGATAGAAAGATTACAGTTGAAAAGTTTTCCGACGTCTCTGTGAATAAATTTTGAGAGTCTTGTACTGTTTTTTTTCCGTAATTATGTGCTGTAAATGTCCACTGTGCTGCCTTTCGTAATAACCGTTGGGTGGTGGATTAGTGATCGCGGTTTGATTGTTATCAGTAACAACGGTGCTTGCTGCTGCCTCCTTATTTACCGAACGTGACACAAGAGAGCACTTTATAGTGACAACATACGTTCCGACATGAATTACCGAGTTCAATAAATGAATGTCGAAAAAAGTCACTACATTTAAACGCCGGGTATGTCTGATTTTATTGGTGATGATTGACAATGTTTATGGAATTGGAACTTATGAAATTGTATAACTTTAATGACACATTTTGCATGCCTGAATTGGTACAACACAGTGGACTGCGCACTGCGACTGTGCAGACATCTGGAAATGTATGATTATGTACTGTGTTGAGCAATAAACATTTGAATTTTGAATTTGATTTTCAGAAAGGTCAGGTGCGGAGGAGGTACTCGCTACCAAACCGTGGGTTTATGACCAGATGTATGAACTTGAATCTGAACGGAGCAAAAGGAATTATGTTTATGATCGTAGCAGCAGGCGACGTGCAGTAGAATAATTAATAATTAACGTGCGTAATTATGTTCCAAAATGAAACATCATGTTCAATTGCAGAATGTTGACAAGGAAAACTGTCACAACATTGTAATCAAAATTAGCATACGGGAAATAAACCACAATCCAAGAAGCTGTACTACCCGCTAAACCATTATTTCACAGAAATAGAATGAATCTAAGAAAATAACCGGCAATCATTGAAATAATCACATAAAACTATGTTAGAGGCTGATGAATCACCTTCATAATAATGTATGCAAAAAATATTTCTGCGAAGTAAACGCGCTAAGGCTCGATGTCCCCAGGCGTCCATCGGGCTCGAATAACATCAGCGATGGTCACATTTTGAGCAGAATTTTTGACATTCCGTCACCGCCCTCGGATGAGATTTGTCTTTGGTTTACATGGCGCCATTTTGTAAGAAAACTGAGTATTTTGGATGACGGGAAAATTGAGATATAAAATTCGCTGAACATAAAAAACAGTCGAATTGATAACCTCCTTATTTTGGAAGTCGGTTAAAAACATATATAGTATTTCGGATGTTGAGAATGTTTTAAATTAAATGCTGGCTAACAAACAATGGTGACTTCGAAAGTTCAAGACTAATTGTAAAAAGCTATTCTTAAGATACACAGAAGCTATTGGTGAAAATAAATAAAAATAAGAACAATTCCGATGATGAGACAGTGTAGATTGTTTTATCCTTTAACTATTTCACACAGTTGATGCTATATCTAGTATCTATAAGTAAATACTGCTACTCAAAAAGTTAGTAGCAAGACGGCAAGTACTTAATCATGGCAGAGACCTTATTCCAGTAGTGTTAGCTTGACTTGACTGTCATCATGTGCCTAGCTTTTGCCCAGCTATGCTGGGGTGGGCCCAGTCTTACCGGATGCAGCTGAATACCAGTATTTTACATGGAGTGACTGCCTATCTGACCTCCACAACCCAATTAATACTGGGTAATACGATACCTCTTGATAAGACTGGTTGCCAGACTTTCAGGCCACTGACTATTTGAAACTACTGTCAAAGATCTACAAATAACAGCCTGAACCTACGGCTTAACGTGTTTTCCGAGGCAGGGAGGAAACTCACTATGTAATGGGTGGTCACCCATGTAGGAACAACCTAGACAAGCACGGCTTAACCTGAAGATCGACCCGAACGGTTGTTATAATTCAGCCATGAGCTCCCCAGCTAGCTTGATTTGACTGTAATAATAGTAAATAATTTCCATAACACACAAGTAATGTAGGTTGCTTTTGTAATTTAACGTAACTTCAAAACTTAAGCTATTTAAAATAGTCAACTAGAAACGTCAATTAAGTTTAAATATTTAAGCTCTTGTCCATTGTATGTTGACTGGATGTCTTGTCAAGGTAGGCGATCAAAATGTCAGTGATAAATTATTTCAAAGGCTAGACATTCGCTAGTTACCTAGATAGTTACCGTCCAAGTTGACAGGTGGCGTTACTGGGCCGTTCTTAATGCATTCAACGTTTATGTCCGATTTTACTTTCAAGTCCTTACCTGGCGATGTTTTCTGCATTCCTTTTAACAATTGTTTCTTGAATTATTTACATATTTAACTGTTTATACTCTGTGTTTGTTGATTTATACATCCTGACATTAATGATAGCTGTACTGCCACGACAACTAAAATAGGTTCATAAAAAATTTTATTCGCGTTTGACATTTTCGTTTTTTTCTTTTTTTTTAATTTGTCTGCCTTTAACAATTGCCATTAATCATAAATCAATTATAGTTTTTTCTTCGCCGTTTCGATTGGCTGTTAAACTATAGCGTCTTCTATTCATTGTTTTTCTTCCCCCAACTTTATTCAAGTATTCTCTTTCTTTGTTCTTTGTTTCTCATCCGTACTTACATCATATTCTTTTCCTTCATTATCGTGGTCTTTTCTTGTCTCAAAAAAATATAAGTACTCTACAGTGGCGAAGGTTCCATACAACTCGAATCCTACCGGCTTCCCTTTGAAAACTGGCACAGTCAGTATTATATCAGATATCTACTACGGTTAACCTTTTACAAAAATTGACCCTTCGCTACTGGTACTCTATGAGACTATACTATTTTCGTCGTGCTTCCTGTACTATCTTTCCAAACGTCCTTGTGCCCCATGTAAGCCTGGTACTCTAAGTCGCCGGTCCCCACAGGCGACGGTGTCGGATCTGCATAATAACACGCTTCAAGCGCCCTAAAGCGAGACAACTTCGCTTTTTTGACAAAATACTTTCCTTTGTTTTATTGAGATTGTTACAGGCATGTCTTCCATTTTGAGTTCGAGTGAGGAATGTGTTTGATTGGTATGAATTTTGACGATTTTTGAAATGAGTCATCGGTTTCTAATTTCTTCTTTTTGTTTTGCTAAGTCTGAATGGCAACATTTTCTTGCGTCCGGACTTGTTGAATTTTTACTCTTGCTGCTACTGAAATCAGAGTAAAAGGATAAAAAATGGTTAATGAATAAACAAAAAAATAAAGACATGGATATAAGATTTGCATAAATTACAAATAAAAGGAACAAACCTATCATCATATTAACTAAACCAACAGTAATACGCTATCCGATGACGAGAAAGATACAGCAGAAAATAATAATTTCTCAACTAACTTGGCTAATAAACTCTAATAACACACACAGCATAATTATACACCCGAGTTAGATACACATTATAATTCCAATCAACGAAAATATGATTCAACAAATCTTCTTAATTGCAATTTACGCACTACCAACATAATAGATGATACAGCCAACAGAATAAAAGAAATATCGCTCAATACTCAGTGCACGTAAAGATAGTCCGTTACACATATCAGTGTAATCATCAACACAGCACATTATCTACGACAGCTTTAGCAACCTCGGTGAAGCAACATGCAACCACCTAACCGTGACTACTGACACTTACTAACTCACCAACATACACTTACCGTTCGCAAAATAACAAGTCCCACCAATATAGTACTACAGAACAACACAATAAAGATGACACAATTTCGAAACAGATTCTAAGAACACGCAATCGAAACTTTGTCGGAACACCCAGCCTTACCACAGAGTAATTACAAAAGAACAAAAGCCAATCGCAAAATTGTAGCACTACATATTCATAGTTCGAATATGATGTACGCTGTGGCACATACGCCGCGGATGTTACGGTATATGAATTTGTCGCTTCAGGTAATTGACAGAACGGAGTCGTCCAATGGAATATGCGCAATGCGGACTCGTTGCAAGAGACAATAGGCTACGTACATAATATACTACATAGCGTACGTGGTTGTTAGATGGGTAATTTTACGGTAAGTGCTTCTGACAATAGCCTCCTACAAGTAAACAAAAGGCGCATCTGACTACACATTGTTCTCTATTTAAATAATTTATAAGACAAAAGAGTAGCGTTCTAAATTCGAAATGATTCGAGTGAAGCTGATGGATTACGTGACGGCTGAAAGAAAGCAATGGATTAGGCCTTTATTGAAAAGAATTGGCATAATTGACCAGGAATGGTGTCTTGCGATTCCTGATATGACCGGTCCACTTACCAAGAGCATTTCTTTCTTCATAGAATAGTGTGACTATTCTATGCATTTCTTTCTTCATAGAATAGTCACACTATGCTATAAAGAAAGAAATGCTTGTATTATGTATATTCAACTTTGTATTTCTTTTTGTTAAGGTTGATTGTCACTTGAATGTCATAATGCTTCAAGGTTTATTTTTGCTTCTACTTCTTCCATTTTTTCTACCAGTGAGTAGCCAAAATGTTACAGCACTATCGAGATGCTGGTGCTGTGACATTCTGCCTAATCATTGGTAATTTTTGTTAGTAACTTGTTATTTTAGTGTATCGTCTTGATGGTTGGCCCTTAGGTATTTTTTAACTTAAGTGAAGTTTCAACTTGCATGAAGTTTTCCTCGAAAGTTATAAAGTACTAGCTGCTGCCAGCGACCTTAGTCCGCGTAAAAAAAAATATAAAAAATAATTATAAAAATACTATTCCCTATTTGAATCGGATTTGTTAACTTTCATTGGTTTTATTTTTTTGCACAGAACGTTCTCCATTTTCTAAAATGAAAATAGCCTTAGCATATTGACTGTTGAGACCATTACATTTCTGAGGCCGGTAACCCTTACAATTTTCAAAAAAAGTGACTGTAATTCCAAGCATTTAAAATTGAAATGCAATAATGCCACTTGCAGCCAAAGATAACTATCATAACCACCATGATAACTGGTCATTTAAAATCACAATAGTGCATTGAAATATCGGTTTAACATTCCATAATATTCTAATGGCAGAGACAAAATCCGGAATGAACTAAATTCCTAAGTTAAATGTCAGAAGGGTAATAAAATTAATTAACTATAAAAATAATTAAATATTATTACTGTTAGTGTCTTTATACCAATGTAGTATGCACTACCGCGCTCACTGATGGTTGGACAGTTTTCAACCTTATAACTCAGGGCATAAGGGTGAAAAGTGGTCGACCGTCAGTGACCGAGTACATACACAGATGATATAATTATGTATAAGGTGACTGGTAACTAGTGACCGATACTTAAACACGTGATTGTACTCATGATAACAAACAACTTTCCCAAAGAAACAATTTTTTTATACTCATTCACTATCACAATAACACAACAGCCATATGAACTTCGCGCGCGCTAGCCTTTGACCTATCAGCTGTTAGCCGCGTAACGCCGTTTTATCTCATTACCATCGTACCGTGCAGCAGTGGGTAGACAGAGCACCCGCGCGCGTATTTCATACGACTGTTCTGTTATTGTGATAGTGAATGAGTATAAAAAAATTGTTTCTATGCGAAAGTTGTTTTTTATCTTGAGTACAATCACATGTTTAAGTATCGGTGACTAATTACCAGTCACCCTATATATGGCGTAAGTACTTGATGACATAAGGCATCCACTCCTAGATTGTTTTAGAGTTGAAATGAAAACCAGCGATAATGTAAGTAAAAGATGATGTCCTTGCTGTATTCTCACAGGGCGAATTTTTCAGCAGTCAGACTATATGGCACAGTGACATAATAATCATGTTCTATATTTAAATAACCTGTCAAACTAAAACATTAACACTGGTATCTAAAGTTCAGTTAAAGATTTACTTGAGATTAAGTACTTACTTATGTAACCATTTTATGCAATGGACAAGAATTTGAACGAGGGCGAGGTAAGAACCATCAAAGAAAGCAAAACTTTGACAGTTCTAACTTCAAGCAATTACTGAATAAAAAATCGTATCTTAAGAAACAAATTTTTCTGAAGTTATCACTTTGACTTGTTTATAGATACGGACGATATTACTAAAAGAAAAAAAAAAACCTGATTATTTCAAAATTCAGACCCCAGTTAACTTACACTCGGTTTTTTTTTTTAGTTAGCCCGTGTTGTCCCACTCCTGAGCAAAGACCTCCCCCCATTCCTTCCACTCCTCACGATGGTGTGCTTCTTCTCGCCAATTCGCGGGGAAGCCATCCAAGACGTCCTGCCATCTTCTCTTCGGTCTACTACGGCCCCGTCTAGCTGTTTCAGGGCACCATACTCCGTTTACCTGTCAATAAAAACGAGTTTTATGATATTTTAATACATTTCATGATTATCCATCACGAATTACGAAAAATTCGGTTGTCTGTAAAGTCGGTTTACTGACGATAGTTGAACGTGACAACGTCATAAGAAAATACTGATGGAATGGTTGCATTTTTCAAAAGAAAATTTTAATTTTATTTGTTTGATAGATATTTTGTATGGATATAGAGAAGGAGGTAAATGGAAATCACAATTGAATTGATCAAGTTACATTTATTTGTACGCATAAATACAATTATGTCAATTTTTTTTTTTTTTTACAATCTGCATAGTTTTTACAAGTATTAATGTGCGTTGAGCAGTTGTTTTATGGAACGCCTCAGAGCGAGGTAACGCAGCATACGTCATGTTTTTTCGTGCGTGCAGCCGGCTCCATCGAATTATAAGACGTTGTCAAGTCAATAAAATAAAATATAACCAACTTCAATAACTATCGACTTGTTTGCTTGTAGTAGAACTTTCTACAAATTGGTTTCAATAAACACCAAAACTTAATCGACGCATGACATGTACATATGTAGATTGCACAACACGATTTCTAATTATTAAAATTTATTAGAAAAACATGTTTTGATGGCACGATGGCCTAAAATGGTTTTACTCATCTTTCACACACGTGCTGTCAAAGGCAACTGAGATACTAGAAGTTGGTTGACTGAGGCGCATAAATCTAGAATATTATATAAGACTAGCTTTTGCCCGCGGCTTCGCCCGCGTGGATGTCGAAAAAGATCCGATTACTTAACTTCATCCCCCATTTTAATCCTTCGGGGGTAGAATTCTCAAAAACGCTGAGACACGTATAGATTAATTTTCAATCGTCAGCCTAAACACAAAATTTGAAGATCCTTACTTCAAAACTGACAGACTTTCATATAAACTTCCATCCCCTATTTTACCCCTTTAGGGGTGGAATTCCCAAATATCCTTTCTTAGTGGATACTTACTCTTCACAAAGAACACACCCTCCAAGTGTCATGTCTCTAGGACCAGCGGTTTGGGCTGTGTGTTGATATATCACCCAGTCAGTCAGTCAGTCAGTCAGTTTACCATTTTATATTATATATATAGAAGATAGTATCTGTTTACAATATTTGATAATATTATGTATGTGTATTTATGGTCTAGACTCGACAAAGTCAAGATACGTGTAGCCATTTAAGTTATTAATAGTATCTCGTGGCTAAATAATAACAGCCGCTCGGGTCGATCTTTAGGTTAAGCCGTGCTTGCCTAGGTTGGTCCGTGGATGGGTGACCACCCATTACATACCGAGTTTCCTCCGTGCCTCGGAAAGCACGTTAAGCCGTCGCGTTGGTCCCGGCTGTCATTTGTAGATCTTTGACAGTAGTTAGGTAGTCAGTGGCCCAAAAAGTCTGACAAACAGTCTTACCAAGGGGTATCGTATTACCCAGTACTAACTGGGTTGTAGAGGCAGTCGCTCCATGTAAAATACTGGTATTCAGCTGCATCCGGTAAGACTGGAAGTCGACCCCAACATAGTTGGGAAAAGACTAGGCAGATGATGATTTAAGTTATTAATAGTGTAGTAATAAAACTTAGCGTTACTCCGGGACACGGCGCGCATTATTAGGAGGTTCCTCTTGCTGGAGCCCTGATCACGATACCGGTGGGGTACTAATTTTTATATTTTCAATTTTCAACATTGCGATAAAGGAGATAAAACTTACACTCTAATAACTGGTGAAATATGGGTGTATGCCCTCTAGTAAACTCTCTGCTTGCCCCTTTGAACTTAGAAAAAAAAACAGATGAACTAAAAACATAATCATAGCCGAAACACTTTGCCTACCAAGTAATTCTATTAGGCTTCTTGCGTTCGAAAAAACAATGGATGGAACTTTGTTGTCTTTGACTGACCAATACCATAGACGAAACAGCCAATAATAACCCAATATTAATAAATATAAAAATAAAAAAATCACAAACACCGCAATTTCCAAAAATAAACTTTTTAAATGTCACGACCGTTGTCGATGTTATGGGGAAAATCATAAAAAATAATAGCTTTACCACAAAAAAAGACATTCAAGTATTTTTCCTTCAATGCCAACTATCGTAGATTTTTTATTTACCCATAACTCTTCATTACAAATCTATTAAGGAAAAACTGAGACCAAAAAAACATATGTTGGCACTTTCTAAAAATATATTCAAACGGTACGTTTCAAACTAAAATGGTAATGGTACCTATACATAGTAATTATGCCTATCAGTAATACCTTTATCCACGCACAATTTTATCGATAGTTAAAATCGTTAGGTATCGAGTCGATGCTACTTAATTGCAAGCATTTCGATTCGGATCATCGTTATAGGGACATATCGAGTAGTTAGGAGATATATCGATGGATATATAAATATTTTATTAGAAAATAATTATTTTTGTGAAGGTGACGGTGTTTCTATCGAGGTCGATAGTTGGTATAACAGTAAAACACTTGATGTCTATCACAATAATCGTAACAGATAAAGATCTTGTCACGTTGTGATCGTAAAAATATAGTATTTTGAATATAATGTCGTTGTTATTGATATTTACGAAATCGTAGAGAAAATGGCGAGTTTTTAACTGGTATAAACTAAAAGAAAACTATTTGATTTTATCTATCGGATTAAAAATAAAAATAAGTATTTTGAATAAAGTGTCTATTTCTTCGACGACACACACGACATTTAGTTCAGGTATTCAGGCATAATCGTAACCAAAAAGATGCTTCGTAAATTCATCTATTTGTAACAGTCAATTACTAAGAAATTAATAAAGCTATTAAGTTTAAATTGGCAAAGTGATATATATTGCTAATGGATATAAGTTTTAGATAAAAAATCTGGTCTAAAATTACCTTCCAGGAAAAGTAAATTAAACATGTCGTAAAATTATAATTTGTTCGGATTGGTTCACGGAGTATAATTTGAAAAAATTTTTTTGGCGCTTGTAGATTTAACTATCTACGGGGTAGTGTAACTATCTTGTAGGTAATCATAAGCACATGATAAACTTTTTGAATATAGTATTTTTAACTAGGTACTCAGGAAACTGCAACAAAATGCATGAATTAGCAGGAACAGATTATATAGTTTCTTTATGATATAAATAACTAAATAAACAATATGAATGCAACCAAAGCTAAAACTCCCACATTAAGATAAAATCAATCTAAAAACGAAGACACAATGACAAAAACTGCATCCATGCACATTATCTCAACACTTAAAGATCAAAAGTTAAAAGCAGCACTATAAAAATTGTAAACGAACCAAATTATCTGATGACGGAACCAGTTGTGGGCAATTTAAATTAATGGATTTGTCATCGCAATTAATTTTATAGGAATTAATATGCGAGCGGCGAACGCAAAGAGTTATTTTTTATGTATATAAATTGACATACGAGTATAATGGACTTTTGGACGATCTATGGAGCGGTGACGGCAAATTGATTGACAAATTGCGTGACGAATTCAAAATAGGTGGATTTCTTTTGAGTGTATCTGTTGTAAAAGTCGCTGTTGGATGTTGGGCCTGTGAGCGGGATGGTAGCAGAGCGAGAGCGTCTTTCTGACTTACAAAAAACAAGCAGCAACAAGCAAGCAGATCATAAACTCTGCACCAAAAAGTACAAAGCAGAGTTATAAAAAGAGATGTTGACATATCTTGTGGTATAAATAGCTGCCCATACGACGCTGTTCCACTTTGCAAAGGGCAAAAAGCAATATGGGAGTTGATGGTCAACCTTGTAAAACAAGACAGCTCTTTAGAGTGCATTGATTAAGACAAGGAAGAACACTTGGTTCAGAAGCAGTTTAAATAGACAACATAATGTCATCTGGGGGGTCACCATGACGTCTTAAAACTGGAGTAATTCCAGTGTGGGAAAGAGACAGAGCTATACAGGTCGTCTAGCGCCATCTCTTTCCCACACTGGAATAACTCCTGCTTTAAGACATCATGGTAGGCCACCATGAACATCTATATACTTATAATAAATCTGTAGAGAGGTCAATTCTGTACATGAAATATATTTCCAAAATAACTATCAGGGGGTGATTAGGGATCGATACTGATGCCAAAAATGCAATCAGTAAAATTTTTGTCTGTCTGTCTGTCTGTATAACCGTTATAGAAACAAAAACTACTCGACGGATTTTAACGAAACTTGGTACAATTATTTTTCATACTCCTGAGTTGGTTATAGTATACTTTTCATCACGCTACAATCAATAGGAGCAGAGCAGTGAAGGGAAATGTTGGGAAAACGGGAGAAGTTACTCCATTTTTTAAGCTTCCGTCGCGTGTGCAACCTTAATGGTTAAAGCTACACAGAAATCATGTAAAACGGAAATGTTTTCCTTAAAATTATATAAAAAATATCCCATGACAGCATATGTCTATCTTTTATGGTTGACTCACAATATCACGTGTAACTCCCGATAGCTTAGCAGTTCGAAGCTTTCTGATTATATTTGTCTAGGGGTAAAATGGAATGGAAGTTTATATGAAAGTCCGTCAGTTTTGAAGTTAGGATATTCAAATTTTGTGTTTGGGCTGACAATTAAAAAATAATTTATACGTGTCTCAGCGGATGAAGGTAAGTAACTATGTTTGTTGGGTGGGATATTTTTTGACATCCACGCGGGCGAAGCCGCTGGCAGAAGCTAGTCCACAATAAAAATAGAACTAATATCTATAATGCTGAAACTACCGATATCGTTAAACGAACTGGTATTCAGTTTAACATAAAGAATACGGATACCCACATTCCGATACAAAATAATTGTATCAACACTGATATTACTTTAGGTGATGTCATGATCAGATTTGTCATGAAACTCTTAGCCAATAAGTACTGAGATGAAAAAATTGCGATCAAATATCCGATAACAAGATCGAAGTGTGACTCCATCGCTTGAATTAACTCTTGACCTCCGATCTGTATCTTGTTCTTTTAAGTTTAAAATATCTACTGCACTTAGACTGGATGGAGGAGGAAGCTTGGTTTACTAAGCTTAGTTTTGACCTAAACTAAATAGTACTATAGGAATAGTTTTTTTAAATATTCGCAGCTATATGTATTTTTGACTCGTGTGATTTTTCAGCGCCATCACCAAGCATTCCACTGTGTCTTCCTTTATTATTTCTAGGAATTGTTTCCTTGTATATAATACCTAGTTCAAGGTGAGACTCAAGTTTAATTTAGTTTTGGTCGTCCCCGCTGTTTCCGCCGACTTCAAAGCCCCATCCAATAGTTGTAAAAGTCTTAGTTAACGGTTTGAAGTTCTCACGACAGATCGATCCCGATTACCAGCCACGTTCATTATTAGTCAATCTGCCTTATTGAAAACGAATGCCGCCTTTGATCGGCATTATGTCAATTTCTCTATATCGAAGCCAATCGCCTAATGTCTTCCGAAGTTTATTGTTTTTTTGGTAATTAGCGGCGTTTCATCCGATGTTTTTAATTGTACACCTCTGTTGAAGTACCTACTACGAGGTTATTAAGGAAACTTTAATGGTGACGCTTTGATTTGAAATTGGTGGAGGATAAAAAGGTGTTTTGTCTATTCGAATGGTTTCAATGTTTTGATGTAGCAGCGTATTTGAAAGATGTTTTAGTTGAGTCTTGTAATAGAACGACACGTTGGAACAAAACTTAAGGAAACCACCCAGAAACGTAAATTAAATAAATCAAATTAAGTAATTAACGACCAATAAATTAAAAAATTACTTCAACAAACACGAATCAATCATTTTACGTTGCTGCGACATTGACATTCCTCTACACACGCTACCAAAAATCTATCTTTTAATTTATTTAATTTGCGCCTCTAATTACACACAATCATCATTGCACGTGAGTTCTCGAGACGTCTCTGACTTACAAGGTAGCCTTTTGTACCAGCGTCAATGCTTGTCAGACATATGTTTTGCCCGGTAACCTTTTCAGATACCAGCTTTAGAAGAGCCCCAATAAAACTACACTACCTCCCTTTATAACCTAAGTGTGAGTTCAGTCAGAGGGACGATATAGACCTAGATAAAATGGCCGCTGGATACCATTATCGGAGACTAGTAATCAGGCGTAATCACAGAACAACGAATGATTTTTCGTCGTGACTTATTTTTTGTCAAATTATTTTGTTTGGTGTTTTTTTTTTCTTAATTCTTTTTACCGATGGATTTTTGATTCAATGTCAAAGATCGTCGCTCGTTCGATTGACAACAAATTATACGTGATTATTTGTGTGGTCAGTATAAATACTAGGTAGGTAAGCATCGTCTGTGTTCACATGCTGTTCGTCTCGTCTCTGTGTAGATACATTAGAATGGATGACAGCTAAATTTTGATGGATCTAGACATAAACAATGGTATTCTTCATGCGCTTTTCAGATTTTTTGTGCGTCATGAAACTACATTGTAAGTGTACCCGGAGGTATACTTACAATGTAGTTTGTGACATAAAACTGCAGCAAGACAAATTATATTCTTGAATTAACTTTATTTTATAATTTCTGAGAAAATAAATTTATCACGGTCACATAATTATGTAAACTTAGACGGAAATAAAACAATTCTGTGTAAAAATCCAACATAGTCATACGAAATTCCTATCCTATAAGTACTATTAAATGAGCAATATTTGCAAACACGTTCTCGAAAACGGCTCTAACGATTTCGATGAAAGTTGCCAGGTTTACGGGGGCGAAAAATCGATCTAGACATGGCTCATTTCTGGGAAAATTCGTTTTCTCTATTTCCACTCTCAGCAGAACTCGATCGCGTAGGACAAAACGAAGGTCGGTTTTGGATGATTATTCAGAGAAAACTCATAATGGGAGTAAAAGTAACGAAGCCGAAAGGCACTTGTTCTCCCCGTCATTGATATCATTTTTTTTCTTCTATACCATACCTGGGAACCTTCTAGTTACAGAGATATTGGGGGTCTAAGCTCCAACTTTTTCGTAAGTGCTTTTAATGTTACAACTTTACTTTAAATACCTCTACCACTGTTTTGAGTGCATTACATTGAGTCCTACCGTAAAACGTGATTTCCCACCCCAAAAAAAAAGGTCGTCCCAGCAAGAATTTTTGTGTAGAGCTACTTAGTTTGATGTACAGAATACTTGGTTGGCGGCTTCGAGAAGGGTTCGTTTACACCTTGTATGTCTCAACAGTAGGAACGTAAAAGGCTGCTTATGCATATTTCGTCAGCAACATTCGAACTCCACCACCGCAATATACAAACTCACTACATAGCAACAACCATACAACTCCCAACAAAATTATATACTTAACAAGCGATACCCCCTCCATTGAAACGCAAGCGCAGGTCGTTAGGCTTGAAGCAGCATAAATAATAACATACGATTTAGCAGGAGGAGTGCAACCACTATCTAATGATCAATGCGAGAACAATCGCCATTGTGCACGGCTGCCGGCGGCGCGGCTTGTCACTGGGTGTGTGCAGTTCGGTGCCGGGTCGTGCATGTGATGTAATGCACGATTATGTTGGGAATACGACATTATTATGTGTAGGTTGAGGCGCTGGGTTGCAACTGGTGGTTATGGCTTTGTTGGGTTGGTCTTTTAGAATTTGGAACTTTGTAACAACACGATTTTTATACCAGTAAAAAATAACTGTTATTAATAAAGTTATGGGCAATATGTTTTGAAAATCTTTATGTGGGAAATGTAAGAAGACGGGCCAGGAAAATTATTCCGCAACTTTCGTATTGAGGTGTCGCATATTTTCACGCACACTTGTTTTTTTCCAAACTCAGTGGTCATTGGCAGAATAGTCGATAAAGGCTTTGCTTGCCACTTAATAAAATAAAATAGAATTGAAGTGTCATATTTCGTAGGTACATTTTGTGATGATGATACTTCTTCGTTCGATTCCCAGCTCCTATAAATTGTGCTATAAGTTGTAGCTATTTCACACAAATACATACGGGTGTTTTTATTTAAAACCGAAAACACAGCTACGATAAAACAGTTTTAAAAATATTCACGACGAAAATTTTACAACTCATTCTGAACGGCTTTTGTCGAAGCCAAAAAAAGAACCATAATCACTTCAAAAAACTCTAACTCCAAGAGACATTCTTATCATTTAAAACTCCTTACCTAAGAAATATTTGAGGTATAAATCTGCGAGTATCTGGAGGCGCGGACGGGTGGTGAAAGTTCAGGCGCGTATCGACGGCGAAGCCTGCAGGCTACGGCCTACGCGAGGGGCGATGCTGACGAACGATAGCTGTGCGATAAAGTGGGAACGCAAAATGTTTCTAATGTTTTCCTTGAGGTATTTTTTTAAATTGACTGTTCATAATAATTCTGTCCTCGTATCTAAAAACATAGTAGTTTCAATAAAATAGCAATTTAAGTAACTGTGTTTTCACTTTTGAAGGCAGAATTATTGCTATGACCACCATTTTTTTTTTTACTTAGCCCGTTTTGTCGTCCCACTCCTGAGCAAAGGCCTCCCCCTCCCTTTCCACTTCTCACGATGGTGTATCTTCTCCTCGGTCTGCCGCGACCCCGTCTAGCTATGTCAGGACTCGTCTTGCGATATTGGGGCCCTCATTTGTGCCAGCAGACATATCCGTAGAAATTAACCTAATGAAATTCCACTTTCAAAGTGTTTCATATTTCTATAAAGACTTCGATCTGAATTTTCATTTGGTGTTCGGTAGCTAATGTCAATGTTAAACATTTTCGACTTTTCTACCTTCGTTTTTGCCAATAGAATATTACTTAGTTCAGGCTCTCTGGTGTCACTATAACACGAGTGTTACCGGCGTATACAAGTTGATTACGTTCATTTACATAAATACAGTCCAAATAAGTAGGCAATATATAATTTCGCATAATTATATTATCTATAATGGACATCAGTTTTCAATTTGATACGTCAATGGTGGACGTAGTGAACTTTGATGACCATTATTTAAAGTAGATTAAAAATAGAATTATTGCAGACTTGCTATAATTTAAAATATTAGTGCTACAGAGACCAAAGTTCCACTTTTTTTAAAGGTACATATGTCAAATGGTTCTAAAATCAATTTTAAAGGAGATGTCACTAATTACTTTTTGCTCAAAATAATGTAAAAGCCCTTTGAAGTAACAAAATAATCGAAAAGATGAGTCGATGTTAGACGTTAAAATATCGACTGTCTGCTAAGAATTGTCTTGGACATTTTCGACATTTAAACTTTACACCGTCGATACAGCAACACTATTAAAACAATATCGCAAAATAAACCGTTTCGCCATCGTCCCACCCGATAGCCCCCCCCACCTAGAGCTGCATCACCCACAAGTGCGGTGGACAAGCGATAGGCCATTAACGATTTATAGCCAACAGATTGCTATCATTACTCGGTTGTATTATGTTGTTTGAATACGTTATTAGGACCTTACACGTCGGTGGCTTCAGTTTTATAGCCGTTCTTTTTTCTAGAACTACGACATGTAATTGGTGATGTTAATGTGGGATAGAAATTGCTATGTTTGGCGATTTTATGTGCGAATGTTATTGATTTCTGTTGTTGGTTGGGGCTTGTGAGTCATCGATGTATGTTCTAGCATAGCATTTAATAATAAGCTTATAACGTTCCCACAGCTGGGACTCAGAGCGCAGTACTGAGAGCAGTAGTGATGAAGCAAATTTTCTTTCTTTTTTTCGTTATTTGGCTTGAATAATATTGTTTAAATATTATTATTATTAGGCCCTTACACGTTGGTGGCTTCAGTTTCATAAAACTTATGTCCATTTAACTATCACGAGAGCTTAAAATTGAAAATCCAATAATGCGATTTTACATTTAGGTACATCACGGTAATTCTGATAGTTAAATTCAGTTGTTACTATCATGATCCCTTTGATAGTTCTTTCTATAGAACCAATTAGGAATCTGTGAAGTTTTATCGAGAGCTTTTGCAAAAACTCTGCTCCAATAGCAAATACCCCATTTACGGGGTATTCCTCAAAGCGCAACCATTTTTAAGCGCAACCAACTAAGCTCAGCTAAATTATTCCTCGAAGCACAACCATTAGTTGCGCTCACAAATTCAAATTAAAAATATTACATGTTTATTCCTCAAAGCGCAACCATGATTGAAAAATATTTAATGAATCCATCATACCCCTCTCTATTTTTCATCTTTTGCACCGCTTGGAGGAATAATTTAGTTGCTCTTAGTTGGTTGCGCTTAAAAATACTTGCGCTTTGAGGAGTTTCTCTTTCAATATTAACAACTACAAACAACATGACACGACACCAAAACACGCCAGAAAAAAACTTTTCCCCAAAACGAGTGGCGTCATCAAGAATTAGTCCAAGTTCTTTCACCCGTACTCCCAAACTCCATATCACTTCCGTAGACTTTCCTCTTTTAATTGCGATCCAATGAACCGCCACTAATTCCCTCCCCTGGCTCTGTCTCCCTGACTTCCTTATGGTGTCCCTTTAGTGATGTCAGATTCGGGATATTTTTCCACTTAGGGGAAAAATGTCGTTCTTGGGGAAATTTTCTGGACTCAAATAATACCCGACCAGTATATAGCTATCTGCTCAGCTCTTCGTTTCAATCCTGGAACGTTAAGGAAATTAAATAATAGAAAAAAAATGAGGAAAAAATTACCTCAAGGATTGGCACACTGTAAAATTTAGAAAATCAAGGGATACATTCCCTAATTTATTCGCGTAAAAACTTGGGTATAGCCCAATTGTACACGCAGACACAAATCTGAGACATCATTAGGAGGCAGATAACTAGATATCCATTTTGTTAGAAAACATAGTTTTATATCTCTCCGTTTGTTTTATTTTCTGGTTGAAAAGTAAAGTGAGGAAAAAATGCAAAACGTATTATTTTTGGAAAAAAAAAATAATATAGGGAAAATTCAAAAACTTAATCTAGCAACACTGGGTCCCCCTGGACCAGAATTTGGTCTCTTCAGATAATATCGATTAGAAGTTGTAGGTCAAATTGATAGTTCACTTTTCTTGTTTTGTTTTGATCGGATATTGTTTTCGTTTGTCTTTTGTTTATTTTATTGTGAGACGGTGTGAATTGTTTTTGTTTGTTTTGTGTGTTGTAATAGTAAGTTGTTCAGTAAAAATATAGATTGTTTGTCTGTTTGCTTTTGGGGCGATCTTTTCGCGATTCATATTATTTATAGATGGTCATGTTTTTGGTCGCAGGTTCGATTCACTAAATCGAATACTTAAACAGCTTCTGAAGAGCTTTTCTACAGACGCTTTTTAAGTGAAAAAAAATTGCTTTGCTTATTTATGCTTTCCTTTTTTTATTAAGTAGCAGTAAACTAATTGTTACAAATTTCTGATAACTGGTACTTCCTAGCCGATGCTTAATTTTAACTATTTCAATTAACCATTGTTCACCAACAATAACAGATCCCAAAATCACTAAACTACACTTAACCACTCGAAGTTCAAACTCAGATTGACTTCAAGGAAACCAATAAAGCGAAGTGTCCTGAGAAATCCCGGCCGCCCGGAGCATGCAGGGAATGCATTCCTGTCACATCGTTGCCTCCCCACC
The DNA here is from genome assembly GCA_963082995.1 of Noctua comes. Classification (NCBI taxonomy): domain Eukaryota; kingdom Metazoa; phylum Arthropoda; class Insecta; order Lepidoptera; family Noctuidae; genus Noctua; species Noctua comes. The sequence goes on along the minus strand of OY720280.1, from coordinate 5,431,333 downwards.
CTACCCTATAGTGCCCTGGACTGATGGTATACCTACCTACATCAGTACGACTGTAATTGTGTCTTAAGTTCGTTAAGAACTTGTGGCAAGGGACGAATGTGTCGGTGTCACCTGAGGGATATACGATGTTTGGTTGCATAAGGACATTTCAAGACATCTGCGAATTGTGAAGTTGTGAGTGAATTGGTTTCTTTGAAGGTAATTTTGCATCATTGCATTTGCAAATTGTGTCGTTATTGAATTAGAAAAAGGAGTAATTTTCAAACAAAAAAGAAGCCTTTCAAAACCATTAATTTTGTGAGTGAATGATTACTTTAGGAAAATTGTGCACCATCGTCGACTGTAATGCAACAATAACAACATAATATAATGTACATAATTTAACATAATCAAAAATATTGTTAGGAGAAACTACGATTTTATATTATTCTTTTCTATTTTATTTGAAACTAGCAGTGACAGACCAAATAGCCGAACACGGCATAAAGATAGACTTCTGCTGCCACCAATAAAACTAAAATTATTTTAGAAAAATGTATACTGCATGTCCATTATTATTTTCAATCTTTTACTAAATGCTTTTCAAAACTTACCGCTGACAATGTTCAAAAAATACTTTTCAAACTCTTACAATTAAAACGTTAAGGACTACTTAGAAGACAAGTCAATAGAATCTGTAATTTGTAAGTTAGATTATTTGGCATCGCTTATTGTGAATTCATTTGCACACCATGTTATGGCAGGATATGCTGAAACAAATTTACTATAACACCTTATTTACCATATTCTAGCAAATAAAATATTTTGATTTGATTTGATATTATATCTATAGAAAAGGAAATCACCCGTTTTAGATGTTATTTCATCAATAATGGGTTAAAATAAACACAAAGCTTGTGATAGAGACGTGTACTTTTATTGGCTATTTAGATCGAAATTAACTATGAATACGGCTAATGCGAATATGTTCCAGATTATTTTACAAAAAAACAGAGATACTTCTTTTACAACTGTGTCTGTCGCTTTTAAATAAACATCGTCAATGATAACTAGGTTTTATTGTAGGAGCGAGCAATAAACGAAACTGTAATAATTTTAAATCGTTCTATTTCTATATCTAGGTTATGTAAGCAACACAAATAGTGACTCATTTGTTTTTATAATTTGATACTACGTGATACGTTCTAATTCAAAAATATTTTCTATAATGGCAATCAGTAAATATGATGATCAGAGGTGAAAAGTTAATACACAACTTATTTCAGTAATTTGTACTGGATACCATTTTGAAAACTACCGTTCCTTACCGTTTAAAGTTTTCTTTTCAGATGCTTCAAATACCTTATTAAAAATATTTTGTACTTCCATTTTTTAATGGAATGTTGTCACCAATTTCAAGGGTTTTAATTTTTTTGCACGGAGCCCTAATTCTTTTTCTAAAACAAAAGTAGCCTATGTTAGACCTTATGATATCAGCTATTTGCCAGTAAAAATCCTGTCAAAATCGGTCCAGCCGTTTCGGAGATTAGCCGGAACAAACAGACAGACAAAAAAAAATGTGTTTTTGTTATAAGTGCCGTAATTATTTTCATATGCTTTCAGTAAAAAGTTGTTATTTTGATATTACAACACACACGACAGACACTTCAATTTTATTTATTTTTATGTATAGATCACATAAAGACCGTACTGAAGTACGAGTATGTAGGGCACTTGCAAAACCTCAGAAGCTAGATTCCAAATTGGGCGTATCGTATGAAAAAGTACCATCAAGAATCTCAACTTTGTTTTCGGTGCCACGGTTCACTCGAGGTCTTGCTGTGATCTTTGCACCATTATTTACTATTTGTGTTTATTCCTATGCTAATCAACAGTAGTATTGTCTCTTTCACATCCTCAAAAACCTCATACATAACAAAAAGGCCTAAACGGTGGGCCGTCAACCCAAATCCCTGAAGAATCTTCAGCAAATTAACCTGTCGGGAGGTACTTCCGGACAATTTGGCACAGGCGGCGATACGTCCAGGAAAATACGAGGAAAAGCTCAAGCGTTTGATGTCGTCCGTGTACTCAGGTATCAAGTACTTAGCTGGGTAGGGGCCGTGAGATAGCGGGGAGGTTATGAGGTTTGTATTTTGTCTTGCACTAGCTTTTGACCGCGAGTTTGTCTTTGTGAAAGACAACTATATATATCTATAGCACTCGGAGAGTGTAGCTTTATAACAGTGTAAAAAAATTTGAAGTCGGAAAAGTAGTTTTGTAATATCCAGTATCCAAATTCTTTAACGGGCGCAAATTACGCGCTTTGTACGCGGAGTTACGGACACCAGACAATATTAGTGCGGATTCATTTCCGCAATTCTGTCGTAAGTAACCTAATGTAAGGTTTTTGCTCAAACATAAAAACTTCAACGTCTGTTCAATTTCTTCACTTTGTTTAACGAAGATTGATTTATGCCCCGTTTCTGGCGAAGTCAAGACAATAATAACTTCCAAATGATTGTCAAGCTAACAGCTAATTTCACATTAGTAATTTTCTGTTTCAACGGGTTTAAGTTAATCCGTCTGTCATGGCACCCTCGACCACGATTAATGTAATAGGCTCTCATTATTAAAATAATTAACTATTCAACCAACAAGTCCTTCAACACTGACTCAATCAATTATTCAATAATTTCATTCCACACTTTTTACAAATCGCTAGTACTAAGGCCCCAACCTTTTTCTACAAAGAAACACGAGCATGTCCTTCACTAAGTGATGGGGCGACAAGCCAGGGCCGGATTACGATGACGAATCACTAAATAAATGACGCCATCTTTCTTTCCTACGTGACGAAAGCAACTGTTTTCGTCACGTCTTCAAATCACTACCCTGTTTTCCTCAGGTGTTATATGAAACAATTTGTAAGATCTATTTTCATCTTTCTCGGAAAATTGCGGTTTCGTGTTGAATTAGTTTCGGGGGAATTAAAATTCGCGTTGTTATTGTGTGGGTAGGTACTTGTCAAAATATTTATGTCTGCTTTTGGAACTGAATTGTTTTGATTCAAGTTTGGTTGATGAGAAATCGAGTCCTGATTATTTGTGTTTGCATTTAGTATGCCAAATTAATTTTAGGATTTTCAAATTGTAATCTAATTTTGGTTAGGTTAGGTAATGTGGTTTATTTTTAATTGATCCGCATTTAGAAATAAACCACTCATCTAATTGTAAAAAGTGTTGTTGTTCTGATCATATAATTCATTAAGCTTTATTGTAAGTTTTGATTTGCTTGCTTACGCTAAGAAGACTAGTAGTCGCTATATTGATGGGTAAGTAGAAGAAATTCTACTTAAAATAATGACCATGTAGATTGTTATAAGCTCACTTAAAGTTGCTGTTGCCAAACATGCCTTTAAAAATCTATCTCTTTATTCTTTATCATCAACTCCAGGAAAAATTCTGAGATTCATTGTATCGTTTTTTAGGGTAACCAATAACAACCAAAAATCAGTCCTCCCAAGTCCGTCCCCCCTTGAAGGACATATGGCATGACATCGAGAATTCGCCGTACGCCCCAGAAAGGTAATTACAACTGCTTGATAGACAGTCCGACCCTTTCGTTTATACTCCGACTACTTGGCAAGACACTTACTTGTGCATCGAATTTCTTTATAAATTGTGGGAAATAGTTCGCTTAATGGTTCGTATTAATGTCGTGGACTTTCTCACTTTTTGTGTGTAATTGAGCGTGTTATCGCTGTGTTGTGATATCGCTGAAAACCAGGTCGGTGTAGAGACATCATATAGTTGCTTTTGAGAGATCATTCAAAGGCCAAGAACCGTATGAACTTTAACTTACCAGAACACAGCAATTTTGTGTTCAAGACAGCAGAACACTGTCTGCACGCGTAGCATGACCAACGTAGAAACGAGTTTTGTAGTCGAAGAATCGACATAATGACACATCAACAAAAGAAATCTGTCATTTTGTCGATTCTTCCGTCGACAAAACCCGTTTCTACGATGGTCATGCTACGGGGGCTGGTCTACCATGGTCTGCGTGGACAGTATATTATATTTTATTGGTCCAATGCTTCTCCAATTCCAGGACATCATTGTAGGCAGCGAAGAGGTCACTGCAAGGTGGCAGAAGGCAGGATAGGAGGTAGAACATAGTTTGTGGTACAGCTCCATACTCACATCCTGCAAGATGTATGCAGTATTATGCAATACGATGGCTGTTTCGCATGCACGTGAAACATGATGCATATTTTCTCCCTACGAATTGTTCTCTTGTTGCGTTCTGTACTTATTTTTTGTTTCCTCTATCAAATTGGCTAATTTATTCTATATCGAAGTTAACATTCAAAAGTAACTTACCTGCTTAAAGACTGTCAGCATAATGACGGGGCCCCCCTCTAGAAGGCCAAAGCCTGCCGGGGTCACGGGGCTTATAGAATTACCGTGAACCTGGAACATAAAGGACTATTGAAGGACACCGTGGATTTTAGTCAGTACAAGTCTGACAGTCCCTCCCGCTCTGCCCTGGGTGGGAGGACTCATTTGATGATATTACCACGATAAAAAAAAAAAAGTATGTTACCTGTAAGATTTTTAAAAGGTTCCTAATCATATCAAATCAGACTGATCATATCATGATTGACAATTTCCGCTCCAGAGAGTGAGCATACTGACATATGACAGTCATTTTAAGCATTTCCTTTCCAAAAACAACAAAAAAGAAAATCTTGAGAAGGCTGTATCACATATCGTTTGAAAAAATAAAAGGTAACATAACATAACATCATGATTGTAATTCCTGAAGGGTATACCAATAGTACTTCCACATGGCGTAGGTTAAGTTTGAGTTCCATGCATTAGGGGCGAGCCCATTGATTGATTGTGAATTTTATTTTAACGATTTTAATGACTACATCAATGATATTTTTCTATGATTTTCTACTTTACTGTTTTTATTCAATCTCAATTTATTTTTAATTTTTTTGTTGTTTAAGGGTATTTTGCCTGAATTAAAACACAATTTATTTATTTTAATTTTATTTTTTTATTGCAGTCCTGGGACTCCAGTTTGCTCCTGACACAAAAACACAATATCACTTTGCCCGTCCCGGAAATCGAACCCAAGACCTGAAGGTAAGCACTTGCGCCTGCGACCACTACACCAATGAGGAATTAGAAAAAGTAGTCTGTCAATCTACCTAACAGAATATGCATTAAACCTATTGTAAAATTGAACACAGGCCATAACCATCGAAATTATTTGAAATGCAGATAAATATCTTAATGTAAAGATTCTATTGCATAGGCCATACGGTACATTATTGTCTATTGTTGATGCAATTTTCGAAACTGCCTCAGAAGTCAAAGAAAAGACAAGAATAAGAATAATCCATCAAACTACGAGCGACCTCGAACAATTAGTTAATAGAGGTTATGAATAAAATATTAAAAGCTACTTTATACATAGAAACTATTGTTGTTTCACAGCAAGATAAAACACATTTAGGTTACGCTATACCATGACGTAACGAAAGTGGTATCGTGATTTTGCGTTTTTGCAAAGATGTCATGCAGGTGGTTCTGATGGCTTTAAGCAAACGTTTTTAAGTTATCTTTTGGACTGAGTTTAGCGACACAGGCATAAAAATACGCAATAGAAACGCTTAAGGGCCTTGAAAAGTGACCAAAGTTGTCAGCGAAAACGATGATAAATAAGTCAAAAATGCATTGGATTGACATAAGATGCCGAAAATCTTATAAAAGCTGTTACAAATTTTGTCCAATAACACGGGCAGGGCCAGGTGGCAAAGTAGCCATATATAAAGTTAGTGGTGTCGTTGAGAATGGGGGGCTGTGCGACTACGAATTGTGGTTGCGGTAGTCTTCGTAATTGTACCTTAAATGTGATCATTGTCAACTACTACTGAAAAAACGAATTAAATGTTATGCTAAATAATGTAGTTTTAATCCCGCGAAAAAGATCCAGGCCTGGATGCAACAACGCCCACCCGCCCGCAAAATTATGCAGGTGCAGGAAAAGCATGAACTACTGCTGAGTTTCTACCATAGAACTTCAAATCTGGCTTTAATGTTCACACTGCTGAGGTAAAGACCTCGCAGGCCGGCTAGATAGAGTGATCCACCACTGTCTTTACCATAGTACTTTGGCACTTCTACCTAAAAATTTCGCAACAAAGCCATCAGGTAACGTAACCTAACAATGCTGCTAGAACAAACGCGTCGTGACGATTACGACCGATACAAGTACTTAATGGCTCACCAGCTTTTAAATAACAATATGGCCACGCCCACAGCTATTAATGTATTTGTAATCGACGCGATCTTTCTCAGGGATCATATTGTATACTACAGGAGTCCTTTCAAGGCCTTTACACAATGGTTGTGGATGGTATTCAAATTCTTTAACTCATCTAGTTGAGGAATGTCTGTAAAATAGGTAAGTATGGGTTTAGATCGTGGTTGCCTGGAGGTTTAGACAAACCCCCTTAAGTAGGTAAAGGTTGATGGTTGAAAAGGTGGTAGGTATGTGCGCATGAGAGTTGCTTATCAAATAATTAAGCAGTAGTATCCTAGTGGTGTGACCGTCGGACTGTAAAGTCATAGGTAGGTCGGTGGGTCGATTTAAAAAAAAAAATAATAATAATAATAATAAAATAGGTCTGAAGTTCGAACCCAAGAAACGCATCTTTGATTTTTCGAATTCATGTGCGTATTGTATAATAATCACTTGCTTCGGTGAGGAAAAGGTTTAGTTTAAGTTCAAGTTTTGCCGCAGCACCCTGATTTGAATGCAATGGAGGACATTATTCCTACTGCTACATGTTCAAACCATAGGCGAGGACGCTGGCACCCTAAAGACAAGTTAAATCTTACATTGGGTGCCAGAGCCTATCGAAAACACTCTTTTCCCTAGTTATAACGCTGCATAGTAGCTTGAAGGTCAACTAACTTACAGCTATTCTTCCGTTGGTGGTTGATTTTTTAGATTTAGACAAGCATGTCGATCCAGTAGGTGGAAAACCAACCCGAAATATCACCAACTTCTATAAAAGTCACTTATAAAAACTTCTTATAACATTTTCTTCCGTAGATGGTTGATTTTAGTTTAGACAGATAGTTCGCTCCACTAAGTGAAAAATTAACTTGAAATATCACCAATTTCTATAAATGTTACATATAAAAACTTCTTATAACATTATCTTCCATAGACGGTTGATTTTTAGATTTAGACAGGTAGGTCACTCCAGTGGGTAGAAAACCAACTCGAAATATCACCAACTTCTATAAAAGTTACTTATAAAACTTCTTATAACATTTTCTCCCGTAGATGGTTGATTTTTTAGGTTTAGACAGGTAGTTCGCTCAACTAGGTGAAAAATCAACTTGAAATATCACCAACTTCTATAAATGTTACTTATTAAAACTTCCAATTAATAACTCAACTAGTCCCTTATACCTAACACCTACGGCTCTAACTTTACACAGAGTCTCCACCATATAATTCATCCTATTTCCAACATATTAATTACCCTCGGCGATCCACTAAAAAGGCCTCGTATGCACTTGAAGGCAAGTGAAATGCTAGAACAGTTCGCCCGCGGCCTGCGCCCACGTGCAGATGGGCTTATACGTCTCCTGTCTTGCTATGAACTGGGGGATTAGGCTGGCTGCATGAACAGCGTTTGTTGGGAAATGAAATGAGGATGGATTCATGTTTGTTACTCTTTCACGCAAAAACGACTGAATGGATTTGGATGAAATTTGGCACACAGATATTTTGTAATCTGGATTAATACATAGGACACTTTTTATCCCGGTAGTACGATCCCGTGGGACAATTACCGAATTCCACGCGGGCAAAGCCGCAGATATAAGTTAGTAGATACATAAACTCACGCCTTTTTCTCGTGGGGATAGGCAAAAACCACAGATCGCCACCTGCTACGATCCTTACATATTCCTTTTGCCTCTTCCACGTTTATTCATCGGGTCATACACGCACACCGATTGCGAGTACTAGTATAGAAGTAATAGAAAGTGCAAAAGCAGTTTCTAAGTTAAATGTTTAAGAGTAGACATTGAAAATATCAAATCTGGATCGAATACGTTTTGCAGATGGGATCCTGCCGTTTTGCTGAAAAGATTTTGACAAAATTTCATTACCCAAACAAATTTTAGCAACCTTTTTTCATACCATTGCAATATTTCGAATGATTTTAGTACGCATATTTTTATTTGCTCAAATTTTTACTTGGCAAAATATTACCAAGTATAATGTCATTATGGCATTTGGTCTTTAATCAAATGATTTATTACAGCAAACAATCTTCAGACAATAAACGTTTGGTGAAATGGTTTGTTAAGACAAAAAATATTAAGGCAAAAATAAGATTTTTGCCTTTTAGTAGGTTACCCGGAACTCAACTATTTAGATTTGGTTAATTTCTTCTTTAAACAAAATGGGTAGGTTAGGTTAGGTTAAAACTGTGACCTCCTATGCACGAGACGAGCGAGCGTAGCGAGCGGTGCCGCGGCAGCGGCCGGCGAGTGCCAGAAACGACTTGCATTAATAGAAAAAAAGATATTGTTTTTAGTAGGTTACCCGGAACTCAACTACTTAGATTAGGTTAATTTCTTCTTTAAACAAAATGGGTAGGTTAGGTTAGGTTAAAACTGTGACCTCCTACGCACGAGCCGAGCGAGCGTAGCGAGCGGTGCCGCGGCAGCGGCCGGCGAGTGCCAGAAACGACTTGCATTAATAGAAAAAAGAGATTGTTTTTAGTAGGTTACCCGGAACTGAACTATTTAGATTAGGATAATTACTTATTTAAAAAAAATTGGTTATTATTATATATTTGGATCATTTGATTTTGCGTAAAAACTGTTATTCCAACTGAAATATTTGACTAAATAAAAAATGTTAAAAGTACTAGTTGGTAAACAAGTTATAGTTTAAACGTTCACTTCCCAAACATTAGGTTTGCGTTACAATTTTTTGTGAATAGATTTTTTGCTAAGTAATAATTTGGCAAATGAAATTATGCGAAAAATTTTTTGGGAAGTGAAAATTTGTCAAATTCCTTTCGGTCAAACAAGGGAGACCCTTTGCAGATACATTAGTTTTCTTCTATCGCCCATTTTATGACAATACATCTTATCTTAGTTCATTAATTTACTCCCGTAGGCTTTTTTATTGGCTCATGTGGCATGTACTTTTTTTTATATCTTAAGTATCTTTGTTAATTTTGGCTTTATTTGATAAAACCCAAACAAACACAGATGAGACGGTAGTTATACTCGAGCTTATCCATAGCTTGGCTCATTAGGTGCTTTTTAAAACACACATCATAGAAACTGCTCCTCTGCAACCAACCTTAAAGCCGCGAGCTGAGACCCTTACGCGGATGCGGCGCAACCTAATAATTTCTTAATGTCATGCGCTCTGAAGGGAATTATTGTTTTGTATTACAATAATGGTGTGCTTAGATTCTTAAGTACAGATTAAAAGCGGCCATTCCCACTGACGTAGTGGCTTTCCATTCAGTGTGGTGTGGTACCGTTAGTGCTGAGAGGGTAGGCGAGTATATTCGGTTTTTCAGCCGAATGTACTCGCCTACGTTCGATCGATTTCGTACGTTCCATCCACTGTTGTATAAATGGTAATATTTGTACAGCACAATAATAATATGTGTATTATTATTTTTGTAAGGAATATTTAAAAATAATTGATTTGTATAGAAATAAATAAAGGGCATAATATGTGTATTCATAATATGTCATTGTGCCAATCGTAAAGAGTAAAATCGTAAAAAGTACTCACCTACGTTCGATCGATTTCGTACGTTCCATCCACTGTTGTATATAAATGGTAATATTTGGACAGCACAATAATAATATGTGTATTATTATTTTTGTAAGGAATATTTAAAAATACAATAGAATTGTATAGAAATAAATAAAGGGCATAATATGTGTATTCATAATATGTCATTGTGCCAATCGTCGTTACGGCCAATGGCCTGATGGCCAAGCAGCCTCGACGGTCATCTTTCGAGGCTCTGACTGGGCGGTTGGATCAAGGACCTGATTCAGAAGGCAGTAGGTACTCCTCGATACGGCTCGCATTGTAAGGAGGTTCTTGTCTCCGGAGCCCTAACCACTGGTAGCTTGAACCCTTCTCTTAACACCAACGGACAACCATTTTTTTTTTTAATGTTCTTTTAAAATATTAAAAAATGTATATAAACATGAGAATGATGAAGATAATTATATTATGTGTATTAATAACACCTGTATTAAAGGTGCTCAGTTTTAAGAGAAGTGGAACTGAAAAGTGGGACAAAAGGCTATGCGCTATAAAAATTGCTGTAGGTGGACACGTTCAGTGATGCAGCAATGAAATGATGCTAATTAAATTAGACTAAAATTATTAACAAAATGTAAAATAAGTTTCACTTAGAATTGCATTTATCAGAAGATAGCAAACATTAAAATCAAATTTTGAAAGAAAATGGATTTTTCTCCATTTTCGAAAATAAATTCTCAACGACACTTTTTGAGCCATTTCAACTTTTAACATCCTACAAGCTGTAACCAAAATCGTGTTTATTTCTGCTAAACCTTTCTAAGTTCCATAAAATAAGGTCGTTTTTATAATGTCAAGCTAAACGTTGTGTCACGACGTTTAATTATTGATAGCGTGGCAAGCAGTGGCAAATTGGTCTTATTACCATTTTGAAGGGAAGACATTTTGTACAGAACTACAGACGTGATAGAGCACTGAGACTTTGTCACGGCAGGGGTACCGTTGTGTCCTTGATTTTGTAGTAATAGTGTTTAGTTTTGTTTTGTGCAAGTCTGACAACCAGTCTTACCAAGGGGTATCGTATTACCCAGTACCAACTGGGTTGTGGAGGTCAGATAGGCAGTCGCTCCATGTCATCATCATCATCATTTCAGCCAAAAGACGTCCACTGCTGGACATAGGCCTCCCCCAAGTGTCGCCACATTGACCGGTCCCGTGCGACTCGCATCCAGCGGATCCCTGCAACCTTCACCACCTAGTGGGAGGCCTTCCAACGCAAAATAAAATACTAGTATTCAGCTGCATCCGATTAGACTGGAAGCCGACCCCAACATAGTTGGGAAAAGACTAGGCAGATGATGAGTGTTTAGTAGAATGTCGTGGTGTTGGATAAATCTTTGGCTACATTTTAACTGTTTCTGGTATAGTAAATAGTCCTAAGTAATTTTTGAAACACGGGGATATCGTTCCGCCAAGTTTTAAAATACGGGCTGTTTTATCCTACCTGATAACCGAAACCAGCACCCCAAGCTAACCAATCACACTTGTGACCACGAGACCAAAGAGGTAGTAGAAGTACAGACGCCAGCACATCAAGCTACCCGAAACTGTAAAATTTTCCCAATCTACCTTGAACCTAATGCTTTAACGATAAAGTTGAAAATCTATTAAATAAATTTGACATATTTTAGTAACTTAATGTGCTGGCGTCTGTACAATACAATATCTACGGTTAATGTATCACAGTAAGAACAGTAGATGGTAATCAGATTTGTGATCAATTTGTCACAAGATTGCTTGAGAATGCAGCTGAATAGTTTCATTAGGACATTACATTGGAAGGATAATGCCCGCCTAAGTACCACTCTTGTAAATGAAGTTTAAATAAGTAAATAAATAATGAGATTAACTAGACATTTGAAATATTGCAAGATTACAAGTTACTGAAAAAGCCATTGTTACAGGATTGTGGCCAAGCGGACGATTTTCTGAGTTTAGAAATGTGTCAGTACACCCATTCAACGATACGCTACGATATTAGAATTACTAAATAAATAAACCTATCTTATTGATTTGATTCAAGAACGACGTCAAAGGCCTAAATACCCAAAACTGTCAACGAATCAATCAATCGCATTTTAAAGTTCCAATTCACGGAAACACGAACCGGAAAAACACGAAGCTGTCAACACATGTAGGCTACGCCATTTTGTCACATCGGCGTGACGATCGCGTGCGGACAGCGCATGCGCGAGCACTGCGCAGTGCGCACGATTCGATTTCGCACGTCCATCTGACACGAAAGATAGCAATTAAGATTTTTTCTTATTGTTAGATAATATTTTTCCGGTCTACGAGTGTTCTAAGAATAGATTGGATTAGCAGAATTATTGATTGTGCGGTGTGTCACGGAATGAGAAGTTATGTTGTATTGATTAAGGATAATTTAATTTTAAAAGTTAACAAAAAAAATATTCTTAATGATTTCCTTGTAACCGTTCAGCAGATGTTTTCTTATAAATGACCCTTGACATCGAAATTGACATCATCAAGGCAACAAAAACATAGACAAGGGGTAAATTCTTGTAAATTGTATTCTTGTAATTTGTAAATAGACAAGATACTTTGTACATTCTAATTAGGTATTTACTACTGTGCTGGTATTATTTATATCTCATATTATGTAACTAGAGGTGCCCCGCGACCTTCGTCCGCGTGAAATTATAAAATATCACGTCCCCATTTGAATCGAATTTTGTTAAAAATTTCAAGATTTTCATTTTTTTTCACGGAACGCTATTCTTTTTTCTAAGTTAGATAAGAGTCCTAAGTTTCTCCTTATATGAGCTATCTGCCAGCAAAGTCCCGTCAAAATCGGTACAGCCGTTTCGGAGATAAGCCGGAACAAACAGCATAATCAGCCTATAATGTTCCTTCTGCTGGGACACACGGCTTCCTCTCTATGAGAGTGAATGGGCAATAATTCACCACGCGGGCCCAGTGCGGGTTGGTAAATGTCACATGTCTTCCAATTTTTGTACTAGGATATGCCGATTTCCTCACGATGTTTTCCTTAACGGTTTTGAGAGCAGTCGTGATGAAAATAAATTACACAAAGTAATGGGCCTGCCTGGGTTCGAACCCACGACTTACTGTTTGTAAGTCGGGGTCGCCACCGCTGAGCCACCGCTGCTCGGAACAAACAGAAAGATAGACAAAAAAAAAAGTTAAAGAAAAGTTTCAAAGTTTGTCAAAGTTTTTTTTTGTTATAGGTACCGTGAATATATACTTTCATATGCATTCAGTAAAAAGCTGATATTTTGAAATTACAAACAGACACTTCAATTTTATTTATTTGTATATATAGATATCTGACGCCTACTTATACAAAACCTATCAAACTCGACCGTAGCACATTATTTTGCCAAATCGCTCCACGTTATGATATTTAACAATATCTAAATGCTGGCATTGTCTTCGGAATTAGACACGGCTATGAAGCTAAAGCCCTTAGCCTAGCCTTAGCTTGGAGAGCTGCGTAGGAGTTGCATAGATTAATAGTTTTACCACATTTTGTGCCTAAGGGTCGTATGTCGGAAATGGTGAGCATGAGGATAACGGTTTGAGAAATGAGGTTTATGTAGGATATTCTCATTTTAACTGACGATTGATTAAGTTTAAAGTCATTTATACCCCAGTTTCTGAAACGAAAAAGATCGACACGTCAAAATGAAATGGTGGAAAAAATCAAGTGGTGCAAAATGGTACTTTAATATGGATGGGACTTAATACATTCAACACTATGTTGGGGTCGGTTTCAAGTGTAACAGCTGAATACCAGCATTTTACATGGAGCGACTGCCTATCTGATCTCCACAACCCAGTTAATACTTGGTAATACGCCGGGTTTGGACCCAGCTGTAATCCTAAAATGTCGGCTTAACGTACTTTCCGAGGCACGGAGAAACTCATTATATAACGGATGGTCACCCATCCACAGACCAACCCAGGCAAACGCAGCAGATCGATCCGAGCTGCTGTTATTACCTATTTAGTCACCAGCACCTCGCCATGAATCTGTGTATGCATTCTAAAACCAATGACACTATATAAAGTACAGTCTACACAATAATCTATGGCCATAAGCTTAGTCATAGGTAAGGAAACGACGCCCAAGGCGGGTCAAAATGGTCTCCAAGAGAGATCATTTTGAGCTGATAGTCTAGTCGTAATTAACTGTAACTATTCGTGGTAATATGTGAATATTATGACGGAGAAATTGTGTGCTTGTTATTGAAGATCTGGTTTGGGAAGTATGTAAGTAAGGAGAAATTAAAATGAGACTGTGGACTGTTAACAGTTTGTATACAGCCTCTTTTATTTTTAATTGTCTTGTGTGGATTGCCACAAAGGGACAATATTAAAAAAACTCTGACAGAAAAGTTATCTTCAGCCATCAAAGGTATACTTGGTGGAAGGGACACCGACGCTAAAACGATCACCATGTATTAAGTACATCATTCTGAACACCCCCCCACCCACGTATCCCGCCCCCCCGGTTCAGAAAGAAGACAAAAAAAAAAATATTAACAGGTGGTTGTGCAAACATCAGTGTAGCCCTGGGTCTTGTACTAGGATTCCCTATATCACAAGAGCCACTAAATGATGTATGATGTATCCTACTTTTCTTCGGTTAGAACATGCAACCAATTTGGATGTAGTAGGATGTTCAGTTCTAACCTAACCTAAATTTGGTCGGTGTGTCCTAGCAATAAAAAGGATACACAACTGTTACCGGCCGCACGTAGGTCTAGCCGGCTACTAGGTGTAGCCGCACTTCGGCTTTTAGCCGTAACATATGTACTGAATACGTGGTAACCTTTTTAGCGTCGGTGTCCCTTTCACCCTATATTTTATTGATTAAAAATCAAAATTAACAACAAACAAAAACTGGGTGATAGACAAAACTAGAATCTTGAAAGAAAGTATTGTTTTTTTAAACTTTCTAATCTTGATTTTAGTGACAAAACAATATAATTTATTTATTTTAAACTCTTAAGAAAGAAAGCTTGAGATATCAAGGAATAAATGAGACCTCAATAACAATATGATGCCATTTAAATATCAAGCGAAAGTGATACTTATTCGAGCAGTAGACGAATAAAAATACAAAACCAAAACAAATGACGGTGTCAACCATTCAATGTAGTTTTGTTATAAAACAAGTTTCGATTCAAATACTTAATAATATGCTAGATTAACAACATAATAGATACATTTATCATATACATTTAAATATTAATATTTCTATAATGTGTCATTTTTTTATTGAGAAACGTGTTTTCACACCTTACTATACAAAACGGCATCGTTGTAGCAGATGAGTGAATGTTTTAAAAGTATGTCATGATATTTAATAATAGACAATCAATTATTGTTAGGTGAAATCTTTTGTGACATGGTCACATTATTAGATAATAATGTAACGTATTGTTTGTGACACTTAAATACAAGTTGTAAAAGGATCCTTCAAGCATTCTGTACATCAAAGTAAGTCGACACAAATTTTACTGGGAAACGATTTATTTTTTTTAATAAAATCACGATTTACGGTAACTCAATGTAACACACTCAAAACATTGTGCTGGTGGTTGCATTCAATAACAGTACTGGGGTCGTGGATGTATTAAAAGTAAAGTTATAATATTAAAACTTGTATTTTTATTAAACTTATGAAAAAGTTGGAACCTTGACCCCCAATATCTCCATAACTAGAAGGTTCCCAGGTATGGTCTAGAACAAAAAAATGATCACAATAGTAGGGAGAACAAGTACCATTATTGATGTCCTAGTTGTTGGAACTATAGATAGACGGCTGCCTTTTGACATGTGTGATTTCAAATATTTTTTTTTCAAAAAAATCAAAATCAAAATATTTTATTTCACATAGGCCTAGATGGGCACTTATAAAACGTCGACAAAAAGGTGCACGGTTCGGGTTGGTCGTTTCCTATGGAGAAGAACCGGCAAGAAACTCCATGGTTACTCTTTTCAAATCATTTGGTGTTACAGTATTATGGATACAGCATTTGTACTTAAGTATGGGGGGACAGCGTAGGCCCGACAATAAGTCGTTGCTTACTACACAAAAAATGTAGAACAAAATAAAAAGTTAACAAAAGTTAACAAGCAGCTGGGAATCTACAAAGCCTACAATGTCCACACATTCACAAACAATCGATAAAAAGAATCTATACAAAGGTAAGAAAATATTGTAAAATACTAAATTAAACAAGTGACACAAATACTGTTATCAGTGCTGTAACTATTTTGAGGAAAAGATATAAATGATTTGAAAATTACTGTAAAATCTGATTCAAAAGAAGAGAAAAAAAATTGAGAATAGTTAGAGACATCCACATATTTGTGCCGTTTATGAGCTACCAGGGAGGCCGCAAGCGCAGAAGGAACTAAGGCCAAACTTCTTTATCTTCAACGTAGTCCTTGATTTTGTAGTATGCTTTTTTAATAAGGACACGTTTGATGTGGTTTTTGAACTTTCCATCGGTCAGTTCTATAACTGACTTTGGCAACTTGTTATAAAAGCGTATGCTGTTTATAAGAAAAGACTTGCTAGTTTTTGTTAATCTAAATTTAGGTATTACAATTTCGTGTTTACCGCGTGTATTTATCTTATGAAAGTCGCTTCTAATTTTGAAAAGCCCTCAATTTTTGCGGACATATAAAATACATTCTAAAATATAAAGTGAAGGCAGGGTTAGTATATCAATCTCTTTAAATTTTTCTCTGAGGGACTCGCGAGGACTCATTTTATAGATCGCGCGGACTGCCCTCTTTTGTAAAATGAAAATCGAGTCAACGTCTGCTGCTGATCCCCACAGCAGAATGCCATAGGACATAATACTGTGGAAATAAGCATAGTATACTAGCCTAGCTGTAGCCACATCAGTTAACTGCCTTATTTTTCTTACTGCATATGCAGCTGAGCTTAATCTACCCGAAAGAGTTCTAATGTGCGCGCCCCACTGCAATTTTGAATCGATAGTAATCCCTAAGAATACAGTTTCCGCTATAATATCAAGTTTTTTGCCGTCAAGATTTAAATCCAGATCCCGTTGCGGCACATTCGGTAAAGAGAACTTCAGACATTTTGTTTTGTTCGCATTAAGTAAAAGATTGTTAGCTGCGAACCATTTCGAGAGAACGGTTAGACTTTCGTTGGCATGTAAGACATTCGTATCTTTTCTATCTATTTTAAAAATTAGCGAAGTGTCATCAGCAAATAGAATTATATCCGATAATTTGGCCATCATATAAGGGAGATCATTAATGTAAACAAGAAATAGGAAAGGACCGAGAATTGAACCTTGGGGCACGCCCATTTTGACTAGAGACCCGGAGGACGTCGCCCCATTTACATTTACTTTTTGCTGCCTATTAGATAAATAGGAAAGAAGAAGGTCAGCAGCTTTTCCACGAATTCCGTAGTGGTGTAATTTACAGATTAGTGTGTTGTGGTCGACGCAGTCAAACGCTTTTGAGAGATCACAGAAAATGCCAATGGCATCCTGGGACTTCTCCCAAGATTCCAAAATATGACTGATGAGTTTTACTCCCGCGTCCGTTGTCGACCTTCCCTTCGTGAAACCAAACTGTTGTCTATGCAGAATCCCATTTGAGTTGAAGTGAGACAACATCTGGTCCAGCATGATTTTTTCATAGATTTTACTCAATGCTGGAAGCACAGATATAGGTCTATAATTTGAGGGATCACTCTTTGAACCCGATTTGAAAATTGGTACTACTTTACTATGTTTCATTAGATCAGGAAACTTGCCGCTGTCCAAACATTGATTGAATATGCCTGTTAGGACAGGAGCGATTGAGTCAATAATGTCTCCAAGAACCTTGACGGATATCCCCCATAAGTCTTCAGTATTTTTTATGTTGAGACTTTTGAATGCCTTTTTAATTGTAGCAATACATATTGGTTTAAATTTGAAGTTTGGTATGTGCTGAGTAAAGTTTTCTTTAAGAAGAGCTTCAGCTAATTTAGAAGAAGAGGGGAGAGATTTAGTAACCTCTAACGGAATGTTGGTAAAGAAAGTTTCTAGAGTCTCAGCGACTTTTAGCTTATCAGAAATGGTCTGATTATCTATTTTCAAAGACAATTGATTCTGATCTCGTTGTTGTGCCTTTCCAGTTTCTCTGTTAATTACCTGCCACACAGTTTTTATTTTATTATTAGAAATACCAATTTTGTTAATTATTATTTGTGATTTTGCTTGAGCGCAGACACTTTTGAATATTTTTGAATAGTTTCTAACGTAAGTATGAAAAACTTGATCTGAAGTCAGAGATTTTTCGTGATATAAATTATATAAAGTATCTCTGCTTTTTCTTATTCCCGCAGTGGCCCATTCACTAAATTTCGATTTAGAATTGACTTTAACTGTTTTTAAAGGACACGTTTTATTGAATTCTTGACAAACTGTAGAAAATAATGTGCCGTAGTTTATATTGGGGTCTTTTGAATCAAAATTAGCGTTAGAAAGGCTGCTAAGAACATTATTATTAAAAGATTTTAATTTATATTTAGTAAGAGGTCTTAATTGAATAGTTTTACCTAAGTATAGGTTTCAGGATTTCATGATCAATCCGTTTGCTTAGCGCATGTAAATGCCTGACAAGATTCTCGATGATGTTATAACTTGTAGGCTTTACCCCTCAAGTAACTGACCCCATCAGTTTTCAATTTCATTTATTTATTTAACTGTGATAGTAGATAAAATACACAGGCTGTAACTGGATAAAACATTGAAGCCAGCAAATATTTCGATCAAACCACAATGTCCCCACTGTCACAAAATGAAAAGAATGTCTTAGGCAACATGCGCAAAAACAACACTTTACCAAACACCACAAAAATAACCCTTACCAAAACAATAACCCTAATAAATAAATATCCTCAAACCTTAACACATCGACATCCACGTCCAGCTAACACAATTACAATTCAGCCACGACAAGTAATAAAATAGCCGAAAGAAACGGCCATTCGACACTCGAGGCTAAGGAGCTATTCGGTATTCTCCTCACCAACCCTTAGAAGCCACGAGCCACGGAGGGAAAGAGCAAACACTTTAGCCGAAGGACCCAAAATAGAGAACGTATTGAGTCGCGAAATAAAATAAGGGTGTGTGTGGAAATTCTTGGACTAGGGATATTTATAGAGCTACTCGTATTATTTTTTAAAGATGACTGTTTTGAATATTTGGCCCTGGTTTGACGCCTTACACTCAAGGCATCCACAGTTTCGTCCCGTTAAATAGAAGCCAGCCTCATGGGTTGACCTGCGAAATGCCATTAAAAAATCTTTGAATATTTAAATTTTATTAATAAAAATAGTGGCTTAGACTAAACAGATACGATTCTTAATTACTAATTAAAAATAATAATAATAAATAAATTGTTTTATTTGGGACAACATAGGAACCATTTTTGTTAGCATTATTAGAAGAAGAATGTGAATGTGTTTAACTTACAGTCATTCGAAGGCTTTTTTTAACATTTGATCGAATGTTAAAAAAAGCCTGACAAATACAATATATTGTTTGATGTTTTTTTCTTCAGTAATTAATTATTATTTTAATTTGTATTATTAGAAAATTCTTCTCCTAACCTTAGTTAAATCTGAAGTCATTAAAATTTGAAACATTTATTTTTAATACCACCGAATCGTATGTGCGTTTTTTAGCGGTTATAACAACTCCACAAACATACAGTGAAGTGGACAATAAGCCTGACCGCAGGTGGCGTTTGGATCTCGCGAACTTTTCAAATATTTGCCAGGACTTTCCCATGGATTTGTTCCTTTTTCCCCTTTTGTCGGAACTAACGTTAACATTTATCTACCGAAGCGGATCAAGTATGCTTTGACACAGAGCCACGAATATCTTTTGACGAAATATTTGTACGGGACCCGAATGTTTGAACTTTTTGTGTAAGCGTGTTTTGATTAAATTATATTCGCAAATCGGACTTGAATTGTTTTTTGTTTTGGTGCGTAGAGTTTTTGTTTTATTTGAATGTCAATTGTTTTTTGTTCTACTTTCTATGATTCGTTTGTAAATAGTCGCTAGTATAGTAATGGTCATTTAGATTTATGATCAATATAAGTCCCTATATTGTAATTACTTTTTAATATAAGTACATATTACAATCAATTCGCTATGATTCTATAAGCATTTATCTACAGGGTGTAAACAGACCCTTCACATATCCGTCAACCAATCATTCTGTACATCAAACTAAGTAACTTTACGCAAAAAATATTGCTGGGAATCGACTTTTTTTTTTGGGGTGAAAAATCACGTTTTAAGGTAGGACTCGATGGAAACCACTCAAAGCATTGTGCTGATGGATGGATTGAATAGTATCGGGGTCGTGGATGTGTAAAGTAAAAATCTTACATTAAAAACATGTATTCAAAAAAAAACTTGTGAAAAAGTTAGAACTTTGACCCCCAATATCTCCGTAACTAGAAGGTTCCCAGGTATGGTTTAGAACACAAAAAATATCGCAAAGACTTGGAGACCAAGTGCCTTTCTTTTATGTTAAGGGTCTATTTACACCCTTTATAACGTGTTTTCACATCTTGTATCTGCATGATTGTTGTGGATAAACAAAGTAAAAACGAATTATCAACAACACCCGATATCCACGGTATCAGACATAATTATTATGATATCATAACTCAACAATTACCTCACACGAATTCGCGTAGTCCTCTAACCAGCACGCATTACATAATAATCGATTAAAAACAAACTCCGATCGATTCCCGCTCACCGATGACCATCACTAATCTCATAATATTTGACATTTGGCAACACCACGATTATACATATTACACAGTAACACTTTACAAGCAAATCATGATGCACCTGACCTTAAGAAAAATTTCAGTTCCTACAATCGAATTTTGAAGTTTTTTTTCTATTAATAAATGAATTGAACAATTGGATTCCATTATGGCAAATTGATTTCCTCAATGTGTTGAGTATAACGTCGCAAATTGGACAAAAAGTTAACCTGTGCAATTAGCACTAAGATAAAGCACTTGTAACGACCGTGGGAGACTGATTTTTTTAATCTGTGGCCCAAGAAGGTAATATACAGCGTGTACTGCGTGTAGTATATGTGTTTACAAATTTTATAGCTTGTATTTGTTGATTTTTTAATTTGATACTGTGAATTATTGTGTTATTGTTACGGTTCTGGATTTTATTAGAAGTATTAACTGGTTACGAGTCAATGCAATCTTCCTAAGGTATTTGGGTACCAAAAAGACACTAAATGATGACACCAAGGGACTATTTCACGATGTACCAATAACCAATACTTATCGAATAAATTCAAAAATGGAACAATTTGTATGAAATTATCTGCGAAGTAAGTTATCGGGAACTTAATCGCAGATGGTGAAACAGGCCCTAACACTAAGTTTGGTAAGCCGGTGACGATAAGAAGTTTTCCATTATCGATGCAGTGAAAACCTACTCACCATTACAGCACAATAACACTGATGTCTCCAATCAATTTACTAATCAATTAATTTCCAACATTATTTTCACACAGTTTATTTATCACCAAAAATTACATTCACACACAAAGGCCGAGACTACACAGTCCATTTCCCACCAAACCGGCTCCTATGACTTAAGCCTAACAGCGAACAATCTATAACAACAAGTGATAATCGTCCGTTCAGTCAACGTTCGTGTCAAAAGCCAAGAAATTAATGTTCGCAATCACCGTTAGAGGCCAAAGTAAGGCCGAAAGCCGAAATTCTCACGGCCGCACCCAATCTACGAGGTGCATTACGAATTTGTCATTTTATTAAGTCGATTGCAAGCGGAGGACATGGCATAAGGTGAAGGTAGGGATGCGACAGGTTTTGAAAGTTGATTTCGGCATAGAAATATCGAGTAATGTAATGGACGTATAATTTACACTAATTACTAGTTGCTAGACTTAATATGTCAATTTGGTTTGCAAATCACAAGATAGCTTATGATTTAGTTTGGGCTGTTTTTAATCCATGTGCATTTTAATGTAAAGCTTAAATGTATTTAACAAAATCTTAAGTTTAAGGTAATTATTATTAGCGCTACGCTTTTTTTAAATAATCCTCAGTAGATTTAGTTAGGTTAGGTAATAGGTTATCTACATAATATTAAAAGTGTTTATAAAATCATTACCTAATCTTTCGATATTAACTTAATAATTCATTAACAACAAAACAAAACAAAACAATACAAGACCATCACCGATCATTTTGACGCAAACAATCATTTCAATATAATTATATGGCAATAAATATTCATCAAACAAATCGATATGTGATTGCACGTCACTATTTCTGCAACTGATAGCTTCTGCGACAAAGATAAATGTTCGCGACACTAGCACGTTTTGCCTATTACTACACCAACATATCTTGAGACGTCGACGAATTTGGAACTACGTTTGAAATGTACTGAATTTGACAGGTGGATGACATTTTTCTTAGCAATTAGCACCACCGTGAGGTCTCAAGTTTTGTTGGTCAATTATACTACCACAGGATAATAAGATATTCAATGAATAAATAAATGTACTCACTGTTGTCTGCAAATAATGTTGTTGGTATTTTATCTCGACTGTGTACAGTCACGACCATCAATATTAACCTAAATTTAAAAAATGTTTTTCTCGTGGAATTAACGTTTGCAAATGCTATAAAACGTAGGTTCGTAAAAACTTGAAGTTGCAACCAGTACAAATTGGCGAAAATCACTTTTAAAAATTGTTCACATTTGTGCTCGTGACTGTACCTGCTTTACAATTTGAACCCAAAGTGACTCATTGGGAACAAATGAGCTTTATTAAAAGTGTTTTTTTGAGGAATGCTAACAATTTAATTCGTATTTATAGTTACATTAGGAAGCCCGCATGGCTTCAAGTTTATAACTAATCCGATTTTCCATCGGTAAAAATGACAAACTGATATACAAACTATATATGCACTTGTGGCATGTGCCAAATAAATATGTTTTCTTTCTTTTCTTTCTTTCTTTCTTTTCTTTCTTTTCTTTCTTTCTTTCATTTCTTTAGTGGATGATTTTTTCTAAATCGTTCCTTGCGTTAAACAAGATACACTTCTGCTTATGCCAGCAGTCGTTGAGTGAATTTTAGATTTTTATTAAGTACATACGTAAGTATGTATTTAGAATTCCTACCTACTCAGTCTGAAAATAAATCACGTCTACACGTGTCTGCAATAACTTCTAGTCATACAATATTATGTTTCGGCATTTATACTTAAAATCGTAATGCATTCCTTAAAGTGTAAATTTAAAAACATATAATTGACAATCTATACAAGGTGTAACATAGTAAAAGCAAGAACTCGTGTGGTCTCTCGGACCATGAAACTGAACAACTTTTGTTCTACGAGTTCTAGAAATTCGCAAAAAAAATGGATTTTCTATAGGAATTGAGGCGATCCGCTGATCAACATGTATGGTAAAACTAAAAAAAAAGTTATGAATTTCCAAAAGTCATAGAACAAAAGCTGTTTAGATTCATGGCCTGAGAGACCACACGAGAGGTCTTGCGTTTATTATGTTACACTTTGTAGAAGCAGTTCACCAATTAATAATTAAGACAGTAGAAATTCGCAAACTGCTCTTCTAAAAATCGTTAACGGTGTAAAGTTTTGATAAAACTGGAAAAAAAAATTGATGACATCATTACGTTGACCACACCGATGTCACATGTCATACTGTCTTATGCAGATATAGATGACCACATTCATTTTCCAGCAATCATTGGAAGCATGACTACAGTCATCCACAGATGCTGCCGGTCATCTCACGGATTGGTACGAACTCCTAACCTAGCCCGTCATCTTTGACGTCATTCCTGGGAAAAACGATTCGCAGCCGGAACTACACGACTACCGACGTAAACTCACGAAGTTAATCTTATTAAAACGAGAATACTATGCTCTTTCACGTAATGATAGTTATCTGTCCAATTAATAACTCCTAATAGACTTTTTCGGAAAACTATAAAGGAATCTGTCAAATTTTGCAGTCATATAAATAGCAAAAAAAGATATTTATTGCATGCAAAAGTCTTGAAAGATTGGACTTTGAATTAATTATATATTTTACAATGTTTTACTGTTGTTTCTAATTACACATTATGGTTGAGATAATTAAGTTCTAGAATTAATGGCGTAATCTATGTAGGAGATTAATTAATTAATTAGTTTGATGTGTATTTATTTTATAGAATCGTAAAATAACCGGTACCTAACTAAATGAAGGAACTGAAATGACGAATGACAGCAAACGTGGAATAGCGTCTAGTCTGGGCCCTAATAAAAGAATACATGCAGATTAAGGGCTCCAACAACGCTAATCGTCATCATCTGCCTCGCCTTACCCAACTATCATGGGGTCGGCTTCCAGTCTAACCGGATGCAGCTGAATATCAGTACCTATTTCACATGAAGCGAGGCCTCATCTGACCTCAGTCTGGCCTCAGCAACTTAACTACTGGGTAATGTGATACCCCTCGGTAAGGCTGGTTGTCAGACTTTCGGGCCCCTGCCCTGACTACGAGTAACGACTGTCAAAGATCTACAAATGACAGCCGGGACCAATGGCTTAACGTGCTTTCCGAGGCATGGAAGGTATGTCATGGGTGGTCACCCAGGAACCAAGCTAAGTAAGCACGGCTTAACCTAAAGATCGCCCGAGCGGCTGTTATTATTTAGCCACGAGCTCCTCTATAACGCTAACTCGTAAGGTTTTTTTTAATATTAAATGGGCCTACTCTTGACCTCAATCTAGGCCTGAAGACAGAGATAAGGGTTATTCGTAAGGTCATCAATACAAAATGGTGCGCGAAGTTGTAAGCTTCTTATTTGTCAAATCAGTGACAACATAATAATAATACGTTTGTCCTCAAGTATCTTGACTTGGCTCACGAGGTTGTCGACATGTGGGATGTGGACTCAGCGATCATTGTGCCGATAGTTGTATCAGCCCATGGCTTAGTTGCCAAGAGCCTCGACCAATACCTGAGGAGGCTCTCGTTAGGCGGCTGGATCAAGGGCTTGATTCAGAAAGCGGTACTCCTGGACACGGCTCGCATTGTGAGGAGGTTCCTGTCTCTGGAGCCCTAACCACCGGTAGCTTGGACCCTGCTCCCGATACTGGCGGACCACTATTTTTTATATTTTTCAATGTTTTTTTATATTAGAATATTTAAAAATGTATTTAATATGTGTAAAAATAAATAAAAGGAATACGTTTATCCTATCTTCCTAAAAAAAAGTTGCTTAACTTTGTTACTTCAATCTTGCGAAACTTTCATCTACAAGGTGTAAACGAACCCTTCACGAAGCCAACCAAGCAATCCATACATCAAACTAAGTAACTATACGCAAAAATTAATACTGGGAAACGATTTTTTTTGGGTGAAAAATGTGATTTACAATTGGACGCAATGTGACGCACTCAAAACATTGTGTTGATGGATGCATTGAAAATTAGGAGGAGCATGGAGGTCTTTAAACTTAAGATATAACATTAAAAACTTGTATTGTAAATAAACCTTCTGAAAAAGTTGGAACTTTGACCCTCAATATATCCGTAACTAGAAGGTTTTGTCTAGTACAAAAAAAAAATAGCAATGACAGGGAAAATAAGTGCCTTTCGGTTTCATTAGTCTTTTTACACCCATTATATTGAATATGGAACACAAGCATATTGCTATCAACACGGTAACATATCATATTGCCTGCAACACTAAATCATGTTTCTGAATACAGAGCCTAAAGAACACAGTGCGACTTCGAATATCCCACAATCGATGCGACCATGACTCTCACCAATTTCCTTTCATCATCCGTCCACATCAGACAGTCGCATTAGCTCTGAAACCTAGCAATAAATTAGATATCATTTATTAATACACTCGGACGTCTCGTGGGCGGAGTGCTAAAATTTTATGAGCAAAATTCTACCTGATGCAATGTGGTACCATGGGAGATTGTCGCGGGACCAATCCCACGATATCAATCAAAATCAAAATCAAAATCAAAATCAAAATCAAAGCATTTATTTCAAATAGGCCAGTTACAGGCACTTTTGAATTGTCGAAACAAAGACAACAATAGCTACAGTCCCAGTCACAAGGCATAAAAACTGTGAAAGTACTGTAGTTGCCCATTCCCTAACGTAGATCTCTATGGAGAAGAACGGGCAAGAAACTCCATGGACACTCTTTTAAATCAGTATACTTTTACAAACTCTTGGTTACATCATTCATGTTGAGATGGTACATTATGTGAGAACGATGTAGCAAGATGTGTACGTTAAAAGTGTCCATAGTAAACAATTCAAAAAAAGAAAAAAAAACAATTCAAATAAGCCGTGGCAACCAAGAGATGACCAGTCACAACTGACAGCGCCCGTTCACGAACATGACGCATGTATCAGCACCATTCAACTCAACCATTTTGAAGGGAACTAAATGATCCGACACACGCGCCACCATCAGCGAGACATTTGAGTGAGCATGACACACTCCTAACCGCCAGGGCACATTTAAGTCAAGAAAAGACGTAGGTTTCCCGCGAATGACAGCTTTCCATTACATAGTACTCACACAATATGGGCTATGCGGCTATATAATACTAAAGAGATTGAAATTATACAAAGCAAAGATAGTTGTACAATCTTCAGCAGCTCCAACATACTATTTAATGCTTCTTCTTCTTAGCGTTTCGATGGAAAAAAGTTTAAATATGCTTAGCCCAAAACTCAGCCACGTGTACCCCGCTCACTGATGCAGTAAATAAATCATCAGGAGCGCAGGTGATTGGGATATGTAATGCTATTCATTTATGCGTCCCTGTCCTTGTGGAGCAGGACCGGCATTGAGCCAAGCATTTTTATCAACGATATAATCGTCCAACTTGTAATATGCTTGCCTACACAGTGTGCGTTTAATGCATGTTTTAAATTTCGTTTCATTCAGTTCAAGAATACTTTGTGGAATTTTGTTATAGCATCTCAAACAGTACCCCATGAAAGATGAGTCTACTTTAGCGAGTCTGAAGCCTGGCTGAACTAATTGGTCTCTATTTCTAGTACTGTAATTGTGTCTGTCACCTCTTTTATTAAAAAGATGTAGATTTTTTCTTACATACATTATGTTTTCATAGATGTATTGAGAATGTACCGTCATGATGTTAATTTCCTTAAACAGTTCCCTTAGAGAATCACGCCTACGAAGATTATATATGGCTCTGATGGCTCTTTTTTGCAGAATAAATATAGACTCAATGTCTGCAGCCCGTCCCCATAGTAAAATGCCATAAGACAGTATACTATGAAAGTAACTAAAATAGACCAGTCTAGCGGTATCTACATCAGTATATTGACGGATTTTTCTAATAGCATATGCTGCTGAACTTAGCCGCCCCGCAAGAGATGTTAAATGAGAACCCCATTGTAGCCTTGAATCAAGCGTAATCCCCAGGAAAACTGTTTTATCTACAAATTCAAGCTTCTCTTTATTCAATACTATATCACAATCGCTACTTTTAACATTTGGTAAAGCAAATCTTATGCATTTCGTTTTTTTTCCATTTAACACTAAATTGTTTGCTGTGAACCAGTTATGGACCTGAAGTAGGGCATTATTCACGTCATCTAGATTTTGGGCCCGTCTATTTATCTTAAAAATAAGGGAAGTGTCATCAGCGAATAACACCATATTATGAGGTTGGTTTTTCAATAAATAGGGTAGATCATTTATATACACTAAAAAGAGGAAAGGACCCAATATTGAACCTTGCGGAACCCCCATTTTTACTTTTAAACCCTGTGAATTAACACCATTTATTTGAACTTGTTGTTGTCTATCCTTCAAATAAGATTTCATCAAACTAACTAATATAGTTTGTCAGTTACAACATTAGTTGTTAGATGTGTTTATTATTAATTGCTCTAGTAATCGTTTTTGAGATTTAAATTAGTGTTGCGCTTGACGGGTTTGTAGAAGAATTGTGGGGGAAATATGATAATATGGATTTGTAAATTTTATCAAAGTATGATTGGATAAACAGGATCAAATCGCAACTTTGCTGCAACTTATTATTTATATCCTTATTTATTTCTATACAAATTAATTACATTTTTAAATATTCCTTAGAAAAAACAATATAAAAAGCATTTAAAATTTTAAAAACTCGTAGCCCACCGGTATCGGGAACAGGGTCCAAGCTACCGGCGGTCAGGACTCCAGAGAGAGGAACCTCCTAACAATACGAGCCGTGTCCAGGAGTACCGCTTTCTGAATCAAGCCCGGCCTTGATCCAGATTCTTATTTATTTATTTGTTATGTCATTTTGTTTTAACAGGTAAGACCCAAGTTAGCAAAAGTAGTCATGAATTGCAAATTGTCCATCCCCAAGTAACGAGTCTGCGTAGAAGCATTAGTTACACAGTGGACAACATACTATGTGTCACACTCTGGAATTCCGCCAAAGAGCAAAAAAATATGTCCAAACGCCGACCTGGTTGAAGTTGCAGCAAAGTTGCGAATTATTAAACTTACATGGGTACTTTACGGCCCTTACGGGATATCTTCCGTGACGCTGTTGCAAGCGCCATGATCGCGGGATGACTGATGATGATGGCGCTTGCAACAGCGCCGAAATATCGGGAGCTCACGATAGTTGATAATCACGGACTATATTCCGTAAGTGACAGTGTAAGTTTAGTTATAAACCGTCAAAGCTTAAAACAGTATTTGTTAATTATTATTTTAAATCCATGTCATATTTCCTCCTAGCTCAATACTGCGTTCCAGCTACTCTGAAAATTCTTTAAAAATGTATATTTTTTGTAAAAGTGTAAGCGTCAGGATAGCCCGCGAAATTCAAATTTTCTTAGGTTTTTGCAATTTGTCAGTTCCGGCTATATGTGAAACAAAATATGATTTGCGACCGTAACACGTATGTAGTTACAGAATTATAATCATTAAAACTCGTCAATACAACTCTCTAAGTTCATTTAATCCTATATAATGACTATTTCATGAAAAAGTCATTCAATGGGAATGTATGAACTTAGAGGGTTGTATTGTTGAGTTTAATGACTATAACTCTGTAAAGCCATAATTGTTACGGTCGCGAATCATATCTTATTCAACATACAACCTGACACTGACCTGTAAATTGCAAAAAACGTAAGAATACTTAAATTTCGCGGGCTACCCTGGCGCATACACCTTAACAGGAAACCCAGACAGATGACCGTAACTACACTGAGGACTAACTCCAATCAACAATCAACTCGGCTGATCGATGTCATGTCGACTGCTAGGAATTGGTCTTTTTCAAGTTGTACAACTCCCCCAGCTCTGCCTTCCGCATCCAGTCCGTCCTATCCAGCGGGAGAAACTCCATATAATTCTATCATCATCATCATTTCAGCCGAAAGACGTCCACTGCTGGACATAGGCCTCCCCCAAGTGTCGCCACATTGACGGTCCCATGCGACTCGCATCCAGCGGATCCCTGCAACCTTCACCAGGTCATCGGTCCACCTAGTGGGAGGCCTTCATCATCCGTCATCCGGTACGGTCGCCACTCCAGAACTTTTCGGCCCCATCATCCATCCGTTCTGCGAGAAATGTGCCCTGTCTGTTAATTCTTTAGTAATTATCAATGGAAATGTCGAAGAACTTTGCAAATAATTGAATAAATTCCTTCAATTTTAAAAACAACATAAATAAAAATCTAAACTACTCACATTTCACCTAAGCATTTTACACACACAATATTTCGAAACACACTATGAAATGCCAATAATTTAATGACCTCATCAAAACAGTTATTTGCATAATGTCAACGGCTATTAAGGCCAGTCAATAATTAATTAATTTAAGTATCTAGAAAACGTGATAGTTTCCGTAAGTCTTAAGTATCACTTAACTTGAGAACTCTCATTAATAATTAGTTAAAGCGGATATAGAAATATGAAAAGGATAGATAAACGAGAAGATCCGTTACAGTACTGTTTATTTAGAGGTTCCATAGCAGGAAGAAATTAGTAAAGTAGAATTTATACTTACTTTTGCCCGCGACTTCGCTGACGTCATGATCAGGGGGGTTACCATGACGTCTTAAAGCAGGAGTAATTCCAGTGTGGGAAAGAGACAGAGCTATACAGGTCGGCTAGCGCCATCTCTTTCTTACACTGGAATTACTCCTGCTTTAAGACGTCATGGAAACCCCCCCGAAATCATCCCACTTGAACGTTTTGAATATAGCCTATTATGATACTCGGGGATAATGTAGCTTCCAGTAAAAGAACTTTCGGAATCGGATCAGACGTTCCTGAGATTACCCCCTACATCCTAACACAAACTTTACCTGTTTATAATATTAGTATAGATCACGCCTCTAATACCCGAAGGGCTAAGCAGGGGAGTACCTTTTATATACACACATTTCGCCAGCTATGTTTGTCTCATGTCCCGGGCCTATTGACATCAACCGGGTACAAATCCAAACTCCGGGAGAGAAATTCTTGATGAAAAACTCAATAACCCTGCTCGACCTGGGAATCGAACCCCAGACTGCACGCTCGGTAATAACGCTTGCGACCACTGTAACATGGCAGCCTAGACAGCCACGTAAAATGGGTTTCGATTTTTTTTGCTAAATACATATTAAGACTGTGAGCCTTGTCAATTAACGAATATGTTGCAATCAATAAATATAAAATGGCCGTCGTTGCCGTTTGATCACCATATTATTCAGTCGCATAAATCAAAGGATGAATGTGACATTTATTGTTTTGACAAAATATCACTAACTCTCATGCAGGTTTTGACCCATCAGCAGCTGAACGCCAAAACGAATTAATTGCCACTTGATTCATCGCCAGCTTAACAGAAAGCATGCTTCCTTTACCGTATTATAATACCTAACCGTTAAATCCTCTGTTATTTAAATCACTATAATCTTTACTACGCAACAAATATATTAACACTTCGGGCATCTTCGTCTTCTTTCGGCAATCGTGTCCTTGCTTCTTCTAATTACGGTTTGTAAAGCAAAAAACGCTTCCTAGGGTGTACATACAATCTGATATTTTTTGGGCAACAATGGCTCTGAGTGTGTCATGCTTTGCCCACATTAGTCGTAATAGCGTGACCATAGCGATTTGGCGGGACCTGTCATAGTTCAAGGTTATAAAGGGACGTTCACAATAGATTTGAAATCGTCGCGATCGTTTGTGACTATTAATGATCTAGATTGTTATCGTTTTAGTGACATTCTTAGGTATTTATAACTGTGCTTTAAGTTAATGGATCGAAACTGCAATACTTAGTCGTTTATGCCATGACGAACTTGGAATGATCCTACAACACACGAGACAACGATTTGCATAAGCTCCTTGCCTAATTTAATTAAATCTTTATGGGTTTACACCATGCTACTATTCTAATATTTCACTAAGTGGCTATGCCTGCTATTTATAGGTACCTCAAAACGCTGAAGGAAAATATCGTAAGGAAACGGGCATGAACTATAGCCAAAAATTCGTAGACATACATAAGCCATCTACCAAGCTGCTCTGGGCTCGCGTGGAGGACTATAGCTCAGTCCCTGGCATAGAGAAGAAAGACAGTGTCCCAGCCGTGGCAACATTATACGCTGATGCTTATGCATATTTTGTGCAAACAAACTTATTTCATCTTACTGACTCATAAACAAAAAAAAATACAGGGCAATCCCTTTCACTCCGTACACGTCATCAGCACGCAAATTGCCTGACATAACTTAACGCGTTCATTTACCGTGTAATGTTAAACGCAGCGATCAGTAAGGCAAGTGTGTGCGCACATTTATTTGCCTTCGTCGTAATGTTAATAGTGTCCTGAGGCGCTTTGACCACAGATTGAGACAATTACAACTGATTGCAGACCGGATTGTGTTACTGTATTTTTTAGACTGTGTCTTTTGTGTGATTTATGCCATAAATTGTATTCGCGTGTAAGAGAATCTTTGTGGAATGTAAAAGTATGGCTTAATGACAAAATTGTGGAGTTTTTGGTGGTCTTCTGCGAAGTTTGCTAGAGGCTAGACGACATTTTCAAAGTGCTTATTATGATGATAATGTGAATAATAGCTTCGAACTTTACGCCCAAATTGCTACACACATTAGGTGAGAAATTCCGTATAGTCACTTTTTTGTTGACAAAAATAATGTAAATGTCATAAAATCGGGTACTTATTATGTAAATCCCAATTAAATCTACAAACAGAAAAACCCAACTTGGTACTAATGAATGCTTAAGTCTTCAAATCGATATAACGATTAATTATTAAAATCACAAATCAAGAAACTGTAAAATTCCGAAAATAGATCACAAAAGCTGCGTTCAAAATAAGGGTCAAGGCCGAACTGTGTTAGTCACTCGCTCGCTAGTCCACGCCAGTGAATGAACGAGTAGAGCGTGGGTGTTTGTGTACCTAATTAATTCTATACGCTAATGAACGATAGTACTCATTGTCAATGTGCATCGATAGCTTATTTGGGTACTGTGAGTCAGTCGACGTGGGCTTTCGACGACAATTTCGCAAGCGAATAGGCTTAAAAGCTTTTGAGCTAGTATTTATTCTTAACTGCGGTGATAGACCCAGTTGGTCTTAAGGCGTCGTCGGGTAGATGAGCGAAAGGTCGTCAACTCTCAAGTTTGCGTAATAATGCAAACTTGAAATGGGTCCACGATAATAATCGTGGACCCATTTATCTGTTTAATAGTTTGAAAAGTGGGCAGCAACTACTCACTGAAGTTACGACTCATTAGCCAGAACTCTAATGTTAATATTACCATTGTAAAATTATTAACAATCGTAATCTTAACATTGGAATTTGTAATCAAATTCATAGACCAAACTCTGGAAGAGGTAAAGGGTCATACTTGCATTTAGCTACATCTGGTTTGAATTAAAGGCTAGGAATATGATAAATTACTTTATTATACTTTATCATGACAGTTATTAGAGGTTCCAACACCTACATAATATAATATTCAATCTTACCAAATATTATATTGAATAAGGATTACGACTTCCTCTGGCTTCAAAGCCCACAAGCCGATTTAAATGACAATAATTTAATTTAATTAAAGCTAAATTGTCACGATCCATTGTGCTTCACACCATATTAGCACAAGTGTGAGTCAGTGACGTGGGCACTAGAAGCCAGTGTTGTAAGATAGCGTTAAACCGACACTTGACTCGCCTGTGTCAACACACCCACGAAGTTTGACATCTGATACGTCTCTTTGGTCACCAAGCGATTAGGATTATTTACTAATATTCAAAATTTTCTTCCGAACAAAAGAAAATCTGTCTAGATAGCCTTCTGTTTCCTTTAAATGAATTGCCTAATTTAAAAAAGAGTTTTCAGAATTCAGAAATAAGAAAGATATTGGTCTGTGAATGATAAACCACGAATTTAAATCTACTTTGACTGAGGTGGTACGACAGGTCCGAAATAAGCTACAAGTAATTGACGATTTTTTTGAAAACTGGAAAGCAACCAAATCTTCAATAATAACTTTATTATTTTATATGCGATACTGAGCTTTCTTTTATAGATATATATCGGGATACGGGATGTTACATCATGATCTCTCAAAAACAAAAATAAATTCCAACATACTTAAACCAAAGAATTCGCACTATGTCAAATCAGTTGACCATACAACTTCACAACGGTGACCAGTACTTACCACACCTTACTGAGCCTATGGGGACACTTAGGCAACATTAACTTAAATCATATAATAAGCTCTGTTTAATAGTAATGAGCGTACTTAGACGCATGTCAATTGGTACTTCGGCGTAATGGTCATGTTGTTATTTTGTTCACGGTTGTAGTTATGTTATGATTTCTTCTAGTTGTTTTTCTTGATTTACCGTTTCCAAACTCATCTTTGGTTATGTGACTGTCTTTGTCTGCAAATGACAGTTCTTACGAAGAGTTCGAATTACCGACTAAATGTTTCGTAGTTTAGCACGGTTTTATGATTAGCTTCACCTGTAAGTAATGTAAAAAAATCTCAAAAGTTAAAGTTGATCTACTTTCCGGTTTCCGATTGTGCTCAAATTTTGCATACATATTTAGTTTGGATGACAATGCAATAGGCGACATTCTAAATCCAATATGGCGGACTCCCAAAAATGACGGACTAGTTATTTTTATGTGTTCCCATGATATGGATATCAAATGAAAGGGCTTTTTGAGAAGAAAGAATACGAGAAATAAAATAACGTCAGTCTAAAGCGTGTTTTTTTTTAAACTATAATATTTTATTTTATTTACAACGACTTTCAGCAGTCTTGATACCAATCCAATACATTTTATGTATTCTATCATCGTCATCGTAATGGGTCACTTTATCTGGACCCTCAAGATAGTAGTGAAAAGGCTAAATAGTTAGATTGGTCATTATGTGACCATGGTGCTTCCAAAGTAACTACTTAGGAATAAGAATATTCTGACACAAATTTCTGACATTGCTCAAAAAGCCGCTAAGCTGAAGTTGGACTGGGCTGGGCATGTCTGCCGGATGCCCAACGAAGTTGTGAGCCAAAATAACCATGATGTGGAGCCCTGACACAACCAGAAGGCGACGCGGTTGACTTTGCAGGAGATGGCGGGACGAGCTGGACAAAACAAACGACCAGTGGTCCACATTGACCCTGGATCGAAGAATTTGGCAGTTGGATGATACAGGCTGACAGTAACGGTAAGAATATTCACAGTACATTGGTATGTATAAAAAGAAAATGTGAAGTATCAAAATTTTCATATAGTTCACATAATAAGAGAAAATTATCCCAATGGATGCAGGACTACAACCTCAACAAAATCCTGAACTATCTGATATTTCATTACAATGATAAAACGTTCACCATCTCAGTATTGCCACGATTCTAAAGCTTTACACTTTACTGCGTTGTAGGTCGATGACTCATTTTGCCACGCTGCCTTCTACCAGACATTTTGTATGAAGACATACTGTTTAATTACTATTGATTACTTCTCTTTGATTAAGTAATTGTTTACGATTGAATAACGTATTGAATTTGTGGCGCCTTGAGCTGTTTGCTTCATTGATTTGGTGAATGAGGGTTATGCCCCCTTTTTTGGTTGATGGGAGCTGTATGCAGGGTTGGGTAATATGTTTTTTTTTTATTTTATTTTGAGGTTGGTATATATGTCTCCTTGAAAATGATGTGCAGTTTTTGACTTCTAAGCTAGTTCAATGATGGTCACTGCGCCATTGTGGTGCAAAAAAGCTTAAGCGTATTTTCATTGATTTATTTTATTACAGGATCTCCAACAAAAGATTTACACAAAACATTAATAGACAATGGACAACTAAAAGTGTGAGGTGTGCTCCTTCACTTATAGGAGACCATAGTATGCACAATGAAGTTAATAACTGAGCTAACAAATTAAGCCCCTAATATTTTTTTTTTTTTTTTTTTTAATTATGAAGGAAAAATAGTTTGACCAGTTTAAGAATGTTAAAGCACAAACAAATTTAGTACGAATTATAAACATTGAAGAATAAAAATAATAAAATAACATTGACACAAACTCTTAGATTCTTAGTTTTCATAGATTTCCACAATGCGTCGTGTCATTTATGTTCAGACTACCAGTGTTGTACATAAGTGATTCATTTTCGGTTATCTAAAGCGCGAAGTTCCAATTTTTTTTCATATTAAACCCCCTTCCCCCCAAGTGTCTTCTATTGTATTGCAGGTTTTTTTCTCTGCGGTCTGCCAATTACCACCCTCGCTTGTGATTTCTAAGAGGTGTTTTTGTGACTTTACTTCTCCTACTGACTTCCTCTTTAATCATAACATAAAATTACACCTGTAGTCCCTGAAGGGTTAGGCAGACGTGTAGGCTTCTATTGTAAACAGGCTGGTGTCCACAACTCCACGTCCAAGCGCGTATTTTGCGTACGGGTTTGAAATTTATTCGATCCACCCCAACTCCCCGAAAAAGGACAGAAGCGCCTTGGTGTTGCTGACAAACTCGCAGAGAGTACCTGAGTTACCGAAGAACTTTGCCCTGTATGGTGCAACTACTGGGCATTGGGCGTGGATGGAGGACGTGTACCTAATAGTACACCCACATTTCGCCAGTTATGTTCAAGTCCCATGTAATAGGGGGCGAGCCTATTGCCATCAACCGGGCATCCAGACTCCGTGGCTGCTACTGAGAAATTTCTCATGGAACAACCCAATAACACTTTGTCCGACCTGGCAATCGAACCCACGACCTCATGCTCAGCAGTCGTGCTTGCGACCACTAGAGCAACGAGGCAGTCATTCCTTATAACTCAATTCCCCAACAACCATCACCAACATAACCGTCGTTTCCTCATAACTTAATCGTTCTTAGTATCTAATCTTATCTTTTCCTGCTTGCTTTTCCTTCTTTAATTATATCTTTGACAGTTACCTAAGTTAATTTTCAATCTTTGTGTAACTGTCATCTAGTGCTACCTACTCAATGGCGATTCCCAGTAACCATATTATTTAGCAAACATAAGATTTAAATGGCTATTAAAAGTAATGAAACGTAGGTCGTTTATAGCCCGTAACAATTTATATTGACAATTTCACAAGAGCACGCAGTTCAATGAATATTTTGAGTTTATTAGACGTTTCAGGTAATGCGTAATAACTTGTTGATTCTCCATAAACGCTGGATCTTACAGTAAATAGTGGCTCTTTGAATGGGTGAGTCATTTAGATGAATTTGTCCTATTGTGTATTCATTTTCTTGTTTCCGATTAATGTTATTTCTGCTTAAGCAAATATCAACTTTATGGTAATGGAAATTAAGTTGATTTTAAAATGGGTGGTAATTTTACTACAATAAAAATTAAAATTAAAATGATTTATTTGTGAAGCATAGATAAAATATAATAAAATCTAATTCAAATGTCAGGATCGCTATTTTTAACCTGATAGGCATATAAATTTCGGATACTTATAATAGTAATTTAAAAATGTCAAGTCTGTTTCAAATTATATGAAATACTATTAATCATTCAAATTAAATTATATAATTACCATTAGATAGAATTTAGTTTTTTACTTTATAGATGTGTTATAAAGTCAAATTGTACTAACGTTCAGAATGCACAACAAGCGATGACTTTTTCTAACTATTCATCTTCTCTTCTCTTCTCTTCTCTATCTCTATCTCTACATATAATAAAATCGTTAAAATCCGGTCCGATGTTCCGACTTGGCGCAAAAACTACCGCATAGATCCTGTTCAAATTTTGCACAAATATCTGTAATAGGCTTCTTCAAATGTTAGGCTATATATTATCACGCTACTTGCTTAAAGGGATGAGCAATATTGCATTATGTTAGTATTATTCAATTGTTTATCGTTTCAGCCATGATATGCGTAACAACGTCTATTTCAAAGTATATGTCAGCGAAGCAAATAGAGAAACGGTTTCATGACCGCTTTACGTGCATCACGTCGCAAGTTCGATCCCCAGTAAAATTATACTTTTTGTAGCTGGTTGTAATTTTTTTTGATAGAGATTATTATTATTTATTTTATCTATTTTATGTATATTTTTCCACGACAACGAAGTCGCGGGCAACAGCTAGTTTCTAATATTTTTTTTTTGCACTAGCTTAACTTTAAGCTTGGGTAGTAAAATTATACAGGGTGGAAGACATCGACGCACAAACGATGACCACATATGCAGAACAGCATTCCGAACACCCCCGCATATATTATTTTTATCGATCGATGGATTCCACCCTGTATTTCTAAAACACAAATTATTTTTTGTTTACATGTTTGGAAACTAAATTTCGAACACTGTATACGTGTTCAATGTTACTAATGCAGGACTTGTCGTGATTATTTGTGGGACAAA
Organism: Noctua comes; assembly: GCA_963082995.1. Classification (NCBI taxonomy): domain Eukaryota; kingdom Metazoa; phylum Arthropoda; class Insecta; order Lepidoptera; family Noctuidae; genus Noctua; species Noctua comes. The sequence continues at coordinate 5,393,395 of OY720280.1, read as the reverse complement.
ACGTGAATGGGTGATGTCAATATCATTTTGAAATAGTATTTCGTTAGATATCATAAATGGAAGTTATGAAACTGGGATAGATTGTGATCACCTTAGTAAAATTTGAGACAAGCATACATTGAGCCAAAGTAATGAATAATAATATTTAGATGAGGACTTAAGAATAAATAATCGAGCAACAAGTGCTGAACTTGAGGTCCCGAGTTCGATTCCCAGGTCGGGCAGAGTTTTATTGGATTTTTACATTAGGAATATCTCAGTAGCCGCCACGGAGTCTGAATTTGTGCCCGGTTGATGGCAATAGGTTCACCCCCTATTACATGGAACTTAAAACATAACTGGCGAAATGTGGGTGTACTATTAGATACAACTCTGCTTACCCTCCGTGGATTTCATACGTGAAAATTTTTCTTTACAAGTTGACCAGAAAATTCTACACATGAAGATACTGCTAACAAATTCAAACCACTAATGGCTTTACTAATTGAGTAGAATATTCAATAAAAATACCTACATAAAGTATCCATATTATTTTAATAACCAAAAGTTCCCCTTCACTACCGTATCCATAAAACTCAATCACGGAGCAATTCGATTGAAAATTAAGGAAAAATGCATGCGGAAAGCATCACGGCTAATAGCTGCATTACTAACGTATGTGGTTGGAAGTCGTGACGACGTGGAGGTAGACCTTCAGAGCGTGGTGATAAAGTTTTATATCAACTGACTAATCACCGTAGTTATTAGACGTGATTTGTGTTTTGTATGGTTGTAGGCTTCGGTTAGATGTTTGTTAGTAATTATTAGTAGGTTGATGCTGTTTGTGATGCATCATCCAAAGGTTGACTGGTAGAAAATGCCTATGGCATTAAGTCCGTCTCTGTACTTTGTGCTTTAAGTGTTAAATAAATAAATGCTTTAAGCGCTTGCCTAGGTTGGTCCGTGGTGGTCACCGTGACCACCCATTACATACAGAGTTTCCTCCGTGCCTCGGAAAGCAAGTTACGCGGTTGGTCCCGGCTGTCATATCTAGACCTTTGACAACTGTTACAGGTAGTCAGTGACCCGAAAGTCCGATAACCAGTCTTACCACGGGGTATCGTATTAATTACCCAATACACTGGGTTGTGGAGTATGTGGAAGTCAGATAGGCAGACGCCTCATTTAAAATACGAGTTTTCAGCTGTATCCGGTTAGACTGGAAGCCCACCACCAACATTGTTGGGAAAAGGCTAGGCAGATGATAATGTTGAAATGCTATGGGGATATGAAATTAATGATCTATCCATCAAGTCACTGCTGTACATAGCCCTCTCCTAAGTTGGGCCAGATCACCACCACCATTTCCGCATACAGTCTGTCCTAGACACTATTTGAAGAGACTCGGTTTATCTTGCTACGCCAGCCGATACGTGGTCTACACTCCTGGACTCGTTTGCTCCTATACGATCGGTCCTTAGTCAAAAATGGCCACACCTCTGCCACTTCAGCTTGCTTTACCTGCAAGCTTTGTTCCATTAAATGAGTAAACATCGATAACAACAAAAGCAAGGATCTAATCAAAATCCTGAAAATTGTAGCTATAGATTCTGCCTTGCACTAACACCAGCATTGGGAACGGGGACAAAGGAACCATTACTTCTCTCTCATTTCCTCTCTCTAGAGATAGGTAGCACCTCACCAGCTTTCCGCCGATCTTTTATATCAGCATTTCCGAGTCACCATCTTCTGTATCGAAAACTCTAAACAAGAAGTTACAGATAAAATAATACAGCCGAAGATTTTCGACCAACAGTTCCATTCATACATCAATTACTAGACAAATTACAAAAAAAAAATCTCCTTACAACTATTACCAAACAGCTGACCCAAGGTACAATCACGCGAACCAGTTATTACCTATCATCCTATTAACTCACTGTTGTACAGAACTGTACCAACCGCCTAACCTTTCGCTACACCTAGAGAGTTTCAAGGCAAGAGACGAACATATTAATTTTGTCGCGAATTGCGCAATAAAAGCTATGTTTTAAATTATATTATTACTGGTTTACTGTTGCTCAATGAAACATTTTATGTTATGCTCACGCGTTCACTTGCGATCATTATAAAATGTTAAGATCCCGAACAGAGCCTGCGAGTTAGGTATTTAAAGAAAATATGGTGTCGCGCTGCGTGAGGCCTGCCCCCATAGAATCGACGTCTCGTATTCCTCTTTTTTCTCCTCGAGAACTGAGCCGATTCCGACATCATCACAACATCATCATCATCATTCATCATTCATTCATTTCTGACGTTAAAATTTTAAGAAAGAGTATATCTATGTTCCTATCAACTTTTTTTATATTAAATCTTTTCGAATTTGTCTGGTAGTCCTCAAATTAAGGCACTAAAAATGTAACATTTTTTGTCATTTTTGGGGGGTTATATTCTCTTTACTTACAATTTGCTGAACACACACAACACAAAATGTTTTTATCATAAAATAAAGCTTCACTAATTCTAATAAAAACAGCGATCCAAATGCAATCCTAACACCAAAAAAATAAAGCCCCATGTCGACCAATCAATCAATAAATCATTAAAAATGGCACATCCTTCAGAAAGAACATTGACCTCTGACCTCGAACGATCACAATGTTTTTATTATAAAACCGTTACTTTTGAATGATTGTGAGCTACCGGTATTTAATCTTAATTCTATTAGGAATGATGAAAATGATGACATTTTTATTAATGTGGGCGAACTGTGATGACACTGTGAAAGAATGTGTGAATTGTGGGTCGTTGGTTCGATTTCCGTGTAAATTTGTGGTGAAGATTTGTGTCACAGCTAATGGAGGTAATGATTATATCATGCTCTTTTGTTATGACAAAAGTATGTTACTAAAACCTTTCGCTAGACATGCGGTTTGTGTCTGTATAATCAAGTTTTTATGTTTTCGGTCTAGGATTCAATGTTAAAGACTTCAAATCAAAAAAGTCTTTATATTTTCTTCTAGACAGGGACTTCCAGAGAGAGACAGATGATGCCAATAGCAAACCATTTTCCAGTACGAAAGCTGAAGTATTTGATCGCAGCAAGGAAAACCTGTTCACATGGCGATTCATAGACGACTCTGCCTGGAGTGTGAATATGATGTAGTTCCACAAACGATGGGACACTAACTTAATATCGTGTCCTGTGGTTTGCACATTATAGGAGCTGATGGACGCTACAGAAAGTGCCAAAAGCGTTGCCAAATTTTAGGCTGGTTCAATTAAAACTGCCATCGACAGTCGAAACGCAAAGAAGAAGAATGGTGAAGTAATAAAGAAATACGGAAGAAAAGACATGTGTCGACACCAGTAATTGAAAAAAAGGGGCAGAAAGATGACAAAAGGCGAGCGTGAAGAAGAAGTGGCCAGTATTTTATATGGACAGTCAATGCAAAGGTATATGGCCACACGACTGTATAACGTGCCGTCGACAACGGCGCGATTAACGCTTATGTGACATAACTGTACTGCGACTCACTGTAGTTCGAATGCACGCTTCTGCGACAAACTGAAGGTCGACATAACGTTAGTGCGACAAACTGAAGTTCTACATCACGCTAGTGCGACATACACCGCCCCCTGGACATAGGTACTCCTATCGCCGTTTAATACGTAATTTGTAAATTTTGTAGGCAATTCAACGAATACTGGTAGCCACCTCCATTATAATATTTTGCACTAATAAACGCGAGATGAACAAGGATATCATATCTCTTCGGTCATCACTATGAATATTAATATCGTTTCAAGTGACACAACTTGCCGCCGATCACATTCATTTTAACTTTATCACAGAAAAATCCAGAAGGCCGAGTTTGAACAGTGAATCTAAACAACAAACAAACAACACTCAAAGCTAAACTTTAGTCTTGTAACTACTTAATATTTTCACCACATCTATCAAATTGTGCGGAATTACAAAGGAACAAGAAAATGGAAGTTCAAAATGCGCTAAGAAACCTACAATAAAAACGAAGAAGACTGGGATAAACGATAAACCCATAAAATGTTACTGAACAAAACAGAAATAGGACTAAAATACATCTATGTGAATATCCAACAAAACTGGCTATTTTATTCCTGTTCTGGTCTTCCTTGGTGAGTTGACAAAAGACAATTTTCACTGCTAATTCAAGTGAAATTACTCTATCCTGTGTAAAATCCTTACTAATCCTTACTAATATTATAAATGCGAAAGTAAGTTTGTTTGTTTGTTACCTTTTCGCGCCTAAACCACTGAACCGATCATCCTGAAATTTTGCATATACGTTGTCAGGTGGCCAGAAACGGACATAGAGTACCTTTCATTCCGAAAAAAGTACCGTTCCCGAGGAAAACAATAATAACGTTCTTATTATAATAGGCGGCGGCACGTGTCTTTCAAATCAGAGATATTACAAGCAGAGTGTAACCCGAATTGATTGTCATATTCTAAATTAACGCGAGCGAAGCCGCGGGCAAAAACTAGTGACAAATAAATGACACAGATTAGATCAGTAGGCCAATCGAACTCGAGTTTTCTTAAAATTGACTTTCTGTTCGATTATTTATTTGGTGGCAAAACGAAACTTATCGTAAACATACATATTTATTGATGATCAGACAATCATATTAATGGACAAATGGGGCCAATAATTTATGTTTTAGGTTGTAAACGTACTTGGGAGTTCTTGCTTTTATGATGATGTTAATTGATCTAGAATCTATATTATGCGGTATCTAAATGTGAATATGTAAGTGAGGTCGAGTCTTCTCGCAAATGAAGCGGATTTACTTACTTTGTAATATATGGTTTATTACAAATGCATAACATAAATATAACATCACGTCCGTAATCACTGAAGAGTTAGGCAGAGATGTACCTTTTACTACTCCCACATTTTGGCAGTTATGTATTAGGGCGAGCCTTTTTCCAGATACCGGGCACAAATCCAGACTCCGTGGCTGCTACTGAGAAATTCCTGATAGAAACCCCATAACTTTATGCTCAGCAGTCGCTCTTGTGACGAACAAGTCAACTTGTCATATATTTTTATACCCTGCAAGGTACTACATACCAGCGGTCCGATAGATCACTCCATGTAAAATTGGTATTCAAACTAGTATTCCATGTTTTCACTTAGACTGGAAGCTGACCCAGACGTAGTCGGTAAAAGGCCTGATAGATCATGATTTTGTGGGGCACGATGTGTCAAAGTTACTAAGTGAGGAGCTCGTGGCTAAATGTATTATTATCATTATAAGTGCCTATATATGTTTTCGAAAGCAAGAAGTTATTTTTTATGTGTTTATTTGGTATCCTATCACAATGTTTTCTTATTTGACCCAAAAGTTGTCTGGTAGAGAATGCCTTGTGGCATTAAGTCCGCCTATGTAACACTATTGTACATGAAGTTTAAATAAATAAATAAAATATACATCATCATCATTCTCCTGCCCTTACCCCAATTCATTTGGGGTCAGCGCAGCATCTTCCATACTTCTCTATTGCTCACCGGAAATGATTTTTTCATCTCAGAAAATATACAACCAAGTTCTAATTCTAAGACCAGCCAATCAAATACTTCTATTGAAGTATTTATCATAAAGAAGACATAAAATCTCCGTATAAGATTTCCTACTTGCTACTCATTTTACGACGCAATCAGATAATCTTTAACCTTTTAACTTAGACTCAAAGATAATCCTCACACACATTAATCAGAGACACACAACATGTCTTTTACGTTCGGTGACAAAAGTTTTATATAATTTACTGCCTTAACGTCGGCAGTTTGACCTCTGCTTGCCTCTGTGACTTTAAAAGGCTACTTATGCTAATTCGAAAGATGCGGAATTATAGTCACTTCATATAGTTAAGTAGGTAGTACTGTGTAGTGTGTGTGTAGTGTGTGTGTCTTTTTATACCTTTTTTTATATCTTGTAAGAGTCAGTGATGCTCGAATTAAGGGACGGCACCGTTGGCTAAGCGATTGGCTGCTGCGCTGCGTGTCGCGGGTTCGATTCGCGCATGAAACAAATATTTGTATGGCCTACAGGTAGTTGTTCGGGTCTGGCTGTTTGTGCATGTGAGTTTAAATGTTTTTAAACGCACCCACGACACATGAGTAATACCAAGTGCGGGACAACGTTTAAAAAAAGGGACCAGTTCAGCAGCTGTTTTAATTGACGTAACTAACACGTAAAAAATAAATATTGATCTGTGATTAGTTATTTCTATAGCACATTTGATCTTATAAATATTTTGAATTCATAAACTTCTGCTAATAAACGCCTTATATTATATTATTAAGTTTAAAATTGTAGATATTACGTGCATGAATTCTAGATTTTCCAATAGTCACATTCACATTCTTATGTTGATAAAAACTTCACACAGAACCTAATACAAAAATCGGAGTTACTAATTCTTAGCAAATACCACTAACCAAATTGATACCTATACCGAGTATGTAGCTGCTATGTAGCTTCAGTAACCTCTTTTGCAACAATAAGGCTGAAACCGCAACCGAAACCGAAAGCAGCGTAAATTCCGCGACTCATTTTACGCGACTCACAGCTAAAAAATTATGATCGTATGGCCTCAGCCTTACACAAAAAAGTCATCAATTATTAACTTATCAGTTAAAATCTAAACTCAAAATCAAATCTGACCTCGCACAACTCTAGCTGCACTACTTTTGATAGATGACCTAAAGTTTTGAAACTCATTTTAGTACCATTTCATAACAACTAAAAGTCTATGATGCATGTACCATTAGCGTGTGTTGCCAAACTCTATGATTCATGATGCTACGCTCATTGTCTCTGGTTAGTTTGTTTATTTTGTTCGATTTTTGGGGTTCCTTTTACGAAATATTTGGTTAACTTCATTCATGAAATTATAACTGTTTAGTCTTAAAAATTAATTTGTAAGAATTAAAACTTACAACGTCTCCCATCGCGGTCTGCTTTATGAGACACTTCCAGATTGAATTTCAAGATGTTATGAGATTTATTAGCGAACGAAGCAAAGATACTACATCGTAGTTCTTGGTGATTGATATTGGAATTATCGTATTCGTATCAACTTTTTCTACTAAACACTGTTTCTTCTACTAAGTTTATCAGTGACAACAAGTGTAGTAAATATTTGCACTTTTTACATTTTTTTAGTTTTTTCTGCTGTCAGATTACCATCAACTCCATCTTCTACTTTCTCATATTAATTGGGTGGGAACGACGCAAAATGTTACTTTTCCATTCTCCCTCATCAGCCGTCAAATTAATATTACCAACATACGGAACTCTCAACGAAAACCCGAAATTCTCACTTCACATGATTTTTTTCGTAATACTGGCTAGTGTTTGCCGTAAGTTTTAATGCACACGTGTTGATTGAAGAAAAATAGTTCACTGCAACGTTCTGTGAATATGTTCTGTTAAAATAATGAAGTTAGGTTCGTTAAGGGAAACTGTGGGAGCTTTCGAAATATAATTAGTGAATGGTTTTAACAATGAGTGATTCTTTTGCAGGATAATTGAAGATTTCTGAGATATTTCAGTAAAGTCTGCCAGACTACCTGCGAGTGAGCTCGTGGCTAAATAATAACAGCCAATCTTCAGGTTAAGCCGCACTTGCCTAGGTTGGTCTGTAGCTGGGTGACCACCCATTACATACCGAGTTTCCTCCGTGCCTCGGAAAGCCGATGGTCCTGGCTGTCATTTGTAGATCTTTGACAGTTGACACAGGTAGTCAGTGGCCCGAAAATCTGACAACCAGTCTTACTAAGTGGTATCGTATTACGCAGTACTAACTGGGTTGTGAGGTCTACCAGAAGTGACTGCTTCTCAAACAGAGGTCTGTGTTTCAGCAGCGGCAATCATGCTGACTGAAGAAGCAATAGCAAAAACTGAAGAATCGAATGCTGTAAATTCTTCATTTTGTATGAATGAGAAGAGATCTTTAAAATGGAGGTACTTAATAGAATATAAGCATCTCTTGATGATAGTGTTTTAATTTAAAGTCACTGTCCAAGAAGTTTCAGCAATTTACTATCAGCAAATGAAATAATACTCGAATCGGCATATTTACCATGTTTACTGTTTTTTATGAGTTCCTGATCCGAGTTAGTGACCATGATAGTTTAAAATCTTAAGGCACTGCCTCACCGGGAGCATTCGCGTGTAATGTAACGTTACAGAGTCGAGCATTACATCAGTGAGGGAGGAGAACTGAGCATTACAGTGCACAAACTGTAATGATACAAAACGAGTTTACATCAGTGAAGGAGGAGAACCGAGCATTACAATGCGCACCTTGTAATGATACAATATGTAATATTTTGTAACAACTTGTAACATCAATGCGCTTTTTTTGTTGCGTTTGGCCGGCCGCCGCGGATTACCTCCCCCCGTCCGCAATAAAAAATAATTCAATAATTGATGGCATCAATATTGTTTCTTTTCTTTTCTTTTACGAAAATAACAATGTCGAATTAATATTGCCGAACTCAGCACAATGACCGCTTCATCTTATCTTCATTACGGAAAAAACTAAATCAGAATGCTCCCAAACTCAAATTTATACTAAACTAGCTTGTGCCCGCGGCTTCGCCCGCGTGGAGTTAGGGAATTTCCCACGGGATATTACTTCTGGGATAATAAGTTATCTATGTATCTATCTATAATACATACATAGATTTACATGTACTTGCTTATAACTTGCAATTATTAGTTTAAAGTTCTATCAATTAAATTAGATACGTGAAATATTGATACCTTGGTTTGAGATTGGACGTCGGATTTACTGGATTTTACCGAAAGAGTATGTACACAAATTTTCAAGTCAATCGACCCCGAGAGTAAAAAGTTTCACAGAAAATTCAACACGCCATTTCACCCTCTAAGGGATAGGAATTTCGAAAAACTGATACTGAATCTTCACAAAAAATACACCCTCCAATTTTTATATCTCTGGGACCCGAGGTTTGGGCTGTGCGTTGGTATATCAGTCAGCCAGTCAGGACATGGAATTTTAAATTGGGGGATGATTTTGGAAAAACTATGATACACGTATCTCATCATTTTAACTGAAGTATATGTAGACACATTTTCAAGTCAATCGACTCAGAGAATAAAAAGCTTCATAGAAAATTCAACACCCCATTTCACCCTCTTAGGGGTGGTATTTCGAAAAACCCTTTCTTAGTGTATACCTACTCTTCACAAAGAGTACATTCTCCAAATTTCATGTCTCTAGGACCAGCGGTTTGGGCTGTGCGTTGGTATATCAGTCAGCCAGTCAGGACATGGAATTTTAAATTGGGGGATGATTTTGGAAAAACTGTGATACACGTATCTCATCATTTTAACTGAAGTATATGTAGACACATTTTCAATTCAATCGACTCAGGGAATAAAAAGTTTCATAGAAAATTCAACACCCCATTTCACCCTCTTAGGGGTGGTATTTCGAAAAACCCTTTCTTAGTGTATACCTACTCTTCACAAAGAGTACACTGTCCAAATTTCATGTCTCTAGGACCAGTGGTTTGGGCTGTGCGTTGATATATAAGTCAGTCAGTCAGTCAGTCAGTCAGGACTTTGAATTTTATATGTATAGATAGATGTTACAATATACGCGAATGCTCGTTAGTCAGGGCGGTAGTATTGTAATGTAATGCTCAAAGTCGAATCTCTAATGTTACATTACACGCGAACGCTCGTCGGTCAGGGAGGTAGTATTGTAATGTAATGCTCAAAGTCGAATCTATAATGTTACATTACACGCGAATGCTCTCGGTGAGGGAGCACCTTTATATAGCAAATGGAATGTATTTAAACAGAGTACCTACTAACAGAGTAGGTCCTCCTTCCTCCATTACTTTGTATTGTGACATACGACACGTCTCTAAAATTGACATACTGACAACTTGTAAAATTAACCTACACACAATTTAATGCTGATTAGTTCCATGTTTCGCTTTCACTACCCAATGATGGAGCCCACACGACTACACGCATCACAGACGGACCGATTTCATCATGAACTGATCAATATCTGATAGCGATCAAAGTATTAAACAATAGCAGTAACAATGCTTACCTTCAAACAAAAGATGGACATATTGCGCACGATTAGCGCAATGATCTAGTATTAGGGACAGATGAGACGATGTTTATGCAGATCAGGCACGAATCTTATTTTTATGTTACCTTGAAAACTAGGTAAGTAAGTTGGTAATTATTTTACGTAAGTGATTAACGACATTGACAAAGAAAAGATGGATGGATTGTGTGAGGACTGATACGAAAGAGAAAGGAGTAAATGATGCCGTGACGCCTGACAGGGGAGAATGGAAGAAGAAAACGTGTTGCGCCGACCCCAAGTAGAATGGGACAAGGGCCGGAAGATAATGAACACGAAATTCACTTATAAACTTACATACAGGGTGTAAACAGACCCTTCACAAAGCCGTCAACCAAGCATTTTGTACATCAAACTACGTAACTACGCAAATATTATTGCTGGGAATCGACTTTTTTTTTTGGGGTGAAAAATCACTTTTTAAGGTAGGACTCGATGGAAAGCATTACGCTGATGAATGGATTGAATAGTACGGGGTCGTGGAAGTGTGTAAAGTAAAAATCTTACATTAAAAACATGTATTAAAAAAAAACTTGTGAAAAAGTTGGAACTTTGACCCAAAATATCTCCGTAACTAGAAGGTTCCCAGGTATGGTGTAGAACAAAAAAATGATCGCAAAGACGGGGAGAACAAGTATCTTTCGGTTATGTTATGGGTCTTTTTACACCCTTTATTTTTTATTAATAAAATTAGTAGACACCAAATTTTGTATCGAGGATTCTCCGGAATATAGAAAATTGGAGTAATCCTTTTTATGAGTGCAGACCGTGAAAGCAGACATACTAGACCGACCTCTGGCTAGGTGAAGCGATCTTCTTAGGTGGTGGTAGTGGTGCCAATGTCCTGTAGTCCAGCAATACGTTGCTGATGATGATGAACATGCTAGTGAAACCACGGCTAGTCTAAACTACATTAACCTTTGACTTAGACAGTAACATAGATAATGTCAAGCACTACTTAAGGCTCCCCACAATGTCATAGAATGTCAAAATTCACCAACACGGAGGTCGTGATCAAGCTAAACTAATCTATGAAACGCAACAATCAAAAACCAACACTATAATTTACATTATGCCTAATAGTCATTTTTTTATGCCTTTTTTGTTACAAATTATGATTTAATTCTACTAATGTGACCACGAGCAATGTCAACGTAAGTAAAGCATTCAACACACCGAATCGATTTGAGGTCGCGAAAACTTATGGCAAGAAGTTTGTGATCAGTACGGCTTAGCAAAAATCGGCTATAAGACTTTTATATAGGTTCTATAATCCATATAAAGGGTGTAAATAGACCCTTAACATAAACGAAAGGAACTTGTTCTACCCGTCTTTGCGATATTTTTTTTGTTCTAGACCATACCTGGGAACCTTTTAGTTACGGAGATATTGGGGGTCAAAATTCCAACTTTTTCACAAGTTTTTTTTTAAATACATATTTTTAATGTAAGATTTTTACTTTACACACATCCACGACCCCCGTACTATTCAATCCATCCATCAGAACAATGCTTTGAGTGCTTTCCATCGAGTACTACCGTAAAACGTGATTTTTCAATCCAAAAAAAAAGTCGATTCCCAGCAATAATTTTTGCGTAAAGTTACTTAGTTTGATGTACAGAATGCTTGGTTGACGGCTATGTGAAGGGTCTGTTTACACCCTGTAGATTGTGCTCTTTGATGAAATGCACAACGAACGTGACATTTTTGTGGACGGATTGGTGAGTTCTCTTGTTGTAGCAATAGTTAACTTTTATTATTAATAAACTTTGTCTCAAGTTCATGTTTATTTGATTCAAACTATGTTCTGTTCTCTAAAGTGAATGTAGATAGTCCTTCATGTTCTTGGAACCCAATCAGTACAATTCGATGACGATAATATTCTAAAAGAAGGCCCAGGTGGCCGTGGCATTAGACAATATCCACTTAAAACTGCTATTAACAGTGCACCTGCCTTGTTTACTCTACCCAAGTGGTCTCACATAAATCGTGATTTTTTTGTACCTACGCGTTACGCATCGCACGACCGCGACTTCATCTAGTGTGTGAAGTACCTAACTCGAGTCGAACGTCGCGCAATCAGTTGACAGGCGTGAAGGTTGCAGCGCTGCACGCTCGTGACGTCAGCCGCCGTGATTACCCGCAATTGTCATCAGTGGCGTAGGGCTGGTAGGATGGGGAAGTGCCTGGTCTTTGTACTTGATCGTACTTTGTTTTTTTTTTTCATGGAAAGGAATTCTTCGTCTGGTCGCGGGACTTATAGAATTACCGTGACCCTGGAACATAACGGGCTATTGAAGGACAGCGTGGATTTTAGTCAGTACAAGTCTGACAGTCCCTCCCGCTCTGCCCTGAGTGGGAGGACTCATTGGATGATTTTACGACGACAAAAAAAAAAAAAAAAAGGACTTCTTCGTCTTCATTTCGCTGGCACAGGCAGTATTTTAAAATTAATTGGCCCAATGCTTCGGCACTTCTCCACGCCGCCGCGCCGTCGGAAGCAGTGCTGATGTCACTTTGTCTGCATGTTTTGGGCCATAGATGGCATCACAGGAGGTAGGCATAGTTTATTTATTTAACACTCCAAGAATACCTACCATAGGCATTTACATCTCCAAATACACACTCTGAAAGAAGGACAGATTATATTTATTAGATGGATATAGATTATGTTAGAAAGTGATCTAAGAGACAATAGCAAGTACTAGAATACATGTAAGTTAAATTATAATTTTACAAAATGTTTTACGAATTGAAACTTAACAAAAGCTAAATACATATTTCAATACTTAGTTTAGAGAGAGAAAGAAATCATACAAAGCAAAAATATCACAATAAAAAATTAAAGTTCAGTTTGATAGTTTGTGAGTATCAGTAAGTATTGTTTTGTCAAAATATTGACAATGCAATTCAATGTTGCAGACGGACAAAAAATATATCAAAATAATTTCCGGGCCATCTTTGAATAGTGCAGCTATCGAAAACTCTTTCTCGTATAAAAGTAATCAGACAATATTAAAGAATGGACAAGAAATACAATGATGGCTTGACCGTATAAATGAATGAATGAAGAATTAAATATTTGTATCGGTAATTATATAGTAATAGTATCCCATTCATAAAAAAATACTTTCACTGTTAATTCAAAATATCTAGTCAAAGCAACACTTAATTTTAAAATAATTGATTTCGCGTGAGAAGATTTATTAGTTTGTCTAATTGGTAAATTCAATTCAATAAAATAATAGACTGATTATTTCTTTGTCTTTTGCATATTCAATAATGCATTTCGCATCTAATTTAATGTGATGTTGGAATTTCATCGACACCGTAAGAATTAATTAGATATTTAAAATTTTTGTGACTTATTTCTTAGAAGACATATCATTATTTTTACATTAACATAGATTAAATACAATAATTAAGATAAGAAAAGGTAACCTTTCCATATCTTAATTATTTGATTTCGTCATATCTGACTAATAGTAAATTCCTTTTAAATTCACTTCTTGCGTTAGCTTAGAATTCCAGGTGTTATCAGGTGCGGGAAGCTATGGTTTCTTTTTATTTTGCATAATTTTTGGATACATTTAAACGGTACAGGAACAATCAGGGACGGTATATGGATCTTCAAGCAGAAAACCTAAGTACAAGGGGTCCGTACACAACATGCTGTACCTAATCTTAGATAGTAAGGCAGTTATCATACGACTCTGCTCATCCGCGCGGTCGGGCGGTGCACTGCTAACAAAATCTTCGCTGCCTCCGCCTGACCGCGCGGACGATCGGTGTCGAATGAGAATCGCAGATGTAAGTACCTGCCACAAAAATAATATGGCCATAAAACTAGCTCAATATTAAAAACTCAACGCGAACAAACAAACAACTATTCATCCATACTGTCAACCCTGAACCGCTGATGATCACCGCGGCCTTGGCAATAGTCACGAGTTGACAAAACACCGTCGTTTGTGGATTTGTTTAATTTTAGAGGAAAACCGACCGCCGTGAGCGGCGAGCTAATCAGGTGACGAGTAGTTACTTCGAAGAGAGTTAAGGCATGAGCTGTAGCGGAGAGCGGGTTGAATAATTTTAATTGAAGTGGCAATCGACTTGTTTTTTTTTCAGTTTTTTTCGCAACAATAAGATTGTTGATTGACAGAAAAAAATAGAAGCAATTTGGACGACAGAATAATTAACTAAGCGAGTTTCAGTCAATGACTCAGGTATGGGACGCTTTTCAACTAGACCGAGGGTGGGCCAGACTACACTCGGAAAGTGGAGGACGGGGGTATTTTGGTGAAGCTTATACGTAGGTACGTGTTACACAGCCTATACAGTGGACTGGCTAGGCTTAGTTTGCAGTAAAGTGACAACTTTTTAATTGAGAAACCAGCCTCTTAGTTACCGGTGTGCCAACGAACAATACTTTAAATGCCTTGTGTTGATGAAAATTTTTAGGCCCGCCACAAGTTTCTCACTTGCGCCACAACAAAACCCTACCTCATCCGTAAATTCGTATTGATACGCGCATTTTCTATGCAAATGTCGATTACTTTAATTGGGATGGCCTTTAGTACGTACACGATGGAGTAACGCAAGATTGTTTCAAGACTTTTTATTTATAATGTCGTAAAGCGTCTAATTCACATCGAGGACAGGTGTTAAGTGTGGAGATAGATTATTTATGTGTGAAACTGTGAAGAGGTCGTGTTATTACGATTATTCCGTGCAATGATTAGGCAATACAGTCACATTTAGATTGGTGTTTTTTTCTGTTCTTTTCATATTGGTATGTCAAACCTACTGGTGACTTCAGGCTACTATTCCTCAGTTGTAGACTGGAGTCTGGATGTGGTTGATGGCAATATGCTCTGGCTCTTCCCCTTTTACATGGGAATTAAAGTATTAGGCGAATTGTGAGTAAAATAGCTCTCTCTCTATTAGAAGTCGAGTCATGGTAATTATTATTAGGTTTCTCGTTTTTAATTTTGGTTTTTTGTTAAAATATGTATTAGTTTATTTTATTTGTATATATGTATTAGTATCATTATAAGTGCCTATATATGTTTTCGAAAGCAAAAGTTATTTTTTATGTATTTATTTGGTACCCTACAATGTTTTCTTATTTGACCCAAAGGTTGACTGGTAGAGAATGCCTTGTGGCATTAAGTCCGCCTATGTACCACTATTGTACATGAAGTTTAAATAAATAAATTTAAAAAAATCTGCCTATTATGTAATTTTATGCTCATCATCACTTACACCACCGCACCACCCATTACATACCGAGTTTCCTCCGTGCCTCGGAAAGCACGTTAAGCCGTTGGTCCCGGCTGTCATTTATAGATCTTTGACAGTCGTTAGGTAGTCAGTGGCCCAAGAAGTCTGACAACCAGTCGTACCAAGGGGTATCGTATTATCCAGTACTATCTGGGTTGTGGAGGTCAGATAGGCAGTCGCTCCATGTAAAATACTGGTATTCAGCTGCATTCGGTTAGACTGGAAGCCGACCCCAACATAGTTGGGAAAAGGCTAGGCAGCTGTTGATGATCACTCTCTTACTCTTGTCCCAATTCATTTGGGGTCGGCGCAGCATGTCTTCCCCCTCCATACTTCTCTATTACTCGTCATCTCATCAGACTCCTCCTTTCGTGCCATATCATCCTTCACACAGTCCATCCATCGTTTCTTTGGTCTTCCTCTACTCTTATACCCATCCACATTCATACTCAAAACTTTCCTCACGACATTTTGCTAATTCCTTAGCATTACATGAGTAGACATGTAATTTTATGCCACTGGTGTTATTTATTTGACATTAAAGCAAAAGTAACTAACACAAAAGTGACTGCCTCTTTGGTCTAGTGATGCGCAAGCGCGACTACTGACCAAGAGGTCCTGAGTTCGGTTACCGGGTCGGACAAAGTTTTATTGGGTTTTTCAATTAGGAATATCTCAGTAGCATCCTGGAGCCTGGATTTGGACCCTGTTGATGGCATATTGCTCTCGCTCATCCTCTGTTACATGGGACCAACAGTGAAGGCAAATTGTGAGTGTACTATTTGGTATGGAAGAGCGGAGTCTCCCAATACAGGCATTACTTGCTTAAAGGGAAGCCTCCCTTTAAGCAAGTAATGCAAAGGTTGGCTGGTAGAGAATGCCTTGTGGCATTAAGTCCGCCTATGTACCACTACAATAGTGAAGTTGTGTGGAGATGTACATGAAGTTTAAATAAATAAATAAAAAATCTGCCTATTATGTAATTTTATGCTCATCATCGCTCACCACCGCACCACCCATTACATACCGAGTTTCCTCCGTGCCTCGGAATGAGGCTTCAATCACTAATTCTGTTGTAAAATACTTATGTTGAAGAAATAAATGATTTTTGATTTGATTTGATTTTTGACTATGGGTAAACTTTTTTTTATTTTATATTTATTTAAATGGGGCTACTCTTGACCTCAATCTAGTCCTGAGGACAAAGATGAGGTCGACGATAGAACGAGCTATCTAACTTCTGCCTGTGATGTAATTTTATGCTGCTGGTGTTAGTTATTTGACATTAATTTAAAAGTAGTAAAACTTATGTTATTACTATTTTGTTTTATTAGCGAAAGGATGATTGGATTCGCGATTGCAAGTCGCAGACTAAAGTAAGTTTTATTACTTACTAGCGACCCGCCCCGGTTTCGCACGGGCAATAAACATATAAACCTTCCTCTTGAATCACTCTATCTATTTAAAGGATCTAATCTTTATCTCTAAAATTAAACGATGATTTCAATGATAGAAACGGATTTATTTTTAAAAGAAACGTTTGTTTCAACCGTCGAATAACGAATGAATCTATTTCACAGTGCTTTCAAACGTCAAAAATAATTCATAGACAAAATATTGCCATAGTCGATTCTGATTCGATACAATTCAATAATCGATTTAATATTAAAACTTAAATAATAATAATAAGTAGTACTTTAATATTTATCAAATTTGATGTCAATCATGCGTACAATAATGTGTTACATTATTGTATCCATGATAGTAAACTGGACGAATATACCCACATCTTGACTAATTAACCTTACATATTAAAAAAAAACAGCATCAAAATCCGTTGCATAGTTTTATAGATGTTAGCGTACATAGGGACAGACAGACAGCGGGAAGCGACTTTGTTTTATACTATGTAGTGATGATTTATTTAGTACTATTACGGTAGCTTATTAAGGAAGGTAAATAAATTAAAATTAGCTTCTTTACTCACTTTTACTTGATGACAAATATGGGTTAAATATCACCTCCAAATGTGAGAATAACATAAATTTATTCTGTTTAACTTACGTAAGTTTTGATGAGAATTTAACAAACTGTAATCAAAAGATTATATCATTTTTATTATGATTTATAATTTGTTAGATTATCAAAACGAGTAGGTATTTGCTAAGATTTCTTCGCTGTCTGTGACACACTATAATTATTTAATTAAAATCAATTTATGCAAATAGAATCGTGTGACAGGAATTAAAAATAGTGGGAAAACCAACTGAGACGGTATGTTTATAAATAACCTGACGTCATTGGAGATAATAACTTAAATTATATATTGCACAGCTGTTTCAAGAGTAAATTAACATCACATACATAATGCTCGTTCAATCTGCAATGCTCGCTCGTATGTTTGTCAAACCTAGTAACTTAGACCTCTAAGCTGATGATGAGATGATCTTGATGTACCTTCATCAAGATCATCTGCGTAACCTTTTCCCGACTATATCGGGGTCGCCTTCCAGTCCAACTGGATGCAGGTCTAAATGACTACCAACAGTATTTTACATGGGGCGACTGTCTATCTGACCTCTAAGATTCACTGTCAGACTTTCAGGCATCTGACCACCTTTGGGGATACATCTGTCAATGAACTACAAACGACAGCCGAGACACCAGAACTGAACGCGCTTGTCGTCATAAGATCACGCCTGATATAATCCCCAAAGGGTTAGATACAGGTGTCGATGCCTACAGTATAGCCACAATTAAGCGGAAATGCTCAAGTTACATGTAATAATGTGCATGAGATTCATACTGACCTCTGTAATAAATGTCTTGTAGCATTGTTACCGAAAATAATACAAACAAACACACAAAACACACACACACGCACACACACACATAATGCATACAAACAGAAAGAAAAACCAATGGATCACTCGGAAATCATAAAATTAAAGTTTTAAAAAAATGCTCTTATTGTGGTTTTGCTCTCGTTTCTGCGTAAATGAATTAAAATCTTATTAAGCAAATAATAGAGCAGATAGATGACAACAAGAAAAAAAACGAAAATTTCGAAATTCTATCACAAAACTGCGTGCGTGCGCGCACAAAAATCGCGAACCGTTACGTCACGTCCTTTTCCCGCAAATTGAGGATTCACACGCCTGCACGGTGTCATTGCAATTAATATAATTTGACATTCGTCTCGCTGGTGAATCTATTAATTTTTTGTTCCATACAATAGATAGTTGTAATCGTAATTGCAAAATTGATATTCGCTGTTGACAGTCACGAATCAAAATAAAATAATAAATATTTTATCCGCCATTTTTTGCAAAGAATGACCTTTGCTTACAAAAATGATGAGTGGCCTGAAAGTCTGATTACTATTATATGGTATAGATATTACCCTGTTCTTATTGAGGTGTGGAGGTCACATAGGCAGCTGCTCCATGCATGTACAGTACTGTTATTCTGCTGCATTCAGTTAGAAGCCGACCCCAACGTAGTTGTGAAAAGGCGTGGCAGATGAGTATTTAAGACATTTGTTATTAAATTCAATTCAATTTATTTCAATCATCAGTTGGATCATATTATAGCATAAGGGACATTAAAAAAAAAAAAATTTGAGAAAAATAAATAAAATAAGACAAAACACAACACACGCTTTCATTACTACTACAACTTAAAAATTCAATACATACTATGTTTTCGTATTATTGACTAACGGATTAAGACTAATTATAACTGTTAAAACTTAAGGAAGAAATAAATCACAGTTCCAAGCTAATTAGTCGTGTATTTAAATGATCCGCAACTGATTAGTGGTGCCAATATTTTTAATTATTCGGTTCTATTTTGGAAAGTCTACACGCGCGTTGTATTAATTATCATTTACTGTTTTCTTAATATCTCTTTTCTTTTTTTCATCTGCCTAGCCTTTACCCAACTATGTTTGGGTAGGCTTCCAGTCTAACCGGATGCAGCTGTATGCCTGTATTTTACATGGAGCGACTGCCTATCTGACCTCCACAACCCAGTTAACACTGGGTAATAAGAGACCCCTTGGTAAGACTGGTTACCAGACTTTCAGGCTACTGACTACCTGTAACGTCTGTCAAAGGTCTACAATTGCCAGGACCAACGGCTTTACGGGAAACTGGTATGTATGTCCATGTATGGGTGACCATCCATGGTCACCCATCCACGGATCAACCTAGGTAAGCACGGTTTAACCTAAAGATCGATCCGAGCGGCTGTTATTATTTAGCCACGACCTCCTCCGTTATTTGTAATATTACAACTGATTCATTTGAAAAGAAAATGCAATGAGTTACATTTAACCGTCACCCAGTATTTTCAAGCATACAGCATAAGCATAATTTGCATATTATGGCGTTCCCACTGGTGGGAAACTGGCCTGCTCCTTGTGAGAGGGAGAGGATCATAATCTACGAGAGGATCCCGGTTTGGTGGTGGACATGTCATCAAATTCTTGACCAGGCCTTGAGGCAACGTTCAGTACGACCAGTTTAAGTTTGCAGATCATGGTGGCGCTTCTTCTTCTCAGCGAGTCGATGGCAATCTAAATTGTGTTAGCCCAGAACTGAGCTACTAGTTTGGCGCTTTCGGTAGCATCCATCAGTTCCTGTAGTGAAAAAACGACACCAAGCGCTCAAACGAAGGTGGCGCTGCTTGTCAAGAAAAATTTGAACAATATTGTGAAATTTCTTCCCTTATTAACCTACTTCCAAAAGGAGGAGATTATTAATTAGTTTGATTGGTTTGTTCAGTTCTCTGTTTTGCCGCCTGCATAGATATGTTGGTCTAAGAATAGGTTTCTCATGTGACAATCATGTCCATCTTCCATTATTTTCTGCGACACGCCTTGCCAGACCCGTGACAAAATTATAATTTCCCCATTCATTCACATGGAGTCAACGCCATTTTTTGCGTGTAAAACATTTTATGCCTAATATCTACTAATTGGTGGCAAGACAAGTTTTACCACAATTGCTTACGACGCCGTAGCGGAGACAATTTGAAAGTACCATCAGAAGACTTATCGTGTGTCATGGAATATTTCTAGTTTTTTTTTTATTTGAAACAGGTTTTTAAAGAACTTTCATTAAGAAAAAGATACATGACGACACGCCTTTTTGGCAGTGAGTAGTATAGGAACTAGTATGACCCTTGGCTAGGTATTAAAGTTGTAATAAAATTAAAGATTATAACTTTGAAGACGTCGACTTCAGAAAAGCGTAAATTCACAACGAAGTTACTTTTTGCTGAGAAATATTTTGCACATTAAAAAACACTCCTTAACTGTTGCAGCTTTTGCTATCACTTTTGTAATCCACTATTGCCTCCTAACACTTGGAACCATCATCATCTGCCTAACCTTTACGCAAATATGTTGGGGTTGGCTTGCAGTCTAACTAGATGCAGCTAATTACCAGTATTTAACATGGAGCGACTGTCTATCTGACCTCCACAACCCACCAACACTTGGATATGTTGCTCCAGAAAAAGTAACTTCACAGGGGTTGCACCTTAACACAAAATACTGTAATCAAATCTTAATACAAAAGCTTTTGGATGTCAAAAGCTGTTGTAGTATTTTTTTGTTCATTCTGTTTTTCTATTAATGTGTAAAAGTCAAGGGGCAAAGCTTAACATGTGAATAATATGCAAACAAAAAATAATCGAACAAATAATTTTCATAAAGTGATATTCATCATAAATTCTTCAACCGCCAAAACTCAGGTTCACATCGAAAAGCCAAGAGTCGGAATCTAACAGTCATAGGCCAAGAACTTCTCAAAAATCAATCTTCATTACGAAAAACAGTCTTAAGAGCCAAGTATTAACACCGACACGTTTCTCGATAACTTATTTAAAACATGAGTTATTTCGATAGCATGTTGAGAAAAAAAATTAACCAGTTTACAATTTCGGACGACACATCCACAAAAGAGATGAATACAGAATTCCCAATTTGCTTGTTGACAATTTTATGGTCATGTTGACGACAGCGATTGAAGATGCAGTAGATTTCGCTGAGAAAGAGGTTTCTGATGATATTTTTTTTACTTTTGGCATAGGCGAAATGTAGAACGGACTGGGGGAATATGGAGAAGCACTTTGCCTAGAAGTGTGACACGCTAGATTAAGTCAAGAAAAAAAAAAACGTTGACAGTATACGAGATTTTAACTGAAAGAACAAAGAGAGACCCTACCTGGTCTCTGCATGTCACAGGAATTAGGATGGAACTAGTGTCAGTAGTCACAAATATCATTGGCAACTAACGTACTTAGAAAAAAGCTTCAGTTTTTTTTTTTTTAATATTGCAGCGTCGGAATAATTATATTTAGAAACTGCAACTGGTTTTGTCGGCCACTGTAGTAGATCAGAGATGCCTGAATTGGACTTCTGTTCGTCAATATTTGGTGACAAGTCTAAGTATCGGCTACTGTGGGAACTGGGTCGGGACAGGCTTTATTTTGTTGTGACACGGTGGCGCAGGCGCCGGTCGACGACAAACGTGTGTGGTGCAAGTGTGGAGAGGAGAGAAATGTCATTTTGAGGAATAAGATTTATGAATATTTGCCAAAAATAAATGAAAGTTTATGACTTCAAATTGCTTCTCAACATCAAAATTATTCTTGAAAGGATCTTTAATTTCTGGGTGCAACAATTTCAACTTCGAAGAACAACGTATAATGCTACAAAGAAGGAAATAATACCTACCTACTCAAAAAAAATCTATGAGGAAATAGTACTATTTGGAATCTAGTATCAATAAAGTTGAAACCTTCGTCGGCACGGGCGATTGCAAGCAATTACGCTTTTCAGACTCACGGCGCCCTATTGAATTCTCGATGCTCGACTTAATTAAGAGATTTGAAAATCCAATGCTCTTAATAAATCCTCCTAGAGTTTACTGTATACATAAGTCAGTAATTAGTACGTTTTTTTTTTTTTTTTTTTTAATTTTTTCTTTATCTTTAACACTAGAAACGGGATATTTACCATGTTTACTGTTTGTTTTAAGTTCCCGATAATTCGGCGCTGTTGCACTCGCCATGATCACGGTTAAGTTTTTCCTTAATCAAATCCTTAACCGCTACCGCTCATACCTCGCGTCCACTATCGAGACGTTTGACATTAAATAGTTCATTAGAAAGAAGCACCAATCCGAATTCGTTACGTGACTCCATCTCACCCGGATTGTTAAAATGACTCGCTGTTAGTGGTGGAGACAATTGATAAGGTGTGTTGACTTGCGATTGTGGCTAGTGTTGTGCTGATGGGTTCCCATCGACGGTGACTGTGTAGTAATTGGTATTGGTATTCGTTATGTTGCTGTTACAAGAGGTACCTTCGTTTTTTTTTTGGTCACGCCAATCTTCGAGTACTCGCAGCTTCGAGCTTCGAGTAGCTTCTATTGGACTTTCCTAAAGTTTCCTGAAAGGAGGTTGAGCTAATGTGGCCCAAGGCCCAATAGCGTTAAGATAATCATGTGCCAATAGATCTCTTCAAGGAGTTTTTTTCTCAATACGAGGAGTTCTCTCGATTTAGGAGCTAGAGAACTCTAAATATTAATAACTAAGTATTGACTTGGATGGCTTCCTCGCGAATTGGCGACAAGAAGCACACCATCGTGAGAAGTGGAAGGAATGCGGGGAGGTCTTTGCTCAGGACAATACGGGCTAACAAAAACAAAAAAAAGGATTGTAGTATTTGTAGTTTGGTAGCAGTAAAGAAACGCATTTGCGTTTCATAACAGTACCCCAGATCAGTTTATTTTTCTTCGAATTTACATTTAGCACCTGCCTTCCCTCTGCCACGTATTCCCTGACAGTTTAATTTCCTTGTCATTGAAAAATTTCTAAATAAATATATGCGTAAATAATCGTAGAACATAGAAGTTTAGTCTTTGCAAGACTTCTCCTACCCAAAGGACGGATAGCTTATCCACTATTGTTTAGGACCACACCGTCAAGACAGACTGAAATAAATTGTTAGGTGCAGATAAATCTGTCTACCCTCTTTCTTAGTCTTTTGCTAAGCGCACTACTGGAACTCGATATAAAGTCGAGTATAGGAGGGATCAAGTCATTTCAGCAGCCAGCACAACCTTTAAGTAGATATCTATCTAGTCCGTTGATAAAACAGTGCAATACACACAATATCACCAAATTTTTTGGAGTCCTTATTACGACGCCGGCTAATCCGCTAAAGCCGAATACTGGTATTCAGCTGCATCCGGTTAGACTGGAAGCTGACCCCAATATAGTTGGGAAAAGGCTAGGCAGATGATTACGACGCCGGCTGTTGCTTTTGAGCATATAAACACTGGATCCTACTTACTTGACAAATTAAAAGCCTTTTCTCGATTGAAATTTTGAACTAATGTAGTATCATATTATTATTCCGTCGTCTTCTTTTTCTAGTTGGAAGAATCCTACGCACCCAAGACAAGGTACAGTCTATAAAGGCACTCTGCATGCGGTAATACAAAATGAAATTAATACTGTCATTCAATGTCGAAACACCAGATCAAGATGGCGACCAAAAAAACTTCTGTGAGATGTCATGAATGTAATTGTTTTTTCTATTTAAGATGTCGTGGGTGTCTCTTTTTATTTGTTGATAGACACTGTTCCATCTAGAGACACCGTGTCGATCCTACCTTTGATTGTTTCTTTGGAGAATGTTACACTGTGTTTTACTGTGAGCAGTGTGTTCGATGGTGGGAAATGACGTATTTAATAGTAGCTCCCCTGCTGGTTTCTCCATGTACGATTGATAGATGATACGAAAGTCGGTTTATCGTCCCGCGTTGGATGACTAGGTTTTTTATCATGGGACCTTTTAAGTGAGAATTGTCTTCTTATATAGATTGGATTTTTATCTTTTGTGATTTGTCGGGATTTGATTGGTACATTGTGGAAGGAAGTCGTCGAGTTATTAAAGAATTTTTTTTTATTCTGATAGCAGCTGTTAAACTTTTATTTTGCATTCCTACTTCTGGGTTCTAATTTAAATCTCACAAAAAAAAAAATAAGTCAATGTCTTTAAATTCAAAAGGTTTTTCTTCTAAAAGAAGGTGACGTACCTGCCTTGACAAAATGACATTCTATCAGCGACAATATGTATGCGGCGTGTCTGCACAGACAATGGCCCGTCTTGTATCTTGCACTGCATGCCCTAACACCTGCACACTTGACGATCTTATGACTGCATCAGCGAGCGGAATTTGCGTAGCTGAATTTTGGGCCAAACATATCTAATAAAAATTTGCCATCGACAAGCTAAGAAGAAGAAGCGACAATTACAATAGAAAAACCAAAACTGTATTAGATTACACTTCAACCAACATAGCTGTACAGGCAGGGAAACAAAGAACTATAATAAATGTACCAAGTTTGACATATCAAAGCATTTTTGCTTGACAAGCAGCGCCCCTTTGAACTACACACTTGAAGTGGCCATACTATACCGTAAGCTTTTGTCAATCCTGTTGAATGACATGGTAAAGATATCAACAACATCACTTAAAATGCGATTTCCTCTTGTCCAGGCCGTTCCATTATCATCATCTGCCTTTACCCATCTATGTTGGGGTCAGCTTCCATGGAGCGACTGCCAATCTGACCTGCACAACCCAGTTAGAACTGGGTGCGATACCCCTTGGTAAGACCATTCCAAAGGACCAATTCTCATAGTGAAACTGTACTTCATCATCATCGTCTGCCTAGCGTTTTCTCAACATAGTTCGGTCGACGGTAGTCGGCTTCCAGTCTATCCAGATGCAGCTGAATACCAGTACTTTACATGGAGTAACTGCCTATCCTGACCTCCACAACCCAGTTAGAACTGGGTAATACGCTAACCCTTGGTAAGACTGGTTGTCAGACTTTCGGGACACTGACTACCTGTAACGACGTTGTCCAGGTCCTTTAATTACTGAATAACACACTTGTGATGAAATGTTTTATCGTTCAAGCTTTTTCAATTTTACTTGTGAAGATAAACTTCATGTAAGTTATTTATAACAACAATAACAAGACTATAATCGAACATAATCAAGAGAGTTAACAAACCAGAATCTATGAACCAAAAAACGTTACAAATTAAAATAAAAAGACTTCAAATTAGCACTCGGCGATCAAAACTCTAACCTGTCTCCATGTGTTAAAGTTCCTTTTAGTTCGGATGATGGTTTCTATTGAAATTATAATACAATTTTAAAGCCATTTGTCAAGTATAGGGTCAAAGGGTGCGATAGTGTGATTCGTCTAGTGGTAATCAACGCACAGACAGACCAAGTCATCAATTATTGTAAGCATATGACACGGTACGTGGGTAGGTATACAATAAGAATAAAAAAATACTTATCTCATTCGGAGATATGAAGACGATGGGTCTGATAAATCCTTTTTACGAATAAAAATACGTAATCATAACACATAACATAACATCGCGCCTGTAATCCCCGAAAGGTTAGGGAGAGATACCTAGTTCACCCACATTTCGCCAGTTATGTTTAAGTTCCATGTAATAGGAAGCGAGCCTATTGCCATCAACCGGGCGCAAATCCAGACTCCGTGGCTGCTACTGAGAAATTCCTGATGGAAAAACCCAACGTCACTTTGCCCGTACTGGAAGCGACTGTTAATACAAAAGAGACAGTCTAAATGAAGTCAAGATGCGTAACCGTGGTATTATAACACAACATCACTCCTGTTTTAGACAGAGGTGACCTATACAGAGTGTAAGGGACAGCCCTCCACAAACTGATTTGGTGAATCACTATATCATACTAAGATGACCGGTACAAGAAATTAATTCAGGAATGTTATGGGAATCCAATAAATTAGATTTGTTTTATTTCCTCATACGCAATGTATCGTTGCCGTGGCAAAACGTTTAAGTCCCTCGTAATAAGGAGCGAGCCTAATTGACCGCCGTTAGGCACAACCCCAGGCTCCGGGCTATACTGATAAATATTCAACCGAAAAACCCCATAGCACTTTACACAATATCAAAACCGTTTGTAAAAGATACGAAACATGATTTATGTTTAGTTCCTATATCTTTCCAATCGATCCCTTAGTCTATATATAGTAGAAGACAAAACATAACGAGAGAGGCGACAACATAGAGTGCTGGGACTGTCGATCTACCATTCAATCTATGCCCTTAAAGAAAATGAACAAGGACACGTCAAACCGATAGACTATGATGGACAAGAGCCATGTTTACATAGTAAAATATGAAGTGCCCTTTTATTCATGCGATATATATTATACATATCAGTGGCAAAGGTTCCATACAACTCGATTCCTACCGGCTTCCCTTTGAAAAATGCGCAGTCAGTATTATTTAGACAAATAATAAAATCGCACTAAAAATACCTCTCCGGCTTACCTCTTACAAAAATTGATCCTTCGCTACTGGTACATATTATAAGCTAAGGAACGGCACCATCAAGTGTCTGCAGTCTGCTAGAGCATCTATTGACCTACTATCCAATCTATGCCCTTAAAGCCAAGACAAGGCCGTGTCAGATCGATGGACAAGACAGATTCACCAGAAAACCTGACGTGAACAAGCACTAGGTAACGACAGATTAATGCCAATCGTGCTACAAACACTGCTACATTATCTACATCGTAAACCAAAAGCAACAACCACAATTTATAATAACAAGCACGAATTACGAATCACCCAGCAATTAGTAGGAAACAAATCGCTATTGCTATCAAATGTTTAAAGATATTTATCAACGAGTTGGAGTTGCACATGACATGTAATAATGCATTCGCTATGCTAATAGCAATACTGTGGATAATGTTGTGAGACGTGCGAATGTCCTCGTTTGGAGTAAAGGACGTGCGCTGAGATGAGGCTTGGCTCCAATGATTAACGGGCCGATATTTTAATATTGAAACCGTAGTATTATTCCCAGTATAACTGCCTCGTTGATCTACCGTACCGTAAACGTAGTTATTACTGCATCGTTGGTCTAGTAGTCGCAGGCCTGACTGCTGAGCATGAGGTCCTGGGTTCGATTCCCAGGTCGGGCAAAGTGTTGTTGGGTTATTCCATCAGGAATTTCTCAGCAGCAGCCACGGAGAACTGCACTTTGAAATCAACTTTTGCACGTCTATCAGTCGTTTCAAGTAAAGCTTCAACCATCATTTTTCCTCTTACATTACCATCTACCGTTTTACTCATTCTTTCTATTCTTCCCTTTCCCAGTGAACTTTACCGTTCTACAGAGAAGTCAGAATAAGCTGATACTATTAACTCAAATAAATTCTTTCGTCTCGTTACTTCAGTTCAAATTATTAACTACAAAAGCGTTAATTAGCTTCACACTGATATTCAAAGAAAAAGTCAAACGGAGGCGTACAATGGAAACAATCCCCCGATTAGTCACAACACAATCAGCCATTTACGCAAAAGTAACACTCGAAGAGTTCACGACTTCTCAGCAATTATACAACGATCGGGACTCGAATACGTCATCAATTCATGACTAAATCACGAAGTACTGACTAAGTACGTTCCCATACAATCATTGAACATAAATAAACGTACTGATATTCCAGTAAAGCAAAAAGTTACTGATGAAGTGATCTCACTCTTGAATGGCACGAAAAGATATGCGTGAACCGTATTGTTAACAAGAATGGAATCAATTATAATGAATTTAATAGTAATAAATCTTTTGAAGTTGATGTAATCGGAACTGATCTAGGAACAAGTATTGTTGTGTCAGGTGTTAAGATTCTTGCGCAATTTACGTCCAGGAACCAATAGGTTGACTAACCGATGGAACTTCAATTTAATTGTGAGAAGCCAAGGTGTTTGTTAGAAATACTCAACCGAATTTGACATGTATTGTCATAAGAAAGTAATTGACGTAAAATACAATGACGGAAGAGACTACACTTGCGAAGTAATTGTATTGTATAACGGGCTGGTGTCCGCAACTCCACGTCAAAGCGCGTATTTTGCGTGCTTGCGAAGTAATACATGACCTTATGCTTCAGAACAAATGATTCGTTAATCGAAAGCATAAATTAACCTTATTTTAAGCACATTGGCTGCCTCTTTGGTCTAGTGGTCGTTAACGCGACTGCTGAGCGATGATGAGGTCCTGGGTTCAATTTCCAGATCGGGAAAACAGTTATTAAGTTTTACTTTTAGGATTTGCTCAGTCACAGCCAGGGCGTCTGAATTTATGCCCGTTTGATGGCAATAGACTCGCCCCCTATTGTATCGGAATTAAACATAACTAGCGAAAAGTGGGTGTACTACTAGGTACATCTCTGCCTGCCTCTGCCAGCCTTTGGATATTACAGGCTTGATGTTGTCATGTTTAAGGACATTTTTGATTAACTTACGACCATCAGATGCCTATGGCATTAAGTCCGCCTCTGTACTTTGTGCTTGAAGTGTTAAATAAATAAATAACTCTGATCTTTTGAAGCTGATATGAGAGGCAATGGACATGCAAATCTCTGTAAGAAAAAATATGCAAACCGTCACGAATTCAGTTGGAGGACATACACACCTTATACAATTAGTGACCATCACACAATCTACTATTGTACAAAATATATACATAATAGTTAGGATCTCGTGATAAAGCTCACGTTTCCATTAAAATGATCGATTCGCTAACATTTTTACTACAAACTACCGTCTGTCGACGTCTTAGCTTCCTTAATACATTCTTTTTACTGATTGATATCTACTTGTTTGTTATTTATTATGTTTAGACGTGGATTCGTAATCAATTTTTATGTCGGCTAATAAGTAGTTTGTGTGTGAGGTTTTTTTGTAGAATCATTGAGTGTAGTTAGATTTTTTGGAGGAATATTCATTCATCAAAGGTCATAGTGCAGTTGGTTTGTGTGAGATCTTCTAGCTAGGCGTTGTATGTCACGAGTAATATTTTCTCTACGACTAATTTCACGCCCTATGTAAGAGATTTTTAGCTGTTTGAACTTTTAAATAGCTATCTATTAGCAGTTCCATACATTTTGACCGTGTGTATTGCACTTTTGTGGGAAACAGCAGATTTTTTTTATAACCGATGAAAAATTTCTATGTGGCTCGGAATGATGTACGAAATACGTGGTAACCGTTTTCGCATTGGTGTGTTCCACCCCGTGTAGGATCTAAAAAAGGATCAATTAAACCTAATTCTCTCAAGAATACATCCATCCTTCTTCATCCACTTTTATGCGACATAATAGTACCTAAATTTATTTCCTGATCATAAAACCAACCCTTACTTCCATAGAAGTCAATACTTCCAAAAGTATCTGTCTTCAAACCCTATCACTAAGGGGTGAGGCAGATAACAATAAATAAATCAATGTCGAACACATATCCTGGATACTGAATAAAATAGGTGTCTTTGAAATATACCCATATTATCGCGATACATTGCGGCAACCCTACAATGTCTACAGGGTGATGTCAAAGTGAACTGTCAGTTTTGACAGCTGTATGAATATCTGAATGGTCGTGAATTTTTATTTTTAGAGTCGAAGGAAGATGGATGGATAGGAAAATTGATAGAATAGGTAACGGATATTATTGTGAGGGAAAATAAATTCATATTATTTATGTTTTTTATAGAGTGGGTTTCGAGGTGGCGTCAAGTAATTTAGTATTAATTTTGAAGTCATTACCTGAATTTGTTCTAATTATTTAGTTTGTTGAGAATAACCGGAAAACAGGCAGGTTTATTTTACTTGGTGCATTCTTACAAACATAATTTTCTATATAATTTTATGGGATTGTGATGCCTAAGGCTTGCAAAGGCAACTAACGAACCATTTCCTTGTTTATAAGAACTTTCGTTTTCTAAAGTAGTCTCTAGAGGTTTCTAGAGATGAAAACAAATATCAAAAATTTGTTAAATTAGTGGGTTCCCTAATTTAGCTGTATTTTTTGACATTTGTCTTTTCACGAAGATTGCGTCTTGAATGTGAAGGATTAAAGTGCAAAAAAATTGCCTTCTGTTGCCAATTGTCTTCGGAAATGATAAGCTTGTCATGGTTATGTAACCCAATAATTGCGCACACATTTGTACGAGCTAATAGCTGTCATTACTTATTTACTTATGAACTTTAGCCCAGCACGTTCCTACTTCATGCAGCTTAGAGCCTTGCTGACACACCTACTGTTTCAATAGCTTGACTCATTGTGTGATATTTGCAAACCAAGATGCAACTTCTGGTTAGCCTATTCCCTACATAATAACTGTGAAGTTTGTACAAAAAACAAATTTAAACAAATCAAATTATTTTTCACAGAAATGATCTGATAGACGAATTATTTGGCAATCCCTACTATGTATAAATCCGATGTTTTAAATTACAGTCCAAGCATACTCATTCAACAAATCTAGACTCTGCAGCTACTACCTACTAAGAAAATCCAGATGGAAAAACCCAATAACACTGGGACCGACCTGACAATCAACCCAGGACCTCATGCTCAGCAGTTAGCGGCTGTGACCACAAAACATAGAGGCAATAATATTATAGGCTAGTAATATTTATACATGTCACGGTATTCGGATCTTAAAATAAAAGTGTCAAAGAAATGACATCACATTCACATCACCCTGTAGTCAAGCGGACAGTCGCAACAAAAAGTGTTAAATCTCCGGAGGTCGCGATTACCATCAGACGGACAAGCTCATTATTTATGTAAGGCGACGGACCACGGCACGTATATCACACCCTACAGCTAGGGTTTTAGGGAAATTGGCGGAGGAGACAATTTCCTTATTAGATTTGGATAAATCTAGCACCATGAGTTGTTAGTCCTATCGTGGAACGTGAGTGAGAGAAAAGATCGCACGCAATACGCGCTTGGACATGGAGTTGCGGTCACCAGCCTGTTATACAAATACAAGAGAGAAGAAGACTTAAAAGTTACCAGAAACAACTAGAACAAATCATTACAAACATTATGTTCTGGAACAACTTGTTTTAAAAACTTGTCCAAAATTAATCATTTTAAACAGATGTGGGCACAGTTAACCACTAACAATTTTTAAAAGGGGTAACTGGGCCCTGGTCCCAGTACCATAGTGGGCCGAGTGACTCCTAACCATTTTAATTAAAAGGGGTAACTGGGCCCTGGTCCCTGTACCATAGTGGGCCGAGTGACCCCTAACCCTTTTAATTAAAAGGGGTAACTGGGCCCTGGTCCCTGTGCCATAGTGGACCAAGTGACCCCCAACCCTTTTAATTAAAAGGGGTAACTGGGCTCTGGTCCCAGTACCATAGTGGGCCGAGTGACCCCTAACCCTTTTAATTAAAAGGGGTAACTGGGCCCTGGTCCCTGTACCATAGTGGGCCGAGTGACCCCTAACCCTTTTAATTAAAAAGGGTAACTGGGCCCTGGTCCCAGTACCATAGTGGGCCGAATGAACCCTAACCCTTTTAATTAAAAAGGGTAACTGGGCCCTGGTCCCTGTACCATAGTGGGCCGAGTGACCCCTAACCCTTTTAATTAAAAAGGGTAACTGGGCCCTGGTCCCTGTACCATAGTGGGCCGAGTGACCCCTAACCCTTTTAATTAAAAAGGGTAACTGGGCCCTGGTCCCAGTACCATAGTGGGCCGAATGAACCCTAACCCTTTTAGTTTTGGTTTTGCCAGCTTACCAAGACCATCAAATATAGCGCTCTATCACTGAATATCATAAAAGCAATATACGATACTCAGAAAACATCATATTAGGACTGGTTCATTGGTGTGAGTGGCTGCTGAGCATGAGGTCCTTGGTTCGATTTCCGGTTCGGGCAAAGTGTTATTGGGTTTTTCCATCTGGATTTTCTTAGCAGTAGTCGCCGAGTCTGAATTTGTGCCCTATTGATGGCAAAAGGCTCGCCCCCTATTGAAGTTAAATGACAAAAAGCCCAATTAAGTTGATACTAGTCTTAAAAACTGTTGAAAAACTGAAAAATACACTTTTCCTGATAAGTGGAAGATTAGAATGGTAATAATTAACACATCCTTTGCACACTCAATGAGAAAACATTACAAATAGGAACTGGATGCACAGACCTAACTCCACCTACCAGTATTCATAGCCAAGATTTACATCTCTTAGAAAGTGTGTCAGTATAGTAACAGTACCTGAGCATCATCACATGAACTCATTTGTTAGTTTAACCCTTGATTTATCTTCCAACAACTATAATTCAAAATTGTAACAATAACACGTTATTGGCTGAGTCTTATGTTTACATACCCTCCTGTTGAACTGTGGTAGTTGAAATTATTTAGCACAGTCAAACATGCATAGGAAATGGACAGCAACATCCTCTTGTGTTCTATGTCAACAATATTCTGCTATTTAACATAAGAAAACGTTATCAAGCCTTTAATCCCCGTAGGGTTAAGCAGAGGTGTATCTAATAGTACGCCCACATTTCACCATTTATGTTTAAGTCTCATGGTATTGGGAGCCAGCCTATTGCCATCAACTGGGCGCGAATCCAGACTCCGTAGCTGCTACTAAGATTTCCTAATAAAAAAACCCAATTGTACTTTGCCCGACCCGGGAATCGAACCCAGAAACTGCTCATGCTCAGCAGTCGCGCTTGCGACCACTCGACCAACGCGCCAGTCTACTACTATTCTACGATCTACTATAATATAATTATGTATACCTACTTATAAATATAACAAGCTAGTAATAAAATAAAAAAGAAGTATGGAAGAAGAAGACATGCTGCGCCGACCCCAAATAAATTGGAATATGCATGATAATGAAAATAAAACTTCACAACAGCAGATATGTTTTTTTTAAACGATACCCCACACTAGAAATTTCTCCTGTATTTTGGGTGCGTTTACAAACATTGATACTCAAATACACAAACAGCCAGACCCGGAGCAACTATCTGTAGGCCATGCAAATATTTGTTCCGTGCGGTGATCGAACTCACGACACGCAGCGCAGCAGTCAATCGCTCAGCCACTGCGCCAACCGTGTCGTCGGGTCGTATATCTAGTAGTAAAAAAAGCACTCGCTGTTTTCTGCGTGTAAACAACAGTTTACTGGGTTTTCAAACGACACAATGCTCTAGACATGAATCTGAGACTCCATTTTGTTTTTAAGCAGTCTCGAAGCAGCAAATTTTCTCTTTTTGCAGATTTGTAGCGGAAGTTAACCACTTGCACTCAGATGTAGTCTATTTCGGAATCTGAAATCATAAAAAAATCACACAATCAATTTTGATAGGTATAAATAAACTACCGCAAAACCGACTCGATCCAACACATACACAACAACACAGAACCCTTGATACTGTCAGCAATTATCGTTAATCATATTAAAACAACAAAACAGGACATTTGTTGGCTACAGTAGGTATTCTGAGAGCAATGTGTTTCGTGAGACTTAAAACTGTTTAATGTTTATAATGGACATTATCCGTGGCTTAATCGAAGTATTGAGTATTTTGAGCAGCGGTGGGACAGTGGTGGCGGCCCCGACTTACGAACAGTAAGTCGTGTTTTCGAACCCAGGCAGGCGCATTACTTTGTGTAATTGATTTCATCACCACTGCTCTCAAAACGGTGAAGGAAAACATCTTGAGGAAACCGGCATGTTCTGGAACCATAAACATGTGACATCTATCAACCCGCGCTGGGCCCGCGTGGTGGATTATAGCCCATTCCCTCATAGAGAGGAGGCCATGTGTCCCAGCAATGGGAACATTATAGGCTGATTATGCTTATGCTTATGCTACTCTAAGTAAGTTATTCGATTTTTATTTTCATGAATTTAGTTGTAGTTTGAAAGCATATGTAAATAAAACGACAGAAGTTCTAAGAAGTTCGAAGTTGAAGTCCTTTGAAGTTTTGCGAAACATAGCTGTTGTTCTCTGTTGAAAATTAGCCGCTGAATTAGCTGCCCCCACCTTTAAAACTGGGAACTGATATAACATCACGCCTGTATACTCTGAAGGTACCTGTAGAACACTAATAGGCAGTAAACAAAACCGTCTCTTGAAACTGACAAGGCCGTCACAGCATATGGATAACGTTCAACGTCTGTTTTATCATTCCAGTACCTATAAATTGCAGATATCCTACTACTCCATGTGAACTTAACTAAGTTTGAAACTATTATATAGTTTCAATATCATCGTCAACTACGACCCGACTTCACCCACTGCTGGCCTCACTGTGCTTGTGCCAAGCTCCACGTTCTTGTGCCAGCCTCATCCAGGATATACCTGCGATGACTATAATGTCGTCTGCCCATCTCACCACCGGACTACCAATTCTTCTCTTTGCGGCCCTTGGACGCCACTCGATCATATCTCATCTCCATCACCTGCTGCTGCTCATCTGCCGTCACCGTGCCTTGCTAGGTGTCCTGCCCAACTTCATTTGAGTTCCGTAATGCAATTTCCAATATCGAAGATCTTTATACGTCTTCGTATTTCGGAGACTCGGCCTTCTAGTTTTATGCTGAAGATGCTCCAGTTTCAATATAACTAGTTGGATTTTTTTTTAAAAAACCTAAAAGCAATTACTACGCCAACTATACAAGGCAAACATTCCTTTGCAGAATATTTATTTCCATACGTCTAAATTGAGACGTGAAGTTAGTCTGAAACGCCGTGTCAATCCGGACGACTCTGATACATTCTTATAAATAAAATCTGCTCCTACATCGCCCAATACGCATCGATCTTCGACTAAACCCGTGTTATTAGGGTTGTATAGGTTTTCATTTAGTTTAGCAATTTTATTTTTAAAGACATATTTTTTGTTGATGTGAGGACTGGACTCGACTATGAATAGATCACATTGTTTTCTGACCGTAGAGGTTTGGTCAAAGCGGTACTGACAATTTTCGAATATGGCTCCGGAAACCAAACTCTGATTGACAATGAAATGAAGACTGCCTCGTTCGTCTAGTGGTCACAAGCGCGGCTGCTGAGCATGAGGTTCTGAGTTCAATTCCTGGGTCGGGCAAAATGTTATTGGGTTTTTCCATCAGGAATTTCTCAGTAGCTACCCCGGCGTCTGGATTTGTGCCCGGTTAATGGCAAAAGGCTCGTCCCCTATTACATGGGACTTAAACTTATCTGGCGAAATGTGGGTGTACTTTTAGGGACACGTCTACCTAACCCTTCCGGGATTACAGGCGTTATGTGAAGACTGAAGTATCTGCCAGTGTCGTGTCCAGAGCTGGTCCTCAATCTGTAGCTACCCACAGAAACGTTGACCGAATCTTAACAGAGGTATGACAAGTAGGTACTTATTTTCTGGGTCATGGCTTGAATAAGCCAAACTTTTCATACTTGGATGTCTCACAATGATTTTTTAAACGCAGGCAGAGCTTTCATATATATATCTATATTTGACTGTAAATTTCTGGATTCCCGACGATAAGCTTACATTCAATTGGCAATAAAAACTTTTATTGCTAGTCATTACATCAATGACGTAGAAATCCATTACAAGTCTGTCAGTGAATATTTCTGATATAACATTGAATGACTTAAGCTTAATTCGTAAGTCTTTGTTTCCTAGAAAATCTAGTTTTGTAGGACACCATTACTCCAAATCACAGTCCCAATTTTTATAAATGCTGTTCCAAATTTTTCATCGTCAAAAGATGAGACCAAGCTCATCATACAGTATTATGGCAGTTGGTGTCTAAACCCAAATTAATTCCAATAAATTTTAATCTCCGTTTTAGTTAAAGAATCCACGACGATAGATAAACGATGAATCCTATTAAAATGAAACCTACATGGGCAGGGTTGTCAAGAAAAAATTAACAAGATTTGGGATTCTGTAAAGTTGACATGACAAACACACCTTAGGACTGCTACATTTTTCTTTTTTATTGTTTTTTTACATAGAATTTATTAGGTCCAAAGAATAACAGATTATCTAGGTACCTTGCCTTCGCTCCACAGAATCTGAGTGTAAAGTTCTCCAGAACTAATCAAAAACTACATATACAGGCCATTTGGTAACAACATCACCTTAGTTTTGAATCCATAACCCAAGCTACCTAAGACGTGCACAAACCACTTTTTGCTTTGTTTCCACGTCATAACCTAAGCGATCGTCGCGCAAAAGCTGTCTCATCAATTTTTTTGGAGAAATCAAATACGTGGTCGCGCTGACATTAAATATGCTGCCTTTGATTTCCCGAACAGAAATGAGTGACACAGTAAGACGATGGTCGCATTCACGCGATCGTTCGCTTTGGTTAGGATGCGGGGGAAGGACGTTAGTCTTAACACAGCTCGTCAGTCTAAGAAAGTGTCGTTCAACAGAGCAAGCTACTAGTATCCCATTCACTGCCACCTAGCAGTAATCCCCAAAAGGGTTAAGCAGAGGTGTGCCTCATAGTACCTACACCCAGATTTCGCGAGTTATGTTTTAGTTCCACGTAACAGGAGGCGAGCCTATTGCCATCAACCGAACACCAATCCAGACTCCGTGGCTGCTACTGAGAAATTCCTGATGAAAAAACTCAATAACAATTTGCCCAACCCGGGAATCGAACCTAGTACCTTATGCTCAGCAGTCGCGATTGACCACTAGACGAAAGAGGCAGTCAGTCTGCTTTATTTGACTGTCACTCAACAGAGCGAGCTACCCGCTGCCACCTAGGACCTTCCGTCCTTGACTCATCCTACCAGCCCATACCAATATAATTATAACTAGCTGTTGCCCGTGACCTTCGTTCGCGTGAAATTATTTTTAAAAAATCCCCATTATTATGGGCACTTCCCTTTTTGAATCGAGTTTTGTCACCAATTCCAAGGGTTTAAATTTTTTTGCACGGAACCCTAATTGTTTTTCTAAAATAAAAGTATGTTATGCCTTATAATATCAGCTATCTGTTAGTAAAAGTTCCGTCAAAATCGGGCCTACCGTTTCGGAGATTAGCCGGAACAAACAGACAGACAGACAAAAATTGAAAAAAATGTGTTTTTGTTATATATTTTCATATGCATTCAGTAAAAAGCTGTTCTTTTCATATTACAAACAGACACTTCAATTTTATTTATTTGTATAGATGTATAGATATAACGTTGTAGGTAGCCCTAGCCCGTTGTCGAGTGGGCACATAAACGTCACGTATCGACACAAACGCGATACAGCACTTGGCTCGTGCTCAAATTGATATTGAATTTATTTTCAATTTTAACGCGCCCTCCTTAGGTGTGCAGAGTAGTGTAAATGTTTAGAGGTTGTGACTATTGAGATACTGGGTTTTAAAAGAGAAGTTCGTAAAACTAAAGATACACATTCAAATTTACTGGGAAAAGTAATTAAATAATGTTAATCTCAGTTTCTCAGTACTCTTGGACACGGCACGCGTAGTCAGCAGATTCCGCCTTTTGGAGCACTGACCACCGGCAGCCTGGACGTTGTTCCTGATGCCGATAGGTCATAATTTTTTTTTTACATTTTTAAATGTTTTATGTACTTCTGTTTTTGAAAATATGAATTATAAGAGAATAAAGGAATAATAAAATAGTTAATTAAATAAGTACCTAGATAAGCCGCACCAAATTAAAAAAAAAATAATCACTGTAAATCTAAGTATTTATTTATTTTCTT
This sequence comes from Noctua comes, assembly GCA_963082995.1. Taxonomy (NCBI): domain Eukaryota; kingdom Metazoa; phylum Arthropoda; class Insecta; order Lepidoptera; family Noctuidae; genus Noctua; species Noctua comes. Next base: position 5,355,289 of record OY720280.1, on the reverse strand, counting down.
TTTCTTCTACCTTTACCTTTTTATTACTCCCTTTTTTTATCTTTATGTTCCGTATCCTTCGACATGTTAACCCACAAAACTAAAAACCATCGCACACTTTCAAAACCTTACCTTCCCTGAAATAGTCAACCAATCTTAACACCTCTCTCTGTCTCTCACACTACTCTGTAAATGTTGACAATGAACAGGCGCCACCGCGGATACAAACGTCAAACTCTATTTCTGTTGCGACTGTGGTGTGCGCCCCTCCCTCCCCTTTCACAGCTCCCTGCCCCCTCCATCGCCATAGAGTTTGTCCCGTAAACAAGTGCGCAATGTGTGTGTTTTTGTATCTATGGATTTTTCAAAAACTATTTTCGAATTAGGTTAAGACACGCAGTGGGATTTTGGTATTGAGATTTGTGAGGATATTTTGATGGACTAAGTGTGATGTTGCTTTAATGGGGAATGAATTAGTGGTTTGCTGTGATTAATTAAAAATGAGTAGTCTTTTAGTTGAATTAAGGTTTGCTACATAAAATACACAAAGTAATGCGCCTGCCTGGGTTCGAAGTTCAGGCAGGCGCATTACTTTGTGTAATTTATTTAATCACCATTGCTCTCAAAAACGGTGAAGGAAAACATCGTGAGGAAACCGGCATGTCTTAGAACCAAAAATTCGAAGACATGTGACATCTACCAACCCGCACTGGGCCCGCGTGGTGGATTATAGCCCATTCCCTCTCATAGAGAGGAAGCCGGTGTCCCAGCAGTGGGAATATTATAGGCTGATTATGCTTATGCTTGCTACATAAATGGAATCACGTTGTCTACGGTTGAATTAAAATTACCTTTAAACATTGTGATAATTTCGAATATAATTTAACTGAACTGATTCTAATTTATTCATTTATTTGTTTAATGCACAATGTACATATAGTTACACGCTAGGCTTAAAAATAATGAGTACATGACCCTTATCGCAGTATCTAGTATCTAATATCACGTAAATTAGGAACTTTCACAATTAAAATATTATATTACTAATTAAACTTATATGTAGTTTAAATTATTACTAGTTAGTTTTAAGTCATAACCAATCTAATATGCAAAAAATATAATATTATCGAATCCAAAGAAAGATTTTCTTATTGTCGTGTCGATGGTGTACATTAGTTAATAAGCTAGTCTAGTAAGTGGCCAGGCCATTAACAGCGTCAGTGGCGTTCATTACGCCCTCAAAAGTGTAATTTTATTAGCTTCTGTTCTTCTTGATCGTGTGGTTAGTGCCTAACCTGGTGTCAGGATACTTATACCGCCCATGGTCCTCTTCCATGCCGTCGTGAAATATCTCTCAGGCATGCTGGTTTCCTCACGATATTTTCCTTCACCGAAGCAAGTGATAATTATGCAATACGCACATGAATCCGAAAAATCAGAGGTACGTGTCTTGGGTTCGAACTTGAGACCTACGGCTTGGCAGTACGACGGTCACACCACTAGGCTATCACTGCTTTAGCTTCTCTGAGTTGACAGCGATATGAAATTTTACTTTTATAAATTTTTGTACTAAAAAACACCTGCTATCTCAGCCCAACACTATCTCAACCAAACACATCTAACTTTCAAAAGAAAGTCACTTAACACATATTTGATTACTCAAACAAGAAATACGCACGCGCCGAAAAAAAAACAAAAGAAAAAAAAATAAAGACCCCAAGTCACGAGACAGAAAAATAGAGATGTTTATCTATGGAACGATCACGATGCTTCGCGTTGCAGGCGCAACCGTGACAGATCGCGACAGATAGGTAGTGCGCGACAAAGGACCTAGTTGCTTCGAAATTGATTGATACCGTGATAGGGTAGCTTTATATTCAATTCTATGTACCGTAACGAGAATATTGGTTGATGAAAACGGAATTGTTGGTTATCGTAGTTTCGAATTAGTACCTACTTTTAACGTGCAATTTCATTGCATATAAAGGGTATAACAAGACCCTTAACGAAGCCGAAAGGCACTTATTCTCCCCGTCATTGCAATATTTTTTTTGTTCTAGACCATACCTGGGCAAGTTCTAGTTAAGGAGATATTGGAGGTCGAAGTTCCGATTTTTTCACAAGTTTTTTTTTTAAATGCATGTTTTTAATGTCAGATTTTTACTTTACACACCTCCACGACCCCCGTACTATTCAATCCATCCATCAGCACAATGCTTTGAGTGCTTTCCATCGAGTCCTACCGTAAAACATAATTTTTCAGCCAAAAAAAAAAAGTCGATTCCCAGCAATAAAAAAATTCTACTCTACATTCTAATTTTTATAGAGGCATTTATTTAGTGTTAGCAAAAACGGGCAGATATCCTTACCGATACAATGACACTAAAGCTCCTATCTCAGAATCTATGCGTTCCAAAGTTACTCTGACATTATCGTCTACCTGTCGATCTAAACAGCTAGACTCAAGAATATCATAACCAGCGGATTAATGTTATTTTTGGCGACTACGCCACAAACACGTAGGCAATCATACAAAAATATTTCGCGGTGCATTCTCGTGCCAATAGTAGCCTGTCATTCTTCGACAATGTCATGCTATATTTGAGTTGGTTTTGTTTATTGATGTTTTCAAACACAATGGTAAATCTGAAGGTCAGATCTCCTAATTACAAACGTTTAAAATCTAGTCGCATCTCATAGACTGGGTGCTGGATAGAATCGAGTGTCGTGTAAAAGTGAGGACTGCGTTTTATAAATTGTTTTAAGCTCAGGATTCTGCATGTTGTCAAAAATAAAAAAATTTAATGATTTTTTTATTGCAATCTATCATTCTAGATAGTATAGTCAGCAATAAGTTTGATATTGATAACGGGGCAACAAGGCATTAATAATATTCTGATTGCAAAAAAAGGGCTTCTTGAAATTATAAATGTACTTGCAAAGCGGTACCTACTAAATACATTGACTAACAGTCAATTACATACAGCCGAATTTATCCCCTGCACCGCGTCAATGATCGAATGCTTTACCTTATTCATCGCACAAAACCCTCAATAGAATCTCCCCTCCATCACCACCCACATATCTTTCAAACCGTCAAAATAATGTGACGACACCAATTCACTAAAAAGCATAGAAATTCATACTCTACGGTGCAGAATGTGCACATGTCAAAAATATCACTTCCGGGTGTCAGGGTTGCCTCTAATGTTCGGTGAATTTTGCATGTGAATACCCTTCTGGCGGCGCGGTAATGTGACAAGCGACAACCCTGTTTGTGTAGACCCTGTTTAGAACGTATGTAGGTCCGTCTGTCTGTTTTGTTTCGTATTGTTTAACAGGATGTGTTGCAGGAAATACGTGTAGTGTAATGTTCTGTTGGTTGACGCCTCATTAAGTCGGATTGGTTGAGGTTGCGGGTTTGTCTCTGTTTTACTTTGGTCTGATACAATTCGTCGTCCATAACTCCATCATTCGTTACTCTTCGGTTTAAAGAAACTTTATTCCCAATATAGACATATGTCACTTGAGAACAATACTAAAAACATACAAATATAAATTACAAAAAGTTCGTCATCAGTATCATAGTTACCCATCCAATGCATTCATTTCTCCAGAAGTGATCGATCCGCAATTATGTGCTGGCTAAGTTGAATTTTGAATGCATTGAAAAAGTGACGATTTCTTATACAGGACGGTAATTTATTATAGAGTTGTGCTCCTTCAAAAGTAAGCATTTTTTTGCCATAGTTAGTTCTTGTTTTAGGTAAAACTAGCAAGGTTGCTCGCCGTGTGCTGCGTTGACTAACTTGTTTATATTGGGTGAGTGTTAAGTTTGAGTGAACGCTTTTGTTGAGAATATTTCTGATGAAACATTCTTACTCTTAATTGCGTTATACACTTACGATCGCGATGTCTTTAATTTGACAAGTTTGAGTTCATTCATAGCGTTATCTACATTGCCGAACTTCTGTTTTTTTTGGATATTATGTAGCAATGGCATGATGAAAGGCTAGGAGCGGAAGGCTATGGGGAGGCCTTTGGCCAGCAGTGGGACATTATAGGCTATAGAAAAGAACAAGATGTAGCCATGGGAATTTTCCCCAAAAGTTCGTGGATAACGATTAAAAGCAAGTTACGCAATTGGTGTGCGGATCTCAGAATGCCTTGGGTATTCCCCTAATTAATTCAGATGAAAGTTCTGTCACCAAAGATCCAATCGAACACTTCGTCTACTAGAGTAGAGAGCTTTAATTAATGACGACTCAAATAAGTTTAACAAGATTGTCCATAAAAAATCAAACACAAACATCCCTCATCTTCTTCAACAAAATCTATCACACCATCACTTGCTCTTACCCACTCGACTCATGAAAACACCATAACAATAATACGCTAACACTCGTCTTACAACCCTATGCCTACTAACGCTACGTTTATGGGATTTATCGCGTTCACCCCATGCTGTATGGGTTTTATGGTTATCTGCGTTTTATGGTGATTTTTTGGCTGATTTTAGCGGTCACCCTTTCTTTGGAGACGGTAGGTAAGTACCTTTTTTGAGATAGAAAAATTGTGGTAGATAACATTTTTTTATATTTGTTCGTTTAGTTGAAACTTCATGTTAAACGGCGAGTAAGTGCTCGCGCCAGTGCGCAGTGCTGGAAGCAAGTGCTCGCGCCAGTGCTCGCGCCAGTGCTCGCGCCAGTGCTCGCGCCAGTAGTGCTCGCGCCAAGTCTCGCGCCAGTGCTGGAAGCAAGTGATCGTGCCAATCGTTGCGGTATGCTTATATTATGAATTATAAACGATACTTACATTACATAATGCACGTGATGCTGTTGATTCCAAACAAAAATATATTCATAGAACGCTTTTAGAATTCCCCCCGCATTCCGGACACTAAGCTTAAATTTTGGATTTTTTCGGATAATTCCGGACATATGGCAACCTTAATTTAGTACGAATTCATCAGTTACCGGTTAAATATCAGTTAGAAAACCTTGATTTCCTCAAATTACAACCGCAACAGGATTTGGACGTTCTACAAATCTACAGTTTCATAATAAAACTTCCTCCTTTAATTCCTAAGACAATTACAGAAACTTAATTATAGCTTAGTACGGGGTACCAGTGGCGAAGGTTCCATACAACTCGATTTCTACCGGCTTCCCTTTGAAAAATTGCAGTACTGACTGCAATTTTGTAGACAATTAATATAACCAATCAAACATTTTTTTTGTTTTTTTCGTCATGGGTTCGTCATGGTTCTTGGTTTTCGGGGTCACTGATAACGAAAATAAGATCAAATAAACATGTTTTTTTTTTATTATTTCTCATTTTTTTTCTTCGGCTTCCCCTGACTCAATTTTCACCCTTCGCCACTGCGGGGTACCACGAACATTTTGTTGCAAATACACCGTGACTTTTTAGTCGTCTTACAAAAGTGTTCCACTCAATGTACCCCACATATAATAGCTCTAGGCGCGATTTTTTTTTTACCTACCATAATAGGTACAAAGAAAAATAAATAATACATTAGAATAAAATTATTAAACTTCCTGTTAATGATGTTTACGTGTCAAACGGGAGAACATACCTACCCAGCGCTCGACTCCAGTAGATCATCGCTCGCAACAGGGTGTTTTATCTAAGTCATGCGTCATAATACTGAATAATAATTTTATTTTTAAATTGTTAAAATCTCATCTCATTTTTTTTTTATGAATGTTTACTAGTCATTGGATACATGAAGTGGGCTGCCGTTGTAAGACGACTAAAAAGTCACGGTGTATAGTGCAACAAATTAAGTACATTTTAAAAGCAAATTCAGTTCTAATTGAAAGAAGTAAGTGTTAAATTTGAATGATGGATCCGGTACTTTATGACTAATTAATTAATCATGAGAGGTAATTGATGACGTAATGCAATGCTAGAAACTGACCCCCAAAAGCCGAAGGAAAACGATTAGCAACTGATTTTTGATCATAGAAAACCTTTTAAGGTTCTGTAACAGCTCCGGAAAAGCTAAAATGAAAGTTTTAAAACGATATTAGTTCGTAACCTTTTTCTTGTGATAAGTTATAAAGACATGTTAATTTTTAAGACTACTAGACTACTAAAACAAATTACAAACCACGAAAAAACGTTATCAAAACACTTAAGAATTTGTCTTACAAAAAAACTACAATAACTGCCCCATACAATGTAAAGAAATAATACACACTCATATGCGTAATACCCGTACCTCAGTTCTCACGACTGAACCAGTGGAAAGTGTGAGTCGAGTGAGGTAGTCGCAAGCAACTCGCCTGATAGCGTCTAATTGACGGGCCGCGTTCAGATAAAAGCCAAATCTGTCGATTTGCGAGAGAAGATAGTAAGGGATTCTCACGGTGTGCTAAACTTTCAATTGTTTTTGAGACATCGTAAAAAGTTGACCCGAAATGTGACGTTTGTTGATCGTGTTTTGTTTCAGTGTTTTTGAATGGAAATAGTAGGTATTGTTTCTTGCTTTCGTAAAATGAGCTCGCCAATATTATTATTTACCTAAATGGGACGGAAAAACTAGATGTACAAACGTGTAGCGGAAAAAGTACTACAGCGCCATCTATGACTCAAATGAAGTACTAACATGAAACTCCAAAATCGCGCAGTTATTTTAAATATTTTAATATACAAAAATAAAAATAAACTCTATTAAAAAAAAATTGAATACAAATATTTTTTTTATGGTTTAAAAATTTTATTTTAAATTTATAAACTAAAGATTATTATTAGAAAAACCCTGCCTACCCTTCTGGGAAAAAGCATGTCTTTATCCGTATTGGATGTATGGGATGGAAAAATAGGTGCTTTTATTTTCGCGGACGCCAGAATGTTCAAAAAGTTCTAGTTATTGCAAAAAAATAGAGATATAATTTAGTTAGCCAATCTTTCAGGACTGTGGCAACGTACTGGGCCCAAGAAATTTAAATAAGCCATACCACCGATACGAAAGAAGAAGCTCCCTGTCTTAAAACATAGCTATTACTTATAAAAACTGAAAAGGAAAATGTGTTTCTAAATAAAAAACAACCTAAGTAAGCATTACATTAAGTAAAAATCGAACATTTTGTTAAAAGTCACACAAATCATGATCTTTCATCCAACCTCAATACTCTTCACTGAATGGTAATTAATTAGTCAATGATTTTAGCACACATTACATCATTTCACCTTGAAGAACCACTTCTAATCGCAAACATCAGGAAACGCGCCATGACAAACATATACCGTAGCGAAATCTATCCTCATATGTACTTATTTTTCTTCAAAACCATGAGTGACTAGGGATGGGCGTATAGCTTTCGGCTATCGATATTTTTGCTTACGAAATTTATTATTTTATTTATTTATTTGCCACCAATTATAACATCATTACAGACTTGTCCAATAAGATGCTATAAGACATACCATATAAAAAAAAAGAAAACCTACAATATAAACACACAAAATAAATATTTTCTATTCCGATTTTCTATCTTACAAATAATCTCTGTCTCTCTCTCTCTCTCTCTCTATCTTTCTCGTCGCTTGTAATCTCAGACGTGTACAGTCGCCAACGCATCAAGTTACCACAAACTGTCAAATTTTCTCAATCGATTTTGAACTTAACCATTAACATTTAATCGTTTAAAATCATTTGGAGAAATTTGACAGTTTGTGGTAACGTGATGTGCTGGCGACTGTACCTAATAGTACACCCACATTTCGCCAGTTATGTCAAAGTCCCACGTAATGTGGGCTAGCCTATTGCCATAAACCAGTATTTACTAAAAAAGATTTTTGGTTGGTTAAAAATCCCCAAGATTGGAAAAATAATGAATGATGGAAGCAGATTGCTTCTTTCAGGAGCAAATTTTTCTTATGACAATGATCTATAAGGTGTGATGGTGAACAGAATGTTATCGTTGTCCCATCCCTACTGTTGTTGACCAGATGACCATACCAGAACTAACTTCACACTGGATGAGTAATTCACCTCGACATTAAATTCTACATGACTACGGTAATTAATATTTACTAACACGAACTGTCAGACGAATTCACAAAAATTTAAGTATGATTGATCACTACAGCTGGTCAAATATTTCGAATGTTTCTTTATTTTTACCTTCAATATAAGAGTAGAGGAAGACCAAAGAAACGATGGATGGACTATGTTAAGGATGATATGGCAAGAAAGGAGGGGCACTATTACTCTTCATCTCATCAGACGATGAGATGAAGAGTAATAGAGAAGTATGGAAGAAGAAGACATGCTGCGCCGACCCCAAATGAATTGGGATAAGGGCAAGAGAATGATGACCCTCATGCCTTTTTTATGGTTTTTCCCGGCAGTACCCGAGAATATTTAGATACCCACATAATCGTAACTTGAGGGAAAAACTCAAGCTTTTATTTCAAATAGACCAGTCTTCTTTCTTTATCGTGTGGTTAGTGCCTAACCTGGTGTCAAAGTTATATGCCGCCCATGGGCCTCTGACTTGGCTCACACCTCTGATTTTCGGATACATGTGCGTATTGTATAATTATCACTTGCTTCGGTGAAGGCAAACATCGTGAGGAAACCAGCATGCCTGAGAGATATTTCTCGACAGCATGTAATAGACCAGTTACAGCCACTTTTGAATAAGTTGTCAAAAACAAAAAGATGAATCTACAATCAAAGTTACAAGGCATAATAACTGTGAAAGAACTGTAGATACGGTAAGTACGTAAACTTACGCACAATGTCTACGTAAATTCCCGCCTTTTCTACCGAAGACTGAACGCCGCCTGATAAGATTCTTACAAACTCCTTTAGCTCCTTCCATCATCAGCTTACAGCAGTCCACTGCTGTACATAGGCCTCTTTAACCGCAAATCACTCAACCCGCTTCTTGGCTACTTTCATTCAGTCCCTACCAGTCACCCTGCGAAGATCGTCGCTCCACCGAGCCTGAGGGCGTCCCACCTTACGCTTGCCGATTCGCGGCACCGCGCTCCGTGCGCACATCTTAATCTAATAGGTATAAAAGGGCATCAATAAAAGAGTTTTTTTCCGGATGGCACGTTTCATACCACAAAACACAACGTCAAAAATTTCCATACAAAAATTCAAAAGTAACCATGATCCAATATCTAGAACATGTAAATCCTCAGCTGACAGAGCTGCCAACATAAAAAGCGTGACGAGACATGTGACGGTACCGAGCCCAACACTTGACGGCTCAATTGTCTTTGATCACAAATACGTGAATTATTCAACAGTTCCCCTCCCTATGAGAGTTCATAGATCAGGTACGTGGTAAGAATGGCTGGAAGCGTCTTCATGTTGATTTTGTCGCATTGTAGAACTTTTATGAGCCAATTAGAAGTCAGCAGCAACTTACTTAGGTAACTGAACGTTTCAGATTGCTTTTCTGGATCACAAATATTTAAGTAACCCAGTTCGGGAAATTAGGAGCCATGAGGCAAGGGGACCAATTAGAAAAATACCAACTTCTGCTCAGTATTGAACATAAATATGATTGGCATTGTGTGACAATAATTAAACTTGGTGGATTGGACACCGACGCGAAAACTGTTACCACGTACTCAGTACATCATTATGAAACCCTGCACATCGAAATTGTTCATCGGTAATTTAAAAAAAAAAAATGTGGGGGTTGAAAATGATGTACTGAATACCTAAGTGGTAAAATATTACTGATACAAAGATCTTCACATTGACTGAATATTCAGCAAAGCTCTCAAAGAGCAACATGTTATTGCCATGGGTCATATTCAAACCGTTATGACATAAACAAAAAAGAAAAAACTGCACATAACAAAACACATTCGCTTCTGTAAACTATTCAGCAGTCACTTCACTGTCATAGAGATCGCGGTGAAATCGAATTCGCATCATAAGGGCACCGCGACAAGTGAAACTCGTAGCCACCATTTTAAAATTGGAATGGCGTGACCCGCCATTTCTAACTGCCTGGGTGAGTGAAAAGGGCAATCACTTATCACACAAGTGAAGGAATAAGTGGGAGTCAGCAATTTTATGGTTTTCTATTACGAAATTCTCAGTAGAAACCTGAAATCTCGATGGCTAATTTAATCCTTGCCCTTCTTCTTATTCTTCAAGCTTTTGGTGAGTCTGGGTCTCTTCCAAACCTCTTAACTTTTGGCGTTTTGTGTCATGGCTATCCAGTTTCTTCTGGCCACTTTAATCAGATCGTCTGTCCATCTAGTCGGCAGTCCACATTCAACCTTGAACTTCTTAAATACCAATAGATCCGCAACTACAAACAGAAGTAAAAATTTTTTTTTTTTTTTTTTCAATTTTCGTAATCTATAACCGAACTTAAAATAAAAATATGGACATAAAGAAAAGAAGAAAAGCATAAAAGGGCGTCAAAAAATTCGTCTCCATCGCTGTCAACAGGAATAGTGCCCAGAAGGCTGACAGCATTGCCACGTTGGATGGCAATTTTTTAAATCTTTAACCAAAATGTAGGCCAGCCGTCTGATCACGGGGAGAGTCGTCTAACCGCAAGAGACTACAGCAGTTAGTTACAATTAAATCTGAATTCTGCATTTGTGTTGTTCGAGTACAAAACTAACGATAATAATTAAATGTAAACCTAGATGCAAAACTTCTAAAAATACCTACAATCTACATAAAGAGCAATAATTAAGAAAACAGAATTCCCTATTAAAAAATACATAAGTAAAAGCAACAACCCCGGAGCGTAACTGAGCTAATCATTATTATCCGTTTGAACTCCTTAAAGAATTCTTAAAGAGATTAAAAGAATCATTATATATTCTCACTTGAGGGACGAGCCATTTGAAAGAGACAGGCCAGATTAAAGCCACGCTCCAGGCATTTCGTTTCTTCAGAATATTTCATGTTTTCAAGCATTTTCCGGGCAAATTAATTAGGTACACGGAGATGTAGATTTCTGAGAAATTGTTGAGGCTTCAGTTGAATGACTGGGTTGTGGAGGTCAGATAGGCAGTCCATCCATGTAAAATACTGGTATTCATCTGCATCCGGTTAGACTGAAAGCCGACCCCAACATAGTTGGGAAAAGGCTAGGCAAATGATGATGAGTTGAATGTCTGGTTACATAAACGGCCACTGCTGGAGATAGAGCTCGCCAATGTTACCACATTACCAAATCACACGTTCAGAAAATATCCCGTTTTTAATTATTTAACACACACTAGTGGTAGTGCGCCACGTAACAACGCTTTTGCCAACAATATTTTCTTCAATTAAAGATTTAAAAAAAAATACAACTTTTATAACACCTATTTGAGTTTTTGTTTTCCTTTTACTTTTTTTCAAAGGTTGACTGGTAGAAAATGCCTATGGCATTATAATAATAAAATGTATTTATTTACTCAAAAACAAGGCATAGTAAGTAGTACACGTTAGAAATAAAGTTTGACGAAAAAGCATTAAGTCCGCCTCTGTACTTTGTGCTTGAAGTGTTAATAAACGCGCACATAAATAAATAAATATTTGTAGGATTTTCCGAGTGTCTCAATAGTTCTCAATATTTCTACGTCTAATTCTCAAGGCTTCTGAAAGCACATAGCTACCTCCACCATAATATTTACCCCATCATCCGAAAAGCACATTCCTCCGCCACTTAAAATTACCCTGCACAATTACCCCGCTGCTAATTTTTACCCCTCTTCGCCCCGCGCAAATCCCTAAGATCTCTACTTACCCCCAGGCGCGTCTTTGTACATTTTGTCAAAACGTTAATTAAGAAACTGTGTGCCTTATACTGTAATCTGCGAATGAGAGATTATCTTTGAAGTTATATTGTATGAGATTTTGGTTATTAATAATTTACGTAAACGTAAATTTCGACTTCGATTTATGGTTGACGAAACGGGACTCAATGTATGAAGATTAAAATATTTCTTTATTTTTCTTTTTTTTTGGGAAAGGGCACTTTTTTCACTTGTTTTTTTTTTGTTAAGTTGGCGAAACGGGAAAGTTACCAAACGGGATGTACCCATTTTTCACCCATTATATTTTTATCTATGATTATCCCAAACGGTAAATCGTATATGCCTTTCGAGATTAGACCCTGAAAAACTGTAGGTCATACAAATACAAAGTGTAAACAGACCCTTCACGAAGCTGTCAACCAAGCATTCTGTAGATCAAATTAAGTAACGCAATAATATTGTTGGGAAACGACTTTTTGTTTTGGGGTAAAAATGACGTTTTACGGTAGGACTCAAAGTAACGCACTCAAAACATTGTGCTGATGGATACATTGATTAATAAGGGGGTCGTGGAGGTATTATGAGTAAAGTTATAACATTAAAAACTTGTATTTTAGAAAAAGCTTGTGAAAAAGTTGGAACTTTGACCCTCAATATCTCCGTAACTAGATGGTTCCCAGGTATGATCGAGAACAAAAAAATATCGCAATGACGGTGAAAACAACTGCCTTTCGGCTTCTATTTATGGTTGACGAAACGAAGGTCAGATTAAAATAGTTACGAAAGGGCACTTTTTTCATTTGTTTTGCACGTCTTGTGTTTAGTTGGCGAATCGGGAAAATTACCAAACAGGATGTAGGTACCCATTTTTCACACATTATATTATTTCACAAACAGGACTTTTATGAGTTCAAAAGAGTTTTCTATCATTATCACTTTGTTCATGCCCTCTATAGTAAGCACTTAGATTCAATCTAAACCGCAATCACACAAAGTTACCATACCTAATACTAACAACTTGATCTTAATACAGTAGTTTAAGCAATAGACAGACACCGCCGCGGGCCGACTTAGTTTGTTTGTGCACAGTTAACGGTAGTTTATTAATTAGGGTTTGACAAACTGTGCGGTTCGACCCTCCGTTCAACCTTTGTTTAGTTATGAGCTGGGGAATTTAATACTGTTTGTGTGGGATGACAATTTTGGTAGATTTAGCAAAGGGAATGTGGTTTTGTCGTGATTGCGACGATAATATTTAATGTCACTTTTAATTTTAGATTAAAGTTATTTTTATCAAGTACCAAAAAAATAATTTCTTGAAACACAAGGTTTCGAGCTTCTCGAGCTCTAACAAGATATTGTGTGGTATACAACACGCTCTAATTAAATTCGAGGTTTACATGTAAAATCGATCGAATCGGTTAAAATGTAGCCTTACCCGGGCCATAATAACGAATTGATTGACACTTTATTCATCAAAATCGGATGAATGGTTTAGGCATGTTTCTGCATGTGAGTTTAAGTTTACTTTTATTTTCAGCTTAACATTCAGATTCAGACGTTGCCATTATTAAAAATTAATATCAACATTTCCAAAATAAACCGCAAATTATCATATTAATTAACATTATCGTTTCCAATATTCGACGTTTCATCTAACATGACCGGTGGCGCTATCTATTGGCGCTCTCACAACGCTGTTTCGGTAACAGACGCAGATATGGCTGAATTTATAATTCATTGTATTTAAAAGTATTTAAAACAACATAACATCACACCTGTAATCTCCGAAGGGTAGGCAGAGGTGTACCTATTAGTACACCCACATTTCGCCAGTTATGTTTAAATCGCATGTAATAGCGGGCGAGCCTGGTGCCATATCGTTGGACACAAATTCAAGAAACTAATAAATATTGAATTTCTGAACCTCAAAATTGTTAGGTACCTATCGACTGCCATAGCCACATATACGTGACAAGCAAGCGCGTGCTCTGTACGCCATACGACACAAATATGTGACACAATGGTAGGTGAAATTGTGGCTTGGCGTGGAGGGCACGCGCGTGCCTTTATGCTCTGGCGGTCAAAAGGTTAGAGTACCTAAAAATAGTTCTAAACAATCAAACTAAAACTTTTCACAACCATTTTCAAGGTAAACCATTAAAATATTATCTAAAACGAAACTTCCATAATTATCAATAACACTTCTTCTCTAATTTCCGTTGCATCCATATCATATAACGCGCACGCAAGCTACCCAAATCACGAACCCTTGTTAGGGAACCCTAAAATATTAAAATAATGAATATTTGGTGCGTCCGCGTGGCCCTATTATTAAATCATGAGGCTCGTGCAACAATTAGTGATGTTCTCACACCGATGGGTAGTCACTTCGCTCATTATAATTGTCGGAATAAAGGCATGTTTTTATAATATAAAAACAGTATTATATTATAAAACTTTGAAATTAAATTGAAGTTCAGTTTGGAAAAAAGCTATGAAATAATGGGTGTAAAATACACTTAATCAAGTCGAAAGGCACTTGTTCTCCTCGTGATTGCGATGATTTTTTTTGTTCTAGACCATACCTGGGAACCTTCTAGTAACGGAGATATTGGGGGTCAAAGTTACAACTTTTTCACAAGTTTTTTTTTTGTAATACAATTTTTTTTGTAATGGTGTAATTTTACTTTAAATACCTCCACTGCCGTACTATTCAATGCATCCTTCAGCACAATGTTTAGAGTGCGTTACAATGAGTTTTACCGTAAAACATGATTTTACACCTAAAAAGTCGTTTTTGTGTAGAGTACTACATAGCAGTAGCGAAGGGTCAATTTTTGTAAGAGGCAAGCCGGAGTACATATCTTTAATGTGATACTTTATTTGTCTATAGAATACTGACTGTGCCATTTTCCAAAGGGAATCCGGTGGGAATCGAGTTGTAGGGAACCTTCGCCACTGCTACAGAGAGAGAGTATTTTGATGTACAGAATGCTTGGTTGACGGCTTCGTGAAGGTTCCGTTAACACCTTGAAGGAATACCTTAATCTCGTTCAAAAGCTATCAGGTTCAATATTTCATAACAATGATCGACACCTCTTGAACGCAGTTTAGATTTGCTGATCGCGTTCGTTTTGATTAGTGAAAATCGCTTTAACAATTAGTACGGATAATAGATAATATGCGTTATACAGGCTGTTTGGTAAAACGTGGGCAATACTTTAAGGAAGTGAAGTACTCATAAATATGAGCAACTCTTACTATGGAGCTAACTATGAAATATGATTTAAAAAATCTGCTGTTGCCTACATTTTTTCGAGTTACGCGATGTGTCGAGCAGCTGATATTTTTTTCACGATTTCATGGTCGGTCCCATAGTAAAAGTTGCTTATTTTCATGAGTACTACACGCCCCTAAAGTATTGCCCACGTTTAAAAAAACACCCTATATATTTGTTTTCCATATATATTACCAATTGTTAGTAGAATATTGATGAGTCGTATTTTTAATGCCTACCAATAAAATATCGCGTAGTCTCCGTAGCACAGCTGCTTAGCACCCCTCCCGTTAGTAGTATCCACACTCCTCAGGTCAGTTGTAGATATGTATTAGTTCTTTACAGGACCAGCTATAAAAGATACCTATCATGACAAAGAAGAGCTTTGCATATCTGTTTACGTACAATACAAACTGTATTATTGACTAACTATGGGCTAACGTGATAAAATTTTTGTAATGCAGAAGACGATTAAGATAAGGCACAATCTTCCTGCCAGGGCTGCGGGACTGTTCGAAAGAGATACCGTGGCCCTGGAACACAAACGGCAAAGAAGGAACATGGATGGGGTTTTAGTCAGTACAAGTCTGACACTCCCTTCCGCTCCGCCCAAAAAAATGTATATTTTTTTTTCAGGTTCAATATTTCATAACAATGATCGACACCTCTTGAACGCAGTTTAGATTTGCTGATCGCGTTCGTTTTGATTAGTGAAAATCGCTTTAACAATTATTTTTTTTTTTTTTTACGGTATGATTATGTATGATTTGATGATTTGATGATTGTTCATCATTTGATGATTTCCCATCCGGAAAAAAAAGGCACAATCTTTAAACCTAATCACCATATAATTTGCCCACTGCTGGGACACAGGCCTCCTCGCTATGAGAGGGCGTGGGCTGTAATCCACCACGCCGGCTCAGTGCGGGTTGGTAGGTGAAAAAAAAATGTCACTTTATTTTTATCTTTGATTTTTTTTTTGGTTCGTGGACAAGCCGGTTTCCTAACGATGTTGTCCTTAACCAGCAAAGCAAAGCAGTCTTTAATGATGTTAATTACATTGATGACAAAGAAACGGAATTCTTAATTCCGTGCCTCGGATTCATGAGACTCTTGTATTATCTCGTTAAACTGGTACACAATAACAAAGCTCCCAAGCCTAACTTGCATCTGTTTGGTTTCTGTAAGGGTTTTGAGGTTTCTTGTGACAACGTATACTGTCCACTTTTGTCAGGTAAAAACTTGACAGATTTTTAAGAATGATGATTTGAGGAGCCATTTTGTTCCCGATTTTTAACCTTATCACCGCCACGGACTTCATTAGAAGTTCCAGATTTCCGTGCCACCAGCGCCACGACTTCATTAGAAGCTCTTAATTTTTAACTACCTATAAAAAACATAAAAGTACTAGTATTTAAAAGCTTCGTTTCGTTTTATTATTAAATATAACACGGTCTAATACCCTGTTTTTTACTTTTCCACACAAAAGTACCCTTATTTGTCTTAAAATCGGCAAAAACATTTATAGCTTGGCGCTGGCGAGCAATCGCGTTCTGTGTACGTTGGCGGTGAAAAGGTTAATGAAAACTAAAAATCTGTTAATGAAACAGATTATAATTTAAACCCCTAATGTTTCATGAACATCGAAACAAAGTTTAGTTTAGTTTTAAATAAAGTATTACAACAACCTTTGAAATCTGATTTCAGATTATAAAAGTCTTGTCGACTTTTAGTTTTAGAAGTGATTGCAAATCATCAGACACGAAATAGTTCTCAGTCTAATAAACTAACTAATTAAATACTAAAATCTTTCGTCTAATTATTATGAAGTCAGTAACATCATTAAATAATTCTTTCAAATATTTCAAATGGTCACCTAACGATACATAATTACTTTCTCCGTAATTAATAATAACATAAAATAATATTAAAAACATTAATTTATTCATATGGCTACTGTGAATTTAGACATACGATATTATACAAACTAGTTTATTGATTTATTCATAGCTACAAATTGAATGCTAACATTATCATATTGTATTGTATTCAAGTTAACGGGTTTCCAAATCACCATCTATTGAAATCCGACCGAGGCTTTTACTAATTCTTAAGCTTTTAAGCTTAAGAATTAGTAAAAGCCTCGGTTAGGCAATTATCCAATTAAGCATCAAAGGCAACTTTTGCTTAAAACCCGAGCATTGTTAACGAGAAAAGGAACAAAAAGTGAGTAGGCAGATGCTTATGTTTCCAGTTGAGTAGCTCCCCAATGCCCACAACCGACGCCATTTGCTATTAACAAGCGTAACCAGATTATCTCGTCAATAATTCGGCACACTCACCACACAAATAAAAACAATTGTATATTTTTTCCTCAATGAGTTTATTGCGGCAGAACAATAAATGAAGCTGATCATATAACGTTTACTTTCAACATCAATTACGAATACTCTACACGATATCATGTCGTACGCCGAGTCCATTAATATTTATAATATTTGAGTCCGTATTGCACTTCGCTTCACAAACGCCAACTCAACACCCAAGCTGCTATCCCTATTAACTTACAGTTCGTGGGATCGATCATTACGATATATTTGTCTAAATATCACAAGAAAATACAAAAACGAAATACGAAATAGAATTAACACAATTAAAATTATTAACAATTAAATATACAGAGTCTGTGTCGCTTCAAAACGTGAGGTATCACCAGGGCGAGCGCGGGTGGCGCGAGCGTCATGACACCGGCACATGGTGCTGGTACAGTTGCTCCTGCCGCTCGCACAGAGAGGTCATCTTCTTGAACGACTCGGAGGTTTCGCGAAAAAGCAGGTTGGCGTCGTCCCGGGGCCGCGCGTGCGCCGCGTCCAGCCGCCCCGGGGAGATCACAGGCGGTGACGACGCGGACAGCGGCGACAGCGACTCCCGCGCCGACTGCGCGCCCGCCGGTGCCCCGTACGGCCCGCCACCTGCCTGCGGCACTCCGTTACCCATCAGGAAAGGGGACGGAAAAAACCCCCGATCACCGAACTGTGGAAACAAGCCTGCTTGCAGAGCAGTCAAGTTTCGACTGTAGAATTTCATAGTTTCAGTCACGTAGCTGGGAAGCTGAGATGCTTCCTCGTTGCCACCGTATCGCAGGCTCTCTAACGTTGATGCGAGCCCTTTGATATCTGCGTATAATTTATTTAGGAGTTCTGCGTTGACTTCAAACGCTGGCTTCTGTTCCGGCGAGCCAGTGGACAGCAGCCGCCGATGCAGGTCAACGTTCGAGCTGTGTCGGTCTCGACTCCGCCGAGAAGGGAAGGCGGCGTCACAGCCGTTCACCTCGCACGGGTGAAGCAATTTCAAATGATCATTTCTGTAATGCATCCGCAGCGTGAAGTGGTTCTGAAATACTTTCCCACAAGCGGTACATCTGTCGGGATTCTCGTCGTCTATGGGTATTTCTAGGTCGTTGATATCTGACCTGTCATCTGTTCTGTCGCTGCTGGCTGACGGGGAGCGCGCCCTCGCTAAGCGCTCTTCCAAAGCATGCAAATCACTCCCGCTGTCGCTCGGGGTATACAGATCGGAACGTAATCTCAGCCCTTCGCGGACAACGCTAGGGGCACTCGACTCATCGTCCGACTCACTCTCACCCTTCACACGCGTCACCGATTCCGAGTCCACAGTAGCTTCCTCACCGTTCTGAAATGACTCCGTACTTTCAGGCTTTTGTTTCTTGAGCGATAAGGGTTCCTCCTCAGCGCGACTCGAGCTGGGAGTTGACAGGTTTCTAAATAAATCCGCTTGATATTCTTCGTCGGACACGTTGTATTCATTGTTCTGTGAACACCGGGTGGGGTTGCCGCTCTTCCTCTTACGTTTGTTAGGAACGTGGGACGACGTCTTATCGTCCGAGGCGGTGGGGTCAGCGCGACTGTTTACACTATCAGGTTTCACAACAACGGGTTTGGTATCGTCTCTGTTTTTATTCACACTTAAATCTTCAGGTTCATCCTCGTAGTTCAATCTTTCTACAACCGGAGATGTAGTCCGTTCATCAGATCTATCTTTATTATCATCATCGGAAATATCATCATTAATTTCACTATAATAATTGGACTCTTCTTCATGCATAATATGAGATTTGGCAAGATCTAGTGCACTGCGGTGATGATGTTCATCCGAATGTGGAAGCTTTCTGTACATTTTCTCAATTTCACTGAAGTTGCGGAGGTCATCGAGTGGCACACGCGGAGGAAGTGGAGTAGGTCCCGGAGGCCCGCTGAGCTGAGGTGGCAGACGCGCCGCCAGCTCGGGCGGCAGCAGCCCGGGAGGAGGTATGGGCAGCCGCGCCAGTGCGGGCAGCAGCGGGAACGGCTGCGCTGACCGACCGTCGTGTGCCGATATCTTACGTCTCACGTGCGGCGAATGCAGCTTCGGATTCGGGTTAGCACTGTGCCGGTTTCTCGACCGTCGCGAACTGAACATCATGGTGCATCCTTCCACTGTACACTTGTGCATTTCTCGCAGGTGCACCGCCGAAAAATGAATTTTTAACGCGCCTTTATCGCAGAAAGTCTTGAGGCAGACGTTGCACTGAACTCTCTTCTTGCCAGTCGCGGGGTTGACGAACTGGACGCCGAGGCCGAGAGGCCACGGGGCCGGCGGCGGGTCGCGCCTGTCCAGCGGGTACTCGGGCGACCGTCGCTCGTCGCTCTTGTCGTCATCTCGGCCGCTGAAGCTGGCGCCGAGCTTGCGGAAATCGAACTGAGGCGCAGGTTGAGTCACTCGAGGCATCATAAAATAGTCCAGACCGGCCGGGAGGCCGGGAACCGCACCGTACTCTTTGGGTTCCATCACGTCACTGTCATAATATGCGCGCGTAGTGCGAAGCGGGTGGCGCGCGTCGCGGCCGCTTTGCGACTGAGGACGTGCGACACAGGTGACCGAGCGCGGGCGGCAAGCGACAAAGGCCAGCGGTGCGGGGGTGTGAGGGCGGCGCGGCGGGCGTGCGCGGTGTGGGGGTGCGGGAGGGCGCGGGGGGGCAGGCCGCAGGTGGGAGGAGCGAGCGCTGGGCGGAGCGGATCGATGCGGTGGGGACACGCGACACTCGCGCACTCCGCCACTGTAAACACTGGAGAACTAAAGCATCGCATGTTACGTAACGACGGCACATACGCCACGGTTGCACATAGCCATACACGAACGATTGCATACCGACTCAGTTCCGTGTTTAATTATAGAGATGTCGACCGCTTTGCTCTTCGTGAAGGAACGAACAAGAAATCTTACTTCATTTCATTTTGATCTCTGACAAACCTCAAACAAGTCCATACAACCGTAATTTTACTCCACGCGTTATTTCGCAATTAAAAGCAGAAAAAAATGTTCCTATTTTTTGTTTTCAATCTTGAACTTCATATTCACAAAAACAAACTAAGCGGCTTTACCTGTTTCTACGAAACGTAACACGTCTGACGGCGCTACTAAAGCGTAAAGCATTTCTTGGAAGCTCCAAATTGAACTCTTGAATGAAGGATTCTTGAGACGGCTGAAATTCTTGTAAAAAGAACTGTGTGTAGTCTCGTAAAATTACTTATAATATTTTATAAGTCTGAAAAAAATCATCAACCAATAGGTATTGTTAAAATATGCTTCTAATATTATTTTAATTTTCAGTATTTGTGACGATTAATTTAATGGATTTGAACATTAAGCCGTTGGTCCCGGCTGTCATTTGTAGATCTTTGACAGTCGTTACAGGTAGTCAGTAGACCGAAAGTGTGACAACTAGTCTTACGAAGAGGACCAGTATTAGGTTCCCAGTACTAACTGGGTTGTGGAGGTCAGATAGGCAGTCCCTCCATGTAAAAAACTGGTACTCAGCTACTTCCGGAGATCCGGTTTAGTCTGCAAGCCGACCCCAACATAGTTAAGAAAAGACTAAGCAGATTATGATGGATGATTCATTTCCCTTTTTATTTTCACCTTCTACAACAATTAGAGACCTAATCAGTTCTGATATTTTCGTCTTATCATGCTTATCCTAGAGGTGGCTAAGTATTGGTGGCCGCGACCCAAAAGTCTTAAACCCTGGGTTCGAACCCAAGCAGGCATTTTGCTTTGTATAAAATATTTGAGCACTTTTCTCAACACGGCGAAGAAAAATATTGTCAGATAACTGCCATATCTTAGAACTAAAACTACAAAGACATACCACACCCGCCAACCTGTACTGCATGGACCAGCATGGTGCATCACAGCCCACTGCCTCTCACAGAGAGGCCTGTGTCCCAGCAGCCGGAACGTGATAAGTTGATTATCCTATTACGCAAGCTATTCTAGGTTCTATTGATTCCTTTCGTAGTGACATTTTTCTTTACGTGATCTCTACTGCGTCAGTTAAATTAGGTAATAGAATCTTAGCAACTTGACTTTGTTGATCAGTGTTAATGTGGAGTCTACAGAAAAGTGTTCGTCTTAAGTTGATGAAAATAGTTATTTGATGAGTTGTACAGTCTGATAACCAGTCTTACCATGGGGTATCGTCCTCATCGTCACCTAGTACTAACTGGGTCGTGGAGGTCAGATAAGCAGTCGCTCCATGTAAAATACTGGTATTCAGCTGCCTCCGGCTGGACTGGAAGCCGACCCAAACATAGTTGGAAAAGTCTTGGCAGATGATGCTGAGCAGCAGTGGCGAAGGTTCCATACAACTCGATTCCTATCAGCTTCCCTTTGAAAACGGGCGCAATCCGTGTTCCATAGACAAATAATAAAATCACATTAAAGACATGTACTCCGGCTTACCTCTTAAAAAAATGAACCCTTCGCTACTGCTGACGAGTCTTATAGATGTAGAAATATGTCTTGATACGACCGGTGTTAAATCCCAGATACTCATTATAAAGGTATGAATAACATCAAGCAGTTCCCCCTTAAGGTTCAGTAACTGCTATTTACCGAAAACATTACCTTATGAAGTAGTATCAAACATGAATTATTTACACAGAAAAACTCACAATAGGTAGGTACCAATGTAAATCTAGATACTAATAATGTTCTTTTTTAAATTGCTTTCGTTATATTTATGATTGTAAATATTGACTTAATTTTGCAAAAAAAAAACATCACAGAACCTTCACCTGCCTATCTGCGCCTGAGCTTTCATACAACTAACGCCATCTATATTTATACCAACGAACTAACCACCACATCAATGAAAACCCTCAACTTCAGATCACGCATGTCAATAAATCATTGTTCTATATTTAAAAACGTTTGGGAACGTGTTAAAAACAAAACATGGCGGTTGTAATAAAATAACGGATTTTCTTTAAGATTTTCTCTTTTTTGTTTGATGTTCAAGTCTTCAAGGAGGTTTTATACATATCTAAACGTATTGTTTTGAGTTTGACCATCAAACAGGTTGAGCGAACGGTTTTCGGTAGTGTATTATGAATTTATGATATTTATAGTCTTGTTCGGTAGGTAAATTAAAAACTTACTTTAGCACATCCTGTCCACAAGCAGATTTTAATCAGGATTTGTTATCTGCGTTCGAGTTGGACTCGTGCATTACTAACTTGACTATTCTAAAGTCTAAGAACCATTCAGTTCCATTAGTAGTTTTTTTTTTACTACGTTAAAGAGCTACATTAAAGCAACGGTGGCCCAGTAGAGCAGCGGTGGCCCAGTGGTGGCGGCCCGGAACTTACGATCAGTAAGTCGTGGGTTTGAACCAAGGCAGACGCATAACTTTGTTTAATTTATTCATCACCACTGCTCTCAAAACGGTGAAGGAAAACATCGTGTTGAAACCGGCATGTCCTGGGACCAAAAATTTGAAGACGTGACATCTACCAACCCGCACTGGGCCCGCGTGGCGGATTATAGCTCATTCCCTCTCACAGGCCGTGTGTCCCAGCAGTGGGTACACTATAGGCTGATTATGCTGTGCTTATGCTTACTACCTTAAAAAGGAGGAGGTTATGTAGATACCTAATAAACAAGTCTCTTTTTTGGTACAAGCAGAAGTATTTTCAAAAAAAAAACACGATTTGAAACAGATTTTCTCCGTCACGCCGCCGTCTTGGTACACTTTTTCAATGTCCTCCCCATTTCTCATTCGAAACATTCTTTTTAAAATAAACCAATCGTATTTAAAGCCGGGATCGGTCCAATCCCTCCCAATCTCGGGATATAACCGTCAGATGCGTTCGATGGTCTGTTAGATGTCGTATCGCGCTTGCTCGATTATTCTCTATCTCGGAAACAGTTTCAATCGAGTATCGTTCCGCGGTTCACGCGTAAACAGAGCTCTTTTATTGTGTGGTGTAAGGCATAGGAGAATGAGCATAATATAAAGTTTTTTATTTGTGCCTGGTTGATGGCAATAGGTTCGCCTCCTATTACATGGGACCTAAAACATAACTGGCAAAATGTGGGTGTACTATTTGGTACACCTCTGCCTAACCCTTCGGGGATTACAGGCGTGATATGCGTGTTATGTTATAAAACCTGTTTTTTCTTATAAGAGGCTGAGGTCAAGGGTCCTAAATAACTAACTTGTAGGACCAAATAAGTATCAATTATAATACAATTATAATATAATACATTTAGTATTTCATCAATTGTGCCGGGACAGTTAGCTGCTGTACCAACACAACTACTACCTATTTATTTTACACTTATAGTGTTAATAATATACGTAATTCCTTTAATAAATCAAGGACCCACTATAAAACCTGTGAACTTATCACTTACATCACAATTAACTAAATCACAGAGCGTTGCACTAACGATATCTTTTTTGACCACATTGCCGGTATCCAATTAAGAGGTAGCTGTCCATGTAGCAACTTACTGATAAGTCAAATTTCAAATTCTACAGTCAATCGACACGAAAAAGACGAGTATGATGGGCTATTTTTGTCGTGCATCACCCATATCTCCAAACCAATAAGTATTAAAGTAAATACTTATAAGACAAAAAAAAAAAAACAGACACGACGTCGTTTTCCAAAACCGCCATCGCTTATGACATAATCTAATCACTTGATTGTACAACTCGCTGTTAGCTCGTCACTTGTCCCGGAGTACAGTCACCCATATTATACTCTCAGTTTCGCGGTACGTAACATAAACAAGATCTCTTTTTGTCCTAAGTGATCCGCCTCTGGTCAACGTTGATTTTTATATCGGCTTGAGAGGGTTTCACACTTGATTTGATGGTCGTCGGGAAAAAATTAGTTGAAGTGTTTCCAAGTACGAAAGGATTCTTATTAGAAAAGTATTTTAAAGTTATGTTTCTAAAATCAAAATCAAAATCAAAGCATTTATTTCAAATAGGCCAGTTACAGGCACTTTTGAATTGTCGAAACAAAGACAACAATAGCTACAGTCCCAGTCACAAGGCATAAAAACTGTGAAAGTACTGTAATTGCCCATTCCCTAACGTAGATCTCTATGGAGAAGAACGGGCAAGAAACTCCATGGACACTCTTTTAAATCAGAATACTTCTTCTCACTATTGGGTTGACTTTGTTGATCAATGTAAATGTGGAGTTTACAGAATATCTGGCTAATATTCTAGTTTTAAATTAAGCTGTAGGTTTTGATTTTTGCTTTGAGGAAAGAAGACTACCTCAAACCCACCATACCAACCCACCATATTTTAATGACAAAAGTACATCTCGTTAATACCTATTTACGTATTTTACCAGTTCTTTCAAAATTATTTATACCATCATCATCTTATCAGCCCGGAATCACCCACTGCTGGGTAGAGGCCTCCCCTTTTTTCTGCCCTGCGCGTGCGCTTGTGCGTCCCTTATTCAGGTGTCTCCCGCGACTTTGACGATATCGTCAACCCAAAGAGCTTTAGCTTTATTTATACCTACTTACAAAAAAAAAACAAAAAAAATCTTCATATATACCAAACTTGTGAAGTAAATTTTAATCAGACACGTGCCCATTTAAATGCTAAGCGACTGCCACAATTATACAAGGTTTTAATTTGTTTTATTCTTGAACACCAAAATAAAAGTGAATCTGCATAATGATTCATTACATCTACGGCGTAGTAAGGTACAGGTAGCGCCATCTCTTATGATTTTTTGGAACTAAACTGTTTAAATGCAACGTAGCGTAGCGTATAGTTTTCAATGACACCTATTCATTTTTTTAATAACTGTTGTCTAAATGATTTTCGATTACGTAATTGTGGAGTAATATCTGGTTTGACATCTAATTTTGCAATTCGTTCCATTTTTATTCTTTGATTTTCATAGATCCTACAATAGTTTTTAATATCATTATCATTTTAAATCCTGATTAATTAATGGACTGTGTTCTTAGTGAATAATTGAAACATACATCATTTTAGGCATATATAACGCTGAAAAATGTACTCATACTTACTCGTATTTAAATTTTCCCCAATTAATTTCACAACAGAATCATACTTAGTACTTACTTCAAATTACACTCCCAACCAGAATAATGTACACCCCTCCTAACTCGATCCGACCGACATATTTATTTTGAAGAGCGCCGTATTTTGTTTGGATTAAAAATATTTCTGGCTACACTTGCACACGACACTGTACGAAGTATCGCCCTGTACACTGGCAAACAAAATTATAGACACGTGCCCACATGCTGTATACTTTTTTGTGGCATGACGCACATAGGTCGAGAGGAATCTTGAGACGATTTTTCTGAATGTCATGTACAGATTGAAGGTTGATATTTCAGTGGTTTTGCATCGAAAAGTTCGGTCTGTTTGAATGGCATAATTATGTTTGGCGTTTGGATTAACGAGCACTGTGCTGTTTATTTTGAGAGGCATGTGAATGATGTACTCGTGTAATGACGTTATTAGCCAATTCTAAGGACATTGGTAGTGAAAAATCCTTCAAGTTCTGCGCGCCCTGGTTTTGTTATTCCCACTTTCACGAGTCAAGAATCATTTATTTGCTTAAAATGTAGGTGTTTCCAGATGTGTACAAATGGTGCATTTCCTTTCCTCAACGAGCATGGAAGTGTCTTCAGTAAACATGTAAGCAATACCAATACATAACACTTTCGTTGCGCACGCCTGTTGGGCACAGATCGCGTGCTTCATCATCACATCCGGCTGAACAAACGGCCACCGGAAGTTGTTACAAGTATCTGCGTTTTTTCCATCTTCAAATATTACTAGTATCGTGTTTGATGTCAATAAATCGATGTTTCCTCCGATGTTTTTGTTGATCTCGTGGAAACTGTGAAGGTTGCATCAAAAACGGTGGAACTACATGAAAATCATGAAAATATTTGACGTTTCCGCCAATGTAACTGGCAGGTTATAATGATTTGGGTGGGTTTATGTATTTATGAGCAATTTTCTGTCTTTATCTTTGTATTGATTGTAATCTTTTGTTTGCGTAAATTGATGATCTAATCAATTGTTTGTTTTTTGTGGTATTACCACCATACCATATGATTATGCTTCGGCGTAAGCGAGGCTAAATTTCACTATGATTGATGGATTGATTTACTCGTTAATTCGCTTAAGATAATTTTGTCTATTTTTTTAAACATAACAGCTGCAACCGGTATTCCTACGGAAGTAATTTCCCAAGAAACTGTGAGTTTTAACTTTTTTTAAAGAACAATAGAGGATACATCTGCATAAAACCGTTGTAAATTCCAAAATCAATGCCCAATTAAATCTTTCTTAGATTTTGGTGATCAGAAGGCAGATGACCCGTGATAATACCTCGATATGATGTTCATGTCGACTTCTCGCTTAATCAGATTCTTCTAATTTCAAACATATACATAGTTAGTTATTCACCCACGCACCCAAATTCGACATTACCATAAACTACATCTTAAAAAACATCAATTAAAAACACGCATTACGCTAACTGCTTCATAAATTCATAATTCTAATGCAAAACATGAGTTTTCAAGATGGCCGCCGCCGAAATCCGTAACACTTGACAATCAGAGCGTTGTTATCGTGCGAGGTGGCACGCGAGGATGGATCCTTGACTTGGTTGTTCGAACAAAGAATATGAGTAATCGGTGTATCATTGGTACTAACGTTATTGGTTGGTTGATGTTGATTGGCGAAGCAAAGGGCTGTATCCTTCTGACCATGAGCTACATACTCAAACGACACGCGTCTTACGACAAAAACTGCGAAAAGAACAAATGACAAACGCAACTTAGGTCCGGACTCCACAGGGACAAAACGAGAGGAGACAGAGAGAGATTCTATTGGTGGTACAGTATTTCGTTATTTACACTTCTCGTCTCCGCTTAGCTTTCGTGTAAACGGTTGACCAGAGAGGAGAGGAGTCTGTGTGTGTGTGATGGTCTCATATTTGTTCAACGCACAGCGGAGACGAGAAGAGACGTGAGCGTTGTGCGGCGGTAGCTAAACTGGGCGTAAGTAGCCGCACCGCTTCGGTGGATACACCCTAGCTTCTAAGCATCTCATCTCCTCTCCGCTTCGCACATCTTCGTACGTCTCTGCTTTGGTGGACTCTGGTCCTTGTGGGGCGACAATACTCAGTAGTCGTAAGTCGCATTTTCCGAGCTCGAGGCCTAAGTGAGTAGCCAATGTTCTCGTTCATCCCATGAACAGCCATGAGCTAAAAATATCGCAACTCATACTGAAACTGAATAACTATATTAGCGCATAGTGTGAATGTGGGACACGCCAGACGGATCGTGATGACACGGTCTTAAATTTAAAGACATAAACCCAAATGAAAAACTGGCTTAGGATGACCTCACTGTAGTGTGGGTGCAAGCATAATATAATAAGCTTTTCAGGCGGGATTAGGCATTGGTGTACTCAGTCAGAGTACACTCCACAGATATAGATAGTCCATCACACACATTTCGCAAGTTGCATTTAGGTCTTAGTTATAGGGGCCTATTGCAAGGTGATGCAAAATTTTTAATGCTTGCCTACCAGATTATGGATGCCCGAATTAGTCTCCATTTACATAATTATAATCTATCAATATGTATAGCGGTGTTCTGAAACGCAAAACAAGCACGCACTACAAACGTCATAATTAAATTTTCAACAAAACATCTACATAATTACACTAATTACAAACACTAATTAGCTACGTTATTCGTCATTCACACAATCCACTACTCGCTGTATACAAAGCCCTGACAAAATCCGCCGACGAAGGAAATAATATATCACCCAGGTATATCAAGCTGGTGTTACGAAATTATCGAAGGAAAAACGGTGCCAAAGAAATCGTATCCTCAGCCATCAGACCTCCAAATATAATGACAGGACAATCCGTCCAACTTACTTAAAAACTGCATAAAAATACTAAAACCCAACCACCTTATTTCTGAGGTGTTAAGGTAGTAATTGGTTGGTTGCAACGTTAGTTAGAAGTATAATTTATTAAGTAATTCGGCGTGCGGCGCAGGAGTTGGCCGTGTAACGCCCGTGCGGATGCTACAAGTAAAAGCAATGATACATCGCGGATTTCGTCGCGTTGTTGTTGGGTTCTACTTGGGGCTGTTGGATTAGAACCATTTTCAATAGGGAAAATTATGCAACTTTGTGTAATACTGGGTCGTATTGTGTTGGTAACAAAGTCAGTATTTCAGCTGGCCTTTTTTGTCGTTGAAGCTGCACTACGCTAGGTCGGCTCAAGTTCTAATTGCATCACTAACATTTGGCCAAACTGCATAAATATGCCTCAAAAAATAAATTAAACATGTAGGCTTCAAAATATTTTCTGCTGTGCTCGTATAAGAATGATTTTAGTCCTCTATTTAGGAAATCACTGAAAGATTTCGTGAGATTAATCAGACAGCAGTTGGCCTACCATGACGTCTTAAAGCAGGACTAATTCCAGTGTGGGAAAGAGATGGCGCTACACGACCTGTATAGCTCCGTCTCTTTCACACACTGGAATAACTTCTGCTATAAGACGTCATAGTAACGCCCCAGGTTTCTTTTTGTAAATTCCTATGGTTGACAGTGATTGTGATATGTATTTCTGTGAAGCAGCAGTGCTACTTCAGCATACTGGTAAATATCTATCTGCTCTCAATCAAGTATCGTCAGACTCCAGGTTGTCAAAATCATTTATGCAAATTAGTATTAAAATTAACTCTTTTCGAACGTCAAGTTACATTTAAAAACGTCCCCCAAAACGCCATTTCCTTGTGTCCTAACTGGGAAAAGATGTGGTGTGCATAATTATGAGACGAATCTGATTTTAATATTAATAATTTCGTTGCAGATCAAACCACCGTCTCCCAAGCGGAGTAAACCGTCGGCAAGGCGAGGACGTATGTACACACAGAGGAAGTGATTCAGGCGAGGCCTGCTTGTGCACCGAAGCAGTGCGCCGCTTGCGCAATAACCCGCGAGCAACTCCCGCGCAGCGCGCACGCGATCCACAATGTATGTCCACTTGTCTTGGCGATGTGTGTTGCTCGGTTTTTTTGATTTGTCCGTCGACAGACGAGGGAATACTGCTCTTCTCTTCTATACATTTTACAGTAAAGATTTGTGTATTTATAAAATAAAGATGGTGGCGTTAGATTCAATTTTACAGTAGCGCTTTTAGTAGCCTTGTGTGTCACACTGCTTCTTCGATTTTTTTTTTTAAACATTTCCCCACACTAGGGATTTCTCCTGTATCGTGGGTGCGTTTTAAAAACATTTAAACTCACATACACAAACAGCCAAACCCGGAACCCGGACCTGTAGGCCATACAAATATTTGTTCCGTGGTGGAATCGAACCCGCGACACGAAGCGCAGCAGTCAATCGCTCAGCCACTACGCCTACCGTGTCGTCAATGCTATACAAAAGCCACTTTAATTGCGATCGCTTTGAACACGTAACACAAAATTGCCTTCAATACATACTGCGATTTGGGTTCTTCTATCTTTCGATTCTTTCTTGTTACAGCTGTGCTTACGTTTCCACTCAAAGAACGACCATTAACTTTCTTCTGTAACCATTTCATAATGCCGCCAAATTTTAAATGTGCAAAAAACTAAGTGCATATTTCCATTTCTCTGAAATTTCTAATATTTTCAAACCCTCTTGCTAAACGCAAGTTTAGCATATAATTCATCTGTAATGCAACAAATTACCACCCTAGACAATGACTGTGTTCGATGTGCCGACGGCGTGAAAATTTATGGTTTCTGCTTGTGCCTTTTAAGAGGTTGCATGTCGTAAATGTTGGAGACGCGAAAATAGGGACGGATCCAGTGAGAGCTATGCCAGCTTCGTAGATCGGCGTGAAAATGGAAAGCAATCTCTGCCATGACATGGAATCTAGAAAAAATGGGTAATTACAACATAGGGCTGTACCAAGATACCACGTTTTCATATAATTTAATTCAGAAAGACCAACAGAAATCAATCCAAACTGGACTGAAATGTAATGATATTTTCTTAAAGAAAAACATGTTTAATTGTGTAGTCGGTCAGGCTGTAATCTAGCGACAACACAACTAAAGATATTTTCTAGAGTCTAGCGTAATATTAAACGCCTCTTCTTTATCGTGTGTTAGTTTTTATGCCGCCCATGGGCCTCTGACTTGGCTTAACATACCGTCGAGAAATATCTCTCAGGCATGCAGATTTGGTTTTTTCACGTTTTCCTTCACCGAAGCAAGTGATAATATACAATACGCACATGAATCCGAAAAATCAGAGATTAAACGCTTAAATTATGAAACTTAACTCAGCTTCTCAGAACTTTTCTTTTCACTGTTTTGATGACGACACAAGGCAAGCCACAGAAATCTTGACATAACATAAACTAATTTTCTAATGTCAAACACTTACGAAAACTAACTCTTTATCGCTAAACGTAGCATTCACTTTACGCAGCTTATCGCATCTTGTACTACACAACTTACCCCAAGTTCATTAAAAGCTTGCCGTTTAGCAAAAGCTCAAGTCACTGTCATCATTTATTTTGTCGCACTTACTCGCGACATTTCGACTTTTCATTTCGACTCGACACACTCATTAACAAAGTCGTTAACTCATTTTATTTGTGAAACTTTGTCTCAAGTCTTCAATCACTGGACGTTATGTGAATGTGAACAGGCTTTTAGTTAAATTGGAAAGTTCTTAGTATTCTTTGGAAGTCTAAAATTACCTTAGGTAGGTCACTTTGAATTTTCTAGTACCTATCACATTTAATTTATAACACAACAATTCAAATTCAAGTATAGTGATTACGTTCAAGCTATCAACTTATTTGTTCCGTCCTGTTCAATAATTTCGTTTTATGTTTATTGATTTTTTTTGTCGTTTTGTATGTCCCGGCGACAATTTAATAATGTTGTCTTTCTTTTCTATTGTTAATTTTATTATGTAGGGCCTACTTTAGCCCCTTTACTTATAGCCACGTTTTTGCATGCCGTGTTTCATAAATATACATCATGAGGAGCTCGTGGCTAAATAATAACAGCCGCTCGGGTCTTTAGGTTAAGCCGTACTTGCCTAGGTTGGTCTGTGGATGGGTGACCACCCATTACATACCGAGTTTCCTCCGTGCCTCGGAAAGCACGTTAAGCCGTTAGTCCCGGGTGTCATTTGTAGATCTCTGACAGTCGTTAGCTAGTCAGTGGCCTAAAAAGTCTGACAACCAGTCTTACCAAGCGGTTTCGTATTACCCAGTACTAACTGGGTTGTGGAGGTCAGATAGGCAGTCGCTCTATGTAAAATACTGGTATTCAGCTGCATCCGGTTAGACTGGAAGCCGACCCCAACAAAGTTGGGAAAAGGCTAGGCAGATGATGTTTCATAAATATACGAGTACATTAACTTGTTTTTATGAAAATCTCTGGACAATCTTTCACCGCTGCTACTATACCTATTAAGAACCAAACAATTATTTCTCTTTCTAAAACAAAAAGCAAAAAAACCTCGTTTAAGGGTGGTATCCACTGACTCGAAATAAATGTTTTAATGACGAACATTATGCAAACACATTAAGGGTATCACCCTCGTTGACTATCGGATTTTGAATGTGGTCCAAGTTTGAAAAGCGGAGCGGTTCAATAGGTGTAATTAAGAATTGCAAAGTGAGTTGAGTGTGTATGTTATGTGAGTGAGTGAGTGAATTATGAATCATCAATAAATAAAACTCTCATCTCACCGTTTTTTTTTTGTTTTTGTTCCCCTGCAGGTAAAAAGCAATTCCCTGCCCTCACCGAGGTGGCTTGGTCACTGTTCCCTTAAGAAAGGTTCCAGTTGTCACTTGAATAACATAATGGCTGAGTCTTATGTTTACATACCCTCCTGTTGAACTGTGGTAGCTGAAATTATTTAGCACAGTCAAACATGCATAGGAAATGGACAGCAACATCCTCTTGTGTTCTATGTCAACAATATTCTGCTATATAACGAAAGAAAACGTTAGCAAGCCTGTAATTCCCGAAGGGTAAGGCACAGGTATACCTAATAGTACACCCACATATCGCCAGTTATGTTCAAGTCCTATAAAATTAGGGGCGAGCCTAATGCCATCAACCGGGTATAAATTCAGACTCCATGGCTGCTACTGAGAAATTCCTGATGAAAAAACCCAATAGAATAACAGTTTCTAAAATTTCACGAGGAACGAAAAACTCGCTATAAGCGGAGGAGTCCGCTTATAAACCCGTCACTCGCCTGTCACTTGGCCTCCCAAACATTTTTACTTGCCATCTTGCCCACTAATGCGTTCGGAACACAGCAGTTATGACGTAATGTCTTCCAAAACGTCGTAATACCGTGACTAAGCCGGATTAAGGGCATCTAGGGACGTTTAAATTAAAACGGCTAATTGATTACGGAAATATGGATATTTCTTCGTTTGTTAGATGTTGGTTTTTTTTTCGCAGGTTTGAGAGAAAAGAAAATCTTGTGGTTATTGTAACCTGGTACTTAACGGCTTGCATTAGTGAACAGAGTTCGCGTACCTAGCTGAAGTTTAGGACACATGATTGACCATTTTGTCGTCGATACACTCTTCTTTCTCTTTCGTGTGGTTAGTGTCTAACCTGGTGTCAGAGTTTTTATGCCGCCCATGGACCTCTGACTTGGCTTTACATGCCGTCGAGTAATATCTCTCAGGCATGCTGATTTGGTTTCCTCACGATGTTTTCCTTCACCGAATCAAGTTATAATTATACAATCCGCACATGAATCCGAAAAATCAGAGGTGCGTGTCTTGGGTTAAAACTCGAGACCTCTGACTTGGCATTCCGACGGTCACACTACTAGGCTATAACTGCTACCGATACGCTGAAAAGCAGAATCTCGAATCACTTGTGCCCACTCGAAACTCGCAAGAAATCATAACGATCTATTCAAGTCCATCTCCATGTTTAAAAAAAACAGGCCACGGGAGAGTAACTACAGAAATTACCTAAAACAGAAATCAGTGACTTAGACAATTTCCCTAAAAAAATCCACGCCATATTAGCCAAATAACCGTTCTCACTTAGCTAAACAACCCTGTCAAAAGCCCAGGCTAAAACTGGGATATAAAAGACCTTTTCCTGTTTTTATATGAAAAGATTTTCCTTCAAAGGAAAATACAAATGTAACTTTCAACCTTTTTATTAAGCATTTCCTAAAAGGAACAGCGCCCTTTTTTCCCCTATATTTTCTATCAAAAGTATTGTGACTGAAAGTTTCAATTCACTGCCATTGTAACGTGACGTGTCGACAATGGACGGACTTGTCGCAACAAAACCGATCAACAAGTTGTTTAAACCCTTGTTATGCTTGTCACCACGTATTACTGAGGAATGGCAGTTCAAAGAATATCGAACTTTATTTTGAAATTGGTAAGGTTGAGTATCGCTTTAGCTTACGTAAGAACTGGAGCCACAGACTGAAATAAAGTCACACTAATATAAAGGAAAATTCGCAGTATGGCAATGATGCCGTGTCAATGTCCGTATTCTGTGTCAAACTTAACCCTCCGTTCGCGAGGGTCAAACTAGAGGGGAGCGAAAAAAATCTTCGCCGAAAAAAATAATAATAACACAGACTTATCGCCTTTACACTGCGGTATCCGTACATAAATAATGATAAAAGGAAATTAAATCAAAGTCTTATTAGAATATTAAAAGTTTCGTAGGCGTTTTTTTAATGTCTCTCGCGGCGTTTGGGGATACATATTTCACTCAATTTGGTAAATGGAGGATGGTGTGTTAGCCATGGCTATTAGAGGGTTGTTTAGTTGGTTTTAATACTTTTTTACGGATATTAAAATGCATTTATTAATTAGAAATTATGGCGGTTATGGCTTGTCGTTAATTTTTATAGTTTGGTGTGTTGTTTGCAGAGACGTTGAAAGTGAACGACTCACAAACAAAGACAAGAGTATTAACTCTTTCAAAATGTTTGATCACACGATTCAAAAAATATTTATTTATTTAGAAGAATGGCATACGATAGATGGCTTTAAAAAAAAAAAAACTATTGTAGGAAAAAATAATCAGTGTTATTAATAACTTAGTAAGTAAAAATGGTATAATTCCCTCAAAAACTAGTACAGGTATACTTTTTTTTAGGGGCAATATCACCTAATATTACCAAAGTACATTAATACACCACATTGCGGTACCAACTACGACATACCAAACTCGATAACAGCCAAAACCCAACCTCGTATCAATCCAGTCCAGCATTAACACATAAACCTTTAAACAAAATCTAGCACAGCGGCTAGCTGGTGGTAGCTGTGTATCCCCGGAGTGAGGCCGCCGTCTGCCGGCCATGTGTCTTGTCTTTACCGGCGCGCTCCCCGGATGTATCGTGTCGTGTATAGGTACACTGGACCTTATGGTCTTGATACTTGCTACACCTATAGGGAAATAGATTCATCGATTACAAAATCCATTCTTTGGTGCGGTCACACAGATATTTCAGTGCATTATCTGTTAACAGTCATTGTCCGCAGTATGGTTCGGATTTCAGTCGGCTCAGTTTACTACACCATTAAATTACCAAAAATCGAAGTCTGCATTTTCTAAGCTGTGGATGCTGATTCTGATTTCACCATAATATTTAAAAAAACATAACAGCCATCGCATATCTATAGAAAATAAGCTCATAACTATAAAAAACTTAACTACACGTAGCTCAGCTGCTAGCTAGTGGTAGCTGTGTATCCCCGGAGTAAGGCCGCTGTCTGCCGGCCATGCGTCTTGTCTTTACCGGCGCCCGCTGTCCGGATGTATCGCGTCGTGTACACCGAGGATAATGGTTTTGATACTCGTCTGTATAATATACAAAAAGAGGGAACATTTGTAGATAACTAAGGGTAGGGATGAAGTCCATCAGTAGTGCATTTTAAACCTAACTTTTGGTTCCTAAATTCAGTGATACATAGAAAACCCTTTTTTTATACCGCTCTTAAATACAGATATTAAGCTGTTTTTCAATACATATTTTTTAATACTCCATAGTAAACGTAATGAGTTTATATTACTTAAATAAAACTACAAATTAAAAAGTAAGATATGGAAAAGACTATAAAACTATAAAGTATCAAGACCTCTACAGCGAGTACACCACAGTCAACCATTAGGGAAATCTGCGCGGCAGCGAGTACTGTTTAATTTATACGCGGGAATATTCTTAAACTATCGGTTTTGTGGTCACTGTGGCGATTCGGCCTTTATTTATGTTCGGCCTCCGCGTCGGCCGACGCGGAGCCGAATTAGCGGACGCTCTCAAGGGATGGTACCGCTCTATTTTGTATTTGGAATGCTAAGATATAGTTTGGAATAAAAGTAGTTTTATGTAATTTAAATAAAGAATTACCCTAAATATATTCGTATTATTAACGATTTCTTCCGAGCACCTTGAATAAAAAAAGAAATCGGTCTTATTTTACTTTCATAATTATACACTTGTAAACTGAAATGATCATAGTATCTTTCAATACACACATACAAGGTTATATTTTTATGCCTCATACATAAGATTGAGAGCGCTTATTAGTAGCGAAATATTCATATTCATTTTATTTTCAATCCACAATGTTAAAAAGTTGTTACAAAAGGTTTAATTAAGCTAAGAACAATTATGGACCCTGTTAGAATATACAATATTAAAATTAAAAATTAATTTGATATAGTTGTTGTAGTTGTAGTGAACAACCATTTCTACTTATAATTTACAAATAGGGTGTCACTAGTATAGGTACGGTGTATGTACATCTCTGCCTAACCCCTCAAGGACAACACGCGTGATGTTACGTTCTGCTATCCTATCCCGTATTATACTTAAACACTGAACATCGCATTTTTATTCACTTTCACACTATATCCAATAAGCAAAAAATACCAGTCGCCAATATGTAATCACGCCCCATTAAACTAATCTGCTAAAATTATCTAAAGCTTAACCATACACTGCCCCCAAACTCATTACGCGCCCAATTTACACATTTCGGTCACAATTCATATTGGGGGCATAAAAATCCAATTTTGGCCGAAAAAAGGCATAAAAGCCAATGTGTAACATACGAGGCCATAATATCAATTTGCCTCTCATACAATATTCATAACACATCCTACGAAGTCATATAATTTATATGTTAGAAACCAATTCACGAACGATTTGGCTGAGGTAAGAAGCGGAATATATTCACGGCGCGCGGTCTGGTGGGCAAGCAGAGGCAGTATTATGCATGCGAGGTGTATGCCACTCTGGGGGGCACTTACTTCTGCCACGCATATCTGAATTTGTGAATATTTTTGGTGGAGGTTTGGTAAAGGATTGTAACTCGCTTTCTTTTTTCAAGTATTTTTTGTGAGTATATCGGTTGTGGTTTGTTTCATGTATTTGTATGATTGAATGATTAATTGAGTTGTAATTAAAGGTTGAAATAAATTGATTAGCTACTGCTTATGAAATTAATTATTATCAAAGTTTACACTAAATTGCGTACCTAATAGTACAGAGCATCTTAAATGAAATTAAACTTCAATCCATGAACATGTCGATTTTATTTATATGTCAAGGAAAAAACTCCTTAGTCAAGCCTTAATACAGCTTCAATCCAACAATTCATGTTTCGCTTCCCACTCCTTTATTTCTCGAAAACCACATAAGAAGAAGTTACAACACTTTTCGTGCAACCCTATACATTTTCACGTGGATTTTCCTGTTCATTATAATCCGCGACATACATCATTCGTGTCAAGGTGTCATGAGTATTCTACTGAGTGACAACACAGGGAATTATGGAGGCAATTTTCTTCATAAAAAAGTACCTATGTTGAAATATGTTCTCTTTTTGGTAACAGTCGAGCTACTTCATTAGGAGTAAAGGCTCGAGCTACTGGTATTGTTCAGGTTGCTGTTTTATTTTTATTGTGTATTTTTTCTTAGTTTTCGGATAAGAAAGTGTTCAAAGGTTTACATAAACTCACATCTTTTTCCCAAGGGGGTAGGCAGACGGTGCAGGACTGCCCCGCTTGGGCAGAGCACCGCCGTGTCCACACCAGCCGCAGTGGTAGACGCCCACGGCGCCGGACGTCGGCAGACGATCTCCGGCCACCGTAGGCGCGGGCATGCGGGCGGCGAGTAATGGGCGACTCGCTGTCCGACCATGGACCATGCCCGGGTCGACGGCGCGTTGTGTTCCACGCGCGCCTCAAAGATTGTCAGCATAATGACGGGGCCCCCCTCTAGAGGGTCAAAGCCTGCTAGACTAAGCCGTTAAAAAAAAAAAAAAAAAAAAAAAAGGGTGTAGGCAGAAACCACTGCTATGATCCTTACATACTCCTTTTGCCTCGTCCACATTCATACATCTGGTCATACACGCACGCCGGTTGCCAGTACTAAAACCCAAAGGTTTTATTTTTCATGAACTACAGAGGAACACAGAAAATGTTAGTACGTTATCATTGCTGAAGAGAAACAGAGCTTACCATAATATTCACTCATATATAATTGCTGTTTTCAATTACCCGTAACTTATATTTGTTCACAATTACTTATTGGTTATTTAATTAATTCGTTATAACCTGTAACATTTTTATTGGATCCTCCAACACCGAGTGCGAGTGCAACGCTCCGGATCAAACTATGCCCCACCTGCTGGAGTCCCAGGTGTCCGTTTACCTGCACTCTTGATGACCTGATAGCGCGTCTGCCGCTGCAATAAACGTGGCCAACGACGGGGCCCAAACCGTGTAATACGGAAGGAACATCAATACGATAAAAAGAAGATAACAAAAATACAAAGACTAATTAAAATGAAGGTAAATCAAAAATATACTCCTCTTATTTTGGAAGCATCCGTTTTTCACAGGAGAACTAACCTTTCACTCGATTTTTCTAGATATTCCTCGTTTTATTACCACAAAATTACAATCAAAGTTAAAGTATCATTTTCTAACTCATAATTAAAATAATAACGTAGTGTTTAGCAACGATTGGTTCTGATTGGCTGCCCCGAGGCGAGTCGGTGATCAAGCGGACGCAAACATTGACCGCTCTGATCCTTTGACAAGGATTAAGTAAACATAAATATCATTTATACTGGCTGATGGAAATTGATTTTTCAGTCTAATTCTGATTGAAGCATGAGAGGTCGTCTGAGAGGTTTTAAATGTGACTGTGAAGAGGCAAGCCGAAGAAAAATCGAATGAAAGGACTAAATAGAAATTGGAGTAGATGATGGCTATTAAAAATACTCGAAGAGACAACACCTTTTGTGGATTCCAAATAAAATGGTATACGGGTTTTGGTACCATGTTTTTATAAAACAAAAATCGAATCGAATACGATGCATACTTCGATTATTCTTCTCCATAGGAAACGATCAACCCGAACCGTACACCTTTCCCCGAAAGTGCCCATCTAGGCCTATGTGAAATTAAATTTGATTTTCACATAGGCCTAGATGGGGGCGTATGTATGACACTTGACAGATCGATTTGTAACTAAATAGTAACAAGTATTGGATTACGATTTTCTAAATCAAAGCATTTATTTAAAGTAGGCCAGTTACAGGCACTTTTGAAATTTTCGAAACAAAGACAACAATAGCTACAGTCCCAGTCACAAGGCATAAAAACTGTGAAAGTACTGTAGTTGCCCATTCCCTAACTCTATGGAGAAGAACAAATAAATTTAAAAATAAAAATTAAATATTTGAATGTATTTGTTTGGGCACCATTTCTCCACACACTTTAAACTTCCCATGGACAAAATGCTCACTTCTTCTTCCACCATAAAACACAAAATAAACAGCACACTCCTTAACTACGTGCTACTAAATTAGCAGTAAAGACTAGCAGGGCCCCCCTGGCCGGCTCTGAATAAACCATGTGAGGTATTCCCATGGGGGCCGGGAAGGAATGAGTGTCTAATGGGCGAGCGACAAATACTCATTATAGTTTAGTTGTAAAGGTTCTCGTGGCCTTGTACACAGTGGACGGTGATGGACAAAGTTGGAGATTGATTGTTTAATTAGTTTTCAGTCTTTCTTTATTTATTTACTAGCTGTTGCCCTCGACTTCGTTCTCGTGGAAAAATATACAAAAAAAGATAAAATAAATAATAATAATCTCTATCAAAAAAAGTTACAACCAACTACAAAAAGTATAATTTTACTGGGGATCGAACTTGCGACGTGATGCACGTAAAGCGGTCATGAAACCGTTTCTCTATTTACTTCGCTGACACATACTTTGAAATAGACGTTGTTACGCATATCATGACTGAAACGATAAACAATTGAATAATACTGACATAATGCAATATTGCTCATCCCCTTCAGCAAGTAGCGTGATAATATATAGCCTAACATTTGAAGAAGCCTATTACAAATATTTGTGCAAAATTTGAACAGGATCTATGCAGTAGTTTTTGCGCCAAATCGGAACATCGGATCGGATTTTAACGATTTTATTATATGTAGAGAAGAGAAGAGAAGAGATTTAAATGGCACTTCAACGACTTACTCACTAAAACAACATAAATCACAAACTATTTTAAGTATAGTGAATTTTTCACTTATATAAGTGCACAGTACTCGCAGAATAATAAAAGGGCACGTAAGATTGGCATTACAGATTTTAAGGCACACAATAAAATAATAATTAAACGTTAATCGTGTGGTTAGTGTCTAACCTAGTGTCCGAGTTTTAATGCCTCCCATGGGCCTCTGACTTGGCTTTGCCATGCAGGTTTCCTCCCGATATTTTCCTTCACCAAAGTAAGTGATAATTATACAATACGCACATGAATCCGAAAAATCAGAGGTGCGTGTCTTGGGCCCGAATTTGAAACCCATGACTTGTCAGTCCGACGGTCACACCTATCTATAATAAGTCAAAATTAAGCAAATTCATGCATTGAATTTTCTCAGTAGCACGGACGGAGTCTTGATTTGTGCCCGGTTGATGGCAATAGGCTCTAACCCTATTACATGGGACTTAAACACAACTGGCGGAATGTCGATGTACTATTGGGTACATCTCTGCCTAACCCTTCGAGGATTACAGACGTAATGTTAAGTGTAAATAAGAACTAAACAACCAAACTTAACCAACACCACACTTCATAGTCACAGACGCTGTGTGAAAAATGCTTTGAACCCGATCAGCATTGAACCCGATCAATTCATTTTTAACAAAAACACCAACGTCATGAGCATCCTTACTTCCTTATCCTTACTAATATTATAAATGCGCAAGTAAGTTTGTTTGTTTGTTACCTTTTCACGCCTAAACCACTGAACCGATTATCCTGAAATTTTGAATATACGCTGTCTGGTGAATAGAAACGGACATAAGGTACCTTTCATCCCGAAACAACAATAACGTTCTTATGATAATAGATAGCGCCGTGTCTTTCAAATCATATTTGAATTATATTATTACAAGCAGAGTACAACCCGAATTGATTATCAAGTTTTTAATTAACGCGAGCAAAGCTGCGGGCAAAACCTAGTGAATAATAAGGAAAAATCGGTGAAGCTATTAAGAGTGCCGTCCACTGCGTGGGAATAAACCACATGCTTTATTCAGACACCCCTGACTTCAGGCCTGAAGTTCACACTGTTGAGGTCACAACCTTAACAAGTCTGAAGTTCACTGGAATACTACAGTAGTATTGTGTAACTACAATTGGATACTAAGAAATGACTTCACAGTTGATGGGTTTAGTTGTGGGGAACTTTCAGTCAATGAAAACAATCTTTTGATAGATGTGATGGTTCCGCACGTCAAAACGAAAAACGGAACCCTTATAGGATCTCTTAGTCGTCTGTCTGTCTGTCTGTCAAAACCATTTTCTCAACAACGCGTGGTGGTATCAAGTTGAAATTAATAGGTATCGAATATTTATATTCGATAAATAAAAATCACGCTTCTCCAAAAAATTATAGTTGTATCACATAAAAAAAAAAGGGAAAACAAATTTTCTCGTCTGAAATTGTTATGTACCTACAAACTTACTTGGAAACTCGGTATGTAATTGGTGGTTACCAATCCACAGACTAATCTAGGCAAGCTAAACCTGAAGATTGATCCGACCGACTAACTTATAAAGGGTGTAACAAGACCCTTAACGAAGCCGAAAGGCACTTGTTCTCCCCGTCAATGCGATATATTTTTTGTTCTAGACCATACCTGGGAACCTTCTAGTTACGGAGTTATTGGGGGTCAAAGTTCCAACTTTTTCACAAGTTTTTTTTAAATACATGTTTTTAATGTAAGATTTTTACTTTGTACACCTCCACGACCCCCGTACTCCATTATCACAATGTTTTGAGTGCGTTCCATTGAGCCCCACCGTAAAACGTGATTTTTAACACCAAAAAAAAAAGTCGTTTCCCGGCAATAATTTTTGCGTAAAGTTACTTAGTTAGATGTACACAATGATTGGTTGACGAGTTCGTTAAGGGTTTTGTTACACCCTGTACTATCCCAGTAAACAAAACTGAAAATTAGTAAATATACTACACAAGCTCCTCTATTAGCCCACAGTAGTTACCGCCGTGAAAGTTGTGAACAACGCGGGAACACTTTTAACCCCGTAGCAACATGTTTGTAATTATTTCCGGTGAGTGAGCATAATACTCGGCTGAACCGACTACCATATTGACGGGGGACGGAGGTACGAAACGTGAGAAGAGTTTCCTTACTTCGATATCGTAATAAACTAATAAGAGATTGCTGCTGTGCAAATTTGGATTATGGCTGAGGAAAACTTGATATCAGGGAGAATTTTTCAGATATTTTAATAGTTATTCTGCTGTTCGAGACGGAGCCGAACCCAACGAATCAGAGATCATTAAAATCGGTCCAACCGTTCTTGAGTTTATTAGTGGTGTAACTAACCCAACTTTGTTTTAAATTAAAAAAAAAAGTAAAGAAAAGAAAAAGAAAAGCTTTTTTAGGAAAGCTAATTAGAGTTACATATTTTTGTAAAAAAAATATTATAACCAAGAATTCGTTTTCAAATATTTTGACGACACAGACAGTTGATGATTAGCTTAATCATTTTCTGAAACCTATTTATAAATCCCTTACTCGTCCACTTTTCTTCGTACCTCGTTGTAATAGTCGGATTACAATTGAAGCGTGTGTTCCGATATATTTTCACGTTGGGGGTAGGAAAGTGCCCTCTGCAGCGTTTTAAACTAAAACTAACACGTTAGCTAAAGCTGTTATGAGCTTTACTTTACTAGTATAGTTTGCCCTACTAACCGAAACTATGTAATAGTCACTTTTCACGGCTTTCAACTAGAATTGAGTGAACTACTTACATAGTTATAAATAATACCAGCAGCTGAGATACCCTTTTGGCCTCGTGTCGTGTCTTATTTTTTCTGATGTTTACTTTTATGTAATTTTGTTTAATTTCCTCTATTTATTCCTATACAAATTAATTACATTTTTAAATATTCCATAGAAAAAAAGAATGTAAAAAAACATTTAAAAAAATGTTTTATTGTTAATTTAATTATTTTGTTTTGTCCTGTGCGAGACAAATACATGCCTACTTTTTTCTTTCTTTCTTTCAAATAAAAATATACCAGTAGTTTAACAATAAAAGGCCTGCATCAGTACCTTTACGTTCATTAAAAGGTATTATCCTCGGCGTACAATGCGCCGGTGGATATTCCCAATCGCATGCCATTCTTCTCGGCAACTCTCGTCCAGTTGCTACCAACCAACCGGCGTCCTACTTTACATTTGAAGAACACCATATAACCTATACCCCAACGGTCTACGGCTCGTACGGCCAACCCATTGCCACTTCCACGTGCTTGTCCTGTGATCTGTCGATATCTTTGGTTATCTGCCGGATTACCACGTTCTGGATTAAAAAAAAAATTCTATTGATAAGTTTTTGTTGAAGTGCCTTATAAGTTAGCTACACGCCAAAATGTTACCCCGTGAAAAATGTTTATCGCAAGCTTACCTGCGACATTAAACGTTATGCTGAAATGCCAACATTTTGCCAGTAAGTTTCTGTGAGACCTCGACATCTGAAAATTAAATGCATTATTACGTGTAATGGACTGTCTAGTTATACCCTTCAATCGAAAACATTTATATCTGTCTCGTTTAAAACCTTTTAAAAGTTAATTCACATCATCCTCACCAGACAATACAAATAACTTTAAATAAACAAATGAACCAACTGCGAGTACTAACAACTCAATCATCCATTCATTCACTCACTCCCCGCCATGTTGAACGTATTGAATGAACGATACTATTTGCGAGCTATCGTCTGTCGATCTTCTGTCGCTGATCTACAATTATTGGCCATTTATGCAAAGTACATCTACAATGGGCTCAGAACTTTATTACAAACTATCTTTTGCCAGCGGCTTCGCTTGCATTATGGTCGGAAATCATTCCATTGGAACGTTTTAAAGATAGCCTATGACACTCGAGGATAATGTAACTTCCCATAAGTGAAAGAATTTTTGGTACAGGCTCAGTAGTTCCGAAGATGTTCAGATTTTTATATATTTGGTTCCTGAGAAAGGTGACTTTTAACTCTTATACAGATACAGACATTCAGTAAGTGGAATAAATAGGCACAGAAATCAGCATTAACTCGTGAAATAGTAAATATTTTGTTTGGGTTTTATTATTTATTCAATGCTAAAAATAACTATAGAGCTCTTAGGGAGCTAGGTGACAGATGAATATAATTTTGGCATTTTGATAAAAAACGCTAATATTTTATCACTACATCAACTTACATTTTGAAGAGCTTGTGGCTAAATTATAACAGCCGCTTGGGTTGATCTTCAGGTTAAGCCGCGCTTGTCTAGGTTGGTCCGTGGGTGGGTGACCACCCATTACATACCTAGTTACTTCCAAAAGGGTAGGCAGATGATGATCAACTTACATTTACAATTTTCACAACACACACAAGTCACCAG
Source organism: Noctua comes (assembly GCA_963082995.1). Classification (NCBI taxonomy): domain Eukaryota; kingdom Metazoa; phylum Arthropoda; class Insecta; order Lepidoptera; family Noctuidae; genus Noctua; species Noctua comes. The sequence continues at coordinate 5,310,832 of OY720280.1, read as the reverse complement.
CCAATTCTGCCAATCCATATGTACCTTTACACAATCCATTTTGCGACCATTATAGAACAGCCATTGTCAGTAATCCGTAAAACACCTACGCAAGAGATTGAGCCGTCAAGTTAACCTGTGCTGTACAAGTATTGTAATTTGCAAGAACTGTGGTATTGTGTGCAGCCACATGATTATGAGCTGAGTCAGCGTGGGAACATGATCACTGACTAAGATAGGTATAACCAATTTGAGGTTCATTTTGGGGCCAATTTGACATTACATACAAATACGTATAGCCAAAATAGATACCGTATTTCCTAAGATACCTTTCTTAGTGGACAGCTAAATCTTCGTTTTTTAATGAGCATAAAACTACGAACTTTCATCTTAAACCTTAATCATATTAAAATACAGTCGTTTTCTAAAGTGAGACTCCTAATCGAAAAATAAAGGACCTATTGGACCTACCAAGTCTTTAATCTAAATCCTGGATTCTAATATAGCTTTCATTTCAAGCATTTCCATATTTCTATCTCCAAAATTAAGCTCTCAAGAAACCTTAACAAAAACAAACAACACTTCATTTGTTTCTAAATCACCTTTACGACAAAACTTCATTCAAGGAAACTCAATATTTATTTAGAACTCGAAAACACTTAACCCTCTCAAACTGCGGGGGTTTTTTCGACCCTCGTGCTCAAATTACCTTTAACCCTTCATGGAGAAAGCTGTAAAATCTCGAAAAACTCCCAAAAGACGTCTCGAAGACAATATCAAGGACATAATTCATAATGAAAAAGTTAATTTTCACGGAGCGAAAACTCATTTACATATTTTTGTGTACAATGTTCAATTATTTGAGTGTGCGCTCACTCTTTCGTACTGAACCTTAATGGTGGTCCTTTGGGCCTCGTTCGGGACAGGGAACCCTTTCGGAGAATTAATTTTTCTTAGCCAATTAGCGAGCGATGTTAAGAGGATGTTTTGCTATTGATCTGCATCTTTGTCCAACTCTTTCATTTTTGGAATTGTTTGTCACAGTATTATAATTTTTTTTTTTTTTTTTTAAATAAAGTGATGATAATGTAGAACTAAAACTGTGACTAAAAGAGTGATGAATATAAACGTTGATAGATAGAGAGGGAGAGGAAGACCAAAGAAACGATGGATGGATTGTGTGAGAAATGATATGAACGTTAAAGGAGTAAATGATAGCGTGACGGTTGACAGAGGAGATTGGAAGAAAAAAACGTGTTGCGCCGACCCCAAGTGACATGGGACAAGGGCAGGAAAATGATGATGATGATGATGATGATGTAGAAGTCTTTTGACGATTAATAACCATTAAACGTCCATGTCCTGTTCTTTTATTTGTAGTTTAGAGAAGAATTATTTTAATATAAGTTTTCGCCACCGAATATGTTTTAATTTTTTCCAATGGTAAGCCCTCGATCTGTATTGGTGCTTAAGACACATGCTTTGCCTAGTTTGGGGCCAATGGAAAATCTTTTTGTAATATTTTTGGCGATATCTGGCCATGTCCACCCCGCAAACGAGATCAAAGACAGAGAGGTTTGGAAGGAGAAAGGGGTGGCCTTTGCCCAGCAGTGGGACACTCCAAAGTAAAGGGTGTAAATAGACCCTTAACACATCCGAAAGGCATTTGTTCTCCCCGTCTTTGCGATCATTTTTTTGTTCTAGACCATACCTGGGAACCTTCTAGTTACTAAGATATTGGAGGTCAAAGTTCTAACTTTTTCACATGTTTTTTTAAATACATGTTTTTAATGTAAGATTTTTACTTTACACACATCCACGACCTCCGTACTATTCAATCCATCCATCAGCATAATGCTTTGAGTGCTTTCCATCGAGTCTTACCTTAAAACGTGATTTTTCAGCCCAAAAAAAAAAGTCGATTCCCAGCAATAATTTTCGCGTAAAGTTACTTAGTTTGATGTACAGAATGCTTGGTTGACGGCTATGTAAAGGGTCTGTTTACACCATGTATAATTGCCATTTTGATATATTATTTAGTATTAAAATGGTTTCCTAACCTACTTCGACGGCACCTTACAGTACCTAATTTCCATAACAGACTAAAATAACGATATTTCCCTACACCGTGTCTATCCATTTGTCACACCCAATCATTTTAATGTAGGCGCGTGCCTCAAGCCATCAGGTCACGATGTCTTCTGAGAATGGGCCAATTGCGACCAGTGTGTAGCTATCATGGGCCATAGGACCAGGCTTTATGACCGTGGATAATGTCTTACTTGTAACCGAAATCAGTAAGTAGGTACTTCATTTCCACGCTGAATTGAAAATGAAAGTCAGTCTGGTTAAAACTGAAAGTGGTGGTATACAAAGGGTGTAAATAGACCCTTAACATAGCCGAAAGACGCTTGTTCTCCCCGTCTTTGGGATCATTTTTTTAGTTCTAGACCATGCCTGGGAACCTTCTAGTTACGGAGATATTGGGGGTCAAAGGTCTAACTTTTTCACAAGTTTTTTTTAAATACATTTTTTTAATGTGAGATTTTTACTTTACACAACTCCACGACCCCCATACTATCAATCCATCCATCAACACAATACTTTGAGTGCTTTCCATCGAATCCTACCGTAAAACGTGATTTTTCACCCCAAAAAAAAAAGTCGATTCCCGGCAAAATTTTTTGCGTAAAGTTACTTAGTTTGATGTACAGAATGCTTGGTTGACGGCTATGTGAAGGGTCTGTTTACACCCTGTATGTTCATTCCAAATATAGAAATACTGGATTCGTTTATATCAGAATACTGCATACCTGTTTACAACAAAAAAAATCATGTTTATAAAAAAATACCAGATGTGTTTTTGTCGTCTTAAATGCAGAAAAAAAATATTTTGACACTGACTAAAACTATAGGTTGTTTTTTTAAACGTTGGCGTTTAAGGGAACTCATGAAAATGAACAACTTTTGCTATGGGACCGACCATGAAATTGCGAAAAAAATATCAGCTGCTGCCTACATGTTTTCGAGTTACGCCAGTAATGTATGGAGCAGCTGATATTTTTTTCGAATTGAATTAAACTACGATCTCGCTATAAGAATGGAAGTAAAATATTTTTTAATTCTGGTCTTTATGTACAAACAGATACGGTATGGTCACAAAGAAAAACATACAGTGCAACATTTTTTTTGGAGCAATTTAATTTTATGTACCTAATTGGAGAAACATTTTGTATACCTAATGGCGGGACATAGATAGTTTCTGAATTTGAAATATTATACCACTTACTGTTTGCTTATGTTCAAAAAAAAAAATGAACATTTCTTTTCACGCACCTTTTCACTTCAAAATAGAAAGAGGCTAACTGAAAATAGACACGGTGTATTTTTTAACTCGCAACTCTGCGAAAGTAGACACAAGCAACAACATCCGAGACATCGCATACACAAAAAGCTCTATTCGAAAACTCTGAAAGAGCTCTTTTGACCCGGCCAGCACTCTAATTGAGACCTGTCTACAACGTCCCACTCAGACGGTATACAAGACCCCAACACGTATACATTTTAATAAATATATCGCCAGTGAATGGATCCTTTTATCAAAAAGGAGCTTGCTTACATAATGTAAAAAATATACAAATTAAGTGTAGGTGGTTGAATGGGCCCCGAGCGAAAATAAATGAGTGGTTGTGTGCGAGCAGTTGGAGGGTTAAGTACACAATATTGGCGCATTGAATTGAGATGTTACTTAATAACACTGTAAGTGCTGCCCGTAAAGAGGGTTTAAATATTAATTTTTGGAACTTCTTGATTATGGTCGTTGGAGTTACTTAGCGGGTCGTAAGTTATGCTAAATTAGACCTTGTATATTAAAGTACTTTTTTCACTTACTATATCCAGTCGTCTTTATCAGGAGTTGTAGTGTTTGAGAATTGTAGGACAGGAGTCCTACTTTGACTTCAAATTAACATTGCTCCTATTTCAGCAGGCATTAGGCTAAAAACAGGAGCCAGCCAATTAATATATTTTATATTTAACTTTATAGTCAAGTTTTAACCAAGATTACGTCGTTATTTTAATCTTACAAACACAGTCATCTTAAGAAGTTCTATTGTACTTCCTGTAAAAATTGTTAAAATATTTTGAGATGACTTACCTCATATTTAACACAATATAACCTTATCATAACATAATATCACGCCTGTAATCCGTGAAGGGTTAGTCAGAGGTGTGCCTAATAGTACACCCATTTCGCTAATTATGTAATAGGAGGCGAGCCTATTGCCATCAACCGGGCACAAATCCATACTCCACGGCTGCTACTGAGAAATCCCTGATGGAAAAACCCAAAAACACTTTGCCCGACCCGGGAATCGACCCTAGAACCTCATGCTCAGCAGTCGCGCTTACGATCAATCGACCAACGAGGCAGTCAAGACAATAATTATAATCTTATTACCAAATAACATAAAATATTGATGCAAGGACTGGCCTCCAAGCTACCTTAGTCCACTACGACTTCGTCCATAAAAAAAATCGCCTTCACAAAAAAAGGCCTGACCTGAAAAGGTTGAGCTTCAATACTTTTTCAGGGAAGTGAACAAAGGCGAGGTTAGTAAGGAAGGCACCCCCTCCCTCCCCCTCGTTACCCCCAGTGGGGGGTCTAGATGCGCCTTGCCTTGTCGTTTATACGTCATTATGGTTTTATATCGCTATATACCGCTTAGGGAGATACGGTGGATGAGGCTGTAAAATACTTTTGGGAGGAATAGGATGGTATGCTAATTTTAGTTACCGTTTTTGCTTGGGAACGTGCTATAGATGGTAAGAAAAGATCGAAATGTAATAATAAAGGCTAACCAAGTTTCAGAAATAAAAGAACACATTTGATCTGCCGGAGATCTGGAGAGCAGCGGTGGCCCAGTGGTGGCGGCCTCGACTTACGAGCAGTAAGTCGTGGGTTCGAACCCACGCAGGCGCATTATTTTGATTCATTTATTTCATCACCGCTGCTCTCAAAACGGTGAAGAAAAACATCATGAGGAAACATCATGTGTTAGAACCAAAAATTTGAAGACATGTGACATCTACCAACCCGCACTGGGCCCGCGTGGTGGAATATAACCCACTCCCTCTCATAGAGTGGAGGCCAGTGTCCCTGATTACGCTTTGATCTGCCAACGGTCTTGCTCTTGAATATCATAGATGAAAACTAAGGCAATCAAAATTAATGCAAAATAACACAGTTGATGAAAATATCGCAATACTTTGAAAATATCTAGTCAATGATCTGCAAATTACTATCTAGTACATAATCTTTAATATTAAAACGACCATACGTTACCATACTAGATAATAAAAAGACACTAGAATTCAACAGCGATATCCTAAATCATATCCTATCCTATTCTAGTCCTAGGTGGACCGATGACCGGGTGAAGGTTGCAGGGATCCGCTGGATGCAAGTCGCACGGGACCGGTCAATGTGGCGACACTTGGGGGAGGCCTATGTCCAGCAGTGGACGTCTTTCGGCTGAAATGATGACGATGATGATCCTAAATCCAAAAATCACAAATGGAAACTGTTTCTAAAACTCAAACTCAAAGCATTTATTTCAATTACCCAACAAACATTTCAGTCGTATAAATAAAAAATATGCGACTCAAAGTGTTGTAAACATCGCATTGAAGTAATTTAGCGTGTAATACGACTTAGAGCACCTTTTTCTTATAAAACTTTTAGTCGTATATTACAGTCATATAGAAATCGTATTAACTTCTATACGACTATTTTTATGACTATTATACAGTTTTATGTAGAAACGGCGTCATTTAGTGGTAAAACCAGTGTCGTGATCTTAGTGACGTCTATATGACTTTTATCCCACCATTACTCGTATTAGAATCGCGAGAACCACCTTTAACTGACGACCATTAAAGAGTGATAAATTGCACCCTTATACGGTTTTAAGCCAATTTTATAACTTTTATACTACCGTTAAATTACTGAGTGTTCTATTATAGTGCTTACAAACTGCAAAAAAATAACCATCAAGTTTCGCTTCTTTTACTCAAAATGAATAAAAAAACCTGGGCAAATGTAAAAAAAGGTGGTGCTTTTAAAAGGAAAGTGAAAAAGAACTATACTGCGCTTCTCTCGTCATGTTGTGTTATAACGAATATTTCTACACGTAACGACAATAATGTACAAACTGGAGTTGGTTCCGTACAAGATTTTATGAATACAAAAGAATTGATTTCGATGAAGATTAGAAGTTACATTTAATATAACTGACATAAAGTGCAAATTAGTCACTGCAGAATGTGGCTCAAATATTTATTTTGTACCACTTATTCATACTTTGAAGTAAAGGTGTAAATAAAATTTTAAAAAATCCAAGATTTTTGTCTTATTTATCATTATTAAACGTATCTTTACAATCACAGTTTTATCATTCAAAATAATCATAGTAGTAACAAAGAAATTATTTTACTTAGTTTACAATGTCTTTGGATTAAAGCTATTAAGAATATGTTAATACGAGTGTTTTTAAAATAAAATTAGTAGGTAATGCATAGTCAGCATAGTTAGTTAGGATTGATCTCAATTATATAGAAATTCACAAACACTCCTCTTTGAAATATGTATATATAAGTAGGTATAGATGATCAGTTGTTTTGAAAATAATCTGTTCTAATTACAATATTCACATTCATCCTCCGGATAATGATCGTATATGACAAAAAAGGTGCAGCGTGGGCACCAGAGAAAATCATAATTTATCATATGTTTAATATTTTCCTCTGACACTACAAAATGTGCAGTTTTGTTTTTGTTGTTTGTTATCATAAATCCGCAATCAAAACAACGATCTGAACGTATAAAGTGAGTAGATATCCAGGGCCATCTCAAACACCAACGTGCAAGTGTGATGAAATCAGATTTGGTTAAAAAACTTATCGATTTCCATTATATCACAAATCATTTTTATTAGATCCGAGGCCACCTATAAATAAATCACCATTTTAATTAGGTACATAAAGAAACTTCAATCACTTCAACTTAAAAAAAAGCAGCTTTTGACAGTAGTTTTTAATATGATTGAATGAATGAACGTACTTTACTGACACATGACACAAATATAAAAAAAATAAACAGTCTTCAAACCAGGAAAAGTAGGTGAAATTGTTTTTTAAACACTACAAAGGAACCCTATTTCAGTTAATATGGCTGACAATATTGACCAAAAAGTATGTGCACAGAATAATTAGTCGTTTTGATGTTGTAATATGGTTGTATCTTTAACTCTAAGTCGTATAGAGGTGACTGTTAGCACGTTTACTAAAAATATACTTGATTAAATCACTTAATTTAAAGAATTAGCGTGGCGCGTTAATTAATTTGTCATAATTAGCTCATATTACCCGATAGAATTAATTTCCCAATAGATTGAATGGGCCCAATGAGTTTCAACAAAATAGCACATCAGATAATATGGATGGATCTGACACAAATAAAATATTGAAGTCATGCAGGCATAATAATTTACGGCGTTTATCTCACCATTTTATCGCAAAATCCTGTTTAAAAATAATACTACGCTACCTATTTGCAACAAAAAGCCGCAAAGCAGCGGTAATAAACACCATTACTCGACGAAAACGTGGGTTTTGCGACTACTACACAACCACTATCTGACCAAAAAGTGGTTTATACGACGGTTACGTTACTCTTTTAAGACACTGATTCGTATAAAATGGGCCTATTCTCGGTGAAGCCAACGTGATGGCGACGTATTTACGACCAGCTTATGGAACCAAATGTAGAAATCGGCACGTTGTGGCGACTTGTCAAATGTTTGTTGGGTAGACCTTCACAGGCACTTTTGAATGTCAAAAAAACAAAAAAAAAACGCGAAGCTACAGTCACAGTCACAAGGCATAATAACTTGAGAAAGTACTGCAGTTGCACATTCCAAAGCGTAGATCTCTATGGAGAAGAATGGGCAAGAAACTCCATGGACACTCTTTTAAATAAAAAATGTTGTGTTGATAACAACACCAATATACCCTAGATCTAATGTGTGTAAAAGTTCCCTTAACACATAACATTTTTTTGTTCTAGACCATACGTGGGAACTTTCCAGCTCCGGAGGTATTGGGGGTCAAAGTTCCAACTTCTTTATAGTTTTTTATACATACTGTTTTTAATATGATAACTTTACTTTAAATACGACCACTCCATGACCCCCGTACTGTTCAATGCATCCATCAGCACAATATTTTGAGTGCGTCACATCGAGTCTTACACTAAAACGTGATTTTTCACCCCCAAAAAAATGTCGTTTCCCAGCGATATTTGTTGCGTAGAATTACTTAGTTTGACGTACAGAAAGCTTGGTTGACGGCTTCGTAAAGGGTCCATTTATACCATGTATACTCTGTTATAGAACAACGAAGTACCAAAGTATCTTTTCAGCGATAACCAAGAAAACTATCCCGTAATACTCCACCTCTTACTAAACCTGTATCCTTTGGGTTCCTCTCTATGCCAACAAACTAAGCCATATATGTACAGGACTATATTAAACTTTCCATTAACTTAAGCCAAGTCACCACGCCTTTCAAACTTTTTATCACCACTAAAGCCTCCCACTTACGCAACGTTGACATAAAAAACTTTTCAGTCTATCCCCTGATTGGTGGAAAGTGTCGCCTTGGGCGTGGTCTCAGGTTTTGTCGCCAATAGGCGTGGCAGAGTGAGACAAAGTTGGTTGTCACTGCGGGGCCTTTAAAAAGCCTCCATAGGGTGGGCATGGGATTATGTACTGAATCTTATGTGGTTGAAGGCTTTTGAGGGAGGATTATCTTAGCCATATGGACATAAGGCGACAGAATTTTTCCAATAGTACTTTTACATAGACTACTGTGGCTGTTATTGTAATTTAAGCTAGAATTGAAGAAAGATTTTTCCTGAAGTTTCGCTGATAGACAATGAAAGCATTTTAAACCTAATTGCCCTTTCAACAAGGTTGCATACTTGAAACTGAGGACCAACTAAAACTAACACAAACTCAAACCACTATCCTTTAACTTAAAACACTATCTTAAGCCTTAAAACAATGAATACTTCAGACCCGCTCATTCACACTTCAAACTATCGAATCTTAACTTACAACTTACTTTCTTGATTAAAATCCACGACAATCTTCCATAATCAGGCTCCCAACCTAAATAAAAGTAAAATAAACATAAAAATAGCAACATAATATCACCGCCCAAGACCGGGCGGGGTGGTTTGGGCGGGCGGGCGCGGGGTGCGGGCGGGGAGTGGTAGCAAAAAGCTCAAGTGCAGGAGGCTGTATCGATCCGCGGACGGCGACCGGCGACATGGCCGGGTCACATCGATGGCGCTGGGACTTGGTGATGAGCGGAGCGGGCAGCGATAAGCGGTAGCGTGGAGCGGGGTATTGGCTTTGAATGTAAGGGTATCAGTGTTAAAGTTGATTGATTACTTACATTACACAAATTTAATTTCTAAGGACCCATAATTTCAAATAATCAATTCATAAAATATAATATTCATTTACTTATTGTACCTACCGTTTTACATTTTTTTCATCGCGTTCGTTAGTGGTTGTCAGATTTCGATATGCATATTTTTTCAGTGCCTCGCGTCTGTGTTACTCATTCATTGGCTACCCTCAAATACTGTTTTGAGCTTTCACGGTTTACAACTAAACTTATACTGCCACTTACGGGATATCTTCCGTGATTGTTCATTATTTTGAGCTTCCGCTTTTATTTTCCATCCACCAGCATTCTCCAGTCAACCCGCGATCATGGCTTGCAACAGCGTCGAAATATCAGGAGCTCAAAATAATGAACAATCACGGAAGATATCCCGTAAGTGACAGAATGATAAGTTTAATGGCTATCCTTATGTTATAGCTGTTGGTTCTCCTGAACTTAATAAATAAAGGTGACTGGCAGTGGCGAAGGGTCAGTTTTTGTAAGAGGTAAGCCGGAGTACATATCTTTACTGTATAGAATATTATTGGCTACAGAACACTGACTGTGCCATTTTTCAAAGGGAAGCCGGTAGGAATCGGGTTGTATGGAACCTTCGCCACTGGTGACTGGAGCTATTCATTGTAATTACCGATCCATTTGCTGAAAGTCATAATTATTACGACTGGCTACTACCATATATTTCATAAAAATGCCTATAGTCAATCACAGATGTACCTATACAGAGAGATTCAGCATGTAGTTTGCGACCGTAACTTATTTTAACTGAGCTTCTGAGCCTACGATCGATCTTTAACTGAAAATGCCTAATTAGTACTACTAAACAAAGTATAAACTTTTCCGTAGCTTGCTTCCTGCAAGCAACGGAAAAGTTAAAACTTCGTTTCTTGTTGAGCAGCTAAGTAGGTAGGTATGCCAACAAGCTAGTGAATAAAAGTGGCGGGAACAAAAAAAAACTGCTTCTATTCGAAGACATCCATGATCACAAGATCATGTAACATGTGTGTGTGTGTATGTGTGTATGACAGAGAAGGCCTGTGTCTCATCAGTGAGGACATCATAGGATGTAAGCTATAGTCACCAAAACTTTCATACATGCAGAAAGTAAAAGAGTGCTCATCCGTAACACAAATAAGATTACCCATTAAGGAAGAAGCGTAACCCACGAAATTAAAATTTTCCTTTTGTAACAAAAGAATTTGTATTTCTCAGGCTACCCTCTTCTACATTAAGGAACTTATCAAAACATCACAAACTCAATACCCACGTCTTAATATCCACAAGACAAGACAAGACAAGTCAACAAGCAATTAGACAACAATCTCTAAACAAAGAACAAGGCGTTAATTCATTCAAAACACAGATAAAAGAGGCTGTCACTCCGCAAAATAAAATCCAACGACACCAGGGGGAACCAAAGAGAATATTAACTTAGAATAGCTAATACACGACAGTAGGATGTCTTCTAAATCATTCAGAGCCACCATTTTGTTCGGGAATGATATTAATAACTGTTTTCTTCGTCTCTTCGGCAATTACATTGTTGTCCGTATCACTGCGCGCGATTGGCACAGAGTAGTTGAAAAAAGGCAGAGGCGACATTACCCAGACAGTCAAATGTAAAAGTGCTACCAGTAAGTGTATTACTTCTTCGTTGCTGACCTATACTAATGTGGAGGCACAACTAGAAACAGGCGGTTGGATATGACACAACAGTTCAATTCGTGTAAGTCAAAAACATGATCTCTGCTAAGACGCCTATGCTCGCTGTGAACGCTTTTTTTCTTTTATCATCCCTAATCCTTTTCTTTTTATAAAGAGTAAGATAATATGCTTAATGTTAAAACAAAGATAAATTGTTCCACAAAATCAGCCACCGTGCACTGCTCACACTCTCTGGTTTATCCAAAGCACTTCTATCAAATCCAAAGACTAGAAGACTTTCAACTCAAACACCACCCTTTCTACCTAAGATTCCCTTCACAACAGACACCGATCTGCTACTCTGTGCCCCTGCCTCAAGAGAGGCTAATTTGACTCGCGACAACCGGGCGATTAAATTTTAATATTTGAAAAGCTAAGTCGAGACGCGTCGGGACTCGGGACTCCGGACTCGATGGGGCTTGTCGCTGTTTTTACGAGTACGACTGTACCGGTACAACTCGCTACGCTGTTGCTGTGCTCGCCATTACTTTTTACGTTCCTTTTTCATTCAAATTATCTATGGAAACAGGTGTATTTTTTTTTTTTGGAATGTTTTGTTTTTGTTTTTTTTTTATGATGGAATTAGGAATTATAAAACATAACGTCATGCCTGTTTTTTTTCGAAGCCTGAAGCAGAGGTGTACCTTAAGCACCTGCATTTCATCAATTGTCTATCAGCCCCATTACAGTACATTTATTATGCATTATTTAGAGGAATGGTCACTATTAATATTTTAAATTTGGTCCTTCGGTACAAATGTACAACCCCAATAAGTAGGCAAATACAGTATGTAAGTAAGTACTCACGAAAAAATCACGCCCGTATTCTTCGAAAGGTTAAGCAGAGGTGTAATCTCTCTCTATTTACTTTCACGGTATTACTAATAGGTTGAAAAGTCGGAAACAAAGGGAATTTGGTATGAAACCAATCAACATGACCCTTCTTGTTACTTCTGGCTTGATGATGACAACCCAAACTAAGTAGGTATAACAGTTTGTTAAGCTAGCTTTAAGACTTCGATCTGGACATATCCATCGGCAAAGTTTGCGTTCTTTAAAAAAGTCGAATCACCAAATTGTGTTTGTAACAAAATTCAACTACATTTTGCTGCTGATGGATTGTGTTAAAATAAGAAATAAGAAGAAGAATTGGAAAGAGAGCGTGCATTAAACAGATTAGATATAGGTTTGATTCTGACGATTTTGTCACTTCCTAAATCGGATCTAGCAAAACAACTTTGTAGTTTGGCAGTACTGGATCCCGAATTTTCGGCTGTTTTATATTCTTTTTAGTATAGTGCATCATATCTTGTCTAAGATACAATGGGGTTGACGTATCCTTGCGGATAAAATTAAAAAAGCAAAAAAAAAAACAAATTGACATAATATTTTGATTCAAAAGATGTCAAGTCAATTTGTTTTTTCTATGGCTAGAAAGGAGGTAACTGCTGCCCCCGTAGCATGACCACCGTAGACAAGGATTTCTTTGACGGAAGAATCGACAAAATGACAGATTGTTTCGACACAATGACAGATTTCTTTGCACTATCTGTCATTTTGTCGATTCTTCCGCCAAAGAAATCCTTGTCTACGGTGGTCATGCTACGGGGGCTGGGATGACGAGTAATAGAGAAATATGGAAGAAGAAGCATCATCATGCTGCGCCGACCCCAAATAAATTGAGACAAGGACAAGAGAATGATGATGATGATGATTTTGATTCATCATTCATCATCATCATTTCAGCCAAAAGACGTCCACTGCTGGACATAGGCCTCCCCCAAGTGTCGCCAAATTGACCGGTCCCGTGCGACTCACATCCAGCGGATCCCTGCAACCTTCACCAGGTCATAATAAAATTAAAAAGACTTAATTTTACCGTCAAATAAATCAAGAACTTGAGTTTCATATAATACTATCAATACAAAGAAAGGACGTAATCAACAACAAACAAAAAAACGGTAGACACCCCTAATTCACTCCCAAACGGTAACGGTTCAGTAACAAATATTTGGTAATATTTCGCCAATTACTCGAGGCGAGAGCCAAACAGGCATGGGGTTCGACTCCCGTAATAAAGAATACCAATCGGGAGGTCCCTAGGGGAGGCCCTGACCTCCTCAGAAAGGGGTGAGATAAAATACACGTTCGATGGCAACGCTTTAGTATTTTTTCAATTAACTAAATAGGGTTTGCGGTTTTAGTCGATTCCTTTGGATGTGGGGAAGTGGAAAGCCTTGAACGGATTTGTAATAAAAAGAAAAAAGGGTCTGTGGTACAAGGATTGTAGTGTTTATAAGATTTTAAATTATCATGGTCACTAACATTAATTCCTTTATTGATATTTTTACAAATTATTTACATTTTTAAATATTCTTTAGAAAAAACAATATTAAAACATTTAAAAATATAAAAAAAATTGTAGCTCACCGGTATCAGGAACAGGGTCCAAGCTACCGACGGTCAGGAGTCCAAGGAGAGGAACCTCCTAACAATACGAGCCGTGTCCAGGAGTACCGCTCTCTGAATCAAGCCCTTGATCCAGCTGCCTAACGAGAGCCTCCTCAGGTATTGATCGAGGCTCTTGGCAATTAAGCCATGGGCTGATACAACTATCGGCACAATGATTGCCGAGTCCACACTAACCACTAGAAACGGAATATTTACCATGTTTACTGATTTCAGAGAAATCAGAAACAAAAAAAAATAACTGAGCAACCAGTGAACATGGTAAATATCCCGCTTCTAGTGTTAGTGATAATGATTGTAGTGTTTGTATATTAGCTTAAGGCAATAAATCTGAAGTCTCATAATTAAAGATGTCGGTCAATTTGCTTTTGTTATTTTGTTTTCTACTTTCTTCGTTTACTTCAGCGTCTGATAAAATATTAAATCTTTGGTTGCATTATCCGACGCCTGAACATGTTAATTAGACTTTAGCGGTATTTACGTTTATGTCAATACATATTAGCCATTAAATTATCTAATAAGAGTTAGAAACCGCATCAAAAAACTCAAAAAAACGAAAACACGACTAAGTTTTATAAAAAATACCATTTTACCATTTGTATTGAGTTCCCGGTATTTCGGCGCTGTTGCAAACACCATGATCACGGATAAACCAAGCTTTCAGTATTAATGATAATGTTAGTGACCATGTCAATTTAGAAACCAAACTTACAATTATAATCCAAACCTAAAATAATAACATTCGGCTAACCTTTAGAACCAAATCTTTGACCTCAAGGACCACGCTAAAGAAAAACATCCCAAATAATAAATCAATACTTTCACTTTGCCATTCACTGGCAACCCAAGAGATGATAGCTAATAACTCTTAAATATAATGTTCAGTACATTTTAGGATGCCCCGGGATGCTTAGTGCGGTTTAGCATGCGATACGCATCCCTGGGCAGACAAAATAAAACATATCCTTGGGCGTAAAACAGGTAGCCGGCAATCATTTAATTTGGTCGCAACCGCACGGAGCGAGAGGTTTTGATACTTGTGAGGAATATATTGTAGGAAACTTGTAGTTTTGAGCTTTTTTCGGTATTTTTACGAATGTGTTGTGGTAGTAGGCATCCGGATTCTACTGGAACTCAAAACTAATTAGAAATAACATAATAAAGAAAAGCGAAGGGGTAGCAAATCTACAAAATTTGTTAAAATGTATAGCTTCCGCACACAATACATCAACAAAATATTTGGTAATTATAAATTAAACTGTCGGTGTTACCTTTTAACTGGAATATAGTCTTAATAACAGACTGTGAAATAAACAATTTTTACGCATAATTAATTGTTAAACTTTCCCTTGGTAAGGTTATAAATGTTAAATCTAATATACAACTTCATCCGCAAGTATCAACCACATTCACACTTATCCCACCAAAACAACGCGAGCAACCAAAAAATGGTTGTTTATTGAAATTCGACGATTATTTTAATAGGACATCCGGTTAAAACGCGATGCGTAGAGATCATGCATTAATGGCAATACACAGAAAAACCGCCAAAATCTTCAGTATTAGAATAATAACATGTTTTTCGAAAATCTCGGCTTTGATTCTGCTCTATAATTAAGAAATTAGATGTTTTGAGCACTAATCTCGTATGCTAATGTACAGGTGGATGTGCGATACGCACTTTTGTTAATGATCAGATGATACTAAGGTATTGTTTCGTGAACTTGATATGATCGGTAGGTATAGCTCCTGAGTGTAATCGGATGTGGAGAAATTCTCCAAGCGATGATTAGCTTCGATTCATTCAAGGTTTCAATTCGTTACAGTTTGGTTTTTTTACTTGTGTTTTGTTGTTCAAAATCTGAAATTTCTGAAAAAAAACATTAACTAGCTTATGTGTGTGGTATCTTATAAAAACTACAGCATTGAAGCTTTCTTATAGATAAGCTTTCCTCTTTCTTATTTCCACTTTTCACTTTGAAATCTAATATTTGTTTATTTAACAATTCATTTGCTTGCACTTCATGCATTTTCTATAAGCCAACCTTTGGGTGACAGAGACAAACTATTAAAATAAAATAATTTTAATTGAATACTAAAATAAACTACAAGGCAACGGGCTCGTTTCCGCAACTCCACGTTCAAACGTGGAGTTGCGGAAATGAGCCCGTTATACAATACAATATACAATACAAACTACAAGGCTAAATGAAATACTATAAATATCTATAATGTAAATAGACATTAGAAATGATGTTAATATCTTAGATCATCTTAAACCTTGCGGTCATAGTGACGTTGTCCTGAAAGTTATTGAAAAAAATATTAAAGGAAAACAAAATGAATGAAAATCAACCAAAGCCACAACACCCACATGCTTGAGAACCCGTACATATTTGCAAAGCGTTGAACCAACGATTTTTCCCACCGTGCCCAATCTTCCCCAACAGGACGAGCTCCGTCCGGAGAATTCCCAAAACGCCCGGACGTGTCCGAGATCCCTGTGAGAGGGTCTTGAGACCCTTTCCTTGTGTGTCACACACGATCAGAAAGACTGGCCAGCTTTCTGTGTCAATTTGCAAATAAGGCTGAAAAAAAATTGTTACTAACGTCTTCAAAAACGGCTGATATTGTGTTACGCCTTATCACAATGTGTTTAGGTCCATATTTCTTTACATTATTTAGACTAATAGAGAAGTACCTACTCTTTGATATTGTGTAGAGAATAATAATGTAACATTAGTCTCTGAATCTTTGCCAACAAAATATGGAACATATGATTTTTGCAGTAGCATGTGCTCTTGAAATAACTTGCCAATGTTACGAGTATTTTTGTCATAATCTTTACGAGTATTTTTGACATAATCTTTTTTTTATATTAAACTTCTTAAATCCGCACCTACTTGGCCATTACACATGTGATTTTGCTCCAAATACCCATTCTAAAGTTTTTCTTGCCACATCAAAAAATTCATTCTGCAACATAACATAACATACTATCACGCCTTTAATTCACGAAGGGTTACGCAGCGATGTACCAAGTCCCATGTAATAGAGGGCGAGCCTATTACTATCAACCGTGCACAAATTCAAACTCCTCGGATGCTACTGAGAAATTCCTGATGGAAAAACCCAATAACACTTTGCCCGACCCGGGAATCGAACCCAGAACTTTATGCTCAGCAGTCGATCCCGACCAATGAGGCACCAGTAGCGATGGGTCAATTTTTGTAAGAGGTAAGCCGGAGTACAAATGTTTAGTGTGATGATATTATTTGTCTATAGAATACTGACTGTGCCATTTTTCAAAGGGAATCCGGTACGAATCGAGTTGAATGGAACTGCCACTGTGAGGCACTCCATGTATTCTTCGAACAACCCGAACATCACACACGTTTTCCAACAAAAATCAGCCCTCAGAAAAAGGCTATCCATCCCACCGGCTCCTGAATCCCACCCACAGAACCCACGTATATGTCACCCGTCATTCGGATTGTCGCTTTTCATCACACGCGAAGGGGACTCACAGACTCCACATTGACCCTTAGAAGTGGCATTTTGTTCCAAGTGCCCATTATTTTTTCTTTACCATAAAGGTTATGGTAATGCCATTTGGATGGGGTTGAGGGTTGAAAGTCGTGTACAACAGATGTTCTGAGCCGTTTGCCAGTTAGCTTGGCCTTAAGATTGGTATTTGAAAGACATGTCGTGAATAGAAATGGTCGTAGTTTTTGGGTTAGAATGGTCGGAAGTGTTAAATAGTTTATTTTGCGAGTTAGGGTTTTCTTTTTGATTTTTTGTCTGTCAAAGTGTGATTTTTAGATGTTACCGCTTTAATAAGTCCTCGCGCAGGTATCAATTTAAATGGAATATTCTGAAGGTTGATCACGTATTGGTTCAATAAAATTAGTGTCGCAATACCTGCGTGGATTAGGTTATTTTAAAGCAAATAACCTGTGGGATATTGTTAGGACTTTGTGGACGCATAATGTGGCTTTGATGGAGCAAAGCGGGGACTAATTAAAGCGGTCGGTCTATAGACGAATGTATCATCGTTTGGAAAAGATAGACTCCCAGTTCTGTTTCAAATAATGAATTTTCCATAATTCCTTATCCATTTTACCAAAAACCGCCAGTATTACGTAATGTCATCATACAATAAGTATATCTTCTCCGAGGGTCTGCAAGTTTTCCACAAGTTATTGTACAAACTTATCTCTTGCATAATGGATATGCCCTGATAGGTTTCCGTAAGTGATTGATAGAGACCGTCGTTCACTGTGCTCTGGTTTATGTGGGTGGATTTGATGCTGAGTGTGTTTGGTTGAGAGCGGAAGGGAATGGAATCCGGAAATATAAGCAATTTAAGAATTTTCTACAAATGAAAAGTCTCACCCACTATTACATGGGACTTAAAACATAAATGGCGAAATGTGGAATAGAATAGAATAGAATAATTTTTTATTTGTGTAAAAACATGGTACATTAAGGTCTTATAAATAGCACTGTGAACTTACATGTTTCGCCATAGAATGGCATACAAATATTAGGACATCTTAAACGTAAAATTTTAAAACACATCAATTTAGTGTAATGTGGATGTACAATTAGGTATACGTCCGCCTAACCCTTCGGGGATTACAGGCGTGATGTTATGTTATGTGAAAAGTCTCGATATTAGTAAGTTTGGAGTTTTCTCTACCTCTTTTAAAGGTTTAATATTTCAGCTAGTCCGCAAATTCAAAATCGTGTTGATTTACTTTCTTTGATTGTCAAATGGTATTTTTAAAGCATGAAGCATTCAAAATCTTGTGAAACTTATTCCAGAGCTCTTACAAAAATATGAACCATTTACTAAAAACCGAATAAAATTGGCGAGAAATTGAAATTTTACATGGACAAAATCTGTTTAAATTTCAAAATGAATACCTACCGTTATTCTGCATAAATAAAAGTAGGAAGACAAAAAACAAGTCGTATATAATGATCTAATTTAATCAATGTTTTTCAGAAGACTTCGCAAAATCCATTTCGCGTATCAAAACCCCCAACCTCAACAGACCTACCATCTGATCAAAAGTACATCTCCATTAAAATATATCAGTAGTCATGGCATGACGGATCGGTCCGCTTTGTTGTGCTAATGTAGCCAGTGTTGCCATGTTGCCCGCCGAAT
Organism: Noctua comes; assembly: GCA_963082995.1. Lineage (NCBI taxonomy): Eukaryota > Metazoa > Arthropoda > Insecta > Lepidoptera > Noctuidae > Noctua > Noctua comes. The sequence goes on along the minus strand of OY720280.1, from coordinate 5,291,973 downwards.
ATATGGAAATAAAGTTTTTAATGTATCGGCTGTTTGGACTGGAGGACCAGTGGGAGTTCCTGGTGTTACGATGAGGAAATGATAAGAATCCAAGAACCGTTGTTTTTTTTTTTGAGTCCGCGCCTGCCTTTCGCAAAATAAAATGTAACTGTACTGACAGTTTGACATATTGGCCAGCATCATCATCGTTGGTCATCTTAAGGACAATACTTTTTACCCATTGTAAGATCTTCACACATTATTTAATGCAAATAAAGATATGAATATGAATAATTTTTTGCGATATACTGGCATTATCTGGTATAGGTTACACTTATAAATATTAGTCAACACTTCCTCATCAAGTACGCATTATAAAGCTTAAATATTATGATTATTATCTTACTCCTATGACACATTTTTTTACACAGAATACACACACAATCATTAATATAGCCTCACCAGTGGACCGAAAATGGCGAAGCTAGCCATTTTTATCGTCATAAAACGAGAAAGTGTACTTTACCCACGTTTCACTAGTTTGCATGAGTCTTAGGCAATAGTGGCCCAAGAAGGCACGTCAAGGCAAGTAAACATAAAGTAAATTCTGACGATTTTAGAATAGAAATTACTCGTTTCGGACATAACATTAACGTTGTTTTAAGACTTTATTCATATTTATAGGGGATACCCATTGTGATTTTCTCAAAAAACCGTAACACTTCAGCATGTCTGTGGGGATTCTTTTATTCATAAATCGTAACATTTTTAGTATTACCAACTTATAATAATATGTAGGTAGTTATGTTACACATACAATTTATCTTAAACGTAACTGTATTACTATTATTACTTGATATAATATGTAAGTAGGAATAAAAATCAGTTCCAAAATCAACCCCAACAATTCACCACTCTTCTATCACTGCATTACAATTAAAGCTGCCATCTTGCAACGTCATCGCGTCACGATTGTCTATGACAAATGATCTGTCACCGCGACTCCGCGAGGGAGGTCTGTAGCAAAGATTGTAGACAAAATTAATGTTCTCCCTCACGCCTCGTTACTACTGGCGCGATAGAAGTGACGAGTTTTGTTTTTCGGTGATTTTGAATTTGGAACAACAAGAACAACATGGGCAGATATATTTCGTTTTACATAGCAATGATTCGCTAACATTGATTTTGTATAACCAATGATTAAAGGATGTCACCAAAATCTGCCCAAATGAAGTACCGAGGTACACTTAGTGGCATAAAATACACTAGATTACACTGAATAATATTGCATTTATATATTTTTCTTATCGTTACCCGTGGACGAGAATAAAATAACTTTTAACGTAATAAAAAGCTCGCCATTTTGAGCACAATTATACTACCTTGGTCCATTACCTTACCTATTAAAAAAAACAACTGTCATGTTGACAGTTGTCTGTCGGCTTCAGTTGCTGTTATTTTGGTTTAATTTCAAATATTTTTATAGTTTAATTCAATCTGAATTCAATAATAAGTCTCATTGTATAATCGATTTTCGGTAGGCAAAGTTATGTACCTACCTAACATAAGAAAGGATGCTTATACCCAAAGTAGCTGTATACAAGCTGTGAATATTGATGAACAGTACTTAATATAGGAAGCAGTGTTAGAAGTCTATCAGAGCGAATAACAAACTCGATAAATAAATGAGTTCCTTAGCGCCGACATCCAGGGGTTTCAACTTGATGGGACCTGGATCCTCCGTCATATCCTAGCTTAACATAAATCAAGCCAGATCATCCAGGTTTCAGTGAATAGAAGTCGCATTTAAATGAAGCCTTTTATTGACTTTATCTTGATTTCTTGAAATAAATAGAACATTAAGCCAAGAAACATCAAATTCTTACATAAAATACACTTTTTTATGCTTACTCAGCCTCAGCCAGAACGGATGGCCGATGGGGCCGAAAAGTTCTGGAGTGGCGACCGCGAACCGGAAGACGCTGCGTTGGAAGGCCTCCCACTAGGTAGACCGATGACCTTGTAAAGGTTGCAGGGATCCGCTGGATGCGAGACGCACGGGACCGGTCAATGTGGCGACACTTGGGGGAGGCCTATGTCCAGCAGTGGACGTCTTTCGGCTGAAATGATGATGATGATGATGACTCAGCCTCTACTGGGATGTGCATAAGGGGTGGAAGTTGAATTTGAGATTAGATACTGAGTAGCCCACTTCATGAAATTCAATTAATCTTTCAAGCATTTCCTACTGTTATCGGGCCCTGGAGCCCGAGTGGCACTCAATGAATTAAACCCTGGAAGTCATCTTTGCAGTAATAAAACCAATAAAAAATTAAATAAATAGACTTATCGAGTTAGTTGTATGGAATAAAACAACAATTTTTTTTTGTTTTTTTATTAGCGTTCTTCATTTTCAATGTCATCTCTCACTAAAATATTATCAAGGAAAGTGGCAGGCGCTGCTATATTTTCTTGATGCCGAGCCCAACCCAAAGCCTGATATATTTTATATATATTTTCTGATAGCCTATTTGGATACTCAAGCCTGAGTATCCAAATCGTAATGTCGATTATGAATAGCCAATCCGTCAGGAGTACAGGAACCAAATCGTGAGGTGACAAACGGAATACCAGAAAGAATAGCCAAGTTATTAAACAAAATACACAACACAAACGAACAACAGAGTACCCCGAAACGCAGAAACGAACGGAATGACATGTGAATGACATTTATCCACGAAAAAATGTCCACAGAACACATATACTACTAATGTCGACCCGTACATGCAAAGTTGCCACATGATTTAATTGTGTTACCGGTTATTAAAACTTTAAATAATTTATTAAGTAGTTTTCAATTATTTATGGATAAAAATACAATTATTTTCGAATTCCTCTATTTTTTCTCTACGATTTGGTGCACGTGTACCTCGAGGTACAATTTTGGGCAAAGTTGTATGGGGTTTTGCTGACCTCCTTTAAGTATAGACGAGAAAATATTCATTTAATCCTGATATTCAAGAAAAGGCGTTGCTAAAAGTAAAATAGACACAACAAACAACATAAATGTAAATATGGCCACAAAATTGCTTCCAGATGCAAATAAAATCAAATAAAAGACCTCGCAGCGCGGCGCGGCGTCACAATTCTAATCCGCCAAATAGCAATGCAAATTCGATAGAGGTAAAAAATTGACACCAAATGCTACAAACAAAAAGAATCGAACCGCAACATAAACAGATTCCGAAAGTCAATTTCCAAATTGCACCGAGTCGCGACTATAAAGTCAACCCTCCTTAATCCAATCACACCCCGTCCTTGTCAACGTTTTGTTTCCTCTTTTTGATAACCCACCATCGTAACAAGAACCCTAAACATACAAACAGAACCCCCTTAATAGGATCAATGTCTTGTGCGAAGAGAAACGGGGCAGGTCAAGACAAAACGGCAGCTGAAATAAAGGAACGCTCAAAAAAGGTTGAAATTGTTTTTGAAAAAAGAACACACGAAGAAAATAATCCATTTAGTCGCGCGGCGCAAATGCCTCCGCCGTTAAGGGGATGCAACACTAAAAAGATCAAAAAAGGCATTCGGGTTCGAACCGGGATTCTATTATTTGGGCCAGTCAAAGCCGGTGCTTCGTTTAAAATGTACTTAAATTCAATTCCTATTTCCGTTTCGAAATGTTTTACTTTTTAATTTTTCGCATCCGGACTGGTGGGTTGTTTTGGTTCATTCATAGTTAACGTGAGTGATCTTTTGTAGGGGCTCTCTGTGAAATTGGAGAGGGCTGTTTTCGACCTTTTTGCGAGATCAAAATTGCCTCTCTTGTGTGTCCTAGTGTCTCTGATCGTTGTACTGTGAATACTACCTTTTTATTTTTGAACAGAAATGTTCAGTGCTTCACTCGTATTGATTTTACGAATCGCAAATGGATGATCGGAGATTTAGATTGCTTTTCGTAGAATGTTTTTTTTATTAAATTGAAATAAGCGATTATCACGTATCAATTTGAGTGAAATTGATTTTCACAAATATAACATAACATCACGCCTATAATCCTCGAAGATTGAGGCAGAGGTGTACTATACAGGGTGTAAACAGACCCTTCACGTAGCCGTCAACCAAGCATTCTGTACATCAAACTAAGTAACTTCACGCAAACATTATTGCTGGGAATTTTTGGGGTGAAAAATCACGTTTTACGGTAGGACTCGATGGAAAGCACTCAAAGCATTGTGCTGATGGGTGGATTAAATAGTACGGAGGTCGTGGAGGTGTGTAAAGTAAAAAACATACATTAAAAACAAGTATTAAAAAAAAACACTTGTGAAAAAGTTTTGACTTTGACCCCCAATATCTCCGTTCCCTCCCAGGTATGGTCTAGAACAAAAAAATGATCGCAAAGACGGGGAGAACAAGTGCTTTTCGGTTATGTTAAGGGTCTATTTACACCCTTTATTACAACCACATTTCGCTAGTTATGTTGATGTGGTTTAAACTTCTTTTAATCATAGGTACCTAAAACTTCTACAAATAAGAAAAGGTACACAACTGTTACTGTTAGTCTGTGTCATCCCACTGCTGGGCAAAGGCCTCTCCCCATGACTTCCAATTCTTTAGATTCAGTGCTAATGTGGACCACTGGTCGTTGGTTCTGTCCAGCTCGTCCTGCCATCGTCCTGTGAGGTCTACCGCGTCGCCTTCTGGCTGTGTTAGAGCTTCACATCGTGGTTATTCTGGCCCACTGGTTATTTGTGGTTATTTTGGAATTTCTTTATTAAGTGTGTATGTGATAAGTGGGATTCACTTATCACATACACACTTAACACTTAACTTTGTGTAAATTTGTGTTTTTTTTTTTTGTTTTTTGGTTGCACTTGTGGCATGTGCAAAATAAATATGTTTTCTTTCTTTCTTTCTTTCTTTCCAACAAAGAAATTCCGGTGACTGGTTCTAAGGTACGCAAAAAGTACCAGGAGAGAAGAAATGAAAGAAGACATATTAAAGAAAACACCGAACATTTCCCTGTACCACTGACTTTCAATTCCCATAACATTTGATTCAGAGCTCGTTTCCTAAGATCCGGTATCAGTGGGAAACACTTTAAACCCACTCGATGTCCCTCCCCTCGTTGGCGGTGAAATGTGGCTCGTCGACCGCCGTGACATACATTCTAATAGTTTTATTGGGGGAACACCGTCTCGGGAGGACTCAGAAGAAACGATTTTAAAGTCCGAGGGAAAAAAGTAAAATTAGAATTCCTGTTGTTACTTTATACTAATAATTACGTGTTATATTAAATGTTAAATTAAAATCAATCACTTTGTAATAAACTTTTTCATGATCAGTTACAACATACCTATTAGAACTACATTTACAGTGCCTTTGTTTTTTTACCTATTAACTGCCTTTGTTTTTTTATCCTAGGTAGACTACTGATGATTAAATTAGAATTCCGCTTTGTTTTAAAACCAATTCTAATAAAGAGCTAAGATAGAAACAGTGATTTAAAATACTCCTGTAATACAAATGAAATTCCACCAGCAAGTCTGAGTCAAGTCAACCCCGCGTCTAATCGAACGGAAACCATTCGAAAAACATCACTTAAAGGAATTCCCTGTTCGGGAGAAAATCCGGAAATTTTCAATTGAATTTCTAAGGAACGTCACACACGGTAGATTAGTGGCGGTTCGATCTCGATACACTTGTGCGGTCCACGTTAAATCGTGTGTAAGTTGATAGGGGACAGAGGTCAGACGTCAAATTGAGTAGCTTGGACGATTTTCAAGATGGCGGAATGTTGAAATTACTACTGTGCAGTCGATGAGGTTTCTTTTTTGCGGAAAAAGTTGAAATTCCGTTTAGTAGCGTAGCGAATAGTTTTATTAGTTATTATCGTATTGTTTGTGTCTGTTGTTGTTTTAACTTTGGTCTTTTTAAGGAGGTTACACACGGCCATAAAAATTAACAAGTTACTAACTTATCGTTTGCAATTTCCCGTTGTTTTCTTCAATAAATTTTCATTATCTCATAACAAAGGCTAATGAAAAATCCAAAATATAACATTAATTTCGTGATAACCCGAAAAATTGTCCATAAATTTATTAATACGGCGACGTCAGCGACGCTGTGAAAACAAATTGCCATAAACAGGACTTTGTGTCTGCCACCTATATTAAAACAACACCAAAATGTACAATTTAAACACATTAATATTGCAGTTCTAAAAGCGACATTGAACTCAATCTCGCCCTTATTAAAAATAGATAGGGTTTTCTTTTCACACGTCAAGTTTAAAAGTAACCGCATCAATAATGTTGTGAACATTTTAGGGTGAATCTCCCAGTTGTAGTCGCGCGGGTAAGGATTCATCTTCGCGACAGGAGGCCGAATTTCCCGCGCCCACCCACGGAAACATGCAGCTAATACCGGGTGTACCCACCTTACACAGGGCTTACTCGCGTTATAGACAGTTAATAAATTAAAATAATTGCGAAATATGTGTTGTATTTCATTTTGAACAGTTTTTTAGCTTTAGCCAGGAACGAATTCCTGCGAAGGCTACAAGGAAGCTACTCTTCTGGAACTACTTTCTTCAAGCCTCTCTTAAGATATAATTTTAAGTGACATTACGTGCATTTACTGAAACTTCAATTTACACCAACAAAATGAGCGTTAACCAATCTACCAATATTTCGTCAGGAGATTTTCACAACACGGTAAAATCTTACAAATAAATCTAAAATTCTCTGTCCCCGGTTCCGTATACCATAACAAGAGTACCAGGAGGGCAGACAATAAAGGACTTCTTTCTTCCCCTGTCAAACGTTTGTCTGGCATCCCGCAAATGTCGTGGCTTTGCTCCGAAATGTCGAAATTTTCACCACGTAAACTTTTAAACAGATAATATTTCATACTTCATCAAGCTTGTTTACCAGTGATAGCTAAACTATGGGTTCTCATAAATTGGATACAATGCTTTTATACAGAGTGTAAACAGACCCTTCACATATCCGTCAACCAAGCATTCTGTACATCACACTAAGTAACTTTACGCAAAAATTATTGCTGGGAATCGACTTTTTTTTTTGGGGTTATAAATCACGTTTTAAGGTAGGACTCGATGGAAAGCACTCAAAACATTGAGCTGATGGATGGATTGAATAGTACGGGGGTCGTGGAGGTGTGTAAAGTAAAAATCTTACATTAAAAACATGTATTTAAAAAAAAACTTCTGAAAAAGTTGGAACTTTGACCCCCAATATCTCCGTAACTAGAAGGTTCCCAGGTATGATCTAGAACAAAAAAATGATCGCAAAGACGGGGAGAACAAGTGCCGTTCGGTTATGTTAAGGGTCTATTTACACCCTTTATACAAAAAATACGTACACGAGAAGTCATTTTCATCATCTTACTGCACGTCCTATATTACGTGGGGATGACGCCCCACGTAATATTTTTCCATACGACAAGCAGAGTTGTTTTTTTAGCTTAAATAGTGGCACTCGCGAGCACCTCTCATGTGTTCTTATTAATATTTTGTTACTTACGTATATTGCTTTGAAAACTAATACTATACTAGAAAGTGCAATGTTCTCCAACTTTCAACTTAAGATCGTAAATGGTATAAAATTAATCTAAAATATCCCGTTTTCATAGTTAATGGTAGTTTTAGGGACCGTTTCCGTTAAAAAACTTATAAAGAAATATTTTGAATCAATTAAGTACTGTATAGGATATGGAGGCTGATATCCCATACAATACTTGATTAAAAAAATTCAAGATTCAAAAGATTGAATAAGGATATTCAATTTTTATATCAATAATAGCAAGATATGATATAGCTTCTCTCCCAGCATGTCCTGGAATTACATCCTAACATTAAATAACAGAACTTCCCCAGTCTTTTGTTTGTGGCATTCTTTGCCAGCGTTGTGCGCATAAATTAATTTTAATTTTACATCTCTGTCGCAGCCATCTTGTTTTTTGTTTTCTTCTTTGATGAGGAATGTTTTGTCAACTTGGGATTATATTTGATTGTTATTTTGCATTCTTTTGGTTAAATTTTTGAGATGACTAAAAACTTGTTCTTGTTTGTGGGACTAAGTTTGTAAGATGAAAAAAGGAAGTATTTTTCTTCAAACATGATATTATGAATGAATGAAAGTCAGTATTAGACACTACATACATTTTTTGTCGAATTGTTCAATCATTGCAGCATTATGCTCGTATAGTTTCGATAGTTAGTCCGCTTACAAAACAAACAGTAAAAATTGCTCAATTTATGAAGCCAGTGCTAAATCAGCGACGAAAATCTTATGAAATCACCAAATTGTGATATTTGATTCACACTTTCAACACCTGTGTTTGGACCCGTGCCCTGTTGATGACAATAGGCTCGCTGCTATTAGATAACACATAAACATAACTGGCGAAATGCCGGTGTCCCACAGAAACACCTTTGCCTAACATTTCGGGATTTCAGACGTGGCTTTCAACACCAGTTTTTCTTTCACACAAATCCAAAGCCAAAAATCCATCGTAATTTTGACAGCTGGTTCACCATCAACTAATCCGTATTGGCGCTACGGTGGCGACATCCGGCGGCGATGCGACCGCTCGCGTCATTTCCGCTTCCGGCAGAGACGATACAGGATATAAATAAACGGAGCGTGCATCACACTTTGCGTGAAATCAATCGCCTGGCTAATATGCGACGCGATTTATTTGTCTTTTACTAGTGCGTGCAGCTGACAAGACGTGTGAAGTCATCTTTATTTTTGGCAAATAAAGTGAGCTCTCATTTTGTTAGGACTGTTGTGGAATTATTTGGAACCTTCATCGACAACATATTGAAATTAGTTATGCTTTCTAGTAAATAGTGATATTTGTTAAAAAAAAAAAAGGTATTGAACAATAAACGAAAAGTGAAAAGATATCCATTAACTACAATACAAATTGGACTACCAGAAAGATTTGTAGTCACCCGGTTTACTTTTAATTTAGACTTTTTTATTCGTGCCAGTACTTTTTTTATTTATTAGTACTTGCCAGTTGTTTCCCAACCTCAAACAACAGATAATTTCCTTGAGACCTGCAAAACCAAGCTTCCATAAAAAATCAGTTAATACTGTTTATCATTGTGTGCACTGTTTATTATTTTATTAATTGTAGTGTGTTTGTGTCTAGGTAATGTTATGCTGCAAATGCAATGTGTTGTTTTATTTTATTTATTCAGGGACAATAAATAGCTACAATATGTGTTGGAACAGAGGAAAGATAATACAAAATATTAACAATATTGCAACCCACTGCATTATCCGTATATTAACAAAAGAAAATATGATAATGAGCGCCATTAGATAGGTAATTAATAATTACATCACATTAATAACAAATAATTATAGAAATATCAATTAGCAATTATTGAATAATGAAATAAACGAAATATTAATTCCATCATGCAAAATAGAAATTCCAATTGATTTGATTGCTTGGGAACACAGCAATAATTAGCACTAAAAGCAAATAATTAATAGATCAGATAATAAAATCTAGACTAGCTTACATTCCTAATAATATTGTTTGTTAATCAGTTAATAATCATAATAACATCAGCATAGCGAGCCTCAGAAAACCTCTCAATCAAAACAAAAGCGACACACGAAGCAACACATCTACACCTACAAGCCCGCAAACACAATACCACCTAATCAAGCAAAACGAATTCTCCCAAAACTTTCATCCTCCGCCATTTTATTTCCTCGTTTGGTACAAAATGACAGTCCATTCCATCACCCTGGAACAAAAATACAATAATGTGTAGTTTCCTTGTCCTCTGTACCCTGGTGACCCCGGTGACCCAAGGAGGTCGTTTGGCGGGCTGGCTAATGAAGCAGCCATATTGGCAGGGCGCGACCAATAGGGTTACTGGATGTCAGGTGGCTGGATGTGGCCAGAAACGATTTTTTGTGGTCCTTTTATGCTAGAGCGAAACCACTTTATCTGGTTAACTTGTTGCGCGAGACAATCAGCCTCCGGTTGCTGGAAGCTTGGTCGTTGAATAGGATTTTTTTTTTATCAGCTTTCGTCAAGTAAGGACTAACACGAGATTTGACGGCTTGATTCTAAATTATCATTACATGATACCAATGCGTGCTTACCATGCGTAAGACATTTCATGAAAATATGTACTTGCAGGTACCTACATGCTAGAAATGTTTTCTTCTTTTCTCGGATTGACATGAAAAAATCTAAGTAACAATCTAAGCTTATGCCTTGATAAAGATCATAAAGAAATAAATCGGTCACTAGTCATGAAAGTTGGTAGTGGGGCTGTTTAATTGGAACCTGCTAGGTTAAGGAAGTTTGTTTAACTCCTAGACATGTCACATCCAGTCCCCCAATCTCCTTGTATGCGGGGACGGTCGGACATTGGTTAATTACGTGCGATAGTCGGCGGCTGCTCACGAGAGAATGATTGCCGCTCTGTAACGACGCTCCCAGCATAGACCAAGACGATTCAGGCTTCGAAAACAGCGGGGTTAAGAAAATTGAGGAGCTGACCCCTAGAAAATGAACTCTGCTGCTGACACTTGGGTAATTTTTAACTCATTTTTAGGAACAAATCCCAAATCCAAACAATGGTGCAAGAATGGTGCAACAATGGTGCAACAATGGTGTGGTTCCAATGGTGTCCAATTAATCCAGGTTTGAAAGAGGCATAAAAAAACAAATAACAAAAATCTGAATGAAATTTCACGAACAACAAATAGTTTGGTTTTGCCTAGCTCTAGCCGTAGTTTGATTATAGGCAACGAAAAGCTACAAATACACAGGAGTATTTGAGTTGTTGCTTTATAGTGTAGGGTTGTCTTGATCTTCGTAAAAAAATAAGGTAGGAATCCACCAAGTGATCGGGAATGTGACTCTGAGGGCACACTTTCGTTTACCTACATCAACAATATTTCTTAGAGATTTCATCCCCCGCCATGATAATGGCCGCACAATGGAGGCACGTACGTCGGTAATGTCATTCGGCAGTCGGCACAACAACTAGTTTACGGTCCATTTTGTTGTCCGCTCATCATCTCACACCACACTCTGTTCCCACATATATTTGCACACACGTACACACATCATCTTCAGCTGATTACATGACAATATGGACGCAGTTTCAGTCTGAAATAGTATAATTCTGCGTCGGTTGTAGCGGGCACTCTCAGAAAAAATAAAAGTATAGTCATCGACGCAGGAAATATTATAGTGCACAAGTTTGTAGGCACAGGACCCCTCGCTGTTTTCACTTTTTTCTCTGAAAAGTTAGTAGTGTTTGAATACAATAAAAATAAAATGTTTTAGAAAGATAGATCTGAAGTTAAAACCAAGCTGAACATTACCGGTAGCAAAATTGACTGTCGATGAAAAAGAACAACAATATAAAATACTAAATGAAGAAAACGGATGAAAAGAAACGTTATGGACAAGATACGTTCTTCCTTAAGAGTATTTAAGCAACTTACCTCAGAAGATAAGCTTAATTTGGTCAACTATTAAATTCCCGTAATTTAATTTCCAAAACCATTCATGTGACTCATAAACACTCCACTTCAACAAAATGACAGACGCACCACCCAAACAATTACGGCATAAACGCACGTCAAAATTAAATTAAAAGCACAACTCTGCCATCAATAACATCGAACAATTAACTTGAACAAAATATTCGTACATCAATCTAAAACATCATTAAACTGAGTTCTACCGAAACTCATATGTATCCCTGGGGCAGGTATGGGGAACGAGGTACCCTCAGTGCAGCGTACAAGTGACAAACTCATAAGCATTTGTCACTGAACGGACTGTCCGAGTAATTGCGATCCAGCTACACACCCACCAGAATCACCAGACCCCTGATTTCATACCAATCAACCCTTCTTGTATGTTTTTGTTACGTGGTCGGGGGAGGTGGGTAGGTCATCCAAATATGGTGTTCATATTACTTATTGGTGCCCCGAAACGTTTAACCGATCTCGTTCTAAATTTGAACAAATAATTTACGTACGGTCACTCTTGACACCGCTTTAAAATAGGGTTAGCAGTCAAATTGATGGCGAGAGAAATGCATTGGCAGTTGTGCTTTAGATAACGAATAGACTTTCGCAAATGATTGCAAATAAATCCTGTCCAATAAAACCTGCAATTATTTCAAAAACGAATGAAAGCGTAGCTCTAATTCCTACGTTTTCTTAAAAAAAATGCCTAACGTACGTTAAAACATTGAACTCAATTTTTGCAAATCAATGCAAAAATGCAATCAAAACAAAAAGAATCTTTTAAAAAATTTTAAACAGTTTTATTACGCCTGACCTTTATTAAATAAGCAATTTTTATGTTACAGTATCAGCCCTACAAAGTCGATGAATAATTTGGAGTGTGTCCCGCGAACGTGGGCCAGCGCTCATTATTGATGGGGACCTCGTCACAGCATCCCGTCCATACTGGCTGCAACTAAGAGGCGTGTAGCAGAAGGACAACTTTGTACTTTTAGCAACAATTTTTTTTTATTTTTTAGAGAAATACGCTGGTCTTATGAAAACTCATGAGAGAACAGCACATCGAAGCAGGCCCAACCACAACGACTATAACCAGTGTATGCATTCGCTGTGGCCGAAATCAACTAGATGGTATCTACAATAAATGGGTTCATCGGTCGCTTGTCTTACCGAGTGGTTTGTATTACCCAGTAATTGGGTTGAGGAGGTCTGATTGGCAGGCGCTTCGTGTAAAATACTGGTAGCTGCGTCCTGTTAGACTAAAAGCCTTCTCTGACATAGTTGGAAAAGGCTAGGCAAATGATAAGATAATATGACTGCAAATTCGTATCCGGCTCGAAGGACCACTTTTGTATGTACAATAAAGTCGTGACATGTGTATTGAGATTGGTTTTTAGTATTAAATCACAAATATTTTTATGTTTAGATAAAAATGTAAATTTAAGATAGTTGCATTTAAGATAGATGCATTGGTGGTCACACGTGCAATCTCAAATACACCCGTGTTTTAGACTTCTGTCCTTCACTTTTTTGTCAACGTTTAAATCGCCTAACGAAACTTGAAAAAAATAATAGCAACATAAGAGTTTTGCAACATAATGTGACCGCCATAATCTGATAATACCTATAATTTCCGCTCTTAAGGGTCGTTATGGGTGAATTTGAATAATTTCCCTTAGCATACTACATGAAATGTTTTGTTTCAAAAATCGTAACATGGGTAGCAGACTAGCGACGTAAAAAATACAAAAATTACCTTTTTGAAAGTTCCAATTTGTGCTATAAAGATCTCACTGTCCTACATTGTGTGAGATATTCATGACCAAGAATTATTTACACTGAAGGTAAGTTTCCTGAAACAGGTGGTGAAAACCGAGTATCAGCTGCTAAAATTGACGATTTATTTTTAATCTTAATTATTATTTTTATATTTTGATATGATGATGTTTACAAGATTTTAAACTATCATGGTCACTAACATTATTATTAATACTAGAAACGGGATATTAACCATGTTAACGGTTTTCTATGAGTTCCCGATATTTCGGCGCTGTTGCAAGCACCATGATCACGGATAAACTGAACATGGCCATGGCCATGTTTACTGACTCAGTAAACATGATAAATATCCCGTTTCTAGTATTAATAATAATGATGATGTTTAGTTTTGTCATAGCTAAATTATTGCGTATTCAGCTCCTATTTCCAAACATTTGACTCCTGTAAAAGTTTGGATAACCACAAGTATACCATCTCCTTGAAACTAAGAATAAATATCAAACTCAACAAAAACAAAACAAGCTAAAGATTGCCACGTCCGAATCTCAGCGCGGGCTGCCAAGATAATTAATGTGAAGACGTCGTTACGTGTCTTGTGGACCAGCCCCCCTCACTTCACCCCCTTCAGCCCCCCTGGGAGACCCTGGACGCTGACCACAACGTCGTACTAGGAGTTCATAACATTAACTATGGAGCTAATTACAAATGGTATGGTTTGTTTTGTCTGAATTCTTGAACAACGGTATCAATTGATATCTAAATCGGATACAATGTTTTGATCTTTTTAATATTGACTTGCATTTCTGTTTCTTTACAGTTTGCTTGATGAATGGAAATGGAAAACTAAACAGTGGTGACTGTCAGCACCGCCGTCAGCGGAAAAACCACTACTATAAATTATCAGTCCCTGTGATTTAAGCAATATTGCAGTATACCCTTGCAATGTTCTGTTGAAGACGTAGTCGTATTAGTCAGATAATCATCTTGTTTGGCACGATCGTGAAGACATGGCCGCGAAAATTGGCAAAAATCGAAATTCTCGGAAAAGGATCGGAGTTTTGGAATGTATATCAGATTTTGGTAACCATTCGAGCCATTTTCACTTTATACACTACACTTACATAGTAACACGAATTTTCAAAACTAGCCTATAAGCGTCAACACTGGAATGGAAAATTACACTTCCAACATTATCATCAGCATCATCTGCCAAGTCTTTTCCCAACTATGTTGGAGTCGGCTTCCAATCTAACCAGATGCAGCTGAATACCAGTATTTTACATGGAGCGACTGGCTATCTAACCTCCACAACCCAGTTAGTACTGGGTAGTACGGTCCCTCTTGGAAAAACTGGTTGTCAGACGAAACACCCAACAATTCCTCTAATGACTAAACTCTTAACGAAAAAGATCACGCTATACATACACACATCCCTACCTACCCTCATGCGTGTACGTGGGACCTCTCAGCAGGACCTCCGTCTGTCCTCCCAGTAATTACAAGTACGATTGTCTTGCGTGACCGATAAATAACCGCCATATTTATTTGGGGCCAGTGACAAAATTATTTGCGACTGGCAACCCTTGGGAGACTTTTTTTTTTCTTTTGTTTTGGCAAAGGTTATGGAGTTTGTGTTTGTGATAATTTTATGAATGACGAAAGAACTGATTTTGTTGTAGGAATTGTAGATTAGTATTGTTTTTCTTTCAGTTTTGAGAGACCTCGCTATTGAAATTGAACACGACAATAACAATCTTGAGTTTCGAAACGGTTTCAAACGAATTTCTGTAAATGGCTATTCGTTTGACCAAAGCAAGGATTATAATAAGTGATAATTACCAATAAAAAGACAATGAACATGCACATTATTTATGTATAACGAGAGTTTTAGTCCATCTGAATATAGGTTATGACCGACGTATCTACTAACCTAACGTTTTTCCTTTGTCAACGGGCTATTGAAGAAATGTCACATGTTTTGTTCACTTGTTCTTATAAAAAAAAAAAAAAACATTTTCGTGGTATGGTGAAGTATGCCCGAAAAGTATGCAAAGTATGGTGTGCCTTGCGCTTGGTCATTAAACAACATGGACATAGGACCTCCCAAAACGAAAATGATGACCATCAACTCCATAAAATACCTGCAAGTAGCCTTAATGTTAAATTAGGTGATCCATCTAAGGGCAAGGGCGCTAAGGGTCCAATAAATTAGTTGGGGACACCGGGATAATAAACACGGCTACAGAATGGCCGTGCCAAATAACTTGTTAGGAGTTGCCCTGTCTCCCCTATTGACTAATTACGACACTTTGTTTTAAGCCATTGGTGGGAACGAGAACGGGAATTAGTTGCTGAAGTTCTCGCAGCTGACGAATTGTGAATACTTTGCTGTGGAGTTCGAATAAAAGTTGGGAATGTTTAGGTATTTATTTTAATTGCGTGATAATTTGGGGAGGTTGGGAAGACATCGATCTGCAGAAGGCTTGATATTGCTATATAGGTTGTAAACAGACCCTTCACATAGCCGTCAACCAAGCATTTCGTACATCAAACTAACTTTACGCAAAAATTATTTCTGGGAATCGATTTTTTTTTTGGGGTGAAAAATCACGTTTTACAGTAGGAATCTATGGAAAGCACTCAAAGCATTGTCCTGATGGATGGATTGAATAGTATGGGGGTCGTGGAGGTGTGTAAAGTAAAAATCTTACATTAAAAACATGTTTCAAAAAAAAACTTGTGAAAAAGATGGAACTTTGACCCCCAATATCTCCGTAACTAGAAGGTTCCCAGGTATGGTCTAGAACAAAAAAATGATCGCAAAGACGGGGAGAACAGTGCCTTTCGGATATGTTAAGGGTTTATTTACACCCTTTATAAGTTTTTAAACTGTCATGGTCACTAACATTATCATTAACACTAGAAACGGGATATTTATCATGTTTACTGTTTGTTATGAGTTCCCGATATAACAAATAACCGGGAACTCATAACAAACAGTAATCATGGTAAATATCCCGTTTCTAGTGTTAATGATAATATTGCTATTTGCTGCTCGAAATATTAAGTAGCATTAAAAAAATAAATATGCTTCATACTTTGGACATAACATTACGATAACCTGCATGCTGACATGCTGGCTGCAATGAGGATATTACCAAGTCTGGTTTCCTTTCGCTTATTAAGAAAGTAACTTAAAAATCCTCTGTAGTCTGTTTTTTAATCCCTGAGACTAAATTGACACATGCAAATGTCAAACTTGCAAATAATGTTGTCAGCCCTTTTGTGTAGTGTTGTACCTACGATACCGATTTGTTGAATCGTAACTTTTTATATTTATTAGACGATTAGAAAAAAAATTACATGCTATCAGTGTTGCCCCCGTACACGATAAAAAGGATATATAAACCTTTTTCTCTGACAAACCGGCAGAACTTTTAAAAATACGGCAATTATTGGAACTTGACACTATACAAAACAATTACAATTTTAAAAATAATTATGATAATACGGCAGTTAGTGTGTGATTTTGAATACGAATTAATTTGAATAATACATAACTAACTATACGTTTTATTCAGGATAACTTATTATAAAAAAAACGATACTACTTGATTTTATTAACGGCAATTTACGGTAGAGGCACATCACTATTTAAGAATTGCAAAAAACTGGCAACCCACGTAATGTCAGTTTAGTCTCAGAGATTAAAAAACAGACTATAGAGATGAATGTCCAGGCTCAAAATTGCAACAACACTAGAGCAAGCACCATAGCAGTACACTAAACCCATACATTAATCCCCTACACAATGCACAACTTGCAGTATTGTCACCTCGGCGATAAGATCCGTGCAACACTATCTGCGCTGAGTGGCCATCCTTGTTCGACAAGGTGGTTGCTTTACGCGGCGCCCGCGCCGGTGTGCCCGTAGGATTTATGTGCGCAATGCTGCAAGCTACGTAGATTAGTCTGATAGATGCGAACCAGAGAGTTGTTGCAAGATAAGCCTTTGATATTTTTTTGTTTAGATGGTAGGATTGTGTTTTGTTTTAATTGTTTGATTTGTGTAGTTTTATGTCATTGGGCGATCCATACAGTTGGTACCTATAGCTCAACATGATATTATATATTATGCTCTATTATAATGTTTTGATGTAATCTTACCAAAAAATTATTATGTTATAATTACTGATCTCAATCAAATTAATGCTATAATTTTGTTAATTATTATTAAGGTAGGCACTAATTTTATACTTTTTGCTGTGCCCTACAGGGTTCGTAATTGTACCTCAGCTTTAAGCCCATTGTAAGATCTTCACACATTATGGAATGCAAATAAAGAAATGAATATGATATGGATTGACGGGTGACTGAATTTGGACCTAACTGGTTTTTCGTTACCTATACAGGGTGGAAGGGACACCGACGCGAAAACGGTTACCACGTATTCAGTACATCATTCATTAAAAGTGAGATAAATGATTTAAAAAAGTACCTAAACAAATATTTAACACAAAAAGCGTTCTACTCTATCAAAGAATACCTAGACGATAATGCAAACTAAGTAGATTAGATCTGATAGTAATTAAGGAAATTTTATTTTGTTAAGAAATAATACATTTTATTTTATTTTTTCATAACTTTCTATGTTTAAAAACAAATTTGGCTGAAAATATTTAGTTAGCATAGTTTTAAGAATAATTTATAGTATAATTTTAATATTTGTACGCCGTTGTCGGCAAAACATAGCGATCCCTTTATATTTACTTACATCTTTTACACCTATGTTTAACAAATAAAAACTTTGACTTTGACTTTAAAAAAAAACGGGTAGGTATTTCCTGCAAAAGTGCAATACCTACACGGCCAAAATGTATGGAACAGCTGTTTTTTTTAAATAACCGATGAAAAATTTCTGTGTGGGGCTCAGTATTATGTACGGAATACGTGGTAACCGTTTTCGCGTCGGTGTCCCTTCCACACTATATTTCACAAATGTTAAGTAATAGTGTCTCCTGACACGTCATTGGAGTACTAAATCCTCGTCTCAGCATTTTACGAGTATTTTCAAAAAGTAAGTTTTCTTGGTATCCTATTCAATTCAGTAGCTATTTGTTTACCCTGAATACGATACACAGAAAAAAAAGTATTATAATTTAGACCTATTTTTGGTTTTAATTAAAAGTTTAATACTGTGTTAAAAGCATATTTTGGCAAAAAATATAATTTTGTCTTCTTACAATATCCTCCTTAAAATACATTGCTCCTTTGCAGTGTCCTGCATAAACTTGAATAAACACGCACACTTCAATGTACAACAAACTCATAAAATTACAGTAGGGTGACAATATTGTCTGCATTTCTCGGTACAGTCCCGCGTTATCGAATTACGATTTACGATGTTGACAATATCTGTTGAAGCTCATGTCGCCTTCGCGTATTTTTATCTTTCTCACATTGTCTCATGAAATATCCTTCGTGGATATACGAGTGGACAGTGTGGGCACCCCAGGGTTTTGTTACAAGCTTATTTAAGATGTTTAGTTGACATGTTTACTGGTCACAAGTTTAACGCGGGATAATTTAATATTCAGTTGGTTGTAAGTCTTGGAGCACGATGAGGATGTTTATTCGTGGTGTTTTACTATTTAATACCCAATATAAGTAGGTGAATCCTTAGTAAATGGTAATTACCTTCTGGTGTCTGTGATACAATGATTTTTAATCATTAGTACAGGCTCCAACGATTCACTTTTGCCTGAAATGCTAATTTTTATTTGAAAATTGTTTTTGTGAAGCTAACATGTGACTTTTGTGAAAAAAAAAAAAAAAAAAAACCTCTCATTTTTAAGTAAACACGTACTGTAAAGATGCTTTTACAAAGGCAAAAGGTGGGTAAGGCTTTAATAACTACAACAAAATAATGAAAAGTAAAAAAAGAACATTGTCCTCTTATGGATTCATTCAGTAAACCATTAATCACTTGTGATAATATAATTAAATATGCACTCTATTTTTTCGCATTAGAGTTCATCAAAACATTAAAGCACGATTACTGCCCCAAAGCACAGTCTTAATGCAGTATTTTCTATAGTTTTCCTTAAAACCCAGTAATTAAGAAAATACTTTCCATTTTTCAAACCATTTCCTATACACTTCAAAAAGATCATAATGAAAAACAAATGAAAATCTAATTCGAAACACTCCGATCCTGTACTCAGATCACATAAAAAACAAAACTGCCAGTACTAATCAAAAACCCCTACAGAGATATCAAACTTACGGTTTTTTGGGAGAAAAACCGATAACCATCGGTAACTTTAACTGTTGGTCCGTAAAAGGCGGTCCAATCATAACCGTGTTTTACGCGCAACGTGTCGTTACCGTGAATGTTTCAGTAGCTGATGTATGTCGATCATGTCGTGGCACAGAAACTTACTGATATGTCCTGTAATAGAGAGGGACGGACTTGGGACTCAGTGAGAAACTGTGAAAGGTTGACTTGCAACACACAAAATTAGAGCAGATTAAAATTCGATATAATTTTGGTCAAACAATAAAAACATCTATAGAACGACCGCTTTCATGAGTTATCCGCCTTGCCCTATCAAAGGCACATTAAGTGTCCACAAAGTCCTAACAAGTAAAGTATTACGATACTAATTGAACCAATACGTGATCCACCTTCAGAATATTCCATTTAAATTGATACCTTCGCGAGGACTTATTAAAGCGGTCGGTCTATAACATTAGATATAAAAGCAGATTTCTATTTTGTACCACATTTTAGAAGCCGTACCTAATGTGACTAACATAATTTTACTATTATAGTTGTCACTGCGCAAATCAGTGAATGAAATCAAACATTTATATCAAACTAAAAATACAAAACTGCGAGTCTAGAAATAAATTCTTAAAAAAACCATGTTTTATATTTTTACCTCGTCCCAAGTCCGTCACCGCACCAAACCATCAATACTAACAGTCCCACCCCAAGAGACTCGTAGTCGCAACGAAAAATCATTCCAACGCTAAAATATCAATAAAAAACAAACGCGTAGTACCACGCTAGGGACTCGTTCGCTCCCGGATTACTAACGCTTTCAAGTGCGGCCCTGCCCTTTAGTAGGACACTTTATTTTTTTGTAATGGCCATGTTGGTACGTAACGAGACTTATATTCACTCATGTTCTTTTTATTGGCGGGGAGGGAAAATCGGTTTGTGCGTGTGAGAAATCCTTGAAAAGCTTGGTTTGTAGCTTTTTAGCTTTTTTGTTTTGATGTCATGTCTGAGTTGAATTTTTATTGTCTATCTTAGTGATGCGCGCTTTTGTGTGCTGTCAACTTCTAAAATTATAAAAGTTTATGGTTCAAATATTGCAGTCTCCAGCTGCTAGAAATAGTCATGCCACATTATAGAGCTCCTATTACAGTAATTAACCTGTTATACATAGTATACAATACACAGTCTGGAATCAGAGGAGTGTGCAAAGATCTCAACTGTTAAAATATTTAAGACCTAACAGGTAGGATACTGTAGTTTCTGCATGCCATGGAAAAATGAGTGAGTTAAATAGAAGTCTGTAAAATCCATTAATTTACCACTTCAAAAAAACATAACATCACGCCATTAATTCCCGAAGGGTGAGGCAGAGGTGTACCTAATAATGCACCCACATTTCGCCAGTTATATTTTAAGTGCCATATAATAGACGGCGAGGCTATTGCTATCAACCAGGCACAAATCGAAACTCCATGGATACTACTGAGAAATTCCTGATGGAAAAATAACAATAACACTTTGCGCGACCCGGGAATCGAACCCAAGACCTCATGCTCAGCTGTCCCGCTTGCGAATAATTACTTAATTAATCACCTTTTCTGCACTCTCTAAGACTCATTTTCAAATATCCATAATTCAGCCCCTAGCTTCCCGAGCACTCCGGAAGCAATAGAACCTTCAAATCCGTCCCTGTGTTGTAATGGGACACTTTATTTCTGTAACGAGCATGGCAACCACATCGGAGTTACATGTACCCGTGTCTTTTTATTGCCATCACATTATGGTGGGGCACGGGGCATCACTCGGATCGTGTGAAAAATTCAGGAAGTGGTTCTGAATTTAGTAATGTTTGTTGATATGACGTAAAGTCGAGATCTTATTGGGATTGGCTGCTGTAACTTTGAGATGATTTTATTTTATAGAACAAATTCAGTTTAGCACATTTTTATTAAATTTACTCACACACACAAAGGTGCAATGTATGTGTTCTGAAGCCACACAAGTTCACATAATTCTAACATGCTATATATTATGAAATCATTGTCACTTTTTAGTTAGATATATGCACAACTTTAGACAAATCTGAAAGAGCTTACAACGAAGCCTAGAACTTACCTACTTTACCTTGCTTAATCGGTACGGACACTACGGACACATCGCAGACACGGTTCCGACACGGATACCTCGATAGAGATACTTACTGAATTATCTGTCAGTGTCCGATGTCGAATTTTTCCGTACCAGTTTGAGTAATCCTATACGGAGTATAAGTAGACCAGTCAGCAGTAGCGAAGGGTCAGTTTTTGTAAGAGGTAAGCCGGAGTACATATCTTTACTGTATAGAATATTATTGGCTCTAGAATACTGTCTGTGCCACTTTTCAAAGGGAAGCCGGTAGGAATCGGGTTATATGGAACCTTTGCCACTGCCAGTCAGAGCAGTCGATATCGATTTAATCACTCTTCAAAAAATCAAAGAACGACACCGTATGCAACCAGAAAACACAAGTACCCAGCCTATTGTACACCTTATCAAAACACCCCAGTTTATTTTCCCATCGGCCAGTGTCATTGTAAATCGAGGCACAGTGTCCGCGAGCGGTGTCCCCCTATCTTAAATAGCGCCGGGCTGCTGAGTGGCTATTTATTGGAGGTAATTAAAAAGAAAACAGACAAAAGGCTCGCAGCTGACTGGTACGTGCTCCGAACACTAAGTAATAATAGTGCGGGGAGGGTCGATTGGGAAAATTAAGGTTTGACTATCGATAGTCGATTGGCTTGTTGGTTTTAGTCAGAGACATTTAAATATATTGGTACTTCAACGACTGATGGAACAACGCGAATAAAATCATATGCTGCATCGAGCCAAAATCTAGTTAGGACTAGCAGTCCAGTCCAGTCCAGTTTAGTCCAGTCTTTGGTATTCACTGCCGGCTTCTCTGTTTCTCGATCATTATAATCTACATCTCTCCAAAGTTCGAGTGAATCCGTTTCTTCTAGGCCACGTCGTCACTTCACATCAGACGAGTTGTGGCAAAACGCAAGTCTATTTAGTATAAAAATGAGCCAGCATTAGCCAATATGCCTTTTTGTGCAACGTGCCAAAATTTGCAATGATATAATTTTGCTTCAAGGCGTCTATTATGACATTCTTTCTGATAGCCTTTGTGTAGCAGCTTAGATCTCTTTGTTTACAGCGGATAGTTTGGGCTATCCTAAAATTGTTATCTAATGCGAACTATATTTTCTTGAGGACTGATAACAAATGTATGTGACTGACCGTGTGTATAATCTTAGGCCCAGATTATAAATTGGTATTCGTATATCTTAAAGCTGAAGTCATTCGGCTCGGTTTCATTCAACCAAAATTTTGACCGGTCTAGTAAGCTAAAAAATTCCCTATTTTGATCCTGGTTTATTGATTTGACTATTTTAAAAACTGAAACATTTCTAGCTAAGTTTTTGATGAAAATATTAATGATTTGATTTTATCGACACAAATGCACATCACTAACAAAGATCACAAGTCGGTCGTGCGAAAGAGGACTTTTATCAGTCGCGACCGATACCAATACTCCTAGATTCCGACACCTTATTTATTGCCACCCTACCCATCACCACCTTAGTTATACACACGCCATCGCTCTTATTTTTAAACTATACGATCTATTTTAGCCTGCATTAACGTTTGTTGAATTTTGCAACAATTTGCAAACTCTTTTATTGCGTTAAAAGAATTCTTATTCTTAACGCAGCAACGACGATATTGCTTTGGTAGATAGTACAGTGTTTCTTTGCTGAAAGTGACCCTTGGTTCTGGTGAAAAGTAATTGACAAATAAGTCATTTTTCATCGTCAAAGTGCAATAAACGGTCGAGTTTGACCAATGATTGATTATTTTTTTAACACTCGACTTGAATTTATCAATGTGTGTAATTCGTGAATCAACCAATTGCTGGTAGGGGTCTGATAAGAAATAGCTATAATAAAATATACTGAAAAGCGTTTAATGTTCATGTCAATCAGCAAATAGCTACATTCTGCAAAACTATCCAAGTTCAAGTAGTTGGGGTTCTGAACACATAAAGGGTGTAAATAGACCCTTTAATACATCCGAAAGGCACTTGATCTCCCCGTCTTTGCGATCATTTTTTTCTTTTAGACCATAACTGGGAACCTTCTAGTTACGGAGATATTGGGGGTCAAAAATAAAACTTTTTCACAAGTTCTTTTTTTAAATCCATGTTTTTAATGTAAGATTTTTATTTTACACACCTCCATGACGCCCGTACTATTCAATCCATCCATCAGTACAATGCTTTGAGTGCTTTCCGTCGAGTCTTACCTTAAAACGTGATTTTTCACCCCAAAAAAAAAGTCGATTCCCAGCAATAATTTTTGCGTAAAGTTACTTAGTTTGATGTACAGAATGCTTGGTTGACGGCTATGTGAAGGGTCTGTTTACACCCTGTATATTAATAAATCAGATAGGGAGAGTTATAAAATCGTAGATACCTCAGATTTTCTTGCTTGTCCGTGTCCAAATATCCATCATGTGCAAAGACATTGAAATATTTACAAGCGATTTTTTTTTTAAGTCTTTTAAATCTCTTTGAAATGTGTGAAATCTCTTTGTGCCTATTTGTCTAGCTCCTCTCCTGCTAGATCTGGAAGGAGTTGAAAGATACTTTGATCTCACTCCTTCACTTTTATTTTCAAATTAATTTTATCGCTTTGGTCGAGTGGCCCTGGGCTCGATTCCAGGGTCGGGTAAAAGTGCTATTGGGTTTTTCCATCAGGAATTTCTCAATAACAGCCAAGTAGTCTGGATTTGTGCCCTTGATGGCAATAGGCTCACCCCCTATTACATGAGACTTAACCTGAACTGGTGAAATGCGGGTGTACACTTCTGCCCAACCCTACGGGGTTTACAGGCGTGATATTATTAGTATGTTTCTTGCGAAATACAAGACTTTTGAACCATTTCGCCGTGTTTCGTCGAGCTTCATTTCCTCGGGGCTTTTCTTGTAGTCACCATTGTTGATTCTGGTTTTCAGGAGTTACCGGGGTTGGAAATAGGGTGTCCAGTCTCATTAAAAAATGGGCCTGACCTATTCCCAAAGACATAAAAGATACTGCAAAGAAGCCGTCATAGACAAACGATGATCCATAGAGGCCATATCTAAATGCCATAATGGCCAACTTTAACACTACTACCGCCCAAAAGTTGCGTAGATAACGATGTTGCTATTGCTTTAGACACTTCTTTCTTTAATACATTCAAATGTGTTTTTTTTTAAACTCAATTTGTTGAGTAGGAGTACGTATGACTTGTATGACAAATATATACATAAACCATACCCACCCAGTACCCACACCACTCCAGCTACACTACCCAGTCAGAATATAGAGCAGTGTAACATGACGTACAACACGTTGGGGAGCGCATATATCAATAAGTTTTTTCCCAACACCTGAGCAACTTTGGCTACCGACTCCAAGTTGCCAAACTATTTGACACGCCAACTGGAAGTTGGGAATTTCTTTTGATTTATGCGTTCTAGCATTATTTGGCAAAGAAGCCCTGAAAATATGATCTTCTTCTTTATCGTGTGGTTAGTGCCTAACCTGGTGTCAGAGTTTTATGCCGCCCATGGGCCTCTGACTTGGCTTTACATGCCGTCGAGAAATATCTCTCAGGCATGCTGGTGGTGGTGGTGCTGGTAGTGGCATGCTGCTGGTTGGTTGCTGGTGGTGGTTGGTGGTTATATCCTCGGATTACTTACAGAGCTTTGTCCAATCTCATCATCTTCCTGCTCTTGTCGTCCCGTGTTACTTGGTGTTTTCACTACACGTTTTTGACGTGACAACGTCTTATAATTCGATGGAGCCGGCTGCACGCACGAAAAAACATGACGTATGAGGCGTTCCATAAAACAATTGCTCAACGCACATTCATTTTTTGAAAAATGCAACCATTCCATCAGTATTTTCTTATGACGTTGTCACGTTCAACTATCGTCAGTAAACCGACTTTACAGACAACCGATTTTTGTCTTCCATTCTCCTCCGTCAACCGTCACGCTATCATTTACTCCTTTTTCTTTCATATCATTCCTCACACAATCCATCCATCGATTCCTTGATCTTCCTCTCCCTCTCCATCCATAAACAAATATATTCATCACTCTTTTAGTCACATGCGATTTGTCCCTCCCCATCACATGTCCATACCAAGACAGTCGATTCCCTTTCAACTTTTCTGTAACTGGCGCAACTTTCAAACTTCCTCTAATATACTCATTCCTTACTTTATCCATTCTTGTCACACCACACATCAACAACATCAACAAACAACAACAGCATACAACAACAACATCAACAGCAACAACAACACAACAACAACAACATCGTCAACATTCTCATATCCGCTACATGCAATCTTTTTTCATCCATCTTCTTCACAGCCAAGCATTCTGATCCATACAGACCATACAGTACGACAGGTCTAATCACGGACTTGTATATTTTCCCCTTAAACTTATGCCCTAAATAATAAGGTTGAAAATTGTAGTGAACTCGGTAGTACATGAATTAGCCGAAAGATCCATAACACAACTCCCAATACAAGCTAACCCGACGCTTTCTTTGCTTTCCAATTCGGCACAGTTTCCTACGTCTATGAACTACTTGTTATCAAAACTTATCGATAGGTATATCTAGCTCAACCTATGAATGAATCAGAAGCTGTCTCTCCTACAATCTTAGAAATTATTGGAGTGAGTACTATCTTTAAGATATCGGTAAAATTGAATAGACTGGCAATCGTTTGAGTCTGTGATAATGGAAAAGGCGAGTCTTAAGCTTAGTGAAGGTCCTTTAGTAAATAGGTAGTGACGGCCATTTAGTTAAAAGTGTACTGTGTGTGTGCCTAGTTGGCCTAGTGGTCACAAGCGCGACTGTTGAGCATGAGGTACTGGGTTCGATTCCCAGTTCGGGCAAAATGTTATTGGGTTTTTTCATCAGGAATTTCTCAGTAGCAGCCACGGAGTCTGGTTTTGTGCCCGGTTGATGGTAATAGGCTCGCCCCCTATTACATGGAACTTAAACATAACTGCTGAAATGTGGGTGTACTATTAGATACACCTCTGCCTAACCCGTCTGGGTTTCAAGCGTGATGTTATGTTTATCATAAGAATCACACCAAGAACACTCATAGAAGTACCAAGACAAAGTCTTCAAGTTAAAAATCGCAGTCATCTCAAAAAAAAAATAGTCCTTACCACCGATAAAATCTTCACACGTGAAATGTTGCACATAAATAATAAAAATTGCCATCATAAAGACAATTGATACGTTATGAGTGGAGCCGTGTTGGCACGACACATATTTATGGTTAGTGGCCCTCATCGACACGGGTTCGATACCCGGTTCACGCAAAAACGCGTCCGACACATCGCGAGCGTAATATAATGTGAAATGATCGTTCGTAATGTGTGTACGGTGCAAAATATTGTAGTGGATCTGAATCGCGGAGAAAAATGCTCTACTTCATTCTTAAGTTTACTGACAAACTCAAAAACTTCATAATATAGCTGTCCATACCGCAGATATAGATAGACTTAGATAACGCAATTAGATAACGCAAGTATAACGATCTGTATGAAAATAAAAGCGTGCCATTATTTGACTACCTACTATGACTTCACAACTGTCACAAGCACTATTTAGCGATGGAAAACAAAATCGATTCAAACACGCCGCCGAGTGCGGCACCCGTCTCTACACGTAAATATTCGATTGAAACACCTTATACAACGTGTAACACAGTAACATAATAAACGCAAGACCTCTCGTGTGGTGTCTCAGAACATGAAACTGAACAACTTTTGTTCTATGACTTTTAGAAATTCATAATTTTTTTTTTTAGTTTTACCATACATTTGGATCAGCTGATTGCGTCCGTTCCTATAGAAAGTATTTTTTTTTTTTGCGAATTTCAAGAACTCCTAGAACAAAAGATGTTTAGTTTCATGGTGCGAGAGACCACACGGGAGGTCTTGCGTTTATTATGTCACACCTTGTATAATCAATTTAAGTTGAAGTGTTTACAAAAAAGAAACTGAATTCTACCCTATTTTTATCTCTCTCACACTAAAGTTCGCCTTTGTACATACCATTTCTCAATTCATGTAAGAATACTATTTATTAAGTAATTGTGTCCAGTAAAGAATTATTCACAATCGTTTAAATCGATTTACTAATCGATTTTGTGACATAGTGATGAGACTGAAAAACAATTATCTGTGGTCCATATAATATTGGATAAAGGAAGGGCTGTGTTCAGTTTTTTACAGAAAATCAGCCAGTATTTGACGAATGTCAGCCATCTCATGTTAGCCAACTGGATCAAAGTGAAAAGCTCTGTACCACCACTTCAGAGTAAAAATCCGTTAAGAAATAATAGATTTACTCTTTTTTAAATCAAGCTTTTGGTTGGTTTTTCCTAGTACCTGAAGTCTATGAAGGTAGTACTCAATTAGTAAAAAATTAATATTCAAGGGAATGAAGTCTTTAATTTATCGTGGCACGGTCACCACCCACATCATCCCAATATAAACGTAAAAGCAAGTCTTGCTACCTTCCTCCTTCCTCGATATTATCTTACACAAGCTAAAAACCAAACACAAAGTAGAGCATCTTACCCACCCAGCCGCCGTCATCGTCCCACGGTGAGGTTACTTTATAGTCATGTCATATCAGTTAATGGCGCGCGCCTTTGTCGTAGCGCCGCCGGCTGCCGGTCCCGTACATCAGCCGTATCGCCGCGACATCGGACGACACGGGAAACCGAGTAGAGCAACATTCGTGCTGGTTGATTTTGTTTTGTTTGTGCGAATTTTTGAATTTGGAAGAGATAAGAGGTGTTAAATGTTTGGCGGTTTTTGTGGTAAGAGGCATGGAAGTTTAAAGTTCATGATTTTTTTAAGGTCAAATCGTGGGTACTGCATTTCTTTTGATCATCACCATCGTTCAGCCGAATAGCGTCCACTGTAGGTCAAATGCCTTCTCACAAGCAGCGCTTCACCGGTCCTGTGAAATCTGCAACCAGCGGATTCCTGCCACCTTCAACGGGTTTTAGTCCGTATGCAATGGTTATCAAAAGACGTAAGCATTGATAGATGTCCTAGATAACGATAACAGCTTGTCCAATTTTAACGCAATGCGAATATATATAACCGTAGTTCAAAACTTATATTGTCACTTACGGGATACCTTCCATGATTGTTCATTATTTTGAGCTCCCGATATTTCGACGCTGTTGCAAGCGCCATGATCGTGGGTTGATATCCCGTAAGCGACAGTATAAGTTTAGTTGTAAACCGTGAAAGCTCAAAACAGTGATTAACCTAAGTTCCTCTCAATATTACATCGAGTCTTTTCGATAATACTGATTAATTCCTGCAGACGAGATTTAGGGCAATGAAAAAACATGGAAACACAGTCTTATTTCTTTATTCCTAAGAAAACATTTTGCAGAGCCAAACTTATTCAAATTCAAAAGTTTAGTAAATTCAAAAAGGCTAACTCCAAGTCCTAAGTCAATAATTTGAAAGCCTTTTATTTAATCTGTAAATCAAATTTTAACATTTTTAGCCCAGGTAGATCATAAAACACTAAAATTAATAATAAAAAGCAATAAACAGGGGTGTCACCCAATAAATTAAGTACGACATACGCGACAATGTAAGATCGTGTTCTTAGAACCCGAGACCAACAGGCTATGGGTTAGGGTCATCAGGTTTCAACAAGTTAGAATATTTTATTAGTCACCGTCTGTCTCGATCGAGACGGAAGTTTTTAAGACAATTCTTGGCTAAGAATAAAAAGTATCTTAAAATCATTTAGAACAAATAATCTCTTTCTGTGACTTTTTCAGGTTATCTAACCTTCAACAACTCGATGGATTGATGTGGTGAAGGAAGTCTGCAGAAGGAATTTCCAGGCATCTGTCCGCATGGCCGAAAACCGTCCAGCATGGAGAGCGTTCGTGGAGAAGGCAACGACCTCATGTGGTCACGACCATCAGTCATGAGGAAACGAGAAAGAAGAAGAACCTTTAACTATATTATATACACTTATTAATTAAAATAGCCTAAAGTAACTAACTTAGCAATAAACTAAAAAATGGCGTCAAAAAAGCTCCTCCTCAACGCTGTCAACTGGTAATGTCACTAAGAGACTGGCGCCGTTCGAGATATTTTACTGTCAACTATTCAGTTGAAAGTAAAATACTTATACAGGGTGTAAACAGACCCTTCACATATCCGTCAACCAAGCATTCTGTACATCACACTTACGCAAAAATTATTGCTGGGAATCGACTTTTTTTTTTGGGGTTATAAATTACGTTTTAAGGTAGGACTTGATGGAAAGCACTCAAAGCATTGGGCTGATGGATGGATTGAATAGTATGGGGGTCGTGGAGGTGTGTAAAGTAAAAATCTTACATTAAAAACATGTATTAAAAAAAAAACATTGGAACACAAAAAAAGTTGGAACTTTGACCCCCAATATCTCCGTAACTAAAAGGTTCCCAGGTATGGTCTAGAACAAAAAAATGATCGCAAAGACGGGGAGAACAAGTGCCTTTCGTTTGTGTTAAGGGTCCATTTACAACCTTTATATCACTATTAAGTGATTATAAAAGTATTTTACTTTTCTTTACTTTCCATGATGGTTGGTTTCTAGTTAAGTTTGTTTAGTGGTTTTCTATTCAACATGAAATGACTCGACCATGTTTCAAATGCATTTTTTTTCCAGCGAAATATTTTGAAAGTATTTTGTTGCTGTTTAAACATCTGGTATTATTCATTGTAGACAGCCGAACATCGATTATAAGGAAATATCGGAAGAGGTGGAATGCCAAGGAATCGGAAGACATGGAATGCTCTATTTTAAACCCCACCACCTGATAAATACAAACAATTTACCCAAAGAGATTATCTGAGAAATCAGAAAATAATCAGCGGCTATCAAGAGAAATGTCATAAAAAAATCGTGATTCCGATTCTGATTGAGCCATAGCACAATGACAGTATAACCACTTTAAGGGTGCAATTCAAAGTGGCGGTGATTGTTTAGAAATTTTATATTGATATGTCAAACTTGGTACATTTATATTAATTCTGTATTTTCCCGTCTGCACACATAAGTTGGCTTGTCTGAAATTCCGACATATCTGACTATCTTTATACAAATAAATAAAATTGAAGTGTCTGTAAATAAAAAAAATAACTGCTTTTTACTGTGTGTGATGTGTGTTCCTATAACAAAAAATCATTTACTTTTCATTTTTGTCTCTGTCTGTCTGTTTGTTTGTTCCTGCTAATCTCAGAAAAGGCTGAACCGATTTTGACGGGACTTATACTGACAGATAGCTGATGTTATAAGGATTAAGTATTTTGTGAATTTTGTGTGTTTTAGGAAAGACACCGTGCAAAAAAAAAATATAATTGTTAACAAAAACCGACCAACAGCTAGGTCGTAAGTATATTTAATTGTCTCTGAATTCACCACAGATAACTCTTAGTTGTCAGCCCTACCAGTATCTTGTCACCGGCCAACTTACTCATACAACTTTATGTGACACTTTATTAGAACCTTAAGACTTACAACAAAGGGAATATTCGGTTTCTTAGAAGAATCTCTGTCGTCGAGTTATGTGTACAAGCATGTTATTATGTTTACATACTTTGTATTATTTTTATGTTTAGTATTTAGCGGTGACACACCTGGGAAGTCATTGGTGACAAAGTATTTCGTGACGTCATTAGACAAATAATAGTGGGTATGGGTAGTCTTTTATTATTACGCCAACTACTATCTAACATTTTTTTTTTAATGAAAAGAAGAAAATTAAGTTTATCTATCAGCATTGAACGCGTATACAAAGTTTTATGTCCGTGATATTAACCGTGGAGGAGTTCTCTCGTGAGGAGCCGACCCTGGCTGCAGGATCAAGTCATGTCTGTCATAAAAATGTATTGTCACCAGAACTAGAGGTGTGCTCAAATATTTTTAAATTATAATAATAATAGCCTCTCACTGTCCCAATGTTGTCGTTTGGGGGGAACTGTTTGAAATTCAGTTGCAAGATTTCACCAATACATACTAACTAGCAAGGCAAGTTAAAATAAAAGCTTATAAAAATCAACCTTAGACTTCAATCTAACCTCCGATCTTCAAACCAAAATCAATCATTCATTCTTCAATCTCCTCTGTCTTCTTCTATATTCTTCTTCTCCTTAGACAAGCAATCGATTTCAAAGCGACGCGACACTACAAATGACATTTATCAGCGCTTTTCGATAGCTTATGTCAAACCAATACATTTTTGACTTCTTCGTCATCAGTAATTTAATGTCACCTTGACTAAGTCCTCTGATGGATGAGAGCTCATTTATAAGGTCAATAGACCAACCAATTTTGTGTACAGTTAGCACAAAAAGATGCAAACACGGATTAGGAAGCATTTCATTGTCTACAACCATTATTCCATAATTGTGTCTACAATGTAAAGCTACAAAACATAGTAAACAAATTCATTTCACCAAAACCTCCTACATAGTAATGATATGCTGTTTTACAACAGCATATCTGGGAGCTAAGGTTTTTATCGTATTGAAATAAAACGACTTTTCTGTTTGTGACAAATGTTTCTTCTATATTCAAATGCTAGGTAAAGCTCACGCTAAACAGCCGACGCAAAACAATTTAAGCCTCTCAAAACCGCTCACTCTATCCCGCTAATCCTGAAAGCCAAAACGAGCTTAAACATAAGTCAATTCCCAAAACTAATTAAGTAAATAGAACCCAAGTCCGGCCAACTATGGTAATCCCAAAACTATCAACCTTCATACATTCCTCAATCCAAACAACTTTAGAATTAATTCTGCTGATGGGACATAAAGGGACAATGGCTAATAAATATTAATTTCGGTCAGGATCATATCTCGGACATGAATAAGTAATTGTATGACCACCGTGTAGTGAAAATTATCAATTTCCCGCGCGGGAATGCGGTCCGGGATCGGGACAGACAACCCTTAACTTTGGGACTGTTTGACTTCGTAGGGTTGTCGCTGTTGATTCAAATGTTTTTCAATATTTATGTGTTAGAAGACATTAATTATAATAAATTGTGGAAGTTTCTCGCTTGGTTGATTTTTATAACTCGCGCGGAAATTATAGTAGATACCTACATAATCTATTATAATATTAACGACGGTCTTTCTTATCTGCATTATGAATAATCATGATGTACAAAGTTGTTGGATGGCCTCCTTGATAAACATCCAGACCTAAAGACATCAATACCTCGACAGGGCCTATTACATACCTGGTGGCCTACCACGACATCTTAAAGCAGGAGTAAATCCAGTGTGGGAAAGAGATGGCGCTAGACGACCTGTCATAGTAACCCCCTGGCTATCCCTTTGCAACTAACTTGCTCTTATCTATTAACACTGCCCTTTCAAATCAAGTTTAGTTGTAAAAACATTAGACTTTCAGCAACATTAGCTTGCTTATTACCATAATAGTCACGTATTGTACCGGTAATAACTATTATAAACACTCTCATCACTTATACTCCTTATTTCAATAAAAAATATTCGCAACCCGTGTGTCAACCCTATTCCCACCCCTTCCCTTCGGGCTTCATATCAAGTACAACATAAAAGCAATTCAGCAAATTGTTATTGACATGTTAATAGTTTGAACGTCGTGATGTCGCTAGCGTCGCCCCGGAGTTGCAATGTTAAATATTATGACATGTCCCGCGAAGGGTTAATGAGATATGGCAACACTGTTCGTAAGGTTAAGTTGTTCGTAATTATTTTAATTGAATTGTAGGTAATTGGGTGATGTTATGTAGTTTGTGTTTGTGCTTAGTTTTAGTTTAAATTGTGTGGTTAAATTATATTTAGAACAGGGTTTACGAAAACTAGAATAAGCATTATCTAACGCTCGAGCAAGTATACAGGGTGTAAACAGACCCTTCACATATCCGTCAACCGAGCATTCTGTACATCAAACTAAGTAACTTTACGCAAAAATTATTGCTGGGAATCGACTTTTTTTTTGGGGTGAAAAATCACATTTTAAGGACTCGATGGAAAGCACTCAAAGCATTGTGCTGATGCATGGATTGAATAGTACGGGGGTCGTGGAGGTGTGTAAAGTAAAAATCTTACATTAAAAACATGTATCTATTTAAAAAAAAACTTGTGAAAAAGTTAGAACTTTGACCCCCAATATCTCCGTAACTAGAAGGTTCCCAGGTATGGTCTAGAACAAAAAAAATATCGCAAAGACGGGGAGAACAAGTGCCTTTCTTTTATGTTAAGGGTCTATTTACACCCTTTATATTGTGCTTGTGGCTTGTGCAAACGATTGCTAATTTTTAACATGTCCTTTTCGTGTTTTATGAAATTGTTGTAAGCGATAATAATCGTAGAACTGTTTCATACAAGTTTACATAATGTGTACAATGTCTATTTTTTCTTCGTTTTTTACATATTCTCGTTTTGAGAACCCTTGCAGTCCGTAATTTCGTATTCTAGATTCTAGTAATTTTGGTACTCATAGACAAGGAGAGAAGGTTAGGGAAGAGTCAAGTCAACAGCTTTTCTCAGTAATTAACTAAACAGCAATATCCAAATATTGTACCTATAAGATACCTATTCAACGTAGGTATGTATTGTTATATATTCAGCCTCTGGCTTTTCAACACACCACAAAGCTGGGATAGCTCCGGCACAAATTAACAATATCAAATACATTTTTCGATATAAAATCAAATTATAATGTTACCCCTTTATCCGTTTACGTAACAAGCTTCCAATTAGTGGCGCAACCCGCAACTCCGTACCTCCTTGCTCCGCAACGTTTCTCTGCAAAGCCGGGATCCCGGGATGTTAGACAATTTTGAAGATAATGAATATCGCCTGAGGACATCACTACTGTTTGTGCTACGTGCCATCTGTCACAACCCTTTGATGTAGAGTGGCTCTGATTTGAGCTTAGTGCGGATTGTCTCATTTTTATTGAGTCCACAGTTTAGTGTAAAAAAGTGTAGTGTGCGTTTAGTTTAATTTACACATGTTTTTTTCTTTATCTTCTACCAAAACCTTACAATTAGCCAATGTAAGTAGGTATTTCTTTTCATTTTACTACAGCATGCATTAAATAAGGTTTACTAGAAAACCGATGAAATTGGCGCTACCGATGGCTAAATGGCTAATGGCCAATTACATCCGTAACAAGAAGAATTATTGACGTTGGCACTAAATTACACTTCAAATGTCACCACCACCACCATGTTGTACTTTCATATCTGTCCCCAATCGGAAACAAATATCCGTAAGCAGCGCAACGCGTGGTCACCGTGGCGACTCTGTATAAATAATTCAACTCATCAGGGGTCGATTGTGTTGTGACCACACTTCGATCTTGGATAGTTTGTGTACACTAAACATCATATCATGGTATTTTTGATGTTGTACCAACAAATATAGTATGTAAGTAGCTGTTGAGTAAAGTTGTCATCGTTCGAAATGTATGAAAGAAAAAGGGACATTATTTAATTCAAATCAAAAATAGATTGCGCACTCCTCATCATCTGCCTAGCCTTTTCCCAACTATGTTGGGGTCGGCTTCCAGCCTAACCGGATGCAGCTGATTACCAGTATTTTACATGGAGCGACTGCCTATCTGACTAATATGATACCCCTTGGTAAGACTGGTTGTCAGACTTTCGGGCCACTGACTACCAGTAACGGCTGTCAAAGATCTGCTAATGACAGCCGGGACCAACGGCTTAACGTGCTTTCCGAGGGCACGGAGGAAACTCTGTATGTAATGGGTGGCCACCCATCCACGGACCAACCTAGGCAAGCACGGCTTAACCCAAAAATCGACCCGAGTGGCTGTTATTATTTAGCCACGAGCTCCTAGCTCTAATTAATAGATGGCGCACTATTAGGGCTTTTAGTGAACTGTTTAATGAAAGAAATGGTAAAAAAATAAACAACCAACCGAATATCTATCGGCAATAAGGAAGATGAGAAAGTGAAAATTGTAATAAGGTACTGAAAAGCTTATTAATATGACGATACGATTATACGGTTTGACGGTAAGGTTGGCGCAGTGGCTGAGCAATTGGCTAAAGGTAATTTTTCCGGGTCTGGCTGTTTGTGTATGTGACTTTAAACGTTTGTAAACGCACCCACGATACAGGAGAAAATTCCTAGTGTGTGGCAAAGTTAAACAAAAGTAGTTTTTTACCTATGAAACGACAAGAAATTACCACTCGTACTAAGATTATTTTTTTAAACAGTGTCAGACAGCAATACCATAAGAGAAGGTAAAACTAAAACGAGGTGCAGTATACAACATACGTAATTAGAGCTTTAATAAGTCAAGTTACATCTCGAGGAAAGCCTTAGAGATGATAATAGACCTTCAGCGGTAATCTCCAATTATCCGCCTTTGTGCGCGTTCTAGTAATTTAACTAAATAACCCATTTCTCTCGGCTGACGTTTACGACTTATTGTCTGGTTTCTGGTCCTCCTACTAAATGGAGTTAGTGCAGATGTTTCGTACTTACTAATTGCCTTTAATTTAACCTTTTTACTATCAAACTATATGGTACAAGAGAGCCAATATTTATCTACCGCCAAAATACCAACAGGAAAATCTTTTCAAATATGATTTACGCAGACAAAATGGCGCCTTTAAAAAACCTCAAGCCGTCGTTTAAACCCCAAGACATTTAATTACCAGTAATTTATCGCCGACACTAATCCGCGAACTTCTGGCCAACAAGAAGAAATATAAAAAAATCTATCTCCTTGATTACAAGCTGTCACGTCGTAGGATTTTTCCTAAACCCTCATTTTAATTAGTCACGTCGGTTTGTACGCGTTCTCGAGTGGAGAACATCCATTTTGTTAACTACTGTAATTGCCCCCACCTCGCGATGTTGCCAGCCACAAAATTTATTGCTTAATTACCTCAAGAAAACGCGTCGCGCTCAACATCCCCGACAGATGTTTTTTATTCGCCGTGGAAAAACAAGAACTGTTTAAGAATGACATTAATTAATTCTTAATGAAATTCATCTTCACCCTCGGTCGTGTTTTAAATTAAACGCTCGATTTATTACTTGTACAATTTGTCGCAAACACAGCCCTCGTAATTAAAACACGGCCATCAGTTATTGCGTTTATTAGCGTCACAAAACAGTTGCAAAATCTCCATTTTGTATTACAGGTTGATTCTAATAATAAATACTACATCGATATTAAATGCTCTCGAAAAGTTAATAGAATAAACGTGTTGCGTCGTTTGTGGCTATTTTTTCAAATTGGTTCGTTTGAAAATCGAGCCAGAAACGACGGTTATCTTATTGATAGGTTCAATATTTTCTTTGATACGGTTCATCGACAGGTCCGCGGAAGAGAGCATCATCAAATCGAAGGTATCCATCGTCCGGTCGAACTATGTCTGGGTAACTTTTGTGTGCTATAGGCTCATGGTAAGCATCAGCGCTCTCATGGTACTGGTGACTATTTATAAGATTTCTGTTAGCGTTCATTGAAGTCTTGAACTTGTCTTCTTTCTGTGGCAGAATCGGGGTAGGTGTAACTTTATCTTCTATTTTCTTATCTTTGGCAACAGTGCCTGCTCCGGCAAGATCTCTGTAGTTCCTCTCATCTTTTCTTAGAGGAGCGTATGGGTACCGGCTTCGGAATCTGTAGTCGTACCTTCCATTCCTTGCGTTCGCGTACATGTCATCATCAAAACGCCTGTAA
The DNA here is from genome assembly GCA_963082995.1 of Noctua comes. NCBI lineage: Eukaryota > Metazoa > Arthropoda > Insecta > Lepidoptera > Noctuidae > Noctua > Noctua comes. The sequence goes on along the minus strand of OY720280.1, from coordinate 5,254,492 downwards.
GGATCAGCAGAGTACCTATACCTTAGATCCACACTAGGAGGAGTGCGTACCACTTCGGGCAAATGTGCGTAGTAGATAATTCTTTTCGGCTTCCTAGGTACCATGTTATCATAGGTCTCGTCAAATCTATCAACTCTTGGACCGTAGTATGGGTAGTAACGTCTTCGGTCAATCATATCGTAGTAAGGATCTCTTCTGTATAAATCATCTGATACTGGATAGTACCTATCATCGTAGAAGTACCTTCTAGATTCTTCTGGAATAGGTGGACTATAAACAGCTTGTCGTGGGAAGACTGGCTTATACTTTCCTCTATCTCTTTCCTCTTCAGGTCTTACAAATTCTGTTCGTAGTTCGTCGGTTCTTGTCGCTCTTTGCACAGATTCTTTGTCATTGCGAGATTCTGAAGCTTCTAATGCTTTGTTTTGGGTTACAAAGTTGACTCTTGGCATTCGAGAATTGATAAGGTCACCTGAAGGTTGAGGTGGTGTCAGAATATTGTCTCGTTGATCCCTTTGGTCTCTTTGTTCCCTCGGGTCTCTCTGATCTCGTTGGTCTCTTTGATCTCTCTGATCTGGTAGAGGAAGTTTGATCCAGTTCTCATTAGAAGCTCTCGCTCCTCGACCAGTGGGCTTGTCAGTCACTCTCTCTGTAGTCTGATACAGAGGTAAGACTTCCTTAACCTCATTAGTGATCGATATCTTGGTCGTAGGATCTTCGGGCGGCAACGGACCTGGTATCCACGGTTGGTTCAGGTTCATGTTAGTTTCTTGGTGATGGGATTGCATGTTGTAGTATTTTTCTTCTTCGATCACACCTCGTCGTCCTCTTACGGAGTCTGACTCCAGGTTGATCTGGAATTATAAAAAATGAAATGATTGTAGATATATTAAGGATGTTACAGTGGATAGCTGAAAATAAATTACGCTGGGCATCTTTTAATCTCTCGTCTGGAGCAGGCCTGTGGACGGCGAGCTATGGGCCAGCTCGCCGTCTGGCCGTCTTTTGACGACAGGCCGTGTCGACGGCGCGTTCGTGTTCCACGCGCGCCTCAAAGAGATGTCAGCAACGATGTAGGGGTCTGCAAGGGCCGATGCCTGCCAGGGCTGCGGGACTGTTCGAAAGAGATACCGTGGCCCTGAAACACAAAGGGCAAAGAAGGAACATGGAAAAAAAAAATCTCTCGTCTGGACACTGGACCATTAATTGTTAATTGATGTAGCTTTCGTAAGATATAAATAAGTACTGTTTTGACTTCAAGAAATTCCACATTTTCCGTTATGAAACCTATTTTCGTACCATGTTTAGATATAACACCGACATTTTTTAAATCAGGTGCATTAAGAACATCAGATGTTTTGCATTCTGTAGACAAATCCGTGTACCTAACTCTGTTCAGTTTTGTGTAGGTTATAAAACAGCTGTATTTAAGCAGGTGGGTTGCGAAGAATCTCGTAGGTGGTAACTCTGTGACCTGTCTGGGTACACGTAAACACTAAGTCACGAGTTACTACGTCGAAAGTGCAGTGCTATTCTGTATTAACTCATGAGGCTATTGGTAACATTATGTTATATCCATTGTCCGCTTCGACCTCCTCAAGTCACAGCATAAAGTTGAAAGGGAACTCAAGTTTTGAAAGTAGTTTGAAGGTTTTGAAGTATATTTAGCAGCAGATTCACACCTGCAACTCGACAAGTTCGTTCAAATTACAACAAAAAAAAACGCCGCATTGGAAAAAATTTATGCTGAATATCTCTTTTCACTCCACAAGCGAAATGACTAAGAAATGGTGAAGAGTTACAGAAAGTTTTGGGAATAGTGTATTGTAGTCATTGAGATATTTAATTTTCTTTTTCACATTGTTTTTGAACTAAACTAAACTAGGAGTAAATGATAGCGTGTCGGTTGACAGAAGAGAATGGAAGACAAAAACGTGTTGCGCCGACCACAAGTAACATGGGACATGGGCAGGAAGGTGACGACATTGTTTTTGAACTGCTTTTGATCATGAACTCCAGTTTCAGAATACCCGGACTACAGTTTCGCTGGTAAATCGCTTTTAACTGCGAAAAAAACAGTAAGCTCGATAGTTACTTTCAGAATAACACCAAAGAACACTTTGTTTATTATTAAAACCCGGGGTAGGTTATGCGGTCGCGACTGATAGAAACAAGAAGCGGGCAGGTGTGAAGAGCTATGTTAGGACAAACGGTTTATTTATCGCTAATCTATTCGATAACAGCTTTACATTCGTGTCAATTAATACTTTATATTCTCTCGTTTCAAAGAGTTATTGGGTGATTTGTGTATCAAAGGATGTTTGTGGGTTTGGTTAGTTTAGTTTTTTTTTTAGTTTGGGTGGATTTTCCAGTCTTCTTTTTTTTTTTAAATCGAGCAACAAGAGCATAAATCGAGCGTGCATTCAAGCCATTTTATGCTTTATCTCCATTAGGAAATGCATAGTATCGTTTGAAAGACGCGTGGCCACTCTTGGCGCCGCGAGACGTCACGCGGCCCGAGTCTTTCCAACGATACTATGCTTTTCCTAATGGAGATATAGCATAAAATGGCGTGACAGTGCAGTCTCGGTGTGAATTGACCCTTAGTAACAAAGTAGTTACAAACTATGTTAGTAATACACTCAAAAAGACAAAAACAAAATGTGACATCATTGCTGCAAGGTGACAGGCCCAGCCGAAACCTTGCACCAGTGGTGCACAAACTCACAATCAAGCCTGCTTGCTATCATAGATAAGATGCTGTTGGCGTTGTCCCTCACCCTACGGACCAAGGATGCGCACCTTTTCCGCATCACCCGGTGGTTTTAACCTTTGGAAGCTAGCTGACTAACTATGCTAGGTTATGCTAGGTTTGACGGAAAGTGAGAGCATTCCAATAAGTCTACGTACCAACGACGGTTTTAAGCAGCCAAATTATAAAATAGGTAACTAGCACCTCTTGGATGACACAATTTGACTTCTTTTTCAACTTTCTAGGGATACAATGTAAGAAGCATATAGGGTCTATCACAATGTTTTTCTGTTTTGACCGACTTGGAAACGAAAGCATTCACCTTTCATCACGGTCAGCCAAAAAACTAATGGGACTTGTCTACAACGTGTAACAGAATAAACGCAAGACCTCTCGTGTTGTGTCTCAGACAATGAAACTGAACAACTTTTGTTCTATGACTTTTGGAAATTCATAACTTTTTTTTTAGTTTTACCATACATGTGGATCAGTTGATTACGTCCGTTCCTGTAGAAAGTTCTTTTTTTTGCGAATTTCAAGAACTCGTAGAACAAAAAAGTTGTTCAGTTTCATAGTCTGAGACACCACACGAGAGGTCTTGCATTTTTTCTGTTACACGTTGTATACATGAAGTACCTACATTTATATTGATAACTTACTTCGGTATGTTTCTCGATCTCGTGCTGCACCTCCATGGGGAAGACCACGCGGATGAAGATCCCGCACCACAGCAGGATCGCCTTAGAATGTCTCATGGCTGATGCTGGGGTTGCTCACTGAAATATAATACACGATACATGAAAAGTGGCTACGAGACTCATTCTCACATCATCTTCTCTCAGGAAAATCGTCATGAGAAAAGGTATAATTAGAAAGCAGGTCACCCATCCACAGATCGACCTCGACAAGCATAGCTTATCTTCGATCGAAGTGTGCGGCTGTTGTTATGTAACCAAGGGCCCCTCAATCAGCAGTTCAGAATTAAAAGAATCGTAGAAGTTTTGGTTTGTTTTTTGGATGTTTCACTCTATGCAAATAGTTTCATGACTTGCTTAACCCGCAAAAACCTGAAGCTTGATAGCAGCTGACGACGTTGGAACCAGAGTGATCTAAGTGACATAATTACCAATACTGAGGTTATTACACAATGGCACACACACACAATTACACTCATGAAAGCGGTCATCAGTGCTTTCTTCCTTGAGTGATCATGCATGCCACACTGATATAACTAATGAGGTGCACTACATACTGTTCTGCCCTAGATCACTCTGGTTCCAACGTCGTCAGCTTAATCTTTTGGAGTCGAGGACTTGTCTTGATACTGTGGCATAATTAACCATCTTCCATAGATAAAATCCCCACCCCAAATCGTGTCTTATTTAGGTATTAGTTTAGTTGTCGCCTAATATTAACAAAAACAGGCATCATTCGGTATACATAGGTGTATTTTTGAGTCATAATACATGGTGGAGCACAAACGCTTACCACGTCCTCAGTACATCATTCCAAGCCTCCAACTTTGTTTTATATTTCCTAAGCAAAATTCTGTGTGGAGGGGTTCGGAATGATGTCCTGAATACATGGTAAGCATCCGTCGATGTCCCTTCCAGCCTGTATAGCAGTGGCGAAGGTTCCATATAACTCGATTCCTACTGGCTTCCCTTTGAAAAATGGCACCGTCAGTATTCTATAGACAAATAATATTGACTGTGCCATTAAACATAATTATGTACATTCAAGATATGTACTCCGGCTTACCTCTTACAAAAATTGACCCTTCGCTACTGCTGTATAGTGTATATGTCTCAGTAGCGAAGGGTCAATTATGTAAGAGGTAAGCCAGAGTACCTACATATCTTTAATGTGATTATATAATTTGTCTATTGAATACTGACTGTGCCATTTTTCAAAGTGAAGCCGGTAGGAATCGAGTTGTATGAAACCTTCGCCACTGATACGTCTACCAAAAAACAAATCAGTCAAGATCATGCAGCGTTAGTTCCCATGGCCTATTCAATACCTACCTAAATACTCTTCATTCTACAGCAAAAAAACACACGTAAAATATAATATAAAAGTAAATACAGTTGGTACAGTGACCGCGGGCAGTCGGAAGTGTGATGAAATCAGTCGGAAGCGCGTCGACGGAGCGTGACCCTTATCTGTTCTGCGCCAAACATTCGAGCTGGTTGGACGACCTCGCCAACCGGCATTTCACTGGCTTTTCCATTGGAAAATTTACAGGGGACATTGAAATTCCTGGGATCCTTTTTTTATTGATTTACAGAGATTGTAAGATCTTGATCTGTTATTTAATGTAATAACTAAGTTAATGTTTTTATGACAATTAGAATTTTAATAATTTTATTTATTGAATGTTTTAATGAGAATTTTAACCTTTTCACCGCCACGGACTTCAATAGAAGTTCCAGATTTCCGTGCCACCAGCGCCACGACTTCATTAGAAGCTCTTAATTTTTAACTACCTATAAAAAAAACATAAAAGTACTGTATTTAAAAGCTTCGTTTAATTTTATTATTAAATATAACACGGTCTAATACCCTGTTTTTTACTTTTCCACACAAAAGTAGCCCTTATTTGTCTTAAAATCGGCAAAAACATTTATAGCTTGGCGCTGGGGGGGGCATCGCATTCTGTGTACGTTGGCGGTGAAAAGGTTAATTTTAACAATTTTGTTTTGAAAATGTTTGCATGCCGAATAATGAAATATGGCAGAACTCTGATGTATACCTACTACTATCTACTTATGTATTACCCATATTTGCAAATTAATGCTTTTCTATTCTATTCTATTCTATCTTCCCGAATACAGACCCGGAACTCAAGTGTGAAAAATTCTCACTTTAAAAAAAATTGTGCTAAAAATCTTCGACATTCAAGGGATAATTGTATTTCATAGGTTTTAAAAGGTAAAGCATAAAGCTTGTACATTGGCAACAAACACGTTACAATTCAAAAATACCTACTATGCGATGCCAATAGCGTGATGGGCAGGTAATGATGACTATCATTTCAAACCAAGGACATAGAAATAGTTAAACTACTATTATTGCTACATAATACGTATGGAGGCCCAAATAATTCGAGAATAATCACAATAATCTCACTTTTGTATAAATGGACTATATTTACTCTCTGTGTCGTTATGGTCAAAGCTTAATTATGTTTGGCCTATCACATTAATGTACAAATATGTATGGCATGCTTGGGAGGAAATGGCATATCATCACCAATGATGTAGATAGGTATAACAAGCTACCTACTTTCACAATTTAAAAAAAGAATTGAAACGGTTACACTAACGCTATGTACTTCCTAAAACGCTTTTAATTTTTCAGCCGAAGTATTTTTTGTAAACTTGCCACGAAAAGAGAGAATTATGGACGCTACTAAAGATGCCAAACTTAGATTTAGACAGACACAATTTAGATTTCCGTCAAATCGCTAGGAAGACATAATTGCATGATATTATCTGGGAACGAAGTGAACAGAATAATCTAATAGACAAACAAAACAACGGAATAGCTGAGATAGAACAACAACGTCAAACGAGAAACTTTGCACTTATGAATGAGAGGTGCACCTTCAATGTCATAGACTACCTACCTACACCAATTCGGCGAACCCCGAAAATCGAACACAGCTAAAGAAAACGATCACAATAGCATCCAACAATAGTGCACTGGGATCCCACGACATGACAATTTGGTGACAGACTGATGTTCCGCTCCACAAAGCTGACAATTGTATCGATACCGTTATCCTGCCCATTGAAGGCACTGACCTAGTTAAGGGTATGGTCGTTAGCACTGTGTATCATGATTATCAGATCATGCTATCCAAATTAACGCTGGGAACCGTTAGATCTGACGTCAAGCCCGCCAAGAGAATCAGCGAATCTATAAAGATTCGCTGAACAGAGAGATCATCATCATTCTACAGCCCTTATCAAAAATTTATTTGGCGTCGGCGCAGCAATGTATTCTTCCTCCATACTTCTCTATTACTCATCATCTCACCTCCCTTCTAGCCATATCATCCTTCACACAGTCCAACCATAATTTCTTTGGTTTTCCAACCACACTCATACTCATAACTTTCCTCACGACTTTTCCCCGTACCTCCGCATCACATGTCCATACGACGATAACCGATTTCCACACAACTTTTCAGTCACCGGCGCCACGTTTAGACTTCCTGATCTTGAACTTGATAAATCAAATTTAAATGACAACTCTTAAGTAACAGCTAACAAACTACACAGCATCATCATACTTGTTATCCCAGATGGGTGAAGCAGATATGAGTGCCATCGTTCACCCACATTTCGCCAGTTATGTTTTAGTCCCATGTAAAAAGGGGCGAGCCTATTGCCATCGATTGGACTCACATCCAAGAAACGAATAAATATTGAATTTCTACGTCCTTTGTGACCCATGGCGGTGGCGGGCTTCTCTCCAGAAAGATTTCCCAATAGGGTAACCGGTAAATAACCCAGGTTTAAATGATGATAGCATTTCTCTAAGAGCACGTAACGCACGTTTAGCGCACGTGACCCAGATAAGGTCATTGAAAATTGTCATGAAAGGACCATGAAAGGTCTAAGCCTGGTTTCATCCAAGGATTTAAAACGTTGGATTCGCCCTACCGCGCTAAAAAATTCACGTTTCTACCTCATTGTCTGTTGCCAATTCATTGTCATTTTCAACGAAAAATTTGAATAGTATTGACTCCGCTTATTCATACTGAAATCGTACTACACGTACGTCGTATCGTATCGTCGTACTCGTACTCTTAGTTTTGACACTTTCGAGAGGCCTAAGGACGGTGTGAGGGCACATCTATCAATCAATTCTTTGGTTTCAATTTATTTTACCTATTGATTGCCAAAGTTAGTCGCTATGGTACGTGCCTCGGAAAGCACGATAAGTCGTTGGTCCCTGCTGTCATTTGTAGATCTTTGACAGAGTTTCAGGCAGTCAATGGCCCGAAAGTCTGACAACCAGGTTTGCCAAGGGTTATCGTATTACCCAGAACTAACTGGTTTGTGGAGGTCAGATAGGCAGTCGCTCCATGTAAAATACTGGTATTGAGCTGCATCCGATTAGATTGGAAGCCGACCCCAATATAGTTGGGAAAAGGCTAGGCAGATGATGATGGTCAGGTTTGAACGGTCCTATGAAAAACTAATTCTTTATCATTGTCTTAGAGAAGCAATGGAATTGTAACCAGTTCAACGTGTTAACAGTCTGGGTTATGTTCTAATTAACTAAACGACTCAATCCATCTACCAAAACAAAGGAACAAAACCTAGGTCACTTATGAGAAACAATGGGGCATCAGTATCACAGATCCTAACTGAATTGCTAATAGATAAAGCCGATAGAACGAAGCTAAACCTTAGCTAAAACTTTAATTTATGATGATATCTTGCAACCTTTCATAGAGATAGAGCAATGGGGAACCAGTAGTTCACTGCTGGGGGGATTGTAAAGAATACAATCGTGTCCCCGCTCCTCCTATGGTTAGTCAGTAGGAGTCTGACAGCCCCTCGGACATCCATTGAGAATTTCAACAGACAACAGGAATTACGAGTTATGTTTCGTGGGTCCAGCTCTTTAAGAAGAAAAGGAAACCGGAAAACCATAAATTATTGTCCTAAAACCATAAATTAGAAAACATGTGACATTGATAAACCCGCAAGATCGCGCGTAAATTCTGAAAGGAAAGTGGCCTGTCACATCAGTGAGTACAATACAGGCTCATATTTATGCTTATGCAATTAAGTATGACAAATACCTTGGCACCATAGCATAATTATGTTGCCTTGTAACCTTAGCATAATTATGTTGTCCAACACAACTTGTTTTTAACTTCTCAATACATCGGTAACGTCCTAAACACACTGAGAAGGAAGTTACGCCGGATTTCAAGAACATTATGCGACATCCATGACAAAATATTGTGCAAAAAGGTTCAAATAGTGCCAAAATCTCAGTATGGGGGGCGGGGGGGGGGGGGGATCAGTCAGTGAACAATCCGTAGGTTCTCGTAAACAAAATTAACACTCTCTTCTCTCCAGCCAATTGCAAAATTATTTTCAAGATCGCGAACAATTAACAAACATTACCGATTTCCATTCCATATTGATTTATCATCGTAGAACCCCCAGTTTAGATAGCACAACTCAATTCATCACATATTTATTTAGAAGCAACTATGCTTCTGAGTGATGTTTTAATCAATACCTATACTTAGCCCAAATTCTTCGAGAAAACACCTTACGATTAATGCCGCACAGCTAAAACTATTATTTCAGTAGCCATTCAATCCTCTGACAGTTTCTGATTGCAGATCAATTTACACGTGTAACAAGGCTACGCCATTACACCAGGCATAGAGCAAAGAGGTCACGCAAACTAAAAACTTTAGTTACACTGGGCACATTGTTTCCCGATGAGCGGCCAGACCACTTGGGATTTATGCCATGAACTCGAAAATCGTGGCTGGTAAAACACCAACTACACTACAGTTTGCCTGTTTACCATAACATCAAGTTAGACAACCTAATCTTGTGACCACTCCACTCCAGTAGCCGTAGTGGACCGCAGCGCATCTCTCTTCAATACACAAAGCGTGGTGCGGCCTGCCTGTAGTGTGCGATGACTCATATAAAAAAGTTAGGAGGATTTTGGCAATGCGTTGCGGACCACCCGAATGTGCGTCAGCTCTAATACACATAATAACCTACCCGACAAATGCCAATTAAAGTTTGGAAATAGTATTGATGTTTGTGAGTCAAAGTCAAAATCATCCAAAATTAGTGCAATGGGCCATCCATTGCACTAATTCTGGATGATTTACGCAGAATCGATAAGGGCATTGGCTTGGGCTCCATTCTTGCTTGGAAAAAATATTTCTACGACGACGTAAGGTCTTGTTTCGGTTAAGTAAGTTAACATTAGATAAAACCTACCTACATTTATTTTCATCCCGGAAAATGAAGAACATTTCCAGGATCAATAATTAATATGATAATTTTATCCTCAAAAGCTTACCTTTTCATAATCCGGTGAGCAGACAGCAGCCTCGTCGAAGTTCGGCAGGGTAATGCCGACAGGGTCCGAGTGATCAGCGGTCACGGCAGACGATCATATTGTTTGTCCACACAATTGGACACCGTTTCCATTGTAAGCCACGAAAATCTATGTGATACGGTTCATGGGAAAATGTGGGTATGATTTCGGTTTGTTCAATTTGGGAGGCGACAGAGATCATCAACATCATTGTGGCATCGTGTCAGCTTAGCGCTGGCTTATACAGTGATCTAAGAGATTAATTAGCAATATTGCCCCTTCCTGGCCGAGGCTTCGTTAAGATCTGTTTACTCGTTTGCTTCTAGTATGTTCCCATTTGTCGCTTTTAATTTAATCAAACTCAAAATTCAAAGTCGAATCATCGGAATAAACATTCGTCACCATAGTCATTCAATACATTACTAGGATAGGTACTTTATATTCGAGCTTTCCCGGGTTAAATAAACCCTGTTGCGCGCCATGGGAATTAAACTAGTTGTTGCTGCCCAATGAGGCAATAAAACAGCTGATGGTGTAAAGATTTGACTAAATTAATGATGATCGTAATTCGTAATGTTAACAAAGCTACCTTTCAGCCAAAACCATCAATGGAAACGCATACAAATAACTGTAGATACATTTCAAATGTCCGTAACAATGTGCACGAGGAAGCGTGTCGCCTGTCGCACAGCCGCGCTCTCTGCCGAGCCCCATCTGTGATCGGCGCGTAGATTATCTAACATTTTGGTCGAAAAACATTCCCTGTGCATCGCGGAAGTATTATGTGATAATACTTTTGATATTTTAATGTTGTAATCTGGATTGTTCTTATTGTTCACACAGTTGATTTGATGTTTAATTCCGAATTCCGTGTTGAATTAGGACCCACGCCCTCTCACAGCTCGACCTGTGGCCCAACAGAAGGAACATTGTAGGCTTATTCTGCTAGGCTGGCAACTCCAAAAATACACACATCGAACCCATAAATTATCAATAGGACTTACCTATGTCCTGTGAAAAAATATCATAGCTTATTGTCACTACAACTTCTTAACCATAACATGACGGGATTAATTTTTCTTACAATTTTATTTAGAATTAGTTACTTTTCCTACATAAAATGAAACAACTTGTAACAAATTATAATGGGTTTTAATAAGATATAGAAATAGAATCAATATTCAAGGTTTTCTTATTTCTTAGCAGTGAGGTTTTCTTACTTGTGTACCAAAAAATATTTAAATACACAAACCTTTTGACCGCCAGAGCATAAACGCACGCGCGTGCCCTCCACGCCAAGCCACAATTTCACCTACCATTTTGTCACATATTTGTGTCGTTTGGCGTACAGGGCACGCGATTGCTTGTTACGTATATGTGACTATGGCGTCAAAAGGTTAAATACAACATTGTCCAGCTTCAAAGCCAGTTTTTTTGGGTGGTAAATACAGTTTTAAAATACAAATACATAGATAGATATACAAATAGATAGATATTGAAGAAAAAATAAAAACCAAAACATGAGATATATAAAACTTTTAATACTATTATTGTTCAGTTGTAAAATAGACATTAATGAACTTAAATGCACTCTTGTGTACAGACGAAAAATGTGATAAATAATAAGAAATACGTAGAGTAGTTATTACATTAGAAATTATTTTATTTTAAAGTGATGGAACGCTATTAAATAAGGCATCGTTAGCACTAGATTATGCGAAAGCTATCTATACCATATATCGCAAAACTGGTCTTTTTTAAACTCCTTAGTTTCACGATAACTATAAGCTAGTTATTTTTAATACGGTTCCAAATTGTCCAAGGACTAAATCTGTAGAGAATACTTTTGAAAATACATCTTTAGGCCTGTCTTTGTCGTTTATTCCTTACAAAATAGATTATAAGTAACATTTTTGGATGGATTCGAGTCAACTAGGGCGTGCTAAGGTGCTCCGGGTGGGCTAGCGATCTATTTGTGCACCATTGTAGCTAAAACTGGCCTATAAGCAACATCGTTATACCAGCTAACGATACCTGTTTATAATAAGAAATCTTCACTTAGTGTGAGTATTGTAGACGGACAAACAACCAACTCTAAGCTTACATAAAACCGAGCTAATCTTTGGAAAAATACCGCCAAAGCAAAAAATAGACGGCTTACTTTTATTTCAGTCTTCAGAACTTTTAAACAATTCATTGATAGGTCTCGTGTGTAGTGTAGTTTTTGCATTCTTGGTTACTAGGAGACATCGTAAAACATGTTTTGTGTTACAGCTTCAAGTGGCTATTAAATTTGCAATTTGCCAATTATGTGCTGATTACACATCAACCTTTTTTTGCAAGTGATGGAGTGCAAAAAGCTGTGGTTGAAAATAATCCCAAAATAAAAGCTAACTCCATCTATTCCCAACTTCGGTGTACTACAGATTTAGTCCTTGAGCAAGAGAATTAGAATGTAATAGCTAGTCTAGCATTACTCCATGCCGGTCATCTGTGAGGGTGTAGCGGGCTCGTTGCCGTCCTTCTTCTTGGACCCGGAGACAATGTCGTCGATTCTGAGGAGCAGGATCGCTGTCTCTACTGCTGTTTTGTATACCTAGAATTTAAAATAATCATGTTTGTAGTTTTGGATAAGCGAGTTTCTAAACTGCATGTAAAAATCATATGTATCTAAAAGGGCCTTTATGAAAGAGCATTTCTTAGTCATAGATCACTTCGAATCGCAATCGTAGTCATCTTTCAAAGATAAATTTACAAAACAGTCTTAAAACGCTCTACAAATTTGCACATTACTACCAAAATCTTTAGCGATACTAAACGTACACACATACGTCGGTCCCGTACACACTGACATGTAAGTCCGATTATCATCGTATAGTCTGCATTTTTTTTTATTTTAAGATAACATAATTTTTCCCTTCTCTTTTCAAAAGGATCGACAAAGCATCTTTCATCCGTGCTATCTAATTTACATTGCTTAGCACCAAATAGAGATTTCAAAGTGCATCCTTTTTCTTGTGGGGAGCAGAAATCTACTAAGTTCTCACAAAATTATTACTTTCTATCCGTCCATGTACCGGGCTATACACTTTCTGAAGGACATACAATGGTTATTGTGCGTACCTGCAGTTTAACAGCGAGCGGCTCCCAGATGCCCTTGACGGCCATGTCCACGATCTCGCCGCTCTCGCCGTCGATGCCGGCCGAGCTGCTGGCGCCGGCCGCGTGGCGCGCGCGGAGGGCTGTCAGCGTGCGGATCGTGTTGGCGCCGCAGTTCTGTGCCAGCGTGCGCGGGATTATCTCTGTGGACGAACAGAGCATTTAGTTAAGGACTTAGTCGTAATCATAGTAGTAACAATATAAAACATTTCCCAGGTTTTAAAATTTATTTGATCTTTATAATAAAGCAAAAATGGAAAAGTGGTCACCGTCGCATTATGAACTTCTGCAATACCTTATGACAAAATCGAAAAGCATGTAATCACATCCCCACCCAATTTCAAACTCCAAACTCTTGAAACCAGAACGATTCTGAAACATTTCTCCGACATTCGTTTCGCCGTTGAACGGTTCACCGACAGAACGATTTACTTTTCATTTTTTCACCGACAGAACGTTTCAATGACGAACGTTTCGCCGACGCAACGATTCACATTTCATTATTTCACCGATAGAACGTTTCAACGGCGAACGATTCGCCGACAGAACGATTCACTTTTGAAAATTTCATCGATAGAACAGTAGTATCGACAGAGCAGTAGACCTTCAACGTCAATACATGTATCATACATGCTATGGAAACAAAATAAACGGAAACAGGTCTACATGTCGAATACCTGTTTTATAACCCAGGGGCAGATGAACAGTTGTGTCGGCGAATCGTTCGCCGGTGAAAGGTTCTGTCGATGAAATTTTCAAAAGTGAATCGTTCTGTAGGGGAATCGTTCGCCGTTGAAACGTTCTATCGGTGAAATAATGAAAAGTGAATCGTTGTGTCGGCGTAACGTTCGTCATTGAAACATTCTGTCGGTGAAAAAATGAAAAGTGAATCGTTCTGTCGGTGAACCGTTCAACGGCGAAACGAATGTCGGAGAAATGTTTCAGAATCAACCAGAACACGGCACCACTGCTTGGTAATAGAAATGTTATTACTCCTTTATAAAGAGACGAAACACCAATGATGACCTACATCTATGCAGTGTACATCCAATCAAAGTTGTTAGTACCCAACAGATTTAACATAATAAAAAAAGACAAATAATGTTACCTAGCGCCTGTGCGACCGCGCGGTAGGGCGTGTTGTGCGCGGCGTTAGCGGACAGAGCTTGTGACACCGCCATCTCCACCGCACCACCGCCAGGTACCAGACGTGCGTTCAACACCTACGACAGACATGTTTACTTAGGAAGCTAATAAATAAAAAAGTATTTATAATAACTTTAATGCCTTGTTGCTCTAGTGGTCGCAAGCGCCACTGCTGAGCATGAGGTCCTGGGTTCGATGTCCAGGTCGGGCAGAGTGTTATTTGTGCCAGATAAATCTTTTTTTTTTTCTTATTGGGTTTTTCCATCAGGAATTTCTCACTAGCAGCCATGGAGTCCGGATTTATGCCGGGTTGGTGGCAATAGGCTCGCCCCCTATTACATGGGACTTAACATAACTGGCGAAATGTGGGTGTAATGGGAACACCTCTGCCTAACCCTTCGGGGATTACAGGCGTGATGTTATGCTATGTTATGTTTATGTATTCATATAAAAATGTATAAAACTATGAATCCAGGTAAATCCATGCCTAGTGTTTTGCATTAGCATGTAGTATAAAACACTTACCAAATTCTTAGCAACGTGCAGGGCATCCTGAAGATTCCTTTCGATCTCGTTAAGTATATCCTTAGAAGCTCCGCGAAGTAAGATGGTACACGCCTGAAATTCACGTATATATGAGTAAATAATAACTTGACATAATTTACGAAAGAAGGAAAAGGAGGGAAAGGAGGAAAGGTCAGCTTGCTAAGCTAAAGCAGGGCAAGACTTGATCTTATCAATGATACATTTTGATCTGATTGCAGTTAACTCTGGAAACGAAAAAGGAAAATAAAATACAGTTCATCATCATCATCTGCTTAGCCTTTTCCCAAATATGTTGGGTTCGGCTTCCAGTCTAACCGGATGCTGCTAAATACCGGTATTTTACATGGAGCGACTGCCTATATGACCTCCACAACCCAGTTAGTAATGGGTTATACAATACCCTTGGTAAGACTGGCTGTCAGACTTTTGAGCCACTGACTACCTCTAAGTTAGAGGTAGTCAGTGGCTCTAACGACTGTCAAATATCTACAAATGACAGCAGCAGATTAAAATATAAAACTTCTCTTCCTGCACTAAATAGCGCCAAACATCGTTGGTACCGAATAAAAAAAATGGATTTTCAACCTACAGAGAGTTCACTACAGAGGGTAACTTCTCTGTAGATTAAATAAATATGAAAAGGCACTATGTCTAGTAAAACAGAGTGCCTTTTGCAACATTTTTCATATGTTTTCAGTGTTTGGGTCTGGTTACCTTGGGGTTCTTGCACTCAGTCACGAAGGTGAAGTACTCGTCTCCGATCTTCTTGATCTCGAACTTGCCGGCGCCAGTGCCCACATCAGATTCCTTCAGCTCTTCAGTGCGGTTCACGATGATCCCACCGCAAGCGCGCGCCAGACGGTTGTTGTCGGTTTTACGCAGTCTGAAGGAAGAAAAGATGTTTGTTCAGCTGGTGAATCATACTGTGCCATATTGGTATTTTGGCACCCGAAAGACGTTGACAATAAAGGTCATATTATAAAAGCGAAAGTTTTAGGGTGTATGGATGTTTGTTACTTACTTTCACGCAAAAACTACTGAACGGAATTGGATGTTTAGTACACAGTGAGTTTATAACCTGGATTAACACATAAGATACTTTTTATCGCGGTAGTATGATCCCGTGGGACAATTACCGAACTCCACGCGGGCGAAGCCGCGGGCATAAAGCTAGCGTGAAATATATGTATTGACAAGAACGCAACGTTAGTTCTAGCCAAAATATCCTTGTACAGCTATTATCAGCGACATCTGCTAATAATATCACGCACGACTATGCAGCAAGATAAAGGAAAACGGTTTGTACTCAGTTAACTTGGTTTGCATCGGATAAAGGTAGTATTTCAAAAAGACGCGAGATGGCGCTGTGCTCAAGATAATCTTTCTATCTACAACAAGAATCTTGATCATATGACATATTTTCAAGTTTATCTTTAGCTTTGAAACAAAAACTGGGGGCCTAAAATGGTTTTTAGGCCCCCTGAAATAACGATGAACATCGTACAGTTCGTCACACGCCGCTGCTCAACGTATGTGCCGATCCGAACATTTGTGTTGCACCCCTGACCAACAGAAATCGATGTGGCGGTCGTACCGTCTTTGTCATTCGTTTTATTAAACTTTGGGATAATCGTTACCTGCGAATAGCAGTTATGCCAGCCTTGACGAGGTAGTGCTGTGCGAGGTCGGACACTCCCTTCTCCGTGAAGACGATGTCGGGCTTCAGAGCGATGATGTCTTCGCACTGGCGCTGGACGTGCTCTTCTTCCAACTGGAGCAGCCTTGTGAAGTCCTAGACAAGGAAAGCGTGAATTTAGAAACAATACCTTATTATAATTGTAAAGCAGTGGTTGTGACAGTCTCGCATAACTCAAGATATTTAAACAAAGTAACTTATGATTCATTAGCATTACAAAATTGTTCAATCTTGTGATGGGAGAAAATAGGTTTTACTTGTCAGTGCCACAAATTTTCGTGTAAAGTTTTATTAGTCTGCCATATTCTTGTTGAAACATGGCATTGGTGTAATTAAGGTTCTACAGGACTATTTGTTGATGATACAAAGGTACAAATGGTATGACACATGCCAAATAATTTTCACCAGAGTTCCCTCTTTGAGGTCACAGCTAAGGAAATGCATTGATATATACCTGTTCTTCCAAGATCTCAATGTTGGTCTGGCTCTCTCCTTTTTTGTACTCTAAAGAGCAGTCGAGTAGTACGATGCGCGGGTTCTCGATGTAGCGACGCATCTTAGGGTGGGTCACATCCTTGTTGAACATAACTCCGTTGAGGACACGCGATTCTTCGATGGTACCACCCGGAATCTTCTCTACTTTGGCGTAGCTGAAAGATGTAAAGGTGTTTTGTTACCTTTCATGCTTACTCTTTTAATTTATTCATGGGAATGTAGAAGTACAATCATGCCCTACATTACTTTCAAAGAATAGGGGAAAATGGGTCAGGTAATGCTGGGCAGTCTGTATAATGCGAGCTTAGTTGTCACGCAGTGGGTGCCAGAAGACGAAATCTAAAAAAAATAATTCGAAATCCAAACAAATCCTCTATTCATCCTTCTAATGCTAGCAAAGACTAGATATTACATTATGAATGTGTTTGATAATAGTTAAACAGAAGCTTACTTTTTGATGTCAACCTCAATCCGTCCGTTCTCATTGACTGTGACAAAGTTGACGGCATCAAGGGAGATGTCGACAGCAAGGTCGGCCCAGCGACCAACGTACTTTGTGCCCACACATGAACGAATCTGAGGAAAAAATAATAAGTTATTTTTTCAGAAACCACTCTTAATTATACATAACATCACGCCTGTAATCCCAGAAGCGTTAGGCAGGAGTGTACCTAATAGTACACCCACATTTCACCAGTTATGATTAAGACCCATGTAGTAGAGGGCAAGCCTATCGCCATCAACCAGGCACGAATCCAGACTCTGTGGCTGTTACTGAGAAATTCCTGATGGAAAAACCTAGTAACACTTATCAAATGATAATGATGATGATGGGAGTTTTATCAAATGATTGCTTTTCTATTATGCAATATTCCAAAAGTATAAATTATTATTATATTATTCCATTACCTAGCATTTCTGAAACATTACGGTCTATGTTAAGGGTTTTGGTTTTCGCACTTAGTCCTTAAAGTGGACCATTGTGTGTGAACAATACGGTCACAAACCGACAATTTTCTGTCTAAATAGTTCAAAGTCATGTGCTAAAGTATTGGCCTAATACTGAGATTATGCTGGCTGGCAACAACCAAGACCAGTATGGTCATAATCAACTTGCATGTAAATGAAGATTCATTTACATGCAAGTTGATTATACATACGTATCTAGCAAATCATCATCCGCCTAGCCTTTTTCCAACTAAGTTTGGGTCGGCTTCCAGTCTAACAGAGTCCAGCTGAATACCAGTATTTTTTAAGTAGTGACTGCCTATCAGACCTCCACAATACAGCTAGTGCTGGGTTATACGATACCCTTGGTAAGACTGGTTCAGACTTTTGGGCCACTGAATGCCGGGACCAATGCCTTAACGTGCTTTATGAGGCAGGGAGGAAACTCGGTCACATTGTATCTAGCAATAAGTACATATATTGAGTTTACAGTTATGCTATACATACACCGAAATCTGTAGCATTTTTTGTACATAAAAAAGGAGACATCCAAAACTATACTTACAACATCCTTCAACTTTTCTCTGTCATTCAAGTCGATGGGAATGGAGATCTTATCTTGCAGCAGTTTGACAGCATCCTCAAGTGCCTGTCTGTACTGCCTGATGATCACTGTGGGGTGGATGTTCTGGGCCAGGAACTGTTCAGCTACGGCTAACATCTCTCCGGCCAGGACGATGACTGATGTTGTGCCATCACCAACCTGGAGGGAGAAGGTATTAGTATTGAATATGTAGTATAAAATATTAGGTGAAGTTATGATTTATGAAAATAATGTTTAGCAGAATTTTTATTTGGAAGTAGTTGTGCCCGATGCATAGCAATGCCTTTTTTTTCAGTTTTTGTCCTGGCCCTGGTGTATGTAGAACAACTGTGTTAATTTCATCAATATTGATTTTGACATAAGTAATATAGATACTGTATACACTAACAACAGTTGTTATTCCTTATTATTTATTTTATACAGATATTTCAATATTTTCCCATTAGCCTAGTGCCTTGAAAAATATTGCAAATAGCCCACACACATTATGAATATAGCTAGAGCCTCTTTTGTAACAGGTGCTGGATAGAAAACTATATTAGTTACACAAATTATTAACATACATTTCTTAAATTATCATGTATTTTTATTTTAAATTAAGATTTATTTCCTAATAGGCAGAATATTCTTGCTTTTAATGAGCTGCAAGTAAAGTTTCTCAAACCGCAGGTATAGAGAGTAACGGATAGAAGAAGTACTTTGCCGTTTAGGTGAAATTTACATTTTACTCCCACACAATAAAATATAAAATGACTCACAAAACAAACCCAGAACAATTATTATTTAATTTGTATCTTAATCCCATTTTCTTAAGTTTTAAATTAAGATTTTTTTCTTTTACAAATTTAAACTTCTTGACTCAGTCTTCTCATTAGGACAAAGACATCAAACCTACTCAATCATTGAGACAGTAAATTTCTAACCTCTTCATCTTGGGTTCTGGCGATTTCAATCATGGATTTAGCGGCTGGGTGCTGCACGGTGATCTCACGGAGGATAGCATTGCCGTCGTTGGTCATCACGATGCCTCCCATCGGGTCCATCAACATTTTCAACATAGCCTGAGGCCCGAGGCATGTTCGAATAACGTCGGCTATTGTCTAAAATAAACCCAACAAAACAAGTTTTAGTATTCTATGTGACAGATTTTAGTGAAAATATTCCATTAAAAGTAACTTTTGCATCAATTCACCTTTCCAGCGTTTATATTTTCCAGTTGAACCTTCCGGCCGGACTCACGTTTTGTATTTTGGCCTGCAATAGTCACATGAATTAAATCACGGTTTACAACGACAAAAACACAGAGAATAGGTCTTTATACTTACTGAGCACTAATATAGGTTGGTTTCCGTACATTTTGATAGTGCTTTTAATAAACTAAATTCCGTGAATCAAATTATTTCTTCCAGAAAATCTAAGAACTTCAAGAGATTCACGAAAATCGCGTGGTGACTGGAATGTTGCCAGGAATGCCAGGATAAAGAATTTTTTTTTGAAATAATTTTACTATATAGTGTAAAAAGTAGGAATTTAAATAAAAATGAACAAATGAATGAAGTAATGTTTTCTTTTTACGTCTTTTTAATAAATTCTTAGCATTTTTACTTCCAAATAAAATAAAAAATGTTTTTTTTTATGGTTAATTTTATGAACGTCGTTTTTGTGGCTGGTAATTTTAACCATGGCTGTCAAATCTCATAATTGCCAACGGTAAAATTGGATCTTATTTTCTTGAATTTACTGTGTGTCTCTGGTAACATTATTTAAGAAATAAAAATGTACTTTATCTTCTTCTCAAGTATATTCGACAAAAGCTTTCTTGGCTTTAATATCAGATGGGAACACCGATACCAACGACGCCGTATACATACCAGAGAGTATTAATAGTATTTCTACTGACTGTCAATAGATGGCGGTAAAAAAGCTACTTACAAAACTTTGAAGTAGATGGCTACTGTAACTGTGATGGGTACCCCCACCCACCAGTCCTTCACTGAACATGGACTTTTTTACAATATTATTGGAGAAAGTGTTTTTCATTAATAATAATTTCTCAGAACCAGACCGTAGTTTGGAAGTTGGTAGTGTAATACCCCCGTGCCTCGGAAAGCACGTTAAGCCGTTGGTCTTGCGCCTGATCTCTCCTCGGGCGAATCGGATGACCGTTCGATCAGATTGTGTGAGTAAAGGAATAGAGGGTGCACCTACGTTTGCTTTGGGCACACACTTGTGCACTAGAATATTTTCTGCCAAAATTGGGTCGTTGGGGCAAGTATAATTCCAACTAAGAGTATTGGTCGCTGAGGAAAGATTAGCATTTAAGAAAGGATGTAAGGATGTTTCATGCAGCAGGGTTCACTGCCAAGATATTTAATAATCTCCTCCACCACTGACTATCTACAAACAAATGGACCCCTAAGTTTAGTATTACAAAAGGTTTCTCCGCCCTAAACCAAAAGTAAATCCATGTCTGTTTATCTAAACAGTAGCTGATCCGCGCAATTTCGTCTGCGTCACAAAAGAGAGAGAGAGGCATCATTCCATATAGTAAAAATGCGCGCGCGGTACTTGATCATTATTTTGCTGAGAAGTTACTTTAAAACTGTGATATCTTCTAAGATATTCATTGAAATCAAATGATGCAAGGGCAATATGGCAATTTCAAAATTAAATACTAAACTTGTGATGAATAACGTATTTATTTGGATAAGGATTAATACCATGTTTATAAAAACACCTTCTCAAATAATGCATTATTTTAGAACAAATTTGATTACCATAAAAGGTTCTAGTGAAGATGGACATATTATGCTATTGCTTACTTTTTATAACTTTTTAAGAGGAACACCGAGGAATGGATGGATGGATGGAAGGATGGAGGAGGAATTCCGTCATACCAGCTCGGTTATTAGTTGCCCGTCATTTGACTGAACTGAGCCTATTTGGCGCAGACGTGAGGCACAAAGTGTTATATTTCGGGTTTTTTCTCTTTTTTGTTATGTTATTTTTGTTTTTATTGTGTGCACTTGTGGCATGTGTCAAATAAATGTATTTTCATATTTCTTTCTCATACATGGTTGTTGCGTAACTTTAATCGTTTACGCAGCGCACGAAACGGAAGCTCTCAAAAGGAATAAAGTTCCCCGATTTCGCAACATTTTTCATTGATGTCCCGCTCCTTTTGGTTGTAGCGTGATGTTATATAGCTTATAGCCTTCCTCGATAAATGGGCCAATCCAACACAAAAAGAATTTCAATTCGAACCAGTAATTCCTGAGATTGGCGCGTTTAACCAAACAAACAAACTCTTCAGCTTTAAAATATTAGTATATTGGGACTATGTTAGATAAATTTAGTAGGTAGTCGATATAGCTAAAAATATATATTCAATCATAATTAAACTATGTTTTCTCCTGATTAGAGGTTTTCAATGAAACACAGGGTTGAATACAAGGATCACTTTAATATAATATTCATAAGTAGGTACAACACTTGCATATTTAGGGTTAAGTATTATCGTAAAACGTTAAAAGTCATTTAATATACAGACTAGACACTGAGATCAATTTTTTATAAGTTCTCGCAAAGGAGAGAATATTTCAACATTTATCACGTAATAATTCAAAGCTATACATTTTAAAACTGGATGTAAATAGTTTTAATCTATGATATCATCATCATCAACGTCAGACGATTCAGCTTTAGTATCATCATCTTTGCTCATCTTAGCATTTTCCTTATCATCTTGCAAATTGTGTAGATCCTCGTACACCCGCTTCAGATTCCTCATGATATACGAAGTCCCGTTAATTTTCCCTGCTGGTTTCGAGACAGAATGATCAAAGTATTTCTCTGATTCAGCTGCCGTGTTGCCTGAGCGAACAGGCACGGAGAAAGCCGAAACATGCCGAGCCCGCTGCCCAAAATCTCTGCCAAGCCTCTTGTCTAATCCCGAATCTTCCCTCGTCTCCTGGTTATTCTCCATACCTTCAGCTAAAGCCCGTTTTCTATCATAAATGTGTCCAGATACACGCAGATCTATGAAGAAGTTTAGAGGGTCTACTCCAAAACCTCCAGGGTTGTAGAGAGGTGGATACCACATCGGCGGTGGTGGTGGAAGAATTAAGTTTGATTGTGGTACTGATGAAGACTCGGGGCCGCGTCCGACGCAAGGGGAAGGTTTTGGCAGTTCTTCTGTTCCAACGTCTACGTAAGAAGACTGTCTACCAGGTGGGCCAGGGCTACTACTCGGTTTCGCTTGTTCAGCCTTAGGCGATAACCTCCTTGGTGACGGCTCACGAACCCTGGAATGCTTGTCCACAGTTAGTTCCAAAGGAACTTCTGGCCGCGTCTCTGGTTCTTTCTTCTCTTCCTCTTGTTTGGGCCAGTCACGTCGCCAATCGTTTTCGTTTTCAGCGAAGTATTTGTGCGTGCGGCGCTTGAAGCGACGATGGTAGTGTGGAGGTCTGCAGCCGTGACGAGCGTTGACAAAAGACCGGAGCATTTCGCTGAAGAAGAACGCATGGGGCTGAAGAGGCAATGCGCTGTAGAGGTACGGCGGAGTGGCAGCAAGGAGGCGGGAGACCAGTTCTGTATTCCTCAGTTCCCGTACATGTGTCTTATTCGGTCCCTCGGTAGGAGTTTTCTCCTCTTGCACGGAACTCATTCTGTAACAAAAGAATCTGTGTTAGAATGTAAATCAATTCGCAAATGAGCGAGTGAGCCCTGCCGGGGATCGTGATGTGAATGAGATGCGATGCACTTGAATGAGGGGTGTTTGCACCACTTTATAGCGTACGATTCGACTTTTGCTGATATGCAATAGAATATGTATGTATGTATATGTGTGTGTATGTGTGTCTTGTTGTTGCAAGGGCTCTCTCAAATCACAAAGCAGAGGGTGGGTCTGGGTAGGCATTTCATCATATTGTGCATCTAAGAATGAGTATTTACAGAATTACGAACTGGATCTGACACCGGGTTTTTACAGATAACGTACTGAAGTATCTGTCAAAGTCCGGTGTCCGCAGCCGGTCAGGAGTCCGGTCTGGTCGGTTTGACTGAACCTTAACCAGGTACCGTTAAATTATGAGACGATGAAAACAAACCCATTTCTAAACAAAAATCTTACACCATTTTCAGAAACGCATTGTCCATTTCACAATACGACTTCCCTAACCCAGAGATAAAATCGTACGCTCTAAACGCACCAATCTCGGCTAAGCGTGAGTGCAGAGTGAACGACTGTCTCGTTCACTCGTTCTCTCGTACAGTCGGCCGGTGATTATCGCGGCTCCTCGTCCGCGAACAATGCGTCCGACGCTATTATGTCTAAGTACTGCATTTGTGTTGATGAGATACCCACTGCGACGTACTTGCAAGTAAAGGATACGCTTTGTCTGCTGCGGAATGGGAGATAGAATTTATATTTTTGCCGATGGAAAATGGTGTCTTGTAGACGGAAAAACTTCTGGAATAACGAAGATAATATAAGTGCTGTAATTTACTTAGTAATAAGCTTAAGTTCAATGAAAGCTAAAAAATCACAGCCTAAACCACTGGACTAGAATCATGACATTTAAGGATCCCGATATTTGAAAAGCAACTCGTAAAAAGTTAAAATACAGAGTATATTTTTTTTAACTGTTTAAGGTACTCATTTTGCCGATAGGCAATCCCTTCCAACCCAACAATATCTAAATAGTTTTATTTTGTAACGTTTTTTAGAGAAAACCACTGACTAAAGCCATAGGTATTGTTTGGACTCCTATTAATTACCGACACGTTAACTAACAACGCGGTGACGCATGACGTCACAACACACCATTCAAAAATAGAACAAAATATTCCAAATTCAAACTGCCTCTACCGTTGCGAGTGATATAGTGACGTTCTACATCCGCGGTGTCGGTTCGTCTGTCCACATCGATTTTTCAGCTCATCGGTGTTTTATTGGCAATATTCGAATGACGATACATCCGCATTCCGATAGCTTGCTGCGGATTTGTTTTTGATTTCCTTTTTCGATGCGGCGAGCCCGACGGAATATAATTTGAAGTCTCTTTTAAACGGAACGTCGGCATTTTCTTTCAATTTAAACTCGGTTTTTCAGTCATTTTGACTTTTGGGTGTTTGAACTTCATATTAGCTGTGTTAGCCTATACCTAATCAGCTAACTTAGTAAAACCGCTAGGTATACAGCCAGTATATTAATTTCCAATCCTTTAATCGTAGCACCGCACTATTGAATCAACAACAAAGGACTTGTCTAATAAGGGTGGCATAGGAATTAAATGTCACATTACCATATCACTGAGTTTGAAGTGAAAGCGATATATCGGATTTGCCACAATATAGCGCGGGTGGGGCGGTTGGGGGAGATGTTCACAATAAATTCAGAGTGGTGTATCTCTATTCAAACAGTTGATACGGAGCGTGAATCTTACGTTCGCGACGATGAGCAAACATGACGGGGTATGCCCCAACTCCCCAAGTCTGCGTTTAAATGTTCGTAACGTTTTTAATATTGACGACAAGGGATTTGTTACTTTTTTTGTGAATAAATTTTATGTTGGCAGAATGTTGTAGATACTTTTGCGTGGTTGATGGTAAATAAAAATTAACTACTTCATTTATGCAGAGAAGACGCTACGAAATGCTACGAGACGCTACGAAAACGCTACGAAAACGCTACGAGACAGAGGATTAGAAGAAAGAACTAAGTAAATTATATAATTTACTTTATCAATAGTTACTATCAAAGTTCGTCACACCCTTACAAAACAATGCATTGTTTTTTAATTGCATTATAATGTGCACATTATAGTGTGAAAAATATTATTTTGGTATGTTTATGTTTACGTCTCTATTGTGTTATAGGCTGTGTAGGTGAATGAAAATGTACCTACGATTCGAAACAAAACATTTCAAAAGGTTTCTAAACAAAACAAATGCACACGGTTACGCCATACGTAGAACAAATGTAGACGAGAATAAAAGTGGAATCGTTACATTTCTGTAGCCGGAAATATTCTGAATAGGATGAAATTGTATAGCAAACAAAAATAAAACATACTGACATGTAGCAAGACTTCTGTTGTTTTTTTTTAATCGTTGCCCCACTCTAGGAATTTCTCCTGTATCGTGGGTGCGTCTACAAACATTTAAACTCACATACACAAACAGCCAGACCCGGAACAACTACCTGTAGGCCATACAAATATTTGTTCCGTGCGGGAATCGAAACCGCGACACGAAGCGCAGCAGTCAATCGCTCAGCCACTGCGCCAACCGTGCCGTCAAATATATGTTTATTATAGGTGCTGTTAGTTATTTTTATCTATGCTTTTATTAGGATTTATTTATGTTTATTATTTTGCCTACCTTAATTGGTAGAACGATACATATAGGTACATACATTCCAGGATGTTAAGTGAATTCGCAGTTTACTATGAACTGACAATTCACTCAACATCTTGAAATAAATCCTGGTTTTAAAAAAAAATATTGCTGTTTCCCACAAAAGTGCAATACCTGCACGGTCAAAATGTATGGAACAGCTGATTTTTTTTTTAAATTATCGAATACGTGGTAACCGTTTGTGTGTCGGTGTCAAGTCCACCCTGTATGTTCAGGAATAAAGATTTGATTTGATTACATGACGTGTATAAGTATGTGGAAAGACTAAATAAAAAGGTGATGAAGACGATGATGTTTATTTCTAAGTGTAGCTTGCTACAATCATCAATAGGGATGTTTCCTGAAAAAATCTAATTAGTCCGTCAGATAGATTTCCAAAAAATATTGGACACGTATTTTTTCTTTTTTCACGAAAACTAAAAATGAAGACGATACAGTGCGTCGAAAACTCGTGTGACGTCATACTTGTAAGTAAAGTGTACTGACTTTTTACCGAAAAATGACGTCACAGGCCCCACAGGACTCATGATCTTTGATGCGTTTTATCTTCGTCAATTTTTATTGATTTGATAAAACAAAAAATACGTATCCAATATTATTCGATAATCTAACTGACGGACTAAATAGAATCATATTTTTTTTTACACAGGCAACATCCCTATTTGTCTCTCACGCATGGTGATTATGGCAAAATGAATTACCATTTCCTATTATGTGAACACACTCTTGAAAAGTTGCACAAATACAAAGCCAATGCGTAAACCGACAGCAACGAATTAAACACACGAATTCACAACGAGGAAAAAAATTCAAAGCCACTGTAAAAGTACATAAAAAATTCAATTAGGCAGCTCACAGCTACGCGCGGATTTTAGCGACAAATTCGCCCAAACGGTGCGCGGTAAAACCACATTTTTATACAAAGAAAATTCAAAGGAAAGGCTACTTTATAGCTTTGGAATAAGGGTGTTGAAGATGTGTGGGGAGAGGTAAATAATATGGTTGTGGAGGTGTTTCGTCACACGGCAGCGAACGTTAATTTCCATATTAAAACCGTCACAAAGGAAGCAGATTCAAAAACCGCTCCGCGGGCGGTGAAAGAGGAGCTAGGATGTAGGAGGACAATAAGAGTCGGAAAATGGATGCGGTAATGTTGATGCGGTAAATGTTATCAACTAACAGTCTTGTAATTCCTGTTAGAAAAACATTTGTTCATGAAATTTCTTTTGAAAATTGTAGATAATGTTTTTAAACTATTACTTTTAAAATATTTGTTACAGTGACTAAGCCATTATTTGTGTTGTATTACCTACTCTTAGCCCAAAGATAAAGATGGTTTTTTTTTTAACTAAGTACCTATACCATTTTCAACTTTCAAACGTGCTCGCCATAATGTGTCGAAAAACTAGAAAAAAAATACTAAGCCATTTCTACAACTGTAAAATACCTCATCCAACCTTCCCACCTCTACAACGCAAACAATATTGCGCGCAGATACCGGCGGGGTATGATAATCGCGTCAAAACGCACGTGAAGTGCCTCCAACGCGCGGGGTTGAGGCGAGGGGGCGAAGAGGGGTTGCTAAGCCGATGACGGCTTTAAAACGCACAGATTATCCCACAAGTGCGCTTTCAAAGAGGTATGATTTATTGCTACCTCATTGTGTGCGGATTAATTTCTTTATGACGATTTTTATTGGGATGTTCGATGTGTGAGTTTTAGGAAATTGATTGATGGGTGGTGCTCGTTTTGGACGGCTGTTTTAGTTCATTCGATAAACTGTGGAAATTAAAAGTGACACGCTGGGCATGGATACTTTATTTTTCAATATTCTTTGCTAAACTCTAAACGTCGTGGTTTGTGACATTGCATTGCAAAAATTGCCCATTGCATGACAAATGCAATATTTGTATTTTAAAATATTAACAGCCTCTAATATTCATCATCATCATCATTTCAGCCGAAAGACGTCCACTGCTGGACATAGGCCTCCCCCAAGTGTCGCCACATTGAGCGGTCCCGTGCGACTCGCATCCAGCGGATCCCACCTTCACCAGGTCATCGGTCTCTAATATTAAAAGTTTCTAATAAATATTATTTCAATTTTTTTTTTCATGCAATTCACTGATTTACCAAGCCAAGGCAACGGAGGCCCTCGAACGAGCGCGCGGTGTAGGTAAATGTAACGTAACTACGTCGATATTTGAGTCGAAAATACAATAATAATCCTATAGCATATTAGTTAAAAATTTTCTCAACAAGCACAATCAGTATCATCCATAGACATGAATAAATTCTTTAAATTATGAAAATATGATATGTGAAACGAATCTTTTTAATTTTAAAATCGACGTATTTACATTGCGTTTACTTGTGCTGTGGCCTCTGGCTTCATTTCTTACATAATATCATAATATTGAAAGCTTTTCTTTTTTTTTTTTTCTTTTTTTTTGTTTTTCATAGTCACAAAGATACTTTTTTTAAAACGACTGGCAAAGTTGACTCTTTTTAGACGTCCATCACCGGTTTCCATTCACAAATAAAACAAAAAGGTGCATGTTAGTCTGGCACTGCTTTTATGCCGTATGTGCACTATAGAGCACCGTCAAATGCGGTTCATGGGATTTAAAAGGCACGCAAAATGGAGATGGTTTTAGAGATTGACAGAATGATTTGGTTTTATGACATTTCAGTTCTAGAAAGCTAAAGGCTGCCTAAAATATAGCTAAAGGAAAGGCTAGCGGCGTTGAGCCCGTACAAATGTAAGCTCCTGTTTTCTACACTACATATAGTTATTTTTTGTTATTTTATTCGATTTTCAGAAACCGGAGAATAATCTCAGAAATTCTCATCATCGTTTCGGCCAGTGTTTTCACGACCCTTCCATTTCCAATTTATCACATCCCCGCTTAAAAACAGGCAAAAAAAGGCCAAAAAATCCATTACCCGCTCTGGCATCGAACCCGGAACCACGGCACAGTAATCAAGCAGCCCAGTCGACTAGAAACCTGAATGTACCCAATTTCCTAACCAGATCCATCTCCAGATACCAACTGTATTATGACCGAGTGAATGTAATGAACGAATGAATGTAATGACGCTTGAATGAACGATTGCGGATCGTTTGGAGGACTTTTTTATGATGATTTGTGACAATGTATGGAGAAATTATAGGTAGGTGTAATATGGTACTTTTTCTTCGTAACAGTTTGTAAAGATAGGTAGTTTCTGTTTATTTTAGATGCTTAGTGATATTTGAGTGATGAAAGAATACGATCTATAAATGCGTCTTTCGAAATTTAAGTTTTTTGTAAACTCCAACAAGCAGTTAGCTGCGAAATTGCACTGTGTACAAAATTCAAAATTGCGCTTATATATTAATGCACGATGAATGATGGACGTTGACTAAATGATGATTTTAATCACTATTTTAAGCTTTCACTGTTTACAACTAAACTTATACTGTCATTTACGGGATATCTTCCGTGATTGTTCATTATAAAAAATCACGGAAGATTTCCCGTAAGTGACAGTATAAGTTTGATGATTTTAATGTTAAACAAATATTGAATCAGCATTAAATATTGTGCACCTTATAGTTACAGCGAACCTTTATGTAATAATCATAAGAACTGACCTTTCTCCTGTAACAAACAAATAAATGAATTTGAATCTGTAATGTAGGCATGATAGTAATGTTTACAAGTTTCAGAGTAAGTATTAGTACCGCTCAGTTTTCACCACTCAATAGTACAAATTTCAGCATTGCTGAATTAATTGTTTGTCACTTCCCAACCCTTACCTAACTTATTAATAAATAACTGTATCACCAAGTAAACCATATTAAACCTTCATCGATGAACACACTCCCCACACGCGACTACGCGAGTGTGACATCGCTAATTGTGTGTACTTAGTGTAATATTAATGAGTTCGCAACGACTTCCCCAAGCTTAAGCAGAGACGTTGTTTTAAGACGTGACTTGTTATTATAGCAGTATCGTGTGTTGTTAGTAGTTAATGACAATATTAGTTAAGTATGTTTTTTATCGTACTCGCCAGAATCAAAGTTTAAGACATAACGTCACGCCTGCAATCCCGAATCCCTAATAGTACGTACACCCACATTTTGCCAGTTATGTTAAAATCCCATGTAATAGTGGGCGAGCCTATTGCCAACAAACGGGCACAAATCCATACTCCGTGGCTGCTGCTGAGAAGATCCTGATGGAAAAACCCAATAACACTTTGCCCGACCTGAGAGTCGAACCCAGAACCTCATGCGCAGCAGTTGCGCTTGCGACCGTTAGACCAACGAGACTAAGTTGAAGAGTCATATTTAGAAAATTAAGTACCTGGTGTTTACGCAGTCAAACAAGTAATACTCAGTCAGACGAAAGTGATTTGCGTACCGTCGGCGTCGTTCAATTTGAAAGTTCGAACTTGATAACAGGTCGGTACTTATAGTATGACCACTTTAAGTGTGCAGTTCAAGATGGCGCTGCTTGTCAAGAAAATTTGCATCGATATGTCAAACTTGGTGCATTTATTTTAGTTCTGGATTTTCCCGCCTGCACAGATAAGTTGGTTGTAGTGTCACATCTTGGCACATTATTAATCAATCGATGGCTGCGTTCAGAGATAATCTTAAATACATGTTCTTAATGTTTAACGGATAATTAGGACACTAACATTCGTTTTTAGACGAACTTTAATGTATCTCTAGGTAATAATAGGTACTAAATAATAAATAAGATGGTTTTATTCAACAAAATCAGAAAATATGTACCGTTCGTGACAATTATCTGTAACAAACTTCCATCCCCTATTTTACCCCTTTAGGGGTGGAATTCCCAAAAATCCTTTCTTAGTGGAAACCTTCTCTTCACAAAGAACACACCCTCCAAGTTTCATGTCTCTAGGACCAGCGGTTTGGGCTGTGTGTTGATATATCACCCAGTCAGTCAGTCAGTCAGTCAGTCAGTTTATCATTTTATATATATATATATAGATGAAACCGTCAAATTCTTATCCAAATTGAAAACAGAATAAATTCTGATAACTGTAGACTATCTCAAAATGACATCAGAAAGTTACTATTCAAACAGTACCTTTCAGAATCTGTTATAATGCTATGTTTTTATGATGTGCGGAGTACTGCCTACCCCACGGCGCGGCGGCTAATAATAATAAAAGCGTTATCGTATCGCTACACAATGCCACGCCGACGTTTACATTCCGTCAAAGCAAGGGACTAGGAGCTGGGAAGGGATTTTGATGAGTTATCTTGATGTTTAATAAAATAATATGTTTTGGTTATCTCTTTTCAAAGTGCATGTACAAATAAAGTGACAATGCGATTAAGTAACCGACAGAGATTACCTCAAAAAGAATGTTGCTCGAATCTTTACAAGATAAAGATTACAAAAACTCCGCGATACAAAATAAACACTGAAATAAAGAAAGAAAGAAAACATACAACACAACAACAACAGACAAAAACAAAAATTAAAAAAACTTAAATTTACACAACACTGAAACTCAGGATTCAAGGGTATCAATGAAATGGCATTTTAAATGTCCTACGATACTATACTGCGTTATGTTCAAATACATAAGTTAATTTTTACTTTTCAAGATTTCTCAATTGTATATTATTGTCACCTCCATTTTCTAACGTGATTCCTGCATCCCTGTATTTTCTATTCAAAGCCACGTAGCGCGGTTTCTTTGTGTCGTAGCCTCGTAGGCAATAAAGGTACGTGCTACGCGGCTACGCCGTAGCGGCGTAGACAACAACGCTCAATGATGCGAGTTGGTTTGTATGTAGGTAAACTTTAATACATTTTCTTTTTCATACAATAAAAATACATGATATACGGAAATTATGTGTTTTTATTTATACATAGCTGTTTCTTAAGGCGCTTTGATAAGTCTTCTTTCAAAATTCTTCTCTGATATCACCTTGCGTGTATGAGTTAACAGTGATATTTATTTGTCATAATTCTAGTTAGACCTTTATTTAGAAAGTTCTCCTAACACATCTTATACCTGAGTATTTCTATTCATCATCTGCCTAGCCTTTTCCCTACTATATTGGGGTCGGCTTGGATGCAGCTGAATACCAGTATTTTACATGGAGCGACTGCCTATCTGACCTCCACAACCCAGTTAGTACTGGGTAATACGATACCCCTTGGTAAGACTGGTTGTCAGACTTTTTTTTTTGGCCACTGTCTACCTAACGACTGTCAAAGATCTAGAAATGACAGCCGGGACCAACGGCTTAACGCGCTTTCCGAGACTCCAAAACTCGGTATGTAACGGGCGGTCACCCATCCACAGACCAACCTAGGCAAGCACGGCTTAACCTAAAGATCGACCTGAGCGGCTGTTATTACTTAGCCACGAGCTCCTGAGTACTTCTATTCACACAGTATACAAGGGATGATTCTTTGTAGCCTATGTCAGTATCATCTGGCTTTGTTTTCGCAGATAAAATATAACTTCTGTGTCCTCACAGTTTGAATTACGTCAAAACAAAGGCCTACACACTTACACAGCACAATATGTTACTTCAACGAAAACCTTTCACAACTAAATCACTGCCTATGTTACCTGCCCAAAACACAGTTTTCGAACTGATTTTTTTTTAAATCCGTAACGAGTATAAAAATGGCGTTCGCTCCTCGGCGGGAGTATCGCGTTTCGACAGTATGTCACTGCATCCCGATAAATATACAGTATACACGCAAACCCACTCTCGTATTTTTAAGTATAATGTGTTAATGTACCTTATTAGAAAAAGACATTTCCCATCTCTTTGTTTCGTTTCAAGAACAAGTTTTTGAGATGCTTGTAAGCATTCTAGTTGGACTTATTTATTCCATGCAAAAATGAAAGATAATTCCATGCTTTTCAGTATCGTTTTCGTATCTGTCACTTTGTCCGGGTCTTCTCTTCTGCTATGTTCTTTAATTACGATAAAACAGAGACCCCACACAGGACAATTTGTTTCTACATCGGAAACCTTTTAAGTCCCAAACACAGCCGATGTTACCAAAACACAATTTTCAAATCCGTAACGAGAATAAAAATGGCGCTTGTTCCGCGGCGCGCGGCGGGAGTATCGCGTTTCGACAGCGTGTCACTGCATCCCGATGGATGTAGGCAAGATGTACACGCAAACCCACTCCCGGATTTAAATATTGCGAGTCGTTTGATTCCGTATGCGTGTCGTGTGCCTATTAGGACATAGAACTTGGTTGACGTCTCAATTTGTGATACGAAATCGAAGAGGTACTATCCGCAATCCGCTAAATAAGTGTCACTTTTAGTTTTTTTAGGTTATCGTTAAGATAGACGTTACTAAAACATTGAATTTGTGTGTTTGTAACAGGAATCTGTAAATACGGTCGAACGAAGACACCGTAGTAACCATGAATTCAGCAAATGTTTCCCATATTAATTTTTCGTCGATTAATAAAAAAATCAATTGAATGTTTCATACAAAAGCACGTGCATAAGGTTAGGATAGGTTAGTCTAACATCCAATCGGGCAGCATCACAGATAGTCTATCTATATCTGTGGGCAGCATGTATAGAACAGTTTTTTTTTTCTAGTTTTAGAACCATGTGATTCGTACTAACAGATCATGCATCGACGTCCCATACACCGTATATTTGTTACACATATAACTTAGTCGGCTTTCCAAGCTAAATGGCATCCATTGAACCATGTTTGTAATTATCGTCTATCCTGGATTACATGACGTACTGTCTCCTCTGCCATCCCAAAGTCAGCCTTTGAAACATATTCGTTGCATATCCGACGTGTTTGTCAAGCTAGGCACAAAATACGTTTCGAAGGTACGTAGCAGACGCACGTCATGTGAAATATTCCTCATTGTGAGAGACATATTCCATTTCGAGCCGATTGGAGATCGGAGATACTCGAACGTGCTCGAATGCGTATTTGATTCGTATCGAGACATATTCGGTACAAACAAATGAAATGAAAAATACAAAATACTTTATGTTCAAAATTGGAATTGTAGCCAAAGATTATTTTATTTTGGCAAAATTTACTTCTTACATTCATTTGAGTGCAACGAATGTATTGTCATTTCATAATAATGTTATTCTTCATATAACCTTCATTTACGATGTAACAAAACGTGACGTAGATTCATTTTTTTCTTATTTACATTCCAGGCTTCAAGGCCCAAGAGCACAAAAATCTATAATGTTCCCTATGATGACACTTGCAATTGAAAACATCACGTATTGGTGCAACTATCAAATACAAAACAAAGGCTCCTTTAACTCTTCATTAAACGCTGGGACACTTGATATCGTGTCCTGCTTGTCCAGTTCCTCGCACATCACAGGAGCTGATGAACTCTACTGAAAGTGCCAAACTCGTCGCCAAATTTTGAGCTGAATCAATTTAAATTACCTATTACATGGGACTTAAACATAACTGGCGAAATGTGGGTGTGCTAATGCGTACAGTCACGAGCACCAATATGTAAACAAGAAACAACTTTTTAAAGTGTTTTTCTCGTATTGTTCTGATTAAAATTTCATGTTGTTACGAACATAGTATTCTGGAACTCATATTTTTATGAAAAAGTTCCTATCTCCAAGTTACAATCGTTATTTCTCGCGGAAATTGTTTTTAAATTTAGGAAAGTGTATACATATTGGTGCTCGTGACTGTACACCTCTGCCTAACCATTCGGGGATTACAGGCGTGATGTTATGTCAATTTAAATTGCCATCGACATGCTAAGAAATGACTCTTCATCTGTCTTTCAAAAACTTGATCACACACACATACACGAGCTAGACATTAAGGCGCGGAGACTGCCGCAAATTCAGAAAATCTAATGAGCAAACATCGGGAACGAAATTGGGGCTTGGTTTACTTAGGGGGACTTTACCTGTCTACGAATATTTGACTATATTAAAAGAAGGAATTTATGAAAATCTAGGTTGATCATCGGAATATTTCTTCTATTACTCGTTAGTTTGTTGGATGTTAGGTAGGTACACACGGCGACGCAAGCAATACATAACCTGTATAACCTGACCTCGCTTTGTATTAGCTTCCCGTACAAGGAGAGTACAGTTTAATTTAGTTTTATATAGCTTGATTGGTCGTCGTGCGTACTAAGTGAGCTAAAAATTGTTATTGATTAAAGAACGCTTCGCTTTTGTTTCCAAAAAATTGTGTAATACTCGTATATTTGGGATTTGCTTCGTTGTCGAAACTATTTGGTCTAGTGGTCGCAAGCGTCCCTGCTGAGCATGATATGTTGATTCGATTCCAATTCCAGTTCGATTCACAGGTTGGCCAGAGCGTTGTTCGGTTTATTATCAGAAGTTCTCAGTACCAGCCCCATTCTGTATTTATGTGGTTCATGGTAATCGGCCAACTGTATATGTGCTGTGGGCACACCTCTGCCTCTGCTTTTTAAACTAAGATCAGAAATTAAAAAAACCACGTCGCCAACAGTTTCC
The DNA here is from genome assembly GCA_963082995.1 of Noctua comes. Classification (NCBI taxonomy): domain Eukaryota; kingdom Metazoa; phylum Arthropoda; class Insecta; order Lepidoptera; family Noctuidae; genus Noctua; species Noctua comes. The sequence continues at coordinate 5,219,101 of OY720280.1, read as the reverse complement.
GCTTACTTTCCCTTCAACGCTCTCATTTGAATAGCGATTCCTACGAGAGATACCCACGTCTCTGCGCAAATTGTACGTAACGCATTCAAATTCCTGCTAATGGTTCCGTATGGTTGTTTTTTATGCAGTACTTTACCAACAGTACGTGCTGAATGTGAAGTTGTTGGTCGAGTCTCATGGGGGTATCATTTTATCATGCAACAAGTGTGGTATCAATAAAAAGTTTTAACTCCTGGAATTACCAGTATAACAAGAAGATGACACATTTGCAGAGCAACTAGATTATCCTAATTTGTCCCAAGGGAACATTTTACCGGAACAAAAGTATCCTATGTGCAAACTCCTCCAGGCTTTAAGGTGTCATGATCTATCCTTGTACGAAAATACATCTTTATCCAGCCGTTAAGAAGTGAAAATCCACCAGAAAGACTGACAGTAAGAGTTACTTTCGCATGTATAACTTTAAACATGGATGTACATACAAAATAATTGTATAACAATCAACGATCACTTGCCAACAAACCCTACAAAACAATTCAACTTTTCTATCTCCATTATTCTCCCACATCCACCTGCAGAGCCGTCAGTCAGCATCCCTAAACCCCGGGTACACGGTCCCTAGCGGATGACGCGGCGCGACGCGGCGACTACGCGACAATGGCGGCGCCGACGCGCGGGAAACGGTTGAAGCACGCATTGTTCGCGCGATGTGGAAATAGACACACATTCGCCACGAGTTGAAAAGAATAGGATCTGTAATGAATTTTACTTTTAGATTGCAGAACGATGTAGGGCTATAGACCGACCGTTTTAATGAGTCCTCGCGAAGGTATCAATTTAAATGGAATATTCTGAAGGCGGATCACGTATTGGTTCAATTAGTATCGTAATACCTACGTGGATAAAACTATATTATTTGTAAGCAAATAACCTGTAGGATATTGTGGAGGACTCATTGAAGCGGTCGGTCTATAGGTATGTTCCTATGTAGATGTTTGTATGTTGTTTTATCTGAAAAATTTTTATTGAAGAAATCTATTAAACCTTAGTTTTTTCAATATTAATGTCGAAATACTCCTATTTTTGACAGTAGTATTTTTACAAAACATTATTTTTCCGTTCGATTAGTCCACTTTAAAAAAAATATTTGTTCGAATTTCGAGTTGCAACTATAATGATGAACTTACACCCAAAATGTCAAAATTACAATTTATCTATAACAACTTATCACTTTTAATTTTTATCTAATCTTCAACACACGAAGACACGACATATAACACACGACAGCAGTAGAAGAGTAATAGACGACACGGGTGGCGCAGTGACTGAGCGATTGACTGTTGCGCTGCGTGTCGAGGGTTCGATTTCCGCACAGAACAAATATTTAAGTACAAGTAGAAGTTCTGGGTCTGCCTGTTTCTGCGTGTGAGTTTAAATGCTGTAAACGCACCCACGATACATACACAATTCCTAGTGAAAAAATAAACATTGTTTTTACTATGACCATAGCACGAACGCGTGACTGAATCGAAAATTCAACTATCCAATAGCATTTTGGTTAAAAATTTCGCGTCAATCAAAGTTAGAATTCACCCAAAAAGATATGAATTAAATCTTCAAATTAAGTGAATATCATGGACGAGACAATTAATTCTTCAAAATAATGTTACGTTTACTTTATGCGTTCATGATACGAGTATACCCCTTAGAAAAGGGGTTTCTATGTTTATCCGTCAAGCCACGGTATAACGTATTCCGTTGATACTCTCTCAACTGCAGCGACAAAAGCGCGGCGGCGCGTCACGGAAAGCGGTAGAAGCATTGTATGACGCGCGTTGACGCGTGTGTAGTGTGCGAGTGCCTCTATTTGTAACGTGTGTACCTGGTTTTATTATATACCTTAGAACTGTAAAACTGTTTTAGGCTGACTTATTTTTTTGGGCCCTGTAGGAACCACGTTTATTGTATCGTCAGAGGTGTTATTCAGATCGTCGAAGTAGTTGGTAAACGGATTTATAATTAGGTTTCAAGTTGTAAATATTTAGTGCGTTCTTAATTTAAAAGTGAAGGAAATATCCTGATGCCAATAAAGCAAACGTTCTTTAATCAAATGGCACGTTTTTTTTTATACTCAGCCTAAATTTTTATATTATAGCGCTTTTGTAATTTCATCTAGTCTAGATGAGCCTAGCGTTGAAAATTCAACAGAGCGGTTTTACTCAGCCATTAATTTGATGTTATTTAAAAAGTTTCTAAGTGTCTCATATTTTTTTATAACATTAACACTAAAAAAGGAAGAGTACGTGAATATTGCCACCCCATAGCGAAAAACATAATACTGACAGTGGGAAGCTTGCTTTATGCACCAGGGGGCGCCACACACATATGAAATGAAAGAAATCGTCATAATGCCGCTCTAAAATGGTCGCGAGGATTTTAAAATTGCGTAGTCAACAAACCTCCTATGGTGAAAAAGGATGATTCAAATATATATATATTATTATATATATTTTTGAATCATCGTTTTTCAGTAGAATTCATATTCTTTATATTCCTATTTTAAAACTAACCTTGGAATAGTGGCCGAAAATCTCAGTATAAGAATACAAAAGAAAATATTTTTTACGTAAGCCTGTTATGAATGACTGCTGGGCAAAAGCCCCCATACCTTTCCAATCTCCCTCATATTGTGATTTCTCAAAATAAAATCCATGTTCACCAGAATAACATTATAACATTATTAGTATTTTATGTAAAGAATCTATGTACAAAATTTGAAAACTGTATCATGAAAAATCACAAAGTTATAAGCTTGTTCTGTTACCTGGTTGTCCACACAAAAACGTAGTCACCACGCGGAGCCGCCGCGCGCGCGCAACCTGCGTCGTCTTGAGCTCATTGATAATAATAATTTGGCAGTACGTACATTAATTATTGCGATAGGTAATGTTTTAAATATTTTTGGGACAAAATATAACATGGTTTAAAAATTATTGGAATCGATTCAGTTACTTATTCGGAACAAACTATATTCAGGTTAAGTTGCAAGTTACACTAGCATTTTAGAGATAAGCCCAAATAAACGGATAGTGTTTATCCGTTTCATTATTTCTTCGTTGTGCTGTACGGCGTCTTAACTGCTACGACACGGCTACGATAACACTACGACATCGACAGTGCTACGACATGCTACGCGACACTACGATTATATTGCTATCTCGTAGCACTTGTCTACGAGTGTCATTGTTTGAAGTATCATGCAGACAAGGGTTTATAATGGAAACTTGGGACATTTATTGTTATTACGTAATGGATTCTGTAGTTATAAATGTAAATAGAATGCATAGTAGGTAGGTACGTATATTTTATAATTGTTGTAGTGTTCTACTGTGCATTACTCGGCCAATCCGGTACAATTGCGGACTGGCTGCGGATACCGGACTCTGACAGCTGTATTCATCAGACTATTGGTGTCCGAGCCATGTCCGCAACTTGTCCGTACCGGTTTGAGCCAATCTGCAATGTTCTCGAATCTTTAAACATATATTTCTCATAACTTTCTTGTCTTTATTTCTAAACCTTTGAATAATTGAAACAAAAGTAGCAATCCGTAACAATATTCCCCTACATTTAATTCATAAAATACCAATCAGTCTTTGGGCAAAATTAGCGTCGCTCGCTGACAATAGGGAAGGCAAGAATGCGACAATTCTGAATACCTTTCAAATCTCATCTGCAAATATCTGGAGTAAATCTTAATCCGCACCCGTTCACCCCCCTCTCCACCCCCTGCCGAGGACACCCCTCCCGGCTTTTGTCTACCGTTAATAACGTGATTTTAACCACTATGCAGGTATATTTAAGCAGGATTGAGATTAGTGACAACTGGCTTTATGTGCTTGGTATAATATTGCAAATGCAAGAAATATGAGTATAGTGCTCGATATAAATATTTAAGTGGAGTCATGTTCTTTTGTGCCTAACTGTTAAAAATACAACATTACTAAGGCTAAAGCAAACCTTAGTTCGAATGAATTTTTCATTAAATAGTCATTGAATGGTATTAAATGAACTTGATGATTTTAATGATTATAATTGTGTATTACTATTAATACTAACGGGATATTTACCATGTTTACTGTTTGTTATGAGTTCCCGATATTTCGGCGCTGTTGCAACCACCATGATCACGGATAAACTGAAGTTATTGCGGGTGGGTGTTTATGAGCAGACAACGAACGAAAACGAACAAGAAAGAGGGTAGACCGATTTGTGTGATATTTACTAACAAAAAATACCTAAAGCGAAAGATGGTAAAATTACTCAGAATCTTCATGCTTTTCAACTACAAAACCAAACTTTAAAATCTACATTCAAACAAACCTAACCTTCTGAAACCTATCCATCCAACATCTAGCGACATCTTCAGATATTAATTTAATGTAATGGTCCCACAGTCCGTTCTTAAGACAGACACAAGTGCCCGCGGCCGCTGACGTATGCTATTGATTTATCTTCCATTGTCTCTGATCTTAATGTCACAACCTCACTCACAGCTCCAGTTTTCAATGTGTTTGATTTATTAGTTTGACAGGAGCAAAGGGTATATGCATGCTAGCGATAGTGCCAAACGCGTTGCTAAATTCTGTGCAGACTCATTATAATGGGTACTACCCACCCTTAATGAAGCCGAAAGCCGATATTTTTTTTGTTCTAGACCATACCTGAGATATTGGGGGTCAAAGATCTAAATAATTCACAAGTTTTTTTTTAATTCTTGTTTTTAATGTTATAACTTTACTTTAGATACCTCCACGACCCCCGTTAAATTCAAAACATCCATCAGCACGTTTTGAGTGCGTTACGTAATACATTGAGTCCTACTGTAAACCGATATTTTTGGCCCCAAAAAAAGTTGTTACCCAGCAATAATTTTTGCGTAAAGTTACTTAGTTTGATGTACAGAAAGCTTGGTTGACGGCTTCGTGAAGGCTCCGTGTTGGTACAACTGCTTATGTCCATGACTGCGAATGGCGTGTTGATTGATTCATAGTTGCATGAGTACCTAAGCTGTAAGTTAACCAAAGGTTAATCAAGGGTTCGCCTTACAGCCCGTCACAAAGACCCGTGTCTGCTGACGTATGCTGTTGAATTATCTTTCATTGTCCCTTATGTTAAGTACCTTACAACTTCACTCACTGCTTCAGTTATCAATATGATTTCATAGTTTGATAGATGAGTCGAGGGCAGATGGGGGTGCAGGAATTGATCCCTGATAAAACAGTGTGGTAAATCCAAACCATGGTGGTATTCAATTCCATAAGCTAAAGAATTTTTTTAAAAGACTGTTATATCCTATACAGGGTGTAAACAGATCCTTCACATATCCGTCAACCAAGCATTCTGTACATCAAACTAAGTAACTTTACGCAAAAATTATTGCTGGGAATCGACTTTTTTTTTGGGGTCGAAAGATCACGTTTTAAGGTAGGACTCGATGGAAAGCACTCAAAGCATTGTGCTGATGGATGGATTGAAAGGTACGGGGATCGTGGAGGTGTGTAAAGTAAAAATCTGACATTAAAAACATGTATTTAAAAGAAAACTTGTGAAAAAGTTGAAATTTTGACCCCCAATATCTCCGTAACTAGACGGTTCCCAGGTATGGTCTAGAACAAAAAAAATATCGCAAAGACGGGGAGAACAAGTGCCTTTCTTTTATGTTAAGGGTCTATTTACACCCTTTATGGACCACGATAGCTTAAGTTGATTGATTGACTGACGTATGTACAGACGGCAGCACTTCAAGCTACCCGAAACCACCAGAAACTGTGAAATTTTCCCAATCAACCTTAAACCTAATGCTTTACCGATAAACTTGAAGAAATTTGAAAGTCTGTAGTAGCTTGAAATGCTGGCGTCTGTACCTAAATAAAAATGTGTAAGTAAAGTTACCCAGAATTTAAAATAGGCTGGATACCAAATTAAATTTTAATTGCAAGCATTGTCTACCATTTCCTTGTCATTATGTTTTATTTACGAAAATCTAAAAGCTGCTTCCTTCTTTAAACTTAACTTTCTTGTAATAATCGTAAGAAAATAACAACGTTCACTTGTTGATCCTCCCCTACCGAGAAAATAATCAACCCTATCCCCCGAAAGTCGTCGCCAACAATTTATTGCCAAGCCATAAATATTAAAAAGTTGGCGCATAAATCTCTGGTTTTATTAATAAAGGTTCTGTGCAAAGAGGTAAGCTTGCGGTGACGTGTGCTGAGCAATATTCTTGGTTTTTTGCCGCCGCCATCTTAGAAATAAATCAAAGATTTCATCATTCATGCGCTGCAGGTGTTTTCAAACTGTTTGAGTAAAATATTGTTTGGTTAGTGTTTGATGCTTTCATTGGAAAACTTTGCGTAGGAAAAGCAGAAATTCATTTGAAACTTACGTCACTTTTGACAGAATAAAAAAGACTTCCATCATTGTACGTTAAAGTCTTTAAAAAGTATTGTGGGTTATGTTGAACAGCACATTAATAAGTCACAACCTTTTGACAAAACTTTTGCAAAAAAAAATGTCACCATTAGATTTTAACCAATGCACAGCTACTTATACTAATTGCCTCACCGAAAACCATCAAATTACCTACAGAACGACAAAAAACTCATCTAAACCTCCCCAAAAATCCATGTCAATACCCAAGTAAACATAATAAACAACGGATTAAAACTTTAAGGGAGGCCCACAATAGAATCGTCGAGACGCAAAAACAAAAATTCAATCCCAAACTGCTTTACAAAGGAGACCATTAGCGGATAAACTTCGCGGGAGGTAATAAGTCTATGGAAAAATTCTCTATGGAAATCAAGGGAAGGCGACTTTTGATTAATTAGCGGTATTCTTTTCGCCAGACCGTTGAGACGGCGCGTCGCGGCGCTCCCGCCATTAATCCGAGGAAAACAATATGGCCGCTTTATTGGGCCATATCCTGTTGCAAGAAGTTTTGGTTGTTAAGTTTATTAAAGGGCTATCTTATTCTTATTGGTTGGGTTGAAGAGAATTTAAATGTGATGTGATATATTCACTATATTATTGTGTTTTTATTCTTGACTTAGCTTTGGTCTTGAGAATCTTTTAATGAAATAGGTAGGTAAACCACTGGACATTCTTATGTTTTTGTAACTGCTTAGACTTACTACTTGACATCTGAAAATCTCTTTTCTTCTTTTTTCATTTCTTTCTAAAATTAACCTGCTCATAGATTAAAACAATTCCGAAAAATTCAGCACTCAAAACAGAACAATCCAAGCCACAGTCGGTTGCATTATATTACAACTCACTAAATACAGTGGAGTAGTGCTAAATTTATTTAAAACATCGCTCGATTGAAGATAAGGATGATGGAATGATGTTTTAAAGACGAGTACCAATTTGTGGTGCAAATGGGTCTCAACTTGGTCTCAACCTAAACCTGTCCAATTCCGCCAGTATTGTCTCTGGATCTAATTCCCAAAAATAATCTCAAGTATCTACTTAAACACGCCTTGTCCAAGTCGTCAAAACCAAAGCGCTGTCGAAAGTTTTATTTGTTCAAAAGAACATTACACCACCGAGAGGCTGAGGTAATCAAAGAAGGGGAGGAATTAATATCAGTCACCGTCGGCTCAATGCTAATTAATGACAGAGAACAGTCCGGATCCCTTCCATTGCGTTATAATTGTTTTTAAAAGATATCCAGCGAGATTGGACCGTTTGTTTTAAAGTTTTGTGTTGGAAGGAGGCCGTTTGAAAATGTTCACTTCGCTATTTGAAAAAAGTAGACACAGCATTTTTTTTTTTTCTATTTGCAGCTGAAACAAATGAATATTCACGACTGTGAAAGGCTGGTTGGTCAGATTCAGTATCAGTAATTGCATACTCTCTGATGGTAATGTATTTTATATAAACTATGGTGTAAAATGACCCATCTCATAATCATCTACGCACTCTTTGTCATAATCAACTAAGCAATATTGTACAGGAATAATTTTTGGGAAAAGACTTTTATTTCAGTGTGAAAAACTGCTGTTTGCAGTAGTGTGCATTGTAACGTACACATAATATTGTGCTTCCATTCTCCATTCCAATCATAGAGGTTGTGAAAGTTAAGATAAAACATTTAAAAATAGAGTTAAATTCGTAAAATGTAACCCTCTGCAACTTCTTTTTACACCCGTTATTTAAAATCCAAACGCGATAACCGGAATCATATAACATTTTTCGAAACAGCTGACCACCGCAACATCTGTGGCAGTAACACGACTCTTGCATACATATGCCGCACAATGATTATTACATTATTATATTCTATTCGTCAAAACGTCAACCTTCATTGAACGAAATTATTAGTTGCAAACTGACTGGACGCAAATATAAGGGACTATTCACATTACACTGCCGCAATAAAAATAGTGCGCAGTGTTAAAATATTTGAGATAAGAAGAGAACGATTTTGTAGTTTCAATGTGACTGATTTCTTGCAATTCATATTCTTACTTTTACTTAGTAGACTTTTATGGAAAACACCATTATTGTAGCACTGACGTCATCAACATTCTCTTGCCCTTATCCCAATTTATTTGGGGCGGCATGTTTTCTTCTTCCATTCTTCTCTATTACTCGTCATCTCAGCAGTCACCTCCTTTCTAGACATACCATCCTTCACACAGTCCATCCATCGTTTCTTTGGTCTTCCTCTACTCTTCTATTATTATAGTCATCCTCTACTATTATAGCACTGACGTAAGGTTCAAAAACCAGTTTGAGTTTCGTTCTACCAAATTTATCCATCCATTCTTGTCACGAGAAAAACGATTTACTTAATTACCATTTTGTCGTCATGCCAATTCGCACTTTCCACAGTCAATTGATTTGTGACTGTGGTCGCAGTTTAAGTCTGAACTGGCCTTAACACACGAGGGGTGAATGGTGAATGATTTCAACCCCACAGTAATAATGATATTAGTTGTAACCCCGTATTTAGCGCGGGGGAGTGTGGGTAGCCCCCCGGAATTTTATTAGGAAACTAGACAGTGTGTGATTTTAGACATGTGCTCTTTGTAACTGTTGTAATGCAATTTTAATGTGGTTGGCTAACCGTCGGGTCGCAGTACACGTGAACTGGTCTCGGTTGCCTATTACAGCTACTTAATTACAGTGACAGTCGACAAAAGGACTCATTCGTGACAAAATATTGCTATAAAGAAAAAGCTTGACTGATGAAAATAGACACATAACTATGGTGTTCACTTATAAGTCCCACAACCTAAACTTGATTTGAAACATTGTTTCATGACAAGAAATTTTCTTGCCATTCTGTTGGAAAACACCGATGGGGTAGAAAACGCATTCCACACACAAACGCAAACCCAATGCATTGGGATACAGGGCTCAACACAATCAAACTATCCGCGACGGAACCGTAAAAGTAAATCCGGATCCGGAGCCTGTTCGGGTATATTTTTCCACATGCCTATATTTATACAATTTTTCTGCATTTATTTGCTGCGGGCGTCGGAAAGGGTCGGTAATGTCAGTAATATCAGAAGTCCCCAAGCCACACAAATGTCAGTGTCGTGATAATTGGCGTAACGAGCGCGATCCGTCGCGGTGAGTCGCGGGCGACGAAATGTCACACAGACGACAATTTGCACGTTCACCCTATTTATAAGCCACGTTATATTTCGATTATTAAAATAAAAGAAAAAAATAAAAGTTCGTACTTTCTAAATTTTAGGCAATGATTTTCTGGTCGAAAAAGTAGATAAAGCGGATTCTGATTACCTACATAGAAAATAAAGCCTACATACAAATCACAAGCGTCAGAGATGAGTACAGTCACGAACATCAATATGTATACTTTCCTAAATTTAAAAGCAATTTTCGCGAGAAAAGACGATTGTAACTTGGAGATAGGATCTTTTTTCATAAAAATATGAGTTCCAGAATATTATGTTCGTAACAACATGAAATTTTAATCAGAACAGTTAGAGAAAAACACTTTAAAAAGTTAAGTAAAGACGTGACTGTACATTTGAAATTGTTTCCTTTAAAAACTTTTGTCGTTGGTATTTTTATCATTTGTTATTGTGATAGACATGCTTAACAAGATCTCAGATTGCGCAATGATTGTCTGCTTAGTGCTTAACCTTGATTATTATGAGATAACGTGAGTATCAAGCAGATAATGCTCCACTGGGCTACGCTGGTGATGTCTTTGATGATCTTATCTTACTTTTCAGTAAGTTAATCTTTAATAAGATATCACCCAAGTGAAGAGACATGAGAAAAAATCACTTCAACATCCCCAAAAATGCATTTTCTTTTAAGCCAAAACTACTATACAGGGTGGGACACCGACGCGAAAACGGTTACCACATATTCAGTACATCATTCTGAGCCCCCCATATAGAATTTTTTCATAACAATACATAATTTGTGCAAAAAACATAATTTCTGCATTAAATTAAATCTACATTACATTCTCATCTATGATAAACACGGTATAAAGTAACACGACATAATGCAGTACATGAATGGATATCCGTGCTACACATTGTACGAGAAGACAGGTCACAACTATGGACAATACCCCTCACACAATGGGCGCCACTGACATCTGTATCAGATAATATGACACGCGATACGCAACTAATAATACAATATACAACACATTTACTAGCATTACAACCTTAATAAACTCCGTAATAAGGTTTAAATTACATTGTGCCAAGTGAATTTAATTTATTGGTAATGGCAACATTGACAGGGTCGCGATATGCGTGAAGGGGGAAGTGCATGCATACGCTGATTCTGTGCATCCATTCCGCTCGGTTGTGAATGATTGGATTTAAGGTTTTTTTAGTGAACAGGTATCAAATGAGTGGTTAATACGATGATATAATAATCAGTCCAGATTTTGGCGACTAAAATGGCATACGAGTAGTAATTAGAATAGAATAGAATAGAATATTCTTTAATATGTACACCATACAAGTAACATTCATAAGAGAAAACATTTCACATAAGCTGACACAATGTGCGATAATTATAAAATCTGGACTGAGTAAAATTAGTTCGCCATCGACAAGCTAAGTAGGAGAAGCGTGGTTAAGAAATCCATACAAGACATTTAGGTTAGTACTTATGTGTCTAAGAACTAGGAGAATAATTAAAATGTTTGTTAAAATATCTTTATCACATTACGGACGCCATGCTTCTCTTGTTTTGTTTAGGAAGTCAGAAACGCGTACTTTTGTAAAGAGCGCGATATATTGAAACACATATTGCAACTTACGTGTAAAAGATGTTTCACTGTCATAATGTACAGGCACGCACGGCGACGACAATTACCAAAATTGCCAAAAAAAAGCAAAGTTCGGTTAAACCACTCGAGAAAATGGGAAAAATTAAAAAGTAATAAAAACACAAATGAGGTGCTTTCAATCATCCCTCTGACAACATTGTCGTGTGAAGGCGGTGGGGAGGGAGGGCTAGGGAGGGGGGGAGTGACGTCACATGAGATTAAAAAGTTTGACGGGCTCTCCCACGGAAATTAGCATTTTGCCCGTGGGCTTCATTTGCATACTGTCCGATCTAATTTTTATCTTTTGTTGTTATTAATACCGAAGGGAATACGCATGTGAAGAGCTTTACTAGTGGAGCTCTGACTTTGATAGTGTTTAGTTACCTAAGTTTTACTCCCAGCTCTAGAAGCAAAAAGAATTTCAGTAGAAACAAACGAAAAATAGGCGTGCAGTTTATATGGTTACAAACTGCATATTAAAAAAAATAAACAAAAAAATGTAGCCACGTCAAAGCGGTCAAAGTAACAAAAAAATAATTGGAACCGTAGCGTAGGTACTCCACTCATTCGTTTTTCCTTTTAAAAACGGGAAAAATGTTTTAATCAACGCAATGGCTGGCAAAAATATTTGAATTATTATTTTACAGCCATATTTCTAGTTTAAAAGGACCTACACTTATTTTTTTATAATTATTGTGGCGATACGCGACGACATACAAATCAAATCAATGAAAACCATCAATACTTAGAGTAAAATACGCATCATTTTTTCCCGTACCAAAGTCTTTTCAATTCCTGTTACATTATGCAGACAAAAATTGAAAAGCCTAATTGTAAAATGAGAAGCAGCGTCGGAACCATTGTCGACGAGGACAAAAAATATGGAAAAACTTCCCCGGAGACTTCAGAAAATAAGTAGAAAAGTCGCTGCTTCATTTTAAACTTCACTTTTCCCCTTCTGTCATTGACGTTAGAATTTTTGAAAAAGCTATCGAGTTTCATGGATCTGCCAGTTAGTTAAAAACATTGACACAATTTTGAAAGCATTTTGGTAACTACCTTTAAGTAGTTGACAAGCAAATTGCTATAGGTACATACGGTATTACGTCTATTGGCGGTGCCCAGTAGTAGGACCAATCTACTGAGTAAAGCCCCTGTAACGCCATAGATCTTTTTACTTGTTCTCTGAGTGAGTTCACAAAAATCACGATGTACAGAATATGTTATGATAAATAATAAAACTGTAATTATGGCCACACTATTGAATTAGTTCATTACCTGTAATGATAGTGATGATGACTTAATAAATTAATACAATTTTTTATATTTTCGAAACATCATTTTGCAAACGGAATTCCGTCAACATGCTTAAGATCATATGATCAGATGAGAGGATTTAATGATCTGGTAAATAAATTATTTGATTGATTAAGGCTTATTCAGTTTTGATCTCAAACTAAAGTATGACAACTTATTGACACAACGCCCAATTTTTCAATCAAAACGGCATAAATTTACCATAACAGTCGTCATACCTCACACTCCAATTAACATCAATCAAAAAATTACCTTTACGCACAAAAACTCACACTATTCAATTCCCCGACCCTGTAATCGAACCTCGACCGACCGCTCTCTAACCGCGAGACCGCGGGGCTCGCCACAGCTGTCACTTAATAATTTAATTGTGCATTTCCCCCCTTTTTCACGGCGGCGGGCGCTTGCTGGCGTTGTTCAACTGTTCTCTATTATTATCGTAGCTATGTGTAGGTGGTAATTTTTTGCTGCGTGAATATTTGATAGCAGGGTTCTGATTTTTTGTTTCTCAGTGTCCCGATTTAGTTTTATGATAGATGCAACAATAAATTTATTGGAATGAAAAATACTGTGTTCGATAACGACTGTATTTGTATAAAACTGTCGCAGTCATTAACGCCTCCAAAAGATCGAGACAAAAGCTAAAATAAAAATTAGAACTTAAAATTAAAACAATATTTTCACAAAGGATTGTGTATGTTTTAACTTGGAGGGTATGTATGTGTGTGTGTGTGTGTAATAAACGATGTAAATTGTGGAGATTAGTAGTTTTTTTTTTTTATTAAATGGGCCTATCCAAAAATTTTTGTGCACTGGCTTAACAAACTAACGAACTAGCTTTTTGCCCGTGATCCCAGTAACATAGGCCATCGTCTGCCGATCTGTGTTTCGATCCGTTCAGGCGTTATCTAGGGTGTTATATACAGTTACTTTCCCATAATAAATATTTTTTCTTTAATATAGATTACCGTTTTTAGAGTAGGATTTTTTTTTAGTCCAGATATATTATGTTAGAGTTAAAATCAAAGTTCTTGAAATACATCAATACTCATAATCATGTTGAAGGTCCGAAAGATCTTCAGAAGTTATAACCACTGCAAGTTTCAGAACGCATACTAGACCTTACCAATTTATGCTCGATTTGTGTTCTAACACTTGATTGATACTAATAAATTAGTTAATGATTAAGTACTAACTGTGATCAGCCTACAGTTTTCAAAAGAAACTTTTCAATTAATTTTAAAAGAAATCAAAACTATGTTGATTAAAGACCTCAAGAAAATGGGTTGGACACGGACCATTTTCTTCTACGGGAAAATCAGAACCGATTAAAGAATTAAATACAGGGTAGAAGGGACACCGGCGCTAAAACGATTACCACGTATTCAGTACATCTGGATGACCCCCTCCCCCCCCTCACATAGACATCGGTAATTTAAAAAAAAACTGCTGTTCCATTCGTCAGTGTCCCTTGTTTGTGTATTTCTTCAAAAAAGGTTGAACCTTTGTTAATTCTGGTGATCGCGTACCACAACTTTCCTGCAAGAAGTTTTGATTTGTATTAACTATCTCTTGAGAGTAGACCCTGCCCGCGATGCCCTTTTGGCTTTTTTATTTTTTTTGTTTGTTTATTTATTTTGTATAATTTTTAATGTGTTTTTAATGCCAAATAAACACAATTTTCTTTTTTTCTTTAGAAAATGTTTAATTTGTAGTATGTAAATAATTCTTTCAGGAAAATTACTAAGTAAGTAAGTACCTAATACCAACTTACTATCCCAAAATTAATACGCTTTCCACATACGAACTCGTACTAGTTTGTTTGGGGAAATGTTTAGTTTCTCTATTGTTTATGAAAATTATTTAAATATAAAAGTTCATAAAAAGAAAAAAAAAGAAACACCTGAAGATTTAAAAACCAAAACAAATAAATAACATACACACCTGTTTCCAGTTCCACCAGCACTGCATACACACGTAAACTAAAATACAGTAACTGACAATTCAACGGTGCGTTCTCTTCGACGGCTCAGTGCATACTGGCAGTAATTCCAAGATCTCGCGACAGCCGCCCAGCAGTGTAGGCGGGGCCACGGCTGGGCGGGACTGGAAACCCGCAAATCAGCTTCGTTTCAACTTCTTTTCTTCCCATGCCAAGAAGCTTTGGTCAGCTCTAAGTGGGCAATACAGATGGTAGTTACCGCGTTCTTAAGTTGCGGAGTAAGTACGTAGATACTATGGTTATTCGGTATGTAAAATGGGTGATAGAAGGAGATTAGTTGATCTCTTTACTTATATTTTAGTGGGAATTTATTTGCGGTTCAGAATTTTTTAAAAGAATTTAAATAACGGTTGTAAAAAGTCTGCGAGCGTGTCACCGTTTCTTTGTGATGATATATGGCGGGACTTACATAACTGGCGATATGTAGAAGTAGGTACTGCAGAGATATCTCTGTCAGCTCTTCGGGGAGTACAGTCGTGATGGTTACTGTTAGCCTGTGTCATCCTACTGCTGAGCAAAGGCCTCTCCCCGTGATTTACAAATCCTTCGACGGTCAATGTGGACCACAGTCGTGATGGTATGTAATGTATATTTTTTTGTACTGGACTGTACGACTTTCTGGGGAAACTTTCTAGTTCTGGACGTATTGAAGATCAGAGTTAGTTTGTTTTTCACCTTTATCACAAAAACAATATTTTTTAAAACCTTTCCAACTCTTGTACCTAGCTATCGTTGCATGCACAATGTTTTGCGAGCGTAACTTTCCAGTTGGCAGCGATTTTTCACAACAAAAATAAAATTCGTTTTTTCAGTAATTACTCCATTATAGCTGATAAACATATCAATTGGAGCATATTGCTTTGTGTTAAATCTTCTTGGGTGGCCGATATTTTAGTTTTAAGACTAGGAACATGTCCTAGTCCATGTCCCGGCTATAAAACTGTAGGTCAAAAACGGACTGACCACAAAACGTACCTACGCAATAAAGGTCGAACCACAACAAAATTATTCACAACTAGGAACACGCCGCGATCATCATCATCTGCCTAGCTTTTTCCTGAACTATGTTAGGGTCGGCTTCCAGTCTAACCAAATACAGCTGAATACCAGGATGTTACTTGTAGGATGTTACTGCCTATCTGACTTACACAACCCATACATATACATATGATATGAGATACACCTTGCCCCCCTTGATAAGACTGGTTGTCACACTTTCGGGCTTCTGACTACTCATAACGAACACGTAATGAAAACAATCAGAAAAAACGACTCGGAAAAAATCTAACAATCCTCAGTTCCCTCTGTCCTCAGATAGGTCTTTGGAAAGCACATTAAACTGTTGGTCACAGCTAACATCCACAAATGTTTGGCCATAGAACGGGAAGACCGAAAGTCTGACCGCCAGTCTTACCAAGGGGTATCGTGTTACCCAGTAAATGGGTTGTTGAGGTCAGATAGGCAGTTGCTCCATATAAAATACATACAGATAGGTATTCAGCTGCATCCGATTAGCCTGGAACAACAAACATTCTTGGGAAAAGGCTTGGCAGATGATGATGACGTAGATATTAGGTGCAAGAAGCACCTCAAGGTATCAAGGGTACCAGTACCTAATCTAAAAAGAAATAATTAACTTAACTCTCCTTCACTTACACAGATACATAGACTTACGCAGGACATAGATAATATTTTTATTAGGCATTAAACTAACTAAATACATTATTAATTAAAAACTATTAAATAACCTAAAATAAGTCGACTAACAACAAACTATAAAAGGGCATCAAAAAACTCCTCCTCAACGCTGTCAGCTGGTAATGTGCCCAAGAGACTGGCGGCGTTGCCACGTTAGATAATAATAATAATTCATAGATAATTCATACAATTAGATGGTTCTCATTTCTCGGCTGGTCGACTGACTGGCCGCTGGCAGGCGAATTTAGCAGGCAGACTGAAAGAATGAGCAAAAAGAACCAAAGTTACCTATGGAGGGTTGCCGACAACCCCCGAAAAAACTCCTAGCTAGGTCCAGTGGCAGGACCCTGGCCAGGAATTTGGTTCTCGGAATTAGGAATTTCCTGGTCAGGAATTGTCGTGGTCTATAGAATGTCAATAGGGTGCGTGCCTGAAGACGAATGCAGAGCAAAACTCATGTCAATTTTCATGATTGCATTTAAAGCTTTCTTAGGCACAATAGGCCCGCCGAAGGGTTAGGCAGAGGTGTCAGGTGTACCCCCAGTACCTACTAACCTACCCTATATAAAGGGTGTAAATAGACCCTTAACTTATCCGAAAGGCACTTGTTCTCCCCGTCTTTGCGATCATTTTTGTGTTCTAGACCATACCTGAGAACCATCTAGTTACGGAGATTTTGGGGGTCAAAGTACCAACATTTTCACAGTTTTTTTTTTTAAATACATGTTTTTAATGTAAGATTTTTACTTTACATACCTCCACGACCCCCGTAATATTCAATTCATCCATCAGCACAATGCTTTGAGTGCTTTCCATCGAGTCCTACCGTAAAATGTAATTTTTCACCTCAAAAAAAAAAAGTCGATTCCCAGCAATATTTTTTGCGTAAAGTTACTTAGTTTGATGTACAGAATGCTTGGTTGACGGCTTTGTGAAGGGTCTGTTTACACCCTGTAGATGGTGATGTGAGATGTAAGGTGTCTCTCTATTTAAGATTGATTAATCAAGACTTTTATGAAAGAAAACGTATGAAGGAAATTATCAGCAGTTTGAGTAAACTGCAGCACACTTTAACCATGGTCGGATTTCACTAAATAGTAGTAAACGTGATGCACCGCGTCAGTTAAGTCTTTGTTAAAGCTTGTTGACGGGCTCAAGGACATGGCAAAATATCCACCGGACCGAATTTCAGCCGCGGCCACCCCAGGGCCCGCACGCTCAGCACTCGCAACCACGAAACCAACGGCACAGTTAAAGCCGTTATGGCTTTAACTGCGCCGTCGGGAGTCGGCTTGTCGGGAGTGCACAGGTTTCATCATCACCATCATCATTTCAGCCGAAAGACGTCCACTGCTGGACATAGGCCTCCCCCAAGTGTCGCCACATTGACCGGTCCCGTGCGACTCGCATCCAGCGGATCCCTGCAACCTTCACCAGGTCATCAGTGCACAGGTTTACATTTTACTAAATTGAGTACCAGTGAGCACTATTAGTTTCATCAGGATACATCAACACACAGGAGCTTTTGGCTAAATAATAACAGTCGCTCGGGTCGATCTCCAGGTTAAGCCACGTTAGCCTAGGTTGGTCCGTGGGTGGGTGGCCACTGACCACCCATTATATACAGAGTTTCCTCCGTACCTCGGAAAGCACGTTAAGCCGTTGGTCCCGGCTGTCGTTTGTAGACCTTTGACAGTCGTTACAGGCAGTCAGTGCACAACCAGTCTTACCAAGGGGTATCGTATTACCCAGTATTAACTGGGTTGTGGAGATCAGACAGGTAGTCGCTCCATGTAAAAAAATGGTATTCAGCTGCAACCGGTTATACTGGAAGCCGATCACAACATAGTTGGGAAAAGGCTAGGCAGATCATAACTAATCATAAGGATACATACCCCGCCCTGATAGTGACGCCAGCTGCAGTTACCAAGTAGACCCTATGCATGGTCCCTGTTCGCATAATACCTGCCAAAGTTAGACTTCCTAACAAAGTAACAAGTAACGATTTATGTATCTCTTCCTATGTTGCTCATTCTGTGAATAATGTTTTTCTTCTTCAAGTCGCTGCGCTGGCACGACAGTACCTTCCAAAACTTCCCCACTGCCACGGTTTCGTCGCGTCCTCGGTGGCAGCGCCGAGGTCACTTTGAGTGAATGTTTTGGAGCTCAGAGGATTTCAAAAGAAAGGATAGGAGGTAAACCATAGTTGAGGACACAATTCCACTTTCACCCCAAGCTGCAGTTCCGTCGAGATAGCCATATGAATTAATCCATTCCGTCTCGCCAGGGGTTCAAGCACCAATTAGTTTGCAATTAGTATGGGTAAAGGTATGGGGTTTGCTAGATAAATGGCCATTTCCATTTTATTATTATAAGCTCGTGTCTGTCTGTTAAGTACCTACTTTTTCATAAGTGTGAAGTAGCTGAATGGATTTCGGTGAAATTTGGCGCGCGGGTAGACATGGGTCTACCCGCGACTTAGATAAGGGCATAAAATAGGCACTTATTTTTTTATCCAGGTAGGTACGTAGCACCACAACGTGATAACGTTCCCGTGGGATATCCCGACATCCTCGCGGGCGAAGCCGTTGGCAAAAGCTAACAATGCATGATGTATAACACCCAAGGCTATAAAGTACTGAATCGTCTATCTACCCAAAGTATACCTACATAAAGGTGAGGTACCCATGGTACGTAAATATGAAATAACTATATAGCCCTGCAGTTATTTTAAAAGTTCGGTGCAGTTAGTATCTATGGCAAGGCCAGTGAATAAAAATATATCATTGAAATTTAACCACACATTGAAAAAAAAACAGACAACAGCTATACTTTAAAACCGTTAGCACAATGCTGTAGTCAGAGCCCTCTATTGCGCTATTATAGTTACCTTATGTAATAATAGACAACCAAAGAGGGTTCCGTCTCGATGCGTCACATTCACTTCCCGCTGTGTGAACACCGCTGTGTAAAATTAGAACGCGCGTAATCAATAAGTTCGTGAAAGATTCCGTTCGTCGCAGATGGCGACACTATGCAATTCTGCGCAGCCATGTCAACTACATTTAATGAAATAAAATAAATTTAGCTACAAAATAACAGCATTATATTCTTCGTAGAGCTAATTATTACATAGCTACAAGTTACGTGGCGAGAATATTTTTTTCGTGTGAAAAATAATTAGATGGTAATCATTATGACTACATAACAGTACTCGACCAAAGCGTCAAACAAGCTTCGCGTTTCGTATTGAGGCCGCCGCTGTACACCGCCATCTTACGTCCACCGTGTCAACTTGTGTTGAATTTGGTGCAGTAATTTTGTGTTTGATTGTGACGAGAGCAAGTTAACGAAATACGAACTATTCTGTGTGGCCGATATCGGTAAGTTCCATGAATAAAACACTTCAATATGTGGCGGAAAATTCAAGTGAAATGTTGAATGTGAAACGCGATGATAAAACTGGGTGTATAGCATCATTCCGATCAAACTAACAATGCTAATATGATGTCAAACTTTTTCTGGATCAATAGTTGCCGCATTTAATCGCGCGTTAGTTTGTTGATGCTTATTTCTAATGGCGATGAACTTCTGTTTCAGCGCCCGGTATGCTGCTTACATAGTCAGTATTATGGTCAAGTAAACCGCAAAAATGTCTGACGTGAAGCAAGTGAAAGTTGACAACTGGGGAATATATTTCCTCCAAAGGCTGAAGCACTTTTTCAACCGGACGGACTACTGTGACCTGACGCTGCAGTTTCAAGACAATGCCCAACTGAAAGTACACCGACTAGTGCTCAGTGCGTGCACCGAGTACTTCGAACTCCTAGAACGAACATGTGAAATGTATGAAGACTGTCTCGTGATGCCGGACGACTTGCAGGCGGATGTTGTCGTGCCGATTGTGAACTTCATGTACACAGGACATTTAGAATTCAAGATGGATTTACTAGAACGATTGTATCAAACATCTCAAATTCTCAATATGCCAGTGTTAACTAAACTCCTCGAGTCACATCGCAACTTGGCGCCAAAAGCACCAGCGCACAGTTATAGCGGTATCAAAAAGGTTACTAAACCAAGTGTCCAAAGTGAACCCAAAACTGTGAAGACGATCACCCCTTCTGCAGGCTCCAGTACGAAACGCTCTTACAGCAAAGCGTTCGACAATAATATAGTATACAGAGATAAAAAGACTTATCAAACGGTTGCTAAAACCGAAAATGTCAATAACAGTGCATATCGTCCTCCGTCTCCAATATCAAAAGACCCTTTTACTTCTCAAAAACTGGTCATAGGGGAACCACGTCCAACAAGATATGAAGTACCAGAAGAACTAGATACTGAAAATATATTCGACAACTCATTCTGCAGTATATCATATACTTCTCAGCCTTTAATGGTGCATCCTGATACGGTCAAACGCTATAAAGCTAAACGAAGCAATGTATTCAGTGAAGCATCAGGCTCAAAGAAAAGGTCCGGTTTGTCAACAATTGATATTGTTGAATGTAAAAGGATATCGTCATCTAAACAAGAAAATTTATTTGATGAAAACAATGCTGACCATCATTTCAATGATGACACTGATTTGTTTAATACACCCTTCAACAATGACAAGGACACAAACCAGCTTTTTGATCAGATCTTGGATGCTAATGATGGAAATGGTGGTCCCAAAGTCACAATAGAAACTAAGGACAGTAAAGCTGCTTCCAACCTAGACCATGCAAGGATAATAAGTGAAGTCTTAAAGAAATATCCTCATTTAGTTAAAAGCAATAAAAACATAAAATTGAAGATTCTGGATCCTGTGCCTAGTAAAGGTAGAAGACAGCAAAAACAAGCTGCATCTCCTGCATACATAGAGGATAAACCACCGTTAAAGTTAAAAACAGAAGAAGATGATTTTACTTATGAAACAGATGTTATAGATTCAAAGCAAGCAGCAAAACTTATTGCAATGGGTGCTGATAATACTAAAGGTCCTTGGATATGTTTAATATGTGGCACACCAGGAAAAGCTCTACATTTCAATTCATATTTTAAATTCCGCCGTCATTTAGTTGAAGTGCACAATGAGAAACCAGTGGTTAACATTTGTGAATACTGTGGCCTTAGATCTTTGAAGAGAAACTATCTAATGCACCACCTATTTTCACAACATGGTGTACAACCACCACCACAGTATCACTTCCCAAAATGTAACAGGTGTTCTTATATTGCATTAACCGATGCGCTGCTTACAAAACACAAAATGAGCCATAAAGATATAAAGAACTTCCGCTGTAATGTATGTTCTTCAGCATATGCTTCTTCTAGTCAACTACTACAACACATACAAAGTACAGGACACAAATACAGTTCTGAAAAGAAAAATAATTTGCAATGCCCCTATTGCATGAAAGTGTTCTTGCGAGAGATAAACCTTTATTCACATATAAAAACTCATCACAAACAGGAAGCAAAGACTGATTGCATCATTGAAGATTCAGATGATGAAAAGGAAGTTGTAGTTGAAAGAACAAGAGCCACTACTGCTACTGCTAGACCTGCTGTCAAGTTTGAACCTAGTACAAGCTATGACAATGAGTATACAGAGATGGATTCACAGTATCCAATCCTGCAAAGATCCTCAGTTGAAAAACAAATTCCAGCTAGAAGACAACATAATGCTATCTCCAATGCGAAGCAAAAGATTTTAAATCCTGGCTTTGGTACTCCAAAACCAGCACTAAAGGCCAAGCCCAGTAAAAATATCAAACAGACTCAATCTATACACAATGATTATTTCCAGGATATAAAAATGCCATTGGAGCCATTATCCAATAATCAGGAAGAAGAAATTGTATTAATAGACAACAATGAATACATCATGAAAGATCATCAACTTATTCCTAGAAAGCGAAAGCCAAATAACAGAAACTATGTGATTTCAGATATGGTTGAACCTAATTCCTTAGAGGCGATTCAACCTACTACATCTGTGGAATACACTCATGTTCAAAATACAAACATTGAAGAAAATGTGCAGCAACAATCCAGTATGGTTATAAAGAAATCAGCAAACCTAAATCAACCAATACAAATTGTGGTATCAAATGAAGAAGAATACAAAGCTTTGATGGCTTCTAACCATCCCATTATATTTGATGATGGTGGCACAAACAAGACCCTGACTGTATTGAGTGCACCACACCACAGTCAGGCATTAGAGACTACTGCTATAGACTTAGATAATACTCAAGGTAATGAGATGATGATTCTACCAAATGAATATCCTATGAATGTCACTGAAGGTGTAGCTACTGAAAATTCTAACATTGTAGTTGTATACAGTCACCCTGTAGATGACCAAAACAAGCAATTCCAAATTATAACTACAGGAGGTTTAGGAGCACAATTTGTGCAGTCTTCTGCAATTATAACACAAAATTATGAAACTGTGACTACCTCAACATCGGTAATGAATACACATTGTATAGAAACAACAGGGGAACAAACTTGGCAAAATAATCTCCAAAGTTTAGATGGTCAGCAAATACAGTTACCGCAACACACAGTTATGCTGGATTCTAATCAAGTAGTAACTGGGCCAATTTATAGTGCAACAGGTAATCTAGATGAACTTCCAGAGGTACATTTGGTACCTGAACCTCGGAGAGGGGTATCTCGAGGAACTGATGTTACAATAAATCAACCAGATGTAACAATCGAACAAATAAATCAACCAGATGAACAAGAGACTGCAGAAGATAATGTCTCAGGCATGAGTTTGATGGAAAACGAAACAACTACTTCAATTGTAAATGAGACTGCCGAAACTCATGCTCAAGATAAATCGATGCCTGACATTCAAACTAACCACGAAAACTTTGTTGAACAAATGGAAATGGAAAACATGCTAGAGCAACCACTAGCCTCAGAACATGTAATGGAACAACCAATGACAACAGAAAATGAACTAGAACACCCAATGGAAGCAGAAAATGTTATAGAACAACCAATGGAATCAGAAATTGTACAACAACAATCAATTCAAACACAAAATGCATTAGAACAACCAAGGGAAACAGAAAATGTAATAGACCAGCCAATCGAAACAGAATATGTTGTAGAACAACCTTTAGTAACAGGAAATGTTATGGAACAACCACTGGAAAATGAAACAGACCATACTACTATTAATATTATGGAACAATCGGTAGAAACGAGAAATATAATAGAACCAGTGCAAACAGAAAACATGATACAACAACATCTGGAAACTAGAAATGTACTGGAACAACCAATCGAAACCGAAGGTCCTATGGAACAGCCAGTGGAGTTGGTAAACATAGAACAACCAGCAGAATTCGAAAATGTAAGTGGACAAGCAGTTGAAAGGGAAAATGTAACAGAACAACCAATTGAAACTGAATGTTTAATGGAAACATCTCTTGTCCAAAACATAGACAACCAGCAAAAACACACTGTTGACTCTGTGACTATAAACAGATTCTCTGAATTTAATAAACCCGAAAATGACACATCAGAAGGCCAACAACCTGAACTCATAGAATCACAAGCATATGATGATATAGTTGAAACAAACCAAGCCAATAGTGATGTACCTGTATGTCCTAAAGTATCTGAAACAAAGGTTAAACATTTAACTTTAGATTGGTCTGACGATGAATATGATATTGCAGAGGGCAGTGATAGAATTACTAATGCTGCTTCAAATGCAGGTTCCCAAAATCAACCTTTGGTTGAAGATATACCAATAGTAGAAGAATCAATAGAAAACATTCAACAAGAAATGCAAAAACAAATGACTGCTCAACTTGAAGCAGAAGCACAGGCTGCAGCAGAAGCTGAATCACAGGCGGTAGCAGAAGCTGAAGCACAGGTGTCTGCAGAAGCTGAAGAACAGGCGGCAGCAGAAGCTGAAGCACAGGCGGCAGCAGAAGCTGAAGCACAGGCGGCAGCAGAAGCTGAAGCACAGGCGGCAGCAGAAGCTGAAGCACAGGCGGCAGCAGAAGAACAGACGGCAGTGGAATTAGAGGCAAATGCAGACGTCGAAACCGAAGAAAGTGCTATATCTTCACAAGAAGAAGACTCATCAAGCCAGGAAATGCAACTGCCTCCATTGGTAGATTCACCTATCCATACTGCTGTACCAAATCCAATTGTACAACAGAAATTATCATCGCTGCTAAATGATTGGGAGGATAATGATTCCCAGGAGGAAATGATTTCTGTCACTGAAAATGCTGTTGAGCCCACAGAGGAGTCAATGAAAGATATTAGTTGTTCCCCAGAAAAAGGTCCAAAAAACGACAATATCAAAAGCTTGGTTAGTGACTGGGATGATGATGAGGAAGAAACTAAAGAATGAATAATAAACACGTTTTAATCAAGATTGTACTACGACGATAATCATGAGATGCTATTGTGACATCTTCAAGCTATATATATTCTGTCTGTATACTAATAGCTATATAACCTGCAACGGTTAATATTTAAAATACTTAATCATAAGTAGTACTATTAGATTTTTAAGAATATAATTTAAGTAAATATAGTTCTATTTTATTTATCATGTAAAAATCAATTAATACTTGGTGGTGTGCAATGTAAAAGGAAATTCTCTTTTTTATATGAATTACTTTATAAAACAATGGATAACACCATACATGTACTGTTGAAACTTCAATATTTTACTGAGGTATAATTATGTTAAATAAGTGGAACAGACTCAAGGATTTTAGTTGTGCTGTGGTGCCTGCGTTTTATAGATCCTAACATAATGCCTTGTATACAACAATAGTACACAATTCTGTCTTCTATAGATTTTCATACAATAACTGTAACATTAAATTATGAAAATGATACTGATTATGTATATAACTATTGAACATAATAAAATAAATGGGTTGATAAATAATATATTTAATTTCATACTTATCCCTTTAAATAAAACAACATTTCATAGAAAAATACTATTTTACTAAATTTTAATCAATTTGCAGTTGCTAAAATCAACATTAGATATAATGATTATTATTATAATCACATTTGTAGTGTGCAATATCACATGGAAAAGTATATATTGGCCTTACCTATACTGTATTCATGACTTGTGTAAACATTTAGATAGTCCAGGTTAAAAACATGAGGTGAAAGGTACTTCAAAACTAAATATATAAAGAACTTATGTAAAGGCAATATGAGAGGATAAGAGGTTCAATTTAAGTACTTATATTTATATAGACATAAGATCAAGAAATAAAATATAAGAGAGGTTGAGTAAAAACAAATACAAAATAAAAACAATAGCACACATTTCTAAAATGAAATGAGTTTCATATTTCCAATCACTTTATTTCTGTAGGTAGATACATTATGTAATACAGAAATATTATACTGCCTTCATGGCTAAACATAACAAAAGCCACTATGCACATCTTAAAAATTAACACTAGTGTACAAAGGCAAACAATTTTATGTCTAACATATTCCACTTTAAATATTCAATATAGATCATAGAATAGCTACAGGGGACAACACAATTTAAATGCAGTAGTAGGCTCAATATAAACATTGAAAAGTTACACATTTTCTAATGATGATACATGATGATCATTGTTACTATGTGAAATTAATGCTAGTTATGATTTGATAAGACATGAAATACTTTTACGATCATATTATTTGGAATAGTAATATTGACTTAACAAATAACTGGCATACAGACAAACATTCAGTACAAGCAGAAATACATTTGTTGAGATTACAACATTTACTTGTTAAAGTTTAAACTTGACAAATTGATTTCACATTAAAAGCTATTTGCAATCTTGATAGACTACTTGCAAGAGTGATAAACATATATCACATTAATCTACATTCTTTCTCTAATTTGAAACACTACCTAGCTATTCATCACAAAGAATATCTAAAAACTATGATTTTGTGTATGTTTTGGAACAGTTAATAATGAAAGTGCTTGAACATTAACCACTCATCATGTACCTAGTATAAATTAAATTGATGCTAAAATTATCTTCAATTTAATTTAAATAATTTAAACAGCAAAAAAGGTGAACAAGCAGAAAGGATGTCAAACGGTACCTTACTGATGAAATACAATTATGATTATTGAAACAGAACAAAACAGATGTTAAGATCTGGTAACTATGCACATGCATCATACCTTTATTGATTAGAAAATTGTATCAACTTAAAATTAACACAAAAGAATTAGAAAAAAAAAATCTTGTTAAAACAACTGTTCCCCTTGCTTCTCCAGCCAATACAGGAATCACTAATTGAGAATGTCAATAATTTCATATTGCAATGCATGCAATGAGTTTCACATTACATCAATTCTGTATGCTTAGCACAATGTCAAATTAACTTCAAAATTTGCCTCTAATGGAATAAATGTATTTACAAAATAAATTACAATATTTACATTAAAATAAAGCATTTAAACTATTTGCCTAATCATTGGATATCGAGACTAACACATATTTGACCATATACGCAAGGCAAACAAAGCCAACCAACACAAATAAATTGGTCATAATATAGTACATGTTGGACTGTTGCTCCGTTATCACTTCACCCTCAGTTGTGTTGGAGTTCTCTGCCTGCAGTATTGCCTCATTCCGTTGCTTTAGTTGCTGCTCAATCTCTTCAACATAATCCGGGAACAACTCACAAAACATTTTGTTTTTAATATTTGTCTCCAAAGATTCCGCCGCCAGGCAACGCTTCTGGTAATCGGAAGTTTCAACAGATCCCAATGTCGGTGTCTTCTCTAACATGAAACTTAATAGGCCAGTGAGGATAGTAGATATTGACCATGCCGGGTTCCATGTATCAGGATGGAAGTCCGTGATGCTAAGGCATAGTCGAGTGTTTGTCTTGAACCGACCATTTGGTGTGATCATGTAAATAGATGGTGGTTTGAATGGAAACTCCCTTGGAAATATGATTTTTCCATGATAGTATCCGCCCTCGTACGGACTCTTTTCTGGTCCTTTGACCACGTAATGCCATTCTAAAATATTAGACGGCACTGGTTCCGCCGTTACATATGGAACGGGGTCATTTTTAAGCCTAAGGTAGTCTTGCTTTAGTCGGCTCGTAGCTCCTGTTACTTTGGTTTTTGCCATGACTTAGCACAAAACAACGATCATAAAATACTTTAGTATGCAATTAAAATGAGTTTCACTGCAGTCATACACTATTAATTCTTGATTAATGTCCGCAATTCCTATTTTTTGGTCAAACAAGAATCAATCGCGAATAAATAAAATAATACGTCAAATGATTTGCAATCATACAATACGTCATTCGAATAGAGGTGAGTCAAATAGTAACAGATAATAAAAAATCGACTAAGAACTTGATTATAAACAGGCTAAAACGTTCCCACAGCTGGGTTCCCTGTCTGGTAATAAAAGTCATAATCAACCAAACCACGGGGACCCAGTCAGAGTTAGATGATGTCATAAATCTTCAGTTTTTAGTTCCTTAGACCTATTATTCTGTACCTACTGTAAAATCTGCAACTCTTTAAATCGTTTCTTTTTAATCAGTCAATATCTAGAAATTCTCGAGATAATTCACCTCGTTTTAACGAAGCATGACCCACCACAAATCAAATTCAAATAATTTATTGTGGATCATAGGTTCATGATGTTGCGTTAAAAATACAGATAAGTCTGCTATGTCCCGCCATTGAGGCATACAAAATTCATGTCACAAGTTCGGTAAATATGTAGTTAAAAACTTAAAATACAATACATCCAATTGACATGCAATAAATTATGATTAAATTAGTAAAATAGTAAAAAATATAAATAAAATATGTCAAATTACAAATTATTCATTCAATGGATTCGCTTTAATTTATTGTCATCTAGAAATTCTCTTATCGAGTAATAACATTTACTTATCAATAATTAATGTAGTTTTTTTTTAAGGTAATTTATATCGGTCACAGTTCTGAAAAAAGGTGGAAGATTAAAATATCACGTAATAAATCCAGAGTTCTATGAATAATAAAGAAAACACACGCAGTAAATGACCATTATGTATCTTGTAATAATTCTAGAGTTAATTAAAATCAAATCAACAGTTCATTTTTTTTATTAAATAACAAGTCTTTCTATTTTACATCATCGACAGTTACTTTATATTTTAAAAAATCCATTAACAATACCTAATCCACGAAACATGATTATAAATAATATAAACTAATTTATAATGGTTCTAACATTGGAGTCTAATTGAGCTAAGTAAGCTAATAAGGGTGCTTAAACATGAACAGTCTACCGAAACAATGAGAATCACCCTTACTGATATGAAATAAAGGCGCTTTACCTGAAATACACCACTAAGATAAAACATGTCGGTTCAAAGTATGAAAATATACTGTTTTAGTCATAAGGACCACACCAATACCCACATTATGCCGCTAAAGTCAATAATCATCATCTGCTTAGACTTAACCCAACTATGCCGAGGTTGACTTCCAGTCTAACCGGATGCAGCTGAATACCAGTATGTTACATGGAGCGACTGCCTATCTGACTTCAACAACCCAGTTAGTACTGGGCAATACGATACCCCTTGGTAAGACTGGTTGTCAGACTTTTGGGCCACTAAGTACCTATAAGGACTGTCAAATTCTACAAATGACAGAAGGAACCAAAGGCTTATCGTGCTTTCCGGGGCACGGAGGAAACTCTGTATGTAATGGGTGGTCGTCACTCATCCACGGACCGAGCTAGGCAAGCACGGCTTAACCTAAACATCGACCCGAGCGGATGTAATTATTTAGCCACAAGCTCAAACACGAGCCCAAGTCACCATGTGCACGATATCGACCACAACCCAGGCGAAACTCAATCACCAGTGACATTTCTCACCAGACTAGTAGACAATTAACTTGAAAAAAAAAACATCCAACCACCACCTAAGACATTTTTTTTTGTAGTATTAACGTGCAGCACGCGGAACATGAACACCGTAGTACATTCAGCACTGGCATATTATTCGCATAAAACCTCCTGAAACCTCTATTTCTCTATTAGTTTAATATTTTATCTCATCAGATTACAGGTTTTTAACCGACGCAAAAAAAAGAAAAGGTTCTCAAGTCAACATATTTATGTAAATGTTTCACCAGTGCTAACGCATAGTTACCACAAAGGCAACGTAACTATTCACAAGTGCCCACTGCTTGCCTAATATTTTATCGCTATGATATGGTGTGACAGTGATACATGTAAATGGTCCCTTATCATTTAATTAATAAGGCGTTTTATACACAGAATACTGCAGCGCAAACCGTTACCATGAATTCAGTACCTACGTGATTCTAGATTAATCAGCTAGAAATGTTTCGACAATCGTCGGTTATTGCGAAAAAAATCAGCTGTTCCATACATGTTGACCGTGTATGTGTATTATTTTTCATGAAAAAGCTTTTTTTTTTCATAAGTTTAAATAATCAGCGAAAACTTTTATTCCAGGGGGTCTAGGATCATGTAAAAAAAAAGGTACCGAATTCATAGAAACAGATTGCGCGTACCTTACACATGTTTACTAACTGGAAACGATAACGCAAGTCGATTTTCAGTTTCCTCCCTAAACGAGAGCTCACGCCCCTTGCATTTCAACAAGTACATAGTTGCAAGGGTCATTCGTGGTTCCGGTAGCTTCGGCACAGATCGTGTTTCAAACTGCAATGGATTGATGGAATCCGCCCTAACGTGTCACGTCAATG
Organism: Noctua comes; assembly: GCA_963082995.1. Classification (NCBI taxonomy): domain Eukaryota; kingdom Metazoa; phylum Arthropoda; class Insecta; order Lepidoptera; family Noctuidae; genus Noctua; species Noctua comes. Next base: position 5,188,954 of record OY720280.1, on the reverse strand, counting down.
GAATTCACAATTCGGGGTTTATTCCTAAACGCTGCATAATTATAGTTAATTTCGTTAGTTTAGAGACTATTAAAAACAATATATTTTTATGATTGGCGGATGTTTAATCATACATTATTTTATGTTTAAACGTCTTTTAACTTTACGAATCAAATTCAGCTAAATGCAGTTTTTAAAATAAAATAATAGCGTTGGCCTGATCTAACTACAAACGAAAGTTTGTAAGGACGTATGGATATTTGTTCCTCTGCCACGCAAAAACGGTTGAACAGATTTGGGTGAAATTTGGCACCCAGATACTTTATAACCTGCATTGACACATAGGATTTTTTAGCCCGGTAGTGCGATCCCGTGGGATAATTACCGAACTCCGCGCGAGAGAAGCCCCGGGCATAGGTTAGGAAATTATGGAAGGACCAGCCACATTTAGCGACGCGGGAATAGGCTTGAGCTAATCACATTTCACCACATTTGTCGCGTCGAGTCATCAGAACCGAAACGAGGCGAATCTCTTTTTTTCGCTTATATCGCATGGACTTAAAGCAGCTATTTCAAACTGGTTGAAGTCAATGCAGCGTCGAGAAGTGTTCCCACTCCCTAAAGAACGTATTCTCACACAGCAGATGATGGATTCCCGATTCACCGTTAAGAATACGAAAATAACAAGCAGTCTTGAAAATGTCATTGTCCATATTTACTAAAAAAATGAGCAACGCAATTTTACATTTTACAGTACACCAGTACAGTGACAAGCAATGAAATGTATACAGTATACACTTAGCAAAATTCAAAAGCTATTTTTTCTTACTGTATTGATTAACGTTTTACGTTTTCACGAACATAGTATTTTGGGGGAAATAAGTCTTATTTCAAAGTAGAAACCGTTAATTCGCGAGAAAAGCGCTTTTGAACTTTGTAAGTGTACAGATTTCATTGCTCGTGACTGTACACAAGTACAGCTATTAGGACCTGCGCAGACGAGGGACTTTTGCCCGTAGACCCCGCCAAAAATGTTCATGTTTCTATTTGGTTGACAATGAGATTTACGGACAAAAGTCCCTCGTCTACGCAGGCCCTTAGCAGTGGTTATCTGTTTAAGATCAACGTACACTTATAAGCACTGTGGATCAGCATCGCCTTGGCATTTCTTTTACTAGTTGATCCCAAGCCGAGGCGATGCCGTCACGATGCTTATATGTGAGCGTTGCAGTGCCGAATTTCTTAGAAAGAACACAGAACGGCTCCAGTTGAGGAGATGCAACATGATAAGTTGGGCGTATTATATTATAGGTACAACGGCTGACCATTAGCCTGAATATGTAACAACCAGTATTACCAAGGGGTACCGTGCTACCCAGTACTAACTGGGTTATGGAGGGTACCTATCTGACATAGGTAGTCGCATCATGTAAAATGCTGGTATTCAGATGCATCCGATTAGACTGGAGGCCGACCCCAACATAGTTAGGAAATGGCTAGACAGATTATGAAAGATTGACTATTAGGAGTGCAAGTCTACGTGGGCATGATGTCATGTGCCACAATTGAGCAGTAAGCTTCGTATCTCGTGGTTCAATTGTTTGAGCAAGTCTTCGTCCGGGCTATCTTGCTGGACGAGACGGTCGCGTTGAGATATTAGTTCGTTGATTTTCTCGTTCGTCGGATTTTTTGGGGCGTTCCTGTAATCGTACGAGGTTGTGTTAGAACTGTATTTAGGAGTGGTTTTGTGTGTTGATCCGCATGCAATGGACCCCAAAAGGAGTGTAGTGATAAACTACCTACGTTAAAAGTGTATGCATGTATTCGCAAAATGACAAAGTTCGTTACGTGCACACTAGCTGAGCTGATATGGCTCTTAAAGCTCGCCAATAGAAGAAAACCGCAGGATATACTTTTTATGCTCTCAAAAACTCAGTTTTACTCACATTAGATCGTGAAACATGTCTAATTCGTCGTGAGCAGCAGGATCTGAAACAAGAGTTTTTTTTTTTTACAAACTTGCTTTTAGGGACTATCCACACTTGTCATCTCAGGGTCAGAACTCTTGCGCACGGGGCGATTTTCTATCGCGCACGAGATTTTCCACTCTCAATATTGAGTCGAGCATTGAAAATTCAACAGAGTGCAGCCCAGAAAGTAAAAAAGGGAACTGTTTGATTTCAATTCTCGACACTAAGCCGTTGGCTGAAAATATAGTGCGTGACCAAAAATCGTTGTGTAAAAAATCACTAGTGAATACGAGGGGTATGAATTTCTTGCCTTTGCGCTATAATGGGGTGTGGATATAGCTTTGTGTAATGCATATTATAAGGACTACTGACTTATCATAGAATGTGTATTGAGAGCTGGCGTGTTCGCGAGTATGTCCACATAAAAGTCATCTTTCAACTTCTTTAAATCAACTGGAATTTGATTCATGTTGTTTTCGTCTTGTTCGTCCATTGGGTCCAGTCTGGAAGAAAATAAAACGGTCAGTTTAAAAGCAGATGATAAGATAATAATATACCTTTGTTATCCCACAACACAGACCAAATATATTCTCAAGAACAGTTTTGCGGAAAAAAAGCGTGATGGTGTATTTAATAGTCAGTTATGTTTAAGTCCCATGTAATAGGGGCGAGCCTATTGCCATCAACCGGGCACAAATCCCAACGTAGCTGCTACTGAGAAATCCAATAACACTTTGCCCGACCTGGGAATTGAACCCAGGGCCTCAGGCTCAGTAGTCGCTCTTGCGACCACTAGATCAATGAGGCAGTTCTAAAATATATCGTAAGATATAAAATAATCTGAACAAACAATTCGGAATGAATTCCCTAAATTATAATGGAAACCGCATCAACCGCATCCATTATTTAGTTTATATGAAGAAACGCGGCCACACAAACAGACACGATAAGCGAATTCTACTATGTATTGGTAGATGATAGTTATTACCCCATCTCGCCCAGTTCCCGCCTGTCCTGCTGCAGCTGCGTGAGCATCTGCTTGCGCGTGCGCAGCTTCACGAGGTGCAGCTCGCGCACGGCGCGGCCCCACTGCTCCTTGAAGAACGCCTTCGACTGCACCGCGCTGTCCAGCTTCTCCTCCAGGTAGCGCTGGGACAAATAGTAAGCTATGAATATAACAATAGGGGAGTACCAACCACACGAGCGTGCGACCAAGATTTTATGAGCAGAAAGGAGGTGACGCATACAGTCATGAGATGACGACTAATAGAGAAATATGGAAGGAGAAGATGCTGCGCCAACCCCAAATAAATTGGGAGGGATTGTATGAAGTGCTGTCATGGAACATTTTAGAACAATAGGGATGTTTCCTGTGTAAAAAAAATATGATTCTATTTAGTCCGTCAGTTAGATTATCGAAAAATATTGGATACGTATTTTTTGTTTTATCAAATCAATAAAAATTGACGAAGATAAAACGCATCAAAGACTAAGGGTGGGGGCTTGTGACGTCACTTTTCGGTAAAAAGTCAGTACACTTTACTTACAAGTATGACGTCACACGAGTTTTCGACGAACTGTATCGTCTTCATTTTTAGTTTTCGTGAAAAAAGAAAAACACGTGTCCAATATTTTTTGGAAATCTATCTGACGGACTAATTAGATTTTTTCAAGAAACATCCTGGTTTACAAATTGATTTGGTGTTGAATTCAAAGTATACTAATTGGGTTTTAAATTTTTTAAGAGTTAGATGATTATTATTCTGGTGAATAAATACGTTGGTTTGAGATATTTTCCATTCATACATTTTTTTCTGGTTTAGTGAGTCAGTTCTAAAAAAAAAGATTTAAAAAATAGTATGCTAATGAGTTGAAACATTATACTTACCAATTCTTGTATAAGGCTCGCAGTTTGATCTTTGGTCAGGCCGGAATATCGGCTCTCGGCTTCCTTTTCAGTGTTCTTTATGTTGTTCTGCAATATAAAGTAATAAATAAATAATGGGAAATTATAAGTCTCGCCACAAAATTATTTATTGGCCATGTGATTAAACTTCTAATTTTATAATTAAGCAACGGGAAAATAACATAGCCTCTAATAAACTAATTCGTCTTTTTTACAACGCCATCTAAATATTCTATAGAAAGCGTCAAGTAAAGATCATCAATTATTGTGACTGTCTTTCTTATTTATACATTGCCACCTAATTTACTAACTCGGCCACGGATTTTATAACTTGCCACCATTTTACGTTTTACAGCTTCAAAACAATGTCCTCAAAAAAATATAATTCAAGCTTCCACAGAAAGCATCATTTATTATAAGTTAGCATGTAAAATAATACATCATATTCTTTTATCGTGAAAATAGCCACTGCATGATTTGGCGCGAGTACGCGAAACGACAGAACTCATAAAAATTCAACTCATTAAATAGGCACAACGGTAATTTTAATTAACGGAACAACAAATACTTAGGAATCAAGAGCGAGTGAAGCGAGTTCGGGACTTGGGGCACCCCGACTTTAGGTTAGGTTAGGTTACTTTAAACCCTGCAAACAGAAATAGGAGCCCCGCACAGCGGGGCTACGTCGACTATGCCTATTACAAAATATTGATATTATTTACCTTGGACTTTAGGTGAATTTCTGCTCTAAAAACTTACGAGACTACCCAAAAAAACAGCTTAAAACTTTGTGACTGGTTAAGAATATTTACTATAAAGTGATATTTAGATGAAACGTGATTTTGCCGAAAAGAATCAAAATATGTATTAAATGAAAAATTTATAAATGATTAAATATCAACATTTGTAAAGCGAAGCGTTTGCCAAAGGAATGCGTGTAAAGCAAAATTTTGACGATCAATTAATATGAGTTACATTTTAAACGTACTGAGTTAAAAAATTAGAAGCTAAATAAATATATTTTTTGATATCATTTAATTTATTTGATGACATTTTTAGCAAAATTTTGATGATCAATTAATATGGGATGAGTTACATTTTAAACGTACTGAGCTAAAAAATTAGAAGCTAAATAAATATATTTTTTGATGTCATTTAATAGTATTTTAGAAGTTTACTGTTAGAATGCATGTTAAAAATTTAGATGCTAAAAAATAACCATCATGCTGAGTTGTATTTAGGGTGGTTTACATAGATGATAACTTGTGGCTAGGATAGTATTATTTAGATGCTCGTTAATTGTGGCTGACTTAGTAATTTAGAAGTCAACCTAATTTTATGGAGGCGAATAATGCCATTAAAAAGAAGTTTGTTTAATTAGCACCCATAAATAATTAAGAACGTCCTGACAAAGAGAAAGTGCTAATCGTGCGACTGGGTGTTCTAGGTCGCTTCAGTTTCAATGCTTCTTTTTGCTTTTGTGGACATTTAATATTAGCAAGATTGAGTTGAATGTAAAAAGCGAGGGAGGACCTGCCTTGCAGGTTCAATTATCTATTTATTATTTAACCTTTTCACCGCCAACGTACACAGAACGCGATGCCACGCCAGCGCCAACCTATATATGTTTTTGCCGATTTTAAGACAAATAAGGGCTACTTTTGTGTGGAAAAGTAAAAAACAGGGTATTAGACCGTGTTATATTTAATAATAAAATGAAACGAAGCTTTTAAATACTAGTACTTTTATGTTTTTTTATAGGTAGGTAAAAATTAAGAGCTTCTAATGAAGTCGTGGCGCTGGTGGCACGGAAATCTGGAACTTCTATTGAAGTCCGTGGCGGTGAAAAGGTTAAAAACAAGCTGCAGTTCTTATTGATTGATTGTCCTTATCTTGTGTGTATGTGTGTGTGTACTTGTGCGCCTGCACCATTATGTTATGTTGCTGTGACAGTAATAAACTGGCATCCAATCGCAACGGTGGTTTTATTCGGTAGCTGACACGTCACTTAACAATGCATATATTTTAAACTGTCATGGTCACTAACATTGCTATTAATACTAACGGGATATTTACCATGTTTAATGTTTTCTATGAGTTCCCGATATTTCGGTGCTGTTGCAAGCACCATGATCACGGATAAACTGAAGAACCCGAAACTACCTACCACCACCACCACCACCACCTACCTACTACTGAATATCCTGTTGGTATTAATAGTAATGCATTTATTTCATCTTTTTCTTCTTCATTATAAACAAATTACAAATATTTAGTTTTCTATTCCCTCCTACCTTGAGCAATTCCACTTGTTTCTGCAGCTGCTGTATCTTGGCTTCCAACTCCTCGACCTTCATATCTTTCAGCTTGAGCTGATGATTCATGTCATCTTCCATCTTCTGTGAGGCTTCCCGCAACTCTTGGTATTTGGCTGTGTAGTGAGATTCTAAAGCTTTCTTTGCGTCTAGCAACTGAAATATACGATTTATATTATTATGAGTGAATAAATTGTCATTGTAGTATTTAAAATATGAAAGAACTTCTGTTCTTTTGTTTGTTTGTTACCTTTTCATGACCATGACCATGACCTGTCGCCTACGCGGAATAATTTTCTACCAAAACATAGACAAGGCCACTGCAGCTTTGCCTGCTTTTGAAAGTATGAAAGTGTCACACCAAAGTTCTAAAACTCATAATGGAAAAACCTAAAAACTTTGCCCGTCTTGGGAGTTAAACCCAGGATACCAAGCTCAGCGGGACGAGACCAAATCAACAATGGCAGGACACTTCTTCAGTTGTAATTGGCTTTTTAAGAACAAAAAATATTATAATTCACTGCCAAGGCTCATACACACCTTTTTCTCCCTCTCCGTATTCCGGTAGCCCCTCAGCCGGAAGTCCTCGGTGGCGCGACTGAGATCGGCCGCCAGGTTGCGACACTGCTCTATGCCCTTGCTCAGCTTGCACTCCAACTCCACTTGCTTCTTCGCCCACTCTTTAGATAGGAGTTCTAGGTGATATTCTTCTTTACGTTTTAACTGGAATTATGAAAAAGATATCATACATATTAAATAAGTGGAGAAGTTCTCATAAGGCACTGATATTGCGGGTAAAGTATAACGATGAGTTATTGTTTACTAGCAATAGTTGCCTTGTTTCGATTCCCGGGTCGGGCAAATTGTTATTGGGTTTTTCCATCAGGAATTTCTCAATAGCAGCCTGGAGTCTGGATTTGTGCCCGATTGATGGCAATAGGCTCACCCCCTATTACATGGGACTAAAACATAACTGGCGAAATATGGATGTACTATTAGGTACACGTCTGCTAACCCTTCGGAGATTACAGGCGTGATGTTATGTTATGTTAGTTTCCCACTTTTTAATATGAACCGTGTCCAATCGTCCTCAAAACTAGAAAATATTTCCTTTCTCTTTATTTATCAAACTATCACTGTCACAATGCATTTCACTATTATCACAACATGGCTAATGGAAGTTAACAGGGTATTCCGTTCTTCTGAATCATCTATACAAATAAATAAAATTGAAGTGTCTATAAAAATAACAGCTTTTTTTCTGCATAATGCATAATTATGAAAGTATATACGGTACTTATAATAAAAAAAAAACATTTTTTTTTAATTCTTATCTGTCTGTTTTTTTTTGTACCGGCTAATCTCCGAAACGGCTGGACCGATTCTAACGGAACTATCACTTGCAGACAGCAGATTTTATAGGGATTGATTTAGGCTACTTTTATTTTAGAAAATGGATTAGGAATCCGCGCAAAAAAAAAACTCATGAAATTGTTAATAAAATCCGATTGAATTGGGAAGTAATATTTGTATAATAATAATTTCACGCAGACGAAGGTCGCGGGCTACAACTAGCCATCATCATCATCTGCCTGCCTTTTCCCAACTACATGTGGGTCGAATTCCTGTCTAACCGGATGCAGCTGAATACCAGTATTTTACATGGAGCGACTGCCTATCTGATCTCCACAACCCAGTTAGTACTGGGTAAAATGAAACCCCTTGGTAAGACTGGGCTACAAATAGTTTGGAATAGAATTATTTAGAAAGTAATGCGACACATCGAGAAAGAGACAAAAAGAACAGTTCCATAAAACCCAGCTTCTTGTTAACTTACTGTACATTTGAACATTTCTTGTTGTCTTTCTTTCCAGTCCTCGAGCTCGTCGACAAACCTCTGCATTATGGAGTCGCGTTCTACAGCCGGGATAGCCGTGTTCACCATGTCTGTTAATTGTAATTGTTTTATTTTATTTAGCAGAGATTTTTTGTAACTGTATGTTGGATTGGCATCCAGTCTAACCGGATGCAGCTGAATACCAGTATTTAACATGGAGCGACTGCCTACCTGACCACCACAACCCAGTTAGTACTTGGTAATACAACTGGTTGACAGACTTTCGGACCACTGACTACCTGTAACGACTGTCAAAGATCTACAAATGACAGCCGGGACCAACGGCGTAACGTGCTTTGCGGCACGGAGGAAACTCGGTATGTTATGGGTGGTCACTCATCCACAGAGAAACCTTGGCAAGCGCTGCTTAACGTTGAAGATTGACCCGTGCAGCTGCTGTTATTTAGCTACGAACTCCTCCATAACCAAGATAAAAAAATATATATATGGATGTATTGACCTATTTCAGTGTATTGTTTTCTTTCGTTGAATTCTTTTCTTTCGGTGTGTGCGATGTGGGTATCGCTTTTGCTTGTCTCTGTGTCTTGTAATGGTATTGGTCTGAAATTCAAAGAAGAAAAATGACTTCAATTATTTTTCGCATCATTCTTAAGCGCAGGCCACACCGCCAGCTGGTGGGCGGACGAGCGACGCGAACGACGCGTCGTTTCACCTCTTTTCATACTTTGGTTCACACCGCGAACTATCGAAAGATACGAACAAAGTATGAAAAGGGCGTCGTTCGCGTCGCTCGCCCGCCCGCCAGCTGGCGGTGTGGCCTGCGCTTTAGGTTTCCATACCCGAAGGGTAGCCAATGGGACCCTATTACTAAGACTCCGCTGTCCGTCCGTCCGTCTGTCTGTCAGCGGGCTGTATATTTTTAAGTTTGAATGTAAGACTACATTCAAACTTAAAAATATACAAACGGGGGGTTAATCTTCGGAACTACTGATCCGATACCGAAAATTCTTTCACTAATAGGAATCTAAATAAACATCAAACCAATACTGTTTCACGTACAGGATATCTTCCATGATTGTTCATTATTTTGAAAAATATCGGGAGCTCAAAATAATGGACAATCACGGAAGATATCCCGTAAGTGACAGTATAAGTTTACCAAACCAGTAGTCTATTCGATTTGCTCACTAAAATTCAGTATGATCCCTTTTAAATAGTTTAAACTCCAACATTAAAAATTAACCTGTTCTTATAATATATTCACCTATCATCGGTGTCTCCCGCACCCTGGAGCCCAGTGTCGCTCCTGCTGGCAGCCGGCATGGCGGCAGTCTCGCACTGCACCTGCATGTCGGCCGTCGCCGGCCGGACACGAGACGCGAGCAGCTTCTCCTGGCTCAGAGTGAACGAGTCGCACATCTTCTTTATAAGTTCTGCGATTTCGTTGGATTGGAGGACTGAGTCGCCGGACGCTGTTTTGTATCTGAAAGTTTAATTTACGATGGATTAAATTAGGGAGAAAGGAAACGGACTCAGAAATATGATGAAAATTATCGGAAACAATTATGGATATCAATGTTGAAGAATGGAGAGGGAGAGGCAGGCCAAAGAAAAGATTAGTTGACGATTGTGTGACGAATGATCTAAAAGAGAAAGGAGTAAATGATACGACGGCTGACAGGGGAGAATGGATGAAGAGTTGAAGACAACGTTACGTCGACCCCTGCACGCGTAGCATGACCACCGTAGAAACGGGTTTTGTCGACGGAATCGACAAAATGACAGATTTCTTTTGTTGATCTGTCACGCGTGCTGGTAGAATAGAAAAAGGGGAGGGAGATGAGGAATCAAGGTTACTTCCAGAATGATCTTGTTTTAATCGCTTCTTTCACTAGCCATACACTTGCGCAGTCACCCTATGGGGACAAATTAACTCTGACAGCGTCTTTATTTCGTTGCGTCAAGGCGATATCCGTAGTTCAAATGTTACTATGTACTGCGGTAGGTAGACGTAAAAATTCACATCCACCATTTCGGGCTACAATCGCATTTCTCCACTTCAACTTTGACCTCTCAAAAGTACTATACTAAATCATGTAAACAAGTAAATGATTTGATATTTGAATATTAAAAAAAAAAAATGCTTACATTTTTTTTATTGCAAAATGGGAAAGTTAAGACAATTAATGTTAGATAGTCGTACTGCCATGAAATGGGAAGAATATCGTAATAGTTTGTAAGCTCTCCCCGCTCTAAGGGACTTCAATAAGTTCCGAACTGATCGCGCTGATGTGTTAGAAACTTTGTATCAAAACAACTCTGATACGCAACAAAATCACACCAAAATAATAACTTCCAAAATCCGAAGATTAAAGCTGCTTTATGAAGAATCTGAGGTTTTCATTATTAAACTTCCAAATGTCCACTATCAGACATTAATTGGCTGATGGAAAGCGATGGATGAGGTCTATTATGGAACAAGCGTGCCCAGGAGATGCCTGTTCACTCTTACTTTAAAGGCAGACGGGTTAAATGTGCGAGGGACACAGGTGCCACACTTTGGCTGTGCGCATAATAAACGTGGAGGAGAAGCGCTGAGTACGACTCGTCGGGATATCAACCAAGTGTGGATGGTACGGCGCAGTAGACCGACAGGCAGGCACCATCTACTCACCTAGCAGTATTGCTAGCAGCCATATTAGTATAGCCCACCCTTCCTACATCGTGCGGCAGGTTGGTGCAGCTGCCGGCGCGGTAATCCAGGGTCTGTTCCTGCGGGACTGTACCGTGACGGTTTGCGCTGTTCAGGTGAGTCGCGCTGCGGGCTGTCAGGTTTTTGGGCTTCTGGAAATGGTTTATTACGTTTGAGAATTATGGAAAGGCTGATGATGAGATGGAAAGGCAGTGTCGATCTTCAAGGTTAAGTTACGCTAGCCGAGGGATGATCATGGACCGGCCATGGATAGCAAGCGATAGATCGGGGAGTCTATCTACGTCGCACTGCACAGCCCTCATGAGCGGTGGCGATGTCGAGGAGTTTTCTGCCCGGAGGCGCGCTGCGTTGGATGGGTCGTGAACGTCATGCGTACCAGTTCTCACCTGCAGCTCCTCCACCAAGGCGACAGTAGGCTCACGGCGGTGTTTTTAGTGGGTGGATGTATAGTAGTCAAACCGTCTCCCCGGACGGTGCGGTAAGCGTTACGCATTTTTCACCGCTTAATAAAAAAAGGCCGGTCCATAGATAGCTGACTATACATCCACTTAGCTGTCATCACAGGTTGTCACATCAAAAATTTCTAATGATAATTGAAAATTATTATTGAAAATTTTTAATGATGATTTCTAGTAATGATTTGGATAGTTAATGCATCAGCAATTTTAAATCTTGTTTATAAACAGACTTTTTGGAAGAAAACAGGACTGATTTTACTGGTCACATTTAGAACGTTGAGTTAGTCAGACATATTTGAGAAGTGAATTAATAAGACATTGTGGTTTGGCTTATTTAAGCAAAACTCATTCCAACTGGTATGGTGGAAAGTCGGACGCAGAAGCCCAGAAAACTCAACAGCTTCAGCAGTATCGGATATAGCAATTAAAAAAGCGAATTAACTAGTACCTGTGCCTCATTCTTCATCCCAACATACTTCAGACTCATCTCGACATCCACGAAGGGTCGTCTCCCACACTCCACCGCTTGAGTATCGTCACACCTTAATATAAAACATCGCTCGTGTATCGTCAACGCTCCGTTAGAGTTACAGAATTTGTCTACAAAATGATTTATGTTGTCCGTCGGGATTAACTTGCGAAGATCCATGCTGCAGATTCCTGGAAAGTAAATAAGATTATAAAGTCTGCGGTGACGGTGGTCGCGGGACTTATAGAATTACCGTGACCCTGGAACATAAAGGGCTATTGAAGGACACCGTGGATTTTAGTCAGTACAAGTCTGACAGTCCCTCCCGCTCTGCCCTGGGTGGGAGGACTCATTTGATGATTTTACCACGATAAAAAAAAAAAAAGTCCTGCGGTGACGGTAGTATTAATGAAATTCATGAAGCCAAAAGTGCGTAAAACTTTAGAGTTATTTAATATGCTGCATACATTGATGATATGAAGTGGTACCCTTCATCAATTCCTCAAAGTCAAAGTCAAAATTATGTATTTGCTGTAAATGTGGTACAAAAGATGGTAAAAATGACATGAAGTGCAATGACACATTTCGCCATAAAAATAGCATGCAAATATTATTAAATTAGGTAGGTAACTATATATAAAGTATTTATTTCTATATAACAGCTTAGTTAGACTGTTAAATACTAAAAACGAAAAATGTTAACATATTAAAGTATTTACTCCCCGTGCTATGTACACCTTGCTATTACAATCCATCTGTAGGTTAAGGTTGTCTTGAGTACTTTGCACAGAGGCCCATAGCTAGTGGGCTGCTTTAATTTTCTCATAACAGAAATAGTAAAAAGCCAGTAAGCATGGCGCTATCCCTATCAGGCAGGAGGCGTGGCTGATTACACTGAAGTACACAATTCAATCACCACCAATTACACTCGTGGAGATACGACAAAAAAAATACATATTTTAGCTAGTTAGACCCTTCACGAAGCCGTCAATCGTTCTGAACATCAAGCTAAGTAAAATCTACGCAAAATTTATTGCTGGGGAACGCCTTTTTTTTAAGTGAAAAATCACGATTCACGGTAGGACTCAATGTAACACAAGCAAATGACGCAAAACATTGTGCTGATGAAAGCTATTGATTAGCACAAGGGTCGTGGAGGTATTTAAAGAAAAAATAAAACACTAAAAACTAGAATTAAAAAAAAGAACTAGTGAAAAAGTTGGAACTTTGGCCTGGTATGATCCGTAACAAAAAATTCTCGTAATAACGGGGAGAACAAGTGCCTTTCGGCTTCGGAAAGGGTCTTTTGACACCCATTAGATATATGTATATTACATACCGATATCTTTCTCCCCGGCACAGACTCTGGTAACAAGATGCGGGCACTCGGTGAAGTACCTCCCCAGTGAAACGAGGTCGGAGACCAGTCGTAAGGACGTGCGTAGATTAAAATGGACGTTGTAACCGCCGTTACTGCTTGCGGTTGCAGACATTCTGAAGGGCATTTTTCATAGATCATTGTTGTGCAATAGGTAGATGCTACACTTGAATATTAGCTAGCTTCTGTCCACGGTTTCGCCCACATGGAGAATTTCTCCTGTATCGTAGGTGCACACATTTGAACTCAAATACACAAACAGCCCCGGAACAAACACCTGTAGGCCATACAAATAGTTGTTCCGTGCGGGAATCGAATCCGCGACAAGCAGCGCAACAGGCCAACGCTCAGCCACTGCGCCAACCGCGCCGCCAAACACACACAAACATAGATAATGAGTTATTTTAGAATTTATGGATTGTCTCAAAAAAGTGTAGGTACATGTACTTAAACCTGGACCCAGTTATAGCCTTTAATAGCGAAGGAAAGTAAACAGTACCTAAGTAGTGTTGCACATACATACCTGTCAGTCATAACTTCGTGCGTGAAAACAGAATAGCTGACGAAGCAATCTACTTCTTTTGTAGCATTCGGGTCTGGTAACAACTAGAAAATAAATGGGAAACAATTAATTTCAAGATAACATCAACACAGCGATATGAAAGTGCCCACGACTACTCAATATGATCCTGTCCTTCTTAGCGTGACTATGGCAAATCTACATTGAGCCAGCGCAGAATTCAGCTACAAGTTTCGCATATTCAGTATAGTTCTGTTCAAACGATGGCGGCTCGGTTAAGTTAGCTAGTTAAGTTAGCTGCGAATGATGATGATCTCCGCAGGTATACCTGCGCAGATCATCATTCGCAGCTAACTTAACCGAGCGTGAACGAGCAATTTGCAGACCACAGGCTACGCAGGGCACGATAATCAAGTGGCCCATCGTCGATATAACACCACATTTATACTTCTGTGATCTAATAACAATATGGCTGCGTTCAGCGTTTTTTTACTCTTCTTAGTGTCTATGGCAAATTTTCTTTAAATATTTTTGGCCCAAAATTCAGCGATGCGAACTCCGCTCGCTGATGCAGTCAACAGATCGTCAAGTGCGCAGGTGTCGTGAGCAGCGCAAGATGGAAGGTGGGCCATGGTCTGTGGAGACACGCCGCATACACACTTCCCCCCCACTGAACCCATCTGAAGAGATTATCTTGTAAGCGTTTCTTTACAAACTGCAGTTTTTAAAATATGATTATCCAAGTCTGTTCATAATGTAATACATTTCGTATAATTTAGTAATACTCTTACCAAATCCACATTCTCCACTGCTCCAATAACGAAGCAGAGCACAAACAGCTGCTTGCCTCTGCCAACTTGTATGAGGCCCTCATCACATAGCAGCTTTGGCAGGATATCCGGCGACGACGCAGTTTTCCTGCTTTCTGTTATGTATTCCTCTGGAATAAGGATTGTTAAGTAGTGAAATTAATCACGGGTCTGGCAAATTTTTATTGGGTTTTTCCCCCAGTTCTCAGTAGCCACAGAGTATGGATGTGTGCCAGGTTGATGACAATACGCTCGCCCCTATTACATGGACTTGACCTTTTGACCGCCATAGTCACATATCCGTGACAAGCAAGCGCAAATATGTGACAAAATGGTAGGTGAAATTGTGGCTTGAGGTGGAGGGCACGCGCGTGCATTTATGCTCTGGCGGTCAAAAGGTTAAACATAACTGGTGAAATGTAGGTGTACTATTAGGTACACCTCTGCCTAACTCTTCGGGGATTACAAGGCGTAATGTTATATTATGTATAATAGTTTCGTCTGACGGGTCCGAACCAGTCTTACCAAAGGGGTATCGTATTACCTAGTACTAACTGGGTTGTGGAGGTCAGATAGGCAGTCGCTCCATGTAAAATACTGGTATTCAGCTGCATTCTGTTAGACTGGAAGCCGACCCTAACATAGTTGGGAAAAGGCTAGGCAGATGATGATGAGTTTCGTCAGACGAGCATGGTTTCGAATCCCTAGCGGGGCAGTGTTATTGGGTTTTTCCATTCCATAACGAATTTTCCAGTATATGGCTCGCCCTCCATTACATGGGATTTAAATATAACCGGCGAAATTTGGATGGTACACCTCTGCCTAAATACAGGTGTGATGATATGATATGCATTGCTTTTTTTTTTTTTTTTTATCGTGGTAAAATCATCAAATGAGTCCTCCCACCCAGGGCAGAGTGGGAGGAACTGTCAGACTTGTACTGACTAAAATCCACGGTGTCCTTCAATAGCCCTTTATGATCCAGGGTCACGGTATTCTATAAGTCCCGCGACCCCGGCAGGCTTTCGCCCTCTAGAGGGGGGCCCCGTCATAATGCTGACACTCTTTGAGGCGCGCGTGGAACACAACGCGCCGTCGACCCGGGCATGGTCCATGGTCGGACAGCGAGTCGCCCATTACTCGCCGCCCGCAAGCCCGCGCCTACGGTGGCCGGAGATCGTCTGCCGACGTCCGGCGCCGTGGGCGTCTACCACTGCGGCTGGGGTGGAGGGAGGACGGCTGGGGTGGAGATATGCATTGCTTCATTGAATTTGACAATAAAGGGTGTAAATAGAAAGAAAGACACTTGTTCTCCAAGTCTTTGCGATAATTTTTTTGTTCTAGATCATACCTTCTAGTTACTGAGATATTGGGGGTCAAAGTTCCAACTTTTTCTCAACACTTTATTTTAAAATACATGTTTTTAATGGAAGATTTTTACTTTACACACCTCCACGACCCCCGTACTATTCAATCCATCCATCAGCACAATGCTTTGAGTGCTTTCCATTGAGTCCTACCTTAAAACGTGATTTTTCACCCAAAAAAAGTCGATTCCCAGCAATAACTTTTGCATAAAGTTACTTAGTTTGATGTACAGAATGCTTGGTTGACGGATATGTGAAGGGTCTGTTTACACCCTGTATACCTGTCTTATATTATATAACGGGCTGGTATCCGCAACTCCACGTCCAAAGCGCGTAATTTGCGGGTGGGAAAATCGATCATTCGATCCACACCAGTTCCCCAAGAAAGGCCAGAGCAAAGCCTTGGTGTTACGTTCCTGTCTTGTATTGTAACTTTGTCTTAAATCTATAAAAATGTAGTAGACAAACATACGTACTCATTGTCATCAACATAGTTTTTCCAGAGGGCAGATTTGATGCTGAGAAGGCAGGAGGGTATGCTATCTCATTGCTGTGGAACATACGGAGCTCATTCCTCTGTAATCATAAAATAAAATTAATGCTGTGATGATAATCCTATAGACGAATATGGAACTTGTTTTAATGATTTTCCAGGGATGTCAAAAGAAAGATAATCAAGACAAAAGATCATCATCAGCCTACAGCAGTTCACAGTCCACTGCTAGACACAGGCCTCCTCAGTCGCACATTACTCGACTCGATTCTCCGCAACACTCATTCAGTTGCTACCAAAATCAAAATCAAAATCAAAGCTTTTATTTCAAATAGGCCAGTTACAGGCACTTTTGAATTGTCGAAACAAAGACAATTATAGCTACAGTCCCAGTCACAAGGCATAAAAACTGTGAAAGTACTGTAGTTGCCCATTCCCTAACGTAGATCTCTATGGAGAAGAACGGGCAAGAAACTCCATGGACACTCTTTTAAATCAGTATACTTTTACAAACTCTTGGTTACATCATTCATGTTGAGATGGTACATTATGTGAGAACGATGTAGCAAGATGTGTACGTTAAAAGTGTCCATAGTAAACAATTCAAAAAAAAAAAAAACAATTCAAATAAGCCGTGGCAACCAAGAGATGACCAGTCACAACTGACAGCGCCCGTTCACGAACATGACGCATGTATCAGCACCATTCAACTCAACCATTTTGAAGGGAACTAAATGATCCGACACACGCGCCACCATCAGCGAGACATTTGAGTGAGCATGACACACTCCTAACCGCCAGGGCACATTCAAGTCAAGAAAAGACGTAGGTTTCCCGCGAATGACAGCTTTCTATTACATAGTACTCACACAATATGGGCTATGCGGCTATATAATACTAAAGAGATTGAATTTATACAAAGCAAAGATAGTTGTACAATCTTCAGCAGCTCTAACATACTGTTTAATGCTTCTTCTTCTTAGCGTTTCGATGGCAAAAAGTTTAAATATGCTTAGCCCAAAACTCAGCCACGTGTACCCCGCTCACTGATGCAGTAAATAAATCATCAAGAGCGCAGGTGATTGGGATATGTAATGCTATTCATTTATGCGTCCCTGTCCTTGTGGAGCAGGACCGGCATTGAGCCAAGCATTTTTATCAACGATATAATCGTCCAACTTGTAATATGCTTGCCTACACAGTGTGCGTTTAATGCATGTTTTAAATTTCGTTTCATTCAGTTCAAGAATACTTTGTGGAATTTTGTTATAGCATCTCAAACAGTACCCCATGAAAGATGAGTCTACTTTAGCGAGTCTGAAGCCTGGCTGAACTAATTGGTCTCTATTTCTAGTACTGTAATTGTGTCTGTCACCTCTTTTATTAAAAAGATGTAGATTTTTTCTTACATACATTATGTTTTCATAGATGTATTGAGAATGTACCGTCATGATGTTAATTTCCTTAAACAGTTCCCTTAGAGAATCACGCCTACGAAGATTATATATGGCTCTGATGGCTCTTTTTTGCAGAATAAATATAGACTCAATGTCTGCAGCCCGTCCCCATAGTAAAATGCCATAAGACAGTATACTATGAAAGTAACTAAAATAGACCAGTCTAGCGGTATCTACATCAGTATATTGACGGATTTTTCTAATAGCATATGCTGCTGAACTTAGCCGCCCCGCAAGAGATGTTAAATGAGAACCCCATTGTAGCCTTGAATCAAGCGTAATCCCCAGGAAAACTGTTTTATCTACAAATTCAAGCTTCTCTTTATTCAATACTATATCACAATCGCTACTTTTAACATTTGGTAAAGCAAATCTTATGCATTTCGTTTTTTTTCCATTTAACACTAAATTGTTTGCTGTGAACCAGTTATGGACCTGAAGTAGGGCATTATTCACGTCATCTAGATTTTGGGCCCGTCTATTTATCTTAAAAATAAGGGAAGTGTCATCAGCGAATAACACCATATTATTGAGCCAGCCACCCTGCGAAGATCGTCGCTCCACCGAGCCTGACGGCGTTCCGCCTTACCCTTACCGATTTGCGGTCCCCATTCAAGAACACGTCTACCCCAATGGTCATCGGTTCTACGGCTAAGACAAGAAATATTAGCTATAAAACCAGGATAGGAGGGCAAAGCCACCAACATTTTCTACAATATATAAATTCCAAAGGAATTATAAATAAGACATTAAAAATTGAATTTGAATTACACCAAATTATTAGGTAAGACAATCTACACCAGTTCATACAATAATAATGATTTAAAACCAGGTATTAGACTAAACGGAACTGCACCAATAAATCACATTAATTTAACCAAAAACAGTATCTTCCACATTCCAATGTATGTAATTAGTATATTAACTTACCTAACAGTAAATGCAGCATTTTTACATAAACATTATTTATTTGGCAAGTTATTAAGTGATTACGGACATGCAATACCAAATTACGTATGAATATAGATGAGGATTTTTGCTAATTTTTTTGTTTCCTGACTTACTATCTATCAACTATCAAGTATCAAATATTCGTTAATTATATCCGGCATGAAAAAAAAAATAATATAAATAATTTTTGTTATTAATGTAATAATTAAGTTAATGTTTAATGACAATTTGAACTTTACTAATTTTATTTTTTGAATTTAATAATCAATTCTCAATTTAAAAAAGAGAATTTTAAATTAACAATTTTTAAATGAAAATGTTTGCATGCCGAATGGTGAAATATGGCAGGACTCTGATGTATACCTACTACTACCTACTTATGTAGTACCCATATTTGGAAATAAATGCTATTCTATTCTATTCTATTCTATTCATGACAAAGGAAATGATAACTAAATCCATTAGGTATTGAATACACAAGTTGGATTTGCGAAGTTACAAATATTTAATATCATCAGTGCATCTCCATTGTCTCAACTGAAGCTACGAATACTATGATTACGGCAGGAAATATATTTTTTTTCAATGTCTGAATTTTCAAATCACATGGAGCCAATGTGATGACGACTAATAGAGAAGTATGGAAGGACAGGAGAATGATGATGGAGTTGCTCCATCATGTCTATCTGACCACAAAACATCAAAAAGGCATTCTCTCTAATACAATACTAGTATTCAGTAGCATCTCGTTGGCTAGGAAACCAACCCCAAAATAGTTAGGAAAAGGCTAAGCAAATGATGATATTCTTTCCAATGACTGAGAATATGCAAATTGAATTGACATCACAAAAGGATCCCTCAAAAACTGTTCATTTAACGTTGTTTGCTTACAGGAGTTGGAGTACTGATTCTGTCTTCAATTGAAAGACTCATCAGCAATTGTGGATGACAGCATTTTCCTTCTGACTTCACTCCAAGCAGCCTATGCCATGAGCTTTTGATCTGGAAACATAAAAAACCTATCAATTTGGCTTTAAATGTTGAATGTTGGTTATGTGGTATTCCAGTCTTAGAACAGGTTTACATTTGATAACAGCCTCTTAATGCTGCTAGGCTGCAATTAAAACTACTGGGAAACACAGCAAAGAACGCCTGTTCTTAGGGATATACAGAATTTAAGTTATAATACCAAGATGATTGTGACTAACAGAAAGCAAGGACAGATATGAACAAAGCAGCCAGTGAATAAAATGTGGTATGACTATTTAAACAAAGGCTATGATAGAGTTGTGTAAATAGCTATGCAATGGTTGGACTAAATTTGAGTGAAATTAATACAAGTAGAAGAACATACTTCTACGATTTTATTAGAAGGGCATGGCTGGGCTCCAAGCAAACTCAGGAGTAAGTATCCCACTTTGTCCTTTCGCCCCTGTGTGCTAGTTGTGAAAACCTCCACTTTGATGGGAACATTTTGAACTCGTAAACTGCAAGTTTGTGAAAAAAAAACTCCTCGTATTTATATATTTAGTATGAGCGAAGAACTGTAAAAGATGCTCAATTAATTTGAAAGCAATATTTGACTTGAGATTAATGATAGGGTTTGCTATTTTAGCTAGCTTGAGTATTCAAGAGGGTTTTAATGATGCTAGTACACAGGACACAAGTATTCCTAGTGCAGAGTGGCTGTTTTTTATGGTGTAATCTCAGAAAATAAATAATTTGCATGAAAAACAAAAGTTTGTTTACCTTCGAAACCTTCTTTTGTCTGCTTCCCACACAAGCTCAGCATCAAATATAGGAGCATGTGAAGGTACAACAGAGTCCGTCTCTAACATATACCCATTCAGAGATCCACTTACAATAAACGGGGCACGTAAAAATCCAAATCCAAGTCCTAGAAACATTCGAAAATTTGAACCATGTTCATGCAAAAAATGCTTCATGCTTTATGTGATACATGAAATCAAATATACCCTCTTTCACGTGCAGGACTATTTGAATATTTGGTCCTCGTAACTCGTCCATTAATATTTTATTTGAAATATATTGAAAATTTGTAAAAATTCAAATCAAATTCAACTGTAAACATTGCTTTCCAAAATCAAAGAAGACAGGCATGACATAACAATATTGGTGTTGCAAATGCATGGTAAAAATAACGAAAAGTAAATTGCCAAACCTAAAAAAACTACAATATTTTTCTCGGAATAAAATCATGTAATCGATTATATATTCTTTATTACTATTTTACAGAGGTTTGTAAGTTTGTATGAAGGGGGTATTCACCGGAAGTAATGATCCAATTAATTTTTTTTTTTCGCTTAACCTCTCCGGCCTCGAGCTCTTAAACGGTAACCGCCCCCGCGCCTCACATAGTTACGTCATCGCAGGTGTCAAGTGGCCGCGCGCACAAAAACGCTTATTGCTCGAGTTCTAGTAACTCTTATCTCAAACTGTAAACAGTTTCGTGTTCGTGAAGAACGAGACTATGTATTACTATATGAACAATTCTTTTATAACTACTTTAGAATTATAAACATCCTCTAGACACAAGAGAACTCGCCGCAACTCGACTTGTTGCCGTATCTTATTTTTTTTTGGTAAAACTACTGAATCAATTTACACGAAACTTTAGAACTAATATTACTAATATACAAGTAATCTAATGACAGTGTTTTTTAGGAGTCCTACATACATTATTCTTATAAGAATCCAACTCAAAATTCTTATAAGCGGAACTGTCATTTTGGAATTGCGCAGTTCAATGCATGACTTTGTAAACGATCATCCGTGTTATTATCAACAGGTATCAATATAAAATGTTTTTAGGATACTACCTATACCTTCTTCGAGTGATTTCTAACCATGAATCGAAAAAATATTCTAGGAAATTTGATAAATACGAAATTCATTTCACAGAGGGATATGACCTATTTCCATTCGATAATTTAGGTTTTCCAATTAGAATCTTACTTGGAAGCAAACAAAAACAAGATGCTTTATCAATTTCTATACACACACATCTTCCTATCATAGAAAAAATAAGAAATATCAATATTTCAAGTGGTTGTAAAATTTGTACTGAATTCTAACATGCCGTAGGGTGGGGAACACACCACTACACTGTCGATAAAATGTGTACCTATCGAAAATGTGTTCAGTAAGGAAAATAAAAAAATACAATTTAGATCGACATTTTTTATATTGTGCATATACGTAAGTTATTCACATAAAAAGTATTTACTACTTTTACATCGGGTAAAAAATATTAGAGTAAACATAATTCTTATACAAACAAAAACATCTTATATAGTAACAAAATAAAAGTGATTGGCATAATATGTGTTACGCAATAGGGAATATGCAAGCAATAAAAAAACTCTTTATTTATAAAAAAAAGTTAGATGTAAACAAGGCAGATTGAGGTAAATGACGTCACATAATGGCCGCCACAGTCACGGACATGGCGGATGGCTATGGTAACGCGCGAAACAGGGCTCTAAACAAAGTGGAACACCACAAATATTGCACCAGTATGACGTGCGTTTGTTTCGCGTACTGTAGGATCCGCATACAGCCCTTCCCGTCTATCTTTGGAATGCGGGCTGCAAAATGCCGTTCCATCGGAACTTCGGGCATGCCAAATGTGATTGGGGCCGCTGTGGGTGCACCAACACAAACGCCAGGGGCACTGCGCTGTTTTGGTATATATTTGTGGTGTTTTTGGAGTATCTGGTTGACTAGCTCCAACCGAAAAACTATGTGTTCTTTAGGAGTAGTGGTTGAAGCCGCTAAATGAATCCGTGAAGCAGGTATGGTCCAGCATTTGATCTTTACGATCAACGCCTCCCATACCCTTATTATAATCTAAAATTACCTGGGGTTTATATTGAGCTTCACGATATGGTCTTGGCTCCATCTGGTCTTGTTGAATGCCATGGTAGGATGAGATGGTGCAGATTTTGCGTTTCTTATCCTGATAGGCCATGACAACGACATCGCCGGCATGACGAGCTACGATCTGACCTTCTTTCAGCTTGCACAGCGATATGAGTGGAGTATCTGTGAATAAGGATAATAAATTGCTGAAAGACCACAAAATCTAATTGTAATAACTGACAAAATCCTATTTTGTATCAAAACTATACAATGTCAAGTCTATGCGACAGATCTCATTACAATAGATTCAGTAATTTAGTCAAGATGATGTAAAGGATTTACCTCACAATCCGATTCCTCAAAGTCTTCAAGGAATTCCGGCTCATCATATACCGGCTCGTCCAACTCATCCTCGGACATGTCTACTTCGAGGTACTCCCGTCTATCGCCCTCATCCTCAGAGTCGCTGTCCTGCAGCACCTCCTCAAAATTGAACGGGGCTTCCACCCGCCCCACGTTCCAAGATATTTCTAAAAAACAATAAAATAAAAAAATTAAATATATTTGTTTTTTTATCTCAAACTGTCCAACTGTTGGGCAAAGGTCTCCCCAAAATATTTCTACTTCACAAAAAAATGAAAATTAAGTTATCGATACCATCGATAACTTTTGTCGATATGACCTACGGTCTAGTGGTCGTTGCGGCCATGTTTGAATTTTGACAGTTTCGTGTTACGAAAATAATACATGAGAAAACATCGAAATATGAATGATAATTGAATAAATACGCCTGGAATAAGTTAAATTATAAATTATCATTAGTTTTTACGTTGTTATATAACCTTACAAAGATAGTAATTCATTGAGAATTATTAGAATTTATAACAAACAACGGCGACGCGGACTAACATTTTGTTGGCTCAAAAGAGTAGTTTGTATATATTGTTTCAAGCAAACAATTATATACAAACTTGCATTAGATACTTAGCACTAATATTTCATCCACTTATTATATGATTTCACACCAAATCTAATTATAATTCAAAAACAATTACGCCGAGTTTGTCTGGCGGTTGACATTGACCTTCACTTGAAAATACTTGAAATATAAATAAATATGAATAGATATGCCTCGAATACATGAAATAATGAATTATCACTACTTTTTACGTTGCCACTAATGTTTCCAAGACATATTTCATTGTAAAACAGTCACAATTCATATTTTCAATCGTTCATTCGATGGCGACTGACGAAATCGAAATTAGGAATATTTTGTTGGCTCAAAAACATTATTTTGGGATATTTTTTCAAGCAAATGATTATCTAATTAGTTTCGTAATACACTTATAACATACTATACATTTACTTACCAAAGTTTCACACGCTGTAGCGCACTCAAACATCCAAATACCACACCGGCCGCTCACTTTTTTTGCACTGAATTTTTTCAACGACAATGACGCGTTTTTATATTTTTTTCTAAGTGATGCCCAGTTTATTTTTAGTAACAATTGGTGTCGTTCGAATCGACTATTAGTTGGCCATAGAGGTAAATCGTTTGCAAAGCATTTGGAGCCGTATTTTAGGTAAAAATAAGGTTTAAGTTAGCTGGTTCGCACCGTACCGAAAACGGTACACCGGTGCTCAACGGCAGTAAGAGTTTGCGTACCGTTTTCGGTACACTTGGGCCGGAGAGGGCAAGATGCATTATTCGTGGGTGCTTTAAAAGTTATAAAATTATATTTATATCATTATATCATGCATATTGGCCGTGCTATCACAATTTTTACGACATCATGGGCAAAGTGCTAGTTTGCTAATAAATTTTATTGTTTTTTTTAGTAATGTTTCAACTTTCAATTAAATTTTATGAATGCTTTTAACTGTTTCGCGTAAAGTTTATCTTGTTTACGGGAAACCATCATAATACCGGAAGTAAAACACATGAAAATAAAATAGACTCCTATTAGGGTATTGTCAAGTTACGACGCATTTTAAGGATACAGTAATAGCGATTTAAAAAAATTGAATTCATTATTTACACTTCAAAAAGCCTACAGCGTATTTCTACGAAGAAAAAATATTTAAGTTATTGTTTTGAATTTGTTTTGTTTCCGTAAACATGACAGTACTTTCAACTTGTCTTCTTGGATGAATTGCTATGAATGTCGTTATTAAATAAAATAATAAACATACCAAACATGTGCCATTAATTTTATGTGTGATATTATTATATTGGATCTACCCTAAATAATCGCAATGAAGAAGTTTTTATATGAGTACAAAGCGAAAACTATAAAAGCTCGGAGCCAGTCAGAAACAAACACTGCAATAAGGTAAACAATCGTTGCCAGACTTTTTAGTTGATTACATTTCTAACTACCCTATAAGTATTACATAAATTCGAATCAGGTATTGTACGGTAGTAAATGCACATTGTACGGTTGACGAGCCGTCTGTGACCGCAGCAGACTACGAGCTGACGAGGGCCGACGCTCGACGACGAGCATGAAGTGGATCACCGGAGCGCAACGAAAAGTAATTTGTACAAAAAACCAAATTCAACTCATTGCGAATGCCGCGTTGTTCGTGATGTTTTGTCTGACCGCACAATATATCGGCGGTCATTGTTGCTAGTCGTTTTTTGTAACGATCGGACTTCTAATGCGCCGGTAATGTTCCGCGTGGTCCTCGCATCGATGGACTTTCCGTTTTAGTTTATAAACTTATTTAGATTCGATAAAAGTTATTTAGTTGCTAATTGCAGACAGCTTGTTAACTGTGCTACCGTTTTTTTTTAACAAAAAGTGGATTCTTTGCATGACATGGGAGTTTTTAAGTGGTTGCGCCGGTAAGTACGTAAACTTTGTTGTTTTTTATAATTTTACCTACCTATTTTACGTAATTTTCTGTTGAGTTTGTTTATGATTTGTTTTGTTTCTGTATTAGCTGCATCTTAAGTTTTCTACGGATAGAATAATAAAATATTAAATTTGTGGACAACTGACTTGAGTTGGCGACTAATAGGTAGGTACATATCGATGTATTTTCTTACAAAATCGTACGTATTATTTAAAAGTCAGTCCGATTTCCGTATCAGATGATTGCACGAACAGTTACTTTTGGACCGTAAAACTCAACATAATGTCGATTACAATAGAACTGGTATGCACAATGTCCCAGGATGATGTAAGTGGTCCACCTAACGTTGAATCATCGGAACTGTATCCACAATAGATTTGATTTCATTCCTATCTATAGAGACCAAAGGCTTTGTGTATTATTGCCAATACAAATCACAGGTGAATACAGTTAATTATTGCAACAAAATCTAGTTCAACCATCATGACTAGTTTAGTCATTTTCTGCACTTCAGGACAGATGTATCTTGGGTACCTGACTGGTGAATATTCTTTCTATAATTCCTAAATAATTTCTAATCATAATTTTCACTAACACTTTAAAATACCGGTGCCTGAATTAGGTCGAAAGCTAAAGTTCATTGACTTTTCGAAATAGGTTCGTTAGCATTTTGTCTATCTATGCCTAAAGTTTTGTAAAAAAGGAACACTTAGCAAAACGTACCTATAACGGTTCTGGTCTCAAGCTCTCAATGATAACTTTATCATCATATTGTTTTGTGTGTGATTTTAATTAATTCATTAGCAATTGTTGTCCAGTAAGTCTATTATGAGTCTGATAAGAAAAACCGTGTTAACTCACTTCATTTTTAAATGTTTTGCTAGTCTGTGTGTGCCCCTGACCTAGACCTGACAGGTCCAGTAGGGACTGCAATCCCGTGTTAAATCAAAGGTCGAGATTGGCCATTCGAGATCTCGACCGGCAACCTGGATACATCGGGATTTCGAGCCACTTTTCGATATCCTAATCTCGTGGAAGAAAATCTCGCCCGAGGTCACGACCGTGTTGGTCGAGATTGCATTCCCTACCTTTCAGGGATAAGGTAAGGAGAGTACCAGCCAAGATTACGTTAGCCCACTGAAAACTAGAATCGGCGTAGGCTGGGTAAACTCATCGTCATAACCATCCTCTTTTGTGTCCATTGACTAAACGAACCTTTCAAATGGAGGGTAGCCGAAAATTCGAAATAGTCATCGCCATGTCCACCGCACTGACGGCATAGGTACCTATATCGCTTTGTGACTTTACAACAGTCCCTCAATTTTCTGTCGTTGCTTTCCAGCCGATTCCAGTATGCAATCACCCCTTCAGTCTCCAGTCCCCACAAAGTAGGCACGACGCCGTCGTCTAATTATCTTATGGATATATCCTGATATGTTGATCACTAAGCCTTTGAATATAACATACATCAGTTCAACCTATTGTAAAGTCCCTACCCAGTTTGTGTGCTAGTTGGTCTCGTACAAATTCACACACAACTTGACACAAGCAAGTAAGTGATTTGTGTCTACCACAAAGCATCAAGACATCATCATTGTCCTGTTTTAGATACCTACTTCTCTATTTAATCGTTATCTCAGTAGTTACACCCTTTTTCAGCCATTCAATCTTTCTTTCTTTCTTTCTTACAGTCGATTCATCGTTTCTTTGGTCTTCTACAAGACGGTTCAGAATAAACCTGTGATGGTTTCTTATATTTATGAAATTTCTTCTAGTTTCAAGAATAGTAAGATTTCGTGGGAGAACAGAAGATAACGTAATTCGAACTTAAGGGTCGAAAGGGAAACCGCACCATTTTCCTACAAGTCGTATCAAGAATATATCATCCGAATCTAAAACCTTTGCTGTCCGTTATCTCTTGAATCAGCTACTGTTTTGCGTGAAACAAGTTGGTCTGACGGTATATTATGTGGAAAGTTTGAAGTGACCGGCGCTTATAAACTTGGCCAAAACATATACACCCTATACGACGTCAAATCGTGTGTCCTGTGTACGTGTCCTTAGGCTAAAAACACGTAGCCCCACTACTGTTTTCCTGTACCACCAGTTTCTTCTTGTGGTACTTATCACCAACATCTAGATTATAGTCTGAATTCAACATACCAACCACAGCTGTAGCCACTTTGAATGCGCGACACAGTTAGCTACATTATCTTTTAACGAGATCATTAATCTTAGTACTAACCCGAAAGATCCATTGCAGATTTGCAGCAAATAAATAGAAATATAAGTGCCTTCTTTCAAGCACTATTGCTAACTCAAGGCTCACAATGCTTTCGTTTATTCAAATCACACACAGAAACTTCAAAAAAGTTCTGTCCATGTTTTTCATTGCTTCATTTCATTCATTGCGCATGACTGAGTAATTTCGAAAAAGTAACTACAAAAGAATACCTCCCGGTACTCAATCGTGATTGATGCTTCCATTAATTACTAGTTCGATTCAATCTGAAGCCTTTCAATGGTTCTAAAACAGTATTATTGAAATTTCACTTTCACCAAACTTATTTGTAGCCAAGCGATGTGGTTCTCTTATTGCTTTACAAATAACCAAAATTGTTGGTTAGATAGCTTCATATTTATGTAAGCATTATCATCGTGATACTAGGTATGGGCTACTGGGACGTGCTTTCTAGTATAATTACAATATTACGTAATGTATTGTTTGTATCGAGATTATAAAATAAAGCTTTGTTATAACTTCCGGCGTATCGGAGATTACAATGGATGACTTTAAAATTTTCTGGGTGTAACAAAGACTTTGCTAACAAAGCAGAAATGTTGCTACGTTACTGAAACTGTTTTGTATGGCGGAGGCCACGAACTGGAAAGTACTGTTAAGTGGTGTCCAATAGGTCACATCAAGTCACATGAGACTAAGTGCCTAAATTAATGAAGCACATTTACTTTTAAAAACTGATAGATTAATTAGTGTAAAAATTGATGCTTTCCAACACTTGTAAAACCTCCGTAGCCGTCTTTCTTGATGTCTATAGGAAACTATCAATAGTAACATGGAAATCTTACCATCGTATGTCGATCACTGATTGAGGAAAATGGTGCACCACTTGAAGGAGCCTTTAAAAGCTTATTACACTTTTCAAATGATGTCTAAATTACTTCATAATTTAAAGGAAATAAAATTCCTTTCTCCACTCACTTTCGTTGACAAAAACTAGAAGCGTGACAAAATAGAGTATCGAGTGGCAATATCTAGAATGTCCGAATTTTCTCTTTCAAAATTTTAGTACCAGACATTTCAATGATATAACTACGCTATGTCGGACACGATCTATCAGTTTATTGAATCTAGGAGCTGTTTCTCAAGACATCAAACAGATGTCAGGTGTACAATGCCTGGGAACAAATTTGCTAGCCTGATCAAATTGTTAATCGGTAAAAGTGTATCGTTCGTCCCGCGTTGGCTGGTAGGTACCCGTGATTATGATCGCCTCTTACTTTGCTCTCTTATCTGTAGAGTTCATTGTTTTTTTTGCTACCAGGTGTTATTTAATCGTGGCTATGTTGCTAGGGCTGGCAAGAACAGATTTACAAGACACTGTGTTAAAAATCAGTCAAGCTCTGGGATAAAAACAACAACAAGTAACCTACCTGTAGAAGTACCTAAGCTAGAGCGACATATTTATTTAAAATTGTTTAAAATGTTTGCAGCTTTGCCTTACTCCTCTAAAAGCGTTGCATTCAAATTCAATACAAAATTCCACCTATTTCGAGTAGATCTCGTCGTCGCGTCGCGCCGGTGACCCGCGACTGTCCCACGCTTTTGCTGCCTCAATGACGTCCGAACTACCATTAGTTGCTGTTATTTGTACTTTATATTGTTGAGATTTTATTCTCAGACCATTGTTGGTTTTGGCGCCTTACATAAAAAAAAGATTCGGTGTATGGGCCTCATTGAGAGACAACCGTAAAAGATTAAGTTGTGATGATTGTAGAATAATTTCGTTATATTCGATGACAGCTTAAGAGTTTTTTGGTAATCAAATGTCCACTTTCCCCTTGGGAGCATGCAGTTTGAAGATGGGTGTTTCCACACACTGTTTTTTTATTCATTGTTAGGAGATACCTTGTTCTAATGGGGAAGTCTACTTGTTGATGAGATTTTTGATGTTTGTTGGCAGGGAGCGCGTTACTGTAACGACTCACCACAGCGCGAACCTAAGCTCCGCAACACCCGAAGCACAGGGCTCCCAAAGCACTACACAAATCGGCACTATTCGCACAGAGGAGTACAAACGAGATTTAGCCGAGTTTCAAGCGAGAAGATCCTCGGTAAACAAGGATCCACAAGTTACGCCTGTAAAGAAAAAATGCGGTAGAAATTCTTTACCCGTCTCTTGTACCGACTGCACCGCAGACCACGATAACACTTTCAATTATGAGAAGAAATCAGGCGTTAAATACAAAAAGAAATCGCACAAGCGCGCTCGAAGTACGACCCCTGAACGAACAGTTTACGGAGGAATTCCGAACATACAGTTTTTATTCCAAAATCAGGTGTTCATGCCCGGGAATCTGTACCCGACTCCGTCGTCATTTTCTGAACCACAAAAATATAAACGTCTGTCACGCCATAGAAGAAATAGATCTCCAGATATGGACTTCTTGGTTCAACATCAAATTGATTTCAAAGATGATGATCAGGCGAGCTCTCCGCCAGCTTTCTACAAGAATAACTCTCTTCCTTTTGATGTAAAAAACTTCTTGGAACAACGTAAGAGTGAGGAAGATGACGTCGATGGTGCAAGAGCAGCGGGAGACGTCAATTTATCTAGTCAAAATAACTCCATGAGTCCTGGAAAGGATGAGTCCGATGATAAGCTATGGGAAGTGATGACCGAGTTGAAAAACTTTGATCAGTGGGCGGACGAGCAGCTGCTGGTGCGGTCGTCGAACACAAGCAAGTCCGATGACAGTAAAGTATGTTTGTTGGGGCAACGCCCCGCTGAATCCATTTATTTCTTACTTTTGTTTGCATGATTGACTATAGTGAATTCAACAAAACGGAATCAATTGCACTAGCTATACGTTTTAGACAGCTATAGAGTTTGCTGCAGATGAGCGATCGCGATTGATTTGGTATTGTGAACTTAAAACCTCTAGAGACTATTTTTCTAAAAAAGTTCCGTTCGAGTCATTCACTTAGTCTAAAGTCGGAAATGAGATCACCACGATTTCCTGTCTTAATACCTACTTTGGTGCTTAATTTTAGAGCGATACGAGTGCTTATGGTTTGCCGATAGCAAGTGCAAGCGACGTCGATGTAACGGTAGACAGGAATAAAGCATGGAACCTGGGGAAATGGGGCGTAGTTCCCGTTCAGATAAAGAAACTCATTTCTGTCACCATAGAACATGTTAGGAAGAAACGGAACACGGAGATAAATATATTGAGGTGAGGTTCTGACATCATTCTTTGAGACCGTAAAGCCTTTTTAGTGCTTCTAGAATGGTGTTTTTGGATGTCATTGTCCTTTTAATGGAATGAGGTGAGACTTAGATGTCTCATAAACACCCGAGTTCAAATAAATTATAGCTGGTCCCAAAATCACAAAAGAAGTTGATGGTGCAAAAGAATCTCAGTTTTTCTTTTATTTCAGAAAGTGTCGCCATCCTAATATAATACTTCTAATGGGAATCTATCCGGACATTCACGGCAATGTGCACTTGATTTGCGAAAGATGCGTTGATTCCCTCTTCGGCATACTACATGTGCAGGTAATATTTCAATTATTTATGTTACATGACTAAAAACAGGTCCCAATACTTTATTGCATGCACGCGTCACCAATTTGTTCCCCTGCCCTATGATAACCCACTTCTGATCAAATATACTGAACTGATAACCTTTTAATACAGTTTGCAAGGATTATATCTTGGTAAGTCGGCCTGTACAACATTAAAATTAAAGACCACTTCGTCCTAATTATAAAACGCAACGCCTCTACCGATTTTTGGTCACATACTCACACATTTAATATTAATGTGTTCACCTTATTAAACCGATGTTGAAACGACTTTTTTACAGGGTCGCATTCTAAGTGCGCAAACAGCAGTGCAATATGCCCTCGACATAGCGAACGCTCTCGTATTCCTGCGAATGCAAGGTTTCCTTCACACAGACCTGTGCAGTACCAGTGTGATGATCACAAGCCATGATGCGGCGAAGCTTGCTGATGTAGCGTCCTGTGCGCAGTTGAAGAAACCGGAGCAGAGGGTGCTGAAGGCGTATGACATTTATTCGCCAGAGCCGCAGTATGTTAATATTGAAGGTCAGTAAAAATCCTGGTTTATGTACCCATTGTAAATATTGGATTTGTTTTTCGCGTAAACCCAGTTTTGCGCGTTTCGACGCGGGCGCAACCAGCGTGCGTATAAGACCAATCATGAACGTGGACGAAGTAGAAGGAGTGTGTCGCGTTCTGTTGTTTCTGCCTACCCCTACGTGAAAAGGACGTAAGTTATGTACGTAATTAATGATCTAATGAATAGTGACATTGTAAGCAAAAAGTGACTACAAAAACTACGTATGTTATTGGAAATCTTTTGGATATTTTTGTCGAAGAAGCCCGGTTTAATTCTGTAAAAAAAGTCTCAACCTAAACAGCAAAAAAACAAATGGTCAAGCGCGTAAAAACGTCGATGATTGTTAAAATATCAACGCCAACAGCATCGCTTGAAATGATTTAATTCTAATTATAACACGTTGATTTTCGTTCTAGACAACAGGTGTAATTATTTGTAAAAAAAATATTTTTCTGCCATCAAGCATTATTGTGGTGATCCAGTTCGGTACAATTCACACGAGACATTTCAACTTGGTCTATAAATAGCTAGTAACGCTTCAGCAAACCTCTTTGGTGTTGCAGCTGTCTAAAAGGTCGGTAACCATGTTCCGTCAAGTGAGTAGTACAAAGTACTATTTGCTAACTTATTACAAATATAATTAGGTCTAGTTCAATGCTCGCTTAGTTCTAAGTTGAATGTTCTTGCAAGGTACACTGCCTTCACACACTAACAATGAAAGCGAGTTTTATTACAATTCAGAGATTACGTACAATATGCACTACACATTGGACATGTTGCAGTAAACCACAGCTGGTTAACACATCAATGTAGCTGGAAAAAGCCTTAGACTAACAATGTATGTATCTTAGAAAAGATTTAGAGGAAGCATCCATGCGTAATTGCCGTACATTTTCATTGTTCTATGTAATTTCAAGGCTAGCCATTTATTTTTGCTAGAATTATATCTCAAATATGATAAAGCAGTCATTATAACAGAGATAATAAAAATAAGTGAAGTGTTGGAAAACGCAGAAAAAAAACCATGCTAGTTTCAAGCAATCACATTAATTCAAATGACTACTTATATTGGCTTGATAAAAGTAACCATAACCGAACATACGGTGTCGTAAAATTAATTTTAATTTTAATAGAAATGCGTGTAATGTGTTGAAACGATCGTTATGATGTATAGCCGTATTAAATATGCCGTATTTCTTTACATTACATAGTATATAACAAAGTCGCTGCCGCTGTCGGTACGCTTAGAAACTACGCAACGGATTTTAATGCAGTTTTCAGCAATAGATAGAGTAATTCAGGAGGACGGTTTATATGAAAATGTGTAATTGTGTATCTATATTGCACCCGTGC
The DNA here is from genome assembly GCA_963082995.1 of Noctua comes. Classification (NCBI taxonomy): domain Eukaryota; kingdom Metazoa; phylum Arthropoda; class Insecta; order Lepidoptera; family Noctuidae; genus Noctua; species Noctua comes. The sequence continues at coordinate 5,155,825 of OY720280.1, read as the reverse complement.
GAAGCCGGGGCGGGTAACCAGTTGGATATAAAAAGATCCATTATACAGGGTGTAAACCGACCCTTCACATATCCGTCAACGAAGCATTCTGTACATCAAACTAAGTAACTTGACGCAAAAATTATTGCTGGGAATCGACTTTTTTTGGGGTGAAAAATCACGTTTTAAGGTAGCGAGTCGATGGAAAGCACTCAAAGCATTGTGCTGATGGATGGATTGAATAGTAGGGGGGTCGTGGAGGTGTGTAAAGTAAAAATCTTACATTAAAAACATGTATTTAAAAAAAAAACTTGTGAAAAAGTTGGAACTTTGACCCCCAATACCTCCGTAACTAGAAGGTTCCCAGGTATGGTCTAGAACAAAAAAATGATCGCAAAGACGGGGAAACAAGTGCCTTTCGGATATGTTAAGGGTCTATTTACACCCTTTATAAACTGTCTATTATAATCATTTCAACCCGGAATTATTTACCTGTTGAAATCTTCGATGAATGGAGAGGGAAAGGAAGGCCAAAGAAAAGATGGATGGAATAGTATGAGAGAAACAGGGGTGGAATAATAACGTTACGGTTGACAGGGAATAATGGAAGAACAAACAGATGTTGCACCGACACCGACCCAAAGTAACATGGTACAAGGACAGGGGATTATTGACCTCTTTACCTTTATGCTATTGCCCACAGTTTCGTACACCCCTCGTATAGTAGCTGCCGCACTTAAGGGGGAAGCGCCAGGGTAGCCCGCGAAATTTTATATTTCTTACGTTTTTTGCAATTTGCCGGTCTTTCTCGGTATTTCAAAAGTAATTCAATGGAATTAAAGGAACTTAGAGGGTTGTATTGATGATTTTAATGATTATAACTCAGTAAAGCCATAATTGTTACGGTTGCGAATCATATCTTAATCAACATACATCCTGACACTGGCTTGCAAATTGAAAAAACATAACAAAATTTGAATTTCGCTGGCTACCCTGGCGCGTCCACCTTAAGATAATAATAATAATTTATTATGGTACATAAAAGTTTTGTAGTGCATGAGGGACTTACAAAATATGCATTAATAATTACATGTAGGTACAACCAATTGCTGGGTGAATCGCTGCTCTCCTAGCTAGATTGCTGAGAATTCTGTATTTAGGAGAGACAGTTTCGACTCCCTATTTGAGTATCTCAATAATCATGTATGCGCTTATAATTTAATATAAAACAAAACATAAAACCAAAAATCAAAATCTTAAAATTTTAAATTAAACGATAAAGATGCTTTAGCTTTGTCCACTTTTTGGGAAAAACCCCCATCGGCCATCTCCACGTTTGTCTAGATGTGTCCTACAAATAGCCCGTGTAACGGTCTATGCAAAAAATAAAATGAATGAACAGTTAGAATTTTTAGCAGCTTGCAGCTGATTTCGTTTGACACCTACTTATGTAAACCATTTGTTAAAAATACCCGCATTTAATTCATGTATAGTACCTACATAATGTAAATACATTATCATTAATTGGTGATGCCGAATTGGCGACATATTTATTGTTAGAGTCTGAAAGCTTTCTCCAACTAACATGGAAATAATTGTTTTTTTTATTGCTTCAGCATCGATTCATTTTCATAGTCTAGTTAACCAGAACGGTAAATTAAGTGCGAAGTGATATTAGATTCAAATACACACAGCAGTAGGTATCTCATTACCAATATTTGTACCATGTAGAAGATCTCGCTTCTTCACTTGCTTCATAATCGTAAATTGAATATCGTCGGTGCGCTTGCCAAACCCTGGTTGATTTTAGCTTTCACACAGGAACGTAATAAGTTTTTTATTATCTTAGACTAAAATAGATATCTTTTGCCATATTTAAAAATAAAAATAGAACAAAATGGTCTATTTTTATTTGTTCAGAAGATTCATTGATTTTTTCTTCTATTCATTCATTACAAAAAACAGTTTTTATGTTGTCCTGAAAAGTTCTTAAAATGCACATAATCGGTTTGGCAAACGCACCGACGATATACAGGCTGTATCAGCCCCCGTAGCATGACCACCGTAGACAAGGATTTCTTTGACGGAAGAATCGACAAAATCGGCGTGGTCATGGAGGGCGTGATACATACCTTCATATTATCCACGGACTCCTCTTGGGACATGGCTAGGCAGGTGATGACATACTATCATAGCTGTTGAAGGACATTAAGTAGGTTATTTGCATAAGAACTTTGTTCTTTTATTCTTATTATGGAGTATCTATCTGTGAAGAAGTAACATTTTGTTTTATATTACTAGCGACTCGCCCCGGCTTCGCACGGGTGCAATATATATATAAACCTTCCTCTTGAATCACTCTATCTATTACTGAAATCCGTTGCGTAGTTTTAAAGATATAGGCATACATAGGGACAGACAGACAGCGGGAAGCTACTTTGTTTTATACTATGTAGTGATTAACCGACATAAATTCACAATCCAGAAGCATTCGGTACCTGTATTATTCATTCCATGTTTGAACGCTTCAACGCCGAATGAACAGCGTTTTTACAGTTGGTTCATAGTACGCTGATTTACAAAACCAACAAGATAACTGAAACCGATTTTTTATTATATGACGTCACGAATAACAACATACATTTTTATGATAGTAAACGCAAAATTCTGTGTAGCTGTCGCCAACGTCCATACTACGTTGAATACACCGGTTCTCGTCCGATCACCGAAGTTAAGCAACATCGGGCGCGGTCAGTACTTGGATGGGTGACCGCCTGGGAACACCGCGTGACGTTGGCTTTTTGCATTTTTGTTGTAAAATTTAACTTCAGAATATTGTTTATTTTTATTAATTTTTTTATTTAGCTGAAATTATTAAGCATCGGTAGTGTAATACCCCAGTAAACATTATTCAGTCGAACGCATTAACTTTACACCGCGAAAGCGCACCGGTTTTCAAAAGCTCCAAGATGCTTAGTTTTTAATTGAATGCCATCATAAAATTGATACTAAACGCACAATTCGGTGCACTATTCGCCAACGTCCATACTACGTTGAATACACCGGTTCTCGTCCGATCACCGAAGTTAAGCAACATCGGGCGCGGTCAGTACTTGGATGGGTGACCGCCTGGGAACACCGCGTGACGTTGGCTTTTTGCTGCATGTTATGATACTTTTTACAGTAGTTTTTTTACATATAAAATATCCAACAATAAACTTTATATAAAATAGCCACTTGCACCAAATGTTGTCTTTTCTTACTACTTTACTCTCAGCGGCAACGCGCACTAAAAAGTGGTAGAAACGGAGGGTTAATTTATGTCATTGAAAAACCCACCTTATTTCAGTGCTATAAAGTGCAAAACAGCGCGTTCGTAGCATAGCCATTTTTGATTCCATGAGGTGTGATTGATGTTCGACTGTTCAAACAACTTGGCACTTTATGAACCTGAAAAGAAAGCGGCTTTTTATTTGTATTTCCTTTCCTCAAAATATTAAATGCCGCAAATTACAATAAGTGGTCTAAAATTTCGACCTTTTTTACAGAGTCCCGCGAGTCAGACGTCATAGAATTCGAGCCCCTACTATCAACACATCCTTCGGAGACTTATATGTCAACCAATGCTACTGCAAAAGACTACAAAACGTATCAGAACTCTGAAAGATACAGATGGCAAGCGCCCGAGTTGTTTGTGCCAGATGAGGAAGGCTTGGTGTATCCATGCTCGAAGAGTGACGTGTATTCTCTGTGTTCGGTACTGTGGGAGAGTTGTAATGGTAAGTCAACCCATAAAGGGTGTAAATAGACCCTTAACATAGCCGAAAGGCACTTGTACTCGCCGTCTTTGCGATCATTTTTTTTTTGTTCTAGACCATACCTGGGAACCTTCTAGTTACGGAGATATTGGGGGTCCAAGTTCCAACTTTTTCACAAGTTTTTTTTTTAATACCATGTTTTAATGTAAATTTTTTACTTTACACACCTCCACGACCCCCGTACTATTCAATCCATCCATCAGCACAATGCTTTGAGTGCGATCCATCGTAAAATGTGATTTTTCACACCAAAAAATAAGTCGTTCCCCAGCAATAATTTTTGCGTAAAGTTACTTAGTTTGATGTACAGAATGCTTGGTTGACGGCTATGTGAAGGATCTGTTTACACCCTGTATTCTAGAACTTAGGATATAGAGTTGTTTGTACCGGATGAGGAAGGCTTGGTGTACGTGTATGACGTGTATCCGTGATCGGAGAGGGACGAGCATTCTTTTGGTCTGGTACAGTGGGGAAGCTGTAACGATAAGTTAAATTTTAGACATTACGATAAATACTGAGTTGTTTGTACCGGATGAGAAAGGCTTGGTGTATTATTTTTTTGATCCCATACAATCATATAAAACGTTATCTCTCAAAAGTCACATTTAATCACATTATTTTTGTTTATTTTCACCAGCCGCCATGCCATGGAAGAATCTCACTTACGACAAAGTGAAGGAACAGTACACACTATGGAAAACGGGCATATCACTGCCAAAAAATGGAACCTACCCAGGATGCTTACTGTCGTTACTGGAATCTGGACTAACACTTCAGAGGCATGATAGGATAGATATGGAAACGCTGCAGAATACACTACAAAATGTGAAGGTAAATATTTCATACAACATTATCGATTCCAGTTGGAATTTTTAATACAATGATTGTGAAACTAAAATTCGGAAGACTATACGCCAACGTCCATACTACGTTGAATACACCGGTTCTCGTCCGATCACCGAAGTTAAGCAACATCGGGCGCGGTCAGTACTTGGATGGGTGACCGCCTGGGAACACCGCGTGACGTTGGCTTTTTGCATTTTTAGTTCCTATTATTCGTCTAACTGGTACGTACTGCTAATGCTATCTTAAACTTATCAACAGTACGAAAGTAAATAGACCTAATATAAAAAAAAAACACGATTATTTGTTTAAAAGGAAGGAATGACTCTCGTTCACGACAAAGTTCTATTTTACATAACACACCGTGCCTTCCAATGAAATGACGTCATAGATTTTTACGATAGTAAACGCAAAATTCTATGTAGCTGTCGCCAACGTCCATACTACGTTGAATACACCGGTTCTCGTCCGATCACCGAAGTTAAGCAACATCGGGCGCGGTCAGTACTTGGATGGGTGACCGCCTGGGAACACCGCGTGACGTTGGCTTTTTGCTTTTTTAGTTCCTCATAATTGATCCCATTTGCTTACATTTGTTTTTTATTATCAACTTCTTTTGATTTTTTATCAAATTCATGTAATCGATTTTTTTTTGTTGTCAACTATCACAACATCATATTATTTGAGATAGTAAAATAAAACAGTATAAAGCTCTGCACAGAATGTTCTACTACCATGGAAGAATGGACATTACGTTCAAACACATAAAAGTACAAAGCTCTCTCAGTCTGCGATAAGCCTTACAAATTTTAATATAAGATAGACGCGACTTTGAAATCGCAGCTGTTCGGTCTGGCACATGCATTTTATGGGGTCTCTTTTTGTAACCAACGATGCGTTTCCACTGGCCAAATATGCACATAAAACATGTTGTTTACCCACGGTGAAGCCAAAAGGGAGGGTTTTGAATTTAGCAGTCTATGTATGTATGTATGTTTTTGCATATGTTCCTCCGTAGCGCCTAAACTATTCATCCGAGTTTGATGAATAAGGTGTCAATCGATTCATTATTATAGCCCGGGTAACAAACGCTACATTTTAACCGACTTCAATAGGAGAAGTCGATTTTACCTTGTAAACCCCGAATATAATAAGAGCGTGATTTTTCAGTAGACGGGTTTTTTTTAGGTTTTTCACATATTCTTATCTTCTATCTTCTATACTTATAATAAATCTGTAGAGAGGTCAATTCTGTACATGAAATATATTTCCAAAATAACTATCAGGGGGTGATTAGTAATCGATACTGATGCCAAAAATGCAATCAGTAAAATTTTTGTCTGTCTGTCTGTCTGTCTGTCTGTCTGTCTGTCTGTCTGTCTGTCTGTCTGTCTGTCTGTCTGTCTGTCTGTCTGTATAACCGTTATAGAAACAAAAACTACTCGACGGATTTTAACGAAACTTGGTACAATTATATTTCATACTCCTGAGTAGGTTATAGTATACTTTTCATCACGCTACAATCAATAGGAGCAGAGCAGTGAAGGGAAATGTTGAGATAACGGGAGAAGTTACTCCATTTTTTAAGCTTCCGTCGCGTGTGCAACCTAAATGGTTAAAGCTACACAGAAATCATGTATGACGGAAATGTTCTCCTTAAAATTATATAAAAAATATCCCACGACAGCATATGTCTATCTTTTATGGCTGACTCACAATATCACGTGTAACTCCCGATAGCTTAGCAGTTCGAAGCTTTCTGATTATATTTGTCTACTCTTACGTTTATAACACTCTCAGTCATCCCTGACTGGGTGATATCAACACACAGCCCAAACCGCTGGTCTTAGAGACATGAAACTTGGAGGGTGTGTTCTTTGTGAAGAATAAGTATCCAATAAGAAAGGATTTTTGGGAATTCCACCCATAAAGGGGTAAAATAGGGGATGGAAGTTTATATGAAAGTCCGTCAGTTTTGAAGTTAGGATATTCAAATTTTGTGTTTAGGCTGACAATTGAAAATTAATTTAAACGCGTCTCAGCGGATGAAGGTAAGTAACTATGTTTGTTCGGGTGGGATATTTTTCGACATCCACGCGGGCGAAGCCGCTGGCAGAAGCTAGTTGGAAATAAATATATCACCTAAGATAAGAGAGAGTAAGTACTTGAATGGGTGACCGCCTGGAAACACCGCGTGACGTTGGCTTTTGTTTTTTTGTGGTTGTGGCTCCTATTATTTTATCTAATTAGTTCTTATTGCTGTCTTAAAGTTTTCTATGAGTACAGGACTAAAATGTCAAGCACTGACCATTTTTTTGTTAAAATAATTAGGAATGACACGTATTACGAGTTTACGACAAGGTTCCGTTTTTCATTAACATGTGCCTCGTAACTGAATAACGACATACATTTTTATGATAGTAAACGCAAAATTCTGTGTAGCTTTCGCCAACGTCCATACTACGTTGAATACACCGGTTCTCGTCCGATCACCGAAGTTAAGCAACATCGGGCGCGGTCAGTACTTGGATGGGTGACCGCCTGGGAACACCGCGTGACGTTGGCTTTTTGCTGGTGACTAACTTTTTCTTTAGTATTTATAAAATACTAAAGTGTTTTTGTTAAGTAGAGATTCACCCTCACGACATAGTTCTTTTTAAAAAACACGTACTTCTGATAATATTGGAATGACGTCATACAGTTCTATGATAGTAAACACAAAATTCGTTGTAGACTTCGCCAACGTCCATACTACGTTGAATACACCGGTTCTCGTCCGATCACCGAAGTTAAGCAACATCGGGCGCGGTCAGTACTTGGATGGGTGACCGCCTGGGAACACCGCGTGACGTTGGCTTTTTGCTTTTTGTAGGTCCTATTATTTTATCTAGTTTATACAAGAATAAGATAAGTTAATCTTAAACGTATCTACAGTACCTACTAATGGAAATTCATTTTAACTACGTAAAAAGCACTGAACGTTTTTTTTTACATTAGGAGTGACTCACGGTCACGACAAAGTTCTATTTTACATATCGCGTACCTCTAAAATAAATACATAAAATGACGTCATACATTGTATGATAGTATAAACTCTAAATTCGGTGAAGCATTCGCCAACGTCCATACTACGTTGAATACACCGGTTCTCGTCCGATCACCGAAGTTAAGCAACATCGGGCGCGGTCAGTACTTGGATGGGTGACCGCCTGGGAACACCGCGTGACGTTGGCTTTTTGCATTTTGTATTATCTATTATTTTTCTGGTTATTACTTATTGCTGTGCTACCACACCACACTGCGAGGCACACAATATTATCTTTTTATAAGTTTTGATTTAACTTGAGTTTGACTTCTTATCCGTGGACTAAAATTGTTTATTTTTATGCCCGGGACAAGATTTTCTTCGGGATTTTCAGATGTGACACGGAATAATATACTTTACCGTTAGTCTTATAAAGTTCAAAGTTTTTGGTCTGTGCTGAGCCTTGCTAACTTTTATGGTTTGTCAGACGCGCCTTTGATAACCGCACCTGTCTGACTGACAAAAAACATTTTATGGGGGCTGGGGTGTTGACCACGCGTTCTTTCTAACGTCCGCGAAGTAAAAGCATTTATTTGCTCTGCTTAAGAGCTGTTTTAAATTTTTGTATTGACAACTTGATTGTTTATTCATTTATGTGTTCAGTTGTTGTACTATTACTATAATTACGTCAAAAATTTTCAATGGGAAATTATAAGTCTCGCCACAAAATTATTTATGGGCCATGTGATTAAACTTCTAATTTTATAACTAAGCAACGGGAAAATAACATAGCCTCTAATAAACTAATTCGTCTTTTTTACAACGCCATCTAAATATTCTATAGAAAGCGTCAAGTAAAGATCATCAATTATTGTGACTGTCCTTACCCTAATTTACTAACTCGGCCACGGATTTTATAACTCGCCACCATTTTACGTTTTACAGCTTCAAAACAATGTCCTCAAAAAAATATAATTCAAGCTTCCACAGAAAGCATCATTTATTATAAGTTAGCATGTAAAATAATACATCATATTCTTTTATCGTGAAAATAGCCACTGCATGATTTGGCGCGAGTACGCGAAACGACAGAACTCATAAAAATTCAACTCATTAAATAGGCACAACGGTAATTTTAATTAACGGAACAACAAATACTTAGGAATCAAGAGCGAGTGAAGCGAGTTCGGGACTTGGGGCACCCCGACTTTAGGTTAGGTTAGGTTACTTTAAACCCTGCAAACAGAAATAGGAGCCCCGCACAGCGGGGCTACGTCGACTATGCCTATTACAAAATATTGATATTATTTACCTTGGACTTTAGGTGAATTTCTGCACTAAAAACTTACGAGACTACCCAAAAAAAAAGCTTAAAACTTTGTGACTGGTTAAGAATATCTATCTATACATATAAAATTCAAAGTCCTGACTGACTGACTGACTGACTGACTGACTGACTGACTTATATATCAACGCACAGCCCAAACCATTGGTCCTAGAGACATGAAATTTGGCGGGTGTATTCTTTGTGAAGAATAGGTATCCACTAAGAAAGGATTTTTCGAAATTCTACCCCTAAGAGGGTGAAATGGGGTGTTGAATTTTCTATTAAACTTTTTATTCTCTGAGTCGATTGACTTGAAAATGTGTCTACATATACTTCAGTTAAAATGATGAGATACGTGTATCACAGTTTTTCCAAAATCATCCCCCAATTTAAAATTCAATGTCCTGACTGGCTGACTGATACATCAACGCACAGCCCAAACCACTGGTCCTAGAGACATGAAATTTGGACAGTGTACTCTTTGTGAAGAGTAGGTATCCACTAAGAAAGGGTTTTTTGAAATTCCACCCCTGATAGGGTGGAATGGGGTTTTGAATTTTATGTGAAACTTTTAATTCTCGGAGTCGATTAACTTGAAAATGTGTCTACATATACTTCAGTTAAAATGATGAGACACGTGTATCACAGTTTTTCCAAAAACATCCCCCAATTTAAAATTCCATGTCCTGACTGGCTGACTGAAATACCAACGCACAGCCCAAACCGCGGGTCCCAAAGATATAAAAATTGGAGGGCGTATTCTTTGTGAAGAGTAAGTTTCAGTTTTTCGTAATTCCTACCCCTTAGAGGGTGAAATGGGGTGTTGAATTTTCTGTGAAACTTTTTACTCTCGGGGTCGATTGACTTGAAAATTTGTGTACATACTCTTCAGATAAAATCCAGTAAATCCGATGTCCAATCTCAAACCAAGGTATCAATATTTCACGTATCTAATTTAATTGATATAACTTTAAACTAATAATTGCAAGTTATAAGCAAGTACATATAAATCTATGTATGTATTATAGATAGATACATAGATTACTTATTATCCCAGAAGTAAGATCCCGTGGGCAATTCCCTAACACCACGCGGGCGAAGCCGCGGGCATAAGCTAGTTTACTATAAAGTGATATTTAGATGAAACGTGATTTTGCCGAAAAGAAACAAAATATGTATTAAATGAAAAATTTATAAATGATTAAATATCAACATTTGTAAAGCGAAGCGTTTGCCAAAGGAATGCGTGTAAAGCAAAATTTTGACGATCAATTAATATGGGATGAGTTACATGTTAAACGTACTGAGTTAAAAAATTAGAAGCTAAATAAATATATTTTTTGATGTCATTTAATTTATTTCATGTCATTTTTAGCAAAATTTTGATGATCAATTAATATGGGATGAGTTACATTTTAAACGTACTGAGCTAAAAAATTAGAAGCTAAATAAATATATTTTTTGATGTCATTTAATAGTATTTTAGAAGTTTACTGTTAGAATGCATGTTAAAAATTTAGATGCTAAAAAATAACCATCATGCTGAGTTGTATTTAGGGTGGTTTACATAGATGATAACTTGTGGCTAGGATAGTATTATTTAGATGCTCGTTAATTGTGGCTGACTTAGTAATTTAGAAGTCAACCTAATTTTTTGGAGGCGAATAATGCCATTAAAAAGAAGTTTGTTTAATTAGCACCCATTTTCAATTATGTGAGAGCAAAGTCACTCGTGTCACCCTTTAATGAAATCGAAAATCAATTATTTAAACTAGGCTGAGGGTCATCACTTTTACAATGTCAAAATGACATAAGACAGTCCCCTTTAAAAGCCTGCTCACCCTTCAATATCTCAATAGCTACTATAAAGGGTGTAAATGGACCCTTAACGAAGCCGAAAGGCACTTATTCTCCCCGTCTTTCCGACCATTTTTTTGTTCTGGGAACCTTCTAGTTACGTAGATATTGGGGGTCAAAGTTCCAACTTTTTCACAAGTTTTTTTTAAATACATGTTTTTAATGTAAGATTTTTACTTTAAACACCTCCACGACCCCCGTACTATTTATTCAATCCATCCATCAGCACAATGCTTTGAGTACGATCCATCGTAAAATGTGATTTTTCACACCAAAAAAAAGTTGTTTCCCAGCAATAATTTGTGCGTAAAGTTACTTAGTTTGATGTACATTTTGGTTGACGGATTCGTGAAGGGTCTGTTTACACCCTGTATTTATTCATTGTAAAGTCAAGTATATCCTTCCAGTAGACTAATCAGTTATAGCTGATCAAGATAGTGTGTATAAAAATTTTACGATACTTTGTGGACTTGAAGTATTAACAAGTAATGACTTTTTAAACTAGACTAGAGTATTTTATAAGGATAATTAGCTGTGCCCCGCGACCTTCATCCGCGTGAAATTAGCGTAACATATACTTTACGACCTATTCTCAACCTACCAAATATACATAAAAATCGGTCGAGCCGTTTCGGAGGAGTGCAACCACAAACACCGTGACACGAGATTTAAAAAAAAACAGCTGTTCTATACATTTTTATACATAAATATAAGATTAACTATTGCATGTAGTAGTGTGTTGAGTTAGTTAATAAGTATGCATTAAAAAAACATAATGAAAGTATGAAATACTTACTTGCTTTTTCCTGCGGATTCGCCCGTGTGAAGATGATAAATTATCACTCGTGAAAGTACTATCGGGATAAAAAATATCCCATTTAAATGTCCTAATCCAGCCTGGATTATCCAGATCACGATAACAGAGCTCAATGAAATCATGCACGATTCAGCCGTAAAGACGTCAATAAATAACGGATTTACAGTTAGACAGAGTTTATGATATTAGTATGGATGTGTCAAACAAGCATTTAGCGCTAAATTATTTAAATTAATCTAAATAAAAACACCGCTTCTTACACACCGCTCACGATATCAGTTATGTCGTGTGAGAAGGATGGTGAACTGTAATTTTCTTATTTCTTTCGCCAACGTCCATACTACGTTGAATACACCGGTTCTCGTCCGATCACCGAAGTTAAGCAACATCGGGCGCGGTCAGTACTTGGATGGGTGACCGCCTGGGAACACCGCGTGACGTTGGCTTTTTGCATTTTGTAGTTCCTATTGTTTTGTCTAGTTTATACAAGTATAAGATAAGTAAATTAATCTTAAACGTAACTACAGTACTAATTGAAATTCTTTTTATCTACGTAAAAAGCACTGACCGTTTTTTTTTTTACATTATCTTGGAGTGACTCACGCTCACGATCAAGTTCTATTTTACATATCGCGTGCCTCTAAAATAAATAATGACGTCATACATTGTATGATAGTATAAACGCTAAATTCGGTAAAGCATTCGCCAACGTCCATACTACGTTGAATACACCGGTTCTCGTCCGATCACCGAAGTTAAGCAACATCGGGCGCGGTCAGTACTTGGATGGGTGACCGCCTGGGAACACCGCGTGACGTTGGCTTTTTGCATTTTGTATTATCTATTATTTTTCTGGTACTTATTGCTGTGCTACCACACCATACTGCGAGGCACACAATATTATCTTTTTATAAGTTTTGATTTCACTTGAGTTTGTTTTGGTCAAATCTTGCCAATGAATTTCATACCAGGTCCCCCCATCCGATTGATTTGAAATTGCACACACCTTTGGTTCTGGTGACAACACATTTTATGATAGACATGACTCCTGCAGCAATGATCGCCAGCTCAGGAGAGAACTCCTCAACGGCACAGATAATATAATACTGCGTATCAACGGTTAATAGCACGGACGCGAAACTTTGCAAACGCGTTCAATGTTGATTGATAAACCTAATTGTTTTCTTTTCACTTAAATAAAAGATTGTTTTATTTATAAAAGATTTTAATTTAATTTGTTTAGATTTAAGTTATTTTATTTCTGTTTTAGGTTGTGTTCACTTGTGCTTGCAGCATGCACAAATAAACATGTTTTCTTTAGTATTTATAAAATACTAACGTGTTTTTGTTAAATAGATAGGTTATAATGATTCACGCTCACGACATGGTTCTTTTTCGGTTCTCGTCCGATCACCGAAGTTAAGCAACATCGGGCGCGGTCAGTACTTGGATGGGTGACCGCCTGGGAACACCGCGTGACGTTGGCTTTTTGCATTTTTTGTCTCAACTTTATTTTTAAGTAAGTACTTTTCTTTATTTTTATACTTAATTCTGTTATTATTTTATGTTACAGCGTAATCTGGACGAACTTGGCTACATAATAATCCCAGCACGTTTACAAACCAAAGTGTCCACATTCAGTTCAACAGCCTGGGACACCACATCCCCAACCGACTCCGAGTGTCTCAGCCCACAAAACGTCGAACACAAAGCTGTTATCCACAACGTTCGAGAAAGTTCCACAGAAAGCGAGAAAGAAAGCAGCGAGAAAGAAGGCAGCAAGAGCGACGCGAGCCCCCTATACGAAACTATAAGAAATTCTCGAGTCAGATCCATGGCTGTCGCAGAAAAGTGCTTTATTTCCGACGATGACCAGAACGACCATACGATTATAGGATACGAACATTTACCCGATAAGGAATTATCTAGTGCTTGTTCCACCCCTATTGCCAAAATAAAAGCTAGAATTAAAGAGATGGATACTCCAGGCAGCTTACACAGGAGTGATTCTACAGAATATTGCAGCATTTTTAGTCCGAATCGTACTGTTAACTTCACAAACGACATTACGAGCGACCAAAGCGTTGAACGCCCGAACACAAAACTCAGTAGAAGTTTCACTCCTAAATCTTACAAACCGCTGCACATAAAAGTTCCCGAATTAAACTTTGATTCCATCAAACCTTTACTAAAAGATAGAAACAGTAATGAAAAGTCTTCTTACAATTTTGATATAAGGAACTACAGTTTACCAAACACGCCTATTGCACGCAGTAATAAACTTCGGAAGAATGCCTGGCTGTCCGGAGATTTGAATGCCACAGGAAAAACAACAAGTGATTCTGTGACGCCTGAAAAAGGAGACATGGATTTGTCTATGGAAAAAGAAGGTAACCAAGACATAATTAATTTTCAATATTAAAATCTAAAGCTCTGAAAAAAACAAAAGAAAATGTGCCCCATAGTCTTATAAAAATAATCAAACACAACTACACTCGTGTTACGTTTGTAAATAACACGAATTAGGTGTTTTCTCGCAACCGAATATAGAAACACACCTAGCGCCCGCCGCACTGGCGTATCGTTCGGTCGTCACACGCGATGCGTTTTCGACCGCACGGTCGGTCGTCTCTTTTATGGAAATGCACTTCGACTGTTCTACCAACATTCTGTGTGTCAGTAGCCTGACCTGCGAGTCTAGCAAGCGCAGCACTAGTTTTCTTTTTTTCTTTCTTTTTTTAAAAACGTTGCCCCATATTAGGAATTTCGCCTGTATCGTGGATGCGTTTACAAACATTTAAGCTCACATACACAAACAGCCAGACCCGGAACAACTACCTATAGGCCATACAAATATTTGTTCCGTGCGGGAATCGAACCCGCGACACGAAGCGCAGCAGGCAATCGCTCAGCCACTGTGCCAACCGTGCCGTCTGTCAGTTTGCCATCAGTCAAGGTGTTAAAGCCTATTGGCTTCAAATTTTCATGAAATACTAACTTTTTGCCGCGGCTTCGGCTTGCTTTATTTATGGAATCACACGGGAGCGTTTTAAATATAGCCTATCACACTGAGAATGTAGCTTCCCATAATAGTGAAAGAATTTTCGGAATCGGATCAGTAGTTCCTAAGGTTACCCCCTACATCCAAACAAACTTACAAACTTCAACTCTACATAGTTAGTATAGAAGTGTAACATATTAGTATAGAAGGGTAGTGTAGATGGGTAGTGTAGATAATCATTTACCATTTTAACTTCTAGATCGTAAAAACATGACAAACTCATCACTCGACGAGACTCCCACTACGCCAATGAACACGTCCTGTGAAAACGCTACGAACAATTTGGATAACGACAATTATAATACGCAACAACCAACAACTCCAGTTAACGGTTCTCCTGAGAATATCGATACTGTTCGAGACATCATTACTGGATTGCGAAGGTAATTTTCTTTTTATTATAAACTAGCTGTTGCCCGCGATCTTCGTCCGCATGTAATTTTATAAATAAATGGGCCTCCTCAATAAATGGGCTATCCAACACTAAAAGAATTTTTCAAATCGATCCAGTAGTTCCTGAGATTAGCGCGTTCAACCAAACAAACTCTGCAGGTTTATAATATTAGTATAGATAAGTAATAAGTATAGATTGTAATGCAGACAGCCCCCCCCACCCCTGCTTCACACGAGTGCCATGTGGTTAGGTCGCGACACTGCTAACAAATACAATCTTTCTAGAAGCTGTTTTTAATAGCTTTAAAATGTCTGTTACTGAGCATCACAAAATTAAGATTAGTGTATGCGACATTTTAAACAAAACTGTATATACCTATCCCTG
Organism: Noctua comes; assembly: GCA_963082995.1. Classification (NCBI taxonomy): domain Eukaryota; kingdom Metazoa; phylum Arthropoda; class Insecta; order Lepidoptera; family Noctuidae; genus Noctua; species Noctua comes. The sequence goes on along the minus strand of OY720280.1, from coordinate 5,140,320 downwards.
CCTATCCCTTTTGATAAAACAAGACGTTATTATACCCTTTATAGCATTTTTTAATAGATAATGATAACTGTAGCAGCATTTATCGTTTTTTAATTCAATAAGACAAAGTTATAACAATATTACAAACCGTTTCTTGTATCTATACTTTATCGTGTGGTTAGGTTTCTTATATGAAACTCATTATTACACATTATGTGTATGACGTCAAATTAACAGATAGTAGTCAGCTAATTCAACCTTGGAACTGTCAACGTCCATACCATGTTGAAAACACCGGTTCTCGTCCGATCACCGAAGTTTAAGCAACATCGGGCGCGGTCAGTACTTGGATGGGTGACCGCCTGGGAACACCGCGTGACGTTGGCTTTTTGCTTTTTAAAATATTGTTTAATACGTTATCGAAGTAATTCAATATAAGGGCAGCATTGTCAGAAGAAAAATATTTTTGTATCGTCTTATTTTTTTACCTTTATTTTTACAAAAGTTCATTCGCTGTGGTTCTCTTAGTTCCTTGGTTCAATGTATTTAAAGAAATTCAGTTCAAAATAATTAAGCCAGTTAAAGTCACCAGCAAAAAGCCAACGTCACGCGGTGTTCCCAGGCGGTCACCCATCCAAGTACTGACCGCGCCCGATGTTGCTTAACTTCGGTGATCGGACGAGAACCGGTGTATTCAACGTAGTATGGACGTTGGCGAATGCTTCACTGAATTTAGAGTTTATACTTGTATAAACTAGATAAAATAATAGGAACTACAAAATGCAAAAAGCCAACGTCACGCGGTGTTCCCAGGCGGTCACCCATCCAAGTACTGACCGCGCCCGATGTTGCTTAACTTCCACACTATCAGCCTATGAGCTTCAGTTTCCTTTGTACTGGGGCAAATCTAAAAAAAAAACTAGCGAAAGAAAAATTACTCCGCTAAACAACAATAATAATAAACGTCGTTGTTGTTGCATTTTTTACAAGCTTTTTCCCCAATTTGTTATAAATTATAAACGTGTTACCACAGATTATTTATTATTGCTCGTTTGCATAATTTTTAGCCCCTCCTCCATAGTCACTCAAATAAATCTATCAAATCATTTATTAGCATAAAATATGTAAAACGTTACATATTCAAGCAAATATGAAACAACAATGATGAAAGCTCAAAAACAAAACTGCCCGATGCCTAATAAACAAAAAACGATTCATTCTTCTTACGGATAGTAGTGTTTTCTACGAGGCGTATGTCAAAACCACCATCCCAGGTTCACCGCTCCACACGGCAACGACCGACGACTCGTTTCCCGAGCTCGAGAGTACTAGGGCTGCAGAAAATTGAGGAGATAGCTTTGCCGGTACGCTGTTGGTAGCGCCTCTTCGTCTTACGGCCGGACTTAGAACTAGTAAGAGAACTGAGTTGCTACGTGTCCTACGTGTTTCATGTTAACAACGATAGATGGCGTTAATTTTATTTTTTTTAACGTAATAATTATGATCGTACGCAAAATACGTGCTTGGAGTAGCGGACACCAGCCCGAAATACAATACAACATTTTAATGGATTGGTTTCTATAAAAAGTTGTATGAATTGTGTGTTTTATTTTACAGGATAAATCCTCCTCCAGATTTTCTCTCGACGGAATGTGACGATGTAAGAGACCGCATGAGTTCTTGCTCTCTGAAGTCGAACAACCAAGATCGGAACATCCTCAAGTATAAAGTGGAAGAAGATATCCTTGCCAACGTTAACGTGAAGCCTTTAGTCGCGATACACGAAAAGTGGATCTACGAAGCGAATAGAAAAACCTGCCGGTCTATGTCCTTACCTGAAGATAACAGGTTAGTAGCAACAGTGACGTCACGTCATAAAAACTATTGGAACAGATCGACTTTTTGAGCACTCCTGTCGCCAACGTCCATACTACGTTGAATACACCGGTTCTCGTCCGATCACCGAAGTTAAGCAACATCGGGCGCGGTCAGTACTTGGATGGGTGACCGCCTGGGAACACCGCGTGACGTTGGCTTTTTGCGTTTTGTAGTTCCTATTATTTTATCTAGTTTATACGAGTATAAGATAAGTTAATCTTAAACGTATCTACAGTACTAATGAAAATTCATTTTATCTACGTAAAAAGCACTGACCGTTTTTTTTACATTATTTTGGAGTGACTCACGCTCACGATATAGTTCTATTTTACATATAGCGTGCCTCTAATAAATACATAGAATGACGTCATACATTGTATGATAGTATAAACGCTAAATTCGGTAAAGCATTCGCCAACGTCCATACTACGTTGAATACACCGGTTCTCGTCCGATCACCGAAGTTAAGCAACATCGGGCGCGGTCAGTACTTGGATGGGTGACCGCCTGGGAACACCGCGTGACGTTGGCTTTTTGCACTTTTGTATTCTCCAAATCACTATGTATTTATATTTTTAGATTGTTTTTATTATTTTGTTTTTCTTGTCTTTGTACATATCTCTTTGGTTTTATTTAAAAACAGGTACCGGTAGTTCGGCAGTATTAGCATATTTATTTTCCTCTCGAACGGCATTAGCTAGCGTAGCCCTAGCTAACCGTTTTTCAAATGCTGGAGACTAGAATATTTTATCATCTGCCTAGCCTTTTCCCAACTACACAATTATGTTAGGGTCGGCTTCCAGTCTAACCGTATGTAGCTGAATACCAGTATTATACATGGAGGTACTGCCTATCTAACCTCCACTACCCAGTTAGTACTAGGTAATACGATACCCCTTGGTAAGACTGGTTGTCAGAGGTTTTGGGCCACTGACTACTGTAACGACTGTAGAATATTTATACGTTGTAAATATTTAATCATATGACAGCACAAAATTGGTAGTAAAAGCAAAATTTAGCATAGCTTTCGCCAACGTCCATACTACGTTGAATACACCGGTTCTCGTCCGATCACCGAAGTTAAGCAACATCGGGCGCGGTCAGTACTTGGATGGGTGACCGCCTGGGAACACCGCGTGACGTTGGCTTTTTATATTTTTTTATACTCAAAATACTTCGGAGCGAAACGAACTGCTATTTGTAATTCGTATTTTATTTATTTTGTGATTTTGGCGCTAATGGACCACAATTAATTTACACTTTTTTTTACTATTTTTCTAAAGTGTACAGTAAAAAGTGATGCTGCCGGATAAGTTTGGTAGAAACAGCCCTTTGAAGGCAATAAATATTTTTAAGACAAAACCAATACCTGAGGAGCCTCGTTAGCCAGCTGGATCAAGGGCTTGATTCAGAAAGCGGTACTCTTGGACACGGCTCGTATCGTATTGTTAGGAGGTTCCTCTCTCTGGAGCCCTGACCGCCGCCGGTAGCTTGGACCCTGTTCCCGATAACAGTGGGCTACTATTTTATTTTAAAATTTTAAATGTTTTTTTTTTTTAATATTATTTTAGATTCAAATATTTAGAAATATAATTAATTTGTATAGAAATAAAAAAGGAATTTCAGACAACATAATCCTCGCTTATTGCGAACTAACTTTGTAAAACCCACACTGCTTAAAGGCTTCGAACGGGCAATGAGGGGGCGTCGCACATGATTTTGTATAATACACTTTCATGTAAGTGCCACAAAGAACAAAGTTGAACGACCAAATATCAAACCACCCCCTTGCGCCCTCGAGAGCGGTTCATGTGGTATTGTTTGCACTTTAACACATTGACAATAAAGTGTATATTTCAACGAGATACACAAAATTCCCTGCTCGGCGTTAGATATTTACCGGAAAATTCGGTGTAGCGTATGCCAACGTCCATACTACGTTGAATACACCGGTTCTCGTCCGATCACCGAAGTTAAGCAACATCGGGCGCGGTCAGTACTTGGATGGGTGACCGCCTGGGAACACCGCGTGACGTTGGCTTTTTGTTTTTTGTTTCAGGAGCCAGATAGCAGCGGTGAAGCCGGCTTCACACTGCGTGGATACGCTACTGAAATCTTTACCTCAGTTGAATGCGAAGAAACCAGCAACCAAATTATATCGTACGCGTCCTGCTTCGCCTAGCAACGGAAAAAATGGTCAGTCGAAACTAAATCATACCCTTTAAGTACTAATTATGGGTTTAAGCTTTCTTTTATTGTTACCCGTGCCCGTAGCTATTTAAGATAAAACATTATTTTAACTAAGCATTTGTTACTAACAAAATTAACTTTGCTTTATTGTATTTGAGTAGGTTGTTTACCAGTGGCGAAGGTTCCATACAACTCGATTCCTACCGGATTCCCTTTGAAAAATGGCACAGTCAGTATTCTATAGACAAATAATATAATCACATTAAAGAAATGTACTCCGGCTTTTCTCTTACAAAAATTGACCCTTCGCTACTGTAATGTTTACAATTTCGTGATTGTAATGTGAAACTCTTTAACTCAAATGAAAACAGTTACAATTTGGCGCCCTTACCAAAAACGGTCCTGCGTTGTCAAAACAAGACAAGAGGGTCGCAAATTGAACACCTGTGTTTGCAAACCCTCAATCGTCCCCTTTTGGCGAAGCCCAAAACGAGGGTGATGTTTTTAGATGCTTATTGTTATGAATACTCGCTTGCATGGTGTTGGTAATACAATAAAAACTTACAATTGCGTGGGGCTTTTATTTCTAAACTAGCTTTTGCCCGCGGCTTCGCCTGCGTGAATGTCGAAAAATATCTGACGGGAACATACCGAACAAACATAGTTACTTACCTTCATCCCCCTTTTTAACCCTATCTAAAATGCTGATACACGTATAAATTAATTTTCAATCGTCAGCTTAAACACTAAATTTGAAGATTCTAACTTCAAAACTGACGGACTTTCATATAAACTTTCATCCCCTATTTTACCCCTTTAGGCGTGGAATTTCCAAAAATCCTTTCTTAGTGGATACTTACTCTTCACAAAGAACCAAGTTTCATGTCTCTAGGACCAGCGATTTGGGTTCTGTGTTGATATATCACCCAGTCAGTCAGTCAGTTTACCATTTTATACAAGGTGTAACATAATAAACGCAAGACCTCTCGTGTGGTGTCTCAGACCATGAAACTGAACAACTTTTGTTCTATGACTTTTGGAAATTCATAACTTTTTTTTAGGTTTACTATACATGTGGATCAGCTGATTGCGTCAGTTCCTACAGAAAGTATTTTATTTTTTTTGCGAATTTAAAGAACTCGTAGAACAAAAGATGTTTAGTTTCATGGTGCGAGAGACCACACGGGAGGTCTTGCGTTTATTATGTTACACCTTGTATATAGAGATTGTAAAATAACTATGTTATATTTCTTTCTGCTCTTCTAACTTGTACAGGTTTTTTAAAGTAAGTACAAATTGTTTAGTTGACATATTTTCCGCCCTCTCCTATTTATAATTCATTTTGCAGAATGGATATTTGTGGCCCTGTTCGCTGTTTTATTTTCGTTTTTTAATTACGAATTATTAACTAAAGTAAAGGAGCTTTATGCCCCGTTTCTGTTTCCATCAATAGTGATACTTCTAGCTAGACCAACTTTTATTTATATTGTCCTGATTAATAATAGGTAATACTTAGTTTATATTGAATTGATCCGGTACGATAAAATGTTTTCCTGGAAAACTAACTGGGAACCTGGGAAACTGTCACTTACGGGATATCTTCCGTGATTCCCGCGTGGCGCTTGCAACAGCGCCGAAATATTGGGAGCTCAGAATAATGAACAATCACGGAAGATATCCCGTAAGTGACAGTATTAGTTTAGTTGTAAACCGTGAAAGCTTAAAACATTGTATGCTTTCCAGGGAACCCATGGGAGCAATTTTGTCAAGCGCGGGATACGATCGCTAAGAACGTCAACTTTTCTCGAAGCCCTGACCTCCGAAACTGGAGCCCTGAACTGCACCGGCTATCTGAATCTGAACGAGGGTAATTATTTTATTATTGACTTCATAATAAATAAGTAATTCGTTTCAAATGAACATTTGTGTTTCGATCATATTATCGCCAACGTCCATACTACGTTGAATACACCGGTTCTCGTCCGATCACCGAAGTTAAGCAACATCGGGCGCGGTCAGTACTTGGATGGGTGACCGCCTGGGAACACCGCGTGACGTTGGCTTTTTGCATTTTTGGAAAATAAAGCTAATCTGAAATGATTAATTATCATTCGTGTAATGAATTATAATGTGGTATGATTGGCATGATCCCCTATGTAAAATCTGTATCATAATTCAAATCATTTGGACCAATGTTTAATAAAAAAAATATTGATCGATGTCACAATAATAATTGATACTAAAAGTAAAATTCAGCATAACATTCGCCAACGTCCATACTACGTTGAATACACCGGTTCTCGTCCGATCACCGAAGTTAAGCAACATCGGGCGCGGTCAGTACTTGGATGGGTGACCGCCTGGGAACACCGCGTGACGTTGGCTTTTTGGTCTTCATTTTTTTGTTTCTTTAGAAGGCTGGTTTACTTCTAAAGTAATTACTTTAATGATAGTGTTGTTGAATTACAGAACATTAACCGAAAGCAAAAAATCCGAGCTAATGATCGACCAATCAACTGACACGAGAAGCATCGAAGAGTTTATCAGAGACATGATACGCAAAGAGTTCCAACACTTACTGCAGGAAATATCCGACGATGCTTCATCCACGTCTAAAACCGAAGACATCGTAAACAAAGGAGTCGCGAATATCATGGAGTCTTTAACCAATAACGAAGATACAAGATCCACGAAGAAAGAACCAGTGAAATCGTTCTCCCGAGTGAAAATCAACGGGAACAACAAACCTCTCTTACAAATCACTTTCAGCCGCTGTGGGGAGAACAGTCTCCAGGTCCTAGACAACTGTGTAAACGTTACCATCTGTGATGGTAGCAACAATAATGTTAGTACGAACACTGTGACTTGTTCTAAGGACAAGATGAACCAGTCTGTGGAAGATACGCTGACTGAGGACGGTCATGTTAATGCTTTGAAGAGGTGCCAGGCTTTCAATGCTTTACAGGTGGGTAGAGGAGCCTCAATATAGTACGTGTAGACAAGCTTTAGAAATAGTAGATATAATAATATACACTTTGAACGTCAGAGATGGCTTAACTTTTTCTGAAACTTTATGTACCTTATTCACACCCACAAACTATCTTATGGTTTTAAATTGAAAAAGTATGTCTTTATAATTCGTCATTTTCGTTTTCAACAGGAAGCTAGAAGTACCGAGGACTTATACATAGACGACGACCTATCGACGATGCAAGACAACTTCGGAGGTAAAGTGAAACTGATACCGCTGCACGGATCCTTGCACGAGATCCTGTGCGAGAAGGAGGACGACTGCTGCCTCATCAAGGTGAAGCAGGAGAACGGCTGCGACACCATCTACTTCCGCTGCGACAACTCTGACGCCGAGTCACGTGACGCCATCGACGGCTGCGATTCGCGCCCGCAAGACACCGTCGTTTTTAAACGAAGCATATCACTTGTCGAAGAAAGAATCCAGCGCATTTTCCCAAAAGAAAAAGGCGCGCAAGGCCCGCTAGCACGTAAACTGAAACCTGCAAACATCAGAATTCGACCGAAATCCGAAATATTTATACCTGCAGCACAGGGACTAAGCAGATTATCGCGAGCTCTTAGTAATAGTAGCCCATCCTTGCCTACATGCGATAGAAATGATGAAGTTGAGGTGAACATTGAGAACGTGCTGAGCTACCAGGACTCTTCATCCGATGAATGTCTCAAGTGCCAGGCGGAGAATGATGACTTCGAGTTAATAGAGAGAAAGATAGAAGAAGACCTCGCGAACAAGTGCAAGAATGCGAGACCTTCGATGTCGAGCGTCTACTTGTCGAAGATATCCGAAGAAAACCTCTTGAATATGAACGAGGAAAAGGACTGATTAATTCTGTTGATCCAGAATTAAGATTTTTGTTTAGTTGTAACACTAAAATTGAAGCCATAAGTACAAATTACGATACTGCATGATGAGAAGTCAGAAGAACTTTAATTTTTCTTCACCGATTGTATTCGAAATGTCCAATTTGACAAGTACAAAGTTGTTACATTTTTATATAACACTGTTTTTGTGAATCGTAATTATGTTTCTAATTTTGTATTATCACTATTGTTACTCATCCGTCCAATTTGTACTCGCATTTAGAAAACCCAAAGATATTTTCATAGGTTTTCTTGCATTTTTATATTGTTTCCGTGTTTTAATTTGTATCGTTTTTAGTGATTATAGTGCAAGGCTATGTGATTTAGAATAAGTGGCACCAATACATTCCACTGTTGTGATTTTTAGAATAGATGCACCTTATGAAGGTTCTGCCTTGTTATACAACTTAAATATTAGCACTTTTAATCTATCTAAAATATTTTAATTTTCGTTTCTATATTTTTAAATTGTATTGAATATACCAAAGGTTAATTAGTTGCCTGGTTTGGTACTTGTCTATGATCATTTGTTTTTCTAAAGTGTAAGTTGATTTATAAAATGAGTATTATGTGATTTTGAAAGCTTCCATTTTAACTGCTATTGTTACTCAGATGTGTGGTTGATTTTAGATATAACTGTTAAAAATAAAACTTCGTACTTATATTGAAGTTTTTTTATTTCACAAAAAGTAAAATAGAAAAGAAGCTACAGTAAATGGCACTATTCAATAGTATGGACACATACATTGTGCTTAATAAAATAAATACGTGTTACGCATACTGGAAGACACTTGGAATATCATTTCTTGGTTCTATTTTTATAAATTCCTACATAATTTTTGTATATAAATGCACAATATTCAATGATTTCTCACCGTCTAACATAACATCTTCATCGTTAACTATATTATCGCGATAAGAACTTAAAATATAAAATGAGTAATAAATACAGGGTAGTTTGTATCCTGTATTATTGCTATTAATCTCTAAACAACATGGCAAAACTGATCTCAAGAAACAAAATTAAAATAGTGTCTACAAAACAATTTTGCGAATTTACATAACTATAGCACAGGGAGCGACAAAGCTCTTTAATTTTTTAATCTAATTTATGCAAATGACTGATGTTTTTAAAAATTGAATAGAAATTCAGACAGTTCATTTAGCTTTAACACTTGATATAAAAATAGCCTAAAAACACTTCCGAGTAGTTAGAAATGGAGTACACATACGATTCGACTTTTGTGAACAAATGACAGCACAGAGCAGAAGATTCCAACGTTGAAATATAAGCCTATATTATTAGGTGAGCTTGCTATGTTTGACGATCCATTTGATTCGGCGTCTTTGTGCAACGAAACAAACTTCCACTTTATGACATAGAAAATACAGTTATAATTCAATATCATCAGAAAACCCTGCTCTTACAAAACCCTGCTTCATGTCCTACTAATCCATTTCCACAAGTTAATTTAACATCTACGAGGTCTTATCAGTAAGCCTAGTGATTACTGCCTTAACTTCAGTGTAGTTCTTAATGCCGTAGGGTCCGTTCTCGCGGCCGATGCCCGACTGTTTGTACCCGCCGAAGGGGACTTGGTTGCTAAGTACGTTGTAATCGTTCACCCATACTGTACCGGCGCGGAGTCTCTGTAAATGAAACAATAGTTTTATAATTTTCGCAATTGAGTGAAGAAAAACGGCTCGGTTTATCCTCGGCATAGCATTTGTTCAAGTTCGCTGATGGTCGATATTTCACCAACAAAGATGAGATTTGGTAGACAGCTGATTTACTGACCAGAGGTTTAATCAAGCTTTTATTAACCGTAGAAGCAACTAAGGGACCAATTAATCGGGTTAAAGGCCAGTCATTTAGCTGCTGCCAGGCATCCTGTGAAGAACGTCGCCCCAACCTACCTACATCATTTAGGTTGAACCTAAGTCTGACTGTTGCAAATGGCACAATCTAAGAGTTTATGTCTCTTAGATTGTGCCATTTGCAGCAACAAGAGACGAATAAGAGATGTTTATTCCCACCTGCACAACATAGTTAGCTTTGTCGATGTCCTGCGTGAAGACAGCGGAGGCGAGACCGTACTCAGAGTTGTTGGCACGCTCGATCACCTCGTCCACCTGCGAGAACTTCAGGATCTGCTGCACCGGACCGAAAATCTGGAAAGTGAAGAAAGCATGATATAAGGCATATATGCCGAAGCTGTAAAGGTTTATACGCAGTACAAGACGTGATGTGCTGTTGACTACGTAAATAACGCCAGGCGTGAAGGGTAATTTAACGCTAAGGCAATGCTTGCGCTGCAATCGCTTAGCCACTGCGGCTAAGCGATTGCTGCGCTAAGCGTTGCCTTAGCGTTACAATTCAGTGCCGGCAACAATAATACAATAAAACTTTTTTCTAGCCTACAGAGTCTAGGGCAGCACATGTGAGAATTCTGTCGGAAAATAGACCCTACCTATTGTGACACAGTCTAAAACACGATAGTACCTCAGTGGTAGCGATATCCATGTTATCCTTGACATCACTGAACACGGTGGGCTCCACGAAGTACCCGGTATCAGACGCGCGGTTCCCTCCCGCGACTAGTGTAGCGCCCTGCTTCTTGCCTGACTCGATGAGGCTCAGAATACGAGTCTGCTGCTCCAAGTCGATCTGGAAATATTGATAGTAAAGGATCAGTGATAAATATCTAATTGAGCTGACCACAGTTGGGATAACGTAAGAGTTTGAGATGTATTATTAAATTGCTCAATGGAGAGTTCGTCAGATACGATACTTTTCATAAGTCGGATAAAATCGGTCGTAACAAAGTTATGGTACACAACCTTAATCTTTCGGAATCGGTACCTATCCCTCCGTTATGTATGAAAGAACCCTTCATTAATGAAATATGACGGCATTCACATTCAGCTGAAATGAAACTAGCCGAAAATTCAACCAATTCCATCGTATTAGCCAATCATCACCAAGATAAAAATAAACAATGAATAATAATGGTACCTGTGGTCCCTGCTCGGTCTCAGGTTTGAAGGGGTCTCCGACGACGCGTTTCTTGGCGCGCGCCGCAGACATCTCCACGAACTTGTCGTAGATCTTGTCTTCAACGAATGTGCGGGAACCTGTAGGGCGAGATTAGTATTGTGAAAAATCGGGGACGGGGTGCAAGCTACCGGGGCGGGCTCCAAATCCGGAGAGGGTTAATGTGAAAGAAGTGTATTTTCATTCGGATCGCTCTAATAAAACATGATTGTATAAGTTATTTGTAATCATTAGTGACCGGATTGTATGTAAATGCATATTTAGACCATTTGAAGTTGCATATAACTCGGCCTCTAGCTAATACTCATAATGATCATTTTCCTAAGTAGTTGGCGTGAATTTTGGTTCTTTATCGAATGAAACTTATAACATGTAGGATAGTTGCATTATCTCGGTTCTTCAAAGGTCCGTTTGCAATGATCATTTACGGACAAACCAATTAAAATTATCATTACAATACTATGATAGATTAGATTTATTTTCGTACCAGCATAACAGCAGTCGCATGTTGAGGAGCAGCGCAAAAGTGAGCTGCTTCCACCGCTCGTTCTAGGTCGGTGTAGATTATGTTCAGCGACTTGTCTACTTGCACTAAACACATGTGACCACTGCATTCTACTCACCAGCACAACAGCACTGGCCCATGTTGAAGAACAGCGCGAAGTGGGCCGCTTCGACCGCTCGCTCTAGGTCGGTGTCGGCGAAGATGATGTTGGGCGACTTGCCGCCCAGCTCCAACGTGATGCGCTTCACTGTACCCGCAGAGTTCCGCTGGATTATCTTGCCTACTTCTGTTGAACCTGGAAAGGAAAAATATAATGGTTAGTGTAGATTTTGTTTTGCAACGTGAGTTAAGTGCTGTTGATATGGTGTGGCGAAGTACAGATCGATCATATACATACATAAATAAACTCACGCCCTTTTCCTGAGTGAGTTGGCAGAAACTACACACACAAACTACAGAACGCTGGACGCTTCGATCCTTACAACCCTACTCCTTTTATTTCTTCAAAATAACATAGAATAATTTGTGGCCATACCTTACACAAATTTTATCGAACCATAAACATGACAAAATCTTATTCTAAGGCCAGCTGTGGACTACAATAAATACTAAGCTGCCCAAAATATATTATGTACATTGATGACTAAAGAAATTGTGTTAGGGATTTTCTTTTGGATTATGTTTTATGGAAATTATTAAAACCATAGCTAATAAAAAAATAGCATATCTTTGCCGACTCGTTTAACCCGTGGCTAGTTGATTTCGCCGAAATATAATTATAGGAGTCTAAATATTTGATATTGATAATGCAAGCAATGAATACTGATACCCTTCATTATATCAGATTATGTAACAAGTACATAAACATGCTATCTCGATGATAAACTGATAATGCTTGCACAGTAAATGAATTTAATATCCGCTATGTAAATGAAACTTCATCCATGTAAACAGTTGCAGTTTCAGGTAGCGATAAGCGGTTGGATAAACATTTGCCAAAGTTATACATACAGGGTGTAAACAGACCCTTCACATAGCCGTCAATCAAGCATTCTGTACATCAAACTAAGTAACTTTACGCAAAAATTATTGCTGGGAATCGACTTTTTTTTTTGGGGCGAAAAGTCACGTTTTACGGTAGGACTCGATGGAAATCACTCAAAGCATTGTGGATGTGTGATGGATGGATTGAATAGTACGGACGTCGTGGAGGTGTGTAAAGTAAAATCTTAAATCTTACATTAAAAACATGTATTTAAAAAAAAACTTGTGAAAAAGTTGGAACTTTGACCCCCAATATCTCCGTAACTATAAGGTTCCCTGGTATAGTTGTATGTATATATATAAGTTGTTCAGTTTGATGGTCTGAATCTCACCCTGAAATATGACCACAACTTTCTTGTACACGCTGTACATGTGTGCACTTCGTGGGTTCGTGTGGTGCATTCTTTTCCATAAGGAACTACTTTTAAGATTTGATAATAATGCTAGTTTCCTCTAAAACTTGATGACACCTAATGTGATTATGCCTTTATAAAAGCGAATAAAAGGATAGTGAAAACAGTAATTCAGCATTTTTAATGCATACGATACAATGACCTAATGATTTCATAGTCAAATGCAATATTTTTTGATGATCATCGTAAAAGTTAGTAAATAATGCTAAAATTTATTTAATGCTGAAGTCTGGGGCGTCAAACATGGCTTGTGTATGACCAGATAGTAACATAACTTCACGCCTGTAATCCCTGAAGGGCTAGGCAGACGTGTACCCATTAGTACACCCACATTTCGTCAGTTGGGTTTTAAGTCCCATGAAATAGGGGGCGAGCCTATTGCCATCAATCAGGCACAAATCCAGACTCCCCACTGAGAAATTCCTGATGGAAAAACCCAATGACACTTTGCCCGACCTGGGAATCGAACCTAGCACCTCATGCTCGCGTTTGCGCCCACTAGACCATCGAGGCAGCCTAGACGAAAAACGAGTAAGAGTAGTAGTTATTGTATGTACATATTCATATTTACCGGTGAAGGCGATCTTATCGACGTCTGGATGATCCACCAGAGCGGCGCCCGCGTCGCCGTATCCGGGCAGCATGTTCACCACGCCTGGCGGGAAACCGGCCTCCTGCAGAATAATACAGTTTATTTAAAATGTGTTAAAGGCTCGCATTTACTGATTTGTGACTAAATGGGTTTAGCACTTCGTTCAGTTTCTGTCAATCAAAATATTTTATTTCACATAGGCCTACATGGGCACTTATAAAACGTCCAAGAATAAGTGCACGGGTTGGTCGTTTCCAATGGAGAAGAACCGGCAAGAAATTCCATGGTTAAGCAGCTCCATGGTTCAAGAAACTCAATAGTTAGAAGTTGAGAGACACAGAATGATGTTTTGTGTACAATAATATGTATTAACAACCTTATAGTTTTGACCTTTTTATTTAAAAAATAAAAAAGTCAATACTTTCTCCATGGGACCACCATAGAAATCGTGAAAAAAAAAACACTACGAAACTTCAAAGTCTAATCAACCCAAATGTATGGGACAGCAGATTTTTTTCGCGGTTTGATTTTTAAAAGTCTTTATCACACCTTCAAATATGACCACAACTTTCTGTTACACGCTGTACATGTGTGCACTTCGTGGGTTCGTGTGCATACTGTTCGTTACATAAGGAACTACTTTTTAGATTTCATAATAATGCTTTAAGTGCAAGTTTATGAATGAACTTAGATTTTTAACGCTTAAATAGAACATAACCTGGACGGCCGGATCTCTATGGAATAAATGGATATTTAAAATCATCAAGTCCGATTATTAAAATAAGATTGTGAAAAAAATGATTAAATTATGAAGTGAAAACTTCATAATTATAGAATATTGTTTATCACGTTATGTTATTAATTACCTCTACTTATCAATATATTTTATGGTACTTTAACCCACAAAATTGTATGGCGTCATGCGATAGTAAAAACAACATGATACCAAGTGCGTGAATAGCCTATATGAACGTATTGCCCTGATACGAATGGCATCATTTCAATCACCCATATAAATTTGCATTGCTATTCTTTTGCTTTGACTTGTGGCATACGACTAACTAATCTATAAGCAAGATATCGATTGACTGTTGCAAGTGACCTATCCGTAAACTATTATCATGTAACAGGCAAGTCAACAGCACCTTTACTGAAATAAATAAAGTTCAATTTCGTCGGAATCGCTATTGCATTTTGGCTCTAAAGATCTACCTCTTCTGGTACTAAGAGCCTATTATCACAATACCTTGACGAGCTGAGCGAGGTAGAGCGCGGTGAGCGGGGTCTGCTCTGCGGGCTTCATGACCACAGTGCAGCCGGCAGCTAAGGCAGGGCCCAGCTTCCACGCGGCCATCAGTAGCGGGAAGTTCCAGGGGATGATCTGACCGCATACTCCTGGAAAATGAAAGGTCACGTTCATCATCTTCCTGCCGTTGTTATTTTTGAGGTCGGCGCCACACGTTTTCTTCTTCCATTCTCGCCTGTCAGACGTCACGGCATCATTTACTCTTTCTCTTTCATATTTTCATTCTTTACACAATCCATCCATCTTTCATCATCTCTCCATCCATCAACATTCGTGTCCATCCCTCTTCTAGTCACATGCGTTTCACGGTGAAAGGTCACGTTCAGTACGCCATTAAAAACTGTACAAAGCTCTTTAATCAAGACTCAAGCTGTGTGGCCCGATGGAATTTCCCATCGAAAATAATGACAAATTTCCATACAAGCTTTCGTTCTCTATTTGACCTTTTTAGGGGATGACTTCAAAAATTTTTCTTTAGTCCTCTCTTTCGACATTCATGGAACTTTTGTGTAAAATTTCATGCTTCTAATCCCAGCGGTTTAAAGGCAGTCCGCGAATGAATGAATTACATTTTTATTACGAAGAAAATTGTTAAGTAAATGGGTAGGTACATGTATCAGACTGTGAACTTCTTATCAGAAGTGGGCTTTCTTATATGACGTTTAACTAATTTTGCAATTAAAAACGGAATCAACAGAGACACATACCCTATCTTTTAGATTCATCATTGCTTCCGTTGTGTACCTATGATACTATGATGCCTATCTAGATCTTATAAGTAGATTACCTAAATTATAACAATATCTGATAAAACTTATCAAGTTTATGATCATTATTGTTTTACAATATCTGTATCAACATCTTACATGCACACGAAGCTAAAGAAAAACACACGGCAAAAAATGCACTCAACGTGAGTGCTGATGACAATTTAAATTATTCTGTGCCTAGTGCATAACATTATATCACGCCTAAATAGGCGTGATGTAACGTCATGCATAAGAAAATTCTTAGAAAGGTTAAGCAGAGGTGACCTTTAGAATAAAATACACAACCCCTAGATACACGTGTTTCCTATTTTACTACTGCACATTGGTTATCTTGTACACCAAAACAATAAGTATGAAAGACACATAACTGGTGACACGATTATGGTTTTAAATGGGACTGTATTTGCTTGTACGAGTATACATAACCTTGACACATACAGGGAAAAGATAGCATCACGCAAGTTGGCTAAACGAAGTTCCTATTAATAGTCCATTGTTTAAGCCATTCGCCTGTAATGCAACAGTTCAGAATTGAATGTTGGGTTGTTACACTACAGGCGATAAACGAATACTCAAATGAAGGAGGGCCTTAATATCAATTAGGTGTGTTTTTCGTAAAGTTTAAAATGATGATAGGTACATACATGTACATTCAAAATTCATAGTATGTAGGTAGGTGGCATATTTGGTTATGTTTTTAGGGCTGTGAGGAAAAAACACTTTGTTTTTTTCAACCAATTAGAAGCCGAAATATCGGGAGCTCAAAATAATGAACAATCACGGAAGATATCCCGTAAGTGACAGTATAAGTTTAGAAAAAACTTGTTTATTACTTACTAACCTAACGTATGAAGATAATTAATTATTAATAGATAGGTACTTTCCTGAACAAAGCATAAACA
Organism: Noctua comes; assembly: GCA_963082995.1. NCBI lineage: Eukaryota > Metazoa > Arthropoda > Insecta > Lepidoptera > Noctuidae > Noctua > Noctua comes. The sequence continues at coordinate 5,123,792 of OY720280.1, read as the reverse complement.
ACATGTGATACAAAATCACATGTCAACATGCAATCATACCGTAACAATGTTTTCAAATGATCTAAGATGATACGACAGAATGCAGTTTATCAGAATGTCGTATCAGTAAACAGTAATATGTTTATTTGTTTCTTAGAGGGCATTGGTATCTAATATCGTAATTTGCGCACAGACTGTATCACTTTTCACACGACTCATATAATTTAATTTGCACTAAACACATGGAGGTAAGAAATTCGAAGCGGTAGATCAACAATGATACATCAATTTTGATCGTAAAGATAATTATCTCGATTGATATAGGTATCTACCTACCATTTAGGTATATTGACACACAAATATTTTACACGGCACTTATTCAGCTGACGAATGCGTGGTTTGTTTGTTTAATAATATTTTAGCTTTATCACGTTGTAGTATAAGAGTGATAATATTTAGCAACTTAGTATTATTAAAGGCTTACGAAGGTCAAGCTCATGTGAAAATTATATCACAATACGTTTTAAATATGTGAGCGGTCTCTTATTTCGAACGGATCTCATTCCTGCAGAATCTGATTCCACTTAGGGTAACGTTATGCCGGGTACACATTGGTGTAACGTAACGTGAAATGTAACATGAATTAGCCGTCCAGACTTATGCAATGCAACATGAAAAGTAACCCAACAACAGGCGAATTTGTTTCAACGTGTGTTACATTACATATTACGTTTCACCAATGTGTACGGCATTAGATCATCATCATCTGCCTAGCCTTTTCCCAACTATGTTGGAATTGTTGGGGTCGGCTTCCAACCTAACTAGATGCAGCTGAATACCAGTGTTTTACATGGAGCGGCTGGCTGGTCCGATAGGCAGTGCAGTCAGTGGTCGGACCACTGACTACCTGTAACGCCTTTCAAAGATCTACAAATGACAACCGGGACCAACGGCATAACGTACTTTCCGACGCACGGAGGAAATGCGTCGTATTAATGTGGTCACCCATCCACGAAACGACCTTGGCAAGCGTGGCTTAACCTGAAGATCGACCCGTGTGGCTGTTATTATTTAGCCACGAGCTCCTCTAACGTTAGATATGAGGGCAAAACTAGCGGTGGCCCGCTCCCATAGAATTGAAGTATGTTTACAAATTAGAAAACAATAGTAGGTACCTACCTAACTATGAGCGCCCTTATCGCGCACTTGTCACGCCTTGTTTAGTGTGAATGGCATCATTCCATTGGGTCATGCGTTTCACAGTAGTCGTATCGATTGGCAATGCTCTTAATACTCGTTATTTTATTGATCGTATAGCCAATATCGTCATACTGTAGCTATAGTTCTGTTCAAACTTTATGGCGGCTCAGAAGTTCGCTGCGAGTGACAGTCATAATTACAGTCAAAACGATGAGTCCCCTGCGCCCCGCTGATACCTACCTAAAACTGTGTTCTGCGCAGTTATACGTTAGATGTTCCGAGCCGATTCCAGGTCAGAAAAGTAGTTATTGGCTTTCTTCATCAGGAATTTCTCAGTACTTAGCAGCCTTGGAGTTTGGATTCGTGTCCTAATTATATGGGAATATAACTGAAGAAATGTGGGTGTATGTAGTATTAGGTACTTACTCCTTTTCCTAGGCAAACAGGCGTGATGTTTTGTTATAAAAAATAAGTAAAAGTAAGTGTTGACAAGTAAATTTGTGTTATCACATACCGACAGGCTCATGGCGAGTATACGCTAAGTATTTTCCATCAGTGGGCAGCACCAGGCCGTGGCTCTTGTCAGCCCAGCCGGCGTAGTACCGCAGGTTCTTGATAACACCCTGAACGTCGCCGTAGTAAGCCGCCGTGTACGGCTTGCCGTTGTCCAGGGTTTCCAAACTCTAAGAAAAGAGAAGAATTTGTAAACAAAAGTAAAGAGTATGAACATGGATAGCAGGATAGCTATAAGGAACCATGGATGAACTTTGGGCCAAACCCTCAACACTATTCCAAACCTTCTGAAAACCAGAATCAACAGTGACGACCGCCAGAAAAGAGCCGAGCAATTAAAGCTTGACGAGTCTCGGAAAAAAGATTCAGCTGTCTTGGATCTCGCCACAAAATTAATCAGAAAAGAACAACGAAGGAGTAGGTATGTTTGAACTGTGTGAAAGATGATTTGGCTAGAAAGGGGGTGGCTACTGAGATGACATCTTGCGCAGATCCCAAATTACCTATTTGGGATCCGGGTTTTCAAGTAGATACCTACGAGTAGGTACATCAAAATACAGGTAATATTGTATATGGGAGCTACATCTGCCAAACAAACTCCTTTACAGTTTAGCAGAAGTAACATTTTTTTTTCAATGTTTTATCAATTAATTACGTAAACCTTTTGCAATCCTCACCACCCCGACTCATCAGTCGGTATTGTACGGATTTAAAAGCTATGACTGGTGGTAGAATAGATAAGAATCATCCATTCCAATTTTAGACCAAAAGCTGCCTGCCAAATCAGTTTTTGCACCCGACGCATGCGAGTAGCTCATCCCTATCTACTACCTACTAACCTGCTTTTGTGGGAATGATGAACATGATCGGAATTCCAATCCATAACCCGCTATGTTCGAAGCTTTACTATAATGTTGCGAACAAGTTGGCAGCAACAAACTGGTATTACCTACCTACTACAAAACCCACCCAACAATTTTGCAACTTGGTAGTAACGAACTTGGTTATTGTAAGTACCATCACTGTATAGGGAATAGTTACATAAAGCTCGTACAACTCAACCTCGTAATTGCTTTACCATCCTAAGGTCGAATGTCTCTTGCAAGTGCTAATTCTTCAAGTTCTATTTTATGTGTCAGATATTTTCATAAATTCTTATTACTAGTTATTGAAGTTTCAATTTACTGGGAGTGGGAGACTGGGAGATTTTGTAATAAGTAGTAAAGCACTTGCGAGGTCGACTACACTAGTAGGTACTCTAGATTTTACTGCATGCAATGAGAGGTTGAATGAACGGGCAACGGATACTTGGCGTTAGTTTGTCGATACAAATAACACACTAAGTATAGGTCTAATGACCAGACATCACCGAGAGTGTAGAGCATGTAGGTATCATACGTGTGGGTCCAGTATGTCCATTTCGAATGGGACAGCTGACTATTTTTCCGCGATAAAGTTGTTGGTAGGTAGGTACCACACAGAAAGTGGCTCAGTTTAATGATCTGTAGTCTGTAGTACCTAGTCATATTTGAGCATACCAATCTGATATGCACGATGTATTTTCCACAAAGAGGTTAGGGGGGGAGGGGGGTTGGAGGTTTTGTAAGTTAAGACATAAGATACGCGCACCGTCTTCGTACAACAACAGTAGAAAGAGCAAAATGTTTGTTTTCTGACATAAGGAACCAATATTTAGCTGACGTTTAAAGATAGGCATTAAACGCGAAGATCATTATCCTGGCAGTTTCATAGTTTAGCTGTCTTTGTTTACCGCAAACCCATTTCATACATATAGAAGGCAGCATGTAGTTTGCTGGGCCCGCGTGATGGAATTCCGGCCCAGTCCCTCTCCCACTGAGGAGGCCTGTGTCCCAAAGGGAATGTTATATCCTGATAATCTATGTAATTTGCACAAACCATAAGCCAAAGATATCAAAAATGTTTGAAAGCGTCTGTTGGGTCACGCCTTATCAGGGGTTAAAATAAACAGAGATAATAGGTAATAGATATGTTTGTTTGCTTTAGCATTTGTAAGTAAGCCGCTTACATAATTTTATCTTGAACAGCAATAATATTTGACGCGCTGTGTGGAGAAACGCATCACGGATTACAAATCCCAAGTGAAATTAAGAAAGGATTCGATTTTGCTATAATTCGAATGGATAAATAGATACTTTATCTGATGGATAACTAAGCCAAGCGACGTAGACCGATAAGAATATGATGTAGTAACAGTAACGGACACGAGCCGTACAGTGTCCGTCACGGTCGTTTACCGAACTACCGATATATCTACAATTTAGTATGTGTGGTAGCTGATGCGTAGCCAGCCGCGTAGCAGTAATACAGTGTTGAAAATTATTTTCTCTGATGCCCCTAATTTCACCTGCATCTTTGATGCTCTGTATAGCATCGTCTTTCACTCATACCTGTGTGGCAGTCTCCTTTTATTACTCGACGTGATTTAGAAGGTCAAATCAAGTTAGCTAGAAAAAAACTGTACCCCTGGGTAAACACTTTGTTCTTGTTTATACTAAGTACACGAAGGTAGGAAGAAAATCGGTGAAGTTTCGCGCAGCAGCTATTTTTATAACGATAGGCCTCAATCGATAGAATGAACAAACAACACACCAAAGCTAATATTTCGCTTTGCAATAAAACTTCGACTGGTCTAGAGTTACCATCTATCCACGTTTATACGGAATGTTCGGCTTTATGGAAAAGTTCAAAGAATACGGAAAAATAAATTAAAAAGTAAAATGTTCGCACTTTCATCCCAAATGTCCGGCTTTCTGTTGTTTAATTCTTTTGGAAGATTTTTTCTATTAAAAAAGGTTAGGAACAAATACTTACAGCCAGGTATGTCCTGTCTCTCTCGACCAGGTCGGCTAGTTTGCTGAGGAGATACCCTCGATGTGAGGCGTCCATTTTCCTCCATGGTGAGCCCAGTCTGTTGAAAAATTCGTTTTTATGTCCGCTATTCGTGAATTATGATTCTAACTACTAATTCATAAAAGCTATAGAAGCGTGTGCCAAAGTTTATGGATAACGTGAAGAACTTGGTGTTAGATGCGAAAGTTGTGAGGATAGATGGTTGGATGGATGATTGTTACTCATTAACACAGAAACTACTGAACGGATTTGGATGAAATTTAGTATACAGATAGTTTATAATATGGATTAACAAATAGGATATTTTTTATTCCGGTTGTATGACCGTGTGGGACAATTTTATTATCGAACACCACGCGGGCGAAGCCGCGGGCATAAGCTAGTTAATTATAAAACAAGTTGATATTAATAATAAATCATTTCTTTATTTTATGGCTTTGGTTAGAGAATTATTATAAGCAGTTATTATTATTAATTAAGACAGGTTGCACATACCTAAAGGCATCTTTGGCAGCTTTGACAGCCTTATCCACATCAGTCTTGTTAGCCTGCTGGACCTCAGCAGTAGCCTGGCCGCTGGTGGGGTTCTCAGTCTTGAAGGTCTTGCCGTCTGATGACTTCACCCATTCATTGTTGATGAACAGCTGTAATGGAACAGACAGTTTAGTTGAAATATAGATAAACAGTACCAAACTGCACGAAAAATAAGTTAGGAATTACATTGAGGAGTTGAGGAATTACATTGAGGAGTTGAAAAATTACAGAAGCAGCCTGCTTAGTTAACAATAATTTAAACTTAACTTTGAACAATTATTTGCTAGCCTATGTTGTGTCTCCCACTGCTGGGCAAACGCCTCTCCTTTCTTCTTCCAACCCTGGCTTTTTAAACTTAAAGATTAATACGTTTTATTTATGCTTGAGGTTTTTTTTTTTTTATTACCATGTTTTTTCAAGTGACTGAAGTGTTCTTTAAGCAAAAAAGGCCTGTATCGGACACTTCACTCTTCCAAAGCTTAAAATTAAGTAATTCATTTTACCATAACTACTTTAACTTCAAATTGTTAAAGTATTTAGGTATAATGAGTAATATTATGGAATTAGTAATAGAGTAGCAATTTCACTGTGCCATTTTTGAGATTGTTTGATTTATTGAATGTCAGCTACAAAGTTGATAAACAACTGGTGTTTATTGTGTCATTCGTGAAAGCCGAGTCTTGTTCACATAGCCTTATGTACAGTGTGGATAAAAACGTTACAATTATGTACTTTCAAACATTATACACTTTTATTATTTTTATAAAATAAACGCTGTGCTAAATGTTGATATTTTATCTTCCTACTTCTTAAAATTTTATTATCTGTATTATTTATGTACCCTATTTTTATTACTAACTTATGTACATAAAAACAAGTTATCTTGAATTTTTCGATAACATTATTAGAATGAATTAATTCTACAAGCGAATAATTTTAAGAAACACCCACTCCAATCCAGTTTTTACTTATGTTATGGTATAAGGAACTAATATAAATGTTATGTAAATTATGTTTTTTATAATATAACATTTAATTGAAAGTACATGAGGAAAACATTGTATAATTATATCAAGTGAAGAACGAACTTGATTACTTTTTTTGGAGAAATAAATATTATTCTATTATGACAAGAATTTCATTGCTATTTTTTATTTATTGAATACAAGCAAGAAATACTAAGCAAATACCTAGTCAAAGAGTTATTTAATTTGTATTTGCCATGAGTAATGAGTATGTAGGTACTACCTAAGTTACAATAAATGACATGTTTTATTTATTTTTTATGGAGGTAGATAACAGCCTCATACATGCCTATTTTAATTTATCAATAGTAAAATTCGGATTCAGAATTAAATTAAATCACGGATGCAATGACTGCACTGGTTATTACAGCTTTGAACGTCAAGCATACTTTTTTTGGAGAAATAAATATTATTCTATTATGACAAGAAGTGCCGGCTAGCTGACCTTGAAAATTGATAATAGATCAATGTAAGAAACAGCTTCATATTATATACTTCTTGCATCGAACACAATCATTTACCGATTACTCCTTTTAAATCATCGTAATAGATGGTATAATTATCATATTTTATACATGCCTATACCAATCAAAACCTTTTATGAAATATAATTGATCCTATAAAATATTGTTTACATTAATGTGTTATCTCATACATTGTACATACCCCTGTATATAAAATCTCAGGCTTCGTTTGAGGTGCAGGGGCAGCAGCAGCAGCTGAGGCATATCTCGCCTTTTGCTGAACCGCTCTGCTTAATTGTCGCAACATCTCGATAAATACGTGTAAATTCTACTGTTACGGACAACGGACTGAACAAATTGGCAGTATTCCAAGTTCCCGCGCGACGCTTGCTTCTTTGCTTTATCTCAATTCTAGTTTTCACTGACAGTGACTGTCTGACAGTCTGACAGAGACAGAGACATTCAATTCAGACGGTTATTTCTTTTATGGCAACTATACTCAATTTTAGGAAGGGTTTTTCAAACTACAAATATGCAGTTGTAATAAAAAATTAAGGTAAACATGTCACTTTTGCAGGTGCGGTACGCGTACCTATACCTAGTCGCTGGTGCAGGTGCATTCTACAGATCTGCAACTCAGGACCTTCCTACTTCAGACACCTTTCTCTATATAAGATTGTGCATATACCAGCACCTGTAATTTCTGATATCGACATAAATAAAGATATAATATATGATTATAATTATTTAAAGAACACCGGCGAACGCCCAAACAAATTTTTGTTGACATTTTTTTTTTGCGTCTGCCTATGAAAAATATCTAAAAGTATAGAGTTTGAATTTCTGAACAGTTTTGTCTTTCGTTATACTTTTATAGGAAGTCAGGAATTAAAGATATTTCAGTTTAAAGTTTTAGAGGTTATGTCTTGTCAACAATAGAATAATCGAAAAAGAAATATAGGAATATCTACTTATCACTTAAAATATCATTGACGGACTACGTATTTAGGATATTAAGTCCAACCGAATGTCCGTAGGTCTGCCACATGGACATGGCCACATGAAACGTAGGTAGGTACCTACATACAACCTACTTAAATAAATATTTATTTAATAATCTTAGTCAACTATCTTTAGGGCAGTTAGTAATAGATATATTATATGATTAATTACATGGTAAGAGTAGGTCATTGGTAGGTACTTATTAAAAAAAAACATTTTTTTTTAAGATTTATTCAAAAATCCAAATCAAAATATTTTATTTCACATAGGCCTCGATGGGCACTTATAAAACGTCGACAAAACGGTGCACGGTTCGGATTGGTCGTTTCCTATGGAGAAGTACCGACAAGAAACTCCATGGTTACTCTTTTCAAATCATTTGGTGTTACAATATTATTATGGATACAGCATTTGTACTTAAGTATGGGGGGACAGCGTAGGCCCGACAATGACTCGTTGCTTACTACTCAAAAAATGTAGAACAAAAATAAAAAGTTAACAAGCAGCTGGGAATCTACAAAGCCTACAATGTTTTGTCTTAATATTAAGTCACTCTGTCTTTGAAGGGTTGCACAGCCACATAAAAGGCACACATTTGTATGCCCCCTCGTACTTGGTCCAGCTTCTTCACTGCCAGAAACTTCTCTTTGCATGGTACCATTAACTGCAGCCATTGCAAGATCTCTGCATGCCTCGCAGACATGGTCATCTTCCAAAATCTAACAACAAAAGGAAAATACTCTTAATACATTAGAATGATTTATTATTAATGTCATTTAAAAACATGATTTTAAACAACTACAAACAGAAATCAAACAAAAATCTTGTATTATACTTGATGAACAGTTCTAGGCAATGAAGATAATCAATATCTTGTAACGGGACTAGTCGTCAGTAATACTTACAATTTGAGGATATACCCAGCTGCAGATTAAAGCAGTGACTCTCGAGTCAAGTGCCAATGCCGGGTATCGTCGCATTTTATTGATACATATGTTGCAGTTGACGCACATGATGCGTGTAGGCGCTACACGGCTACCCATCGTGATAAACAAATCGATGCACACACAACAAAATCCAAGGTATCAGGCAGAATCGGAATCCAGAGTCACAGAAAAATGTCGTCGTATAGGCAAACAATCAGAATCCTTAGGCAAGCACTAGTCACACAGGGAACAGTAAATCTCAGACTCCATAAACAGAAGCAGTCGATAAAGTAGAAAATCACGGAAAATCGATGGAAAACAAAATAACGAGACGCACGCACAGACGACAACGACAAGTTAGGGTCCCCGCACACGGGCCACCGGCCACAGCCACAAACGCCGCCACGAGAAGCTAGAAGCGGCTACAAAGGTAGCTGAAGCGCGCGACAGCCACTTGTGGCCGGCGGTCGACACTTGCGGTCGGTGGCTGCTACTTTTTTTTAGCCCATGCATGCGGTATCATAATGGACTCGGACGAAGAATGTTGACTGAGGTAAGGGAGAGAGGGGTCGGGAATCACGCGAGTTGGCGGCGTTTAGTGGCCGGTGCGGGCCACAAGAAGCAAGCAGCGACGATTTGTAGCGTGTGGCGGCCACCGGCGTCAACCGTGTGCGGGAGTCCATATAAAATGTATGAAAGCTACAGGAAATATGCCGGTGGCGTCGTTTTGTGGTTGTGGCCGGTGGCCCATGTGCGGGAACCATTATCTGTTCATGTCAAAATATGCGGCCGGTTGACAATTGAAATGTCATGTTTTTTTTTTGGGATGTTGCCATACTCGAATTTCACTACGATGTCATTTGTATATATTAAAAAACTATGACCGCTATAATCTTAGCACAAACAATCGTGTTTATTTTTTAAACTAAGCCATGATTATTTATTATCATCACAGATATAGATAGAATCAATAATCTAGTCAATTAAGCTCCCAATTAAGAAGATTTTTTTTCCAGACTTTGATAGGCCTTATGGTTGATTTGATAAAACTTAGTAAATTATTTCGTCGGTATCTATTACGGTGACATACGTAGACGCTTAATAATTTCATCAACAATTTCCTCGCCCGTGTTCTTTACTCATAATAAATTAAATAAACAATAATCTTATTCATGTAACACTAAGTGTTAATGTCATTTCATTTCGAGTCAATCAATGTCAATTGGTCAATCCATTGTCAATTGTTGTCAATCAGAAGGAACAGACAGACAGATGACGAAAAACCTGTGTTGTGACTTGTGTTTCAAAATATTAGTATTTTTTACTTATAATTTATTCAACTACTGACCAAATGGATAGAAAACTAGCTGAATCCGATCTGTATAAGAACATATATAATTTACAACCAATACAAGTAATCATATCTGTTGATAAGCAAATAACGAAAAATTTAACAACTGGTCTAATTGGTACAAGGTGTGTTGAACTTTGAACATTGTATTAAATCCGGGTTGTTTAGCTTGTATCTTCATTATTAAAAACTTATGAGTCCTTTGTTTTTTTCAGACCATCAGGTTCAAACGGAATATGGTGTTGTGTACTTCTGCCAACAGTGCTTTTGTTTTATTCAATCGTGCACCAAGTCTCAGAACTATACACCTTTCTGGCGTACATATCTGTTGGATTACTGTCTTATTGCTTTTTATTCATTGTCTTTTTATCTTTATCAAACTTGGTCCTGGAGGATCATATTTTTGGAGGATGTGCAGCATCAAGTCTTGTGGCTACATTGTTCATATATGCAGTTCAAGGATATGGTAATATATTAGACACAAACTGAAGTAATTTTCATGTGAAAATTTGTGCATTTCGTTCATGATTCTATTATTAATTTCCAGGTTTAGTATTCTCTCTTATATACCCCGTAATAGCTGTTTACTCATTTAGTATACTGTTAAGAGTGGCTCTCTTAAAATGTCCCCACACCTTCACCTTAGGGGAGGCAATGCTTGTTGCACAGAGCATTGTGCTGTTCTGTCTCATGGCGTTCTGCATGTTTATCCATGATATGGGTGAAGAGGCAGATTCTGAAATGCAATTAATAAATGCTGTTATTTTTGTAAGTATTCTGAATGAATGATTAAGACATTATTATTGTTAAATTAAACAGTTTATAGAAATAACTTGAACTAGTATTAGTACAGAAGTAACTGTATTGTAAAAAAGAGTCCATGGAGTTTCTTGCCCGTTCTTCTCTATAGAAATGTACGTTAGGGAATGGGCAACTACAGTACTTTCACAGTTTTTATGCCTCGTGACTGAGACTGTAGCTATTGTTGTCTTTGTTTCGTTTCAAACGTGCCTGTAACTGGCCTATTTGAAATAAATGCTTTGATTATGATTTTGATTGGCTTTTCATTTCATTCTTGTGACTTTTTTGTTTTACTTTTATTAATTTCTGTACCTTTTTTGTTTATTCAATTTCTTACCCAAATAAGGCAATCCTTCAGTGGTGATTTTTTGTGGTTATTTTTTTCTATCACAACAAAATATTCCCTATTTTCAGACCATATTATCATCAGTGGGAATTATTGTTACAGTATTATGTGTTTTGGAGGAAAGCCTCAAAACCCTTGCAACTCTCGGGTACATAACAAGTGTTGTTGGGTTATTTGCACTAGTGAGCTTACATCTTTTAGTTGGACTTGGTTGTATATATCAACTAGCCTCATATATCTTCCTGGATACGAGAAAAGTGAGTAATTTGATAATTTATCAATAAAAAAAAAACAGCACCTGAATTCTGCATTTTGGTGGACATCCCAACCAAAATACACAAATTGATTTGGAATCTCATGCATTGAGCGTACAACTTATGAGGAACTCTTTGCCGGATCCTGCGTTTCTCAATCGCTGTCACCTAGATGCCATTGAATCTGACTGTCAGCTTTGTTGCTCCAGTGGATACAACCACTTCTGCTGAGCATGAGGTTTTGGGTTTGATTCCCAGGTCAGACAAAGCAATATTGGGTTTTTTACTATCACAAAGGAGTCGGGGATTTCTGGGCCAACTGTAATAAGTTGAGATAAGGTTTAAAAAAAGCAGTTTTCTATTGCAAAATTAAAAATTAGCCCAATTAATTAATTAATTAATTAGCCTTAGAACAGCAGCCTAGAGTCTGTGTTAGTGCCTGCCCAGTAGATGGCCATAGGCTTGCCCCCTATTTTTTTTGTTGTTTTAAACATAACTGGCGAAATGTGGCTGTACTTTGTACGTAAGCCTTCAGGCATTACAAGTGTGATGTTATTTTCTAATGTAACAGTGATTAGATTTCTAATCACCAATGTCAGCTATATATTCACTCGTCATTAAGAGAATAGTCGTCAAATGTGTTAAAAAAGCTGTTTACTAACAGTATTATGTGTGATAATGATTCACTATAAACTTGATAATTTATTGTTTTCAGGTGAAACTTTCCTTGCTGTGGGTCAGCCTGGTCATTTTGTCAGTAGTTGTGGTACTAGGCTGCACTCGACTTAAAATCAAAGCTGGCACTGTTACCCGCAAAATATTTCACATACTTGCTTCAATAGTATTTCTCACTGGCATTGTATTAGACATCCAATTGATAACCCTTGCGGCTGGAGTCGGGTTTAGTCTTATGATATTAGTTGAGGTGAGTTATAAAATATTTCATGCAGGGCAAAAATTACCTAGTGAAACTCTTAACATATTGTGATGGGTATCAATGTATTATTTATATTCTTATGATTGTTTTATATTACAATCCAAGTACTGTTTATTTTATTTATGTAATCCAATTATTTATGCTGTCTTGGCTTCCATACGTTTTTTTGTCAGCTGACCTCTGAAGGTCACCTGTCAAAAAAACCAGCGCTATGCTGTGGACCTCCCATAACACTAAATATTTGTTCTGCATTGTATGTTTATTATTTTTTGTCATTTTGTATGCTTGTTATGTCTGTGCGACAAATAAATATTTTTTCTTTCTTTCATATCTCAACAAGATAAAGTAGTTTCGTCCAACTTACCATGAACAGGCTTACACTGCCAATTCTATGTATTTTAAATGAAAGTTCTTTTTATGACGATATTTATATTTTTTCTTTCAGGCCATTAGGAAATCTGGAATAGAAAGAATATCACCAGCACTCCAGGCTGCATTTGAAGTGTACAGTGATGAAAAGGTATGTTTTTAGTGTTGCGTAATTTGATTTGAAAACTATATCTGGGGGTAACGCTGGGCTATTTTGGAGCCTTTAGAGGTGTTCCACCAGTATTTGTGCATCGTGTGTCGATGAAGAGCGATTGCTACAAATTAGGAACTTTCTGCTTGACAAAATACAGGGTGTAAACAGATCCTTCACATATCCGTCAACCAAGCATTCTGTACATCAAACTAAATAACTTTACGCAAAAATTATTGCTGGGAATCGCCTTTTTTGGGGTGAAATGTCACGTTATACGGTAGGACTCGATGGAAAGCACTCAAAGCATTGTGCTGATGGATGGATTGAATAGTACGGGGGTCGTGGAAGTGTGTAAAGTAAAAATCTGACATTAAAAATATGTATTTAAAAAAAAAATTGTGAAAGAGTTGGAAATTTGACCCCCAATATCTCCGTAACTAGACGGTTCCCAGGTATGGTCTAGAACAAAAAAATGATCGCAAAGACGGGGAGAACAAGTGCCTTTCGGATATGTTAAGGGTCTATTTACACCCTTTAGAAGCACGCCTTTATCAGTATAATCCATACTAATATTATTTTATTTATTTAGCTTACAGACTAATAACATTATAATATATATATGTACAAGTAACTAAATTTGTAATTACAAGCCTCCACATATAAAATGCGAAACTAATCTTTTCACGCCTGAATGGCTGAATGTTATCGACGAAATTTATCATTTGGACGCTACCGAATGCGCCAAACTAGTAGCACAGTTCTGGGCTGACACAATTTAGATTGCCATCGACACGCTAAGAAGATCATACTGGTAGAACATGCCTTATTGTTCGAGTGGTCGTAAGGCCGACTGCTGATTATGAGCTCCTGGGTTCGGTTCCCGGGTCGGGCAAAGTGTTATTGGGTTTTTCCAACAGGTACTTCTCGGTAGCAGCCACGGAGTCTGGATTTGTGCCCGGTTGATGGCAATAGGCTCGCCGCCTATTACATGGAGAACTTAAACATAACTGGCGAAATGTGGGTGTACAATTAGGTACCGGTACACGTCTGCCTAACCCTTCAGGGATTACAGGCCTACTTTTATGGATAAAATATGGAATATAATAGACACTCGACATCCACGCGAGCGAAGCTGCGGGTAAAAGCTAGTAATAACATTTTACACACTTCAAAGCTATATTTGATGGTTGTAGCGATTTTTGGAAATGTGTATTTATATCACAAACTAGCTCCCGCGCCCGCGACTTATGAACAAACTAGTTTATGCTCGCGGCTTCGCCCGTGCAAAGTTCGAAAATTGTCCCACGGAATCATACTACCGGGATAAAAAGTATCCAATGTGTTAATCCAGGTTATAAACTATCTGTTTGCAAAATTTCATCTAAATCCGTTCAGTAGTGTTTGCGTGAAAGAGTAACAAACATCCATCCATCCATCCATCCTCAGAAACTTTCGCATTTATAATATTAGTAGGATATTCCCTATTTGAATCGGATTTTGTTAACGTAAGGGTTTTAATTTTTATGCTCGGAAACCTAATCCTTTTTTAAAAACAAAAGCCTAAGTTATTCCTTACAACATCAACTATATGCCAGTAAAAGTCGCGGCAAAACCGGTCTTACTGTTTCGGAGATTATTCGGAACAAGCAGACAAACAGTCAAAAATTGAAGAAAATATTTTTTGTTATACGTCCCATATATACTTTCATATACATTCAGTAAAAAGCAGTTATTTTGAAATTACAAACAGACACTTCAATTTTATTTATTAGTATAAATGTCATTTTAATGTTTTTATAATTTTCCAGGATGTGGGTTGTTTTGCGATGACGCCGTTGTACCTGTTCGTAGGACTGGCTTGCCCGCTTATTTTGGTGCCGGTACACCCAGGATACGAAGTGGAGTTGCTTAGCGGAGTCCTGTCCATAGGAATAGGAGACACTGCCGCCAGTTGTTTCGGGTCTAAGTTTGGATTCAACAAGTGGGCAGGTGGGTTAATCATAATTATAGAGCTACAATGCTGCTAAGAGAACCATCATCATTCTCCTGCCCCCATCCCAATTTACTTGGGGACGGCGCAGCATGTCTTTCCATGCTTTTCTATTCCTGTCACCTCCTTTCAAGCCATATCATTCTTCACCCTACTCTTATAGCCGTCCACATTCATACTAGTTCAAAACTTTCCTCACATTTTCCTCATTCCTGCCAAGAGTACCATGCTGCACTAAACAATGTGGCCTGCCTTTCACCTTGAATAATCTCTTCAAAACGTATCAAACAAGGATATTTTAACTTGAGTGACATAGACAGGGTGTTGTTGGTCTTCCGTCATTCATCAATGGGGATGGCAACTGTGGAACTAATGGCGCTAGCATCGCTGGTTCCAAGCATCGTCATAGGTTGAAAATCTGGTAATGTCATTTTAAATTTCAAAATAGCTTGACCTCATTGGCCAGATTGAGACCTGGCTATGGTCGCGCCATCTACAATTAGCTTTCAACGGTCTTCCCCATTCGTGAAAATACAACATGGCGGCGTTAGTTTCGATTTGGCCATACGCAAAAGTATTCTGTTACAAGTTTTTTTTTGTCTCGAATTCATTTATCTCTATGCTTGAGATTAAATCTCTGTGGTCAAGCAAGTAGTCTGTTTTTACAGATCCAAATTGAATGGCCATCTGAGAATAGCAGTAGACTCACAGTTTACAGGCTTTCAATTTCCTATGCGCCACTGTATGATATACCCAACTCGGTTTACAGACAGACTGATCTAAACATTACAGTATTAGTGTATTGAAACGTTTTTTGTTGCAGATGGACAGAAATCGATAGAAGGCACAGCCTTCAACATTTTATCGCAAGTTGGTGTAATGTATTTGATCCAGCTTTTTGGTAAGTAAATCCTTGAGACTTTCTTAAATTTCAGAATTTGTTTGTAATGTAGCTTAATGCCATTATTTTACATGGATCGGCTGCGCATCTGATCTTTACGATCCAGTTACTGGGTGACTGTATATTCCTTGGAAAAATTGGCTGTCAGACTTTCGGGGCCCACATGCCATGATCGGGTGATCCACGAACCGACCTCGGCAAGCGTTGCTTAACGTTATCACCCGTCAATTTATGTACATAATCATCACCATTACAGCCGAAAGACGTCCACTGCTGGACATAGGCCTCCCCCAAGTGTCGCTAAATATTTTATTTACATCAATTAAATATTTTTTACATCAAAAATACTGATTGCGCATCAAATTTACCAGAGCGTACAAACGTAATACTTTTGAGATATTTTTGCAACATGTTTTCATCGTAAAAAAGGCATTGCGGCATTTGCAGCAATGACAACATAGAATGCAAGAGCACTTGTGCACTCGGGACTTGCGGCACACTGACTCGGACAGGTTGGGTTCCACTTCGTGTTAGGTTACTTTAAAACCTGAAGAAAGAAATAGGAGCCCCGCGCATCGGGGCTACGTGCACTCGGTTTCACTTAAATAAATTGCCGTAAGCGTTAAAAAATAGAAACTTTTTTTAACAAAAATGAATTACAACGTTTATTGTGCGCTAGTTATTAGTTAACTGTTCATTAAAAAAGCTTCGCTTTTCAATTAATAGCGATGCGTCACGAACTCAAATTGTTGCTAAAATATTAACATTTTGCTTTGTAATCAGTAACTAATTTTTCTATGCAATCAGTAACTATTTTGCTGTGCAATCAGTATTTTTGATTAGGATTGGGATATTTTATAAAACAAAGGAAGATTTTTTGGTTTACAATTAAATACTAGCCATATTCTAATTACAGATATAATGGCGACCCCTCGCACTTTGTTGCGGGTCGCAGTCACAGCAGCCATCTCGGGCCTAGTCGAGGCGAAAACCGATCAAGTGGACAATTTGGTACTACCCTTAGTCAGTATCATTGCATTTCAATTAACTACTATATTATCTTTTTAGCTGATATTTTTGTTCAGTTTTTGGCCAAATGTAAAAAAAAACTTGTTCACAGCATTTTGCTATTGATTTCTTGTAAATATCAGTTCTGATATATTTTTTGAGCCGTTTGTGACAAAAAAGTGAGTTTAGTTAGGACACTTTAAAAAAAAAGTGAATCATTCGTTTGGTTGGTGGAAAATTGGGTAGGTACTTAGATGTTTTATATTTTTGTACAGTTTATATACCAGAAAATGTGATTTTAAAACATTCCCATGTTACCAAAGAGTAGCTATAACATTTTGTAAATAAGAAGATGTTTTTATATAAATAAATTATTTATTTTACTGTATTCATTAGTGTTTTATTTATCAAAACATAATCAGACATTGTTCTTACATTTGTATTTGTTCTATTGTATTTTTCCTTAATACGAAATTGGAAGTACATATCTACTGTGGAATGATTTGTGGGTCATACACTCTCCTCACTAAAATAAACTGTGGAAGAGCCAGTTAACATTATCATCAACTTGCTAAGGTTCAAGTATTGCTGTTGATCATTTATTGCAGGACCATACAAAACGCCATTAATAAGACTACTTGAGCAAACCTGTCGCTCGTTTTGAGTTAATTAACATCAATATTATCTACAAACTCAGGCTTAACTTCTACACAATCATCACTTTGCTCATCCTTATCTTCTATGCAAACACTATTTTGTTCTTCCTTAACTTCTAGTTTGATTATTTTCGCTTTATCGTCAGCAACACCATTCACTGCACCAACTTCAGTACTATTTCGTTTACTCTTTATCAATATCCTTTTTTTCTTAACACCTTTGCATTTGGCTTTGAACGTTTTCTCTAATTGTAGCACGTCGCGCCTGTCGATGGTCCATTCTAGGGGTCGGTGTAACGCTTCTAGTGTGGGGTTCTCGTCTTTACAATATGTTGGTATTTCTAAACAAAGTATATCCATTACTTTTTCTAGTATGTCGTCTACATAGTAGTTTATTACTAAATCTGCTTTGTTGTCCTGGAAAGAAAGATGGAATTTTAAAACTACACTTTCCAGACTTGTTTTCTTGTGTTCGGCCGCTTTCACATTAGGACGTTAGCTGCGCGACAGTAGCGCGGCAGAAGCACATTGCAAACAAAAAGTACCTTTTTTACCGTTTGGACATTAGATGCGCGACTGTCGCGCTGCTAAAGTCGCCTAAATGTGAAAGCGGTCTAAATCGTACATTGCGTGACATACAAATCCCTATTTTCCTACCAAATTACTTTAGAGCTCTTAGTAACAGGCATACCGCATGCCAGGCCAACGTTTATTCGTAAATACTGGCCTGATGTTAGAAAACTGACAGATTAGGAACATAGGGCGATAGATGTTAGTGCACAAGACTATGTGCACTAACACAGGTTCATACAAATACAGTGATTTGGTTTGTGAATGTTGCTCCTATCTAAAGTTTTTATTTATCCAATGGTAGGTCTATTACTGTATTGTTATATTAACCATTTATTAAAATGTTTTCTGTTATTTTGTTTTTGAGGATCACCATTAAGCTTCTGTCCTCGACCCTCTTTTAATTGTACCCATATTTGTAAAATAAATTGTAGAATATTGTATTGTATTTATTCTAGTGGCAATAGGCTACCTATTACATAGGATTTAAAAACATAACTGGCTAAAATGTGGGTGTACTATTAGGTACACCTCTGCCTAACCCTTTGGGGGATTACTGGCGTAATGTTATGTTATCAGTAAATTGTAGAATATGTACTCACATGTTTGGTAGGTTGTAAGTTGCAAATGACTAGTTTTCCACCATACTTGACTGTCTCTATAGGTAGGTTTCCACTTGGCACAATCTGAAGAGTTGTTCCTAAGCAGATGCTTAGATCTGCAATACTGAAATAGTAATTAAGCACAATAATGAATTAAAAAAAAAAAAAAACTTAAAATTACAAAATCCATTAGTACAAAAAACATAGTTCTGTAATTCTGTTCAAACTGAATGGCGGCTCGGAAGTTAGCTGCGAGTGACGGTCTGCGCATTATACAGTCAAGACGATGCGTCCTCTACGCCTCGCTGAGACGTTAGATGTTTCGAGCCGCCATAAAGTTTGAACAGACATAAAATAATTATATTAATAGCAAAAGTTTCAAAGTCATTTTGCCTCTTAGGTACAGTAGCAATACAACAGCAACCCTATTGAAACAATAATAAAGATCACTTTGATTTTATCAGTGGCCACAAAGTTCAACTTCATACAAAAATGAAAGTGAAGAAGAAGTTAGATAAAATAACTGAAAGCTGGAAGGACTGCAGTATGTGAGGGCCACAGAATTTATTAGCTGTCTCTCCAAAAACACAATAGTAACCTGGAATGTAACTCAGCCATGGTCAGATCATTCTCAGGCAGGCTGTGCTCCCAGTCCAGCACACCATCATACAGCTTGCCCCTGCATGGCCTGGATGAGGTATATTCTGCAGGACATGGATTACCGCTGCACTTCTTGCCCACTGTTTCTACTGGGAAACCTCGAATAAATTGCCTGAAAGTAATTTTAAGATTTTTAGGTGTTTATGCAAAGAAATTCATATTATATTTAGTGTCCGACTGAAGCTTTGGCTTCGGCTTAGGCCACCTTCGGCTTCAGCTGAATTGGGCTGAAATTTTAGACCAAGCTGAAGGTTTTTAACAAGCGCCGAAATTGAACGAGCTATTAAGAATTCGTGTAAGCACGATGGAAGAGGTGACGCGCGGTGTTAAAGGGACATCATTGCGAAGTGTTATTAGCTTATTATTTTTGACAAGCTTTTAATCATCTTGCATAAGCACAGGGTGGCGATTGAGAGTCAAAATAATCTTTAAATTAATAATTTTTTACTTTTAGCAAATTTTGAAGTAATTTTCTTAGGGTTATTAAAATTCGACTTCAACCAAAGGTTGTGGTGATAGTTGATTACTTGTCTTGAAAATGAGACGGGCTTATGAAAGATGTGTAGGAACTTGTCAGTGTAAGAACATAACAGTTTTATTAGTTTCAAGTCACCATCGACTTGAAACCGTGCTTGCATAATTTTTTATTTATGGCTTTATAGCCACTTTGTACTTTTCAAGAAAACATACCTTTTACATAAGTTGCACTCATCAACAAACATATTCCCATGTAACTCAGCCAGGTACTTCCTCGGCAGGCCAGACTTCAAGTGCAGACCATCAATGTTCTGGCTGACGATGTAGTGGATTTTGTTGCACTCTATCAACTTCTTCAGTGTCATGTGAGTCTTTGTGGGTACGGCGTCATCAAAGGAGATGTTTATATTTGGTTTCTGGCCTTTTTTCTCCAAAGTCCACACCCCATTGGGGCCTCTGGAATGTTAATTTGTTTTTATAGGTTTGTACAGATCAGGGAACTATGATACCTTCATATAAAGAGTTTATTGTTTGGAGAAGATTAAATAAGACTGAATAATCAGTCAATAATGTGCCCACTGTTTTACAAGAAAAAAATACAAAAGATTGGCCTCAAACTAAGCAAAGCCTGTATCTTGGGCACTAATACAGATTAGAGGGAAGACAAAAAATGACGACATTAAAACTTGAATTGACATTATCCCAATTTTTCTCAGAGATCAATAAATTATCACATTACCACCATTACGTTAGGCACTTCGCTTCTTAACTAAATATTCAAAATCTCCTGAATAAAACTATAATTTAAATTCCAAAGAGGATTTATTTACCTGAAGTCTGGTATTCCAGCTGAAGTACTAATGCCTGCACCAGTGTGAACCACCACATGCTTAGCTTCGATTATCAACTGAGCCAACAGCTTGCACTTCTTATCAAACTTCTCCAAAGAGTCGAATTTCTAAAATCATAAACCGCAAGAAAATAACGCAACTAAAACTTTTCATCGCATAACTGAAAAAAACATGTGAGCAAACCTAATAAATTTTGGTTTGTATACCTCTGGTACTCCCAGTACTCCTTTATTTTCATACGCGGATAATCCTTCAGCGTAATTGCAAGACATTCTGATGTGAACATAGAAATTCTATTCATATGATTTAAATTCAATTTTGGTACACAAACACAGAGCATCATACATAATTACACAAACAAACCACAAGAAAGCAACCAGTAATAAATATGATGCTCTGTGGCAAGTTTATTTACTTTGACAAATTGACATAAAAGACAGTTGTCTGGCATAATGGCAAAGGAATTCAACGATCGATTGTTTAGTCTTGTTCAGAAATAAAATTGGAAAAGAATTTGGAATCTACTATATTTATCTATTTTCAAAATTGATTTGCTCAAAATTCCAATGTAATGATGAAAGTGATCTTCATTTCATAATTTCACAGTTCAAAATAAAGAATCAGATGAGTAGAGAACATCTTAATTAGTATTTTACTCTCCGCTTTAGTCGACTATGTAATATGGCACTTGGAGACAGGCGGCAGCAAGTCAGCAACACTAGTGTCAACTTCGATTTTGTTCGTCGTTCATTGACTTGTTTGTTGGCGTTTTAGGAAAATTTTATTGAATTACTGCATTAGTACAGTGTGTGAAATAATTTTCGTGCTTCCCAATTTCGAAAATGAATCGCAGAAGGGCTCATGATGATGAAGATGGTTACGGTGAGCTAAAAACATTTTTTCTCTCTACTTTGTAGGTTAGATAGTAGGGTAGATTCTGTTTTCGTTTGATAAACCTTTAACTTTTGTTTTAGAGCGTCTCAACCGCAAAAGACGTCGTGTATCCGAAAACCAAGAGATTGAGGATAGGTTGGAGTCGCTGATACTGAGGGTCGGAGAGAAAAGTAGCTCGAGTTTAGAGAGTAACTTGGAAGGTTTAGCTAGCGTATTGGAAGCCGATTTGAGTACGTTTCGTGTAAAGATTCTACGTATTCTCACTGATTGTGCGATTCGTATGCCAGAAAAATGCACTATATATGCTACATTAGTGGGCCTGCTGAATGCAAAGAACTACAACTTTGGTGGTGAATTTGTTGACTACATTGTTAAAACATTCAAAGAAAACTTGAAGATTGGCAAATGGAACGCGGCCAGGTACTGTCTCAGGTTCATAGCCGACTTGGTGAACTGCCACGTACTGGCTGCTTCCTCCTTGTTGACTCTTTTGGAGACTCTGGTGGACTGTGCCAATGAGGATGGTGTACCTCAAGTAAGAAGAGATTGGTTTGTGTTTGCTGTGTTATCAGCATTGCCATGGGTAGGCAGAGAGCTCTATGAGAAGAAGGAATCTCAACTAGACCACTTGTTAACTACTATTGACATATTTTTAAACAAGCGCAGTAAGAAACACTGGCCAGCACTGAAAGTTTGGTCTTCTGACACTCCACATCTTCAGGAAGAGTATCTAGATTGTCTATGGGCTCAAATTAAAAAGTTGAAGCAGGATAACTGGTCTGAGAAGCACATCCCTCGGCCTTACCTTGCTTTTGACTCTATCCTGTGTGAAGCTTTGCAACATCAACTTCCTACTATACAAGTAAGATTGATACATTTTATTAGTATTTATTGTCAGTTACCACTTGAGTTGGATAAATAAAGTCCCATACATTAAAGCAATTTCTTATAAGATTTCTGATCTTTTTGAGTGATTTGATTTCTTATAAGATTTCTTCACTTTTTTGTGATGTAATAATTGTGTATTTTAAAATAATCCTGATCTATTCACTCCTTTTGTGTTTATTCTGCACAAAATGTTGTTTCTTGTGGTCCATGTTAAATAAGTATATTTTCTTTCTTCTTTTATAATGACTTGATATATTTCTTTTTTCAGCCACCACCCCACAATGATACTGACACCTACCCTATGCCAAGGGCTATATTCCGCATGTTTGACTACACGGACTGTCCCGATGGTCCTGTACTACCAGGAGCCCATTCCATCGAGAGATTCCTCATTGAGGAGCACCTCCACAACATTCTAGAAACATACCATGCTGAACGCAAAGAATGTGCTGCACAGTTACTCTGCTTTCCCTACAAAGCGAAGATCCCGTTAGAATACTGTATTGTAGAAATTATATTTGCTGAATTGTTAAACTTACCAAGACCCAGATACTTGGAGATTTGTTATGGGTCTATTTTGATTGAGTTGTGTAAGCTCCAGCCTTCGACAATGCCGCAAGTGTTGGCTCAAGCTACGGAGATATTGTTTATGAGGATTGATACCATGAATGTTGCCTGCTTTGATAGGTAAGGTGGTAGCCTAAGTTTTTTCATAAAATATTTAGAACTAGCACCTCGCCCGCGTTTTCGTCCGCAAAAATTGTGATAGCTCGGCTAATATGCATGATTTATATATAATTTATAGCCCACAAAAAATGTAGTGAAAGAATTTTTAGAATTGCATCATTTGTTCCAGAGATTACCCCCTACATACAAACTTACAAACAAATTTTACCTCTTTATAATATTAGTTTAGAATGAAGATAGATTGCAATTGATGTTGCCTTGTAATATTATATCAGTCTATGCTATGAAAACAATACACTTCAACAATATACTTCAATTAAGAGGAACTATATTATATTAGTTTATAAAGAACTTCCTCAAGCTAGAAATTATTATGGCAGACGAACAGTAAAATTATTAATACCCACAACAATCAACAGAATACTAAAATCCATAAAATACTATTACAACTCCATAAACAATTTAGTCTAAGGTAATATTTTGCAAAACACTAATATAAAAACGAAGCAATCTGTATAATATACATTGACTAGAGCCAGCTTTGTAATGAGTGGCCCAACCAAGCAGCTCAGTTTCAAAACATTACATTTGATTCACATACTTACTGATCAATGTTTACGCCTAAAATAGTTACTAGTTAGTTAGTATTTGTTTAGTAGTGATTAAGCAGTGTTGTTTTAGCGAATGTGAGTACCAGTACAAACCATCTCTGGTTTAATGGTACAAAACAAACAAACCTGTATTAAGACTACATGTTTAAAAAATAAAATAAACAATCTCAGATACCTAATTTCCATTCCAAATTGCTTTATAGGTTGCGGATATCCTCAAACGTCTTAAATACAGTAACACTATAAAGGGTGAAGGCGTCACCGACGCAAAAAAAAACAACTGTTTCCTAGAAAAGTGCAATATCTACCTACATGGTCAAAATGTAGTACAGCTGTTTTGTTTTAAATTACCTTTGAAAAATTGCTATGTGGGGGGGGGGGGGGGGGAATTCAGAATGATGTACTGATTATGTAGTAATCGTTTTTGAGCCCTTTGGGGTTGAAACTCTAGGACTGTGGGGTCCGAGTGCTTCGAACTTTATCTTATACATAACTCTGGGTTTGTTGTTTCAAATTTAAATAATCTCAGATTCTGAATTCTAATATAGGTGTACTTACTTACTGTTATTTACCTGATCTTATATTTTATTTCAGGTTTGTCAATTGGTTCTCATACCATCTCAGCAACTTCCAGTACCGCTGGTCTTGGGAAGATTGGGAAGCATGTACCCAGTTGGATATTGATCATCCTAAACCACGATTTGTTAGGGAGGTGCTTGGAAAATGTCTTAGGTATTAACTGAATATTATTAATTAACAAACAGAATAGAATCAGTAAATTCTTTGTGAATAAGGAGAGCACAAAATTTTAAGGTTTTTCAAATGCCCTGCTGCTTCTTATTTAGTTAGTTATCATTTAGACCTAATTTAAAATGTATTAGGCACGTTGTTGCATCTCTGATCTCTTTCTGTTGTTATAGGTTATCATACCAACAGAGGATCAAAGAAATGGTACCAGAATCTTTTGCAGCATTTGTACCTTTGAAACCAGAACCTATCTACAAGTATTCTATGGAAGGGGCAGGTGAGAACAAACTATTAAATAAACCATATTTATAATAATTTATTATACAAAAATATTATTAAACTTAATTTTAACTTAATTCAACTTAAATATTTACATTCCGGTAACCGAAAATAGGATTTATGCAAGTTTTAGTACTTAAAGATTCTTTGCGTCACATAAGCCTAAAGGCGCACTCGAAACTTGTTTTCGGAAACGATTTGATTACTGATTACTAGTAACAATTTACGAAAGCTTCAAGGCTTCACTAAGAAAAGTTTCCAGTGAATTTCGGCGCTAAATGCTTCTAAATTATTTGTATCAAAACACTCCACTTTTTATAAATAGCAAGCTTTCATTGTACACTGCCAGTGTTCAGAGATCAATTACTGACACAGCATTTAAAGCTACAACACTGAGTATGAGTATTAGGTTAGGACACATTCAGTCTATTCCATATCCATTAATTCTAGTAAGCTAAACGGCTCGTCTTGACTTTCTTCAATTTCTTCGTAGTATTCGTCTACAAATTGTTTACTATCTTCACGAATGTTGTATGGTGAACCTTCTATTTCATCGTTATAGTCTTCGTCTCGCTTATCATCATTTGGGTGATTATTACTTTTCCCATCAAGGGAATGCAGGAAGTCTTCCAGGTCGTCGGCGTCGTCGAGGTGTAAATAACGTTTGTCCTTCTTGCTTTCGCTTGGATTTTGTTCTGGCGCTGGTGTTGAGTGTTCTGTCATAAGTTTCTCTGTAGTATCGTCCATTGTGAACCCTGAGAATAGTTCGTTGAATATATCAGGTGTTACGGGGCGGCCTGTCGTCGAAGTGGTGCTAGAAGTCTCAGGTTGTACAGGCACAGTATGTTCGGGCTCAGTTGAAGATTTAAACGCTCCTTCAGTAGTCGTGAGATTGTTAATTTTCTTCTTTCTACATTTCGTTTTATTCTTTGTAGCTGAATATGGGGATGCAACAACTGCCAATTCGGTGGTGGATTCTTGATCTTCTAGACCGATATACTCTTTAACTTCTTGAATTACGGATGCAGTCGGAAATATGTATTCATGATCGTCTTTGGATTCCTGAAATTCCTGAGTTCTTCTATGCTCTGGCTCCGCTTCACTTTCTTCTTGTTCGGATTCATCATCATCGTGCGACCATTCTGACGGTTGCTCGACCTTTACTTCCTCCTTTTCATAAGTCGGTAGAGTAACTTTTACTAGAATGTCTTCTTCTGCTTGTTCTGTTGTGCTGCTACTAACACTTGTCTTATTAAAATTATAAGCATGATCTCTATGATCTTCTCTATCCCTCTGAACTTCTGGACTTCGAGGAGTACTTGCAGGTATATATCCTACGAATTTAGATGCTTTTCTTCTTAGTGGGTAAACATGTGATGATGCTGTATTCGTTCGGTTTTTGTCGAATGTATTTGTTGACCATTTGTCGTGATTCACCGATGTGCCTTTTTGCATTAATGTGGATTGTCTGAAACGGTTTTTACTCTTCGGTTGCGTGGTCACAACCGGCTGTTCGGTGTCCACGGTGGTGCTCGAAGTACTGGTTGTGCTAAAAGTACTCGTTGTTAGTTCAATGGTCGTCGTAGGTCGTGGAGTGGTACTACTTGTAGTAGTACTTGCAGGCGCTTTGTGTGACTTTGTTTCCCAGATAGAGTTAGTTGCGCTGGTTGCAGCAGAACTCGCTTGAGGCGTCAAGTCATCGGTAGGTCTCTTTAGAGGATACTTGCGCGTTGGTTTGAGTGTCGTTGTTGATATCACTCGTTTATGCTTTTTGAACTTTTCTGTTTTGTTGAACTTTGGTGGCGGACGTGTTCGCTTCTTAGGTTTAGGTGTGGTTGTCGATGTGGTGCTAGTGGTAGTACTCGTTGATGAAATTACTTCTTCATAAGAATCGATGTACTCTGTTGTTGTTGATAAAGGCGTTGTTGACGTAATAGGATCAAAGTTTTCCTTGGCACTCGGTTCTTTGTGCGATGCCATCGGAGTAGTTTTAGTAAAAGCTCCCAAAATATTAGCCCATTCCATCTCATCGTCATCATCAATGTTTTCGAATGTTAGATTCCCAGCTGTTATTATTTCGGGTTTTACTGTAGTAAGACGAATAGATTTTATATTTTCATGCTTTTTAGCCGGTGTCTTAGTTTCACCGGGCTTTCGGCTGTTCTTATTATTCTTTTTACTACTAATATCTTCGACTTTAAAGTCTGAGATTTCGGTGAAATTCATAGTTATGGGTCTAAAGGCAGTGTCGGCCGACGAATCTAGTTCAGAGAATTGAGTGTCAAGTACTTGCGGGCTCGGTCGGAAATCCGGAGGCACAGTTTTCTGCGGTTTGTTCAAGTTAGAATACTTCAGCGGAGGCATCGGTTTGAAAGGTTTCTTATCCATAGTAACGAATATTCCTGGCGGGGCGTTATACACTGGCGGTCTGATGTGATCGCTCACGTAACTGATCTTCAGTGGTGTTTGTTTCTGATGATGATAGATTTTATATGTAGTTACGACATCTGGTTCTTTTGTTGTATATTCTGTGGCATCCGGTTTAGTCTTGACAGGTACCTCGATTGTTGACTCTTTGAGAAGTGGATGATTTGTAATGGGTGTCGGCAAAACAGCCGGCCTTGTTGTCTTTATTACGTTCGACGGCAGAAATCTGTTCTCCGAGTGCGGCTTTACGTATGGGACGTTCGCTGTAGAATCTACGTTAAAGTATGGATGCCGTGGGTAGGGAGCGGGTGGAGATGCGATTGGAGGGTACGTGTATCTATGCGGTTGAGGCTTCGCCATCGGGTAAGGCAGCAGTTTCTTCTGAAAGTATGGGTCTCTGTCATCTATGTGTGACACTTTAGCATGCTGAACGTACCCGTTAGAAAAGTAAGTCTTCAGTTTTTGTCTGTTCCCTCTCTCGTCATCTTCATAAGAGAGCAATGACGAGAATATTCTGTCTAAGCCGCGTCCGCGCGATGCTGGGCGATTTTGATAATTCTGAATAGGATTGATATTCTTATGAACCCAAATGCCCCTTTGAGGTTTTTCCTGGTGGTAGATTGTCTTTCCACGCGGTCTTACCATTTGGCGCGCAGTGGGTGGTATGCTCTCTTTAATAGTGAAAGTTCTGACAGGGTTTTCGTAAGCCTTTTTCACTTTCTTATTGATTTGCGATATCACCGAAAACGTTAACTCGTAATGATATTTCCCGGGCGACGTTTCTCCTTGCCTCTTCCGTATTACAGACCACAACGCTTTAACTCCTTTCGCGCAATTACTGTCACTACAGTTCTGCGAAGCATTATCTTCAAGAAATCGGTACCCCTGTTCATCTTCGAGCAGTCTGCCTGTTGCTAGTATAGTACAATCGACATTCGATGGAATCGGCTCTTCCTTCAATCTGTCAAAGCGAGCTGTTTTAATTTTATCCCAAAGGTCGTGATCGTCGATTTCTTTCGCGACCTGGTTTTCTGGTTTCCTGTCCGGCGATATGTAAACTCCTTGCGCAATTAACTGATCTATTTTGTCTCTGACCAGAGTTAGATAAACACTATGCCTGAGCGCGACTTCCCAGTAATGAGCGGGCACCGCAGGTTCGATGATCTCCTGTAAGGTTGCTACTGGCTCTAGTCTGTCGCGTGGCGAGACGCTGAGTGGGATCGGCGTAGGTTGGAAATCTTCATCATGTACATCGTTTACAGTGGTAATTCCGTCTCCCTGCACCTGTAATGCGAGCAATGGTCTTTTAATAAACATGAAGCGACAATCAAACGAACGTTAATTAAGTGGCAGGCGACGACTTTCATTAGAATTGTATTTAACAAAAAAAATGTGGATATTTCAGTATGCGTTTGAAAGTAAAATGGCGGTGGGCGGGAAAGTGCGCCGGAGACGTTGGCGTGTTACAAATCGGTTGCGTGCCGGACGATCCAACCCCTCCGCGATGAGTTTCCAATTGAATAATTCCAGTACAATCCGACTTATTTGGCTCGAATCTTACTACTTATTTGTTCTTTCTATTTTATATTACTGGGATTTTCTCAAAACTGTTCCAGAATATTTTGTAAGTATTGTAATTCGGGATGTTTAATTAAACAAGATTTGTAAGTCAATATTAATATTATATAAAGTGGTTATTCAGATGCAAAATAAAGTGAATCAAACAGATTTTAACTAGCTGATTCAACAATGACCTGATTGTCAAATAAATGCTTTGATTGTGAGATTTTCTCATCTTATTGTTTACCATCTAAGAACCATGGCACACATTTGTAAACACACCCAAGAATCATAAAATATTTGATTATTTCAAAGAAAGGTTTTAACCTAACAATTAAATTCTCAATTCAGGTTTAAAAGGGCAGAGAGTACAATCCATTAATGACGAGCATTTTCGTTAAACAATCGTTTATCGCGCACAGAATCATATTGTGCGTACGAGTCTATGAGATTTCATAACGTTACAAGGCGATCTTTATCGTACGTTTAGCAATTTCTTTGTATCTCCTAACATATACATACGTACGAACGGATTATAAACGGCTTCTGTGGCTGATCTAGACCTAAATATTCAATCACCGTGGCGATATGGTTATTTAACTTTATCTAATATATGGTTTTAAAGAAGTCTTGATATTGTAAAGTTTATTGATTAATGAGTTATGTTACGCTTTTCACTTTTATTGTGGACTAGCTGATCCCCGCAGTGTCACCCGCTGCTCAGCCCCTAAGGGTCATAGGGTGATGTTATATAGCCTATAGCCTTCCTCGATAAATGGACTATCCAACACAAAAAGATTTTTTCAATTCGAACCAGTAGCTCCTGAGATTAGCGCGTTCAACCAAACAAACTCTTCAGCTTTATAATATAATAAGTATAGATAGTATAATAAAGATGAAAACATGTCCTTGGATGATGGATTATTGTTGAAATCCTTACTTATTTAAAATTAACTAGCTGTTGCTCGCCTCTTCGTTTGCTTGGAAATCGTGAAAAAAGTAGCCTATGTGCTATTCCAGACTAAAATCTATCTCTGTGCCTATTTTCATCCAGATCCCTTTAGCCGTTTTGACGTGATTGAGTGACAAACATCCATCTATTCAAACTTTCGAATTTAACATAGTAAGATGTAATTTTATAATCTCATGGCCCACTCCCTCTCGTAGAGAGGAGGTCTCTGACCCAGCAGTGGGACTGTTATAAACTGGTCATGCTTAAGACGCTACTTCATTGGTGAACTGTAGTCTCTCATTAAATTACAATGAAAGGATATATTATTCAGTAAATGATCGGTATATTGTCGGTAAATTAACAGTTTTATGATACTTCATAGTATATTCTCAGAGAATATAATATCCACGTTTAAGTTATTTGAGAAAAAAAAACCCGAAATCGATTTTCAAACCTTCGGTCTGTCAGACCGTTCGCGAGTATAATTGTTATAAAATTTGGCGCGAGTATACGAAGGTTAAGGGTATTCCAAAAATATATATTAATTATATTTTTAAATTTTATTAGGTCCAATATAGAAAAATCAAAAACCCGACTGCAAATATTATTATTTGCAGTCGGGTTTTTGATTTTTCTAATTATGTAAGTTGTGTATACGTCCTTTTGCTTATTTTTTTAAAATCGCTTTATTCTTTAGATATAGTGTGGGTTATGCGTTTTTTTTATATTATACCGAAACTAAATATTAGGTATTGTAACATACTTTTGTTCTTTGTCCCATTAAATAAAATATTCTTACTTGAAACTCCAGATAAGCCTATTTTTAAATAAGTATGTAGTGTAAAACAATACAAATACATCGTTACTGCTTGGAACTCGGTTTAATTCACATGGCTAACCATTGAGACGATTTGATTGCTGATAGTGTGGGACTAAGGTGACTAGCTTATCATTAACTCATAACTGCATAGTTTTATAGACGGTCTCTGTGTTTTAAGCATGTTATTATGTTCTTTTTAAAAAAAAAAACACATTGCGCTTGTTTTTCTCAAGGAGTTGTCAATGTCAGGGTAGGTCTTTAAGTGCGTTTCGGCCATCTGATAACTGTTCTCAATATTAAGTCATCGCCCTATTACCACCTCTTTAGCTTAGACAACGATTGTTTCTAAAAAAAACTTTCAGCTTTTAGCTGATAAAGACTGAGATGATGACGACAAAGTTTTTTTTTTCTATGAGCCTATATTTTACACAATCCATCCATTGTTGCCTTAGTCTTCCTCTATTCTATAGACTTCCACTTGAAAGTCATAACTTGGTGTAATAGGAGCAAACAGTTCAAAGGACACATTTCGTTTATTTTTTTGATACAATGACGTCACCTCACCTCACCCAATCATAATTGCCCCATGACCATGTAAATGTAAATAAAAAGAGTTTTAATAAAATTCAGTATCCTTTTTAGCATCTGAAAGTATATCACAAAACTTTTAATGGCTTTATAGATGCGTCACGAACATGTGTGTTAAATAATCTGCATACATAAATACATAATAGATTAGCTATGTATATGGTAATGTGTTTGAAGAAAGTTCACATAATACTTGATGCTATCCTATGTGTGCTATGACATAATAACGAAAATGATGATTAAAAGTGTTTGTCAATATTGGACTATGGTTTTGGTAACCAAATTTTTTTAACATCTATCTTAGATTCCGACTTAATGAACATTCCGCGTTGGTATAAAAATGGTTATGACTGAACCGTACCTAATTAGACCTATTTATGGAAAGGAACGCGGTTTTTTTAAACTAATTAAAATAATTACTTTTTGCACGACATGTTTTCAATTGTCCATGTTCAAGCCGGCAAAAAACGGCGACAAAAAGCTCTAACAACACATTCCTGTCTGTCGTTACTTTGTGAGGCCATCGGGAGACTAATCTCATTGTCTGCACCACATATTTAATTAAAACCTTATGAGGCCTGTAATGTCAATCAACACTTAAAACAACAAAAGAGTCCAAAAACTCCCATTAATATTCCCAGGCCGTTATCGCCTTTAAAGTCGCTATTTTGTCTATTTTAATTGAACATTATTGTGTGTGGTACGGTTTTCCACGCAGAAATCGCTCATAGTGCTAGATGTAGTTGATCGCTCCACTTGCATGAGAAAATCTCATCTGGTAACAATATAGTAACTCGAGGTTATTGGTCTTTCCATTGTGTAACTTGTTTAATAATATTGTTATAAAATAATGCTTATTATTATAATGCCAAGCGTCAGTTTTGTTAGTGAGTTATTTTCACTTAGTATGGATGTAAGCTTTTCCTTTAGAGAAAAAGGATTACAACTTATAATACTGTGGATTATGTAATCATCATATTTCTATCTGTTGAGATTTTTTCAAAGGGGTATCTATCAAATATATTTTAAAAATAAGTTAGATTGGAAGTAAAACCTACCAATAACACGTTGTTAAACGTAGTAATTCTACTTGTCAATAAGTAATAATTAGCACGATAATAAGAAATTCTGCAATTACGGATCGAGAAAATCAGTCACATATAGTCGCACGTTTTGGTCAATTAATTCTTAGGATCGCCGGCTGGTTTCTTATCTAATATATTTAAGCGTCACCGAACTATACTTTGGCAAAACTTTCATTTTTGGAAATTCGAGTTTTAGGAAATTATTAATTTTAACTTCATATACAAGAGTGGTAGATGGGTGTACTTAATGCCACAAGGCGTTCTCTACCAGTCAACCTTTGGCTGAAATGCATTGTGATAGAGTGCAAAAAAAAACTATTTTGTTAACTTAAATTGTTATACATAAATAGGTACATATAAAGAGTGTAAATAGACCCTTAACATAACCGAAAGGCACTTGTTCTCCCTGTCTTTGCGATCATCTTTTGTTCTAGACCATACCTGGGAACCTTCTAGTTACGGAGATATTGGGGGTCAAAGTTCCAACATTTTCCCAAGTTTTTTTTTAAATACATGTTTTTAATGTAAGATTTTTACTTTACACACCTCCACGACCCCCGTACTATTCAATCCATCCATCAGCACAGTGCTTTGAGTGCTTTCCACCGAGTCCTACCGTAAAACGTGATTTTTTCACCACAAAAAAAGGCGATTCCCAGCAATAATTTTCGCGTAAAGTTACTTAGTTTGATGTACAGAATGCTTGGTTGACGGCTATGTGAATGGTC
The DNA here is from genome assembly GCA_963082995.1 of Noctua comes. Classification (NCBI taxonomy): domain Eukaryota; kingdom Metazoa; phylum Arthropoda; class Insecta; order Lepidoptera; family Noctuidae; genus Noctua; species Noctua comes. The sequence continues at coordinate 5,091,064 of OY720280.1, read as the reverse complement.
TGTTTACACCCTGTATACAGATAGAATAAACTAATTACAAATAGTCCAAAATACGAGAAACCTTTTAATAATTACTATGACTACTAATGACTAGATTTTGAGCAATTTAGTCTGACTACAAATTATGATAATATCTAAGCATAATCAGCGACAGCTACGGGAGCAAACGGGCTATCCACCGAAATAGGTAAAAAGTTTGATAGTAAATTGTTATTGTATGATCATCATTGTAAGCATAATCATCTTAAGTGTATACTCACAACAAGCGTAAAGAAAACGCATATCAATGCGGATCTCATGATTCACTATGTCACGGCACTGCACGATAGTTTCTCACTGTTTTAGAACACTGGTGCGTCGCGGGCGCACTGGCGGCGCCTACTGCCGTCTGTCGAACGCTCCTCGTACCACCCACCCTTACCACGATACATCTCTTTCACGGAAAACTGAAATCAACATTCTTTATTTAGTTCCAAATCGGTAAATTTAATATTGCCCTACTTATTTGTGTGGAGTTATAATTGTTTTTAGAACACTGACACAATTTAATTGAAAATTATTTTTATTTGTTCTCTGAAATTGTAAATTTCAGACATATTAATTAGTTAACTATCGATCGTGACTTTCTGGGTAAAATAAGCCAAGTGTTGTAATTGTACTTACCAGTCCCCAATATCCAAGATTAAAGCAGTTGCGAAAAAAATGGTAAATGAGGAGTTGTATGTTTTCAATTTTTCGAAGTTTTAAAATGGAGGTGTCCTCTAAGATTTTTTGACGCTTCTGGCATACTTTTGTTTAATTAAATATAGGTATTACTTAGCAAACACTATCTACCAAACAGCCAGTGCGTTTAGAGATAGCCATGGAATATCGAACTCCACAACCAGTGGAAACACTCCAAACACACAATGGACACCATAAACCAAATTTCTGTAGATTAAATACTCTTTGCACTTTTTCCCTCTAGATTTTAGATTACTTAATTGTTAATTTTAGGGCTCGAAGCCACTACTACAGGCTGATTATCTACTAAAAAAATTTTTATATATAGGAAGCAATTCATTTTCTTTATTTACTGCTGTTTGTGGTCCATGGAAACCGCAAAAATTGATTAATGACTTCAGTAAGTTTTCATGTTTCTAGAACGAGTCGATCGATGGTCTCTGTATTGTGAACTGAAAATCAATCTCAGACAATAATACAATAGACTTGAACAATCATTTAGAGTTGGTGCCTGAATTGTTATTGAAAAGAGGGCGGTGCTGACAAACTTTGTTTTTACTTTCAATTGTCAATTGTTTTGAAATACAAGATGACGGAGCCGATTTCGATTTTAACTTCGCGCCTAAAGTTTCTCGCAAATGAATAATAGGTAGGTACACTAATTGTTCTTTTTTTTTTGGTATCCATAAACGTTTTAGTATAATGATATTGACAGTAACACGTTAAATTACGTGTAAGTTACGCGATCAATATGAATTACTCGCCGGTAGTAATTATGGAACGCATTCGAAAGTGTCGCATTGAAAAAAAAAAAAACCATTTCAATGTTGCGCTATTGCGTAGTTTGCCCGATTGTTTGTCGTCATGTTATACTGAAATGAAAGCTTGCTCTAATGGTTCTTCCTTGTGTCGATTATTATTTGATACATTTGTTATCAAATTTTTTTAAGGATATAAAGGGTGTAAATAGACCCTTAACATTTCCGAAAGGCACTTGTTCTCCCCGTCTTTGCGATATTTTTTTTTGTTCTAGGCCATACCTGGGAACCTTCTAGTTACGGAGATAACGGGGGTCAACATTCCAACTTTTTCACAAGTATTTTTAAAAATACATGTTTTTAATCTAAGATTTTTACTTTGAACACCTCCACGACCCCTATATTATTCAATCCATCTATCAGCACAATGCTTTGAGTGCTTTCCATCGAGTCCTACCTTAAAATGTGATTTTTCACCCCAAAAAAAAAAGATGATTCCCAGCAATAATTTTTGCGTAAAGTTACTTAGTTTGATGTACAGAATGCTTGGTTGACGGATATGTGAAGAGTCTGTTTACACCCTGTATCTATATTCGATCTAAGCATAGTTTGTTTAGTAGAGGTGAAACTTTTAAGTAGTCCTTCTTCTCTGTATCTTACTCCTGCAGTATGTTTGTAAAGCTCTCTGCAATCAACCTCTGAATTTTACGTTGATTTTAACTAGCTTGTCATTCATATCATTTGTAATGTAAAGCTTGGGATCGCTCATGTGCTTTCTGGATTTCGTATACAAGGTGTAAACGGAGCCGTTCGAGCCCTTCACGAAGCCGTTAACCAAGCATTCTGTACATCAAACTATGTAATCCTACACAAAAATTATTGCTGGGTAAAACTTAATGTAACGCACTCAAAAGGGCCATGGAGGTATTTAAAGTAAAGTATAACCTTAAAAACTAGTATTAAAAAAAAATTGTGAAAAAGTTGGAACTCAGACCCTCAATAACTCCGTAACTAGAAGGTTCCCCGGTATGGTACAGAACAAAAAAATATCGCAATAGCGTGGAGAACAAGTGCCTTTCGGCTTCGTTAAGCTTCTATTTACACCCTTTATGTTGGTAAAAGCTGAGGGGTGCTCCGTGCTAATCACATTTTAAGGTCGGAGCATTGACATAACTAAAGGAAGTACAATATATTGTAACAAATCTTTACGTTATCTACCTGTTGTCGGTAAAAGAGGAAACTGACGTAACACTAACACAACGTCCGCGCGTTAACGACTTTTTAAATACGACATTTTATATTAAAGTCTCGATATTCGTCGGAATTGTTTGATGTACCGTAACTTGGAGAGGCTTATGTACTGTACATTGCGATAGGCTATATGATTGATTGAATCTACTTCATATATCACTAAGAATTTGTTAAAGTCAATATTACATAAAATTATGTATTTGGATTGCCTTTTATGAAAAAAAACTAGTTGTAACATAATAAAGTACCCTATTAGCATAATTATAAAAGGAGAGAGGCTCACATTCAGCCGTTTCCAAAAATGGTTGTGTATTAATAATGGCGAGCAATTAACATATCACTATCCTAAACTACGTCTCCACATTTCCAATCTATCAAGACATCTAAAGGGTGTACATAGACCCTTAACATAACCGAGAGGCACTTGTTCTCCCCGCCATTGCGATCATTTTTTTGTTCTAGACCATACCTGGGAACCCTCTAGTTACGGAGATATTGGGGGTCAAAGTTCTAACTTTTTCACAAGTTTTTTTTAAAATACATGTTTTTAATGTAAGATTTTTACTTTACACACCTCCACGACTCCCGTACCATTCAATCCATCCATCAGCACAATGATTTGAGTGCTTTCCATCGAGCCCTACCGTAAAACGTGATTTATCACCCAAAAAAAAAGTCGATTCCCAGCAATAATTTTTGCGTAAAGTTACTTAGTTTGATGTACAGAATGATTGGTTGACGGGTATGTGAAGGGTCTGTTTACACCCTCTATACAAATAAATAAAATTTAAGTGTCTGTTTGTAATATCAAAATAACAGCTTTTTACTGAATGCATATGAAAATATAAACGCGCTTATAACAAAAACACATTTTATTTTTTCTTTTTGTTCCGGCTAATCACCGAAACGGCTGGACCGATTTCGACGGGACTTTTACTGGCAGACAGCTGATGTTATAAGGTCTAACTTAGGCTACTTTTACTGTAGATAAATAATTAGGGTTCCGTGAAAAAAACCCTTGAAATTGGGAATAAAATCCGATTGAAAAAGGGGTTTTAAAAAAATATATATTCGCGCGAACGAAGGTCGCTGGCAATAGATACTCAACAATATATCTCATGATAGTTTTTACAAACGACGACGTCCGTTGAAAAACTATTATCTTCCACGCGAGGGGTGATCGAGTGAAATTCCTACTTTGCGTGCACACTTTCCATCTCGTGGACTTTTCGCCGTTTTTTATACACGGCTCGCGATAGCACACGGAACGCTAGTCTGGACGATACCTTGTAAAGAGTTCTCTTAATTTGAAAATCTTTGTTTGAATTGAAACTTAATTAGTGCACAAATAGGGTCGTAAATTCTTAGTTGATTTCTTGAAATCAAGCGCACATATTACTTTGTAAATCATTCTTATTATTGGTTCGCGTTGAATAAACGAACAACATGAGATGTTATGCATGAACGAATAGGGAATCCGACTGCTTTCCTTGTTGACTGTGTAATTTATGTTTATTCTACGAAATATCATTTATTTTCTTCAATGTATGATCGTTTGCTTTGTGTGGAGAATCTTTTCCATTCGTGGGCAAAAAAAAAAAAAACTTTATTTATACAAAAAAAATAACTAAAGGTTATTTAAAAAAAAAAATAACTGAAGTTTATTTAAAAAAAAAATAACTGAAGGTTATTTAAAAAAAAAAATAACTGAAGGTTATTTTTTTTTAAAACTAGGTCACATGAATTTAGTGAATTAAAGGTCATACAGATAGAGTAAACCCTGACTTCCAAACTAGGAGATCCTTTGACTTAGGAGTCTGTTCTGCTGTCACTATGATACCAAAAGAACCTTAAAAAAAGTGTACACAAAATGATGGCAATATCAGGTTTGAAAGTACTAAAAATAATTTAAAAAAAAAAGATAAAAAGTAGGAGTAAAAGAAAAATAAAAACAGAGTTGTTTTATGTGTGTGCATGTGTAATTGTGTGTGTGGATGTTTAGGTGTGCATGTAAGGGTGAGCGTGTGTATTAGGGGGTGTAGTGTGCGTATGGGTGTGTGTATGATTGAGTTTTTATATATTCGGATGTATACAGGGTGGAGACGACTATGCGACAATAAATTAAACTGTATGTACCTCATGACGTTCCCAGTCTGCATACAAAAATTCAATAAAAAATTATTGAATATTTTCGATTGAATTTTGTATGCAGTTTATTCACAGGACGTTATTTTTCATTTTTAGCATTTTCTACATAGTGTAGATAATAGGCTACCACCAACAGGTTAACGAATCCCGCATCGGTATAAACGTTAAACACATGTTGCCAACTCGCTACTTCAAAAACCTTGGCCAAAATTGTCGTATTGTCGTCTCCACCTTGTATGTGCTGTAGTGTTAGTATATTTCTGTATCTTGTTGAAAGGGTTGGAATTGTGATAGATAAAAACGGGTAGAAGGAGTATTGTACAGCTACTGCCGGAGGTGAAGTAGTTCTTCTGTCCGAACGTAGTCCTGATCCTGAAGCCAACTTTGTACCTTAACCTTAACTTCATGGTGACTTAGCCCAGTTAATTGCATGATTTTAGCAATATTTCTGTAAATGAAAGAGCTCACGACGTAGAACTGGCGCCTGGCGAATTCGGTCTTGTGGCTTATTGTTGGGAATATCATTTTTGCTCTGCGCTTTCTGTTATCTAGTGGGGGATTTGTTTATGCTTCCTAAGTGTAACTCGGAGGACAAAGAGCTGTCTCACCGTAAGTAACTTACAGTCCGCATATAGTTTAGTAGTGGGAAATCTATATGGTTCACCAAGCATAACCTTGAGCATGAGTATGTTATTGTTTTGAATGTTTTGGACATGTCAGGCTGTAATTGTTATACAAAAATAATGTTTTCTAAACTTCGGTATTAGAACAGCATAGTGTACCTACCATAGAGTAGGATAGTGTAGTAAAGAAAAAAAAACAAAATACTGATTCACGTTGTTTAGTAATTGCAAAAAAGATCACTAGTATAGTCTTCTAATTATCATTTAATTTTACTTTTTCATCTTCCAAACCTTGTGCCGGTAGACGTATGTCCTCATGCCGTCCGAAACCCGTATACCACGCGGTAGTCAAGGTGTGTGAACAACACCCTATTGCCCATTTGCCTATCCGACATAAGCAATAACAATGCGGAATAGCTTGACTTCCACGAAGTGTTGGATAAGCTGCAATGATGAATGATACTTTTTCGACACAATATGTCTAGATTGAATACGGCCTCGTATTACTTAGAAATCTCGTCCAGACATCTCCCAAACTTCTTCCACAGGGATATCTCCGGCGAGTTCTATGGTGAATGCCTCATCTCGGTGTACGTGTTCACCATAGTAACTACGAGCTTGCTTCAATTGATAACTGCCTAAAGCAATCAGCGTCAATTCGTCTTCTGTCAGTCTAGGAAACTCATTGAATTGATGCATGTCGGCTCCTATGGGCTCGAAATAAGCTCTCCTCCTGTTGTAATTACTTGTGATGACAAGTTCTGTTAAACGGTGTTCTGTTTGGTATGTTTATCCGTTCATTAATTATATTAACGAAATGGTGTGAGTGTACCACGGTCTAATATAAAAATGTCACCAGGCCGGTAAAACCAGTGAAATACGCCTTCATTCAGTGCACAGCAGTTCCACACTGGAATTACTTCTGGTTTAAGACGTCATGGTAGGCCACCTGGAACTATGAGAGTACTATGAGGTTCCTCTGCGCCACTTCCTGTCTGGTCATGTGATCAAATCCGACACGGGATGGTACAAAATATCAACTGAGTGGTTGCTTCACAATGACAATTGCTACGGATCATTAGTTCTAGCAAATGTATCATTATTTTATATTTCCCAGCACTTTCAAAAATCAATAAATGTATGAAAATTATGAATCATCGAACCTGTATAACTTTCTTCATAGCGATCCTACAACTTTTGTGCCATAATAACTATTGCTCTAAATGGCTAGTTCTAAAAATACGTGCTATTTTTTTTTGTTGGCCGTTACTTTCAGAAAAGGCCCAAAAAATGATCTCCTTTTCTATATACTGCTTTTGCTGCAGGCGTTCTCTTCTCAAATCCTCCACTTCCTTTTTCATGTCTTCAAACTGTTTATTTATAAACGACATCGATCCCATCATCTTTTCATTTGACTAGCGAATTTCAAGGCCTTTATTTCAGAGTTTTGGGACTTAATTTCTCCTATATCAGCCAAAAGTTTGTTCATTAGTGCGGACTGCTTTGTTAGATATTTTGAGATGTTTGTTTCCTGCTCATGCTCCAAGGCAGACCCGCTTTCTGGCAAACTACCTTTGCGAAGACGTTTGTTTCTATTTGTGTTCACGTAGTCGCTCATCGTCACTGCGGTGTTAACATCGGGTTCGGATTGAGTCTGGTTTACACGATGAATGAGAATTAGCTGCCTTAGGAGGGGTGCGACGTACGCCTGCCATTACTGATAGGAATAGTAGCAGAAAGTAATAGTAGGAACAATACTACTGTATATTACCACAGAACAGAAAAAAACAGTAGAAGTCGCATGTGGGCGGGCCGTGCGTACCCCGAGGTTTGCGCTGTTCCGCAAACTGTTTCCCCCACGCCCACGCCATGCACATCAGTCTAGATAGAAGCGTCACAGTGACAATAACTCATAAAAAACCTATTTTAATGTTAAAAAAATACTAAAAAGCCTTATTGTGCTGTTCTAGAATGTAAAAACGATAGCAGAACCAAAAATGTATCAAATGGTGGTATATCATACCATCGGGAAGTCTTAATTTACTTTATTTCGATTAAATTTGAAAAACATTATTTTATTATACATGACAAGTATAAATAGACTTTATTGTATATTATATAGGGTCTACTTTCTTTTAACTCAAACTTATTATTCTCGAAGATTCCAACTACGCACATGTCACAGTCCGCTACTCAATTAGAGATTGACGTTATCGATAATGAGTTATCGATATTTTAAACTTCAATGTTCTATGATGTATGGGCGAAAAATTAACCTTGTGCGTTTTTTTTATGATGAACTCTTCTACCCTTTTTTTTTAATTTTCCTTATCCAGGATTGAAATAAGTTTAAAACATGGATATGGGGAATCTATTCGTAATATTCAAATTGAGAAAAGATTTATCTCACCCTATGTCATTCATAAAGTCTCGAACCTATAAAAAAATGGGTTTCGTATTATTTTATGGCTTCAGATTTCCTAAGGATCCAGATAGAAAAGAATATAATAGAATGTAATAAGTGGCCTATGTGTTAGTCTGAAACATCAAAGTTCGCTAAGGAGTTGGTCGAGCTAAAGCATACTTAAAACGAGTGTAGCTGCCGGCGAAATCGAAGGGTTCCCATGTCAATAGAAAGTAGGTACTAGGTACCCGTAGTAACAAATCTTGTAGTTTATTCTGTTACCTTTCTATCAAATAGTATAATTTTCGAAATCAATCAGTAGTTTAACATGACAATATTAACATAACAATAAATTCTTAACTATTCGTTATATAAATCATAAGCATTATTATAAATTTATAACACTTGATTTCAAACATAAGTACTTAATTCATTTTTAAATTTAAAAATATTTATCGACTCTTGAATTTTGTTTGAAAATAAAACGCAATGTCGATAAAAGGGCAACGACAGTGGTACAACCCTAGAAAAGGACGAATAGCACACAAATAGTAATGAGCTCGTTACGGGAAATATTAATCTTATTCCAAAACAAATAAAGGCTTATTAAATGCATTTAGTGTAGTGACATCTAGCGGCGAGTAGCAGAACTTGCTCGTAAAACTATTCCGTATGAGCTAATACGTAAACAGAGTAGATAATAAACCACTCTATTGGCATGTAATTATGGTTTATATTCAAAAAAACGAAGACTAATATATCACTTTCTTTCATTTAATATTAAATTACCAATCACACCACGCTTTTCTTAGTGTTACGAAATACAATTAACCTGTTTATGTGTTAGTTTGGGGTACGCTGGTTCCGAAACTAATAAAGCTCTATGCGATTTCTACTGTTTTTTTCTGTTCTGTGTATATTACCAACAAATCTCAAAACAACCCGTTTCATTCAACACTCGTAGACCGTATATCATCGAACCGTATATCAATACAGTGTTCGTAGGCGACTCGTAGGCTCGTAGCGTATTTAGACGTAGCACTGACGTCAGCTGCGCTTAGCACACCAATACAATTCGAGGCCCGCTGCTACGAGCACGGTAAATGCACGTTCGGTGACGAAATAAATGTATGCTTCGAAATCACCGGTATACGGTTGAGGTTTTATCGTAAGAATAACGACGATATAGCGATTAGACTTCAAATACCAAGTAGGCAGACTGATCACTATAAAGTTTAAGTTATTAATTCTTTTATTTATATTTTTACAAATTGTTTACATTTTTAAATATTCCTTAGAAAAAACATTATAAAAAACATTTAAAAATATAAAAAAATGTAGCCCACCGGTATTGGGAACAGGGTCCAAGCTACCGGCGGTGAGGACTCCAGAGAGAAGTTATTATTATTAATTCATTTATTTCAGATCACTAGAATCCATAGAATACATTAAATTAAAAGTCAATTAGCACATTTATAACACAGACATATAAAACAAAATTAAATTAAAATCAATTAGTAAAATATGACATTACATAAAATTAAATAGTTTACAATTAAATCAAAATTATACAAAAATTAAATTAAGGTATAAAAGGTTATCTGAGTGAACTTTTTGCCATCGATTCGCTAAGAAGTAAAATCTTGCGAAAATCCAACTTATTTTTTTCAAACCTAGACTTTAAGGACCTAGACCTATAAAACTTATTCTGAGATTCATATTTTTCTAGGATTCATATTTATTTATGCTACTTTAGAATCTGATCATACTTCTTTATCTGGTTTATAAATAAAAGAACAAATTTTATCAAAACGCTGCACTGACACACTGCTACCTAATCCCATCCAGTTCTCATGATCTCCGTACGCGCGATAACGGTGCGTTTGCGCAACACCCCGGTATTGTTCGTTCACTATCTCACACCGAATCTACGTTAATGATTGCCATATTGCTCTTAGCGCGCCCTCTTATTATATCGCGGTATCGCTCGAACTGTGAGGAATTGCATGGTGTTGTTGAGTAATTTTTGTAGCTATGGCGGAATAAGGTGGATTTTAAAATATACTGACGCTTTTCCCGCCGTGAGGCGGGCAGAAGTTGTTACAGAATTCCATAGGCTACGACTTTAATACTAATTTGGTTTCGTTTATAGTTTTGGTAATATTGGTGATCAGTTTGCAAGAATTTCGCATTTTCAAATGTTTTTTATAGATACGTACTGATATTTTTCTGATTCTCCAATGGATGTTTCTAGTTTACCGGGTGTTAATGTTGAAATTGAGACAGGCTGTAACTGTGTCACAAGCGCTAGTTTTTATAATATATTGTTAAATAAAATACTGCATTTAAAATGGACTAACCGATGCATTATTTATCAAATAAATGCATTACATTACATTTCAATTCGTTTTCATGTCGGGTTTTTTTTCTGCTATCGCCTTCAAACTACGTCTAAGCATTGCCACGTCGGTCGGTCTTGAGGTCCCCACATTCAACGGATTCCCGCAGACCATCACTAGATCATGGGTCAAACTTATCCAACATTTCGTATAACCTAAAATCCTTTATTAATTTCCTTACAAATAAATTACATTTTTAAATATTCCTTAAAAAACAATATAAAAAACATTTAAAAATATAAAAAATTGTAGCCCACCGGTATCGGGAACAGGGTCCAAGCTACCGGCGGTCAGGGCTATTATTTTATTTTTATTCTATTATTTTCTCTTCGCAGCTGCTCTCCCCGGCACTGAAGCAGCTCACCAGTTAGTAGTCTGCGTCCGCAACAAATGCACTCCCGAAGAAGCATTAAACGTTCTCCGAGACCTACCGAATCCACTTCGGGAAGGTGAACCGGCGGCGGCCGCTCAAGCTGCGTCCTACAACCCGCTGAAGATCGATGTCTTTGTGCAGACCTTGCTGAATCTTGGAAGCAAGAGCATATCGCATAGTTTCGCTGCGATTTCTAAGTTTCATTATGTTTTTAAGGTTAGTTGAAATTGGTTTTTGTGATTAGCAATGTAAAACGGTGTTCATTTAGTGGACGTTTTGTAGATTTCCAAAATCAAGTGCGAAGTAGTTATTCTACATTTCTAGATGTGATTTCTACGAATGCAGTACCAATTGCGAATCTTTAATTGGAAATCCCAATTAAACTGTTTTCTTTAAAATAAAAGGACTGTGAACTTGCGCTTTATCGACACACATAGATATTATATGCGCACTCACAAAAAGTAGCACCCGAAACGTCATCTTCATCAGCAGCCTACAGCAGTTCACAACTGGACATAGACCTGGACGCTACTTAGACCGATTCTCCCGATTTTTTTAAATCTGGTCTGGATTTTTTTCACTATGAATTGTTTGTAGAATCACCACTAGTCCACTTTACAACATGCAATAAATTCACAAGATAACTGAATACATCTTATCTCTTCAGATCCTAGCAGAATCCGAAGAAGCCCAGATCTGCATCCTGCGCAACGTATGGGAGCTCTGGCAGCGCCACCCGCAGATGGTGTGCGTGCTAGTCGACAAGATGCTGAAGACGCAGATAGTGGAGTGTAACGCGGTCGCCACGTGGCTGTTCTCCAAGGAGATGGCGCCCTTCTTCACGCACAACTACCTGTGGGAAGTGCTGCATCTGACCATTGATAAGATGAACAAGCATGTCACCAAATTAAGTGAGTATATAAATCTTTATATAGATTCTCTTGTTAGTATGTTAAAATCTCTCGTTTCGTTCGGCTGGACATGTGATAAGGAAGAATGACGAAATTTCATGAGAAAAGTTTTGAATGTCGCTAAAAAAGTAGGGAAAGATCAACGAAACGATGGATGGACTGTGTAAAAGATGATACGGCTAGAATGGGAGTGACTACTGAGAACAGGAATAATAGAGATTTTTAGAAGAAGGCATGCTGTGTGAATGGTGAATCCTCTGGGTCTGATGGCTTTGTGCAGCATTCGGGAATACGGGTCGGGATCGTTCTTTCACTAAGGAACTGATCTGTTAATAATATCATCCTGGAATTCGATATACACTGAGAGATTGGAACCAATATATGTCCATGTATATCTATACTCACTTGGGGGAGGCCTGTGTCCAGCAGTGGACGTCTTTCGGCTGTAAATGATGATGATGATGATATCTATACTAATATTATAAATGCGAAAGTTTGGATGGATGGATGTTTGTTACTCAATCATGCCAGAATGACTGAACGGATCCGAATTAAATTTGGCACAGAGATAGATTATAGTTTGGAATAGCACATATGCTACTTTTCATCCCGGTAGGATGATCCCGTGGGTCAATTACCGAACTCCACGCGGGCGAAGCCGCTGGCATAAGCTAGTATATCATATTTTTATAAAAATGTATCTAACCATTCAGGCGGTGAGCTGCAAGAAGCGAGGGAAGCCTTAGCCCGAGCTGATTCTAGCAGTTCTGATTCGGAAGACGAAAATAATAGCAAAAAGAAGAAGGACCAAGATAAACCAACTGAAGAGGTATCATCATCTTACTATTAATTAGCCTTTGAGTGTTGATCAATGAATGTGCCACCTTTAAAAAATGACTCGAAGTAACACTCAGTTTATCATCTGCCTAGCCTTTTCCCAACTATATTGGGGTCGGCTTCCAGTCTAACCGGATGCAGCTGAATATCAGTATTTTACATGGAACGACTGCCTATCTAACCTCCACAACCCAGTTAGTACTGGGTAATACGACACCCCTTGGTAAGACTGGTTGTCAGATTTTTTGGGCCACTGACTGCCTAACGACTGTCAAAGATCTACAAATGACAGCCGGGACCAACGGCTTAACGTGCTTTCCGAGGCACGGAGGAAACTCGGTATGTAATGGGCGGGCACCCATCCACAGACCAACCTAGGCAAGCACGGCTTAATCTAAAGATCGACCCGAGCGGCTGTTATTATTTAGCCACGAGCTCCTTAAGTAACACCGTGTATATGGACTCAATTTATTCACTTAGAATTTGATTCGCAGTGTGGGAAAAAATACTTAAAGGACTCTTGACATATCAATTGAAACCCTGCTTATAATGACTCTTTATGTTATGGATTAAACACTTGGTCTGTCATTCACAATACTCTCTTAATTTCAGGCTGTGGAACGTATGGAAGAACGCCTAGAAGCGGCCCACATGGACCAGAAGCGTCTGTTCCTGATCGTGTTCCAGCGGTTCATCATGATCCTGTCGGAGCACCTGGTGCGCTGCGACACGGACGCGCGCGACGCCGACACGCACTGGTACCGCAGCACGGTCGGCCGTCTGCGACAGGTCTTCTTGATCGTGAGTACCACATTATACACTGGGCATAATCAACCTCTGATATTCCCACTGCTGGGACATAAGTACTCTTCTCCGTGGAGGGGTAGACACGATCAAAGACTTTTGGCAGTGCTAGCACTGCATTCTTTAAAACACGTAAGACAAGACGGTTGATTGACTACAGACAGATCTGTTTTTTATTGCAATAACAACTCGGCTGGCCATCCTATTTTATGAGGGCCGTCTGGGCTTTTGCAGGGTTCCCAGAGCTCTGTTTTCATGAAAGCAGAGCTGTCCAAAAAACGTATCGTCACTTTACTAAAAGGCAAATAAAATGTGGCTTGTTGCCGATGATACTCAGACGAAAGCAGATCCTATAACCCATACATACCAGAATACACCTTCTAAAATGAACCTTATTACTTTCAGCACCACGAACAAGTCCAGAAGTACAGCAGCACGCTGGAAACACTGCTGTTCACTCAAGACCTGGACCCTCACATCTTGGACGTGTTCCATCAGTTCATCGCTCTCACTGCTTAGATGTACTTTAAATAGAGAACAAACTGAGTTTCTAATAGGTATAATATGACCAGGCGTTGTCCAGTATAACTAGGATGGGGTTGGCGAAACTGTTTGCTGCAGGAGGACTAGCTAGTTGGGCCCCACGGTTTCTCCATCGTGTCTCATTTTGGTCGGCTCCTAGAATCGTAGTGTGATGTTAACTAGCTGTAACGTTTCGCAAGAATTAGGCTACCTAATGCAAAAATATTTGTTCAAATCTGCTTGGTAGGTCCAGAGTTTAGCGCGTGTAAGCAAAAAAACGAACTTTTCAGCTTTTTTATATTTTCTTATTCTCTTTCTCCCTTCAACTTTGCCCCACATCAGGAATTTCTCCTGTATCGTGGGTGGGTACAAACATTTAAACTCACATACACAAACAGCCAGACCCGGAACATCTATCTTTATATTAAGTAATACAGCATGTATTAGAAAGGTGTGGTAATATTTAAGGATTTGGTAGAGACCATCAAACTGAACAAGTTTCTCTATGGGACCAATTTTGTAATCATGAAAAACTATTCATCTGTCCCATACATAATGTCAAACCTACTCGAACCAAATGTATGGGGCAGCTGATATTTTTGTGTGCTTGTGACGGCCTAGCTGTCTAGACCTGTTCCAGCTGCCCTGCTTTACTTAATAAGGTCCACATCCACAAGCGCACGATATTTATCAGCATCGTAGATTGAAAGGACTTGCAATTAGGTTATACTTTAAGAGCCAATCAAGTGTTTTTCTAATATACAGGTTGGAAGGGACACCGACGCGAAAACGGTAACCACGTATTCAGTACATCATTCTGAGTCCCACACAGACATTTTTCATCGGTAATTTTTTTTTTAAATCAGCTGTTCTATACATTTTGACCGTGCAGGTATTGCACTTTTGTAGGAAACAACTGTTATTTTTTTAATAATCGACGAAAATTTTCTATGTGGGTTCTATGTGTTCAATTGATGTACTGAATACGTGATAACCGTTTTCGTGTCGGTGTTCCTTCTACCCTGTATGAAATAATCATCAAGGTGATTTAAAAGAATTAGAACACGATCAACACTGTTGATCGCTCTTGGTCAACACTGTTGAACGCTCTTGATCAACACTGTTGAACGCTCTTGATCAACACTGTTGATTGCTCTTGGTCAACACTGTTGAACGCTCTTGATCAACACTGTTGATCGCTCTTGGTCAACACTGTTGAACGCTCTTGATCAACACTGTTGATCGCTCTTGGTCAACACTGTTGAACGCTCTTGATCAACACTGTTGATCGCTCTTGGTCAACACTGTTGAACGCTCTTGATCAACACTGTTGATTGCTCTTGGTCAACACTGTTGAACGCTCTTGATCAACACTGTTGATCGCTCTTGGTCAACACTGTTGAACGCTCTTGATCAACACTGTTGATCGCTCTTGGTCAACACTGTTGAACGCTCTTGATCAACACTGTTGAACGCTCTTGATCAACACTGTTGATTGCTCTTGGTCAACACTGTTGAACGCTCTTGATCAACACTGTTGATCGCTCTTGGTCAACACTGTTGAACGCTCTTGATCAACACTGTTGATCGCTCTTGGTCAACACTGTTGAACGCTCTTGATCAACACTGTTGATCGCTCTTGGTCAACACTGTTGAACGCTCTTGATCAACACTGTTGATTGCTCTTGGTCAACACTGTTGAACGCTCTTGATCAACACTGTTGATCGCTCTTGGTCAACACTGTTGAACGCTCTTGATCAACACTGTTGATCGCGTTAAAATTAATTGATAAGGTCCCCCCTAAAAATAAGGCATAAACTTGTATTAAATTTCAGATATAGTGCTCAATTAGCTTCAGCAGTTTCGCTATCCCCTAATATCTCAGGACATGCCACTCCTATAAAGGACTACAGGCTAAAATATAGTTAAATATAAGGCGTGATTAATATTTATAAACTTGCTACAAAGTAATGGTGCGTTAACAGTTATATGATAAATGTTATGTGGTTTAACACTACTATGCCATCTTTCAGGAATACTAAGTGGCACCTGGATGAATGCCGTTTGATTTTGAACTCTTAGCTCAGAGCTGGTAGTTGCAATTTCATCAGTGCAATTAAATTTAAGCATCTATTTAGGTCTTGCTTACTGTTAGTGTTATTATTATGATCTATTCTCCCATCTATATTTAAAACCATAATCTGAGATAGTTATCAAGTCGGAAGAACACACTCAATGTCATACACGACTAATTTAAAATTTCATTATTACAAAACTTACGACCCTTAAAATGGCTACTACTCACCGGATCAATTAAAAATGGAATAGTTTGTATGAAACAATTTGTCAAGTAATTCAACGGGAACTTAATTGTAGCTGGTAAATTCTTTTGTCATCCATTTTGTACTGGACGAACAGTCGGCGACTGAAAAACGGCGGCTGATTTTGATTGCATTTCATTACATTAGAATATTGAGTCAAGACTGGATGTAGAACCTTTTGAGACAACACTAAGCGAAGTGTATAAGTAATGTATTACTATTCTGATGTAAATAAATAATAGTTAAGTTTATTAAAGCTCTGTGTTTTAATTTGCATACTTTAGTCGTAAGATATATTAGAAAATGAAATAAGACTTCGTTTAAAAGCAAAACTGGGCGTTTTGAACGCCGACAGGCTTTGGCTTATAGCGTCATTTTTATGTTTTTGCAGAGGAACGATTGCACCTATACATAGTTCGGGTCAAACTTTATGGGGGCTCGGAAGTTAGCTGCGAGTGACGACCTGCTCATTATACTCCTCTGCGCCACGCTGATAACTAAAATTGTGTTCTGAGCAGCTTTACGTTAGATGTTTCGAGCCGCAATAAAGTGTGAACCGTTATTCCTGCGGTCACACCTGACAGTCACTCGCAGCTAACTTCGGAGACGCCATAAAGTTTGAACAGAACTATACAAAGTATTATTTCCTTACCTATACTCGGCCCAAACCTTCCAAAATCAATAATGCCAAATAATGACATGCCACTCCTATAAAGGACTACAGACTAAAATATACTTAAATATAAATAAAATTTAAAACCCGTTGGTATTAACAAAAACACAACGTATCAGTCTTCTTACATATAATAGAATAATCATAACAAAATAGTTAACATCTTATAAAACATCATATACACAAATTCTTTCCACATATCGACGACATGACATGCAATGGCAAGGACATTGACCGTGCTGTTGGAGTTTGAACTTTCGGCGCTAAAACCGAACGTTACAAATTCAAACAATAATTTCCATCGTCGACATCTCCAGTATTTCTTCTACTTCAAATAAGTGAGTAGTTCTTCAACGTCCTTCTTAGAGCCGAGGTAGCACGGCGCTCGCTGGTGGATGGCCGTGGGTACGATATCCAGGATGGGGATGAGACCGTTGCTGGCCAGCCCACCGGCTTCAGTGACGATGAACGACATTGGGTTGCATTCGTAGAGTAGACGTAGCTGGAAAGAAGATTTACATGTTTTGTGTGGTATTCGCAGACTTATTACATTATCATAATTTAGTTACAGGGCCAGTTAGCAGCCTATTCTAAAATGGACCTTATTTGTTCCAGCACCACGAACATATTTATTCAAATTACATTGAGAGTCCTCCAAAACGTCCACCCTTCAGATTTACTAGTATCTAAGCTAGGGAGAAGAACTTGATTCTATAAAATAGTGTGAACATCATCAACCCGCTTATAAATCGTGCCGATTTTGTTATAATCTTATTATTTTTCACATCTGAGAAGACCATGCTTTCCTTTTGGTTGGTTAAAAACAATCAAGGAACACATTTCGTATCAAGGAACGCGTCGTAATTGTTTACCATAGCCACTAATGAAACGGTGCCCTTTGAGATAGCCTGCCGATACGGGGTCACGATTATATTGTGTCTGATGCAAAGTTATCTGCATTACTCAGACTGAATCAAAGGTCACATCTGTGTGTGGATCCTGTTTTGTAGAATTAAAGCCTGTCTGTCGGTCCGTCTAAAGATAGATGATTAGTTGTTCCTTGTTAACCTACAGTCAGTCTATGCCCTCGGGGTCAACACTTCCATTGAACCGACTAGCATCAACTTCGCCAGGTGACGGATTTTCATACAAACTTTCTACCCCCATTTCATCAGATTTTGGGGTTAAATTTTTCAAAATCTTTTCTTAGTGGAAGCCTACGTCATAATAGCTACCTTGATGCCAAATTTTAGCCCGATCCGTCAAGTAGTTTGAACTATGCTTTGATAGCTAGTCAGTCAGGACAGATTTTATGAGTATAGATTTTGTTAACTGATCAGAAATCACTTTTCGGTCTGTTTTTCTTTTTAAGAGTGAGGTTGCAAATGCACACTGATCGCCGGTGTGCGTCAGAATGGCTGGTTGTCTGAACCAATTAATTGTACGGTAGCAATTAATTGACTATAGGTAGTAAAAAGTAGCAAATAGGTAGCAATTTTTGGTCCCCAGCCTGACGCGAACCGATACAGACAACCAGCCATTCTGACGCATATGATCGCTGAGACCCAAAATATGCAGTCATAGTGGCCTCTGCGCTGCCACCGATGCCGTGAATGTGGCGAAGCAAAGAGTAGAATACTTATATCGTGGCGAAGTTTACACAAAATCCAAAATACTGTCGTGTCAATAACACGAAGAAGATGAAGTTTTCATATGATTCCATCCCCCTTTGGTATGCACAATTTTTTTTTACAACATAGTAGCAAGTTAAGGTTGAATACTCACTTTTCCGCTAGGCGCAGTCTTGGTAGCGGGGTACATGAAGATGCCTCCATACTTGATGGTTCTGTGCACGTCGGCTACCATAGACCCGACATAACGTGCGCCGTACGCTTTGCCAGTCTTGGGGTTCTTCTTATCTTCTATGTATCGGCGGAGACCGGCCCCCCATTCTGCGGCATAACCTGGAAGATATTTACACATGGTTAAGTTTTTTTAATTTTGAAATAAGTCAAGCTAAGAAATAAGCTAACTTTTTGTCTGTATTAAAATTCAGTTATGCGAACTCCGCTCATTGAAGCAGTCATAAGGTCATCAAATAAACTCATAAACTCATTTAGCATAAAAAAAAAAGCACAAGTGACAGGACAAGGCGGCGCAAGATTCAAGATTCTTTATTTTGCATGAAATATGGTACATGATGGTCTTATAAAATAAAAGGTTTCACACATTTCGCTGACTTCCTTCAGCATGCAAACTTAAAATTAAAATACCTGACACAATGTACTCTTGGTTTAGGTACTAGTATTAGTTAAAAATTTAAGAAAATGTAATAAAATTAGAAAAAAAAAAACATAACAAATTAATAAAATAGGAACAAAAGCTACTTAACCATTACAAATGGGTTTATAAGTCAAAAAACTCATTAATTGTATAGAACACGTTATTTAAGAGCCATTTCTTCAGTTTCATTTTGAAATAATTAATTGGTAGTTCTCTGATTTGTTTCGGCATTTTATTGAAGATTTTGACCGAAGATGGAAGGTGGGCCAATGTTTGTGCGGACCATTGTTAGTGTTTGCCTTTAATGTATGAAAGGAGCCTTCCCGAGCGAGGCACCCGACCTTCTGTTATGTCCGGTGCATCCTGGGCAATCAACTTAGGCTTATCCTTTCACCACGATGGCGGATATAAGAAATATTCGATCAAAAATAATCAAATGAAATAGATGACGCGAGAGTTGTGCGACCTTCGAAGTTGTAGTTTTTTTCTTCTCATTATTTGTATAGCAACAATCCAATAATTATCATTAAATATTTTTGTAGATAACTTGTAAGGTGTATATTAAACTTGTTTTCCAAATCCGTTAAAAATAAATTCAAAGGTCAGTTGTTGAACTTCATAAACTCGTTTTGACACACCCACAGCGATTTTAAAGTGCTTTTAGATTAACATTTTACGTACTCATATCCTGAATCACATAGATTAGATTATGAATACATACTCATCGATGTTTTTCGAAACATTTTGTACAGTCAGCAACAACAGTCGGATCATACTTTTAAGTTATATAACATCATAACTATTGAAAAGTGTTCGTTTTCAATATTTCTAAAATGGTAAAAGTTTCATAAACCGTCTTCATTTCAAATACATTAGGCACAGACGCGTAATGTAACATACAAATCATTTTTTTTAACAAATTCGAGCAAAATCATAATAATAAAGCTAAAAGAACTACTCCTCTTTTAGAAATAATGTTTTTGTATTTGATGGCCCAATTCTTGAGGAAGGCCGTAACATCACACTATGACTCTTAAACTGCTGAGCACAGCTAGTAAACAAATAAATCGATAATAATAAACCATGTTAACCAACTTTAGTAGCTGACCATGAGCAAAATGTTTGTGATAAAGTGAGTTTGATCTACCTTTTATCGTAGAGTGCCTTTAAAAGCATGACAAATAGTGATAGAATCAGTACACGATAGGCTCGTAATAATGACTTTACATTCCGTAATAGATTGTCATTACGGTATGGTAATGAGATGATAAAAAAACTGTAATCTTTTAGAACGCGCTGGTTTCTTGGAGTTTTGTTAGTACCTACATGGCGTGTGTAATTTCAGCTGCTCGCGCCAGCCCAGACACGTGGCTTTCCCTTTCAGAGCGTTTCATATGTCTACACAGCGTGTACCGTCATATTTCAGGGTGTGATTCAGACCACCAAACTGAATAACTTTTCTACAGGGCTAACATCGTAATCCCGAAAAAAAAAAAATTGCCGTCCCATACATTTGGATTATGTAGGTATTCAATTTTGTATGAGACAACTGATTTTTTTTATCGAATACATACGATATTGATTCCAGGGAGAAAGTTGTTCGGTGTGATGGTCCGTACACGCTGTATTACTAATTTCAACAGAACAGGTTTCACTTGGCTTAACATTTTGATTTGATTAGCTTTTTGGTAGTGTAGATCTATTCAATTTTGGACTAACAGATTCCAATGTTCAATGCCGTGAAGGGAAATCACCTTTGATGACTTGGGGTCGATCTCTAAACATCAGAATCTGTATCTTGTTACCACTAGCTACGTGTGAATTTTCGTTGTGTAAAGATAAAATGCTGTTCCCTGCCGTCCCCAGTGTGTGCTGGCTTTTAAAATGTCACTTTGTTAAGGATATCAGTGAATTGCTATGAACTGATGATGCTCATGGCTTGTTGGTATTACAAATTTACCGATAAAACTTACTACTCGTTTCATAACACTTTGTAGTAATATGTATATGAGATGATATAATCAGTCTATTCTTAAGATGTCTGGCAGTTATGGCCTATTGTGATAAAGCACCCATTGTTGCATTTATTATTTTAATTATGTGTTTGTTTATGTATCTATACGCCTTGATCTTGGTGTACGATAAAGACTTACATATAGGTACTCATCAATATACTTCTTAGTAGGGCATGCAGAACCGGGTATCGATCCGGATAGTAGAACCAGTTTTTCCCGGGTTTTACTATGGAATCGAAACCGGGTCTAGCACGGCCCTACTTCCTAGTGTTTGAGCTGTGAACTAGCTCAGCAGACTATAGCAACGTATTTGTGTGTTACGCTAAAAAATCTTGTAGAATTTTCACTGGTTCGTTAGTCGAATGGTCGCAAACGCAGTGTTATTGGCTGAATTCATCAGTAAGTTAGCACAATATAGGGCAATAGAGTCGCCCACCACGACTAAAACATAAGTGGAGAATTGTGCATTTTCTATACATACAACTTTGCCTGCTTAACCCTCCAGAGATGACAGATGACCGTGATTGATTTTTGGCCGAAATGTGGGTGAGTGGGTGTAGCTCTCTGCCACACCCTTTGAGGAGTACAATGCTTGAAATAATGTTATGTTATGTCAAAATCTCACCTTCATTAATAGAATAGATGTTCCCCTTCTCAGGTATCCTCATATTAGGGTCTGTGAGGATGAACTCTCCCAGCGAAGGATCGTACATGAAGCCGTTGACGCCGTTCCCCTTGCCGAGTGACAAGACCATCATGGTTGCGGAGCCGTAGAGCGCATAGCCAGCGGCCACCAGCTCGCTACCTGGTTGTAGGGCGTCGGATAGCACGGGGTCGCCTTTTGATTTCTTTCTGGAAGGAAAAAGTGAATGCTCGTAGAAAACTTATAAGATCCCGTGCATTGCAAATTAGTTAGATGCGATCTTTTATCTAATTTATCGTAGAATTGTCAAGATTGAAGATATTTATTTGGTCTGGCTTCTTCTGGTATGGGCCACGAGTCCTTTTTAATTAGCCTTGGCTAGTTATCTGTTTTTTTCAATAGATTCATAATGGTGATATGAAACATTTATGTACAGACGCCAAGCACAGACACAAGCTACTACATCGGTCAAATTTCTTTAATAGATTTTCAACTTTGCTAAATAAAGCTTTAGGTTGAAGGTTGATTGGGAAATTTGTCAGTTTCGGGTAGCTTGATGTGCAGGGGGGTTACTATGACGTTTTAAAGTAGAAGTAATTCCAGTGTGAGAAAGAGACAGCGCTATACAGGTCGTCTAGCGCCATCCCTTTCCCACACTGGAACTTCCCCTGCTTGAAGACGTCATGGTAGGCCACATGGTCGAATAGCATAATCAGCCTATAATGTTCCCACTGCTGGGAAACCGGCCTCCTCTCTATGAGAGGGAATGGGCTATAATCCACCACGCGGGTTGGTAGATGTCACATGTCTTCGAATTTTTGGTTCTAAGACATGCCGGTTTCCTCACGATGTTTTCCTTCACCGTTTTTGAGAGCAATGGTGATGAAATAAATTACACAAAGTAATGCGCCTGCCTGGGTTCGAACCCACGACTTACTGTTTGTAAGTCGGAGCCGCCACCACTGGGCCACCGCTGCTCTCTCATGGTCGAATAATTAAATTAAATTAATATTCTATTTCCTGGCATAATAATAATCTTTAGGTGTTTTTATAAAATACTGTGCTTCACCCGTTCACCGTTTTCCTCTGTGTGGTTAGAAAATTTCAGTATTATCGTTGCGGTTTTCCTCCACGAATTGAAGTTTACGACGCTAAATAATATTTATCGTAACATCACAATAGATAGCTGAAGCTTCATAAATATGGTTTTTATTATGGTGTTAAGCTGCAATTAGTCGTATCTAATCTTATATTATACACCTTTAGAAATCAGTGACACTTATATTTGATTTTTATTGTATTGACTTATTTACGGTTAAGCTTCTATTCATAGAATGTCATCGAGAAACATATCATTGTTAATAGACGCGCACCTGTACCTAGGGCTCGGTCCATAATCATGATTTCGCTGTCATGCTGAGATAGCCTAACTGATCAGTTTTTTAAAGTTATGCTCTATGGAACATTTCAGCCGCAGTTTCATTTTATTCTTTGGAAGAAATATCGCGCATAAAAGATTATTATAGCTTTCTTTTTGAGACTACCTAACATGGGTGGCAACCGGTGCGGATATTGTAGGTGTCACCCCAAAAATTAATCAAAAATTAAAATAAAAAAATAAAAGTAATAAATCAAGGTAACGTTCAAGATTGAAAAGGAACGGTACATCTAATGTCACCTGCACCTTCCTACATAGAAAGGACTATAGTGGCGGTTATGCAATCTGCCAAAGTTTTCCCCCCCTAAGTGGGTGACACCCGGTGCGGGCAGCCCCCGCCGCCCCCCCTAGCTACGCCACTGTACCTCGGTCTACTGGTCGCAAGCGAGACTGCTGAGCATGAGGTTTCGGGTCCGATTCCCAATTCGGGCAAAATTTTATAGGGTTTGTTGATCAGGAATTTCTCAGTAGCAGCCACGGAGTCCGGATCTGTGCCCGTTGATTACAATAGGCTTGTATTACATGGGACTTCAACATAACTGGCGAAATGTGGGTGTGCTACAGTGGCGAAGGTTCCATACAACCCGATTCCTACCGGCTTCCCTTTGAAAATGGCACAGTCAGTATTCTATAGCCAATAATATTCTATACAGTGACCCTTCGCTACTGGTGTGCTATCCTCATAGCACACCAGTAGCGAAGGGTACACCTACTTAACCATTCGGGGATTACAGGCGTGATGTAATGTATGTTATGTATTGTTCGTTTGTACTTACTTGAAAAGTCAGAGGCCCAGGGGCGGCATAAAACTTTGACACCAGCCCCCGTAGCATGACCCGTAGACAAGGATTTCTTTGACGGAAGAATCGACAAAATGACAGATTGTGTCGACACAATGACAGATTTCTTTGCACTATCTGTCAGTAGCGAAGGGTCAATTTTTGTAAGAGGTAAGCCGGAGTAATAGCCGGTTTAATGTGAATATATTATTTGTCTATAGAATACTGACTGTGCCATTTTACAAAGGGAAGCCGGTAGGAATTGAGTTGTTTACAACCTTCGCCACTGCTCTGTCATTTTGTCGATTCTTCCGTCAAAGAAATCCTTGTCTACGGTGGTCATGCTACGGGGGTAGGTGAGACACTAACCACACGATAAAGATGAAGACTTACTTGAAAATAGAGAAGATTGATCCGACGGACACTAGACAATCGATATTCGAGGAACCGTCGAGCGGGTCGAAGCACACCACGTATTTACCACGCCTCTCACTTTCAACCTAAGAATTAAAATGTAGTATTAGTATTAAGTCAAGGCCTATGGCGGATTGAAATTAATTCATATCTATAAGGCCCGGCGCCCATTGGCGGCACGGCATGGCAAAGCATTTTTAGGTGACGCATAAAAATATAACTTAATTGTATGGAAATAAAGTTGCAATTTCAATATTAACGGTCGTAAGGACATACCACGGTATTGTTTTTGTACTAACGATCGTTAACATTGAAATTTCAACTTTATTAAATACTTTTAAGTTATATTTTTATTCGACGCTTAAAAATACTTTGCCATGCCGTGCCGCCAATGGGCGCCGGGCCTAAGAGAGAAGGGGACTATTGCCCAGCAATGGGACGACATAGGCCGAATAATAATGACAAGATTTTTATTACATGTTTAAAAAAAAAAGTCAGCCTAGTTAAATCCGCATAAACGATACTAGTTCGCCAAGGTGATATTCAATTTCAACTGGATTCTGGTTCGACTGGAAATATTTATTTTTCTATAAAAGTCAAGGTAGGAAAAAACTAAAGTTGCACAGACGCAGATTATCTGTCGTATGATCTGGCGTAAAACTCTCACAACTTAGTTTGATGGGAAGGCTTGAATTAGATACAATTACTATTGTTTTAAATTAATTAAATTCTTCAAAAATAAAACCTTGTTTATATTCAAGGCAGCGGCCTATCTGTATCATTCATTGCGCTACATTTGACCCTGATTGATAATGATAACTTAAACAAAAAATGATCGAAAGAACTTGTAATAACATAGTACCGAAGAATTTATAGAAATGTTCGTTCGCTTGAATAATTTATCCACAGACGCTTTTTTTTTTATCGTGGAAATATCATCAAATGAGTCCTCCCACCCAGGGCAGAGCGGGAGGGACTGTCAGACTTGTACTGACTAAAATCCACGGTGTCCTTCAATAGCCCTTTATGTTCCAGGGTCACGGTAATTCTATAAGTCCCGCGACCGAGGACTTAGTGCAAAGGCCAAGAAATAAAGAGGTCAACATGAGGTATCTAGACTTACCTATGTCTACGCAACTGTCTCATTATCTACACTTCTGTTGATTAAAGCGGTAGTTAATTAAAGCCCTATAATAGTTCTCGTTGATTGCCAGCTCATTATAACTTTATCTAAGTGTTTAGCTGCGTGTCTAGTCTAGACACTGTGTGTTTCTATATCAACGATAGGCGGGTTTCTAGTTTTGATAAATTATTTTCTAAAACAGTGAGCGGTGATTCGGAACTTAAACATACCTAGCGCAATGCGGGTGTACTACATTACTGAAATACTCAGCCTGACCCTCCGAATTATAAGCGAGAATTATTTGTTTATAAAGTAGGCGCGAAAACAACACAATCATTTCTTTACACGAAAATAACACAATCATTTTTTTACGCGAAAACAACACAATCATTTTTTTACGCGAAAACAACACAATCATTTTTTTACGCGAAAACAACACAATCATTTTTTTAAAGCCTTTCGTTTATATTTTTTATCTATCTCTATCATATACAATATATCAATACATACCACGTCATGCCTCTCGACGAATTTTGAAAATATAAAATAATACCCGAGAAATCACAAGTAGAAGATACTCACTTCTATCACAGTAGGATTCTCCTCTGACACCAGCAGGCAAGCGGTGAAGGAAGACTTCAACATATTGATGAACAGGTCATTGGACAACACGTCCAACTTCTTCACCTGCTCGCCTTGCACATTGGTGTCGCCCGATATGCCATGGCTGGTGACAAAAAGAAGTCAATTTAGTCCTGAGAGACTTCTGGAGCAAGTTCTTGAGCACATGTCCAGAAATATACGGGTGCCCATGGAAAAGTTCTTGGAGTATGAAAGAAAAATATCCAGAAATTAATCCAGTCTAACTCCTACAACATAGACACAGGTATAGCTAAACTAATGCAATGAATGGACAACGCCAAGATGGATGGATTGTGTGAGGAATGATATGAAAGAGAAAGGAGTAAATGATGCCGTGACGCCTGAGAATACAAGAAGAAAACGTGATGCCCCGACCCCAAGTAGAATGGGACAAGGGCTGGAAGATCTGATGATGATGATGAACAACGCCATAGGGAGGTTTCGCAAGACTCGCTTAGTTGTGGGCACTGGTTGAAGACTATTAAGACTAGGTCTGCTTGAAATGGTTTAGCATCCGCGTCAGAAGAGAAAGGCACACGTCAGAAGGGGCACTCATTAAAAAGGAAGAAAATGCAGTGAGCTCGATAGTGCATGGGACGCACGATTGTTACTCTATGACGATATAAGATCTTGTGTGTGCAATAAAGAATATATGATAGACTGCACCCGGAACTTTACTTGCTAGTTTATAGTTAACGCTCATTATGAGTTATTTCCTTGTCTAAAGATAACATTCGATATGAACAACTAGTTTTGATTACAACTCGTTTGTCCGGTCGTGGGTGTGTCTATTACGTATTGGCCTTTGGAGGTGTGGCAAATGCAGCGTTACCAAACTGCGTTGAGCAATATCAATGAGTTGTACCTACTATTTGAATGGTACTGCAATCGTTTTTTAATGTCTCGGTGGTATGCACAAGTGTTTATTTTCGGCGGCATCGTAAATTTTAATGTCATTATTTGCATTTTAGTTGTTTGAATACAGCCCAAGTAACAAGGTCAATATTTTAACATTTGCATTGATATCGTCAAAATACATATATTTATATGAATGATAAACTTTCTGTCCACTTAAAGGTATAGAACGAACTAAGTTGGTATCTAACTAATAGTAAATAAATACTGCTCTGATAGATAAGTATGTACTTAGGACCGGCTTTACAGGGAAAGTTTTATAACAAGTGCACATAGTCTCACAGTTTATCTGTTCGTGATTAATTTAACACTCTGATTGGTTAAATCATCATAAACATGGAAAATTATTTGAATTTGTATCTTTAAGATAGATGTGCTAAATGTTGATGTACCAATGTGGAAGAGGAACAGTAATAAAAAAAAATACGAACAGTTTAGCGATGCCGGCTTTCCTCACGGCCGACTGAATAGCCTTGACAGCCGTCTGGATGGAGTTCAGGAGCTGAGTCAAGTCACCAGTAGCCGTCGGTGCCGTCCTCTGTTGGTGCAGTACCCATCGAGTCAACGTCATCGCGTTGACGTCAAACGCCGGGCCTTGCTCAGACATTGTTGGGAATGTAGAACAGTTTAACAAAATACACGTGTTTCTCTGCCAACTGCCGGCAACCGACTGAAGCTTGTCGCTGACAGCCGCTGGCCGTGCCTCCCAAGAAGGTTGCTAGTTTTCGTAGTCCGAAGTAATGATGTAATAACCAGCTAGTTTTGTGATATTATTTTGTTTGAACTTGTTATCAGACTTCGAATTGGGGGCGTGTACTCGACGATGGGTGATTGTGAATGTCCGATAGATTTCGAGGCCGCACAAAGTGCTATTTGGGCATGAATTTAGAATTTTGAGCTCGAAAACAATATTTAGGGAAATACATTTATTATTTTTAATAGAAGACCCATATAGGACTAGTTTTTGAAAAGAACTTTTCAATAACTTCTAGCGACCATTTTGTAATTTTGCTTCTGGTCGTTTATGATAAAAAGTATTAACTTGAATGCCGCAAAAACTGACACCATCGTGTTACCAAATCCAGATTTTACGAAATGGTAACCACCTGAATCTTTGCAGAAGGTAAAAATTGGCAAATTATTCATGGGATATATGGGATATATTAATTTGTTTAGGCACACCTCTGCCTAACTCTTCGAGAATTACGGGCGTAATGTTATGTTTTAATTTTAATTTTAGAACCCATTAAACGATTTGGATGGATACTAATCTCGACTTCGGATTACAATTATTGAGAAACAGAGACTTCGCTCGAATCGGGGATCCAATTTAAGCCGCGCGCGACGCTCAGCAGTCGCGCCTGATCGGTTTATCACCACCAATATCAGGCTTATTGGCGACAATAGTCCTGTCAGTGACGATAGACCGATCCCAGTACAGCGTGATATGGTCTTTCTCGAGAACTGGGTCGGGCACATACTTGTAGTACCTACGCTACCTCGACAGATTCCACAAGTTTATTTCAAGGTAAGTTGCTAGTGAATAAAGTGTCGTATTATTTTTTTTTGTTTATTACTCTGAATATGAGAACTATGTGAGTCTTATTTTTTATTATATCGATTTAGTTTAACGATTGTCTGGCAGTTTCCTACCCAAATCGACCTACACGATCACTGACAAATGCTTGAACTAACTAGTAACTGGACAGGTCCACTCAAATCTGTGTGGTCCTAAGACGTCTCAGACACAAATCTTCATGGTCGTCATATGACCTGACCAATGTCTGGACTTTAAAAGTCCTCTGATTTTGTTTCGGCTGTTTCTTCTCAGAGTAGTCAGGTACGAAACACCGGCCCCATCTAGTTATAAAACATAACATGATATGACGTGTTTAAGTGTTTTTTAAATCCATTTTACAGAAATAAATATTATTTATGATGACCTTAACATAGTTGGAAAAAGGCTACGCAGATGATGATAAGAGATCAAAACGACTGAATCAAAGATGGCAGCCTTCTGACTATTGCTGAGCTGTCCGACTTTTTGAATAGTGCTGACTTTTTTTGGTAATTTTTTGTCTGGTGGAGCGACTGCTAAACACACTATTTTGGACGAGTCTTTCCAATGAGTAATGAATTTGCCACCGAAAACAAAAGGGTTGTTTTGTCATCTCGAAAAACGTACCTTCTTTGAAGCAGAAGGCAAGTATCTTGTTCGCGCAAATTTTTTTCAAGCATCTTGGCCATATTTTCCTTTTCTTGGAATATCTTCTGTATTATAATATCCTGTACCATATCATGCGAATAAATTATTTGATTTGATTTGATTATGGGTAAGTTTACAAAAATTTAAACTCACATACACGAATAGCCAGACCAGGAACTAGGACCAACCAAACTAGGCCATACAAATATTTATTCCGTGCGGGGATCAAACCCGTGACATGCAGCGCAGCAGCCAGTCCGCTCAGCGGCTCAGCCATGGTACCAACCGTGCCAAAAACATATTATATCAAGATACGGTTATCAAGTCTATAGAACCTCGTTGAGACAAACAGTGCAAACAGCAAGCCACAGCCTCCACCATTTTTGACAGGGAAAACATGAGTATAAACAGATAGACTCCGCTACTGAATATCGAAGTTTGAAATGTCGACGTATGTTAGTTCTAAAGTACAGGATCTCGATGTACGCCAGTTCGAAAGTTCACTGGAGCGAAGTATGCAAGGCCGACGTATCGTTAGTTAGAAAGCATACGAGTGCGATGTACGCCAGTTCGAAATTACCCTGTTACGAAGTATGAATTGCCTCCGTACTGTTACTGGTACTCCTACAGGATCTTGGGACAAAGACCTGCTTTATCCTGAATTTGGAGAGGAGCTAAAAAGTCTTCAAAAAAAGCCACCTAGCGAAAAAGCTGTAAGTTAAAAAAAGATTGCAACTTTTTCACTTCATTTTTCCAGTGAAATCAAAGAAGATATTTCTATAAATATAGTTACTCACCATCTAGGCTAGCTACTGTAGAGCAGAGGAAGGCGAGGCGATCGCGAAGCTAGGGTTGTGATTGGTGGTATCTTTTAAGTATAGGAGGCCTTTTTTTTTTTTTTTTTTTTTTTTTTTATCGTGGTAAAATCATCAAATGAGTCCTCCCACCCAGGGCAGAGTGGGAGGAACTGTCAGACTTGTACTGACTAAAATCCACGGTGTCCTTCAATAGCCCTTTATGATCCAGGGTCACGGTAATTCTATGAGTCCCGCGACCCCGGCAGGCTTTGGCCCTCTAGAGGGGGGCCCCGTCATTATGCTGACACTCTTTGAGGCGCGCGTGGAACACAACGCGCCGTCGACCCGGGCATGGTCCATGGTCGGACAGCGAGTCGCCCATTACTCGCCGCCCGCAAGCCCGCGCCTACGGTGGCCGGAGATCGTCTGCCAACGTCCGGCGCCGTGGGCGTCTACCACTGCGGCTGGGGTGGAGGGAGGACGCTGTCCTCTCCCTCACGCGGCCCGCCTCCTCCTTCGCGAGCATGACTGCTTCGCAGAAGGAGGCGACCGCTTCCCACTCCGTCTCGCCCCGCAGCATGGCCTCGACCAATGCCGGGCGCGAGAGGTCTCCGCCTATCGCCGCCGTGAGGACACGGCGGTGCCCTGCCCAAGCGGGGCAGTCCTGCACCGTATGCTCCACCGTGTCCTCCGGGCGGTCCTCGCAGTGGTGACACCCAGGCGTTTCCTCCTTCCCCATCAGACACAGGTACCTCCCGAAGCTTCCGTGTCCGGTGAGGACCTGCGTCATGCGGTAGGTCAGGACGCCGTGACGCCTATCCAGCCACTCCTCAAAGAGGGGTCTTACCGCCGCGATTGCGGCGTGCCCGAGTATAGGAGGCCTGCTTGGAATGATCAAGTCACAACCCTTGTATGTATTCCACAAGTTGCAATCATTTTTTAAAGCTTGCAGGTTCCTTTGTCTTCTTTGAGTGTTCGGCTAATGCACTAAATCTGTTTGTTGGTCCAACAGGCTTTTGGTTGGCCTGGGCATGCAACGGCTAACCAGATTTTAAATTGCCCCTCTGATTTGTTTAGAATGGCAGAACAAGGAACAGTTGCCTGTGTAGATGCATTATCAGCCTGTTTGCAGACAAGATTTACAAGACTGTGCTATTTTAACCTTTATTTTCTCTATACTCTTCTGTCCCAACAATAAAGAGATTCTGGATCAGAGGAGTGTTTTACTAATTTCAGCATTAGTTTACTCAACATTTCTTTTGGATTGGGAAATTATTAGATTTCAATAGAAGGTATACAGAGCCCTAAAATTGTTGTATTCTGTATTTATCTTATATTCTTCTTGTTTATATTCTACATTAAGTAGGTCTTTGTTTATCAAAAAAAAGTTTCTAAATTAAAAATACATTCAATTTTTATGTATCATTTCAACAGAGGCCCAGGTGATCTACCTGTGTGGTTGTGATAATATTCCTGGTCAATTTTCCTGATCATAAATGCTGCCAACTGTCTCCTAATAAACAAACTATTTATTTATATATTAAATTCATAATATGCATACCTAGTCGAGGTCAGTAGAAGTCTAAAAAGATTTGTTAACCTGTTCGTGTTCAGTCCATGTTGCTTCTTTGCCGATTATTTCGCGGTGATGAGCTTCGGCCGTCTGGAAAATGATGACAGCCAGTGGTTGCGTTCCACATTTATATACGATGGAACGATAACACTTCCACCGTTCTTTCGCCAATTTTAAGCCACCAACACCCCTTTCCTCGGGAGAAATTGCCGCCGCATAGTTCCAGAGGCTAATTTCTATGCAAGCAAACGTCTAAACGTAACGGCGCCGGTATCTACATAGCATGGCGCAGTGTAGAAGCTCCTTAGAATGGCTCAATTGGCTCATCACTCGAAAAATGATAGAGTATTCATAAAATAATAAAAAAATATTTACAACTTCGGGCAACTCAAACCAAAACTTTTTGAATTTGGTCGGTCAGTCGGTCTGAGTGACCAGTTTATTATGACAGAGGAACACTGCTGCCAACGTAACTTAAAAGTTACGTTCTTCTTCGTTCAAAGGTTCTTCCTATTAACCCCTCATCAACTACACGCACTCCTCCAGAGTGGCGATTTCATAAAAATGTAGCTTCCCGCACCTGAATTTGATTTAAGTCGATGGTAGGGAACTATTTTATTGAATAGAATTTTCGTTTTGTAATTGTGCCAATGACATTTTGAAATTATTGAATTGCGCGGTCATCCTTCCGCCACAGCATCGCCTAAAATTGTTTAGAAATCGACTAATGTTGAAAGCGAAGCTACCACAGATAAGTAAAATTAGTATGACAGTCGCAGTCCCTCAGTCCCGCGGCCATTATTTGTAATTATTGCCACTCTTTTGGTAAATAAATAAAATATGGCACCGAAGCTAAAGTTTGCCGACGGTAAAGATTATTGTTATTCATAGCTAGAAAATCCTACGAAAGTGCAGTGTTCATTAATTAATATATTGTTTAATAGATGATATTTGTTGTAACATCCTTTTAAAATTCTAGGTGAAAAAGTGTTATGTTTCCATGGCCCTCTCATTTACGAGGCAAAATGCCTTAAAAGTTCTGTGACAAAGGATAAGCATGTAAGATATCTAATACATTACGCCGGCTGGAACAAAAAGTAAGTTGTTTTTAGCGTTTTGCGGTTTGTTTTCCTCTTCTGCAAGTTTTATAACCTTCGTGGTATTAAAAAGATGCTATGATGTAATTTCAGTTGGGACGAGTGGGTTCCTGAAAGCCGTGTGCTAAAATACAATGAGGCGAACGTACAGCGTCAGAAGGAGGTCCAGAGAGCACACTCTGCTCAACCCACTAAGACTAAAAAAAGTAAGTTTTGTTTCTGTAATAGTCTGAACTTAATCATTGATTTAGTTACCAAATATTTTACCTTTTTCCTTGCCGCTGTTGCTGGTTCAAACAAGGTATATACTTCAAATAATTGAAGCCCACTTGCACCACAAATTGGTAACACAAAGCTATTAGCTTGCTAGAAACCCTACTTGCCTGGGGCAAGCATTAGTCCGTCATTGTCCGTCAGTTATTTGCTCACATTCAGTTATCTTGAAGTTTTTAATGATCTATTTGTTTTGGTAGGCTTGTTATTTGAATAAGTTCATCACAGGTTAACAAACCATTCCTTTGAATGTTATGAACTGGTTGATTTTATCTGTTTATGTAAAATACCATAAATCTGGTTATACTGCTAACTTTATCTCAACATAATTGGAGAAAGACTAGGATATTATGATGATATCTAAAATTCCATCTTTGAATTGAGTAGTCCACTTGCAAAGCGCACTATGTGCGTCTTTGAAAAAAAATGGTGAAGTAACAAAAAAGTAACAACAGAGCGGTGTTTGCAAGTTGACGACAACATGGCGACTTCTGCAAGTAGCAAAATGAAAAAGGTAAAAACTTTTGCAGGAGTAGTCGAACTTTGATGTTGATTTGTACAGAGTATAGCCAGTTTTGGCTCAGTATCGTTAATCTGTTTCAAAGTATTTTAAATTCTAGACCGTAAACTGTCAAAATAAAACTTATAACATAGCAGTGTTTGAAAGTGGACTACTCAATTATACTATCCAACACCTTGCTAGTCCAACAGATACAAAATGCCTGAACTCATTTTCTGTTCAAAGGCACAATATCTATTGTGTCCATGACTGATATGCATATTACCAATTAAACCAATAATCAGTACATTATTAACTTGATAGCTCCACATGCAACTTCCCTTATCACCGCTGATAATTTATTTTATCAATGTTACTCATAATGCATTTTGTACCAATTTGCCTACCTATTATAATGGCCTTTATTTCGTTCTAGCTCCTGCTAAAGGTCGCAAGTCGGAGACAACGGCTAGTGCCACTCCAGCGAGGGAGGAGTCCAGGGCATCCACACCTGCTGGTAATTAATTTTGTTTTTATTATCATTCAATATGTCCTAGGCTCCTGGGTAGGCCTGTGTCCGCCACTGAGAGTGACAGCAGTGGTGGCCTGGTGGCAATGGCCCCAGTTTAATGTGTTGTTGGTCACGGGTTTGCACTCGGACAAGCCAACCAAAAATAAAAAACCTGCACCATCTCACAGAGGGGACACCTGTTCTAGCAATCGGAATGGGCGTATTGTGTATGTTTGTCCGTGAAGATCTTTTGGCAGAGCTGATTGTGAGATACCTGTTATTATCACTGTTATTTGTCTGGTATAGCATCAGCTAATCTCCAAACAAAACACAAATGTTATCAGTATCGCAGTGCTGTAGTGCAGTGCAGTGTGTGTAGTAGTGTAGTGTGTGTGTGTGTGTGTGTGTGTATCCTGTTGCTTGTGATGTTCACAGCAATGAAGTTACATCTACTCTCTATTGGACAAAAATCTAAGTTTTTTAGTAGTCTTAAATCGAATGTCCTTTTTGTAAGAAAACTGTTTCAGGTAAGGAAGTGGAAGCCACTCCAGCACCAGCTAAAGCGACCAAGACTCAGAGTAAAGATACAACAGCAGACTCAGGATCTGATCAGCCCAAGTAAGTTTTTTGTTATAGCTGCACTGTCTTGTATGGGAAGCATGTTTGCAATGGATCTGCTGTTTGTGTGGTAATACCGCTTTTTGTACTAACAACACGTAAGGGGTGTGAGGGGTGCTTTACACTTTCGGGTCGCCATATTTGACTCAGCAGTATTTTTAATTAATGCTAAATAGTCTTGCGTTTAGCTGCAACTTGCCTGATGTATCAATGACGCGGCCTAGGGTGGGGCACGCTTGCCTAGAAGAAACCGATTCACTCCAACTTTGAAGAGATCTAGATCATAATGATTGGGAAACAGAGCAGCCGGCAGTGAATTCCACAGACTGGTGTATTACTATTAGTTGAATTACAAGATCTACTAAACAAACTCGGCTCGTGCCGAGCGGCAAACTCCCATTATCTTATCTCTTTATCTACCATTGCTGAATTATTTGCGCGTTGGCTTGATACACTTCGAGGCAAGCCGAACAACTGTTCCACGAACGACGAATGTATATTTGATTTCGTCACCCGGCTGTGCCCAATCATACCGATCCGAACATGAATGTGTAAAGCACTAACATTATTGTTTGTTATTTAAGCTTGATTGCATTTTGGGTTATATTACAATCCTTAATAAAATGGGCCTTAACATAACTCATAAAATCATATCCTACAATGGTTGGTTTTAATTTATATAATGCAGTATGCGCGTGAGTTTATTAGTAACGCCGGAACTGTTGGAATTTGTTTATCATATCAAGATCATTGTATTCTTAACCTCCTTAGACCTTAAAATTATAACGATATTTGAGTAATAATTGGTAATATTAGTATTTTATGTCTACTTCCGCAATTTAAAATCCCGCGTGTACTCTTAGAAAGTGATTCAAAGCAAGGTTTGGCTTTTTGTGCATGTGTGTGATATTTGTATCTGTAAAATGCGTCCATACTACATAAAAATAATCCAACGCGGTTGAAGCTCACGTACATAAATATAATAAATGCCTGAATACAGTTCAACAGCTTGTGTTAACTTTGTGTAACTAACTTCCAAAAGAACTAACAGATGGCGCTAATGGTTTCGTTTTGCCAGCACGATGTTCATGCCAAGGCCCTGAAGGCTCGCAAATGGTCGAAGGCAGTTTCTTCTGGCGGACGACGAACTTATTTGCATGCTTGTTTTCCTGCTTCATTGCTTGTTTGCATACTTTTGCATGCTTGCGTGCTTTTTCACAAGGCGGCATCAATTTTTTCTGTGTGCTAATCTCCATGTACGTGGCGCTTGATTTTTAGCTTGCATGTTTCTTACACAATATAAATAAATTCTCAGGTTACTTTGAATTATTATTACTTTGTTCCATATTGATTTGATTATTTTTGTTCTTTCAATCAATTATTTTGAGTATGTTTCGATAATCATGGAAACATACTCAAAATAATTGAATGTATTTATAGCAGCGGATAAATTCACATCCATTTATATTCTTAGACTGAACCAACGAAGTTGATCATTATTATACTTATTTTTTAACAGGAAAAAGCGTGGCCGCTTGGACTTATCAATCGAATCTGAAGAGCAATACCTAGCAAAGGTGGAAGTGAAGATCAAAATTCCTGAAGAACTGAAAGTATGGCTCGTAGACGACTGGGATGTTATCACGAGACAACAGAAGCTGGCCATTCTGCCTGCTAAGCTCACTGTCTCACAAATTGTCGACAACTACCTAGCTTTTAAGAAATCCAGTAAATCTCACAACCAAGCGAAAGAGTCAGTATTACTTGACATCACAGAAGGTATCAAAGAATACTTCAATGCGACGTTGGGATCGCAACTGCTGTACAAGTTTGAAAGACCTCAATACAGCGAGATATTATCAGAATATCCAGATACACCAATGGGCCAAATATATGGGTCCATACATTTGCTAAGATTGTTCGCTAAAATGGGGCCAATGTTAGCCTATACGGCCTTAGACGAGAAATCTTTGCAGCATGTTTTGACGCATATACAAGACTTTCTCAAGTATATGGTGACTAATAGATCTACGTTGTTTAATTTACAAGATTACGGTAATGCGACGCCTGAATATCATAGGAAAATTCAGTAGATAGAGTAATTTTAACTTGACTGTTTGAAAAACAAAATAAACGACTACATTTTTTATGTTTTGGTTTTATTTTTTGTACTTAACTTGATTAAATGTCAGTATAATTATGCCATTTAATTATCTGTTAAAAATGTACAGAGCAAAAGTGTAAATTAATTTTAATGAGAAAGTAACTGATATCAAACTTGAACCTTTATTACGAGATCAATTTAGTAAACCGTAATAATATTTATAAGTGTTTATTACAAAAACGACATATAAATAATCACCTCTGCAGACTTTTAATATTACGTTTTAATTGCTACAAGTTCATATAAATGTCAAACATGACTGGTAGCTGGTCGTGAGTCAGCGCGGGAAAAACTCGACTGCGTCAAACATGGCCGCCCGACCCTTGGCCATATTATGAAGCAGTTTTTTTGACATCGTGACCATTTAATTGGAATAAAAAAAAATTGTGGCTTATTAAGCTGTTGTTATGATATTTTTCTTGTCATAAATGGCTAATGAAGAAGTTATTAAAATAATTAATTCGCACTCGGTTTTTTTTTTACATAAGTGGGTATTACACAATCTTCTGCCAAACTGCAAGACAGTTTGTCGGCAGTGAAATTTTATTTGAATACAGAGCCGACCTCCAGACTTGAGACAGAGGTATTGCTGGGGAGTTTTGCCAGCCACTTTCCCCAGCTAAAACACAAAGAACGGCATTTTGGCGTTCAAAAAGTGCTGATTTTCGGTCTAATTGGCTTTCCCAGAACAACTGCTTTGATGGGAAGAGTCCTATTCTATCCCATCTTTTGAGTTAGATAAAACTAGGCCTGTTTATTCATACACTAAGATAATATTTTTTACCAAGATAAAGCACGTAGACTTATCAGATTACATCAGATTCACAGACTCAACCAAACCAAAGTATCTACAGGCTTATCGAAGGATAATGGAAGCAGAAAATAGTTTCTTCGCTTAGTCACCAACTTGTCTATGATTGGCAACTAAACGCGCCACATGCCTAGTTGACCATACCCGTACAATAATACTAAATTAACTTTATAAAGCATTACAAGGCTCTAGAGCATATGGCTGCAATGTATAATGTGTTGCAAGCGCCGTTGAGATGTTAACAATATGCTTGAGTAAACAGGATACGAATTACTATTATGTGTAATTATGTAAGTGCGAATGACAACAAAATGGTAATTATATTGGCGCCGTATTGAAATATGGGCAAAACTAATCTCAGTTTTGTCCATATGTCAATACGGCGGCTTCTTTGAGTGGTAGTGGTACCTGGTAACAACCCATTACCAGCCTTGTTTACAGATTTAGCACATTGATAACTTTTTGGTTCTGATGTCTGATCTAGCTCATTTAAATGCCCATTGGTAGGTCCATGTTTCGCCCAAAGTAGGTCTAAAACCCAATCAACCAAACTCAGGGCTTAAGAGCCTAGAACCTCTTTCCAATAAGACTAAAACTTAACGCCGGTACCTACCTCTTCGGTCGGTCTAAGAGTCTTGTATTCGTCTGTAGAGAGGAATGCTATCATCTGTCAAAATGTCAATATTATTATCCTCTTTACGAAAACTGAACATTAAACCTCTACTACGCTTCGTGCTAGTTCGCTCGAATCCCCCAGCTTTATGCAGCTATGAGATAATAATTTTGATTAAAACGCAGTCCGACAGCCGTTAACGCTCCGTACATACTTGTGACAACGTTATCAGGGTCTGCGAGTGCCATAAATGGTAGAAAACTCGCCGTCGAGTTCGCGCCAGCCGGTCGGAGGTCGGCGCCGCCGCGGCCGCCAGCCTGCCCGCCATTAATTGTCACTTGCAACATTATGCATTGCCCACTGCACTTTTATAGCACTTTGTCAGTATCGTGGCAAGGTCTGGATGAATTATTTATGATAATAGAGTTACTATTTTTATGTTTGCCTTTTTGAGAATGGTTCCGGGACGTGTTTGTTGAATGATATGAATCTATTCAGTCGTCAGATCGCTAGACAAACCTACCTACCTCAAGCTACGTTGAATTGGCGTGCTAAGAATTCGACACGAAATCCTAATGATGCGGCAGTTGGCTTTAATGCATGTTTATATCTCACATCATTTAGTTACGCTTGGCTAAAGAATTTCGACGCAAAGCTTTTAAGCTCATCTCGCGTTTGTAATCGGATATCGCATAAAATGTAGCACCATAAATCACTACGATCATAGGTGTGGATGTGCAAATGGACTTCAGTAGGTAGTTAAGCCATCACATTATGGATGCAAGAGAGATGTATACTGAACTCATCTACGAGTGCTACTAGACTAGATTGTCTACCTAAGTGTTGATGGACGAGAATGGGAGTCCTCCCAAACCCGTTGAGATCAAAACAACGTCGCATCTTGATCAAATTCCTCTTTAGAATCGATTAAGTACAAAGAAGAACGAATGTGTCTTATCATCTAAAGTCCTTTACGGATTTTGTTAGTGTTGAGCCTCCGTTTACTTTTACTCCATCAACAAAAAATCTCCCCTGTGAAACAGGTCCTACGTTAAACATTTCTTCATTCAACAAGCTTCAAATCGTTACCCTGTTCGTTTTTTAAACCGCCAGAACGTTTGGTATGAAAATAAAAAGCTGTAGGCAAGTCGATTGTGTGTTATGATGAAACCGAGTTATTTCAGGCATGCGCCCGAGCACGCCCGCGGACAGAAATAGTCGTATGTTACATGTGTGATGTGCTGCATTGCTTTCTCTATTGATGAGCTGCGATTTTTATAAACTAATGGTTTTTAAAACGCGTTTTTTAAAAGAGGGTTTAAGCAAGGTCTTAGAATATCTATGGATAGGTACCTACTGATATAGATTTTAATGACCTATTTAGTAGGTCGTAGCTAGTTTTTGATGGCAATATTAGCGGAACAACTTTAGCCTCATTTTAATCAAATCGGTAACCTCGCTTTGATCTAGTGGCTGCAAGCTACTGCTGAGCTTGAGGTCCTGGGTTCGTTTCCTGGATTGAGCAAAGTGTTATTGGGCTTTTCAATCAAGAATTTTCAGTGAAAAGTCAGGAGTCATCTAGACTCCGGGTCCGCCGGTATATGCGTGTGTAATAGGGTAATTACAACCCTGCCTAACCCTTCAGGGTTTACAGACGTAATGTGATGAAAATGTTATTAAGAGATTTGGCAGAGACATAATATTCTGAGGAAGTAACATATGAACATATCCTGTAATGCCAACATATTTTATGTTCGTAGCGCTTCATACACATGTCCGTCGAAAAGACGTCAATGTTCTGTTATTATACGTAGGTATTGCTACTCCGGTTTGAACAGTAACAAAGTGAAGATTTATGAATGTATTCCGGTCGATGGTTTCTCGTAAAGACGTAATGCTTCAAGCTACGTAGATACTTCTAACTAAACATACTATTTGGCAGCAATGCTATTTTATTTTAGTTAAGTACGTCTGTATATAGTTTTCGAAATGCGGTTGCTCCTAAGAGTCCTATGGTATGGTTACTCCTTTCTATAACCAAAGAAAATAATCCCGATTGTCGTCGTTGGCCTTGTAAACTAAGCGGGCCCTATCCATCCTAACTTATTTGTCGTCGGAGTAGAATCCTCACTCCTTTACTAGCTTAGATATCATCTTTTTTTTATTTGTCTCTTCTCTTATGGCTATCCAATTCATATTTGCCTCTCTTTTTGTCTCATTGCAATTGTGACAGTTCTCCTGGCGTTAGCATAATCATGACCTACCTATTGCCTTAAGCATTCATTATCTTATTCCTACGCTACATGAACAGCACTGAAACCGATATCAACGGAAGAAAAGTCAATTACGTTTAAATTACGAAGTTGAGGAGGTAGTGCGTGTGAAATGCACTGTTTTCGCAATTGAAATCAATACCTAATCATATAGTCGTGGATTTGAATACTTCTTTCTGTTCCAGTTCTTTGTTATTATTACTACTTGACCTATTATCGCACTGCTGGCTAGTTAGAAGCCAAAACGTCTGACCAACAGTCTTACCAGGGGGTATCGTGTTACACAGCAACTGGGTTGTGGAGGTCAGATCAGGCAGTCTCTCCATGTAAAATACTGGTATTCGGTTGCATCCGGTTAGAGTGAAAGCCGACCCCAACATAGTTGGGAAAAGGCTAGTCACGCACTGGGTGAATGGTCTCCTTTAATTCCTTCCATCGCATCGATCAGGATTCTTCTGTAATTTATATTTCAGCCGCAAGCGCAACTGCTGAGCATGAGGTCCTGGGTTCGATTCCCGGGTCGGGCAATGTGTTATTGTGGTTTTTCCATCAGGAATTTCTCAATAGCAGTCACGAAGTCTGGATTTGTGCCCGGTTGATGGCAATAGGCTCGCCCCTTTTTATATGGGACTTAACATAACTGGCGAAATGTGGGTGTATTATTAGATGCAGGTACACTCTGCGTTACGGTACTATGTTATGTTATATTTTAGTTTGAGATTTAATAGGTCAACAGTGTAGTGTGATAATAAGTTTAAAAAAGTCAAAATAAAGATGCTCAACATTAAAATTCCGAAACTCCGTGTTGTAAACTGGAACTTCGAAATACCAACTCGATGCGTCTGCGGCGAGTTGAGTAACTTTTTCCGAAGTGACTTCCTATTGTGAGTCAAAATGTTCTTCATTAACCCCCTTATGATTCACCGCCTTTTGGTACTGGCTTGACGTACAAGATGCCATATGTCCACTACTTACTTGTATGTATGTGGCAGAAATATTGCGTAAATAGGTAGTTCTTGGTAGTGTGTTTAACCGTTTTCAGAAACTATAGGTACCTAATTAAATTAAAACACCTGTTCAACAAAATGTTAGTAATTATTTGTTTAGTTTTGTTTACTTTGAATATTGTGGTTAATTACGCAGCTGTTGATTGTCACATGGTAGGTACTTGTTTATAGTATGTAAAAGGTATCTGTGTCCTATGCAGTAGCGGTTTAAAATACTGGGTTGTCTAAATAGTGACGTCATTAAAAAAATTATTCCTCATTCCCAGGAAACTCATATCGAAAGTACCTCAGGTATGTACCGCAATTCTTGATAGTTTTTGAGTTACTTATAGCTTCTTGAAAATATTATGGGAACCGCTTTTAAAAAGTACCTACTATCTTTATTTTTACACGGCATTTTCACATTATTTAACGTTAACTAGAGGAATTTTCTAATCTCAGTATCTAGCTAAAGTAAATATCAAACTTATAACACCCCTCTTTATTCGTCGGGGGTTAAAAATAAGCAAAATTACACGATTTCGAATAATAAATAAATCAAATGAAAACAAAATCAGCAAATGTTTTTTAAAGTGCTTCTTTAAAAGGCCGATTCACGAATTATTATTAGAAAACTATTTGGGCCACTGTATATCTAGGAGTTAGGACTACGCCTATTTCTCGTGAGGTGGGCATCAATGAAGACCTAAAGTTACTGCTGTGTATTGACATACTTCTATTTTTCACCTGGGAAAAGCCCAAATACTCTATTTTCAGCTGAAACTATGGTTCCCGCCATAGCAGAGCATTGAGTGGCAAGCTTCTTGTAACGAATGTGCACCTGCCAACGTGATTCCATGTTATAACTCTATTGTTTTTAATGTTACGATCTATTCATTCCAAAATATTAAATATCTCTGTGCACGTGTTTCAGTGACTAATAGACCACTTTTCTTTTCTATTTATTCAGCAGTGGATTCATATTGATTATATCTTTAATCGACAATCGACAAGATAAACTCGCAAATTATGCAAAAATGCATATTTCATACCGATGCTAGCCATTAATTTATGCCTGCATTGCATAATCCACCTCAAAAGAAATTTAATATTGATGTAATGGAATATTTCACATATTTATACAGATGTTGCATGTCGCTATGTCGGCTATAAGTGGTAGTAGGTCATAAGCTTATGCTACGAAATACGTTTAAGGCGCTACCTCGAAAATAAATCGTAGCTCGATGGGCGTGGCTTAGCCCCCCGCGAGGGGAGCGGCGAATGCAGTGTACGCGGTGGCATTCGGGAAAACAGAGTACGCACTTCTTGGATTATTTGAAATATTAGCACATAGGAGGGATGGAGTAGAAAAATAATACAAATATTTAATTTTCAACATTTTTTTTTATTAAGTACACCATGTAATAAAAATTCATTAGGTAATGAAGGCATATAACAAATGTTTATTTACTATGAATATTTTTTATTAAATAATAAATATATTGTTTCAATTTTTCTATATTTAACCTACTTTAAAAAACTCGTCTATTTATATGTATTACTAGCTTCTGCCCGCAGCTTCGAACGCGTGGAGTTCGGGAATTGGTCACGGAATCTTACTTCTGGGATAATAAGTAATCTATGTATGAATAGTACATACATATATTTACATGTACTTGCTTATAACTTGCAAATATTTGTTTAAAGTTATATCAATTAAATTAGATACGTGAAATATTGATACCTTGGTTCGAGATTGGACATCGGATTTACTGGATTTTATCTAAAGAGTATGTACACAAA
Organism: Noctua comes; assembly: GCA_963082995.1. Lineage (NCBI taxonomy): Eukaryota > Metazoa > Arthropoda > Insecta > Lepidoptera > Noctuidae > Noctua > Noctua comes. The sequence continues at coordinate 5,047,840 of OY720280.1, read as the reverse complement.
TTTTCAAGTCAATTGACCCCGAGAGTAAAAAGTTTCACAGATAATTCAACACCCCATTTCACCCTCTAAGGGATAGGAATTTAGAAAAACCCTTTCTTAGTATATACCTACTCTTCACAAAGAGTACACTGTCCAAATTTCATGTCTCTAGGACCAGTGGTTTGGGCTGTGCGTTGATGTATCAGTCAGCCAGTCAGGACATTGAATTTTAAATTGGGGGATGATTTTGGAAAAACTGTGATACACATATCTCATCATTTTAACTGAAGTATATGTAGACACATTTTCAAGTCAATCGATTCAGAGAATAAAAAGTTTCATAGATAGTTCAACCCCCCATTTCACCCTATTAGGGGTGGAATTAAAAAAAAAACCGTTTCTTAGTGGATACCTACTCTTCACAAAGAGTACACTGTCCAAATTTCATGTCTCTAGGACCAGTGGTTTGGGCTGTGCGTTGATATATAAGTCAGTCAGTCAGTCAGGACTTTGAATTTTATATGTATAGATAGATATAGATAAAATATGTTAGCAATTTTCTCGTAAACTACTGAACCGATTTTGATGATTCTTTCACTGGTATAATCTAATCCCCAAGTATGGTTTTAGTGCACAACATATAAAGATGCCAATCTTATTAACAAACTTACACGTCTCTGGCATCAGATGAAATATTTAATCTGCAATGTTGCATCACATTCACGGAGCTTAATTGAAAATGTAGACAGCAACATTGTAGAGAATTTTAATGGAGTAGTTGCCAAATTAGTTGGCGGCAAAAGAGTTAACTACGCTCTTAAACGGTCTTATCAGGCAAGATGAACAGGGGCAGTAGTATCATTTAACTCCGGGAAAATATTGACTACCGTCCACAAAACTATTCACAATACGAGCCCTTTAGAAAAGTCAAGAAATATGAAGAACAAGTAGAAAATACAAGAACGTACAACCAAACGTTAAAAAAGAAAAAAAAACGTAAATTGGTTTCTAAGAAAATAGATTTTTAATAATGGCGAAAATGCCGACAGACCCGATGTGGATTCTGATACATATAACCTCACAAAATTAACGTTTTTGAAAAATTTAGAAAAATCCGATGAAGAACGCTAAGAGATGCAGGAGTGGACAATACTACAGAGTGAAAGTGGAGAGTGGCTAGAATTACAGTAGAAATCTTTTAACAGCGTCTAATTACGGGACGGTGGTAAAAAGGATAAAAACGAATAGTTGTGCTAATATGGTGAAAAACATGTTGTATAAGGCAAATATCGACGATGTGGCAACTATAAGCCAAGGGGCGAAATATGAAAAAGCTGCTATTGAGCAACTGTCTAATTTAGTACAGGTAAATATACAAAAATGTGGTCTTTTCATTGACGATAAGTACCCGTTTTTAGGGGCAACGCCGGAAAGGATTGCTGATGACATGCTTGTTGAAATCAAATGTCCTGAATTGTGACTTTGTTGCACCAGGAATGATTTAGTTTTATGTCTTAAAAAATAGATACGTTTTTGTCGCTCCAATAAGTGAGAATAAAAACGGCCATTAATACATTTGTTTGGCTGTAGCTCCAACGCACGTCAAACTCTCGTGGGCACGGGGGCATTGTCAAATGTAACTCTGTCGGCTCAAAACCCGAGTAAAAACCGCCAATAATCACAAAGGCACCTGCGTCATCAAGTAGAATTTTGAGATACTTTCGGGGATATCTTTGTGCCCCAAATGTAGGCATGGTTCAGAGACAATTTGGCAAACATAACTCGATTTTGCAGTTTAGGCTATTTGTGACTTTGTTGCATCGAAGGTGCGAATTTGTGATTTTTGCAACCAATCTTTTCGACCGTGATTTAGGTATATGGTCGAGTGTCAAGTGTCGAGTATTTTTGCATAAGAGATACTGTCTCCATCAGCTATGTATCTTCCAAAGATAACGCCATGCATTTCTATGGACTGTTTACTGTCGGCGCTAATAGTGGATTCCATAGCTGTTGAAGATCCGCTAAGATTTTTAAAACACTCATGGTGTTTTACTTCCTCATTTCGTTTTACCGCTCTAGCACAAATACAACAGTATTTGTTTTTGACTGCCATGAAAAGAACTTGACGAAATCGTCTACCTATAATTGTCGCAGCGCCAGATAGTGCAGAATAATTAGTTCTGTATGAATGTTTAGCCCAGCAACCATCTAAGATTACATCTATTATTGGTATGCCATCTTTAGTAGCTTTCCTTCTTTCACTGCCGCTTCTTTCCCCCGTTCCCCCACTTTCCTCATTTCTTCCCATGCCGTCACTTCCCATTCGTCACATATTTCATCTTGCAAGATTTTGTATTTGTATTCCGACACGGATGGTAAATCGACAGCAGCCGAAAACTGTTTCAGTTGAGCGTTACCACAACCAGCTGCCACCATCCCGGCCACCACCATTTTATTTTGAGTTCTGTACTTTAAACTTTGTTTTACATAATGTACAAGAAAATGTGTGTAAGGCCAGAAACTTCTGCCCTGGGATCTGGAGGCGACTGCCCTCCAGCGCGTCTATGAGGGGCGCGCGGATGCGCAGCGCCGGGGCGAATCCCTGCTGCCTCGACAAGTCGAGGCGCGGCGGGAAGAGCTCCGGCGCGATCTCAGGGCAGTATGGAGGAGACGACTGTCGCAACCGAGGTCCGGGCACGCCGCAATCGCGGCGGTAAGACCCCTCTTTGAGGAGTGGCTGGATAGGGGTCACGGCGTCCTGACCTACCGCGTGACGCAGGCCCTCACCGGACACGGAAGTTTCGGGAGGTACCTGTGTCATATGGGGAAGGAGGAAACGCCCGGGTGTCACCACTGCGAGGACCGCCCGGAGGACACGGTGGAGCATACGGTGCAGGACTGCCCCGCTTGGGCAGAGCACCGCCGTGTCCTCACGGCGGCGATAGGCGGAGACCTCTCGCGCCCGGCATTGGTCGAGGCCATGCTGCGGGGCGAGACGGAGTGGGAAGCGGTCGCCTCCTTCTGCGAAGCACATGCTCGCGAAGGAGGAGGCGGGCCGCGTGAGGGAGAGGACAGCGTCCTCCCTCCACCCCAGCCGCAGTGGTAGACGCCCACGGCGCCGGACGTTGGCAGACGATCTCCGGCCACCGTAGGCGCGGGCATGCGGGCGGCGAGTAATGGGCGACTCGCTGTCCGACCATGGACCATGCCCGGGTCGACGGCGCGTTGTGTTCCACGCGCGCCTCAAAGAGTGTCAGCATAATGACGGGGACCCTCTAGAGGGCCAAAGCCTGCCGAGGTCGCGGGACTCATAGAATTACCGTGACCCTGGAACATAAAGGGCTACTGAAGGACACCGTGGATTTTAGTCAGTACAAGTCTGACAGTCCCTCCCGCTCTGCCCTGAGTGGGAGGACTCATTTGATGACATTACCAAGTTAAAAAAAAAAAAAAAAGGCCAGAAACTTTTTCTGATTCTAATTTAATGGTTGTAAGGCCGCATTGAAACAGTGATTGGTGACTCGATAATTTAAGCAATTCAGTAAAAAAGTAATTTACATCAACAACTCTGTGGCCACTAATGTCGGCAGTTTTGGACTCCTGAAACAAAAAGTATAAGTCAACTTGGAAAAATGCTATTTATGCCTAGCTCTATACTGGAAAGTTCATAGTACATAGTAAATAAAATAAGAGGACTCACATTTCCTTCAAGTTTACCTCAATAAAGATCAAAAAAAAAATCGATTAAAAACTCACCTCTTTTCGCAATTCAAATGCGACTCCATTCCTTTTGTGATCATTGTCTGTCACACGCTGTAATCTTGACGTATTATATACATCAATGTATTGTTGACATATTTCTAACCTAAAATGAAATATAAGTACATTTTAGCCTTTTTCATAATATAAACAATTATATAAATAGAAACTAATAATTATTGTACATAACTATATACTTACTTTTTTATCTTTCTCATTTTCTGAGCCCTCGCCCTCAGTCGCTCTGTGCTCTAAACGTTGTACTTTATTTAGTTTTGGTTTCATATTTTTTCCCATTAAAAACTAGTCACAAATAGAAAAACGATACGTTATAGGTACTGTTCAATCACAAGAATAGTCTTTATATACCTATTTAACACTAATTAACACAATCTACTAACTTTTAATGTATAAACAATTATTAAAATCACGAAAATTCGATAGCACCGATCTGCAAAAAAATGTCATAGGTTTGACGTCAATGAAGCCCACCGGGCGACTGATCTTGTAAGCGAGCGAAAGTGATGCAATTACTTTTGAAACGCAAAAAAAGAGATGGCTATATTGTGCGTGCGCTCGGAATAAAACGACGTACGTGCCAAAACGAATTTACTCCTTTTTTAACATAAAAAATGAATTAAATTTAAAACTACAATGAGTAAACTTTGATATAATAATTCTCTATGTTTTAAAGTAAATCCCATTGAATAATTCTTAAGCGTTACGCCGTGATGTCGAAAAAAGTAAAAAAATAGATATAACTTTGCATTTTTTTTGTATCGAGAAAAGTTCATTGAATCGTGTATTCCTTATTTAAGTATACTAGACCAAAGAGTCAAAAAACATATACCAAAATGTTGAATCCCTATTCCACATACTTAACAAGTTATACGAAATAGAAAAACCACTTTTTTTTCAATATATCACCTTAAGTTTTACAGATTAATATCTATACATAGAATACTTATTATGAACCAACATCGTTTTTTTTTATTAATTGGTACGTACCTAAGTAAGGTTAGTTGTGTGTGTTAAATGTCATCCATCATTTCTCTTACATCTCCTTTTCCCTTCCCGACTGTTAATCTTGGAAAAGTTCGCCTTTCTTGTCTTTGTACTTCCATTTGTCTTGTCTTTAACATATTCTGTGTCATTGCTTAACCACTAAAAGTATCTGTCGACCCATGCCCGGGTCGACGGCGCGTTGTGTTCCACGCACGCCTCCAAGAGTGTCAGCATAATGACGGGGCCCCCCTCTAGAGGGCCAAAGCCTACCGGGGTCGCGGGACTCATAGAATTACCGTGACCCTGGAACATAAAGGGCTATTGAAGGACACCGTGGATTTTAGTCAGTACAAGTCTGACAGTCCCTCCCGCTCTGCCCTGGGTGGAAGGACTCATTTGACGATTTTACCAATTTAAAAAAAAAAAAAAAAGTATCTGTCGACTGTTTTATATAGTATTTTCCCGTGATCTTCAGGGATAAATGATTAATGAAGAATCTGAGGTACTTGGCTAGAGAAATGGAAACTTTCAATTAGCAGTACTAACTCTAGACTAGATGGTGGTACGTATTAGCTGTTATAACTTTTAGTCTTTGGCAAAATAAACTGTAGAAGGGCCCTGAATATAAATAGGATGTCTATAGCAAGCTGATAACTCCAACCTTGTAGAATCGATAGAAAAAGAGGTAGCTCATGAATTTATGGCGGTGACTCTCAACTTGCGGGCTGCTTGACTTTCTTGTAAGTAGTAGATAGTTTGAATTTACCTACTGAAATGCTACAATTTTATTTTTGTCATGACTTTTGCCCAATTCTATTTTTGGAAATGATTCACATCCGATTCTATTTGTCACATTATTCTCTTGCCCAAAAGTAGAATTGTTTTCCCAACCAAGAAACTGGATAGCATATATTTATCTTTATTTCCTCCTTAAACAGTGAGGTTTTGCTGACAGCATGAGGCAGTTTATCTCCTGTGTTGGTTTTACTGAATATTTCAAGCTGTAGGATCCTTATTTTTTGGTCTCATTCTTCAGCATTTGGTAGCGGTCCGCGTTGAGTGCCTATGTTAGTAGTGATAGCCTAGGTACGTGCTACTGGTAGGTGTCCATACGGCCCGTGAAAGAAAGAAGTTGACAATCGCTAATCAGCAACCTAGACCCAGTAACGTGTGTTCGGTGTCGGGTCGCATTGGCGAACATGCGCTCTTGTCGAGCCAACTGCTGACTCTTCAGACTAACTGATAGATAGCCTACTTACTAACTGGTTCTAGGTTTTATGGAGCGAAAAGAACTATTGATAACAGCAAATAAAAAAACAAACTAAATTTCAGCTATATTCAGTTTTTGAGGTCTCTAGATGTTGAATGTTGGGTTGATTAGACATAATTATGGCAGAAATTTTAATATTAACGATGGAGCCCTTAGAAATTGCATTAGGTTTTCACTAGGATACGAAGTCTTATGTTATCTACAACGTGTAACATAATAAACGCAAGACCTCTCGTGTGGTGTCTCAGACCATGAAACTGAACAACTTTTGTTCTATGACTTTTGGAAATTCATAACTTTTTTTTTAGTTTTACCATACATGTGGATCAGCTGATTGCGTCCGTTCCTATAGAAAGTTTTTTTTTTTTGCGAATTTCAAGAACTCGTAGAACAAAAGATGTTTAGTTTCATGGTGCGAGAGACCACTCGGGAGGTCTTGCGTTTATTATGTTACACCTTGTATAAATAAAGATTGGTAGCTGAAATCATTCAATACAGTTTCCGTTCAATCAGTAAAAGGGCGACGTAGTACAGATAATTAAATTATGATGCCTTTGTGTCTCCTAGAAATAACTTGTTAGAACATAATTCTATATTAAACTCATGATACAGTTATTCTCTGAAGTCCTGAATGGACGTTTGTTGGTTTAGAGCTGACATACCTTTTTGATGTGCTCACAGCGTCGTCTTACCACAGCTGGAATCCGTTTACTCAGCCATTTATAAAAAAAAAACATCTGACGTTATAAACAATCGTTACTTTACGCCTAGGTACCCAAACCGAATTCGTCTTGACTATGAATGCGCAGGTTAACCTAGGGAGTTTTCGGCTGCTATCCTAGTAGGAGCCTTGAGTGTAAGGTCTCCAGCCAGGGCATAGAAGCTGTGGAGTACGAGCCTTGGCTTAGGACGCTGTTAGGGGAGGCCAGTTAAGAATAGGCTGAATCGGATCAAGTGTGCACGATGTAAGTTTCCTTAAATATATAGGGCTCTCACAGGGACAAAGTATAACGAACTAAGTGAACCGTAGGCAGAGACCTCCAAAAATAAACCTCACCAAAACAAAACAAACAGTTTTGGACAATAAATGGTTTCCGATGCGTAGATAAGCCAGTTACAGCCTATGACCACAACGAAGGTCAGTTAATTGTGGTACGTGCACTGGTACAGTCACAAGCACAAATATGTAACACTTGGCAACTTTTAAAAGTGATTTCTCCTACTGTATTGATTGCAATTTCATGTTATTTCAAACAATATTTTGGAACTCATATTATACTGAAATAGGTCTTATGCTGAACTTGCAATTGGTATTCCACGCATAAATGACTCTAGAATTTTTATAAGTGGATACATATTTATGCTCGTGACTGTACTGTGATCTATGGTCAGTTGTAAGCTATGTAATACTTCTTTGGAGCCATCTGGGTCAACAGTTTACATAAAATGACACGTACGCGTTGACTCATCGACATACGGTGAATTATTTCGAAATTAATTATCATTGACGAGGTTTCTTCATAATTTAGGTGGACGTCATTAAATTACTTGGATTTCATTTTGATTGGTTTTTTGTTTAATTTAACTTAGTTTCGGTAGGTGCCTAGGCACATCACCCGTTTCATGCAAGTACAAGGGTGTGAAGTTGTGCATGCGGGCGGCGAGTAATGGGCGACTCGCTGTCCGAACATGGACCATGCCCAGGTCGACGGCGCGTTGTGTTCCAAGCGCCTCAAAGAGTGTCAGCATAATGACGGGGCCCCCCTCTAGAGGGCCAAAGCCTGCTGGGGTCGCGGGACTTATAGAATTACCGTGACCCTGGAACAAAAAGGGCTTTAAAAAAAAAAAAAAAGGGTATGTAGTTGTCAGCTGAATTAAAAGAAAAAGAGTAATACTCCAAATCGAAAGCGCTAATAAAATAAAGACTAAAGAGTTGTGGGACAAGTCAGTACAACACTGATTCTCCCTGCATTTTCTTTTTTCAGTTAGCAGCTAGTTTTTAGCCAAAGATTGAAAGAGTTTCTGAAATTCTGAAGACTATCCAAAAGAGCTGTTAAAAGAACGTATTTACAGAATTCGGGTTAATATTATTAGGATGTTATCAGTTCACGGCATGACGAATTTGGACCAAGGTATTGTTGTGGTTACAATTAACGCTAAATAGTTATCTACTACGTAGGTACTGCTACCAGGGACAGCACAATATAGTAGCTGTAGGTACCAACCTGTGTATCAATGGCATATTAGGTAGGTATGCGTTTATGGTGTCCATAACAACTTATTCATATTGTTTATGTCATTATTAATTCAATTTTGAATTGGCCCAAGGCCTCATAACCGCAACCATATAAATATGAATCGCCCTACTCAAAGAATATTCTTGTAAAAATTACCCATATCCCATAGGTACTATCAGCATAGTTTGAGTCTTTGTGGACATGCCCGAAGCCACCAGCAACACGGTCGAGGTGGCAGAGTTCTGGTCGAAGTTAATTTGACTGTAATAAAGGGAATCATCGACACAACGAAGAAGAAGAAGCATAGTTTTAAATCATACACGGCTTCTGAAGTCCGAGTCATCCATAGATTAGGCTAAAGCAATTAAAAATTCGGTAAAATGTAGTCCTCTGCTGCAGACACGCATAATCAGGTAAAACTGCAGTATCTGACAGGATTCTAATATTTTAACGAATGACGAAGGTTCTTTTGCAATTCGCCAAAATGATTCTAAACTGTATTCCTGGAAATTGTCCCTATCCGCACGCGCCCTACATTTATATCCTGAAATCTCGAAAATATAGGACGTAGTTTTCTTTTCCCATTGAGTTTTTCACCCTTTCATGACTGGAAAATCTTTCATAAAGGTTGCCCATAATTTTCTTTTTTCTCTTTGCTATTTTTATGCCAACCGTGGCGATAGCTTTACCACTTAAATATTAGAAATCTGACGATGTGAATAACTACCTAAGTACTTCGGCCACAAACTCGTGAAACTAAAGAACAGCTATTCCACAAATGCTTCTCACCACAATGATACCTTATTTATCAACATTGGTTTATGATTTAATGAGAAAATAACGCGTTGGTATATCGCAAATCATGGATTTGCCAATAGGTAGGTTTGTCTTCTTCCGCATGACTTTTTAGTTTCTCAACTGCTGAAATCGAGAGGAATCTAAGTAAAACGAAACTGCAGAACTACTTATAGAAACACTTATTCTAACAAATCAGTCATCAGCACTTAACTGACTGATTTCATGAAATTGACAAGCTTCTCTGAAATATCCTTCTAGAAGCAACCGCTCGAGCATTCGTATTGCATCCTTTAACGGGTCAATTACTTCGTATATACATATCGCATGACCCCGTCAACTGAAACCGGGCACGGCCTTGGAAGCATCCTTTAACCATGTTCGAAAATTAAAGTTTTCGAAGGCTTTTCCCCATCAGCTGTATTCTCGGAGCGGGGTGAGACGGCTGCACCTCATCTCCTTTCGCGGCGGTAAGGCGACACCGCGAGAACTCCCGAGTCTCTCGCCAGTCGCACCACAGCACGCGTCGACTCGACATGTAAGTACGACTACGCTCTGTCAGTGCCCCATAGTGTTCAAAGTGAAAAAAATATACAAGTGTTTTTTTTTATAAAGCCAAGGTGCATTGATCTTGCCTCGTCCTTTAATCGATTATCCGTCCTGGTAAGTAGGGTGGTAGTGCAGTGCTTATCGATGTTATGGTGCATTTATCGGTAATTTACAATTATGTGCTCGTAATTCTTCAAAGTTAATTCTGCTGAACATGTTTCATGATGGGATTTAACGCTAAGATAAAATATTTTTAAACATAATTATTAATGTGGAGCTTTTGATAAAAACCTTGCGGTTATTTATTGCATTTTTGTTCAAAATTATTGGTGTATAAATACTTTTTACTTCGACCTACGATACGTATCCTAACATGCCAGCAGTTTTGTAATCATGTTCCATTTCTATTTTTGAATATGGCGGTGCTCGGTTTCATTTTCGGTTAGCCAATAGGAGCGGGCTACGCTGAAGTTTTCCCGCGCTTTTGGCAGGTTGCCAGTTGCCGACCAATAGCGTGGAAGCGCGGGATGTGTGGGCGGCTGACGAGCATGCGCGGTTACACACGGGCTGTCAAACTTCTAGCTCGCCTGTTTTATTTTTCTATTTTATATTTAGACCAGATATATAAAATTCTAGCCAGCTACTGCTCTACATATATTTTTGAAAAGAGAGCACATACCAGAGCTTCCTCTTTCAATAATTATATGAACATGTCACACAGTCACAAGCTACTTTTATCTTACAGTTTCTGGTTCGTTCCATGTTTTATTAATTAATTTCAATTCATAACATTTTATTAAAACAAGGCGTCCTACCGTCGGTGCACTTAAGGCAATAATTTCACAATAAACAGTGAAACACTTGAAATACCGGAAAATTGATGGCCACCTTGAGACCGAGTCGATTGTAAAGAAAGCCAAGGTCATGACGAATTGTATATCGGCACCATAAGGTGGGAACTGTGTGAATCTGTCAATTAAAATCAATTTATTTTGTATTGATATGTTGTCCTGGTGTTGGTCATAGGCCATCTTCTACTCCTGCGGTTGCATCAACCAATTCCTCGTAAAATATTTTTATCAAAACTTGGCCAGTTGGCCTTAAAATTCCCAATTCTCAGATGGATATTCCACAAGAATGGATTACCTAGAGTATCAACTTCATTTGCACATACATGTTTAATTTTGTACCATCTCCTGTTTAGTCTACATCTAAAAAGTTGGCATTAGACATGGAATTTGACTCCTGTATAATCAAATAACAGTTTTGGAAGCTTAGTGAAACAATTTATTTTTATTTTATCTAAAGTTTTTGCTTCTTCAAATTTTTCCACGATTGTATTAATTAGGACAAGGTTCTTGGTCTTATTTCAGTTGGAAGAACTCTCTCATCAATGTTACTTATCATTTAAAGTTATAAAACTTGATCGGTCGTCTCCCAATTCCTCATAATCTGATACTAGGTTCGCCAAACATGATGATGGTGTATCAACGTGATTTGGGGGCAAGTCGGTCGACATACTTTATATCTAATGCTCTTGGGCCGGCGCCAAACACTGTTGTCTTACGTCACTCACACTTCTAAACAATAGCACACATAACCTTAATATTCTAATTAAATTGTATACAATGAGCTATATATTATAAAGGCTCAATGCTACCGAAGACATGCTTCTAATCCTTAATCTTGTTCATTTGTAAGGTTCTCTGTGGTATTGCATTTTCCAGTGTTGTGCGAGAAACTACATTATCATAATCAACCTGTATATGTATATATGATCTCACTGCTGGGGCACAGGCCTCCTCTCTATGAGAGGTAGTGGGCTATAATCCACCACGCGGGTCTACTGCGGGTTAGATGTCACATGTCTTCGTTCTTTTTAATGCGGGTGCGTCACCTCTGGGCCTCCAACAAATGACATTAAAAAAGTCCACTCGTCTGAACGTCTGAAGGTTCTGACCAAGTTTAATAAGTCTTTCAAGACCAATAACTCTTTGCTACTTGCCCTTTCAAATGAAGCTGTCCTATCTCAGTTATGTATGCATAATATGCGCTCATGAAAGAACTTGTATGGAATGTGAACACAAACATAAACATTATAAACTAACGACGTTTATAATGAAGGAAACAAAATAAATATCTGTATTATCTTGGGAATGCAAATACGGCGAGAATGCGTTATTTGTTCGGCGCGTGCGTTGGATATCGTGACAACTACTTCGATAGATGCATTATGAAATACTTTTTATTGTACGTTATAAAATCATGTCTATTCATGATCTTGGAATGTATGTTTTCTGGGAATCAAGTCGTGAATGACCCATTCGATCCATAAAGTGCCTACACATGATCTGATTAAATTTCTCGATAGCTCTTCATCAATCTAACTAAGAAAACTTTAATTTGTGATCTAACTAATTAAAAAACAAATTACAATGCTGGCTTTGCATAAACTTGACATGCTGTTAGAATAAGGACAATAGAACTACTAGTCATCAAATAAAAGAAAGATTAGCCCGAATTCAATCAAAAAATAGATCCTATGTTGATGTCAAATTTTACCTAAACAATAGCTACCGCGCACTATTTTGTCATAATATTAGCAATAAGGATCCGGTCTGAGGGAAGTATGTCCATCATTCCACAAGATTATAGTGGCATTTAGAATTTCAGTAATGTCGCTGGTCCATTGACCGCTGACTGGACCCTTTGAAATGTATCGCGAACTGTGACTCACACGCAAATGCTTTTCTTTTGAATCACACACGGCGCAGGATTTTGCGAGATGATGTTGATTTAGGTGCGCGAATGAGTAAAACAAAGAACGTTTATTGAGTAAGGTTTATTGTCGTTTGCATTTATGTTATATTGGAATTTGAGACATAATCGAACTGGTTTCTCCTCCGGAGACGTTTTCGTGGGTGCTTTCTAAATTTAATGATTCTATTCGACTTCTAAGGGACTACCCACTACTCCCGCAGGACCAAGGCTAGGCGTTTCTCAATCCACTTCTCTCTTTCAAACTAAACATCAGTCACTAAAGTTATTTCATCTACATATTTAACAATTTAGCCACCAAGACACGTATAATAAATAGTCCATGTCAATGTCCATCATGTTTCTAGTCCGAAGGTTTTACTGAATCCGAATTATCCCCTTAGAATATTCCATGTAAGGAGAACGATGACCTCGTAATGAAGATTTGGAACACATAGACAATGGGATCTATCGGTACTTTCTTAAATTGCCAGTTCGTGGACAAGGGACATACGTTTACGATGCCGTTCGAATTTTAAATAGTACCCCAAAAATTCTTTGTCCTGTCAGCATTCGTCTAAGATGCTGGAAGGGCGTAAATATTGTTAGATGATTCGACTAAATGTCTAATGTCTGAATGTGTAAATGCAGATATCTAGTGACAGGAAAGATTATGAAAAATGAAACATGATAGATAACACACGTTCTCGCGTAGGACGCATTTTTGCATGTACAGCATTTAACAATACGTGACGGAATTCATGACCTGCCTAACAATATTGGAATGTCATCCATAAAACTTCATTCGTATATAAATGCATCATAACAAAATATTTCGCAGCGATCCAAAACGTCGGTTCTTCCATTATTATTTTTAATCAACACGAAGCATTACCGTTCCATCGGTTGCCGGTAATATAGTTAGTGGAAGAGGTTCTTAACCTTTGTCTGTGGTAATGACTAGAAAAAAGTTAATGAGAAGAACTAGAAATTAGTTATTTTGTCGTTTATTAAACATGAGATTTATAATCATTCAGTTGCTCTTATTTATTAGCATTATAGCATTTCGTGTAAAGTCAGTTTTTCTAGTCAGAAATATTTTGGTTTGAGCGATTTCGATTTCAGACAACACATTATAATTAACAAGTGATCATTTGTGTAAACTATTAATGGTAAAGTTGAAACAGATAAAAGCCAAAAGTACCTACATACAAAACAAACTTCTTCAATGAACTTTGAAAAGGATGACCATCAAAGCAAGAATGAAACGGTACCAAACACAACTAAACCAAAAGTAAATCCCTGCACTCAAGATCAATGCACCCCCGGTTCCATAAATAGCTAGCGCTGTTCTACAAACTTATTGACATATAGGCACGGGCACACATGCATTATGCCTTTGCTTTTTTCAATTTCCTCGATGAGGCACAAAGCGGCCAGGTCGCAAAGTCGCAAAACTTGACTTATTCGTGAGTTTTACATGTTCCAATAAAGGTTGTTTATTTTTGTGGTAACTTGGAGGTTTTTGCGTTGAATTTGTAAAAAAAAGAGTCGTGGTTTAAGAATACCAATATAAATCAGAAATGGTGTGCCTAGTCATGGGTTAACATAATGCCACTTTTCCAAGCATTTGTTGGGTGTTTAAACACCTGAAATCTATATTCATGAAAGAAATAAAGTTACGGCGTAGACGTGCCTGAATATGTAGAATACAAGAACTATTAGGAACCCATACTGCCTACCACCCTACCGCCCAGATAAAAGGACCAGCAAAAGAAAGTACTATTTATTGTTACAAACAAATATTCACCAAATTGTTTTCTTACAGCTTTTGCATCTAGAGGAGTAAACAAACACAAACCGCCAAAATGGACGCGATCAAAAAGAAGATGCAGGCGATGAAGCTGGAGAAGGACAACGCGCTTGACCGCGCCGCCATGTGCGAGCAGCAGGCCAAGGACGCCAACCTCCGTGCCGAGAAGGTACGCGACACACTTCACCGTTTATGGTTAAAGGGCACCGTGTGGCACATTACTTTATGTGTAGTTTTAATAGTCGATTATTGGCAACCCAGTTACATCACCATCAAGTTCTTAAAAAAAAAACACCAGAAGCTGTGTTCTAAATTAAAATTGAGGCAAAGACCTTCGGGGTCAGGATGAAACAATCATTTGTTTTGCAATTGAATTTGATTGTCAAGAAATTAATTATTTTCAAAATCGATGCACTATTAAAACATAATGGGTCTGATATTCATACAACATTTACATAATAATGATGAAACACATAAGGTATCGCAAACAAATCAAGTCGGTATTTAACTGCAGATTTAAACTGCGATTTTTGCTATAAAACTTTTTCAACGCGTTTTTATTAGTTTGTGTCAAGCGTGAAAAGTCTTTTGTTTTAACAAGTGCAACGCAGGACACTGAACTTAGTAAAAAAAATGTTCATTTACTAATTAACTTTACAATGTCACGTTCAGATCTAATTTCAAAGTAGATTGAGTAGGTATCCATTACAATTAACGTATTCTTGACTTACGGTACGTAAGGTAGGCACACCGTGGATGGGATTGTGAGAATGGATGATTGAGAATTTGAGACAATACTGGACTGGAAGCATAAAAAAGATTGTTTTTTTAGCTGTATCTTAAAAAACAGATTCGTAAACAGCAGTAAATTAAGAAATTCTTTGCTGATTATTCAATTGCAAGGCCAGTAATTATAATAAGTAATTATTTAATTTTAAAAATATGCGAACGATAATATTTCTCTTTTCGTTTCGCCGTGTGACAGGGCGACGCCTTGACCACGGTCGATGTGTCAGGGCTAAGGACACCAACCTCTGACAACTTAGATATATCTCTGTTTGTATGTTGTTTATTGCATTATGCGCTTATTCTTGCAATTGTATAAATATAAGAAGGTATATCTGCATAATGTAGCCATAGATGCACATTGCCAGCCTGTATGTCCTGTATGTGATATGCTTATGAATATGACTTTACATAAAAGATGCAAGAAAATAATGTAATGATTGCATATGAAATTTAAAAAAAAATCTGTAGGTAAATCTCCCTCGAATACATTTTGTAATGAGAGCTGCATTGTTATGAACAAAATAATTATTCACGTTGCCTCATCAACATAAGAATTAGTGAAGTTAGTTCTCCTAAAGGAAAGAGATTTTGCAAAAGAATGATTTCAATATGGAATCGTACGATATATTCTGTATAGCTTGACTTATACAGGGTGTAAACAGACCCTTCACATAGCCGTGAACCAAGCATTCTGTACATCAAACTAAGTAACTTTAAAAAATTATTGCTGGGAATCGACTTTTTTTTTGGGATGAAAAGCCACGTGATACGGTACGACTCGATGGAAAGCACTTAAAGCATTGTGCTGATGGATGGATTGAATAGTACGGGGGTCGTGGAAGTTCGTAAAGTAAAAATCTTACATTAAAAACATGTATTTAAAAAAAAACTTGTGAAAAAGTTGGTACTTTGACCCCCAATTTCTCCGTAACTAGAAGGTTCCCAGGTATGGTCTAGAACAAAAAAAATATCGCAAAGACGGGGAGAACAAGTGCCTTTCGGATATGTTAAGGGTCTATTTACACCCTTTATGTACTCAGTACCCTGTGATCTGGGTTGTTATTTATGAAGATGACTAGAGAAAAAAAACAAAGGGTGGTCAATAGGAAAACTCCACAATAAACCTTTTAATCACATATATTTAGCCAGAAATATGTGATCACAACAAGCCAAAGCCAAGTGATCATAATAAGCCTATTATGCCATTATTATGAAAAGTAACAACGGCTTGAAAGGAGAAAAATACTGAGATGACGTGGACGGCTAATAGAGACTATGGAAGACGACATACTGTGTAATCCCCAAACGATTGGAATACGAGTAGAAGGATGGCAATAGTAACCATGAAACCTTTATCATATTCAACCAGCAACCACTGGTATACTATATGATATTAATTTGCTTCTAACCTTCTCCTAGGCCGAGGAAGAGGCAAGGCAGCTCCAGAAGAAGATCCAGACCATTGAGAATGACCTGGATCAGACCCAGGAGGCGCTCATGCAGGTCAACGCCAAGCTTGAGGAGAAGGAGAAGGCTCTTCAGAACGTGAGTACTTTATATTGTCTTACTATTGATTTAGTTTATAATCCTGATGTTGGAGTCCTTTGGTTTTAATGTCTTCAGTATATGGAAGCCAGTTATGGAAGCAGTGAATGCAATTGAAAATCGGGATTCCAAAAACATTTCTAGGTATTTTTTTAATTTAGCTAATTTCAACACGGAAACTGAACGCGATTAGCACATCTTAATCGCGTTCATTTGTCATTGTCAACGTTCTCTAACAGGGATGAGACTAATAGTTTTTTTTTTTCTCTTTATTTAAAGGGACTTGTTCAATTTGAACATGTCACCCCTGTAATGCAATTTACAAAATATTACAAAACCCAATCACAACGTAGAATCAACTACGTTATTCTATTTTTGATGCCCATTTGAGCGAGCCTGTACAGCAGTCTGGCCTCCCTCGATAAAGGGAAGGACAAAATGCTGTTACACCATCCCACATCTGTGGGAATCACATTAATTTTACATTTTATAAAATTTCTAAGGGCACTAATCGTTTTTGAACGCGTTATAAATGTGCAGGCAGTGTTCCAGGGTGAAATCACCCATAAGTAACAGGGTCCTACATTGCAGTAGCTAATATTGTTGTCAAAGATTTCAATTGCCAAATCATTGTAAATATTGCTGTGATCAAAACAACTGGAGTGCAGTCGTTTCTTTGATCACATAACATCACGCCTGTAATCCCCGAAGGGTAAGGCAGAGGTTTACCTTATAGTACACCCACATCTCGCCCATTACGTTTAAGTCCCATCCATTTGTTCCTTTGATTCTCACCAATAAGTATATCTGTCGACAAGCAGGTGGAAATCGTTTGATCTACAAGTGTATTTATCGAAATCATCGACACACTTGCTAATCAAATACGATACGTTTTCTTTCCACTTCATTACTTAAGTATCGTGACCGCGACCCACAATCCTAGGTGATGTTTTAGCATAAAACGTGTCGATTTCACCTTCATTGACCATTGTGTGCACTAAGAAAGACAAAATACTGGGGTATATGGCCAAACCTGGAAGTTAATCGGAGTTGATATCTATCTAAGTATTTGATATCTATCTAAGTATTTGATATCTATGTAAGTATTTGATATCTATCTAAGTATTTGATATCTATCTAAGTATTTGATACTTGCTGTCCTATTAATGTGAAATTAAAATGTCAACGAGGATTACTTCCACGATGCTTTACATGTTTCTGCTGGGTTCAATATCCTTTAGATCAATTTCCGCAGAATTGTCTTGTTTTTTTTTTTCGTTTCTTGCTGTCAAAAGTTTTAGACCAAAAATTTGTAGTTAGCGGCCGTTTTACGTCATTGGGATATACTGATGTTCCTAACTCAAGAAAAGAAATGGGTACCTAAAAGCAAAGCAGAATCCTATTAATAAATTTCTAGGAAACTTTCTAGAGACTGTAAACAATAAAATGACCGCATCGCAATAATTAACAGAGATAAATTAAATTAGATCGAGCATGTGTCAATAATGTAACAAATGAATAAAGATCATGATGCGAGCCAAAAACCTTGGCCGATTGGCAGACAGAACGAATGACAAGCGAATATCTAAGCGATGAAGATACCGATCAGTTGAACGGTCTGCGATGATAATACGTCGATATAATGAAGCTGAAATACTATAGTAATGTCGCACCTCTACCAAAATAAACAAGGAAATACAAAATGCGCCATGAATTATGATTATCAATTTTAGAGATGATACTGTTTAATTAGATGCCTACCTATATTGTCCTAATTGATTTATCTGATTGTCTATCCTAATGATCAGTAAATCTATTGATTAAATCAAAATACATATCTCTTAAAACATCTATGTGCTGTATCCATGTTGGGAAATAAATAAATGATTTGATTTGATATGGTTAAAATATTGTAGGTGGGTATTAAAAATGAAAGCAAAAGTCAAAGTTGATTTGATTTATTGCGTTTTCTTCAGTTTCTTTACTTGCCAACCATCAAGATTTTGACCAAAAAGTTGACGTCATATTATTCTAATAGAGTTTCAATAGAACACGTGTAATACCAGATGCCCTGTGTACCGGAATGCGGCGCTGTAGGGGGCTGGGTTCAGTGCGCACCGAGTTATTTTCAGCGCTCGGCACCTAATATGGGCCCGCTGCCCGGTGTTTCAGTAAAAATAGACGCTGGACTCACCCGATACGTCAGCCACCTACATTAGCTAAACTATGGAATTTTTCGAAGTGTTAGAAACAATTAAATGTCAATATAGGAATTCATCAAAGATTTTAGTAATCTTATGGTAGGAACATTGAATAAAACATATTTTAGCGGTTTCAATTAAATTTAAATAATCCCTGGAGTTCAAAACAAATAAAAGCTAATAAATTGAAATACCAAAACGTTTAGGAAGCATTCAAAATTCCCGCGTCTAACGATAAACAAATGGGCACAGCTCGGTGGGTAAAACAGTGCTACAAAAACAAAAGATGGCAGTAAGTTAGGTGCGACTACAGCGCCACAGTGGTTCATTAGGCGAGTCAGTCAGTCAACATGGCCGCCGGCGCTGCGCGGCCGGACGGACCGCGCCGAGCGTAGTAATGTCCGCGTCCGCGCCCCACGCCCACGGGCGCACCCCCGTGCGGCGCAGGGGGCACCAACACCACCCGCGCCTGAGGGGCGACCGCGCACCCGCCCCCAGTGCGCCCGCAAACACTGATCCGTCCAAACAAGTGACCTTACAAACAGACGATGTTGTGCCTTGTGTCAATAGTGTTAGTGAATCTCAAGCAGTGACAAGGACGAATAGTGACGATGCACTTTCGAATCAGAATAATATAATCGAGGACTATGCGAATCTTGACGATGAAATTGATTTTGAACCTAGAATAAAAGACCCTGAGTCTCTTGATACCTCGGACGATGAATTTTCGTTCCGGGAAGAACGAACGGCGGGAGACGGCGCTGAATTTATTACGGCTGTCGCCTCAGATATATCAGATGATGACCCTGAGACGGCAGAACTTGCAAAGCTCAGGTGTACTAGTGAGTGCACGGAGGTTCTGGCAGAGAGGGAGAACAGGCGGAGGCGAAGATGCGCCGATTATCCTGGATTGGCGTTCGGCAGTTCCATATTCTCTTCGGACACTATGATGAAATTTTCAATCATCAAGAATGAGTTGCAGAATATCAAAAACACTGCACTGAAAAGGGTAATGTCCTATGTTATTTAAGCTTCTGTTCGGTTGTGTGAGTGAGGCAGGCGTGGGCCAAATGCGCACAGAACTATTTTTAACAACGTACGGTCGGGAAAGCGTTGAATCTGCTCCACGAAGCGAGGCAGAGGCAGCACATCTCGCGCGTGGCGATCAGCTGAGCCACTGACATTCCATTTGACATGTTTACTCGGACGATTACACATGACGCCGCTAGATGTCGTTGCTGTCGATAGGCGCACGTGGCCTTTATCTGGCAGCCCTTGCCCTTATTTTCGAAACAAATTCTATTTTTATCGAGCTTATTGCCTCTGACATTTTTTTCTGGCTTGCCAATGTGAAGATAACTCAACTGCTTCATGTTATGATGATGATGTCAGACATTATGTGAATTAGAATTTTAATATCTGACTACTTTTACAAAAATCAAACTAGAATCGCTAGACGATAAACTTTAGTGTAGTTCGCTACAAAGTAATAGCGAATAATAATTTTAGGACGACGACAGAATCATCGTTAACATTTTTATCTAATCTCAAAGTCAAAGTCAAAGTCAAAATTATTTATTTGCTGTAAATGTGGTACAAAAGATGGTAAAATGACATGAAGTGCAATAACACATTTCGCCATAAAAATAGCATGCAAATATTATTAAACACAAATATTAAATTAGGTAGGTAACTAACTAAATAAAGTATAATAATCTCATTAAGAAGAAGATAAGTACAGTCAATTAGTTAATAGACTCGTAAGTGTTTACTCAATAAAAGTATAGTTAGCACGTATCTACATTCCGCATTACATTCTATTCTTTACAACTTTCTAAATTATTCATGAACACTGCGTTGCGATGGGCAATCGTATTTACAAGGCGTAAAATTTCGAATTGATATTGGAACATACTTATTGAGTCAATGTTTCACACGTTTGTGTGAAACATTGACTCAATAAGTATAAGGATATGAAATTATGTGAAGCCTATGATCTATAATCTGTCTATCAATCAATTAACCTTTGCAACGAATTACCAATAAATTATAATTGGATATCATGTTAGAATACTTCTATGATGATAAGATTTATGACGAAAACCCGAGCAATATGAATGCCATGATAGGATGGAAAGAAATAGATCATCAGAATATTTGCAATTACTTATAAAGACAGTCAAGCCTGAAACACCAACGCTATTGTATGGAAAAGAAATCTTGATTTAAATAATACAAGTCCGTAATTCTGCACAACCGATTACCACAATGAATATTCCAATGAACGTTGAGTAGGTACAAACGAAAATGAAAATAGAAAGTAAGCATAGACTCAAACTGAGACGAAAAACACTTGAAACGCTACATAAACATTAGCAATTACTGCCATTTTAACGAATAGACACACGTCTGTTATTTAACCACGCTTTTTTGTGATACAACTGACTTGGTAACACATTAACTACGAACAATTTGTAATTGTAGTGTATTGCTTGTAGAATCATATAATATGTACTTTTACACCTAAATTGAGCACTTTATAAAAGTCAAGAAATTACTTTACATCGCTAACAATGTTTTTGTTATTTTCAAGCAATAAAAGAACATCATCTACCTACATATCCCGTAATATACTTTGGATTCAACGACGATTTCATAAATTACGATGCTCTAGAATCCAACACCTTCATAAGTTTTTTTCCATTTTTCTTATTGTTCATTGACCATAATTTGCCCCTCCTTAGGATGAGCTGTCGCTACATCCGCCCCTAAGACGACCTACTGACCCATAGTTTATTTGAAAAAGTACTTCCTCTTAACTTAAATCTCGAGTTTGTGCAATGGAACCCTAAAAAGTATGATTCGTGTTCAATGCGCATTTGACCAATTTTCCTTACCAATATTGTTGCATGTTTACTCTAGATATAGTCTCAAATGGTGCTATTCATATCTGTTATTGATACTCATATCCCGTTATACTCAAAACAGCGGTATGTTTGACCAAACCAAATAATAAATTAAATAAATAATTAATAATAATAATTGCTCTCATTGCGCGGCTGGGTCAAGGGCTTGATTCAGAAAGCGCCTCTCTCTGAAGCCCTGACCACCGGCAGCCTGGACCTTGTTCCTGATGCCGATGGGCCATCTATTTTTTATATTTTTAAATGTTTTGTTTACTTTTGTTTTTGAAAATATTTAAAAATGTATTAGATAAGAGAAAGAATGAATAAAGGAATTGAATAATAGTCTAAACTTCTCGCTTAGACTATTGTTCAATTATTAATAATCTACAGATGTACTTTCACTCGGAAAATTTCGTCTGCAGATCGTTCTTATCGTACCTAGTTGTTCACTAAAGTTTTGAAGAAAAACGTAGAAACGTTGAAATTGAGGTCTTCAAAGTAGGAGTATTATCTAAGGTTACGTAAGTAAGACTTCTACTTTGAAGGCTCTAATTTTATACTAGGGGTGGCCCAGAGACTATCAGCACTTCCTATTCCCAAGTATTGCTCAAATGGTTCTATATCAAGAGATACGGGTAGAAGGAAGTCATGGGGCCGTAATCTTGATCGATGACAGTAGTAGTAGAGTTTTGAAAATGTTCTTTGCCAAGACTTTTAATGTGTTACTAATTGAATGAAAATAACAAACAACGTTCTATTAATAAATTATTAAAGGAGTTTCGCTCATTGTGTTTTCGCCTACTTTAATGATTTCACAATTGTTGCGCTTGCTGCCAAATTTTATGATTTAGCTTATTCTGTTGTACACATTGTGCCAAAAAAGCCACAAAGATTGTTGGAATGCACAGAAATTTGATGTTTAGCTGGAGGTTTTCGCAAAATGTGATCTCATTTGAACCTTTGGTTTCGTTCAACATTTCTTAAGTATTCATTTGTCGTATCACACCATAAAGACCTCAGTCATTTGTAAAATGTCGGGATTTATGTAATTCAATTAATGGTTCACGTGGCGTAATCTCTCAATAGTCGACATACGTTCATGTACGTCACACAGCTATTCAGAGTGACTGAGTGGCTATGTATCATAACAGGAGTATGTAATTACATTGCGTTCGACCGTATGGCCATGTCCATGTATGTACGCTATAGCCTTCAGGTACTTCAATAAGTTATTACTGACCATATGGCAGTGACAGACGGATGACCAACTTTCTACCAAGTATAAATATGGAAGCATCTCATATTGGGGAAAAGAAGCCTTGACTTTTATAATGAAGAATCACAATCAGCCGAGGAAGTGTTGATTAACACTGATATAACGAAACCTTTAAAAAGTTTACCAAGAATGGCTAATGATGTCATTTCTCTCGAATTTCCTCAAAGATTTTTTGTAGAATAACAATTGGTTGCTGTGACCATTTTTTATCACATCGAAATCGGAGCTGTTGAGCTCGAGATTATTTCGATGTTTAGTAAAAAAAGACAGATTCCACTGAGTACAAGATACCGTATACCGTGTAGCTGAAACTGGCAAGGTCAACAAAATTAGTGCACATATTTTGCGCTTGTTCTCTGATGTAAAATGAGTCACCTTTGCAGAGGTTATTGCTCAGTTAATGTCGCATAAAATTAAAATAACAATCGAGTATTAGAAGCATCTATTCATATCCATTGTATTCAAAAAGCATAACGACTGGTAAGTACGAAATGTCGGTCGGTTATTGCTTCTGCAAGAAGTAGATCTGAGAGACAGAAAAATTACGCCTCCACATTAGGTATCGAAAAAATTTCAAATACTGCAAAAAATACCGTCTACCTGTGCTGCGTAGTGTAAAAGTTAAATTCGACCGTGTTTATTACCTGAATTTCACTTTAGTTATCATTGGCCTCGTGGGAGTACAGTTTAGCTGCTTTACCGACTGATTTTTTGTTGCAATCGCTCGGTTACTTAACGGAATTTAAAACAGGCACATACTTTCCAAATGACGTCATTTAATTTCGGCAGTCTTGTGTAAATTACTGTTCACTCGTCTGTTCTATCATTGGCTGCAGACAACTTCCTTTAGTTGCGAATATCACACTAGATGGCGCTGTTTATTACATTTCAATCCGAGTTAAATCGTAGATTATACTTTAAATCATGTTATTTATTAGGAATTAGATCACTCATGTTGTTATCCTTTTCTCTATCTATTTCGAAATGACCGAGTTCATCCTATTCATGGTAGTCTTCGTATTTCCCATGATTCGAATACAAAAGCGGTAATAGCCCTCCACTATATCTAAAAAATTCCACTTCCGTAGTGTTTATTGTAAAAGGTCAGTCTACCGTTTCGCCCATCCCACATTTTTGGGTTTTCTTCCCAAACACCGCTTGTGACCCTACGGATGTAGTTTCCGACGAATTCAAACAGGTGGAGCTAGTTGCCCTGCAGGCAGTACGGTCGATTGTGCTTATCGCGATCGTCGTGTCCGGGTGACGTTTCTGTCCATGTTTCGCTGTCAAAGTCATTTTGAGAATGTCTAATTGAGTGAAATATTAGTTGCTATAATTCTAATTAATTGCTCGTGATCGTTTACTGATCATTTAGTCAGTGGTATAAGTTAGAAACGCAGCTAATTAGCGCAGTTCCGATAAAGTTGCAGCGTCTAGGTTCGGTGGCGGCCATTTTATTCGCCGGCTGTGTTCATTCGTGCCGTGCCCATCTCGACGATACGGGGCAATAACGAGCGGGGCCAGTCAGTTGGCATTTTCGCGAGTAGAGCGGAGGTGTTTCTAGTTTTTAGCATTTAAGCATTCCATTTAAACACAAAAGTGCATAAAAATGACCACAAACATGCAGCAAGGAACGATCCTGGACGTTCTGAAAAGAAAAATGCGTCAGACGAAAGAAGAAATGGAGAAATATAAGGACGAGTGCGAGGAGTATCACAAACGTTTACAAGTGGAAATAATGCGGAGAGAAGAAGTAAGAAAACGTGTTTTTAGTTTGTGATGTGAATTTTGTGAAATGTTGGTTCCTATGTGTACCTGTGTTGAGTTCATATTGGGTCATAATATGAGAGTTATCAGTCTTGTACTATCTACCTATAGTGAGTAATGTCCGGCCATACTTAGGTGTGCAAGCAACGTACGCATATTGACCTCTCTTTCGGATTCATCTCAGCTTAATCTCTCAGAAAGAGAAGGCGAATAATTATTCTTTTCGATGAACACGATTCCTTTCGTCGACTTTACTGTAGTTCCCAAAAAGTGTTACTTCTCAGATATATGCAGGGACGTGAAGATTTTCTTGAAATATGTCTTTACATAATTTTATTGGTGCTTGGTTAAGCGCCGGTTTCTGTTACACGTAACAGGTTTCGTTGCATTGGAGGTCGTATACCGGTCTTTTGTGGCACATGTAGAGCGAGCCGGCTGGATTCGTGAAGCTTAACACCCTTTAGTACATTCCTGTTGTTCGGACGTCCTCGAAGGACCGCGGGCGCCGTGAAGGCGTGTCCGACTTGTTCGCCGTTATCGTTGTATGACGTAACTCCACAAGCCAGTAATGCTCCTATAGATCTTAAACACCTGTAAATAGACAAAATTTGACAATTGAACATTTTAGTCCTCATTCAATCCTAAATAAGTGATGACACGCTTGTTAGCGCTCCTCGATGAGTGGCCCATAATCTATGCTAGGCTATGTTAGTGATATCTCGTAGAACATTACATGTCTTATCGTCTTAAGTGTATCAAAACGATGATAAGGAAATGTTAAATTGAGATAGCGTGAAAGAGTAATTACTAATCGAGGAAAAAAGCGGACATTATAAATAATGTTTTTTCTAAAGAGTTGTAAATGGAAAACGTTTAGCCAAAGTAGGTACGAGATAGACAATTTTAGTGACACGACGTGGGCGTGTACTAACATTGAGAGCTGACGCTCTTTAAACATTGACAGTTGAGGTCAATATAAAATGCTGCTCATAGGAAACAGTTACAGGAAATAACACTGTTTCTAAATAAACAAAAAATTCAGCAAACCTGATATAAAAATAACAATTCTAATAAGAAAATTAAAACAGTCGAAACTTTATGATACAAGTTCATCATTTTGTACTTAGTCAAACGGAGTGAAGTGTTAAACAGTCATCAAATTAGAACTCATTAACTTCCATAAGGCATTGAAATTCTCACAACAAGAACCTTGCACTAAATCTTACTGATTTTGAGAATGTAACAATGTAATAACGAAAAATGTTTGATGCCCGATAAGTGCAACAGGAACTAACAACGATAATGAATTCGTTCCATTGCACCCAACATAGCATCCGAAATTAGGGGCCCTTCGCGTGACGGTGTTGTGTTACAATTTATTGAGCTTGCAAGGGCTAGTCTTTTGTGTTCGACGTTCAATAGACACAATGCCACCGCCCTAACCGATCCCACAAAATTTAAACAATGTTATTAGACTATCGGGGAAAGTAAACCGTGAACAGGTATTTGTGTTTATGCACCTGTAGAGCTCAAAGTCCATAAGCACCCAGTAATTGATTAAGTACACGAAAATGATGTCCAACGCTCTCCGAATTCCATTGATCAAAAGGTAAAGGTCGACGAACTTTCCATAAGAGGCTTAACTCATCAATTTTAAAATAGACTCAAGTAAACGTCAATTTGAATTATACTCGAAGTTCAAGGTGAGCCTTGGCTACTGATCTCTAAAACAGAGCCTCGAGTCAACGACAAGACACCTATTTATCTTGTGTTCTTAAAACAAAAAATATGTATCGAACTTTATACTTTTCTTGTCGACTGATTCGCTAGAAATGGAAGTCTTTTTTATAAAGATACACTGGATGACTTCGTTAATTGCAGTTAATATCGCGTGCGAAGAAAAGTATTAGAATAAAACTGATTTAGTTGGCTAGTCCCATCACGACTATTATTAGCATCCACGCACTGATGACGACACAGGATAAAAGGAGGAGAAACTGGGACTCGCGTGTGCTTCCTCGCGGCAAGGACGCGTGATGTCATCAGCATGCAGTGGCTGAATATAAATAACGTAACGCAAAATGTTCCTATGTCTTATGGTTTATTCTTGACACGTATAGTGTTCCAACGTTAAACAATGTCTATTGTACATTGACATTCTTACGACCAAAAGTACCTGTGTATCGGTCGCCAACTTTGGAAACCGAAAATTCCAGTATATTCAACCTGGCTGCGTTGCTTGCACAAGCTTGGAATATGCCTAATTTACTTTTTTCGATATTCCTGCAATCCCTTATTCAATTATAATGTACTCATTATTTTGTATTTTAGAATTATTTTTGGTATTCGCACGCTGAACTTCAGTTGAGTAGCTACAAGCACTGATTATTCCAATACAAGCTAATCCAGTTCCGGATTAATTCTACGTCAAACGTAATGAGCCGACATTTCAGTTACATAAGAATCCGTAGCACAACGAGCATCACTATAAATAGCAGTGAGCATAGGTTTACTGAGATTTGTAACCTTATCTGAATTGCTAAGCTAAGCGTTGAAAATTCATGGAATTTGGGAGACCCACTGCTTCGCCGCAAATCTTTATTGGATCCAAAAGAGCAGAAGTACCTTTTTTTAGGTTAAACCTTACCTTGACCGTTATTTTAAAATTACCATGGGCGTACACTGTTTCCATATAGAAAATGTATGTTATTTTAAGCATTTTGACACCTCTGGACTCCAACATAGGCTTCAGGATAAGATGTACATATTTACAAAGATTAAAATGAGTTTCATCAAACCAATGTTAGTACTATTTACAAGTCACCTACATCAACTTCTAACCATCTTTCTCCTTAATCCAGGCCGAATCTGAAGTGGCTGCCCTCAACCGACGCATCCAACTGCTGGAGGAGGACCTCGAGAGGTCCGAGGAGCGTCTCGCAACAGCCACCGCCAAGCTGTCAGAGGCCAGCCAGGCCGCCGATGAGTCGGAACGGTGAGTCCGCACCGTAACAGACGACCACTTAGCTTAATGGAGGATATAGAATATTACGCTCACTCCATATGAGCATACAAGTCCACAAACAAACAAATATAATGCTAGGTTCGAATCCTAGAGTTTCAATAGCCACGATATATGTAGTTTGATAGCAATTACAAGTAGAAGATGAATTTTATATTAAAAGTCACTGATCGTA
This sequence comes from Noctua comes, assembly GCA_963082995.1. Classification (NCBI taxonomy): domain Eukaryota; kingdom Metazoa; phylum Arthropoda; class Insecta; order Lepidoptera; family Noctuidae; genus Noctua; species Noctua comes. Next base: position 5,019,995 of record OY720280.1, on the reverse strand, counting down.
AAGAGTTCAATCTTCTTTTTAGATTACATGAATTTGAAGAGACCATTTTGAATCGTTCAGATTGAATGATCTAAGGATAAGTATCGGAAGTACATACAAATCTAAACGTTATCTTGTGTCGCGTAAGGTACTGATAAATTCTTGTGTGGAGGATTTAACTATCCGTCCGTAGTAACACAAGACGACATTGAACCCACATACATACATACCAACCTATTGAGTGGCTTCTTCAAATTCAAAGCTAAATTGGATTACCAATAGAGTATTGAGTTCTATTTTTATATATTCTTGTAAATATTTATCCTTTTATATAACTGTGTGCATGATTGTTTCTATTGTTTTTATTTTTATGCCCATAACCACCATATTCTTGATTATTACAACTGTTTCCACGATTTCTGTCTTTCCTAATCTGTTTTCTGTTTAAATCCATGACCCTGTTTTCGAAATAATTTTGGAAGTCGTTTATTTGCCACTGAAAATAAATGATTTTCAAAACGGTTTATTTAAGTCAAAATAGCCACATACCACATAACGAGTGTTTTATCGATGTTATAACACGCATGTGTTTGACCCCGCACTAACCAGAATACGGAAGGCGTTGGAGAATCGAACCAATATGGAGGACGACCGCGTCGCCATCTTGGAGGCACAGCTGTCGCAGGCCAAGCTCATCGCCGAAGAGTCCGACAAGAAATACGAAGAGGTGAATGCTTGTCCAACGTCCAACTCGTTATAGAAACCGCCAATCAAAGTTTCTTCAAATTTTTGCATTCCATTACGGTATTTCAGTGATGTCACAATATAAATACACCACGCGTAACTACGATGGAATGTGAAACTGAAAAAGAAACTTCTGTTGGCATCAGTGACGTGTTATTACGAGCATTGTCCCCCGTACCACCGAAATTAGCATATTTTAGCACCGCAGTCGTGCCGTGACAATTAAATTAAAAGTCGTCAGTGGAGAGGGGGATGTGTTCCATATTCAAATTACTATGACACCACGACTTGTGAGCCGTTAAATGTTAGGTTCCATTAAAAAGATAGCAGTGGTTTTCAAGTTAATCTATAACATCATTAATCGCTGTCGAAAGACAAAATGAATACGAAATTGATTTATAATCAACTCCGGTGAATAAATTGTGTAGTTTTGGTGTCAAGCGATAAGAATATTAGTAATAACACAAACTGCATTAGATTTATGGCATTCTAAATCTTGATAATCTAGTTTTGAATTTGTAATTATTATAAACGCAATACATTCACATTAGTGACATAAGAGAGACCTAGATTATTTGGTTTTAAATGTTAATATTCCGAATATTGCAGAAAGCGACGTTGTGGATAAGGTTAAAGTCCTAAAATTTGTTGCAATAAATTCTAATAAGAATTTCATTAATTTTATGGAAACTAGACAATAAGGACAAGCCAGTACGTAATATTCGGAATGCTCAAAATTACACGTTAAACAAATTAAAATCCTGCCACGGGTTTTTGTTTGCCACTTTATATTGAAACGGGCAATAAACCAAACATCGCACACACACGGCGATGAACTCACTATTGCTCGGTTCACTTTACATTTCAGCAGTCCGGTTCCAGGTTGTTTGTCGCTTTATATGTTCCTCTCTAGCGTGTTCGTTTCTTGCATGTCTTCTAACAAATGGGTTACCCTTGACTACGCCCCCACCTACAGATAGCACTCGATCATTTACTAAAGTTGTGTTTCGTGGTCCAGCGCCCGTAAGATCCTCGAGAACAGGTCGTTGGCCGATGAGGAGCGCATGGACGCCCTGGAGAACCAGCTCAAGGAAGCCAGGTTCCTCGCCGAGGAAGCCGACAAGAAATACGATGAGGTCTTTATATGGGAGTTTAGATGTCGTTTGGTTTGGCTTGTCTTGCTTGCAATACGCATGTAATGAATATTTCATAAAGATGCCATCTGTTGCATCGTCTTGAATACTCACATCGCTATCTTTCCATATTTGGTCAATGTGTTTCAGTGTTTACAGAAAGGCTGCTGAGTTCATTTGAACGAGTCGCATTTCCAGTGTTGAATTTGTTTCCCTACTTACTGACATTGTTTTCTCCTTCAAAATAACTCCATTGATGTTTTTCAACATGCCCCAAAGTGTACCCTTTGTAAAATTCAAAATCTTCCCTACTAAACATTGAGGTGTGAATTTCGAAGTGATATTAACCAAACCCCGCAAATTAACTCGTGTGAGCTTGATTTCGAGTTCGTTACGTCATTGAGCAAATAGTCACGAAATAAAGAGCGATGATTCTCTAAAGCGACGTATTATCGCATCACGATTAGATACTGCTATCCATCTACGACATGTTTTCTTTGAAGAAGTAGTCACCGAGCTTCGATGCCAGATGGTGAGCAGAGCTATAATACGTCCTAATTCCCCTGACATATGACCCTGCGTGGTGAAGTGAAGGCAGTCGTAAAAGTCAGCGTCCCAAGAAGGAATCGTATCGCGCCTGATCTTGCTCCGTTCGCCTTATATGGTGGACTAGCCTCCTTCGTCGCACATGTTGTTACATAAGCATTACTTCCATATATGTAGGGTGTACTTGCTCAAGACTACGCCGTGACAGACATTAAACCTTAACGAATGACATACATGTTTGTTGGTGTCAATAAAGTTGTGATTACTGGTTGTATAACGTAGTGTGGTATCTCCAGGTTGCTCGTAAGCTGGCCATGGTTGAGGCTGACTTGGAGCGCGCGGAGGAGCGTGCTGAGTCCGGCGAATCGTAGGTTTCCAATCCAAAGCGCTAACGGACCACTGCCGCGTTGTGAAGCTGACTTACGCCGAAATAAGAATGACACGAAGCAGTTTTCCTTGCGCGTCCAGTCGACATTGTTATTTCGGCGTGTCACGCGATACTGGTCGTTAGCGCGGTGGTCCCGACGCGTTGTTTTGCAAGTTTTCGCCTCCGTTCTGCATGGTTGTTCATTTGCATTCTTAACATTCTGCACAGTAACCCGATTTACCTCCATAGGTATTTCTAACATCGGCTCTCACTGTTATTCTTATTGCATGCCCCATTCTAGGTCGCGTTCCAGACGGAAGCTGCTCAACAGGACATTTAATTAATTTGCATTGTCATGACATTAATACGGTGCTGCCGGCTCACGCTGTTGATTGAACCGACAGCACTGCTTAATTATAAGGACACGGTGCAGATCAGTGACCCTCGACTTCGCACTCGAGCGTCGCTGCTCTCTATCAGACTAAAACAAGGGTTGCCCCATTTCATGGATATTTCTTATTTATGCAAATGTTAACTATCATGTCCATGTGTCGACTAAACTTCTGTCTTCAGTGTGTGTATAAATCTTAAACGTGGCTATAGGTTAGGATGTCAGGAAATATGTGTGGTATAGGGCAATTTTCGTTTTCAGATATGCACCGCATTACACCAGAATTACTGGCCGTATGCGTGCCGCACATATGCAAGCGCACACATCACCTAACGAATACGATAATGCACTAGATAGCACTTAGATAATTAATAATGTTTTATTGAAAAAAGTAATATTTAGAACTAAATGTTTTGGGACAACCCTCGTTTATTTTTTAATTATGTGAGTTCTGACACCGCTCTCGACTCCCCCATGCTTTGTGTGATCCTTTCTGACTTTGTTGTTTGTGTTTTTGCTCAAGTACCACTGCTTTGCTTTTAGTTTTAGCAGGACATCACCAGGATATTCATTTCTGCACTTAACTTACAAATGTCTGCACTTGATAAATACGTGCACCTGCTACGGACGAAAGTCCATTAACATAAAGTACGAGTCTCAAAGAGCTCAGTAAACAGTAAACACTGGTAGTAAGGTTTCATTTTCTCGAGTACTTTCTACTGTCATTTAGTGATTTGTTGGAAGCCAGTAATATCTGGCGTCTTTGAAAAACATGTAGCTGAAACATGAAACAAAATCATGTGTGCACTTCACCTGCATTTTAACACAAACGTTTTCGCAAAGTTGGACACTTGTACGTAGTGCTGCACTGCGAAGCGCGTCGAGAGCGGTGCCCGGCTCGGTAGAGTAGTATTGTGTGTGTGTGCGTTGGCGTGTACTAACGCTCGGCTGGTAGGTGGCGCGCAAACTTGTGCTGATGGAGCAGGACCTCGAGCGGGCCGAGGAGCGCGCTGAGCAGAGTGACTGGTGAGTAGTGCTTGAAGACTGGCGGAGACCAGATCACGTGACCGCTGTTAGCTACCATGCGTGTATTTTGCTCCAGATTGCAATACCAATCAATGTGAATTTTAATCTCTGAACACAAACTCAAATTCTAAGCATTTATTTCAAATAGATGAGTTATAGGCACTTTAAATTGTCGAAAATAAAAAATATGTAGCTAACCTAAGGTTCAGGCTACAGGGCAATGTGAAAGGACTGTAGTTTCCCATTTCAAAGCGTAGATCTTTATGGAGAAGAATGGACAAAAAACTCCATGTAACGAAAACTTAACAAATTTTTAAGATCGTTAACGGTTGCTTACAACAAATAAATGTAAAGAAAACAATTTGGAGCCGACTGCACGAGGAGTTTAACACACTAAAGAAACAGAACACGTTGTCGACTCTCCAGCTACTGTCCTAAGGTTTACTCTTGTTCATGATCGATGATGGTGGAGTTAATGATTCTAAAGTAATTGGAGCTATAAAAAAACTATACGTTTTAGACCCTCCAAATTTCGCTTTCTTAGAACAAGGGAAGACCTCTGTCGTTGGCATATTAAGAACTGTAGACATCCACAGGAGACCTGTAGATGTCGATAGTCCTACACGGTATTGTTGAATTCATTAATGAATTTGACGAAAACATCGATGCACGAGATCATGCTATAGTAACAGTACGAGTCAGTGAAAACGAGAAAGTCTTAGCTGTATGTGAAGTAATTAAATTGCAAATTAAGCTCTTATCTGTATGCGTTTGAATTTTCACTGATACATGCTGATAAATTGTATAGAATATATCGTTAGTTGCTGAGGCGATGATAATTGTATCGCGAGCTACTCAAGGCTTGCCCACTTCAGATTTGTGATTAAAAGTTGGGTACACCTAAATTCATCGTCTTTGCAACATTGCATGATTGTGTTGTTTGATAGCTGCTTGAGTTTCTTATCATTACTGTTGTGATGACTAATAATCCATTTTTAGAAAATTAAGCAACTACCCAAATAGCAAAGTTCATTTAATTTACTAACCTTAATCAGCACGCTTATTTTTTTGTTTATCACACTTTTAAATAGATGTAAGACGACACGTTTTAAATTGTCAAATATGTCGGTCAGTGATCAAGTGACCGGTAGTTAATTGATATTGATTAGAAGCTGTTAAAATTCCAAGTTAAATAGACCAAATAGTTAAAAATAATGACTGTATTTATCTTGTCGAAATATTTAATTGGCGTTTGAAAAAAACTGCATTGCAACTTGCCAAATTAGTGCATCAGAGAATTGCAAAATCTTGTTCTAGAAGGTTCAATAGTAATGATTTATTTGACTTTTTAGTACAGTAGAAGTTGATTGTTTCACTTTCTGTTCCCCAGCAAAATCGTCGAGCTTGAGGAGGAGCTCCGTGTCGTTGGTAACAACCTGAAGTCCCTGGAAGTCTCCGAGGAGAAGGTATATTTCTGTGATTTTATACTTTTAAACTTATTTAGGCTAGAAAAAATGAAGCTAGGAATCCAATACAAGGGACGATATTGAAATCCCTAGAAATCAAGAAATATATGATTATTATAATGATGATATTAATAGTAATGGATGAAATACTCCGAATGATGCACCAACCTTTGTAATCCATAACGTATCGCAGTAAGTTCCCTACATAGTCTCGAACTTCATTTAATGAATAAGGCTAGGACGAAGCAGTTGAACTTCCAAGTAATGCTAATTGTATGTATGATGCAAATGAACTCGTGTATAAAGTGTGTGACTGTGATTGTTGTACCCGACATAATGTACGCCAAGAGTAACCAAGTGACATTCTATACAGGCCAACCAACGCGAAGAGGAGTACAAAAATCAGATCAAAACCCTCACCACCCGCCTAAAGGAGGTGTGATATCGAACGAGATCTGTTCATATAGCGAGTGTTTATGTTAGCTTGTCTAACTGCATTCTGCTGACACCTAGTCTAGTCTCTGTCTGATTTACCATTCTGTGTACCAGTCTTCCGACTTTGGTGATGGTAAATAGGATTTAGAGAGTAGTACGTCCCTAATAACTCGTGTTCAGTTTTCCTCCATACTGATACCTCTTGTTTGTTGTTTGAATGTTTTCTTTCTTTAACAGTTATGTCGCTGTAATATAGTTTTAGCGTACTTTAAACCCGTTTATTTTTACTTTAGTATCGTGCAGCGTTGTTTGTAGCAACTGCAACTCTGCGCGATGCAGCATGACTCAGTTTTCGCTGTTTTGTGTTTTTTTCGTTAACAAATAATACTCGCAGGCTACGCAAAGAGAAGAGACATACGAGGGTCAAGTAAAAGTGCTGGACGCTCAACTCAAAGAGGTAAAAGGATGGCCGGACCGGAGGGTTTACGTAGATAGACGGTTTCGGTTGTAGTTTCGTTTCATGTTCATTGCCATTCAGTGTTTTGGGATAGTACAAGTACGTTGGGCCGTGGGGTGCAAAAATGGCAACTTAATCATAAAATATATTCATCAAAACGTTTAATTTTTCTTCAGAATCATTTCAAGTTGTTAAGTTGTCATTTTTGTGTTCGTGATTCAGCTTCGTAAAGGCTACGTTCGTTGGTGTAGGTCCTAGTGTCGAGTGGCTGATGGCGGTTGGTGCTTCATCTATGTATCTATGTACAAGGCTCTCTCCTATATCTGTACCTACCTGTGTATTAATTACTTCTATATTAGCTATAAGAACTATGCCTGTGTTGTGATTGTACGCTTTATTAGTTTGGGGTTCTGTACTTGTATGTGATGGGAATACTTTTGCTAATTTTATCCTTGCTTTATTTTAGTCCGTTTCTTTGAGAAACGCTTCATTATTTAGGTTCTTAGAAAACTTCGATATTACACAGGATTTCATAGGACTTCTTTTTCCTGTAGTAACATTTTCAATTAATTTGTAGTTCTGATGCACATTGTTACTGCATCGTTTTTCACGGTATTACAAAGATATCCGTTGCCAAAAAACCCTACTTCTACACCGGTTTCCAAGAATTGTTAACCAATTTCACCAGTTGAAGAAGAACATATATTTTCGGGGCTTAACAAAGCCATACCTCGCCTTCAATTCCACAATAATCAGGCATGATATGGATTCTACCATTGCATTGATTTCGGGTAAAGAGTACAGTCACAACATTGCAGCGGCATGTCGGAGGCTTGCCGTTAGTAATCCGTCCTGTGTGGCTAGGCGATGGCGACTCGCGACCACGTTGAAGATAAGATACACAGCCTCTCGCAGAAACTCTCGCAAGTAAGTTGTGCTCGATACAGGGGGTTCTGGTCGTCCTAACAATAAACTAGAGGAAAATAAAATAGGGAAAATAGATTTTTGGAAAAGAAAGACTAATAAAAATTGGTAAAAGAGTAAAAAAAAAAATTTTGGACAAAGAAAGTAAAAAAACAAGGAATGATGCAACCAAAAAAGATTTTTGCAAAGAAAAGCAAAAATAAATAGGGAAAGAACAAATAAAAAAGGGTTTTATGCAGGAAAAGTAAATAAATAATTTAGGGAAAGAAATAAAAAAAGATGTTTGGAAATAAAAGCAAATAAAATAACTTGAATGCCAATGACACATAACATGGACATGAGTTATATTTTCAATATAGGTGATTGTATTAAAATTACTCATATATGTAAAGGACAATTTTATCAATTCAGATTAATATTAGTCATGATTCTGTTATTTGCTATTTATACACATATAATAAGTACTAGGTATTTCCAATTCTAAATATGCACTTGAAAATATAAATTCTATATACAATTTCTATGGACGACTAGAGCACCTTGTTGGTAATGTGTTTTATATATATTTTCACGATCATTTATTTTTCTATACTTTGGGTAAAATGGTATTTTGGTATCTAGTGTTGTAGTTTCACCACTCAGCACATAGCCGCTTTCGGTAAAGGTAAAATGCATGGTGATTGTGAGGCTTTAATTGTTCATAACATAGTTGTTTTTTTACTACTAAATTTTTGTTAATATTTTTTTTCATTTTTGTTAATAAATTAAAGATTTAAAAAAATGTTTGAAAATAACTGAAAAGTAAAGTCATTGCATGCCTAATTGTGTAGTAAAACAGTCTATTTTCTGATAATTTGAAATATTTAACATACATGGAGTAAAGTTGTGAAATAGTGTTGAAACATTTCAAAATGATATTCATTTTTAAAGATAACGAATGTTTTATTAATCTTAAATTGAACATTGAAAAAAAAAACAGAAAATAGGCTGTTTACTTCAAGATCAAAAGTTAAAGTAGACATAAAATGATTTCAGGCTGAGGCGCGCGCTGAATTCGCTGAGCGCTCCGTGCAGAAACTCCAGAAGGAGGTCGACAGGCTTGAAGGTAATCTATCATTTCGTATATTTACAAAAATATACCATACGATATTATATTTGTCCAAAGAGACACTTTATATAAGTAACAATTTTATTCAGTGTTTTTTAGAGCAAGACACAAAAGTCAAAATTATCTGTTTAATTACATTTATTGATGCTAGTTTTCCAAGTTTTCAAGGGTCTCCAGATATATTACAGAATATACAACGTACAGCAGTTTGGTTAAGTTTTAAATTCAAATATTTCACAAGTCAAGTTAAAATAACATGTTTGAAAATAACAATGCTTTGGACATTACGCACTTAAACGTTGCCATCTCAGCCGTCATTAGATCAGGCTTAACGAGTTATGATGCTGTACAATAGATTTGAAAGCTTTTTTTCTGTAATTTCTGCTACAATCTCAAGCTTATTTTTATCTTAATTTCATAGTAACAGTGTTAGAGTTTTATATTTTTGCCGTGCACAGAATTGTTTTTGGTAAATTCACAAACAATATACCAAAATGTTAAGAAATTACTTTTTAAAAAGTTTTTTCACCTCACTATTTGGTGCTTGTTGCTCAAATTCAATTCTGTGCAATATTTTGTTGTTAGCATGACTTTTAAGTGTCTCCTACTAGACTGCTCGATCCTTTAATGTGTTTTTTTTCTGTAATTTTGGCATGGTGTTATATTGATGTTGTTTTTTGCCTGTGCTGTTTGGTTCAAATGTCAAAATCGAATTTTGTCATAAAAAAGTTATCACCTGTCACTTACACCACTTTTCTGAATAGTCAGTCAAGTATCTGATTTTCATCCAATGACAAATCTCACGGAAGCAGTGGCGATATGTTGATGGATCCAGCCAATTAAATTATTTGACAAAAGATTTGACTACAGGGAAAATTTCTTCAGAAACTGGGGTAAATGTTGTATCCGATGATTGAACGTTTGGACCAAACAGTTGTTTGTTGTGTGTCCTACTGACCGTGGCCACGTCGCCCTTGCAGACGATCTGGTGTCCGAGCGCGAAAAGAGCAAACTCCTGCAGGAGGAGATGGAGGCCACGCTGCACGACATACAGAACATGTGAACACTCCCGCACGCGCCCATTCCGCTCACTCCCGTCACTTCACTAGCTTACTCGCACTGACAGTGACACAACACTGACTTCTGTCACTTTAGAGTTGCCACCGCGAAAATTGAAAGGCACCAAAATTAAAGCAGTGCAGTGACCTAGAACAAAAGAAGTTTTATTTAATTGACACATTTTCAAACTTCTTTTTATTTCAAGACTACGCAAAGTGAGCCGAGCGGGCGCCTAGATGTTATTAGTTATAGAGTAATTGCCAGCCGCTTCTTAATGTAACTTCAAATCGAGTGTTTGCTACGAAAGCACTGCCATGTGCAATTTTTTCATTTCATCCACAAATTACTAATATTTATGTCCGTATAGTTGAAACGTGTAATTTGTTTTTATAGTCATTACTTTACGAGCGTGCCTGTTATGTCAATGATCGATATTTATATGACGTATGAAGTCGCTTCTATAGCACTCTAGTGTAAGGTATAAAAAAATGATAGTAACGACATTCCAAAAGGGGTCCAAAAATGTTATGCATTTTACACTCAACTTAAAAAGACATTATTTGCATTATTTATAAAGAAATGCACATAGTTTTTGTACAATATTTAAATTGTCTATGTATTTGTAGAACAAATTAGTCGCTGTATTCCGTTTCGATAATTTTATATTTCACTCGAGGGGATAGTGCATACAATACGTCGTATGCTATATTTTTCATATGCACTGTTTGCAATTTATTATGAACTTAATTTACTTAATGTTAGTGAAGAGATTAGATATTTTTATTCAAGAGTGACGGTAATACAATAAATAATGATATTTATAGGAATATTCTTGCTAAATTGGAAATAATTGATATTCTATTATGTTTGAAGGATGATTTTCTCGTGTCATAATTGAGTTTGTTGTTATTTATTTAAATTAATCGATGAATAAATGGCGACTATTCCAAGTTGTAATGTTCGCGCGTTTTCGCTCGCGCTGGCAACACCGCGCTGATGCAAGCTCACGCGTTTGACGTGTGACGTGCACGCTTGCGGTATATACGTCCGTACGAACGATACAGTAACGTAGGGAGTCCGTCTTATTAATATTATCGATTAATGAATTGATAGATAAGTTCGTGAAAAATAATTTAATGATTTTTAAGAGTATTCTAATAAAAGTGTTTATGAATATATATTATTATTTTTAACCCGTTGTATTTTTTTACTAACTCGTGTGTTACCCTGTGGTTGCCCTTCGACTAACGCCCCGACGACGATTCTATCAGCTATAACGTCGATCATTAATGTATTATAAAGTCACCTTCATCATCATTGAAATTTAATCCGGTAATCACTGCGGGAAGTTCGGGGCGAACCAAAATTATTCGCACAAAAACGAAGAAATGCTCGGTGGCGAGCGGGGTCATGAATCACGAAGCATTGTACATTACCATGTCCGCGGCACGCGGCATGAGAGGAGCCTGCGACCTGCACGTCCCCGTAGAGTAGCGCCGTGCTAACGAACGCATGCGAACACACTGCTCTCACGCGCCGCCTGATGCAGATGACCTTATCAACGAGATCGAGCGGTACAACGATATCGGCTACGACATCGACGACTCCTTCGTGGAGCTCATCCCCGGCGTCGACCCCAACTACCGCCAGGTGGCCGCCATCCGCGAGGCCGAGCGCAAGGAGTACGAGAGACTGCACCCCAAGGTGCCCTCTCCGCCGCCCAAGGAACCCACCCCGCCGCCGCCAGAAGCCGCCGCGCCGCCGCCCGAGGGTGCAGCCCCGCCGCCCGAGGGCGCAGCCCCGCCCGCCGACGGAGCCGCGCCTCCCGCTGACGGAGCACCCGCCGCTCCACCAGCAGACGGCGCAGCCCCTCCGGCTGAAGGTGCCGCACCGCCCGCAGAAGGTGCAGCTCCTCCTGCCGATGGCGCAGCCCCACCGGCGGAAGGAGCACCCGCAGCTCCTCCCGCCGAAGGAGCTGCTCCCCCTGCTGACGGCGCTGCCCCGGCGGCCCCGCCAGCAGAAGGAGCCGCTCCTCCCGCTGAGGGTGCCGCCCCCGCTCCCCCCGCTGACGGAACCGCACCTGCTGCTGCTCCGCCGGCGGAGGGAGCCGCCCCCGCGCCCCCCGCAGAGGGCGCGCCGGCAGCAGCACCCCCAGCGGAGGGAGCCCCCGCTGCGCCCGCGGCAGAAGGAGCACCCGCGGCAGCGCCGGCACCTGACGCCGCAGCGGCCCCCGCGCCGGCTGCCGACGCCGCTCCCGCCGCGCCACCGGCGCCGGCGCCGGCCGAGGCCGCGCCCGCACCTGCACCCGCGCCCGCGCCCTCTCCTGCACCCGCGGAAGCCGCCCCGGCCCCCGCGGCGCCGGCGGCCGAGGCTGCACCGGCCGCACCTCCGGCAGAAGCCCCCCCAGCGGAAGCCGCGCCGCCCTCTTAAATACGTCGACTTTCTGCTCGTTACTTTCGGACTCTCTATTATTCTGTTACCGCGTCCCGGGTCGTGGTCCTGATGGAACCTAGTGCGAAATCCTCCCGGAGATTTATTTTTTATGTTGGCAATAAATGTCTCAAACTATAGCTGATGGAATTTCTGTCCCCCGTTATGCCCCCGCCGGGCCAGCGTGCATGCGTGTGAGTGTGGCGACTAACTCCGAGCCGCTGCCAGTGACCGCGCCGCTGTCCGCAGACGATCTGATCGCCAGCAAGGAGGTGTTCCACGAGATCGGCGGCGAGCTGGACTGCGCCTTCGACGACCTGGGAATGCGCACGCCGGCGGTGACGCCCGGCCGCGCCTGCGAGCGCTGCACGTGCTGCCATTGATGCTGCACCGCTCTCCACGCTCATGCATTTACGTTACACGACAAACGCGTCTTGATATTCTAGTCAATCATTAAACCATAACAAAACTACTATCGAAAGCTTTCTAACTGAGTTTGCATGCTAGACTTCGACGAATCGGAACCTTACACTGTCGACGCAAAAACAAACAAGCTTTATAACCCAGCGAGACCGACGCATGGCTTCAGAATAACAAGGATCTAAACATGTAAGCATTTAATTTTTATTACTACCGCTGCCCTGCTCTTAGTGCGCATACAGACGGATAAGTTGCAAGCAGTCAGTAATAAATATAATGGCAAATCATGTTGAGCTGCACACGGATACTCAGATCAGATCATCGCCTTACAATCATCAAGCATGAGGCTTTGAGAGAATGCGCTTGCGCAGCACAGTTGCGAGTCGCGACCATACAAAACGTCGCACCGTCTGTAACCGCCATTACGCTGAGACTAATTTTCCTTACGACTTGACTTAGGAAAGAGAAATATCTACATAAATATAATGAAATCTAAGACAGGATGTTATATAATTTGAGATAATATTGTATTATAATGTTTGGGCAAATGATATAATGTTGTGTCCAATGCGCAGACGAACTTGTCGCCGAGAAGGAGAAGTACAAGGACATCGGAGACGACTTGGACACCGCTTTCGTGGAACTCATCCTCAAGGAATAAACTGGCACCTTCGGCTAGGTTCGGTAATGTTCGGGTCCCGCCACGCGGCAACTACCAGCACCCGCCGTTCAAATATCCGAATACATGTATTTTACTTTATAATTTTATACTCCTAATTTAAAGTATTAAAATCCATAGCTTTATGGCGGTATTTATTTTCGAGTAATATAATAAATTAATTTATTACTTATGACTGGTTTTATTTGAGTTCCTGTAGACAGCACCTTCTTTGCTTTGTATATTGGTAGATCTGAGTAGTGTAGAACCTGCTGCTAGTGCTGATGTAGAAATGGTGATGTGACTGCAATGGCTTCAAACTACTGTATTTTACCGACAAACCAAAACGAATCCCTTAGATCAGCATTGATGTCACTGTTGTCTGGCTATACATCTTCAATGATAATATAATCAACCTCAACATAATTATTTCTTTCATGGAATACACAATTCCACTTGTTGCCCACGTATTGCAGATTCTTTCTGGAAAAGTATTTAAAAACTAGAATTTGAATTTGACTATACAGGGTGGTGACCTGCATCCTTCAAAGTTAGTCTTGTACCATCTATACATATAATAAAATCGTAGACTTTCCGTGTCTGTACATTAGATACTTTTACAAAAAAATCACTGGAAGGTGCTAGAAATAAGTAGTAGAAAGTAAAAAAATATTTTTTTAAATTTTTGTCTGTTTGTCGGTTTGTCGGTTTGTCGGTTTGTCGGTTTGTCTGTTCGTTTGTGCGCGCATCACGTAAAAACCCCTCATTGTATTCAAAATCAAAATATTACAAAATAAGAAGTATTGTTCTGGGTATTATTTAGCGTTTATTTCATCAAAATCGACCAACAGACACAAAAGATATTAATATTTAAAATTTAGTTGGTAACCTCATGCGCGATTTCTATGATAAAAATAATTTACGTAAATAGGTTTTAGTTTCGCCAATTGTGAACCGATTTTGATGATTCTTTTTTTGTTTGGAAGAATATTATTTCGCGATGGTCCCATTTTTTATTTGGTGAACATCTGATGGTGATCTTCGGAGATATCAATGGAACTCTTCAATAATAGACAGCAAATCTGTCGTGATTGCTGCAATCGCTTGGATGTTTATTGTTTACACAACACCATAACATAATATCGCGCCTGTATGCTCTGAAGGGCTACGCAGATGTGTACAGTGCACCCACATTTTGATAATTAGGTATGCTCAGTTCCATTTTGTATGGGATAAGCCTATTACCATGACATGTATTGTTAACGGTTATCTAATGTTTCACCAAAACTTTCCTTTCCTTTGACAATTTTTAACCGACTTCAAAAAAGGAGGAGGTTTTGAAAATTCTTTTTTTATTCGAAAGTCTATACTCCTGATGTGGTCCCATTGTCATCAAGTCAGAATCTGATGATGGGGTCCCAGGAAAATTAAGGGCAACCCTCAAATTTTATGGGCATTGATTGATACAGTATACTTCCCATGTGGTCCCATAGTCATCAGGTCAGGATCTGATGTTGGGATCCTGGAGAAATCAAGGGAATTTTGTAAATTTTATAGGCACACATACTCGCAGGCATTATGCCTGGTAATCATCATTGTGTGTAAGTTCAGCGATACCTTTGCCAATAGAGAACCTATTTCAATGATTTCTTTTTATTTGGAAGAATACTATTCGGCGGCGCTGGCCCCGTTTAAATTTGGTGAAGATCTGATGCTGATCTTCGGAGGTATAGGTACAATTGCAATGGAACTCAACAAAATTAGGCAGCAAATCTGCCGTGATTGCTGCAATCGCTTAGATGTTTATTGTTTACACAATATCCTAACATAACGCCTGTATGCTCCGAGGGTGTACACAGATGTGGGCAGTATAACCAGATTTGTTTATTTTTGTTGACAATATAAAATAAATGCATAGCAAATATTAATTGTACAGGATATTACAACTAAAAATGGAACAATAAAAAACTTTTTTGCAAAAAATAAAACCGCCTTCGAAAACACAAAAAAGTGAAAAATAACTTTAGCTTCAGAAGTCGGTGACTTTGTTTGTTTGATTCAGTTTTTGTTTCCTTTTGTCTTTACTCTTTGCACTAAAAATTTGGTACTGAAAGAGAGGTTTAATGATGAGAAATCTATCTAAATATATGAAAGCGAAAGGTCGAAAACCCCTTGACGTATAAAGATGAAATTTGGCAGGCAGGTAGTTTATAGTTAGTAGACGTTCGCTAAGAACGGATTTTGCAACAGGGCCGGATTAAGGAGATCTAAGGGCTCTCGCAAGTTAGCATGAAAGTCCGTAATTTTTTGTGCTACAAACTTGAAATTTGGCAGGGAAGTACTTTATAGTTAGTAGACGTTCGCTTAGAACGGATTTTGCGACAGCGCCGGGTAAAGGAGGACTAAGGGCTCTCGCAAGTTTGGATGAAAGTCCTTAACTTTTTGTGCTCCAAACTTGATATTTGGCAGTGAGGTAGTTTATAGTTAGTAGACGTTCGCTAAGAACGGATTTTGCGACAGGGCCGAATTAAAGAGGTCTAAGGGCTCTCTCAAAAAGTCATTTAATGTTGTATACAGAACGGTATTAGAATAAAAAGCGCTAAACAAGGTTCACTTTAAAAAAAAAGTTGTATAGTGCCAAAATACACCGATTTTTGAAGCTATATCGTCGCCTCAACGCCATTTAATTTTGTTTCGGACCTCTGCCGCCCAGAATTACAGCACCCAAAAGAACGCCTTTTGTAGTCATCAGTACATTTACCTTTTGATCTGGCAGTCAGCTCTCACACATAACTTAACGTCACGCCTTAAAGCCCCGAAGATTTGGGCAGACGTGTACCTAATCGTACACACACATTTCGCCAGTTATATTGAAGTCCCATGTAGTAGGGGGTGAGCCTATTGCCATCAACCGGGCACAAATCCAGATTCGCGCCAAATATCGCCCAATCTCATGTTGATAAATCTCACGTGAGATTAGGAGGGAGATGAGGGGGTCAAGTCAAATGTCACGACATCCCACCAGGGGAGGAGGGGGGTCGAAAAATCGCCTCACGTAATTAATGGATGCCCCCTAAAAGAAGCATCTCCTTGCTTAAAAGGTGATCTTCCACATCATGTGTGTGATAACTTTATGTAATTGAAATAAACATTTTTTTTTTAACACTGCCCGACCCGGGAATCGGTCCCCACGCTTAGTAGTCGCGCTTGCGACCACTAGACCAACGTGGCAGCCTCACACATGCACACCAAAATTTCCACGCGAACGAAGTCGCGGGCAACAGCTAGTATTAAATATATTTCCTAAAGAAACTCAACTCATATCACTCATATATGAGTTTTCTTACATGCATCGAGACCGTCTGTCTACTTCACTGTTGTATAGGAATTTGTTTTTCTTTTCACGAATCGATAATGAGTTACTTTTTTAAAGACTCACCTTCTTGAAGGATGCTTATTTAAATATCAAACTATGATAAAATTTAATAATATACTTTAATTTTAAATACAAATAAAATATTGCCTGAATGTGTTTATAATTTCTGCAGTTATAATCTAACTAAGGTAAAAGTACTGAGTCCTTTCTTCGAAATTAAATCAATTGAAGGTATAATACAGTACCTGATGCCAAACACATGCTTGAAGACCGATCACCATGCTTTCTGACTAGATTCCAGTAGATAGAACCTGTGACTCTGCTTTTATTGGATAAGGAAGTAGCAAGCTTCGTTTTAAAGTAGATTAGTACTTATAAATCTATTTTTTTTTTAAGTTGCATGCTCTGAAAGACTGCCCCAAGAGATTTAGTCATCATAAGATTATAGAAAATTGAAAGAAAAAAGCCAAGACGTATTTCGACCCTGGATTGTACCCTTTAAAACAATAAACCAATTAATTACCTACTAACTTTCTATTCACGCCATGTATGTGTAACTAATCAACTAACATTACTAACAGACGAGGTGATTGAAGAGCGCAGTAAATACAAGGCTATAGCAGAAGAAGTGGACCAGACGTTCGCTGATCTGTCAGGATACTAAGCGGCCATCTTGGGGCGGTCGCCATTTTGAAGATAATGGCGGGAAGACTGCGAGCGCACGCGGTGGATGTTGCTTCGAAAACGTGCCTATTATAAAAGAACAACACATGAAGCCTTACAAAATAATACTCAATTTGATAAAATATAAAACAAAAGACAGTTTTCATGTATTGTTCTTTATAATGGACTCTATATTCTTTGCACAGAGCTCACGTTGAGAAATGGACAAACTACTTCAACGATAGTTCACTTTGGATTGGTTGCATCTGATATTTTTTAGGAATGAACAGTAGCTATATAACTTAGCTAGACGCTATGAAAATATGTGATGTCTATTGGTAGAAAATTATGTCATAAATCGATGAACGTGATAGAACATAAGCCGGTTTGCATTAACTAAAGCTCGAAAGAAGTATAGGCGCAAAATAAATAATGTGTTAAAGCTAAGAATGACTGTCCTCTGTCTAAAGAGAGTTTACGCTTACCTAAGAGATTTTCTCGCCAACTGGCCTTACTTTTTAGACTTCTGGGAAATACATTTCCTTCTAAGATGTAAAAAAATGTAGTGTATTCTCATTCAGACGCTTCATTGCTATAACCGCGAGCAGGCGAAACAATCACCAAGTTTAAAAGGCCACGATGCTTTTTTGTTAAAATTATAGAGAGAAACAGTCGCATAATATTCAAAATAAGGATGTCCAAAATTATCGTTGTTATCAAGATGTCTATTTGTATAAATATTTTTGAGAATTATACAATATGTAGTGTAACGTTGTTTAAAAATTACCTATCATTCAAAATAACCATGTGTACCTAAAATCATTTAATCTAAATTGCTATAATTTGTCAGATTAATTTTAAATGGGATGTCCCAAAACAGTTTTGGGCTTATTTGGTCTAGTTAGGAACTACATTATTTTGTCTATGGTGGAATGCGAAGTCTTAGTTACATAGTTTCATGTTATTAATTCAGAATACCAAATCATGAGTCAGTGTTAATTAATAAGGTACCTACACAATTTTAAGCACCCTCGAAATATCTTACCAAGCAATCCGAACTGCTTTATCTGAGGTTATAAATGAGTGTATATCGGGTTGACTAAATTGGATAAGAATGCACATTCGTTTTCAATCTATTCTTAAAATAAAAGAGAAAATGTCTGTGGGAAAAAAATTATAACATGTAACGTGAAACTATCGCTTCCGTTCCTTGATAGTCGCCTTCGGAGTAACGCGCTCAAACGCTGTCGTAAACTGAGTTTGTGCAAAGAAAATTATATCTAATAGACTCAGCTATTTTATTACTTCAAAGCTCACTTTCATGTAGCATTGAATGCGCCTAAAAACACTGCCGAAGTTTCGTGTATCTTCGCCGCGAGTTTTTTACGAGAATCTTTTTTTATAATGTGTAAAACATAATCTTATGAAATATGTAACGAGTTTTTGTTTGAGTTAGGCACTATATATATGTCTTGGTCACACTTTGAGATACATCGAAGATAGAAGTTTATCAGCCTGCATCCATACGTTACATTTTGCTTTGCAATGAACAAAGCTAAGCCTGGGAATGCTATCACAATAGGTTAAGGTTTTAACAGTTTACAATCTAGAAATTAGTGCTATCCATCCAGTCAAAGTGTGATTAAGACAGCTAATTACACATAGTCTTATGATCATTAATAGGTTTGAGAATTTTGTACTTGTTTGTACTCATTTAGCTTAGATTTTGTACGGCAATATGATTGTACTTTCAATTATAATTGTACCTTCTATGTCTGATTCATACTTTCCGTAAGTCCCTTCTTCATACCAGTAAGTCTTTCTATGACAGCTTCTGAGGAACTGTACCTACCTGTCAGCGCTTTAAACTGTTCACTCTTGTAAAATAAATTTATATTAAATCTATTTGGTGTTTTATTTTCGCTAGCAGTAAGAGTTAGTGTTGCTATGTATGTTCCATATACATTCTCATTATCAAAAACTGGGATTCAATATACAATATGGAAGGGACACCGACGCACAAACGGTTACCAAGGACCAACGTATACAGTAGGTACAAACGTCAGCACATCAAGCTACTACAATCTGTCAAATTTCTTTAACAGATTTTCAACTTTATCAATAAAGCATTAGGTTTAAGGTTGATTGGGAAAATTTTACAGATTCGGGTAACTAGATGTGCTGGCGCCTGTAGGTACATCATACTGAACCCCCTTCACATTGAATTTTTTATCGTTAATCTTAACAAAGTTGCCCCCGCTGTTTGTACGCTTAGATCTTTTAAACTAAGCAACGGATTTTAATGCAGTTTTCAGCAATTGATAGAGTAATACAAGAGGAAGCCGGGCGAAACCGGGGCGGGTCACTAGTTTAAAAAAAACTGTTGTTTCCTACAAAAGTGCAATACCTACGGTCAAAATGTAAGGAACGACAATTTATTTTTTTAAATTCCTGATGGTAAAATTCTATGAGAGAGGGTTCAGAATGATGTATGAATACGTGGTAAGAATTTATGGTGTCCCTCCCACCCTGTATAGTGGTAAAAGATAAGGTACCAAAGCATGCATATTGAGGTAATAAGATATTAAAACCACCATTATCATTATAAATATTTTGCCACATGAGGTGAAGATCAACAAATCAATGGTGCCGCAATCCCAATGTGTGTTTACTTAGCTAGCATATAGACCCATAATGACTTTCAACACGCAGTAACTAATGGCAAGCAGTTCATAAGAAGACAATGGGTCTACGTTAGCGCTATAAGGTAATAAGGGTCGGTGTGCTGTGCTACGCCACGCTACGAATATGCT